>JARCFY010000015.1:40000000-45000000 GCA_029233225.1 Lepidodactylus listeri
GCAATTTTAGGGGAAGTCTCCCAGGACTGTTTCCATTTGGCCAGAATGCCAACTTTTATGGTCTAAAGCCTCTGTTCTTCCTGCCATCGGCAGATTTCTCCCCCCCCCCCACTCTCTTAGGAGGCGGCATTGGCTGTGCATACCAATTGTTTGATGTCCCCATTTCCAGTCTCAGAGCTCAGGACTGCACTGCATCGTGCAACGTATCGTCTGAAAGACCAAGGAAATACACACCCACTCAGCTCCAAACCATCTATTCCGGCTAGCCAAACATTTTCCTGCAGCTTATGACAGCCAAGGTGGGTGAAGAGGAATTTAATTTACACCCATCTGCAGTATCGTCTCCTGTACCCAAAGCTAGGACGGGTCAAGAAGAGGGGAGAGCAAAACAAGCACTGATCATAGCCGCTGTTATCAAGATGCCCTCTCCCTTCCCAACACCAACCCTGAGCCACTGAGGAATGTGTATTGCATCACCAACAGCCACAGACTTTCAGTACTGAGGCACCCCTTCTACAAGTTATTTGACCCAGGCAGCTTCACTGCAGCACAGCTAGCAGGTGCAGGCCCGGCCACCCCCCGTCCAAAAGGAGAAAGATGTCTCACCAGATGTATCCCATAGACTGAGCTCCACCCGCTGCTCCTCTGTCTCTAAGCACGCCGTGTAGTTCTCAAAAACCGTGGGGACATACGTCTGCAATGAAGAGAAAGACAGCCTAAGGGTCAGCACCCAGAACTTCTAAAATTGGGTGACCTACTTTAGGGAGGGAGTGAAGGCATCAAAAAGAAGAGAAGGGCCGACTCTCTGCCTCCCCATCGCTAAGATCTGATGAGGGGGTCACAGCCTGGCGAGGGGAATGCTTAGAGCCACCCTGTCAACACAGCCTGAAGATGCCACCAGAAGTTGATCGACCGAGGCACTTTGGTGCACAGCTCTGCGCATCAGGTCCATGAAAGAGAGAAGCCATATTGACTTTAGAGCAGAAGCGAGAGATTAAAAAAAAAAATGACAGGCACACTCTACCCACTCCCCCTGCCAGCCCTCTCATGCACAGGTCCGGAAAGGAGGGCAGAGAACCCAGAGAAATGGAGGGTTGTGGTGGGCAGGCCAGAGATCGGGCTGGGGAACAGTCCCAGAGAAACCTGAAGAGACAGGCTGCTGTTACAAATTCAGTAAGCCTCAGCTTGCTCAGGAGACCCTCCCCAGCCCCTGCCCCGATCTTTCCGATGGGAAGATTAGCATTGATAAGCAGTTCCACTTTAAGAAGCTGATCAGAGGCATTTTCTGTTCAAGCCTTGGAAGGGCAGCGGACTCCAGGGTTAAAGCTCCCCCCCCCCCCCGCCCCAATACCTTCCGCATCGGAGGGCATAGATCCAGAGGCACTTCCTTTCAGATTCCATCCCACTCACCTCCGGGTAACAATCTTTCGCCAACACTTGCAGCATGGCAGTCTTCCCACAGTGTACGTCCCCTACGAGAACCAGTTTGCATCTCGCCACTGCTGGCTGAAGAGCTCTCCTCTCCCTCATCGCGGCGTCTCCGGCGTCTCCTGGTGCACCACTTACGGAGATGCTGCAGCAAGACCCAAAATAGTCCTCACGAGACACGCTCTCTTTCGCAGGCTAAAACGAGCCGCGGGCTTGGGGAAGGGGGGGGCGCGTTAGCGAAAGCCGCTCTTATAGATAATTGGGGGGAGCCAATGGAAGGCAGAGGCGGGACTTCGTGCCACCAATCGGAGAAGTCGGACTCTAGCTCGAGGACCGGCGACGGAGCCGGCTGGCTGAGTCAGAGGTCTCCTCCCCCCCCCCCCCCCGCGCATTTAAAGACACATTCCGACGCCAGGGAAGGACTTCTCAGTTTCTTTGCGCAGATGAAACCGGGGGGAGGGATGGGTGGGAAGCGCCATCATGATGCTCAACTGTAAATCAATTAAGGCGGCTCGCCTGTGTTTGCTTTTCCACGTAGCACAGAGCCTTTTAGAACGGAAGGTTAAAGCCTTCAAGGGACACGTCGTTGCTTCAGTCGAGTCACACTCGACTCGAGGACTTCAATTTGTTGAGCCAACGATGACCAAGAAAAGCGGACAGCGTTCTACCCAAGAGCGGGTCTCTTCGAAGGAATGGAGGGAGGGGGGGGGGGGAATCTCTGCCTGTCGGGAGGGAAGTATCAAATGTGCATAACCGCAGAAGTCTGAACATCGCAATTTTTAAAATTTTGACGTCGATTTTTAGAAATGCAAATTCTGCAGTCTTTTTTTTTTTTTAAAGATTCGGGGTATTTCCTTGTGCGGTGGAGCTCCTACTTGTGTGCCAGTGGTCTAATTTTGGTGACAGATTTTCGTCGAGGGGGGGAGAAGTTTTAAGCAGTATCATTCCCACCCCGCTCCCCAAAAAACACCAGATTTTCCCAGGAAGTACATTTCTTTTCAGAAGAAAAAAAAAGCTTTTTGATTAGATGTGGAGGTACTTGTAACAAGTGCTTAGATGACATTTGAGGGGGAGATTCTCATCCCCCTCCCGTGGTCATATCATTTTTTCTCCTTTTTTTTTTCCTCAAAATTTTGACTAATATATACAAGTTTGTGTTAGCTCAAAAACAAAATGGTCAGGGGAAGCAGTGTCGTCTGCAAGAAACACGGATGAAACAGAATGACATCGAGTAACCCTGCATCCTGTTCCTAGAATCTAGTCTAGGCATGCCCATTTGGTTGGTGTGGTTAGGATATACAGGTATTTGTGGGTAAAGTATGGGCGGGGGAAATAAAACTGGATTTCCTGTACTCCATTCGTTCTATATTAAGTCAGGCTAACAACCCAGCCAGGGGCACTGCTGTTCATCCTGACTGGCAGTAGCTCTTCCAGGTACTTTTAAAAAGATCTTTCCCAGGTCTTCCATCTAGAAATTGCACGGGGAAGGATAATACATACAAAATATTTCATTAGCAAATAAAATTTAATTTGGAAAGCATATTATTCGTAGACTGCTGAGGACATCAGAGGGAGTGGAGCCAGGAGCCAGGCACCCCTTAATCATTTCTGAACCCAGTACCAAGTAAATGAAGGTAGGCCTGGTATGGAAGAGACATGAGAATAGGGGTTCTAATCAGTATTCTATCAGCAGTGCCATGCGTAGGAGGGGCCCATCTTGAAACTGTCTAAGGCTGCATGAATTCAAACTCAGAATACAAGAGCAACATGCTATTTTCATTCAATATTTTGTAGATGTTTTATTTATTTACTTTATTTATATCCCACCTTTTCCCCCAGTGGCTTATATGGTTCTCCTCTTCTGTGTTTTAGCCTCACAAAAACCCTGTGAGGTAGGTTAGACTGGATGTATGTGATTGGCCCAAGGCCACACGGCAAGATTCTATGGCAGAATGGGGATTTGAACCTGGGTCTCCCTGGTCCTAGTCCAGCAGGCTAAGCACAATGTCACACTGGCTCTCAAAATATTAATTAGAACGAACATTGGTAGGGTGGGGGCGGGCTGTGTGTTATGCATATTCATTTGAAGGTCTGCACAGCACCTATTGTACTTGTGGAGGGCTCTCTCTGTTGGGATCAGGAACCCTTAAAAAACAGGGCTCGTACTCACGTAGTCCAACAGTTTTGTACATGTAGACTGACAGATATACAAAAAAAGCCCAATGACCCCATGTTCTCCGACACCCTTTGCCTCTAACCATCCCTCCTAATGGAATAGGAGCGCCGACACTTATTTTAAGAGTTTATACACAGAATTAAAGCTAAAATGAAAACAAGGCTCTAAGTGAACACTTTTGCTTAAGGAAACAAAGCAACAAGTTGCCCCAGAGATGTATCATTTCAGGTTTTTCTGTGTCTCTCATTCAGTGGAACCAATGTAGGCAAAACAACCTGATTGGTCAGGAATGAATTGTGCTGACCAATGGATCTCAGAACAGGCTCGCCTTCCACTCTGGCACAGTTTATTTTTAAGTCAGTAGGTGTAATATCCTTGTTATTTGTGCTTCCTGCCTTAATGCTTGTGAAATGGCAAGCACTTCCTTTAAGAGTGACAGTAACTTCGGTTTCTCTCTAGAGGGCAATTTTACATCCTCATGTCCCAGCAGACTGGAATCCAAGACTCTGACGTTAACTGGATTTATGTTTGCTTTAAATGCCTCATTGTCTAAGCTGCGAGTGCTCACTAAACTAAGTAATCAAAAGCATCTGATGGTGATGTCACTAGTTTCAAAAGGCAGGGGTGAATTTGGACATATATTTTGGAGCAGAGTCATTGCATCTAGCCCTAAAACACTGCTGTTGCTGCTGCCGCTTCATTGGAATCTAGCTGGAGATTCATATACGATGCTCCTGTATACCAAGTCAGATTTGTGGTCCGCTTTGTTTCCTGTGTCTAGCAGTGGTTCTGTACCAGAGATTCTTTCCAAAAACTAGAGATGCCAGGGATAGAATCTGGGACAGTCTACCTGACACATGCTTTATTGCTCAGCAGTGTCAGGACAGCTAAAATAAATTGTCAAGTAATTGATTATGCAAGCTCGAGGTTACTTACATGAATGAAGTGTGACTGTTTTAGTAGGTCGATCAGTATAGTGTCATTTCTACCCATTGTTTTTAAAGCTTGCTAAAAGCACTTCCACAGTAAAGGCAGGGGGGAATGGCAGGTGTGAGAGGATGCCACAGAGAATCCTCCCCATTTCTGCTGGCATTCACAGTGCCAAACAGCCCACACCAGAGAATCACCTCCATGTAGAAACAACCTCAAGCTGTGTCTGGGAACAGATTGGAAGCCCAGTGATTCTCTGATACATGCAATGTCAGTAAGCCTTCTTGGGAAAACGTCAGCCAAGTGCTGAAGTTTGAGCTTGGTCACCGTCACCTCCCCAGCCACCCAACCCTTAGTCCTTCACCTTTTATCTGGTTAGAGAGTCTTGCTTCTTGTGTTCAAACAGGCAACTCCCTTCCAGTTTGTTTTGTGTCACTGCCCTTGAGACAAGGACTCAACGGCACTCCGATTGTCCTGCACAATGACATTATTTATTAGTGAAGTACCTGTTATTATAGAGTGGGGTCCAGAGTGCAGAGGGGAGGTTAAACATATTGCCAGGAGCAGGGAGTCTGTCTGAACAGAGAAATAATGGTCACCATTCAGAGACAGCCCAAGCCCTCTCAGTGCAACTCCCCATGATGGTGAAATATATCAGTATAAAAACACTAACACTACCAAGCACAGAGGCTCTTCAACCATATTTACCCCTTGACTGTGTGAAGCTGTGAAGTTGAACTGAACTTAAAAGGATATAATTTTAGGATTGTTGGGAAGGAAGGACACATTTAAGAGCAGGAGCCCATCTGGGGTACCACAGGGGACCAAGTAGGAATTAATGTGTCATCTTAGGCTCTGAAACATACAAAGAACAATCCATTAGAAAGAAGAGGCTATGCTGGCTGTTATATTTTTACTTAGTTTTAATTTATGTTCTGCTTTTCTGCATTCAAAGCACTGTAAATAATAAAAAATATAGCAGCCATTTAAAATCCATTTTAGACATTCATTAAAATAATTACCAATTATTAAGAAATTGAGGAAAGGGGGAAAACCAACAACTAAATAGAATGCATTAAGTGTTTCCTAGCTCCCAAAGCCTGCAGGAGAGGAAAGTTGTTAATGATTTATTAAAAACTGCAATGCAATGAGGAAGGGACTCAAGAAAGAAGGCAGAGGGCCAAAAACAGATGCAACACTGGAAATTCCATGTCTGGAGTTCATGAAAATGTTTGTTGTTAATGTGGCAGGTGCTCAGGACTCCAGTTTGGATCAGGACCCTGGCACTGAGGACAGTTTAAAGACCCCTCTGGCTGCCATTTTCCAGACCTGAAATAGCCCCATGGAGTGGCTGTTTTTCCACTGGAGCAAACATAGAAGAAGCAATATAAGAATGCTCTCTCTAGTGCAAGCCAGTCTCGCTACAGGTGACATGTTCAGTCCTGCCAGCTAGCGCGCTGGGAAATTCCTAGTGGCTTGTCCCATGAATGGATTTGGGAAGTACCATCCTTAAAATAGCCTATTTTTTAAAGCTACTGGAAATAGATTTGGTCCTTATATAAACAATCTGTCAAGATTGTATGAGATGCTTCCACTTTCCATTGTACGAGTTGACTCACTACTTTCCCATTATTAACATCACAGCAAGTTGTAACTTTTAAGACTGTTTCAGGGTGGGGTGGGGGGCTAAAAAGGGTGTATTTAGTGCTATTCAGCACTGAACAACCACAGCCCCTTGAACTGGTAAAGGAGCTTTGTTCCATGTGACACAATAGTCAGATCATATGTTCCAGCCTAGTCTCCCTTGCAGTGTTGTTAGGATAAAAGGAACAAAGTTAATGTATGCTATCCTGAGTTCCTTGGCAAAAGGGATGGATAATAACATTCCTCCCATGATTTAATTTAAGGCACAGAACAATCAAGTGTGATTTTTCAATGTCACAGGCAACCTATTGCAAGCTATTATGCAGGAGGCCATTTTCTATGCCTGGAGCTGTCAAACCCATTGCCCAAACGAGAATCCAGTGTCTCTCTGTCACCCTTCACATTCAGAAGAACCACACACAAGATGGTCGACTGGAAGAAGAGGTACAGTGCTACTGTGCCCCTGCAGCAACTTGCCCCATGGTGACCTTGTGCCCTGGAATTGTGTATCCCTAGACTGCCCTCTTGACTATCCCATCAGGAACCAGCTGCTAGCTCCAAATCACTGCCCCTGCTCCCTTTCAAGAGCACAAAAAGAGTTCTCTAGTGTCCTGTCATTTCCTATTTATCATTTTTCCTCCCTAGAGTTAAGGACATAATTTCATAGTCTCGGCGTCTCATAATAACAGGACCTACCTTCTGCAGCCCTGGAATCACTTAGCCATGCCAAGACACAGCGATAGAACTTGTGGAGTAGTTGTGGAGGTCTAGCTGTCTTTTCCTCACCATAGCGTACATACATTTGAGGTTAGGGGTTGTGGCTTCCTGGTCAAATGATTAGGTATCATTCTTAAGGAAAGATTGAGCCCTCTTCTTTTAGCCCTTAAATTCTGCTCGGAGGATATTAAGAGCCAATGTGGTATGATAGCTAAAATGTTCAGCAAAGAGTCAAAATAGGCACGAGGCTGGAAGATTTCCCCAGTATGAACAAAAACCAGCTGCGCAAGGCCTCAGTTTGGATCAGGACCATAAAGAACCTTAGATCGCGGCCACACAAGCGAAATAATCTGGAGGGGAATCGAGGCTTTTTTGCTCTGTAGCAATTTGCCCCGCAATTGTGTGATCGCACAACTCCGTGGACCTGCTGGGGCAAACCGCCACTGCGTGATCAGACGCAACTGCGGGCGAGTGAGGTTTTTTTGTGGTGGGTTTCTGAGGCACTTAAACAGGGGGTCGATGAAGTGCTTCAACAGGGGAAGGGGGAATCGATGATTTGCTTAGATGGGGGGGTGGGAAGGGAATCAATTATTCACCTCAGCGGGGGGGGGGATCGATGAATCGTGTCTCCCCTAAGGGGGCCTTTGATGATGCGCACATGGAGAAGGGGGACCAAAAAAAACCCACTGCGTGGTGTTGGGATAGCATGTGATCATGCTATCCATGACACCACACTTCCGCGCTGGCGTGATCAAACAGGAAAACTCTGGTTGTGAATGGCAGCAAACCATTTGCTACTGGAGTTTCACTAGTAGCTTTTTACCACACTTTCCCACAGGATCAAAAGGGTTTGCAATCGTTTGACGACGGATGTGGGATGCTTCCCAGATGTGCTGGTGTGATCACGCCACTTTGATCCGGTGGTGAATTGTCTCCCTTCCGTGGCAAAAGGGTGCTTATGATCACGCCCTTAGATCCCTAAGTAATTTCACTGAACTATCTCTCTGCTAGGCTCTTATTAGTTCTGTCTTTTCTCCTTCCAGAACTAAATCTATGTGGAGCAGGAAGAGTTATTCCCCCTGCCCGCCCCCCCATTGCAGCTACTCTTCCCACTTTAAAAATGCTGGCAAGATCCATTCATAGATCTCCTAGTGGTTTGGTCCCTAAAATAGGGAGACCCAAGTTCAAAACTCTGTTTAGGCACAAAGCTCTCTGTGTGACTTTGAGCTGGTTACTACATCTCAGCCTACCACAGAATTGGTGGGGAGGACAAAGGGACAGGGAAAGTATCCTTCTCTGACCCTGTACTCCTGGGATGAGGGATTGAGATAAAAACCAACAGCAAAATTTCTCTCACAGACCTTACTAATGACTGGACAAGAATCCAATTCAGCACTGAGGCTCAACTGGAACATGGGCATTAATAACAAAAGAGAGATTTTGAGGAGGGTCAGGGTACCTTTCGGTCACTACTGAGTAAGCACAGCTAGCCTTGACACATCTAGGAGAAGGATTTTCTAATTGGAGGGAGGATGCAGCTTCCAAACAGGCTTATATTCTGGCACATTTCATTGAAGAGATTTTTTGCTGGTTTCTTCAGACTTTTGGGGATGTTGCAATGTTGATGTTAGACTTTAGCTAAAACAGGGCTGTCCTCCCAGAAAAAATTCCCAACTTTCCTAACCCTTCCTGCCTGCCTCTAAAAGTTTCTTATGATACTTGTGGGTTGATGACAGAAGTATATCCAACAGCATAATAGTGTGATAATTGTATTTTTAATATTTTTGCTTCAAGGAGGGACCTCCTGGAAGCAGAACCTTCCACAAACCAGAATCATGTGAACTTAACCTTAAGCACAGGTGTACTGCAAACATCCCATTCACTTCTATGTTAAATAAAAGCGAATTAGATCTGGAGGATCTTCTGTCAGGTCATGTAACAGAAGATAACCAATAAAGCCACAGATACCTAATTAGATACCTAATAAAGTCACAGAATAGCCCGCCTTCACACAGGCTTTGCAACAGTCCTCAGAGGCTATTACCTCAGATTCTGAGAAAACAATGAGTGTAAACAGATCAAGATGACGTTATTGACTTGGGATAACCATCCCAACATAAAATAAAATCAATAAAATATAATAAATGAAAAGCAGCAGTTACACTATTAAAATAATAAAAGAAGCAACATTCATAATCAATAACTGTGACAACCAGCAGAGATAAAACAATACATCAGTAATTTAAAAACAATGAAAAGGAACCCAAAGGGAGAGGCAAGGCAGAACAAATGAACCAAAAGCTTGGGATAATACAAAAAATTTACCTGGAGAATAAAAGTTTGCAGATTTGGTACCAGTTGAATCTTAGTGGGAAAGGAGTTCCATAATGTTAATACAACAGCAGAAAGCCCCTGATCCACCTTACTTCCAACAGTGGGGGGCAACAGAACTGGACATCAGAAGACAACCTTAACCATAGAGGGGGAGGCAGTCCTTCATGTACTAAGGCCCATGAAGATTCTGAAGTGTGTGTGGAAGCAAATTTGCAAGTAAAAAGCTTTTATGACTAATCCAATATGGGTCCTTATAACTCACTCCTCCTGCAATAGACAGTCCTAATAGCTCTTCATCAGGGGATGGATTGGTGGTAGTGGAAAGTTCTGTCAAGAGACATCACAGCCAACTGGTGGTGACCCATGGGGTTTTCAAGGCAAGAGGCGAATATAGGTGGTTTGCTCTTGTCTGCCTCTGTGTAGCAACTCTGGACTTCCTTGGCGATCTCCCATCCAAGTACGAGGCAGGGCCATCCCTGCTTAGCTTCTGAGATCTGATGAGATCAAGCAAGCCTGGACCATCCAGGCTAGGAAATAGATGAGAACGATGATAATGAAACAAATATACTAAACACATACTATGGATAATACAGCATGTATACATCTCCTAAGTAAAATGTAATAGAAAATAACTGGAGCGCATACTATCTAGTTCAACAATGTATATGTAAACACATCCAAAGTTATAAATATAAGTGCTAACAAATGTTCAGAAATACAAAAATTAAAATGGGGGGAAAAACTGGTTTTGCTCATACACAATTGACAGTGTCACTGGGGCTCTGTATGGAATAATAAAGGGCAGAAGCAATGACTAAAGTGGGGAGTCCTGCAAATTCCATCACTTCAGAAAGACTCGGAATACAAGTTCCATCTGCACCTCCCACCTACTGTAATGCCACTGGGGGAGGGGGTGGAACAGAAAAGGACTAAGGATCATGATGAACAGGGAAGGCATGCTCAGTGTTTCATTTCCTGAGAATGCTTCCCTGGTTCAGGGCTCATATGTGGAAACTCTGATGAGTTCCAGAAATATGTGCAACAGCAGAAAACCCCTTGGTTTCACAGTACTGGATAAAAGGAATGCTTGGATCAGAAGTGCCTGATAATGAGAGCAATTCTTTTTTTTTTTTTTGTAAGAAAGTTTTTATTTTTCAAAACATTAAAATTAATACATTTGTTTTATACAAATCCTTTTTTCCATATTATATAACATTTTGTTCTATTTGTATAGTCTTGCTTTTATCGTGTATTGGTGGTTTCCCACCACATCTGAAGCATAACACATTTTCCACTTTATCCAAAATAGTAATATTTATCTCTATGTTTACATTTCTGGTAACGGTTATATATCTTTAAAATACTTATATACCAATTCTTATTTTCTATATTCTTATATAATTCTAAAAAACAAGTTCATTATCTAATTATCCTTAGTACATTCATATACTCAATTTCTATTCCTTTATGCTATTATGACCATGTATAAATGTAGTTTTTCATGTCCCAATATTTTTCAACATATTCTTTCAATGAGAGCAATTCTAAGCAGGTCTTCACAGACTTCTACTCAGGCCTGTTCAAGGGCGCTTACTCCCACAAAAGTGTTTTTATGATGGCATTGAACAGGTTGCTAATTCTTTTCTGGGGATCTTCACAAGATAGCTACTGATTCAGAGGAACGTATCAACACTATCAATGGCAGGGTCACTTCCTGAAGAGGGTAAATTCTGGTCATCATTTCTTCCCTAATAATTTCTCATGGAACTTGCCTAGGCAGAATGTCATATTAGTAGCTAACAGAATGGATTACAAATCCGTGGTTCAAATCGTACGTCAGCTATGAATTGTCTAGGTTGTCTTAAGCCTCTTAGTTCCCATTCTCAGACTCATTTACAGTTTGGGAGTAAGAACACAATTAATTTTATGTGAAGCACATTGAACTGTGTCTGAGAAGCACCCAGAAGTGTTATATAAATGTTAAATACGATGATGTCCTGGACACCATAGACATTTGAGTGTAGAGTTGCCACCTCTGGCTTGGGAAATTCCAGGAGATTGGGGTGGGGGGGAGGCAATGTCTGGGGAGGGCAGGGTTTAGGGAGGGGAGGGAGCTCAGCAGGGGTGTAAATTCTATAGAGGCCATACTCCAAAACTGCCATTTTCTCCAGGGGAACTGATATTTGTGGTCTGGAGAGCAGCTGTAGTTCTGGGATACCTGCAGGCCCCACCTGGAAGTTAGCAGTCCTCCCACCCACAGGCAATTTTTTTCTCGGCGTCCCCATTTCTTTATATCTAGCTACTGACATTTCCCCTGTTTTACCAAAATCCACATCTCCCCATCTCCCTGGAACACTCAAAGGGGAATGCAATGATTTTTAAAATCATGATAGAGCGTAAGAGATGGATGGCTTGGCTAATTAAAATTCTCACCTGTTACCATGACAAACTGCTGCAAAATAGTTCTAGACCAGAAAGAAATTAAAATATGTGAATCCTTGTCAATGACATTTCTTGTACAGTATGTCTACATTGTTGCAGATATACCTTAGCAGATAATTTTGTGCTGGGATGCTCAGAGATCTGGCCCTAGTTCTCACTGAAGGGAGTATTTTGATGTGGAGGAGCAGTCAGTCATATAAACCCCAACCCACAGTTCAAACATAAGTTTAGCAAATCATTAAGAACTAGGCCTTCCTTTCAGATACATTTTGTTGTGTCCTGTCCAAAGTCCGTGCACATGGTCGGGCGACCACGTGGTCGGGTGAAGTGTCCAAGCTTCACACACTTAAGACTATAGAGTGAGAGGATCTGGCAAGGTCCAATCGGGGGATTTGGATCCTTAGGGGAGCCTATGATCTAAGAGTACACTGTAAATAGTGAATGATGGGTGTTGGGCATGTGCATGGGAGCGGTCAAGAAGAGGGATAAAAAGTGGACCTGCGAGTCCAGCTAACCAGTCTTGTTCAGACCTCTTAATAAAGTATGAGCTGTTTTCACTTGAAGCGTCTCTAATCTCAGTACTTTTCACCTTTGTACTCATAAACTCACTGGCCTACATGTTCCAAAGACTAACGTTTCCTAGGAGGCAACAATTTTTCCCCATTCCTGCAGGACCTCACTGGGCCTCCTGTGTGTTCCTGAGGATCCACTGATCTCCAGGAACAATATTTCAGCAGACTACAGCAGAAGGAGGGAATTGCTCTGAACAGAGCTGTCATTTTTTATTTTCTGGCAGACAGGCACCTGCAGACACCTGATTTGGATAAGACAGGAACAGCTTGGCTGATCTGAAGGAATCTGACTCAAGCTAATACTTTGCTTTCCTTCTTTACCAAAACCCCTCATCCAATTGAATCTTTCAAATTGCTGCCACCTTGTGGCCTTACATAGTTTGTGCTGAACCCTACTTTGTGCTCTGCAGAGAGATTGTTGCCAAGGTCTATCTGCACATTTGTCAAAGAAACCTGGAACTCTGTGAACAGCATTATAACATTTCAAAAATATGCCCATTAAATTTTCACTGGCTCTTTAGGTAAGTGTGTGGGGAAATGACCCAGCCATGTGCGTGCACATGAAAGCTCACATCTTGAATAAAACTTTGTTGGTCTTAAAGGTACCATTGGACTCTAACTTTGTTCTAGAAAGATAGATCCAGTCGGTCAGCCATGTTGGTCGGAAGCAGTACAACAAATTTAAAGTCCAATGGCATCTTTAAGACCAACAAAGGTTTATTCAAGGTATGAGCTTTCGAGTGTGCGTGCACATGAAAGCTCATACTTTGAATAAACCTTTGTTGGTCTTAAAGGTGCCATTAGACCCTAAATTTGTTCTAGGAGACATTCAGGAAAGGTTAATAAAGAGTAATTAAGCCCACCTTGATTGATAGTAATTAGATTTTGCACTCAGGAAAACATGCATTTGCTGATGGGTACCTGGCTTTGCAAGCCCCTGTGGTGATGGGTAGGAATGAAGATGTCCCATCAGTGAATTAGTCTCCCACCCAAGGTTTTGGCCACTCATTAGTATAGCCTAAGGAGACCCTTGACCACACCTTCTCCAAAGCAAGGCATTCCTAGCTTCTAAAATGGGTTTCTTCTCAGACGGCATTATCCACTGAAGGTTCGTTCCCCTTCTTATCTTTACAAAAACAAACAAACCAAACCAGCCCTTTGCCTCCTATGAACACACTAAGTTGTTACATATAGGACTGAGTACTGCCCCCAGCAGGAAATACCGGAGGGCCTGGCAGCCCAGGGGCATAAAGGCCCCCCCCCCTCCAGTTTATGTCCCTGGAATAAGTAACACAGCTAGATTTGAGTCCATTAGCACCTTAGAGACCAACAAGATTTTTGGAGTATATACTTTCAAGTGTCAAAGAGAGCTTTGACTCCCCAAAACTTATACCACGAGAATCTTGTTGTTTTCCAAGGTGCTCCTGGACTCAAATCTAGCTGTTCTATTGCAGACCGACATGGCTACCTTCTGAACTATCTTCATGGAAGAATAAGTGAAGCAATATTTGTTACTTTAGTCAATGGTTAATTTGAAATATTGTAAGAAAGTGTTTGTTTACATTATATAGTCATCATCAGACATAGCTTTCCTCAGATAACTATGGTTTTATGTGCCCAAACTGATATTTCCTGTGTTGAATCTTCTGAAGACCCTATGTAAGGCATATTTATTAAATATAATATACAAAGAATTGCATTTGATGAAGTAGGTGTTGCCTACGAAAGGTTATACCATAACAAAGTACAGTCCTAAGCACAGCCACACTAAACCCATTGACTATAGTGGGCTTAGAAGAGTATAACTCTGTTTAGGATTACACTGTGAAGCAACCAGAACCCTACTGAGAAGGGAGCAGGGGATGAAGAGGTTTGCAGGCAGGCTGTTTTGCTACAGTTACTTCTTCTTGCTCCCCTTTGAATGGACAACCAAGGGAAGGGCAGGCAACACTTCTCAGCAACCTAAAGCGTTGACACAGTATTTGACTTTTGCTGTTTAACACCGTTTGCACTAGTTTCATGCTCTGTTCTTTCATATGGTTATGTAAAATATTTAACCTCCCAGTCTAAATCCATGTGCTTCAGATTTTCTAGAGTTTCACATAAGTGTCTCATGCTTTGGGTATTAAAAAAGATCTGTTCAACAGTACCACTAATTGCTAAAGCTGTGGAGATGGGAGGGCAGATTTGGTACATGTTTGATGGACTTGACCCTGTCTGTAGATTTTTTTGGCATTAGATTTTAAATGAGATTAAACAGCTTGATGGAACTGAAGTGCCAGATGTGGTACTGTCAGTTATTTAAATGGAATATTTCCAAAAAAGGAAGTTATTTTTAATGTAACGATGGCATCAAGAGTTTTAGTGGAATAGAATAATAACAATTGAACAATGTGAAGGAAAAAGGGGGTTTCTGAACATGCACAAAATTTATATTTTGAAACTGAAAGATGGGAGCATAAAATGGATGTTTGAGAGCTTTTTCCCAATATAAAACTAAGATAAGGAAATCATTTTCTTGTGTTGACTTGATCAAATATGAATACACAGTTTAGCAATATATCATTGTTTAAATACACTGTGCATTGAGTATTTTTGCCTATTAATTCTTAAGTTTTGTTACTGTTAATTTTGGTACTGTTAATTATTATTTGGTACTGTTAATTATTATAAATACAAATTTAAAAATAAAATGAATTATACTTCAGCTATTGCCTAGCATCATATAGAAGCTATATAGCTGTATATGCCACCCACAATTAATCTGTGGAATTCACTGCCCTGGGATGATGTGCAGGCCAACTGCATCCTCTTCATGAAAGACAGGCCCTTCGCTAAGCAATAACCTCAACTCTAAACCCTCCCATTTTAATCTACTCCAGTTGCCTTCATGGATTGTACATTTTGTTGAAATTGAGAGACTTCTATGCTAGAGTGTCTGGGGTTTGGCCTGGCAGTGACAGGAGGACCCCAGCTATATTTAGACTGCTGCTGCTTCAGTAGGGGCTGGACAGTGTCTGGATATTCAGTACTGGGTACCAGACAGCTTCTGTTGTCATGGCAACTGCATCCTTCTCATCTCCAAAGAGCCTCTAAAGCAGAAGGTAGCTATTAGTGTCTGAGGGAGACAAGCAGGTGTGGGAATTAATACCCTTGCCAAGTGTTTGTGGTGGGCTGAGAATACTGCAGCAGAGGTTCATTTTCAACTAGGTCTTTGCCCCAGAACCTGGTTTTCAGTGCCAGGTTCAAGAAGATGTCTGGTATTTTCCCCTCCTCACAGAATAATTAGAACCAAATCCTAGTATTGGAACTGTGAGCTTCCAGAGTTGAGGTTGGTATGACTTCCAGAGAATTCTGAACCCTGTTTAAGAAATAATGCAAAGTTGGTTGCAAAAGCTGGCACTTTGGGAGCAGCAGCAGCAGCACTCATTTATTTGTCTAAAGTATTTCTATCCTGCCTTTCTCAAAATCAAGAATGCTGACAATGAAATATTAAAACTACAATAAAAGAACAATTAGCTCAGCATCAGTTCTTTTGGGACCATATTGCCCCTCACGGCTGCTGTGAAAAGGGGAGGGAAGGGATAAGGACTTGGCCTTGCTTGAGCTGTGATGTTCCGGCACCCCTCTCTAAACTCTTGCCCAGGCCTCTAGTTCAGGGGTGTCGAACACATTTATTATGAGGGCCGGATATGACATAAATGAGACCTTGTTGGGCCAGGCCATGTGTGTCATAAAATGTAACGCCAGGTAGCGAAGATATAAACTTTATAAAGGACACAAACACAAAGGTATTTTTTTACTTAAAATAAAAACATGCTTAAAAATTAGCACTCTTGTAATATTTTGTTTATTTAACATTGTCTGATAATTGGCACCTCTTGCTCTGAATTATTACATCAAAATGTCTGTGCTGTTGTGATCATGAGTATGCTGTTCAGGTACGTATCTGTAAGCTGCAACCCTACAATGACACAGCAGTAGCAGAACTGGAAGAAGCAGCAGAAGCCAGCCAGTTCCACTGAGGGCCTGGCAGAAGCCCTCTGGGGACCTCATCCAGCCCCCGGGGCCCCATATTTGACACCCCTGCTCTAGTTCTTCATTCCAGTGCTCTGCACACTGTAGTTCCACCAAGAGGGCGCTCTAACTAACTCTCGCACGCTGGCTCGGAACTGCTGACTGTCTTGCCAGGAAAGGCTGTTGCTAGGAGACCGAAAGGACTCGGCCTGGAAAAACAGAGAGGTATGGCTGAGGGTGGTGTAGGGCGAAAGGGGAGTGCAGGAAGGGAGGAGGTAGTTCAGATCACAATATGTGAAATCCAAGGGTGGGATGAGACCCTTGCTGGAAAGATTTTAGTGCCATTTCCTATGAGAAAGTCGAGAATGCTGGTGTGAGTGAGAGGGGAACACTGTCTGCCTGTCTTTAAGGCGTTGCCACGTCAGCATTTCAATATGTTCAAAAAGATTATCTCGTTGGTATTTCCATAATAAGGGTTTTGTATTTTGTTCAAAAGACGTGGAGAAGTTTTGTAGTCTGGAATAAAGATGTTTCCCAAACTTCTGATAGACAGGTTTTCATTCCGAATTTAAAATCCAGAAAGCCTGTTTGACTCCTATACCTGAGAAGCATGACGGGTTAAGATTAAAACTATCCACCCCAGAGCAGAGGTCCATCAGCGGCTATTAGCCACAAGGTATAGATAGGAACTGGGGCAAGTGATGCACTGTATTCTTGGTGCTTGGGGGGGAGGCGGGACAGTGGGAGGGCTTCTAGTGTCCTGGTCCCACTACTGGACCTTCTGATGGCACCTGGTGCTTTTGGCCACTGTGTGACAGAGTGTTGGACTAGATGGGCCACTGGCCTGATCCAACGTTGGCTTCTCTTATGTTCTTAGGATCCTATCTCCCTGCCCTGGTGTTTCTTCATGAATCGGAATGTAGATAATAATAGGCAGCCTTCTCTGAAGACTGATAATTTCGCAGCATCTCTACATTGTGAATGAATAATTAGCCAGTCATACCTGAAGCAGAAACATGGCAAAATTGCCTTTCTCCAGTGGAGACTGAGTGGAAGTTAAGGAGAGAGATGATAGGCAGCCTATTCTGCCAATGGGCCATTTTGTTACACAGAAGTCTTTAATTATTTAATTCTCATAGTACATTAGCAGTTCTTTCATGGCACATTGTTTGGGAATTAGTATACAGGCAGCTGGCAAATCGAGCATACTTGCACTCAGGGCTTTTTTGGTAGAAAAATCCCAGCAGGAACTCATTAGCATAATAGGCCACACCCAACAGCAGAAACACATTAGCATATTAGGCCACACCCATGACAGCGCAGCTCCTTCCCAGGATCAGCTTCCCCAGGTGCCCCACGGCTTGCGGGGCGCATGGGAAACCTGAGGGAAGGAAGGCAGTTTCTGGATCGGCAGGGCACCTGGGGAACCCGAGGAGGGGAGGCAGTTCAAACTGCCTTCCCTCCCTGGATTGGATTGGCTTCCCCAGGCACCCCATGACTTGTGAGGTGCCTGGGGAACCTGAGGGGGGAGGAGGCTGTAGGCGTGGCCAACTCAGAAGTCATCCAGAACTCCGTTCCTGCCCCAAAATAGCCCTGCTTGCACTGATGGGCAGAACCAGTAGACTCAAAAGTTTGGGGCAGAGAGAGAACATGATCGCAGGAGAGATTCTTCCTACAGAGAATGAAACATGCTTAACAGAGAGATGTCCTTTTACATGCTCTGTGACAACTTCATGACAGGTAGAAATTGGCATATAAAGGCATGAAAATGGAATGATGGGGAAAGCTTCCCCTGTGGGTTTGGGCCCAATGTGTAGCTGTTAAAACACAGAACCTCTGTCCCTTCTGAAAAGGACTGTCAGGTTAGGCCCATATTACATGTGCCAGTTGCTGCTGATAATCCTTTAAGGTCATAACAGTTTGGGGACAGGGTATCATCTCCTTTCATACTGCTTGCCAATTAGGATGGTCTCCTCAAACTTTCCTTTGTGTACCTCTGCCTGTGGTGATCAGAGACAGGGTGATCAGTGAAGCGAGTGGTGATCAGAGACAGGGCTATTTCAGTGGTGCCACCTTGCCTTTGGAATGCCCTCTCTCTTAAAACTCTCCAGGCATCTACTTTACCTTCCATAGGATCCAGAGCAAAATGTTTCTTTTCACCCAGGATTTTAACTGGGATGGTTTTTTTCTTCTTTAGCTGTTTTATGAACTGTTCTAGCCAGAGGGGTGTTCTATAAATATCATTTTAGGCAGCTTAAAGTTTGTTTTTATACAATTTGATGTCCTGGCGCTTTTTTTTTTGTTTGGTTTTGCTGTGTTTGTTTTTGTTGAGCCACCTCAAGCAGATCTCTGGCAAGGTGGGCTTCACCTATGGCTTCTTTTGTCCCTTCAATCAGGTGTTTATGGCTGTCAGACATGACCCTTTGAAAAGTCACAAAGCTCTGGTGGCATAGTAGGAAAACTATCAAGGTTTGCACACGAGAGAGACAGAAGGCTGGTCCAAATCTGTGGCCCAAGGCAGAAGGTTAGAAGTCCAGCAGCTGTGAGACTGTAATAAAAACTAAAGGTGAAGGAAGAAAAAGGGAGGAAAAAGAAGAACTAGTGCAGGGGTGGGCAAACTTGCTCAGCGTAAGAGCCACCTAGAACAGAGGTGCCCAAACCTGCTTAACATAAGAGCCGTACAGAATAAACATCAGATGTTTGAGAGCCACAAGACATGAACAAATATGACCTGCTCTTATTGGAAAATAAGCAAATTTGCTTTTTATTAACATTAAATGAGACTGCCAAAAATAATAACAAAAGCAGATATTGATAATGATGTTAATTTGTCCAATGATATTTGTTTGCTAATGATATTTAGCTTCCCCAGCCGCCCTGCTGGGAGCCACATAATATATGTGAAAGAGCCGCATGCGGCTCTCGAGCCACAGTTTGCCCACCCCTGAACTAGTGCACTTAAATGGGGAAACTGAGGCTTAAATCCTACCTCATCCTTGAAGCTCACTCTGTCAGCTATTATATCTCAGCCTAACCTATACTACAGGGTTGCTGTGAGGATGGGAAAGGGCACTATGTATACCACCCTGAGTTTCTAGGAGGAAGAGCAGGATAAATAAAGGATTTATAGTGCTCAGTGAATGGGATCTAAGGTCTGCTCATGTTGGCATGTGATATTTGATGCTGATATTTGGCAGTCAGCTCTGTTCTGCGTAGCTTAGACTGAACATGTCTTTGGAATAGGGTCCAGGCTTTGTTATATCACTCCTCCTGCCCTTGCTTAGGTGCAACCATGCCGAAGAGGGCACGTAAACGAGTTCCGCTGACTGAAGAAGAGCGATTGCTTATGATGCAGCAGAGGCATCTGGCTGAAGAGGAGCTCAATAAGAAAAAGGAGGACATGCTGGCCCAGTTCCTAAAGGTACTGGTTGTGCTTGGACCTGAGGAGCACCATACCTCAAGGCAGGGAAGCATGAAGATAAATGGGTGGTGGTGTGCTGCAAAGAGAGCAGTGGAGGCACTTGGGGCTACAGGAAGTGTGGTCTGGTGATTTTAAAATATGGGAAAGAAATAATATAAATTCATTTATTGCTTTGTTCAGAATTGAGAACCATGGGTTGGATACGGCCAGCTTTTTCATTCCATCTTGCCAGCTCTCTTCCTCACTACATCCCATGTTCCGCATGACTTTTGTGTGCGCAGGTCCAATAATTCATCATAACTTTTTTATTGAACAAGAGGAACCCCTCCTTCCATTTTCACCAGCTAGTTGGATTCAACCTGTTATCGCAGGGGCTTCTTTAATTAGAATTGCTTTAAATTTGTGCATTGCTGGTGAAGCAAGCTGTCCACTAAAGTGCTCTAATTCTGCTTTGCTATAATTGTTTCTTCACGTATATATTTTCTTTAATTCGTGAGACCATCACTTTGGTCCTCAGAGTTAATAGCTCCATCACTCCCCCGGTTCTTTGGGCTGCTGTCTGATTCTTTTTCTTGCAATGCCTGGCCTGTGAGGACGGGTTTCCCAGTGTAACTTTGTGGCCTGTAATGCAGGACAAGCTGGCTAAGGAGGAGCATAACAGCATTCTGAACACGAACAAGATCACCCTACAGTGGCGCACGGTGCTCCGTGAAGTCAAGGCCAGGGAGCTTCGCAAGGACATTGAGATACTGAGCCAGACCTTTGAGCGAGTAGTGGACTGCAAGGACAGTGTCATTAAGGTGAGCCCTGAACTCTAAAGGGGATTATGAAACTGTGGATGGTTCTCTCAGAGCTCTGACAGAGATGAACACTGATTCTCCATAAAATACAAATTGTTGGCTCAAGCAGCCTCAATCTGCCTCCAGGCTGTGCAGGGAAGAGAGTGTGTGCTGAATTCTTCTGTCTCTTCCTAGCTATGGGAATCAGGTTCCCTGCTTTATTATTCCCATTAAAAGGAAGACATTTGTGTCTTTTTTTCATTGAAGCTTTAGTTCAAACAGCAAAATGAGGTTGAAGGGTGAGAATTCTTTCCTTTCCCTCCACGGCTCAGGGGGAAATATTTTATGGAAATGAGACCTATCACCGTCCTCTCATCTGTCCGTGACAGCAAGAGTCTGGAAAGGAAGTTTTATGCAGTTTCTAATATCATGTGATATTGTGACATCAAAGGTTAATGAACAAATAACATGGCACAACTGCATAACAGGAAGAAGTTGTTCCAACTTGGTACAGTTGTGTTCAGTGACACCTAACTGTTCTTTATTAGCTGTGTCTGTGCTGACAGCTGAATATGCAACCACCAGCAAGTGTAGGGCCCTGAGTCAGGGTGGAGTGTCAGAGAAGGCCCACACCAGAATCCCTTTAGAGGCAGAAGAAATGGGAAGCCTGGAAGTCCGACTAGAGGGGACTAGAAGAAGGATGCAGGGCAGGCAGACAGGTAACAAAACTGGCATCTGGTGGTGCAGGGAGTATAGGTGGGAAAAAGATGCCTAGAACAGAGCTTTATTGCAGAGGCGTTGACTTTTAAAATTCCGGGGGGGGGGGCTCTTGTGCGCGCGTTGGGACCATGTCCCTGCCCCCCCCGGACTGGCCTAGCCTGGCCACTTCTGCCTCCATGGGGCCAGCTGAGCAACTGCCCAGCGTGCCAGGTCAGTCCCGGGGGGGAGGGAGGCGGTGGCGGCAGCCAGTGGGCAGGCAAATGAGGTGGCAGCCCGCGCCTGTTGGCACAAGTTCCATATCCCCGCTGCCTCCCCCCCCTGCCTGCTCCTGCCTCCGTGCATTTGCCCAGCTGGTTCCTGGACGGAGGGAGGGAGGAACGGAGCAGGGGGAGAGGCGGTGGAGGCGGCAGCCGGCCAGCCAGCCGGCCTGGGCGCTCCATTTTCCTGGGGGTGGCTGAGCCCCCCCCGGGAAATTTTGGGGGTGGCTCGAGCCCTCGAGCCCCCCCGTAGTTTACGCCTATGCTTTATTGGCAAGGCAAAAATCTACCTGTCACCCTGGTAAAGGGTGAGCTGACTTTGAAGCAGCCAGGCCAAGTCAACAGAAATAAATGGGTTGCTGGAGATGGGATGGAACCACACTAGTACTTGGATGTATATATTCCCGTTCTGACAGTCTTCTGACTTTCTCCATCTGTGTAGTTCACTACAACGGGTAGTGGTAAGACCCAGGCTTTCTGTTTGAGTCCTGACTTACTCTGAGAAGCATACACTTTGGCCTGACGGCTTTTCATGATATTGGCTTTATATCATTTAAATGTTACTGATTAAACTAACTGCAGAAATGCAACATATAGTCGGGTGACATATACAAGAGAGATGCACATTTCAGTCCTCCATTTCAATCCTCCACCATGCTTCAGCATCCCTAACTGAGACACCTGTTAACGGGTGCTTTTCCTTCTGTGTACTGGTGCACAATTGCCAGCATCTTTCATTTTTATACAGAAAGTCAAGAGGGTCTCAGGAAGTCAAGCAGTTTTGGAAACTCTACTTGGTGATGATGCAGCAGATCGGAGTATTTAGCTTTCCAGCAGGAGAGACTCCTGAGAACTTCGGTCTCCTGAAGGCTCAGTTCCAGCCTTCATGCCTGAAGAAAAAATGCTCTGCATGGGTGGGCAGCTGCTAACAAAGCCGCGGGGGGGGGGGGGGGGGAGATGCTATCTGCATGCAGCTTCTGTTGTTAAGAGAATTTCTCAAATATAGGTCCGTTCTGCATTTGCCTGCCACTCTGGATTTGCTCACTGTTTGTGGCTGATTCTGCATTGGCTTTTCCTTCCGTTGTTTTAGCAAACCCACGTTGGAACAGAAATTCCCCTCAGCATTGCATGCTTTCATTTCCTTGGTAGCCTCCACACTCCATGCCACTTTCGCTTCCTTTGATCATCAGATTTTATGGTAGCTTCTGCATAGATTTATGGCCGTTTTATGGCCGTTCAGGGGTGACTTTGCAGTCAGTATGGCTTGGCCGAGGATATTTGAATGTGGTTTTGAGCTGCGCTTTCCCCTCCCAGTTGAGAAAATGTGAATGCTAGATGCAGAATCGCCCTGAATCTAGCTGATTTAAGTCTAGCATCCAATAAACCCAGGGCAACAGCAGGCTGAAACCAGGCCAACCACTGAAGGGAGGTAATGTAGTGCAGAACAGGAATAAAAACCCCAGAATAAAAAGAAGGTTGAATTCTATTTTAGTGTGGAATGGGGGGGGGGGGGGACTGGAGTCAAAAGAAGGCTGAATTTGATTTTAGTGCAGAATTGCTTGGAGGATGCTGCAATGGACATGGATTAATAGGAGAGTGCGGAAAGGGCCATAGACAACTTTCCATTCCTTTATTAACATTCCCTCTTCCCAGAGTACCCCAGAGAATTATAGTTGTGTGAGAGCAGGTAAAAATACTCAACACTTTACTAGATTCCAGTTTCCAGGATGGGGTGGGTGGGTCATAACAGCTACTGTGGCATACAGCTGTTTTAAATTAATAGTATAAACAGAGGGCATTTTCCTGATTTCCCACATCTGGTATCACTTTATTGCCTAGTTAATCCCATTCCTTCTCATCTTTCATTCTAGAGTCATTGTTCAAACTACCTTCTGTGAAAACAACACACTAAGAATACATGCAAATTAAGCAGCTGTGTTGTAACATTCATTTAAAACAACAGAATTTTAAAATTGGGGGGCTATTTTTATTGCTGAATCCGATCGTTCTTTGTGACAGACTGCCATGACTTTTCCTGGCATGGCTTCTCTCTCTCCATCCCTCCAGTCCCTTGCCAAGGACCTTGCCGAAGCAGAGGCGCAATATGCACATGCCCTGCGCAGCCACTTGCACAGCACAGATCAGCTGTTGCAGCTCCAGCTCTGCCGCCTGGGCTATCTAGAGGAAGATTATCACACTGAGCTAGAGGCACTGCAGAAGGAGTTTGACACAGAGAGGTAGGAGAGAAGAAGGGCAGTTTATTGGGGTGGGAAGGACTATGGGCAGGTGGATGCAAAAACACAATACATTTCATAGTTCCCATTTCTGCCAGGAAGAAGATTATAGAATATCATGAACAGGAGATCCGTTACCTCCAGGATGTGCTGCTGGCGATGGAACAAAACTTTGGGGAGAGTGAATATGAAGCCAAGCTGGACTTTCAGAGCACAAGGGATGATGTCAAGAACAAGGTAAGGGGATGAGATGTTTGAATTAACAGTAGTGAACTCGGGGATTTCTCTGGAAAGGCAAGGATTTTAAATCCACTGTTTCATATACTTGATTCTCAGGCATCATCACCTATTCCCACTATAACCCCAGGTGTATGCAGCCTCTTGCCTGCTAGCACTAACTCTATAGTCTCTGTTTGGGTCATTTTTCCTTCAGAGATTTGTAACCATAGAGAGGAGTGGGCCACATCCTAATTAGTATGCTCAATATATACAGATGTTTTTCTGTTAATGCCTACACATGTGCCTATAATCAGTGGATGGGTTGTTGCACAGCATCTTTTAAGGCAGAACTAGACCGTACAAGGAACATGGAGCTGCTTCCATTCCACGTCCTGTAATAACATGGACCATGACTCCCCAGTTGGCTCATCTCTAGCCTGCATAATGGGCTAGCCGGGGAGGCCAGTGACATGCTTTACATTATGCCACACGTGACCAGGAAATGGACAAAAAGGCAGCTCCGCTGTATTTTGTGCAATGCCTAGTTTGACTATTAAGTCCCCAAGTACTCCACTATGAGCGGTGCCAGCTTCTGGAGAACTGAGACTGTGGGTAAGTCATCCTTGTGTTTCTCCAGCTACAAGACTTCTTGTAACTGAAGACCCCCCACGATCATGCTAAAACCTCCAGTTCAAGTAATCAATTCTCCCTGTAAGATTCAAGTCCAGCAGTACCTTAGAGACCAGCAAGATTTCCAGCGTACAAGCTTTTGAGAGCCACCCTCCCTTTGTCAGAGCTTTGACTCTTGAAAGATTATGCCCTGAAAATCTTGTTGTGTCTCTAAGGTGCTACTGGACTCAGATCTAACTATTCTACTGCAGACCAACACAGCTACCCTCTGAAACTATTCTCTCTCTGAGAAAACTGACGTTTGCTTGGGAAGGAGACTCCAAGCCAAGCGCATTGAGACCAAAAGGAGCCAGTTGGTTGGACAATTGCAGAGCAGGTATGGAAGACTGATGAAGTACTGATACTTGTTTGTTCCCACCCCCCCAGAACTTGGAAGAGAAGCATTATCTGCGCATGCAGTTAGAGGGTAAAGTGGAAGAGCTGTGGAAACGCTTCCAACAGGCCTTGCGTAACTACACGGAGGCAACAGAGGACCGTAAGATTGCTTTTGAAGTCCTCAAGTTAAAGGATGAGAAGAGCACAAAGGAGATAGAGATGCAGATGAAGAAATTACAGAAGATGCAGGTGAGAGGTTCTTCTGAGGCTTATTGAGTTAGGGACGATATTAGATTTATGGGCAATCCAGGCACAGTACTACTGAACAGTCCCTTCAGTATAGCTATGTTCTTCCAAAACCATAACCAGTCTTCTCTGGTCTTCCAGTTCAGCCATATTTCCCCCCAACCCATCATCTAGACCCCCAGTCAGTGATTAGGTTCATACAGGTCTCCCATAAACAATGACCCTACCTAGAATAAAGGCTTCACTATCTTGGGTGGCCTGGAGCATCCATGTTGTCTGGATTGGGCTTCATTTTATTAGCTCTCATCTAGCCCACTATTGACTCCAACACCTGTTGAGAATGTCCACTATTTCACACAATTCAGATGGGAAGGAGAAACAGAACTCTGAAGGGAGGGGCAACAGTGGGAGGGCTTCTAGTGTCCTGCCCCCACTGCTGGACCTCCTGAGGGCACCTGGTGTTTTTGGCCACTGTGTGACAGAGCGTTGGACTGGATGGGTCACTGGCCTGATCCAACATTGGCTTCTCTTATGTTCTTATGTAACTAGATGTCATTCACATATTGGTTGCTACCAATATCCAAAGTGGAGAGGTTTCAGATAAACTCTTCATATTGATATGAGCTACTCCCTCCTTATGGATAGTGTGGAAATCCCAGCCAGGCCATAATCCCACCAATAGCCATCACACTGGTTGTGTGGGGGGCTCAATATATGATTTAAGATGGTGAAATCCAATATACAGAATGAGCGAATTTGAAGGATTCAAAAAACTCTATCCTACCAACAGTTGAGTCTGGAGAGATGGGACGGCTAGGCAGGACTTTGTGAAGTAGTAAACCATTATGGGCCTATTTTGCACAGATCATTTCTTTGACCAGTATTCTCTACTTGTTTCTTGCATAGGATCCAGGTATCGTCTCTCAAAGTGCTAGTTTTCTGTTGCAAGGAGACTGCATTTTCCTATAGCTTGAATGTGCCCTCTCTGTTATTACCAGGACCTCATCCTCTCACTAAAGAGCAAGATTGCAGCTCACGCACGGGACTGTGAGGAGCAAAACCGGCGGATCCGTGATGAGAAGGAGGTGGTGTTGAAGCACCTGCAGAAGCTCAAGAGCGAGATGAACCGGGCAAGAGCCAAGGCCCGCAGCAATCTGGCAAAGCTCACCATGGAGAGTTGTGCTACTCTCAAAACGCTGCAGCACGTGGTGCAGAAGGTGAAGTTTGGTGGACCCTTCCAAGTGGTCATGGTTTGAAACCCCTTCCTCTTGCAGATTCAGAAAGGAAACTAAAGTAAGAAAACTGATGGTGGATAAAGAGACCATGTGTAAGTCTAGCCTCCGGAGGTCACTGGATCTCTGGGTGTCCTAGTATCCCCCAGAAGGGAATTCAGATACTAGTGGAGAAGTCCATGTTTAGAAATCAAACTGGATTCAGGCGCCTGATTTCTAAGGCAGGGAAGCGCCAGGAACCAAAGTTTGTGACTGAGTCAAGGAACTGCCACCAATTCTTGCTTCCTGAAGAGTGTACCCATATGATACATGTGTACCATGTATGTGAAAATTGTGCAAGTGTTTTTATTGTTATTATTCTTCCACATGCCTGATATTATGCACGTGGAAGTCATGGTGCAGATCAGCTGCACAATTGTGGCGAAAGAGACAGTTTGCATCATGATATACATGACAATGTAGACGTTCTTTTCTACATGGTATTATCTCAGGGTAGGAAAATTATGCCTGATATGGCCCTGGAAGGTGATATAAAGACTCCTCTATGCAAACACTGGAAACTCAAAACCCCAAACAACTATACAGATCCCATAGGATGTTGCTTTTTTAATCCAATCTGGCTGTGTGTAGTTCAGAGCCTGGCTTTTACATGGCTGTTGGAGACTCCAAGGGCTTAGCTTTTGGGAGTGTATACTAATTTGATTGTCATAGCTTCTTCTGAAGAATCCTGGGAACTGAACTTTTGTAAGGGGCCTGAGAATTCTCTAAGAGCTCCCTAAATCTCCCTGAAATATTCCCAGAATTCCACAAAGAGATGATATTATCATTAAACCACTTTAAGACTTTGCACCAGTGCAGTCCTGGAAAGCACAATCCTTTGCCAGGACTTTAGGGGGAAGTATCTGATTGCTGTTTCCTGGCTTGACAGGCTGAGCTGATCCTACGCTTGGCTGAGATGTGCCGCAAACTGGAGTCTGAAGAGGAGAAGGTGCTGCCATTTTATGCCTGTTCCTTGGGCTGGGAGGAACAGAAGACTGTAGACAAGGTGGCCCTGGAGAAACCAGCCGAGCCACTAGCTCAGGTGAGGGTTGGCGTGTACATCTGTGGGCACCACAGCTGCTGTTTTCGTTTATTGTCTAGATCATTCCTTCTGGAATGTGTGCTTTATTGCACCTCCAGGGCCTTGTTAGAAGGCAAACGGAGTTTCTTGCTGTTTTCTTGCAAAGGAAATAGTTGGGATGATGGAATTAAGAAACCTGAAACTTGCCCTGACCTGGATTGCCCAGGCAAGCCCAATCTCGTCAGATCTCAGAAGCTAAGCAGGGTCAACTCTAGCAAGTACTTGGATGGGAGACCTCCTTGGAATAACAGCAGTCGGGAGGTCAGGGCAGGCTTTATTCAGCCACCTCTCTGAATATCCTCCAGGCCCCCAGTAGGGGTCAGCCACCAGAGGTCACCATGACTTCCAGGTGCACTAATATGTATACACACACACACATATAAAAAAATACAAAAAAGAAGGCTGAAACTTGCCCCATCTTTGCCCCTGTTTTTTTTTCATAGAACGCATTTTGCTTGTTCCCCTGTCTAGACAGACACACAACCCCTCCCCCCCATACCCAAACTGCTTTATACTGATTAGACCATTGTTCTTCTGAGGTCAGTACTGTCTACTCTGGCTGGCAGCGATTGTTCGGGGTCTCAGGCAGAGGTCTTTCACATTACCTACTGCTTGATACTTTTAACTAGAGATGCAGGGGACTGAACCGAGGATCTTCTGCATGCAAAGCAGATGCGGTACCACTGAGCCATGGTTCCTCGCCTGACCCCTCCTGCCTAAAGTGCGGCTCTTCTTTGTGACCTCTGTCTGTCACTGAGACACAGGAAATAACCTTTGTAAGGAGCTTGGTGGCTTTTTAGCCACTCAAAATAATCATCTTCTGATTTAGAATCTGTGCAGCAGCAGTCTGTCTCCCATAGCAGTCACCAGCTCCAAGCAGGCATTATTCCTACCCTGGCACATTCCTGCCAGTTTGTCCCCAAAATAAATACGTGATATAAATGCTTCCAACCAGCCCAGACTTCTATATTCTCCATGTCCTTTACAGATGATGGACGATTACGTGGGACTGGAACGCTTCTGGCAAAGGTACAATAAGGTGAGGCTGGAGCAGCTCTCGCTGGAGCGGACAAAAGCCGCACTGGCTCAAGACAACCAAAAGCTGCGGCACTTGCTCAAGCAATACCTGGACGGCATCTCCGTGAATGATGAGGTTCTGAGCCAGATCAACCCGCTAATGATTGTCAACCAGCATACCGTTGTCCCTGCTCTGCCTCACGCAGTGCCTGTCAGCGACGCCCGGGTCAAGCGACCCATCTATAACATAGTGGAAGCCGCACATGAGGTGAAGCGTATCCTCTGAGCCACTTTGGGATTTTCATTCCCCTGCCCCAATAACAGGTCCACAGGCAGTGGAAAAGCCAAGCAGCCCGTGGATTGGGATAGAGGGCTACTCCCACAACAAGTGGCTATTAAAGAGTCAAACATAGCTGAGTGATGCATCCTAGAGTTTTCTCTTCCTGGGCTGGCAGGCCCACTGAGGAAAGGGCATATGAGGAAATCCATGGGAGAATCTTCTAGCTTACAGTGGGCCTAAATCCATCCTGCAACAGCCTCTATATGCATAAATATTTGTCTGTACTCTCTTGAGAGCCAGTCTGGTGCAGTGGTTAAGTGCGCGGGCTCTAATCTGGGAGAACCGGGTTTGATTCCCCACTCCTCTACATGCACCTGCTGGATGACCTTGGGCAAGCCATAGCTCTGTACCAGCTGTTCCCTCAAGGACAGCTTGGGAAAGAGTTCTCTCAGCCCCACCTACCTCACAGGGTGTCTGTTGTGGGGAGGGGAAGGGAAAAAGGAGTTTGTAAGCTGCTCTGAGACTCTTAAGTGAGTGAAGGGCGGGATATAAATCCAATCTCTTCTTCTTCTTCTTCTTCTAAATATTTGTCTGTACTCTCTTGTGAAGTGGCTGCCGCAGAGTAATGGGGGCTGGAAACTCACTCAGGCTCTGACCTATTCCTATTTCTTCCATTTTTATTTTACACTTCCTCTAAGAGCTCGGAAGAGAATATATATGGGTCAGCAGCACCAAGATGGTGGCACGGCCCTGCCGTACTGGGCACCAAACAACGTTGCTGGCAGTCCCATCTGCCACTCTGACCCTGTGAGCTACGATGCACAGCAGTGACACTTGACTGTTAATTAGCTTTTATCAATTTTAATGTCAGTTTAACAATCATACATAGCTCCCCGTTCACACACTGAGAGCTGTAGTTTGTAAGGGCACTGAGAAGTCTTTTAGTGATCCCTAGACAGAATTGGGGATGCGGTGGCTTAGAGGTTAAGACGCTGAGCTGCAGACCGGAAGGTAGGTAGCTCAGCAGTTTGAGACCCAAGTGCCACATGACGGAGTGAGTTCCCTTCTATGGCCCCAGCTCCTGCCAGCCTAGCAGTTCGAAAGCAAGAAATTGCAAGTGGATAAATTGGTACCGCTTCTGTGGGAAGGTAACAGCATTCTGTGCACCTCGGCATTTAGTCATGCCAGCCACATGACCATGAAGAAGTCTTTGGACAGCACTTGGAAACAGAGATGAGCACCGCCCCCTAAAGTCGGATTCGACTGGCTTTCGAGCAAGGGAAACCTTTACCTTTGGACAGAATTACAGTTCCAAGGGCTATCTGGGAAGATCAAACAGTACTGTTAAAACAGTAATCACAAAACCGTAGTATGAGGGATATGCTAACACAGGGGACATGGGAACACATCCACAGTCCTCAGGGCATAATTTGCACTCCAGACCTGAAATGTTTTAACAATTATTTGATCTTTCTGGGGGACCCCTGCCATCCCATCTCCCACTACGAACAGAGAGCACATGAGGTTCACTGTAAGTAACTGTAAAGTGCTGTGCACATATACATTGCTAAGATCTGAACTGGTGATGATTGACCGGAAAAAGGAAGTCCAATTTGTGGTGGACAGTCCCATGGAAGTGCCAACTTAGTGTGCAGAAGCAGGCTTTTTTTTTAAAAAATGACCAATATCTTAATGACCTTGTAGACATTGATGGCAGAGCCACATATAAAATACAGATCTGGTTACCCCATCTCAAAAAGGATTTCACAGAGCTGGAAAAAGTACAGAAAATAATAACCAAACTATCAAGGGGTCAAAATGATCAAGGGGCCTTTGAGTTCAGATAATGAAGAGGCATGACAAAGGTTCATAAAATTATGCATGGTATGGAGAAAACAGAGAGAACTTTTTTGTCCCTGTCCTATAATACTAGATTTCAGGAGCATCCAGTGAAGCTGATTGGCAACAGATTCAGAAAATAAATGTTCATGGAGACGAGCACTTTCAATATCTGTTAGCCATGACATCTAATAAGGTTCTAGAAACTGACTTCATGCCCTGTTTGAGAGCTTTCCAGAGCAACTGGGTGCTGGCTTGGATGGATTAGTCTGATCCAGGAGGACTCATCTTACTTCTTATGGATTTAACATAATACTGTCTCGACACCCTTTCCCGTTTAAAGGCTTTTCTAACTACTGGATCCTAGCAGGCGAGGTAATACCCATTTGCATTTCCCTGGTGCCTTACTAGAAGATGTCCAACCCAAAGAGTGATTACTTCTTCACCCAAACATCACTGCCACAGGAAGTGATAGCAGCTACAAGCATGGACGGCTTCAAGAGGGAATTAGATAAACATATGGAGCAGAGGTCCATCAGTGGCTATTAGCCACAAAGTATGGATAGGATTCTGGGGCAAATGATGCTCTGTACTCTTGGTGCTGGGGGGAGGGGCAAGAGTGGGAGAGCTTCTAGTGTCCTGGCCCCACTTATGGACCTCCTGAGGGCACCTGGTATTTTTTGGCCACTGTGTGACAGAATGCTGGACTGGGTGAGCCATTGACCTGATCCTACATTGGTTCTCTTATGTTCTTACAGAGAGCCAGTTTGGTGTAGTGGTTAAGTGCGTGGACTCTTATCTGGGAGAACTAGGTTTGATTCCCCACTCCTCCACTTGCACCTGGCTGGATGACCTTGGGCAAGCCATAGCTCTGTACCAGCTGTTATCTCAAGGACAGTTGTCTCAGGGCTCTCTCAGCCCCACCTACCTCACAGGGTGTCTGTTGTGGGGAGGGGAAGGGAAAGGAGTTTGTAAGCCGCTCTGAGACTACAAGTGAGTGAAGGGCGGGATATAAATCCAATCTCTTCTTTTTCTTCTCTTATGTAAACCCACACCTTCCCCTATTAACCACTGGCATGTGAAAGTGTGAGCAGATCTCTTCTCACCGGCAACAGAAGCAGCCATAAAGCAATGCTGGAAAAGGGAAGAGAAGCTTTATTTCTTCTTGGCCTTGTTCTTCTTCTCCTCCTTCAATTTCTTCTTGGCGATGGGAGGCGTCTGGGCCTTCTGATAGAGGTAGTAGCCGATAAGCCCCAGAAGTGCTGGGACAAGCCCAATGCATAGCAGGGGCAGCGTATCATTCAGCAACTTCTGCCAGTAACTCGCTCTGGAGAGCCCTACCAGTTCCACCTCAAACTGCAGGACTGCATCAGCTGGGGAGAGGAAGAGGCACCATGAAGCAGGGCTGGCAATGTAACACCACTCTAGACCAGGCCAGACTGTAGGTACAGGCCACCTGGCACTCCAGCCTAATTCATCTGGAGAAGCCCTGCAACAGCTACAGCAGAATACATACCTGGCAAGGGACACAGAAAACCTAGTGCTGCTTTCCTGTGTGAGGGAAATGCTCCCTTACCCAAGACTGATGCAGGACTCAGTTGGCTGTATGGACTACCAAGCAACTGACTAACGGTCATTCTGGTTGAAGGCTACTACGGCTGGCACACAGAGAGACACAGGTGACTGTCTGACTGCAGTGACGCCCAACCCACCCAGCCGATTCCCAGAAGGTGAGCACATATGCTCCCCTCACCCACTAAGCTGATAACTAGATTGCAACCACATATGCATTTGTACACACAACCCAAGTGGACGGCCGGTGGGTACAGGAAGCAATGGTAATTGTGGTGTGATGAACGCAGGGCAACTTTCTGTCATCACACTCTGCCCCACTCCAGACACTAGCCAGGGCATTTCCATTCCTACCGCAGCTGGCAAGAAGTGTCATTTGGAGCTGTTTGTCAGCAATCCTGTGTGCTCAGCAACACCAACACCTTGACTACTGCTTCTCCCACAAGCCTAGTTCCCATCACAGCTGCTCTGGTTTCCTACATTTATCCCATCCAGCCCCACAGTTCCTGAATTTCTGCATCTTCGCCTTTGTTACATCTCACTGGAAAGCAAGTTGAGCCTCGGAATATTTCTGAGCACACACACACACACAATGAATAACGTCCTTTGACTGTGTATATATCTGGGCCTAGGAGACTGGAGCTTCCAGGGAGACTTTAGAACCAGCTTATCTCTTTTGAGAAGTTTGGCTGTTGCCCCCATTTCAACTGCTTGATTCATTTAGTAATGGGAAAAGAGCAATGAAAGAAAACTGTCTTTTAGCAAGGAAGAGGGGTAGTAGAATACACTGGGCCAGCAGCACTACATTGCTTTCCCCGCCGCCTCTTCCCCACATAGACAAGAGTCATGCAGCCAGGCAGCCGTGGTTTACGTCTGGCTATCCCAGAGCCTCACAGTGGACTTGCTGCTTCAAAATCCCCATCCTATTTCATTTGCCTCTCCTTCCCCACCCCTCCAGTCCACCACCATGAAACAGTAATCACCTGAACATCAGATAAGTCTATTTATAAAGACATAGGCTGCGGTCGCTCACACTAAACAATCCACTTTCAGTGCACTTTCGAATTGGATTTTGCCGGTTCACACAGTAAAAATCCAGCTGGAAAGTGCATTGAAAGTGGATTATTTAGTGTGTGTGTGGCCACAGCCATACTCTGAGATCCTATATCAAGATACCTTGACAATGAAATACCAGTGAATTGAGCTAAACGGCCACGGAGTCGATACTACCTGGGATGGCAGGTGGGGAGCCTCGTTTGCCATATGCCAAGTGAGGGGGGATAATAACTTTCCGTTTCTCCCTGCCACAAAGAGGAAAGGTGTCATCAGCATGTAAGGAGTAGACATTTGCACCCAGCACCGTCAACTTCAGTAGGAATCCCCTCCGACACAAGTAGCTGTGCGCAGAGTCTTTCAGTGCATTTTTTTATTTTTGGTAGAATGGGGGTGGTGATAGAAAAGCTAGACATGTCAGGCCTGCTTTTGGTATTAGATTTCCCTATTTTTATGCAGGGGCTTGTGCTTGTGTGACTAGATGGAAGGCTACTAAACTTGATGACAGTGAACATTCCCAAGCTAAGAAGCTGGAGTCTTTTTCAATAGAAATGGGCTAAATCAAAACTTGTACTAGGGACCTGCAGGAAGTCTTGGAGAAAGGATTCTGGATATGCTAAAGAACCCTCCAAAAAGAAGTAAAATAAATGCAGATAATTCCTCCACTGGCCCTGACCACAGGCAGTTCTATTTAAGAAGGGGACAGCCAAGGATAAGATGGTTAGACAGTGTTATTGATGCAACGAACATGAAACTAAGCAAACTCTGGAGCACGACGGAAGGCAGGAGGGCCTGGCGTGATGTGGCCCATGGGGTCGCGAAGAGTCAGACTCGACTGTGCGACTGAACAACAACAGCAAAAACCTAGTGGTTTTCTTCCCACTTAAATTTTCCAGTTTGTTAATCAAGCTATTTTTAATTCCAAAACTTCCAAAAAAATACGTAGTATATCATACGGCAGAATATATTATGTGTGTGTGTATATATATATATGCATATGTATTCATGCACAGTATATCACCTGGTGTTTAAGGCTAAGTTTCATTTGTTTCTGGTCCTGGATGGGGTATGGCTTGTTCATTTATTATTGAATAAAAACAAAAGCCACACTAAAATTATGATTAGGATTTTTTAAATTGAATTGAATGCTAATTGAAATAAAACAATTTTAGGGTTTTTTTACCAAAGAAAGCAGTGATCAGACTATTTTTTCTTTTCTCTACAGCTTTTTGAAGAGTTTCCACTTCTTTAAGTTTTTGCTGCTCAGTTCCACGCATAGCAACATAGCTTTCCAACATACCCTGTGCAACACTAACTTCCTGCAAATTTCCTTTCTGTATTGCTCTCTTCAATAGTTCATTGGCTTCTCTGAATAGACGATCAGATCGTTCAGAAACTGCCTCATGGTCCTTTTTTGTCAGTGATATCTTACTTTCTATCTCAGCAATTTTTTCCTAGACTCTTCTGCTTGTCTAACCTTTCTTCCATCTCTTTAGCTAAATGTATCTCCTCTTTCTTTTTTTCTTCCTCCTCTTTCAATCTTTTTTGTTCCTCTAAGGACATTATGTATTGCTTATGTACACTTTGTCCCATAGCAATGTTTTGATGTCATGGGAACCAGTTCAGGTTTATTTCCATAGGTTTTCAATGTATCTTTGATAAACAAAATTGCATTCAGTATTTGTTCACAAAGGGAAGGCTTGTCCTCAGTCAAAGCCCATCTTGACACAGAAAAACACCTCTCAATGCAGTCTTGATAACTTTCACCAACTCTTGATATCCCCCCCCCCAAACTACATTAGCTTTCTTTAAAATTTTATCTCAAAAAACTATCAATTCTTCCTTCAAAAGCTGGGCGGTCTGTCTCCATCTGCAACATTTCCCATTCATCAATGAGAACACCTTCTTTTGTATCAATAGGGAGTTCTCTGGCATACCTTTATTGCATTTGAAGAATAGCACATCATACAATCCTGCTCTACAATTTTAATTTCTTGAGCACTTGAAGGCACAAAAAAGGAGAGAAAAGAGACTAATTCTGAAAAAAGAGACTTTAAGAGACTAACCCAGAAATAAGAAACTAAAAGCTAAAAAAGAGACCCGCTCCTAGGCCTGCTTGCATAAACACACATCCAAGCCAGCATATGAACAACAAGATAATTTTACACCTTCAAACAAACCAAAACACAATTAAATATATGAAAACATTATAAAATAAAAAACCGAATTAGCTTTCCAGCCTGTTTTCCTAATGCCACTATCCAAAGGCTGTCCTAAATAGTACTACCCAATATGGCTTCCTGAAGGAAACCAGGGAGGAATATTTGCTGATCCTGACCTCTCTGGGAATGCTGTTCTAGGGCATGGGGGGGCACTATAGGAAAAATCTGCAAATGACCTGAGGAATATCTCACAGCCCAGAGGGATGGTACCATCTGCAAGAATTGCTCAGAGGAACAAAGTTGTCACATGAGTTCGTATACAAAGAGATAGTCATTTGCATACATGGGTGCTAGGCCATGAAGGGCTTGAAACTGAGAATCAGTACCCTAATGGAAACAATTGCTTATGAAGATGAATGATATGCTCAAACCAGCTAATTACAGTCAAATGATGGACTGCTGCACTTTAGGCCAGTTACAGTTTCGGCACCCCCACAAAGTATGCATTGCAGCAATTAAGCCTAGCTGGATAAGCATGCACTGGAAGGGGAGGCAGTTTCCATGCCTGATGTGATGGGGGAGGGGGGAAGCACTTTTAGCCCACCATATAAACCCACTTCAACAGCACTGGATCAAGAAGCAATCCCAGACCTCATGAGTCACCAAGAGAAAGACTTGCACCATCCAAAGTAAGCAGCAAAAGTCCCTTCAGTTTTAAACTTATTAGTCATTGCTCATCCCTAAGAATCCTAGGAACTGTAGTTTGATGAAGTTTTGTGAGAGAACTCAGCCTCAAAAAACTACAGGACCCTGGAAAAAGAAAATGACTATTAAACCAGTTTTAAAGTTTTAATGTTTATACACTCAGAGAGTTACAGCCATCTTTATTATGGGCTCAGGCCAATGTGCTGCCATAGCAGAATGCTGGATTCTGGCAGGATGAACCGAGTTCCAAGCCAAGCATATCAGAGTCTACTTACCCAACACACATGTCCAGCAGACTCTGTTCCAAGCCTAAATGAGAAAGAAATACACAGGAGGCAAGTTATGTAGATGTTTTTCTGTGGCTTTCTGCCCCCTCAGCTCCTTTGGGCAGGGCCACTGTGGCCTAGTTTTCATTGAGGCAATAAACCTGTATTTGGGTAGTGCACACGCTGCAGGTAGGGGCTCAGAGGACAATGTTTCTCCACACACAAAAAGATAATGCACACAGAAAAACACCATGTCGTGGTTTCCGGTCGGAGGAATGGAGGTCTGACACGCTTTGCAATTGCGCAAGGCGGACAGCGGCTCTTATTGACAGCTCGGGTGGATCAATCCACCTGACGCAACCTCACACAGGTAGTGTGAGGACTAGCAAGCAATATAATCCAGGTATGAGCAAGCTCGGTGAAGGAAAAGTCTCAGAGGAGACTTTTACAACACCTTGAGCACTGCAGCCGAAGAAGATTCCTGCAAGTATCTCTAAGGAGCCGAGCTGAGCTGATTAAATCAGCATAAAATCTCCAATTCCTCTGATTCCTTAACAAAGAAGACAAAGTTTAAACGTTGGGACCACATCTGAAGCGAAGTAACAACATAAGGTAACGGAAAAAAAGTTTTTGCCTTACTATTACCGCGTTTTGAAAGACGAAAAGCAGATCTGGTGAAGCAATAGACTGTTGCAGATTGGATGAGTGCAGTTTTGAAACGTTAAACAGCTGAATTTGAACTTAAAAAGCCAAAAAAACAAGTTGTTTAACATTCCTGCGGTTAAGAAGAGTCGGGAGGGGGAGCCAAGCATCGCGAGACAAAGAGGGGAGGAGGAAACCAAGCATCGCGAGATCAAGCTGTGAGGACTGAGACAGGAAGTGACGGCTTGAGGAGTAGACAAGAAGGGAAACGGAGAAGAACCGGAAGAGAGCAAAGGGGACTGTAAAAACTGCCGGACCAAAAGGACTACAACAGGAAGTGACGTGCGGAGAGCAGACAAGTAAGCAAGAGGAAGGGACAAAAGGAAACTACGGCAAGCCAGAAGCAAGGTAAAAAGACTATAACCTTTGACACAAACCACAGAGAAGTTGCGCCTGCCATTTTGGATTTATAAAATTTTTAAACAGTAATATCTCATAAACTATATAACTTAGAAGGCTGAAACCAACGAAATTTGACTTGGCAAGACTAGCTTGTGTGAACACATTAATCGGTGTTTGATTTGGAAAATAAAATAAAATCGATCTTTTTTAAAGAGACAAGATGGACCGCGGACTAAGATCGAGAGCAGCTACATGGTCCTCTCCTACAATGGCAGCAAAAAAAGAAAAAGAACTACTAGCTGTTATGGAAGCAATGGGAAAAAAAATGTTAGACGCTATAGGAGAGGTAAATGTTAAAATGAATGGCATAGCTGCACAAGCAGACAAAAACTTTATAGACTTAAAAGCAGAATTTCAAAAATTAACCACAAGAACACAAGACATTGAAACTAAAGTAAAAGAACTGGAAGAAAGTACTCAAAAGACAATGAGAGACAATGACAGAATGGAAAAGATGATGCATTATAAAGACATGCAAAACCATTTGAGATTCAGAGGGATTGAGGAAAAAATGAATGAAGACATTTTTATAAGAATGCAAGAAGCATTAGCAGATTTTTTACAAGAACAGGAAGAGGTTGTTAAAGAACACATGGATCTTGTTTATAGAGTCAATTCTACATACGCAAGAGACAAAAATATACCAGGAGATGTGGTGGTCCAATTTACAATGAAAAGGACAAAAGAACAAATCTACAAGAAGTGTTTTACTGATCCCTTTGAAATAGATGGAAAGAAAATTATAGTAATGAAAGAACTGCCTAGAGCAATACTGCAAGAAAGGAAAGAATTTAAGCGTCTGACGGATAAATTGAAGGAGAAAAAAATCAGATTCCGCTGGGAAATACCTCAAGGATTAAGCTTTTACTATGGCAACACCAGAGTAGTGATTAAAAGCACAGGAGAAATGTACGCATTTCTTGGAGAGAATAAAGATGACCTTGGTGATATTTAACAATATATCAAGATGGATTACAAAGTACTTACATGGAATGTAAATGAACTTAATTCACCCCAAAAATGTAGAATGGTAGGGTATTGGCTGGAGAAACAAAAATGTAGTGTAATATGCATACAAGAAGCTCATCTTAAAAAACAAGACCACAAATATTTAATAAGGAAAAAATTGGGAGAAGAATTTTATTCTTTAGCAAGCAATAAAAAGAATGGTGTTGTAACATATGTCAAAAAAGATTTGGAACCTAAAGTAATATTTAAAGACAAAGAAGGAAGATATTTAGCTATTGAAATCTCACTACAAGGACAGAAAACTTTGATTGTGAATATTTACGCCCCAAATGGAGCCAAAGAAATTTTTTTTAAAGAATTACAAATGGAAATGGATAACGTAAACTATGATCAAATTATGATGTTGGGGGACTTTAATGGAACTGTGAATAACAAATTAGACAGGCGCTCTAAGAGAAAGGATGAGGCATTAGGGAAGCTTCCAAAAAACTTTTTTGAACTGATAAAACAAGAGAAGCTGGAAGATATTTGGAGGAAAACTAACCCACAAGGAAAAGACTTTACCTTTTATTCTAATAGACATGACTCACATTCAAGAATTGACATGATTTGGATGACTACTAATTTAACGTTTAAGACAAGAAAAGTGGAAATTCTACCCAGAATAATTTCAGATCATAATCCGTGTTTATGGACTGCTGGCCAGGTAAAAAAACAAAAGAGATGGAGAATAAATGAGGACTTACTAGACAACCAAGAAATAGTTAAAAAATTACAGGAAGAAACAGACCTATACTTCCAAGCAAATATACAGAAAGAAGTAAAAATTCAAACCGTATGGGATGCATATAAAGCAGTGATGAGAGGACTATTGATATCTTTAAATGCAAAAGATAACAAAAAGAAAAGAGAACAATATGAAAATATCGTACAAGCCATTAAAACAAAAGAAGAAGAACTGAAGAGCAGACCAGGGAAAAAGAAACTGCAAAAGGAAATCTGGATGTTACAAGACCAAGCAAAAGCTATTTTGAACCAAGAGACGTACTGGAACCTAAAAAAACTCCAACAAAAGGCATTTGAAGGTGCAAATAAACCCGGAAAATATTTAGCATGGCAATTAAAGAAAAAACGTGAAAACAAATTTATCACTAAAGTGATAAGAGATAACATTGAGATAATAGATAACAAAGGAATAAAGAGAGATTTTTAAAAATATTATGCAAAACTGTTTAAGAAGGAAAACAAAGACAGAAGAAAGATCAAAGAATACCTGCAAACATTAAAGTTACCAAAACCAACATAGGAAATTAAAGAACTATTTAACAATCCAGTATCATTACAAGAGATTAAAAATGCAATAAATGACTCAAAATTAGGAAAAGCACCTGGACCAGATGGATTTACAGCGAAGTTTTATAAAACGCTACAGGAGTCGATCTCACCAGTGTTACTGCTATTAATGAATGATATAGGAGTTACTGGTGAGGTCCCAGAAACTTGGAAAGACGCAACCATCTCACTTATCCCGAAAGAAAATCAAGACTTAACTAATGTTAAGAACTACAGACCGATTTCTCTACTAAATAATGACTACAAGATCTTTGCTAAGATTATAGCTGACAGACTAAAAGAACACCTTAAAGAAACTATACAAACAGAACAAGCAGGGTTTTTACCCAATCGCCAAATAAGGGACAATCTAAGAGTAGTAGTGGATGCTATAGAATACTACGATAAACATCCTGAAAAGGAGGTGGGTTTTTTCTTTTTAGATGCGGAAAAAGCATTTGATAATTTAAATTGGGATTTTATGTTTGAGGTTCTAGAACATCTTGAAATTGGTGAATATATGCTTAACCTCATTAAGTCAATTTATAAAGAACAGAAATCCTCTTTAATAATTAATACTGAAAAGACAGACGATTTTAAAGTTGAAAAAGGAACATGACAAGGATGCCCACTTTCGCCGTTGTTATTTATTTGGATTCTAGAAGTTCTACTAATAAATGTGAAGGAAGATAAAGAAATTAAAGGCTTAACAACCAAAGGTTTTTCTTTCAAATATAGGGCCTTTGCAGATGATGTGATGTTTATAGTGGAAGACCCTATGACTACACTACCATATTTGTTACAGAGAGTAAAAGAGTTTGGTGACTTGGCTGGATTTTATGTAAATAAGAACAAATCGAAAGTGATGTGTAAAAATATGTCAAACAACAAACAAACTGAGTTACAAAATCTTATAGAATGTGAGGTGGTGAAAAAGACAAAATATCTAGGTGTAAACCTAACAACGAAAAATATTGATCTTTATAAAAATAACTATGAGAAATTATGGCTGCAAATTATGCAAGATATTAAAAAGTGGAATGTATTAAATTTGTCATTGTTGGGTAGAATTGCGGTGGTTAAGATGAATGTATTACCATGATTAATGTTTTTGTTTCAAACTATTCCAATTGTGAAAGATGTAAAAACATTCAAATGCTGGCAGAAGGAATTGTCTAAGTTTGTATGGGGAGGGAAAAAACCAAGAATCAAGATGAAAATAATGTGTGATGCTAAAGATAGAGGTGGGTTCCAATTACCAAACTTAAGGCTATATCATGATGCAATATGTTTGACTTGGGTAGGGACATGGACTATGTTACAAGATAGAAAGTTATTGTTCCTGGAAGGCCATGACTGTAGGTTTGGGTGGCATGCATATTTGTATTATGGTAAAGCAAAAATGGACAATATGTTTAAACATCATTATTTGAGAAGAACGTTAATGGATACATGGACAAGATATAAAAACTTTTTTCCAGAAGAGATACCTATGTGGATTGTACCCACAGAAGTTTTAAATCCAGTATCACGTCACAAAGGACAAGATTGGTTGAAGTACAGAGACTTATTAACAAGACATGGTAAAGACTTTATATTGAAGGAGCAGCATCAGATGGACTTTGATTATGGTTGGTTAAGATATAGACAAATATATGACATGTATAGAAGTGATAAAAAATCCGGTTTTAGAGAAAAAAATAATGAAATAGAACAAGTTTGGGAGGAAGGTGGGGAAAAAATGATCTCTAAAATGAATCAAATTTTGTTAAAATGGTTTAACGCTGATGAAATGGTAAAGGAACAAATGGTAAAATGGGCGATAAACTTTAACAAAGATATTGAAATGGAATCTTGGGAATTTTTATGGAAAAATGCTATGGGTATATCTACATGTTATAACTTAAAAGAAAACTGTTTTAAAATGATGTACAGAAGGTATATGACACCAAAAAAAATTGCAAATATTAACCAGAATATGTCTAACAAATGTTGGAAATGTAAAAAGAAAGAAGGTTCTTTTTATCATATGTGGTGGACTTGTGATAAAGCAAAGACTTATTGGTCTATAATACATGCAGAAATGGAAAAAAAATTGAAATGTACATTTAAGAAGTTGCCTGAAATGTTATTGCTTGGACTTAAACTAGAAGAGATAAATGTAAAGAAAAGGACAATAATATGATATATGATAACAACAGCAAGAATGGCGTATGCACAAAATTGGAAAAATGAAAAAATACCAGATGTGTGGGAATGGTTGAAAAAATTGTTATATATGGCTGAAATGGATAAATGGACTAGAAAGTTGAATGACCTGTACTCAGAGACCTTTTTAGAAGATTGGAAAGATTTGAAAGAATATGTTGAAAAATACTGGGACATGAAAAATTACATCTATACATGGTTATAATAACATAAAGCAATAAAATTAGAGTATATGAATGTATTAAGGATAATTAGATAATGAAGTTGTTTTTATTTTAGAATTATATAAGAATATAGAAAGTAAGAATTAGTATACAAGTATTTTTAAGATATATGTCCGTTACCAGAAATGTAAACATAGATATAAGTATTATTATTTTGGATAATGTGGAAAATGTGTTATGCTTCAGATGTGATGGGAAACCGCCAATACAAGATAAAAACAAGATTATACAAATAGAGCAAAATGTGATATAATATGGAAAAAAGGATTTGTATAAGATAAATGTATTAATTTTAATGTGTTGAAAAATAAAAAAAAAAATTTACAAAAAAAAAAGAAAAAGAAAAACACCATGTCAAAGAGAAGCTAAGTTCAAACCCTTCTCCCTTGACATCAGGTTTTCTATGCCGAAGGAGTGTGTGTGTGTGTAGGAACATTCAATCTTGTGAGACCGCGCCCACAATATGAAGTGGTACAGCCCAAACCAACTCAAAATACAAATGCCAGAGGCGTTACATACCAGGGATGACTTGTCTTTTGCCCAGCTCTACCTGCAGAGGATCACGGGCAAGTGAGGTATCGATGATACGGCCATCTTCAAGGGAACCCTGCAAAGGAACAACACGCTACATGCCTTCCATGTTGAACTTCAGCAAGTGCTATCACAGCTCTCGGCTGCCACTTCTTTTATATCTCAACTTTAAAAAACTGTTCAAGACGAACATGAAAGCTTGTGGTTTAAAATGGTGTATCAAAGCCTTCGACCGTACACATAATTGTTCATCCTTTTAAAAATGGAATACCTCTAGAAGCAGTAGGTGGCAGACTTCACCTTAGAAGAGGTGTTCCCTCTTCTGTCTCAAATAGAAGAGACCTCTTCTTTCGAGACAGTAACTCAGGGTTTCCCAGCTGTCCTGTTCCTTTAATAAAGGTCTAAGGGGATTTATTTTACCAGGGGATGTTATTTCCCTCCATGGCATGAAAAGCTTCAGCCCCCACCCTGTTCCCACACATTAAGCCTCTCATCAGAGGAACCGGGCATTTTTCTGCAGACCTCTTCGCGACCCTACAGTAGCCACACGTATGATCTAAAAACAAAGAAGATATTTATCCTTCCAAACAGTTGTTACTATTCCTGTGCAGATTTATGCAGATGTACCCATTTTAATGAACAGATTAATCCATGCGGTTCCTCAAACAAGTGACAGCACTAAGAGATTCATAGTGTCAGTCTAAGCCCTCTTCTTTTTCCAGGCCAACAAAGCTTGCTTGAAATAAAACATCTTAATTCACTGTAGAAGACGTTCAGACGGGCCTTAACAAACCCCTGGGGAAAGTTCTAGAATTGAGAAGCCGCTTCAGAAACACCTCAGAGAAACGTCTGATACAGGTTTAATTCGCTGTCCTACTCAGCTCTGTTCAGTGGGATTCACCTCCCAGGAAAGCAAAACCGGCTAGTGCTAAAGCAGGGGAACATATTCCGCTGCCCTCAGCAAGAAGTAATCCTCCCCCAGCTTGTTTTATGTGGACGCGCGTGTCTCCATTCTTCCTTGAGATCCTCAATGAGCCTCGCCTCTTTCCTGGCTTCCTCTGACATCCGCCCCGCGCGCAGGGGGGAAACCTCGCCGCAGGCACATCTGCTGACGTGGTCGTGTGGCTCTCCCTTGCTTGGCCGGCAAGCGTGCGCCGCCCCCACCCCGTCCCGCCCCCTTCACCTACCGTGTAATGGATCTGAATCGTGTCGCCCATCGCCGAGTACTCCGCGCAACCCTCGGGGGGCGGCACCTGCAGCAGCAAGAGCGAAGAAAACGCGACAGAGGTTGCATCAGTTTGTTCCTGCAATCTGTTGACCAGGGTGCCAAGAGGCTCTTGACTCTGCCGCAGCTTGGATCAGAGCGGGAATCGAGGGCATCCCTGACAACCCCCCCCCCCAAAAAAAAGAGTGTAGGGGCCCCTCGGAGGACAAGCTGGACGTCGGAGAGCTGGGCTTTCCCAGGGAAAGGCTTTTCCTTTGCAGAACTCTGGAGCTGGGGGAACCACGTGCTTATCAACTCTAATCTTTGCAGCAGTCACACGTTACCCCGCAAGGGGGGGGGGGGGGGAGGTACTCCGGCCGCCGACTTTAAAGGTAGGGCTTTCGTTTGACAGGGCTAAGGTGGCAGGCAAGTGGCTGTGGGAAGGGAAGACCACAATCTGGGCGCACGCAGCAGAAGGGGCGCGCCCCGTGTCACCCCCCGCCCCCAGCAGTGGCATCACGGAGCCAGAGAGTGGTTCATCCAGCCGGTCCATTACGCCACGCACACCACTCACCAAGGTCTCCAGCTGCAGCGCTCGGAGCGGAGTTTCGCTTTTGCTTTCTCCTGCTTCCTCGTCCTCCTGGTCGCGACTCGTAGCCCCCCAGCCCAGCAGGAGGAGGAGGCAAAAAAGGAGGCTGCTGCGGTGGCGAGGAAGCATGGCGAGAGGAGCTGAGCGGGAGCAGCAGGCTGGCGGTGGCGCGACACACAGAGAGAGCAACAGCTGCTGGGCTTGTACCTAAGGCCTGGGGTGCCTTCCTGGCGCCGCCTCCTTCTGCCCTCTTCCCCGCCCAACGGGACCGGGCGAGCAGGGGGGCCCTCGGAGTACAAGCTGGACGTCGGAGAGCTGGGCTGTTCCTTTGCTGAACTCCGGAGCTGGGCTCCACGACGACGTGCTTATTATCACCTCTGATCTTTGCAATAGTTACTACACGTATGTGTGTGTGTGGGGGGGGGGGGGTTGCTAGAAAAGGCGATGTCTGGGGTACCAAGAAGAGAAGAAGACCCTGAAAGGGGCAGCAAGAAGACAATTAGATAGGATAGTGAGGAGGACAGTGCGGATGGTACGACCTCATTTGGAGTACTGTGTACAGTTCTGGTCGCCACACCTCGAAAAAGATATAGCACTGGAAAAAGTGCAGAAAAGGACAACTAGAACGATAAAGGGGTTGGAACACTTTCCCTATGAAGAAAGGTTGAAGCACTTGGGGCTCTTTAGCTTGGAGAAATGACGGCTGAGGTTTACAAGATTATGCATGGGATAGAGCAGGTAGAGAAAGAAGTCCTTTTCTCCCTTTCTCACAATACAAGAACTCCTGGGCACTCCATGAAATTGCTGAGCAAAGGGTTAGAACAGATAAAAGGAAGTACTTTTTCACCCAAAGAGTGATTAACAGGTGGGATTCACTGCCACAGGAGGTGGTGGCAGCTACAAGCATAGACGGCTTCAAGAGGGAATTAGATAAACACAAGATGGGGCACCCGCGATACTTGCGGGGGGGAGTACCCTAGTCCTCCTGGCCCCCCCTCCCTGGGGCAAGTGGCGGCGAGCCTCGCTCTCCTCCACCCCCCTTCCCAGAGGCAAGTGGCGGCGGCAAGCCCCGCTGCTCCTCCAACCCCCCCGAGTCAAGTGGTGGCAGCGAGCCCTGCTCTCCTCCACCCCCCTCGCCTAGGCAAGTGGCGGTGGCGGCAAGCCCTGCTGCTCCTCCACCCCCCTCCCCAGGGCAAGTGGCGGCGGCGAGCCCCGCTGCTCTTCCAGCCACCCCCCCATCGGCGACAGTGAGCCCTGAGCAGCTCACAGTCACCGGACCTGCTGAGCCTCCCCCAGACCGGCCAGAGCGTTCCCTGCACATGCGCAGTGGGTGCTCTTTTGGGGGAATTTAAATATCCCCCCAAAAATTTTTTAAACTTTTTGGATTTTTCTGCAGATGTGGGGACTGCCCCACGTCTGCAGAACAATCTCCCTGCCCCCCCAGGTGTCCCCCCGCACGGATTTAGGTATCCGCACGCAGGGGGCGCCTTCGCTATTAGATATATAGATATGGAGCAGAAGTGCATCAGTGGGTATTAGCCACAAAGTTTAGATAGGAACTCTCAGTCTGGGGCAAGTGATGCTCTGTATTCTTGGTGTTGGGGGGGGGGCAACAGTGGGAGGGCTTCCTGCCCCCACTGCTGGACCTCCTGAGGGCACCTGGTGTTTTGGCCACTGTATGACAGAGTGTTGGACTGGATGGGCCACTGGCCTGACCCAACATTGGCTTCTCTTATGTTCTTAGTACCTTCTCTCTCCTGTTAAGTGTCATTCCTGTCTGTCTCCAGATTGCTACTCTCAAGGCAATTTCCCCCTTCTTCTCCGAAGTCCCACACTCACAGGTCTTACCCTCTCTTTCTCAGCAAGAGGTGTCCTGTGAGGAACCTATCATCTCGCCTCTTTCCCATCAAGTATGTTAAGCGCCTATTTAAACCGTTATCTACTCTTTAATCAGGGTGTGTACCCTTGCTGTGTTGTTAATTACTCTGGGACACTCCAACGGTTGGTTTTAGGTATGGCTTTCCTTTGATGGGGATTGGTGCCAGGCAAGTGGCTGTGGGAAGGCAGGACCACCATCTGAATGCCATTTAGATTTGTGTATGCCCCTTTTCTCAGCAGTGGGGAGCCAACAGGTGCTCCCCTCATTTTATCCTCACAACAACTTATTGAGGCTAGGCTGAGAAGGAGAGTGACTAGCCTTCCAGATCCATGACAGAAAAGCCCTGTCTCTGGTCATCCCTGGTTTCCCCTCTGGCCGTAACCCAATACTTTGGGAGTTCTATGTAAAAAGAAGCTTAATGTGGAGTCTGAGGAGCCGCTGCGTGGAGGAGAATGGGAGGAGTGAAGGTAACAGCAGACTGAGGAGGCCTGGCTGAAGAGAGCCCTGAGCACCCCAACGAGGGTCTGCTCCATGCATCTGATGAAGAGGGCAGAAAAACTCATGCCATACTAAGAAGGTGTTAGTTAGGGAACACACTTACAAGGGCTGATTGAAAAGTTGGCAACACAAATATGCACAGTGACATGTCCTAGTCAAGAGTGACAAAGACGGAAGGTCAGCAGGTGTAGCTTTCCGGGCAAGACAAGCTACATCGGCCACAGTTTCTGTTTACACAACTACTAATGTTACTTTTTTTGTTTTTCAGTCGCACAGTTGAGTCCGATTCTTTGCAACCCCATGGACCACATCACACCAGGCCCTCCTGTCCTTCTGGAATTTGCTCAACTCCATGTTCCATCAATAATGCTGTCTAACCATCTCATCGTTTACCGTCCTTTTCTTCTTTTACCTTCAGTCTTTCCCAGCATCAGGGTCTTCTCCAGTGAGTGCTCCCTTCTCGTTTGGTGGCCAAAGTATTTGAGCTTCAGCTTCAGTATCTGGCCTTCCAGGGAACAGTCAGGGCTGATTTCTTTTAGGATTGACTGATTTGATCTCCTTGCAGTCCAAGGGACTCTCAAGGGTCTTCTCCAGCACCATAATCCTTATGGTCCATCTCTCACAGCCATACATTACTACTGGGAACACCATTGCTTTGGCCATACAGACTTTTGTTGGCAGGGTGATGCCTCTACTTTTTATTATGCTGTCTAGGTTTGCCATAGCTTTCCTCCCAAGGAGCAGGCATCTTTTAATTTCATGGCTGCAGCCACTGTCTGCAGTGATCTTGGAAGTCTGTCACTGCTTCCATGACTTCCCCTTCTATTTGCCAAGGAGTGAAGTACCATTACTATTAATGTTACTAAAGAGTGGCAAACTAGGAGGGGGAAATCCTGTTCAAAAGCCAGCCTGGTGTGCAGGTTAGAGTGTCTGACTGTGATCTGTTGGGCTGTGCTGAGGGCATCAGTTGGCCCTGGTAACCAACCATATGGAATTAAAAAGACTGGGCAGTTCCACCTAGCGACTTGCTTCCAGACTCAGATTGTATCTGGCATCTTATGAAAACTGATATAGAAAGTAAACATGTCGGTGACTGTCACCTTGTCTGTGTCCCAAGAAAGTCACCACAAAGGAGAAAGTAATTTCTAGCACAAGAGTCAAAGGATCTGATCCTGGAGGGCTTTGAAGGGTAGAAACAAGACAGAAGGTCTGGGGGGGGGGGGATGATTTCTAAAACCCAAGAACTTGGGCACGCCTGGGTTCTGAACTGACCCAAGCGAAGAAAACAGCTACTGCAGTATGCCATTCGCAACTCGGAAAATATTTGAATTCTTTGTCACCAGCTCTGTACATATTGCGTACTGGTTAGTATCAGGTGTTGCGTCTGGCTGCACGTACTGGGAGAATGCCCAACACATGATCCTCCCAATATGAGTGATGGCCATTTGTCATTTCAGCCTTGTTACACAAATACCACAGTGCTGAGAAATCAGGGTTCTGAAGCTGGAATGTATACATGTTGCCTCTTTCAGACAAAATGGCAGCCATGTGTATCAGGAAGGCTGCATGTAGCATGCTGTCTCTATAGGTGTGGTTACATGGAATGCCTGAAAAGGATTAAGGTGCTAAGCCAAAACCCAGGTGCCATCAGGAGGTCCACCCGTTGGGCCAGAACTCCAGAAGCCCTCCCACTGTTGACCCCCATGCACCAAGAATTTAGAGCATTCCTGCCCCAGACAGAGTGTCCCATCTATAGGTAAAGGTTTCCCTTGCTCGAAAGCCAGTCAAATCCGACTCTAGGGATGCGGTGCTCATCTCCGTTTCCAAGCTGAAGAACCAGCACTGTCCAAAGACGTTTCTGTGGTCATGTGGCTGGCATGATTAGATGCGAAGGCGCATGGAATGCTGTTACTTTCACACCAAAATGGTACCTATTTATCTACTTGCAGTTTCTACATTGTGGCTAATAGCCACTGATGGACCCCTGCTCCATATATTTATCCAGTCCCCTCTTGAAGCTGTCTATGTTTGCAGCCACCACCACTTCTTGCAGCAATTAATCCCATGTGTTAATTACTCCTTGGGTGAAGAAGTACTTCCTTTTATCTATTCTAAGCCTACTGCTTATTAATTTCATCAAGTGCCCATGAGTTCCTATATTGTGAGAAAGGGGAAAAAGGACCTTAGAGCCCAGCAAGATTTTCAGGGTATAAGCTTTCTAGAGTCAAAGCTGCCTTGGTCAGACACCAGTAGCGTATAAATGGATCTATGATGTGAGTCATTATTATCCAAAACCTCTTGGGTTTTTAAAAAAAATTGCAGTATGACACTGTCACCACTGTGTGGCAGCAGAACATCAATAATTTCTTTTCCACTCACTTTCTGGGCCATATGCCCAGGTTTCTTGGAAAGGTAGCCTGACAGTTAGGTGTCCACCCATTCTCTAGACCATCACCGTCTGTGACAACTCATCTCTATCTTCCAACCAGATTATATCCAGCATAAGCTGCAAAGAGTTAATTTATGAGCCCCCATCCCCAACACTCACAGGTTTCTTCAGTGCCTTAGCATTTCTCATCTTGTGAATGTCCTTGCAGAAGGATCACTAACTCAACTTGCATTGTGCTAGATGCTGCACAAACATTAGCCACCTGTCCCCATTAATAGGAAAGGGATGTGTTAAAGGATTAACTTGTACTGCAACACAGATAGATTCACTGCCTTCTAGGCCTCTTGGATGCCAAACTCCAGCTGAAAAGCCATGAGACCCAGAGCTTTTTTTGTAGAAAAAGCCCAGCAGGAACTCATGAGCATATTAGGCCACACCTCTGACAGCGCAGCTCCCTCCCAGGATCGGCTTCCCCAGGTGTCCCGCGGCTTGTGGGGCACCTGGGGAACGCAAGGAGGGGAGGCAGTTTAAATCGCCTTCCCTCCCTGGATCGGCTTGGCTTCCCCAGGCGCCCTGTGGCTTGCGAGGCACCTGGGGAACCCGAGGGGGGGGAGGTTGTAGGCGTGGTCAATTCGGAAGCCAGCCGGAACTCCATTCCTGTGCATTCCTGCCCAAAAATAGCCCTGATGAGACCCATTCCCCATTTTACAGATGAGGGTCCTAGGATAGTTAAGAGTCTAGCTATTTTTGTCAAAGGGTTCCTGGGCAGAGTATCTGCTTGGCACGCCCACGGTCCCAGGTTCAGTCTCCAGCTAATGATCAGGCAATAGGTGATGTGAAAGACCTCTGCCGGAGACCCTGGAGAACTGCTGCATGTCTAAGTAGACAGTACTGACTTTGGTGGACCAAGGGTCTGATTCGGTAGAAGCCAGCTTCATGTGTTCAATCTGCTAGACCCTCCAAGAAGTTGCCCGTCCCTTCTCTAACCTACTCCTCTTCCAGTCACCTCTAGGGCTGCCAGCCGAAGGGCGTGTGTGGGTGTGAGTGAGGGTGGCCCAGCTTCCAGTCTTAATTGTGTCACAGCAGCTCATGGACTGACCTTGGCCTGGTCACTTTCCCTCAGCCTCGCCTCCTTCACAGGGTGATTGTGAGGTGAAGGAAATGCAGAAGGGAAGAACAATGTTTTGTTTTGGGTTTGTTTTTTTTTACTCTGAGTAAATACCTAAATACATTTTTAAAAAATTTAAATTTCCGTTCTGCCTTCTGCCGAGGGTTCCCAGGTACTGGCGAAGATAAGATCCAGATTTACTTAGCTTCAGCAAGGTGGTTGCATCCTAGACTTTAAAGTTCATGCCCTGGGCATTAACTGTTGGTTTATTTACCTTATGCATATCCTACCTTCCCTCCCCGTGGGCCCCTTACACAATTCTCCTTTCTTCCATTTTATCCTCACAACAATCCCGTGAGGTAGGTTAGGCGGAGAGTCTTTTGTGACTGGCCCAAGGTCTCCCAGCAAGGTTCCACGGCAGAAGGGAGATTTAAACTTGGGTCTCCCAAATCCTACTTTGACATCATCAGACTGCCATTGTGCTTTGAACTGCTTTACATGCAGAAATCGGCAGGGGGCTTTTGAGGGCCCAGAAAAAAAACATGACCACCGACTGGGATCTACACATCAAGCTCCTGTCGAAAGAATGGTTACAGTGAAAAATCCGGAAGTTGGCAAATCAAATCCCAACACACCTATACCTGCTGGACCTGAGTCCCCATCGCCCAGCTGTGTACCCTGAAGACTGGTTTTGCTGCATTCCACCAGCACTGTGTCACCACCTTTCTCTCTCCCATATAATGTTAAACTGAGCAAAGCCCCAGCTGCAACAATGCTTGGAGAAAAAGGTAAAAGAGCTGTGAAATGGTCCCTGCAAGGGCAAGCTGGGTGCCCCTGGTGACAGGATAGGCATGCCAGCTATTTCCCCCGCTGAGATGCTGCCCCCATTGCCATTCCAGGGCTTTGGCTGTCCCCCTCCACCCTGACATACCAGCCCTGGTTGCTGTGATGAGACGAAGACAGACTGGCGGCTTTTAATGGGATTATGGGCTCTTCCCCCTCCCCCGGCCAGAGACAATGCAAGATGGATGAGCCCAGCACTGGTGAGAAACAAGAGGCAGTCTCTGGCCCAGTTGGGGGGGGGGTGTTGTGTGGAAAGGGCTCCGTCTCCCCAACTGATGCTGTCAGTCTCTTCTTCTTCACCTCTATTGAGCTGAAGAGGAATGACACTCTGGGAAATACAGCCGAGTGAAGCAGGTAGCGCCACAGGGAAATGCCCACAGCAGTGTTGCCGTACAGTCAACGGTTGTTGGGTGACCCTGGGCTGAAGACAAAATGGCGCACATTAGAATCATGGATGCCACCAGAAGCTTGTTGGAGGAAGGGTCAGTTGAAAACGTGGTTGGTTGGTAAACAGAGGTCCCGGTCACACGAGCGAGATAATCTGGGGGGGAAGTGAGGCTGTTTGCTCTGGAGTAATTTGATTCGCAATTGCACAATCACACAGTTCTGTGAAGTTGCGGGCAGAGCCCGCCGCTGCGTGATCAGACGCAATCACGGGTGAGTCGGGGGGGGGGGGGGGAGTTTGCCGTTTTTTTCGATGCGCTTAAACAAGATCGATGAATTGCATCTCCACCCTGGGGGCTTCCTATGACAGTATGCAATGATGCACATACTGAGAAGGGGGGGGGGGAATGGCATGGCATCAGGATAGCCTGATCAGACTATCCCCCACGCCATGAGTGCACGCTGGAGTGATCACACAGGAAAAGTCCATCTGTGGCCCGTAGCAAACCCGTTTGATACTGGATTTTCCCTAGAATCTTTTAACTCTGCTACTTCGGCGGAGAGAAACAGGTTGCCGAGGCGTGTGGGACACTTGCCAGATGTTCTGGTATGATTGTGCCCTCAAAATCCACATGGCATTCGTGCCTATTGCGCAGCTAATTCTGTGTGCGATTGGGGCCAGATTCCATCAATCAGGGGGCACACCTCAGTGGCAGAACATTGGCTTTGCATGCAAAAGGCCATGGGTTCCATCTTGACCATCTCCAGTTCCAAAGAGCAGGTAGCAGGTGATCTGAAAGGCCTCTTGCCTTTGGCCCTGGATATCTGCTGCCCGGGGGAACAGACAATCCTGACCTCAATAGACAAATGCTCTAACTAGGGGTATAAGGCAGTTTCATGTGTCTGATGTGTGCTCAACCACAGAAGCCCTGGCTTTCAGGCCCCTCTACTCAAGTGTCCCTCATAGTGCTAACAGGGTGCTAGGGGCTGTATAAATCAGGAATCGGCAGCTGTAGTTGACAGTGGGGCTCCAGACCTGGTGAGCAATGTTCCCTCTAAGCTATGGAGCCTTGTGAGCAAAAATTCTACTTTGTGAGCGACTGGCATTAAAGTTCTGAGCCAGGTATTTGGCTGCTGCATAAATCAGTTTGCTCTGGAGCCAGAGGCTAAAAAACTGTGAGCTAGCTCACACTAACTCAGCTTAGAGGGAACACTGCTGGTGAGTGATTATGGGTTGTTGCACCATTTGGGAAGAGTGACCCTAATGCTACCAAGTTCAACATTCATGTCAGTGGGAAATTACCCCTAAAATCCAGCACAGTAACATTTTATTTTGAAATGGCATATGCCTGAGACTTAAGAAACTCAGATGTGAGACAGCTGATCTATTAACCCGTATATGTAACCTATCACTAAATTCAGCTGCTGTATCAGAAGACTGGAGAGTAGCAATTGTGACACCAGTTTTTAAAATGGGATCCAGAGGGGAATAGGATTGCCAGCTCCCAGGTCCGGGCGGGGGGTTTGCCCGCTTCTGGGGGCTTCAATCTACCCTCACTGTGCTGGTGGGTAGGGGAAGCCCTGCCCCCAGCCCCCCCCCCCGAGAGCTACCAGCCACCCCCTCCCTCCCCACTTGCCCACTTTAAAGGGCTTCAGTTGGTTGGCGGGGACCACATGGCCCGCCGACCAGCTGGATGGCCCTTTAAATGCAGCAGGAGGGAGGGAGGGGGAGGTCGCAGGGCAGGCTCTGCTGGTTAAAAAAAAACTCCTTTAAAGGGTCTTTTTGTGAGCGGGGTGGGTGCCACGGCACGCAGGGCTGGGGGAAATCAAAACCATCAAGACAAACAATAAACATTTCCTGATGTTTGGTGTAGTGGTTAAGAGCAGCGGACTCTAATCTGGAGAACCGGGTTTGATTCCCCACTCCTCCACATGCAGCCAGCTGGGTGACCTTGAGTTAGTCACAGTTCCAACAGAGCTCTCTCAGCCCCATCTATCTCACAGAGTGTCTGTTGTGGAGAGGGGAGAGGAAGGTGATTGTAAGCTGCTCTGAGACTCTTGAGTGAAGGGTGGGGTATAAATCCAATTCTTCTTCTTCCTCTTCCTCTTCTATTATATCTGGAGCAGGAAACCAGCCGGAGAAGTGACTGGGCCTTTGGACAACCAAGGAATAAAGAGTTCGTTAAAGAAAGATGGGGAGATAGCAGAGAAGTTCAGTTAATTTTTTTGCCTCTGTTTTCACTGTGGAAGGTGTGGGGTTTGTATTCATGCCACAGTGACTATTTTCAGGAAGGGAGTCTGAAGAACTAAGTTAAATGGAGATGGCAAGAGATGAGGTTCTAGACATGTTGGGGAAATTTAAAAAGTCTCCACCTTTAAAAAGGGGTCCAGATCTATTAACCTGTATATGTAACCTATCACTAAATTCAGCTGCTGTGACAGAAGTCTGGAGAGCAGCAAATTTTACAGGCCAATCAGCCTAATGTCTGTCCCAGGGAAATTAGTAGAAACTGTAATCAAAGACAGAGTTATTAGACACACAGAGGAACAAAGCCTGCTGAGAGAAAATCAGCATGACTTCTGCAAAGTGAAGTCCTGCCTCCCCAATCTTTTGGAGTTCTTTTGAGAAAGTGAACAAGCCTATTGAGAACAGTGACCAGGAAGATGCTGTATAAATTTAGCAGTGATGGGATAAGAGTACAGATTCTCCTACAGATTAAAAAGTGGTTAAATGATAGTAGGAATAAATTGACAGTTCTCACAGTGGAGAGAAGTAAGCAGTGGGGTATTGGGGATGAAACGATTCAATCTATTCATAAATGATGGTGAAAACCAGGGGTGACTGAAGAGCTCCAGGGGGATCTCCACAAATTTGGATGAGCAGGTAACAGTGTGGCAAATGAAGTTCAGCATCAGTAAGTGCAGGTGATGCAGACTGGAACAAAAAAAATACCAGCTTCAGGTCTAGGCTAACGGGTTCTGAACTGGCTGAGACCGAGAGGGGAAAAGATCTTGGGGTCACAGCAGAAAGCTCAATGAAAGTGTCAACCCAGTGTGCTTTAATGGCAAATTCTATATTGGGGATTTTTAGGAAAGGGACCGATAATAAAAAAGGCTGATATTATAACACCATATCAGAGAAAGGATGTCACAGAGCAGGAAAAAGAGAGCAACCAAGACGGCTAGGGGGTTGGAGCCCCTTCCCTATGAGGAAAGGCTGAAGAATCTGGGACTTTTCCATTTAGAAGAGAGACGACCAAGGGAGGGAGATGATAGAGGTTTATAAAATTATGCATGGGGTAGAGTGTGTTGACAACAGAACTTTTTCTACCTCTCCCAAAAGTCAAGGGCATCCAATGAAGCTGATAGGCACTGGATTCCGAACAAAAGGAAATACGTACTTCCTTACACAGCAAGGGATGAAAATGTGGAATTCGCTGCCAGAGGATGGAGACATGGCCACAGGCATAGATGGCTTTAAAATGGGATTACGGACTCATGGAGGATGGATTTATCAGTGGCTACTAGCCATGGTGACTAAAAGGAGCCTCAGCATTCAGAGGCAGTAACAGTAGTGCCAGATGGCAAAATCAGAAGGCGGCCTTGGTCTTTATGCCCTGCTCTGGACCTCCACAGGAACTGATTGGCCACTGTATGAGAGAGAATGCTGGGTCAGATGGGCCCTCACTGGTCTGATCCAGCAAGGCTCTTCTTATGTAGTCCAAAGGCCATTTTCTCCAGGAGCCAAAGAATAGTGAAGCCTGAATAGCTGTCAGCAGGGAGCACCACCATGTCCCAAAGAGAAATATAACTCATTTAGTACATTTTAATCCCACCCTTCCTTCAAGATGCTCAGGGTGGCATTAAATGGCTCTCCCCGCCTCCATTTTGAGCCCTACAATAGGATACAACTTAGGTGAGACGGAGAGGATGTGACTGGTCCGTGGTCAGCCAGTGAGTTTCACGCCAGGCAGATATTTGCACCTAGACCTGCCCCTGCCCCTCAAACTAGCTCAACCCTCTCAACCAAGACATCACAATGCAGTGTTCAGCTATGAAATCTTTCACACAGTTTCCCAACATTCCTTTCTGTACAAATGACATTACAAGCGATTCTCTTCCACTTGATTAGGTATGGTCTAATCAAGGGTCAGAGAAAAGTGCTTCCTCACATGGATCTGGTCCACAGCCTGCCAGATAAATGATCATGGATTAAAAGTGATCAGTTGCATAAATCAGGGGGACAAGGAGAGAGAACTGCTGTGTCAGCACTGAGAGCTAGATAGTGAATTGAGAAGGCAGATTCTCTTCAGGTGAATCCAGAAATATTTTTACGAATAAAGTTTCACAAGAAGATTCTGGCTAGACCAGCCCCAAGACACATCTAGCTCTACATCCTGTTTATCATGCTGGACAACTAGTGACTCAGTTTAGAAAGGAGGACTCTTAATCTGAGCAACCCCCCCCCCCCCCAATCACGGTCATGTGCTGATTTGATTCCCAGTGATAGGAAACTTTTAGAGCACCAGCATGACATAACAGTTAGGGAATCAGACTAGGATCTGGGAGACCCAGGTTTAAATCTGCACAGCACTATTTTTAATCTCTTAAATCTGCACTCTGCCATGGAAGCTCGCTGGGTGACCTTGGGCCAGTCACATATTCTCAGCTCAACTGACCTCACTGGGTTTTTGTGGTGATAAAATGGAAGAGAGGAGAATGCTGTAAGCCACTTTAGGTCTTCAATGAGAAGAGTACGGTATAAATAAAAATAAATATACTTAACTGAGGCCTTGCATTTTAGAGCCCCATCCTCCCTTGCCTTTCCCCACCACCACCACCAAAACAATTTTTAAAACTGTGTGTCTCTGAACGAAGTGTAATACCACCAGGACAAGGACCAGATCTTTGCTTTGTATAAGAGATCAATCTGGAAAGGAAGTCTAAATTCTATTTTTTTATTCTTCCATGAGATTTGTATGGCTTTCTTATAGTCGTTTTATTCCTGTTTTTAAAAAACGTGTACCTTTTCTGTCAAGACTGCAACATTTAACCGTTAGTGATGAATAAATGATGGGAAGTTTCCACTTCTTGTACAGAAAGACGAATTTGGGCCTAGCAGGGAGGGAGCAGTCTGATTTGAGCACCAATGCTGATTTACAGCAGAACAGGTTGATGTTCCATCCTTGCTTTCTCACAGATCATTTAGATGAGATTCATTTCTGAGCTCCCATTTAGACTTTCATGGCACACCCAATGTCCCTTGATCACAGAGATGTCATGAGGAAAGTGCTCTAAGACATCCCAGTCTGTGGATGCTTACTGTGTGTGATTTCTCCCACTTTCATCCCTCCCCCCATTAAGGGAGGAGACTTGCAGTCACACAGAAAAAAAATATACTCACTAGTGTAGCCAGCCTTTTAATTCACACCTGTAATGTGCCAAAGTATAGAAGACCATTCACACCATTCTAATCCTCTGGGACTCAGAGCGCCTCTTCCCACCCACCCCCATCCAAAAATCACCCCAATGTGTTCCTTGTAGACAGGTCAACAGTTAAGGAATTTTTAGTTGATCTGCCTTTTAGTTATATTTAAAATAGTTGCATATTACCAAAATCCACCTAAAAAGTACCATTTGAAATACTGAAGAAAGCATGGGATAACTTTAGTTTAGTGAAAAAATACCACTCATGGACCTGAACCAAACAGTTCTGCAAATGGGAATATTTCTGCCGATGGGAAGTGACTCTCTCACTTCCCCTCTCCCTTCAAACAGCAACATTTTGGGCTGCAGCCAGAGAGCGGAAGTCATATTCTGCAGGTAGAAATCCCTTCTGTCCACAGAAGCACTCCAGTGGATCCAAACCATTATTTGAATGAAGGACTTACCTAATTCTTTGCACAGTTCAATTCAGACAGAAACAGAACTGGTGTTTCCTTCAGTTTTGCTGATTATTTAGTAGATGAGCAACGACAAACATGAATTGACTGATCTACTCCAAAAAGATCATAGTCCTGTATTTCACGTGCATCATTTGGTTTTATTTATGCACTTCAGGCCACATTCCAGCCAAAGTGTCATTATATAACTTAGCTCATTGAATGGCAGGTCCCAAACGGTAGGGCTTGAAGGGCTTTCTGAAGCTAAGTGAATCTGGGTCTGGACAGTGCCCAGATGAAAGACTCCTGGGAATCTTATGTACTCTGTTATGCATACCAGGATGGAAGCAAAGTGGGATCTAAATATAATACAAATAAGGGATGTCCCTTTAATTCTTTAAGATCTGGGAAAGTAAGCTTAACAGACCACAGTCTGCACTGCTGTCAAGGTACAGATAAAGGGGCTGCAACACACACACACAGTCTCTCTCTCCCCCTCTCCCTCTCAAGTGATAAGGCCAGCTAGATTGAATCTCTCATAAAGGGTTGTTTGGATGACAACATGGAAGAAAGGAGAATCATGTATGTTGCCCTAACCTCCTTGGAGAAAGGGTGGGATCAAAACATAATAGATGTTTCTCATTTTTCCCTGCCAAACGGGGACCCTTACTAAGAATGCCACTCCAGGACAGTATGATGATGTCCCTGAACTTGGCTTCCCATCACTGCAAGCAGAGCTGCCAACAAAGTGAGGTGGGGGAACAGTAATGCAGCCTTCATTTTCATATACTAGAGGGAGATGAAAAGAAAAATCCAAGGCTGCTGTTTGTAGCAGCAGATCCCAGTTGCTCATCATGTATAGTTCTGCCCTAATTCTCAGGCATTCCAACAAAGAAATGTTCCTCCTCACATAACCATGGGGACTTGGAAAAGGGGCTTTCTGGCAGATGAATAATTTGTACATCTCTCCTTTCTATATATAAGAGACTAGTACATCCAAGGGCCTTTTCTAGCGGCACATATGAAGGGCAGGGAAGTCAACGAAGTAGTGATTACTGTGGCCTTAACAGATGCGTGCCTTTTAAATTCCATCAAGGAGCTTCTTGAGGTGAGATGCTCAAGCACTGCAGAGCAGGAACCATCAGACCAGCTCTTCAATCATGTTCCTGCAAGAACCACACTGGCTAGAATGCTCATTCTTATTCCAGGTGTTTTCTTTTCTACACTCTCCTGCATGAATAGGAGTTAGATGAGTTCAATTGAAAGTTTTGCTGCCAGAACACCGGAATCTTAAGACCGATGCAAAAAAACAAGGCTCTAGCCCTCGTGAATACTAAAACTTGAGTCAACCAGAGTGTATGCTGGTGGCATTGGGATTAACAAGGGTTTGAGGAAATGCTGGTAGGACTGAATGGAGGAAATTTTTTCTCATTTCTGGGCTTCCCTGAGGCCCTCTCCCTGGACTTCCACCCAAATTGATTGTTCTTAACTCAGGCTGCCCACCCCCACCCCTACCCCCCCAGCATCCAACGAAAGGAGGGGAAACCAGAGAATTTGTGATGTGAATTCACTGTCACCTTCTGTGTTGAGTTCTCCTGTCTCTCGGTGAGAAGATGAGAAATGGTAAAAACAAACAAAAAAACCCACTTTTCCTGAGAAAGGGCTTGTTTAGCGCTACAGTTCTTTGGCAACATGTAGCCTCAAGGGAGCACTGAGCATATCCCAAGGTGTGCACACATAAACAGCGAGGCCTGACCAACTAGCCAGAGGGTGATGTATATTCTAGAATATGTCCTGCACGGCACAAGGATTCCATGGCAGAAGAACCAAGGTGGAGAGGGCTCTTTTAGAGGTAGGGAGTGTGAATGTCACAGAGATGCATGAAACTGCCACAAAAAGCAAAGGAACAAGAGCGCTGGCACAAAGTTCCACTTCGGATGTCCCCCCCATTTCTGTTGGAAAATAATCAAGCACAGAGGCATCTGCAGACATCAGATTAAAACCCAACCGTCTCCACTTTCCAGCCCCAGCCTCAATAAGGTTCCCTTGCACCTATCAGAAACAGGAACAAGGCACCTTGGGCACGGGGAGCATTGTTACAACTGCGACGTCCCCAGTTCTCACTTTGGAGCAGCGGGTGGAACAGAGTCTGATCTGATGCCCTGAGAGCAGGCTGGCCTCCTCCTTGGATAAGCCACTAATGGGATTTAGCAGCTCATCCAATATCTCCCTTCAATACAGGAGGAGTGGGGGGCTAAACGCCACTCTGAATCAAAGACACACACCCCTCAGCTGCCCTAGCTAAGTACTGCTCAGTTAAGCTGTTTCTAATTAAAGTCAGTAGTGAGTGACATACCGATTTCCACTCTAGAGCTAGCTACAGCAACCCCAACCAAAAAGGACAGATGTTGGACACCAAACCGGGGGGGGGGGGAGAGCAAGCATACACAGGTAAGGCTTAAAGAATCCCATCAAGACAGAGAATCTGCTCAGGTATGTCTCTTTTCTGAAAGCCCCATAATATAACACACCAACAGCCCAACTCTACGCAGACTTATTCTAGTCTAAGCCCAATGAAATCAGTTGCGCTGCAGGCCTTACCATTCACTCCCAAGCCACGCTCAGACAAATAGTTCCCTTTATTTTTACATCCTTTTAAGTGCTTTTACTCCTAATCTGAGCAGAGAAGGGGGGGGGGTTGTATACACAGCACATGTACCTTGCACTACTAAACCATTTGTTCACATACACACAGTGATTTTTGAGTGGCATTCCCAGGAGAACGGCTAGCATGGCCAAATACGGCTAGCCCCTTTTGAGCCCAGAGCACCAAGCACCAATGGTGATGCCTAAACCTCCCTGTCTGGCTTCACTCTGGGATAGCCTCCCGTGCCTTCGCTGCATGCTCATGGGCAGCAGAGAAGACACAAGGTCCTCAATAACACTCCCCCCCCCACACACACACACACAAACAGTGCACCTAATCCTGTTTGCCTTTGTCCACACAAAAATTGCTTAGTGTCATCAGTGGAAGGATATATAAACCAATCATAAGATAGGCACATTAAAAAAACACACACACAACCTCAAGCACCAGACTGGAGCCGGCAGCTACATAAAACAAGTTTAATATCCAATTGGGGGTGGGTGGGTGGGTGCACAGAGGTCGTGGTGCATCCAACTGTTCAGGGGGCCGAGAAACACACATCCGGGGGGGGGGGGGGGGTTGTCATGGCCCAGAAAATGGACAAAATCAGAAGGAGGCGGAGCACTTTACACCAAACAAAGGAAGATGTATTTTGGGGGGTGTGGGGAAGGAGAGAAAGAAAGGTGTAAGTACCTATTTGCCAAGATGGGGAAGGGAGCACACAGTACCAATACTTTCCAGAGGCAGATCAGAGTTACATGCAGTGACCTGGGTTTGAACTGAATACAATCATTACCTTCCCCCCAAAATAATTAAGGGGGGGGGAAGAAGATCCCTCCACATTTACAAACATGGAAAAATAACCTTACTAGATCCAGAAAATGTTGGAGGGGCAGGGGAATGAGAGGGATGTGACCCGTTAAGTGAGGCAATACCTACGCAGGAAGTAGGTATGAGGAAAAAAAAATACACCCCTGTGAAACTTCCCAGGACAGGAATCAGCACATTTGGTTATGATGGAAGTATTTAGCTATCGGGATACCACAGTGCCTGTGTATATATACACATACACACGCATTCAATAGAAGATGCATGCTGGCAGGGGAAACGTTTTGCTATGGGCCGCTTTAGAGAGCAGTGGTCCCAAATCTACTGCACCAGCTCATACCGACACCCATTAATGCTGGTCTGAGAGGGGGTGGGGGTGGGCAAGACAGAGGAATGTATGTGGCGCAGAAGAAATGAGTCATTGAACATTCCAGTGCCATTTGGTCTAAGGGCTGGGATAGAAAGGATGCAGTTTCTTAGCAGCACAAAGTAGCTAACCGCATGCATCGTTCATGAAGTTCACAGAAGAGCAGCATTTCTAGTACTGCAGCCTCAGTGTTGCCAGCAGGGGGGGCTGCCCAATGCAGAAGATGGGAAAAGACGGGGGGGGGGGGGGGGGGGGGGGGGGAGATGAAATTATATTGTTCTCCCCCCCCCCCCTTCACAAACCTGAAACCCAGGAGGGGGAAAAGGGAGCCTGTTGCTAATCTGCAGCCCTGTATCCTAGAGGGGTTCCAATCCTGCAGTGTGCTGAATCCACGAGTCCCTGCCTACCAGCACACATGGTGGCTATACCCCTCCCCATGCCCCTCCTCTGCCTCCTGGCTTTTTCACCTTGCTTCCCTACTCCACCCACACCAACGGCACACGAAAGGAAGAAAGCAGCTGCCACTGAGTACTGGTCGCCTCTGGTCAGAGAGCCAAGTTTCACAGACCACCAAGAAAATACAAAACTGACCAAAGGAAATTAAAAAAAGGGGGGGGGGGAAGGCCACAGAATTGGCGCCCAACCCCACTTGCCCCAACCCCTCCCACCACGCCCATATACTTTATTATCTATATATATATATTTATCACACACACACACACGCACACACAGAGACCGTGCAAAAAAATCCCGGCAGAGCCAGAACCCGAAAGAGAGAGAGAGAGAGAGAGAGAGAGAGAGAGAGAGAGGAAACCAAAAGTTAACCCCAACCCACCCAGTCCCAACCCCACAGCAACCGGTGCCGGCAAGGGAAAAGCAAACCCGACAGGGGAAGAAAGGGGGGGGGGGCTGGGGGAAGGGGGGATCAACCCAAAATGGAACAGAGATGGAGGGGCTTAGCCCACCATTCCCCCCCACACACACTCATTTCTTGTTCTTCAGCTGGTTGGCCAGCCAATCCAAGCCTTCGTAGAGGCCGTCTCCACTTGTGGCGCAGGTGGCCTGGATGTACCAGTTGCGGTGGCGGAGTGAGTGCAGGCCAAGCTTGTCTGTGATTTCTGCTGCGTTCATGGCATTGGGGAGGTCCTGGGAGGGAAGAAGAAGGAGGAGAAGAGATTGGATTTATACCCTGCCCTTCACTTGGAGTCTCAGAGCGGCTTACAAACTCCTTTCCCTTCCCCTCCCCACAACAGACACCCTGTGGGGTAGGTGGGGCTGAGAGAGCTCAGAGACAATTGTCCTTGAGAAAACAGCTGGTACAGAGCTATGGCTTGCCCAAGGTCATCCAGCAGGTGCAAGTGGAGGAGTGGGGAATCAAACCCAGTTCTCCCAGATTAGAGTCTGTGCACTTAACCACTACACCAAACTGGCTCTCAAGAAGGCAGACATACAAAAAACATGAAACTGGCTGCACCCCCTGTAACTCCAGGAGCCTCAGACTCCATTTGGGCTTCTCTGTCTGTGAACCCCCCCCCCCCGGCCGCTATCAGCACCAACAGCTTAGGCTATCATCCAACCCCCTTCCCTTCCCAGTGGCCAGGCTCCTTCAAACCGGCACACTCATTCCTGCCTCAGTCTTCCAACTTCCTGGCCAGGCACACCCCAGCTCTCATGAGGCTTAGTGCTACAAGACAAGAATCCAGACTGTACACAAAGGCAATTTGCCCAAATTTATTTTGCATACTTTATTCTGTTACTAATGGGCAAGAACAAGGCACAGCTGGACCACTGGCTCCGCATCTCCCAGCCAAGGTCTTTGCCAAGTGCAACGGGGGCAGCTGTCCCAGGTGCCACACTTGAAGGGGGGCAACAGTCCACAGCTGCCCCCCCACCCAGGGAAACAGAAGAGCCAGTTCCTGCTGCTGCCTGCACTGGCCCTCTCTGGGAACCAGGCGGCAGGCATCCAGCAGCAACGGTGGCTCCGTCCTGCCCACCTCAGCATGGGGCAAGGGCCACTCCTTGCTTGGTTCCAGGGTGCGTGGGAAGGAGGGAAGTGATTCTGGGGGCCCATCCGGGGCTTTTGCCTGGGCCACCAGAATCACTAAACCATCCCTGCTCACACCACCCAGTTTGAGGATTTTTTCTGTCTTTGACCCTAGGGCTGTTTGTTCTCCGCGCTAAAAAATGTTCTGTGTCAAGGTAACCCTAACTGGCATCCTGTATAAGCGTAATACTTCCATGTTTGTGTAACTCATTTAATTTGTTGCTATTTTGCATAATTTACTCTGTTCCTGTTAGAGGGAGAAGCAAGAGCAGCTATGCTGAAGCCCCGAGCACTGGAAAGTTTATTCAGTCACCCTACTGGATGCTGAGATGTCAACAATCTCTGCTTTCAAGAAGCAACAGGGGTTCTCAGGAAGCTGAATTCAGTACCCAATATCGCATGGCTTTTCTGCACTCCACAGAATTGCAGCTTCATGGGGTTAAAAGAAGCGGCGCCTGCCTACAACCTGCTGGCTGCACAACTGCTCCAAGGTGCTACCCAGAATGTGGCAACCCTTGGTCCTCCCTTACTACGGAAGTACTACTCCCTTTGTAGGCGACAGCATCTCTCACACCCATTAGCTGCAACCCTAACTTTGCCTGGAGGAACAGCAATGAGCACCAATTCATGGGTACAGCATATACCATAGGAACAGTTTTAAAGCTGGGTATTAAGAAGTGACTTTTGACCTTGAAACACACCAGGGCCCTCTAACTTTCCTGCAATCACATCTGCAACAATGGTCCAGTGGTTTTCTTCTTGTTTTTTAAACTGTGGTTTGGGGACCACCTAAACTAACTGCAAGACCACAACATCAAAAAAGTGATCTCAGAAAACTTTGAAAAGCCAGGTGTCCTTGACCCTTCCACGAGCACCGCTGAAGAGGCAAGGAGTACCTTTCAAGCTGAAAGGGAAGAGTAGCTTGCCTCTTCAGCAGCAGAAGCGGCAGCCCCGGGCACTGCTTCTCAGCATGGCAGCTCTTTCAGAATGGACTTCTATATGGTGATGTTTAACCCCCACACACAAAAGTTGAATTTAGAGCCACTCTTGTGTACAAATTTTTTAGCCATGGGGCCAGCATGAACACAGCGATTCCCCCCCCCCCCCCAACACACACCATTTCCTTCATCTTGCAGGCTGATTGCTTTGACTGCTGAACACTGTGGAGTACAGAAGGAGAAGACTGTCTTGCTAGCCACACCGGAGTAACTCTACTGCAGAGCTGCTGTGGCACAGGCCCATAAATGCTCATCAGAAATTGCGAGCACAGAGATGCGAGGCAGCGCCAACAGCTACACAGCACACTAGGTTACTCCACAAATGCAGAACCATCTATTTAAACCACAGAATACTTAATATCCCAGATAACCTAGGCTTGACAAGGACGTCATCCTCCATTAAGCCCCCCTTTTTTATGATGCTGAAGCAATGCTGCCCCCTGCCTGAAGCGCCCAAATTCTCCTAGAGGCTACTCTGGAATAGCGACTCTTGGCTTCCAGCACGGTCAGCTCCAGGGTGCCAGCAAACTAGAAAGCTGTTACCCTGGTCCTCTCCAAACTCAAAGCCAGAAACAGAAAGGCAAGCAGGCAATTGAAGACACACAAACTGCTTCCAGACTCACTCCCCCTCTACTCAGTCCTCAGGGGGAACCGGGCTGGCAGCCTGATCTGCCCAAGACTGAGACGCCCCCTGTTTCTCCCATCCTGGACCCACCTGCTTGTTAGCAAAGACAAGGAGAACGGCATCTCGCAGCTCGTCCTCTGCCAGCATCCGCATCAGCTCCTCACGTGCCTCGTTCACTCGCTCCCGGTCGTTGCTGTCCACTACAAAGATCAGTCCTGCCGGAGAAAGGAGGTGGGTCTTCATACAAAGATGCACAGGGGTGAAACAGGGGTGATTTCCCAGGGTACCAAGGCAGGGAGAGCTACCCAAAGAGAAGACTGGATCTCTGGCCTCTTGGACTGGAAGGAAAGAGGGTGAGGATGTGCCCCCCCCACCTTTTAACCAGGTGAGAGCTGGGTTTTGCACGTGTGTTACTCAGATCCAAGTAAAAGGTGGGTCTGAATTTGTGTATTTGTTTTTCCAAGACCTAGGTGGGTAGGTATTTTTTGAACCTTTGCTTGCCGGTGGCAGATCTATACTTGGGGAGATTGGGCAGGGGTGAGAGATGGTGCCATGAGTCACAGCGTGTGGGGTAGGAGGAGATACAGTGGTGGGAGAAGAGAAGGCCAGGTAAGGATTGCAGGGCACTGCTCCTGATGATGCCCTAGCTGACCTCTGGGATGAGGAAATGACCCAGGACGTTGACACAGTCGCTCCCAGGTGCCCCCTCTCAAGTGTTAGAGCCCCAGCAGCCCCTTGGGCCTACTGAAGGCTACAAGCAATGAAATGGCAAGGAAGACAGCTAGCCAGACAGTGGAGGAAGACTCAGGACAAAGCTGTTAAGACATGGCAAAAGGTCATGTTAAAGCGTACTCCATGGCAGTGATGAAGGCAAAGGAACAACACTTTCCCGCCACCGTTACATCTGCACAGTGTAGGTCAGCACAGCTGTTCTGGGTGTTCAGAGGCCTGCTGGGATCTGGCCTGCAGGAGGTGGGCTGCTCAATGGCCCGCCGTGACTGTTCTGCTCAGCACTTTGCAGATAAAATCTTTCGCCTCTGTTTGACTCTATGTTAGCAGTGCCAGGGTCAGATAGTGCCAGGGCGCCAACCTTGCCCAATTGTGTGGAATACTTTCCAATTTATTCAGTCTGAGGATGTGAAGGTGCCGACGAAAAACCTTCCATGGGGCTGGCTGGGGGCAAGAAGTAGCCTAAATGTGATTTGAATGTGGGGGAAGAGACAACAGTTATATTCTTTGAGCAAGGTGATTCAACAGGTGGCGGCTGGACAACTGCAAGCTTTCCTGGATGAGGCGAACTGTTCAGATCCTTTCCACTCTGGGTTAAGGCCTGGCTGTGGGATTGAAACAGCCTTGGTCACCCTTGGTGGGTGACTTGCACTGGGAGATGGACAGAGGGAATATGACTCTGTTGATTCTCCTGGACCTCTCAGAAGTTTTCAATACCACTGTGGTATCCTTCTGGACGTCCTATCTGGGCTGGGATTGGGAAGCACCATCCTGCAGTGGCTCTGGTCCTACCTGGAGGGTAGGTTTCAGAAAATGACACTGGGGGACTAATGCTCATCCTTTTGGCCTTTGGGGCTCCGCAAGGTTCCATCTGGTCCCCTACGCTCTTTAACATCTACATTAAACCACTAGATGAATTTGTCCAGAGACCTGGGCTGGGCTATCACCAATATGCGGATGATGCTCAGCTCTATCTCATGCGTCCAGCTGATCTGAGGAGGCTACAGAAACTCTGCAGTGCATGGAGGCAGTTTTGGAGTGGATGTGGATAAACTGAAGCTTATTCCCAACAAGAGAAAATTATTACTGGTGGACAGATGTCTGACCCAAGATTTAAGGTGTCACCCATTCTAGATGGGGTTGCACTTCCCTTGAAGGAACAGGTCCATATCTGGGGGTCCTCTTAGACTCATGCCTACTGCTAGATGAGCAGGTAGCAGCAGTAACCAGGAGTGCCTTTTACTAGCTTTGAAAAATTAGCCAGCTGCGGTCATTCAAGGGCAGAAAAGATCTGACCATCATGGTGCATACCCTGGTTATATCAAGACTGGATTACTGAAATGTGCTCTATGTGGGGCTGCCCATGAAAAGTGTTCAGAAATTTTAATTGGTACAGAACACTTCAGCCACAATATTGACTGGAGTGGGTCGTGGGGACTACATCACTCCTCTTGGCCCATCTGCACTGGCTGTTATTTCCAGGCACAATTCAAGGAGCTGGTCTTGACCTTCAAAGCCCTACACAGTTTGGGACCAAGCCTAATCCCTTATGAACCCACCCGACCATAAGATCATCTTTAAAGGCCCTGCTTTAGGTGCCCCAGCCTTTTGAGATTAGGTGGGGGCCAACCTGGGAGAGGGTCTTCTCAGTCATGCCACTACAGTTTCAGAACTGTCTCCCCAGGGACATTCGTCTGTAGCCATCTTCTGCCAGATGTTAAAGACATTTTTTGTTCCATTTGGCATTCCCTTAGTGATCCTGCCTTCCTAGCCAATGTTTTAACTAATGCTTTTATGTTCTGTGTGTGTTTCAACTCTGTTTTTCAATTGTTTTAATTATGTGTGTTTGGAGGGGGTTGATTTTAATAGTTTTAAAATGTGGCTTTATTATGTATGTTTTAAATTGCCGGCTGCCTTGGCAACCCTTGTAAGGCAGAAAAGTAGCAAACAAATTCTGTAAATAAAATTTAAATAAGCAGAAAAGGTTGGAAACCAAAAGTTAGATACTTCCTCCCCCATCAGAAACCCCATTAAGGTCCTGAGATCTCAGCCCTCTTTGCACTGGAACAGAACCAGGACACAAAATTTGTTTTAGAGTTTTAGATATTTACTTCATTTATATCCCACTTGTCTCCCCTTTTCTGTTTTGTCCTCGCAACAATCCTGTGAGTTAGGTTAGGCTGAGACAGAGCGTGACTGGACCAAGGTCACCAAGGGAGCTTCCATGGCAGAGTGGGGATTTGAACCTGGGCCTCCGAGATCACAGTCTGACACTTTAACCATTACACCACAATGGCCGTCTGGCTGAATGACCAGGAGCTCAAAATCTAGAAATCTAAAAAGCACAAGAATTGGTTATAGATCCCAATCCCATATGTCAACAGAGAAGTGGGAGGGAAGCTTTGCTGAGAAAATTAGGAGCCTTTTGTCCTCAAGAGTAGAAAATGACAGTAGAAAATCACATTGTTCTAAACTAAAGGTCCTGCCAAATGGGAAACTTCATTAACACTCTTCCCCCAGTCTTTGCTGCAAGAAGAGTTTGGGGGATATCTCAATGATTGATCCCCCCCCTTTCTTTACTCTCCCTTGTCCCAGAAGACACATGGATGGACTGGCTTGCTTTCAAAGATTTAGACTGATCTATTTTGAGCATTGTAGAGCAAGACCTAAATTCAAATCAGCACAAAATTCAAAATGGTTAGTTAAAATCAGAGCTTTGCTTTGTCAGTTTGTTTCCCAAAAAACACCAAGAACTTCCAGGCAGGATGCTGAACACAGAAATCGAGACATCAGACTCTTGATCGTGCAGTGCCAAGAACTGCAGGGGCTGGATTTGACCGATATAAGTAATAGAAGGCCTATCCAGAACGAATTGTTTTTATGCCAGTCTTGCAAGCAAGTCAATGTAAAAAACTAGTACACAAAAGATTTTTACTAGCCCGTCAGTTCACATATATCTAAGTAAGTATTTTGTGAACAGAAGTAGGGATGTCTTTACAAAACTACCTTCCTATCTGGTCACTCGAGGCCCAGACAGCAATCATTTCTGCTCTTAGAAACGCCTGCCAGACATTTCAGCCTACACAACTTCTGCTTCCAAATTTCTTCCAACATCTCTAGGTAGCATGACCTACTGGCAAAGTACTTGTATAATTAAATATTACTTAATGTTTTGTCTACGTTAAGATCATCCCTTTTTCTTTTCCTCAGAGGTTCTGAAGGCAGTCAACCCCAAAAGTCTTCCCACGGTGACACTCTTGGGTCTTGCAAAGGTCACAGAATTTCTCTGGGGAACTGTGAGATCCACCAACCAGGGGTGGCCATCTGCTACTGCTGACTGGCTAGCTTCTCCTAGGGAGCACAGTGCAGGTGTCAGACTAGGATCTGGGAGAGCCAGGTCAAATCCCCATTCTGCTGTGGAGGTTCACTGGGTGACCTTAGGCCAATCACAGTCTACTTTGCAGGGGGGGGTTTGTTGAGAATAAAATGGTGAAGGGGAAAGTGATGTTTTAAGCTGCTTTGGGTCCCCACAGGAGAGAAGCTTGGGATATAAATAAAAGAATAAGCAAGGGTCAAGAGCCTCTGATGGAACAGGTCAACTTAACCTTGACAAACAAGTCAAAATTCCAGATCCTTTGTCCCAAGGTAAATATGCAAACAGGTCACAAAACCTGCTATCCTGAAGCCAGGAGAATGAGGTCAGGGAGAAAAGAAGAGCTGTAGGCCCCCAACTGCCCACATTTCCACTTTCCCATACCCTGGGTGTTCTGAAAGTAGTGCCGCCACAGGGGTCGTATCTTGTCCTGGCCACCCACATCCCACACAGTGAAGCTGATGTTCTTGTACTCCACCGTTTCCACGTTGAACCCTAAGAGAAGAGAAGAAAGGTGAGAAGCCAGTTTTACACAGCAGGAGGCTTAGCCCTTCCTATGAACCAAAGAATTAAGGATCACGACACACAAGACATTCAAGGGGCATAACCAGGAATAGCCATTCCACAATCCCAAGGGTCATGGTTGCGTAAGATGAGTATGGGCATTGCTAGACTCCAGAATACCACTGATGAGATATGCTTTGCTTTAAAGAAGCAGTTCTTTTTGTCAACAACCTCAAGTTAGAAGTGGGCCTTAAATTACATTTCAAACTCATCAGGAAAAAGTGCTCAGTAGTGAACACGTTGTCACGAAGAAGCCGAATTTAAGCTCACGTTGCATCAAACTGTTATATTTCACCCCTTTTCAAACACAAGCAGAATCGAAGCTGTGGATTCAAGAAACCATGGACTCTAGTATGACTAACACCAAATACTGACAATAATGAGTCATCTTCACCATAATCGGACTCCCTGCCTGACCTGGATAGTCCATGCAAGCCCGATCTCATCATATCTCATAAGGAGGGTCAACTCTGGCAAATACTCCGATGGGAGACCCCACTGGAATACCAGCATTTGGGAGGCGGGGGCAGGATTTATTCAGCCACCTCTCTGAATATCCTCCAGCCCCCCAAGTAGGGGTCAGTCACCAGAGGTTGCCATGACTTTCAGGTGCACACAGACTCATATGCACATATGAAAAACAATAAAAAACCCCACATAATCGGACAAAAATCATATGAATGGGAAATCATAAGGTATAACGCAAACTTTCCAGAGGGTTCTGGCACAAGCACCCCTATCCCTAAAACAAATGGATGTTGCACAACAGCAGCGCACGTGGCTTGCTCTCAAAATGCCTTCAGAAAAACACTCTGTTCTTCTGGCTTCTGAAACTACAGGACAAGGCTAGCATGCTTACAAACAGAAAGAGGAGCTTGCTTTAAAAAATATAAATTAAAAGTAGATAATTTCAGGATTCTAATAAGCACCTTATGCTCTGGAAAACAAACCTACCATCAGTTTTAGCCCTGATGGCTGAAAGGAAACCTCCCTGTCCAGAGAAAGTACACCTCTGCATCCTAGACACTGCTAACAGCAGAAAGCCTTCATGCCCTGTGTGTGAGCATTCCCAGAAGCATCCGCCTGGCTACTGTAGGAAACAAGATGCCAGGCCTTCTTCTGTTCTTACTCCTTAAATTGGTTCGATGATGAAGCTTGTGCTTACGACATGGCACAGGGCAAAGGTGTACTTGCAGAGTTAGAGTGGCAGCCTTCTCAGTTTACAGTCTATGAACCCATTCCGCTCCTAACTGTGAGCAGAAACCAGACATCCCAAGCATGAGACAGCCGCTACCTTAATGCTCCTACCTTCCAAAGCCAAGGTGGAAGTCTTGGAACCCCAATAATAAGCCCGATGGGCATGAGCTACTGGCATCATAGGCTGGGGGGAGGGTTTTGGTTCCAAGTGATTTTTTTTATTCCACTTCTGATCTAGCTGCTCCCAGTTCTGAGTCACCCTAATTAAGCTTGCTGCATACCCCATCAGGGAGGGAACACTAGACGAGGATTAATGACAAGGAAAACTGCGGTAGCCCTCTAGAACTCCCCACCCCCATCGAGGCAGGGATGCCTCTCAGGTGCAGGAGGGAAAAACTGGATGGAAAAGGTTCCCGTGAGGAAATCAGGTGTTTGTTTAAACTGCTGCCCCCCGAAGTGGAAAAACCATACGATCATTTGCATCAAACAGCCATCATATGACTAATTTCACCCTTGAAGGAGAAGAATGCCCTTGTGGCACTTGAAAAGAACAGAGGCCCATACCAATAGTTGGGATGGTGGTGACAATCTCTCCCAGTTTGAGCTTGTAGAGAATAGTGGTCTTCCCAGCAGCATCCAGGCCCACCATAAGAATGCGCATCTCCTTCTTGCCGATCAGGCTCTTCAGCAGATTGCCAAAAATGTTCCCCATGGCGGTAGGTTCAACTGCGCAGGACTTCGCTCTTTCTCCGTTCAGTGGGCGTTGAAGGGCAAGTCCTACAAAGGTGGAAAGGGCTATGACTGGGAGAAATGACAGCTCCCAGCATGTCTTGCAAGGAAGTTAAATGCAACAGGAAGAAACAGGATATGAACAGTTTTGAGTTTAGCCAGTCAAGTAGCCATGGGGCTTGTAGGTCCCCCTCAAAAGGAAAGCGTTCTTAGCCTAGAGTTGCAGTGCGATGCATTTCATCTTAGATTAGCAACACGAGAGCAAAGGATCATCAGGATGATGGTTTGCAGTTGTCGAGTGACTAAGTCCTGCTTCACCCACACATGTACATAACATTCGGTTACACATTCAGCTGCCAGCCACCAGGCACATAGGAAACTAACTCCATTGAAAAAGAAAAAGGTGCTGTGCTCAAGGTGATGCAAGAAGATGTGCAATGTTATGGGCAACCTATCATCTGTAAAGTCCCATTCACACTCGCCAGGTCTTCATTTGAGGATGCAGTTACCAAGTGATGATCACACATACACAATCAACCAAAATACGCTCAAGGAAATGTCTTTCCAAAAAGAACCTTTCTTTCAAGCAGAAATTTCTGCTAGAAGTGAAACCCAGCCAAGCCCATAACTATGGTGGGGCCTCCCGGGGCCCGGCCCCGACTTCACATCCACCCCAGCCCCCCTGACTCCCCACTGGAGCTGGCACGGGGCTCCTAGGTGAGGCCAGCAGTGCATTTGGAGGAGAATCAGGTCTGGCGAGGTGGGGCCGGCGGGAACTTTTGCTCAGAGAAGATAGGGGTGGCGTGGGCTGCAAAGGCAGCAAGAGCCAGGTCAAAGGGGGCTGGGGGCTGGCACTGAAGAGCCAAGGGTGTAGGGGGCATCTGTGCCACAAGCACCTTTCTGTGGCCGCTGCTGGGGAACATGCTGCCTGCCTGTTTCTGCCCTGGCCAGGAGACAGGACACAGGCACAGGGACCAGCTGGGGGGTGGGGGGAGAGGAAAGCTCCTACCCTAGCATGAATTTTGTCAGCCTTAAAGGTGCTGCTGGACTGTCACAGAAGCTTGGAGGGCAAGAAGGGCGCACAGTTGAGCCCTCTCTTCTTGTTCCCACTGCACATTTGGGAAAAGCAAGTATATTTTGAACGTCTTTTTAAAGCTTCTAGCCCTGGTGATGGTGTGTGTAATGTGGCTCCTTGCTTCAGCTGGGGGTGTGTGGCGGTCATGGCTGGGGGGAGGAAGGGCAAGCACTGCTTTGTGCCACTGGAGTCCAGCGCATCCTTCCATCCATCCAGCACATGGGAAGACCAGCTGGGGCAGGGGCCAGCCAGCGTACTTGAGTTTTTAATTTTATTTTTTATTTCAGTGCCCCCAACTTTTTTACAAGGTCCCCTGATTTAAGAAATCCTGGCTACGGACCTGAACCCAGTTTTCTGTGATCTAATCCAGACTTGCAAGTAAACCTACAAAAGTTTAGTGTAGCATTTCTCTACAGCCAGGGACATTTGTTAATCCTTTTTGATATTTCAGCTACCTGAAAACATGGGCTAACTTTTCTCTCTGTTGACGAAGTCTCCTCTAGTCACCCAGACTCAGTGTTTACTTGCCACTGGCAACCAGGCAACTCCAACCAGAAGATTTATCAATCAGGCTAAACAAAGTTCACTTTTATATCATCTCAACTCTCCAACATCTCACTGCCCCAATATCATATAAATGTCTTAGAGATTCAGGTAACCAGACATGCTCAGAGTAGTTAAGTGATTTTATCTAGCTTTTCCCCAACTTTGTCAGTATTCTTTAAACTTTTTCTCCAGAAAATTTTTAAATTAACTTTACAACTTAGAAGAGAGAAAACAGGTCTTGCTAGCAGACCACTTTATGGCAAGGTTTGGGGTGCTCCTGGGAGTGGGAGCTTTGCAAAGGACACATCAAGAGCCCCTGGGCAAAACTAGTTTCTGACAAGGAAACTATAAACTGAAGTGCAGATGGAGCACCCAGAAAGCCATGATTTCTAATTGTACCTCATCCACAGACATGAATAATGCAAGCAGAGGCCTAGATCCCCCCCCCCCAATTATCCATTCAACAGATCCAACAGAAAGTAATGCTAAGGTGGTACACAACTCCTCAAACGCTCTCGTATATAACCCCGCAGGTTAAACCCACCTGCTGGAAAGGATGTGGGCTCACAGCTAACTACTTCCACACTTGGTGGTCATGCAATATCATCACTACGTTTTGGAAGGAAGTGCTAACACAAATCAAAGGACTCACAGGCCATCACATCCCATTCGTCCAGTCCTCAATTCTTCTCAATTACTGGCCCATCAACAGCCCACCCCCCCATGCCCGAGACCTAATAACTGTTTTGATTGCAGCAGCTAAGGCGGTAATAGCTAAACAATGGAAGTGTGAGAAACCACCAACAATTCAACACTGGTGGAACAAAGTTGGGACTACTTCATGGAAGAAAAATGTATGCTATGCTTTGACAAGACCTTAGTTATAAATGAGCTGTATAACCCCCTGGAGAAGTGGCACCCATTTTTAAACAAAATTGACAAAGAAAAGTTTGAGGGTGAAGTACTATCCTTTTGTAAATTTAAGTTATACTCTTATGGTTAAACTGTTTCGAGGCAAATCTAAATCAATTATATAAGTATTTGGAAAATGTCTGTAACAGAACATATTAGGCCCTGAAAAAGTGATGTATTTTGTAGGTTACTATGTCTTACCGTTTGAACTCTCTTTCTCCCTACAATGTAACCTCTTTTCTCAATAAAGCTGTTGGACTGTTAAAAAAAAAAAAGATCCCCCCCCCAAAATATATTATGATTAGTCTACAAAATGACCATACAGCTGGTGTGGAGGCCAGTAATTTGGTTCCAAGAGGATCCAGCAATCTATTCACTACATGAACCCTGATAGACATCACTTGCAGGAAGTATACATACTGCCCACAAATCAACTTTGCAAGGGCAATATAGTGAGTCTCACAGTGGTGGGGAGCAACTTATTCAAGGGCCACTTTAAATTCTAATGTTGTGGAAGGAGGAAAGCTGCCGCTGTCTACATTGTTTGTTTCTCAAGCCCTACCGCAATTCTCACAACGTGTCAAGGACAGCAGTCCTGTAGAAACACACTAGCTATCCTGCTTCACGCAGCTTCCATGAAAAATTGAGGGTAGTGGGTGAGGGAAAATAAGAAATCATCTCATGGTGTCCCTAAGCTTTTAAATGACATAGGACTAGACCAAGTCATAATCCCAGTTTATCAGTGGTCCAAGAGAAAGCAGGGCTAAGCGGGCAGCAGGTTTTATTCGACGTAGTTATGCCTGAGTGCTTTAAGTGTGGGACACTACAATTCCCAGCATGCCTTCAGCATGCAAAGAGGTATGAAGTCCAGGAGGATGGGAAGTGAAGTATCTGAACCACAGATCTCACAAGACATGGTTTTGTTTCCAGGAGGGACACAGCCCAGCTTGAATGGTGCCATGCCCCTCCGTCTAGGTTAAGCACTCGTCTTGGTATCCACTGACTGGAACACCAAGATAGTTAAGTAACATCTTGTGATAGAAAAAACTCGAATACAGCCTACATCTGCGTGCAAAACAATATCCCAAGCCAGAGACAGCACCAGCGACAAACATCACGTAGTCAAGCACCGACCTATAATGGATCCTTTCTCCTGCGTCACAATAACAAAAGGCAAAACAGAGAGAGGCAAGGGGACCTGTGCCAGGCACTGCCTGTCACGCTGAGTCTGCCAGGCAAACCCCAAAGTGCAGCATTTTTGACTGCTACAGAGCTCAGCCAGGAGCCAAACCCAAAGGGTCAACAAAACCCCAGAAAAGCTTGCTAGATTCCACCTCTTGGCACACAGGATACGGTTTATTCGATTACAGCGTAGAGGACAAAAGCCAAGGATCATGGCCCAACTAGCAAACTGGTCGTTCCTTCCAAATAATCCAGATTTCTTGGATCCCACACAACTCCCCCTTATCCAGCCCCAGTGCTGGAAGTGTGGGAAGGCACTGACACATCCCAGAATCCAGGGGTCCCCTTTTGTGTTGGGTGCTCCTGGCGCCCCCTTCAGCCCACAAGCCCTAAATGCCTTTTCTTCATCCTTTCCCCTCCAGCCTTCCCAAGGCCCGATTCAGCGTGCAGGCAGGCCCAGCTAGTGGAAACCATCCCATCCCTCTCCCCCCCCGGGGGGCAATCCTTTTAGCCTTTTAACCTAAAAGAGCGGAGAGAGCGCCGGTGATCCTTGTTCCGACTCTCCCTATTCCCTTCCTCCCAACTCCCGCATCGAACGCCCGACTCCCAAACTGCGGCCTCCCACCCGAGAAGAGCAATCCACCCACACGCTCGCTGCAGCGCACGCACCTCGATGAGCAAGGGAGGTTCGTCTTCGGCAGCACCCTTCTGCCCAACTCTCGAATTGCTGCCGGGTCTCTTTGCTCCGGCGCTGGCTGCTCCCCGACCCACCACCGGTGCGATCAACCCCCACCCCCCCACGCGTGCGAACTCTCTACCCTCCCACAGGCCCGCGAGGCTGCTGCACCCCAAAAACCCACGTTCATACAATAGCACCGCCCAACGCTGCCGCTCCCAGCCTCCCTCCAGTGGGGCAAGCACGGTCGAACCTCCATCCAAAGCCTTTCCAAGCTCGTCGCATCTCATTTATCCAAAGCCTTTCCAAGCGCTCTTTTCATTGCTAAATTATATACACAACCACACACACATATCCTGTTGCCGCACAACTCTCCTCTTTGGTTTCGAATTGACCTCGACGGCCCTCGTCCCCCGACCTGCTTCGCCCCGAGCTCTGCTCTTCCGCAGCTGCAGTGCCTCCCCCACTTAACACGGCACGGCTTCCCTCCCCCTCACGCTTTGGGCCATTTGCTGCTGCTGCTGCCGCCGTTGCCGCCACCCCCGTGGGACGAGTCGGGCCTTAGCACCCACCTGCTCTCCTGCGCGCGCGCCGCCTCCGCCTCCCTCCTGTGCCACCTGCCCAGCTGACTCTGCACTGCGAGTCCCCCTCGAGCCGGAAGCAGCAGCAGCTGAAACAGGCAGAACGAGCAGGAATCCGGCAGGCCCGCGGACACGACGCTCTCGCGAGAACCTGACGCCCCCTCACAACGCCGGGGCGGGGGCGTGAATCTCGCGAGAACACCCCAGCAGTCATCTCCATGGCAGCGGCAGCTGCAGCAATACGGGAGGGGGGCTGCAGCGGTAGCGCTAGAGTGGGGACTTGTCATTAAAGGGAAATGAAACAGGAGTCTGGTAGCACCTTTAACACTTTTCATTCCAAAATAAGCGTTTGTGAGTCGGAGCTCTCTTCCTCAGATGCAAGTACACATCCAAAGACATTCCAATGCACCTGCAGTGAGCGAGCTCTGACCCGCAAAAGCTCATGCTGGAATAAGATTTGTTAGCCCTCTAAGTACTACTGTATTCCTGTTTAAATTTCCTGGAACGGAATTGCACGGCTCATCCCTCGGGGATGATTTCCATATACTGAATGTATTGTCATTGGGGGTTGCTGTATCAATGAGACTGAAACGGGACTGGCGTTGTCACTGACTTCTGGTGGAACATGATAGTGGGGGAGGAGGACAATGTGCGTAGGAGACTGCTAACTCCCCCCCCCCCCCCGGTTGCCACACCGACCTTCCTCCTGTACCTGACAAGCAAGGTATTTAGCAACTTATAGCAGGATGGGGAAACTCCACTTGCTTGCACACAGGAGCAGAATTGGTAAAAAGCTGGCAACAGTGGCATGTTCAAGGTGCTGAAGATGGTGACAGCAACTCGTGTTACCAGTGCACACAAGGTGGTCGGTCAGGCCTGTCCTCCACTCCCTACCCTAGTAAGGTGTCAACAAATCCTACCACCAAAGCCACCCTTCCTATAATATCTCTTATGTAACAGGGGAATGCTGCAACTGGTATTCCACAGGAAACCTTCACTTGCTGATTTCTATCTAGTGTAATGGGACTGAGGCGGCCTGTGGGAGATTGCATACAATTTGTACTTTTAATCAATGTACTTATTATTTACTTTGTTTATAGTCCCCTTTTCTTTCTGAGACTCAAGTCAGGTTACAAAATTAGAAGACAATGGAATAAAAACAGTGTAATACAGTGCAATAAAAATTGCCTACACACACATATACGTACATATAAACACACACAGAGAGACATTAAAACAACAGCCTTGTTAAACAAACTCTGTATGTCAAAATGCACAATCACAGCATTCGGCTTCCTGTCTTAGGGGGGCAAGGCAGATACAGAGGCTCTGGCACAGAGAAGCATTTATATTATCCACAGTCCATGAGTTAGAGGATGGGCCCAATCCAGAAATGCCTGTGATTCATCCAACAGTTGGTTGGATGGCTGGCGTGGTCTACTTATACAGGGGAACCTGAATGCAATCCCTTCAACCTCCTACATCAGGGATTGTGTGATACATGTCCCAGGTCTTGCTCCTGCCACATTAGGAGATGGAAAGAAGAGATGGGCCCCACAGTGTTTGGCAAAGTGGACAAATGGGACAGCCTTTAGGGTTCCCAACAACCTAGAGGGGAAAATGTCTTGCCTCTTTAACAGAGGCTTAATGTGATGTTATTTGCCAGGTAACGTTATTTACCTCTGTGCCATTAAAAAATTTAGTTGCCCACGTCTACACATTCAGCCTCTGTTCAAGGAGCAAGGCATTTTCCTCCAAGTGGCTGGCAACCTTAGCTGAATTTTAACCCTTCCACCATGAGCCCATTTGGGGAGATAAAAAAGCATGCTATAAATAGTTTAAATTTAAAAAATAAAATAAATTATTAGTAAATAAAACACATTTTTTTAACTCTCTTGACTTCTTCTAGATGTATCCCGGTCCCCAGTAAAGGGCTCAAAATATACTAGGTTTGAGTTATAAAGGAACAAATCCAACTCGGCACCCTTCTACAGACTTTACACTGTGCTTATTTGCAGCTTGTTGTACAGGAACAGGGTGGTATGAATGCCCCAATATTTCTGAGCCCATGCTGAGAGTTGCAGAACAGTAAACACAAGTCTACAGCCTAGATCTGGTGGCATCCTGGCAGTCCTCAACTGGCATGGCACAGTGCTTATCTGCTACTGGCCTGCAGCTTTTTGCCAGCACAGAGAAGCCCCTAGGAATAGACAGGAACTGTTAATGGACTCAGTTTGGTACAGATTTTATTTTGAAGTGATGTTGTACTGGAGAAATATTTGGGCAGTTGATTTGAAGGAGGGATTGCTGCTTATTGTGTGCATACTCATCCCACATTCACTTCTGGCAAACAGATTTTGGAGTCAGTACAGGAAACTGCAAAATGTGATTGACTAGAAGCAACAGTGGCATAAAATAAATGCATGTTTACACTGTGGGAAGTGATAACAATGTCACTTTTAATTAATAGCCTGAGTTGTCCTTTCAACAAATAAAACTAGGTAGCCTTGGGTCAGTCACTCACTCTCAGCCTAACCTGAGGATAAAATGGAGGAGACAATAACAATGTAAGGTGTATTGAGGCCCCTCTGGATAGAAGAGCAGGGTAGCTAACACAGTGTCCTCACTAGCTGCTCCCACATGGAGGCAATTCTCTATATAGCTCTCATTGCTGCCGCAAAGGCAAAGTCCTTGTCTTATTGTTGACAACTTGATTCCAGTACTTAAAATATAATTGTAGCTTGCCGTGACTCTACAAGCACCCAGTTGAAGCTCGTTTCATGCGTGTCTTCCTCAGAAGTTGCAAGCTTCTCTGGTGTGTGATAACTCAGTCTGGAACCTACACTTATATCGAAAGTCAATAACACATTCAATTGGAATGAAGGTCCTCCAGCATTCAAAAAAGTTGGCACAAAGGTTTCAACTCTACAGTTTATCTAGTGGAAATTAGTTGCTAGTGACGTCTCTACAGCAATTTGTCCACACTTTGGGGAAATACAAGAAACAGTGAGTTTTGTTTAATGTGGTTATTTTTGGGCTACGATCACACACACTAAATAATGCACTTTCAGATTGGATTTTGCCAGTTCACACAGTAAAAATCCAATTGGAAAGTGGATTGAAAGTGGATTATTTGGTGTGTATGATTGCAAACTTGGATATGTTATAAAAGACAACAATAGTATCATAGATTAACAAAAAGAGCATAAATTTTTCGATGGAAGTTTATTAAAATCAGACAGAAGTTTATCTGGCACAGTGTTTTCCTCTATTTTGTGTACTTTACACTGTGGTCCCCTTTTTTGTTTGGAGAAAACACAGACAAATAGAGGATATATAATATATGCATTCCCCAAAATAGCTTTACTGTAAGAAAGCCATGACAGACGAAATCATCCATGTAGAAACAGCCACTGTCACTCAAGTTCTATTTTCACTGCCATCTATGCCCTTGATAACTGCAGGACTAAGCCAGCCTGAGCTGACTTCCAGTGGTGTTCTGTAGCAAGACACTCATGAGAGGCTCCTAATACAAGCAAGATCACACTGAGGTACGGTCTCTGCTATGCCACTAACACATATATAGAGGGCAATCTGGGGTGACATGTAAGATCAAAATCTTGCTGCTGCTGCAGAGGTAATGTCAGGTACTCATAGCCACCTTGCTACAGGCTGACACAGAAAGGTGCCCCCACATGTCCATAGGTTGAGAAGGCTGTGAGAGCTATCCTGCTTGGTAATACACTAGCCCTGCCCCTCTCTATGCTCACTCGCATACTTGGCTGAGCTTTTGCTGTATTCAGACGGAACCACTCCCTGCTGAAGTGCTGAGAGAGAGAGAGAGAGATGCTTGGTTACAGACCTCATGCAGTGAAGTCATCACTGCGGGTGGAGGCCCAGCTGAGTTCAGCAAGGAGACCTAGTCCAGCTTGACTCACTGCTTGGGGTCCCTCTTGGGCTGGGACCACTATGAAAAGATGGGGATCTCAGCCTTTGGATCACAGAGGCAGCTCTCCAGAGGTTTCTTAAGGAGCTCAGCTGCTACCACCTCCAGGACATGATGCATCAGGAGGAAAAACAGCATTATAGGATGCCATTAGTTTAAAGCCCCAATCAGCAATTTGTTTTTTCTGTAGGGGATGGATGAAGAGTAATGGGTCAAGGTTTCAAATTCCACCCCAAGCAGTGTCTGCAGGCAAATTCTGTTGCCACTGACACCAAGGCCTGATTAGGATGTTAAAGCATCCTAGAACAAGCTGAGACCATGCAGTAGTGTCAGCCCTGGCCTCCAGCCTACTTGGGCCAAGACCGTGGCAGCCTTTGTGGCACCGCCTGCAGGTGGCACAGACCACTTAGATCATTTTGCTCCCTGGCTGAGCATTTGCCCATAGTCCTCCAGGTCAACATGTCTGGTGAGGCCTGAGTAGGACAGAGCACAGCCAGTCATTTCAGTAAGCCTTATGTAGAAGAACTTCCTGGTGTGCAGTCCCAGTTTGCGGGGGTGGGGGTGGAACAGGGTGTTGGAAGTGGATGACTTTGCGCAGTCTCTTAGCCTCAGACTTCAGGGGAGGTCTATAAGAGAGAGATAGAAAGGCCAGGACACTGAATATCCTTTCCTTTACTCTCTTATACTATCCCTTTGGTGTGTAGATTGCTACTCTCAGGGAATCATCCTTCCCTCAGGTTTGACACCTTCTCTCCACACTATGCTAGCCTTCTCCATCTTGGCACCATGAGAGCAGGATGTGATTCCTGCATCTCTATCCATCCTAGCTAGTTAGACTAGATTAGAATCCTGTCACTATCCTATCCTGTCGAGAATGGAATTCCTTACATTAAAGGACTCATATTAGTTTGCAAAGATAAAGAGGCTCCATGTGTAATTTTGTTTCTTATCAGCACACGCTAACCAGATTGGCTCTGCTGCCTTATGAGCCTGCTACCCAAACAATCCTTCAGAGGGCCGGTCTTTCCCTGGCCAACACCACTTTATCTGTGCTTCTGTGCCTTCAGCCAGCACAGTGGGGATGTCTGGGTACCTGCTTTATCTCAAGATTTTTCCTGCAGATGCTGGACACTATGCTGAGTGGGCACGCCCCCAACTGGTATTCAACCCAGTGTGGGTTGGTTGCTGCTGTAGTGTAGATGAACTGTATGAGGTGGTTTGGTCCACACCACAGGCCATATTTTATCACAGTTTGCTTTCCACTTCCTGTTTGTTGTTTTGTTTCGAAGGAGGAGGAGGAGATTGTATTTATACCCCACCCTTCACTACCCAAAGGAGTTTCAGAGTGGCTTACAATCTCCTTTCCCTCCCCCTCCTCACAACATTCACCTTGTGAGGTAGGTGGTGCTGAGAGAGCTCTGAGAGAACTGCCCTTGAAAGAACAGTTCTGAGAGATTTTGTGACTGACTCAAGGTCACACCAGCAGCTACATGTGGAGGAGTGGGGAATCAAACCCAGTTCTTCCAGATTAGAGTCTGTGCTCCTAACCACTACACCAAACTTGACACAAAAGCCACAGAGAATAAAAGCAGCACAGTTTAGACCAGATTAGGAAAGGAGTATTATGCCATTCTTAATCCTCCTCCACTATCTATTTTTTAAAAGACAAATTTCCTCCACTGTACTTTTATGACCATCTAAGCACCCTATTCATTTTGTTAGACATTTTCAGAACAGAAGTCTAGAGACTGAACGCTGTTGCAAAGACTCACAGATTGCAAAGGAAAGGGGGGCAGTTCTGTTGAGTATGAACTGGGATTTATCCACAGAAACTGTTTTTATTGCTACAGTTCAACTTCACAGTATGTGGAAAGAAATGACTCTGAGCATGCGGAAAGTGCCTTTCCATCAGCACTCAGTAAACTCAGTTCAGAAGCATTCAGCTGATGGAAAGAGGAAGGGACTGCTGAACACCAGAGTGCAGCTTCCCTTTGAGGTCTGAAATCTCTGCTTAGTAATTCAAAAAACCTCCTGAACAAGAGCACTGCAAGCTCATAGGGGCACAAAATAAATTTTTGTAAGCCCACCAATACAGAGAGCAGGAGCAACTTGGAAGAATCCTCATTGTTACCTACAGGCAGCACTACTTGAAGCTGGGGAGGCAAGCGCCTCAGCTGACTGGCAGATTGGGGGTGCTAGAAAAGGAGGCTGTCTGAGAGCTGGATGGCTGTGAGACTCAGGGGGCACTGGGAAGTTCTCCTGCACAGCCTCTTTAAATGAGTGGGACAGAGGACAACCATTCATTTCAGTAAACCTTCTGTAGGAGAACTTCCTGGTACATAATCCCAATGAAAGGGGGGGGGGGGAAGAGCCATGTGGCTTGCTTACATCAGGCCATCCAAACATCTTGGATCAGCCCATCCCTCTTTTTCCCAGCCTTGCACCCATTAGATGCACGGAAAGCACCTTAAGACTCAACAGGGAAGATATGCATCATTGATGAAACTGGGGTGAGATTAAATTCTGCCCCTTTGCCAACTGCCATTTCTTCCTAACTTGTAGCTTGTGGCAAAGTCACTGCCGTCCCCCAAAAAACTTGCATAAGGGGGGGGAGGGCGTGCTTTGTTTCAGTTAGTTTTATTATAAGCACCCCTGTGCATCAGTTCCATCTGGAAAGGGGCCTCATCACTGGGCCAACATAAACTGCAGCAACCCTGCAGCGGCCACGTAGTAAATCACCCCATGGAACTGGCTGCAGCAAGCATCTTTCCCGGAGACCAGAGCCAGGGCCTGACAGAAGTCAACAGGAATTTCCAGAGACTGCGGTTTGGGCTGGAAGGAGGAGACATTCTAGCACTGACAGACAGCACTCCCCACCCCACCCCCAGCGAACTGCATTCACACACACAACTGTCATACTGATCAGACAATCACATGCACTTCCCATACCTACTGGAGCATGCCTGTAACTCCTGAGACCCACCCCCATCTGGCTGTTCTGCTGCACCAAAATATGCTCTGCTTGTTGAACACCCATATTTGTGGTGGCATTTACCTCAGATTAGTAAATTACTATCCATCCTTATGTTATACCAGCAGGAAAGGCTACATTGCTCACCCTCTCCCACATACACATGCTAGGGAAGGGGGGGGATTAACTCTCACCTCCTGCTGTTCCACTATTAGACCCCCCCCCTTTTTAAGCCTTGGCAGGGGGAAAATTTACATACACCCATAATGTGTCTTCTCCCCTACCAGAGCTTCAAAGAACCTCAGGGACCATTTCTGGTCAAGGAAATGGCATGGAATGCCATAAGTTATGGGTCTGAGAAACATGTATATCAGTGATGATCCTCACTGTCAAACTCCTGACAAGCTTCTAAGGAACCCCAGAACAGTTTGAAAACCATCAATTTCAATGAGAGTTCACCAGATCAGCATTAGGCCTCAGACACCAGAAGAAATCAAGAGGAAGGGGGTCTTTGTGAGGATATGCAGAATCGATTTTAGTTTATCACCTAGCCTTTGCTTAGGGGTAGGAGCACCTGGATTTTTAACACAGGAGAAACAAATGCACAAATCCAGACATTTACAAGATAAATCATTGCTCTTCAACAAGTGTTTTGCGAACCAATGGAAAGGACAGAGAGAATAACAAGAGGAAGAGAGGAAGGAGGAGAAAGTGTTATTAGTAAAGTACAATGAGAAGAGTACACTAAAGTGTTAAAAATGGGACCCATGATGTAAACTGAGGTTCAGGGTAGGTCTGGCATGAGAAGATCAACCTATCCTGACCCAAATGTTTATATCACAGAGTGGCATGAATCATCCTTTTCTGCTCCTAGCACACTGACATGAAGCCTAATCCATACAGCTCATTTATAACCCAGATGTGCACACTCCATGGACTACATCTAATAGCATGTCCCACCCTGCTTTAGCATACCAGCATGTATACACTTAGGGTGCGATCACACGGGCATTTAAACCTGGGTCTCTTTCAAGCGCGATGGCTCAAACGGAAGGTACTTGTTTTGAAAGGTGGTTGGAAAAGCGGGCTCAAATGCGGGGGGGGGGGGCGGCTTCGAGACGGGAGACAGATGTGGCCGTCTAGTCAGCCCCTTTAATTGCGATGGGGAACAGCCTCGAGGCCCGCAATAAACGTCCGTGTGATCGCACCCTTAATATGTACACCTCACTTAATGCTTACAGTGTGTACAGCAAGAGGCACTAACTCTCCCTACTCAAATTTGTCTCTCGTTCATATTGTGTACATACCTTACCACATGCACATGGCTCACACACATTGATCCAGACCCTCCATTTACACAGCATGTTCACCCATTCTGTGCGCCCACACATATACCTCTTTCCTGTCTCCCTGAATGGCTAGTCACATACTTGTGTTCCAGTGTACGTGACTGAACACACCTGCATCTTGGTTGCTCATCAGCATAAATAATCAACAGAAAATGCTGCTCCTGTCATTCCAAGGGCCAGCAGGGGAGCCTGCTAATACCTCTAAATGTAATTTGGAAGACACTACCGTGCTGCACCAGGAATGAGCTATGATTCACAAGACTCTCTGGGTTGCTTCAGGGTAAAGATTCTTCAGTTTATGCCATGTCTGGCCCAACCAAACAGGCAATGCAAGCAGCTGCCTCAGAATTCCAGGGGCTCCAGGCAAATCTCTGAAAGGAGAGATGCAAATCCCTCTTCCACTCTTGGAGTAAGAGGATGAACTGAGGGAGGTTCGATTCTCTCCCATCTCCCCAAATTTGCCCAAGCTATCTATCTAGTACATTTTTACCCTGCCCATCTTCCAAGGAGTCCAGAGATATATACACAGTTCTCCCATCCTCCATTTTATCCTAACAATCACTCCATGAAGTTGGTTAGGTGAGTTATTGGCCCAAGACCTCCCCCTGCAGTGAACTTCATGGCAGAGCAGAGATTTGAACCTTGCTCTCTGAGATCATAGTCCAACACTGTAATCACACTGGGTTGCACCTCTTTTTACTTGTTCCCATATGTCTGGATGGAACTAGAGTTTCTTCACTTGTATGCAGCAGGAGAAAGAGGGTGCAATTGGGAAAACACTTGAGGTTCATTCATTCCAGGCCCTGTTAGTCAAGGGCTTGGTGTAGTATGCCTTTGGTAGCTCTACTTCCGTTGCTCCATTTTATTTTATGGAACAGGAAAAGGGGGGCTGCTGTGGGAAGCTGCTACCTAGCAAAACTCCATTTTCAGAGAACACCAGGTGATTTGGTAGTACTACCTGGTGGAAGCTTAATTTCCTCGGAGTATTCTTCTTGCCTGTCACATGCAGTGAGAGGCCTGTCACACTGTTCTCCCCCTGACCAGAACATTCCAATAAGTATTTTGGGCCTACCTGTGCTGTGGAATTTCAGTTTCGATGCTAATCTCCCTTGTTATCAAGCAGAAGTGCCCATCTCTGGGGCATGTCATTAGTCATCATTTGCTGAGCTCTAACTGGCTTTTCATAAGCTCTGCCTCTTGCAGTCTCTAAGAGGGGTTCTTGTACAATGTTGGTTGGTTCATATCACCAGCTCACACAGTGTATGGGTGAGAACACCCTTTTGCCCAGTCTTGATGGCTTTCCCTATTAAAGGGTGGGACGTCAGCACTCAGGAGATTTAGATTTCAGATTCAGTTTGAGTTTTATTCTTGGAACCTATGATGGCTTAAGCTTCTCTGTTCCTGCTTCTTTGGATAATACGTGCACATGCCTCATGGAGATTATTTGCTTGCTGGATCTCAGAACCCAATTTTGGAAAAAATGGACCTTTCAATTTCGGTGTCCTGTAATTAAATCAGCATAGACCCTGACCATACAAGATAGATTTTAACAAATATCCTCTTTCTTCTATTTTTTGAATTCCAAGTGAACTGATAGCCTATAAATAAACCTATTTTATTAACTGCATTAATGTTTATATGGACGAACAATCAGTACCTGTCAACATGCTTGAATGCTTTGTTGTGTATATATTTCAGTTTTTATGGGGAAAACAGAAGTCCCCTCAGAACTGATGATGTGAAAAAAGCTGATGGTTACAGCTTTTCTGAGGGTTTTTGAAATTTAACATGGAACTACCAAAGCCCAATGATAGGAATGGCAAAAATCTCATTTTGGTCCTGGATCACCCATAATATGCCCCATCACAAATAACAAGATGCAGAGTAGGGTGAGCTAACTATGCACTCTCTCTCTCTCTCTCTCTCTCTCTCTCTCTCTCTCTCTCTCTCACACACACACACACACACACACACACACACGTGCTGGTCTGTGAAACAAATGGGCATAGCCCAATGAACCAATCAAGTTGCACTGAACAGGGTGCAGGGAAAAGAAGTGATACCTCTCCTATCGCCCACATAAGTTAAATAAAAGGTCAAAAGAATAAATTAACTCTTAAGTAAATACCCCAGTGCTGTTTCGTTGGTGTTGCTATTGCGAAACAGGCTGCTTGTTGTTATTCCATACAATTGAAACATTTACAAACTTATCTCCATATTTCCCACTGGTAAGAAGAAACCAGAATGTGTCTGTCTGCCAAATGTCCCAAATTCCTCTGTGCTAGATGCACTGGGGCTCCAGAACCTGTAGTGGCCCAAATGGGGGTCTGCACATTCTCACTTACATCCTGGGAGTACCAGCCCTCATCCACAACTTCTTGCCACTAATATATTTTTCCTGATCCTTACCTGCCACAGGTGTTTGAGGAGAACAGGAGGATGCACAGCCTAAAGTATTTACCACCTGTGTGTCTGTGTGCTGTCAGGTCAGAGCTGACTTCTGGCGACCCCAAAGGGTTTTCAAGGCAAGAGATATCCAGGGATGGTTCACCATTGCCTGCCTCTGTGTCATGAACCTGGTATTCCTTGGAGGTCTCCTGTTCAAATACTAGCCAGGGTCGACCTTGCTTAGCTTTTGAGATCTGACAAGATCAGGCTAGCCTGGGCTATCCAGGTCAGGGCATTTACTCCCTGATCCTTCCCAAATATTCTTCAATGGTGGTTCGCTGTGAAGCCAACCCTACACACAATGCAGATAATATAGCCATGAAAAATCTGGTCCACATAAGAGGACAGCATCTTACAGACAGTTCCACACTGCTATCCCATTCCCACTCATTTGCAGGTGGCGTTCTGCTTCGCAGCCAATAACCCGTGACCGCATCAAGAGGCCAGGTCACTGTGCAACTTGCAGGGCATGTGGCAGAGCCACAGAAAAGTGGAGACTGCAGGCAGGAGTAGTCTCTGTGGGAGCTGTCCCTACAAGTATGATGCTGCCCAAAAGCTCTTTGCTTTCCGATGCTGCCTGACTTTTGTAAGAGGCTACCATGTGTGGCCCACTCGGGACGCGGCCCTGCGGACGTGGCCCATGTCTTTAGAGTGCCTGCCTTGCCAAAGTCATTTGCAAATGCTGATCGACTGTGTGGCAGGGCACTCCTCACATTGCACATGGCAGCACCAGTGGAAGCGGCAATGGCAACGCTGGGGCCGCATCTCCTGCAGCACATTGTGGCCACGCCCACAGCACAAGCTGCTGCAGCCACTTGGCCGAGGGCTGCCCTTGATGCAAGGGCGGCCGTGGGTGCCTGGGGAGCCCAGGCTTGGGTCAGGTTCACAAAAATCCGGCGAGGGCTCATAGAAAATGAGGTGCTTGGCCAGGCGGGAGCTGTGGAGACGTGGGCGGAAGGCTCCCGAGTTGCTGTTGTGCGGCCTCAGGAGTATGGCGTGGTCCATTCGCTCTCTCAAATTAGAGGCCACATTCCGAAACTCAGGTGCCGCCACCCAGCATGTCCGGAACTGACAACTCCCCGAGGGGCCGTGACATTTGCATCTCCGCTGACCCAGTTCGGACACAACCTGTCGACAGAGAGAGAGAAGTGTGAGCTGCAGGAAACAGTGGAACTCCCGGCTTCAGGGAATCAGCTTTGTACTGTTGCCACTATGCCACAATGGTGTGGTCTGGGTGAAAGATGTATCTGTTCACTCTAAGCAAGCATCTCTTGGAAATGGCTCTTCAGCCAAACCCACCTTCCCAAGGGTGACCCTCAGCAACCTACGAAAAGCACCACTCAGTTCTTAAGAACTGAGCCTGCTTTGCAGGGAGGGTGGGGTATAAATGAAACAATAAAATAAAATAAATAAATAAGAAAGATGTACACTAGGAATGTAAACAGCCACACGATAAATGTACACATTATTCAGTAGTTGCATGCACAATCACATCATTTTTCTCAGTTGCTCTTCTATCAAAATACTGCTTATTCTAGGCACTCATATCTTCTACACGGGAAAATACATTATTTCCTTCATGTACACAATCCTTGCTGTCATGGCAGTGTAAACTTCCTTGAGTTGTTGCCTTCATACAAATTTTGCCTTATATACAAATTTCACTCTGTTTAAAAATGTGTATTGCTCATATGCAACCCCAGTGCAGTAAGGTATTTTTAAAGCAATGGAGGAGAGCAAAACCCCTGCCAGTAGCTCATGCTGTCTTGTGAATGCTTTTTTTTTTTTAAGAGAGAGAGGATGAATGTGTTTTTAAATACCTCCCTTCTCCTGGCAAGAAACCAACAGAGGACTCCCTTAACCTGCTAAGTGGGGACAGAGTGGCCTGCACAAAACAGAACTGGCCACTAAGAAAATATCTAATTTGCAAGTGGAAATATGCTTTCTGGGAAGAAGATTTAGGGGGGGGGAATCAGGGTTTGCATTTCAAGACAAAATCGTGCTACTTCTATAAATGATTATTCTGCACATTCTTGTGTTTTACTAATTTGGTCATAAGGCACAATTTGCAGCTCCATCATAACTTATAACTGAATATTATGCCAGAGGTTTATATACAAATTTGACATCTGTTTCTTATAACGAAGGTCACTAACAGCTCTGAAGAAGAAAAGCAAAAGTTTGTGATGTCTCTGTTCAAAGATTTTATCCGATTTCCTTTCACCTGTGGAAAAACCTTTTTACTCAAGCTTTTAACTCAGGGGTTCCATCTTTTTGTCTGTTTTCAATAGTCTGCTTCTAGCATAAGGATTGTTTTACAGATATCACTTTTAAGGCTGCTGTTTCATGCTTTTATGCCTCTAGTTGGTTTTTACAACTTGTTTCATTATTGATTTTTATGCTGCTGTTTTTATTATTTTACTGTATTGTTTTTGTGAGCCACCTTGAGCAGATCGAGGGTTGCTAATGGGTCTGGTGAAAAATGCCCTGTCCCTTTAAGACAGCCTTAATGTGCAGAAATGGGCAGATGAAGCTTTTCATGGCATGGAGGTCAATAATATCCCCTGACAAATAACATCCCATTGCCTCTATTAAAGGAACAGGACTTTTTCCCCCTCCAGGCGGTAACCCTAGGTCTCTGGAGAGGAGGCATATAAATGTTCCAAATGAATGAATGCCGTTTGGATATAATATGCCCCAACTTAGCTCTTCCCAAGATTTTCTCTGGGAGTAAAGGAGAGAAGGCGAGGAGGATTCACAGCTTGGCACAGCTCTAAAGGCTTCTTAGGGCTATTAAACTACAGTTTGTATAGTTGAATACATATGGCAGAAATGGGTTTGAGGCCATTTTTTCTGTCCTTTTGGTTTTTGTATTTATATATTTGTGCAGTATGCTTCACGTCTGCATCTGTAAGTTTGAGCCACTCTTTGATGGTGGAAAGACATGGTACTGAGGCTGACTACTGGCCTGGCAAAAAATGTCCTGTATCTTTAGTAGGGGCTTAAATGAGCAACTGAGGTTTTCCAGGGCACAGAGGTAAATCACATCACGTGATAAATAACATCCCATTATGCCTCTAGTAAGGGGACACAACATTTTTTTCTCCAGTTGGCACCCATAAATAATATAATATAATATAGTATAGTATAGTATAGTATAGTATAGTATAGTATAGTATAGTATAGTATAATATAATATATATGTTGGTGCCATAAATAAATGAGTTGATCATGCCACCAATAATATTACTATTATCAAAGGGTCCCATTTGTTATCTGAGCTTCTGCTCACTAGCTGCTCCTCTTAACAGTGCAATCCTAAACAGAGCCACACCCTTCTAAGTCCACTTAAGACAACGGACTTGGAAAAATGCAACTCTGTTTACGATGGAATTGTAATTGCCGAAGCGAGGCACATACAACTTTTACCACAGATACAGGGATAGAGGAACTCTCTTAACTTTATCCCTACAATAGTGGCTTTCAACATGGGCCCATTCTGTATCTAGCATTCGCGCCGTTGTTTTACCAAACCCACAATGGAAGAGAAAAAGATGCGGCTCAAAACCATATTCAAATACCTCGGGCCAACGCTGTACTGACTGCAGAGTCACCCCTGAACGGTCATAAAACAGCCATAAATCCAGGGCTTTTTTTGTAGAAAAAGTCTAGCAGGAACTGATTAGCATAATAGGCCACACCCAACAGCACAAACTCATTAGCATATTAGGCCACACCACTGACAGCGCAGCTCCCTCCCAGGATCAGCTTCCCCAGGTGCCCTGTGGCTTGCGGGGTGCCTGGGAAACCCGAGGAGGGGAGGCAGTTTAAACTGCCTTCCCTCCCTGGATTGGCTTGGCTTCCCCAGGCGCCTCGTGGCGTGCAAGGTGCCTGGGGAATCCGGGGGGGGGGGGGGGAGAGGCTGTAGGCATGGCCAACTCGGAAGCCAGCTGGAACTTTGTTCCTGTGCGTTCCTGCCCAAAAATAGCCCTGCATAAATCTATGCAGACGATACCATAAAATCGAGAGAGCAAAGGAAGTGAAATCAGCATGCAGTGTGGAGTCTACCATAAAATCCAACAATCAAAGAAAGTGAAAGTGGCATGCAGTGTAGAGGTGAATTTCTGTTCCAGCATGGGTTTGGTAAAACAGCGGAGCAAATGCTAGATGCAGAATGGGCCTTAGTAGAAGCCCAGACTGCATGCCGCTCCATTGTTGCTTATCCCAAGCAGGTCAAGATCACACACACAACTGCCCCCTTGTGCCCACAGAGCATATAAAACAAGAGCAGGAACAAATTTGAGAACCCTGCAAGCAAGTTCTCTTATCTCAAATTTGGTTGTCTTTTAAAGTTGAATTTCTGGTCTCCAGACCTGAATTTTTGCAACATTTGCTGTATGAAATACTTTTGGACTTAGGAGGTGTTTTCTTCCCCATGTTTCTGCTCACCAATACATACTTTTTTCTAAATAAAAATTTGGAAAATACGAACATAAAAAAGCTATATACTCTTTGAAACAGGAAGAAATACCCGTAAGCAGAGGCAGCCATCCAAGAGTTTCTACATGAGCCACAAATATGGGGTGTGTCCCCTCAAGGAGGGGTGCCCAGACTCACACAACAGCCTTCTCTGAGACTGTGTAATTCTACAATATCTCTGCATTACAAGTGGTTGAACCCAATCACAACCAACTCAGAGATACAACAAAATTATGTATGTAAAGTGCTGTCGTCATAGTCAACTCATGGCCGCTCCTCATGTGGTTTTCAAGGCAAGTGATGAACGGAGGCGGCTTGCCATTGCCTTCCTCTGGATAGAGACCCTGGATGTCCTTGGTGATCTCCCATCCAAGTACTAACCAGGGCTGACTCTGCTTCGCTTTTGAAAGCTGACAAGATTGGGCTAGCTTGGCCATTCAAGTCAGGGCACAACAGAATCAACCATCCCTAAAAGAGGTTGGCTGGAAGGTGACATGGCCACAACAGTAAATCATATGAATGGACAGCCTCCTTTATGAGTGGATAATTTCAGCTCACAGAAGACTGCAATTATTTAACTTATTAATTTCTCACAACATATGAGCAGGTCTCATAAAACACTCCAACGGCCTCCGAAGACAGATTGGGAATACCAGTGTAAAGTATTCAACTCAGCCAGTTAATATTACCAGTATAGCCCTACATATATTGCACAAGATATTAGATTATGTGTGTGTGTGGGCCAACTCATCACTTCAAAAAAACACCATCCAGTCCTTTATTAGCTCAGGCACTTCCCCTAGCATCCCCACACCCCTACCCTAGAGATACCTCCTACCTTTCTTCCCATACGGTGACTGTGTAGTTGCATCCGGGCATGGACATCACGTGGTTTCCCCAAAGGGTCCAAGAAGTGCCGGGCAAATCTCTGGGCATAGCTGAAGTCCGCGCTGCAGCCGCCCCATTCCCAGGTGTCCTGGAGACCAGGCTCCCCCCACGAGGAGGTTGCTATAGGGGGCAGGCCCTTGCCTTGGCTTAGTGTCTGCAGTTGACTAAGCTTCAGCTTTTGGTTCTTGGCACCTGGACTGGCACAGCCACAGCTCTGCAACTCACCAAGGCTACAAGCTGTGGCTACCGCATGAGTCACACCAGCCGCCAGCAGGGAGAAGGCAAAGGCACTTTCCCGGAAGCCTGTGGGGGACACAGGAGGGAACATGGTGAGCTGGAAATGCAGTTGCAGACCTACCTCTCAAACAGCTACTACAGGGAACATTTGCAAGAAAACATACGTGTGAGCTCCAGTGCCAATTTATTTATTTAGCCCCAGCTTTTCTCCTCAACAGGAATCCGAGGCAGCTTACATCCAGCACTCCCTCTAAGCTGTGGAGTCCTGTGAGCAAAAATTCTACTTTGTGAGCGGCTGGCATTAAAGTTGTGAACGAGCGATTTGGCTGCTGCATAAATTAATTTGCTCTGCAGCCATCCTTCCTGAGTTAAGACAAAAAAAGTGTGAGCTGGAGGCTAAAAAACTGTGAGCTAGCTCACACTAACTCAGTTCAGAGGAAACACTGCTTACATCACTAGATGGTGGAGGTGGTGGAAAGTGCCATCAAGTCACAGCTGACTTATGGTGACCCGGTGGGGCTTCCAATGCAAAGAGACAAACAGAGGTAGTTCACTATTACCTGCCTGCCTGCGTGTGGACCCAGGACTTCCTTGGTGGTCTCCCATCCAAGTACTAGCCAGGATGATGTACCCTCCATAGCTTCCAAGATCTGGCTAGTCTGGGCCATCCAGGCCAGGGCCAACACAAGGGAAGTCAGTATTACTATCACTGTCTCCCATTTCCCACAGGGCGCTGCTTCGGCGTCGTTCTTCCCTTTGCCCCGACTGTGTGCTTGAATTTTCCACTATTTGCCCCACGACGCATTTTGACCCGCGGCTTCGCCTGAATTCCCCCGCAGCTTCAGTGATCCTGTTTTTTGAGGATCACTGAAGCCGCAGGGGAATTTGGGCGAAGCCACGGGTCAAAATGCGGCATGGGGCAAATAGTGGGAAATTCAAGCACACAATCGGGGCAAAGGGAAGAATGATGCTGGAGCAGCGCCTTGTGGGAAATCGGTCTGTGTTGCAGAAGGGGATTTGAAGTGAGATTTGACTCTCGCCTCTCATAGCCATCCTGCTACAGCAGTTCTGCACCGAACTTTTTTCAGTGCTCTGTGCTGAGATCATCCAGATTTTGTGCCAAGAAAAAACCAATTCCGTACACCAATTTTAAACTGTGCAAATGAAGCATATTTGTATGTATTTATTTCTCATTCTGCTTATGTTATTCATGGAAAGGATTTAAAAATGCTGCAGGGAACAGTCTAGGTTTGCCAAGGTTTTGTGAGGAAAATGTAACCGGGGCTTAATTTGTCTAAATGGACAGCTGAAGGTCTTCATGGCATGGAGGTTGAAGAAACATCACCTGGGAAATAAAATCCCATTAAGACTCTACTAAAGGGACAGGACTCTTTCCCTCCAGGCAGCTGGCAATTCTGAGAAGGTCTACTCAAAAGTAGTTCCTATATTATTCAGTAGGGGAAGTGCCCCAGGACAGGACTGCAGCCTGAAGCTGCTCCCTTAGCCAATGGCATTCTTGATTCAGTGTCTCTTCTGGCTCCTTTCAATAGGGATTGCCTACACAACCCGGATCATCTTTCTACATTCTTGAGGGCTAGGAACTTGTCTTTGCAAGACAACAACTACAGGACATAAACAGAAAGCTGAGACCTTCAGGATCCAGTTTTATAAGGCATGGACAGGGAAGTGAAAATGGGTCTGACAGAAGCCCATCTGAGCCAGGCCTGAAGCCAGGATTTTTTAGTTGGGGGGGGGGGGCATTTTAAAAAGTCATGGGCACTGAAATTCATGTGCGCCCCCCTCATACTGCCCTGCTCCCCTCCAGCATTTTAAGGATCCCTTTAAATGCTTTGAGGGAGAAGCAGGGGGAGGCCCTGCATGTGCCTGCACATCAAGGCACGAATTTGCGGATTGGAATGTAGGTGCATGCAGCCTCCCCCAGCTTCTCCCCTAAAGTTGTGGGGCCTTGGGAAGAAGTCGGGGGGCCATGCCCTGGGAGACCCCACTGTAGCTACAAGCCCAGTCTGAGCAGCCCCTACAACCTTTCAGGGGCCACTGAACTCAGGAGGACCCACAGTGGACATCGGCTCACCCTCACCTCACAGCAGGGCACCAGTGCAGGAGGAGACAATTGGTGAGCTGAGACTGATCATCAACGATGGGTCTGAGCCAAGTGACCCCTGAGGCACCGGCAGAGTTGCTGGGGCTTGGCCACCAGCAGCCCTTTAGGGCAGTGGTCCACCAGGAAATTTCCAGGCAAGTTTAATGCTCAATCCACCCCTGAATTTGGTTCTTGTGTAGGATCTCTAAGCGGCCTGGAGGAAAATGGAGCCTTCAATAGAGGCTTCACAGGCTGTTATTTGGTGGTGGTATCTGAAGAAGTGTGCATGCACACAAAAGCTTATACCCCTTGAATAAAACTTGGTTGGCCTTAAAGGTGCCACTGGACTCAAACTTTGGTCATTTGGTGGTGGTAGGAAGTGCCATCAAGTCACCGCTGACTTATCATGACTCTGTAGGGTTTTCAAGACAAGAGACGTTCAGAGGTGGTTTGCCATTGCTTGCCTCTGCGTCATGAACCTGGTATTCCTTGGAAGTCTCCCATCTAGACACCAGCCAGAGCTGACCCTGCTTAGCTTCCAAGATCTGACCAGATCGGGCCAGCCTGGGCAAGCTAGAGCAGGCTGCTGTTATTTACCAGGTGATATTTACCTCCATGCCACCAAAAGCTTCAGCTGGCCATTTCCACATATTAAGCCTCAGTCAAAGGGAAAGGATATTTTTTCTCCAGGCTTCCTGGCAACCCAGTGCTTGTGCAATGAAACAGCAGTGTGCACGCAGCCCGGCTTGAGCTCAGCTGAGATCGTCGTCTTAGTCATATCGTCTCCATGCCAAGTCAGACTGCCGCCCGCATGTGGAGAGGCTTTTTGAGCAGCTGTCCCGCAACTCAAGAATGCCCTTCCCTTGGCATGCTGCCAAAGGCAAACATATGTGTATTTTCTGCACATCATAAAGGATTTTTAATTAGGCTGTTTTTGGTGGCTGGGGTTTATGGTGGCTAAGATAGGGGTTTTTCTTTAGAAACTGTTACATTTATTATACCCATATTTAATAATAATTTTTCAAAGTCGCCAGGGTCATCCTTTAGGATACACAATGAAACGACATAATAATTTAAAATGAATGGGAGCGGCGAGTGGACGAGTAACACATCAGACATTGATCCTAAGGTGCAGGGTTTAAGCTGGTTTTAGGCCCTGTTTACACTATGAACTTCCCGTTTTGCTTTATTAACTTCCAGTTTTGCAGAGAACCCAGAGAGCCATGGTTTACTGAGCTACAGAGATGGCAGCTTCAGGCCTGTTTCCCATACACAGGAGAATGAGGTGAGAAGGCAGGCCACTCCACTTGAGATGGTAGGAGGTATAGCCCAGCTTGGACTGCTCCTTCCCACGAAAAATCTTCACAGAGATAGAAAAGCAGCAGAGCTGGGCCAAAGGATAATCTTGTGGCACCTTAAACAGTAATAGGTCTTTATTCTAGCAGAAGCGGACATGGATTGGAGCCTACTTTGTCAGACAAATGTCACTAAGTGCGGTGGTCCTCCTATATCACTTTACCGCAGTAGACAGAAGTACCACTCCATAGTTATTAACAGGGGGAAGGTACCATCCCTTCTTTGGGTTTGCTGTGCTGGTTTTCTGCCTCCACGGTTTTTAATATAGGGGAGCATATAGGGTTGCCAACTGCCTGGAGAAAAAAAATAGTCCTCTTCCTTTAAGAGAGGATTAATGAAATTATATTTACCAGGTGATGCTATTTACGTCTCATTTCTTTCTCTTAAAGTGAAAGGACCTTTTTCTCCAAACCTGTTGGCAACACTAGGGCCGCTCCAAAATGTGATCCTTCATCTGCAGTCTGAAAGGGCACAGTCCTTTCTACCTCAGATCTCTGCCATCTCATTTCCCTGCATCTGTGAACCATACCACAGGTCCCTAGCCCCCACCCCCAGCAGAATTCCCCTGAAAAGAAGGGACGACTGTGAAACCAGTCTGAGTCCATAGCATACTAGAGTAACTTGCACTTTGCATTGTTTCGGTTCATTTTTATTGCCATTTAAGGATGTAACATAGCAGCTGATGTATAGGCATGCTGGCATGAACTCAAAAATTCTGGCTTGGTTCAGGGTTTGGGATGGTCCCGGAACAGAACTGAGCAAAAAATGACCAAACCAAACTGGCCAGTTCAGGTTCCCCTTTCTCCTGGCCACAGCAAGCTGCAGTTGGGAGAAAGGGGGGGATCACCCGGGAAGGGTAAAAGGGCTCCCAGCCATTTAAATCTGTAATTTTCACTCCCCCCCCCCCCGCTTGGGGAGTAAAACGGATGGGTTTAATGGCCCACAGCCATTTAAACCTAACAACTGATGGGCAGACATGCCCCGCTATTAGTTTTAAATATCTGGCAGTCATTTTACTGGTCGGTTTTGCTTCCCAGTGGGGGGATGTGAAATTGAAACCAACCAGTGAAATGGCTTGCAGGCATTTCAGCCTAACCGCAAGGTGTGTCTGCCCATCTGCTGTTAGGCTGGAATGGCTACTAGCCATTTCCTTCCCATTGCACTATCATGAGGGATAAAAACTTAAAACCTCTTAAAACAAAAGCTAACATTCCCAGAATGATAAGCACACCACTCCAGTTTTTTCACACATTATGCAGCAAACACAAATTGGCCTAAAGCATACACTTGGGAGGGAGCCAAGGTTAGTCCCAGCTCTCCGAAAAATGTATTTCTTTGATACACGAGTTTGCAAACATGTGCTTGTTGCTGTCAAACTTTATGTTTTAAAGTGCATACCTTAAATGTGAGTCATCATAAGTCACACAGTCTGCTTCCCAGGCTGGATTCCCAGTACCTAACCTGTCCTCTTCATCACTCACACGGCTGTGAATGTTCAAGGTTGTGATGGCTGTGTCTACAAAGCTGCCATGCCAGATGGGTCTACCGAAAAGTCAGCCCCCAAAGTGGAACAACACAGAGTTGGTACTGAAAATCCAGCCCCGGAAGCAGACAAGCCCAGGCACCATTTGCGTCCAAGAAAGCAGGAGCCTGTCATACAGAGCATTTGTATCCAGAATGTGAGATTTCTAATTTTCTGGTATAAAACCATTCTGGTTTTCCTTTAGGTTACAGAACGCAGACACTTTAAAAGGCTAGTGAGCCTAGCACCTGCCTGTCCAGGCACTAATGTTGTCCAGTCCATTTGGCTTTTTAGAACACTGAATGGATTAAAAGAACACTACCCCTGGTGAGATCTTATTCACTGCAACTGCCCCCATGGGACTCCTTTTGTGGAGCCTCAATCACTGAGACATTGCCTCAACTGAGTGAAGATCAGACTACTAAATCTTGAAGAATTACCTGTAGAGGCAAGCAAAACAATACTCTCACACAATGAAGTTGTTGGTGTTCCTTTGCTTGTGGCAAATATCAGTTATTAGTATGTATGTTGGCGCTGCTTGGACTTGAATTTCATTTTCAAAGATCACTCAAAACCTTAATAAGCCAAACCAACAAAACCTGATATTGGATGTGTATAAAAGGCCCCACAAAAGTGGCTGAAGGGTTACCAGTTGTTAGCTATCCAGCCCTCCTGTCTGAATGGATCATGACCTGTGCAAGAGGGTATTCACCAGTTCTGATCCGTTCACCATCAATAGGTAGAAAGGGTCCCCAGGCAGGGATGCCCTCTCCTGTATTAACACCAACAGCACTCAAAACAACCAGACCTCCCAAGGATCTCTAGTAGGGAGGCAGCCCAATTCTGTGTGTACAAATGGAGAGTCCTCTATAGAAAATACAGTAGCCAAGTTACTTGCAGTGCCAGTGATACCTGGCGGTTAGAATATAATTTTACTACGAAAAGTGGGAACATAACTGTAATGCAGGACTTAGGACTGTCCTTCATAAATAATATTCCTCAATGCAGCCAAACTGTCCATAGGTTTTGGGTAATACCCTGTCTTATGTTTGCATCTTCAGCGTATTGAAAGCCCAGCTATAATGTCAACCCCACCTTTGCTTCTTATTGCTGAAACAGAACTGCAAATGTGTACCCTAAAATAATGGCTCCTGGATTATACTGTCTATGTGGGAGATGGGCCTACAAATTACAACTTACACCATAGAGTATTTGGCCTCTGGTGTTACCCGGCATTATGCTGTTTACCACCAGCACCAGGCCCAGAATCTTCCTACTGCCTAAAGAAGGAAAATGCCCCATGGTGGAATTACTGGGTTCCATAAAACTCTGTGTGTGTGACTGCCAGGGCTAGAAATTTCAGAAATGAAAGACTGCTATCGCTAATCTACCAGCAGCCATGGAAGATCTTGGCAATGACACTGCACATGCTTTGCAAAAAGAAATTAAAAGTTTTTTCCCAAGTCACAGTACAGAACTGTATGGTCTTGGCTACCCAGGGGAAAGTTTACATGTTAGTAAATACCATCTGTTAAAAACGCAGTGAACATTTCCCACAAAGCTGCGGAAGAAGAGCCCATTTACTGGTAAGGGTGGCTTACTGATATAGAAGTGGTTGGAAATTTGCTTAAGAGTCTAATGAAAAATGGTCTTATACTCCGAGGTATTGTTATTGTATAAGCCCATAATACTCACGTGGGGACACCCCCCCCTTTCTCAGTGGGCCCACACCCAAAGCAACTCCTAGGCCTGCCTCTCCACCACCAGTGGGCCCAGCGCAACTCCCGGGCTGTGCTGGTGGTGGCAGCATGCCCAGCGCAGCTGCTGCAAGGCTCAGCATGGCTCCTGGGCTGCGCCACCAAGCCCAGTGTGAGGTCCTGGGCTACGCTGCTGCTAGGCCCAGCATGGCTCCCTGGCACCAACAGCGCCAACCGCTGAAGGTAAGTGCAGAGAACACAACTTTACTTTAAAAAACCCCGTGTATTCTTTTTAAAATGTTCAGATGTTTCTGCAAACCTGGGGCATCCCCCAAATTTGCTGAAAAATCTGTTTAGTCTCTGTGCAGCCCTGATCTATGGATTTAAGCATCCATGGATTTAAGGGTGGGGGGCTGTGGAAGTGAAAATGATCCAGATTACAGACATATTAGAATGATGAAGACATGTAGGCGAGGTGGAATGTGCGGTAACTGAAAAAATAAAGAAGAGTAAGTGACCTCCAAACTAGAACTAACTGGTCTGGATCAAGGTGCAGCAAAAAGATACAGAAGTAATTTTCACTGGAAAATCCCAAATTTAAGTTCTAGTTGCTCATGCTTATCTGGGGAACTATAAATCTACCTGGGAGAGGTAACCCCACCGAGATTCTGCTTTGCTGTATCCTGTGATTGTACAACAAACAATTCAACAACTTTAGTGTTTTCCTCTGGCAAGATTAGGCTGGGAATCTGTTTATTTTAACACATTGTAGAGACTGCACTGGTGTTAAGCTCCATTGTCCTATTTTGAAGTGGCAGGAATCTTTTTTTCTTGAGATCTTAACAGCAAACACACACACGAAGCCACCTTATACTGAATCCATTGGTCTATCATGGTCTGACTGACAGTGGCTGTCTGGGGTTAGGATTGAATTTGGGACCTGTTGCATGCAAAACAAATCCTCTACCCTGAGCCAGAAACCTACCCCTTTAACCCTTAGCCCATATATATCATCTTCCCACACTCAAATGTCCCTCCCCATCAGGCTGCTATTTGCCCTCTTGGGGGCCAAACAGCAACTCAGGTATCTCTTTGGCAGCAACTCAAGAGGACATGGATTATTATCACGGAAATAAATGCTGCTAGTCTTAAAGAGGCCACTTTTCTTTTCTTTTGCAACGACCAACACAGCTACCCTTTTGCAGACTAGTAGGGACTTTTGCTCTTGAGTGCGGTGACAGCAGAAGAGAAGGAATTGATCCTTCTCCCTTCCACAGGGATAATATTGCAATTAAGCCACATTCCCTGCTACTGAAACAATTGTAAGGATTCACAAATCCTTGCAATTTATAAACAAACGCTTACCAAAAATCTAGTGGAACAAAGTGTAATACCATCTGTTGTAGATACATTACATTTTTGGTAATTTTTATATTGGGTTTTGTTAAGACAAATTGAGATATACAACTTAAGTTGTTATAGTGATAATGTGGTTAAAAATTTTTGTTAAAGTTTTTGTTAGCTTTGATCTGTGACCTTAGTTGATATGTTTTGTAATTATACTTGTTAAATGTTAAAAGTTTAATAAAATATTATTTAAAAAAAAAAAACCACTTGCCAAAACTGGGAATACTCTACACTTTTTAAAAGTTCTAAATTTTACGTCAAGTTAACCCAAATACTACTTCAAGAAATACCAAATTCTGCAACCTGAATAATAAGCAAGGCGAACAAATCTGCACACACGTTTGTTTATTTGCAGGAAGGGAGGGGACAAGTAAGAGAAGGCACCTTTTTGCTGGGGCCTGTTGTTCCCCTTCCTGTATCAGACACCTCATGAAGCTTGGGCAGGGCTGGACCAGCCTGATATTAGTGATATACACTCGTTTTGCTTTTTTGTTTACTGTGCTCTGGGTTATTTAGATACCGTTTTTCTTGTTCTAAGCCGCTTTGAGTCTTTTTGGAGAAAAGTGTAATGTTTGAGTAAATAAATAAAAAAGTACGACATATTCTGCTTTTCCTAGTTCTGAGCAGCGCAAAGACTTCGTCCAAATTCATGGCACTGACATCCTCCCCGTAAATCATCACTCAACCTTTTGCTCAGCCCCTCCCACCCTCAATCTTTCGTTTTTAAGGTTTCGTCAGGTGCTGTCTACAAAATCACTAGTCAGTTTTGAAGCTAGAAACCCTTTATTTAAAAAAAAAAAATTGAAAGGTGCAATTTTTAGGTTGCTGGATTCTGCACCCAATACCAGATTGCACGCAAATGCTTCATAATCACAGAATATATCCAGTGATGTGTTTGCTCACTGGGAAAACCCTTCAACACACTGATTGGATCTATGCAGGTCACCCCCTCTACCAATAGTCTAGCTGCCCTGCACCTCTGGCAATACCCCTAATCCATTGCTCTCCTATTCCCTCTTGCCCCCAAATTTCTAGTTTCATGTTCACATTTTCCAATCCCTAATCCCCATCTATTACAGCTCACATTTCAACAAGTGCAATCCTAAGAAAAATCACACCCAGCCCAATGGATTTAGGATGCACATTCCATTTCCTTTCTTCCTTGGTCTCCCATAGTCTACTGACGCGTATCCTCCACGTTATTCCATCTAAAGCCAGTTTAGGACGAGCCCCATCAAAGCCATTATGCAGCGAGCAACAGCTCAACCCAGGTGCTGGGGCTGCAGCTTGCTCCAACGTCTGCCTGCCCAGGGGCCTTGCTTTGATGTGGGGTTTAAATTTAGAGCCAGCTCCCTTCAAAGCTGTAGTCAATAAAGGAGATCCAAACTGCAAAGAGAGCAGCAGCTTGCCAAGTTGCCTCTAGGGTCAGGTGTGGGCCACTCTGCATACACCTAGGGAGAGAAGCCTGGGTTAGGCTGAAGGGGTGGCATATGAAAAGAAGGATCGGTGGGACTGGGAAATCAGCACAGCTCTTCTGGTGTCCGTCTCTTCCATCTCAGCCTTTTCTTCACCTTGTTCATCCTGACCTGGCTGGGCCCAAATACCCATGGAAAGAAGAATCTGAGCCCTGACCCAGAAAGCCCGGGCATGCCTGATCTTGTCAGATCTCGGAAGCTAAGTGGGGTCGACTCTGGCAAGTACTTGGATGGGAGACCTCCTTGGAATACCAGAGCTGGGAGGCGGGGGCAGGCTTTATTCTGCCACCTCTTTGATATCCTCCAGGCCCCCAGTAGGGGTCAGCCACCAGAGGTCACCATGACTTCCAGGTGCTCTCTCTCTCTCTCTCTCTCTCACACACACACACACACATATTAAAAAAACCCCAAAAAGAAGAATTCACAGCAGATGGCTTAACCGAAAACTGGGTTAGAGGAAGGTAACGCCAGCTGTACTCTTGGGCACAGGGGATGCCCTGGGCTATCCATGATGACTCTCCCCTCTCCCATTACACCCATACTTCCACTCCCTAAGTGTGGCTCCGTTTTCCCCACTCCCCAATACCTCAGCTGCCTTTCCCTCTCCTGGCTGCAGCCCTGCTGAAGGGCCCAGAGGGTGGCCTCTTTGCATTCCTTGGCAAGTCTGAAGGGAGCAAGGAAGAGTCACTGCAGTGCTGTTGCTGGGATCTCTGGCTTGGTGGGGAGGGAAGACTGGGAGGCAACAGCAGAGCAGGAGTCTCTCGCACGCTGCTTCCTACGCTGCATCCAGGCACCTGTCCCATTGGGGCTTGTCCCAGACTCTCTGGTTGGGGGACTGCAGATTCAGTAAGTACCCAACTCTATATGGACCCCTGACGCAGCGCCAAACCAGGGGGAAAGGGTTCGGGGGGGGGGCGTGGCATTGGTAGTAGGAATAGCAGTGTCCAACAAAGCCAGACTAAATCTGTGGAATCCTCATTGCCCTCCCAGTGCTGGAAACAGAAGCCCAAAGTCCTGACTTTTGGGCAGCATCTGTGAGCAATTGTGGTTGCACCTAGTCCTCCTGAAACGAGGACGAGGTGACTTCTGGATGCAGAGGCCCCCTTTCCCCTCTGATTTAAAATTGCATGCTGCCTTCCCAGCCCAAGCACAGTAATACAATCTGAAAGAGGAAGAGAGGAGTCCAGTCACAAAAGGCTTCTGAAGGCGAGAAGTATCCACCCTCTGAGGAGTCCACCTGGTGTGCTTTCTCCAGAAGTTGCTGGTCTTACAACCCCCCTAACTTGAAAAGACAGCAGATCTAGAACAGTGACTCGTGGAGAGACATAACAGCGTCCAAGGGTGGACAATTGTGCTGCCTCTCTGCATCTGGAGTGGTGGAAAAATCCAGCAGCATGCAACGCAGAGACCCAACAGAATTGCCCACCCACAGCACAAACTCAGCGAAGGAGGAAAGGTCTAGCAGAGATCCAGCAGGCGGCCTCCTCCGTGGGTCAGCACTTTTTAATCCACAAGGATCTTGTTGCTGTTGTTTTCTGCTCATCTCACAAGCAGTTATTTCATGGTACATTAACTCTGCCATCCAAGGCAGAGTTACGCTCTTCTGAACCCACTGACTTCAATGGATTTAGAAGGGTGTGACTCTGCTTAGGATGGCACATAATGTGTCCTGGCACAGAGTAGGACAATTAGCGTAGTAGCTCCTTGGGCCTTTTGGCAACCATCCTGCCTAGTCCTGTAACTTGTCAAGCCCTGGAAAAGGCCCTCTGAGCTTTGCCTTCCATTTTCCCCCTTTAGAATCTGATTTTAACTGACATGTTTAAAACAAAAAAAAACCCTTAAGATTTTAAATGCTGTCGGCGGTGTTTGAAAATGCTGCCCACTGCGGTGCTTTGCACCATGGTTTTACCTACAGCCTTGACATGCAATGGCATCTGCAACTAAGAATTTTGTGGAGGGGGGGGGGAAGGGTCAGATTAGAACAACATTCTTTCAATTTTTTTACAAAAGAGAACGTGAATCAGGACAATTGACCTGAGGACCTTTCCACCAATTCCTTTCAGCTCTGCCTCCTCTTTGGGGGAAAAAAACAGCATGAACAGCACAAGGAAAGAAATACTCCTTCCCTTGATGAGCTCCAGCAGAAGAGTCGCCCCTTGCAAGAAGGCTGCCCTGCGCTCTCACCAGCCAGCCTCGTCTCAGCCTCTTCCAAATTCACGCTGATCTGCAACAAACTCGAGTTGAGAGGTGCTGCCTGGATATTGCAAGATATTATGCAACACCCTGAGCTTACGTGCCCAAAGTTGATTACAACTCGGTTCTTCCCTTCTTCCTCACGACAACAACTCTGTGAGGCAGGTGAGGCTGGAAGAGAGTAACAGGCCCCAGGTCACCCAATGAGCCTTCATATAAGAGTGAGGATTTGAACCTGGGTCTCCTAGATCCTAGTCTAGCTCTTTAACCACTACACTACACGGGCTCTCCTATGTAAGCAAAGGACGAGTTCCTGCCCCAAGGAGCCTACTTTCTAAACTGATATGGGTGGGGAGGAAAGAAAGAAGGGAAGGGGTAGGAGGGGACACAAGCAAGTTCTGATTTTGTTGCCCACAGATCCCACCTGAGAATAAGGATGGTGCCCACCTCAGGGCCAGCCCTTTCTCCAAAAACCTCCTCACCTCTCCTAAGAATGGCACTACTGAGAAGCATGGTGCCACTGCTGCTCAAGTCAGAGCAATCCCAACGCCGCTCTTGCAGCTGGTGGTGGCACTCGTGGATGGCAAGGTGGATGCCCTGCAGAGCGGAGGCCATCGCTTCGGGGCTGCGGGCACAGAGTCCAAGCTGGCGCCGGCTCAGCCAGGGAAGGGTCCTGCACACCGTGTTGGGAGTCAGAGCAGGTTCCACCAGCACCTTTGGCCCAAGGAAATCATGGCCCAGAGTCCTGTCCAAGGAGAGAAAAGGAAAGGGGCAGGTTGACTATAAAGGGAACAAATAGACAGACAGGGGGAAGGGCAGACTAGGAAGGGGCTCACCAGTGCTACCGAGAGAACAAGAACTTTGACTCCTGCATTAAAGGATATGTACCCTCGGAAGCAGAGTACAACACTCCCAGCTATACAAAATCAACTCAAACTGGCCACGGACAGAATGAATTACTCATCAAGGAGCCTGACCAAAAGGAGGGAGATGCAAAGGGATTACAGTTCAGGTCCCTTTGCCCAAATGCAGGGTCAGAAGATTTTGGAGAAGGGCTGGTAGGCAGAGACCAGATATTTTGTGGCAACACTTCCTTTGTACCTAACCCTTCGAATCTGCTAAATCCTCTCCTGCTTCCTTTGTAGACAGAAGAATGCATCCTTGAGCCAAAATGACCTCGTGAGATTTGCTGTACTCTTTGCCTTGTCATGTAGCCCCATGTCTGTCCCAGCACTAGGAAGGAAACCGAACTGGTCTCCTATTTCCCCCCTCCCCTTCTCCAGCCCTTTAAGGATCTCTCTTTCCCCTAAGACTAGAGAGAAAACCCAGAGAGTGAGTCCTAGCTCCTAATGGACTAGGAGCTAGGATTCCTGGGTTTTCAGGTCCTAGCTCCTTGCACTGTCCATCAGTCCTGCACTGAAACCTCTCGATGTCATTCCATTCTTGGGGGGGGGGCGCATGTGCACACGTGAACCCCCAGGAAACAGGAGTCCTGAGTCATTTTAAGCCTCACTTGCTCTACAGAGCTGGGGCCAGCAGATGTACTGCATGGTGTGCAAAGACCTTGTGGCCACTCATCCTGGCTCCCCCTCCCCCCAGGGAGATCTCTGCACCTGGGTGGGTGAGTTTCCAGGGGGAAATTCCCTGCCTGCCCCCCCACTGGCACCAGACGAAAGCAAGGTGGAAGATCAAAAGCATCGCCCTGGGGCTCAGCACCCAAAGAGGGAGGTGTTGGGGTGGGGGCGTTCATCTAACAAAAGAAGGGCCCCTCCCAGATCTAAAGCAGGGTGTCTCTGTGGCAACAGAAGGAGGAGCAGGAATAACCCTGGCAGTGGCAGATGGAGACACGCTGAAGAGGGAAAAGGGAAATAGAGCCAAGTTTCCTGAGGAGAAGGGGGCACCATAGCAACCACTCAACAGAGATGGGACATCCTTAGGACTAACAGTCGCTCCCAAATGGCATAGGGGTCAATTCTTCTTATTATTACCACTCCCCCCGCTACCAACTTGGTATACTATCCCATGCAAATAAGCATTTTTCCCTCAACAAACTCATACAAGAACATTCCAGAAGTTAAGGAACTGTTTCAAAGCCCTTTCTCATGACCAAATCGCTCCTGGAAAAGTGGGCACAGAAAGCTTTTATCACCCTCAGACCAGAAACATGGAAGCAGGACGTGAGGTAAGGAAAATACTCCTTCAGCCATTTTGCTCATATACAGTGAGAATCACTTCTCTGTTTATATCGGCAAGAAGGCAAGGTGAACTGATCCCCAGTGTGGTGTAGTGGTTGGGGTGTTTGACTAGGACTGAGGAGACTCTGGTTCAAATCCCAATTCAGCCATCAAACTAACAGAGTGACCTCAAGACGGATACTGTCTCTTAACCTAACTTCCCTCACAGAGTTGTTGTGAATACAGAATGGTGGAGGGGAGATCTGTGTGTGTCACTTGGAGCTCTTTAGAGGAAGAAGGGGTGAAAACGTATAGACAGAAGATGCACTATAAAGACTGGCTACCTTACTACTGTATGTCTAATTCATTTTTATCTCACTGTTCCTCCAAGAGGCTCAGGGTGATATACATGGATCCTCCCTCCCCATTTTATGCTTGCAACAACCTTCTGAAGTCAGGCTGATGGGCCCAAAGTCACCCAGTGACCCTCATATCAGCACAGGGATTTGAATCTCCCAGCAACTAAACTCTAACCATTACACCACTTATTGACTCCCACTGCGGCCTGTAATGGTCCTCTGTAGGCAAATGTCCACTTCCTCAGAGAACTCTTGTAGTCACTGTAAATATGGCTTGGCTGTAGCCTCCATGCCACCCTGGGAATGTGTTAAGCTCCCACCCACTTTACGTAATACGCCAGTGAGGCACCTTCCAAACGGCAAGCATTGCTGAGAAAATTAGGTGGTACACCTATTGGCATGTTAGCCTGAACACACCACTCCAGTTAAAGCAGAGCTCCACCTACCACCATACACACCGGATGAAGCAGAAGCATAAAATATCATTAACTTCTTGTTTGTTTATGAAGAAATCTCCACAACATTTGCCCCATGATGGTGCAGCTGACTCATCAGTCTCACAGAGTAAAGGAATCGTACAAGTTCCCATGCCATGGACAGTGGCCATGTACACAGCCCAAATGGGAGGCTCTACCCGCACCCTGTTGCCTCACCCAATCACCTAGAGTTACAAAAAACTGCCTGCAGGTAAACCGGTGGTTCTCTTATTCTTCTTTCTAGATGGGAAGAACTAACGACATGTATCATACTACCCCATTAAGATAAGCTTGAAGGCTTCACACCAGGCTCGTAGCCAAGGTGGGGCATTTAGGTGCAGAGCCCCACCATGGACAAGCCCTGCCCAACCCCAGGAGGATGTCAGACCCCACACCCCTGGTGCACCTTGCCCCAAAGTGGCAGGGAGGCTGGGGAAGGAAAGGGAAGCTGCCCTGCCACTTCTGGTCAGTTTCACTCCCCCGCAGATCAGCTGTTAGGTTAGGGTTATAGGTTCACATGTTTGTGGGTTTCCCCAATGAGCCAAATAATCCATTTCAGGCCAGGAAAATGGTGGAGGGAGAGGCTGAAGACCCTTATGTTCAGTCAAGAACTGAACAACACATGCATGGGAACTAAGGAGAACCTGCTGCTCATGCTACATAGGAGACAGCACATGGGCCCCTGACGCAACCTGCGTCCTGGAGAATGTGTAAATTATAAGTAGGCTTCCTCTAACAATTGGTTTCTTCTGCCAACACAAGAGTTGTTAGGTCATATCCTCTTCAGGCCTTCCTCTAGCCTGAGGAGCCTTCCCTCCAACCTGAAGCGGCCCTTCTGTTGGCAGAAGATCCAGACCAATGTGGTTTGAAAGTCAGAAGGCAAAAGCGAGAAGAGATCCTCACAGCCACCTCCAAAACATGGGGGTGCTCATTTTCTTGCTTCTAGTCTCAGAACTATGAATGAGGGAAAATGTCTGCAGCTTAGAGACAAAAAGGCCTCAGTGCCACACTGTATTTCCATGGCACACTGTTCAGGGCAGCTGCATGTCCCAGCTCCCTCCTACAGTTAAGATGGGAGGACAGGGAGAGGCCCATAAGGAGGCAAGAGGAAACCAAGTTGCACTTACCTGTAACTTGTTCACCAAGGTCCCCTCAACAGACACACATTGGGACTGCGCCTGCGCAGGCCGGCAGCGGACGTTTTCTGTCCAGCTTAAAAACTCCAAAGAGGGGGGTGCCCCACCCCTTTTGAAGCCGGCGCATGCACGGGATTCCCGTCCAATAAGTCACATGCTCCGATGGTGGGTGCCCCCTTCCCTCAGTTCCAACTCAACCACTGTGAGCCCCCTTTCATGGCACATTAGACCCTCTGAGAGCTCAGGAAGGAGGGAATGCGTGTCTGTGCAGGAGAAATCGATGAACAACAGCTACAGGTAAGGGCAACCCTGTTTTCATCTTCCGTCTTCTTGTGCAGCCCCACATTGGGACCATGAGCGAGCAACCCACCAGAGGAGGTGGAGTGAGGCTCTCACTGGAACACAGCTCGCAGAGCAGCCTTGCCCTCATCTGCCTCTTTCCATGCCTGAAGATCTAGAGCATAACGTTTCACAAATGTGTCTTCTGTCGACCAGCCTGCCACCGCACAGATGTCCAGAAGGGTAACACGTCAATGAAAGAGGGCAGATGACCCCTGCACTTGGGTGAAGCACGCTTTCACACTGCGAGGACATGGCTCTCCAGATGCCCTGCAGCAGGAACAGGTGGCAGCCATTGCCCGTCTGGAGATGGACTGGGCTGAGGCAGCTTTGCCCTTCTTTGGGCCCCAAAAACAAATAAATAGTGCTCTGTTTTTATGAAATGGTTTGGTTCTTTCTTTTTTTTATAACTTTAGTTTTATATAAAACTTTCATAACAATAAATTAACATAACAATTTCAACTATTATACTTTCCTTAATAAAATACAAAATCAACGTACTTCACGGGTAAGGCCATGTTACAATCTTTTGTCTTTGTCGAATATTCAAAAAAAGTAAACTATTTAGTCATAAAACACTCTTTTTTTGTAGGGTTTTCCATCCGCAAAATCTGCATGGCCAGCTTATCATTTGCCACAACGTCCCACACTTTTGAAAACCACTGTCTAATTGTCAGTAATTGATCAGTTTTCCACTTTTGTGCAAGCTCTGTTTTCGTGGCTATCAATAATAATGCTATGATTTCCCTGGTATTATTTGAAAATTGTTGGCCTGCCCAATAGTTAAGCAAAATACCCTCTGGTATTTTAGGAATTTTTATTCCCAGAATTTCCTCCATTTTTCCAATGATGGATGTCCAGTAAATCTGGACCTTGGGACAAGACCAGGTTTGGATCTTTCTAAATGAGAAAGGACAGCCCTCCTAATGTCAAGGGCATGTAGGGCTTTCTCTGCCTCTGAACTCAGAGCAGGGGAGAATACAAGCAGGACAATTTCCTGTGCTAGGCGGAACTTGGAAACTACCTTAGGTAGGAAGTCTAGACTCAGGTGTAATACAATCCGCTCACTGAACGCCTTGAGAAAAGGCAGATCAGCTCTAAGTTCTGCCAGTTCTCTGACCCTCCTGGCTGAGTTAATAGCCACCGAAAACACGACCTTCCTGGAGAGTAAAGCTAAGGAACAGGAGACTAGAAGCTCAAAGAGAGGTTTCATCAGACTAGGTAATACCAAGGGTAATGACCTCTGTGGAATAATATAGGGTCTAGGGAGAAGACATTGGACAGCCCTTTTAAAAAGCAATGAGCTGATTTGTGAGCAAAAACAGTAATCCCCGGCACTTCCTCGTGAAATGCAGCAGTAGCCGCTGGATGGTTCTTCACTGAAGACCAGGGCATTTTTTTGTAGAAAAAGCCCAGCAGGAACTCATTAGCATAACAGGCTGCACCCAACAGCAGAAACTCATTAGCATATTAGGCCACACCCCTAACAGTGCAGCTCCCTCCCAGGATTGGCTTCCCCAGGTGCCCTGCGGCTTGCGGGGCAGATGGGGAACCCAAGGAGGGGAGGCAGTTTAAACTGCCTTCCCACCCTGGATTGGCTTGGCTTCCCCAGGTGCCCTGCGGCTTGCGAGGCTGTAAGCATGGCCAACTCAGAAGCCAGCCGGAACTCCATTCCTGTGTGTTCCTGCCCAAAAACAGCCCTGCTGAAGACACTGCTAAACTGGCCTGTACAACAGGTATTCCAAAACCAATGACAACAGGCAGTAAAGGGGCATTCCCCTCTCACAGATGTCCAGGACTCAAATCGAGTCTACTTCCTGCCATAAGAATACTGGCTAGTTGAAGGTTTATGGGCTATCAGAAAAATATCTAGAACCCCTTGGGAGAAGGAGCACCCTAAGGTTGGATCCTCCACATTGCTAAAAGAGGTAATGGGGTATGCGGGGGAACCAGGATAACGTCTTGGTTGGGCTCCAGACCCTTCGACTAGATGGCATGTGCCAACTTGGGCACAGACTTGGTCTTCTCCTTGTGCTTTGATTTCTTCTGCTTCTTCGCATGAGGTTCCAAATGAGATCGGACCTTAGTTGAAGGTCCTACAGAAGGCAAACACGGCCATCTAAATTCTGCCTCCAGGACGACCAAAGCAGCCCTTCCTGGAGGGATCAGAGTTGTCCTGATAGTTAGACCTGCTGGAACCAAACAGACCTATGGTGGCCTGGAACAGGGTTCAGTAGCTGGAGCCGGGGGAGGAGGACTGGAGGAGGTTGATCCCAAACTCGGAATCACTCTGGATGGAGCCAAAGAGGATGAAGCCTTCTCCCACAGTGCAACTTTCAATCTAGAGGCCCTATCCAATGGGTGAAGTGCTGGCAAATTGGACACGCTCCAGCATTATGGGACTCTCCTAAACACAGGAGGCAGAGCTCATGCACGTCGCCGTGTGTCATTTTTGGCCCACATTTGGAACATTTTTTGAACAGTGCCTTGCATGCCATGATGAGGGGCCACAAGACAACAGGCAGGAAGAACCCAGTTTACGACAGGGCTTGTTTTCCATGAAATAATACTCTCAAAGACCTGAAAAACAGTTATCTGAAGGAGAAAAAAATCTAATTTATCTACAAAAAGGATAAACATCAAAGGAGTGCACTAGAAACTTTCCTATCCTTGTGGTGGTGAAAACGGAACTGAGGGAAGGGGGTGTCTGCCGTCAGAGCATGTGACACATTTGCTGGGAATCCCACACATGTGCCAGCTCCAAAAGGGGTGGGTAGAAAAGATGTCTGTGGCCAGCCTGTGTAGGTGCAGTCCCAATGTTGGGCTATATGAGAAGACAGAAGATGAATAAAGGATGCGTGACCACCCTCTAAATTATTAGATTCAAGGCTGCTACAACACGTATTTTGGCCAGCATAAATATCATCCCTAGCAACAGCCAGCATCTTCTTGTGTATCAAAACACAAGACTCACACCCATTTTGCTGTGGATTAAACTGGAGTTAACTGCCATCCTGGGTTTGATACATAACCATTTGCAATCCCTTCTCCACCCACAAGTATGCACTGAACCTCACTCTTTAGCCACCCTCCTGGAAGGCTGAAAAGGGAATTTCAAAGTGCGCAAATGGGTAATACATTCATCTGAGGTAAACTTGAAGGATGTGCCATAGGAGCCCTCCCTCCGTTTGACTCCTGGCATCCCCCTCTGTAACCCTTGCAATGCAACCCAGCACCTTTCTGTAAGTTCAGGACTCTTCCTCATGCTCATAAACATGTACAAGCCCAGTGGGAAAGCAAGGACGGGAGGAAACTCGCTGTGGCAGGGGCTACGACTGTACAAGCTGTTCCAAGCACATTGCTGGCGACGTGGGGGTGGCAGTGCAGTCATGGAGAAGCATGTACACTTGGTCAAATGGGAGAGCGATAGCCTTCCACATCAAAGCAGACATCAGTGATATCCCCACACAATGACAACAAAGCCATCCTTTGTGGACCGTCCCACCCTACTCCATTCAAAAGGGGTCTGTGCCCTCTTAGGCAGGCTTGTTTCCCCCATTCTAGCCCCGCCTACACACACCTCCACCCCACACTTACCCTCTCCAAAGACACAGGCAGGCAGCAAAGAGACAAGTGTTCACACGGGGGCTCCTCGGAGCCATGCTGAGCTCTGGCTGGCGTCTGTCACGGGCTGCTCTTGGGTTTGGCTGGATGGCACACCCTTCCTCATGTCCCTGCCAGGGAGGCACAGGGACAGAAACTCCAGCACCGGAGAAAGGATGTACCTGCAGGGAGCCAGGGGGAGGCCAGTTAATAGCCCTTCCCCAGCAGAACCCTTTTCCTCCTGACAGAAGCTCCCCCCCCCAACAGTTCACCCAACTCATGCCTTTTAATTCCTCATCAAGCTTCACATATTTTGTTGCATATGTGGGCCAGGAGAAAAACAGGGGTCAGACAGAACTAGAAGAACTTGCCCAGACCAAGCCCGCCAAGCTTTTCTTCCCACTAGAGGTGAAACCCCTTCCCACAGCTGGAGTCCACACACACACACACGCACACACAGAGTAGGACACACCACACTAGGGTTGCCATCTCCTTTCCTGGCCCACTTTCCCACTGCGATGGCGGCCAGAAACTTAGGAGGTGTAGCACACGCCATTAAAGAGAGATACAGCAAGTGTTTGAGGCATTGCCTGTTGAATGTCTGCCTCTCCAAGCACAATGAAGATGCAAGGGACTAGTGGGGAGGGAGAAAGATAGCCAGCACTGTCACCCACCCAGCACTCCCAGCTCTCCTTCAGCATTATACCCTGTTCACCCACGCACACGCTAGATCCCAGTCTCTTTCCACACCTTAAACCAGTCCAGAGCCCTCCGCCCCACACAGAACCGTAGATTTCCCTTCCCAAAACCCAGCGCCCAAATTTTCTGTCCCAGCCAGATAGATCATCCACTCCTTTCGCTAGTCCTCGGACTGCAAGAAGAAAATGCTTTCCTTCCCGCCGGGGAACCTGCGTCGCAGCTGGGGACCCCCCCCCCCCCCCGGATTTTCCTCATCCCTTGACTGGCGCATCTCTTCTTCTCGCCCCCCTCCCCGATCTACCTGCCCCTCCTCGCGCGGTCGCCCTCTCTCCGCGGCCGCTCGTGCCTCGCCTGGGCGAGGTTTTCCCCTCCCCATCCGGGGGCAGCTGGAGCCGGGAAGCAGCTGTTCAGTTCGGGTGCGGTTCCAGTGCCCACACCCACGGGCGGGAACGCTATCCCGCCGTGGGTCCCACGGGCAGCATTCAGCGCCTCGGTTCCCCTCCAAGCCGAGCCTCCGCCTTCTGTTAGCGCTTTGGCCGTGCCACCTGCCTCTTGCTTCAGCGTCTCCCCTTCATAGACAGAGAGATAGATGCCCTTTCCCTCTCTGCCTCCTCCTGCCTGCTTCTTTCCCCCCGTCGGCTGCCTTTTCTACTCCCTCGCCCCTCGTACGGCGTCTAACCTCGCCCGCTTTCTTTTTTCTCTCTCCGTCCAAATGATCTGCTCCGTCTGTCAGCCAAGCTCGGCTCCAGGTCTCCGCTCCCCCTTTCCTAGGCTTCTCGGCAGTTCCTCCTGCCCGGGGCGTCCCAGTCCCACGCTCGCCTGGGCCATCCTCGCTTCTCCTCTCCTTTCTTTGCTGCGGGCTGGGGGTGGGGGAATAGTAGAGAACCACCGGGGTGGGGGGGGGGGGGCGCCTAGGTCAAATTTAGGCGCCGACCAAGGACTCCGCACGCGGCCCACCTTAGGCCCCACGGACGTAACAGGTGCATTTCCCTCAAGGAAGCAGAAGTTTGGCTGAATAACCAAACTTGGGAAATGGCACACGGATCGGGATCCTGACCTTTTCTGGGATTATACATGCCAGAGAACGAAGTGGCAGAACGTTGAAGCGGTAAAAAGCGCTGCATTATCATAGGTGACGATAGGTTCCAACTTTGAATCGAGCTTCACATTAAGGGAAAAAACCCTCCATTCAAATAGAAAAATAGCATCGCAAGCAGACGGTTTCTACCCCTTCTCCCTCTTTCTGTGCTGGTTGTCTATTTGCGAGTTGGGGGTGCATTCCAAACGTGATCCTTTACCCAATCTGAAGTGCAGTTCATTCGACCACCGTGCTCCAACTGCATGGATCAATCAGGTGTAGTCGCGTGGTTAAGAGACCACATTGATTGCACTAGAATTAATTTCTAAACGTGCAAAAATACCCCACTGCACCCGCTTCCCCAATGAATTTTACCGGGTTGGGTGCTGCTGTTGGAAGGCAATTTTCCTATATGAATAATCATAGGAGAACCTGCTTGACCCACCAGGAGGCAAACTGGCGTCAAACCATAGGCCTTGTATGGAAATTAACAGCCTATTTCTCTGCAGAGTTCAGAAATGCATTGCCTTCAAAGCAAACACTCTGAAATATGTCCAGGATCCCGCTGCACTGTTGCACTGCGGAGAGCAAACACTGGACAACGTTGTACAAAATATCAGTGCACCACTTTGGCGCATTTACGCATTTTGGAGCAAAGAAAACATACATTTACGATCCACAGACAGTTGCCCTGAACGTACATAATTGCACAAAGAATGCAACCACACGGACTGTAGAGGCCAGTTTTACGCTTCTTAAACATACTTGGCGGTTGTTTGCAAAGACAAACGAATCCAAACGCGACTAGTCCCACCTCCATTCCCCCGTAAGGCACGGACGTAAACCCAGCGACTCCCTCATCCAAACAATGAGATACAAAAGGCATTTTAAGGGGGGGGGGGGTTTCTGCAAAACTAGCTGTTAGGTGACTCAGGCTAGCGAGCCAAGTCACCCTTAAATAACAAACGGTGACAACCCTGCACAGCATTGCGCGGGAGGAAGCCGCGCCTCGAGCGGGTTTATGTTCCTCGAGTGCAAGGCTGACGCTGCTGCCTGCTTCAGCCACTCTCTCGCCTGCCAAGGGGAAGGGGAAGCTGCCCGTCCCGTCACCAGAGGCACGAGGGACTTTCCAGGGCGGGGTCGCCTGAACCGCAGGCTTGGTGGGCTTTGCCCGTGCCCGTTCCCCAGGAGCCGGGACCTTCCCGGAGCGAAGGGCTTGCAGGGGCGGCGCGGGAGGTTGAGCGGCGCAGGAGGCAGCTCGGCTCCAATGCGGAGCTCGCCGCGGTTCCTTCCTGGCAGCCACCCTTTCCCCGCCCGTTTATCTTGGCTGTGAGGGACGATTATGTATGAGTCAGAGGGGAAGGTGAGGCTGAGGGTGGGATTGAGTGACGGGCGGGCTATCCCTCGGTCCGTGTGGGTGGGTGTCCACCAGGCCTCGGGCGCCAGGCCTAGTCGCCGGCTCTATTTCCAGCCCAGGGAGGAAAATAAGGGTTAGCAAATGAATATCAGGATGGGAAAGAGACCAGCTTTTCCTCCAATGGGAGGCATATTCAGTGGAATGATCAGATCTGTTTATTTAGATATTGGTACCGTGCTTTCCTTTTCCTCCATTTTATCCTTCGAAATTGAGGTATGGTTAGGCTGAGAGAGAATGACTGGCCCAGCTGTTGCCAAAGCTTGACCGGGAAGCCTGTTGCCAAAGCCAGGGGAGTAGCACCCCCCCCCCCCCATGTTAAATATCAAGAGACTGTTTTTGAGAAGTTCGTGTAGCATGCCTCCCCTCAGCCACACAGTCAGCCACCTTGGGCTGAACTTGTTACTTTATTTTTGGCCCTGGAAGGGTCTCGATGCCTGTAACTGCAGGACCTCCTGCAGAAACTCATCAGATAAAAGCATGGAGACAGTTTCAGGAAATTCACTTCCTTCTGCCAGGGAAAAAGAAGTCACCATTCTACAGCCACTGCACGTCTAGAATTAGGGTATAAGGGTGACGTTTCCAGGCCAGCTTACACTTTTCCTTCTCCTTTTGCAGCCTGGTTCATGCCTGCAATACAATGAGGTGGCTAAATGGATCACACCACTTTAGATTGCAGAGAGAGGATCATGGTTTGGCAGGCTCCCCCGTGCTAAAATCTCTCTGCAAGTAGAAAACCAGCTCAGCAAGTACAGGGAGGGAATGGAAGCAACTGTTCTCCCTCCAGTCCGTTTTCATGGGATGTTTTTGTGACAAGAAACCTTTAAACCTGGCCGCACACAGCTTGAAAGAGTACAGTCTGTTTTAGCATCTCATTCTCCTCTTCCGGTCATGTACACTGAGAGCACTGGAACAACACTAAGGTAGGTTGGAGAGAGGCAGGGATCCAAGACTTCTGCTTTGCATGCACAGGGTTGCACGGTTGTATGCCATGCTGATGCATCTGGAATAACTAATCTTGTGGTTTGAATTGAACCGTGTGATACCAGAACACTATCCTGGCCGTGTGTGGATAGGAAGACCCTCAAGATAGAAGAGGTGAGCTCTTTTGCTTCTTCCATTGGACACCTGATTACGCTAAATTTTAACTAGCAAATCTTTGGATTTAGTCAGATGGGCAACTTTAAACTTGTCTCAGTGGGACACAGTAAATACACTCAAGATAAATATTATACGCCCTGACCTGTATAGCCCTGGCAAGCCGGATCTTGTCACATCTCAGAAGCTAAGCAGGGCTGACCCTGGCAAGTACTTGGATGGGAGACCTCCAAGGAATGCCAGGGCCAGGACAGAGAGGCAGGCAATAGCAAGTCACCTCTCTAAAATGTCTAAGCCCCACTAGGGGTCACCAGAAGTCAATCATGACTTCCAAGCGCGCGCACACACAATAGCAAAAAAAAGAAAGAAATCAATCAGTTTAGGCATAATTCTGCATATGTTTGTACTGTGTGAGAGTTTGCAGGGTAGAATCAACACATAAATAAATTGGGTTGCCAAAAGCAAAAAATAAAAAAGGCAAGTAGTATCTCCAACAGGTAGTTATTAAGCCACCAGCTCTCCAGCTGCTGCAGAGTAGCTTGTGATTCCCCTACAAGATCCAGAAAAAAGTTGCAAAAAGTTCTGCTCTGAGCATCTTCTTTTTAAAGCCTTTTGTTTTAAAGGATTTTTCTCTGTACTGGGAAGTGGATAGCTTTGTTTGTGAGGTAGGATCTGGAGGACCTGATCCCTGCTGTTGCTCTTGGGCCAGTCACTGTCTCAGCTTAACCTATTTCACAGGGTTGTGAAGTTAAAATTGGGGGCGGGGGCGGGGGGGGGGGAGAATGCTGTTGCAAGCTGTTTTCAGTTCCCATTGGGGAGGAAAAGTGGGGTATACATATGTCAAAAAGATAGTTTAAAAATTTATAGTACACAGTTACAACATCCTCCTCAAGCCCCGTTAAATACATTTGTTCAACTCTCCTTCATTTCGGCTGAGATTTGTGCCGGAACATCTCCATGGATCCTGTTAGCCCTTCTCAGCATCCAGAAGGCATTGCCTGCGGTGACTGTCTCACCATGCCTCATAAGTAAGGGTACTTCTTGACAGAATTATTGCTGTAGATGTGCCCCTAACACCTCTGACAACATACTCCATAACCACCAGGCAGGCCTTGGCAGTTATGCAGACCTGTTGTTTTAATGGGGTAAAATGCCATGATCCGAATGCAATTGTGGTGCAGCCTGCCAAACTATTTTCCATTTGTCACAGGAATGTGAGCATCATGCTTTCCAGGGTGATGTGATGGAGCTCTTTGAACTCTCCCCAGCTGCGATTGAGTTGATTGAAAAAATTAGATATTAGTATTTAGGGGGATTGCCCAATCAGTCTGCATACCTGTTGTATCAACTTGGTTACATATTTTTATATTATTATATGCTTCCTGTGTGTAACTCTGCCATACCGATAAATAAATAATAACCACCAGGCAATTTTTGCTCACAAGACTCCACAGCTTAGAGGGAGCACTGTCAGACCCCCCCCCCCCGGATGAAAAGGCATCCTGCCCCCCCATTCTCCCAGATTCCATGTGGCTCAGCTGCTGGAACAGATGTGCCTCAACTTGCTGTCGCAGTACAGAACTCCCCTCTTTAACCACCTTGGAAAGAGACAAGCTGTGTTAGTAGCTGTTGGCTGAGTTAGGGAGATGGAGAACACGGAAGAGTGACACGATGATGCCCTTTGGCACTGGATCAGGATATTTACCACCCCAGGCTCTGCTGTGTAATCTGAGATGGGATCAGAATTCCTGGATGCTGAAGGTGAGCCCATTTTTACCACTAACATGACTAAAGCAGTGTAATGGCTTTGATACAGGGAATAGCTAAAGCTGTGCCTTGATCACCAGGGAGAATTCCTCTGAGCACAAAGGAAATTGCTGACTAAACTCCTTGACTTCTCTCCAGAGCCAAAAGACCCCAGTTATGGTTGCAGGCAAGAACCAAAACATGCTCTTTTTCTTGCTTTATTTGCTACCCAGTGCAGCCTTCGCCCCAGGCTAGTTTCTCTTTCATGACTAGAAAGGATACTTAGAGGAATCATACCGAACCCTCCCATCACTAGGAAAAGTTGCTTGGGGTGGGGGGCATTATACATTATGTCTTGTTAAGGATGGGGGGTATTATACATTATGTCTTGTTAAGGATGCATGTGCTAGGAGTCTTCTGTTGAAACTCAGATTCTCCGGGGGGGGGGGTAGATCAGGACCACCGGCAGCAGGGGGCTTACACCTTCCTTTCCACACTGCTTTCCTAACCTAAAACAGATCCAGGGAACCATTGTTTGCCCTCTTGGAGAAACTTGTGTATACGGCTGAGCTACATGGTAGTTCACCCAAGGGGAAAAAAATGGCAGCTGCTTTGGGCCGTTGCAATTCTGGACACCTGTGTGTGTGGGGGGGGGAGGGTGCTGGCTTAAGCCCCTCTTCCCACGCATGCTACAGTCCCAGTTTGAATTGGGTCCCCACATTTCTGAGAATCTTAAATTTCAACATGGAGCCCCTAGCTCACATCTGTGTAACAGAATCAGGGCAGACCTGTAAGTGCTATAAGGTGTAGTTAGGCCCCAAGGCTTTCTTCAGGTGGGTAGCCGTGTTATACAGCAAAATGAAAATGAGAGTCTTGCCGTTTCCACCAGACAAGCAGATTTAATATGGCCTCAACTGCAATAATGGTTCCCTCTCACAGTACAAGTGTTTGATTAGTTTGGCAAGTCTTGGGCTCCATTCAGATATTGATGGATCTTCCAACAAACTGAGAGCCAGTTTGGTGTAGTGGTTAAGTGCGCGGACTCTAATCTGGGAGAACTGGGCTTGATTCCCCACTCCTCCACTTGCACCTGCTGGATGACCCTGGGCTAGCCATAGCTCTGTATCAGCTGTTCTCTCAAGGATAGTTGTCTTAGAGCTCTCTCAGCCCCACCTACCTCACAGGGTATCTGGTGTGGGGAGGGGAAGGGAAACGAGTTTGTAAGCCGCTCTGAGACTCCAAGTGAAGGGCAGGGTATAAATCCAATCTCTTTTCTTCTCTTCCTTCACTGTCACTGCACTGTCATTAGTGACTGGATCTTACTGCATAGACAAAATAGTCCCGGTACAACTGATAGTGGAATATCGAACACTGCATGGATGCAGGCTGGGGGGAGACTGTTATTATCATCAGTTGTCGTGAATAAGCACTGAACTTGATGTACAATTAGAGCTGCATAGAAATGTCACAGATTGTACCTCCTACGTTTTTTGACTCTTTGATCCCACTGTTCACTTTTAAAAGACTATGCCCATGTACATGTGGCTGTACAAACTGGGTATCACACTCTGTGCATCTGAAAAAGTAGATTGTAGCCCATAAAGGACCATAATAAATCTGGAGATTCTGAACCTAAGTGAGCTAATAGATAACTGCAAGAATCTGGGAATGCTAAGCTGTGCGCCCCTCCCATACATAGCCCGCACCCAGTCTACACATTATATGGGAAATGTTGTTTCAGTGCGTAGACTTTTTGTATTCTGATGACACATGACAGCCATGCTCCAGAGGGACCTGAAACTGGCAGACAGTGCTTGTCATGTGCCTGTTGCTTGTTTCACAGATGTGTTTGCCTCTTCATATTATGGGGCACTTACACAGGTTGTTTGGCTTGGCTCAGATGCTGTTGGAAAGCAGGGCTTTTCCCCTCAGTTCCCCAAAACATTGTGATGCTTCAGTGTATACCTCCCCCTAGGTGGCTGTGCTTTGGGAACAATCTCAGCAAAACCAGGGAGGCATCCATGTGGGTGGGACAGTTCAGATCTTCCTTGTGCTACCCCCATATGCACCATTTTCCCTGCCTCAGTCCCCTATGGCAGACATTCCCTCCACCGTCACTGGAGGGCTTTCCCCTCCCCCTAATCAGCAACTGAGTATTGTGACAACCTCGTAACAGCCTGTCTATAAGGTTCTCCGAGATCCCTGCTTTCATTTTCATTTTTTTTAAAGCAAGTCTCTAGCTACAGAGGTATGCCTTTCCACTTTTATCTCCACAATGAAAAGGTGTATGCTTAATGAAACCTGGGAATTCAGGGAACATGATTATAACATAATTTATAATAGTATTCAATGGCTGATTTTAAATACCCTGAAAAGTCATAAAGTGGTGCATGGTAGGGGCACTGCCAGGGAACTGGGTCAGGAAAAATGAGGGAAAACCTGCCATGTGGAAGCTCCATTGCTGTTGCTCTGTACCTGCAACTGCAGCAGCAGTGAGGAAACTACGCAAGCCTATTCCTGTGTGGAAAACACCTGTGCTGCTCTTGCATTTCTAGCATGCAAAATAGGAACCAGCCCAAAGTATGCTAGAATTCTGAAAATCCTTGCTTCTATTTTAGTTTAAAGTTTGTTCCTTTTTTGTGTGCAGAGGTACATTTGAAAATTTGAAGACCACCCCCGCTATATGTATTTTAAATCCGAGCCATCTCTGCCATACTTTGTTCATGTTCAACATGAGTCTCTCACTTCCTTCACTGTGATGAGGTGACCATTGCATGGCCTGCTCTGTTTAAGCTCCTTGGGAAACAGGCAGGAGGACCTGCATCCCACTGAGCACTTGATTGCCATTTCCCCCCCTTCCATAGCATTTGTAAGCAGAAGTGATTATACTCTATGGAGGAAGCAATTGACAAGTGGTGCAATCACGGCTCCCACAGTAGCTTTAGGGACTCAAAATTTTCCAGGAATCCTCGTTCCTCTATCACACCCAACCTTGTGTGCTCCTTACTGGAACAGCAACCTGTCTTACGAGCTTTAGTCAAATATGTTTTATAATTCACAACTGCTAACTTTTAAAATGTCAGCCTTCCTTTTTCGTCTGCCTCCTTTTAAGCAATCACTTCCAGTTTAATTGGGGTTTCAGTGCATTTCTATGGGCCCATTTTTACTTTCTGTTCTGTTGTGTAGGTCATCGTGCTATCACATCAGGATTCCTGCCCATCCCATTCCAACTTCATATCATTCCCCCCCAGGGAAGCTAAACAACTCAAATCTTGCTGTTCTGTTGATTCTGCTGCATGAAATGGAGTAAGCAATGAGTGACTGTCTTGTGGCCCAACCAGCCCAGGCTTTTTGTTTTGTAAATACATCCTTGGAGAAGGTGGGATGCAGTGCAAATATTTATCAGAGCTGCAAAGGGGGGGGGGGTAGTGTTTAACCCTTTCCCAGCCAGTTTTCTCGATCAAATCAGCACCCTGCCCCCTAATCCCTTCCCTGTAGCTGCAGGTTGAGAAATTTCACCCCTGACATCTGCTGTAGTTCCTCTATTCCTGAAGACATCAACTTAAAACTACAGAGGGAAGGGTTAATTTGAACACTGAAGGGCTGATAGGGTAACTGTGGAAGGATCTAGCTTGTTAGGAAGGTCCAGCATGAAACAGGAGTATTTAGTATTTCCCTTGTTTTTCTTGATTATGGCTGTATGCTTCCGGTTGTGCTTTGTATGATTCAGCAATATTTTAACACTATTTGTTCATATGCATAGCTTATGGTAAGATACTCTAATTATTCCATTTTTGTCTTTATTTTCATCTTTTATCTGGAAAGCTTCTAATAACAATATTTTATAGAAGATTTTTTTTAAGTGCCCATGAATGAATGGATAAAAAGAGGGTATCAATCAGTGTTCCCTCTAAGCTGAGATAGTGTGAGCTGGCTCACCGTTTTTGTAGCCTCCGGCTCTCAAATTTTTGTCTTTAGCTCAGGAAGGATCGCTCCAGAGCAAACTAATTTATGCAGTAGCCAAATTGCTCGCTCACAACTTTAATGTCAGTAGCTCACAAGGCAGGATTTTTGCTCACAAGACTCCACAGCTTAGAGAGAGCATTGGTATCAGTGCAATCCTAAACAGAGTCCACTGGAATGAAGGGCTTAGAAAGGTGTAATACTGTTTAGATGGGCAGCATATGTTGCACTGTATGGAAAACCTGGGGACCAAAGGTGAAGAGTGCCCCTTGTGGACTGCAGCTGCCGCCAGATGAACCAGGCAAATGAGAGAGCAATTTCTTGGCTGCCCCTCCCTCTTGGCCGTTGTTAAGTGCAACTTTGGGGCGCACCACTAGGAGATTCCTGCCGCCTCTCAGCACTGTGGTTGGAGGGCAGAAGCCCATAGTACAGCAGGGCATCTGGGGCAAATGGCAGGTTTCATTTTCAGCTTTTAAGTACTTGAAAAGGGCGTTTCCTGATTGCTCTCAGGGGAAGTGGCGTTTCCTCATGTAGCAGAACATTTGGACTACTGTTACAGGCATGCAGTTTGGACATCTGTCAGGCCAGTGGACACCACTCAGTTCACTTCCCATCCAAACCAGAAATTAACATAATAACCAATCCTGCAACAGCCCCTGCTGGCTGGACCTGGCAATGAACTCAGAGGCGTCACTGACTTGGGAAAGTAGAAGCAGACAGGCATGTGCCCAGTCAATCCATCAGCTTTCTTCCCCCCCCCCCCTCCTCTCCCAATTCCACTTCTTTATTACAGTCTCTGGACTCAGGATTCTAGTATCAAGATTTCAGTTTTAGCCCCTGAACATTCTTCAGTAGGTACCTGTCATAGATCTTGCTCTCTGGATTTCATTGGGAATCATCCTCGCTAGCATTATTGTTGCATTTTATTTATGCAGTTTATTGATTTAAATATTTATTTATCTAAATATTAATATCCAACATTTTTAGCTGAAGGTGGCTTGCAATGCATAATCTAAACAGTGCAATCATTCAATAAGAACCTAAAATTAAACCCCAAGAAATGCCTGCAGATCAGATGTATTAGACACCTTGGTGAATAAAATGGCATTGAAAGGCACCCTGAAAACCTCCAAAAATGAAGCCTGTCCCATAAACATGGAGCCACTGTAAAGAGGGAATGTTCTCTAGTAAATGCCGACTGAACACATGAAGCGTAATCAGACCCTTGGTCCATCAGGGTCAGACAGATGCTCTAATGCTGAGCCTTGGTGTTCCCCCTTAAGTGACCTTATACAGGGGGATGATCAGAAGGCAGCAACCAAAGGACCATAATTGGCTCACAAGGAATGTATGAGGAATGTGTTCCTTCAGGTGTGTGTTATTTATGAAGTAATAATACTTAGCATTTGTACAGCAGTGAAGTGTTCAAAGCCCTTTGCATAATTATCTTGTAACTCTTAGAACAACCTTATGTGGTAGATGAGAATTAGGCTGTTTTTACATCTGACTTTCCCGCTGGAATCATTCTAGTTCCAAAAAAACCTGCCCACACCTCTGTGCAGTGCACTTAGACCCCCTGGAGTGAAATTTCACACCACTGAAATCAGCCCAGGAAAAGACAGCAGTCAAACTACTTTAGAGGGGAGGTGTAAAATGACCCTAAGTACTCCATATTACAGGTGGGGTGTGTGTGTGGCTGAGACATATGCATGTAAACAAGCATCATATAAATACTTACAAAATCTACTCTTGAGTCCCTGAGGTGAGGTAGGTTCTCAGGAAATCTTCCGCCATAATAAATGTGTTAAGTCTTTAAAGTGCCACAGGACTCAGTTGTTTTGGCTGCAGCAGTTCAGCATGGCTACATCTCTGGGATTAAATCCTTTGAAATCAGTAGGGATTTAGCAGTTTAACTGTGAACCAAACTGCAGCCTTGCCATCTACAATTGACAGAGGAAAAAAGAACGCTAAAAAAGTCAAGGGTTGACTTTGAGTTCAGGGAAAGAGGGATTCATAAGCGAGGAAGTAGTAATGGAGTAAGGCTTCAGAGAACTTAGATTGTATTTTGGTGGGAGGAAGACAAAAATATTCCTGATATCTCCACTGCACCAATCTGAATGTATTATGACAGATTTCCTGAGGCAGAGCCCAATTCATTAGATGCATGAGGAACTATACTCTCTGATGGATAGATAGGTAGGTAGGTAGGTGGGTGGGTGGGTGGATGATTGATAGACAGACAGACACAAATCTACAAACGGGGACACAAAGAAAGAGGATTATTAAAAATAAAGATCAGAAGGCTGATTTTCGCAGGTTGAAGACATTGCAGACAACAGATTATAACCAGATCCAGATTCATGCATAATCGACTACTACTGTTAATGAGTTAGCAAAGCAGGATGAATAATGCACATAAACTTGTAAGGAGGGGAAATTACTTTCTGTAGTGAGCCAAACATTCCTATTGAGACTAAATCTGATAATGAGGAATTCCTTTTTTTTAAATAAATAAATAAATTTTATTAATTTAAAAAAATACAAACACAGAAAAAACAAACATACATATAGAGAGAGTTCTTTACCAAGCTATATCTCCTTTGCTACCTCTTACATAAATACTTCAATTTCATTTTCTACCTTTCTATTAACTAAAATGTTTTAACCTTCTTGTTACCTAGTTTTTACTATTTAGGCACAATCTAAACATTCCAGCCAGGTTTTCCCCTATATTACCTTAAAGCATATCTTAAATTTTTATACCGCATTCTACTTAGATCTTTCCACTAAATACAGTTTGTGATATCTGGATATATAAAAAAATTCTATATAATCAATCCTACTCAGTTACCATACAAAACAGTTGGTCTATCTTCTAATAGCTTCAGTTACACAGTTTTTAGTATTTCCTTCTACTAAATAGGTAATTCATATTAGCTAATTTAAAACAAAGATCATTTTTTTAGATGATAATGATAAATTCCCACTCAGCAGCTGCTTGCTGAAATCTCCTTTTGATACTCTTCTGCTAAAGTACTGCAACTTTTAATTTTGGACTTTTCCGCATGCTTGAATTACTCCTGATTTTCTTGGCAGTCAATCCGCAAGCATTGGAAATGGTTTGGGCAGAGCTCTTCTGCATGTCTGCCCTCCTGCTTTTTCACAGCGGTGAAGTCAGTTAATTTTTTTCAGCATGTGCCTTAAATAATCAGGATTTTCAAGGGAGGGTGCTGTTGTCATTGGTGGTGTCACAGTTATTTTTTTGCACATGCTTATATCAGCATAACAATACAGCACTGTAATGATAGGCTGAGAAGGTTTTCTGAATTCCCAGGTTTCATTTTTTAAAAATTCTCTAACACCTCTCGTGAACATGTAAGAAAAAAGGCATATTTCCGTAAGGGTAGGAACTAAAGATTTACTTAAAAAAAAATGAGAAAATGAAGCCACTCATCTTTTTTTGGGGGGGGGGGGGGGAACTTCATGCTAATGACTGTCCTGTAGAAGGTGATTCCGGAGAGGCTGTCTAACTCGCCAACCTGGCTCTTCACATCTTCAGGTGGATGTACTGTCATTGAAAGGGCATAGGCAGTGTAACAACAGGGCAGTATTACTTGGGAGTAAGCCCCACTGAATATAGACATGCATAGGATTGCACTGTGAGTCTTCTGTGCAGGTTCATGCCTTTTTATCCTGTACAGTGCCGGACAAGATTTTTGCTCCCCCTTTCTTGTAATGGGGGGCTAACCAACTGGGTAAGCGGAATGGTAGATGTTTCTTTGAGAGCGGGAGTTGTGCTCAGGAGGCAGTCACTAGATCTGCTCTGAAAAAAACCTGCCTGAGCCCTACTGTGTTGGGAGAACTTCTGGCCAGTCTCCAGTCTTCCATTCTTGGGCAAGTGCTTGAGTGGGTGGTTGCTTCCCAGCTCTGGGGGCTTGTGGAAGAGACTGATTTTCTGGATCCATTTTAATTCACGCCTTAGTTACATCTAGACTGGACTACTGCAATGTGCTCTGCTTGGGGCTTCCCTTGAAGAGTGTTCTGAAACTGCAACTAATGCAGAATGCTGTGTTTTATTGCCATTTATATTGTAAGGTGCTTTGAGTTCCTGAGAGGCAGAAAAAGCAGTTAATAAATAAATAAATAAAAATAATGATAGAGGCACCTAATGAAGTTGGTGGGCAGTAGATTCAGGATGGACAAAGCGAAGCACTACTTCTCGCAACAAGTTATTTGTGCGATTCACTGCCAGTAGTGATGGCAGCTAGCAAAGGTGGCTTTAAAAGGGAATTAGACCGATTTATGGAGGACAGCTCCATCAATGGCTGCTAGCCAAGATGATGAGAAAGGAAACTTCACATCTGCATAACAGTGTTAGGAGGCAACATCAGGAGGCAGCCTTGGCCTTTGGTCCTCCAGGGCACCTGGTTGGCCCTTGTGCAAAAAAGGGTGCCAGACTAGATGGACTATTCTTCTGATCCAGTGCAGCACCTCTTTATGTTCTGCCCCTAACTAAATGGCTGCTAGTAACAGTAGAAGTGGTGGGTGGAGTGTTCTTAAGCATAGTTCATGCGTGATGCAAGCAACATGGGAAGTATTCACTCATGCAGTCAGTTTATGTGGCTCTTGTCAGGTTAAATGCACTTAAGAAGTATGTGGCTTTTAAAAAAAAAGTTGTATACTTTTGATTATGTTCATTAAAAAGTTGTATACTTTTGATTATGTTCATTAACTTTTCACTTTCTTAGATGCCCATGTTGTATAAGCCTAGGTAAGAGAGTGCTCTCCCATTTTAATTAGGTAAAAAGCCTGACACTATTTTAAAACGGGTGTGGGAGATATCCATTAGAGTTCTTTTTCAAGGCTGGGGAATATCGATGAAATAACATTTTAGCTCAGTGCGTGTCTTTTCATCCTATACAGAAGAAACAAGTCTGGGAGACAAATGCCACTCTTCCTCCTTTTTGTGGAGATCAGCATCTGCCCTGCCATGTTTGTGTGTATGCCGCAATCAGTTAACACACACAGAAAGAGAGACAGACCAGGGACAAACCAGACAAGGCACAGGAGAAAACTGATGCTGAGGTTGGATTTATCTCAACAATGCTCCTTAAAAACAGCTCCTTGTTCCGTTTCCCTGACAGTGGCTGCGATCACACACCCTAAATAATCCACTTTCAGTGCACTTTCCAACTGGATTTTGCCAGTTCACACAGTAAAATCCAGAGTGAAAGTGCATTGAAAGTGGATTATTTAGTATGTGTGATCGCAGCCAATAATTGCTTTTCTCAGTTGCTGTTTACCCCAGCAGTGGGGGAAAGCAACTGGGCCCTGACCCTGAGAATGTTGCCAACTTACCACCATCGAGAAATCCTGCCCCTGGAATTCTGGAAAAGGAAGACTCCTCACCCACATCCAGATGGAGTCAGGTTAGGTGCTAAACAGTGAGGCTTGGTGGGTTTTACACCACTTAAATATTTGGGCCTTGTATGGCTGGCTGGCTAGAGTTACGCAGTAGGGCACACCAAGAGAGCGTGTGCAGAGGTGGGGAATGGGAAGGAGACAGGAATGAGAAGGGGAGGGTGTATGAGAGATACAGACTTTGTTCACAGGTGCATACTGATCACTGAATGAGCCTGTTGGGTCATGGTCTGCTTTTGTGAATGAGCTGTTACAGATTATTATGCCATCCTCCAGGGCTCAGCAGCCTGTGGTTCTAGAGTCAAATGTGGCTCAGTATAGAACCAAATATGGCTCTCTAAAAGAGAACATTAAATCTTTAAATTGAGGTAAAGTAGAAAGGTAGGTGGAATCTTAGAATAACCCATATGTGAAGGAAATGGCTTCTAACAGATGCTTTACAGAAAGGGAAATGGTAAAGGTGGACAGTTGTAATCCAAGTTGCAATCCGACATGCAGATTTATGCCAGTCCACTAAAACAATCACACGGAGTACACACCTGTGTATATTTATGATTTACTATGAGGCCTAATGTGTACCACTTCTTAGTCAAGGATTTCCTGGACTTGCTGGGTGACCTTGGGTCACTCACTCTAACCTAACCTGCCTCACAGGACTGCTGTGAGGATAAAATTGAGGAGAGGAGAATGTCTGTAATCTGGTTTGGGTATGCCCAGCCTTTGGGGGACACTTGGGTATAAATAGCTAAATTAATTAATTAAGTCAAGGTATTAACATGGGCATGTGAACTGGTGTTTAGGCATAGAAAGGTGGACAGAGATGAACTGGGTGGGTGGGTGGGTGGGGTGCAGGGGAGGTGGGATGGCAAAGATCCACTGATGATGTCTGGAGCTGGCTCGGGTAGGGCGCTTCCTAAAAAAGACAAGTGAGGAATCCTCACCCATTACAAATGTTAACTAGTTTAGTATAACTGGTGAATAGTCTTGATGGGCGCTTTCACACAACCTAAATAACACACTTTCAGTGTGTGAAATGGCAAAATCCACTTTCAAAGGGCTGCTGAAGTGGTTTGAAACTGCATGATTTCGCACCAGTACTTAGGTATTTCATGGCCCTAACCCTGCTGTTCCCCCCCCTACACACACTGTACCTAAAATGACTATATGGCAAGGATTCACTCATTGCGCCTGAAGAAGAGGGCTCTGGTGCCTGTAAATGTAAATGTACATTGGGATTTTTAAAAAAAAAACCTGCCAGAAGAGTCCTGTTTATTTTCATGGGTAGGACAAGTGGTATACAACTTTTCATACAGAAAGAGGTTAGATTTCGGGTTGGGCCGTGGCCCATGAGAGTCAGGGCTCTGGGTTGGCAGAGCAGAGTCTGGTAGGTTGTTACCAATATGGTTGGGCAGATTTTTCAAGATCTCCATGAGAAGCATCGGTCCTGCGCGGGCCGAAGGACACATTGCAACGGGAAGCGCCATTTCTGAGGCTCCCACCCATCCCTCGTGCGGCCGGTGACCCCCCATACTCCCCCCGCCGCCGCGCTGCCTCCTCGTGTGCCTGCCCTCTGCTGCTTCCCAGCTGCTGGAAGCGCGCCGTCGGAGCTGAGCGCACGAGTGGCGAGGGACTTTTAATTCGCTCCATCTGCTGCCTCTCTCTCTCTCTCCGCTCCGCCACCGCGGGATGAAAGGAGGCGCTGAGGACTCTTCAGGCCAAGCCCAAGCCAGGGGATGACGTCTGGCCAGCGGCAGCCAAAAGACTCCGGAGAGAAGGCACGAAAGCCACCGCAAAAGCCCTGGGCTGCCAAGCGCGGCTACTGGAGTCCCAGGGAGAGAGGCGACCCCCGCGGGATGGAGCTGCCGCTGCTGAGCGAGGATCGCGGCCAGGGGCGATCCCCAGCCTAAGGCTGCGCCAGCGCTCTCCCTCCGGCCTGGTGACCGGGCGGGCCTGCTCCTCGAAGTCGCTCTTGGAAGCCGGTGCCGTCATGAAGGTCGGAGCGAAGCGCCTGGCGAGCAGTCCCTCGGCGCGAATGACTGGCCACGGACCCGTCTTGGGCTGGGGTGGGGTGAGGTCTTGGGGGAGTTGAGTGACAAGCATTCAGGAGCCTCCCCTCCTCCGGCGCTAGAGGATTTCGCGCGCTCTCTCTCTCTCTCGGGTCTCCCGGAATTTAATCTGACGGGAAGGGGAGCGGCCCGTCAAAGGCCCCTGGCTCCCCCCACCACCACCACTTCCACCACCCCGTGCCCTTCCCGCCGGGCTGTGATGCGTCTCTTCTGTGGGGCAAGGGCGCATTGTTCGCGGGAGCGCACCGCGCTGGGTCTTCCTGGCTGGATGGCTCGCTCCATGGCGACCCTCCTCGCAGCCTCTATAAGAAGCCGGCCGTGGCGAGGGACTCGCAGACACGCTCGGAGAGAGCCCCAGCGAGCAGGACGCGAGCCTTCTGCCGCGCTACTGGCGTCCTGATTCCTCTCCAGCGGCATCGGCGCCTCGCCGGCCCGCCAGCAGCCCAGGAGGACCTGGGAGCGGCTCCTCGGGGGACTTTTCGCCTGCTGCTTCTCTCTGCCTCTCCCGTTTTTTATGCGCAAAATCTTCGATTGGGGGGCCTCCAGTCTCTGTCGACAAGTGAAGACCCTTCCCCGGGCGCACGGTGCGCGCCTCGCCGGCCAGGGCTTCGGAAGTTGCCGCCCCACCTCTCCCCACCCACCCGTCTCTTCTCCGTTACTTTTTTTTTCTTTCTGTGGTTCGCCGAGCAGGCAGGCAGGGCAGGCGAAGCGATGAGCCCCGTGGCATTAATGCTAGGTTTGAAGACCTTGTGGGTTTTGGCTTTTTCCTCTCTTTCCAACACGTTGGCGGTGAATAACAGCGGCCGATGGTGGTAAGTGGCTTTTACGCGCTGCGGCGCTTTTTGGGGTGGATGGCCTCGTCGAATTCAAGGAGACAGAAGTACTCGGAGGTGGACCCGCGCTCAGGTGGTCCGCTCCCAGAGCTTTGCTGTCGCAGCTGAGCTGTGCGCCTAGGTGGAGCAGCGGAAGGAACCGAGTGCGCGCTTGGATTCAGGGGCGCACGCTGGACCATTTGGATAGGGCTTGGCTTGTACGACTCCCCGCGGCAGGCACGTGCGTTCTTGGTCCTTTGCTGGGAGATACTGCTCTAGCTAATAGCCCGAGCATCTGAGAAGGGCCAAGTGGGTGAAGAGAGCGGGTCCCGTTCTGCTTCTGTCTAGGAACAGTCTCCAGTCCGGGAACCCTGCAGTGGATGTCTTAGGTGCGACGCCCGCACATTAACCTCAACTGGCGGGACAAGTTTTCAACAGAAAGGCACTAATCAGTTACTGACCAATAAGAACACACACCGTAATTATTACCAGGACAGATTTACTTTTTTGTTGTTGTTGTTGTTTATTGTTGGAGAGTTCCTTCTTGGGCGCTATTGCTGCCCAGACTTTTACTAACTAATAGTAGTACCTGTTTTCTTTCAATTTAGATGTTTAGCCTGCCCCTTCTTAAAACATTTTTTTAGGACCATGTTAACTCTGGGATTCTGAGGACAACTCTATGAGGGAGACTTTGGTTTCCATGTTACAGAACTGAGAGGCTTGCACAGGGTCTCAGCAAGACCTTGAGAGGGGACTGGAATAGAATCCCATGCGTCAGTACATCAAGTCGTCCCTTCAGTCTGCCTCATGTTCTTTATGTGAATGTTCAGCCCCTTTATTTGTATGGAAGTGAAAGTGGAGTAGAGCATTCTGGCCCCTGTAGGCTTTACATTCCCTTTATTTATAAACAGGGTTGAAATAAGGAATGCTTCTGTTCTTGTGTGTGAGTACACCCAAATACGACACACTAATCCATTTCATTAGTTCTTTTCAGCTATTGATCAGTTAGTCTATGAGCTAGGTATGGCCTGCTTAAACACCCAGATCAAGCAACCAGGTCCCTGGGACATCAATCGTTTTGAAGGTATTAATGAAGAAGCACATGCCCTGAAAAGCATACGGTGGAACCCCTTGCAATATTGTAAGGGGCAGATGCACTGAGATCCCAAGGGATGGTGGTTTAGTGCAGCAAAATGAGTTGGGTTGCATATATTTCACTATGTAGAGATGAAGGTGTGAAAATGAGATTTTCATTTCTGCTTTCTGGCTAGCCTGATAATACCTTGACCGTTTGGGGATGCACCTTTTTCTTTGATGAGACTTCCATATGTCTCCCCAGATGCCTCCCTTCACCAGTAGTTGGCATATTTTGGCCAGCTTTTATCTTTCTGTGTGAATCAGAGCATCTGGGGTTCACTTTGGGACTCTCATTTTAGGAGCAAGGTGTACACCTACACCAATTCCACATTTTCTAGAAATGGTGGTGCCTTGGGCTACATGGGTGCCAAAGATCAAGAGTCTGGCTCACCAGATGGTACCACAGCAATTTCACTTCCCCAGGAATGAATCAGTGGGGGTCCAAGCATGCTCAATAACATTAGTCAACAAAGCTTGCCTTCTGCATGCCTGGATCTGTGCCTCTTGGTGCAACTGCAAGCGCCCCCTCCCCAAATCCAAATCTGAAGATGCAACAGAACTCCCACAGCCCAACATTCCATCCGATGTGCGGCTTGGCTGGCTCTGCGCTGGAATTCAGGCTTCTAGCATGAGGTAAACTCCTCGAATGAGGCATAAAAATGTCCCCTTTTCAGGCTTTTTAAAAAAGAACCAGCCTGCCTCAAGCTACATGTGTATCAAATACTAGGTTTCTGGTGGCCTGTAAGTAACAGACTAATTTGACTAACTCCATTTCTAGACTTGCAAATGTCTCTCTCTAATACTTTCCTATCCATCTGTGTGCCTTGGGTGGTGTGAGTTCCCCCATTTTGAGGAATGGGGAGAGAAAAACAGGGCAAATTTTTCTAGTGATTAGAGGGGGTCCTTGGACTGTAGTGTGTACAGAGCTCATCAGAAAACATCTTAATATAATTGTGGTACCTCCACCTGCCTGCCTGTCAGTCCATGAAATGGTGAGGGAAAAGAATGACTCTGTGTGAGAGAGAATTATTCACAGCCAAGGACAAACAGCACCAATCACCACTTATTTCATTTGGTTTTTATCCTGCCTTTCTGGCAGCCCCCTTCCCCAGGTAGCTAACAGTAATCAAAACGTACAGTGTTAAAATGACGCTCTTGAAATAGCTGAAGTCTGGGATATTCTTCTTCTGAGTGAGGTGTGGCACTTCTTGCTTTTCTTCCATTCTTCAGCCTGTGGACAGAGAATATCTAAGCCAGCACTAGCTGCTGCTAGAAATGTGTGGTGTTGCTGTGGAGACTTTCCACACAATGCTGGTTGAAAGTGGCACCAATCACATTGTGGCCATTGTGTGGAGAAGACACCACACAGGCGCTGTTTGCAGCATTCTCCACTAGGTGGGGCATGATGTGTAGGCGCAGGTAGAATATATAAACTAGATCTGGCTATATTTTATTGCCGGGTTTAATTCTGCAGCTATTATTAAATGTGTTGTTAAATGTATTATTTATATTCAGTATCACACAACCATGCTTATTGAAACGATGAATGGTGCGGCGCGAGAGACCTTTTTTCTTCCCCCTCATGATAGTCACCCAAGAAAGTTGATTGGCAGTAGTTTCAGGATGGATTGAAGGAAGTCCTCCTTCATATGAGGCACAAAGAACTTGTGGAACTGACTGCCTCAAGATGTAGCAATGGCCACTAGATCAAGTGGCATAAAATGTATGTGTGTGGGGTTGGGATAAAACAAATTCATGAAGAAGGAGACCACAGTGCTGTGTGTTAATGTTTTCCCCCTTGTCCCCCACACTTGAAGAATAGCTGTTAGTCACAGATATACCCTTACTATATCTGGCTTTTCCCCCTACTGCAGCTAATAGTAAGTTGTGGGGAGGATTTGGGTGAGAAAATGATACAGGAGAGGAGAGTTTTTGGAAGCTTGCTGGGTGACTCTGAGCTAGTCATACACTCTCAGCTTAAATTATCTCCCCAGTTGTTGGGAGGTTAAAATGGGGAACAACCTAAGCCACTGGTGCAAAGAGCAGAGTATAAATGAAAGATGCAAATAAATGAATAAGTGAAATAACCATACTTCCAAAGGCACAGAGCTGATGCAAATCAGGGCCTCCCGTTTCTGCTTTTTACTATTCATGTCTCAGGAGAGCCAGTCACCTGTACTAGTTACCTGGGACAGATAGATAGCCAGCTCATGTGTAGTTCAGACATGAGGAAGTAAAATCACAGGTGGTGAAGTGCGGATCTTAGGCATCATTTCTGTTTGTGTCTATTGAAATGTTTATAGAAGAAAGAGAGCAAGTTATAACAGAATGAGACATAGAGATGAATCAGGAGCAGACTGAATGTTGGTAATTCTTCCTTGAGCCCTAGATGCTCCCTACGGGTGGCTAACACCTTCTCTGAGGAAGCTGTAGCTTGAATGGCAGGAGAATGGGGACCTCACAAAGAGGAGAGATTTGTACAAGGCCAATATCCATCACCAAGCATACTTTCGGGGTCAAAGGGACTTTAGATGAAACCTATAGAACAAGTAATGAACACCAGGCGGTAGGGGTGTACTGACAGAGTCGGGCAATTTTTCTGAGCAAGGTTGTTTGTTGCCCAGGCCCGTGGCTACAGTGCGTTATTTCAGGGCTTGCCCCCCTCCCCCGACTTCCTGCCAAGGCCCCACAACTTCCATCCATTCTCCAGGCCCCCAGCTCTCTGGGCTGCCTGGAGTACTCCTAACTCTCTGGGCCGCCTGGAGGAGTCCCCACCACTGCCCCTTCCCCAAGCATGGCTTGTTTCCCCATGTAGATAAGCAGAGTGCAAATGCTGCAAAGGTGAGTTTTTAAAAAATTAATTTTAATTTAATTTTTTATTTTGGGACATCAGTACCCCCTGACTTATTTAAAGGCCCCCTGAATTACTAAATCCTGGCTATGGACCTGTTGTTGCATCATGTCAAGCTAGATCTGGAAGAAGAAATCAGAAGGGGGGAGGGTTGGAATCCTCATATCAGTTCTCAAATGTCCAGTGTCAGAAAATCACCGAAGCACAAAATATTAATTTTAAAGATGGCCGTGGTATTTTAGGTTCCAGATTTGTTGATGCTTGTGTGATGCTTTTGATAATCGCTCCTCCAGTTCTGGCGGAAAGGGAGTTTTCAGCCTTGTCTATTACATACTGTAGTAATTTAAAAATCAGTAGTAGATATTTCTATAAATAAATGCCATGGCTAGGATTCAGAGAGCTCTGTACATGCAGGTAAAGTGCTCCCTGTGTGGTGATGGAGTCTATTTCCATTGGCAGCTTGGCATCCTGTGTCGGACACCATTCTAGTGGGCCCTTGGTCTGGGGGAGGGAGACCACTTTTCTTGAGGACAGGAGCATTAGAGGCTCTCGCTAGGAGAGAAAAGCTGAAAAACTCCCATGTGCCTGCCCAGTCCTTTGGATCCTAGCTTATTATGTTGACTGACCAAACAAAAAAATTTCTAGACTTGAAAACTGCACAATGAAGTGAGATGGCAGGTCAAGTCAAAAGATTGCTTCAACGCTGTGACCCTGCCACTGAAAAAGTTCCATTCCAAGTACTGACAGATCTGATTTTTCAAAACTGCCAAATTTGCCCTGATCTGGATAGCCCAGGCAAGCCCAGTCTCATTAGATCTTGGCCCTGGCAAGTACTTGAATGGGAGACCTCCAAGGAATACCATGGCTGGGACACAGAGACAGGCAAATATCAAGCCAGCTCTCTGAAATATCCAAGCCCTAGCCAGGGGTTGCCAGAAGTCAGCCATGACTTTTAGGCACATGCTTGTACACACACATGCACACACACACTCTCACAAAAAGAAAACTGCCAAATTCACCAGATTCTGAATATGTGTAATATTTTCTTTAATTGATATGTTTGGGATGGTTCTGGCTTGGAATAAGAATACTTTGAGCTTCTTCTGCTTATGAGGTAATATAGCAAAGCAGCTAATGAGCTGGGCGGTCTCTGATTCAAATACTACCTCTGCCATGAATTCCCCTTAGGCAAACTACACTCTGTCAGTCCCACATCTGCAGTATGGTAAGGATAATAAAGCTGGCTTACTTTACAGGGCTGTTGTGAGTACTGCAACAACAATTATGTCCGTGAAGTGCTTTGAACACTGAAAGTGTTGTATAAAAGCAAAGTTCTTATTATTAATAACTAGTCTGTCTGCGTCCCTGCACACATGACCAAATGACCAGTATAGTCAGAGATCCAGGAGCTGATACTATTTCTTAATTGTTAATCTATATGCTTCAAGAGAAGTATGATTCCCCCAACTGGTATTCCATCTTGCCATACAATCAAATCCAATATTTGCCTGTATCTGATAAGCCGTGTAACTCGCTGTGTACTGTAACTTTATAGATGATGTTTTAATGTTTTATTTTGTACTTAATTTGTTGGTAGCCGCCCTGAGCCTGCCGTATGGTGGGGAGGGCGAGACATAAATCCCAAAAATAAATAAATAAAATAAAATAAATAAGCAGCAGCATTCAGTACCTCACACTATTCAACTACTGAAATTCAAAGGTATGTGGTTGTTCAGAGAGGACAGCTAACAAGGCACCGTATTGCCTGCCTGCCACAATAATGAAGACATGCTTAACAAGTTTCAAGTACCCACATTTTAAATTTTGAAGCACAATCCCATATTTAAATTGCAAGTTCCAATTTTGAATTTGAGACCTCACATTCCAGAACGTGGAAAGGGTTTATGATCATACAAGCGGCGAGGCCCGAGTGGCTCCTGTCCGCTGGCCCGCCAAGCCTTCTTCCTCCCCTCTCCTCCCCGGCAGCTGCCAGGCACCGTTCCCAGAGCGTTCTCTGCATGTGCGCAGGGAACACTCTTTTACTTTGGGGGGGATTTAAATATCCCCCATTTTATTTTTTTAGTTTTTGGATTTTTCTGCACACCTGGGGAGTCCCCCAAGTGTGCAGGAAAATCTCTCTGCCCCCCAAGTGCCCCTGATGTGCAGATTTAAATATCTGCACGCACAGGGGGCACTTGACTATTAGTATATAGATAGCGAGGGAACATAGTATAATATTATATCACATTATCATATTTAATTGAGGCTCGATGTGGATTCTCAGCTCTGTCAGGTTTAATTTCCGGCGCTTCTTGGTTTTCAGGGGAATCATCAACGTGGCCTCCTCGACCAACCTGCTGACAGACTCCAAGAATGTGCAGCTGGTGTTGGATCCTTCCCTGCAGCTGCTGAGCCGCAAGCAGCGCAAGCTCATCCGCCAGAACCCAGGCATCCTGCACAGCATCAGCAGTGGTCTACAAAGTGCCATCAAGGAATGCAAGTGGCAGTTCCGCAACCGCCGATGGAATTGCCCCACCATGCCAGGGCCCAACATTTTTGGCAAGATTGTCAACAGGGGTAAGGAAGCAGTAGTAGGAAGAGATTGGGAAAGGGGTACTGGGCTGGAGACCCTTTCTGTTCTCCAGAAGTCTGTCCCAACTGAGACTTTGTTCATGACCATGTAATGTAACAAGAGAATAAGGAAGCCCAGCCACCTGGCCCTCATTGGTTAGCTGAAATCCCAAAGGACCTGGATTGGTTCAATGAATGGTGTTTTTTCTCCTTTACATCTGAGCAGCAGTAGGCAAGCTCTGGAACACCTGTCGAACAGTAGCATGCCAGACAGTTTGTTTAGCATGCAAGGCTGGTTCTGAGATGCTGGCAGTGCTGCTGGGGCCAACAGACAGGCAGAATGCAACTGGCATGGCTTATGCCCACCATCAACTCCCAAACCCATGCCAGGTCTGTGGTGGGCCCTTGGGTGTTGGCAGTGCCTCTTGCTCCATGTTTCTGGCCTTGTACAATCCTTGTTTCCACCCCCTATTCCATAAGTGGTATTCAGGCTAGAAAAGGTTGCCTGTTCCATCCCCGTCTAATGACTGTTAGTTCCAGACCAACAGGTTTGCTACATCTGCAGTAGAAGAGATCATGTGTGGAGGTAGGATAGAGTGCATCCTATTTCATGGTCTGTTATTGTTTGCATTCTACTTCTCATTTGATTGTGGTGTAAAAATGTGTATTTAGAAAACAATACAAGTTTTTGCACAACTGCAAAGCAGTCTTGTGCTGTTCCTTTTTCTATCCGCTATCCCACCCTCCTCTTTTAGGATCAGAATGCTTTTTGGTTTGGTTGGGGGGGTGCTTAACCAAAAACTGGGTACGGATTGACCCAGAGAAGTGGCAAGAAATGATAAGATATTGTTGACTAGTCCACGTATTCCTCAACTTCCATGAAGTCAGTTGCCCTGTGCTGTTTTATGCCCCTCCTTATAATTTTTCTGTAAATGGCAGTGTACACTCTAAAGGTATTGTGGTCATTTTGACCCCTCAACTGCACTGAAATGGAAACTGAAGTTAGCATTTAGGACAAAAATAACAAATTGATATTTTCTTAACCTTTTAATATTTTCTCCCTGGTCTCTTTGTTGATGTTCTGTTTCTTTACTGACAAAGTGGTGGTGGAAAGTGCCTTAAGGTTGCAGCTGATTTATGATGACTCCATAGAGTTTCCAAGGCAAGAGATGTTCAGAGGTGGTTTGCCATTGCCTGCCTCTGCATTGGGGCCCCTGTATTCCTTGGTGGTCTCCCACCAAATACTAACTAGGGTCAACCCTGATTAGCTTCCAATATCTGGTGAGATTAGGCTAGCCTGGGCCATCCATGTCAAAGGTAAAGAAGACTAAATAAAGGGATGTATTTGTGGCAGTTGGTGGCATCTCCAGTGCATCCTCAAGGTGTTTTAATTTTGATGACCTACTTGGAGACTTATTTGACCCCATTACACATGCTTATACACATCTCAGATGCGTGGTATTGTGGCTAGAGCGTCAAATGACAATCTGGGAGACTCAGGCTCAAATCCCCTTGGATCAGTCATTCTCTCTCAGACCGATTTTGCACAAGCCGCTGCTCCGCCCCCACTCTTCCCTTTCCCCCGACTGCAGAGTCAATTTCCCATTATGTGCTCTGCAACCGCATTTTGATCCACAGCTTCGCTCAATCGTTTTCGCGTCCTCTAGATCCTCAAAAAACAGGATTGCAAAGAACCAGAGGAAATTGGGTGAAGCTGCAGGTCAAAATGCGGCTGCGGAGCACATAATGGGAAATTGATGTATACAATCAGGGGAAAGGGAAGAGTGGGGGCAGAGCAGCGGCTTGTGTGAAATCAGTCTCAGCCAAAGTTGTGAGGATACAGTGAAGAAGGGTGAATGCTGTATGCTGCCCTGAGCTCCTTGGAGGAAGGGTGGGATAAGAATGTACTACATAGTAATAATAATTAGTAAAGTAGGTTTTTGTTTAGGCAAGGAATAAAATGCTGGATTTGTACCACTGCACATGTTTGCCTATTAATAGTCTCGGGCACCTGGTTTAGAAAATAATAAACTCAGGCCCAGTCCACACACACAAAAGACTGAAGTGGTAGATCCAGTTTGGTATAGTGGTTAAGTGCGCGGACTCTAATCTGGGAGAACCGGGTTTGATTCCCGACTCCTCCACTTACACCCGCTGGATGACCTTGGGCAAGCCATAGTTCTGTCCCAGCTGTTCTCTTAAGGAAAGCTCTGGAAAGAGCTCTCTCAGCCCCACCTACCTCACAGGGTGTCTGTTGTGGGGAGGGGAAGGGAAAGGAGTTTGTAAGCCGCTCTGAGACTCCTTCAGGTAGTGAAGGGTGGGGTATAAATCCAATCTCTTCTTCTTCTTCTAGAATCTTGAGGCCCTAGAATAGAGTGTACCACTTCGGATTGTAGGTAAAGAAAGTCACATTTGTAACAATAACAACAACATCTTGCAAAGGTGGGGGGGGGGGAATGGCATATCAAAGAGAGAGGTTCTAGCCTCGCTCTTAGTATGTGATACTAGTTTTCACTTACAGGGAATCTCTGGATGAGAGAGACTGCCTGCCTGCAAACACCATGTAAGCCATTTTATTCACTTCCTTCATTTGTAGTCTGCTTTTGTCATTGGAACTCAAAGTGGATTACAGAATCATAAAAACAATGCAGTAAAGCCAGCATAATACATAAATAGTGCAATAAAACTGATTACAACATTAAAGATAGTATCATTTTGAACTTTCTGGGGGAACAGTGAGATGCAAATGGAAGAAGGAGATTAAATTAGGTCTGCAATCTATCTATCTATCTATCTATCTATCTATCTATCTATCTATCTATCTATCTAAAGCAGAAAATGCCTGGACTTGCCGATTTAGAAACATAAACATAAACTATAATCTTAAATATAAAAGCTGCAATCTGTACACACTTCAGCTGCTTCGATCCAATGTGATACACAAATGACATACAGTGCAGTCCTAAGGATGCTTTCCTCAGAGTAAGGTCTATTGAATAGACCTGTTTAGGACTGATCTCAGAGAAATATTTGAAACTTAAATTCAGTGGGATATATAAGTAGTGTATAAAAGCTAAAAATAAAAATTTAATCTGGTGGGGTATTTAAGTGGCGTGCACGTTTCAAAAACAAAAATTGAATCCAGTGTGACAAAGTACAGTCCTAAGAACATTTTCCCTTTAAGTTCCCCTGAATAAAACTGAATAGGATTCTGAGTAGACATGCTTAGGATTTAAGCATTGTTTACAAGATGACAGCCTTTGTATGGAAATATATATACTTCAAAATGTATATGCCGCTTTTAAAAAGTGTTCAACACATGGAGAAAACCAAACTTAACTCATAAAATCATTAAAGAAAGTGGCAGTTTTAGTGTAATTTATCATCTTGAACTGTGCTGAGAAGATTGAGGCTGGAGCACTATGAGGAAAGGCTAGAGACTGGCACATTGCAGTTTAGGAAAAAAGACAACCGAGGTGAGGCCATGGTAGAGGTTTATAAAATTATACATGGATCAGAGACAGTGGGTACAGATAACTTTTCCCCACTCCTAACATCTAACTCAAGGGCACCTTGTGAAGTTTGTGAGCAACAGATTCAGGACAGGCAAAAGGAAGTCCTTCTTTACTCAATGAGTGATTAAAATGTGGAATCCGCTGCCAGATAGGTTTGCTAGCCTGGCACTGGCACTGGCACTGGCACCCAGTGGGAGATTGCAGGGTGGGGACCTACATGGTTGGTATTGTGCTAGTGCCACAATGTCCCTTCCAGCAAAAACTGGGAATGATGGCATTGTGATGCTGCAACACTCTAGGGCTGTGATCATATGCACAATTAGACCCGACATAGGCACAAATGCCGGGCAGATTTAAAGGGTGTGATCAGACAACAACATGTGGGAAGTGCCCCACAGCCATCAGCAACCCGTTCTGCTCCGCTGCAGAAGTGGACTTAAAAGACACTGGGGAAAATCTGGTAGGAAGTGGGTTGTGACAGACCATGGACAGACTTTCCCCTGTCTGATCACTCCCGCCCTCATGCCATCAGGATGGTCTGATCAGGCCATCCCGACTCCTTGCCGTTGTCCCCCCCCCCCCCCCAGTATGTGCATCATCACAAACTCCATAGGGAGCCCTCAGGACAGAGGTGTGATTCATCGATCCCTCATTTAAGTGCATGGGAAACAAACAGCACAAACCCGACTCACCCACAGTTACATTTGATCACGCACTGACAGACTGCGCACGCAGCTTCAGAGGGCACTGTGATTGTGCAACTGTGGGTCAGATTCCTCTGGAGGAAATAGCCTTGCTTCCCCCCTGTTTTATCTGGTGCATGTGACCGCATTCTAGGATTCGCCAAACATATTTAACCAGAGTTTTGGATGAATCCTAGACCATTACAACAGCACAGTGATGTCTCTTCTAGTTTGTGCTGGAAGTGATGTCGCAGTGTCATTGTGGCCATTCCCCCCCCATTGCCCTAAGGAGTGGTAGCAGGGAATCAGGAGATCATGATGAATGGTGCCAGAGGAAGTAGTGATGGCCACAAGAATAGATGACTACAAAAGAGAATGGAACAAATTCATGGAGGATTGTTCTGTTAATAGCTATTTGACATGATGACTAAAGGGAGCCTCCATGATCAGTAAACCTCTAAATACCAAAGCCAGGAGGCAACACTGGTGGAAGGCCTTGGCCTCGAACCCTGTTGTTGGACATCCATAGTAACTGGTTGGCCACTGTGTGAGACAGGATGCTGGACTAGATGGACCATTGGTCTGATCTAGCAGAGCTCTTCTTATGTTCTTTTATATTAGGAGAATGATGACAGGCAAGCTTGAGGTTCAGCATCATTGTTTAGGAATTAACCACAGGACCTGGCACTCTGCCTTTTCTTTCTCATGAGGAATCTTTTAATAAACTATTTAAACATTTACAAAGCTAAGCTGTGGCCACAGTTGCCAAGCAGGTGTCTAAGGTGGGGAGCCAGGAGTACCTGCCCCAGGCACAACCTCAAAAGCGAATGGATACAGAATGGGCCTGAGAGGCTGGTAACAGATTTGCTGATATAAAAGTAATGTTCACTTATCAACAAGTGTCTGATAGCAATGGGTGCTGCTCCTATGTAGATCAAAAAAGTCTGCAAGGGGCCCCCACAATATTTTTTCCTGAAAACCTGGGATGAAATTAGTGGGGATTAACCACCACCCCCAGAAGAGACAAGTGGAAAAAACCTGGCTGACATCTTGGTTTGTCCAGCAACTCACAATACTATGCACAACTTTTTAAAAGGGATTGTATGAGCGGGAAGAAACATTGGCCTGATAGCCAGTTGGGTGGGATGGGAAGGATGTAGAAGGTGGAGTGGTTGGGTGGTTTGGGAGAAAGAAGAAATGAGGCAGTTGGGTGGGTGGGCAGAGGGTTGGAGAAGCAAGCAGTCAGGAAGCTGGGTGGGTAAGAGGGGGAATATTTACTTCATTTATACACCTTTCTCCCCAGTGGTGACCCAAAGCAGCTTGCATAATTCTCCCTTCTTCCATTTTACCATCACAACAACCTTGTGAGGTAGGTTAGGCTGAGACCGTGTGTGACTGGCCCAAGGTCACCCAGCAAGCTTCCATGACAGAGTGGGGATTTCCAATCTGGTCTCCCAGATTCTAGTCCGACACCAACTACTGCACCACACTGGCTCTCATAGAGGCAGAAATTAGAATGGAGAAAGTGGGGGCTATCAGAGGGATAGGATGTCCCCTCCCCTTGAGTCCTTGCAGGTCCCCCTCTTGTTGATTCTTTTCTTTATCTATTTATCTATATTTATATTTACATGCACATATTGTAACTGAAATAGCTGGAAGATGTTTCTTGACTGAGCACTGACGACTGGTGGCTCTCGAGCTAGGATCTCTCTCTTATGCTCCAGCTTGAGCTGTAGATGCAGCTGGGAGTTGTCATGTCAGCGGCAGGAGAAACAAGTCTAAGATTTACAGCAATTCTCTTTGCTTTTCGAGGAACTGATGCTGCTTTACAGACTAGCGCTGTCTGCCTGTGTGTGTGTGTGTGTGTGTGTGTGTGTGTGTGTGTGTGCTTCCCCATGCTCCGTGGAAATAAACAGGCAATATAACAACACAATCTCCAGTGCTTTCTCCTCATAGGAATGATCCTGAACAAATGCCTCAGGACTTCTTAACTGCTCAAGGAGCTGGGGGCACACAACGCTCCACAAACTCCCAGAAGTATCATGTGGAGGTTAGGATCTGGGAAGCACCACAAACAGGTCATTTTGTAAAAAAAAGAGGTGCAGGAGCTCATTAGCATACATCATTAGCATAACTTATTTGCATATTCCACACCCCCTGACATCACCAGAAGTGTGTCAGAAGGCAACACCCACCACTCAGGCTCCACCCCAAAAATCTCCAGGTATTTCCCAACTCAGAGCTGGTGAGCCAGCTTAACACTTTGACTAAAGACACTTTAGGTTTCCTTTGCTCTTGCAGGGAAGCTACCCCACAACAAGCATGAAAATACAGATCAAGTTAGTATGCTTTTGCTTTTTTCACAGTGCATCACCATATGTGCCCGCTCCTGGGCTTGTTACTCCGAGAACAGTGTTCCTGCGCGTTCCTGCTCAAAATGATCCCTGACCACAAAGCATTAGGCACCTGCCCTGGAGATAGGGGCAACTCGTCACAGCTCTACTGTGTCCGTCCTGTCTTTCTCTTCCTAATGAAGAAGTAACTGGTTGCTTTCTGTGTCTAGAGATGAGGAGGAGCTCTTGGGAAGGGCTGGGCTTGCTTGCATGGCACAGAAGAGACAATGTGAAGAGATGACTCCTATGTGCAAGAGGCTTATTTCTGCAGCCAGCACGTAAACACAGCACAACATAAAGCCCAAACATTCACAGCTGGGATTTGTACACTAGGCATCATGTATTATTTTCGTTTTTATAGTCAGTTATTATTATTCCGCCCCCCCACGTGAAGAGGAAGACATTCCTTTCCCACAAACTCTGAGATCCTGTTGCTATAATAGGTCCTCTTCTTACTCTCCCCTCCCTACACTTCACCATAAATAATCATGGACCTTATTATAAGGGGCTGCAATATTAGTTAGATTAACGTTTTAATGCCCATGATTGATTAGGTGGCCGATTTACAAAGCTAAACAAGGATACAAGGGGGAGGCAGCATCTTCGAAAAGACATTCCTCCATTTCTCTCTCTCTCACTGGAGGGAATTCCTTTTCCAGACTGTCTGACGTGTATGGGCACACTCTAAAAACAAAGAACACGGTTTCCAGAACTATTGTTTTATTTGCATGCAAATTTATGCAGATTTCATTTATTAAATACTCCAGTTACAGAGCCAACCTAAGTACTTTTACATAATTCTAAGCCCATGGACGTTAATGGATTGAAAAGGGTATAACTGTGTTCAGGATGGCTCTGGTAATTGACTAATATTCCCTTAATGGCGATACAACCTTATATCCCACCCCACCCCCACAAATGAAATTTCCATCAGCACTGTGAAGGAGAGCTGTCATTCTAATTGTGACTGAGTTGTTGCCAGGCCAGGATGCAAATCAGTGAAAGCTGAATACTGGGATTTTAAACAGACCGAGGGCCTACTTTGATTGTGTTCAATTTCTGACACAGTTATAACTTCTACCCGGATGTTTCAGATCTCATTAGATCTTGGACGCTAAGCAGAGGCAGCCCTGGTTAGTACTTGGATGGGAAACTATGAAGAAGTCCAAGGTTTTTACTCAGAGTTCAGATTTTGCAGGGTCTCTATAAGTTGTTTGCAACATGACGGTACTTTCCATCAGCAAAAAATAATAATAATAATTGCATTTCCTTTGTTTATATGGATGGTTACATGCAGCAAAAGTACATATCTGTCATGCTGTACATATACATGGCAGGAACCCAGTGCAAACCAGAATATCCTACAGCCTATCCACATCTGGCAAAAATAGGTATGAATGCATTCACCAACCATTGTGGTGTTCACAGTACCCTGCACAGAAAGTGTAGCCAGGTTGGAAATTCAACATCATGTATGAAGCACAGTTTCTGACATTTTGAGCATTAACATTGCAGATCCAAGGGCCCTCAATCTTGCTGCAAGAACCAGGCCTAACATAATAGATCAGTGGATAGAAGAAACACAGCAGGGGACTCAAGGGTGGGTTTGAATCATGAATCCTAAGACATGCAGACAGTTGGCTGCCCCTTTGGGCAGCAGCTTTGGGGGCTGGGTTGAGAGTGAGATTACAGATTCATTGTAGAGAAGAGAAGAGAGAGAGATTGGATTTATACCCTTCCCTTCACTTGGAGTCTCAGAGTGGCTTACAAACTCTTTTCCCTTCCCCTCCCCACAACAGACACCTGGTGAGGTAGGCAGGGCTGAGAGAGCTCTTTCCAGAACTGTCCTTGAGAGAACAGCTCTGACAGAACTGCCCAAGGTCATCCAGCAACTGCATGTGGAAGAGTGGGGAATCAAACCTGGTTCTCCCAGATTAGAGTCCACACACTTAACCACTACACCAAACTGGCTTGCATTCACAGGGCAAGTCATGATGAAGCCCAGTTTTCTTTTGTACCCCTCCCCCCATGACTGATCAAAGATATCAGCAGTGACATAAAACAGGTTTTTTTAATAGCAATTGTGCCTTTCGAGATGGAATGCCTTCCTGTTCACACCTGTAGGGGAGCCAGAGAGCTTCAGAGAAAGATGTAACCTTGATGCTTCCTTCTATACTTCACCTGCAAAGAGTAAAACTAAGGATTTTCATATTCAGGGGGCTGCTATCTAGCGCTGGTACTTGTGCAGAGCCAGAATCTGCTAATAATAGCATGCTGCCATAAGAACACATGATTTGCTTTCCTTGTTTAACCAGAGATCTTTTACCAGGCTGAAAATAGTATCTGTCTTAGCAGGCAAACGCAGCAGGCAAACCCACCCTCTCCCCCTCATCTCCCTGACAATCAGACTTGTGGCAAATCTGCAGAGTGGCCTTTATTCTGACTGTGGTTATTCCTACCCGCAGTCTGGAGCACCACAGAAATGTATTTATTCATCACAGGGCAGAGCCTGTTGGACATGAAAAGCAATTAGAGATACAGAAATAATAGGATTGGGGTAGGACAAGAACCAGTGAAACACACCTCCACCTGCCTACCCCAGTTACTTACCTGTGATCTTGTCCCTCACTTTCCCTGCAACACAAGGCTTGGCTTGCTTGCAAGAGCTGATCTATTGGGAAGTCAATTATTGTTTATGCACTTCTCTGCAGCGTACCTGCTGTTAATTTATGGCAGTCTGTGTTCAGATTGTGTAAGGTCAACTGGGATAGAGGCTGGCAGACAGATGTATATATGTGTGTATGTTGCGGGGAAGACTTCTGGGCAGTTTGAGCCTTTCTAAGCTTATTTTTCTTGTCAACGGCACAGGGCAATGGCAGTAGGACCTTGAGATCTCAAGTTATAAATCTACATTGTCTACATATTCTGATTGTGTATGCCAGGGTCCTAGTTTCTACTGGATATGTTCCTACTGCTTAATTTTTCCAGCACGGAAGAAGAAGAAACTTGTCGAATAGCCATGTTGCTGTTATTTGTGCCAAACATTTGGTGCAACCCCTATTCTGTGTTCAGTGGGGGTTTGTGATTGTTGGGGGATGTACCTGGATGCTATTCATTGACTTGCAAAAACATTCTTCTCCCCCTCCCCCACTCTGCAGGTTGCCGGGAGACTGCTTTCATCTTTGCCATCACTAGTGCCGGGGTGACCCACTCCGTGGCCCGCTCTTGCTCCGAAGGCTCCATCGAATCGTGCACGTGTGACTACCGCCGGCGGGGCCCAGGGGGTCCTGACTGGCACTGGGGTGGCTGCAGTGACAATGTCGACTTCGGCAGGGTCTTTGGTCGAGAATTTGTCGACTCGAATGAGAAAGGGCGGGACCTGCGTTTTCTGATGAATTTACACAACAACGAGGCAGGACGTCTGGTAGGATATGAGCGAATGGCGGTCCAAGAAGTGTCTGCAAAGGTGTCTGTGTGCATGGGATTGTGTGTGATTCCCAAGGCCATTGAAGCCTTCCCACCCATGCTGTTTTCCTAACCTGAAATGGCCCCAGGAAGCCACTATTTGACTCACTGGGGAAAGGTTCTTGTAACCATCCATCCATGTACATTACCCCAACGGAACAAGTAGCAGTTCCCTGGAGCCCATTTTGGGTCAGAAAAATGGCACTGGGGGGGCCTTAATCTTTGCATGCCATGGTCCCAGGCTGAACCAAGTCTCTTTACATCTGGGTAGCACAGAACTCCCAGAACACATGTGATCAAAAGTCCTCATGTTGGCCACGAGGACTCTGTAATGTGTGGACTGTCCTCATTGCAAACACATGAAAGTGCCCTATACAAAACCAGACCATTGATCTATCAAGGTCAGTACTGTCTACTCTGACTGGCAGCGGCTTTCCAGAGTGTCCAACAGAGGGATTTTGCATCATCTACTGCCTGGTCCTTCTTAAGATGGAGATGCCAGAGAGCGAATCTGGGGCCCATGGCAAGCAAAGGAGATGCTCTCCCCCTAGCCATGGCCCCAGTCAGTGAGCTCCCCGGGGCCATTTCAGCTCAGGAAAATAGCCGAGTGGGAGACTCAAGTCCTGTCTCCGCAGACACCACGGTCCTGATCCAAATCAGTGACTTGTGCCTGGGAACTAACTTGCAAGCATAGAACTTTCTGCACACAACTGATCAGAAGTAATATATTAAATTGTCTTTCTTGTAAACTAAAAAGTCCCATATGCTTTAGCCTTTCCTTGTAAGGAAGGTGCTTTGACCTCCTGATTATTTTGGCTGATTTTTTTCCCTCAGTCTTTTGCAGCTCTGAGATACCCCTTTTGAGCTGGAATGATCAGATTCATACACACTATCCCAAATCCAACATATATGAAGCCTCTTTGCTACCAGCTTCTTTATTTTCAATCATTTTATACCGTGTTTTCATTGATCTACCTACCATAACCCTAAGACCTGGTTAGTTCCAGCCAGTTTAGAGCCTATCCACGTATGGAGGGAAGCTGGGATTTTTGCCCCAATATAATCACTTATGGTTCTTCACACTGAATTTTGTTCACAGTTTTATTGCTCATTCACCTGGTACAGGCCACTGTTATGCTTTCTTTTTTGGCTACCTGCCTGATTTCTTTCTCTATCTGAAGATCACTTTCTGAGTTTTAGCCAGTGGTGGGGAGGGGATAAGTCTCTAGATTGAGATTACTCTTTGGGCTCAATATTTCCATTCACAGCAGTCCCTCTTAAGTTGTCTAGTTTATTGGCCTTGGTGCCTCTGGGAGCAATAATAAGCAAGTCTTAGTCAGAATCCTACTCAGGTCTATTAAATGGGGCTTGCTCCCAGGGTTCTTAAGATTACACTATAAATTGTTTGCCTGTCTAATCAAGCATTGTGTGTGTGTTCTTCTGAAGACTACTTTCTTCAGATCCATTTCCAGGTCCAGTCAACAAATGAGTTTGGGGAGTTCAGTTTATTTATTTATTATTATTTATTTGATTTATACCCGGCCCTCCCTGCCGAAGCAAGCTCAGAGTGGCTTGCATAAAAAAATTTAAACAAATAGAAACAGAACATTTATAAAACATTAATAAAGTGCTAGTATACAATATTACAGAAGCGATGGCGGAACACAGTATCGAATCAGTCATAGTGGGAGGACAGTCAGCAGTGTTTTTAGGACTATTACGTATCTCAGTCCCATGCTAAGTTTCGATTTATGCTGGCGAGGCACAGGCTGCCGATGATGGTTCTAGGGCATAGGGTCTTAGCCTATATTCAGCTATTAGGTGCGGCTCCTCGGTTGAATGCCTGGTGGATGAGCTCCATCTTGCAAGCCCTGCGGAACTCTAAAAGGTCCCACAGGGCCCTAATGTCTTCCGGGAGCTCATTCCACCAGTGCGGAGCCATCACAGAAAAGGCTCTGGCCTTGGGACTTCAGTTCCCAGGTTTGTAGGGGACCAGTCTGGATGAGTGCCATAGCTCACATGGAGAGAGCTTGATCTCTTCCTCCTCCATGCACCATTTTCCCAACCTGGAACAACCAGGTTTGCCCCATTGGGCTTGCTGTTCATGTGCAGCCCATCAGTACACATTAAGTTTCCCCAAATAGCAGCTCCCTGGAGCTATTTCAGGTCAGGCAAATTGTTGTGTCCACTGACTGCCACTAGGCGCCAGCTTGTTCTCTCTAAATAAACTTGAGCTAATCAGTACACCAACTTCGTCCTCATCAATGCTGCCGAGAACTTTTCACTGGCGACAAAGGTGGGATCCGACTCTGACTTCAGCACTGCGCTGAGCACCAATCCATGGCCGCTGTGCATCGCCAGGCACCGCCAACCATGCCACCGGTCAATGCTCCCTGCATCACTCGAGAATCATGGCTGCCGCTCTGGGAAACATCCAGCCATTTGACCCCGCTCACCCTGAGTTCTGAGAGGCATAGGTGGAACAACTCACCAACTTCTTCACATACCAGGAATTGACGGACGAGGCGAAGAAACGGGTGCTGCTTCTAAGCACGTGCGGTGTCGCGGCCATTCGTTTAGCCCAAGGGATGCTCACCCCCAAGAAGCTGGCCGAAGCCACGTACGAGGACATCACAAAGGTCCTAACCTGCTACTTTGCGCCGAAGCCGACCATGATGGCTAGGCAGATAGATCTGTGGGCATGACAACAGAAAGCAGGCGAGTCAGCCACTGTCTACATGGCCAAACTGAGGCAGCTGGCCATGGATTGTGAGTTCCGGGAAGTGGAAGCCATCATCCTCACCTAATTCATCTAGGGAGTATGGGACCACAAGCTGTGCCACAAGCTGATCAGTACGCCCGACTTGAAGCTGGATGCTGTGACGGCCTTTGAAAGGTCCCATTGAGACTGGGTCCCATTGACGACACACCAGATGGAGATGGTTATCGCATCTGAGACCTCAGACGAGGAAGGCACAAAGCAGGTCCACCATCCCGACCAATGAGAGCAACACACCTCAGACAGCCCAACCAACCATCCACACCCCTGTACCGGGTGAAGGGCGAGGGGCAGTTCAGAGTCTACTACTGGGGGTTCAACTGCTACCTCAGCCTTATCATAGTGGAGAGGAATTTAATGAGTCTCCTGGGCTGCGCTTGGTTCAAGCCCCTCGGAATCACCACAGAGGGCATCAATTCCTGTGTAAAATGGGATGGCAGCCGAGCCAGGAATTTCCATCCATGTTCAACGGGTCCCTTAGCTGCTACACTGGGCCCCCGGTCTCACTACAATTAGATCCCAGCATCAGGCCAGTCCGCATGCATGCGAGGAGTGTGCCATTCACCCTAAAGCCCAAGATCGGCGCAGAGTTAGACCGTTTGGTGGGCCAGGGGGTGCTGGAACCGGTCTCGCACACGAAGTGGGAGACCCCTATTGTAACGCCAGTTAAGCCCAATGGTGACGTCTGCATCTGCACGGACTACAAATGCACAGTCAACCAGGCACTGCAAGACCGTGTGTACCCTGCAAGACCGTGTGTACCCTGTGAATCATGTGCTAGCGACCCTGACGGGGGCCAAAGTTTTCAGGAAACTGGACCTCGTACAGGCATACCAACAGTTGCCAGTCGACGAGGAAACATCTGAAGCCCAGACAATAGTGACCAACAGTGGGGCATTTAAAGTGAACTGGCTACAGTTTGGGGTGAGTGTGGCTCCCGGGATATTCCAGAACTTAAAGGACTCTTTCTTAAAAGGAATTCCCAGGGTCATGCCATTCTTAGATGATGTAATGGTTGCCACGGCCATGCCAGAGGAGTTTGAGGCCTGGCTGTGCATCGTTCTCCGCCATTTCCAAGAGGCCGGGTTGAAAGTCAAGAAAGAGAAATGCCTCCTCGGAAGGGATCATGTGGACTTTTTGGGATTCACCATCGACATCATCGGATTACACCCGGTTCGGGATAAAATCAAGGCGATTGTAGAGGCTCTGGCACCCAAGTCAAAGGCAGAACTGCAGGCATTCTTGGGACTTTTGAACTTCTACCACGCATTCCTGCCCCACAAGGCAGCTGCGGTGGAGCTCCTTCATTATTTACTGGACAAAACCACTCCCTGGGTCTGGGGCTCCCGGCAGGCGGAAGCATTCAGGGCCATAAAAGCACTCCTAATTTCTAACTCTGTTCTCGCCCACTTTGATGAGTCCATAGCGGTGGTTTTGGCCCGCTACGCTTCACCATATGGGGTGGGGGCAGTACTGGGACACCAGCTTCCCGATGGGCGGGAGGTGCCATTTGTGTATTACTCTCGGACATGGTCTGCAGCCGAGAGGAACTATGCCCAAATAGATCGGGAGGGACTGGCAGCAGTAGCAGGGGTAAAGAAGTTCCATGACTTCTTATACGGGAGGTCCTTTACGATACTCATGAACAACAAACTGCTCCTAGGGCTCTTCGCAGTGGCCAGGCAAATGCCACAAGTCCTGTCCCAATGAGTCCTCAGGTGGTCAATTTTTTAGCGGGCTATAATTACCAGCTATGGCACCAGCCTGGCAAGGCCATGGGCCAGGCTGATGCACGCAGCTGCCTACCTTTTCCCACCATAGAGCCCAACCTGGCCCCAGCCAGTGTTCCCTCTAAGCTGAGTTAGTGTGAGCTAGCTCACAGTTTTTTAGCCTCTGGCTCACACATTCTTGTCTCAGCTCAGGAAGGAGGGCTCCAGAGCAAACTAATTTATGCAGCAGCCAAATCGCTCACTCACAACTTTAATGACAGCAGCTCACAAAATAGAATTTTTGCTCATGAGACTCCACAGCTTAGAGGGAGCATTGGCCCTAGCACACCATGTTCTAATCCTGGATGACCTTCCAGACCAACCCCTGCAGGAAACAAACATGGCCCACCACTCGGCCCACGACCCAATTATTTCCCGGGTTCTAGGGTGGGTACGACAAGGTTGGCCCATAGAAGCAGCAGGGCCCGAATTCACCCCCTTCATGGCCTGCTGAACCGAACTCTCAGCTTACAAGGGGTGTCTGCTCTGGGGGGACTGGGTAGTAGTCCCCAAGGCCCTGCGATGCCGCATCCTCACCACCCTCCATGACACCCATCCTGGGGTAGTCCAGATGAAGGTGCTGGCTCAAAGCTACATTCGGTGGCCCAAACTAGACGCAGGGATCGAAGCGTGGGTGAAGGAGTGCCAGGCGTGTCAAGAGAGCCGCCCCAACCCCCCTTGGGCCCCAACACAAACATGGAAGTCAACCTGGACACCATGGTCAAGGCTCCACATCGACTTCACGGGGCCATTCCATGGGCTGATATTCATGGTGACCGACTGAGCAACTCATACTCAAAATGGCTGGAGGTCTCCCCAGTCTCCATGACGTCATCCAAAGCGGCCATCCAAGCACCACACCGCCTGTTTGTGACCCATGGGCTCCCGGACACCATTGTCTCCAACAACGGGACAGCCTTCATGTCGGACGAGTTCCAGATGTTCCTCCGGGCCAATCTCATTTGGCACATAAGGTCTGTGCCATTCCACCCCACAACCAACAGCCAAGTGGAGCGCATGGTATGGACCACAAAGGAGGCCCTTAGCCGCATCAAGGATGGGAATTGGGAGTACCGGCTGGCCCGTTTTTTTATTGGCTCAACATACCATGCCAAACCTGGTCAGGGGCAAAAGCCCCACCAAAATCCTGATGGGCCGCCAACCGACTGAGCTCCTGTACTGTCTACACCCGGATCGAGCCCCGGAATCATGACACCCGACTGGCCAAGCAGAAGCACCATGGGGATTCTTCCCGGATGACCTAGTGTTCCTGCAAAACTTCGGGAAGGGGCCCCAGTGGTTGGCTGGGAGGATTATCCATGCCAGCAGTCCGGTCTCATACGAGGTTTCCACAGAGGACAGCCAGGTCCTGTGAAAACATGTAGATCGACGACGACGACAGCAAATCCCCACCTCTGCTTACCGAGGCCCCGCAGAAACCCCTGGGGGACCACCACTGGAGCTGCCAACCCTCGACCTCCCCCAAGAGGATAGAACCAAGGAGTGCCCGGCCCCAAGCAAAGATAGGGTCGAAGAAAGCAACACCCCAGCACCTGAGGCTAGCATCGAGATGCAGGAAACACCAGATCCCAGAGCAAGCCCAGCCACCAGGAATCAGACTCCGCCAGTCCCAGCCCAGAGACGCTCCAACCGGAATCCCGGCCACTGGCATACTTAAAGGACTATATCCCATAGGCACTGCAAGAACTACAGGGGGAGGGGTGTTGTGTCCACTGACTGCCACTAGGCGCCAGCGCAAAGAGCCCAGAACTTGGCTCCTAGGACAATAGGAGCCAAGGATCCAGGAGTCCAGCTAATCCTCCAATAAGACCTAGGCGGGAAATTCAACCCCCCCCCCCCCAGTAGGATCATCAGTGGGACCTGGGGTGTGTCCTGGGTGCATATATATGTTGGCCCTGTGGCTGCTTAAGGCATGCTTGTTCTCTCTAAATAAACTTGAGCTAATCACTATGCCAACTTCGTCCTTGTCAATGCCGCCGAAAACTCAGTGCTTTACACAAATGATACGGGAGGAAGGCTTACGCCCCGTCTTTGTATGTGCCATTAGGGGTGACAACTCTGGGTTGGGAAATTCCTGGAGATTTGGGGAGGATGGAGTTGAGGGAGGGGGAGGGACCTCAGTGGGGTATAATACCAGACAGTCCACCCTCCAAAGCAGCCATTTCCTCTAGAGTAGTTTGGAAATCAGTCGTACATTTGGAAGATCTCCAGGACCCACCTGGATATTGGTAATCCTAGTCATGGGACCCTTCCATATCAGGCCAGTGCATGCCAGGGAACTGAATTCTGAGCATGGAACTTCTGGAACTCATTTGTCAACCAGACCAAAACCGAGGAAAAGTATACTGTGTGGCCAGAGGGAGGCTTTGCCCAGGGCATACAGTGGCCCTCAGGAGCCCTTCTTCTGCAGTCTTTTAAACACTGGCTCTAGTAGTCTGACTGGGACCAGTTTCTTACCAGGCGCTGCTTCGACATGGCTCTTTCCTTTGCTCTGACTGCGTGCTTCAGTTTCTCACTATTTGCCGCAGGGCGCATTTTGACCTGCGGCTCCCCACAATTTCCCCCGCGGCTTCAGTGACCCTGTTTTTTGAGGATCACTGAAGCTGCGGAGGAAATTGGAGGAAATTGGACAAAGCCATGGGTCAAAATACGCCCCGCGGCAAATAGTGAGAAATAGAAGCACCCAATCGGGGCAAAGGGAAGAGCGACGACGAAGCAGCGCCGGGTGTGAAATCGGTCTGGCAGAAAACCTTAATGCACTCTCCCTTAGACCTCTTAACATGGAGGTACAGTGCACCAGAAATTCACCTGTGCAAACCTTATTGAGATGAGCAGGAACTGCACAACAGTGGTGGTTTGCACTTCAGGGGCTCAGTTTCCCACAGAGATGCCCATACCGGCATCCCAGATCTGCTGCCTTATTTGTGGCTGAGCTGCTTCGGCTTTATGAGCAGATTTGTTGAAAGAGATATCTAGCATGTGAAGACACATGTTTGTGTATGTCTGTGCAGCCAACTTCTGCTAAAGGAAGCACATGCCCCCGTTGGCTTCTGCAGGAGTAGGCTGTGGGATGGGCAATGAGGGTGGCAGTGCGGGAGGGGCAGGCTTGTGGGGATGGGATGGGATGGCAGAAGAAAGGGGGGAGGGAGGCAGCCCTGAAGCAGGCAGAACTTATGCATGGTAGCCAAGCCCAGAACCACAAGCTGAGCTGCTATGTGGGCTCCTGCACATCTGGAAGGAAATGGTTCCAATTCTTCTAATTGCAGTAAAACCCCTTTGGAAGGGAAGGCTCTGGGCTTGGAGAGATGCATCAACATTCCGTGGGTGGGAGGGGGCCCACAGTGCGCCAGGGGAACAGTTCGCACTAGCAAGTGAGGGGGAGAGAGAGACACAGAGAGAGAGAGAGAGAGAGAGAGAGATGGGCCTGGTGGGTGGGAGGGGTTCCCGACAGACCACGGAGGGAGAGAAGATGCATAAAGGACTCTTGGGAAGTAACAGCAGATGACTGTCCCAATAACTCCTGTGAGTCTTGGGGAAATGAAAGCTGATACCATAAGGCCAGAACCCTGGGACAAGTAGGAATGACAGGGCTTCAGAGTGGCAGTCTTCATTTGGCCTTTCCATACCTGGAACCCACTGGGCTGCTGTCATGTATATCACAGTCACATGACAGGAAAAGGAGGAGCCAAACACCAGGAAATGTAGGTAGCGAGGAGCAAACCACAAGTCAGAGAATTGGAAGAATCTTCTCCAACACTGAGTGAATCACCACGCATGTTCTGCTGCATACTGCATGCAAAGAGAGGCCGGAGACTAGGCACCCTCGCTAACTATGCAGCAGGTCCTTCCAAAAGGCAGCAAAAATGGCCGCTCTGCAGGGGTCCTGGCCCAAGGGATTAAGATCACTATTTTAGAATGACCAGAGTGCTTCACGTGTATGGTCTCAGTAATCCTTACAGTGACCCTAAATGGTTAGGTCAGGATGGTTATAATTATGCTGTGAATGAAGGGAGGGGGGTGCTTTGTCCAAGGCCTCCTGGTGGGTTCCTGGAAGAGGTGTGATTCACACTGAGGACTTCGTAATTTAACCACTGGGCTACACTATGATAGTTGTGCAATCCTAGGAACTGCAGTGCTGAGGGGCCCAGTCCGGTCTCTTAACAGGCCTGTCTTTCTGTGTGTCTTTCAGACAGTCTTCACTGAAATGCGTCAGGAATGTAAGTGTCACGGAATGTCGGGATCTTGCACTGTCAAGACCTGCTGGATGCGGCTGCCCACTTTCCGAACTGTGGGGGACTTCCTCAAGGACCGCTTTGATGGTGCCTCACGTGTCATCTATGGCAACAAAGGCAGCAACCGAGCCTCCCGCGTGGAGGTGCATCACCTGGAGCCTGAAAACCCTGCCCACAAACCTCCTTCCCCCCATGACTTGGTCTACTTTGAGAAATCACCCAACTTCTGCACCTACAGTGGCAAGACAGGCACAGCTGGCACAGCCGGCCGCTCCTGCAACAGCTCCTCCCCAGCCCTGGATGGCTGTGAGCTGCTGTGCTGCGGGCGGGGGTACCGGACCCGGACCCAACAGGTCACGGAGCGCTGCAACTGCACATTCCACTGGTGTTGCCACGTCAGCTGCTTGAACTGCACCAACATGCAAATCTTGCATGAGTGCTTGTGAGCAAGGAAGGGAGAGCAAAGAGCATCCCCTCGGGAGACAGGAAACACTCCTCCTCAAACATCAGGATCCCAAAACCAGCCCAACCAGCAAGACACACACACACAGCCTTCTCTGTGTCTCTTGGCAAGAACGCAGCACCCTCTGTGACCCAGAAAGGAGGAAGAACTGCAGATTCTGCCCATAGCCCGTGTGGAGACTCAGCACAGTTGACATGGCTGCAAGAATGGGTGTGTGTGTATGTGTGTGTGTATATATAAACACTTGCAAATGGACTCCTCAAGAGTCTGCATTGTTTCTTTGCCTGGCAATCCCTCAGGTCCTGCCTGCTTGTTGAGATTTGGAGAAAGGACTTAATTTGAACCAGATCTTTGTTAGGCCAAAGCTTCAGAACTTCTCCTACATGATTAGCATTAGCTGGATCTTTTGGTTTCTATACCTGCAAAGTGGCAGGAATAAAGGTAGTGCCTTGAAGCATGTGTGGATTGCCTTTCTCTCACCACAGCCAGTTCCCATGCAGGTTTAAAGTTAGGAGCTTCCAGAACACAGAAGGAATCTTCCATAGCACTGCCTCTATGGACTTTCTGTCTCACTCTATATGATTACTAAGCATTGGAGGGGACATACTTTATATACTGCTTTATGGGTATTTTTGTATCCCCAGTCCCCTGAGGAATGTAACCCAATGTATCCATTCCATGGGAGATCACTGGAGCAGCTATTCTAAGCCATCTGTGACAATGGGCAAGATTCTCCATGTAAACCCAGTCGGAATGATCGGAAGCTTCACAAGGACATGACTGTGCTTTTGAGCTGGTCCGGTTCTTTGGCAGAAGATTGTCCCAGCCAATAGCACTCCATGTCGATTAGTGAACTTGGCTGCTGGTTCCATCCTTCGCTGCCTTCGCTGCACACAACAGTGTGATGTGATCCATCCAAGGCTGCTGGTGTCAATTTGCCAAATGCTTGTTGAGTTCAAAGGATGGCTAGCAACTCCCCCTAAATTACATGTTGTTACATGTGTTTACAACTATTCCTATATGTAGTGTGTGTGTGTGTGTGTGTGTGTGTGTGTGTGTGCGCGCGCGCGCACGCCTTTTAGCCTTTGATCAAGAAAACTGTCCGTAGAAAATATTTTAAGTTTTTTTATTTGTTATGGTTGTACTTTTTTCCCTATTTTCATTTCACTCCTCTCTCACCTGCTCACTTGGCAAATCCTGTAAGTAATATGCACTGAAAAAGTGGCTGGGGGATTGCTGATTATTTTGCATATGTGTGTAAATAAAATATTTATTGTTGCCTGTTTCATAGTTTTGTAGGCCTGGCCTAGTGTCTCTGCTCCTTGGTGATGCAGTTGTTTGTTTGAGAAAGCATATTTATATAGGAACATGTCCTCATGAAATCTGTTTTCAGCATTCTAGAGAAGAATAAAGTATATATTTTATCAAGTCATCTGAGTATAATGGGTTTACTACCTTATGCAGAAGAGTTGAGCGTGCAAGTACCTGATTCAGAAGCCAGGTCAGGTGTGTTGACTGTCAGATGTGCCAAGGACGTTTGCATTGCACAGTCATTGAGGTGGATACGGGTCTGATGAACACCTGAACATCTCACTTGACCTGTCTAGTACAGGTCATGGAGTTTTGCTTGGCAGTCCTTACACTAAGCCCAGTTATTTGCTGCTGAATGACAACATATCTTTTGGGAAGTCGACTTAACGTCTCCAAGTGTTGGATAATTTACCACATCCCTCACTAATCTGTTCCAATGTTACCCACCCTATTAAAAAGCCACATCTCGCTTCCCAGCTTGAATTCATCTTACGGTAAGCTTCCAGCTGCTGGAACTTGTTAGGCCTTGGTCTGCTATGTTAAAAATCCATCTCCTATCAAGAAATGGCAACAGGGTCTTATGAAAGCAGAAGACAAAGAAGAATTTATCTGGAGACCATGATTAATTATTCACAACTGGTGTTGAAATAACAACTTGCACTGAATTTACTAGTATGCAAATCAACAATTCATGGGCAGGCAATCTTTGCTTTGCTTAAAAGGCAGAGACAGGTTACAAATCACCCCAATGGGCCTGTCTGTCTCTCTACCATGTATCCTTCCCTCCAAGGCGCTCCAGGTGGCATTCACCATTCTCCCAGACCCATGTAAGAACCCTGTGAAGTACATTCTTGAATCCAACAGAGCATTTCCATTAATGGCGGTATTTTATGGGGTATTCTGGGCTCTAGCTGGAGTGTGGAGGCAAGAAAGCCATGCTCTGGAGATGGAAATCCTTCCATCTATAGAAATTCTCTGTTGGATTCAAGTCAATGATTGGCCCAGGGTCACCCAGTGAGCATCACCCGTCAAACATCTACAAACCTGCTTATTCCCATTTAAAAATAATAATACTGATTTATAAATCTGTGAAGGCACTTTATCTTGAGTCAGACCATTAGTCTTTTGGCAGGACAATACAATGTAGAGTTACTCTAACCTAAGTCCTTTGAAATCAACTGAGTAACTACTCCATTTAGGATTGCATTGCTAATCTAGTATTGTCTGTTCTTAGGCACTGGCCCTCCCAAAGCTGCAAGGAGAGATTTTGCTCATGCCAAGATTGTTTAACTGAAGATGCCAGAAATTGCATGTGTAACCCTTGGCATGCAAAGCATGTGCTCAGCTACTGAGAAGTAGCCTCCCAGGATAACAGTATAGTATTTATCATCTGTACTGCTCAAAGCCCTTCAAGTCCCCACCAAATGTAGCTAAGAATCATGTACTGCTTATAATAGCCTGCACTTTCAACAGCACAAGCAACTACACTGTTGACCAGCCACTGACCTTCAGTAATCTAAAAGTAGTTAATGGAAGTCCAGGATCCACTCTGATGATGTCCATTCAATCCTCTAGGCATTAAACATCCTGCAAAATGCCAGCTTTTCTGTGACAGCAAGTGGCATTGATTGCAAGTTTCCAAAATCATCAACATTCCCTTTCTTAGCCTGAGAACCATCTGCATTTCCATCACCCGTTTTTTCCCACTACGGTTCTTTGATGCCTTGGGAATTTCTGACCATGGAGAAGACATTTGGGGGATTCCACACCATTGTCCTTTTTGTTTCATTTCATTTTTTCTTTTTCATTTGCCTCACCATCTCACACTTGACTCTTTTTTTTTTTGGTTTCTTGAGGATTTTTGCAATAGCTCGGAGGAGTTAGCATCCTTTGGATAAGATGGTCAAACAATGCATGACACTGGAGCTCCTTGACTGGAAATCCAGATTATTTGTTTGATCTAAAGAAGCAACCATGAGGTGATGAAGGTTACAGGTGCGGTGCTGGGGAAAAGAGTTTAATCCTTCATGCTTTTTCCCTGATTGGAAACACACACACACACCCCAACCAAGTTTCTTTGGAGAACAAATACAGGCACAATTGGAATATTGTTTTTCCCTACCATACATTAAAGCAGCCCAGAGAGGCTATATTTTCACATCAGAAAACAGCATATGGGGGGGGGGGGTTTAACCCCACCCTCCCCAGTGCCATGGCCCTGATCTACACTGCCTCCCCCTGCAGTGTTTTAGACCCAGCTAAAGCTCCTCGGGTTAGAACAGATAAAAGGAAGTACTTCTTCACCCAAAGAGTGATTAATGCGTGGAATTCACTGCCACAGGAGGTGGTGGCAGCTACAAGCATGGACGGCTTCAAGAGGGAATTAGATAAACACAAGAGGCAAACCCGTGATACTCGCACGGGGGGGTATTCCCGCCCTCCATCCACCCACCCCGTTCACTGGACAGCAGCGCAGCAAGGCCTGCCGAGCTGCCTCCCCCCCCTCCCCCCTTCTGTTGTGCAGAGGAGAGGGCAGCGGCAGAGGCAGTGGCAGTGGCTCCGCGGGGCCCTCCTCAGGCGGCGGCAGGAGGAGGAGGAATCTGGAATATTTGTTCTCATGGACACAAGAGCTGCAATTTCTATGTGCACTTCCTCAGGAATAAGCTACGCTGAACTTAGTGGGACATTGTGAAGTAAGCATACGACTGAGTCTGTAGGGCAGCAGTCCTCTGCACTCCTACTCATCACCTGTGGGCCCTGCAGAGTTTAATGGCTCTTACTTTTGAGCAAATGTATACATCACCGTGCATGGTAAAATATGCCATTTATTTCATGTACTTATATTCATTTTTTCTCCCCAACGGGGATTCAGAGTAGCTTACAACATCATTCTTGCCTCCTCTGTTTTATCCACACAACAACCCTGTGACATAGGTTAGGCTAAGAGAGGGTGAGCTGTTTAAGGTCACCCAGTGAGCTTCCATGGCAAAATTGGACTTGAACCTGGGTTTCCCAGACCCTAGTCAGACACTCTTAGCAATACATCAAGCTGGCTCTCAGCATTTCACATCCTGCAGCTGATGAAACTAATCTGGAATGGCTGAGGATGTTGTCTCGTCTCTAGCATATCTTTAACTAAATAGAACACCCTCCATTTTGCTTTTACACCAGGACAAGCCATAGCAAAGTAAAGAACTAAAAAACATAGCAGATACAGAAGAACTGTCAGCAGTGTGCCATAGTAGAAGAACTGAAATGAGATTTAGGCAGCAATCCTTGGTTATGGGAATGAGGGTGTTACAAAGACACAAGAGTCTTGCTAGTGTCATTTGTACAATGTTTGAAGAGATGCAGTTCCTGAATAAACCTGTAGAATAAATGTGCCAGCCAATTAAGTTGTGGCCCTGCCATGTTGGTGATAAACATAGATCAGATTATATCAGTAACACACATCTAATTTAAAAAAAATGTTTACAGCCCGAATTCCAGCTCATGTTTCTCATATGGTCCTCCCAGGACACGAGTGTCATCTTTGGAGGTCCTATGCTGCATATTCCCACTGTGTAAGATATGATGGGTGGCCATGCAAAAGAAAGCCTTCTCAGCGGCACCAGAATGGTTGTGGAGCATCCTTCCAAGAAAAGACCACCTGTTCCCATACTGAATACAATCTTGTTAGAATGGGCAATAAATTCTGGTGGCTGATAACAATTTTCTTTAAAAACTCATATTAGTGCTGATTTTAGTATCTTTGGATTTACTGACTCTTATTGCATCATTTTCTTCTTCTTAATCTTCTAATCTTCTTTTTCATACTTGCTTTCAGTGGGTATAGGGGATATAAAACAGTACATGACATCCGTTGTTCTAATTTTGTTGTGACTCCCCCTGAAAACCATATTAGGATGGTTGGGTAGAAAAGGAATGTTTCTAATAAATAAACAAGTATTTCCTGATTAGAAATTGCCATGTTTTTTACAGCCCCCTGACCCAGTGCTGTCAATAGCCGCTTGATTTGTAGACATTAGCAGTCAATAATAGCATTTATACCCAAGCCATGATCTATGCAAATGCAAGCCGTTGAGCAAGAGCAAGGCCAGCCATTTTTCCTGATCAGCTGTCAACCCCATTTTCTACCTAGCTTCGACTAAGCCATGCCCTTCGTCTGTGAAGTATGTGTCACAGTGCGGATTGGGGGAGGCAATAACTCAGATGTCTCCACAGGATAAATATGGTAACGATTGTGAGTTGAGCGGAACCAGATAACTGTAATCCAGAGAATAATTATTATACTGGAAGATAGAAAGTGGAAAATGCTGTAAGTTTCTGCTTTTCAGTGACTCAAGATTTTGGAAACCTGAAATGCCAATGAGCCTTATCTAGGGTGTTTGAGTATCAAACCCTTGCGCTGTGCGTCTAGAAATACCACATGGAAAAGCTGAGTCTCACTCCTTCATGCCATGGTGCAAAAGAGTCACCCATGTGGTAAAATAGAACCAGAGAAAGCAAAAGAAAAATAGACCCTAGAAATAGAGAGGCATTGCAAGCACTCGAAATAACTAGTGTATCACCTTTGTCTGCCAGGAGCTATCACGAAATCCCGGACAGGAAAATAAATAACGTGTGTGTTTTTTTCCTGCGGTGGAGAGTTAAGAATATAGATAATGACTTTCTCCTAAGTCACTGCACTACGCAGCTTTTCCAGTGGGGTTGCTGAAATATCTCAGATCTCTGACAAAAATGGGATCTTCCTTCTTCGGCACAGTTGCCCTGCTGCGAGACTCAGACACGGTGGGTGCAAATTATAAATAAGCCAAGAGGCCTTTTTAAAAATAGTCCCACTCAACTCTCCCCCCCCCACCCCTTTGCTTCATTATAAGAGGCATGCTTAGCCCCGCCTGGAATGGAAAGACCCATCACATCTGGGAAGCTGAGCAACATCTGGATTCTTTAGCCACAAACTGTACTTTTCTGGTTGAGAAGGAGATTGGTTAAGGGGAGTTGGGGGAAAGATGAATCCGGAAGGGAAAAAAAGTTCCCAATTTTCAGCCTGTTAAATTATCTTCATGAATTTAACCCTTCACTGCCCTTTTAAGCCAGAGCTAGAGACAGGAATCAATATACTTCACACAAGGCAGTATTTTAGACCAGGAAGCCAAAATACATTACGCAAAATACACGCAATTTAATTTTAATGATTCATTCTGTCTGCAATATTTGGGGATATTGTTCCAGATGGTCTTAATAATGGATCTGTGCAAAGTAGAGTTGTCCATTCTTAGCTGTGTTATTCAAATTCTGTCCAAATATCCATGTAGATCAAATGATTTCTACACATCTCTTCTTCTTGCTGACTGTTTTAATGAAGCTACCCTTAAGGTTGCAAGATTCTGCACTCTGGCATACTCAACAAGGCAGAAGAACACAGTATAGTATTTTAATAATTTTATTATTACTATTAAATGTATATTTTCTGTACAGAATGTCTATCTTATGCATCCAGTGTATATTATGTATTGTTGATATTCTGAACTGCTGATCTCGGATCGTAATAATAATAAACTGAAACTGTTAGCTCTGACAAAGTCTTAATTTCTTCAGCAGATCTCAAAGTTTTCCATCACTTGTCCCTCATAACCAGAAATCTTTTCTTCATTAGAAAATAAACCAAGGAAGCTTTCAGGAAGCCTAATTTTAATTCTTAGAAATTTACAAGCTTAAAATAACTCCAAAGCAAAATATGTCAGAGAAGCACAACAGTATAAATTTATACCAGAGCGTTTAATCAATATGGATAGTGGTAATAATAGTGCCATGTATTTATTTGTTTACTTCAGTTATTGCCTGCCTTTCTCGCTGAGACTCAAGATGGATTACAAAATATAGAAAAGCAATTCAATCAAGACCTCCAGCAACAATGCAACAGAATTAGGATTACATATATTAGGAAACACATATTACATATATTAGGAAACAATGGAAACAGACAACTAGCTGTTGTAGATTTTCCGGGCTGTATGGCCATGGTCTTGGCATTGTAGTACCTGACATTTCACCAGCAGCTGTAAGTGGCATCCTCAGTGGTATAACACAGAAAGATGGAGTACTCTCTGTATCAATGTGAGAAGAAAAATGGTAGGCAGGTAATTTATATCTACTCAGGAAGGTGGGGTAGGGCTGAGTAATTATCTTGTAGGAGTTTCTCAGGCTGTGACATGCTAATAGAGTTTTCCTGAGGAGGTTCTTTTGCATATGGATTGGCTGTTGAAATTCTAATCTTATCTGTAGTGCTGTTGTAAAATGTAGCGCATTTTGTGTTTTTAGGACTGGAAACCATTCCCTATTTATTTTTAAACTGTTTTTTTTCCTGTTGAAATTGTGTTTATGTTTATGAATTTCAATGGCTTTCCTGTGTAATCTGACATGGTAATTGGATGTGTTGTCCAGCATTCCAGTGTCTTGGAATAAGATACTGTGTCCTGTTTGAGTTAGGCTATGTTCAGCCACTGCTGATTTTTCAGATTGGCCAAGTCTGCAGCATCTTTCATGTTCTTTTATTCTTGTCTGGATGCTATGCTGTCTGGTCTCGATGTAAACCTATCCACAACTGTAGGGTATGCGGTATACTCCTGCAGAAGTGAGGGGGTCTCTTCTGTCTTTTGCCAATTGTAGCATCTGTTGTATTTTTCTGGTGGGTCTGAATACTGTTTGTAGGTTTATTTATTTAAGGGCTCTGTTTGTGATACCAATACTTCGAACTGAACTCAGTAACTGACTAGTAACCAATGGAGTGACCACATAATGGGCATGATATTCATGCTCCACCTTACTGGATAGTAACCAAGCTGCAGCATTTTGTACTAACTGAAGTTTCTGAGTTGACTTTTAACCTAGACAGAGTGCATTACAATAGTCCAGCACTGAGGCTACCATGACATGGATCCACATGGACAGATCAGCTGGGTTAGGGTACGGCACCATCTTTCAGGCTAAATGAAGATGGAAGAAAGCATTTCTGCAGATACATTAACGGGCTTCTCCAGTAATAATAGTGGGTTCAGTATAACCCAGTGGCTCTTAAGCAAGTCAGCAAGTATAAGCTGGACCCTATCAAATGTGGGAAGTGAAACATCCTTCAAGAGCTCAATCTTCCCCAAAAGCATCACCTCTGTCTTTAGGATTCAGTTTCCACTTGTTCACCCTTAACCATTACAGCAGTCAAACAGTGGCCCAGGACCTTTATTACATCACTGGATAAAGAAATATAGAGCTGGGTGTAATCAGTATATTGAGGACAACCTACTTCAAAACTATTAATACTTTCTCCAAAGGGCTTTACATAGAGATTCCATAGCATGGGAGATAAGGCTGAGGCCTGTGGAACAGCTCAGGACACACCCCACACTGATGGCAACTGGTCTCCAATGGCAACCTTTTGAATTTGCTCCGAAAGGAATGATTAAACCAATGCAAAACACTTCCTTTAACTGGCCACATCATCATTTTGTGGCAATGCTTTTTTAAGTGAATGGACAGATAGCTGCCTTTTTGTTCAGTGGTTTGTGAGGAGACAGTTCTTCTTGCCTTTGCACAGCCCATATCCTCTTTAAGAACAATGCAGCAATCTGTATGCAGTATAGGGCATCCTGAACTCTTGCAAGAATTAGTTCCTCTTGCAGAAGTTCCGTCATCATTTTGGCCGCTCTGGCAACAGGTAACCAGGAATAGTGGCAAACACTTGCAAGAAAGAGTCTTGTGAGAAATCAGGAACTGGCCTTTGGTTCCTCTTCAGATACTAACAAGGAAACAAGCAAAGAATAGACCTAGGGGACAGAAAAACAACGATGGATCTGAGTAGTAAGTAGTTTAAAATTCTATCAGTAAACGTTAATGGTTTAAACGGTCCACAAAAATGGAGGCGGATATTTCAGCAGGCTAATAAATTTAAGGCGGATGTAATTTGCCTACAAGAATCACATATTAGAAAAGATCACCTAAAATATTTATATTGTAAAAGATTAGGAACGGTTTTTTGCAGCTGCAGATGAGTCTGAAAAAAAAAGAGGTGTGGTAATATATGTGAAGGACCAGTTATGCCCTCAACTTGTTTACTCCTCCGTAGATGGTAGGATATTAGCTATTACTATAATAAGGCAGGGGATAGAATACTTAATAATAAATATTTATGCGCCTAATTCGAATCAAGATGCCTTTTATAAAGAATTGGCTGAGGTACTACAGCTAAAAAAATGTCATAAAATATGCATAATTGGAGACTTTAATGCTGTGTTGGAAAGGGATATAGACAGGAAAACCACTGGAGGAAATAAAAAAAAGGGTTAACTCTACCTAACAGTTTTTTACAAATCGCAGAGGAGCACGATCTTTTGGATATATGGAGGGTAAAGCATAGGTTTGAGAGGGGTTATACCTGTGCATTCCTGCCCAAAAATTGCCCTGGGCATAATAATAATAATCAGATAAGCAGCCTTGACCAGTTTGGCAATTCATCTAAATCACATGATAAGGGAGTAGTGGTCATATTCTTAGCTGCAGAGTAACTCTTGTAGTTCGCCCAGCATTGTTTTCATTCTGGTGAGGGATTAGCATGTATGAGATGGTTACTTACTTTCACTGTGCCTTTGAACATCCTGCTGTTTAAAGGGGAAGACTGAAGGTTGGCTCAGAAAGACATCATCCCAGAATCTGATTTATTATCAGAGTCCTTTAATATAGCACATAACTTGAGCCTGCATGTGAGTTGGAATATCAGCCTAAAATCTGATGAATATTTGATAAATGAGGGCACCTGGCTTCAAATTCCCACTCAGCTATGAAGCTAATCGATTGTACAGTCCTAAGCAGAGTTACACCCTTCTAAGCCTACTGAGTTCAATGGACAAATAACATGTAATCTATGGTTGCCAACCTCCAGGTGGGGCCTGGAGATCTCCCAGATTTACAACTAATCTCCAGATGATAAGAAAGCAGTTCCACTAGAGAAAATGGCTGCTTTGGAGAATGGACTCTATGGCATTAGAGCTGCTGAGAAGGCTCTTCCCTCCCCAAACCCCACCTTTCCCAGCCTCCACCCCCAGATCTGCAGGAATTTCCCAACCCGGGGACAGCAAACCTAGACTGGATTGCGATATGGGTGATCTTGAGAAAGTCTCTCAGCCTAATCTACTTTACAGGGTTGTTGTGATGGCAAAATTGAGGTGGGAAGAGGAGCCATGTATACCACCCTGAACTCCTTGGAGGAAGGATGGGATAAAAATGTAATAAGAGTATAGATTGATGCAACAGCTTTCTGTCTGCCTGTCTATTCACCATTTAGTTGTAATCTGGTCCATAGATAAAAAGAGAGGCAGCTATCCTGCTGGAAGAAGAGACATTCAAGGCCACTAAACAAAGCTGCTTGGCTTATCCCAAGATAAATATTTCCCCCTCATCCAAGACACAAATCAGCTGGTCCAAAATCAGGCATAGTTGACGTCAGCAGGCCTATTTCCCTCACTCCTAGAACAGTGGACATGCAGGTTTGTAGAACTACTACAGGGATCTCTCAATCAATTCATCGTCTTGACGAAACCAGATTTTATTTACTTTATAGTTATTTAGCCAGTAAATCTCTGTGCCATTATGGTCTGCCTTCTTTCCCTTCCCCCCAGTCCAAAGTATTTGAAAACCAGAATCTGGAATTCTGGCACAATTTTTTGAACACTAAATGTTCCCTTATTTGGAACTCGGGGAGGGGACATTGTGTTGCAGGGAAATAAGGCCGTGTTACAGTCATTTCTCTTAGCGCAACAGGCCCATATGGTAGGTAACCTGGCCTCAGATTTTCCATGGCACGTGGCATGTTGCTGTAGGGCTAGCTGCCCTTTGGGTTGATAGGGAACAAGGGCAGCATGCAGAAATTACCAACCAGCCTTTCTTTGCAGGTCCCTGGCAGCCTTGGATGGATGCCTCTACAGAATTTACACTTGGTTTTTCTAATTGTGGTTTCCTGTGGGAATTTTAGAACTTTTTAAAATGAAGAGCACAAGGCAGTAGCAGGTGCTGGCAGTCTTTATGGGAATGATTGTCTTTAATTCCAGCATTAACATTCATCCACCCTACCATCACATTGGAAACGATCTATGTCAAGGGTTAAATGGAGTATCTGCAGATCATCCATCCATCTGTCTATTCTTCTGTCTTCTCAATCACCCAGTGATGGAATCCTTCTGAATAACGATTTCCCTTCTGGATGGACACACAGGTTTATGGGAAGCTGCCCACTCTCCCATGATGCCATGGGCTCTGTCTCCCCATGCAGGTTGGGGAGGCTGCGTTCTCCCGGCATGGCAGCTTTGGTGGAGTGAATGCCGCATTGTCACGCCGGGCTGGAGTCACAGATAATTACCTCAATTAGTTACAATGGAAGAGTAATAAATACAGGCTTAGTGTCTTCTACCCCACTGGGTCTTCTCAGATTAATCCAGCCTGGCCGAGCAACACTGAAAGACATGATGGACAATTCATTAAACTCCCCAAATGCCACACAACCTACCCATGAAGGTTTGTGTTAGACCCCTGGGGCTCAGCGCTTTGTCCCTAATTGTCTCTCCCAGGCATGGGCCACCTAACAGCCAGTAGGTGACGGACTGAAGCGCCCGGGGATTAGGGGGGATGCTTGCCACGTTGCCTTGGTGAGCTGGCCAGCTGGGAGAGGAATGCCCCCAGGGAGGGTGGGGGGAAGCGGAGGGGCGTTCCAACAAGGTGGGGTACTTGCCAAACACAAAACCAGAGGCGCAAGGAGTTAATTAGAAGCCAGGCAAGGGGCCGCAGGCAGCGACGGCGAAATCACTTCCGAGGATTAATACAGGACAGGCTCAACTAAAGCTGATGGTGAATAATCTAGGAAGAGGAGTCCAGCTCTTTCCCACACAAGCCCTGCCCCAGCTTGTACTGGTGAGCTTGATCCTATATCCTTTTCTCCCACTAGTCTAAAAGAATTAAATGACCACATTAGAAACTTGTGCCAATGATAATCACCCTCGCCCAATTCCTCTGGTCTTTTCCACAGACTGACATTGATTTAGCTTGCATTCTCCATGATGATGAGTTCTGCAAAACTTGAAAGCTTGCATGGCTCCTACGTACTTTGTATCCTCTGGAACCAACACAGCAACTGCTTTCTACTGTACCACTGGCATAGCTGGCAATGGGCAAATGCTGTCTGCTTTCCACCACAAGTAACGCATCTCAGAGTCTCAAAGGTGTGTCCTCAACCTTCACCGCAGGTGGGGTCCAGCTTATGGAACCACAGAGCCAAAGTGAAGGAATGGCCCTACAAATGAATGGAATGTCCTGGTCCCTAGTGGGAAGCAAACAGACAGATGACACGGTCAAAACCATTGCAGAACAGCATCCCATAATCCTCATTCCCATGGCCAACTACCGCCCAGTTTCAAATTTACCATTTCTGGGCAAGGTAGTTGATAGAGTGGTGGCTGAACAGCTCCAGGTCTTCTTGGATGATGCATCTAGCCTTGATCTCTTCCTTTCTGGTTTCCACCCTGGTCATGGGGCGGAGATGGCACTGGTCGCCCTTACAGATGACCTCCAGAGGCACCTGGATCAGGGCAGGTCAGCGCTGCTAGTAGAACAGTATAAGAAGACAGAAGTCTCGAGTGTGATTTGTACAGCGTGACCGAGTATTCTGGTTATTTGTTTGCACAAAAGGCTCAGGTGGCTGTTTGGCTAACACCAAATTCTTCTGTATGGCCCAGTGCAGCCATTTCTATCGTGTATGGCCCAGTGCAGCCATTTCCACATTAACATGGAAAGGAAAGGGAAGAGCTGGTCTGGTATCAAAATATTCTCTGGGTGTTCTGACAGCAGGTGGATTGCATCCTCATCATAGCCAAATACTGTAGAGTAGAGCAACAAAAAAACCCAGTTTTCTAACTGAAAGGTCCATTTGTTAACACTGAAACTTCCAGGCAGATAACTGGGCTTGAAAAAGGGCATATAACAGTATAAAAAGCTGTTTCCTGTCCATTAGGCCCAAGATTGGCCTGGCCTGATTCTGAATCTTAACAGTTTGTTTACGCCCAGCACTCCTGCAGCAAGGAAGTGAAATTGTGTTCCTACTACTACTCCCCTGCTTGCACGAAGGTCTTCTGGGTTTGCCTCAAAGAGATAGTACAAAACACTTCCATCTTCTTTCTCAAGTCCCCCAAGAGAGACACTAATGGTAAGAGATTACTTTCACCCCTACTAAGGGTCCCTGTTTGCCTAGGAGTGAATCATCTCCCCAGAGGCATGCTCAGATAGGACTGCCTTGCTGTAGAAAAGGAAACCAGTACTGTCAGTGTCAGGTAGCACATGTTTCTGTTGCTATAGTGACAGAGAAGGCCTGGTGGAGAAATTTCCTGTTCCCCGGTGACCCAGCCACAGATAACAGGGCTGCCAGGCCAAGGAGTACTGAGGTGGAGGCCTTGGCTGTCCCAACTGGTTACACTCCCCGTTTCCCATTAGATTTCCTCCCCCAACCAGTGCTTCAGTGAGCAGGGAGGTCGAAGTTGAGCCCAGTGCCAAAGCCACAAGGATGACGGCAAAGCTTCCGAGGTGGGGGAGGCTCTGGGCAACCTGCCCACCCACCCCTCTTCCAATTGCTGGGTGGTCTGTGCTGTGCCAGGACCTGTGGCATTTGCGGCATGTGGGCAAGGAGTGTGAGGGAAGGCCACAATGTTCTGTCTTAAAGGAATTGACATGTACTTATGTGTTAACATGTATGCTTGAACACACATTCACAAATATGCCCTGTCATCACAGACATGACTGCAAACTCATAACCGAAACATACCCCCCCATCTTGTCATTCCCTGCTCCTGTGTTTCTACTAGGTATTATTTATTTAATTATTATTTAGTTATCGTATGGCAGAGTTATACACGGAAGCATATAATAATATAAAATGTATAACCAAGTTGATACAACGGGTATGCAAACAGATTAGGCAATCTCTGTAAATACTAATAAATTTTCAATCCACTCAATTGCAGCTGGGGAGAGTTGAAAGAGCTCTGTCACATCATCCTGGAAAGCACGATGCTCACATTCCTGTGACAGATGGAAAATAGTTTGGCGGGCTGCACCACAATCACATTTGGGTCCAGGTATTTTGCCCCATTTAAACACCAGGTCTGCACAACTGTCACAGCCTGTTCATATTCTATTAGCTGTCTTCCATACTTTACATAGCAAATCAAATCATGCGGGCCCATGGTTGCGAACCCCCAGGTGGGGGCTGGAGATCTCCTGGGATTGCAACTGATCTCCAGGCAATGCAGATCAATTCACCTGGAGAAAATGGGTGCTTCAGAAGGTGGGCTCTATGGCACTATACTCAACTTTCGTCCCTCCCCTCTGAACCCTGCCTTCCCTAGGCTCCACCCCCCAAAATCTCCAGGAATATCCCAACCCAGACCTGGCAACCCTATGCAGGCCTCTCATTGGTGTTTATCAGGTCATGGATAACGGGTGGGCCTGATTGTATCCATGTTTTTAACCATTCATTCCCTAGATTGAAATTTTGTGATTGCAGGATTTGTGCAGATCTTATTGCTGGGTGTTGGGGTCAACCGTTCCTGACCATGTCAGAACTCAACCGTTCCTGACCATGTCAGAAGACGACCTTGTCCCCCTCAAACCTACTACTCCAGAGGAGGTTCCCGTTACCCCGGCGGATCCGGGGAACGGGGGTGGTGGCGGCGGAGGAGGTACCGAGGTGCCGGTGACCACGAGCCAAGGGGCTTACTACATTCCACGCCGCCCGATTACCCATCAGAACGTGACCCCCCAGTACGCTTGGAGCCACTTCGGGGGCCGTCCCGTGAGTTCGTGGGTGCACGACAGGAAAGGGGTGAGAGTTTCGCTCACCGGAGACCAGCCCGATCGAGGGAGACCGAGCTACCTCGGAGACGACCGCGAGCCGATCTACCGTGGAGGGCCGCGTCGCCTGCCTCCCGAAGAGGAGACACTAGATCTGTATGGGCCCGATCCGTATCGCGAGGAGCAGACGGTCCCGCTGGATCAGATGATGGGAGACCTACGGCTTCAACTCACCGCCGAGCTCCGCGAGTTGGCCCTCGATCTCCAGCACCAATTTCGCAACGCTATGGTGGCGATGCAAGGCGCCCTCCTCGGTCAAGGAGTCGGAGCCCCACCACAGCCGCAGGCACCCGGAGGGGTTCCGGCTCAGCCGCAGGTGCCCGCTCTACCGGCGCAACCAGCCCAGCCGGCCGTCCCAGCTCCAGTTCCGGGGCCCGTTCCCGCACCGGCCCCAGTCCCGGCCGCGCCGGCCGCTCGCCCACCCCCTTCTGACCCTTTGACGACTACTTTCGATGGGGACCCCGAGAAGCTGCGTTTCTTCACGCTGGAGATCGGGAGATTCCTGGACAGTTGGGGTCACCTCTACCCTACCGAGAAAGATCGCATCGGCTACATCGGGTCCAAGCTGAAAGACACCGCCAGCGATTGGTATGTGAGCCTTCACGACAACCCTGGCCCTGAGCTGCGCTCCCTGAACAATTTTATGTGGGCCCTCCGGCATCAGTTCGAGGACCCCCTGGGTGAGGAAAAAGCCAGAAATCAACTGAGGAAGCTATTTCAGGGGAGGTCGTCGGTGAGGGAATACACCGACAAGTTCCGGCGCATCGCTGCCAAGATCCATGGGTGGCCGGAGGAACTCTTCATGGAGAAGTATTGGGAGGGCCTGAACCCGGAAATCTACGAGACAGTGCTGTTAGGGGGTCGCCCGGGCACACTGAACACCTGGATGAGAGCTGCCACCGACATGGAGGAACGCTTCGCCCTGATTAAGATGGGAGCATCCGCGACGGCCGCCAGCAAAGCAGGCCCCCGAGCAAAGCCCCGATCCAATGTGCAAGACGTACGTGATGCGAGGTTTCGACAGGGGTTGTGTATGAAGTGTGGGGAGAGTGGCCACTTCGCCTCCGCTTGTCCCAGAGGAGGGGGGAAGGGCCCGAAGACCTCAACTCCCGGAGCGGGGAGCACCCCCACCAGAGGGAAAACTCCAATGAAGCCCCGGGCTTTACAGCTGGAAGGGGTGGCGAGCGACCAGGGGGAGCTAGAGCTGATGGAAGCACAGATGTCGGGAAACTCCAACGGCCTGCAGTGAGCGGCGCAGAGCTGCAGGTCCCCCGCCAAGAAGCGCCATCTCCGGTGAGCATCCCTGGCCCCCTCTTATATATGGTAGTGACGGTGGTGACCCCTGGATCAGGGACCCACATGAGGGTTCGCGCTCTAATTGACTCCGGGTGCGCGCGAGACCTAATCAGCCCCCTGGTAGTGGAGGGGTTGGGACCCAAAGTCACCCCGTTAGCAGAACCCCTGAAGTTTACCCAGATGGATGGGTCGGAAATGAAAGAGGAGTGCATAGCAGAGACTGAGAGCTTGATTTTGGGAATGGGGGAGCATTGGGAGAAGCGAGCTTTCGTCATCACCCCGAACGCCCAGTTCCCTATGGTGTTGGGCAGCCCTTGGCTCGGGGCGCACGACCCTTACATAAAGTGGAGCGAGGGGAAGATTTCGTGGGTAGACGAACGCTGCCGGAGCCACCGGTGGGACCCCGGATGGGGCCCTGGACCTCCGAGCCCGCCTCCCCCCGCACCCGCACTCGCCCTCGCCCCTACCATGGTGCCTAAAGAGTATAGAGACTTGCTAGAAGTGTTCAGTGAAACCGAGGCGGACGAGTTGCCCCCTCATCGACTGTCGGACTGTGCCATAGAGCTCCTCCCAGGAGAGAAACTCCCGAAGGGTAAATTATATTCCATGAGCCCGGCGGAACGGGAAGAACTGCGGAAGTTCTTGGATAAAAACCTGGCAAGGGGGTTTATCCGCCCCGCCAAGTCCCCCTTTGCGGCGCCCGTGTTGTTCCGAAAGAAAAAGGATGGAGGCTTACGACTGTGCACTGATTACCGGGGGCTAAATGCAGTCTCCACCTCTAATGCCTACCCCCTCCCGTTAATAAAGGATCTCTTGGCGGAGGCGGCCAAGGGGAAGATTTTTACCAAATTGGATCTACGAGATGCCTACTTCAGGGTGCGCATAAGGGAAGGGGATGAATCTAAGACTGCCTTTAACACCCCCTTGGGGCAATTTGAATACCTAGTGATGCCGTTCGGCTTAAGTGGCGCGCCCGGGGTCTTTATGAGTTTAATCAATGAAGTGTTGCACAAGCACCTTTTTAAAGGCGTGTTATGTTACATAGATGATATCTTGATCTATTCTACTGATAAGAATGAGCATGTGACTTTGGTCAGGGAAGTTCTTTCAACGTTGCTGAAAAACCAGCTTTTTGTGAAACTGTCTAAGTGCGAGTTTCACCGGGAGTCTGTGGACTTCCTAGGCTACCGCATTTCTCAGAAGGGGTTGGAAATGGACCCGGGGAAAGTGGAGGCGGTGGTGCAATGGGAGGCTCCGCGAACAAGGAAGCAGTTGCAGAGCCTCTTAGGATTTTGTAACTTTTACCGGACCTTCATCAAGGACTTTGCTAAAGTCACCCTTCCCTTAACGGACTTGTTGAAAACCAAGGGGAGGGGACCCGAGGCAGGAAAGCCAGGAGAGAAGCTGGCGTGGAATGGGGAGTGCCAGAAGGCGTTCGAGGCTTTAAAAACTCTTTTTACCTCTGAGCCCATTCTGGCCCACCCGGATGAGACAAAAGACTTTATAATCCATGTCGATGCCTCGGATGTAGCCATGGGGGGGGCCATTTTACAAAGTGACTCGGAGGGGAAACTGCACCCTTTGGCCTACATTTCAAAAAAGTTTAACGAAACGGAAAGGAACTGGTCGGTGTGGGACAAGGAAGCCGCGGCCATTAGGTTAGCGCTCACTACGTGGCGCCACTGGTTGGAGGGAGCGCAAACTCCGTTTGAAATATGGACTGATCATAAGAACCTAGAGGCTTTGCGCACGCAACGGTCCCTCAACGCCAAGCAGCTGCGCTGGGCTGACTTCTTTTCCAAATTTAACTTTGTGTTAAAACATTTCCCCGGGAAGGCTAACTCCCTGGCAGATGCATTGTCCAGATTGCCCCAACATGAGAGTGTGAAGGAAGAGGTATTCGACTCCATGTTCTCCCCCCAGCAGCTGGGAGGGGCGGTGGTCACCCGGAGCAAAGCAAAGAAAGCCGAGCTAACCATGGGGAACTGCCAGTGGGGGGGGGAGTATGCTCCAGAAGAAATAGAGGAATTGGAAACGGTGGGAGGGTGTTCCAAAAGAGAGGACCATTGTTGGCTGCATGGGGACAAACTAGTGGTGCCTAAGACCAAACGCAAGGAAATCTTGCTAAATTGTCACTCTTCCAAGCTAGCCGGGCACTTCGGTTTCCTAAAGACACTTAATTTGATCCAGCGTCAATTCTGGTGGCCACGCATGCGCCGCGATGTCTCGGACTTCGTCTCGGCGTGCCAAACCTGTTTAATGTGTAAGAAACGGGGGGGAAAAGTCCCAGGATTGTTGCACCCCCTTCCCACTGCCTCAAGACCCTGGGAAGACATAGCCATGGATTTTATCACCAATTTGCCCCCCTCCAAGGGAAAAACGGTGATTTGGGTAGTAGTTGACACTTTTTCTAAACAAGCCCATTTCACCCCCTTCAAGCAATTGCCCACAGCCAAAGGGATGGCTAAAGCTTTCTTCAACCACGTGATAAAATTACATGCTTTTCCCAAGAGGGTGGTATCTGACCGCGGAAGTCAGTTCGTTGCCACCTTCTGGCGGGAGCTTTTGAAATTAATGGACATAGAACCTGCCTTAAGCTCGGGTTACCATCCAGAAACCGACGGCCAATCCGAGCGAACTAATCAAATTCTCGAGCAATTCCTAAGATGTTATACAAATTACCACCAGGACAATTGGGTGGAATTATTGCCCTTTGCAGAATATAGCTACAATAATGCAGTGCATTCCTCTACTGGGGTTTCACCTTTCATGGCAGTGGGAGGCTTTGAAGGTAAACCACTCCCTACTCTTAAGGACGACCCCCAGACCCCCCCCTCGGATTTTAAGAGTTGGTGGTCCGGCCTCCAGGACTCCTGGCCATTAATTGGGAAGGCCCTGGACCATGCCAAAGAGGACTACAAGAAATATGCTGATCGAGGGCGAGCACCGGGATGGGATCTTCAACCCGGGGACTCCGTTTATCTCTCTACTAAAAATATCCATGGGCTGCAGCCCAGCAGAAAACTGGGATGGAAATATGTTGGACCTTATAAAGTGCTACGTAAAATCTCTGATGTATCCTTTGAACTGGAACTGCCTAAATCACTGAGTTCTGTACACCCTGTGTTTCATTTCAGCCTGCTGAAGAAAGATCCTGGGCCGAATGCATGGCATCCAGTTCCTCCAGCTCCTCCTCCACTGATGAAGGAGGGGAGTCCACACTACGAGATAACTGAAATCCTTGACTCCAAGATGAAAAGGGGCCATTTGTATTACTTAGTTAGATGGTTAGATTTCGGCCCGGAGCACAATGAATGGATTCGTTCTGAACATGTTCATGCCCCCAAGTTGATTAAACTGTTTCATAAAATGTTCCCTGAGAAAGCTAGGTGAAGGGAATTATGGGGAGGGCAGGGTGTCAGAATCTGTCAATTCAGTCAATGTAATCTTGCATGCATACTATGTAACCTTATAGTCATTTGTATGGGACCTGTATTAATCCTGTTTTGGTCGGGAGGGTGACAACCCTTAAAGATGAGAACAAGGAGGCCTCTCATCCCTGCCTCCGCATTCCAGCTGCCCCGGCAGTAACTTCAAGGGGAGGACGGCTCTCATCTCTTATCTATGCTAAAGAACCTTGGAGCCATGAATTGTTATGTGAACTGAGGGATCTGGTTTGAGAAGGGAAATTTACTGCTTAACACCTCACTTTTTTCCTGTGTGAACCAAACGGTCAAGACACCTTTTAGCCCGCCAATTTTCCCTTCAGGGGATTGGCTACCTATGGGTAATTCAAACTCCTTGGAATGGTATAATAGACCCGCTTGTATTATTTGTCTCATCTCTGACAATAACCCGAGATGCTGTACTAATGTAGGAATAGGCAATAAAGAACTGTGGTTAACCAACCGAGATCTGATCCTTGACTACTTTGAGCAGGACTCTCACACTTAGCCTGGATAGGCCTGCATCAGCCATGTCTTTGTAGATGGGTAACTCTCTGTTTTCAGTTATCTTTCTATATTCAAGAAGAAGAGCATCTTTTCTTCAGAGATGCACAGGAGCGATGTGGCACAACATGGGTAGCCAATAGGTTGGAGTGGGTTTAATACATCTGCTGATGGTTCTCACTGTTGTGTTGAATTGGATGTCAAGTTTGTGGTCATAGGGACTGTTGAGCCACGCTGAAGCACCATATTCCACAGTACTATACAGCAGCCCCAAAGCTGAGCATCTAAGTGTTGTAGCAGATGCACCCCAAGTTGTGCCACTTATTTTCTGGAGAATGTTGTTTTACATGCGTAGTTTCGCTGCTACATTGGTAAAATGGTGTTTATAGCTCATGGTCCTGTCCAGAATAATGCCAAGGTACTTAGATGTATGGTTGTGTGTAAGTTGGGTGCCATTAAGGTAAACATTCAGTTCACAGTTGGCAAGATTGTTATTGAGATGGAAACAGCAGCATTCTGTTTTTCCCGCGCTTGGGATAAACTGCCAGGGCTCATTTCGTAGCAGGAGCTCCTCTGCATATTAGGCCTCACACCCCTGATGTAGCCAATCCTCCAAGAGCTTACAGTAGCCCCTGTAAGAAGAGCTCTGTAAGCTCTTGGAGGTTTGGCTACATTAGGGGGTGTGGCCTAATATGCAAAGGAGCTCCTGCTACGAAATGAGCCCTGTAAACGGCCATTTACAGTAGCAGTTAGCCAAAATTTTGAGGTCCCTAGTCTGTATTTTCTCAGTCCTTTTAATTGATTTGTGCCTGGATATCTTCTCAGGAACATCAGAGATGTATAGACTGAAAAGAACTGGAGCGAGGACCAAGCCCTGGGGTAGACTGTTATTCAGTTTCTTCTGCATGTTGACTGACTGACCCGTAATTACTTGGAAAGTTCTATCACTCAGCATGTTATTTAGGAGTCAAAATAATGTTCTACAGGGGAAAACTTGTAAAAACTGCTAGGTACGTATCCGGTATGTACTCCTGAGGACCCACACATACGTCTGCACCTACCCAAACCCTTAACATATTATTATCAGTAAATCTTCATGCTTTAATGGGATTCCCAACTGATGGGCTAGTTAAACAGAATATTTAAAAAGTGTAATTCTCTTCAGGTCCAGAAAATGGGTGCAGGGGTTCATTCTGGTTGATTTTGTTCTAATACCTTCATCCTCAAGGCCAAGGCATTTTGATGGACTGAAAACAAATGCAGGGATCAAGCTGTGATTCGTCTGCTGTGTATAAAAGGTGCACACTTAGGTCTGATTTAAACATGGTGCCAGTGGTCCATAAGAGTATCCCTGTGCTGTTTGCTAAGCTGCAGCCCTATCTGTACATCCATTCTTACTGATGTGATCCTCTGCCTTAATTTTCCTTTCAAGCTTATTTCCTTGATTCTATCCTCTCATTATCTGGTTCAAGCCCTCGTCCTTATCAGGAAAACCAGAAATTGTTTCTATGAGCAAAGCTATGGTACGGTACTGGTGTCCTGTTCTTTAGGGCTGAGTCTGCAGAACTTTCGAACAGTGTTCCCTCTAAGCTGAGTTAGTGTGAGCTACCTCACAGATTTTTAACCTCTGGCTCACACATTTTTGTCTTAGCACCAGAAGGATGGCTCCAGAGCAAACTAATTTATGCGGTAGCCAAATCGCTCGCTCACAACTTTAATGCCAGTAGCTCACAAAGTTGAATTTTTGCCCACAAGACTCCACAGCTTAGAGGGAGCATTGCTTTCAAAGCAGTATCAGGACAGGATAGCGTAATATCCTCATTGCCATCCCCCATTCAAGCAGATACATGACCTTGACTCAGATTCTGAGTAAGTATGGGGATTTAACAACCAAATCCTACTGAGCTGAATAGAATTAATTCCAAGTAACTTTGCACAGGATTGCAGCCTTTGACACAGGCTAAGGCCTGGCTTTGGGATTTTGTTCTGCTTGGCTTTCTGATAGGTTGTGGTGGGTAGAGGGATGTCATCTCTCTTGCCCCCATGTTTCAGACAACACGTGGCTATCCCTTTAGACCACCTATATTTTTGGCTGTCTCACTTTTTCTATGCACTGAGTGACTATTGGTATAAAATCCAAAAGCAACAGTGGGGTAGTACTTTGTTAGCACCAACATAAACATCTAAAAACAGTGCAGAAGCTCCTTAGTGCTTGCTCACTTTTTGTGATGTTGTTTTTGGATTTTTATCTATGCACCAACATAACTACCTACTATTATTATTAGATTCATAACATCATTTAAATGTGCTAGGCATGCATGCTAAAAAAAGAAATACTTTTGCCACAAGGCTGGCTACACGGAACTTTTATTTCAGTTGTTTCAGGGTTGGGTTTTTCTTTCATAGTTGTTTTCTTTGTTTTCTTATTAACATTAGTACATCTGTTTTTCATTTGCCTCCTCCCAACTGGGATAAAATTCTCAAGGATTGTCCCTTTCACCTCCAGGATCCTTACTTCCAAATTTTAAAGAGGTAAGAAAAAAAATCTCCATTTTAGAAGCAATTAAATTTCTCAGTTGTGCTGGGAGGAGTGAACTTGAGTATCAATGAGTTTATTTACTTACTTCATTGATATTCCACCTTTCTCCCCAACGGGGACCCAAAGTGGCTTACATTGTTCTGTTCTCTCCCATTTTATCCATGTAACAACCCTGGGAGCAGGCTAGGCTGAGAGTGTGTGACTGTCCTATGGTCATCCAGCAAGCTTCCATGGCAGAGTGGGGATCTGAACTTGGGTCTCCCAGATCCTATGCTGACCTTGCCTTATTTTATTAATAAGCTTGGGGGAATTATGAATTATTAAATGGCAATAGGCATAAAATATGGGATCATAACCTATCTATATGGGAGTCTAAATTCCCAGAGCCTGTGAACAGACACAGAAACTGTGTTACTAAAATAATCAATGTCTTTACTAGATGTCCTCAGGCAGTACACAGATGAAGGTCATTCCTTTCACCATAGAAACCTCCCTGGTACCTGTGCTTGCAAGTGTTTTTCTCCCACCTGGGCTTGCTTAAGGTATCAATTATGAGAAAAGTGCAATTACAGAGTTCAAGCGACATGCCTTTTCTAGTGTTAAGATGTGATGTACTTTTCCTACATACATGTCATACCTGGGATTTAGGACCACAGCAGGAACACCCCCCCCCCCCCGAATACAATACAAGAATCAAGTATTCACATACAGGGCTAAGAATACAGAGTTGAAAGGATAATGATGTTTGCATGAGCAGGAAATGCCATTGAGGGGTGATACTTTACCTGTCCGATGAGACGAGTAGATCACGCAGCGAAAAATAGACCACAAAGGGGGGGGGGGGGATTGTAAGTTGACCAGCAACACACGTGGACTGATTCTAAACAGGCCTAGATTTGGAACCAACAAGGTAGGATGGGGTTTAGGAGAGGAAGAAGCAAGAGAGTGAACTCAGGGAGAGCTCAGCTTAAATAGCTAAAATGTGACCTGAGGCAAAGGCTCACGTGGTCACCTGGTCTCCAGGAAGTACTAGAAAAAAACTTTGGATGGGGAATAAAGGGATTAATAGCTGGGCAATTGAAAATCAGAGCTTGGCAGGGAGTGACACCTCTGGGGGAAGGGGCTGAGACAAAGGATAGAATGAAGAGAACCAATCACATTGCAGGACCAGTGCTTCATATTAACGATCAGATACTTGACAGTGGTTTTAACTGGATGGGTGACAGGACAGCTGGATCACTGCTATTGTCTGTAGTTGGGCACATCCTTTTGTTTGAGGCTGGCTCAAGAGGGAGAGGAATGTGTGATTTTCCAGGTGACCTTAACACACAAGGGAGGGGGGATTCTGCGTGATGGAGGCGACGTTCCCTCATGGCTTCTGTTCAGGAACATCTGTCCTTTACCAGAGCATGGCTTCTTTTCTGATCTGCTGCTGTCTCTGCGTGCATGGAGGTTAGGGCTGCTGGTCTGCATCCCAGTGCTTGGGGTGGATGCAGGAGTTCAGTGGCAGAAGGCTTCTGTAGTCCCAGGTCCACATCTGGCTTGGCATACTACTTAGGCTCAAGGCTCCCCTTGGCCACAGTGTACATTCCAGAGTCCAGCACAGGGCACATCACTAGCTCTGTCCATTGCCCTGGCACACACTTTTCACAGTCTGGCAAGGCAGTCATACTAAAGAATCTTTAATGATGCCATCTGAAGTGGCTGCATGGCAACACTAACCCAGAGGTCCTCAACCTTTTTCAGCCTGCAGGCACATTAGGAATGTGCCACAGCATGGAAAGCGCAGTATCAAAATGGCTGCCACAAAATGGCTGCCAAAGGAGGCAGAGCCGCACACAAAATGGATGCCACAGCTTTCCTTCAGTCACAGAGTAAGGATTCTTGTGCTGTGGTGACAGCTACTGCCAAAGCAATGTTTTTAAAAATGTGCATAGCCAATCAAATCTCCAGTGGCCAATCAGAAGCCTTGCTAGGCAAAAGCCACACCTGGCCCCACCCACTTTCTAAAAACACTTGGCGGCCACCAGGGAAGATGTCAGCGGGTGCCATAGCACCCAAGGGCAACACATCGAGAACCCCTAATCTAGCCGCTAAATCACTCTGGCTCATATCTGAATTTTCTCAGGATCCTTAAGTGTGTGTGGGGAGGGTGTTACAAGCGGGCAGGTGAGGGGATCTAAACCCTGCTCCTGCCTTACCTTGGTCACTGATTTTGCTGTTTTTCTTCCATCCTGGCTGACTTCTAGGTCAGAGTTTGCATTGGAGAAATTAAAGTAAAGTGAGACAGGGGTCGGGATTGAGCTCCCATTGTACATGTGCTCTGCTTTTCTTCAAAAAAAGATCCTCCACCCCTGCTTTGTGAATGCGAAGTTGCCTTTTTTACCCTACCAAGACTAAATGCCGGGGGGGGGGGGTGTTAAAAAGACACTGAAATAATGTTAAAGGTGCTAAGAGATTGGGATTGGGAATCTCCAGGTGGGGCCTGGAGATCTCCCAGAATTATAGTTAATCTCCAGACTACAGAGAAAATGGCTGCTTCAGAGGGTGGACTGTAGGCATGATACCCCACTGAGGTCCGTGGGCTCCATCTCCAAATCTCCGGGAATTTCCCAATCCAGACTCAGCAGTCCTATAAGAGAACCTAAATCATTGGTTCTCTCACAGAAAGAGAAATTATCCAGTCCTTCCTCTGCACTGATCTCTTGCATCTCATCTAGTCTAGGGTATTTGTTTGCTGTGGATGGGGGAGGCACCCCGACCCTGGTTTCTACCACCTTGCCAGCAATGTTCCCTCTAAGCTGTAGAGTCTTGTGAGCAAAAATTCTACTTTGTGAGCTACTGGCATTAAAGTTCTGAGCCAGCGATTTGGCTACTGCATAAATCAGTTTGCTTTGGAGCCATTCTTCCTGAGCCAAGACAAAAAGGTGTGAGCCGGAGGCTAAAAAACTGTGAGCTAGCTCACACTAACTCAGCTTAGAGGGAACACTGCTTGCCAGCTAGTATGTAAAACCTGCCCCCGCCTTACCTTGCTGGATGGAGTTCATTTTCCTCTGAGCCTTTTTTTAAATCCCTGCTTCTGACTTGAAGGGAGCAATGCTGCTCCCCCACCCCCGCCCGCAATACGAAATGCTGCCCTTGTATGGAATTAATCTCTTCCTTTCCTAAAGACAGTTCTGTAGAGAGACACCGTCTCATCAGCTGTCTGCTCTGCCAGAGACTTCCCAGTAATCAGGAACATATTTTTGGGACTGCTGAGAAGCACCAGGGGGTGTGTTGAAATAGATCGAACATTTTCCCAGTCTGGATTGAAAAGCCGCCTTAGATGGCTCTTGGGCAATATTTGGTGGGCCACGGATGATGGCTGGCCTGAGGAACAGACAGTGGGACCTCCTTGGTTCCCTCAAACATTTTGACAGAGAACAGACACAATTCATTGTTCCAGTATATTCTGAAGGTTGCCTGCAGACTGAACTCCTGGCTACCATTAATCTGTAGGAGAGGTTCTGTAGAGTGGACAGGCTTCTTTAGTTTCTCTGACCACCATGCAATGGGTTCATGATACTAGCACCCAGAAAATTGATGGGTGGGTGGGAACGCTCCCTCTAAGCTGTGGAGTCTTGTGAGCAAAAATTCTACTTGGTGAGCTGCTGACATTAAAGTTGTGAGCCAGTGATTTGGCTGCTGCATAAATTAGTTTGCTCTGCAGCCATCCTTCCTGAGCTAAGACAAAAATGTGTGAGCCAGAGGCTAAAGAACTGTGAGCTAGCTCACACTAACTCAGCTTAGAGGGAACCCGGGTGAGTGGGTTGTGAGACACATCAGTTCTTATGACAGACGGAACGGGATGTTTTGCTGATCATGCAAAAAGCAAAAATCTGATGATCTGGAGGCAATTTTGCGATTGCTTTTGTGCAGAAGCACAAAATAGGGCAGGTTGATTATATAGAGAACCAATGATCTTGCCTTGTGCAGTCTTACCACTGAGTTTCAGACCCTGCCCTAGAATCAAAGTGGCTTGCAGTTTGTTAGCATTGGAGGAGGGCATTCCTGCCATAGTTCTGGGGGGGGGGGGGATGACAAGCAGGGTTGCCCCCACATCCTGCCTGGAATTCCAAAGGCATCTCAGGACCAGTTCCACCCCCTGGGGAGTCAGACTGGCTGTAGGAAGGAAGAAGCATCCATGTTTGTGTCCTTGCAGAACATCAGATGTGTAGATGAAGTAGTTTGTTTGTTTTTTTGTTATAGAGGGGTTGTTAATCCCCCTGCCTAATCTCCCCGCCCTTCCTTCTCTCCACACCATGACTCGAACCCTCAGCCAGGGAGAGGGAGATGATCTATGGGATTTCAGAAGCCAGTTGGCCACTGTCACAAATTGGAAACAGACTGTATGGCTTGTGTCATGGAAGTGGGAAGGGGGTTGGCGGGTCCCTTGCCCTGACTCAGTCACTCACACATGGACACTTGTCCTCAATATGTGGCCAACAGTGGTTTCACATCTGGATGCCCCCAACTGTCTCACCACAGAAATGACACCTCATCCTAAGGCTCCCCTACTGGGGCCCAGATCAGCAGTGTTTGTTTTCTGTAACGAAGAGACAGCCAAGCTGAAACATGACAGTGTGTGCAAGCCAGGGACAGGCTGAACACAAAACACCACACCTACTTCTGCTCTCGAGGGGGCACTATGAGAAGCAGAGCAGGAGCGTTTTCCCTGACAAAACAGTTGTAGGAGGAACAAAGGTGGAGAGGTGGGCTGTGGGGAGTGGGGTGCAGGCCTTCTGCTGTGATACTGCTGTCCCCCCACAGTTGTAGGGAGCTGCTGAGGCTCCTTGGTGACGTATCTGCTGTGGGCTCCCCAGACAAGAGGCCCCAGTGGTAATTTTGGGCTGTGGTTAAGCTAGGATCTGTCCTAATTGCAGGGTTGGAGCAGCAAGCAGGAGGCTCTGGTGTTACCAAGCGTCCGAGGCCTGGGCAGCAGGCCAGGCCCACCTGTGGTCACATTCCCCACCCCCAGTAAATATCACCAGCACAGGACTGGCAGGGAGAAAAGGACGAGGCATAAAGCAGGAGCACCTCTGAACACACACACAGGAAAGTTCACCCTTAACTAGTGCCTCCAGCCAGAGCCATAGGCTCCTCACCCCTTCCCTCTCCTCGCTCTAAGGAATGGAAGGGGAACTATCTATCACAGTTGCCCTTGCAATATCGTTACGAGGTCGGCCAATATTTATTCCAATTTTGCAGAAGGAAATTTGGTCTGAAGGACTGGCTTGCTCAAAGAGCTCTTGAAGGAAGTGTGATTTGAATCAGGTTCTTTGCCCTCAAAAATACTACTACTACCACTAGTAGTGATAGGAGGAGGTGGAGAAATGGTGGTGGTGGTGGTGGTAGCAGTGCAACAGATGTTAAAATACTTAATCGCACATAACCTTTCCAAAATTTCCTTCATATAACTAGGACTTCAGGCCAACTTACATTATACTCTTTACATATGGTTTCAGGTAAAGCTACTTCTGCCAAACTTCATATCCAGTCCTGCACCAGACTAGTTATGGCACTACAATAGTTTGTATGTAGATCTGAGGGGGAAATGTAGTAAGAATGCCATGGGCAATACAGATCAAATAAGTTTTACAAGCATCCTGCATCAACGTCACTGAATTACCCATCCACAGGGGTCATTTCGAGCAGGAATGCGCAGGAATGCTGTTCCAAGAGTAACAAGCCCAGGAGTGGGCACATATGGTGATGCGCTGTGAAAAAAGCAAAAGCATACTAACTTGATCTGTATTTTCATGCTTGTTGTAGGGTAGCTTCCCTGCAAGAGCAAAGGAAACCTAAAGTGGCTTTAGTCAAAGTGTAAAGATGGCTCGCCAGCTCTGAGTTGGGAAATACCTGGAGATTTGGGGGGTGGAGCCTGAGCAGTGGGTGGTGCCTTCTGACACACTTCCTGTGATGTCAGGGGGTGTGGCATATGCAAATAAGTTATGTTAATGAGCTCTTGCACCTCTTTTTTTTTTTACGAAATGACCCCTGCCCATCCATCTATCCATCCATCCATCCATCCATCCATCCATCCATCCATCCATCCAGGGCTATAGATCTTTCCACACACAAACTCTAAAAGGCATGTTGAGGATACTGTTCACACAAATCATTATGCCACTTTAATTCAACCCAACATATTACAATATTTCAAATTGCTTCTTGTTCCCCATTACCCAAATGGATAGTCCTCTGTAGGGTTAGACTCCTTGTGGGGATACAACATCAGGGACTATGCTTTTAAAAATTATTCACAAATATAGAGGTTGTGCATGGGGGAGAAGGCTGACATGCAGATAGGCAGTGCTCGTCTATAAACTGCCACTGGTTGCCCAAAAACAATAGTAAGTCTGATTCCTGCAACCCTCCTCTCTTTCACTGGCTTTGTTCTAATCATCAAATTGTTTTCTTCACCTCCCACCCAACCTGGCAGGGTGCGTTCAGTAGATACTAGCCACCAGCCATCAAGCAAGCGACCAGCAAGCAAAGCGTAAAAAGCCTTGAGAAAAGAGGCAGTTTGCATATCCAGAGGGTGCCTGCAACCATTTGTGGGCATTAGTGAATGATGAATGCATGCATACTTCAATTAATGTCCACACAAACCCACATGAATGCCCTACAGAGGTGTTGCACATGAACTATGCACACCCATAAAATCCAGACATTTAAGGGATGCAAAATCTCAACTGTAAAAGGAAGGGGTTATGGAATACCTTCAAGGGACAAAAAGAATCTTGACGTTTTTAGGGAGGTGATGTTCTAGGACAAGGAACAAACCTTTAAGCCCTAGATACTGAGCATCCAGAAGGGCTCAGATGTAGACCTGTGCCTCAGCTTTTCTCCATCTTCCTGATCCACAGTGCTTTCTCAATTTGGCCACAGTCTCCTTCCTTTGCCAGCCTCTGAAGCAACCCCCATTTTGCCTGTAGACAGGGAGCAGCAGCAAAAGACATGCCTGGCCACTATCTGCAATACGCCTCTCGCAACAGGGGCATTTGGACAAAAGCCTCCTCCTTCTTACAGTGAAGTCAGCCCTGCTTACGAAAAGCAAGGGACAGCCAGCATCCCTAAGACAATGCTGTCCATCAGTATATTGAGAATAGATATGCCTGCAGACAGGGCTATTTTGGGGCAGGAACGCACAGGAATGGAATTCCGGCTGGCTCCTGAGTTGGCCATGCCTACAACCAAAACCTCTGGCATGCGTGGCTACAGAGCATGCTGCTCTTTCTACGTTACACACAAAAGAGAAAGGTGGCATGTTAAAATGCAGTCTTTCCCGCTGGGGAGCCCATAGGGATTTCCTTGTCAAGTTCACTCCCACTTCCGGTCAGGGGAAATGGAGATTGACGCACCCTGTAAATGCTCAGGGTGGACGGCGGTTCTTTCTGACAACTCGGGGGCTTTTAGCACCCGATGCAACCCTCCCCAGGCAGAGGAGTGTCCAGCAAGCAACAAGACCCAAGGGAGAGTTGAGATCGGTGAGCGATAAATCTCGGAGGAGGTTTGTTGACACTTTGATCTCCCCCAGTGCGGGTTCTGCAAGCAACTCTAAAGAGCTGAACCGGGCTGATTTATTCAGCATAAAACCTCCACTCCCCCGATTTCTTGACTAAAAGAAGACAAACTCTAATTTATGAAGCTTCACCCTTACCTGAAGAACATCTAAAGGTAATAAAAAGTTCACTCCCTGCCAGTCAGCTGAGAGTGAAATTGACAAGGAAAAGCCTCTCTCTGCCTTCCCTTCTCTAGCTGACATGTGGCAGCTGGAAAAGGGCAGGCAGGGAACCCAGGCACATTGAAAATGCCTCTTTCCCTCCCTATTCTGGGGGAGGGAGAGAAAGGCATTTAACTATGCCTCTGCTGCACTTCCCCAAGTCTCTCTGCAATAGCGGAGAGGCTCAGTGAAGAAAGGGGCATGTGTGCATGCCTGCCTTCCTTTCCCCAGCCTGTCTGCCATGGCAGACAGGCTGGGAAAAGAGGGCTGGCATGCAGACATGCCTGGGTTCCCCTCCTGATCTTCTCCAGGTGCAAGAAGATCAGGAGGGGAACCCGGACATGTTGAAAATGCCTTTCTTTCCCCGTCGATCTGGAGTGATTGGAGAGGCTCAGGGAAAGAATGGGACATCTTTGCCTGGCTGTCCTCGGTCTCCCCAGCCTGCATGCCTTGGCAGGCTGGCTGGGGAGACTGAGGGCAGCCAGGCAAACATGCCTGCTTCCCTTCCCAATCTTTCGGGGGGATAGGAGACTAGAAAGGTGATGCCACTTCAGCAGCGCCTTTCCCTGGCCATCTGGTTTTGGGGGGGGTAGACTAGAAAGGTGATGCTGAAGTGGGGCAGAGAAGCTCAGGAGGGGGGAGGCAAGATCCATGCCTGCCCTGTGCTTTCCCAGCCCACCACCTAATATGCCACTGAGCTGTACTGTCAGGGGTGTGGCCTAATATGCTAATGCCTTTCTGCTGTTGGGCGTGGCCTGTTATGCTAATGAGTTTCTGCTGGGCTTTTCCTACAAAAAAAGCCCTGCCTGCAGATATTCATGTCTATGCATCTATAGGCATATACTCAGAGGTAGCACAAAGTGTCCATTTCAAACGGCAAAAGCAGCCTTACAAACAAATTCACAAGACATTACTTGGCCATAAATACATTTTCCCGCCCACACATACCTTTATTAGTCATGTGTGGCTGAAAAAAAATAACCTATTTGTGTAAAGCTTCCATGATTGGTCGCCTAGAGGCAATTCACACTCACCGCAGGTGACCTGGATAGTGGTTATTTCCAAGCCTGGGCAAAATGGCATTATGTGACTTAGACTCCACCCTAGATGGCTCCAGGCCTGCCTCTAAGTCCACCTGGACACTAGAAAGGGCAACGGCTGACTGTGTCTCTGTCCATCCTGCTAGCTATTTTCAGGTTGCAATAAGCTTATGAGACAGCCGGTTATGGATGCCTCGGGGGCTTTCGTGCGCTCCCACTCTGAGGCTAGTTACCGAGAGCCTCCCAACTCCCAGCACATTCTTGGGGGTGAGAGTAGGATGAACGATATCCTGTGCCAGCCACAGTTGAATTTAGTAGAAGGTCATTTTCTCAGCAGGGAGCTCGTGGGGGAGGTTTGGGATGAAACTCAAGGAAAAACACCCAGTTTGTGCACACGCTTCACTGCTCCCCACTGGGAACAACAGCCGACACGGAGGGGGACCCAAAGCCAAGGGCTCAGGCGAGACAGAGCCCAGTTCCCCGGGAGCCAATCACTGCCAGCCTCCGCATTCTCCCGGGTGATACCAAACTTCTGCAAAAGCAGAATCTTGGGAGTTTACAGTTCGTAACTGCAAAAAGAAACTTTCATGTAACACATTACAAGAATGGAATATTCTTACAAAGTGATGAAAATGTGGCACATGCAACGGGTTTGATCCAGCCAGGTTTTTCATTCAGTTTTGCTCAGTTCCCTTCCTTGCTACATCCCCATCCCATATGGCTTTGGTGCACTCGAGTCCACTAATCCCATTGATCAGTGGTAGAATCTCTGCTTGGTATGCTGAAGACTCCAAGTTCAATCCCTGGTATCTCTGCTTACGAGGAGATCTAGTAGTGGGTGAGGAGAAAGACCTCTACCTGAGACTGCTGCCAGCCCGAGTCGACAGTACTGGTCTGGTTGGTCCAGTGGGCTGACAGAATAAGACAGCTTCCGATATGTATATCCCCAGCGTACCCTTTGGGGTGGTCAAAGGACAGAGTTACTAGCAGGCTTGGAGGAAAATGTCCTGTCCCTTTAACAGAGGCTTAACTGTGAGGAAATAAGCAGCTGAAGCTTTTCATGGCCTGGACCTAAAGCTGGTAGAGTAAAATCCAGTATGGCTTCTTCTTCTTTTTTTACAGTATCACAAAATGTATCTTATTTTGGAGCTAGTCAGGTGGCAGGCCTAGATGTGGGACCCTCCAGACTGATGACTGCGGAGGCTGCAGCAGGGGAGGGAATCCCTCTCTTGGGTGACTTTCTGCTGGCACACGTCTGGCTCCAAGCCAAGGCAGTGAAGGTGCCCAGAAATCTGGAGGCAATGTTGAGTCCCTGTTTAAAAAAAAAGCCCAGTGCAATGGTGTGAATGAAGATAGTCAAATGGAGTCCCAGCGGCTCTTGATCATTTAATATTCTATTCTTATGCTGTTAAGCGTCTAATAAAAACAGAAGGGGCAGGCTGGCAAATTTTCCATTCGGAGCAGACTGCACAACACATCTGCAAGCAAAGGAGCAGAATCTCTCCTTGCTGAGAGGCCGCAGAGCCTTTCTTTGTAGAATGGGGACCAGAATGGGAGACATGCACACATCTGCTTGCAACATTATCTGAGGCCTGGACTTTTCTTCCAGAATGGTGTTTGAGTTTTGAATAGAATTGTGGGGACTGAAAGAGACGTGAAGTCCAACTTCACTTGTGCTTTGCAGGGAACATTCTAGGGCCCCCAGTGCATTCCAAGGCACCTCATGTAGATATTACATTTTGCACTTATTTTAAACATCCATGCCTTTTCCAAGGTTGAAGTCTGATCAATAGAATAGGGATTTCCCTCCCCAAAGTAATTTCAGTGCTATTTTTTAAAATATCAGGATTCCTCCTGAATCAGTCTTCGTTTTCTTCATCAGTCTCAAAAGATTACTCAGCTGATTTTCACGGCGAAATTGGAGAACGAAGCAATGTGATGGCTGACTTTCAAGATCTCCCAGCAGCTTCAGTACAAAGCAAGCTAGTTACTTGTGCCCATGATCAGGAGTGTCAGAATTTGGGAGAATTCCTTCAAGTGGTGCTTGGGGAGTTCTTCATCTCAGATTAGCTTGAAGCTGAACTTGGTGCTTAAACCAAAGCATCTGTGTTTGAGTCAGCAAGGCTTAGCAGGAGCAAGATTCTTTATACAAAAGGAGATGCAGTTACCTTTCCATCAAAGATTGGGACACTTCATCCCCCCTGCCCCCATCATGCTATAAGGAATATATGTGGGGATGCTCATGAGCAAACCGTCTCTTCTTCCTTCAAAACCTATGCCAATGAACAAGACAATAAATGTTGGACGTTCTGCATCTCATTACAGTACTTTATATTTTGCCAAGAAACAACTTATGTCAGCACTTCAATGCAGACTTAAAGAAGCAGGGTTGCCAACTGATTAGGAAACAGAGAGACCTGCTGCTATGCATTTAAGGAGTCAGGGCAGTGTAATGTTTAGAGTGCTGGATTAGGTCCAAGGAGACCCAGGTTCAGAGCCCTGCTTGATACTTACTGGGTGACCTCTGGCCAGCTATTTGCTCTCATCCTAACCTACTTCACAGGGTTATTGTGAAGATAAAATGGAGGAAAGGAGAGAAAGAGAGGAAATGTCAGTCCAAGCCCCTTTGAGGAAGAGTGGAATAACATGCACTACATGTATAAATATAGTGCTTGATTAATCCATTGCATTTTTATCCCACTCTTCTTGCTTCCTGTAAGGAACCCAGAGTGGGTTATGTGGTTTCCTCCTTCCAACTTTATCCTCAGAACAACCATGAGAGAGAGAGTGCCAGGCTCTAGGTCATCTACCAAGCTTCATAGCTGGGAATATGAGCTTAATTCTCCCATGTTCTAGGCTGACGTGGTAACACCACCACCACCACCATGCTGGCTGCTTGATCTGCAGAAATAAGCAGATGTGGCACAGAGCAGGGGCCTCCACTGGTAGCTCCCTAGTTGCTGTAGAGCAGCTCATGCACCCAGTAGACTAGAAGACCCAGGAAGAAATCATGAAAAGATCGGCTCTTTTTTTAAAGCTTTTATTTTATATTATTTTTTTCTTTGCTGAGTTTTTTTGCTGGCAGCCTTCCTCTTTCGTGTTCTGTTTCTGTGTGCGTCACCTGCCGTCAAGTCACAGCTGACTTCTGGTGACCCTGTAGGGACTTCAAGGCGAGAGACTGACAGGGGTGGATTGCCATTGCCTGCCTCTACAGAGTGACCCTGGGACTCCTGGGTGGCCTCCAGAACTTCGTAACATACCCGGTTCGGGGGAGCACCTCAGAAGTAGCTCTCATTAAAGAAAAGGTTGGTGAATCCTGGCATTGAGCTAAGCCCTGTCACTGGTTCCTTTCAATGCATCGAGTTGTGAGTGTGTGGAAATGGGCAACTGAAGCTTTTTATGACATGGAGATAAGTGTCGTTACCTGGTAAATGACATCCAAATGACCCTCTATTATAAGGGTAGGACATTTCTCTCCAGGTCAGTTGGCAACTTTCTATAGGCTCAAGGACTGGTTCTTAGAGGTGAGCAATGCTGGCAAAATGAGATCTTGTAGTAGGTGAAAGATGGAAAACTAGAAAAAGGCAAGGGGGAAAGGAGCTCCAGGCTTCTCGGTTTAGGGATTTGTGAAAGGCCCCGTGTGTTTGGTAAACTGGAGATGGGTTCCTTCAGCAATATCAAGGAAAGACCATTTAAGGATACTAAAACAGAAAACTACTTAGTTCAGAGCAAAGTTGCTAACTTCCTGGAGAAAAAAAAATCCTGTCATAGAGGCTTAATGGATTGGTTATTTAACCAGGTGATGTTCTTTACTTCCATGCCTTTAAAAGCTCCAGCCACCCAATTCCATATATTAAGCCTCTATTAAAGAGACGGGACATTTTTCTCCAGGCCCGTTGGCAATTCTAATTCAGAATGTATGTAATTTGCAGGGCGTTGGCCAGCCGGCCCATCGACCAGGGGCAGGGGGGATGAGAGGGATAATGCAATGGCCAGGCTTTCATTGCTCTTCCATGGGCCAAGCTTCCTCTAAAAAGTGTCACGGGCTATATTCACCCACATGACTCAGAGCTCACCCCTCCTCCAAGTCTGTGACACTGCATGGGTTGGGGAAATGGGACACCCAGCCAAGGAACGGGCCACTGGGAGGGACAACAAGGGAGGTTTCCTCTGATAGTGCAAATGTGTTGATGCAAACAGTTAGGAAGTTCAACATTCTGTCACTTAAATGAATACTGATGATAGAAAAGGTAACGAAGTAACAGTATATCTAGGAGTGTTGCTACTGAAACTACTACTACCACCACTAGCTGTAACTACATTGCTATTGCTACTACCAGGGCTATTTTTGGGCAGGAACGCACAGGAACGGAGTTCCGGCTGGCTCCTGAGTTGGCCACACCCAGCAGGAACTCATTAGCATAATAGGCCACACCCAACAGCAGAGACTCATTAGGACTGGCTACATTAGGGGTATGTGGCCTAACATGCAAATTAATTCCTGCTACGAAAAAAAGCCCAGGGTTTTGACAACAAACAAGGTAAACAGAATACAAAGCAAAAGGTGGGTGTGGCTGGATGACCACTCTTCTGGTAACATGGGGGTGTGGCCTAATACGCTAATAAACTGTGCTGTCAGTGGTGTGGTCTAATATGCTAATGAGTTTCTGCTGTTGGGTGTGGCCTATTATGCTAATGAGTTCCTGCTGGGCTTTTTCTACAAAAAAAGCCCTGGCTACTACATACTAATATGTATATAATAAACATTGCACTGCCTTATTTCATGTCAGGCTGTTCCTCCATCTAGCTTAGTACTGTCTGCTCCAGTTGCACCAAGTCAGAAGATCCGGAGAAATCAGAAACTGAACCTGGGATCCTCTGCGGCTGAGCTGTTGCCTCCTTCCCTACAACATTTCTGAGGTAAATAATGTCACCTGGTAAACAACATCCCATTAAGCCCCTATTAAGAGGGCAGGACATTTTTTCTTCAGATCAGTTGGCAACTTCAGAACCATTTCGAAGGTACTGGCCCCTGATCCCCCTCAGCACAAGTGACTTCAGCTTCTAAACCCAAAACCTCATATAATCACAGTTACATAGGAGCTATGTAAATCCTCCTGAAGCACTAAACTATGCTTTTTGAGGTAGAAATAGTAGGCGGCTGCTACTGCTACTGCTACTTAGCTCCCATCGGCCAAGTTATAACACTTTAGCAACACCAACCATAAACCCCTGCACTATGTTCTGACTTGGTACTAGAAATCACTACTACTAGTAGTACTAGATACTGCTATCAGTAGTAGTAGTAGTACTAGTTTTGGCTCCCACTGACAAAGTTATACCATTTTAGTGTAGCAAAACCTGAACCACTGAGCTATGCGTCTTGAGAAAGTAGTGATAATAGCGATAGTTACTGCAGCAGCAGCAGCAACTGTTGCTAGCAGTACTAGTTTTGCCCCTCATGGACCACGTCATCCAGTTTTAGTGAAAGCTTTCAAAGCAAAACCTTGACCTCCAAATGTTTTGCAGAATACAAGCCTCTTACAGATGGGCAACATGTACAAACCTTACAATACAGGATGAAAGAGGCCTGATCTCTGCACATAGCAGAATAAGGTGGTAGTGAGCTGGCAAAGGGCCCAGGCAGTCGAACAGACTGTAGTACTTCAGACTTCTTTTTTAAAAGGTCCCCTACATTCATAATTCCCTGGAAATAGAAAGCTAGCACAACATGCAAAGAGATAAATTGGAACCTTTTGCTCTGATGTGCTAATTTTTTATTTGCAGGGAGGTTCCCCCCCCCCCCCCAGGGCAGCATTACAAATGTGACTTTCCCCGCCCACCATCTGGAGTGGTACAGCCCTTCCTGTTTTCTCAAGGTTGTACCATCTCATTCCACTCCATCTGTAGACAAGGACTGTGGGTGTTCAAATCATGCTACTTGATCTAGAGCACACTTCTGATATAAATGCAGAGCCCCAAGTGGGCAGAACGCTGGTGGCATCTGTAACACACGTTTGTTTGACATAGGAGGGGCCTGGTGCTGAGACAATGCATATACACTTTGGGGGAAGAACTTGAGAGCTGGTGGCATATCAGTGCACAAACAATGATGCCTGAGGTTGAACTAGCACAAAGGTATCTTTAATTATTTTTATCAGACAGCTCAGTAGCTAAGAAGAGACAGTAGCTAAGAGGATTCTTGAGTTTTCTTCTCAGCTGTGAGAGGGGAGATGGAGAGAATGTAGGAATGGTGCGTGCAGGGCTCATTTCGTAGCAGGAGCTCCTCTGCATATTAGGCCACACACCCCTGATGTAGCCAATCCTCCAAGAGCTTACAGTAGTTCCTGTAAGAAGAGCTCTGTAAGCTCTTGGAGGTTTGGCTACATTAGGGGTGTGTGGCCTAATATGCAAAGGAGCTCTTCCTATGAAATGAGCCCTGGGTGCGTGGGAATCCAAAGTTCTATTTACACCTCTAAGACCTAAACTATGTGTTGTGGGAAATTCCATGAGTGCTGCTGATCAATGCTCCCTCTAAGCTGTGGAGTCTTGTGAGCAAAACTTGGCATTACTTGGTGAGCTACTGGCATTAAAGTTGTGAGCGAGCAATTTGGCTGCTGCATAAATGAGCTGGCTCTGGAGCCATCCTTCCTGAGCTAAGGCAAAAATGTGTGAGCTGGAGGCTAAAACACTGTGGGCTTGCTCACACTAACTCAGCTTAGAGGGAACACTGCTGCTGATCCATGGAGTAATTCAGCACTGAAAATATGTGTAAAGAGATGTCATCATGTTTACACTTCTCCACAAGGGGCAACTAATGGAGCAGGGGAAAGGCCAAGATGATGTCCTGTTACATACATTTTTAAAGGTCACATTACTGAAGAGATGCAGTAAGACCCTTCAGTCAAAATCTCACATAACATGTCACCGTCTGGGACCCAAAGGAGAAAAGTCTGCTTCAGCATTTCCAACACTTCTATTAGCTGAGGCACATTTTTTCATCTGAATTAAAATTGGGGAAATGCTTTACTTTTACACTCCGAAAAGGCTGACTTTTAGAGTTATGAGGAAGGACCACCCCACTCTCAGAGGTGCCCATCCCGTGTGTTTTGGTGTCACTGTTCTAAGCATGCCTCCTGATTGGAAGATGGCCCAGAACCGGGGCTCATTCAGAGATACAGTTTGGAGTCTCTTCTGAGAGTAGGAACTCCTGACACATCTGTCTTGTTGGCGGACAGACCCAGTCACACCCAGTGCAGAGATATGGCAGGACTGTCTGCCCTCCACAGAGACTGTAAACAAGGAGGCAAGGTTGGAGTAGAGGAAAATGCTGAGGCAGAGCAGGCGGCCCCCCTCAATGGGTGCCTTTCTATATTGATTTCTTTTGTGGCACCCTAGCACATGCTCACAGTTTGGGAATGACTTGTCTGGCGGCCTAAGATGGGACCGAGAGCCAAAATTCCTGAACTTCTTTGCAGTCCTCGTGGAGGAAGACAATACAGGCCAGAACTGCTAGGTTTTGTGCCCTCCTTTCCAGTGACCAAAGGGTGTCCTGGGTTTACCACTGTGGAGCCTCTGGCTCCTGTGAACTCTCAGACCTCATGTCACTGGGATAATGACAGGGTCGCTGGGAGGGGGAGGCTGAGCTGGTTTTAAATAATGTGCAAATTGGCCCTGCTCTCCATGCGGTTTGTTGCCTTTCCATGGGGGGATCCTTCCTGCTGGGACCCCCAGACAAGCACATGACTCAGCCGTGGTGGCTGTCCCAGATGGGAAGTTGCTCACATCCCCTCGCTGGGTGAGTCAGGCGGCAGAGTCCCATAACCGCCCCCACCCCCCACTGCTGGCCTGAAGACATTTTTCATACCTGAAGCAAAAAGCGCAAAAGATTCCCCCACCCTGTTCTGGATGAGAATTGTTTTAATGACAGGCCGGGCTGGGAGGCAGGAGAACAGCAACCCCTTCTGGCTTTTGCTGCCCAGACAGCTCCTTGTTGCTTTGTGCATGGCTGGAGGCAGGGCTATTATTTCCAGGAGACTCGAAGCACTATTTCATACAGGGTTCATCTTTCATTTACCCCACAATTGTCTCTGGTCAGATAGGTACTGCAGATTTTTTCAAGTACTACCAAAGCAACGTTGGATGGGGAAGATCTGGTTGCCACATTCCATTAGTTGCTTTTTGTACTTTGGGGTTGAAATAGAGCTACCAACAGGGCCTTGAGAAAAATGTCCTGCCCTTTTAGGAGAGGCTGAAGTTTTTCATGGCATGGAGGTAAGTAACACCACCTGGTAAATAATATCCCCGCAAGCCTCTATTAAAGGGATGGGCATTTTTCTCCAGGTAGCTGGCAACCCTACACACTGGAAATGACAAGGCTATGTCTTCCTCCTACAGGGCATAAGGTTGCTGATCAGGGACAACAGATAAATTAGGATTTTGTTCTTCCCAGAACAGCTTCAGAGCTCTGACCTGGATAGCTCAGGCTAGCCTGATCTCATCAGATCTTAAAGCTAAGCAGGTTTGGCCCTGGCTAGTACTTGGATGGGAGACCTCCAAGGAACACCAGGGTCATGACGCAGAGGCAGGCAACGACAAACCACCTCTGAACATCTCTTGCTTGAAAACCCTATGGGGTTGCCATAAGTCAGCTGTGACTTGACGGCGCTTTCCACCACCACCGTTTCCAGAGAACAAACAGCACCACAAGTTTAAGACAGAGCTGGGTAATTTATGAATACAAGTCCTTGGCCGGGAGGGCAGCATAGAAATCTAACCAACCAATCAAATGAATGAATGAATGTAACACTTTCTATTAGGGCCAACCAAGAGAAACTGTTCAGATTTATTCATCAGCTTCAGATGAAGAGCTCTGGAAAATGCAGAAGTTTGCACAGTTTTGCATTATTTTGACTGGTCCTAACAAAAGTTATTACATGGCTTTTCTTTTTGGATTTTGCTTTGGATCAACTCAGCTATCTGCAGTTGATCTATATTTTTGATTTCTTATCGTTTCCATTTAGTTGCCTCAGTTGTGGCCCACCGGACCAGGAAAGTTCCCTGCACATCCTTCTTGTGTCCCGTGGAGCATCTGGAATTTACACAACTAAAAACAGCATGTTGGATGAAGTGGATTTGAAGTAGGGCTACCCACTGCCTGGAGAAAAAATGACAGGTCTCTTTGATACAGACGTAATGGGATGTTTTTACCAGGTAATGCTATTTACCCTCCTGCCGTGAAAAGGTTAAGGTGCCCATTTCCACACATTAAGGGCAGGACATTTTTCTCCAGGCCTGCTGGCAACCTGAAGTCTGGGTTACTAACTGACCAGAAAAGGCTAGTTGGGTGTCATTAACTGCAGTTTGAGAACCAGCAGGTGAAGCTTTTCAAGGCACAGAGAGAAGCATTACCAATTCTTAATGCACTCAGTGAGGCCAAGTGGCTCTAAACAGCAGAGCAGAGGCTGGAAAAAGTTGCTTTCTTTAACCCCATCCCACCCCCTAAGTTTACTTTTTGATATCATGAAGGATGGGTTTTGCTTACCAAGGATATCCATACCTCAGTCTTGAACTGATCTAGCAACCATTCCCCCCCCTTCAAATACACTGCAAAATGCAGGTCTTTGGGGGGCTGGCAATGACCTATACAGAAGTCTTAGCATCCTCCCCAAATTACACTTCCCAGAATTTTGCAGGGCTACCCTCCGAAAGGAAATGCAGGTGGGTGGCAATCAAGTCATGGGTTGCATGGAACAATGGATACAGTGCCCCATCTAGTGGCTGCTTTAAAAAGCACACCTTTCTGCTGCCTCTAGTTACATTTTGTGCTCGCTGTGATTTTTGTAGAAAAATGCTGGTAAGGCACAAAACTTGTAATAGAGAAAAATGTAAACCAGTAGCAGGATACAGTGAGAAGGCTCTGTGTCCTTAAAAAAGTGGTGATGGGCTTGTTACAGTGGAAATCCTTTGCAGGAAGAGTCTGTATTCAGTCACTGCCTTTGGTTCATGATGTGGCCAAACCTGAGGAGCTGAACTACATGAGATGCTGAAGATCCATGCTGGAATCTCCGGCTTGATAATACAGACCTGGGTTCCACCAATGGGTAAGGGGAAGTTGTTCTTTTCACCAGGCTGGCATCCCAATCAGAAATGCCCCCACCAGCTACTTTAAGCCACAGGAAGAGGAAAAGGTAGGTACACTTAAGTTGACAGTGGACAACGCTTCTGAGGGACAGCAGGCCTTTCACTCTGGAACCTTAATGAGGTGAGGACCATCTAACCAGAGCTCCTTGGAGGAAAGATGCAATAAAATGTGAGAAATAGACAAACCAAGATTGTTTACAGCTGTCATTTATGGAAAGCCATGGGACAGGAATGGTAATTCTTCACTTGTAGGGGATTCAGACGTTTTCAGGGCATGCCTCTGTTGTGGAGAATGCAGCATGCAGGGCATTATTGGAGGGCTGTGTTAGAGATGTACACTTCCAGCGGCAGTTGTGGGTTTGCTGTTGTGAAGATAAAGTGGTGGGTTGGGAAGGGGGTGGGGACTATGCTGTAAGCCACTTTGGGTCCCCAAAGAGGAGAAAGGGTTTTTTTTTCAATAAATAAACAGATGTTTCCACACTTGACATGGTGAGCCTCAACCCGGAAATGCTGCCTAGCTGGAAGAAGGGTCAAGCGCACACCTGCCGACTTCTCCTCCCCTTCCAAATTGTCCTACCAGTGCTTGGCAGTACAGGAATGCCGGCTGCATTGCCACCCAAAGTGTAGACCAGTCCTCTGATTCAGTGGAACTCTCCCCTTGTTACACTTTGGATAAAACTGCTGTGGATAAAGCCCAAAGGCTACAGACACGTATTGGATAGTGTCTACAGAGGTTTGGATTTACACTGAATCAAGCCTGGAAATGGTGAACTGTCTGGAGGTCAACTGTTACAGGAGTTGAGGGGAAAGTCTTTGCAAGAAGAAAAACCTTGCTGATTTGGGCTCCATCCATTTTAGATCATCCACCTTTAGATCTCTGTAAAACATTTTTTTTTCTCACATACAAGATGGATTTTCAAGTAGCTTTATTGTATTTATTAATAGAAAGTGGCCCAGCCAGATACTAGCTAGCTGGGGAGGCTCTATAAATAAAGCCAGCATTTTTCTTGGCATACATATTGATCAAACCTGGCAGAGATACATTTCTCAGACCACACGGGGGGGGGGGGTTTCCCCCTCAGTTGTCCAAGCTGTTGAATAAATGTCCCCATAACATTAACACAACATGTCTGAAGTACAATGACCTTTCAAAGGGCAAATTAAAGGCAACAGGTATTCTTAACAAATCAGGTACCACTCCAGTAGTGCACAGAAAAACACTAACATCTACTTCGCAATTTTAGTATCTGGATCACTGCTCAAATTATAGAGGTGGGGAGCCCTTCTATCCACCATCTCCACCAATTTGCCCCTCTCTGCTGAGCATTTCCAAAACAGTAGCTAAGGGCAGCAATACAAAAGGGAGGAGGACCCACCAGTAATTCCAGCACTGATTTTGAATCTCACTTCATTTTCTTTCACACTATATGGCACTGCTGTATTTCGGTGGGGTCTGATGCTGACCTAACTGACCACAGTAGTTTAACAAGACTACATCATCCAGCATCTTCAGTTGAAGAAACAGCTGTTATTGTGGAGCACTGCCGTTCCCAAATGCCTGGTGCCACAGAGATTTTTAGGCAATAACCATGTGGAAGTAGAGAAGTAGAGCATGTCTTAGCATATTTACTGTCCATTGCACATATCCCTGCTACATAAAAATTGCCCTGCCAAATCAAGCCATCTAAGCCAGCACAGTCTCCAACGAATGACAGCCAGACAGATGATCCAGGGAGGCCCAGAAGCCCAGACTATAATGTTGATGGCCATTTTCTGTCGCTTGCCACTAGCAACTGGAAATCAGAGGTATACTGCCTCAGAACACAGAGGTTCCATTCTTAGAGATTATGCCATGCCATACAGAGGGTTAGAAGGTTTTACAGTTGGCTGAACCAAACATAAATGGGGGTTCCCTGACACTTCAAAGACTAACACAATTATATTCCAGCATAAAGCACTGCAGATTACAGCTGAGAGAGGAAACCACCTAATGTAGAAGCTTCTTCAGTCTACAAATGGTTTTGCTGGAATAAAACTGTGTTAGTCTTTAATGTTCTACAAGGCTCCTGTTTGTTTGCTTGTTTGACAAGCTACAGCTGTGTCTCTATCTCTTTCTCATCCCACAGCCTCAAACCTACCAGTGTCCCTGAGCCTGAGGCAAAAAGGAGGGCAGTGCTGTAGGGATACCAGGCACTTGAGACTCACACAGAGTGAGGTGGGCAGAGGCGGGGCAGGAGTCTGAGCTGTCTTCTAATCCCTCTTCATTGCTATGGCGCTGACTGACTCGCCTGCCAGCCCCTCTCGGGTCCATTGCTCAGGGTGGCAGATTTGGGATTTCCGGGCACCACAGTGGCATTCGATCCTATGCTCTCCGAGCTGCTGCTGCTGTAGGAGAGCGCCCCTGCATTCAGGCGCCCCTTCCACGGGAAATGCCCACCGGCTGGCTGTCGCTCCTTCTCCAGCTCTTCGTCAGTGTCTGAATCTGGCGCTGTGTGGCGGCGGATCCTGGACATGGCTTCTCTCAGATCCCGCACATAGGATCTGTGCTGAGGGCTGCAGGAGGAGGAGGGCTCGGCTTCAGCCAGGGCCGCACAACCCCCGCCACTCTGGCCAGCCTCCGCCGCCCGAGCGGCCTCAAGGCAAAGCAGCCCTGCATCTCGAGGCTCCGCTAGGACGCCCTCGGGCGCCGGGTTGGGGAATGGCTGCTTGGGGCTGCCCTGGGCGGAAGAGGGGGCCCGCTCCGGCCGAGCTAGCGCAGAGGCTGCTGCCTCCGCCGGGGCCCTCCCCTCAGCCCTGCGCCTGGGGCTCGCGGTCCCCGAGGGCTGTCCCCCCTGCTCGGTGAAGCCCAGCTCGCTGAGGGGGAGGCCCAGGATGCGGGAGGCCCGCTCCTCCAGGGAGGCCGGCGGGGCGGGAGACGCAGAGGCCGAGGGGGCGGCGGGGGGACTCGGCTTCGCGCACGCCCGGCCCACGTAGCGCACACGCTCGGTCCGGGCCGGGGGGATGTAGTGGGTCTGGATCACCACGCACGTGGCGTCGATCACCAGGAGCCCCCCGGCCCCCCGCGGCGCGCCTCTGCCCCCCGCCGGGCTCCCCCGGGGCTCTCTCAGCCGGCGGCTGCTGCTGCTGCGGGGCTCCTTCCACTCGGGGCTCCCCCGGCGGCTCCCTTTGCCGGCAGCGCCAGGCCAGGCGGCGGCGGCGGGGCTAAAGGCCCACCCTGCAGGGAGGGCGTGCTGGGGGACGGAGCCGTGGTTGAGCACAGGCGGGCAGAAGGCGGGCGACCGCTTGGTCACCCGCGGCAGAGTGTGGCTTCTGGGCGGGGGGTCCCTGGGCCAGTCAGGTGCCCAGGCGGAGGAGGAGGCCTCTGCCGCCCGCTCCGCCGGCCTCCTCCGTCCCCCCCAGGTCCTGGCTCCCTCCAGGTAGCTCCAGCGGCCGCCGGGCCCCGGGGCCGCCACCGGGCATTGCCCTCTCCCCCGCCCGCAACTGGGCGTCCGAGGAAGTCCTCCCTGGCGGGCCGCCTCCAGCCGTCTCGGGGGCGCTCCTGCTGGGGCCGCCTTGCCCCTCGGCGCGCGGGCCTGCTGCTGGGGCTGCACGGTGCGGTGGGCCGCCTCGTAGGACGGCGGGGAGACGTAGGGCGGCGGGCGCGGCCAGTTCTCCTTGCGGGGCCCCCCCTGGCCGGCCCGGAGCAGCATGTGGGCCTCGTAGCTGGGCGGGGAGCGGGCGGGCAGGTCGCCCCGGAGCTCGGGGGGCACTCCCACCACCCCAGGCCCCTTGCTGCTGTAGTCCGGAGCAGCCGGCGCTTCTTGAGCAGCAGCAGCCCCCCAGGCCAGCTCCCTTCTGCAGAGCGCGGCGAAGCCATCGTAAGTCGGGCTGCGTGGACTGCGGGGCTTCGGCGAAGTGGCGGCCCTCTTCGGCTCTTTCCTTGCAAACCAGGGGCCTAGTTCCTGCCTCAGCGGGCCCCAGGGAGGAGGCGGCGGGGCGTCGTGCCAGTTGGTCGAATCCTGCAGAACCCGGGGGCTGGGGCGGCGCCGGCCAGGAGAGAAATCCGACACCAGTTGCTTCTCGAAAAGCCTGCAAAGGACAGAGAAGGAGCCCAGCAGAATGGGCAGGGAAGTGAGCGCAGGTGCCCGGAAGGCCAGCAGGCAACAACCAGCACGCCTAAAAGCCCATTCTTTAGAAGCTCCTACGATCCGATTTCTCTGGTCCCTTCCTGTGGATTTTTTTTTTAATTGTCTCTCAGTGCTAGTCGGTCAGTAATTGAAAATGGCCAAAGTTGTTCTGCCCACCTTTGCGTTTGTGTACTTTACACACCTGTAGGATGCTTCCTCCAGTTAAGCCGAACCCAATTTTGTCTCCTCAAGCCTCCTCAGTGGACTTCCTCTGCATGACAGCCAGTCAGATGATCTAACAGGACATTTACACTACCTCCAGCCAGTGTTCCCTCTAAGCTGAGTTAGGGTGAGCTAGCTCACATTTCTTTAGCCTCTAGCTCACACATTTTTGTCTTAGCTCAGGAAGGATGGATCCAGAGCAAACTAATGTATGCAGTAGCCAAATAGCTGGCTCACAACTTTCATGCCAGTAGCTCACAAAGTACAATTTTTGCACACAAGACCCCACAGCTTAAAGGGAACTTTGCTTCCAGCACCATTCAAAATGCACATGGTGCACTAGAATTATTTGGAGAACACCATAGTTTATTGGAGAACACTTTCTTCACCTGCCAGCAAGTACTGCCCCTGCTTTGACTCTAAGGTAAGGTCCTGGAAAAGAGTGGCTAAAAGGTAGGGGAATATAAGTGGGCCCTGCCACCTTCATCCTGACCAGTAAGCAGCAATCACTAATTAACATCTTTAACTGATGAAGGCTAACTTAAAAAATAAAAAAGATGCTTGTTGCTCCAAACCCCTATTTCCCCTTTCTGATGTCTGTCTGAAGGCTGGGTGCTGTGGAGGGGAAAAAGAGGAGGAGCTTTTTACACCCTGCTTTTCTCTACCTTAAGGAGTCTCAGAGTAGCTTACAATTGCCTTCCCTTCCTCTCCCCGCAACAGGCACCTTGTGAGGTAGGTGGGGCTGAGAGGGTCCTGAGAGAACTGTGACTGGCTCAAGGTCACCCAGCTAGCTTCATGTGGAGGAGTAGGGAATCAAACCCGGTTCTCCAGATTAGAGTCGGCCGCTCTTAATCATGATACCACACTGGCTGTCACTGTCTCAGAGCCTAACCCATTTCTCTGGTCCTTTGCACAGGGGTGAGCCAGTGGAGGTGATCCTGGCCAGTGAACAGCCCCACATTCCATGTAATCCTGGGTAGTGGCACCCTTGCATTGGCTGAGATGGCTACTTCAGCCCTTGCAGATATGTGGTGCTTCAAAATCTCAACAATGTGGAGCAGTAGTGTCCCCTAGTGCCCAGACATTTCATAAAAATAGGCATTTGCAGAGAATTGACAAGTTGCTCCTTAATGGGCCTGCTGCTCAAAGGTTGTAGGGGGAGGCTTTGCGCTTGCACCAGTGAACCCAGTAGACTGGCGGGAGGGGTTATGTGCTTGTAAGGACACAGAGTGGTGGACAAATTCCAGAGAATCCCAGCTGGCCTGGGCTCTTCAGCAGGTGCCTGTTACCTAAATACAACTGTGAGTTGCCACTTCAGACTTTATATTCACTACAAACGTAAATGTGTACACACAGACATATCTGCTACTTAAAGTGTGAATCAACCCTGAAGGGCCTTTTGGCGTCACCCTATTGGAACAGTGGCATGCTGAGCATTTTTTTAAGCCTTCAGAATGTTTCACGTTTTCTCAGAGATCTTCCCCACAAGGTAATCCGATAAGATTAGGCCAATGTTGCAGATTTGAACCAGGGTCTCCCAGATCTTAGTCCAAGGCTCAGGCCACTACATAGGGCTAGGGTACCTGAGTGATGATGACAGGCCACTTTGGAGGTGGAAGAAAGGGAAGGAATCCGGAGGACTGGCAAAGAGAGAAATGCCAACACTGAAATACTTGTTGGCTGGTGAGTCATGGTTAATGAGCATCATAGGTGGTATTAGAAAGAGGGCAGGGCTGGGTAGGATGCTTATAGGCTTTGATGAGAGATCAGGCAGCATAGCCACGAAGAGAATTGTCGCTGATAGATTTTCAGTGGCCTGCATAGACATAGGTCCTTTGTGCTAATTCACAGAAGTCAATACTGTATTGAATGGACCAGTAGCCTGGCATTTTTAGCAGCCAGTGCAACACGGTATAGACCAGGGGTGGGCAAACTGTGGCTCGGGAGCCGCATGCGGCTCTTTCACATATATTATGTGGCTCCCGGCAGGGCGGCCAGGGAAGCTAAATATCATTAGCAAACAAGTATCATTGGACAAATTAATATCATTATCAATATCTGCTTTCACCCTTTTTGTTATTATTTTTGGCAGTCTCATTTAATGTTAATAAAAAGCAAATTTGCTTATTTTCCAATAAAAGCAGGTAATATTTGTTCATGTCTTGTGGCTCTCAAACATCTGATGTTTATTCTATGCGGCTCTTACGTCAAGCAAGTTTGGCCACCCCTGTTCTAGGTGGCTCTTACGCTGAGCAAGTTTGCCCACCCCTGGTATAGACGATGCAGTCGGCAGGGGTGGGACTGAGGGAGGAAAATAATCCTCAGCTGGCATTAATTACACATTTTTCTTCTACAGCAGTCTTTGGTGTACTAGCAGGATGTTATTCTTCTCACCAAGTTGAACCTCAGCAAGTAGGTTCAGCTGTCAAAAGTTTCCCAAGATTCCTAGCAAGCCTTTCAGACCTGCATCACCCACGTGCAAGCCAAAGCACAGTAACCCTTGAACCCATTCCCAAGGCTCACCTTTAGATCACGTATATTTACAAGTGTTTCTTTTTCAATTACATATTATCCTGCCTGTCCTCCATATTAGCCTCACAACAGCCATGTGAGGTAGGACAGACAGAGAGTCTGCCCCAGGGTCAGTCAGTGAGTGTTATGGGGAGCAGCGTTTGGAACCTGTGCTTCCCCCTGTCCTCTGTAACCACTATACCACACAGAAAGAACATTTTCCCTTCTCCATCCTGCCGCCTTATCCAGCCTCCCCCCTCCAGCCTCTATGGCTTCTAAGGAACCTAAGGCAGCTCTTCTGACTCCTATGCACCTTTGAGCTTCTGCATCTCACATTTTAGGAACTGGACTGATTCAGAGTCCCTCAGCATGTCTCAGGGACATTCCTGTTACAAAGCAAAGATAGTGTTGCCCCAACAAGGCCCCGGTTTGAATCTCAAGCCAGCAGTGTGCCTCAGCCTTCCCAGTCTGTAACATGGGGGTAATGATACAGGCCTCCCTTTCATGACTGCTTGCAAGACGACTTTGGATAGCAAGCATCAAACTTTTAAAGCAGTTTTTAAAAGCACAATACAAATTACTAAGGAATATTATTTCGTCACCTAGCCCTTTATTATCCAGCTTCTACAACAAACCCAAGACCCCCCCCAATAAAATCCCCTCTCTCCCCTTCCAAGCGTTGAATTTCCCCCACTGATGCCTCTCAGTTTCACTCCCCCCCCCCCCCCCCCCGGCCCCCTCTGTTGGTTCCTCAGTGCCAGGATTAGATCTTTGCCTGAATAGCACCCCTGCTGTTCAAACCAAATCCCTTCCAAAGAGTCGTGGACTCACGTGTACTGCCCGGCAACCCTGTGGTACATCCAGGGGGCACTGTAACCCTTTCCAGTCCACGGCCCTGCTGCTTCCATGCTACTCCGGCTGGAACAAGAGACGGTGTTAAATTCGACAAAGAGTAGGTTGGTTCTCTCACAGAAACGGAATCTGCCGCCATCTCCCGGTTTCAGCCCCGGGCATTCAAACATCATCCTGGTTGCCGGGATGGCTGGCAGCCACTAGAGCCCAAGGCAGCACTGGCAGAGAGAGGCTGGGTGTGCATCACACCCACACACCGCATGCAACATGACAGGCAAGTTCCTGAAGCAGGTGGAGAGGGTGGCAGTTGCCAGCAGCACAACTCAGGCTAGGAGCACACGCGGTGTGAGCGGGGAACCCCGGGATGGGGTAGGGAAACAGGAGGAAAAAGACAAAGACATGTGTGGACCTTCACACACACACACACACGTGCAGAAACGCAAAAGCACAACAGGCAAGCAAGTGCGCCCACGACAAACCCCTCACATCGCTACGCAGTGCACTGCACATAAGAGACTGGACACGGTGCCTACTGTCACCACAAGAATTCTGCGAGGGTGGTCACACGGCAGTAGAGACACAAGATGCTGCAGAGCACAAAGACACACGCATCTTACTGGCAAATGCTGTGTCCTCGCTCAGTATTCTCGCACATAGAACACATGTGGCTTCATGCCCAGCTCAGCATTCATAAGACTTTATCCCCCACCCCTCCATGTCAGCCACAAGATGCCCCTTTGGCACCAGTGGCTCCAACAGGAGGTGGAGGAAGTCAGGGGTGCAGCTCTCTGATAATTCCTGTGCCCATTTTTTGGAATGATTCTGTAGTGGATCGGGAGGGGTATGAGTTACTCCCCCTCCAATTCCCTGTACCTAGCTGTATGCACCACAGTGACAGCCAGATGTTTAAAAAGTTTTACTTAACCCACTCTACTTTCCACTAGTTTTCAGCCATCCTGCCTGGCCCACTAGAGCCTCCTGCCCACAATACTTGTACAACCCCACCTCCCCCCCACAACATTCAACCCTTGTCCCCATCGATGTTGTCCTAGGGGCAGGCCTGGCCCTAGAGTTGGGTCCTCCTCAGGCAGTAGGTTTTGGAGGGTTGTTCTATTTTTATTGCATCTTGGATTTTCTGGCTCAAGTGTCAAAGTGGGAGATTAAACTATATTGTGGTTCTGTGATCAGCTCCCTGCCACCATACCCCATGTAGTTACGCTTTAGAGAGAAAAAAAACAGCTGCAAGGGAAGAGCAATTCAGACTGTGGCATGGGCTTTTGAAAACTCTTCCCCCTGTGCCGTTTCCTCAGTCACACTGCCCCAATGCTACTACCACTGAAAGGATAAAGGTGGGGTTGACAGGTCCCTGCAGCCACCAGTATGGGATTTGGGGGGGGGGGTAGGGTTGCCAGATCCAGGTTGGGAAACTTCTGGAGATTTGGGGATGGAGCCTGGGGAAGACAGGGACCTCAGCAGGGTACCATGCCACAGAGTCCACCCATCAAAGTATCCATTTTCTCCAGGGAACTGCCCTCTGTAGTCTGGGGGTGAGCTGTAATTCCAGGGGATCCCTAGGCCCACCTGGGGGCTGGCATCCCTAGATAAAAGACAAAGAGAGAGATTGCCTATCTTTTAGCTCCTGTTGGGGTTAACAGTAGCCCAAGGTGGCGATATTGGTTGGGGAACTAGCAGGGGGGAGGTACTTCCCCTTCTCCGGAACCACAGCCCCAAGTCAGCCCTGTGTCTGCTTTTTACACACATGTTGAGAGATCTGAGCTCCAGTCCACATCATAACCCCCAGTTTAGCCCCCCCCTTCAGTTTAGCCCCCCTCCAAGATTCCCAAAGGGCAGTCCTTGTTTGGGAGGTACTTGACCGATTGCTGTCCCCATTTTGCCTTCGGGAATGGTATTTTGTTAAAAATTGTAAGGGTGTGTGTGTGTTTCCTCCAGTACACATGCATGTAGATGCGTGTGCATGAATGTTAAGGCACCACAGAGTGATGATAACATCGGACAACTGTTTCTTTTTCCTACTGTACCTTTAATCTCACTTTCAAATCTGTGTAGGACAGACTGCTCCGGAGTGAATTAATACAGTGTGCCTGAGTGAGAGAAATGCAGAGCATTCAAGCAGCAGCTCTTGATAATTAGACTTGAGCGTTTTGAGTAGACAAGGGTGTCTCTTGTTTCATCTGTGAACTATTGAAGGGCCTGCTTGCTCCTCCACCCCATTGTGTTCAGGCTTAATCTCAGAAAAATGCATTCACCCCTCAACCCCAGGTAAATGCAAGCTCCCCCCCCCCCTTTAAGTTTCCCAGTAAAGGAGAGAGTTCAGCACAAACTCCCACGCCAGCTCCAAGTGAAACCTAGCAACTGAGCGCCAGCATGGCAACTGCATTGGCAACGGATGGCAGCAATGGGGGTGGTGAGCAGAGCCGCCAGAGACACAACCCCATTTATTATTATGGGGGGGGGGGGGGGGAGATTTCACAACCCTGTCCACCCAGAGCTCTAAGGTGACATCCAAAGAAGCCAAAGGAAAGAGTTACAGATCATATGGACTACCTTAGTGTGAGTGCTGAACGAAAACCATGTTGTTTATCTTCATGGCGTGAGATGAGTTGTTACTATTCCTGTTTTGACAGATGGGGACTGTCAAAGTCTTCTTTCCTGGCTCTCCTCCTGTGACTTTAAAAGCACCCTCATGCTCAGAAAGTTGGCTGATAGAGCTTTACATGGCACAGGGAACAGCTCACCCGTTTTTATTAATTAATTTATTAAAACACTTATATCCTGGCCTTTCCTTATGGTTCAAGGCAGCTTACAATAATAAACGTTTTCAGTTGAAACCCAAATAAAATAGCAAACCCCAATGCTCTCACATCCAAAAGATGCCTGCCATTCATTAAATGTCTGAAAGCACTATCGCTGAGCTAATTTTAAAATTTTATTATGTTGTGAAACATAATATATATAATAACCATATGATTCATAAAATAACACACAATCTAAACAGGTTCAATATTTACATTTTCACTGATTCCACTGTCTTGGTTTTGTTCCAAAATGTAACAAAAGAGGACCAAACTTATTTTGTGAATGTCTGTCTCCTGCCCAGAACTTTCTGTATGCAGAGATTTTCCCCATCAGCATCATATACTATAATTCCTTAGTCTGTCTTGCACAATTAACATTCTAGTGGCTGTAAATAAATTTGCTTTTAAATATCTCTTGTTAGATGGAATCCCTAGTGGCATAAAATTCCAAAGGGCAATTCTGGGATCCTGTTGTAATTCTGTTTGCAAAGTTTCTTTCACTAAATTAAACACATTGGTCCAAAAAAACTTTCATAATTGGACACTGCCCCCAGATATGAAAGAACCTGAATGCCTTTTACACCTCCAACATCAATTTGATTTTTTTTAAAATTCCCATTAACCTATCTGGTGTCAAATATCGTCAGTATACAAGTTTAAGAGTGTATTCCGTTACTGCTACATTCACTGAGATTTTTAAAATACTTTTATGAAGATTAATCCACCGGCTCTCTGCTATATACATTATGAGATCCTTTATCCATCTTTCCTCATATAGAGTTATTTTTGAGTTTTGCATCAGCAAATATAACGCAGATGGCTGGCACTCAACGACTCCATCTGTCAGGGTGTGATAAGGTTGCCTCAAAACTATTAAGGCATGGGGTGTCAAACATAAGGCCCATCCAGGGCTCTTATCTGGCCCGCAAGCAACTGGTGGGACAGAGGGAACAGGAGGCTTCTCAGGAGGGCGTGGGTGGAGCCATTTCTATTGTGGCTTCAGCACGGCAGAACAACCTCATCTGCAGCAGTCGAGCAGAACCCCTTTGCTTCAGTGGCAGCCTCACTGGTAAGTTGGGAGCTGCCACAGCTGCATTCATGCCGGCTCTGGGTTCCAAGGTGAGGTTGCGTGCCTCTCCACTTGGTCTGTAGCTCCAGGGATGCAGTCCCAGATGGCCACGGGATCAGTGTTTGCATGGGAGGAGCATGGAGGATCCTCTTCTGGGGCCTGCTAATGGCCAGCACCTCTGCCATATTCGTGCCCCCCCCCCCCCCCCCGCTGCTACTGTGCTTTGGCTCATGGAGGGCATTTTTTCAGCAGTTTCTTCCACATATCGGGGGCCTAGTCCTGCCACCAAGCACGCAACTCAGTGGCTGGGCCTCCCTCCCCCATGGAGGGAGCCTTCAGCCGTAGGTGGCTGCAGCCTCGCAGGGGGCAGTGATCTCCAGCTGTACTGGTCACTGGGTGGCCTGGGGCCTCTGCCGCATGCAGCATCTTGTGTGTGCGGTGCCTGCTCCCCCATCAGATGACCCAGTGGCCTTCAGCAGTGGCTGCCACAACATGGGGATGTTCTTTGCCTTGAACCGCCAGCATCGCCCTACCATGGATCACCTGCTGGCCTTGGCCAGAGGCAGCCACTGCTGCACGGGCACCTCCAGATGATCAGGCTTTGCTTGGCCTGGGTCCTACCGTGCACATGGACTTGTGCCGGGGCCATCACTACCACCCCACAGGCAGGGAGGTCAGTTCAGCGTGTCTTTCCAGTCCCCTACCATGGGGGCAGGGGGGAGCTCACAACACCCAGCTGCTTTGCATTTTTACCCTGGGGCCCAGGCTCATGGCACTGGGGGGGAGTGGGCTGGGGAAGGAGTTTGCCCTTCCCCAGGCAGCACAGGGGCGTCTGCACAGCTCCGCACTGCTGGCTCTCCAATCCGCCCATGCGAGTTTTCTTCTGCACACACACACACACACACACACACTGCCCATGGGGCCTTGCAGTGAGGACACACCAACTCAGAGCTCACCAGCTGCATCCTTTATAAAGTGTATATCGCCAGTACCTGGCATTACATTTTATGGCACACTGGCCTGGCTGACAAAGTGACATTTATGTCAGATCCGACCCTTGTAACAAATGAGCCAGTCTGGTGTAGTGGTTAAGTGCGTGGACTCTAATCTGGGGGAACTGGGTTTGATTCCCCACTCCTCCGCTTGCACCTGCTGGATGACCTTGGGGAAGCCATAGTTCTGTACCAGCTGTTCTCTCAAGGACAGTTGTCTCAAAGCTCTCTCAGCCCCACCCACCTCACAGGGTGTCTGTTGTGGGGAGGGGAAGGGAAAGGAGTTTGTAAGCCGCTCTGAGACTCCAAGTGAGTGGAGGGCAGGATATAAATCAAATCTCTTCTTCTCTTCTTCTTGAGTTTGCTTATTTTGTATGAAATTTTTGATGTGTAAATTATTGGAAAAAAGGTAAAGCCACATCTTTATGTCTGTGTTGTATGTCCACAAAGGACTTAGTACCATCTTTAAAGAAATCTTTTATTCTACTCAAATTTTGCCTAGACATTGAAATTGCTTTGTTGGAAAGCCTCGGGATAGTCTAACATGGTGCAGTACGGGCCAACAAAAGGAGGACTGCAGCTTTAATCTCTTTTTGCATTTATCCCAAATTTCAGATAATACTAATCAAACATCATTAGATCCTTGTTCATGTCAGTACTTTCTAACCAACCAAATCCAACTGCTTAATGGACATGGCAACCCAGTCTGTTCAGTTTCCCATACCATCTTCTTTTGATCCTTTCTAAACCAGCAGAAAAATGCAGCAAGACATATAGCATCATAATACTTACTTATATCTGGAGCTGCCAATCCTCCTCTGTCCCATGTTTGTTGCATTACTTGATACTATAATCTGGGTTTCTTGTTATCCCAAATAAATATGTCAAACTTGAAAAGTTTTAATTTTTTTGTAATGTAGAATTACAAACTTCTAATGGCAATGCAGTCATTGTGAAAGGAATTTTTAGCTGAGCTAATCTTTTAACAGTGGCAATCCTAGGTGAGACTCAAGGCCACCCAGGGAAAAGTTAGATGCAAATCCACACTGGCCGAACAGCACTCACTAAGTCTACTTCCATACTAGCCCTTTTATCTGGAATTTGTATCATTTGTGTGGGGAAGAAGCAGGCTCAGTAGCAGAGTATCTGCTTTGCATGCAGAAGGTGCCAGGTTCGGTCCCCAGCACCTCCAGTTAAGAAGGACCAGTTAAGAGGGACTTATGACAGCATAAGGCCGCTTCATCTGTGAAGAATCCAGGTGGCACTGTGCCCAGAAGCTGCAGGTCAACATTTTCCCTGTTATACTCCTGTTCTTTTTAACAGCTTGGTTTGTGGTGATTGTTCTCACATGTTGTGTGCAAAGAGGTAAGTCTCCTGTATTCAACAGCATGACAAACAGCCATCTTATACCTCTTCAGAGAATCTACGGCTGTACAAACATGGAACATGAAATCATAACCTTACTTCAAATAAATTGTATGATCCCATCCCATGTTTTGAGCACTGTGCTTCTGACTAGCGATATATCCCCCAAAATTTGACAGAAAAAAAAGTACACCAGTTTTTACATGAAATGGTGGGGAAAAAGTTTGCTAATGGGGGGGTGGGGGGACAGAAAATCAAACCAAATTAATGAGCTGCAGCAACTTACATGAAGTAACACAGTCCATCTAAAATTCCGGGACATGTCAGCTGCAAATTATATATTTCTCTGTTCTTCAATAAGCATATTTTCAGCTTAGAAGTCAGATGTGCATATATTTTTGTTGCCATGTGATATTCCGTACTCCAAAAAATAGTTTCCAGAAGTTAATATACGCTACCATAATTTGCAAGGACATGTTCCAAAACAGTTATTGTGCCGACCAACTAGGTACAGCTTCAATATCAGATATCAGTTTTGTTTCACACACCCAGTCTGACTGCACTGACCATCTCCTGAGGAAATTGGGGGGGGGGGTAAATGCAGTCTCCCTTACCCCCCAAACCCAAGCATTTTAGCAGACAACCTAAGCTAACTAATCTTATATACAACTGATGATCTGCAGTCACAATCCAGCAAGGGGTCTCCTGCACACAGCCCTAAGTAACTATGTCGGGGATATATATGAATACGCGAAGCTGCCTTCTAGTGAGTCCCGTCCAGACCCTGGCGCTATCAGGGACAGCACTGACTGTCTCATGAGACTGGCAGCAACTTCCCCAGGGTCTCGACTGTGGTCTTTCACAGTGCCTGCTACTTAAGTCTTTTCCCCTGGAGATGCACTTTTCTGTACAGAAAGCACTGAGCCATGGCCCCTTCCCTATGTGTGGTATCTTGCCACTCGCAGCACCCTTTTCCTTGAACAGAACACATCCAGAAAGCAAGCCATGAATTAAAGCCCTAACCCAAACTCTTCAGAATGGCATTTGGATTGGTGCAGCCCCTTCTGGAGATTTTTAACGCCCTGGAAACCAACCATGGGAGGAGCCTGGCCGAGCCATGAGAAGCCCCCACTAAAGACTCCTTTTGGGACAGCAGTGCTGAGCTCTTGTTGCCCAGTCCTGACCCTTGAGCATCCCGTAAGTCAACTTCAGACCTTTTCCCCACTTCCACTCCTTTTATTCCATCGCCGTGCATTAGCCTGAGGGAGATCAGCATAAACTGCCCAGAGGTTCCAGGCACCTACCTGCTTATACAGGAGCATCAGTTTGGTTCCCTCTCAGTTTTGGACAAGGAGCATTTAAAGTCAGAGGAGCTCTAAGCAGTGGGTGTCGCTGGACGATCTCCTCCATGTCAGACTCCCACCCTCCCTGGAATGTGCTGCATCAACAATAGGGATGGGGAGCAGAGGGCAGAGATAGGAAGATAAGCAAAGGATAGGATCTGTGTGTGCGTAAAGCTTTCAGGGAGCTGTCTCCCATCCTGGCTATGCCACTCTCCTTATCACCACTTCATCTGGCAAGGATGGGAGAGCAACTACCCTCCAGTCTCCACCACCTTCTTAGTCTGAGCCACAGCTCTGACCTTGGCCACTGCATCCACACATACACCATCCCCTGGGAGGTATCTTTCCCCAAACCCCCGTCTGTGATAAGGCATGGCTGCAAAGGTCTGGGCATTTCATGGCGGAATTAAGCATCTGCCCTGGACACAGCTTTGGGAACGCTGCAAGTCTCTAGACCAACCCCAAGATATATTTTTTTAAAGTTTAATTTTTCAATTTGAAATGATGAAAGACATACAACACAGTGTCCTGCGAAAAAGTAACCCAGATCTATTTTACAAAGAAAAAGACCAAAGGGAAAAAAGCTGGAAGGCCAAATCTTACAATTAAGTTCTTATTCGCACTATAAAGGATACCTTACCGTAATGTTTAAATATGCATACAAGAAAGCTATGTTTGTATTTATTTTAATAGATATAGGTTGTCTTAAGCTTGCATGGTTTTATACCATTATTCTTTTCACTCAAAGACCCATTTTTCCAAGAAATTTAAGGCATAATTAGAATTTTGCAAACTTTTGACTTGTGTCGAGATCTTCCGTTATCAGGACTTCCAAAATTATACTGTACCAACTTGCAGTGGGAAGGGGGTTGGTGCTAATTTTTTGCCTGTAGAAGTTTGGCTTTTGTTAGTGACAGTACTATGAGCTTCCTTGAGACCAGAGGGACTGTTTTATCGCCAACACCTTCCAGCAGAATTACTTACCCCAACCATGCCCGTAAGCTCCTTTTTACACGAATGGGCCAGGAGCTTTGGGTCCTGCCAGAGGCTTTGTACCTAAGATCTCCCCTGCAGAGTCTGGGGGGTAAAAAGGAACTGGGGGGGGGGGGGAGAAACAGCAAGAGAGAACTGAAGGAGCGGCTGTGAGGGATACCTGCCCTATGTGCTGTTTCATGAAGAACTGAGCCACCGAACAGAATCAGACTCCCAGGACAATTGCCCTCAGACCACAAGCACTATGGTAACCCAACGGAGCCCACTCCCTTCCCACAGCCAGAAATAAAATATAAGCATCCATCTGACTCATCCCCATGCCTAGCAAAGCCACCCAGAGCTCCGACTCCAGAGAGCCCCAGCTCCTGGCTTTAACCAAACCACCCACCGGCAGCTCTAAAAGCCACAGAAACCCTCCCTGGACACCACACTCATCCCCTTCCCCTCACTGTTCGGCCTCACACTGCTGAGCAAGCCGGCCCCAAGCAGCTGCCTTGGCGGCTCCTCTGTGGTCCACTTCAGCGAGGGGATGGCTCTCGCCACCCATGGCTCCAGCGAGGGGCCTGGGGAATTCATGCCTTTCTAAAAAGCCACAGGCAGAACAAACAGGGATTTGGTGTCTGGGCGGTGGGGCTGTCTCAGCACATTCCTAGCCCTGAGGGCCCTGGCCATGGAAGAGAAGTGACCGGGACACAGAGGCACACAGAGAACTGCTTACAGGGAGGAGAGGACGGGATTAGCCATCTTTGCTGGAGACTAGATCTGGAAGGCATGGGGACAGACTCACGGTGGAAGACGCTTGGAGCTGACAGGTCCAGCGGCGACAGCAGCAGGTGGGTGCTGCTCCACCCAGTCCACAGAATCCCCACAACCCTTACAAGGGACCACGCACAATCAGGCCGTTTTAATTGGTGGATGAGTTCACCGCAGCAGTCCCTGGCACACTATGAGATGCATCTGAAGGTTGCCCCACTGATATTTTGATCCCTCAAAAACATGTAGATACCAAGAACACAGGGCCATGGTGGCTCAAAGGTTAAGATGCTGAGCTGCAGACCAGAGGGTCAGTAGCTCGGCAGTTCGAGACCCGAGTGCCGCGTGACCAAGTGAGCTCCCGTCTCTGGCCCCAGCTCCTGCCAGCCTAGCAGTTCGAAAGCAAGAAATTGCAAGTCACATAAATAGGTACTGCTTTGTGGGAAGGTAACAGCGTTCCATGCACTTCAGCGTTTAGTCATGCCGGCCACATGACCACAGAGAAGTCTTCGGACAGTGCTGGCTCTTCAGCTTGGAAACTGAGATGAGCACCGGCCCCTAAAGTCGGATTTGACTGGCTTTCGAGCAAGGGAAACCTTTACCTTCCCCCCCCCCCCCCAAGGACACATTTTGGACCAAAGCTGGTTGTGTAGCACAGTGGCTTTCCTACCTTCTATCCTGAGGAACCCTTTCTACACTCTGCTTCGAATGGGAGGAGGCGATGGCTTATTTTTCTGGCTTAAATTTAAGCACCATGCATAATACCCGCTTCCCGCCCTATCAACCTCCATGGCTCTTCCTGTCTCCCATATCATTCGCTGAGTTTTTCAAACATCACAAGCTGGAAGTGTGATACACTGATTTTTATTAAGTACAGAATCTCAGTAAAACAAAGTAACAAGTGACACATCGCGGGGGGCGGGGCCACCCCAGGACAGTTTCTTGCGTGGACTTGAAATAATTTTTAGAAAATTCTCCCAGGTCCCAGGAGGGGCAGACCACAGATCTTCTTGCCTGGGAAGGTCCAAAAGAAGAACAGTACTGGTGGAGCATCAGATAGGAAATGTGGCTTTATAAAAAAATACATGCTGTATACTTTGTTTGAAGAGGGGGTTTATAGGAATGTGTGAAAGAAGTGGGGCTCACGAAAGAACCACTTTTGCACGGTCAAGATCGAAAGGGGCAGTAGTGGCCTTACAATTCCATCTCCTCGACAGCTAATGGAGAACTATTTCGGCCCTAAATGAGGCAGGAGAGTGACACGTTTATGGCTAAGGACACAGATCCCTCCATCCAGGCACAGAGGCAGGGCTGACTCCAATTCTCCCTCTGACAAGATGGTCAAAGATGGAGTAATTTAATCAAAACCTAGGAGGGAAGGGCCTAATGAGACTCCCAGAACAACAGGAATTTGAATGCTCCGTGAAGCCAGCTCAGATATCTGACACTGCCCAGTGCAATGACCCAGTGAAGGATTCTCAGCTCCTGAGTAAGGTTCACTGAGAGCCAAGGGAACTAGTGCTGGCCCTGGCGGAGCAGGTGACGTGCACAAGAGGCTTCATGCCTTCTGGACAGACTGCAGAGCATTGCTTGGTGGAAGTTACAAGTTGCACTGGAATGGGGATTTCTCACTGTCTCACACACACACACTCTCTCATTCATGAAGACACACACGGCATACAAAGGTCAGGTGCCTGAGAAGCCAAGAGTCTCTTTTAAAAAACCAGTTGTGCTATAGATCAGTTACCCCCTATCTCCAGAACATGACCAAAGGCCTATCTAGCCACTGGTTTTTGGGATTTTGAGGCGGCCCCTGCACTTACTGAAGCCTGCCCCAAGCTTCCCTCCCGTCCAAGTGTGGAAGATACCGGCCCACTGAGCCTGGACCCTAACAGCCCAACCCATGCACCTAACTCCAGGATCCAGCGGGCCTCAAGGCTCCTGTGCAGCCAAACTGGGCAAGGAGGAGACACACAGGCCCTGATCTGGTCCAAGCAAACCAAGCCCCAGGCGTGCAGTTGGGGGACACGGCCCAGCCAGGCCAGGCCAAAAAGGGCAACGGAAAAAGGGTGATGGTTTTGCTCATCAGGCCCAAGTGTGGGAGGGGGCGGGGGGAGCTCTGAACTTCATGCAGTCAAGGCTTCTGACCACCGGGCAGGACCAGGGCCTGCAGAATATCCGAGAGGGACACGATACCCTTCACCACATTGTTTTCATCCACCACCACCAGCCGATGGACCTGTTGGTTACAGGGACACATGTGAGGGTTCATGTATTCGCACAATCAAGATTCAGCAGTGGTCATCCCAAGAGACTAGCCCGATACAGTCAGCTCTGTATTTGCTTAACAAAAGGAATTCCACGTCTCTTTCAGCTGACTTAAAATCGTCACGGTTCCTCTCCAGAAATGAAAACTTCATCCTCAGCCACCACGCTGCTCTATCCAAAGCTAGCACTGAGTGCAGCGATCAGAATGTGCAACCAAGACTGGGGAGACCCAGGTTTCAATCCCCACTCGGAACTCCAGAACCATGCTGTTGTACGCAGGATCCCACAATGAGGGGAGAATCAAAGGCACCCAATGTTGCTGGGACCTCTGGCTTCCCCTTGAACCTTCAAGTCCACCCGTTCAGCACCTAAAGGTATCAGAGACTGTATGAATTTAGTTTTGTTTTAACTCTGGATGGAATAATGTATACGAGCCCTATGGGCCTGAGTAAGGCTTTAATATCTGAAAATGTACATACTGTGCATTCTCTTTTATGGGATACAAAGTGGCTCACAGTCTCAGTTAAGGTGTCTAGAAAGCAGGGCTTACATTAGCCAACAAATCTCTCTTTTGCGTGGGAAACACAGGGATGTCAGAAAGCCCACCGGGATACCTGGAAGAACGTTTACAAGGCATTTCATTCCACCACCACCCCTAGCATCTTAGCAGCATAGTTCCAGGTGGTCAGCCATGTTGGTCTGAAGCAGTAGAACAAATGTAAAGTCCAGCGGCACCTTTAAGATGAAAGCTCATACCTTGAATAACCTTTGTTGGTCTTGAAGGTGCCACTGGACTCTACGTTTGTTCTATCTTAGGAACATGTTAGTAACACACTGTGGGTGCCTCAGCAGGGCTATTTTACTACGGAGGAAACAGCAAGAACAAGCCATTCCTATTGCAAGACTTGTATCTAACAGGAGTGAGTGCACTTAACTGGTTTTCAAAGTGTAGGCATAACTAGAGTTAGCTAACTAGACAATAATGGCAGAGCTAGCAACACTCGAGTCTTTTTCAATACTTGGCCATTACTTACTAGTGAACCAGCCTGCATTCTATACACGCAGATGCCCTCCCAATTGCCACGGCTGACCCACCCAACCCCTTCTCAATCCCAGCAGGGTTAAAGAGTGGGGAGTGGGAACTCCCACAGCCTCCCATTCCATCCTGCAGATGGCTTGACCTGTTCTCTGCTCACGTGCTGGCTGCTGTTTTGAAGGAAAGCATCTCCCCAATGTCTCAGGGAGTGCCCCCATTTCAAACAACTAATAATCGGGTGTCAGACTGGGCATGCTCTGAATTACAGGTGCCAAAGTACCTTTCAGCTTTAATGTCCGCCCGGCAGAAATCGGAACACGGTACTTATGATTGTTCCCTTCTACTCAGAGGTATGGAGAGTATCCCTGATTGATGGGAGGAATCTCCCATCAATCAAGGGTGCTCTTCTCCAAGTAAGCACAAAATATTTCCCATGGGGGGGGGGGGGGGGGGGGAAATATCCACCAAGGTGAAAGCTGGTGTTATCTGTGCCCTATTCTAAAACTCATTCTCTTTACCTCCATCTGAACTCCGCAGTTCTGCCCTCCTCTACTGAACCAAGTAGCAGCCATGCAGAAGAAGAAGAAGAGAAGAGATTGGATTTATACCCCACCCTTCACTAGGAGTCTCAGAGTGGCTTAAAAACTCCTTTCCCTTCTTTTCCCCACCACAAACACCCTATGAGGTAGGTGGGGCTGAGAGAGCTCTTTCCAGAACTGTCCTTGAGAGAACAGTGACTGACCCAAGGTCATCCAGCAGCTGCAAGTGGAGGAGTGGGGAATCAAACCCGGTTCTCCCAGATTAGAGTCCATGCACTCAACTGTACTAGCACTTTATGCCATCTGGATTGTTTTATAAGGTTTTGTGATTGTTTTAATGGTTATTTGTGTGTTTTAATTTTTGTAAGCTGCCCTGAGCCTGCTTCGGTGGGGAGGGCGGGGTATAAATCTGATAGATAGACAAACAAACAAACAAACATTAACCACTACACCAAACTGGGGATTTACCTCTGCCTCCACCAGTCGGTTGATTATTGCCTCCAGAGTCTCGTGCTTGTAACACTTGAGAACACCCTCAAAGTAGTGGGAGCGATGCTGCAGTGCCTTGGTCACGGTCACATCCAGATTGTTGTAAGTCTTCTCAGCAGCCAGGTTCTAATCAGAGGGAGATGAGAAAGAGGGAACATGTGGTGGCATCACCAGCCCTGGCTGACCCCAAATCTGTTCTCCCCAGTTGGGACACACACACCCCGGCTGAAATCAGGGGAACTTGTCTCTGCCCAGCAGTATGCTTGAATCCACCAGGACAGTTTACATTCCTAAGCTGTTCAACACTCATTACAAAATACACTTTTTTTAAAAAGTGGGCATTTAAATCTAGTCCCCTAGCACAGAACAGGGCCATCTCTATAGTGGCTCTCTGCGGAGAAGACACAATGCAGTGCAGTGCTTGGAGAGTAGCAGCATTGCCAAACGATGTCCTGGAGCAAATCCCTGCAGGTGACTCAAGTGAGTGAGCCAAGCCATGTGCCACAGAGGAAGGGGGGAAGCCCAAAAGTGGGGTGGATCGAACAAGCGTTCCCACTCAATCTCGCCCAGCTAACCTTGTTTACTGCAGCCCCTCTTTCACGTGGCTTTCGTCCATTCAGGTCTTGCAATCCTCAGCATTACCTGCTGGGACTTATTGCAGTTCTGCAGGGCCTGCAAGACGGAGCTCTTCCACCAGACATTTGGTTGAGGCAGCAAAAGCCCCTCCCCAGCTTTTGGCCAATCACCCATCAGTGGCCTGGGCCTGATTGGACATCTGATTAGACACTGGACTTGATCTAACATCTAATCTCTCAGCTTTTACGTGGTATTTTATGATACTAGTATGTGCAAATTGTTATTTTAATGTTATTTTAATTGTATTATTTTAATTGCCCATTTGGGGAGGGCGGTATATAAATCAAATAAATAAATACAGGATCCCTTCCTTTTTTTTTCTAGAAAAACCAGCTGGATCTAACCCAATTAAGTCAGCATGATCTCAGAAAAATGTCATTCCTGAGCACAGGAAGTCAGAGAGCAAAACCCCATCCAACAAGGAAACCCGCATTGGGCTACAGGCCCGCCCACACCACCCAGCAGTTGATCTCTGGCTGGGAGTCACAAAGGAGCAACAGAAGTTTCCCATCCTCTTCCACACCTGTGGCTTAAACCATGACTTCTCCACCTGACATCTGAGTACTTGCTATTAAAGCTTTCCTCCTCCTCTGCTAGTCACATGTGCCAATACCTTACTTTGTTTCTGCCATTTAACACCGTGATCTGAAGCAAGAGCTAGTTCTGTCCCTCTGGTCCAAAAAACAGCACTCTGCCATCAATCTAGTGAGCAGAGGCTACATCTGAATTTGCACTGGCAACCTCAGCAATAAAGCCCGCAAGTTGCTTGACTCCTGCTAATGGTCCAGAGCAGTCGGAGCACCAACGAAATGCCATGTGTGAATATTATTCTGTGACTCATCCTACGCCATAATGCCAGTGATAGAAATGAATGACTTTTTTATAAAGTGCAGGAGTTCTATTAATGCATTTGTCATTCAAGATTTGGCTTTCCCCAGCCCAGAATGTTGATGTTGGCATGGGGGGGGGGGGGGGGACACAAGTACACTCAGCCCTGTCTGTAAAACTATGTCAGGTCCATAGCTGGTCGAGCCAAGAGGACCCCTCAGGATAAACTGCAAATCAAGTGAAACCTACTTTTGCATTAGGCAATTATGTGTATGTGAAACCACCCCTCTCCCCTCAGACCCTGGATACTCACAATGACGTCAAACTTGGAGTAAATGTCTACAACCCGACCTAAAAGAAACAAACGAGTACAGCTTGTGACAAATGGAAGTGAATTTGAAAAGAAGGAGGCAGGTGGGGAAGCAGCCTGCTAAAAGACAAGGCAGAGGACTGACCCCTCCCAGCCCCACAGTTCAGAGTGTGGCACACGACAAAGGGCGGGCAAGTGTGCCACACAATGATGCTTAGAGGATGAACGGTTTTAAAGGTCTCGCCTAATCATGGAAGGCAAAAAGCGACACAAAGAACTAGAGCCGTGAACTAATCAGTCCTTGGCAAGCCAGGGGGAAGAGGAGCAGAAACACCTAATACCTGAAGGGCTGAAAAACTAAGGAAGTTTTTATCTGTCTCATCCTGCAGGACAGAAGGAAGAAGAAGAAGAAGAGTTGGTTTTATACCTCGCTGTTCACTACCCAAAGGAGTCTCAGAGGGGCTCACAATCACCTTCCCTCCTCTCCCCAAAACAGACACCCTGTGAGGTAGGTGGGGCTGAGAGAGTCCTGAGAGAACTGTCACTGACCCAAGGTCTCCCACCTGGCTTCATGTGGAGGAAGAGTGGGGAACCAAACCCGGTTCTCCAGATTAGAGTCTGCTGCTCTTAACCACTACACCAAGCGGGCTCTCTGGAAGAACCCACACGGCCTTGTCAGGGCCTGAAGCCGCAACAAGAGTGCCACTGCTGAAAAGGCTTTGCCCCAAGGGGAAGCCGGTCTTTCCTCACATAAGGGAGACACCTGGAGCAGTGCCTGAAGGAATGATTTCATGGCAAAGGGAGGAACATGAGTGTGGCAGTCCCAGGTATTACAAAGGAAGGGAAATCATGGTACAGGGAAAGCAGGGAAACATTTCATGACCCTGGTGGTGGTGGTGGTGGGAGGTGCCATCAAGTCATAGTTAATGGTACAATTGAAAATGTATAAGTGTAGTGGACTAACTGGCATATATTTGTAGTAATTATCAGTTTGCTCTCCTTTATTTTTTTTTGTATATTTCTTTGGTTTGGTTGTATTATCTGTAAAATGAAAATAAACCTAACAAACAAACAAAAAGTCACAGCTAATGTATGGTGACCCTGGAGGGGTTTTCAAGGCAAGAGATGTTCCGAAGTGGCTTGCTGTTACCTGCCTCTGCATAGAAACCCTGGACTTCCTTGGCAGTCTCTCATCCAAATACTAACCAGGGCCAAACCTGCTTAGCTTCCAAGATGTGATGAGATCAGGCTAGCCTGAGCCATCCAGGCCATTCCTGACCCTACTAGGCCACAAATGAGGAATCAGAATGGAAAATGTCATTTTATCCAACTCTATTTTGAATGCAGCGAGACGACTCCCTCCTGTTGATATTCCACAAAAATGGGCCCAGAATGCATCCCAGGGATTCCAGAGATGAAATAATGTTCTTGAAGAAGGACACAAAAGCGTTGAGCCCAAAGTTCCCAGATCAGCACCTACATTTGCTGCACTCCTTATACTTACCCGAGTCATCCACCACAGGCAGCGCAGAGACCCTCTGCTGTACGAAGATGCCCAGTGCGACATAAACAGGGGTGTTAGTCTGGACCATCGCAATGTTTTCGTAGGTGCCGATCTTCAGCTCCTCCAGGCTTTTAGACATGAACTCTGGCTTGGGGAACTCAGCAATCTGCAGGAAAACAAGAGGAAATCTCTTAGGGTAGTTTGGCATTCTACAGGGTGGAAAGGAGCAAATTTGCAGCTCAGGGCTCTGCCAGGGATGTTGAACATAAGAAGAGCCATGCTGGATTCAGACCAAAGACCTCCCTCGCCCCAGCATTCCGCTCACACAGCAGCCAATCAGCTGTCTCCAGGAAGCTCACAAGCAGGAGAACTGCAACAAAATCCTCCTCCCTGTGCACCCCCAGCAACAGATACATAGAAGCATACTACCTCTGGTATTGGAGAGAGTAGCTATCCGTCATGATTAGTAGCCACTGATAGCCCTGTCCTCCATGAATTTGGCCACTCCCCTTTTAAAACCTTCCAAGTTTGCTGCCATGACCACATCCTGTGGCACTGAGTTCCACAAATGAACTATACACTGTGTGAAGAAATATTGTATTTTGCCTGTCCTGACTCTCTCACCCTTCAGCTTCAGTGGATGACCCCAGGTTCTGTCCACTCTGTAGACCCCACACATAATTTTATAACCCTCCATCAGGGCTCCCCTTACTTGCCTTTTTATCCAGGCTAAACAGCCCTGGGCATTTGAACCAATCTCATGCAGCTGCTCTAACCCCCTGATCATTTTGGTTGCTCTTTTCTGCACCTTTTCAAGCTCTACAATATCCTTTTTCAGGTGAGGTGACACAATATTCCAAGTGTGGTCTCCCCATAGATTTGTATAAAGGCATCCTGATAGTGGCCAGTTTATGAATCACAGCCAACATGGAATTTGCCTTTTTTCCCACAGCAGCCACACACCAGGTCGACATTTTGTCATGCTATATCCACTAGCACCCCAAGATGGTCTATTGCTGCCAGCTCAGTTCCCGTCACTGTATATGTGAAATTGGGATTATTTGCCTCAATATGCATCACTTTACACTTGTTCATACTGAATCCCATTTGCCATTTTAATGCCCACTCCGTTTGAAGAGATCCTTTTGGAGCTCTTCGCAATCCATTTTTGTCTTGACTACCCTAAATAATTTGGTGACACCTGCAAACTTTGCCACTTCACTATCCACCCCTAACTCCAGTCCACTTAACAAGTTGAAAAGCACCTGAGGGACCCTGCCACTCACATCCCCCCACTGTGAGAACTGACCATTTATTCCTAATCTCTGCTTCCTGTTTTTTAGCCAATTTACAATCCATAAAAATACTTGTCCTCTTATTCCATGACTGAAGTTTGCTCAGTCTTTGAGAGACTTTGTCAAAACCTTGTGGAAATCCAAATAAATAATATCTATTGACATTCCTGTCCAGATGTTTATTGAACTTTCAAAGAACATGGTAGAAGCCATGCTGGTTTTTATTCAACAGGGCCTGTCCTTCAATATGCTTGACAATTTTATCTTTAATAATGCTTTCCATCAGTTTACCTGGAACAGACACTAAGCTAACCAGCCTGTAATTTCCTGGAGCCCCCTGGATCCTTTTTTAAAAATGAGAGTTACACTGGACACTCTCCAATCCTCTGGTACAAAGGCTGGTCTAAAGGACATACTGCATATCACAGTTAGAATATCGGCAATTTCACATCTGAGTTCTTTAAGAACTTTAGGTTGGATACCATCTGGTCCTGGTGATTTGTTAGTTTGCAATTTGTCTATAAGTTCTAGAACTTCCTCCCTGATCACTTCTGTTTGCCAACGCTCCACATCCTCTTTCTCCTGAGAGAGAGAAAGAACGAGAACGCATGGGCTAGTGGTTAAGAGTGGCAGACTCTAATATGGAGAATCAGGTTTTATTTCCCACTCCTCCACATGAAGCCTTCAGTCATAGTTCCCTCAGGATCCTCTCAGCCCCACCTACCTCATAAGGTGCCTGTTGTGGGGAGAGGAAGGGAGGGTGATTGTAAGCTGCTCTGAGACTCCTTAAGGTAGAGAAAAGCAGGGTATGAAAACCTACTCTTTTTCTGAAAGCATCCATTTAGGAACAGGTATCTTGAGCAGTGGATAAAGATGAGAAGAATTCATTCAGCATGTCAGCAGTCACCCTGTCCTCCTCTAGTACTCCTTTAAGTCAGTGGTCATCCAATGGTCCAATTGCTTCCCAAGTCAGCTTCCTGCTCCTAAAGTATTTAAAGGGTTCCTTACTGTTGGTCCTTAGGCTTTTAGCGATACATTCCTCAAAATCCTTTTTTGCATGCCTGCCTGTTTGGATTTTTTTTGTGGAAGTTTTGCCTTGATTTTTGTTTGCCTCGTTTGGGTAAGCCTTCCAGTTTCTGAATAAAGCCTTTTTCACTCTAATAGCTTCCCTCACCCTGCTTGTTAGCCATGCTGGTGACCTCTTAGACTCTGTACTACTTTTCTTGATCTGTGGCATACATTGTAACAGAGCCTGTAGTAATGAGGTTTTGAGTAACCTCCCAAGCCTTTTCAAGAGATCTGACCCTCTTGACTGTTTCTTTCAGTTTCTTTTTTTTTAAATCAGATTTCGCATTTTAGAGAAGTTTCCTTTTTTTTTATTTGGCACTTTCCCACATACATGTAAATTAAATTTGATGGCACTGGGATCACTGTTTCCAGTCTTTCCAACCACCTCAACAATTTGCACTAGGTTCTGGGCAGCACCACTGAGGATTAAGTCCAGGGTCACTTCCCCTCTGGTCTGTTCCGTGACCAGCTGGTCTAAGGTAAAGTTATTTAGAGTATCTAGAAACATTACCACTTTGGTGTGATTGGATCATGCATTTATGCAGTCAATATAAGGGTAGTTCAAGTCGCCTATTATTACAACTCCCTTTCCTTTGGATGCCCCTCTGATTTTGTTTTCCATCTCACAATCGTCAGGAGCATTCTGGTCAGGGGGGCTGATAGCACATCTCCATTTTGGGGGCCAGGTATTGTCACTGATAGCAATTTTGGGGAGGAGCTGGCCCTTTTTAAGGTTTCTAGTTTGTTAGACGTTATGCCCTCCTTGATGCACATAGGAACACCTCCTCCAGCATACCCTTTCCTGTCATTCCTATGGAGTTTGTATCTAGGGATAACCATGTCCCACTGGTTCTCTCTCTTCCACCAAGTTTCTGCTCTACTCAACATATGTCATCCCTTAAAACCAAGCATTCCACCTTCCCCATTTCAGGTCAGAGGCTTCTGGCATTTGCATAGAAACACCTCCAGTGTTTCTATCAGGACACTTCTGGTGTGTGCCTTTTCTACTCTGTCCCTTTGGTCTCTTTGAGTGGTGATCCTGCTTTACTTAATCCTCACTTTCCTTATCCGCTCAATCCCCACTTGTGCAATCGGAAGCCTTTCCCCCTTTGTCCCTTTGGAACAAATCTGCCCAAATCATATACTTTCCAGCTCCTGTTGGCTTTCCCCCAGCTTAAAAGTTGCTCTGTCACCTTTTTTATGTTATGTACCAGCAGTCCAATTCCATTCTGGTTCAAATGGAACCCATCCCTTTTTTACAGGCTTGTTTGCCACAAAATGTCCCCCAGTGCCTAACAAATTTAAAGCCCTCCTCTCTACACCATCATCTCATCTGTGCACTGAGACTCCCCAACTATGCCTGTCTAGCTGGCCCTGCAGTGGAACAGGTAGCATTTGGAGGAGGCTACCTTGGAGGTCCTGGCATTTAGTCTCCTCCCAGCAGCCTAAATTTGGCTTCCAGGACCTCATGACTACACTTCCCCACACCACGGGTGCCAACATGCACCATGACCACGGACTCCACCCCAGCACTATCTACCAAGTTATCCAGACGAGGGGTGATGCCCACAACCTTTGCGCCAAGCAGGCAATTCACCATGTGGTCTACACACCTGTCACAAACCCAGCTATCTATATGTCTAATGATTGAATATCCCACTATGACAAGCCCCTCATCCCTTGGAGGCATATCCTTGGTTGAAACTCAGCTGTTCTGATACCAAAACCAGTAACAAATCAAAGCCAAGCCACTCATCATCTGATGGGAACAATGCAAGGAGGGTAGCTACGGAATGCACTAGGGCCAGTGTGTGGCAGCAGATAACCTTTAGACTTTGGATATTTTGTGCACAATGAGTTATTCTTCATCTCTCCATATGCCAAAGACAAAAGGCCAGGGGGTGTGCAGAGGAGGATTTTCAGCCAGTAATTAATGGTTGCTTTATAGACTAAGGTTGTTATTGGCGGTGAAGATAATTCTACTCTGATCATAGCTGAAGGGGTTGATAGCAGAACAGCTAACAACCGGCGAGCAAATTTGTTTTGAGAAATTTCTAAAGACTGGAGATTTCCAGAATCCCAAATTGCTGCTCCATATAGAAACTGGGGCAGTAGTTTCATTTTATACATTTCTAAAGCTGAAGAAATCAGACCACCTCCTCTTTTCTTATGCAGTCTAAGGATACCAAGGACAGCCTTTCCAAGGTTATACTTAGCATAGTCAATATGAGGCATCCAAGAGCCTGACTGATGAAACATCACCCCTAAATATTCAAAGCTAGATACCTGTTTGAATGGTTTCCTGTCCATTTATGGTAATGCACTCTTCTACCAAAAACCATAATCTTGGTTTTATCATAATTAACATTAAGTAGGGTTTTTTTTAAAGTAGGAGCTGAACTGTCTCAACAGCCTTCTAAAACCAATTTGACTACGGGAAATTAGCAGTGGGCCATTAGCAGAGAGCAAACTTGAAATATTCTTTCTGCCTGCTTTGACTGGAAAGAAATGGGGTCCCAACAGGTATTCTACCATATCATTTATGTATAGACTGAAAAGCAGTGGGGCCAAAATACAGCCTTGGCAGACCCTTTTTATGCTTTTAACTGAGCTAGACAATTGGTCATGAACACCCAATCTGATCTTTAAACTGGAGTCCATATTAAGGCCTTTTATGTGCTCTAGCAGCCTGTTACCTATGTTCATACTGCTTCGTTTTTGCCACAAATGGTATATTGAGATGGAATCTAACGTGGCTTTAAGATACATAAACGCTACATATAGTTCCCTAGATTATCTATTTGAATATTTATTGATAAGAGGTTGTAGTAGAAGGCAGTGGTCAAGGGTGGACTACCCCTGCCTAAATCCAATTCGCCCTGATGCTAACAATTTATTTTCAGCTACCCATGTCTCCAAGCCTCACTAGGAGATATCTTGCATAAAGCTTTCCTATTACAATGAGCAAGCTTATTGGTCTATAGTCCTCCTTCTTATAAATGGGCACCACAATAGAAGAGATCCATTCCTGGGGGAACCTATCAGACATATCTATATGAGTAAATGGGGTGGCTAAAATAGACTTCCACCAGTCCTGGAAAGCCTTAAGCAAATCAGATGGGATAAAATTTTCCTCCAGATTTCCCCCCCTCTTAATTATAGAAATTGGGGTGTTGATTTCACTGGCGGATACAGGTGGCCATCCAGGTGAGTTGGTTAGTGGAATCATCACGGGACATTTGACTACACTTTTGTTGTACGACTGATCATTAAAAAACTTAGAAATGTCTTCTTTCCAGCAGTCCTTGGACATACAGGAATTGAACTCATGGTGATCCATCCCTTCTGAAGCTGCAAGTATGCAGATTATCTATTTCATCATGTCTCTCAGATTTAAGGCCAAGGCAAGCTGTTGCCAAGATTCTCTTATTGAGGCAAGTTTTTTCTCTGAGTAGGCATTTATATTTACTACAGAGGTAAGCCATTTGTTTCATTCTGCTTGTACACCCTAATAGCATGTCTCAGTTGTTTTTTTCCTATTTGAGCATTCTCTAGCAAACCAGTTGGTCTCAAATTGCCCTCTTCCATTTGATATTCCAACATTCTTGATGAGGAAAGGCCTCAAGGATTCCATTAACTCTCCATATAGTGCCAAGGCTGTATCTTATGTCTTTTAATGAAAGAATTTTTTCCCTGAGCTCAGAAAGTGGCTCAGCATCCAGCACCTGTTGTAATTTATTTTGAAGTGTATAGGTTCATCTCAAACTAATATTGGCTGTAATTTCAGTATGAGGTATTGATATCCCACAGAGCTTTAGAGATACAAAATATAAGTGGTTGATGGTCACTGTCCAGAAGTGACCTTCCTTCAAAATGTCATACCAAAATGTCATATCATCAAGGAGATGATGATATTAGTACATAATCACCCTCGCTGCCTTCTGATTATAATAAGTGAATTCCCCATGTTTATCTCCCTCTAAGTTACCATTTAATATTACAAAGCTAAGCTTGTTGATCAGTTGGCTGACTATTACCCCATGTTTATTAACCAAGGAGTCGTTTGTTTTCCTTCTGCCATTATAAAGATCATCATCATAAGCATTTCCCCTGCCCTTTAAGCTACCATTCCCAAATCAAGCATTAAAGTCACTTAACAGTATTATTTGTGCCTTCGGATATTTAATCTCAAGTTCATAGATGTAATTGTTGAAGTCAGGCCAACAGTTCTCATAACCAAAAGGTGAGGAATGGGGAGGAATATATACATTGACAGCCAAAATAACCTGATCATGAAAAGCCAAGAGACAAGCCATTACTAAGGTTCTTAAGGGAGAAAGCAATGCTACACCATACTTCACTGACATAGAAATCAAACATGCCAGCCACCCTGTAGGGCATCCTTTAGTTGGGCGGGGGGATGGCACGGAGAGGAAGTGAGGTACTGAAATTGCTCTGGACTGAAACAGACATCACAGTCCAGGACTCAGGAAGAGCAAGGAAGCTGGAATCGGACAAATGGACCAAACAACTCTAGCAACAAGTTTCCTTTTCTCCTTTTTGCCCCATCCCAACAATTATATGAGCTTGCTGACAGTTTTAGTATTCTCACTAGAGCAGGAACCAGAAATGAAACGGCAGAAAAACGGGGGATTCTACCAGCAGCACCCAGGAAATAAATCATAACAATACTATGCTCACAGCAAAAGCCCAGAGATTGGCACAACTAATTTTATAATTGTTCTCGGAGTCAATGTACAGTTTCTCACTTGCCTGCAAATGCCGGTCCATGAGGATAAGATAAACCGCCATCAAAGAGTGGGAGACTGAGTAAAAAAACCTCTGGTTCTTTACAAATTAGGAAAGACAGTAATTCTCTCCCTGAAGGGTTCAAGCTTCCAGCCAGCTGTATGTTATCAAAATTTGGTGCTCAGGTTAAAATAAGTATCTTAAAACCACAATTTAGGCAGGCACATCACACTGATATGTCCGCTCAGGACACCACCTTCCCCCCCTCCACTCCGGATACTTGGTGACTTAAAAAACAACAGTAGTGCTATGCTACAATAGCCAACGTTCCTTACAGATAAAAGGTGAGATCTACAACTTATGGAAATGTGCCTCGACTTGCAAGAAGTTTATTCATTCTGCATACTTAATTCTTCTTTTGTTATTTAATAACAAAATCAAGGAGGCATGTCATACAACAAAGCCCCCCCCCCCCCCCCCCCCGATCAGTGGCAGGAATGAGCTTCAAAGCACTTAGCTTGCTGACCAGGAGTTGGGTGGCATGTTAAAAACTAACACCTTTTTATTCCAACATAAGCTTTCCTGAACTAGTGCCTACTTCATCAGGTTCATGTAACAGGGTCCTCACCAGGCAGACATACACGCAGAATCTATAAGGCGCCACAAAACTCCTATTTATTTTCGTTCCAAGAGACTAACGTGCTGTTTACCCCTCTGGAAATACAATCAAGTACCTATTAAACAGCACCATTCAAAAACCACTTAAGTCAGGGGTGTCGAACTCATTTGTTATGAGGGCCGGATCTGACATAAATGAGACTTTGTTGGGCTGGGCCATATGTGTCATAAAATGTAATGCAAGGTAGCGGAGATATAAACTATATAAAGGGCACAAACACAAAGGGTTTTTTAAAAAAACTTAAAAATAAAGACATGTTTAACATTAGCACACGTGCAATATTTTGTTTATTTAACAGTCTCTGATAACTGACCCCTCTTGCTCTGAATTATTGCTTCAAAATGTCTGTGCTGTTCCAATCTTGAGTGTGCTGTTCAGGTGTGTTATCTGTAAGCTGCAAACCTACTTTTGATTTGTTGACATTTGCCACAGAAATCTCATGCTCAGAGTTCTGAGTCCAGGACCCAGGGGAAAACGTGAAAAGGCTGAGCGATTGAGAGAGTCTGGCGAAGCAAGCTATGATGCAGCAGCAGCAACAGAACTGGAAGCAGGAGATGGCCAGTTCCAGTGTGGGCCTGATAGAAGCCCTCCAGGGGCCTGATCTGGCCCCTGGGCCGCATGTTTGACACCCCAAACTTAAGTCATAATGAGAGTCTGTGGTACAGTCAGTGCTGCATCCCTGCTGCAAAATGATGGAACAGCAGAAAGACTGGGGTTCATGGGACATTCAGAGACCGTAAGCAGAAGTCAGGACTGGATCCATGATGAGGCAGCAGGATCTGTGAAGAGGTCCCTCCTGCAAGCCTGGAAAACCAGACTCCACTCAGATCTTAAGAGATTCACGGTTCCTCATAGGCCAAATCCAGATCACTGAGGAGTACTATACGGCCCTGAGTTATCTACGCACAAATCAAGAGGGGTGCTTGGAGGGAGCTTACATCGTTCTCCTCTCCTCCACTTCATCCCCACAACAACCCTGCAAGGTCGGTTAGGATGCAAATGTGTAAAGGGCCTGAGGTCATCCAGCAAGCTTCATGGCAGAGTGTGGATTCAAACCTGGGTCTCCTCGACCCTAGCCTGACACTAAAACCCCTACACGATACTGCACACACATGAGACAAGTGTCGCAGCTACTCCTCAGCGTGGGATCAGTGGAAGAGCACAGCACAGTACAAAGTATCTCTACTACGCGTCACCTTACTCTGAGCACTCACAAAGAGCTTGAGGAACTTGAGGATACGCTTGTGAGTCAGGATATACAGTGTGTTCCCCGAGTCGGGGTCGATGACAGGCAGACGGTGAATCTTGTTCCGAATCAGTGAGGTGACGGCATCAAACAGGCTGGAAGTCACAAGAGGGATGGGAGCAGGGGGAATATATCACATCTGTGAAGCAAGGAGGACACACGGATGCCTGGATTCGCTCTCTAGCTCCATGAGAGATGTTTTTTCTAAAGACTACAGGGGGGAAGAAGAGCAGCTCAGATTCTTTGATCTATGCTCAGAAGGGATCCAGTGGACTGTGACAGTGGGGTTAATGATTTCTGGGTCCAGGTCCATTTATACTGCTATTCTATCCCAATGACTCAAGAGGGCAAGGAGAGGGGGAACAAAAAACCCTGTTATGTTGTAATCCAGTCCCATGATTGCCCCCCTCATGGCTGAAGAAGATGACAGGGTCCTCCTCTGACTCTAATTGGCCCCAAATAAACAACAATGAAGTTGGGTCCTCTTTTACAAGCTTGGTTCAAGAATGGCCCACTTTTGTATTCTCCAGAGCCCCTTACTTCCCCAGACAGTAGTGTCAGACAGCAGAAATATTTTGCCACATGAAGGGATCTCTTTATGGATATCAGGCTCTGCATTCAACTAGCAGTAAAAGTTCCTCATTTATGGAGCATGTGAGCTCAGACTTAGCGGAGACTTCACATACGAAATCCAAGAAAGAGATAGGCAACATATGACGTACCAAATCAGACCACCTTAGACCTATCAAGGTCACTACTGTCTACTTTGACTAGCAGTGGCTCTGCAGGGCCTCTGGAAGAAGTCTTTCACATCACACACTACCTGGTACTTCTGACTGGAAATGCTGGGATGGAACCTGGGGCCATCTGCATGCAAAGCACCGCCACTGAGCCGTGATCCCTCCCCATGGAGGGTGAACGCCACTGCAACTTGGAAACCTCTCCTTTTCCCTGTTACTGAAACTGGGGTGGGGGAGGGGAAAGTGGGGGCAAATATTTTATAACACCCTGACTGAAACTTGGCAGGGCTACTAGGAGCCGGGGGGGGGGGATACTTTGGAGCTCAGATCCAGCCAGTGGGGCCCACCTTGGTCTCGGACTAGTCACTGTCTCTCTCTGTCCCCCCATCTGTGAGGGAGGTGTAGTGGTGACCGCCATTTCAGACAACTGTTGGAAAGGCAACTACAATCAAGAACAGAGAAGACCCCACTAGTGACTTAAAGACTAAAATGATTTATTCCAGCACAAGCTGTGGTGAGCTCTGACTCACGAAATGTAAAATGCTTCACTGCTTGAGAACCTTCCCTAGAAACTGCCCATCTACCTCCAAGCCTCTCCCAAGATTATGAGGTCCAGAAACCTGGGGGAAGGGAGGGAAACCAAGGAATAAATGAATAGAATACTCTGTACTCATCTAGTGGTGGCTTTGGCAGGGAGGACTGAGGTATGGGCCAGGTGGGGAAACAGGCAGGAAGGAAGAGTAGCCAACAGGCCTCGGCAGAATCTCTTACCTGGCACTGGGTGAAATGCAGACCAGCGGCTTGAAAGAGTCCTGCAGATAAACTTCTGCATGGGACAGAAAACGTCAGTTAGCCAGATGCACCTCTGGTCTGGAGAAGGGAAGGGAGAAAGAGAACCTGCAGCCAGTGATCCTAGAGATGGGCGTGTCGTATGACCAGCAACGTTCTCCACTCACAGTGCTGCCCGCCTATCCAGAACTAGCTGCTGTTCTGTAGGCCCACCACAACCATCCTTACCTCGCCAAGTTTCGATCTTGTGTTCCTCCAGCTCATAGATCTGTACCTGGATGTGTTTTGGAAAGAGGAGGAAAGCAATGAGACAGAAGCCATCTTGTCACACATCCGGCCTTGACCAGGATAAAAATCTAAATCAATCAATCAATCAATCCACTCCTATTGCTGTAGGAAGCTCTAGCCTGGATAATTCAGGGTGGAATTTACTTGTTCAGGATGAAACATGTTATCCTGGCAGTGTCAGAAACATCACCCAGTTGATTTAAGCCTTGGGTCTCAAAGTGGGAAATTAGCCTCCTCAAGGCTGGCCATTAAGTTCTGCCTCCCAAACCCTGCTCGCTATACCCCTCCCTTCAGAAGTGAGGCCGGCGGTAATTAGAGACAGGGCTTTTTCCAGTAGTGGTACCTCATCTGGCAAAGGCCCTTCCTCTTGAGGCTCACCCAGCACCTACAAGGTTGTCTTCTAGGCACCAAACAAAAACATTTCCAGGCTTTTAACTAAAAAGTTCTTATCTTTTTAGTGATTTCATTATCTGCTTCTGGTCTAAGGTCTGCTTTATGAATATTTTCCCGCTCTTTTTATGTCCCTGACTTGTTTTTAAATGGCTCGCTCTGCAAATAATCAAAACAAAAACAATCATTTTATGATACCATTTGTACTTGAGAGCAGCATTGAGCAGAGGCATGCAGAGGCGGAATAAAAACCTGAAGTAACCACATTGTTGGGAGGTTGGAAAGGGAGACAAAAAGCTTCTCCCTGACCTTTTCCTAATCCAGTGTCTATCTGGATTGGTCCCGTTGGCAGTGCGGTCATCTATTAACACAGTGTCTTCACAACTGGCCCTTTTAAACTGGAAGATGAAATGTTAGCATGAAGAACTAACTCTAAAATTACTTAAAGACCCATTTTCTTTGTGTTTTTATGCATTTAGGTAAAATATTCTTAAATTTTCCTCTGCAACAACAGTGTCTAGAAACTTAACCCACAGAAAACTCCAAGGTCCCATGATGGCTAGCATATCTGTCCTGATAACCATAACGTCAGTGAGAGGAAGAGGAGCAGGAAGAGGAGTTTGGATTTATAACCCACCCTTCACTTAGAGTGGCTTACACTCTCCTTTCCCTTCCCTTCCCCTCCCCACCACAGACACCCTGTGAGGTAGGTGGGGCTGCGAGAGCTCTTTTGAGGACTGCTCTTGAGAGAACAGATCTGAAAGAACTTGTAACTGACCCAAGGTCACACCAGCAGCTGCATGGGGAGGAGTGGGGAATCAAACCCGGTTCTTCCAGATTAGAGTCCACGCTCTTAACCATTACACCAAACTGGAGACTCCTTTGCACAGACGGAAAGGGGATGACGAAGCTTAGGCTGTGCTTACCATGGCTGACTTGTAGTAGCGATGCAGGATGTTGATGAAGTCTGTGATTGTCAGCATTCCTACAGGGCAAAGAAGGGATGGGGCAGAGGTCATCTCCACCCTACGGGCAACTGGTTGGGAGGTGGCAAGGAAAGATCTTTGACTTCTCTCCCCTCTCCTCCTGAGGACAGACACTCACCCACAAAGCTTTGTGTTTTGCTGTCCCAGAGTGGAGCGGCCCGCACGCCATTGGTCACCAATGCAAAGAAAGCTTTCTTCACCTACAAGCCAGAAAAGCAACAGAGAATTCCACACAGCGGGGCCAGGATGCTACGCAAGCTGTAGCTTCAATCTGAGGAATGCTTTTGACTCCTGTTCTTCTTACCGAGAGAAGAGTTACAGGAGCACGAGCATGGATTCTCTCTCTAAAGAATTACAGAGGAGCGGCCCCTGCAACACAGGAAGCTGCCTTGTACCCTTCTTTCAGACATCTGGCTACGCCTCAACGGAGGGGCGAATTTAATTCACATGCCCACCCCCCAATTAACTCACAGTGACTAACAAGAGTAACAAACCATATTATCCACACCACAGTCTTGTGAGGTGAGAGAGAGACTGATCCAAGTATGTGAACACAGTCTCCTCAGTCAGGTATTTGATCCACTACAACAACCTCGTGCCACTAATTTGCAAGTGCCCTCTGTCAAATTATATGCCACCAAGTCAGGCCCTGTCCCCAAATGTAACAATCCCTGGGTTTCTCCCCTACTGTTAAGCCTTCTATCCTGCAAGCTGCATCACTGCCCTTCATTGTAGAACCGACTTACTGTTCAGAAGCATTGAAATATTAATATTAACCTTGGAATCCTGGCCTACTTTGCACATCCTACCAGTGGTCACCGCCTCGCCCTCCCCAACAGAATGCTACCCACCTGCAGGGACGTATCGAACACAACAAGCTTGGAGCTTGTGGGGATGAGGTCATAGCAGCGATGTGACTTCATGAAGCATGTGTAGATGCCGCTGCTGGAATCCCCATCAGTGGCTGGAAACAGATTAGTAACAGATGAACACAGCCTGCTGGTACACACACCAAAGAGTGTGAAGGATCAGAAACCCAGAGAGATGATGGTGCCACAACCCGAGGAGGAAGAATTTTCAGGGCAGGATGAACAGTGGCATGCTGAGAGACATCCACTTGAGGGTCAGTTCTGGAGACTTGCTGTCTCCACTGCTCAGTATTCTTTGTGCAGCATTATTACAAAGCAATATGAAGAGAGAGAAAAGATCCCTGCCTCAAGGCACTAACAATACACTAACAATATTATTGTCAGGGCTACCTACTTTATGCTTTTTTAAAAAAAAAACTTGCATACATTACCGGGGGGGATCAAGCAACCCTGCATAGATTTGCTTACATGTTGCATAATTTGTTACGTTGCTGCTACTGAGGGAAAGGCTCAAGCCCTCATGCAGAGCACCAAAGTCCCACTCAGACTTCCAGGAGATCACCAGGCACACCCCAAATTGGCCTTTCAGAGGCCATTTCCACAGGCACACGGGCCAAATTGTTTGCTTTTTAAAGCCAGAAGCTGAGATTCCCAGATCACGCCTGCAGCAGACAGGAGGCCGGGGTGGGATCCAAGGCTCTCCTTTGGGGACACTTACTACGGAGCAAAGGAATGCCGGCTCAGGAAAAGTGGAGTTGTGGCATGGAGAGGCTTTTTGTTGCAATGAGTCCTTTGCTCAGGGATGTTCAGTGATCGCTTTGAGCGGGAAGAAGCAGTGTCGGCTTGCCCTGCATGCAAAACTGTGTGATGACGACACTGTTCACATCTGTTGGGATTGTTTCTCTGGAAGATACCTAATTGCTAGATAGCTAAGACTAACCAGCTTGGAGAAAGAGAAGCTGAAAGAGACTTGGATCCAGCATAGTCATTCTGGAGACAGAAGGAATTCCACCTGTGGAGCACAATTTTTCTGGCTGTCCCTTTTGGAGGAAGCCAGAAATCCCCCTGGAAATCCCGTTCTTGGAGAACCCCAGGAACTGGATTCTGGGGAGCACTCTGGGTTGCCATAGGAAAGGAAAGGCCAGAAAGTTGTGCTCCATGGGCTGAAATCCTTGTGCCCACAAAGTCCTACTCTAGATCCAAACCCAAGCCGCCTAGCTCCAGTGGGATACAGGACATACAAGACATAGCCAGCTGAGAAAGCCCTGTCAAGAGACCTATACCTGTGGGAAACCTCAAGATAAGCTGTCTGTCCCTCCTGAGAGATCCCAAGATCCTCCCCTGCCTGAGGGTACCTTCTGCCTTGGAATATTCTCCAGCACCCTGCAAACCCTCATCCCAGTCACTGCGCGTATGACAGAAACCCAGCTAAGTAGGTAGTCACTGGCGCTTTGCTTGTCTGCAGGAAAACATGCTGTAAATTCTACTGATTCACAGTTAAGATTGTACAGACCATGAAAACAGAGTTGTCAGCTTCCTCCTTAGCCCAGGAAATGCAAGGCTACAAGAAACCAGCATAATACTCACAAGGCAGAGTAGATGATGACCTCCTATGGACCAATCTGAAATGCATCTTCCCAAAACTGTGCCCTTATGTTCCCTGCCAGATATCCCACAGATCATTCTGTTCACCTCATTCCCACCTGCTCCACTCACCTTCTGATAAGGGTAAGCATTTCTCCAGCCCGGTCTCTGGAATGGTGCCCTGCAGATAGGGAGGAGAGAGATGAGGCCTGGGCACTGCAAGCAACAAGCCCTCAGATGGTCCATACTGTCTTCTGGAATGAATGGGAACAAGCCCTCTTGGCCAGCTGACATCATTATTCATACTCTGGGTGTTAACAGGTCTGATTAAAATTGCATGTACAAGCATGTGTACACATGATACTCCTGAAGAATGAAGCGCACACAGACATCACAGCAGGCCCCATCTAAGGAAGAGGCATTCCCTGTGTTGTGAAAGAGCTGAGGGACTGCTTCTTCTAAGATGACATCTGCCAGCCAGTGGTTTCCATAAAGTTCTTAATAGAAAGTAATTCAGGGTTGTTGTTTTTTTTTTTTTTAAAAAAAAGGTATGTTGCTTGATTAATGGGGTAGGGGCAGCTTTTTAATACACCACCGTGGTGGGGTGTTGGACTAGGATCTGGGAGCCCCAGATTTAGCTCCCCATACTGTCATGAAGTCTGCTCAGAGACCTTGAGTCAGACTCTCTCTCAGTCTCACCTACCTTACAGGGTTGTTGGTGTGAGGATAAAACAGGGAAGGCAGAATGCCCCTCCAAGCTGCCTGGAGGAAGGATGGGATTAAAAAAATTCCCAGCTTTTAAATCTATTGGCCAGCCAGCCAGCTGAATGGCACCGTCCTGAGAGTTACATGGAATCAGAATCTCTCCCTCAGAGAACCAGACTTGGGGCTGCACAATTGCAAAGATGTTCTCAGCAGTTAGACTGGGGTGGCATCTCTTTGGCTAAAGGGAGATAACCCCTTCCCTCAAACCTGTTACAGCAGAAGACAGACCCTCAAGAACAAGGGAAATGTTGAAAGGAAGTTCACCACAGCTAGAATACAAACAACTCAGGACTAAAAGGAATGGGCTGCAGTGGGCATCCAGTTATCCACCTTTCCAGCTGGCCAGATAACGCAAGGGCCAGCAGTGTCCTATACTGGAGAGACTGTCAGACTTTGACTGAGGGAGACTATATCCAAGCCCTTCCTCAGCCTCAGCACGTACTTTTTGGGCATCCCTCAACCAAACCTTCCTCGCATGCTTCCAAGGATAAAATGGAGAAGGCCCACAGGCATCTCCCTGACCTCCCGTGAGGAACAATGAATCTATCCCTGAAAACCTGAGGGAAAGCCAACAAGCACCTTCTTCATTTGTGTCCAGAAAACAACTAAGCAGCCCGGAACGGGTCAGAATGGCTAACCCAGGACAGGCTTGTTGCGTTTGCTTCACTGCTCAGCTACGGCCTACAGTTTAGAAGATCCACTTGCTTAAACCTGGGAAATGCTGAGAACGGCACTTCCACAGGCTTCTTCCCAGCTGCTGGAAGGAAGGAATTGTGCCCTTTGACTTCTGTCCTCTCTCCCACGAAAATTTCATTAGTTCCCACATCAGCCTGTTTTCTTCTTTCAGGGTATGACAAAGCCCAGCTGTCAGTGCTTCCAAGATAGGAGACATTCTCCAACACAAGCTTCTTGCCTACAGATACTGATCGTGTGGAAATAGGGAAGGGCCACCGGCCACATAGCAAGGCAGAAAGCCAGAAAGGGCAACCGTAGGGTGCAATTTAAAAACAACACTCATTGCACTCTGAACAGCAGTCCACATGGAGGAAGAAGTTTTGACTACACCACACAAACATGCTCTGGGTTACATTCTCTCTAACAGTAATACAAAGGGAAACTGGAAAATCAGGATCCACAAGCAGATTGCTTTACTTGAAGTTCTATCACCAAAGTTCTCTCTCTGGGTACGAGCTGTGGTTTGAATGAAGGAGTTTTGAATGAAAAATCATAAGAGTTGGATGCACTCAACATTTCTCCACTCATGCAATTTCTCAGTTATTGACTGCAAACATATGAAGCAAAATGCGGGGGAGGGGGGGTGCCTCTCTCACTCACATGGAAGCACAACTTCCATGGTACCACTTTAGTCTCTTAACAGAATTCTCTAAAATTCATTGTGAGGTGGCCAACGGGCAGCCAGAAGATCCAACCAAATCTTAAGGTGCGCCATGTGGCCAAAATCTTTACGCCCTGTTTCCCATCAAAAGAAGAGAGAAATTATTTCAAATAAGAGAGTCCACACTTTGCTACACTTCCCTTTGCATGTAATGCCCCAACTGTGACTTGGCATATGTGCTTCACAGCTGTAAAGCTTTCACTACTAGTGGACTTCCACTTTGCTATGGAGCCTGTACATGCATGGAGTGAGCAGTGTATGGGTTTTTGCAGAGTCTGAGAAGATAGAAGTAGACCACCCCTTTCACTGGTATAGGGTTTTAAAATTAAAAGGCTGATTTTGTGTATGAATGTTGTCTACGTTTTTCCACATCTGGTCCAAACTGATCAGCAGAAACTTACCAGACAAGGTCTCCATCAGAACACCTGAGATTCATGAGTGTGGGTGGGTACATTTTAGGCAGCTGATCACACTAAATGTATGAGTATGCACAGGACCACAAATCCCCACTTTTTGTTCCAGCACACACTGGTTTCAAATGAAAAAAGTTCCTATAATGGCATGCAATCTCCACCACATTAGCACAAACATACATATTCCTTCACAAGCCGCACTGCAACTTTAGCATTGTCTCAGAGACCCATGCTCTAAAAGTACCAAACAGTGGCTTACTGCACTACCGTCATGGTACAAATGCTCCCTCTGGTTGCTCTCTGCCTGCAAAGTGTCCAGGAATGGCTAGGCTACTACTTCTGCTGTAGCTACACAGCAACTTGCATGCTGTGCAATGCAGAAGCATCTCAGGAAATACAAAAAAAGAATGGGGCGTAGAAAAGAAAAGGTCACTGGCTCGGCGGTAATAAGTCTGCATCGGAGAGAAGGTATAAAAATAGCATGCTGTAATTTAAAGAAAAGATGACGAATGCACTGACGGTGTACGTCAGAAAAATCCAGCTTCCCAAAGGTTCCTTAAAGATGCTGAAACATAGCAGAATGACACCCTTTGCATGGTTCTTGCAAAAATGACCTGAAGCCACAGATCACTGGGCTTCAACGCACACCAGCAAACAAAGAGATCAGACAGACAGGAGGGCCCAGGGGACACTTAGAACAGCTTTCTCTTTCTGAACGTGTGCCTAAGTGCACACAGACACATGCACAAGTCAGCTGCTCCATTGTTTCTCCCACATCAAGGCAAAGTGTATGCTGCCAACCAGCATTAGTCAGACTAAGCCAGTTAAAAGGGGGCAGAGGAATATTTCTAATCCATGGTGAGGCTGCAATGTCTAATTAACGAACTAAAAAAGCAGGCTTGTAATTTGGGGGGCTGATGGATTCTAGTCTCTTGCAAGAGGCTCAGACGTCCTCCTAAACATCTGTTAGGTACCAGGCCAAAGCATTTGTTTACCCAGACTTTTACTTAAAGGATCATCTCCTCCTTCCAATGTTTTTCAGCTGGCACCTTGCTTGCGTGCTGTTTTATGACTGCTGTTTCATATCCTCTGCTAAAAATATGTATGAGCCCCAATATATATAACTCTCAACATGGCCAAATCTGTGGATACTAAAACATGGAGACTGGAGTCATTAGCAGACAAGCTCCAGGTTTGCAGAAAAAGCTGAAATCAAAACAAAACAAAAAAATACTGGGAGGTTAAAACCCCTTGAAAGCAATAGACGCAGGACCTGTACTTTTAGTTGCATCAGTGATGAGGACCACCTGGCACATTTTCTATTGTCCTGAGCAAAGAGCAAACAAGAGCAAAGTCCTGGAGAGTCGCTACAATACAGTGGTTAGAGCACCAAGGGTCTTCTTAGGCCAATGGACCAGTGCCTGAGAGCGCCTAAGAACACTCCCCAGTTTCCTCTGCAATACATCTGCACAGCAGGCATGGGTTCTGAGCAGAGAAGCTGATGGGAAGACTAGCAACATCTGAACTTTGACTATATAAACAAGCCTGACAGAAACCTTCAATAATAAATAAATATTAACAAATCAAGACTGCATTTGGACCCTGGAATTGTTTTGCTCCTCAGAACTACTCAGCTCTGTGGTAACAAGAATACTAACAGGAAAATGTGGAAGATATTTCCTTAGGTGACCAAGGATGCCCACTTTTTAAAAATGAGGATGAAGCTTCACTGTTCTACTTTGCAGGGTTTGTTTAAGAACTACTAAGATAATGTCCCTGAACGTTCAGGAACACTTCTAAAAATGCTACTATAATGATGATTGGGAAGAATGTCGTTTTCTTGTAGGTAAACACGCACACTTGGCAGCAAGGTGCAATTCGTCTGGACTCACCAGACTGAATTCTGGGCACACCTGGATCAAAAGAGGTAAGCATGTTAGTCTGTCTGTAGCAACAGGAAAGAGCAAGAGCTCAGCAGCACCTTAGAGATTAACAAAATTTGTGGCAGGGCATGAGCTTTCGAGAGTCACTGCTAGCTTCAAAGAATTTTGTTAGTCTCTATGGTGCTACTGGACTCTTGTGCATATCTAGCCAGCCAAACCTTTCCCCCCCTTCTCTATCACCAGCAAAGCTGCCATTCTGAATCTGCAACAAGAACATTTTGCTAACCACCACAGAGTCACTCATCCCGGAACCTGGAACACTGGCACTACATTATCTTGTCCCAGTGAGGTACAGTAACACATAACAAATGTGACAGCCCTGAAGGGATTCGGGACAATCAGCAGATAACCCACTCAAGTCCACCCAGTAGAAGTCTAACAGGAGAAGATGGGATCCCCTGAGTCAGAGGTCCCCCTCAGAAAAGAGGATGGCTATCAGAGCAGTAAGCACTGGTTGCCTCGGAACAGCTTTAGGATGGCCTGAGGGACCCCTAATAATAGGGATTCAGATCCCTTCAAATCAAAAAGACATTGGAAGTCCCCTAACCGTCAGTGACAGACATAAAGATGGAGGCACCCCCAGCAAGTTTGATGTGTTGGTTAAAGCGTTGGACCAGGACCGGGGGAACTCAGGTTGGAATTCCCACTCTACCGTGAATCTTGCTGGATGACCTCGGGTCAAGCACATTCTCTCAGCCTAACTTAACCCACAGGGTTTCTGGGAGGGTAAAGTAGAGAAAGGCAGACTGCCATACACTGCTTTGAGTTCCTTGGAGAATGGAATGGATAAAAATGAGATAAATGCAGTCGTTCCTACTCCTGAGGCCTGTGTTTCAGTCCCTAGTCACTGGCTGACTTGGAGCCAGCCACTCTCTCTCAACCTAACTACCTCACAATGTGAGAAGATAAAATCAGACAACCACTCCTGCACATTGTTCTGAGCTTCTTGCACAAAGGGAAAGATAAACACACAATAAATAAAAACATCCTGAAAGAAGCCCGTTGAGGGAGACGCTATAGATCCCAGCCACATCCCTCCCATCTCCACCAGCTTGGACCTCATGATCAGTTTACTTAAAAGGGAATGTAACTGCCTTTTAAAGCCACTTTTTGCATCTTCAAATCAGGATGATAAAACGGTAAAACACTGAAGTGCCCCACTTTGTTTATATGATATTCTTAATCTCCATTGGCTATTTTAAACACAGAGTTACTCACCCTCTATTTAAAGAGACTGATCTAAGTATCCTTCTGGCTCAAAGACTGGCAGTGCAGTCCTAAGCAGATTTATACCTTCTTTGATGTGAAGGGGCTTAAAAGGCGATCATTCTGTGCACTTGTGTGCTGAGGAACCAAAAAATCTTCAGATTCAACTATTCTGCCATTAACTCACTATGGCCAGTTAGCCTTTCCACTTGCTCCTTATTTACTTATTTCATAATTACTTGTGGAGCAGAGACGAGATGCAGCATAGATACAAAAAGCAATCTTAGTTTAAAATATTACAAGGACAGCGTATTCTGATTCTTGTAATATTCTAGCACCTGCAAGGCATCCTTTTCTTACAGCCTCTCAAAGGCTGTGGTCACACACACTAAATAATCCCCTTTCAATCCACTTTCAGTGCACTTTGCAACTGGATTTTTACTGTGTGAACTGATAAAATCCAGTTGCAAAGTGGATTGAAAGGGGATTATTTAGTGTGTGTGACTGTAGCCAAAATGTTTTTTATTCCAGCCACAGGAGATACCGCATTTCTAAAGAGTTTCTACTTTAAAAAAAAATCAATTAAAGTATGAGAAATGGTGAATCACAGAGGATTTCAGCTGTTTTGCAATTATAAAAACCACATCTTGATGTGTTTCCTAATCAACAACCATGTATCACTTTTTCCTCCCTGCCTTTCTCAAAGGAGCTCAAGGCAGAGTACATGGTTCTCTTCCTCTCCGTTTCATCTTGGTAACAACCCTGTGATACAGGCTGGGCTGAAAGACAGTGACAGGCCCCAGGTTACCCAGCAAGTTTTATGACTGAGTGAAGATCTGAACCCAGATCTCCGCAGTTCCAAACTCTACCCATTACACCACACTTGTTGTCTAATAATGGAAACAGTTGTGGCACTCTTCTGAGAAACCCCATCCTTTTGGGCACTATATGATTCACATAAGCGTACTATTCTCAGAAGCACATACTGATGGAGGAGTCAGCCAGCAGCAGTAATATCCACTGGCAAGCCACTATAATTTAGGCTCAGCGCAGCCACCAGCAACCTGCACTTTGAACAGCGTAACTATGGAAGCTGAGAGATCAAGCTACCCATCAGGAAGTCTTGATTCGTTGCCTTTCCCATGAACTCACGAGGCAAGCCACTCTCTCTTAGCCTTGGCCACTCTGCAATCGGGGGCGGGGAGAGAGAGAATACCACTGGTCTACCCTGTAAGGCTATTGCAAGAATTGCAACGAGAAAATGTTTGAAAAGCTTTTTGAACAGTGAAAGCACTGTATAAAAGTTAAGTATTCTGGTGCTGTGGATATGCCCCAAAGACGCGCCCGCCCCCCGAAAAACAACGTTAGAACAATTCGCAATTCTCCATTAAAAGAGAGGGAGGAAAGAGGAGCAAAGAAAAGTAGAAACTGCAACGGTCCCTCTTTCTGTTGGACAGGTGGGCGATCAGGCGCCTTACTTACCGCCTCCATCCTCCGTAACGCTGCCCGCCGAACCCGGAGAAGGGGAGACAGCTACCGTTGTCGCTCCGACATCGTCTCTACTTCCGCCTTGACGCACTTCCGCCAGTAAGAGAGGCGACAGCAGGGAAGGGCTAACGGTTTGTGCATATTTGTATCTCTTTGAAACTGTATCGACCCTTCCGGCTGCCAATCGAATGTTACAATGCCCGTGGGTAGTAGGGGCTCTGTGAGTCTATCGCGGCAAAATGCGTGGATCCGCCCTGTAGACTGCATAGTGAGGGTCCGCTCATTTCAACTGAAGAAGTGACCGCTAGTCAAGGAAAGTTTATACTGGAACAGAATCCCGTTAGTCTTTCAGGTGTCACACAAGACTCCTCTTGATAACCCTTACCCAACACAAAGGGAGCAACCTCCTAGAGACAGAAAAAGCCCGCGCAACGCACCATGGCAATTGTTATTGGCGATTTCTGTCGAGTTCTGTTTTCCCACGTTTAACTTTTAACCCCCTACTTTAGGAACTGGTTTGTTTGTGGTTTTGGGTTGTTTTTATGATAGATTTTAACTGTATTTATATATGCATTTTATGGAAGCCGTTCTGAGCCTGCCTTGGCGGGGAATAAATTGAATAAAATAAATAAATAAAATAAACTTCCAGTGTAATATGTACAGGGTTTTCATTACAGAGACAAAGACAACAAGGGATAGTATGATGCCATTTAGCACTTAATACTTCTCACTTTTACCAGACGTACAGAGGGTCTCTTTTTCTATAGAAAGAAGCTGTTAGGAGCCTTATGGGTTCCAAAGTAAAACCCAAAAAATCAAAAGTCAGTCTCCAGGACATTACTCGATTTCCATTATTCTTCTGTACTGCATTCTATGCGCAAATGAAAACAGAGAGAAGGCTGTGTTAAACTTGTGTTTTTCCTCCCTCTAGGTGGACCTCTATACAGAACTATACCTCTGTAACATTGTATTGTATATCTTTGTCTCGCTTCATCCTGTGCTAGATTTTATATTTCGTCTCACACCCACACAGAATGGACTGACTCTTGTTTTGAACCAGCTCCTTTTCGTAATATCACCTCCCCCCCTTGCTGAGGCTATTGTACTTTGGTCACATTGTGAGAAGACAAGAATTGTTGGAAAAGACAATAAAGCTGAAAGCTGCAGGAAAAGAGGAAGACCCAGCAGGAGATGAATTGGCTCATAAAAAAAGTCACGGCCCTTGATTTGCAAAGGAGGGGCCATGGTCCAGTGGCAGAGCATCTGCTTAGCATGCAGATGGTCCCAGGTTCAATCTGCAGCATCTCCAGTTAAAAAGATCAGGTGATGTGAAAGTTTCTGGAAAGTTTCTGCCAGTCTGAGTAAACAAATACTAACCTTCAGGAGTCTTTTCAAGCAGGAGCTCGGGGGAGCGCAGCTCCAGGAGTTGGTGCCAGCCCCCCCCCCCCCCCCACCGCGGGGGAATGCCTGCTTGTGTCATGGCTGCAGCAAAATGACCCTGTCCCCTGGAAAGGTCCTTGTTCCTCCAACCAGCCTTCTTCTTTATTTTTTTTTATAAAGAAATTTTTATTTTTCAAAAAAAACACATCAAAAATAATACATTTACCTTATACAAATCCCTTTTTCCATATTATATAACATTTTGTTCTATTTGTACATTCTATTTTTATCTTGTTTTGGTGGTTTCCCACCACCTCTGAAGCATAACACATTTTCCATTTTATTCAAAATAGTAATACTATATCTATGTTTCATTTCTGGTAACGGTTATATATCTTTAAAATACTTATACACCAATTCTTATTTTCTATATTCTTCTATATTTCTAAATAAAAACAGCTTCATTGTCTAATTTTAACTAAAACCTTCATATAATATATTTCTATTCCTTTATGCTATTATAACCATGTATAAATGTAGTTTTTCATATCCCAGTATTTTTCAACATATTCTTTCAAATCTTTCCAGTCTTCTAGAAAGGTCTCTGAGTAGAGATTATTCAATTTTCTAGTCCATTTATCCATTTCAGCCATATATAACAGTTTTTTCAACCATTCCCACACCTCTGGTATTTTTTCATTTTTCCAATTTTGTGCATACACCATTCTTGCTGTTGTAATCATATACCATATTATTGTCCTTTTCTTTACATTTATCTCTTCTAGTTTAAGTCCTAGCAATAACATTTCAGGCAACTTCTTAAATGTACATTTCAAGATTTTTTCCATTTCTGCATGTATTTTGGACCAATAAATCTTTGCTTTATCACAAGTCCACCACATATGAGAAAAAGAACCTTCTTTCTTTTTACACTTCCAACATTTGTTAGACATATTCTGACCAATATTTGCAATTTTTTTTGGTGTCATATACCATCTATACATCATTTTAAAACAATTTTCTTTTAAGTTATAACACGTAGATATACTCATAGCATTTTTCCATAAAAATTCCCAAGATTCCATTTCAATGTCTTTGTTAAAGTTTATCGCCCATTTTACCATTTGTTCTTTTACCATTTCATCTGCATTAAACCATTTTAGCAAGACTTTATACATTTTAGAAATCATTTTTTTCCCGCCTTCCTCCCAAACTTGTTCTATTTCATTATTTTTTCCCCTGAAACCGTGTTTTTTATCACTTCTATACAAATCATATATTTGTCTATATCTTAACCAACCATAATCAAAGTCAATCTGATGCTGCTCCTTCAGTTTGAAATCTTTACCATGTCTTATTAATAAGTCTCTATACTTCAGCCAATCTTGTCCTTTATATCTTGATGTTGGATGTAAGACTTCTGCAGGTACAATCCACATGGGTATCTCTTCTGAAAAAAAGTTTTTATATCTTGTCCACGTATCCATTAGTGTTCTTCTCAAATAGTGATGTTTAAACATATTGTCCATTTTTGTTTTGCCATAATACAAATATGCATGCCACCCAAATCTACAATCATGATCTTCCAGGGACAATAACATTCTATCTTGTAACATAGTCCATGTCCCTACCCAGGTCAAACATATTGCATCATGGTATAACCTTAGATTTGGTAGTTGAAACCCTCCTCTTTCTTTGGCATCACACATTATTTTCATCTTAATTCTTGGTTTTTTCCCTCCCCACACAAATTTAGACAGCTCCTTCTGCCAACATTTGAATGTTTTTACATCTTTCACAATTGGAATAGTTTGAAACAAAAACATTAATCGTGGTAACACATTCATCTTGACCACCGCAATTCTACCCAGCAATGACAAATTCAGTACATTCCACTTTTTAATATCCTGCATAATTTGCAACCATAATTTTTCATAATTATTTTTATAAAGATCAATATTTTTCATAGTTAGGTTTACACCCAGATATTTTGTCTTTTTCACCACCTCACATTCTGTAAGTTTTTGTAACTCGTTTTGTTTCTTATTTGTCATATTTTTGCACATTACTTTCGATTTGTTCTTATTTACATAAAATCCTGCTAAGTCACCAAACTCTTTTACTCTCTGTAACAAATGTGGTAATGTGGATAAGGGGTCTTCCACTATAAACATCACATCATCTGCAAAGGCCCTATATTTGAAAGAAAAACCTTTAGTTGTTAAGCCTTTAATATCTTTGTCTTCCTTCACATTTAACAGTAGAACTTCTAAAATCCAAATAAATAGCAGCGGCGAAAGTGGGCATCCTTGTCTTGTTCCTTTTTCAACTTTAAAATCGTCTGTCTTTTCGGTATTAATTATTAATGAGGATTTCTGTTCTTTATATATTGCTTTAATGAAGTTAAGCATATATTCACCAATCTCAAGATGTTCTAAAACTTCAAACATAAAATCCCAGTTTAAATTATCAAACGCTTTCTCCGCATCTAAAAAGAAAAAGCCCACTTCCTTTTCAGGATGTTTGTCGTAGTATTCTATAGCATCCACTACTACTCTTAGATTGTCCCTTATTTGTCGATTAGGTAAGAACCCTGCTTGTTCTGTTTGTATAGTCTCTTTAAGGTGCTCTTTTAGTCTATCCGCTATAATCTTAGCAAAAATCTTATAATCATTATTCAGTAAAGAAATCGGTCTATAATTCTTAACATTGGTCAAATCTTGATTTTCTTTCGGGATCAGTGAGATGGATGCATCTTTCCAGGTTTCTGGTACCTCTCCAGTAACTCTTATATCGTTCATCAATAGCAGTAACACCGGTGAAACTGACTCCTGTAACGTTTTGTAGAACTTCGCTGTAAATCCATCCGGTCCAGGTGCTTTACCTAATTTTGAGTCATTTATTGTAATGATACTGGATTATTAAATAGTTCTTTAATTTTCTCTGTTGGTTTTGGTAACTTTAATGTTTGCAGGTATTCTTTAATCTTTCTTCTGTCTTTGTTTTCCTTCTTAAAAAGTTTTGTGTAGTATTTAAAAAATTCTCTTTTTATTCCTTTGTTATCTATTATCTCAATATTATCTCTTATCACTTTAGTGATAAATTTATTTTCACGTTTTTTCTTTAATTGCCATGCTAAGTATTTTCCGGGTTTATTTGCACCTTCAGATGCTTTTTGTTGAAGTTTTTTTAAGTTCCAGTACATCTCTTGGTTCAAAATGGCTTTTGCTTGGTCTTGTAGCATCCAAATTTCCTTTTGCAGTTTCTTTTTCCCTGGTTTTTTCTTCAGTTCTTCTTCCTTTGTTTTAATGGCTTGTAGAATATTTTCATATTGCTCTTTTTTCTTTTTATTATCTTTAGCATTTAGCGATATCAATAGTCCTCTCATCACTGCTTTGTATGCATCCCATACGGTTTGAATTTTAACTTCTTTCTGCATGTTTACTTGGAAGTATAGGTCTGTTTCTTCAAGTAATTTTTTAATTATTTCTTGATTATCTAATAAGTCCTCGTTTATTCTCCATCTCTTTTGTTTTTTAATCTGCCCAGCTGTCCATAAACACGGATTGTGATCTGAGATTATTCTGGGTAAAATTTCCACTTTTCTTGTCTTAAAGGTTAGGTTAGTAGTCATCCAAATCATGTCAATTCTTGAATGTGAGTCATGTCTGTTAGAGTAAAAGGTAAAATCTTTTCCTTGTGGGTTAGCTTTCCTCCAAATATCTTCCAACTTTTCTTGTTTTATCAGTTCAAAAAAATTTTTTGGAAGCTTCCCTAACATCTCATCCTTTCTTTTAGAATGCCTGTCTAGTTTATTATCTACAGTTCCATTGAAGTCCCCTAACATCATAATTTGATCATAGTTTACATTGTCCAATTCCATTTGAAGTTCTTTAAAAACTTTTTCCTTAGCTCCATTCGGAGCATAAATGTTCACAATCAAAGTTTTCAATCCTTGCAGTAAAATTTCAATAGCTAAATATCTTCCATCTTTGTCTTTAAATATTACTTTAGGTTCCAAATCTTTTTTGACATATGTTACAACACCATTTTTTTTGTTGCTTGCTAAAGAATAAAATTCTTCTCCCAATTTTTTCCTTATTAAATATTTATGGTCTTGTTTTTTAAGATGAGCTTCTTGCAAACAAATTATATTACATTTTTGTTTTTCCAACCAATGACCTACCATTCTACGTTTTTGGGGTGAATTTAGTCCATTTACATTCCATGTAAGTATTTTGTAATCCATTTTGATATATTCTTAAATATCTCCAAAATCATCTTTATTCTCTCCCAGGAATGCATACATTTCTTCTGTGCTTTTAATCACTACTCTGGAGTTGCCATAATAAAAGCTTAGTCCTTGAGGTATTTCCCAACGAAATCTGATTTTTTTCTCCTTCAGTTTATCCGTCAGACGCTTGAATTTTTTCCTTTCTTGCAGTATTGCTCTAGGCAATTCTTTCATTACTATGATTTTCTTTCCATCTATTACAAAAGGGTCAGTAAAGCACTTCCTGTAGATTTGTTCTTTTGTTCTTTTTATTGTAAATTGGACAACCACATCTCTTGGTATGTTTTTGTCTCTTGCATATGTAGAATTAACTCTATAAACAAGATCCATGTGTTCTTTAACAACTTCTTCCTGTTCTTGTAAAAAATCTGCTATTGCTTCTTGCATTCTTGTAAAAATGTCCTCATTCAATTTTTCCTCGATCCCTCGAAATCTCAAATGATTTTGCATATCTTTATAGTGCATCATCTTTTCCATCCTCTCGTTCTCTCTCATTGTCTTATGGGTGCTTTTTTCCAGTTCTTTTACTTTAGTTTCTATATCTTGTGTTCTTGTGGATAATTTTTGAAATTCTGCTTTTAATTCCATGAAATTTTTATCTGCTTGAGCCGCTATATTATTCATTTTAACATTTACCTCTCCTATAGCGTCTAACATTTTCTTTTCCATTGCTTCCATAACGGCTAGTAGCTCTTTTTCTTTTTTTGCTGCCATTGTAGGAGAGGACCATGTAGCTGCTCTCGATCTTAGTCCGCGGTCCGTTTTGCCTCTTTAAAAAAGATCGATTTTATCTTGTTTTCCAAATCAAACACCAATTAGTGCATTCAAACAAGCTAATCTTGCCAAGTCAAATTATGTTGGTTTCAGCCTTCTAAGTTATATAATCTTTGAGATATTGCAGTTTAAAAATTTTATAAATCCAAAATGGCGGGCGCGACTTCTCTATGGTTAATGTCAAAGGTTATAGTCTTTTTACCTTGCTTCTGGCTTGCCGTAGTTTCCTTTTGTCCCTTCCTTTTATTTACTTGTCTGCTCTCTGCACGTCACTTCCTGTTATGGTCTTTCTGGTCCGGCAGTATTTAGAGTCCCCTTTCTGGTCCGGCAGTATTTAGAGTCCCCTTTACCTTCTTCCGGTTCTTCTCCTTTCCCCTTCTTGTCTGCTCTTCTAGCCATCACTTCCTGATTCAGTCCTCACGTCTTAATCTCGCGATGCTTGGTTCCCTTCTCCCTCTTTGTCTCGCGATGCTTGGCTTCCCCTCCCGACTCTTCTTAACCGCAGGAATGTTAAACAACTTGTTTTTTTGGCTTTTTAAGTTCAAATTCGGTTTTTTAGCGCTTCAAATCTGCTCTCATCCAATCAACAACAGTCTATTGCTTCACCCGATCTGCTTTTTGTCTTTCAAAATGCGGCGGTGGTAAGGCAAAAAACTTTTTTCCGTTACCTTTTGTTGTTACTTCGCTTCAGATGTGGTCCCAACATTTAAACTTTGTCTTCTTTGTTAAGGAATCAGGGGAATTGGAGGTTTTATGCTGAATTTTTCAGCTCGGCTCGGCTCCTTAGAGATACTCGCAAGAATCCTCTTCGGCTGCAGTGCTCAAGGTGTCGGAAAAGTCTCCTCCGAGACTTTCCCTTCACCGAGGTTGCTCAAACCTGGATTATATTGCTTGCTGGTCCTCACACTACCTGTGTGAGGTTGCGTCAGGTGGATTAATCCACCCAAGCTGTCAGGAAGAGCCGCTGTCCGCCTTGCGCATTTGCAAAGCGTGTCAGACCTCCATTCCTCCGACCGGAAACCCCTCCGACCAGCCTTCTGAAGGCTTCCGCCACCACTGAAGCTGTCCTCCCAGAATAGTGGTATTTCTGAGGCTTGGATTAGTAGCTGTCCCCTCTCTGCCAGCTTTCTTTCTTTCTTTTTCTTTCTTTCTTGCCTTATGACATACTTCCAGTGATGTCAAGTGGTGTAGCATATGTAAAGCCAGTTTGAGCCAGTTTGGTGTAGTGGTTAAGTGTGCGGACTCTAATCTGGGAGAACCGGGTTTGATTCCCCATTCCTCCACTTGCACCTGGCTGGATGACCTTGGGCAAGCCATAGCTCTGTACCAGCTGTTCTCTCAAGGACATCTTGGGAAAGAGCTCTCTCAGCCCCACCTACCTCATAGGGTGCCTGTTGCGGGGAAGGGAAGGGAAAGGAGTTTGTAGGCCGTTCTTAGACTCCAAGTGAGCGAAGGGCAGGATATAAATCCAATCTCTTCTTCTTCTTCTAAATGAGTTATGCTAATGAGCTCCTGCACCTCTTTTTCTACAAAATGACCCCTGCTGACCTTAATGGACCAAAGGTTTGATTTAAGTTTAAGGAAGTGTTATGTGCACTGACCGCCACTAGATGCCAGCGACAGACAATCTGAGCTTGGCTCCAGGGAACTATAGGGGCCAAGGACCCTGAGCATCCAAGGATACACCAATAGGGACTTTGGCGGAGGATTCAAACCCTCCAATAGGACTGTGGGTGTGTCTCAGGGTCTGTATATAGTTGGCCACCTTGGCCGGCATTTGCCATGTTTGTTCCAACTAAAATAAAGTATGAGTTGATCACTATACTGTCTCGCTAGTCCATGCTACCAAGAACTTAATATTCTTCAGGAAGCTTTGTGTATGTTCATATGGAAGGGCTGTGGCTCAGAGGAAAAGCCTCTGCTTTGCATGCAGAAGATCCCTGGTTCAAATCCCCACCATATTCACTTGTAAGGAGCAGTCAGTAGGTGATGTGAAAGACCTCTGCCTGAGACCCTGGACAGCTGCTGCCACATTGAGTAAACAATACGGACCTTGATGAACTGATGGTCTGATTCAGTATAAGGCAGCTTAACGTGTATCCGTGTGTGTTAGGAGTGCATTGAGGGCCTGTATGATTTTTGGCCTGATCCAACATGGCTTCTCTTATGTTTTTATAGCCATTAACACAAGGAATTCACGACCGCAGGAAGTGGTGGCAGCTACAGGCATAGACAGCTTCAAGAGGAGATTGGATAAACATATGGAGCAGAGGTCCATCAGTGGCAATTACCCACAAGGTGTCTGGGACAGTGATGTTCTGTATTCTTGGTGCTTGGGGGGGGGGCAACAGTAAGAGGGCTCCTGGAAGTCTGGTCCCACTGGTAGACCTCCTGATGGCACCTGGGTTTTCGCCACTGTGTGACACGGATGTTGGAATGAATGGGCCATTGGCCTGATACAATATGGCTGCTCTCTTATCTGTGAGCAAGATTATTCACGATGTTTTAGAGGTAATTAATTCATAAAGTCACCATTAAGCGGAAGTGACTTGACTCACTTAACACATACGCATTGTTGACGCTACCAGAGTCTCTTCTGTGCTTTTTTTTTTGTAAGAATTTTTTTTATTTTTGAAAACATTAAAATTAATACATTTGTTTTATACAAATCCTTTTTTCCATATTATATAACATTTTGTTCTATTTGTATAGTCTTGCTTTTATCTTGTATTGGTGGTTTCCCACCACATCTGAAGCATAACACATTTTCCACTTTATCCAAAATAGTAATACTTATATCTATGTTTACATTTCTGGTAACGGTTATATATCTTTAAAATACTTATATACCAATTCTTATTTTCTATATTCTTATATAATTCTAAAAAACAACTTCATTGTCTAATTATCCTTAGTACATTCATATACTCAATTTCTATTCCTTTATGCTATTATAACCATGTATAAATGTAGTTTTTCATGTCCCAATATTTTTCAACATATTCTTTCAAATCCTTCCAATCTTCTAAAAAAGTCTCTGAGTACAGATTATTCAACTTTCTAGTCCATTTATCCATTTCAGCCATATATAACAATTTTTTCAACCATTCCCACACTTCTGGTATTTTTTCATTTTTCCAATTTTGTGCATACACCATTCTTGCTGTTGTAATCATATACCATATTATTGTCCTTTTCTTTACATTTATCTCTTCTAGTTTAAGTCCAAGCAGTAACATTTCAGGCAACTTCTTAAATGTACATTTCAAAATTTTTTCCATTTCTGCATGTATTATAGACCAATAACTCTTCGCTTTATCACAAGTCCACCACATATGATAAAAAGAACCTTCTTTCTTTTTACATTTCCAACATTTGTTAGACATATTTTGATTAATATTTGCAATTTTTTTTGGTGTCATATACCATCTGTACATCATTTTAAAACAGTTCTCTTTTAAATTATAACATGTAGAAATACTCATAGCATTTTTCCATAAAAATTCCCAAGATTCCATTTCAATGTCTATGTTTAAGTTTATCGCCCATTTTATCATTTGTTCCTTTACCATTTCATCAGCATTAAACCATTTTAACAATACTTTATACATTTTAGAAATCATTTTTCCCCATCTTCCTCCCAAATTTGTTCTATTTCATTGTTTTTTTCTCTAAAACCAGATTTTTTATCACTTCTGTACATATCATATATTTGTCTGTACCTTAACCAGCCATAATCAAAGTCCATCTGCTGCTGCTCCTTCAATTTAAAGTCTTTACCACGTCTTGTTAACAGGTCTCTATATTTCAACCAGTCTTGTCCTTTGTAGTGAGATGATGGATTTAAAACTTCTGCAGGTACAATCCACATAGGTATTTCTTCTGGAAAAAAGTTTTTATATCTTGTCCACGTATCGATTAATGTTCTTCTCAAATAATGATGCTTAAACATATTGTCCATTCAGAGTCTCTTCTGTGCTGACCATCTGAATAGGCAAGCTTACACCAACACACCAGACCTCAAAAGACCCTACACCTACGACAAGATTCCATGGCAAAGAAGGGATTTGAATCTGTATCTCCCAGATCCCAGTCTGGCACCTTAACCACCACACCACACTGGCTCTTATATGCTTTTTTGGCCTGCTCTTTTTCTCCTGCTGACCAACATCAGGCAGTGTAATTTAAATTCAAGATGTAAATGTTACATTCAAGTGTAATTTACATTCAAGATGTAAATTTTAACTTCACAATTCACAGGATTATTCAAAATGATTTGTGATTTGTGTGCTAAGACTGTCTTCTGTTTCAGAAAGAAGATCAAAGCTCGTTGTATGACTTATTCTTGCATTTCTTAAAAAATAATTAGCCATTTCAAGCTTTGTGCTTTTCATTTTTCCCACAATTCGTCTGTTTTTGAACATTGGTGAGCAGTGCAGAGCTTGCACTGTTGAAGGCATAAAAACCTCTCCCTCCCGCCGCCCCAAAAGATTCTGGAGACATGATTGCAGCGGGTACTTGAGGAAATGGATCGGGCACCTGGGCAGAGTGGTACTCGAGGCGTCTTGGAAATGAAAAGAATTCCCCAGGGGGGGGGGACAGGAGGGATTGTGAGGGCGAAAGCCAAGGGTGTGCCTTCTTGGAGGAACCCGACGAAACCCGTTGGAGGCAAGCACGGGTGCGGGGGTTTCCCGATGGGCAGGGCTTTTTTTCAGGGGGAATGTACCAGAAGAGAGTTCTGGCACCTCTTTGAAAAAATTATTTTAAAAATGTTTAAAAATGTGTGAGTTTTTAGTATACAGATTGAAACCTTCCTTTCCCTCTTGAGAGTTCTAGCACCTCTGTTTTTTTTAAACAAAATCCCTGGCGGGGGGATGTGGATGCCAGTGTGAGGGCTCCGTGCCCGGGAGCGGATAGCAGCCCAGTGCCCTGCCGCTGAGAAAGGTCTGTTTCGGGGAGCGAGCGGGGAAAGACAGCAGCACATTGAAGTGAAGCAGGGGAAGCAGTCCCAGGGCCTACGGCCATACCACCCTGAACACGCCTGATCTCGTCTGATCTCGGAAGCTAAGCAGGGTCGGGCCTCGTTAGTACTTGGATGGGAGACCGCCTGGGAATACCGGGTGCTGTAGGCTTTTTGCCCTGATGGAGTCGCTGTGGCCGCCCTCCGACAGCTCTTTTTCTCCTGCCGACCAGCATCAGGCAGTGTGCCGCAGCAGCAGCAGCAGCAGCAAAACAGTTCTGCATCCAAAGCCCGCCTCAACTAACCCTTGACGCACACAGAATGCAGGAAGCTTTTCGAGCCGCTTCGGAAACTGCACCAGGTTTCCCCCTGAAAGGCCACTGCACGGCCCCTCAGGCTGGGCCCCTCTGCAGACGCCCGGAGGCATGCGGGGGGGGGGGGCGGCATTCTGGAGCTGAAGGGACCTTGCGCGGAAAGGGGAAAAAAGAGAAGCAGCATTAGACACGGAAAGTATTCCTTTGTCCTGTATCCAGTTCTTTCTTCCCTCTGAAGCCCAGCCTTTTCTCTCCAGTCGGGACCGCGAGTGGCTTACCTGGTGCTGCTGTCCTCCAAAATAGCGAGACTGGCCCGGGTCCCCAGGACGCTGCCCTGCCTGAGCGAGGATTCGAACCTGGATCTTCCAGAGCTTAGTCGCACACTCTGGCCCTGGGGGTGGGGTTCGGTGAGGTGGAAATGATGCTGCCCGGCTTGGAAAAGTGGCCAAGGTTTGTGTGTGTGGCCAGGGTCTGTGCTACCATTAGGCCAACTAGGCGGACGTCCAAACAGACTATTCTGCGACTGGAGTGGCAGCCCCCAGAGTGGAATGACAGCCCCTGGGAGTAGCAGAAGTCTTCTGGGACTTCCAAAGTCTATGTCTCCGCAAAGAGTACTTCTCTTCATACTGCAACAACAAATAACAAAATCCTGGACAGTGTACCTAATTTTTCTCTTGCTCTAGGGATCCTTAAAACACTTCCAACGTCAGCGGCAAGTGGCGAAGGCAGTTTCTCAATCCTCAAGCTTATAAAAACATTATATACGCTCAACAATGCTGCAGAAGCGACTACTTCTTTTGGCATGTATAGAAATCGAGCATGCTAAAGCATCAGCCCTCGACCGGAAGGAATCGGTGACAAAATCTGCCAAGGAAAAGGCAGGCCAAATATGATCTTGAGGCGCCTGGAATGGAAATATTCAAGATGTAAATTTTAACTTCACAGGATTATTCAAAATGATTTGTGATTTGTGTGCTAAGACTGTCTTCTGTTTCAGAAAGAAGATCAAAGCTCGTTGTATGACTTATTCTTGCATTTCTTAAAAAATAATTAGCCATTTCAAGCTTTGTGCTTTTCATTTTTCCTACAATTCATCTGTTTTTGAACATTGGTGAGCAGTGCAGAGCTTGCACTGTTGAAGGCATAAAAACCTCTCCCTCCCGCCGCCCCAAAGGATTCTGGAGACATGATTGCAGCGGGTACTTGAGGAAATGGATCGGGCACCTGGGCAGAGTGGTACTCGAGGCGTCTTGGAAATGAAAAGAATTTCCCGGGGGGGGGGGGGGACAGGAGGGATTGTGAGGGCGAAAGCCAAGGGTGTGCCTTCTTGGAGGAACCCGACGAAACCCGTTGGAGGCAAAGACGGGTGCGGGGGGTTTCCCGATGGGCAGGGCTTTTTTTCTGGGGGAATGTACCAGAAGAGAGTTCTGGCACCTCTTTGGAAAAATTATTTTAAAAATGTGTGAGTTTTTAGTATACAGATTGAAACCTTCCTTTCCCTCTTGAGAGTTCTAGCACCTCTGTTTTTTTTAAACAAAATCCCTGGCGGGGGGATGTGGATGCCAGTGTGAGGGCTCCGTGCCCGGGAGCGGATAGCAGCCCAGTGCCCTGCCGCTGAGAAAGGTCTGTTTCGGGGAGCGAGCGGGGAAAGACAGCAGCACATTGAAGTGAAGCAGGGGAAGCAGTCCCAGAGCCTACGGCCATACCACCCTGAACACGCCCGATCTCGTCTGATCTCGGAAGCTAAGCAGGGTCGGGCCTGGTTAGTACTTGGATGGGAGACCGCCTGGGAATACCGGGTGCTGTAGGCTTTTTGCCCTGATGGAGTCGCTGTGGCCGCCCTCCGACAGCTCTTTTTCTCCTGCCGACCAGCATCAGGCAGTGTGCCGCAGCAGCAGCAGCAGCAGCAAAACAGTTCTGCATCCAAAGCCCGCCTCAACTAACCCTTGACGCACACAGAATGCAGGAAGCTTTTCGAGCCGCTTCGGAAACTGCACCAGGTTTCCCCCTGAAAGGCCACTGCACGGCCCCTCAGGCTGGGCCCCTCTGCAGACGCCCGGAGGCATGCGGGGGGGGGGGGGCGGCATTCTGGAGCTGAAGGGACCTTGCGCGGAAAGGGGAAAAAAGAGAAGCAGCATTAGACACGGAAAGTATTCCTTTGTCCTGTATCCAGTTCTTTCTTCCCTCTGAAGCCCAGCCTTTTCTCTCCAGTCGGGACCGCGAGTGGCTTACCTGGTGCTGCTGTCCTCCAAAATAGCGAGACTGGCCCGGGTCCCCAGGACGCTGCCCTGCCTGAGCGAGGATTCGAACCTGGATCTTCCAGAGCTTAGTCGCACACTCTGGCCCTGGGGGTGGGGTTCGGTGAGGTGGAAATGATGCTGCCCGGCTTGGAAAAGTGGCCAAGGTTTGTGTGTGTGGCCAGGGTCTGTGCTACCATTAGGCCAACTAGGCGGACGTCCAAACAGACTATTCTGCGACTGGAGTGGCAGCCCCCAGAGTGGAATGACAGCCCCTGGGAGTAGCAGAAGTCTTCTGGGACTTCCAAAGTCTATGTCTCCGCAAAGAGTACTTCTCTTCATACTGCAACAACAAATAACAAAATCCTGGACAGTGTACCTAATTTTTCTCTTGCTCTAGGGATCCTTAAAACACTTCCAACGTCAGCGGCAAGTGGCGAAGGCAGTTTCTCAATCCTCAAGCTTATAAAAACATTATATACGCTCAACAATGCTGCAGAAGCGACTACTTCTTTTGGCATGTATAGAAATCGAGCATGCTAAAGCATCAGCCCTCGACCGGAAGGAATCGGTGACAAAATCTGCCAAGGAAAAGGCAGGCCAAATATGATCTTGAGGCGCCTGGAATGGAAATATTCAAGATGTAAATTTTAACTTCACAGGATTATTCAAAATGATTTGTGATTTGTGTGCTAAGACTGTCTTCTGTTTCAGAAAGAAGATCAAAGCTCGTTGTATGACTTATTCTTGCATTTCTTAAAAAATAATTAGCCATTTCAAGCTTTGTGCTTTTCATTTTTCCTACAATTCATCTGTTTTTGAACATTGGTGAGCAGTGCAGAGCTTGCACTGTTGAAGGCATAAAAACCTCTCCCTCCCGCCGCCCCAAAGGATTCTGGAGACATGATTGCAGCGGGTACTTGAGGAAATGGATCGGGCACCTGGGCAGAGTGGTACTCGAGGCGTCTTGGAAATGAAAAGAATTTCCCGGGGGGGGGGGGGACAGGAGGGATTGTGAGGGCGAAAGCCAAGGGTGTGCCTTCTTGGAGGAACCCGACGAAACCCGTTGGAGGCAAAGACGGGTGCGGGGGGTTTCCCGATGGGCAGGGCTTTTTTTCTGGGGGAATGTACCAGAAGAGAGTTCTGGCACCTCTTTGAAAAAAATTATTTTAAAAATGTGTGAGTTTTTAGTATACAGATTGAAACCTTCCTTTCCCTCTTGAGAGTTCTAGCACCTCTGTTTTTTTTAAACAAAATCCCTGGCGGGGGGATGTGGATGCCAGTGTGAGGGCTCCGTGCCCGGGAGCGGATAGCAGCCCAGTGCCCTGCCGCTGAGAAAGGTCTGTTTCGGGGAGCGAGCGGGGAAAGACAGCAGCACATTGAAGTGAAGCAGGGGAAGCAGTCCCAGGGCCTACGGCCATACCACCCTGAACACGCCCGATCTCGTCTGATCTCGGAAGCTAAGCAGAGTCGGGCCTGGTTAGTACTTGGATGGGAGACCGCCTGGGAATACCGGGTGCTGTAGGCTTTTTGCCCTGATGGAGTCGCTGTGGCCGCCCTCCGACAGCTCTTTTTCTCCTGCCGACCAGCATCAGGCAGTGTGCCGCAGCAGCAGCAGCAGCAGCAAAACAGTTCTGCATCCAAAGCCCGCCTCAACTAACCCTTGACGCACACAGAATGCAGGAAGCTTTTCGAGCCGCTTCGGAAACTGCACCAGGTTTCCCCCTGAAAGGCCACTGCACGGCCCCTCAGGCTGGGCCCCTCTGCAGACGCCCGGAGGCATGCGGGGGGGGGGGCCGGCATTCTGGAGCTGAAGGGACCTTGCGCGGAAAGGGGAAAAAAGAGAAGCAGCATTAGACACGGAAAGTATTCCTTTGTCCTGTATCCAGTTCTTTCTTCCCTCTGAAGCCCAGCCTTTTCTCTCCAGTCGGGACCGCGAGTGGCTTACCTGGTGCTGCTGTCCTCCAAAATAGCGAGACTGGCCCGGGTCCCCAGGACGCTGCCCTGCCTGAGCGAGGATTCGAACCTGGATCTTCCAGAGCTTAGTCGCACACTCTGGCCCTGGGGGTGGGGTTCGGTGAGGTGGAAATGATGCTGCCCGGCTTGGAAAAGTGGCCAAGGTTTGTGTGTGTGGCCAGGGTCTGTGCTACCATTAGGCCAACTAGGCGGACGTCCAAACAGACTATTCTGCGACTGGAGTGGCAGCCCCCAGAGTGGAATGACAGCCCCTGGGAGTAGCAGAAGTCTTCTGGGACTTCCAAAGTCTATGTCTCCGCAAAGAGTACTTCTCTTCATACTGCAACAACAAATAACAAAATCCTGGACAGTGTACCTAATTTTTCTCTTGCTCTAGGGATCCTTAAAACACTTCCAACGTCAGCGGCAAGTGGCGAAGGCAGTTTCTCAATCCTCAAGCTTATAAAAACATTATATACGCTCAACAATGCTGCAGAAGCGACTACTTCTTTTGGCATGTATAGAAATCGAGCATGCTAAAGCATCAGCCCTCGACCGGAAGGAATCGGTGACAAAATCTGCCAAGGAAAAGGCAGGCCAAATATGATCTTGAGGCGCCTGGAATGGAAATATTCAAGATGTAAATTTTAACTTCACAGGATTATTCAAAATGATTTGTGATTTGTGTGCTAAGACTGTCTTCTGTTTCAGAAAGAAGATCAAAGCTCGTTGTATGACTTATTCTTGCATTTCTTAAAAAATAATTAGCCATTTCAAGCTTTGTGCTTTTCATTTTTCCTACAATTCATCTGTTTTTGAACATTGGTGAGCAGTGCAGAGCTTGCACTGTTGAAGGCATAAAAACCTCTCCCTCCCGCCGCCCCAAAGGATTCTGGAGACATGATTGCAGCGGGTACTTGAGGAAATGGATCGGGCACCTGGGCAGAGTGGTACTCGAGGCGTCTTGGAAATGAAAAGAATTTCCTGGGGGGGGGGGGACAGGAGGGATTGTGAGGGCGAAAGCCAAGGGTGTGCCTTCTTGGAGGAACCCGACGAAACCCGTTGGAGGCAAAGACGGGTGCGGGGGGTTTCCCGATGGGCAGGGCTTTTTTTCTGGGGGAATGTACCAGAAGAGAGTTCTGGCACCTCTTTGAAAAAATTATTTTAAAAATGTGTGAGTTTTTAGTATACAGATTGAAACCTTCCTTTCCCTCTTGAGAGTTCTAGCACCTCTGTTTTTTTTAAACAAAATCCCTGGCGGGGGGATGTGGATGCCAGTGTGAGGGCTCCGTGCCCGGGAGCGGATAGCAGCCCAGTGCCCTGCCGCTGAGAAAGGTCTGTTTCGGGGAGCGAGCGGGGAAAGACAGCAGCACATTGAAGTGAAGCAGGGGAAGCAGTCCCAGGGCCTACGGCCATACCACCCTGAACACGCCCGATCTCGTCTGATCTCGGAAGCTAAGCAGGGTCGGGCCTGGTTAGTACTTGGATGGGAGACCGCCTGGGAATACCGGGTGCTGTAGGCTTTTTGCCCTGATGGAGTCGCTGTGGCCGCCCTCCGACAGCTCTTTTTCTCCTGCCGACCAGCATCAGGCAGTGTGCCGCAGCAGCAGCAGCAGCAGCAAAACAGTTCTGCATCCAAAGCCCGCCTCAACTAACCCTTGACGCACACAGAATGCAGGAAGCTTTTCGAGCCGCTTCGGAAACTGCACCAGGTTTCCCCCTGAAAGGCCACTGCACGGCCCCTCAGGCTGGGCCCCTCTGCAGACGCCCGGAGGCATGCGGGGGGGGGGGGCGGCATTCTGGAGCTGAAGGGACCTTGCGCGGAAAGGGGAAAAAAGAGAAGCAGCATTAGACACGGAAAGTATTCCTTTGTCCTGTATCCAGTTCTTTCTTCCCTCTGAAGCCCAGCCTTTTCTCTCCAGTCGGGACCGCGAGTGGCTTACCTGGTGCTGCTGTCCTCCAAAATAGCGAGACTGGCCCGGGTCCCCAGGACGCTGCCCTGCCTGAGCGAGGATTCGAACCTGGATCTTCCAGAGCTTAGTCGCACACTCTGGCCCTGGGGGTGGGGTTCGGTGAGGTGGAAATGATGCTGCCCGGCTTGGAAAAGTGGCCAAGGTTTGTGTGTGTGGCCAGGGTCTGTGCTACCATTAGGCCAACTAGGCGGACGTCCAAACAGACTATTCTGCGACTGGAGTGGCAGCCCCCAGAGTGGAATGACAGCCCCTGGGAGTAGCAGAAGTCTTCTGGGACTTCCAAAGTCTATGTCTCCGCAAAGAGTACTTCTCTTCATACTGCAACAACAAATAACAAAATCCTGGACAGTGTACCTAATTTTTCTCTTGCTCTAGGGATCCTTAAAACACTTCCAACGTCAGCGGCAAGTGGCGAAGGCAGTTTCTCAATCCTCAAGCTTATAAAAACATTATATACGCTCAACAATGCTGCAGAAGCGACTACTTCTTTTGGCATGTATAGAAATCGAGCATGCTAAAGCATCAGCCCTCGACCGGAAGGAATCGGTGACAAAATCTGCCAAGGAAAAGGCAGGCCAAATATGATCTTGAGGCGCCTGGAATGGAAATATTCAAGATGTAAATTTTAACTTCACAGGATTATTCAAAATGATTTGTGATTTGTGTGCTAAGACTGTCTTCTGTTTCAGAAAGAAGATCAAAGCTCGTTGTATGACTTATTCTTGCATTTCTTAAAAAATAATTAGCCATTTCAAGCTTTGTGCTTTTCATTTTTCCTACAATTCATCTGTTTTTGAACATTGGTGAGCAGTGCAGAGCTTGCACTGTTGAAGGCATAAAAACCTCTCCCTCCCGCCGCCCCAAAGGATTCTGGAGACATGATTGCAGCGGGTACTTGAGGAAATGGATCGGGCACCTGGGCAGAGTGGTACTCGAGGCGTCTTGGAAATGAAAAGAATTTCCCGGGGGGGGGGGGGACAGGAGGGATTGTGAGGGCGAAAGCCAAGGGTGTGCCTTCTTGGAGGAACCCGACGAAACCCGTTGGAGGCAAAGACGGGTGCGGGGGGTTTCCCGATGGGCAGGGCTTTTTTTCTGGGGGAATGTACCAGAAGAGAGTTCTGGCACCTCTTTGAAAAAAATTATTTTAAAAATGTGTGAGTTTTTAGTATACAGATTGAAACCTTCCTTTCCCTCTTGAGAGTTCTAGCACCTCTGTTTTTTTTAAACAAAATCCCTGGCGGGGGGATGTGGATGCCAGTGTGAGGGCTCCGTGCCCGGGAGCGGATAGCAGCCCAGTGCCCTGCCGCTGAGAAAGGTCTGTTTCGGGGAGCGAGCGGGGAAAGACAGCAGCACATTGAAGTGAAGCAGGGGAAGCAGTCCCAGGGCCTACGGCCATACCACCCTGAACACGCCCGATCTCGTCTGATCTCGGAAGCTAAGCAGGGTCGGGCCTGGTTAGTACTTGGATGGGAGACCGCCTGGGAATACCGGGTGCTGTAGGCTTTTTGCCCTGATGGAGTCGCTGTGGCCGCCCTCCGACAGCTCTTTTTCTCCTGCCGACCAGCATCAGGCAGTGTGCCGCAGCAGCAGCAGCAGCAGCAAAACAGTTCTGCATCCAAAGCCCGCCTCAACTAACCCTTGACGCACACAGAATGCAGGAAGCTTTTCGAGCCGCTTCGGAAACTGCACCAGGTTTCCCCCTGAAAGGCCACTGCACGGCCCCTCAGGCTGGGCCCCTCTGCAGACGCCCGGAGGCATGCGGGGGGGGGGGGCGGCATTCTGGAGCTGAAGGGACCTTGCGCGGAAAGGGGAAAAAAGAGAAGCAGCATTAGACACGGAAAGTATTCCTTTGTCCTGTATCCAGTTCTTTCTTCCCTCTGAAGCCCAGCCTTTTCTCTCCAGTCGGGACCGCGAGTGGCTTACCTGGTGCTGCTGTCCTCCAAAATAGCGAGACTGGCCCGGGTCCCCAGGACGCTGCCCTGCCTGAGCGAGGATTCGAACCTGGATCTTCCAGAGCTTAGTCGCACACTCTGGCCCTGGGGGTGGGGTTCGGTGAGGTGGAAATGATGCTGCCCGGCTTGGAAAAGTGGCCAAGGTTTGTGTGTGTGGCCAGGGTCTGTGCTACCATTAGGCCAACTAGGCGGACGTCCAAACAGACTATTCTGCGACTGGAGTGGCAGCCCCCAGAGTGGAATGACAGCCCCTGGGAGTAGCAGAAGTCTTCTGGGACTTCCAAAGTCTATGTCTCCGCAAAGAGTACTTCTCTTCATACTGCAACAACAAATAACAAAATCCTGGACAGTGTACCTAATTTTTCTCTTGCTCTAGGGATCCTTAAAACACTTCCAACGTCAGCGGCAAGTGGCGAAGGCAGTTTCTCAATCCTCAAGCTTATAAAAACATTATATACGCTCAACAATGCTGCAGAAGCGACTACTTCTTTTGGCATGTATAGAAATCGAGCATGCTAAAGCATCAGCCCTCGACCGGAAGGAATCGGTGACAAAATCTGCCAAGGAAAAGGCAGGCCAAATATGATCTTGAGGCGCCTGGAATGGAAATATTCAAGATGTAAATTTTAACTTCACAGGATTATTCAAAATGATTTGTGATTTGTGTGCTAAGACTGTCTTCTGTTTCAGAAAGAAGATCAAAGCTCGTTGTATGACTTATTCTTGCATTTCTTAAAAAATAATTAGCCATTTCAAGCTTTGTGCTTTTCATTTTTCCTACAATTCATCTGTTTTTGAACATTGGTGAGCAGTGCAGAGCTTGCACTGTTGAAGGCATAAAAACCTCTCCCTCCCGCCGCCCCAAAGGATTCTGGAGACATGACTGCAGCGGGTACTTGAGGAAATGGATCGGGCACCTGGGCAGAGTGGTACTCGAGGCGTCTTGGAAATGAAAAGAATTTCCCGGGGGGGGGGGGGGGGACAGGAGGGATTGTGAGGGCGAAAGCCAAGGGTGTGCCTTCTTGGAGGAACCCGACGAAACCCGTTGGAGGCAAAGACGGGTGCGGGGGGTTTCCCGATGGGCAGGGCTTTTTTTCTGGGGGAATGTACCAGAAGAGAGTTCTGGCACCTCTTTGAAAAAAATTATTTTAAAAATGTGTGAGTTTTTAGTATACAGATTGAAACCTTCCTTTCCCTCTTGAGAGTTCTAGCACCTCTGTTTTTTTTAAACAAAATCCCTGGCGGGGGGATGTGGATGCCAGTGTGAGGGCTCCGTGCCCGGGAGCGGATAGCAGCCCAGTGCCCTGCCGCTGAGAAAGGTCTGTTTCGGGGAGCGAGCGGGGAAAGACAGCAGCACATTGAAGTGAAGCAGGGGAAGCAGTCCCAGGGCCTACGGCCATACCACCCTGAACACGCCCGATCTCGTCTGATCTCGGAAGCTAAGCAGGGTCGGGCCTGGTTAGTACTTGGATGGGAGACCGCCTGGGAATACCGGGTGCTGTAGGCTTTTTGCCCTGATGGAGTCGCTGTGGCCGCCCTCCGACAGCTCTTTTTCTCCTGCCGACCAGCATCAGGCAGTGTGCCGCAGCAGCAGCAGCAGCAGCAAAACAGTTCTGCATCCAAAGCCCGCCTCAACTAACCCTTGACGCACACAGAATGCAGGAAGCTTTTCGAGCCGCTTCGGAAACTGCACCAGGTTTCCCCCTGAAAGGCCACTGCACGGCCCCTCAGGCTGGGCCCCTCTGCAGACGCCCGGAGGCATGCGGGGGGGGGGGGCGGCATTCTGGAGCTGAAGGGACCTTGCGCGGAAAGGGGAAAAAAGAGAAGCAGCATTAGACACGGAAAGTATTCCTTTGTCCTGTATCCAGTTCTTTCTTCCCTCTGAAGCCCAGCCTTTTCTCTCCAGTCGGGACCGCGAGTGGCTTACCTGGTGCTGCTGTCCTCCAAAATAGCGAGACTGGCCCGGGTCCCCAGGACACTGCCCTGCCTGAGCGAGGATTCGAACCTGGATCTTCCAGAGCTTAGTCGCACACTCTGGCCCTGGGGGTGGGGTTCGGTGAGGTGGAAATGATGCTGCCCGGCTTGGAAAAGTGGCCAAGGTTTGTGTGTGTGGCCAGGGTCTGTGCTACCATTAGGCCAACTAGGCGGACGTCCAAACAGACTATTCTGCGACTGGAGTGGCAGCCCCCAGAGTGGAATGACAGCCCCTGGGAGTAGCAGAAGTCTTCTGGGACTTCCAAAGTCTATGTCTCCGCAAAGAGTACTTCTCTTCATACTGCAACAACAAATAACAAAATCCTGGACAGTGTACCTAATTTTTCTCTTGCTCTAGGGATCCTTAAAACACTTCCAACGTCAGCGGCAAGTGGCGAAGGCAGTTTCTCAATCCTCAAGCTTATAAAAACATTATATACGCTCAACAATGCTGCAGAAGCGACTACTTCTTTTGGCATGTATAGAAATCGAGCATGCTAAAGCATCAGCCCTCGACCGGAAGGAATCGGTGACAAAATCTGCCAAGGAAAAGGCAGGCCAAATATGATCTTGAGGCGCCTGGAATGGAAATATTCAAGATGTAAATTTTAACTTCACAGGATTATTCAAAATGATTTGTGATTTGTGTGCTAAGACTGTCTTCTGTTTCAGAAAGAAGATCAAAGCTCGTTGTATGACTTATTCTTGCATTTCTTAAAAAATAATTAGCCATTTCAAGCTTTGTGCTTTTCATTTTTCCTACAATTCATCTGTTTTTGAACATTGGTGAGCAGTGCAGAGCTTGCACTGTTGAAGGCATAAAAACCTCTCCCTCCCGCCGCCCCAAAGGATTCTGGAGACATGATTGCAGCGGGTACTTGAGGAAATGGATCGGGCACCTGGGCAGAGTGGTACTCGAGGCGTCTTGGAAATGAAAAGAATTTCCCGGGGGGGGGGGGGGGGACAGGAGGGATTGTGAGGGCGAAAGCCAAGGGTGTGCCTTCTTGGAGGAACCCGACGAAACCCGTTGGAGGCAAAGACGGGTGCGGGGGGTTTCCCAATGGGCAGGGCTTTTTTTCTGGGGGAATGTACCAGAAGAGAGTTCTGGCACCTCTTTGAAAAAAATTATTTTAAAAATGTGTGAGTTTTTAGTATACAGATTGAAACCTTCCTTTCCCTCTTGAGAGTTCTAGCACCTCTGTTTTTTTTAAACAAAATCCCTGGCGGGGGGATGTGGATGCCAGTGTGAGGGCTCCGTGCCCGGGAGCGGATAGCAGCCCAGTGCCCTGCCGCTGAGAAAGGTCTGTTTCAGGGAGCGAGCGGGGAAAGACAGCAGCACATTGAAGTGAAGCAGGGGAAGCAGTCCCAGGGCCTACGGCCATACCACCCTGAACACGCCCGATCTCGTCTGATCTCGGAAGCTAAGCAGGGTCGGGCCTGGTTAGTACTTGGATGGGAGACCGCCTGGGAATACCGGGTGCTGTAGGCTTTTTGCCCTGATGGAGTCGCTGTGGCCGCCCTCCGACAGCTCTTTTTCTCCTGCCGACCAGCATCAGGCAGTGTGCCGCAGCAGCAGCAGCAGCAGCAAAACAGTTCTGCATCCAAAGCCCGCCTCAACTAACCCTTGACGCACACAGAATGCAGGAAGCTTTTCGAGCCGCTTCGGAAACTGCACCAGGTTTCCCCCTGAAAGGCCACTGCACGGCCCCTCAGGCTGGGCCCCTCTGCAGACGCCCGGAGGCATGCGGGGGGGGGGGGGGCGGCATTCTGGAGCTGAAGGGACCTTGCGCGGAAAGGGGAAAAAAGAGAAGCAGCATTAGACACGGAAAGTATTCCTTTGTCCTGTATCCAGTTCTTTCTTCCCTCTGAAGCCCAGCCTTTTCTCTCCAGTCGGGACCGCGAGTGGCTTACCTGGTGCTGCTGTCCTCCAAAATAGCGAGACTGGCCCGGGTCCCCAGGACGCTGCCCTGCCTGAGCGAGGATTCGAACCTGGATCTTCCAGAGCTTAGTCGCACACTCTGGCCCTGGGGGTGGGGTTCGGTGAGGTGGAAATGATGCTGCCCGGCTTGGAAAAGTGGCCAAGGTTTGTGTGTGTGGCCAGGGTCTGTGCTACCATTAGGCCAACTAGGCGGACGTCCAAACAGACTATTCTGCGACTGGAGTGGCAGCCCCCAGAGTGGAATGACAGCCCCTGGGAGTAGCAGAAGTCTTCTGGGACTTCCAAAGTCTATGTCTCCGCAAAGAGTACTTCTCTTCATACTGCAACAACAAATAACAAAATCCTGGACAGTGTACCTAATTTTTCTCTTGCTCTAGGGATCCTTAAAACACTTCCAACGTCAGCGGCAAGTGGCGAAGGCAGTTTCTCAATCCTCAAGCTTATAAAAACATTATATACGCTCAACAATGCTGCAGAAGCGACTACTTCTTTTGGCATGTATAGAAATCGAGCATGCTAAAGCATCAGCCCTCGACCGGAAGGAATCGGTGACAAAATCTGCCAAGGAAAAGGCAGGCCAAATATGATCTTGAGGCGCCTGGAATGGAAATATTCAAGATGTAAATTTTAACTTCACAGGATTATTCAAAATGATTTGTGATTTGTGTGCTAAGACTGTCTTCTGTTTCAGAAAGAAGATCAAAGCTCGTTGTATGACTTATTCTTGCATTTCTTAAAAAATAATTAGCCATTTCAAGCTTTGTGCTTTTCATTTTTCCTACAATTCATCTGTTTTTGAACATTGGTGAGCAGTGCAGAGCTTGCACTGTTGAAGGCATAAAAACCTCTCCCTCCCGCCGCCCCAAAGGATTCTGGAGACATGATTGCAGCGGGTACTTGAGGAAATGGATCGGGCACCTGGGCAGAGTGGTACTCGAGGCGTCTTGGAAATGAAAAGAATTTCCCGGGGGGGGGGGGGGGGACAGGAGGGATTGTGAGGGCGAAAGCCAAGGGTGTGCCTTCTTGGAGGAACCCGACGAAACCCGTTGGAGGCAAAGACGGGTGCGGGGGGTTTCCCGATGGGCAGGGCTTTTTTTCTGGGGGAATGTACCAGAAGAGAGTTCTGGCACCTCTTTGAAAAAAATTATTTTAAAAATGTGTGAGTTTTTAGTATACAGATTGAAACCTTCCTTTCCCTCTTGAGAGTTCTAGCACCTCTGTTTTTTTTAAACAAAATCCCTGGCGGGGGGATGTGGATGCCAGTGTGAGGGCTCCGTGCCCGGGAGCGGATAGCAGCCCAGTGCCCTGCCGCTGAGAAAGGTCTGTTTCGGGGAGCGAGCGGGGAAAGACAGCAGCACATTGAAGTGAAGCAGGGGAAGCAGTCCCAGGGCCTACGGCCATACCACCCTGAACACGCCCGATCTCGTCTGATCTCGGAAGCTAAGCAGGGTCGGGCCTGGTTAGTACTTGGATGGGAGACCGCCTGGGAATACCGGGTGCTGTAGGCTTTTTGCCCTGATGGAGTCGCTGTGGCCGCCCTCCGACAGCTCTTTTTCTCCTGCCGACCAGCATCAGGCAGTGTGCCGCAGCAGCAGCAGCAGCAGCAAAACAGTTCTGCATCCAAAGCCCGCCTCAACTAACCCTTGACGCACACAGAATGCAGGAAGCTTTTCGAGCCGCTTCGGAAACTGCACCAGGTTTCCCCCTGAAAGGCCACTGCACGGCCCCTCAGGCTGGGCCCCTCTGCAGACGCCCGGAGGCATGCGGGGGGGGGGGGGGCGGCATTCTGGAGCTGAAGGGACCTTGCGCGGAAAGGGGAAAAAAGAGAAGCAGCATTAGACACGGAAAGTATTCCTTTGTCCTGTATCCAGTTCTTTCTTCCCTCTGAAGCCCAGCCTTTTCTCTCCAGTCGGGACCGCGAGTGGCTTACCTGGTGCTGCTGTCCTCCAAAATAGCGAGACTGGCCCGGGTCCCCAGGACGCTGCCCTGCCTGAGCGAGGATTCGAACCTGGATCTTCCAGAGCTTAGTCGCACACTCTGGCCCTGGGGGTGGGGTTCGGTGAGGTGGAAATGATGCTGCCCGGCTTGGAAAAGTGGCCAAGGTTTGTGTGTGTGGCCAGGGTCTGTGCTACCATTAGGCCAACTAGGCGGACGTCCAAACAGACTATTCTGCGACTGGAGTGGCAGCCCCCAGAGTGGAATGACAGCCCCTGGGAGTAGCAGAAGTCTTCTGGGACTTCCAAAGTCTATGTCTCCGCAAAGAGTACTTCTCTTCATACTGCAACAACAAATAACAAAATCCTGGACAGTGTACCTAATTTTTCTCTTGCTCTAGGGATCCTTAAAACACTTCCAACGTCAGCAGCAAGTGGCGAAGGCAGTTTCTCAATCCTCAAGCTTATAAAAACATTATATACGCTCAACAATGCTGCAGAAGCGACTACTTCTTTTGGCATGTATAGGAATCGAGCATGCTAAAGCATCAGCCCTCGACCGGAAGGAATCGGTGACAAAATCTGCCAAGGAAAAGGCAGGCCAAATATGATCTTGAGGCGCCTGGAATGGAAATATTCAAGATGTAAATTTTAAGTTCACAATTCACAGGATTATTCAAAATGATTTGTGATTTGTGTGCTAAGACTGTCTTCTGTTTCAGAAAGAAGATCAGAGCTCGTTGTATGACTTATTCTTGCATTTCTTAAAATATAATTAGCCATTTCAAGCTTTGTGCTTTTCATTTTTCCTACAATTCGTCTGTTTTTGAACATTGGTGAGCAGTGCAGAGCTTGCACTGTTGAAGGCATAAAAAGCTCTCCCCCCCCCCCCGCCGCCGCCCCAAGGGAACAAAAACGTTCTGCATCTAAAGGCTGCCTTAACACTTTGATGCACACAGAATGCAGGAAGGAGTACTTCTCTTCATATTGCAACAAAAAAAACCTGGGCAGTGTACCTAAATGTTTTTGTTGCTCTAGGGATCCTTCTCACACTTCCACCATTAGTTGCAAGAAGGGTTGCAAAAATATACGAAATGGATTTTCCATGGCGGAGTCTTTGCCCAAACAGACTGCTCTCAATGTAATTACATTAGGCAGGAGATCGTCCTCTAATTCTTTGATCTTGGCATTGGTGTTTGTGAAGGCTTTTGATTCTCTCGAATACTCTTATGTGCTAACTCCCCTTCAAAAAATGGGATGTGGAAAAAAAAATTCTGACAGTTATGCACTCGCTCTTCTCCCAGTCTACATCTAGAGTGCGAGTTAATGGTAATAATTCTTCCTTTTTTCATCCCACAAGGGGTACCAGAAGGTGCCCTCTCTGTTCTCTGATTTCTGTGTTGGCCATTTAACCCCTGGCAGAGGAAATTCACAAGAATGAGACTATTGGGCATAGTCATCAATGGCACTGAGCATAAGGTGACACTTTACACTGACGACCTCGCTCTATACATCTCCAACCCTCAATTCTCACTGCCGACTATTCAAGGGCTGAGGACAGACTGGCAGTCTCGGCCGCTCTGCCTCCACTTCAAAAGCGGAGGCAGAGCGGCCGTTCAGACGGCTGCATCTGCCCTGAGGAGGCGGCCCGGATGCATCGCGTCTGGAGCCACACTCCTCCCGCAGCAGCCGAGCACTACTTCAAAGTGGTGCTCGGCTGCTGTGGCATGCGTTCCATCCGCCGGAGCGGGTGTGAACGCGCGCCGGGAGGGGGAGCTGCGCGGCGTCCGCACGCTGCCGTAGGAAGCCGCCCGCAATCTGAACGCTGCAGGCGGCTTCATTCCGGTGGAAATTCCCCCCACCTTAGTATGCTGCGCCTCGGAGGCGCGGCAGACTACAAGTCTGTCCACAGCCAAGAAATACTAACCAGGTTTGGGAAAGCCACTAGTTTACGTATTAACCGTCAGAAATCTGAAATTTATCCCATCTATATCTCTTCTGACCTGAAGACCATGCTGATGCAACAATTCCCATATAACTGGGGCGAGACCTCCTGGAGACATCTCGGAGTCTGGATTCTGCTCAGTCTCAGGAAGTTGCTTTCTCTCAATTTTTATCACCTATATACAGATACTCAAGATTGTCTGTGGGACTGGAATGCTCTCACATTACCAGATAGTCTACATTTGATTCAGAGCTTTGTCTTAACTAGTTTTCTATTTTTGTTCTCAGCATTACCTATTCGGATTCCCGACAAAGATCTTCAACTATGGCAAAACACCCTCTCTACCTTTGTCTGAGCTTTCAAAAGATCGAGTTATTAGGAAGGGAATTGAAAACAAAACAGCCAGTATCATAACGCCCCTGTATAAATCTATGGTGTGACCACATTTGGAGTACTGTGTACAGTTCTGGTTGCCACACCTCAAAAAAGATATTATAGCATTGGAAAAAGTGCAGAAAAGGGCAACTAGAATGATAAAAGGGTTGGAACCCTTTGCCTATGAAGAAAAGCTGAAGTGGTTGGGGCTCTTTAGCTTGGAGAAACAACGGCTGAGGGGTGACATGATTGAGGTTTATAAAATTATGCATGGGATAGAGCAGGTAGAGAAAGAAGTACTCTTCTCCCTTTCTCACAATACAAGAACTCGTGGACACTCCATGAAATTGCTGAGCAGCCGGGTTAGAACAGGTAAAAGGAAGTACTTCTTCACCCAAAGAGTGATTAACATGTGGAATTCACTGCCACAGGAGGTGGTGGCGACTACAAGCATGGACGGCTTCAAGAGGGAATTAGATAACCATATGGAGCAGAAGTCCATCAGTGGCTATGATCCACAAAGTATAGATAGGAACTCTGAGTCTGGGGCAAGTGATGCTCTGTATTCCTGGTGCTTGCGGGGGCAACCGTGGGAGGGCTTCTAGTGTCCTGGCCCCACTGCTGGACCTCCTGAGGGCACCTGGTATTTTTGGCCACTGTGTGACAGAGTGTTGGACTGGATGAGCCAATGGCCTGATCCAACATTGGCTTCTCTTATGTTCTTATGAAACTTGATTGTCGTATCCTTTCTAGACCCTCATCGAGAGGTGGGCTAAATTGCTGCATCTGCGTTGCTAGTATCATGCAGCTATCTTATCTAATGCAGTTCAAATATTACGACAAACTTCCCTGACGAACTGGATGCTCATAGAACAATCCTATATCAGCCCACTCACCTTACAGGAAGTATTTTGGCTTACCACCTCGCAAAGACTGAAACAAGTCTTCGACAATCCATTCTTAGTGAACACACTGGATGTCTGGGACAAAAAGGAAAAAAATACAATCCCACCTCTCTCGACATACACATATCAACGCTGATTTTCCCCTGGTCTGAAACAGGATGCGTTTATAGACTGGTCTTCAGCTGGCTTTGTATGCATTCCAGACCACGTAAAACATGGCAAGATACACAACAAGGTTCACTTTGAAGAATGGATTGGTAAAAGGATTTCTTGGCTTCGATAGTACCAACTAAAGAGTATAACAGAAACTTTATTGGCTATGGACACTTTTATGAGACCTAAATCCACGTATGAAGTGCTGCTGGAAACGTATTTTGATTCATCAAAGAACTTACTCTCTAAACTTTATAAGACCGTAATAAATTTGTACAGTGCACTGGAGCTGAAATTGCAATATTCTTGGCAATGGAAGGACTTTTAAGGATCTCACTGGTCATCAGTCTGGAATTCTCTGGCTAACAAGTCCCGAGTTTTCAGCATCCGATTTCAATTCTTCAAAATTGTTTCCTGTTGGTATTATACTCCAATTCCATTGCATCATATGAACTCTAATTATGATCCATTATGCTGGAAGAAATGTGGGGCCAATGGTAGCTATCTGCACTGCTGGTGGGACTGCATATTTACAAAAAAATTTTTTGGAGAGAAGTGATTGAAGAAATCACCAAGATCACTTCATAAACAATCTCACTTGAACCTGAAATTGTATTACTACACCTCCTACATGGAATAACAACCTTCTGGAACTTACTTCAATTCTTCTCGCGGCAGCAAGACTAACCATGCAGACGTCTGGAAGTCACCTAAACCTCCAACTGTGGTGGCCTGGTGAAACAAAGTATGGGATCAATTTATAATGAGTAAGACCACTGACATAGTTAACTCAAACCCAATTGGGAACTTGTAAGACGAATTCCAAATCTGTGTGTACCTGGTTTCCCTTCTTGCAGTATATGATGAACAATGATCTTCTTCCATCCAACCCAAGTTACACATCATGGCTTCATTTTTAATATGCAATAGATGGTTTGATCTGTGACACCCTGTTTGTTAGACTAAGCTACTTATACTTTACTGCCCCCTTGATTCTAACATTAGGCAGCCTCACTATAGTGTTTTCACAATGCTAGTCAATGATAATGTACTTGTTGTATGTTTTCTATTTTGGTCAGAAGTGTGGTTTCTTGCTCTATAATGTCATTGCTTGTATGGTTATAGTTTACTCTTAATAAAATTTTGAAAACTAAAAAAAAATACATTACAGCACAGGAAGAGTTGCAAAGAAAATGTGGAATGGATTTTCCATTACAGTCTCTGGACCCAAATAGACTACTCTGGGACTGGAATGGCAGCCCCCAGTATGGAATGACTGCCCCTAGGAGTAGCAGAACTGTTCTGGGACTTCCAAAGTTTTTGCCTTCACAAGGAGTACTTCTCTTCATACTGCAACAAAAAAAAACACCTCTAGACAGTATACCTAATGTTTCTGTTGCTCTAAGGATCCTTCTCACACTTCCAATGGTGAACACAGTTTCTCAAAGCTGAAACTTATAAAAATATTAGATACACTAAACTACGCTGCAGAAGAGAATACTTGGTTTGGCAAGTATATCAATCAAGCATGCCGAAGCATCACCACTTGACCTGAAGGAACTGGTAACAAAATTTGCAAAAGAAAAGGCCTGCAAAATTTTGATGTGCCTGAAATGGAAACATTCAAGAGATGTAAATTTTAACTTCACAATTCACAGGATTATTCAAAATTATTTGTAATATGTGTGCTAAAACTGTTTTCTGTTTGAGGAAGAAAATCAAAGGTTGTATTACTTATTCTCACATGTTTTAAAGAAATAGCAACTTCAAGCTTTGTGTTTTTCATTTACTCTACAAGTCATGTTTCTGAAAATTGGTAAGGGGAGGGGCACAAGTAGTGAGTCTTGCCTTGGGCACAAAAAAGCCTGGCACTGGCCCTGTGTGTGGTGGAACATCAGTTGGTTCAGTTGAGGACAGCAACAGGAGGTTAAGATGGGCACCCTCTCTCTTTTCTTCTACAGCCCCTACATACCCTTCCATGCCCTGCTGTGTGGGATAGCAGTATAGCCAACAAAGGAGGATTACTTTCTTGCAATCTTGATTGGTTTTAACTTTTTATTTGTTGTCAGGAATTTTGATTATATATTACTTGTATTTTTAATCTCTAGAATGTTGTAAACTGCCTAGAGCCTGTTTGCAGGATGGGCGATTGATAAATTTAATAAAATAAAATAATAATAAATAGAACATCTCAGTAAAACGGAGATGTTCTGCCAGGCCTATAGTTGAGGCAGTGGAGATCTCTTGGTACTGGCCTCCCCCAGCCCATTTCCATCTTAGATAGTTCCTACTTGTCTGCCCCCCTTCCTGTAGTATCAGTTACCACCTATTGTGCACGTATGTGGTGCTGACTCAGGAACAGCCGTATTAAATGGAGCCACAGATGATGTTATATCTGGATTTTAATCATTATTGATATTATATTTTAATCACTGGTTTTTTTATCATATTGCTGTAACTTGCCCTGAGCCTTAGGGTCTTGGGGAGGCAAGACTAGAAATAAATAAATAGATAGATATAGGGTCTCCAGCTCTCGGTTGGAAAATACCTGGAGACTTTGGGGGTGGATCCAGGAGAGGGAGGGGTTGAGGGAGGGGCCTCAGCATGGTACCATGCTATAGAGTCCGCCCTTCAAAGCAGCCATTTTCTCCAGGGGAGCTGATCTCTGTCAGCTGGAGCTCAGTTGTGAAAGCGGGAGATCCCCAGGCCCCACCTGGAGGCTGGCAACCCTAGAAATAGATAAATAAATAGTCTTTATTCCCCTCCCCCCTTCCGAAGGCCTTATCCCTAACGAAAACGTCGGAAACCCTGAACTAACCGCTGCCTCGCCCGACACTTCCACGCCCACGCAAGGCGGCCGAGCGCAGAATCAAATGCTGCAGGTTCGAAACCCGCCCCCGCGACTGGCAGGATGTGAGCCGCGCGCGGGCGCTGAATGACCGGCGAGCTGGGATCCAGAAAGCGCCTGCCGCAGCTGGTGAGGCGGGGGCGTTGCTGGCCCTGCGCTGAGCTTCCGGTGGGTGGGAGAAAACAAAAAGGGGCCTGCATTTCCCCTTGGCTCTGCTGTCGCTGGGCCCGGCCAGCCCCATAGAGGACAGTGGCGCGAATCGAGGATCGCTCCGGCCCTCACGGGCGCAGCCTTGCCCAAAGCGGGGAGGAGCGGAAGCCGCGAGGAAGGGCGCAGCGGCGGCGGCGGTAGCGGCCGGGGAAACGAGCTGCAGCTCCGCGGGCGGGCGGGCGGGCGGGCGGGCGGGGGCTGCCGTGACGTGGCGCGAATCCGCTGTAGCCTGGCGGGTTTCTGTGGGGCCCGGCGGATGTGGCGTGCTTTCGCTTGCTGTGCCGCTTTCCAGGTATCCCCTCCTCTCTCCCCCCCCCCCCCCCCCGCCTTGCTTGGAGAGGGAAAATGTCTGAAAGACATACAGTACAATCCTTTCTTCCTCTGAGAGTAAGTCTCGAACTAAGTAACAAATTATTCAGTGGAGCAACTCCAGGGAAAGAGACCTTAGAACTGCCTGCAAAGCCACTGTCATCTGGCTAAGCATCGGACAGTATCAGCGCAGAGCCGCCCTGAGCCTGCCGAGAGGCGGGGAGGGCGGGATATAAGCTCAATAAATAAATAAATGTACTGCTGCATCAGCTCAGGGCTGTATGATGGAAGTCCTCCTAGTGACAGGAAACAAGATGGGAAGGCTTTTAAGAGAACTCACAGGATATGGTTCCCAAAGTTCTGTTGTAGTACTGACATACTTTCAAGTCCGAGATCCCAGGTGTCCTTCAAATACATTATTCCAGACCTGTCCTTTGGGGGGGGAGGGGGGGAGCACAGTATGGCATCAAATCTGTAAACTTTTCCCCACCACCATGTTAGAAATGGTATGCTCCATGTTTTCTTCCTCAGACTGTTTTTTTATCCTTAAAATTAACTAGAATTTAATCTTCCTGTTATTTTTTTAAACTGGTTTACATTAGAGCAATTAAGCCATAACATGGGGGGGGGCAGAGTTTCCTAAACAGGCTACTTTCTAGTAAGGAGCAAATACTGTGATTGGAATTTAGAAGACCTACTAATATTTAAGGTTGAACAGAACAATGATGATGACTGGGTCTGGTAAGTTTGTTTTTGTTTTTTTACATGGAAAGTAGCCCTGTACTGAATCAAACCACTGTCAGGGATGCTTTAGGTTGGTCCTTCATTGAGCAGGGGGTTGGACTAGGTTGATATGTGTGGCCCCTTCCAACTCTAATTCTATGAAACTGTTGGTCTATCAAGATCAGTGCTGCCTATTCTGGCTGGCGATAGCACAGGGACTGAACCTGGGACCTTCTGCGCACAAAGCAAATTCTCTGCCACCAAGCCACAAGCCTACCCCATTGTTTTTTGGTTGCAGGTTTCAATGTGAACTGATTTAATTGAAGCTTTGATGCTCTTGTATCTTTTTCTGGATATGGATTGCCTCGGGCCACCTTTGGGGAAAAGGTGGGATACCAATATTTTAAGGAAATAGGCTGGAAGAGATGGCAGAGCCTCATTTCCTGGTTCTGTCTTCTCTCACCAATAGGCTGAAATACGGTTTGGAATGAGAGGGTGTGAACATAATGGGACTTTTCACTGTTTGATTGCCTGTGTGTGCCCCCCCCCCCCCCCCAGCCTTTCTTCAGTTTTGCCTCACACTATGGCAGCCCTTCTGAAGAGCCTGCTTGCTGCCTCGGAGAAAGCTGCCAACATTGCCCAGCTGTGTCGCCAGGAGGAGGCACTCTTCAGCCTGCTCATTGAGGAGAAGAGGGGTGCAGACAAGAACAAAAAGTTCCTACAGGATTTCAAGACCTTGGCAGATGTGCTGATTCAAGAGGTCATCAAGCATGATGTGGGGAAAGAGGTAACCTGCAAGGGAAAGGGACCCCAGGGAAAAGAGTGAGGCATTCTCAGGCAATCCTAGGCCAGAGGTGATGCTACCAAGACTTATTGTGCACACTCTTAAGCCAGAGTGGTTTCTCCCTACAATTTCACTTTCCCTCAACTGCACTAACATATCGACTGAGGTTACTCCATAGGAAGAAGCAGTCAGGGACAAAACATTTTGCTACTAGAAAGGTAGAAAAAACCAAGTGGAGCCGTTGCGTCTACTTTGCATGCAGAAGGTTCCCCAGGTTCAATCCCCAGCAGCAACAGTTAAAAGGGTCTGGTAGGAGGTGATGGGAATGACCTTTTGCCTGGAGCACTAGAGAACTGATGCCAGTCAAAGCAGATGATACTGGCATTGATAGTCCAAGGGTCTGGTTCAGTCTAGGGCAGCTTCCTTTACCTGGACACTTCCTTCCTGGACACTTGCATAAAATCTTTCAGTTTCTTCCTCATCAGCGTCTGTAGTTGAGGTGTAAACTTCAGTGATGGTTATGTTGATAGGCTCTCCACGAAGTCTGATATTATTCGACAAGACCTTGCATTATAGCCTTTGACTGCTTGTGCTACCTCTTGCCTCTGTATTAGAGCAACTCGGATTCTTCAGTATTTGTCATTTCCAGAGTAAAACACTTTATAATTTTCTGACTTAAAATGTTCTAGTCCAGTCCACTTTAGTTCACTCACTCCCAGGATTGCAGTGTTTAAATGTTCCACTTCTCATATTATGTTTTCCAGTTGATTACCTTGAATCATACTTCTCACATTCCATGTTTCTATTACATGTGTCAAAAAGCTTGGGACTTTCCTTTTGCATTCATTCACATCAGCAATGGAGAGTGGCCCAGTTTAACTCTGCGAAGTCCCATGGGTGAGTGTCCTTGCCTCAGCCAGGGATGTGTTTAAAGCAAGCCTTCCCTTCAACCCCTCACAAACAGCAGCAGAGGCTCTGGAAACGTTCTTTTCTACGCATTTGCTGCTCCAGTTTATTTACTTATTTAGTATATTTGTACTGTGCTTTTCTCCCCAGTGATTATCCATTGCATCTGACAATGCAGAGGAAAAACAAATACAGCAATAAACAGGAAAGTGAGGGGCTTCCCGCTGTTCTCTCTCTAGGAGCTGCTCTTCTGTCCAGCTGTAGTCTCCAAGCCTGAGGCTAAGAACAGAAGGGTTCATGCCTCTGAGCACACCCAGGCCTCAAACACCTGCATGCAGAGAAGAAAACAAACTCAGCAAGGTGTTACACAGGGCCAAACTAGACATGATGGCCATGAGGAGGCTGACGGCATTTTTTGTTGGTTTAGCATTTATTGTACAAGGTTAAACACCGTTACCATTAGTATACACAAAAGGGACGTTAAAAAACTACAAAAAAGGAACAGATTAAAGAACACTTAACACCTTCACTATATATGATCAAAATAGGTCAGCTTTTAGACACACCTCTAGCCCATATTTTCTAGCTTGCCAAGGTGAATTGTGCCACTCTATAAGAAGCATACTGATCCAATCCAGAAAGAAGGAAAACCAGTTTCTCCACCACAGAAGAAGAATTTATACCCTTTAAAATATCAGCAAGAAATATTGTGCCTGGGCTCTGTGTACAAAGGGCAAAACAAAAATGTTTATAGTCGTTTAGAAAGACTGTGAGGGCCCTGTCCTCATCAAGCCTGCAGCATGGCAGGTGAGGCACTCTTGTCCCTCCCACTGCCTTACCAAGTGGCAGAATGCCCTGCCCCCTCCATGACTGTTTCAACACTTGGAAAGGTATAGGGGGGCAAGAGTGCCACACTGCAGAACCTATAAGGATCGGGTCCTTGTGGTTTTTAAGTGGCGGCAGCACTCTTGTGTTGACCACAAAGATGCTGTCATGTCTAGTTTGGCTGTTAGTTGCTGCTAGCTAGCAGGCTCTTTCCTATCTCTTCCCCAGCCAGTTTGATTGTTTCCCAGTTTGTTTCTCATTCACAGCTGCCTGTCCCTTTAATAGGTGCTCAGTGGGATGGTTAACTCTGTGCCATGACAAGCTTCTGCTGTCCATTTGCATGGATTAAGCCTCTGTTAAAGGGACAGGATGCTTTTCTCCAAGCCTGTTGGCAATCCCACTCACAAGGCTGAGGAGCAAAAAGGGGCAACTCTGACAACCTCTACTGCTATTCATGCAGGCTGGGAAGGACTAGTCCTCTTGGGCAGCCTGAATATACAACAAAGGCTGTCTGAAGCCTCTTTTTTCCCTCTCCTCCCCAGTGGGACAAAAAAAGAACCATTTGCCTTGTATGGGATTGAGTCACTGGACTGCAAGAGTCTTCAGCCCTTGGTTAATTACAAATTAACTGCCTGTCAGGGGCCTAGATCTCATGGTTGGGATTTGTTTAACCCACAGAGGGGATGAGGCAGTTGAGAGTTGTGAGCTCAGAACAGTTGTGGCTTGGGTCAAACTAATCAGCATGATTGTTTTTTCCCCACTCCTGTTTCTCTGTTCCATCTTTTCTACCACCTGTTGACACCACAACCAGTTTCCAGAGTTACAAGGTTATATTCGTGGCGAGGAGTCCAACAAATTTGAAAATGGCCTTGGTGAGTGACGGGGCCCTGAAGTGTTGGTGGGGAGGGGAGAGAAACATCAATCCGAGCTCCACTGAATCCTTGACCATCTGTCTCAAACTCCAAGCTGATTTTGCTAGATCAGCTATTGATTCATGTGTCTTCTGTTGCATATTCTGGTGTACCTGTGTTTGAAACAATTTTCCTTTTCCATTTTGCAGACCACTTCCTTTTCCTGCAAACCCCACTTCTTCCACAGAAGTTTTCCTATACTGCACTATGTTTACTCTGTCTAATGTTCCCTTGCTCCACTGTTGTTTTTCCCCAAAAACTTCTACCTTAAGGGACCACTTTCCTGATCAACTGGTCTGCCAGGGAATTCCTACCCATTCCAAGGGATGCTAGATAAAGGTTTTAGAGAGTACTATCTGTTCAGACAGGAGATTAGCTAGGCTTTACAGTTATCCCATGTGCATTGAATGTGTGCCATGGAACACACCTCGATGAGTTTGTACATTTCAAGGAAAGACTGGTAGAGGTGGAGAAGATGGTCTCTCTGGAAATTGTCTGAGTTATTATTTTTCCCCTTCAGGAACTCCTGATAACCTTACCTGGACAACATTTTGGAAACTGTCCCCCTTCTAGTTATTTCTTTCTTCTGCTTCTCTGTCTAAGATTATTTTCCATCCAGTGAGGACTGTAAGTGCTCTGACAGAGCAGTCCTATGCAGGCTTACTTTAGTCTACTAAACCCATTGCAATCAATAGGCCTAGAATGGAGTAAGTTTGAATAGGACTGCATGATCAAGTCATTGTATTTACTTGTTGTATTTCATATAGTGCACACTTCTTTTTGCCAAATCAGTATGAATGCTAATTTTATCTACATATCTCATTATTTATTTATTATTTCACATTTTTACCCCGCCCTCCCCACAAGCGGGCTCAGGGTGGCTTACAATATGGCACATAGTGCCAGATCCATATAAACAGTTAAAACAATTTAAATACAATCATAACAATAACAATACAGTCTGCAGTATAAACTGCAAATAAAGTGCTCGCTGTGATGTTAGTGCCAAGCAATCAGATGGCATCAGACTAGTAGCCTTCGTGCTAGCGTCAGGGTCATATTCCGGCCCTCCGCCCAGCCAAGGCTTCCCTCAGGGCCAGCCCTCATTGCTAATGGTACTGGCAATTGTTGATGGTAAATGTGTTGAATGTTTTAAGGGTCACCTGTCCCCATAGAAGTCTGCGTGCCCAATAAAATTGCCAGAAAAGATCCTGGTCCATAAATACTCTATAAGAACTGTTAGGTCTTTTGCTGTCCTGTATTATGTCCTTAAAAGGCTTTCTGTTCCTAAGGTGTGTGTTGCTTGTATTGATGGCTGGTCCACTTTTCTGTTGTAACTTATTTATTGGTCCCAGTCCAGAAAAACTTGGTCATGCTACTGTCCCATTGAAATCAGTGGGACTTGACTCGCAATTAATTTGCCCTCTGTTGATTTCAATAGAACTTAGACGCAACTAAATCCAAAAACAGAAGAGTAATACTTTAATTAGGACCAACCAAAACATTACAAAATGTGAACAAGCTTTTATGTTCCTTAGAAGACTCTTTAAACCAGGGGTGTCAAACATGCGGCCCAGGGGCCGGATCAGGCCCCCAGAGGGTATCTATCAGGTCCGCAAGGGACTGGCTGTCTCCTGCTTCTTCCTCCAGTTCTGCTGCTGCTGTTGCGTCATAGCTTGCTTTCCTAGACTCTCTCAGTCGCTCAGGAGAGATAGATAGGCAAGCTTCTGCTCCCTGCACTGGGCTGAGGCACCTCCCCCTCCCAGATTCCTGCAGCACAAACATTTTGATGCAATAATTCAGAGCAAGAAGTGTCAGTTATCAAAGACTGTTAAATAAACAAAATATTGCAGGAATGCTAATGTTTCAGGCATGTTTTTATTTTAAGTTAAAAAAATCTTTGTGTTTGTGTCCTGTATAAAGTTTATATCTTTGCTACCTGGCATCACATTTTATGACACACATGGCCCGGCCTGACAAAGTCCAATTTATGTCAAATCCAGCCCTCCGTAAAAATGAGTTCGACACCCCTGCTTTAAACCATATGGTAAGCAATTATATCAAAATGGTCACGGGAAGAGAAAGTTTGGGGGCATAATAAGGCACAATGAAACATAGGTATTACATGCACAATTATAGTTATATCCATTGCTACTGGGACAGAGATGTGGTAGCAGCTATTCCTTTGAAAATACAAGAACCAACAGTAGTTTGAATTTTGGAGATTACTAGTTCTTTATAAGGCAAAGAGCAAACAGCAGTCCTTATATTAACAAAATGCAAATTAACGTTTGGAGGTATACTAACTGCAGAGTCAACAAGGCCAGATTTGGTTGGGTTGCCTATGATGATGAAGTTGGCATCACCAAGCAGTCAGGGTTTTACAGGCATGAAGTATGTGTACTGGGATGATATAAAATCACCAGTTTGGAAGGAGGGATGAATGTCCTTCCTGAAAGTTCATCTTAAGAAGCAGTTTGACAGTAATCTTCAGCCTTTCCAATATGTGCACCAACATGATCTGTGAAAAAGAGAAGGAAACTCATTGTTTCTTTGCAGCAAAATTGTCAGTGTTTTTTTAAACCACACATTAATTAAAGTGTCATAGGTCAAGGTCAAATAAAGTTCATGTCTGACTTCCCCCCACCATCACCCCGATTTCTTATTTCTGGCTTAGGACAAGAGGAGACATCCACTATCATAGTCTAGGGTATAAGAGAAGTTTTCCAGAGTGTTGAAATGTGTTTGCTTTTTAGGAGAGACTGTGGTGGTGCAGGTATGTCCCACCCAGCCAGAAACAGCTGCACTGCTGCAGAAAGTCCTGGATCGGAATCAGACAGCTGCAGAACTGCTGGCAGCTGCTGTTCACCAGGAGATGGTGCTTTCTGACCCAGCGCTGAATGATGTGCCTGTGACAATCTCCACCGAGAACATGGCTGTGTGGATTGACCCCATAGGTAAGGAAATGAAATGAGACAGAAGGAATTACTTTATAACAGGGTGGGCTTTGGGATTGCTTCCATACCCGGACAATTCTCTGATGTTTTTTCATTGCTATGAAAATGTCTGATTAATCGCACAGGCAACAGAGATTCCACCCAGAGGGCTTGACCTCCACAACTTTTCTGTATTTTTCCCTGCTAAATGGTGATGCATCAACTCCATACTTTCTCCCTGGGGGAAGATGTCGCCATGGCGAGCAACCATGTTTTAATTTTTTTGCATTTGTTTATTGATATATCAGGATACCAGTGTTCCAACACTACCAAGTGCCACCCACCCTACCTTTGTGTAGCTGGGGATTTTCAGTTTGCTGTTTTTGGCTTCCGAAAGCTGGTTAACGTGATCTGATTGACTGAGCAGTGGTGTTCCACCCATTTTTACGTTCTTGAATCTGTTGTGACTAGTTTTGGTCTGTCATGTCCCGTATGACATGCTTGGACTTGCAGTGGCTCTTCCATCTCTTGGGGGAGGTCTTTACTAAACTGGCTACCTCCATTCCTTCACACATTCTGGTTTTTTTGAGGGGGGTAGGTGTATATGTAATTGGTTTTTAAGTGTACCCTAAAAATATAAATGTGTGAATGCAACAGGATGTTTGTATGCTCCACAGGAAGCTGTGATTGATGGAGACTCAGTGTTGAATATTTATTCCATGGTAAACCCAGGTTTGATGCTATACAGGGCTCATTTCGTATCAGGAGCTCCTTTGCATATTAGGCCACACACCCCTGATGTAGCCAGTCCTCGAAGAGCTTACAGTAGCCCCTGTAAAAAGAGCTCTGTAAGCTCTTGGAGGATTGGCTACATTAGGGGTGTGTGGCCTAATATGCAAAGGAGCTCCTGCTGCGAAATGAGCCCTGATATATAATGTGTGAAATGGTCCTTTAGCTGGAGATAAAAAAAGACTGAATTTTAGATTTTCAGCATGCAAATCATGTGCTCTTACCACTATGCTATGACATGTAGGATTGGGAGCTTTGTGACCCTTCCTCTGTAGAACTGATATGGTTTCCAGTGTGAAAAACTGCACATCAGCCAGTACTAACAATTACTCTGTTTCCAAGCCTGGATGAAAGACATCCAGTTTCACAGGCTCTCTTCCTTTCCTCAGATTCCACCAATCAGTACATCTGTGGTCGTGGAGACATGGTGCCTGTGGATGGCATCTACCCATCAGGACTACACTCAGCGTTGGTGCTAATAGGGGTATACAACCGGCACTCAGGTGAACCTGTTCTAGGCATCATCAATGAGCCATTTTTCCAGGAACAGCTGCCAGAGCATAGGTAACCACACTCTGTTGTGTATCAACCAGATTGACTGGTTCCTTCCCCACCCCCACCGGTGTGGCCTCTAATCCTCACATTATACAGAGTCAAGAATGCACAGAAGGCAGCCACTCAATGGTAGTTCCTCCTTTTTAAATGCTGGATCTATTTCTAAGACACCAGAGAGTTGTTTGGCTGATCCTGTGAGGAATCCAAATATCCTTTGAAAAATTAGGACCCTCTAAGCCCTGGAGCACTGGAAATCACCTGTGTTTAAAGGGGGAAAGCAGTAGCAGAAAGTACATTTTCTGCTAGCAGATGCTGTCTAGAGCGCCACTGTGGAAGCATGTAAAACTTTTGAAAGGGAATGTAGGATACACACAGTAATTCCATTCAAATGGGCAGAATCACAATAAAGATCTCCCACAGCTGAATTAATTGTGATACAGAATAAAACTAAAGTATGCCAATAATACTGTTGTGGGAGGTGATGCCTTCCAGGAGAGGAAACCACTCAAGTTCTCAAGAAGGGAAAGTTGAGGAAGTGAGAGAACTTATTCTGTGCAGTGAGGCCGTCAAGAACAGAACAGTGGAATCACTGTAGGAAGTTTAAACAGGAGAGGAACCAATGCAGCATTGGGGGGGGGGGGGGGGCTGCAAAGCGGAAGAAGTAGAGAATTTTCTAAGTGAGTTTTTTCCCAGTGCTGTTTACATAAGAGAATGCAGCTTTTGTGAATGACAGGGAAATGGAGGCTAATATAGACCTGATTTAAGCATGAGGCTGGCAAAACAAAATAATTTACCCATGGGATATTATACCTGTCCAGCCTCTGGTTTAAACTCGGCGGCTACATATGCAAAACAGCCACATGTGCTATGTTAGCATGCCAGAGACTGGTAGTCTTGGTGAGCATTGCACAGCAAACTACTTAATACATGTAGCTGCTTTGCCCATGAAAGAAGCCCAGTTTATACAAGTGTCCCTGTGAGTACAGCGGTTTGCCGTAGTCAGATCCCTGGAGGAACAGAGACTCTGGAAAAGAATTGAACTTAGAAAGTGATGATGAGGAATTCCCTCAAATTTCTGAGAAAGATCCTAATTCTTATAGGAGAGTTGAGTTCTCCCCAGCTCCAGTCAAGGTGCTCGGTATTAACTCAAATGAAGACTATGATAGGCATAATGGTTGATTTTTGTGGCTGTTTCAGGCAAGTAGGAACTTAAACGATCAGGTCATTGAGATTAACGGTATAGAAATAATCTTTTATGAGAACTTACCCTAATAACACAGAGTCAGTGTGTTGCTGGGCTAGCATCCGGGAGGCAGAAGTTCAGATTCCCTTAACACCATAAAGCTTGCTGGGTGACCCTGGGCCAGTCCCTCTCACTCAGCTTAACCGATTTCACAGAGTTGTTTTGAGGATAAAATGGGGAGGGGAGAAGCTTCCCTGTGCTCTTGGAGGAAGAGTGAGATAAAATACTCCAGGTAGACAGGTGCATCAAGTTTGAGTTCCATTTTGTTCGAAATGTGTCAGTTGCTTTAGCTTATCATTTAGCATATTTCATTCTGAAGTTAAAGTACAGATAATTCTTCATGAACGTGCATTAAAGATGGTGAATGGAATGGAGACGCAGTGAAAGACAGAGGGCCGGGAGGCAGAGGCAGGCTATCAAGCCACTTCTCTGAACATCCTCCATGCCTCGGTAAGAGTAGCCAGAGGTCGCCATGACTTTCAGGCAGGGACATGCACTCGTGCTCATGCACACAAAATGCAAAAAAATTTTAAGAGACTGAAAGTCCACCCATTACTACTGCTTCTATGATTAGATGCACTCAGACCCCTTTGATTTGTAAATTATTGCTTCAGTAGTGTTTGGAACATTTCTGTCATCAAGATAAGATTCCATTTAGCTTTCATTGTATCTTATGAACACAGTGCATTGCTGTTTGGGATTTCTGCCCTTTCTTGTGCCTATTTTAGGATATTGCTGAGGAAAAGGGGCAAGCACAGCTGCTTCAGCCAAGTCCCAGTCAGCTCTCCCAGTCTCTTTCTTTTTCCTGCAGGTGGCAGAGCAAATATCACTGGGGCATCTCCTATGAAGACACCAAACTGAGCTCGCTAAGCCGGCCCTTGCCTCGGGCTCCCCCTCGCGTGGTGTTGAGCAGCAGTGAGAAAGGGGTGCTGCAGAAGGCCCTGGTACCCCTGTATGGTGAGCAGTTCTGCTTCGCCTCAGGTGCTGGGTACAAGATGTTGTGTGTGGCCCTGGGCTTTGCAGATGCCTATGTGCTTTCAGAGGGCAGCACCTTCAAGTGGGATTCGTGTGGTCCCCATGCTATCCTTCGGGCCCTTGGCGGGGGCATTGTTGATTTTGCAGGAACATTGCGTGCTTGGCGCGCCGGCCAACGCAACTTGCTGCCTGAACTGACCTACAACAAGCCAGAAGAGGGCGCCACAGGCGCTGATCTGTGGGCTAACCGTGGCGGTGTCATAGCTTATATGTACCATGACCATCTTGAGGCTGTCGTGGACACCCTGGCGGCTGCAGTGGACGTTGTTTGAATTCCTCCTCTGTATGGGTATGGCTTGGCTAGGATGTTCACATCTATATGAGGGGAGGGAGCCAGACTGCTGGTCAGGGACTGTGTGAGTTGGACTTCTCACTGAACTGTGGGACCAATCAGTTATAGATGGATTGAACCTTCTGGCATGGAGCTCAGTTGAAGAGAACGTTGTAAGTTAGGCAACCTGTTGGCCTTTCAGTGCTGAGTCAATGAAGGCTTGACTTCCAGTGCAGTGTAGATGGGAGAAGGTTAAAATTGTCCCCATCCTTATTAGAATTTTGCTCTCCTACATGAGTAATACGTGTTATGGGAAATGCCGTGAACATGTCTTGAGGCTGAGGTTGCCAGCTGCCTGGAGAAAAAGATGTCCTGTCTCTTTAACAGGAGCCTAATGGTATGTTAACTTACCAGATGATGTTTACCTGCATTCCATGAAAAGGTTAAGGTGCCCATTTCTACATATTTAGCCTCTACTAAAAAATTTTTCTCCAAGCCTGCTGGCAACCCTGCCTTGGACCCTTCAATTACTTCCACTACATTTCCTGTAGGCCTTCTCTGTCTCGGACATCATACACGGAGGGCTATGGCTGTCACCTCAAACAGTTTGCTGCACTGGCACATTTTCTGTGGTGCAGCTGCTCACTTCTTCTGATGTTGGCTCTCGACTATGTAGCTAGATCTCTGAGGGACTAGAAAACGGATGGTCCTCTTTAATGTTGCTTGGATCCAACACAGCATTTCCACACTTAGAGCAGTTTCTGCCCATGCTGCAGGACTTTCTTGCTTCCCTCCTCTCACTGCAGATTAAAACTTCCCCCTGAAATGCCACTCCTTGGGGGCAGGGGACCACTAGAAAGAGAATGTGGGGCTGTAGTGGGAAGCAAGTTGGTCATTTTCCACGGGAAGGAACTGTTCCATCTATGGAAATATTCCATTGGATCTAAAGCCAGGGTTGTAATTAGGGCTGCTAGCTTATGATGGGTTATGTTTTCTATATTGTCTGTATAGTAATATAGTCCTTTTGTATGCTTATGACCTATTGGTCTTCGAGCATTAATAAAAGACTGACCGACTTACAACTGGCAGCTGGCAGGAGATTGATGAATGGGTGGGGAGAGTCTCACCAATAATGAAGTAACATTGTCATGACACCAGTCACCTCCCATTCCCCCCCCCCTTTATCTCCAGCTGCCCAGTTGAATAGTACAGGAGGGAGGGGTTGGGGGGATGGAGGTCTATATTTAAAACAACTTTCTAGCCCTCATGGGAATACATTTGAAAATATGCAGATGATGACAGCAACATAATCCAGAGAGGGAGGGAAGGGAATATGGCCATAACCCCTCCTTTATTGCCTTAGTGCTGTCTATATCTCTGATAGTACTAAAAAAAATTAATCACAAATTGTACCAAAAACACACAAATACTTACATTAGAATAAGAAAATTCAGGTCTAGTTTATGCAAAGATACTTACAGTGGACATAATATACTCTAAGTGCAAAATGTAAGTTTTTTGGCACAGAACGTACTTTTTTTCATTTTATATGGTGATGATTGTGACAATCAGTGTTTTAGCAGAAAAAGTTGTATGTGGTGAAATTGCATAGAATAATCTTGGATTTTGTAAAGTCTGCATATCTGGACTTTTAAATAAATGTTCCAGTAATTAATAAACATCTCTACTTTTTATGTGTTCATAATCTTTCTGAGAGATCACTGGGGAAAGACGCCTGTGTGGCTCTGGATCCTGCTGAGCTGACAAGAAGGCAAGTCATCTTTTGGCCAACAACAAAATGCTGAGCTGCAGCAAAACAGGGAGAAGGGCCAGGATTAGAAACCACAATTCCCACCCCAGGAACAAGATATCACGTAGGCTGTTGGGATCCTCCCACCTGCCCTGGAATCAACACCAGCTGAGGGGGCAGTAGAGAAAGGCGTAGCCATTGTGGATAGGCATAAGCATGACATTTTTGCTTATCACATTTTATCTTCAGATCAACAACCTTGTGGGGTAGGTGAGGCTGAGGGATTGTGATAGGATTCAAACACAATTCTCGCAGGTCCTGAGTAACCGCTACACCGTACCCAGAGGTACGGCTAGGAAGCCCAGAATGTGTAGCCTGTCCCAACTGGTTATCCCAGGCCTAGTTGAACATAACCAGTTGGGATCATGCTAATTAATCCATTTTGGCTGATAACCCCACCCCCATGCACCATCTCCCTGCCTCCCTCTGAGTTCATGATCACCCCAGCAATTTTTGTGCTCCATCTGTTGCCTCTCCTTCCAAGCACCCGTGATGCAGGCTTCCTGGCTGATCAGATGCCAACATCTGGGGGAGCGTGCAACCTGGAGACTTTTGCATGAGCATGTCAGTACACACATCGGACTACCTCCTGTATGCACTACATGCAGAAGTCGGCAAGGAGTGGGAATGGATCCTACCTATCAAATCCCAATAAAAGAGACAGCTAATCAGCAACCCACACATTTATTTAGGAATGCTGAGAAAGTCAGATGAAAGTGACAGCCGGCTCTCTTATTCCAGCAATGCCCCTGAGCCTGTGCAAGTGTCACTAACAGACCGCAGGAAAACAGGAAGAGCTGTCCCTGTCACTGCATGCCCATGATGGGGAGAGCTGTGCTGGACAGTTGACAGTGGGGCAGGAGCTAGGCTAGATGAAGAGAACTAGTGATCCCACAGCAGAGCAGCTGGGAGTGTAATGCTCATGGAGGCCATTGGCCATGCTGCAGGCTTGGCAGACGGTTGGCATTGTACTGTGAATGAATCCATCATGATATCACCTTTACTGGATGTATGCCTACAAAGAGTATAAAGGCACAAGACCAGTGAGGACTAGCAGCAGAGAGCAAGTGGGTTCCAGAGGTTTGCATGTGAACACACATTATACTGAGTCTGACCATTAGTCCATCAAGCTCAGTATTGTCTACTCAGACTGGCAGGTTTCCGGAGTCTCAGGCAGAGGTCTTTTAACATCACCTATTTCCTGGGCCTTCCATGGTGCTGAGGCAGGGTCTGCAACTCCTTTCTCTACCCTATGGGGGAGTTCCTACATGGGGGCTACCAATCAGGCTGGAGAAAAGAGTGTGCTCCCTTTAATCATGGATACTTAATGAGATGTTATTTACCAGGTGATTTTTTTTTTTACCGTCAGTTGCGCATTCCCAATCCATACGGGTTCTGCTGTGCACAGTTTTTAATCTGCACTTTAATCTGCACAATTTTTAATCTGCCGGTTTGGAATTAGTTATAAAATTAGTTACAAAAGTTATAAACGAGAAACATAGAAGATAATAATACATGGTTACACTTCTTGAGCCCCAACCATTGGATAATTTATGAATCCAAATGTAATTAATCTTGTAAATGGCTCCTTCCCTTTAGAATTAGCCAGGGACCTTGAAATAGTCTTGTGCCAGTAGATGGCACCATTATATTTCTGACCAAAAGTTAGTGCTAACAGTTGGCTGGAGGGCTTACACCTTTTTACAGGCTTCTAAGGCTGCTGAAGTCAATGCTTTGGTGGTAAGGCCAAAGGCCAAAAGAGGGCTCAGAAGTAAAAAAAAAAGAAAAAAAGGAGTAGGACACAGACTGCTTTAACAGTTGTTCAGCAAAGTGTCTATTAGGTAGATTACCTGTACATTAAATGTCCATTTTCACAAGTACAATGTACACAGAATTGAATTGTTGTAACAGAGCCAGCTCGGATACTTTGTGAGCTCAGGTAGACAGTCCAACTGCTACATAGCTTTTCTTGCAAATTTCAATAAGGTTTGCCCAAGAGGACTTTTTGACAGATTGCGGCTGATTGGTTAGATTTTATGTCTCCTAGTCTGTCATCCTCAATAGCTGCCAAAATCTGCTGCCTTGTGTTGTCTCAGGACACAACTGCCTCTGCTTGCAGTATGTGTTACTAAACAGTTACTAAATAGTAATAGTGTTCTCCCTGTGGACCTACATTCAAATCTCCACTGAGCAAAGAAATGTTTAAAGAATCCCAATCCACTGCATCCACAGTCTCTTTGGAACAACCATGAAATGAGCATGCAATATGAATCAAGGAGGTTTGAAAGAACTGTAATATAATAATTCATGCATTAAAACCTGCAAAATGTCACAAGCTGTTTTGTCAAAGAGAGTATTGTTAAGTCATCAGGCCATTGGAAGCAGTTGCTGGGATCTGTCCAGCCCCAGTGATAGTTTGGGGAAGGAAATCTCACAAGAATTCATACAGGTGCCCAGCAAGCACAATTCCAGGGAGTTTTCAGATTTTTTGTGTTTTTTGTGGTTGACCACATTGGTAAACTAGAGTAACTACTTTTTTAAAAAAGTAAATGATACATGTTCTCTAGTTTAATTTGTCATCTGCTTCATATCTCTACAACCTATCCTCAGGCATCCTGAATCTAGAACAGAGTGTAATGCATGTTTCAAACAGTCTTGCTGTAATCATTGGGATTACAGAACAGAATTATCAGAAGGCATTCCTGAAGTAGCAGCTAAGGTTAATTTATGAAACATAAAGGGGCTTTTTTGTGGCCCCCTTGTATTTACTAGTAAGGGACAGTAACTCTTCACGTGCTCAGAGATCCTATTTACTACTGATTTGTTATGTGGCTGGTTTAAATTAAACTCTATCCTTCAAAGCCAGAATTTGTGCTAGGAATCCTTGCTGAAGATTAGGAGTGGCTTTGATATCTCCAACATACTGCTTCCAGGATTCGAATTCTCCAGCTCTGACAATTCATTTGTGTGAGTGTAGCACTGTGTATTTCAGTAAACAGGAGACAAGTGGAGAACCAGGTGTGGGAGTACTGGGAAAGAGGGGGAAATGTAGCCAATGTTGCAAAATAGGTAACATGAACTCTGCTTGCCTGATAAATGTTAAATTGTTGCCATATTACTGTATTCATCCTTTGAGCTTGTGTAACCCGTAGCTAGGAATGGAATAAGCTAGGAAGAGGTGGAGGCTTTAGATGCAGAAGGGGGCAGAATGTGTAGAAAGCAGAAGAGGGAAGCCAGATTGCCCTGCTGGGGAGCTTGAATCTTAGTCATAGGCTCTTAACACCTTGTTTAAGAACTATTGCTTCAGGGCTGTGTTATCTAATGGGGACTTCATTTGGAACCCTCATCTTCAAAGCCGGTGCACAGAGTATTGAGCTGGAGACTTCCTGGGCCACTAGCAAGAGGAAAGAGATAGACTTTGGCAGGGGTCATTTCATAGAAAAAGAGGCGCAGGAGCTCATTAGCATACCTCATTAGCATAACTTATTTGCATATGCTACACCATCGGACATCACGGAAAGTATGTCAGAAGGCAAGAAAAAAAGAGGAGAGAGAGAGAGAGAAAGAAAGAAAGCTGGCAGAGAGGGGACCGCTACTAATCCAAGCCTCAGAAATACCACTATTCTGGGAGGATAGCTTCAGTGGTGGCTGAAGCCTTCACAAGGCTGGTCGGAGGAACAAGGACCTTTCCAGGGGACAGGGTCATTTTGCTGTAGCCATGACACAAGCAGGCATTTCCCCACGGGGGGGAGGGGGGGCTGGCACCCACTTCCAGAACTACACTCCCCCGAGCTCCTGCTTGAAATGACCCCTGGACTTTGGGGGCGGCAAGCTGTGAAGCAGGGAAAAGTTAGTTGTTTGGACTTTAAAAAATCACTGTTCTGTTGTGTTACTACATTCTGTATTTTTGTTACATGATATGGGGTTCAGTGAAAAGTAAAAATGTTTTATTCTCTTTGAATTATTACAAAATTCATTCCAAGTTCTGCACCATGGAACCCATGAGCAGAAGATACACTTGCAGTAGGCCTATGGAAACCATGGAGGTTAAGGGCACTTGTCAGGAGGGGAACATAATTTCTCTTATGTTAAAGTTATGGTGGTTATACCATCTTTGTCTTGGGAGGAGGGATTGTTGGTATAGACTAGTAGACAAACAATGAAGGGCATGGAGTGAATGAACAGGAATGTAGCCTGACAGGATTATAATATGGCTTGCCAAGGATGGTTGTGGAGCTTTTAAAATAATATTTACTTGTGGGATTATGCTTAAATCAAACCATTAAGTCTCAGAGAGTCAGGTCCCAGTCAAAATGTTGACATCATTGAGATCCTAGCAATCCTAACAAACTGGGTATAGAAAGAAAGGCTCACTGATTTGAATTGTTGGGGAGTAACTTAGACTGAGGTTCTTTACAAGAAACAATCTGTTTTTATTCAAGTCTTACTGAGAATGGTTAAATAGAGTCTGAGTCCAGTGGCACCTTTAAGACCAACAAGTTTTATCCGGTATAAGCTTTCATCTGCACGCTCACTTCCTCAGATACAATGAAGTGGAAATTACCAGTCCATACATATAGGTAGAGGGTGAGCAGTAAATTAGCATACAGCATAATGAAGATGTTTTAACAGATTCAAGGACCAAGCTTGCTTTGGGTTTAAGTAAACAAAGGCATATTTCAAAGGTTCTATAGAAATATTGGACTAGAGTATTTCTCCCCTCAGGAAGGCTGTGTGACTGTTTGCACATTTGGTAATATAAGAAATGTGTGGCTGGCCCTTGGTTAAAACGAAGCAAATAGGGCCTTGCATGAGTCGGATGAAAAGACCTTTAAACACTGAGATAATTAGGTCCAGAGGGTTAACCGTATTACCAAAACAGGAGTGCAAAATAATAAACTATTGCAGCACAAGTTTTTGTGAGCCAGAGTTCAAATTATCAAGTACAAGTCACGAAGTGAGCACTTGAAGACGGAAGCCATGACTCACAAGAACTGACTCTGGAATAATTTTGCCACAAGGCTTCTGTGTTATTATTCTATATAGGCAGATCCTCTATTTCTCTTTTTTCCCCTAGTGGTTGAAATAAGAACCTTTAAACAAATTCATTTTGTGCAAACTGATGCGCTGGATCGAGGAAAACTCAACGGCCTGTTCAGCCACTGCTGCGTCTCATCTAGGACAAAATCCCAACCCTTTCCTCCCTCGTAGTCGTTCAAGAAAAGGAACCACCGAGGCCTCGCCGCTAACAAAGGAGTAGGGATGGCTCAACCCTGATCCACTAGAAAAAAAAATGTGTACGGCTACGGTCAGTCGCGTGGGAAACGCAATCTTTCTATGCCCAGTGGCATTTTATACTTCGTTCTGACGTAACACGCTTCAGGGAAGCCCCAACAACAGCCGCTACCCCAACTCATCCGCAAGGGAAAATCACCCACAAGCCACGCAAGGTCTGCCACGCCTCTTCTCCCTCCCTCCCACCCACCGAATATCTAGTTGACCAATCAAAGGACGAGGAGGGGTGTTGTTTTCCTGCGTGGCCCCGCCCATCCGAACAGCCGCAAAGTTAGAACCATCAAACGGCAGAGAGCGGGCCGGAGGCTTTCGTCGTTGCCTAGTATCCGTCTCCTGGATCTCTAACGGCCCAATCAGAAAGGGAGGGGCCAGGCTTCAGGGGCGTTCTGGCTCCTCCTCCCGGAGCCTCCGCTCAATCCCAGAGCGGGGAGGCGGGGTCGGTCGCGTCGCCGTCCAATCAGCCGGCGAGTGAGACGTTGCCGCTACAGCCATGCCTCGCCTCTCTGCTCCACGACTGCAACAGCCGCGGAGTTCGCCGCAGTGAGCCCCCGTCCTGGTGCTTTTCGGTCGCCGGGCGTCGGCGGCAGCAGCGCCATGGAGCAGAGCTCGGAGAAGGAAGCCGCGGCGCCCGATCTGGGCCCGGAGGTCCCCCCCTCGGGCTCGGGCTCGCGTAGACTAGGCGGCATCGGCTCCGCAGAAGCTCTGGCGGCGCTGGGCGCGGTCGGGCGGCGGCTGCTCTGGCTGCTCCCCGTGTACCTGGCGGGCCGGGCGGGGCTCAGCCTGGGCTTCGTGGTGGCCGGGGTGGCCCTCTACATGGGCTGGAAGGGCCGGCGGCTCGGCAAGGAGCGCTCGCTGCGGAGGGCCGGGCTGCTGCTGAGCGACGAAGAAGGGGCGGTGAGCGCCGCGGGGCTGGGCCGAAGCCTGGGGAAGAACGATCTGCCCGCGTGGGTAAGAGCGATGCCCGACTCCCGTCCCTGCACAGTCGCTCCCGCTCTGGGAGGGGCGGGTCCCGCTCACGAAGGCGAGGTTCAGGGACTGGTGGCAGCGCCCTCTTCCCCGGAGTTGCTCTAGTCCCTCTAAGCCCTTCTAAATAAATGCACTTAAGCCAAAGTGACTCTGCTACAAGCGCCTGTTGGCAGTCACTGAAAGCCCCGGGATGCCTGCCGTTGTCAAGGCCGACCAAAACAACCTAACACAGTGAAGCAAGGTTTTGGATACTCCAGAACTCTTCCTCAGGCTCGATGTTTAAGGGGGTGGGGGAGATCTTTTCATAAGAGTGGCTTCTTATGTGGGTTTCTGCTCCCTCTCCTCCAAATACAGAAAGGTGAGGAGGGGGGAGGAAACCCTCCTATCACGGCTGAGTACACCAGGATAATGTGACTTGTGTTGTAATGCAGCTGTGCAGAGAAGGTTTCTTGCCCACAAAAATGTCTGCTGTAATGCCTGCCTGGATGCTAGTTTTAAGAGCTTGTGCCCTTATAAAAATAATAATTAAGGTCTGATTGTAAAGCTTCCAAGCCTGGAGAGCAATTGTGACTTTCCCCTGAGTGATCTGCTGTTTACAAGCCGGCCCTAACCACTTGTGATCTTCAGTTTACACCACTGACCAGAGTCCCACTATTCCTTTCCTTGCAGATTTCCATTCTGGCTGGGAAAGCTGTGCTAGAACTTGGCCCAGGAGCCAACGCTCTTCCCTTTATTAATTATATTACAATGTGCTTTCCTGTTCTGCTTTACAGAACTCGCATCTGCTCTGCTAGAATTCAATTTTATGTATTTATCTGAAACATTTACTAGCTGCCTGTCTTCGGTACAGAGCTCAAGTCTGCTTACAGCATAGATCGGGGACCCCAACATAGTGCTGGTGAGAACCATGGTACCTGCTGTCATGGTACCTGTTTCCTGGTGTCCGTGAGGTGTAATTAGAAAGTGGGTGAAGCCAAGTGGGTCTTTTGCCCCCAGGGTTTCTGATTGGCCTTTGGAGATTTGTTTGGCTGTGTAGATTTTTTTGAAAATGTTGCTTTGCTAGCAATAGCAACCCCAGCATGAGGACCTTTGCTGTGCTAAGCTGCAGCAGCCATTTTTGTGGCTGGCTCCATCTCCTGTGACAGCCATTTCGTGGCTGTGCCCACCACGCTGTGTCAGAATTCTCAAGGTGCTTGCACACTCGAAAAGGTTGGGGACCCCTAGCATAGATAAAATACACTGAAAAATCTTCTGCAACTCTTAGCCTGTTCCCTACTTGGCTTTTCTCTGCCCTCTCTGGGAAGTGTTCACTTTGTACTAGGGAGGTATTCAGCCACGCTCTGTGGAAAGAAACTCTTAACAGATGGGGACAGGAAAGATGCTGTGGTGATCTCCCTATATCTGTTGGTATCTGATGTGTCTTTAGCGAGGTGAAACTACGGCCCCATCCACACGAGCAAGATAAGCCAGACGGGAAGTGACACAAATTTGTGCCGGCGCAATTTGCGCCGCTTTTGCAGGATCACACAGGTCCATGGACCTGTGAGGGCGAACCGCCGCTGTGTGATCACACACAGCCGCAAGCGAGTTGGGTTTTTTTTTCTGGCCATTTTCAGTGCGCTTATCTGCTTCTACAAGGGATGGATGACTTGCCTCTCCACCCTCGGGGTCATCCGATGATGTGCATACTGGGATGGGAGGGGGAAAAAACCCAAAAAAGCCCGCTCCCCAACGCCATTTGTTTGCGCTGGCGTGATCACACCAGGAAAGGTCAGTTCTGGGCCGTTGCAAACCATTTGAGACTGTCTTTTCACTGGTAGCTAAATAAGCCGATTCCCCACCGGCTCAAAGTGGTTTGCGACACTTTGACACCGGCTGCAGGACGCTTCCCAGATGTGCTTGTGTGATCACGCCACTTTGAGCTGGTGGAGAATCGTCCTTCTTGTGTCGCAAATGGGTGCGTATGATCACGCCCATAGTGTTCTTTGCATTTCATCCTTTTGGGCAGTCTGGTTAGCACTGGGTTGATTGTGGCAGTACAGAAGTAAACCATACTTACTGTTCAGGGTCAGAATGCCCCAGGGAAACAGAATAGATCTGTTTTTAGCAATCAGCCTTAATCTTTTGGTCATCTAAAGACTTGGCATGTGCAAAAAAAGGTCTGTCCCTTGAGGGTTTTTTTTAATCCAGCTCTTTGGCTGCAAATCTGAGATTTGCCACGCTGCAGCAGATATGGAAACATCCTGAGTTTCCGGTTAGATTCTTGGTGCCTCAGTTTAAGCAGGGTTTGTCATTTATCATTTATCACATGATCACTGCTCCTCTCCCTTGATCACTTTGATACAGAAGGCTGCTGCTGTTGCAGGCCAGTTATCGGGTCACTTGCCTGGAGGAATGGGATAGCCTGTCTGTGTGCCTGCTCTCAAGCAGAATATGTAAACTTGGCCCCTCCGTTTAGAGAGGGACACAGGCTGCAAGGTCTAGATTACTTAAATAGGTGCAAGCATTGGTAAGCCCAAAGCTCACTCTGCTTGTTTAGCTATCCAAAGGGTTTTGGTGTAGTGGTTAAGAGCGGCGGACTCTAATCTGGAAAACCAGGTTTGATTCCCCACTCCTCCGCATGCAGCCAGCTGGGTGACCTTAGGTCAGTCACAGTTCTCTCAGAGCTCTCTCAGCCCCACCTATCTCACTGGGTGTCTGTTGTGGGGAGAGGAAAGGAAGGAGATTGTAAGTTGCTCTGAGACTTGCAGTGAAGGGTGGGGTATAAATCCAGCTCTTCCTTTTCTTCTTTTATTGGATACTTGCTAGATGAAGTGCATACTAGCTTTTTGGAACTGAAATATTAGCGAAGACTTTTACTGTATATTATGCAGTTACCAAATCAGCAACCATATAGTTTGATTCCGGTCTCTTCCTCTATAACATCCCAAGACAACATCTGTATAACCTGGCTTTAATGACAATGTAGGTTTCTCACTCTGCTATCAACTGCCACTGATATGGGGTAGGGAATGCAGAAAGCTGGAGTCAAGATTTGACTAAGTTGCTCTCATGGTTACAGAAGGTGCAGGTGAATTCAAAATGTAGTTGGTGGTTTTGTGAGGGTGGCACATTATCATGTAGTTGTGGCCTGAAACACCCACAAAAAGTCCCTAAAATGTATTGTCTAGTCATTTAATAGAAACTTCTTCCCTCAGGCTGTTAGCGTAACTAGCTGGTTTCTTGCCTTATCTGGATTTTTACAGAGTAGCTTTGGGGGTGGGTAACATTCATTTCTGACCAGTTTGGTAATTAGTTTGCATTGCCACATTCCAGTCTTGTAGTACATAGTAACATCATTACAAATTCATGCTCAATGGCCTGGCTTCCCTTCCATAGGAGAGTGGAATAGGATATGGAAGTCATAATGGGGGAGGGGAATTATAGGTTTTCATCTGTTGCGGTCAGGGATATCTCCCCTTTGCCTTAGGCCCTGGTGTGGTTAGTGCTAGGGCTGATATTTAGTTCAGTGGGGGAAAATACACAAATAACTCCATTTTTGTGGAAATCTTGACTGGTCTGTCCTTGGGATAAAGCTGGATGCTTGCATGGAGCAAAACCCTTACAGGGTCTGTTGCTTCTGCTGCTGCAGCAGCAAATGGATGGAGAAGATCCCGCCTCATAACAGCAGTGTGTACTAAGTCTATCTCTGTTGCTCAATAGTAGCAGAGAGGTCAGAGGACGTGATGCTGCAAATCAGAAGTGTTTCTCGATGTGCGAGAGCTTGTGATTCCTTGTGTGGCATTTTATTGGTGAATATGGCATTTTAAAAGGAATCATTATGTGTATCTAAAGTACAGTTGAAACAGAATTGTTAGCATATGGTCATGCAGCCTTGAATGCAGCTTTGTTTCTTATTTTGCCCTCTGAATGTTTGGGGGAGAGGTAGATGTGGCTCTTGGCAGGAAGACCATGTTCCATGTGTGTGAAAAGGGTTTTTTTTTTTGTTACCCTTTGAAATTAGTTCTGTGACTTAAGATTGCCATCCTCCAGGTGAGATCTGGAGATATCCTGGCATTACAACTGATCTCCAGATGACAGAGATCAGTTCCCCTGGAGAAAATGGCTGCTTTGGAGGGTGGACTCTAATGCCCTGCCATTCTCCAGGCTTCACTCCCAAACTCTCCAGGAATTTCCTGAACTGGAGTTGGCTACCCTGTGCTGTAACTGTGTGCTCATGTTTCAGGAAGCCATCTGTTTTAGCCCCCCCCCCCAATATTGAGCACTGAAACAATGGCTGACAAACAGTGTCAGCAGATCAGGCTCATTAAAAAAAGATAATTTGACTTATCCTCTCTACCTGTTGGGATTACCAGCCCTGAAGGCACAGAAACTTCCCTATGGCACCTTGCCAATCAAAACAGCTGGTGCTGTGTGATAATCATGCCTTTAATATAACCACAGCTTTTTAAATTAAAAAAATGTTTTTGAGCGCCTAGGATTACTCTAGTTGTGTCAGGTTAAGATAAGAGCCTTAAAATTTCTTCTTAAAAATAACTTATACAGGGACTGCAAAAGAGAAGAGCCATTTTATTATAACCGACAAGTTTAGAAGACAGTAATTTTAGGAGTAGTTTTTTCCATCATCCTTTTCAAGTGTGGCTATTTTGTGTAGCTGTTACTGCATGCACACAGCTGTGAGGATTAAGCGATCCGCTGCAAACCATACATGGACAGTTTTGCATTTGCTCGTCGCAGCACTGATGACCTCATTCTCCTAGCCTTGCGCTGAGATTCCCAGAATTCAAACCACAGCACATGGCCAGTACTCTTTGTATTTCAGGCTGCAGTTCTAACATCTGGAATCAACAAATTGCTTAGGCTATAAATAAACAGCTTTAATCCAGGAGTAGGTTGTTTCCTTCCTGACTTTAGGATTATGTTGGTGTGCAGTCCAATTCTGTCCGTGTTTGGGAGCCAGTCTCACTCCTCATGGCTTGCTTCCAGCTAAGTGTGCTTTGGGTTGGAGACAGCATTTTTTTAAACTAGTGAGGTCTGACTCCAAATGTTGACAGTCTGTTAGGTGCCACTAGATTCCTGTTTTATTTAATGAAAATGTGTTCTCCGAAATTGTCTACATTTTCTTTCTGCAGCTTTCCTTCAAATAACTTTTACTCCTTTCCAGCCTCTCCTTTCTCTTTCAGCATAGCTCAGGTATAACTCCTGTCCTGTTTCTCCCCTGACTACTTTCTGCCTTCCCCACAAACTGCTCCTCTCTCCCTCCCACCTTGTGTGGCTTCATCTCCGGCCTCTTAGTTACAGACTCTGTGACTTCATTCTTCCCTGGTAAAGGTCCTAGTGCAATATACAACCTCTCCTCTGCAGAACCCTCATCCTCTAAAAGCCTGTTCAAACAGTTTGTCCAGCTTTTGATGGGACAGCTTTAGAAGCTCCTCTGCAATCTTTTGGGAGGAGCAGGAGAGATTATTACATTTTGAAGTACTTGGAGCAAAAAGGCCACGGTCAGCTGAGCTTCTAAACAGAGGGTCAAGATGTTATTCCTGCTGGTTTAGCAAAAGGCAGACCAAGAAGCAGCTGTACACAGAATTCTGTGTTTTGGCTCTCTGTCTGGGCAGCTAGCCTCTCTGCCAAGATACGACAGCATCTTTTCTCTGATGTATCTTTCCTCTGAGTTGCAGTTAACATGACTTTACAAGGCAACTCACTGAGGTGGAGTCTGAATTTGCATCTCTCTGGCCCCATGCTCAGGTTGTTGCTTCGTTTGACTGCAGACTTCCAAGGAAGTAATTCCCAAACTACAGCAGTAATTCCTAAATGGCGCACCTGAAGAAGACTGGTAGCATGTCATGTGAAATGAATTAATTAAATGCTTAAGCCCCTTTGATGCACTTGTCTGTAAAGAAGGCAGCCCTGCAGAGTCCCTGCTTGATATGCTCCCTCACCTGCCCACTTCTCATCACCCTCTGCTGAGTAGTTTTGCTGCGTTTCTGCATCAAGTGTGACTGAGTGATCCATCCATTCCCATGCAAAGGACTTGGCAGAACTCCCCCCACCTAATAAGGTTCCCTGTCATGTGTCTGGGTGAATCACTGTTACAGGGTTTCCTTCCAATTAGAAGCCAAGCTCTGAACAGTGACGCATGTAGAAACGTATGGGCAGTCTTGTCTGAGGGCAGCTTATTCTTTTTCACTGCGTTTACTTCTTTGTACCTCACCTTTCTCCCCAGTGTGGTACCCAAAGTGGCTTACTTCGTTCTCCTCTCCTCCATTTTATCCTCATAACAACTGCAGGAGTCTGAGAGCCTGTGACTTGCTCAAGATCACCCAGCGAGCTTCTGTGGCAGATGTGGGGATTTGAACCTGGTCTCCCAGGTCCTAGCCTGGCACCTGGCACCATGCTGGCTCTCTTTGAAAGTATATCACCTCAGCAGTGAGAGTAAAGGATGCCCCCACTTTTAATTGCGGAGGGAAAGTTTCTGTCAGCTATCAGAAATTCGGTGACCAGTTAGACAGTCCAAAATAGCTTCTACTCTGAAGAGTTGCATGTTTTTTAAAAAAGAAGTTCTGACAAGTTACTCAAATAGTTTAGGAGTCTGTAAGCTTGGTTTTAAATAATATATGTTAAGAATAGGATAGAAGTTTCTCTTAACTCCTTCTCTATTGGACACTCAGCAGCAAAATCTAGACCAAGCTGAAAGATTATAAGCTTGCTGAAGGTATTTGGAGTTTGGCAAGTAACTTGGGAACAGGAGTTGAACAGCTTTGGGATCCATTATCTGAAACTGAATGGAGTTAAATCGTCAAAGTGCTGGGAGAATTAGAACTCATGTTCCCTAAGTATTGGTCTGTTCCTGCCTTCTGGGCTTACCTGTGGGATTCACCACAACCATATAAGATTGAAGGGTATTGTGTGAGGGAGCTCCTCCTTAAGTATTTCTCTGCTCTAGAGAAATGTCACATCAGAAAGAGAACTTCTAATGTGGCTCAGTTCTTCATATGCTAGTTTTCCACATAGAGGAAGGTTTTTTTTAAAGATGTGGGAGAATATTTAAAAGGATATTTCCACCTGTAGCCTGCATTAGCACAGTCCAGGAAGGATTCTACAGCATGATTTTGCTTAAGGTTTCTTTTGGCTCAGTGTTGGTGGTAATACATACTGGTCATCTCAGGCTTTGAATAGAAGGCAAATACCATGGCATTTTAAAAGGTCAATTTAGCTCGGGTAGATTGGTACACAACAGTATGGTGCAATGTTTGATCTCTAACCATTGTTAAGAAATCAGGAACAGACTGTAGGATTGAGCTTTTGGTCTCTAAAATGACCAGATTCTACATTATTTTTTTTCTGATGGCCTTAACCACAGGTGAGAGTTAAATCTGTGCTCAGGTATGTAGCCAGTGTCATAAACACTGCTTATGTCGGGCATTCATTAGCATTAACAATGGGTAAGGTTAATGCTGGCATAACCTCAGCCATTATGAAGGATGAGGGGAATACATCCAATGGGAAGGACTTGTGGAAGAGGTAAGTGATATTGTTGTGGGTTCCCGGTCTCTTAAGCTTGGTTAAAGCCTGGGGATTTTATATTTCCAGTGGGCCATAGGCAGATAGAATGAGATTCTTGCATGGTACTCATCCATTATTCACACATTTGACTGGACTAGAGCTTGTATAGCCTAGAACCAAATCTTTGAAGTTTAGCCCGTGGTATCTAGCAGTTTTGCAAAGAAGTATTCTTCTTACACATACTTGTGTTGGAGGAAAGGAAGAAAATGGGCCTCTTCTAGCTTTTACATATATAGAGAGACAGACAGACAGAGAGACTCTCTCGCTCTTGGCTGGTCACCTGGCTGATTCTTATTAGCCATAGAAGACTATGCCTGATTCTTGCCTGATTTCTGGCAAAGCTAGCCATTTAGGTCCTGTTAGGTATCTGTGTGAGCAAAGCCAAAATCTCTGCAGTGGAAAACCTTGTAAGACAGCCTGGTGCAGAAAAGGGGCCCCTCAGCCTGTGCCACAGTCTGTCTCTTGGCAGTTCTTACAGCATTGGTATTTGGGGAATGTTTCTGTCTGACTCACCACTTGCTTCCTACACTGTTTTCTCTTGTACAGGAAATGCTGCTGCTTTTGCTCATTTTGCAGCCATACAGTTAAGATCTGTGGGTGTAGCATTTGGGGCAGGCATTACAAGGGAGCTTCTAAAAATAAGCCAGTCTGGCATCTCCCTGCTGGTTCTCAGACACCTTTCAGCTAGGTGCTTTGTCTTGTGGCTGATCTCATTTTAAAAAAAATAGTGCATCCCAGCTGATGCAAAGATGCCCATTGTTTCTGCTTATTGGACCTAGTACATACATAAACAGTAGAGAAATAATGTACCTGCATCCAATGTACCACATCCTGTGTTTGCATGCTGGCATCCCCCCATCCCCTTTTGAATAAAAGTTTCTAGCTGAAATGAATTTCTGTTCTGGCTCATATCAGTAGTCCATCTTGTCTCTCTCCTGAGAGTGTTTTGCTAGGGAAAAGGGTTTTTCAGGACCTCACTGCATCAGGCTAAACGTACTGTTATTTGTATGTCTGCTTTTGTTGATGGGGTGAGTTAATGGGGCCTCTGCTTCTCTTTCTAGGCTTCATCCCAGAGCGGACTGATTTTGTAATCAAGGTGATTGAAATTGCCAGAAATTACTTTAAACCATTGATCTAAATCAGGGGTGGGCAATTGTTTTGGCTCGGGGGCCACTTTGTGGGAGCGGAGTTTAGTGGAGGGCCGCACCTTTTAAAATGATTGCATTCATTAGTTAACTTTGCATTTCAGAAAGGGTAAAAATTGTATCATAAAAATCAATAAATATAAATTAAATAGTGGTAGTTTTATTCAATTTATTTATTGTGCTAATTCCATATCATCTATAGCTGCAAGCACATTTAATTTTAGAATCAGTTTAATGAGACAAATGTACCCTATCACACTTTTCTACAATTTTTTTGAAATCAGCAGTGAGATTGCTTGTTGAGAAACCACGTGGCCGACTGTCTTGGCGGGCCGCATGTGGCCCGCGGGCCGCAATTTGCCCACCCCTGATCTAAATCATTGATTTGAAAGTTTCTAATATTGTAATATAAAGTCATACATTTCACAAACGGTCATGCTTACAGATTAGTTGGTCTGCAATGAAATTAAAGCTTCAGTCTAATCCAGGATCATCATCTTTGGTCCTGCAGCTAACATGACTTTTAAATTGTATCAGCTTAGAGAAAAGACAGGCCTTTGCGAAATTGAGGGATGTCTGTTTGGCGTTCTCAGTGCAGACAGATTTCAGTGAGTTTCGAGTGGAGTTATTCTTTGGAGGATTGTGCTGCTGTTCACTTACATAGAAAATGAAGTTTTTACTCAGTGTATTTGATAACAGGTCAGGGATTCCATTTTGAGAAGTTCTCCCAATCAAGATGAAGCTGTTGTGCTTGTTTCACTGTTTTTGGTGTACATTTAAACACAACTAACTTGCCTTAGGTTTCACTCATAAGATATATTTTAGAGTATTTGCATTCAGATCTTTTCTTTTTAAAAATACCTGATAGTATTGAATTTTTGGAAAAATAAACTGATTTACATGTTTAAAAATCAAGCATGCACACACCTTGTGCTCTCTCATTTGGAGACCTTAAACCAGATCATGGCCCCAGGATGTGACCCTGCTTGCTTCTTTTTTCTGTTGATAATCCTCTTCTTCAGTTTTTGCTCCCAAGCATATAGTGGTTAAGGCTTTTGGTTTTCATGAACTGGAGCACAGTGTGGTAACAAAGGTCTTAAAACCCTTTTGAGAGTTATTTGTGTGAGCAAAACAGTTGCACGCAATCCATTCACTGAACCCATCACCCATGCCACATGTACATATGTGCTGCCAAGTTGCAACTGACTTAACAGTGACCCCAGCAAGGGACTCTGAAGGCAAATGAGAAGCAGAGGTGGTTTGCCAGTGCCTTACTTTGTTGTCTCCCATCCAAATACCAACCCTGCTTAGTTTTCAATATTTGACAAGACTGGGCTAAAATATGCTGCCTTCCTTCCCATCTAGAAAAAAAATCATTATGATAACCGGCTACTAATTATATCTCTAAACATAATAAAGGTTTACTCCGAAACCTCTCATATTATATTTGATACTGTAAAAAAACCCTCCACATAAATGGTACAAAACTAAAACAGAAATATCTGTAAATCAGTAGTTATACAAACTCTACCTAGATGATACAAACTAGACATAAATGTCTGTAAATCAGTGAGTGTACAGTTACTGTCTACACTCAAATACAATGAGAAGGAGATGCTGATTCCATCCCATTAACAACCAATCTCCTGTTAAACGTTTGGTCAAAGGAACAGCCTTAGAAGCTTCGACAGTGAGTCACCTGGTATGTACCCGTTTCATACATGTGCTTCTTCAAAGTCAGTATAGTTTCTCAAAAAATTCACTCCTTCTTTTCACTCAGAACTATTATAAAAACAAAATACCAGGTACTCACAACTGATTTACAAATATTTATGTCTAGTTTTGCACCGTTTATGTGGCATTTTTGTACTGTATCAAATATAATATGAGAGTTTTGGAGTAAATCTTTATTATGTTTAGAGATATAATTAGTAGCCAGTCATCACAGTGATTTTTTTTTTGCTGTTAACCTTGTACACTGTGATCCCATTTGATTATTTCCTTCTCACCCATGCAGTAGCTGGTGCTTAGCATTGTCAAGTGAGATCACAGCTAAAATCTCTGGAATCTTCACATCATGTCAAAGCAGCCAAACACCTTAATTATTTCATGTATTTTGAATAATTCACATCCCACTTTTCTCCTGATCTGTGGGACTCGGAAGTGGATTACATCCTTAAAACCAGTTAAAATCTCATTTCATAAATACAAAGCAGATTGCAAGCCATTACCCCACTGTAGCTCTTGACCTCCCCTAGCAAGCCATCAACACCTTGTCAGAAAAGCTCTGACCTGTATCTGCACCACACAGTCATAAGGTAAAGGTCCTTGTGTGACAACTGCCCAAGGAATCAGGTGTCCACAGTCAACTGCAAGAGCTGAAACCTGAAGCTTGCTTTCCTGAGTCTCAGCTGGGCGTCTTAGCCAGGAAGGCCCATCTGTGTGTTTAGCTCCTGCCCTTCGTTAAGAAGTCAAACATTTTGACAATTTTTTCAGTCCCCAAACAAGCCTAGCAGGTTTGGAAGAGGACCTGGGCAGGGTTTACCTTTCTGGCTCCCTTACACACTTAAGGTTTGTTGAATAGTCCTGGAGCAAAACTAAAACCAGTCTTTTTCTTTCCATACACCATCGTTGTGCTCATGTATATTGAAGTTTGGTTGCGCTTATCTGCCATGAACTATTTCCCTCACATTTGGGAGATGTTCATTCATATAACAGAAAGTACGGGATTGATCTACAGCAGGGGTGTCAAACATAAGGCCCGGGGTCCAGAAGAGGCCTGTCCAGGGCTCTTATATGGCCCACGAGCAACTGGTGCAAGGGAGGGAGTACAGGGGGGAGAGTGGGCGGAGCCACTCCATTGTAGCTTTAGCACGGCAGAATAGCATTGTCTGCAGCAATTAAGCATCATGGGAGCATCTGCCCAGCACTGCACTGCTGCCTCTCCAGTCCACCTAGGTGGGTTTTCCTCTGCAATCTCCTCCCAGCCCATGGGGCCTTGCAGTGAGGATACACCAACTTGGAGTTTACTAGCTGCTGTCCTTTATACAGTTTCTATCTCCGTAGCTGTCATGTTTTATGGCACACATGGCCCAGCCCAACAAAGTGACATTTATGTCAGATCCAGCCCTCATAACAAATGAGTTTGACACCTCTGTTCTGCAGTGTAGGGAGACATCTGCGTTCGAGTCTATTCCTAGGACTTTGCTTCTGAGACAGTGCCCCATTATTTTTTCAAACCGTGTTCTAGGGAGCCCGAGGGATTCCAGGAGTGTGGCAATGAAAAGGTCAGGAACAACAGACATAAAAGACAAGCTTCATCGCCACTTCTAGTTTTCCCTGAATGTGTATCTATGAAGCCTTTATGGTTGGGTTTCACTGTTGCCAGTAGTGAGGTTGAAAAATCTAGCAGTGACCTGGCTATATGCTTCCCCTCCCTCTTCCCAATGTATGTGGGAGGGATGGTACAGCCTAGCCATTTTCTTAGCATGGTATTATTCTACAGGCAGTTTTATTTTCCCATAGGTTGAGATGCAAACCTGCAGCTCTTCCTCCCCTCAGCCTGTAGTGGCGTAGTCCAGGAAAACCTTTACCAGTTGGTTCTTCTGAATATGTTAAATAGGTCTAGGTCAGGGGTGGCCAAACTTGCTTAACGTAAGAACCACATAGAATAAATGTCAGATGTTTGAGAGCTGCAAGACATGAACAAATATTACACACATGTTTTTATTGGAAAACATGTGAATTTGCTTAAATGAGACTGCCAAAAATAAAAACAAAAGAGGTAAAAACAGATATTGATGATATTTATCCAATGATAAATATCTTGTAGGCGGGGCAGGGGGCTTTGAGAATGCATTTAAAGTTGCTTTTCCTTTCTCTCCCCCCCCCCCACCTCAAGCCTACCCAGGGAGGGAGACACTGGCTGGGGAAGGGAAGACTGATAGGGGAGGCATGCCTCCCCTTCACTTCCCCAGTCACCCTGCTGGGAGCCACACAATATGTGTGAAAGAGCCACATGTGGCTCCTGAGCTGCAGTTTGGCCACCCCTGGTCAAGGTCTTGGTATACCTGTGCCGGTTAACATGTGGATCTTGGATCAATGGTGACTACCTCTGCCTGTATTTATTTCCAAATTGCTACCCCATCTTTTCTGAGTTCAAGGCAGCTTGGAATTCAACACAAAATGTGGTATGGTTGGATTTAGGCAGTGTATTCCTCTTGGTACGTTCCTGTGAAGTGTGTATAACAGCACTGTGTATAACAGCACTGTGTATAACAGCACTGCACATGCATGTAAGAAGCAGAGGTGAATTAGGTGAAAGCAGGCTTGCATTTGTGACTTGACTGTTCATTCAGGGAGAGGCAAGAACTGCCAGCAAAAATTTTATTTTCCCTTTCCTCTTAGGGGACAATTGACTTACACAGATGTGTGAGCAAGGGAGCTGATCAACATTTGCATGGCCTGCTGTCTTTGTGAACAGCTTGAGAACACTAAAGTCTGTCATGTTCGCTTCCTCAGGATAGGGTGCTTTACCTCGCTGCTGCAGACACCAGACTGAAGTGCCTACCTTCACACAGGTCTACACTGAAGCAAAAGCCGAAGGCTGGCTGTTCCAAGCAATGCGTTTTTAAAAAGAAGGGGAGAATTACAAGTAATATCTGTGAACTTTTCATGCTAGATGGGGCATCCAAAAAAAGAGCCTTGTGAGAATCAGCCTGTTTAAAAATGTACCTTTATGTTTCCAGTGTGACAATGAGCAGTGTGCTGGATTACGATTTCGGAAACTTGGGTTCAAATCCCCACTCTGCCATGGAAGCTTGCTGGGTAACTTTTTCTTAGCCTAGCCCAGGGGTGGGCAAACTGTGGCTCGGGAGCCACATGCGGCTCTTTCACATATATTATGTGGCTCCCGGCAGGGCAGCTGGGGAAGCTAAATATCATTAGCAAACAAATATCATTGGACAAATTAATATCATTATCAATATCTGCTTTTACCCCCTTTTGTTATTATTTTGGCAGTCTCATTTAATGTTAATAAAAAGCAAATTTGCTTATTTTCCAGTAAAATCAGGTAATATTTGTTCATGTCTTGTGGCTCTCAAACATCTGATGTTTATTTTATGCGGCTCTTATGGTAAGCAAGTTTGGCCACCCCTGTTCTAGGTGGCTCTTACGCTGAGCAAGTTTGCCCACCCCTGGCCTAGCCTACATCACAAAGTTGTTGTAGGAATAAAGTGAAGGAGGGGAGAATGGTGGTGTAGGCTGCTTCGTGTCATCATTGGGGGGGGGGGAATAGAGTAGGAATACCTAAATAAATAAAAGATTAAGATTTTTAGTTTATTACAGTGTAGGAGAGACAGACTGGCAATCAGTCTTAAGCTCATGGATATTGTTACTGTGGGTTTTAATGGGCCAAGAGATTAGCAGAATAATTAATGAACATGAGCCCCCAGTAACTCCTAGTCACAATGGCAATGGCAGCTGTTGAGTGGCAGCCCTCCAACGTTCCTTTCAGCCACAGCCCTTTTGCTATATGTCGCCCTTGATGTCTCTTTTCTTTCATCTCGAGTTCCTGTTCTGTGTCTTCTCCAGATGTCCCCAATCTTGCCGCAAGACTCAACTCCTCTCTGGTTTACATTCTGTAATATCAGCGCTGTCTCTTGTTTGCCTCCGTGGTGCCTGAGTGTTGCTTAGTTTCCTCTGTCAGAAGCAGATGGTTCTCCCGCCGCCCCCCCCCCCCCCATCTGTGTGTGCTTTGGGTCTCAGCCTCCTGCCTAATCAGGATCATACATGAATCAGGTGCTCTCCCCCCCCCCCCCCCAAGTTCACTGCATGGTGTTTGGCAACAACAGCTTTGACCACGAGACACTGGGCATTCTGAATCTTCCTCACAGACCAGAAGGACTTAGAATTTCTGAAGCTCAGAGGGACATATGGGAGTTAAGAAAGTTGGGGTGGGTTGCCGGGAGGACCTGAACGCAAGAGCTTTGCTCTAGCTCTGGAGGAAAGGGGGGGATGAACACCTGTGAGGTCTGGAAATCAGGTTATCAACTATGTAGTTTTTAGAGGGTTGTTCCCCGGCCCCTTAAAATAAAATACCTAATTGGAAGAAAAGGTTATAGTTTTCTATTTCTAAGGAACTTTTTTTTAAAAGCTCAGCTTGAAGTCTAGTCAGTGAGTAGCTCAAAAGGTGCACAGATTTTTAAATGAATTAAGATACCTGTGACCAGTGGATTATGATGAATTTTGGGAGGCAACTGGTGCCTGGATCCTGAACAGTTTGGGGATTGTGTTCAGCAGAACAGCCATTGTGCAAAACTAGATATAGAACAAGGGGGACAAGATGCGAAGGTGAGCCAGGCATGCTTTTTCCCAGTCAGTTTCAAGTGTCCATCTCATTCCTTGTGGGCTGTTGCTTGTTCCTGATTCTTATGTAGAGTTAACACAATTAGAGTTAGCCTAATTCAGTAATTACTAATAAGGGGTCTTTCAGTACTTCTGGGGATAGATGTGTTACATTTGGGATTTTAGCCCCTGCTCTCCACTTGCAATGGCTTCAGAAGTTCTTAAGAGCAGTGATGGAGCGGTGTTTTTATACTACCCGCCCTGCCCTGAAGATAAAACCCCAAGTCCTGGATTCCCTCCCAGTCCTAAAAAAAAATGTCACACTGCAAAGAGGAATCAAGCCTCACTCTGAGTTGGCTGATGGCCATCAGACACAGATTTCTCACTGAGTGTATGCCTGAGATATCTAGATGGTATGCATGTATCATAAATATACCTACATAAATAAAGTTTCTTTTTCCAGAGAGCTGTTTTTATGTCCCAGTTTTTACTTATGGCTTGGGAGGCATTTGATGATTCATGTTGCAGAGACGGTGGTCAGCAGGGGACTAAAGGTTAGGGGCCACTGGGCTAAATACCCCCGTTACTTGCTCTGATTGTGTGATAGAAGAGTGGGTGTGCCCTTCTCACTGTCAGCCAGATGTTCTCATGTATGAAGCAGCTCCCTCATGTAGGTGCTAAAAATGCAGGCAACCACCACTTCCTCTCCTTTTTTTGTGAGGGTGGGGGAGGGAGAGCCATGCCAATTTGGGGCGGAACAACCAGGCTTTCAGATGGGGCATCTATTTCATAAGTGCCTGGTGGAGGGGAGAGAGGGGCATACCTGCCCCCTATCAAGGAGGAAGGAGTGCTGCTGGTGGCATAGCGTGTGAACTCAGGTGCAGAAGATTGTTCTCCTGAGTCAACAACCCTCTGCCTGTGTAAAGAAAGAATTGCAAGGTAGATTACCCATAGCTACTAAATCTGGCTTGGTTTAACCAGAGGTCAGTACGTTTCTCTATGGAACTAAGAATACAAGCCAGAGATCACGATTATTTATCTCTGAGTGGGTTGGATTCACTTCTAAAGCCTCTTGATTCCCAGAGGCTGATAATGCTGTTTCAACCTCTGAACTTGTCCACAGATCAGAAATATTTTCCGGGGCTTTCATCCCAGGATTAAGCTGATCATACAGCACACAAGATTCGTACAGTCCAGCCTTAATGCTTTTGACTCGAGTCATGGTCCAGGATCCCTGACTGTGGGAGGGGGGCTGTCTTCAAAATAATTATCTTTCAATTAGAGGTGGGACACTGATTTCTAGATTTTTTTCCATTCCTGCATCCCCCCAACATGAGAGCTTAGATGGAACCACTCCCATTGGAAGTTTTTAAAGATGATGGGGGAAAGCTGTGGGAAGGTACTGCCTGCTTCTGTGTGTGCTGAAGATGGAGAGCTGTTTGTCCTCTGATTTTATCCAGTGCCTACCATTCTGTCCTCTGCCTCTTAATGCCAGTTGTCACTCAGTAAGTGTGTCTTCTTAATCTGCATGCTAGGAGTTTTTGCCCCCAGATCGGTACCTTCTGCTGTGCTCCTACAGAAATCCATGGGACTCACTCAAGCACACCTTTTGTGCCGCTTTCATGCATTGTAATGGTATAGGCACAGGAGAATATCATGGTAGGTTGTGTCCTAAGTACCAGGTTTACTGCAACAACGTTCTTCAGTGCTATTGAACAGATAGTTAGCAACTAATTCCATTCTAGCCCTTTCCTACTTTTATCAAAGCTTAAACCTGATCGTAAATGCATTGTGTAATCTATACTAACTGATCCTCCCACCCCTACACGTTTTTGGATTTTGTGTCCTTATGCCTATTTGTAGTCTTGAGCGCATTTGTTTTCAGTGTTGTCTCTCTTCCCCCCCTTTATGGATTTCTGCACACCCCACACACATTTAGCTGTGCACTAGAGTGGCGCACAGTTCATGTATAAATCCACTTCAAGTTAAAACCAGGACAAAAGGCAATTTCTGTCCCTCTTCGGATGCCCCCCCCCCCCCCGTACCTACACAGACAGATATGAACATATAGCCCTGATGGGAAGAAGAAGCTCTGTAGTCAGGAATAATAAGCAATAAATCTGGTTTGAAAAATGCTGCAGACCAGGCCTTTAGACTGTTGCAACATCCTCTGTTCAATTACTGCTGTTGTCAATGGCCTCTGTGTTTTTCTTGAGCGCGTTTTACTTTTACATCTAACTCCGTCTTTTGTGCATTTTGTAGCCATTTGACTCTGCTGTTTACATTTTTGTCTTCATAATTGTACGACTGTACAGAAGCTTGTGCCAGAATAAAATCTTTTTCATCTTTAATGCTCTGCAGATACCCCTGTTTGTTTTTGCTGCAACCAACTAACACAAGTAATGAGATCCTCTGCCCTTGAATATCAGCATTGGAATGTTAGGATGGCTCAACCAGCAGTGCTGTAAACAAAGCCTTTTCTGTCCTCAGTCTCCAAACCCCACCTTCTTTTTTGTGGACAAGAGGAAATGAAGCAGCTGCAAGGAGGTTCCTCCCTTGCCCCAGGAGCTTCTGTGGCTTTCTGCTACAGCCCTGAAGACTTAAAAAGAGAGATCACAGGCACATGGATAGCAACTGCTGGGCCTAGAAACACACCCAGATGGGGCCACCAGCTGATGCCTGCAGTCTTAAGCTTGGCAGTGCCACTTGGTTTGTGTGCCTCCCTGAGTCTTTATGCCCACTCAGCGGAACACAGGCCCTTTTGTCTCAAGGGCAGAGGAGTCTGAGGGCTGCTTCTGTCTTGCGTCTTCTCTCAGATCATCATCGAGAACAAACCTCTGAAGTGGCTGTTTCCTGCAGGAAGCAGCTGTGTGTGGAAGTGGACACCCAATATCTATAAGAGTTGCTTCTTCTGGGTGGAGAATTGTGCCTGCCTCAGGTGGGGCCACAAGCACTGCATCGCTAAACTGGTGCTGATCCTCTTACTGACTTTTCCCCTGCCAGTTCCCGCCCAGAGGGGTGTGCACATACTTTTGATTACCTCTAGAGATGAGATTCCACTCACCACCCTCTCAGGCTGAGTTTTAACTTGCACTGCAGTCGCTAGTAGAGTGGTATTTAAGCTGTTTAACCAAAAATAAAATGGTGCACAGGAGTAGGAAAGATGCAGCTCCTGCTTTTACTCTCCAGTCCTTGCCTTGTTCTCATCTTCTCCTGTCTCTCTAGCAGAAATTGTAAGCTCTCTGGGTGGGGATTGTGTCACCTCTGAACAGTGCCTAGCAGCCTCTTGGCCTCTTAATATAGAGTGTTTTACCCCTCATTTTCCCCCCAGGTGTAAACTCCCCAGAGTGTCTGAATGCTGATTAAGTGTTGTTAATACAGTTCCAAGACATTTATGTGACTTTGTGAAGAGTGGGAGATTATTCATACCATCCATCCTGATCCACATGGTCCAAATTGTGTTGTGCCAACAGAAGCAACCCAGGACCACAGCTCCAGAATGTGTGCAAAGCCAGCAAATCACATCACATGCAACAAGGACACTTGCCTGTCCAGAGTATCTTGTTTTAATTCTGTTTCTGTCTGCCTTCTGGATGGTGCTTGCAAGCCTTGTGTGAATCATGCTGTAGGCCAGGGTACCTCACCCTTGTTGAGTCTGTGGGTATTTTTGAAATTTTGAAAAAAGATAATGGGCATCACCACAAAATGGCTTTCCTAGGGTGTGGGCCAATCTCAAAATGGCTGCCACAATGGGATGGGGTCAACTCTTTTCTTTGGGGAACAGATGCTGTTCAGTTCCCAAAGGAATGAGGAGGAGTAAAAGAGAAAGGTTGCCAAGCCGGGAGAATGAGAATGCCTGTGGCCAAGCTGGGCTGGTACATAGCTGTGATGTGCCAGCCCAGGATGAATTTAGCATTTTGGTCAGCTGGTAGGGAATGGCCTGAAGTCCTCTGTAGTTTTCCTGTTTCATTCAGAACTGTTTGGATTTTGTCCTCAAGACTGAAAAAGCAACTGGGAACCAGGAATCAAATTGGCAAGCCTCATGAGCACTGAACTGGGGATCACTGTTCTAGACTGACGTTTGAGTCCAGCGACACCTTTAAGACCAACAAAGTTTAATTCTGGGTATAAAATTTTGTGTGCATGCCCACTTCTTCAGATATCTGAATTAAACTTTGTTGGTGTTAAAGGTGCCACTCAAAGGTGCCACTTGAGAGAGAGAGACATCAGGGCAAAAAGCTGGCTGTTTTCATTTTAACGGTCTGTGGGTTTGTGACTAAGGTTGTGGGACTCTAGTTTCCTGCCCCTTCTGTGCCAGGCTAACCCTGTACTTGTTTGTTACCATGGTGATTATCTTGCAAGAAAGGAGCTGCAGTGAACCTGGCAGTGGAATACATAAAGGTAGCTGATAACATGGCAGAGAGTTTTAGAGAATCTGCAATCCCCTACTCACAGGGCATCTTAAGCAGAGTCACAGCTTTCGAAACTCATCGCCTTTATTGGACTTAAAAGGACATAACTCTGTCAAGAACTGCACTGTATATCAGCACTGTACCAGCGCACTGGTGCCCAAGTTTCTTCTCTTATTCCTGAGATCATCTAATTTCTCCTTGAAGCTGTCTTAATACATTAAAAAGTTTCCAAAATCTTTTCCCCAGCATTTCCCACACCCTTCCGTATTCTCTCAATATCGTATTCCAAATTTTCTCAATACCCAGCACCATCAGAGAGTACTTGGATCTGATATTTATATAAGTCAGTTTCACTGTTAGGATGGTACATCCTTGTTGTGCTTTGGTGATCATGTGGAAGAACAGCATTTTGGGGATGGGGGAGATCTGCTTGTTCAGATCTCTCTTCCAAAAACTACGCTTTTTGCTTAACTACAAGGTAAAGCTTTGTGCCCCTGTACCAAATCCTGCCAACAGCTCCATCCCAAATTCTGCCGCAAGGTGACCCACATTCTGCGTTAAGGAACGCAGCCTGCTTCTGAAATTCAGCTTTGCTTTAAGTAAACTTTTTGAGATGGAAAACTCTGAGGGGTTGAAAGGTAAAAATGGTAAGGGCAATCTCTGTGGGGGCCAAAGCCATGGGCTAGTGTGTGGGGGAAGGCAAAACAAGGGTTGCACAAGGGACTGAGGCTGAGAGTCTTGGTGAGCCATTTCTCAGACATCTTTTACCGAAGAAGACAGTGTTTGCTGTGTTAAAGCTTTCCCTTCCATCTGATGGGCAGCAGTAAAAATAAACTCCCCCACTTCTCCCAGGGGGGTTACACCATGCCTCCGATGAAATGGACTGCGGCCTTTGGAAGCTTATGCCATAATACATTTGTTTGTGTTCAAGATGCAAACAAAGTTCCCCCGACCTAGATAGCCCAGGCAAGCCTGATCTCGTCAGATCTCGGAATCTAAGCAGGTCCGACCCGGACAAATATTTGGATGGGAGACCTCCAAGGAATACCAGGGCCGGGAAGCAGAGGCAGGCTATCAAGCCGCTTCTCTGAATGTCCTCCATGCCCCAGTAGGAGTTGCCAGAGGTCACTATGATTTTCAGGCATGGACACAAACACACAAAAATGTAAAAATACCAAAAAAAAAGATGCAAAAAAGCTCCCTGCATTTTACTGCAACAGGGGTGGATAGGGAAGTCAATTTTTAAAAAACAAAAGGATGTTTACGAGATGTTGCATTCTGTTCTAGATAGAGATGCCAGGTGTATATAATACACTCAGCCCTACCTGCAGAATTTGAGAGATTTCCCCTCTCTTAAGAAACAAAGTATGTTACAAAAAGGGAGGGGTATGTGTGTTGGCGCAGGTATTGCATACGCACAAGCTCTTTTGGTGCTGATTCAAACTGGACCCTTCCCCCCCCATTGCTTACCCACTCAAATTTATCTGCATCTTTTAGTAAAATATGGCCTCTTTCCATTTTACTTGCATCACGCTCTACTGAAACAGTTACATTTTGTGCTTGTCTTGTGATAGTTCTGCTAGTGTTTCCCAAAATAACATGTACTGGCTCTTTGTAACAGTGTCAGACTGTTCCTTTCAGAGCCCTTGTGAATTAGGGGTTGTCATCTTTTTGATCCACTTCTTGGAAGTGGGGAAGAGCAACCTAGGTGAACGACTGAATTCTGAATGTTGGTCCCTTGTTCTCATACATCCACAGGTGCACACACATACACATGCATGCACATATTTTTAATTTTGTGTACTTAAATTATACCTCATCTTTCTCCTCACTGGGGACCCGAAGTGGCATATATCATCTAACCCTTACAACAACACTGCAAAGTAGGTCAGGCTGAGAGTGGGTGTCTAGCCCAAGGTTACCTTGTGAGCTTCCATGGCAGAGGGAGGATTCAAACCTGAGTCTCCTAGATCTGACACTCTAACTTACTGCACCACACTGGCTCTCGATATGTGTCTTGACTATTAGTGCTTCTGACAATTGGGATATCAGTACTGTCTCCTCCCTCATTTGCACCCCAAAAGATGGGGCAGTGGCTCAGTGGTAGAGCCTCTGTTTTGAAGTTCAGTCCCTGGCATCTCCATTTCAGAGGACCAGGTAGGAGGTGATGTGAAAGATCTCTTGAGACCCCAACGTGCTACTGCCAGTCTGACTAGATAATACTGACATTGATGGACCCATAGATCTGATTCAATATAAGGCGGATTCATGTGCTGGCCTCTAGCAATGTCTTTCTTGTTGTTTACTCCAGTTCAGTAAGAACATACCTATCTGTATAGTGCATTTCCATCCTCCCATTCCTCCAAGGAACTCAGGGTTCCACCTTCCCCCTTCACAACAAGCCCTGTGAGGAACCTTAGGCTGAGAAGGAATGAGTGGCCCAAGGTTACCCAGTGGGCTTCATGGCAAAGTGGGAATCTGTCCTGTTAGTGTTCCTGTCATTTCTAACTCTCCCGGGGGCGGGCAGTGAGGCAGGGAAGCTAAGGCGAGTAGATTTCAGATGTTGTACTCAGATTAGTCTCTTATTAGCTGGCTCTTCTAAAAAAATTCAATGTGGAAGTAAGTTGCTTAGAGGAAATCATAGAGATCCTGCCTGTAGCACATCACTTATGACATCTCATGCACGTATACACTGCTGGGTCCTCCAGGAGGCTGCAACTGGCTGTAGATTCCCAGCTCATATGCGGTGAGTTGTGTATGTAGGATACATGTTGCGCATGTAGGAGTGGTTATGTGCAGCAATCCGTACATGGGATTCTCATAGCTTCCTGTATATTTCTGGTTTCTGAGCATGGTTTTTGTAATGTGTGGAGTGTTCTTTTTCTCTTCCACGTGTGTGCGCATGAACGTGTGTGTGCACACAAGCATATACACTGCACCCTTTGAGCCAGTCCTGGAACAGTATTGGCATTCTGTGAAAAACTGGAAAAAATGGTTCAACTTACCAGCAGCGCAAGCCCTGAGGAAGAGGAAGGGTCTCTCTGTGTGTGGCTGATAGCCATGGCCTAGAATACTAGAAAAGCTCAGCTGATTTTCTCAAGGTGACAGTCAGACACACACCCTGTAAAAGCATCCACTGTAGTCCCTTCCTCTCACCCTTTCTATTCTGAGCAAGTCGATTAAGAAAGCAGAGAAAATTGCTTCACGGAGCAGCTGATGCAGCGGTGGGTGATGACTAAACAGCACGATGACATGTTCCTAGGATCCGAGCCCCAGGATCGTGGTCCCCTCCCTCCCTCCCTTGGCCAATATTCAGTTTTATCTTCTCCTGATAACACTGTGGCTTATTTGTGGCTCCCAAGGCCCCAGGTGTTTGTAGAAAGACTGCTTACCAGACTAACACTGCCTTTTTGCACTTCTGACATCGTTTTAGTTTAAGGTACTGAAAGGGCTGCACTCAGCATAACTGAGACGCTGAAGTCACCAAGTGATGATCTTAAATGTTAAGCTTGGGTCTAGAGATCAATTAATGACTGATGGGGGGGGAAGCGGTAGGCGGATGTCGCTCAGCATCGCAGCGCTGGGGTGACTTGCAGACTCGTCACCCAGCTCCTAATTCTGTCACTTCCTTTAAAAAATGAATTTTAGGATGGTTCATCCTGTTCCAGATATTCCTTTTTTTCTGTCTTTCGGATTTGTGTGTGGCCCTTTCTCCAAGGGCAGCATGCAAGAGGTGATCCTGGTTGATCCTCATAACAACCCCATTCAATGCTCCCTCTAAGCTGTGGAATCTTGTGAGCAAAAATTCTACTTTGTGAGCTTTTGGCATTACAGTTGTGAGCGAACGATTTGGCTACTGCGAAAATGCTCTGGATGCTCTGGAGCCATCCTTCCTAAGCTAAGACAAAAATGTGTGAGCCAGAGGCCAAAAATCTGTGAGCTAGCTCACTCTAACTCAGCTTAGAGGGAACACTGAATTGTGGCAGATCAGGTAAAGAGATGGCAATAAGGGTCACCTGGTGAGGTCTGTGGCTGAAAAAGCATTTGAAAAAGCATTTGAACCCCAACCTGTCCAGTTTACATCCATCCTCAACACTGTTCCTCTGTTAAAATTGCAGTAGCACGGAATGCACACAGACTTTAACTTTAAGCCTGCTGAGTGTCCTTGGGCTGCCAGTCACACCCTCTCAGCCTAACCTACCTCACAAGGTTGTTGTGAGGATAAAATAGAATAACCTCACAAGAGTGGTGAAGAACCTCCCACTTCTGCCCTGGGAATTTCCATTGTGTTGCCCACAGCACTTTGCTGGATCTAATCCATATTTCTTCTTCTTTCTAGGTCACTTTCCATGATGTTGAGAAAGTTGAATGGCTCAACAAGGTGAGAAGCAATAGACTCTGTTATTTTTCTCCTGTCCATGATGGTACTGAGTCTGTAGTGGAAAGTGCCGTCAGTTCACAGCCAACTTAATGGCGACCCCATAGGGTTTTCCCAGCAGGAGATGTAAAGAGGTGGTTTGCCATTGCCTGCCTCCACGTCAGGGCCCTGGTATTCCTTGGAGATCTCCCATCCAAACACCAGCCAGCGCCAACTCTGCTCAGCTTCTGAGATCTGACAAGATCGGGCTAGCCTGGGCCAGCCAGGTCTGGGCTGGTACTGAGTCTAACATCGCCTTTTCTCTGCTGCCTGCTTGATAGATTCTGGCCCAGGCCTGGCCCTTCTTTGGCCAGTACATGGAGAAACTGCTAGTGGAGAACATCACACCAAGCATCCGGGCCTCCAACAGCCATTTGCAGACCTTCACCTTCAGCAAAGTTGACATGGGATCAAAGGTAATAGCCAAGAGAGGAATATAGAGCCAGAGTGGTGGTGTGACAAGAATAGTGGACAAGAATGTGAGAGATTCAGGTTTGAATTCCCATTCAGCCTTGGAAATTCAGTTGGTGACCTTGGGCCAATCACATAGTGCCGCCTAACTCTACCTCTCAGTATTGTTGTGGGGGGGGGGGGAGCAGAGGGGGGAATGTTGTAAATTTCTGTGGGCCCACACTGGGAGAAAAGCAAGGTATAAATATCTAAATACATAAATATTTGTTTAGAGTATTGGGGGACAAGCCTAGTGTACCAGCACACAATAACAATCACAGTGCCTTCCCTGCCCCCAAGTGGTCACACATAAAGCCCTTTTAGATGTCAGTCAGCACAGTTCTTCAAGGTGTTGCCCCTTCTCTGATGTTGGCATCCGCAGACTAAAAATAAATGAACAAAGATGAGGAAGGAAATATAATTCTCAAGGACCAAACTGGCCTAATAATGAAGAATTTGCCACAACTTAACTTGTGAAAATTTCACAGCAGAACATGTTTGTTTAATCATATATACAACAGTTGAGTGAAATGACAATAATTATCCTTTGGAATGAAAAAGCAGGAAATGAAAATCTTGGCTGCGGTTCCAGTAACAAGGAATCACTTTAACTTGAGGAACTTGTGAAATGTTTTTGTGGGCTGGCACAGCTATTTTGGGAAATGTCAAATTTAGCCACCAAGGAGAGGGATCCTTACTGGAGAGCTTTTTAAGGTCTTGTTTTTTAAAAGGTAATTGTTCTATAGCTATACAGCAATTAACGTTTAAATAAAAGACCCCACAAGTCCTCCTGAGCAGGGAATAGGAGCTGCAGGAGGGCAGAGGCAAGGAAAGTGCACAGAAAACACTCCCTTGCCACTGTGCCTTTGAGAAAAGCTTTGAGATTTATGTACTAGTTGCTGAAACGATTGTCTCAGAGCACTGAGGGAAGGCCTCACTGAGGGGACTGGAGCAGAGAAGAATGCCTCCCATTTTTTAATGATGATGCCTCCTCTGTTCCTAGCCATTCAAAATCCTTGGAGTCAAGGTTCACACTGGCATGAACAAGAAGCAGATCTTGCTGGACCTGACAGTCAGGTGAGCATAAGACCTTGTTACCCTACCTATGTTGGTTCCATAGAAAACTAGATCAGATGGGAACTGATTGCTGCCTGCTGGCTGTCAGTTTAATGGGCTATATTTTAACATTTTGGATGTGTTCTGTATACTCTTCCATGGGAAAGTGCACATCCTGAAGACAGCTTCTGTCCTGAATGTGGGAAGTATTAATTGCGTTAAGATCCAGTGGGTGAGAGATAATGACAGGAAGGCCTGGAAAGAAAAACATACTAATTTGGAGGGCATCTTTTTGGGATAATTTTTTTCAATGGAAAATGTTGAGGGAGTGCTAGAAAAACATGTGAAAACATCTCTTTTGGAATGACTGAAATGCTTTCTAAAATGAGGGTATTTCTCACTCAAAATTTGAAGCATGAAAATTTTTATGTAAGGCAGTCTACAGATAATAACTTCCAGCTATACAATATTTTGACAGCATTTAATATGCTATAATGTGTTCAATAATATTAAGGAGTTCAGTGTTTTCAGTGCTATAAAGGATATCCAAATACAGTTCTGCCCAAATAATAACTTGTTTTCTAATTAGAGCTTTCATTTTGTCCTACACCTCAGATAACAGAAACTAAGATGCATGTGCTAAGGAAGCAGAGAGCTCAACAAGCTACAGCTCTCTCTCTCAAGTACTGGCCATATTTGCAGTTTTGCTTGTAGAAAACTAAGGCTGTAATCCTCAGAACACTTTTCTGGGATAAGCCCCACTGAACGAAATGGTTCTCACATCTGTATAGACCTGCTTCAGACATTTACAGTGCAGTCCTAAGCAGAGTTGCCCGTTCTAAGCTCATCGACTTCAGTGAACTTAGAAGATTGTAACTCCATTTAGGATTGCCCTGTTAAGCTTCTAAATTCCATAAACACATTCATAGTTTTATATGGAATTATAAATGATGCATTTTATGTTGTTAGAGCAGTAAAGCAACTTTAGATCTGATAGGAAAGTAAATATTGCATATACTTCAGTCTCCTCCAAAATTTCTTTGGGAGGGACAGTTTTTTCAATGGTTTCAAAATTTCCAGGAATTTTAGGTCTCTGGTAGAGGAGGGTTGGGTTAGCACAGGGATATCCAGGGAGTTCAAGTCCCCTGTCAGTTAAGAAGCTCACTAGGTGATCGTGGGTTGCCTCTCAGCCTCTTTGAACTTCCAGGGCTGTTGTGAAGATGGGCAGGACAAATGACTAGAGGGAGAAGCATCTTCTCTCCCTGTTGCTCACCCCAGCTTGGCACTTCATAGATGCATGGAAAGATAGAGGTAGATTGGTCCAGCCTGCAGTGATCCCCCTTCACATGAAGGCAGAGATTTTCTGTGGACAGGCCCGTTGCTGCTTGCCTTTCTTGGTCATGCTGGGCTGCCATGTGGAGAACAGGGGATTCCCAGAGGTTCATTCTCATGCAGACTTAATGGGTTTCTTTGGGTTCTTTGGGAACCTCATATTGCTGTCTTTCTCTGTATTATAGCTATGTTGGTGATGTTCAGATTGACGTGGAAGTGAAGAAGTATTTCTGTAAGGCTGGGGTGAAGGGCATGCAGGTAAGATGTACCAGGGCTGAGAATAGGGTTGCCAATCAGGAGCATTTGGGGAGCAGAGGCTGGAGAAAAGGATACCACAACATCAGTGCCACTCTAGGAATTTCCTCAATCTCTAGTAAAAACCATGGAGATTAATGGAATTCCTAGAGCGTTCTGGTAACATCTCTCTCCCCACTCATTTTTGTTCCTGCTGCTCCTTTGAGCGAGGTTGGAGCCAGGGGGTGGGAGATTGCCTGCTGCTGTGGACACTGAGAAGAATATCCTGATTCAGTTGACTGATATTAGATTGGGCAATCCAGAGACTGATGCAATTGCTGGTGCTTCTGCATGCAATCTCGGCCTCTGTCTGTTTGTGTGTATATGTGTGTGATCTAGGGAGTGTTTCCTGTCAACATTGTGACATAGTCTGCCTTTTAGCTTTAGACAAATCTGTTCAGCCCACAGAATATCACTTCAAACTCTCAGCAGTTCCATCATGTCGTTCTTTTCTCTGGCTTTCCCTGAAATGACATTGCTTCCCTGTCCATACCGAATACTTCAGTCTTTAGTCTTCCACAATGCCAGGCCCACCCACCCAAACTGAGTTCCTTATTTCCATTTTAGAGGCACAGTGGCCTCAGGAAGAAGATAAAGGCCGCCCTGCCCATCTCTGAGGAATGTATTGGTGTTCATTCCTCTCAAAATGACACATGGAGGCAAATCCCCCCTCCTCCCCAATTCCTGAATTAATCCTAGAGCTGTGCTGTACACAGTGTGAAAGCATGCCTTCCACTGCTTCTCAGAAGGAGTGACACCATCCAGTGACATAGTACAAGCATTACTTGGAGCAGATTCTGCTGGCCCTCTTATTGAGAGCCAGGGCTGGAATAGTATCTGGGAGACCCAGGTTCAAATCCTCACATGCTGTGAAAGCTCGCTGGGTGACATTGGGCCATTCATGTACTCTCAGCCTAACCTGTGTCATTGGGTTGTTGTGAAGATAAAATGGAGGAGAGGAGAATGATGTAGGCCATTTTGGGTTCCCACTGGGGAGAAAGGTGGGGTATATCTTTTATCTTCTGTCTGCTGCAGAGCACTGGAATTAAAATAGTGTTGACTGGGAGCTGAGGTTCAATCTCCTCCTTTTATTTCAGCTGCATGGCATGCTACGGGTCATCTTGGAACCTCTCATTGGCGATGTCCCAATTGTAGGTGCGATCACTGTGTTCTTCATTCGTCGGCCAGTAAGTATTCCTCCAGCCCACATTCCATATGGCTTCTCTAGGGGTAGGATTGAACTTCTCATCCTCGCTGTTTCAGCCCAAACTGTCCCATTTTTATTTTGCTTTTCCCTTGTGTGAACTGACCCTGTGATTCGCACTGCTTTCTGTTTTCCTGTCATGTAATTTTACTTTCAAATGTATGTACTTTTCAACAGTATTTGTGTATTGTAAATCAGCATTATATGTATAAAAGGGCTGAAAGGGCTGACTCACAAGGGAGGGAAACACCTACCACAAACTTTGATGGCCTCCCTCTGGGATTTTTTATCCATGCAGGAGGGCCACTCATCACTATTAAATATGTGATGATATAGATGAAGTACATTATGCTTATAAATAACATAGAAATTGCATATCAAAAGCCAGACACTATACCAGCTAATCTTCACAACCAGTAGTGGAAACTGGACATAACTGATAGAAAAAGGACCATTCACTTGTTCTAGACTCTCTTCATGACTAGCAAGTCTATCAAGTTGTATCCCCCTGTGCTTTCAACCACTCATCCACCTAATGAATCCCATCTTTATTTTTGCATGGCTTCTTTCCCTGCTGGTATCCTAGGAAGCCTGAGAGAGAAGTGAGTTTAACCTGTCAGGCAGAGGTCTAGAAACAACGCTGAGCACGTTGTCCCCTCCAAGCCCCATCCATTCCTATCCCATGTACTGTAGGATCCACACATCCTACTATTCTGCTATTGTAACCAGGAGTCATTTCGAGCAGGAGCTCGGGGGAGCTCAGCTCCGGGAGTTGGTCCCAGCCCCCCCCCCCCGCGGGGGAATGCCTGCTTGTGTCATGGCTGCAGCAAAATGACCCCGTCCCCTGGAAAGGTCCTTGTTCCTCCGACCAGCCTTTTGAAGGCTTCAGCCACCACTGAAGCTATCCTCCCAGAATAGTGGTATTTCTGAGGCTTGGATTAGTAGCTATCCCCTCTCTGCCAGCTCTTGCTTGCTTGCTTGTTTGCTTGCTTGCTTTTGCTCTCGCTTCTTTCTTGCCTTCTGACATACTTCCGGTGATGTCGGGGGTGTGGCATATGCAAATAAGGTATGCTAATGAGTTATACTAATGAGCTCCTGCACCTCTTTTTCTGTGAAATGACCCCTGATTGTAACCATTCACATTTGGGAGGTAAATAATTACCGTTATTGTGTTCTGTCCCTGATCATTTAGCAGAATAACTACTGTGCAAGGTTTGCAAAAGACAGGGCCTGCAGGTTTTCCATCTAAAGGAAGGTTGGCTGCATGAGAATAGAATGCAGGGAAGGGTAAGGGGGAAGCTATCACTGCCTGGTTGAGAACTTGTTCTTATTAGCATGGGTTTTATAAATACCTCAGTTTGTCTAGTCATGGGTTTGGAGGAATGCTAAAGCCTCTCTAGGCCTGCACCCTACATGGCATGATCATCCCATCTCTTTCTGTCCACCAGCCCCACGCAATCCAGAGCCCAGGACATCTCAGGCAGAATCAGGGAACAGAATGCAAAGTTGTGTGCATTTTTATTCATTGGCTGCAAAGGCCTTCAAGTAACTCTGAGAGGCCTCGTGTCAAGCTGGCATGAGTTTGTGATCCAGATAGGTCAATATAACCCCATCCCATCCCCTCAACCGATTTGGTATTTCTATGACTGGTTCTAAAATGTACCTCCTTCTTTCCCAGACTCTGGACATCAACTGGACTGGATTTACCAACCTCTTGGACATCCCTGGGCTGAGGTAAATTGTTTCTCTTGTAGTGGCTTCAGATTTGGGGGCTTTGCACAGCCTGGAGAGGAAAATGTACCAAAATGGTTATCTTGTTTTCTTCTTCCATTCAAATGGGCCCCTATTGGGAAGCAAGGTGGGATAGAAATTAAGTAAGTAAGTAAATGATTGCTGCAGTAGGAGGAGTGGGACTGTGGCCCAAGACAAATCAGTGGTAGGGAGACTTTCATGCCTTCAAAATTGCTGGCATAACACAAAAACCGAACATGTTTAGGGGGAGCTTTGTGGAGTAAAGAGGCATTATTAGAGAGCCAGCACTGCATAGTGCTTAAAGTGTCAGACTAGGATCTGGGAGACCCAGATTGAAATCCCTACTCTGCCACGGAAGCTTGCTGGGTGACCTTGGGCCAGTCACACACTCTCAGCCTAACTTACCTCACAGGGTTGTTGTGAACATAAAATGGAGGAGGTGGAGAATGACATTGTAAGCTGCTAAGCAGTGGGGTATAAATAGCTAAATAAATAAATATAAATTATGGAGGAATGTGTGGTTGAAGCAAGGCAATTTCCTGGCATTACATTTTTGCGCAGGAGTGCAAAAGGCACTGAGGGAAATTGTAGGGGGCAGCGTGGCGGGTGTGGAGGTGCTATGTTTAAATAGAAAGCTTTCTCCTGCAGCTCAGTTTCTGACACAATGATCATGGACTCCATTGCCTCTTTCTTGGTTCTGCCCAACCGCTTGCTCATCCCATTGATCCCTGACCTGCATGAAGCAGCCGAGCTCCGCTCTCCAGTGCCCAGGGTAAGGCAAACTCTGGTGTGCGCTCTGTGTGTGTGTGTGTGTGTGTGTGTGTGTGTGTGTGTGTGTGTGTGTAATCAGTTGCCTTTTCACTCTCCCCCTCTCCATTGGGGGTCAAATTGTACTGTGACGCCATATAAGTTTTATGCTTCTTTGTATGCCATCTGTTGTTTTAAGATTTTTATATTTTATCTGTATACTTAGATTAATGGATTGTTTTTATGTTTTTTTATGTAAAATGTTTTACACTTCTCTGATCCTGCTCTGCTGGGAGAGCGGTATAAAAGTTTAAATTAGTACTACTACCACTACTATTTTATTTATTTATTTATTTATTTATTTTGGATTTGTATCCTGCCTAGCCAGCAAAGTCGGCTTAAGGCGGCTGACAGCATTAAAACATCGTACATAAGTTACAAATGGCTCCATCTGTATAGCTTAACAAAATAAGACCATGAAACCCATAGAGATGGTGGCAGTACAACAAATCCATCAATAGAGAGGCAGTGCTTAACAACCAACACAACGCAGCAGCCTAATAGTTACAGGCCAGGAAACTTCCATCAGCTGATTTTATTGGGCCAGAAATTCCACCAGCCCCTATTCCAGGGACTGCCCCCCCCCCAGCGGCGGCTTCTAATTGAAAGCCTGGCAGAAGAGCTCCACTTTGCAGGCCCTGCAGAACTGCAAGAGGTCCCACAGGGCCCAGATGTTCTCTGGGAGCTCGTTCCACCAGTTAGGAGCCACCACTGAGAAGGCCCTGGTTCTGGTGGCCGTTAACCTGGCCTCTCTAGGGCCAGGGAGGGCCAGGCGGTGTTGGATGCCTGACCACAGTGCTCACTGGGGTATATACATGGAAAGTACTACTACTACTGGATGATGATTATTATTATTTCTGGATTTTTGTTTTAAAAAATCTGTACCTTTCTCTGCTCTAGGGTGTTGTCCGTGTGCATCTGGTAGAGGCCAAAGACCTGCAGTCTAAGGATAAATACATCAAGGGGATGATCGAGGGCAAGTCTGATCCGTATGCCGTTGTGCGTGTGGGTACCCAGGTCTTTACCAGCAAAGTCATTGATGAAAATCTCAACCCCACATGGAACGAGATGTATGAGGTAATTAGCAACCCCCTTCCCCACAGTAGCAACCTGAGTACAAATGTCTAAGACAATCTCGGCATCCTCTCTGTCTTTATCTGATGACTTAGCTTTTTCCTCTTCATACAACACAACAGCCATTCCTCTCATTTTGCTGTTTGAAGAGGGCCATTCCAGCCTACACAGTAGGTGGTGTCTGCTCTGACCTCCCACCTCACTCTCCCCACAGTTCATTGTACACGAGGTCCCAGGACAGGAACTGGAGGTGGAGGTATTTGACAAGGACCCTGACCAGGATGACTTCTTGGGCAGGTGAGCGGCTAGATTCTATTTCCAGCTCTGGCAGTAGAGTGAGGCCTATCTGAGGCTGGGTACCAGACCTTCATTGTTGTTTTTTCTGATGCTGAAAGGATTTTTGGAGCTAATGAGTGAGATGGGACAATTAAGGCCCCAGTCTGGAAGTCAACGACTTTGTCCTCCACTCTGGACATAGGATCATCTTGGAGAGGTGATATCTGATGAGACCTATTTGACTGGTGATCACTTAATCTGCAGCATCTTTGGTACTACTGCTTGAAACACAAAGAACAGTGGACAAACCACAATTCTTTCCTTTCCCAGGATGAAGCTGGACCTTGGGGAGGTGTTCAGGGCTCATGTGCTGGAGGAGGTGAGCACGGTGACGTTCTCTGAGACAAGCAGCAGGCTGGAATTGGAGTCTGATTTTGTTGGCTATAAGGAAGTAGGCTTGGAATATGTGGGAAACAATGAAGACTGGAGAGGGATGGCTTAGTGAAGATGTCTGGTGGTTCTTGAGGCCCTTGAACTCCATCTCTTTGCTTGAGAAGAGTGGTATGATGAAAGAGAATTGGTGGTGGGAGTGTGAAGGGCAGAGAAGCTGTATCTCATGGTAGCAGAGGAGGCAAGTATGGAGATGGGCAGTATGAGTAGAAGGAGATCCCATTGGCTGTCAGTGAAGGGCCCTTGGATTCATGGACTGACCTCTGCTCCTGATTCTCCAACTCATTTGTCTCCTTGACAGTGGTTCCCCCTGCAAGATGGTGGCCGGGCACGTGTGCATCTGCGCCTGGAGTGGCTGACGCTTATGTCAGATTCCTCCAAGCTTGATCAGGTAAGAATAACATGGATCTAATTTGGGATGGGAAACTAATGCAGTTTAGGGGTACCTCCAGTTGGCTTTGTTGGATCCTCAAATGAATGTAAAAAAAGCTACATTATATTGTGTCGTGCCACTGGTTTTTCCAGGATAAGATTGGCTTGTATCCAACCATTCACACAAAGAAGGCACATGGAGCCCTCCCCTTATTCCTCTCTGTTCATCTGAAACCCATTCTGACCTCTGAAAATATCATTCTTGGGGTCACACAGGACATGTGCAGAGGAAATGGAGGTGGTGTGAACTGGAGGGACTGGTGGAGGATTAAGGAAATTGCTCCCTCTCTGCAACAGAGCTGCTCTTGCAGAAGACGGAGAAGGAGCAGTTTCAGCCCCTTGTCCCTGGCTCACTCCAGCCCCCTGACACACGTGGTTGCTCAGAACAGGTCCTGTGACTCCATCAATGATTGATCCAGGTGTTAGAAGGAACTGCAGGAATGGAGAGGAATGTGAGAAAACTGTGTTCCCAGAGACTGAATGGTTGGGTACAGCCCATTGTCTACTGTGACTGGCAATGGCTCTCCAAGGTGTCAAGCAGGGGTCTGTCTCAGCCCCCTTATAGAATATTCTTTTAAAGTTGAGGTGGCCAGTATTCTTGAGTGAGTGTAGCATTCACCATAGTCCTTCCTATAAGATGCTTCCTTAAATGAGAGGTTACTCAAGGAAAGGCATTGTGGGAGGACTGGATGCTACATGGAGTCAAGACCAAGAATGGCAAATTCCATATCTGAGCCGCATAGTGATTAAAGCAGGGGACCAGGTGTCCTGGTTCTGTTCCTATGAGGACAGTAGATTTTAGTGGAAGACATTCATTTGGTGAGCTAACTGAGGAAGCCTCAGTTTTAAAGCTGTTCCTCCAGTCTGGTCTGAGTTCAGATGAGCTGAAAAGAGAGATCGGAAGAAGACATTTACAAGTATGGCATGGTGAAGTCGGTATCTCCCATTAAAGGCAAGGCTTGATCCTACAGGGTGACCAGCTAGGTACTTTAGGAGGTAAAGTTCAGAGCTGACTAAATGCTACATTTCCTTCTTGCTTGTTGTTTGAAGGTTCTTCAGAGGAACAAAACTATCTCCTCCAAGCCAGAGCCTCCATCAGCTGCCATTTTGGTTGTCTATCTGGAGAAGGCACAAGATCTCCCAGTGAGTAGTCAGAAACCCCTTGGTATGGAATGGATGCTTGGATATGCATTTAAATTTCTAATCTCGTCTCACCACAAATCCTTAGGGTGTTTAAAAGCGGAATTAAATTTGATTTGTTGTTAAAAAAGAAAATGTCATAGAGTCAGATTCAGTAAAGAAGAAAATAGTAAAAATGACCTTTCCTTCTAACAAAAACAATAGTTTTTTAAAAAGTAAATGATCATTCAAGGGAAATTGTCCCTTTCCTATAGTATCTTCATAGAGATTTTGAAACACATTTGGCTGGACCCTTTTCCACCTGATACCTTCTGATTCTCTTCCTTCTTGTACCCACTGACCTGTATGGCTTTTGTTTTAATGGATTTTACAATAACCAGCATAGAATTTTTGGTGGTCAAAAAGGGTTACCCTCCCTCATTCACAGGATATGGACCCTTATTTGAACTTAATTGATGAAATGGTTAGAAGCCATGAGGTTAATCAACTGCACAGTCACTAGCTGAAGACTCTCTAGACCGTGAGAACCCTATCAACTACTGATCCCAAGTTCTAATCAAGCTCACCCTTGATTGGAAGGAATTTTATATTAGAGACAGTAAGAAACTTTCTTACTGGGTAATAACTTTTAGACAGTTGGCTGAATAGAGGTGGGAAAGGATCTGGAAAACAATTTCCAGAGATACTTAGAAAAATAAAGACCAGCATAACACAAAACTTATGGCTTTCAGTTAAAAAAATGCCTTTATTAGAACTGCCTCGAGATGCAAAGTGATGTGTCTCTGTGCTGATATCCTTGCTATTGGAAAACAGAGTGAAAACCAGTTCAGCTTTAACTAAAATGACTGTACTGTATTGGAGCTGTTCCTCATTGGCTCCATTCAACCAGTCTGAGTTCCTAAGGCAGAGCTACTGGTTCTCAGCACCCATTAGTTCATTTTCTGGCTAGTGCAATAACATGATCTGAAAGCTAGGTGACCGGGGGGGGGGGGGGGGAGGGATGGCTCTGTGAGCTTCTACCCTTTGAAAGAGGGGGAAGTCAATTCCATTCCCATCCACTAAGGTGAAGAGTGCCTGCCATCACGCCTGAAAAACAAAAAGTCCTCTGTTTTAATCTTAGCCAAATGAATGTGAGAGGGGCTTATCTTATCTTTTTATAAAGGACTTGCAGACGTCCTGGAATGCCACCATGGACCTCCAAAGGTCCCTGAACCCGAGTCTGAGAAATGCTGATGTACGGTACACCCCACCCGGAACCATTCTACTCATCTTCAAATGGTTCATTATATTTATTCAAAAATTGATCTTTAGTCTGGGACACCAGCTATTGTTAAGAAGTTGACTGAGTGTGAAACTGATATGAAAACTTCATTCATTCATTCATTTATTATATTTTAAGTCGTCACTCACCCAAAGGGTCTTGCAGCGACTTACAGCATGAAAACCAATCCGGTAAAACAAAGTGAAAACAAATATAAAATAGTAACATTAAAATATTAAATTATTTCAATACATGGCCATCACTACACCACTGTTAAAAGCCCAAACATGTGGTTACCCTCCAAAGGCAAACCTAAACAATTCAGCCTTGCATGCCCTGTGGAAATTAAACCTGTCCAGCAGGGCATGGGTGTCATCTGAGAGTGCATTCCACAGGCTAGGGGCCACAACTGAGAAAGCCCTTTCCCTGGTGACAGCTAACTGAGCCATCCTGGAGCCAGGCACATGCAAGAGGCCCCTAGACGATGACCGAAGGGAGCACGGGGGGTTGTAATGGCAGAGGTGATACCATAGGTACCTATGCCTGTTCATACTCTGACAGCTAGGAGATTTAGCAGTAGGAACAAAAAATGGCAATTTAATATCTACTAATAATCTATTAATTGAATAAATTAACTTTCCCCCCTTTCAGTGTAATGTAATGTGGACTTTATTGGGGGGAGGGCATAGGAGACACTTAAACTTTTGGAAGAGGATTCCACTGATGCATTTAGCAGTAGTAAGAAATGAGAAGTTACAGAGGAAACTGTTTAAACCTGCCGAGGAGGAAAGCAAAACAAGAAATGTTGGCTGCAGATGTAACAAAAACAGTTCTATACTTTTTGTATAGAAAGACGTTTGGCACTCAGTAGGAAATATTTTGATATTAGAAACAGATCCAGGGCAATATTTAAGAGACTATTTTTTTGATGTAGATACACTTTGCTTATGAAGAAAACAAGAAAAAATACTTCTTTACCAGGAGATTAGATTTTCCACTGAGTCTCTTATTGGTGCAAGATTTTACAAAAGAGGAAGTGGTCTCCCTTATTTATAGGGCCCTAGTTAATGCTTATATCATTCCTGAATGAGCCCTTGGTTCATTGTTTCTTGACTGTTCCACAGTTGAAGAAATCCAGCAAGGAGCCCAATCCTGTAGTACAACTCTCTATCCAAGATGTCACTCGTGAGAGCAAGGTAAGCAATATCATGTATTTCATTCCCCCCATCCCCCATTCTGCCTTTTCACAAACATCTTTTCATGAAACATCTTGCCAAAAAAGGTGTGTGTGTGTGTGTGGGGGGGTACTAGTTATTATTTGCTGGATCTCTCAAGTTGTAATTCTTTGGTTGGGGATATATAGGATAAACAGATTTGGGTTGGCAAGGTGAAAGTGTGCAGAGTCTCTTGCCACCTTCCCCTCCATTAGAGCACCCAGCACAATAATCCCTTGCTGCCTGTAGCACTGGCAGGAGAGACTTAAGGCTGCCATGTTACCTTCTTCTAAGGACAGCAGCTGCTGTGAACAGCAGTTTCTTGCTGAGCGGGTGCCCTGCCAAAGTGACTTTTGGATATTTGATGCTTGGATGACTGACAACCCACAGGAGTGGGTTCTATTTCTGTCCCTCTTTGAAGGCTGCATTAGCAACTCACTGTCATTCTCTGGCCTCTCACTGTGCCAGGTTGTCTATAACACCGCCTCCCCCGTCTGGGATGATGCCTTCCATTTCTTCCTGCAAAACCCAGCCAAAGAGGATATTGATATACAGGTAGGCTTTGCCCCCCTTGTCTGAGCCCCATCTGTCTTTCTTCCCATGGAGGCCCTAGCAAAAACTCTTCTGCGCCCCCTACAGGTCAAAGATGACAACCGTCAGACTACACTGGGCTCCCTCACTGTCCCCCTGTCCCGCTTGTTGAGTGCCGATGAGCTGACCCTTGACCAAGGGTTCCAGCTGGAGAACTCTGGACCCAACAGCCGCATCTACATGAAGCTCATTATGCGGGTAAAAGACTCTGGAGTTTCAGTGTTGCATTTAGGGACTGCCTGATTACGGCAATGTTGTCACTGTGGGCGGCGATCATGATAACCGAGACCACCTCTTCTTCTTTCCGCCTGGCCCAGTAATTTGTTCTCAAGGTACTTTATATAAAAGTCCAGGAAAATGTTTAAAATGCATTTTAAACCTTTTTTTAAAGGAAAAGGAAAAATGGAAGGGGCAGAGGAAAGGGCACACTGCAGTTGCTTCTTCGTGAGGATGAGTCCCTATTGTGTTCTCTTGTCTGCTGCAAATGCAGAGGCATCCACAGTGGGCAATGGAGGCTGCGCAAGGGCTGGCATATTGCTATAATGTAGTGATGCTGTGTTATAGCAGTATACCAGCTACCAGATTTTTTTAACAACTGGCGAAGCAGGGGGAATGGCAGGCAAAGGGGGATGCTGCACACAATGCTGTGGGGTACGTGGTGGCTCAGAGGTTAAGACACTGAACTGCAGACTGGAAGACCAGCAGTTTGAGACCCGAGTGCTGCATAATGGGGTGAGGGCCCATCTCTGGCCCCAGCTCCTGCCAACCTAGCAGTTCAAAAGCAAGAAATTGAAAGTAGATAAATAGGTACCGCCTCGGTGGGAAGGTATCAGTATTCTGTGTGCCTTGGCATCTAATCATGCTGGCCATATGACCATGGAGATGTCTTTGGACAGCGCTGGCTCTTCGGCTTGGAAACGGAGATGAGCACCACCCCCTAGAGTTGGATTCGACTGGCTTTTGAGCAAGAGAAACCTTTACCTTTATTAGTGATGCTGTATCTTTCCACTACCAGTGGGGGAAGCCAGTTAAAAGCTGGCTGGTTGGCAAGAAGATGAAATGTTGGACATGAGGGGAAATGGAGCTGCCTGTAGGTAGGGAGAAAGGGAAATCTGCACTTTTCCAGCTGCACAAATTCAAGCTTAGTTCAACCTTCCTAGAGAGATTTTATCAAAGCAGGTTTGGGAAAACAGACTGTGAAGTAGGAGAAAATCCAAAAGGTGAATAACTGCAGGGTGTCGCATTTTGGGGGGGAACATGGAGCAAAACCTCTGTGTGCAGGCAGCCTGAGATACGCACTGATGATGAAGGCCAGGTCTCTTTCTCATCTGTCTCCTACCTCTGTTTTTATCAGTAAGCTGAGCTGCTTCCCCCCTGCACCAGAAGGGACCCCTTCTCCTGTGTGCGGCAAGAGATATTCAGATGCACCTTTTAGAAGTGGTGTAGCTTTCTTAGACCAGATCTATCTGATTATCTTGTGGCCAAATTTGAAGCAGGGTTTCCTCTACCAGCGGGAAGGTGTTAGAGTCAATGGTATTGTGTTAGTCTTCCCTTCGGTGGACTGGTGCTTCTTAACCTGCAAGATAAGTGGGCTTTCTAACCTGATCCCACTCTGTACACTGCTATTTCTGTAGGTCCTATATCTTGATGCCCCTGAAGGTAGCCTCACCCCCCGGCCATATCCTCCAGGACATCTGAATGTTACCGAGAGCGCCTATGTGGGCAGCAGTGTCGACAAGTCTCCCCGGCCTCTCACAGCCAGCCCCGATGCCCAGTTTGGCACTGAGGTAAGGTCACGCCATGGAGAAGGTTGATACTTTCTGAGTCATTGGCTTGCTGGGTGAGATGCAGCAGCACACATGGTAATGATGGGGAATGAGGAGTGGAATCCCTGTGCTTTTGATTCCCGAATTCTAATTGAAGTGCAAACTGATCTTTACAAAAAAAGATAAATTTAGAAAGAAGATAAATGTGTGGCTGTGATTAAGCCAGAATAAATATTAAAGAAGAAAAAAATCAGTTTGTCAAAGCATCATTATTAATCAGGTTAAAAATCAGAGTGGGATAGGGGACATTCTGATTTACAGTCTCCAGTGTTATTTTTTTTTAAGTAGATTATCTTTTGGTCAAATAAATTACTAACCATTTTCATTTAAATTGTTTATCTTATTGGACAATGCTACTTTCAGTAAGGGCTTGCCTAGAGCTGGCATGTAAAAATAAATGGCTTGCTATGAAAAAACAACAACGTATGCTTTCTGTTGTCCTCGGGCCCACCTAGCTGGATGAGACCATCTAGTCCAACATCCTGTCTCTAATAGTAGCCAGCCAGGGATCGAACAGATAGGTCAGAAAAGGTTCATTTCTCCCCTGTTCGACCATGGCATCTGATGAGCAAAGGTATATTGCCTCTCAACATGATTTTATTGTGCTGTTGGACTGGTATCTGGGAGACATGGGTTCGAATCGCCACTTGTGCCATGGGTGCTCGCATTTCATCCTCTCCCCACTTTTTTGCCAAAAAGACTTGTGTTGCTTTCTTAAACATTTAGGCTGTCTTGGGGACCGGGGCGGGGGGGGGGGAATCTACTGATATGTATATAATGATAATTGTAGTTCTGTCAGGCATACTTGACCTCCCCTCATGTCCTCTTCCTCTCAGAACGTGATTCGTATTCATCTTCTGGAGGCTGAGAACCTCATTGCCAAGGATAACTTCATGGGTGGGATGATCAAGGGCAAGTCGGACCCTTACGTCAAAGTGCGCTTAGGCGGTCAGAAGTTCCGCAGCCGTGTCATCAAAGAGGAACTCAATCCCCGCTGGAGTGAGATCTATGAGGTGAGAATGCCCCCTTCCCTTGTCAGGGTGGGCTCTGCTGGGCTGTCTTAGCCCTGGCGGATGGGAAATGGCTGGGTTTGGCAGGGAATAGTTTAAACAAGAGCAGATTGTTTGCTCCCTGTGTGCAAATGCCTGTGCTTCAAAGAGGACTGATGCTGCACCTCCCTAACTTAGGGAGGGCACCCTAAGGAGGAGGCTGTCTCTGAGTGCAGCTGGTATATAGGAGAATAGTGAGAGATGCAGTTGGATAAGTGTGAAGGTCTTGAGCTGTGAAGAGCTTCAAAAGTAATAACCAACACGTTGAATTAGGCCCAGAGTGGACAGGTAACCAGCGTGGCTTGATGCAGCACTGAAGTTATATGTTCTAAGAGGCTCACCCCAGACCCCACATTCTGTACCAATGGAAGCTTCTAAGAAGCCCCACATATCCACACAGGGATGGGCTCGCATGGTTTCCCTGTTGCTGGTACAGCTGCTGAGAAAACATAGCAGCAATGGGGCTTCCACATGGCAGGTTACCCCACAGTTCCCCTGCCTCTCTCCCCCAGCAGCAGCAGCAGCAGCAGCAGCTACCTGGTCACTGGGTTTTATATTAAAAACAACAACAACACTAGAATGTCTCTATATTGATATAATGTTATTCCAACATGCATACCAGGTTCTCTAAATTCCCAGCGTTCATTAAAAAAGGAAGTCTCTAGCCTTTCCCTTTATATCTTTGCAGCACTAGGTCGCGTTTTGTTTGCTATGAACGCACACTTAATTTGTGATGCTCTTTCACACATCCTCCAGGTCATAGTGAATGATGTCCCAGGCCAGGAGGTGGAGTTTGACGTGTACGACAAAGATGTTGACAAAGATGACTTCCTGGGAAGGTTAGTTGGAAGTAAGGAGGAAACGGACAGAAGCCACAGAATGCAAACTTCTCTCCCTCGGAGCAGGGAGCAGAGGACAGTACCTGGGTAACCTGAGGAGTCCATGGGAGGAGACCTAGGACCGAGCACCCCAACTCCCTTTACTGTTTTCTTCGCCATCATGAGCCCCCCCCCCCCATTTTTGATACAAGTGGTCTTATGTGTTTAAATTAACATCATTCACTGTGCTGCATTTTGATTGGTGAAGTAAGATTTGACGAGCATTAACCAAAAATGCCAAGGACACCGCTGCTTTTCAGGCCATCCCTGTGTCCCGTGGCACTGGGAGCAGGCTTAAGGCTGAACTCCCACCTGACTCAGGAATTCTGTGATGCCCAGACTTTACTTTTGGCCTTTAAAAGTAGCTGTGGGAGAGAAGGGAGTGCTGAGTGGGGCCACGGCACTTCCCACCCTGCCGCTTTCCCAGTTGGAACCACCCCCACCCCCCAGCTATTTAAAGCCCTGTAATGGCGAAATATGGGCACCCAGATTCTGCCCAACCTTTCTTCTTGCTTGGTTTTAAAATAACTGGAGAGTGGTTTTCACCTGGGAAATGGCATTGTGGGGAAGAACGAGCTCCCTTTCCCCCCACCACCGTGGCCCCCAGTCCATTTCCCCGCCCCCCAGTCCCTAGTATCATTCATTATTCAGCTCCTACTTCTTACTCAGCAGTATGATGGGATACTGGTCTGGTATGTTTTCCCTTCTATCACCACAAAGGCTTCTTTTCCCCCAAAACAAAAATTGTGACTGTCCAGAGAAGGGAGCTGGACTATCCATGGAGAGTAAGGCTGACATTCCCATCCTCCCTTCTACCCACGTTATGACCCTGGTTTTAATCATCTTTCACACTGTGTGCTATGCTAGGAGCAGGCACAGAACCTCCATCGCAAGTCTACCCATTACGCTGTCCTCCAGTGCATGCAGAATCCTCTGTTGGGGGCGTCATAGACTGGAGAGGCCTCTAGGAATCAAAAGGCTGGTCAGTCTTGAGACATAAAAGCAAGCTTCATCAGCCTCTTCTTCTCACAGCTGAACCCACAGAACACAGAGTGCCGTGACCAAAAAGCAGATAGCTTCGGGCCTAAGCAAGTGAGCCAAGCTATGCACCCACAAGGGAAGGTGCTCAGAGTCACCAAGCAGTCCGATACAAAGATAAAACTCCACCCTAATTCCAAATACGCTCATCCATAGAACTCTGACTCTTGAGTAAAATCCATCCAGAATATCTCCAAATGAAATGTGTTGATCTAGAAAGTTCACAACTCTATGCTACTGTCGTTATTAATGATACCTCAGAGGTTTTCTAGGATGATGGTGGGTCCAGACTAAGCATTGTGGTGTGTCCCCCCTCCTCCACATACATGCAGAGAACCAAGTTCATTTTCTGCAAGGGCCTGTGGCAGAAGAAAAGGCACATGCTTAAGCGGATAACCTTGTCCTTCACCTTTTCTCCCGCCACATCCAACAGGTGCAAGATTCCTCTGAGACGAGCACTAACCTGCAAGTTTGTTGATGAGGTAAGATGTATCTGCCAGCATTATTGAGGAGATCATGCCGATGACACGTTACCTGTCGCTCAGTGCTGCTCTTCTCACCCTGTTCTTCTTGTTCCAGTGGCTCCCCTTAGAAGATGTGAAATCAGGACGGCTCCATGTGAAGCTGGAGTGCCTGCCTCCCATACCCAGTGCTGCCGAGCTGGAGCAGGTAATGGGGGCAGTCAGGAGAGCTGCCGGGGGGGGGGGGGTAGGCGAGGCTGGGCTGCTCTAGCCTGAGAGGAGAGATTAGCCCTCAAGGTGCTTGTGCGAGAAATAGATCAGAATGTCAGTGTTTCCCCCAGAGAGAATAGAAACAATTCTGGGCTGGTGGTGGCATTTTTTCAGTGGGAAAATGGGGTAAGGAGGAAGAATTGAATAGCCTATCTCCCCTTAAAACTCAAGCCAGCCTACTACGTTCTGATATAAAAGTTAATTAATAAGATCATGGTTCTATATGTAACATGTGGTTCTGCTCTCAAACAAATCAGTCTTGTGGCCATTACATGGGATCTTCTAATTGACAGCCATTGGATTTGGGGGATGAAAAGGTCACCTGATTTGGAATTCCCATACAACCCGTCATGTACTGCAATGAGTAATGTGGCCTCCGGAATCCACCCCATGCTTTCTGTTGGGGAGCAAACCCTGTGGACCATCTGTGCTCTCCTTTTTGCAGGTACTGCTGGTGAACAGTTTGATCCAGACACCAAAGAGTGAGGAACTGTCATCTGCCTTATTGTCTGTTTTCCTTGACAGGGCAGCAGAGTTGCCGGTGAGTGGAGAGGCAGACTCCTTCTCTACATTTTGTTGTTCTAGATATTGGAGCTGAAGAGTCCATTCACAGATTCTGTAAACTGCGAGTTGCTTGTTAAACAGACTACAGCAAAGCTTGCTCCTCATACATTCTAGTTCAGGGTTATTTCTAGTTCGCAGTGAAACTTCTTATTGGATCAGAAATATCTGGGTTTGAATTCCAGCTCATCTATGGACTGCTGAATGGTCCTGGGCAAGCTGCTCCCCCTGTAAAATTGGTATAAAAGCAAAAAAGCACTTTGCAGTGACTGGAAGAGCTATTGGACTGGACAGAGAGTACTCTAGCCAGGGGTCTCTAGAAGGATCGTGGCTCACTTCTCTCTGCCCATTCTTATTAGTTTGTGCTTTTTTTCCTGTGCTGTATTTGTGGTGATCTCTGCTGAGGATGCTCAGGATCTTAATTGGTTCCAATAAAATGCTACCTCAAATTAAATTACACAAAGGGATCTATCTGCATATCTGAATTTGAACATGGAAACAAAATGTGGTCATGAGACTTTCTTACAGAGGGTAAAAAGTGAGATTCTTGAAAACTGTGTACCTTGTTTTAAATATCTGTGCCATGAAGAATACATTGTGTCCTGCCTTGATCAATGGATGAAAAAACCATCTAAATAACTATATAATGGTGATCCATAATGGTGATCCACCCTTCTCCTCTTTCCCTTGTTTCACTCTCCAGTCTAATTGTGTTCTTTATGCAGATATTCCTGAGGTAGCTCCTCCTACAGAGTTCTGTGTAATGTTGAACTCACCACAGTGAGGCTGTGACTTCCCCAGAAATTAGCCTGTCTCACTTATAGACACCTCCTGTTGGTGCCTACACTACTAAACTTGCAACTACTCTATCTTGGACTCTCCCTGGTCCGAAAGAAGCTCAGCTGGCCAGCACTAGAACCAGGGCTTTCTTAGTGGCGGCCCCATACTGGTGGAATGAGCTCCCGGAGAGCATCAAGGCCCTGTGGAACTTACTACAGTTCCGCAGGGCCTGCAAAACGGAGCTCTTCCACCAGGCTTTCAATTAGGAGCCGCCACCGGGGGATTGAGGACAACTATGCCCCTGGAACTTGCTGGCTGAGACCCTGCCGGAGGTGGCTTAATTGGATGCTGCCCCTTTCACCATTGTGACTCTGATTGCCACCACTTTATCTATTTGTTTTATTGTAAATTACGCTGTGTTTTAAATTTTGTGAACTATTGTTTTACGGTATTTTAACCTTTGGAAGCTGCCTTGAGCCAGCTTGTCTGGCAAGGCGGGGTAGAAATATAAGTAATAAATAAATAAATAAATAAATAAATCTTTCTCCCCTCTCCAGCTGAAGAAGGGCTCAAAACCCCCAAGCCCGTATGTCAGTCTCTCTGTCCATGGCACCACCTATAAGACTAAGGTAACAACATGGAGAAGAATGTATTTTGGGGGGAAAGGACTGTGTGTGTGTGGGGGGGGGGGGGTAAACCTTTGCTTGGTATTAGGGAATGGTCACAAGGTGGCTAGCAAGGAAGGAGAAGCTGAAAGGGAGAAGCAACAAAATTGGGGGGGGGGGCCAGCCGGGTTAAGCATGTGTGTGCCCATTTACCCTTACCTTAAGGGGCAAGACCTTTTTTGTAGCTCAGTGGCTGGAAAAGAAGCACTTGTTCATAGTCCTCAGCATCTTTGCTTCTGGGTCTGTATGCTAAACCCTCATTTTACATTTGCAGTTAATGAAACAGATGCCTTCATGACTCCCTCACTCCCACTTTTTTGCCCTGGATTTTATGTGGGCCAGTGTGGCCGGCAGAGAGAGACTGCTAGGGCTCTTGTCCTCATCTCCAAGGCTGCCGGGGCTCCAATGCCCTCCCACACTCTTTACCCGCCAGACTCTTAGCAGCCTCTGCAGGTTCCTCCCAGTCTGACGAAACAAGATCCCCCTCGCCCAGGCAAGGCTCTCCCAGGAATACATGAAGCTGCCTTGTACCTTTGGTCTGTCGTGGTCGGTCTTGTCTGCTTGGACTGGCATCAGTTCATCACAGCCCTGGTATTCCAAGGAGGTCTCCCTTCCAAGTACTTGCCAGGGTCCGTCCTGCTTAGCTTCCGAGATCTGATGAGATTGGGTTTGCCTGGGGCCATCCAGGTCAGGGCCAAGATAAAGCATATTTGAGGTTAATTTAAAAGATTCAAATGAGTTAATTCAGGTTTTATTCTGTTTTTACACTGTGAAGCAGTTGCAGATCGTTTTGCAAATGCAAATCAATTAAAAATGCAGTTTCTGCGTCATGAGAAATCAATCCACTTTTGTGGTCAGTGAATATGGTATGATCTTACATCATGTGACTGCCTCGTACGGAGCCAGACCCATTGGATCATCCAGCTCAGTACTGACTGGGCCTGATTCTGGAAGGTCTCAGAATGAGAATGGTTATTCTTGAAACCCTTTAACGGCAGATGCCAGGAACTGGACATGGGACTTCTTTGTGTGCTACTACTGAGCCATGATCCTTCCCCAGATCTTTTCTTCGTGATGGGGCTTGAGATGAACTGAATGTTTGCAAGAGAAGCTGGCCGAACCCAGCACTGATTGGCTGATACTTGTAGTGTTACAAACCCTCCTCCCCAGTTTGACCGATGGGGAGGGGCTGTGGCTCAGTAGCAGAGCACGTGTCACACATGCAGAAACTGCTGGCTTCAGTCTCTAGCCTGACCTCTTAAAGGCTGCCCGGTAGCGGGTGACAGGGAAGATCTTTTTTGGCCTGAGCAACTGCCAATCAGAGTGGGTGATTCTGCTCTAGATGTACCAGTGGTATAACCCTATGAGGAAGCTTCACATGTTCAACTTTTAAAAAATTGATTTTAACAACAGGCAATGAATGAGCACTCAACTGATTAAAAGTTCATGCAGTATTTGTTTAAAAAATACATAAAGACAGCCCTCCTGAAGCACGAAGGGAAGCATAAGACAAATGACTGAACCAGAATTTGAGTCTCACTGGAAAGAGCATCTGTTAACTGGATTAGCCAGGCTAACCACAGAAGAGAAAACCCTGCATAAAACTCATGTTTAAAATACATCTGTGTACCCTGATAATAAGGAATTTAGTGCAGGGATTATTTTTATTGCAAGAAATAGTTAGAAAGCCAGACACTTTTACAAGTTATATAGAGTTCTTTATCCAGGATATTAATGAAAATGAATATTGATGCAAATGGGTCAGTCCAACCAGTAGAGCAGTGCTGATTCTATCAAATGGAAGAAGTACTTGATCACACAGTCCTAAGGTGCAGAACAATATGGGTTTCAAGCTACTCAAGCTACTAAATATTATGCTTGTAGATCGTTTGGATTGAGCGCCCCCCACACCGTACAAATTGTTTTATAGAAAGCAAGGGCCAAACCTCTTTTCTTCCTTCGTATCTTCTTTGAGTCATGGCTTCTCTTTGTGCCTTCAGGTTGCCTCTCAGACAGCAGATCCAATATGGGATGAAGCTTTCTCCTTCCTTATCAAGAGGCCCCATGCAGAGTCTTTGGAGCTGCAGGTCAGTCTCTCACTTCTGAGCCAGAGCTGCTTCTGAGCCAGAGCACCTCCCAAATCTTCTGCTGTTTGGGCTCAGAACACTTGTATCTGTTTTAGGAAGAGCCCATATTTCTGTCCAAAGAGTTTTTATGAGGACTATTTTGGGAAGATGCAGGACAACCAGAGGTCTAGGGCAGAGCTAGGACCATACAGAATATGTAAAAAGCAGATATTTTCATGCAAAAATTGTCCAGAATGTATAAATCCCAAATGGAAGGATATAATAATTAACCAAAACTGAAATGTAATTTTACGCAATAGGTTTGCAGTACACTAACATGGGGTGCGTTCAGACAGGCAGCTAATCCCGCCATTGGCCTGGCTGTAATTTGATCTAGATCGTTTTGATCCAGTGTTGCACGACCAGGCAGCTCCCCCATGAATCGTTTTATCCAGGGGTCATTTCGTAGAAAAAGAGGTGCAGGAGCTCATTAGCATAACTCATTAGCATAACATATTTGCATATGCTACACCATCTGACATCACCGGAAGTATGTCAGAAGGCAAGAAAGAAAGGAGAGAGAGAGCTGGCAGAGAGGGGACCATTACTAATCCAAGCCTCAGAAATACCACTAGTCTGGCATTCGCATATGCGCCTCACCATATACTTATTTTTCCGTGTATGCACGGACTAAAATGGTAAAAGCACTGCCAGCAGTACCTTCCTCTAGGTACCATTTCCTTTGATAAAGTTCACGGGGCCATCAGAAACAAAATCGTTCGGATCGTTTGAGCGGAGCTCTGGGGATGTCACATGTTTAAGCAGTTATGTGCATATCGCTAAGACTTTTTTAAAGTGGCAGCCATTCGGGATGGTCTGAAGACCATCCCTATGGGCCGATTGTGTGCTGGTGGAACAACTAGACGGGGGAAAGTCCACCATTGGCCCATCAGCCAGCTTAGGACCGGACTTTCACCATTATCTTTTAAGTACAGTTCCCTGACAGGGATCGACGGGCTAATCACGGAAGCGGCACAATTCCCAGATGTTGTTATCTGGATGTGCACTTTGAATCTACCAGGCACTTGTGCATGGCGCAGCTCAAAAGAGCCATATGAATGAGACCATGGACCCACAAATTATATGAACACATACAATAAAATATACAGGTTAATGTGATGAGATCTTGGATACGAACTTACTTCTATATCCTTCTGACATCATCTTCAGATTGAATGAAGAATAAGAACAGGATCACTGAAGCTGCGGGGGAAATCGCGCAAAGTCGCGGGTCAAAATGCGCCCCGCGGCAAATAGTGGGAAATTCAAGCAGGCAATCAAGGCAAATGGAGGAACGAAACCGGGGCAGCACTTGTGGGAAATCGGTCTCAGTCTTTCAGCTTGCAGCTGAAGGAACTGTAGGGTGTGGGAGGAACTGGGCTTGGAAAACCAGCCTGCTGCAAGCCCATCATCAGTAAAGCATTTGTGGTATCCATTTGTTTGTAACAATTTATAATGATTATCCCCGTAGGTGAAAGATGACGGGCACCCCATGGGTACGCTGTCCCTTCCACTTTCGCAGCTGCTGGCAGCCGAGGGGCTTGTCCTGGACCGCTGGTTCCCACTCAGTAACTCCAGTCCTGGCAGCCAGATCCTGATGCGAGTGCAGCTTGGGGTAAGTGGGATTTTGTAGGGGGAGCAGCTGTTCTGGATCATGGTGGAAGGTTCTTTGACCAGTTTGCTCCTTTCTCTCACAGCTTCTTATCTCTCAACACTCCGGTGTGGAGGCCCTGAATACTGTGGCAGGCGAAGAGAATGGAGAGAGCTCCCAGAAGGGATCAGAGACAGAACTGTGTATCAGGGAGGATGGAGACTCTGGCTCTGCACAGGAGCTGCGTCAGCGCATGCCGCATGCCCACAGGTTAAGAAGGGGCCCACTGTGGAATGGAATGGATATTGTCTCATGGACTCTTAGGTCTTCTCCGCACACCCTTTCTCTTCCACAAGAAATATGCGCTTCTCATTCCTTTGTTGTACAGGGTCAGGGCATCTTCCTTTAAGGGAGTGCTTCTGTTGCAGGGATATCACATTTTCTGAGCGTGTGAAGTCCAGTATTTCATCTCTTGGGAGATGCAGTCCTTCCTACAGAGAGAGCAGTTGTCATATTTTCACTGCCATGTGGTTGTGTGAGCGTGTCCTTCTTGCACAGTGCCTGTGACATGCTGAGCGACTCGCCTCCCCACCACCCGTGTCATTCCCTTGCTCTTCCAAATGCTGCCTATTCAACTCTTCGTAACATCTGTGGGTGCAACAAAGGCAAATTAACGGTTCTGCCTTTTTCTCCTGGATGCTACTGAGATAGATCTTAAAAACAGTATCTTCCTTTCTGCCTCCTGATTCCTTGCATCTACCAAATATCTTTGTGTTTCCGTCCCTATACCCGGTTGTGCTTCCAAGAAGAATGTAAACATGCACACCCGTCCTTCCTCCTCCCATCATTCCAGTAATAGTCAATTTGCACCTGTGTTTTTGTACCTAGCAGCAACTCAGAGCTGTCAGACTCACCCCTGGGCCAGCTCCGTCTCACTGTTTGGTACCACATGGATGCGCGGAAGCTTGTAGCCGTCGTGCATGCCTGCAGGTAAGGTCTGCAGGACAGAAAGAAGCATTGAGTCCTTGAAAACGGTTTGCACCAGGGTGTGTTGACAGAGATGCTTAGTTTCTCCATGCTGGAGATGGAGGTGACCTTTCCAGGTGTCCTGCTGCAGGCCTCCCCACAACACGTCAGAGCAGGGTTGCTTTCTCAGCTTTAGCCTCTTTGTGGTCTCAGCTCCTTTTCTGTGGTGGTCAAAGATGCTGTAAGTGTAGGAAGCTGAAGGCTTATCCAGGATCCCCCCCAACCCACTATATGTGCCGCGACTCTGAATCAAAAGTAGTCACGTGATATCCCTCCCCACAGGTAAGGGTGCAGGCGATGGGCTTGCTGCAAGGGCAACCTCATAAAGGAAGGCAGCAGTGGAGGGGGTGCGCACACAGATGCCAAAAAAGTAAGAGGGAAGGAGAAAAGGAGCTCATGAAATGGTGGTGCATAAGCTGCCTTTTTAAAAAAGCTACATATGGGCCCCTGCGTTTCAGTGATACATTAGCGGGAGGGGAGAGCAAAAAAGTTGTAAATAGCCATACAAATCCATGTAGCCTTTCATCTGGACCAACCAGATAGGCACAAAACATGGTACAAGCTTCTGAGCTCACCAGAACATTAAGCTGGATATTGCAATTTAAAGAAAAAAAATAGAGGGGTAGGGAAACAGACTTTAACTTAAAAAAAAAAGAACACAACAGTTTTTATTTATGATCTTTCAAGGAACTCACAGTGCCAGCCTTACAAGTGTGTAATTCTGCTTTAAATGTCACTGTTAGGGGAAAGCATACATTGTTTCCCTCCCCCATTTATCCTCAGAACAACCCTGTAAACTAGGTAAGACTGAGAAACAGTAACTGGCCCAGTGTGGATTTGAACCCTGGCCTTGGCATTTCTAGTGCAATATCTGTAATCCCTGTATCGTACCAAAAGAGAAAGGAAAGTGATGCACTGTCTTTATGACACCTTGTTTCGTGAAGAGCCAAACCACCTTATACGTTGCCACCTGTGGTGTCCATAGTTTCAACTCCCTTCAGTGTCTCCTTCTAGAATATCCTTCTTTCTTACTATTTCCATGTCCCTGAATTTTGCTGCCCTTCCACCCCCATTCCAGGAACCTAAAGTCAACTGCCAAGGATATTCCTGACCTGTATGTCTCTCTCATCCTTCTGCCTGACAAATCCCGTGTCACCAAGAGAAAGACCACTCTGCGGAAGAAGACTCTTAACCCTGAGTTCAATGAAAAGTAAGGGAGGATCAAACTGTGTATGTTTTGTGCGGGAGTGTCTCACTGCAAAAATTGGGGAGGGACTTGCAAGGAAATGGAATCACCGTTGTGCCAGTGACCAATCAGATCCAACTTCTGTTTTCTGAAAGGGTTTCTTGTTGTTGGTTGCCATTTTGTTAAGCCATCAGACACTAAAGAAATTTAGTCATTACCAAAGCCTGCCCGGGGAGGGGACTGGAATTTTTCACTTCCTAATTGATCACTCTTCTAGGATGGATTCTACCCAGGAACGTGTACATTCTAAGATCTGCAAGGACCACCAAGGCAACTGACACACTAGCATGAGAGAGTGGAAATTTCCCCCATTAGTATTTAGGATGTTGCTCCAAGGCGCTGTGACAAACGTGCTCTGAGCAATTGTCACAACAGCCCTGCAGTATAAGACAGTGATGTCATCCTGATACTGTCAGTGTAGAGCTGAAGCTGAGAGACAGCTTGCTGTAGGCCACCTACAGTGCAATCCTAAACAGAGTACACCTTTCTAAGTCTGTCGAAGTAAATGGGCTTAGAAGGGTGTGAGTCTGCTTTGGATTGCACTGCTAATGAGTGCATGACAGAGACCTGTTTTGAGGACTTTCTGATCTGTAGCCTGGTATGTTAGCAGCTGTGCTGAACCTCTAAGTCTTTAATGAACACTGAATCAAGTACACTCACTAAGGAGTGATGCTCACAACATGGTTCCCCATAGTACTGGTTTCCATGCAACAAGCTCTTCATACCATGTGGCGGTTGAGAATATGCATTGCTTTGATCCAGATATCATCTGGTTCCAACACCCTTATTGCTTAAATGAAACCAGGCAAAGGATTTCTTAATTCAGAGTCAATCCTCCTTTACCATAGTTACTATCGCCAGTGCAATGTAGGTCCCCCAGTACAGCCATAAGCGTTCATTAACACAGCAGGAGAAAATTTACACCGTGATTTCACCACTCTGATTACAGCAGGTAATTAAAGTGTTATGGGCTGATTTGTATTACTTATTTCCCCCAAACAGGTTTGAGTGGGATATACCCTTGGAAGAAGCCCACCGAAGGAAGCTGGAGGCCTACATTAAAAATGGTGCCTCTTTCATGTCACGTCCAGAGCCAATTGGAAAGGTACGGGGGGTGTTGGGGTTACTGTGGGTTCCACTCTGAGAGGAGAATGGGCTCCTTGATGGAATGGAGCAAGAATACTTCCTCTGTGTTTTTTCTTCCAGGTGCACCTTGACCTTTCACAGATGGACCTGACTCAAGGTGCTGCCCAGTGGTGAGTATGGGATGGAGAGCAAAACGTGCAAGGGAGGGGTAGTGGGAGAGGCCAGCTCCACTCTTCTGCATCGGTGGTCAGCAGGCTGACAGAGAAGCATTTCCTCTTTTCTTTTATGGGGTGGGAGTCCGATCTGAGCTGCTGTGTTCATAGTGATGGGAAATTTGAATCAAAGATGAGGATTGTCTCATTACTGAGGCTGAAAAAAGACCATGTTTTGCACTATATCAGGAGGGCTGGACTCTTCCAGATCTCTTTCTCCTTTTATCTACCAGTTGCTGGATGTATGAACTGTAATGAGTTGCATCTGACAGTACTATTATAGTCTTGGTCCTTCTCCCTAGACTTTTATCCCTTCTTATCCTCCTCCCCTTCCAGCGTGCTCCATCATGAAAGCTGCCCTTTAGTAAAACCGTTTACGGAACGTGTGTATCCCTGTGTACATTACTTATTTGTGTATAAAATGGATGACTTGCATTCTTTTCAATATATCCTCAGCAATGTTTTATTTAGGACTGCATTTCACTAATTTTTTATTGGCAGTCCTAATAGTGACTTGAATTGTGGTCTTCTATTTTTTTTAATAATTATTGTTTTATTTACATTGTCAGCCACTTTGAGTTCCGCAAGGTAGAAAAGTGGCTACTCGATGTTTTGAATAAATAAATAAAATGTGTAACAGAAAAATAAATACCAGCCTCAGGAAAAAGAATCGGTCACTAAAATATCTAAATTAAAACCACAAATGCATGTACCACACCTGGGGAGTTGAATCCTGTGTATGGAAATGCAGAGCACATCTGGTCGACTCCTCTGCTTGACCCACAGGGGGACATGAGGACTGTGTCGCATGTGAACGTAACACAGAGGAACCTACAGCTCTCCACTCTGCATAAAAGGGAGGGGCTGAGGATAGTCAGCCTTCCATAAGGTGTCCTAATTGCGGTGATGGGGAGGTTCTGAGAGGAAACTGTGACTCCCCCTGATGACTGCTCCCACAGCCCTTGGAAGGCCCTGCTTGGCAGACTGCAAATTATTGCTGTTAGGCTACCATGTGAGGAGAGTTCGGAGACGATTGACGCTTGTTTCCCTCCCCTGTTTTGCAGGTATGACTTAAAAGATGATAAGAGCACCTAGTTGCCCCAGTGCCTCCTTTCTGAAACTTCACCACCCAGGGAGTTGAAGAGCTGGCATGAACATCTCCACCATCCTTCCACTGCAGGATTATAAACTCACCCCCTGCCAGACAGGCTTTTCAGTGTTTTGCTTTCAAGCAATCCTGGTGTTACATTTTTAGAATCTTCTTTTCAGTGTGAAGCTGGTAGGGGTTGAGAAGTGAGTGGCCCGTAGGCGATTTTTGAAGGAGGTGGGCAGATTTGCATCCTGCATTCACCCTATGTGCTTCTTTCAACACAGCGAACCACATTCTGCCTTTTTTCTTGACCAAAGAAGAGAGACTTTTCTTTCATCCTTCCATTGAAGACAAAGGTCCTTACAGGCTGGCTGAGTCGACTCTTTCAGCAGCCACTGGAGAGGCTACTAAGCGGGCCTTGGGGCTGTGCATTCTTGCTGGAAAGGTTTAAGAATACCAACACCGAGGGACCAAATATTTCCCCATGCTAATAGTGGGCAAATACCCGACTGACTTCCTCTGAAACAAGGGGTTCCATGGCTGAGCAGGGTCACTGGTGTCCCCCAAGGGGACCAAGTAGCAGCTTTTATCTAGAAAGGGAACATTGTCCAGCTTGTACAAGTGACAGGGATTTTGACCTAGCCCCTCCTGTTAATATGGTTTGAAACTGATACTGGGTCATTTTTTGAACCAAGGGTTTAAAGAGGAGAGGGTGCAGTGGCCCAGCACTTCTTATTTGCAGTGTCTTTTACATTCCCCCCTCCTGTTTGTGGGCTCCACAGCTCTGACTCTTATGCATGGTGTGGTGCCCATGCACCCAGCATCAGCTCACCCTACCCTCACCGTCCATACCCACTCTTTCTGTTTCTGACTCCTGTAAAGGGAATGCCTTGTTTGACTTCTTGTCTCACTGCTTAATCTGCTGCTTCTGCTGTCTGCAGTATCTGTATTTCTGCCATGTTCAGTTTTTTGAGGATTTTTAAAAGATGAATGTTGCCTGGTGCCTTTTTGCACCCAAGCCCTCGAGGTGGCGAGTTGGGTGAAAACCTCTTCCTCCTCACCCTACTGTGCCAAGTTTCAGGGCTGTGTGCATTCTGTAGCAAGGGAATTCTAATTTCAAATCAGACTTGCAGATGTTCAGAGAATGTATCTAACTGTGTATGGATTCACTTGCAATATTTATGTTTTGTCTGAATATGTTGTGCAAGATGAATGGAAGGAAACTTATGGGAGGTTGTGGGGAAAGAAGATTTGCTTTGAGGATCCAAAGATCACCATGTTACATGAGGCCAGGGTTGCTTAATCAGTAGGATCATCTAGCTGCTGTCATTGCTTTGCTACAATCAACTAGAAACAAAATTAATACAGCAGCTCTGCAGATATTAGCACTATTATTCCTCATAAAATCCAGCCACACCCATCCTCAAAAGAAAGATTGTACTGTACACTTACTCAAAAGGAAGTCCCATCTGTGCAATTGTCCCTCTAATCAGTAGTTTTTACCTGTTTCTTTCAAAGCAACCTCTGTTTTTCGGTTTCTCCTTCTATTTAATTTCTCCCAGTTCCTGAACTAATTTTCAATTACCTAATTCCTGCTTCAGGAGGGAGGGGAGTTAGTTACTGGTTTTCTGTATGCAGCCCAAACAATTGCTGATTTCTTTCTCATTGTTGCAATAGTGCAATCGCACTAATAAAAGAGACAAAAATACTGAATAATTTCTTTGGCTGCACAGAGGTAATCAGTAATGAAAGCCCCCCCCCCCCCCCTAATACTACAGCGAATGAAGTGAACAGGCTAATTATGACTCTGAGAAGCAGAAGTCTCTCTAACACAGCAGTAGTAAGAAAAACCACTGTTAACAAGATGCTAAATAAATAAATACATTTGTCTGTGATTGATTTTTCTATGCCTTGAATACTGGATGATTACAATTATGAACTACAAAAAGTATACAGTTCCGCTGAGGTCTATGTAATCAGTTTCAGAGCAGGTGAGTACAGTTTTGTAAATTTATAAAAAACATCAACATCAAGAGACAAATATCAGGAAGAATTCACTGAAGGAAAAATCATCACATGAGGATCCTGGGGATAGACTCCTGCTGAACTTCTTCACTGAGACCAGTATCAGCTATTTACAAGATGTTACAGGAGGCTATACCAGCACTAGAAAGTTTTTATTAATTTCCAGTTTGAATGGTGCTCCATGTACAAGATTTCAATAACAGATGTAGAACTACTCCTAGAATGACTGTCACTTTTATTGGTATTTACATAAACTTCGGAAAGAACATCTTGTAAATAGTTGTTAACAGGGCTCATTTTGTAGCAGGAACTCCTTTGCATATTAGGCCATACCCGCATGATGTAGCCAGTCCTCCAAGAGCTTACAGTAGCCCCTGTAAGAAGAACTCTGTAAGCTCTTGGAGGATTGGCTACATTAGGGGTGTGTGGCCTAATATGCAAAGGAGCTCCTGCTGTGAAATGAACCCTGGCTGTTAACATTGATAGTGGTCTCACTGAAGAAGTTAAGCGAAACAAGGAAGTCTATCCCCAGGATCCTCATGAGATGATTCTTCCTTCGATGAATTCTTCCTGATGATTCGTCTCTTGATGCTGAAGTTTTTATAAATTTACAAAATTGTACTCATCTGCTCTGAAATTGAGTACATAGACCTCAGTGGAATTGTATGTTTTTTGTAGTTCATAATTGTCATTGTTCACTATTCAAGGTATATAAAAAAATCAATCACAGACAAGTATATTTATCTATTTAGCGTCTTGCTACAGTGGTTTTTCTTATTGTTGCTGGCCTCTCTATCACAGGCAAGGAGAAAAATGCCTAGGTAGCATTTAGTAGCTCAAAGAATTCTCAGGAGTATTTTGTCTGTCCAGCCCAAACAGGCCAATGCTGCAATAGTTGTTGATGTTTTCTTTTAAAAATCACAAATCGGGTCTGGGGGGAAAATGGGAGCTGAACTCGCTTGAAAGAGGCTCCTTCCAGAGTGTGTGTGGGCAGCATGGCATTCTCCCCACAGGGCTGCATCCACACTAAATTTTCCATTAGGGACATGAAACTATCCTGCCTCCCTCTTCCCAGCGCAGTCCACTGATCTCCACAAAAGGCTGGTCTTGAGGGATAGTGAACCCTGAGGAGTGACATGAGAGGGGGGAGAGGTCCATAGTGGGAAAGGAGAATTGGTAGAAATTGTCAGCTCTAGGGTTGGATCCTATAATTCCCTCCTACTGACTTGAATCCTATGACTCTCTCCTGCTAACTTTTCCTTAAAGGGAGAAAGACTTCCTCCAGTGGCTTTTTCTGATAGAGAAAAGCATTTCTTTGCTGAAGGAAGTCTTTCTCTATTAGACAAAGGCTTGGTGGAAGGAAGTCATAGGATCTGACCCTTACTCTGGATCCAGCGCATTGCCTGAAGTACCTGGGCTTTGGTTTACACAAGGTTGTGGGGGGGGGGGGGTTCCCTTGTCTTTCCAGATAATCCATTTAGTTCTTTGAGAGAGATTCTAATTGTTTTAACAGTTTTTAAAATCATGCGGATAAGCCCTCAGGGAACTAAATCCTGGCTGATGCCTTGCCACAGATTTCTTGCTGCCTTTCCAGAGTGTGCAATCTGAGATGGGTGGACAGGAAAGGGGGACAAGCATTTCTCTGCAATGCTGCCTGACCTGCTGCTGCTGCCTCTTTTCTTGTCCTTTGCTCAACCATCCCATCTGGATCTCCAATTCCCACCCCCCCTCCCCTTTGTCTGGTTGCATGCAGGAGCTCCTGAGCTGCCACAGAAGCCAAAACCATTGTTTGTGATCTATTTATAAATGATTTTTAATTTCTTATTTCTGTGCATACGACTGTCACAAATACGTCTGAGAGAGCAAAACCTGCATCTTCTCTGGCTCTGCTCCCCCTAGAGCTAGTCGAACTGGAAGCCGGGGGGAGGGGAGAGATATGCCTGAAAGGTGCTTGATCACACTGCTCCCTTCCATGCCAAACCAGGCCTCCAGTTTGTGCTATTCTTCAAGCAGGCTTTACTGTAGGAATGTGTTCCTGGCACTTGTGCCTCTTGTAGCAGCCACTGTAAACTTGTCATAGCCAATAAAGAGAAGAGGAAAATGTGTCTGTGCTTTAATGTTTATTTATTCCTTACCTCAGGCAACAAGAACATGGTGAAGAAAACTGCACCCTCTTGCCAATCATTCTGACATTCCATAATTCCAAACCTTCCAAGGTTAAATGGTTGCACCAATGAACAATTACACTCAAAGAAAAGAACTGACCAAATTTAATTGACATGAGGTAACGTCACCTGACAAGTGAGGTATACAGTACAGTCCTCAACAAGAGTTACATCCATCATAGTCCATTGAAATAAATGACCTTAAAAAGGTGTAACTCTGCCTAGGATGGCACTGTAATGCAGAAAAAGGTTAAAGTTGTGCTCTGGTAATCCCACTGCTCATGTTGTTACCCCAGGACCAGACTGGGAAAATATAATAACCAATGGACTGGATTCAAAATGGATGATTCAAGGCATGTGTCTTTTCTCAGTGTCTTGTTCTGGAGCAGTTACTCCTGTTCACCATCAAAGACAGGGTACTTGTCCTAATGGCCTAAGATGGTGCAGCCATTCCATATGAAACTCAGAAGGTATTTTTGATTCCTTTTAATTTAGTTGTAGCATATTCCTGATTTGTAGTCAAGGAAGCTTTTGATTAAAGATGTTTACCTACATTTTCTGAGTGGTCAGTATCTACTGTTCACTGGGGTTATGAAACTAAGATGGTATCTCAAAATTAGTAGGTATACAAGGTGTTGGATTTTTGGAAGCAGGAATACAGTATTTCCTTCTATCTCATACTGTTTCTTAACACTGGTTTAAGCAGATTACTAAAAATACAAAGAACTAGACCATATTTAAATGGCTGCGATAACCAATCACAAATGCATAAAATTTCACAACTGAAAGAGTGATAAGTCAACTATTATCTCCTAATAAAAGAGGTAATGTCTCCATATAATCTATATTTTGGAGCAAAGAAAAAATTAAATGATTTCTCACCCCAGAAAAATAATGACATCCAAAAGTCATGTGATACAGAGTGTCGACACCAGCTACTCCAGTCACATACTCTTATCACCTTTAAGACCAACAAGGTCATTCATACCTTGGTCATTAAGACCAACAAGCTCTTTCAAGGTAAGAGCTTTCATGTGCACACAAACTTCCTCAGATACATTGAAATGGAAATTAACAGTCCATATAGGCAGAGGGTGAACAGCAAATTTGCATACAACATAATGAAGAAGAGTTGGATTTATACCCCGCCCTTCACTTGTGAGTCTCAGAGCAGCCTACAATCACCTGAGATAGGGGCTGAGCTAGTTCTGAGAGAACTGTGACTGACCCAGGGTCACCCAGCTAGCTTTATGTGGCAGAGTAGGGAATCAAACCCAGTTCTCCAGATTAGAGTCCACCGCTCTTAACCACTAGCTGCTGTCATTGTGTCTTAACCACTACACCAAACTGAAGATGATTTAACAGATGCAAAGACCAAACAGGAATAACAAGCTAAGTTTATATGGTCATATTTTTTTTCTTATTTGGAATAGTAGATTGGAATAGTAATTGTAATATGATGCAGTAAATACTGGAATGTATTTCTCTGATCTGGTGACAGTGGAGACATAACACTGCATTACCATTCACCCCACCTCAAAGAAAAGGATGCTGCTAGTCACCTCCATGCTTGAGAAGAGACAAATGGAGCATAACGATGGTCTCAGTTAATTACTCTTAGCATTAGGATACATTTACACATTACTCTCCTATTTTGACATATTTATTTGCTTCATTGTGTTTCTCCTTGTAATTAAATCCAAACAAATGGTGACCATATAAACTTAGCTTATTATTCCTGTTTTGTCTTTGCATCTGATAAATACCTTCATTATGTTGTATGCTATTTGCAGTATACCCTTTGGCTATATGTATGGACTGTAAACTTCCATTTCAATGTTATCTGAGGAAGTGTGCATGAACATGAAAGCTCATACCTGAATAAAACTTTGTTGGTCTTAAAGGCACCACTGGACTCAAACTTTGGTCTTCTGCTTCAGACCAACATAGCTGCCAGTGTTCCCTCTAAGATGAGTCAGTGTGAGCTAGCTCGCAGTTTTTTAGTCTCCAGCTCACACATTTTTGTCTCAGCTCAGGAAGGATGGCTCCAGAGCAAACTAATTCATGCAGGAGCCAAATGGCTCACTCACAACTTCAATGCCAGCAGCTCACAAAGTAGAATTTTTGCTCACAAGACTCCACATCTTAGAGGGAGCATTGTGCCCACCAACCTTTGTCTAATAAACTTTAACATTAACAATAAATAGAGAATAACAGTACTGGGTAGAGATAACAGAAATCATTATATAAGTTAAACAATAAAGGGCCCAGCACATACCCCTGGCACACTCCCTGCTGTAGGGATTACATTAGAAAGTTGTCCATCTAACCCACAACAGATTTGTGCAATGGGATTAGAATACAGAATCTCAGTCAAAGCCAGCAGTAGTCAATAGATGTTAATTTTAATTTATACCACAATCGGGCGTGGGGTATGGTATCAAAAGCTGCCTTCAAATCAATGAAGGCAGCAGCAAGGATTCCCCGACTCTTGGTTGTATATTATGTTATATTATTTATTCATTTTTATTTGTTTATTTATCACACTTTTATATATCCAAAGATTATCATCTGTACCAGCCCCTTCCCTAAAACCGGCATGTTCCCTTCCCAGGATTTTATTAGTTTCCAACCAGCTCACAAATTGTTAATAAAGGACAGAGCAAAAAGCTTCCTGGCCACTGATAAAAGGCTGGTTGGCCTGTTGTTGGATGCCTCTGGTTTGTCTCCCTTCTTATAAACTGGGATTATAATAGCATGTCTCCAAACAGATGGCATAACTCCTGTCGCATTTGTCTGAGTGAATACAGTTGCCAGTATATCCTTTCCACCAAGAAGTATTGGCGTTAAAGAGTTCTGGGGGAATTACATCTACACCAGGGGGCCTTCACATTCTTCATTTGAGAAATCAGAAAACTAATTTCACATGGTCAAATGGGGCAATTCTGGTAATTCATCTGGATTTCAATCACTCTGATAATCATAGTTACTGCAATATCTAGCAAAAATATTAACAGGTATGCAATTAAATATGAAATGAGAGTGGACTCCTAGGATGTAAAACAGAACTAACTTCCAAAATTCACTCAGATTTCTATTATTTCTGGCAACTTTTAATTAGCTTTTGTCAATTAGTAAGGCAAGCTGCTTCTTTACTTTTGAATACAGCTTGTCCGTATGCCTTTTTCCCCTAAAAAAGAAAAAATTGTAGTGTAGTTGAAGAGCTAGAACGCCTGTATTCCATAAGTGCTTGCTGGCAAACTTTTTTTAGTGAATTTCAAGGCCTTTGGTTTAGAATAAGCTGGCAATAAGTGAGAATAAATTTGCTCTAACTTACAACAGCTATCATAGACTCTGTTTTGGATACAAGAAATAAGGGCATATGATCACTAGCAATGGTTTTCCCCACTTCAAGATAATTTGCCAAATCAATCAAGTCAGCAGAAATAAGACAATAGTCTGTACTGCTTGCCCTAAAGTTGTTCAAACAGGTAAATTCCCTATGGTTTACTCTCTCCTTTAGACCATTCAAAACTATTTTCTACTGTTTTCTACTATCTACAAATTTGGCTATGAGTTTACCAAATAGATAGATCTTATTATCCTTAGATGATCCATTAGGATGATTAAAACAGCTTGTTTCTTTCATTAATATTCCTGGAGACACAGAATGAAAGATTTCTAGGGCAGTGCCAGTACATGCATTAAAATCACTCATAAAAATAAAAGATGCCCTTGGATGTCTGCAAGCCAAATAATGTACATAGTTGATAAACTGATCCCAAAGAGTGATGGTTGACTACTTCATTCACTGGTGAGAGGGGTAAAGTACACATTAAATAAGTTCAGTTTTAAGAAGCCTACCTCAATAAGAACTGCAATCGCCCAAGGGGGGAAATTAGGAAGTGGAGAATTTTTAAAACGTAATGACAGTGATATCAGACTAAGGAGACCCCCCCTAAGGGCAGCCAGATTGAGTAGCATCAAGTGAATAATGCTTGATGATTTGCAGAAACACAAAGTAATTCTTTGTCAACAATTCTTTAATTTCTGGGTAGGAGCTTTTAAATTCCCATCCATTAATGTTCCAGGAAAACATTTTCAAACAATGGCCCTACAGTGCATTTAACACATTTTCTGGTCATTGGCTGGTATGGCTTTGTCGGAGAGAGCCATTACAAGATTTAATTTGTCCGGCAAGTCCCCAGAAACAGCTAATAGAAAAGAAAACACAGCTCTTCACAGCACCACAGCAGCAGCACTGCCCAGCCAAACTGGAACGCAGCCTCTGAGGCTACAGTTCTTGTGCTTTCTGGAAAAGTTTTAGTATGTCGACACTGTTGCGCTCTAAGAGGAGAATTCCCCCACTGTCCCCATTTAGGGAAGTGTCTGGATTTTTCTTAATATGTTTGATACAACTGATGACCCCACATAACACTTCCTCTGTGGGAACAGTAGATCTCTGTCTTAAATAGATGGGATTGCTACAAACCCTCTGATGTGGTGCATACCAGATAATGTAGATATTCTTTTCTGTAGGCATGAAGCCAAAACAGGTGATTTAATTCCTGGGAGGACAAGTACAGATTCCCTTTTTACAGAGAATTACATGCACCCAACAACTCTTGCTTTGCTTCACCATAAGAATTGTCCAGAGAGTCTTCCCCACTTCCATTTTAGCTCTAAAAGTCAACTTCTTCAACAGAGTTAGTGTAGTGTGGTTGTTAGCATGCCAAACTGAGACTCTCGAAATTCTCATTGCTAGCTACACAATCCTACCGACCATATAGCAGTTGTGATGACATCAGAATGCCATGGAACTATATTGAACTATATGATAATCCCCCCTCCCCAAAATCAAAATTATAGCTTCCTCACACAAGACCATTTTGCACACATCGTTTTAAGCTGGTTTTTACACCCCACTCTTCACTACCTGAAGGAGTCTCAGAGCAGCTTACAATTGCCTTCCTGTCCTCTCCCCACAACAGACACCCTGTGAGGTAGGTGGAGCCAAGAGAGTTCTGAGAGAACTGTGACTGACCCAGGGTCACCCAGCTGGCTTCACGTGGAGGAGTGGGGAATCAAACCTGGTTCTCCAAATGAAAGTCCACCGCTCTTAACCACTACACCACACTGGCGCTTACTGGAGCTACACATGCACACGGTACACACAACTATTGCTGAAATGAGGAAAGGCATACTTTGGGAGGGGTAGCAAATATGGTAGAAGACAGAGTCAGGATACAGGATGGTCTTGACAGGCTGGAAAACTGGGCTAAAACAAATATAATGAATTTCAGTGGGGATAAATGTAAAGTTCTGCATTTAGGTAAGAAAAACCAAATGCATAATCATAGAATGGGGGAGACTTGTCTTGGCAGTAGTATGTGCAAAAAAGGATCTAGGGGTCTTAGTAGACCATACACTGAACATGAGTCAGCAGTGTGATGCTGTAGCTAAAAAGGCAAATGCAATTTTGGGCTGTATCAACAGAAGTATAGTGTTCAGATAATGTGAAGCAATGGTATCACTTTACTTTCCTCTGGTAAGACTTCACCGTCCTAGAGTATTGTGTTCAGTTTTGGGCACCACAATTTAAGAAGGATATAGACAAGCTGGAACGTGTCCAGAGGAGGGCAACTAAGATGTTGAGGGGTCTGGAGACCAAGTCCTATGAGGAAAGGTTGAAGGAGCTGGGTATGTTTAGCCTGGAGAGGAGACGACTGAGAGGTGATATGATAACCATCTTCAAGTATTTGAAGGGCTGCCATATAGAGGATGGTATAGAGTTGTTTTCTGTTGCCCCAGAAGGTTGGACCAGAACCAACGGGTTCCTGACAGTTGGACCAGAACCAACGGGTTCCTCAGTGGAACAGGCTTCCTGGGTAGGTGGTGGGGTCTCCTTCTTTGGAAGTTTTTAAACAGAGGCTAGATGGCCATCTGACAGCAATGTCATGAGAGGGAAGGCAGGAAGGGTTGCATCAGCACTTAGTTCTCGTGGCCCTTTCTTACTCGCCCACGGAAATGCTGATTGCCACTTTGGGGTCAGGAAGCAATTTTCTCCAGACCAGTTTGGCTGGAGATCCTGGAGAAGGGTTTGTTTGTTTTTTGCCATCTTCTGGGTGTGGAGCAGGGGTCACTGGAGTGTGTGTGGGGGTATTTGTGAATGTCCTGCATTGTGCAGGGGGTTGGACTAGATGACCCTGGAGGTCCCTTCCAACTCTATGATTCTATTATTCATAAGAAGTGAAATGCTTTGCAATACCATATGCAAAAGTTGCTTGGCTGCCCTTATGCTCCTACATTCAGCTGCTATTGGTAATTTTGGCAGGATTACCAAAAGCCTCAAGAGGAATTAGAAGTCTTGTGCCCTCTTTGGACTAAAATCTGAGAGACCCAGGTCTGAATTCCCTCTCTGCCACAGAGGCTTGCTGGATTACCTTGGGCTAGTCACTCATATTCACCCTAACTGACTTCATGGGATTGCTGTGAGGGTAAAACAGTGGAGAGGAGAATTATGTAAGCTTGTTGTGGCCAAGACCCTGGAGAGCTGCTGCCAGTCAGGGTGGACAGAGCTGGGCTAGATGGACCAATGGGCTGAAACACTACAAGGCAACTTCACAGGTCCAGATGTAGTTGTCTCCCCCCCCCCCCCCCCCACACACAAAAAAGCTGAAGTCAAGTACAACATATCAAGAGACGGGGAAGTTTTGCCCTAACCTGGAGAGTGCAGGCCAGCCTGATCTTGTCAGATCTCAGAAGCTAAGCAGGGCCAACCCTGGCAAGTACTTGGATGGGAGATCTCCAAAGAATACCAGGGCCAGGAGGCAGAGGCAGGCTATCAAACCACTTCTCTGAACATCCTCCATACCCCAGTAGGAGTCGCCAGAGGTCGCCATGACTTCCAGGCACAGGCACACACACATGCACACACAAAAATACAAAAAGAGAGAGAGAAGGAAGTTTCCAAACCTTACGGAGAGGTGAGTGCTAAGAAATCACCCACCTCCGTTCTCAAGCGGAGGATATTAGATTAAAAACAGATGCTAAACCACCCTAGAAAACCAAGCTGAGGGCAAGCAGAGCCACAAAAGGAAGTTCTCCAGCGTTCACTCTTCTTTGTTGTCCATGTTGACTTTCACCCAGGCTGAGAGCTACTGGCAGTGCCATCAGCCTCACCACCTGTCAAGCCCTGCTGGGATCTTTGCCAATCCCAATTTAACAATAATTATATATAAGGAGAAATCTGCTTCAAGGGAAGAAGTGGGAGGGATGTTAGCTCCTGAAACAGACACAAGACTAAACACCCCCTTTAATAGAGTTGTAACACAAAGTTATCCAGAATGTGGGGGAGGAAGCTCTGGCAGGGCAACTGGAACCATCGATCAAGTCCTCCTTAGCACAGAGCCAGAAGGCTTGCCTCTTGCTTCTCAGCTGCCCTGTCTGTCACTCTTCATCTCTTTTGTTAGCTTTAGACTATAAGTTGATGTGACTAGAGCTGGCATCTGAGGGTTGCAGAGTGTCCCACTGGCATTCATTGAGCCTCCTGACTGGAACTTGGTGAGAAAAAATTTACAGGAAGAGCTTGTTTGGCCCAATACTGGCTTCCAGTTTTCCTGGTCAACCAGTAGCTGTTTACTCTAAGGCAAAGCTATATCTGAAATTCTGGCAGGCCTGAGGAGTCTGAGTCCTCAGCTCTTTGGGGATTCAGTTCTGTGAGGTTGGGATGTATTTTGCCTTCTGAATGACACTTAGCGTTAGGATAGCACCTTCTGAGTGTTCAAAGCATTACATGTGCACTCTCTCTCAGTAATCTCCACAACAGACCTGTAAAGTAGGCCACTGTTATTATCTCCATATTTGAGGTGTGGGGAGCGTGAGAGAGAGAGGTTTGCCTAAGGCCACCTGAGGCAGAGGCAAGATATGAACCAGGGAGTCCCTGTCTCACAGTTCACACTTGTAGACACCGCTATGTAGTCCTGCCCACACTTGGGCCAGCTGCTCCATAAAAGGTATGGCAGGAACAGCCGATAATCCAGGCTGTGTGTATTTCACACTAAAAACAAACTTCTGCACCAAGTATAACTGGATGCTACTGCCTCTGTACATCATGCAAAGCAAGATATACAAGCAAGAAGGAACATGCAAATATGTTTTCTCTGTTTTTGCTAATCACCAGGACTGGTGCAGGAACTAGGCAGGGGACTGAAACAACAACTGAAAATCTTTCAGCCACCACCATTGCTTCTAAGGTGTCAATAGGTATTGGCCATACACTCTCAAGCATGTATTCACAACCACAAGGACTAGAAACTCCCCCTCCCCCGCCGCGAATGAAAGCAAAGGTTCTCAGAAAGTTGAGAATATCACATTCTGCACTTCTCCCTAAGTTCCTGAAACCCAGCTCTGTCAAAAAAAGCACTTGCTATTGGGTGATGCTATCAACAATGGACTCCTGTGTTCTGAAAAAAACATAACCAGACATTGTGCTGTTCTTGAGCTCTGCTCACTTGCCATACAGTAAATGGCAGGAAACAGTATTGTTGTGGGCCCACTGACCACTGTGTGGCTCGGTCAGTCCTAAGGATGCCAGCCTCCAAGGGGGACCTGAGGATTCCCAGAAATTACAGCTCATCTCCAGACTACAGAGATTAGTTCCCCTGGGGAAAAATGGATGCTTTGGAGGGTGGACTCTCTGGCATCGTGCCCGCTGAGGTCCCTGTCCTCCTCAGGCTCCACCCCCAAATCTTCAGGAGTTTCCCAACCAGGAAAACCCTTCTGGCAACCCTTCCCCCCATTCCCCGCGGGTAGCCAGGAGGGACCTGGCAACCCTAGTCCTAAATGACAAAAAGGAATAGTAATGTGTCTTAATGATTGTAGATGGGCTTTGAGCGTTGGGAAATGGTAATTGTTCATAATGTTATTGTTCATAATGCTATTGTTCATAACGTTAAGAGTTTACTGCTATACTACTATTAAGTATGTTCTAAGTTGCCAACCAGTGATGAGGAGATGAGGCCAAACAAATGACAAATAATGAGGGGAGAGAATCAGAAGGAGAAAGACAAGGCATATCATGGAAGACAGAAAGTGAAATGAAGAAGAAAAGTGTGGAAAGAGGAACAGATTGAGAAAATAGGAGAAGTTGTTTTATTTTCTACAACACACTAAGAGGGAAGATCTGGATGAGCAGACAAAACTATGGAACTGGGTGGAAGGAAAGGAAGAGAAAAACAGATGGCTGGAAACAACAATCTCTTTTAGGAGGCTGAAGCTTGGCAACGACTCCAGCAGTTATGAGCTGTACTGGCTGGTCTTGTCTTGCTCCAGTGCTGGCTTGGTTCATGGGTGCAGCAAGTGGTCGCCTCCTTGTAGTAAACTGTGCAGAAAGGCATGGCAAGCAGAGAGCAGAGCTGCTGCTGTTTACTGTGCGCTGCCTTCCCTGTGCCCCTAGTGGCTGCAGTGCAGAACTGCATTAGAAGTAAAATAAACCAATGGGCGATTCTGCATTGGCTTTTCCCTCCATTGTTTTACGAAACCCAAGTTGGAACAGAAATTCCCTCTGCGTTGCATGTTGCTTTCACTTCCTTTGATCACTGGATTTTATGGTACCTTCTGCATAGATTTATGGCCATTTCAGGGCTGTTCAGGTGTGACTTTGTAGTCAGTACAGCATTGGCCCAGGGTATTTGAATGTGGTTTTGAGCTGCACCTTTTCCTCAGTGTTGAGAAAATGTGGAGCAAATGCCAGATGCAGAACCAGCCAATGATATGTGACTTTCTGCCAAATGGTTGTAGCTCACTGAATCCCATGCTCAGCGCATCCTGAGGCTAGAAGGGTGCCCAAAGGATGTTTCTACTGCCTTAAGGGCAGTTGACAAGGGTATAAGGTGGGAGACTGAGCCAGCTTGGAGAAGAAAATGGGCTTCTGAACCAAAAATAGCTCTTAAGATCTGGATCTAGTTCTTACTTATTTATTTATTTATTCAATTTATACCCCGCCCTCCCCACCTTACGGCAGGCTCAGGGCAGCTACCAACAGGTTAACTGCACATTAAAAGCATAAAAACATAAAAACTTACAGTACACAATAAATCACACCACAAGATGGTATAAACTGTGTTGACCATATCTGAGCAGCGTCATAGATGGTAACCAGTACCAGTCAGTGCTAGATGGTCTAGGTTGGCCAGGCTGTAAAATCGGGGTGGCCCCTATTTGAAGGCCTGGCAGAAGAGCTCCATCTTGCAGGCCCTGTGGAACTGTAGAAGGTCTCGCAGGGCCCTGATGTTCTCTGGGAGCTCATTCCACCAGAGCGGGGCCGCCACCAAAAAAGCCCTGGCCCTCGTAACCGCCAACCGGGCCTCCCTCGGCCCCAGGACAGCCAGGTGATTTTGGGACCCCGACCGGGATGGGACACAGATTGGAAGGGGACCGAGCTCGTCTACATCTCCGTTCCCTTCCCTTCCACTTCCATCTTGGAAGGAAGTGGAAGTCTTGGAAACCTTCACAAAATTTTGTTAAGGATGTATATTCTACTATTGTTGAGAAAGAAAGACTCTTGGTTACTAGAGACTATTTATGTGGTGCCTTTTTCTGTATCAGTTTCCCCCCTCAATCTCACACGTAAAAGTACAGTGACCCCACAGCAAAATATGTGGGGGTGGGGAGGATTGCTGAAATCTTTTCTGGAGCCCCACACAGCTCTCTGACCCATAAGCTCTGCTTTCTCCGCTGCACACAGAGGCAGGCCCATTCAAACATAAACCTTTTTGCATATAAAGAACCAAACAATTAGTTCATCTAAATATTCTTTGGATCAATATCTCTCCGGTTCCCACAGAACCCAGCTTTGCACTGCCTTGGCCCTGAAATCTTCAGCATTATGTTCTTTGGCTGACCATGCTACTCAAAGTCTAAAACGTCCTCCAGATAAACATGTTCCCACTGTCTTGTGATAAGGGAGCAGCCCCCACGTTTTACATTTTGAGTTGCCAAGAATTGCACAAGAGCCCAGTGAAAGGAGGAGGATGGAGAAACTCCACACTGGGGAAAGTCCCAGGTAACTATGCCACAGCAGTCAGACTGGGCTCTGCTCTGTAGCTTTGTTACCATATCAGTTAATCCAGCCTGGCTGAGTTTTAATAGATGGGTGAACCCCACCCTTGTTTGCCTTATCTCGGACCTGGTCCGTATGACTGGCACAGAGATTTTGCTGAGCTGGCTGGCTTGGTGCCTCGAAGGCATATCCTTAGCTGAGCTGGCTGGCTAAAGGATGCTTTGTTGCAGCAAAGCCCTTGAAGATCTCCTGGACTTGAATGGAGGGGGGAACTAACATTGCTGAAGGTGACTGATGCTCCCATTTTTAGACACATTCCCTCTCCATACCCGGCTACTCCTCTCAGGCTGACATCACTGTATCCCACAGAGCTATTTAAGCAGTAACAAGGCAGAGCCAGCCTGAGCTGGGGATCCTGCCTGCATAAGCCAACTGCCCCTCTGCTTCCTTCCAAGTGTAGGAGACACAAAGCAACATGCCCCCCAAGAAGGATGCCCCAGTGAAGCGGCCAGTAGCCCCCCCTGCCAAACCGGCTGCTAAGCCAGCTGCTGCTGCTGCAAAGCCAGCTGCCCCAGCAGCCAAAGCCAAAGTGCAAGACACAGTTCCAGCACCACCGTCAGCACCAGAGAAACCCAAGGAGCCTCCAATTGACCTCTCCAAAGTGGTGGTGAGTGAGGCATGGCATGGCATGGGTAGATGAGGGGCAAGACACCGAGCCTTTGCAGCCTCCACCGGGAAAGGAGTAGGGTGGTGTAAAGAGATGGCTGTCGGGTTCATTTCCCTGCTCTGAGATCATTCCCTGCAAGGAGCCCTTTCTCTGAGCGTGGTGGGCTATTTTATTGCAATATGTTACTAACATGTGGCTAACGGAGGGGGGAACTATAGCGCAAACTGGGGGCCCTCAATGGGAATTTGCTCGGGAGAAGCGGTGCTAAATATTCGTCTGTGAATGCTGGAAAATTGGAAATACAGAACATAAGTCTGTCCCGCTGAACTCAAGCCACAGAGGGGGTAGTAAAGATGTTCGTGATTCAGAAAGATTGTGAGGCTGGTGACAGACAATAGTTGTGGTGATCGGAGAGAGCATTGCTTCTCCCAGTGCACCCATTTTTCTTTTCTCCTGCTATTATGAAAGAAGTTTTGCAGATTTTTGAAATAACATAAAATCCTGCAAAATCACTTTTACCAGAGGTTTGAGTGGTAAATGAGCACACCACTAGAGGGGATTCTACTTTAACCCCACCCCCCCTCCTGAAAACATTACTGGCAGTCTTCAGTATTAAGCAAAATCCTTTCCAGGAAAATGTCTAAATCCCTTCCAGGGATTCAGTTCTTTCTCCGAAGCGGGAAGGTCAGAATGAGTGAGAACCAAAACAATACCCCTGACATTACTTGGTGGATTGAAATGAATGGACAGGCTGTATGTATGTGTGCCCAGGCGCACAGGTGCATGCTCTGTCTGAAAGGGACACCAAACAATTGGCAACACCCTACTCTGTTGGTTTGTATCCAGCAACTGGAATCAACTTTCCTTGGGTCGGAGAAGACAGGAAGTGTGTGTGTGTGTGTGTGGGGGGGGGGAAATGGCAAACATTTGCATCCAACAATGCCTTCCACTGATGGAATGCTGGATCCAGCCTGCTGTTTCCATTGCATCTCTCCAAGCTCAGGTGTCAATTAGATTATAAATGGGGGCCTGTAAATAAAAACCTCTTGTACAATTTTGCATTTTGGGAGAACATGGGTTTTGATTCATTTGCCCAGCTAATTCTAGCCGAAGTACAACGTAACAAATCTGATTTCTCTTACTAGAAGGAGTCATTTAAAGGTGTAACAAAAGGATATTCTTCAGGCGTAAAGGACTGAAAGAAACGCAACCTCTCGAGGAAGAGAGAGAATGATTGTCCATATCTAGTGAATCCACGGGCGAGCAGGGACTTAATCGAAGTTACCGATCTGGCAAAATTAGTATGTGCCCAGTGAAGTGCCCCTTCCACTGCACATGTGAAAAACAGAGAAAGAGAGTTTATAAAAATGCTGGTACTGAATCAATTGATGGTCATACAGGAAGTCTGATTTACGACTGCATTTCAGCCTTCCTGTGCTTCACAATGCAGAGCGAGGCGCAGTGGTTAGAGTGTCAGACAAGATCTTGGGAACCCAGGTCTGAATCTCCATTCTGCCTTGCAAATTCACTGGGTGTCCTTGGGGCAGTCATTCTCTCTCTCAGCCTAACCTACATCGCAGGGTTATTGTTTGTTGTGAACGTGAAAAAGAGGATAGGAAAATGATGGTGTCAGAAGCTTTGGGCCCTCATTAGGGAGAAAAATGGTGCACAAAAGGTCTAAATAAGTAAGTAAGCAATGTAGGTGATTTCGGTCTCTGTCTGCAGAACCACAATGGGTCCCATGCTTTTGAAAGCTGCAGGGACACCAAAAAGAATGAGGAAGTTTTGAATCAGTCAGGTCTCTTATCTCTAGGCAAGGCCAGTTCTCCCGCTAAGCTACACAAGTAGCTTCTCGGGGGCAGCACGAGGAGGAAGGAGACCGGACCGTGCACCACAGGGACTCATCTTGCCTCTAGCCAACTGTGGCATGGGAGACACGACATCCTTTCTTGGCCCATGAAACTATCAGCTGGTCCAAGCCAAGCCCCAGCACTGCTGCTGCAAGGTCTTGGCTCAGACCCACTCCGTGGCAGTGCAGGCAAGGTTGCTAACTGGCCAGGGGAAAAACATCCTGAAGTTTCATACGCAGAAATGGGCAGCTGAAGCTTCTCATGGTATGGAGCTCAATGACACCACCTCAGAATTGCTGCAGATCAAACTGATAGTTAGAAGGACCAGTTTGAAAGTTGGCAGCCTGAAGCACAGGCCCAGGTTGTGTGTGTGTGAAAGGAGTACCTTGATAGAGGAAACTAAATATCTTGAACTGTCTCTGTCTGTAGAGCTACGTCTGAGTCCAGTGGCACCTTTAAGACCAACAAAGTTTTATTCAAGGTATAAGCTTTCGTGTCCAAGCACACTTCTTCAGATACCAGAAGAAGTGTGCTTGCACATGAAAGTGTATACCTTAAGTAAAACTTTGTTGGTCTTAAAGGTGCCCCCTGGACTCAAACTTTGTTCTGCTGCTTCAGACCAACACGGCTACCCACCTGAATCTCTCTGTAGATCTATTCCGCTTGTAAAAAAGAGAAGCCCAGGGGCAGGCCAGTGAATGAGCAGAAGATGAACTGCTGTTTTTGCTATGTAGTTTTGCAATGCTAACCTGGCCTGCTGACTGCAATCTGTACTGTCAGTCATGATAACTAAATGAAACCTCCATGTTTAAAGCCTGTAGCTGCTGGAGTACTGTACATCCAGAGGCATCTAGCTAGCCCGTTGGAGCAAATGCTGGACTAGAAGAACCTTGTTCTGTTCCAGCAAGGCAAGTTGTTATGTCAACTTACCCATCCGATTTGACATATGAAAGTAACAAAGGGTTAAATATGCAGAAACTATAGTAAGTTTGCCACAGTGTTTCCTGGCAGAAATTCTGTGCAGCCACAAATTCACCAGGTTCAGCCTCCACTTCATCACAGGAAGGCTACACCTGCTGGATTTCCGTGTATCATGTAGCTGCTTAAGGACAGAGTGTCTCCGAAAGTTACCAGGAAAAGATGGTGACTCTAGCAGAAATTGATGGTTTCTGCTCAAGGAAGCTGTGAAAATGCTAGACGCTGTTGGGAGATAAATTTCTCCCATCCTAACAGGGCCTCCTGTATTCAGCTGTGGTGACTGGGAAGGGCAGAATGCTAAGGTTAGGGGTTAGAGGAACAAGATAAATTTAGCCATTGAAAAAGCTCCTGTTATTTTAACAACAGGTCTGAAACAGTAGGCGCAAAAGCCCGCTATTTGGCTTGCATTCTTGGAAAGCTGGACCAGGGACAGGTGGTCACAAGCAGGGGGATTAGCATATCCCCCCCCCCCCGCTTTTTTTTACAGGGAACAGTTATTTCAGTCCTACCTCTGTAGTACTGCTGTGCTGGGATGCCACCTTCTGAGCTCAGGAAGATCAAGTTGCGGGAGGATTGGGGTTGTTCAGTGAGCAGCCATGCCCTCCTAATGCGACGGAATTCCTGAACCAATGAGGTAGGAGCTCCAATAAAGAGAATGACCACCAAGATGAAAAAGCAAGCCCTTATTTGAACCTGATCTAAATTCCAGTCTCAGGAACCTCCTGCTGGACTGGCATGACTGCCCCACGAAGCATCTCCTCTACGCAGAGGGCTGCTCCATTGACAACATAGCTCCCTAAGTCATGAGACTGAAGCCACCTGCTCAGGGCTTGCCTGAAACAGCGCCACCTATGGGCAACTCCCAACAGCAAATATCACTGGTGTCACCATGACAACCTGGAGGAGTTAAAATGGCGGTGAACTCTGTTGGGGACTCTACATAAAAATACATAGATAATGTTCAGTTGTACTATCCATAGGTTATGAAGCAAGCAATGTACCAAAAGACTGTCAGATATACCAGTACTGGTAATCTATAATGCAATTGGCAATGTTCTATAACCAGTACAAACAGCAAAGATGAAAAGACCTTAAACACATTGGTCACTAGGCTAAGACTGCTACAGACCAGGGCTCATTTCGTAGCAGGAGCTTCTCTGCATATTAGGCCACACACCCCTGATGTAGCCAATCCTCCAAGAGCTTACAGTAGCCCCTGTAAGAAGAGCTCTGTAAGCTCTTGGAGGATTGGCTACATTAGGGGTGTGTGGCCTAATATGCAAAGGAGCTCCTGCTATAAAATGAGCCATGCTACAGACTATTGTGAGCCACTTGAGGGGAGGGAGACCAGGTTGCCAACTCCAGTTTTGGAAATTCCTGGAGATTTGGGGGTGATAACTCTGGAGGGTGGATAGGGTTGCCAAGTCCAACTCCAGAAATATCTGAGGACTTTGGGGGTGGAGCCAGGAGACTTTGGGGGTGGAGCCAGGAGACTTTTGTGATGTCACTTCCTGTGATGTCACTTTCTGTGGTGTCACTCCCAGGTCAAGTGGCAAGTGATGTCACTTCCCCTTTAGATGATGTCCCTTCCAGTACACTCTTCAAAATACACAACAGAAAGGTCTAAGCTCCTAAGGCTGAACACTGCCAAAAACCAGAACTACACCTTCATGCAGCAGAGTCACAACTGTCTTTTTAAAAAATCATGACTAGGATCCAGAGAGCTAAATTACATTTGAATACATGTATTGTGCATAATCACATCTGCCCAGGGGCTGCTTCTAGATGAGGAAAGGACAATTCCCAGGGCTTTTTTTCTTCGACAAATTTCTTTTAAAAATGTTATAAAGTTCATGATTTTTCAGTATACGTATTGAAAACTTCCATTTCCATCTTGAGAGTTGTGGCACCTCCCCCTCCCCCAAACCCTGAAAATTCCAAATAGCTGTATTGGCTTAGCTGGACAGTGTTCCCTCTAAACTGAGTTAGTGTGAGCTAGCTCACAGATTTTTAGCCTCCGGCTCACACATTTTTCTTAGCTCAAAAAGGATGGCTCCAAAAAAACCTAATTGATGCAGCAGCCAAATTGCTCGCTCATAACTTTAATGCCAGCAGCTCACAAAGTAGAATTTTTGCTCACAAGACTCCACAGCATAGAGGGAACATTGGTGCTGGAGCTGGAGGGAGGAAAATCAAAACTCATAAGAACATAAGAGAAGCCAATGCTGGATCAGGCCAGTGGCCCATCCAGTCCAACACTTTGTGTCACACAGTGGCCAAAAATACCAGGTGCCCTCAGAAGGTCCAGGACCCTAGAAGCCCTCCCACTGCCCCCCCCACAGCACCAAGAATGCAGAGCATCACTGCCCCAGACAAAGGGTTCCATCTAGACCTTGTGGCTAATAATAGCCACTGATAGACCTCTGCTGGATGGGGACAGAGAGAGAGAGAAAGACAGACAGACAGAAAAAAGAAAGAAAGGGGGAGGGGAGAGAGAGAGGGAAAAGAGTTGGGGCAGGCAACTTACCACAGCAGGGAGAGCAAGGCAGCCCGGCAAGCCAAAGCCAGGCCTCTCAGTACAAAGGGCCTAGCCTGGGCGGGGTTTTCTCTTGCTGGCTCTGCTGTTAAAGGGGAAGCGTCCTATAAGGCTTTTTCCTGCAGGCTCTCTGCAGGAACTTCCCCTTTAAATGGTTCAGGCCTGGCTGGGAAGGGGCGGGGCAGGCTCGGAGGACAGCTGGAACTGTGTTCCCTGCGTTCCTGCTGAAAAAGAACCCTGCTTACCAGCGCACACTAGGAAGAGACTGGAGGACTGATCAGCCATTTTGTCTCCCGCCGGCCAATTTTGAAAAGGCGGGGGGGGGGGGGGGGAGGAGTTAAAATCGGGGTTTCCCCCACCCTCCCGGGGGGCTTGGTAAGCCTAAGGGTGGAGTTTGAGGAGGAGAAGGGATCAGCAAGGATGTGATACCACAGAATCTGCCCTCTGAAGCTGCCATTTCCTCCAGGAAAATGGATCTCTGTAGAATGGAGATCAGTTATAATTCCAGGAGAACTCCAGGCCTCACCTTGAAGTTGGTACTGGTAGCTTTAGAGGGAAACAAAATGTTGGGGGTCCTGGTCACTATAGGGGGAGGGAAAACCCTGTGATTTGCTTTCATATGATGTTTCAGTTGGGTTGGGGGGAGGGGGGCCTGAGGGATCTAGCATCTTACAATGGCTCTCAGCAGCCCTGAGAACAGAGAAAACGCATATCTCTGGTCTCATTTATCGGTGTGAATACAGAAATTAGGGAGTGAGACATACTTGGGAGTCCTGGACATCAGAGGCCATAACCATAAGTAGCAAAAGAGGGGGGAGGGGAAGCTATGCCATCACCTCTCCTTGCACATCACACACACATACACACTCCCTGCATAGGGTTGCCAGCCTCCAGGTGGGACCTGGGGATCTCCCGCTTTTACAGCTGATCTCCAGCTGACAGAGATCAGCTCCCCTGGAGAAAATGGCTGCTTTGAAGGGTGGACTCTATGGCATTGTACCATGCTGAGGCCCCTCCCCTCCCCAAACTCCACCTTCTCCTGCCTCCACCCCCAATAGGGTTGCCAGCCTCCAGGTGGGGCCTGGGGATCTCCCGCTTTTACAACTGATCTCCAGCTGACAGAGATCAGCTCCCCTGGAGAAAATGGCTGCTTTGAAGGGTGGTATGGTATTGTACTATGGTGAGACCCCTCCTCTCCCCAAACCCCGCTTTCTCCTGGCTCCACCCCCAAAGTCCCCAGGTATTTTCCAACCTGAACTTGGCAACCCTATCCCTGCATGTGAATTTGGTCTGCCTCTTTCTCTGATAGTAGTAACAGGGCAGAGAAAAGGCGGGGAAACAAGACTTGAAAAGCATGAAAGGAGTGGGGTAGATTATTAGCGCACCTGTGTGAGGATAAAACAATCTTGTGCATGATCACACCACACACTAGCATGCTTGACACTATTGTGCTAGCATACTCCAACCCATAAGGACCAATACAACATTAAGGCCTATGAACAGTATAGTTGGGACAGAACTAGTCCAAAAAGAATAATCTACACAAGGCAAAGGCCTTTGGCTAAACTTTAAGACTGGTCCAAATTCCAGTACAGCCATAAGTAAATATTTATGGTCATTGCTTGGTAAGATCTTATCAGGCTTGGATCCTATGCCTTGTTTCCGCTCATGCCTCCTTTCCCCATTGTGGAGCTGCAAAGTGCCTCGCTCAAGAGGTCTTTGCAGCGGAGGACTGCCTGTGCAACAGATGAAAGAAGTTCAAGTGGACACAAGCTATAGGATGCAAGACTTACATCTACCTCCCAAGACTGTGGAGAGGAGTATAAATTAGATCTGTAGTTATTGCCTGCCACAAGTCTTATAGGGTAAAGCAAGCAAAGACCATAAACAATATAAGAAAATAAGAAAAATGCACTTAGGGCCACATAATTTAGTGGGTAGCACCTGAGCCCACAAGCTGTTTCATTTGATCTGTAGGATCCGATTAATATCCCTACAGTCCAACCCTATGTATTAATTAGAAGTAAGTCCTGCTATGTTCCATGGGGCTTACTCATACTTAAATGTACATTGGATTACAGTCTTAGAATCTCAAGTTTAATTTTTTTCCAGTAAATTTCTATCCCTTAGGGACTACAAAGGTATGTTTGAAAATGGATTCATGCAGCAACTCAAGTTGTCCTTCAAACAATTTCAGATGAAGATTAAATGGTCAGGACAAATGTTAAAACTGACACATGCAGGGAAAAAGATGGATGATACATAAGCCTAGCTTTCACATCCAACCACTAGCATTCCTTTTCAGAGCTTTAACATCTGCTGTGGTCATTCAACTCTGCATGAGAAAAGGGTTCTGCAAGTCCTGAAGACTGCTTATTATAACTTTCCAGTTCCATCCACAGCTTAGTCCAGTTAACTATGTCTTCTTGGTACATCCCACTTCAAGAACTGTCATTCATTTCCTGTAATTTCCGTAATCTCCAATCATTTTCTTTTCTCTTTCCAGATTGAATTCACTAAGGAGCAGCTAGAAGGTAAGTCCATTTCTTATGACCAGCCAATGGCTTTCCCAGACTTTATGCATGGGTGGGTTTGTTGTCCTGTAGGCAGACTTCTCTGTTATTCACCATGGTACTCATCTCTAACTAAACTTCTGTTTTGTGTGTGTTGTGTTTGTGTTTAGAATATGAAGCAGTAATAGCTTGAAAAGGGCTCTGGTATCCTAAAGCTCCAATTCCTATTGGCTGATTAATAAAGACTCCTGATTGGTCTAATAAAGACTCCTGATTGGTCCTGAAGCCAATCTAGATACCCAATCGCTGAGCCCTGCTTGGGTCCAATAGTATTGCTTGTATATAGTTACATTGTTGAAAGTTATGTGTTGGAACCGTATAAATGAAAGTGCTGCTCTCATAGAGCTGTCTTTTGAGCTGAACAATGTCACTGAATAAAAGCCTATTTGTTTGAATTCATCGCCTCCTGCTCAATACTTAAAAGTGTGCATTAGGCATTTCTTTGTTATTTATTTTCCCAAAGCTCTCAAGGCCAGACATAGTTGTCATAATAGTTGCATGGTCTGGTTCTGACGGATCGAACCCCAGATCCCCTGCTTCATAATACATAGTAGTAGAAGACAGCATTACCATGACAGTAATAGCATGACAGTAGATCCTCACTTCCATATCCTACTGTTGGGAGCAAGAAAACTCTGAGTGCAATAACATCACGCCACACTTTTAATAATACGGGAGATGTCCAGGCATACTTAGTTGTGGCCTAACAGTCAGTGATCCCTTATGCGGTGTCCAAAGGTGCCCCGGCACCTGACAATGTGTTTCCTGCTGTCCCTTTGCTACTGCCCCAAAGCATCTTTTCCCCCCAAAGTAAAGAACCAGGCCTGGATTTCCTGTGCTTCACTGGAGTGAGAGAGAGAGGATTGTCATCTGGCCAGGAGAAAAATGTCCTGGCCCTTTAAACAGAGGCTTAATCTGAGGAAATGGGCTGATGAACCTTTCATTGACGTAGAGGTAAATCACATCACCTGGTATTCGCTGCAGATCAAGCTGACAGCTAGAGGGACCAATTTAAAACTTGGCAATTCTAGTGATGATGCTTCAGAAGAGCCCAAGAAGCATAATGTTTGTGCAGGCTGGAGAATTTTCAGTGGGGGTGGGTGGGACGGGACCAGTGGAGCTGATGTAAAATTAAAATAAAATAAATCTCACTTTCTGGGCGAGAGGCTGCAGCTGCCAATTGCTGTGCAGGATTCTAAAGCCCATCCATCCATCTCTGGCCCTGCAAAGCTGTTGGGGTTAGCTGGTATAGTTAGTTCAGTAACCACTGACTATTTAGCAGAGTGCATAAAGCTTCTAGCACAGGAGCACGTCCAGCCAAGGTAACAAAGCTTGGAGTGCTACAAAGGTACACAGAGCCACGTTTTTAGTTTAACAGACCCTCCCTAAGCCCTACCATGTTGGAGAACTTCCAGCCAATCTCCAGTCTTCTGTGCTCGGACAAAGTGCTTGAGTGGGTGGTTGCTTTTCAGCTCCAGGGGCTCTTGGAAGAGACTGATTTTCTGGACCCATTTCATACATACATACATAGCTTTATTACAGTCAAAAGACCAGCAAAGATAAAAAAGTGAAGAAAGAAAGAAAAAAACAGTTTTAAAAATTGATACATAAAACAGAATAGCATTAACAGTAATTATAAAATTCTAATTCATTTTCCAGCACTTAACATTTTCTTAGTCAAACAGTTTCACTTCCTGAGGGCTAAAACACAGAATTTTGCTACTGCATAAGATATGCGTTTCTGACTATCTCCTAACAGAAAGATCCGAAGAGTTTCTGGGCTGAAATCAATGTTGTAGCGGGTTAAATCTGGACAGTAAAGGAAATAGTATTTGGAGTCTTTCTTCATGATAAAATTCACAGTGCAGAAGGATGTGTGTCACAGACTCGATCACATTACTCGAGCAGGGGCAGCAGCACAGCTGCATAGGCAGATGGGAAAATCTGCCTTGTAACACAGCAGAGGAAATGCATCGAATCGTGCTCTTGAAAATGCCCATCTGTATCTCTCATAAGTAATGTCCAAAAGGTAAGAGGGTACTGTGTAACTCAGCTCCTTTTTCAAGCTCCTATAACTAAACAGAAGTATTGCCTCATCATTTTGGGACTCTATATCAGTTAGCCTTTGAGTTACTAAAGCTTTTGCTTTATTCAACCCCATATCAAACAGGGCTTCTGGTTCCAGCCCAATCAGTTTAATTTTATCAATAATCTTTGAAGACCAGGTTGGATAAGGGTCAGAGGCTAACAACAGAGGAATTAAACCCTTTGGTTCAAAATGTATTTTTAACCAATAAGATATTGCATGTTCCCAGATTTTTAGTTTCACTTTGGGAGGACCAGCTTCCTGTCTGAGAATAACTTTAGGGGTACATCTAGGTGCATTGAATAGGGATCTGAGAAACTTAGATTGAACTAATTCAAAGATATTTATTTATTTTATAAAGTCAAGCCCATTTGGGATCCGTATAAGAGTCGGGTTAAGGATTTGGCTTGAAAGAGTTTCAAGGCTGCAAGTATAAGTCCTGCACCTTCTTTTCTAAAAAAACCCTAAGGATGGCATTAGCACTCTTCTCTGCAGCATTTGCTGAAGAAATCACATTGGCCTTGAAGTTGGCATTGTGTGTAAAGATGACTCCTAAATATTGATAGTTCTTAACTTGTTCTATTGTGTTCCCCTTGATTTCCCAGTTGGTTTTCCTGAAATGTCTATTGAAGTGTTTGATTTTCAATTTGGAATAATTTATTGAGAGGAGTTCACTGTCACATTGGTCACTAAATTTTTTTATAGCACGCTTTAGGACAATTTTTGTTTGTGATAGGAGAACAGCGTCATCAGTATACATCATAATTGGGACCTTTTTTCCTGCAAGCCTGGGAGCATGGACATCTAATGTCTGAAGGCACTGGATCAGTGTATTAACATATATGTTAAATAAAAAAGTGCTAAAGGGCAACTTTGTCTGACACCCTTCTGCACAGAGATTTTCTTGGACAGTCTGCCATCTTGTGTGTACCTTATTTGGAGCTCATTGTTCTCATGGAGTTTAATAATCAGATATAACAATCTTTTATCAATAGACGTATCACCTATTTTTGTCCATAGTCTACCTCGAGAAATGGTGTCAAAAGCAGCTCTAAGATCTATAAAGGCTGCGTACAAGTTTTTCTTGGGAGATAATGCATGCTTGTGAATAAAATAATCCAATACCAAGCAGTGATCGATGGCTGAACGACCTTGAGAAAAACCTGCTTGTTCGATTTTTAGTAGGTTTTCTTGAGCTAACCATTTGCACAGTTTCAGGCATAAATGCTTGGTATATAGTTTACAAATGACATTCATAAGACTTATCGGTCTATAATTATTTGGATCATTTCTGTTCCCTTTCTTGTATATAGGGACTATAATGGCTAAACCCCAATCCTTCGGTATTTGAGCTGTTTGATCTATGAATGTAAATAGATTAGCTAATATTGGAGCCCACCAGTCTATATGCTATTTAAGTAGCTCTGCAACAATGAAATCACTTCCTGGGGCTTTACCATTTCTCAGTTGTGATAATAATGAAGTGATCTCATTGACTGTGACTGGTGGCCAGACTGGGATATTTACTAGAGAATCATATATTGGTGGTGTATATTGTTGGTCTTTATATAAGGTATCAAACTGTTTTTCCCAAGCTTCTGCCAAAATGTTATTTGACATATCCTTAGATTTACTCTCCTGGGATCCTGAAATTATCTTCCAAAAGCTTATGTTAGTGTATATATCTAATATATGTGTTTCATGCATCATACTCTGGTTTCAGAAGGACCCCCAAAAGTATTAGAAGCAGCTTAGATTTTATCACAGTTGTCTCTACTATGCATTTAAAATAGCTTAACTGTGACCAGTTTTAGAAGCACAAATTTATTTTGTGGTTGCATCTTAACTAGTGTTGACAAGTATGGCCTGACAATACAGTTGCCAACTCTGGGTTGGAAAATTCCTGGAGATTCCTGGAGAGGAACCTGTGGAGGGCAGGGTTTGGAAAGGGGAGGGGTGGGGCCTCAGCAGGGTATAAAGCAATATAGTCCACCCTTCAAAATAGCCATTTTCTCCAAGGGAACTGAGTTCTGTTGTCTGGAGATCAGTTGTAATTCTGGGAAATTTCCAGGCCCATCTGGAGATTGGCAATGTTACCAGGCAGCCAGCAGGCGATGGGGCTGGTGGCAATATTATTACATCACTTCCAGGGAAAATCTGGAAGTGATGTTTCTGGCAATTCCTAGTAAGGACATCACTTCCAGGTTTTCTCTGGAAGTGACATCATGCCATCAGCCAACTGCCGTTTTTTGGTTTATTTTTTACCAACGCCGTTCCTTTATGAAAGCTGTAAAACTTTTGTGCAGGAATTTAGGAAACTGTAGTTGTGATAGGCTGCCTTCTGTTAAAATGCCTCCATTCTATAAACTTGTGCTTCTAAAACTGTTTTTTACTGTAATGGCTTTTACACAAGGCATTCACAGAACAGTAAAAAATATATATATAAACAGCTTTTCTCATAAGACATGGATTACAGGCTGCTTGGTTTGGAGCAATCTCTTAATATGCTTGGAAACTGGTTTATATTTGTAACGTAGATAGTAGGGATGGGCATGAACCCATAACTGAACCGCGGTTCAAGCATGAACCAGGCCAGTTTGTGGTTCTCGAACTGGGGGTTTGGGAGAACTGCCTCCCACAATCCACCCACGAACATCCATGGAGATTCATGAGGTTCGTTGGGAGGGTTTGGATGGCATCTAAATGCCTTTTAGTGACCCAACTGGAAGAGAGCTCCAAAGGCCTTCAGGGCTCACTTTCCGGCTGGCTGAACTTGGAGGTGGGCTCCAAAGGCATTTAAATGCCTTTGGGGCTCACTTCTGATCAGGCAGCCTAACCCAGAAGTAAGCTCCAAAGGCATTTAAATGTCTTCAGAGCTCACGTGGGTCTTGGGTGGTGCGCTCCGATGGCATCTTAATGCCTTTGGAGCTCACTTCCAGTTGGGGCTGCAGCCCCATGAACTTCACAAACCATGAATCAGTTTGTGGAATGGAGAAGTTTGTGGAAGTTCATGGTTCATGAAAACCCTGAACCACAAACCTCCATTTCCCCCAGTTCATGCCCATCCCTAGTAGATAGGCCTTTGGAGACTACCAGAATACTAATGCAACTATCCTGCTATGAGTCTCCATAAACAGTAATCACTTTGTATTTTTCCAGCTATTCCTTTTTATCTTACTGTTCAGGGAGCTGATGTATACACAGTAAAGCTGAGAGAGTGTGTAGCCTAAGGACATCCAATGAGCTTTGTGGCTGAATTGATCTTTGAATCCAGGCCTTTCCAGTCCTACCCAGATACACTAACCACTATGTCACACTCACACCTACTATAATTACACGTACAGGAGCACCCTCCTCATCCTATACCATGATTATGCAGAAAGTCTCAGACTGATTTCCTACTAGCGCTGCCCTGGCATTCTTCCTCCATTTGCCCTGGTGCTGTGCTTGAATTTCACACTATTTGCTGTGGGGCGCATTTTGATTCGTGGCTCCACCTGATCTTCCCTGCGGTTTCAGTGATCCTGTTTTCTGAGGATCACCGAAGCCGCAGGAAAGATCGGGCAGAGCACCGGGGCAAATGGAGGAAGAACGCCGGGGCAGCACCTGTGCGAAACCAGTCTCACTAAGCTCATGGGGTCTTACTTCCTCGAACGCGAAGACTTAGCCACAGTGGTCCACGCTATGGTCACCTCACGTCTTGACCACTGTAACGCTCTCTACTTAGGGCTGCCCTTGTCCCAGATCCGGAGGCTGCAGCTGGTGCAGAATGCTGCGGCCAGGCTTTTGATGGGTCTCTCTTTGTGAGACCACATCTGGCCGGTGCTGCAGCAACTGCACTGGCTGCCTATAGCATACCGGATCAGGTTCAAGGTGCTGGTTTTAACCTTTAAAGCCCTTTATGGTCAGGGGCCCGCCTACTTGAGTGACCGCCTTTCCCCATATAGGCCCCAGAGGTTACTGAGGTCGGGCACTCAAAACCGCCTGACTTATCCCGGCCCAAAGGAGGCCCGGTTATCTAGTACTAGGGCCAGGGCTTTCTCGGTGGCGGCTCCTTACTGGTGGAACGAGCTCCCAGATAACATCAGGGCCCTGCGGGACCTGTTACAGTTCCGCAGGGCCTGTAAGACGGAGCTCTTCCGTCAGGCTTTAAAATAGGGGCCGCCACCGGGGAGAAAAGCCAACTATACCATCGTCTGGCCCTGGCGTTCGCACCCTGTTGCAGTCACCCACCGGAGCGTCAGTAAGCCGCCATCTTGTGGTAATTAATCAATTTTAATGCTGATTTAAAGGTCATGGTGAAATGTTTTAATCTGGAAAATTGTTTATGTTTTTACATGTTGTAAGCCGCCTTGAGTCGGTTGCAAAACTGACTAGGCGGGATATAAGTTAAACAAACAAACAAATAAAATTCCTTGGGAGTATTTATTATTTATCTGTTTTGCATAGTTTGTTGTTAGCATTGTTCTCTAATCATGTAATCCTAGTCCAACTGAATTGCTGATTGGTTGTTTTATGTTATCTGAGTGCACTGTTTTACATTTTGTAATCCACCTTGAATCCCAGTGAGAAAGGCAGACTATAAATAAAGTAAATAAATACATTTTAATTTGAAGTGGACAGGAGGAAGAGAAATTCCACTGAAACCTTCAACAGCAAATACTTCATTTGCTCAACTGATAGAGGAGCATGGGTTTGGGTTTAGCTCTCTGTGACAGTGTTATCGATGCAACGAACATGAAGTTGAGCAAACTCCGGAGGACAATGGAGGACAGGAGGGCCTGGCGTGATGTGGTCCATGGGGTCGCAAAGAGTCAGACTCAGCTGTGCAACTGAACAACATAGCTCTCTGTAGGACCATGGCTAGAGCATATGCTTTGCATGTAGAAGGTCCCAGGTTCAATCCCTGGCATCTTCAGTTAAAAGGGGTTAGTAGCAGTGATGAAAGGAAATGAACCCCTACCTAAGACCATGTAGAGATGCCACAGCACTCATCTTGATGTACCAGAAGGTCCAGACCTTGTATAAACTTCTAACAGAGTCCCCTTTCACCAGTTTTGACACAGACATATATCATGAGTAATAAAACTAAAATGTATATTTTATTTTTGAAATGTCATAATTAGATTGCAGCCCAGGCTCCCCCTGCCCTGCAAAAACAACACAGCAGGCCCTAGTAAAGTGCACTCATTGGCCACACCCTGTTTGGGCCTGCCCTGGGTCTCAATAGCAATGCCTGTGCACTGCCCAGGGTTGCTGTGGGATTAGAGATGTGATCTCTGAATATATAAAAAATGAATTCCTCAGCAACGAAAACCTCTTCAGTGAGCAAGATGATGGGTCACTGAGATCCTCCTGAGCTTGGGCAGGAAAATGACCTCTCTCTGTTCATACTGGCCATGGGTGTTAGAAAACGGGCAGTTTAAACAGACCTCACAGATGATGGTGTCTAGTTTCTTGGGATTATGTTAATAGTTAAGTTGACAGCTGGCATGACAAGCTTGACATTTTATCCCCAAAAGCCCCAGGGCCCCCCACTGCTTGCCAGTTCCATGACCCCACCACACTGTGAGTTTGATCTGATCTCCACAGATTACAAGGAGGCCTTTGGGCTCTTTGACCGAGTTGGTGACGGCAAAATCCAGTTAAGCCAGTGTGGAGACGTGATGCGGGCCCTTGGCCAAAACCCCACTAATGCTGATATCGCGAAAGTGCTGGGACACCCCAAACCTGACGGTAAGTTGCCTCTGTGGTCATGTAGCAGGTTCCAGATTCAGGGGATTACAAAAAGGGTATTTTGCGTTCATTTAAGAAAAGATCACTTTCCGTTTCTCTTTCACAATTCCCCATTATTTCTCCTCTTGTCCTGTGTCAAAACTGGAGCTAAATGGTCTCCAAGATGCAGGTGGGAGGGCTGAGAGGTAGGAAGCTGTGCAAGACAGAGCACTTCCATATGCAAGCTTTAATTTGCCTTTGAGCTTTAACGTGTTGTACAAACAGCAAAGAAAAACTGAGACATGTTGTACTTACTCAGGAACTATTTATTTATGAAAATTAGCTGGAAGACTCAGGGGAAAGCTTACACTGGTGCAATCAGCAACAAAATGTTTATTATGCTGCTACTTGTCTTTTGAGCTGAGCGCCTCTAACTGGCTGTTCCTGAACTCAAGAGTGCATCTTCCTGAATCATAATGCTGCAAACTGCTGGGGGAGGGGGGGGGGGGAAAGCACTACGGATACAACAAGCTTCACCCCTATTTATGTTAATATTGTTAATTGGAACAATAGTGTTGGTCATTTCAGGGCCATTTGTGCTTGTTCACAGACAAAAAGGTCCTTCAGAAGTTTTAGAAGGTCATTGCACAGAAGCAAGCTGTCTACACTGAAGCAAAAGTGGGTTTAAACCTCATGCATGAAAACATCTGAAGCCTTGCCCAGCAATTCCTCTGATCCTGTCTTTCTCGCTGAAACCACAGGAGCTTAGAAACTTGTCATTGTCAAGGCGTGAGATGCAGCTTCCAGCTCCTGCACTTTCAAATTCCAGGGTTGCTATCTGCATGGAAGGGGGAGGGGGGGATGTCCTGTCCGTTTAATACAGGCTTAATAAGATGTTATTTACTAGGTGATTTTATTTACTCACTGAAGTAAAAAGCTTCAGCTGGCTATTTCCACACATCAGGCCTCTGTTAAAGGGACAGGACACTCTTTTGCAATCCTTTGTACAGCTGGTATGACACTGGAAGTACTGTGCGGGAACTGTGAGGAGAAGAGCGTGGCACTGTTTCTCCTTCTTTTGCACGCATGACATTCTCCCTTTTCCATTTAGAACTGAATTCTAAGCGGGTGGAGTTTGAAGAGTTTCTGCCCATGTTGCAGACTATTGCCAAGAACAAAGACCAAGGCACCTATGAAGACTATGTGGAAGGGCTCAGGGTCTTTGACAAAGAGGGAAATGGCACCGTCATGGGAGCAGAACTGCGCCATGTTCTGGCTACCCTAGGTAAGTTCTAATTCCTGGCAGGTGAAGGAAAAGGATTTCTCCACCAGTTTGGCTTTACAAGGTCCGAGAAGTGTTTGGAACTCATTGGCTATGAACAGGGCTTTTTTTGTAGAAAAAGCCCAGCAGGAACTCATTAGCATAATAGGCCACACCCAACAGGAAAAACTTATTAGCATATTAGGCCACACCCCTGACAGTGCAGCTCCCTCCCAGGATTGGCTTCCCCATGTACCCCGCAGCTTGCGGGGCACACGGGGAACCCGAGGGAAGGAAGGCAGTTTCTGGATCGGGGGAACCCAAGGAAGGGAGGCAGTTCAAACTGCCTTCCCTCCCTGGATCATCTTGGCTTCCCCAGATGCCCCACAGCTTGTGAGGCGCCTGGGGAACCCGAGGGGGGGAAGCGTGGCCAACTCAGAAGCCAGCCAGAACTTCATTCCTGTACATTCCTGCCCCAAAATAGCTCTGGCTATGAAGAAAGACTGCCACATCCCAGATCTCGAATGAGCAGAGGGGTCTCTTTCCTACCCCATCCCATCTGTCTCCCTCAGCTGACACAAACTAGCTGATGTGGCCCAGTGGGCAGGGCTACACTGAGTTCTCATTTGAAAGAAGATCATTTGTAAGTAGGGTTTCCAGTCTCTAGGTGGCAACACCTGCCTGAGCCCCGCGTGAGATGAGGCACAGCAGACAGCAGCACCTGGCCCAGCCCCACATGAGGGGAGGCAAAAATGATGGCTGTACCCACAGATGTGGGGCAGACTGGCACCTAGCCAAGCCCCGAGCAAGGCAAAGTAGACATAGTGTGTAGCTGAGCCCTACACGAGGCGAGGGAGGTGGCAGTACCTGGCCAAGCCCCACGTGAGGCGAAGTAGATGGTGGTGCCCTGCACAAGGCAAGATGTGACAGATGGCATCACCTGGCCAACCCTGGCGCAAGGCAAAACGGACGACAGTGCCCAGATGATCCCGATGGCGGCATCAAGCCCAACTGAGCCTAGTGCAAGATCAGGCAGAGAGTGGTGCCCAGCTCAGTCCAGCTTACCCAGCCAAGGAGAGGGAGGTCGTGCCCATTCTGCACAAGACAAGGGAAGCCACGCCTGGCTTGCCTGAGGTGAGGAAAGCAGCCCTTGGCCAACTGGTTAGGTAGGCTGCCTCTTCCTCCTTCCTTCAGTTCCCTCTCTGGGAGGGTCAGACAGATGGCCTCTTCCTCTCCTCTCCCTCTTTTAGGGGTGGGGCTTTTAAAAAATGTATCTTAATGTGTACCGTGTGTACACCGTACACATAATGTGTAAAAAATGTATCTTAATGTGTACCGACTTTGTAAGCCGCCCTGAGCCTGCTGGCGGGGAGGGCGGGGTATAAATTGAACCAATAAAATAAATAATAAAATATAAATATTTCCCAGGGTTTTTTACTCCCAGCCTGCACCTGTCCACAGGGTTGTTCGTATGATAAAATGGAGGATAGGATAATGCAGTAAGGCGCTTTTGAGTCCCCACTGTGGAGAAAGGTGGGCTGTCAATGAGGTAAATAATAAATGTAGCTGAGGATAGAGGGGCAGATGAAAGGGTGGTGGGTGGGTGAGAAGGAAGCAGAGACGGTTCAGGATGTGGGAATTGTTCAGCAGACAGAAAGAGGGGGAAAGTACTGGAGTCGGGAGGCCGGTAACAGTAAAATCAGCATAGTGGTTTATTGCGGGTCAAGATGGAACATGAGGGAGAGGGATTAGGGAGCCTGCTTATATTCACAGGTAAACCACACCCTGACCTTGTCTCCCCCCCCCCAATCGGGTAAGCAGGGATTAGTTTCCCACCAGAGGCTATCATAGGACCATTTGAATATCCAAAGCCTCTGATAGGGGGACAATCAGGATCCTAGGGTCTATTGTTCCCTGGGGACTGAAGCTCAGCTGGTATCTCTTACCATTACAGGCGAACATGTCGCAGTGTCCTTTGTGAGTCTTCCCAGGTTCTCCATTATACAACTGGGTTTGCTCTGGCAACTGGCACGGCACAACTGGGCCATAGTTTTCCTGGGTAGAGGGGGTAGGTATAGCAAAAACCTGAAGATAGGGAGAAGAGAAAGGTAGGGTGGCTGGTGGATGGGAAGGAGAGGAGGCAGGAAAGGGGGGCTATCGAGGACAGGAAAAAAGGAATCAGTGGGGAGACGGAAATTTATCCTGCAAGTCCTTGTGGTTTTCCACTTGTCAATATGTCTAATTCTCAACCCAGCCAATTCTGAGGATACTTTCAGCAGTGAATGGGCAATACAGATCTTTCTACAAAACTAAATAACTCCCAGGTTTGCAGGGGGAAAATGAAATATTTAAAAAGTCGAGATTAGAAAAAACCCAAAATGATAAAATGAGTTCCTGTAGCTATAAGGAATGGATGTCCTCAGTGGGTGTTGCTAGACAACTACAACAGTTTTGTCAGTGTTTCAGGGTTGGTTTCTGTCACTAAAAGACTGGAAGGGGGCAGGGCCTTTTCCAGGGCTGGGTCTGTTTGTTTGTATTTTTTTAAAAGCAACACCCCTTCCTCCCCGGCCAACGCTGCCATCGGCGAAAATCACAATCCACAGAGAGTCGCCTGCCCACAACATCCAGGGCTGTTTTGTCCTATGAGGGAGCACTCATCAGGGTCAGGTCTAGAAGTAATCGCTGGTGACTTACTACCACGTCACTTGTATGACTTACCCCAGGACTGGCTGCTTGCTACTGTTTAACAGCAGCCACACCACAAAACCCAGTGTGATGTAGTAGTTGCAGTTTCAGACTAGGATCTGCAAGATCCAGGTTCAAATCACTACTCTGCCATGGAAGCACTCCTTGCAGGTTCCCCACTTGTCAATGTATAATATCAATTTCTCTACAGAATGGAATGAAGAAGGTATTCTGGCCTCAGAGGCTGCTGCAGAAACAATTGGTATACCCAGTTCTTTGCCTCTGTATATTTATTTCAGAGGGGGTGTGCAGCATTCCAGGTATGGAGAAGTGCTGTATAGAACCTGCAAAGGATTAAAATTTTAAAAACATTAAAGGTTAACAAAACGGAGAACTAGCTTTCTCCCTCCTTGCCCCTTTTTTGTAAAGGGATACATGAGCACTCCATCTTTGAACAGTACTGTGTGGGAATGCTAAGCCACTGAAAAAGTAATTAAACAGCCAGTATTAGTCAATAGACTATCAGATGGGAGCTGGTTCAAATCCTTGCTGAAGGACTTTTTAAGGTGTTATAAAATTGGTAATTACTATTGTGCTATAATGCAATAATATTAGAATGGTGTGTTGGCAACGTCTATTAATTCCTCTTAATTCTAAGCCTTTTTTAAAAAAAGAAAACATCTGTCCCTTTTCAGTGTGAAGAGATAAGTGGGAAAGTGTTCATATGCTGTGTGGGAAGTACTCCCTTCTCTGGTTTTTCAGGTGAGAAAATGACTGAAGAGGAAGTGGACAGCCTATTAGCTGGACATGAAGATGCCAATGGCTGCATTAACTATGAAGGTGAGGACAAGTGATCTTAAGCCTGCCACTCTGAGGTCAAGAGGCTCCTAATACATGAAGCATATATACTAAAATATAACGAAACCAGAAAACCACAATTCATAATGCAACCGGTGCAAACAAAACACACAAAATGGTAACAAAAAGCTGCTGTAAAAAAAAACAAAATATCCAATTAATAATAAAACCAGTACAGGTATAGTGGAAAAGAACAGGAGACTATATCCATCAGAAGTTGCATGGTCTGGTACTCTAGATACCAAAAACTCACTGAAGACAGTAGAGTGTTGGGTTCAGTCTGATTCTAGTAACAGTATTTCTCTTTCTCAGAGGAAAATGGAGTGATACTAGTTGTGTCTGCTGCAAGGTTGGGGTTCTCATTTGTGCAGAGCATTGTATGAGCTGCTGGGCATTGTATGAGGCAATTCCAAAGTGCATCTTTGAGCTGAGCTAGGATTTGAATCCAGGTCAGTTATGTTGATGACAGAAACCATGAGTGTCAAATGGCTGGCAACTCTGTTCCAAAGGGGGAAAGGAGTTTAAAAAATCCCCAAAGATAAGGGGTAGTAGAAGAGCCCTTCAGTTTTTCAGTTTGTCACACAGGTTGTTACCCCAATGGCCCATAGCAATAGATGCTCACTGGAAAAGAGACATAAAATGCCTCAGGGCAGCTGCCATCTTGAAATATTGTTTGGATCAAACTGGGCATGGGTGGGTGATTATAATTTCCTAACAGCTCTCTCCCTTCACTTCCACAGCCTTTGTCAAACACATCATGGCTGGCTGAACTGACCTCAACAAGTAGGTGTCATACTCACAAGTGTGGTTCCTTAGGTGGGCTGATGTGTGCTGCTTTTTGATCCTCAAATAACAGTTCCTTCCCTGCGCAGTACTGACCCATTTTCTCAGACTGTCCTTGGATATCTTGGAAGTTTTTTTGCTGCTGCTGCTGCTGCTGCTGCTGGGTCTTCCAAAAAGGTTTCCATATAAGCAAAACATTCACAAAAGTGGTACACATGACCATATGTTTTCCATGTTTTTCTCTCTGCATCTGTGTAGACAAAATATTGCATGAAGCAGATGTGAACATTCACTATTAAAATGTGAAAGGAAACCAGATTAACATTTGTTATTGGTATACCTGTTTGACATTTTCCAGAGAGATAGCCAGGGTTCTTTGCTACAACCAGAACAGCTGTCTTGTGGTACCTGATAAATGAATGATTTTGCTGCAAAATAGCCTTTCATGAGCCTGAGCCCACTTCATCAAATGCATGAAGTGTTATATTCAGTGGGCAGATATGTATAAGTACACAGGGGCACAAATGGAAGACGATCCCAAGGGGCGGGGGGGTGTTATTGCCAAGAGAGGCCAGAAAAGCCGTTTAGAGGCAACTGACTCAAATTTGCTAAAGAAGCCAAGCCAGCCAACCAAAGAGTTTCATAACATTTTCAAATATAATGAAGTGGGCTTGATCCCCCTAACCCAAGCCCCAAAAGCTGCAATAAATTTGAGATTGTTTAAAGGGCCACAGGATACTTTCGTTCAGACATGCTTGAGAATCACGCTTTGTCTTTTCTCCTCAGAGCTGTTTATGGTGATACTGAACAAATGTACTCGTCAGGGAAATCTCCTACATTCATCACTCCTCCTTGGCATCAGTGTCCCTTTTTTCTGTCTTTGTATGAAGAACACAGTCTCTCTCTCCCCATCCAGTGCTTCTCCCAGTACTGGCTGCAAAGAAAAACGTCAATAGCGGAATCTCAACCACAACCACCTAAGGAACCAGAAGAGGGCACCAGTCACCGTTACAGCCTCTATGAGAAACATCACTCCCTTGTACTTTTTGATTCTCTGAACACCACTCTTTTTTCCTGAACAATAAAGTCTTTGGTTTTCAGTTGTTTTTGATCTTAGTTCATCATCCATTTCCTTGTTCCAGGGTGGATGTAATGAATCTCTTGAGATTGTATAGTTGCCAGCAGGGATAGACTCCTCAGTTTGGGGAGGGGGGGAAAGCCTAAACCTGGTCCAGGCCCACACTATATGAAATTATTTAAATATGAAATTATTTATATTTTAAAAAACATATGCCATCAACAATGAATCAAGTGGTTTAAAACATAATTTTTTTCACTTGTAAACGTCTGAATCTCAGTCAAAGAAAGAGGACTCTGTGAGAGGAAAGATGTCATGAACTGCTTCACGGAAATAATTTGAGTAAATATTTCATTTGTGTATGAAAGGAAATGCTTCCTCCTCCCCCTCTTTTCCTCACAACTTAGGCTGAGTATGTGACTGACCCAAGGTCACACAGTGTGCTTCGTTGCTAAGTGGGGATTTGAACCTTGTTCTCTTTCCAATCTTAGACCAACACTCTAACAACTACAACACTCGCATACTGGCTTCTCAGCATGAATCTCCAAATGCATCTCAGAATCCATACTAAATCCACAGTAAATACTGGCTTCTCCGATACCCAGTCCTGAAATTATGGGAACATTTGTTTGGTTGAAGTAGGGTCCAGGACAGCATAATCCTCATTTTATATATCTGGTGAACCAGCTTTATCTCCTCCCCTCATGTACAGATGCACAGAGACGGGGGGGGGGGGGGGGGGGGGGGAAATGGCTATTCCCATATCTTCCATTTTCCTTTTTGCTAAAGCTGCAAGACCTTGGATACCAAAATCTCCTTAAACTTCAAGTATGTTGCCTGTTTTGATGATCCTCAGGATGAGAATAGGGGCTTTAGGCAGAACTTCCAAAGATCCCAAGGGAAAAATATAAGGTAAGGCAGTGTGGGGGTGCTTCTGTGTGGTAAGGAAATGTCCCACAGTCCCAGATAAGGAAATCCCAGGGGGACTTGAACTTCACTGTCCCCCCATAGTTTATACCCCTGGCTGCCAAAGCAGGCTAAATTGTTCTGGAAAGCAAGGAGAAACCCAGGATCTGTCGAGTTTGGAATTACCAAACATCTAGATCCGCAATTTAGAATAAAAGTCCCTGAAAAAATGCTAAAAGATACAGGTGTTTGTCAATGTCATCCTAAGCAGAGATACACCCTTCTAGGCCCACTGACTACAACAGACTTGGAAAAGTGTAACTTTGCTTAGGATAACAATGTGGGTCTTCTTCCATGTGTGCCACCCTTGGACTGAAAGGGCCCAGGCATATAAGACACTGGGCCTATAAGAAAGGGCCACTAGAGACAAGTGCTGGCTCATCCCTTCCTGTCCTCCCTCTCACAATCTGCCTACACTGTTTAAACTTCAATAGTGTAACTTTGCTTAGGATTATACTGGTAGTCCACTCAAGGCCAAATACCTTGCTATATACAAATGCACCTATTAAAATCCTATTAGTGGCTGCTTCTAGCAAAAAAAAAAATCAGCTTCAAGAGAAAGCAATCTGTAGCTGAGAAGTACTGAAACTGGACTTATCCTGTGTCCATCCACCGGAAGTCTCCAATGAAAGCTCTACTTGAATGTAACATTGAATGTAAGATTCCTGTATAGGATTTGTTCCTGAGGAAAGACCAGAGGTCTGAAACACTAAAAAATCCGGAAAAAGTGTTGAAAGAGAGACACAGATTGATTGAATTTGGAGCAGACCGCTTTTGAGAATACAAGACTGTTAAAGGGATATAGACTGGTAGAGTCTGGAGCAGACGGCTATGTGAAAACTTATCGACCTTTGTATTTTTTCTATGAAGGAATAAGTGGATTTTTTTACCAGACACTAAATGTTATGGCTTTTATCTAGTCTCTGTTGTTATTGTATTGTTCTGTGGGCATCTAGCACACATCTGCATATTTTTTCATACCTGATTGTCTTGGGATTGTGTGTTAGTTGTGTGCTACTGATGGATCTCTGCTCCATATTTTTATCTAATTTCCTCTTGAAACCATTCATGCTTGTAGCCACTGTTACCTCCTGTAGCAGTAAGTTCCATGTGTTAATCACTCTTTGGGTGAAGTACTTCTTTTTATCTGTTCTAACCCGACTACTCAGCAATTTCATGGAGTGCCCACGAGTTCTTGTATTGTGATAAAGGGAGAAAAGTACCTCTTTCTCTACCTGCTCTATCCCATGCATAATCTTATAAACCTCGATCATGTCACCCCTCAGTTGCCATTTCTCCAAGCCAAAGAGCCCCAGTGCTTTAACCTTTCTTCATAGGGAAAGTGTCCCAACCCTTTTATCATTCTAGTTGCCCTTTTCTGCACTTTTCCCAGTGCTGTAATATCCTTTTTGAGGTGTGGCGACCAGAACTGTACACAGTATTCCAAATGAGGTTGCACGATCGATTTATAGAGGGGCATTATGATAGGGTAAAGCAACTCCCTCCTCCCCAACATTTATACACAGACATGTTATTATTGGACATACATATACAAATTTAAGACAACTACTTTTAATGGTATACCTGGAAATAAACTGCGTTTTGCGTTTGAGCAAATACTGAAGAAAAGAGGAGCAAACAAATCTAACTAGATATCTCATAACTACAAGAGTTAGGGCAACTAGGCCAAAGACCCAACCCGATTATTTTCCATGATGCAAAGCAACGGCCCGGGTATTACAACGCCCATGTATAGGCACGGTGAATTCGAATCGGTTCTTCGCGCAATTTCCGTGAGACCGAGGGCGAGACTCCTCCTCCCCTCCTGAATAATACAGGCGCTATTAGCTCAGCGTCAATCGTACGAGCTCGTTTTATCTCCGCCTCTTTAGTTTTTGCACCAGCCAATGGGCGTTGAATATCTCTGCGGTGACCTCAGCGCCAGCCCGCAGAAGGAGCCAGCGCAGGTTCAGGGCGGAAGGAGGGAATCATCAGCTTGCTGCAAAGAGGAACTCCCAGAGCAGCAATAATGGTGGGTGCTTTTTTTGCAGCCTGTTTGGGCTGCGGATTTTGGGGAGGCTCGGGGTGCCTGAAGTTTTTAAGGCTCCAGTGAGCAAGTAGTCCAAACTGGTTTATTAACAAGACCCCGGGTCACCTTGAATGGAAGAGGGAGGGAGGGAGGGAGGGAGGGAGGGGGGGCGGCGGAACTGGACAGGCATATTGCTCTTTTTTGTAACAAGGACCGAGAACGAGAGAGTTTGTGCCTGTGTCAGTCGCAGCCAGGTTCCTTGACTGGCTTCCTTTTGCACGGTTAACCGGCCTCTTTCTGGTTCTGTTTGTTGCTTACAGTGCGACTTCACGGAAGATCAGACCGCTGGTAAGGTGCTCTTTACGCCCTCTCTCGCTTTGGGGAGCCGGGAGCCTGGGATGGATAAGGCCCCAAGGGAAGCGGGCTGCAGGGCCGAATAACAGGACAGTACATCGTTCCTATATTCCAGGACTTAACCATTCGGAGTCCTAAATCCGCTTAAAGGTGGCTGGATTTACGATTCTGTCTCCTTCCTCTGATTTCTCTAGCCACTCTACTCTTCCCCCACTCCCATCTCTTGGTTGCAGCCCCTGGATGGTGAGTCTGTGTGTCAGACGGTGGATTGCTCCCCTCTTCTAACCCGTTTCGTGGCTCCTTTGCTAATGTGTCGATTCTCTCTCTCCCCCTGGGAGTTCCGCATAATTCGGCTTTTGGGGTCTTGGAGCTAGTTTGGATTTGAGTGTAGCCTCCGCCCCCTCGCTCCTTCCTTAAACTCGTCCGCACCCGAACCCAACCCTTCTGCACGGGAATTCGTTTGACTTTCTTTGCATGGCTCATGCATGATGTATTTCCTGGTTGAAACCGCCTGGAAGGACCCACCCAGCTTAGCCGGTAGCCTCCATTGTCAGTTTCCTAGCCAGGTGCTCTTATGCTCTTCTGTTCAGCCAGGTCGATCAAAGGGGGGGGGGGGAGGGGGCCCGAGGGGCACCGAGTTGGCTCGTGTGTCCCTCTCAGAAGCCAAGTTCTGCGTTGCTCACGAACAGGATGCGGTTGAGCAAGGCCGGTGGAAATGGCTGCTCCGCTTCCCTTTTCTCTTTCCGGGTGCCAGCGCCTGTTGGAACTGGGCTCGGGCAGACACTGTTAGAAAAGAGGGCTGGGATCCGTCGGGAGAAATGGCGACGCCAATTTGGGAGCCGCCGCTCTTTGGAAGCAAAAGCCCTTGTTCTTCGGAAATCGTCAAAGATGGGCACGCGGGTTCGTGTCCTCGTTTGATTTCCTTATATGGGCAAGAATCTCATTTCGACATGAAGCGGGGTTGGGCGCTACATTCCAACGCGGATCCCAGGCCTTGGGACGGAAACGAGGAATTCCTAGCCAGGGTGCCTTAAAGGCAGCTGCCCTAAACGACAAATTCCGTTGCTCGTTGTCCGCATCCACACTAAAATAAATAGGAAGAGCTTTCCAGTAGTTGTAACCGCGGTGCATGCTTGTACTGCGCAGTGGTTTGAAGAAGTATTAGTGGAGGCCTTACCTGCTCTGAAAAGTTTGATTTTATGTGCATAACACACTGCGCAGTCAAATGGGTTACAGTTCTAAGAAATAAATTTGTTTAAAAAAGGAACAAACTCAAAAGTGCAACCTTCCGGCTTCCCCACCCATTATCTGATGAAGTTATGGCCGCATTAGCACTTTCCCCCAAATCTGGGGATATGAAGTATCACAATACTTCATATCCCCAGATTGTGGAAGATACAGATCTGAAAGCCTGTCCAGTGTTGGCTTGACTTTGGCTGAGTTTTGTCAGTGCGAGCGAGGGCACTCTGGAATGCAGGGAGAATTGCATCCGAGTGAAACTGCCTAGGGATGGTGGTGCTGTGAGCTGCCTGTGGCGCTTGTGTCAGGGCTGGTTCTCTGGCCAGGGCCACCCCAGGGACTGCTGGAGCAGCACGGTGAGGAGGGGGCTGATGCTCTGCAGGGCCTCTGCTTGCTCCCAGTTGTCACTTGGGGAGGGGCGGTGGTTCAGTGGCTTTTCATAATAAGCAGGGCCGGTGCAAGGTGTTTTGTCACCCCAGTCGAAGTACATCCATCACCTCCTGGGTCCGTACTGTCACAGGAGCTTGACTTAGCCCTGAACAGGCTGATGTAGACAACTGGGAGCCAGCTGAGGTCCTGCAGAGCATCTTTCAGAGAAACTTCCTAGTCCTGGATCTAAAATAGAACAAAAATCCATTTTTGAGTTGTTTTTCCACATCAAATTAGGGTAGGAAAAAAACCACTGGGCTTTTATGTTCTGCCTGCAAATGGACACTTCAAAAATACAGAGGCGTGACTTAATGTTTGGTGGGAGAGCGGTTTATTTGAAGCTGAAGCTGTGTCAGCATTAATGGACCAGCTGAAACTTCTAGCCTGAGGGGGGAACATTTCTCAAGGAAGGGAGGGGTCACAGCTCATGCTTCTAGGTCCTGAGTTCAACTTTGTTGACGGGTCTCCTGAGAAAGACTTCTGCCTGAGATCCAGATGTACGGTACTAAGCTAGGTGGGGCCTACTTGGTTGACAGCTGCTTCATTTGTTTGTAAGAAGATATGATGCATTCAGGAGCTGAGTGGGAACATTAGTTCTTTGACTAGCACCCAGAAGAACAGGCTGAAATAGGTCTGAAAAATTGGTGCTTATCTACCTTCTCCCCCACTCCAGGTATGTTTTAAATAAAACCCCAAGTATATTGCACAGTAAGAAATTAACTCTTCCACTATAAAATCTTGCTGCAGAAGCTAAGGGATGTGGTGCTTTAGTTATAGATGACCTGGTGGGGTTCTTGATAGTGGGACTCCCTCCCCCCTCCTCATGCCCTAATCTAGTTCAGCCGCTGTGTGTTGCTACTTCAGACTTCTCTAAAAAGATGGGTGTGAGCAGATGAGGCATTCCCTCTCCCCTCTGGACACCCTGACGTGCACCCCTGCCCCAGACTTCTGACATAGGATTTTACTGAAGCAAAATGAGTTGAGGCTAATTCCAGCCTTTGCTGTAGAAAAGGATTGAGGTTGAAGAGGTTGTGCCCTCTGGATTCTGTCTCTGAGCCCTCCTTTGCCAAGCAGGGAGCTGGCTCTTATCTCTTCAGCTCACAGACTACTCCTTGAAATAACCCTTCCTTGGGACAAATGAGGTCCTGCGGGGTTAGTTCAAGTGTTACCGTACTTGTCTAAAAGGATGACCTTGGTGGAGCCTCTGCCCCAAACGTTTTTAGAAGGCAGGGATGACCCTTCTGCTAGGTGGGAGGCTTGGTGGTAGTTAATGCACAAGCATCTGGAGTTGACTGCCCAGAGCAATTAGCTGTTGGGGAGTTGCCCAGCTGGATAAAGGCATCTTTGGAATCTGTGAAGGGGATAATCTTAAAACAGTCTGTTAGTGGTGATGGCCCTACACCTGGCACTGCTGTATGCCAAACATTTTAATTGTTGATCTTAAATTGTTGTTGATTTTCTGAAGTTACCATTTCATTGTTGATCTTAAACCAATATTTTCTGAATAGTTACCGTTTAATCATCCCGGTATATCTCAAGGCTGGTTATCATGGTAATGTTGCACAAATGAAGCCTGAGACCTGCTTATACAGGAAACTGGGTGACCACTGTGTCGACTTTTGCTGTCACCGGTCATTCACCATGGCATTTTAGATCCTAGACAGATGCTCGGGAGATCTTCACTGAGCAATCTTGAACTGCCGGTCTAGGAATGGTGAACAAATGGCAAAGGCCAAAATTACTCCTTGAAAACAACTTGTGTACTGTGTAAATATGGGACTTTGTGCTGTAGGACTGTCCCTTTTTAAAATTAGACTGCCAAGTTAAATGTACCAAAGTGGATTATAAATCACCTACATCTCATCCTTGAGAGTGGTGACCTGCTGAGAACAGCAGTTGGTAGAAAACCCATAATAGCTTAACAGACAGCTGATCCAGTTTGAAACCCCTGCTTGCGGACAATCAAATGACTGCAGGATACCTCCGCCAAGACACAATACCTTGCCACAGTGAAATGCATAACTAGTATTTGAATGTAATACTGAGAACACTGTTATAGGTCCTAACAATACAATAGAAAACATCCAAGGTTGCTTCTTGTGTAGCTCTAAAAATATTGTATTATAGGATATCTTGTCAACAGGTCCAGCAAGAGTCACAAGTAGGCCAGACCGGTCCCTGTTTAGGAAGGACTGATGTTCACAAATCTGGCACAGATTGCAAGAACATCAACAAGCTGGCTGAGAACTTTTAATTTTCCTGGGCATTCCCTCAAGGATCTCAAAACAAGGGCAAGCGATGGAATTGGCCACAGCAAAACAGATGCAAAGACTTAACAACCAAGGTCTTAATAGGGATTGTGGGTGTCCCTTTTATTATAATAATAATAATAATAATAGTAATAGTAATAATAAGATTATATTATAAAATATTATAATAAAAATATTATAATATATACAATGAAATATTATAATATATAAGATCATCATCATGATTTTATTATAAAACATGATGGCAGAATTTAGAATTGGCTTCCTTAAGTTGAAGAGTCCACCATTTAAAATGCAAACTGCTGCTCTTCAGCATCTGACAAAATGGATCAGTCTACAGAAGCTCATAGTCTTCTTTGGTCTTCTAAATAAGCATTTTGGTCTTCTAGTCTCCTTTGGTATTCTAAATAAGCATTTTCATTCACTTTTCAACATCATCAAGACAAAGACAACTGTTCTTAATTGTGACAGTATTTTGTCTAGTAAAAGGATCTCACACCACCGTTTTTTGATAGGAGATATTTGTTTACATTTCCATCTTAGGCTCTATTAGAAACTTTGCTGCTGTCAACAATAATGATATCTGCTTCCTTCTCAGATGTGGCATGAAGTTCACATCTAGATGATCTAATAACAATATGAATGGTTCCAGAGGGATTAAATATCCACTGACTTTTTCAACTGACGATATGATTATACTTTGGCATTTCTTTAACTTCACACAAAACCACCAACAATGTGTCTTTAATCTCTCACACACCACACCCTTTCCAAAATAATTTTGAAAAGTGTAACCACATGGGATGAAGCTGGTAGATACTGGGGTGGGAGGAATCAGTTTGTTTTAAAGGTACTGTCAAGATGACAAAAAAAAAAACCCCACCAAACCAATCAGGCTGATATGGTTACTTTTAAGGATCCAGTTTCCTGAACTCTGTACCTGGAGAAACTGAATCCAGCTTGGAGAGGAGACAAAACTGTGTCCTTGTCAGTCATATTGTATCTCTTGATATTTGATAACAGGCTGGTTAGATATCTATGATGGGGGGGAGGGGTTGGTCAAGGAGGCAACTTTTGAGGACAAATGGCTTGAATCGTCTCCAGCTTTCTTCCCCCTTGAACAATCTTTTCTCCTCTACCACCTGAAGTGGGGTGGGGCAATCTCTCTTTGAAATAATCTTGCATGGGGTTAGCGGCCCAAAGAAGTAGTCTCAAAATTGTTGCTAGGCCCTTTGTGTGATTTGTGGTACTCTCTCATACTGCCTCCTGCTGTTCAGTAATTCTTCCAGGCTCTTCCTTTCCGTAACTCTTCCAAGCTGTTCCATCTCTCTGAACTTCCTATAAGTAAAGGTAAAGGTTTCCCTTGCTCAAAAGCCAGTTGAATCCAACTCTAGGGGACGGTGCTTATCTTAGTTTCCAAGCCGAAGAGCCAGCGCTGTCCAAAGAGATTTTCATGGTCGTGTGGCCAGCATGACTGGATACCGAGGTGCACACAATGCTTTTACCATCCCACTGAAGCAGTACCCATTTATCTACTTGCAATTTCTTGCTTTCGAACTGCTAGGTTGGCTGGCATTGGGGCCAGAGACGGGAGCTCACTCCATCACGCGGCACTCAGGTCTTGAACTGCTGAACTACCAATCTTCTGGTCTGCAGTTCAGCATCTTAACCACTGAGCCACCACGATCCCTGAACTTCTTATACCTTCCTTTTAAAAGAAAGGCCTGAGGCATATTTTGAGGAGCCACAATTTAAACTTAAGGGGTGAATGGATGACTTGATTCCTGTTGGTGTACTTCACATTTTACGGTTTATTGCGTACTGCTGGCCTATACTGTATAAAAGGTTGCATTGCTTTGAGAGTTTCTCTGGTTTCCCTCTTGCCAGATGAGGGAGCTGCAGGCACTGAGTGACTTGACTGATGCCATTTGGGGAAAATTAATCTCTCTCTCCTGATCGAAGTTGTGCTCTTTAGCCACTGTCATCCTTCAGGGGAAAAAATTGTATGAGCCTCCCAATTCTTACCTAAAGGGTTGTCTGCCTGGTACCACTTCCCCCGGGGTCTGGAATTGGAGCAAAAACAAGTGTGGGGAGCTGTCTGGTATAAATGCATGAGCTTGCAGTATCGTTTAAGGGCCCACAGGTAGCAAAACCGTAAGTAATAGAAAGTAAATTCATATAGAGCTGCTCCCACTGACTGATGGACCAAGTGATTTATTTGGATTCTGTTCAGAAACTTCACACATCTGCTCCGGGAACACAGAACACTGCTAGGCTAGAGGGAATTGGGGAAGGGCTCCTATTGCTTTTGGGGAGCTCCACATTTAATTTGTTGAGGGCCATGCATGAGCCTAAGATAAGTGGTGGGAAAACAGGGTTACAGAGGTCAGTTTACTGATGCTGTGACCTCCAACTATGGGGCAGGCAACCCATTCAGCCCCCTGCTGCCCAGATAGGATGGGGTTTACTGGGGGAAATGGCTGCAGAGCAAATGGCACCCAGTTGCTCCAGCAGGTCCATTGTTTCTTCTGTGGCCACTTGACCCTGTCTCTAAAGTAGGGGCAGGCAGAAGTTGACCACGGTCCGTCTCCTGGTGGGCCATGCAGCACTCACTGGCTTCAGGGGTTCTTGGGGAGAGGACTGGGCTTGGTGGGCCTTGGCCAGATCCCATAAGGCAGCCTGTGTGTTCTTCAATAGGAGTTGTAAAATCAGGGTCACTTAACACTGATGCCGTAGGTGCTCAGAGGTCCTGAGTACATGGTCTTGCTTTGTTGACATAAAAAGTATCAGTGGAATCACAGGGATTCTACCACTTATTTTTTTAAAAACAATAGCATTGTATGAGACTGGAGTCAGCTCATCCTTCCTCTGGAGAGTGGGAAAAGCCACTGTTTTTAAGGCACCGTTTGTCGTGCGTGTGAGTGAAATGGTAGTTGTCTTTGAGCTCTTAGGTCTTAACTCTCTTGGCTTACTGTGACTCTCTGCAGAGTTCAAGGAAGCTTTCCAACTCTTTGACAGAACGGGAGATGGCAAGATCCTATACAGCCAGTGTGGGGATGTGATGAGGGCCTTAGGCCAGAATCCCACCAATGCAGAGGTCATGAAAGTCCTGGGGAACCCCAAGAGTGATGGTGAGTGGCTCTTGTACCGCAGCAGTTCTGTGCTCCCCTCTGTGTGTGTGGAGAGGGTTGGGTTTTTTAAAAGGGAGGGTAAGGGTGCTGGTTTGCTGTGTGCTAAAATCTGCAATCCAAGGAGAGCTTCTCTGCAAATAGAATGTGTACAAGAGGCGGGACCCGCGGTACTCATGGGGGGGGGGAGAGAAGGAGCTCCACGTGGAGAAGCAGCCACAGGTAAGCCTCCCCCCCCAGTTCCAAGGCGAGGCCTGCGCGGCTCAGAGCCACCAGGCCCGCCGATCCCCCCTCCCAGTTCCAACGGCGAGGCCAGCACGACAGAGCTGTCGGGCCCACTGATCTTCCCCCCCCTCCCCTGGTTCCAACAGCGAGGCCCGCGTGGCTCTGAGCCGCTGGGCCTGCTGATCTCCCCCCTCCACCTCCAGTTCCAACGGCGAGGCCTGTGCAGCTCTGAGCTGCTGGGCCGCCACAGTTCCTAGAGTGCTGCATGCGCAGGGCGTTGCATGCTCTTTAACTTTTGTGGGGATTTAAATATCTCCCCAAAAGTTTTTTTTACTTTTAAGATTTTTCTGCATACATGGGGAGTTCCCCAAGTGTGCAGAAAAATCTCTCTGCCCCCCCCAAGTGCCCCCTCCGTGCGGATTTAGATATGTGCACGGAGGGGGCAATTTGGCTATTAGTATATAGATTAGGCAAACCAGCAGCTATAATGCAGGCTGTTTGCATCTTGTAATTGAAGCTTGCAAGCTTTGAGCTCTTAGGCGCAGAAATCAGCAATCTGAAGAACTCAGCATTTAGTTTTTTTGGGGGGGGGGACCTCCTAGTCCTTAGTCTTGAAAGAGTGTGATCAGTGTATCCCTTGTGGAATCTCCAAAGCCCAAAGAAGCGCTGAGCATGATTTGTGTTTGACCAGTGGGTTATCCAGTGTCAATCTCTGCTCTTTCCCACTACTAACAGAACAGCATACTGTGAGCAAATGTATTCATTTGAAGAGTCTAAAGTACTCTGCTTTTCTGTGGATTACCTTGGTGCAGAATTTTTACTGTGTTCCTAAAGTTTAACTTGAGCCTCAGCGTCTATTCTAAACTCCTGAAATGGGTATCATACAAGAGAATTCCTGGCACCCAACATGCCACTGATGGTCTGTTAACACCTTCTCCTCTCCCCTTTGTGCTTTTTCTTAGAAATGAATATGAAAACCCTAAGCTTCGAACAGTTCCTGCCCATGATGCAAACCATTGCAAAGAACAAGGATCAAGGCTGCTTTGAGGATTACGTAGAGGGGCTGAGGGTCTTCGACAAAGAGGGAAATGGCACAGTCATGGGAGCGGAGATACGCCATGTTCTTGTCACTCTGGGTATGGCTGGATTATTGTTCTCCCTGGCCTTTGTTGCTCCCCTAACTGCTTTTAAAAGCTGCTTGTGATTAAAAACAGAGGGTATGATCTCTCTTCTTCTTGTGATTAAAAATGGAAAGAAAGATCTCTCTTCTTACAGTGGCAGAACCAAGAATAGAAACCCAGAATCCAAGCTCTTCACTTACTAAATGTCATACACTTCCCAGGATTCTGAATCTCTCCCTGTTTTGGGCACAGCATGATGTGGTCTCAGAGAACCAGTGGCTGCAAAGCTAGTTGGTCCCTTGAATGGGGTCTACCAAATGAGCGCATAAGATGGTCAGCTTCTTCAGTAGTCTTGAGCTTCTCTACCTACTCCCAATTTTGAGACAATTTCTGTTGGGCATGGAGCTGCTCCAACACTGGGTTGAATTTGTTGTCTTCTCCCAAGTCTTCTAGAGTGGCAAAATCAATACTCTCCTCCAAGATTCTGCAGAAGGGACGGTTGGTTTGAAAAATGGAGCCCCCCCCCTTCTTTGCACGCACATGCACATATATATTGTTTTAGTAGTGCAACAAATGGATACCTTGAAAAAATTGTATGTGTTGTGAAATTAAGGCAGGATTGAGTCTCAGTCCTCTTCTAAAACTCTGCAAAACCTCTGGTACACCTATGATACTTCAGTTGAAACTTTGGTTCTGTTCTGCTCCCAGGAAGCTTCAGGACTCTGCTGAGCAGAGTGGTCTTCACAGTACACAACATTGCCTCACATGATTTTTGCTTTCTGGGAATGTTTATACTTTGATGAAGTCACTATCAAAATTCTAAATAGATGAGAGTATCAGAAACTAGCTTCCTTGATTTTGTGAGTCACCCTGGCTTAACCCAGCTTTCCTTGACTTTCCTGACCCCAGAGATAGAAAGAAAGGGGCTGACTTCGTTGTATATGTCAGATGTATGTCAAATGCTCATCACAGACTTAACTGAGAGTTACATTAGCGTCAATGGGTGAAAGAGGGTTCTGAGTGTCTCATTTTAGTCTTGTTCCTGGTTGTTCTGATCAACCACCCTGCCATTATGGGTCTTGGCGGAACAACCAAGGATATCCTTTATAGAACTATAAGTGCACTGTTTATGTATTGGGGTTGTGCTGAAATATTCCGCATTTAATGTTGAAATGCTACAAAAATGTTTTCTGACTCAAGAATGTGTAATGGAATAAACTGAGCTTTGATTTAGAACAACTGTCTCTTAATGAAATTAGGAAGCCCGCTTTTCTCCCTCCCCAAAACTGAACACAGGGGGGATGAGGGTGCATGAAAAGGTTCCTGCACCCCTCATTTCCCGATCAGTACGTGACCTAGACACCCCCCCCCCCCCAATTTATGGTAGGCCTTATTAAATCAGCCTGTGTTTCCTGCAGGGGAGAAGATGACCGAGGAAGAAGTGGAGATGCTGGTAGCTGGCCATGAAGACAGCAATGGGTGCATTAACTATGAAGGTAAGGGATGGAGGTGGTCAGAGCATATTCTCTGATGTTCATTGACTATTCAGTCTCTCCCATCTAATGGGCTTGCAGGGTCTGCCTCTTATTTGGGAGAAATGTATCTCTGTGCAGAGGAAAAACAACTCTGGTAGTGGAATGGAGACAGGTGGGCTCGGGAGGTTCCATTAGCTATAGCAGGGGACCATTTTCCTTCCCCCACGGAGAGCACATGGATTTGTTTAAAAGTCCTCGTGTATTGCATGTTCTCACTGGCATTTGAGAACGTTGCTGGGCTTGGCTTATGGAGGGGAAGAGCTGATGTTCAGGCACTCTTGTCTGTCCCTGATTCTCCTCTTGCACCTTGTCTTGTGGTTCCTCTCAAACATGTAAACGGCACCAGTGTTCTCCCTTGGGAACAGTCACATGGGCTGATACTTGCATTCCATAGTGTTGTGTGTAATGAGAGCTCAGGGTTCAGAAGAAAGCTTAGTGCCAACGTTACTCTGTCAAAGGAGTTAATGCCCTGTCGTCGGGGTCAGGCTACTCTGAGTGTAACTGAGCCAAAGGTTCCATGTAAACAAATACATGAACATTGTGGTTTATGTGTCTGTCTCTGGGATGACGTGGAGATAAATGGTACGAAGATCACAAGCCATCCTAACAGTGTAATAGCATGAGCTAGAAACGATGTGCCGTCTGCCTCAAGTGGGGTGGTGTCAGTGATGTTCCATGTGTCTGGTTTTGTTTGTTCATCCGCTTGATCAATTTTGATGTTTCTTCCTTTCTACAGCATTTGTGAGACACATCTTGTCAGGGTGAATTCGAACGGGGTACGCCTCCTCCAAACCTACCTTATATATATATATTTTTTAACAGCCTCCTTTTTTGTTGACATAAAAAGGAAGACTTTGGTTTGCACTCATTTTTTCCCCCTCCATCCTTTTTTTTCATTCAGTATCTTCCTTTGTTTCCCCCCCCCCCCATATCTTCAAGCATGTCTCTGCATGTAGCTGACTCTCTTAAGTAATCCAAGCAAGGGTGGCTGGGGCGGGGGGGATGAGGCAGCTCTGACTGCTTAAAGCAAGACTGTGCCTGTGTAACCTTGCAGTGCTCAGGGGAGGGATGTTGGCGGCAGCGTGAGGGGAGGCAGCTTCACCTCGGCACATCGGAGGCCTGGCCTGAATATTACACTTGCCACAAATACTGGCTAGTGCTGCGATAGATGGCATGAACCCTTGCCATGAGTGCTGATGGCTGCAGATGATGATGATGTGAATTTGCGGATTTACATTGCAATGGAATTCCCCCCCCCCCCTTTCCAAACTGTTTCACATCCAACAAATAATTACCTTTGTAAGGAATGCTAAAGTGCTGGTATTTAAAGAGAGCCATAGACACACAGAAGCTGGATGGTCTGTATTTTTTAGACAGTTTGGGATTGGGATAAATGCCCTAGTGGATACACGATGTTGCCTAGGGCAAGCTGCAAAATTCTACAGGTTTAACACGACAGTGTCAGATTGAAGAATTGTTGCGGTAGCATTCTAACAGTTCAACATGCCATATCCATGTGGTAATTTTTAACAACAAAGTACATCATGTGAAAACAACACCTGGAGTTTTCAAAGTGTAACATATAGAGCAGGCCTTAGCGGGTCGAGGGCCAAGAATCTGCATCTGTGTCGCTCTTGAGCAGCCCTTGCAACTGAGATGCCACCACCTCCCTCATTTCGGAAAAGTGAAGGCCTGTTCACAGGTGCTTTTCTACAGACAGTCCTTCCCAAAATATCCTCAACACTATTTGGAGCCCTGGGCCCAGTCTCCGCTGCTGCTTAGAAGTGGAAGCTGCTGATGTTGTTTCATCCTGGCTTGGTCATTGCTTGCTCTCTCGCCCAGAAGAGCAGATGGTCCACAGGGCTCAGGTGGCTGGCGGTAGCCCTCCTGCTGGGGTGTGGCCCTTAGAAGCTGCTCAGAGTTATCCGTCTCTGGTGCTGGGCATTAATACCACATGTATACCAGATGCTGGCCTGTACAAATAGCAGTGGTCTCTCCCGCCAGGGAATAACTGTGCCTGCTTCTGGGTACAGCCAGAATCTGTGTGGGTATGGAAAAAATAGGCAGTTGTCTGTAGAGGCCTATGGCCTGTGTGTACGAGACGAATATGGTGTGAACTATCCTGAAGTTTGCTGTCAAAGTTTGCGCTGGGCTGAAACTAGGGTTGGGTCTGAGATGGCTTCTGGACTATAGTCCCTGTGTGTGCTCATCCCTACTGCAGAGGGGGGTCCTTAATTCCGTTCATGACTTAGGCCAGACCTGGTCTGCTTCACATGATGGAGTTTGTAAGGCTTGTTCACCCCACAAATACACACACACACAAAACTAATCTAGCGTATCTGTTTCTCAGCAGAATCTGCTGAGAGGGGTGGTTGAAGGAGTCCCCTGTTCTAGGCAGTGGAGCTATTAAAGGCACTGAACGGAGGCTTTTTCTAAAACTGTATTTTACCTCTGCTGCCAAAGTCATGTACAGGATTCTTTTCATAAACCACACTTACAAAACAACTTTGAATGCAAAATCCCATTTAAAAAAAAACTACAAAAACACAAAGTCTACCTGAAGGAAGTCCTGAAAATTAAAAGAAATCCATTTCAATTGCTGTCAGTCATAAAACTCCTTAAAAACCCCCACAACTTATTGAAGTGCTAAAATTTACCAAAGACATATCTTTGTGCACTTCCATAAGTAGAGTCTGTATGGCAAAGATGAAACTCTGGGCTCTGCCAGGCAAGATAGCCCTGCCCAGTTATTTCTTCTCTCTCTACTATGTACATCTTTCTCCCCCCCCCTCCATTTGCTACAATCACCTATATATTAATAGCCAAGGTGCCCCCTGGGTGCGGATATCTAAATCTGCACAGAGGGGGCACTTGGGGGGCAGAGAGATTTTTCTGCACACTTGGGAGACTCCTCAGATGTGCAGAAAAATCTGAAAACTTTAGGGGGGATATTTAAATCCCCCCCAAAATTAAAGAGCGTTCCCTACGCATGTGCAGGAAACGCTCTGGGAATCCTGTGGAGGCTTGGGCCTTGCAGCTGGAGTGGGGTGGGGGGAATCGGCAGCCCGAGCAGCTCTCAGCCGCTCGGGCCTCACTGTTGGAACGGGGGGGGGGGGATTGGCGTTGTTGCCCGGGGGAGGAGGACGGCTTACCTGTGGCTGCTTCTCCCGGTGGAGCTCCTTCTCTCCCCCTCCCCCAACGAGTATTGCAGGTCCTGCCTTTTGTTGTATCAAATTCTGAACCAAACTATAGTGTGGGTGAAAAAATCCACACAATGAATCTAGGGACAGACTAGGGAGATTTTTCTACAAGTTTGGGGAAAGCCCCAGGATTGCAGGATAATATGAAATGGAAAAAAAAATACTTTGTGGGTTAGAAAACCCTCAGAATCAAAGAAGCAATACCTGCTTCTTTAAGAAAACTGTGCCACTGAGATCTTGTAAGGCTACACTGTAAGATCTCAGTGGCCATTTTAGAGGTTGCTGGGCAACCTGCAGTCAGTATTGAGGATTCCAGGCCTTGGTTGGTGTGGGACAGAGAGACAGACTGAAAAAGGTAAGAGGGAGGAAGAACAAAAATGGTAGAAAGAGAAAGCTGAAGGTTAGGGTGGGCAGATGCTGCCAGAGGATGAAACAGAAAAAGTGGATGAGACAGAGGGCAAGGGGACAGGCTGCAGATGCTGCCAGGAAGACACAAAGAGGAAAAGCAAGAGGGAGAAGGAACATGTTTACCACTGCCACCACTTCTTGCGATCCTCTGCTTAAAGTCTAGTGTCTTGTCTGTCTTTTGAATGTGAAGTCCAGATGTCTTTCAGGGTGCAGTCCACACAGAACTCGTGGAGTCTTGAACATAGCATGTTTCCACCAGGGTGGCTGTGAGAGTTGAGTCTTGTGTTCTGTGACGTGCCACAAATAATCTCAGTAAAACTTAATTGGGAGAGGATCTGGTAGCTCACTGTGGATTCGGGGAGGGGGGGAATGGGGGCTGTGAGCTGGCTCTTGCAGCCTTCATCCTGCCATCAGCTGACTACACTTTCTCCTGAACTGAAGGTTAATTGGACAGTCTTTCTTTAGGGGCCTGTGCTGTGGCTGCTGCCTGCCTCTTTCTTTTGTTCCCCTCCCTTCTCTCTACATAGGTAGGCTCAGTCAGAAAGCCGAGTCCCTTCTCTGCTGTAGCTGAGCATCTCTACAACTACTTTCCTCTCTGCCGAAAGCAGAGCATCTTCGTAGGACTGACTCCAGAATTCTAATGCCTGGCAAATTAGTTGTAGAAACAGCCTTAATTCCTTTTGCCTGTGTTGCCTCTTTTTGTTTTTTTGTCTCTCTGGTTTTAATTGCTTGTGTTCAGAAGGGGTTCTCTTAATTGACTGTGGGGTGGTGTTGGGATTGGGTTGTAGATAGAATTCCACAGTATGTTGGTTCAGGGGAATGTTCTGTGCTGTGATACTGACTCTCGGGAGGCGACTATTTTTAATCAGAATATCATTGCGGGGAGAGGGAGTGTTAAGTTTTGGTGTCTTTTTTTGGGGGGGGGGAACAAAAGGCATTAAAGGAAGCCTCCAAAATATACATGCAGGGCTTGATTGTTTAAGCTTACATCCCTTGACCACTGTGCTGCATCATCTGCCGCCCAGCAGGCAAGAGTAAGCTTGTTGTGTTTCTTGCCATTTGTCTGAAATGCCTGTCTGTAGTGTGGTGTACAGCTGCAAAGGGTGTTACAGGGCCACTGCCTCTGGAAAATTATTTTAACCATCCTTCCTCAGGCTTTTCTAAGCTCCTGCAAACATTGACTCCCCGTGTTCTGATAGGTTCCCCTCAGTAGGATGAGCCGAGCCACAGTGCTCTGGGGGTTTTGACTGCGGCTTCCTGACCTGTCATCTTTCTCCACAGAGTTGGTGCGGATGGTTCTGAGCGGCTGAAGACCACCACTGGCTTCTCCTGTGAACATTCTCCTCCAGTTTATCCTTAACATTTTTGTGCCTTTTAAAGCTGTGTGTTGAAAATACTTTTTGGTTCCTTCTCCAGCCTTTTGGTTTTCTTCCCGGGGGGGAGAGGCAGAAACATTCTCTGGAGAAGGGCGCTCCTCAGTCTTGTAGAAGTGCAGAGAAATGATCTAGTGGCCGCCCGGCTTGTCTTGCAGTACTGTTTCTTTCCAGAAATGTTCGGCAATTTCGCCCTCTCAATTGCTTTAATAAACTGTTCCTAAAGTGTCTTGCTAGCATTGTTGTTTGGTATTTGTTTATTAAATTTGGAGATCCCAGAGGTGCAACCAGAATTTTTTGGGGAACATAAAACTAGGCTTCAAATGGAATTTAGCTGCTGGGGGGGGGCAACACTCCCTGAGGCAATGGAAATAGCTGTGGAATAGGCTCCCATGGTTTTCTGAACAAAAATTCCATTTGTTTGCACGATATAGGAAAGTTCCTACAGATTTTCATCTTATTCTTAAAGTCTGGCACCATCTTTCCAGTAAGGCTAAACATCAAGCTGGTTAACTGCTTTAGGATTGGGTCCTACTAGCTTTCCAGCTGGCTCTCATGTGATCTCTATCCTTCTCACTGCAGCCCCCTCTCCTGCAGGGTTTTTCTACCCAGCATAACCATTTCAGTGGTCAAAAATAGGCCCCTCCTCCCTCTTGTCAGAAAAAAGGCAATGAAACCCATTAGTGGGGAAGAGTTACATACACTCTCACTCTTCCTGCGTTTCTTAAGATATGTATACTGTGCCCTTAGTCAGGTCAAAGCATAACTATGGGCCATGTCCAGTAGAAAACCAACATCCTGGAGGATTGTCAAATCTGAGGCTGTACTGCCTGCCGGTGAGAAATAAATTTGGATCCTGCCATCTGTTTCCAACCCCTAAATGACAGTTCAGTTTGGGGGGCGGGGTGACTTTTGCCGGTTCCTCCCCCTGCTAAGAAGGAAGCTGTAATCCAGAGGTCCTCCCAACCTTTTTGAGCCTGCAGGCACTTTTGGAATTCTTGACACACGGCATGGTGGGCACAGTGACAAGATGGCTGCCACAGCTCAACTTCAGTCACACAATGCGGATCTTTGCATTGTGGGGGGAGCTGCTGCCAAAGCAACATTTTTAAAAAATCTGCACAGCCAATCAGAAGCCTTGCTGGACAAAAGCCCTACCTGGCCTCACCCACTTCCCAAAAACACTTGGTGGGCAACAGAAAATGCGTTGGTGGGTGCCATGGGCACCACATTGGGGGCCCCTGCTGTCATCTGTGCTGTTCAGGAGGGTTGCCTGACATGCAAGAACAAAGTCCTCCTATGAGAGCTCCACAGCTGTGTTTTGCAAGTCATACCTCTGAGAAAACGACACCCCCCCCCCCAAATAAGTAAATGCTACTTACTGCCATCCAGCCACCTGCACTGCTCCCCAGAATGTCTCCCATGTTGGGATTCCCTCCATGGAAAATGGTAATTTAATAATTCCGACATGTTAGATCTTTATGGTCTCAGTTTACAGTACCTTATTTAGAGAACAGAGTTTCAAAGGCAGCAGAAACTCATCTTGATGGGATCCTGTGATTAAAATAACTGGCAAAAGTAGTGACAGTGGTGGTGAGAAATGTAGTCTCACCATCAAGCAAAGCAAATGGAAAGGCCTGAACTACAGAGAGTGCTGGCTTGAAGCAGCCGCCACCACCCCTGGGTTAAGTGCAGTTTTGACTTTGAAATGAGCATGGTTATCTTTCTCTAGACCGGGGCTTCAAACATGAAAGCAAACCGTTGCAGACGGTGTACTATTTAAAGCCGCCACAAAAGGGTTCAGCAGAGGTTCTAAACTGTGTTTGTCTTTTCTGAGACAAAATTTCACCGTTGAATTCGCTATGTCAATAGGGCCTCCAGCCTAGCATCTCACATCAGCAGACGGGAATGTACTTCTTCAGAAGTGTAGAGGGAAGGGTTAGGTTAATTTCAATTTCTGGAGAAAGACCTTCAAACCCTTTGAAACGTACCTCGTCATTGTCCCCACGTGTGTCTGTGTGTGTCAAGTGTGAGCCCAAAGAGCCCTGATAACCCATTCTTGGAAACATTTGTGACTTTTACCAGCTTATGTCTTGGGACTGGATTTGTTTTGGTTAAGAATACATGATGGGAGGGATTTAGCTTTGCCCCTGCCAAATTTGGCTTCTTTGCTTCCACAAACAGAAAGGAAGGCAATCCTCCCCCCCTCCACCCCCCCCCCCCACGGGCTTCTACTAGGAGCCTAATATGGGAGAATGCCTGGCAGAGAAGTAATGGCACCAAATAAAGGCAACTACAGTGTTGCATGTATGTCTGAAATAAGGATGGCTGGGGCCTGGGGATCCCCTGGAATCACAGCTCATCTCCAGACAAGAGATCAGTTCCCCTGGAGAAAATGGATGCTTTGGAGAATGGACTCTGTGGCATTCTACCCCACTGAGATCCCTGTCCTCCAAAGACTCCATTCCCAAAATCTCCAGGAATTGCCCAGCCTGGATCTGGCAACCCTACCCCTTCATCCCCCGCCAGTGGTTAGTGGGGACCTGGCAACCCTAGTCTGAAATGAGGTGGGACTGAGTGGTTTTCAGAGGAAGAGGGACAGGAAGAAGAAAGGATTCTAGGTTCAACTGCCTACCAGTTGTTGTAACTATGGGCTGGTGCAGTGGACTGTAAAATTCTGAGGTGACTGGGATGCAATAAGGACAACCAAGCCTTCCTAAAAACAGCAACACAGCCACCACTACCAATTCATTCATGTGAAGCCAGGGCAGCATCTCTCGTCAACCACGGCTGCTCCAGTTCCTAGCTGTAATAAGTAGTAGATATCTAGAGGAGAAAGTATCTATAAATACTCCAGGGTATAAGCTTCAGCACATGTTAAAATCCCTTGAAGAATCCTCCTTCACCCCCACCCACAACACTACCGTTTCCCATTTGGGAGAAGAGAAACGTTTATTGTAATTTTTTAATTGTTTTTAAAAAAAGCAAGACAGACACATATAGGGGGAGTTAAACTCCCTTTTCAACCAGGTTTAAAATCAAAGCCCTCTATAAATAGCGTTGGCTGTTTGGAGATAGAGTCCCTCCCCCTCACCAATTAGAAACACCTTTAAATAAAAAGTCTTAGTACAACCGGATACAAAAAAAAGCATTGGGGACAACAGCTGGGACAGAGACACACAGGGGAAGGGATGTCAACAGAGGCAGGTTCTTTTCCTCCTTGGAGAAGTGTTTTAAAAACCCACCCAACCAGAATCCATGTTAAACACGATTTGGGGGTTCTGTCCTTCCACCTGGTGACAGCTGGTCAAGGAGGCCTCCAGAAGAAGAGCAGCTCATAGCTTCTCACTGTGTGGGTGGGACTGGCGTGGCCGTGCTGGGACTGGGAGCGATAGGGTCTGGCTGCAGCGACGGTCCTTGATCTGTTGGGGTCGGGGGAGAGAGATGGCACGTTAACACAGGTTGGAATGATACACAAAGGGTGCATGGCTGGCAGATAGCAAGAAGGAGCCTTTTTCCCTTTGCATGACAAACAACAACAGACATTTTGACAGCAGGTGAAGTTTCTGGTCTCATTTGCTAGAAAACTGGGAGCAACTTCCTAACAGAAGGGAAGCTGAACTCCAGTGCTCTGAACAGCAAGATTTCCTGTCCCATGCGCTACAGGGCAGTCCTGTCTAGCCACATGCATCACGCCATCAGAAATCCATTTCAGAACAGGGTTAGATCCCTTTTCCAATTGGGAAGCATTCCCCCCTACCCACCCCCTAGAATGATATCCTTAAAAACACTGCACTATTTGCCAGTCTCAGCCAGACCCTGAAAGAGAGAACTCAGTCGGCTTACACCCTACCAAGCTGCTTTTTTGCTACTTTGTAGTTTCTCTTGTTTGTTAAGAAAAGGATTTGCCATTCTATTTGTGAAACAGACCCTTTTGTCACTCAGCTGCATTATCTAGTACCACCCTTCAGCTGAGTAAGAAACCTATGAAGTGTATCAAAAATGTAGTGATGCTCGCTCTCTGTCTGAGAACCTACAATCTCACATTTTTAACTGACTAGCTCAAACTATTTGAAATAGAATACTAAGGGAAGGTTAAGGAGAAGCAAGATTCAAACACTGTACCTATGGCTCTAGCAAAAGTAATTAAACAAAACTAAGCCACACTAAAAACACCATACACAGGAGGTTTGGTTTTTTTCCCCAAGCACCAGCTGTGCAAAATCCCAATTTCCACAGGCTGTCCTATCTGATGCTTTGGAAGGGGGGGGGGAAATCCAGAATCTTTGATGACAGAAGTATTTTCATAAACCCAAATAAGCCAGATACTTAAAAATATAAAAAGTTGTAATTGAACTGCAAATCTCAGAATTGCAATTAAAAAAAAAAGATAATTTTCTCACCCTTGGTGGGGGTGGGAGGGGGTGGTAGTGAAGATTTTAAAGAATTAATTATGGCTGTATGACATCGGAGTTCAGGATGCCTTAAGAGCTTCATAAGCAAGAACGGACTGGTCCTTGACATTCTAAACATGGAGGCAGTTTCTCTTAGGAGGAGATCAAAGGCAGGACAGACCTGTAAAGGCACTTCTCTCCCCCTATATCTCCTTGTTCCTTTATCTTTACCCTCTTATTAGCAATTCAAGATTCTTCACTTCACTAGGTCTGGCAAAAAGGAGAACACAGAATTTGAAAATGTGAAAGCCTAACTTCCATTTCTGTGTAGATATTCCTGAAATGCACACAGAAACAATCCCATGTAATCATGTTTTAAATGACTTCTCCCTGTGTTGTAAAATGAGAACCCTTTTATAAGCATTCTGCTGCTTTTCAAAATTGTAGTGATAATCACACAAAATGACTTCAGATGAACTTCCGACTTTTGAAATAAAAATATACTGTAGACCTGGGGAGTGTAAATATCTTCAAAATATTCACCACTAGAAGAGCACCAAGTCCCCCCCCCCCGAAAAAAAAATCCCAGAGATTTTTGTCTAATCTTTCTTAAACTTCCTGTGAAAGACAGTGTTGCCTTGGAGAAGGGCAGACCTGGGCTTGAGGGGACCTGGGAGATTTTCCCCAGTCCAGCTTTTGAGATAGGTGGGTACTTGGAGATCCCTTAGGCTGGGCAAACCAATTTTGCTGATGGACTAAAGTGTACACATTAAATATATTTACCCAGATTTGTCTAATTTGAATCCACCATAGCTGCAGGAATGGGAAGAGTAATCCATGCCTAGATCTGTTCCACTACTAAAGGAGAACTACAGCTATGCTCCACTAACAGCAGAGCTTTCTCCAGCACAAAGAGCCACAGGGCACTGGAACAAGCACGTTCCGTTCATACAAGGCGCTGCCATTAGTGGACCAGAGCTCTAGGATTCCATCTCCTTCTTAAGTCCAGAGCATTTTAAAATAGGAACACAATGTGGGCTCATGGTAAAATATCACGACTTCCCCTTTCTTTTCTAAAGAACAGTTATTCTTTCTCTTCCTATCTGGAGTTCTGGGGCTGATGATATTTGCACGCTGATCTTTGGCTGGACATGCTTATTCGCTTTATCAACTCAGAACCTAACTGGGAGCAGAACAGATTGGCTTAGTTTTGTCCCGCTTTTCACTTGAGTGTACAACGAAGAAACTGGATCGCAACATGCAAGACATTTTCCTGTAGGGTATAACCTCTGTGTCAGAAACAGTCCTTGAACACCATCACTTCCTTAGTGTGATGTGCTTATTGTGCCATGAAAAAAATGGATAGGGAAGCCACCCCAATGTCGCGTGAAGGAACCCCAAGACCAGCGATTTTATATAGCATCCTTGACTTTCTAATGCAAGGCCACGTCTCCCTCCTCCCGTTGCCCACCCTGCCCTCACCTCTGGGCCAATTCTCACCTGATGAAAGACCAGCATTTGGAAGGAGGCTGCCCTGCATTGCTGCCACGATAGCTGGGCTCTGGGCAGCTGCGGAACCAAGAGGCGGCGGGGCAGCAGTAGGGTGCAGGGCGCTAGAGACGTTGATGACGGGCGGATTAGCCATGCTGCACGCCGCAAGGTTACCATGCACTGGATGGATGGGCATGTTAGCAGGGAAGTTAATGCCGATGGAGTCTGTTACGTTACTAGCCATGCTAAATGGGATGGAGGCAGGCATTCCAAAAGGCATTCCAAAAGCAGAGGGGATATTACCAGCCATGACAGGGTGAACGGTTGCTGGGACTGCCCCGGGGAGAATCTGGGACGATGGCTGCTGGCTAGGGAACGGAGGCTGGGCTTCAGAGAAAGAGAGATGGAGAGAAAGAGCTAATTGAGCGTGACAGTTATATAGGCAAGCAAAGGCTTAAACTGACTGATAAGCTTCTATGAAAATCCCACTGCACTAGACTCCTAAGCACATGCAGTCAGAGGAACACATCACACTTCGTCTTGTCGGAGGTGTCAGACTTCTCACCCTCTCCACCCCACAGGTAAATGCGCTGTGTTTCTTCTGAAGTAACACCACATTCTGAATTGTTTTAACGTGTCATGTTAAATACTTGTGCTTTGTTCAGATGACAGCTCTGCTTCCTATTTCTACAGTTCCGAGTCCCATTACACTGCTCATTAGATGTACTGTCAAATCGATTGCACTGATTTATATTCTGTAATCTCATTGAGAAAAGCAGACTACAAATAACACAACTCCAATCAATCAATTCAGCTTCACAGACTGTTCAAACAATACTTGATGTTTTAAAGCAATATCTGTGAACCTCTCCTCCTGCAAGGGGCTGATACCCTCATACACATAAAGCATACACATAAAAAACATCTACTGGGGAAACTACTATGAAACGCTGATACCCTAAACGCCTACCTGACATCTACCTTTAGATATGCCTTAAATGCTTTATGAAACATATGGAATATTGAGTTTGCGGTTCCTGCTTGACTAGTCTGACAGAAAGAAAACACTTGTGCAGTTACTATTGGTCCTTCTCTGATGAAGGCCTTGGAAACAAACACATTACCCTGAAACTTCGTTAGTATAAGACTTTTATTGGACCTTCTTTGTATTCTGTATATTGTTAGACTGAAATCTTTATATCTTTATTAAAAATACAATAGAGATGCTTGTGGAAATGTTTTAGCGCAATACACAGCCCCGTTGCTTTGTTGTTCCGTTACATTTGTTAGCTGTGGTTCTTTTATCTGCTTCCTTCTAGACCAGGCAGGAGAGTTCCCCATAAAAATCTTAAATTTCCTCCATAAAATAATATCCCGGCTCTATGAGAAAACAGTGTTGCTCTTACCTGTAACTGTAGTTCAGCGAGTGTCTTCTGTGCAGTCCAACATTGGGACTGTGTGTGTGCAGGCCTGCCACTCGGAAGATTTTTAAAGCTTATTCTTTCAGCCTAGCAACAGAACAGTGGAGCCCCCCTGTTCGGAGCATTCTGGTGGCCATTTTCCCACTCAAACGGCCACATGCTCCAGGAGAGGTGCTTCCTTTCCCTCAATTCCCACGATGAGTCTCTATGAGAAGTATTTAAATGACAGCTCACAGCAGGGCAGGAAGGAGGGAATGTGTACCTGCACAGAAGACACTCGATGAACAACTGTTACAGTCAAGTGCAACACTGTTTTCATCATTGTTCTTCTGTGCAGTCCCACACTGGGAGACTAGCAAGCTGATTTACCAGGAGGTGGGGTGAGTCTCTCATTGGAAGAGAGAGTATAAAACTGCCATCCTCACTGAAGTTTCCCTTCTTGTGTTGCTGCCCACTATACAGCGCTTGATGAAGGCATCTGCTGACGACCACATTGCAGCTTTGCCGATCTCTGTCAGTGGGATGCCTTGTTAGAAAACGGCCGAGGGAGCCTGAACTCTTCTAAAATGTGCCCTGATCTGGAGGGGGCAAGGAAGACCTGCTTGGCTGTAACAAACCCTGAAGGCGGAGATAATCCATCTCAACAGCATCTGTGATGAAGCAGGCTTTCCCCTAGATGGATCCATAAAACAAACAGAGTTATGAAGCCTTTCAAAATTGGCTTGTTACTTTCAAAGCCATTTTACATCTAAGGTGTGCAAGGCTCTTTCAGCCACAGAGAAGTTGGGGAAAACCCTGAGTAAAATGTCCTGCGCTAGGTGGAACCTGGACACTACCTTTGGGAGGAAATGCACACTGGGCCTCTAGACCACCTTACGCTCATGGAATGTTATGAATGGGTGGTCAGCTCTGAGTGCCACAAGTTCACTCACCCTTTCAGTCAACATCACAGCTACCAAGAAGGCTATCTTAAAAGAGAAGACATCCAAGGGGCACATAGCCAAAGGCTCAAAGAGACCCTTCATTAAATAAGACAGCACCACAGACATGACTATTGGGGAACAATAAGGGTGACAGAGGTGGATAGAGCTTATTGAGGTCTTGAAGGAACATGCGGGATGAATGGTGTGAAAACAGTGATTTACCCTCTACTTGGATAAGAGAGGTGGAAATGGCAGCCATGAGGGGACCACCAAACCCATGGCCTTCAGGGTGAGCAGATACTCTAGCACTAAAGGTAAAGGACAAGTAGGGGGAGCAAAACCCTTAGCCAGAGCACACATGGAGAAATGTTTCCTTTTGAGACTACATGAGAGTAAACAGTAAACAGCCAGTCATCTAGGTTAAGGACAGACCGAGCATCCCTGAGACCTTCCATGGGCTACGACCACAGCCATGCATTCAGTAAAAACATGTGGTGCAGTGGCCAGACCAAAAGGGAGGACCATGTACTGAGAAGGCAGACCCTGATATTTGGAAGTTCAGTTAGCATTGACAGAAAGATGGAAGTATGCATCCTACAGACCTCTAACAGCAAGCTAATCATTTAATTCGAGAAACTGTATAATGAAGAACAAGGAAACCTGATGAAATTTCTTAACGTTGAGAAAACTATTCAGACCTCTTAAGTCTAAAAATAGGCCTAGATCCCCCATCCTCTTGTCAACTAGAAAGAACTCAGAGTAAAATCCAAGAGTATTAACAGGAGACAAAACTCTTTCAACAGCGCCCTTGTCTAACAGGGACTAGACTTCAGGGTCCAACTCTGGAAAAAGGTTGTCCAAGGAAGAGGAGGCTGTCTGCAATGGGGGCAAAGTCAGTGTACTCCAGTTGGTTGTCACAAACCACAAAGGTCATTTCAGCAGAAAATTAACTAACCTATCTAAAAAATTAGAAGGGGAGGATGGGACTGGCAGCCATGATTGTCAGAAGGGATTCTGTGAAACCTCCTTGGCGGGGCCTGATGTTGTGACCTGAATGGGACGACGATTTTTTGCTTTGGTTGATGTGGTGAATGGGAAAAAGACCTCTACAGAGGATGCTGTTGAGGCGGCTGACAAAAAGGACATTGGTAGCCCTGGTAAGGCTGGTATCTATGGTAGCGCAGCTTGAAAGAGGGAGCAGTGCCCTGTGTAATGCCAAAGGACCCGGTGTTTGTAATTTTTTCTTAATCTGGGACACAAAGTCATCAGTTTTAACTGAGAACAGTGATGTACCCTCAAAAGGGTAGGTCCTCCATCCTGGTCTCAGGGCGGTGGAGTGAAGCCAGGAATGTCTTCTTAACAACACTGCAGCTTTAAAAATCATCTGAGTGGCAGGCCTGCACACACACAGTCCCAATGTTGGGCTGCACAGAAGAATGACAAGGAGCTTTAATAAACTATTGCCAGCTCTGTATCATCAATATATATCTTTGGCCCAGTTCGTATCTTACTGAGGGAGTGAGAGATGCTTCCTTTTGGTCTGCGGCTGTGCAGCTCCAGTAACAACCGTACTAAGCAAACGGCATGGGCCCTTCCCATGTAAATGACACTTGAAATAGTGCAGGAGTGGAAGGAATTCCCAGCATTTGTGCAGTAATGTATGAACTGGGCATTTCATATTAAGCCACCATGACCTCCTGCAGGGTGGACAGGCTAACACCGGTCCTGTTTTGCAAACAGCCCAGAAAAGACATTGGTTTGCTGAAGGCCCCCAAGAGCTCCCTGGCCAGCTCCATCCTTAACCAATATTCTCCTGATCTAAGACTAACTGGTTTGTGCCAGCACTAAAACCATCAGTATTCTAGGTTATAGGATTCTTAGCCATTTGCAGTTACAGTGAAAAATACTAAGAAGTGAATAAAAAAAATTAAATACACAGCTGGGAATCCTGCCCCCTTTTGGAGACACAGATGAGTTGTAAGAGAGAAACCCCCCTCCCTCCCTTTTGATTTATTCATCTGCTGCCAGGAAACATATAGAATACTAGCCTGATACCCGTGCTTCGCTATGGTGTTTAAGTTCGCCAAATCCAGTTATAATACTGATGATGTGAAGTTCGAAATGTAACATTTGTTGTAGGACTTCTAACGGAGAAGACTGTAGTGTAAAAAACGAAGTGAGACATACATACTTTCCCCTCCTTCTCTACTGAAGGACCTCTCTGTAGACCACATTGGTGGTTCTGCCCTCAGGTGCTAGGATCACCAGGCTGCTTGGTGAGCTCACTCTGGAGCAGGCAACATAGAACTGTCCATTTAAGAAGCAGTCATCTGTTAAGTCAGCTCCTGCCACCTTCCACGAAAGTGATGGCCTCTCTACTGGTGTTCCTGGATTGTTTTGCTCATATGGAGACTGTATTGTTCTGAGCACCTCAGGGTGATCTCTCTGGTACTTTGCCTGCGCAGCTCAGTGCCCCACAGGAGTACTACGTGCAAATGTCTTTGCCGCATTCCTAAGTTGCCTCCTCCTGGTAGAAAAATGTCTATTCAGGAGTCCTGAATCACTGATTTCTGTCCTCAACTGTCTGCAATCTCTTTTAACTGTGTTTTTACCTCAGAACAGAGACTGCAGACAGTTGTGTCTCCAGTCATATGAAAAACAATTGGGGAAACACATTTTGCCCTTTTTACCCCCTTTGGGGTCATGTTTCTCAGAAATCTCGTTGTGGGTTTGTTTGTTTTTTTTGACATCATGGTAGGAATACACTCCCCTTATTTTGGGTTTCTTGGATCAGGGGTTTGGCCTGGGCATTAAATTGAAAGAGAGAGCATACCCCCCCCTTTTTTTTTTACAAAATTGTCTTTCATTTATATTACAATTAAGAAGTGGGACATAACTATGTATTCAAAACACCATTCAAGCAATCAGATACTAAGCAAGTTAATAAGAATCAATTTTCTAGAACCCACATTATGAGAATTTAAATAACCTAATAAAGGAAATGACTTTTCTACAAATTTGGGGTATATTTCCATAGTTGGTGGGAGTGTGGCTAAAGCCATTGGTGAGGCTGGGCCAGCAGCATTGCTAAGGTGATCCTGCTGGGGCAGCATCCCTGATGGATAAAAGTACCCTGGCCCTGCTCCTACACCTGACAGACACCTGCCTGTCTGGTGTTGGGGGGGATTGTGTTTAAAGGCATTGGGGAGGCTGGACCAGCAGCAGGGCTAAGGCAATCCTGCTGAGCAAACCTCCCCAACGGCTGTAAGCATTCCACCTCCTCTCCTACACCTGACAGGCAGCTGCCTGTCCAGTGTGGGAGGGGGAGGAGTATTAGAAGCCACTGTGGAGGCTGGGCCAGTAGGATCACTAAGGCGTTACTACTGGGGGAGGGGCTCTCTGTTGGCTTTAAGCACCCTGCAGCCACTGATGCACCTGACAGACAACTGCGTGTCAGGTGTAGGAGGTGGGTGGATGTGTTTGAAGCCATGGGGAGGCTGGGCCAGCAGAATTACTGCACCTCACAGGTGGTTGTTGGCCACTCCTGATTTCCTCAACTGTCATTAGCTGTCTGCAGTCTCCTGTAACTGTTGGCTTTTTTTTTTACCTCAGATCACTGAGCTCTGCAGCTGACCAATCAGAGAGTGGGGGGTGCAAGTAGGTAGCAGCCTGGCAGCCTCATAGAAATCAATGGGGGAGCACATTTTCCCACTTTTGACCCACTTAGGGGTTGAATTTCTAAAAATCCCTTCTTAGTGAGCACCGACACCATATTAGGAGCGCTCTCCCCAAATTTGGTGGTTTCTAGGTCCAGCGGTTTGGCCTGGGCGTTGATTTTACGGTGAGGGGACTTTCTTTTATATATATAGATGTCAGCGGGATTAGAACTGCAACAGCATAAGACATCCCCAACTGGATCACTGGAAGTAAAGAATGGGAAAAGATTCTTGGCATGCTCCAGTGGAGAGAGGCCTTTCATGGCCTTCCTCAAATTGTTCTTATCATGGCAAGCAATTTGGAAAGGAGTTATGGTAAGTTTTATGATGCAGAGGAGGGAATCTCTGCTGACTGTCACCAGTGTTCCCTCTAAGCTGAGTTAGTGTGAGCTAGCTCACAGTTTTTTAGCCTCTGGCTGACACATTTTTGTCTTAGCTCAGGAAAGGTAGCTCCAGAGCAAACTAATTTATGCAGTCACCAAATTGCTCATTCACAACTTTAATGCCAGTAGCTCACAAAGTAGAATTTTTGCTCTCAAGACTCCACAGCTTAGAGGGAACACTGACTGTTACCAATGTGATTCTATTGATTTTCACACCATTTAAGAGATCCCAAGAGGACATTCCATGCAACTCCTTGTTCTATATTCCAAAAGCATTCCCAGTGATGCCAGTCCAGCCTCTAGGAAGTCTTTAGCAAAGCAAATCCCACAGCCTCTGGAAACAGTTTGCTCTATTGGATTTTCCGATACATTCCAGAGTTTCAATTTTAAATCCTATATGACACTACCCTAGACCACATCAGGACATTGGCCTACCTAGCACAGTATTATCTACTCTGATTGGCCGAAGTTCACCAAGGCCTCTGCACTTCTCTCCCAACCCTGCTACCTGAGACAATTTAACTGGGGATGACAGAGACTGAAACATCTGTAAGACCATGTGCCCAGCTACAGGAATGCCTCACCTGCCGTTTAGTTTAGATGGCAGTGTACAGCTGTATGGTTCAGGAGGGCTTTTTCCTGACAACATCAGGTTCGTTTTTAATCTGTTTTTATTGTAAACCACTTTAAGCAATGAGGAAAAGTGGTATATAAATAGAGCAGAGCTGTCAGCCTTCTCTCATTCCCACTTTAATGAAACTGATCAACAATCAATTGCTTACCATGAGAAACTGCAGAAGGCTGTCCAGTTTGACCCGGCCCTGTCTGTGGCGCTCCAGCTGCAGTTGGTTGTGGCTGAACCGTGACTGGCTGCCCAATCTGTTCTGTCTGAGTCAGGCTGCTGGGCTGGCCTAGGGAGCTGGCGGCTGGCACAGGTGTCTGGGAGACGGGCATGGAATGAGCGGCTGGTGCCAGGGGAGCCCCGGAGGATGGGAGGGGCTGTGAGCCAGCAGGGAGAGAAGGTGGCGGCTGCTGCTGTTGCTGCTGCTGCTGGTGCATCTGCTGGAAATGTTGCTGGCGAGCACGCATCTCGGCATACTTGAGCTGCTCCATGTGGAAGGCTTGTCGGTCAGCCAGGAGCTGCTGTCTCTGGTACTCTAGCTACAGGGAAGTTGGCAAAGGGTTACACATGCCAGAGTCCACCAAATCCCTTCACATATTATTCCTTCGTTGCCCCCTTTCCTTTCTCTCCCAAGTTCTTATATCCCTTACTTTACATAAGCAGAGAGTCCCCAGGCAGATTCTGCTCCAGGTTATCAGCCTGGTCCAGATCTACTTCACTGCAGCAATGTAAATGCAGGATATGCCTTTAGACCATCTCCTGTCCACAAGTAAGGGGACTCAGACTGCAAAATTAACCACCATGAAGGGAGTATGGTGCCCCCAAATTTAAGCAAAGGTTCTCATGACAACCAGCCAGCTTACAACCCGCCCCCCCCCCCCCCCCGAAAACTAGTTTCGGGCAGAGTAAACGGAGCTAACTGTGAGAGGACAAGTCTGCACTTACTGCCTCACGCTCCCGATCCATGATGGTCTCCAGCTCTTCAAAGTGCCTCAGCTTGATCTCAAGTTTCTTCATCTGTGTCTCCACCAGCAAGGCCACCAGGGACTTGATTTTACGCTCCTCCACTGCTGCCAAGTGCTGCAGGGAGGAGGGAAAGGAGGCTGGAGCAAGGCTCTAGCAACATCATGCCCTACAAAATCCCATAAAGACTGAAAGAAAGACATCTCCCAGCAGAGAAGTTGGGTCAAGGACATCATCCTAAGACAGTCAGTACCTACAGCTTCAGATGCCTGCAACAGCCAAGCCTTGAAGTGGTGATGCCTAGGTTAAGGAGGGCAGCCTGTGTTTTATGAGCATGACATGAGAAGGAGGGTACATGAATACATGGGAAAATTTGACTTAGCCCCACCAATTAAATTTGCAAAAACAAACAGGATTTATGTAAAATCTATGGTGTGCACAAAACACTTCCCAAACCTTCTACCTCAGTAACCCTTACAGTAAGTTTGGAAGGCAAATCCGTACTATTCTTCAAAGGACGGGTGAGGGGCTGTCCCAGAGTGGTTTTCTTGGAGTGACCAGGTAACCTTGTGGCTGAGGTTTGGTTTTTATACTCTCCCAACTCATGCTCTCCTTCATCAGGCCTCATGACCTTTGTGATTCACTCCCGCCTCCCTCTCTAGGACACAGTCTTGCGCGCTACTGATCCACAACTACAGCCCTTACATCAGTCTGGCCTCCAAAGGCCACAGCATCCAGCCATTCCCTGGCTACTCACCTTCGCCTTTACTGCTGCAGCAGCCAGAGCAGCAGCAGCTGCAGTGGAGAGGTTACCTTCACCGATGTCCCTCTCCACCTTGGTCTTTCGTTCAGCTTCAATCTCAGCAAGATCCTTGGGTCCCTCTTCCTGGCCATCCTTGGGCTCTTTCTCCTTGTCTCCATCAGCTGGGGAGCAGAAAAAACGCTACGGGAACCGTGGCTAGGCACATATGCAACTGCTGCTTGAAAGCAGAGTGAAAAAGAACTGGGGGGGGGGGGGCAGAACGCCCATCAATACCCAGAGTTCTTCATTGTATCTTTGGTCATACATTCCAGGTTGTATCCAATCAGCTGCCCGCAGAAGGGGCAGATGGCATGGATTTTTCCCCACTGTCCCTTTTGGGCCACAGGAAGAAGATGCCTAGGGTTACGGGACACATATGGACAAAAAGAAAAAGCCAAGAGGCTGGTCGTGCATATGAACTGGGGAAATTGGGTGACATTCCTACTACTTTGTCTTCCACCAATGGAGCTTCATGAGCAGAGGAGCAGGAGATTTTTTCCAGTTCCCCCTCATCACTGCATGCCCCCCCCCCAATTGTGTGGCTTTTTATCCACACGGGCCTCCTAGCTAAAGGTGGCATCATTCAAACAGTGAAAAGGGACTAGTGGAGGAAGGGAACCATGGGGAAAATCTACACGCATTGTGGCAGCAGTTGTTGGCTGGATACAAGCTTCAGAGACTGGTTGGACACAGAGAGGGAAGGCTGCAGGAAGTTCATGAGAATACTTCTCAGTACTGCTGCTGTCATCAAAAGCGAAAGATGCTGTGACACCTTACCAACTTGCCTTCTGTTCCGAGGGGTTTCACACCCCTCCACACAACTGGCACAAGGAACGACTACAGACCCCTGGTTTTCCAGCCCACCCACACCAAGTAAACTTCCTGGTCCTTTAGGAAGCTGCGGGTTACTGCACAGCAGTGAAGTCAAAATAGAACCACTGAGACTTTATGACATATGGTCTCAGTTTCTTAAGTTAGTTCAGGCTCCTACTTAATTAACCCTGGTACAAATCTTGTCATATTCTGGAAGATAGTTCAGAGGGTAGCTGCGCTGGTCTGCAGTTGAACAGTTCAACCTGAGTCCAGCAGAACCTTAGAGACCAACAGGATTCTCAGGGCATAATCTTTTGAGACTCAAAGCTTCCTTCATCAGATAGCCCATCTGACAAAGGGAGCTGTGACTCTCAAAAACTTATGCACTGAAAATCTTGTTGGTCTCTAAGGTTCTACTGGACTCGAATCTAGCAAATCTTGGAAGGTGCTGCTCACCCATGGGGTCCCCATCATTCTTGTCCATTTCCTTCTCTCCATCAGCCTCTTTGTTTTTATCTTCTTCTTTCCTAGGCCCCTCTCCGAGTTTCTCTTTTACTTCCTCCTCCAGGGATCCTTCTCTTGGCTCCTGCATTGAAAGAAGGCTTTGATGCCAACAGCTGCCTATAGCCGCTCTAAAAATCAGCAATCCTTCCCAGATCCTGACCAACAGCTACCGCTTGAAACTTATGTACACAGGACAAAAACACCAGTTAGAAAAGTCTCAAAACTGGAACGGACTCTTATTCCTCCAGCTGCTCCAATAGAAAACCTTGGAACCACTGTATCAGAAGCTTCATATACTGAATGGCTTTGGGATAAGGGATCGTTGCCAGTTGGCTGTCACTGTGCCTTTCTTTAGAGACTTTGAAACAGCTGCATTCTGGGCTCTGCAATCACACTGGAGGGGTTTTCTAAACGCCAGCCCTTCATTTTACCACTGCCACAACTACGCCCTCTATGCCATGCCCCCAGGGGGTTAACTCAGGTCCATTTCTGTCTCACGTATAATCAGGTTCCAGGCCACGCCCTCCCGCACCTTCACCTCTTTCTTCTCTTCTGATGGCTGCGGTTCTGCCCGACTCTCCTCTGTGCAGCCCTCTTCTGAGTGAAGGGTGGAGGAAAAAAGGACAGGAGAAAAGATGCCAATATTAGTGCCTGTAAGTAAGAGTTCCACCCACACCTTTTATTTTTGAGGGAGGGGTTGGAATAATGAATGGGAGTGGGAAGGAATGCTCTGAAAGTCCAGAAATGTATGGAATCCTGCCTCCAGGGCCTTCACAAAGAACAACAGTCGACGGGCCCTCTAAACCGAGGCCCAACACACCCTTGCTCTGGCTCTGAGGCAGGATCAGGGCCGGGGGGGGGGGGGGGGGAATACCCAAGTGCCAATCTCCTCCACTGTTTCCGAGTTACTCAACTCCAGCTTGAAACCAGATGTGCCCTGAAGAACACTGTTTGAAGTTACTGTTCTTCAACTCCTTAATAGACACTATACTCCTGGAGGAGAAGAGCGCTACCCACAAATCCCAACCTTTGGCTGACCCAGTCCAATGGGGGTGGGGGGGAGAGTTAGATGAAATGATGATGGGAAACCCCTTACCCTGTGCCAGGCGATTGAGTGTGAGCTCCAGGCCGGAAGCCAGGCCGGCTCTGGTCTCTTGCGTCTCGGCACCCTTCTTAGTCCCCACCGCACACTGGGCGAGGTCCAACGAGGGCGCTTCACGGGTTGAAGCGCGGAAGGCGCCCCGCTCGCCCCCCTCACCTATTCGCTCCAGCTCATCAGATGTGGTCCCTGCAATTCCGCTGCTCTCCAGCCCAAATGCCGGGTCTGCCTTGCCTGTCACCTTGGCGGCTTCCTCCACCTTGCGGACATGAGCTTCAACCAAGGCTGTAGGCACCTCTTCCTTCATCTTGGAGAATTCCTCTGCAGAAGACACAGCCAAGCTGAATGGCTCATTTCAGGTCAACAGCTGAGAAACAATATGGGTACTGTGGATATCGGGAGGAGGGTAGAACAAAGTAGAATGGTCCAGGTGCTGGGGCCAGGCCAACAAGAAATGTGATTGTACCTCTCCTGCTTACTAAAAAGTGGCTGAGAATGGGGGGGGGGGGGGGGAATTGCAGAAGATGGTGCAACAGCTGCAGGATGGGCAGAGGAGCGCTTATGATTCAGCCGCAATGGAACTGGATTTCTCACTTCACTGGAGGGATCTGCTCTAGCATCCAGTGGAGGGATTTGCTCTAGCTCCCAGACTCCTTACACCTATCATTTCACAGCCTAGCTGATTTTGGGGCGCACCTTCCAAGTGTTTCACAATTTGTGAAAAATCATGACGCTCCACTACCATATTCTGCGGCTACTTCATATGTTACTGTGTTAAGTAATATACTAGTCACAAACATATACATATTACAAGGAACTGCTGATTGATCAAAGATCCCAGAAATGTGTACTTGTATTGGGAGATTAATGTTTGAGCTGCAACTTACTTTCCTTACAAGAGGAGACAGGGCCTGGGGAGGGGGCAGGAAGCAGGGCACTTGAGGTGTGCTAGTCAGGCTTCAGATAGCAGCATATTTGATACAGATACATGGCACAAATGAACAAAAAAATGGAGGTAGGGATCCACTCGAGGTACAGTCTGTGCAAGAAGCATCATTCGTAACAGCAGGAAATCTCCTTACTGGTTCCCAGGATACGGGCCCAGAATTCGGCATCCTGAGATCCTCAGCTTTCATTTTAAATAACTCCAACTTCCTAGTCTGTATGGCTGTAGAGAAAAGCTTGGTAATGTGGGGAGCACACTATACAGAGGTGGGATGGACAACATTTCCAGTAAACCGTGGGATAATCGTATTGTGCCCTGCATCCATGCTGTGACTCTTTTTTCTGAAAGCCCAACCACGCTTAATTTCCTTCCTTCCCCCAAATTTTTGCCAATGCAGCTCTCCCACCCCGCCAAATGATGTGAAAAATAAGTCTAGGAAATGGAATAAAGTGCATAATTTGCATAATGTGTTCTGCTTGTGTTTCTGGGCTTGCTAATTGGGGGAGATGTTCGTGGGGCGCAACTATGCTCAGGACAGGAGGTTAATTACCTAGGGCCGACTTGGCCGCTGCAGATGCCACACGAGGGTCCACCACAGAAGCCAGGAAAGCCACAGTGCTCATGACAGGATTGCCTGACTGGCTGAAGGGGATGGGCTGGTAGGCGAGGGGTCCAAGAGAGGCCTCCGAGTCCTCCAGGTAAGGGTCCTCAATGGGGAGGCGCAGGAAGTGTAGGATGCACTCGTCCTGAGTGCGGCTGCCAACATGCTCAGAAACCTTGTTCCAGTCATCCTTGTACATCTCCAAGGCCTACAGGTGAGTGGAGAAATGGATTAGACATATACATTAAAGGGCATGGATCAGAATCATCTCATCAGCCTTCCCAGGCTAGACGATAATGGATTATTTGTTATTTTCTGTTCTTATTGTTCTTCAAAAAAAAATTAAGCTTATTTTTTCCAACATCTGAATCAGATTTTTAATTTTTTTAAAAACTTCAGCTATAACTTCTCTTCTAAAAAAAAAGCACAGTTTAACGAGAAACCTGAACTTAATATAAACATATGATCTCTTAAAAAACTGAGCTTGTGATCAGAAGGAACTGTGGAGAAAACAACCTCACCGATCATTATATAGTACATGCATTTATATTATGGTTTGATGCTGGGTGCCAGGCAAGTCACCACAGGTAGCATCAGCTAATCCGCCTGAGTGACCTTTTACTCCTGGTCTATCCTTTACATTTACCTTCCATCCCAGTGACCTGAGCATTAATTGTCACCAGCCCTTGCTGCTGATTGAGATTATTTTTGTAAGGTGAGGCAGGGCAGGACAGGAAAATGACCAAGGAGACTAAAACAGAAACCAGCATTGAACAGAAGTAGCATCTTCCAGAGCTGAATCTAACCAGTACCCATTTACAGCTGCAGGTTTTACATGAGCAGAGTTATAAAAAAAATAAGCAATATACTATATATCACTGTCTAAAATGCATATTGTGCAAAGTCTCTATTAGGCTTTTAATCCATGTGTGTTACAGTTACAGCAACCATTCAGAGTGCACTTAAATCCAGGAAATATCTAAACAACCAATGAAAAGATACAATTTAAATTGGCCTTTTCCCCTTAGTGAATTAAATCATTATTTGAATTACTTATTGAAAAAGTCTTGATTTAATCCAATCTTCCCAGCAGCAGTGCAGGTTGTACATCTGTGAAGCTATTCAGAAGTCCAGCCTGCTCTGGAGTGTCCTTGTGTGAGTCTTCATTAGTATTCAGTAGCCCAGGTTACAGTTGCTTGTAAAGCAACAGAATTTAAATATTGCATTTTTAGGGTTTGAAGGTCTGACCAACCTTAGCCAGTTTGTCAGTTTGGTGTAGTGGTTAAGTGCACGGACACCAGTTTGGTGTAGTGGTTAACCACTTAACCACTACACCAGTTAACCACTACAGCTAACCACTTAACCACTACACCAGTTAACCACTTAACCACTACACCAGTATGGTGTAGTGGTTAAGTGCACAGACTCTAATCTGGGAGAACCGTGTTTGATTCCCCACTCCTCCACTTGCACCTGGCTGGATGACCTCGGGCAAGCCATAGCTCTGTGCCAGCTGTTCCCTCAAGGACAGCTTGGGAAAGAGCTCTCTCAGCCCCACCTACCTCACAGGGTACCTGTTGTGGGGAGGGGAAGGGAAAGGAGTTTGTAAGCCGCTCTGAGACTCCCTTGGGGAGTGGAGGGCGGGGTATAAATCCCATCTCTTCTTCTTCTTCTTAGTCTGAGATATACTGGCAATGTTTTGAAGTTGTGTAATTAACTATTTAATGTCTCAATTCACAGGCTGTATCACTGGGGTGGATGTATCTGTACCCATGAAGACTTTCCTACTTTTCATGTTGTTTACTTTCTTCTCTGGAAAGGCATTCAAGTTCCAAATGACAACTAGCAGCCTTTCCATTCTAATCTGATTTTAACTGGCAAGATTTTAGCCACCGAGGGAAAAGTGGAGCTTACCCTCTCAACTTGGAGAAGCATGAACACAAGGAATAGGAGAAAGGAGTTTCCTGAGCTATTAGGAAGTCTAACGGCCCGCATGCGGGGAGGGCGGGATATAAATCCCATAAATAAATAAATAAATAAATAACGGAGTGTCCATTAGAAACTGGTAGTAGATCCAAGCAAAAAAAAGAGGAAAAAGTTCCTAAGAGAACTACCCTTTGAATAACCAGGCCTGGTGCAGGCGTAATGCTTAACCACACTTTGTTATCATACCTGGTTACAATTTCAAGCATGGTTTTGCTTACAAAGCTAAATCCCGTCCCCAGAGGACACATGTAGGGAAACATCAGCAAAATCTGCTTCAGATGAGAAATGTGACTTAACCTTGATTTGCTGGGGGAAGGCATAATGCTGAAGCACAGTTAACACAAGCCATGATTTCACATCACAAGTTTGGGTACTCAGACATAACATAAAGCCATGCTTAACCATGGTTAAGGTAAACAAGGTACAGTCAAGGTATGATGGCCTCAACATCCAAGACAAAATAAAAGAGAAATTATTCTAGTTGCCTTTTATTATCAATATTATTTTCAAATAACCAGAAAAGCCTTCTCGCTGAAACCCATGTCTCTTTAGCATCTCTGAAATCTTCTGAAAAGGGCATCCAACTTGCTAAACAGTACTGGAAAGAACACCATTTTGGACAAAGGAGCAATTGACTCCAGTTTGAAAAAGAACTGTCTGTATGAGGGTACACCAAGTATGAGGGCTTCAGAGAACCAACCAATCCACAAACAAAAATCTCTTTTTTTGCACCTTTTAAAAAGTTTTTACCTACTGGAATGCTGTTAAAAACAGATACAAGAGTTTAGCAATCAAAAGCAGGGAATCCCTTATGAAGTGTTATGAGCAATTATAGGAAGTCAAGTCATAAGTCTATAATTTAACTGGAATCTTCTTCTTCTGCTCACCTCCAGCAGCAGCAGCGTCTCCTGTTCTGTCCACTCACGAGTAGCGCTGGCAGCAGCTTTGCTCTGTGGGAGAAAGCCATGCATTAGAACCCACTCCTCTCTGAGTAAGCACCTGAGCAAATCCCCCCTCTGCCGGCCCTCTACCTTGGAGGGAGCATTCTTCTTGGTGTACATGTCAGTACGCAGTCCAAAGTTTTGCATGTCTGGGGGCTTCTCCTTGCTCTTATCAGGGAAGTTCAACATCTGCTGGGAAGCTGTGGTCTGCTGTGAAGGGGGGGGGGGAATGAGCTCCATCAGGTGTTAACAACCAAGCCCCATACCCAAAACCTCATGAGCTCTACCTCACTGCCAACAAGTTTCAGAGAAAATACATCCAACTCTCATTCTTATTTGTAACCAATTCACAGCAAACACTACAGTCTTAAAAGTTGTGCTATGATGGATGGACATAGGAGAACAAACACAAACACCTAAGGAAGTAACACAGGCCACGCTTTAGAAGCACCTGAACTCTCTATGACTTGCCTCCCTCACCTCTCCAACAAACGAAACTTCATAGCATTAAGCAGTCAATGGAGATATTGCAGCCAATTGCATCTAATACGCCTCCTCTACATCTAATAGTTCCCATTTTATGCACCCTAAAAAATTTGGTACTATGGCCTTTGTGTGCGTCTCAGTTCACACTTCTCCAAGGCCATGGGGAAGAACCTATGCAGCCCCAACATTAGTTCCCTACCGAGGAGCGCTGACTTTTATAAACCCACTCCTTCAGATGCGCTCCCTTCTCCTACCATTTCAGGTTTCCCTTTCACCGTCTCTGTGACAAGGTCCTCAATTTCCTTGGTTTTCCGACCCGTCTTGGTGTCACTGTCGCTTTGACGACCCTAGAGGGCAAGCAAGACAGGGCTCAAAAAACCCACTCCCACTCAGAAAGGTCAACATTTTTGCCCCGTTAATGTGGAGGGCACTTCTGCTCAAATGGAACCGTAGCACTGGGCTTACCATGAAGCCTGAGTCTCTTCAGCTGAATGGAGGTTATTCAGGAGTGGGTTACATCTCCTGCTTGCTTTGGAGGCAGGGCTATACAGCCCCTTGCAGTGGGAGAAGCCTCCTAGTTCTGGCTCTGCCTGCAACAGGGCTTGAACTGAGCTCCTGCACTCCAAATACTGCTAGCTGAGCTAGCAGCCCAGCACCTGTGTGGTTCTGCCTCCAACTCAAATGGAAAGAGCAGAGACTCTGAAGCCCTAAGAGAGACATCTTGCTGTAGAAAAATTTGAACAAAACCTAACGGGTTTATAAATCCAAATATTTTCCAGCATCCTCAAAAGAGGCAGGAACAATCAAAGCAAGTGAGCACATTCTAGTGTGCACAACTTTTAAACAAGAGGTTTTAAAATCAACTTTCTTTTCACTTGGGATAAGTTGCTATGTTCGACACCAGCCCTACCTGGGGGGTCTTAGGCTGCAGTGGCACCAGCCCTGAAGGAGTGTCAGCCAGAACATGGAAATGAGAGGTAGGCGGTGGTCCCATTGGTGTTGGCCGGCTCTCAGCATCCACTTGGTAATTAATAAGTCCCCACTGTTCTAGGAAGGCATGGACCCTGCAACAGAGGAACGGAGATGAATCCTGAGCTCAGAATCTCTGTTGTTAGATTTAAGAAGATCAGGAGCTACACTGATAACAAAAGGCAAAGGAAACTGAACAAGACGCTGAATAATCCTATAAGGAAGATGAAGTTTGCTAAAACAAGATAGCCACAAATTATGCTTTTTTGTTTCTTTATCAATATGCTTCGAGGCTAATTTCAGTCAGCCTTCCTACTACATGTAGATTTGTTTTCCCATCAAACAAAGTGGCTGCAGTGGCAACTAAAAAAACAAGAACAAAATGTCTGCATTAAGTGCTGTGTAAGGGCAGAACACAGTAGACCCTCTCTGCTCCAAAGACAGGCGGGACACACTCCGAGTAAGGGGTAAGGGGGTGGAATGCACAAACTCAAGCAGCAGTGTGCTCAGTAGCAGACATCTTTTTGACCTGTTCACACAACTTGCTCCAGAACAACTGACTCTCTTAGTGCAATCAACAAATTGCTGCAAAGAAACAAGTTTCTGTTTTGTGGAAATATCCTTTCTAAATTAAAAATACTAAGTTTCAAGTCCGACTCCATAAACCCACTAATATTCGTGGCGTTCCCCAGCTCAGAAATTCATCCCCTGACCAAATGAGAGAGGGGTTATGTTCAACACCTTCTTTCCCCACTTTCACAAGGTATGCTCACATCTTGGAAGCAACCATTCTAAAATTCTGGTCTCTCGCAGATGTTCTAACATAGCTAGCCTTTTCTTGCCTTGGCTACTGTGTATTTCAACACACCTCATGATGGCACAGACGTCTCCAGCCAAATTCCGACGACAGGCGGTTGAGGTTAGGTACTCTTGCGGATTGAGCCGGTATGTGTCGATCATGAAATTGCGGTATGCCAAGTAGCTAAAGAGTGGCAGAGAGGAAAAAAGGAAACGTTGAGAGCCATCATCTCTAACCCCTTTTGTTCGCAAAGTCTTTGCCCTGTGTCAAGCCCGCTCTTTCCCTCCCATGACCAATATCCCAAAAGCCAGTGCGCATCTACTCTAATCAGATAAAAGTCAAGGGAATAAGGAAAGGACCGCCTTCAGCTCTCGAGCTGCTGAAGTTCAAAAGCACAGGCTATTGCCACATCTGCTGCTGTGGATGCCATTATGAAGAAGAAGATCAGTCTTACATTTCAGGAGTCTTGGACTTGTTCTTGCCATTGAAAAATTCTGGGAGGGCTCTTCGCTCGATGGCATGAACACTGTGGAGGAAGCATAAGGAAGAGTTACGGCAGGCCAGAAGAATGGAGGGGCCGATGAGAGGAGAACCACTCCCACTCCCCATCACAGTACCTGTTATAGTCAAACCAGGCTGCATAACTGGGAATGATGATGTGATGAGTCTGCTCTGTCACATTATCTTCATGAAGGTCAGGGTTCTTTGTCTGCTCGCCTTTGTTGCCGGCATTGCTCTCTTCTTCATCCTGAAAAGCAGGAGTCTCTTGAGCAGGCAACACACGTGTCAGTGAACTTTCTGATGATACGTTCCTAACTCTCCCTTTAAGAATTTTCATTTTTCATTCATGTGGCCCTTGATATGAAGAGCTCGCAAGCCTTGTTTATACAGAACTCAGAGGATGAGGGCACATCATTGCAAAGGCAAACTGATAAGGGGGAAGGGAGTTATCTGAGTGAACGTTAAGGCACAGGGACCATTATTGGTGATTAAGCTGGCTCTCAAAGAGGTGCTTTTCAGTTATCTTTTCTGTGCTGGAGTACTGGAATTGTGTGTCTACTTTCGCGGGTGCCAAGAAAAGTCAGGAAAAAAGAAGAGCAAGGATAGAAGTGTGTGTGTCTGTGGGAGGGGGGGACCACAGACCTAGCACAGAAATTATGATGCTTCTCTTAACTGACAACAGAACGAAGACAGGCAACAGCTGGAATGTGACAGTCCTGCTTGGCTCACCTTTCCCACCGTCTCCATGCTCTCATCCTCTGGTTCATCTGGAAAACAACAAAAAGGCATAGGCAGCCCAAGCCTCAGAAAGAAGTCTCCATTCATATAGCCTCTTAGCATTCTCTTTAGAAAAGGCAGCAAGAAGAAAGAAGCTATGTAATTTAGGTATTTCTGAGATTATCAAACATGCAAGTCACTTTTCACTGTGCGTGTGTCCTTTCTGCCAAGTCTTCCTCCAACAAAGAAAGACCTCCTTCAGCAAACCCCATCTCCATCACAGAAAGTAACCCTTTACCGGAGGACATCTTTCTCCCTTGAAGGAGGAGAGTCATGGGGTCCACTGCTTTATCATTTTTTCCCCTCAGGCCTTGTACTCACTGCTGAGAATGTGAGCAGCAGTGACCTACCTCAGTCAACACATTGTCGGCCATCCTGATCTCAGGACCCAGAGGAGGTTACGAACATAATGCACAAATAAAACCTCTGACTGCTAGGAGTTACAAGTGGCAGAGGGAAGCATTACCTCTAGCACTCTAAGAAGAGCAGGGGTCACCAACTGGTAGCTTGCTGTCGCTCGTGGAGGTGCCCCTCCCCCAGCATGCTCCGCAGAGGCAAGTGTCTCCACGACTGCTGTGCTTCTTGACTTGGCCCTAAGGATGCAGGAGGCCAGAAGAGCACTAGGCCGCCTCCACACTGTCAGCTCTCTGCCCGGCATGCCTTGGCTCCCATGCAGCAGAGGAGCTGCCTTGCTGGACTACCCCTGCTGTGGGCCAATACCAAGTGGGAGTGCTGCAGGGCACCAAGCACTGCATTCCAACTGGTTCCATAGCCGGAACTAGGAGTTCTGACAGGGTGTCTCACTGCTGGGCCCCACCACCCTCCTTTTTCATTGCCATGGGGTGGCGAGGGGTGTGCCTGTGCTGCCACATTGCCCCACTGCACCCAGCCCCACAGTTAGGCATTTGCTGCCAAAACATGGAGTTTGGAGGGACAACTTAGGGCTCACTGTGGTGACACTCCAACGGTGAGGCGGAAGCACATGGAGGGAAGGGGCAGGGCACTTGCTGCCCCCTACTTGAGAAGTCGCTCTTGGGCCCTTACTTCCTGCCAGAAGCTCACCGACAAAAGCACTGGCTGCCCCTGAAGCAGAGGATGCAACAAGTACATTTATGAAACAATAAATAAAGTGAACATAACCAGCAGAAGCCAAAGAGCTGCTTATGCTCATGCAAGGGCTTATGTTAGTCCAGCAGGAGGTTTGATTTCCCCACCTTTCAGTAGTAGCTAACTCCCATGACATCACCATGTTGCAGGAGAACACAGCGGTTCAGTCTGAGGGAAAACAAGTGTAATCCCCCTTGGACTCACAAAACTAGCTAGCATCTTTGGATTCTGGATGAGACACCTATAGCTTCTTGTTCCCTTCCTCTAGGGTACCAGACTGGGTCTTCTTACCAGAATCTGAGGAAGTGATCTGGGTTCAACAAAGACTTTAGAGTACTGGCTCTACCAGCTCACTTAACCCTAGCAGGCACGTAACCAGTCCAGGCACATGAGATATTTAGAAGCGCTACAAGGGCTGCTTCACAAATGTCTGTTTTGCCTGGTTTACACACTGGGATTCTGCATCAGGAGGCCTGCTAGAAACAAGTGTACATTCAGCACAAGTAACCTCCTCCGCTACAGCAGCAGATCCTTACAAGGAAAAGGTCACATGTGAAGCAGCCTTTAGGATCGGGGCCAGTCTTAATACTCACACAAAGGGATTGTCATGCTGGAAGTATGCTGGAAGTGCTTCCCTTTAGCACGTGGCTCATTAGAAGAAAAACAAGGCAAGACTCTTTGAGCAGAGGAAGGGAACATGGCATGCAAAGGACTGCTCTTTCTGTTCTACATAGAGGGACAAAGAATTGCAAAAAACAAAGGGCCTCTTACCCAAATCAGTCATCGTACCACCCTTCACAGGAGCAGATTCAGAGTCTTTCTTGGTGTTCACTATGAAAGCCAGAGCAAGAAAATAATATTTTACTGGGATAAAGATCTCAAAGATCTTCTCATCTGCCCTCCCTGTCACTGAAGCATCCCACTGTGAGTTCATGTTTACCCCTACTTCATTACAGGGAACAGAAAGGGAATGGAAATGAAAAGCTTGTTTGTTGACCAAACTGACACACACCGCACTACAGAGGCACTGCTTGCGGTGGAGACATCTGCTAGTACAACTTGACCTACAGGCCCCGATCACATGTAGAATTAGCCATGCGATAGGCACCACTCCCAGCCGGATTTTAAGGGCGCGATCACAAGAGCACATCTGTGAAGTGTCCCGCACCTTTCGGCAAGCCGTTTTGCTACGCCGGAGAAGCGGAGTAAAAAAACACTGGGGAAACTCCAATATCAAACAGGTTGCTGCGGACCACAGATGGACTTTTCCCGTGTGATCGCTCCAGCGTGGACTTGTGGCGTCGGGGATAGTCTGATCAGGCTATCCCAACGCCATGCCGTTGTTTTTTCCCCCCTTCTCAGTATGCGCATCATTGCATGCTGCCATTGGAAGCCCTCAGGGTGGAGATGCGATTCATCGATCCCCCGTTTAAGCGAATCAGTAACGAACAACAAAAAAAACTCCTCAACTTGCCTGCGGTTGCATCTTATCACGCAGTGGCGAGTTGCACCCGCAGCTTCACAGAACTTTGTGATCGCGCAACTGCGGGTCAAATTGCTCCGGCGCAAATAGCCTCACTCCCCCCCACCCCCGCTTTATCTCGCGCCTGTGGCCACAGCCTTACAAATACCAATCTAAGGAGTGTAACAAAGAACAATGGTAGTGAAAGTAGTATTTGAGAGCTCTGGTCCTGACCTGTTTTTGGTAGTATGACTTCTTCAACATTGGGGACAGGGGAAGGCTCATCCATGTCTTTTGTGAGGTCTTCTTGCTCCTCTTCCCGGTGGCCCCGCTTCGATTTGGTATAGGGAGTGGAAGGCCTACAGAAGGTGGGGTAGGAGGAGCTATCTAAGGAGTCTTCTCATAGATACCCCCAAATAAGCAGAAAACGCTGGGCTCCCTTGCATTATTTATCAAAACCTGTGACCAAAGGGGCACAGTGTCTCTCCGTTGAAGTGCTAGCTACTGCAAGGAGGTCCTAGCTGCTTCTCTCCCAGGAAAAAGACCAGATAGGAGATGGGATTATGCATTCACATATAGAAACAAGGAGGAATGGATTCAAGAGTGCTGACTAAACCAGTACTTGGGGTGGAGACTGGCAATTTAAAGAATAGGGCACCAAGTTCACAAGTGCACCGCCAGAATCACTTTTGGGCTTAGAGCCTGGATGTGAACCAGCAAGCAAGAAAGAATGGTTCTGTCTCAGGAGTCCTCACCCTTTCTTGGCATTCTTCTTCTTGGCTTCTGGAGTGGGTGAAGGAGAGGGAGAACGCTTCCTTTTCTTATAGTTTCCCCCCTTCTTGTCTCGTCGGTCTGAGTCAGGGCTGTTAACCTGGAGAGAGGAGGAAAAAAGCATGCCACACTAGTGGTACTGATCAGCTTCTGCTGAGGAAGCTGGCAGCTAAAGCTTCTTGGGGTGCCACTCACTTCTCACCTTTGCACCGGGGTGGGGTGGGCAGTTTTCAGAAAGTTAATTGTCTGAGAGGTAAGATGTATAACCAGCAGCCCCATAGGATGTATCTTCTACTGGTTTGTACCATTCCAGGCGGGAGGCAAATTCTGAGCACTCCCCGATGTGACCAAAAGGAATGCTGGTGTTATCATTAACGTTTCTTCTCCTCAGCGAATAGAGGGTTCTCTGGTGAAGTTTACCTCTCCTACCTGCTACACTGGAAGGGTCATTTAAATTAGACAGATGTGTCATCCCTTCTGGAAGGATAAATCCACTTGCAGTTTTGGGATGCGGTGTGGAACAGATTATTTAAAAAGCCTAAACTGAGTACCGCGTCATCAATAGAAACCCATGCTGAATGCTGTAATTCATTCAGCTTTAACAACTGACAACTTTAATACAATTCAGCTCCTTCCTTTTTTTAGAAGAGGGCCTACAGTTTCTCCAACAGTATCGTACCTCATCTGTGAGAGTCTTTGCAGAGATTTTCTTCCTACGGGAGACAGGATTCTTCTCATCGTTTACCTCGTAGTCTTCTTCATTCATCCACTCGTTGAAGGTATCTGTGTCGAGGATCCACTTGGCATGAACCTGGGTGCCAGGAGAACAGAGAGGACTGTCACTGGGCTCCTCGAGTCGTGCCTCACAGCTGAGCTGCCTCTCAAAAAACCCTGCTAAAGGGCTGGCTAGAAGGGGCGAAATGCTGGAGCTTGACACCACCATTCTGAAGGCAATGCTAAGCTTCACCCCCCTCTCCAGACTGGGTGCAGGCAGAGCTTTGCCTGCAGCTGCCACGGCATTTCCTCTCTCAGTTGAAACAAAGGAGTTTCTTCTTTGCTGCAGCTTAGAAGGAAAAGCCCTGGGAGCCCCTTGAGTTGTCCTGAAAAGGAGTACGGAAGCTCCTCAAAAAAAGCGGGGCAGTGCTGTGTTCCACTTGGGGGGAAATCCCTGTCTGGAAGAAACCACTGTCTACAGGTGTGCACTGGGTCCTGTCTGACAGATATGTACTGGGACTTCCACACTGACACTGAATTTCCAGGCATGTGTACTAATGGGCGAAAAGCAGCTCCCAATTATATCTCAGGTTCAGAAAATGGCACTGGGGCAAGGGGGTAGTCTTTTATTCTTGTATGCTGCGGTTTTGATCCAAATTCAGCCCTCAAGTACCTGGAAATTCTATTTAATATATAACTGCCAAGGCACATTTGCTCAACAGGAATCAAGGCAAACACACAACCACAGTAAAATATAGTGAGGCCCACAGCCTTTTTATTTAGGAGCTCCAAAAAACCCTTTCAAGTATCACACACCCAATCCCAGGCTTTGTTTACAGTCAAACCATAACAAAGATTCAAACATCAAAAGAGCTTACCTTCCGGGGCTTCTCAGCTGTTGGGGCATCCTCCACAGGGGCTTCAATTTCACTCGCTGCGATCCAAGTGTCATAGCTGGCAGGAAAGCAGGCAGTGGTTAAAAAGCCAATTCCCCCACTACAGCATAAACTTTAAAGAGGGACTACAAAATCCAAACAGGTGCATACGAAAGAACCGTCCTCCAGTTTCATGAACTGGGATTTTACCTATATTGAAAGAAATACGAAGGGCAAAGAGAGGCCTGGCTCCACCCCAAAACGTCTGCTGACAGATTTCCATCAACGGAGCACAGCTGTCTTGCTTTCCCCTCCTGCTACAGCCCAAAGTGCCCATACCTGATGCTCTTGGGGAGCGTGGGACCCCCACAAACAGTAGGAGGGGGAGCCAAGAGGTCTGCAACAGAAGGGGAGAAACAAGCAACACCTCCCTTTCCTGTCTGCAGATATCCTCCAGCAGACCCAAGCCGTGAGCATCAGGTCACACTCACCTGTCAGGGAAGTAACCCCAGTGCAGAAGAACCTGTTTGTCTCTCTTCATGATGGGCCGGACCCACTCTTCTATAAGACAGACAAGAAGTGGAGGGATTAACATGACAAATGCCAATTACTGCTACACTGCTTATTGCAAGATGTCTCTGAGAGGAAAGGGATGGAATTTTTTTCTAGCTTAATTACATTACAGGGCAGAACACAGAGTAAGCGCACAGGCAGACATGGTAAGTTTGGATGGGTTGAGAAGGCATCTTCACTCAGTCAGTGCCCACAAATGACAAGCAGCAGGAGAAGAGGGAAGTACAGCCCTGGTTTTTCTACGGCTGGGCTTTCCCATACATGAGTAATACAAACAGGACAGGCTGGGATCACAAAACGATGCCTGAGATTTCTCTGTGTTTCGCCCTCCTCCCCTGCTGTCTTCAACAAGCCATTCAGAGAAGTACAAACAAAGGACAATATATTACTGAGACAGAGCTTCCTATTTGCATGGTGGTATTATTATTATTATTATTATTATTATTATTATTGTTATTGTTGTTATTATTATTATTCCTAAAGCGTCTAAAATCTACTGGGTAAAGAAAAAAATTATAGACAGATCATACCTGTATGTGTACAATCTAAATAAAACAAACAAAGAAGAGATGGGAAGGGAAGCAAATTGTCAATTGCTGAGCTGTGAAAAAATCAAAGTCCAAGAAAAAAATGCAGATAAAAAAATCAAAGGGGGAAAAAAGATGAAACCTCTTGAAAGAATGAGGAGAACAAGCTGGAGAACATTAGGTGAGAATTGCAATGGTGACAAACGCCCCTGTCTGAGACTGGTACATTCTGGTACAGATGCCAGAGCTAAGGCCTTTTCACTGTTCATGGCACTAATCCTTTCCTCCAAATGATATTTCCCCAGTGATATGCTGGTACCTGAGTCTCTACAGGCATTCAATGTAATCTGGTCAGAATTATTTTTCTCTTCCAAATACTGGCCTTCTACTTTACAGCTGAAGCACTGCATTTTATCAGATTTACTCCCTGATGCCACCCATGTCTATCTGGAAGTAGATCTCATTCAGCTCATGGGGTGGTTGCAATGAGGCACAAGGTAATCATCACAAAGAGCTACACATGAAAAGGGGCTATAGATATTACGAATGATACTTTGCATTGTATCTTTAAAGGGCTTGTAGAGAGAGTTTCTCCATGTTTTAAATGCAATCTCTTCCCCTCCAACTGTGCATGGATCATCACCCTTATAAAGTTACTGGAACAGATGTCTGCAAGACCAAACAATGAACAGCACTGCATTCTAGCCATTATCTCACATGGCATTATCCAGTGACCTTTCAGACCAAGATTTAGATTAAAGCCATAATTCCACAACTGCTCCACTCAAACACGGACTGAAACCTCACCTTCCTCCAGGCTACCAGGAACAGGAAAGACAATATGGGAAGCATTATTCTTATCTTCTGTTACTGTTCCCTGGAAAGAGATCATAAGAGCACATAAAGACCAGACCTCTATATCTGGTTTCCAGGAAGTGATGCCTTATGATGAGGCAGGGTACAGGATAACAGCTATGCAGAAAAGTCCATTGATCCAGTTCAAAAGCCATTTCCCCAGTCATCAAGAGATCCAATGCTCACTACTGGATCAAACCAACTTGTATTTGACTACAGCACCTTTTTCTGTAGGTCTAGGAATTCCTGCTCTGTTGAGGATTTGAACAGCCCATTCTCCTTTGCTGTCCCTCAGCCTTCTTCCTCTTGGAAGTCCACTTTTCACACACCATTCAAAACACACTTCTCCATGAAAACTTTGGCTTAACCCCATAGCCATTCCCCTCAATCAAGCCAAAGCATATTCTCATGTGTAAATGTATCAGTTCCTTACACAAATTCAACAGCTAAAGACACTGCAGTCATGTTCTGGTCTACAAACCAGGCTTATGCCTTGCAACGTTTTAATAGTATTTTAAAAAGCAACTGGAGAACACCATGAAACCTCACACCAGTGAACAAGTTGAACAAGAACAAATAGAAGGCACTTAGGACACCCTTAGGTGTCTTAGGAAGAGATGTTTCAAAGAAAGATAGTTCATCTTGACTAGCAAACGGATATACAATTATATTATTATTAATCTCAAAGTAAACAAGAATCAGTTTCATTTATGAAGACTTTAGACACCAAGTTACTGCAGTTTTGCGGTCTCACTCACCTGGTGCCGTTTGATGATGTCTTTCAGTTTGGCCTGCAATTTAGGGTCGATGTCTGGATGCAAATAGATGTTAGGCCGGGAGAGGCAATTGTTCTGGAAGACGAACAAACAGGACAAATGAACACCTGGTGGCCAGAAGGAACAATTTCTATATAAGAACGGAAGTCACAGTACCTGCACTAATGATTTTTCAATGGTCATAAACATCTCCACATTGCGATCCATCCGTGATGGATTCTGGAAATCGAAACGCCGCCTTATTGGAAGAAAAGAGTGACCTTCATGAAAGTCACAGTTCATATCTTCTGGATTAGCTGTTCTACAGAAGTTTACTTCAAGAGAAGACATTACACAAAGCCTAATGTCTGAGCCTGGGTAAGAGTGGAGACCGGTACCTAGCACTCTAGATCCAGATGCATCTGGGGAGATCTTTGTGGTTGTTGTTCAGTCACACAGTAACATTAAGACTATCCTCCCCTATTCAAGTCCTTGTCTCTGGATGGTTTTTTAAAGACTGCCCTCCCTAGTCACCTCCTTGGCTCTGGATGGTTTTTTTGGCTACTACATACAACAGTGATGACCAGTTCCCTCCCACTTAACATTACCTGTTATAATGACTTTGTCTCATTACCACTATTGGACATTTATGCAGAAGTTCCTATTTTGTTAGCCACTAGAGGAAAATGTCAAGTACAAGCTAGGTTTTAACAGCAATAAATCAGATTCCTTATATGTAATTGCTGCTTTTCTAGTGGTCATTTGTGCATATACAGTGCTGGGCACTGCACCTGCACACAGACCCAGTTTGAAAACTTCTAAAGCCAGCTTTTAGGTGCAAAAATCCTTTTCCCTCTCAGAGGCACAGTCTCAACAGCACACCCCCTTGTCATTTCTTTAAGCCCTAGTAACGTTCAGGTGTTTCCTGAGATGGGTAGTTCTGTCCAGACAGAATGGACATATAGAGAATATGCAGCATCAGATGTGGATTAAGAAAGTATGTCAGAAGGACCAGATCCTGATTCAGCTGGAACCCAGAGACAAATTTTGTCTGGGCACAAGACTACCTTGACCTATATAGTTGCAAATAAAGATGACCAGAGCATCCAGTTTACTGGACCTTCTTGCTGAACAGATTACAACCAGAAAGGTGGATTGGGGGCCGGGGGAGTCTCAGGTTACAGTACTTAAGGGCTTTCCCCACTAGCTGGGTGAGGACCAGCTGGAAGTCACATGATGGTACAAGTGTTGTGACTGGTGGGCAAAACCTGTGGGGGCCTCTGAACACTGGCTTCTTCAAGGGTTGGAAGAATAGGAAGTGGCTCTATACTAGCAGCTGTGATGTTGAGACGGCTGCTAGACAAGTATGCCAGTTCTTGAGAACTGACGTGGAGTTGGTACTCGAGGATGGAAGACACAACTAGATGATGATGTCATTACCAAAAATGTAAAATGCTCTAGGTTTCATGTTGTACTTGATGCACCTCTCCTGCAGACTAGGCAAGAAAAGGATGCACTGCCTCTGTTACTTGTTTAAACAGTATTTTGTGGCCACGTTGTCTTTGGCCACCTGCCTTACTTTTTCCCACACTCTGGGAAGAAATGCATAAAGGGACTTGCAGAAAACAAGGAGCTGCAGATGGCCAATATGCATCTGTCTCTCTTGAAAAGGCTGCTAACAGTGTATCTGCCACTGTGTGTGCTTCATCCCAACTGAGAGGCATTTGTTATGAGGGTTCCTTAACAAGCTGGTGTCACAAAGGGGATCTTGTGACATAAGCGACAAGGGTAAGTCTGCCAGTTGTGGCTCCTGAACGCACTGATGAAACATCCAGAGGATTTTCCTGCAAGCCCCACATTAGTTGAAGTTGCAGTTCAACCAGCGCTGGAGAGGCCTCATGTTCAGTCTGACAAATTGAGCTACTACAGTGGAAGTTGCCATGAGGTTTAGCAATCTCTGAATCTGCCAGAAAGACTGAAGCTGAATGTTTGACTGATTAAGGCTGGAGTCCTCTATGAAGGCAGAAAAGTTCATGCCAAAATGGACCCAATAGTTACCCTTCTGACCTGCAAAGTCCATATAGGGTACCGATGGGACTTCATGTAGGCCCAGGGTGATACAGATATGTACATGTAGACTGTGAGGAGCTGGAGGTGGCATCAGTCACTGATGGGCCAAGAAGAGAGTCCAAAGCCTTGTCTAATACATCCGAGTTTGAGGCATTGTCTTCCTCCTTTGGAAGAAGAGGAAGAGGCAAAGGTGCCTCATTAACACCGAAGAGGTGTTGGATTCAAAATAGGCAGCTGACTCAGTGGTGGCTTCTTGGGAATCCGAGGTCTCTGGACACATTTATTTTAAACATTTCTATGCCGCCTTTCCACACAAATAGGGTCACAAACCACCTGGTGCTCATGCTACTGTGACTGATATGGAGGCAGGTGGAACAGTGTACAACACATCATGGGCAAAGGTTCTTCTGTTGGTCCCGAAGAAGGAGCAACTGCTATGGGTGGTGGAAAAGAGATCATAGCCAATGGAATCAAGCGTTGGTGTTAATGGTCATGTGGCAAAACCCAAAGAGAATGCTGGTGCTGAAAGCTGCAGAAGGATGAAAAAAATGAGTAGGAGGTTGCTGTGTACTGATCCCAGTTGCCCCAGTAACAATCTGTGTGCTGCTAGAAGTAACGAGGGTAGCAAGGAGATTGGTCAAAACTAATCCCAAGGATTCAGATCATGTGGCACTAAGGCAGACAATGATGCAGTTTGGTCCAGTGGTCAGCCGTGTTGGTCTGAAGCAGTAGAACTAATATAGAGTCCAGCAGCACCTTTAAGACCAACAAAGGTTTATTCAAGGTATGAGCTTTCGTATGCATGCACACTTTTTCAAATACACTGGAATGAAAGGTAAGGTTCAAACTTATAGACAGGGGCTGAACAGCAAATTAACATGTAACATGATGAAGATGTTTTAAGATATGCAAAACAAAATGCTCTGTCCATCTCCTCTCAAGCATGGAGGCAACCTTACAGCATCTTCTTTGAAGCGGGGCGATTGGCTGTGTGTAGTTAACTCCCCTGGATGAGTATAGTGGCAGGGTCTCAGTTAATTAATCTCAGCGTTCCACAATTAAGGATACATCTGCCCATCAATCTCCAATTTTGACATATCTATTTTCTTCACTACTCCCCCCCCCCCCCGGAATTAAACCCAAACAAATGGTAACCATATAATATTCCTGTTTGGTCTTTGAATCTGTTAAACACCTTCATTATTCTGTATGCTAATCAACTGCTCACCCTCTACCTATATGTAAGGACTGGTAATTTCCATTTCACTGTATCCGAAGAAGTGTACCTGCACATGAAAGCTTAAAACTTGAATAAAACTTTGCTGGTCTTAAAGGTGCCACTGGACTCATACTTTGTTTCACAGAGAAGGAGTCTCTGAAGAGAGCATTCCCAGACACTGCTGCAGTGAACGAAAGAAGGAAGACACAACTCCTTCCTCTCAACCATACGCAGTCAAGACTGAGCCTCTGAAGGAAAAAAATATATAAAAGCAGCTCTAAAAGTTTGTCAACTGAAACTGTACGTGTAAATCCCATCAGTGTGATGAACAAAAACCACAAAAGAAGAATACACACAAATCTGGCTAGACGTAACACACCATTGTTCTTAGTTTCATTCTCAGAGAAAATGAAAATACAAGAGCAGAGAAGCTGGTGTTAGCAACCATTACAGACCTATTGGGATCCCAAGATTCTAATGACTTCTACATGACAAGCGCTAAATCTTTTCTGATTGTAGACTCCCATATGAAACCTATCGACAGTACTTCATTTTTTTTTTCTTTTCATGGAATGGGCGAAAAGGTAAAGGCTTACCATCCTTGGTCACTCTTGAATTTATAGGCTGCTGCAAGGATGTGACAAAGAGCACCACCAGCTTTGAAATCCAAGAAGCATTTGATCTACAAGACAAGAACAGAGAGACAAGGATAGCCAGGTACAAAGAACCTGTCAGAACAGGATCAGTTACCTATACTTTAGCAGCTTGTGCCTTCCCACTGGAAAAAAATCATCAGCTCCCCAGGAATTCGGCTGGAAAACCATATCATTCAGATCACACAGCTAGAGAAAGGGGTTATGGGAGGAGCTGGGACAATGGAAGGCCTCAGGTTCAATCCCCAGCACCTCCAGTCAAAAGGAGCAAGCAATAGGTGATGTGAAAGATCTCTGCCTGAGACCCTGGAGATCTGCTTCCAGTCTGAGTAGACAATACTGACCTGGGTGGACTGGTGGTCTAATTTAGTATAAGGCGGTTTCATGTGTAATTCTGAGAAAAGGCCAATAGCTTGTAGTGAAGGACCAAAATCTGGCCAGAAGGTTTAATACTGATTTACAAGATGAAGTGATGTACAGCAGAAACACCTGGATCTAGGTGCACTTTTGGGTCTGAATAACAAACTTAGGAAACCCAAAGGTTGTTTAATGTGGATATTCAACAACTGAATCCACCCTAAAGAACCAAGCAGAACAAAATGATTAGTCCTCTGTTGCAAGCAATTTACGACCTGATACTGGATTAACCACCACAATTTAACAAGCTTTGCATTACAGTAGCTCTGGATTTTGCACAGAGACGTCGATATTTTAACTGAATATAATTTGGTTTTCTGCTTGATTTACTTGCAACGTATGATGTGTATGTTAGCCCCTAAACACTGTGTTGTAATTTTCTGGTTTGGTAATAAAAAATAATTTTAAAATTAACTGACTGCTAAGCCCAGTCTTAAAGGGCCAGGTGCACAGGTGAGCAATTTCTGTAAGTATTAGCCTGGATTACGTACTGGCACTATTGGGAATGCATGAATGTAATTTGGAACAGTGGCTGTGGATTTTCCCTCAGAGTGTGGTGCATTAAACCACCTTTTTTGCAAGTGGGCACCCAGCAGTCCTAGAAGGAACTAGCCCCAATACAGCTTCATACATATGACCCATACATGTAGTCTCTAGCACTTCCAGTTACATAATCTCGGAAGCTGTTCTACACAAGTCATAAAATGAGGTGGCAGACTGTATCATTTCTAATTCACCCTCCCACGACACACACACATTTATCTTCATCACGGAGCAAATTAGCACATTCAAGAAGAGAAAGATACCATCCTCTCCTTGATGCACTAGTTTACAACAGGCCAGGAATTTCTTTTATAGGGAAAGATCTAAAAACAAGACCTCTTACCCACAGTAGGAAGTGGCACATTCACAGTCTTCAAACCCCAAAAGCAACACAAACTACAGAATTAGAGGGAAAGACCTCTGCCTCTCTGGATTGTCAGTACTAACCCATGTGGACTACATTGCATAAAACAGCCCCTGAAAGGGTCTGCTCTATTGAAAAGAGTGTTTAGCTTCTGCCGCACTGAAATCAGGAAGGCTGTGGCACTCACCGGTAACTTTGTGAGAGGCGCATTACTGACATGTTTCCCAAACACTTCCTCTTGGAACTGCAGCAGCTGCACCACTAGGCTGGACAATGACTTATTGGTGGGTGGTTCTGCTTGGATATACTGTGGGAATAAGGATCGAAGCTTTACAAATCCTACCCTCAGGCTCTGTTAAAACCAAACCAAACCTTAGGCATGCAACATACAGATGACGCATCAACTAGTGGGTTAGCAGCCAAAACATGGTCACACCCTGACCTAAAATACATTACACCAGTGGCACCTCCATTTTTTTTTAATTTTAAAGAATAAAAGGGAGATAGAAGCAGGAGAAAGAATGATATAGGCAATAAGATATTTTAAAACATTCCACGTTGCAGATCATGATTAAAAGTAGATTTTGGGTCTGGTTGAAGACTACTAATTATAGCTGCTTCCTCAAAAGAAAGAAACAGCATGCCAGAGAGAACCATTCCCCACATAAAGAAGACACTTTGCTTTTTAGCATTTCCATTTCTTAGGTACATTATTATTTTATTTAAAATATTTATGTGCCAGCTTTCAAATTAAATAGGGTCTCCAAGCTGGCAAACATCAGGCATTAAAAATTAAAATATTAAAATAACATATAAAATGTATATATATTGAACAATACAGTAAAAACATATAGACATACTAAATGAACACACACATATTAAGGCAATACTTAAAATCTGCAAAGATCTGTGGACACGACACGAAGCCAGTTCCAGCTTCTGAAAGTTTGTAAATCAAAATTCCAGAATACTAGGGCAAAAGGTGATACTGCAGCAGGAGGCTGAACTGTTCCTGCTCATACTTAGGGGCAATATACCTCCCACACAGGTAGATCATTTCCCATTATTAGTGTGAGGCAATTGCTCTTAAAATTCAGGCAATGATACTCTAGGCCACAGAACAGGATAGCTTACATAGAATCTAGCTTTGTATCAACTTTGTATCAAGTGGCAGGTAAATGCTTTGAACAGAGATGAATGCCAACAATGTTCTCAAACCTCTAGAAAATTAAACCTACTCAGAGATCTCAATACTACAACTTCATAAAGAGTGGTTGGTTGTTTTAAAATGTATAGTTGAGTGATCCATATTAATACTTTTCCTGTCTTATATTGTTTGAAATAATGTTACCTTTTTGTACTATTTAGTAATGCATTTATATTATGTCAGAATTTTGTTATGTTGTTGTAAAAAACAAAAATACGAAAATATATTTTAAAAAAACCTCTCCTTAAACCATTCTACAGCACTGCGGTGCTCAAAAAACCCTTTGCTGTCCCAGGTCGCATGTGATGTAACTGCCCCTTCTCTGGCCCAATTTGTGGTGTTACTTACTGAACATTTAGATTATCAAAAGCTGAATTCCCAAGAGAAGAAGTCATTTGAAATCTTAGTGTTCAGAATTCCTCTAGGACTTCATTACACAATTATAAATTACTAAGAAACTGCTCGGGAACTGGATGGTTGGGGAAGGCTGCAGCAACCAACAAGGGCTTGGCTCTCACTGTGAGTTTCTGCTAACAGAAGGGGGGGTAGTTCATCCATTTCCCCCCCCTCCAACTGCAGACTCCCAAGTGCTGTTTCTGAGGGTTCCGTCCCCCCCCCCAAAATGCTGCTTTCAGGGGAGCATTTTGGACAGCAGCAGGAGGGGGAAGGCAAGGAGGTTCCTTCCACTGACAGAGCCTTCTGTTAGCAGAAAGTTAATGCAGGATCCAAGCCAAGGAGTGATAACTATATCTGTGCTGCTCCAGCTGGACTAGTCCATCTACTGCCCAATGGTTATACCCCCTACATGCTAGTTAGCACATGATGGGGCAGGGGGAGATAGCTGAATATTTCTGATTCTCCCCTCGGAAAAAGTCAGAGACATATTGAATTTTGGAGAAGGAAGACCGACTGTCAGTAAAATCTGGCTCTTAGATGTATTCATTGTCACAGTTCATAACAATTACAGCTGCTGAAACACAGGTTGATTTCCTTCTTTAAGCAAAGGGATGTGTGCTTTCGGCACACATATCTAACACTCAGATTGGCTAAAGTTGTACATAATTAAGTGGGCCTATGTGCCAAAGCAGTGAGTTAATCTGAAATAAAGAAGCCCAATAATTATATGACCAGGGAATGGAAGAGATGTTCCCTATCTGACCTTCCTTAAGTGACACCCTCACCAAAAGGTAGTAAAGACCTCCTCCTCAATTTGCTCAGTGTGCAAACCCACCAATTAAATGTGTATTTCTTCTATGGTTGGGACATTCCATTCATATCTTGTTTTTTAAAAAATGCAAACATATAAACAATCAGCTGTACACTTTTAGCTTTTTGGCCCTATTCTAAAATGAACAGCCAGTCAATGCTATCATTCTTGAGTTTTAGTTGCAAATAGCTAAAACAAAAACAGGGGTGGAGGGAGATTTGAATAAGCAGGGAAATGGAAAGCATCAGGTCACAAGCTGTCACTCCAAACACAGAGGACAGTCTAGGGACTCGGCCACTCACTCTCACTTGGAAGGTCAAAGGTAAGAGCTTTGCTGCCTGCAGAAAAGGATGCAGCCATAAAAAAGCAGAGATTCTGACAAGAAATCCTACTTCACAATCCTACTTTATCCAAGAGCCTGCATGTGTCCGCTCTCCCATAATAGAAATATTTATTACCTATTCTGGCAACCCAGAGTCCCTACTACTGGTGGGGGGGGAGACCTCAGCGAGGTGGGGAAAATCCATTTCAGTTTTTGAGCCTTTGGCTCATCTTAGCTGATCAGAGGAGTGGTAAGGAAAAATGGACAACATAAGGGATCTGTCCAGCAAATTAAACCTTGTAAACAGTCATCTGAGGAGAGGGATCTCTCTTTAAATACTATCTCATCAGAATGATTTAGAAAGATTAAATGGCACCATACCAAACATTTCCTATTTCTGTGGACAAGGAATCAACATTGGAAGATATAAACAAAAGTAAAATGGAACTCCCAAAGGAGATAAAAGGGAGATGCACAAGAATCTCTCCTGGAAGAATTTACAGGGGGACCCATTTGCAAAAGGAAAAGCCTTCCTAGCCCGTAGGTTTCCACAAACCAAAGGCCACCGTTACAGCAGGAAATATTCAGGTCGCTTGTGGAAGATAAGCCATGTGGGAGAATTTGAGGTCTGGGAAATCAATGAATGAAAGTTCCAGTAACTGGATCAGAAGGAATCTATGCAACGCCCGAGAATAATGGTAAATGGAAATACAGCATAAGGTAGGTGAAACCAACAAAGAGACAGCAAAGGAATTTACAACCCCTCAGTGGTCTCGCAGAAGACTAATGGAGATGGTGAGTTGTCAAAATGAGATACTGTTGTTCTGGAAAGGATCCAACAGCTGGATGCAGGCACAGGAAGACAACATCCAAATGGTTTTATGGCTTCTAGACAGACAAGGGGACAGGGACTCTGTTGAGGGGGGGGGGGGTCAACAAGGTGAAAGGGTAAAGACGGAGCCAGTCTCAAAGACCCTTCCGGATGTGCTGGGGTGAGGTCAGTGGAACCCCCGCCATCCTCGACGGGGGAGAGGGGAATCCTAGATTCTGCATCCCTTCAGTATGTGGGTGCCCCTCTCTTCCAGATCTGATTGATGCTCCCCCACCCTCTCCCCCCACCCAGGCCCCTTCTGCCCATGGGACGGGCCGGAGAAAGACAGAAATGGGGGGGGGGGGGGTTATGTACAATGGGCTGGGTAGGTCTGGGTCCGTGGGACATTTCCGATCCATGCAGCAGGAGAGAAGAAGCGCCCTTTCTCTTCCCCCCCCCCCCGCCCCCCGGGAGCTTCGGGGTGGTGTGCCCTCGATGGCAGGGCGGAGGGGGAAGCAGAGGCAGGCCCAGGCCGGGCGAGGCAGGCCAGTACCTTCTTGTAGTTCTTCCCCAGCCAGACGCGCGCGCTGTCGAACTGGCTAACGGTGTCGGAGGCCTCGTAGTATTTGACGTTGGGGCCGCCGTCCTTCTTCCGCACCGCCATTTTCCCAGCGCCGCCGGCCCGGGCCGCGCCGCCAGCTCTCTGGGCCCGTCCGCCCGCCTGCCTGTCGCTCTCGCTCTCCGTGCGCCGCGCCTGGTGGCGCCCTCGCTGCGCCCTCTGCCGGCGATCGTGCCACACTGCGCGCCCTCCGGCAACAGACGCTCGCTCTCGCCACGACTGATCCGCAGCGACCCCTGCAGGGGAGAACTCGCCTCAGCTAGCGGGACTCAACAAGCCCCCTGCAGCGTCGAAGCGGCACCATCATGGCTACGGCCCCTGGCCCAAGGAGAAGGAAGGCGGCGGGAAAGGTGCTCAGGCAGCCAGCTCCGGAACGCGCGGCCTCGGGCCTCACAGCCACCGGTAGTACCATTGCTGGTAGCAGCCCTAGCAGCAGCAGCAATAATTCTATAGTGCAGCTGTACTCTGCAGCCAAAGCTTGTCCTTACTCTTTGTACCACGGTGGGATAAGATTCCATGGCCTGCCGAGCAGGGCTGTTGTAGGGATTGCGACTAGATAATGTCTATGAAGTCCTATGAACAATGAAAGTTCTCTATAGGTGCTAAGTGTTATTGTTACTAGGTGGGACAGCATCATAATAATAGATTATAACCCCCACAACAGTGTTCAGGCTGAGAATTATCGTTCGAGCCTCTTTGCATTTTGCAAGTTAGTCATGTAAGAATGTCCTGGTTATATGATGCCAGTGAATGACACCTTTATGTATGTATGTATTTATTTATTTTGCATTTTGACAGAAACGATGGCCCATGTATCCTAAATGTATCCTAACAGGAATGATGGCCCACATATCCTGAAAGCCAGTTTGGTATAGTGGTTAATTGTGCAGACTCTAATCTGGGAGAACTGGGTTTGATTCCCCACTCCTCCCCTTGCACCTGCTGGATGACCTTGGGCAAGCCATAGTTCTGGCACAGCTGTTCTTGAAAAAGAGCAGTTTCTGTCAGAGCTCTCTCAGCCCCACCTACCTCACAGGGTGTCTGTTGTGGGGAGGGGAAGGGAAAGGAGTCTGTAAGCCACTCTGAGACTCCAAGTGAGTGAAGGGCAGGGTATGAATCCAGTCTCTTCTCTAAATTTTGCTTCAGGGTACAGCAATCCTAGAATCCCTTGGTGGTCTCCAATCCAAATACTATCCAGCTTCTGAGATCTGACAATATCAGGTTAGACTGGGCCCTTCACGTAACTTGGAGTAAAAAAAGGTTGATCAGCTATTTTCAGTGTGTTGAGTTAGGACATATGACATAACAATAAATAAACTAAAAGGCCTCTGAGCATATGCACAGTTCCCTCAGTCATTTCTACATAGCCAGACCCATGCCTCACACATTAAGGAAGCCATGTTCTATACATGCTGCAGAATATGAGAAATAGCAGAATGGACTGCACCGCTTAAAATTACTGGTAGGGAAATCACCTTTTGGGGGTGGTAATTACTTCCCTGTGGGAAATCTCTCTGCATGTAGAAAACCAGCACAGCAGGCAAGGATAGAACCTTTCTCCCTCATGCTATCTTTTAAAATATGGGAAATGTTTAAAAATGACATTCTGCTCCTTGCAGCATGAAGTAGCGCCTCTGGATTCTACCCACTCAACCACCACACGGAGTTGCCAGCTCTGGGATGGGAAATACCTGGAGATTTGGGGGGTTGGAGCCTGAGGAGGGCAGGGTTTGGGGAGAGGAGGGACTTCAGTGGGGTAAAATGCCATAGAGTCCACCTTCCAAAGCAGCTGTTTTGTCCAGGTGAATGCCTGGAGAACAGTTGTAATCCCAGGAGATCTCCAGCCACCACCTGGAGTCTAGCAACCCTGGCACTGGATAAGGGTGGTGAAGGATTTTCAGACCTTTTTGTACTAATTGGGAACTTTACCACATTTGTGAAACAAGTTGTATTTAGATAGCATTAAACTTTATTGTTTCAGTGTGTTGTCTTTATACTTGTTATGTACTGGTTTCAATAATTTGAATTTATATTGGACTATTACATGGTGTTTGTTCTATTGGACTTCTTTGTTCACCATGGTCCCTTAGATTTATTGTTGACCACCTGGAGGCTGGCAACCTTAGCACCAGAGAAGGGTGGCAGATTTTCAGGAACCCTCTAATGAGGCCAAATAGCATTACCTCCCCCCCACAACCATTTTAGTAATCTTTGTATTTGAAGGCCCTCATAATCTGAGACCTTAAACTAACTGTTTTATTGCAAAGGAACTTTAGGAACAGACTAGAAACGGAAATTGCAGTGCTGCAAGTTATTACAACACTCAGAACAATGAAATCTCCAGGATTTAACAGGGATATTGCTTTCTTATCTCACTACATATGCTAACCTCATTCAGTCCTTACATCTGTATTCTCACCAATCCCCCAGAAGGGCCATACGTCCTCTTTATTTTATTTCTTATTTGGAATAATAGATTAGAATAGTAGGTTGTAATGTAATGTAATGAATAGTGGAATGCAATGTACTTTGGAATGGTAGATTGAAATATATTTCTCTGGTGTGGGGACAGGGGAGATAACTCTACACAGCCAATCACCTCAATTCAAAGAAGAAGATGCTGTAAGGTTGCCTCCATGCTTGAGAGGAGATGGATGGAGCATAATGGCATCTGCCCATCAATCTCTGGGATACATCTGCCCATCAATCTCTGATTTTGACATATTTATTTCCTTCACTATGTTTCTCCCCCCCTGCCCCGGAATTAAACCCAAACAAATGGTAACTGTATGAACTAAGCTTGTTATTCCTGTTTGGTCCTTGAATCTGTTAAACATCTTCATCACACTGTATGCTAATTTACTGTTCACCCTCTACCTATATGTATGGACTGGTAATTTCCATTTCATTGTATCCAAAGAAGTGTGCCTGCATATGAAAGCTTAAAACTTGAATAAAACTTTGTTGGTCTGAAAGGTGCCACTGGACTCAAACCTTGACCTATCATTTACTTAGTTTGTACAAAAATCCAGCAATGGGCATTGAAAATATGTCAGATTAAGATCCTGGAGGGGCAAAAAACCGTGCCCTGTGTAGGGGGAGAGAGCAGTAGGCGTGTAGGAGGATGGAGCTCGACGAGGAGACAACGGGGAGTGCAGGGGGAGTTGGAACCGGACAAGGGTGGGAAATTCCACTAGGAATCAGTACTGTCTGCAAACCTGGAGGAAAGAGTAGCGGGAGGCAGATGGGGGTCCGCAAGAGAGATGAAGCTAAAGGAAGGACGGCGCTGTGCAAAAGGCCTAACAGGCCTCCTCGTCTCTTCCCCTCCTGCGCGGGGGTGGTGGGGGGAAAGACCCTAACGCGGCGAAGGTTTTCTTTCCTCCATCGTCTTCCCCCCAAACACGTCTAGTTGCTACACGGATCTCTCTAGCTGAAGCTTTGCGAAAGCTTGGCCTGGGAGTCACGGTGGCCGAGTGGTTAAGGCGTTGGACTCGAAATCCAATGGGGTTTCCCCGCACAGGTTCGAATCCTGTTCGTGACGACTTTTTATGGCGAAAGTGACTGCCTACTTTTAACCAACTCCTGGTTAACTCTTGGTTAAAAGAGAGCCGTGCTGGAGACTGATTAACATTGCCGCGGGGGGGGGGGGAGGGAGGGAGGGGTGTTCCTCGACATAAATCGCAGCACGTGACGACGCAGCTCTCGATAGCGACAGACCGGAAGCCTCCCGGAACCATCGCTGCAAAGAGGAAGAAAGGAGGGCGCTTCGCTTCGAGGCGGAACCTGGGCGGTGGAGCGGCGGCATTTGGTAGACCAACATCAGCGGTCCCGGGCCACTGCTGGAGAACCTGTGTCGCCTCCGCTGCAGGCGTGAGACCCATTGAGCTCCGGCAGTCAGGCAAGGGCATCCTTTCGACGAGCAAAAGCCCCTCCTCTGTAGGGCCAGCTTGACACTCGAGCTAGAAAGTAACGCGGATCCGTGGAAATAAACGTAAATACAGGGCGTCTGAGTTTGTAAAGGCTGCAATCCTATACACTCTTGTCTGGAAGTGGAACGACTGACTTCTGATAAAATAGGTACAGAATTGGGCTGCAAGACTACATGCATTTATGAGCAAAGCCCCATTTACTTCTGCACCTAAGGATAACTGGTAGTTCTAACGAGCAAAGCTGGTATTTTTATACCCTGCTTCTCTCTTCCTTGGGGATCCAACGGCTTACCAACACCATTTCCCTTCCTCCATTTTATCCTTAGAACAAGCCTGTCAGGTATGACTTGGTCACCCAGCAAATTTCCATGGCAGAGTAAGGATTTTGGATCTCCTAGATCCTAGTCTGAAACTAACCAATAGGCTGGTGATTTAGGGAATATACCTGATCTGCAGGTAGAAAGAAGCCAAACCCATCTCTACCCCAGGACCGCTCTCAGAAGTAAATGGGGCAAACCTATAAATAGGTTCTATTCAGTGACTTGTCCGAAAACTACGTTTCTGATCATAAATTACTTTGAAGTACATCACATTTATTCATTGCTTAGACAAGTACTCAGAAGTTACTTTGGACAGGACAGATTCAGCAGAGAACAGAACTTCACTGGTTGTCACCTACAACTCACAACTGAAATCTCTCTAGTGTATTATTAGGAATCTATAAGCTCTTTTGGAAGATGATCTGTCCCTTTCACAGACCTTGAGGAGCAGGTCAGTCAGAGCTTACAGACAGCCTAATTTGGAACAAGTACACACCAGCAACACTGGAGCATCCAAGAGAGGTAAAGTTGAAGACTAGCCCCTGCAACAAACCCTAGTACAAACTAGCCTCATAGCCAGGAATTTATTTGTGTGTGTGGGGGGGGGGGGGCTGGGTTCCTGAGGAGGGCTAATTAAATTAGTGACGAGCTGCACCAGCCTGAAGCAATTCCTATAATGGAGGAGGTGGTAGGGGCACTGAAGGTTCTACAGGGGTGCTGCCCTCTGTGCCCCCACCCCGGCTGACTAAAGCCCTGGTACCAACTCAATTGTCTTATCTGCTCACAGGGCCCAATAAGCCCTGTGTAATGCCATGTGCCAGGAAAGCCCCTTGGCCATATTCGACAGTATTTATTATAAATCAGTCACTCTTTTAGGACACCTTCCCTTAGCCACTCAAAGAGGCAGTTATCCATCCACTACGTAAAAAACCATCCCTGTAGAAAAAACGATGTGGCCAATTATCGCCTGGTCTCTAACCTGCCATTTCTGGGCAAAGTGATTGCGAGAGCAGTAGTGGACCAACTCCAAGTCTTCTTGAATAACTAATTGGCTCTAGAACCTTTTCAGACTGGCTTCAAGCGGGCTATGGGACACAGTCGGCTCTGCTAGCTTTAGATTATGATTTCCATCTGAGTGTAGACAAAGCCCATGCCTCTTTGTTGCTCTTACTGGTCTTATCTGTAGCCTTTGATATAGTAGATCATACTATCTTGTTGAGATGCATAGAGGCAGAAGTAGGTGTCAGGGGATGCACACCAAACTGGTTCAAATCATTCCTCACAGAACAGAATGGTTAAATGGTTGCTATTGGAAACCAGTTATAATCAGTGTAGGACCTAAGCTATGGCATTCCACAGGTTGCACTTCTATCCCCCATGCTTTTCAACCAGTTTGGTGTATTGGTTAAGAGTGGCGAACTCTAATCTGGAGAACCAGGTTTGATTCCCCACTCCTCTACATGCAGCCATAGCCTGTATGATGGCCCCTTACCTTGATACAGCAGATCTGGCCACCTGGATCCATGCAATGGTGACATTGAGACTAGTCTACTGTAATGCACTGTACATTGGTCTTCCCTCAAAATCAATTCAGAAACTCCAGCTGGTGCAGAATGCCACAGCTCAGCTATTACTGGGAGCTAGATGGAGCATATTACTCCCATTCTACAGTCGCTCCACTAGCTGCCTATCAGTTACTGGGCTCAATTTAAAATATTGGCTATTACATGGCTGCCTTGGAGCCTCATATTTGTGAGACCGCCTCCCCACCTATGCACCGCCATGACAGCTTCACTCATCTGATCTGAGCAAGGGCTTCTGCAGAGACCAACCTGCAGATGGGCAAAATCAACAACTGCCTGTCCACGTGCCGACTCTATTGTGCCTTCTATGGAAAGGCCTGTCTGAGGCTTCCATTCTCCTGGCTTTCTGCAAACTAGGCAAAACTGAATTATTCAAGAGAGCTTTTCTATGCAGGCAACAGAGTTGCACTGTACTAAATAATTCACAGCTATTTAGATAAGTTATTAGGGACTGTGGTCTATAGCTTGCTGAAACGAGGATCCTACTATGTAATATTTGTATCATTTAATGTGTCATGTTAAGACTTACACTTAGCTTCAGTTTTGTTTTTAGATCTCGAATCAGTTCTACAACTCTAATCCTATTGCACTGTTTATTGGATACTCCATCCTGTCAATTGTATTGACTCACTCTGTGTAATCCACTTTGAGGTGGACTATAAATGACACAAAAAACCCCAAAAAACCCATGAAACTGCTTTATACTGAATCAGACCACCGGTCCATCAAGGTCCATCTACTTAGACTGGCAGTGGCTCTCCAGGGTCTTAGGCAGAGGTTCTTTCGCATCACCTACCACCTGGTCCTGTTAACTGGAGATGTCAGGGATTGAACTTGGGACCTTCTGCATTCAGGGCAGATACTCGGCTACTGAACCATGGGCCCTCTTTAGGTAGACCCCCCCCCTTAGCAGACACTCAAGCCACAGTTTCAAATGAAGAAAGTTTGTAGCCTCCTTTTTCACTTAACAGTCTGCATACAAGGGCCCCTCCCCAAATATAACAGACATGTGAAGTGACTGACCCATGTACCAGCAGAAAGCAGCCTTCAGAATAGATATGGAAGGCTAGTTTTGGTACAGGGTTTAAACAGCAGCTTTTGATTCATTCAAACTATAATTAGTGTAGTAGAACATGGTTTGAGTCCAGGGGCATCTTTAAGACCAACAAAGTTTTATTCTGGGTATAAACCTTTGTGTGCACGCACACTTCTTCAGATACACTGAAACAGAAGTAATCAACCATTACATCTAGGTAAAGGGTGGGGAGAGTGTTGCTGAGAAGGGCTAATTAGAGTAAAAAAGCATAAGTAACTGAGCAATAAATATAGCTAAGATTGGATGAAGGCAATTGGTAAGACCTGTGAATAGCAGCAAATTAGTATACAGCATAATAAAGTTTACAAATAGATATGAGAACTGAATGTTAGCATGAGTAGTGAGGTAAGAAACTGGTATCTCTGTTAAACCCTGGGGGTTCCATTGTCCTGAGTGCTGTAATAACTTGCAACCCAGCAAGCTCCCATCCCAGTCTGTTTCTGAAATTCCTTTGCAATAAAACAGCTACTTTGAGGTCCCTCATTGAATGTCCTGGAAGGTTGAAGTGTTCCCCTACAGGTGTCTCAGTTTTGTGATTCTTGATGTCAGATTTGTGTCCATTTATCCTTTAGCGTAGGGTTTGACCTGTTTGCCCTATGTAGAGAACTGTAGGGCATTGTTGGCATTTAAGGGCATATACAATGTAAGAAGATAAGCAAGTGAATGAGCCTGAAATGGTATAGTTGATGTTGTTAGGTCCAGTGATTATGTTGTCTGGGTGTACGTGGCAGCAAAGTTGGCATCTGGGTTTACTGCAAACTCTGGTACCAGTGTCTATGTTTAAATTGCTGATGATGCGTTGAACTGCTTTGAGTTGATGTATGTGACCACTAGTGGTGTTCTGTTATTGTCTCTTTTGGGCCTGTCTTGCAACAGGTCTTTTCTGGGTACCATTCTGGCTTTGTTAATCTGTTTCTTGACTTCATCAGGTGGATATTTTAGTTCCAAAACAGTTTGTTGTAGATCCCTCAGATGAGAATCTGTGTCTGTAGGACTGGAACAGATAACGCTGTAGTGTAGAGCCTCACTGTATATAATTGATTGTTTGGTATTTTTAGGACGGTAGCTCAAGGCATGTAGATATGTTTGTCGGTCAGTAGGTTTCTGGTATAAGGTGATGTCTATGTGTCCATCATAGATTTTTACAGTACTGTCCAGAAAATGTATTTCTTGCATAGATTGGTTGTCAGGTTGATGTTGGGGTGACAGTCATTGGATGCCTGGCAGAATATGTCCACGGCTTCTTTACCATGTGTCCAGGCAATAAAGACATCATCAATGTATCACAGGTATAAGTGAAGTATGAGTGGGTAGTTTAGGAACTGTTGCACCAAGATGGCCATAAAGATGTTAGCATACTGTATAGTTACTAAAGGTGTTATTCTCAAAACACCCATGGCCTCAAAATGATATATTTTGATCCAGTGAAAGGCAGATTGCCTATTAGTGGGCAAAGTGATCTCATTGGATCACCTTGTACTCAACAGACATGATTTAAGCAAAGATCTTACCTCTCCTCGTGCCCTGGTACAACAGTTATGTCTGCAGAGTCACTGAAAAAAAAGCGTTGCTTGCATGATCATCACGGCTGTAGGAATTACATTTTTTCCTCTCTTAGTTCAAGACAGCTGCCTGTCCATGACAAGCAGGCCTGTGTCAAACTAATCCCATTTTACACATGGAAAACTGAAGCACAGAGCTAGCAGCTGCCTATGATCAGAGCTCAAAACCTACAGGCCAAATTTGGAACAAACCCACTGCAGCTCTGCCATCCTCCAGCAATCTGGACTTGTGCCTCCCCCCAGCCCCTGGCCGTCAAATGGAATACTCCACACTAGCCTGGCAGCTTGTACCATTTAACTCCCCTGCCACACGGAGAATCCTATGTTCACAATCAAAGCAAGGACCTCGGTGCTTGGCAGTAGGGCACAGCCAAGCTGATAGTCAAGGGAGAGCAGGTACAAAATATTAATGTCTGGCCTAGACAGCGCCTGTAGCCTGAAATGCACGGCTCCAGCTGCCTCCAAGGTGCTATTCAAAGAGAGCACACCCTTTCAAGTTTAGGAAAAGGTCCCCCTTATCCACCGATCTTTGTGCCTCTTTTGCTTAATTTCCTCTTTTCTCTGTCCCTCTCTCCACATCTGCAACAAAAGTCTTGGTGGCCACAAGTTTTCTAAGGGACAAGGAAGCTATTCTGTGGGACAATCTGGGTAGTCCATTAGGAACTTCGCTAAGGGTCTTCTGAGAGCTCGTTGCAGCCCTGACACCATCACTGTCCATATGGCGGTTTCCAGACACTGAGCCATAACAGAGTTGATTTCTCATCAGGACAAACACAGAAATGGTCATTTTGCATTGAGAGGTGAAAAAGAAATCCAGCTGGTGGTGCCCAACACAGTTTTTCCGCTTTCTCTCCTCCTGCTAAGATTCAAGAGCTGTTCAATGTACAATTATCATGCAGCGATCGCAGAAACCAGCTCTCCTACTGCAGTTATCAGAAACAAATGTACACACCATCCCTCCCTGCATCTGCACATTACCCCCAACTATTTTCAGCTGTATCAGTTCTACAGAACCTAAAGATTGCCACAAGAGCACAAAGTCAAAACCTGCACCTGAAAGCAATGATGTAGCACTGCCACTGGTGAAGAACTTGGTTCCAAAACACCCGGTGGGGGTGGGGGTGTGTCTGTCTACTCATTTAATAACAGAGTACTTCTAGACATTCTGCTTTACTAGAAGTACAAAAATAAAGAGGAGGAGCAGCAGCAGCTGTGTGGAAAGAAGCTGACACAAAAAGGAATCAAGCAGTTTTGCGAGGTTCTCATGCAAGGGGAGACAGCAGCACTCCAGAGAGTGTGAAGAAAGCATGTCAAAAGGAGTCAGGAAAAAAGGCAGTTTATTAGTGCAGTCAACACAACTGAACAGCAGAACACAAAAGGCAATCAGCAACTTGCAGACGGGCAAGAGACATGACCAAAATCCCATGGTATATTCCAGAGCACGAGGGAGAGCAACAGCGAGACATCATGGAGGAAAACGAGGTGTGTTAGGAGCAAAGTGAAATTAGTTGAGCTCAAGGTGCAGTTATTAGGTTGGATTTAGCAGCTTTTTCAAAATTCCTGAGCATTCCTTCCAACCAAGAGATCCCCTTTCAAAACACGTCAGGTCACTGACATGAATACAAGCACAACCCATCCCATCCCTAAAACTGATTGGGCTTTTGATGCACATTCCATATTTTATAAACACAACGTACATAAAAACACATGAAACTCTAGGAGCTACTTTTTTAAAGTAACTTGGACAGTTTGGGTGAAGCAGCCGAAACAATCTTGGTAACCATACCAGAGAGACTCAGTTGCTAAAGAAAAGTCCCAGATGGAGAAGGAAAGCACAAGCAGGGGACCAGCACAGCAGATAGCTGAAGGACAGGAAAAAACAAGAAGAGCATAGAGCTGAAAACGCTAAAACCTGACAGAAGGATCTGCAGAATGTAAAGGCCACCGAACCGAATGACTGCTGCAGATTCAGAGATGCTCTTAAGCACAAGCAATTCTCATAGAATGATACGGGGAATGGTATCTGCCTGGTGTATATTCAAGATCATAAGCAAAACTAAGCAGCATTATTCATGCACTTTATTCGTAGGAATTATGGAGCTTCTGTGAAATGAATGGGAGTGTGTGTGTGTGTGTGTGTGTGTGTGTATGTGTATGTGTGTGAAGAGGGTACCGAAGAGGATCCAAGCTTAAAAAGCACACCTTCCTATGGTGACTCCCTCTTGTTCAACTTCCCAGCAAAAGAGGGCCAGGCTGCAGGCTCAAACTTGCGAGAACCACCTTCACACCATCATGGATTCTCCACACCAAGGTTAATCATGAGCAACCAGGCCACCTACGACAACATGTGTTGAGAAAAACAGGTCTTTCGAATGATGCATTCCACTGCATCCAGGCTGGGCATGGAAGAGGAGGTAGGTCGTATTCTCACACAGCTGGCACTCCTGCTGATAGTTCAGCCCTCCTGATGGTTTCTTTGTCCCAGACGTTTGCAGAGGAAACTGCTTGCAAAGTGGTCCAAGCTCTACAATGGACACCGTTGCTATGGACAACTGTCATATAGCCTCATTTCAGCATTGAAACAACCATTCAGGCATCTAGAACATGGGAAACAGAATTAAGCCTTGTGCCCAGGTTTCTGCACAGCTGAGGTTATTGAGGGAGTTTAAGAGATGACAGCAAACTGGTTCAGAAGGTACTGTCAGGGTAACAGTGAGAGCAAGTCTGAGTGCTCCTTTACTGACGCATCTGTTATTTGCCCCTCCAGCACAAATGTGAGGGGGGGGGGGAGATTAAGCAGTAGAAAAAAAGGAAGTTGCTGTAGGGAAAAAAACCCCCAAAGACAGACTGCAAATAAATTAAATATGATAGAAAAACTGAATTTGGACCTGAAGACATTCCTGACCACTGTATTGAAAAATAAAATAAGGGAAACATACAAAGGCAAAAAGTAGTACAAAAATACCAAACACAGTCATCAAGATGTCAAAACAAAATCACACACAGGTTTGTCGAAACAACCAACATACAATGACAAGACGATTTCATCCAAGGTTGATTTTCTTCTTTTCCTCCTTTTTTTTTAGCATGGCTGAGGCTGCCTTATGTGGCACACGCAAACTCAAAGGAGCCGGTTTCTGGCCAGGCTGAGCAAAGGGGCTGTTCAGAGGCCGGCATCTTACGAGAAAGGGCTGAAGCCAGCAGAGCAACTGACATCAGCAGTGCTTCGAGAGCAGGAGGAGGAGAGGGGACAGCTGGGCTCTGCAATGACGCATTCAGTTTTGTCCTGTGGCAGCAGCAGCAGCACATTGCTAAAGAATGACATTCCCCACCGGAAGAGCGCAGGCCACCTCTTGTGCATCCGAAGGCCACCAGTCCCAGATGAGGCGTGCCAGTCATCTTCCCAGTGGGTCTGCTTTTTGGCTCCAAGATACTTTTTTTTTAATGCCAAAAAGATCACTACTAATATGTGTGTTTTTATTTGGCATCTCTCACATCCCCAGTTTGGAATTTGCCTTCTCGTGTTTGTTCTCCCCCCCGCCCCAACCCTTGAAGGTACTGTGGTACTGTAGGAAATCACGGAAGAGTTGTGTGGCCTGCACAGAAATGTCTTAAAGAATGACCAGGGGAACCATACTGCCAGGGTGGGGGAGGCGTCTTCAGAATAAACTTTCAGTTTGGAAAAACTGAATCTCTGACTCAGGATCCAGAAGCCTGTCCCACACCCCAACACTGGAACACTAGGCCCCCCCCCCCATGGCCAATGGAGTCATCTCAAGCGGTCAAAGGCTTCTTGCAGCAGACTGCTGCTCTTTCTACAGCACAAAGGTTTCTTGTGCTTTTACGTACATAAAGATTTGGAAACCCACATCAACCAAGGTCATTTGTCACAAAGCTGAGGGACTGCAGCATGGCATTTTGCATACGTTGCTGGGGCACCTGCCCAGCATGATTAGAAGTGATGCTTTAAATCGACATAGAGAAGGATAATGCCCTGGTTCAGCACAGCAGGGGCACAATCAGTGGGCTTGGACATGGAACATTCCCCCCCCCTTTCAAGCACGTTGTTTTATCAGCTCTGTTTTAAGTTTTTAGATTTCCTCCACTCCGTGTGCAAATATCATCACCAGGCCTGGCTCCAGCACCATCTCCTCACCCATGTGCTGATTCTCACAGGCCATCACCACCACCGCCTGCTTGCCTGGGATGCGTTTGGCCACATAGTTTTCATAATAGCGCCGGTTCATCTGACGAGTTTCTAGGGTGGCCAGTCCCTGGGGCCAGTTCCGTTCGTGGGCGTTTTCAATCAGCTCATTGATGATCGATGTGGGGCAGCCACTTTCCACCAATGACCGCCTGATTACAGACTGGAGTACTGCATCTGGCGTGGAGATCATGCCACCCCACCGTGTCACCCGGGCAGGTTGCAAGGAATTCACCCACCTGGAAGCCCAATAAAGACAAAGAGAGAGAACACATATTCAGGTACAGATATCAGTATGCCAATGATCTGCAGTGTTACCTAATGGCATTAGCATGCAAGTCAGCTCTCCTAGACAGTATTTCACACCCAGTGTGTGACCTTGTGCTGTCTGCCAAATCACAATATTAACCAGGAAGGTTTATTGAGAAAACTTCTGTAGACAGTGCTGAAGTATTATTCCTGAGCCATTTATTGTGGGGAAGTGACATGAACGAAATTAGATGAGGCAGAAAGGTTTGCTTAGCAGTTTTAAATATTTTCTGCTGTCACTGAGGTGTCTGCCATGAAACCCCCATGCACTAAAGAAGGCCACGATGTGTTCTAGAACCCTGACCAAATCTAATAGCCCTTGCATGAGTGGAAAGCGCACCTTACAAAACACTCAGTTATCTCCTGCAGCTGTGTGCTGCACAAGTACAGTAGTGGTGGGGAAGGCAAGCAGTCTGCTGGGGAAACTTGCCTGCTACAACTGAACCTTCTTTTTGAAAAACCTCTAATGAGCCCCAAGTTTCCTTGGAACAGTTTGCAGCTCACCCGTTTGCAATCCTAAGCAAAGGAACACCCTTTTACGCTCACTGCATTCAAATGGATTTAGAAGGGTGTAACTCTGTTTAGGATTGCACTGTTAAGAGGTGTAATCTTGGGATTCAGACCCGGGTGTTCAGTTTTCTGCTCTGCCTCTGATTCCATCTATGGACAATTTAATCACAAAATCAGAAACAAGTCTTCAGACCTCACCATTCAAACCATAACCCATGCCTTCCTGCCCACAATTTATTATTATTAACTTGATTTATTTATACCTTGTCTTATTCCCCAGTGGGGACTCAAGAGCAGCTTACATCGTTCTTCTCTCCTCCATTTTATCCTTACAACAAACCTGTGAGGTAGGATAGGCGGAGTGTGTGTGACTGGCTCAAGGCCACCCCAGCAAGCTTCTGCAGCACAGCAGGGATTCTAGCCTGACAAGTCTCTGACCGCTGCTTCACAAGGGTTCCCCCTACTGTCATACACTCCTAAGGGGCTGCCACTAAAGATTGTTTGGAAAGTGCCGGTAGCTCACCTCCTGCTGGGGAAGCCTGAAAGCAGCACACTGCACCTGTGCTCTGGGGTTTGTAAAAGCCCTTGAGGGGGAGGGCTCTGATGTCCCTCCATGCCTCTATAGAATCAATCCATCCCAAAGACATAAGAATTATTTTAAAATAACCTTCACATTCAGGAGAAAGATTTAACCCTGAACTCTGTTAGCCCTACATTTAATGTACGTTGTTTTAAAAAATGTTATTATCCCATACTGTTGTTAACCCAACCATAACAAAAGGCTCTGTAGTTTCAAAACAAAAGAGAACAAGACCCATAGTCGCACCTAATGTACAGTTTGTTCTCCCTATGTTCCAATGAGGATTTGCACGACATGAAAACACAAACTATATATTCCTTTTCCATGACTGATACAATGAACCATCTTCCCTATTTTGCATTGCCTTAAGTCTTCAGAAGTAGGGTTATAGTTGCACTGCAAAAATAATCCCTCCCAAGCACATGGCACAGATTTCTAGCTACTAATGTCTGCACGGCCCCTAAGTTATTCCTGAACACTTTAACCTCTTATGCACTTTGGCCTAATAGCTCCTGAACCTTCAGACTACCCAGTTTCTAACCCACCTATGCCCAAGAGATCAGGACTTACTCTAGGATTTCATTGTATTCAATTGTCTCCTCCAGATTCTGTAGGTTGGGGTTGACGCTACGTATTGCTCGCATATATGCTTTCAATAACTGAATGTCACGTTTCTGCAAGGATCAGGACAAAAGGTACGATGATTAAAACAAGATGTGAACCAGTAAGCAGGCAGAGTCTAGCTGAGGATAAATGCATAGAAGAGACTGCAAGCCTAGCAAATCTAATCCGAGTAATTAAATTTTCAAGGCAAGTATAGCAGAAGCAAGCAAATATACAGGAATCTCTGTGTGAAACAGTCAGATAAATTCTGGTTTACAAAGAAGATTTTTCTAAAAATGGCTAAAAAATTTCCCCAAATACTACCTCTATATCTGTCCGTTACAAGGGAAGACTGAACTGTTATGTAGGGGGGGGCTAGAGAAAGGTCAGGGAACAGCCAATGGTATAAAAACATTTAAAGCTAAGGGGGTGTGGACTTCTCCTGAACAAGTGACCATTGGGAGCACGACATAAAAGATGCTAATAGGGGATCATAAATATGTACTGAAGGCTGTGGCAGCTATTGGGGGGGGGGGGTGGAACTGTGAGGCAACTGCCCACTGGACTGAAGACTGTTCAGTCTCCCACTCTGGCATCTCCTATAGATTCTTTAAACCCCAAATGCCTCCTATCAGGTAAAAAAGGGGGCACAAGCTTTGATTAAAGGCTTAGTAGCATATCAGCTACAGGCTTCCTATTTGAGAACCTGCTCAACTAAGACTGTAATTGTTTATGAGGCAAGTATAAATCATTTCTTATAGATATTGGACTGGACAGAAAAGACACAGATGGAGATGAACAACACAGGTTTATTTAACAGAAAACGAAGTATTTAACAGGGTAAAGACCTTGTGTGAAAATATTTCAGTATATAATGTGAACGGCTTCTCAACTTCACCCCTCCCCCTGGTTTTCTTCCCAGTGTCTTCCCAATGAGTAACCACTTGGTAGCTGAGCCTCAGTTAACTTAAATAAACTCTGAGGGAAAATTTAGTTCCCCTTTCTTCAGACAGATTACCTCAGGTGTCTTCAAGGGGCCATGTGGAGGCTAAACAGGTTTTTCTGCAAACTTGGGGCACTCCTCAGGTTTGCAGAAAAATCTGAACTCAGTATTAAAGTTTATGGGGGGGGAGTTAAATCCCCCCCCCCAAATTTATGTTGTCTGCGCATGCGCAGGCAATGATCTTACCTGTTCAAAATGGAGCCGCTACAACCTGGTGATGGACACCAGCAGCCACGCCTGGCACGGCTTCAGTGTCAAAGGAGGCCGGCAGCTGCAGCAGCCTGGCCACAGTGGCTGAGAACACGTGGGAGTCACTGTGGCTAGGCCACGGTGGAAGAAGATGCCCAGCGGCTACACCAGGCCCAGCCATGATGGATAAAGGACTCCAGGCAAGCGTTGCAGCCTGACCGCAGTGGTGGAGGACGCCTGGCAGTTGCATCGGGCCCGCCCATGATGGAGGAGGATGCCCAGGAGTTGCTGTGGCCTGGCTGCAGTGGAGGACTCCCAGCAGCTGCTGCAGTCTGACCACAGTGGTGGAGGATGCCTGGCAGCCACACTGGCCCAGCTGCAGCAGAGAAGGATGCTGGTAGCTGTGTCAGGCTGGATGGGGGGGGGGGGGGAGGTGAGTTTCACAGGCCTCCACTTGTTGGAATCTAATTCCACAACAAACAGGATCCCCTCCAGGTTCAAGGTTACTGTCTTAACACAGAGATCTCCTATCCACAGAACCTGTACAAGCAAGGTACAAATATCGGGCCCTTAACAGGATGTTTATTTGTCTCACTAAAACAAGCTTTCTTCCCTAAGCTAACCCCAAACCCTCACTTGAGACCTAAATAAACCAACTGGCTAAACCGATGCTCTTATCCAGAGCCACAAAATTCCCATCTGAGGAAAAAAATCTTTCCTCCCCCTTCTTAAATTGAGGCTGGCTCACCCTATGGTGGTCAGATCTGTGTTGGGAAATACCTGGAGATTTTGGGGTGCAGCCTGAGGAGGGTGGGGTTTGGGGAGGGACTTCAATGGGGTATAATGTCTTAGAGACCACCTTCCAAAACGGCCATTTTTTCCAGGTGATTTGATCTCTATCTCCTGGAGATGTAATCCCAGGAGATCTCCTGCCAGCACCTGGAGTTTAGCAATCCTACTCACCTCTCCTACCCAGCGGAGTTCCCTGAGCTCTGATTAACTGACAGTCACTTAGATTTGCATGAGGCTTAAATCACAAGGATTGGTTCAGAGCCCTGGGGGACAGGCCGGACTTTTGGGGATGACTGCCACAAAGGCATTACATAATTACTGGAAAAGCAGGGAAAAAATTAAGATTTATGGATATTTGTTTAGCTGGACAATTCTATAAAGGTAAGTGGCCACATAAAGCAAGCATCATGTGTGCATCCTCCAAGAAGCCAGACTATTTGCTGTGCCACACTGACTCTTACAGGAAAGTGCATGATTGCAATGAGCATAGATCTGAAGAACACAATTGCAGCACTGTGTTTCTGTTTTAGCAGTCATACCCCCCTCCCCCCATCTATAGCAAACAGCAGATCTTATGGGTGTACTTTTTTTTTTTTTGCTATCTGTATAGTTGAGAAACAGATGTTTCAGTGCCAAGTAAAAGTGAAAGCCTATTCTACCTATTGCTTTTAAAAACCCCACTCTTCCTCCAAGGAAGGAAGGAAGGATAGATAGTGTACATGTTTTTCCTTCCTCCTTCCCTCCGTCACAACAATCCTGAGAAATAGTGACAGCTGTGTACCCACTGGGGTGAGAAGCTGTAAAAACGAGTCCAGATTAACGTATAGGCTGAAATAGAGTGACTGGGCTAAGGTCACCAGATGAGTTTCACGGCTGAGCAAGGGATTTGAACTTGGTCTTCCAGGTCCTAGCCTGACACTCCAACCACAACATCACACAAAATCCTGCCACTTCTCCCTGTGAGCTCTTCAAATCAATTTCTGAAATTAAGCCCTCCCCCACCCTCAATGAGGACCACTCCTCCATACCTTGCCTTTACAGAGAAAGTTATATCTTGCCATGGTGTCCTTTCTTCCAGCCTGAATCTGGGAAGTGGCTCTGATCCTTTTCTCCATGCTGTTTCTCTGGACTAAATCCCACCCACCACCCACTTCAAAAGCTGCTATTTCCCTATTTGGGATCACAAAGTCAACCATATGCTTTCCTCAGCACAGCATATATTAGGTGAGAGAAAGCAAGGCACCTAGTGCAGGAGAACACCTGCTTCCCCCAGCACTGTTTTCCAAATCCAGCTCTCCCTTCACCCTGTTTTAAACCAAGAAGAGAAAAATCACACTTACTTCCGACCTCATATCTAGCCAGACACCAGACTAAGCAAACGGAATGGTACATAGCATTCCAAACACAGCACACTGTATGTCGTATATGAAGGTAGCAGAACAATGGCCATATATACTCTCGTTCCCCAAATCCTTGGCATGGAATCTGTTGACATTTTTACTGACCTACCCACAACACCCTGAAGTTTCCTAGGCGGCTACTGGGGCAGAGTGGCCATTTAACTTTAGGGGAAATTCCCCAGTGAGCCACTGGGGGGCTACTGGTGGTCAGGAACAAGCGAAGCCAGTTCCCAGCAACTTTGCCAGTGCTTCAGGGATCACTTGGCTCAGCTCCTTCTGCAACAATGATCAGTGCCACTTCCTCAACTGCCTACTCCTGCACTGCCACCAGTTTGTGGGAGGATGCAGTGGGTAAGTCACAGTGCTGCAGGGGCCACTCCACTTGCCTTGTTCCAGGGCCATTTTAACTTCCCAATCTAGTCCTCATAATTATTACTGGAATATAACCTTTTTTTGTTCAGCATAGGGATACGGTGATTTAAAAAGCTGCACCTGTTATATGGCTGCCCATTATGCTGCTTTTCGAGGCATAGAAGCCCTGCCAGGAAATAAGTAAAAAAGAGCCCTTACCTTTCTCTTTCCCATACTCTTTGGTCAACACCCTGCCTCCTCCAGTCAATTTCCTCAAGCCTCCAATTTTTCCCATACTATCTAAACAATCTGGCTTCTTTCAGACTCCCAGAGGGCATTCTCCACTACCCAGCACTTTCATATTCCCCTCCCCCTCTTAGTCACAGTATACAGCTTCTGCTGTCCTTAAACTGTGGGTGAGGTTTTTTAAAACATTCACAGCCCCCCTTCTCAATTCTCTTATCTATTCTGTCCATCTTTCCTTCTCAAGCCTCTGCCTTCAGCCATCTACTTTCCCTCCAGATTCCTGGTCTTCAGTGTACCACCAATACCAACCTTCCTCCAATGCCCTCTGAGAACAATGTATGTTAACATTTCATACTATTATATTCCCTTGGCATATAACATTCCCAATGTTCTAAGGCCAGGGAGAGCAACTAGTCTTGTTTCTGGAGAGATGCAAAGAAGAGAGTCCTGCAGGCCAATACCTTATCTTGCCTCCCCCAGATAATGCATTTTCAAGTCTCATCTTAAGTTATATATGCCCCTCTTTCGTCTCTGCATTAGCAACTGAACGACCGTACTGCTCAAAAAGCCAAATTTAGCCAGGCAGTTTGCCAGTTGCCATCCCCTATTCTAAAGCTATCTGACGAACTCGGCCAAGAGGAGCCAGAGGCTTCATCACTGCAGCCCCCCCCCAAACCCCTTTGTATATTATCCTACAGATAATGGTTATCACAGACTTCATAATCATTCTGTAGCAATGGATTACATTAATGCTCAAAAGTGAACTTGTTTTAAGGAGAGTGTGCTTGGCATGTTTTAGCTTCAACATGGTTTTTTTAAAAAAAAAAGTTAACATGACTGTTACAAAGCATACAATAATTTCAAAGCACCTACAGTTGACTTAAATTCTATTTTTTGTTCCTTAGAAAAGTCAAAAGCACCCCTGAAAGACAGCCATTCAGTTCAAACATTTGAGATGTTTGGAAACTGGAAAACAGTTACCTGTTCTGCTAGCTGGTGCTTATGCTCTGCTGAAGTCTTTTCCAGCTCAGCTATTCTGGTCTGTTGCTGCTGAACCACTGACCTTAAGTGTTTGATGCAGTTATGATTCGGCAACTCATCTTTGGGCATTTCCAAGCTGCACAGAGAGACCAGCAGAACTGAGAAAGGAGCACACTACAAAAGAAAGTTAATAAAGATCTCCTACTAGAAACTTGGGTTTTTAAGGGGATCTGCAATAAATCAGAATCTATAAGCAAAGCTTCAAGTAAACTGGGCCAAAATTTAGTCGCCCCAAGTTACCAGATGCCATTATTGTGCAATTCAATTGCATCATGAAAGCCATCTCCATTGGACCATATATCTAATGGGCTTCCTCATTAGTCTTCCCAGATCACACTGGTAAATACTGCTGGCCACATCTTTGGAGAGCCCATACACTGAACTGCCTGGGGCTGGAACTGCCTAAATTCGGCAGCACTCACCCACATCCCTGTTCACAAGTCACAGGCCGCTTTGGATTGTGTTCACAGTCATTGAGGTGAGACATCAGGTTGTCGAGGCGCACAACGGCGGTGCACCCAAAAACAGCGTTGTCGCAAGTGATCTGAAGCTTAGATAGCATATTACGCATGATCCGGGGAACAGGGCGCAGGTGAGCCACCGTCACAACGCTGCGGTCCACGGGACACGTCTGCTGTTGGGAGAACCACTGGGTAATGCAGGCATTGCAGAAGGCATGTTCGCAATGAGGAGCCTGTGTTGGGAACAGAGCAATGCATACTAATGAGAACGTCATCAGGTTCACATAGTTAGATTACTACCTGTGACCCTGGTTCTGGCATCAAGGCCACAAGACAGGTGTCCCCAGGGAAAAAAGAAATTGAGAAAATGGCAGCAGCTGCAGCCCAAAACCAGCTCTGGGCCACCCCCAAGTTATAAAAGAAAACACAGACTGTTCCCTGGCCAAAAGCCTAGTTCTGCCACTAAAGACTTTGACCCATTCTGCATGCAGCTTTCTTCACTTTTCAACAACAAAAGATGTTGTGACAGAAACTCTAAAACCTTACTAGGGCTCAAGAGCGCCCCTTAGAGCATCTGGGTTCTCGAACACCTGGAGTTACATTAGAATGACCCATTCATTTCCATTCCACGCTGAATCATCTTGCCAGACTTAATCCCTTTTGGGCATAGGACAATCTGGTTTGGGCCAGACCACTTATTTGTCATGGAGCTCAGAGACATTACCAGATGGTTGATGGAAGTGGGACTGTATTTTATACCACTTTGGTTGGTAACAGTAGCCTCTGACATCAGATATGGGGCATTGTGTGCCATTTGCTACATCAGCTCATCACTCTTAGAGAGGAGGCTGGTTTAGATCCAATTCCATTGACCATAAATATCTGGCTACTTGAGATTTTCCCTTGTCTTCAGTTTTTAATCTTCAGCAGACACTGAGTCCACAGGAGGTTCGGTACTGGTTAAGGACTCCTCTGATTTTTTGTTACTGCAAGAACTCTGCACATGCTCTGAGGAACCTGCTACAGCTTAGATAACGTGTTTTAGCTTAGTTAATTCAGTTATTGCTTTTTATTTTAATATCTCTGCTCTGTGCCTTTCCCCCATATTTTGTTTTTGCCCTTTTCCCATCACCTTTTTGAATCCACCCACTTTCCCCCCTCTTTTATAATAAACCTTTTTATAAAGATATTTCTTGGCTTCGCTTGGTACAATTTACTTCTCTGGGATATTTCTCTTAATCTCTTTCTCACATGCTGGACTGCACAGGTGCTACACAGTTGGTTATAAGGTATTTTCTAAGATTTCTATACTGTCCCTTCATTACTGCTCGAGTACTATGCTGGAAGAGTACCTTCTCAGTGGGTCAGTCTAGATATTCTAAGATGGTCATGACTGGCGGCACCTGGGAGATGCCCAGCTAAGGGAGCTTCCCAGCTAGGAGAGATATCACCTCCCCATTCCTACCATAACTTTTAAACCAGTGCAAGTTACTGATGGCAAGTGAAAACATTAGCCATAACTCAGCAGTGTCTAGAGCAGCAATGCAACAGCTACCAACTGAAAGAACCAGAAGTCATCTAGTACAGTTTCTCACCGCAAGCCAGAATACCCTACAGAACCCTATTACAAGGCAGAATATCCTACAGAGCTCTATTACAGATCATTCTAGATTTGATGCAGTGCAGGGATAAGTAGGGATGTTCTAGAAACACTGGGTTGCTTTAAATCCATACAAATCCTCGAGACCTGATGAATTACATCCTAGGATGCTGAAGCTGACAAATGTCATATCAGAACCTCTCTTTAATTTCTGAAAAATCTTGTAGGATGAGGGAGGTACTGGGGGGGGGGGGTTGGGGAAAGGCTAATGTTATACCTATTTTTAAGAAAGGGGGGGGGGAGATGATCCAGGACAGTATCAGCCTGTTAGTCTGACATCAATTCCAAGAAAATTTTTAGAACAGATTGTTAAGGGGGTCTGTGTAATTATTAAAACACAGTGAGGCTTTCTTAGAAATAAATCATGTTGATAGAATTACTGGTTTGGCAAATCAGGGGACTCCTGTGGATGCGGTCTGTTTCTATTTTAGTAGAGCTTTTGACATAGTGCCCATAGTGTTCATGTTGAGAAGTTGGTGAGATGTGGACTAGACATCTGTACTGGATTAAGGCCTGGTTGGTGGATCGTATCCAAAGGGTCATAGTGCATGGTTCCCCATCAGCTGGAGGGAGGTGACAAGAGGGGTGCTTTGGGCTCAGTACTGTTTAACATCTTTATAAATGACATAGATGAGGGACTTCAGAAAGTGCTCATTAGGTCTGCAGATGATACTAAACTGGGTGGGGTAGTTAATATCTTGGAGGACAGAAATAGGATACAGCTGGACTTGGGTAGAATGGAGGATTGGGCCCAGTCAAATAAAACAAAGTTTAGTAGGAACAAGTGTTGCACTTGGGTAGTAAAAATCTGATTTTAGGCTGCATTAACAGAAATGTAGCATTGAGGCCATGCAAAGTACTGGTGCTGCTGTACACTGCTTTGGTTAGATCTCACCTGGAGGACTGCATTCAGTTTGGAAAGGGTGTGAATAAGATGGAAGGAGTCCAGTGTAGGGGAACAAAGCTGGTAAGGTGTTTGGAAACCATACTATATAAGAGGATGAAGGAGCTGGAAATCTATTACATAAGAGATGTTCACAAGGTGACAGTATTGCCACTTTCCAGTATCTAAAGGGATGCCATTTGAAAGATGGGGGAGATACGTTTTCAGTCATGTTGGATGACAGAAAGTTGACTAATGGATATGAACTACAGCAAAGGAGGTTTCATATAACTTTGAGGAAGAACTTCCTGACAGTGAGGTGTATTTGACACTGGAACAATCTCTCTTGTGAGGTGGTAGATTATTCATGATTGGAGATTGTTAAGTATAGATTGGATACATATTTGTTGGGGATATTATAGTTGTAGTTCCTGCTAGAAATGTGGAAGGCCAGAAAAAAAACCCCAGAAAAATTCTGGAAAAATGTTTTTTTCCCTTTGCCAAGGCTGTTCTTTTCAATTTTTCCAATGGAAAAATTGCAAATTGGGGGGGATACTAAAAAACAACAGCCCTCCTATGAAATATTTTCTTGTCTTGAATGAGTGAACCTAGCAGTTTGAAAGGAAGAAACTGCAAGTAGATAAATATGTATCGCTTTGGTGGGAAGATAGCAGCATTCTGTGTGACTTGGCATTTAGCCATGCTGGCCACATGACCATGGAAAAAGTCTTCAGACAGCGCTGGCCCTTCGGCTTGGAGATGAGCACCGCCCCCTAGAGTCAGATTCAACTGGCTGTCGAGCAAGGGAAACCTTTACCTTGGCAGGGTGTTCGACTGGGTGACCCTAATAGTCCCTTCCAACTCGGAGATTAAAGAACTAATTGGTGGAAGGAGAGGGCACCAGCAAAAAGAGACATGGCCTGTAAAGTGCAAGGATTTCAGCTGAAAAACAGAATGATAAAAACAATCCTGATAGCTTATACGTAGGAAAATGTGACCTCTACACCATCTGGAAAATAATTTCGCCTCCGCATAATGCCCTCAATGCTTGAGCCCAAAATAGTCAGCAATCACATCAGTTTTATAGTTAACACACTCACACATACACATGCTGTAGTCTCCCCTCCCCAAGTGTGTTGAAGCCTATTTCTTAGGACAGGTTAACCCTTTTGCCCCCTTAATAACAGCTGTGCCCTTAAAAACAGCTGTACTCACTAAGTAGCCCATGGGCACAAAACAAACAGTACTCCAAGTAAAGGACATGTGTAGTGATGAGGACTGCTCTTGCCAAGAAGATTTATTCACACACAAATGCATTTAACAGACTGCCTTCCTCCTCTCACAGCGATGTCTTTTGGGAACTGCCCATGGAAGGAAAGGCAAAAAGCTTACACTTTCTGTACACCAGCTCACAGCTTTCCATTCTTCCCTCGCTCTCTGTCCAGAGGTCACGGCCCTTTCTGCACTCTCCTTTTAATCCATGTTCACCACAGTGTCCTCCAAGCAATTCTGCACTAAAATTGAATTCAACCTTCTTTTTAATCCATGGTTTTTTTCCCATTCTGCACTAAAATCAAGTTCAGTCTCATAAGAACATAAGAGAAGCCAGTGCTGGATCAGGCCAATGGCCCATCCAGTCCAACACTCTGTCACACAGTGGCCAAAAACACCAGGGGCCATCAGGAGGTCCACCAGGGGGGCCAGGACAGTGGAAGCCCCCTCCCACTGTTGCCCCCCCCAAGCACCAAGAATACAGTGCATCACTTGCCCCAGACCAAGAGTTCCTATCTATACCTTGTGGCTAATAGCCACTGATGGACCTCAGCTCCATATCTATATATCTAATAGCGAAGGGGGCCCCCCCTGTGCGGATATCTAAATCTGCACATTGGGGGCGCCTAGAGGGCAAAGAGATTTTACTGCACACTTGGGGGGCTCCCCAGGTGTGCAGAAAAATCTGAAAAGTTAAAAAAAAAAAATCAGGGGATACTTAAATCCCCTCAAAAGTAAAAAGTGCTCCCTGCGCATGTGCAGGGAATGCAGATGGAACGATGCCTCGCGGAGGGAGGGAGAGGGCTTGGCAGGCTGGTGGTTGGAGCCACGCGGGCCTCGGCTGTTGCTGTCAGGGGGCTGTCAGGGGGCTGTCAGGGGGCTTGGCGGGCCTGGTGGCTGGGAGTTGCTGCCGGAGCCCGGAGGGGAAGCGTAATTACCTGTGGCCGCTTCCCTCCTCAGCCGTGAGGTCTTCCCCCCCCCCCCCCCCACCGCGAGTATCGCAGGTCTCTCTGCTTGTGTTTATCTACTTCCCTCTTGAAGCCATCCTCCTTTTTATTCTGGTTCCCCCCCCCCCCCCCATTCTGCATTACCTTACCTCCCTGCAGTGGTCAGCCTGGTTTTAGCCTGCTGTTGCCCCAGGTTATTTGGATGCTGTTTTGCCATGGACTTAAATTGCCTCAACTCGAACACTGAGAAAATCCGGAGAGGCAGGCAAATGCAGAAAGGACCTATGTGTTTGTGTGACCAAAACCATCCCTGATCCCAAGAGTTTGCCTCGCCTAAAAGAAAGTGTGCTGCTACTCCTGGATCCAAGGGAACACACTTGTGGAAAGAACAAATTTAGAGTCCAGTGACACCTTTAAGACCAACTAAAGTTTATTCAAGGTATGAGCTTTCGTGTGCAAGGCACACTTTTCAAAATACACTGGAATGAAAGGTACAGTTCAAACACTTGTGGAAAGAGTATGAACTCTGCAGGTTGAGATGCTCAAGAATTATTATACAAGGAAACAAGCATATTGCTTGACCGCTGCTGTAATCAAACCATGAAGACAAATATAAATACATCACAACATTTCAGAACATGAGTTGGCAATTTTTAAGAGGGGCCTGATTTTGAACTGAGCAAGACTTGAAGAGCCAGCAACTTCTGTCCACAGAGCATTCTTAACACCCCTAGTGGGCCAGTTGTCACTGTATCAGAGGCCTCCCAGTTAATGCTCCTGAACTGCCATCTCCACTCCATAAGCCTAAACAAAGCAAATTGGAAATATCTTTGGCTTGGGGGGCATTGAGGAAGCAGCAAGGAGAAGGAAGAGGATGGAATATGCAGGGTAATGTGAGTGTGTATTAATTTTTCCTTTACTTGCCCAATTTAAACCCTTGGACATTTATTTGAAATCTGCAGATACTGTGCCGTCGAAATATTTGTTGGAAGATACCAAGAAGTCAGTAACCCTGGTAGTAGCAAAATGTTGTTTTTAAGTAATAAATAAGCAAAAGTTTTTGACAAAAAGCACAGACTGAGGATAGTTTTAGAGAGAATAATTTTGGATTGGATTTAGAATCTGGGGAATATGATTACGATGTTAATGGGGGTCTGTGGCTTGTGATTGTACTATTTTATGCTTATATTGCTGGTCAGTTGGCCGTAATAAACCTGGTATGGAAACCTGGAAAGTGCCGTCGCCACTTCTGACTTATGGCAACCCTATGAATTAATGTCCTCCAGAATGTCCTATCGTGAACGTTGATTCTCAGGTCTTGCAAACTTGAGGGCTGTGGTTTGCTTTATTGAGTCAAACCAGCTCATGTATGGTCTTCCTCTTTTCCTGCTGTCTTGACTTTTCCTAGCATTATTGTCTTTTCCAGTGACTCTTGTCTTTTCATAATATGACCAAAGTACAATAACATCAGTTTAATTATTTTAACTTCTAGGGTGAGTTCAGACTTGATTTGATCTAGAACCCACTTATTTGTCTTTTTGGTGGTCCACAGTATCTGTAAAACTCTGCTGCAACACCACATTTTAAAGTAATCTACTTTTTTCCTGTCAGCTTTCTTCATTGTCCAGCTTTCACACCCATACACAGTAATGGGGAATACTATGGCATGAATTATCTTGACCTTGTTTGCCAGCGACACATCCTTACACTTAAGGACCTTTTCTAGCTTCTTCATGGCTGCTCTCCCCAGTCTCAATCTCCTAATTTCTTAGGTGCAGCCTCCGTTTTCGTTGATGACAGAGGTATTTGATATATACAAAACCATGCTCCCCACTCATCCACAGAGAGTTTTTAACTTCCATAGGATGGAACAGAAGAGAGAGTAATTTGATGCCTTCTACTTCCTCCAAGGCCACGGAGGTGGACAGCAAATTGTTAATGTGCTGTCAGAGTCTGATAGATTAAAAATACAGAAAACATATACACACTACTAAATCCCAGCTTATATGGAAGAATGCTGACCAGAAGAGAGTTAGGACTGGGCAGTTGAAGGGTTCCTGTATATTTTATTATTCATTAGGCTTGATTCCCAGTACTCCCAGTACTATGAAAGGGAACATTACACATGTCAAAATTCTACAGGAGACAGAAGAATCATGCCTTCTGTGAAATGTAGCATTCTTTCTTGAATCCAATGAAAGTACCGTAGGGACAAGAGCAGGGAAGAGAGGGTGGGGAAAGACCTCCCTATGGAGTCAGCTGCTACATCACTTCTCCTCATACTAGAAAGCATCCAAGGGCATGCATTCTCCAAAATTGATTCCTACCTGTTCTGTAATCCTATAAACTGCATTGAGACAGTCATCCAACATTTGGGGAGAACCCTTTTAGGGGAGGAAGGAGTAAAGCTCTGAGAAGTCTGTGCTACTTCCAAGCCAAACCCTTCCACCTTAACTCCCAACTCAGGACAACTGCTGGACCCTGCAGCAACATTCTGAGGTAACATGCAGGCCAAATATATGATAGCTGGCTCCATCAGCTTTTCTCAGTGGAGAAAAGGACACAGTCAGCGGCAGAGCACATGTTCAGCCCGAGCATCTCTCCTTAAACAATCTCAGACAACAGGTTTTCCAGAGACCCTGGAGAATGGGTGCCAGTCATAGTATTGTGCTAGATGGACCAATGATCTGACTCAGAAGGCAGCTGATTATGTTTATAGCTCTTGGGTACCCACTGCTTATGAGGAACTGGAGATCACTCCCCAAAGTGAAGATTTTGCTACATATCTCAGGAGCCTTCTTTGAATGCAAGAACCCAGTCCTGCCTTCATCCTGGGCTACGCTAATTTTAGCACTCAGACGCAAGACATTCACTCTGATATTTAGGAATCATGGGGTATAACAGTCACAAGAATGTGGTGACTGGACTAATAAAGTACAAATCTTGTCCCTCCTGCTCCATTTGCCTCCATGCATGTTTCAACACAAATCTTGTCCTTCTTGTTCCACTTGTCTCCATGCACGTTACATTTTGATTTTGCATGCACTAAGGCCATAGAGATTTTTGTCATTCATTAATACCTGCTGTAACCTGCTTGGAAATCAAGGACAAGACAAACCATAAATCAAGAGTTTGCCATTTCCCAGCTTACTCATTAGGAATGCATAAGATGCAGTTTACAAGAACTCTTTCTGCTCTGCAAATGCTTAAAGGGAGATTAAAAATCTTTGTGCATACATAGATCAAGGTGGGCGGCCGTGTTGTTCTGAAGCAATAGAACAAAGTTAGAGTTCAATGGCACATTTGAGACCAACAGTTTTATTCAAGGTGTGAGCTTTCGAGTGCATGCACACTTTGGCAGACAATAAAAGGGAATTACATATCATAGTTGTATATATAGGGGTGTCTTGTTAAATTAGCATGCAAAATAGTGAAGGTATGTTTTAACAGTTCAAAAGACTGACAAGCTGGGTTTCTGGTTATCATCTGTTTGGGTTTAACTGGGGGGTGGACAACATAGGTAATAAATAGGTTGTACGCCAAAGCTGATTGCGAAGATATACAATTCTTGTTTTGGGCAATTGTTGGTATTGCCATGCTGAATCAGCAGATTTTATACATTTCTGGTGGTATTGTCTAAGACCAGTTGAATATTGGAATAAAGTTGCTAGCTTGTTAAGTGATGGTTTAAATAGAAGTGTTCTGAAGATACCTGAAACTTTCTTGCTTAATTATGTTTCCCCCCTTTTCCAGGTAATTCTCAGCTTATTTTGTTAAATTCAATTACTGTGGTTAGGTTAAACTTCTCAAAATGTTGGAAATCAAAAGAATCTCCAAGCATTCGGGCTTGGCTGGATAAAAGGAATACTGTTTGTTTGATGGTTGGTCTCACCTTTTGTGTGAATGGTAGGAACTTTGTAACAATGTGGTCCAAATGGCTGAGAGTTATCAACTGTATTAGGACAAGATGCATGGATATTTCTTGAATTTGAAATGTTTTCTTGAATTTTAATGTTTTCTTGAAGTTTTTGAATTTGAAGTGTTTATACACACACACACACCCCCCACTGGAATTCTTGAATGCATGCACATGTACCATGCATTCAGTTTTTTACACTGAATAGACTGAACTTTAGGAAAGTAGGGCACATTTTGGCTCATGGTTCCTCATGCCAATATTAAGTAAGGAGAACAACTGGAAAAAGAACAATCCCTACCAGTACCCTGTACAAAAATAAATCTATGACCCAGAAGGGTTCAGCCTCCCCAGAAACAGCGACTAGCATTAGGAGGATTACAGTGTCAATATAAGCCAGCAACAATAGGAAAAACCACTGTAATAAGTCACTAAATAAATCTAATAATTAAATAAATAAGCTTATCTGTGATTGATTTTTATATTCCTTAATAGTGAACGATTACAATTATGAACTATAAAAAGCATATAATTCCACTGAGGTCTATGGACTCAGTGTCAGAGCAAGTAAGTACAATTTTGTAAGTTTAAAAACATCAACATCAAGAGACAAATCATCAAGAAGAATTCATCGAAGGAAGAATCCCAGGTATAGGATCCACATGAGGATCCCAGGTATAGACTCCCTAGAAAGTTCTGATTAAACCAGCACTGGAAAGTTTTGATTAATTTCTTTTCAGTTTGAGTGGTGCCCCACATACAAGATTTCAATAATAGATGTAGAACTACTCTTGGAATGACTGTCACCTTTATTGGTATTTACAAAAAATGTGGAGAGAACATCATGTAAATAGCTCTAACATTGATATTCATCTCACTGAAGAAGTTTAATGAAACAAGGGAGTCTATACCTGGGATCCTCATGCGATGATTCTTCCTTCAATGAATTCTTCTTGATGATTCATCTCTTGATGTTGATGTCTTTAAACTTACAAAATTGGACTTACCTCCTCTGACATTGAGTACATGGGCCTCAGTGGAATTATATGCTTTTTGTAGTTCAATAATTGTAATCACTCACTATTACAGTATATAAAAATCAATCACAGATAAGTTTACTTATTTAATCATTAGATTTATTTAGTGTCTTATTACAACAGTTTTCCCTGTTGTTGCTGGCTTCTCCAGAAACAGCAGCTTCTGTTCTGAAAAACAGTGTGTACAGAGTCCCAGAGTGTACAGTTATGCAACTATTTGAAAGTTCTCCATTTTGGCCTTCAGTTAATTGCAGCTCAAAATAGTGCACCCCTACAATACCATTTTCATTTAACCTGTATTTCTCAGATTTTCTGCTGCCACCCAATGCCTTTTTTCCGTATGCAAACCAATCAAATGGATCCAAGTCTCATTAGTTTATCTTAATCTACCTTTTCAAGGACACCTTTCCTACAGAGGTATCAGTCCTTCACTTACTCAGTTCACTCACAGCTACAGACAGAGTTATGCTTTGGAGCTCACTCACATTTTGCGATGTGGGCTGTAAACGGCATGCATATGGTCACATGTAAATATTGTGTATATATTTTTATTGCAAGTGTATACACTACACACACACTGGGAAGTTACAGTAAATTGTGGATTCTTAGCATGTATGTATACACAATATGAACACATGCATGATCATTACATGCTAAATTACACTGTAAATCCTATGCAGGACATTCTGTGTAGCAATCTTGCATGAAGCAGCCCCTCTACAATACAGCCTCAGATCTGCAAAAATGCACTTGCTTTCAGGTAAGCATTACCTAATGTCACAGTTCTACACAGGCATTTCAGACAACCCAAAAGGGAACGCAGCTGATGTTAGCGATACTATATACTCCAATATCCTTTATTAAATTTCCTGTCAAGAAGTGTCCTGCCTTATATTTGGATACAATGTATTTACCAGGCTTCTCCCCCCCCCCCCCCGTTTGATTTCAAGACGTCATATGAAGAATTCATAAACTGATCAGTATTCAGAGCATAACATAGGCTGTTTAATTTGTGTGTCAGTTTCAATGAGAATTCGTTATGCTGAGCGGAACCTAGTAGAATTTTGCAAAAAAAAAAACCCACTCCCCCTCCCCAAACTAAGGTTTCTTCTGGAAGTGTATTTTTAAGCCCTGTTCTTGGGTTGAAGTCTTGGAGATCAGAATATCTAGTAGTACAATAGAGGTTTAGAAAAAAAGAAGAAGTCAGCACTATTACATGTATCCTCAATTGGGAAGGGAAAAGCCGATACAGATTTGGCAGAGAAAACCGTCAGCTTTCCAATTATACCAACAAGGCAAAACAAAAGCCACCGACACCTACCTGCACTGGCTCCTCCAGGACCCCGCTACAAATGGGGCATATAAGGTCTTCATCAACATCCCCTTGAAAGCGTGCTACATCATACCCCATTTCTCATCACCGATGCCAAAACCCTAGAAAAAGCAGGAGGGAGGGGGAGAAAAAGATGAACAGTGGAAACAGAGAACATTACGACTCTTGCTGCAAGGAGAACTAGGATATCCACAGCCCTGTTCCTGCAGAGCCAGTTAAAAGTCACTCTCTTTTGCTGGCTCCCCTGCCTGCCGACTGACCTGATAAGGCTGCATTCTAAGCCAGGGATTCACAGACAAGTTCCAAACCCTTCAAGAGCAGGGTGTGGTAAAGTGGGGGGAAGGGGAGAGAAAGAACACACAATTTGACTCAGTCCCACTTCTGCCCACTGAATTGCTCCTGTTTTCCCTGCCTGCTCCCGCTAATTAGACACTTCTCTCCACAGTGCATTATTACTCATCTCTTCACATGCAGTTTTTTTTCAAATTCCACACCTTGCCTTATTTTTTTTTCTTTGCTTCTGCCGAATAATTTTGACTGTATGGGTGATGGTAAGTGGTGCCTATATTTCACATCAAATTATACAGAATGCATGAAGGAAAGGAGCTCAGCAACTAGGATATTTGATAGGATGGGGGGAGGGGAGGTTCAACTTAACTGTTTTATGCCTGTCTCTGAGCAAGACTGACAACAGCAGAATAAGCCATAGGGAACTTGCAAGCCTTGCAAGGGAACAGAGAAGAAAGCAGGGCTGCACAAAAGTCTTCTAGTCAGGAGCAGAACGTAACCTCCTCTTAGGACAGATATCCCTCTGCAAGCAGGAGTCATGGGTTACTCCTTATGTAAAGAGACAGCACACTTACCTGCCCTCAGAAGAAGCTATTTGGAAGAAGGCACACCTAGAACCTCACTAGAACTCTGGATGATTTAATTTTATTTCTCACATGACACAGTTTGGGAATGGCTGACTCTTAAGAACAAGGATGATCCTTAGCAGCTACTACTAAGTATACAAATCAACTTTGCTAGATTGCCTAGAGTTCTCAAGTCCATCTCACAAGTTGCAGCTTCCCAGTTCCATGCTCAAACAAGCTATCAACAACCATTTTGACTCCCTACAAATAAGCCCCCATGAAGACAACTAGAAGAGATGGTCTACTTGTTAGCCAGCAAGGCACTTTTTGTGCTCTTATGGAGTTTCATATCCATAAGCTTGAACTCTGTGTTACCAACACTGGTAGGGTCTTGCGCTTTCTTCTTGAATAGGAGCCAGCTCCAGCCCATGCCAGGAGGCTGACACCCTAAGTAGTTCACTCAAGACAAAGGATTCTTCTTGCCATGAGGTTTCCTTCTGTCAGACATCCGCTGGCTAACCCCCACTCTCTCACTATACATCTGGATAGTTATGCTAACTATACTGCCTAGCAACTAATGTGCCAGCCATCAGATACTTGGCTAAAACCATCAACTAACAATAGGTATGGCCAGGTGAGTCATCGGACCCCAGACTCAGTGTCTGTTTCCTGATGAGATCATGCTCTTGCAATACTGACCACCCCCTGGACCTCCTCCCTTTGTTCACCTTTAACCTATAGCAAGGTCCAAGAGGGACGGACCGCCTAGTAGGAGTGTTAGTGGGTTGTGGTCTGCAAAGCCCGCCCCAAGACCCCCAATAAAAGTCCAAACCGAGAGTCACTCGGCCTCTTGAGCCATCGCCCTCTATCTAACCTATTGACCCTTCAGTCCAGCTTCCTGTACCCAACCCTTGCCTCCATCTTTGAATCCCTTTTTCTCTCTCTGGACTCGCGATCCAGGAGAACCACGTGGTCTTGCTGGTCCAAGCCTCGTGGCCCCATAGCTTTTATACCTTTCTACCCCCATCCAACTCATCTTGACATCGGACAACGCATCTAAGGGAACGTGCTTTCCCCACCAACGATACCTGCTCATGCAATAGTGCTATTTTCTCTCTTTATTTTATTAGGCCTGTAAGATTGTGTGTGTGATTACGTTTTTGGTATGCTTGATTACATGATCCAGTAAACAACATTGAACTTGGAATCTGCCTCACGTGCCTCTTTCCTTTAGAACTCCCGGGAGGGGTGGGACCCTGGTATAGTTGGCAAAGAACCCGTGTATTTTGCTGATTGCTAAACACAAATTAAACCAATTCGGCTAACATACTGGCAGATGAATGGCAGATCGACTAAATCCATGGTTAATGAGAGAGAAGATGGACTTCCCTGGAAAGCTGTTGAGGAGGCCCAAGGTCCTCCTTGATCATCCCCATATAATTCCAATTGATAAATTTTCCAAAATAGACTCATAAAATCCAACCCATATTATAGTGTGTGGGGGGATGGAACTGAAAAGGCCAGACCCTTTAAACCGCAAGCAGAAGGCACTCTCAGTGGCAGATCTTCTTTCCCCCTTTCTACAGCAATCCCCACTAGACACATGAAAAGCCAGTGCTGGACTGATGGGAGTCCTTTTGTAGACAAAATGCCATGAGCCACAGTGGGTGGCATTGATGGAGGGGGAAGAGACTGGGGGAAACTGCCACTCCTGCCTCGCTTATTTAGAACATTTATATGCAGCTTCTCCAGAGATTGCCCACAAGTAAAATAAAACGCAACCAAAACAACCTATTAAGAATAAGCCAGGGCATAAAAACAGTACAAGACAAACACTGAGCAGCCTAAAATGATACTAACAGAACAGTCCTCAAGCCAGAAGCAGACCACAAACCAGCTACAACAGGTAGGACCCCTTAATTAAAAGCCTATTGCCTAAAAGAAAGTAAGGTAAGCACCAGGGGAGTCTTCCAAAGGCCAAGTGCCACCTCTGAGAAAGCGGCATCTCTGATTGCCCCTCGTTTCACCTCTTGGGGAGCCCTGTGAACTGGGCTGGAGAACAGGATCTTAACTGGCAATCAGGACAACACCAGAGGAGATGGCCAGTGCCAAAGTCATTTAGGCCGCTAAAGGCATGTGTGTGTGTTAAATGCTGTCAAGTCGCTTCAGACTTATGGCATCCCTATGAATTAATGACCTCTAAAACATCCCATGGTTAACAGCCTTGCTCAGGTCTCCCAAAAGAGCCCCGTTAGAAATAAGAAATGAAAAGTAAAAGCCTGCTCTACCGCATTTCCTCCACCAGCAGAAGGAGGTGGGGCAATTTTCTCAGTCCTATAAACTACTGTGGCCAATTTCAATATTATTTGCCATTTTGAAAAAATTTCTTTGGTTAGTGTCTTACATTTTGGTAGACATGAGTGGCAAATCTCTCGATTAAGGACCAGCCTCTGTAAGCTTCGTTATCCTCCCCAAGGCAAATGTGTAACCAGCAATGATACAGAATTAGCTGTACAGCTTCCCTAAAACTATGTCAAATGTCTTGTGGGCTTTTGCTCATTTCTGCCCACTTCAGTAACCACCTTCTACAATAAAAGTTGTTGTGGAAAGGATGCTGCGCTCTCCGCTTACAAGTGAAGCCTTTGTTGGGTAACTAACAGGCTCAATTGTGACATCAAAGGAGCAAGGGTGACTGACTCCCCATTTATTTGCCAGATGCAGTCCTATTGGCCAAGATGGCTTTAGCAGTTTTTTAAAAATAAGGGTTGTATTGTATTAGAAGTAGTTTTCACAGCAAAATTACAAATAGTCCACATAGCATACCAAACTTAGATACAATTACAATGAGAAAACCATACTTCAACCATGAATAGATTTATACATCAATTATTGCTATTAAAATGATAACAAATCCACACAAACTAGTACAAGATAACCATTATGAGCTTACAAACCAATGAATATATGGATGTATTGATCAAAACTCATTGTCAGCTTATCATAATCTTAACTAAAATCATCTGAAGTCAAAAACATTGAAACTCTTATCCATTATGAGGGCTATAACCATTCATGATATTTAGTCCAAATGGGCAAAATATATTCTTCTTTCGATAAGAAGTCTAGAATTGGGAACCACTTTGCTATAAATGAGGATGAAGAAGGAGCTATAGAGTTTGTATTTATTTTGTCCATAATGCTTTCCATAATATCTTGATCCCACAGCTTGCAAAACCATACCTGTATGTTGGGAGAGTTAGTGTCTTTCCAATAGGAGGCTATTGAGGGCCTTCCTGCATAAAGCATAGTCTCTAGGCCAGAATTCTAATAATAATTGTTCAGGTGTCAGAGATATCTCAGTGTCCAAGATCAATTTGATGTGTTTAATAATTTCTTGCCAAAAGGGTTTAATTTTTCCGCATTGCCACCAACAATGGGCAAATGTTCCAACTTGTTTGCAACCCTTCCAACAGAAAGGTACTTGGAGGACATATGTGATAAAGCTTGAGGATGTAAGTACCACCTTGTTCTAACTTTAAATTTTTGTAGCTCTACAGGAAATGAACGAGGAGAACCATTGACTGAAGACCAGAGTGAGGACCAGGCCTCGTTGTAAGATCATATTTTTGTTTTGATGGGTATAGATTTTGATAATGTTCTCGAGTTCTGTGTGTGGTTGCTTACTCCGAATTCCAAAGCATTAACGAACAAGTTAAAAAGCACTGGGCCTAGTACTGAGCCCTGCAGTACCCCATTGCTTTCTACCTTCCACCGTGAAAACTGCCCATTTATACTCACTCTCTGTTTCCTGCTAATTAACCAGGCTGGGTTTTTTTGGGGTATCTTTACATTTGAGTTTGTGTGTGCATACACTCGTGCCTGGAAGTCATGGCAACCTCTGGCAATTCCTACTGGGGAATGGAGGACATTCAGAGAAGAGGCTTGATAGCCTGCTTCTGCCCCTTAGCCCTGGTATTCCTTGGAGGTCTCCCTTTCAAGTACTTGCCAGGACTGGCCCTGCTTGGCTTCCAAGATCTGACGAGATCAGGCTTGCCTGGGCTATCCAGGTCAGGGCAATTAACCAGTTTTTAATCCACGAGACAACTTGTCCTCTTATCTCATGCTGAGTTTACTTAGGAACTTTTGATGAAGAACTTTATCAAAAGCTTTCTAGAAGTCTAGGTAAACAATATCTACTGGGTCACCGTTGTCCACATATTTGTTCACCCCCTCAAGGAACTGTAAAAGGTTAGTATGACAAGATCTTTCCTTACAGAATCCATGCTGATTCTTCCTCATTAGCTTTTGTTCATCAGTGTGCCTACTAATTATCTCTTTGATAATGAATTCCACCAACTTACCCAGCACTGATGTTAGACTGATCACCTGTAATTTCCCTGATCTCCTCTGGAACCTTTTTTTAAAGATGGGGGTTATATTAGCCAACTTCCAGACCTTGGGAATGGGGGCAGATTTTAGTGAAAGACTGCCTGTTTTTATCAGGAGATCCACAAGTTCACATTTGAGTTCCTTCAGAACTCTTAGATCTATGCCATCCGGACCTTGTGATTTGTCAGTTTTTAATTTGTCCGTAAGTCATTGGACCTCCTCTCTCGTCACCTCAATCCAACTCAGGTCTTTTGACACCCCTCCTGAAATTGGTGGTTCTGGAGGGGGCAAGCACCTTCCATCTTCCACAGTGAAAACAGAGGCAAAAAATTCATTCAGCTTCTTTGCCATTTCCATATCATATTTTAGTAATCTTTTCGCCCCTTGGTCATCCAAGCGCCCCCCTGCCTCCCTGGCTGGTTTTCTGCTTCTAAAATATTTGAAGACATGTTTATTGTTAAAAGTGAATTATCTGGTACTGATCACATGAAGCATACTGTGTGTGTCACAAAAATTAAGACAGTGGAAATCCCAGACAAACTGCTGGTTTGTGTATTTCCTATGGGATGCTTCTATTGTTTTCTTCCCAGCATGCCAGGGGCACAATCTGATACCAGCTAGCAATGTTCATCTAAGCATGCTATGGGTTGCAAAGAGTTCTTTATACCACAGCATGAAAGGTTGCTCTCCACACCCTTTTTTAGCTTTTAAAAAACCTGATAAAGAGTCAAGGAAAATTCAAACGCTTGCATGCTGTTTTTGGGACACTTTGGTTGGTTTTAATCAAAATGTATTCTATGGCTTTTGTTTCAGGTTGTCAGTACCTGATGTTGAGGAGAGTGATCTGTGTTTGAAGCAATGAGTTAATGCCCTCTTGGGAAATATCTTCTTAGCTTCGAAACAGCATATATCCTTCCCGAAAAACTGAAATATTCAGTATAGTTTGGGCTCTAGTCTCATTGTATTTTTCACCAGTCCAAGTTACATCACATGACTGCAACTAGCAGAAGCTAATTGAACTTAATGTCTGCACAGCTGTGTAAAGCTTTTAAAATTCCATTTCCATGCCAACAACAGGAGGAAGAAGGATTAGGCAACTACGATTAAAAAACACAAACTTCCCATCTGAGTGCAATGCAAAATTGTGGGCATCTTTTATTTATTTATTTATATTTATTTTTATACCCCGCCCTCCCCGCAAGCGGGCTCAGGGCGGCTTACAGGGGCGTAACGCCGGTTAAAACATCATAACAATTTAAAATTCCAACAAGAATAAATAACAATAAAATTTCAATTTCTATGCTATCATAATCACAATAAAATATTTCCTACTTCCACTAAAAAGCTTCCAATCTTATTGATCTGATGATGTCTTATCAGGATAAGAGTCCCCCCTCCCACTAGGTCCAGACTGCGTCCATGGTCAGTTCACCCTTTATAGATGTTATCGTTGTTGTTGTTGGTGGTGGCGGCTCCTAATTAAAAGCCTGGCGGAAGAGCTCCGTCTTGCAGGCCCTGCGGAACTGCATCAAGTCCCGCAGGGCCCTGATCTCCTCCGGGAGCTCATTCCACCAGGTTGGAGCCGCCACCGAAAAGGCCCTGGCCCTGGTCCCAACAAGCTTGGCCTCCCTAGGACCTGGGACACAGAGTAGGTGACGTGACTCCGACCGAAGTGCTCGCTGGGGTATATGCGGGGAAAGGCGGTCCCTCAGGTATGTTGGACCCTGGCCATATAGGGCTTTAAAGGTAAGAACCAGCACCTTGAAGCGAACTCGGTATGCTATGGGCAGCCAGTGCAGCGCCGCGAGCACAGGCCGGATGTGGTCCCACCTTGAGAGACCCATCATAAGCCTGGCCGCGGCATTCTGCACTAGCTGCAGCCTCCGGGTTTGCACCAAGGGCAGCCCCATGTAGAGGGCATTACAGTAGTCTAGTCTCGAGGTAACCGTCGCATGGATCACTGTCGCTAGGCCATCGCGGTCAAGGTAGGGGACCAACTGCCGAGCCAGCCGAAGATGGTAAAAGGCCGACTTGGCAGTGGCTGCTACCTGGGCCTCCATTGACAAGGAGGGATCCAGGAGCACTCCCAAACTCCTTACCCGCGACGCAGGCACCAACGGTGCCCCGTCGAAGTTCGGGAGTGGGAGCCCCCGCCCCAGACCACCCCGACCTAGACACAGGACCTCAGTCTTCGCCGGGTTCAATTTCAGCCTGCTCAATCTGAGCCAACCAGCCACGGCGTGCAATGCCCGGTTAAGATCTTCTGGGTCAGAGTCCGACTGGCCGCCCAACATCAGATAGAGCTGGGTGTCATCAGCGTACTGATGACATCCCAGCCCATACCTCCTGGCAATCTGGGCAAGGGGGCGCATATAGATGTTGAACAACATTGGGGAGAGCACTGCCCCTTGAGGCACACCACATTCAAGTGGGTGCCTCTTGGACTGCCCCTCCCCGAGCACCACCCTTTGTCCCCGACCTTGGAGAAAGGAAATGAGCCACTGCAAAGCCCGCCCCTGTATCCCCACGTTGGCGAGACGATGGGCCAGGAGCTGATGATCGACCATGTCGAACGCCGCCGACAGGTCGAGCAACAGCAACACCACCCCACCGCCTTGATCCAGATGCCGTCGAAGGTCGTCAGTAAGGGCAACCAGCGCCGTCTCTGTCCCATATCCCGGGCGGAAGCCGGACTGGAAGGGGTCTAAGACCGAAGCATCATCCAGATAACCCTGCAACTGTAACGCCACCGCCCTCTCAATTAATTTGCCCAGATAGGGCAAATTGGATACCGGTCGGTAATTCGCCAATTCGGCCGGATCCAGATGTGATTTTTTCAGGAGAGGGCGGACCATCGCCTCCTTGAGTGCCCCCGGGAACCTCCCTTCAGAGAGGGAGGTATTGATAATATCACGAGCGGCACCTCGTAGCCCCTCGTGGCCAGCTTTAATGAGCCAGGACGGGCACGGATCAAGGATGCACGTGGTTGGGCGCACAGTCAAGAGCAGTCTGTCCACTTCCTCGAGAGCAAGCGGGCCAAACCCATCTAAGCCCGGAAGCAAAGACGTGCAAGGGGCCTCGAGCTCACTTACTGTATCAACTGTGGCGGGGAGATCACGGCGGAGTGACAAGACTTTATCCGCAAAATAGCTCGCAAATGCCTCGCAGCCAATTTCCAATTCCCTAACATTTGGTCTGCCCTGTGGCAAGACTGTTAAAGACCGAATTGTTCTAAACAATTGGGCTGGGCGTGAGCTTGCGGACGCAATCTCGGCAGCATAGAATTTCTTCTTAGCTGCCTTGGTTGCCATCTCATAGGCTTTCATAAATGTCCTATAGGATGCTCTTGTAACCTCGTCGCGGGCCCGCCACCACCGCCTCTCTAGCCATCGTAGCTCTCGCTTCATCAGCCGTAGTCCCTGGGTATACCAGGGGGCTAACCGATTGCGAGGGCGTAGAGGGCGCCTGGGAGCGATCTCGTCGATGGCTGTAGAGAGCCGGCCATGCCAGTCCTCAACCAGCTCATCCAACGAGCCGCCAGGGGGCATCGGATCCCGCAGGGCCGTCAGGAACCGCATAGGGTCCATCTGGCTCCGCGGGCGAGCTAAAATACGCTCGCCGCCTAGAGGGCGGGGTGGGGCATTCAAACGGGCCCCCAGGGCATAGTGGTCCGACCATGGCACTGCCAGAGTTGTAATCCGGTCCACTATCACTCCCACAGCGAAGACCAAGTCGAGCGTGTGTCCAGCCTGGTGTGTGGGGGCTGAGATGTACTGTGAGAGTCCTAGTGTTGCCATGGATGACACCAGGTCCGCTGCCCGACTGGAAGCTGCGTCATCGGCATGGACATTGAAGTCACCCAGAACCACTAGGTTAGGGTGCTCCAACGCCCAGCCTGCTACAGCCTCCATCAGGGACGGCAGGCTGCTGGCTGGTGCATTAGGCGGTCGGTACACCAGCCATACAGCCAAACTCTCTTCAGCCTCCCACACCATGCCGACACACTCCACGCCCGCGATCTCCACTGGTGGGAGCGCCCTGAAGGAGTAAACCTCCCGGATGAACATCGCCACTCCTCCCCCCCGCCCCTTAGTCCGTGATTGGTGCAGGACCGAGAATCCTGGGGGGGGCCATTTGAGAGAGAGCTACCGTCTCTCCCTCCCGCACCCAGGTCTCGGTCACGCATGCCAGGTCGGCCTTCTGTTCCACCAAGAAATCTTGAAGAACCTCCTCTCCCTTCCCGCAAGACATCTCCTCTCCCTTCCCGCAAGACATCTGAAATACTGCTATTGCTTATATCGTTAAAATAGCATTGTCAGTTGCTTTGATTTCTGAAACATATTAGGGCATAGATGGATTTGCCAGTGGCTACTATACATTGCAACTCATTGTTAACAACCCTACAGTTTCATATATTGCTTCTAATTTTACTCATTTAAGAAGAAGGCAAATTAAATTAGTTAACATTTGAGCCACAGAAAGGGAAAAAAGCATTTGGATAACCTTTTGTGGTTTGATGCACGTCTAGTATGAAACTTTATTTGCGGGTTTATAAAATAAACCACTTGAATCTACCAACAGTACAAGTAATAAAGGGCTGCACACTGCATCTCTGCATGAGTCACTGCTTTGTGCTTCCTTGCACTTTTGTATAGGAGATATCCTCCCTGTTTGAGGAAGAGAAAGGTAGAAGCAGCAGTAGATTTTGAAGGTAAATCAATGATTGAGATGTGGTCCCAGCAGGACCAACTTGATTTTTGGGATCATGGATTAGGATATTTTGTGGATGGTTCACTTGCATGTGATGGGCTCCATCGTACAAAGATGGGGAAGAATGAGTTCAGTCTGAGTTTGGCTAGATTACTGGGAGGGCTTTAAATTGATGTTGGAGAGGAATGGAGACATTGTTGGGGGGCTTTGAACTTAGAGGGTTAGGGCTAGGGTTTGATAATAGGGAGGCATTTTGGAAGTGGATTGACAGGCCAAAATGATGAGATACAGGGGATATCAGACTCGGGGGAACAAGGCTAGTGACATGGCAACCCTATGAATTACTGTCCTCCAAAACATCCTATCATTAACAACTTTGTTCAAGTCTTGAAAACTGAGGGCCGTGCCTTCCTTTATTGAGTCAATCCATCTCATGTTGGTTCTTGCACTTTTCCTGCTGCCTTCAACTTTTCCTAGCATTAGCAGGTAGAGAAAGAAGTCCTTTTCTCCTTTTCTCACAAAACAAGGACTCGTGGGCACTCGATGAAATTGCTGAGCAGTCGGGTTAGAACAGATAAAAGGAAGTACTTCTTCACCCAAAGAGTGATTAACACGTGGAATTCACTGCCACAGGAGGTGGTGGCGGCTACAAGCATGGATGGCTTCAAGAGGGAATTAGATAAACATATGGAGCAGAAGTCCATCAGTGGCTATTAGCCACAAAGTATAGATAGTATAGATAGATAGTATAGATAGATAGACTCAAGTATAGATAGACTCAAAGATACAAAGTATTGATAGATAGACTCTCAGTCTGGGGCAAGTGATGTTCTGTATTCTTGGTGTTTTGGGGGGGCAACAGTGGAAGGGCTTTCTGCCCCCACTGCTGGACCTTCTGAGGGCCCCTGATGTTTTTGGCCACTGTGTGACAGAGTGTTGGACTGGATGGGCCACTGGCCTGATCCAACATTGGCTTCTCTTATGTTCTTATGGTGGTCCTGGAGGAGGATATAAGAAAGTGCCATACACAAATTGAATATGCAGATGCTAATCTGACAAAGTTGAAACTGTTGAGCATATGATTATGGAGTACCCTATATTTAACAAGTTGAGGGCCAGTTTAATTACTTCTTTACTCCAAATGATGGAAAGATCTAACAAGGTACCTGATAGTACGAGGGCACAGGTGATGTGGTTATTATTGGATACAAATAATTCTGTTACTCTGTGGCAAAAATTTTAGGGGCAATAATTAAACAACAGCAGAAGAATATCAAGTAAGGCACTATTTTATTTTATTTTTTTATTTTCTGCTCAAGGCTCTAGCTGTATGAGCAGTAATAGATAGACTCAATAGAGTCTATCTAGGGAGTCTATCTAGGGAGAGTTCAGGCTTGATTTGGTTGAGAACCCACTTATTTGTGTTTTTGGCGGTCCACAGTATCTGTAAAGCTCTCTTCCAACACCACTTTTGCAGCAAAACCCTGAAACACAGCCTGTGCTAGCAGAACTTTCCAGGAAAACCTATCTTGAAAGTGAGCACTAGGCTGCTACAAATACCAGCCTAGTACGTAGTTTCTTTGGCTAACCAGGCCTCCTTGGGTTTTTTTTTTTCTATATAAGAACTAGAAAAAAGAAGCTTACTAAAAATAATTGTGAAAAATGAAAGCATGTGCAGAGACTCATACATATCACACCTCACAGTCTGAATGTCACTTGGCAGAGAAAATCATTATATAACAGATGCTGTATTCCTGGCACCCGTTTCCTGTATTTTGAAGTGCTCTGCTTCCCAGATTTCAAAGAAAGGGCAGCTGCTCTTGCTTACCACACAGCCATATTATCAATTACAGAAATACAAGATGGAGAGCTTTGAAGTATTCAAGCACAGGACTATAGCCCTTCCTACTCCAGGAATGTGCTGTTTGGAGATAATAACAATAACAATAACAATAATAATAATAATAATAATAAATAATGTTATTTTCAACTTGTTAGGCCATCCTTCCCTGCAGCAGGACTCAGGGTGGCTTACATCAAAAACAACACAATAATATTCCATTAAATGACATTTAAAAACTACTAAAAACAATATATTAATCAAACAGTACATTACATTGTCTAAGAGGACGAGAAATTTCTGTTCCCGCCAGCCTCCTGGGTAAAGGGGGTGTGGAGGGGTGAGTAGGAGGGTATGAGAGTGCCAGCCATCACTGTTCTCAATCAAATGCTTGGCGGAAAATCTCTGCCTTGCAAGCCCTATGGAAAGGTAATACACCCTGGAGGGCATGGATGTTCTCAGGCAGAGAGCTCCACCAGGCAGGGGCCAGGGCTGAAAAAGCACTGGCCCTAGTTGAGGACAGCCAGACCTCTCTCGGGCCAGGGACTACAAGAAGGTTCTTATTGCTAGAGTGTTCTTCCAGGGACATATTGAGAGAGGTGGGCCCAAAGGTATGTGGGTCCATGATCACTCAGAGCCTTAAAGGTTATCACCAAGACCTTGAACCAGATCCAGTGCTCCACTGAAAGCCAGTGCAGCTCGTGCAGCACAGGCTGAACATGGGGTCCCTGTAGGACCCGCACGGCCACATTCTGGATCAGTTGGAGCTCCCGGGTCAGGTGCAAGGGTAGGCCCATGTAAAACTAATTGCAGTAGTCTATCCTGCTGGTGACCGTTGCATGGATTACTGTGGCTAGGTCAGGGCAAGATAAGTAGGGAGCCAGTTGCCTGATCTGAGCCAGTTTGGTGTAGTGGTTAAGTGCGTGGACTCTAATCTGGGAGAACCGGGTTTGATTCCCCACTCCTCCACTTGCAGCTGCTGGATGACCTTGGGCAAGCCATAGTTCTGGCACAGCTGTTCTTGAAAAAGAGCAGTTTCTATCAGAGCTCTCTCAGCCTCACCTACCTCACAGGGTGTCTGTTGTGGGGAGGAGAAGGGAAAGGAGTTTGTACGCTGCTCTGAGACTCCCTTGGGTAGTGAAGGGCGGGGTATAAACCCAATCTCCTCTTCTTCTTTATCTTGCTTGAGAAATATATTTGTGCTGCTGTTCACAACTCAAAAAACACACTTCCCCGCCCCCATAAAGATACCAATGTGTGTAGGAGAAAAACAGCATAGGAATCAATCTTTCAACTATAAGCAATAATGAGAAACAGAGCCAGTTTGGTGTAGTGGTTAAGTACGCGGACTCTAATCAGGGAGAACCAGGTTTGATTCCCTACTCCTCCACTTGCATCTGCTGGATGACCTTGGGCAAGCCATAGCTCTGGCACAGCTGTTTTTGAAAAAGAGCAGTTTCTGTCAGAGCTCTCTCAGCCCCACCTACCTCACAGGGTGTCTGTTGTGGGGAGGGGAACGGAAAGGAGTTTGTAAGCTGTTCTGAGACTCCCTTGGGCAGTGAAGGGCGGGGTATAAATCCAATCTCCTCCTTTTATGGGCAAGTTGGCTCTGCAAGGCTTCCATTTGGCTGCAAAAGGGTATTCTGGCTCTGCTGCCCCCAAGAGCAAGCAGGATGTAGGTTGGCAAAAGCCTTGTTATTTGTCCTCATGTCCGCCAAACATGCTCCTTGGGGTGGATCCAATGCTTCTATGGATGCAAAGACTTCCATCTGCAGCACACAACTATTTTGGGTCCCCCCCTCCACCAGCAGCCCAAACTGTCATTCAAAATCATACTCTTGGGAGAGAGAGGACACAGACACAGGATTTCAAGGAACACTTTGGTCTGCCATGGGCAAGAGAGGGTAACTGAGAAATGCTGTGCCCTTGCACCCACAGAAGCCCTGCACTGGATCCAACTCCCTGACTTGCTTATTTCACTGCACCACTGGAAAGATCAACAGGAGAATTAATTTCAGCATTACTTCATCTGTAGGATAAACAGCAATTTAAAAAGCATCAGCATGCCTTTTACACATGTAAACATGTATCTTTCTTATTGTCCTGGCAACGCTGTATCCGCTCCTCATTTGATAGATGGTAAGAATATGACCATCTTCTCTGAAGTGCAACCTCAATGTTACCACACTCAGCCACATGACTTTCACTTTTTAAAAAATCCCATTTGTATACACACACATAATGTTTCAGTTCACAGCCCATGTTTACCATGTGGTAACTACAGTGAGTCCCAAACAGTTGGTCACCAGCAGACCATGTCACACAACTGAGACATCACATAAAGCAACACCTATTAATGCAAACACAAAACAAAGGTCACCTCAATAGATCCTGAAAGCTTGACTCTAAGACAAACAGACGCCAGCCTAAAAAAAAATTGAAAGATGTTCCATGACCCATAGAAAGTGAGAGCAATAGAAGGACGGGTTCTCTTATGTATTAAAAATGGTTAAATGAAAGGAAGCAAAGAGTAGAAACCAATGGACAGTTCTCATAATGGGAGGAAGTAAGCAGTGGGATCCCACAAACATTGGTATTGGGGCCTGTACTATTTAATTTATTCATCAGTGATCTGGAACTAGGGGTGAGTAGTGTAATGGCCAAGTCTGCAGATGACACAAATTATTCAGGATGTTGAAAAATAAGGCCGATTGTGAATAGCTCCAAGATGGCTTCCACAAACTGTGTAAGTGGGCGACAAGGTGGCAAATTAAGTTCAGTGTTGGTAAGTGTAAAATGATGCACACTGGGACAAAAAAAATCCCAGCTTCAAGTATAGATTTCTGAACTTGCTGAGACTGAAGGTGAAAAGATCCTGGAGTCCTAGTGGATAGCTCAATGAAAGTGTCAACCCAGTGTGCTGCAGCAGTGAAAAAGGCAAACTCTTGTGTTAGAGAGTATTAGAAAAGAGACTAAGAATAAAACAGCTGGCATTGTAATGCCCCTATATAATCTATGATGTAGCTTCATTAGGAATACTGTGTACAGTTCTGGTCACTGTATCTCCAAAAGGACATTGCAGAGCTGGGAAAAGTACAGAGGAGGGCAACCAAGATGATTAGGGGGTCGGAGCACCTTCCCTATGAGGAAAGGCTGAAGAGTCTGGAACTTTTCAGTTTAGAAAAGAGACAACTACGGGGGAGACATTATAGAGGTTTATAAAATTATGCATAGGGTGGAGAGAGCTGACAAAGATAATTTTTTCTCCCTCTCCCAAAATACTAGAACTCAAGGGCATCCAATGAAACTGATGGGCAGTAGGTTCAGGACAGATAAAAAAGGAAATACTCTTTATACAGAGAGTGATTAAATGTGGAATTTGCTGCCAGGGGATGTAGTGATGGCCACAGGAAATAAACAGCTTTAAAAGGGGATTAGATAGAGAATAGTGGAGAATAAGTCTATCAATGGCTAATAGCTGGACTAGATGGACCACTGGTCTGATCCAGCAGGGCTCGTCTTATGTTCTTAAGGGGAAAAAAACAGAAACAAATACAGCTGGAACGAGATTCATTATTTCGGGACAAGTAAATAATCTCCAAGCAGAAAAATCATTTTCATGCTCACATGAACTACTGACAAGCCTGTTCTTGAAAACCAGCACCATTTATTATTAGGTTCCCCCCCCCATGCCACGTTAACATCGAAGCCAAAATCACAGGGTATGTAGAAGCTCTTTTTAAAAAACTCACAAAGTTGACTGGGGTGATTTTGTTTCATAGTACTCAATGAAAGCGTGAAGAGATTTTTATGTACTTTGTATGAACAAAGCATTTCAGCTCTTGGGCACCCAACCCAGAAACTAGAAGTTCTTTTTCTTGGTGTTTTAGTATTTGTGCAGTGCTAACAAACAGTGCCAAGCAGATTACTCTCCAAGAAAGAGTATGCCTTATTTATTTATTTCTCTATGAACAATATCCAAGTTGAAGATTTCAAAAAAGGGGAGACGCAAGCTAGCCTCTCACAAAGTGTTTAAAATTGTCTCTGTAGGACTCCATAAACCTAATTAATTATTGGGTGTAGAATAGCCAGGAGATCCTAGGATTGTCTGGCAGCTGCAAGTTCTAGCTCTTAGCGTTGAGCTAGTGGTGAGCTAACTTGTCCTTAGGGGCTGTAAGAGCTCTGAAAGAACTGTGACTGGCCCAAGGTCACCCAGCTGGCTTCATGTGAAGGAGTGGGTAATCAAACACAGTTCTCCAGATTAGAGTCCACCACTCTTAACCACTACACACCAAACTGGCTCCTGGTTCTCCATAAACCAAAGAAACAGCTACTTGCGCCCCTTACTTGCACTCAGGGTATAAGCACCACCTGATCTCAGGGTATAAGCACCACCTGATAAGCACCACAACATCTCTTGGCTTACTTTTGTCTTCTACTATAGAACATCCAGATTGGGGGGGGGGGGCTGCAGACAGCAACATAGGTATACTAGGGAATATTTGAAAGCAGAAAGCTAATCTGAGCTTCAGTACTGTCTTGCATAGATTTCTGTCATTTTAATTGACCTTTCTCACTTTTCCTTGGTCTTCTATTGCAGTAGTCTTCAACCCTTCCAGACCCAGGGCCTACCTGTACCACCTAAGCTGCAGCACAGAACCCACTTAGCTGCAATCATGTTATGTGACAAGAAATCACATGGCATCAGAGTCATTTGACAGGAAGATAAAGAGCCAGTGTTATGACTTCATTGGTAGGGATCAATTCTGCAATGCAAGTGCATGTGAAACACTGGAGGACTGAATAGCAGAATGGGGGATGGCCTGGCCAGCGTGGGGTTGCCAGCCATGGCCTGGCAGCCAGTGGAAGACAAGGGAGAAGGTACAGGGAACTGGGCAGGGGCATCATCAAAAACTTCACTTTCAGGAACAGACCAGAACTGATGTCAGTCCTCTCTAGGAATTGCTGGAAACTCTATAATAAAACTACAGAGTTCCTGGCAATTCTTAGAGAGGAGTGATGTCACTTCTGGGTTTCCCCTGCAAGTGACATCTGCCAATGGGAACTGGGAGCAGGGGATCCCCTGTTTCCACCTTGGGATTGGCAGCTCTAAGCCAGGGGAAAAGACAGATCATAATAGAGGGAAAGGATGGGAAGAACATCTTGGCCATTGGAAGAACATTATGTGGAACAACTGCTTTTCCCTTCTGGTTGCAGGTGTAAGACTTGGGTGTGGCCAGAGCCATGAGCCCTTGGGAGTCTTTGAATCGGACAGCTACAAAAACACAGACCAGCGTAAGACTTTGGTGCTTATTTTTATATTATTATTGCTATTATTTTGCTTATGTGAAGTAGTTCAGGCTCCTTTAGGGAGAAAAGCAGGCTACAATTAATAAACCAATCAATAAATATAGTACAGCTTTTCAAACCTGCCTCTTCTAAAGAAGAATCCTGTCCAACATTGAAGCCCTTTTAAAACACCACCCATTATTACTTAGGTTTCCCTCCTAATCCCCACCCCCCCGGAATATCTAAATTAAAACATATTTGAATGTGCCAGCTATGTAACAAATAAGTAAATCTGGATTTCATGCATGGACTAAAATCTCCTTCCTTCTCCCTTCTACCCCACCATTCCTGCAGTAAGTTTAGGACTGTTCACCTGATTCTCCCTTCCTCAATTTTATCCTCACAACCACCCTGTACAGTAAGTTAGGTTCAGAGGCACCAGCCTACAGTCACCCGGTAAGTATCTTGAACCCAAGTCTTTCTTGTCTCAAGTGGGTTAACTTGTGAAATTCACATGCACAAGGTGTAGTGATAACTACTAGTTTAGCTTTGAAAATGGATTATACGGCTCCATTGACGGCTGTTATCCATGATGAATATATCTCCTTGTTCAAAGGCAGCAGCAAGTACCAGTGCTGGAGGCTTTGGCCTCCATGATGGCCTGCTCTACAGGTTGCTGGACTAGGCGGCACATTCATCAGATCCAGCACGGCAATTTTTCTGTTTAAGTCCTTGCCCAACATGTTATCCATTACACCATACTGGTTCTGTTGTCTTCTTTAACTGTTCTAAAGACTTTTTGAACAACACTATTCCAGACATCCAAAGCCACCAGTCTGCTAGCACAGCTGCTAAAGCACATGATTAGATTCTGAGCAATAACTTAGGAAATAGTACTACAGGGATGGACCACTTCCATGGAAAAAAGATTTCTTCCCCTTGGAAGTGGCACTGCATCTAGCTAATAGTCCTACAGTGCCATCCTAAGCAGATATATCCTAAATCAATGGGCTTAGAAGGTTGTAACTATTGTATTGTGGAGTTATTGTCTAATAATTTGCACTAAGACAGAAACTCGTTACATATTATAGTTCAGAAACTGAGCATCTACATAAAGCAAATATTTGTACACTTTTGACAGCTAAATTTGAAATTATGTAGCCCCCAAAAAGTGACAAAACCAGTTCTGTACTTATGAATTGCATAACACAACTTGATACCACTCCAACCCCGCAATGGAGAACTACTGAAGCCTGTATGCATAATTAGGACTACAAGTGAATAAATAACTGGTTTCCAAGCGATTTTTACACCATCACCATCCTTTTTTCCTGTTGGAAAATCCCAAAGAATTTCTTTCATGCCAAAATACACAATATCTAAATAAAAGCAAAGTATACATAAAATTATAATCCAAATCCCATATGAAAGTACTTAAAGATATCACCATTTGCTCCTCCTTCAAAAAAACGAAGAGCAAAAACACACACACAAAACACACAAACAGGATATGTCACAAACTGAACCCACCCTCAAGCTGGAAATGAACAGCCTTGTCTGGATTTTGATACGCAGAGAAATACGAGTGCTTTTAGGAAAATAGAAATTATTTGAGCTCTAAAATATAATGTTGTTTTACCTTCTGTAGTAGAATTCCTTCCTGAACAGCAACAAAACACAGCTGAGTTTGGGTTGCTCTTCTGAAGCTGTCTCTCACAGTGGCCCATCTTCTTCCCCCTCCTTCTCATTTTAAGTCATCGTTTTTCTCTGCAGGATCTGGTGTCACAGGAATATCTAAAAACAGACAGGACCAGTTTCTATGTGAAATGAAAAATGCTGATTAACAGCAACATGGCAAGACATGTGGCTGGTCTATATATTATTTTTAACTACTACAGGGGGGAAAACCACATAGCCTTTTACACACCCAAAAAATAATATTTCATTAACTGCTCTTCAGCAGCTACGGAGACATACCCTTGCTGTCTCCAGATACTTTTACACTTGTAATTTACTTCAAACAGACAATTATAAGACAGCAAGGGGCCTTATTAAAAATCCAGTCTATTTTCATACCCTTGGGCAGGGCAAACAGAACATCAAAATAAATTGTTTAACATTTTAACACTGATGCTTCAACAGCAGCATCTCTATGGCCCCACATAATACCTAGTTCCACTGCCTAACAACTTGGAGCAAGAACATGATAAGGAGGGTACATTCTGAGGCTAGTCTAAGATATATGTATCCTACTCTGAGTGGCAACAGAAAATGGGGGAAAGTGAAGCAACACGTCCTCCTCTAAGGTTTTATTCCTCTACTGTTTGTGCTGACATTTAATTGAAACTCTTTTTACAATAGATTCAGGTGGGTAGCCATGTTGGTCTGAAGTGACAGAACAAAGTTTGAGTCCAGTGGCATCTTTAAGACCAACAAAGTTTAATTCTGGGTATAATCAGAATTAAACTTTGTTGTTTTAAAGGTGCTACTGGGCTCAAACTTTGTTCTTTTTACAACAGACAACCATTTTCCTGAACCAATAGGCACTTAGAATTTTTTTTTTAAAAGCAACCATTCACTACTTTTCATCTCAAAGAAAAACACAACCTCACACCGAATACCACTGGTTGATTTTTTAAGCAGAAACAGTGCAGAATTAAGCCCTCATCTCTGGCCACAGCTCCTGCCATCCTAACAGTTTGAAAGCAAGAAATTGCAAGTAGATAAATAGGTACCACTTTGGTGGGAAGGTAACAGTGTTCCATGTGCCTCGGCATTTAGTCATCCTGGCCACATGACCACGGAAAAAGTCTTCAGACAGTGCTGGCTTTTCAGTTTGGAAATGGAGACGAGCACTGCCCCCTAGAGTCGGATTCGACTGGCTTTCGAGCAAGGGAAACCTTTACCTTTAAGTCCACTGAAGTCAGTGGGCTTAGAAAGGCTTAACAATGGTTAAGATTGACTGGCTACACAGCAGCAACGAGTGAAACTGAGTGCAGACCAACTATGCCTGGAAAGCAGCAGCTGTCTGCACTACTGTGTGAGAAGTGTTATCAATATATTACAACAGCAATGTACAAAGTTGTTTGAAGCATGGAGGGAAGGGAGACAACCTACAGGCCCTAGGAATTGTGAGAGTGGCCCTTGGCACTTAGCCTTGAAGCAAAACTGGTGTCAATACAAAGATGCAGCCAGGAGAGGGTTTAAAGAGGGAGACAAGATGCAGGGAGACAGCTGTTCCCCATCTGCCTTGAACAGGATGCTGCAGTAGCAGCACCAAACCAAGAAACAAGGTCAGCCTGCTACTTATTTTGAAGATAAGTTCAAATAAATAATCCCCAGAACAAACTGATGCAGTCTAAGAAATGAGGCCACATGGTATTTCTACATTAGGCATCTCTTACTCTTCCATTCTCATTTTATCATAGCAGTTATTAAACTCCTCCTGTGTATATGTTTAACAATGAAAAATTATAAAAATAAAGTTATTACAAAAAACTCCTCTTGTGTATGGATTACAAGAGCTTTCAGCAAGACAAGCTATTGTTACGTAATAAGAACACAGGTTCAAAATTTCATAGTGCTGCAGAATGACTTCAGATAAAATTCACAGTGTATACTTCGTGAAAATAGCTCTAGATTAACGCAACTTCTATATCTGTTCTAATCTTGAAAGCAAAGTATATCTGTCAAGGAATTATAATTCCAAATATGTCCTGGGATGCAAAGAAACTGTACATCAAGCACACATAGATTAATTACACATTAATGCACTGCAAGACTCAGACCACACTTTGTACTTTTAAGCCATTCGAGTGAAGAGTTGCCAGCACAGAACAAGTCCGCCTACTGCTATCGTACTGCATGTTGAATATACCCTCCAGATTAAAAGATGCTCATTCAAAGATGAATCGCAACTCAAAATTAGAGCTTCACCTCTGCAGCACTTAGATGAGATAAAAGAACAGCCCTGAAACCATCTCACTTATTCCCCTGCTTGTAACTTGCCCAACTGAGTTCAGGCAATAAAAACCCGTTTCCCTGCCACAAGCAACAAGAGTTCCCTGTGGTCCTCACTACTCTTCAGCTATAGTGTGCACACTTCCATTAAGCATTAGAAGAATTCTGTCTGGGATTACTATACTACTATTACTACTAAGACGGATCGCCTATAGGAGATCCATCTTCCAGCCACAAAACAAGGATATACCATAAGATACTTCACAAAAAGTTCCTGTTCTGCTGAGCAGAGCTCTGGTTAGTTCCTTTCGACACTGCTCCTCAGACAACCTCCACAGAATGGTACCTTCTACCTGCCAATAACCCACAACCACCCTATTACATTTTGCTCTATTGCTTATCTGGTTCTTCCAGGGTGGCATTTCAGTATGCCTGTCTTCTGTCATCCTTGAAGTCTCCAATCTTCTGCCTCACAGTGTTCTCAGCCCAAATTCCCATGCCTCATATATAAGCTATTCGTTGAACAAATGCAGGTTTAGGACACCTAGAGTACTTTATCTATCTGTTATATCATTTAGGCTGCTTATATGTTGCCTTTCCAGTTCAAGAACTGCCCAAACAACTTCACCTTGTACAGTATAATTAGAACTATAAAATCATAAAAGCAAAACATTAAAAACTAACATTCCAATAAAGCCACAATTTAAAAACAGGGTAGGCCTTGGTTTTAAAAGACCCTGCCAAAAAGATCATCTTCAGAAGGCCTGTAAAGGTGGTACAACATTTGAGGCTGACAGTTTCACAGATGTGAAGTGGCTACAGAGAACATGTTCCTCTGGCAACATGGATTCCCACAGCAGAGCCACCCCCGAGAGCAGGCAGACACATATGGGTGGAGGCAGTCCCTCAGGCACCCTATACCAGCTACTGCTGGGGCAGGGAAAGACAGCAAAGAAGAAGAAAAGAGGAGATTGGATTTATACCCCGCCCTTCACTACCCAAGGGAGTCTCAGAGCAGTTTACAAACTCCTTTCCCATCCTCTCCCCACAACAGACACCCTGTGAGGTAGGTGGGGCTGAGAGAGCTCTGACAGAAACTGTTCTTTTTCAAGAACAGCTGGCTAGCCACTGTAGGAAGTAACATACTGGACTAGATGGACATTTGACCTGCTCCGGCAGGACTCTTCTGTTCTTAAGTAATCATCTTTCCCTTCCAAATAGTTCCCTTTTGGATCCATCCCCACAGCTCACAGAAAGCAGCCCTCCACCACCTTTCAACTTCCCAACCTTTTTTCCCTCACACACCACTCCCTGCCAAGAGATCCAGTGTGGTAGTTAACATCGGCCTTGAATCTGGGAGACCCAAGTTCAAATCCGTTGTCTGTCATGAAGCTCGCTCACAGCCCAGTCCCCCCTTGGATTTAGACTGGACTAACTCTGCACAGGACTGTGCTGTGAGTGAGCTTTAACCAGCCCGCCTAACCAACTGCACAGGGAGGGCAAAAGGGAGGAGGGGAGAGCCACGTGAGCCACCCCGAGTTCCTTGCAGGAAGGGTGGGATAAAACCATGATCTTATCTGCCCAATTCCCTAGTAGTAATTATCTCAAACTCCCCCCGCCCCCCCTTCCTCACTGGCCCCTCCATCAGAAACCCCTCCTCTCGGCTTCTGCCTTCATTCTTATAACACCTATTTTTAGACGCTCAGCTCCAGGGACGTGTCTTTTGGGGCCCAAGCGCCACGCACGCAGCTGGCGGCCCAAAAGCAATAATAAACAGACCCATCGGTACACCACCAAGGTGTTCAGGATGGTGGGCGCGTACTCCTTCCTCCCACCCATCACCCGCTCTCCTTTTAGCGTCACGATCACCCTTTCGTGGCCCGCCGATTAGAACACGGTGCCCACTCTCCCACCATAGCCATATATATACTCTGGCCAGGACAAACGCCTGGAAAACAGACGGAGCTGTAGAATGACCAGGGACCGGGGGGAAAGGAAGCCCCTCCATGTAAAAAAGCATTATTTTTACTACCCCCCACCCCCCGCAAAGGGCCAGCCGCCAAACCACCAGACGGTTCTCACTCACACTCTGGTCCCTTTAAACTTACCAGCCCGTCTCCCTAACCGGATCTTTCCTTCCTAGCCGTCGCTCCCTCCCGCAACCCAACCGCTCTAGAACCAATAGGTGCAACTGAACGCCTGCGCCTTCCAGTCGCTTTTCAGACTGTAAGACCCTCGGGGCAGAGACCCGCTTTGTGGCCGCTGTAAGCGCCCCTCGCTAGGCAGCCCTAACGGTGCCCCAGAAGGGGAACGGACAGCACTGCCGCCACCTCGGTCTTCGCTCACGCCAGCTCCCCCCCCCCCCCCCCCCGGCCTGCGCGCGGGATGACCCCTCCGCCTGGGAGCGCCCCTTCGTCCTCCCCTCGCCGCCGCCGCCAGCCCAGCCCCCTCCGCCAGGCTCCTCCCCGCAAGCCCCCTCCGCCACCCTCCAGCCTCGTCCCCCGGAAAACCTTCCCCGAGACCAGCTAAATCCGCAGGTCCCATCGCATACCTCCTCCTAGGCCCGGCGGCGCGAAAGAAGCCACTCTCTGCCAGCCCCGGTCCTGATGATTCCCGACCGCCGCCACAGGAAACGCGCCAGCTGCAACCCGGATGCGAGAATCCGCCAGTACAGAGCGGGCTCACAAGGAAACCTACGCGAAGAGCCGCTCTAGCCGCCCGGCCAGCTTTTCTCCTCGGGCTTCGCTCCCTCCTCTGGCAGACAAAGGAGACCCCAGCGTGCCGGAAGGTCTGCGCCTGAGCAGGGCTGGCCCTTCGTGGTGGGTGTGCTGGGGAATAAGGTGGGGCTTGCTGATGGACTGCGCTTTTAGGGTGTTGTTGGACTGCGGTTTAGTAACTGCCCGATCCGCGTTTTACTCAGAAGTAAGTCCCATTAAATTCCCCTAGGATTTACTCTCGTGCAACTAGGCATAGGATTGCATCCTTAGATGCTTGGAGTTGCAGTCCTAAATCTGCGCGGTGATGGTCCCTGGAGTTCAGTGGGGCTTGATTCTGAGTAAGCATCCTTAGGAAGTTCGTGCTGTCTTTCTAGCTGTGTCTTGGACGCTGAATGTCTCAGGAATATCTCCCCGACTGTACAAGTAATGGATAAATAATATGTAAAACAATAATGCTTATTGCTTCCTTTCTGGAAAAGAAGATGTCAAGGCTCCTGACTGTTTGGAAACAATCCCCTCTTATCTGGAAGTCCTTGCCCCCAAATAAGATGAGGGAGATGTGTTCTGTACTTGCTAAAGGGTGTTTCCATCTGTTCTTATTTTGTATTGTGCCAGGATTGAACCCTGCCATTGAAAACTGATAACTGGGTCTGAGCTCTGGCATAAATTCAGCAGTGAGCCATTCTCAGAGCCAGTTTGATACAACTTGATACTGGTGGTGTATAGTAGAACTTTACCATTTTTTTAATATGGCAACCAGCCTTTGGATGTGAATACTCTGATACCTCGGACATTATTTGAGTCTAACTCTCTTTACTGCAGTCAAGAAAAATGTTTGACGTGTTGACAACACAAATGGGGAGAAAACTGGATATTGTTTGAAATAGGCCTTTACACACACACCCCTTTTGTATCTACATACAATGTCTGTGTAAGTATATATACAAGTAAGCAATGTGCTTGTGATGCTTTTGTTGCATTAAATACTGTTTTGTTACAAGTTGCTTGTTGGCTGTGCTTCACATGCACTTTTTGTTCTGTAATATGGGTTGCTCTCCAGTCTCAACAAATGTTGGAGCATTCTTTCAAGTAACACATGTTGAAGCATGCACAACAGGCCAGAATGTGGGGCTTTGCACTTCTTCTTGGCAAAGGTAACAGGTGGCCTGCAGTCAGGACTGAGGCCAGTGTTGAACTATTATCTCCCCATGTTTCTGACCATAGCATGCTTTCTCCTTTGCCACAATGTATACACTAAGAGTAGCACATATAATGACAGAAAACAAAACTGAACCGTTGACCTGACAGTGGCCCAAATAATTCAAGTTTTCCAACATTCCATATGCCACAGTAAAAACTGGTTTTTCCAGATGCTGTGTTGTATAATCTCTGTTTCAAGTTTGTAAGCAAGCCCCATGCTCTCTCCTGTATGGACAAAAATACATGACCTTTGTCCTATTTTATACGCCCCTTTAAAATTTTTAACTTCCCTAAAAGAAAGGAACACTAAATACATCTTACATCTACCTCACTGTTTCATGCAGTGCCATATACCACTCTGTATACTCCCCGGATTTCCAGTCTATCAAATTGTCTAGATGCTGAGAACACAAATCCTTCTTTTCTGCCTTATGATGAGGATACAGCCACTGGGATGCTGAGCCTTGGGCAGTTTAAAAGGCACCTAGTACAAGTAGCTGGATAGACACACGCTTCATATGGGGAAATGCCCTGAAAATTATGCAACAGCCCAGTCCTCCCTCAAATTTAACTGGAGCTTTGCTATGTATTTTATTAGGGATAGTGGTCAATCCAGCCCTGACTGCAATTAATTTTATATGGGGATAATCCATTTAAACCGATAGGTAGAGCCTGGCCTCCCAGGGATCAAACTGGGAAGGCTAGTTTCTGGATTAAGGCAGGTATGCCACTTCATTGGACAAAGGGACTGTTGTCCTTCTCTCCACTGTGTGGCAGTCCCACCACTGCAGATGGCCAACTGTTGGTATTATAGCATTCCACAATTAAGGACACATCTGTCCATCAATCTCCAGTTTTGACATATTTATTTCCTTCACTGTGTTCCCCCTCCCCCGCCGGAATTAAATCCAAACAAATGATAACCATATAAACTAAGCTTGTTATTCCTGTTTGGTCCTTGAATCTGTTAAACATCTTAATTATGCTGTATGCTAATTTACCACTCACCCTCTACCCATATATATGGACTGGTAATTTCCATTTCATTGTATCTGAAGAAGTGTGCGTGCTCATGAAAGTTTATACCTTGAATAAAACTTTGTTGCCTTAATGGTGCCACTGGTCTCAAACTTTTGTTCTGTTGAAATTGTAGCTACTAGTTCAGGGTGGATCAGGTGATACCATGGACCAATAGGGTTCTTGTTATGTATTGACCATGCGGTCGCCATGTGCTCTCTTCATTGCGACCGCATGGCCAGAGCACATGGCCAGAGCATGGCCAGAGCACATGGCCAGGAAACTACCTGAGCTTCAGCCAGGTAGAACAAAGGCCAGGTGGATTCAAACCGGCCACCAATCCTGTACCTAGGTTTCTCCCAGGGAACCTATGAAATGTAAATAGACTTCTAATAGCCTATCAGGCCAGTTGGGTGAGGTCAGGGGATTGTCCCTGACCAGCATAAAAGGAGGGCTTGGAGCCCTGGGTTGTATGCTTCATCCGGACCAGCAATAAAGATCTAGCTGTTTCACTATTCCATGGACTCCCGACTCCAATACTTATCAGTGGCGACGAGGATGGGATCCCGATGAGCGACTCTCCAGCAGACCACAGCAGCACAGCGAGCTCCGTCCTGCCGGCCGCAGGCATCTCCGAGCTCCAGCGCTCCAACGCCTCGCCGCAAGCCGCTCTGAGCCCAATCCTCCGGCACTAGCCAGCGCCAAGCCTCAGCGCTCCCCGGCACCGCCGCAAGACACGAGGACATCGCTCAAACAGCCGCCGCCGCTCCTGCTCTGGTAAATATGGCAAACGCTCCGGGACCAATTACCCCTTTCAATACGTCTCGCCCCGAGACGTGGGAGTCCTGGCTCAAGACGCTGGGTTGTGCCTTTAAGGTCCGCGGAATCACAGATGCGGACCTGAAGAGTGCCTGGCTCTTGAGTTCCGGAGGGGTGGAGGTCATGCGGGTGGCCCAGAACCTACTAGCCCCGCAAGACCCCACCGAGGTGTCTTACGACGTGCTCACCAAGACCCTCGGCGATTACTTCGCCCCGAAGCCATCAAAACTGGCCAGGCGCTGGGAGTTCATACAGCGCCAGCAGCAGCCGGGGGAGTCAGCCGCCACTTTCCTGGCTGAACTCCGTCGACTAGCCGTGGGCTGCGAATTCCGCCACATGGATGACCATGTGGAGACCGCCTTCATGGGAGGGGTCCGGGAAGCCAAGCTCCGCCGGCGCCTCATTGCAATGCCGGAGCCAACCTTGGAGAAGATGCTCGAAACTGCGGCAGCCTTCGAGACAATGCAAAAGGACAAGGCAGCCACCAAAGTCCACCAGGCGGCTCCTCCCGAACCTGACTCAAGCGAAGAAGAGGACGTCCACCGGATGCAACCACGCTCGAAGAAGGGTGAGCCCGGCGTCCCCAGGCCCAAGGGCCGGCGCCCAGCATCTGTCTCTGTTCCTTCTCCTGCTTCCCTCAACAGGCAGGCCCCAACGTGCGCCAGCTGTGGGGACCCCCACGACAGACGGACATGCCGCTTCCGTGATGCCATCTGCCGCGCCTGCGGGAAAGCAGGACATCTCGCCCGGGCCTGCCGCCTGAGGAACAGCCATCGTGCCCCAGCAGCGAACTTCGAAGAAGTGGGTAGTGTCGTTCCCACGGCCACGGTAATGAACTTGCCTCAGCCCATCCCGGGCGCAATTTCCGTGTCTCTCCGAATAGAGGGAGTTCCTTGCTCCATGGAACTGGACTCAGGGTCAGCATATTCAATTGTGTCCGCAGCTACGTTCCGCCGCCTCTGCTCGAAGGGGGCACGCTGGCTGCGGCTGCCGGCTGGGTTGGTCCTCCGGGACTTCCAGAAAAACCCAGTGGCTATTAAGGGGCTAGCCAGGGTCCGGGTCCAGTACCATGCCTTTAATGGCCTGCTGGACCTTCTCGTGGTGGAGCGCAATCTAACCAGTCTCCTAGGTCGCGCCTGGTTCAAGCCGCTCGGAGTGCAGTGGACCGGAATACACCACATGGGCTCTACTGACTTCTCATCCATCTGCGAGGAATTTCCCGCCGTTTTCGATGGCTCATTGGGCTGCTACAAAGGACCCCCGGTTTCCTTCGACCTGGACCCGGCAGTCCGGCCCATCCGCGTGGCCGTCCGCCGGCCACCACTCGCCTTCCAGCCCAAAGTGGAGGCAGAGTTGGAAAAGCTCGTGGCACAAGGGGTGCTCGAGCCGGTCTCCCACGCCAAGTGGGAGACTCCCATTGTGACCCCCCTCAAAGCTAACGGGGAAGTCCGCATCTGCGCGGATTACAAATGTACAATTAATAAGGCATTACAGGACCACGCGTACCCGGTACCGGTGGTCAGCCATGTTCTGGCCTCCCTCGCGGGTGCCAAAATATTTGGAAAATTAGACTTGGCCCAAGCCTATCAGCAGCTTCCCGTAGACGAAGCAACGGCCGAGGCACAAACGATTGTGACTCACAAGGGAGCGTTCAAGGTAAAACGCCTCCAATTTGGGGTCAGCGTAGCACCCGGAATCTTTCAAAATCTAATGGATTCTCTCCTAAAAGATGTTCCAGGAGTGAAGCCGTTCTTCGACGACGTCCTCATCGCCGCCCCGGACGCCGACACGTTCGCAGCTCGCCTCCGGATGGTGCTGCAAAGGTTCCAGGACGCGGGTCTCAAGGTTCGAAAAGACAAGTGCACCCTGGGAGTCTCCTCGGTGACCTTCTTGGGGTTCCAAGTCACCGCAGACGGCATTCACCCTACAAAGGAGAAGGTAGTGGCAATTACAGGTGCACCCCGCCCGTCCTCAAAGGCGGAACTCCAGGCATTCTTGGGACTTGTGAACTTCTACCACGCCTTCCTTCCGCACAAGGCGGCGGTCGCTGAACCCCTGCATCGTCTCCTGGACAAGGGAGCGGCTTGGGCCTGGGGTCCCAAGCATGATGCAGCCTTCCGGGCCGTCAAAGACTTATTAATTTCAAATGCGGTCTTAGCGCATTTCGATGAGAGGCTCCCTGTCATCCTGGCCTGCGACGCATCCCCCTACGGCGTTGGGGCGGTCTTGGGACACCGGCTACCCAACGGAAAGGAGGTACCGGTTGCCTACTACTCCAGGACCCTGTCGTCGGCAGAACGGAACTACGCCCAGATCGACAAGGAGGCCCTAGCAATCGTAGCTGGCGTCAGGAAATTTCACGACTATCTCTACGGACGGTCGTTCACCGTGGCCACAGATCACAAGCCGCTGCTGGGTCTCCTTGCCCCCCACAGGCAGACCCCTCACATGCTGTCCCCGCGGGTCCTGCGGTGGTCAATTTTTTTGTCAGGCTACTCCTACGAATTGGTACATCGCCCGGGGAAGGCGATGGGTCATGCAGACGCCCTCAGCCGTCTTCCCCTCCCATCCTGCGACCCTGATCCGGCTCCCGCTTTCCACGTCGCGCTCCTAGAGGATCTACCGGAGCGCCCCGTACAGGTATCAGATGTGGCCCGTCGCACGCGGCGGGACCGCATCCTTTCCCGTGTCTCGGACTGGGTGGGAAGGGGGTGGCCGGAAAAACCGGGACCAGATTTTGCCGCTTTCACGGCACGCAGGCACGAACTATCGGCCCACAAGGGATGCCTGCTATGGGGATCTCGAGTGGTGATCCCCGGGCCCCTGCGGCCCCGAGTGCTAGAGGCCCTCCACGAGGCTCACCCGGGAATTGTGCGCATGAAAGCTCTGGCCCGGAGTTACGTATGGTGGCCAGGCCTGGACAAAGACATTGAGGGGCGGGTCCAGAAGTGTACCAAATGCCAGGAGTCACGGCCAGATCCGCCACACGCTCCTGTCCGATCCTGGGAATCTACTAACAAGCCCTGGTCCCGCCTGCACCTAGACTTCGCGGGACCGGTCCAGGGCCGGTTGTTTCTTATCGTTGTTGACAGCTACAGCAAGTGGCTTGAGGTAGTGCCGGTAGCTTCGACCTCCACCAACGCTGCCTTAAGAAGTCTCTGGCCGATCTTCGCGACACACGGAATGCCAGAAACTCTCGTGACCGACAACGGGACCGCCTTCACCTCCGGCGAGTTTCAACGGTTTGTGGAAGCCTGCGGTCTGCGCCACATCCGCTCCGCTCCGTTCCACCCCGCAACCAATGGCCAGGCCGAGCGCATGGTGAGGACAACGAAGGACGCGTTAAAGAAGATGGAGCATGGTGACTGGGAAGAGCAGCTGTACAAGTTCCTGTTCTGCCAACGGAACACACCCCACTCAGGGACCGGGCGCCGGCCAGCCGAACTTCTGATGGGAAGACGACTGGGAACCGTCTTGGACCGCCTACATCCCGACCGAGCAATCGAGGGGAACCCGACAACGGAGGACCGGCCAGCTGCCCGAGGATTTGCTCCCGAAGACCCCGTATATGCAAAGAACTTCGCGCGGGGTCCAACATGGCTCCCCGCGAGGATCGTCCGAGTCACAGGGCCTTATTCCTATGAGGTCCTTACGGAAGATGGCGTAGTCTGGAAACGGCACATTGACCAGATTCGACGCCGTACCCAGAACCACGATGATACCCAGGCCCCCGAACTCCCTGCACCAACAGACCGTGACATCGACACGACTCCAGAAGCAGCGCCAGACCCTGATCCGGAGACTGCGGAGATGCCGCTCCTGCCCGCGGACGAAGCAGTCGCACCATCCACACCTGAACAACCCCCGAGCAGACAGGCCCCGCCAGCAGAACAACTACCCACACCGCAACCTGCCGACACTAGCAACACGCCCCGCCTTACAACCCCCCGGCGCTCTGGACGTGAGCGCAGACGCCCGGACTATCTCAAAGACTATGTGTGCAGAGGGGTTCTGGACTATGGGGGGAGGGGTGTTATGTATTGACCATGCGGTCGCCATGTGCTCTCTTCATTGCGACCGCATGGCCAGAGCACATGGCCAGAGCATGGCCAGAGCACATGGCCAGGAAACTACCTGAGCTTCAGCCAGGTAGAACAAAGGCCAGGTGGATTCAAACCGGCCACCAATCCTGTACCTAGGTTTCTCCCAGGGAACCTATGAAATGTAAATAGACTTCTAATAGCCTATCAGGCCAGTTGGGTGAGGTCAGGGGATTGTCCCTGACCAGCATAAAAGGAGGGCTTGGAGCCCTGGGTTGTATGCTTCATCCGGACCAGCAATAAAGATCTAGCTGTTTCACTATTCCATGGACTCCCGACTCCAATACTTATCAGTTCTGTAAAATTGCTGGCTCTAATCTGATTTTCTTGGCTGAATTGCAGACCTGATTGGCCTCCAGTTGAAAGCCCTGACCATATGAAGATGGCACCCACATTTATAGTACTTGTACCACTAGTTCCAAATATAAAATAAGATTTGTTGTGTTTCCCACACACCCCCATCCACTGGCCTCACAATCCAAGGTTTAGGCTGCATTTCTCAAAACATCAAACCTCTCTTATTGTGGAAGGGCTCCTGTTACTGGAAATAGTGTGAAAATTAATGTCTTGATAATAATTGAGGATTAGGAAGAGTGAAACCACACACAATTCTGGTATCTTACCATGGTGAACTGTGCAAATTGAAGTACATTCTTAAATGAAACAAGTGACTGAACAAAAGAAAGGATACAGAGCTAAACCTAAAATCTGAGAGGTGATATATCCAGCTCAAGAGGCTGCATGAGGAATATTTCCTGTACTACAATATTCTATACAAGGAATTGTATGACTATGAGCTGTACTTTTTAATTCTACTGTATTGATTCTAAATCAGATTGAGTCCTTTGTCAGTCAATCAAACTTAGAAGGCATTCAGAAAGCTAATGTGGTGTAGCAGTGTTGCATTAAGACTGGGGAGACCCAAGTTTAGACCTTCACTCACCTATGAAGCTCACTGACAATGCAATTCTATGCAGAGATACGCCATTCTCTTTATCTCAGTTGGCTTCGACTGGAGTAATTCTGCGTAGGATCTCTCCCTAATCTAACACACAGATAGTTGTGAGAATAAAAAGGAATGGGAGAACCATCAGTGCTCTCCTGAGTTCCTTCAATACACATGTAATAGATATAAATCAGGGGTCAGCAATCTTTTACAATTAAAAAACCAAATGACAACATAATTCAGAGCAAGAGCTCAACAAAGAGCATTGTATAAGAAAGCCAGTTTTCATAAATGAAAATAGAAGGCTTTATGAAAATACAAAGAAAGCCAGTGTGGCATAGTGGTTAAAGTATCAGACTAGGATCAGGGCCACCCATATTCGAATCCCCACTCTGCCCATGGAAGTTTACTGGGTGACCTTAGACCAGTCACACACTCTCAGCCTAACAGGGTTGTTATGAGGATAAACTGGAAGCAAGGAGAAAGATGTAAGCTGCCTTAGGTCCCCACTGAGGAGAAAGGCAAGATATAAATATAGTAAATAAATTAATAGTTTAAAAAAAGAAGCTTAAGATTACTTATAATTGACATTGATTGACATACACAAAGTTTTCACAGCCTGAATACTGGTTGTTATGAGTCCTTTACTAGCAAGGGGCACACACGAGATCTCACAATGCCTAATAAATATACACAACATCACCCTGTGAAATTGTTTTAGTATACTGGCATAAATCTGCATGTGGTTCACACTTGGATTACTAGCAACTATTTAGCTCTATTGTATTCCTTTCTGTAAAATATCTCTTAAAAGCTCTTTAGTCCCATAAACATCTTTTCCTGCCATTCCCTTCATCTACTGATAGTTCTATAATCCCACTTACCCTCCAATATACGTTAACGTAAACACTTAATTTTCTTTTTAGAAGAGCTTTATTTGGTTTCATACTGAGTCACATTTGGCTCTGGAACCATAGGTCAGGGATCCCTGAGACAGACTTGCTCACGGTAATAGACTAACTTGTGGAAACTTTATGGCAAGAGGTGATGTGTGATTTGGCTGTACAAATATTGCAGATGCTGCTAGCAAATCAATCTTTTGAATGGCTGTTCAGTCATTATTTCTGTTTGAGTATTAATATACACTTTGTCCAAGTCCTCGAAGCATAATGTGTATTGCAAAATCGATGGAAATTCTTAGGAGCAGAGTGTCAGATCACAGTATCCTCCGGGGGCAAATTTAATGTGTATCAGTAGGTGTTACTGTCACTTTAATACTCTATCCGCTTGCAATTGGCGGAAAGATTGGAACATTCCTGCATGTTGAAGGACAGCGTTGGGCCGCGATTGGCTGCTCTGAACGCAGCAGGACACTTCCTGGAATGTCAGCAAGCCACCGACGTTCTGCCAGGTCTCCTCACTGGAAAAGTGGTGGTGGGTGGGGGCTATCTTTTATCACGTAAGTGAGTAATAGCTTCAGAATTGTTGGTAAAGGGAGATGTGGGATTTCGGTAATCTCTTTGGTGTTTTGTGCCTTGAAAGAAAGGGCTGCGTGAATGCTGTAGGATAGGCAGCAGAATCCATGTTCTTTAAGAGGAACGCTGCTCACCAGCACATTCACTAAGTTGTTTCATTGTAGTTTTAAGCTCTCTCCTTATATTCCAAGATCATGGTGGAAGGGATTTCCTTTAGCATTAGCAAATCAACCTTTGCTTCACCCAGAAGGGAAGCATGCACCACCAAACATGTGCCGGAGGTACACTTTGTTTGCGCTGGTGTGAATGGTGGTGGAAGATTGTATAAAAACAAGGAAATATGTCTTTTTTTTCCCCCTTACAGTGGCATGTGATCAGCACTGCAGTTTGAGCAAGGATGCTTTGCCTGTTCTTTTTAAACCAGCTTTATACTAGTGATAAAGAGAGACTCTGCATACTGTGCTGAAAAAACAGGTAATTGTTGATAGAATGATAAATGGTTTATATGTATATTGAATAAGTAATCTGTTTAAACTGGAGAGTACATACACACCACTACAGCTAATTTATTTCCAATCTGATTTGCTGGACAGTAGTACAAATAAATGTCTGCTTATTCAATGAATGGTTTGATACATGCTGGTCTAGTCTATGTTTATGTGGAAACAGAGCTAGGAAAAGATTGTGATCTTCTACGTTCTAAAATTTCAATCAGTTGGTGCTTTTATTACATTGGTGCCAATGTTTTGTGTTCTTGGTTTTGTGTGGATTTTTTTAGTTTAATCTTGGAATGTCAGAGTGAGTTTTTCTTTTCTTTTTTTGCACAGACTACAGATAACTGTAGAGGATCTATTACAAATATATATGCTCTTTTGCTTAAAAATATTGAGGTATTTTTTAGTTACCATAATAACTGGAATAGGGATTTGCAGAGAAACCTCAGACCAGAGGAGTGGAAATGGCTGTTGAATACTGCTTTGCCTAGACTTATGTACACAAGATTGAAGGATAATTTGTTTCAGTGATATCTTACTTCACGTAGACTGGTTATTACATAAAGGAATGTACAAGATTGTTGCTGGAGTCGTGGATAATTTGGTGCTAGTTTTGTTCATATTTTTTTGGAGTGGTGCAAAAATATAGAATTGTGGGGATTTTTAATCCATTAATGATGTGTTATATATTAGCTTATCTCATGAGCCAAAAGTTATATTATTTGGTTATATTAAAGATTATGTTGTTTTATCAGATTTGGAGTCTGTCTTAACCCTTCTTGTGGATACTAAAATAACCCTTATTGATAGATGGAAAAAACAGCCTCTCCAGCTCCCAGCAGCTGGTTGGATTCTGTTTGGGAAAAATGTGTTGCTTATTAAATTAATGCCAAACAGCATTAAGAAGCCCTTCTGCTATTTCAGATAAGTTTATGGAATGTTGGGATTTGTTCATAAAGTTCTGGAAAGATGAGGCTACAGGCGGAATTTCTCTTTATGTTTTCTATGAGCTACTCTGAGCCATCTCTGTGTGGCATTGATATTTATATTTTGAGAAATTACAGAAACAATGTTATTATAAATTATTGTTTACTTATTAAATTTCAGGAATAGCTATGAGATGTTTTTGTTTATGACAACAGGACCATGTTAAATTTTTTTGGTATCTATATGGGCAAGCTAATCAAGATTTAATGAGCTGGCAAATTTTATTTATACTCTGCTTGCCTCACAGAACTATGAATCAGGATATTCGTTATAGCCCATGTGTCTCACTGAATCAATGTTATGTATTCAAACAGAGATCTGTATTTTTTATACATCTGTGTTTCTAAATAAAATTATTTTAAATATATATAAATATAAATAATGTCTCCAGGAAGATAAGTAATTTGTTTTTATGTTTGAAGAATAAAGCCTACAAAGGTGACCGGGGTCAAATAATGTAGCCTTAATCTTTTACTAGCTCCAAAGTACTATAAAGAAGAAATCCAAAATATAAGATTGGAAGTGACCAAACTGGCATTTTTATTTTATTTAATTTATTCACAATAGAGAGTGAAGTTGAGATATTAACTTGTATATTATAGCTGTGATTTCTAAACACTTCATAAGCATAGACTGCTGCAGGAATATCTAAAATCTTCCAAATGTGTGGTAGAATATAGTGGTATCTTCTGGTTAGACTTTGGGTAGACGTCATAATGTTGGTCCTTGTGGGAAGGCCACAAACTCCATTTTCATATACTGATCCATATGGTGAGCAGATTCTAATAGTTGTAGCCTCCATATGGCATTTCTGCTATACGGAAGTGTTTTCAGCAGCTTCCACACTAGATGGGGAAGGGGATGTTAGAGTAGTTCAAACTACTATCTACCTAGGCCATGGGTGGTCAGTTCACAGCATGGTGTGCATGTGGCACAGGCAATACAGGTTTGTGACATGCCTGGACAGAAGTTCTATAATTCTGTGGTATGAAGCATCAGATACTCCTGCCTGCCTCCCTAGTAATATGACCTGCTTGATTCTTGGAATAGTAGACAAGGTATGAAACTACACCATGTTTGTGGGGGTACGATGTATAATAGGGTACTGCTATTTGGACTTGACATGTGGAACTCTTGCCAGGTTAGCAATCCTTGTTTCAGCATATATCTTCTTGAGCAGAGATCTGAGCTACTATTCAGTATTTGAATTTTATATGGTTAGAAATTAAAGAGCCATGTTGACCAGAACTTAGTCTCTTTGACTTCTTTGTTGTGTTATTGATATACAAAGTAGACACATTTCAAGTTTGACATCACTTCCAAAAATACGCTATGGTCCTACATAAGTTTTGGAGCTGAAGAAATTCCCCTTCAGTGAGAATGGGAGGATTCTAAATTGCAGTGAGTTGATAAAATAATGTGATGCGAGTTACATACAATAGGTTTTTAATGTTCTGCTACTGGAGGCCAGGAACTGGATGGCAGAGGAGAACGGAGTGGGTACAGAGGAGAGTTACGAGGATGATTTGGGGCCTGGAGACCAAGCCCTATGTGGAAAGGCCGAGGGGCTTGGGAATGTTTAGTCTGGGGAAGTTGAGGTTGAGGAGGGACATAATTGCTCACTTTAAGTATTTTAAGGGCTGTCACTTAGAGGATGGTGGGGAAGCTGTTCCTGTTGGCAGCAGAGGATAGGACTCACAGTAATGGGTTTAAATTAAGGGTGGGAAGCTACTGGCTGGACATTAGGAAAAACATTTTTACAGTAAGAGTTTTTCAACAGTGGAATCAGCTGCCTAGTGAGGTGGTGAGCTCCCCCTTACTGGCAGTCTTTAAGCAGCGGCTGGACAAACACTTGTCAGGGATGCTCTAGACTGATCCTGCATTGAGCAGGGGGTTGGACTAGATGGCCAGTATGGCCCCTCCCAGCTCTGTGATTCTATGATTCTATACTCAGTAGAACTTTTCATAAATGAAGACCATGAAACAGTGCTTTCAGTAGAGGAGGGCAAAAAATAAAGTTAAACAGTAAGGTCACAATAACAAGGTTTTATTATGTACTGCGATATTCCTATTGTTTGTTTTGTTCACTGGTTTTAAAATGTTTCGCAAAAACAATTTACTCAGATCTCGGAAATCAAAAGGCATTGAACATGTCAACAGAAACCTTGGTGAAGGATATTAAACCAGGCCTGAAAAACCTAAATCTTATATTCATTGTACTGGAGACGGGTGAGTAATTTTTTTAAAAAAGCTTATTATTGGTTAGGTTGGTTTTTAAAACCTTGTACAGAATAGAAGGGTGGCCAGTTCATTTATGTTTCATAAAAATTTTATTTGTGAGCTTATGACTATAGGTCAAATGTGACGACGATTTTGGAAGATTTCCCAGCAGATCTTCAGTATGTTTTTATTAGTAAACAGTAGCCTGGTGTGTGTGTGTGTGTGTGTATGTCATTTGGATTGGGATTACAGTATGGAGGCGAAAGTTCTTAGTTATTTAAAAGACTTATATGCCACTTTTCTCCTGAATTAGAGGCCTAAAAGTGGCTTACAAACTTTAAAACCACAGTATCAACTACTCAGACCCCTGTTATTGTAAAGTTCAAACTGACACCCAGTCCCTTCTTGATATCCCTTTGATCTAAAAAGCTTGGTTTGACAATTGCAGAAAAGCTCTAGAACCAGCAATACCCCCCAATACTACAACCCCACCTAAAAACAAAATGCCTACTGAGCAAAAGATTAATATAACAGTGGCATGGGAGCACATCTCAGACCTAGCTATATTGCCACTTTGGGAGGTGGTGGCAATTTAAAACAGAAGCCTTACCCCTAGCAACTGGTCCAGTCATCACTTCCAAGTTGTGGCAGCTAGAGATGAAAAGGTCTAGGGCCAGTGGCAAGTCTTGGTGTACATTTTCCCCCACCCTAAAGTGGGGTAACTAGAATTATGCAGATGAACTGAAGAGATGGCAGTCGGCAAACTAAGGCAGTAAACATCTTCTCCCTGCCCAGTCCCAGGTAGCAGGTCTTTATACCATCTCTAGGCAGCGGGTGGAGTTAAAGCCCAGCAGGTGGAATTAAATGAGCCAGCAGTCTAGAGACCTAGGCAGTCAGCAGCTTGGGCTGTTTTCTCAGACCTCAAATGGTATCTTGGAGTAGCTATTTTTTCTGTTCGGGGAAATAGATAGGCAGGCAGTATGTTTCCTCCAGCAAGGCAAAGGGAGTCATTGGGACTTGAGAAAATGACATTGGGAGGAAAGAGTTAAAACTTGTGGGCCTAATCTAAATTGGGATGACTTCCCCCACACACTGCTATTTAGAAACGTTGGACGCATCTGTGGATGTTCCAGTATGTTTGTCTCTTCTGCACACCTGGGTAGTGGGATACAGTATCTTAGGTAATGATGGTTGGGTATAGACTTTCTTCTGTTTATGGTCAAAAAAGTGAGGATATTGCAGGAGTACTAATGGAATGTCTGTAATAGTTACAAACTGATAAATAAGACGCTGTGAACTGGGTAAGCAGAACAACGTCCCAACATGTTGAGTGTCTAGTCCTACACACAGAATTCTGTTTTCAGCACAGTAGTATATTCTGTGGATTCAGAAAATAGGTTATCCTATCCTGACCATTGGGTACTGCCGATTAGCATTTATGTCAGAATAGTCTCACCTTGTTTGTTAATAAACATTGCACTTGTATATGAAGCTGCCTTATACTGAATTAATATCAATATTATCAGCTCTGATGGGCAGCGCCTCTCCAAAGTCTCAAGCAGATGTCTTTTGTATCACCCTTTAAACTGGAGATGATAGAGACTGAACCTGGAGCCTTCTGGTAATAAAGTAGCCGCTGTGCCACTAAGCCACAGCCACTTCTAACTTCTATATTTTTTACTCTTTTGTACTGAGAGTTATTGTTGTGAAGCAATACATTTTAAGAACACACTTTCTTCTCCATTTTTCTGTTTGTTTCTGGGGTAAAGTGCAATGATGCTTCTAACAGCTTCCATAGGCTTGGGGTTGGGATAGAACTTTTGGTTATTCCAGCATAAAAACAGCAGTATCCTCTTAATTACATCAAATTATGGTAACTGCTTCACTACCAGGTCGGGTAACCAAGACGAAGGATGGCCATGAAGTACGGACATGTAAAGTAGCAGATAAAACTGGCAGCATTAACATCTCTGTGTGGGACGACATTGGCAACCTAATTCAGCCAGGAGACATCATCCGACTCACCAAAGGGTATAGATCATTCTTTCAATTGGAGTGGGATGGGTGGGGAATGGGAAGTAATCAGGCTCAGCTACCCTGCTGGCAGATGTTGAGCTACTGCGGCTGCACTGTGTTTTGGCCAGGATCTTGCAAAGACTGATGGCTCTCACTGCCTGGCTCTGGGATGGGGTTGTGTACAGCCAGTCGAGCAGTTCACCTCTTTTGGGCCACCTTGGCCCAGGCCTTGGAGCTGGTCAAAGGGGGTCATGACAGGAAGTCTCTAAGAAAGATGCAAGTATTTCTTAATCTTCATAAACATGTTTCTGTCCTGAGAGTAGTAATATATATGAATTCATCCCAAATAATAGTGGGAACAACTGGGGGAGGTAAAGCTATACATAGTAACTTAGATGCCTTATAAGAGTGACAATGTTTGGGAACATGGTGGTGGTAAAGACATTTTGTAATTGTGTGCAGCACCTTCCTTCCCTGCCAAAGTAACCAAGTGGGGCAGACTGACCATTTAGGTTATGGGGAGATTTCCCAGTGAGTCACTGACATAGAGGACCTCTGGTGACCAGGCGAGAGCACAGCCAAGCTCCAGCAACTCTGCCAACACCTCAGGGCCCACTTGGCTCATAAGATCAGCAGCAGTCACAGGAGGAAGCAGTGGAGGAAGCTGCTAAGCCCCTGCAAAGCACTGGAGGAAGCTGCTAAGCCCCTGCAATGCCAAAAGGGCTGCTTAGCTTTGCTTGTTTCAAGGCCATTTTCTCTTCCCAGTCTATTCTTGATAACTAAGCATGCATTCTGGGTACATATTCTGGCATAACTATTTTAGGTAGATAAGCAGGCAGAATTTTAAAAATAGCATTTTTCTAAGCAGAAACCCTTGCTCATTGTTGTGTTTAAAAGAATCCAGAACACAATGCAGGGCTGCATCCATGATTTGGGGGGCCATCTGGCAATGGACCCCTTAACCTGAAAGATGTAGGCTGTGCAAGTAGGAATCTCTCACATGGAGAACCCATGAAGTTCAGAGTGAAAATGACAGCCTTGGTAGAAGAGTGGACCCTTTGCAAGATTTGAAGCCCTGGAAAATGAACTGTTTTGCCATTCTGTAGAGCCAGCTCCGATGAACTGGGCACTTGTTTGTTTCCCTGCAAGCATGTTGGGCCTATGTGAGAACAAGTCAAGAGTCTTACTGACTTCAGTGAGAGTTAAAGCACACTTGTACCTTACCACACTAAGCAAAGTTGCGTGCTTCTTAAGCCTGTTGACTTCAGAACATTTTGAAAGGTGTAACTGCTTAGGATGGCACTGTGAACTGTCCTCAGATTGCATGCATTATTATACAGGACTGCAAAAGCTCAACTGATTTAAATCAAAAGCCAAATGAATTAACATGTGATGCTCCAAGGGCAGCCAAAATCAGACGTTAGATTGCGAGTTTAGTATATATTCCATGTTGGAGGTCTTTTGTTGTGCTGACATGGAGCATGGGTTTCTCCTTATCCAGGTATGCATCAATTTTCAAAGGCTGCCTGACTCTATACACTGGACGTGGAGGAGATCTGCAGAAAGTTGGAGAGTAAGACCTATCGCTTATCCCAAGATTGCTTTCAAGGGCTGGGTAGGTGGGCTTGGTTAGTTCAGATGCAAAGCCTAGTTTTGGCAAAATAATAAGTGTTGTTATGGAGAGTATAATCTACCCTGAAGTCATGGAATGAACTCCCCCAAACTTCCAGAGTAGAATACATCTGTGGTGTTTGTATATCCAACACTCCATTGACCACTTTATCTGCTGTCTCTTCCACTACAGGTTTTGTATGGTTTATTCTGAAGTGCCAAATTTTAGTGAGCCAAACCCAGAGTATGTGGCCCAACAGTCACAAAGCAAAAATGTGAGTATAATAGGATAGCCTTAGTTGATGCTGACAAATGAAGTAACTTTGGCTCAAATTGTGGAAGTATCTGATGTCCCCATGGGGTGTCCCACTCCTGGAGCTGTTCTTTATTCCACCACATGCTGCCCTTGTATCTTCTGTTGCCACAGGAAACTCTTGAAATCCCAGTTTCCCTTCTGCTACCAGAGGCACGCAACAGATATTCCTTCATCTGATTCCCATTACCACCCACTTCCTCTGTACTCTCCCACATTTATTTATACCCTGGAACAGCCTGCTGATAAATTTACCTGATCTCAGGAATGAAAGCAAAAAGGAAGCTTTGGATACCAGGGCAACTCTTTGGGGTGCATGCCCATAGATTTACCAGGTCCACAATTTAAGGAGGACATCTACACCTGTAAGAGCTGCACTGTAGGTAGAGCTCCGTCGAGTGCTGCTTTTTCCATCATGGTGCTACAGTGAGAAGGAGAATCGGCACGGAATGTTGTTTGTTCCCCTGAGCAGTTCTTAAAAATGCAGGAGCCTTCTCTGGTTATGGACTTGGCAACTCTGCTGTTTCCAGGACCAGGCTTTAGGGCTCTACCTTCTGTCCAGCCTCTTTGTAGCATCCATCCTTTACCCTCTTCCCCCTCTCCTCTGAATTGGATTGGTTTCCATCATACTTCTGAGAAACTATTACCATCAAGAAGGCTTGCACACTTCTATTATTCCAAGGAATAACAGATTTTTTTTATGAAGGGATCAGAACTGAAGTATAATGGTACAGTCCAGGAGGGTACTTCTATAAGGGAACAGAATTGTAGTCTGTTGCAATGTTTATGGCTTGTATCATCCTGCTACTACTGCACTGTCTTGCTATGAAGGTAATCCGCTTTCCTCATTAGTTATGGTATGCCACGCCTTTGATGGTTTTGTTTGCATTGTTCCCTAATTTCTGTAATCCTAGTCCTGCTGCATTGTTACTGGAGGTCTTGTGCTGGCTGAATTGTTTTCTGTATTTTGTGATCCACCTACAGTCTCAGTGAGAAAGGCGGGCTATAAATGAAGTAAATAAAATTAATCATATATATTTTCATTTAATTTTAAAAGTTCTGTCTGGGGAGCCTCTGCATTTGCCAGAATGTGTGAATAAACTTGATTGTTTTCCCCAGACGCAGAATGATAATTCAGCGCCCGCAGCATCCCAAACTGTACCAGGCCCCTCCTCCTCCTCCTCCTCCTCCTCCTCTTCCGCAGCAGGTAGGCAGCCTTCTTTAGCAGTGCTAAGAAAACTGAGTGCTCTCAGGTGAGTGATGCACATCATGACTTGTTTAGCCAGGAGCAGGTCTGGAGGATTTATTGTCTTGCCAAATTCTTTCGCCTACAAGTAGTGCAATATATGCTGCATGGCCTTCTGTGCCTCTCTGATTCCTGCATATCTAGTCAGAGTGGTGAACAGGAGTAGTTCTTTGCAGTTCTATGATTTTAAATGTATTGAGAGTCCCTAACACTCCATAGAATCTGGGTGTTAGAAACCACATATAAGTAAGAACTAGAGACAGTTAGAGCTTACAGAAAACTAATGCAACAGGGAGAAAGCTACCAGTGATTTTAGTTACTGTGTAGGTTTTCTGTTTCCATCAAGCTTTTTATATAGGAGAACATTCCAACATGTGTTTCTCCAACTGCAGTCTGACACAGCACACTTCTTCCTACTACGCTGTTTCTACCTTGTTCTCTTGCATGTGTAAATCAGGCAGGATGTCTTGATTTTGTTCCGAAATATGCCACTGAACCATTGCAACATTTTAAGCAAATGACTCTGTCTTCACGCTTCATTTTTTTAAACTGGCATCTTTAAAGAATGTCCAATATTAAATGTATCAAGAACAGCAATATATCAACAGAAATATTCTGACCATATTTTTCATTCGAACTTGCTTCAGATTTATTCTCATTTCCACAACACCATTTGCTTGTTTCTCTCCCTTCAGCTAATCTAACATCGTACGCTGACAATAAAATTTGAGTGTTCTCCATTCTATCTACCCAGTCAGCATTTATCTGAAATGCATTGTCATCCAATTATTCCAGTTACTAACCAATTTAGAACGAAATCTTTATCTTCCATATTAATTATGTTTTTAATGTATCCCAGAAACATTTAATGGTTTCGCCTCCATGGTTTCAGTAATATTTTTTTCTCCTATACTTGTTTTTAAGCCTCTGATAACCAGAATGGAAATGGATTGATTACCCCTAGCAGTTCCACACATCCACCAAGTGTCCCCACCCATCCCACCAGTGGTCGCATCACCCGGAGTCAGCCCAACCACCAGAGCGGAGGGTCACTGGGGACAAGTTCCTCCTCCAACCCAGTCAGCAATGGCAAAGAGACACGGCGAAGCAGCAAGAGATAATGGGTGCAGGACTAGAGGGCACCTCTTCTACTGTCTGCTTGTTACCTTTTTACCTCCTCATGACCCAACGCTGAGGCAGAGCGGTAGATATTGAGAAGAGATGGACACTAGGCTGGAGCACAGACTATGAAACCAACTTAAGTTTAGCCACTGAAATGTTCTTTTAACATGTGATGCTGAGCACCGGGTGAGGAATTCGGTATATTTATACTTGTATTTCATGTAAAATGTGTACTTTTCAGGACTCTCCACACATGTATACTACACTTTCATTCTTGCAGGGAATTGGCATGATCACTCTTCCATCTTGTCTGATTTTTGTCGCACAGTTTATCTCCTCACATCACTTTCCTGCCTTAGGGGCATGTGTCCTTGAATCTAGCACCATTTAGACTTCTGCAATCCTTATAAATCTACCATTTATTGACATGGTAGCTTCATAGTGAGGCTTGTGAAACTATCCTGGATTGGATTGTTTTAAGGTTGTGAACAAAAAGACAGCTATGTTTGAGTTTCTATGAAGTGCTTAGTTCTCACAAATACCTTTTACACGGGAGCGGGTATAGCAAGTCACATAAATTTATGTCGCCTTTTCCATGCCAAACTAATACTGAGTATCGCTGGGTGGCCAATACGATCTCTGTTGTTTTTCCCCCAAAGATATTTTTAATAGATTGAAGCATCCTGTGGGTAGGCTTCCATAGATGTAATGATGTTAGATTAGAAGTGTGGCAAAACTGACAAGAGCAGATTTTTAATTGTTCTAAAAAACTAACATTTTATTGTTGTTTTTGTGCTAGATGGTTAAATTAGATTGTATGTTTTTATTTCATTACACTTCAACGTGGCTGGCATCATAATTTAGCGGGGTCAGACAGTTACTGGCTCCCTGGCCCATTAAAGGGCCTACCAACCAGGAACCTGTGCGGCCATTTTTGTTCTTATTTAGTCCAAGGTCTCCAGAGGTGTTGCGTGTTGTCTCTGACCCTTCCAAGCCTTATGTGAAGAAAGTATTCTTCACACACTTCCCTAAGGTACAGCAGGGGTCTTTGGTATCCTCACTGGCCAGGCCTTCACTCCCACCTGAGAAACTGAAGGGGCCATCCGAGGCCAGGGGCTCCAAGGGCCTTTAGAAAGCTATAGCAGTTAGCGGCCTGAAGGAATGTTAGTTATGGCCTGCATTGTAAATGGAATTGTTGTAAACATTGAAAATAGGATGGGATTTTAACACTAAAATGTTTGCCCAAGTTTTAACACAATTTCTTAGAAGACAATACAGTGTTTTACATTTTTTGTAACAGTGGTTCTATGGCCATAAGCCAACAGTATTTAAGAATATTTTAAAGGCCCTTTGCATATTTGCTGGGGCCTCATTCTCCCCATTCCGGTGCCTCTGTTCTTTATCCCAGAATACTGGCATGAACTAGCTGGGAAACAGGTTGTGGTGTTGGTATTTTTTAAAAAGGAACATTACATTTGTCCAATCTGGTGTGGCTACTTGAGTGTACTCTCAATGAATGTGTTGGGAATAAATACTTCAATCTTCCTTTTCTTCTTTATTCTGCAAATCTCTGATCAGAATAAATGGGTCATTCCATGTAACTGTGGGTACAAGGGCAAAACCCCTTTTCCACTGATTTCTACCTAATCCAGCATGAAATCATCTGGGAGGACAAAGCAGTGCCCTTAGGAGGGCCCATATGACAAATAAACAGCAAGTGTTCCTTGCGAAAACATTTGGTATGATGTGAATAGTACAATAAAGCCCTTTTAAGGTCCAACATGTGGAGTGCTATTTCATTTGGTGAAGAGAGGTTTGAAAAAAGGCAGGCAGTGAGATCACCTGAGGTGAAACTTGGAGACAACCTTAGGCAAAAAATGGAGACTGAGTTTGGGAACAACCCTACCTGGAAAGAACTCAGTATATGGAGGGTCAATTCCGAGGGCAGCCAACTCCCCCACCCGGCATGGAAAGTTAATAGCCACCAGAAAACATACCATGAGGGAGAGAACATGTAGCTAAGGGTTCAAATGGGGGCAGCAACAAACTAGAGAGTGTGAGAGAAAGGCAGCATTGAGTAACTGGATGAGTTACAGGAGGATAATAGGTTATATAAACCCCTTCAGAAATTGTTTGGAGGTGAAATGTGAGAAGACCGTGGTGTCATCTTTAACACAATAAAAGGCAAAGATTGCAGCAAGGTATACCTGAAGGAGGGAGGCCCAACATCTTTAGGTGTAACAGGTAGTTTAAAATTAAAGGTAAGGGACAAGATGAGGCTTTATGTCCAGTAACTGAGAGCCACAAGGTGAATCTCTGCCATTTATAGTCATAGGATTTACAGGTAGAATCCCTGCAGGAATGCAGGAGAACATCCAAAACCCCTGATGAGAAAGTCACGCGAGAAGGTGCAGAAGCCACGTGGCCAGCTTAGTTTCTGCAGACTGTGACACCACCATGAGCCCTCACATAGCAGGTCCTGAGCTAGAGGAAAATGATGAAAACTGCTGGGACAGGGCAGCAGAACCATGGCTGACACGGCTAAAAAGGCACTATCACTATGGCATGGGTTCTTTCCTGAGCTATCTTGGTGAGAACCTTCCCAGAAGAGGGTTTGGTGAGAAGGTATAAATGGTTCCTCCCCAAGGGATTTAGAAGGCATTGCCCAGAGATGCAGGGTTGTGGCCAGCCCTGGAACAGAATGGGGGCTTTCTTGTTCCATCTGGTGGCAAACAGGTCTATGTCTGGGGAACCTCATGCCTGAAAGGACGTAGTGATTGGTAATAGACCATTGTGGTGAGGAAGGGAGACCCTGCTCAGGAAATTGGCTTGTTTGTTGTCTACCCCTGCAATATGGATCGCGTGAATGTGAATATTGTGACATATTGCCCAAAACCATATCCTGGAAGCTTCCGGGCACAGCAGGATGAAAATCGTACCTCCCTGTATGTTCAGTTAGAACACTGTACTGTTTGGGTTTGTACGATTTTTGTCCCACAGTATGTTTTTAAAAGAAGTGAAAGCAAGGCATATTACTCTAAGTTCCAAGATATTAACATGCAGTTTTGACTCATGAACAGACCAAGCACCTTGAATAAATGAGTCTCCACAATACGGCCCCCCTAACCCATCAGAGAGGCATTAGGGAAACTGGGAAGTCTGAGCCTAATGGAATTCCCCGCTCTAGATAAGTCTTGTCTGACCACCAGAGCAGAGATTGAACAATATACCTGGGTAGTGACAATTTAGCACTCTGAGAATGCTTCTGGGGCTGGTACGTCCGTAAGAACCAGTTTTGCAGAGGCCTTACTAAGTCTAGTGAATGGAACAAGAGAAGTTGTGAAGGCCATTAACCTAACAATTTCTGAATATTAAAGACTGATTGAAAACATTGTTTGCAGAATTTGAGCACTAAAGCCCAAACAGTTCGGAATCTTTGAAGGAGAAGGAAAGCATGGCCCACTTTAAACTCTAATGTTGCCCCAACAAACTCAGTCTGTTGAGATGGAGAAAATATGGACTTGTCCCAGTTAATTGTTAAACCCAGTTTGGAGTCTGCTAACACAACCAACAATAAGTGAGACTGCAGTAAGTCAGGCGAGTCAGCTATGAACCAGTCATCAAGATAGGGGAATACTGTGCACCCTTTGGACCTCAGAAAGTTAGTAACTATGTCCATACACTTTGTAAAAACTCTAGGGATTGTAGCAAGGCAGAATGGCAGCACCCTGTACTGAAAATATTGGTCAGAACATTGAAAATGAAAGTATGCAACATGAAAATAGGCATCTTTTAAATCCAACACTGCAAACCAGAGATATAATTTTAATAACTGTAACACCAAATATAATGTAACCATGCAGAACTTTTTAACATGAACAGCTGAGGCTATAGAGTGAGTGGACATGTCTGCAGCAGGCCTCCCTGCATTCATTCGTCGTTTGGACAACTTGGTCGCCTCAACCTGCAGAATGTGGGCCAGGGAACACTTATCTTCAGGTAACAAATCAATGTATGCTGTCATGCCCTTCCATAGAAACAATTAGTAAGTGGCCATTATGGCATTATAATTTGCAATGCACAAGTTCAAAGCCCCCACAGAGTAGACTGTGGCCAATGAAATCCACCCTCTTACCATCCTTGTTTGTGGGGACAGAATGGGCACCTTGCTTGTGACATGCCTGCACTTCTTCCACAACCAGAGATGAGGGGTGAGGGTGGTTAAACAGATCATACAATTGTCCTGTTTTACTTTGTACATATTCTCTATTTTCCGTGAGATCACAGGAATCGAGGATGGTTTTCCCCAAAGACCATCTAAGTCCTCCAACACTGGAAATGTGACTGTTACAGGCACATCCAAATAAAGTGATCTTGATATCTTATTTTTAGGCCCAGGGTTGGAGGAAAAAACATCCATTTGGAGGGATTTTGCCATCTTCAACATTTGTTAAAAAGTATAACCTCAGTCCTTCATTAGGGAAGACAGGAGTGACATCCCCAACTGCTTCATCTGGGGATGGATCCAAAAGTAGTTTGGATCCTGGTGCCAATCTTTAACCCTCACCATCATTCGAATCCATGGTCTGGTGTTCATAAAGATTTGTCAGAACAGAAAACCATGTTGATGGAATGGAGCCGGAAGTGGAAATAGATGGTAAGTAGATAGATGGTAATTTGGGGGAGCAGTCACAGGATCCATCCATGGAACAGGAAAGCCTTCTCATTTATCTCCTTTTTATTTTAAATGTGACACCAGGAGTTTTCCTCCATCAAACATGTGGGTGCTGCAATGATATTTTTGACAAACAGAAATGAACATTGTAGCCTGAAAACTCAAGCTGGTAAAGACAGTGGCATGGAGAGGGCGGAGTTTGTGAGCAAACACAGTCTCAATGACAAGAGAGTGGAACAATACTATCGCACTGGGGGTTTGGGGTGAGATCTTTCCCTCTTTTCCTTCCAACCCAACCTCACCAACTAGCAGAGATTAGCCATACTATCTAATCTTCACTCACAAGAGACAGAGATATGAGATTAGGATGTTAGTGGTAGCTGGAAAAGGGAGACTGTCTCAATAGTAAAGCTCCTTCAACATTTAAATGGGCGCAGTGCATAAAAAGGAAAAGGGAGCATGAGACTGGGGGGTGGGCTGCAGGAAACAGTTTGCTCAGAACAGGGTGAAACTCAAGCAGGAGCAAGCCAATGGGGGTAAGATAGGTAGGTACTGAGGGAAATGCCCACGACTCTCCTGTCTCCACTGGTCAGGGCAGCTGCCAGTGCCCCATAGTTTGTTTGCAAGGTTCTTCCTTCTTGATGGAACATGCCATTCAGGACTGTCTTGTTGCCTGATTTGTCACAGTGTATCTTGTTGCAGTATGTCTCACCAGCCTCCTGAAAGTCGGGTATCCTTGGTGTGGGTCACACACCATGTAGGGTTGCCAACCTCCAGGGTTGTGTATAATAAACCTCCAGGTGGTGGCTGGAAATCTCTTGGGATTACAACTGACCTCCAGACATCAGTGATCAATCCCCCTGGAGAAAGTGGCCGCTTTAGCGGGTGGACTCTATCGCGTTTATACCCTGCTGAAGTCCCTCCCCTCTCCAGGCTCCACCTCCCAAATCTCCAGGTATTTCCCAACCCAGAGCTGGCATGATTTATGTGTTTTAATTTTTAAAATGCGCGACAGTGTCTTTCTGTACATGAGGGGTGGGACAGAGGCCAATGTTATAATTCTTATATTGCGTGTAGGGTTGCCAAGTCTGGGTTGGAAAATACCTGGAGACTTTGGGGGTGGAGCCAGGAGAGGGCGGGGTTTGGGGAGGGAAGGGGCCTCAGCAGTGTACAATGCCATAGAGTCCACCCTTCAAAGCAGCCATTTTCTCCAGGGGAGCTGATTTCTGTCAGCTGGAGATCAGCTGTAAAAGCGGGAGATCCCCAGGCCCCACCTGGGGGCTGGCAGCTCTAATTGCGCGGGGTGCGGATTTCAGGCTGAAACAAGACAGGCTTGCAATGGATCCAGACAAGCGCTATACAGCACATGAAGGGGACGAAACAGAGCGATGACGATCCTGCACAAACCAACCGCTCGCACCCATACACGACAAAGCGCTGTCCCCACATCTTCCAAAACGTCTAGAGTAATGCCAGAACCGGCGGGCACCTGTCACTCTAGTCCTTTTCTATCTCCACGGGGCCACGGGAAGGCGTGGCTACCTCTGCACAGCACCTTTCCGCCGGCGGAACGATTTCAGGCTAGCCACGCCTACCTTCCCGCCAGTTTGCCGCGCCGTTTGCCACGCGATCAGATAGGGCTTTGAGGGTCCTTCGGAAAGAGTTAAGTGGTCTGAGATAGTGCCTGAGTCCTCGAGAAGCTAGTTTTCACGGCGTTTCAAAGGAGGGTTTTTAAAAGAAAGGGGGGGAAGGGTCTGTGGGTTGAGTTTGGACCGATTTTCGAGAGCGAGGTTGAGGAAATGGGATTTGGGGGTAGTCGGGAAGAGGTATTGATTACCAGTTTGCGTAATCTGCCGGTCAGGCAGAAGTTAGGCAGCCCTAGAGAAGGTAGCTTGGCGGAGCTGCTGCAGCCGACACTGAGTTGGGGTTCGGGTGGTCTTGGGTTCTGTCGTGGGAGGAGGAGGAGGAGGAGGAGGAGGTGATGGTGAGAACTGAGTTGGGGGAAGTAGCGAGTTTGGGAACGAGGCAGTTTTACTATAGAGAGGATCTGGTGGTGTAGCACTGTTGGTGAGAGAGTAAGCTTTCAGGTCTCACTTCTGCCACGCACTAGTCCAGGGGTTGTCCATTTTTTCAGCACTTCCCTCTCCATGTGCACAAAAATATTGGCCTACTTTGCCAAGTTGTTGTGAAAGACTGATGATAGTGATATCCGTGAAGTGATACCAACGTTCAACTCGTATGTTATAAATGCGGTTATCAGCGCTCTGTAGCGGTGGTCAGTGTATGTATTCTGCCTTAGGCTAGGTAAAGTTTCTGCAGTCCAAGGAGTCTTCCAGTTTAAGTGGTTCTTTTGTTTGGAAGAAGGCTTCAAACGTTGCTCAGTGGAGTGATAGGATACATGCTATTAAAACTAGCGGTTTGAAATATGATGGGAGGGGAGGGTTGCTGTTGATCAAAGGGTAGGCTAGGGCAAGTAATAAAATATGCATTGTATGGTTTTTTGGGGGGGGGAGTGAGTGAGCATCAATTCCCTTAATATCATATATCCTTTCCTTGCCAGGATTAAAATCCTGTTTTCAGGGTCTTTGTTGGATGTTTTAAAATCTATACTGTTGTTTGGTTGTTTCAAGCATTTTGGTAGGACTTTGGAAACTGGAATAATTTCTCTTAAACTTTAGTTAAAATTGTGATATGCTTCAGCATCTGGAAACCAGTAATGACTGCCGCCTTTGGCCTGCCACACAAAGAGCACTTTGTGTTCTACACTCTGAGCTCAGGAGATAAATGCTAACTTTTGGGAATGTTGCTCAGCACAGTAGGATGTACTATGGACCTTTGCTGGGACTTGAGTGTCAGTCAGCTTGTATGTGGCTCATGTTGGAGGCTAGGGTGAGTTTCCTTGCAACAGCAGCAAGTTGTTTTGGGATCTGAAGGACTGGCTAAAAAATGGCAATGAACTTGGGACGAAGCTGTGGTTGTTAGACCTTTGCTAAAGAAACCCTTGTTAGATACAACGGAGCTAGCCAGTTACCACCCAGTGTCTGATCTGCCTTTTCTAGGGAAGGTAATTGAGGGAGCAATGGCTGAGCAGCTCCAGATTTTCCTGGATGAGACATCTGCCCTGGACCCTTTTCATTTGGGTTTCAGGCATGGCTTTGGGATTGAGACATCAGTGATTGCTTTGGCTGACGATCTCCATTTACATATGGATAAAGGCATGCCGGCAGTATTGATCTTTCTGGATCTATCAGTCCTCTTCAGTATAGTTGAGCATTTGGTCCTGATCGACTACCTTGCCTCCCTGAGGATAGGGGGCACCGCCCTTAGCTGGTTTTCCTCATTCCTCCAGGGATTCTCTCAGAGGGTTGCTGTCAGGGAGGAGTGGCCTTCCAGAAGAGACCTGAATTGTAGGTTCCCATAGGGTTCGATCCTATATATATAGGCACCCTCTTGCCAAGATCGTAAGGAGATTTGGAGTGGGGTACCATCAATAAGCTGATGACACTGAGCTCTTCCTCCTGCTGGATAAGCAACCAGCGGCAGGGCTCTTGGCACTATCCTAGTGCCTGGATGCAGTAGTCCAGTGGTTAAGGGGGAGCCGGCTGAAGTTGAATCCATCCAAGATGGAGGTCATGTGGCTGGGAAAGTCTGAGATGTTAGCTGGAGGGTCACTCCCAAGATTCTATGATGTCCAGTTGACAGCTTTAGACTCTGTGAAGAGCCTGGTTGGATTCTGCAGTGGATAAACAAGGGTCCATGGTAGCACAGTCAGTTTTAGCCTACGCCAGGCCTGCCAGCTGACTTCTTATTTGTCTGGGTCAGACCTTGCCACATTGAGCCATGCAATGGTTACCTCCAGAATGGACTTCTGCTGTTCGCTCTACGTAGAGCAACCCTTGAAAATGCTTCGGAGACTGCAGGTGGTCCAGAATGCAGCTTCCTGGTTGCTGACTGGTACATCATGGTCAGCTCATATTACTCCAATTCTGTGGCAGTTGCGCTGGCTACCAGTTAGTCTCTGGATCCAATTCAAGGTGTTGATATTAACCTTTAAAGCCCTTAATGGTCTGGGACCCTTATACCTACGGAAACACCTCTCCTGTTACAACCCTCTTGCTCCCTTTGGTCATAGTCTAGGGGCCTCTTGCAAGTGCCTGGCCCCAGGATGGCTGTTAGCTGTCACCGGGGAAGGGCCTTCTCAGTTGTGGCCCCTAGTCGGTGGAATGCACCCTCAGATGACACCCATGACCTGCTAGACTTGTTTAGTTTTTGCAGGGTACGCAAGGCTGAATTGCCTTTGGAGGGTATTCCATGTGTTTTGGGGTTGTTTTTTTTTTTAGGGGTATGGCGCTATCCACATATTTTAATAATTTATAATTTTAATGTTAATATTTTATATTTGTTATTTGTTTTTATGTTGTTTTAATGTTGTAAGTCACCGTGAGACCATTTGGGTCAGCAGCAACTAAAAAAATAAATCAAATAAATCAATAAGAATATTCATATGTTGTGTGGAAGCTAACTTCTGCCTTTACGTGCAGTCTGTTGAGTTTGGCCACATCCATGAAGATGAATGGCTGGGTTTCAAGCATGCTCTGCCTGTCCATCATCCTCTTACTGCTGTTAAAGGGTGCCCTTACCCGGAAGAGCCAAGATCTCCATTGTGGAGGTAAAGGGAACAAACTAAACCATCTAGTTATTTAATTAATTACACAGTAGTGGTCCTACTGAAAAATATCTGTCAGCACATTACAGATGTGTTGATTTTCCTAGTGCTATCCATCTTTTTGATTTCAGCAAGCTCAATGTCGTTTTGATTGCTGAGGTCTCTGAGGCATTTCTAAAGGACTCTAGATGTCCTGGAAAGGTTGGTAGTGGTGGGCAAGTAGTTTGTCAGTGAAATTTATCTTCCATTTCTTGTTTTCTTATTATAGATAATAGAACTATACATAACATGTTGATTATATTTATTTTTAAACTGAGCATAGCTGGGTTTCAAGCATGCTTTGCCTGTCCCTAAATGGTTTGGGACCATCATACCTGAAGGACCACTATGATCTCCCACGTTGGCTCTGTTTTTCATCACACAATCTTTTGGTGGTGCCCAGCTCTTAAGTGGTTCACCTCTCGTCCACCAGAGCAAAGGCCTTCTATGTGGTGGCTCCGTCCTGGTCAAATGCTCTATCAGAGGACACATATTGTATTTTACTTAGTTATAAGCCACCCCAAGCCTTGCATGTCAAGGGAGTGGGGGGGTACAAATCTGATAAATAAATAAGCTGTGGGAGCTGAAGTTCAAAGGTAGAGACTGACGTATAGGGGGGGGGCAAAGGCCTATTTAACTCACTTCCCTTTGCATTGTGTTCCACCAAAAATTGCCATTACCATGTTGCTTTTGCCTTACCTAGGGAAAACATGCAGGTACCCACAAATCTGTAATTTTTTCCGTCACAGTTGGGGCAAAATCAGCTTGGAGGTGGCACTTTTCATTGGGAAATGACACAAGAGTTAAAAATAGTACTGTTTCCCTTAAACCAGTTTGTCTTTAAATCCTAATCCCAGCAACTGCATTTTGTTAAAAGGAAACAAATAATTGCTGGATTTGTACACTAGGTGTACTTTTTGCCCTCAGTCCAGCCAGCAGAGGTTTGCCATCTGGACCCAGCATAGCACTTGATCTTAAGATATGCCCCTTTATTATGTACCTTGCATCAGAATCTTCCACTGTAGGCCTAAGGGCTGTGCATCTGTATGTTTTGCTGTGTCATGGGGTGAGTGGCTGGGAGATTAATATGGGTAAATCTCTGCCAAAGCATTTGTTGCTCTTCACTCTGAAGGAGTGGGTGAAAATGCCTCTTCCCTGCCTTTCAGCTGATGTACAAGAGAGCCAATGGGGAGGACCAGCATCACTCAGTTCAAAATACAGCTCCTGTTGCAACAGCATCACTTGTTGAACTTTCACCATTATGTATAAATCCCTAATAATTTAAGTGTTGGGTCCAGTGTTGCCTGTCCTGGGGCAGACTGCCAAAACATGATTTCTGCATTTATATTGGTTTTACTGTGCAAGCCAGCTCAAGTGTATGGCACTGCTGTGCACTAACACTGAACATCCCTGGCGGTGGCCAGGCCTTGGCATGGAAGCCTTCTTCATAATTGAGCTAGTGGTATGATCAACATAATGCAAATGTTATTCCCGCACCATATGAAGTGCTTGCATCTAGAAGGATTTTTTACTTATGTTGGGAAGGGAGGTGTTTGGACTGCTGATGTCCTTCCACAGGACCCACTTCTTTCAGAAAACGTTTTGGAACTACCATAGCTTCAGCTTTGCTGTGGCTACTAGATTTCTCTCTTATGAAGGGTCACTAGTTTCCAAACCAGAGATGGCTCCTGTTGTTTTAACAGCAGAGCTGAAGGCCTTCTTGATGTTGTAGGTGAGAAAGAAGAATAGGAGGACAGAATTGTTTTGTTGCCCTGGAAAGTCTTAAAGCAACTGGTGTTGTCTTTAGGTCAACAGATGGCAACACTATCACTTTCCTTCTCATTTTCAGCCCTTTTTGCACACATTTATCGGTCTAATACTAATTGTAACTAGATCACAGTACATCACAATTACTGGTGTGCACAGTTGTATGACCTCAAAGATAACTCCAAGGGGTAGTGGGTACTTTTCCTGCTTTTGCTTCCCCAGCTAATAATTGCTGTATATTAAAGTCCTATAGCATGAATTATCTGCCTTTGTTCTATGAAGTATGTGGATAATGTGTACAGCAAGATCTTTATTCCCCTTTGTCATACCTTAAGAACATACGAGAAGCCAATGTTGGATCAGGCCAATGGTCCATCCAGTCCAACACTCTGTCACACAGTGGCCAAAAACACCAGGTGCCATCAGGAGGTCCACCAGTGGGGCCTGGACACTAGAAGCCCTCCCACTATTGCCCCCCCCCCCAGCACCTTCACTCCCCTGAAATCTTCCAGAGTCACCTATGTGTGAAAGGCCTACTGTTTGCAGTAGGTTTCATCTTGAATGCTGCATTTATTCAGATGCCAAATTTTTGGCAAAATGTTGGAACTGGGTATAAATCATCAGGGTTTAGGTCCATATAATAGTGGAAAGGAGGGAGTTGGATTTTGGAAATGGCCACTGATGGGATAGATGAACATTTGATTGGCAGCAATTGAGTGAAATGGAAAGCTGAGGTAAGCATTGCAGTGGTTAGCCAAGCTTTTTGATCCTATTTGGATTTGGCTGGATAACTTACTGTTGAGAGTTTTGAATAATCCTATGAACAGCACCAGAAGGTCATTTAATCCAGCCCAGTGATGTGGGGAAATAAGAATCCTTTTGTTCTTATATTTAAAACTAGATTCTGAATGTGCTTTTTCAAATGATGTCCTTAGCACGAATAATCTCTTCTTTAGTTGTTGCCATCTGGATTTAAGTTTTCTCTCCTTTTAGCATGTCGGGCCCTGGTAGATGAACTGGAGTGGGAAATTTCTCAGGTAGACCCTAAGAAAACCATCCAGATGGGTTCCTTCCGCATCAATCCAGATGGAAGTCAGTCAGTTGTAGAGGTAATTGGATTTTTGCTTGTTCTAGATCAGGAGAATTTTTTTCTGTTTATTTGTTCATTTTGAAAGGACTTATGTGTTACCATTCTGCTTGATGCCAAGTGTATACAATGGCTCACAATAAAAGTAACATAAAAAGAGACAAAGGTAACATTGACAGATGAATGTATAGGAAATATAAAATGTCCTCTTTCTTCTCCTTAGATGTTATTGTTGCTGAAGCTCAAACTGTTTCTCTTTAAAGGCTCCGGAACAGCCACAGGAGAAATAGTATACCTGGATGGAGGGCTATGTAGCAGCTAGAGCCAGGTAGCAGCAGGTATTTTCATCCCTTGGGAGCAGGTGCCTCCTCATTCAGACAGCTGAAGAGCAAGCCACGTTCCTTAATAGGAACGGCGACTGATGGAAACACTAGGGTGGCAATGATGTCATTCTTATCTCTAGAACAGGAGGAAATATTTTGCACACTTGTGTATGAATGACATCTGTGGAAACAGTCTCATGCTTGAATTTTAAACTTTTGATAAAAAGGAATGGAGACACTAGAATCTTTCTGGCTCTTATTCCTTCTTCCCTTTCCTAGCTCTGTAGAAGTTTCTCAAATGGGCTGAGGCTGTATAGTCAAGAAGGTATTTCCCTTTTAAAAGGAGGCAAAGGGCACGCTCAGCATTCTGTGAGAGACATCCATCAGATAATCTATTTTCATATACCCCAATAGCCTTACTGCCAAAAAGCCTGAGGCAATTTAAAGTTGAAAGTATAAAATTAAACCATAAAACAGACAGTATATGAGAGTCTTAGAACAAAATTCAACACTCAGTAAAAATCTAAAAGCACAGAGTCCAGTGTAACTAATTAAAGGAGCAAAAACCTTTCCCAGCTGCTTAAAACAGATGGGCTTTTCAGTAGTGTCATAAAGCCAACAAGGTGGTGCGTTGACACACCTACATAGGTAATTTATTCTAGAGCACTGGGCCCATGGTTAAAACAGTTATAATTCTTCCTCTTGCTCTTCTAAACAAACCTTGATGTGGGAGTTCTCAGCAGTACTCAGTGAACTTAGCAATGATGGGGTGCACATCTCTTAGATCTGGGAAGCCTTGAATCAAACTTCATTTTGCTGTGACTTCCCAATACAGGCACCTATGCATCCTTCTGTATTGGGGGAAGGAGAAGACATCATGCTTTTCATGGACAAACCTCTACTTGTCATAAAATCAACTGAAACTACTGTGTACCAGAGTGGAAATGGGGGTGGTTTTTTAATTGTTGGCTGTGGTAAAGAGGCATTTGCCATTTGCCTAGCACTAGACTGCCTTCATTCTACCATAGGTGCCCTATGCCAGGTCTGAAGCTCACCTGACAGAATTGTTGGAGCGTATTTGTGAGAACATGAAAGAATATGGAGAGAAGGTGGATCCATCCACCCACCGTAAAAGTTATGTAAGGGTAATCTCTCGTGACGGGACTAAAATGGACCTTTCTGAAACCAAATTCGACAGTGATGTGTCATCAAGCCTGAAATTTGTGGTGAGTAAGGTAGAGGCACAGCTGGCTGTTGTAAGTCTTGGCATCTGGGAAAAGGAGATCTTACTGTTGGATCCTCTGTAGCTGCTCTTCCTTTCCTTTGGAGACTTAATGCTGTCATTCGCTTGTTACATGTATGGAATGTGTCATTGTGACAAGTAACTGACAGCATAACAAATTTTATGTAGTTGCAGTATTATAGCTTAAAGCTAGCATTTTGGGCTATCTCCTCGATGTACAGGATATGTTACGGACACAGGACAGAAAAGGATGGATACAGTAGACAGGATACAAGAAGATCAGCTGCCACAGCAGTCTGTAGTTTACATGCCAAGCTGCTAAGCCCCATCAAGCTTTTAATAGGTTTCTTTGGAGTATCCTTAGGTTCTGTGTGGTCTCTGCCCCGTCTGCATAAGCTAAACAGTGGAGGTGGTGAGGGGGTTGCATCAAATAGCTGCATTTATTTCCAGTTTCTTTGTTGCCACCCATGTTCCTGCAGTGCTTTTAATAATTTTTTATTTTTTTCATTTGTTGTCTGCCTTCCTTGTTGAGACTCAAAGCCTATTACTGTAGGAGCCAGTGCATAAGCACCACTCATATACCCATATAATCAGCCTGCTTAGCAAGGGAACGTTCATTATGATGGCTATAAGGCTATGTATATTTGGCTTCCGTATACAACTGACAGGGTTTCTGCTTGTGGAAGGAGAGGAGCTGTGTCATCAACATGAAAGCGGCTAATCCAGTGGGCTCTTGCTCAATCTGAATTTTGACAATTCTCCATTTTACAGCCTGTCACAAGAGCAGAATTACAAAAGTAGTCTTGACCCTAGTATTAGTGGTGTTTATGATTGGCTGGGTCCCATGTGCCTGTGGGATGGGCAGCATAATTGCTTGACTGGTTTCTTTGGTTCTCCTGTGCAGTGCGAGAGTATAGCCGAGGAGTATGAAGATGAGCTCATAGAGTTCTTCTCCCATGAGGCAGAAAATGTGAAGGACCGACTATGCAGCAAACGCACAGGTGAGCATGTGGGATTCAGAGCTCAGGGACTTTAGGGATGGGCTCAGTCAGCATCAGTAGACTTTTAAAAAGAGTTAGGAATCAGATTGTACTGTACATTTTCTGGGCAATTCACGGTGTTTGAAAGGGAGGGAGATTGGTTGTAATGTTGAGTCAACTGGATGAATTGATTGAATCCTTATTGATCACTTTTAAAAGGTATCCCCAGTTAATTGGGATGTAGATATTGTAATATGCTTTATTATTTTTAACATGGTTACTTGCAAGAACCACAGGTAGCAGGTGCCATTTTTTAGAAGGAATATTTCTTTTAAGATGGTTCTCTCTGTGACATACATAGGGGTGTGTTAAGTATGAGGGATCTCTTTGGGATCAGCAGTACCTTCTAAGCATCTTGTTCCCTTGAAGGGGGCAGTGTTGGCAGAGTCCAAATGAAGGGGGGGGGGTCACAGCACCAAATAAAGTGGGGATGTCACAGAGGCCCTCCTTTCTTCTGCTCCTGGCTGGCCACGTCCTAGGTGGTAATCTCCCTCCCAGGCTTTTCCTTTCCAGCTGGGACATTGGGATGACACTGGGCAGGGGTGGGGCTAAACATCACACTCCCCCTGGAAAATCTGACCCTGGTGGAGCTGGGCGGCTTGGACATGAGGCAGGTTCCAGCTGGTGTGCCTAGGCCCTCAGTATGGGGTGGACCTTCACTGCCCTGTCACCCTGTTGGGAAGATAGTTCAGCACCACCAAAAATAAGGATGCTATGTTCTTCAGAACCACGTATTCATACGCAGGGTTAACTGATTAAGATTTATACATTCTTGGGGGAAATTGAGTTGCATAGGAATCTTCTTCCTAACAAGTTAGACTGAAAAATGTCTTGTCAGGCAGCAAGTAGAAATAGTCAGCTAAAACTGAAAAAATTTGAACTCTCTCCTGTGCCTTCTGTCTGTGTCTCCATTCTTACAACACACCAAGCCATGGTTCAGGCTAACCCATTTCGAATCCAAATCATGATTTGAGCCTCCAAACATACAACAGAAACCCTGGCTTTAAGTTGCTTCACTACATGTATTCGCTGTCCTTAATGTAATTAGCTTCACTCCTTCTTCTGTGGAGCAGCAGCCTCTGGAGGCGGAGTTATGGCCATAGTCCTGTAAATTCAGACATTGTGCCATTGCCAAATTTCAGACTTCTGGTTTTGATTTGCAAGCCAATTACAAATATGTGAATTCAGCCATCACATCAAACTGTGTTCTAGCATATTGCAAATTAATGAAACCTGCCTCTGCCAGAAAGGTCTGAGTATCCCAAACACTGAAATTATCAACATATGAAGAAAGCAAGATGTTCACAGCTGTATTCCATCTTCTACAACCGTCTGAAGTTTTTTTATTTCCCGTTTACATTTCTGTCAATTAGTTTCTTGGAGCCAAGAGAACAGACCAGTAAGAACTCTCTCTTTTTGCTTCCTTCTTTTTCCAAAGACGTTCATTGGCTGTCAAAAGAATGACAGGTTGCCAGGGTGCCTTTGAGGAAGCTTGCATGTAGCACTGAGCTATTTTTGGACAACAAACTTGACTGTGCTTGTTTCTACCTGACCCTTGCCCCCTGCTGTTTTAGGATAGGAGGCACGCCATGGCACTAGAGCCAGAGAATATTCATTGTGCAGTGTCTGTTTCTGACCAGCATCAGCAAACACAGCAGTGCTTCCCTGATAGATCAGTAAGACAAGGGTACCATAAGCTGTTTGCTGGTAGGAATGGCCTTGATGATTGTCTGGTGACTAGATTAACTGTATGTTTGCCTATATGCATGGCTAGATTTTATAGTGATTAAAAAGGTATGTTAACCCTGTTTGTTGATCCTGTGGTCCCAAACCAATAACTGAGTCATCTGCTTTACATTCCTTCTACATAAATGAGGTAATGAAAATGTCTGGGAGGGAAGCATGGCTGAATGGTGGAGCACGTGATCTTGCATGGAGTAGGCCCCAGGTTCAATCCTCAGTCATCTCAATTAATAAGGACCTTGAAAATTACGTGCTGGAAAAGACCTTTCACTGCTGGAGAGCCTCTTCCAAAGTAGACTGAGCTAAATAGGCCAGTGGTTGGATGCCATATAAATGGAACTTTATATATAAGTCAACCATTAGGGGAATTGTTGTAGATGCACCTCACTGGGCCTAGATGGACTCAGGCAGAGATTCAAGCCCATTTACCTTGATCACATATTTAATAGTGATGAGTAGCCTCAACACGTGAATGGAGGTATTCTCAAAGAGGACCCACCTAGGACTAAAGTATATGTTTCTGCAGAAAATGATGAGGTCCTTAAAAAGTGTGGAGTCAACTCCTGCATAGACATTGTGGGGAAAGGGGAAAGGATGTTCAGGCAATGTTTTACCAGTTACTGTTGGCTGACATTATGTGATTCCCCCATCCAGAGGTGAAAGAGACCAAAGTAGTAGCCCAAGATCACCCAGCAGGCTTCGTGTGGAGGAGGAGTGGGGAATCAAACCCGGTTCTCCAGATTAAAGTTCACTGGTCTTAACCACTATGCTGTGCTGGCTCCCATAGACCCCATGTATGATATTCCCTTGCCCCCGGAAAGCATGACGGAGGTTTTTTCCCCTTATTTTGCAGATCTGTGTGACCACGCCTTGCACCTCCCACATGATGAACTGTGACATGCATAGGCTTGACTAGTCGGATGAATGCGGTGGGATAATTTATCCTTTGTGGAAGACCACCTTCCAGTTTCCAGCTGCTGTTTTTTTTCACCATCTATCCATTTTGCAAAGATTGTGAAACAATCTATGATTGTGCCTCTGGAAGAAAATACAAAACTTCTTTATAGATTTGTTTTTTAAAAAAAAAGAAAAGAAAGAAAAGCAAATGAAAGAAAAGCTGTCACTTGACTTTTTTTTAAAAAAAACTTATTAATCTTTCCTTTATATAACATGTATTATGGGCTATGAGTCCATTTTTTCCTATGCACAGCCAAATATGTATCTGTGGTGTTTGTCTGTGCTTGTTGTGGTATGCAGACAGGCTGATCTATAGGTTGGAATCAAAGGACCAGGAACATGCTTCAGGATTCTGTTCTAGCTCTGAATAGTGGGTGCCTTGAGAGTGTTCCTGTGTGGTTCTATCACCATCCTACTGTGATAAGTCATTTCACTGTCTGTCTCTGTAAGCCTTCTTTGAGTAGGGGATGAACCTGTTGTGCAGATATCTTCAGTATCACTCCTAAGAGGGAGCCATTATAGGGAAGGATCGATTTCTGTGCTATGCAAGCAGTGTCAAGACTGCCTAAAAAATCTGCCGTGCAGCAGCTGAACCACACATCAACTAAGCAAGTAGAACAGACTGCTGCTTGGTTCACTTGCTCATGTGGAAGCTATCCATACCTCAGACAGTGGCCTCCAGGAAATAGTATTTTAGAAGTTTCATGCAGACCAGCTTATCCATTTAGTAAGCCTCTCGGCACATTAGGGCTATGAAGCAATTGGCCACCATAAGCTGTTTCCACAGCCTTGAATGGGAACATATAAACTGAAAGAAATGAAACCCCATTTCTGGTGTGTCAAAATGATGTGTGTACTGCTAAGGAGGCTTGCTTTGGGCAGAGGTACTAGGCATCTATGAACTGTGAAGGAAGTATTTACTCTGTTTTGAAGGGGAAGTTGGTTATATATTTCTTTTAACACCTATTTGTAGATCTTTGATCCACAATCACAGATCTGCTAGTGAAGGCAAAAAAAAATAAATTCACTGTGATTGAGGTTACCAAGAGGAGCTCACTTCACAGCTTTGTTTCTTTTGCTCAAGTGATGGCATAGGTGTGTACTATACATATAACAATTCTAAATGTACAAATTTCTGCTCTGGTTTGTTGAGGATGCTGCTAACCTAAACTAGCTACCATCTGTGCCTTGAGCTGGAATGCTAAAAAGATACTAAAACTTCATTCGTTTAAGATTACAAGGTGAGCAGACGGTGTGCTTGGCCAAACAGGCAGGCTTATACCAGAGGCCCTTCAGCCAGCCTGGTCCCATTCTGTTTAGAGCTTTACTGACTGGCACCAGCATTTTATGCTAGGAAAAGCTGAAGGCAGCAGGAAGAGGAAGACCCAGCTTGAGATGGATTGACTCGATAAAGGAAGCCATGGCTCTCAGTTTGCAAGACCTGAACAAGGCTGTTAACGATACATGACATTTTGGAGGTCATTAATTCATAAGGCTGCCATAAGTTGGAAGCGACTTGATGGCACATAGCACAAACCGGCATTTTGAGCTGAGCAAGAAACCGTAGGTACCAGTTAACAGCCTACCTGCTGTATTCTGAACCAACTGAACTTTTCAAACATCTTTAGACAAAACTTTTATGTATAATGTATTGTAAGCCAATGCATGCACTGTCAAGGCAAGACTGTAATTGTGGTCAGACCGTTTTACCTCAAAGTTGGTAAAAGTTACTTCATGGCACTTGGGAATCCATAGGGGTGCATCTTATAGTGCCCACCAGCCCTGAACTTGATTATTGTGGGAAGTGTAACATCAAATAAAACAGGCCGAAGAAATAACACTGTGGTCAGCTAGCTGGACTACCTACCATTAGCACCAGTCTTACCAGCACCGAGTTTAAGTTTCACCCAGTGATTTCATGTAGAGGTTAAATATCACGAGGGGAAGATTAGAATCTAGCAGTATCCATAATACAAGGTGCAATAGAGAGGAATAGACGCCCCCCCCCAGCACCACCGTATGGAATATTTCCACCAGGTGGGAGTTGAGCAAGTCCCATGGCTCTATCCTATATGTGAGTAGGCAGATCTGGAAGAGTGCCAAGGTCAGTCATGTAGAAAGCCAGGCAGAGGGCCAGTAAATTCCTGCTGTCTTCAGGCAGAGGTCAGCCACCAGGGCAACCAAACCAAGTCAGTCTTAAAATGGGTCTGGAAGCCAGACTGGAATACGACCTGTGTCATCCAGGAATGTCTGGATCTGGGTTGCCAACACTTGTTTTAAGTACCTTGCCTTTAAAAAGGGGAGATTTATGACTGGCCATAGGTTGTAAGAATCATCTAGGTCTAAGGATGGCTTCTTTAGGATTAGTCTCACAGCCATGCCTTCCTGTAACTATGGTCAAGGATAACAAGATAGTGGGGTGAGAGGAGCCAGACGGTTATAATTATACAGTTCTATAGTTTTGTTGCTTGACATGTATGAGCACCGTTATTGCAAGCAGTAATTTGATATTAATATTCCCTTTCCTTTAATATTGTGAGCAGCTTCAGCAGAAGTCACCTTGGCTATCATGTTTCACATGATGACAATGGAATTAAAGGAACCCATCAACAGTGCAACAAATTAAAGGGAAAAGAATCCTGGCAAAGATAAAGAAGAAAATAATCTGTTTATGAAATACACAGAGTGTCTTGCCCAAGAGAAAGAGAGGGGCTATTAAATAGGGAAGGGTTTTTTTGTAGGAAATGACTGTCCTTTGTTTGATAATTAACCACTTGGGAAATTGTTCCTATTCCAGTTAAGCAAATATTTCAAAAAGGCACAAAATGAAGAACAAATATTGACTTTTTAAAAAATGGAGAAAGAACGTTTAACTGAGGACAGCACATGATCTCGCTATGTTTGATTTGTGCTGCAGACCATTACGGTATATCTTGGTTTCAGTGTGGTGCTAAGACGGTTAGGTGTGTTGGTCAGTTCCAGATGTTCTTTCTGTTCAACCAGGGAGTCTCCCAAAATGTGTGAGAACCAGTGTGGGGGAGTGGTTACAGTGCTGGCCTAGGATTTTGTAGACCCAGGTTCAAAACTGAACTGGGTAATCTTTTTTATTTATTTTTTTAAGATTTTTTATTGAAGTCACAATTTTTATTAAACAATACATTCATCTTATTTTTTACCGACCTCTTTTTATTTTCCTCCTCCTCCCCCCTTTTAGGCTTCCAGCAGACCCCACACCTGTACTTAAACTTAGATTAACAGGTAAATTACTAATTAAAAAAGATTAAGTATTTAGCTCTTTTTCTATAACATATATACCTCTAATATTTTTATATATTATTCCACTCCTAAAAATGGTAGATAAATATACAATTACTACAGATTTTTCAATAGTTAGAAAATGTAAATATGTTTCTTTTTAATTCTGTATACTTTTCTGTATATTCTTGCAGGTCCTTCCATTCTTCTAAAAATGTCATGGAGTCTTGATTGTTCAGTTTCTTAGTCCATTTGTCCATTTCAGCCAAAAATACTAATTTTCTGAGCCATTCCCAAAGTTCTGGAATTCTTTCATTCTTCCAGTTTTGTGCATAAACCATTCTTGCGGTTGTCACCATATACCATATCATTGTTCTATATCTTCTAACTTAAGACCCAACAAAAACAATTCTGGTATTTTTTTAAAAGTACATTTCAAATTTTTTTGCATTTCATCATGTATCATTGACCAATAGTTCTTCGCTTTCTCACAAGTCCATTGAACTGGGTAATCTTGAGAGGCAAGATAAACAACTGATGTGATAGACAACAGATGTACAAGACAGCTTTCCTGAGACAACTAGTGACTTCAGGCTTTCTCTTAGTCTAACCTACTTCACAAATTTGTTGGGAGGGTAAAATGGAGGAAAAGAGAATTAGTGTAAGCAGAGTATCTTAAAGATTGAGCTCTAAATTAGGAAATCCCTGCCATTAATTCACCAGCAGTGCAGTTCTAAGTGGAGTTACTTCTTTTTTTGGGGGGTGGGTGAGTAATTTGTATGTGTGTATGTGTTTCAATGCCAGGAAGTCATGGTGACTTCTGGCGACCCCTAGTGGGGCTTGGACATTTCAGAGAGGTGGCTTGATATTGTCTGCCTCTGCATCCCAACCCTGGTATTCCTCAGAGATCTCTCTTCCAAGTACTTTCCAGGGTGGGGCCTGCTTAACTTCTGAGATCTGATGAGATTGGGCTTGCCTGGGCCATCCAGGTCAGGCCCACACTTCTAAGCCAGTTTGGTGTAGTGGTTAAGTACGCGGACTCTAATCTGGGAAAACCGGGTTTGATTCCCCACTCCTCCACTTGCACCTGCTGGATGACCTTGGGCAAGCCATAGCTCTGTACCAGCTGTTCTCTCAAGGACAGTTGTCTCAGAGCTCTCTCAGCCTCACCTACTTCACAGGGTGTCTGTTGTGGGGAGGGGAAGGGAAAAGGAGTTTGTAAGCCACTCTGAGACTCCCTTGGGTAGTGAAGGGTGTAGGGCTGCCAAGTACCAGCGACTTACCAGCGGGGGGGAGTTGTTCTCCCCCTGGGAGCTCTTCTGGCGTGTGCGCTTTGCGTGCACGCCACAGCGACGTAATGACGTCACCCGGAGGTGACGTCATTACACGGGGGAAGTCATCCTCACTGGACGACTTCTGGGGCAGGGTTCCCCCGCCCCCCCGGGCTGATTTGGCAGCCCTAGAAGGGTGGGGTATAAATCCAATCTCTTCTTCTAAACTCATTTAAGCCAATGGATTTAGAATGGTATAACTGTTTAAAATGGTATTATAGATTACCTTAGGTAAATATTCATTCAGCCTCAGCCACCACCAGTCTGAAATATGAGTAAAATACTGATCTTTCAGAGCAGTTATAACTAAGGATTATTGAGCTAACGTATGTAAAGAGCTTTTGGTACTCAAAGTACTATACAAATGCTAAATTGTATTACTTTATAACAATGCTCATTCAAGATTTCTACTGGTGTAAGCCTGTTGTAGCCTTAATATTTGGGAGGTTTGTGGAAATGCCTTATTTTCTTGTTTGCTTTCCTTTGATCTAGGTCCGGCTTCATCCCTCTTAAGTAGCCTTCTCCTAGGCTCCAGAAAGAAAGAGATGGCTGATGACTAAGCAGATTCTGAGCCATTTCTATTCTAACATTTTGTTCACAGGACAATGTAATGCTTCCAGATACAATCTAGTTCACGATGGCAAACCACCTCTGAACATCTCTTGCCTTAAAGGAGTTGCCATGTTGGCTGTGACTTGATGGCAGTTTACTTACACACACATAATCATCCCCCAGCGCAGGGGATGTCTTGTTTTTCTGCAGGCTGTTTGGCACCATTCCAGTTCACTTAACTTGCAACAGAAGGCCCTGGTAGGAGTGATAGAAAAAGCCTCTCCAGCAGTTTGAAAAGAGAAGGCTGTGGTGACCTCCTGTTGGGTTCCGCTTGAGGACTCTGCACTCTCAGTCACATCTGCTGCCTAAAGGACAGCCGGGCACGTGCTAATGCCAGGATTGGCAAGCATGGCTTGGCATTGTGATGAAAATTGTGCAGCCTGTTAAAGTACTGGACCAAATGGAGCAAGGGACATAGAAGCTAGTGGTCTGATGCAGCTGGCCAGCTTACGAAAGGCTTTTGTTTTGCAATATCTCCTGCACTGACATTCTCTTTTCACACATCTGGGTTGTGCTGTGTGATAGAAGCCAATATTATGTCAGCATCGGCACTGTGCTGTGTGTTGTCCCCATGCTATTGCACAAAGAGGTGGCATGCTTGCTATTTGATACAAGTGGCCATTATTAAATCCTGGTGTGCCCTTTGTAAGCTTAAAAACCCTGTTTTCAAAGAAGCAAACTACTTAGCTGTATGCCTCTGAGGCGCTATGGCATATTTCCTATCCAGAAATATGTACGCCTTCAAACATGCAGTGAGAATCCATGCTAGGGTTGCCATGGAACTGTACTGAATGTGACTTTGTCATGCTGTCGGAATATATAACTGTTACGTACTGTAATGCCACCAAGTCACAGCTGACTTACGGCTACCCGATAGGGTTCTCAGGGCAAGAGACATTCAGAGGTGGTTTGCCATTGCCTGTCTCCAGATCACAACCCTGGTATTCTGTGGAGGTCTCCCATCCAAATACTAGCCAGGGCTGATGCTACTTAGCTTCCAAGATCTGATGAGATCAGGCTAGTTGGGGCTATCCGGGCCAGGGCACTGAGAAGCTTAGGAGACAGTATTGTTTTTTCTCCCCACCAGTATGCTTTGCTAGAGTATATTCCCTTGATCTTTCCTTTTTAGCATGATAGTTGAACCATTACCCTAAATCTTCTCAAGGCTGAAGTGAGATGCTGCAACATTGCTGTGATCTCTCTCCATGCGATTAGGATATGCAGTAAAAGCACATCTCCCTCCCCTAGTGTTTCTATGCTATAGCAAGGGAACAACGTGTGACTTTGTCTTTTGATATAAAAACAGTGACCTTTCATTGTGCTACAGCCAGTTAGTGGCTGCAGTCACACACACTAAATTATCCACTTTCCAACTGGATTTTGCCAGTTCACACAAGTAGAATCCATTTGGAAAGTGCACTGAAAGTGGATTATTTAGTGTGTGTGACTGCAGCCAGTGAGAAGTTTTTTACAGGCACTTATATACATTCTTACTTAGGGGTTGACTTTTAAATAGGACTGGGCCTACTTAGAGTCGCTCTGCCTACTCTGGGGCCTAGATGCAAAGGACAGAGGAGTTTCACCGCTGTTTGTGGCACTTGTGCAGAGGTAACAACCCTGACAGTTCTAGGATTTACCAAGGGAGCAGCACCTCAGCAGATGCATCAGACCCATGTTGTATAACCCTGACAACATATTGCTGACTCTGCTTTCCCATCTTTAACGTCAAAAGCATCAACCATTACGGTCGTGAGACCCAGAAGAGCACCTATCTTACAATATAATCACTCAGAAGTAAATTATTCAGTTTAGGGGAAGAGTAGCATGCTACCCCGTTGCGGGCTGTAGCAGAAATAACCTAGTTGCTGGAACAAGGGCCTCCTGTTTGGTTTTACTCCCTGGTCATTATGCTTAGGTGTGGAACTTTATAAGCCAACCGTACGCAAGAAGCCATTCCCATGCCGTCCAATGGGACGTTCTCCGCCCCAAACTATCAAGGTCTTGGCGAAGTGGCGCACTGCAAAATAGTTTCAAGCTGTTCGATTTTTAAAAACTCTTTAAGACAGCAGCAGGGCCAACTAAAAAAAAAGTTGGCCACGCTCACCACCGCCCACTCGCCAACCGTGAGGCTCCCCTCAGCAGAGCATTCCGATGTTCGGACAAGGCGCGTGTGTTGGGGGGGGGGGGCGGGGGGAATAGCAGCAGTCACCCGGCAGGCAAAGGCTGAGCCATCAGGCATTTGACAAAGACGACTAAAACTCCGGCGGGCCTCCACCCTATCGCGCCCTTCCCGCGACCCCGTGAGCATGAAGCCTCGCCCATCACATCACGCCGCCCAATGGCGTCGCGCTTCGACCGCCGAGGGGACGTGGCTTTTCGGCTGAAGAGGAAAAATTATGTTAATGAGGCGGGCCTTCATCTAGCTCGCTCCGCCTTGCGTTGCCGACGCCGCCCGTGTCGCCGAGGACCCTGCCCGGCGCCGCTCGTTCGCCTTTCCTGCCGCCGCCACCTCCGCCTCTTTTCAACCTTGGTCTTCACCGCCCTCTCTTTGGCTTCCCCTTCTCCTGCGAGGCGGCCGCTGATTTCCCCCTTCGCTGCCACCGCGTCCGGTCCAGTCGCTGCTCGCCATGACCTTGTTGACTGCCAGCAGCAGGGCGGCCGCGCGCCTCCTGGGTGCCAAGGTGACGCTTCTCGTAGTCTCCCCCTCCCCCCCCCCCGAAAGGAATGGCCGCGTCCGCTGTCTAGGTTGGCGGGGGCTCTTCTTAAAGAGTCCGCGCCGTGTTCTGTTGGGAGGAAGGTCCGCTGGTTCGCCTGGCCCAAAACGGGGGGATGGGGGTGGGGTCTTCAAAGCACCACGCTTCCTCTGGGTGAAGAGGGTTTCTTTGCTTGTCTTTGCAGGTATCTTCTTCCCCCTTTCCTTGCTGTGCCAGACTGAGGGGCGTTGGTGGGGAGTATCGTAACGCGATTACATTTAAGCCGGGTGGTTAGCTTGGAAGGGGGGGGGGGGGGGAAGGGAAGGGTTACTCGTTAGGATTTCCGGTCTCTTGTGCCCTTGGGTTGGAATTGGCTGATGGCCTTGGCCACCGCGAGACTCTTTTAAAAGAATGGAGTGCGTTAGCCATAGCTAGTCTTTATCCCGGCTTCCTCTTCCCTACTGGATCAGGTTCCTTTCGGTTGGAAGGGGCTGTTTGGAAAGGGACCGGGGGAATGGAATTGAAATGATGGCTGCTGGGGGCAGGCTCAGCTGTTCCTGGGGTGAAAATATTGCATCCCCCCGTTATTGGGTTTGGCTTGGAATGGCAGTTTGGGGTCGGATAATGGTGTGCTTTAGGAGCTACCTGGGCTGACAAACACCCCCCCCCCCCAATGCCTTTGTGTCCTTATGATCTAGATGTAGAAGCTGCTTTGCTTATGGGGAAAAGGCCACTTCCATTAATGTAACTTTCCCCAGGCTTAAGTTGGTATTTAGGGGAAAGGTGCATCCTGGGTATTCTGGTTCCTTTTTATAGCAAGTGACTGAAGCAGCTGAACTAAGCTGGTTTAGTTGGTGGAAATGTAGCTGGGAAATGGGTGTTTCCGTCTACTTTTCTCTTCTGCTCTTTGGTCTCCTTTAAGCAGGCTAGCCTGTTCTTTTCAGATCTCAAATGCTAAGCAGGGTTGGCTCTGGTTATTATTTGGATGGGAGACCACCAAGGAAGTCCAGGGTTACTACACAGGAGCAGGCAATGGCAAACCATCTCTAAATCTCTCTTGGCTTTAAAACCCCATGGGATTGCCATGTCAGCTGTGATTTGAGCCCCCCCCCCCCCAGCATGCTATCGTCTTTCCTTGAAATGTCTATCTGTAATGTGCTTAGAGGACAAAAGGGCTAGTTTGTCCTGAACCTGATGGTTTGCAGCTAGAGATTTTAGGCCCGTGCTGCTTTTCCTATAGTTTGAGGTGGGAATTGAATGTCTCTTTAATCTCAGAGATCAATAACATAATGTTGGTATGCTGAAATTGCCAAGCATATCTGACTTTGTATAAATTAAGGGCTGTTTATTGGCTTACAGCCTGATCTGTTGAAACTAGATAGGGGCAAAGTAGGCCTCTAAGGCAGAGGGAGCTTAGTCTTTCACTTGTGAATTGCCGATTTTTAAGTTATAGGAGAATGTGTTTTTTAATAAGTATGTGTGAGAGCCAGTGTGGTGTAATGGTTAAGTGCGACGAACTCTAATCTGGAGAACTGGGTTCAGTTCTGCACTCCTCCACCTGAAGTTAGCTGGGTGACCCTGGGTCAGTCACAGCTCTTTCAGAGCTCTCTCTCAGCCCAACAAATGTCTAGCTCGCCACTTTAGTGGTGCATAATGCTAAAGGCTAGAACTTAGGGCTGCCAGACAATCTTTGGATTTCCTGCCTATACCACACACATTGCTGTATGATATTAATATTAGTATGTACTACACAATAGAGGTTCCATTCAAGTTGGAGATTTCCAGCTTCATTTATCTTCTTGTGTTTTCTGGTCTCTCTTTAGATACTGTTCACTAGTCTTTTTGCTGCTGCCTTCCTAGAAAATTCAGCCATGGCCTATTCATGGTCAAGGGCCTTCTGCCAGTTTCATTTGGACCCATGACCTACTAAGTTTGCTAACAAATTAGTTACAAATGGCTGACCCTGGAGCACTCATTTTGGCTTTATTTACCCTGCACGCACACACCGCCTTGCAGTTCCTGGCTTTTCCCCTCTAGTATGGCTCTGCTTGGTCAAAAGGACATGTTGATAGTGTTGGAAATAACTTGAGGTCATTTGTCTCTGGGAAAGACCATTTTTGTAAGTATTTATTAATTATTTAAAAATATATATTCTGCCTTTCTGCCCATTTAGGGCAGAAAGGGCAAAAGTAGATTCAGTTAAAACCAAAACTCAAATACATGTATAAACCACAGGAGCAGTAATTAAAGCATAAGCAGGAAGGAGGGGTATTTCAGTGAACACCAGATTAAAAAAAAGTCTTTGTCCACTGGTGGAAGACAGTGATAGACAGCGACAGATGAACATCCCTGGGGTGAGTGATTTTGATGCCATGACCAAGAAGGCCTTCTCTTGGGTTCCCACCCATCTAACTGCAGCCTCAGAAGATGACTGTAGTAGTGGGGCAGGTTCCTATAGGAGTAGAAGTTCCTTAAGTATGATGATCCCAAACATAGTGGGCTCTAAGGATCAATACCTGTGCCTTGAACTGGGCCTGGAAGCAAATTGGAAACCTAGTAGAGATGGGCCAAGACTGGAGTAACATGGTCTGCACAAATGACCCATTGCAGTCGTCATCCTGGCTCAAGTGTTCCATACCAGTTTCCAAAAACTTTTCAGGGGCAGTCCCAGGAGCAGATCCTAGGCTTGCATCCTGCCTAGATTTCTGCAGTTGTGTGTGGAGGGTGTTTTTCCACAATCACTCTTGCCATGGGAGACCCCAAACTCTCTCCAAGCTATTTCTGAGGGTTTCAGAAATATTGGATTTTTTTGTTTTGTTTTGTTTACTGCTACAGGAAGGAATGTTGCCAAACATGTCTCTTCTCCTTGGACACATGGGAATCTAGGTGGGATCCAGCCCCATGGTGAGGGAGTAGTGGGAAGTACCTGTAACCAAATTAGTTTGGTTCTTCTTAGCTAGCAGTTAATGCAAAAACCAGATGAGCTAGATGCCTGATGACTTGGGTAAGCTCTTCATCTTGATGCTCCTGATTCTTTCTGCACTGGCTTCTCTCTTTCTCCCCCCACCCTTCCTTTTTGATTGCTGCTTTTTGTTCTCTGTTTTAAATCTTCCTACTTGATGCACAGAGGTTGTTCTTTCTTCTCCCAGGAGTAGTTACATTTCTTGCGCTATTAATTCAGTTATGTGGGTGTCTGAGACTTCAGGATATGTAAAACACTCAGCTTGGGTTGTAGGGGCTTAGTGCTTTTGGAAGTTGTCTCTTTGGGTGGGTATTTTTAACAAAGAGAGAGTCCAGCCCATGCATTCCTATATTAAAGCAACGTGGTGGTGTAGAGCAGGGGTTGCCAACCTTTTTAAACCGGCGGGCACCTTTGGAATCCTAAGATAGTGTGGTGGGCATGGCCACAAAATGGCTGCCACAGCTTACCTTCAGTCATACCAGGAAGATCCTTGTGTTGTAGAGGTGCAGTGTTTTTAAAAATCTGCCCAGCCAATCAAATCTTCAGTGGCTAATACCCCTAACCTGGGCACCATGTTGGGGACCCCTGGTGTAGAGAATCTCCCTGATTATATGCAAATAGTCTCCAGGGATGAATTTCATTGCAGTTTTTCTTAAGAATCCATATGTGGTATCTTCTGTCTGCTAGTCTTCTTTCCACAGGTGTCAGTAATCATGCAGTTAAGGGGGGAGTAGCATTTGATGGTATCTAGGAAATTACACAACTACCAGGATTTCACAGCATTTGAAAGCATCTCTTATTAAAATGTCCGTGGTGCTGTGTGGCCTACTCATGGGAACTCTAATGACAGTTATAACTTCCTGGAAACTATTGTTAATAGGTTTGTATAGAAGTGGCTTTGTGCCACTTCTGGTAGGTTTGCTTCATGCTGAAACTGTGGTCTGTGGGCCGAGTCACTGCTTTGGGAATGTGGCATGTGCCACGTGCTCTGGGCTTGGGCCTGCCTGCCTTAAACATTGGCATGGTTTGCCTCTGTGTACAGCATTTGCCATCCCCGCTGCACCCACACAGTAACATTAATTGGTGGCAGCACTGGGAAGGGCCAGCCCTCAGTTCTTTTGTGTTGATTTGGTCATTCCTTTATCCAACTGATTAAGTAAGCATTCAGCTTACTAATGGATGTGCAGGGGATATACATGTAGCTACATATAGGCAATGCCCTGGTGTTTATTGTCCCATTTGTTTCTGTCATGTAACGCACAAGCCTTAATCATGTGTGTGTTTTTATCTTGGTGGCGGTGATCAATTAGACATCGTGTTCACTTAATGGCAATGAAGGAATGCTGGGTGGATGTGATTGTGCTGTCCTACTGTACACAGTTTACCCACTTGCAGAAGGGCTTGAATAGGCCCTCTGATTTTTGTCTGCAGTCCTTGGGAGGCTTCTGGTTCATAGGTGAAGGAAGCAAGAACTAATAGGTTCTTTTCAGCTAGTGTTGCAAAGGTAAGCTTTTGTTGGCATCAATCTTTCTCAGGATCAGTTTCTTGATTCTCTTGTGGTCCTGGTCTGTGTAAGACAGCAGAGAGGCTGTGTGGGTGTACTTGGGTAACATGTGCATGTACAGCAAGGAGCTGTAATTTTGCAATATACATTTCAAAGACCTGCCCAGTTTCAGTCAGCTTAACATAGGTTTGTGCATTGATGTGGGAGAGAAATTTTTCTGGGAAATATTCTAGTGCTGTATTTTTCCATAGAACCTTTTCCATCCTGCCTATGTAAGTATAATGTTCATCTTAGTTGTTCGGGCTTTTGGGTGGCAAATCAGTCTTGCTTAGATGGTCTAAATGTGGGATAGAAAGCATGGGCAAATCCCAGTGCTTGAACACGGTCTATTTACTTTCTTTTGCTAACACTATTTTAACACTTAAATTATTTAAATTTGAATCAGAAAATGTACCAGTGCAAATTTTCCCAGAAAAACCGCATCACTGGGTCTCTCCCCACCAATTGTTGAAAAAGATGGACTGGTTATAGTGTCAGCTGTATAATTGTGGCTTCTCTAAGCTTTCGTTAAATAATGTCTTACCCCACCCCAATCCCTTACTGCTTTTCTGGGTAGTCTTAGAAAATAAAGGGATTAGTAGTTGACATCGTGGTCAGCAGCTCTAGGCGTACCTGTTCATAAGACAAAGTCTATTCCTGTCTCCTTTAACACCTTTACCCCTTCTTCCTGATTTATACAAAGTGGTCCCCCTGCTGGGTGTTGTTTGGCCTTTATGGTCCATATTTGGTCTTTCAAATGGGCAAATGCTCCCAACTGATAGGGAGAAAGTGAACTAATGGGCTTGCAACCTGGCTCCAGATGGGGGTCTGTTTGATCAGCTCTCTAAAGTTGGGAGTCTAAGTCTCAAGACAGAACAAAAGTTTTCCTGCCCCCACATCTGTTTTAAGCTCTAAATGCAGTTGAACTTGGGGGAGAGACTGATAGCCATTGTTTGGAGGTCTGGAATGTTATATCTCCCCCAGGCCTCTAATATTTGATTTCCCAAAGTATCCTCAAACAGAGAGAGACTTCCGTTGTTCCCACTACTCAAGCCTTTGATAAATGCAGGGACTTCTGTAATATCCCTTCAGAAATCGTTACGATCTTTTCCAGAAGTATGTGCTCACAAAAACCCACTGAGCATAATTTCACAACCATGCTGTTTTAACTTCAAGGAAGTTAAAAGTATGTTGTGGTAAATGCACAATGTCAAAATGAACAAATGCTTGCTTATTTTTATACCTTCCAGACTTCTGGCCTCTCTTGGACAATGGCCCAGTATAGATAGGATATTTCATAATAACCTCTTCTCTGTAGTCTTACGTCTTGTCCACATCCATATAGTGAAGCATTTTAATCTAAAGTGGTTTGATTTTATTGTCACATGTACCTGAGTGTGAGGGAAAGTGACCAGTTGAGATTTGTTGCTTTTAACCCTGGCACCCTGCAAATGAAAAGGGTTTGCCAGCAAGTACTCTTGTGCAGAAGATATTAACTTGGGTAATTCAAGTGACTCATCAAGTTTTGTTGCATGCAGTGGGTCGAGTTGCCGAGTTTCACTGGTGAGGTGGCTCTTGGCCGGGTTGCGTCATCTGGGTACAGATAAAAAAGATTGACATGATATAGACACATTTGGCTGGCCCTGCCTTTGCAACTGTTCTTAACTGTTGACTGATGTGTGTCAGACAGGAATAAGAAAATGAACTGCAGGGTCTCTATTAAAGTAGGTTGCATTAATTGAAATCCAATAATATCTCCAAATAATGTGAGGCTGAAAATTGGGGACATCAGTGTTGTGTCTAATCTATATATAGAATATCTGGATTCGAGTCCAGTAGTACCTTAGAGACCAACAAGATTTTCAGGGTATGAGCTTTCAAGAGACAGTGCTCCTTTAGTCAGATAACATGTATAGAACGTATCTTTAATGTTCACACAGGAAAGCCAGCTGCATAGCCATGGTTCCTTGGGTTCCTTGGGTTGGGAAGAAAGTAATCAAATGGGATTGTGGCTCTCTAGGTCACAGCATGTCTGGTAGGCTCTGCCTAAACAGATTTTGCTAGTGGGAATCCTTTAAGTGGCTTGGTCTCCTGCTGGCAGAAAAAAAACTTTGTCTTCTATGGAAAGGTAGCGTTACTCTGAACAAAGTCTTTGACCTGCTGCGTTGTGTCTCTATTGCAAGGGCAGGGCGCAGTAGCCTTACGGCTCCAAATCTTTTCATTCTCTGAGTACCAGGGATGTATCTCAACTGCTAGACTGCACTCCTGTCGTAGACTGAAGAAAAAGACTTCGGAAGTTCTTTCTGTGTGCATGTCTACTCATATAGGCTCACCAACTGGGGTGTCCTCTGAGCTATGTCCACTGTGTTAAGTTCTGTTCTCCTCCAGGAATGGAGTAAAGTTGGGTGGTGTAGCTTGACAGAAACATAGCATCTGACTTGGACTGCTGTGTGTGCCTCGCATGTCAATATATTGCAGAATCTGGCATTTAACTTGGCTTTATGGTGATACTAATTTGTTTTTGCTCCTTCACTGTGATATCGTGAGGCACTCAGAACTGTGCAGTCAACATTTTACTGAAAGCTAAACTAATGCAGGCTGTTGGGCAGTTCCAAGTGGGCTGGGGCTTGTAGAATTTTAGGTCTGCAGTGAGTTCCACTTTGGGCCTCTCTGTCCCTCTGTGACCTTATTCCGCTGTCTTAACACTTTGTTTTCCTTACTGTTTACTGCTGCTCGTGCTGCAGAAAGCCCATTCCAACAAGACGGCAAAGGTGCTGTTGGGCATTGCAAGCAATTAAAAAATATTTGGTCAGTGTACTTAAGGGGCATCAGGAGCAAATTATCAATAGTAACCTTATCATACCTGAATGAGTGCCTTCTACTCAGCTGATTAGTAAACCAGCCACTCCATAGACTTCGTCATTTCACTGTAAAGATCAGATACTCATAAATACACATTCCCCTTTTCTGCCTTTTCCTGCATGCTGCAGGACCACCGCCACCACCCTGGAAAAAAGAAAAAAACAGTGCAGGGAAATACAATTTTTGAATTGCTGGGTGAGCGAGCTTTGGCCATGACTCTGAAAAACATTGTCTGGACTGCGATAATAAGGATTCTACAGCAGTAGAAATGGACAGTGGTGATTTTTAAAACTGAATTGTACTGCATTTCTGTGTTCTAAAAGTATGTGTCTCTTTTAAAACAGGAATTATTTGGACTCTTAAGTCATTATTTCATCTTTATCTTCCTTCTGATTATCACTCCTCACTTCTGAGACGGAGCTTGTATGCCTCTAATTTCTTAAGCCCCATGGCGAACTCAGATATTCTGTGACTAAGAACAGGACTTTTATTAAAATATTTGAGGCTCCTGCATTCTTCAAGAGCCTTCAGTTTGTTGAAGTAAGAATTACTCCAGCTATCCTTTTGAAGTTGCACTGAATTTACTTGTATGCTGAATTTACTTGTACGGATTTCCCTCTCTTTAGAGGACTCAGTGATAATTTGGTTTTATAGTAAACAGGTGACATGCAGTGGTGTGGGAAGCTTGATGAAGTTTGTGCTGTTTTGACTGAAAATACTATGAGAGGACAGAACCTTTGCCACTAAACCTGTTTTTCTTTAAAAGTGGGTTGGGTACCTTTGGGCTGGTTTGCTAACCTTAGTCACCTACTCATTCTCCTATTCACTGCCTGGTTGCCCCTGGCATGGAGACAGGTAGAAGAAGGAAACTGCACTGTCTTCCTTTTTCTTTGCTGCTTAAAGGATCCAGGCACTACCGAAAGAGAGATGGGAGCAGTGGCTGTGATAGTGATGCTGAGAGTGAGAGAATGAGGCTTTCAATACTTTTAGTGGCTGTCAAAATTGATGGCTACTACGGCAAACTGGTTCCTTTTGTACATCTGGCTTCTGGTTCACAGATGCTTTTGTGAATTGTCCTGTGTGAGGTACCATACAGATGAGGAGATCCCAACTGAAATGGAAATAAATGAGTTAATTCACCATGGCACTAGATGTGTGGCTGCTTCTGTTCTGTTTTTGAAGGAAGCCTGTAGTTCGCTGAAGTGCCCTCTGTGGTATAAATTCTTCTCTCCATCTGTAGGCTGGCTAAGTCATTCCCTAATGCCATGATCTTCAAAGATGTTGGATCTGGACATGCATCAAGTAGTATATGTGGCTGCTAAGCAACTATACTGATTGTGGTGCAGTTTCAGACTAGTATCTGGGAGACCCAGGTTTGAAACTCCTCTTGGGGTGTGCATTCAGGTCTACCCGAACCGAAAATATACCCAAAAAACATCCTGTTGATATTGTCTGTGTATATTTTGGCTTCCCAAATGTATCCAGGATTTTTTTGGGAGAACTGAAAAAAATCCCGGAAAAAATCCCAGATATATTTGGGAATTACCAGCAAAACCGGGCTGCCCAGCAGAACCCCATCAGAGCCTGCAGGGAGAACTCCTCCTGGGCAGCTCTGTTGGGCAGTCCAGTCTAAACTGAGCTGTCCAGCAGAGCTTGCAGGGAGAGTTCTCTTCACAGGATCGACTGCTTGGTGAGCTCTTTTAAGCAATCTGGTTTAAAGGGACTGCCCAAAAGAGCCCCAGCTGAGCTGCCTCTCAGTTGTTTTTAGCAGCTTTGCTTTTTTTTTTCCCCTTCTGTGTTTTTTGGTTTGGACCTATTGGACCCCCAAAAATTCAGATTTTCCAAAAAATCTCAGATTTGAATACTTTACTGGTATTGAATTCTGGCTTTTTGGGGGAATCCCAATTTTTTTTCAGGTTCAATAGACCTGAACTGAAAAATACTAAGAAAAAAAATGCACATCCCTAATCCCCACTCACTCTCAGCATAACCTACCTCACAGGGTTGTTGTGAGGATAAAGTGGAGGCATGGAGGATGATGTAAGCTGCTTTAAGTCTCCACAGAGGAGAAAGTGTGGTATAGATGTATTAAATAACTAATGAATTAACTGCAACTCGTGACTGAAATATGCAGGGTGGGATATTGTTGTAGTTGCTATCTTGTTTAAAAAGATCTTTCATCCCATTAGCACCTCTCTGAGGGACTTCTATTCTACATGGGTGCATAAGGAATGTATTCTAACTCATCTGTGGATTATTGTCTATCTGATGCATACTCCGGGTGGGATTGTGTAGACAAGCTGTAATGCCTATAACAGGTGGGTTTCTTGGGGAATATTAAACACAGTCATTTGTGATGTGGCTGTAGTATCTGTTATAGATGGAGATACCAAACTCTAGTTGTACATTAGCTCAAACGAGGCAGTGTGGTGCAATGGCGAGAGTGTCAGACTAGGATCTGGAAACCCAGGTCCTGTTCCCCGCTCTGCCATGTAAGTTTGCTGGTTGAACTTGGGCCAGTTCTTGGGAGCCTGACCTCCCCTCACAGGGTTTTTGTGAAGATGAAAAGGAGGAACGTGAGCCACTTTGGATCCCCATTGGGGAGAAAGGTGAATGTAAATGAAGTAGACAACTTTCTGCTTCTGCAAGTGCAAAGGAAGCTATCTTTGAACATGTGTATGTGTGTCTTGTGATAAAATGTAACTTATCCCCCCAGTCCACAAACCTGATAGTGTAGGTTGCCATTTGAGCCCCCAAAGAAAATCACTATCACTTGTAAAGCTTTTCTGCCCAATGCCCAAAGGGATCTGAACACTTTGTAAACAAGTTTCAGTGACTTCTGGATGAGTTGTGCCCCACCTCCTACCACGGGGTGTCAGACATGTGGCCCAGGGGCCGTATCAGGCCCTCCCCCCCCGAGGGCTTCTATCATGCCCACACTGGAACTGGCCATCTCCTGCTTTCAGTTCTGTTGCTGCTGCTGCTGCATCATAGCTTGCTTTGCCAGTCTCTCTCAATTGCTCAGCCGTTTCATGTTTTCCCCTGGGTCCTGGACTCAGAACTCTGAGCATGAGATTTCTGTGGTGAATGTCCATAAATCAAGTAGGTTTGCAGCTTACAGATAACAGGCTTGAACAGCATACTCAAGATTGCAACAGTACAGACATTTTGATGCAATAATTCAGAGCAAGAGGTGTCAGTTATCAGAGACTGTTAAATAAAATATTTCATGCCAATGTTTTAAGCATGTTTTTATTTTAAGTAAAAAAAAATCTTTGTGTTTGTGTTCTTTATAAAGTTGATATTTCTGCAACCTGGCATTACATTTTATGACACACATGGCCTGGCCCAACAAGGTCTCATTTATGTCAGATCTGGCCCTCATAACAAATGAGTTCGACACCCCTGTCTTACCAGGTTTAAGGCAGTTTTGCAGTAGTTGCTTTGGGGGATATCTGACATTCATGAATTGAAGCAGGGCAGAAGAGGATAGCATTTAAATGCTTTTCACCTGTTGCATTTCCTTCTTCACATTGCCCTCACTTGCCTCAGCTGCTCTTTGCTTTCTGGTGGGCAAATGCCGGCACCTCTGGCTTTCCCATTAAAAGCAAAATGGCAGGTTGAAGGGGGTATTTTATACATGGGAATGGTGAAATTGCTCTGCTTCCCTCCCTTCAGTTTTAATTAACCCCCCCCAAACGATCATGCGTAGGTTTGACCTAATTTGCAAAGTTGAGTCACAGCACAGTTTTTTGATAGTTGATTTCCTTTGGAGCAAAGAGGACTTCATCTCAACAGTGTTGGCTTTTCTGAAGGCAGCGGATTGCTTGGCAAGTGTATCCTGATCATTATGACTGCAAGAGATGGTTTGCTTCTGCCATCTCTGTGATGTGACAACATACGGGTGACCCTTTTTCTCCTACTGGGGATCTCTGCTGTGTTCCTTTCCCCTTCAGTGTCGCTTTGGGTGGAGGACTGTGTGGCTAGATCATGTTCTAGGAAACCCTGTTAAACAGCATAGTGCGAGTGGGTCCTCCAGTAAAACTTTAATGTCATTTGCTGACTCCAGCTCCTGACCAGTAATTGAAAAACACCTTTTGTACATCATTGAATCAGCTTATCAGTAGAAATCAGGTGATGTATTGGGAGCCTGGCTTGACTTCACTGTTTTATAGGCCACCTATTGTGGTAGCTGTGGTTTGAGATCTTGTTGACAAAAGAATGCTTGTAGATAATACAAAAAAGTCATCCAGCACCAAATATAGAATGGAAAAAACTCAAGACAATTGAGAGTTCCTTTTGAACAGCTCTGGCCTGAACTAGGAAAGTAAATGTGTGGAAGGAGTTACCTGCACGGGCCCCTGAAGTCAAAGGTTAGTCAGCTAAGTGAAGCAAGTCATCATGACCTCATTTATCATCAGTGCACTGTTCAGTGAGTTTCGTGGCTAATCTGTTCATTTTTCGACAGTGGTGGGTCCATAAACTGAGTAAGACTTTGTTTATATGTTGTATCTAACACTAGAAATATGGCAAGGACTCAGCCACTTGATACTAGGAACTGCATTTTATTTAAAGGTATTGATCAGATCTATGTCACTTCATTATATTACATGGTGTTTTACAGTTATGTGGAGAGGTATGCTAAGCTGAGCGAGTCACTTGTCTGTGAGCACAGGTCTTATGTTAGAGGTGGGGCTCAACCAAGCCCTGCCTTCAGTCCTCTGTACTTGGGTTTTCTGTGGATAATGGTGGAATCTGTTACCTAAATCAGTATACATGTGTCAGGGTCATAATGTGCAAAGGTGTTCCCTAGCATACATGGAGCAAACGTTTGTATTTTGGGCACCTATGTATTAGGGATCTTAAGCCTGTCTATACCAAGGTCCAGATTTAGATCAGCGCTAAAAAAAAAAACAAGGGAGAAAAAGACTTTTAAACAAATGGAGCTTTTACTTTATACACTGAAAAAGAGGTCAAATTAATCTATGCAATACAGAAAAAGTGGCAGTGAAAATTACAGAAAGGCAAAAGCAATGCGGTAAATGATACGCAAAACCTTTCCCTAGAGAACTTGTCTACTTAGAATGGGAATAAAGACATATGAGTCTGTTCTCGAGGACAAGCAGGGGGAGAGGAGGAGTTGTCCTCAGTAGCAAAAAAGCTGTTTTGGGAGCTGAAACTAATGGGGGTGGGGGAGGAAAGAACAACGTTCCAGGGAGCGGAGAGTTGAGATCAAAGGGATGAGGACCCAACCATAAGGCTGAGGGTAACAGGGTAGATCCAAAACTATCTGCATAAGTTGGGGCTGAGAGGGGGAACTTCTGATACCTTTTTGCCTGGGTTGAGGAAGAGGAGGGGTGCTGGCATTGGAATGTGGGGATAATAAAAATGTAATTTTTTGAAGATGAGCAAGTCTGGAGAGAAATGCTAGTGGAAAATGACAATGTGCAAAAGAGGGCTCAAATTCAGGCCACAGTCTTTCCACTTGGGCCACTGTGACCTTTTGGTCCTGTCTGGCCCTAAGAAGGCCTGATTTAGCCAGCTTGTGCATATGAAGCTCCAGATCAGAACTTCCTTGCATTACATGTGGGGGTTTGATGGAGTTCTGAGCCAGGAGATTTATATATGCTGGATCATTACACATCATTTGCCAGCCCCTTCAGTAACCCCAGCTCCCACCCTTAAGAGGGTGGCTGGGGGTGGCCTCTCTTCCCCAGAGAAGGGTGGCCCGGTACCCACTCCTCCCTCCTTTTCTTGGTAAAAGACAGAAGTGGGGGAGAGTTAGTAACAACACACAATCAGGGTTCAATTGGAATTGCCCACTAACAGGCCTATTCTTCATTTTGGCACCACAAGGGCGGCTTGTTTCAGCTGACCTTAAATTTCTTTAAGGGTTTTAATTTGGCATCTGAGAGTTCATTAGCCAAACCCTCCATTTCAGTAGTGTCTGTGCTTACAGTGTCAAGACAGTCTGCCACGCTTCTAGTTGCTGGATGATGGTGATTGGTACCTTGCCACATTTCTAGCCATCTATTCCACCCTCACCTGCTAGTCTGCAAAGAGGTTGCACATCTGGAGACCGACAAGGATATGTCCAAGTTTGTCAAACTGACTTGGAACTTTGAGACTGGATATTCAAGGGTATAGAAGTAGCAGTTCTGTCTGGTCCAACTTGACTACTTGTGATCCTGCTGTGCGGAAACCAGATTATTCCAGCAGTTTGGTAAATGAGATCAAGGAATCTAATACAATGGTAGTCAGATTAGAGGAACTAATCACTGTTTGGTAGGTGCTACTTCTCAATATATCCTGGTGATTTCATGAACCACATCCATTTGTCACTCACAGCTGTGGCTTCTAAGTCAGGAGGTATTTCTCTGTTTGACCAAAGAAATTGTTGCATGGCCATTTGCTGGCCGGTCGTGACTTGCTGTGGGGGAGTAACCATGAACTGTCTTCGTTCCTTGCAAAACCAATAAGATGACAGGAATTTTAGGAGTCTATGTGTAGCTGTGGCATTGACAGGAGCAGTGTCCTGCTTACTGGAGTTTCTGCGTCACTTTCTTTTGAAATCTTAGACATGGCGTCATCTGACATGCAGGTGAAAGAACTGGAAGAAACATGCTTCTGGCCAGGCATTTGAATTGATACCGGCTCCTCCTTCAAAAGATGCAGTTCTAGAGTTTCCCCTTTCTCCTCCAAAGAAGAAAGATCTCTTTCTGGAAGAAATTCAAAGGAAGCCAGAAGCTGCGGAAGAAAGGCGCAAGTCCCACGAAGCTGAGGTATTGAAACAACTGGTTGAGAATGAGAGCACAAGAAAGAGATACTGCAAAAATGGCAGAGGAGAAGCTGACCCACAAAATGGAAGCTAACAAAGAGAACAGAGAAGCACAAATGCATGCTAAACTGGAGTGCTGGGGGGGGGGGCATATTGAAGAAGTACCGAAGAATAAAGGAGAGAAAGAAGCTGGTGAGAATGAAAGCAACTAACTTCATCCTAAAAATGGACTTTCTGTTCTTTGTTGAAATATTCAAAAACTGCATCGGCCAGTGTTTTTGTTAAGTTCCTAGAAAACCAATGTAGAACTGTATAATTAGACTCAACAGTACATTTGCTTTGGGGAAACAGTTTTGAAAAAGAGTGAACATGAAAGGGCTCCCCTGTCCTTTTATGTTCACTCTTTTTTTTAAACTGTTGTCTTTCCAGTGTAGCTATCCTGTTGCATTTCTTCTGTTCCAGTGCATTTTGTTCCTGGAGAGATGGCTAGTGCTGTATTCAGCTAACATATTTGTAAATGGAATATGTAGTGTAATGTTCATGCTGAATCTGTTACACTCCACTATTTGTCAGTCTTACGAGTATTACTGTAACCAAGTGACTTAAAGCTGCTCAGTGTTATTATTAAAAAAAAATAGATGACAGGAATTTTAGAATCCCAGTCCTGCCCTGTGGCACGCACCCTTTTTCATAAAGCTTCCCTAATGGTTCGATTTGTTAATTCTGTGTGACCTGAGGAGTGGCCATCCAGTCTAAGTTGATGTCTTTGGGCTGTATGAAACCCTATATAGTGACTCCGTAATGCTTTGCAGAGTGTCTGTATTACTCCAATGAATTGGGAACCCATATCAAGAGTCCACTGCTAGTGAAATGCCCCATCTGCCCCAGACATTATTAAACAGGATTTTGGCAGTGGTATTTATTTATTAAACTTTTATCCTGCCCTTCCAGCAAGGCTGGCTCAGGGCGGCTTACTACAATGTAAACAGTGTGCAATAGTAATTCCATACACAGTGAAAATTCATTAATACAAACTTTAAAAGCAAAATATAAAACATATAAAGTGCTAGTAGTTTTCCTCAACCTACAGTCAGCTTTTATTATAATTCCTGTCAGCTGGTAACGATACTCAGTGTTTGGTGTTTGTGTATTAGTTCGGCAAAGGAATGCTTCGATCCAGTTGCTAAATGGATCTACAGTCATGAGGCAGTATTTTTTTCCCTAGAGCAGTGACCAGAAGTGGTCTAGCAAGATCTATTTGTATGTGGGCCCACGGGCCATCAATATGCTGATGCTGAGTGTGGCTTTGGGGCCAGTGGGGTCAGCATTAACCATGGCATAAGAGAGGCAATGTCACACCATCATTTTTCATTGGCTCTCATATAGGGCCACCGCCCTGTTTCCTGGACTAATCCAAGGGTGAGCTCTTTCCCTCTGTGGCCCTGCCCATGAACAAATTGGATTGTCTCTAATGTTTTGAGGCACGATCCAGTGCCTTACTCCTTGTTTATCTGCAACCCAAGAAATTCCATCTTGTTATTTGACCAGTGAACTGACCTGTTGACTCTCTGCCTGCTAGACTAACTTGAATTTGGTTGCCTCCTTCCTGCAGTGTACCAAGATCTAGGACGGGAGGGTATTAGCTGAACTCTTGTGTCTTGGCTTCTAGTAATGTCTGGGTTAGTTGGTGGTGGGTATAGCAAGTCATTGTTCCCTTGGAGAGGTCTCTTTTGCAGGAGCCTCTGCCCAGTTGTGCCAGTTACTGACTTTTGACCTTGTCCTTTGGTGTCCCTTTATATGTGTTATCCAAGTAGTTGCAGTCCTATCCTCAATTCATTTAGCTATTTTAAGCCATTTATTGTCATGAGCCACTTATTTCCCATATGCAGTTTGGAAATTACTGGCTTGTGGAAGAGGGAGCTTTGGCCATCCACATGCTGGTGAATTGCTGAGATTGCTGCTGGCTTCTCCGTGAGTTGCCTGAGTCAGAAAGCCTTTAGCAAGGTCCACACTGACAAATTGTATTCTCTTAGAAATGGAACTCCTGAAATACCATTGTCCTCACCACTATTCACACAGCTGCAAAGCTGCCCATTTAACTTGCCTATGAAAAAAAGGAATGTTTTCCCACACTGGAACAGATTGGTAGCCACTTCCATGCCCTGTTAAGTTTATTTGTTCTGCTCTAGGGATTCCTTCCTGAGCTAGTTCTGGCCTGGGAACATTAAGTGAAGCTCCAGTTTAACATGGCAGGCTTTTCCCCTGGGATGTCTATGCCAGCTTTAACATTTGGGCTTCCCGAAGGATCAAACACAAGTTTTGTCGTGACTCCAGAGGAGGGTGTGGAATCTCAGGGTGCTCTAGCAATCATAGTTAGAAGAAGGTGGGGCAGAGGGGGATTTCTGAAGTTGTAGAAGATTTCATTGTCTTGTGTTTGAGCCGTCAAGTCACAGCTGACTTAAGGGTAGCCCCAAGTAGAGTGCATTGCAGTAGTCTAGTCTAGATGTAACCCTTTCACTGTTTCTCAACCAGGGATAATTTTTTAAAAAGTTATTTAAATTCTGGGAAGTGCTTCCCACCTCAGTGGCCAGTTGTGGCTGGACGCACATATTTGTCCATTTTCCTGGAAAAAGGGGTCTCAGTTGGTGTTCAGTTGCTCTGGATTCAGTGGCAGACCACTGCACAGTTTCTTTATCTTCTTCTTTTGGGGAACTTCTCTATTATTTGCCCTTTTTTTGGTCTTGGTCTTTATGGGAGCTACAGGGGCAAGATCAGGTTCTCCTGTGGAGATTTTGGGAGGGAGAGCCGGCTCTTAAGGGATACTGCCTCCTGCTTAGGGGACTGTGGAGTAGCATTAACCCACTGCCCTTCTTCCTGAGCTTCCCTAAGAGTGGCAGCTAGATTGCTTTTCTCCAGAATCAAATCATACTTATTTGCACACAGTCAGTCAGACTCTCTCATACATGCATCCAATTTCTGCTCTTCTTCATGAGCCTTTTCAATACTGTCAAACTTGCATTTCCACTCATGTGCATACTCTATGGTCTCATTTAGTGCTATCCAGGATCCCCATATAGCACATGCACTCTTCTTGCTACCTATACTGGGATCCTTCCTTTGTTTACCTTTTTTGTCTGTTGTCTTTACCCTATGTACTACAGGTATTATGCCTCTTGTGAGAATTACTCCTACTCTCAGCAGGAGCTCCCCTCCAGTTCTCCAAAACGGGGGCCGAAGGCTCGCACAAGTACTTCATGACTTGTGGACTAGCACTTCAGTAAGCTCCTGGGAGGAAATGGAGGCTTCAGGACTTTCAAGCTTCTTGGGGGTTGGGATTTAATCCAAACAATGCACCATAGATCAGCTTGAAGGTCCTTAACTATCAATGCCCACAGCCTCTACAGGGCTGTAACTTGAAGAAACTTTGGATGGGGAGGCAAAAGCTCCAGGTCAGGGGGTCCCTATTTTTGCAATTTCACACACTGATCCTTAATTGCCAAAATGCCCACAGCCACTGGAGGCCTGTGACCCAATTCTAAACACAGTTTTTGAGACTGGGCGGAGTTCTTTCTCCCTCACCACAGGTTTTTAACCTAGAAAACCTTAAAGTGGACTCTTCACACACTGGCTGGCAGGGTATTGAAAATTGCAGCGTCTTGAGGATTTCCTCCTCCAACCCTGTTTCCTCAATCCAGAATTCTTAACTGTCCAAGTTTCACAACTGGGATTCCTACCCTTGTCATGAGTGGGGAAGGGCACTGAGATATGAGGATGTTGCTGGAGCCAGCCTGTTTATTTTTTTGAGATCTGGGTTCTTACTTGAGATCAAATTATCTGTGAGGCAGCTCCTCCGAGGTCCTTGGGGAAAATGGCCCTCAACTGAATGTGGTTTTTGCATGCTTGAGAGAAGAGCTGCCTTACGTTTCTTTCCTCCTTTGCAATGACTCACTGCCTCTGATATCGTTTTAATTCAGGTTCCTTCTGTCAATTCTAGGCCTGCAAAGGTGGTGGTGGTGGGACAAGCCATAACAAAAATGGGGGTCCTTGTGGGCTGTGTGGGGGATCAAAACACTACTTGGGTGCAAGACTGAACTGTGCACCTGAACTTCCTTTCATTCTGGGCATGTCTTGGAAGGGACGGGCCCTCTCCCAGCAGGATAGCACATTGCAAAAGTGGAACTGCAGTTTCCTTCCTCAATCTTTTCTTCCAGTATAAGTTTCCATAGGTTACCCAGGCAAGGGAAAAGCCCTTTGCTCACTTGCATGCATTTGCATTTGAATTCAGCATATTAAGCTGAACCCACATGGCAATCTTGGAATGGGAGAAAGCAAAAATTCCAAGATTAGGCCCATTTCAATGTTTCCATGTGGCACTTATAGTACTCTAATCATTCTTCTTCATTAACATGATGTAATAAAGTTGAAGAGCAACTTCCTTATCATTCACCCTTAGTCAAAGGCTGAAGTTCAAAACTGGACAAAGGAACATGGAGCAGCTGAGACAGAGGGATAAAGTAAGATCACAGGATAGTTAACATATCTGGCTGTGCAGATGGTTGTGCAGAGTCAGACCATGGTAGGCAGCCCAGTCTTGCTTCTCATGGGGTGATGACACAGCTGCATGTAATCTTCTTGACCTCCTAGCTAGTATGTTTTGACCAGTTCAACCAACTGCCTGTTAATGTGATAGGAAATGAATATTTTTGCTGGTGAATATTTGTCTAGTTTTTCCGTTTCCCTGCTTTCTTCTGGGAGTTTTCCCAAGGGCTGCCTCCGGGTCCAGAAGAGCAGAGAAGGGATACTGGTTTCTTAGCTACAGCTCTGGGAACCATGCCACTTACCCCAAAACACCCTGTGTTTGCTTGCTTTGAGCCATGACTTCCTGAAATTTCTGATTTGGGGGAGGAATAAAGCAGGGTGGGTGTCTTCTTCTTGTTGTTGTTTGTTTGTTTGCATACTCAGTTTGAGCTGGGCTGCTGCCTTCTAGTGCTGGAGTCACATTCTTGGCAGTCTCTTGGATCCGGCAGTAGTCTTAAGGCTGCTGCACCCCGAACGAGAAACAGCTTTGCTCCTACTTGCTCAGTTTTTGCCAGTTTGGTTTAGTGTTTAGGAGTGCAGACCCTAATCTGTGAGAACCGGGTTTGATTCCCCATTTCTCCACGTGCAGCTGCTGGTGTGACCTTGAGTCAGAGCAGTTCTCGGGAGAGCTCTCTCAGCTCCACCTACTTCACAGGGTGTCTGTTGTGGGGAGGGGAAGGGAAAGGGATTGTAAGCTGCTATAAGACTCCTTCGGGATTTATACCTCGGGTGAAGGGTGAGGTATAAATCCAATCCCCCCCCAAGCCCTCTCTGAATGGGGCTGGACACTAGCAGCCTCTGTACTCAGATGCCCTTTTTTTGGGAGGGGGGGAGTACACATTCAGCTAAGCAGTTCGGCTATAGCATGGACTGCCCAGGAACAGTTGTCAGGTGTGACAGAATGTGCCTGCTCTGGCCTGCAGCCCCTAGCCCGCCCTGCCCTCCTAGAGATTCCCAACTCCCTGGAGGGCCTTTTCTTCCACTCTCAGGGTTGCCCACCACCAGCACCTGCCCTTTTTGCAAGGAACTGCCCGCTGGGAAGGACAGGACTCCTAGCTTCCTGAGGCCTTGCCTCTGTGTCTCCTGGTGCCCAATGCCTGGCTCTCACAGGGACAGGTTATTGCCTTGCACACCCCTGGTGGAACATTCACTTGCCAACTGATGGCCTTCCCCCCTTTCTGGAGCTCCTTTTAAATAGTGTGTCTGAGATGGTAGAAGCCTGTGTGGTACAGAGAACCACAGCTTGGCTGTCCCTTTGTCTAGACCTATTAGCATTTGTATGAAGGTGGGCTGAGGTAAGCTTGTTCTCTGCCCAGGGAAAGAAAAGAAAACTGGTTAAAGGGGAGGCTTTGCTCCTTGCCAGCCTCCCAGGAGAAAATACATTTCTTCACAGCATGCATGTGTTACTCAGGTGGAGTTCAAAGAATGAATGTGGACAGGGCAAGTAGGGAATGGAGGGAATCCACAACAGGAGACCAAAGAAGTCTCAGAAGGAGCAGCAGCAAGAGAAGAACAGGTCAGCCAGGAGCAGGCAAAGAGCCAGCAGTGCTTGGAGGACTGTCCACTAAGTAATTGAAATGGGACTGAATGGCTAGGCCTTGGTCTCCCTTCTCTCACTGTAGAAGATGTAGAAGGCAGTAGCATAAAGACCTGATCTTTCCCAAGAAGTCCTAAAGTGAGAACGTCTTTTGCAAAGGCTTCGGTGGCATGTGTTTTGTCATGAGACCTAGTATTCATGATTCTGTTTAAACTGAGGTCCAAAATCAAGCAATTGCTTTAGGCAGCCTCTCTAGGCAAAGGCAGGAAGAGGACAGCAAATAAGAAAGCTGCACTGAGAGGGAATCCAGAGACTGGCTTCGTACCAGCCAGAGTGGGAAACGAGCACCTATCCCTGCAAGGTGATGTGACTTTAACAAGGCTGGTAAAACCTTGAGGGGAGACTTACTCTGGCTTTTCCTGAGAGCAAGCAAGGGATAGGCCCATGTCAGGCTGACAAGGCACAGGATTTGTAAACTATATAATCCATTAAGCTAGGGAACCAGTTTGGTCAGGTCGCATTAGCATACTGTGTTTTACCTCTGTTTTGCGTTCTCTCACGTGTTTGAAATTTCCCTCCCCCACAAGCAGTTGGATACATCTTCCCTCTTTCCTGTTTTCCAAAATAAAGGTAAGTGTTGTGTTAAGAGAGCCTGTGTCATCCCAAGATCGCTGAGGTATAAAAGAACTGGGTTTTGCGCAGGCCAGCTCCTGTGTGAGTCGTGGGTTGCATGTTTGGCTAGGGTGTGGGGGAGGGGGCAGAAGTGGGCCTGTCAGACTGTGTCAGAGGACGAGCAGTGGCAGCTCCCCAGTGTGAGAGTGTGTGGGCTGTTGTTTCAGTGACAAGCAGTAGCCAAACAGCTGTAGGGAAGCTGAGGAAGCAGGGTCTTCCATGTCTGCCCCCCCCCCCGAAGAATTGTGACAGAATGAGACATGGATAGCCTTAGTATAGAAATTTAAGCCTCTGAAGAGGCAGTAGAAATTACAGAATGTCACACACAGCGCTCTAGATAGAGAGACTTTCTCTCAAATTGGCATGGCTGCTGCCAGTCAGGAGACACACTGTGTTGTTAGTTTTGGCTTCTTGCTTCATTGGATTTATGCCACCAGACCTGCTGAGTAAGCCTAGGGAGTTTTAAGGATCTTCTTTTACAGTTTGCAACACACATCCTCATCAGAGGCAACTGAGGCCTGGGCTTCCGGCACATTAAATATTTTCTCAGCTCCTTTGAGCACCTAATAGAAGCCACCCCTGGGCCATTTGGCTGCCTGTCAAACCTGCTGGTACTTGTTAATGCCAAATATTCTCTTGTCTTTCTGTCATATGGTATTATTTTTGGGATTAGAAGAACACAGAGATCTGTAAAACACTATTTCATTCAGGATTTGCTTGTTTGCGCTACCATATTTTAGAGAACAACCATACAGAGGTCTGTCTGCTAATTTATGTGGCTGCAATCATAGTATTAGGGTTTGTGTCTGCAGTGGATCCCACAAGGGCCTCAGTCATGGAGTTTTCAGTTTTTGAACGAATCATGTTTGTAGTTCAGGTGTCTCTACCTATGGGGGCTAGAATCAGACATCTGTTCCCTCTTCCTTCTCAGGAATCTTCAGTACTTCTGTCTGCCAGTGTCATCGGAATCCTTCCTCTACCATTGTAACAGTTTGCAATTAGGACAGAACCACAGTGGGTCAAATTTACCTAACTCTGCTCATAGTGATCTTGCAGGACTTTAGACTGCAGAACTCAGTGTTTGGGATACAATAAATGTCCCAGCAGCTAAAAAGGGATGGCTGTGACTATGTAAATGTTACTACCTCCTTTGAACCTATCTCATACCATTCTCATGGATGCCATTTCAAAGAGTTGTGTGTAGTAGAACAGTTTTATCCCAAGCTCACGTCACTTGGGGAGGGGAATCAGTGCATCTGAGGGCAAGAGGGCAGTAGATTGTGAGTCTTAAGGAAGCTGTATAAGCCTGCACGGAGTCAAGCAAAGATATGCCACACTTTAGATGTGCTAAACCAGCTGCGGTGTATGTTGGATACTTAGCTTGAAGTAGGTCTTCCTTGCAGTTGTACTAACTGCTGAGTACCACTTAAACCTGCCTTCCTATACCTTTGATCTTTTTGCATCTTGCATGGGGAGCAGCTCAGTGATAGATCTTCTTTGCATGCTTTGCATCCAGGTTCAATCCCTCACATCTCCACTTAAAAGGATCAAGTGGTAGGTGATATGGAAGACCTTTACTTGACACCCTGAAGTAGACAATACTGACTTTGATAGACCAATGGCCTGGTTCAATATAAGGCAGCTTCGTATGTGTTCATAAGGCCTTGTCTCCTCCTTCCAAGGAGTTCAGGAAAGGTACATGGCAAGCAGTAGCCGAACAGCTGGAGCAGAGGTCCATCAGTGGCTATTAGCCACAAGGTATAGATTGGAACTCTCAGTCTGGGGCAAGTGATGCACTGTATTCTTGGTGCTGGGGGGGCAACTGTGGGAGGGCTTCTAGTGTCCTGGCCCCACTGGTGGACCTCCTGAGGGCACCTGGTGTTTTTGGCCACTGTGTGACAGAGGGTTGGACTGGATGGGCCATTGGCCTGATCCAACATTGGCTTCTCTTATGTTCTCCTTTCTTCATATTATCCTTTGAATAACCCTGAGGCAGGTGAAGTTGAAAGAATGACTGGCCTGAGATTTCTTAGTAAGCTTCATGGTGAAGTGGGGGCTTGATCCTGGGACTCCCCCGTCAGTCTAGTGCTTTACCCACTAGACCCCAGAAGTGTGCTGTTGAAGGCTGATGCCTGCTGTGCTGTTTTACACAAATGAACTTGAAATAAGCAGCTGTATAATGGCTGGCCTTGCGCTTGAAACTCAATTTGCAAGACCTGAGAATGGTTGTTAACAATAGGACATTTTGGGGGTCATTCAGTCATAAGGTTGGAAGCGACTTGATGGTACTTCACACACAAACACACGCACATACTTTCCCCTAGTATATAAAACCTTTTAAATAAATTTGCACTTGTATACAAGTAGACAGCATCATTCCTATGACCAGGAACATTTATAAATAACATAAAATACATGTAAATCAAATGCATTTTGGCCATGAGGTCTTCCTCAGTGGTTTATATCTTTGTTATACACACCATGTACCATTTTTGTTAAAATTACAACAAGCCTGACTAAAGCACTAAACATCCTGAAAAACAAGAAAATGGAAAAGAAAACAATTTATTTGGATTAATTATTGTGTGAGTTAAAGTAAAATATAATTACTATCTTAATTATTTAATAATGGGCTTCATGATTGTTGTTTATTATTTAATAATTATTTCAAAGTAATGTACAATTAAGGTTACTATCTAAACTTACTTATCCCTACCAGTGTAAATTTTTTTTACAAGAACGAAGTATCTCCCTTTGTTGTTAATTAGGACTATCAAAGATAAATTATCCAGATGGCTGGTGTTAGTGGTCCAGATTTGTAAAATATGCAGAGAAGAATACAGACCACAGTTCCAAAAAATATTATTCAGTCGACTGAAATTACACAAGAATTCAAACCATAGAATATTGAGAACTTTAGCTCCATAAGCCAGGTCAAGATCAAGCATTGCCCAGTGGTGTGAATACAGGAAACCAGATCTCGAGCAATCATCACTGTTATCCCATATTTATACTGTCAAGTACAAAGAAGGTGGGAGAAGATGATGCAGTACAATAATACCAGGTTACCATATCTGGACTGAAGTTGCATTATCCCCAATACCTTGTGGTGGCAGGCAAAAAGGATCTTCCATCCATGCAGAACCAACTGAAGTGACTCAGCTGTTCTCTCAGAAAGCAAAAGACCAATCTGTTTCCTCGTTCAGGCCAAAAAGCACCAGGTTGTTCAGTGTGTGGATCCAGAATGTCTCTCTCCTCGTCAATGGACAGTGCAGCTACGAATCTGACAATTGTAGACTTTCAGTGATCCAGAACAGCTGCTTATCTGAGTGTTTCAAGGCCACAAAATGGCCAGTCAGCTGAGCCTGCATTCTCTGTCGTCGAATGCAACTTATACATTCACATATGTGTGTTTTAATAAATCTTGTGGTCACCCCTACACGCATTAACCCACATGAGCATTGTATAGCACAGCTCACACCTTTAGAATTCCAGTTTGCAAAAGATCTTATATAGTAATCTCTGGTATGAGGGGAAGCCTGAAATATGTTTGTTTTAAGACATAGATAACAAACTGCACATCTCCCACGAAGAAAATTTTCCCTTTGGAGTCCTGTCATCCATCCAAGTATTAACTTATTGATTCTTTCAGTTTACTCCCAACCAGCACATCTTTAAAGTTCTTGGCACACTTACATGTAAACAATAGACGAGATTTATACCTAGGAATCCCAGAAAGAAGATGCCAATCTTTTCAAGTATTCCTCTAACACTAGCATATGTGTGATCATATGTGAGAGAAACCACCATTCTGTCTGTAGATTTATTTCTACTTTGAGGTATTAACGGACTTCCGGCAAGACTTGCGATCATGGCGGATGTGCTCCTCCGCATCTGCGGGGAGCGCGATCCGTACCTGGCGGGAAGAAGGGGCTTCGGACTGGTGCCGAGCCCCCAGAGACCCTAGTGAAGGGGCTCTGCCTGGGGTGGCACGAAGGGGATCTCTCCCTACGGTGGCGACCGAGGGATCGAGGTCCCTTTTCATCACCCCCATAGGTTCCCCCGTCCGTGGGAGCCGTATGGCTAAAAGCGCAAATCCGTGAAGCAGCAGAGTGTGCGAAGCCTTGAAGCTTGAACTTATAGTTACGCACTGAGAAAACGTGAGTCTGAAGTAAAAACAAACAGAACACAGCGGGAAAGGCGGGTGCAGTGAAACCCCCCCCCTCGAGACTGGCGTACTTACGAGACTCTTTACGTGGCGTTACTGCATGAAAAAAAGTACGTTCGGCTTGCTAGATGGCGGCATCGCTCTTTAGAGGATATGAACTTTAAAAAGTTATAAGCGCAGTTGTAGAATTTGCTTCTTTCGTCCATCTTATCTAACTATCAACAAAGAAGCGCAGCCTCAACAATGGTGGGGAAACCGAAACCTTCCCCCAAACTAGGAAGTACAGCTCCGAGTTCAAAGGTTGATACCACAGAGATGAGCACTGTGTTCTCCTCGTTATTGCGACCTCTAGTGGACCAAATGACAGCTCTCAACGTCAAGATGGATAAAATGCAGCTGGAACTGAAGGAGTCGAATAAAACTACAGAGAAGCTGCAGCGAGAACTTCTGGAAGTTAAGACTTCAGTAAAAAATCATGATTCAAGGCTACAAAAAGCGGAGAAAGAAAAGGCCTTCCATTCTGATCAACTCTTGAAACTACAGATGGAAAGATCGAATTTTTTCCTAAGACTTCAGAATGTGCCAGAGGATAAAGGAGAAGACCTTAAAAATCTGCTAAGTGAAGCGTTTGAACCAGTGACAGGCTTAAAAGCAGCGGAAATAAAAAGCGACATGGATATGGTTTACAGAACCTATCCAGATTATACCAAAAAGAAAAGCCTGCCTGGTGAGATTCAGATAAGGTTCTCCAAAAAGTCAACAAGGGATGTGGTGCTTAGGACCACAAACAAAGCGGTTCTGAAGATCAAAGGAAAAGAAGTTAAAGTGATGAAAGATATTCCATTTGAAATAAGGAAAAGAAGGAAAGCCTATGGAAAACTGACATCTTGGCTACAGTCTGAATCTATTATCTACAGGTGGAACGTTCCGGAAGGACTGAGCTTCAGCATCAAAGATAAAAAATACAAGATTGACTCTGTTCAACAGGCAAAAAGTTTTCTGGAAAAAAGCAAAGAAAAGAAAAAAGAGAGAGACTCAGATGGTTCGCTGGCATCGCAAGAAAGTATGTATGGATTTGATAGCTCAAAGAGTGAAGAAGAGATTTCTGACTCGGAAAAAGGAGCAGCAGCTCCAAAGGTACAAGAAGAGACTGTTAAGACAAGAAGAGGACGAAAGAAGAAATAAGGGCTGAATTGTTTTTACTGGAAATTGCACTTATATATTTTATATAATTTGTATAATTAAGCATTCCTCCAAAAGAGCGTGTCTGTCAAACAGCTTTTTTATTTTTCTTATATCATCAGTAACAATGTTAATTGAAAATCAACCAAGGTTTAAAATGCTTCAAATGTATTAGTGGTAAGGTAATATTAAGCAAATGCTAAAGCACACTCTGTATAAGGTAAATGTAGCTTAGAAAGTAGCGATGTAGAAGTAGTTATAGAAAAAATCAATAAAAATCTTTAAAAAAAAAATAGTTTGAGGTATTAACTGGGATGCCATTGTTATGTTCTTTGCTTTTTTTAAAAAAGCTTGTTTCAGAATTCTAGAGGAATAACCTCTTTCTCTCTCAGTGGTTCCATTAGTATGTTAGCTTGCCTATACAAGTCAGTCTAGCCTACAATTTATTCTTTGCCTCAATATTTTGGAATAAGGGAAATTCTTTTTAAGATGACCTGTAGCACATTGTTTGCCTTCCCTGGTGGGAATGACTCTGAGAACTCGTACTGAGTGGGATCATGACCAGAACTCTTGGATGGGCAATGCCTGTTGCTCTAGCAAAATATACCTCTGTCATTGCCTATAGCCCTGTCAGCCAGCAGGGTAGTAACACATTTATACTTGCATTACATGAAAAATTAAATTTGGTTGGACTGCACATTTCAGTGGAGTGCAGAGATACACCGTTTGTTTTAGCTCTGCAGATAATCGTGTGTGGGGAAACTCCTTTGAAAACGTCTCTAAACAGATTCTGTGTTGTGATTGTGGAAATACTTAGCATGCCTGCCCCTGGGCTTTGCTCATGTGAAACTGACAAGAGCTGCCTTTCTGTAATCAAGCAGCTGGTGTCCGCCACAACATTGAACCCAGATATTTAGCCCTCGGCTTGCAGCTCAGGCCTTTGGAGGAGCCAGGGTTGGCGTCTAGGACCCACCCCAGGCACAGTTTGCTGCTGTGCTGCTCTTTTGTTGTTTGTTTATGTATATAGGGGGGAGGTTGTAAGCTGCTTTGGGTCCCTTTCGAGAGAAAATTGGGATACATATGTTTAAAGTAAAAATGTAGGGCAATGTCTGTTTTGAGATGTATTTGTGGGAAGCGGATGGGTATTGGTCGCAAGATAGCTGATGCATAAATCTCTTATTTTCCTTGTAGAATGCATCGTGTATCGTTTTTGCCGCTAGACATGCCAGCACCTCCACGGTAGGTGGTTGTTTCTTTTCTGGTGGGTTGTGCTGGGGAGATGAAATTTGGTTATTTAGCCTTCAGGGACTATACCCAAGATCACCCATAAATTGCCCATAAAGAATACAGAATCGCAGAAAACCTTGTGACTGTTTCGTTTTTGTTCACTAATAAAACTTCATTTATTTTGGGGGTGTCTCTTCCCTCTCCCTCCTTTTTATGGATGAATAACTGTTGTTGGCTGGTTCTGTGTCAGGACTCAATTTACCTTTTATTTCAGAATCTGAAAGATGTTCTTGCAAACATGATACCCAAGGAGCAAGCAAGACTTAAAAGCTTCAGGCAGCAATATGGCAACACAGTCATTGGTCAAATAACTGTGGATATGGTGAGTTGTTCTAGCATGTTGGCAGTAGGGCTGGGGAGTAAATCTGTTAAGGTATCTTTGCCATTGTAGGCTGTGAGAGGTTAAAGCTCTGTGGCTGCTGCCACCCCCATGAAGTTGTCAAGATACTTTTGTTCTGTGCTACCTCCAGGCACATCGCCTGGTAACGTTAGTCTTTAAGGTGCTACTGGACTCTTGCTCTTTTCTACGGCTGCAGACAGACTTAACACTCATCCTGATCTCGATCTATCTCTTTGTATATTTGTGCATGCTGGCTAGGCGGGGTATAAATCCAAAATAAATAAACACACATTGCAGAGATTCAGGTGAGTAGCCATGTTGGTCTGAAGTAGCAGAACAAAGTTTTGAGTCCAGTGGCACCTTTAAGACCAACAAAGTTTATTCAAGGTATAAGCTTTCATGTGCGAGCACACTTCCTCAGATACAGTGAAACAATTTCCTCAAGCTTTACATACAGGAAGATAGGAGGGCAGCCATTAGGAAGGGCCGCTCAGAGCCAAGATGCATAAGTAAAGCTGAGACTGTACCAGGGCAGCCTGGAAAGATGAGTGAATGGCAGCAAATTAGCACACACGTGCGAGAGCTAACAAACAGATGTGAGAATGAAGCTTGAGTCTGGCAGCACCCCCAAGACCAACCAAGCTCAACCCTGGAGAGACTCTGCATGTGTAGATGCACACTTCTTCAAATACATTGAAACAGATTTCCTCAAATATTACATATAGGAAGGGGGGTTAGTTGCCAGGAACAGCAAATTAGAGTCAAGATGCATAAGTAACTGAGCAATAAATACAGCTGAGACTGGAAGAACACATTTGGCAAGACATGTAAATAGCAAATTGGTATGCAGATAATGAAGGAGTTAACAACAGATGTGAGAACTAAGTTTGAGTCCAGTGGCACCTGCTGGACTGCATTGTAATTTAATGCAGAGTTACTCTACTGTAAATTTATTGAAGTTAAAGGATTTTGACCGGAGTAACTGCGTAAAATTGCTGTGTTTGCCTGAGTAGCAAATCCTGGCTTGTATGGAAGCACTAGTTCTGCATCTAGCCTGTTCTCCACTTCCCAGCAGCAGAGGTCTTCCCTGTACAGGTGATCGCAAGGCTCAGTGCTATCCAACAAAATGTGGCTTGTACTCAGGGGTCATTTCGAGCAGGAGCTCGGGGGAGCTCAGCTTCGGGAGTTGGTGCCAGCCCCCCCACCCCCGCAGGGGAATGCCTGCTTGTGTCATGGCTGCAGCAAAATGACCCCATCCCCTGGAAAGGTCCTTGTTCCTCCGACCAGCCTTCTGAAGGCTTCAGCCACCACTGAAGCTATCCTCCCAGAATAGGGGTATTTCTGAGGCTTGGATTAGTAGCTGTCCCCTCTCTGCCAGCGCTCTCTCTCTCTCTCTCCTTCTGACATACTTCCAGTGATGGCAGGTGGTTTAGCATATGCAAATAAGTTATGCTAATAAGCTCCTGCACCTCTTTTTCTATGAAATGACCCCTGCTTGTATTAATTGTAAATTGTGTCAGTGTCTGAATTCACACATTGGCTGCGAACGCTAATGTAATATCCTAGTTCAATGCTGACCAAGAAACCCTAATTTGTGGGATCACAGACTTAGGGAAACCATAACGCTTACATGTAGGGAAATAATATGTCATTTGTGTGTAGATTACATCCCACACAGAAGTGTCTGCTCATATGTAAACCACGCCTGTGGATCTATCTACAGAGCTTGGATCTGGGGGTGTTCAAGCATAAAATAATTTCCCTAATTACAAGTGCATCACATGAACACACGTGAAGCTGCCTTATACGGAATCAGACCCTTGGTCCATCAAAGTCAGTATTGTCTACTCAGTCTGGCAGCGACTCTCCAGGGTCTCAGGCAGAGGTCTTTCACATCACCTACTGCCAGAACTTTTAACTGGAGAATCTGGGGGTTAACCCGGGATCTTCTGCATGCCAAGCAGCTACTTTTCCACCGAGCCACGGCCACAGCCCCTTCCCATTTCAGATTTGCACTGACTTGTGTTTTTGTCTGCCTTGAGTACAAGGAAATGAGGTGGGATATAAATATTTTAAATAAAAAAAAAAATTAGTGGGATAGGGACAGGGGAGAGATCGTTCCGCTCTGTCCACTGCATGTCCTGGAAGAGGTGGGCTGCCCCAGTTTCCTGGAGATCCCATCTCAGTGTCCTCCTCAGTCCCTGACTGATTTCCTGCTTCTTCCCTCCAGATCTATGGTGGCATGAGAGGTATGAAAGGGTTAATATACGAGACCTCTGTGTTGGATCCCGATGAGGTAAGTAAGCTTGGACCTGTTGGCAATAGTTGTCTAGTTGTGCGGCTTGTCCACTGAGATGTAAACCTTTGTGTGTTGGGGTTGTTTTTTTTTAGGGTATCCGTTTTCGTGGCTATAGTATTCCTGAGTGTCAGAAGCTGCTGCCCAAAGCTCCCGGAGGTGCAGAGCCCCTACCAGAAGGGTTATTTTGGTTGCTGGTGACAGGAGAGATCCCATCCCAAGATCAGGTAATGAACCTGTCTGTGGAAGAACAGGGAGTATCTTAAGTTCTCTGTCTAGCTTCTGATCACAGAGAGGGTGGGAAGGCCGCAGCCTCTATCCGCAGTCCTCGCAGCATGGTTGAATGGCAGTCAAAAATATTCTGCTGCCCTCTCCAGTCTAAGAGGGGTGGGAAGGATGAGGGAAGGCCATCCGAGGATCAGCTCCATTCCTAGGGCAGAGCAGTTACATCTTTCTCATCTTCAGGTGAACTGGGTATCCCGAGAGTGGGCCAAGAGAGCAGCTCTGCCTTCCCATGTGGTCACCATGCTGGACAACTTCCCTACCAACCTTCACCCCATGTCCCAACTCAGCTCTGCCGTCACCGCCCTCAACAGCGAGAGTACCTTTGCCCGCGCCTATTCGGAAGGAATCAGCCGGACCAAGTACTGGGAGGTAACTGAATGGCAAGTGAAGATGAGTGACCCTCTCCCCACTGTGTGAGCTACTACTGGCTTGACCACCTGCAGGTGAAATTTTGGGGAGTTTTCTGTTGGCTGTCTAGCTGGTCACGGGAATGGCGCTCTGCAAAATCTACTTTATTTACAGGCAGGAGACAATAGGATTGTGTCCGGGAGCCGGAATGTGGCTTCCAACACACAACAGTAGGCAGAATTTCACAGCATTGAATATCTGAGCTTTTTATTGCTGCTGACAATAAATAGCACTTGTCTGGCCCTGAATTGCAGAAAGGAAAATTGCTTTGAAGGTAGAGAAATTCTGTTTTGCTGTGCATTAAATAACACTGAAGACTAGTTTGTTCCGACTCGTCTGCATTGGAACAATACATGGGAGTTTCAGATTTCCACATCCTAAGCTGCTGCCCAGGATTCCTTCACGTACTGGTGAAGCTGTCAAGTTTGGGATGTTGGGCAAGGCCATGCACAGTCTGAGCAAAGTGGCTGCGACAAAAAGATAGATTTGGCTTATGCAGTCTGCCAAGTCCTGACTGCCCAATTTTGTTTGTTTAGACTTTCCCTTTCCAGTTTGGGAGAGCAGCAGCTCAGTTAGCTTTCATTTGATCCTTTAGCACGTGACAAAGGACCGTTGTCTGTGACCTTGGTCATTTGCATGTGGAAACCGGCTGCCCTGGAAACAGGAGACCTTGAGTGCAGTGACATGTGCCTCTGGCCTGACCCAAATGTGCAGGCTTATCCTCATCCAGCTGCACAGAAGGAGAGAGACTTTGGTCTCCAGCCTCGTCCAGCTCTACGAACCTTTATCTGTCTCGTGGACGTTACTCTCGGGAATGGTGGGCTGCGGGAAGAGCCCTTCTTCTGCTCTTTGTCCAGTAAACAGTAACTGTTCAGCCTAGTGTAGAAGTCGGGGGTGCATTATAACTGTCCATGGCGCAGCTAGGAATGGCATTTGGTGAACCTTTTGTTTCCAAAACTAGTTTGTACTAGTCTGAAACTGTGTGTGCACTTAAAAAATTCCACATTAATGGAATGGGAAAGGATCGCTGAGATATGGCAAGCCCTCCAGTAGAAAACAGGACATGACAAATCAGCTTGTTCTTTTGTTTTGGGTTTATTTGCCAAACTAGGAATATATTAGGCAATAGCTAGTTCATAAATGCTTCCTCTCTTTCCTGGGCTTCATATAACTTCCTGCAGTGACATTTCCTTCTACCATGTCTCTTCGACAGTTCAGAGCACCTCTGTTGGTCATAGTGTAGTGGCTAGAGTGTTGGATTGGGATCTAGGAGACCCTGGTTCAAATCCCCAGTTGCCAAGAAAGCCCATTGGGCAGTGTCAGAAGACGTTCCCATTAAAAATCCCTTTGGATGAAAGTGTGTCAGAATCTGCTCCTTGTTTCCCGTATTCTCTCTCTGCATCTCAAAATGAATGTACACTCAACAGTCTCTGTCCTTTCTCCCATCTTTGCCATGCTGTCTAAAGCAGCTCCCCCTTTCCTTAAAATTCTTTAATGTCTCCTATGGTGACCCCGTCTTGTCCTTTCTCCATTAAACCATGCACCTTTTCTGTTTTGCCTTGGTGCCCCTTGGTCATCCCTGCCTCTCCTTTCTGTATAAGACTGTAAAGTCTATGAAGCTTGTCTTCTCTTGAATTCTAGTCCATGTGTTACTTCTGTAGCTGGCTGCTACTCTTAATGTTACTCCTATGTGAGTGGGATAAGGCATTGCCTCTCACACCACCACTGCAGTTCCATCAGGGTGTGGCTAGTATGGAATTTAACCAGGTGAACTATGCAGTGTAGTGCACCTGACTGTCACTGTAGGAGCATGGAGGACAACCCTATGGGAATGTTTATGGTAGCAGCCACAGTTCAGAGATAACCTGTGAACCACCCTGTAAATTAGGCATATCTTCATTTTATTGGAATAGTAGTTTGAGATGGTGGGACGGAGACATGGGTGTGGCCTCTCCCCCCCGCTCCCCCAGCTCCTGACAAAATACTATACAAGAATAAGGAGTGGAATTTAAGAGTAGGAGAGTGGGGTGGCTCTCTCTGCTTTTGGCTTCTTTTAAAGACAGCAAATCAAAATAATTTTATTTTAAAGGCAAAGCCAAGGTTTTCAAGGTGTCCAGAAACCAGAGTTGTCCCCTCTGGCTTCTAAGACTGCAGGAAATGCTGGTCTTGCATGGTTGTTTGTGATCCTGAGAGCTAGAAATGTGTTCAGAGTGCTTTATTCTCTGGCTGTTCGAAGAGTGGTGCTGTGCGTGTTGTTGAAACACAGAGTCCCATTGTTGAGTACACATCCTTGGTTTAAACTGTTGCAGCTATAACTGGTTAATGGCAGCTGTAACCGGTTAACCGTTGATATTGGAGCAGGAAATCTTTTGACCGCACAGGCTGTAGTCGTTTGACCGCTGTCACCCACCTCTCCATACAGTTCATCTACGAGGACTCCATGGACTTGATTGCCAAGCTGCCATGTATAGCTGCAAAGATCTACCGCAACCTGTACCGTGAGGGCAGCAGCATTGGCGCCATAGACCCTGCCTTAGACTGGTCACACAACTTCACCAACATGCTGGGTTACAGTGACCCACAGTTCATTGAACTCATGCGGCTCTACCTCACCATTCACAGGTAAGTCCTGTCTGTGTTTGTGATGTGAAAGCGACTGGGGCTCGACTTCTGTGGCTGTAGGGCTGCTGCCTCCACTTGCTTGATGGTGGGAGGAGCCTGCTCTGAGTGGGTCACAGGGAAATGCAGGCGCCTTCCTGTTGGTTATTGGGTTATGAGGCACTTGTCGTGAGCAGAGCAGGAGCTGGCCAAGGGCATTCTGGCGTCTGGGTGTGGAGGCTACCTGTACCAGTGCTCCCTTCATCTTGGCTGAGCTGGTGGGGGCAGAAGGTCCTGTTGCTGTGCCAATGCAGGATTAATATGGTTGAAAACTGGGGCTTGGGTGGTAGGGCCTGAGTGCTTGAAGCACTGGGTCTTTTAGCAATGAGTGACAGCAAAAAGTGTCTGAATCTTTTTATCCCCTGCCTGCTTCTTTTGCCCATGCACTCTGTTACACTCTTGCTGAAGGGAGAGGGAGCCCAATATAGCCCTGCTGCCAGTCTCAATGCATGTGGCTCATACCCCCATATCCATGAGCCTCTTAATACTGGAACTGACCAAAGGCTGGGAACCCATTCTCCTGCTTCTGTGCTGGATAACACTGGCCTGGACAGTTCATGACGCATGAACCCAAATGTAGTGCTTTGGCCTGGTATTGTTGCTTGATGACAGCAATGTACCCGCTGGATCAATCCTGAACTTTTGTTCCCAAAAGAAAATATAACCTTGCCTTTTGGCTTTCCCAGTGTCTGTTCTTTAGGTGTGACATTCTAGCAGGGTCTGAGTCGGTAAAGCTTTCGTTTCACTATGGCCAGAATCGTTTGCATCTGTGAGCACTCAAGTGTTCTTTGCTTGAGGTTGCTGTGAGTCATCTGGGAGCACCTTTCCTTTTTGGGAGCTACAAACTTGCACCTGCTCCTAAAGTGCAGTCCCAGCTGTCAGAATACTGATGGGGAATTCTAGGTGGAGGGCGCATTTCTCCACAGTAGGTTTTTACTAATACCTGGGGTACACCAGAGATGAAAGAAATTTGGATGAGCGGGGGGGGGGGCACAACAACTGTTTTCAGGTTTGCATGTGAGTGTGCAGAGATCAGAAATTTGACACATTACATTGGGGGTTTTGTGTGTGTGCATGGCTAGACTTCATATTATTTTGTATGTGTTCTGTGTATATATGTTAGTGGTGAGGCTTGAGTTCTGATGTATCAAAATTAGCTTTGAAAATATCCTGTGTTGTAATGATTTCACAGCAAGAGTTGTGAGCTAGTCTGTGCTTGGCCATGACCTCGCTGGGTAGTCTCGGACTAGCCAAGCACCCCCCCCATCTGTAGTATGGAATCATCTGTAGTATGGAACCCTTATCATCTATATATCTAATAGTCCAGTGTGGGCTGATCTGCGGATAACTAAGTCTACGGATCGGGCCCACACTGATAGTAAACAGACGTTTCTGCAAACTTGGGGGAGAGGGATTCAGGGGAAAGTGAGGGTTCCCTACCATGCAAGTGGGCCTGGTCCATCAGTTCGCAGTGTACAACAGGGCCAGAATTTTCCTAGGTAGAGGTTGCCAGTGTGTGTGGTGGAGCTGAAGACAGAGAGGCAGAAAGGTAGGTTGGCTCTTGGGTGGGAGGGAGAGAAGACATGGGGGCTCAGGCAGGGAAAGAAGAGATAGTGGGGGCAGAGGAAATGAGATGCCCCTGCAAGTCCTTGCAGATTCCTGCTTGTATGGCAATAAACACAAAAGGTTCTACCAAACCAGATCTTGGTGTTCTGAGTGCGCCTGTTTGATTCAGGTTATGTGAACATCTATAAAACATAACTTGCATATTAATCTGTATACCACCTTTCCAGCATTGTTACAGACACTTGAACACAAGCAGTACACAGTAAAAAATAGATTTAAAACATCAGTAAAACAGCTAGATAGGCCATCTGTGTCACGGGAAATCAAAAAAAGATCCAGGTTTACTAACGAATGCGTGTGAAGCTTGTATGAACACCTCAGGGATAGTGTTACATATTAAGTACTATTGATCTTCCTAGGAAGTACAAATGACTTTGGGTCATTCTGGAATATCAACAAGGATCATGGTATTAACTGTTCATGCTGCATTATGCTTGTGTAATATTTTGAATTATTTGGAGGTTGTTTGTTGTCTTTTTATTTTAACTGGCCTCAAGTTTTTCTTAAGAAGGGAACATCCAAATTCAGCAGCAATACACGGTCAGATACTAATAAACTTTGCTTCAGCCCTGCTCTGTCTCTTCTCTCCTCCCCTCCCTCTTTTACTGCAGTGACCATGAAGGCGGGAATGTTAGTGCCCACACCAGCCATTTAGTGGGCAGTGCCCTTTCGGACCCTTACTTGGCTTTCGCTGCAGCCATGAATGGTCTGGCTGGGCCGCTCCACGGTCTTGCAAATCAGGTAGGGAGCTGCAGTTCTCAACAATCCTGGCACACCCCGAGTTGTACAGAGTGGATTTGGGAAGCTTTCCCTGTTGTTTTTACATATCATCCCATGCTGTTTACAGGAAGTCCTGGTATGGCTGACAAACTTGCAAAAGGAGCTGGGCGAAGATGTGTCAGATGAGAAGCTAAGAGATTTCATCTGGAATACCTTGAATTCGGGCAGGGTGAGTGGAAGCATTCAAACCTGGTGTTTAAAGGAAGGATTTGTTTAAAGGAAGTGAGGTGTAGGGCTGGTCATTTTTTTTAACCAAATAGCATCTACTCTAAGGAGTCTGCAGCAGGCAGAAAAAAAATAGTGCTGATGACAGCATAGCACTGCTGAAGAACTCTTCCAACTTCCGGACCTAGACTAACAAGGCTTAGGAGCAAGGCTATGCTAGAAATAATAGAATTCTGCACCAAGAGTTACTGAAATTTATAAACATTGTACCAGATTTGCGTAATCAGATCTGATATAATTTGATTGATTCTGTGTACATAGATTGCAGAGGAACAATAGGACTGAGGTGTCTTTCTCAACTCTGTATTTATTTTAAAACATTTTTGTTGTTAAGAAGAGGCATGTCATCTCTGCAGACACAAAATTTACAGTTCTGAGAACTGCAGAACCAAGCGTCTGTGGTGGTATCTTCTAGACAGAAAAATTACCCAAATTAATCTCACAGAAACCTCTGGGAGTGCATGAAATTGGGGCTGTAATGAATGAATTAGTGGAATTCATTTACAAAAAAAATTAAACATTGCATGAATGTACAACCTCATACTACTCAATTAAAAATTAATCCTTATTTCAGAATGAAAACCTTTGGGCTAAAATGTATCTTAAATTAAAAAATGTAACCATTGATTTTTATCCACCCTCTTCTGTAATTACATAAATACATAAATGTAATGTGTGAACTTAGTGGTGACAAGGGAAACAAATTCCAGCATTTTTTTTTTGATGAGCCCCAGGAAAAAGTCACACAGCCCTAACTTTCACAAAGTGTACATGCTCTGCTTGGCTTCCTGGGTTATCAGGGTAATGGCTGTCACAGTTGGATCTCTGCCTCTCCCTCCTCAGATGTTCCTGCCATTATGCTCAGCTTCTCTTAAGTATCATGAGGAGGTAGTACAAAATGTTCTGTTAACCATGTTTGGGGGGTTTTCTCAGTAGATTTGAAACTGGATTCTGGTAAACTTCCTCACTTCTGTCAGCTTGTATAGCTAAATACTGACACTTCAGTCATCCAAATGCCTGGGGTTACTGGACGAGATTTAGTAATGGACACTGGTTCTCTCTTATGCTCCCTCCCCCCCCATTCGTCTGTGGCCAGTTCCCAGAAGAGGTGTTAAGAGTACCCCTTCCTGAAGGCACTTATCTTCCTGGTCCCTGCCCAAAAGCAATGCCCCACTTAAGTGGCCGGCTCTGCCCGTTTGGTTTAACTGTCCCTGGGACAGTTAGAGGCAGGAACAGACCTGTTCAGAGGGGTCTGGTGATGGGGAATAAAAACCACATTCTCATCTGGCCAGAATGTGTCTCTGGCTGCAGTTAGTAATGCATCAGCTGTGTGTCCGTGGGCTGCCTGCTTGTGTGTGTTTCCTGCAGCCAGCTGAGTTTTAGGAAGAGCAGACCAACCCCCATCTGAAACCCCCATTCTCCAGTGAAATGAGGTCAGTTTTCTGCTTTGACCTCTCTCTTCTGCACTCCCTGCCTCCCAGTCTTCTGAGCAAAGAAGAGTCTAGTGTTTGTATGTGTGTGACTTCTCTTTGCGGAAACCCAGAAGAATTTTTAATTGAAGTTTGTGTGCCTGGGTTGGGCAATATTACAGCAAGCCAAATACCGCTTGCTTTTCTTTTCTCTCCAATTGCCATTAATCCCTATTCTTTATTAATAATGAGAAGTACCCTTTAAGATAAAATCTCAGATTTCTTGGTCACGATTGCTATTTTATCCTCTTATACTGCTCTGCAGCTTACTATCCAGCTTAAGGGTCTAAAGAGCTGGAGGATGATGGTATTGTATACCAATAGGGAGGACAAGCTAACTTCTTGTTCAGAGACAAACACAAAGCACTGGTGCATGAGTTTTGGCAAAATAGGGGTGTCCATAACAAGCAAGGAGACAGAGTGTGTTATTATTCCTCCTACCTCACTCCTGGCTCTGTTCAGAAGAGTTGGTTTGCCAGTGCTCTCCTTTCTTAGACACAGCTGATTTAACAATGCTGATCCATGCTTTTGTAACCTTGCAGCTGGATTACTGTAATGTGTTCTTCATTGGGCTGCCCTTGAAGACTACCAGAAAACTATCACTGATTCAGATTGTGGCAGCCCAATTATTGTCAGGGGCTAGTTGATGAGAACATATCTCATCCATCATAAGCAGCTAGATTGGCTGCCAGTTTGTTTCACTGTCCAATCCAGGGTGCTGGTTATCACCTCTTAAAACCCTTTGTGGCTTAGGACCTATATATCTAAATGACAGTCTCTTCCCATATGTCTCCATGGGTCAACAGCTATCACCGTATTGGTGGACCCCCACTTAAGGTAGCCCACCTGGCATGAACCAGAGGCTCTGTCTGTTCCATGACAGCTCCCACTTTGTGGAATGGGCTGTCTGAGGACGTGAGGGGACCACCATTTTCAGAAATGTTCAGGAGACAATGCAAGATCAATTTATCTGTCAGGGTTTTTCATAAACGGTAGGCATTGTGAGGGGGAGGCGGCTATCTGGGGTTTTATTTTGTTCGTTTTAAATTGTGATATTTTAAGCAGGATTTGCAGGCTGCCCTGAACCATGGGGAAATGTCAAATTATGAATACTTTCAATAAATAAATTTCTGACAAACTGCTCTGCTTTGCAGGTGGTTCCCGGCTATGGCCATGCCGTGCTAAGGAAGACTGACCCTCGCTACGCTTGCCAGAGGGAATTCGCCCTTAAGCACCTTCCCAAAGATCCCCTCTTCAAGCTGGTGGCGCAGCTGTACAAGATTGTCCCTAATGTGCTGCTGGAGCAGGGCAAGGCCAAAAATCCTTGGCCTAATGTGGATGCACACAGTGGCGTCCTTTTACAGGTGAGTCGTTATGCCCAGCCTCTTGGCTTCCACAAAGCCTTGTCCTTCTGAAGTGAAAAGATGAAAGCCAGAATCTATGTCCTGCAAGCATCTTCCTGTCCATTCCAGCTTCATAAAACTGCAGCAGCTTCTTAAAAGCAAACTAGTCAGCGGTGGATTTGCGGCAGAAGTGTTTTGCTACCAGCTGTTGTGAGCTGAATGTTCCAGATTTTCTTGCATGCCCTAGTGTAGCGCAAACACTGCTCTAGTAACTCCCTTCCTGCAACTGGGGCAGGGGAAAGAATTTTCTAGTTGCTGATTCTAGTTCTAGTCCAGAGCCAGAAAACCTCCTGTATTTGTTTTGTCAGTGTTCAAAGCATATCACATAATCATCTTGTAATCTTTACAAACATTCTTGTATGGTAAACAAATGTTACCCAAATAGCTGAAGGTGGAGGTGGTGGGATTGAGAGAGTGCCCGAGGTCCCCTCTGAGAGCGATAAGATTTGAAACTGGGATCTCCTGGATCCTGGCTCATTCTTTTAGCAGCAAAGTTATACCAGCAATAGAATAAATAGATAGAAATAACACCAACTGATGTGGACTTTGCCTTTTGGAGGGAGAGGAAGGTTGGTTCATCTGTTGTGCAGGTACCCTTGGCACTGAGCTTGCTGCTCCTGGCTGATCACACCTGCTTCTGCAGGCCTGTTCTCAGCTATTTAAACCTGTAGGCTGGCTGGACACTGATGTGCTGGTGCTTTCCCTGAAAGGAAGTTTGGTGAAAGAGCTGTTTCAGGAACGTTGCAGGTCCCAGCTTCACGTGTGCCCCACTCTTTCCCTTCCTCCAGTTCCAGAGGTTTGGATTGTGCTTGACTTGCTGCTATAGATGGTGCAAAAGCAACTGTGGATACAATCATAGGGCAAGGGACTACTACATTGTCTGCCACAATTTGCCTCCCCTGCCCCCTCTTCAATATGGCTCCAGTTCACATAGCTGTTTTCAGCTCTCAACAGCAGGAGGACTGAACCGTCTCTTCCAGGGTTTACAGCAATACAAAGCCAACTTATGTCCTTAGGAAACCTTTTTTTCTTATTGATTGATTTGCCATGGAAACTCCGCGTACTACTGAGTGTTCTGGAGCGCATCCTGGGACATGCGCTTAGTTTGTGGGACACAGATGAAAGGGCTGTCTGGCCTTGCTGTTGCCCTGCAGAGACTGAACGTGTGCTCTGGAATGCGCCCAGCACTCCTCTGTAGCTGTTTGTTGTAGGAAAGACTGGCAGTTGTTCCAGGCATCCTGCCTGCCATTTGTCTGACACTCCTAATAACCTGCTTCAGGAACTTTGATAGGCATCTGCAGAACACAATTCTAGAAGCACTGATTAACAGATCACTGGCAGAAGAGTGATTGCGTGCTTCCCTCTAGTGGTGGCTGCTGGACCCTACAGCTGCCGATTCTGTACTTACATGGCTGGGCATAGAGTAGGGCTGAAATCCAAAATGGCTGTGAATCCCTTGTACTTGAGGGCGCTAACATTCTAAACAAGGTAAAGCAAAGGATCAGAGAGCCTTTGAGTTCCTCTTTAATGGAAATTGTTTTTATTTAAAATATTTATTAGCCACCTTTCTTCCTTGCGAAACTCAAGGTAGCTTACAATATTAATAAAACATTATAAAAATGTTATAAAACTTATAAAAGTCACAGTGTAAAAACTCCAATTAGGTCCACCAATAATAAAAGCTAGGTCAATCAAAATGCAGCCCTAAATAAAACTGTTGTCAACTGCCTCCTGAAGATTGACAGTGAGGGGGCCAGAAGCACCTCCTTGGAGAGGGGGTTCTATAATTGTGGGGCCCTGTCTCATGTATCACCAAACAAACATCTTTAATTGGTGAGACAGCCAGGAGGACATCTCCCCACCATCTTAATTGCTGGGCAGGAAAGTATGGGAGGAAACAGTTCTTCAGATACCATAGTCCCAACCATGTAGGGCTTTAAAGGATAAAACCACCCTGCATTCGGCTCTGGAGCTGATTGCTAGCCAGTGTAATTGTAGTATTGGAGAGATATGCTCTTGACAGCCAGCCCTGACCAGCAGTTTAGCTGCAGCATTGTGCAATTGCTGCAGCTTCTGAACACTCTTCAGGAGTAGACCAAATAGAGTACATTGCAATAGTCCAGTCTAGAAGTAACTGGGGTTGTGCAAAAAATAACAACAACAACTTGGTATTTTTCGGGTTCAGGTATATTGAACCCGAAAAATATTGGTATTTCCCCATATTCCCGAACCCAATACTAGTATGGTATTCAGATTTGGGAAACCTGAATTTTTTCAGCTCCATTATATCTATGGGGACCACTCTCCAAGCCACACAACTCCACGGCTTGGAGAATTCTGTTTAAAGGGCTTGCAGTCCCTTTAAATGCTGCCAGAAGGCCACAGCAGTTTAAAATGCCCCCTAAATCCTGTTCCTAGGTGTCTTTTTTCCTCCATGAACAGGTCTTCAGGCAGTTTCTTACACCTAAAAAACATCTGGTCTGGATCTGGATCAAGGCTGTCTTTAGATAGATCTTCCATTTAACTTTTGTTGGTATTTAAATTAATATCTTATGGGTCAAATAGAGTTGGCTCACAAGCGTAGCATCAGTTCAGTATCTAAAAATGTTTCTAAATCAGTAACTGCAGTTAATATGAGAGAATCACACACTAAACCTAACTAAAGGGCTTTCCACATGTGTGGCTTATTTCAGCTTTTCTTAGTCAACCAACTAGTGTTGGAATCGTGCTGAGTGGGGGGTTCTGCATGTCTTCCTTCCCTCTCCATTTTTCCAGCTGCTACATAGCTTTATTTTCTTAGACGTGCCTTAAAAAATCCAGAGCCTTGGAGCAAGGGTGCTCTTGTCATCAGTGGTGTCTCGGTGCCAACCCCCCCCCCTTTTTTTGTTTGGGACACATGCCCTAGCAGAGGTGCTTGGCATGTGCATGTGAGAGAATCACCATATTATCCATATGGGAAAATGTTCTCCACTCAAAGGTTCACCCTGAGGTTTGGAGCTGCAAACTGGTTTTTAAAAGTTTTCCTGTCCACAAGCAGCAGGCAAACCAAGAGGAATCAGTTGCTTTCAAACAGCCACTACTTAATATTTAGGTATGCAGATGTCTCTAGCAGGCCAAGAACAGTGATGTGGGCCAGTCCGCCACCCTGCAAAAGTCCCCACCAGAACCGAAAGTTATAATAAATACCGCCCCAAACTGTAACTAGAATTCCCACAAAAAATAAGCATAGTAAAGAGGGGGAGTCCTGGGTATGAAGGCACAGGCACACCTTAAACAATTATTTGGGGGGATAGAGAAAGAAAAAGGGACCAACTGCTATTGTTACCTTACAGTGATATAGAAATATATTGCTATCAGGTGAATTCTTTTACACTTGAAAATTTGACAGCACAAGGGATAAAAAAAAAATTTCCCTCCTGAGGTAGGGGAAAGAGAGCAGAGGGCAGGGTTGTCCCCCAGTCACGGTCCCGTCAGCGGGAAGTTGGAGGAATCAACAAAAGTGCAGAAAACATTTTGCATGCAGACAAGGACAGCTCAAGTTCGATTGCTAGAAAAACGTCAGCGTAAAAATGGTCTGAAAAGAATGAAGGGGAAAGGGAAAAACATGAGGTGAAACCAGGAAGCCAGGAGATAAACTGAAGCAGTAGGGGGCCACAGCCAATCCAACAATGCTGTCCGGAAAATCCCTAATTTAAAGCAGCTTCAAGATCTCTCATTCCCTCGCCTAGACTTCTGTTGATGGAATTTAACTCAAAGTTAAATTCATAACCTGGACTTCAAAGGGTTTTTGTGTATCTCCTTCGAAATGGGGATAGTCTGTGACAACTCATCTTTAAAACAGAAAAACGTTCATATCTCTGTAACAAAGCCGAACAGATCTTTTGGGGAGACCTGAGTCTTTTGAGGAACTGGGTGTTTGCATGTGCCTTTCCATGGGGCTTCCGGGAAGCTAAAGAAGCCCTGTCTAGTGGGAATGTTCTGGAATTTATTTCATTCCTTTGTATGTTGGCCAGGCCACTTGCCAGAAGATCTCAGATGCAACACTTCTGCATCACTCTTGAACTTTTTAGAAAGGGTAGGGTAGCTTTGACGGGCCTGGAGGTATTGTGCAGGTTGGGCTTCCAGGGGCCTTGAGCTGCCATTGGATATGGCAGCAGGCAAATGAGGGGACGGGGGGGGCAGAAGAAGGGTCATGGGGGACACACAGGAGGCATGTTCCCATTGGCTGCATGTGGAATGGCCTCACCCTCCCTTGGCGGCCCTCTAACTATGGACTCTTTTCTCTCCACAGTACTATGGCATGAAGGAGATGAACTACTACACGGTGCTGTTTGGTGTCTCTCGAGCTCTTGGTGTTCTGTCTCAGCTGATCTGGAGCCGGGCGCTCGGCTTCCCCTTAGAGAGACCCAAATCTATGAGCACGGATGGGCTGATGTTGCTCGTGGGTGCCAAGTCCGGTTAAAGCCGGGGATGTAGCAGAGGGTAGCTATTGAGGGAACGGTAGAGACGATGCAACTTCTTGGTTTGGTTCAAAAGGGCCTTGACAAGATCTTCCCTTTTGAGGCACTGACCATCACATTTTCAGGTTATTTATCAGAAAAAATTCAGCTGAAACTAGAAGCGTATCCCCTCCCCCCCCCAACAAACACACCCTATTACCTTTTAATACCACCTAAAGTTAGTTTAAACTCTCAAGTGCAGGGCCTGAGGCAGCTCTTCCCAACCTGAGTTGATGCCCTTGGCTAGAGAGTGAGTTGCTGCATTACATTGTCCGGTGTTGCTGGCCAGGAGCAGAGGATAGTGCTTTGTTTAACAATCATGTTGTTATCACATACCGCTTTTATATCAGCTGTATCACCTTTTCCCCTCCGTGCAGAGGAGAGAGTCTGCATTCTGAACAATATCCTCTCTTTCTAAGCCAGCTTGGAGCACTGTGAAGGGAGGGGAAGGGAGTTTCTTGCCCTCCACATGCTCAGTCTCCGACTCCCTTTGTGTATATCCCCCCCCCCTCCCCGGGCTGTAAAACAGCAGAATTTGTGTTCTTAAAGATAGAGCAAGGCAGGCTGCAGCTCCCCAATCGTCTGGGCTGAGCAGTGGAGTCAAACTCACTCCCCCCCCCTTATCTAAGAGGGGCAGTACTACTCTGCCCCCAGCTGTCACAGCACATGATGGCCCTCATTGTTATTGGACCCCATGCAAGACTCCATCATCCTTCCCTGTCCTTGGGAGACTGTTCTGTGTTGCCAAAGGCAGAATTCTAGTGAGCTGCTGCTGGGCACTCAGATCTCCCAGTCCTTCCCTTTTTGGCCTAAAGGGGGAGAAGGCGGCACAGGGTGCTTGAAGCAAGTGCTCCCCCCCTCCCCCCGTTTTGATTTCAGTGTTGGTGCTGTGGTATTGAAAGGGTGGGGTTGTCTAAATATTAAAGAGAGGTATTTGGTTAACACTTTTATTTCCCCGAATGGCAGCCACGATGCCAGGTGGGCTTCAGTGGGCTAGCCCCAGCTTTAGAGCAGCGATGGCAGGCAACGGAACCCGTCTCCTGGCCTCCTTTCCTCACTAGAAAGGACTTCATACACTCCTACCTGTTTTTGTTTTCTTTTTCTGTGTGTTTGTGTGAAATCCCTTGTTCCCCTTGAAACCGTAAAAAAGGAAGGAAACCCCACTCTTTAAGTTGAAGGCACAGTAGACATGGCTGTGTGAGCATCTGCATTCTGTTGCAAACTTCAGGTGGTTCTGTACAAACTGCAAAATAAATGTTTTTATTAACAAGTTCCATTATTTAAGCGGCTGGTCCTTGTTCTCAGGATATATTGGGCTCTGTTTCTTGGCATTCTCATTTTTGCCAATGGCTTTGTGTCCCCCCCCCCCCCCGCCCCATTACTGTGTCTGTTTCCTGATGGCATTGTGTGCTTGCAGAGGGTTCTAACCCTAGGATATGGGAGGGAGTTGGTCCACAGTGCTTTTATTAAGATAATTTAATCTCCTGATCTTTTCCACTGCAGCTGGAATGCAGGATGGGCAACCACTTGTCACAAATGCAGAAGAATAATCCCAAGGGTTTTCACTTTTTCTGCCACGTGTAGGGGATGTTACTAGTTTACCCACCACAACTTAATACATCTGTTGCACTATTCCATGTTTCTTCCATGATGTATGCTGGCTTGAATTTTATGGGGTTCCCAGGTTGTCTCTCATCTGCACATGGACTAACCCCACCCCACCCCCATACACACACCTGTTTAGTTTCTTGTGTTGTTCCAAGCATTCTGTGACTTGTGGCATGAACTTGATCTGGCGGTAGTAGAGCAGAAGGTGTTTTCCCAAATCTGTTTCTTGTGGTTGTGGGCAGGCAAACTGGATTAACAGAAATGTCACTTTTGCTGTAGTGGAGGCTTTTCATTTATGAATTCCTTAGTTGTCACATCAATGGACATGCACACTGGCCCCCTACACAACATACCATGTATGGTTTTGGTATCAGTTGTGCCTTGTTTTGGGGGGCACTAAGTTCCTACATTAATTGACTTGGGGGGAGGGTCCTGTGCTGTTTTTAAGACTTTAATGAGAAGTCCAGCTCCTAGTTGAGTGGCTAAACCAGTTCTGTTGGAAATCTGAAAGCACTTATTTGATGTATACTTCTGTTGGCAAAAATAAGTAACTGGGGCTTCCTCTGTTACACTGGGCCCAGATAAAACAATATGGTTTCAGTCTCTGTGTATTTACCGAGTCACAAGTCAGCAGCTGGAGGTATTGCTGTCTTTGTAGTAATCTGGGCACAAACTTCATTCATTGTCTGTAAGGAAATGGGAGTGATGCTAGAATGGCTGTCGCTTTTTAAAGTTAATAGGCTTGAATATAACCTTCTACTTGCAAAGGGAAATTTAAAGCTGGCTGAATGTGCACTGAGAGAGAAGTTGCGACTGGAAGCGGTGGGGGGGAGGCTCATTTAACCCAGGCCACCTGTTACCACTGGCTCTAGAAGAATCCAGCTGCAATAGCAGTTCCCTAGATAAGGAGATTGGTGTGATCTTGAAGGTAACTTGTGTATTTTAAGATAGTAATACATGCAGTGCTGGCAGCAGTTCTGTTCACAAGTTCCAGTGCGTTCATGTACATATGTATGTAAGAAAGAGCCAATGTGCAGCCAGTTTACAAATTGTGGACCAGCACCTGGGTAAATGTGGGGTTTACATCACATGTTCAGCTGGATGTGCATTGAATAAATTCAAGTGTACACTGTGGATTGTGTTTCCACAGACCTAGTGTGAGAGAAAGCACAGAGGTTCAGAAATCTCCTGGTCCGTATTCAAGCATAATGTTATTCCTTCTAAGGGCCAAACTAGATGATATCCACGGCTCAGACCTGTGGACATCACCCCCATTTTGAAGCCTAATGAGGTGATTTTAAAATGCTGCAAGGGCCTAACCCACCCCCATGGCTTTTCAAGTGCTGCACCCTCCCCCAACAGCTGTTTTGGCTCTTGAAAAGGCAGCGGGGGGGGGGGGGGATCAGAGTTCCTCATCCCACTGAGCTACAGGCCTGATCCAAGATCAAGCCCCCACACCATTTTTAAACCCCCTTTAAAAAGGCAGCAGTGCCCACAGTTTCCAACCTGTGGACACCACCATATCTATCTTGGCTTTAATTCATTCACGTGGAGTTCAGCAATACTAATGCAAAATGGCTGTTGGAGAAAGAAGACCGTGAGTCTGTCCCTAAGGGCAGAGTGCAGTGTACATGAGGAGTCTGAACATAAGAACCCCAACCTCAGCTGAACTTGGGCACGCCTTTCCTTGCCCTTAAAGAGTACTGGGCACATGCTGGAAGGAAGCCACTGCCTGGAGAAAGTAGGGAGACTGCTCTGACCCCTTCTGGAATGAAGTTCCCAGAAGTCTTCTGTAAATAGGTTGGATAGCTTGGGTTTGTGCCAAGTCACAGCGGCTGCTGCACTTTGAGAGAACAGGTTGTCAAGAGTGATAGTATATTACGCCCCAACAAAACAGAAGCAGCTGCAGGGCATAAGGCCAATAAACATTCAGAAAAGGATCCTTGTAGCTCAAAACGGTGCCCACATCCTTCCTGCCAAATTCTGGAAAACCAGCCCAGGTTTTTCATGACTATACTGTCCCATGTACAAGAGCTTCAGCCAAGTGAGCAATGACCAAAAGTGGTGTGGTCCCATGAGACCCTAGCATACTCTTTCTGAATAAGCCTCTCCTGTGATCTGTAGCAAATAGTTTTGTTCCAATGCAGGGTTATCTCAGGCATTCTGAAATACACACCTGTTGAAACTCACGGGGTCCAATCAAGCTGGCAGGCCAGAGGCCTTTGCAATTCTTTTCCTATACCCCTGTGCCAGCCATACATTTATCCAGTTTATTGGATGCTGAAGATAGAATGTGTGGTTCTAGGAATATACTCTAAAGCCTCATACAGCCTGCAATTCTAGCTCTAGCTGAAACAGGTACTGGAGAACCTCATGCCATCTGTGGGCCCTGCAGCCTTTCCTGTTCCACCACATCCCAGGGACCTTGTAGCACCAACTTTATTGCAACCCACATGAATGTTTCAGCCATACTGCTGACGGTCTTGAAAAAAACCACAATACACATACGCTCTTTTGCAAAGAGAGTTTTTTATTGGTCTATAAAAATGCTCTTGGGATTGGTTCAGTCTTTCAACTTTTTTTGAGGAGAGAGGCTTTGCATCTTTTTCCCTCCAGCAATAATCCCGTTTCCTAACTAGCTGAGGTAGCATGCACCAGGCTAAACAGCATGAGGCAGCTGGAGTCAGGGTAAAGTGAAAGCAGAAGGCACTACAGCATCTATGCCAGAACTGCTTTGATCTTGAGAACAGTAGGATGGGGGGCTCAGCATGGGGTGGCTTAAGTTTCAATGGGCTGAGAAAGGACACCAAGCTTACAAGAGCCAGAGGACATTAGGACACCCCTCAGCCTATAATGGAAGACACCAATGGGAGGGTGCATTGCTTACTTATAAGCGAGGTCCAGCAGGAGTCTCGTCAATGCAAAGCCCTTGCCAGAGAAACTCGGGCTCAGCAGAGACTGAGAAAGTTGAACATAATGAGGACTGAGTTTCAACAAGCACTTAATGAAGAATGCTTTTACTTATTTTATTTAACCAGAAGAGCCCCACTCCGTACACATGTACCTAACATTAAATTCCAATGAAACCATGATCTATTTCTGTTAATCTAAAAGGGACTCGGCTGACATCTACATTAATGTAATTCAAGGATCAAATTTACAATAATTCCAAGTCTTGCAGGAAAATACAGTCTCAGAATTTATACCACCCATCCTTCCCAAAACGCCCCCCAAGAATACTGTTTTAGCACATACAAGTTGGTCTTGGTCCTTTCTTGGCAAGTGCATAATGCTGAGCTTACCACTTGCATTTAGTCAGTACTTAAGTCACCGCACTTCCAAGGAGCGCTTTATTTCTATATTTTAAAAAGCAGGTTTTTAACACTCATAGCTATGACAGAAATATCCCACCAGAAGTTCAGAACGCCAAAGGTATGAACAGAATCGTTACCGAAACCAGTGTCATGCCAGCACTGGAGAAGAGGACCCGACAACCTTGTGGGTACAGGTGTGCACAGAAGGAGCCCAGCCAGAAGCAGCTCTGCCATTACTACTGACCTGTCTCTGGCCACATGTGCATGGAATGCTGGTTTTCCTGCAGCCCCTTCTGACCCCCTATGAAGATCATTCCTGGGGAACAGTTGCTAAAGTCAGGGCGTGCAGTAAGGAGAGGGAAGGGGTGAAATGGTTCCATGTACATCTTCCACAAGTGCAGTTCCTCTGATGGAAGTGACGAGGCAGTTTCACCTTCCCGCTACAGCCCCTTCACCCACACAGCTGTTCCTATGCACAGGCTGTACCTCCACACAGAAAGCAGCCAGCTTGGTGGAATGCACACAGCCAGACTCAGAAAGAGAAACCACCAAGGCAGGTACTCAGGCAGAGAAGCAAGCTGCTTGTAAGCAGGGCTGGCTACATTCCATGCTCAAATGGGAAGCTCATGCCCAGACAAACCCCAGTTCTGCACCAAGACATGCTGAATTCAGTGGCCTATGCGAATGATACCAATTAACTGTACATCATTTCCCGCCCCTTGGCACTGTTTATTCTACATTTTGCAAATAAGAGGAACAGACCCCAACTACTGAAAGCCTTGGCTATTCCTCTGACTTCTGCGATCTCAGTAGACATTGCCTGCACATTTTTCACACATCTTCATAGCCACAAGGACTAGAAACCTGCTTCTCACTTCAAAAAAATGAAAACTTTTGAGATTTGTAGGGAGCTGAATTCTGTTCACAACACCCCACTGACCCCCAGGCTGTGCTTCTGCTGAACAGCAAGCCTCGTGTAGTCCGAGCTAGGCTTTCTTTGAATCACTAGTCTCTTGAGGTGATGAATGCCTTTCTACATACACACCCTGCACAGCTGGGCAAGTGATAGTCTAACAAGTGCAACATGAAGCGTGTTCAGAGAGAAGAAAGTTCAACTGCGGTCAATGAGATTTACTCCAAAGTAAGCACACAGGAGACTGCAACCTTAATAGGCTGATCAGTGACCGTACTAAGATTGCTGGCCAGAAAGGAGAAAGAACCTTGCAACTTCAGGAGCTCCGCAAAGAAGGGAGAACTCTTATCAGGACTACATCTTATTACTACACGGCACTGGGAGAAGCTGCATTTGCTTGAATTATTTTTGTAACGCTTCAGCATACAGAGCAGTTCAAAAGGACCCCAGCTTTACAGAAGCTGTGGCTGAGAGGGAGCAACTTGGCTCCCAGCCATCTGCTGACGTCCGAGCGTGAGGCAGAAATCTGAACCTGGGGCTTTCCCAGTCAAATCTGTTCTTCCTTCTGTATAACTGGACCCTCTATGAGCCCCTGGCATCACACTTTGAAACAAAATGGGGAAAGTGCACTGTTCAGCATTCTGTGCTAGTCAGACATCTAGTTGGGGGGGAGAAGTTGCAATTCCTCCCCCACCATGCACCTTTAGGATAAGGACAGGTAAGCAAGAAGGTTCCCTTCTAAACTTGCTGTTCTCCATCAGTGCAGAACAGAATATGCTTGGTCAGCTAAGTGAACTATTTCCTCCTGGGTAATTAGAAAAAAGGAGTAACTCCTCCTCCCAAGGCAGCTTCCTCATTATCACAAATGCTTCAAATATACTGAGAGGAGAACTATTTGCTTACTTGCACAGTCTCTTGGTCCAGGAGACTGGCTTTCAAAATGTCTCTCTTTTTGGAAGGATGCCATGTATACTCCACCATAGTTGAGCCCATCTGTCTTGCGTGTAGGACAATGGCATAAACTGGGATGAAGATCAAAGAAAAGGATGCTCTTTGCAACCAGATCTTCTTCAGCATGTTGGGAAAAGAGTGCTACTTGTTTTTTTAGCAGGAGGGGAAGAGAGAATGCTTTCAAATCTAAACCATCATTGGCAGGGAAACTTTCAACAAAGGATATGAACTACTGGTCTAAATCCATACAGTCACACCGATCACGGTGTAGCTGTACATCACACAAGTTGGTATCTGAAAACCATCAGAAAAAAGAAGGGGCTGGACTCAGGAAGATACCAGAAATCCAAGTCGCTACTTCAACATAAAAGGCAGGAAAGCAGTCCTTCCACTGGAAAGTCATCAAGAGGAACCACACAGATTTAAGGGGAGCTGATAGACAATATGCGCAATGTTCAGCAAGAGAACAACCAGCTCTCTGTGGGATAAAGGGAAGCTATCAGAGAAAGATGCTGGCCCTGGTGGAAATGCCATGCCACATCACAAGTGACTGGTCAGGTGTCTCCGCCACAGCAGACAGCCTCACATCAAGATACAGCCCTGTCTGAGATGGGTCATCTCAATGGTCCACATGCTGCTTGCTTCCCACTACCCCAAACATGGCTTTAGATCTGTGACCTAGCCCTTCTCTCTGAGACTGTATCAGCAAGCTAGCCATCTGCTATGCACAGGTTTTCCCAGCCTGCCTTTTTTGACCTGAGTGTCAATCACAGGGCAAATTCCAGGCTAAGCAACAAAGAGAGAAGATGGGAGATTGCCAAGTAGGGCTAGAAAAATCTTGATGCAGGAAGACGCCTCAGAAAATGATGGTTTCAGTTATATCAGTAAGTCAAGCCTCTGCTGAGCCATCCACCAAACAGAACTTTTTCACTGCACTGGCTTAGGTGTTAGTGCCACTGGTGCCACAAACATTTGAGGAAGTGGAGGGTCGGAGTACCCTACTCCCGCTCCTCCCCACCCCCACAACTCAATACTTCACTCCTCCTCTCTCCCCTTCCCTTTCCCCGCAAACTGACTCCATTCAGTCCCAACGGTAAACTATGACAGAATATAGGTACACACTCATTCTGTCATACAGACACTCCCTCCCACCTAACCACTCTTGGGAACCAAAAGCATGCAGTACACTGCATGGCTCAGCCCATGATATGGCAGCGCTGGAGGGATGGCAGCTCTGCCCTCTGGCCAAGGCAGACCCTCCCCCGCAACTCAACCCCAGCAATAATGTGCGTCCACGGCTTGTGCAAAATGTGCATCTAACTTAGGTAAACTTATCTTCCTGATTAGCAGAGTGTGACAAGGTAAAGGAAAACAAAATGGATCTCAGAGAGAGTTCTCCTGGGATACCCACACTGGCATCATGGGAACAGAAGGCAGCTTCTGGAACAGCTAATTAGATTGACAGCAGCCATGGTGGCCGTGGGACAGAACACCAGAAACTGCAGATTCCAGATGAAGCTCCTGAAGAGAATGAAGCCCTCATCGCTTGCTTCCAGGGGAACCCTCTGTAATACACAGCACACAAGGCACAGCCGCTCTCCTTGTGCGGAAAGAGCAGCCATGGCTGTGGGAAGGCAAGGAGAGGGGGGAAAGAGACCCGACTCAAAAACAATTAGTCCTGAACCTACTCATGCCTGACCCTAGCTGCTGTTTATAGAGTACCGGCATGCAACCATGGAGCTGATAAAATGGAGGAAGCTGGCTCACACCACAGCTCCAAGGCCTCTAGCTCTCAACTGGTCAGTTTTCTCCACTAGAGAGGTTAAATCAGATACTTCTCCCTCTACCTGCTGCTAGAAGCCAGGTATATTTGGGTGCTTGGAATCTGGGCCTAAACAAACCAGGAGACACGGGAAATCTCGACTTTTAAGAAAGCTCTGGTGGCAGTCGCAACAGGCCACGTGGTTTCTCCTTGCCTGGCCTCCCTCCCACCCATTTGTGCTTCTCTTCTCACACGTCTTTCCTAAAGTTAACGGACCCCAAGGATAACCTTGGAGTCTGGTAAGCTTTTCAGCCTTCCTTCTGCATGCATCTTTCCTTTGCGCCTGAAAGCTATCTTAGATATCCTAACTACAAACAAAGCACAGGTACAAAATATGGATGAGGAAGAGCAGCCCAGGCCAGCGGCTGTCCCTCGCCTGCTTGTACTGGAGCCCCCAAGCAGCCATTACAGAACATCTCCTTTCCTCCACTCCTTAATAGCTGCCTGCTTCCCCTCTGCTGTGTTTGTGTGCTCTCTGTTTGGCTTCAAACGTTCCAGAGCAAAGCTGGACGACACGGTTATTAAGTCGCCGTTGCAAATTCGAATCCTAAATGAGACTGCCGGGCAACTGGTACACCCCGCCCCACCTTGTATTGCCAAGAGGCAGCCCCAGTCTGTTTATTCACATGATTTAAGAGGCACAAAAAGAGAACCCGATCGCATGTGAGCGCTTCTGCTACCTTGCTCTCAAGAAACAGGGATTGGCACCGTCCACAGCCTAAGGCAGCCACACGAGCATATGCCACGGGGGTGAATGGCCAGGGGATGGAGAGGAGATCCTCACACTGGGGATTTAAAAGAGGGGGAAGCTTAAAGTAAAATGCACTAACAAAAAAAAAACAACCCAAAGAGATCCAGCATAAGAGCACAGCCAGGCAACTCAGAAGGCTGTGAGGTTGTTCCATAGGCAACACAGTAGCCCGGCCCCTTTTTCTGGATCGAGTCTCTTCATCACAAAAGGTCCAGTGGATAAATTAGACAGGATACCGGAAGAAACCAAATAAATAGGTACAAAGAGATGGGCTGGGTAAGCCCTTGGGCGTGCCTCCCAGCGCCAAGAGTCCGCGTAGCCTCCACAGCCGCCGGGCAAGCCTTCACGTCTGATGCACCTCGTGGAACATGAGCTCTCGGGGAATGCGAGTCTCGGGGCCGAAGGTCTTTCCTGCCCGCCGCTCAAAGGCTGCCACCATCTGCTTGACCACTTCATCGAAGAAAACCGTGGCCAGTTGTGAATGCAGCAGGGAGCGGAACTCAAAAGAAATCTGAGCAGAAAAGGAGGAGGAGGAGGAGGATCAGACACCACCAATCAGCCGCAGAGGAAGAGGACAGTGAGCAGCCAAGGCTCTCTCTAACATACTGCGTTATAGCACTTGAATGAAGGAGAGTTCTGTTTTTCCTGAACTGGGGGAGTTTGCTGTGCAAGGCTGAAGGAATCCCCTGCTTTTGTTGGGTGGTCTATGATTAAAGTTTACAGATGATGTGCAGCTTCCCAAGTATAGCTCTGACCAGGCTGGCAGAGGACAGGGACAGGTGACTCCACAGTCAATCACAAAAGTTAAGTTTACATTCAAGTTCCTATGAGAACTACTCCAGCAAAGTAGTTCTAGTGCTGTCAAAGAATGCATCAACAGCAGAAGGTAACCTTAGTTTCATTGCTGCTTGAGGTCCTTGCCTGAATTTCTCTCCCCAGTCATGGTCTTCCTTTGTTGGGCTGGGGAAGAACCTACAAGATGCTGCCTGCACCCTATAATGACTGGTGCCCCTCCCCTCACTGCCAAGGGCGGTGCCATCTGCATGCCAGGGACTTGAAGGGGACTCTATCTAAAAGCAGAAGTTACTTTATAGGTCCTCAAGCATAAAATTTCGTGGAATAAGCAGAGAGCCACGCTGCTATAATTGGCTGGGATTATTTAGGAGTACAAGAAAAAGTAGGTCCATTTCTGCTTTTTGAACTATACTTGGCCCACACACACACGAAAGGGAGAGCAACAGCAGCTCATGTGTCCCATAGGGAATGCCCACCCTGTAGCATGGAGACACAGTGAGAATCATGGTTGACACATGCTCAATGTCGTTATTTGAACATGAGATCAAACCAGGACCAGTGGCTCTCAGCCTCATTTGCTCTCCTACAGCCAGGGACTGAATGCAACAGGCACAATGCCCAAGAGCCTTCCTTTTGTACAGATGTACATTATCACATGAGTAGAGGATTTGCTTCCTTCACTGATTAACACTTGCTGACAAAACTCAGTTTGTCAATGCCAGCCTGGTGCAGTGGTTCAAATGTCAGACTAGCATCTGGGAGACCAAGGTATGTATCTCCATTCTGTCACAGAAGCGCTCTGAGAGCCCCAACCTGGATAGCCCAGGCTATCCTGATCCCATCAGGATAGGCCTTGGCTAGTATTTAGAAGGGAGACCTCCAAGGAATACCAGAGCTGTGACGCAGAGGCAGGCAATGGGCAAACCACCTCTGAAATGTCTCTTGCCTTAAAAACAAGTCTAGTTCACCACCTAGTGGTGCATAATGCTAAACAGCTAGAACTTCTGGCTGCCAGACAATCTTAGGATCTCCTAGGTATTCTACACACAATGCCATGTGATAATTATTATTATTTATTAGCGCTCTGAGGGTGACTATGGGCCAGTCACTCTTTCTCAGCCTAACCTACCTCATAAGGTTGCTATAGCAAGGATAAAATAGAGGAGAATGACATGGTAAGTTGCTCTGGGTCCCTATGGGGTGGGGGGGGGGAAGGGGAGCAAAGTATAACTCTCCCGATAAATAAATACATTTTCTGCAACCTGACAGGTCCTGGGTTCTGTCTCTTCAGTTAGGCCACAAGGCCACACACAAGTATAACCCTTTCCCATCATAAGAGGGCCAAGCCCCGTACTTATTAGCACAGACTGATAAAACCTGCCGTGCAATGTGGGATGTGCTGGCTGTCGACCTTTCAGACATGTATGCTTACTGAGAAATCCACTGTGCATGTGCGAGGGTAGCCAGGAATGCCAGGGCTGAAACGCCAGCTAGTCTCCAAATGGTTGAATAGCTTTCCATCTGTGCAGACAGCCTGCGGGAAAGAACAAAGGCAGCGTCAGGGGATGATATTTCTAACAAGGCCAATCCTGATTCTGCATGACTACCAGGGATCATCCAAGCATTACAAAGGCCCATGCAGACTCCCAGTGCCCATCACAGTTCTAGGGCCTCAGTTCATCCCTCAGCCTTCAGACTGCACCTGCAATGGAGAACTCACTGCTAGCCCAAGCAGCGCCCAAGCTGGAAGCAAACCAGGGCTCCCCCCCCCAGTCCCCAAGGCTTCCATATTTCTGCAAAACTGACCTACTGAAATGATATCTAAGATCTGAATACTGGGGGGCAGATTGCTCATTCAAGGTGTCCATTCTTAACAAGTGCCAGAAAATCCTCACCCTGGATAAATTCACAGACAGAAACACACTAAGGCGCACCTTCACCATATGGGGCCGCACCAGCGTCACAATGGATGTATAACGTTCCACAACGGGAGGGAAGCCAACTTCCAGTTGGGCCTTTGCGTGGCCTGTGCGCTTAGAGACCACAACTGATTTCTTGCACCAAGGAACAAAGTCCTTGTATTCATCCACATTGGACACAACATCATACATTTCCTGCATGGAGTACCTGAAATAAGAGAAGAATGAATTCAGGAGCCATGCAGCACTTACAGTCTTGTGATATCAGGTTATTAAGTACATCTAGCAGGAAACTCAAGCCACCACCTAACTGAAGTGCACAGGGAATTTATCACTAGAGCGTAAGTAGAAGCGAAATGGCTGCAGCCACACCAAGTAAAAACTGGCTCTTTGACATGCTCTGAGGTATTATTTATTTATTTATTATTTGGACTTCTATCCCACCTAGCCAGTGTTAACCAGCTCAAGGCGGCTCACAAAAGTTTAAAACAACAATATAATTTATCATAAAATTGCAGCTTAAAATACACAAAAACAACAGAAACCACTCAAAAAACCACAGAAATTGGTGGCCAACATCGCTTCCAACACTGAGCACAGCAGTTTACCAGACCCAAGGCCAGGAGGTTACACCAGTTGATTACCTGGCCAGAGAGTTAACTCGGCGCTTTCCAGAGGCCCCTTCCCCCATGGCGGCTCCTAGTTAAAAGCCTCCTCAGAGCTCAACAAGGTGAGCATTTTCTACCTACAAGTAGCCCTGTCTCCCATCTACCAAGAACTTAATGACTTGTTCAAGCTCAACCACAGTGCTAGAACACAGTGCTCTGCAGTCCCCGTGCTAGTGTCCTTGCGTATATGCTATGACCTCTGAGGAAAGTAAGGTGAAAGATGCTCAGACGAGTCCTACAGGCCAAGCCAACCCATCATGCAACTTCCCTCGAAGCACAAACAGCCCATTCGTCTTCTTGTGAAACGAGCCTGCTCACCCAATGATCCTCCTTTCTGAATATTCCTTCCGTTTGTTGGTGAAAGGCGCCGTAAAGTTGATGAATGTCCGGCTGTGCTGGGCACTGAGATCCCAATCGAGGCTGCCAACAGCATGGGGAGCGCGGATCATCAGATTCCCACAGGATGGCATGTACCTGAAACTATGAATCCCTTGGAATTAGTAGGCTTGGAAAACGCACCTCGCCGTACCAGAGATTAACCATAAAGGGGTCGCACGTCATTATGAACATTAACGAAAAACAAGATGGGGGGCATTCATGTCAGCTTTTAACGGCCCTCTTCTTTATCCACTGATGTATTTCAAAGAAGCATGACCTGGAATTCTCTTCTGCATCTGAACCCTATAACATACTACAGGGAAATGCAAACACCTCTCATACATCCCTTCCACAGGGATATCAACTGGCAAGACTGATTGATCCTGGGCAAATCACCCTTCCTGCAGCTCCTACACTACCCCTCAATCCTACAATAATCTCTTAGCCTTGCAAGAGTGTCTGTCTCTTCATGGTTGTGGAAATGCACAACCCATCTGCCGAAGCAAGAAGAAGGGTGATGTGACAGACTAACAAATGTCACTCACAGGATTCAATCCACCAGGAAGTTCTCCTGCGCAAGATCACTTGTGAATGCATAACAGTGCTACCAGGGTTACTGCAGATCCTGTTTGTTTCAATGAACCTTGAACCACCCTCTGGATTGGGCATGATGTCTGTTTATGGTCCACCATTCTTACTGGGACACAAGACAGATTACAAGGATATAGAACAGTGCAATAAAACAGCATAAAACAACCAATGAACAATGCAATGGGACTAGGATTACAGAATTAAAGAACAAAGTGAGCTAAGGCAAGACATACTGTATCACAGTGTCATTCAGATTTCCTCCCACATGCATAAGATAATGTGCATCTTGGACGAGTTCTGCACCAACACATCCTGTGCTTGGATTGCAAGCACTTTCTGCCAGACAAAACCTTCGTACAATGCCTGGGCCCCTAAACTAGGGTTACCAGATGTCCTCTTTTTAGAGGATGTCCTCTTTTTTTAAAGTCTGTCCTCTTTGGGGCTCTTTTTAAAAAACTTATGGAAATTTCCTCTTTTTGAGTTGGAAGGTCAGGAATATCCCTAGTTAGTAGCAATTATCACAGTTTAAATGTATGGTAAAACCTACTGATTTTCAGTTCTGTACTATGTGCCCTGGCTGTAAGTGGTTCGAAGTAGATGGGGTATTTAAAATTAGAATTGCCATAGTGATCACTTGTTTGAAGTAGTCAGTCTGGAAACATGTCCTCTTTCTTGCTTTTTGAAATACGGTGACCCTAATTAAACACTTCCAGAAACAGTCGGGAGGCTTCCTCCTCCACAGCTTGCTCAAAATTGCAGGGCAGGAAGCATCGGCATGGCTCACAGCTCTTGACTGACTTACAGTTGCCACTGAGCCCGCCCACTGTGTCACGTGAGTTGTTGCACCAGCCAATAAATGCTTGGAATGCCGGATGGAAAGCCCATCTAGGGAAAGCAGAGTGAACTCTCTTGCCTGAGAAGAGGAAAAGGGGAAAGAATGTCACTTATGCAAGACTGAAAAGGCTGCAGGGCAGGCTGCTTTCATTCCCAATCCCTTCTTTATTGGCAAAGAACAGAAGGAGGAAGCATCTACCCCTCTGCAATTACAGAGTAGAAGGGAAAAGGTGTCCACATTTGCTAGCAGCCACTATAGCATAAGGTAAACCACAGCTGTCCAAATTCTTCTTGCCCTTAGCCAAGGGGCACAAATCTGACTGACGGCTCACAGTCCCAGTTCTATCCATCTTTCAGCAGCCACTGTATGGGCACCTGCCATGCAAGACAGCATGTCTTGCTGCTGAGGCAGATGTACCCAAGGAAACAACGGGGCGTACCACAATGGTAGGGAGTGATCCCAGAATACAAAGGAGAGGGACCCAGCTAGGTGTTATGAAACAGCCAGGTTTTTATTTGCCAAATGAAATTCAACCCAGGACTGCCCACTCAGTATGGGGAGGTCACAGCAGGTTCAGGGACAAAAGGACTCTGGAAAAAAGGGCCAGTTACAGGAATAGCTGCTCTGACAGGTTGGCAGGGACAAATTTGTGTTGGGGTAGTGCCAAGCAATCTCAGGTGCTTGCGAATAGGACGCTTACATAAGGAAGTTAAGGCACAGGAAATCCAGTGCATCACTGCAGAACCAGGTGCTTTTAAATCCAGGATGGCAGATCTTGAGAGTTCTCAGTAGATTAGCCCTCACCGAGACCTTCAAAGCTCATTGCCTTATTCTCTACAAGGAAACAAGGGTGGTATACTATAAGGCCTACTCCCACCACCCTCCTCTTCCCTGCCCAGCTCTAGATATGAGTCGATTTTTAAAGAGTGATCTCAAACCATGCCTCAGGCTTAGTCTGTGACCTCTCACAGCTTTACCACTGGACCTTGGCCACGGTGATGAAACCTCACTGGCTGATGCCTTTGGAGGCTCAAACGCAACAGACTGGCACAGCAAGGACAAACACTGCCATGCAGCTGGCAAAACACCCTGAGCAGCACACACCCTGGGGGCCCCATGAGGCCTTAGCAGCAGCACAGGTGTCCAAGGAAAGCCAGAACCGCTACCAAGGGTGACAGTAGCATTTATGGGGGAAACTATCAGCCCTGAGAAGAGGGCTTATTAGATCTCCAGTGACAGCACTTCATCAGATCTTGCCGGTAAAACATGGGGATCTTTTTTTCAAAGATATATAACAAAAACCACTTTAAAAGTCACAAAAACAAGACACTAACATCTACCCCAAGCTTTGTCCAACACATGCGCATATACCAAGACTGGAATGTTTAGTACTGCTTACCTAATCTTGACCATCATTCTGTAGTATAAACAAGTAGTATCTTCAGTTTATGGTATTGGAGGGGGGGGGATAATAATAATCATATGGCAGTGTGTGTAGTATAGCCAGGAGATTCTAAGGTTGTCTGGCAGCCAGAAGTTCTAGCTCTTTTAGTGTTATGCACCAGTTTGGTGTAGTGGTTAAGCGCACGGACTCTAATCTGGGAGAGCCGGGTTTGATTCCCCACTCCTCCACTTGCACCTGCTGGATGACCTTCGGCAAGCCATAGCTCTGTACCAGCTGTTCTCTCAAGGACACTTGTCTCAGAGCTCTCTCAGCCCCACCTACCTCACAGGGTGTCTGTTGTGGGGAGGGGAAGGGAAAGGAGTTTGTAAGCCCCTCAGAGACTCCCTTGGGTAGTGAAGGGCGGGGTATAAATCCAATCTCTTCTCTTCTTGTTCACTAGGTGGTGAGCTAGACTTGTTTTTTTAAGGCAAGACACATTTCAGAGGTGGTTTATCATTGCCTGCCTCTGCATCCCAGCCCTGGTATTCCTTGAAGGTCGCCCATCCAAATACTAGCCAAGGCCGGCCCTGCTGAGCTTCTGAGATCTGATGCTAGATATGGGGGTGGGGGAATATGCAGATAATACAACATACACAAGATCACAAAAGGGAATCTGCCCTACCCAGAGAGAAGGAGGACAGATGAAATTACTTCAGTTCTTTGGTCCCAGGCCTTGGTAGCTTTCAGTAAAATTCTTAAAACATAACATAAGGTCTTCAGCTCTAAAATGAAGTATAGGATCTCAAATGGAGAGGGAGGGCATTTAGAAAGCATGTGCACTATGGCCCAATGGGAGACCAAAATCCACTGCATTCCCATGTTTGGAAGTCTGTTACAAACATCTTTTCAGTTGCCAAATAGTGTGATCAGAAGGTTATAACTGTGAATGCTACTGAATGTTTCAAACTTAGGGTTTTGGCACAACATAGAGGTGTTTCTGGAAATATGGATCAGGTTGAGAATTTTTGCTAATTATTATTAAAAGCACTGGATTTGGATCCCAGCAGCCTCCAACTAGAAAATATCAACCATGCTGGAAAAGGTCATTCTTCTGTAACAAAACTGGGGGGGGGGGGGGGGGGAATGCAGGTAGGAGAATGATTCCCCAAATAAACAAACAGAATGATATTTATATAACACATCCCTAAATGCTTAAAGCCCTTACATAAATTAGTAGTGTGCTCCTACAGATGTGAAGGCAGCAGAGGATGGGAGAGTGTAGTTTGGTTTCAGCCACCAAATGAAGGTAAGAGCATATGAATCTGCCTAACACCAAGTTAGACCACTGGACCATACAGCCCATGCCATCTTCTCTGTCTGGAAGCAGATCTCTGGGATCTCAGGAAGAGACAGGACTTTCCCTACCGCAGCTGCCAGAAATCTTCTGCCTTGAAATTCTGGGGACTTAACGTGACACCTTCTGCATGCAAAGCATGTGTTCTGCCACTGAACTCATGGATGAGCAAAGTTTGTGCTCTTCACCACCATACCAGCTTAGGGAAGGACTAGCATCCAAGTGCTCCAGAGCTCTGAGATAAAATCACATGTTTGAACAGAGGAAATACTGCACCAGAGAGCATCAGCTGCATAACATCCCTTCAAAACTCAACTTGATGTTGGAGGACTGTGATACCTCCCACTGGAGTTCTAATTAATGTATTTCAAGTCATGCATTTGAGGACCAAACTAGACATGCTTGTTTTTAAACAGCTGCATCTGGGTTTTTAAAGAGCTGGATCTGGTCTGCTGTAATGCTGCAGGGAGTAGTTTTTTAAAAAATCAAGGGGAGCCCATTTGGGCTCATAACACTGCTGCAGGGGAGGAATAGCTCCTCCCCCCCAAGCAGTTTTCCCGCACAAAACTGGAAGTAGTTATTTCCCCCATTTTTGCTGCTCCACATGTACAAAATATTCCACATGGAGTAGTAAAAATGGGGATCCTGTCCACTTTCACCCAGGGGGAAATGGCGGGGGGGGGGGGCGGAGCCCTCCCCCCAGCAGCGTTTTGAGCACAAATGGGCTCTCTTTTATGTTTCAAAAGCCATCCCTATTTGCATTCTGTGAAGCCAAGTCACCATGCTATGGCAATGCAAAATTGTGGCACTTCCCACAGTGTGGTTGGAGGACAGCTGTAAGATACAGTGTGTGCGATCTTCCAAATGTTTTATATACACATCAGCATACATCCTGGGATCTACTACCTCAAACATAATTGCCTTTACATAAGCAGAAACATTTTTTTTAAAAAAGAAGTTGCAATAGTGCAGAGAAAATTTCATCATACCCAGAGTTATATCCATTTGCACAAGCACTAAGGCTACAGTTGTAGTCTAAGTTTGTGCTTGCACATCTGTTGTTTAATACTGCATTTTATACAATTATATTTAATTGCAGCAAATACGTAGAGCTCATGGTGGTGCAAGAATAGTGACATAGCAGGCCTACTACTTGCACAATAATCTTTCCATTCATGGAATACCACCAAGCTTTAGATGAATTCTAAGCACATTTCATTGGACACATGCCAAAATACACTTTCTAATCAGAAATGTGTGTAATTCAGATGTCAAGAGGAAAAAAGCACTATTGGAAGCTGTCCAAAAGTCACCAGTCTTGAACCCAATCAGAGGGAGCTAAAGTCCATCTTGAAAGTTACTCTGTTGGGAGCTTTCACAAATGCTAAATAATGCAATTTCAATCCATTTCAGCAATTGTTTGCAGGTGAATTTTGCCATTTCACACAGTAAACTCCAGTTGCAAAGTGCATTGAAAGTGGATCGAAAGTGTGTTATTCAGTGTGTGCGAAAGAACCCTGTTGTGTTACCAGCTCTTCCACCACACTGCATCTCTATGAAGCTCCTTGAACATTAAAAAATCATGTCTGATTACTGAAGAAACAGGCACCACCAACCTTCTCCAACTTGAAGGGTAAATGAAGCAGAATGCTATGACCTCCTGCCAGCTTTTGGCCTGATCTGAGAACTTCTTTGTTTCGCTGCTGCTACAGCCAACAGAGGCCTAGCAAGATTTATTAAGCCTGAAGACCATTCACTGCATTTTTTAAAATAAAAGCTACGAATCTGACAACGGTCAGCTGCTCATACATTGAGTTCTCTCCTTGTTTCCATCTCCACACAATACTTATACCCTTACACAGATTATATCATTACAATAAACAATTGCTCTAAATTGCCATCTGTATAATGATATGGGGCATGTCTACCAATATTACAATGTACAATTCTCTTCGACATCCACATCTTTATAGCTGGACTGAGAGATTCCTGTACAGTTGAATGGCCACAAGGCATGAGCTGCTTCTCCCCACATGCTGAGCTCTCTAACACCATCTGTATTCTGTATTCACAATCTCTGGTGTACAAATCAACAAGAACTGGGGGGGGGGGGAGTCGCATGCACATCTGTAGCAGATTGGTGGCGGCGGAAGGTGCTGTCAAGTCACAGTCGACTTATGGTGACCTCACAGGGTTTTCAAGGCAAGAGACATTAGAGGTGGTTTGCCATTGCCTGCCTCTGCTTCGTGACTCCAGACTTTCTTAGCAGTTTCCCATCCAAATACTAACCAGGGCTCAGCCTACTTAACTCCTGAGATCAGGCTAGCCTGGGCTATCCAGGTCAGGCCTGTACAAAATTAGGGTTTACAAATACAGCCACCAGTGGTAAGCAGACATTTAAACATGGTGATGAACAGCAATTGGGCTGTGCTATTGAAGAAACACATTCTAAAGCAGTAAGAGTAGCAAGGGAAAGTGGAGTGTGCCTCTTCCAAAGTGGCTCAAGGCTGAGACACAGCACCATGGATTGGGAGGGATGCTACATATATGCTCCCTGTTTACCGTTCCTGTTCTGTAGAACCCTCTTGCTGGGCACTGCATACAAAAGATATGCATTTACACTTCATCTCCATGGTGTAGGAAGCAAGAGATTCCAACAGTATTGGTTTCCAAGCCCACCAAAAAAAGTGGAGGCCCTTTCCTCATCCATATTAAGTCATCTAGGACACACACCTCTTCCACACACCTTAATGTGAACGAACACCTTTCCCTGCTGGAACATATTCATCAAGAGAACCCACTGTAGCCACTTCAGGGGCCAACACCCACAAGATCCTGTACCATTAAGCCCCCAAAGATCCTCACCAACCAAGCCAGTTGCACCTCCCCCTCTCCAGTTAGCTTTCCTCACAATTATCTCCTCTTCGGCAGCCCCCTTATGACCCTTCCCAAGCTCTCGGCTACAGCTAGCAACTCTCAACAGCATAAGAGTATCCATTTTCACCTCTGTCTCTCCTTCCTGTTACAAGGCCTTTCCCTTTGCTTCTCTAACAGGCCTCCACGGGACACAGACAGCTGCTCCTCCCCCCCCCCCCTTCCTTGGAACGGCATAATTGAATTAAAAATCAGTCAAAAGAATCCGGCATGCTTTCCAGAGCGACCTTTCCACGCCCCCAAGTCCCCTGGGGAGGCCTGCCGGATGCCCCTTATGATTTCTAACGTTATTTCAGAGCCTTGTCTCCCTTCTATTCCCAACACTGAAACGGGAGCCTCTTTTTAATCTTCAAGGGCCGGCCGTTTTCTCTCCCTCCCCAGCTCCCACGCTCTAACAGCTGTAGGAGACTCAGAAATCCAACATGCAGATCTTTCCCTACTACGGAGACGGGGAGGGAGCCTCGGATGTGCCTGTTCCCGGGGAAGCACAGGAGCCCTGCCAGGAAAGAGACGTGGCCACCCGGGCCGTGTGCCCTTTCCGATTGGGCAAGCCGAGCTGGCGCCCTCCCAGCCCCACCTGCTGCTCCCTCTCTTGCTTCAGCCTCCTTCCTCGGCGCCTCCTGTCCGCCGCTCACCTGCCGGCCGGGGGCGCTCTCAGCCGCAGCCCTCCCCGCGCTCCCAGTTGCAAGACTTCCCGGAGCCGGCGAGCCGCCATGAAGGGGGGGACCTGAAGGAAACGTCCGACTCCCAGCCTCCTCCGTCCTGCCCGCGACCAGAGAGACGCCGGCTCCGGCCTCCGTGAACCCTGACCCTGTCGACGTCACGATACCGTCCAAGACGTCACTGTACGTCCCGCCGGGACAGAAAGCATGGGACGGGGGCGGAGGGAGAGCGGGTGGCCGCAACGCCTCGCGGAACCTGTAGTTCAAAGGCCGCATCCGAGAGAATAGTGGGAGTAGTAGTTTTTGGACTCAGGGAGGCCGCTTAACGATTGTTGGCTCTTCACTGCGAAAATAGGTGGGGTTTGCAGTTGCGTCACCAGCTTCCTGTTGTAGCATCAGAGTCGTTTCCATGTGCCGGACGATAAAATGTAGAAGGAAGATCTGCTTCACTGCAAGTGCTAATAATCTTAGCAAAGCCTGGGACTTCCCACTCATCCATTATAGGTGTTAACTAAGTTAGCATAACTAGCGAATGGTTCATTTTCTTGATTAGATCTGAATTTTACACAAGCGTCATCCTGTATTTCCTGCATTTTGTAGCTTCTTGATCCTGCGCCCTTCCCATATTTCCCACCTTAAATTTCTGCCTAGTGAGGAGCTAAGGAATGGCATCTGAAGAAGCGGGCAGCAGTTCAAGCTTATGCTGTAATATATTGTTAGTCTTTAAGGTACCACAACTCTCCAGCTTACTGTTGCTATTTCAGAAACACATAAAAAATGTATGGGAGCATTTATGCATACCATTTTATTCTGATATTAGCACGCCCCCCCCCCCAAACACTAGCCTACTTTGTAATGTGAGTGAAGTGGATTGAGAAGATTTCCAAGACGATCAAGATAAATTTAGAGGCCACTTTTCTCACAACAATTTGAGACCTATGGTTGGGTAATAACACTTGTTAAAAACAACAAGCGCACTAACTGTGACTTGAACTACTGGTACAGGAAACGTGAATACAGTACATAGCCAAATGGGTGAGAGAACCTTCCTGTCAAACCTTTAGAAACATGCAATCTAGCCATGAGTTACAATTCAGTTTCCATTTAGCCTTCTAAGATACTTCTTTAAAGTATCAGGATCCAGCAATTTGATGCAGAACTGAAATAAAAGAATTTTCATATTTATATTCTACAGGAGTATGAAAGGTGTTTGGGGAGAGGCAGGACCTTAGTGGAGTACAATGCCACCGAGTCCACCCTCCAAAGTAGTGATTTTCTCCAGGAGAACTGATCTCTGTTTCCTGGAGATAAGTTCTAATTCCAGATTTCCAGGACCCACCTGGAGCCTGGCAACACTATCCTCCAGAAGGAGTCTGGCCAAGACTTTCCTATGCTGTCCTAAAAAATATAGGATATATGACAAAAAAAATAAATGCCTTTGGTTTTATTTATAAAATATACACAGAGGAAAAACAATTAACTCAGTCATGGATTACAAGATGCACAAATTAACTTCAGCAGAAGACATTCATTCTTCTCTCTCTTTCTGTCCCTTTTCCTTTTACCCCACTGACAATTGACTCCTGGCAATGTGGGAAGGGGATTGAATTTGCAGATGAGAGTGACTGACAGCTTGAATCCTAGCCACCTACTTTAGTGATCCCCTGACTAAGAATAACTAGAGCAATGCAATTATATCCAGAGTAATTTCCAAGTGAGGTGCAGTGGCTAAATTGATTGGATGGGGGTGGCCATCCCAAGTTCAAATCTCTGCTCATCTGTGAAGCCCAGTGTGTGATCTTGGGCAAATAATTGTTTCCCAGCCTCATTTCCTTCATGGGGTTGTGTAGGGATACCAGCCTCTAGGTGGGACCTGGGGATCCCTGGAATTACAGCTCATCTCCTGACTACAGAGATCAGCTCCCCTGGAGAAAATAGACCCTTTGGATGGTGGAGTTAATTATCTCTCTTCTCCAAAATCCAGCTTTGTCCTCGAAACTTCTGCTGGACTACCAATAGCTTCCAATATACTGTTCCAGTGCTTCCTGCTACAGCAGGGTGTCCCAGTAGGCTGAAATGTTCAACAATGGCAACATTCACTGTTTAGTAGAAGAATAAACTCAGTCTTCCAGATCATTGTGTCGTTGACCTGAAAGTCGCCTTTGCTCAGTAAAAGAACTTCAAAGGGAAATTCCATCATGAAAGTGCTGACAGAATTCATCAGGATGTTTGCCACTATCATTAGGTCTCATTAAACATAAGGCATTTGCATCACACTGCACATACTGAATTCTTTTGTCATTACCATTTGTCTCCTACCTTCCCTCCATCATGGGACTCATGAAGTCTTCTGTCTTGGCACTGACCAGCTTCAACAAGATTCTATATCGTGTGCCTTCCACCAGATCCAGGGACTCGCCTCGTTTAGCATGTTTAGGAAGTTTGTGTTATTACCTGTAGCTGCTATTCATAATGGTTACCATTCTTATCTTAGACTCGGCCAAGCCTTGCTTAGAAATGTCACAGGCTGTACTTCTTGACTTTCATTGCTGGTGAACATGTTTTTCTTCTTTTCCTTAACGAGTCTCTCTTTCCCAACTGAGGACACACATGTTTCCAATGCAGTAGGTTCTAGTGCACAAATCTGTAAGCCTTTAAGATGTTCCCCAACTCCTGCTTGTGTTCGCTACAACATACTATCATGGCTGGTGTTCTAGGAATAGAGTGGTACACAGTGTCCGTGTCCTTACTGGGCCATATCCAGTCAGGTGTGTTCTGGAAGTTCCATTCTGAAACAATTCTCAAGTTCATGGGGCCCAGTTTTGCATTGGAACTAAACTGCATATGGAGAGGTGGCTTAAACCACCTCCACACTCTGTTCTTCCAGCCTGAAACATCCACCAGAATCACTATTTGCCTTGCAGGAGAAACTTACATGTAGCCCATCAGTGCAGGTAAGTTTCCCAACAGAGCTAATTGTGGTTCCCTGTAGCTGTTTCAGGGAGGGAGGGTAAACTGATTTGGCTGTTCTTTAAGTTTGTGTAGTAATTGTTTCTTAATATTAAATTGTTGCTGGATGTTTATGATGTTACTGTGTCCATGCAGCTTTTACTGTTCTGTGAGATGCCTTGAGTCTGAGCTCATGTGGCTTTTATCTAATGCCAGTTGAACTGCTACAGTTTATTCTAAAGACTCTTGGGAACTGTAGTTTGGCATGCATGCTCAGGTCTTCCAGTGAGTTACAATTTCCTGGGGAAAACAAATTATTATTTCATTAAAGTTTGTAGCACAGATACTGTAATATATCCTTACAGAACTTTTACATGACTACATCTTTTAAAATCAGTTCATTCCAAAAAGAGTTAAGAGTGTCTGACTAGGAAAGGGGAGACTCGTATTCGAATCCCCACTCTGCAGTGAAGCTTTCAGGCTGACCTTGAGATTGTTTAGGCAGAAGGAGTGATTGTCCCTGTCCCGAGGTCAACCTATGCACTTTGTAGCAGAGCGGGGATTTGAACCTGGGTCTCCCCAGACCTAGTCTGACATTCTAACTCCTTTTGGAATGAACTGATTTTAAAACAAACTGTACAAGGGGAAACCCCTGTTTGTGCTACTTCCCAGTGAATTCAGACAAAGTGTTCCCTAGTAAAAAATGTCAGCAACCAATCTCTGTGCCTCTGTGACTTCACCTGGATTTTGCTGTTAGGTAACACAACTAATTACAGGTCCAAGAACATGGCTAAAAATAGCCTTAGCAGCACAGTTCTCTGATCCCTCCTCCATGAACTCATCTGAACTAGCGATCAGACTTTCAAGCCAGAGGGGAGTTGTCTGTTCTCTGCCAAGTCACTTGGTAAAGTATCCACAGACTTCATTCCTCAAGCCACACAGCAGGCCTGCAGCATAACAATATCAAGGATTTTATAGTAACACAGGCTGCAACCCTAAGTATACTTTCCTGAGAGTATACCCACTGAATAACATGAGGTTTACTTCCAAGGAGACCTGTTTAGGATTGCTACCACACAGAAGTTATAGTGTCTGGCCTTCCCTGGCAATGGCAGCGTAGGGAACCTTCGTCCCATTTAGAAACAGAAATAGCAGGATTTTCTGAGTGCTTTCACAAACAACCATGTGAGGTAGGTTAGGTTGGGAGAGTGATTGGCAGAAGGTCAGCCAATGAGTTTCATGGCTGAGTGAGAATTTCAATCTGGCTTTCCCCTTCTGTAGTCTGACCTGTGTTCCACACTGGCAGGAAAATGGTGCATTCCCTATACAATGTATTGCTTGAAGTGACTACTTTGTATATTCAACAAATATTCTCATAAGCATGCAATTCTTTCCTAGTTTTACTTTTGGTGGAAAAATTACCCTTAAACTGGGTGGTGGTGGGGGGACGACAAGATCATACACATGAACAGGCAGGGGCATAGAGCTAAATTTCCCTGGGGGAGGGGGTATGAGGCCCAAGCCCATATTTAGTAATCTACATTAAATTATTTCAATATGAAATATTTATATTTCCAAAAACCATATGCCATTAATAATTTATCATGTGGTTTTTAAAAAATAACCTGTAATACTCTGAATCTCAGTCAGAGAGAGAGGACTCTGTAATAGGGTTGCTGGCCATCCACTAGAGGCAAGGGATCCCCTGCCCTGGGCCTTGGCCGTGAATCAGCTTGCTGGCAGGGAAACTTACTAGGAGCAGGAGGGAGGCCCACGCTAGGTTGCCATCAATGTGGTGACATTACTTCTGTTGTGTACTGGAAGTGACATCATCACATTGGCAATGTCTGGATGACACTCTGGTATTTGGGCAAAAACTCTATGGCAAAAAGCCAATATTTACCATAGAGTTTTTGCCCAAACACCAGAGCATCTCTGGGACATCCCAACATGGTGATTTAACTTCCAGTATCCATGGGAAGTGATATTGCCACATCACCAGCTTCCTTCCCGCTCCTGGTAAGTCGTCCCCCACCCGCCATCCCCTGCTGGTTGCCAGGAGGGACCTGGCAAAGGAAAGATGTCATGAACTCCTTCACTGAGACAATTAGGGTAAATATTTCATTTGTGTATGAAAGAAAATGCTCCTTTCCCTTCTGTCATTTCCTCACAACTACTCTATGAGGTAAATTAGGTTGAGAGTATGTGATTAGCCCAAGACACATGTGGACTCTCTAATTTGGGTTGAGGTCAAGGACATGCATCCTGAACCCCAGCCAATTTAAGGGAATTAAGCTCAGTGTCAGGGAAAACCTCTTCCCACTTTCACAGCCTGGCTACCTTGGAAAGCTGACACCTACCAGTGCGGGGGAGGAGAACAGACATGTGGTTTAGAAATCTTTTCCTGGATAGTGTGCAACTCAAAGTGCCTCTAATAAGCTACCAGTAAGCATGAAACAGCCCTTCAAAACAAGGTTTAGAATTTATTTAGGAAATATAAATGTACAGGAATTGAAAAGGTACTCAAGCATAAGAACAGTGAAATTGTTCTGTCAGAAGCATGTGTGTGAAGAAATAGGAGGATAGGGGTGCCAGCCTCCAGGTGGAACCTGGGTCAGGTTGCCATTCCCCAGTTTCAAGTGGGGGATCCCCCAGATTTGGGGGCTTTTGCTCGCCACAGGTCAGCTGGCCCCAAACAGAGATGTTGCCAGGCAATGTCCCGACGAGCTGACACCACGCATAAGGGACATAATCGCATTGGACACATCACACAGCAACGTTCAGGTTTTTGGGCAAAACTCTATGGTTTGATGCCTATTTTACCACAGAGTTTTTCCCAAAAACTCGACTGTTATTGTGCGATGTCCCACACACAATGATGTCACCTCTGTGTGATGTTAGCATGCTTTGCCCCACTCCTGGAAAATTCTCTCCCACCCCCGCTGGTGCAGACATTGGACCTGGCAACTCTGGGGATCCCCTGGAATTAGAGCACATTTCCAGACTAGAGAGATCAGTTCCCCTGGACACAGTGGACACTTTGGATGGTGGATTCTGTGGCATTGTACCTCACTGAGGTCCCTGTCCTCCCCAGGCTCCCATCCCTAAATCTCTGGTGTTTCCCAACATGGGTCTGGCAGCCCCACCCCACGATTCCCTGCAAGTGGCCATGAGGGACCTGGCAACCATATGAGAAAGTGAAAGAGAGTCAAGCCTCTGGGTGAATGAGATTTCTGCACCAGGGAACAAGACATAAGGAGGCGTAGGAGAGAGAGGTGTGGTGTTTTGCTATGTAAATATTTTATGTATGTTTTAATGTGAGGTTTTATATGTATGTTGCTGTGGTTTTGAATACAGGCCTCTAGGATAAGAAGGGGAATCTGGATGGGTGATTGAAATGTGTTATGATTGGATAGTAGCTGTATCCTAGGAGGCAGAGTTGACTGGTTTGTAGAGAGGGTGTGTGAGAGGGAACAAAAGGGCGGGTAAATGGAGGATGGTGCCATGGACTGTGAGAGAAATCTTTGTACTTTGTGGAAGTCGTTCACAACTAAGCATCCAGTGAGGAAAATAAGCCTGTGTGGAAGTCATTAGCCTAACTGGCAAGTGAGAAAAATAAGCCTTTGTGGCAAGGTCTATTTAAGGAACTTTAGAGGAAGAAATGTGCCTATCTGAAACCATTACACTTATGAACTACACTGAAACCGTTACACTGTTATATTTCTAAACTCTCTAAGAGAACAACTGTTTTATTTAAGGAGTGTAAGGTGAGAGCCTTTTGTGACATCAAAAGTAAGTAGGAAACACAAAGGAAAGCAAGGAGGCAGCATAGTATTACATAGCATTGCCATTACAGAGAGTTGCCATTGCAGGTGTTACATATAAGGGGTCTCAAGAAAGGATAAAAATATTACATGTGCTGGCAGCATAGGATATCAACCTGAGGGGATATTGTTCTGTGGAGACCGGACTGAGAGAATTGGGGTGGGGGGGGGGGGAGAAGCAGATGTTTAGTTTAGGAATCTTTACTGGATAGTGTGTCTCTAATACGCTACCAGTAACCATGAACAACCTTCCAAAATGCGGTTTAGAGTTTAGTTAGGGAATTAATTAATTTTCATATGGCATTGTGTTTTGTTTAGCCAGGAAATCCTCAGATTGTCTGGTAGCCTTAAGTTCTAGCTCTTACATGTTGTGCACCACAAGGTGGTGAGCTAGATGTGGAGGGGGGTTGAGAGAGCTGTGACTGACCCGAGGTCAACCAGCTGGCTTCATGTGGAGAACTGCGGAATTGAACTTGGTTCTCCAGATTAGAGCCCACCACTCTTACCCACTACACCACACTGGTTCCCCGCCGCCAGTAGAATTATATTTAGGGAAATATAGGGGTACAGTGATTGAAAAGGTACCCAAGCATAGGAAGAGTGAAACTGTTGTGTTCAGAAGGATCTGTGTGAAGAGTTACGAGAGAAAGTGAAAGAGTCAAGCCTCTGGCTGAATGAGATTTCTGCACCAGGGAACAGCCTTAAGGAAGAGTGGGAGAGAAAGAGATTTAAAGCAGGGGAGAAGAAAGTTTTTTAAATAAAAGGAATGAACAGAGAGAAGGGATTTAGCTGACCTCAGTCTGATGAGCTACGTTGTCTATTTTCACTATCCACCGGTTGACAGAAAGGGCTTTGGGCAGAACTTTCAAAGGCCTCGAGGGGAAAAAATAAATAGGACAAGGCAGTGTGTGGCAAGGAAATATCCCAAAGTCCCAGAAAGAAAAAATAAGTATTTCCAGCCTCTGCGCAAGTGGAGAGAATGAGGCTGTACAATTTTGACTGGCAGAGCAGTGATAGTTATAGGAGAGTCAGCACAAAAGAATGTCAAAGAAATAACTGTAAAGTCCAGGAATTCATGGTGAATCCAAGATAATCTATGTATGTCCTGGCTGTGACTTGGGGGGGGGGGGGTGGCTTCCCAGAAGGGTAACAAAAGGTGATTGCATCCTGGCAGGGTGGAGGATTCACCCATTCCTGAGGCAGGCTGGTGGGCTCGGAGACATTTAGGCAAGCCTAGTAATAGTCAAGCTCACCTGGGTGGTTGATATTAACTAGATTTTGCACTCAGGAAGATTTGTATTCACTGATAAAATTACACTGGTGCATGGCTTTGCATGCCCTTGTGGCAATGCTGCCCATGTGGCTGTCCCATCAGTGAAGCAGTCTCCCGCCAAAAGCTTTGGCTGCTCTTTAGAATAGCCAAAGGAGGGCCTTGACCTCACCTTCTCCAAAGAAAAGCATTGATAGCTCTTAAAATAGGTATTATCCACTGAAGGCCCCCTCCCCCTCATATCTTTATAAAAACTAACAACCCCCCCCCCCCCCCCCAGCTCTTGTCTCTTATGAACTTGCTAAGTTGCTACAAAGAAAAACAGGACTGGCTGAACTTGACAGCCTGAGCAGCTTCATGATGCTACCTGGAAGCCGGGGGGGGGGGGGGCGGTGGGGGGGGGGAGAAGAAATAGCAGAGAACCTGGGAGCCAGGGGGGTATTGTCCCCCCACAGGAAGCTTGAGCCCCTCTGCTCTCCCACAGTTTACGCTCCAGAAAACAGGATAGGATTTTGCGGCTAATTTAAATGCTGCATGAGTTGCCAACAACCAAGAGAAAAAAATGGTTTTGTTCCTTTATTAGAAACCTAACAAGCAATAAACTGCAAGAACTTGTGGGGGGCATGGTTTCCTCTTTCTCTTCCCCAGAATCACTCATTGCCCCCCCCCCCCCGGGTTCCTGTTTCCTTCTCTCCTTCCCACCAAACCTACCTTTCCCTGCCACTGGGCCAGGCCCACTTGTATAACAGGGAACCCTCAAGGCCTTGGAGAGGGCACATCATTTTCCCAATATCCCCCTCCCCATATTACTTCCCCTTCCCCTGCTTCTTGCAACCCCCATATCTTCTCCCCTTTCTCTTCCTCATTCTCTCCTTGTCAGCCATTCACCAACCTGTGTCCTATCTTCAGCTACATTTATTATTCATTTACTTCAGGGGTGGGCAAATTGCGGCCCGTGGGCCACATGCGGCCCGTGGGCCACATGCGGCCCGCCACAGAGTTTTTTGCGGCCCTCCAAGACAGTCAGCCACGTGGTTTCAGTCAGGTCTCTGTTGGGCCCGAAGCGCAGAGAAGCGGCACTCCGGGAGTGAAGTGTCCAGGGGACGGGCACATTACTTCCTCTCTCTCTCTCCCCCTATGTTCCTTGTGTGTGTCTCTCTGTCTCTGTCTGTCTGTCCATCTCTGTGTGTGTCCTCCTCTCTCTCCCTCTCCCTATGTTCCCTGTGTGTCTCTCTCTGTCTCTGTCTGTCTGTCTCTGTCTGTCCATCTGTGTGTGTGTCTTCCTCTCTCTCTGTCCCTGTGTTCCCCTGTGTGTCTTTCATTGGGGCTTATTCCCCTCCTCCCTGCCCCGAAACTTGGTGGTGCCGCTGCAGCTGTGCAGGGCAGGGATCCCCAGGCGCACCCACATGCCGGGCGTTGGAGCAGGGCCAGGCTATCTGTGGAGAGCCCCAATGAAATGTGCTTGCAGCTATAGATGATATGAAATTAGCACAATAAATAAATTGAATAAAACTACCACTATTTTATTTAATTTATATTTATTGATTTTTATGATTCAATGTATACCTTTTCTGAAATGCAAAGTTAACTAATGAATGCAATCATTTTAAAAGGTGCGGCCCTCCGCTAACCTCCACTCCCACAAAGTGGCCCCTGAGCCAAAATAATTGCCCACCCCTGATTTACTTAATTTATACCCCACCTTTCTCCACAGGGGGGACTGAGGCAGCTTGCATCAAGCTCCACTTCTCCTTTATATCCTCACAAAAACCCTGTGAGGTAGGTTAGGCTGAAAGCACATGATGGGCACATCACTACGTAGTGGGCTTCCATGGCAGACTGATTATTTAAAACTGGGTTTCCCAGACCCTAATCTGAAGCCCTAATCACTACACCACACTAGCTTTCATGGGGTGCCTGCTGTTGAACAGTAGCAAGTAGCCAGGTCTAGGTGAGTCATGCATTCCGGTGGTATCGAGTTGTTGCCCGGTTGTTGCCAGGACTGGCCATGATGATTCCTCCATCAAAGGCCAAAACAACCCTGGAAAAGACCCTGACCAATTTCCCACGAGGCGCTGCTCCGGCGTCGTTCTTCCCTTTGCCCCAACTGCGTGCTTTAATTTCCCACTATTTGTCCCGTGCCACATTTTGACCTGCGGCTTCGCCTGAATTCCCCTGCGGCTTCAGTGATCCTCAAAAAACAGGATCACTGAAGCTGCGGGGGAATTTGGGCGAAGCCGCGGGTCAAAATGTGGCATGGGGCAAATAGTGGGAAATTCAAGCACGCAATTGGGGCAAAGGGAAGAACGCCGCCACCGGAGCAGTGCCTCATGGGAAATCGAGCCCTGCTTCCTCCTGCCTTTTACTGACAGAAACCAAGCCTAAAATGCTGTGGTTGCCTAGCAGCTGTCACTGAAGACTTCCATTTTTTCCAAAGTTATTGGTGTTCCTTTATAATTTGTTTTTTTTAAACCCCAATGTATTTTTTTAGGTTTCAGATTTTTTTTGCAAACTTGGGGCATTTTCCAGGTTTGTACAAGGATCTGTCTTGCCTGTTCACAACTCCAATCACTGGATTTAAGTATCCTCAGATTTGGCCAATTTCACTATTAGAATACACAAGTGGGGGTCCCACAAGACTCCTAGGGAAGAATACCATACCCCCCCCCCCATCACTGAGCCTGTTGCAGCTCCAGGAGAACATTGCCATCGTGTCAGCTATCACTGGAGTCTTTGGAGCAGGGCCTAGAAGACTCAAGAAACACCTGGACATCTGTGTTCCTTCTAAGCTGAGTTAGTGTGAGCTAGCTCACTGTTTTTTAGCCTCTGGCTCACACATTTTTGTCTTAGCTCAGGAAGGATGGCTCCAGAGCAAACTAATTTATGCAGTAGCCAAATTGTTCACTCACAGCTTTAATGCCAGGAGCTCACAAAGTAGGATTTTTGCTCACAAGACTCCATGGTTTAGAGGGAGCATTGCTGGACATTCTGGGCATTGAACAAATAAGGCCAGCTGAGCTCCAGAAGGCAGTATTGCTTGAAACAGCAAGAATCCCGAGAAAGATACATCTGCAATTCTGAAGAACTTGGCTAGATCTCAAATTGCAGAATACCATCTACCAGTCACATATCTGACTGTGACAATTCATAATACTACTAATAATAAAGTCCCATCAAGTTGCAACTGACTTTACAGCATGAGCTGAGCAGAGGAAGTTTGTTATTACCTGCTGCCACATAGCAGCACTGGTTTTCCTTGATGGTCTCCCATCTAAGTACTAACCACAGCCAGCCCTACTAGTCAGAGCTTTTCAGGCTATTACCTGAATCATAGATAAAGCTTTCCTTCGCTCGAAAGCCAGTTGAATACGACTCTAGGGACGCGGTGCTCATATCCGTTTCCAAGCCGAAGAGCCAGCGCTGTCTGAAGATGTTTCTGTGGTCATGTGGCCAGCATGACTAAACGCCGAGGTACACAGAACACTGTTACCTTCCCACTGAAGTGGTACCTATTTATCTACTTGCAATTTCTTGCTTTTGAACTGTTACGTTGGCAGGAGCTGGGACTAGAGATGGGAGCTCACTCTGTCATGCAGCACTTGGGTCTCAAACTGCTGAACTACCGACTTTCCTTTCTTTTTCCAAGCAGTTGGCAACCCTAGTCTACAGGCTCAGCCAGGTTGGGGATCCTTAGGACAGACAACAGTGGGTAAGATGGACTGTCTTATTATAATGATTTCATAGGATGCTGCTTTCCCCCCTGTCTACAGTGTCCCAGATGTTACCATCTGTTACAAGCATCTTCTAACATACACCATTCCCAACATTCTGGATTGGTTTTCTACAGAAATGTGTACCACAACAATTTCAGAAATGCAGATGAGGTGACCAATGCTCCCTCTAAGCTGTGGAGTCTTTTGAGCAAAAATTCTACTTTGTGAGCGACTGGCATTAAAGTTGTGAGCGAATGATTTAGCTACTGCATACATTAGTTTACTCTGGAGCCATCCTTCCTGAGCCAAGACAAAAATGTGTGAGCCAGGGGCTAAAATACTGTGAGCTAGCTCACTCTAACTCAGCTTAGAGGGAACACTGGAGGTGACCACTTAAATCTTGTAGCGCTAAATGTTGTGCAAGATCCAGCTATCAAAAGACTCCCCATGTTAATTAATGCACATCTCTTATATTAAAAATACCTCTTACAACAAATGTCCATGGGTTTAGTTGATTTAATTAAGGTAGGAATTGTCCTGGGACAGACCCGGAGGGTGGCAAGTTCAGGTGTTTGTCAGGACCCCAAGACCAGCCACCACCCAAACACAGCCGCTATTGTCACTTTGCACCGTCAGAGGAAGAGAATTCCATTTTCAAGCCCTGCCTTTGCCAGGGTCTACTGGGAAGACTTTATCTGATGGACCCAAAACCTTTGAGCTGGCACTGATCTCACATCTCACAATGGGGGAAAAAATTCAAGAGAATGTTTGGAAGAGCAGAATTTTTATGCAAGACTCAATTACAGTAACCTGTATTTGTCCATTCAGGATGCTAAGTGGGTTAGGATGCTGCCTGTTATGGCATCTAGCCTCTGGAATTCTCTGTCTGAGAAGACCTATGTGAGTCATTGCAGCTCTTAGGATGCAGCTACGGACTCTCCTCCTGTTTCTGCTGGTGGCTATTGGGCTATGAACTAATTCGTTTTTATACCATGACTTGTCTGTCTGGTTTTACAATGTTGTATTGGTTTTATGTATTTTTTTAATGGAATATCTTGACCATTATTTTTGGAAAGGCAGTTAATGTGTAACAGAAAATAATGCTGGTACTTCTTAACAGTTGATTTCTTGACTCCCTCATCCCTGTTTCCAAAATGAGATCTATACGGCTGGGGGCCAGCATACCTTTGGGATCACCTCTCCTCATATGAACCCCGCAGAGCACTAAGGTCTACTAATCAACATCTTTTGGTAGTCCCTGGCCCCAGGGACGTCCGACTTGCCTCGACCAGGAGCAGGGCTTTTTCAGCCCTGGCCCCCATCTGGTGGAATGAGCTCCCATGTGAGATCAGGGTCCTGCAGGATCTATTACAATTCCACAGGGCCTGTAAGATGGAGCTCTTCCACCGGGCTTTTGGTTGAGGCGTCAGGCATCCCCTTCCCTTGGCTGACCCCCATCTGTAGCTTGGATCCTTAAGATCTTAAAATCCTTAAGGATCCTTAAAATCCTTAAAATTTTAATATCATCTTAACCACTAAGGTATCTGGTCTCCACTAGAGTTTACGTGGTACTTAGGAGTTATGTTATTTTATACTGTGTTCTTAATCTGGTTTTAACTGTATTATATTTTATACTATTGGAACCTACCCTGAGCCCTAAATAAATAAATAAACAATCTTAGGCTCACAGAACAACCTAAAGAGCTGGATACATATCAAATAGTAATCAGTGCTACAGACGAGTAACTGCTCCTTTAACCATTTATTTCAAAAGGAGTTACTCTAGTCTAGTCCAGTTTGCCAATTTGTCAGAGAACAAAAAATCAGACTTGCTTGCTCTTACGCCTTTTACAGGGTCGCAGAAGAAGGGGCTGGCAAAGGATGAGATGGTTAGACAGTGTTATTGATGCAACGAACATGAAATTAAGCAAACTTTGGAGGATGGCAGAAAACGGGAGGGCCTGGCGTGATGTGGTCCATGGGGTCACAAAGAGTTGGACTTGACTGTGTGACTGAACAACAACGACGACAACAGAAATCCACAGGAAAAACTTTTCACAGCATGAATATTAGCATTTACTCCTACTAAAATCTACATATTAAACTGCTGTTAAAAGTACTGCTTTGGGAGAGGATTAGAAAATGGTAAACCCTGAATCTATTGTTTACTGCATCATGCACTGCTGTAGCATCTGGAAATACATCAACAGTGAATAGTGCCCTCTAGTGGACTCTAGAAATTCTTTTTGGTTTGCTGGAACATTGCTGGGTGTAGCCCCGTTTTTCTTCTAACTCAACCACCAACATTGCCTCTTGATATTGTGGAAATCGTACTTACATTTCAGGTGGCAGTTCCTTTGTAGGTCATAGAGAGGTGCAACATATTTGAGATTTTGTAGGCTTGAGTCAGGTTAGTACTATTGCTAGTTATCAGAAAAAATATTCTAATTCTAACTGGTGGCACTACAAAAAATTAACCCATTAAGCATGGCCTAAGCATTCATCCCTGTTGGACACACACCTTAACACGGTGAGGGGGTTTGTGTATTCAGTGAAGCTGAGAGCAACACCATATGGTGTGTAAACTCCTAGCAAAGTCAGACCAATTCAACAGTGACATTTTTGTCACTCGTTTTTCCCTATTGCTTAGGGCCCCCCCCCCCCCCCACTTTTCCACATGAGTTTTGCTCCCTCTGGGACTACTAGATAGAGCAAAACACTTTTTTGGGTGGAGGAACCCTGAATCTATAGGGACAAATGAGTGACAAAAATGTCACTGCGAAATTGGTCTCACTTAAGGTGGAATGATTACAGCTGAGACACCAAACTAAGGTGCATCTACCCCCTTTGGGGATCAGTGGCCACATTGGCAGAAGAGAAAGAAGAGTTCCAATGGTGATGGGGGCGGAGGAATCCTTAAGTAATGTTTTTTCCTACCATAGAGAACAATGGAAGGGATGAGGCAACCTGTTTGGGGGCCCATAGAATTGGACCCCGTGGTCCAATCTTCTTGAAACTTGGTGGGTATTTGTGGGAGAGGCCCCAGCAGCTACTCTGCAAGTTTGGAGCCTCTCCCTCAAGCCTCCTCTCCTCCAGCCCCTCATATACCCTATGAGTTTTTGCCATTGACTTCAATAGCCTATAGGGTATAATGGGGCTGAAATTGACATTCGGCGGCCCAATGACTCCAGAATCCACTTACATTGCCAAAACTGACATCCGGGGGTCATTTGGCTGCCAGAACAGATGTGGCCTGATTTGGCTCAATCTGAATCGGGCCAAAATTTTTTTATTTGCACACCCCTAGTGGGCACAAATGGCAGTGTTGGCAAGCCCCTCCCCCAGCGGGCCTGTGGAGGAAGCAAAGGGAGAAGGGGTTTGAAGTTTAAACTTCTGTTTAGAGTTGTGTGGCAGCGGGAGCACGATCTTTCCATTGTATTCTATGGGGCCCTTCTCGCTTCACTCCCCCCCGCACACCTTGGTAGGCCAGCTGGGGAAGGGAAGGGGAGGCTTTGAAGATGCTCCCCTTTTTGCTTCCCTTTCTGACACACTTCCGGTGATGTCAGGGTGTGGCATATGCTAATGAGTTATGCTAATAGGCATGCTAATGAGCTCCTGCACCTCTTTTTCTACGAAATGACCTCTGAATATAACCATCATTCAAGTTTATGCCCCAGCTACAGATGCTGATGAGGAAGAAACTGAAAGCTTTTATTCAAGTGTCCAGGAAGAAATTGCTCACACACCTAAACAAGATGTGCTGATAATCATAGATGACTGGAACACAAAAACAGGAAACAAAGCATAATTGAATATTGTTAAAAAAGTTGGGCTTTGAGCACAAAATGAAGCAGGAGAGCAACTCATAGAATTCTGTGAAGACAACCATTCATTGCAAACACATATTTCAGACAACCAAATAGATGGCTGAAGCTGGACATCGCTGGACAGCCAATACAGAAATCAAACAGATTACACAACCAGAAGCAGAAGATAGAGAAACTGTTCTCTTTGCTAAAAGAAGATCAGGAGCCGATTGTGGTACATACCATGGATTGTTAATAGAGACAATTAGAATAAAGCTGAAGAAAAACACCAAAACAGTCATAGTGCCAAAATACAATCCAAGCAACATTTCTGAAGAGTTTAAAGACCATGTAAATAGATTTGCATTACTAAGTTCAAGTGAATGTGAACCAAAAGAATTATGCGCTGAAACCAGAGATATTATCAAGAATGAATGTGCAAAGACTATTCCTGTAAAGAAAAGCCTTGATGAATAACTGATAAAATGCTCAAAACTGCTTAAGATAAATAAGAAGCAAAAGTGTAAGGTAACAGAAACAGAATTAATGCCTAAATGCAGTGTTCCAGCAACTAGCACGTAGAAACAAAGAAAACTATTATAATAAGGAGTGTAAAGAAACAGAAGAAAACAACAAAAAAGGAAGAACAAGATATCTGTTCCACAAGATCCAAGAAATCAAAGGGAAATTTAAACTGCAGTTAGGCATGCTGAAAGAACAACACAGAAATATATTAATTGAACAGGACAAACTTAAGAAAAGGTGGGAACAACACATGGAAGAACTATGCATGAGAAATGAAAGGCTGACAGATTCCTTCCAAGATAAACCTTTTGAAGAAGAACCTACAGTTTTAGAAAGTGAAGTGAAAGGTGCACTGAGAGCAATTGGGAGCAATAAACCACCAGGAGTAGATGGGGTATCAATAGAGCTATTCTAAGACACAGAAATGGAGTCCATCAGAATCTTAACATGATTGTGCCAGCCAGTTTGGGAAAAACTATGGCCCATAGACTGGAAATGCTCAATTCTGAAAAAAGGAGACATCAAAGACTGCAGCAACTATGGGACTATTGCATTAATTTCTCATGCAAGTAAAGGGATGCTCAAAATCTTACAGGAAAGACTGTGACCGTATATGGAATGAGAAATGCCAGATGTTCAAGCTGGATTCAGAAAAGGAAGAGGCACTAGAGATCATATTGCAAATTTGCATTGGTTACTGGAACCTAAAAGAAAATTCAGAAGAAAATCGGCTTGTGTTTCCTAGATTACAGCAAAAGTGTTGACTGTGGATCATGAAAAGTTATGGTTGGTTATAAAATAAATGAGTGTGATACAGCATCTGATTGTTTTGATGCACAACTTATACTCGGGACAAGTGGCCACTGTTAGGACAGAATACAAAGAAACAGAATGGTTTCCAGTTAGCAAAGGTGTCAGACAAGGATGTATTTTATCCCCCTGTAGATTCCTTTGAAATGTAGTGTTGGAGGAAAGTTTTATGGATATTGTGGACCACTAAACAAACAAACAAAAAACAAAGTTTGAGTCCAGTGGCACTTTTAAGACCGACAAAGTTTTATTCATGGTATAACTTTGTTGGTCTTAAAAGTGCCATTGGACTCAAACTTTTTTCTGCTACTTCAGACCACCATGGCTACCCCACATGAATCTAAAAAATAAATAAGTGGGTTCTAAACCAAATCAAGCCTGAATTATCATACTTTGGTCATATTATAAGACAACAAGTTACTGGAAAAGACAATAATGCCAGAAAAAGCTGAAGGCAGCAGGAAAAGAGGAAGATCCAACATGAGCTGGATTGACTCAATCAAGCAAGCCACTGCCCTCAGTTTGCAACACCTGAGAATGGCTGTTAATGATAGGCTGCTTTAGAGAACATTAATTCATAGGGTTGCCATAAGTCAGAAGAAGAGTTGGTCTTATAACCCACTATTTGCTACCTGAAGGAGTCTTGGAGTAGCTTACAATCACCTTCCCTTCCTCTCCCCACAACAGACACCCTGTGAGTTAAGTGGGGCTGAGAGAGTTCTGAGAGAACTGTGACTGATCCAAGGTCACCCAGCTGGCTTCATGTGGAGGAGTGGGGAATCAAACCCAGTTCTCCAGATTAGAGTCTGCCACTCTTAACCACTACAACAAGCTGACTCTTGACTTGACAGCACTTAATTCACACACAAGCTTTCATCAGCTGCATGATGCGGTACTCTCAATCAGCAGACACACAAGGTTGGATATTATTATAAAGGAGAAGGTCCAGCAATTCAACAGACACGTGCATTGTATGTAGAGTGTAAATGAAAACAGAATCCAATCAAAATAATAACAGATGTAAACAGATGGACTGCTAAAGGGGACAATGATTTCCTGTAATGTGTAGCCATTCTTTGTCTCTGCAGTGCCTATCTCATCCAATCTGGGTATGAAATCTAACTCAGCAGCTTCACACTTCCTTTGAAACTTTTATAGAAGTACAGCAACTTTCCTTACAGAATATCCAGAGACAAAAATGCTCCCCCATTGGTTTATATTTATATTTTTCATGTTTGATTTGAGTCCGTTCATTCTCTTTCATACAAGTTCTGTGGCTGTTGTTGTTCAGTCGCACAGTCGAGTCCGACTCTTCACAACCCCATGGACTACATCACGCCAGGCCCTCCTGTCTTCTGTCATGTTCCAGAGTTTGCTTAATTTCATGTTCATTGCCTCGATGACACTGTCTAACACCTCATCCTTTGCTGTCCCTTTCTTCTTTGACCTCCAGTCTTTCCCAGCATCAGGGTCTTCTCCAGTGAGTGCTCCCTTCTCATTTGTTGCCCAAAGTATTTGAGCTTCAGCTTCATTATCTGGCCTTCCAGGGAACAGTCAGGGTTGATTTCTTTTAGGATTGACTGATTTGATTTCCTTCTAGTCCAAGGGACTCTCAAGGGTCTTCTCCAGCACCATAATTCAAAAGCATCTATTCTTTGGTGCTCGGCCTTCCTTATAGTCCAACTCTTGCAGCCATACACCACTACTGGGAATACCATGGCTTTGACCATGCAGAGTTTTGTTGGCATGGTGATGTCTCTACTTTTTGTTACACTGTCTAGGTTTGATACAAGTACTACATTTGTCCAAATGACAGAGGGTAATTCCTGGAACATGATAGCACATATTATGGTAGTTTGTATCAGATAGTTGGGTTCTTGTGATAGTGTTGCTCTAGTAATTTATACTGGTACTGCTAAAACCGTACAATCAGGTGACTCTAGAAACTGAGGCACAAGAGTATCAGAATTGGGGTAATACTTCAAATCACAACACCCATGTCTGATGTGGTGGCGAGTTGCTACCTAGCCTAATCTATGATGTTACCAAGATTTTATTAACAAAAAAGACAAAAATATTATGGAATTGTGAGTACCTGTTCTATGATGTGTGATGGAGTTTGATGAGGAACATCCCTTCTACCAAACAATGGTCTTGTTTCATGCTTCCCCAAGACATTTCCAAGTCCAGTTTCCCAGAAACATGGTATTTTGGTGATATCAGTTTAGAAACTGAGCAGGGATGGGGAATGAACAGTACTAGTTGCTAAGGCAGTATCAGCATCCAGAAATGACAACAGCCCCCAAATACTAAATGTATGTCACAAATTCTAGTGCCTTGGATCAGTCACCAACCATTCAAGGCTCTTCTGCAATCACTTTCAAATGCCTAGGTATACAAAACATGTACAAAGAAGACTATTTTAAATATCTAAAAATAATGCATGTATTCTGAAGTACTGGATGTATATTCCAACACTGGCTGTGCTGGCTAACAATTCGATTCCTTTAGCATTTGTCTCCTTCTGGCTGTCTTTTCTCAAGCTTTATGGCCAACTGAAAGCACCCTCTTGGCGGTGATCAGCAACCAGCTGGCAAATCTGAATGGCATCACACAGCCCACAGAAAAGCTATAAAACAGCTTTGGAATTTTCTTCCTCCAGTGGTTCTAAAAAGTCTAAATCTGAGCATCTTTCTAGAAGATGCAACATCATTTTCACTGAGGGAAGACTATAGGAAGCATGGACAAACAAGGATTCTAGCTAGCTATTTGTTTAAATGGCATATTTATCTTACACATCTTTCACATATATATGCTTTATTAAATATTGCTTTTAGGTCTGCAACCCTGTTTACCTGGGAATAAACTCCACTGAACTGAAAACGGAGCCTAATTTGGAATACAGTCTGTTAATGTTGCTCACTTGGAGCCTTTTCAACAGTGGACCTGTTTACATATTAGTGTGAATGTGCAAAGATCCTGCATGAATATTTATGTATCTGTTTGCAAAAAAAGCGAATGCATATTCATTTAAAAAAACACACCTGAGGAGCAATATCTGGATGACCGTGAGGTCTAAGTTATGCATCCAGCCGTACACATGTTGAATATGACAGAATTATTCAATGTGTATAAAGAAAAATCACATGTACAGGGATTGTATGTGTATTCCCTACAATACTTGTAATTATAGAGTAAATAATCCTGTATACAACATCTACCCTTCAATGACTGATGCATATAAATACCAGAGTTTAGTTCTCTAATCATGGTAGGTAAAGCAGAGTGGGATGATCCACTTCATCCAACAGCCTAAATTGAAGGGGAGAGAAAACTGTTTTGCCACTTTTTAACTACTTTGCAAATATATATGATAGTTAAATCTGGGTGTAATCTGTGTACTGCGTCTATGATCATTGCAATCGTAAATATATAGTCCTTTTATAAGGAAAAAAGTGAAAATACTTGCAAGTACAACACGGGGGGGGTCTCTTTAAAAGGCTAACTGGGCAGTCCTTTTCAGGCCTACTCCAGCCTGAATCCATTGAAATCAATCAGACTAGAGTAAGTTTGCATAGGAGTAGTAATAACTTGTCCAAAACAAAACAGGAGTCCGGCGGCACCTTAAAGACTAGTCTCCACAACAGCAGGAGCTTTCCTTCATCAGAAGCACTGAAGTGAACTGTGATTCACGGAAGGTTCATGCTGGGGTAAATGCTGCTCGCCTTTAAGCCCTTGCTGCTGCTGGACTCCTGCTTTATTTGACTGCTCGTGACTCGCAGGGCTGCTGCTACTGTTGCCGCCCATCTGGAATTAACACTCCTCTCCTTCGGGGGTGGGGCGGCTCCCAAAGGCCTTGGCGCTGCTGCCGCCGCCTGACACAACCCCCGAGAGGCCAGGGCCGGGCCGGGCGAGCGGCTCCGAGGCGCCTCCCCGTTCTCATCCCCGCGGGCTGTGGATAGGCCGTGGTGGCTGTGCCTCCCCGGTAGGGGTCGCTACCACGACAAGGGCCTCCCTCCCTCTCTCCCTCCTTTCTCCGGTGGGCGGGCTCAGTTCCTCCCCGCCCGACCCACAGCAGCCGGAGGGTGCTGCGGCCGCTGAAGCACGATCGATGCCGGGAGCTCGGAGGCGGCGGCGGCGCTGCTGAGTGAGGGGGGGCGGCGGCGGCCCCGCCCGGAGATGGGGATTCTCAGCATCACGGACCAGGTACGGGGGGGGGGGGGGGGAGAGAAGAGGGCGGGCGCTCGTCCTCTCTTCCCTTCGCACTCACTCGCATCCCGCTCTCCGGCCTCCTTCCTCCCAGCCCGGCCGCGCCCGCTACGCCAGCCTGGGGATGCGCGGCCTACTCGTGGAGCCGCCCACCTAATTCGGCGGGAACAGTCTGGTTTGCCCTCGCAGGCAACGGGATCCGACCAAACTGCAGCGGGGGAAGCAGGAGAACGGAGAAGAGGCGGGTCTGGGCAGGGCCCGGCCCAGATGCTGTCGACATGCCGAGAAGGCCGGCGGCGCCTGGGTTTGGCGTAGTCTGTTTCCCGCCTAAGCAGGAGGAGATCTGATTGCCCCGTCCCCTGCTCGTACGATCCCCGCATTTCCACCTGCAGCCTCACTCCCCCCTCTTTCATCTCGCTTTCCTGTCTCTCTCCCCCCCCCCCCCCCCCGTTTGTTCCGCCATCCCAGTCCATTTTCATGAGCCAGTCCATAAAGGATTTCTTTTTAGCGTTGCTGGGTGCAGACCCTCTAAAGGATTTTGTCTCTTGAGACAGGGAAATCCTCACAATGTGAAGAGGGAAGTTGTGTCCTGAAGAACGTTCTTTTCCAAAAAGCAGCAGGCATGTCATATGTTTTATTAGGCCCATGTAGATTAACAGAAAAGCAATGTACTATTTGATCTCATACTATTTTTTTAATATAGAAGAGAATGTTCTTTAGGCTGCAACTTCTCTGTTCGGCTTCATAATGTGTATTATTTTTGTTTTGGCCCTAATAAAAAGTGTTACATGGCTTCTGCTTCTGGACATTGCTTTGGACCTGTGCAGCTGCCTGCATGCTCCTATGCAACTTCAAAGGCACAAGGGCCTTCTCAAGGTGCGGATCTTGCAACCCTGTTATTTTTTCATGTTCTATTCCCCCACCCCCCATCATGATTGGCTCACAGATTGTTGTGCTTTGTTCCTTCCTTGCCAGCATTTTTTGCTGTCCTTATTTTTACGTACACACACTCTTCAAGGTATTGGAGCAGATGATTCAAGTCTCCTGCCATTCTTCAAGAGATGTTTCTCTAACAATCTTGTAGTCAAGCCACCGGTCCAAGGCCAGTAACCTTGTCAGACTTGCTGTTCAAGGTGCCTTGTGGTGTATAAATGTATTCAAGCAGATGGGCTCATAATTTTTGTGGCCTTCTATATTCTTGTTTATGTGGATGTAAAAACAGTTGCAAAGAGGTGGTTTGCATCCTCTCTGTAAAGTCTCTTCAGCCTTTGCAGCTATGTTTTGTCATGGCCTGGCTGCATGTTCACCTTTTTTTCTGTGCCTTCTCTGTCCATTTAATCTAATTTTCTGCTGCTGCAGAATTGGAGTGTCTTATTCCCAGTCAGTGTTGCTGTTTGGGCTATGTGTCACAATTTCCCAGTGTGATGTTTGGTCCTCTGTGTACTTAACCAGGAGTGTCTGTTCTTAAGGGTCTCTCATACCTTTGTTTTTTTTTAAAGTGATGCTTCTCGCTCTGTGGAAGTAGTGGAGTCCACCGTGCACCTTAAATGATGTAGACAAAACCTCAGTAGCTGTAATTGAAAGTTCCCATACATGGATTTTGCTTTCTTAATTTATAAGGGTAGTTGTGCTCTGTATGAATAAATGTAGTGATTAATATCCAGTATAATCACATTAAAAATTAACTTGAGGAATTCATCTTTTTCATTCTTCATTATGGTTAGAGTTTTTATTACTTGGCCAAATATTTGCTGTATCATTGCAGAGTTTTCTGTTCTGTTTTACTGATAAAGTTTTACTGGTAAAATGCCTGTCAGTGTAGGTAGGCTGTGTGGGGAGAGCCAGCCCCTGCAGTCCAGCATCCAACTTGCCACAGGGCAAAGACAGAGTTAGGCCAGGTCGCTAGGATTGTCTCTGATTTTTTTAATTGCCTGAATGATGGGCTACCAAGTGGGCTATTTTCTTCACATAAACCAGGCTTTTTTAGCAGTTGTCAGGATACACTTTGCACAGAGATGCATGGCCTCTCCTGTCTTTTGGAGGCGGAAGTTAGAAACTGGCATTCTCTCTCACTCACACACATACACATGATTAATCACTTTCATAGTGTCTCTGTGAAAAGTGTATTACAATAATTCTCGGTTATCTGTCAATTCAATCCTGGAAAAATCCCTAGGTTCTAAGCGTTTGGGCTAGAACTTTTATATTGATATCAAACCCCATTTCATATAGAACTGGGGTTTTTTAAAATGTTTGGTGGTGGCTCTTGGGAATTTAAAATACTTTTCCTGCCCCATTCCCATTATGTAGTTGGGGAACCAACATAGGCTTTCTACACTTGGTACTTGAGAATTTGCTATAGACCACACAAACTGGATTTGGATTTTGGTTTCCATTGTGAATAGTGCGGGGGGGGGGGGGGTTGTACCAGTTGCACAAGAAGCTGCAGGGCCGAATTGTGTAGGGACCCTCTGCTCTTTAAAGGAGGGATGCTGAGTTCACAGCATTCCATGTGAATGACTCATCCCTCTCCCTTTCCTTTTGCTGCTTTATCAAGCACTTTGTATGAAAGCGAAATAAACCTGGGGTTCGCTGGACAGAAATATTTCTCTGGAAAGAGATGCAGAAGCTGAAGGAAGATGAGAGGAGCAGATGGGGCTGGCATCAGTTCTGCCTTGTACTAGCCTGTGCTATGTATGTGGGAGGACCAGGAGGGCATTTGTAACAGCTCTCTGCTGTATTTCCCCCCTGAGATTGTGATTTAGAGCTGAACCAAGATAAGGGATCTGTCTTGCTTGTGCATTTGGATTACAGTTTCAGTCTCCCACTGCACTAGCATAATCCCTAGTCTGCACTTTGGTCTGGACTGATGTTGAAGGAGAATATCCACATGCCGTGGAGGTCTTGCCTGTATGTCAACGCTAATATTTATACTGGGGCTGCAGAGACACAGCAAAAGGTGGGGGGATAAGGAAAACCAGGCAGTGGTGAATCCTCCTGTCTGTTTTATACAAAGAGACCCCATACCACATTCCTCAAGTTCTTTGTGTTCTGATCACAGAAATAGGCTGTAGTGATTCCCCAATCCTGTCTGCAGTTTCTGTGTACAAAGAAGTTTCTGTGCAGGCCTCCACAAATCTGCATGTCAGGAGCAAATGCTCCTGGCACGCTTTGAGTGGGGCAGCCACCCAGGCCATCCAATTGCTGATGGTGATCAGAGGAGTTTGGGTCTAGAGTCCTGGCTGATAGAAGAATGCCCAAGAGTCAAGGGTCAGATGCCATGACCACGCAGAGGCTTGTTGGGGCCAAGGTAGCTCAGTGCTTATCCTGATTGGCTGAGCTTTGTGCTTGTGGCAGCAACTGGGGCTTTAAGGAGCCAATGAAGGATAGAAAAGGAGAGTCATCCAGAGCTGGAAGAAGGTGTTGTCATGAGCTGCTAACGGGCATTCAATGGCCTGCTTGCTGCCTCCGCTATATGATTGAATTGAAAGGACTGATGCTTCTGATCCCTTAGGGGTTATGCTGATAACCACAGAACTGGAAGCAACAAAGGGAAGCAAATTCCCCGTGCTAGAACACAAAGTAAGCAAAAATATATCTACCAGCCACTTAACTGTGCCTTAGTCTCCTCCTTGTGACCTTTCCAGTTAGGGAGCATGAACCCAGGCAACCCTGACCTCAACAGTTCCCTGCAGCACATGTACCTCTCCTCCCCTGAGTTCTGTTTGTGTGTGTGTGTGTATCCTGGGAGCATCGGGCACAGAAAGAGAATTTGAGGTAGGGACTGATGTTGCACTGCCCGTTGGAGTGAACAGGTGGTAGTATGAGTTGTGCAGAGCTCAAAACAACTTTACACTCTCCTTCATATGCGCACGCCAGAGTGTTTGGGATAGAGGAAGAATTGGTGGCAGCCATGTAGTGGCTTGGCTACCAGGGTAAGCCAGATTTGGTCAACTGTGTCCCTATGTAGAAAAATAAGACTGGAATCCAGAATAATTCTTTCGTGCCCTGATCATCTGTGAGAGGCAGTTTTGGAGAGACTTGCATATGCAAGCTCTGAACACTTGGTTATATGTCTCACTTTTCTCCATCCCTTTCACTGACTGACCAGTTCTGTGGATTATGCTGTGAGTAATTCAGAGTATTTCAGTGGGTCAGTACTGAGCAGTATTGCGAAGCATGAGCTTAATGGTTATTTGGATTGTTGTGGTCTTCCGGCTTTTGTTTCCGGATGATTGATTTGTTGTAATTGTTTTAAAGATAAGAATGGATGTCCATAAGATTTGACTTAATTTGGCCTTTCACCTCCATCCGGTTGCAGTCTGTCTGTGCAGAACTCTTTTATTTCTTATAGCAAGTGTCCCAAATCTTGTTGTGTTCATGTTGGTTAGGAGGGACATAACTGAGTTTCAGGGCATACTCTTCAAGTATGTTAGACCTCTGAATTAACCTTTGCCTTTGTATATACAAGCTGGAAAGTACAGGGCTTGCTTTTGCAGAGCTATATCTTTCTGAAATCAGAAGAATCTTTTGGCATTTTGGCCTCTTATAGTTGATGGTGGTAGAGCAGACTGATCATTGGCTGACCCACTGTAAGGATGCTTTTTTAATCCCTTATTCAAATGCTTGTGGGTTATGGTATGAATGGCTAATTCCCTGATCCCTCCTGCTTATTTTACAACTGTTTTTCCTCCCTCCTTTATAGCCTCCTCTGGTCCAAGCCATCTTCAATCGTGATATAGAGGAGGTGCGGTCGTTGCTGAGTCAGCAGGAGAATATCAATGTATTGGTAAGTGTTGGAGCACCAGATTTTCTTGCATGGTTTCAGTACTATGTGAACATGGTGTTATCTGAAAAATCACAGTTCCCTGTTTCTTGCCATCTGGGTATGATTTCCCATAGTGTGGGTGGAGTTTGGGGAGAGGGTTCCTGGGGCTTTGACAGTAACTCTCTGCATAGCCTTCATCCAGTCTCTGTGTCGCTTCCACCCTCCTCCCTTATAAGAGGAAGACGCTAAAGTTCCCTGCTTCAAAGCTTGTCTAACTATTGGTGTATTTGCCTGTTGTGGTACAGTGATTGGATATTGACCTGGCTTCAGAATCCTGCTTAATCATGCTCTGGATGGTTTGCCGTGAGCAACTTGTTGCTTCTTACCCTTGGTTTCTTGTTTGTAAGAAGTGCTTTAACGGTGAACATAGGGCTGTTATGGGGTTGGGTAAGGGCTGTGAAGTGCTTTGCATACTTAGAAGAGGTATACAAGCCAGGCTCAAATCAGTAAATGTTGACTTTGTTGGGAATCAGCTGTACCAGATGTATTGGTCTAGCTGTACAGAGCGGTGGATGACGTCAGAGTCAGCTGTTCTTTTTGGCACTGTATGAGTTCTGGATTAGTCTCATGGCCTCTGGGTGAGAACAGCCTGTGTTAGCAGTGTTGTTTGTCTTGTTTTTGCATAGACTATGGGACACTAATTGGCTCTTCATTTCATCTTGGCTCATTTCACACAGGCCCATGTAGTGGTTGTGTTAGAATGACACATAAGCGAGACTGATTATATGCACTTTTGTCTGTCTTGTACTGCATGAGAGCTTATTGGTAGCACCCAAGGTTCAGGAATGTGGTAAATCTACTGTTTTAGCTTTTTGATCATGTGTGCATGATGTACTGGTAAGGAATCCAAAAGAAAAAGTACCAAGTGTAAGTACTGAGAGAAGTATTTTCTGTAAAGGCTGGAGATTGTGATGCCTTTTTTATGAGTAGATAGTTATTTATACAAAAGTCATTAAGAATCTCTGATCTCTGCTAAAAGGTTTACTTGCAACTAATCACCTTTACCAAAAGGAGACTTTCTAAATCCAAATGCTTGTAATAGTATTAAACATAGGTGTCCTTTGGATTGTTTTATTCTGTTCTGAACAGCCATGTTTAATACTGTTACTGTATTTGGATTTAGAGACGTTTTCTTTGAAAAAGGTGCTTAGGAATTCTGCATTTGCAAGGATTTGGAGCAAAATACCTTTAAAAATGTGTAATTCTATGATAAGGATCATGAAAGGAACAGGTGAATTGTTTTCCATATGAGCAAGGGCTTAAGATGGCCATGTGATTGCTTTTTGTTAGGAATAATGGTGTTAGTGGGAGGAAAAGGAGCTTTAACTAAAAGGTGGTGTTTCTGCTAGAACACAGAGGCCTAGATTGGTAAGGCTGTTGTTAAAGGACAAGCTCTTTTAGTTTTAGGACAGGTCTTTGATAGTCAAGGCACAGTCCTCAGCCTGTTGAAGTAGGAGGCAAAATTTCCAGTTGCTCTTAGCACATCCTACATTTCAGAAAGGCAACAAGGCTAATACTCTGCTTCAGGAGGTAGAAACCAGCACCTCTCCGACTTGGACACAGTTTTTACCACATTCAAATTTCAGGAGCATAAGAGTGCCAACAGAGCAGATGAATCTAGCTGACCCAACCAAGCAAGATGAGCTGAGTTGAATGAAGCCATTTGACTTCTGGGGGAGGCAAAATGTATGTTCATGTTGCATCCCCCTTGAGTAAGATGATCTCTGTTGTTAGGTTTGGCTCTGATGGAGAAATATGAACCAAGGTTTTGAACTTTACTGTACTCCTGAGGGAATGAAAAATAAGAATTAATTCCAAAAGTGACTCCTGCTTTTTGTCTGTTATCTGTGGGCAGCAGTAATTGCCCAAGGGCTGGGACAGATAGTATGTAACAGATGGGATAGTGGTATATGTGGGAAAACCAATGAAACTTCAGTTAGGAAGTTGGCATGGGGGGTAGTAGATGAGTGGTACAGTGGATGGATAGAAAGAAGGCCATAATTACTTGAAAAGCTGAATAAAGTCTACACAGTGCATATGTGTGTTACCTGCTGTCAAGTCACTTCTGACTATTGTAGATCTTATGAATCAATGTCCTCCAAAACATCCTGTCATTAACAGCCTTGCTCAGGTCCTGCAAATTAGGGACTGTGGTTTCCTTTATGTCAGTCCATTTCATGTTAAGTCTTCATCTTTTTCTGCTGCTTTTTCTAGCATTATTGTCTTTTCCAGTGACTCTTCTCTAATTGTAATGTGGCCAAGGTGATAGCTTCAGTTTAGTCATTTTAGCTTCTAGGGAGAGGTCAAGCTTGATTTGATCTAGAACCCATTTATGTGGGGGGGGGGGTTTGCAGTCCACGTAGCCATAAAATTCTCCTCCAGCACCACATTTCAGAGGAATCCACTTTCTTCCTGTCAGCTTTCTTCATTATCCAGCTTTCTCACCCATAAATAGTAATGGGGAATACCATGGCATGATTTAACTTGACCCTACTTGCCAGTGACGCATCCTTACACTTTAGGCTCCTTTCTAGCTCCTTTATGCCTACCCTTCCCAGTCTCAATCTCCTTCTGATTCCTTGGATGCAGTCTCCCTTTTAGTTGGTGATAGAGCCAAGGAATAGAAAATCTTGAACAATTTCCAATTTCTTCATCATTAACCTTAAAGTTGTATACTTCCCCAGTAGTAATCACTTTTGTCCTCTTGATGTTTAGCTGTAATCCTACTTTGGCACTTTCTGTTTTAACCTTCATCTGTAGGCTTTTCAGGTCTTTACTATTTTCTGCCAGGAACGTAGTGTCATCGGCATATCTCAAATTGTTAATGTTCCTTCCACCAGTTTTCACTCCTCTTTCACCTAACTCTAATCCAGTTTCCTTATATGTTCTGTGTATAGATTGAAGGGATCGGGAGATAAAACACATCCTTGTCTGACATCTTTGCCAATTCGAAACCATTCTGTTTCTTGATATTCTGTCCTAAGAGTAGCCTCTTATCCAAAGTACAGGTTGTGCATCAAAACAATCAGTCGCTGTGATACACTGATTTCATCAGGGTTTTTTGAGGTAAGAGTTGGTCAGAAGTAATTTACCGTTTTCTTCTTCTGCGGAGTGCTAACCAGGGTTAGCTGAAGTGGCTATAAAAGATCCTCTGTCAGTGTCACTTTCCACTAGGAGCCAGTTTGGTGTAGTGGTTAAGTGCGTGGACTCTAATCTGGGAGAACCGGGTTTGATTCCCCACTCCTCCACTTGCAGTTGCTGGATGACCTTGGGCAAGCCATAGCTCTGTACCAGCTGTTCCCTCAAGGACAGTTGTCTCAGAGCTCTCTCAGCCCCACCCACCTCACAAGGGTGTCTGTTGTGGGGAGGGGAAGGGAAAGGAGTTTGTAAGCCGCTCTGAGACTCCCTTGGGTAGTGAAGGGCGGGGTATAAATCCAATCTCCTCTTCTTCTTCTTCTTCACTACTGCTGCCGCCCAATAGCTATCCCTCAAGGATTTCTCCTCCCCCATCACCACCGAACCTGTCTGTTCTCTTCTGCTGATGTGGCCGTTGATCCCTAAAGGGGATGGATGTATCTTACTCTGGTGCCTCAGCAGTAACCATGCCGCCTTGAGTGACTCTGCTAGGAGTTTAGACCCCTTACGGTATTGCTCTCAGCTTCACTGACACACACAACCCCCCTCACCATGTTAAGATGCGTGTCCTAAACTATATAACCAAGGTTATTTAGCATGTTTTTTAGCAATGTATATGCTTTATCTGTTGATCCTAAAATGAATTTGCCAGCTGGGTTTTGTTCTCTTCTGTGCCGGGGCACTGTCAGATGTGATATCTATTGAGTGTTGGGGCTATGCAGAGTATGATGGTCATTAATAATACTTTTATGCCAGCTTTGCACCATTCTAAGTGGTATTAGATATGACAATATGGATGCTTGATTGGGGCTGCAGATCACTTGGAACACAGTATCCAAACTGCAAGTTTTCAGCACATTGCATTTTGCTACCTGAAGAACATATTTCTGAAAGTTGTCCTTTAATCCCCACCAGAAGATTCAATAACTGTTGTCTGTTTTGTGATAGGACATGTCCACCAAATATGACACAGAGAACCTTTCACTTGATGGCATCTCCAGCACTGATTTGAAGTATTTATTAAACATCTCCCATGCCATCTAAAACAGGAGCTTCAGGCCATTTCCTCTAATACTGTTGTTCATCAATGTACTCAGAATGTCTCTAAATATTTTCCCATTTATCATTTTTTATTTCATGAATCAAATCCCTCTGCCATTTTTCCTGTAAGTTGATTCTTTAAGGTCTAATTCTAACAGTAACCTATAACAAGATTCTGAATGGAGCAATAAATTCTCCAGTTTGTTTAGGGGTCAAAACACATCTACTTTTCTAGGTACTAGACCAATGAAAGTTTTGATTTGCCAATATTGATATTCCATCAAAGCATTATTCTTTACTCTCTCTCTTAAATCTTCCCATGGACAGATTTTTCCCAACCTTCACAAAATCAATAAAGTGACTTAAACCCACCTGTTCTCTTTGCAGAAAAGATTCTATGGATCTAACTTGCTGAAATGTTTGTTACCTGTAAGTGGCATTAGAGTACATTCCTAAGAATGCTATTTTTTATTTCTTTTCCCAAGTGGCATATAATGAGGACCTCCTGTGATAGGGTTTGAAGTCTGTCTGCACATTGCCTGTTATCTCTGACAAATCAGTTTCAATTTGCCGATGGAGTCGTTAACCATGGTTGTTCAATATGCCATAATTAATTGTTGTTCTCTAGACCAATGCCATATTGGCAATAATCTGGCACCATGGTAATATTTTTCCACTGGTGGTACAGCTAAGCCACATGATGTTCTAGAGGCCTAGCTTATTTATAATTTTAGGTAAATTGTTCAGATGTCTCCTGGATTTTGGATAGAAGATTTTTAGGAAAAATAAGGATAATAGCCATGAAGAAAAACAGGAATTGTGGTAGTGCCTTCATCTTTATGACAGCAGTTCTGCCCAGCCACAATAGATTAAATGTAGACTACTTTCCTTAAGTCAGATTTTGCCTTTCAATTTAGACTACTTTCATAAGTCAGACTCTACCTTTTTCGTAACAGAATTTACATTATCATATAGTAGTGTATCCACATTTTCTGAGTTCACCCCAGATGTTTAATATCTTTTTTGTATTTTTTCGGTATTTTTTCGTGTGTGTGTTTGTGTGTACCTGGAAGTCATGGCCACTTCTGTTGTCTGACTGTGTGCACCTGGAAGTCATGGCAACCTCTGATTACTGATCCCTACTGGAGGCCTGGAGAATAATCAGAGTGGTGGCTGAATAAAGCCTGCCCCTTCCTCCCAGCTCTGGTATTCCAAGGAGGTCTCCCATCCAAGTACTTGCCAAAGTCGACCCTGCTTAGCTTCCAAGATCTGATATCAGGCTTTCCTGGGCTGTCCAGGTCAGGGCGATATTTAATATCTTTTGACTTCCGCATGGGTGCTGTAATCTTAGAGATTTCTTTGTTTTCCTTTGACCTCTTTCTTTATGTTTAAACCTAATGGTACCATTTTTTTTTAGCATTTACTGTATACCTAGAAAGGTGGCCAAACTGCTATAAGATCTTAACAAGTTTGTCACAAGATTTTCTTGGATTGTTTAAGGAACACCCCATGGTCTGCATATAGCATTATTTTGGATTCCACTTCATGGTGCCTAATTCCTAAAACTGTCTTGGTTTGCTGAACTTGAATACACAGGACTTTGATAAACAGGCTGAGAAGCAAGAGGGACAAAGGACAACCTTGCCTTATTCCACTTATTTACTTATTTATTTATGTTACTTATAGTCCGCCTTTCTCACTTGGACTCAAGGCAGATTACCCCAAGTGAATCAGTACAATTAACAGGTTGGGACATTCAGGAAACAATGAAATAGGATTTGGGCTGTAGGACCAACCAGAAGTCTAAAAAACTGAACCGAAGCAAAGCATAAGTATTAACATGATACATTAAATGTTGCAAAACTACATAATAGGGTCCAACTTACAGCAAACTATACACAGTAGTACAGATACAGTCCCTAATAATATATCTGAGTAACTTTGTGAACCATTTTGTACTGTCTTGCCCTGTTGCCTGCATAGAAAAGCCCTCTTGACTGATTCAGTTTTGCATAGTTTGCAGAAAGCCAGGAGAGCAGGAGCCTCCTCAGGCAGGCCATTCCACAAGGAGTGGAGTCAGCACGTGTACAGGCAGTTGTTGATCTTGCCCATTTGCAGGTTGGCTCCTGCAGAAGGCCCTGCTCAGATGAACGAAGCTGTTGTGGCGGAGCATAGGGGGAGAGACGGTCTCACAGATATGAGGGTCCAGGGCCATGGAGGGCTTTGTATGTGATAGCTGTAATTTTGAATTGAGCCCAGTAACTGATGGGCAGCTAGTGGAGTGACTGTAGAATGGGAATAAAGGCATGCTCCATATTGCTCCCAGTAATAGCTGAGCTGCGGCATTCTACACCAACTTCAGTTTCTGAATTGATTTTGAGAGAAGACCAATGTACAGTGCATTACAGTAGTCTAGTCTCAGTGTCACCATGGCATGGATCCAGGTGGCCAGATAAGCTGTATTAAGGTAAGGAGCCATTTTTCAAGCTAGGCAGAGTTATTCTCCAGCAATAATATTGGGTTCAGTATAACCTCAAGGCTCTTAACTGAGTCAGCAACAGTCAGCTGAACCCCATCAAAAGTGGGGAGTATAATCTTCTTCAAGACCTCTGCCTTCCTGACCAACATCACTTCTGTTTTTCCAGGGTTTAGTTTCAATTTGTTCACTCTTAGCTGTTTAACCACAGCAGTCAGGCAGCAACTTAGGACCTCTGCTGCATCACCAGGAGATTTGGATAAGGATATATATACAGCTGTGTATTATCTGCATATTGATGGCAGCCAATCCCAAAGCTATGCATGATTTGGCCTAAGGGCTTTACATAAGGATTGAAGAGCATGAGAGATAGGCTTGTGCCATGGGACCCGACAGGGTAGGTCCCACAGTGACCACAACTGGTCTCCAATGGCAGTTCTTTGTGTCTGCTCCATGAGGAATGATTTAAACCAGTCCAGCGCACAACCCTGATGCCTACTTCTGCTTCCAAGCACCTCAACAAGATGGCATGGTCCACTGTGTCAAAGGCAGCAGATAAATCCAGTAGGAGCAACAGGGCAACCTGACCTTTGTCTATATTTAGATGGAAGTCATCAACTGGAGCCACCAGAGCAGACTCCATCCCATAGCCTGGTTTGAAGCCAGACTGAAAAGGGTCTAGAGAGCAAATGAGTTCTCCAAGAAGACTTGGGGTTGGTCTGCTACTACTCTCTCAATCACTTTACCTTGCAAGGGCAGATTAGAGACAGGGCAATAATTGGCTATGTCATTTTCTGTATGGTTGTTTTTTTCAGTAGTGGACAGATAACTGCCATTTTGAGTGGTTAAGGGAAAGTGCCCTGAGTTAGTGATTGATTTATAAATAGATACTAAGGATTTGTTGATGTGGTCTTTACATGATTTCAGAAGCCAAGGACGGGCAAGGATCCAGGACACAAGTGTGGCCTTCACAGATTCTAGGAGCTTATCAACATCCATCATGGAAACTGGGTCAAAGTGGTCCATAAATAGAACAGGCAGGTCTTCTGGTGGAGCTATGTTACAATCAATGTTTAAATCAGGGCGTATTTTTGATATTTTATCAGCAAAAAACTTTTGCAAAAGTATCACAACTAATGTTCTGGTCCTGAAACAATGAAGGCTCAGTTTTAGGATTCAGCAGATGCCATGTTACCTTAACAATTGGGATGGTCTGAACCAGCTCATGCAACAAGTAGAAGAGAAATAAAATTTCTTTGCTGCCATCACCACTACTTCATAGGGCTTACATCGAGCTCTATAACATGATCGGGCAGATTTTAGTCCTGTCTCGTTGATGGACAGATGGGAATCACCCGGTTCAAGATTCCCTCCCTTCCTCAGAGGAAGAGGAACCTTCATGGATGTGCCAATGTTCCTTTCTGATGAAAAATAGAAGAAACACCTTACCTTTTAATGTACTTAAGAACTAGCAATAAAAATGGGTATTCAGTTATACATTATATACCAGTAACTGTCTTAGCAACTGTACGTAGTCAAAATTGGCTGTCCCTTTTTATTAGTATGGATGCTAGCCTCCAGGTGGGATCTTGGGATCCTCTGGAATTACAGCTCATCTTCAGGCTACAGAGATCAGTTCCTCTAGAGAAATGGATGATTTGGAAGGTGGACTGTATGGCATTGTACCCCATTGAAGTCCCTCTCCTCCAGAAGTCTGTCGCTAAATATTCAGGAGTCTCCCAACTCCCAAGTGAGGTGTGGTGTGAGGGGGCATGATTGCAAGGCCAGCAGCAGAACGGTTGCAATGTGCCCACCAGAACCAGTGCCACTGTGGCAGTGCCAAAACCCAACAGAACTAAGAACAAATCTGAGAATCTCTGAAGTATAGAGAGCATGTTTTCAAGGCCAGCAGCAGAACCCAGTGCCAGCCTACGAGCTGAACCCAGTGCCATTGTGACAAATGCCAGCTCAACAGGAGGACTGATATCAATTTAAGCACAGAATCATCACAATGACAATACACAGAAGAATTTCAAAAAAGAACAAACTTCTGTGGTTGGCCAAAGAGCAGTGTGCTCACCCTTATCTGGAATCCTATTGGCCAGTGCTCCCCTCCCCTCCTGTCCTGGGAAAGCAAGCTAGTAGTTGGGCTTCAGATTTAAAGACACATACACATACGCCCCCAAGCCTGTATCCGGTGATGCTGAATAATGCTGAATATTCTGTATTCAGCAGCCAAGTCAGATCAGAGATTTTGGTTCGGCATTAGTGAATGCACACCCCTACTTCAGGCATGCCATTCTTGACCATGAGTCTTACAGAAAAAAAATATAATATATCCCATGCCTGCCACTTGATATCTTCTGTGTTAAGGAATGTTATATGAAGATAATACTAATTATTTGCAACTGAAATATGAAAATTGGCACAAGACATGAGGCTCTTGATATATTTTCAGAATGCCCCACCTGCTGGAGCTCTTGTGTAAAGTCACCATTTTCTTTACTGCTTCTTGGAAAGGCCTGCTGTTAGCACTGAGGCATAGAGAGCAAGGAAACCATGCTTCCTGCCTTCATACACACACAAGTAGCAGAGTGGCAAGGCAAGGTTGTTCCATGGTAGGAAGAGTTCTTTTTTATCACTGTCGTTTCAGAGACCCCTCACAAAAGCTCTGCTTTGCCTTCTCTCTCTTCCTCCACCTGTGTAACACAAAGCCCCATCCCATCAATGAGGCTGTTAACTCTGCCACCTTTTCCTCCCCCTCCTCGTCGTCCTCCTGTACCATGACTGTGATATCATTTCATTTCCTGTCGTGCCTGCACCTTGAAGGATCTGGAAAGATTGAAGCCTGTGTGTTCTTTGGGATTCTACAACCTGACTCTACTTTGATCTGCAACCTACTGCACCTTAGGCCTAGACTGATGCTTTACAAAGGTTTAATCATGAGTCAGTTCTTACAGAAGGCACTTCTTCAGCATTTAAGCTGAGGTGGATTCGGCGAGGAATTAAATTACTTTACAATGCTAACGGCTTGCCTACAATTTGTGAGTCACTGGTGGGCTGAAATTGATTTAGATGCTGACTTGCAGAATGTGTCTGGACATTTGAGTTAGCGCTACAGGCAGTTGTGTTTGTATAATTCACATTGTTGTCCTCAGAAGAGGGTCATGTATTTCTGGTACAAAATGAATGGCATCTGAGTTAATACTGTACTAGACCATTATCATTATAACGTTGCCCGAGTTCGCCTGTGCCTGTGCTTTTCCTTGCCTTGCTCTTCCTGTTAACCGATTCTGATTGGAATTGGTACTGGCGGCATAGGTAAATCTAGGATTTTCTATGAGCATGTGCTATTTTTTTTAAAGGGGTGATTGTTTTATCCCAGTGGCATCCAAACCTTTAATCTTCAGGGAATCCTTTCCATAAATATTCATCTGTCAAGTAACCCTTTCCACTTCTATGGCAGAACTCTTAACATCTTGCAAGGGAATTTGGGGAATGATATATTCAGTTGACTTGCGGGCCGGGCCAGGGCTGTTGTGCTAACCTTTCAAATCATGAGAGTTTCTCCTAGAACATCTCCAGTGTCTTTTTGTGGCTGCAGAGGAAAATTATTCTTCATAGAAACTTCCAAAGGTCTCCCTGGAACACAGTTTGAAAACTGTTTTACATAGTCACACATTTCTGCAAGATTAAAGTTCTTTATAACTGGTATCTGCAAGATTATTTAATTAAACAAAAAAAAATAGGGCTATATACTTATTTAGAATGCTTTTATGCCACCTCTCAAGGAACCTGCCAGAGATAGCTTACAAAATAAAAATGATAAAAACAAAATGTTAGAAGATATTAAAAAATAACCTAGCATAAAAACATAGATTAAAAAACAAACCACTAAAAGCTTAAAACAACAGTTTCTGGGCTAAAATAGTGTTAAAAATAATCCCTTAACCAAACACTTTTATGAACAGAGGTATTTTGGCCTGGCATCTAAAAGAAAGCAAAGAAATTTACATGTGAGAATGACAGATCATCTGTCAGAATTACCCTATTTTTTACACTGTTAGTTTAACATTGCAGCAGTTTAGAATAGACTGTCACATTCAAAAGCAATACAAACTGTATGCACTAATCACACATGTGGATCAAGAGCATACATCACTCTTGCCAGGTAGAGAGATCGGACGTGCTACCCTGTTTCCCCGAAAATAAGACCTACCCCAAAAATAAGCCCTAGCAGGATTTCTGTGCATTTGTTAATATAAGCCCTACCCCAATAATAAGACCTAGTGATGGGTGTAGCTATGCAGCGTATCTGCATAGCCACGCCATGCATTTTGGCACGGAGCGGTAAGGAAGACTGGAATACCTTTTATCTGCCACAGCTCCTTTCTCCAAGCCGTTCGCACTTGCGCGGGTGGCAACCGCATCACTCCTTTCTCCTAGCCATTCGCGCATGCGCGGGTGTGCGCGTGGTAACCGTGGTCGCAGGTTGTTACCAATGCACTCTGAGCAGGTTACATGGATAAGAGCTACTCATTTAATGAGAGCTCTATTGCTCGACATGAAAGATTGGGGCCCATGGTTCTAAAGGAAATGGAGTCGCAAGAAATTCTGGATGGAATTCCGGGTCTGGAGAGTTATGACGATGTTCCAGAAGAAGATGACTTAACTGTATTTGAATAAATGTAGATTGTTGTATTATACTTAGTAAAAATAAGACATCCCCTGAAAATAAGCCCTAGTGTGTCTTCTTGAGAATATAAATATAAGACAGTGTCTTATTTTCGGGGAAACACGGTATTTGCATTCATCTTATTTTGTCAACAAAGAAAAGCAGTAGGATAAGACATGCAGATAAGGTTTCTGAAAGGCATGGTGGACTGATTTTAAATCACAATTTGTGTTTGTGGTTTAAATTGCTGAGAGAAAAGGCTGAATCATCTAATTGATTTGCACCAAAAAATTCCTTAATAAAAAAGTACATTTGTTGCTATAATCATAAAGTAGCCACTGATCAATGTTCTCCATCAGGTGATAAGTAAATATCCATGTTCTTTAATATTTATAATTTGAGCACTGAGCCAGTTGCAGAGTTTGGGTAGTTACTAGATATAAAATAGGAGTGAAAGTTCTTTCAGATGCATCAGTGAGCAATACCTGTGTTGATTTACTAGTCCCTGACACCAAGTAGTAAGTCATAATAACAATGCACCACTTGTTGTACAGTGGGATATCTACAAAGTTTCCCCCACAGTTTTTATTTTGCAAAGAAAAGCATTTTTGCATAAATTCAGTTTGAGAGATTATAAATTTGCCATCAGGTACTGATTTTATTTTAATCAGGTAGTGAAAAGAACTATTTGGTTGAAACTTAATACAAAAATATGATTGAAATGTTGATTTTTATCTGCACTACTAAGAACTGAATGTTGTGGCACCAAATGCTTCTACAAGCAAATATTTCTACGTTGAGGTAAAAGAATTCGTAGGTCGGGACTAACAATACACCAGCTTTAATATTCCTGTTTGTGTCTGGGTGCATTTTTGAACCCTGCAATACAAGCTCTGAGCTGCAGTAAATTCTTAGGTAGATAAGCCCAACGATTTTGTAGCAGGTCTAAGATCACCAGTATGGTGTCTTCCTGGACATGGATACTGCATTCTGTATGGTCATTTTCTAATGACAGCATCATTTTGTTTCAAATCAGGACCAAGAAAGACGAACGCCTTTGCATGCAGCTGCATACTTGGGAGACTCTCCAATTGTTGAACTCCTAATACTATCAGGTAAGAATAGGGCTGCCAAGTCCAACTTGGGAAATATCTGGGGACTTTGGGGGTGGAGCCAGGAGACTTTGGGGGTGGAGCCAGGAGACTTTGGGGGTGGAGCCAGGAGAAAGGAAGTGACATCATTTTGTGATGTCACATCCTGTGATGTTGCTGACACATGTTGACACATGAACTCATGAAATTTCCTAATACTGAATCAGGTCATTGGTCCATCAAGGTCCGTATTGACTACTCAGACTGGTAGTGGCTCTCCAGGGTCTCAGGCTGAGATCTTTAATGTCACCTATTACCTGATCCTTTTTTAGCTGAAGAGGCTGATACCTCCTGCATGTCAAGCAGATGATCTATCACTGAGCAACAGCCCTACTGAATCCTTCCTCATCTCGGCAGAATATGAAGCACTAAGTGCTACACAAGTGCTAAATATGATTTTCATATCATAAGAACAGGAGAGAAGCCACAGTGGATCGGCCCATCCAGTACAACACTCTGTGTCACAACAGTGGCCAAAAATACCAGGTGCCCTCAGGAGGTCCAGCAGCGGGGCCAGAACTCCAGAAGCCCTCCCACTGTTGCCCCCCAAGCACCAAGAATTCAGAGCATCACTGCCCCAGACAAAGTGTTCCATTTAGACCTTGTGGCTAATAATAGCCACTGATAGACCTCTGCTGGATGGGGACGGACAGACAGACAGACAGACAGACAGCAAAAAGAAAGAAGGAGAGAGAGAGAAGGAAAAAAACTGGCAGAGGCACTTACTTCCATTTAGACCTTGTGGCTAATAATAGCCACTGATAGACCTCTGCTGGATGGGGACAGAGAGAGAGAGACAGACAGACAGACAGAAAAAAGAAAGAACGAGGGAGAGAGAGAGAAGGAAAAGAGCTGGAAGAGAAACTTACCACAGCAACGTTGCAAGTCACATGCAAAAGCAGCCCCTTCAGTCCCTCCTTAATCTCTGGGCGGACCTCTCTTGCTGTGGAAGCTCTCTTGCTGACTTCTTAAAGGGGAAATGTCTGGTGAGGCTTTTTACTGCAGGGCAGGCTCTCTGCAGACATTTCCCTTTTAAGGCAGCCATTTTGTCCCCCGGTGGCCAATTTTGAAAAAGCGGGGGTAAGCACTAAAAATCGGTGTTTCCCCCGCCCTACCGGGGGACTTGGCAGCCCTAGGTAAGAAGTATAGGTGTGTCCATTCTAATTGGCAGACTGTCTCATATGATTTGAAAGCAAAAGACATTCGTGTTATGAAGGGACCGTAGCCTTTGAGGGCAAATGTTCTCCATAATGAAGAAAAGAATCTACGGGGAAAATAGGCGTCGCCTTCAGCCTAGGGTCCAGGGAACAATGGCTAGCCCAGCTCAGGAAGAGCCATTCCAGTGCACCATGGCCTGCAGAGTCTGTACATCCTTTCCTAAAGGAACTGGTGGCCGAGTGGTTCAGGCTTGTTTAAAGAGAGCTAAATTATCAGGAGAAGCTGGAGATGAGAGAGCATTCTATTTCAAACATGAGTAATGCTGAATGTCCCTGTTAGTCCCTGTCGCTTGATAGTATTGGATTTAAATCTGGTAGACCTGAACTCAACCCCCTGTTTGGCTTTATCCTCTGGAAAGTCACTGTGCCTCATCCTGGGTTTGAAATCTTTTAAAAGAGGAGTTATAACTTATTATTTGAATGGTTGCAAGAGTGAATGAGACACCATAAGATGTTTTAGTGCTTCCCACATTAAAAATGCTATCGGTAGCGGATTGCAGCTAGTAATAGTTATTATTGCTAGTCATGACCCTGGAGGTTTGTAGAACTGTTTTGATTGCATTTAGTGAGGCTATTTTTAAAGCTCATGGCTCTCCCCACTGCAACTCTGGGATGTAGGGGCAGAGCCAGCTTTCTGGACAGTGAAGCCAAAGCAGATGGTTCTCACTAAGTGTGTTATAAATTTCCCCAAATTAATGGCAGTGGCAGGAGATAGGTAGAGAACACTTAAAATATAGTTTATCAAAACCATTTGTTTTTTTAATGGGTGAAGACTGAGACAATGAGTAGTATAATTGTAGTTATACCTGCTAGGGGAGAGTGAACCAAATGCTGGGTATTCCCTCTCTCCCTAAATTTTTAAAGTGATCCTCATGTTGCCAGAGGTGCTGTCTTTACTCTTGGGTAGCCCCAATAGCAAGGGGCACCCCACTTCTAACTTGAACCAGAGACCCACAAAACTCAGGCCAAGGCAGACACTCCTGGTTCTGGAACACAGAGCAAGCCATAGCTCTGGAAACAGGGATTTCATATTCAGGTTTCAAAAGGCGCCCTCAAAGCAAACCTCCAGTCTTCCCCCGCCACCCAGAAGAGATTATGTTTACGGGATAACAATGGGTTCCACCAGGTGAAGTATCTACATTTCTAAAGGCTATTCAGAGGCCATCTGGCAAATAGTCCTTCCGTCTCCAGAACCTCACCCAGCCCTTTTTTGTGTCATCTCATGTCTATGTTCATTGTCTCTCCTTGCCTCATCCCTCAGGATGCCAAGATACCATTCAAATTATTAATGGTCCTTCCTGACACTGATCAGGGACCCATCTCCCTCTTTTGTCTGTATCTGGGAACCCATTCAGCTGCCTTGGCAGAACCATCAGTGGTCATAAAATCCATTCAGCTATCACCAACACACCTGGCTCCAGTTGTTAATCCAGACTCTACCCCCTCTGGAGGCTCATTGGTTACATCTAGGCGTTGCCCATCCTGATGTCACACACCTCCTGGGACACCTGATTAGCTGTCAGTTGAATCACAGGTGTTATGTATTCTTTTGCTTAGTTTCTCTGGGAACTTCCCCCCCCCCCCCCCCAAATATTCAACAGTATTTCTCCCTGAGAACTCATTTTGCCACGCTTTCCATGGGAATATTGGGCCAGTATATTTGGGCACCAAGAATTCTCTCTATTGATTGGGAGAGGGTAGTTAGACCATATTTCATACCAAGAATAATTGTAACTGCAATTCCAAGCTTGAGCATTACTAACAGGAAAAGTGTTTGACCAACATGATCTTTTCTACAAATAAAGGACTTTCTGCTTAAGGAGACCTGTTGTGAACTATATCTATTGGGACAAGCTCACATTAGCCCAGGTTATCTTTTGTTCTCACCTGAGACCCTAAGACCTTCCATTGGTCTGCATAGTTTTCCAGTGCCTTTAACTGTCTAGGCTCATGGCCTCAGACCGTGTGTTTTCTGCCCTGATGCCAACTGGCAGGCCACCCCTTTACCCTCTGGGTTTAGGCCATAATCCTTTCTTCATGGACCTCTGCAAATTTGTACAGGTAGTATCACTCCATAACTCTCACCCCCTCTATTCCCTATCAATCACCTCTGCTTCCTTAGTTCTGTATTGTGTGTATGAATGTTTGATTATTGTTTATAAGGATTTAAGAATCCTTCAGTAAAGAGACCACTGCTTTAGTTATCTAGTCTCTACGTCTATTTCTGTGACCTGGATAAAGTGGGACTCTGGTATACAAAGGCCATGATCCGATAGTTATGTTGATTGCACGTTAATGTCATAATTTCCCAACCTTTTATTAAAGCAAATAGAGCAATTTAGCTAACACTCGAGCAAGGCTCCTGATGTGTTGCTAATACTGTACTGTGTTGGGAAGACTTTTGAGTAAGGTTGTTTCTCTGTGCTTAAGAGCTAGTCCTGTGAAAAGAAAAGGTTTCTTTTCAGTTAAACCACTGGGGGTGCCCTTAGTAGTAATGAAAATGGAAGTGTCGTATTGATACATATTCCCCAGTAGATGTAAAAGCAGCTATCTGCTGATTTTTAACTGGGGGGAAAGACACTGGGAAGCAGAGATTGAGAAGCCCACCTCCCTGTTGAAATGTTAGCCTTAGTGGGGGCATTGTGCAATAGAGAAAACATTTCTGAAAAGAGTAACATTGAGATGGTAAGTGGATCCTAGTGATCAGGTGGAGGGAGGGAGAAATACCTTGCTACTCATTTTTTTAAAAATAAGGCCATGAAATAGAATGGGTTTAATAGTAACCCTCCAAATGTTGAATGCCCTTCTCAGAACCTGAAGAAACATTTGCTTGACTGTATCAGCTAGTGTCCTATGTGGGATTATACCTCTGTGTTTGTTTTTGGACAGGTGCTAACGTTAATGCAAAGGATACCCTTTGGCTAACCCCGTTACACCGTGCTGCAGCTTCTCGCAATGAGGTACGTGCGTACGCCCATGTGCCAGACTGAACTAAGCCACATTTTAAGCAGCTTCATTTACCTTCCCATATTGATGGTACCTACCTTGAGTCATACCGAAAACCAACAAGTCTTTGTATTAACATTGTCGTGACTGCACACAAGAGGTATCTGGATATAGCCTCTGCAATATGTCAGCAGAGCCTGTGTGTGATGTTTGTCAGCTCCAGGAGCTTTATCATACATCTGTAAGTTTCACTGATCGGGTTTCAGTTGCATCTGTTAAGGGCATTGTTTCCAAACTCCTGGCAGCTGCAGCGCGCCTCTTTTGATTAAAACAGGAGGCACGTTTCAGTTTTGCACCCAGAAATAATGTCTTGCTCTTGTGTTTATGCATGCAGAGAGCAGTTGCTCATTCAGACAGGTGGCCTCTGGATCAAGAATACTGCTCTGAGCTAGCCTTACCTGATGCAGAGATTTGCGGAATGACTTGCCCTTGGCAGAGGCTGATTGAAAGGGAATGATTTGAAAGGAGTAGTTCATGCGCAAATGCAACAGCCAATCTGGGCTCTCAGCGGCTTTTAAAAAATTTGTTTTTCACAGCCCTGACACACAGTTTTATGAATCCTTAGCTTTGAAATATCCCAGAAGTCTCATTCACGACTACTTCTGCTGTTGCCCTGTGGCCCAGAGTAGCTAACCCAGCATGGATGGCACAGTATCAGAACATTTCCAGTGTCTGTTGTTGCCAGATATACTTGTACTTAATAGCTGATTTTTGTTTGCTTTATTATAATACATTATATTTCAGTAATGGACTCAGCCTGAAATTACACACCTTGGCAGTGTGAGCTCCAGGGTATTGTTTTTTGTAAATGAATGAACAAGTAGGCTAGCCTACCTGTCTACATGATCCTGTTTTAGGCATCTGTGGGCTAAATGGAAGCGCCTCCGCCCTGTTTCCGAGGAAATGATTTTTTCTGTGTGAAAATGAAGAATAACCCTTTGGTTCAGGCCAAAGGTCCTTCGTGTTCAGCATTCTGTTTGTCACAGTGGATGGTCAGATGCCTCCAGGTGACTAAGCGAGTGGTTATTTACAAGCCTGACAAGACATTGCAGAGATCCTCATTTGGCATTTATTCTTCAGAACATGGGACTGGGGGTGGGACAGTATCTTCCAAAATCAGTGCGAATTTCTGCTCTTTCTAAGTGGTCTGCATATCACACTGTGATGGTATTTGAGCATGAGCTGAATATGCGTAGAGAAACCTACAGTACTAAGCGTAAAAGGATTTTTCAGTGCTGGCTCCACCCTCTAGGATGGGTCCCCAACGTGGTACCTGATGACACTTTCCTGGCGTCTGCCAAGTGTGTGTAGAAAGGTGGGGCTTTTGCCTAGAAGGGCTTCTGATTGACTGTGTAGATTAAAAACCATCCTGTTACAACTGAGCTTCTGCTTGAAATGCTGAGGAGCTACTATGTTATTTAACATCTACATTTGCCCTCTCACCCAGCTGATATGGAGCTTTGGGCTGGGATGTTACCATTAGTATGCTGATGACACCCAGCTATATCTGTTGATGGAGCCAACCACCCCGGCCGAATGCTGCCCCAGACAGTCTGGCCAGGGATCTAGAGGCTGTGGTTGGTTGGTTGAAGCAGAGTCGGTGGAAACAAAATCTGTCAAAGACGGAGGTCCTGTGGCTGAGCCAAGGCGATCCCAGGTTGGGATGCCAACTTCTAGCCCTTGATGGTGAGCAGCTGACACCAAGGCCACTCATGAAGAGCTTAGGAGTGACTCTGGATGCCTCCCTTTCAACAGAAGGCCTTGATCTCAAATGTTGCCAGACTGGCATTTTTCCATCTAAGCCAAGTCTGGCAACTGGTTCCCTTCCTATCTTGCCCTGACTTAGCCACAGTGATCCATGCAACAGTCACTTCCAGGCTAGACTCTATGCAGAACTGCCTTTGAGGCTGACCCTGAAATCGCAACTAGTCCAGAATGCGGCTGCGCATGTGCTTAAAAACACTCCTTCTAGAGCCCATATACAACTGGTGCTCCACCAGCCTCACTGGCTCCAAGTTGAATACTGGATCAGATTCAAAGTCTTGGTTTTAACCTTCAAAGTGCTACATGGTCTGGGACCAACATATCTACGGGACCATCTCCTAGCAAACATCCCCCCCCCCAGTACTGCACTCCATGAACAACAATCTCCAGGCAGTCCTTGGCCCCAAAAGTATTTGTCTTGCCTCAACCTGGGCCAGAGCCTGCTGATTCAGAAAATTATCTTCTTCTTCAGTTCAGTCTTGGTGACAAAGAATTGTAGTACACTCCCTACCCTTCACTGACCATGATCTTGCACCTGTGTTCAGGGAGAGAGCAGATCGCATTCCTGTTACTAGGATAAAACACAGAAATGGATAGGAGCTCTGGGTGTTAAGGCTGCTGTTGTAAGATCTTGCTGGACTTCTCTGTAAAAACATCAAGTAGCACACATGTAAAGATTGCGGAGTAAGTCTAGGCCATTAATTGTGCTGGGTTTGGCCTCCCCAGAGAGCGCCCTGCTAGAAAAGCTTCCATTCTTCCTCACCAGAATCTGTTAACTTGTGTAATTGCCTTTTCCTGCTGGCCTCACAACTTCAGGCCATTTCCAACAGCTGAGAAGCACTACTTAAAGCTGGCTCAATTAATTCACTCTCTGCTCTAAAAAGGCATCAGCATTTTTCTTTATTGATGGCTGGCTTGGCAGGGGAGGGGCTGTTCTTTCGCATGCAGAACTTGTGAAGCGGCTGTCGGATATTACCTTACGTTAACAAAAGGGGAAGCAGTGTCAAAATGTAGGCCAGTGGGCTACATTTGCCCCCTGTCAACACTTTGGGCGTCACTGAAGAAAATTAATTAACTACAAGATCACATGGCTCACTGCCAGCATCACTCAGGAAGTCCCCAGAGAGCCCACCAGTGGCAGAAAAGCAGTTCTCCTTTGCTTACAGCCTGATCAGAACCTAGAGGTCAGTTTTCTCAAGCTTTACACAAACAACATGGATGGTATTTCTGAAACTGAGCCTGCTCCCATGTTTTGGGAAACTCTTGGTTACTGGTGCGTCACCCGGCCTAGGCTAACACCACAGATCGTTGTTACCTCTCCCTGGTTCCTTGTAATCTCCAATATTTTTCTAGCCGTACAAGTTTTGAAGCTTCAACTTGACACTAAGCTACATTGAATGAAATTTGAGAAGGGTTTTCTGTCTAACTTCATTTCAGTGTAGAAACTTGACATACTGATACCTGGAGTCCAGCATGCATGATAATCTTGGAAGTTTGGGCAAGAGGAAAACTTTTCATGCTCTTAAACTTTTTAGCTGCGATACAAACTCCAAAGTCTTTATTTAGTGCTCTGTAGGCAGGAGTCATGGCCGCTAATGGAATTTACAATTATTAGCACCAATCCAGTTTCTGTCGAGTTTTCTTCGGTGGCCTACACTAGTTTTGGATTGAATGACTCTCATAGGGTCATTAAGAGGGTGAATGAATGAGGAGATTCATAACTGTATGCCTTAGCAGTATATTGTGCTGGGTCTGACATGGTCACCCTTTTGGCAGTCATCCTTCAAGAACTGTCATTTTCCTGCCACCGGGGGGACGGGACCCCACTGGCACTCAGTGGGGCAGTAGGGGGGGAATGGAGGGGAGAAATGATGATTTTTTCCAGTGCTTTGATGTTAATTCCAGCTACATAACTGGAAGTGGTGTTGCAGGATGCTCTAGGATTCACCCAAAACTCTGTGGGTTTCACCACTGAGTTTTGAGTGAATCTTTGTGCATCCTGTGATGCAGTGACGTAGCCTGAAGTGACATTGTGTTGTTGAAAGATAGCCATTAGCTCAGAGATAGGCTTGATGAGACTGCCCCTGCCAGTCTTCATGAGGCTCGTGGCTGCCTGGTTCCAGGGCTGCCGGATTACCTTGCAATGTTATCTCTTATCTTTCTAAAGTTCAGCCCTTTTAATGTCTCTGGAGCTGTGCTCCTAGCATACTTCTTTCCCCCCAAGAGCTGCAGGCAATTAGACTGTTTTAAAACCCCTGATGTTCCCCATAGTACAGTCCTATCCTCACTCATACGGCTTTATAATACCCCTGATGTTCCCTCATTCTGTCCTGCTCACCCAGACTTAAAAGCTGTACCTGTTCTCTGTCTCTGGCAGAAGGCACTTAACCTCCTCCTAAAGCACTCGGCGGATGTCAACGCTCGTGACAAGTACTGGCAAACACCACTGCATGTTGCTGCTGCCAACCGAGCCACCAAGTGTGCTGAGGCCATCATTCCCCTACTCAGTAGCGTTAATGTGGCAGACCGCACTGGCCGCACGGCACTGCATCATGCTGTACACAGCGGTCACATCGAGGTAAGGGAGCATTTGTCTTTGAGAATGCATTCCTCCTCTATAAAGAGAGGATGAACAGTGAAGGAAAGTAACCTAGCATGAAAATCATGTTAGCTTAGATCTGTACATGCACATGTGTGACACAACCAGGATGGCTTTTTCTTTTAGAGAACAGAAACTTGGGTGACGGAGTGAGTGAGTGTGTGTGTGTGTATTTATTTGAAGGAGAGACATGACCATGTGTGTGTTTTAGTGCTGTCTGTCTACCACTTTTTTGCTGCACCTCACCCACAAGTGCACTGATAACATTCCAGCTTTTTCTGCAGCCCCAATATATATATATATAAAATTAGAACAAAAATTCAAAATTTTGTTCCAGAAGCTGCAGGCATTGGGCAACTAAAGAATGTTAAATAAACCTGGTCTGCAAAATCTACATACTTTATTCCAGAGCAGTGGTGAGGGTGACGCTGGGCCTGGGTGCCCGTCCGGTCCCGTCCTGTCAGCCTGCCTGCCTGCCTTTTCGGTCTCAGGGGTGGGGTGTCTGTCTCCGCGCGGGTGGCTGGGGGGTGATGCCGGTGCTTTTGGAGCGGCCAAAGCTGAGCTCGGCCATGGCCCACGCCTTGCACCGCCACGTCATGGTCGAGCGGAAGTGGCAGGAGGAAGAAGAGGTGGACAAAATGATGGAGCAGAAGATGAAGAAGGAGCAGGAGAGGCGGCAGAAGAAGGAGATTGAGGAGTGCATGTCCATGGAGGAGACCAAAGAGCAGATCATGAAGCTGCAGGCCCTACAGGAGGAGAAGCACCAGCTCTTCCTGCAGCTGAAGAAGGTCCTTCATGAGGAGGAGAAACGCCACCGTAAAGAGCAGAGTGACATGATGACCCTGGCTGCAGCGGCCTACCAGCAGGGCATGACTGTCCACGCAGGGACCCACATCCTCAACATAACCAGGCTGGTACCCTGATATCAGCCGACAGAGCCAAGCAGATGTTTGGACCCCCTGTGTTCACAACGCGGCACTTCGCCCCCCAGGCGGCATTCCCTACTGGCACCCCTGAGCACGGGCAGTACCGGAGCACCCAGTCCAGCCACAGTCCCTATGCCGTGGGTCAGAGCCAGCACACAGTGCCCGTCAGCTACGCCAGCAGCCAGTCCATCCAAGGTCCTTCTGCTTTCCTGACCATTCAGTACTTATCTCAGCAGCTGCCCAGCTACGCCATCCACAGCCACTTCTCCACTGCCCAGCCAGGTTTCATCCCGCCAAGTACCACCATCCCTCTCCAGAAGCAGCTGGAACATGCCAACCAGCAGTCTGGCTTCACAGATTCATCGATCTGCCGCCCGATGGCCCTACACCCCAATCAGGGGCTCCTGCAGGCCTCACAGATCCTGGTCCAAATGCAGACAGCTGCAAAGCCCCCCTGGCCTACACCCACCCTGTCCGCCCAGCTTCCCCTGGCAGCTTCTCCCATGGAACAGCCCCCAACAGCCCCACACGTCTGGGTTCCAGGCCCCTCCCCAGCCGGCGCCCCGCCACCCCTTCATCCAGCACCCTCAAGGCCATCATTTTTACCACAAGTGAAGCCACCAGCAGCATCGTTTCACATGCTCCTTGTGTGAAAAAAAGCCCTTTCTCCCTCTGTGCGAGGCAGAACACGTTTGCTCTTTTTGTTCATCCTCCATAACTGAATTACCTGTTTCTGTGATCAGAAATACACTTAGCCCAATTCCTTTTCGACGGGGGACATACTTTATTCCAGCCACAGAACTTGGAAGGGTGGATTTTAAGCTCTAGCTTTGGTTCAAAATTGAGATATAGTATAACTTTCCTATCAAAATGTCAGGAAAAGTTGCATTGATTTGGGGGGGGGGGTGTTATTCATTTTGGCCCCACACAGAGATAGGTTTGATGAGAAATGAAACCTGAAACAATAAAAAGCAGGCTCCTCTATTGTAGTAGGAATAGGCTTTAGGATGAATCCAGAGCTTTCCCTTCAAGCTGCTTCTGTTTGCTTTTTGTATTTCTGTGGGGGCAGAATGCAAGTCTGTATGAATCTGCATAGCCGGAGTTGCTCCATCCCAAGGAGAAAAGTGCGGATCCTGGCAGTGTCACGCAGAGCATGGAGTACCATGTAAACCGTGGCTTGTGTTATGCTTTGGTGTCACATTTGGCTTTACTTTCTGAGCCTCCTCCTTCTCCATCTCCTTCTAGATGGTAAACCTGCTTTTAAATAAAGGGGCCAATCTGAGCACATGTGATAAGAAGGAGAGACAGCCTATACACTGGGCAGCCTTTCTTGGTAAGTTTTCTTTTCCTTTTATGAGGATTCTTGATGTGCGGTTGCAGGGTCCATATACCAGTATTCTGGTAAGTAGGTATGTGGTGAGGTACCGAATACCCTGGAAAAATACCTGGTAAAGAATTTGAAGCACCTGAGGGTTGGTGTGCACTGAAGTTGTGAGCCAGAAGAAGCCTTAGTTTAGATCTCAGTCCTGCCTTTGGCTGCCACTTTGTGATCTGAGTGGGGGACAAGGCAGCCATGGCTAATCTCCTCTAACCGCCTGCGCTCTCCCAAGTCCTTTCGTTGGCTCATTTCATTCACCTGGCGTTTAAAGCAGAACTTCTGGTAGACTGTAGATTGGGTGAGGGAGGGGGAGAAGACAGCTGGGCTGGGAACGGAGTTCCTGTTCTCTCAGAAGACGTCAAGGCCATTGCCAGAGTGGCAGCTCTGCCTCTGTCGTGACTTCACAAGGTGGCTGTAAGTGAGCCTCGTGGCCTCAGCCTCCCATGGAAAATGATACCGGCTTGCCTGAGAAGATATTGTAGGGCTCTGGCAAGGTTTTTTTGAAGCACTCTGAACCCTCTGATGTGTTTGGAGCCTTGCCGTTTTCTCCACTGCATAGCCAGACCAGCCAAACGTAACTGAAGCTGAGCTGGAAGTGCTGCAGTTGTGCTGACATGCAGGCAGCTCAGTGCTGGAAGTATTATTTAAGCATTTCCCCTGGAAGTGTGTTGGGGAGAAAAGAAGTCAGTGGCCAGGAGCAGGAGCCGAGCCCCTGGCTGAGGGCAGACTGACCCAGTGGGATAAAGAGCAAAGGGCAGCCAGCCTCGGGGACAGGCCAGCGACTGCCCTAATACCAGCATGCCAATGCTGGTTATGAGGCTTATTCTAATCGGAAGTATGAGTTCAGGGCTGTGGGCATTCAGGGGCCTTTGCCAGATCAGGCAGCATACTCGGGGGTGTTTGCTTCACCCTCAGCAAGGATTAGGCTGTCACAGCTTGCTAAGAATTATTGTTACTATTATGAGGACACTTGCTGCTTAAAGGCACAACCTTCTGATGGATTCTTTCCCTGATTATGGAAATAAGTTCTCCTTAATACACCAATGATTACAGTTCAAAGAGCCTTAATTTTGCTGCACTCACTTCTCTTCTGCAGTCACTTGTGATTGGTGTAACACCCTCCCCCCAGCAACACAGACTAACCTAATAACGCAAGTGGTCATTAAGGTCCGTCAGCAGCTGTTAACACTATCTAGAACCATTAACATTTTATTAGTCTTTTTTGCACTTCAGTCAGTGGACGGTGCTATGCTTCTGTCTGCGTAGGGGAAGTAAGCTTGCACATTTAACCGTGTTCTCTATTTTTGTATGTGTGTCTGTTATTTCTAATGGCCATGATACAATAGACTACAAATCCTGTGACGTTTCATACAGTTTTAAGATTGAGTGTTGTTGTTATTTTTCTCTCTCACGAATGGAAGCGTTCGCCTTTAGGAGCTGTAGCTCAGTGGTATACCATACAAGGATATACTCTTAAGTTCTCATCGTCTTGAGACCTTGGGAAGCCACTGCCTGTCAGTCTATGTCCAGTCAGGCCTGCTGTTATCATTCACCTGCTATTGCCATTTGGCATCTGAAATCACTCCACTTTCCAATAAGTAGGACAGATGGACTCCCATTCTAGCTGTATCTGAGGAAGTGAGCAGTGACTCACGGAAGCTCATAGCCTGCCACATATTTTGTTAGCCTTTAAGGTGCTACTGGACTCTTGCTCTTTTCTACTGTCAGTCTTCTGTGCCAGATAAATCCACAGTCTGACCCACTGTAAAGTAATTTCATATATTCTTAAGTAGCAGTCCATTTAATTGATGTTACTTAAAATAAATGGGGGCCACGGTGGCTCAGTGGTTAAGACGCTGAACTGCAAACCGGAAGATCGGCAGTTGGAGACCCGGGTGCCACATAACGGAGTGAGCTCCCATCCCTGGCCCCAGCTGCTGCCAACCCAGCAGTTTGAAAGCAAGAAATTGCAAGTAGATAAATAGGTACCGCTTCAGTGGGAGGGTAACAGCATTCTGTGTACCTCTGTGTTTAGTCGTGCCAGCCACATGACCAGGGCAACATCTCCGGACAGCACTGGCTTTCGGCTTGGAAACCGAGATGAGCACCCCCCCCTAGAGTCGGATTCGACTGGCTTTCGAGCAAGGGAAACTTTACCTTTACCTAAAATAAATTAGAATTGATTAAACAATGTTATGTTTCATGCAGGGCAACCACTTTTTTTTTTTTTAAGGCTGTTTTAGTTATATGTGAGGTTTCCCAGATATGACAGGCAGCTTCTAATAGTTTTAACTACAAAACACAGGTATTATATGCAAAAAATAGGTAAACGTGACATACTACACCCAAGATTGATAACAGTTCAGCGGAGGAAGAGTTTCTGCATGTCTCGGCAAGCCCTATTCTAAAATAATTTGTATGTTTCTTTAAGTATTGGTAGGTGGTGCAGTTACTTAAATCTCTCTTTCAGGAATCTTTCCTGTGCAGAAATGTCACCTTCCTTATCTCCTGTGTACTCTTCTTCCTTACCTGTATAATTTACAATATTCCCACCTCTTGCTTCCCTGAAGATGCCTGTTTTAATTGGAGCTTGCTTGCCCTGTGCCTTCCTCTGATTTTGGTGCTGTCCTTAGTTTCCTCTTTGCAATTGCCTTGGGCAGCCCCTGGCGTGCGTTCCTGTCAGTGGCACACCTGCACACAAGTGTTGGTTCCCTGTTCAAGCCACTGAGATGAGCCCCTGAGGTGTTGGCAGTGCTGCCTTGGCTGCCTTGTAACGGGAGAAAGCTTATGCATCACCCAGATCCATGCTGCTATCAGACAGGCATGGCGATACTCTGAGATGCTGGCAACTCCCATTTTCTTCCGGCGTGTCTTGCCAAGTGCAACCCTCAGTTTCTCTCCCACCTTTGTTTGCTGGCATGCCAGTTTCTCCACAGGTAAATAAATATTGTGGAGCGGGGATTTGTGAATCTGGTCAAAAAAATTACCTGTTCCTGGACTAGGCACTGTACAGTGGTTTTAAATGCAGTGGCATATAATGTAAATGTTTTATTTGTGAAATCTGTAGATAAAGCTAGTACTCCAATTGTGTTATCTGATTTACCAGTCTCTTGGAGAATTATTTCAGTCTTCCACATCTTGGTGATTTTTTGGCCATTCAGGTGACGTCACTGCAGGTTGGAGCACCATTTTTTTGCACATAAAGATGCAATAAATAATCGGATAAACCTGATGATTTAGGGTTACTCCATAGAAATGGGGAGATAGTTGCTTAGGAATCTTTTTAAGGCAACAAAGAAGGCCTTCTTTCTGCTGCTGACTTGGTCTGGGGCTGATGGTCTCAATGATTTCTGGCAAACGGAGTGGAGGAGGCATGTTAAGCGCACTTCTAAGTTAGGATACACTGACAGCCATATTCTTCCCACAGAAACCTGTTCAGTGCTTCGGGTTATATTTGCAGCTCTCAGAGTTTGGATGAGTGGAATTGACCATGAGATGAAAAGATTGTTGTTAAGGAAAGAAGTAATTAAAAAGTAAAAGCTCGCCCTGACCTGGATAACCCAGGCAAGCCGGATCTTTTTAGAACTTGGAAGCTAAGCAGGGTCGACTCTGGCAAGTACTTGGATGGGAGACTTCCTTGAAATACCAGAGCCGGGAGGTTGGGGGCAGGCTTTGTTCAGCCACCTCTCTGAATATCCTCCAGGCCCCAAGAGGGGTCAGTCACCAGAGGTCACCATGACTTCCAGATGCACACACACTCACATGCACATAAAAATACAAAAGTACCAACAACAAAAATTAAAATCTTAAGGAAGAACAGGACGCAGTAGGAGTGAGTCCAGGGCTTGGGTATAATAGATGGGGATGTTTTGGGCAACATGCATTCAGTCAGTATGCATCCTTTACACTTATGCAGACAACTAGAAGCTAAATTACTTAACTTGTTCATTGTGATGCTGGTGTTTTCCAGTTGCTCATGCTGCTTGTTCTGTTAACCATAGTTAGCAGATTGGAGCGTGCTGCAGGATACATACCCCTTCCTTTCTCTGGGAAAAAAATCCCGTCCTGCTTTTAGCCACAGTTAAGCACTACATTAGTACCAATGTTACTGCAATTAAGACTAACCAGCGGTCTTCTCACTAAGCTTTGAAACCATAACTTCCAGATTCTGGTTAAGAGAGAACTTTAGTTTTATCTTGATCACAGTTAGCATCATTAATGATGTAATGCTTAATTGTGATTAACAGAGAGGTGGGACATTCATGCTTGAGAGTAATGGCTGGGGAAACGAGTTCACAGTCCACTGGTCCAGTCAATCTCCTAATTGTCCTTGCCCCAAAAGAACTCAGCGTCCACCATTTGAATATTTGCTTTCTGGATGATTTTTCCCATCACCCCAGTATTTTAGAGTATGTTATACAAGATGTATGATTGACACCTTGACAGCATGAAGACTTACACACATCACCATATAATCATTAATCGGGCATTAGTTCACAAGGGCGGGTTTGACAGCCTTTTGAGGTGGCTTTCAGTTGCAGAATGGCATGATTGCAAGAGAATCCACCCGCTGTAGCAACGGAAAGAGGAAGCAGAGCTAGGTAGGAATTAACAATCCTCTTCCCTTTGCTTTCCTTACGTGTCTGTATGCTGTTTCCTTCCAGGGCATTTGGAAGTTTTGAAGCTGCTTGTGGCCCGAGGAGCGGATGTCACGTGCAAGGACAAGAAGGGTTACACACTGCTGCATACAGCGGCAGCCAGTGGCCAGATCGAAGTTGTGAAACACCTGCTGAGGCTTGGAGTTGAGGCAAGTTTTATGCCAGCACCTGTTCAGTGGACACTGTGGGGTGGGCGGGCTTCTGCTTACTCTGGAACCTGTAATTTTAGGCATTCTCAGTGCTGTGCCTTGTCAATATCTATAGGCAGGCTAGTACATGTGTGTTTTCCTGCAAAAACTGGTGTCTGGAAACTTGGGAGGCTGCTTTGTGATGGACATCTTCATAGTGAGAGAGATGCGTGGCACCAAAGTGCATTATGCATGCATATAGGACATAGTTCGGTAGATCTATTTTGTGGGGCTGGACAGGGATGCAGCTGGTGTCATATGTTGTTGATGTGAGAGAGAACTCTGAAAATGCTTAAAAAGCAGTGGATGGGACCAGGTTCTTTCTGTGGGATATGGTAGGAGCCATACCTTTCCTAAATGTTTTGGAATCTTGAACTTCTGTATGTACATTTGTCCAGAAGGTAGGAGGGAGTACATTTATTTACATACATGTGGCCCAGATTTCTTGTTTTATTGTGTGCCTTGCAAATTTAGTTCTCTACTCTTCTTGGTATTTTAAGCCTCACTATTTCCATGCAAAGTTGCTAGATCCCATATCTAAGGAAGGAAGTTAGCCTTGTGCAAGGCTCAGCTGGATAGTATGTTAGGCTTACACCAGACACTAGGTATCATTGCAAAGTACATGGTGTCCGCCTTAAGGGATAATCACAAGCAAAGTGACCTTTGTGTGTTAATACTTAGTAAGGTAACTTCAGAGTTACAGAAAGCTTGAGGATAAAAACGTGTTCTTTGAAATGGTATTGATCTCACTGGGAGCACTGAAGTAGCATCTGTTGCTTGGTGTGGAGAAACTTCATTAACTAGAATCCTTCAGACACTAAAAATGCTAACTTCTTCCCTGAGCTTAAAATCAAAACAAAGCAAAACCCATGAAACTGAATAGGCTTTGCTTGGTTGGACGGATGGAGGGGAGTGGTGTGGATGTCCCTTGCCCCTCACCTTGGAAAGCTAAGGTGTAAAACTGTGCTGCTAACTGCTTGTTTCTGGGGGTTCAGCAAAGCCCAGTGCTTTGGACAGGGTGATCTCCGTGCATTTCAACAGCACACCAACCTTTGTTTTGTTAATTACATATGAAAGCCACCTGTAGAAATAGAGCTTTATAAAGTAACATAGGCAAAACCATAACAAAGTGAACATGAACAGGTTTATCAGATTATTCGCCATGATGGTTAAATGGGATTTCCTTACCAAGTACAAGCATTGGGTTACACAGTGACAGCCCTTATAAGAGAACCTGTAGTCATGGGCCAGAACAGCCCTGGAGTCATAGTTTCTGGCCAAGCACTCTGCACAGCACCAGATATGGTACATTCAAATATTTGTTCTTCTAGATTGATGAACCAAATTCTTTCGGCAACACTGCACTTCACATTGCCTGTTACATGGGCCAGGATGCTGTGGCCAATGAACTGGTCAACTATGGCGCCAACGTCAATCAGCCCAATGAGAAGGGCTTCACCCCCTTGCACTTTGCTGCTGTCTCTACCAATGGGGCCCTGTGCCTGGAACTTCTCGTCAACAATGGAGCCGATGTGAACTTTCAGGTATGGCCAGTAAAGTTGTGTACAGACGGGCTTTAGATGAAGCAAAAAGTCTCTGTAAAATGCCAGTGCATGGTCAGATTGAAGGCAAGTTCATCTTCTTGGTGGTATGATATTATTCACTTCCTGATTTGCCTTGATCTTTGCAGAGTAAAGAAGGGAAGAGTCCTTTGCACATGGCTGCCATTCATGGACGGTTTACACGCTCTCAGATTCTCATACAAAATGGTGAGTGGAGCCAGCGTTCCTACGCTTGGTAACTTGCAGTGTTCCTTTCTTCCTCTGATTTACTTGCAGTTCTTTGTTTTTAGCCCATGGAGAAATCTTGTTTGTCCGCGCGGACAATTACTGTGCAGCAGTGTAAACTGTAATACATTTACATCTGTTAACTCTTGTAGATTTTTAACAAAAGTCTTTCATAATACAAAGTCCCGCTTTCAAAACAAAATCTCATTCACAGCATTTTTTAAAGTTAGAAGAAAAAGTGAGTTGCAATATTCACTAAAAAAAATTTTTTTTTTAGATCGCACCACAGTTTTCTATCAGTGGGAAATGCTATCCCAGTGAGGGACTTATTCTTCCCACTTGCTCCAAAAGCAGGGCCAGGCACATTTTTTCCAGCGCTTGTCCTTTCTGGTGGAAGAAGCACTGCTCCCTCTGAATCCTGTCTGCTCTGCAGTGACAGAGTTGGCTTTGAACAAGGCAGCCCAGACAGCTTCTGGTCCTCCCTTTCCTTGGATTGAACTAATCAGAGTGGGAAGGAAGCCAGCTTGCTGAGTTCTTGCCATGTGCCTGCAGCATGCTGTACAGGCACTGGCCTTTCACAGTCCCATTGAGTTCAAAGCCTTGTTGCCTGAAGTACAGGCGCATCAGTTTGCCTACTGCTAATTCTGCTCCGGTAGGCTCAGCTCAAAGAAGTGACTTATCTAAAGCCCACCAAAGGAATTGACGAAAGGGGGCGTTTGGGTTCCAGCCCTTAATGTAGCTAGTATCTCCTGTTCTTCTCCCTGTCAGACCAAGATGTGCTTCTGATCATTTCTAAAAATCAAAGTCGCTAATGGATTTTGCTTTCTAGGCAGTGAGATTGACTGCGCTGACAAATATGGCAATACCCCCCTCCACGTTGCTGCTAGATACGGCCATGAGCTGCTAATTAGTACTTTGATGACGAATGGTGCTGATACTGCAAGGTGAGGAAAGGTGGTGTCTTTTGGGAGGAGAGACGATATTGGGCCTATGTTTAAGAGCACTTGTATGGATTGAGTCACATGTAAAACAAACTGAGTACCAGAAGGTTAAGGAAATAGAAATATACGGGCCGAACAATCCTGTGTATCAATTTAAAAATTAGCAAATATTAACAAATATATGAAAACACATGTATTTATTTCACCACTGATTAAAAACAGATATTAGCGCTTACAATAACCACAGTTATCATTGCCAATTCATAATGATTTTCAAAAGTGACAAATCTTGACCCAGACCAAATGTGTTTCAGCCCAAAACTGGCCTTCCTCAGTGGTCAAACCAATAATAGTACAGCGTGACTCCTGACGTAATAATATACAATTCATTCATCATAAACTGACCAAGATACAGTTATTGCGATACTTACTGTCAGAGATCATTTCATAGAAAAAGAGGTGCAGGAGCTCATTAGCATAAATCGTTAGCATAACTTGAGAGCCAGTTTGGTGTAGTGGTTAAGTGCGCGGACTCTAATCTGGGAGAACCGGGTTTGATTCCCCACTCCTCCACTTGCACCTGGCTGGATGACCTTGGGCAAGCCATAGCTCTGTACCAGCTGTTCTCTCAAGGACAGCTTGGGAAAGAGCTCTCTCAGCCCCACCCACCTCACAGGTTGTCTGTTGTGGGGAGGGGAAGGGAAAGGAGTTTGTAAGACGCTCTGAGACTCCAAGTGAGTGAAGGGCGGGGTATAAATCCAATCTCTTCTTATTATTACTTGCATATGCTACACCACCTGACACTGGAAGTATGTCGGAAGAAAGGAAGAAAAAAAGAAAGAAAGAAATAGTTGGCAGAGAGGGGACAGCTACTAATCCAAGCCTCAGAAATACCACTATTCTGGGAGGATAGCTTCAGTGGCGGTTGAAGCCTTCAGAAGGCTGGTCAGAGGAACAAGGACCTTTCCAGGGGATGGGGGTCATTTTGCTGCAACCATGACACAAGCATGCATTCCCCCACAGGGGGTGGGGGGCCCTAGCACCAACTCCCGGAGCTGAGCTCCCCCAAGCTCCTGCTCGAAATGACCCCTGTTTACTTTCTATTATCAAGAGAAAGAATATTGATCTTTTAACCTCATTCTTAAGAATGCACAGCCATGGTAAGGTACACTTGTTCCTATGATGGTGACTCAATCAGTTGTGTACTTTTCTCACTTGGTCTGAAAAGGGTTTTTTTTGTTTCGCATGTAACACAACTGTTCTCTTGTACACACAATGATAGTGAGGCTCAGTGTTCCCTCTAAGCTGAGTTAGTGTGAGCTGGCTCACAGTTTTTAAGCCTCCCACGCACACATTTTTGTCTTAGCTCAGGGAGGATGGCTCCAGAACAGACTAATGCATGCAGTAGCCAAATCACCTGCTCATAACCTTGATGCCAGTAGCTCACAAAGTAGAATTTTTGCTCACAAGACTCCACAGCTTAGAGGGAATATTGGTGAGGCTGAGGAGTGGTAGAAAGGGGTTGTGATACTTTGCATCTTTTGTGTGCATGCTTATGTGGAGTAGCAATTGTGAATTGGGGGATAATAAATTTGGACATGTTTCATCCCCGGTGAAAGCATGCAAATCTTGAATGCCTGACCGGAAGAGGAACAGCGTAGTAGTACAGTAGTAGAGCAGCCTAGCAGAGCACTAAGTCACCTCTCTGTGTGCTCACAGTCATGTTCACTGCGTTGAGATTGTGTGCTGTTTGTGTGTGTTCCAGTCACATTTATTTCTCATATTTTTCCAGGCGTGGGATCCATGACATGTTCCCCTTGCACTTAGCTGTTCTCTTTGGATTCTCAGACTGTTGTCGTAAGCTACTTTCCTCAGGTACTTGGTTGCCGTGCCCTCGATTGTCTCCTTGCTGTGAGAGTTTCAAGTGGGGTTGTGATTATAGAGAGTCATGATCCTTTCTGTTGCATGTGCCTGAATCCAGCACAGGTTGCCAGGAAGGCTTGAAGGATATATGGTGGTACTAGTGGAAAGTACTGTCAAGTTGTAGCCGAGTTACAGTGACCCCATATGGTTTTCAAGGCAAGAGACAAACAGAGGTGGTTTGCTATTGCCTGTCTCTCTGTAGCAGCCCTATTCTGCCTTGGTGGTCTCTTATCCAAAGACTAGCTGGGCCTGACCCTGCCTCGCTTCCAAGATATGACAAGATTGGGCTAGCCTGGGCCATCCACGTCAGGGCTGAAGGATAGATAGAAGTATTCATTTTAGTTGGTTGCATTTTCTTCCATTAACACCTGTATTTATTTACTTACTGACTGCTCACAGAAACAGTAAAACCCAAATGGAAGGGGATGGACATACTTCCCCTCCTTCATTCCTAGAGGCATCACAGAGCAACCTAGGAAAGAGGTTAAGAAAAATGCGTCCTGGCTGATCCAACTCTCAGAGGCAGTGTATGTGGTAGGGGTACTGAAGCCAGGCTAATATGTGCTCCTTGTCTAATACTAGGATTGTTCTTAACCTGTGCCCAAGGACACACGTGCACAAAGGAAGCAGACATTCTGGGCTCAAAATAAGTGATAATCAAGAAGGCATGTACACAGTGGTTTATTTTGCATCGATTTGTGTACACTTTCTTCTTATCTAGATTATATGGGCTTTGTAAAATTGCAAACATCTTGGTAAGGAACCATCTAGTAGAAGCTGAATAAATGAAGGGCAGTATTCATTTTCATCCTGGGGCAAATTGTAACAGATAACATGACACAGAAGGCTCACTTGCAGAACATTTGAACCTCTTTCAGCTACTGCTTGTCTGTATGAGCACCGTAACAGTGAGGGCCAGCAGCCGGGGGGCAGGCAGGGTGGTGTATATGAGAAAAGAACTTCCCTTAGATTTTCAGAAATATGAATTCCATTGCAAGCTTTCCATGGGGTCTTCTCTTAGATTTATGGTAAACTAATAATTCTGCCTAAATCTCAGTTTTTCCTGTTGCTTCCCGTCCTCACAGGTCAGTTGTACAGCATCGTCTCCTCACTTAGCAATGAGCATGTGCTGTCTGCAGGCTTTGATATCAATACGCCAGATAACCTCGGGAGGACCTGCCTCCATGCTGCTGCTTCTGGAGGGTGAGTGATAAATCCACCAGTTACTTTGACTCAGTTTCCCTGAGGAGTGTGTTTTCAGTTTTGTTTATTTCCTATTCCACTAGCTACTTTAAGTACAGTAAAGAATAGGGTAAAAGCATTGGCCATTTCTGTTTAACAAAAAGAAAGCTGATTCTCCAGGTTCAACAATATTTGGTTGCAAGTAGAGTTGTAATCAAACTGGAGTTATTCTGATCCCATCTGGTTTAGAGTGCATACAAGAAGGGGGGACCTGCGATACTCATGGGGAGGGGGGAGCTCCACGCAGAGGAGGAAGCTGCCACAGGTGAGCCTTCTCCCCTGCCCAGCTCTCTCTCCCCCCCCCCCGTGCCCAGCGACAGTGAGACCCACGCAGCTCCAACTGCTGGGCCCGCCAAGCCCTCTCCCTCCCCCCGCGGCAGAGGTGGGCATCGTTCTATGTTCCCTGCACATGCACAAAGAACACTCTTTTGGTTTTTTGGGGGGGGGGATTTAAATATCTCCCGAATAATTTTTTTAACTTTTAGGATTTTTCTGCACACCTGGGGAGTTCCCCAAGTGTGCAGGAAAATCTCTGTCCCCCAAGTGCCCCCGGTGTGCGGATTTAGATATACGCACGCCTGGGGCCCTTGGCTATTAGATAAATAGATTAGTCAATCACTAGATCATTATTAAGAATGTTTCTAATTCTCTATCAGTCACATTGTGGTGGAGAATTCCCTGTACATAGCCATTTTCTCTAGTTGCATAGACAACAGGGGCTTTGTCTTTCTTTGTGGAGAAGGGATGCCCACAATAGTATAAAGTGCCCAGGAAGCATGCTTTCAGATCATAGCTATTTCCTCTGGTACAGTGATGGGCCCCACCCACAAACAGATTTGTGGCAGCAAACCAGAAGCTGATCAATTTATAAAGTTCACAGAAATATGAGACTCCTTGTTGAAACTGTGCATACAGGTACAAGTGTTCTCAGGCTACCGAGTGCTACCATTTTGAATATGAGACATAAACACCCAACCATGCACTCAAGCAGCCCAGTTGTGCCCTACGGCCGTTCTTTGTTTCTTCAGGCTGTGACCGCATTCCCTTTGGTTTCCTCTGCAGGAACGTTGAATGTCTTAACTTGCTGTTGAGCAGCGGAGCTGACTTGAGGAGGAGAGATAAGTTTGGAAGGTAAACTCTGACACTGTGTATTTGTTGTTGAAAGGCAAGGAAGGTCTGTGGAAGAGCGATATTGAAAATTGTTGCATTAACATAGGGACATTTTAGAATATGAATGCTGCTTCTTTACACCTATGTGTCTGTCCCACTGAAGGGGTTTCGCTGTCTTTTATTGGAGCACAGTGCATAGCAAGAGTCATTGGTGCAATGAGTGCAGCACTGGCTTTGTGTATGATGAGATCTAGATTCAGATCCTGCCCCTGTCACGTACTTGATAATCCCTGCCTTCGTCCTGTAAATGTAAAATGGGACTTGTGGAATGTTGTTGTGAAGATGGACAGTGTAATCTGATAAAGTTCCTTATTCGTTAACACCCCTGTATAATGATAGATGTGATTCAGACTTTCCATTCTTTCAGTCTGTTAACAGCCTAGACTTCATTGGATTGCTGCCTTACTTTGGCCTTGCATTGGTCCAGCACAGGGTCAGGTGCGCGGTATCGACTCAAGATTCTGATTCAGTTTACTGACATGGATGGCTGTTTGCATCCGAGCTACTCAATAAGCAAGTGATGCTTCAAGCGTCTTTTTCCTTCTCTTTCCTTATCCAGGACTCCTTTGCACTACGCAGCCGCTAATGGCAGCTATCAGTGTACGGTGACACTAGTCACTGCTGGAGCCAGTATTAACGAAGCTGACTGTAAAGGCTGCACACCCTTACATTATGCTGCTGCTTCGGACACTTACAGGAGGTAAGAGGGATATCTCTTTTTTTGTGGCAACTGTCAGATGAAATTTCCTATCTGTAAAAACCTGTGATATCCGTAAAAACCTTGCTTTCTGGCCCCTAGGTTTAGGGATACGGAATCTAAAGCTCTCAGTGGAAAAGCTGTTGCGTTGTTGTGATGTAACAATAATTTGCAAAGGGAGGGCTCCACATGGTGTCTGAACTGACAGTGATCATGGCATTATCGGGCCCAAATATTCAAAATTGAAAAATCAGATTCCACTATAAAAAGAGAGAACTCATTCTGTAAAATTATAACGGTTTGGGGCTCTTGAGTTGCTCTCTGGTTTTAGGATAGACCACAGTCAAGTTCTTGATATCTGTCTGTGAAGATTTCCCACAAATTAAAGCCGACATCTAACTTGCCCAGTGGCATGTTCCTGAGCCAACAGAATTACCTTCCTCTCTACAGGTCTTTCGTACCCCCCAGTCCTAAGTGCCGTGAACGTGAGGCTTGTGAATTGTGAAGTCTGGCTCACTGTTGTCAGACACTACATGGCCTGTGTAAAATTTTCAGATAGTCTGAAGCAGTCTTTAAGGCCTGTATGTCTGATCTGCTTTGTAATTCTGGCTAAACAGAACCTCTTCTGATGGTACCAAAAGTATGGGTGGTGTTTCGCTCAGAGTTGTACTGGATTCCCAAGTGGGGTGTTCTTTAGATCTGGTAGTGAAGTGTACATTTCCCCTCTTCTGCGTTTCTTCCTCTGTACCTCAGCAAAACTAACCCAGGTTTCTTCTCTTGCAGAGCTGAGATTCATTCAGGAAACAGCCATGGCACTGACGAGGAGCCACTGAAGGAGTCGCGACTGAAGGAGGCAATCTTGTGAGTACCTCATCCTTGGGGGAGGGATCCAGTTTTAGGAGCTCAGCTGTTGCTTCGACCCCATTCCTGTTCTCAGCTGAGGTGGCAGAATGGCTTTAACACTGCACCGCTGGATATTAAGAACCTTGGACAGTACAACGCTTGGCTGTGGTTAGGGGCTTACTTTGGAAATTTGGTTATCTGGCTCTCTCTGCTGGGACAGCAGTCACTGTTTGAGGTCCACACTATTGTGACTGAAATAATTCAGTTCTAGATGTTCTTTGCTCATTATCCCTCAAATCTGCATACATTTCGATGATCCACTGTTGATGCATGATTTCCTTTCCTCTCACTGAAACTGCTTAATTGAATTTAATTGAACAGGGTGTCTGTTGTGGGGAGGGGAAGGGAAAGGAGTTTGTAAGCCACTCTGAGACTCCAAGTGAAGGGCGGGGTATAAATCCAATCTCTTCTTCGTCTCCTTCTTCTGAATATCGTTTTCCTTATTCTATCAGAGTATGCGGGGTTTGCCAGAGGAGCGCCCTGATTCTGCAGAGAAGTGTGGCTTCTCTCATGTTGCCATTGAGGAGCATTTTCACAACAGAGCCAAAGTCTAGTTTGCGCAGTGCCTTTGCGCTCTCCTTAAAAATGCACCTCCTCTATACCCTGGTCTAATCTAATCATTTGTTTCAGTTGTTTAGAGTTCTTATTGGATAATGGTGCTGACCCATCTTTCCGGGACAAGCAGGGCTATACCGCTGTCCATTATGCAGCTGCCTATGGCAACAGACAGAACCTTGAACTGGTAAGTTGTCAAAGTGGTCATGACCTTGGAGGTCCAATTAGGCAATGAATGTTTGCATGAACGTTCTTGCTCTGAACTCCAATCGATGTTTTTTCTTGGACAGCTGAGTAAAGATTTTGTAGCATTTTGGCACTGTTGCTTTAAGGGGATGTAGAGGCAAGAAGAACTGGAGTATTTGTACAACTGGGAACAGATATTGTGCCTTCTTTTATCGTAGCTCCTGGAAATGTCTTTTAACTGCCTGGACGATGTGGAAAGCACCATTCCAGTCAGCCCTTTGCACTTAGCTGTAAGTGTTTGTCACGAGCTTGGGTTTTGCAGCATGCTGTGTTCTTACTGTATAGTGAAGCAAGCTTTTTTGTACAGCGGCAGTGATTATCTTTTGAGTGCCAGCATTGTTCTGGAACAGTGAGAAGAGAACCTGGGCACAAGCACATATGCTCAGTCCTCCTTGCTTAGTCCTGTTGGCAAACAAAGAGGAAAACCAGTTCTTTTTGTTATTACACCATCAGTGTGGATGACACTTTACAGAGTATGAGAAGAGAGTTTCCTCTCCTGAGGAGCTTGCAGTCTGCCAGTTGAGGCAAAGAAGACAACTAAGGGAGGAAGAAATCAACAGGAGAAGAATGTGTGTTCACTTCAGTTGCATGTACTTGAGTTTAATTTCAGTGCAGGACGGGGATTAACAGTCTGGGTCAAAGGCTTTGAGACCCTTGCAAAAGTTACTCTTTTTTCGCGCTGCTTCCAGGCCTATAATGGTCACTGTGAAGCCCTGAAGACACTTGCCGAAACCCTGGTGAACCTGGATGTGCGGGACCACAAAGGGCGGACAGCTTTGTATCTTGCCACGGAGAGGGGCTCTACGGAGTGTGTGGAGGTGCTCACCAGCCATGGTGCTTCTGCTCTTGTGAAGGAGAAAAAAAAGAAGTGGACACCCCTACATGCTGCAGGTGAGAGCAGAGCATTTCCTTTCTTTGCTATCCTGCCTGGTCATGCAAACAAGCTTTTGAGTGCCCTGGGTCCTTGGAGGAATGGCAGCTTAAGAAAGTGGGGGGAGAAGGGAGAAGTTCTGTGCGTAGTTTCTTACATTATTCTTCTTACCTGTCTTACAGCTGCCTATGGGAACACAGATTCCTTGCATCTTCTCATTGACAGCGGGGAGAGAGTCGACATCACAGATGTCATGGACATCCATGGGCAGTGAGTTTCCATTGGATTGTATCCTAGTCCCTCTGTATTTGGGGTTGGAGGTCCTTCTGTTCCCAATACTAGGCAGGACTGATAGCAGCTTTTGTGTTTTTTTTTAAAGGATCCCAAGCTGCTGTATAAATAATGACAAATAATGCTGTGTGTAGCCTCTAACTAACTCCACAGTAGCATAGAAAATTTGCAGAATATGGTATTGAGAACAAAATTCCTCTCACCTTTCATTTTCAGAAGGATCAGGTTTCTAGACCGTACGGTGCAAAATTTATGTCCGAAAATATGGCAGCGCCTGCTGTAATCTCTGAAGCTAGAGAGAGGGATTGAACAAGGTTTCTAATGGGCGAAGGAGAAGGAAGGGTCTCTTTCTTTGCATGGCTCTTTGCTCTTCTTCTTAAGTGGTGAAGCCGGAATGAAGTTTGCATATCAGTAAAAAACGGCAGAATAGATCATGCAGAACAAGGGAGATGGTGCATATTTGCAGAACAGAGATTTACTTGGTGCAGAATGTGGGTGACTTCAGTGCACAGCTTCGGGGGGGGGGGTTTAAGTTCCATATATATCCATTCCTACTTAGAGTACATCTCACCTGCAGGAGAGAGTCTTATTCCTGAATAAAATGAAGCATATTGAACAAACAAGGATCACCCCCTTCTGGGTAATGTTGAGGAGCTTTCTCATCCTGACCCAGATGTTCCACTACTTTATTTTCATCACCTTCCCAGAGTTGATGAGAGCAACTAGGGATTGCAATTCCTGCTTGTCATTTAATCACAGGGCAAATCCTAAATATCCCATAGAGTTAGGATTATAATTCAGTTTCTAGGGTTGCAGCCATTCCCATTCTGACCACTGAGCCTCTACTTCCTTTCTGCAACCTTGATTTCGCATCCAAGGCAGACCTGCTTTTCATTCTTCTGATTTCAGCTCCCAAGATGCTGTTTCAGCATCTTCCTGGCACTGGAAATGTTGAAGGTCTCTGGACCAAGGGCGCTTGAGTCTTACTGTGCGAATGTTTGGTTTTGCTCTGACTGAGAGATTCTCGCTTTCTCGACAGAACCCCATTGATGTTGGCGATCACGAACGGCCATGTAGATTGTGTCCACCTCTTACTAGAGAAGGGATCCACAGTGGATGCAGCAGACAGGAGAGGCAGGACTGCACTGCACCGGGGGGTGAGTGGAACCATTGCTTGGGGATTCACAGGTCACCGACATAGCCCTGTAGAGAGCTGGCTGTGTGGGTCTTCAGTCATTATGATATAAGTTTACAAACTGAAATCAAAACGTTCAGTAGTCAGACACTGTACATTTGAAACCTTGGGCCAGTAGTACCGGCCTCACCTTCCAAAGGGCATTCTGTCGAAGGGAAGCGCCTCCCTACACAGGTACTGTCACAATAGTATTTGTGTTGGGCACATTCTCCCATTAGCTGCTGTTCTTTGCTGCTCCCAGGCTGTTACTGGCTGTGAAGACTGCCTTGCAGCACTGCTGGACCATGATGCCTTTGTATTGTGTCGGGATTTCAAGGGCCGGACCCCGATCCACTTTGCCTCGGTGTGTGGGCATTCTGAAATCCTGAGGACCTTGCTGCAGGCAGCGCTCTCTACTGACCCTCTGGACTCTGTGGTGGACTATAGTGGCTACTCACCAATGCACTGGGCTTCGTACAGCGGTAAGAATTCAGAGGGCTGGGTATGGTTTCCAGTATCCCTCCCTGTAGCATATTGAGAGGTGGGTTGGTGTGTTCAGCAAGGCCCTGGCTTAATCAGATAACAAGCTATAGTTTGAGATGATGCAGCAAAATGATGCTTCTTGGAGCTTCGGACAGTGGTTATCAAAGTCCTTGAGGAAGTTTGTCCCCATGGCTTCACTTGCCCCATCTCTTCCTCCCTGCTGTCCTTCAATCATCCCGATCCTTTGTCTAAAACGCCAAATTCCAGGAATGCTAAAAATCATGTCGTCAAAATACATTGCACAGCTTTGTGCAAATTGGTACAGTGTATTCTGATTCTGGGTGTGGAGAACAGAGTCTCTGTTGTGGCTACTGAGTAAGGCCTCCTCAAAGCAAAGGTCAGATTGTTACAGCTTCTCTCGTTAGGGGGAAGCGCAGAAACTCATGACCACCAAGTCCCAGTATATGCCTTTTTGTTGCTATCAGAAGAATTCTCTAGAACTCGGAAAAATGACCAGATGGGTGAATGAATCTCTTAATTTTGCTAGTATTTAATTTCATGCAGCTAGAGGGTGATCTAATCATTGTGCCTGCCTCTTCTCTTTCCTTGCCAGGGCATGAAGATTGTCTTGAATTGTTACTTGAACACAATCCATTTGCATACCTAGAAGGAAACCCCTTTACTCCATTGCACTGTGCAGTGTAAGTCTCAATTGGCCCTTGAAATATGGTGGGAGTGTGGTAGATGGGATTAATGGGTGGAGAGGAGAAACAAAGATGGACTTTTGCTCTGGTAATGAGGCCCTGGGCTGTATGCTCTCTACAGAAACTGTCCCAAACCATTCTGTCCTTTTGAAGCAGTGCTTCTAAAGATAGGTGATTGTAGTGAACCACTTTTAGTTCCGAAGACCTTTTGGTGCAAGAACCAGTCTACACATTGTCAATGATAAAAAACAGTCATGGCTAACACTCTCATATGCAGAAGCCTGGGAATTCGGATAGGCTGAGAATCTTTTTTGTTGGAGATCGATCACAGTTCCCATGGCTCTTTGGCTAGGAGTATAAAGCAGGTTTTCATTTGGAGAACAGACATGTAAAATATTTGGAGAATAGATGTGCTAAATATCGCAGGTGAGAGGAATCTTGAGTTTGGAAAGCAGGTAAAAGGTTTATCTTGAGGATATAGTCTTCACGGAAACCACTAGAGGGCATATGCAGCTCTTTCCTCACCATTAGCAAAATGGTGAATCAGTTGTGGCAATTAAGGATTTCTCCAAGGGTTAGCAAGCTATGCAAGGGAAGGCAGCAGTTCTTCATAGCAGAATGCCCTGCTGTCCTCATTCCCAGTTTACATTTCCTTTGTCCCACCTGAGAAATGCTTCATTTTTTATTTAAAATTCTTACGTGCTCTCCTTTCCACAGAGTAACTCAGGATCCGAGCAGGTAACCACAGTATGGAAACAATTAAACATTAAAATGACATTAAAACACAGTCAAACACTTTATGACCTAGTAGTAGGATATTCCCCCTTGGCCCAGGCACCAGCTGCCCCAGAAGCCCTCTGATTTCTTTGGAAAACTGTTCCACAAGCATGGGGCAGCCACTAGAAAACCCACGCTCAGGCCATTGCAGAGCTCGCTTTAGAAGGGGCACTGACAGTGGGCCTTGCTGGAAAAAACAAAAGCTGCTACGTGGGAGAGGCAGCCCTTCGAGTATGTGGGTCCTGGTTCACGAGGGTCTTTAAAGGTATGTGCCATATTGGAAACAAACGGACAGCCAGTGAAGAGATCTCAGAATAGGAGTAACAATTTATACATCCTCGGGCTGTCTACAGGCCAAATCAGTTATAAGGCAAGGAGTCCTAGATAAGGAACTGCAGATCCAAATGAGTAAAATTAAGAATCCTTTATTTGATCTAGCTACTTGTATTAAGGTAACCTTGGGAACATATGTTAAAACGCTAGAGAACACCAAAGACAGAAGAATTTTTACAATCCTAAAATGTAATGCTTTGCTCTCTGCCATTGTAGAAGCTAGATATAATAAAACCACAAAAAGGGAATGTGTTTGTGGAAAGGGAGAAGAAACTCTGGAACGTGTGTTTTTTTTATTGTAGATTATACCAGCACAATAGAGAGATATTTATAAATCCCATTATAAAAGCACATCCAGGCCAGGGTGTAGTAGGGGGATTCTCCTCTTAATAATGTTGGCAGATAAAAATTGGAATATAACTCGTATGGTGGCTAAATTTGGTTGGTTAGCCTATTGCATTAGGAGAGAGTGGAGGGACCATAACTAACCACTTAAATTGATTTTATCTGATTGGTATTGGAATTTGTAAATATTTTTAATGTACTGATGTTTTATAACATGCATTGTCACATAAGACATATTATTTTGCTATTGTTCTGATTGCTGCTATACTAACTATATTTCCTGTATTATGGTCTTTGACCGCAATGAACTACATTCATTCATAGTCCTGCTAGCTAGCCCTTAATAACGAAATTTCTAGATTGTCTTCAAGGGTACCCCCATGCAGAGCATGTTACTGCAATCTAGTCTTGGGTTTACTGAATGATGGATCAATATGGCCTGATCAGGCATCAGCCAATAGGGAGCCAACTTCCTAACTTAATGAACCTGGGGAAAAACATTTTTCACAGGCAGAGAAACCTGTTTCTCCAACAGGAGGCAAAGATCCAACATGATTCCCAAGCTCTTAACATTATCTTTCAGTGAAAGTTGCACACCATCGCTGGTAGGAAGAACAATCCTACTTAAAGCAGCGGCCCCCCCGGCCAGCAACATCTCTGTCTTACGTGGATTCAGCTTCAGTTTGTTCTTCCTCAACCACTTCACCATTGCAGTCAGACATCGGGCCAGGTATCCCCAGTTCTGGGAGTGGTAGAGGGGCCTTTGCCCAAATTTGGGGGTATCCTGGTATCACTTTCTGTACTTAGATTTATGACCTTCCTCATCCTGGAGGCTCAAGAACAAAATTTCATTATGTCAAAACACTTTTAAAGGTCCCAAGCTTTCCCCTGGCCTCTAAAAGCCACCTGAAGATCTAGAAGATGCTCAGGTTTAGGTTGGATGACCTTGAGGGGCAGGGAGTTCCATTGCTGGGAGAAAGCTCCTCACTGTGCACCCTGTATGTCTTTGTGCTACCTCCCCCCCCCCCTTTTTTTTGCTTCAATACATTTTTGTTCTTTTAACTTGCCTGCAGTTATGACAGCAGAGTTGAAATTACTTAGAAATCGGGGGTGGGGGGGGAAGACACACACAGATGAAGCTGCCTTATACTGAGTCAGGCCATTTGTCAGTCTTGACCAGTCTGTTCTGGTCAGAGGTGGCTCTCCAAGGTAATAAGTAGGGATGGGCACGAACCAAACTATAAAGCAAAATGCATCACAAATTTTGCCCTGCTGTGGTTCGCGAACAAAAATTTGTGAGGGGTCTGCTGTCACAAACTTTTAAAGTAGTTCATGGTGGTTTGTGAATAGAGCAGAAGGCGGGTTTAAAGGGACTTTGAGTCTTTAAACCTGTGCTTTCTGTTCCCCACAGAAATAGCTGAGTGGTGGGGAGCAGACTGCTGTTTTTCGGGCTTTCTGCAAACCCTGTTTAAAGGGACTGCTATCCCTTTCAGTGGCGTTTGCAGGGCCACGAGCTGGCTTGGTTCAGTTCATGGTTCAGGCACAAACTGACACGAACCGCATTTTCCTGGTTCATGCCCACCCCTGGTAATAAGTAGCCTGTCTCCCTGCAGGGCTTTTTAACGTGAGATTGAATTAACGATTTTCTGCCTGAAAAATGTGCCCTCTAGTATGGAGCTACAGCCCTTTTTCTTTGTGTGTAAAACATGCCACCTTTCTCAGCTTTTCCTCTCTTTTAACACCATGCAGAAGAAAATTAAACCAAGCCACATTTAATTCATTTTGTTATGTCTCCTTCCTTCTGCAGAATTAACAACCAGGATGGCACTGCTGAAATGCTTGTAGAAGCACTGGGTGCCAAGATTGTTAATAGCAGAGATGCCAAAGGAAGGTGAGTGAGCCATTGTTGTTGTTGTTTGCCACTGCTGGACTCCTTGGCTGTGTTGCTTCAGTGTTTGGACAGGACACTTCCCTTCATGAAGAGGCATAGAAAGTAGGGGGATGGCTAGGAGAGGACAGGGTGAGGCCCCAACTCTTGCACCTTTCTAGTGTCAAATGGGAGTGAACAAACAGCCCTAGTTACTAGCGTTCTACTCTGGTGATCAGGCCTCTGGCTTCAGTCCTGCCAGTTTAGCTGCCACTAAACACGTTCTCTCCTCCTTTTTCTCCCATATGATGTGATTGTGCTCCAAGTTTTGGTACCCTTTTAAATGTGCTCCCAGCTTTTGTGGCAGCCAACAGCAAATGTTTTGTGCCTTTAAGCATTAAGAAGTGGGTGTAGATGCTCATGGGACTTGTGCAACTACAGCAATCCCCATCATGATGGCTGGGCAGAAAGAGCATTTTTCTAGTGTTGTATTAAGTGTTTGGAAAAACTATTCTCAGGAAAGATCACACACACACACACACACACACACACACACACACACACACCCGTGTATAAAAATGAACCAGAGTTGCACTTTTGACTGTCAGTTAAAGACCTTTTCAGAAGAAGCTGTAATCTTGGAAATATCCTAATGTGCACCATCATACACAGAGAAACAATGCAAAAGTTGGTGTTCTGTTAACAGCATTTCCTCTTCTCTTTCTAGGACCCCCCTTCACGCTGCTGCCTTTGCAGACAACATCCATGGTTTACAGCTGCTTTTGCGCCACCAGGCTGAGGTAGACATGACTGACCAACTGGGAAGGACCCCTCTCATGATGGCTGCTGAAAATGGCCGGACAGCAGCTCTTGGTGTGTGGTGAATCCTCTGCCCCTGTGCCTACCTTATTCATGCCGTTAGATCTTGTCGGTTCCTGAGGACAGCTGGGCACATACCTTTGAATCGTTCAAATGGCCAGATGCTGGCCTGAGCCATGTGCCTGGCTCAGGTCTTGTCCCAGCTCATTTTTTATTGGTGTCTGGCTGTCTGTAAAGGTGCACTTTTTCAGTTATTTACATTTGAAAATGGAAAAGTAATATAGAAAGCATCTGTTTGTGTGTTGCACCCTCCCACACCCCCAGAGATTCATCTTGGGGGAAAATCAGGAGGAGGCATTGGGCTCATGCCCCCTGTCCTCTGCTCCCCTCATCCAAAGGTGACCCACAATACTTTGGTGCATAAGGCAAAAATGCAAATAATCCTCCCCAGCAATAATATATTTCTAACTGAATAATTAAGAATTTGCTGCCTTCCAACAATACCACCAAAAATCTGTCACCTGAGACTGGCTGGCTTACACTGAAGGGTCAGCCCTGCACTTGCAGGATGTGGGTGACCATGTGACCAAACTAGTCAACTGCCTACTTATCGGAATGCAGAATCTCTCCCCAAAAGCTTGTAAGCATTTTAAAGTATGCAAGCCAGGGTCTTGTTCTTGATCTCTGCTTGGGGACCGGTACCTTTACAAATTCTTGTTTCCAGATTCATAGACATCCTAAGTTGTTCAGAGATCACAGGCTTATTAAGATCACAGGGAGGATCTCTCCTGGCTGCGCCACCCATCGAATAGGCTCATCTGGTGGGCACACAAGAGAGGACCTTTTCAGTGGCAGCCCCACAAGTATGGAACATCCTCCACAGGGAGGTGCACCTGTCCCCCTCATTGTCAATCCTCAGGAGGCAGCTGAAGACACTTTTATTTAGGACCGTTTTTGACTGATTTAGTTTTTTATTGGCAGTCCTAATTGGAGTTTAAACTTGTTGATTTTATTGTGGTTTTGCAGCTGTTGTTTTATTGTGTTTTTAAAATGTTATTCTGATAATGTTTTGTTTATATTGTAAGCTGCCTTGAGTTCCGCAAGGGAGAAAGGCAGCCGATGCATTAAAAAAGTAAGCACGCCTGCAGACCTGGCATGGTGCAAAACTGTTATCATCGGGTGGTTTTGATCAGCATCGCCCTCTCTTCCTCCAACACTGTCTGATAAGAGAAAGCAGTAACATGTGACGGAATGAGCATGAGAGCATTTTTCACCCACTTAAAAATTAAGTGCAAGAAAATACCACAAAGTAAGATGTATACTGGGGAAAATGATGTTTTGTGAAATCATAAGAAGTCCTAAACTGTTGTTTTCTATATCTCCTCCCACTGTTAAAGAGTTTCTGCTGTACAGAGCAAAAGCTGATCTAACTGTGCTGGATGTCAACAAGAACACAGCTCTTCACCTGGCCTGCAGTAAGGTAAAGAGTTCCAAGGGTGGGCCTGCATCAGGCACCTTCTCTAGCTACCTTTTCTTTTTTGTACCTGTCAGATTAAGCTAGGAGCTGATTTTTTGCCATTTGGATTGGGAAATGGGTGCCAGGGACAAGACTGTTCGTAATTTGCTCTCAAAACAAATCTAAATTATGCCTCCCAAATACATGATGAAGATTGATGACAAATTAGTTGAGCTTGCTTTATTCCAACATATTTGAATTTCTGCAGGATTTGTATTCTTTGTTATCAAGGAAAATTGTGTTGGCAGAAGAATTAGGGAGGCTATAGATGTATACGGGGTACAGGATAACTGTGGGGCATTAAGGAAGGGCAGAACCCTGCCTTGCAGACGGTGAGGGCTAGGAATTTGCTGTTTTATAATCAGAATGACTAGAACTGACTTTCTGTGCCAACCATAAGATCCTTTGAACAAGAACCCCTTGTGGCTTTTCCCACTTCACTTCTCCTGTTGGTTGCCTTTTGCTTTGGAGCTGCAGAGGGTTGGTTCAGCTTTAAAATCGCACCTAATGACCACAGGCACGGTACCATTACTTGGTGGTACAGGCGAGGTGCTGAGTAATTGAGAGTCACTCTCATTGCTCGCTCTTGTTTAAATCCTTTCTTGTTTAGGGTCGAGGCAGATTACAGAACTAGAAGATATGCCAGGGACACATACACTCCCTCCTTCCCTCTTACTTGCAGCTAGGGATGGGCATAAACTGGCTGCTGAACTAAAGTTCGTCATGAATTTTGGCCAGATAGTGAAGCAGTGTTTGCAAACTGAAGAACTGTCATGAACTTTCTCAGCTTTTGAGGCAGTTTGTGGCAGCTCATGAGGAGCAGAAAGCAGGGGTTTAAACCCCTGCTTTTTGCTCTTCACAAAAAACAGCTCTGCTGTTTGGTTCAAATGTCTCCCAACAATTTAAACCAGTGGGAGCCATTTAAACCACTGCTTTCTGCTCCCCATGAAAACCTGAGGGCTCTGAGCCTGGGGCTGGCTGCCCAAGAAAAGCCCCTTTAAACCACTGATCTGCACAGAACTCTGTGGTTCAGCTATTTAAAGGGGCTTTCTTGAGGAGCCAGCCCCTGAAAGTCCCTTTAAACAGTTGAACTGTGGGGAGCAGGCTGCCCCCACAGCTCAGCTATTTCAGCACGAACCTCATGAACCCAGTTCAGTTCATATGGGAGCCGACTGGGTTCATGAGGTTGGTGGGTTTGGTTCATGGTTCACCCACAAACCATGAACCGAACTGCATTTTTGTGGTTCATGTTCATCCTGCTTGCGGGGAGGGCAGAGTATAAATACGATAAAATAAATAAATTCCTACTTGAAGCCCCCTTTGCTGTTTCTGGGTTTCCTCTCACTGTAGCACGCAGCAATGATCACAGCATGCCTGGCCTGATGGCTGTGGCAACCAATAGCTTGTGGGAGGAAAGAAAACACATCGTCGGACTTCTCCCAGGTTTAGGAGAAAGGCGTCAATTCTAAAAATGAAATATTCATTTAAATTATCTACTTTTCCTTCCAGGGTCATGAAAAGTGTGCCTTGTTGATTCTGGGAGAAACCCAAGACCTTGGCCTTATCAATGCAACTAACAGTGCTCTGCAGATGTGAGTATTTGCACAGCTGGTGGAAAACTCGTCTCCCTTGCTTTCTTGTCTATCCAGTAGCGCTGTAAAGGTTATAGCAATGAAGCAAGGAGAAGCATCATGTGAAGTGAATCCACTCCCAAACCCAATGATGTCGCCTCATTTGAGAGTGAAGTGTAATTTCTCTCTTGACAGAGGAAGTGAAGCCCCTGGGGGGTCTCTCTGGGGAAGAAAGACAAACCACTTTCTGTGATGCTGGACGTTTTGTCATGGGTCATCATTTACAGCCTTAATGAGAGAGACAGGAAAATGGATGTAATGATTGTATTTCTCATCTACAGTTGCTTTGTAGAGGCTTGGTTGGGATGAGTTTTGTTTGAATAAAAGGTACTAAAGGGTTAAATCTGTTTTGCACTCATTCCTTTTTCCATGGAATCCTGGGAACTGTAGTTTAGTGGACGGAGGGCTGCCGATCTTCTGTAGAAAATTCTCAGCACTCTCACCAAAATGCAGTACCCAGAGTTCTCTGGGCAAAGGCATGTCTGCTAAATTGGTATGTAGCCCTTATAAGTTGATATGGCAAGGCCTAATTATATCTATTCAAAGATAGTAATGAAATTTTCTCCAAGCTCAGTTTTATAAGAAATGTCTGTATTACCGTTCTAGCTTTCATGTGCAAGTCAGTTAACATCTAAGCTAGCAGTATAAAATGGATGACATTTAACTTTGTTAAGGACAACAAAATCAGACTACAGGTAAAGCAATACCAGTATCAGACACCGTAGTCATCAGTATCAAAAACTGGAAACTAGATGGGAAAGAGATTTAACCTGGGGTCTAAAAGTGCAAAATGTTCGTAGCATGGCGGGCCTCTTTCGAGAGGAGATGGTATGGCTGCAGTACTGCCACAGAAAAGACCCTGCTCCACACATTTGTAGTTCTGATCTTTCCATAAAATTGCAGTCCCAAGCAGGAGCTCTCTAAAGTGATTTGCTGCTTTTTTCAGTCTTATCAGGGGACAGTTTAGGTGTCAAGTGGTTTGGGTCTTTGTGAAACTCTAGATTTCTCTCCCAGTTTGTCTGAAATTGCAGCTGGGCCTAGAAGGAGGGCTGCAGCATTGACAGGGGCTTGCCGGGGTGGGGGGGGCGGCACAGTGGGCGAGAACAGCAGGGAGGAGTGGTGATGGCAGCTGAGCAAGTGATGCCAGGATGAGCCGTATAGGTGCCCTTCCCACCTGCGGCTGTGCCACTTGCAGTTGCTGCTGTGGCAATGGGGGCATTGGAAAACCTTTGTCTGGAAGGAGGTCAGGATTCCAACCGTGGTAACGCCCTCCGGCCATTCTCACAAATAAGGCTCACAAAAGCATAGTGCTATTGAATCTTATTCTACTTCTGGCCTTAAAATAAAGATGCCCACAGATGAATTGCTTGAGTTCCAGGCTTGTGACCCTTTTCATCAATCAGCCTGTCCACTTTCTCTCCGATAACTCTCCCCCTCAGCCTGCCCAAGAATACAAGTGTAATCTAGTTAACACCTCTCCCCCTTCCCCCATTCTTTTCCTTGCTGCTGTCGGCAGGCCGCTCCATATTGCAGCTCGAAACGGACTGGCCTCTGTTGTTCAGGCTCTGCTGAGCAGAGGTGCCACTGTGCTTGCTGTGGATGAAGAAGGTGCGTATTTCTCATTCCTGGAAACCTCTTCTCAGTAACTGTTTAGGGTCCGTTCCAGTGCAGTGTATTGGCAAAATGTATTCACTCAAACTGAAGAGTATGGCTAGCTCAGCTGGTTGGGAAGGGGGGAAATTTGGCATTGTTGCACATCCAGGGCTATTTTTGGGCAGGAACACACAGGAACGGAGTTCCGGCTGGCTCCTGAGTTGGCCACACCCGGCAGGAACTCATTAGCATAATAGGCCACACCCAACAGCAGGAACTCATTAGGACTGGCTACATTAGGGGTATGTGGCCTAACATGCAAATTAATTCCTGCGACAAAAAAAGCCCTGGGTTTTGACAACAAATAAGGTTAACAGAATAAGAAGCAAAAGGTGGGTGTGGCTGGATGACCACTCTTCTGGTAGCATGGGGGTGTGGCCTAATATGCTGATAAGCTGTGCTGTCAGTGATGTGGCCTAATATGCTAATGAGTTTCTGCTGTTGGGAGTGGCCTATTATGCTAATGAGTTCCTGCTGGGCTTTTTCTACCAAAAAAGCCCTGTGTACATCTATTCTCCCATGTCTTGATTTGAACTTAAATAAGACTATCTCCTCTCCTCCCCCTCTTTCCTTTCTGTTCACTCTTCATGTCGGGATCTTGATCTCTTTATTTTCCTTTGGGAAGTTAGTAGTATCTGTTTGATGCAGCCTAGCCAGAAAATGACTATGGTCCTTCATTTGCTGAGAAAAAATGGTCCTGTTCTGTATGCATTTGGAACTTGAGAGGTCACAGGTTTATATTGACACTGTATAGATTAGTTTAAAACCCAGCCAGGATTTTTCAAGAAGCACAGGGTTGTTTGGAGCTTCATGACAGCATAAACTGGCAAAGCTGTACTGGTTTGCCTTCTTTCCTTGCTCGAGAAATTTTCCCTCATGCTCTTTTGCATACATTGCTTTGAGCCCATGGTAGAAGAAAGGCAGAGGATATAAATGTGATACATTTATGAATGTGAAATATGGATGCAAAATTTGTTGTGCATCCTTGTGATTTCTGTTTATGTGTTTATTATCTCAAAAGCAGACACAAATTATGTTATGTTAACTTTAGCAGGGGCCACCTGACTAGATTTGACTGGACTGCCTGGTTTTTCTGCAGAGGAACTCATTGTCATTCCAAGCAGTAAGAACATAAGAGAAGCCAATGCTGGATCAGGCCAGTGGCCCATCCAGTCCGACACTCTTATCACACAGTGGCCAAAAATATCAGGTGCCCTCAGGAGGTCCAGCAGTGGGGCCAGGATAATAATAGTCCCCCAAAACCTGAACCAAGTCCAGGCATCCTCTGCTTCCCTGCAAACAGGTAATCAGAGCTGTGATTCAAACCCCTGTTCCTCAGGGCAGTGCATTCTTACAGTGCTGATCTCATAAAGAAGGGGGAGCAGATGCCTGGGCAGAAAATTGGGCGCATTATTCCTCTGAGAAGGGCTATCACTGTCCTGCTCTGTTGTGAGGATGGCCTGGAAGTAGCTTGGGCATGCCCCCCTGTGCCCAGCATTGGCACTGTGCCCGTGTGGCTGCAGAGCCAGTGCACTTGCACTGCAATTCTGTGCTGCTTTGGAAGAAAGGAGGGAGGGAAGAGAAAACCGCCCCAGGTAAGGCTTGTTGAACTTGCTCAATCTTTATGGTCCCTGTAGTTTGAGACACATCCAGTATGTTTCTCCAGGTGGCCCAGTTTTACTTGAAATGCATTAGCGACCTTGTTGCCCAAGTTTGGTCTAGTGGGATTGAGTCTCTTTCTTTCTCTTTTGTCTCACAGGCCATACCCCAGCCTTGGCTTGCGCCCCCAACAAGGACGTTGCCGACTGCCTGGCACTTATCCTTTCCACCATGAAGCCTTTTCCACCTAAAGACGCCATCAGCCCTTTCAGCTTCAACCTCCTCAAGAACTGCGGCATTGCTGCCAAGACGGCGGCTTGTAGTGCCCTGCCCAACGGAAACAGCTGCCCCTACACCAAGGATAGGCACAATGCCATCGGCTTAGATGGTTGTTACTCGGAGTAGCTTAAAAACCATGATGGGTGATCTAATCTATTTATTTAGAAATTCTATAAATATAGGACACTTTAAATGAGAACAAGACTGGACGGACCTTTCAAAATGGCCTGGGTACTGAGGGAGGGGGGGAGGGAGATCTCAGCTTCTGCTTCCTATATAGGCTCTGGTTTGACCACTCTCGCCATTAAATAGAACTGACCGGCAGTGATGTGGTTCTCAGATTCAACTGCATGGGAACCCTTGCCGCCCGTTATCATCATAGCGCTGAAAGCAGGCAGGTTGCAGGTCTCCTGCTGTTCATGCAAATATTTTGGCTTTCTGCCTTTAAAAAAAAAAGTCATTAGCCCTACTCAAAATTTAGACTTGTTGGATTGGAATTCCTTCAAATGGGTGGTTCTATTTTTTTGTTTTTTGTTTTAATTAGTCTATGAAATCCGAAAAACTTGTTTCAGATCTGACTGCGTCTGCCCTTCGTCCAAGGGCATTATCCGTAGATTCTGAGCTTGTGATTCCATTGGATATGTTACATGGCCGCCCATTTAAACTTCAGTTCCCACTGGTTCAATGCTCCTGAGAACTGAATGAAGTCCAAACCAAATTGATTTATCACGTGGGTTTGCTGAATAAGGAAGGCCCAATTCTCAAAGGAGGCGGGGGGGGGGCGCCTGAATTGGAAACTGAAAGCTGCTGAAAGTAGAACAGCCCAAGGCTTTCTTATCTGTATGGACCCCCTTTGCTATTGTGATAATTTTCTCCATGTCCCTGACTGATAACATTTATTATGTTGGCCATGGAAGCTAAGCAGGGAGCAGAAGCCTGAATTTCTTCCGTGCTTTATTTGGCATTAGGGGTTTGACAAATAAGGGGACCACCAAGGGTGGGCAGCGGCGCCTGGCAAAGTGCCACTATAACTGCTCCTTCTATGATGATGATAATTTCCCCCCCCCTGTTTTGTGTTTGTCGTGCTTACCCCTTTTGATTCCAGTGAAAACACTTGAATTGAGAACTACTGTACCTGGGACACTCTGATACCATAGGCAGCTTGTACTCCTTTGTATGCAAAATGGGAGCTGTTGCCCAGCCAGTGTGGTCCTCTCTGAAAACTTGCGTATGCGCTGCCCGAATTATCCCTACCATATCAGGCACTTTAGGGATTTTCTCTTTCTGGAGGTTTTTCTTTTTTCCCCGAAGGGTGGGGGGAGGTACCAAAACATTGGATCCCCAAAGAGAATTTCCTTCTTGGGTTTCCCCCACTTTTCTGTGTTGTGCAGTGTTTCCACATTAGACAAGTCAGTGTTGCTTTTTTTAAAAAAAAGAAATTATTTATAAAGAAACGAGCAAAAAAAAAAAAGCTTTCTGCAAGTATCACCTTTTTAAAGAAAACAATGCACTTCAAAAAACTAACTTACAATCCTACACTTGTATTTATAATTATTCCCCCATAGAATGCCATCCAGCAGGTTTCATTAGGGAGCTCACACATGTGTGTGTGTTTGTACCTATGTCTATAGGGTTAGTGTGTTGGGGGTTTTTTATTTTAAAAATTATATTTATAAAAATGCAGGCTTTGTGCATTTTGAGTGTGTGCACTGTTTTTTCTTTTCTTTTTTGTACTGTAAATTTTATCATGTGTAGAAACTAACAAAAATTCACCATATCACATGTATGTTCAAAGCCAAAGATTGGGGTGTAGCAGTCAGATGAGGGCAGATCTGTTTTTGATCCAGCAATTTTTCCCAGTCTTAGAGAGCTGCACTGGTTCTCGGACTGCAGCTGGCAGAGTACAAGAGTCTTGCAAAATAAATTATTCCAAGACATCACATGTTTGAATCAGTGAGCCATTGGGAGTAGAGTACTAGCATTTATATCCTTAAACCCCATCTTTCTTTTGGAATCTGCTAGACTGTTATGGATAAAAATATGAACTAATTGTATACTTTAACCATCCTGATTCATTGTGAATTTTACAGTTTTTTTTTAAAATAAGTAAGTTACAATTTCTTTAACCAAAAATTTAAATTGAAAGCCAATTTTGTTGTTGTTGTTGGTTTTACACAGTCCGAGTGTACCGAGTGAGTACCATAGCCATTTCCATAGTCTCCCTTACCTGGGGCTGGTCAGTTTTCCAAAGGGGGAATTAATCCAGATGTGAAAGGCAAAAACAAATCTGAAAATGAGGAAACCCTTTTGGCACTGTATAATTTACCAAAGCCAACCCGTTAGAGCCAAATATTTGAAGCTGCAATCTTGTCCTTTGGTGAACAGTGATTTCTCCCCCTAAAGAACATGTTCTCGGTTCTCATTTTATTCCCTTTTTTTCAGTCTCCACCAAATGTACTTTGTCTTCCCTACAGACCACTGCTTATCATCCTGTCAGCTCTTTAAACACGAGCTGGACATTTCATTAGTTTGCTACATATGGATAGGTTGCAAAAATCGGGGGCCTTAAGGTAGCGCGTTCTAGTCTTCTAATGAACCCAGCCATTTTCTTCAACAAAGCCTTCCACAAAGACTAGGGCGCTACTAGCTTAGCTGTTTGTTTCTTTGATGCCCAAGGAATTTTGAGAGATCTTTTTCACTTTTGCAGCTGCTAAAGGTAAGCATATCAAGTTTTACGGCACTTGCGGAAAATGCACTTGCCAAATAGCACAGCAACGGCCTGTTGCAAATTGGCCATTAATTTCTTAGCTGCACTGTGGTTGAGTTAATTTTCTCTGCCCTCAGTAGTTCCAAGTTCTCTACCTTGAAAGAAAGTGTTAACCTTTCTACACCAAATACCTCACGTGGGAATAGAAATGAACAAAACTTGAATGAAAAGGTCCCTCTTTCCCACCTGCCACCCCCTGTTGTTTAATACCGAAAGGTCCTTTTCACTACTCTATAGAGGGGTGGGGGGAGCTGGAAATAATTCTAAAACCTTGTTTACATGGTAGGGTTTTTCTAAGGTACTGGCAACTTGTAACTTTTTCTACGTTGTCTAATTTTATTTCAGCCTTTTAAGTATGTTTCTCTTGTCTCTACCACGCAAGAGGAAAAATGGGGGAGATGGGAAAGGAAGCTACAGAAAAAATTCTGATGTCACATTCTTTTTCAAGGGCTAAAATTAATCCTTCTTTAAAGACCATAAAGTCTCTAGAAGGGCCCCTAGGATTTGAGGTATTTACAGAAAGGAGGGAGGAGGGGCCCTGCACTAATTATTGTTGTGCCAGGATTTGGGAAGACCCCTCTTCCCAGTCCTCTGCTTCCTCCTCCAGATGCTGCTGTTGGGTCTACAACTCCCCTGTATTAGGTGGCTGGTCCTTTCTTTGGTAGCCAGAGGGAGCATGGCACATCACTGTTTGAGGAACAGAAAAGCTGCTTTAAGGCAGTTTTTCTGTGCTAGGTGGATGATTGTGAAGTTAGCAATGTGACCGATGTGAAGACTGGTGGCAGGGGGGGACAGGGGACTTCCCTCAGTTGCACAAGTCGGTGAACATCAAGTATTATCCATCTACATGTCTGTCCAGTTACATTTTAAAAAAACTCAAAAATGGCAGCCTGGGGAGAAGCTTAAAATGGTGGTAGTTTTTCCAAGGTCATTTCAAACAAGGGAATCTCCTAGCCTTAGCGGTATATGGATGTGCTTGCTTTTTTATTTTGTTTATTAAGATTGTAGCAGGTTTTCTTTTTCTTACCTAAGGAAAAATAACCTGACACCTGATCTTTTTTTTAATTAATACATACTAGCTGATAACCTGTTCCTTTTCTCACATGACAACATTAAACCTTCACTATATGACAATCAATGTGATCTCTTTAAGGGCTTCAGCGTTCTTAGTTCTGTAGCATCATGCATTTTTTTTTAATGTTCAGTTTTGTACCTTTTATCTCTCTTTTACAAATAATTGTGATGATGAAGTAAATGGAGTGGAAAGAATTCCAGCAGCGCATACGTGACTTAAATCTTTTTTTCTTACTTGCTTTTTAAATAAAGGTGAGGGGTAGGAGTGGGGTGGGGGGTGGGGGGTGGAGAAATTTGGCCAATTCTGCTGTAGTTGCCAGTCTTGTTCTCTTTTAATGCTGTAACATGTACATTTTGACAGCACAGCTTGACAATTTTAAGTAATAATCAAAGTGTCTGGTGGTAATAACTTGCATTATTGTGCTAAGATGAAAGTTGGTTTTCCCTAGTGCATTGTAAAGGAGGGCTGGAGGCAAACTTCCTTTTCTCTTCTCTTCTCTCCCCCCCCCCCCCCCCTTCTGCCTGCCTGCTTCAGTATTCTGCAAGCACATTGGTGAAGGATGTGCAGTATTTTATGCAGGGTTGGGGGAAGTGGGATGCCATTTCTCTGAGCGGAAGTTACAACAGGTTCTTGCTTACTATCTGATCCAGTCGCCACCCTCCTTAGGAAGAACATAGGTCTGACCATGTCTTTTTCTCTTTTGACTTTAAAATAGATGAACTCTCCCCCGCTCCCCCAATTCTTTTCTTCATGTTTAAAAACTGGTCAATGAATTTCCTCCTTTAACTCAACCAAACAAGGAAGTTTCTCTCCAACCACCTTTCTCCGAAGCACTTGCTTTACAAGTAAATAAGCACTTTTGTTTTAAAAGCATGAGGGTCTAGTTCCCCCTTTTATAGCAACCCATAGGAAAAAGGCCAGCAAGGGGAAATGGGATCAGGAGGACGAGGGGTTTTTTTTTTGTTCTTTTTCTTTGTCTGGGGTGGGAGGGAGGGTGGAGAATTCTTCTTAATTAATTTCATGTCTCTAGAGAATTAATGAACAAAGGGAAGTTGTGTTTGAAAAAAACAGCACAAATACATTTTAGCTTGATAAGTGTATTTGCACTGCCATTGTTAGATAAATGGGCCAACCCATTCTGGGAGCCCAGCTGAGCCATATAACTATTGACAAACACTGAATGTAAATGTCCTTGTAGAGGGCAAATACTGGGAAGCTATAAAATTGGTATTATATTCCGAAATGGGCACTTCATTTGATTTGAAATAACGAATCCTGATAAAAAAAAAATGATGATGTTCAGTTATTTTACTTCGTTTTATGGATCTGGGGGTGGGGGTGGGGGAATATTCCCAAATTTCTGGAGATTAGGAGAAATATTATTGTTTTATTGTTGCTTTCATGTTTAAACTCCCTTTGCCCCCCAAAGGAGTATGAAATCATGGGATATAGACCCCCCTTTATGGCTCTACGGTAAGAGATGAATTATGATCAGAATGGTACTTTTCCTGGAAATTGATATTTGAATTAGTGATCAAAATACAGCTCCACAGACTTTTTTTTAATGTTTAGGAAAGTTGTTTTCAGACTGTTTCCTGGAGCCCTGGGGAAGCCTATCTGTCCCTTGATGAGAAGATCAAGGTGGGTGGACTAGCAGTGTTCCTGAAAGACATCCTTTTGCCGGTCTTCTCTCAAGACGTATCCAGTGCTCCCCTGCAGTTGAGCATCCTAGCATTAATTCTCAGTTTGGGCAAGGCAGTTAGGCCCTGAAGCCCGATAACATCCGTTATTAAACAGAAAGTATGTCTGAGAACATAACCCAGGATTCCTTGAAGTGCTTAGGGATTCTGTGGCCAACCCATTCACAATGGGTTCTCTGGTAGATGAATCAATGCAAAAGAGGGTTCCCTGAGAGCAGGAACATCACTGGCTGAAACAGCTATAGACCTTTTTGTGTATGTTGATTCCATTCAGCTGTTAGTAAAAAAATAATCTCAGCCCTAATTAGCCACTCCTCCAACCATGCTGAAGGGACCATATTATCAGACAGGAGGATAGCAGCACTGATTTCTTTTAAAATCACTTCATACTATAAGCCCAACTCATCTTTCTCTTTGAGTTTTAGACGACAAACAAGGCAAAATCAAAAAGGTAGGGGGTGGGTGGGGAAAGGGAATTCTACATTTTAAATAACCACAGTTGTGAAACTGCTGGATTGTTCAGTTATTTAAAATTGTTTCTCTGGGCTGAGATCTTCTGGATTGTCCAGCACTAACTAAGCATGAAGTCATTTAAAAACTTGACTTCAGGGCCATCAGTTGCTTAAGAACTCCATGCAGAGAGAAGATGAGGATGTACAGAGATTTCCCTGTTGAAGAAAAGATGTTAATAGTGGCAAGGATGTTATGTGAACCTTGGAGTGGTGGCTTCACAATAATCATGATTATTGAATCAACAAAAAAGCCTGTGTTAGAATAGGAGGGAGGTGATCTGGGGTGGGGTGGGGGATAAATCTTTAAGGACTCCTTTTTATGGCATCTGTAGCAAGTTGTAAATGCTGCACCTATGTATATTATGCACATAAACATTTATTTTAAATAAGATAGGACAGACCTCATCACCAGTCAGGTATAAACGACTCTTCCTCTTCTGTGTGTTGGTTTTTTCCAGTGTGTGAGTGCGTGCGTGTGTGTGTGTGTATATGTTCTGTGAGCATTTTTTCAAATTCACTTCTGGTGCAAAAACAAAAGGGATTGAAAAAGAAAAAAATAGCCTTACTTTAAGTCCAATTTTATCTTAGTTTGTTAACTTGAATATAATAAAATGCATGAAAGTCTTTGAGACTAGCTGAACCTTGTGTGCACTGTGGGTGGCAGTAAACTTTTTTCTAGACAAAAATTAGTATGCAATTTCAGCCACACTTGGCTCTTTCTAAAAGTCCTGCTTTATTTTCTTGATAAGAATGGCACGGGGAGGTTGGATGATGCCTGCTTGTGCCTGATTCACCTTCTCAAAACTTTGGAAACTGACCCCCCCCCCCCTCCCATGACCAAAATAGAAACCTTTTTAATACTGCATGAATAACCTCAAGTGTTTTTCTTTAGTCCCCACGCAACCAGCATTTCCAGCAGGTGGAGAGGCTTTGCGACCCCTTCAGACAACTGGGTAGGCAGCATAGATGGCACAGCACGGTTGTGTAATTAGATCATCTGCTTGAGGGCCTCCATATTGCTTTTTGGGTACAGTAATGGGTAAAATATGAAGGTTATCATTCCATAACTTTTGCACTGTTTAGTAAAGAAAAGCCAGTGACGTCTCTGGTCAGGGTTGGCTTTTGAACTGGGGGAGCCAGAACACATCACTTCTTATGGCGATAATAACTGGAAAGCAAAGGGACATCTTTTTGCAAAAAACTGGCATCTTACTAAAGATCAGGAAAGAGAGTGCCTTCAGGTTTTTGTCTCTGTTGCAGATGTACAGTATGCTCTGAAGAGATGCTGCCTTGGTGGTTAATGGCATCTAAACCTGCATCAGTGCAGAGCGCAATCCAAAGTGGAGGTGCTTTATCAGGAATAGAGACTACCTCAGTAAAACAGCATGAATTGGTCTGAGATCTGGAAGTGTCTACTATTTATCTGTTGTCTTGATCATGAAGTAGTGTTGGTTTTTCATTGACTTGGTAGGGAATGTTGCTATTTTCCCTATGGTTGTCTTTCCTGCGGTGCAGTAGTTTGGCACTGGATCAGTCTATTTGATCTCAGAGGTGATGGTAGGTTTAATTTTGTTCTGTCAGGTTGGCTGGATTTTTCTGCCTTGTGATTCTGCCAGCGTCTTTCTATCTGTCACCTCCTCTAAACACACCAGCTTTGTGAAACAGGTGAAAACAATCCCCTCCAGCAGTTCTCCAGTATCATAGCAGGGGAGAGGGCTGGCCATCCACCCACCCTGTGGTACATCCCTGAAAACAAACCTATGTTGTTTATGTTAGGAAGGAACACACATACAGTTTTGTTTTCTCTGGGCATTGCCTTAATTCCAGGATTTGCACTAATATTTTGTCTGGCCAGTTGGGGATCTCTTAGGCAATGTAGAGGGTGGGAGGAAAATAAGATTGAACAGTGTATAGGGTGGGAGGGAGGGAAGGAGGCAAGTGTTGTGAGTTGACCAAAAAAGAGAAAAGGCCAGTTCTTGTGGTGGAACTGAACATGTGGAGGCTTACATCCAGACTCAGGTGGCAAGTGGCAGGAGGGGAGGAAAGGAGGACTCTTGTGAAATGTGCCCCCTCTTCTTTTATTCAAGATAGGTTAGATGTGCAGTATGCTTGTGTATTTGGAGGCATTCTTCTTGAGGCTTTGGGTGTAGATTTTAGAATACTGCATCTGCTAGGGTATGATAGTAAAATTTGTCATTCCATTCCATTTTCATTGGAATTTAAAAAGATACATTAATGACATTTTTGGCACAGTTGGCTTTCAAAACAAAGGCTACAGCTGATGGTTAAAAACTAGAAGGGGCAGCGGTACAGTCTGACGAGACGCTACTGTTTGCTGCCAGTTTTTTAGATTTTGGAAAGGCATTTTTTTTTATCGGTCCACTTGAAAGGTACTCACCAAAATGGCTGCTTGGGTTTGTGTGTGTGTTTTGAATTCAAGTTTTAGATGGGAAAGACTTCTGTGATGGGCTAGCTGACTTGCTAAGTGGTCTGAATGTTACGTGTATCCGCTGCTTGTCAACACTTCTTTGCAGATGACGGGGGCATTTTAAAGATCTCCTGTGGGCTTTCCCCCATATCTTAGCTTTCTCTCCTCTCATCCAAATAAGCCTTTGAAAAACTACACTGATCATTCCAGATGGTGGTGCTTCCTGTGGTGGAAAAATATACGAAGTGGGTGGTCAGCCCTTTTTAAGAACAGCTGGTTGGTGGGCCATGTGCTCAAAGAAGATGCATCATGCCTCAAGGCTCAATGGAGATGCATCTTAAGCTCTCTGGAATACTGAGCGGGGTCTTTCACCTGAAGATTTTTCTGTGGTTTTCTGGCGGAACTGCAGTGGCTTTTCTCTTATCTTCACTATTTCATTGTCAGTTGTTGTTTTTCTATGGTTTCCTCATTATTAGAGAAAACATGGCAGAATGATGAGGAAACCATGTGAGGACAGTGAGGTGAGGAAACTTGGAGATAACTGCCGCAGTTCAGCGCCCACACCTCAGGAGAGCCTCCCATGTGAGAAGATCCTTGGGTCTAAAGAAATGTGGCTTTTCTTTTCTACATTGTGGCTCCCTTTTCCCCCTCTTAAAGGAACGCTGAGTGGTGGTTAGGATTTTCTCTCTTGGTCACACGCACTTCGCCAAAGTTACATACCTTGTATACAAAACAACCTTTGCTTTCTTCATAAAGTGAGCAACCCTTAGAATATTAAAGCCTTATAAAGCACACACGACTCAAATCTACATTAACAGTCTGCATACGTCACTTCTTAGGTGTCATGTAGAGGAACAGTTACCTGGTCTTTTCTTCCTAGTCTAAATATCCCTTTGCCCCCACAGTGGGCACACCGGATGTAACTGTTTTAGCCTCTAAATAGCTTTAGTTTATATTAGCTTCCTCCTCTATTCTATCCCAAGGATGTTGAATGATGGAGCTTTATTCCGCAGCTTCTTGATGCCACTCTAGTGTCTTACCTGCCTTGATCATGGCCAAAACGTTTATTTTTTGTTTTGCTTAGGGAGGATGCTTAACAGGTTCGGGAGTCATGTCAATTTAAGTAGCAGTTTTGAAATCTAGCATGTCTGCAAGGTTTTAACAGAAGGACTCCAAGGTTCTGCCAGGCTTTTTGAGCAACACTCAATCTTATGTGCAGCATGGCTTTTTGAGCAATACTCCATCTTGTGTGCAGCATGGCTTTGGTGCTTGCCCTTAATTGTATACACATGGGTATATCACATTGTCAAGAGCTCTTCTGCCAAACCGTGACACTTCCTTTCTTCAACATGCAGGCAACTCTGTAACTTTCTTGCCTTGCAAACTCCCAGGTGTTTGAGAGGAAAGAGGGAGCTTTGCAGAAGAGTGTGAGGCTGCTTCTTCAGGTATGTTTAAAGTGATGCTACCCGATATATGGTGGTTCTCTCTCTTCCCACCCCCAGTAGCGACTTGATGGCATAGTTATTTTGTGGAGGTACAAAATTTGAAAATTGCACTGAATATAGCTATGTGCCAGTTCATGAGCTGTCATTTGTTTTGGTGTTTATCCTCTTTTCAAACCAAAAATTAAGTCTTCTTTTTGTTCCTGGAGGATGATGCAAGTGTAGTGTGTTTGTTATTTGCCAAGCTTTCTTAGTTTAGCTAACTCCTCAACCCTCGCATAGAAACAGTACCGTGCTAAAGAAGATAGTACAGGCAATTTTTAAAATTGCAAAATGTTTTAATTCTTTCAGTATTCCCTCTGGTACAGGTGAATGTTTATCAGTAGTTAAGGAAGCATATTTAGCTATATATAGCCAGATTTTTCGCCTGAAGTGTTTGAATCTCTGCCTGTTTCAGCAATGTTTTGCTGTTTATAACGCTCAGTTTGCTAAAGACTGCTTCTGTGGCTTCTTCTTAAAAATACAGATAGGTGCCTGCCCATGAAGCCAGTATCTGAAGGCACATGTCAATGGCACATGTGTATTTGCAGTTCTGATTTTAACACATAGGTGTTAGTCTTGACAGCAGAAGGTCCCAGGGCACTCCCTGTTTCCATTTGAAGGGGGGGGGTACATACACTGGGAAAACAGGGCCAGCTCCCTTGAGGTGAGAGACAAGAGCATCTTCCCCCCTCCCATCTGCATCATGCTCCTGTCATCCAAAGGGTAGCTTTTCAGATAAGAACAGGAAGCGAGGGCTGTGTCATTCCACCTTTGTCTTAGCTCTGTAGTTGCTCCCTAAAGGAGCAAGAGAAGCAACTGTTAGCTTTTTTCCCCAAGTAACTGCCAGCTCAGCCACCATAGCCTTACAATGAAGGACATCTGAGCTTTACTGATTTCTGTGGTGCAGAATTCCTGGGGCCGGGGGGGGGGGGGGGGGGGCGGAAAGCACCATTTGGGCTTTTCAAGTTCTTGCTTTGCCAGAATTTCTTCCCTGAGTGCTTGTATGTCAGTACTATCCAAAGTATTGGGGGGGGGGGATTTGAGATTGTTTCCTTTGTCTTCAGGATAAGTCCTTCCTGCCATTTGTCTGGCACTGGGTACAGTGAGGGAGGTTTTTCTGTAACAGGTGAACTAACGTAAGAAGGAAGCAGTGCACCTATATATGAGCCTAGCTGGCTATCTTATTAGAGACATGAAAGCTAGAAGCAGTGACATATAACTCCTTTTAGAGGAGCATTTCTTCTTCCGACTACCATTCCCCCCCCCCCCCTTCAAATCAGTAACCCTTCTTGCTTTGAGGTCTCACGATCCATGTTTTACACTTAGAAAATGAGTGTTTCTTTTGATGGCCTGGTGGGAATGTGCTGAGGCAGATAAACAAGCTACAGCTGGAGCAGAGTGTGAAATTTTCTTCTTTTCACAATTTACTGAAAGATCCCTGTTGGCATTTAGAGTATAGGACAAAATCTGGTGACCGGAACGGAGCCCTGAACTCCCAACTGTTACCTGTGATTCCAAAGTGAAGAAAGGATGGCCCCAGTCCATAAAAACAGCGGTTAAGCTCATTATGGGCCCTGCTGTTCACAGTTCCTCAAACGAAAGATGATAGTGAGTTCCTGCCCTGAGCCTCCTTCCTGGGTGGGGAGTACATTTGCTTTAGGGCCCCCCTGCCTCAGTGCTTTTATTGCAATAAGACACAGAAATTGGCCACAAGCTCCAGGTCACCATAATTTACTGCAGCTTCCTTGAATTCATTGGAAAGTAGAGACTTTTCAAACCTGTTTTAAAATTAAAAATAAAAATTTGAGTGTTTCAGAAAACAGAATAAGTGGGTTTTCTTCAGTGGTACATCGCTTCGGGAGAACGGCATGTATTGTGGTCTGGGGAGGCTTCCACGGGCTTAAGAGGCTCTTCCATTAGGGGCCAGAGCCTTAGGCTGGAGGAGGGCTTTGACCAGTGGAGTCATATAGTACATGCCGATATGTTACACAAACCAGACGCTTTGTTTTCTGTTGTTCAGTTGTCTTGAAGCCTATAGCTTGCCTAATGTCCCACTTTTGTCAGGTTTGGCAACCTCTTCTGAAACTGAGATGGAGGTTCCATTTTGACAATCTCATGTACAGAGGGGGGTTTTCTTTCTTGCCTTAGTTACCTAAACTCCATTCCTAAACTACATATTTTTCTGAGGTGTCTTTGAGGTGGAGCCGTGGTAAACTTGTATTATTGTTAACGGTTCTGTTGCAACAAACGTCACCAGATCAGAGTGCTGGGGTGGTGATCCTTTGAAGAACAGCAGGAGTTGCTTTGATTTCCTTGCATTTTGTTTGTTACAAACATGCCCAAATAGTGGCCCAGGCTGCCTTTCGTACTGGGTGTGTGCTTGTCTTATAGCAATACATGTTGGGTCTAATCTTACAGGCACTTCAAAAACTACCTGTGCTCCAAACACATTTCTTTCTTGGGAGCAGCAATAAAGGGATGGGGTGGGTTATGGGGAGGGAAATCAATTGCCGTGTTGAGAGTTTGCAGCCTGTTTATATCGCTTGCACTGGCTTAAGTTTTGTTTGCATTTTTTTTTTGCTATAAGGGGAAAGATTGTGATTAGACCTATATGACCATTAATTTCACTCCTGGTGGGGGGAGGTCAGTCCTTTGTAGCTTTGATTATTCCCATGCTGTTTGTTTTCACATTTATCCTTCTGCCCCACTTCTCAGTGTTGTTGTTTTTTACAAAAAAAAAAAAAAAGGCCTGTTACTTTGCACTTGGACGCACAAATGGTGTGTGTCGCTCAAGGGGCATCCTGATTGTGTTGGGGTTTTTGTGAGTGTGATAGGTACAGCTGGTGTCTTGTGGTGATCTTCGTAGCTGAGGATGGTCTTGATGGATTGTGTTCTGTCTGCATGAGGCACGAACCTTGATTTCAGTTGTTACTGTTCCTTCTCCTCTTACCTTAACCATTCTCTCTGGTGGCAGTGCACATAGCTAAGCAGAAGAAGGTTGCAGAGAGTCAAGTGGACACCTTTCTCTTGCTTTGTTAAGGGGTACACTGCCTGTTTACCTGTAGGAGAGTTCCAGCTTGTCTCTTAAAGCTCAGTAGAAATCGTCTGTGGAGCCTGCCTTTAGTGGAAACATAAAATACCAGGCCGAAATCCATTCTTAACAATGGCATAAGTGGTTCAAGAACATAGTCTTGAATTAAAGGGCCTGGAATACTTTTGAACCGTTTTTTCAAGAATTCCATCATGGAGGGCTCTTCTAAGACTACTGTTTAATAAGGAGACCTTGGCTAGGGCTTCTAGAGCTGATCTTGCAAACTCTGGAGGAGAGGTGCGGGATCCCTGGGGAAGTCTGCACGACTTCTGCTTAAAATGAAGAGGAGGCAATACAGTATTCTCTTTGACCTGTCACTGAGGTTCCTAAGTGGGAGCTTCTGCAAAGTGGAATGGATTTTTCCACTGCTTCTCACATCTTGTGGGTCCAAAGGCATTCAGAGAAGAGCGTACATGGTGGTGTGGCCTCAGCTTAATGTACTGTTGTTAATTTTATCTGCACATTTTGGGCAAGGCTTGAAACCTTAATTAGCATCTCCACAGCATTTTATTAATTGCATTAGGGCCAGTTGCTGACTCTTTTTTTTTAAATTAAAAGAGCTAGACGTTGCTTTTGCTGCTGTGTCTGTCTTTCAGGGGAGCCGGGAGGGAAGGAGGTGTCACTTCAGAACTCTGCTGAGAGATTCTAGGGTGTCCCTTCCTTCCCTCATTATGGCATTCAGGCATTATCTGCATGCCCTGATGTCCCAGGGATGCAGTATCACTTGATCTGTACTCAGCATTACAGTAAGAAAAGGCAGTGAGCTTTGATATTCCTGGCTTTCTTTCCCTGTCCGTAAGGTTCTCCCCATCCAGGGTCACAGCCCCAGAGGCCCCGACTATGGAGGACCAGCATTAGGATAACCTGTATGGAAAGAGTGGGCTTTGGGAAGGCGGGCAGAGCTCACCACACCTCACATTTCCACCTAAGTTGCCTGCCCCAAGTGCAAGCACTTTAACCTGTGTGTATACACATGTATGTATGTATGTATGTATGTATGTATGGGAGTGAGAAAGAGAAATCTCAGCATGTTTTAATTGAGGGTGGCCTCAGGATATAGACAGATGAACAGGTGAGGTAAAATCATCACGGGCTTTTAGTAGTGACGATATGTCTGTGCATGCATGCACCCCTCCCCTTTTTTTGAGATGCTGTAATTACATGTAAACATGGACATTGTTGACAGAGATTCCATTCCACCATAGTCACTGCATTTCAAAAGCTGGTGCATATCCTGCTTGCCACAGGAGTTGTCCCCGTGGCTGGGTTGCCATCACCAACTCTTTAGCTATATAGCTTATATGGGGTTTTGCCTGTGGCCAGTTTAAACTGGTAGGATGTTGTACTGAACTCTCACTGTTTATGTTGGATCCGTTTACTTAAAATGCAAAAGGAATATCATCCTTTGGTGGCTTTACCACTTCTGATTGTCATCTGAATTCACCCTAGTTCTATGTTTATTGGTCCATTTAAAACAAAATCCAAACATTTATACTTTTGGATCTCTTCCCCCTCCCCCTCAAGAGCCCAATCCAGAACAGCTGTGTAGTTAATTTAAGGGTATTTAGATTGCTATGCATGAAAGGTGGAAGTTTGGATGTTGAATTTGTTCACTTTTCAGAACTTTAGGGGGACAGGAGGAAAACAGGTCTTTGCACCTACCTCTTGCAATAAAAATGAAGTGGAGCAGGACACTGTAGAACCCTTTCTTGCTCTTCATCTCTTTGTCGACGTAAAGTCTGTGCAAGGAAAAAATCTGAACGGAGAGGAGCAGCAGCAATAGTGGAAATACTTTCTCCTGCTCTGTGTGGGTTTGTGTTCCTTCTTATCCTGTGATAAACTAGCAAATGTAAATGGGGTTGGGTGGGGTGAAGGTGGGTTAGCTCTTAGATCAACTGCTTGTACTTGAGGGGCTTGCTTTGGTTTTTTTGGTCTTTCCGTTTAACAGCTTGGGGTTGGATAACCTCGGGGAAGAAAGCTACTTGTGCATTCTCCTTCAGAGCACTAAACCTACAACCTGCTGATCAAAACCAGCGCGCCGGCACATTTGTCCTCCTTGAGAGCAGGGGCCTTAATTGGAGGGTGCTTGGCTAAGGAGGATTATTATTATTATTGGCTTAGATGCCTTTGTTACACATTTTTGCAAGACGAAAGGGTGCCGGGGGGGGGGGGGGGATACTGCCTACAGAACACTCCCCATCCAAGCTTGTTGACCCACAGCAGTTGAGGGAGGTTTAGCTTTGCACCATTGTCTTGTTAGTATTGTGAATCTTGGACCAATGTTTAGAACAGACTGAAAAAAAGGACACATTCAATCAGCTCACAGGCCTGCCTTCCTGCTTGCAGACACACGATCTTCCTTCGAACACTGGTTTAAAGCACAAAAAAGGCGCTCTCCACAAATGGCTTGCAGGGTTGGTTGTGGGTGGGAGCTCCCGATGCAGCCCCAGCTCCTCTCCCAAGCTAATGCAGTCCCAACCCAAATGCAGCAGAGTCCCCTTGTGTTCCAATGTACAATCAAAATGTAAATCTTTTTTCTACGTCCCACCTTACAGTCCAAAAGCTTGAAATGCAGGTGCTCTTGTTGGCATCATTCCTTTCTCAGTGGTTCCCTCACCTCCCTACCCTAATCCCTCCTCCATTAGCGGCCTCTTGACAAAACGAAGCACTTGGTCTCTCAGTAAACGAACCTCTGACAAGTCTGCATTTCCTTCCAAGAAAAGAACAGACAACCCCCTTTCCCTCTGCCTGGTTGTTCCATGAAATGAATGCATTAATAGTAAAACATCTAAATAAATATATGTATGAAAAGAATAAGGAAAATTTGAGAGCTACCACAAGCCATCCATCACCCCCCAACACACCCCCTTCCTGGGCACAGTGTGGAAGCCACCTTGTATAAGCCCCCTTATGTGAATCCAGTGAATGGTTACTTTTTTTGTCTCAGATGTTATATATATATAAATATATAATATGCATTTTCGGAATTTCTGCATCACCTTTTGGGGGTGGGAGAAGGGAGGGGGTTGAACAGGAACTTAAAAGCTAAATTAAAAACAAAGCATTCAGACTTGATCTATTTTCTACAATGTATGCTGCGACCAGGTCCTGTTATTCATATTGTGGCTTTGAATCAATTATGTTTATTAAAATGCTGTTGCTTCTATCTGCCTCTGACTTGTTTTTCTGACACCACATGGGGGGGGGGGGCTGAAGTATGGGGAGAGGGCACAAGCAACAGTCGTGTTCTGACAACATAATCTGGTAACTTATTCTTATTCATCATCATCATCTATTCTCCAGCCTTACTCTGTAGTAGATGCCCATCAGACATCATTTTCCTATCCTTAAAGGTACGCTTCACCTTGGCTTGGTTTGTTAAGGCAAAATAATGCTACTATTGCACAACTATTGATTATTTAAGGGTCATTCCATAGGTATTTTAGTTTCCTGTTTGTGCAGACTGTTCCTGGAAGAAGATCTGAGCCATGTTGCCTAAGTATGTTTTGTGTGTGGCAATGGCCCTTTTATTTATTTTTAATCTCCCTTCAATGATGGGGATGATAGTTATTTTGTATGGAGAGCCAAGAGCATCACACCTTTGGGTTTGTTAAAGGGACAGAGATGGTTCTGTGTATACTTGCTTTCTTTTGGTACATGAGGGTATTGGTTCCTAGAGAGTATTCTTTTTCCTCTGTGGCATACTGAGGTACTTTAGGGAAGGGGTGAAGTAGCCCTTGGGTTAAAGAAAAATCTTATGAACAAACAATTGAAGAGCATGCATGTTCTTTGGTGGCTTGCCTGGATCCTTCATTTATTCCTCAGCATAACCGCTAATCCCAATTCTCCCCCCCGCCCCATTCTGTACTCTCTATCCATTACCTCTGTGTCCTGCCCTTCTTTCAAGGCGCTCAAAGTGATGTTTATGGTTCTTCCTTATTTCATCCTCACAACAACCCTATAAGGTAGGTCAGGCTGAGAGGGACTGTCTCAAGGTCATCACCCAGCTAGCTTCATGCCAGAATGGGAATTTGAAACAGGTCTCATATCTCAGTCCTACATTCTAACCACTATACTACCATGGCTTTTGGGGGGATATTTTTTAATGTCCATGTGTGTGTACACCTAGAAGTCATGGTTACTGACCCCTACTGGGGGCATGAAGGATATTCAGAGAGGTTGCCCCTTCCTCCCAGCTCTGGTATTCCAAGGAGGTCTCCCATCCAAGTACTTGCCAGAATCGTCCCTGCTTACCTTCCGAGATCTGACAAGGTCTGGCTTGCCTGGGCTATTCAGGTCAGGGCACCACCACAGCTTTCTTAATATGCTTTCTTCCATATAATCTGAGATGGAGACAAAGTCTTTAACCTCTCCGTCCTTCTTGTGAACAACACCAGAGACTTTGGAAGAGATTTATCTTTACTCATTGGCAGTCGCTCACTTTAATCCTGTCCTCCCCTGTGAGAGCCATGGGAGAGACCATCAAACTTGTCTCCTTGTTTACCTCAGGTGCTGTCTGCCACAGGCCAGTACTAATAACCAGCTGTGGTACAACAAGGGGTAGACTGCCATTTAAAGAATTCATTTCCCTTTGTCTTGAGCTAAATAAGGAGAGAGCCAAAGTGACTGGCCTTGTCCTACCTAAAAATTGTCAAAAATTGGTTACAAGTTATCTGTGAGCCTCACTCTAAATTCGTGAAGTGGGCTTTGAGTACATTAGGTGACTCAGTGCTAGCCTGCTCCCCTTCCACCCAACCCTGCATGTCCTGCAGAAGGCCAGTGAAATAGCCTTTCTGTGACCTCTCCCAGAGCTTTTTTAAAAAATGTATGGTCAAAAATATTTTGCTGCCTCCAAATGGCCTAGGCTAGATCCATTGCAAAAGCTGTTGGGTGCCGTTTGAATTGTTATATGGCTTCCCTAGCAACCCTTACAAAATAAGGCCTCCTTCAGAGCCTTACAGTGGAGAACTCAAAAGAAGGCCTAGGTGCCACCACCACTTTCCCATTTTCTCTCTAGCATAAAATAAGGGTTAGTTCTGCTCATCACTCCCTGTGCCTGAGGAATTCCAGTTTTTTCATATCAGTGGAGAGCAGATATGGCTATATATGGGGGGGGCGGGGAGACCATTGTTTCAGCCGTAGCTATGCCTACAATGAATGTCCACTGGGAAGTGTTTTGAAACCTTATTCTTCTTTATTGGTACACTTGGTTAAATGAGAATGAATTTCAGAACTGCATTCATTATACAGATAGCTTGTAAAACACAGCCATGCTGCGGGTACTTTTTTTACATCCCCCCCCCCCCCAAGTCAAGATAGCTTCTCCTGTTGAAAGCCTTTCAGTTAAAGTGCAATGGGAGCCTACAATTTATATCCAAATTGAGTTGCTCCATAAGATAGCTGCTGTCTTACATCTCCTCCGCCCCCCACCCCCCAGCTGCTGCCTTGCACTGTGAAAGGCACACAATTTGTGCCTCAAGCAATTTGTTGCTACTCCCCCTTTATAAAGTACAAAGTGTTTTATCATATTCCCCTTTTGTGGGAAAGGGATACCATTGGCTTGTCGCCAAATGTGGAGGCAAGTAGATGGAATGATGTATTGCTGGTGCTACTGATCTTCCTCTTAAATTGTTCCCTCAAATGGGCATCCTCTTGGGAAAATACAGCCAGTTTCATCACCCCTAAGGATGCCATGAGAAGGAGATTGTACTGGAGTGGACAATTCCTTCCTTCTTTACATTTGGGTTTTGCATGTTGAGAGAGTGCTACCCATCCACATGGAAACTGATCTGGCCTTCGAAGATGGCAATGCAGAGCATAAGGGCACCTCCCAGAAGGAAGCCCAGGTTCTGGAGGACAAAGTGTATGAAGGAGCCTCTCTTACCCCTGGGAGAGCGCCTCTGCAGCATCTCAGGCAGCTAAAAAGAAGCAAAAACAGCCTGTTATCCCCTTGGGAGCCACAATAAAACAGCCAGCAGGTTAAAGAAGATTTGTCCTTGAAAGCCGTAACAAGCAGATTGTACAATTATATTAATCACATCACGACCTTTGGCTACCTGAGTCCCTGGGCAATTTAGGAGCAGAGGCCTTGGGGTGTTACTTCACCCTTCTGTCAGAAACACCTGCTCTTTCGCTTTCCATTCCTCTGTGACACGGAGTAGGCACTTCTCCTTACTCCACAGTTTTTAGCCTGAATCTATTTATTTTACAGGGGCCACAGTGGCTCAGAGCTAAGATACTGAGCTGCCGATGAAAAGGCCAGTAGCTCGGCAGTTCGAGACCCTAGTGCCGCATGATGGAGTGAACTCCCATCTCTGGTCCCAGTTCCTGCCAACCCATTTATTTATTATTTGTATTTATATCCTGCCCATCCCGTGAACCTAGCAGTTCAAAAGCAAGAAATTGCAAGCAGATAAATAGGTACCGCTTCAGTGGGAGGGTAACAGTGCTCTGTGCGCCTCGGCATTTAGTCACGCTGGCCACATGACCACGGAAGTCTTCAGACAGCACTGGCTCATTGGCTTGGAAACTGAGATGAGCACTGCCCGCTAAAGTCAGTTCAACTGGCTTTCAAGCAGGGGAACCCTTTACTATATATTTTACAGGGAGAAAACCCTGCAGAATCCAAGGGAGTGCTTTCAGGCTTTAGTTAACATAAACCTGTCCTTCCTCTAAGAAGCTTAAGGCAGCATGTATGCACTCTCTAATATATCCTTAAAACAACTCGGTAAGGGAGGGTAAGCTGAGACATAAAGACTGGCTCTAAGGTAACCCAGTGAACTATGTAGGGGACAAAGATTTGCATATGTTTTTTAAATCTAGATATAACCCAGTGTGATGTGATGACAGCATCAAGGTAGGACCTGGTTTCAGATCTCTCAGTCACAAAGCTCATTAGATGACCCTGAGCTGGATGGTCTTTCCACCTAACTAACTACCTTGCAGTGTTGTGAGACAAACTGGATGACGAAGAACCATGTATGTTGCCCTGGGCTTCTGGATGCAAGGATGGAATAAAAGTGTAATACTTCTAAAATAACAAAGATTATCCCAGCTGAAATCTTGAAAGAAAAGGGTTTTACACAGGGGTCATTTCGTAGAAAAAGAGGTGCAGGAGCTCATTAGCATAACTTATTTGCATATGCTACACCACCTGACATCACTGGAAGTATGTCAAAAGGCAAGAAGGAAGGAAGGAAGGAAGAGGGGTCAGCTACTAATCCAAGCCTCAGAAATACCACTATTCTTGAAGGATAGCTTCAGCGGTGGCTGAAGCCTTCAGAAGGCTGGTTGGAGGAACAAGGACCTTTCCAGGGGACGGGGTCGTTTCGCTGCAGCCATGACACAAGCAGGCATTCCCCCATGGGGAGGGGGGCTGGCACCAACTCCTGGAGCTGCGCTCCCCCGAGCTCTTGCTCAAAATGACCCCTGGTTTTACGTATAAGGAGTTAGCTGACACTGAGAAAGTGGGCTGGAAGTAGAATCCTTCCCTCACCCTCAAAGGCTAGGAGTAGACACAGGATTGCTGTTTGGGAGGCCAGAGGCAGAAGACACAGGGCCACATGTTGCTTTCCATTTCCTTGTACACGGACAACAATCAGATGTTAAATAGCTGAAACGCTCACAAACAATATTTGAAAAGACACAGGCTGTACAGCCATTAGTTAAAGTAAAAGGAATGGGCAGCTGAAGCTTTTCATGGCATTGGCAGACATTCCAACAAGTAGGTATTTGCTGCAGACCAAGCTGACACTAAAGGGACAGCTAGAGGGACCAGTTTAAAAGTTGGCAACCCCCTTGGGAGAGGGTTCTGAGCCCTTTCCCCACTACTTTGGCCCCTGAAACAATCTCTCCTCCCCAGCTGCAGCACTTCCTCTTGGGCTTATTGCTCGTTTTGGAAGAACTGGAAGAAATGCTGCTGAGTGGAGGGGCTGGGGGTGTGTGTCAAAAGTTGTGGGTAAGGACAGCTTCAGCACCACTTCTCGGCTTCCAAATTTTGCATAATCTGTTTTACAGTTGTGCCTCAGTTCCATGTTCTTCTAGGTGGGTCTTCTGCAGCATCCAAAGAATTAGAACATAGCCAACTCAGTTGAGCCATCGGGCCTGTATACTGTATGACACAACAAGGCAGCCAACCCAACCACCCATGCATAGTGGTGTGCGGAGGGAGGACAGCCACTGGAAAGTCCTTGGTAGGCCACGTTACTTCCACTAGCTGAGAAGACATCTGGGAGTTTCTTCCTCCTCTCTCTGACCAAGGTTGATGGCCTTTTTATACACAGTGTTGTGTGAGTGGAAAGTGCTGTCATGTTGCGAGGGTTTCAATGCAAAAACATTTTTTGCCATTGTCTGCCTCTGTATAGCAACCTGGACTTCCTTGGTGGTCTCCCAAACAAGTAGTAACCAGGGCTGACCCTACTTAGCTTTTGAGATCTGACATGATAAGGCTAGCCAAGAAAAGAATAGCTATGAGAACACTATAGTCTCTTTTTTTTAAAAAAGTGCAAATCCACAAAATTGCTCATCTGACAGTCAAAGGTTGATTAAATGATGGCATTTTCTAAGTTCCTGCCTTGGGCCTCATCTATATATACACCTTTCTCCAAAAACCAGAGAGTTCCCCCCTCCTCTATTTTATCCTCGCAACAACCCCATGAGACTGGAAAGTGAGATGATAGGCTCAAGTTAAAAATATCCAAGGTCACCCACTGAGTTTCATGGCAGACTGGAGACTGGAATCGGGGGCTTCCTCGGCCTTGTTAAGACATTCCAACAAGTCTACAGGGCTGGTTCTCAGCCCATTCAAAGTCTCACCAAGTGCAACCTTCTGTGAACAGGTGAGGGTTGCTGCCTTTTTTTCGTTTTTATCATGAACCTAACATGCAGAAATTTAGCAGCTGCACTGTTTCCCAACCTAGAGAGAGAAAGTTGGGGAAAGTGTTGCTTGATTTCTGTGTCTCTAGCTGCTGTTAAAGGCTTTCATTAAACAAAAGCTTGAGATCATACACTTGTAGGGAAAATCTTGCATGCCCTTCCTCTCTATCAACGCCTCCCTTGCAAAACAGCAACAACAACAACAACCCACACTGCAAACTTCCCTTATCAGCACTGTCCTCCTTGCCTTACCCTCCCACAGCAGCCATCCCTCCCCCATTCCTGAGGGCTTTTTCATGTAGTTTTACCCCATGTGGCCTTTCACATGCAAGCAGGTTCAACTATTGTCCACAACAAACCAAAATAGTCACTGTAGTGCGTATAATGTGTGAAAAAATCCTTATTCTGTTCTCCATGTAGGAATTGACAGATCATTCTTTCTTCACAAACTGATTCATGTGATTATTATTAAGGACAAAATGCCACTTCCCAGCTCCCTAAAAGGAACAACAGGGTGGAAAACTAGCAAAGCCATAAAGCTTATTTAGAACTTTCTGTGATCTCAAAGACAAGGACCTCATGCCATATCTACAAGGGGAGTCTGGAATGAGGCCATAGTCCTTACCATGTCCACCAGGGCCACATACAGGAAAATGCCAGCTGTGATGGCAAAGATCCATGAGGTGACATCTGAAGTGCTCTTGCTGACAATCGCCCCCACTACTGTACCACAGTAGGCCAGGAAAGCAGAGAGCAGGTTGAAAAGCAACACTCGTCGGAGAGGAATGCCTGCCTGGAGCAGGACCGCACAGTCGCCTGCAAAGGAAGGAGAATATAAAACGTATAAGGGGCACATCTTTTTTTTTTTTTAAGATTTTTTAAAATTGATTTTCTACAACTACATTCATGCTAAAATTACTACACTACCTAAAAACCCTCTACTACCCTAAGGTATACAGGATCAAGTTTCAACACTATTATAAAATCCTTGCTTCAGTCATTTCAAGAAAAACCTTATAATATCCAGGCATTTATAAATGCTAAATACTACATGTCTCAAAGTTTTAAAAACATTCATACATGGCTAAAATTCTAAATGGGATACACTAAACAAACATAGCTTTTAACACATCATAGTTTATTTTTTTCTTCAGTCTAAGTACAAGGGCCACATCTTTCACAACTGGGATGCACAAAACCATTCTCCCCCCAACCCCCGTTCTCAAAACCAAGAAATACAGAGCTGGAAAAAACACAGAAGAGGACAACCAGATGATTAAGGTTTTGGAATACCTTTCAGGTGAGGCTGAAGATTTGGGGGCTTTTCAGTTCAGAAAAAAATATGACTAAGCGAGGGCATGATAGAGGTTTATAAAATTAAGCAAGGGACAGGGAAAGTGAGTACAGAGAACTTGGTGTTCTTAGGTCTGTGATCCCCTTAACATGGCTGTGTCTCAGCATGACCAAGAGGCTGCTGTATATGCAGTTATTCCCTTGCCTGTTTGGGAACAAGTAAAGATTTTCACCTACGTGGGCCTTTCTGGAATCAAGCAGTAGCCATGCTGATAAAGGTACAAGTAAACAAAGGAGGTCTATTTTGGCAGGTTAATATTGTCTTATTTAATTGTTTGGTCAGCAGGAAGATTTGTACTTGAGGTGACTCACAAGAGATAAGTGCAAAAATGAGCAAACAGCCTAAAATATTTACAAAATTAAATAGTCTCAGTCACCCAATGGTTGGAAATTCTGGAGGCAAAAAAGATGAGATTTTGGCTGGCTGGCAGAAGGAGACATGGGATTTTAGGGGCTTTCCTGAACGTGTATGCATGCCTTAAGATGGATGTTGCACTGAACACTGATTTCTTTCCTTTTTCAATTTCTCACACTTACCAAGTTCATGGGGCAATTCGTGGCAGAATACAGCCACTGTGGTACTTAAACCACTAGAGATTCCATCAGAGAAAGCAGCTCCTAGAGGGGGAAAAAATCCAGATTACTGTAACCCTGATGCTGTCTGTCTTTAATTTTTGACAATCAGAATTGTGCAAATTAATCTTGTTTTATGATGGTCCAACTTGATGGCTTTCTGATTCGCTACTATCCCTATGAGTATGTGGGAGGAGCCTTGGGGCAGGTCTTCGTGAAAATGTGTGACCGAGAGAGAGTGTCTTGTGCAGCTTCCTTTCTAGCTCATAACCATCCCAGTCCTTTTCAAAATATCCTAAATCCTGGGGAAAACATGAGCACTGCAATCACACTATATAATGCAAGGCAGCTGATGCAGCAGAATAAGTAAGTATCACCCCAAGCACAAAAAGTATTATCTCACGAAGGCCAGTGGCCTCTAAACCTCAATCCAGGGTTTCCAGCAGGACTTGCTTCTTAGGTCAAATCTACATCTTACTTTCCCGCTGGAATCATTCTAGTTTCAAAAAAACCCCATCTATACCTGTTTTGAGTTTCAAACCATACTTGTTCTAGTTTTAAAAAAACTGTTTACATTCATTAATTGTCCTCCTGTGGTCAAGCTAGCATTATACTGCTCTATACTGTTGCTTAGTACTCTTCAGACCCTCTGGAGTGAAATTTGAAACCAGCGTGAAATGAGCACAGGAAAAGACAGCAGTCAAACTACTTCAGAGGGGAGGTGTAAATTGGGCCTTAGAGAGTTGAAGCCAGTTTGAAAAAGAGATCAGTGGTTGTCATGGGCACACTCCTACCACTCTACAAAACTGTGCAATACCAGTTAGATATTACAGGGTTTTGTGTTTCTTCTAAAACCCACATAATCTGTCTGACATGAAGTGAAACGGGAATGAAAGAATCCTGTATGTGCACACCACAGAAAAGCAATGCCTCTCACAGACCTCTTTCAAATCTCTTAAAAGTGTCTTTTTTGGGGGTAGTTGTGCCCAGAATTTAGGCATCCTTCCTCTGGATTTTTAAGAGTTGTTACTTTATTATAAGCATATAGAACATCATATGACATAAAATATTTACATTTTTATGTATTACAAAGTTTGGATTTTCTTCCCTGCGATGCCAGAATAAAACTAATTCATTAATCCTTTATTAAAAATTCCTTACCAATGGCCAACCCATCTGTGAAATTGTGTACCCCGTCCCCTAGAATAACCATCCAGGCAATGTCTGCAATCCCAGCACTGAGGCTGCCAGGTGGGCTGTGGGAATGACCATGGTGATGTAGTTCTGTTGCCTGGCTCTCCAAGTTTGCCCCATATTCTTCCAAGCTGTGGATTTGGACAGCACAGTCCTGGACTTCACTGAAGACAGTCCCAGTTTCTCCTTCAGGCATTGTCAAACTCTCAGATTCAGCACCTGAAACCCAAAACAAGCAGAGAAACATCAGTGGACCTTGCCCAGCTATCCCCAAAACCACAAGATGATTGCCATGTGTCCACATGGTATCTTCTTGTCCACATGGTATCCAAAGGCATTTTTGACTGTGATCTTTCCAGAAATTTCACACCAAGCCTGGTTTGGAAAAGATCACTGCCGAGCAGGGGGGAAACACAGAAACAGGAGTAATAATGTCATGTGGTTGCTCCCCAAAATAGTGCTGCGGTAAGGAAGCCATCATGAAGCAAAACATCTGTGTGGAAGCAGCCTTCAAGCTGCAGTCACGCACACACTAAATAATCCACTTCCAATCCACTTTCAGTGCACTTTCCAACTGTGTGAACTGGCAAAATCCAGGTGGAAAATGCATAGAAAGTGGATTGTTTAGTGTGTGTGACCACAGCCTTATTGTACATTTTATTTCAGTTTATTGTCCTTGTTTCTGCTTATTTATTTAAAGTGCATTTTTGTAAGCTGCTTAATATCGCCACTGGGGAGACACGCAGGGTTAGAAGTACTTAAATAAATAACTACCCATCACATGAAAACAAATCACACAGTTTGCCCGGTTCTGTGGGACCCCATTTGGCACATTTAGTCCCTTCCCTCTCAATAGCCCTGCATCTGAATGGGACCCAAAAAAAAGCCCCTAATGGAATGTAGTAAAAAAAAGAAGATGCTAAAAATAATTAAAAGGAGGCAGCAAACCAGACTCCACGACTCACCGTGAGGTGTTGCCCTAACTCCAGCATGGCTGCTCTCTGTTTTAGCAGATCGGTCAGATGGCTTTCCAGCAGTGCCCTTTAGAAGAAGGAAAACAAGCACTATTAAGCTTAGGTGAGATGTGGTAGCACTGGCACAGAAGTGGTTATTCACCAGACAAATGCCTGTATAACTGAGTACAGCCCTTAGAAATCCTCGCAGCATGCAGAGGATCTTTGCCCAGTGAGGCTGCTTTGAAAACTATGCCCTGAGTATAGACATTTCGGAAACCACTGGCATCCTAAACCATGAGGCACTTGGGCCTCTCAGTTCTGCTCTAGTTGTAGTACTGAGACACAGTAGATGCTGTGGCATTTTGTCTCACTCTAAAGGCAGCAGTGAGGGACCAGGTGCTTGTGCTACTCTTGGATAAGAGCAGCTGTCTGTGACACACATGGGACATGGGCTGTCTCCCTCTACTGATGATGGTGGGCTGTGTAAAAATGTGCTGTTGTCTGGAACAAACCTGCTACTGTGTCATTTCAAATGCTTTTCAATCCTTCTCCTGCAGCTGATGTGAATGTGCAGAAAACAAAACATCACTTCTGACTGTTCTTTGTACTGGGTTTCTGTATTGATCCAGAGAGTGATGTGTTATTTCAGTCTGAGTCTGGCACATGTGGAGAGAGGCATTTCAATCTCTATGCACAGCAATGCAAGTGTGATTTCAGTCTAAGTGACAGCCATAGAGATCCAGCACTGTCGACGCCAACAAACCATGGTGAGATTTTGCAAATTCTGTGCTGGTTGCTGCTACTCTAACCAGCAGAGCTAGGGCTGGAAGGACGATCACTGGTAGCTCAGGGATTGTAGTAATCCCTAATGTTATATGCTCGTCTGTTACAGCAAAAACAAAAAGGAGTCTTGTGGCATTGCAGAAGACTAACAGGATTGTATGGCTCAAGTGGTTAAGATGCTGAATTGCAGACCGGTAGTTCAGCAGTTCGAAACCCGAAGGCTGCATGACGGAGTGAGCACAGAGTGAGTCTCTGGTCCCAGCTCCTGCCAACCTAGCAGTTCGAAAGCAAGAAATTGCAAGTAGATGAATAGGTACCACTTCGGTGGGAAGGTAACAGTGTTCCGTGCACCTCAGCATCTAGTCATGCCGGCCACATGACCATGGAAACATCTTCAGACAGTGCTGGCTCTTCGGATTGGAAATGGAGATGAGCACTGCATCCCTAGAGTCGGGTTCGACTGGCTTTCGAGCAAGGGATGCAGTCCCTATTCTAGCATATACTTTACCTATTCTAGCATATACTTTTATGGACTACAGCCAATTTTGTTAGATGCAGCGTAATCCTCACCTCTCTCCCACTTTTCCCAACCTTCTCTGGTTCAGGCACAGAGAAGTCCACGTGTGGACACAGCCTCTGTCACATGGCAGCTGAGCATTCTTCCACAAACCCAAGCAAAACAGATTTCCAGCTCAGCACACAGAGGCACTGATGGGAAGAGCAACTTCTGTTTTAAAAACATTGTGCTGAAATCCTTGCCAAAGTCTCCAAGCCAGCATGTAAGCTGCGCAGATTCCTGTATCTCTTACCTGCTTTCTGTGAATTTTCTTCAGTGTTCCCATGAGATTCTCAATGAGGAACAGGAGGTAAATGCCTCCCAGCACACACAGGCCCCTCAGTACAGCATCATCTGCGAAGAGATCTTGGTTCAAGGGTAACAGACCATGGGATCTTACTTGTGCCTGGATGAAAACAGTTTAGCAGAGAAATTACAAGATTTCTGCTGGATCAGACCAAAGCTCCAACTAGACCAGCATAATGTCTCCCACAGTAGATAACAAGACATGGGAACATAAGAAGCCTCCTACTGGATGAGACCAATGGTCGATCTCATTCAGCATCTTGCTTCATAGCTGCCAATCAGTTGCCCTGGAGGACCAACAGAAAGGACATAGGGTCCAAGCCTTCCCCTGGTGTTCCCACCTAGCCCTGGTATGCAAAGGTTACTCCCTCCAGACATATCCAGGAAGATCACGAACAGGGCATCAGAACAACACTCAGTCCCAGCATGATGTGTAAAGGTTATCAGAGCACAACTAGAAGAAAGATGGTCTAGGGAGAAAAAGTTTCAGGGTGGTAGCATTGGTGTGTGGGGGGGGGGGGAGTAGAGCAGCCACTTTCTGCCCATCTTTTCTGCCCTTTTTGGAAACCCAGTTCTTGCGTAGGGATTTTCAACCATCTTATCTGTACCAACAGGAGTGCATGCAAGTTTTCCCACTAGTGACTTCCTGTGGCCCTTTCAGGTTGGATGGGGGGGGGGGGAGTCTTGATTGTGCAAGCACCAGCACTCCATAGTGCTGAATTGTTTTGCACTTTGGAGGTGGATTATTCACTCCGCAGCAATCATTAGGAAAGAAGCTCAGGGCATTTTCACACATGAAAGTTAAAGCAGTTCTTGCTTCAACTGAGCTTTAAAAGCAAACAAGTTGTTTTCACACAGGTCTTTTTCTCCAGCATGGCTCTCAAACTGGAGAGGTTTTTTTCCAGACTATCCATATAACATTGTCCTTCACACATTCTCCTTCTGTAGTAGTTTCCCCTGGTTTACTCCAACAGTTCCCAAGCCAGCTTGCTCTGATCTTTGGTGACTTCCACACATGGCTCAGCTCTGATGCTAATAGGAAATAGGGTATTTACTGCACAGGGACTGGTTTGTGTGGTTTCCCCACTGCTGATGCAGCTGCCAATACAGTGAAGTAGTAACAAGGCTTCCAATGGGCAGGTTTCCTCCCTATGCTAGCAACCATTTCCCCACCTGCCCCCAAAGATGGCTTTTTAAATCAACAGTTGGCATATCATAATTTTATAATAATCTGTCCATCAGGTTCACTGAGTTCCCAGCGTTCATATTTTTAGAGTCTCTAGCACCTTTGTTGTTGAGATACAAGGACAAAGGCATATCTCTGCAACAAAGGGGCCAGAGTAAGGTCCCCAACTTTTGACAGTCCACGGGAACCTTTGGAATTCTGACACAGTCACAAAATGGCTTCCCCAGGAAGCAGAGTCATCCACAAAATGGCTGCTACAGCTTACCTTCAGTCACACAGTGAAGATTCTTGTGCTGTGGTGGCAGCAGCTGCCAAAACAACATTTTAAACAATTTGGGCTGCCAATCAACTCTCCAATGGCCAATCAGAAGCCTTGCTGGGCAAAAGACCCACCTGGCTCTCTCACATTTGACAGGCTCCAGGAAAAGTGTCCAGCAGACATCCTTTTGGGGGACCCCTGGGCTAAAGTTTAAAAAATGAAAGTTGGGAATTCAGAGAACCTGACAGGCAGATAACATTATAACTCTAGAATGAAGTTAAATTGCCAGTTTAAAATGTTAAACAAAACAAAAAAGCCTTCTGGTGGCTGGGAGGAAAGGGCCACTGCAGAGGTCTAAAGAGGAGAAAATGGCATTCATGTGGGCGGAACTAAGACTATCTAGACTTTCTGGTCCACAAAGGAGAGTTATATGTCAGCCTGGTTATGCTGCACTTGTTCCCAAAACATCGCAGCAAAGCAGGTTTGGGAAAGAGTTCAGCAATGATAGAAAAGGCCCAACACAGAAGCACCACAGTGCTGTGAGGAAGCAGGGGAATTGGGGGGGGGGGGTGACCCATCTCCCAGTAACATCCAAGTCAGGTTAAACAATCCATACACAAACGACCAAAATGAGGGCTGCTGCCATGTAAACAGGAAAGTCCAGATATTTCCCTGTCATGTCTGAATCAGATTCAGCACTCTTCAGCATCCCAGTCTCTCCTGGTGGCTATCCCCCCCCCCCCCCCGTATCATGGGGGGGATGTCAAAAAATTTGGCAATTGACAAACTTCTGTCCATTGCCAATAAACCTGCCCCTGAAAAAGTCCCCCTTTGTCTGTGGGGAGAATGATCACCCTACAGGTGAGCAGGAAAACTTGCAGTCTTAAAGCCCCACTGCTACTGCACCATCGGCAGTGACAGCGGCTAAAAGGAAACCGCCAAGAAGCATCATTGTGTGGAAGTCACATATCAGAGTCAAAGTAGGTTTAGCCAACATATGGAAAGGAAGGAGCATATTTACAAGCCTCACTGCCCACTTCAGCACCATTTCCCCTCACCACCACTTTTTGCTGGCTTTTTAAATTAAATACTATCTATCTTTATGGTGTTATAATTTTTTCATCTCTGAAATTATAGCAATTACTGATTTTTTAAATAATCAGTATATAGCTACTAATGGTGTTTTTTTTTAAAAGCCAGCTGAAAACCCACCAGTGATGTTTGTGGGGGATTGTCAGGAACAAGGGAATAGCAGTGAAAACATGGAGACTACCCCCATTGCCTCTGCGAAGGCCTCTGCAGTCATAGTGGCAATGAGTGGACAATGGGGTGTCATCACCAAGTGAAAGCATCCATACATTGGTCAAATGCTCATTCCAAATGCTTCCCTTTCACTTTCTGTTCCAAAATCATAAGGATCAAAATGCCTGCATGCGGGCGAAACAGTACTTACGTGTGGCCAGAGGTGCATCAGAGCGTCTCCAGTCAGTGTCCCCACAGCCAGCGCCACAAGAAAACTGAGAAGGAATTGAAAGACTTCACCGCTTAAAAGAGGGACAAGGACAATGGCTAGTGCTGCAGGCAAACTGGTCAGGGTGATGGCTGCGAATCCCCAGCCTAAGCCTGTGGGAAACAGACAGCATGAACAAGCTGGGGAGTGGGGAAAGAAGCACTAAAAGCGACAATGAGTATGTTCAGATGAGCAGCTAATCCCGCCATTGGCCCGGCTGTAATTTGAGCTAGATCTTTTTGATCCAGCGCTGCACGACCAGACAGCCCGCACTTCACCGCGCATGGCTCCCACAGTGGATTGTCTAGATGGCATCCACCATGAGGAGCCATGCAGTCGGCTTTAAAAAAAAATCCTGTCTGCGCATGCGCATAGGCGCCTCACCATATACTTGTTTCTCCACGCATGTGCATACTAAAAATGGTAAAAACACGGCCAGCAGTACCTTCCTCGAGGTAGTGTTTCACTTAATAAAGTTGACAAAGTTCAGGGGACCGTCAGAAACATAACATTGTTCGGCTCACTTGAGCAGAGCTTTGGGGAACGTCACTTGTTTAAGTGGTTATGCGCGCATCGCTAAGAGTTTTTTTAAATGGCAGCCATTCGGGATGGTCTGGAAACCATCCCTACGGGCTGATTGCATGCTGGAGGTATGACCTGACAGTGAAAAGTCCGGCATTGGCCAGCTTTAGACCGGACTTTAACTAGTATCTTTTAGGTATGGTTCCCCAACGGGGATCCACAGGCTACTAATGAAAGCGGCACGATTTTGATGTTGAGGTCTGGATGTGCACTTTAAATCCACCGGGCACTCGTGCCTGGTGCAGCAAAAAAGAGCCGTCTGAATGCACCCAAAGTGCATGGCTACATTTTGCAACCTGTGCATGTACCTGAGCCCCTTTCCCTGTATACTATCTGTATGAATCAAAGGCAACAGAACTTCCTCTCTCTAGAGACTGTGAGGATCTGTTTCCTCCCCCTAAAGCAGCAAGAGCACAAACAGTCCTGCAAGGATTATTAGTGACAGATTTCTAAACGTACAAAGCTTGGGGTTTCCCAAGAGGATCACAAAGGCACTGGGAATGCCGAAAGGGAGATTTAAAGTAGTGAATCCCTAACACCTGCAAGCCCAAACAAAGAATGGGTGCAGGTGCTGGAGAAGGGGAAGGCAGAGGTTCAGGGATGAGCTATAACAGCTGACAGGGTGAACTGCAATGAGTAGGGAAGAAGGGGCCTGCTGGGGTCAGACCCAGGAAGGGTCCTTGAAATCAGGTTCTGGAGATTTTTTAAAGCACTAATGTATTTAAAGGCCCATTTGTGAACCTGTTGAAGAAAGCTGCCTACACCCTTCTTTGTGATGGAATGGAAATTCTATGTATTGGTCACTCTATTGGTTAATAGGCTTCTTAACTGGCAAAATGTTCTCTTGAGATCTCCTAGGCTTATAGTTCTGGATGCCGTCAAATTTCAAGGAGACTTCACTGGTGTAAGTGGGTTTAGGACATCTTGGCTGCCATGGGAACTATGTGTCCCTGTTCCAAGGTATACGTTTTAAAATAAATAAAATGTATGCTTTTTCTCGGCACATCCTAGATTCTTTGCCAAGGAAAGCTAACAAAAATATATTATATAACTCAAGTAAATGTTTACTTTAATCAGCTTCCCAGATGTGCCTCTCCAAAGGACTGATAATGCCCTAGAAAGCAAAGGAGCAGTAAACAGAGGAAGGAACATGGAAACTGAAGGGAAAGGACCATCTGGAGGTATGAGGGATAAAGGGCAGGCATTCTTTTGTGTGCGTTTTTTTGCTGTTGTCACAGCTGACTTATGACAACATCTTATAGGGTTTTCAAGGCAAGAGACATTCAGAGGTGGTTTGCCATTGCCTGCCTCTGCGTCATGACCCTGGTATTCCTTGGAGGTCTCCCATCCAAGTACTAGCCAGGGCTGACCCCGCTTAGTTTCCAAGATGAGATCGGGCTAGCCTGGGCTATCCAGTTCAAGGCACAGCCATCAAAAGGGACAGCATAAATAAAAATTTAGACAAGTATTCTTATTTAAGTTTAGGATACCTTGTCCAGTTCCCTTAAACCCTGAGCTTTCAACCAAATTTTCCCAGATATTTTGTCAAAATCACAAGGACTAGAAACTTGCTTTTCTTTTTAAAAAATCAAAATCTTTGGAAGCCAGAGTCTACTCCAGATACTCATGTTTCCATCTTTATAGACAAATGTCCTGCAAAGAACACAAAGCTGGTATATAGGGGATTAGGGCAAAAGGTACATAGATTCTTTCATGGGCCCCATTTTGGGAGCAGCAGCATGAGTTACCAGGCCAGACAGAGCTTCCCATCATGCCAGGAGACACCGCCTCATCATAGTGCTGGATGCAAACCCGGCTATCAATTTGGTACAGCAAAGCTGGACACAGCAGAGTGAACTGCTCTGGAGTGATCTTGGAGACAGGATTCAAGCCAAAATTCACCAACAACTGTGATACATTGAGGCACTGTGGACAAATAAAACAAGAAAGGCGTAAGCGAATGTGGTAGAGTAAGGCCTGGAAATCCAGTCGTTATTTCATTGATTCACAAAGCCAGTTCAAAGAGAAGGAAAAAAACAGCTCCAGTCCTGTGTCACGAATGGCAAAGCTTACCTCTAGAACAGGGGTGGCCAACCTGTGGCTCGGGAGCCACATGCGGCTCTTTCACACATATTGTGCGGCTCCTGGCAGGGCGGCTGGGGAAGCAAAGGGGAGGCATGCTTTTTCTCTCTTTCTCCCTTCCTTCCTTCCTTCCCTCCTCCCTCCCATCTATTTGCTTTCCTAGTTTCTCTCTCTCTCTTTCTTATAACTGGTTTTCCTCGTTTGTTTTTATTTTTGGCAGTCCCATTTAACGTTAATAAAAAGCAAATTTGCATATTTTAAAAAATAAAAACGTGTGTGTGATATTTGTTCCTGTCTTGCGGCTCTCAGACATCTCTATGTGGCTCTTACATTAAGCAAGGTTGGCCACCCCTGCTCTAGAACATACAAACATCAAGGCTCATCCCCTAAAACAGCAATCACAGCCAGTAGCCACCTGTCCAGGATGAGAGGATAGGGCCTCCAAAGCAGGCTTTAAAAACCCTGGCACCGCCCACCTTACTGCAGCCTTTGTGCTACCTCCAATACTCTTTTTGCAGTAAATGCAAGAATTAGTGAGCCAGTGCCGTGTAGTAGTTTGAATAGCAGACTAGGACGTGTAGAGTTGCCCACCTCCAGGTGGGGACTGGAATTACAACTGATCTCCAGACTACAGAGATCAGTTCCCCTGAAGAAAATGGCAGCTTTGGAGAGTAAAGTCTATGGTATCACATCTCTGCTGAACTCCCTGTCCTCCCCAAACTTCCCTCTACTCAGGCTCTGCCTCCAAATCTCCAGGAGTTTCCAAACCCAGAGTTTGCAAGCTTACCATCCTCCAAGTGGTGGCTGGATTGTTCCTGGAATTACAACAGATCTTCAGATTATACAGAGATCAGTTCCCCTAGAAGAAATCAGAGCTTTGGGGGGCAGTCTTTATGGAGTCACTTCCCCATGAGCTCCACAAACTCCATCCTGCCCAGGCTCTGCTCCCAAATCTCAAGAAATTTCCCAAGCCGGAGTTGGCAACCGTACCTGGATGACCCAGGTTCAGCTGTCCACTCAGCGATGAAACTCAGTAGGAGACCTTGGGACAGTCTCCTTTTTTCAAACTAACCTACTTCACTTGTTTGTTCTGGGGGCAATAAAGAGGATGGGAGGACCATGTATGGTACCCTGAGCTCCTTGGAGAAGAGACAGGATAAAATGTGATTGATGGATAAACAGAATCTCCCAGCTTGCCTCTCACTTACATCCTCATGCAGGTGGTTATAGACAGAATGATCCAGGGCAATGACCCTCTCCAGAAGATTTAGGTCAGAATGTCCATGAGAGGACCTGAAAGGGGTTTCACCCTTCCCAGAACGCTCTGTCGTTTGCCAGGCGCTTGATTTGGTGACATGACTGATAGCAGGGAGTGCAGGAGGTACTGATGCTGGGGTAATATGGCCCATCTGAAAGAATCCATTCCTGAAGGAAAAGCAAAATAATCATTCCCAAAGAACATAAGGTGATGCAGTTTTACGGTACATTTCTGAAACTGTTAAGACTGACTAAATGGATTGTTAGCAAATATCCTAATCTCCAGTCCCCTGTTATATTAAAGACAATATGACAGAAAGTTTTTGATAGTTCCTCATCAAAGGCTCCTAAGTAAACTCAGCAGTCATGGAATAAGAGGACAAGTCCTCTTGTGAATTAAAAACTGGTTAATTAACAGGAAAGAGAGTGAGTATAAATTTGCAGTTTTCACAGCGGAAGGTGGTAAGCAGTCGGGTGCTGCAGGGCTCAGTACTAGGTCTGGTGCCTTTTAGCTTGTTCATAAATTATTTGGAGTTGGGAGTAAGCAATGAAGTGGCTAAGTTTTCATATGACACTAAGTTGTTCAGGGCAGTGAGAACCAGGGAGGACTGTGAGGTGCACCAGAATGATCTGTCGAGACTGGGCGAGTGGGCATCAATGTGGCAAATGAGGTTCAGTGAGGGCAAGTGCAAAGTAATGCAGCTTGGTGACCAGGACAGCTGGAGCCAAAAATCCTGACTAAAAATATACATTGATGGGGTCAGAACTGCTGGTAACTGACCAGGAGAGAGATCTTGGAATCGTGGTAGACAACTCAATGAAAATGTTGACTCGGTGTGCAACTGCAATAAAAAAGGCAAATGCTATGATGGGGATTGAAAACAAATCAGCCAGGATCATAATGCCCCTGTATAAATCTATGGTTCTGCCTCATTTGGAATATTGGGTACATTTCTGGTCACCATACCTCAAAAAAGATATAGCATTAGAAAAGGTGCAGAAGAGGGCAATTAGAATGATTAAGGAGATAGAACACTTTCCCTATGAAGAATCATAGAGGTTTACAAAATAATGCATGGAATAGAGAAGGCAGAGAAAGGACTACTTTTCTCCCTTTCTCACAATACAAGAACTTGTGGGCACTTAATTATATTAATGAGCAGTAGGCTTAGAACAGATAAAAGGAACTACTTCTTCGCCCAGAGGGTAATTAACACTTGGAATTCACTGCCGCAGGAAGTGGTAGTGGCTACAAGGGCAGACAGCTTCAAGAGGGGATTGGATAAACAGATGGAGCAGAAGTCCGTCAGTGGCTATTAGGCACAAGGTTTAATACATGGAACACTATGTCTGAGGCAATGATGCTCTGTATTCTTGGTGCCTGGGAGACAACAGTGGGAGGGCTTCTGGAGTTCTGGCCCTGCTGGTGGACCTCCTGATGGCACCTGGGTTTTGGCCACTGTGTAATACAGAGTGCTGGACTGGATGGATCATGGGCCTGATCCAACATGGCTTCTCTTATGTTCTAATGGATTTAAAGGGTAAACTATTTTCTCCTTTATGTCTTATCTGGCTTCTCCAGATTTGCTTTCATTCTGAGATTTAATTGACAGTAATAAAATCTTTTCATATTTAATTAAGCCAGGCTAATTAAACTTTTTTTTTTACAATAGCTGAGTCAGCTAGAACAAAGTGAGGTTCTCAGCAAGCCCTCCTTGACAAGAAGTTTCCTTGCAAAACCAGAACCATTTAACAGAACTGTTTGTGCAACCCCAAAAGGTTGCCAATAACTTTCTAAAATCTGAATTATCAAATCAAAGCAGTACATTTTTTGAGAGATTTTAATTTGGCTGCAAGCAAATTAGATACACAAGACCATCCTTGCAAGAGGTTAGCTGCAAATCACGATCAAAATCTGCATCAATCTACTCAGCTTTCTCAACAAAAGCAGGCATGATTGAGAATCACTGTGCATTGGTTCACAGAAGAGGATGCTGCACTTGGCAAGAGTAGCTTTTTCCTCATGTGTATTTCCGAAAGCAGACGGATTACCTGGGGGTAACACCCTCTGCTTGAACCTTGCTTCTATGCTCAATCATCGTTTGGAGGTGCTCCAGTGACGAATGGAAGTGCAAGTGCTTGTTCTCTTGGACCTCCAGGATGTCCAGATGGGAGACGTGGCCATGGCCCAGTGCATCATGCTCAATTGCCACCACCTGCACCTTCCCTAGTCCCAGGCTAAGCAGCAGTCGTGTCAGGCCCTCGAAGGACAGGGTGCCATTCTCCCCGTACTGCCCAAAAAGCTGTTGCAGATAGTAACCCTGCTCCTGAGCAGCATCCTCGGGCAGGCCCTGCATAACTCCATCAGTGAGAAAGTTGGGAGGATCATCCGGTACAAAACTATATACACTCTTCAGGGATAGCAGGACCCCCCATGCTCCAGCTAGAAGGAACCACAGTGCTCTCTGGTCCATTAACAGGGGCCTGCAATGGAAAGAACACAGTACGGAGCTCTGATGAGGAAGCATGGCCTTAACAGTAGTGGCACAGTTCTCAAAGTGAGAGGCAGGTAGGGTTAGTGACCTTAGAGGGCAGCCTGGACTTTTCCTGGAATTACAACTGATCTCCAGACTACAGAGATGGGTGCATCTTTGGAGGTGGACTTTATGGTATGCCAGAGTCTAAGAGAAACTTAAGTTTAGAAATTATATCACAACCCCGCTGAGCTCCATCCTCACCTCAAACTCTGCCCTCCCCAGGCAACACCCCACCAATGTGGTGTCATCATTCAAGTGTTCGTCTAAGATCAGGACACCCAGGTTCAAACCCCCACTCTGCCATGGAAGCCTGCTACTGGGGTTGATCTTGGGCCAGTCACACACACTCAGCCTAACCTACCTCACAGGGCTGTTGTGAGGATAAAATGGAAGAGAACAACGTAAGCTGCTTTGGGTCTCCTTCGGACAAGCCAGCAAATATTTCGGGTAATATTATCTCTCCTGGAATCTGGGAGACCCACTTTGGGAACTTGTATAAAGAGATAATCACAAGATCTTCCAATCCTAGAGAAATTGATAATCTTCCAAATTGGCCTTCAGTTAATCACTCAGAGGTGAAATAGCTTATCAACACCCTGAAGTCTGGTAAAGCACCAGGTCTCGATTTAATTCCCCCCGAGTTGATTAAAAAGAATGCAGAATGGTGGGTGCCAGTTTTGGCATCCCTGTTTACACTAATTGACCAAACAGGGAGAATCCCTGAGGACTGGAAAGTAGCAGTTATTAGCCCATTTTATAAAAAAGGTAATAAAGAAGATCCAAACAATTACAGGCCAATTAGCCTGCTAAGCATAGTCAGTAAACTTTATGCGAGGCACCTCTTATGGAAATTCAGGGACTGGCTGGAAAACGACTCCTGTCTGGCAGAAGAGCAGGCTGGCTTTAGAGAGGGGCGTGCCACTTTAGACCAGTGTATGATATTGGATCATCTGGTTGCCAAATATTCATCCAACTCAAAGGTGTCTCTTTTTGTTGCCTTTTTGGACTTGAAGTCGGCTTTTGACTCAGTCTCCAGAATCATTTTATGGGAGAAACTAAGAGCTTCAACTATCGACAGAAGGTTACTATTTCTTATTCAGGCTCTTTATAACAACACATTTATAAGGGTTAGGTACCCTCCCCAAGGTCACTTGACAAATCTTATTAGAGTTGAGAAAGGAGTTAAACAAGGATGCCTATTGGCACCACTTCTCTTTAACTTTTATATCAACGATGTGATAGCCTACTTAAACAGGCCTGAGTTTCATCCCCCAAAGCTAGGCAACAGACACATTGGGGTGCTCCTATATGCAGACGACACCATCCTACTTGCTAGGACACCCATAGATCTTAGGAGAGCCATGAGTTCTTTTGCCCAGTATTGCCAGAATAACAAACTAGAGGTTAATTATTCAAAAACTAAAGTAATGGCCTTTACTAAAAGATCCTCCAAAACTTTCCTTTGGCACTTAAACTCTGTTCCCATTGAGCAAGTTACCTGCTTTAAGTATCTGGGTGTTAATTTTCAGGCGAATGGTTCAAGAACTGTAAATATAAATTCTATTGCCACAAACGCCAAAAGGAGTTCGGGAGCAATACAAAAATTTTACTGGCATAAAGGGGGCAAATGTCTTGTAGCGGCCCTTAGACTATTTAAGGCCAAATCCCTTAGTCAACTTACCTTTGGTGCTCCCATCAACATTACATCTAAATACAAGAAACTGGACACAGTGCAATCAAAATTTTTGAGATCCGTCCTACAGGTACCGAATGGCATTCCAAATGCACTTATTCGAATTGAAACTGGAATGATCACTGTGGAGGCAAGGTTATGGATCATGGTGATTCATTATTGGCTGAAATTAGTTTTTCTATCCAAAGGGCTCACATGTTTAATTTTGCAAGACGCCTTTATACCTTCCTGGCTTAAGGCCATAGAAGAAAAACTCCCTCACTTTGGCCTCACAAAACAATATCTATGCTCTCTTGCATATGATAAAGCTAGAGAATTGACAAAACAGAGGATTATAGATATTGATAGGCAGAATGATATTGGCAGAGTGGAGAAATGGAATAGACTTCTGGACCCTTCTAACAGAATTAGTCCTATGGCTTATCTCCACCAATTGTCAAACAGTGAATATAGGAGAACGTTTACTCTGATGCGTTGGGATGCCCTTCCTCTAGCAGTTACAGAGGAAAAGTATAAGAAAATCCCATTTGAGGAACGCATTTGTCCCTGCTGTAATAATGGTATTGAAAATTTAGAACATATCATTTTCGATTGTAAGGCATATGATAATCTCCGGAACTCACTTCCATTCTCTAAATCTTTACCTCTTAGTAGCAGGCAAAGAGTCCATATTATGAAAAATCTCCTGGCAGACAGATATCCAGAGGTAACACTTTTAGTGGCTAGATACGGATGGCTAGCTCTAAGAATTAGAAAATTTATAATAGAGGAAATCAAATCACCTAATTGTTAACTGCCTGTCTCTTAAGAATCTAAAATGCATTTTACCATTTGCCTTTTGTAAATTTTTAAATGCATTTTATTCCTGTTTTAACCTTCTTTTATTGTCGTTTGATTGCTCTTTTAAGCCTCTATTACTTTTAGGCGCAGGGAGAATACAACTTTTATTCTCATTTTACAAGTCTCTTACAATGCTATCAGGACTGGATGCCCCATAAGTGAAATGTTACTATTAGTTGTGCTCCTGTTCCATTTAACCTGTACGTGTTATATAGAAAATGTTTTATTAGCCACAAAAGTTTTTATGCAATTCATGTGTAAAACTATTTTTATCTGGTCTATGACTGTTATAATAAACTTGACTTGACTTTGGGTCTCCATTTCACAGACTATGTAAAACAGAATGGTTCAGGAGGGCATATTTATAAAGGAACAGGGCTGCATTACAACAGAGTGATTCAGGCAGACATTTTGACAGAGAGAAAGGGGCTGTTTAGGGAGACTGCTCCTGTTTTTTGTTGCCCACTGACCTGTTAGGGCTGGTGGGAGGATTCCCCCCCCCCCAAAGGTACCATGCCAGTGGGGCAACATCTAGGGTGCCAAGTGGGACCTGAAGATCTCCCGGTATAACAACGGAACTTCAGACTACAGTGATCAGTTCCCCTGGAGAAAATGGCTGCTTTGGAGGGTGGACTCTATGGCTTTATACCTACTGAGGCATCTTGCCTCCCCAAACCGCAGCCTCCCTAGGCACCCCCCCAAAACTCCAGGAATTTCCCAACCCAGAGTTGGCAACCCTAGCAATGTCACTTACGGTGAATACTGGAAGTGATAGCGTGTTGCCAGCAAGGTCACCCTCTAGGATTTGGGCAAACCTCTGAGGGTTTACTAAATGGTAGCGTGTCACCTTGACATCATGCCAGTGCTGTGATGTTACTTCTGGTATTTGTCCGAAGTGATGTTGTGCCTCCAGTATGGTGTGGTGCCAGATCTCCTTGTTCCCCCCCCCTCACTGGTTGCCAGCAACTCTATAAGACTGTGGAGTATACTAGAAATGTGTATTATCTGTTGCTGTATGTTTTTGTCTTGCTCTCACTGCATTATCTTTCCACCTATGTTACATAATACCATTTGTTGCATCATTTAACATGTCATGCTTAATGCTTATTCCTTGATTCAGATTTCTGCAGTGCTAGCCCTATTACCTTGTTTATTAGGTATCCCCTCATCCTACTGATGGTACTGATTATGTAATCTACCTTGGTTCTCAGTGAGAAAGGCAGACTATAAACAAATACAGAGTCCAGGGGCACCTTCAGACCAACAATACAGCTTTATTCAAGGTATGAGCTTTCGGGTGCAAGGCACACTTTTCCAGATACATTGGAATGGTAGATGAGGTTCTAAACTTATAGACAGGGACAAAAGCAATTCAGCATGTAACATGATGATGTTTAAGTTATGCAAAGTGAAAAACTAAAAAACAAGTTAAGGTGCCACTAGACTATAAATTTGTTCTGCCGCTTCAGACCAACACGGCTGACCATCTGGGACTATAAACAAAGACTAAACCTGCAGGAATTTCCCAAGCCATAGTTGGTAATCCTAGAGGGAGGGGAGGTCTTCCGGATCAGGCAAAGAGACTGGCTCAGAGAGGTGGTGTTTTTCTCCTAACCCAAATCAGAAGACCTAAAGAACAGCCACCGAAGATGGTAACCCTAGCATAGAGGGAAGCACTATCACACTGCTAACGGGCCGGAGAGCCCACAAAACAGACAACCATCCTCACACAAGTGAGGATTACTTCTTGCTGTCTGCTTGCAATAAGTGAAAGTGATTGTATTCCCCACCATGTTTTCCGTGTATTTCTTCTAATACAAATTCAAAAGCAAATTAAATAAAATCACACGGATTCTCTGTTGTCCATTCCATATGCATGTTGCTATTAATTAAAAAATCACACTGAAGTGCTTATGTGCAGTAGTTGCAGCCCTTGCACTAATTGTTTGCAAAAGAAGACATGTTTGAGGTGCATTTTTTCCATATATTTGTTTTATGGTGGAAAAGTTGGAGAATTTTGGCCTTGTCGTATTATTCAAAATGTTGTTGTCATTCATTGGGAGAAACATCTTTGGCATAAATCTAGAAGATATGCTGTATTACAAATAGAATAGTCTGTATTTTCCCCTTCTATTCTATTGCACCAAACAGTGTCCACATATCCAATTCTGAATGCAACCAACAACCCAAGGAAACCAGATTCGATCAAACCTTTGCTTTTTAGTTAAATCAGTGAAATTAGCTGATCAAAGTATGCCTTTATGCTTTCATTCTTTTCCGGAAGCAGTTTGTGCCAGACATCACAAAGCAGGGATAAATGTATCAGTAGGATCCAGACTAAAATCACCAGTTTCTGCTTATTTGCCCTTCCTGTTGCAGGTCCCTTCATGTAATTTCTTATGGTCCCTCATCTTCCAGAAGCAGCATTTGTGGGCATTATTGGAATAGCTGTATATGCCTCCCTGCATATAGAAGGCTAGCACATCAGGGAGAATACTTATGTCCTGATTTTTTAACTGACATACTAGCTTCCCATAGCCAGGAATTTTTTTTGGGGGGGGGGGGGACAGGAAGCACTTAATGGGTTGCCATTATGTTGGCTGTGACTTGGCGACAAAATAAAATAAAATAAATCATTATCCGGCAAGTGTATTTGCTACAAAGTTCACAATAGAATTAAGGCACTACACCCTTGTTCAAAATGTGCCAAGCATTATCATTTGTCCTTATGCTCCTATAGTCCTAAGGAACGGATAACCAGAAGTTTAGCATGAAGGATTCTGACCTGAACAACAGCAAGCAAAAAAACCTTTCTGTCAGTTCCCAGTATTCCTGATTTGTTCAGCTGCCTACAGACCTTGGTTTAAATATCTGGAATGGGGTGATAGTGACTACCTTCAGGTTTGACATGACAACACTAGAATTAACCCCAGCCAATTCTGATTTGGGCAAAGTTATCCCAGCCCTGAGCTGGATGGCCCAGGCTAGCCTGATTAGTCCTTGGATGGAAGACCACCAAGAAAGTTGAGGGCTGCTACGCAGAGGCAGGCAGTGGCAAACCACTTCTGAACCGTCTCTTGCCTTGAAAACCCTACAGGGTTGCCATAAGTTGGTTGCAACGATGGCACTTTCCACCACCAAAGTAATCCCAGACCTGTTCCAGAGAGAAGGTGGATTCTCTGGCAAGGACAGCCAAGTAACCATATCCAACCACATGAGCTTGTTCCTGCACAATGACAAGTACTGGCGAGGATCTGTGAGCAGTTAATCATATGAGCACGTGAAGCCACCTTAGGCTGAGCCATACCTTTTTTTTAAGGCTGATTTTACATCTGACTTTCCCACTGGAATCATTCTAGTTCCAAAAAAACCTGCCCCTACCTCTGTGCGGTGTGAAACTGTGCTGCCACTGAAATGTCCATATCTACTAATTGCCCTCCTGTGGTCAAGCTAGTATTAAACCACTTTATTCTGCTTTAAACAATTGTGGTTTCTTAGTGCACTTAAACCCCCTGGAGTGAAATTTCACACCACTGTGAAATCAGCACAAGAAAAGACAGCAGTCAAACTACTTTAGAGGGGAGGTGTAAAATCAGCCTTAGAAGGACAGCAGATGGAAAGGTCTCCAGCAGGGGTCTCTCACATCACCTACTGGTCCTTTCTACTGGAAAGGCCAATGATTGAATCCAGGACCTTCAGCATACAAAACAAATGCTCTTACCACTGAGCCATAGCCCCTCCTCAAATAAACTGGGAGCAAGGAGCTTCTCCCCAAACCCAGCTCTATTACACCAGGTTTATGGATGTCCCTCCTGTGACATGACCAGTGTTCCCTCTAAGCTAAGTTAGTGTGTGCTAGCTCACAGCTTTTTAGCCTCCGGTTCACACATTTTTGTCTCAGCTCTGGAAGAATGGCTCCAGAGCAAACTAATTTATGCAGTAGCCAAATCACTCACTAACAACTTTAATGCCAGTAGCTCACAAAGTGGAATTTTTGCTTACAAGACTCCACAGCTTAGCAGGAGCATTGGACGTGACTGTGCCAGGAGGGAGCAGAAGCCAAACCTGCCCACTCTCAGTTACTACTGCAACACGAAGAGGCGGGAGACCATCTGTCACCCTCTTTGTCTGTTGCAATGGCTATTGTGTCAGTTGCAAACTGCAGCCCAATTAAAGTGCTCCCCAAAATTCCTCTCCCATGAATTCTGAGAGCAAGAAGCCCCAGGATCTGATAACAGCTGATGGTCAACATCCAATCTGATAGCTGAAGATGGCTGTAGCAGATGCTTTAAGTGTAGAAGAGTGCTTTAAACAAATGGCACAGGAGGTCCTACCAGGTGATTACATTAAGAGTTGATAGGAAATCTAGGTCACTGGAGGGAGGATAATAGCATTCATATTGCACACCACATAGATTATCTCACGAATACTTACAACAAATGCTCCCTCTAAGCTGTGGAGTCTTGTGAACAAAAATTCTACTTTGTGAGCTACTGGCATTAAAGTTGTGAGCGAGTGATTTGGCTCCTGCATACATTAGTGTGCTCTGGAGCCACCCTTCCTGAGCGAAGACAAAAGTGTGTGGCTAAAAAACTGCAAGCCAGCTTAGCTTAGAGGAAACACTGTTTACAACAACCCTGCAGAGCCTCCCCCCATTGCAGCTATATCAGCCTGTTTAAGGACACCAAGAAATTCTCAAGATCCGAGCCACTAACTGCCTCGCTCAGCGCTCAGTCTCACAAATCCCCAGGAAAGTAGCTGGGAAATTATGTAAGCAAATAAAGACACAGCGAATAGTGAAACAATGACAGTAAAAAAATTACCTATTCCCGTCACTGCAATCTTGTTCAGAACAACGTCTGGAAGCACCATCAGCCTTCAAATCTTGCCACTTGGTTGGAGGTGCAGCTTTTGACTGTTGCTATCAGTTCCTTTAAAGTCCTTGCTGTTGGGGCCCAGTTTGCCACAGCCGTGCAGAGACAGTAATTAAAACCAACAGCTCCCAGCCCAAACAGTCATCTCTGATTATGTGGGAGAACTGCAGCATTCAGGCTTTTAATGGGAGCAGTTTTGCTCTCAGAGGGCTGTTTGATCAGTGGTGGGTGGATTGTGTTGCATTCGAGTAGGTGGGGCTTGCTTGGGCCTCTGCCCATAGGAAAGCAACAGGTGGGAACTTGGGACAGGATTGTTCATCTTTTCCCAGAAATTTTAGTCCAAGACTAGCAGTGGAGAGCAGCGTGTTCCCACATCAATGGGTTTTGGAGGACAGTGGGGAAAGCAGTTTCGCAAGAAAAGTGTTTACAAATACCTTTCGCTACATTGGGGTAAAGGCCCACTCAAAGGTACTTTAAAATCACATCAGACATACTCACACCGAAGTAGAAAGAAATAAGGACTATATATCTAACTATGAGCAAAATGTGTATATTAAAACTATAAGGTGGGGGGGGGGGAATGAACTCTTTGTTTACAGTATGAGGTCAAATGATTATGTTAAAAAATAAGGTACAATGAATCTTCCCCAAATGTGTATCTATGTATGTTTGTCTTTCATATGAGAAATTTAAAAAATGGGTGGGGGGGTGTCACACTGGACATTAACAACATCTAATCAGGCCGTTGCAGTGACCCTGTCCATGATGCTCTCGCTGCAGGAGAGGAGTGCAGCTCTGAGACTCTTTTCAGATCTGGATCAATGACATCATTAACCAGAGCTCCTGGTGGAGAGAGTTTATTGCATAAAAACAACATGTGCTCTCATTCTCTGTATTTAGAGGATGGCTGCACATCCCAGTGGGGCCGCGGTGGCTCAGTGGTTAAGACGCTGACCTGCAGACCGGAAGATCAGTAGTTCAACAGTTTGAGACTCGAGTGCCACATGACGGAGTGAGCTCCTGTCTCTGGCCCCAGCTCCTACTTACCTAGCAGTTCGAAAGCAAGAAATTGCAAGTAGATAAATAGGTACCACTTCAGTGGGAAGGTAACAGTGTTCCGTGCGCCTTGGCGTCTAGTCATGCCAGCCACATGGCCATGGAAACATCTTCAGACAGCGCTGGCTTTTTGGCTTGGAAATGGCCAGTTTGACTGGCTTTCGAGCAAGGGACACCTTTACCTTTACACATCCCAGAACCTAAAACCATGCACAAAAACAGACCTGGCTACAATCTTCCCTCCCTATCACTTTGCATAAGAAAAGGTGAAATTAACAAAGTGATTACTTCCCCTTTAACTTAGTCTAGTTACCAGACATGGATCCATCGGTCTCTCTTTTGTGTTGCAGAATACAATCCCTAAAATGAGTAGGGAAATAAGTAAAGCAGCATGAACACATTGGTGAATACTGCAATTATCATTAGCACATGGATTTTCTGATGTGGATGAGGCCAGGCTGGCCCAAGAGGTTTTGGTGCCCTAGGTCTGCAGCTTGCCTGCCCCCCCCCTCCAGTCCTCCCCCAGCATTTGCCTGGTTCTGAACTGCCCACCACTTAACTGGCCTGGTGTGCTCTGAGCCACTGCAGTCCAGGCCAGGGACAGCCCCAGCCCCCGGAGAGATGGAGCAGAGCCTGGTGTGTCAGAGAAAGCACCTGCCTGCTCTCCAGTCACTCCTTCCTTTGCCAGAGCAGGGAAACATGGGGGGGGCACTGGGGCAAAGGGTGGTGCTTGGGGTTGCTGCTTGCCCTGGCAAGCCTCTTTTTGTGCCACTGGTGCCCCCCCCCCCCTCCATTCTCTGGTGCCCTAAGCAATTGCCTAGTTTTGCCTAGTGGAAAAGATTATCCAGTTGTGAATGACTGCTATGCCACATCGATAGCACATATTTAACAATGGGAGATTCAGTATGCTAATGATTGCTCATGATACTTGTTCAGAAAGTCTGACAGAAGTAGCAATTGTTGAACAAAATGGCATTTAATATAATAGTTTTGTCATACTTGAAAGTCTTTACAGATAAAGTTTTTTAAATGAATAAAACACAGTTTTGAGGGACTGAAGCTTGAAGAGACAGGATGGTTCTCATTGGATAAAGTAGTGATGGGACTCCTTTAGGACTGGTGATGGCGACATGTGACCTCCCCCCCCCCCCCCAACTGGATAAATAGCAGCCTTCCAGGACAATTTCAAGTCATGAAAATGATGGGAAAGGGGAGGTTGAAGCTCTTTCTCTTTGTGTTCTGCGGTCTCAGTCTGAATCAGTCCCCTAACCTGTCTGGGAGTTGTTTCCAGTTTGGAACTTCAGGTGCCTAGTCTATTCCTATTAGCCATGAGGGCTAAATGGAACCTCCCTGTTAAGAATATATATACCTTTGAATGCCAGCTGCTATGGAGTTCTTGCCTTCTTTGTGGCCTTTCCAGAAACATTTGGTGAGCCACTGCTGGAAACAGGATGCTGGACTAGAGGGATTTTTGGTCTGATCCTCCAGAGTCCAGGATTGCCTTGTGGGTGTGCATGAATTATCTTTTACTTTGGGGAAAGTTCACAGGTTACGTTTAGGAAGTGACAGGAGTACCTCTTGTCCTTGAAAGGGCAGTTTTGCAAGCCATGTTGCTTTATGTGGAGAGGTTAATGGTTCACCTGGTTATCCGTTAGCTCGGAAATTAAATAAGTTCTTTTTCCCACCAAGCAGGAAATATTAAAGATCAGTGTCTGGCTGCAATCACATGTGGAAAGGAGGGGGGCACAACCAGCAAGATGAGAGCTAGCACATTGTTCCAAGAGAAGGGGAAAATAGTTTAGTAATGAGGGGAGAAAAGCCAAGCAATTTGTCAGAGTTAAGTTACAGATTTGTTTGGCAATATATGTCCTTGCTCTGTGAGTACTAGTACCTACAGTACCGTAAGGATCAAGGGTCACTCAATGACAACTGGCTAACTAGCAATCTGATTGTACCCGTGCTGAGGGAAATCCTTTCATACAGTGACGCAAACCTAAGAGAAGATGGGGCAGGGAGAGAAGAGTAGACCTCCCTGCTAAAACAACGCAAGTTCAAAACTGTACTGAAATAAATCCAGATGGGTAGGCATGTTAATCTGCAGCAGTAAAATTAAACAGGAGTCCAGTGGCACCTTAAAAACTAACAAAAAAATTTCCAGCATGAGCTTTCATGAGTCAGAGCTCACTTCATCCCATCTTGAATCTGGAACTGGCTTTTAGTCTTTAAAGTGCCACTGGACTTATTTTACTGAAATATGGCAGTTTTTCAAACTTTGACATTCAGATTAAGATGACGATTTTTCATTCACATATGAGTGAGAAAATTCCCACCCCTTCTTCATTCTTCATTCCACCATAAAATCTCCCTATTGTTGCAGTGATGTGGAGGTGGCATAATTTTAGTGCTGCATGCAAACAAAATAAAGGGGGAGGTTGTCATAGTGCAGGGGTGGGCAATTGTTTTGGCTCGGGGGCCACTTTGTGGGAGCGGAGGTTAGCGGAGGGCTGCACCTTTTTAAATGATTGCATTCATTACTTAACTTTGCATTTCAGAAAAGGTATAAATTGTATCATAAAAATCAATAAATATAAATTAAATAAAATAGTGGTAGCTTTATTCAATTTATTTGTTGTGCTAATTTTATATCATCTATAGCTGCAAGCACATTTAATTTTAGAATCAGTTTAATGAGACAAATGTACCCTATCACACTTTTCTACAATTTTTTTGAAATCAGGAGTGAGATTGCTTGTTGAGATTCTCATCACAGCCTGCAAGTTAATGTCTGTCAAAGAGCATCTATATTTACTCTTGTTAATCTTCATGTCTTGGTGGGCCGCAAAAAACTCTGTGGCGGGCCGCATGTGGCCCACGGGCCGCCATTTGCCCATAGTGGCCGCCATTTGCCCATAGTGGAATGAAATTGACATGAGATGTAAAGAGAGGCAGATACTGGGATGGGAAGCCTAAAGCTCTGAAAACATTACCTCCTTTAATGCTTTAATGAAAAAAGTTGGGGGGGGGGATTTTGGCAGTCTATGGAAACCTAACATTAAAATGGCAGCTGAGTCACATGGATCTTCTACGAACTGCCAAATTTAAGAATCATTTGGGATCGATCCATTTGGAGGAAGAGTGCAATCACACAAGACAGGCTTTTAAAAACTGCCAAGATCACAACCAATGTGCAAGATCAAATCAGAGAATCACAATGAGAAAACCACACAAATATGCAAGGGAGGGCAGGAAATTAGCATGACTATGCAACTGCACTAGGACATTGGCAAAAATACCCCCCCATTTTTTTCAGTTTAATAGCACAAGACTAAAAAAGCTCTCCAGAGCTTCTGCCAGAAGATACCTCCCCCATAAAAATTCCAGCTTTGTGCAAAGTGTGGTCATTGCAGCCAACTTTGCACAGGTGCGTGCACACACACACACACTGCCAACAATCACAGCTTGCAATGCCAGTGTTAGTGGGTTCTACCATGTGTTCTGTACATTCAACATGTTCCCCCATATTAGGAGATTGTGTGACTCCCATTTTTCACAATGGCTGATAACACAGAAGAGAATCCGCTAGTGCTCAGCAATATGGAAAACAGGGCTTCTCAGCTGCTTGTCAGTTTCAGAAAAAGTCAGGGAAGTTACAACAGTGGGCTTCCCCCTTTGCCTGCATTCTTTTCTTTTCCTTTTCATTCAACAAATGAACACGAAAAGGCATGCGCAAAACCTGGATCACAAGGATTTAAATGGAAGGTGCTTGGTGGATGCCACTGCACAGCTGTGATAGGGCAATTGCATAAATTTGGGGCGAAAAAACTTGACGCCACCTCCCACACGTCACAAGTGATATTCCACCCCGATTTAGAAAAGAGTGTTTTTAAAACTATAGCTGCAGAATAAACGTACCACAGGAGAAAGAATGGTGTGTAAGGCAGGCACAGAATCCAAAGTCAAGATTAAAGGCTTACTGCTCTGAAAATCTGCAGTAAGATGTACATGAGTAATGGGCCATAATTTGGGCACCATGCAGCCTTGAGGTCTGAATGACCAGTTTAGGGTTGCCAGGCCCCCCCTGGGGGGTGACTGACAGGGAATGGGGGGAGGTTAGGGTTGCTAGATCCAAACTGAGAAACTCCTGGAGATTTGGGAATGGAGCCTGGTGAGGACAGGGACCTCAGTGGGATACAATGCCATAGAGTTCACCCTCCAAAGCACCCATTTTCCCCAGGGGAACTGATCTCTGTAGTCTGGAGATGAGCTATAATTCCAGGGGATCCCTAGGTCCCACCTGGAGGCTTGCATCCCTAGACCAGTTGGATTTGTCATTCTTTACCTGACTTGTTTTGGCCTCATTAAGATGAGTATGTTTGTTAAATAGGCATAAGTCAACAGTTGTTTTACAGCTGTGACCTTGCATTGAGTGGCCTTGTTAGAGAGAAACTGGTACCTTCAGCCCTTCCTTTGATTGATAATTATGTGGCTTTCTAGATTGTTATTTCTTTTTCTGAATTTGATATGGGCTAAACATTTCAGTGCTGTCTCACTGATTATATTCATGGTTTTGTATATGATGAAGCAATGATTATATATATATATATTTTTGGTGGTGTGAAAGGTAGTTTCCAGGCGAGTGTTTAATTGCTTTGAGTGGCTTCACACAAGAAAGAAAGAAAGCATGCTTTATATCTGGAGAAAAGAATAACATATTTATCTGAAGAAGATAATTTGAAATGTCCAACTAGCACCTGTAATATATGTTATCCAGAAGGCTTTTGGATCTGTGGCTGACTTTTCAATGATGAATATAGACAAAAAGCGAAAAAGGGGGGGGGGGAGCGAAAAAAGGGGGGAAATGATGTCATTGAGTTCTTCCTGTGTAACTTTCTCAGGCAAGTTTGCTTGCAAGTAGCCACTGGATTTTCTTGTTCCTAATGTATATATTTCTTCTACATAATTGTATATGTTTTTCAAAACATTTTTCATACATTTTTTGTTATTAGTGGGTAGCCCCCCCCCCTTTGTGCTGCTGCACTTTTTTTGTGAATTGTTTTGAGGGATTGCATTTGTTTTGTTACTTTCTATTACCAAATAGATGATTACATGTAAATTATATTCATTTTTTTAAACTTAGGTCAACAAATTACTCTCATCTCTCGTGGGCACGGAAGCTCCAGTGCAGACACCAGACTCTCCACTCACAAAACCTTCCCTTCACTGGAGTGGAGAGGAATGCCCTGATCCAGAGTCCTACAGGGGTTTGGCATGAATGCTTCACTTTTTCATGTGCTGGCATCCCCATGTATTTTAAAAGAGGAAGTGCATGGAGCTGCCTATGCTCCACTGAAGTATGGTGGCCAGATCACAACCTGAAAACCCTACAACTTTTAAAATGTCGAAGGCAGCCAGACAAGGTGCAGCTGCAAGGCTTTGTTCCACTTCCACCCCATTCCTACACATGTCACCCTGGGGTTAAACAGGAATCCCAAAGTTGTACCATGAGGCCAGCGCTACATGTCTTAAGAAGAAGAAACAGCAGCCTCCTCCTGCTAGGAAATTGGCAGTACTTTATTTCTAGAACCTTCTAGGTACCACTGGTTATGTGACACTCTACTGTACCTCAAAAAGGGCCTTTTCTCTCCTTCTAAAGGTAAAGGTTTCCCTTGCTTGAAAGCCAGTCAGATATGACTCTAGAGATGCAGTGCTCATCTCCGTTTTCAAGCCGAAGAACCAGCGCTGTCTCAGTGGTCATGTGGCCGGCATGACTTGACGCCAAGGCAGACGGAACGCTGTTACCTTCCCACCAAAGCGGTACCTATTTATCTACTTGCAATTTCTTGCTTTCAAACTGCTAGGCTGGCAGGAGCTGGGGCCAGAGATGGGAGCTCACTCCGTCATGCAGCACTCGGGTCTCGAACTGCTGAACTACCGACCTTCCAGTCTGCAGTTCAGCATCTTAACCACTTGAGCCACTGCAGCCTTCTAGCCTGCCATTAATACATCAAAGCATTTTCTATCACAGCAGGTAGAAGTCACATTGAGAAACTGACTGCTCTGTCCTAAGCAGAGTCACACCCTTCTAAGTCAATTGTAGTTGATGGTCTTAGAAAGGCGCGACTCTGCTTAAGACTGCACTGTAAATTCATACCTTTTATACTACCTGGAGACATCTTAAACTACTATCAGCAGATTATATATCCCCTCCACCATTATGAATTTTACACAGGCTACCTGTAGACTGGGACATACGTGTGGATTAATTGAAATTAATGGGGAAAGAAAGGAGGAGGACTTGAAGGCTGCTGCTTTTGCTGGCAGACATGCAACTCTGGTCATGACCACCCAACTGAACTAGCTGAAATTCTTCTTACTGAACAGCTATTAAAGGCACAGGACTCCTGGTATACGCTGAATTGGAACTCCGATATAAATAAAGACCATAATAAATACCCCAGAACTTTGGAAAGGGAAGCTTTTCTCCTTGGAGGTAAAAGTCTCATGCTGTGGAAGACCAAACAGCAAACCAGTTTTCTCCGATATCTTTTGCCTGTAAAGGAGAACCACCATACAACCAGGGGAGCAAATAAAAATGGTGCTAAAATTATCTAGCCAAGACAGGTTAATTTCATTAAATACATCATCATCTGATGATGATGATTTTTTAAAAGAGGATGTAGCAAAAATTTATTTGCAAACCATGCATTAAATCCATTATCCGATTATGATATAAATGTTTTAAAAAATACTTAAGCATAGAATCGTTACCACTGTTCTTCCAAAAAGCAACATAATACAGAGGATACATTAGATATAATAATGGTGGGTAAAGTAAGAATATGGGAAGGCCACGAGAACTTGTGAAAAGCAATACATTTTTGTCATACCAAGACAGAAAGGTAAATCAGACAATTTCAACCTTTATTATGACAGTATTTCTAAATAAGATATCATTGATTAGTCTAAAGGAGAATTACCAGTATTTGAAACTTGGTTAGTTAGCAATAGTAATAAAAAAAGGTAGGAAGAATCTAGCATCTGCTTATTACCTTTTAAATTATTATTTATTTATATCTCGCTTTTCTCCCTATTTGCAATTGAATATCCTTCTCCCTTTCTCCACTTGATCTGTGATGGGCCCAAGGTCACCTAGCAAGCTTCCATGGCAGAAGTTGGGACTCAAACTCAGGTCTACCCAAGATCCTACTGGGCCACACAGGCTCTCTAAAGTGATGAACCCCTTCAAGAAAAATGGTTGAAAGACCCGTTAGCCCTCATTATCGGAAAATGTTTGGAAAGTAATCTGGAATAACATTTTCAGTCCAACCTGCCTGTTGCTTTTTACAGACAACTTCGACCCTCTGTTTTTTTCTTTGAGTTGGGCTCCAGGATCAAAAGTAACCTACACAGGAAGGGGGGGAGAGTTACATGAAAGCTAGCAGATTTGTAACTTCCATCTTAGCTATTGCTTCTCCAACTGAAACTGTTTCCTGCTTCAATCTCCTATAGAGGCCAACATGTGTATTTAGTCCTGAAGCCTGGTTCACACATGCATGTACATCACTGAATCTCTCTGTACTTCATTAGTATATTCTTGATGACTAAGAATGGAGCATGTGAACCCGCTCTGTAGAAAAGTATGGTATGCAAATTTATCCATAATGGTATATTGGTGATGGCCAATTCACCCATATTATCACTTGATGTTATTGACATGCATGTCAACCAGAACCATGTATACAGGAAATGAAGTGCTGATTATACCTGGAGAAGCTATACTACAGAAATACACACAAAAATGAACCTGATTCTGTACAAATCTGAACACAAGACTATTACCCTCCCTTCCACCACATAAATCTTTAATGTTGCCTTCCCAAATTGGTAAATTCATACTTTTCCTACTTATGCAAACTATGATTTGAGAAATCTTAGCTGTTGAAAGTTTCTCACTTCTCAGCCCCCTTTGCATCTGAAAGGGGACATGCACATGTTATGGATGAAGCTATCTGCTTTCTTTTGGGGCTGGGGTTTCTATGGAGCCATAGGATTGTTCTGAAGAACTGAATGGAAACAGGGGACATTTGCCTATGGGACTCTGCCTCTTCTGTGAGATCTGTAGTGCGGCAAAATCTACTGTTTTAACTCCCCCCTCCCCAAAGCAGAAACAGAGTTATTAAAAGGTGGCAGTGCTAAATAATTTTGCAAAGAAGTATTTCGAGGGGTCCACAGGCAACAAAGGAACCTGAAGCAAATTTAGAGAAAACTGCATGGTGCCTCTCAATGAAAACCATCCCCAGCATGTCAGCTTTGTGCTATTTTTGTGTTTATCAAAAAACAACCACACACACCCTGCAAAAGATTTCAGCAAAGTTACCTTGATTCGTTTCCCCCCCCTCAGCTTCTCAGGTATGTGTCAATTCCAGGTGTTGCTGCTTCTGGTGCTGCAAGATCTGGCTGAATACCAGGCAGGGTCAAGGGTCGCTAGGGATCTACCAAGTCCTGCTCGATGGACCTAGGAGTGGCATGTAGGAGGCAGAGACCTTGTGGACCAGGGAGGAGTTTCAAAGTCAAAAATCTTCCTGGGAATGGGTGGCTGAAGCCCAGAGCTCTAGTGTTGCCACATGTCTTTTGTGCAGCCGTTGAAGCTCTTCCAGGTCTCTGGTGCAGGGAAAAGCTTCAGCTGCTTCATTTCTATGCACTAAATGACAAGAACTCCCATGGCATGAAAGGAATCAGGGCCCTCGACAATCAAGGCTCACTGGTCCCCCGTCTCTAGCTTTCTATTCCAAGAGGGAATTGTGACATCTATACTTGCTGCAATAGCCTCTTCCACACTACTCTTAGAAGAACAGGAACCCACCTGGTCACTATGTCCAGTTCAGGGTCGCTACAGCATGAAGGATATGATAAGCATGTTCCACAAATGTAAACTAGCTTGCCACACTTGCCACAAGAAATCCAGTTAACTCTGAGGGGATGCTCCCTCTAAGCTGTGGAGTCTCGTGAGTAAAAATCCTACTTTGTGAGCTACTGGTATTAAAGTTGTGAGTGAGTGAGTTGGCTGCTGCATAAATTAATTTGCTCTGGAGCCATTCTTCCTGAGCTAAGGCAAAAATGTGTGAGCCAGAGGCTAAAAAAAGTGAGTTAGCTCACACTAACCCAGCTTAGAGGGAACAATGGAGGGGAAGATACTTCCAACTGTACTGTATGGCTCCCTGTGCTTTTATGAAGAGCATTAATAATATTTAAGACAGCCAGTGTGGTGTAGTGGTTAGAGCACTGGAGTAGGATCTGGGAGACCCAGGTTTGAATCTCCCCTCTGCCACGGAAGCTTGCTGGGTGATCTTTGGCCAGTCACATATCCCCAGCTTAACCTACCATACAGGAGTTGTTGTGAGGATAAAACGGAGACAGACAGAATGTTGTAAGCCACATCAAGTTCCCATTGGGGAGAAGAGGGAGGTATAAGTGAAGTAAAATAAATATAAACGCAACTTTTAGAGTTCATATCGCACTTCAGAGTGTTCAAAATGCTTTGTATGTGTTCACTCAGTAATCTTTACAATGCTTCTCTGAGGTGGGACAGTATGATCACCCTCATTATTTTAGAGGGAGGCTGCTGTTCCGGGGGGGGGGGGGGGGCTTTCATAAAGCCATCTAGTAGTGAGGTCTGGGAAGAGTCCAGAGATTTCAGTCGGGGGACTTCCTAGTTCACAATGAAGGGCTGAATGACACAGTCCTTGGACTGGGCCCACATCTGCTACAAAGACTGTCCATCATGCACTTGAAAGTTCCCTGCTGTGAACTCAATTCTCAGGTGCTTATGCTTCACCGCCCCCCCTCCCCATCCCATTTTCCTGACCCAAAATGTCAGGCAGGAACCATTTGCCCCTTTGCGGAAACCTTCATGCACCCATCAGTACATGTGGAGCCCCCAACAGGGCAAAGAGCAGCAATCCAGGGGTCATTCCAGGTTGGCAAAGTGGCACAGGGGAAAGGCTGTGGAAGTCCAGACCCACATTGGACCCTGTGTGCCTGGGACTTGAGTTCTCAGAGGAGAAGAAAAAAATTAATTCTGCAAATTGTGTATATTATCCAACACAGCAAAGTTGCATACATCTGCTTTGGCTACATAACTTAGGGCTAAACTACCTGGTGTGCTGGAGTACACCAGGACTGAATCACCAGTTGTGTAATTTGGCCCTGAAAAGAAAACCAGCAGGGTGAGGGGAGAAAATATCCATCAGAGCAGCAATGCTGGGGAAGGAGGATTTATTCTCCTCCCCGGGTACCACAGCCTGGATCAAAAATACTCCCTCTGCTGCTTTAAACTCCTGAGGATTCAAGTGGCCTAGGGAGGGGCATTTGTGACTGACATAACAGCAAAAGGAGGGTATTAACCCCCTATTCCCCAGCATCCTGTCCCCAATCCACCTTGGCCTTGCCTGTAGTTGCTTTTTAGCACCAAATTAACACATTTGGTGTTCAGCCACAGAATTCCAAGGTCATGTGCTGTTCGGTATCTACTATGCTTCTGATTGCTAGTTAGATGGTTAAAGGAACATGCTGGGGCATTGATCCCATCCCCTGACTTCTGGAAATGCTGATCCTCAGCTTTATGGACTACTGAGATTTCCCAAAGGATTTAATACACGCTTTCAAAGCACCATAAGGGCTCATAATTTGTTTTTCCTCCAAAGACTATGCTGAGATTTTCAAGATGCTCAGTTCTGCAATCAATACCAGTTGTGTGCTGGCACAGTATGACTGACAAATACACAGTCTTTGGGATGTCCAGACTGCCGCCAAGGGCTGTCATAGCACAGCACTCTGTTACATTTGGCATCCCTCACTGGAAAAGCACTATGAGTCATCGTCTTCCTCAGCTATCAGGTGTTCCTGCTTTGAGTCCTTGAAGCAGTCCTGAAAGAAGGCAGAAAGCATCTGGTGGAGGTGGCGCTGGCTGGTATCCAAAAAGATGTGGCCTTCGTCTGGATAGATCTGGTAAACAGACACATTGTGCTTAGTTATGTTTTTGTTGCTGTCTTTTGAGGCAAAAAAGAAAAGCTGTGTGTTATTTCATGCTGGTAAGAACTTACAAGGAAGCAACCACCATTAGGAAACAACTCACTACAAAGTTTCATTTTAATTTGGCGCTTGGGCCAGAAAAGGTTGCCTCCCCAGACAAAGACAAGAAATATTGATGGCTAAATTATTATGAGGGAGGGAGGGGAGCATGGTATAAGCCTGATCTCGTAAATCTCAGAAGCTAAGCAAGGTCGGTACTTGGATGGAAGACCGCCAAGGAAGGCACTGGAAAACCAGCTCTGGATTTCACTTGCCTTGAAAGCCCCTTGCTGGGGTCAGCACCATAAGTCAGTTACAACTTGTTAGCACATGCCTACCTGAGTCTGACAATCAAACAGGTTTAAAAGATCACTCAAAATGTCTCTGAGAATCAGCAAGAGATTAAGAAGAAGAAGGAGAAGAAGAGATTGGATTTATATCCCGCCCTTCACTTGGAGTCTCAGAGCAACTTACAAACTCCTGTCCCTTCCCCTCCCCACAACAGATACCCTGTGAGGTAGGTGGGGCTGAGAGAGCTCTTTATCAAGAACAGCTGTGCCAGAACTATGGTTTGCCCAAGGTCATCCAGCAGCTGCAAGTGGAGGAGTGGGGAATCAAACCTGGTTCTCCCAGGTTATTAGAGTCCACGCACTTAACCACTACACCAAACTGTAAAAGAAAATTACAACTGTCTGATTCACTGGTATTGAGGAGATAAACTAGGTTTCCCAGTGAGAGAGAACTGGTCCTTCCTTACCAATATATCCTACCTGAGTCGAGTAGTTAGACTCCACGGCCAACAGCTGGATGAGAAGCTCAGCTGTATGTTGGAAATGCACTGTGGCTGTCAGAGGAAAGAGTGGGAAAGCGTACTGGGTGACATGTCAGGAAGCCCCCTCTTGCAGACCCCATTTTACGAGGCTTAAAGTTGAACTAAGAACACTCAGTGTTACCGAGGGCTGCTTCTGCATTCAGACAAAGTGGCTCCATCCCACCCATATAGTTAGCACATTTGCAGTTTTCATATACTTCCTTTCAGACATTTCGCTTTGGTGTCCCAGCCACACAGTATAAAAGTGTGTGCTACAGGCAGTCCTCCTAATATGCACAGCCACTGCTTTGTGTGGATAGGACAATGCACATATTTCCCCACTTTCATAGGTGCAAATGGAATCCTAGTTTTTTAAAGGGAAATTACATATACTGAAGCTGTACACAAATGGAAAATAAACATTGTTCATCATTAAGGTGCCACTGATTTTGTTTTGAGGTCCCCCTGTGGCTACCCATATGGGAAGAATGTGTTCATTCTAGTTTCATGGACTTAAGGTTCAGTTGGGCATGAGAACTAAAAACTTTTGCCAAAGGTGTCACAAAAAAGGAGGATTTTGAGAAAGGATGTGACAGAGAGGGAGAGAGAGAGATTGTATGATGTGCTGTGTAGCAATCCCAGGGATCTGGCCTATGTTCTCAAGGTTAAGTATTGCTGTAAGAGCAATTGCCGAAGTCAGGGGTCACTTGGGGCCAAAGCAAGGCAGAGCAGGGCTCTGCCAGCCCAGGAGTGGGCACTAGGGCAGCCACAGGCCGAATCAGATTCTCTGATCTGATTTGGCCCACGGCCGAATTGCCACTGAAATTTGGTGGCGGCTTAAACAGCGACTGGAGGGGAGGGGGTTTGAGGGAGAGGCTCCAAACTTACAGGGTAGCTGCTGGAGCCTCTCCCCGAAATACCCACCAAGTTTCAAGAAGATCAGACTGGGGGGTCCAATTCTATGGGCCCCCAAACAGGTTGCCCCCATTCCCTCCATTGTTCTCTATGGTGGGAAGAAAGTAACGTTTTATCCCACCATAGAGAACAATGGAGGGAATGGGGCAACCTGTTTGGGGGCCCGTAGAATTGGACCCCCTGGCCCAATCTTCTTGAAACTTGGTGGGTATTTTGGGGAGAGGCCCCATCAGCTACCCTGCAAGTTTGGAGCCTCTCCCTCAAACCCCCTCTAGCCCCTCATATACCCTATGAGATTTTGCCATTGACTTCAATGGCCCAAAGGGTATAATGGGGCTGAAACTGACATTCGGCTGGCCGAATAGGCTTGCATTGCCAAAACTGACATGCGGGGGTCATTTGGCAGCTGAAACAGATGCAGCCTGATTTGGCCCGATCTGAATCGGGCCAAAAAAAGTGTATTTGCACACCTCTAGAGGGCACAAATGGCAGTGGTGGCAAGCCCCTCCCCCAGCTCCCAGCAGGCCTGTGAAGGAAGCAAAGCGAGAAGGGATTTAAAGTTTAAACCCTTTCTGTTTAGAGTCGCATGGCAGCACAATCTTTCCATTGTATTCTATGGAGCCCTTCTCGCTTCGCTCCCCCCCTGCCCACCTTGGCAGGCCAGCTGGGGAAGGGAAGGGGAGGCTTTTGAAGATGTTAATGTTCATGTGAACAAATGTTACAAGAGGACACTTTCACATATCACATGATGGCCAGCTTGGCCTTCTTACATCTAAGACACGCCAGAGAATCACATCCAACCCAAACTTCCTTATGAATTCCTAAGTATATATGATGCATGTGTTTACAAACACAGATTTCTTCAGGATTGTTCACGTTTTACATATTCAAGTGTACAGTTCTTATGTGTATATTTTTGTTCCTCCCTCACTTTAGCTCTTCTTGGTGTTCCCTAAGGACAGAACTGAGGACATAAAGCCATCCATAGTAACATGGTCTGGGAAGCTCTATTAGAAGCACAACAATTTCTACCATCCTTGAACATTATCATCAGAGTGGACCCATGTTCAGCCTTACCATCTCCAGTTCCATGTACAAGCAAGAAGTTCCTGTCCTTCAGGCGGATGGCTTCCTCCAGTACCGAGGCCACCTACAGGAGGAAATGGAGCGGGTGGCATAGAAAGAGTTAAAGCCTAGCCTTCTTCTACCTGAGTCTGATTCCATACTTTAAAAAAAAAAAATACTGTTTCTTGCTTCTGTTGATCTTTTATATTGTAGTTGTTTTTTGAATTCTGCTTTTCAACCCAAAATTCTTGTTTGTTGTTGTTTGCATCATTCATACCCTACTTTTCTCACCAATAGGGACCCAAAGCGGCTTACAACATTCTCCCCTCCTCCATTTTATCCTCACAACAACCCTATGATGTAGGTTAGGCTAAGAGTATGTGACTGGCCAAAGGCCACCCAGCAAATTTCCATGGTAGAGTGAGGCTCTGAACCTGCCAGATCCTGGTCTGAGACTAACCACTGCACCATGGTGACCTGCCAAAAAGGTGCCTGGGCTGTCTCCAGACTCTGCTCAGGTTCAGCAAGGGGGCTGGACTTCCTGCCTTCAGCCCATGATAGGACTACTGTGTTTTTCACTGCTGGTGCTTTTAAACTGCTTGTTGAGTATTATATATTTTATTGTCTCAACTACATAGGATTGGAAATCATCTTGAGATCTAGTTTGACTGGGAGTTTGGGGCAGAAATGCATTCAATAAAAATAAAGAGAATGAGGAGTTTTGGGGAGGAGGGTTAGGCCTGGGGAAGGGGTAAGTAGATAGTTAATGGCCATCGAACTGGCTAATGCGGTTTTGTACCTTACTGGATCTTGACGGAGTGAGAAGAAGAAAGAGGGACGGACTAGCAAGGGTTATTTAGAACAGGCTGAAGGGCCTAGATGGATGTGGTGCCCAGTATACTGGGCCTGGACTAGGATGAATTTGCTTTCAGGATATATTTGCCTTTTGTCATCTATACTTGCTGTTCCCTGGATATAATCTTTAGGAAATCTGCAAAGACCTTCCTGTTTAAGTTTTGCCTGCAGGGTTTGGGTTGGATGTATTGAAGTTTATCCTTTAGCTTGGATCTCTGTTAGCTTTCTTACTGTAAATGAATGAAAGAACCCTTTGGATTAGTTGGCAGGATGTTAATTTTAAAATCTGGAATAAAATAAATGCAAATCAAATTAATTTAGGATCTGTCTCCCCTTGGAGGCACTAGGCAAGTAAAACCTGCCCCATTTTGGGATGAAATCAGGTCATACCTCTGCAGGCCAATACAGTTTGTAGACCGCGGAAGGCCTCTCTTGCATAAATAGCACTCAAAATGGTGCTTGGGAGACAAAATCTCTCAGTTCCTACTGCATTTAGCACAGCAAAGAAGGGGAAGGATAAGACAGATGAGGAGTAAAAACCTCTTGGGCACCCGTACCGTGTAGGCTGCATCCTCCCGGGCTGGCATCCCTAAGTAGCGTTCAGAGAAAGTGGCAGCTGTGGAAAGAGACAAAGGAAAGAATGTTTAGGGTGCTGTAGGGCTGACCTCTTCCAAGAAGCATCTCCCTATGGGACAGTCTCAATGCCAGTGTCCCAAAGTAAGGGACAAGGGGGCATTTGTGCTTTGATAACAGTTGGGTTAGAACCTGAGAGAGCCCTGCTGGATAGGACCAGTAGGCCATTTAGTCCAGCATCCTGTCAGGCACAGTGGCCAACCAGTTCCTCTGGAGGGCCAACAATGGGGCATTGAAGTCGAGGCCTTTTCCTGATGTTGCCTCCTGGCTCTGGGATTCAGAGGCTGACTGCCTCTGAACTTGAAGGTTCCCTTTAGTCACCAGATAGGCCTATCCTCCATGAATCTACATAACCCTTTTTAAAGCTAAATATGCCCATGGCCATCACAACATCCTCTGGCAGCAAATTCCACATTTTAATAACTTGCTGTGTAAAGAAATTTTTCCTTTTCTCAGTCCTGAAGTATTTCCTTTTGTCAGTCCTGCCCATCAGCCTCATTGTACGCCCTCAAGTGCTGGTATTTTGGGAGAGGGAGAAAAAGTTCTCCTTGTCAGCTCTCTCCAGCTCATGCATAATTTTATAAACCTTTATCATGTTCCCCCTTAGTTGTCTCTTTTCTAGACTGAAAAGTCCCAGATTCTTCAGCCTTTCCTCATAGGGAAGGTGCTTCAACCCCCTAATCATCTTGGTTGCCCTCCTCTGTACTTTTCCCAGCTCTGCAATGTCCTTTTGGAGATACAGTGACCAGAACTGTACACAGTGTTCTAAATGAGGCCGCACCATAGATCTATACAGGGACATTATAATATCAGCCGTTTTATGTTCAATCCCTTTCCCAACGATCCCTAACATAGAGTTTGCCACTTTCAGTGCTACAGCACACTGGGTTGACACTTTCATTGAGCTATCTACTATGGACCCAAGATCTTTTTCCCTCTCAGTCTCAACAAATTCAGTCCCCATTAGCCATACTTGAAGCTGGGATTTTTTGTCCCAATGTGCATCACTTTACTCTTTCCTACACTGAACTTCACTTGCCACATTGTCGCCCTCCTGGAGCTCTTCACAGCCATCCGTGGTTTTTACCATCCTGAATTTGTGTCATCTGCAAATTTGGTCACTACACTACTCACTCCTGGTCCCAGATCATTTATGAACAAATTAAATATTACTGGCCCCCATACTGATCCTTGTGGGACCCCACTGCTTCCTTCCATCCATTGTGAGAACTGTCCATTTATTCCTGCTCTTTGCTTCCTGCCATTTAACCAGTTTTTAATCCATAAGAGAACCCATCCTCTTACCCCATGACTGCTAAGTTTATGCAGGAGTCTTTGGTGAGGTACCTTGTAAAAAGCTTTTTTAAAGTCCAAGTATATAATGTTTACCAGATCATCATTGTCGATTTGCTTGTTCAGTTTCTCAAAGAACTCCAAAAGGCTGGTGAGGCAGGACTTGCCTTTCCATAAGCCATGCTGATTTTCCTTCAGCAGGCTTTGTTCCTTGATGTGTGTCTAATAATTCTATCTTTGATTACAGTTTCTACTAACTTGCCTATGATGGATGTTATGCTGACTGGCCTGTAATTTCCTGGTCCCCCTGTGGATCCCCTTTTAAAAACTGATGTAACATTAGCTACTTTCCAGTCTTCTGGTACAGTGGCTGAATTTAATGATACATGATCTACTAACCCATATACATGACCTATCTCACATCTGAGTTCCCTAAGAACTCTTGGATATATGCAAGACTTACCAATTTTTAATTTTCCCAATAGGTCTAGATTGAACTTCATCTATTATCACCTTAGTTTGGCTCAGTTCTTCAGACTCCCTTCCTTAAAATAGTGGCTGTGGTATAGGTATATGTCTCCTACTTTCCATTGTGAACACAGAAGCACATTGCGCTTCTCTGCCATCTCTCCATCTTCCTTCAGCAATCCCTTTATTCCTTGGTCATTCAAAGGCCCAACTGCTTCTTTGGTTGGTTTCCTGCTCCAGATGTATTTAAAGAAATGTTTATTATTTTTCTTGAAGCTTTTAGTAACTTGCTCCTCAGATTCTCTTTTTTGCATGCCTAATGCTTACATTTTGTTTGCCAGAGCCTGTGGTCCCTTCTGTTCAATTCATTGGGCAGAACTTCCACTCTTTAAAAGAAACCTCTTAACTTTTTATAGCATCCTTGACTTGTGTTGTTAACCATGCAGACATTCTTTTAGACTTGGCAGTGCCTTTCCTAACCATTGGAATGCATTCTATCTGGGCTTCAACTAGTGAGACTTTAAATAGCTTCCAAGCATCCTCTAGGGATACATATTATATCTAAATTGTCATTGAGCACCAAGCACTCCAACTCCTCCGTCCTGACTTGGAGACATCATTGGTGTGTGTGTGTGTGTGTGTGTGTGTGTGTGTGTGTGTGTACACACACACACACACACACACACCTATAACGTATTTCTGTCTCCAGCAACCCTCATCTCACTTGGCCCCTTTGTCTCCACACAAGTCTCTCTTTTGCCATCCTACCCTCACTCCCAAATTCTATTATGCTCCTGTCACTATTACCCTGAGTGTTTATGCAATCATCCCTTTGTACTGACATGTCCCAAACCAGAGGCTCCTCAGCTCCTGTTTGCTTTTTCTCAGGACTAGTTTAGAAGCTGCTCTCCCACCTTTTTGATATTAGTCACCAGCAGCCTGGTTCCCTTTTTGTTCAAGTGAAGACCATCTCTTTTGTACAGGATCAGCTTGTCCCAGAAAGTTTCCCAATGCCAAATCTAAACCCTTCCTCCCATACACTGATCTGTGCCTGTCTAACAGCCCATGTGCGTGGAACTGGTAGTGCTTCTGGAACTGCTACCTTTGAACCTGCTCCCTGAGAGCCGAGAGCCAAGAGCTCCACACATCGAGCACACGTCCATGATTTCCGCCCAGTGGGTAGATAATCATACATGTGGTAAATAATCATACATGTGGATAAGGGCCTGATTCTCCTGTCCCTAGATTCCATACCCCAGATGAAAGCTTTCGATGCTTCACTGCTCTGGTGGGATGGTTCGGCAGTGAAGTTTTATACAGACTGCAGAATTTAACGTTACTTTTTGCAAAATTCATTTTATCTTGATACAGAATTATGTTTTTATGGATGTTTATTTACTTAGCCAGAAGAAGGAAAGAGTGGCAGTAGTAGTGGGTGAGAGATCTTAGAAATTATGAAAATACAAATGTAAACTTAAAGTTTTTTTTTTTTAGTAACCAATCCAGATTTGGATTCCTTTTCATTTTTCCTTTATAAGCACAGGCAATCCACCAACCTTGCTGCTACTCACCATGGAAGCGGAAACTAGTGATGGGTGCTACAGCTGCTCCACATTTAAAAAGGTCTTCCGCTACTGCCAGGAGCTTAAGTGCTAAAAAGCCCCCATAGGCCTTTAAAGAAAACAACAGAAACAGCAGAGTCAGACACTCATGCCTCTAGTGCAGGTTAAGTTGACTCATAGGTGAGGTGTGGATTATTCAGTTTTGCAACTCTACTTGTGTCTACGTGTTTGACCTTCTGCTTCCTCCCAACGGCAAGAATGGCTGCTTTCACAACTGGTACTACCATTTAATCTCTATTGTTTGCTCTTTGCTAGGACAGAAAATGAGAGAGAGAGCAGCACGTTTGTTCTACTCAATGCCACTCTTTCGATAGATTTATAGACACAAGCCATTCAAATTCCTACACAAGCAGGACGAACACTTTTGCAAATGACAGGCGGACCTGTAACACCCACAAGCCGTGCAAGGATGAGCCTATCTATTCCAGTGCTGATTGCTGATAACACCACTGCAAAGAACACTATAAGAACAGCCCCAAACTGGCCAGAGAAGTACCATTCTAGGAAGCACCTCTCCTTTGCATGCAAGCGATCTCTGTCCCAGTGCGCTATCGTCAGCATGGCTGGTTTCAAACTCAATGTAGCTGGTTTGGATGGTGTCCAATGCCAAGCAAAGAATGATTTGCCCCACAGAGAGACAAAAGCAACCCCCCCCCCCCCCCAGTGCTTTCTGTATCACTGAGCCTACCCCTTCAAATGCAACTTTGTAGTTTGGTACTGGAAACTCAGGTATTTGTGTTGTTTTTAATTTTTCTCTTAGCTTTGTCCTTTAAATGCTTCCTGTTCAAAGCCCTGCATGGGCAGTTCGGATGCAAGAGGAGTTGCCACTAGGAAGCACCCTTTGGGGCATGCTGAACTGCCGAAGAAGGACTCCAAATGCCCCCGGGCTAGAAATTTGGCTGGCAGTGGAAAGGCTGTGTGACCAATAGGCTGCAGGAGCTATACAGACCCAGGGTGTAGACTGAAAGTAGCCACAGGTCAGCAGGGTGCCCAGGGGCAATGCTTACCTTTCCATAGACTGCTGTGCGCCTGCGATCCACGTAAGGAAGCTGCAGCAGCAGCCTGCAATACAAGCAGAAGTCTTGTTAGCGCAAGCCCCCTCCCCGCCACCTCCTGCAACCTTCCACTGCCTTCCTTCCTACCCCGGCACCTGCTACAAAGGTTTCTATTTCCCAAGCAGCCCTCTGCTACTTAAGACCCGCAACGCTTAAGGCCTTTAACATTTCTTTAATTCCCCCCTGCCTCCTCTTTGCTATGAGCATGCTATGATCAGAGCATGTACACTGTTCCTGGGGTGAAGCCTTGGCTCAGTGGTAGCGCTGCTGCTTTGCTTGCAAGAAGTCATAGATACATATGAACACACGGGAAGCTGCCTTATACTTAATCAGACCCCTTGGTCCATCCGGGTCAGTACTGTCTACTCTGACTGGCAGTGGCTCTCCAGGGTCTTAAGCAGAGGTCTTTCACACCACAGCCTTCCTGGCCATTTTTAATTGGAACAAGGGACCCTCTGCATGCCAGGTGTTCTACCACTGAGCCGTGGCCCTTCCCCAAAGTCCCAGTTTCAGGTGACAACATCTCCAGTTAAAAAGGGTCAGACAGGCAGTGATGTGAAAGACCTCCACCTGACACTCTGGAGAGGTTCTGCCCATCAAAGTAGACTGTCCTGACCTTGATAAACCAAGAGTTCGGAGCAGCAGAAGGCAGTTTCCCATGGCATCCCAGTGCAGAGTGAGGGTCCAGTCACACGGTCCTGTCAGAATCTGCTGATTCAGACAAAGGATTTCTGTTTCTTACAGCTAGGTATTCTGTGTTAGGCTATCTTATACCCTATTGCCATGTATGTATTGTAGATGCTGACATAACCCCTGCCATGTAATTGCTTTGCCCTTAGGTGAACCCTCACTTTGACCAGTAGGTATGTAGAATGTGTGACCCCAGGTTTCAGTGCCTGACCGGGCCTGGTTTGTGTAACTGTCAGGGCGGGAGGATGACACCTGCAATGTATGGGAACAATGGGCCTCTCACACTCCTGCCTCCGCATTCCATTCGTCCCAGCTGGGATTTCAAGGGAGGATGAGTCTCCTCTCTTATCAACATGCGAAAGCCTTGAGGCCATTGATTGTTATGTGAAGTGGTAACATCTGAAGGGTCTGGTTTTTTGAGTATAGCTACAACAATGCAGTGCATTCTTCTACTGGTGTTTCTCCCTTTATGGCAGTGGGAGGCTTTGAGGGAAAGCCTCTGCCCACAATTGAAAATGCCTCAGATGCTCCCCCCACAGACTTTAAACGATGGTGGGCGACCCTACAAGAATCGTGGCCTCTAATAGCAAAGACATTAGATCAAGCCAAAGAGGATTACAAAAAATATGCAGATCGTGATCGAGCTGAGGGTTGGGACCTTCAGCCCGGGGACTCGGTTTACCTTTCCACAAAAAACATACACGTCTTACAACCCAGCAGGAAATTGGGATGGAAATATGTGGGCCCTTACAAGGTGTTGCGCAAAATTTCTGATGTGTCCTTTGAATTGGAGTTGCCCAAGTCACTGAGTTCTGTGCATCCTGTTTTTCATTTCAGCTTGCTGAAGAAGAATCCTGGGCCAAATGCATGGCATCCAGTTCCTCCGACACCTCCTCCACTGATGAAGGGGGAGGCACCCCATTTTGAAATATCTGATATTCTTGATTCTAAGATGCGTAGGGGGCGCTTATATTATTTAGTCAGATGGCTTGACTTTGGCCCAGAACAAAATGAGTGGGTTCGTTCTGAACATGTGCATGCTCCTAGATTAGTTAAAGCTTTTCATAAAAGGTTCCCGGAGAAGCCCGGGTAGATTTGTTTTCGGGGTGCCAGTGTGTCAGAATCTGCTGATTCAGACAAAGGATTTCTGTTTCTTACAGTTAGGTATTCTGTGTTAGGCTATCTTATACCCTATTGCCATGTATGTATTGTAGATGCTGACATAACCCCTGCCATGTAATTGCTTTGCCCTTAGGTGAACCCTCACTTTGACCAGTAGGTATGTAGAATGTGTGACCCCAGGTTTCAGTGCCTGACCGGGCCTGGTTTGTGTAACTGTCAGGGCGGGAGGATGACACCTGCAATGTATGGGAACAATGGGCCTCTCACACTCCTGCCTCCGCATTCCATTCGTCCCGGCTGGGATTTCAAGGGAGGATGAGTCTCCTCTCTTATCAACATGCGAAAGCCTTGAGGCCATTGATTGTTATGTGAAGTGGTAACATCTGAAGGGTCTGGTTTGGGAGAGGGAATTTACAGCTTGACACCTCACTTTCTTTCCTGTGGGAAGCAAACGGCCAGAGCCTCTTTTGCCCGCCGTTTTTCCCTTGTAGTGATTGGCTACCTATGGGTAATTCAAACTGCTTGGAAAGGTATAATAGACCTGCCTCTGTTATATGTATTATCTCTGACAATAATCCGAGAAGCTGTACCAATGTAGAGATTGGAAATAAAGAACTGTGTTTCATCAACAAAGATCTGATCCTTGACTACTTTGAGCAGAAGTCTCACAGGTCCTTTTGATCGGGTTTCGCCACTGTTCCCTCGCACATTTAAATTCGCTGATCAGACAGGCTGCTCTGCCACAGGCTCACTCCTGCAATGTTCCTGGGTCCCTAGCACATTTTCCGACCCCGCTTTAAGACCGCATTTTCACCGATCTGAACAGATCAGCGGAAGCAGCGGAAACAGATGCAGCCGGCCCCTCTCCTTTCCTTGCCCTTCCCTCAGCCCGGGTGCCTCTTTAAAGGGACAGCGGAGAAATCAAAAGTGCTTTTAACATAGTAAAAAGTGGTTTGCAGAGCTGTCTCTTGGTTCACAGTGAGCTGGGCCTTCTGAAAGGCATACTAGCGGAATTTAGGTTAGTCTGAGTGAAGAGTACTGGACTACATTGAGAGAGCTGAAACATCTCTCTCAGTCATGTGTTTTTCTGTGAATAAGTTCAAAATAACTTACAACCAAAATCATAAGAAAATATTGTCATGCAATACATAAAAACCAGAACAATACCTTTACAAGTGCAATACCTAAAAACAGACACCTGCACCAGCAATAATTTAAGAGCCAAGAAAAGCTCTTGCATGTATCATTTCTCTCTCTCAGCTCTGCAACAGATGAGGCTTGGAGTCAGCATACGTGACCTGCTCACAGTGGCTCATATTCCTGAACTTGATAAACCATGTATTTGATGGGTCTCTGACCGTAATAAGCAAATTTTATGTTATGGTTATGGTATTCCTCTCTCTTTGGCACTTACAAGCTGAAACTGCAATTGTTCAGCATGTGAACACCTGACTAGGGTTGCTAATCCCCACATGCGGTTCTGGATTTCTCCCAGGATTACAAGTCATCTCCTAACTACAGAGATCAGTTCCCCTGGAGGAAATGGCAACTTTGGTGGGCAGACAGACACCATGGTATTACAACTCCACAGAACTCCCTTTCCTACCCAAACTCAGCCCTCTGTAGGTGCTGCCCCCAAATCTCCAGGAATTACCCAAGCTGGAGCAGGCAACCCTACTTTAAGATGCTTTGCAATGACAAGCATAAAACTGTAGATCCCAGTTGCAGTATTCTCCAGGGGCAGGGTGCCAGCATAGACGGAGTTAAAGAACACTGGCTGCTTGTGTGTACTCACCTCCCTCTCCCCTGTCCCTTCCGGATAAAAGGTGGGGGAATTCTCATAGGAGGATCTGCGCTGCCATCCTGTGGCTGAAGTATAAGCAACATGTAAACACTGCCTTAAGAAAAAGGGCTTGAGCAGACTTACTGCATCAATGTGATGTGGTCCTTGATGTCCAAGTAGCCCAGCTGGCGGTTGACTTCATGCAGGAGCTTGAGGCCTTGGTTTCCAGAGCCTCGGCCATCGAACTGAACCACCACAGCCCCCAAGGAGCTGGAGAGAGCAGTGTCCCAGTCGAGATGGAATTCCTCTGTGGCCTGCTGGCTGCCAAGAGTTTCCGGGCTGGAAGAATGGCAGTCAAGGGTTAAAGGTGTACAGAAATAGTTTTTGGGCCTGAAGCAAAAAGATCAAAATGACCCCAACAGCTCATCACTGGAATCTTTCTCCCCACAGAGATGGTGGTCGAAGGCAAGAAAAGAAAGCCCTTCTGGGATTCCCGGTGTGAAACAACCGTCTCTGAATAGGCCCTGCACCATCGCAGTTTTAAATGTCACATGGTTTTAAAGCCATGCCAACCAGTTTCTCAGTTTGACTGCATTTCAGTTAATCAGGATACACATATGAGCACAATTACTTTGTTAAATGGAGCATTTGTAGGAAAACTTATAAATTGTAGGATTGAAGAAGAAGAGATTGGATTTATACCCCACCCTTCACTACCTGAAGGAGTCTCAGAGTGGCTTACAATCTCCTTCCCCTTCCTCTACCCCCAACAGACACCCTGTGAGGTAGGTGGGGCTGAGAGAGCTCTTTCAAGATCCGCTCTTGACAGAACAGCTCTGAAAGAACTTGTGACTGACCAAGGTCACACCAGCAGCTGCCTGTGGAGGAGTGGGGAATCAAACCCACTTATCCCAGATTAGAGTCCATGCTCTTAACCACTACACCAAACTGGCTCTCTTTTGAGGGAAGGATGAGGTGCAGTTTGTGAAAAATGTATGAAATGTAGCATCAGTTGACAACAACGGGGGGGGGGGATTGAGAAATACAAAGGAGAACGAATGAAACCAATGAAACAAGTAAGATTGCTTGAAAATGTGAAGAGGCAGTTAAGCACAGCAAGGCTCTCATTCTAAGAACTGAGGCACTAATCTCAATGTTGTTTGGTAAACACTTCCTAGTGTCCAAGTGGATGCAGACATTTGGGTGGTGATGAATGCCATGCCAATAGAGCTGGCTCTATAAATATGCAAGGTCAGAGACCCTGTCCTGTCTACCTCATGGTATGGTCTTCCAAACTGTCTACATTCAATAGAATAAAGTTGTATTTGAATGGTAAACTATAAACAATTCCCACAGACTGTAATTTATGTTTACGTAAGGACTTAGTCTGCACCCTCCTCCAGCCAAGACATGAAAGCTTACACCCAGAATAAAACTTTGTTGGTCTTAAAGGTGCCACCGGACTCAACCTTTGTTCTGCTGTTTCCAGGGATCATTTCGTAGAAAAAGAGGTGCAGGAGCTCATTACCATAACTCAACTGCATAACTCATTTGCATATGCCACCCCCCCTAACATACCGGAAGTGTGTCAGAAGGCAGCACCCACCCCTCAGGCTCCACTCCACAGGTGAGTGAAACTGCCCTGCTCTTCCTCCATTCCCTTCCCCATCCAATACTTTGTGCAATAAAAATAAGCGTAAAGAACACAACCTCATTCTCTTCCTGCTCCCTTGAAACCACCTGGTTGGAAGTAGACTTGAGATACCCAGGACATGTGCACCACCCATCCCTTTCCCTTCCCCTCCCCACAACAAGACACCCTGTGAGGTAGGTGGGGCTGAAAGAGGTCTTTTGAGAACTGCTCATGAGAGAACAGCTTTGAGAGAACTTGTGACTGGCCCAAGATCACACCAGCAGCCGCATGTGGAGGAGTGGGGAATCAAACCTGGTTCTCCCAGATTAGAGTCCAACTCCTGACCACTACACCAAACTGATGGGGTGGAAGCTGCTGAAGGGTTGGTGAAATTTCTCCAGTACTTATGTGCCATGTTCCCAGATAAAAAATGGTATACTTAGAAAATTTATATGCCACCTTGAGCAAGTCTCTGGAAAAGCAGCACACAGTCATAAAATGACCAATGATAAAATTATCAATATTAAAACAAAACATTAAAATCAATAAAGACCCTAGCAGGGCTTTCCCCGGGGCGTTGTGCCTCTGCACTGCTTGGGGAAGCCAAGGAGGGGGCGGGGCTTGGTCATGTGCCCGCCCCCTAGGCTTCTCACTCCCGGAGCTGCGCTCCTGTGCGCTCCCGCTCCAATGGACCCCTGGCTGTTTCAGACCAACACGGCTACCCCACCTGAATGGAATTAAAGTATGTTAACCATGTTGCCTCACCCAAGGTCTTCGTGACCATGCAAATTTGGCTCACAATAGCCTAATCAAGGTATTTTCCCCACTTTTTCCTGACAAAGTTTGACCGCAGTTAACTTTAAACTAGCCAGTGAGGTTCAAAATTTTTATCTTGACCCAATCCAAAGCCAGGATGGCCCAAATCCCACCTACCCTGGGAGTCTTCTGTCCATAAAAAAAAGGACCCCATGCCATAGCAAATTGTTCCTCAGATCCCCAGTCCAGATCTCTGCTGGTCAGAAGAATTCTGGTTTCCCACTGAGAACCCCGGCTGCATTGTGCAGGCTTTTTCTCCTTCTTAGAAAAAGAAGAAGAAGAAAAGAGATTGGATTTATATCCCGCCCTTCACTCACTTGGAGTCTCAGAGCGGCTTACAAACTCCTTTCCCTTCCCCTCCCCACAAAAGACATCCTGTGAGGTAGGTGGGGCTGACAGAGCTCTGACAGAAACTGCTCTTTTTCAAGAACAGCTGTGCCAGAGCTATAGCTTGCCTACGGTCATCCAGCAGGTGCAAGCGGAGGAGTGGGGAATCAAACCCGGTTCTCCCTGATTAGAGTCCGCGCACTTAACCACTACACAAAACAGCTCCTCCCTCTGCTCCTTGGACCTCAGCTACATCTGCCCCTGGACCTCTCCAGACCTCAAGCCCAGTATGTAAGGTCAGATGTCCCTCCCCTGAAACTTCCCAGTTTCCTCCCTCCTACCTTCTATAAGTGTGCCCTCTTGTTGGTGAGTGTGTGTGAGTATATGGTTACTTAGGGAATTAGTTCTCAGGTGCCTCTTGTAGGTTCTTTACTTTTGTATTCCTTTTTATTTTATTTTGTATGCAATAAAGTTATATGTTTGTATTTACAGTCACTCCCATTTCCCTTCTTCATAATTTAATTTTGGGGTACCACTACTGAGATCCACCCTGGATTATAGAGGCTACAAGGTTTTGCGTTATTCCTTTCTGGAACCCTTTTAAAAGCTAATTTCCCCTTCTCTGGGTCCAGTTTGGATTACAATCTAAAACAAGCCGAACAAAGTCTAACAAAGCCTGGATGTATATGCCAAATACAAAGAGTTTGGACAACAGTGGAATGTTATTGAAGATCAGTACACATTACTGAAATACATGAGATACATAAAGGCAGAATGGCCATTTCATATGAGTTGCTATGCAAGATGGGAGCATTGAGGGATATTTAAGCTAGCTGGAGGGAATTGATGGCCAAGAGGGGCTGGGCTATGACCAGCAGTTACCACCCTGCCCCCCAACAGGTTCTTGGGTTCAAACTTGCTTTAGAGCCACCACTATCTCCTTTGACTTGGAAGCACTACTTCCTAATCCCAGATCAGCTGGTCCTTGTTGATGCTCCTCAGAAGTAAAGGACTGCATTACATTTTATTAAGCCGTCCAATGTCAGCATGTAATTGGGGTGAGAGCAGTAGTTAGGTACTGGCATTCCAGTAGGACTGTTGTTTTTGTTTTAAAAAGAAAGGGGATGGTGGTAGCCCCGCGGGGCATCAACTATAGTCCACTTGAGTCTGATATCCCACCCTTTTGGACAAGAAGCACCTCATTCACACATTTGCTCCCAAGACTTGGGAAGTGCCAGTTAAAGCATGCGCCTGATAGGGGTCGTTTTGTAGAAAAAGAGGTGCAGGAGCAGATTAGCATGACTCATTAGCATAACTCATTTGCATATGCCACACACCCCAAATCACTGGAAGTGTGTCAGAAGGCAACACCCACCACTCAGGCTCTACTCCAAAAATCTCCAGGTATTTCCCAGCTCAGAGCTGGTGAGCCAGTTTTACACGTTGACTAAAGACACGTTAGGATTCCTTTGCTCTTGCAGGGAATCTACCCTACAACAAGCATGAAAATACAGATCAAGTTGGTATGCTTTTGCTTTTTTCCACAGCGCATCACCATATGTGCCCGCTCCTGGGCTTGTTACTCCCGGAACAGCATTCCTCGAAATGACCCCTGCCCCTGAAAGGACAAGCTGGACAAACCACTAGCAGAGGCAAGGAGGGCAGAGGACACAAACCCTCAGCCCCATGATCACAGAAGCAGCCATCCTTACTCATGGATCCATACTTCTTGAATATTTCCTTTGAACGCCTATGTCTACTCAAGCCTTCATCTCTGTAAAATCGATTAAGGGGAAAAAAGAGCTATGCTTCATGTGCCACGAGCTATCATTTGGGTGCTTATTTTTGGATTGTGCAGGGTGGTTCAGGCAAAGGCAGGTCCATCTGCCTGTGCCAATCCCAATCGAGGAATCCCCCTCAACTGAGAGTTAAAGTTCTTTTGTTCCATCTCCACTCTACCAGTATTGCTGCACCATTCCCAGAGGTCACCTAGCTGGCTGCCATCTCTGCTGATAGGATAATAGCTGCACAAATGTGGAGTAAGGACAGGGAAGTGTGGCTAAGAGAGTCAGGTGAGGGGTATTACTTACAGCATCAGTAGCAATGGACAGATAACACACTGGTTTGGAGGTGGCAAGGTCACACGCACAGACAAGTCTGGGTTGTGAGGAAAAGAAGAATGAAAAGAACTGTGAGTATGGAAATGTAACCCCATGACCTGCCCCCTACTCCAGCATCCTTCCTCATGACAAATCACCCAAACATCAAAAGTTCAAGAATCTTATGACCTTTGACCCCTACTGACTCTGCCTCAGAATCATGGGTCCTTCATAGTTCCAATGGACCCTGACATTCACAATGAGAAGCTGTAATAGCACCATGTTTCTTTCCTGACACCCATGCTTTTTAAACCCCAACTTTGCCTCAGAATTCTGAGACCAGGAAGGTGATCATGCACATGGGTAGAGTAGCCTTATCTCAGTCACTGTCCTTGTTTAATCCAAATTACTTCCCTGCCACCAGAAACATAGTCTCTGTCCCCAACCACACTGTACCACTATCAGTTCCCTCTCTTGCACTTCATGCATCAAGTCCTCTCAGCTTTTGAGCAGTCCCAACATGGCACAATTTTATTTTATACACAACTCAGAACAATACTCAAAGTATGTTTAAGCCCTTCCTCAGATTATGGGATAAAGTTAAATAAGCCTTTCTCTATACTTTAATCATGTTGTAACTATACATTAATTATGCATGTATGACGCGTGGCCTAAATAAACTGCCCCTTTGCGGCGTTCTGTGAGGTGACTGATCAGGATTGGCTCTACTTCACTCGACCAGCCCCCTCTATCCTTGTAATAGTCTCTTCGGGGTTTAATTTTAATAGGTAGTCACTCAGGCCTTTTCTTTAACATAAAACAAAGCTTTATTTACAGAACCAAACAGAGGGGATGGGGGATGTATTTACACTGGACACGTTGTTTCGGTAGCGGCTGACACGTTTGTCAGAAATTACTCTTTGGCAGTTGGTTATTTTGTTTTCAAGGGTTGTTTTTTTTTTTGTAACCTTTCTTAAGTTCACCACACACTTTCTCAAGCACTCTCTCCTGTACAGTTTAGGGTTAAGTCTCTTGACTTTGGCTTTCCTGGCCCTTTTCTTTGAGTCCTAGCTGGCCACCAACCAATTATCCAGACTCTGACTGGCCTTGCCTCAGCCCTCACTTAAGCACCTATACCAGGTTCTTCAGCGCTGATATGTCTTTGTGTTGACCACTTATGTGTTCTACTTGCACAAGACTGTTCGCGGTCCCGTGAATCAGTCTATCCCGCACCAGTTCTCAGCTTAAACTGGTCTTTTTGGATTGCTCCCACAGAGCCACGGAGACTCGCTTCCAAGCTCTCACACAGCTATCCCCAGAACTCTTCTCCACACAGACTTTTTTCCTCTTTCTCCCTGAACATTCTAAACTGTCAGGTGTGCCCGTTAACTGCCAATCATTGAGTGTTCCGAGCTAAATGGCCCCCTCCTCACTCAGTCATGTGACCCAGATTTTCATCCCGTCACAGCATGTTTATAGGGAAAGAAAAAAGAAGAGGAAAGAATTCCTTCTCTTTGTATTTATGCTGAATGTGGCGCTCTCTATCAATGCCTTAATTTGATTGCTTTTTACTTTACTTTCCTTTTGCTTTCTTTGTTGTTATGTGTACACTGTAGGTTGTTCTTCTCTATGGGGAGTGGGGTGTGTACTTTTTTTTAATAATGTATTTTATTAGTTCTCAAAAGTAAAAAGGGGGGAAGAAAGAAAAGAGAAAAAGAGATTGTTACATTGTTACAGTATCTAGTAGCTCGCACATAACATATCAACAAAAGTTATCCAAAGGTTTGCTAATGTTAACAGGTATCTTTTTAAACAACATTGTGTATTTTGAATAATTACTAGTTTCCTTTACACTGCTATGTGTCTATATTTTTTCCTACTGTATATGAACTTGAAACAATTTAAACAAATATAGTCCATAACATTATAGGCAGTCTTCTACTGATTTTTTCTGTTATAACTATCTTATTTAAAAAATAGAAAAGTTGTATGTATCCCAATAGAAACCCAAGGCTTAAAATTTCATTGTAATGTTGTTGTTGTTGTTGTTGTTTTGTCTGTTTGTTTATGGTCTTGTAAGTTATTATATTTTCAATATCAACCAAAGTCTTTAATGGAAACAGCATAAAGATAATAATCTAAAAGAAGAACAGATTAGTAATTTCTAATTATAGCTCACAGAAAAGTCATCATCAATATGTAAGTCTAAATCCAAAATACCTTTTTAGTGGGTTGCAGCTATAAATTACCTTTTTGAATGTTTTCTGTTAGATTAATTTATTTTCAGCTGTAGCTCAATTTAAGCCCTTAAATATATATCAACATTCCTTATTCTAGTTACAATATTTGTATTTTTCTTTTTTTGCATTTTATTTTTCACGTTCTCTTCTGTATTTCATGTTTGCATTGGATGAAGATTCCTTTCTTATATTATTTTGTGTGTTGTTTTTGATTGCAGAGGCCAGATCGTATTGCAATTTTACACCTGGCAGTTCAAAAATCAAACCACTTGGTCCTCTTCCCATTGTTTCTTTGAATTGTTTTGTATTGCTTCTTTAAAAGTCTTTGTCTCGAAGTAGGGTTTCTTGAAGTAGTTCATCTTGGTTAGAATCCTGTTCTTTAGCTGGGTGTGTTAAAGTCGAGTAGTCTTCATTTTCGATTGCAAGTTCCTTTTGTAAGTTCAGTTCCTTATTATGCAGATTAGGAAAAGCATTCTGGATCTCTCGTCGAATTACTGTCTGAAGCATCTCTTGAAATTGTTGCAGGGTAACTTGTGTGTCTTGTAACTTCACTTTAATTATAACACAGTTCCAGTCTGTTATTCAAGGTCAGCTCTCTTTTGTTTACTTTCCCAGTGTCGTGTCCTTGAGCTCCCCCCCCCCCGGTGATGGTGGGCGCTCCGTCACTCCCCTGGTGGGGCCCCGAGGTGCGGGGTTGGGGAAGTGGGAGGATAGGTGCGGCCTCAGAATGGGGCGACGCCTGGTTGGCAGCACCAAGCAACCACTCCCCTGCGTGGACAGTGACTTAGAGGAGGGCTTGGCTCTGTCGCTCTCTCTCTCGCTGTTGGCACAACTCAGCCCTTGTCAGCACTCTCTCTCACTCGTCTCTCTGTGCACACCACTTCCTCCCCGGCCATCCTCTGTCTCCCTCTTTTATCCCCTTCCCCTGCCCCTCGGAGCTCCTCCCTCTCTCCTCCTCCACCTCCCCAGTCGTGTGTCTCCCTGTCACTTGTGTCCTCTCCCGCTCCCATTGGCTTCCCCAACTCCCCTGATCTCTGCTCTTTCCCGCCCCTCATGCCGTTCTGGGCATCCTGTCTGATCCCGCCCTGCTCCAACTTCACTGGCGGTCCCCGGGCTGTCCCAAAGGTTCCTTCTCCTGCCCGCTCCCCCTTCCGCCTGCTCCTCGCTAGTTTCTCTGGACCCGGCGGGGATCCTAATCCTTCTCTCTTTCCAGGCAAGCCCAGGCCAGCCCTGGGTCCTTGCAGCTCCTGTGGTCACGACTGGGCACGTCCTGGCAGCCTCGCCTTCTGCCTGGCCTCCGCGATCCTCGTGTGGCCGGGTCCGCGCAGCCCCACCTGGGATTTCTTCCCCTCCCGACACCCCCCCCCCCGTCGCTGTCAGGGGGGTCTCCTTCCATGCCAGCGGCCCCAGGTGAGTCTGCCGAGTTCCCACCATGGCGGGAACAGCCATTCCCGGGGCTCTCAGGAGCCCTGCGGCAGGACATCCAGAGAGTCTCCAAGAGCGTATCATTAATTCAATACGCCAGATTCAGTAGCTACATTCAAATCCAAGAATCTTCTCACATAAACCAAACCACAAGAAATCGCTTTATATTTCTCAAAAGCAGTTCTATGTATCTTCAATGTAAAAGCACAGTCTTAGAGGCAATCAAACCTTCAAAAAACAGCCAGAGTCCATTTTTAAACAACCATTCTGTTGTAAATGTTAAAGTTTCTTTTACTTTTAAATCCCATGTCGTAAAAGGAAAGGACGTTGCATTGTAAGTTCAAAAGTAATAACTCCACTTAATAAGCGCAGATAAATCTGTTAAGATGTTCAAATGGCAGTATTTAACTTTTTTGCCCCACTATTTAGTTTCAGAGATTTTAACTTCCTAGTCTCTTGGCAGCCACTCAGGAGGGGGAAGGAGAGGGAGGAAGACTCTGGGTCTTGTTCCCTTGCTTTTGGAAAGTTTACAGGGGCAAGATTGGAATGTCTTAAAAGATGGGTTGTTGTAGTTACAAGTACGCACATCAGATCTTATCTTCACCGCTGTTATGGTGAGGTTTGAGCTCTCTTAGTCGGGTGTTCACAGCTTATTCACAGTCATGACTATGTCATTCCACGCTGTGCTTTGGGACAGCCTCGGTCTTCCAGCTGAGATCAAGGCAAGTCTCCTGCAACCGATTATCTCTCCGGGAGAATCAGCGAGGTCTCAAATATCAGAGCATCCCCCTAAAGATGCGAAATGCTGGTGATGCTCGGGAGCTCACCCGAATATCAACCATCTCACTGCACTGCCGCTTGCTCATCAGAAGTGGGGTGTGTACTTGATGTTTATGTCTGTTTTTTATATTTAAATAAGAAATTATTTCTTTAAAAAAAAGAGTTTGGATCAGCAGGCTGGGGGGGGGGGGGGGCACTGTTGCACACTTACCGTAGCTCGCCAAGCGGAGGGTCCGGAGTTCTACTAGGGGTGTCTCTTTATGCATAAGGCTATCTTGCAAGAGTTGGTTCTCTTCTAGGAGAAGAAAATCTTGGAGTAGGGGAAAAATGAAACAGACATCAACTGGATAAGCAATGGTTAGAAAAGCCTCCCATTCACCCTCTAAAGTTATTTGTGGATGCCAGTCTTTAAAAGCCAGTGCTTCTCTAACACAACTGTATTAATTCTCCAGGCTTTGGCTTAACAGTGACTTCTTACATTGTAGTCTCTTTTTTTCAGGGACAATTATATTTTTATTGAGATATAAAGAATACTGTGAATGTTTTTCTGTTGTACACAATTCTCCCTCAGCTTGGAGGGCTAAAGAAAAATCTGCCCAGTGAAATTTTTGTGAAATTCTCCAAAAGGTGTATCAGAGACCTGATACTTAAGGTAACTAATAGGACTACCCTAAAAATCGAAGATAAAGAAATAAAAGAATTAAAAGACATTCCATTTGAAATAAGGAAGAAAAAATACAAAAACTTGGTTTTGTTTCTGCAAAAGAATTCCACACCCTACAAATGGATTATACCAGAAGGCCTCTTCTTCAAATACAATGACAAGAAAGAAAGATTGGACTCTGTTACAAAAGCCAATGTGTTTTTGGAGCAGCTTCAGAAGACAGACAAGCCCGGAACAGCAGCAGAGGACATCAACATGCTGGAAGAAGAAAGCGCCCCGGGAAGCAAAGAACTATCATCAACATCAACTGAAGAAGAATCAGATTCTGAACTTGGGGCAGCTGCACCTAAAACCCCTGATACCAGACGAGGATATGAACTTAGAAATACGAAATTTATCTCTGAAGTTTGAATTTTACTAACTTGAGCGATTTACTTGGATGTTCTTTATATAGTTAAAATGGTTGGATTTTTGAATATAACTGAATTTTATATATCACCTTCAACATATCTAAGCGGTGGGGATGTATTTTAGTAAGCTACTTTTGCATTGTATGACCACTGTTACTTGGATTTTTAGCGGTTTCTTTTCTTTCCCCTGTAGTTTGTAGTTTACCCCTAAATAAATAAATAAATAAATAATTTTTTATTTTTGTGTAGATTTTAGAATAAAAGCAATAATTTTTTTTAAAAAACCATAATTCCTCTCCTCCCTCTACTTTTCCTTTAAAAAATATCTTCTCTTTACATTTTTATTACTGCAAAATGTAATGTCTTCACTAATGAAAAAACAAGTTTGTCAAATATGTTAAATAAAGTTTTTTAAAAAAACAGAAGGGATAAAAAATTATTTCTGAGGGTGTGTTCAGACAGGCAGCTAATCCTGCCATTAGCCTGGCGTTAATTTGATCCTGATCTTTTCAATCCATCGTTGCACGACCAGACAGTCCCCCTAGGGAATTGTTTTACCACATGCTGCCTCCGCTGTGGATTGTCTATATGGTGTCCACTGCAGGAGGTGCGTACAGGTTTTTTAAAAAAAACAACAACAACAACATATGCACATAGGTGTGACATTGTGTCCTTGTTGATCTGCACATGTGCCTGTTTGGGATGGTCTGATGTCGCCACCCCTATGAGAGGATTGCACGCTGAAATGACTGAACAGATGGGGGAAAGTCCACAATTGGCCCGTCGGGAACCAAAAACCCTAGATTCAAACTGGTACCTTTTTATGACGACAGCGAAGTGCAGTAAAACGGGATGCTCATAGAAGAGGGGCATTTGCCAGATGTTGCTGTCTGGACAATACCTTTAAATCTGTGAGGCACTCGTGCCTGGCACAGATCTAAAGAGCCGTCTGAACACACCCTAAGTGTGGTTGCTGAAGTGTAAATCATATGCAGAGTTTGTGTTACAGTTTTAAGACTGTAACAGAAGAAGTTCTTGCAGATTAAATTGTGGAAAGAGTCACTAAGAAGTGCAGAAGGAGGAGAACCTCAGCTTGGAAATACAAAACAATACAGTTATCAGGCACTGGGGATGGGGAGAATGAGGAAAGGCAAAGGGTGGATCCCTCTTCCATCCGAAGATTCTGCCGCACTGAAGTTAACAACCTTTAACAGAAGATCTTTAGAGCAAATCCCCAGGAGCAGAGAAGGACTGAGCCCTAAATTTTATTTATATATTTAATTAAAATATTTATTAGCCACCTTTCTTCCGTACAGAGGTCAAGACAGCTGATAAGGGTAATAAAATACATACAATAGATTAGAGGAAAAACATAAAGCCAAAATGAAATGACCCTGCGAGAATCTGCTCATTTCTAATAAAAATTAAGCACCCCCCGAGGTCTCATACTTACCATGTGGGTTAGCTGTACGATGAAGAGAGACCTGAGGGATTCCAGGCCCTGTAGAGTGAAGGAAATGTAGATCTAGCCTATGCTGGGTAGAACAGCATAAGTTATTACACACAACTGTATGCAGATAGGGTTTAGATGGGTGCAATTTCCAGTTTTCTTGCTTTAAGACCCCCAGCGCTCCTCTGTCATTTATTGGGGAAGGATTGTGAACCTTAGTAGGACTGGGATCTCTCTCTCTTCAAACACAGAAGTGTAAACAGCAGCAGTACACATGAGTGTATTTGCATCTATGTTCCTGAGCGGATATCCATCAAAACTCCCAGTACGCCTGACTGCACAGCTTGCATTGATACATGCCCTGGATCCAGGAAGGAGCATGCAGCGCATGACTGAACGGGGTCACAACTTTACTGAAAGATCTGCAGCATGGTCTAATCTCACTCTTGGCGCCTCCAGATTCCTGGGGGGAAGGGGCTCGGGGCTACCTCTTTCAGCTTGCCAGGGCCAAGGGAGCCCAAACACCATTTCCCACACTGTGGCTCTCACTGACCCAGCACTGTGTCTGGTGAAAGATGGGACTGGCAAGCTGCAAGCCCCGGACAGCAGCCATATTCAGTGTGCCCAAGTCCCCAGGGGTCTGGGGCAGTCTGCTCCATGCCATTCAGCACATGCCTTCTACCACCCTGTTCTTACAGTATAAGGAGCCCTTTCACCTGATCTGGTGTCCCCATCAACTCCTCTCCAGCTCAGAGTTCTATCATCCAGTCAGAAACATCCTTTACAACAATTCCTGAATACTAATCTTATCACCCATATTGGGCACATAATGGTCCTGGGCACAGGACAGTGTGGAGTGGGTGAAAAAATAAAGCTCAGTTCCTGGCCAATATGGAGCTGGGGATATAAAATGCATCACTCGGAGGCAAAACAATTCACCCTTGGCCCTGAAGCAACTAAACTCACAGTCCCTCCAGTGGGCGGGTAAGCTGTATTTGGCAAGGGACTGAGGAAGGTACAGAGAATTCCAAGGGCGTCAATGCCCTCAGGCCCCATTCTTCCCATGGTGAATGCTGTTCTTTGAAGGCCCTGGATAGGGCAAAAAATGTCCCCATCTGAGAAATGGGGAAGGCTGAATTCCTGTGTCCCCTTGCAAATTCCTTCCTCCTCTAAACTGACACGTGGGTTAATTTCACATGCTACAAAGTCCATGTGGTAGACACAAGGCTGCCCAAAGGAGTTTTGGTGAGATGTGTTCCTGAAGTCCCATGCTGGGAACTCAGTTCCCAGGCACATGGGGGACCTGATTCAAGTCAGGATCTCAGTGCACAAGGAAATGGGCTTCAGTCTTTCCACGCCCTGCAAGCCATCTTCCCAACCTAAAAGAGTCCTGGGTGGCCACTTTTCCCTACTGGGGAAATTTGTGTGGAGCAGTTCCTCAAAGACACAAACAGCAGCTCCACAGCATGATTTCAGGTCAGGACAAGGGTGCAGGGCTGCAGGAGGCTTAAACCTTTTTTCCTTGTATGCCACAGTCCTGACCTGGCTTGGGTGCACACACACCTGGGAATTAATTCCCAGAGCCTGGCTGCACAAAGTCTCACATGAACTTTGTAATGTATGAATCAGCCCTAAGATTTGTATAAAGTGAAGACAGAAGTCCCATGCATATGTGGCTTGTTAATTTTTGGATTTAAATTCCTAATCCCTCATCCTTCTGCAAAAGACCTGTTGGAAGCGCCCCAACTGAACAGTCTGCCTTGGGCTTATTCTGTGTCAAAATGCAGTTTCCTGTTTTTTATAACTTTATTTTTATAACTTTTCAGAACAAAGAAAAATCCTTACAAAACAATTCTCTTTAACCGTAATATAACCAAGACGTTTCTTTGTACCATAATATGTTTACAAATTGAATACTTTCCTATAAATTTCAAATTTTAACCTTAATAAAATACAAAATCAGCATATTTTGTAGGTAAGGCAGTACTTTCTTTTTGTTTATATACTCAAAAAAAGTAAACCATTTTATAACAAAACACTCCTTTTTCGCAGGTGTTTTCATTATCAGTATTTGTGTGGCCAGCATATCCATTGCCACTCAGTTTCCTATTAAGGAAGCAGCTTTGATATTTCAGATATCACAAGACAGAACTAAATATATTCCATTTTCAGACTTCCCTGACAAGGTACTGAGGATGTACCAAATTTCAGCTTTCTAACTGCTGCAGCAATACCTTAATAGCCTATGAGTGAGTGAGTGAGTGAGTCCCACGCTATAGAAATAATACATGTTGTGCGCATTTGTTTGACAAACACGAGTGGGTATTCTTGTAGACACCCACCTTTGCAGAACAGTACAAAATGTCCCAGTCCAGGGCTGAAAGAGATGTCTACGAAGGAGCAGCCCAGTCGCAGGCCACAGGTCACACAGGTGCGGCTGAAGGAGCCAACAAGGTCCATGCTATTCAGAAAAAAGGAGAGTGGGGAATACTGAGTCTCTGTCTTGCTCTGAGACCCTTCGTGCACCCTGCCCCTGAAGATGGAGGCAGCTTCATGGCTTTCTCAGCCCTAGTCTCCTTACTACCAGTTGTATGCCAAAGTTTTCCAGAGACTAGAAAACATGTAGACTTTTTTTGAGCCACTCTCTCCCAGCTGAGCCTAACTCACAGGACGGTTGTGAGGTTAAAACGCAGCATATCCAATTGTTACCAAAAGCTACAAAGAAATAAGCAGTGCATCCTCCCCCTCATGAAAATAAGAACAAGGGCTAAAGCTGGGGGGGGGGGGGAAGGAATGTAATGGATAAATATTATCACAATAGGCACTGGCAAACATTCAAATTACATTTCTTCCAAGATCCCAGAGGATAAGGCCTCAAAGATGAAACCAGATGCACTTGCATAGGCAAAATGAGGATAACCCTGATCTAACCCACAGAATTCTTGCAAGGACTGCATGGTTGGAGTATCGGATGGGGGAGCTCGGGGTCTCTGAATTACAGCTGACCTCCATCCTATAAAATGGCAGCATCAGAGGGTGGACTCTATGGCATCACATCCCTGCAGAGCTCTCTCCCTTACCTGAGCTCCACTGTCCCCAAACACCCAGGAATTTCCCAGTCCGTAGCTGGTAACCCTATAACTTAACCTCTTCAAGCAAAGGGTGAGATAAAAATGGGTAGAACACGTATGTGAACTGATTTAATACTTGAAATGTGCCATATAAAAGGTCAAGGACTGTTATTACTGTGATTAACTGGCTCACTGTGGCAAGAATGTAATTTGTTTGATTCAGGCCGGATTACTCACCTGTACAAGTGTCTAGTGGAGGGACCATCTTCGGCACTTAGGAAGTACCTAAGAATCAGGAAAGATTCAATTAGATGCTCTCACCTCCCTCCTTGTTGCTGTCTTGAGGAACTGCTACAGGCAAGGATCTTATGAAATTGCAGGCCACCAGTCCACTGTTCAATATGGTCTATGCTGACAGGCAGTAACTCTCCATGGCCTCGGGCAGAAAAGGGAGGTTCCCAATCCTTGTTACTGATGATGCCAGGGATTGAACCCACGGCCTCCTGCATGCAAAGCAGAGTCTCTGCCAGTAAACCCTGAACCCTCCCTGTCCTGGTATCAGGGACTCACAGCTGCTTGCTGTGCTCCTGGTATGCCAGGATCCTGATCACATCCCAATCTCCAGAGGTCAGGAGGCGCACGCTGCTTTCCTTGCGGCTGGGCTGGCAAGACAGAAAAAGGAAATGTGGTGAGACTCACACATTTTGCCCACAAGTGCTTTTACCTAAAAAAACCCTCTGTGCCTGCCATGCAGAACCAAAGCAGGCTCTCACTGTCTCCTCTCCATGTCAGGAAAAGCTTAATACAGGTGCATGATGATTCCTCATTCATAAATTCAAATAAACAAGTAAGGAAATGCTTGGAAACCAGGCTGCAATGGCCAGAAGCAGGACCAACAAAGGAAAACAAAAACAGACTAGGAATCAGAGAGGCAAAGTTGCCAACCAAAGAACTCCAGAACAATGAACCCTCTGGGGCACTGTATGGGAATGCCCTCTTGCATGTGTCAGAACACGAACAGTTCTTTAATACATTACAAGGATGGTGATTTCAAATAGAACTGGTTCTTGCAATTACGGGTCATATAATCTATCCTGTGAATATTTCTATTCACACAAAACAGGGCTTTGAAATAAGTAATGGGTGGCAAGCCTGCAAGGTGGAACCATGTGGACTATTCTTGAAGAGGGGGCTTCAGGGTATATGAACATTGACCTGAACATGCCTGAGCTGCTCTCCCAATGAACAAAAGCTGACGAATGACCAGAAAAATCCCTTGCTCTTGTGCTTTTAGCAGCAGCTGGATCTGTACAAAATCAGCAGGTGAAGCTCTTCAAGGTATGCAGGTAAACATTCTCACCCGCTAAAGTCTGCTTCTGTGAAAGGGCACAATGGCAGGGCGCATTTTCCAAAAGCTGGCAAGACCTCCTGCCATGGCATAAACACCCAGTTTCCATGCTGAACAGTCTGTCACTTTTCCAGCATCCCATTCCCAAGAGCAAAAAGACTGCTGGCTGTCTGATCAGACAGGGCTTTTTCAGAGGTGGCACCTTGCCTTTGGAGCATCCTTCCCTTTGAGGTTTGCTCAGCACCTAACCCACTTTACTGTCCTTCAGACACCAGGCTGAAACTTGTCTTTTTAATCACTGTGGGATTCCATCTTTTTTCAAGCTGTTTTCACATTCTTCTTCTGCCTTGAGAAGAGTTTTATGGATATCATTTTAGGCTGCTCTGTGTTTATTTCATGTTGTTTTCACCCCCTGCACTGTTTGGTTTTGTTGTATTCTTTTAGCCGTGAAGCCAAAAAGAAAAATATATCACACAAAGGCAGTCAACTCTAAATGATCATTATGGCCTCTAGGAGATAACGCGTCTAATGTGAAAATCCAAAAGGCCTCTCTCTGAAACGACAACCCACCAATTTCAAATTTTTCGTTATTGAGAAGATTCAGTCTAGGCCTTATCAGTCTCATAATATTGACAAGTTGTTGTTTCAGAGAGAAGCCTTTTGGATTTTCGCATTTAGATACATTATCTCCTGAAGACCTTAATGATCATTTGGATTTGACTGCCTTTGCATGATACACTTTTCTTTTTGGTTTCTGCCTCATAAAGATCTAAGTCATCATGATGTGGCTATTCTACATGTTCTTTTAGCAGTGAGCTGCCACAAATATATCTCTGGAGAGGAAGGATATCCGTTTTCTAAGTAAATGAATTCAGTAAGCAGACAAAGCAATTATTTACAATGCCTGGGGGGTCGATTCCTTTCAACTCTTAGAATCCCTGAATACTTACTACTGTATAATCTTTCAATGTTACAGTTTCTCAGGGAATCATTTATTTATTTAGTTTGTTATACCCAGTTTTTCTTCCCAAGGGGGACCTAAGTGGCTTACATCATTTCCGTCTCCTGTTTTTATCCTCTCAACAAGAAGTTAGGCCAAGAGTGACTGGCCCAAGGTCACCCAGCGAGCTTCTATGACAGAGTGGGAAGTCAGGTCCTAGTCTGACACTCTGAACACTGCATCACACTGTCTCTCTTCATCCAATCGTCTTTTCAGCTCAGAACTCGTTTTACATATTGCCAGCTACAGCTCATGCTTTTCAGGCCACTGTCTTGTTGTGAGGACCAAAAGGTTTCCATGTTCCCCCCCACCCCCGGCAGAGCTCCTGTGCATTTAAGTAATATGACAGGCAGAAAGACAGAAGCATCCTTCAGCTTAGCCTACCCATGCCACGGAACATTTTGCCAGTTAAATCTCTGCCTGTCATGCTGATTTGAAAGGTGCCTGAGCCTCATTAGCAAACAAGTAGCAACCCAAGAGCTGTGACAGGAGTTCTGTGGTGGGGGTCAGGTGGCCAAGCAATCCCTGCAGTCTCCCTTCAACAATCCAGAAACACAACTCTGTGCCACCAAAAGCTTCATCTGCAGATTTCTGCATATTGCATGCATGTAAGTGCCATCAAGTTGCTTCCGACTTATGGTAACCCTGCAGGGTTTTCAAGGCAAAAGACTAACAGAGGTGGTTTGCCATTGCCTTCCTCTGCATAGCATACTAAGCCTTTTTTCAAAGGCAGAGGAGCAAGCAAGGCTGGGTTTGTTTCTGGACAGTTAGCAACCCTAGTGTGGAAATAGAATTTAAAATATCTCATGGCCCATTGCATGTGCTGGGAGACTTAGGTTGGCCCACAGTGAATTGATCTGCCAGGTCTGTAGTCTCTCTAGATGAAAATTGTATCTTTTAAAAAGTGGACTACTAGACCAACCAGGTGGCTAAGATTTACCTGTGTAGAAAGCATGGTGATGTGGTGGAATTCTCCTCGGGCCCCCTGCTTCACCGGCACTGGCAGAAAGAGAGTTTCGGCATCTTCAGAAAAAACTGGCATCCCCTGCTGTCAGAAGAACAAGGCTGTGGCTGTGTTGCAGGATATCCCAGTTCATGGGATGTGGCTGGGGTTTACCCTGCCTCACATGATCTATCCAACTGCCTTATAAATCAGGCCCTTGGTTTTTCAAGCTGAGCACTCTGACCACCAGCTCTCCAGGATCTCAAGTAGATCACTCTCATGGGTCGAAGACTAATGGGGTAGAGAATATGTAAGTAAAAGGACTAGAAAATTTTATTTGTTTAAAGTAAGTGAAAAATGCTAGGGAGGAATCTGGAACATCCTGGAGGCCAGGCCACTCCCTCTACCCCCCCCCCCCCCCAACTCTGGCCAAGTGCAAAAAATGCATTTGGTATCTGATAGGCTCCAGATTTCATTTTTTTTTTAGAAAGCAAGTTTGTAAGTTTCTAGTCTGTATTGACACAGAGATCATTTTGATCACAAGCTGGCAAACTCTGAACCCAACTTCCAGTAGGCAGGATTTCACTAGTTTTTCCTTCTACACAGCTACCCAATGAATAATGTTTGTGTGTTATCTATAATCTGTGTATACAGTTCGACTGCTATGCTCATTAGGGAGTGGATACTTTGTCTAGTGTACCCATATAATGTGCATATTTGCAAGCAGGGGTCATTTCGTAGAAAAAGAGGTGCAGGAGCTCATTAGCATAACTCATTAGCATAACTTATTTGCATATGCTACACCACCTGACATCACCAGAAGTATGTCAGAAAGAAAGAAAGAAAGAAAGAAAGAAAGAAGAAAGAAAGAAAGAAAGAAAGAAAGAAAGAAAGAGAGGGAGAGAGAAAGAAAAAGAAAGGAAGGAAGGAAGGAAGGAAGGAAGGAAGGAAGGAAGAAAGAAAGAAAGAGAAAGGAAGGAAGGAAGGAAGGAGCTGGCAGAGAGGGGACACCTACTAATCCAAGCCTCAGAAATACCACTGTTCTGGGAGGATAGCTTCAGTGGTGGCTGAAGCCTTCAGAAGGCTGGTTGGAGGAACAAGGACCTTTCCAGGGGAGGGGGTCATTTTGCTGCAGCCATGACACAAGCAGGCATTCCCCTGCTGGGCGGGGGGGCTGGCACCAACTCCTGGAGCTGCGCTCCCCCCCAGCTCCTGCTCGAAATGACCCGTTTGCAAGTATGAGACAACTGCACCTGTGTTTTGCACTTCAAAGTGTAAAGTGGCCACATATGCTAATACCAGAAAGTTTCTTGTTCCTCTGAGATATGAGCACGCAGCTGACCAGGATTACCAACAGTAGAAACTAAAAATGATGTCAAGTCTGTTACCTGCATGTCCACCCAAGCATCTGAGGTCACTTTGTATTTCTAAAGAAAACACACAAGGTCGTTAGCAGAGCCTCTGGTTCAAACTGCACATCACATAAAAGATTGCACTACTGCATCCTGTGCTCACCCCTAGAGAACAGACATAAAAGCATTAAAATGAACCACAGCCTATGTCTTCACTGTTAGACATGCTCTGAAAGAGCAGAAAATACCCACCCACTCATCCTGAATAGGGCCGAACTCTTAAGGGACAAATAATATGCATAAAGAAGGCTTAAGTGTGCATTCCTGGGGGCCCTTCTGACTCTAAGCACCTTATGCCTTATCTCCAGGAGCCCTCTTTGCTCAGACCTGTGGAAACAACTTAGGCCCAATCTGCATCTAGCATTTGTTCCACTGTTTTACCAAAACCAAACTGGAACAAAAAAAAGATATGGCTTGAAACCACATTCAAATACTCCAGGCCAAGGCTGTACTGACTGAAGAGTCACCCCTGAATGGCCATAACATCATCTGAATTCTCTAGGGTTGCCATCCTCCAGGTGGGGCCTGGGGATCTCCCGCTTTTACAACTGATCTCCAGCTGACAGAGATCAGATCCCATGGAGAAAATGGCTGCCTTGGAAGGTGGCCTCTATGGCATTGTACCCTGCTGAGGCCCCTTCCCTCCCCAAACCCCATCTTCTCCTGGCTCCACCCCCAAAGTCCCCAGGTATTTTCCAATCTGGAATTGGCAACCCTAGAATTCTCTAAAATTGGGCGAACTAATACAGTCTATTCCAGACTCAACCACTTAAGTGTGGAAGCAGCCTCTCTCTCCTTGATACTTTGCCACTCAAAGTCACAAGGCCCACTGCTTACCTCAGCGCAGGTCCCTGTGGTGGCCTCACACAAGCTCAGCACAGACATGTTCTGCGGCCTGTTTAACCATCGCACAGCCAGCCGGGACTGTGCCACCCATTTTACCATGGTGATGTAGTATTCTCTGGGGACAGAACAGAAGAAAAACCATTGGGTGCGGAGGATCAGGAAGCAATCCAAACAGCCTTAATGCCCACCTTAGCCCTTGCCCAGGCCATTCACACAGCAGCAGCAGTCACTCCAAGCCCTGCTCTGTATTGTATCACTCCTCTGTGCCAAGTAAGAAGCAAGCTGTTTCTCATCTGGCAGAATCCTCTCCTGAAACAAAATGAAATAACACCCTCAAATACCTTAGAGTCATTGCACAGGACTCTCCCCAGCCAAGCTACTGGAGGGTGGAGGGCCAGAGTTGCATAAAATAAGCACTGAACCTGGCTAGTGTCCCTCCTGGCATTAAATCAGAAATGGGCTCTAAAGAAAGCTTCTTATCTTGCACTGCCAAGTTGTTTATCCTGCGCTCTGGGCCCATCGTATTGATCTCACTGGACAGGGAATCTGGCCTCTAGGCAGCTTGCCTTGGGAGATGCTGACCCCTCCCTTCCGAACCAAAAAGACATGACCACTCCTGCACCAACATCTTCCAGGAAAAACCAAAGTGAGAGCCAATTTAGATCTGCAACTTCTTTCTTTGTCGGCGTGCTTGTGTCCATACTAGGTCTCAACGCTCAACTGGAGCAACTCAAGCTCATTAAGCAGCCATTGAATTAAGCAACAAGTGTTTCCAGCTTGTTTTGTGGAAAGCAAAGGGTTTTTACCAAAACTCACATTGAAGGCTGCACATTAGACATTATGATATAGCCAGTCTGGCATAGGCTGTCCAGGTTTCTTGAGTCTGACCGCTAAAGTCCAGCACATCTCTTTCTTCACGTCTTATGACCGAAATCGCATGGTAGTGTGAAGTGTAGAAGGGTTGAGATGTGATTGTAAATTAGCCTTTTTGCACAGCCTGGTACAAGCACATCTAAAACCATCTGTTTTTCACAATTAGAAATGGGATACTTGCACATTTAGAATTTCCTTTCTGCCTTTCAGATATGTACTTCAGCCACGGGAGAAGTGCTGAAAAGCGTTTTCAAGAGCATATATGTATTCAGCCTTCAAGAAGCTCAAGGTCACCTCTAATCATGAAGGACTGTTGGGAGATCCTAGCTCAATTTTCTTGGTTGTAGTCCTAGTATTTCAAATTCCCTCCTTAGGGAGGCCTGTCAGTGTATCAGCCTGCAGGCATTTATGAAGTTATGCAAGACCTCCTGAAGGCACCTGGTGTTTTTGGCCACGGTGTGACAGTGTTGGACTGGATGGGCCACTGGCCTGATCCAACACTGACTTCTCTTATGTTCTTATTTTGGTCATTTACATAGATGGAACAATATAAATTAAAATATAAAGAGATGTGGAGAAAGGCAAGATCTTTCTGGGCACTTTCTGGCCCCTGCACAGATTATGCACGAGGGTGCTGTTTGCTGCCAAATCCCTGTTTATTATTCCTTCTTAATCTTTACATTTAAAAAAATCACATATTTTAAAGGACACCAAATTTTAATGAGTTCTCTGGACCATTGCACTGCTTCTTGGACCTAGGGCAGCAAAGCATCACAACTGATCAACGCTAACACCTCCCCCCCCCCCCTTCACCTGCCCTGGAAGGATTCCGGAGGGCGCAGCTCCAGTGTGCCAAGTGGCCCAGACAGATTCACCACTAAAAGTTGAACTGATGGGATGCGCTGGCCAGCCTAAGAGGAAGGGAAACAAATCATGACAGAGTGAAATTAAGGACACATCAGAATGTGCTGGGGTAGCAAGGCTGTACAAACAACACACAATGCCAGTGTGAACACAAGGTGTGAGAAAGGTGTTGGGATGTTGTGGGCAAACCAGACTCTGTAATGTTTCTGGGTCCCCAGATAAAATGACCAGATTGAGGAATGGCTAACTCAGCTTTACCAAGAAGAGCAATTAAATGCTTGTACTAACTGATGGAAAATACTGGATTGTTCGCTATCGTAAGTGTAAAATTTATGTTTAGCTCTTTAGATTTTTATATGATTTAAAATTGTTTCACATATTTTATGTAAGCTGCCCTGAGCCTGCCTCAGCGGGGAGGGCAGGGTATAAATCTAACAAATAAATTAAATAAATAAAGAACATAAACATCTTGCGTGGGTCACTGAACTGAAGTGGCGTGACCTTAGGGCAAGCCCGCAAATCATCAATGTTTTAAAACTATAAAACATTAAGGAATGTCTCTGAGGGTTCTACTACACAGTAGGAGAAACATCAGTGATTACAGCAGACAGAAGGGAGGGACCCTGAGGCGGCTGTTCTCTTTCCAGGGTCAGGAAGGCTCTGATTTTGGTACTGCTGCACTGGAGGCTAAAAAGAGAGGCTTGGGAGAAGCAGCACAGGATAACCCTGCTCTGGTGGGGAGGGCAGGTTATAAATTGAACATACAAACTCTTGCACTACAGCCTGCAGAGATTCTGCTTTGGACTGCTATGACCAGATACTAGAGTTCCAGGATCAGGTAATAAGAAGGGACAAACGCTGAGGCATTCTATCTAATAGCTGGCTCTATAAATATTATTTACTATTTATTTAGGTTTAATAGCCCATAGGCCATTTTATTTAGAAAAAAAAAATGCCACCGCTCCAGCAACTTGGCTCAGGGAGGCTTAGAATTAAGACAATAAAACAAAACCATTACAAAAAAAGACGCTGTCATTAAGACATCCAGGTCCTAACAGCATAAAACACACACTGAGGAGTCTAAAATGGTGTAAGTAAAAATGATCCCCAGGATAAAAGTCTGGATAAAGCTTTCACAGGAGAGGGCTTTCTGAAAGGCGAGGCATCACCATTGAAAAAAAAAACCTGTCTCTAGTCAACGATGCAAGGGAAAAAATGCAACGGCTGAGGCATGGAGAAGATTAGGCAAGGTACTTTGTTTGGATGCTCTAAGAACTGCACATAAATGTCCTTGTGACTGCTATTTCCTTCCCTTTGCATGGGAGAATGGAAGTGGGACTCACCTTTGGGTAGGGATAGTGCCGGCTGGCTGGGTAGTTTCCTCCTAGATACTGGGGCAGTTCCATTCTGGGCACCAGGGAATTGTTGATGGTAAGATAGGCTAGCTGCAAACCATCAGGTGAACACCAGTGCGCACTGCTTGCCTGCAGGATCTCCTCTTGGGAGCGAGGGACACCAGACATGAGTACCAAACATAAAAGCCCTGGCTGCTCAAGTCCCACCCCCCCATCTGAACTAGATACTCAGAACTCACATAGAGATGCACAAAGGAAACCACCCTATTCTCAGAAAAGTTGCATCTCTCAGACTCTCACCTAGAACTAGGTTAATTATGGAGTGTATCCAGAAAACTGTCTAGTCCCTCCATATTATCAATCTGTTGAGGTCTGCCCCCACCTCTGAAACTGAAGGAAACCTTGAATGATGTATTGATGAATTCTTAAGCTCCAGAGAAGGTATAAGTGGTTGGTAAAGGGAATTTAATCACCGTGTACAGGTACTACAGTGTGAAAGGGAAACTACAGGAACCAAGATAAAGTTCCTTTGCTCAGAGTGAGACTCTTCCACTACAAGGGCCTGTACAAATGAAATGGGATGTCATTCCTGTTCCCTCCATCCAAGAAGTCCATCGAAATTATAGTCGCCTCAGGGCCTCCAGCGACTTTAATACTGCTCTGCTGTCTCCAGTTTTTTTTCACCTTCATACAGCCAATCAGAGATCCCATTGAAAATAACTCCTCTGTGTCCAGATGAGGTGATACGCTTGGCCCGGCTGGAGACATCTGCTTGGTAGTAAATGTCATTGCCTAGGATAAACACCTGGGAGCGGAAGAAATCAGAAAGGTGAATGGATCAGCCCATCTAGAGCTTCTCTTTGTTCCAAAAATCAGAGGCTACGAAGCGATCTAAAGAGCAACATGACAGACAAAAATAATTGCCTTTTCCCCGCTGCAATTACCAGCCATTACCCCCTTTAGGATTTTGTACTCAGGAACAAGGGTTCTTTAGACTTTGTGTCTTTGTAAGTTTTATTTAACTGTTTTAAATATTCTATTTGTATTTTAATGCTGTTTTAATATTTGAAATATTTTAATGCTTCCCAGCTTGGAGACTCTGTGTTGGGTGGAAAGGTCGCATAGAAATGTTTTAAATAAATAAATAATAGAGGTTTAGCGTGTAGAAATGGACAGCTGAAATCTTCTGAGGCATGGTGGTAAATAACATCATCTGGTAAAAGATACCCCATTAAGCCTCTGTGAAAAGGACAGGGCATTTTTACTCCAGTTGGCAACCCTAGTTTAGGCATATTCTGGGGGATAATGAAAGAAGTGTCTTGCAGTGCAATTCTAAATGGAGTTGCCGCCTCTAAACCCATTGACTTCAGTTGATTTAGAAGGATATAACACTCCTTAGGATTGTACTGTAAGTATGCCAGTCTGTTCATAAGTTAAGTTCTATTGTGTTCAGTAGGGTTTCTTTGCAAAGAAGCATAGACAGGTTTGCAGGCTTGAAATTCAACAAATAAAAGCTACCTTTCATTGATAGAAGGAAAGGCCATCTTTAATATATTCTTTTTAGAGCAGTGGCATACCAGAATCAAATTAGCCTAAAATATTAAAAAAAATAATGCCCTTAAAGTTCTAGATGATCAATCAGTTGATTCAAACAATTAATGCTTGCAGCTTGTCAGCTGTATACTGAAAGCATACCAGCAACACACTATCCAAGCTGAGAATCCCCTTTATGTATTAAAATATAGTGAGGAATATGTGGGACTTACCAGCTGGTTATCCTGGGCTCCCCAAGCTGCGTATTGCAGGTGTGTAGTGTCTGTCTTGGGTACGTCTAGATGGCTGATTTCTCTGGAAAGAAAAATATTACGTCTTTTCCCTTGCAATAGGGTAACCTGGGGAACACAGCAAGCATAATCTGGTTTTATTGTGTTCACTGTACTGATGGCTGTCAGTCTTCTAGTCCAGGGATATGAGAGGCTAAATAAGGAATGATGCTCCAGTGTCTTGATTATTTTTTTGTTCCTACCCATGATAACAAGAATTTTGCAGAATAAGCAAATATACTGCAGTTTACTTAATTTGCATAAATTATACCAGATGTAGCACCTAGATTTTTATGCTGAATTTCGAACAATTATTTGTATAAAGTAACAAGTTAAGCACAACAATGAACAGATTTATGTGTTCTGCATGAATTATACCTGAATACAGAATCTGGGTTTTCTTGGGCAGAATTTGGATTGGGGCACAGAGGACCCATTGCCCTGAATATACGTCACTAATACAATAAGATGATCAGATATAGGTCTATGAATTATTAATCCATACTGGAAGAGTTTCTGTTAAGCGTATGTCAGAATTTGGGACTGGATGGAATGAAGAATAACGGCTGTGAATCAGAACTCAGGAACTGCAGCGTAAGTGCTAAATTCGTATTTGGCAAGACGACATTTATCCAAAGATCTGAAGGAAGTGATCAAGAAACTAGGTCACGTATCTAAGGCTGTTTTGTGTGTTACGACATGCAAGCCTTAAGTGCTCAGAATTAATGTGAAAACTCAGCGTAGAATGTCAAGTGATGATTTCACATCCTCCATGAACCTGTTTTGAATCCCTCTTTAAAGCCTTCGCTATGTCCTCTTGTAGTTAATTGAACAATTTAATTATTTGTTGAGTAAAAAAGGAAATATTTCGTTAGTTAGTAATTAAATAGTGGAATTCACAGACTTTGTACACAGTTATGGCTTTAAAAGGACGGCTTGAAAAGGAGATGCAAGACAGATTCATGGAAAATAGGTCCATCAATGGCTGTTACCCATGGTCAAGGATACCTTCACATATATAGGCAGCAAATCACTGTGCATGAACTCCAGCTGGTAACATCAGAGAAAGGCCTTTATGCTCTCTTTGTTAGTCCTCCAGGGCAGCTGATTGGCCACTGTCTGAAACAGGATGCTGCATTAAATTAAAAACCCTTCTGTGTGAATTTTACAGCCTATGAATGGATTCTGTGTAACAGTACCTTTGAGTGGGAAATTTTGTAATGTGCAAATCAGATACTAACCTAGAGAAAATTAGGGAGGATACATAAAGATTACCAAATAATTATTTTAAAAAATTATCTATGTTTTCTTTTTTAGGCATAACATTGGAAAACATCGTATTGGGAAATGTAATAGATTTTGAAAGGCCATTAAAAAAAAGGTTTTATATATGGATTGTAATATATTGAGCTGAGACCATTACATTGGGATGACTAAACCAGCCAGAGCTTGGGGATGCATAACAAAAGCCAGCTAGGGTCCTAGAAGGGACCAGTAGGGAAACAGGGATCCTGGAGTTAACTAATTGAGACACAATGTAATGTAAATAGCCTATTGTTGGGAGTGGGGGGGCGGGCGGTGTAACCTTCTCAGGCATAAATACTGGGCTTTGGCCGGGCAGTCTTTATCTTCTTTCTCATGGTTGAACTCACTAATAAACTATGAGCTGATCACTACACGCATTCGAACCCAGTATATTTCATGGATGTATGTTGGAGGGGGACTCTAAAGCCACCGGATAAGAAAATTTAGTTTAAGGTAATCCTTTCATTACATTGCAGCCAAGGGCATGCACACATCCAGCTTGACATGATGGGATGAAGCAATCTAGGATATCATCAAAAACTAGGACCCATGGCAACTGTGGGCTGAAATCGTCCTGGGAACAGGCTTGTTGACAGAGGTGATTTGGAACAAAATACATATCCTATTCTATTCGGTCTCTTCATTACTTTGGATGTGTATGCTCTTGTATATAGAAACTCTACAGAACTGAGGTAAACACTATTGAACAACCACTTTAAAAGTATATAGATATGTTAGTTTTTGCTTGAAGAATGCATCTCAGAATGATGCTAGTTATGTAGCACTCACCTGGTACCAAAGTTATAGATCAGGTATTGAGCGGTGAAGGAATAGCGAAAAACCTTCAAAGAGCAGGAAGAGAAAACTGATATTAGTGTGATGGATTCTGGGGCATTCATCCCCCCTCCCCTTTGTCTGAGGTGGCCTTTACTAATGATGCAACAGGGAAGCGATGGCATGGTCTTGTCCCCCCCAGTTGGATTTCCCTTCAGAATAGCTGGTATATGTTGAAAACTAACAAGTTTTCATTTTAACATAAACTAGAGCCAACTACAAATCTCTAGCCCACAAACACTTAAGCTAGAATAAGAATGTATTAGGCTTTAAGGTGCCACAAGATTCCTGTTTGATTTGGAGTCAAAGAGAAACGGTTATAAGTCACTGTATTAGCATTTTTAAACATGTGTATTTGCAATAGATTGTTTTATTGTTCCTAGTTAACTCTTGTATGTGTTGTGATCAAACCAAGCCTCTTGATGGAGAGACAAGCATTCACATCACCAAGCTAAATAGGTTTGGATATGTGGTTTCCCTTGATTGATCCCTTTCAGGATCTCAACACCTTTAGGACCTGAAATGACAAATGCAGTTTCACACTTGTGAGCTGAAGATCCAAGGAACCATGGTTTGTGCCAGAGTGAGGCCTTCTCCCACCCCAGGCCCACCTATTGCTGGCTGGATCTACATGGGAAGGATTCTCTGTTTTGTATTTATTGCTGCTACCGACAAAGAGGCATCTTCTTTGCAATGGAGCTTCCACATGGGAGTTTTCAGTGCACTTTTGTCCATCAGCCACTTTTGATCTACATTTGTCCCATACTATACCCCCAGAGGCTTTTCCCCCCAGGTCTTCCTTTAAAAATTGGTAATTGCTATAGCACTGTACCATAGCACTTTAGCAATTATTGATTTTTTTAAAAAAACTCAAAAAGCCTTCTGATGGCACAGTGGTGAAAATGGCAACTGACAGAAGGAAGATGACATTGGTGTGGGCAGGAACTTTGCAAATATGCATCTTTCTATCCAGATGATAACACTCTTGGACCGTATTTTTACTGAAAAGATCAGGAAAAAAAGTCAGTTTGGGAAAGACTGCATGGAGGATGTGAAAAGGACAACTGGAACACGATCCAAGCAAATTGTATGAATGCCCCAAAAGCAAAGCACTACAGTTCGGAAGCCAAAGTGGAGGAAAACCTCCCTGTGGAAGCAACCACAGTGTCTGTCATTCCACTGACACGGGGGGGGGGAGGGTGTTTGAGGGAAGATGCAGAGCTACACTGCACCTAGCAGGAAACCCAGACATTTGCGGGAATGATTGAAGAAGCAAGAAAAACAAAATTGATCCCCTGAAGCTGGCATGAAGAGGCACTATAGAGCGGCGACTCAGCACTTCTGCATGTTCAAATGTTTTATAAATCTCTGAGACAGGAACAAGGAAAGGCAGCCAATTTCAGTCCCAACCAGCTTCTTCAGACTTTTATTGGTGATAAATCTTGACCCTTTCCTGGGAAAAAACTCCCATGGCCTCAGATAATTCTAATTAATGAAACAGCTTGGAAGTGAACCTCATCTCTTTATAGCTTACCGGCTGTACATCACAAGCCAAAAGCAGGAATTGGAGATCAGGAGACACTTGGAACCTCTTGGCTCTTAAGAAATGCTATGGAAGGACAAGGAAAGAGTGAGAGAGTCTGAATTGTTACATACAGGATGAGGCAACTGGACCCCTTCATGAGGCTAACCTTAAATATCTGGATGATCCAGACAAACAGGTACTCAAACCCAAGGGCAGACAAGTCCACCCATCCATCCACCATCTGTTGGTCTTCACAGAGGGATTCCATAATGGCCTTCTTTATTAAAGATGCTCAGTCTGAAGGATAGCAGCAGTTTTATACCATACAGTGGCATTGGATTGGCTTACTGGTGTCACATGACTCTCTGCAACAAGGTCTTCTGGCCTTTTCTATGCATCTCAGCTGAAATGGCCTGTAGTTCTCCCCTAGGACCCAGTGGCTCTAGGAGCAAGGAGTTAGGGCCTGCTCTGCCAGGCTCCTGCCTCAGGCCATACACAGGCAAAAAATATTTCTTTATTAGTTCTTACAATATTTACATCCTATTTTTTGGTATACACCCTCTAGGAGTATTTAATACAAACATCCCATTGCCTGTCGACATTTGATTTTGAGGCTCCTGGGTTTGTGGGTTTCTCCCTACAGCTTGTTTCACTCTCCTATTCCCACAGGTCCACTAGCCAGATGCTGTCCAAGAAGCTGGTCTAGTGCAATGGCTAGCAAAGATGAGATCTGAACAAGTCTTACAATTCGGTCTAATTCACCAAGTGGCTGTAAGTATGTGTTTCATTTTCAGCTGTAATGCCACATCTAAAATATAGGCACAATGACAATATTGGCCTACTTCACAGGGCTGTTGTAAGAGTTAAAAGAGTTGTAAGAGTTACAACCAGATAATACATGTGGAGTGATTTGAACACTGAAAGCACTGTATAAATCCAAGGCAGTATTATTATTACTGATGTAGTTCACCCGCTTTTATCTACATCTTTCCTGCAAGTCCCAGCCCTAATGCTGCTCACTAGGGATGTACACGAACAGGGAAAATGGTGGTTTGTGGTTCATTTGATTACACGAACCACATACCACGAACATTCACAGACTTTTCCTGTTTCTGGAACAGGTTTGTGTTTTGTTTGGTTCATGAGTTCAGGAGGTGGTAGAACAGCCCCCTCATGAATTAGAGTTGCCAAACTCATGGGGAGTCAGAAGGCTGTCTGGAGAGCAAACTGTTCTAACGAACCGAACAAACCTCCACAGGAAAAAAGCGGTTCATTTTTGGATTCAGGAACAACACAACCAAACAAACTGTTTCAAAACAACCCACAAACCAGCCTGTTTTGTGCTCAAGCCACGGTTCATTTCTCGGTACATCCCCATCCCTACTGCTCACATATTCAGGCCCAGCCCAGGGTTCTTTAGGCCTTTTGCCCCTTACCCCCATTGCTTCTGGGATTGTGTGACAGTTGCTAAACCTCTCCTTCCCAACAACTGTTGGCCAATGCATTTCCATTGTAGGAAGCAACTGGAGTACTTCCAATGACTAGAATACGCCTAAGGGCTTTCTTCTCATAGAGCCCAATCTCAGTTCTACTCTCTTTTCTTGTTCCTTCCCCATGCTGGGAGGATAAGTACCACTGATTTCACATTCCAGGAGAAAAATGGGCACAAAGAAATCTAGCTCTGGAGGCCAGGACACAGACACACACTTTTAACTCCAAATATATGTTCTCCCAAGATCTTGTTAATGTCAATAGAACACAAGGAGAGTGAAAGCAAGTGCTCTTACCAAATCTCTGTCCTCCACTAACAAGGTGTAGTTCTTCTGGGGCATGTGCCACTTCATTATGGTCCCTGTGTTACTTAGCACCAATAGCTCATCATCTGCACAAATAAAAAAAAAGGAGTGAAGCTGAACACCCCGAATGAATATTTGTATTAGATGCAATGTTGTGGTTAGCACATTGGACCAGAATCTGGGAGATTTCCCACAAGCAGCTGTTCTGCTGTCACTCTTCCATTTGCCCTGGTTGCATTGATCAATGTCACACTATTTGCTACGCGGCCCTATTTTGACCCACAGCTCCCATCAATTTCTCCCACGTCTTCTTGATCTCAAAAAACAAGGATTGAGAAGACGTAGGGGAAATTGGGGGGAGATGCGGGTCAAAATGCGGCACAGCTGCTTGTGGGAAATCGGTCTCAGTTAAGGTGAGATTCTCTGAAGATAGTTTGAAAACCAGCAGTCTGAAATAAACTGTGCTTCAAGTCTTGCTGTCACTATAATGAAGAATACTACAGAAACCCAGAAGACTACACATCTCCATCCAAACTGCAGTGCAAGTTACGGGCTCATACAGTCTCAGTTTACATCATGAAAGAAAGGGAGAGAGGTTTAACTCTTTAATCACCACTCCGTTTTACTTATCAAAATCAGCTACTCCACTTTGCTATTAGTATTTTAAAGAAATAAAAAGCACATATCCTTTCAAAAAGGCATTTCCCCCTTTTAGAATGCTAACAGCAAAGTGAGGGGCTTGGCTTTGATAGACAAAACCAGGTGGAGGTTGAAGGGTTAAACCGCCTTGCCCTTCCTTGCAGGAATCCACTGTAAATTGAGGTATATCACCAGAAGAAACAAAGCTACTCACCTGTCACCCAGTGTAGCTGGGGATGACGCGTTTGGAATTCATCACTGTCCAGGTCAGCAAGAGTCAGTGGGGTGCGGAAGCCTAGTGGGGTGTCTTCTAGATGGAGAAAGAGAGGGGTCAATATTTGACTAGCAGTGTTTTCCCTAGTATCCTGAGCCAAAACAGACTTGACTGAGATCATAGATCTCTGTCAGTCTGTGAAAAGCAAGTACTCACAACAACAACTGGAATCAGAAAAAGATTTAATCCTTCAAGTCCCACTCAGTTTTGGTGATCAAAACCATGCTCCTTGCACTTCTTAGCAGTTCCAAAGGGGGAAGAAGACATGTGCTTCGAAAACTTGTCTTTCCCTCCTTTAATAATGAATTCAAAAACTAAATAGTTTTTCAGTATTAACAGCATAGGGAGTCCAGCTTCAATTAGTGAAACAAGTTGGGATGTGTGTGAAGGATTCAATTTATTTCCCCTTCCTCTTTGTCCACAATCCATATTACAGCTGCGCACAGACACAGACACACACAGACACTAACACACACAATTTACCATTTACAGACTGAGATCTCTGATCTTCATTACTTTAAATAGTGAATGCTAAAGAATTAAAAGAAACTCTTGCATTCTGCACATAACATCTTATAAAGGAACACATTTATCTGCTTACACTGCACACTTTATTCAGATTGCTACATCAGAGAGGGTGGTAGCAGAATTTTGTGAGGAAGATTATTAGACTTTAAAAAACCCTATTATTTTTAATCACCAGAGAACAAAGACTCTCTAAATCTACCAACAAGGAAAGCACCGCCACCCCTTGCTGATGTCGGCTCTCACCTGGAGTGAGCATCAGGATAGTCACAATGATCACAGATGCCAGCATAGCAACTACCAGCATAGAGATCCCAATTCCTTTCCAGTTGCGTGGTGGTGAGTCGGTGGTCCCGAAGCTCTGAGCAGGAGTAAAGAAAGAGGATTCTCAGCGCAAATGAGTCTACTTAGCTCCAGGAGTATCAGTTAAGAAGTTGTCAGTGGTGTTAATTGGGCTGTTTTTCTAATCTGTCCTGATGCCAGTATGGATAGCAAAATTAGAGTGAACTCACTCTAAATTTGGTTTAAAAACACCAGTGTGGTGGGGGGGGGGGGGATAAGAAGCCTGTCTCAATTTTCTAGCAATGTTTGCACATGCACAATTCTTTGAAGAAGAAGAAGAAAAGAAAAAAGCTATGGTTTACATGTTGTTGATGCCCATGGGGGCATCCAGTTTACCATTAACCTTGGAGCCTCAGAGATGGGGGGCAGTACAAGTGGAGGGGGGGAGATGAAGGAGAGCAGGAGGAGCAAGAAAGGAGGGAAATGGGATTTCCACTCTCCTCCCATTCTTTGCAGGTTCTCCCTTGTACACTATGGATTCTGGAACATTCCCACGTCAACCATGATTTATGAACAGCTGTCCAGGTATCTCCCTCTTCCCCACCTATCATTTTATCTCCTTTGCCCTTTTCTTGCCTTGGAAATCTCAGGAGCTTCTGCTGCTCAGGCTAAGCACAGAGCATGAACAGCAACCAGGGAAATACTTGCGGTACTCATGGGGCCGGCGTGCTTTCCCTGGATGTGTCATATATTTAAATTCCATGTTGCAGAACGGTTTGGGGCATTCCAGCCTGAATTTTTAAAAGCAGTCTAGACTAGACTGAATTCCGGTCCCTCACTACCAAATTACTACAAAATATAAAATAATTGTAACAAATGTTTCCCAGACTGACAACTCTCCTTACAATTCAGTCTTCCACGCTACTACATTCTGGATCTTAGACCTTACTGATGGCCAACTCCGGGAGCAAGCCGAAGCAGATCTACTTAGAAATAAGTCCCACGTTATTCAGTGGTGCTTCTTACAGCCTCTCTCTTGCCACTGAATTTGAAGTGGTGTTCCTGTCCTTTAGAAGTATTTGAAATGCAGGGCTGAAGGGCCCTATGTTTTCCAATCCCTCTGTCAAATGAAGACAGTCTGTTTCTTAGGTTGGGATAGGACTCTATATGATGCTAATTCTTTTTGGTTCATTCCCCAAAGTCTCTTCTTCTGGAAAAGCCAGGAGTTACTAATTTTAAAAAAGAACCCTCAGTAAAACTAGCTCCTTTATTGATCTATAATACCCACAGAGCTTTTAAACTAATTGCCTGGCATCCAATCCGTCTTTCTGCCTCACTGGTATTTTCAGTCTTAATTAAGAGATCACTTCAGAGAGCCTCCAAAGCAGTTTGGATGAGAGCCCAGGATGGGTTCATGGTCGACCACTAGACACATCTCTGCTTATGAAAGCTTTGGACTCAAAATTCACCATTGGGCTCCTCACGCAGCAGCAGCAGCTTCACACTCCCCTTAGAGCTGTGATTAGTTTGAACAATAATCGGTGTAGTCAATTAGACTTTATAGTAGCTTATCTCCATAAAACTTCCTACACTGGCCCCCCAGATAAAGTTTGATCTTCATCTTTAGATGGAAAGGGAAAATCCTTTAGGGACAACCAAGGAATGAATTTTCTCTATAACAAATAACCCTAGAGTGGCAATTCCAGTATGGGGGTGGGGAGAGTTAGGTGGTATCACTACAGAATCAGACGTGTGCCGCCCCCAGTCAGCGTTAACTGTAGGTAAAAGTATTTTAGTGAAGCTGCTGCGTATCTTTAAGCAGCAGTTGCCCCTTGGGAATTGTAGTCTTGAGCTCGGCATCCCAAAAGCACCCCTCTGATTGGCTCAAGAGTAATTTCCTGAGCTCAGAGGCGCACAGGTAGGAATTTATGGCTCTTTTCCTGTCCCTTTGTTCTAATCTCACAGCAAGGAGAAGGGGAAAAGCCATCTCTTTCTTACCATAGCAATAGAGGATTTGAATCATAAAGATATAACTTTCTACCCAACCATCTAAGGTCATGAGTAAATGATCTACTGAACGCATGTGAAAGTTGAATAAAGATGGTTTAAATTTAAACAATTGCTGTGCGTTGGTCACTATCCAGAAAGCACTCAGCTCAGACGTAGCTGAGTGTAGGACGGAATAAAATGGCTAGACAGAGAATTTCCAGGTTATGTATGTGGGGGGCAGGAACATAACATCATTATGACAGCCCTGTCCCTCAAGCAGACACAACTGCTGGAGAGAAAGGGAAACAATGAAGGATTTGAGCACGTGCAAAATATTCCCACTTAATTGGAAAGCCAGCATGGTGTAGTGGTAGTTTTGAACTAGGATCTGGGGGGGACCCAGGTTGAAATTCCCATACAAGCTCATTTGGGTGATCTTGGGCGAGTCACTCTCTCTCAGCTTAATGTACTTCACAAGATTGCCATCTTCCTCCTCCTCCACAGCAACAATGTTGTATCATTCCTTTTTGGGACCCCGCTGGGGAGAAAAGCTGAGGAGAAATACCTAAGTACCTACATAGTCACTATATTTGTACCACACACAGTGTTGCAATGAAAATTCTTCACTCATGTTTAGAGAGATAACTAATTAAGGAGATAGGAGAAGGGCTGAGAACGTATTGGCAGAGGTTCATAGTTTATGGTGGCACCATAGGAAGAAGGGGGTATTTGAGTACTAGTTACCAAGTAATGTGGATGCAAACTGGTAGTGTTATTGGTCCATACTGGCCCTTTTTGGTAGTTAAAAGGTGCCATATTGTAATTTCATTATCACATGACATGGAACCACTTCCTCCTCTTCCACTGGCACTTGTCACCTCTGTGTGTATTAACTGCTCTTCAGTCACACAAGCTAAGAAAAATGGACCCCCATTCTTTGGTGGGTTCTGGGCCAAGCACAACTATGGCTGTGCTTTTGGGTTCAGTGGATTCCTTAACTAGTCTATGCCTTATAAAGTAACCAGTCTTCCTGATCACTAAACCTAGTCATGGAATTAGAAAAGATTTCAGACCTTCCATGTATTAACCTGTGAAGAGATTAGGCCATGTCAGGTGTGAATATGATACCTACAGGCAAGGAAACACAAGGATACCAGAAAGAGTTCTGCTAGATCATACTAGTAGTGATCCATCTAGTTTAGCATCGTGTTTCCAATAGCAGCCAGCCAGATGCCTCCAGGAAGCCCACCAGTAGGGTGTGCTGCCATAGTAGAAGTTAGAATTGTATCTGTTTGTTTTAGTGCAGCCTTGTTTGTTCTGTACCTTTAAGATAGAGCATAATGGGAACTGTAGTTTTAGACTGCTTTTAGGTCAGGTGTTCTAGATTGTCTTCCTGATGGGTTCATAATAGGTTCCTTCTGGCATAGTTTCAAGCCCAGGAAAAGTTTTATTAGCTTTATTCCCTTCCCTTTGTTAGAGGTTTTTCTAGCACCAGCCATTTATAAAGAATCACCTCTTTTCCAGCACTAGTCAAAGCAATGGACTAAAGATCACTATGGACGAACTCTATCAGTCATTCGTCAAAGGGACGTGAGTCTATTAATGTGGATGCATGAGATACCCAATAAACTAGTCTATTTGACTGTGCATTTAGGGAATGAGGCCATTATCCCTTTCTCCCAGCAACTGACATTCAGTGGCATACTTATCCTGAAAATGGAGCTTCAATTTAGCCATCATGGCTAACAGACCTCTCCTCCATTAATTTAAAGCCTTCACTGAAGGTGACCATAACCACGTCTTATGGCACTATATTTTCATAATTACCCCATAATTCTGTGATGTGTGAAGAAGTGCTTTCTTTGGGGGAGGGGGGGTCCTGTCCTGAAATGTCAAGCAGTAATCAGATAATTCAGGTTAACACGCTTAGCCATCCACAGTGGGGTTTGCATTGCAGGTTGTGTGGGGTAGTTTTGTGCTCAACAACCTGTCACTTTCCCTTCTATCTGTCAAGAACCTTTAAAACAGCTTACAATAAAACAAGAGTGACATAACGTTATAGTGGCAATTGGGTTCCATCTATTGCATAAAGATCATTTTTCTCCAAAATATAAATGCAATGGGTTGGATCCAGTGCAGAATTTCCACTTATATTAGATCTTTTTCACAAGTGGAAATGCAAGAAAAAGACTGTGGTAGCTGCTTGTACCAAATCAAATGCGTTGTATCCAATGTTCCCTCTAAGCTGCGGAGTCTTGTGAGCAAAAATTCTAGTTTTTGAGCTACTGGCATCAAAGTTGTGAGCAAGCGATTTGGCGACTGCATAAATAAGTTTGCTCTGGAGCCATCCTTCCTGAGCTAAGAGGCTAAAAAACTGTGAGCTAGCTCACACTAACTCAGCTTAGAGGGAACACTGGCTGCATCCCCTTCTTGTGTTTCCGCTTGGATAAGAACTTAACTTCTGGGCACTATAATATATATAGGGAAGAAAGTGCTAGGTGTTGAATCTATGTTCTCCCAATGTAGGGGAGAGGCTGTGTCTCAGTGGGGCATGCAGAAGGCCTCAGCTTCAATCCCTGTCATCTACAGTTAGAAAGATCAGATGGGGGGGGGGGGGGGAGATCTTAAAACTGACACCACAAAAGCCATTGCCAGTCAGACAATACCGCCTCTGATGTTTAATGGGCTGAGTTAACATTAGGCAGCTTCATGAGTTTATGTGTGTTCAGTTTCCATTCATTTGTACACATTCACATCAACTGCTTTGTGTTACTTTTATTTCAAACTTAGGGGCTTTTTCTTATCAGCTGTTTAAGGGTCTGTTTCTGTGTTGTAGATAGTTTCTATACTGCTTATGTCCAATGACTTGTTTTTAATGTTGTGGTTTTTAATTGTAAGCCACCTTGAGCAGGACTCTGAAGAGGCAGCACAGTATTCTAAATACAAGAAACAATATGCAGCTGTTTAGCCAATGACCCTACAGTCTATGATTCCTAATTGCAGCTTTCTCTTGACGAACCAAATTAACTTTTTAGTCCTTGCTGCTTCTTATACACCAGTGCGCCCCCCCCCCCCCCCGCACACAATAGCTGTCAAGGGACAATGTAAAATGAGACCTCATCACCCCATTCTTGCAATATTAAGGATAATTTGCTGGCCCTGTTCTTGCAATCAATCAGCACAGGAGGCAAATTTATACAATGTGTTGCAGTGGTAGTTATCACTTTTTAACTTTATTAACTGCTCTTTCCCGGAATTCCCTTCCCACTCTAAGAAACCCTGAATTTCAGAGCTTGGGATAGCAATTTTAAAGATATAATGTGCTAATTGCAGCTGCATTCGATAATCATTACAATAAAGTGGAAGCCCACAAGAGCCGATTTGGTGTAGTGGTTACGAGCAGTGGACTCTAATCTGGAGAACCAGGTTTGATTCCCCACTCCTCCACATGAAACCAGCTGGGTGACCTTGGGTCAGTCACAAGTTCTCTCAGAGCTGTTCTCTCAAGAGCAGTTCTCTCAGAGCTCTCTCAGCCCTACCTACCTCAAAGGGTGTCTGTTGTAGGGAGAGGAAGCAAAGCAGATTGTAAACCGCTCTCAGACTCTGAGTGAAGGGCGGGGTATAAATTCAACTTTTCTTCTTTTACAAGGAATCACAGGAAGGGGGGGGGGGGCAATTTGGGAGTCCCTGTCAAAAAAAATCCCCCCTCCGGTATTCTATAAATTCTCAAGGACTTAAACTGGCCAATTTTCCTTCCTCTCCCTTTTTTGCCTTTAAGTGACTCCCAGCTGCACTCAGTTTTCCATACCTTCTTGAGCATACTCAGCCCCTACACTAACCCCCTTTTGTTAATTTACAGTGCCATTTCTTTGCCATCTGTGAGGAGTCCCCCGGGGTGTGCAGAAACACCATACCTTATTTTGCCATTGTGATTGGCACCACCCACCCAACATTATATTTGTAGTGACAGTTCTTCAGTTACACGGCATGGTCAGTTTGTAAACTGGTCTTCTCCTTGTCTGTCTTCATACCAGCCCTCTGAGGTAGCTTGCTATTGTCATATTTTTACAGATGGGAATTGACTGGCTAACTGAAGATATAAAATTGGACTTGCCACTTGAAACCAGGTCTCTCGAAACCATTGGACTGTAGTAAGAATTCCTGTCAACCAGCCCACAACATAGAGCAAGCATGACAGATAGAAAGTGAAGCTAGGGTTTGAAAGGTCCAGGCCATTTAAATGGGGATAGAAAACAGCAACAGAGATGGGCAAGGAAAGTCACAGCAATTTCGTAGAGTGTCTCGTTAGCCCTCATAAGCTAGCAATACAGTTCTCAAATCTCAATTGAATTAGCCTCTGGCTGTGACATGAAAACATAAATTAATTCTGATACAGCTGGCATAACTGAAAAAAAAATTAATGGAACACCCCCAAATCAAAAGGTTTTTGTTTGGTCCTTCCCCCCAGATATTATCTACCACATTTACAGGAGGTGCATTTGTCTGTCACTAAACAGAAAGGTCTAATTTTGAAGCAGCAAGCCTATGGGATACAGTCAATACCAAAAACTGGCCCTAAGAACTTGGATCTACCCTCAAGGTATGTATGGTGGCAGTTTAACATATCATGAAATAAAACTCTGATCACACGTGGCCACAGATAGGAACTTTCAAGCCTCGGAGCATAAGAGTCCTTTGGTCTGTGCTTTCTTCAACTCAGTCTTTGCTCTCCAGCAGGCAGCAGCAAATGTATACTCTACAATCCTGATCTCCTCCTGAAAGTGCTGGGGATAAGCTGCTACCCACGAGGTTAAGCCCTATCCAAGTAACTGCCTTGAGGCCCCCTGATCCAGTTTTCCCCTTTGAAAATCTGCCTTAAAGTGGGGGTTAGCAGGGGGCTCCAGGCTAAGGCGAGACTCACCAGAGCAGTTGTCATGTTCTGATGGGCAGCGATCATCCTGAGGTTCTGGTGGAGAAGCCCAGATTGCAGAAAAACCAACTGTGGCTGTCACTGCGTTCGTCCTTGGTGACAATCTTCAGGTCCTTTGGGTCGCAGAAGTGGCACTGAGCATCCCTAGGCCATCAACGCTTCTTGCAGAATACCCTCTCACCCACAACTAATATACTGACCAAAGCAGAGGAAGGGGGATCAATCAAGATGACAGGCACAATTCAGGCTCCCTCAGCCAAAAAAAAAAAAAAAAAGAACCCTGCCAATGGCTTGGCAGAGAGCATAGTCAATTAAAATAAATGGATGGAAGAAAAGGAAAAAAGAGAGAGAGTGCGCATTCAGGCACGAACCCAGAAGGTAACTTAACTGTTTAGGGTACAAGGATGGGGAAACTGAATGATTATAGAGCAAAACACCACGTTCAGCAGCATGAAAGCCCCCAGACATTCAGAGACCTGGAAAGGACCAATAGGCCCTTAAATCCAGTGCCTGACTCAAATGCAGATGTGTCTAGTCTCCTGTCTATTGGGTTAAATGAATCATTTGCTCTGGAAGCACAGAAGCTTTTTCACAGTATCCCCGATCCTCTGTGTTTCCCGGTTAAGGGAGAAATGATGTGCAAACAAATTACAAAGATGATTGGACTCCAATGGTAACAAGAGAAAGAAATTTCATTTTCAAAAATAGACATCTTACATGACATATTCATGTAGGTACACTTAACTTATTATGAACAGATTAACTTCAAAAAAAAGTTAACTTACTACAACTCCAAGCCCAGGTAAGAGACAGAAGAAAAGGGTTCCTATATAAGACGAAAAGAGAAGGCAAACAAAGGCCAAACAGGCTCAACATCTAACTGATGAGAGGATGGGACCAATTCTACCCACGTGACAGAATTCTCTCAATCCTTTCCCTTCCAGATCCTCTCGCATGCAGAGTTACAATATCCAACCTATGCAATCCAGACTGCTTCTTGTCCCATGCAGAAAGGTCTCTGCAGATAAAATGGGGGAGTGGGTCATGTGAAGGGAAACAAGCCAAGCCACCTCCAACTCCTCCTAAAAACTCTTCTAAGGTCCCTTTAGCTTTTATTACCAAACAGGAATAGCTCACATGTTTACAACCATATAAACTGGAAAGAAATCTGAAGTGTTCCAGAAATATTCAAGGAGGAACGGTCACATCCGAGACACCAGCCTAAGATGTGTCCACCCCTTCAGGGATCAACGGCCACAGCAGAAGAGAAAGAAGAGTTCCAGTGGTGATGGGGGTGAAGGAAACCTTGAAGGGTAGCTACTGGGGAGCAGCAATAGTGGAAGGTGACACTGGTGGAGGAACTGTCATAGACAATGGCAGTGCCACTTCAGCTAACCTGGTTAGTACTGGGCAGAAGAAGGCAACAGCATTGCTGAACATCTCTTACCTCAAAAACTCTATGAGACAATCCAACATGAAACAAGATACAGTGTTGCATGATGGAACTCCCAAGTTGGATAACAATCAGCTACTGGGGAAGAGCTGATGACAACTATGAATAGTGCTATTCTTAGTGGTGCAACTGGACTAAAGTCTAAAGGACAGTCAGTTGTTGACATGAATGGATACAAAAGGAAAGTCCAAAGCTGTTTGATGCATATAATAGGAACATGAGAAGGATTAATAAAGGTAAGCTTGAAATCGCAAAATGAGATAAAATTGCAATCCTGAGAGTGAGTGAACTGAAGTGGACTGGACAAGGACATTTTTAGTTAGAAAATTAAAAAGTGTTTTACTCTGGAAACGACAAATGCAGAAGGAAAGGAGTTGCTGTAACAGTGAAGAGAGACGGTGGCGCAAGCAAGCAGAGGCTATAATGCAAAGTCTGACCAAATAATATCAATCAGACTTCATGGAAAGCCTATTATCCAACTTTACCTCCCAAATACAGAAGCTGATGAGGAAGAAATTGAAAGCTTTCATGCAACTGTCCTGGAAGAAATTGATCACACACCTAACCAAGATGTTCAGGAACACAAAGGCAGGAAACAAAGCAGAATCAAATATTGTTGGAAGATTTGGGCTAGAAGTACAAAATGAAGCAGGAGAGCAACCTTTGTTCTTTCTTATGGTCTCTTGACCAATCATAAGGCAAGTAACTTATAGAATTCCATGAAAACAACAATTTGTTCATTGCAAACACAAGTTTCAGGCAACCAAACAGACGATTGTATAGATGGACATCACTTTCTCCATCTGTTTGGGGTCTTTCCAACCTACCTATCTGAAACAAAAACTAGGTTTCCTCCCAGGAGTGCCATCAAAAAAATAGAAGGATTGTCTTAAATTTGCATACAAGTTACAGGTATGAACTGAAATTTTAAAAATAATGTTAGTAAACTTTTTCCATGGGGGGAATTTGTCTTACATTCAAGGTCATCTTCATTTTGAGTAAATAAAGTACCCACTATGCCTCTGACCAGCAACATTACCAACGTGTTCAACCACTTGAAGAACTCATTGAGCATTCAGAAGTACAAGAATTTAAACATCAGAATGGGGGGAAAGGTATTCTTTATTAATAAATATAGGGACAAGAATATCAACTTGGTACAAGCAAATTAGAAAAAAACGCTCTCCTCCTACTTCAGCTCTGTGTTGTTTAATGAACCATCCATAAAATGGGGAAAGTTATTGGACTAGGAATAAGCACACTCCCATATTCAAATTAAATATGACCGACTGTATTTCCTCCTTTCTCTCCCCCCCCCCCCCTATGTCTCAATACAAATTGGAAAACTGGCATTTTTTTGTTTTTTACAAGGATGATACTGGAGGTGGGATTTTGTTTCAAGCCTTTTGGCCCCAAGACCTGCGACTCTGTATCACTTGCAGAGTTGAAACCAGCCAATGGGTAAGTTAACTGTGCTCCTCAAATGTTTTATTATTTACCCAGGGCAAATGGGACAAGAAAAGAAGTCCTATCATGACATAACTGCTTCCTAACAAACACCACTTATATGAACACTTATCCATCTGAAAGGAAGTATATTGTGATTGAAGGAACACCTGGGTGTGAGCCAGCTTATGGGCAACTTCTGTTTCCTGCTCTATTGGAAACTCTGGAGCAATCTTTGATGTGCTGGGGGTACATCTCAAAATATAACAACAACAAAAGGTGCTCCATCATAGGAAGAAACTCTCAACATTCCAACGCCATCTAGATTAATTAATCAAAGCATATAAATAGTGTAAATTGGTGGGGGCCAATCTGTTTTGGAAAACATGGCAAGTCAAACCCAAAATATAAAGGGAGAATCCTTCTGGAATGCTTACTACAATACATAAACAGCCTCAAGTGCTCGGGGGGTTGTTTTGATTGAATGACTGAGCAGGCAGCAAGGGGCAGCTCCTACAGGATATTTTTGGGCACAGTCAGGCTTGGTGGCCCTCCACGAATTCCCACTGACCCAGGATTTAAATTCACTGTTTGTGGCTTATGAATCCTAAGATGCGAGCAACTGTACATCACAAATAATGGCAAGCTCTTGAATACTGCTTACAGAAGTACCTAGTGAAGTTTGTGTCTATTTATATTAATGATGCTGCAGTTGCTTTCTACCCTTTCCCTAAAGAACTGCTTTCTACTCCAGTGTCCCAATAAACACCCTCCCATATTCTATATTGGGCCCTAAGACATTAATCCTGAAAACTGCTACACACAATTCATAACTAAGGAAATCTATTTTACATGTACACGCAAATGGCTGCCTAGACTGAAAGACCTGCACGGCAGGGAAGATTCATGACAGAGCTGGGACCTGAACCCAGGAATTTCATGAGGACTGGTAGGATAACCTGTCCTCTGGTTCATTATTCAATGTGGGGACAGGGTGCCAATGCTTCTGTTTTACCAGCAGTAAAAAAATGGGATTATATACATAAATAGTATTCTGCTTATACCGGTACAATGTAATAAAACAAAAACAGAACATCAAGCAAGGAAAAGGCAGGACTTCAAAGTCTGAAAACTGACTTAATGCTTTATGACTTGATTTCATTTCAAAGATCCCATGAGCACAACTCACAGAGGAAAGAAGGAAAGAGTTGTAACATCACAGGGCTTCTAGGGAGGGTAAGGGGCAGCTCTGGGTGGTTTCAAAGAGCAGCTCTCAGCTGGAAGCTTGACAGGTGTCATCACTGCAACCCCAGCCAGCTTTCTGCCATTTCCTGCAGACCAGCCACAGAAGAGACAGGAAGTGCCAATGGGTAGAGCAGATGAGGCGAGCGTGGTGACCGTACATGTCATCCCATTTAGGACTTGCTTTTGGGCACAGGACTGGAACCATTACTGAAAGCTGATCTGGTTGGTGTTGCCCGATATGCAAAGAAAACTCTGGCGATCAACTGATGTCTGTGGGAAGGAAGGGTGCCTGAGCCATTCACAGGCAAAGTTCACAACACCCTTTTTAATACAAAACATAGGCTAGAGTAGCCAGAGAGTGAGTGCACTGCTGGGCTGGATGAGGAGTAATTCCTCTCTTGTGCTATACATAAATAGGGCACCTGAACCTAAAGACCAGCGCTTCCAGTGTAATTGCACCCCTATACAGTCAGCAAAGGGAACCACCTCATGTGCTCTCTTAGTCTGGGACCCGTGAGTTTGGCCAGTAAATTGGGGAGAGCCATACCCCAGTGGAAGTCTTTTGGCCTTTGAGGAATATGCAGACTGATGTTTAACTACTGTCTTTTCCCTTCTCATACATGTATATATCCTGATCCATGTTCTGGAATAGCCACAGGCCAAGGATCAGGTGTTAGATCATCCTCTCCAAAGCACAGGCAAAAAGTCGTACGCAGGGAGGTCTTCCTGGCTCAGAGAGACAGCACGGTAGAGAACACGGCAGCACCTATTAGAGAAGCAAGAACACAACACCTTGAGCCACGAGGAGAGCACAGCTTGAAATCCTAGTTCTAGGAGAGGAGCTATGCTACTTGCAGGAAGAAGTCATGCCCCAGCAGAATCTGAAGAGAGACAAACCATTACTTGGATCACGTGTAGTGGAAGCAGAGCAGTGCTTTATAAACTGCACTTTCCTGCCTCCCCTCTCCTGCTACCATCATCTATGCTCCATGGAACTGTTCCCTCTGTGGGTCAGCGGATCCCTGGAAACATGATGCAGGTCAAAATGGGAGGCTGCAAGGAGAATCAGCAAACACTGCCTTCCTGCTTTTCTGCAAACCAAAACAGCTCAGCTATCCAAACTCAGCAGGCTCTTCATGGACAATGGTCAAGGACTTCAAAACCATATAATGTATCTCAGATCAACTGATATGGGAAATGTTTCAGACATGCTGGTGTCCCTGAAGCAGTGAAAAAAACCCAAACCGTAAAAGATGCTGGGCACGAACATTTCCACCAGATTCCTCCCTGGATCAAATAATGAAGAGGACTACAGCAGTACCCAAAGCAGTACGTTCTGGAGCTCTGGCCTTCGGTGCTTCAGTTGTAACAGACATGCCAAGCACATATTGCCCACCCATTTTGTACAGTTATATGAAGGTGTGCAAAACTTGTACATGCGAAGACAAATATGTAGCTGTGGCTACGGGCATTTGTGCACAGAACACAAAGGGGCAGAAGGGACCACGCCAAAGGAGGCACCCGGACGTATTCACACACCTGTGGGTAGAGACACTGGTCCGTTCAGGGGAACGTTTCCCCAGGCTCATAGTAAGAAAAGTCGCTCCTTACTCTTAGGACTGCTCTGGCCTTCTGGTTCAGGCACCTTCCAGTCTATCTTCCTCCCTTTCTCATAGAGGCCCTTGAGCACTTTGCGGAACTCCTCGGGCTCCAAGCCACCACTACTGAGCTCCATGTACTTCCTGTAGAGCTGGAGTGCTGTGCGGGCATCTTCAATGCTGTCATGAGTCTCCCCCTGGATCTTCAGGTCTGCGGAGAAAGAGATGAAATGTTGTATGAGACAAATGTGGCTCTGCCCTTTTCTCAGCATTTCCTCACTACAGGAAAGGGGGGGGGGGAGAAACAACTCTGCTCCAATGCAAAAGGTTGCTGGTTAGGACAAAGAGTTTATCCTCCTCATAACAGTGAGTGCCACAAAACAAACCTTTTCTTATTTTGTTTCGGTTTTTCCCCGGTACAGGAACTAGTCTACAATGGGGAGGGGAAGGGGAGGGATAATCAAGTACAAGGGTTTCAATGTAGAATAAGTAGGGATAAGTTCTGGGAATGCCTGGTTGCTTAAAATCCGTACAAATCCTCAGGACCTGATGAACTGCTTCCTAGCATGTTGAAGGAGCTGACAGATGTCATCTCAGAACTGCTTTCTTTAATTTTTGAAAAGCCTTGGGGGATGGGGGAGGTACTGGAGGACTGGGAAAAGCTTAATGTTGTGCCTATTTTTAAGAAAGGGGGGGGAGATGATCCAGGACATTATTCAGCTATCATTATTAGTTTGATACAGACTCCAGGAAAGCTTTTAGAACTGATTATTAAAGGGTCTGTTTGTGAACATTTGGATAGACTCGGTGTGATTGCTACATTTCAGCATGGGTGCGGTAGTTAATACCTTGGAGGATAGAAACAGGATACAGCTGGACTTGGACAGGATGGAGGAATGGGCCCAGGCAAATAAAATGAAATTTAATAGGGAGACAAATGTAAAGAGCTGCACTTGGGTAATGAAAGTCACTTACATAAATATCAGATGGGTGAAACCTGGTTAAGTATCACCTGTGAAAAGGATTGGGGGTTCTAGTCGACCATAAACTTAATATTAACCAGCAGTATGATGTGGTGGTAAAAAAAGGCTGAAGAGATTTGAGGATGCACTAGCAGATGTGTAGTGTTGAGGTCATGTGAGGTATTGGTGCTATTATACACTGCTTTGGTTAGACCTCAGCTGGAGCATTGTGTCCAGTTTTGGGCACCACAGTTCAGGAGAGATGTCAGTAAGCTGGAAGGAGTCCAGTGTAGGTCAACAAAGCTGGTGAAAGATTCTGAGACCACGTCATATGAGGAGAGGCTGAAGGAGCTGGAAATCTTTCCACTGGAGAAGAGACGCTTGTGAAGTGATATGATTGCCACCTTCTGATGCCTAAAGGGAAGCCACGCAGAGGATGGGGTGGATATGTTTTCAGCAGTTTTGGATGACAGGAATCTGACTAAAGGATACAAACGACAACAAAGAAGGTTTTGTGATGGCAAGGTGTGTTTTGACGCTGGAACAGTCTCCTTCATGAGGTGGTGGATTCTTCATCAATGGAGGTTTTAAAGTACCAACTGGATACCTACTTGTCAGGGATATTATAGTTGGAATTCTGGCCTTCGCAGGGGGCTGGACTAGATGACCCCGGTGGTCCCTTCCTACTCTGAGATTACATAAACAAATAAACAAACCCTGGTATTAACCAAGCCATGAATTCTTTCCCGGCTCGCAGCCCTGCTGATGACCTTGTTTGGCCCTCTACATCCAAATTTTCTAATAAGAAACTGGACATATGGAATAGGATAGAAATATTCTAAACAGACAAAGGATCAGTGAAATACTGAGCCCTACAACAATTATACAAAGGGAATTGTGTTGCATGGAATCCTGGTGTGGGGAGAGGGATGTGTTATTCTCTAACAAAGGAAGGTCAAGCTGACTGAGAGAGACTGTATTTGATTCTGATGGCAAGAAGTCTGTACTGACCCAAGAAGTACCATGCAAGGAACCGCAGTGAGATCATCCTCTTCCTGGGCATGTGGAACAAGTACACAGTATCGATGACTTGGTCCTTGGGCACCTGCAGGGATAGGCAGATCTTGTTATGGGTGCAGGCAGCACACAAACACATAAATAGCTTGCTTCTGCGCAGGCACAATTTCCCATTTCTGCCTTTTTTAAATTGGTAGTTTGTAGACTGTTGTCTTTTAACACTATGGTGAAGTATTTACTACCAGTATATTTTTTTAAAAGGTGAAAAGCTTGACAATGGAGGGGGGAAATGGCAGGCAAACGGTGCTGGACGTAGGCGGGGAAGGGGCAGAAATCTGCACCTTCCCCTCCACACTTTCTGCAAACCCATTTTAGATACCTTATTGTTTGAGAAATATTACGAAAGCTGTTTGGGGAAAGAGCCGAGCTGAGCCCAGGGGAACACTGGAAGCAGGATGACTAGATAAGAATGCTGTGCGTAAGCCCTAAAAAGAACCACTGCCGTTTGGGAGGCAAAGAGCTCCATGTGGAAGCAACCACAGTCCTGAGGATTTTAGACACCCTCGACTAAGCAGACAAAACAGTAGCTAAATTGCTGGCAGTCAAAAAACAGACAGATCAAGATGGGTAGCCATGTTAGTCTGTGTGAGTAGAAAAGAGCAAGAGCCCAGAAGCACCTGAAAGACTAACAAAATTTGTCGCAGGGTATGAGCTTTTGTGAGTCACTGCTCACTTCTTCACTAACACATTTTGCTAGTCTTTAAGGTGCTACTGGACTCTTGTTCTTTTCTACTGCTACAGAGTCCTTGATGTACAGAAATCCTAGAATAGAAGAATAGCAACTACCAGGGGTCATTCGGGGCCAGAGTGAGGCGGAGCGGCACTCTGCCAGCCCAGGAGTGGGCACTAGGGCAGCCATGGGCCGAACCAGATTCTCTGATCTGATTCGGCCTGCTGCCGAATTGCTGCTGGAATTCGGTGGCAGCTTAAAAAGTGGCGAAATTCGGTGGTAGTTTAAAAAGTAAGGTTTTTTTCCCACCATAGAGAACTATGGAGGGGATGGGGCAACCTGTTTGGGGGCCCGTAGAATGGGACCCTGTGGTCCAATCTTCTTGAAACGTGGTGGGTATTTTTGGGAGAGGCCCCAGCAGCTATCCTGGAAGTTTGGAGCCTCTCCCTCGAACACCCTCTCCTCCAGCCCCTCATATACCCTATGAATTTTTGCCATTGACTTCCATGGCCCATAGGGTAAAATGGGGCTGAAACTGACATTCGGCCGGCCCAATGACTCCCCAATCCTCTTGCACTGCCGAAACTGACATGCAGGGGTCATTCAACAGCTTGAACAGATGCAGCCTGATTTGGCCTGATCTGAATCGAGCCCCCAAAAATGTATTTGCACACCCCTAGTGGGCACAAATGGCAGTGGTGGCAATTGCCATTACACGCTGCAGAGTAAGGGAAGGGAAGCAACAGTGGGCAAACTGTCTTGTTAGGAAAAATTGTCTGCCAGTGTTATGGAGCAGTTCCTGATATGTTTCTGAGACATCCCCAAATCCCCCAAAATATAACTTGAAAATCACATTCAGGGAGCTATGCAAGTCTTTTGGGAAGCAAGTCCAATTTTATCAGCAGGGTTTACTCCCAGGAAAGCATTGTTAGGATTGCAGTCCTAAATGCTAGAATTAGATGAGCTGCTTGTTGATACAGTCTGGTTCCAATCCTGTTGTATTTTGTTCATTTTAGATTATATGATTGGGGAGGTGGGGGCAGGGACTTGTGCATTTTATCCGTGCTCAGAAAACAAAGTCAAGGAAAACTTGCAGGAACTGCACAAATAAACAGTAAACTTTGGTAAGCTGGAGGAGAAATCATGCTAAAGGCCAAGTAATGGAAAGAAAAATAAGATACAAATGTTACACAAACATAAAACACATCCTTATTATTATTGGAGCAACACTGCTGTTCGTACACAATTCCCTGTTTCCTAGAACCGGTTTATGTATGCTGCCCTGCCACTGTATTCCTCTCATCACCCATGACCTTCACAATTCATAAACTTAGGGGCAACATCCTAGAGTCCCCCTTCTTCAACTATTTTCACTTGCTATTGTTCTGCCCCTGCAGGCCTTCACCTTCTTTAAAAGCACAGAAATGTACCACCACAAAAGTTTTACTCAGTTAAAAGTTACATCAGACTAGAAGGGGGGGGGGGGGGGGGGGAGGCAGTCACCATGATGTTGATGACCCGGAAGTCTTTTTGCAGTCCGTGACCCACAAACTTGACTCCAGCATCAATGAGAAAGCGTAACTTCAAGTAGGTAGATTTGAGGGTTGTGAGGTGCTTGGAAGAAATTTTAGCATCCAGATCACCTGGTTTTATGCCTGAGTACTGAGTGAGGTAATCTACCACCTGCAAAGATGAAGAGAGGACGGTCAACGAGGGATGAAGACAGACAGGTACTAGACTTAACGTAAAAGTTCTTCATGTTCAATGGAAGAGGGCCAACTGCTACCCTGAGATATCCTACCAAGTCCATCAGACAAGACTTTTAGAGAAGTGTGGCCCAGTTCAGAAAGAAAAAAAAATGTATAAGGAAACAACTGAAACATTTTTTAAAAAAACACTCCACATTATGAACTGCAACAAACGATGTTCAGCTTATCAAGGCAGGAGCTCTCTTGGACAGAGGAAATAAAAGGAGGACACCTTCCCCAGGAACCAACTAACCTAACTACTAGGACAGCCCATCCATCCTTCCAAAGCCAGTGAAGACCAGCTTTGTATAAACCTCCAGAAATGGAGCTTTGGGAACCAACTTGTCTACAGTCAAATATTACCTCTCCACAAGGGGAACCGATATAACCTTAGGTAGGGTCCTGATAACAATGGCTGCAGACCTGCTCTTGTGTGGAGATGTAGTCATCAATGAAGGGAACACCCTCGTTAGGACCCTGCCCCCTCACACATGTGATCCTGGCCACTGACATCTGGCTGGGCTTGATCGTGGATTTGGTTCCATCACTGCGAAGCTCAGCCTCCTCCTGTTGTGGATTTTAAAAGTGCAAATAGATTTGTTTCATGTGGCCCTCACAGAGGAACAGATCTGTAGCTTGGGTGTGTGTGTGTGTGCTGCTGGATCCTGGCTTATGGCTGGAGGCGCAGGTCTCCTCTATGGCATACAGCACCTTTTGTCCCCTCTCTGTGCCCCCGCCTTCAGAGGTGAGGCAGGGGGCCACCAGAGACAGGGCTTTTCAGTTATGGCACCTCGCCTATGGAATGCCCTTCCCCTGGAGGCTCACCTGGTGCCTATCCCAATCTCTGTCAGGTGCCAGGCCCAAGCATTTCATTTCCCCCCAGGATTTTAATCAAGAGATTTATCTTTTAACACCATTTTTGTAGTCTGTTATTTGTCTGGAAATTGTGACACTTATTTTACATGGCCCAATGCAACCTCTACCTCATTGAGGGTGACAAACTCAGCATCCAGTCCCACCAGGTCTCCGGCCTGTGGCATCTCACTCAGCATGAGCGGGATAAAAGTGGCATGACATTTGCGCTGTTTGCGCGCGAGGGAGGCCTCAGCAAGCAGTACGCTGGCTTCAATGGGGTTCTTAACTGAAAGAGGGAAGAGAAATTCGGTCAGTGGCTTCACAGATGCTCTCTGGGATTACGGTCTGCAGAAAAAAGCAACAATACGGGCCGCCCCACCACTGATTTTGGATTTGGATGCCTCAAGGAAGAAGGCCTTGCAGGTACACATTCCCCCCAGGTACAAATCACACCCAATTCCTAAAAACTTTTTAACAGACAGGAAAAGCTTCACCATTTAGACCCACTGGAAGAAGACCCAGTGATGTAAACAGTACATTTTGAAACGCTGGTGGTCTTCAAGGCACCCCATAGCCACACGCCTACAAAAAAATGAACTTCAGATTTATCTGTTAGTTCTTTGGATAAGTGATGAATTCGGGAGCAGAATATGTCCCACATGGAGTCCCCACAACACTTTTCACTTCGGAAATGAGGCGCTTGTGTGAGACCCAAATAACATTTAGATCTGTTTGCTTCAGGAAGCTGAAGACAACTAGGTGCTGTTTCATCCTAATGGCTGATCAGAAAGTCATCTGTGTGAATCAGTCATCCATTCTTGAAATATAAAGACAATAAAATTACAGGGTTACTGTAAGAGCTGAGGCCAGATAATCTATGGAAAGAGCCCTGCTGGAGCAGGCTAAAGCCCAGCATCCTGTTTCACACAGGGGCTTCTCCAGGAATCCCACCGATAGGGCCTGCCCCTGCGGCTTCCCTCCTCTCAGCAACTGGTCCTGTCGACTACCTCTGAGCACAAAGTTTGGAACCTTTGTGTTCAGGAATACTTGACAACAGTTAGCCAATGTGGCTGCTGGTAACAGATAGAACTCTTTTTGAATTTGTCTTTTAAAAAGCCATACAATTGCTGTTACGAATAACAACACACATTTGTACAGAGCTTTTGAAAGTGTTTAAGACACACTGCATCTCAGGCACCAAAAAAAAACCCCTTGCGCTCTGCACTTCCAACACCATGTTCACGTTTAAAAGAAGGTGAAGACAGGTATTTATATTTTAAAAACACTGCAGCTTATTTAAAAAAAACAACAAAAACCCAGCGACGGAACTTCAGCTGTTCCCATGCGGCAAGGGAGAAACGAGGCAGTTTCAAGAGAAAGGAAAGATGAAGGGAAAGAAACAAACAAGCTTATTTGAATTTTTGAAATCAAGAAAGATTTTCAGGCTTCTTTCAAGACTTTGCGTTTGCTTGCTTGTTTAAGGCAAAAAATAATCACCATGTCAGTTCTACCTTTTATCATGCAAGGTCTGCAGGGAACCAGGTCAGTTCCACCTCTGTGTGTGATTAAATCCTGGGGTTTCACTGCCCACCAAAACACAGCTGCTGGAAGCTTTAGGAATTACTCCTAGAATTAGCCTTAGAATTACTCTTGAGAGGGTAAGATTCTAGCCTTAGAATTCTAGCCTTAGAATTCCTCCTGAGAGGGTAAGAGCACACACTGCTTTTAAGCAATAACCTCTCTCCACCAGGGGCTCCAATGGGATCAAGGACATTATCAAGTCTTTAAAAAGCCCTGCAGCATCCTTGCTTCACTATACTCTTGGACAGGGTCTACTAGCACCAAGCAGGCAAAGCAAAATCTCCTACCAGATGGATTTTTGAAGGAAATCCTGCTGATAGCATTGAGCTATAGGGCTCATGATACTTAACAACAATGTTTAGATTCTTCTTATTAATACTCTTATTAATACCCTTAAGGAAGGATTTTGTCCTCTCTCATGCGCTTGGCACAGAACACTAAAGTTGATCATGCTGGGCGTTAACTCGCGGAACTCCAGGGGCGCACTGAAATGCAGAGCTGAAGGTACATGAATCACCCAGGTTCTGATTTCTCTAGGTATGCAGATGTCTTACAGCACTGCTGCAAAAGGGTCCTGACAGCCAGAAATCACGCAGTGAAATGTCTGTGCATGCTGAAAAATCCAGACTTTCAGGAGCACACGTAGCCCACATACATCTGATTTCCATTTCACAATTTGGACTTCTAGGTTTATGCAAATTTGCCTCCGCCTCCACCAGCAAAGAGTTTTGGCCTGAAAACAGCGGTTTCTCTCCCCTGCCACAAATGCTGCTCTCTCCTGTTCATCATCAGCCAAATGAGTTTCCACTTCCTTGTGACCTGCAGCCCACTTCTTCACCAGAGGTACTCCCTGCAGTTCCTTCAGCTCTTGCAGTGCATCAGCACCTCGTAATAACCCACTTTATTCTCACGCTCCTTCTTGTGACGACTATTCCCTGCTCAGCGTTAGTAGTTCCCTACTCGACATTAGTCAGGCCTCCTCACTTGGCAAATAAGGGCGGTTCAGAAGAGAACAGGAGAGGAAGCCAAGAAGCAGAAGTACAGGAGGGTTGTGAAGGGGTTGAGAATGCTCAGAATAAACACTGCTTTCCTACTAAAGGAATATTATAAGCAGGATTAGAAGTCTTTTTTAACTCCCTGGAGTTAAAATCAAGTCCCTGACCTGGATAGACTAAGATAACCCACTCTCATCAAACCTCAGAAGCCCTGGTTAATATTTGGATGGGAGACCGCCAAGGACTACCACGCTTAATATGCAGGAGGCAGGCAATGGTAAACCACTTCTGAATGTCTTGTCTTGAGAATCCTACAGGGTTGCCATAAGCCAGTTGCATCTTGACAGCAAAAGCAACAACAGAGACAGCTGTTTATCAAATGGGTGTGCCAAATACATGAATAATTAATTGTTGGGACTAGTAACCAGGGCAGGACGTAGGAAACTGACTGGTTCACAAGGAAGAGAGACAGCCAGGTATCTTGAGCCAATCTAGCTGATACTACCCTGCAGTGCGATTGTGAGGCTTGCTGCTGGAAACAGAGAGAGGTACATCCGAAGCACCCATTCAGGCATATCTCAGTGAATGGTGGCAGCAAGGCCTACGTATGTAGCTAGACACTGGGGTGTCACTGTGCAATGCGCTGCAATCAACAGCATTCCATACTTCACAGACCATGGAATGATGTGGTGGAGTCCTGGCTCAGGAACTCCACTGGCTTTGTGCACGTATGTGTGTGTGGAGGGATCTCACTAAACTGAGCAGTTTTGAATGGGCTTAAGGTTAACTGACTTTGTCCACATGTGCAGCTTGAGTATAAAGTGAATTAGATTATCTTTCACAGTAACGTCCATACCTAATATAGACAAGACCTCTGCATTTGAGAGAAAGACAGAAAGTCTTGTGGCAAGAGCATGAAATTGACCTTGGGACTCTTGAGTCACAGAGTAACCTTTGTAAACTTCTGCACTAGCCATTTCCAGGTAGCCATACACACATGTACACACTCACTCACTGTTTAAATTGTACTTTGAATGGAGGTTCCGTCGCACATAATAAAGGATACCAGGCACCTTCCAGCTCATGTCAAACTGCACAGCCTCACACTGCAAATCCAAAGGCAAAGAAGTAAAACAATACGTAAATAAGTGAAACAGCAACAACAAAACACAAGCCTCATGAACATGCTTCAATAACAACTTCATTTTAAAAAAAGAAAGCAACGTGGCTTCTGCCAGGATTTTGGGTGAGGCAGCAGATGTCAAATACCATCTGGCCCCCCCGTTACCATCTCTCTGTTACCACCTGTGTCATGGTCTTCAATTTTCATGGACACAGAATGAAAACCGCCTGGTTTATCCAAGGTAGGATACTTATAATCTGGTATCTCTTTTTGGATCTGGCCCTTTCTGTCTTTAATTGTCTTACATTAGGGCACCATTGTAATAGTTGTGATGTAGTTTGATCGCCATCATTTAAGGGTTAAGTTTATAGTTTTAATCTTGATTTTATTGTTTTATGTTAATGTTGTAACCCGCCCTGAGCCTGCTTGTGGGAAGGGAGGGATAGAAATTGAATCAAATAAACAAATAAACAAACACACACAGAAAATAGTTCCCTTTGGATAAGTCACTACTGCACTCTGAACTCTTACACAGACCCAAACTGCATTGGGCTTGTTTATTTAAAATAATTGGACCCACTTTTCTCTCTATATGAGACCTAAAAGTGGCTTGAATGCAGACAATAAGAACGGTACAAGTTGGACATGTGTTGCAATGTGGACTTGGGAGGTTCTGTGGAGAGGACAAGTAGGATCAACCTGTGCTACTGTGTTAGTGACGGTGTGGCAGCTTAGTTAGCAGAGCAGTCACAGGCAGGCCAGTGTTCCCTTTATGATGTGTTGCAAGAGCCTCAAGCCTTGGCCTGTTGCGGTCTTCATGGTATCCGCCTTGTACGCAGCATATGCAAGCTTGGTGGGATTTCCTAGCTCCACTTTTATGAGAAAACCTGCCTTCCTCTTATGTGCAATCTTGCTCTATAACTGGACTGATGTTGGAATCTGCTCCCTCCCGCTTGGGACTGCGCTCTTATTCAAATGCAGAAAAAATATGCAGCCTTGTTCCATCATAATAGAAATGGAAAATGTATTCGTGGGTTTAACCTGCTATTCCTCTGAATGCTTCTTGCAGTGGGTGTTTGGGAAACAACCTCATAAGGGGGATTAAAAATACTGGGAAGGCTGTACCTCTAAATCCAATGGCAAAATATACAGTAACTCTTTTGGGTTTTTTTTGGGGGGGGGGAGATTTTGGACTAGACATTTATAGGATATCTGTTTCAACAAATCTGCAGGTATGTACGAAGTGGCACCTGATGCCAGACAGTCTGCGAGACACTCTAGGGTTCAGTCAGCAAAGCCTCCATTGTTCTCTGTTGCTACTTGACTTCCACTGGCAGGCTCCAAACACATTCCCCTTCCCTGTAACACTTCTGCTCCTTTACTTCCACCCCACAATATGATAAAAAGTTCTGCAAAAACTGGAGATGCTATGTTTACAAAAAAACCCAGGTAAAATTAACATCTTGACTTAAAAAAACAACCTTTTATATATGCTGCATGGGTCATTTCGTGAAAAAAAGAGGTGCAGCTCATTAGCACAACTCATTAGCATAACTTATTTGCATATGCCACACCCCCTGACATCACCGGAAGTGTGTCAGAAAGCAACATCCACCGCTCAGGCTCCACCCCAAAAATCTCCAGGTACTTCCCAACTCAGAGCTGGCGAGCCAGCTTTACACTTTGACTAAAGACACCTGAGGTTTCCTTTGCTCTTGCAGGGAAGCTACCCTACAACAAGCATGAAAATACAGATCCAGTTAGTATGCTTTTGCTTTTTTCCACAGCGCATCGCCCTATGTGGTCGCTCCTGGGCTTGTTACTCCCGGAACGGTGTTCCTGCACATTCCTGCTCAAAATGACCCCTATATGCGTAGAAACAGAGTTCTCTTGTGAAATTTAGATTTTTGGGAAAGGGAAGGGACACAAAGCCCGGTATCCTTACCTTGTCCACAGGCTCAATGAGAAAATCATTGAAAAGGTACCACTGCTGGTGCGTGACTCCCTGAGCAAAGAGAAGGACATATGTACATTATGGACTGCAAATCTCTATGTATGGACTATGGGTCACAGTCAAACAAAAGATTTATACCCAAGGAGACTCTGTTATAAACAGTAGCAGAACAAAGCCTTGACAAAAGAGGATTCTTCCAGAGTCTGGGACACCAATGATGAGATCCAAGAACTCTCCAGGTCAGCAGAATGGAAAGACCACCAAGTTCTTGGGGTTTCCCCGGCTGACTCACCTCCTTTCTTTGGTGGTAGGTCTCACCCACTTTTATGTGCCCCACTAGGCTGCCCCCGGTGCGGGAATCCAGGATGTGCACAACAGTAGCCATAAGATCATAGACATACGTTGACTCCTGATCATCCAGCACACTCAGCTGCAAAGAAGAAGGTAGCACTGTCAGTGGGCTGCAGCTCTGGAAAAAGGTGAAGGACCCTGGAAACCCCCTTCTTCTCAACATGAGGGGGAAATGGGCCTGCCCTAAAGGACACACCAGCAGCCAACCCTTAGCCCTTGAAATCAGAACAAAAATGGATGAAGGCTTTTGTTTCAGCACTGGACATATACCTACTTCTCCTGCTACATGGGCTACCCTTGAGGGGGCTACCTCCTCACAGCTTCTTTTAATAAATCCATTAAAAAATCTTCCCTATTGTTCTCACAATCCTCATAATATTGGCTCAGCTTACAGACTGATACAGCTTTCACATAAGTACAGGGAAATGTGTTTGCGATGATGCTCTGACCTTTTATTGGATTTCAATCATTCTAGTTTGCTTTGCTTCTGCCATTTGGATCCTTTCCCTTCTATTTTTTCCACAGGGACCATTTTATCCCTCTTAAAGTTGTGTTCTCACCAACTTTTCTGCAAGCCAAACCCACATGTTTATAGTTGAGAGGTAGAACACTTGAAATTTATGGACCACTTTACAGGTTACAAGAAGGCAGTTAACACATGCCATGCCTGGGAACTTTAGCCAGCTGTGGCTTCTGGATATGTCTTGACTTTATTTCTCACTTAACATCACTGCTGCTACGGCAGAAGATCAATCACTGCCCTAGAAGATGAACCAATAGCTATGCAGGGAAATCCCAAACTGCTCTAATTTGTTTCTATCACACCATTAAGATTCTCTTCATCATTTTGTACTAATGTTGTAATTTTGTAGTTTTGGGAAATTTTCACCAAATGCTTTGAGAGCATCAGTGGGGAAAGTGTGATATAAGTAATGCAAATGGGTAATTAATAGACAGGAACTCAGTTTATTTTGGATCTGAATCTCCACTCCACATGTTACTGTACTTGTAAAAGAGGCATATGGTGGTCAAAGGGGAACTTATCTCACTCATTAGGGGGAAACAGCCCACAAAATAATCAAGCCATGGTACGAGTTCTCAAGGGGGCTTATGGAGACCTCACCCTGGAAAGTCTTCCAAATTTGCCACTTAACTCCTTCCAAGGGTTGTTTGGTTGTAGACAGAAACTGATCAGAAGATTTCCTGAACAGCCCTGACCTGGATAGCCCAGGCAAGCCCAGTCTTGTCAGATCTTCGAAGCTAAGCATGGCCGACTCTGGTAAGTAATTGGAAGAGAGACCTCCAAGGAATACCAGGGCTCAGGATGCAGAGGCAGGCTATCAAGCCACTGCTCTGAAAAACGTCCAAGCCCCCAGTAGGGGTCACCAGAAGTCACCGTGACTTCCAGGCATGCAAGCACACACTCACACAAAACACCCCACACAAAAAAAGATTTCCTGAAGAATCCCTGAGGTCTGTGGCACTGAGAAAGCATTTACAAACCATAAGAGATACCATGATGGATCAGACCAGTGGTCCATCTAGTCCAGCATCCTGCTTCATACCATGGCTAATCAGTTGCCCTGGAGGACCAACGAACTGAGTGCAGAGGCCAGGCCCTCCCCATGATGTTGGCTCCTGGATCTGGTATTCAGAGGCTTTCTACCTCTGAATGTGGAGGTTTCCTTTAATTGTCACTGCTAGGAGCCACTGATAGACTTCTCCCTCCATAAATCCTCTTATACACCCCTCCCCTTTTGCAGACATTTTTGGAATTTAAAAATCTGAATTGTATTTGTTTTCTCTTGCTCTAGATGCCTCCCCACCACCATCAGGTGCTATGGGTCACTTTCTGTGTTAGTAAGAGATGTTTTACCTCAGAGCTTTCATCCCAGTTGTAAACTTCCAGCTCCTTGTTCTTGGACAGCTTCATTTTTATGGAATAAGGAATCCAGATGTTCTTCAGCTCCTCAATGGAAGTATAAGTGTTGCCCCCTTCTGCAATTCCTAGTTCATTCCTGAAAGTAAAGCAAGCACAAACACTGATAGTATCACAGACCGAGAAGGAAGACTTCATGAGGATGTCTGAAGTTCCAAGAGCATTTCCCCCCCCCCCCAACTCAGGGAAGTACCAGGCTTTCCTGGCATTAGAACAGCAAAGTACACAAGCCAAAGAGATCAGCCCATGCATTTCACAGAGAGGGGGATGATCAACCATTTTGCCGTTTACACAACGAACCAGAGATTTTTTTTTCTCTGTGTGAAAAAATAAACATGAAAAAGTTACATCCGGATGCAAAACGTTCTATGACTCTGGCAGGAAAGATCTGTGACAAAGAGTAGATGGGTAAGGAGTCTAACAACCAGGTGTTCATCTTTCCTGAAAAATCCACGCAGACTGTTCATAAAAACAGAACAACTTTTTCTATTTGTCAAATACGACAATTATATTCTGCCTGCAGAAAAATGGAGTGAAGAACCACAAACATCAAATACAGAAAAGGAAGAAGGAGGGATTATTCAATATTCACTTTGCCATAGTAAGCGTATCCATTAAAACAACAGAATTGTTATCTGCTTAGTTTCTCCAATGCTACTGCTTTCTAAAGGTAAAAAAAAGTTATGATGGAATGGGCACAATGACTGCATCCCAGAAGCAGAATGCTCTACTCAGTCTGACACTTTTGGCCCCTGTGAATGGTTGCATACCAGAGACTAGTGTGTGTGTGATGTTTTCCAGTGGGACATGACCTTGGACACGAGGCAGATAAAAGTAGATTGGCTGAAAGGGTGCGGGGAGACAAGTGGTTGATGATGGCCAAATGTGGCACCACTGAAAAGTGAGCAGGCCCAGCTCTAATAAAAGCCATCCACAATTAATACCTAACCAAGGTCAGGTTGCTGAAGAAAAAAATAAGATGAACCCCTCAGGTAATACTGGTATCATCATCTATATACTAATAGCTAAATTGGCTAAATCTGAGGATAATTAAATCTAGTGACTGGAGCTGTGAATGGGCAAGACACATCTTTTTACAAACCAGGAAAAGGCCCTAAGTTTGCAGAAAACTGAAATCTTTAAAAAAAAACATTGGGGGGGGGGCCCTATCAAAATCCAAAATGATAAAAGGAGCGCCTGTAGCTTTAAGCAACGGATTGCCTGAGAGGCTGCTGCTAGGCAACCGCAGTACTCCAAGCTTGGTTCTGTCAGTAGAAGGCAGGATAGGCGGCAGGGCCCTTTCCAGGCCTATTTTGACCTTTGAGAGAGGACTCATTGGAGTCAGGCCTAGGGTTGCCAGATCCAGTTGGTAAATTCCTGGAGATTTTGTGACAGATTCTGAGGAGAGCAGGGTTTGGGGAGGGGAGAGGCCTCAGCTGGATAATATCCACTCTCCACAGCAGTCATTTTCTTCAGAGGGACAGATCTGTGTCATCTGGAGTTTAGCTGTAATTCAGGGAGATCTCCAAGTCCCACCTGGAGGTTAGCAACCCTAGAACTGGCTGCTTGCTACTGTTTAACAGCAGCTACCCTATGAAAGCCAGTGTGTTGTAGTGGTTAGAGCTTCAGAGTAGGGCCTGGGATGCCCAGGTTGGAATCCCCACCTTGCTGTGGAAGCTCACTGGGTGATTATGGACTGGTCACATACTTTCAGCCTAACCTACCTCACAGGAATGTTATGGATACAGAGGAGGAGAGGAGAGTAATCTGAGCTGCTTTGGTTCCCACTCTGGAGAAAGGTAGGGTATAAATGAAGTAAATAAATAATAAATATAGCTGAAGATGAGAGGCAGATAAAAGGCAGGTTGATGAATGGCTGAGAGGGAGACAATTAAAGAGGAGAGGGTATGGGGGTGGCCAGGGGGAAGGGAAAAGAGGAAATAATGTGGGGAGGTTGATACAGGGAAAAGTGAGGTGCCACTCCACAAGTCCTTGAGGGTTCCCTACCATGCAAGTGGGCTAGGCCCAGTGGCTAGCACAACACAACTGGGCCCCAGTTTCCCTAGGGAGAGGCTGCTTGGTGCGGGGAGAGGGAATGCTTAAGACAGGAGGCAGATAAAAGTAGATTAGCTGAAAGAGACAGGGTTACCAACTTCAGGTTAGGAAATTTTGGGAGATTTGGGTACTGGAGCCTGGGGAGGGTCGGGTTTGAGGAGGGGACCTCAGAAAGGTATAATTCTCCACCCTCCAAGACAGCCATTTCTGCCAAGGGAACCAGTCCTGTCCCCTGCCCCCCAGGAGGGAAGGCTGGATATCTCCCAGAATTACAACTGCTGTGGAGGGTGTACTTTGTGGCATTATATCCCGCTGAAGTAATTTCCCTCTCCAGACTTCACCCTTCCAAGGCTATTGATCTCTGTAGTTGGGAGATCTGTTATGATTCCAGGAGGTCTCTAGGCCCCACTTGGAGGTTGGCAGCCCTAGAAGAAGAGAGGCTCTGAGGGCTTTCAGGATAGGAAAAGAGGAAATAGTGGAGGAGGAGGAAATGAAATGCCTCCTGTAAGTCCTTGTGGGTTCCCACTTGTTACTACATATTACAGATACATCTACAATTTAGCTGTTGTTATCCCAGGCTCACTAAGAAATCTAGAATTTCCACAAAAGTATTAATAACCCAATATGTTCTTTAAAATCTTTTAAGTGTGGAGGTCTGGATACACCAGAGATAATAGTCTATATTATTCAGTTTATGCTGGCTTGCTACTGAGATTTCCTTCAATGCCCCTTCTCAGTGTGTAGTGCAGCACAGACAAGACTGTGGTCAAAGTCACGTCTGCCTTCCAGGCTTTAAACCAGCAGCCTTTAAAAAAACGAAGATCAGTAGTGGCACTGAATTCAAGAAGACAAAACCTGATTTTTCTGATCAGCAGGTAAGAACCCGTCCTAACTTACCCTTCCCCGAGAGGGATTTCTCTGCTCTTGGAGAGTTCCAGACCACCCTTCCTCCTCATCAACTTTTTAAAGGCATACTGTCAAGAAAGGAGAAACCAAAACTGTAAATCTAACAGGTGTCCATACAAATGTGTAGCGCTACATTCAGCATCAGCCTCTCATGACTTCTCATTCCAGTTTCAGGAATGGGTCAGGACAAGGATGTCTTGAAATGCACCTGACTGACGGCAAAGTGAAAGGGAAAACACACGCACTCCTAAGTACCTCTGCCTGCGTCTTCCAGAATTCTGCTTCCTTGGAGCTGTTCACTTCACAGTTAATGACCAAAACATCAGGAAGGCAGCGGATATTGCGTGTCTGGACCTTGAGTGGCAAAAATACAACACATGTCACATGATAGAAGGGCAAGTGACACAGACGACTACTTGGCATTACTACAGTGGCATTCTCCTACGGCTGCTGGGAACTCATTACAGCTCATCAGACAAATGATCCATCTTAAAAGAATGCTGTTCCCAACTGGTGGTAGCACTACAGAGAAAGATACTAGAGGTTAGAACTGATGGATTCTCTTTCACTCATATGGAAGTCTTACGGTCCATCGGTGGTACTGAGGGGGGAGGAGAAGACACGGCACTGGCAAGAGGCCCACAGACTCACATCCCAAGGTGGTCAAGGCTGGTTGCAAGTGTCTGGCCAGAGCAACACCAGCTGGGAAGAGGCTGGCTATTAGGAGACAGAGCCACCGGGGGGGGGGGGGGGTACCATTAGGTTGGTGGGCCTGGCAAGAAGCATGTGTGTGGAGGCCCCACCCCACGGCCCCAGCTGAAGGCGAATTTAAGAGTGGCCCTGGAGAAGAGTTGTGCGGCATGATTAACCCCCTGGCTCCATGGAAGGTGGAACAAGAACAAGGGAAGGGAGGCAGTTGGGGGACAGGAGCCAAGTTAACTATAAACTATAAACATACAACAGAAATTCAGACTCAGAATTTCAGGCACCCTCTATCAAGGGTACAGCTTGCTCTCCCACAGCAGACTTCACTGACGCAGGCTTGCGCAAAAGCTTTCCACACACAAATACGCCACAGCTTGTGGTCTGGAAATCAGTTTGTGAACTATAATTCCCTCCCCACTTACCGTGGGCTGGTATTTCTCACAATTTTCACACCAAGCCTGTGTATTCTGTTCCAGACAGATGCTTCTCTTTAAGATCTGGGCAAATTCATAATCCTTGATTTTATCTGGGGACAAGGGAACAGGGGGGAAAGGAGTAACTTTCACTGTCCCAAAGATCTGTCTAGGAAGTGAAACTTAACCATCCAAACGTGCACTGAAGAACATTAACTCCAGAGTGAGCAGAGATCAACTGCTATTGCTGAAGGACAAATTGTGTCAAGAAATAGCTGCCTGGACCCAGTGCTGAATATGCCTCTCTCTTAATACAGGGGTCTGAAATTTTTATCACAGTGAGTATCACCTTCTCAAGTGAAACTAAATCAGAGCAAATTTTTAAAAAAACAAACAGAAATCTTGTGGCATTTTAAAAATCCAGCACATTTTTATTCTAGTGTAAATGTTCATAGGCTCTAGTCTGCTTCATCAGATGCATGTGATCACATCAGATTTAACTTAGCTGGCTGAGTCCAACATTGTCTTAAGCAAGGGCAGGTAGAAAAAGTTAAAGTGGGGGGGCAGGCAGGCCAGCTTGAAGGTCCCCAAGGGAAGAAACCAGTTTGAAAGCTACACCTTGGTTCAGTGGACAGAATGTTAGACTCGGACTCAAGAAACCTGGGTTCAAATTTCAGCTCTTCTATGAACTTACGGGATTGCCTCGGGCAAGTTAACAGCTTCCCCACACGTAAAATGGGGTGTGTAACTGTGAAGCTCACATAGGGTTGCTGTGAGAATGAACAGACAAAAAATTGCAAGGCACAGTTTATATTAGGAAGTGCTATAGAAATTAAATAACCAAATGAGAATACAGCTGCAAATTATACCATGTCATACAGGCAGGGAGGGATCTGTACTCAGACAGGGCTGTTAAGAGTGGCATCAAGGAACCTGTAACAACCCTAGCAACAGCTTCTATCACTGCAAGGATGCCTCTATCACATGGAGCCAACCTGTGCTTTTCTAAGCAAGGGATTCCAGCCATTTAAGTCTGAAAGAAGCCACTGGAAAACAGTGAGATTCACAACTCTCTGATGCTTGTTGCCTATCGTTTAAAGTATAATGGCAACCACTATTCAGTTTTAATTCCATGCTTGCCCTAGCCCTTTATAGCATCACTAGAAGTCGTACCATTGCTGTCAGGGTAGGAGAGCGTGAAGAGGAGTGTAGAAGACACTCGGACAGTCTCCTTGCCACAGCGACACATGCTGCAGTTCTCCACTTCACAGCTGAAAAGCTGCCCAATGACCGAATCCCCTGAAGATCCAAAGTTGCTAGAAGAAAAGAGACTAGATCAGCTGAGCTTTGTGTTTAGCACTTGGAAGAGCAATGCTGAAATGTCCTTACAGTACTTGCTACTTTACAACGCCACACTTATTGTTGGAAGGGACCCAGCACTGCTTTTCAATCTGATGGCTGCTTTTGGTAGCATCTACCCTAGGCATTTTACACATTGCCTGAAATTCAGTTTCTGAACTTCAGCACTCTTACCCCACTTATCAGCAGGCACAAAGCCAAGAGATTTTCCCCAAGGGCCAGTCTAGGCTACAGAGGATATAAAACAATACACAGTACACAGTAAGCCCCCTGAGGCTGCCAAGTATACTTCCTTCCTGCCACCAGCTGAGATCCAGGTTGTTGTCTAGCCACCAAACCTACAGCATTGGCCGAGACTGCCTGCAATACGGCTAGGCTGCACCTAAGCTGAGATCAGGAGAGACTGAAAACTCTGGAATCCAGAAAGGTCTACCTTAAACCCAGAACAAACCAGGAACGGGAAGAGAAAGATGCATTCCAACAGAGAAATGGCTCACTGTACAATTCCATTCTGCCCACTGCAGACAGATGAAAGCAGGATGAAGGGATGTGTTTTCTTCTACCTGCTGCCAATGCCCCGGTAAGCTTGAGGGCCCTCCTGCTCTTGAGTTTCCTGGTGAAGCTGGGTCAGGATGAAGCGGTTCCAACTCTGAATCAAGCGGCCAAGATTCACTTTCCCTGTTGCCTCGTCTGAATCGGCCAAGATCAACCCCAGAGCAGCAGCCTCTGGAATGGTGCGGAAGGCACGGAGGAAGTTACTGCCCTGGGACAGACAGAATAAATGACTATATATTGGAAAGAGAAGGTGACGACAATTGCCTGCGGACTGATCCCAAGACTGCTCTACCCTCCCGTATAAGCACATCAAATGGGTTCCATTCCACCCTCTTTGTGAGGTGCTGTCCCCACTGGAATGGGGAAGAGGGACGAAACGTATAACTACATTTCCACCTTGTGGCTCTGCTGCCTTCCAGGTACCCTCTCTGTTGTGCTATTAGCTAGGAATCAGGGAGCTGAATCGGTGGAGGAAATATGTGGTTCTGGCCTGTGGCACTGTCCTATTCTGTGCTGTGCGGTGCAGCAGCAGATGGACAAGTGTGATGAACAACCATTCTGCCCCTCCCCAATGGGCTCCACTAAATCAACAGCCCATCACAAGACAAGCAGCCCCCATCTCCTGCCCACTCCCATCCCCACTTCCTTGCCAAAGAATTCTAATGCAACTCCAGATCAGGTTTAGTCTTCACTGGCTTCCCACTACTTTGCCTCTACTCTCAATACACCTTTTGAACTGGCATCCTACCACAGATCTAGGCATTTGCATGGTACTTTAGCCAATGTTTACCTGACAAGGGTCCCCCCTGGACAAATCCAGCATGTGGAATAAGAACCCCAGTTCACAGCTCAGGCAGAACTCCTTCTGGCACAGGTGGTTCTGAACCAAGCACCTCACAGGCTCTAGGAAATATAGCACCTGAGGATGGAGAAGAGGAGGAGGAAGCGGTTACCCGAGAAAGGGGGTGACAGCTGCGCAAGAGAGGGGAAATGCAGCACAGAGAGAAGGCAACATTGCACCTACCTGGATCATGCAGTTGCAGTAAGCGTTTGGGATGTGGGGCTCCAGGCCAGCAAAGAGAGTCTTGTTGTAATGTTTGAAGTCAAAGTCCTCGAGGCCCAGCTTGGAATATTTAATGGTGACCTAAGCAAATCAAGCCAGAAATACATACATGTGTGTAATGGTGTGCTGGCATGTATAATCGCTTATTATACAAGTAATGAGTAACAGCACTCCAACATGGGGGAAGCAACTCTAAGGTCTTTTGTTCTTTTATACATGCACTTCTCAATGCACTGGGAAAAGCACATCTGACTTCTCCAGGCATTACTGGGAAAGATGCTGAGATCACCATTCCTATTTTGGTATTCTTGCCACTCAAGTTCATGACAGCAGCACAAATACCTTCAACTTCAACTCCCTCCGTTTGTTTCTTTTGCTCTTGAGCTTGTACAGAGGAGGTGAAGCTACCCTGCACAGGACAGAGCTGTCAGCAAGGCTTTACTTCCCCACTGTCCCCTTCAGTTAGTCTTTTCTACCTACCCTGCTTGAACAAATATTGTCATGCAAGAAGGCAGAATGCACCTTTGAGTACAAATGCACAGGCAGATGGCGCTGTGGTCAGGCTGGGGAACCTGCAGTGCTTGTTGTGAAGACTGAGAACTGGTTTTTACACATGGGCATACTCAGCAGCTCCCCCCCCACAATTGCTGTTCATCCTTTGAAAATCCTTCACATCTGCTCTCTCGCTCTCTCTTTGCCAAAATATCCAACACCCTGAGAGGCATTTAAAACAGACCTTCCTGTATTTCTTTGCCACCATGTAGACATATGGCTCTTCCTCCCGTCCAATGGGAGATTCAGGGACTTGGCTGAAACTGTCAAACTCATTCTCGAGCTCTTTCAGTCGATAAGGAATCTGCAAAAGGTAGAAACATGCTGAGGTCTGGGCACAGTGTGTGCACTGTCTCCCTTCCTCTTTATGTTTTCGCCCTGAAGCCAAAATACACGCACTAAAAAATGTGTGCACGTGCCCCATTTTCAGTCCCATACCAAACAGAAGGTAATTTTGCTTGTTCCCAAATGTCTACGCCACTTCTGTATGCACGGATGGGTTTGTTAAGAAGTATTAAATTACGTAAAAGAACACATGACAATAATAAAATAACTGAACCACGGACCAGTTGAAGTATAGCCCCGTCTCGATCACTCAAAAGCCAAACCCTGTATTCAATAAAAACATAAGCCCACTACAGTCTGAACGGTGCCAGATTAAAAAAAAACAAATCAAAATGAACAAAAAACTAAGGTTAACACTGAAAATGTCAATAAAATAATAATAGTAAAATAAAAATTAATGCATAAATATTAACAGAACATAGAGCAACAAGTGGGAACTTGCAAGGAGGGGGCATCCCATTCCCCTACCTTTGCTTCCTTTCTTCTTCTCCCTTTTCTGTCAATCTCACCCCCCCTTTCCCTCCTCCACGCCTTCTCTGACAGTCTCCCCCCATCTCTCTTCCCCCCCCCACCTTGACTTCCTTTTGGGCCAACCAACTAACCCCTCCCCTGCATTGCTTGGCACCACCTCCCTTTGCCTCTCTGTCCTCCCCTCTCCTTCACCCCCACCCTTGCTACTCTTACCTCCCCCACCCCATTGCCAGTACTCTCTCCATCTTCCCCCTCCCCCCCAGGCTTTGGTGCTCTGTCCAGCCGCTTCCTCCCCATCCCAGGAGAGGGTGGGCTTGGCCTCTCTGTGTGTCTTTGGACGAGGCCAGGCTTGCCCTGGCTGCAGCAGGCTGGCAGCACATCAGCGGGCTGCACCGGGCTCAAGGGTGACAGCGGCAATGCAGGGAGCTGCACTGGCCAAGGGCTGTGGTGGCAACGCCAAAAACAGCACTGGGCCTGGGGGCCACGACAGCGATGTTGGGAGCTGGGATGGCGAGAGCAGTGCTGGGCCTGGGATCATCATCATCAAAGCCAAGTAATATCTTCCCTGCACAGCAGAAGCCCTGCATGCACATGCTCTGTTTTGAGGAATTCACACACACCCTTTTCCCATATTCAGATTTTTCTGTAAACCTGGGGGGTCCCTCAAGTTTGTAGACAAATCTTTCTTCTGTGTGAATGGGCCTGATCCTCAGATTTGGATAAAGATGGGGTATTAAAACAATAGCACCTCAAAATAGCATTTTCCCTTTGTGCTAAAAATTATTAAACAAGATAACGATAAATGTAAGGATATCTAATAAATCACTTTCAAACAGCCACATCAAACTCTATAATCAATGGCCTCTAAAAGCTTTCTTTAGTGTCATTAATTCTGCTATGTATCACTTGTCTATTAAAAGGCAGAATTTTTATTTATTCCATACCTGGTCAGGTCTATCCTATGTAATAAATAGACACACTTGTTTGCAACTTTCTGTTTTGTTCTCAGGAGTTACAGGACATGGTGGTTCTATAAAGCCAACTCACATGAAGCAGTCTAACTTCCCTGAAACTAACAGTCTCATCTGCTGCAAAATAAACATTCAGATTTGAATGCAAACATGACTTCCACTGCCTTCATTAAAATATCGAACTCCGTGAGCTACAGTGCATCTTTAGGGATGTATCCTGACCACCACAAAGAACTGGAGAAGAGGATGTTGAGGGGGGACATGATTACTATCATTAAGTGTTTGAAAGGCTGTCACTTAGAGGAGGGCAAGGAGCTGTTCCTGTTGGCACCAGAGGATAGGACTCACAATAACAGGTTTAAATTACAGGCAGAAAGGAACCAGCTGGATATCAGGATTTTTTTTTTTACAGTAAGAGTAGCTGGGCAGTGGAATTGGCTGCCTAGGGGGGTGGTGAGCTCCCCCATTAGCACTCTTTAAGCAACAGCTGGACAAATACTTGTCAGGGATGCTTTAGGCTGATCCTACATTGAGTAGGGGGCTGGACTAAATGGCCTGTATGGCCCCTTCCAACTCTATGATTTATTGATTTATTTGACTTGTATCCCACCCTCCCTGCCAAAGCAGGCTCAGGGCGGCTTACAGTGTGATGAACTGCAATTCCCTTGGTGTTCAGGAAGTACAAAGACAAATGACAACTGGTGCAATAACTACCTGGTTTCGAAGCTTGGTCCTTGGGTTTGGAGCATATCCAATGAAGCCAACTTTTTTCATGGTACGAAGAATCTCTGGGTCAACGGGTGGGGCTCGTCTATAAAAACAAATTGTAGCTTCAACCCATAATCCTCAAAAAGTGAAAGAGAGTTCATAAAGAAAGGCAGAAATTTGCTGAGGGAGGCATGAAGAAGAGCTGGTTTTATACCCCGCCCTTCACTACCTGAAGGAATCTCAGAGCGGATTACAATCACCTTCCCTTCCTCTCCCCACAACAGACATCCTGTGGGGTGGGGCTGAGAGAGCTCTGAGAGGACGGATCCAAGGTCATCCACCTGGCTTTATGTGGAGGAGAGGGGAATCAAACCCTGTTCTCCAGATTAGAGTCCACCACTCTTAACCACTACACCAAACTGGCTCTCAAGAGAGTGCTCCTCTCAGATCTCTACTATGAATTCAAATGCCCCAATAATGACTTAGATCTTGTAAAGGTCTTTGCATCAGTCGAAGGCTTCATGCACCAGAGAAAAATGCGGCCATTAGATCTGTGGGATCCAATCCATTACTTCCAATTTTTGGATGCTAGTTTCACCAAACTTTAAATAGAGACTATTATTTAATTTTCAGGGGCAACCACCTCCGTAACATCCCTACTAGACCCTTACAGCAGTTTACAATACAGTTCATAAATGAGTAAAGAGAGAAAACACACACACTTATCATGCAATGTAGTAAAAAAAAAAAAAAGCAACTGAAACGAGAAGCAAATTCAAGGATAGGAAGCAACCCCCCTCAGCTTCCAAACAAGTTTGACCTTTCTTTTAAAAAAAAATCTTTTGCTCTACCTGGGTGCAGGACCAGAACTGGCAGCTGGCCAGTCTGACAACAAGGACTCGGTGGTTAGTGGCACGGGGATAAGCGACAAGGGCATGAGGTCCTGGTTCCAGTCCAGGTGGGGCAAGGTGTCCACAATGCAAGGCAAGGCAAAGTCAGTCTCCCGAGAGTAGGCATTAAAGGTGATTTCAGGCGAGTCAGCCCAGAGGTGGACACAGCCCTCTGAGTCTCCAAAGACCAAAGCCTGCTTGCTGGCTGACACATCGAAGCTCATGATCAGCTGGCCCACTGTATTGACGTGGAAGATATCTGCAGGGTTGGCCAATCCAGTGGGCTCGCAAAACTGACACTGACCTACATGGGACGGGAAAAGAAGAGAGCAAAATGGGAACAGGGCTTCTCCCAGCACTCAGTGTAAACATTCCCTCCAAATAACTTAATTCTCACACTTTGTGGTTGCCTCTTGAAGGAGGCACTGCCAGGATGTGACTCTGAAATGCCAGCATATACAGTGGCATGGTCTGACACCAAAGCACCCATCTGCCCACTTTCCTACCTGTTTGAGAGATGATAGCCAAACGAGATGTGTAGGTAGGAATAAACTTCAGAAACAGAGGGTCAATGTGGACTTGCAGAGGTGTGATGGCTCGTAGCATGCGCAGGTCGTACACTTTGAGGAAACGATCACAGGCGAGGCCGTTCATCCGGCTGGAGAAGCCGCATGTCACCAACAGGTTGCCGTGGACATCAAAATCCGACAGACTACCTGAGTAGGCATCAAACTCATGCTCTACAGCAAAAGTGCGAAGGTCACGCAGAGACACCTAACGGGAAGCAAAAGATATTCTATGAGAGCTGCTTACAAGGACCTTGGCAGAAAAATAAATGGCATCAAATGGACCAGCTGTGCAATTTTACCCGTAGGCTCCTTTTAAGGCAAGGGGATGTTTGGATCCAGACTAAATTTTCTGAATGGAAGGAAATTCTGTTAACTGAGTGGCACTCTTCTACCTCACACTGTAGCCTGGAGATCTCCCAAAAAATGCTGCCCCCAGGGAGACGGGGGACCATTTCGGAGCACTCCATGGGCTGCAGCAGGAGAGAAGGGGCAAAAAAGGTTCCATTCTATCTGCAGAACTGCCTTCCATTAACAGAAACTGAACTTTGGATCCAACCAAAGGTTTTCTCTAACCTATCTTCTATCCAGCCATCTTGCAAAGTTGGTATGTACTATAAGAGAATAAGCTGTGATCTGGGATGTCTGCAGTTCAAATGCATGCCATGAACTCACTAGGTGGCCTTAAGCAAGCCACTCAGGGGTTCCCCCACCCTAGGCAAAGATGAGTGTAACAACACTGGCTTACCTTACTGGACAGTGGTAGGGACAACCAAGATAATTTATTTAAATATTTTGAACACCAAGAGTACCTTACAAATGCTAAGTATTATTACAAGAGGCACAGGAGTCACGTATCTAGCATCACACGTGACTTACCTTTGGAGTACCCAAGCCCAATCCATCTGATTCTCATTTACAGCTTTATTGTCTGCCATCCAATGGGAGACCAACAGTACTTTCCTAAGCAAAGTTACACCCTACAAAGCCCACTGAAGTCAGCGGGATTTGAAGGGTGTAACCTTGTTTAGGACTGCACTGCAAGTAAATCTCATTTAGAAGGTGGCAGCACCCCATTTTTAAAGGTTTCCAGAGATAACAGTGAGAACTTTAATAACCTTTTATGATTTTTGCAACAATACCAGCTTAAGGAATCTCTTCCAGAGGGCCAGTTTGGTGTAGTGGTTAAGTGTGCAGACTCTAACCTGGGAGAGCCGGGTTTGATTCCCCACTCCTCCCTTTGCACCTGCTGGATGACCTTGGGCAAGCTGTAGTTCTGGCTCAGCTGTTTTTGAAAAAGAGCAGTTTCTGTCAGAGCTCTCTCAGCCCCACCTACCTCCCAGGGTGTCTGTTGTGGGGAGGGGAAGGGAAAGGAGCTTGTAAGCCGCTCTGAGAATCCCTTGGGTAGTGAAGGGCAGGGTATAAATCCTCTTGTTCCCTCAAACAGCTGAAAGGTATTGCTGCCTTCTAACAGAAGGAGATGCAATAAATCTTGGCCCATGGCCTTCTCCCAAATTACCAGCCAACTGCCCCTGAGGCCAATTTTCTTCCCAAGCCCAATATAACTATCAGATCTATTCCATCCATTTGGAATGATTTAGGAGCTAAATAAAAGTGGCAAAATTACTTTAAAAGTATGGGAACTTTGTGATTTATTCACTAGATGGAGATGCTGGATTTCTCAGGCAATTAATATAGCCTGTCTCACTTTAGGGCTGTTTATACCTCTCAAACATCTACTGTACTGCAATCAAGTGGTTAAAAGATTACCTTTCCTGAAGTGTGGCCACAGAAGAAGAAACGGTTTGACTGCCTCATGATAGTGACTCCAGGCACTTCCACGGTGTACTAAAATGATCAGCAAGGTAGGAGAAAGACAGTCATAAAGCGTGCTATCCAGAACACACAGAAGCTGTGCAGGTCAAAAGTGGGGGGAGCACCAAAATTAGAGCTTAATTCAATTTTTCTAGTTTATTTGTACAAAACTGAATTATGATACAGAAAACAAATCAACAACACGGACAGCCGTTCCAAACAAATTACGTCATATGCAAGTTCTTTTTCTTGTAGAAGCTAAGGATGTAATCCAGTGGAGGTCCCTGTTATGCTAACATCACCATCACTCTTTCCCACCAAAGCCTGGATAAACTTCTGTTCACAGCAGTCACAAAACTGACTGGCCAGGAATAGGGCAGTGAGGGCTGGAGTTGCAGAGCTTGTGAGCTATGGGATATCCAGCTCCTGGGCATGCCCAGGGCTCGGAAGTGATGCGAGTGCAGCACGGAACATTTCTGGATTCTGCCCTATGCCTTAAAATGCTAAATGTTTCCATCTTAATGATAGGACAAAAACTTTCTTTAACAGTTCTTCAGAATTAAATGATCACCATTTATTAGAAAACATTTCTAAAATGTGTCACTATCATCGTTTGCTGAGAAGCAGCTCTTTAAAATGGACGGCTATTAAAACAGAAAACCTGTAGAAGTCCATTTTAAGGAGCTGCTTCTCAGCAAACAATGATAATGACACATTTTAGAAATGTTTTCTGTCTCTTATTCAAACAGAACTTAATCAAGATGTTACATCATTGGTACCTGGCAAAACTGGCAAAAATATACAAGCTTTCTATGGGTTCCTGCTGATACTATACATCTCCCAAAGCCGATTTCATATATGTGATGGACACGTGTACAGGCTAAAATATTTCAGCAAATATTTGGACTCATGATGAAACATAAACTAATTTCAGATTTTCCTTTCAGAATAGAGATGCTGTTACTTAACTATATAACAATGTTTCCCAGGAGACTTTGAAGTATTATCTTAAATCTGATTATGACAGCTAGAATTGTTTTTGCAAGACATTGGATATACTCTCTAAAACAGGCTATACTCTCTAAAACACAGGAATGGATTGATAAAATAAAATAAATATTTATAATGATCAAAATCACTGCTTTCAAAAATGGTTCAGATGTACAACAAATTGACACATTACAGTAATCTTTAATCAAAAGACTAGAGGAGTATTCTTGCTAAAATCTCTTTCCTCTTAGTCTAACTAGTGATTAAATATCTGAAGAATTCTGTAGCAGAACATAGGTAATATATATTCTATTAGCATGGCTAGTTGATTTCCTTTTAAATAAGGCTCACATTTAAATGCGTATGAATTGAATGTAATTGTAAATGTAACTACACAGCATATGTGTGTGTGTGTGTGTGTATATATATATATTCCATTTTTTTAAAAAAAAAGAAAAGTAAGGTTTGGGGTCTATTTTCTTTTTTAGATTATGTAGTTTGCATGAGCTCAGAAATGGGCATGTTTTTACTTTTCCTTTGAAATTTCGTCTCTTCCACCCCTCTTTTTTTCATTAACAGAATCACAACTATGGTATCAAGACCTTCATTTTGATATTTTGAGGCATTTCTTTATGATGGGAAGCAAAAATGGGTGTGGAGACTGCTTGAATCAATCAACACAATGAGGACCAGAACCTCCCTCTGACATGGCATACTCAAGTTGTGATTTGAGGCAGATCTCTTTCCTAGAGTCTCAGTTTCTCTAAGATCAATCGATAGTATTAATAGCACTCATTCATTCACTGGAGATGCTTTTGTGTAAAACCAGACATGATGTACTGAACTTCCAGGAGAAAAAAAATGTCCTGTCCCTTTAATCGAGGTTTGATGAGACCTTATTTACCAGGCATTGTTATTCACCTCCAAGCCAGAAAAAGCTTCAGCTACCCAATTTCTCAGAGTAAACCCTTCTAAAAGAGACAGGACATTTTTTTTCTCCAGATCAGTGGTAACCATAAATACACCCACCTCCAATTCCAGGTAATCTAAATAAATGACATAAAATGAGGGAGGAAAGTGCTTGATATTCTGGTATACCTTCTGGGTCTCTTGTACTGTACTGAGATCTATCTCTATCACATGGTTGGTGAGTCCCCCAATGAGCAAAGTGGTGGGATCAGTCAGCAGAAGGCTGTGCATGTCTTCACTTTCATCCATGCTAGAAGAGAAAGAGGGACATTCAGGGCCAATTCCCTACTCACATCACTTTATCGATTGACCTGGTGAGCACACACATAGAAGTTACATCACAAAGCGACACTAAAGGGAAATGTTCTGTGGATAACCTATTCTGATGTAATTTTCCCACCTCTACGTGCTCATGGGATGACTTCAAAAAAAGGAACAGGAAATGCTATGACAAAATCTGCCCACACTTTTCTGGAAGAAAGATAGGATAGGAAATACAAGCCTTCTTCTCAAGCTTTAAACAGGGATATTCCACACGTTGCAAACACATTTTTGAGCTTCTCAGTGTACCAGATATATGAGGAAATGTATTCTTACAGACTCAAGTGGCCTCCTCATATGCAAAACTTTGTATAGAGAGCAACAACTCACACAATGCAAATATCTTCCAAAGCCCAACGTCCTTTAGGGAAAGCCACTTACAGATAATCAAAGATTATGAGGCCTCCTCTGGACATGTATTTGAGGTTGGTTTTGGTCAGGAAGAGCACCCCGTTCTCCAGGCTCTGTATCTGTCGGATGTCATCACTGCTGTGTACTTGGAAAGATGAATAACGTTCCAGTGCTGGGCCAAAGAAAGAGGTGGCATGACCCTGAAATGGAGATGCGCAAGGCTTCACTACAAATCTGATTCTGTCACATGGGGGGGGACTGAAGGGGAAAGAACACAGGTCCATCTAAACTGCCAAGTTAATCAGAGGCTCCCAGGGCCATTTAATATTTGGCTACTGGAAAAGGTGCAGGAAAGAACACCCAAAACGATCAGGGGGCTAGAGCAGCTGCCCTATGAGGATCAGTTAAAATGCTTATGACTGTTTAGCCTAGGAAAAAAGTGAGTAAGGGGAAACACGATAGGAATCTGCAAAATGATGTGTGGTGTGGAGACAGAGAACCTGGGGGTCATCCACTGAAGCTAAAGGGTGGGAGATTCAGGGCAGACAAAAGGAAGCACTTGTTTACATAGTGTACAGTTAACTTGTGGAACTCACTGCCACAGCATGTGATCATGGCCACCAACTTGGAAGGCTTTAAAAGGGGAGTAGACACATTCACGGAGGATGGGGCTATCAATGGCTGCTCCTCACAAGCGATTATCTACTCCCTTCAGTACCAAAGGCAATATGTGCCTTTGTATCCGTTGCTGGGGAGCACAGGCAGGAGGATACTGTTGCAGTCTTCCTGTTTGTGGGCTTCCCAGAGGCAGCTGATTGGCTGCTTTGTGAACAGCATGCTGGACTAGATGGGCCTTTGATTTGATCCAGCATGACTCTTCTGATGTACTGGTCCTTCTTCCTGTGCATTTTAGTTACCATAAGATCTTATTTCATTTGCTCTTGATTTTTTTGACTACACTGGAATATACCCCAAACACAGACCTACTAAGTAAGCCTCTTCCAGACTGTCACAGTAGGAAAGTATTTTAATTCCATAAAAATTATCAAAAGAGTTGTTGTACATACACACTGATACTACCTTCTCCAGAACTCTGTTAGCCATAGCTGACTGCCAATGGAGCAGAATTAAATTCAGCCCAGATTTTTTCTTCTACACAGAATTGCACAGCAGAAATATAGAATTTTAGATAATTTATATTGTTCAGGTCTTGCGCTAGTCTTTCCCCAAAGTTAAGAATATTTTCACAATTACTGAGGCTCATTGATAAAAAAATCCAAAGGCCCTGGGGTTGTACAGTATTGAGTCAAGAGCCCTTACATTATAAATATAAATATTGTGAATTATAAAGTAAACTATAAAGTAATTTTACATAACATAGGGATACATACATTTTAAACAAGTAATAAGTGAAGGCCTAATACAGAAAAATATGCCATCCTGTTTGACACGGGCAAACAGCAAATTCACAGAGGGAAAATAATGAGGTAATAGTAAAACAGGTAAGTTTTACTTATTTGCATTGTTAAACCTAGATTTTTAAGAAATGGTAAGAACCGCAGTCATCAGATTACATTCAAAATAAAATAAATTCAAATGATCATGCTAGTTTTACTAAGCAGATGTCCCTGAAAGACAGTCTTAGATAGGGTTGCCAGGTCCAAGTCAGGAAATTACCTGGAGATTTTGGGGACAGAGTTCAACAAGGATGTGATGTCATATCCTGTGACATCACATCCAGGTCAATGATCAACTGAGGATACGTTGTGGCTTCATTTCTGCACTCCCTAATCCCACCCCTTCTGTGAGGTCACCTTTCAAAATTCAAACTCCCTACCTTACATCACTTCCTGCTCTCCACCTTACATTACAGGTAGGCTTCCTTAGGCAGGGGAATACAGGGAGAAGCCTACCTTACCTGATCACTGTTAGGATTACTGAGACTTATGTGTGTAGAGTAGTTTGAGCACTGAAAGAGCTTGATAAATGCTAAGTATTTTGTGAGGAGAAATGTATATAATTTGTAAGCAGAGGATTTCTTACAGATAACTGTTTGCTGTTTAGTTTAAGTGCTCTGAAACAAAGACCTTACTCCTCCCAACCCCATGCCATTATGCTCAAAAGCAAAGTCCTCCCGCCAGTTAATATGTGGCAGCAACCCAGAGCTTTTGTCTATCTAATATGCTGAGTTTCTTTGGCCCTATAAACACAGACTGGATTCTTTCAAAAAGTGCAAAAAGAAAAGCGGGGGGGAGGAGAATCATGCAGCTGAGAGTCTTCCCTAATTCCAGATTTATCAAAAGCAGAAACAAAATCAGCAGGCAAGGCACAGAGAAAGTCTTGCCAAGTCAATGAAAGGTCAGAAGTGGCTAAATCCCCCCCCCCCCCCATGTAAAGGTCAAAACAGAACCAGCCAGTTTGATCCATTACAGAAAAGTTTAAAAAATCAGATTTAAAAAGTAACACCGGGACCAAGAGGAAGGAGATGGAACTGGAAGCCTTGGCTCCCTTGCTCTCTTACCTCAAGGCCCTGGTAGGTCACTGCATGTAAGAGGTAAGTGGCCTGGCTGATTACTGACTTTTCACACAAGCAACTTGAAACTGTCTCCAATGCACTTCTCTTCTCATTTGTACAGATTGGTTAACCCCTTCATTCCTACTCCACTGTGACCCAGCCAACCACCAGAAGCACTCAGAAGGCTTGATTATGGCTAAAATCCTTTTATAGATTCCCTTTCTACAGAAGGGTCTCTGTTGCAAAGGGAATGGAAGTAACCTGATGGGGGTTAATGGAGAATGCAGTGATGTACAGCCCAGTCATCCTAAGGCTCAAATCATAAAAGCATAGCAAATTACAAGAAACACTGGAAAAGGGGGGAGCTCCTTTCTTTTCCCAAGAGTTCTAATCATGTCCCCCCAGCCCCACTTATGTTACAGTGGCTGATACTTCTGCAGTCATGGCTAGCTAGCAACTGGCACTTCAGATAACGGAGCAACATAGTCTGAAATAATGCACACTGCACTTGCAAACAGGTCCTCAGGAAGAACACCTTTGTGAAAAAGGCAGCCAGCTCAGGATGAGGCACTTCCCTCCTCTGGCCTACAAAAAGAGGTTCCAATGGCAGCCCAGCTGAAAGTGACCGGGGAAGGGGGGATTTGCAAGAAAACAAGGGAGAAAATTGGAAATAGAATGCAAGAAATCTAGCAATGAAGGGTGGGGAGGGCTGCATTTCTATTTCTTCTGTGCATCTAAACAGGATGGGAGGAACTGTGCACATTTTTTAAAAAAAGGTCAATAGGGAGATAAATGGTGATGATGAAACTTCCTCACTGGCTTTTCAAAAAGACTACCAATAATGATGGAGATGAGAAATGCACCCACAGCAACAGAGCCAACGAGGAGCCTTTACAAGCTGCACTCAGCCCCTTTGCAAGATGGGGGAGGAAGCACAGTGGGAACACACTGAGTCAGTGATGGCTGGCTAGCACCATCACTTTGGCTGGGTGGCCACTGGGAAGTAGGCTGTGCTGCAGAGTCAGGGCTCTTGTGGGAGGAGGAAGGAACCCACCTCCTCATTCCCTCTCCTGTAGCTGAGTAGGGCAGGGAAATCATCACGGGGCAGCACAGGTATACTTTTAAGGCTTAGGGTGATGTTCTAGCTTGGTCTTTAGTCTTACCTTAGAGACAAAATCCTAAAGTGTCTCTAACATTTTCTCCCATTGCCCTGCTGTCTCATGGCAGGGGTTGGGGGTTCACAGCGGGAGACATCCCACCAGAAGTGGGCAAATGGCAACTCTATGAATAACACATAATTTTTTCTTATTTCAGATGCCGAAAAGGTTTGATACAGTTGAAAGAAGTTTTTGGATTTAATTGCAGAGAAATTTGGTGAGGAGAAAAATTCTGTTCTTGGATTATACTCAGCTACATACTGATAAAGGACTCTCAAAGCATATTGCTTGGACAAGGATGTCAAATAAGCTGCATTATTTACCACCTTCATGTAAACTATAGTAAAAGGTTTAAAGATGACAAATGAAGTAGAAAAATTTTCTCATTAAAAGATCAACGAAAGTAAGACAGAAATTAAGCATCTTAAAGTTAATCAAATGGTACAAATTTAACTTATTTTAGAAATGTTATTGTAATCAACCAATTAAATATCTGGGGAACATTCTTTCCTCCAAAGTAGAACAATACATGGTAAATTTTGAACAGTGTGTCAAGCAGCTACATCATCAAGCTTTCAACCATATGACAGAATCACCTTTGTCTAGAAGCTGAACTAGGACGGGGTTTGCAATAAAAAGTTAATCTGACCACAGGATAAACATAATGTGAAGTAAATGTAAGCAGTCAGATTTCAAAACCATGTTATTGTCTTTAGGCTTTGCAATTCATTAAACATACCTTCAGGGAAAGGTGATAAGCAGCTTTTGGGGAAGAGCAGTGGGTCAAGGGACAGAGCTGCTTTGCATGCAGAAGGTCCACGTGAAGGATTTCAAGTAAGAGCTGCTGGAAAAGTCTTTGCTCTTCTCAAGACCATGGAGAACCACTGCCAGTCATACTAAGCTAGACAGACCAATGATCTGACAGTTTCAAATCTTCAGCCCAATCCATACTAGATAAACTAAAGTACATGAAATTAGTCTACTGAATTTAGCAGAGTTAAAATCATATGGATCATGCTATAAACCAAGACGTTCCCAAGGCTAATTTTAAAATATATATAATCTAAAACAACTCTCAACTATGTAGCAAATAGTAGAAACAATAGCCAACTTCGGGTTTAACAAATCAGCAAAACACATAATAAGCACCACTTACCCCATGGTTACCAACCCAGAGCATCTCTTCATGTAGGTCAAAGTGTGAGAAGGAGACGGGTACACCCACTTCAGAGACAACAGTGTGGAGTTCTGAGTACATGCCTTCCATGATGTGCACGGAGTCAGGCACAGGAATACCCTCCAGTGGCACCCCTTCGGGATCCAGCTCCACATTCTGTAGTAGGGTAGGGTTGAGGTGGGGATCCAAAGCAGGGTGGAGGGCAGGCACATATTCTGCAAGCGCTGGGTCAAGGCCTTCAAAATTCATGGTGGCTATCCACTTTAAAGGCAAAGAAAGGAATTCAAGAGATAAACTTTTGCTAAAATAATGAGATTATCACTGTCATATGAAGGAACGGATTAGGTATTTCATAGTATAGGAAGGCAACACTAATTTGATCCATCCTGTCAATCTTTTTAGCTTTCAAGACAGAAAACAATGTTTCATCCACTCAGCTGCTTTACAGTAACAAACTTATCAACTATTGATTTGAGTAAGAAACCTGTGGTGTAAACTCAGTCCCCAGTTAGAGAACATTATTCATCAGTAAAATGGATGTGATCAGTTGCTGGGACTTGATGTGGTCATGACAAGTTAAGTTTGCGTAAAAGTTTTTCAGTGGATGAATTTTCTTGTATGTTGTGTTCACATAAAAGGAGGAGAGAACTAAAACATAGAGAGCATTTTATTCTCCTTTACTGAACACATTTCATTTATACTAAAGCAATATATTTTATTTTTTTCCAATTAATTTTATTAAGGAGATTTTAAAACAGAGAGATAAAAAACCACCAGAAAGTATTAAAAGAAGAGAGATACAGAACTAAAAACAGCTGACATGCATCAAACACCCTACACCTGAAGAATGGCACAGCGGACATGCATCAAACACCCATTTATTTTCCAAGCAGTAATTCTGCTGCATTTTTGGACTGATTCTTCTTTTAGGAACTGGACTGATTCTGGACTGATTCTTCTTCTATAAGGAGATTGATCTTACATTGCCACTACATGTACACAAAATTAAATTTTATCTGACATGGCTGCACACCACAATTAATTCACCAAACCAAGACAGATTTTAAGTAACAGGAGCACAACCTCTTCTTTCAAGCAAAATAATACTGCACTTTTTCGCAACAGCCATACTGAAGTCTATTCAGTGGGGCTTACTCCCAGAAAAGTGTTCTTAGGCTGGCACTACTTGTGTATTACAAGAACAGAAATGGCTTTTTCTCTGTCCAGATTGCCTGGTTTCCAAATAAAGCATGGGTATTTGCACTGTAAGACAAAGAACCAGGGAAGGGGTGGAACCCAAAGGAAAAGGTATGTAGGTACCAGTACTGGATACTCCAGTTTTTAAAATGTGTGTTTATGGTACAGAAGGCAGGCTTTTCTGCATTATCCCCACAGAGACAGAGAACTAATACAGGAAGTTCAAACTGTACATCAAAGGCATCTGGAAACAAAGGCACTTTTAATCTCTGCATGATTAGACTGTTCTGGCCCTGCATTCTTCCCATCAGTTTGGGGGCAGGAGGTAATTCAGCTGACTCTGTACACTGATTGTCAATGGAACATCCAGTCATTCCCAAAGCAAATACAATAAGATTACCCATGCTATGAGGTTATCCTGCAAGAGTGACTGGACTGGCCTCCATCCCCAATCAGAAGGCAAGTAACAGTAATCCAAACACACTAGCCATGCTTCTTAAAAGTGCTGTGTACCTACAAGTTTAATTCAGATTTTTTCGAAATGAAATTCTTGACAACTCTGTTCTAGTGCTAGCCATCGAAATGGCCACAAAATAAAGTGGAACTGGGCATCTTTATCAACAGAAACCACATCAGAAAGGCATCCTACAATTGAATGGAAAAAGGAGAGGAAAACCTCTGGTCAACGAAGACTGCTGGCAGTCTTCTGATTGCAACCTTACTTTGGAGTAGGTCCCAATGAAATCTGAGGCCTACTTCCAAGTAAATATGCACAACATTTCACCATTAAACAGCAACAGGTCCTCCCTTAGTTAATGGAGAAACAGAACCCGCACAATTCTGAAAAAAATGACACCCATAATCAAGGCTCCCTCTAAGCTGTGGAGTCTTGTGAGCAAAAATTCTGCTTCGTGAGTTCCAAGCATTAATGTTGTGAGTGAGCGATTTGGCTACTGCATAAATTAGTTTGCTCTGGAGCCACCCTTCCTGAGCTGAGACAAAAATGTGTGAGCCGGAGGCTAAAAAACGGTGAGCTAGCTCACACTAACTCAGTTTAGAGGAAACAGTACCCATAATCCATTGCGCTACAGGGACAAATTACCCAGAACCTGCCGCGGGAAAGAGAAAGGTAATAGGAAGGTAATTAAAACTTCCTGTTCCGTGTCTTATCTTGCGACTGAATCATTCGGGATAGTTTTTAAGCACCCCCGAACTGCCCACAGCCCCTTTGCAAATGACCTAACACACCCAGATTAAAAGGGGAAGGCGATTACCCACAATCCTTTGCTCTTCCGGGTATTTCCCCCTCAGCTGCCGTCTTTTCCCCGCCTCCACTCTCTTCGCTGCCGCTATAGCAACTCCAATCCTTTTTGTTTCTATTTCCGCTTCAGCTGCCTAGGCGGGCCTCAGCGGAAAAGCGTTAGCGAGTATCGACCAATGACAGGGCGACTTGGAAAGAATAGCCAATCAGAGCAAGAATAAGATGAAGGACTGACGCTGCGGGAGGAATACGGAATTGCGGAAGGGACGCAACTGTGAGGCTGTGACGCAGAGCTTTAAAAGGGATATGCTGATTATAGCGCGGAGTGGATCTTGTTTCCCTCAAATTTGCTTGGGGTTCGTTTGATGGGGTTGCGTCTTTCTCATTTACGCTTTTAAGGTAATGATATAAGTCTCAGGAAGGTTTTAAGTATCAAATCAGGAAAACAACAGCACCCCAACGTACTATTTTACCCAGCAAATGGGTCGTTCTGTCTTTTGTCTGCGTGTTTTTATGTTTTCCTGCTGTATCGTTTAGGGTTTTGTTTGTTTGCTGCTGTTTTGGCCAGCCCTTTCTTTAAAAACCTCTTTAAAAGTCTCACGAAAAGAACCACTGTACTTTCCTGTCTTAATGCGTCATTGTATTTTAACAGTCACACATTACAGCTTCCTTTTACGTAACTGTCCAAGAAACTACATCAAAATTCTACGAACCAGTTTGAAAATAGATTCCACGTGGGTGGCGATCACCTTTTGTGCTTGTTAGAATAAGGAAAGGGAGAGAGATGTCAGGTGTAGAACTAGGTTTGAATCCCCACTTCTCCACTTGGACCTGCTGGATGACCTTGGGCAAGCCATAGTTCTGGCACAGCTGTTCTTGAAAAAGAGCAGCTTCTGTCAGAGCTCTCTCAGCCCCACCTACCTCACAGGGTGTCTGTGGTGTGGTGGGGTGGGGTGGGGTGGGGAGGGGAGGGGAGTTTGTAAACTGCTCTGAGACTCCCTTGGGTAGTGAAGGGGGGAGTATAAATCCAATCTCTTCTTTATTTATTTTGGGTTCTTATCTCACCTTTCTGTACAAAAACTACACAAGGAACACAACTTTAATAGAAACACCATAGATGTTAGTAGAACAAGTGTCCTGCAACAATCCAAGATTGTACTCATTATTTTGTTAACCTCCATGTGCCTTGATTTGGGGAGAAAAGCAGGGTGCAATGAATGTTTAAAAGAATTTTTCTTATGGAATGAGCAATAAATTGCTTTTCTTACTGACCTCAAGGCACCACATAAGGCCCAGACACTGATTAGACACTGTGTATCTTTAGCAAGACAGTGCACTGACTATGCTTCTTTTCCTTAGCAGCTGCAGAATGGCAAGCCAGACACTGCATGATGCCTTAGTGTACATGGGCATGTATTTATATTCATGCACATTTCTCTAGGAAAAAAATGCATCGGCCACTATACTCAGACATTTCTAGAGAAGTTCTAGAGATCTTGGGAAGAAGCTGAAACCTGAAGAACTCTAGCATCTCACATTAACATTTTTATAAAGCATCCTCAAAGGGCAACAATAAGGATAAAATAAGAACAGTAATTTACCAGGGTTGTCACATACCAGAAAAAGGGAATCTCTCTGGTAAATAGGAAACATTTTAATATATTGTAAAATAAAAACATATTTCCTCTGCCTTTCGCCAAGGATTCAAAGCAGCTTCCAAAACTCCAAAAATGCTAAAAATACAATAAAAGCAAAACAAAAAAGCAAGAAATAATCGACCATTAATAATTGTACTGTCAAAACTTAACCCCTGACATGTTGCTGGAGTAACACACAGCTGAGAAAATGTTAATAAACTGGAAAGAGTCCAACATAGACCATGTCCTATGAGGACAGGCTAAAGGGGAATCTCTGCATTGAAGAAGAGATGCTTGCAAAGTGATAACCTAAACTGTTGTCTTGTAGAGGATGGGGCAAATATGTTCTCAATTGTGTTTGACTAATGAATTTGGACTAATGAACATAAATTACAGCAAAGGAGGTTCCAGTTAAATCTGAGGAAGAATTTCTTGATAGCTTGTTGTGTTTGACACTGGAACAGTCTCCTTCATGAGGTGGTGGATTCTTTATCATTGGAGATTTTAAAATATAATTTGGATATCTACTTGGGGATATTACAGTTATAGTTCCTGAAGTAGCAGGTGATTGCACTACATGGCCCTGGTGGTCCCAATAAAGACAGCTGTGATAGTGGTTGATAAAGCAGAAGTTTTGAATGGAATAGTGCAGCCCACCCTTGATGGGGTTTGGCTGACTCTCTTAGAAGTTTGGGTGTTGGAGTACTAAAGTTTTAGATCCCAGGGCTCCCACAGAGAATCAGAAACTGTTAAACAACACTGTAGTGTAAATATAATCTAAGGACCTAACACCTTCAGAACAGTATTAAGTAGTATCTTCATTGTATGACACCTTGGCCCCATTGATAAAACCATCTATGGTAAGAGCCTCCAAGTCCTATGGCTGATCAGTCCTCAGTCCTCGTAAATAAGTCCTCAGACTTATTTACTGGAGCTTTGTTGGAAAGGAAACAGTCATTCCTCTGTGATTACATTCCTGTCCTCTTTTGATTTTCCCCTTTTTCTTCCCTACAGCAGTGATTAAAATTGTTTCCTTATAACTTTCTTTACAACATCAATTCCACCTTTCGTTACAGCATCCACTCCCTGAGAAGTTTAATACTATTTGTATTATTAACATGACATCAACAACAATAGGAAAAAAACCTCTTATATTTGGAGGAGTCAAGGTCTTTGGGAATTTTTGTGCTAAAATGTCATGCATTCAGATTTTTTCTATACCTCTCCCTCCCCCATTCTCTTTATCCTTCTTACTTCTTCATATTTCTTCCCATCTCTGTAGTTACCTCTGCTATATTCCATTTTTGTACTCCTTCATGAAAATTGCTTTTTGGGTAGCCTTGGTTCAGGCTCTCCATTACTTATGCTTATACCCTCTGAGGTAGGTTGGACTGAGAGAGTGACTGGCCCAAGTACACCCAGCTTGTAATACACTGTACATGGGTCTGGCAGACAACTCGGAAATTCCAGTTCATACATAGCACCGCAGCCCAACTATTGTTGGGTGCTAAGTGGAATGTGTATATCACTCCTGTCCAGGAGACAGTCTGTTAGTTACCGATCAGCTATCAGAGTCCATTCAAAGTTCTAGCTATCACCTACAAAGACCTTAATGGCCTTGATCCTGCACACCTGCAGGCCTGCCTCTCCTACTATGTTCCACAACAATAGCTATGCTCATCTGAGAAAAGTCTTCTGAAGGTGCTGCCCTGCCAAAAAGTTCAAATCAGCAACCAAGAGAGAACCAAGGCTGCTGGACAAGACATCTTTTGTCAAAGTGAGAGACCTGGCAGCCCTTCATCTGCTATGCCAGTGATCAGGACTGAAAGTCTGAAGTTATTATTATAAACATTTCTGATACAGAACAAGTAACAACTGGGGAACAAGCCCATAACATTTGGATGGTGTGGACTTAATCTGTTAGGGATGGTTGGCTATAGAAACATCTGAATCCTGTGCAAGTGTTAAAACTCTCTAAGGCTGTGGTCACACACACTAAATAATCCACTTTCAGTGCACTTTCCAACTGCATTTTGCCAGTTCACACAGTAAAGATCCAGTTGGAAAGTGCACTGAAAGTGGATTGAAGGTGGATTATTTAGTGTGTGTGACTGCAGCCTAAGAGACCTTCCGTCTTCTCTGCAGTTTTATGATTTGGTCATATTGCAGAGCCGTAGAATGTTGGAGGCATTCTCCTCCTTTGCCTTTCTCTGTCAAGCTATATCACTCAAGAAATGCATGCCATGGCTTCATCCTTGATCAACCGTATTCTACCTCTCTCCTTTTCACTGCATTCCTACAGCTTCAGCCTGGTTTCACCCCATTTCTACCTGAACGCTGCCTCCTGGTCACACTCAACAGAGCAATAATTTTGAAATCAAAAGCATTTAGTAATCCTTCTGACCCAACACAGTCCTGCTATCCTTAAGCGCAGACCCAAATTGATAGTTTTCAGCTCCTTTCTGTTATATAATTGCTACATCTTCTTGCAGTCCTGTGCTTGCTTCTTGTCCGTTCTTACATTTTTTATTTTGCTCTTCCAGAATTTCCCCTTTCCCAGAACAAAAGGCAAATTGCTACTTGGACAGTGAGACTCTCTTAAAATGTGGCATTCTAAAATGAACTCAAAAGGGAAGAGCAGGTGGATTAACCACACCTAGGCCACTACCGATCCAGAAGTATGCCCTGTCTGTGTCCTGGAGTCATACATGCTGGTACAACTGGAGAGCCAGTTTGGTGTAGTGGTTAAGTGCGCGGACTCTAATCTGGGAGAACCGGGTTTGATTCCCCACTCCTCCGCTTGCACCTGGCTGGATGACCTTGGGCAAGCCATAGCTCTGTACCAGCTGTTCCCTCAAGGACAGCTTGGGAAAGAGTTCTCTCAGCCCCACCTACCTCACAGGGTGTCTGTTGTGGGGAGGGGAAGGGAAAGGAGTTTGTAAGCTGCTCTGAGACTCCAAGTGAGTGAAGGGCGGGGTATAAATCCAGTCTCTCTCTCTCTCTCTCTCTCTCTCTTTCTTTCTCTTTCTCTCTCTCTCCAAGGGTCTGAGCATGGCTACCTCTTTCAGCATCATAATGACATTGTTATGCAGTTCCAGTTTGGGACATCATTATTAGACAAGGGGCTGTTGGCAAATGGTCCTGTGCCATTGCAATATGCTACCTTCACGTTTTGAATTGGTGCAGCAACTACAGTTGCACTTGCAGGCAAGGGACTTTCTGCATCCCAACTTCAAGGTGCGGATTGCTGGTGCTCCAGAGCTTTTACCAAGATGTGTGACCTGTTGCATCACTTAGTTGTTGATTTGGCAGGCACATTGTTCCACTGTCAACTCACAGGTTGCTTGGTTTGTTTTGGTAAGCAGCTGTCCATTAATGCATGGCGGTGCTGCTCCAGATACACAGATTAACATCATATTCTGGGCAGTCAAATATGCCAGGCTGTTACCTGTCAGCATCTAACTTGGCTTAAGTGACCCCGCTGTGATCAGCTGAAAAGTCCTCAGAGGGATGAACTCAGTTCCAGCCCACAATTCACCAGCTGGGTGAAAATGACACACCACTGCAAACAGGCTGTAGTTTGTCTCTGCAGGCAAAGGACAGCTATGACTTTGCCTGTGTCTGCTGTGTGAACTGGGTGGTCCAAAATGCTCTCAAGAAGGAGGAGGAGGATTGGATTTATACCCCACCCTTCACTTGGAGTCTCAGAGCAGCTTACAATCTCCTTCCCTTCCTCTCCCCACAGTAGATACCCTGTGTGTTGGGGGGGCTGAAAGAGCTTTGAGAGAACTGCTTGTGAGAGAACAGCTCTGAGAGAACTGTGACTGGCCCAAGGTCACCCAGCTGGCTGCACATGGAGGAGTGGGGAATCAAACCCGGTTCTCCAGGTTAGAGTCTGCCACTCTAAACCACTACACCAAACTGTCTCTCATCACAAACATGGGTGTGATGTAGTGTCAGATGCCCAGCCCAGCGGATGTTGACGAAGATCTGCATAAGGCCAGTATAACAGTTGTGGCTATGGCAAGGGCTCTTGGGGGATTTGTAATTTGCCACAATGGGATTTGCCAAACTGGGGTCGACCTCTTCCAAGAGGGTTGCAACAGCAGTTTATCAGAACTACCACAGGATGAGGATGGGAGCCAAGCTAAGCTGACTCCTTCCCGTTGTTATACATGCAGTTTATGAAACACTGTTATACACTCTGTATTTTGCCACTGACTTGCAGGTTGGCTTTGGTGAGCACACTTGGCATCTTTCTGACATAGATAGACATACATATGTGCTAAGTGCCATTGACTTACATATATGCTAAGTACCATTGATGATCCTAATCACAGAAACAGAAATCAATCATGAATACATATTCAGGATATTCACTTTGGTTCATTGCTTAAATGCATTCTGAGAAATAGCTGAATACTGACAGGCTGCTATTCTGTTAAAAGGTTTGTGGCCTTGTTCTGGCCAGCTACAACTGCACATGTTTCTGATGTCAGCCTATTTAAATGAAGAACATCACCACTCTGTACCTACATCAGTTACAATAGATACTTCTTTGAGCTTCATAGCCTGGGAAGAAGGCGGCCCATTGTTTAGCTAAAAAAAAGAAACATCTTTACTTGAGAAAGCCTTGTTAAAGCCCAACCCTCAGGTCTGAGCCCAATCAGAAAGTTATGACAGACATATGACAAAGTTTGATGGAACCAATAATTATGATTTATGTGCAAGTGTCATACTGAGTATAAAATCCTATGTCCCCCATTGTAAATTTGGGATAGCCGGTGGGCATTCAAGGGTCCAAAGCCCTGTTGTACCTGTGCTTCCCCCTTTTTTAATAAAGTTCTTGGAATATTCTGCTCTACAGGATTGTGCCGGTTTTTTCCTCAAATTGGGCTGGGGAAACACCACTAGAGACAGCATTTCTCTCTTTTACCATGCCAGAACCCAGAGCAGCTTGGTGGAAAAACTAGTTAGTGAACCATGCCAAGCAAAATGACTTCCTTGAGACTATTAATTTAGGACACTGACATATCCTGCCTTTCTCCCAGCACAGTAAGCACCCAAGGCAGGAAAAAGCAATAAATGCAGAACAAAATATATTTTAGAAATGAAGGCAGGGCTTGCTACATAGGGTTGACATGGCATAGAGCTGACTGTCTGAACTTTGGAGGACTCAGGGTGCAGTGAATGTAGCTGTTGCGGGGTGGGGGGGAGTCCCCCTTTTACCACATAGAGTGGTGGGCCAATGGGAACCACAATGTGAAAAACCACATTTTGACCTCATTGGCTGGACACCTATATTCCAACACAGTTAGGACTCCCTGTTCTGAAAATTTGAAGGAATCAGCCTCTTTCCCCAGCGTTCTGTAAAGAGCCAGGAGTTTGAATGAGGTGTGCTGCCGTCCTTTTAATAAAGTTGTGGTCTTGATAAACCCAGGTGTCACATGTGGACCTTCTGAGGTCTGGGAGCAGGCAAATGTGACCGATAAACAAGCAATCTGTTTCAGGTCATAATTGTTGAGTGATGTGACTCTGGCAAGTCCATGGAGGAAGAGTTGTCAATGAGCAACACATCCTGGAAGCTCCACTTCCTCCCTGCGTGTGTCCAGTCTGCACATAGGTGCAGTATTTCTCCACGAAGTACTGTCACCCGCAAGCTTGCTCACCTCTGTGTTCTTCTCTTTCCTCCTCCCCTCCAGATTCCAGTGATGAAAAGCAAAACCACAGAAAGGGAAGTTGTTTCACTACAACCTCTGTTGCCTCCTTTTGAATGACAGGCCTGGAGTTGGTGTGATCAGCCAGTGAAGGATGAAAATTGAACAACGGTCTTTAAAATGACTGATGGACTTTTTGTATAATGTAGTGAGTGACTCAGTTATATACACCATTTTAGGCAAGATTTTCTTTTTAAAATTAGTATTGTCATCCAGAAAGCCCTGCAGCTGTGTTGCCACTGCCCTGTCAATTAATTTGCCCAAATAGGGTAAATTGGAGACCGGCCGATAGTTAGCCAATTCGGCCAGGTCCAGAGATGGTTTCTTTAAGAGGGGGCGGACCATCGCTTCCTTGAGTGCCCCAGGGAAGAGACCCTCAGAGAGGGATATGTTGACAGTATCCCTGAGGCCACCTCGAAACCCCTCATGGCAGCTTTAATCAGCCAGGAAGGGCACGGATCAAGGGTGCATGTGGTTGGGCGCACAGTCATAAGCAATCTGTTGACTTCCTCTAGGCTGAGTGGGTCAAACTGATCCAAGATCGTATTCGAAGACATGCATGGAGCCTTGAGCTCACTCACTGTTTCAACTGTGGTGGGGAGGTCGTGGTGGAGCGCCAAGACTTTATCAGCAAAATAGTTCGCAAATGCCTCACAGCCTCTATCCAATTCCCTAATATTTGTTTTGCCCTGTGGCAAATCCATTATGGACCGAATCGTTCTAAACAGTTGGGCTGGGCGTGAGCTCGCAGATGCAATCGTAGCCACGAAGTACTTTTGCTTCGTGGCTTTGACTGCCATCTCGTAGGAGCTCATAAACGTCCTATATGATGTTCTTTTGGCTTCGTCTCAAGCACAGCACCACCATCTCTCTAGCCATCTTAGCTCTTGCTTCATAAGCTGCAGCTCCTGAGTAAACCAGGGAGTGAGCCTGGAACGAGGGCGCAGAGAGTGCCAGAGAGCGATCTTGTAGATGGCTGCAGAGAGTCGGCCATGCCAGTCCTCCACAAGCTCATCCAACGAGCCACCAGGGGGCATCGATTCCCACAGGGCCATCTAGAGCTGCACTGGGTCCATTTGGCTCTGCGAGAGAGCCAGAATATGCTCACCGCCTAAACGGGGTTGAGGTGGGACATTCAAGAGGGGCCCTCAGGGCAAGGTGGTCCAAATATGGGACTGCCGAAGCGGTAACCTGGTCCACTGTCACCCCCGCTTCAAAGATCAAATTGAGCATGTGCCCAGCTTGGTGAGGGAGTTGTTACATATTGAGAGAGTCCCAGTGCTGCCATGGATGACACCAGGTCCGCTGCCTGAGGAGAGGTCGCGTCATCAGCATGAACGTTGAAATCACCCAGGACTATCAATCTAGGGTGTTCCAATGCCCAGCCTGATACGGCCTCCATCAGGGATGGCAGGCTATCGGCCGGTGCGTTAGGCTGTCAGTACACCAGCCAAATCGCCAAACTCTCCCTGGCCTCCCATACCAGGCTGGCACACTTAATGCCTGTGATCTTTGGTGGTGGGAGCACCCTGAAGGAGAAAGCCTCCCGGATGAATAGAGCCACTCCTCCCCCCACCCCCTAGTCTGTGATTGGTGGAAGACCGAGAACCTGGGAGGGGCAAGTTGGGAGAGTGCTACTGTCTCCCTATCCCGTACCCAGGTCTCGGTCAGACACACCAGGTCCATGTTCTGCTCTTGCAGGAAGTCCCGAAGGACCATGGTCTTGTTGTTTATAGACCTGGCATTACACAACACCAATGACGGAGGGGGATTCATCCTCCTAGACAATGGAGGCCCAGGTAGCAGCCACTGCTAGGTCCTTTTATTATCTGTGGCTGGCCAGTCAGTTGGCCCCCTACCTGGACCGCAACGACTTGGCCACAGTGATCCATGCGATGGTCACCTCGAGACTAGTCTGTTGTAACACTCTCTACATGGGGCTGCCCTTGTCGCAAACTCAGAAGCTGCAGCTAGTGCAGAATGCCACAGCTAGGCTGCTGATGGGTCTCTCTATACGGGAACACATCCAGCCTGTGCTAGGACACTGCACTGGCTGCCAATAGCATACCAAATCTGCTTCAAGGTGCTGGTACTTACCTTTAAAGCTCTATATGGCCAGGGTCCAGCATACCTGAGGGACCGCCTTTCCCCACAGATACCCCAGAGAGCACTACAGTCTGGGTCAGGCAATCGGTTGACCCTCCCGCAGTTCCACAGGGCCTGCAAGATGGAGCTCTTCCACCAGGCTTTCAATTAGGAGCCGCCTCCACTGTACTACTATCACCGAACTGCGGCCCAGACAGTCGGCTTGACTACCGAGGTCAGAGAAACTTTGGACTATCTTGAAATAAGAAACAACAGCACTATCATTATTAATATATTTGGATTTTATGATGTTTTATTGGTTTTAAATGTTATTAATTATTTGTGTATTTTGTAAAAGGTGTTTTTAAGAACGTGAGCCGCCCTGAGCCTGCTTTGCGGGGAGGGCTGGGTGCAAATACAATAATAAATAAATAAATATCTGAAGGACTGCCTACTCCCTTCTGAATCTACCTGATGACTACAATCATCTTTGGAGGCCCTGCTTTGGGTGTCCCTGCCTTCTGGGATTAGGCTGATGACAACCTGGCAGAGGGCACCAAAATCAGTCATGGCACCAACATTCTGGAACTCTTTCCCCAGGGGATTATGTCTGTTCTGAAATCTTCTGCCAGTGGGTGAAGATTTTTTTGGTTCATTTGGGGTGATCCTTCCTTCCTGACCAATGTTTTAATTGTTGATCTTATGCGTTTGTATTTTAGGTCTTATTTTAATTGCCAGTTTAGTTAAGAGCGTGGACTCTAATCTGGGAGAACCAGGTTTGATTCTCCACTCCTCCACATGCAGCTGCTGGCATGACCTTAAGTCAGTCAGTGTGGAATGTTCTAGGGACAAATTCTGTGTGGGAGATCTGTAATCAGGATCTCCTACAATTTTTTTAAAGGGAAAAGGATCTACAGGAGGCTGGGACAGATCAGATTGGGACAATGGTGCTGAGGAAGAGGGAGTTTTTGTTTGAGCCTGAGAGAGCTGTTCCCCAGTTGGTGGCCTGGATTCTGGTAGATCAGCTACAGAGAGCCTGTTCAATATATTTGAGGCAATGGTGTGCTGTTCACTTGGTTGCAAGATCATGATGCTCAGCTATTCAGCTTTTCCCCTCACTATAACACTTTTGAAAGTGGTCTTCTGTGGTGTAGGTGTGGGGTGGCAGACTGCAGAGCAGATAGAAAAGGTAGAAAGATATGATCATGTTCGACTAAAACAAACAAAAGAGATACCCCACAGTGACCAAAACTCTGGAGAGAAGTTTCCTAACACTGCTCCAGCTGACAAGACAGAACTGAGAGGGGAGGCATGATTCCTCCCTACATTCTCACTCTGAACTGAATCTCTGAAGGGATAGGACTTTCACACCTAAAAGCTAGCCTAAGAAGTTTCTGAATCAAGGTTCTGAGCAGACTCTGTGTGATAACGCAGAGTGCACAAAGAAGTCCCATACAGCTACACTAATGGTACCCATGAAGCAAATAGGTGCTGCAGGGTATCTGTGATTTGCATCAGGAAAACAAAGCAGGGGGAAAGTATTAGGGGGGGGGAGCCCTCACCCAACACAGGGGCCCTAATTTGACCCCCCCCCCCAGCTGCTTTAAAAAATAGCAGGTGAACCACTCTCCCACTGTCAAGCAGCCAACGTTAAACTATATGTGTAGATGCTTCTGTGTGGTCATACCCTGTGCTCAGGTTGCATTCAGGCAAAGCACTGAAGTAGTGAAGTCACCAAAGGGTTAAAAAAATGGATGTTGGCCATTTATGTGAACAGTCTTACCTACCACAAAGAAGCAGCACAGTGAAGTTGCTCACCGGTTCAACTAGTTCTTTTGCAATACAGGATGAGCCAAGAAGAGAAGGAATTCCTAGCACTAAAAAATGCCTGTTGTTTTCAAGCATTTACTGCTTTCACTTCCTCTCCCGTGCTCATACACGCTGTGTTTTCAAACAAAAGGGACACGTGGAAAGCCAGAGTGATGTAATTGGTTAGGGACAGTGGAATGTGTCATGTGAATTTCATAGCTGTGTGCAGTACCTTTCTGTGCAATGTGGGATCGTCAGGAAAACAGGAAGGGGCATTCCCTGATCAGTGTAAGTTTCACTTAGCAACTTTTGGAATCTCCACTGAGCCAGTCTTGTGTCTGGCACATCAGATCTCCAGTGAATTCCAGTACAAGAATCTCAGATTCCGCAGAATTGTGGGGGGAGAGCCCCAAGCCAGAACTGGAATGAGATAAAGACCTATTATGCACAGGTGTTTTCCCTCGCTTTTACAATACATGTCCATCAGGTTTTTTTGTTCTGCATTGCTTTTCTTCCCTTCATTGCTCAGTCCGCTTTCTGGTCGCTGTTTCCCAGCTGAGAGTGCTTTTTTGCTGATTTTTCAATTGTTTCACTTTCAAGCCGAAGATAATTCAAAAATATAGATTCCCTCAGATTTCTCCCCCACCCTTTTGCCACCCCTCGAAGGTCACCCCCCATCCACATCAAGGTTGTTCTGCCCACTCTTCACCTTCTGCCATCCTCTATCCTTCATTGGTGTACAAGCTCCATTTACCCCTCATTTTATTTAATTTTTAGAAAATTGACAAGTGGCATGAGTGTTGTGATATAAAACTATCTCTAGTCTCAGATCGCTGAATTAAAAAAATTAAATGGGAGGAAAGTTTAAAAGGAGCTGCACAAGGTTTAGTTTCCTGCTGGTATTAACTTGAAAGGGGGATTAGAGAGGAAGCAAACATCAGCATTCTCAGTGCAAAAAAAAAGATTTCAGTGCTGCATGCAAACAAAGTAAGGGGGGATTGTCAGCGAGGAATGAAATTGACATGAGAGGTAAAGAGAGAGACACTGGGTTGGAAAGCTTAAAGCTTTGGAAATGTTTTTCCCTTTAATGCTTTAGTGAACAAAGTTGTGGGGGGGACGGACCATTTTGGCAGTCTTCAGAAGCCTAACATTAAAATGGCAACTGAGCCACATGGACCTTCTGCAAACTGCCAAACTTAAGAATTGTTTGGGATCAATTCATTTGGAGGACAGAATGCAATATGCACAGGACAGGCTCTAAAATCTGCCAAGAAATCTGCCAAGCTGTAAAATCTACCAGTATGCAGGATCAAATTAGAGAATCACAAAGAGAAAACCATGCACATTTCCAAGGCAGGGCAGGAATTAGCTTTACTATGCAGCTGCACTAGGGCATCAGTGGAAATACCCCCCCCCCCTTCAGTTTAGTGGCACAAGACTAAAAAAGCTCTTGAGAGCTTCTTCCAGAGGACTCCTTCCCCATACAAATTGCAGACCCTGTGCAAAGCATGGTGGTTGCAGCCGACTTTGCACAGGCGCATGCACACACACGTTACCAATGATCACAGCTTGCAATGCCAGTGTCAGTGGGTTCTACCATGCATTCTGTAGAAGAAGAAGAAGAGATTGGATTTATACCCCACCCTTCACTCACTGAGGTAAAATACATATCCTGAGGTAAAATACATATCCCAATCGTCCCTTAATGGGTCAGTGGAGTCAGCCCTGTAGCTAGGGATATTTTTTGGGAGGGGACCTGGGGGGGCACTAGCTAATTAAATCAAAGTTAATTAGTGAAACTCCTTGGAGGCCAGCCTTCTTCTAAGGCAGCCCTGCACTCCCACCAGACTCCAGGGCAAGTGGGGGGTAATGCCCAGCAGCCACAGCTTCCTCTCTCCCCTGGGGCACTGCATTCCTGCTCAAGTAGTGAAGCTAGGCAGGGAGAAGCAGGCAGTAGGCAGCAGCAGCATCCAAAAGAGGGAGGGAAGGTGGAAGAAAGAGATCTGATGGTGGGAGTGGGAAGAGGCCGCAGGTCCCTCTCCCCAGCCCACTCACTCGGGCTAGCCCAGCAAGCCCACCTGCCCACCCACCACACCACCAAGCAAGCCAGGCACCTCCTGCTGCTGGAAGCAGCCCCGCTCCCACCTTTTCCCATGGCTGAGTGGCAGGCTGCCGGGGCAGGAGAGCAGTGAGCCTGTCCATGGAGGATGCCTTCATTGCCCACCTGCTTCTGTCACGGCTGCAGCCAGTGAGAGGCGAGAGAGAGCAGTGTGGGATTGGAGGGTGGCGTGGGACTTGCCAGCAACAAAAGATAAAATTTTAAAAATTGAAGTTGGGGGACCTGGGCTGGATGGGAAGTTGGGGGCTTTGGTAGTAAGTTGGGGGTCCGGGCCCTGAGAGGCCCCAGTGTATCTACGGGCCTGAGTAGTGAGGATAAAGACCGGGTATTAATACTCTCCTGTGGTTAATCCATTTTCCCATTCCCAGCAGGGGGTTGACTAAGAAGGAGAAGGTTGATGAATAAGTCACAGTGCACAGGAAGGTATGTTTAACTTCCCAAGAACAGCATTGTTTCATCTTTGGTCTCTCCAAAACATTTGACTGTGTTTACTGTCAAAAAGTCATTAATTCTTTCTTTTCTCATCTTGCCACATCCTGGTCAACAGACCTCAGGATGGTTACTTCATCTTTTTTAATGTCACTCTTGGGGCTTCCCCTTGGAATGGGGGCCCCCCGTTTGTGATGGTATTATGGTTAGAAAAGCAATATAGAGCTGCAGAAAAGCCATATCCAAAGGCTTTAGAGGGGAAATTATGAAGGCTGAAGGAAATTTACTATCAGTTTTTCTTAGGAAACTACTTGAGGCAGAAATCGGGATGACAGACATGCCTTTTTAAGCACAGAAACTAACTCATAGGAGGACATGGAAGGACTTGCAGAGGGGATCCCATTTTCCTCTCCTCTACTATTTCCTCTTTCCCTTCCCTGGAAGACCTATAGCCTCTCTCCTTTTCCTGCCTCCTTCTCTCCTTCCCACCTATCAGCCAGCCTTCCTTTATGCCCCTTCCCATCTCCTCCTTCCTTACCCCTTGCATCCTGTTCCCAGGCAAAGTCTGGCCAAGTTGCACAGTGCTGGTTGCTAGGTCAGGCCCAGTTGTGTGTGTGTAGGGGAGGAACTTGCAAGGACTTGTGAGAGGCATCTCAGTCTCTCCTGTCCCCTCACTATTTCCTATTTCCCTCCTCCTGGCATCCTCCATATCCTTATCTTTTCCGGTTTCCTTCTTTCCTTCTAACCCACCCAGGGCTCTTTTTGGGCTGGAATGCACTGGAACAGAGTTCCGGCTGGCGTCCAAGCCCGCCCCTCCCCTCCCCACCAGCGGGAAAGGGCCCCGCGCACCGGATCTCTGTGTGGAGAATGAGCACGGGCCCTTTAAGTGCAAAGGGCTGGCGGGAAAGGGCCCCGCGCTCCGGATCTCCGTGCAGAGATCGAGCATGGGGCCTGGCCTCCTGGCTCTTTGCACTTAAAGGGAATGTTCCCTGTAAGTGCAAAGAGCCAGCGGGAAAAAGCCCCATGCTCCAGATCGCCACACAGAGATTGAGCATGGGGCCATGGCTCTCTGCATTTGGCTTGCTGCCCCCCATCACAGTTCACCGCACCTATGCTCTCCCTACTCCTGGTAAGTGCCTCCCCCATCTCTTTTCCCTCTCTCTTTGTTTCTTTCTTTCTCTCTTTCTTTCTCCCCCCTCTCTTTCTTTCTTTCTCCCTCCCTCCCTCTTTATCTTTTCTCTCTCTCTCTTTCTTTCTCTCTCTCTTTCTTTTTTCCTTCCTTCCTTCCTTTCTCACCCTTTTCTTTTTTCCCTCCCTCCCTTCCTTTCTCTCTTTCTTTTCCCTCCCTCCCTCCCTCCCTCTCTCTTTCTTTCGTTCTTTCTTTCTCTCTCTCTCTCTCTCTTACTTTTCTCTCTCTCCTTCCTTTCTGCTATCTGTAACTGCCATCTCCATTATCCAGAATGCTACATGGTTCATTCTTTAATGCTGTCTTTTAGTTCCTTTTTGTCCTTCAACAATTGCTACTTTTCCTTTAAGCTTTTGTCTCATGCTGAGGTTCTACATAAAAATGCTGAAGAACGGGGTTTCCCCCCCTTTCTTTGCCCAGATACCATTTCCCCATTTCTGTTGTTTCTCTTTTTCTTCATTGACTACCAAATTCAACTTCTCAGTTAATGTATCATCTGTCACCTGGCTGTCATTTAAATAAGGCTGCCTCATGACCCTAACATTATCACTCTGTAATTCTGTAAGAAATGAATTCAGCAGCAGATTTTGCACCAAGGCTGTATTGTACTTTAGGCCAGAAGTTGCCACTTGGGATCCTGAAATCTTTCCCCTGGATTGATTCCACTACCATTGGTAGCTCGTATGAGCACTTGTCCCTTTTGGAGCAGGGTGATTTCCAGTCTGGTGTAGTGGTTAAGAGCCAGTTACGTGTAGTGGTTAAGAGTGGTGGAATCTAATCTGGAGAACTGGGTTTGATTCCCCACTCCTCCACATGAAGCCAGCTGGGTGACCTTGGGTCAGTCACCAGTTCTCTCAGAACTCTCTCAGCTCCACCTACCTCACAGGGTATCTGTTATGGGGAGAGGAAGGGAAAGCAATTGTAAGCTGTTCTGAGACTCCTTCAGGTAGTGGAGGGTGGGGCTCCTTCCTTCCTTCCTTGTTTCATTTTGTTCTTTGTGTTTTTGTAAAAAAAGTTATTGGAAAAGGGGAGGGATGTAAAAAAGCAGAGAGCCCAGGAAATGCTGGTTTTGATGATATCTTTAATTTTTAAGAATCTCTTTAGTTTTCTCATGGCATCTTCTGTTTAAGAAAAGTAAGTTTGAAGCCTGAGTGTAACTAGTTCATTGCTGAGTCTTGTTGGGAATGGCTTGCAAATATATGTGTGTCTAAAGTCTGTATTAAAGTCGTTTGGTGTTAAGTGCCATGCAAGAGAAAACATCTGAAAAAGTAGCTTCATTGTTGTGTGTCAAGAACACTTGACTGTTGCATGGGGGACTTTGGGAGACATCTGCAGAGAAACAGAGTTGTAACTAAAAATGAGCATGGTCTGCAGCACTTTGGAGATTGCCCGTTTTGTGAAATTTAAAAAGTGGGCAGAGTTTCTGAAGAAGATGATTGTCCCTCTTCACCTACCACTGGGCTGACATCTGCCGTTAATGGGCCAGCAAAGTTGATGTTTTTAAACCTCCTAATGAGAGAGATTTCTGCTTCTGAGGAGTTGACTTCCAACGATTGGTGATCTTGTGATGATAGTGATACTTGGGTGTGGTAAAGACCACCTGTTCACAGGATGATTTTACCTGTGGGACAGACTCTGCATAGTAACCACTCCACTGGTACATAATTGCTTGTAAAAAATATTATAGTGTAATAATTCAGGTGGGTAGCCATGTTGGTCTGAAGCAGCAGAACAAAGTTGGAGTCCAAAGTTTCATCCAAGGTATAAGCTTTTGTGTGCATGCATACTTCTTCCATCTGAAGAAGTATGGGTGGCACATGAAATCTTATACCTTGAATAAAACTTTGTACCTTGAATAAAATAGTCCACAAACTACACCTGTCCAGAGCATCCACAAACCTAGGGTTGTTCTGCCAGTGAATTAGGGTTGCCAACTCCAGGTTGAGGAAATCCCTGAAGATTTGGATGTGGAGCCTGAGGAGGGTGGGGTTTGGGGGAAGGAGGGACCTAAGCAAGGCATAATGCCATGGACTCCACTTTCCAAAGCAGCCATTGACCTGATCTCTGTACTCTGGAGCTCAATTGTAATTCCAGGAGATCTCCAGATGCCACCTGTAGGTTGGCAACCCTAAAAATTCATATTCAGCGTACTAGTTGTGCAGGAAGGCAGGCTGATTTCCATGGGAACCTAACCTTTAGGAATTGATTCCAATCCAGTGTGGGAATAATTGTTGGACATAAGATATTGGTTCAGGCAAGATTTTGTATAGATGGGACAGAAAATAATGTTTTTATTGGTTTTGTCAAAACCGTTTTGACAACAAACAAGGTAAACAGAATAAGAAGCAAAAGGTGGGTGTGGCTGGATGACCACACTTCTTGTAACATAAGTATAGCCTAATATGCTAATGAGTTGCACTGTCAGAGGTGTGGCCTAATATGCTAAACGCCTAAAACAATAATTGGACCACCCCAAGTGACACATCCCAACACTCCAGAGACTGTCCCCTGCAAGACAATGTACAATGGTGCCCTGTCCAAACACTGGTTCTGGCACCACAAGCTTCTATTTGGAGTGCCTCCAAGAGGCCTGTATTTCAAAGTAGATTTGAATAAGGAACCAGTAAGACCTCATGCCTTCTGTATCCCAAAATAAGGTTTGGATTGCTGTACCCCATTAACCCCTTTTGAGGGGACATATGGCGTTTTCTGGTCCAAAGCCCAGTTCTTCTGCCAGCTGCTCCAAAGTGGGGTGCCCCCAGGACAATCACACAGGTGGACACTGGGGCCAGGCTGCATCCCCAACAAATCTTTGGATCACCCCATTCCCACACTGCAGAGACTGTTCCCTGCAAGACAATTTGCACTGGTTCTGGCATCACAAACTTCTGTTTGGAGTACCACCAACAGGCCTGTATTTCAAAGGAAATTTGAATAAGGCATCTCCCAGTAGAATCATGCAGGCAGACTTTAGGGTGAAGGTCATTCTGTTGCTGATGAGGAGTAACACCCCTCAGAGAAGCTTCAAGGACTGATTGTAAACTGAGACTGCTGAATTTAAGTTCATTCACAAATTCAGATAGGGTTCCCAGTCCCCTGGTGAGGGCGAGGAACCCCTGGTTTCGCAGGCTCTTGCCCACCACTGGCGAGCTGGCTGGCAGGGGAAATCCCGCCCCCAACTGACCTTCCTGGGCAATTTCCAGTAAAACTGGAAGTGCAGGCCCCAACACAATGATATCACCATGTCAGGGCCATGGGGGGGGGGGGGGTGTATGTGTGCTGTGGTTTGTGAGCAAGACTCTGGCTTGAAGCCAAATTTACCATTGAGTTTCACCCAAAAACCAGAGCATCGCCCCCAATGTGATGATGTCACTTCAGGGTGACATCATCCTGTTGGGGCCCAGAAGGACGTTGGGAGCCCCCTGCTGGCCAGGTAAGCAGACCTGGCAACCCTAAGTTCAGAACAATGGATCCACTAGGGCTTAATGGATTCTTATCTCACCATAGATGCTAATGTTCCACACCTATGTCCCAACCAGGCTGCTTACACAGCACGTTGCAGCTTTACATCCTGACTGTTTTTTTCCGAAGCACTCCTCCCATCCTTTTATCTGGATTTTACAACTGTATGTTTTAGAATTGTGGTGAGGACATTATCTGATAACTAAACTCATTCTGATGTACATAAAGCACTCTTTCAATATTTGTTTCGGAATCACTGTAAAGAAATGCAGAGGCACACACCAACTGGGCTGTCTTTTATTTGTCAATGGATTACCATGTATGCTGATTAACACAGCTGCAGTCAAAAGTCCATACAGAAACAATGACCAGTTTGACCCACGGAACTTCCCAGCTGAGATCTCAGTGCATAGCATTAGGTATGCTGCAAACCAAGTCTCCAGCATTTAACGTATCATGCTGTTTTATTCACATGTCAATGGAAGAAAAGCATGATGTTTTGTATATTTTCTCATAAAGTCAAACTGAAAAAAAAAACCCATAAGAATGCATCCCTCCCTTATCCAAAAGCATAGCACATGTACGACTACACGCAAAACTTAATAATCTCTTCTCTTCTCCAGATACAAAGTTGTTGGCATAACTTGTAACAGAGGACAACATTTTGTTTGCTTCCACAAATCTGTAAAGAATGGCAACTGCTATCTATACGATGGACTGAAGGAACAACAGAGCTCAGGACACGGCAACATTGAGGCCACAGAAGGTGTCTGTAGCAATATTCTGAAGAGATGTCCACTTCCTAACCACATTATTGCTGTGCAGCAGTCATGAATATTAATGTTCCCTCCCCCAGCCCAGGAGGGAAGACTCCAATTTTCAGGGACACTTCATCAAAAGTATGGAGAACAAATTGGCAGGTCAGATTTTTGATTACATGTTATTTTACAGTCCATCCATATTGGGCTTGCAATTAACTGTACTGTGAACTTCCAGGGCATGAGGGCCACCAGTGACCAGGGGGTATGTAAAGATACTCTTTTGACCCTAAAACACAATAGTTTAGACCTGGATTCTCCTCAACATTCTCCTCAGCAGCCCAGTGCTCCTTGGGGATTTCAAAGCTCACTTCCAAGAAAAGTCCCTACACTCCCCAGGTGTGTAGAGCAAGGGTTTGTGACAGCTTGAGGTGGCTTCTGCATACCTTGGTGGCAACAACAGAAATCTACTGCTGCCGTAGGAGCCGCCATCAGAGCAAGCACTGTCCAAGGAGAAGGACAGCTTTGATTGGGAAAAATAAATTTACAGATAACATGGCAAAAATCAGTGTTAGATTAATTGACTTTATACGTTTTATACTGTTCTCTTCACAGTTGGTGAAGCAACATCAAAAATGTTTTTAAAAAGTTCATTTTCCATTGGTATCTCTGATTTCTCCCAGTACTTAGCATAAAGAATTCTTGCTGCCATAACAATATTTTTGAAACAGCAGAAACTGATCTATTGTCAGACTTGTTGAAAGACGGAAGTAAACAAAATGTGAGAGACAAGTGGATAACATTTTATGACTGGGTGGAAAGAAACTTCGAAGACCAGGAACAATGAATATAACCATTATAAACTTGGAGAAACTCTAACTTGAGCTGTACAAAATCTGACTCTTTTTCAGGAATCCTAATAGAAGATTTTAGCAATTTGATTGACACTGGCTTTACTAATTATATAAACAGAAGACATCTGGAAACAAAGAATTAAGACGGAAAATTTGTAACAGCTATTATATAAACTTGATGGACCTTCCCTTTATGTCTTATCCAATCCTTTGCACCCTTCCTGTCCTATAATATGTTAAAACCAAATAAAAATCTATATTTAAAAAAGTTTTTAAAAACTTTCCAAGTGGGAGATGGTTTTGCACAGAACACGAAAAACACAGTGATTGAAAGTCTGAAGCTAGTATACTTAAGGCAAGGGGAAATAGAGATCTTGGTGGTTATACTACAACATTTTAGTGCAAGAAGGTGTATTCAGACCATGCACCATCTCAAATACATTGGTGCTTGGAGCACCCCACTTTGTATAAATTAGAAGCTTGTGGTGCCAGAACCAGCATTTGGACCAGGCACCGCTATATGTCCTCTTGCAGGGGACAGTCTCTGGAGTGTGGGGATGTGTCACTTGGGGTGGGTCAAAGATTGCTTTGGGGTGCGACCTGGTCCCAGTGTCCGCCTGTGTAACTGTCCTGGGGGCACCCCACTTTGGATTAGGGGGTGCAAAGAAACAGCATATGTTCCCTTGAAGATAAGAGTCTCCTGAACAGTAGCAACCAGCCAGTCCTCGCAGTCCTGAGCCTGCTCTGGTGGGGAGGTCGGGTATAAATTGAATAAATTAACAAAATATCAATGGCCTAGTGGTTGCCTGGCCTAAATGAGTCCTTCCTCAAAGGCCAAAGCAGTCCTGGAAAGGCCTTTTACTGACAGAAACCAAGATTCCAACTTGCAGTACTTTGCGGCAGACTAGCAAGGGCCACTGAAGCCATTCTTTTATTACAGCTATGTTTGCAGCTTCTGCTGTTGGGGGTGGGGGGGTTAATCCCCATTGTATTTTTAAATAATATTTTTGTTTTTCCTAAAAATATGGACTTTTCTCAGGTTCACAAAAAGATCTGTTTTGTCTATTGATAGCTCCAGTTTCTGGATTTAAGTATCGACAGATTTTGCGGTGTTGAGAATTAGATACATTGATGATGGTTTCTTCCTGTCCTAAGAAATTAATACTGGAGAACTGATTGGCTACTTGGAGCAATGTAGTCCTCTTCTACTGGTCAGCTGTACCAAAGTAACTCAGTTTCTTGAGTCCAGGTGTTCAGAGATTCAAAGCATGCTGAAATAACCATAATAGCATCACTGTGGGAGGAATCGATGCAACTCCTTAATGAGGAAGCATCAAGAAGTGATGTCTAAAAAAGTAGTACGTGGAACTTTATGACATCATAGTCCATGTTGGCCCACACTCTTACTTTTGCAGCAATGAAACCTCGCCATAGTGTGAGAGTCCTACAGAGTCAGTCACCAACAAGTGTCCTTAAACAGGAATGCTTTATCGAGAAAGGTCTGCTATGGTCATCTGCACTTCTTGTGTTAGTAACGACTGACACAGTCCCAAACAGGACAGTTATACAGAATTCAAAAAGGGGTCTGGTAATGCATTGCATTTGCAACCAATCACCATGTCAGAGAAAAGGCGCTTGCATTGCTGGTTTACAGTTCCCAGGGAAAAAGCAGAAGAATTAGAGTTAGACAGGGGAAGAGATACATGGACAGGCACTAACAGTCTCCCAAGGTCAGAGCAGCTCAAAAAGTGATAAGCATGTGACGAGAAGTATAACGTCATATTCCACAGACCTGATGTCAAGGTTTCACTCATCCCACCTCCCCGGCAGGAAATGGCAGCATTAGCTGACACATAGTTTGCATTGAAACCAACTCTGTTGGCCCTATATGATGCAAAATTCTTGCTTGGCTTCTGAGCAGCTGACATCACGTTATAACATGCACTGAAACCATAAATGAAAACCAACAAAACATAGCCTAGAGGGAAAATAACATGACATATGTTAACTTCAAGGTGTATTATAATTTTAAAAACCTTGTGCAAAGTATTGTACCAATGGGAATCTTATGCCTAGCAAGCCTACAGTAGACCATGGTCTCCCCTTGAGAAAATACAGGCAAATCATGCATTTTGCCATACCTGGAGGCCTGGTCTCATGCTCTGTTTTTATGGGGAGCCATGGAGATGATGGTGTGCATTTGTTCACCCATTGGTTTTCCTTTCCTTTCCTTCATTGGTGTATAAGGGGTTTTTTTTGTAGAAAAAGCCCAACAGGAACTCATTAGCACAATAGGCAACACCCAACAGCAGAAACTCATTAGAATATTAGGCCACACCCCTGACAGTGGAGCTCCCTCCCAGGATCAACTTCCCCAGGTGCCCCATGGCTTGTGGGGCACCTGGGGAACCCAAGGAAGAAGAAGAAGAGAAGAAGAGATTGGATTTATATCCCGCCCTTCACTCACTTAAGAGTCTCAGAGCAGCTTACAAACTCCTTTTTCCCTTCCCCTCCCCACAACAGACACCCTGTGAGGTAGGTGGGGCTAAGAGAGCTCTTTCCCAAGCTGTCCTTGAGGGAACAGCTGGCACAGAGCTATGGCTTGCCCAAGGTCATCCAGCCAGGTGCAAGTGGAGGAGTGGGGAATCAAACCCGGTTCTCCCAGATTAGAGTCCGCGCACTTAACCACTACACCAAACTGGCTCTCTTAAACTGCCTTCCCTCTCTGGATCGGCTTGGCTTCCCCAGGTGCCCCACAGCTTGTTAGGCACCTGAGGGGGGGAGGCTGTAGGCATGGCCAACTCAGAAGCCAGCTGGAACTCTGTTCCTGAGCATTCCTGCCGGAAAATAGCCCTGGGTGTATGGATAGGGCTGGATGCCCCCCATACAACTGAGTCTGGCCCAGCAGCTGGCACTGTGTAACTGGACCCTAGTTTTCCCAGGTAGAGGCTACTAGGAGGAGGGAAGGAGGGAAAACTGAAGATGGGGGAGGGGCAGATAATGGTAAGTTTGCTGGAGGATGGGAAGGTGAAAAGTAATCAGGAAAGGGGAGAGGCTACAGGGACTTTCAGGAAAGGGAAAGGGGAAATAGTTGGGGAGAGGGGAAATGAGATCTCCCCTTCAAGTCTTTGTGGATTCCCCACTTGTTCTAATATAATAAATGTGCAGTTGTTCCCTTGCTGTTATTCCAATTCGATCATGGATTGCAAGCACCCCTGAATGATGAACAAAAATTCACTTTTTATTGCATGACTGTACTTTTTGTAAATTGCAATAGTTTTGTGCATATGCATTCTTGCACTGCTTTTTCTTGGCCATCTTTCAGTATTCTGTTTGGCATTTTCCCAATAAAAAATATTTATGCATAAAAAAAGATGCCTCCAAAAATCCTTGCTGCAAGACGCCGGATGTGAGAAACAGCCAACAAGCTCATAAACAAGGGTGTCAAATTTCGCTGGTTGCCAGTGTTCCCTCTAAGTTGAGTTAGTGAGAGCTAGCTCATAGTTTTTTAGCCTCTGGCCTTTTTGTCTTAGCTCAGGAAGGATGGCTCCAGAGCAAACTAATGTATGTGGTAGCCAAACTGCTTGCTCACAACTTTAATGCCAGTAGCTCACAAAGTAGAATTTTTGTCCACAAGACTCCACAGCTTAGAGGGAACATTGCTGGTTGCCCCTTGGACATATGTAATGGAAAAACGTACATGGTTTATGATGATGAAGAAGAAGAGAAGATATTGGATTTATACCGTACCCTTCACTACCCAAAGGAGTCTCAGAGCAGCTTACAATCTCCTGTCCCTTCCCCTCCCCACAACAGACCATAGGTGTCAACTACGGGGGGGGCTCGAGGGCTCGAGCCACCCCCGAAATTTCCCGGGGGGGGGCTCAGCCACCCCCGGGAAAATGGAGCGCCCAGGCCGGCCAGCTGGCTGCCGCGGCCACCGCCTCTCCCCCTGCTCCGTTCCTCCCTCCTCCAGGAACCAGCTGGGCAAAGGAATGGAGGCAGGAGCAGGCGGGGGGGGATGCGGCGGAGCAGGCAGCAATAACCAGGAGCCTGACTTCAACTTTGCCGGCCCCCACTGGGGGCGGCCGAGCAGGGTTGGCGCGGCGGGGTTCGAGAGCGCCTCGCGCCCCAGGAAGGGGGGGTTGGGCTCGTCCCCGACCACCTCCACAGGCGCCCCGGCCACCTTCGCTTTCCCGCCCCTCCCGTGGGGTTCCAGCCGCCAGGCTCCCTCCCCCTCCGCACGCGCGCGCCCTGGAAGTGGCGCGCCCTGGGCTCCTGGTTCTTGCCGCTGCTGCCAGCCAGCCAGCCCTGAGAGCAGACCAACCGTCCGCCGCGCCACGGGCTAAGCAGCCAGCAGGACCCTCCAGCCAGCGGCCCCCGGAGCGGCGGCCGAGAGGCAGAGGAGGGACCGGCACTGTCACTGCCGCCCCTCGGGACTGAGCCCCGCCGCCGCTGCCCGGGGGGGAGGTGGCGGGGCAGGCGCGGGCTGCCGCCTCGTTTGCCCGCCCGCCCGCCGGCTGCTGCTGCCGCCTCCCCCCCCCCCCCGGGCCTGACCTGGCACGGGCCTGACCTGGCCCCATGGAGGCAGGAGTGGCCAGGCTAGGCCAGTCCGGGGGGGGGGGACATGGTCCCAGCGCGTGCACAAGAGCCCCCCCCCCCCCGGGGATTTTAAAAGTCGACGCCTCTGCAACAGACAGTCTGTGAGGTAGGTGGGGATGGGAGAGCTCTTTTAAGAACTGCTCTTTCAAGAACAGCTGTGCCAGAAGTTATGGCTTGCCCAAGGTCATCCAGCAGGTGCAAGTGGAGGAGTGGGGAATCAAACCCGGTTCTCCCAGATTAGAGTCCATGCATCTGGGAAAAAGCTTCTGGCTGCATGTATAAAATTGTAATAAGCAGAGAACAGACCGGCATTCAGTGTGTTTGGAGACAGCTATTTGAAAACTCATAGAGTCACGAGTCTTCCAGAAATTAATTTAAGGAGCAATTCAAAGACAAGAGTGCTATATTTTATTTAGTAACACTTAATATGTAATGTTAACCATGATTTATAGTTTAGTTTATACCAAAATGGTGCCTTTCTTAAAGCAATGTATGTTTGAGAGGGTTTATAAAATAAAAGGGCTAAAAGGTAAACAATCTACTTTAATTTCAACAGTGGGCGTAATGAGATGGAAGGGGGAGTGCCCCCCCCCCCCAGTCCTCTCACAGAAGGAGGGAAGGCTTCCTTCCCGCTGAGTTTCTCAGCTCCGGGAATGAAAGGCATCTCCATTTGGTTTTCTTTTATTTAGGTGAAGCAGGATTTGAACAATAAAGTTGACTGGAATTATGTTATAGTAAATAGTAAATTGAAGAATGTCCAGTGTAATTCATTAAGTAGATATAACGTAAGGTATTTAACGTGAACATGGGAATAGAAGAGGAAACTGAATGGAACCACACTTAGTGGGTGGTATAAGATAGTAGGATTCAGAATAGGATGTAATTCTACGATAGCAGTTGGGTATAATAGAAGTTAAGGGACTAGTTTGAGAATTCTTTCTATTAATAAATAATTGCAGGATTGTTGGAAATTATGTTCAATGTTTTGTATTATTGTGCACTACAAAAAATAATACATTATAACAAAAAATAAAAAAGAGATGCCTGCTTTTGTTGTGGATTTTATTGTTAGCTTTGTGGAGGGTCTAATTAATTAGAAAGGTAATTTTCAAGCAGTACGTCAGGGTATTCTAGTGTTCTGCAGGACTGTTTATATGCCTTGAGAGATAAAAATGAAGATTGCTCTAAGTCTAAAAAACCTGCCCACAAGAGAGGTTTTTTGACCTTGTTTCCTTATAATCAGCCTCTGCAAGGGGTGAAGAAATCTCTCCTGTGTCTGGTTGGATTGGATTAGGTAATTAACTGAAGCATTACCCTCTTCTAGAGGAAGCTGCCCATTTCCTGCAAGAGTTTCTACTGCTGGCTTGCCCGTTTCTAGAAAGGAGGCTGTGATACATTGGTTTTTAAAACAGCACAACAGGTTAAATTAGTTCTTCTAAAACTCTATGTGGCCAGGGCTATGATGCCTGAAGGAGAGACTTTTCTCACCTTTACACCTGCCACTAGAAGTAAGGTCACAAAATAAGGCCCTTCTACAGGAGGTTTGGGCTGTCTATTCTCAGCCCTGTAGCCAGGAATTTTTTTGAGGGGGGGGGCACTGGGCACTAATTAAATTTAGAATAAATTACATTTAAATTAAATTAAAAGGGCAAGGAGGGAGAGGGAGTGGGAGCAGGGAGAGTAGTAGCAGCTCCTTACCCTGGCTGGCTTCAGGCCAGTGTGGCAAGCTCTTCCTTCCCTCCACTGCACCTGTGTGAACCCTTCCCAGCTCACTGCTGGTAGAAGAGGAGAAGAGACTGGATTTATACCCTGCCTTTCACTGCCCGAAGGAGTCTCAAAGTATCTTACAATCTTTTTTCCCTTCCTCTCCCCACAACAGACACCCTGTGAGGTAGGTGGGGCTGAGAGGGCTCTCCTGCCCTTGAGAGAACAGCTCTGAAAGAACTTATGACTGACCCAAGGTCACACCAGCAGCTGCATGTGGAGGAGTGGGGAATCAAACCTGGTTCTCCCAGATTAGAGTCTGCGCTCCTAACCACTACACCAAACTGGTAGGGGCAAAGAGAAGCGTGGAAGGCAGGGCAAGGCACTGCCTTGGCATAGAGCTCCGCCTCCAGGATGCTGCTCCAGAGGAAGAAGGGAGCCCCTCCCCCAAGCAGGTGGCCCTTTGCAAGGGAAGCAGGCGAAGTCCCTTGAAAAAGTGCAAAAGAGAGTGTATGCTCCCCCCCCCCAAGGAGTTTTTGCAGAAAAGGGGAGAGAACAGACAAGCTTTTTGCAGCTTCCCTGGCTGGACAAGACGGGAATTAGGGGACTTAAAAGGGAAGATTGGGGGGGCATTAAAGATTTGATAGGGGGTGCTGCCCACAGCACCTCCCCTGCTGGCTACAGGCCTGTCTATCCTCATTCTTTCTTTCAACATACAGCTTGGATGAGGGAAGGAAAACAGTCAGGATCTTTGTGTGTGTGTGTTCAGTTAGGGAGAGCAAAGGGGGATTTATGACTGGCCCACTCTGCTAGGAGCTTCTGGCATCCCAGCTCAGATTAGTCAAATGAGCTGCCCTCTGAGGCTACCCACACTGGAGAGCCCAGGGAGGGGTATTGCTTCTGCTTTTCCAGTGGACTCAACAGTGCTAGAGTGAATGGGACCTGTTGGGGTTAGTCCTGCTCCCTGACATCATTGCAATGTCCCACCCCCACCTGCCAGGACTCAAGGGAAACCCCCCACTGCCTGCCTGAGTCACCACCTGTGGCAGAACAATAAATAGGGAGCCTGGTTCCTCAAACTCCCAGTCTCAAACCTGGTCCTCCTGCATCCTTCTAGGCTCAATCTGAATGCTGCTAGAGATGAAGAGCATGAGGAGCCATTGGGAAATCCGCCTCCTTTTCCTCCTGTTGCTATTTGGAAGTTCCAGAGGGATGCCTCAGCCCAGGGGACATGGCACTGACTGGCAGCATTGTAAAAGTGTCTCACAAGAGATCATTCAGCAGCTGTGGAAGTTGGGAGTGAAGCCTTTGGCACTGGTGAGTGGAAACACAACTCCTTGTTTTAGTTGGGGCCAAAGTCTCGAAGAGGAGCCTGGGTCATAGAATCAGGGAGAACTCTCAGGTTCTAAGCCCTCAGGTCAAGCTAGAAGAATTCATCTGTTGGGGCTGTAGTAATTGAATATTTCCCAGATCAAATGGAACTGGAACTTGTCCATACCAGGAGGCAGGAGATAGTGACTGAAGAGCGCTTACAACAGCTGGCTTTTTTTGTGTGGAGAAGGGGCCATTGCAGGGCTGCCATCAGCATACCCTGAGGTGGGGCAGCTGCCAGGGCCCAGGGTTTCTGGTAGGGCCCACCACCACAGAGCCCCTGAATGACATGCTGCCCGGGAAGGATGTGCAGGTGGTGTACAATGGTGGCAGTCCTGACAGGCACAGTGGTGGTATTCCATGTGGCTGAATTATAAGCGAGCTTGAGGCGTTTCCGTATAACAACCTGGATTAGCTGAGGCCCCTCTGTTTGGTTCCTCTCCCATAAGTCTTAGCTCCTGTCATCTCACAAGCCTCTCTCCTGACAATGCACTCTGCTCTTAAAAGAATACTTTACATGTCTCTAGGTCTATCATTTCACCCTCACAATGTGTCAAAGACTCCTAGTGAGGTTTGTAGCTTCTGACCTACAACATGCTTGCTGAAGCAGGCATCTGTGCCCCCAATAAGGTCACAATAAAGTTTACACATTTAAGTTTATTTTCTGAAGGCTCTGAGATTCTTAGAATGATCCTTGATATGATAATTGTGACTCTCTATTTTGAGACATAACGTCCTTGACTGTCTATGGTAACTAGGGTATGAGTTCAAGGTAAAATTGTTCTCTTTGATATTCTTCTGCTAAAAGTGCATTAACTTTACCTCATCCATGTGGGCTGAACGTATGGATACTGGGGGTATAAATTGTTGAAGACTTCTTTGCTCTGGGCTGGTTATCAGTACCACCGAGGACCATCAGGGAAATGACCTACGGTCAGTGAAAAGGACACACAGGCAGTTGAGGATGTGGATGGGCTGGACAGAAGGCATGAATGGGGATCCTGGTGGCAGATAGGAGAGGGACCCCCTGGGCGCTGTCTGCCTGGGATCCCCCAAAACCTGGAACTGACCATGAGTCATTGGGTGAGAAAAGAGGTTTATCTCCCATTTTGAGTCTGAGAGGAGTTTGTTTAGAGAACATATTTAGGAAGTTTGAGGACAGTAGGGGCTGGGGAAGGAATGGGTGCAAACTAGGAGAGGAGTTTGGAGGAGACTCTTTTATCAGAAACAAGGAACAGGAATTGGGTCAGGTGGGTCTTGACACGGCATATGCAAGATCACATTATTATTATCATTATTATGTTTTATTTATGTAATGCCATCCATATGTCTAGTACTTTACAAAGTAGCAAGGACAAAATGAAAATACTCCATGACCAGTTTCCCACAAGGTGCTGCCCCGGCGTCATTCTTCCGTTTTCCCGGATTGCGTGCTTGAATTTCCCACTATTTGCCACAGGGCACATTTTGACCTGCGGCTCCGCCTGATTTCCCCCGTGGCTTCAGTGATCCTCAAAAAACAGGATTACCGAAGCCACAGGGAAAATCAGGCGGAGCCATGGGTCAAAATGCGCTCTGCGGCAAATAGTGAGAAATTGAAGCACACAGTCGGAGAAAATGGAAGAACAACGCCGTGGCAGCGCCTTGTGGGAAATCAGTCCATGTGACTTCATTCAAAACAACCGCTCAGCCCTGGCTCTTTTACTAATTTTCACTAATGTGAATCAGAATGCCCAGTCCCCTCATCGGGGTGGATAAAGAAGATTCTGCATGTGTGGTGGGAAAATTCCAAACGTAATAAAATAATCACAATTGATTTTTTCTCTAAAGTCCCTTCAGAATTTTTTCTTGCACATCCAGATATTTTTGCAACCATTCATAATGATCTGTCTCATATGCCACCGTCATTTTGAAACGATGTGATGCAATTGCTGTTTTTTTACTTCATATTCTAATATTGCAGCATCACTGGTTCTTATTTTCACATGATTGGGGGAAAACCCACCAACTAATGTTGTAATGTTAAGGTTACAATGTTACTGGGTAGAGGGTGAGATGGTTAACTCTGATTATTTATATTTAGAGTAGATTTCTTGGGGAGTTTTTTTAGTGTAATGTTGCTCAATCTAAACCCCATGAATACGGCAAGATAAAAGAAATCCACTGGCCTATCGATTCTTGCTAAAACTGGTTAGCAGAATCAAAGCGACAAAGTATGCAAATATAATGGCCAATAGCCCCTTTTGTTTTCTATGAAAAGTGCCTTCACGAAAGAGTGATACAAAGTGGAGCTGGAGGAGAAGGAGTGCTGAACCTTATCCCCCAAGACATCCTCTCCATAATTTTTCAGAAAAAACTGAGGCAGGAGAGAAGCTGGGGGATCTCTGACAGAAGTCTGAATACTGCACCAAGCAATAACTTCCACGGTTTCCTGACAGGGGAGCAGTGGGGAGGGGAGCTTCATGTTAGCATCTTTCTTTACTGCTGCTTGAGTATGGAAAGGCTATATATATGCCAAAGTAAAGAGAGAAAAGGAACAAGAACATACACACCCGGGGGGTGGGGCTTGACCCAATGCTAGGTTCTGTTCAACAGTGCCCCCAAGATACACTTCAAATGGAACTCTACCCCAGCAAGTGACAGGATGGCTGAGAACCTGTTAGTTCTTGGAAAGGAGTTTCCACTCAACCTAATTTCCTAAGAGAACCCATATTGAGCAGGCTGGGTGGGCTCTCTCTTACTGGACCCAACCGCAACATAAGCAGGAGGAGGAGTGGTGGAAGTGGACAGTGGGCACATGAAGCAAAGCTAAGGAAGGTGTCTGATCAGGATTCTGACTCCTGTGTGGTTGGCTGGGAGATACTGGATCAAAAGCTCGACCTCAGAGCTGGGACCAAGGTGAAGCGGGAGATATACATGGCAGGGGTAGTTGTCTTGTCTCAGCAGGAGGCTGGCTTTTCAGTTCTGGGAGTGAGACATCCTTTCACCCAGTGCCTGTTTTATTTTCTTCTAGAAGACAAATGTGCCTGATTTGTTTCCCAAGAAGATTGAGTGTGAAGACCACTGTGATCCAGAGTCCCTGGGCAGTGATAATAAAATGGTAACCAACTTTTTTCTTAACATCAGGCAGTCATGTTGATTTATTATAACAAAAATCCACATGCACAGTGAAATTAGAAGAATTTGTGTTGGCATGCTCCCATCTCTAGCTGTGCAAGTATAAAGATTACAGCTCTGCATAGCTTTGTAGCTCACCTCTCTCAAACATTTTTACCAGGTATAGACTAATGGCTTTGAAATAGCATTTTGGGGATAGCAGCTTAGTAAAGGTAAAGGTTTTTCTTGCTCGAAAGCCAGTCGAGTACAACTCTAGGGATGCGGTGCTCATCTCCATTTCCAGGCCGAAGAGCCAGCGCTTTCCAAAGACGTTTCCGTGGTCATGTGTCTGGCATGACTAGATGCAAGGTGTATGGAACACTGTTACCTTCCCACCAAAGCGGTACCTATTTATCTACTTGCTTTCAAACTGCTAGGTTGGCAGGAGCTGGGACCAGAGACAGGAGCTCACTCCGTCATGCAGCACTCCGGTCTCGAACTGCTGAACTACCGACCTTCCGGTCGGCAGTTCAGCATCTTAACCACTTGAGCCACTGCTGAATAATGGCAGGCAAGGTTGTACTCCACTGTAGATACTCTCCTGCAACACGCAGCCATGGGGGATTGTTGGGTGTGCCTTAACATTCATTCGCATAAGACAGTATGGTGCAGGTATGGTGCACTGGATCAACTGTTGCTAAGGAGCACACCTCTCCAGTCTGCAATGAAGTGCACTGGATGTCTTTCAGCCAATCATTCCCTCTCAAGCTTTGACTACCTGATAGGGTTCTTGTGAGGATAAAAAGAAGAAGGAATCATGTATACCCTAAGCTCCTTGGAGGAAGGGATGTATGGCAGTATGATAGGTTATATGGTGAGACCCAACTAGCCTGGCTGTTGCCTTCTCCGAGCAAGAGCATGCCTTCCTAGGATACATCCCAGAATCCTTAGCAAATTCCCCAGTGGCCATTCAGGGGTTCCTTGTGGAAATTGTTCCGGGCAGATGGCAAGTTTAAAAACCAATGTTTTAGAGCATACCGTAACCATCCAATCTCTTCACAAACCACAGAGTTGAGTCAACTGCCAGATTCTATTTCTAGTTTGGGGAAGTGAATGTTGTATAGTGGTGTAGCCATAGCGAAAAAAGAAAGAACACATCCAGATACAACATTAAATACTAAAAACACACTCCATGCAGTGTGAGCAGCTTTTTAATATTTGTGGGGCTGTAACAGATGAGCAACTAAAACACAAGATTGTTCTGTGCCCCTGCTGGCTGCATGCCCTCACCACCACCGGCTTCTGCTCTGTCTTTTGCTGGGGAACAGAATAGCCCACAGTCTGAAGCAGAAGGGAATTGCACAATGATGGTCTCGGGTAATCGGCTTCAGCTCTCATTCAGGATTTTGTCTGAATATTGAAAGAAGGATGAAATGGAACAGCAAGATTTCTAGCACTAGGCAGTCAAGAGAAGAGGAAGAGCTCTTTAACTCTGAAGTCTTTTCACCGGTGGTTCAAACTTCTGCTGAGTCAGCTTTGAATGCCAGGGCCCAGTCCTTGAATATCTCAGTAACAAAGACAACACCACCTCTGAAGACGTGCAGAACACCTTTTCTCAGTAAGCTTTCACAGACTGTACTCACAATCTACAATTAGGGAGCTGTTTCCAGACCAAATTGTGTAACTTTCAGAAAGCTTAATCTTGGCATTTAAAAAAAAAATGTTCCTATTCTTTCTCTTTTAGTATTGCCTGAAGAAGATCAGCCAAGGACTTCACCATTATCAGCATCTTCTGGGACTGTATTTTCCAGAACAAAACATGAATGATCTACAATCTGCCTTGCAAAACCTGTTGTCCCTTCTTCCGAAGGTGGGTGTATCTATAGGATAGAAAGAGTTAAGAACATAAGAAGAGCACTGCTGGATCAGACCAGTGGTCCATCTAGTCCAGTATCCTCTTACCCAGTGGCCAACCAGTTCCTCAGGAGGGCCAACAACAGGGCATAGAAGCTGAGGCCTTCCCCTGAAGTTGCCTCCTGGCACTAGGATTCAGGGGTTGACTGCCTCTGAATGTGGAGGCTCCCTTTAGTCCCCATGGCTAGTAGCCACTGATAAACCTATCCACCATGAATTTTTCTAATCCCCTTCTAAAGCTGTCTATCCCTGCAGCCATCACTACATCCTCTGGCAGTGAAACCCACATTTTAGTCACTCGTTGTGTAAAGGAGTATTTCCTTTTGTCCATCCTGAATCTACTGTCCATCACCTTCATAGGGAGAGAGGGAGAAAAAGTTCTCTTTGTCAACTCTCTCCACCCCATGCATAATTTTATAAACCTCTATCATATCTCTGACAAATATTCATCCAGCCTCTTCTTGAAAGCTGCCAGTGAAGGGGAGCTTACCACCTCCCTGGGCAGCTAATTCTCTTTTCTGAACTGAAAAGTCCCAGACTCTTTTGAGCCTTTCCTCATAAGGAAGGTAATCTAATTGCCAAATCATCTTGATTGCCCTCTTCTGTACTTTTTTCAGTTCTCCGATATTCTTTTTGCAGCGTGGTGGCCAGAACTTGACACAGTATTCCAAACAAAGCCGTATCATAGATCTATACAGGGACATTATATCATCCATTTTATTTTCAATCCATTTTATTTTCCTAATAATCTTTAAGAATGAGTTGGCCTTTTTCACTGCTGCAGCACATTGGTTGCACACTAGTTGACATTTTAATTGGGCTGTCTACGACAGATCCAAGATCCTTTTCCCTCTCAGTTTCAGCAAGTTCAGGTCCCATCAGCCTATACTGGAAGCTGGGATTTGTTGTCCCAGTGTGCATCACCTGACACTTACCAACACTGAACTTCATTAGACAAACCCATTCACCCAAGTTGTGGAGATCCTCTTGGAGCTTTTCACAGTCAACCCTGGTTTTTCACCATCCTGAATAATTTTGTGGCATCTGCAAACTTGGCCATTACACTATTCATCCCTAGTTCCAGATCACTTATGAATAAATTGAATTGTATCGGCCCCAATACCGATCTTTGTGGGACCCCACTGCTTACTCCTCCCATTGTGAGAACTGTCCATTTATTCCTACTCTTTGCTGCCATTTAACCAATTTTTAATCCACAACAGAACCCGTCCCATGACTGCTAAGTTTACTCAGGAGCAGTCTCAGGACTGCTAAGTTTACTCAGGCTCAGACACCTGAAAATGGGATGTTTTAAAACACTCTTTGTGACCAATCTCTTTGGCAGATTTCCCACATACCACTTAGAGCTCTTTGTAGCTTTTCCCCCACTGTTAGTGAACCTTGTGAACCTTATAGAGATGTAGTTTTTAAAATCCAGTTATGTAATGGAGCTGTTCAAGCCACAGGAGGGGCCGTGCCTCACTGGCCAAAAAAAGAAAAAAATCTGCATTGCATGAAGGTCCCAGGTTCAGTCCCCAGAATCTTGACTTTAAAGGATCATGCAGTAGGGAAAGGGCCAGTCTGTATGAAACTGTCAAGGTAAGGGACCGTCTTGCCAGTTTCACTGGCAGTAGGAAAAGCTTGGCCAGTCCACTTCTTTTCCTTGCCTCTGTTATGTTGGCTCTTCAAAGAGGGGAAAGGGAGGGTTTGTTTTTCCATCAAAAAAGCCTGTCAGTACTGGTGTTCATAGTAATACCTTATTGACAGACAAATCTATTCAGGCCTCAGTGAACCCACATAACTACAGATGTGGCCATCTGGATATAAAGCACATGTAACTCTGATTTTTTCTTCTTCTCTAGAATCCAGACGTCACGGAAAAAATCCACCCAAGCAAAAATAACACACGCCCTTGGGAGCGCAAACTACTCCAGCAACACACCCTGTGGCGCCTGCAGTCCTTCTCGGTTGTGGTGGCAAGGGTCTTCGCTCATAGTGCAGCTTTAATAAATGTGAAGATTCAGCAATAAGGCTTGGATCTCATGGAGGATTTCTGCATATGGAAAGGGAGGGTATTTTTGCCAATCCCCCTTCTCATTACACGCCTTTGGTCCTTTTCGCACTTGGATCTCATTCCTGGTTTTATCAGAGTGCAACTCGTGGCACGATACCTTGCATTTATCCCTGGTTATAACAACATCCGTTTATCCCAGTACAAGTGTGGGGCAAAATCAGGGTGACCTCAGTGTAACGTGGAAACAAAAAATACCCTGAGATAATTACAGGGGTGAACTTGAGTGCCATGTAGAATGTAAGTTTGGGGACAGGGTTGAACCAGGATTTAAGGTCCACTGCGGAAAGGACCTATGACTCCCCTCATGTCACTTCTGGGGGCAGTACACTTGGGGTGGCCTTTTGGGTGGCAGCAGGAGGGGAGAAATATTACTCTCTGGATGGAAATCCTTTCTATCTGTAGAAATTTCCAGTAAAACAGGCCAAGGGGAGAGAAACTAGCTATGTGTACGGGGAGGGTTTCGTGGTATGCTTCTATTTATTTAATGTATTTATTTAATGTATTTATTTATGTGGCCTGATGTCTGCTGGGCACTGCTTTGCCAGTGCCAAGGCCTATGCCAATGTTTAATATTAATGGACAGGTTTGTTACAGAACCTCACTCCCATCACTTTTCAAAAAAAATCAATACCGTATCCCTCTTTTTAGGGATGTTTTCTTTATATTTATATATGGATTATTTATATTTTGCACCAGTAAAGTTCTTAAAGTGGAAATGGGCTGTTATCTTATTTGCACAACAGCAGTAGGTACTTTCAGCTAAGCACTGAAGTTGGGGCATGCGCCTGGTTGGAATTGTATGTCACGTATGGTGCATCTACCAGTTTTTCATGAGGATATATCTTCTACAACGGGGTCCCCTACTAGGGACTCTGCTTCTGTATCTTGTGTGTGTGGGTGGAATCAGTCCTTCATTCAAGAGGAACTATCTTGTACTGGCTCCTTTCAGCACCTCGGAAACGTGCCACTTCAAACGACAAGCACTTGGTTGCAGTGATCCCACATTTGCAGCCAGCTGCTTGCTTCAGGCCTCTGCTGACTGAATGTCCTTGCAAAATGAACAGTGAACAGGAAGAGGGATGGAAGATGTCTCTAAAGACTGCAGCCCAAAATCCTAGATGTGAAATACTTAGTTTTAGAGCTGGTGTTTACAGCATCTTCCCTTACAATCTGAGTTTAGTACTGTCCCACACAAATAGTAAAGGCTGTTTTCACACTGACATTTTGCTCCATTTGAACATCCAAAGTAAAAGTATCCACACAGCAGTGTTCCCTCTAAGCTGAGTTAGTATGAGATAGCTCACAGTTCACACATTTTAGTCTTAGCTCAGGAAGGATGGCTCCAGAGCAAACTAATTTATGCAGTAGCCCAATTTCTCGCTCACAACTTTAATGCCAGTAGCTCACAAAGTAGAATTTTTGCCCACAGGACTCCACACCTTAAAGGGAGCACTGCCACACAACATTGTCCTCTTTCTCAAATCTACTTTGCTCTGATCTTTTGAGAAAAAGCGCTCTCCGATTGCCTCATCATACAGGCTGGGGTGTGTGTGTGTGCTTTTCCAAGGCCCCACCCACATTGACACAATTTTCCTGCTATCAGCCCTCTCAAGGCTGCCATTTTCCCCTGCTGTAGGTTTTGGGATACTTCAAAAATAGGTAATTGCTATAGCAACTACTGATTTTAAAAGCTCACCAAAAGCCCTCTGGCGGCATGGCAGGGGAAAACGGCCGCTGATGGAGGGCAGGATGCAGAAAAGGCCCAGCAACAGGACCCCCCCCCCCCCCCCCATAGCTGGACATTCCCGTTCATACTCTTCCCCAGACAATGGATCCCAGCATTCTTGATTGGAATGTGTGAATGTAGAGAAGCTGGTATGATTGTATCAGTGTAGGTTTGCAGGGTGGTAGCATTCAGAGACACCAACGCCATAGCAACTCCATCCAAAAGGCAGTTTCTCTGCCTTGAAAAAGGGCAAGTTGCAGCTGAAGCAGATGTGAAGGAAAATGCTCAGCCACACACATTTTGATGCCTGGATTCCCTATATGACTGAATGGTCCCCAACAAACACATAATCAATGAAATAGAAGGTGAAACTGTAGTAGTGGAAGACCCATTGTACTGCCTGTCAATGAGGTTGCCAACTCTGGGTTGGAAAATTCCTGGAGATTTGGGGATGGTGCCTGTGAAGGGTGAGGTCTGAGATGGGGAGGGTGCTCAGCAAGGTTTGTGATGGCACAGAGTCCATTCTCTGAAGTTGCCATTTCCTCCAGGGGAACGGACTGCTGTAGCCTGGAGACCAGATGTCATTCCCATAGAAATGCAGGCCCCAACTGGAGGCTGCCAGTCCTATGTGTCAGCCAGAGTTAAGCCAGCCATCCCTACAGAAGGAAAGGGGGAGGGCTCCTTTCCCCATCAGCCTCCCTTTCATCTCTCTTCTCGAGGGAAGGAAAAATGCCACCACCGGTTCCTCTGATCTGCCTCTACCAATTTGTATTGGATTGCCATCATGAGTTTTCCTCTTGAAAATGAAATGTGGGATATCAATACGATGAAATTTTACATTCCCCACACAGTATCTATTTCTTTTCCAATAAAAAATATTAATAAAAATGTCCTTTTGAGAACCCTTCCCATGATGGCAGGAACTGGGAAAAAAGAGGATGCAGAGGACCCCCCCCCCCAAATCACCACTGCTGCTGCTGCTAGGCACTGGGGGGAATGCTGGGGGCGCACAGCTTTGAAGGTGAGTGACAACAGCACATGTCAAAAAGGTGAACTCTTCCGAAGTTGTCCTTGTCGATTCCAAATAGACTGCAGAGCTCAGGGGGGAGACCACGCATGGGCCACGGCCTCTTCCCCTGCGCCACCCCCATTGCTTGCTTAGCACTCCAAGAAGTGCTGTCTTCCAAGGTAGCACAAGACCCCTTTTTGGTTTTCACAAAAGGCAGGAAACTGAAATCTGGTCTGGAGGCCAATATCCAATGATTAAATAAAGCACGAAAACCCATTTGAAATGTTTTTCTCTGCCTCCACGTGGTCTGCCTCCTACTCCAAATATACAGCAAGCCAAGACACCGATGGGATATGGCACTGAACAGGGCTAGTCCCCAAGAGGCTGGGAGAAGGGATGGGTGAAACTTCCAGGGGTGGCCAAGAATGCTGCCAGCACCAAGTTCCACTTACCAATATAACCTTTGTTTTATACCTTCCAGGTCCTAGGAAAGTCCAAGGAAGTTTTTAAGAGTTCAATTTGCTGCAAAAAAAGTGCTGATGGCTTAACGTTTTGTAACGTAATTTTAATTTGGAAATATATACAGGTTGAACAGACAGACAATATATGCAAGTAGGCATAGATAAACAAGAACAGTAAGATGACCAATAGAGATGGGCATGAACCAATTTATGAACTGAAATTTGTCACAAACCGGGCCCTGTTTGTGGTTCGTGAACCTCGGTTCACGTGATCACGTTGTTCACAAACTGCCCATAAACGACGGTTTTTTGTGGAGGTTTGTGGGAACGATTTTGTGTGGCAGACATGCTGGCACAAGCTTGGCTTGCAAATGCCATTTAAAGGGGTGCACTATTCAAATGGTTTCTGCAAAGCAAGCCGCACACGACTGAAGTCCGAACAGTGAGTAAATCCACTTCCAGGTTTACTTGCTGCATTCCCTTTAAATGGCTTTTGCAAGATCTTGTTGTGGTGAAATCATTTGGCGGTGCAAGAGGTGGCCATCTAGGAGGAGGAGGGTATCCAGAACACTGGGAAGGAGGTGGTGAGGGGTGAGCCTCTGGGAGCTTGCATTTGAAATCATGGAGGGGAGGGCAAATGGTGGATCATTTGGTCCAGGGTTTGGATACTCTGGAGCAGGAACTGAGGGACAGTAGAAGTGGAGCAGGCTAGGGAGGAGATGAAGGGTGGCTGAGAGACTGGCCAGAGCCCAGCAGGCAGGTGCCAACAGCCCAGGAGACCCATAGTTTATGGGCCAATAGGAAGGAGAGCCAGTTTGGTGTAGTGGTTAAGTGCGTGGACTCTAATCTGGGAGAACCAGGTTTGATTCCCCACTCCTTCACTTGCACCTGGCTGGATGACCTTGGGCAAGCCATAGTTCTGGCACAGCTGTTCTTGAAAAAGAGCAGTTTCTGTCAGAGCTCTCTCAGCCCCACCTACCTCACAGGGTGTCTGTTGTGGGGAGGGGAAGGGAAAGGAGTTTGTAAGCCGCTCTGAGACTACAAGTGAAGGGTGGTCCAGTCTATGGGGCCAGAGGAGGGAGGCCAGGGGAAGGAGCCCACCCAAGGGGGCATGCCTAAGGCACTGCATTTGGTGGTAGGAAGCACAGAAGCGGAAAAGGGGGAAACTGGGAAAAAGGAAAGGAGAGCTCTGAACCAGGTCGAGGAACCACCGCCAGCAGAAAGAAGGGAGGGAAGATCCACAAACTTCATGAACCAAAATCAGTTTGCAAAGCTGGGGGAGAGGTTCAATCTGGTTCATGGGACGAACCTAACAAGCCGGGATGAACCTCATTTTCCTGGTTCGTGCTCATCCCTAATCACCAACTCTAGCAGTATACATTCAACACCTCAAGACCCCCTAAAATCTGATCCTGCCAGCTAGGAGACTCTTCATTTCCAGACAGTTCCAAAACTCTTTTTTGTTTGTCTTTTACTACATCCGAACTATACTTTTCAAGCTTCACTACTTACTAGGGGTGTGCATTTGGCATAAACTGAGTCAACCCCCCCCCCCCCCAAATAATCAAGCTGATTATTGAACAGGGCTGCATTTTGGCTATCTGAAATGGCCTGCCATGAAAATGCTGAAAATATTGGGAATTTTGGGACCACTTGCTAGCCAAACTTAAATGGCATTTAAAAGGATTGAGGTCCCTTTAAATGCCTTCTCCAAGCCACATGACTCTACAGTGAGTTCACTTGGAAAGCATTTAAAGGGTTCGCAGTCCCTTTAAACACCTGGGTAAACTTGCCACTTAAAGAGGGGTGCTTAAAGGGACTGTGAGCCCTTTAAACACATTTGGAATTGTGCAGCTTGGAGAAGACATTTAAAGGGACCACAATCCCTTTAAATGCCTTTTATCAACCGAGGATGGGGGCACCTTCATCTGGGGCCTATTGAACTGGACCCTCTGGGCCAGTCTTTATGAAACTTGGTGATGGGTTTTTGAGCAGAGGCACCAGCAGTTATGCTGCAAATTTTGTGCCTCTACCGCAAAAAACAGCACCCCCCCAGCCCCAGATCGATCTTCCGTTATAGCCTATGGGGACCACTGACTATAATGATCCCCATAGGGTATAATTCTCCTCAGAATCACACTGCATGTTACCATTCCTGGCCCTCCCATACCACCACTCATTCAGACCTTCAAAGCTCAAATTCCCAACCAATTCAGCATCTTCCTTAAGATGGTTAATAAAAAAGGCCCTATTTTTTTCTGGACACAAGAAAAGTCATTGTTTGTTGGATGGATGTAAATAGATCCTCAACAGCAGGAAGCCAGCATCGTAACTCCCTACTGATGGAAATGTTTTTGACTGAAAGCCTGTGAACAAGCCTGTAAACTAGAAATCTTCTTCATCCAAATTCAGCTCTGGCATCTCATCTGGTAGTCTAAAGAGCTCAGGATACTCGAACTGCTCCTCCTCGCCTGGTGGTGGAAGGAAGGGGTCTGGAGGAAAAATGGGGAGAAAGAGAACATCAGCTAGGCATTGAAGGGGCTCTGTTGTAGAGAATGGGGGTGAGGAGAACTGAAATGTCTCACTGCAACTGCAGACCCAGGAGAGAACTCTGCACCCATAATCATATTCCACCCTCAAACACGCCCTGAGGACCATCACTCACCATTCTTATCAAGCATAAAGCTTCCAAATAAGGTATTGACTGCTTCCATGTTATCAGGGAGGAATTCACTGTTCACCTCCAGAACGTGGGGCTCCTGTGGGTTCACTTCCAGAACGCAGGGCTCCTGTGGGTTCACTTCCAGAACGCGGGGCTCCTGTGGGTTCACTTCCAGAACGCGGGGCTCCTGTGGGCTCACTTCCAGAACGCGGGGCTCCTGTGGGCTCACTTCAAGAACATGGGGCTCCTGTGGGCTCACCTCCAGAACGCGGGGCTCCTGTGGGCTCGCCTCCAGAATGTGGGGCTCCTGTGGGCTCACCTCCAGAACGCGGGGCTCCTGTGGGCTCGCCTCCAGAATGTGGGGCTCCTGTGGGCTCGCCTCCAGAATGCGGGGCTCATCCTGTTGCCTAGACGGAGAGTGGGCAGATGGGTACTCTTCAATTTAGTACAAAAGAAAGCTGTGAATTCTGCACCAAAAGAATCCCAAATCTATCAGGAATAGGGAAGAGAACTCATGGAGGAGGGACAAGGACAGCTCTACTCCTTGAACACAGAAAACCCTATTTGACTTCAGGCTTAGGATAATATGGACAGAACTAGATGTTATAAAGCAATAAATGCTGGGTTCCTGTGAGCCTCATGCAGTGTAGTTTACCTCAAGTATTCACATCATTACACTAAGCACTTCCTCTGCCCACAGAAACAACCAATGATTTGAAACAGGGATAAGGAAAATGTTAGGTATAATAACATCAGTGCACAAGGAGCTACACCAGAGGAACAGAACTTGATGCAGGGCTTCTGTTTTCGGCAGTGGTCTTGTGTTTCTTATAACATGCAGTTACAAGATGATGGCTTCTACTGCCAGACTATTGGTCTATGCAGCAGTAGCGCTTCAAGTTTTTCCAGCCTTACCCAGGGTCTCCTTTTAAGTGGGAGGTTACAAAGACTGAACCCGGGGCCAACAAGGCACTACCCACTAAGTTTTAAACTTATGATTTTCTCTGCTAGGAAATGAAAGTGAAATTTCTCACCGTACCAGGGCTGCATTCACATATTGCTGGATACTCTAATGCTGAGCTACAGAGATCTTTCAGAACTGTGTGGACAGGTCAACAGAGGAGGCAAATGACTGACACAGCTTGATGACAGCACAATATCCAGTGATGTGTGGATGTGACCCAGATACCCATCTTCCACATTTTGTGCGACAAGAACAGAATGCACACTCTACCCTGACCATTAAATATAATACCTTTTCCTATAAGAAAATTCCATAGCTATGGTTAAAATGCACAGAGACATGGGAGATGTTGGAGCACCAGAGTCTACGCAGGGGCTAGGGGGCTCGGGCCACTCCCAAAATTTTCCAGGGGAGACTGAGCCCCCCTGGGAAAAATGGAGCACCCACTCGCCACCGCGCCTCCCCAGCCCCTTGCGGCTTCAAGAAGCTGCCGCTGCTGCAAGAGCCAGAACGCCCCCCCTGCCTGGCTCCCACCCACTCCTTCCTCCCTCCCTCTCCCTCCCTCCCTCTCTCCGGGGGCCATCCAGGCACCATCCAGGCTACTGCCCAGCATGATGATGTCACCCGGAAGTGACGTCATCACGCTGGGCACGTTGCCGGGGCGACACTCTAGCAATCGCCCTGATAGAGTTTCCAGGGTGATTGCTAGAGTGTTGCCCCGGCAACGTGCCCAGCGTGATGACGTCACTTCCGGGTGACATCATCATGCTGGGCAGTCGCCCGGATGGCCCCCGGAGGGATGGAGGAGGGGGTGGGAGCCAGGTGGGGGGAGAGGCTTTAGCGGCGGGGACATCATCCCGGTGCAAGCAAGAGGCCCCCCCCCCCCCGCCCCGGGAAATTAAAAAGTCTACGCCCCTGCATTGGAGGGAATGAATACAACAGCACTGCCAGTTTGGAAGAAAATACAGAAGAAGAAGAGTATGAGTAGTTGCATGGAGCCTAGGCTATAAAGACCAGAGAACTGTAGTGGTTAGAGTGTCTGACTAGAATCTGGGAGACCTGGGTTCCAGTCCCTGCTCTGTCATGGAGGCTTGCTGGGTGCCCTTGGGCCAGTCACCGACTCACAGCCTAATCCACCTCACAGGATTTTATTTATCTTACTTAAAACATTATCATGCTGTTGTAGTGAGGGTAGAATGAAACAGGGACGAACAACTGTTGTAAGCTTCTCTGGGTCCCCACTGGGAAGAAAAGGAGAGTACAGATATATAAATAGAAGGAGGAGGAGGAGGAGGAGGAGATTGGGTTTACTTCACTACCCAAAGGAGTCTCAGAGTGGCTTACAATCTCCTGTCCTTTCCCCTCCCCACAACAGGCACCCTGTGAGGTAGGTGGGGCTGGGAGAACTCTTTCAAGAACTACTCTTTTTCAAGAACAGCTGTGCCAGAACTATGGCTTGCCCAAGATCATCCAGCAGCTGCAAATGGAGGTGTGGGGAATCAAACCCGGTTCTCCCAGATTAGAGTCCGTGCACTTAACCACTACACCAAACTGGCTCTCATAAATAAGTCTTAAAAATAAATATGGGATTAAGAATATCAAGTAGTACACTGTATGTACTACTCACATAGTGTGGAAATTTAAGGCGGCAGCCTTCACTGACCTTTTTTTTTTTTTTAATGGGAGAGGATTTGCTAAATGGCGAGGGCTTACAGTGCCATCCTAATAACACTTTCCTGAGAGTAAAACCCACTGAACAGACTTGACCTGAGTCGGATTCTCAGTAGATCTGCTTTGGACGACACTGTTAAAATCTTCTTACAAAACTAAAATGTTTACTTCAGAACTACGAAACAATCTTGAATACACACATGAAGCTGCCTTATACTGAATCAATCCAGTGGTCCATCAAAGTCAGACAGGCAGCAGCTCTCCACGGTCTCAGGCAGAGGTCTTCCACATCATCTCTGGCCTGGTCCTTTTCAGCTCAAGTTAACTAGGGACTGAACCTGGGACCTTCTGCATGCCAAGCAGATGCTCTACCACTAAGCCAAAGGCCCTCCCCAAACCTTCCCCCAACACACTAGAAAATACACCTTTAAAAATACAATAGCTGAAAAAAAAACCTTACCATACTCCATCTACCTTCCCCCACCTTCCACCTGGCTCCTCAGATAACCAGCTCTCCTTCTGCACCAGCCTCATCCATTTTCCATCAGGCAAAGAGTGGGCTTTTTATATAGGGTATACATACTGCACTGAACTTTAGAATAATTTATTAAATGGGCATTTTTAATATGACATGGTTTCATTAACATGCAAAGGATTTTCTAGGCAAGAACTTTAGAATAACTGAGACTTCTGACAGGCTATAAACCATAAAAAATAGAAAACCTGCTTTGGGTACAAAACAACAGTTACAAACAAACGTGTTCAACTTCTGTAATTTAAACAAATTACATAGGATTGTCCCCAAATTTGGCCCTCTATGCCAGAATTCAGAATGAAGGGACAATCTGTCTTTATTTTGTGATGGATGGAATTTTCAGACACTGTAATGGCAGAATGCCGAAGAACAAACATGCCAGAGCAGTCACGTAAATTTCCTACTGCAGAGCTCTGTGGGATTGGTTTGATTCATCCCACCCAGTTTTGGAAGCAGTTGCAAGTTTGGATGCTAATCCTCATATGCCAAAACAAAAGGTTTGCAGAAAAGACCTCCAAGCCCAGAGGCATGAGGTTGTGTTAATGGCTTCGGGGTGGCCCTAGTCCTCTCTCCCATAAGTGAAAGGACAGAAATTGGAAGGTATAAAACAAACCGAATAAATACCCGAAAAATACCTTATCAGTATTTTTCAGGTATTTATTAAGCCAAATACGCTACTGGTAGGGCTCAGCCTGAAAAAAGCTGGATGGGGTTTTTTTGGCTTTTATTCGGGTGAGCCAGCCCCAGCCAAAGCGGCATGGAGATGTCAGCACCATACCGCACCACTCCAGCTGATCCTCCCTTGCCCTCAGGCAGGGGTGGGGCTCTGCTGGGCAGCCCAGTTTAAACAAGATTGCCCAGCAGAGCCGGCAAAAGGCGCTGGCCCTGCAGGCTTGGGTGGAGCTCTGCTGGACTGCCCAACAGTGCCCTCCCAGGAGCCAATCCTGTGGGAAGAACTCTTCCCCAAGGTCAGCAGAAAGGAAGAGGATCTTCCCTCCCTCCTTTCTGATGGCGGCCTGCCCAGCAGAGCCCTAGCTGAGCCGAGTCTGCAGGGAACTTGCCTCGCTTTGAGTTCACTTGAGTGTGGCTTGGCTTGCAAAAGCCCTTTAAAGGGAACTTTCCCTTTAAATGGCTTTTGCAAGCCATGCTGTGCATGAGTGAACCTGGAAACAGCACGAGTTCACCCTCCCCCTTTGCTATTATACCCTACGAAGATGGTAGCAGAATAAATTCGATAATCCTGATTATTTCCCGAATCCCAATATCATACCGATATTAGGATTCAGGTATATTGGGAAATACTGGTATTTTTCAGATTCAGTACACCCGAATTAAAAAAAAAAGATATATTTTTTTTGCACACCCCTGCAGCTCAGCTCACCTAGAGGAGACTCTGATTAGGCGACGACCCAGATATTTCTTCTTCTCTGTCAGGTCACCTGAGAAAGGAAACAAAAGCAAAGTGTATGGGTGGAAGATGGTACCATCTGCATTAGCTCCCCGCTCCAGCCAAATGCAAGCACATGCTGCTTGGCTCAGTATTCTGGATCTCTATCCATGAATAATGCTTTGCATATACTATACTAGAGGAGCATCCAATCCAAACGTCTACAAGGCAGTTACCCATATTGAAAAAGGCCCTTGAAATAGATCATGCAAACACAATTCAGGAATTTACTCTGCTATTGATAGCCGAGGGCTACGGAGAACAATGGCCCTCCCCTCCACCCCAGCCCCCATACTGCACTATTCATTGGATGCATTGTGTCTTAACTTCATCATTTTCTTCTTTATAGCACTCTTTCTTGTAAGTACTGCTCTGTTACATTGCTTTATAATTTTATAACTGTAATCCTCCTTGGGTCTCATTGAGAGAGATGGACAATAAATACAAGAAATTTACTTCAGCCCCCTCCCTCACAACTCCCTGGTTTTCTAGGATTTCACCAGACATGAATCACATATGTTCAAATCTTAACAGACCATCTTCAACTGGAAATAAATGTTTTTGGACCAGAAGAAGCTATTAAGAAGCACCTTTACTGCATTAAATACAGATATACTTTTTTCTCCAGTGTTGACAGGTTGGCAACAGAAGTAAGCTATGGGCAGTACTTATTGGCTACTGCTTGAGGAAGTCACCAAAAAAATCTCCCTTTTCCTTGCATACTGAAAAAGTGTTTTGTGTGTGTGCACGTAGGTGTGTGTTTGTAACTAACAGTGTGAAGAATGAATTGTTTTTTTTTTAAATATATTTTTAAAAGGCAGACAGCCTACTTGAAGCATAGGAGGAAGAACAAGCTGGCTGGTGGTGTGCATTCAGATACACCTGCGCCAAAAATATACCCCCCAAAATACTGATAAGGTATTTTGGGGGTATATTTGGCATCCCAAATATATCTGGAAAATTTTCAGACACCCCCCCCCAATGGTTCCCCAAAATCTCAGAAATATTCTGAATTTACCGGGAAGATTGGGAGCCAGCATTTGCAGACTCACAGAGACTGTTTTATTTTTTCTCTCCCACCCCACTTTGTTTCTGTGTGTGTGTGTGGGGGGGGGGGTCTTATGGGCTTCCCAGGCTTTTATCAATTTCAGGTGTGGTGTTGTGCCAGTTTCAAAAGAGCTTTTTTTTTTCTTTGCTGGCATTGCTTTGTGTTTCCTTCAGTTTTTTGCACAGCACTTGCAAAATCCCACAAAACCCCCCTCCCAGCTTGGATTTGTTGTGATTCTATGGTTTGACATCAATCCTGTTGCACTGGCACTGCCGTAGTGGCACTGGGTTCTGCTGGGCTTGCCACCACCACCCTTCAGTTTTTACTGCAAAGATTCTCTGGTTTGACATTAGTCCTGTTGGATTTGCACTGCTAGAGCAGCACTGATTCTGGGGCATTCTGTGCATTGCAGTTGGTTCTGCTGGGCTTGCCAAAATGACCCCTCCCCTTCAGTTTCTACTGCAGAGATTTTTTGGTTTGACTTTGGTTCTGTTGGGTTTGCATTGAATTGCATTGCATTCTAATCTGACTCGGCTACCAATGTAGCTGAGCCCGAATAAAAGCCAATATTATTTGGCTTTTATTTGGGCTCAGCTTCACTTGCCAAAGTGGCACGAGTTCACCCACCTTCCAGGTGAACTCACATTGCTTCTGAGTTCCTCACACGTGGCTTGGCTTTGCAAAAGCCAAGCTGCGTGAGTGCATTCCCTTCTCTCCCCGAGTTATGTCACGGTGGCAGCAAGTGAAAGGAAGGCATTAAAGCCTTCCCTTCACTTGCTGAGGCATGCCATTGCTACCATGTGACTCAGGGAGGGAAGGTATTTGAAGTTTTAATATCTTCCCTTCCCTCCCTGAATTGCACTGCAGTGATGCCTCAGCAGTCTCTTTAACTGCCTTCCCTTAACTTGCTGAGACACGCAGCCACTGTGGTATGACTTGGGGAGGGAAGAGAAGGTATGGAGCCAAATAAATGAAGCAATACCAATCATTTCCTGAATTCCAGTATCATACCTATATGGGATTTGGGAATATCAGTATATACTGATATTTTTGGGATTTGATATACCTGAACCTGAAAAATACAGATTTTTTTGTGTGCACACCCGTAGCCCTGAGTTCTTCTGGGCTTCTGCACACTGTCAGTAGTTCTGCTGGGCTTGCAAAAGTACCCCCTCCTTAAGTTTCCACTACAGAGATTCCCTGATTCGATTTTGATTTTCTTTGGCTTGGCATTTTGGCTTGTGGTTCTACTGGGTTCTGCAGTGGTTCTATTGGACTTGTTGTTGGTTCTCAGTGATGGCTACTTGCAAGCGTGGACCTTTTGCCCTGGAAACAGCTTGCAAGTCCCCCCCTTTCCCCTCCTCCATAGGAAATAATGGAGAATGGTCGGGGGTACCCTGTTCAGAGACCCATAAAATTGGACCCCCTTGGTCCAATCAATGTGAAACTTGGTGGTTATTTAAAGAACAGGCACCAGCAGCTCCACTGAAATCCCATGATGAGACTGGGAAATCAACCCTCCCTGGCACCTGGAAAGTTTTCCTATAGGGAATAAATGGACCTGAAAAATTCAGAAACTCAAAAAAAACACCCAAATCTGAATACCATACCAGTATTTGGAATTTGGGAATACTGGGAATACCAACATTTTTCAGGTTCAGTCTACATGAACCTGAAAAAGAAGGGGTGTTTTTTTGCACACCCTAAAGCTGGCAGGCCATTCACTGGCATGCAAACGAGCTTTTTCACAGTTGCAAAACTGGGCCTACACCACAGCTGGAAAATCCATGGAGAGCCTTGTTCTTTGTGTTACAATCATCTTCTCCCAGTGCTTGCAAAGCTTCTTTGAGCAAGGACCTCCCTTCCACCTTTGCTCTGTAAAACACAGTGAACACTGAGGTGCTTTGTAGATCATCATCTTAGCAGTCATATAAGCCAGAAGTCCGTTTTAACCCCATCTCCCCCAATGAAAGTCCTAGGAGGCTGAACCTTCGCTCAGCAACTACAGAAGAGCAGAACACCCATAGCCCTGTTCGTATGTATGAAAACAGCACATCATAAAACTGTACATGAGAAAGGCAGCAGAGACGCTGCCAGGCATTACTACCTTCCCGACGTTCACTGTAGTAAGGGCCAAAGGCGTCGTTCCGGGGAATGTCAGGGTAGAGGAACTTGAGTGGATTCTCAGGCCTGACCTCCTCTGCGAAGAGCTGGTAGTCATGAATGATGTCAGGCAGTGCTAAGGACTTCAGGTCAGCCTTGGTGTAGGGCATGACCGAGTGGATCTTTGGGGATCCTGTAAAGTGTGCACACAAGTTGGTAGCCAAAAGACTCCTGTGGCTCCCTGAAGTTTATGCTAGCTTATTTGCCTGCATTGGATAGGCACAGTATAAAAGTGGTGGGTATAAAGACCACTGCATTCTGGACAATGCTCAGCCTGGTTCACACGTGCCCTCACCTACTGCACCTTCAACATGTTGCAAGCACCAAAGAATGCCTTAGACATAGTATGGAGGGAAATGGGGCATGGCACAAGAGCATCAAGAACGCACCATCATTGTTGTATTCCACCCAGGTACAGGTGATGCCGCCATCCCGGGTTGTCTCACTGAACCGTAGCAGGAAGGTACCCGCCTGCTTCTGCTTCAGCAAATACTTCTCACGCTTGCGGCTCACAAATCCCATGATGAGACTGGGACAAAAAGAGAAAAAATACCAAGAGAAGCCACATGTCACCATCATTTCCCCTTTGCTCCATCCTGCATAACCTCCTCCTGACAATTCCAGTCTCAGTCCCCCCCTGGCACCCTCTCCCTCATATGGTTTATAATGGCAGGGCTGTGGCTGTCCATAGCATATCTGTCATTGGCATAGTACGCCATTATATGGACAGAGGGCTAGTACCTGGGTGATGGGGTCTGCAGGGGGCCTGCCAGGTGATCAGCGGCTCCTTCAGGGAAACACGTCTTCCCAAACTACCGGGGGGGGGGGGGGAGCAGTAGTTCACTCTCCTCTAGAGAAGGCTCTACGCAGGACCATCCTTGATAAATGGGACATTAGCCAATATATCAAAATTGCATTTTTGTGCAGTGGCTCACAGCCTATGCCATTGCATTTCTCACTAATAAGCCCTGGTCCCAACAGAATCCTGCTGGGCTGCCATATACCCACACCAGGACCAAAGCCTTCTGAACTCCTTATCTTCAATGGTGCTTATTTTCTGTTGCTTGGGCCCTCCTACCGCATCCTCAGTCCTTCCTTACTGAGCAACTGTAAGCATTTGCATCAAGGCAGCTCTGGGAAAAGCAAATTCTTGCCACCTGCTGCTACAGCAAAAGGACTTCCTTAGGGTTGCTTATTGACACAGCTGGCCTTGCTCAGCACACAACATAATTCAGCCAGTGTACGTGTTCCATACAGCTGCAGGGGTCTTGGTTTTTCCCTCCCCACTGAAGCGGTGCTTTAGAGTTAACAACTTGGGTAGCTAAAATTACTGCAATCATTATTTGCACCTGTAGCCTATTTACTGTTGGGGACAGGCAGATTCCCATATTCTTTTTGTGCCGTCTTTATTGGTTCAAGGCAGTGGTGGGGTTTAGGAATGTTTTCCAATTAGAGATCTAACAGGTAGGACTGTCAGAACCTGGGAGGGAAAACCATGACATCACCCTTGGGGAAGACTTACCTATTTATGCCATGTTCTAGGTTAATAGGAGTCACCTGACTAGTAGACCACCCAAGTATAATTGCAGTGGGTCAGTTGGCTGGGGTAGGGCACTATGCTACTGCTAACATGCTTCTTGTGACTTAAGGAGCAATATGTAGCACCTTGCTTTGTATGCTGGAGCCTTACCTGTCCTAGATTCCCTATGGATGTTTGTGAATACCTATCTTGTAACTGAGAAACCTTCAGCTGCTTGTAAGTACTTCTGGAGTTAGGTATTATGTATTTCCAGTTAGTTTTGTTGTTGTTTTTTCTTTCTTTTTCTTCTTTTTTGAAATTTTATTTTTATTCAACTTTTACACAACATCAAGTGGCAGTAGCCAAAACCCACATAAATCAACAGTCCATAGAAGAAGAAAAGAAAAGAGAAAAGAAAAAGAAAAGAGCAACGGCAGTTCCAAAACAACAACAACAGCGTTTTCTATTCACAGCTAACAACAATGGCCTATTCGGCTATACTTAACATTGCTAGTAAAATGCAAACTTCAAATACTTATCTGGCACTTTATATTTAATATTTCTTTCAGTGGTTGCATATGTAAAAAAGAAGAACCATCTATCCATAAAAGTGTTGGATCTACCTGGAGCCTGGGTTAAGGTTATCTGTGAAGCCAGCTTATATGAAACCGCCACATCCCAACATTTTGCAATCCATTGGGTTACAGTAGGTGTTTTTGGTTGGTTCCAGTACTGAGCTATCAAAGATTTGTACTATTTTTTAACCTTTTCTTATTTAAATAAATCCTCTTCTTATATTTTAACTGAAGTGGCTTACTTGTGGTGCAATAATATCCTGGAACTGATGTGTTTTCCGGCAGGTTTCGCCGGGTATTATGGGCACTTGTATTATTTGCTCAGTTTGAGGCAGTGCAACCACCTGGGAGATCGGTTAGTTCCCAGAGAATAGTTTGGATCTCCACAGCCTGTCCACTACAATGGCTTACACAAGCTTGCTCCTCAGTTCACCATAATGACAGAGGTGGAAATGTTCCTCCATAACCAGGTTATTTATGTTTATAGCAGATAGGCCTGAGAACAGCATTTCCTAAGTATTTGACACCTGAAGCATATCTTTTTCCTCATCAACAAAACTGAACAAACTTTTGAGTCCAGTGGTGCCTTTAAGACCAACAAAGTTTAATTCTAGGTATAAGGTTTTGTGCATGCACACTTCCTCAGATACAACAGAATTCCACAATTGTTACATATAGGTAGAAAAGGGGGGGGGGGTTAACTAGCCAGGAAGGGCTAGTTAAGAGTCAAGATACACAGCAAAGATTGAATTAAAGCAGTTGGTGCGATCTGTGAAGAGCAGCAAATTAGCATATGAATGCAAGAATGCAGCCTATTATAGAAATTTCCCACTACTTGACTGAATGGATGAAATGAGACAAGCCTTACAAGCAAAGCAGATTTTCCTGTACCATGTTGCTGGTAAGTCTGTCCCTTGAGGACATCAGTAACTAAATTTGTGATAGAGCAAAGTTTGAATCCATTTCTTCAGATACATTGAAACAGAATTCCTCAAGCATTACATATAGGTAGAGAAAGGGTGGGGATGGGTTAGTTGCCAGGAAGGACCAATCAGAATCAAGATACATAAGTAACTAATCAATACATATAGCTAAGATTGAATAAACACAGTTGGTAGGTCCTGTGGATAGCAGCAAATAAGCATACAGATAATAAAAGAGTTAACAATAGATGTGAGAAAGCAGTCTGAGTCCAGTGGCCCCTTTAAAACCAACACGGTTTAATTCTGGGTAAAAGTGAGAACTGAGTGACTTAGCATGTGTAGTGAGATAAGAACCTGATAGCTCTGTTAAGCCCTGGGGATTCCATTGCCCTGACTGTTGTAATAACATGTAATTCAGCAATCTCCCATTCCTGTCTGTTTCTGAAATTCCTTTGCAATAAAACAGCTACTTTGAGATTCCCCATTGAGTGTCCTGGGAAGCTGAAACATTCTCCTACAGGTTTCTCAATTTTGTGATTCTTGATGTCAGATGTGTGCCCATTTATCCTTTGGCACAGGGTTTGACCTGTTTGCCCTACGTAGAAAACGGAAGGGCATTGTTGGCATTTAATGACATATACAATGTTAGAAGATGAGCAAGTGAATGAGTCTAAGATGGTGTGCTTCATGTTATTAGGTCCAGTGATTGTGCTGTCTGGGTGTATGTGGCAGCAAAGCTGGCATCTGGGTTTATTGCAAGCTCTGGTATCGGTGTCCATGTTCAAATTAGATGTTGTAGTATTGTGGGGAAAGGGCTGTTTAAGATTGGGGGGCTGTCTGTGTGCAAGAAAAGGTTTGTCCCCCAGTACTGATGTGAGAGAACTGTTATTAGCCAGTAAAGGTTGTAAGTTGCTGATGATGGGTTGAATTGTTTTTACTCAGAGAATGACAAACACAGAAGAAATGGAGTTGCACTAACAGTGAAGTAAGATGTTGCACAAGCAGGCAGGGACTCTAACGCAAAGTCTGACCAAACAATTATCAATCAGACTTCATGGAAAACCCATCAATATAACTATCATTCAAGTTTACACCGTAACTACAGATGCTGATGAGGAAGAAACTGAAAGCTTTTACGCAAGTATCCAGGAAGCAACTGATCACGTACCTAAACAAGATGTGCTTATAATCATAGGTGACGGAAAAGCAAAAGTAGGAAACAAAACAATCAAATATTGTTGGAAGAAGCACAAAATGAAGCAGGAGAGCAAATAACAGAATTCCACAAAGACTGCAATTACATTGTTTCAAGCAACTGAACAGACAATTGTATACGTGGTCATCACTAGATGGCCAATACAGAAATCAAACATAACATACAATGGGAAGCTGAAGATGGAGAAACTCTATTCTCTCTGGTAAAGCAAGACCAGCTGATTATGGTACAGACCATAAATTGTTAATATAAAAATTAGAATAAAGCTGAAGAAAATTCAAACACCAAAACATTCATAGTGCCAAAATACAATCTAAGCAACATTCATAAGGAGTTTAAAGACCATGTAAAGAACAGACCTGAGATTTGCATTACTAAGTTGTGAACATGAACCAGAAGAACTATGGGTTGAAACTAGAGATAGTCTCAAGGAAGAATGTACAAGAACTATTCTTGTAGCCAAAAGAAATTAAAAGCCTCAATGGATGACTGATGAAACTCTTAAAATTGCTTAATTTTAAAAGTAAGCAAAAGTAAAAAGATGGCAGAAATAGAATCAGAAGTCTAAATGCAGCATTCCAGCAACTTGCACATATAGACCAGGAGAACAATTATAATAACCAGTGTAGAGAAATAGAAGAGAAACACAAAAAAGGAAGAACAAGACCAGATCTGTTTCACAAGATCCAAGAAGTCAAAGGAAAATTTAAAGCACGGTCAGGCACGCTGAAAGATCCACACAGAAATACATTACCTGAACAGGATAAAATAAAGAAAATACGCTGAAGAACTATATACAAGAAATTAAAGGACGACATATTCCTTTCAAGAAGAACCTTTTTTGAAGAAGAACCTATCATTTTAGAGAGTGAAGTGAGAGCTGCAATGAGAGCAATTGGGAGAAACAAGTCACCAGGAGTATATGGGATGTTGACAGAGATAATTCATGCCATCGTATTCCCCATTACTATGTATGGGTGTGAAAAATTGGACAATGAAAAAAGCTGACAGAAAGAAAGCCAATTCTTTCCAAATATGGTGCTGGAGAAGTTTTACAGCTACCACGGACTGCCAAAAGGACAAATAAGTGGGTTCTAGATCAAGTCAAACCTGAACTCTCCTCCAAGCTAAAATTACTACACTGAGGCTGTTGTATTTCGGTTCCATTACAAGAAGTCAAGAGTCACTGGGAAATACAATAGTGCTAGGAAAAGCTGAAGGCAGAATCAAAAGCGGAAGACCGAACATGAGATGGATTGACTCAAGAAAGGAAGCCACGGCCCTCAGTTTGCAAGACCTGAGCAAGGCTGTTAACAGTAGGATGTTTTGGAGGTCTTTAATTCATATGGTTGCCATATGTTGGAAGTGACTTGACCGAAACTTATACACACTTTCCCACCCAACCTTTCTGCACTTAAAATAGTGGTTTAAGTGCACGGACTCTAATCTGGGAGAACTGGGTTTGATTCCCCATTCCTCCACTTGCAGCTGCTGGATGACCTTGGGCAAACTGTAGTTCTGGCACAGCTGTTTTTGAAAAACAGCAGTTTCTGTCAGAGCTCTCTCAGCCTACCTCACAGGGTGTCTGTTGTGGGAAGGGGAAGGGAAAGGAATTTGTAAACCGTTCTGAGACTCCCTTGGGTAGTGAAGGGCGGGGTATAAATCCAACCACCACCTCCTCCTCCTCCTTCTCTTCTTCCTCATTAAAGTTTCCCCTTCCCCTTCCTCCCACCTCTTGCTACTTACTTATTTTTCCAGAGTTCCAGCAAGTGCTCTTGGATCAGACCTAAGATTCCATCAAGCCAAGTCCAGAAGGAAAAAGTGTCTCCAGAAGAAGTCTCCTGTAACACCCAAAGAGTGATTAACACGTGGAATTCACTGCCACAGGAGGTGGCGGCCACTACAAGCATGAACGGCTTCAAGAGGGAATTAGATAAACATATGGAGCAGAGGTCTATCAGTGGCAATTAGCCACAAAGTATAGATAGAAACTCTCAGTCTGGGGCAAGTGATGCTCTGTATTCTTGGTGTTTGGGGGGGGGGGGGCAACAGTGGGAGGGCTTCCTGCTCCCACTGCTGGACCTTCTGAGGGCACCTGGTGTTTTTGGCCACTGTGTGACAGAGTGTTGGACTGGATGGGCCACTGGCCTGATCCAACATTGGCTTCTCTTATGTTCTTATGTTCTAGAACCATTACAGGAGACTTATCAAAAGAAGGAACTTGCTAGGTGGGTATTAGGGGAAGACAAGAGGCAAGGACCTGCGATACTCGCCAGGGGGGCTCCACATGAAGGAGGAGGAAGCCGCTGCAGGTAAGCCTTCTCCCTTTCTCCCCAGGCACTGACAGCGAGGCCTGCAGGGCTCCAAGCCTCCGGGCCTTCTCTCCGGCCCCCTCACCGATGGCGAAGTCCACGTGGCTCCAGGCCTGCCAATCCTTCCCCCTGGCACCAGCAGCGTGGCCTGAGTGGCTCCTGTCCGCCAGCCCACCAAGCCTTCTCCCCCCCTCCCCCGGCTGCCAGGCATTGTTCCCAGAGCATTCTCTGCGCATGCGGAGGGAACACTCTTTTACTTTTGGGGGGATTTAAATATCCCCCGTATAGTTTTTTAAACTTTTAAAGATTTTTCTGCACACCTGGGAAGTCCCCCAAGTGTGCAGGAAAATCTCTCTACCCCCAAGTGCCCCCGATGTGCAGACTTAGATATCCATACGCACAGGGGGCACTTGGCTATCAGTATATAGACAAGGGGGACCCACAATACTTGCAGGGGGGAGGAGAAGCTTCACATGGAGGAGAAGTAAGCAGCCACAGGTGAGCCTTCTCCCCTGCCCTCCCAGCACCAACAGCGAGGCCCACACGGCTCCCAGCTGCTGAGCCCGCCAAGCCTTCTCCCCCCCCCCCCCAGCACCAGCAGCGAGGCCTGAGCTTGGCCCGCCAAGACTTCTCCCTCCCCTTTTCGCCGCGGCGGCAGCGAGGCCTGCCAGGGTTCCCCTCCCCCAGCAGCGGTGAGAGCTGAGCGGCTCCCAGCTGCCAGCCCACCAAGATTTCTCCCCCCCAGGTGGTGGTGGCAATGGCAGCGAGGCAGTTCTCAGAGTGTTCTCTATGCAGAAAACGCTCTTTTACTTTTGAGGGGATTTAAGTATCCCCCCAATAGTTTTTTATAGATTTCAGATTTTTCTGCACATCTAGGGATTGCCCCCAATGTGCATGAAAATGTCTTTGCCCCCTAGGTGCCCCCAATGTGCGGATTTAGATATCCGCATGCAGGATAGGGAAAGGGTTACACTAAGATGAGAGACTCACCTTGGAGAACTGGGCCCAGGTGACTGGGCTTTGTGGTGTTGCCCTGGACCCTTTAATGAGAAGGAAGGACAAACAATGAGTCACGTAATTGTTTAGATGAACAGTGATGCATTTCTCCTTAGAAGCAAGACTTTTATCCTGTGCAGTTATTATGGAAGCAATAACAGCCGCCTGCTACTCTCCACCCTTCCAGTCAGGAAAAGAGACTTTTCCATAAGCAGCAGCTACACAACCCATCCCCTCCAGCACTGGATCAGCCAATTGGTGTGTGTGGGGGTCTGTTCTTTGTCCTCAGTAGCCTGAAGACCCCCCCACACTGATGTACCCTCCAGTCCTCTTCCCAACAGAAAGGAGCACTTTCGCCAAACCCTCTTGCCCCGGTGCTATGAGGCTGCTACTGCCGCAGTTCCAGCTTAGCATCTTGCTCTTCTCTTCCCAGCAGAATTCGCCTCAGTCTCTATTCAACCAGGCCCAGCTTAGTCCACGAGGTGCTTGGAGAGGCTGTTTCCCCCACCCAACTAGCTCGCTAGCATCTTTCTTCAGCCCTCGCCACCACCCTTTCCTGGTACTGCCAGGAACAAAGACCCCAAAGCCCAGCTGCTCTTCTCTCTCATGCTATCCTTTTACCTGCTGCAGGGCCACTCACATTATCAAGTGCGGCGGCAGCAGGATCTGCAGTGGAGCTCCTGCTATCCAGGACTGTCCTTTTAATGCCTGCTTTCTCCAGGCTGCGTGACTTTGGGGTGAGTGACCTCCAAAGGCATGGTTCACTCGCTATGGAGTTGCGCAGCTTGGAGAAAGCAGGCATTTAAAGGAAGAGTTTTTTTCCCCTCCCTCCACTGGAAACAATGGAGGATGGGGGCACCCTTATCTGGGGCCTATATAATTGGACCCCCTTGTCCAATCTTTTGGAAACTTGGGGGGGTTTGAGGTAGAGGCAATAGCAGCTATGCTGCAAATTTGGTGCCTCTACCTCAAAACACAGCCCCCCTAGATACCCCTGAAACAATTCTCTATTGTAGCCTATGGGGACTGTTGACTATGGTCCCCGTAGAGTATAGTGGAGCTACCAATATTGCGATTCAGGAGTATCGGGAAATACTGATATTTTTGAGGTTCAATATACCCAAACTATACCAGATTCTTTTTTGTACCCCCATACTGTTTACCCTTTGCCACTACCTTTGTTCCAAAGATCAGACAATCATGTCTGAACCCCAATCTCTTGCATCCACTGGCTTCCCCTTCACCCTAGTGAACAGCCAAGTGCAGCCAGAACTTGACCCAGTTCCCATTACCCTCCTTTAAGTCTGGCCTTGGGCTGAGTCACAAACTCCTTGACCCAACAACAATTTCTATCTGGTTCTTCCAGCCCTGCACTTGCCCTACATTACCACAGAGTTTTTCTCTGAGCATTTTCAGCTGGTCCACATCGAGGCCTTGCTTAGTAGCATCTGAGAACTGCCAGCTGAGCACCTCTGACAACTTGGCCCAAGTGGCAGTTGGTGGACTGGAAAAAAATTGCTGGTTCTGAGAGGAAGAAAGAAAGAAAAAAGACAGATCGATGAATCAGATGAGGCTGCATGAGGAGAAAAGATCATACAGTTCAAACAGGGCATAATTTAAAGGGAAATCTGGGAATAACACTGCCATCTTAGACAGAACCATACCCTTTTATTTTAAATCAATGTACTTAAAGGGCACAACGCCTCTTAGGATGGCAATGTAAGAAACTGAACAGAACACCCACAAGGCCCTCTGGCAATGATCTGGTCCTAAGGATGTTACTAAGAATTCAGTCCCATTCAGCTCTGGAAAGCAACTGCAGCCTTCTGACTACTATAGGGGCTCCTCATTCCCCCCCTCACTATTGTCACTGAAACTGACCTTTCAATTAGCAGTTTCTGCTTAGTAGCCACAGCAACCTTACCACTTGCTCTGTCTCTTTCAATGAGCACAATTACTCTTTATTACAAAAAGAAATCACTGTTTTTAACCCAAGCTTGCTGTGCCTATTTGAGTGCTCCTTTCTCATGAAGTTCCATTTGGCTTGAAGCACTCTCCAGAAAGAGGCCTGTATAGCTCAAAATGTATTGGGACTGTTGACTATTATCTTGGATTAACATTATTTTCTGCACACTGGTGTGCATCTTAGCTTAGGCTGGAGCAAGTTCCCCCAGCCTAGGATGCCTTCCCTCTACCTTGAGCAATTCTTTTACTGGAGGAAGCACCACTTAAACTGGAGGAAGACTTTAAGCTTTGTCTAGTGGAGTGGCACAATACAATCCACCTTTTCTAATGGCTGCTTCAGATATGGATGGCACCAGCCTCCTTTGTGTCTTTGCACACTTTGCAGCACAAGCAGCACCTGGAGAGCCAGTTTGGTGTAGTGGTTAAGCGCACGGACTCTTATCTGGGAGAACCAGGTTTGATTCCCCACTTCTCCACTTGTACCTGCTGGATGACCTTGGGCAAGCCATAGCTCTGTACCAGCTGTTCGCTCAAGGACAGTTGTCTCAAAGCTCTCTCAGCCCCACCTACCTCACAGGGTGTCTATTGTGAGGAGGAGAAGGGAAACAAGTTTGTAAGCCACTCTGAGACTACAAGTGAAGGGCGGGGTATAAATCCAATCTCTTATCTTCTTCTTAAGGACAGGCAGCTATTTTCAGAAATATCCTCATGCTTTCCAGGCAAGCCAGCTATGCAGATACACTCTTTGGACTCTGCCATATGGATGGGATCAGGGACCTGCTCAAAAGCACTGAATCAGCACATCGCCGTTGGGAACAGCTTGTGACCCTTATGTCATGAAGGTTCCCTGACAGCAAGTTAAAACATGGAATCCAAACTGCTAGAGAAAGTAAAGAAGAAAAATCATGCCCAATGTGTTTATATTCTGGACTGAATAGGCTAACCCAGCTGAGACAGATGGGAACAATGGAGGCAGCAAATGTGCTGGCCAGGAGTCCTACACAGCATATGAAGTTGGGGCACAGGGAGATGGGCGTGTCTGCTTCTCACCTTTGGGTCTGCTCCGAGCATAGTGCACCACAAGATGGAGGCCCAAGCGCACGATGCCTGGTTGGTATTAGAGATGATCACCACAGGGAAAGTGGATGTCTAATGGAGAAACATCAGAGAGGCTGGAGACTGGAAATCAGCACTGCACTGAACCATACAATGCCAGATTAAAGGACCAGATTGGCCCGAAGTCAACAGATCTCGGAAGCTAAGCAGGCTCAGCTGTGGTTAGTACTCACATGGGAGGCCCCCAAGGAAAACCAGGGCCGCTACGTATAGGCAGGCAATGGCAAAACCACCTCTGAATATCTCATCTTGAAAACCCTATGGGGTTGCTGTAAGTCAGCTGTGACTTGGTGGCACCTTTCACCACCACCCATGTTTACTCTCTGGCTGCTTAACGTGCAAGAGACCCTGACAGATATTTATGATGAGCCTCCTTTGCCCCCATTTTCCTCCGGCTGTCTTACTATCTCATCATATCTCAGAAGCTGGCGAGTACTTGGATGGGAGACCTCCAGAGAATACCAGGGCCAGGAAACTAGAAGCAGGCTATCAAGCCACTTCTCTGAATGTCCTCTGTGCCCCACTAGGAGTCACCAGAGGTCACCATGACTTCCAGGTACACACACACACACATGCAATAATACCCCCAAAAAAAGAACGTAAGAGAAGCCCCACTGGATCAGACCAGTGGTCCATCTAGTTCAGCCTCCTGTTTGACACGGTGGCCAAATCAGTTGGCCTAAAGGATCAACAGGGCATAGAGGCCAAGGCCTGTCCCTGAAATTGCACCCTAGAGGTGGTACTCAATAGTTTACTGTTAACATCATAGTTTCCCTTTAGTCACCTTGATTATCCTCCATAAATCTAATTTCCTTTTAAAGCCATTGATGCTCATGGCTATCTCTATGCCCATTGGTGCTGAACTCCACAGGCAACAAGGAATAGGGCTGACACCTTTTTGTTTAGTAGTTACCTGATGGGTAAAATCCTTTCCCTGGCAATGGAGTGGTCCCAAGGACAACGATCAACTTTACCACACGGTGAAAAGCAGAAAGTGGGTGGCAATTCAAGCAGAAGAGTAGCGTTATCATGTCAATGAGCTTGGCACCTCGTAAGTAATCAAAAGCTGTCTCTCCTGGTGGGGATCAAGTACATCAGTATCCCCTGGCTGGAAACAGCATCGCCTACGTGCCACACAACCTTCAAGCAACCAAGCTGCTAAAAGCATTGTCTCCCTCCCCATAGCCCTCACTCCTCCTATGAGTGGTCCTCATACCTGAAGCTGGCACTGGAGACCTTGGTAGCAATAATCTAGTGTGAACGTGATGACATGCAGCTCCTCTGTAACAGGCAATGTTCCCTGCAATGAAGGACGGGGGAGGTTACACCCAATTAACACCGCCCGCTAACTCAGGGCATGGTCTGAAGGCACCCCATGCGGCAACCTTCCTGAAGCTATCTCACCAGTACTTTGATAGGAGACCCCTTGACGTACTCCTCGTAGGTTTCACAGATAGAAGGCAGGATAAAAATGTAATTAAAATACAGTTGTGATTATATGCAACAAGAGTGGGACTTGCAAGGACTCACGGAGGATGGGAAATCAAATCCTCCATACCCCTGGTTCTTCTCGTCTTGAGTGTGAACGTTTCTTCCCTCCCATCTAGCACGTCTACCCAATCATTTGTTTTCCTTCTCCTCCCTGCCCACCCAACTGGCAAGTTCCTCCACCGGCAGTCAATCACTACTTTTAATTTTTTTAACATGTTCACAAGTCAACTGGGGTTTCTTTCTGACATCTGCAGAAGTGCAACTATTGCTAGCTATATAGCAGCAGGGGTGTGGGGGGGATGCTAACTCCAATCCCCCCCCCCCTTTTTACAGGTCTGTGTACAGCTGGGGTTTACTTCAGTTTTGCAGAAAGATACACCAGATTTGCACACTGGAACTAGCCATGGGAACTAGATGTATGATGCTCTTAATATGAAAGCTACTTTCCTGATAATACAGGATAAAATACAGGATAGAAGTGATACTAGCTACATGACATAATACTTGGAAGTGGAAAAGCTCTGTAATATGCCATGCTCAAAACCCCCAAAGTTGTTACTGTGATCTGAAGTCCGCAGATCAGAGAGGCAGGGGTATCCCTATAGCCCCCTTACTCTTTGGCCTTTCAGCCACCACTTCTCCCAAGTGTACCAGTGAAAGGATGGACATATTATGTACAGGAGCAGTATCCCAAGTTTTCCAAAACAAGCAAAGGACACAACCCTTCGCCTTACCCCAGTACTGGCCCATACCCCCAGTATTCACTCAACCCACAAACACACGGCCAGTGGCTCATTGCTTTCCTAGTAGGCAAACCCACCTCGCTGGCACCTTTACCACCTTTGCCTTTACCCGAGCCAGAAGATTTTTGTTCTTTCAGCATCTGCCAAGAGAACAGAAGAGGAATCACAGAGAGTTGGAAGCAACACAAGACCCTGGGATCCAGTTCCTTACCACCAAGAAAAGCTATTCTTGTGCTTCTCAATTTATATAATCCAGACCGCAAGTGGCCCACATGACCAGAGCAGTATGAATAAGAGGCCCCTCTATCAAGGTGGAAATTTACAAGGCCCAAGCAAGGGAACTGGATTATGACGGAGGACTTTATGAACAAGAGACATGTACCAAATTCTCCCAAAAGAAACTGGACAGGAGTCAAGACCCCCAAGCTCTCCCTCCCCTCCAACCCAATTCCTTTTCCAAAAGTCAGCAAGTGAAAAAAAAAATAAGTGCCTCATGGACACTAATGGTGTCACAGGTACACAGCTCATGAGCAGCATTCAAACTCCAAGGAGAGAGTGGATCACACTGAGTGCCCATAGCCATCAGAGAAAGGGGAATGCTGCAGAGGCATGGACTCTTCCCAAAATGCCCCCATACTGCACTCAACACTTAAAAAAATTAAGCTTTTATAAGTGAAAGACATAAGAAAAGCCATGCAACTGTAGAAGAACATCTCTTGCCTTTCAGGGTCCTGCCAAGGACTGCAACAATAGTGGGATGATTTACAAGCCTTCGGCACTTCTTTTTAAAACTTTCCTAACTTGATTTGGAACAATGACTTTTCAATGCATTAGAAGTATAGTTCAGTTTTTACTGCTGGCCTTCTTTGTGTATCTTAAGAGGCTACTGCAAAACTCTGCCTAGAGTTCCAAGTCCTCCATCTCCATCTCTCTCTGGATAGGCAACTGTAGAGCCTCATAATGTAGTGGACAAGCTCTCTTCCCCCCCAGCTCCTCTCTCTCTCTCTCATCTTCAGAAGCATTCCTTTCCTTTTTCTTATGAACAAAAGGATAGAAAACTTTTTCCATAGTCTGATTAAAATCTGGTGGTAGCTCCAGAGGCCAGGAAATTTTTTTCTTTGGGGCCAAAGTTTGAGCTGTGGCCTTAACAACAGGTCATTCCAAAGCTAGGGCCTGGTAAAGTTCTAGTTTTCAGGCCCTCTTCTATAACCCAAGTAGAGTTTCCCACCCACCCTCCAGTACACCCACACCTTTCCCAGACCTCCAAACTGTGGCCTTTCAGCCACCAGTCTCACCAGACCCTTACAATGTGACTGAAGTCACAGACAAGGCCTTCCACCTGGGGCCTGTCCTTCACCATGGTTTTAGTGTTTGACGGCAAGATGTTGAATCTTCGAAACCTTCAAGGGGGAAAAAAAGGAAGAGTGTTATATAACGACATTGGATTGTCGGGTTTTCTTACATTTTTCCCTGATGCCTTCAGGGCTGTAACACTGCTATGTAGCGTTTTTATTGCTGGCTCTGCCAAGTTTTAAGTGGGTTGATGGTTTCTATCATTCAAGCAGCTGCCAAATGTTTTTGTGATGCGAGGCTTATAATTTTGCATTTCAATGTTCTAATTTTGATAAGCTACCCTGGGTAGCTTATTTTGGTATAAGGGCAGGTCATAAACACAATGAAACAAGTATAAGTAAATCAACCACAGAAGTAGTCCATCACCTCCCAGTGCTAAGAACTCAAAATGTTCCAACTGAGAAATATTATGTATGCATCTATCTATACATTTTGAATATATTGCCTAAATTTTGGTTGTTAGCCCCATTATTGGATACCGAGCTCTTCCAATCACACGGTGACACTCCTAATAGTGAAGGGTGGCCCTATGGTGTGCAAAATTCCATGGATTACATCTTAAGTTGCCGTAATGGAAAAATGTAATTAAAAAAACCCAACTGGGATGGCCAGGAAGAAAAAAAGATGACTGACTGGGTACACTGAGGAGGGCAGGACAACTGGACCATCGGGTGGGGTGGCAAAGGAAAGATACACAGCGGCAAAACAAAGTAGGGAATGGTGGGGGGGGGGATTTCCCCCTCCCCTGTGAGTTCTCATGAGTCACAGCAAAATCCATGAACACTGGGAGATAAACGTCTGATGTCTCCTTGAAGCAGACAACCAAATCCCCTGCAAAATTCAACATCATGTGATCCAACCATGAGTAAATGAAATTGCAACCCATAAATTGCAAATGTTTCCTTTATGCAGATAAGCTTGTGATACAATCAGTCCTATCCTGGACAATCAGCTTCCAATATCCACGCCACTCTCATTAGTCTGCTAAGCTGGAGGGGCCCTGGATCCCACGCCATGCCTGTGCCAGATTAGAAAATGACGAGTCTTCTTTCACCTTACTGCCGTCCCTCAGCTGTCACTTACCCTGCCAAAACAGCAGAATCCCTGCAAGAAATTAACAAGAGAAAAGATCAGTGGATGCTCTAGCACCCCCCCCCCCATTGTACTACCACAATCGCCAGCCCTGTACTTGTAGGAGGGATGGGGCAATCGGAGCCAGTGGGTTCAGCTAGAAAACATACCTGTCAATCTCCATCTTCACCTCCATCTTGTGGTCTTGATCCATCAGCTTCACCAGGAGCCTAAATAGCAACACAGTAAGACACAATCTACTTGAACACATGAAGGTGCCTTGTCAGGCCACTGGTCTACCCGGGTCAGTATTGTCTGATCTGACCGGCTGAAGTTCTCTAGGGTCTCAGCTAGACTGTATGTGTTTTGGCCTTTTGGCCTTCCTCAGTGATCAAACAAATGACATTACAGAATGGCTCCTGAGATTACAATGCAACAATAATTTCTTATAAATTGAACAAGATGTAATTTTTTGTTGATTATTGTCTGTGATCAATATTACTCAGCTCTCAGCTCAATCGGTTCAATACAACATTAATGACCTACAACCTATGCTGGACAATGATACTCCGCTCTCACAGGTATTGGAAGGCAAACCTTTCTTGCCCACAGACACCCTTCTAAACTCAAACAACTTGGTTTCTTGCAGGTTCCAAAGTCTGTGCCCATTTTAGGAAGTGCACTGTTGTGAGCGGGAAGTTGTTATACTTTCATTCCACTCTTCCTCCAACAAACTCAGGCTGACATGCATGGCTCTCCATTCTATCCTCGCTGCAACCCTATGAAGTAGGTTGGGCTATTAAGAGGATGACTGGCCCAAGGTCACCCTTGTAAATTTCATGGCAGCTCAGAGATTTGAACTTGGGTTTCCTCAGTTCTTGCCCAACATCTGGATGCCCATGATCAGCCCTGCCCACATGGTCATGTGATTCACAGAAACAGAACTGCATAACGCACAAGCAATTCCCATGGTTGGCTACATATATGAAGGGGAACTGATTACCAATCCTTACATAGTTCACAAAGCTCACATAATTGAGGAAGATGAATTTTTCAATAGCAGCGAGGAATCTATGCTTTTAGAGTACAAGCTGTATTTGCTAGTTAACAAAGACAAATTCACAAAACATCAGGATAGGAAATGAACAGGCAGCTCTGCTTCTTGTGACCACCTTAACTCACTCTCTCTCTCTCTCTCTATACACACACACACAAATCTCCCAAGGAACACTCTAGTGCTGGGATTTCTTAAAAGGTTATTCACCACTTTTTTCCAGAACAAGCCAGCTCCTCAAGACTGGACATAGTTGTGCAATATGAAGCCCAATAGAACACACATTCTAAAGGAAGGCTCACAAACCACGTTCACATCTTGTGTCCAGTCAATGAATGGCTTCTCATTCTCAGCCAGTTCTGCCTCTATAGAACAGTATCACAATTGAGTGGGTGATAACAGAGTTCTACCTGCAGTGATTAACCTGCAAGATCTCATTCACAATAGCACTCAGTGATACAGTCCGTAAGCGTCAGTTAGCACTGCCATAGGCGTGGGTATGATCAATGTATTGCTGAGTTACATGTATCAATACTGGCTGTTTTACCCTCAGGTTATGATCCCATAACATTGCCTTGTGTTCCAAGGTTTCTTTCAACCCCTTTAGGTCCCGCCCGGAAGATAGCATCGGTATCCTGACTCCCACCTTTGGAATGCAAGTCTTGCTTGCCTGCTTCGCTTTGCGCATGCTCATTACTCATTTGCTTCCCTTCCCTTCTTATCTCTACCTGGCTATTCCTTGGCTAACGACCTTGAACAGGAGAGCCTCCTGTTATGTGTTACATGAATCACAGGTGTTATGTATTTCTTTTGCTTTGTTTCCTCTGGGAACATTTTCTCCAAAAATCCTCAACAGTATTTTTCCCTGAGAACCTATTTTGCCGCACTTTCCTTGGGAACACTGAGCCAGTGTATTTGGGCGCCAATAATTCTCTCTATTGATTGGTAGATGGTAGGCAGGCCATGTTTCATATCAAGTATAATTGCAATGGCATTGTTAGGCTTGGGCATTACTAACAGGAAAAGTGTTTGACCAACATGATCTTTTCTACAAATAAAGGACTTTCTACTTAAGGAGACCTGTTGTGGACTATATCTCTTGGCCATTCTCACAGTAAGGGAACATTGTGGGGCTGCTATTCAAAATGGCAGCCCTGAGACCACTCCCCTCCCCCACCCAGACCAGTACTCTGGCTGAGACATGCAAGCAACTGCTGCTAGCGAGAATATGGAAATGCTCAGGACGATAATGTTAGTCACATTACACATTAAAGGCCGGAGCGAGGGGGAAGAGAAAACCCTCACAATGGAACTGTCATGTCTCTTACAGAGGTGGGCCATTATCCAAGAACCAAAATGGTGAAGTGTTAAGAATGTTGAACTTAAGACTGGGAAGACCCAGCCAGGAAGCTCACTAGCCCAGTCCTTCTCTCTCAGCCTAAAATACCTCATTGGATTGTTGTGAGGTTAAAAAAGAAGCTCTGTGGATCAAAACTGGATTAAAAATCCATGTGTGCAAGGAAGGAATAACATTTGTGGTTCTACTGTGATTGATGAATGTTTGTGACTGAGGCAGACTAAGGCTGAAACTAAATGCAAGGAAGTACTGCAGGGGGCCCCAATTCAGCTTGGGACTGTGGTGCAGGGGGAAGAGGGGATTTTGCCTCCTCCCACTATGTTCCTGAGCTGAAATGGCCCCTGGTGGGGCATTATTTCCCACACTGTGGAGCTGCATGTGTTCCAGGCCCAACTTGTTTAAAATCCTCATGTCTGGTTTCAGCCTGATTCATGTTTATTCCCAATCATGGTCACAAAATCAATTCTCCAGAAAAATATTTCACTGACATCTTTAATACCTGAATCTCACTCTCCCTTCATTTCAAGATGTTTTGCTGACAACTTTCTCATTTTAAAATCTGTTCTCTCTTGGGGCTGCTTTTGAAGAAGCTGAATGCAACCAGGGGAAAAGAGAGGGGCTACTTCTCTTACCTGACTTGGACAGAGAACTTGCTGTTGGTCTTCAGCAACAGCGGCCGGCGACTGGGGAAGGGCATTTTAGGCTGAATCTCCACCACAAAAGCACTGGAGACAGAGCAGAAAGATGTCATTGTTCACCATGATAAGTCCGCACTTTTCTTCTCCATCAAATAGATGTCCTGTCTGGCCTTAGTACCTTTTTAAAAGACAGAAAATTTGCTCTTGCAGCCGCTGTTTTAAGTGACACAACTGTAGTGGCAGGGGGTCTCCTTCATAGGTCATTTTTTGATGCAGCTCATCCAGAGTCTGTAGCAGCCAGAGCAGATGGAACAGGTCTTCAGCGCTTCCTGTGTACCTGATGATACACAAAATAGATCAAAGGATAGCAGGGACACCAAAAGGGTGGCACAGGCCTGACATAAGCAGTGTATCACCAAGCCCAGAAGATCCGTTCATCAGACCTGACTGAGAGAAAAGGTCACAAGGATGGTAATAATTTTGGAGGCTGTCTTGACTACAATAGGCATTCCTCTTTGTAGTGACCACACAAAGCTAACTTATATCAAGCTAGACAACAGTTCCACATTTTTTTTTCTAAATTAAAATTGAGGGGTGCACTTCACTCTCACACCCACAGGTGCGGCTTCTCCAGCATGCCGTAATTAAGAATTATGTATAAGCGAAGTATGAAGTATGTGGCTGCAGGGTATTCACACTAATGATACAATTTAACGATATGAATAATTTATTGTAAGATAACAAACATACAAGTATATTACCCCACTGGGGAGAGAACCTTAAAATAGTATCAGTCCCAATTCACAATACTATATACAGCTAAAGATGAGCAAGTTAACAATTCTTATTCACAACTCATTTTTCAGCTAACAACTGCAGTTCATAACTTTTGCCAGTTTGATGCATCTATAGATTTGAAACAACAAGAGTCATACTGGATATATACCCTACAATCTTTATTTCCAAAAGGCTTAAATGAAAAATATGATTTGAGTTCATATATCTGGTGTCATTGCAGACAGTGATTCTGTCTTGGAAGTGATTCACCAGATCATGAAGGGCTTTTGAATAGCATTGAAACACAATGTGTAGTTATTTAATTATCAGGAAGCCTAACAGTTTAGAGGGTGACACTTGAGTCAAATCAAGGACTGCCCTCTCCTGAGTGATAAGGAACTGACTGTTCCTTGGATCTGCTTGGGGTGGGGCAGGAATTATGCCTACCACTTCTCTAGTTGTCGTAAACTGGTATCACAAGCATCCCCAATACATGCCCGCCGTTGGCGATCTTGCCACATAGATAGTTCCAACAGCAACAGGTCCCTCAGAGTGTCTGAGCGGCCCAGCAGTGCCTGGATTCCGGCCAGCACATCCTGAAAGAAAGAGACAATTCACAGATGAGACTGGATCTACTTATGCTGAGGACAAGGAGCAACGAGCAAGAACATCACTGGAGCAGCTTCAATGGTGTCCATTTTAGTGAGGTATTTAAGAAGGACATAAACATTTTTGAGTAAAGGAACCCAAGAAAGTTCCTGGCAACCTCACGACTGGTTTTCTCCATAGCCAAGGGTCAGGTTTACCTTGCGGCAATGGTCCAAATGATTTATCATGCCTTGCAGCTCTTTCCATTTGTCCCCGAGACTGGAATCAGAAGGTGTCGATCCTTCTGCCAAGAAAATAAATAAATCTGCTTTTAAAAGGAGAACTACACCCTCACTCCAAGGACCCAGCAGAAGCTCCCCACTATTCATTAAGGGCAATTCCACATGTCTCTAGAACTAGAAAAGGGAATGAGGAAAACAGAATGCCTCTCATTAGGAGATACTTCCTGGAGAGCTCTGAGCTTTTGCTGGTATTTTGGTGCAATGGTATTGCTTTTCACTATCACAGATCATGCTAGCCTGTGCAAACTAACAGTGATTGAAGAAGAAGAAGAAGAAGAGGAGATTGGATTTATACCCTGCCCTTCACTACCTGAGGGAGTCTCAGAGCAGCTTACAATCTCCTTTCTCTTCCCCTCCCCACAACAGACACCCTGTGAGGTAGGTGGGGCTGAGAGAGCTCTTTTGAGAACTGCTCTTAACAGTTTTTTTTAATAAACATTTTAATTAGAAGTAATGTGGTAACACAATACAGAAAGTGTGTATACATATATCAGAGTAACATTAACAGTCAAAAAATAAAGCACAATAAAATACCAGTACAATAAATGACTTAAGAACCTAGTGAAACATTTCGGTGCAATTTGTCCTGTACACAGAATATACTAACTGTTGTGAAGTGGGAGTGAGCTTAATATTGCCCAACAACTATTCGAACATACTAATGTTCTGGCAAATAGCCATATCTTCTGTAGTGACATAAAGTGAATTACGTCTTAATGAATGACTCAGAAAGAGATTAACCTATAGGAAACAACCAAACGGACAGCTCTTACAACCAGTTTTGAAATTGTGACTAAGTGGGGGGAATGAAGTCCTCTTTTTTTAAGAAGTCTAGTTTCGGTGACCATTTGTCCATAAATGAGAATTTTATGGGTTTCAGTGAGGTATTGTTTAACTTATCGGTAATGCATTCCATGAGATATTGATCCCACAGTTTGTGGAACTAGAGTTGAACAGTGGGCGGGCTTGCATCTTTCCAGCATGAGGCTATCGATGTCCTGGCAGCAAATATCAGAGTTTAATGTGGATTTGAGTTTATGATTCTCTATATGTGCTGGCCAGTGATCTAAAAAGAAGTTCTCTGGATTAAGTGGTATATCTATGTTTGTGATTGATTTAAATATGTCTTCCCAGAACATCCGGGACTTACCACACTGCCTCCAGCAGTGGGCAAACGTGCCAATTTGTTGACACCCTCTCCAGCACAGCTCATGTGGGAAATTAGGAGTGGAGTAAGGTACCATCTTATCATAATTTTGAATCTTTGTAGTTCTAATGGCATAGAGTAAGGAAACCAATTTGCTGAGGTCCATAGTTCGGACCAAAATTTTTCATCTAGTGTCGGGCTGCAGTCAGTTTGCCATGAATTTTGGTATGCCATGGGTTTGGGGTGAACCTCTTTGATAAGGAGTTGGTATATGGCTTATATCAGCCTTCTATTGTGGGATTCGAAGAGTTTGAGTATCATTTCAAACTCTGTACATGGCTGGGCAAAAATGGAATTGATTTTGTGTCTACTGATGACATGTTGCGTCTGAAGGTGTAAGAGCCACGGCATTGTGAAACCTAGTTTATGTTCTATTTCTGCTTTTTTTAATAGACCTTGTTTTGTTGCAGTATCACAGAGGTGAAAGACTTCAGCTTCTCGCCAGTTCCTGAGGTGAGTAGGGTTCACAGTTTCTGAAAACCAAGGTTGGTTCGTAGAAGTAGTGTATCTGGAAGTGCAGGGAACTAGCTTTTTACGCGACAATTTCCAAAGAGTAAGCATTGGGCTTAGAAAGGTGTTGAGTCGTACTGTTTTGGATGAGATGGGTGTCGCGCCCCAAATTAAAAAGTCTAATGAGGCTGGGTATGTGAGATCTGAGCAGAGCTTAATCCAATCCGGTTTTGGCATCCTTAATGGTGGATGTGTCCCCGGACTGCTCTGGGAGGCGCGACCCGAGCCCGGCGACCAGGAGAGGTGCCGGCTGGCTTTCAGCACCCCCAGAGCCCTTGTAGGGGGCTCCTAGCCTGAGGCGCGTGGGGAGCCTCTCCCGAGGTGGCAACCGGAGGATCGAGGCTCCCCTTTGCCTCAACAGGTTAGGTTAGACTGTTGTATCTTCACAGTGTTTGCTTGTAAAGTTGCCTTTTGGTAAATTGCAAGGTCCGGCAAACCAAATCCTCCTTGTGATTTAGGTATCCTTAAAATTCGAAATCCTATTCTAGGTCTTTTCTCGGCCCACAAGAAATCTCTCAAAGTGGTCTGCCAGTGTTTAAGAAGAGAAGGAGGGATAGCTATTGAAATTGCCCTAAAGAGAAAGATGAATTTTGGTAAAATAAATGATTTTAAGAAGTTATATCTATCAGGCCAAAAGAAGTTCAGTCTGTTCCATTTAAAAATAGTGTTACGTACCTCTGTGTGAGTGGCCGCATGATTAAATTGTAGTAATCTAGATGGAGTAGCTGGGATTTTAATTCCCAGGTAAGGTAAGTAATTCTGGACCCACTCAAAGTTAAATAAATGTTGGAGTCCTGTCTGGTCTTCATTAGAAAGGAGTACAGGCAAGATTTGAGATTTCATGTCATTGACTTGCAAGCCAGAGACAGACCCAAATGAGGACAGAACTTGTAGTAGAGCAGGAATGGAAGCAGAAGGGTTTGTTAGATATAACAGCATATCGTCTGCAAATAAGGACATTTTATATTCGGAACCTCTAATTGTAATACCTGAAATGGAGCAATGTGACCATATGGCGTGCGCAAGGGGTTCTACTGCTAGGGCAAACAGTAGAGGGGAAATGGGGCAGCCTTGCCTAGTCCCTCTTTTAAGTTCTATTCTTTGTGATTGGGAACCATTGACCCTTATGTTTGTAGTGGGATTTGCATACAGACTTTCGACTGTTGCTATAAATTTGGGGCCAAATCCCATGTTTCTGAGAACTGAGAACAGATATGGGAAGTTCACTGTATCAAAAGCCTTCTCCACGTCCAATGCAAGAAGAGCCATAGGTTGCTTCTTATGTGTACAGTGCTGGAGTAAATGCAAAGTTTTATACGTATTGTCCGCTGTGGGGGATAAAACCAACTTGGTCGGTGTGTATATATCCTGAAATAAAAATATTTAAATGTTTAGCTAGAATAGATGTGAATATCTTCAGATCTTGGTTTATAGTAGGGAGATCAGGCGATAGGATTTGGGATTTAGAGGGTCTTGATTTTTCTTTGGTATTACCACAGTTATCACCTGTTGCCAAGAAGGAGGAATGATTCCGGTGTCGAATACATGGTTGAATGCTTTGGTCAGTGGGCTAACTAGGTGTGGAGCAAATACTTTGTAGTATTCCACGGGGTAACCATCTGGACCCGGGGCCTTATTGTGTTTTTAGTAATTTAATATTATCTAGTACCTCCTGTTCCGTGATTGGTTCTTCAAGAAGTAGTCTGTGTGGACTTGTTAAGGTGGTATGGATAGGAAATTTGTTTATTTCTCTCTGAAAAGTGCCAACACTAGGTTACATAATCTGTGAAATGGCCATGAAATAACTGCCTCTAAACTCAGCAATTCTAGATATTTATAAAAACTAAACATTCTAAAGGAAGGATTTGTATGATTTATTTTGCAAAGGGAATGTTTTTGGAGGACCTTGATGTTAACAAAACCCTATAATTTGGGGAAACAATGACATTGCAGCAATTCCTGAGCACTTTTAGGCACATATGCAGGAAATCAGACAACTAGGAAGAATTGGTAAGAACTGGGGACTTTGCAAAGAGATATAAAGAAAACAGTTAAGAGTGTCTTATCTGAACCCATCAGGAACCCTATGAGAGAAAGGCCCCTCCTCCAGCCATATTGATGCTTCTGTCTGTCCCCCACCCCACCCCACCACATCCCCATCCTCACGCAGTATCTTGAATGCAGCAAACCGGAAGGTAAAGATCCCCTGCACATCCTCAAGTTGATCTATGGAATTCTTTAGACCCTGTGGAGCAGACCAGAGAACATGCTCAGTCAAGGAGAATGAATGTAGATGCCTGTACACTGCATCCCCCAAGCAGAGTTAAGCTGAACCCAAAAGCCTCTGATCCTGTCGCGTTTTTCCTTTCTGCCATTCAGAATCCCTACACGGATGCTCTGGACCCTGGACCCTATTTTTTGCTCTGTGCTGCCCACTTCGAACACAGGGGCACAGTGACGCAGAAACAGAAAGTTGCCAAAAACAACCGGGGATTGTTGCATGCATGAAAAGCAGGGTATCCTGTGATAACTTGCCAACTAACAAGATGGGTGGCAAGGCCACAGTCTTTGGACTGGCAGAGACGTGGAAAACTGCACCATGGAGCTGGGATAGTTTAGCAGCTGGAGTCTAAACAAATGGGGATTCAGGATATGACTCCAGAGTAATTTTCAGGAGACTCGCAATGCCATCCTAAGCAGACATGCATCCTTCTAAGCCCACCAACTTCAACAAAATTAGAACAGGGCAATTCTGCTGAGGGCTGCACTGCCAGAATAGTAGACCTATCATTGTGCATAAGGCACATATTCCACTTGGACAAGAGGAAAGCACAGTGGCGTCACGGTCAACCTCCAAGGCAGGCTCTTGCTTACCACCCCACCCCTGCTTTGTAGGCTTTCAACATAGGCCTGTGATTTGCCTGGGTTAGGCAGGCAACCTCCTGGCAGTTCAGCCCACCCACCTACATGGTCTGGCAGAAGAAATGTCGGGAGGGGGAACAGGATGGAAATCACATCGGTGCATCTGGCGATGCACTGGAATTCCCACAAAATTTGGGGGAATTCCAGAGCACCACCTGATGCCATTTCTGAATTTTCACCCAGAAGTGATGTCAGCATGCTCCATGACATCATTTCCACCCCTTGCCTTGTCTCCAAGGCCTCCAGAGGTGCGAGGCAATGGCCTGGCAGTCCTGTTTCAGCATGATGCAGCTTGGATGGGAAAAAAATATCGGTCATGAAAGATACCTGGGGGCTGAGTTCTCACTGGATAGTATCTGTGACATCACCAGTGATGAGTAACACACTTAATTCCTTCTGGTGCCCAGGGAGGTTTCTAAAGCATTTCTTCATTATTTTTTTTTAAAGGAGTTGGTAAGAGATGGAAGCATGCCCACTACATGGAAAAGAAAGTGCAAACCCCTGAAGGCGATGCCTCATCATTTCAAGAAAAGGGTTTTTTTAAAGTAACACATTTGTTTTTAAAGTATTTCCTTCCTTTCTCTCTTCTGTTCAACAGATCCAAGTAATTTGGAAATGGGGGATTCAAAATAATCTCCTCCAGTTAGAAGTCCTCCCTCTTCTCAATTAGGTTCAAAGTTCAGTAAATTTCAGGCCCAAGTGGCTGCCCCATTGTTAGCCATTCCACTATTGCTGCCCCTTTTCCAGCCAAATACAGCTGCATGCCTGGGAGTGGGGGGCAGCAGCAGGCATTGTGCTGCACAGCAACTCCAGGCAATGTTTGAGGAATGATAAGGGATCAGTGCAAAGAGCTCAAGGAAGGCACTCAAGATCCATTATGTTTCCAGAGACGTCACTGGGTATGTGGCACAGGTAAAACTTAGCAATGGTCAATGATTTTAAAACAAAAATAGAAGGTCCTTCCAGAACAGTAAAGAGGATTTTCTCTCACCTCCCAAGTTTATCTTTAAAAGGGGGAATTGATTGGACCAGACACTGCCTGCCTGTTTGGTCAAGCCAATTTCACCCCTCCACAGACTCATACAGGACTGGCAGAAGCAGCTGCAATTAGGAAAGAGGCTCCACCCCAACTTCCATTAAAGCGCCCGCGCTCTCACCTGAATTGCCTTCCTCATCTCTGCTAGCCGTTCCTCAATGTTGTTTTCCTGGCCAGTGATAAAGGCTGCAAGCGGGGGCTCCAACCTTGTCTGTACAGGGAAGTAATATGTACATTACTTATCTCAGGTGGCTAGATTTCTATTCGAAACAAAACAGTAAGAATATAAAAACACAGGACGAAGATCCTGCTGGATCAAACCACTGGTCCATCTAGTCCTGCAAACCATTTCACACAGTGGTCAACCTCTTGCCCTGGAGGGGCAAACAAACAGGACATAGAGGCCAAGGCCCTCCCCTTGCTGCTGCCCCCCAGCACTGGGATTCAGAGGTTTGCTGCTTCTGTCAAGAGAGGTCAATACAGCTAGCAGCCACTGACGGACCTCTCCTCTGTGAATCCATCTTTCGAAGCTGTCTGTGCTTGTGGCCATCACTATCTCCACTGGCAGAGAATTCCATCGTTAAATTACTTGTGGAGTGAAGAAGCATTTCAGGACACCTTTCAGAACAGTGGTTCTCAAACTTTCTCCCTTCAGGGAATCCTTTTCATATCCACTTGTCTACCATGGCACATCACCAAAAATTCTAGGGTATGTGCTAAGATTCAAAATTTGTTTGCATAGAGTGCAGATCAAAAGCCTAATCGCTTCTCAGACACTTTAAATGGACTGAAAGTGCATTCCAGAATATGCCCACCAGTTTCCTGTGTGGTTTCATATTGCAGAGGATGATTGGCAGTGGTTGGCAAGCCATCTTCCAGAGACAGGAGGCACGTCTGCCATTAAGGATCTTATCACTGCTGGATCCCTGGTTTCTCTGGAGCTGTTCTAAAACCACTGCTCTAGAAGTACTCTGGCAAAGTATTACAGTAACAGAGAGCCCACAAAGGGAAAAGGCAGTAAAAAGCATGAGAAACAAGACATTGGTGCTAGATTATAGGGATGACAGAGCACCACGGAACGTTATACCAGAAGGAGCAGAGAGGGGTGTGCCCAGCACTGTCTTCTCCTGTATCCTATGTGCAAGATTTGTTTGCTACAGAAACCAGAAAATGTCGGCTATGTTCAATAAATGCAACTTTCTAGTCCTTGGTGTTGTGAAAATCTGTTTGAAAATATCTTCAATATAGTTCCAGACTGATGGGCTTCTGGGCTGTGCAGGAATACCCAAATCCCCCACTCTTCCTGCTTCCCTCCCCATATGCCTCTGCTTATTGATACCTTTCTTCCTCCAACCATTACACTCAGCCGGGGGGCGGGATCCAGATTTGATCAACACTTTAATATCAAGTTCAGAACGCAAATTTAAAGATATTAATGAACAAGAATTAAGTAACCCTATATGATCGATTTTCAGTGAGGAAAGGCAAAATAAATAAGGGTGCTGGAAGAGTTGTACTTCAGCCTGGAAGGAAAGTTGAGGGGCACTCTGCAACAGATACTGTGTTACAAGGATCATCAGGACTGTCTCTCCCAGTACATCCCTCAAAGGGAGTTACACTCTATGGACCAACATCTGCTGGTGATCCTGAAGGAGGTCCTCTTAGCTGCAACCAGAGCCAGAGCCATATCAGCTCTGGCGCCGGCCTAGTGGGACACCCTCCCAATTGAAATCTGGGCCCTGCGGGACAATATAGTTTCGCAGGGCCTGCAAAACGGGAGATGTTCCACGAAGCCTATGGTTGAGGCAGTGGAGATCTAGCAATACTGGCCTCCCCCGGTGCATTTTCCATCTTACTAGATACTCCCTGCCATCTACAGGGCACATACATGGTGCCGACTCAGGAGTACTGGTTTTAAGTGGCATCATAAATTATATTATAAATGATATTGAAGTTAGATATTAATAATTGCTGGTATTATATTTATTGTATTGTCATTGTACTATTGTATTCTATCATACTGTTGTAACCCGCCCTAAGCCTTGCATTGCAGGGAACGAATCAAATCACTAAATAAACAAGGAAGGAGCAATGGATTACAGTGACATGATAGGCTCCGGGGGTGGGGGGACCAGATAGCTAGGCTCAGTAGGAACACGTCACGCCCCATTCCCTTACCGGAGAGGTGGCCAGGGCTGCTGACAGAATAGCCTTCTCCTCTCTCAACAAACCCGCAATTAGGTTGGCCAGGTCCTCTGGATGCTCTTCATACCTGTTCTGGAAATACCAGCAGAATGACAAAATTAATTACTTAATTCAAACATCTATATCCTGTCTTTCCTCTTGGCTCTAAGTGGCTTACAAATCACAATTTAAAACATGCAGAACAAAATAAAACTGCAATTACCAAGTAAACTTACATTGCTCATATTCTCTCTGTTACATGCAAGGCAAGCTCTGAGCAGATCACTTCCATGATTCCTGGTTAAGTCCATCACAGCCCAGCCCAGCCTTGAATACCTTTGTAGCCACACAACAGCTGTTTGTGCCACAGAGCCAGGCTGTTGCAGCATTGTGGCTGTTTTTGCTCAGTCCAAGAACCAAATCCTCTTAATTAAATGACCCTTTGAATGACCATCAGCCAGACAGAACTGTCTGCTTTTTGTGCCCGTGAAATCAGTGGTATGCATTCGAGAAGTGATTGCAAGAAAAGACTACAAGGTTAGTTGGTTCATAGGCAGACACCAAGGGCACACATAGACCCCTAAGTAGTAAACATCAACTAAAAAATCTCATATGTGATTTTTAAAAATATCTCATGGGATTTTTCTTTTTACTATATGACCTTTTCAAACTAGAGATAGTGGCAGACAGATGGTCTGGGGGAAAGGCTGCAAGAAAGCAGTGTAAATGTACCAGAGAAAACTGTGATCATGATAACAGAACATATCCAAATTAATAGGTGAACTACAGGCTCCCTGCTGGCAAGTAGCAAGCTGGATATGAACCAAGCATTTTGCAAAAAGAAATTAAAACCTGGCTCATCCACAATCTTCAAAACAAGTTACTGCATTCCCCACCTCAATCCTGTCCTCTCACCCTCTACACACTGCATAAAGCATAGCAAAAGATTAGAGTCTGGCACTAGGAACTTTCTGGTTAGCATCTTACAATGAGCAGAAGGTGCCTAGCACTGGAGGAACACACTCCGTAATGGAGCACCACCTCTGCAACAGAAGACACTCGGCAGAAGCAGGGGAAAAGGCTAGGGCCCAGGACTATGTAATTAGCCTTTAGCATTGGTTTGGTTTGGGTAGAACAGTGTAAGATGAGGGACAAAATATTAAAGGTGGATTTTGCTTTTAACAACGAGTTGGAGAAGTTTTTTTAATAAATTGCTTGCCCGCTTACAATTCCCTGCATAATTTAGAAAAGTAGCTGTACATTAAATTTGTGTCAAACACAAAGTTTTAATTTAATTAATCGGCAAGAAAGCAGCAGGTAAACATGCTCTAATCAACTGACAGTCCCAGTACTCTATTAGCACTGCACTCTTCCTCCCACAGCCACACACATACAGTTCTGTGCCTTGGATGAACTGGTTGTTGTCGTTATGAATTATTATTTATTGTTTCACCATATGTTACGAGCTGCCCTGAGTCCGCTTGTGGGGCACGGCGGGATGTAAACCGAATAAAATGGATAAATAATAAAATAAATACCTGCAGGCTGAGTTTTGAACGGCGCAGGTTGTGTTTGATGACCATGTCTGAATTGTTCTCTGCATGCCACACAAGACGCCCAAGCTGCTCATCCAGAAGAGCCAGCATGGTTTGGAAAAGCCAGCAGGCCTGTGAGTGGTCAGACTGCACAACCTGGTTCCTGAAATGCAAGGGAAGCAAGGAGAGAATGAAGTTTTGGCGTGGACATAAAGAAAAAAGGATATGGTCAGACAGAACAATCCCCATAGAAGTGAATGGAATGCTAGGAGTCAGAAAATGAGATATGGAGTTAGCACCTAAGAGCCTAACTTCATAACACACAGTCCTCAGGCCATGTCTGGGTACGCCACAAGAACTGTTAGCCGGAGATACACTAACAAATTGCCTGCTAGGTACTCAATTTCCAGATGATATAGGGTCCAATTCAGATCAGGACTATGGCACAAGAAAGGAGCTACATAAGAACATAAGAAGAGCCCTGCGGGATTACATCAGTGGTCCATCTAGTCCAGCATCCTGTCTCACACAGTGGCCAACCAGTTCCTCTGGAGGACCAACAATGGGGCACAGAGGCTGAGGCCTTGCCCTGATGTTGCCTCCTGGCTCTGGGATTCAGAGATTTAGTGCCTCGAAATGTGGATGTTCCCCCCAGTCACCATGGCTAGTAGACGCTGATAGAAACTATCTCTCATGAATCGATCTAATCCCCTTTTAAAGCTGTTTATTCCTGTGGCCATCACTACATCCTCCGGCAGCGCAATCCACATTTTAACCATTTTCTGTAAAGAAGTATTTCCTTTTGTCCGTTCTGAAATCTGCTGCCCATCAGCTTCATTGGATGCCCTCGAGTTCTAGTATTTTGAGAGAGGAAGAAAAGGTTTTCTTTGTCAACTTTCTCCACACCATGCATAATTTTATAAGCCTCTATCATGTTCTCTATCAAGTCCTTAAAGAGTTGGGAGTATTAGACCACCTCACATGTCTCCTGAGAAACCTGTATAAGGTTCAAGAAGCGACAGTTAGAACCTGATTGGTTTAGCATAGGAAAAGGAGTATGGCAAGGATGTATATTGTCACCCTGCTTATTTAATTTATATGCAGAGTACATCATGCGACACGCCGGCTTGGATGAATCACAAGCTGGAATTAAGATTGCTGGGAAAAACATCAACAACCTCAGATATGAAGACGACACCACTCTAATGGCAGAAAGTGAAGAGGACCTAAAGAGCCCCTTGCTTAGGGTGAAAGAGGAGAGCGCAAGAGTTGGCTTGAAACCCAACATCAAAAAACTAAGATCATGGTATCCGGCCCCATCAATCCTTGGCAAATAGAAGGGGAAATCATGGAAGCAGTGGCAGAATTCACATTCCTGGGATCCAAGATCACTGCAGATGGTGCCTGCAGCCATGAAATTAAAAGACGCCTGTTCCTTGGGAGGAAAGCAATGGCAAACCTAGACAGCATAATAAAAAGTAGAGACATCACCCTGCCAACAAAAGTCCATATGGTCAAAGCAATGGTATTCCCAGTAGTAACGTATGGCTGCGAGAGTTGGACCATAAGGAAGGTCAAGTGCCAAAGAACAGATGCTTTCGAATTATGGTGCTGGAGAAGAGTCTTGAGAGTCCCTTGGACTGCAAGATCAAATCAGTCAATCCTAAAAGAAATCAACCCTGACTGTTCCCTGGAAGTCCAGATACTGAAGCTGAAGCTCAAATACTTTGGCAACCAAATGAGAAGGGAGCACTCACTGGAGAAGTCCCTGATGCTGCGAAAGACTGAAGGTCAAAGAAGAAGGGGACAGCAAAGGATGAGGTGGTTAGACAGTGTTATCGAGGCAATGAACATGAAGCTGGGCAGGCTCTGGAGAATGGAGGAAGATAGGAGAGCCTGGCATGATGTGGTCCATGGGGTCGCAAAGAGTCAGACTTGATTATGCAACTGAACAACAACAACAACAAAAATCATGTTCCCACATTGTCACCTCTTTTCTAGACTGAAAAGTTCCAGACTCTTCAGACTTTCCTCATAGGGAAGGTGCTCCAACCCTCCAATCATCTTGGTTGCCCTCCTCTGTACTTTTCCCAGCTCTGCAATGTCCTTTTGGAGATACAGTGACCAGAACTGTACACAGTATTCCTAATGAAGCCACATCATAGATCTGTACTTGAGCATTGAGATTGGATTTATACCCCACCCCTCACTTGTCTCAGAGCGGCTTACAAACTCCTTTCCCTTCCCCACCCCACAACAGACACCCTGTGAGGTAGGTGGGGCTGAGAGAGCTCTTTCCAGAGCTGTCCTTGAGAGAACAGCTCTGACAGAACTATGGCTTGCCCAAGGTCACCCAGCAACTGCAAGCAGAGGAGCGGGGACTCAAACCTGGTTCTCCAAACTGGCTCTCCATTACTACCCCAAGATCTTTTCCCCTCTCAGTTTCAGCCCCCCTTCACTGTTTTCCTTTCCTGAAACAGCCATCTGCAATGGGACAAATACCAGCCTTCACAGGTCAGGAAAACGGCATTGGGGGTGGGGGGAACAGGACAGATGGGAGCCCTTTTCTCTTTGTGCCCCACAGTCCTGGTCAGAACTGAGCCTCGAAATCCTGGGAAATAAATTCCTAGGAGAGAATCTGCAAGTGCATGAGGATCACATTAACTCAGAGGTCATGGGGAAATATGTCACAAGTAATCAGGCCCTGAGTACTAAAGAGGACTCAGTTTGCCAGGCCAAAAATTAATATATTATGCTAAGATATGCAGATCCTTTTTTAGAAGTGGCTGGATGCAGTAATCCCTTCCCCACCTTAAGCGCACCTGGATGTCTTTCTCCAGGAATCTTCCTCTTGAGAAATAAAACCCATTGGTGCTCCACTACCACTATGGATCAACCGTTTCTTAAAGGAGGCCAGGAATATACTAACTTGTATCCCCAATACATTTAAGTAGCTGCAGTGAAGAACCCCCCCCCCCCCCTCCAGCTGGAGAACCTGCCCACCTCCACACACACTTGACACAGCAAAATAATACCCCAAAACAAAGCGATAACACACAATCCAGTTCTAAAGAAGCACTAGACCCCCAACAAGGTCCTTTTAAAGGTTACAATGCAGCAGCTGAAAGCAATAGCAGAACAAGCCTCCATTTGACCACCCTGCTAGGTAAAGACCAAGTCTAGCTCTGACTTTAATTTCTCAGCCACAAGCCAGAGTAACAGGAATTGTATGCGTTCTTCTGACGAATTCCACCCTGTTCCTCTGCCAGTTAAGGGCTCCTGGCTTCCTGATCATGCAGGCTCTGGGTTTGCTGCCTACAGATTCTACCTGTATCTGCTCAGACAGTGAAGACATGTTCACCCTCCGTATCTCTCAAGAGCCAGTGAACCCTGAATGAGACACACCGGGAGGAAAGGAAATGTTATTTTTCTCCTCCTCACTGGTTTTTCCAACAGTGACCAAGCGACATTACCAGTTCTGATCTTCAATCCAGTAGGCTAGGTATTCGCGCACTTCCATTGGCAAGCAGTTATCCGAGTAGAGACGGTGCACCTGCTCCCGATGGATATTGTCCAGCATCCGGATCTGCTGCCACTGGGCCATGTTGGGGTATGATACCGGACTCCCCACTGCGGAAGGAAGTCAAAACGTCAGGAGATGGCAACAGGCCCTTCTGCAGGAAACCAAGTGACCAGAGAGACTGTTTAGAAAGTCCCAAACTGCATGGAGAATGCATTGATGCCAGTTCAAGATATATCCAGATGGGCAGCCATGTTGGTCTGAAGCAGTAGAACAAAATCTGAGTCCAGTGGCACCTTTAAAACCAACAAAGTTTTACTCAGGGTATGAGCTTTTGTGTGCAGGCACACTTCCTCAGACACACTGAAATAGTTAAAGATATATTTTGTATTAAAGGGATTTCAACAAACAAAAAAACAAGCTTATGTCTGGCTGAGGAAGAAGGGAATCCCTGTGCTGGAAAAGATCATGCCCATAATTTTAAAATACATTCTAATAAGAAAGACCGTAACATTTAATTTATTTTACTTCATTTAATCCCCAACCTTTCTCCCCAATGGGGACCCAAAACAGATTACACTGTTCTCCCCTCCCTTTTTATCCTCACAACCACCCTGTTCCTATGCTGCACACATAACCTGTAACGTAGGTTAGGCTGAGAGTATGTGACTGGCCCAAGGTCACTCAGCATGCTTCCTAAACAAGCTTCCAAAGATGAAAAGTGACAGAGTAATCCAATGATGCTAAAGGAAAGTTCCACTGAGCTCAATGACATTCACAAGCAGACATACTGAATTAGTTTAAATCATGAATCAACTCTCTTATTTGTATCATCCTGTCTTGCATTTCCCATCTGCTGGTGTTTTATGGCTTGCTTTGTGTTCCTATCAATGACTAGGTTACAAATTTCTGGAGTGTTATTTGTTGCACGGGCTGTGGTGGCTCAGAGGTTAAGTCTCTGAGCTGCAGACTGGAAGGTTCGGCAGTTTGAGACCTGAGTGCTGCGTGACAGACTGAGCTCCTGTCTCTGGTCCCAGCTCCTGCCAACCCAGCAGTTTGAAAGCAAGACATTGCAAGTAGATAAATAGGCACCACTTCGGTGGGAAGGTAACAGCGTTCCGTGCACCTCAGCATCTACTCATGCTGGCCACATGACCACGGAAACATCTTCGGACAGCACTGGCTCTTCAGCTTGGAAATGGAGATAAGCACCGCCCCCTAGAGTCAGATTCGACTGGCTTTTGAGCAAGGGAAACCATTACCTTACTTGTTGCACACATAGCTGTTTTTCACAGGCAGTTCTGAGCATTCGCTTCTGAAAATTTGGATTGGATCTATTATTGGAAGGGGGGGCCCCTCAGTTATGACTTTCATCCTTTGCAAATTTTGCTACCAGTATTCTTTTATCTAAGAGGACACAGCGTACGAAGAGAAGGCTAGTTTTCCTTTGGGAAAAACCACCTGAGTTTACCCCCATTGGGGGGAAAAGCTAAGGGTACCTATCGGGTTTCTCTGTTAGGAGAAAAAGTAGCTTAAAAGTAACTTTTCCCCAGAGAGAAAATGGCACGTGGGGAGGGTTAAGCCACCCCCCCCCCCCAACAGTATACAGTTCTGCTGCTTAATAAAGCAATTCTTGCAGCTAAATTTGCAAAAAAGAAAAAGACTAAAATAAACACAGAAGAAACCACAAACTGTATAGCTCAGCCCTGGAAAGCATGACAGATTTCTTCTTGGCTTATATTGTTTGAGTTTTCAGGCAATTATGAAACTGGCAAAGGGGGATGTGAAACCAAGAAGAGACAGGCAGAATCAGACCAAAACAATACAGAGACATTGACCAAACCAAGCACCACTGCCAAGGCAGCAATAAATTTGCACAAGCAGAAAAGAGATTCTTAGTAGAGCTAATTACCTACATCTATTCCTGTAATCCAAGCAAAATGGTATTACTCAAGAATTTCCATTTTGTGAAAATCACCACAGAAGAATAAGGTCAGAGTGCAGAGTGCTCTGTGATTTTTCACAGGTTGCCTCATCCTAGCTAGGAACATCATGCTTGGTTTCAGTCAAGGACAGATATATATTGATTCTCATCTTGCTCTCCTAAGCAACCATATCTCACAGAAACCAGAATCCACTTAATTACTGACTTAGTTTATAACTCACTTATCTCCCCAATGAGGACCCAAAGTAACCTACAGCATCCTCTTGTCCTCCATTCTATCCTCACAACAACCCTACAAGGTAGGTGAGACTGAGCTAGCCAAGGCCACCCAGCAAGTTTGCGTGGCAGAATGAGGATCTGGGCCTGGGTCTCTCAGATCCTAGTCTAGCACTCTAATTACTACACCAAGCTGGCTCCCAAATGTTTAGTATTTGAGAGGGGTCAGCCTTTAAAAACCTCTCAGTGTTACTCCTGTTTAAAACCTATTACTCTATAATGTACCAATATTAATTTGTTTGGGTAGTTCTCAAACTTTTTGAAGTGGGACCCAACTATACATTTAATGTAGTTTTTGGAACCATTTCTAAGCTTAGTATAATTCCCCCCCCCCCCCCAAAAAAAGAAACTTCACACTGCTCTCCCTCTCCCCAACATAAACCACATGTTAATAGTGAACAGGTTTATAATTTATATTTCCTTTACTGCTTATAAATGTATAGCATTACTAAGCAACAAGCTGCATTTCATGGCTGTTTCACACACCAGGCATACTTCAAAATTCCTTTCCTGCTCATCCCATTTCCTTCTCCTTTCTCCTGGCCTCATGTCTCACCTGTGAGGAACTCACAACCTGCTTTTGGATCCTAACCCACAGTTTGTGAACCATCAAATATATTCTAATAAAGCAACCCTGTGGGTGGCTTGTTAATTAGAACTTTCCTATTATGTCAATGTTTCCCTCAGCTGGGTTCACTGCAGCTGGCAGAAAGACCCTTACATATTTCCATTTTTTTTTAATAGAAATCAATACTTCATCGTGAAAGGCTTACTAATGTACCTGTTTCCCTGGTGGTCTGTAATGGGAGTCTGTAAGCAAGGGGTAATTATTGTGTTTAGTTTCTTCAGTCTTTTAGTTATTCTAATCCTATTCTTCCTCCAAGGAGCCCAGAGTGATGTAAGTGTATTATATTTTTATTGCACCCTTCCTTCAAGACAGTGTACATGGTATTCACCATTCTCCCATTTCATCCTTAGACAATGGTGTCTAAGCGGGGACTGCAAGGCAGCATCTGGCCTCTGCCTATCCCAAGTTAAACAATGATCACTCTGATCTGCATGCACCAGAATGTCTCTGTGGCACACTGTCACTCACTCTGACATAAAATGGCATGTAACGTGACACGCTGCTTTCAACATGGATAGCGCTGTCCCCAAGACTCTCTCAAACAGATAATGCCTCTCTACATGAAATAAAAGCACGCTGTGGAAATCCTGGAGGATTGCCTCACATCAGGTGTATGAATCACCCACCTGTATGAATCACCACCCTTCACTATGGCCCTTATTCATAAGGTTCTAAGGAATATAACGCCTCAGGGCCAAGAAATTTGCTACCCTTTTGTTGTGTCAAACAGATCACTGGGGGAAAAGTCACATGTGGATGTTGAATTATATAAAGTTTCTGGAGAAGAAAGTTTAAGGAAACAAATACCTCTGAAAAGGGATATAACTGCATAGCTGACCTGCCTCAGCATTCACAGTGATAGTTAATATGGGGTTAATGTTCACATACCCTCCTGTCTCACATGCATCCTGTCTCTAAGCCTCAGGGGGCATTTTGTGTCCTAGCTCATGAAGGCAAGTGGGAGAAGAGGACAAGGAGAAAGGTCAACATAAAAAATGTCAGATCAGTTCACTCTCCTGCTACTATACAATGTATCTATTTAGTATCACCATGTTGGAAACCGCTCAGAAAAGACCAGCAATCATAGAATGTCTTATCTAATCTCAGTGGGTGTTAAATCTGTGCACCAACTGTGTTGAGTTAATTATCGTATGATCGAATTCTCTGTTCTATACTTGACTTCACCTGTTTATGTAGTTGTAGGTTAGGCTGAGAGTACATAACTGCGGTCCAGGGTAGAGTGATATTCAGGGCTGAATGGCAGTAATTCCACATTAGTCTGCTACAGGAAAAAACAGAAGTCTTCCAGCACATTAAAGTCTAACAAGGTTTTATTCCATGTGGACTAGAACCCACTTCAGCAAATGCCTGTGACTAAACAAGGATCTCTGGTCCAAGTTTACCACTGTAATCCACCTTGACACAAAGCTTTCCTCTTTCTTTCTACTTTCTCTTATTTCTATTTTACAGATTTCAGGTGTTTTCTTGCCTTTTTGCATTTTCCCACACTTCTGGTATTTTTTCATTTTTCCAATTTTGTGCATACACCATTCTTGCTGTTGTAATCATATACCATATTATTGTCCTTTTCTTTACATTTATCTCTTCTAGTTTAAGTCCAAGCAGTAACATTTCAGGCAACTTCTTAAATGTACATTTCAAAATTTTTTCCATTTCTGCATGTATTATAGACCAATAAGTCTTCGCTTTATCACAAGTCCACCACATATGATAGAAAGAACCTTCTTTCTTTTTACATTTCCAACATTTGTTAGACATATTTTGATTAATATTTGCAATTTTTTTTGGTGTCATATACCATCTGTACATCATTTTAAAATAGTTCTCTTTTAGATTATAACATGTAGAAATACTCATTGCATTTTTCCATAAAAATTCCCAAGATTCCATTTCAATGTCTTTGTTTAGGTTTATCGCCCATTTTATCATTTGTTCCTTTACCATTTCATCAGCATTAAACCATTTTAACAATACTTTATACATTTTAGAAATCATTTTTTCCCCATCTTCCTCCCAAATTTGTTCTATTTCATTGCTTTTTTCTCTAAAACCAGATTTTTTATCACTTCTGTACATAACATATATTTGTCTGTACCTTAACCAGCCATAATCAAAGTCCATCTGCTGCTGCTCCTTCAATTTAAAGTCTTTACCATGTCTTGTTAACAGGTCTCTATATTTCAACCAGTCTTGTCCTTTGTAGTGAGATGATGGATTTAAAACTTCTGCAGGTACAATCCACATAGGTATTTCTTCTGGAAAAAAGTTTTTATATCTTGTCCACGTATCGATTAATGTTCTTCTCAAATAATGATGCTTAAACATATTGTCCATTTTTGTTTTACCATAATACAGATATGCGTGCCACCCAAACCTACAGTCATGACCTTCCAGGGACAATAACTTTCTGTCTTGTAACATAGTCCATGTCCCTATCCAAGTCAAACATACTGCATCATGATATAGCCTTAAGTTTGGTAACTGAAACCCACCTCTCTCTTTAGCATCACACATTATTTTCATCTTAATTCTTGGTTTTTTCCCTCCCCACACAAACTTAGTCAATTCCTTCGACCAGCATTTGAATGTTTTTACATCTTTCACAATTGGAATAGTTTGAAACAGAAACATTATTCTTGGTAACACATTCATTTTAACCACTGCAATTCTACCCAGCAGTGACAAATTTAATACATTCCACCTTTTAATATCTTGCATAACTTGCTGCCATAATTTCTCATAATTATTCTTATACAAATCAATGTTTTTCATTGTTAGGTTTACACCTAGATATTTTGTCTTTTTCACCACTTCACATTCTATAAGATTTTGTAATTCAATTTGCTTATTATTTGGCATATTTTTACACATCACTTTCGATTTGTTCTTATTTACATAAAACCCAGCCAAATCACCAAACTCTCTTACTTTCTGCAACAAATATGGTAGTGTAGTCATAGGGTCTTCAGCTATAAACATCACGTCGTCTGCAAAGGCTCTATATTTAAAAGAGAAACCTTTTATTGTTAAGCCTTTAATTTCTTTATCTTCTTTCAAATTTAGTAACAAGACTTCCAAAATCCAAATAAATAGCAACGGCGAGAGTGGGCATCCTTGTCGTGTTCCTTTTTCCACTTTAAAGTAATCCGTTTTTTCAGTATTAATTATTAAAGAGGATTTCTGTTCTCTATATATTGACTTAATAAGATTAAGCATATAGTCTCCAATTTCAAGATGTTCCAACACTTCAAACATAAAATCCCAATTTAAATTGTCAAATGCTTTTTCCGCGTCTAAAAAAAGAAAGCCCACTTCCTTCTCCGGATGTTTATCATAGTACTCTATAGCATCCACTACTACTCTTATATTGTCTCTTATTTGGCGATTAGGTAAAAATCCTGCTTGTTCTGTCTGTATAGTCTCTTTAAGATGTTCCTTAAACCTATCAGCTATAATCTTGGCAAAAATCTTATAGTCATTGTTTAACAAAGAAATTGGTCTATAATTTTTAACATTGGTTAAATCTTGACCTTCTTTCGAAATGAGTGAAATGGTTGCTTCTTTCCAAGTCTCCGGGACCTCACCTGTCACTCCTATGTCATTCATTAATAGCAATAACACTGGTGAGATCGAATCCTGTAGTGATTTATAAAACTTAGCTGTAAATCCATCTGATCCAGGTGCTTTCCCTAATTTTGAATCATTTATTGCATTTTTAATCTCTTGTAGTGACATTGGGCAGTTAAGTAGTTCTTTGATTTTCTCTGTTGGTTTTGATAATTTTAATGACTGTAGGTATTCTTTAATCCTTCTTCTGTCTTTATTTTCCTTCTTAAAAAGCTTTGCATAATATTTAAAAAATTCTCTTTTTATTCCCTTATTGTCTATTATCTCAATATTGTCCCGTATCACTTTAGTAATAAATTTATTTTCACGTTTTTTCTTTAATTGCCATGCTAAGTACTTTCCAGGTTTATTTGCACCTTCAAATGCTTTTTGTTGCAATTTTTTCAGGTTCCAGTAAGTCTCTTGATTCAAAATAGCTTTTGCTGGGTCTTGTAACATCCAAATTTCCTTTTGCAGTTTCTTTTTTCCTGGTCTGTTCTTCAGTACCTTTTCTTTTATTTTAATGGCTTGTACAATGTTTTCATATTGTTCTCTTTTCTTTTTATTGTCTTTAGCGTTCAATGATATCAATAATCCTCTCATAACTGCTTTGTACGCATCCCACACAGTTTGAATTTTTACTTCTTTTTGTATGTTCGCTTGAAAATATAAATCTGTCTCTTCATGTAATTTTTTAACTATTTCTTGGTTGTCTAATAAGTCCTCATTTATTCTCCATCTCCCTTGCCTTTTTATTTGCCCAGAAGTCCATAGACAAGGATTGTGGTCTGAGATTATTCTAGGTAGAATTTCAACTTTTTTTGTCTTAAATGTTAGATTAATAGACATCCAGATCATATCAATTCTTGAATGTGAATCATGTCTGTTAGAGTAAAAAGTATAGTCTTTCCCTTGTGGGTTAACCTTCCTCCAAATATCCTCCAGCTTTTCCTGTTTTATCAGTTCAAAAAAATTTTTTGGAAGTTTCCCTAGTGTGTCATCTTTTCTCTTTGAGCGCCTATCTATTTTATTATTCACAGTCCCATTAAAGTCTCCCAACATTATGATTTGTTCATAGTTTATACTGTCCAGTTCCATTTGTAGTTCTTTAAAAAAGATTTCTTTAGCTCCGTTGGGGGCGTAAATATTTACAATCAAAGTCTTCTGTCCGTGTAACAGAATTTCAATAGCTAAGTATCTTCCTTCTTTATCTTTAAATATTAGTTTAGGTTCCAAGTCTTTTTTGGCATATGTTACCACTCCATTCTTTTTATTACTTGCCAATGAAAAAAATTCTTCTCCCAACTTTTTTCTTATTAAATATTTGTAGTCTTGTTTCTTAAGATGGGCCTCTTGTATACAAACTATACTACATTTTTGTTTCTCCAGCCAGTGTCCTACCATTCTACGTTTTTGGGGTGAATTAAGTCCATTTACATTCCATGAGAGTACTTTGTAATCCATCTTGTTGTAGTCTTAAATATCACCAAATTCTTCCTTGTTCTCACCAACAAAGGCGTACATTTCTGCTGAATTTTTAATCACCATTCTGTTGTTACCATAATAAAAACTCAGTCCTTGTGGTATTTCCCAACGAAATCTTATTTTTTTCTCTTTCAGTTTGTCTGTCAGACGCTTGAATTTTTTCCTGTCTTGCAAAATTGCTCTGGGCAATTCTTTCATTACGATAACTTTTTTTCCACCTATTTCAAAAGAGTCTGTAAAACATTTCTTGTAGATTTGTTCTTTTGTTCTCTTCATTGTAAATTGAACTACCACGTCCCTTGGTATATTTTTGTCTCTCGCGTATGTAGAATTGACTCTGTAAACAAGATCCATATGTTCTTTAACAACTTCCTCCTCTTGTAAAAAATCTGCTAATGCTTCTTGCATTCTTGTAAAAATGTCTTCACCTAATTTTTCCTCTATACCTCTAAATCTCAGATGGTTTTGCATGTCTCTATAGTGCATCATCTTTTCCATTCTGTCATTTTCCTTCATTGTTTTTTGAGTATTTTCTTCCAGTTCTTTTACTTTAATTTCTATGTCTTGTGTTCTAGTGGTTAACTTTTGTAATTCAGCTTTTAAATCTATAAAATTTTTGTCTGCTTGTGCAGCTATACCATTCATTTTAACATTTACCTCTCCTATAGCGTCTAACATTTTTTTCCCCATTGCTTCCATAACAGCTAGTAATTCTTTTTCTTTTTTTGCTGCCATTGTAGGAGAGGACCATGTAGCTGCTCTCGATCTTAGCCCGTGATCCGTCTTGTCTCTTTAAAAAAGATCGATTTTATTTTATTTTCCAAATCAAACACCGTTTAGTGTAATCACACAAGCTAGTCTTGCCAAGTCAAATTTCGTTGGTTTCAGCCTTCTAAGTTATATAGTTTATGAGATATTACTGTTTAAAAATTTTATAAATCCAAAATGGCGGGCACAACTTCTCTATGGTTTGTGTCAAAGGTTATAGTCTTTTTACCTTGCTTCTGGCTTGCCGTAGTTTCCTTTTGTCCCTTCCTCTTGCTTACTTGTCTGCTCTCCGCACGTCACTTCCTGTTGTAGTCCTTTTGGTCCGGCAGTTTTTACAGTCCCCTTTGCTCTCTTCCGGTTCTTCTCCGCTTCCCTTCTTGTCTGCTCCTCAAGCCGTCACTTCCTGTCTCAGTCCTCACAGCTTGGTCTTGCGATGCTTGGTTCCCTCCTCCCCTCTTTGTCTCGCGATGCTTGGCTCCCCCTCCCGACTCTTCTTAACCGCAGGAATGTTAAACAACTTGTTTTTTTGGCTTTTTAAGTTCAAATTCAGCTTTTTAACGTTTCAAAACTGCACTCATCCAATCTGCAGCAGTCTATTGCTTCACCAGATCTGCTTTTCGTCTTTCAAAACACGGTAATGGTAAGGCAAAAAGTTTTTTCCCGTTACCTTATATTGTTACTTCTCTTCAGATGTGGTCCCAACGTTTAAACTTTGTCTTCTTTGTTAAGGAATCAGGGGAATTGGAGATTTTATGCTGATTAATCAGCCCAGCTCGGCTCCTTAGAGATACTTGCAAAAATCTTCTTCGGCTGCAGTGCTCAAGGTGTTGTAAAAGTCTCCTCCGAGGCTTTTCCTTCACCGAGCTTGCTCAAACCTGGATTATATTGCTTGCTGGTCCTCACACTACCTGTGTGAGGTTGCGTCAGGTGGATTTATCCACCCAAGCTGTCAAGAAGAGCCGCTGTCCGCCCTGCGCATTTGCAAAGCGTGTCAGACCTCCATTCCTCCGACCGGAAACCCATCTTTTTAAAACAATTGCTATAGATTGCTTCTAGCCTGATGGCTGCTTTATGATAACACTTTAAATGGATGAATGTTGCTTTATGCCATTTTTATGCACCTGGTAGACTCTTGGATTATATTTATGATTACAATAGTTGTTGTATTGTTGCTATCTTTATCATTTTGTTTCTTTTAAATGTCCTGAGACCCCAAGAGCAAGTGGCATACAAGCTTTCTATATAAATAAAAGCAAAGTCTAAAAATGTCATTAAGACAAATTACAACTATTAGTATTCAAATGAGATTTCATTTTTTATATCAAACTATTTTGACCACTGAGAGCCAGTGTGGTGTTGTGGTTAAGAGCAGTGGACTCGTATCTGGAGAACTGGGTGTGATTCCCCACTCCACCACATGAAGCCAGGTGGGTGACCCTGGGCCAGTCACAGTTCTCTCAGAGCTCTCTCAGCACCACCTCCCTCACAAGGTGCCTGTTGTGGGGAGAGGAAGGAAGGCGACTGTAAGCCACTTTGAGACTCCTTAAGGTAGAGAAAAACTCTTCTTCTTTACAGTACATTTGTATACAAATTCTAAATATTATGTATTGCTTTTGAATGCCAGATGTCCTTTTTCAGAAGGTTTGAGCTATTCTTTTTAGAGATGCTGGACTGTATAAGGAAGGTAAAAAAAGGCAAGAACGGCCCCATAAAAGGGGAGCAGGTATTTCTCAGGTGGTGATTTCAAGAGATTTTTTGCGTATGATAAGATAAAGAAACTCATGACTATATATATTCTATTTGACTTCTGGTGACCCCTAGTGGGGCTTGGACATTTCAGAGGGGTGGCTTACTATTTATTCATTTATTTCAATTTATATTCTACCCTCCCTGTAAGTGGGCTCAGGGCAGATCAGAGAAGAAATCAAGACATCAGAAAATTGCAATACATTGTTAAATATAAAAACAATTAAAACAGTATAAAACATCATATATTAGAACAGGTCACACTATCCATATGTATAGATTTCAAGCTGGTGCCATTTTCTTCTTCTTCATCTGGGCCACATAAAGATGGTAAACTTCAGCGGGGATGGTGGTGGTGAGATTTTATTGGACACCTGCCAGCTCAAACAAAGGCCTGGCGGAAAGGTATCCTTTTACAGGCCCTGTGGAATGGTATTGTTTATTAATAAAATTTATTAATCTGCTAAAAATGATTATTTTACTCAGCATTTTCTGTATAAGGTAATTTAGCTTAGAATTTAGCTGTGTAGTTGTAGAAACAGTTGAAAAACTAATAAAATTTTTATAAAAAAAAGAAAGAAACATAAGCCAGTCATGAGGTGTGCCACACGGAGGAAAAAGCTAAGGGAGCCCCCTCACGGAATGTCCTTGCTTCATCAAAGTGACCTTGCCTCGTTATCCTGCTGCATTTAGTTCATTCAGATGGGAACATGTTCCACCAGGCTGCGGCCAGGGCAGAAAAAGCCCTAGCCAAGACTAAGTGGACGTCCCTCCCTCTGCATCCCAGCCTTGGTATTGCCTGCCTCTGCATCCCAGTCCTGGTATTCCTTGGAGGTCTCCCTTCCAAGTATGTGCCAGAGTCAGCCCTGCTTAGCTTCAGAGATCTGACACAATTGGGCATGCCTGGGCTATCCAGGTCAGGGCAAAACTCACCACAGACTAGATCAGCATTGGGTCATGATTAGTGTGCTGGACTAGACTCTGGGAGACCCAGGTTGAGATCCCCACTCCGCAATGGAAGCTGACTGCATGACCTTGGGCCAGTCACACACTCTCAGCCTAATCTATTTTATGGAGTTATTGTGAGGATAAAATGGAAGAAGGGAGAATTATGTAAGCTGCTTTGGGTCTCCATTAGGGAGAAAGGTGGGATATAAATGAAATAGATAAAATAAAACATGGCTCAGTAAAATCACTTAACCACAAACAAGAAGCTAACAAGAGCACACCTTGCACCAAAAAAAATTGCATAGAAATATATTCCCCATCTTTAAATACCTAAAGCAGCAACTCCCAACTATGCGCCCGCCAAAATAAATTAGACTACCACAGACTTCTGAGAGAACTTTGGATACCCTGTCTCTGCATGAATCACTGCTCTGGCCTTGTCTACTTTCAGTTTGTCTCTAGTGCAAGCAAGGAACTTCTGCTGCGCTTTATCATCAAATGCTACCTGCTCACTCACAGTGCTGTTTTAGGAAAAATTACTCCAGGCCCATCTAAACCAACTGGCTTGTATTGTCAGTTTCTCCCAAAAGAGAGATGCATTCTCTGGAGGAAACTGTACATTGCACTTCTGCACAAATCATCGCCATGGTCTGTCTTTTATTAGATAAAAGGGCACACCCAGAGCAGTGACTCACAATGGCCCCAATAAATAAATAAACAACAAATATGCAGCTTTGAACACGGAAGTGTCTTTAAAAAAAAAAAGATGAAGAACCCATTGCAAATACTGGCTTGATAAGGCATACGCGCATTGTGGGGGTAATTTGTTTTCCTCGGTACACAGATTACCTTGACCAGACAAAGTGCCAGAAGACATTCCGCTAATGAAATAGAATATTGTGCACGCTAACATCTGTACTGGATGAAAATCTAGGGTTATTGAGCCCGATACTAGAATAACAGAGTCACAGAGTTGAAAGGAGCCATGCAGGCCATCTCGTCCCTGCTCAACGCAACACCAACTTTTCGAAGCCACCAGGTCGCCCCCCTCCCCAGTTTCAACTCCTCCCTCTACCAACTTTCTCCGTCTAGCTACGGAATCTACAGTAACTGGGTACCCACCCACTCTCTAGACAGATCCCCCTTGCAAATCTCCCCTCTCTGAAACTGTCCAGAAACGACCACTATGCGCAGCTCCCATCCCTGCTCATTAGATGACTGCCCCACCATCCTCCGTGCCAGTCCCAGCCTAACACCCATTACTTTTCCTACCGGCGCAAGCACCGCTGCCCAGCAAGATCCGCCACGCTCCCCTCCTTCTAGTTGCTATTCCCCAGATCACCCCGCCCACAAATTAGTCATTACTCCGCCCACGCGTCGCTTGATTGGACGAAAAGACTTGAGCGGCCTTCAGCACCGGACGGAGTAGAGACCATTAGAAGGAAGAGCCTGTTCTACCAGCAGAATATTTCGATTTCCCAGGAATGATGTCAGCTATAGAGGCGGGCCTTCGTCGCGTCTTGGAGGACGGAGAAATGTGATTGGCTGAGAATTTAGGCTTATCTATTTAGAAAGTTCCAGCGGCTTTAAATGAACCCTTCACGCCTATGGCTAACGGAGGGTTTGCTTAGATTCAAGCGTAGCGATTAGCAGAGGTGGTAGAACGAGCTGCACCACATCAGACTGCAGGTGGCGAAGAAGCACATTTCTAATGGTCTTCCGTTTATTAACTTCCTGAAAATTAAAAGGTAGGATACAAAGGGGAACACTCTAGTGTAGCTCTTCATCGTGCTGTCCTAGTCTTCCAGTGGCAGGGGATTATTTAATGTAGGGGAGCTTTGAACAATGTTACCTTCACCTGTAGACAGTTTGATGTGGTACAGTCCATTCTGCCGCCCGCTTCTGCTGTATGTGTAGACCAGGCCTTACTAAACACTTCAGGATATGGGATAGGGTTGCCAACCTCCAAGTGGGGCCTGGCAGTTTCCCAGAGTTACAGTTGGTTTCCAGGCAACAGAGAGCAGTTCCCCTGGAGAAGATGGCTGCTTTCAACGCTATGGCATTATACCCTGCAGAGGTCCGTCCCCAACCCCCCTAGGCTCCACCCCCAAATCTCCAGGAATTTCCCAGTCTGGAACTAGCAACCCTAATATGTGAATACTTTCCATCAGACAGGGTGATGTTCAAGGAAATAACACTAGTTTTGTTATCTCTGTGATGGCTCAAGTAATCATTTCAGCATGCAAGGGGGAGCCAGCTATTACTCCCTAAACAAAAAGGAGCTTAATGCTACTTTAATGACTAAAAGAGCAGTTGAGACAGTGTTGCGTAATAGTTAGGTTGGAACAGGCCTTGGAAAACTTCAGATCCTCACTCACTCAGCCAGGAATCTACTTTGCAGGGCTGTCGACAAAATGGAGGCAATGAAACCATGTCAAAATGTCAGATTTATTGAAGGGCAAGTGCCACAAGACTCCTTTCTGGTTTTGCTGCAACAGACTAACACAGTACCACACTGGAATACACAAGTATAATAGGTAAAGGTTTCCCTTGCTCAAAAGCCAGTCAGATTCGATTCTAGGGGGCGGTGCTCATCTCCATTTCCAAGCTGAAGAGCCAGCACTGTCCAAAGACATTTCCGTGGTCATGTGGCTGACATGACTAGACATGTAAAACAACAGCCTAAAATGTTAATAGAAATTACAGAAGGGCTAGTGGGACAGGAAATCACCCCAAAGTTGTGAAAGTGCAAACCTATTCAGTTTTGGGGGGGGGGGATGAAAAGGGATGAAGGGTCCCCCTCCCCTGTGCCAATCCAAGGCGAGATGTATAAATGAGCTGTTAATGCAAACACAACTTTAGATTTCGTGGTGTTTAAGGGAATACCAAGGTGTGTGATTATTGCTATTGATCCCTAAATGAATATAGGTGCTTTCATAATTACACAAGCCAAAGGAAACCCCTGCGCTGATGGGCAGCCAGTGGTGTGGCAGCAGAATGTAAGTAATATGCATGCTGAGTTTAGCTCCCAATATTAGCTGAGCCATGGTGTTCTGCACCAACTGGTGTCTCCGAGTGGATTTTGAGGGGAGACCAATGTAAGAAGGTTAAGAGTGTCAGACTAGTATTTGTTTGATCTGGGTTCGAATTCCCACTCGTGCCATGGAAACTTGGTGGGTGACCTTGGGCCAGTCACACTCTTTTAGCCTAACTTACCTCACAGGGTTGTTGTGGGGATAGAACGGAGGAGAGGAGAATAATGTAATAATGTAAGCCACTTTGGGTCCCCATTGGGGAGCTGGAAGGGACCTGAAGGGTCATTTAGTTCAGCCCCCAGCACAATGCAGGAAATTCAGAACTACCCCCCCATCCCTCAGTGACCCCTTGTGTGCCCAGAGGAAGGCAACAAATCCCCAGAAGCTCTGGGACAATATGGCCTGGAGGAAAATTCCTTCCTGACCCTGAAGTGGCGATCGGCATTACCCTGGGCATACAAGAAAGGATCACGAGAGCCAAGCACTGGCTCGTCTCTTCTTGACCCCTCTCTCATAATCTGCCTAAATTCACAGAATCAGCATTGCTGTCCAATGGCTATCTTGCCTCTACTTAAAAACCTCCCAAGGAGAGCCCACTGCTTCCTTAGGAAGCCTGTTCCACTGAGAAACCACTGTCAGGAAGTTCTTCCTAATGTTCAGCTGGAAACTCTTGATTTAATTTCAACCTGTTGGTTCTGATCTGACCTTCTGGGGCAAAAGAAAACAACTCTGCCCCATCCTCTATATGACAGCCCTTCAGATACCTGAAGATGGCTATCATATCACTTCTTAGTCATCTTTTCTCTACCCAGCTCCTTCAGCCTCTCCTCATAGGACTTGATCTCCAGATCCCTCACCATCTTAGCTGCCCTCCTCTAGACACATTCCAGCTTGTCAACATCCTCCTTAACCTGCAGTGCCCAAAGCTGAACAAAGTACTCCAAGTAAGGTCTAACCAAAGCAGAGTAAAGCGATCACTTCACATGAACTGGACACTACTGTTGATGCAGCCCAAAATCACATTTGCCTTTTTAGCTACTGCATCACACTGCTAAGTCATGTTCAGTGAATGGCATGCTAAGACCCCTAGATCCCTTCTCACATACTACTGCCAAGCCTCGCCTCCCCCATCCTATAATTACGCATTGGATTTTTCCTGCCTAAATGCAGAACTTTACATTTCTCTCTGCTGAAATTCATTTTGTTAATTTTAGCCCAGTTTTCCAGCCTGTCAAGATCATCCTGTGTCTTGATTCTGCCTTCTGTCTCCCTGCAATGGGCCTACTGCTTCCTTGTTGTTCTTCTTGCTCTGAACATGACCACGGAACCCATTTTTGTCTTCAGGTTCTTCCTATTTTTCCTTCCCATTGGGATCATTTGTGATTGCGCCTTCAATACACCACTCTTAAGAAACTCCCACCCTTCTAGAACTCCCCTCTCCTTGAGTATTTCCGACCATGGGATTCTGCCCAGCATAATTTTAAGTGTGCTGAAATTAGCTTTTCTAAAGTCCAACCTGAATGTCTGACTATATACAGCTTTTCCCTTCTCCAGGATCTTGCATTTCAAAATTACATGGTCACTACTACCCAGGGTGCCCATTACTACTTTCACCTCATCAACCCATTCTTCCCTATTGGTAAGAATCAAGTCCAAGACAGCAGACTCCTTTTTTTGGGGAGGGGGGGGCATGCATGGAAGTCACAGTGACTTCTGGCGACCCTAGTGGGGCTAGGATATTTCAGAGAGTTGGCTTGATATTTGCCTGCCTCTACGTCCCAGCCCTGGTACTCCTTGGAGGTCGCCCTTCCAAGTACTTGCCAGGGTCAGCTATGCTTAGCTTCCAAGATCTGATGAGATCGGGCTTGTCTGGGCTATCCAGGTCAGGGCCAAGACAGTAGACTCCTTATTCCTTCTCCACCTTCAGAACATGAAGTTATCAGCAAGACAAGTCAGTAATTTATAAGACCTTTCATTTTTAGCAGACTTTGACTTCCAACCAGGGCTCCGTTGGGGCTGGAGCGAGCCGGAGCGCCGCTCCGGGAGAGAAGGGGCCGGGGGCGGGGCCGGGCGGGCCCCGCCCCGCCCCCAGTCGCCTTCCGCGGGGCCGCGGCTGGCCACTGCCAGCCCCGCCGAGGAGCCCCGCCCCGCCCCCAGACGCCTTCCGCGGGGCCATGGCTGGCCGCCGCCGGCCCCGCCGAGGAAGCCCCGTCCCGCCCCAGACGCCTTCTCTGGGGCCGCGGCTGGCCGCCACCGGCCCCGTCGAGGAAGCCCCGTCCCGCCCCCAGTCGCCTTCCGCGGGGCCGCGGCTGGCCGCCGCCGGCCCTGCCGAGGAATCCCCGTCCCGCCCCAGACGCCTTCCGTGGGGCCGCGGCTGGCCGCCGCCGGCCCCGCCAGGGAACCCCGTCCCGCTCCCAGTCGCCTTCCGCGGGGCCGCGGCTGGCTGCCGGCCCCGGGAAAAAAACCCTCCCTCCCCCAGTCGCCTTCCGCGGGGCCGCGGCTGGCCGCCGGCCCCGGGAAAAAAACCCTCCCTCCCCCAGTCACCCCCAGAACCCCCCCTCCCTCCCCCACTCAACAGTTCCCCGAGCCCAAGGGAAGGGGGGGGGGAATGCCAGCCCCAGTGGGGGGGAGAAGCGCCCCTCCCTTCCTTCCCTCTCTCCCCCCACCTACCTACCTGTTCCTTCCTTCCCCTCTCCCTTCCTCCCTCCCTCTCCCCTTCCTTCCTTCCTTCTCTCTCTCCCCCCAACTACCTACCTACCTTCCTGTTCCTTCCTTCCCCCCCCCTTCCTCCCTCTCTCCCCCCTTCCTTCCTTCCTACCTTCCTTTCTTCTCTCTCCCCAACTACCTACCTACTTTCCTGTTCCTTCCTTCCCCCCTTCCTCCTTCTCTCCCCCCTTCCTTCCTTCCTTCCCCCTCCCTCCCTCCCTCCCGTCTTGCCTTCTGACACACTGCCCATGACGTCAGGGATGTGTGGCCTTTTGACACTTCCGGTGACGTCAGGGGGTGTGGTATATGCAAATGAGTTATGCTAATGAGCTCCTGCACCTCTTTTTTTACGAAAGGACCCCTGCTTCCAACAGATATCAAGGTAACTGAAATCTCCCATGACTGCTGTGTCCTGTCTCTTTGAAAATTTTATTTGGTCTAAGAATGTCTCATTCAAGTCCTCTACCTGGTTTATTGGTCTATAGCAGACTGCCACCATAATATGACTATTATTTCTTACTCCTGTTTTTACCCAGAGACTCAACTGATCTTCCATGCTCAGATTCATATATTTCCTCACAAGTATATACATCATTGACATATAATGCTATTCCTCCCTGCTTATTTGTTTATTCCTTTTAAACAAGTTGTACCCTTCATTCCTAATATTCCAATTGTGAATCTCATCATGGCAAGTTTCAGTAATGCCTATTAGGCCATAGCCCACTTCCAGTATTAAGACTTCAAATTCCTCCTGCTTGTTCCCCATACTGTGGATTAGTGTAGAGACACTGGAATCCATGATTTGTGCTTCTGAGTGTTTCATTTCTGTTCTTACCTGTAAATTAATGGGTCCCTGCATATATGCCCCTCCTCGCCCAGCTATAGTAATTGGCATCATACTGACTTTGAATTTTTGTCTGTCTCCCCCGTAGGATTTAGTTTAAAGCCCTCCTTATCAGGTTTGCAAGGCTCTTGCCAAACACATTTTTTCTTACATTTGTGAAGTGCAAACCATCTCCCGACAGAAATGCTTCATCTCAAAAGTGTAGGCCATGGTCCAAAGAACCAAACTTTTCCTGGAAACACCATCTGCACAGCCAGTTGTTTATTTGCAGTATGCTTTCTCTTCCTATAAGCTACGGCCTCCGACAGGAAGAATAAATGAAATCACAACCCGTATAATAACATGGATCAACATAGGGGTCCTTTCGTAAAAAAAGAGGTGCAGGAGCTCATTAGCATAACTCATTTGCATATGCCACACCCCCTGACCGGAAGTGTCAAAAGGCCACACATCCCTGATGTCATGGGCAGTGTGTCAGAAGGGCAGACGGGAGGGAGGAGGGAGGGAGGGAGGAAAGGAACAGGAAGGAAGGTAGGTAGGTGGGGGAGAGAAAAGAAAGAAAGAAAGAAAAGGAGGGAGGGGGGAAGGAAGGAAGAAAGGAAGGAAGGAAGAAAGGGGAAGGAAGAAAGAAAGAAAGGAACAGTAAGGTAGGTAGGTAGTTGGGAGAGAGAGAGAAAAAAGAAAGGAAGGAAGGGGGAGAGAGGGAGGAAGGGGGGAAGGAAGGAACAGGAAGGTAGGTAGGTAGTTGGGGGGGAGAGAGAGGAGAAAGGAAGGAAGGGGGGAAGGAAGGAACAGGAAGGTAGGTAGGTAGTTGGGAGAGAGAGAGAAGAAAGGAAGGAAGGAAGGGGGGAGAGAGGGAGGAAGGGGGGAAGGAAGGAACAGGAAGGTAGGTAGGTAGTTGGGGGGAGAGAGAGAGAAGAAAGGAAGGGGGGAGAGAGGGAGGAAGGGGGGAAGGAAGGAACAGGAAGGTAGGTAGGTAGGTGGGGGGAGAGAGAGAGAAGAAAGGAAGGAAGGAAGGAAGGAAGGGGAGAGGGGGGGAGGAAGGGAGAGGGGAAGGAAGGAACAGGTAGGTAGGTGGGGGGAGAGAGGGAAGGAAGGGAGGGGCGCTTCTCCCCCCACTGGGGCTGGCGTTTCCCTCCCCCCCCCCCTTGCTTGGGCCTGAGTGGCGTTAAGCCACTCAGGCCCGGCTTCTCCCTCCCTTGGGCCCGGGGAACTGTTGAGTGGGGGAGGGAGGGGGGGTTCTGGGGGTGACTGGGGGAGGGAGGGGTTTTTTTTCCGGGGCCGGCAGCCAGCTGGCTGTCTTCCTCACCAGGACTTAACTCACTTCTGTGGGGCAGCCCACAATAACTCGACATTCCAGTGGGGGAAAACACAAGCAGATCAAACTTATTAGTGTCTGTCTGTCTGTCTAAATACCCCAGACTCCAAGAACAAAAGCAAGAGCTTCAGCATGTTCGCCTTTCCAAACTCCACAAGGCAATAGGCTGTTCCTTCAAGTCAGCAGGAGTTACCTGGAGAGCGAGAAAGCGGGAGACTTCCGCTCGCGGGACCTAAGGCACAACCGAAGGGAATGGAGGCTGCCGCTGAACTCAGTCGAACAGACCCGTGATGGAGACCAGGACGCCACATGAGACACGACGCTCCGGGGAGTCAGTACGGACACCGGGCGCAATTTAGGGTCCGGAGATGACCGGCGGAAGATTCAGGTCTTCCTGCCTCCCGGGGAGGGGGGGGGGCATGGAGAGGCAGAGAAGCAGGTGAGCTGCGCGTCTCTCCCTCCCGCCCTCACCTCTCCTGTCGAAGCGACTCCAGGAACGTGTGAAGTTCTCGCTCTTTCCGCCTTCCGGGCTGAAGCGTCTGCGCCAGACCTCCCCAAGGGCTCTGAGCCAGCAAGAGACCTCTTCTTTCCAACAGAGCAGGGATCTTCTCTTTCCCAAGCAAGCGCTGCTGGCCATTCGAGCTTGCCGGCAGGAGAACGCCTCTGGGCATCTGCAGAGCGCCTTCCCTCCCTCCCAAACAACTGTCGCTGCCCGCCCCGCCCCCCCTTTCAAACTCGTAGGGCCCGGAGAAGTTCCTAAACGAAAGAAGCGTCGCTTCGCCGGGCCGGGCCTGAGCCGAGACTGCCGCCGCCCCCGCCCCCCCCCCACTCCGCGTCCCAGTCCTCACCTCTCCCCCTGCCGGCTCCCAGCCGCGGCCCCGGGGAAGGTGACTGGGGGCAGGACGGGGCTGTTTGGCGGGGCCGGCGGCCAGCCGTGGCCCCGCGGAAGGCAACTGGGGGAGGGAGGGGGTGAACGGGGGAGGCTTTCTGCCCGCCCCCCGGCCCCTTCTCTCCCGGAGCGGTGCTCCGGCTCGCTCCGGCCCCAACGGAGCCCTGGATCAACATATATATGTCCTGGCAGTTCATAGCAAAGTACATTGCCAGTCTCCTGGCTTCAAAACCATTTAAAGACTTCATGAAACTTGATGGTTGGTAACTGAATGTCCACCTAATTTGTTCACAAGTTAAGAAGCCAAGTGCTTGCACAGTTATTCTAATTGTTATGTAAAAATACACAAAGCAGTTGCATCCTCTTCAAAACCTTATAAACCCTGAGAATAGAACCATCCTGGCAATCAAAAATTCTTATTCGGACTCTTAACTCCAGCCTTTTATCAAAGGTACTTTGCAACTGACTATCATGACTGCTTAATCCATGTTATTGTATATTTCACTTCACCTATTGCTTAGTCCTTTTAAATGGAGATGCCAGGGATTGAACCTGGGACTTTCTGCATGCCAGGCATGTACTCTACCACTGAACTACAGCCCCTCCTCCTTTAGGGAAGTGTCCAATCAGTATCAGAGAATTCATAGAGGACTGACTTCTATGTACAGTTGAGATGACTCAGGAATTACTTTGAACTAACTTTGTACTCTCCAACCTCTTAAAACATTCTGCTCAGAGGTAATCCTTTGTGTCAGGTTTTAAAATAATTTATTTCTGACATCTGTGTACTACCATAATAGCTCACACAACACCCACACCTTTCCATTGTATCTGATTTTGGTAATAATTGGCCAGGGTGAGGAAAATGGGAGTAGCGGATACGGTGCTGTTTGGGTAGATACATGTCACAATATGAACCTACTAGGATGTGCAGATGCAAAATAGTATCAGCCTTTGTCTGTAGTACAGAGTCTCAGGAACAAGTTAAGACATGCAAGAAGAATGTAATAGCGAGGAAGACAAAGCGAAATCAAGTCTACTCAAGAGGAAATGGGGTCTCACTATAGGACAACAGGTTTCTGCTCCCAAGTCTGTGGACTTGATAGTAAGAAGACAGAACACGTGTGATGGATCTTCCACTAAGTAGGAACGCACAAACTCAAAAGAGTAAAACAAGGGTCTTTTTATTTCTTCCTACCATGCATGTTCTTAATATATCAAATAAGAGCACACAGCAAACATCTGAAAGAGAGACACACGCAATGTGGGGGAGGGGGGAGAAGAGCCAGCTAGATGATTCTTACTGGGCCAGAGTAGTTGGTCGGGATAGGATCAAGCTGTTCCTCTGGATAGAAGTAGTCGATAGAAGACCGCATACCAATTTTTACCACAGGCTTCAGCCCCGCAGAAATACCCAACCTAACAAAGCTACTTGCCCCGCCTGTCATAGCTGTCAACAAATCATAGCCCAGGTCCATGGCACCCTCCAGAGCACGTTCCTTGGCCAGACTGGCGCAATTCTGGGTTGCGTAGTAGATGCTGGTACCAAAGTTGTAATAGGTGCTGATCCCAGGTATCCATTCCACAACTGAATGTACCTTTCGTTCCTTCTCACTATGACAGTTCTCTGGGGCAGAACGCCTGTTTCTTGCAGTCTTCTGACACTGATGTAGCCAGGAACGGGCACCATAGCGTGGGAGGAAGTAGCTGCCATCTCGCTCTACCACTTGGTAGAAACCAGTACCATTGGAGGCCACACCGGCACAACTGTTTCCCCGTTGGTGACAAGCTGCAGCAGCTGCCAAAAACCCTTTGTGGGCACTGCGCACCCGGCCGTGCAAGACAGACCCTTCAATTCGCATCAGACCTTTGCAGCGCTGAACTCGTGTAGATGCCAGCTGGTCCAGGTTGAACTGCAAGGCAGCACTGCCCTTGCTCTGACCAAACGAACTGGCTGTTCCCAGAGATCTCGCCATCACAGACAATAGGGCATTGGCATCTGCTTTCCCCAGCTCCCGATAGAGACGCAGAACCAAGGTATCTGCATGCTGAGTACAGCCTCCACCTTGCAGAGCAAGTGTCAGTGCCGCTTGAATGAAGATCTGGGACAGCTTGGGTATGGCAGCAAAGTTTTCCAGGGCATCGGGCATCATGTCCTCACAGGAAACACCTTTTGGGGGGAAGTGGGACTGGAAGGATTTGGAACTAAGCAGTATAGGGCCTGGAGCATCTGTGGAGACAGGTGGGGACCAGTAAGTTCCAGGAGTGCTCCCTGATGGGTTAACCAGGGACAGTGAGTGCCCATCCGATCCATGAAGCAGCAGAAGGACCCCCAAAATAAAGGCAATAAGTGGCTGGTACATGTTAGGAAGTTTCCCTTGGCTCTGTTGAAACAGAAAGACATTACCAAAATGAGCATGGGGTTAGAAGAAACCTATGTTTTCTGGGATAGCTGCAGTCCTCTCTGCAGCAAGGAGACCAGTTTACCCTTGGAAGCAGCAGGACTAACACCGAAGTGAAAATATGGAATAGTCCAGTGAGAAAAATAAAGTCTTGTCAGCGGCTGTTCACAGTGAGAGCTAAATAGAATCTATAATTTAGCCCAAACTTAAAAACAGACCTATCTCTAGCTGCCTCCAGTTCATCCCCTCAACGATCTCATGAGTTAAGTTAGGTTGAGAGAGTGCAGCTGATTCGAGGCCACTCACCTAGCTCCATGGCTGAGGAGGGGTTGGAAGCCTGTCACGTCCAACCCTCTAGCGACTACATCATACCGGCTATCTGCTCCTCTTTGGCATGTATGTGCTTTCTCCCTCTAAGGCTGTATGCACAAGGTGGTTTATCTCCAGCTTGATTTCCAAATTGCAGCTGGTTCTGTTTTTTTGAGCATCCATACAGTGTTGTTTACTAATAAGAGCTCGTGTAGTGGTTAGTGTTGGGCTTGGATCTGAGAGAACCAGGTCCAAATCCCCACTCCACCTCTGAAGCTTGTTGGGAGACCTTGGGTCAGTCACTCACCCTCAGGCTAACCCACCTCAGTGTTGTTGTGAGGATAAAATGGAGGAGAGAACTGTGTCATCACTTGAGGGCCCCACCGGGGGGGGGGGGGCAGAATATAAATGAAGTAAACAAACAATTACCCACTTTCCAGGCTTCCTGGAGTCCTCAGTACATGTGCTCTCAAACCTGGATATTTCCAGAAAAATATGTTGTCCCAGTGTGTTAGCAAGCCACGTGAATGGGAAGGTGAGATTTTCAAAGGTGCCACCCACATCAGCACTATTTCCTTGTCTCTGTCCTCACAACAACTACTCCTCCCACCCTGTACCACTGGAGGACTCTTTTCAGGGTTTTAAAAAATATATCTGTAATTGCTGTTATTGAATGCTATTATCTCCTAGTTATTCTCTTTTTGTAATGAAAAGTTGGAATTCAGAGGAAGCCTCTGGTTCATTTCATTGCAAATCTACACAAGGAAAAGGGCAAGAGACTTTTTCCAAAATTCAAAGTTGGAATCCTGAAGAACTAGTAGATTGTGATAGGGTGGTGGTGGTGGTAGGGAATAAAGGGAATATGGCAACTGACTGACTAAAGCACGTGCATCAGATTCCCTGAATTCCCAGCATTCATTTTAAAGAAGTTTTACTGACAAGATATAAGGGGAAAGGCATAGCTCTCCAACAAAAGGGTCTAGAGTTTTTTTTTTAAATGAAAGCTGGGAATTCAGATTGTTCTAACATAATGCTAAATGAAATTCAATTGCCAATTCAAAACAACAAACACAAAAGCCCTCTGGGGGCAGAGGGAACAGCTGCCAAGGGAGGCCGAGGCAGAAGAAATGGTACAGATGTGGGTGGGAAGATCTGAAACTGTGACCAACCGTCCCATCCACATGGTGCCACCCCCGTTTTGCTGCAGTAGTTCCAAAAACATTGCAGGGAAGCATATTTTGGGGAAATTGCCAGAAAAATGGGGAAAGCTTGGTAAGTACACAGAAGCACAACGATGCTGTGGGGAAGGAGGAAACCCCCCCACTTCCCAATAGCAAACAAACAGGGACAAACCACCTGTGTGTAAGTGACCCATGTGTTTTTCTAAAGGCATGTTTGCACTAGCTTTTCCCCTGTAACATGGCACTCAGAAAGCTGCTATAGTTCATCCCGCCTCCCAGATGGCTGTTTGTGCTCCACCTCCCAGATTGCTTGGGGGGGAAAGTGCTATACACATGGATAGAAAGGGAAAAGGACATAAATCTGCCTTCTCATCTTATAACTGCTAATCAAGGAACAGAGTCAAGTGAAAACATGATCCACGTAAGTAGTAGCAAAGATACTTCAGGAAAAGAAAACAGTGAAAAATGTGCCCGTCTCCAAGAAGGAAGTTCTGAGGGGTCTGAGTTGGTAACGCAGGCATTGAAAAGGGGAAACAGGCAAGCACCTTTGGGATTCATTGCCCAGCATTCTTTGAGAAGTAGCACTCAAATGGCTGGACTTGGGCATCAGCCCCTTCCAAACACCACCTTTGTCTGTATCTGAAGTATTGCCTTTCCATCCCAATCCCACCAGCCCATCCGTCTGAAAAAGGCCAGTAATATGCATGCTTCGCCCTGATCACTGCAGGGAAGGGGCTTAACCCTTCAACCTCTGCTTGGTTTTACTGATCAAACTGGGGCTCCCTGCCCATTGTTACTGGGAGGAGGGTTAAAGGAGGAGGAAAGGAAACAAGCTTTTAACCCCTCTTTAATTTTAACTTTCCTACAATGTTCCATGGAGTGTTTGGACAGGCCATGTGGGGAGCACTGAATCTGTCCCTTAATAAGCCAGTGAGGATGCCTGCTGATGAATAGATCTCTTGGCAGGAAATAGCTCTCTAGCCTGTCACAGTGCAGCAGGAGCAAGTCCGCTAACCAGCCAGACTGCAGCCCAGTTTCAAACAGCAGCCTGGAGCCCCTTCTGCTTAGGGGTAGGCTTGAGGTGTTTACAAAGCATGATTCTGAGGGTCTTTGCCCAGGTGAACTGTACATTCACAAAGAACTGAGGGGTAAAGAGATAGCACAGACAAACGGTGGGTAGTGCAAATCCTGAATCTGGGAGTAGAAAGGGTGATGAGAGAGAAATGAACGGGGAGTGCTAAAAGATCAATATTCCATACCAAAGGTGGCATGCGAGGCGGGTCAGAGTCCCACACGAAGCTGCTTGTGCTATTCTAACAAAATACAGTGAATAGGGAGCTTCTTCAAAACCAGAAGTGTAAGATGAGATGTGATGCCAGACCAAGTAAAGCCCCCCCCCCCCCCCAGAATCCCACCTTAGCACTTGCTATAAAGGACAGTCAAACAGCCAAACCACAAGAGCCTTGGGCCACCAAAACTGATTATCCAAAGACCTCGGGTCTAGCAGGATGTGTGTCCTGCACCTGCTAAAAAGAAATGCATCACACTAACTTGCAACTGTTTGCAGATGGTGATCCGGACTGTGGGACTACAGGGAGCTGATTGCTCCTCTACAGCCTCCTCCAAACGCCACCTTTGTATCGGAAGTATTGCCTTTCCATCCTTATCTCACCAGCCCCCCCCCCCCCTCCCCGGAGAGGGCAGCTTACCTACTCGGAGAGAAGGTGCAAGCTCACAAAAGCCTCAGGACGAGCGCTAAGAACCTCTTCCTTTGTTGCTTGTATATATTCTGGCTGGTCTGCCTTATCAGCAAACCTAATTGCAACATCCAGCTTCACTGACAAATTCTGGCCTGGATTTTCAAATAACCTCCCTCCCTCATAAGCCTCCCAGGATCTTTTTAAAAAGTTGCTCTCTTTTTGACTCAGCCGCTAAACTTGTCTAGGACTTCCTGAGAATGGTAATATCATTTGCAGTGAAACTGGACCAAGGTGCAGTTTAAAAAAAAAACCCCAATAAGAAACAAGAGAATTCAGTAGTATATATGTACCTTCCTCCTATTCTGGAGGAAGGTACTCTTACCTAAAAAGCCTCCATCCAATGTACCTGGCAGAAGAGCTATTTGAGTTGGAGGACGGTTTGAAACTTTGCTCAGTAGAGAACCAGGACACATATTCTGCTCCCAACTGAATTAAGAAAATCAGGGAGCTCCTCACCCATTACAGATTCCCCCCCCTTCCCTTTCCAGAATCCCTTGAGTAGATAAGTGGGACAAGACAGAAAATCCTTCAAAAAAATTTATTTCTTCAGAATTATTCCAAAGATTTTAAAATTTAAATATAAAAAAACCACAAGAAACTCACAGAAACATTGCCTGACTAACATGGAAGAGATCCCTGGAAATCAGTGGGAGGCTTACCTTTTTTGGCCTCCGTCACGAACAATAAAGTCAAGCAGCTGAAAAACAAAACAGGTGGAAGCAGCGGGCAGTAGATGTATCTTGCAGGGTGCAAAGGAAAGCATGGGCACTGCCTCTTCCCTACAGAGCGGCAACTCTTGGGTGTGTCTCCTTGCCATTCGGCTCTAACACAGAACGCTAAATGGGACTGTGTGGTTCCGCTCCAGCACTCATCTTCAGGGAAGGAGAATTGGGGACAGGATAAAACACAAATGACAGAGACAGGACATTTGTCTACAAACATTATAAGGCAACATGTGAAAAGCAAAGGGACCATGACAAGAAGGTGAAGGGGCGGGGAGCAAGGCAGATCTATACGCGGAGGAGTTTTAGGATACAAAGAGCCTCCATCCTCCAGTTTCAGCCTGGGAACCCAGTCTGCAAGGATGACACGGCACACACACTAGCATTGCTGTCTGGGTGCAAATAAAAATTGGCTAGTCTACAAACATGGAACAAGCTCAAAAAGAGAATGCATCATGTATCAGATTCAACCTGCATTAAGACTTATAAACCACAGCACAGCGCCATGAAAATAAGCCCAATTCTTATTTTCACATGTTTTTCCACCATTTTTCAGCTGTTAAGTCCACCTGTCCTGTTTTGTTTTTGTTTTGTATCCAGAGTCTAATCATTCTGCATCCCCCCTCAAAATCTTACCCCCCCTCCCAAGCAGTGATAAGGACTGAGAATATAGGAAATCTGACAACTGCCAGTCTGGCCTAGTTAAGATTCCACTGTCTGGTTGCAGCCTGAAGGCTGGAGTTGTGTGGGTGTCACTGGCTTCCTGGCCCAGTGAAGACTCTGCTCAATTAATCATCTTCCTCTTCCTCAATTCGCAGACACTTCCTCTTGCCAGCAGGATGTGGTCCATCCTCCTCACTGGAGCCTGTAGGGCCAAAGAGAAATAAAAATGTATCTAAGAGGCAAGGGGGCATAGAGCACTTGGCCCCAACAACTGAACTGGAAATGTGTGCTGTTGCTAATTCCAAGGTTGCAACTACAAGGGACTGGAAAGTTAACAAAAAACAAACAAATAGGAAACATTCAGGTCTAGGGGAAAACCTGGAGGTTAAGGAAAAGAGGGAGAGCATGAAACTGGATGGCAAACTAACACTGTGGTTACACATTATTATAAACCATAATCACTTATGGAGAAAGGTTATGGAGAAAGGTTATCCTATTAGTGGACTTGAGCACCACACCTCTAGTAGATTTCTTAGAGAATCTCACCAAAATCTCGTCTGGCAGGTTCTTTTTCTTCAAAAATTCAGGATAGGTTCTGTAAACCATATCCATGTCGCTTTGTTGTATTTCAGCCTGTTAACCTGTCATTGGAGCCAATGCTTCACTTAATAGAAAATAATTTCTGTAATGTCTCTTTACTTTTTACAGTCCTTAGCATTTTTTATAATGTCCCATATATCATCTTTAATGGGGCATTTCCCCTGATCTTGGAGATCAGTCCATCGTTGGATTTTGGTTCAAGAATGGTTTTACAACCTGCAACGAGCTACAGTTAATCTGGTTATCTCGTTCTTGGATTAGATTCTGGACTGGATTCTTTGGACATAATTTTTGGATTAGTTTTTGGGTTGGACTTTTTGACATAATTTTGTTGGATTGGAAACTATATAAAGGACTTTTCATTTTTCACTAATTATATCACAATTTAATTTAGATTTTTATAATGTAAATGTATAATAAATGATTTATATTTAGTATCTTTATACTATTTAGTATCTTTATACTTTTCTATTTCATTATTATTTAATAAGCAAAGATAAAAGAAAATGAAATATTGTTATTGGATAGAGTTTATTGAATTATTTTTCAACTTGTAATTGTTTGTGCATAGAATTACAGTTTCTTGTACTCATCATCTGCGTTTTTCTGTGGCTGTGATTCCTCTATATTTCTGAAAAAAGCTGAGCCAGACATAAGAAGAAAAGAAGAGACTGGATTTATACCAAGCCCTTCACTGCCCGAAGGAGTCTCAGAGCGGCTTACAATCTCTTTCCCTTCCCCTCCCCATAACAGACACCTTGTGAGGTAGGTGGGGCTGAGATAGTTCCTTCAAGAACTGGCCTTGAGAACAGCTCTGACAGAACTTGTGACTGACCCAAGGTCACACCAGCAGCTGCATATGGCGGAGTGGGGAAGAAAACACAGTTTTCCCAGCTTAGAGTCTGCACTCTTAACCAGTACACCAAACTGGCCATTTACTCTAAAATCAGAAGCCCAGAAGCCTGGACAAATCTGGAAAGGGATACAAAATCTTGCTGTTCTGTGATGAAACACATTATTCCAGGGCATGGAGACCTCTAACGCCAGAAAGAGTCTGGAGTTTAAGCTACCACAAATAAACCATTGGTAAATACAGGCTACAGCAAACAGAACAAAAAATGTGAAGTTGCTGCCAGAGAAAGGGAATGGGGGATGGGAGTCAAGAGTCTGTCTTACCCACCTGCCTCTTGTCTTTTCATTAACATTGGTTCAGGCCTGAGGCCTACAAAAAAATCATACCAGCTTCTCTCTGACAACTCAAGGTCATGTTGACTGCGAGTAAGATGAGGAGAGAAGGGAGTCAACACTGGTGCTGATGAAGTCACTGGACCTAGAAGTTTCGCCTACACATTCCATCACATTAGTGCAAGAACCCCTGTGTGGGAGATGCTGCCTTGCTTAATGAGGCCTTGTACAGCTGCAGAGTACATGACTTATAATGGCAATACACCTGATTGGTTCAGATAACTTGCTTAACAACATACTTGACTGGTCAACTAGAACCATGCCAACACAGGTTGTTTCAAATATATACGTAAGTGTAATGTTATATTATAAATCAGAAGTAGTAACACAACACCTATGCAATTGAATGACTTATTCATAACATTTATAACAGGGAAAAATCCCAAACAAGCAATACTCTAAGCTGTTCATTTCAATCACAAAAAAATGTCAACAAGGTCCAAAGTCCATGATATATCAAAGAAGTTCTCAGAACTATGTAAAAGAAGTCCAACGTGGTTTCTGGATATAACCACTACCCGTATTTCCAGGTTCCTTTTTCAAGAAACTATATAGTCATCTCCACTAGTTAGTTTCATAACATTTTATCTTTGGGCATGTTTATTCAAAAGCCCTTCTGTTACATTCACAAAAAGAAAAGACCTGTGGGAGTAAATGGGCACCAAGCTTAAATTTTTTTGAATGGAATGTATCTCCAACATTAATCTAGTTTGAAAAGTGCCTCTTTTCTTTTTGAAAAGGGACCTGGGAACGTGTGTACTGATTCTATCCGGAAACCATGTTGGACTTCTTTGACGTATCATAGACTTTGGACCTTGTTGACATTTTTTGTGGTTGAAACAGACTGCTTGCAGTGGTGGCGAACCTATGGCACGTGTGCCAGGGGGGGGACTCAGAGCCCTCTCTGTAGGCACGTGTGCTGTCGCCCCAACACAGAGTTCGCTGGGGAGCGGGAAGTTGCATGTGCTGGCAGCCACCACCAGCCAGGGTAAGTTGGGGTGGTGGGCCGGGGGTTTGCTTGGGGAAGGAGCGGGAGGGTGCTCAGAGCATCCTTGAGCCACCTACCACCGCTCCAAGCTGACGGGGAAACTTTCCCTGCTGGCTTAGGGCAGTGGCGGCGATAGGCAGCTCAAGGACAATCCTGGGGGGGGGGCTTGCCTGGGGAAGGAGCAGGAGAGCGCTCAAAGCCTCCTTGAACCGCCCGCCACAGCCGCTCTCCAAGCCAATGAGGAACTTTATCCATCAGCTTGGAGCGGCGGTGGCGGGAGGCTCAAGGATGCTCGGGGGGGGGGGGGGAGCTTGTCTGGGGAAGGGACGGGAGGGTGCTCGGAGCGTCCTTGAACCACCCACCACCGGCGCAGAGAGGGGGAGTGTGCGGCGAGGCGCGCCGCCTGGCCAAGACAAGGATGACGATGTGGGACTCACTTGCATGTGGGACTCCTTTTATCCACTGGGAATTTGATAAAGGAAATTTATCAGTTGGTTTGGACTGAAAAGCAGACTTGACTTCAAACGTCTTTCTATTCCTGGACAAGAAGTTGTAAGGGCGCTCCTTTAGATTAAGTTGCTGCTCTTTCTAATGCACTCACAGGCCAGTTGGTTCAAGATCCTTTCTGAGCTTTCAACCCACTGCTGCCTTTCCCAGCTCCCTTGCAGCTCGTTTCCCCTTCTCACACCCTTCTCTCTTGCACCATCATCATCTTCTTCATGATCTTGGTGCCTTTTCCCTGCTTGCATCTTCATCTTACTTTTATAGTGTTGTTTAGCCATGCATTTTTACATAGTAAAATCTCAAAAGCTCGTCTGCCATTTTAAATCCGTCAGTTTTCAGTTGGGTGGGGGAGCCAATCGCCTACCCTGGGAGGGGGAGGGAAAGGAGATTGTAAGCCGCTCTGAGACTCCTTCAGGTGGTGAAGGGCAATGTATAAATCCCTTCTCTCTCTCCTTCTTCTTGTCATCCCACTGTACTCAATTAAAAATTATTTGTCAGAATGTGTGTTTTATGCAGGTGGCCTTGCATATGGGAACAATATCCATCGGTCAATGTTAATGTTATGAATTGTTTTTTCTAAACTAAAACCTCAGTATTCAGGTTAAATTGCCGTGTTGGCACTTTGCAATAAATAAGTGGGTTTTGGGTTGCAGTTTGGGCACTCGGTCTCTAAAAGGTTCGCTATTACTTTTGGGATTTTTTTTCTATGATATAAATGTTATGAATGAGATATCCTATTGTATAGGTGTTGTGTTACTTCACTAATTTATAATATAAAATTACACTTATATTTTTCATAAAATGTTTGAATATTTATTCTTTTGAAAGATTGTCGTAATTAGATATTGCATGTCTCATACAGTGTATCTTGTTGTTGGTTCCTACTACTGTGATTTTTTTTTGTCTGTTAACACAGATTGTTTGGCATAAAGGAAGACCTTTCATTGTGTCCCTTGTCTGGATTACATCTGTCTTTAAGGAACTTCCTGATTCTAGACTAGGTGGGCCTTGCTGGCCAGAGCCCTTGCCTTGGACTCTGAAACTCTGTTTGGACTCAGTCAGGTCAGGATTTGGACAACCAATGCTTGTAAAAGTGCTTAGGTTAGGCTGTTCACTGCTCTTATATTGTATATCTCTGCACATTGATTTAATAAAGCTTATTATTATATTATGTGGTATTCTTGAGTTTGAGGGCTTCAGTCTGAATCCACTACTTTGGCCCTAGCTGGTTACCTCTTGCAAGCAATCCCACCTTGCAGGGTTGACTTCTCATTTAAACCTGGGAGGGCTGAGCACTGAGAGTCCCTTGATCTCTGGCTGGTGGGTAACTTAAAGGGACTGGAGGTAGTACATTACCCTGGGGTTGTGAGGAGTCACACTCCAGCATTCTGTGGTTTTGTTTTTGATCAACCTGTCACCATTAAGTAAAAATGCAGCTTTTGATCAGGAGCCCACTGGACAATGAGATATAAGTTTATTTTAACTTGTATACTTCTAACTAACTTTAGCCTTTAATAAAAAGGCTAGGCAGATGGACAAGAAAGGGAGGCAGAAGGATCTCACATCAGCCATTTTTAACGAATCAGGTCCTTAAGATTTTTCCCAGCCCAATAAGCCAAATAAAACAGATTTTTGAGAAGGCAGGACTGGTTAACAGTCAATGAAGCCAAATGGTCTGAAGTCCCAGAAAGGGGGCAGCGTCAATTTACCCCAGGCTACAGGGAATCCTGCCAAACAAGGAGTTTTGCCTGTTTAGATGGGTTTTATCCTAGGAAACAGGTCCGCAGGGAAAGCAATCTTTTTAGTAGAAGTAACAGAATAAAAATTCCCATTGATGAGAAGAAAAAAGATCCTGCTCATGCCCATATGGGAGACCTAATAGTCCAACAGCTGACGTTAAAATCCAAATAGGAATTGGGAAGCAAAAGCCAGAGAACCTGATGGGTCTGAAGCAGTTTGATGTAGCTGAATGCTTTGCCAAACTGTTGAAGCATGAGTTAGGAAAAGTAAATACACATCCTCTTCCACTCATGTATTTGAAAAGTCTCTTTTCTACAATACATTTTAATGTTACACTGGCAGTCTTTAAGCAGCGGCTGGACAAACACTTGCCAGGGATGCTCTAGTCTAGGCTGCCTGCATTGACCAGGGGTTGGATCAGATGGCCTGTATGGCTCCTTCCAACTCTGTGATTTTATGATTTATATGTAACCATGAAGATATGCTATGCTATACAAATCTATGTCATGTGTCAGTACACACCTGTGCCATAGATCCATTATTGTTAGTAGCAAGAGACCCCTAAAATGATGTCTTTGAGGGGAACTGTAAATGTAAAGGGAAGATGACTGTCACAGGAGGTTTGATTGTAAGATGGATTCTCTCAGGAGATGGGCCATGTAAACAGTGTTAAGTCAGATGCAGAAGTGGTCTTGGAACAGTTACAGCTTAGGATGACTTGACCCAGCAATGTTGGGACATTATGATCAGGGAAACCAAGAAAGGGCATGTATATTTTCCCATAATTTTTAGATGCACATATGAGAATTTTTGCCAAATTCCATGTGAAAATTGGTAAAAATCCAAGATAGCCTAGAGCTGATTGGTGTAGATTAGAAGAATCAGCAGTTAAACTGAATAAAGAATAAAAATGAGGGGTCTTGAGCAGGGAATCACTGAGAGAAGATATAAGCCCATTACCCTCATACTCTCTTTCAGGTACTCATCTGAAGGGTACCAACCTTGCTGAAGGAAAAGGTGCCTTTTCAGATTAACATCTTGACCCATGTGAACACTTTGCTGCCCTCTCCTGGTAGATTGGTGAGATTACTGCTTTATGCTGCATAAAAATTAGCATCTAGATTAAATAAAGTTGTATCCTCCGGGAATTTCTCTGTGTTGGAGTGCATTCTGGAAAATTTCTCATGCAATTAAAGGAAAGTAAAATTCTTGTTAAAGCTGTTAGTTCAAAGCACACAGCTGCATTCCCCCTCCAAACACACACATGGAACTTGCAGGACCGCAGAAATTACCTTGACTGTCGCTCTCGTGCTCGTCACTGCTGGTCAAACGGGTCCTCTTGGGTCCCAGTGGGAGCTGCACGGACTTCTCCCTGAACAGAAAAGCAGCAAGATAAGGAGCTTTGGGATATTTTCACCGCTTGTGAACCCCAAAGGGAGAGAGCTGTCCTGGGACAGTGGTTAGAGTGCTGGATTGGGGCCTGGGTCAACTGGGTTCAAATCCCTGCTCTGATGTAGAAGACTACCAGGTGACATTGGGCCTCTCACAACCTCCTGGCCTAATTTACACCACAAGGTCGTTGTTCCAAGCATAAAATGGTGGAGGGCAGAATGGTGCGATAACTACTTTGGGTCCCCTTTACAGAGCAAAGTGGACTGTTCATTTGTTAAAAGGGCCTGGGAAAGGGCAAAGGCAGGAATGCAGGCCCGAAACCACAGCTTCTAACCCTTCACTGCTTCAGACCCATTCTTTTCTGCCCCAGGTCACGACTGCTCAAATCAAGAGACCTGTTTTTCTTTTCTTCCCTCACTCCCACAACTAAGGAATTTTTACATAAAGGAGAGAGGAAGAAGAGATTGGATTTATACTCCGCCCTTCACTACCCAAGGGAGTCTCAGAGCGGTTTACAAACTCCTTTCCCTTCCCCTCCCCTCCCCACAACAGACACCCTGTGAAGTAGGCGGGGCTGAGAGAGCTCTGACAGAAACTGCTCTTTTTCAAGAACAGCTGTGCCAGAACTATGGCTTGCCCAAGGTCATCCAGCAGCTGCAAGTGGAGGAGTGGGGAATCAAATTGGGTTCTCCCAGATTAGATCCTGTGCACTTAACTACTACACCAAACTGGTGTAACCCTCTGGGGTAACCCTCTAAAAAGAACAGAGATTTGATCTGAAAAAGCAAAAAAAAATCTGGAATATTTACATTTCCTTTGAAACTGTTTAGTATCAATTTTGTCCCAAGCAATTTTTAATTATTCCCTGCTCCCCCCGCAACTCCTGGTTCACAGATACCAAGTGATATTAATCAACTTTATTCTTATCTTCCTCCAACAAACTTAGGCTGACAGGCATGGCCCCCTCCCCACGAGAACTTAAGAAGAGCCTTGCTGCATTAGACCAGCGGTCCGCCAAGGCCAACATACAGGGCACAGAAGAGGGTTCGAAGCCTGGATACCACCTCCTTCATCCAATACAGAGAATAACCACAAAGGAGTAATCACAGATATAAAGCAACCAAAGTGTTATGGCACTTTGTTTTCTGAATGTATTTTGTAATCAGGTGATTTGTATTTTGCATTAAACTTATCTGTTTACCAATTCATACCAATATAACTTTGTATAATAAATTTTTGTATAAATAATTTTTACAGTTGGGGTTGTATTTTAGTTGATACCACCTCCTAGCACTGGTATGCAGCAGTCTGCAGCCTCTATGACCATGGAGGTTCCCTTTATTCGCCATGACTAGTGCCTGCTGATGGACCTGTTCTCCATGAATCTGGCTAATCTCCTATTAAAGCCGTCTATTTTTGCGGCCGCTATATCCACTGGCAATAAATTCCACCCCTAATAACTCACTACTTCCTTTTGCCTTCCAGACCCTGCTGCCTGTCAGCTTCACTGGGTGCCACCCTATGGCTTAATTTTATAAACTTCTATCATGCCCCTTTTAAGACTACCTTGTTTCTAAACTGAAAGGCCCAAGGCTCCCTAATATTGTTCTCACAACAACCCTGAGAGGCTACTAATGCTTCAGGCTCACCCAATGGACTTCATGGCAGAGTGGGGGTTTCAACCCAATTCATTCTAATCCTATGTAGGCATGTTAACCACAATGTTACACTAGCTCTCTGTGATAGAATCTCATGTGGTAGGGTTAGACTGTATGATTCTACAAGCCAATCAGATCATAAAGGAAAAGCCAGAGTGACACATTAGTGCAATTCTAGCACCGGTAACTAATTGCTGAATGCAGCTCTGCCTGGCAGCACGCCCTAACAGATAAGCTGCTGGTGTTTTGCCCCTGCTGGTGTTTCGCTCCTGCTCAACATCTGGCAGCCAAATCATTACACTAGCAGAGACAGGAAGAGACAAGTCACAGACAGTCTTGTGCTCCTGTCTGGGATTTGGCTGTGTAAGCCTGAGCTTGAAAGGCAGAACTACTCACTTCCAAGAATTCTGAAAGGGGAACATTCCAACAGGAATGAAAGCAAAATTCTAAAGGAGAGGGTAAAATGCGCGTTGTATTTTAGGAAAAGCAAAAATGAATTCAAACATGTTTGCTATAGCTACTGAAGTCTTCTTCCTCTGAGGAATACTGCTCTCAGCATTCCCCAGTCAATCTGTGATTCTCCTCCAGCCCCAACTCCACAAGCCCCTTATGGATGCCATTCTTAATTCTCACTTTTCTGGTATCAGGCTCCTTGGTTCCGCCGTCTCGAGAACATCTTCCTCTGAAACAAAAAGGAGAGTGGCATTCACTGCAAGCTGCTTTGCACAGAACTACAGAGTGGTGGAGGAAAGCTGGTTCCCAGATGCATTCATTCAGCCTAGCATTCCACACCAGTCCAAATACAGAGAGGTCTATAAAAGGGGCCGGAAAACCCCGGAACAGCAAGTCTCCCAAGTACACAACAATCACAGCATGAGTATCTTTTTTCTTATATTTGTAGAGAGAATGTTAATACACATTTATCACCAGGAACAGCAAAAACAGCTCTCAAAATCCGTGGGCTTTATTTACCCACTGTAGGACTATGGCCAGCACCACTTAGGAAATGCTGAGTCATCTCTACCCCAGCATGGCCCTCAAAACATTTTTTTAATTAAAGCAACCAAAACATGTGGTTTCAGTCACTGATCCAGAATTCAGCAAACAGGGCTTTCATGGCAATTTTTTGTATATGCCTCACCAGCTGGATGTTCTGTAGTCTCATCTGCCAATCCCTGCAGGGCAATGGAAGCCGCCAGTCGCCGTAGCTGTTCTGGGTTAAGTTTGGCTGGGATGCGCCAGAAAGATTCCTATAGGAAGTAAAAAGAAAAAATTGTGTGGAGTTTTTTAAAGTGCTGTCAGATTTTGGCCACAAGAAGGCATCATCTGCTTCTTACACCTTTTGGCCCTCTTTATATGAAAGCCTTGTTGCAGTTGGGTGGGTGTGCACCCCCAAAAGTATACTACCCCCCCCCCCCCAAGTTATCATTCATTCTGAGGAATGAGTTTGCCAAGTCCAAAGAACACTGTTCAATCCCTCGATAAATGGAGACAGGAATGGCATATGGTTGTTGGCTGCAAAGCTTCAAAACATCAATCAAAGTACAAGTCTGAAATATAACCTAAATTCTAATACAAAAAAACTTGCTCCTCTAGAAGTGGAAAGTCCTCTAAGCCAAACGAAGCACCAGATCTGGCTTCATCTCAAGGTGGAGTGAAAGCAAGGATTCCTTACCATAATTCATCTTGAGCCAAAGCCACATCCCCTCCCTCTATTCCTGCAGCATTAAATTCTACCCAATGATTTTAGCCTGTGCATTTATACTCTGCACATGTGCCCACGCTGAACACTTTGACTCAGCATCCCTAACAGCCTAACTACACGATCAGCCATGCACTGCAATATAAGTTTGTGCTCAGAACTCAATTTCCAGTGTATCGGGGCTGATTTGGATCAGAACCTCAGTGTGCAGGCAGAGGACTTTGAACCTTCCTCCCAGGGCCATTTTCTCAACCTGAACCCTCACAGTTTCTGCTCTTCCCTTCTTTTTTGCATGCCACAGTCCTCATCAGCTCTTTCACATGTGGGAATTGAGTTCCAAGCAGGGCACTCACAGCACACATCTGATTTCCAGGATCCAAGGAGGAGGAGAAGAGATTGGATTTATACCCCGCCCTTCGCTCGGAGTCTCAGAGCGGCGTACAAACTCCTTTTCCTTCTCTTCCCCACAACGGACATTCTGTGAGGTAGGTGGGTCTGAGAGAGCTCTGACAGAAACTACCCTTTCAAAGACAGCTCTGACAGAACTATGGCTTGCCCAGGGTCATCCAGCAGCTGCAAATGGAGGAGTGGGGAATCAAACCCGGTTCTCCCAGATTAGAGTCCGTGCACTTAACCACTACACCAAACTGGCTCTCCAGGTCTCCAGGAAAGCACAATGTGAAGTTAGGTCCTAACACACTGCAAGGAAAGAAACCATACACTAGGGAGATTAAAGGTGGTCAGACTGTACCAGATTCATGGGTCAGACTGTACCAATACATTCTAGGAACCTTGTGCTTCTTAGCTCTGCTAAAACCTTGGATGCATTCTGAGTTTTGCCAGGCACCTATAAACTGGAAACTACAACTAGCAATCTAATCCCCAAAGCAGGAAATAGATAAACATCTGAATGAAAGCCAGCTGGACAGTATTTTTCAGCAGGAATCCCAGCTAGGCATTTGGAAAGGAGAACCAGAGATGAGCATCAGTGCAGCTCTTGGACAATGGGCAACAATATAAAATAGCCCTTCAGGGGAATGGGGGAAGCAACCCCAAAGCAAAAGATAACCACAAAATACTATCCCAGTAAAAATCTGTTCTACACACCTGTTCTTGTTAATTTTCTTCTCCAGCAAAAAAAGTTACCTGCTCATTGGCTGGGGCTCGTATCCCGACGATCCGTAGCAGCTTCTGGAAACCTATATGTTCCATAGCATCCTCGTTCTCTTCAGACAGCGGCACCAGAGGCACAGGCTGGGCACATCCTGGGGAAATAAGTAACCAATCCACCTAAGTTCTGGCCATTGTACCAGGAAAAGACACAGTGTCATAGCAGATATACAGTTCTTGCCTTCGGAGGAAAATGAAGACACAGCATCTAGCTCTCTGCCCATTAAAAAACGTGTTCATTAAGCCACAATTTCTCACCCTCCCAAGAACGAGGCACGGAACTAAGAAACAGTTAACACCAGGCCCAGTTCTCCCTGCATTTACCATCTTCTTCCCTGTCATCAGCTGTTCGGTTGAGGCAGCTCTGGAGCCACTGCAGAGGACCAGACAGGCCTGTGGAGACAAAAGGGGAGATGGATGGAAGAGAAACCCCTTCTCCTCAATGACCTCGGAGAAAGAATGGGGTGACAAAGAGGCAGGAAATGGTAACACTATACTGAGGCCCAGGGAAGGCCCAGCCTGGGCTCAAGCCCCTTTATGTGATATAGTCCATTAATATAACTTCAGAAATAAAAACATTTGGTTTCTTTCATAACACATAAGATTGTATATATGGGATGAGAGCACTGAGTGGGGAGGAAAGTCGTTACAAGTTTGCAAAGAAGTCTGAGAAATTATGCTTGGGGTCTGGACAAAGATTTGGTCTACACATAACAGAATTTAATAGAATGCACTACACTACTACAGAATACCCGGGGGTGTGTGTGTGTGTCACATTCTTGAATGCTTTCTGCTGCTATAAGCCTCGAAACAGAAAATAGAATAGCAGCAAAGGGCCAGGATAGAACCTCTCCCTTGAGGAGCTTCTTCTCTATTTGCAAGGAATGGTATAAATGAGACCGCATTCTGAAGTCGGTCCCACGCCTGCAAAGTCCATCCTACCACTTTATTCCATTGCATTTGCAGAGTCCCTGTGTGAGTGTCAAACAGCAAAGCATCTGTGGCAGGCAGGTGGTTGAAGGGCAACTCAGAGGCAGCACCAACACTGGCATGCAAAAAGAGGCCCACAAGACTACAATAAGTCATGGACCTCATGTATCAGGTCCGATGAATCATCAGTTCAAATCAGAGTTGAAAAGATTTCAAACCACAGAACTTCCAAGTCAAAAATTAGTACTTGTTCTAGGTCGGTATTTGATTAAAAATGTGTGCACTGTTCAAAAAACGAAGAGACAGGCCCTGTTACTAGTCTGGTTTCACAGGGCTGGAGCTATCACCTAGAGAAGCCTGCTTCTTAAAGGTGTGTGACTTCAAGCAAGGCCTCTCATTTCCATTTTAAAGGATGAGCAAGTTTCTACTGGGAACAGCGTTACCTGATATTTCAGGTGGTCATTTCCAAGGACTGTCCCACCACTGACTCCTAAAAGATCTAATTTTTAAGCTGTTCTCAATGATTGTGGGGTCCCCTACCTGCTACCACGCATCCTCCCCGCAGTGTGCAGCCGCAGTGAGCATGTTCATGCAAGGAGGACAGAAATGTTCAAGAGATCTGCCCTGTACCTACTCAAACTGTTACATGCACGGAAATCAGCACATGGAGAGGGGAAGTGGGCAGGAGTACAGAGTCCCACCTATGCACAGCCATCAGTTAGCAAGGCAGGGTTCATACATGTACAAAGTGTGTGTACGTGAACTGTGAGGATGGCACTTTTTCAGACATTCGTGATCACAGGAACACTACATGTTCCTGAGCTGCTGACTATGTGTAGGTGAGGTGGCAGAGCCAGCCTACTTCTGCCTGTTCCCTCCTTTTCTGCTACTAGATGGCCTTTTGTAAGGAGAAGACTCTGCTGCTCTCTCACCTTCTTGCTGCAGGCTTTGTATGAGCTCCTGGGAGTCCCTGTCAGAGGTGGCAGCCCCCTTTTTGTTAGCCTGCCCATCCAGGAGTCTGTGGCACATATCACTGTCACCATCCTCCCAGGCTGGCTCCTCCTCATCCTCACTGTCCAAATCATCTTCTTCCTCCTCCTCCAGGTCAGGCACCCCAAAGTCCTTGGGGAACATGCTATTGTTCTGAAAGCAATGAAGACAGAGAAGAGTAAACCACAGGATAGAGCTGCAATAGACGTAAAACATCTTCCTCCCTCAACGAATAAAGGACATGGAAATCCAATCACATCATCCCACTTTCAATGAAGCCAGAGGTAACAACTTGGAATTCACCAAGCCTTGCATATATCTTTCTGGACTCAAACTTAGTTCTCTTTTATTATCTGTATTCTGATTTGCTGCTATTCACAGACCTTTACCAACTGTGTTATTCCAGTCTTAGCTGCACTTATGTATCTTGATTCCAAGTAGCCCTGCCTGACAACTAAACCCCCTCTACCTATATATAACACTTGAGAAAAATCTGTTTCAGTGTATCTGAAGGAGTGTGCATCTACACATGCTAAGCCTCTCAATTCTTGCTTATGCCTAGAATTGAACTTTGTTGGTCTTGGAGGTGCCACTGGAGTCAAACTTAGTTCTCACACCTGTTTGTTGACTCTTGTACTTGTATGCCAATTTACTGTCATTCACAGATCTTAAAATCAGCCATAATCCAATCTCAGCTATACTTATTGCACAGTTACTTATGCATCTTGACCCTAAGTAGCCCTCCTGAAACTACCCATCCACCCATACGTAAGGATTGAGGAAAACTGTTTCAATGTATCTGAAGAAGTATGCATGCACCCAAAAGCTTATACCCAGAATTTAACTTTGTTGGTCTTAAAAGTTCCACTGGACTCAAACTCTGTTCTGTTGCTTCAGAGCAATATGACTACCCAGGGGTCCTTTCGTAGAAAAAGAGGTGCAGGAGCTCATTAGCATAACTCATAAGCATATGCCATGCCCCCTGACATCACTGGCCGAATGTCAGTTTCAGCCCCATTATACCCTATGGGCCATTAAAGTCAATGGCAAAAACTCATAGGGTATATGAGGGGCTGGAGGAGAGAGGGTTTGAAGGAGAGACTCCAAACTTGCAGGGTAGCTGCTGGAGCCTCTCCCCGAAATACCCACCAAGTTTCAAGAAGATTGGACCACGCGGTCCAATTCTACGGGCCCCCAAACAGGTTGCCCCATTGCCTCCATTGTTCTCTATGGTGGGAAAAAACGTTACTTTTTTCCCACCATAGAGAACAATGGAGGGAATGGGGGCAACCTGTTTGGGGGCCCGTAGAATTGGACCCTCTGGTCCAGTCTTCTTGAAACTTGGTGGGTATTTCGGGGAGAGGCTCCAGCAGCTACCCTGCAAGTTTGGAGCCTCTCCCTCAAACCCCCTTCCCTCCAGCCGCTTTTTAAGCTGCTTTTTTTCCGGCGGCAATTCAGTAGCGGGCCGAATCAGATCAGAGAATCTGATTCGGCCTGTGGCTGCCCTAGTGCCCACTCCTGGGCTGGCGGAGCTCCGCTTCACCTAGCTCCAGCCCAAAATGACCCCTGCGACTACCCACCTGCATATATCTACACCAATATTTCAGTCTAATCCCTTCATTTTATAAAATTATAAAATATCATTTCATATCTAAGAGGCTAAGACAGGCTGTCACATGAAAGCCCACCTCTCCCACCCCATTTCTCAAGCTGTTGTAGTATTTATGAAAACCTTTATACCCTCCCTCTCCCAAGGGGGCTTACAACAGAGTAAGCACCAAGAAACAGGCAGAGTTGAACCACAAACAATCTATCCAGTAAGGCAGAAAAGACTGTTACTGATGGTCTGCCAGGGAAACGAAACGTCCCAGACTGACTAGGGAAAACCTCCCACTGAGCCCTTGGGCTGGAGGACCTCTGGACTATTAGCAGGAAGCAGGGATGTTCGGAAGGGAATAGAAGTGCAAGAGGAAAAATTAAGGGAAGCACCATGCTCATGAAAGGGCACTTGCACAGACTGCAGTCATCTACTTTCTCCCTCACACAGCCGTTTGGAAAGAGATCAAGCCTGCTCAAGACCCGTCAAACTGCCAAGGGTCTTCTAACGCGTGTCATGAGCATGTGCATATGACATGCAGACACACACGCATACACACACACAGAATAGAGGGTGGGCACCATACCCCATCAAAGCACCCAGGCTTGCGCTTGCGCTTCTTGTAGAGCTCCTTGCGGTCAGACACCAGCCCCATGCTGAGGAGCTTCTCGATAATGCGTGCCTTGGAGCGCTTCGCTGTGATGTGCCTCATTACATTGCCCAGGACATCTGCCAAAGGAAGAGAGACAGGGACAGCAAAAAAACCCGTGAACTTGGGTAGGGTATGGCTAAATATGACCAAGCAGCTTAGCTCAACCGCCCCCCCCCCGGATGAATTATCCCCCCTACACACACCTTTCCAGCACATGGATTTAAAGAATAGTGGATTATTCCCCTCAGAAAAGACCACTACCCAAATTCCATTTCATTTCATTGCAATATTTCATAAGTATTCATTTCATGGTAATCAAGATAGAAAGGTAGGGAAGAAAACAGCAGAAGTGGGCAAAAAGGGTTAAAATTAGTCACCATTGGGAAAGGATAGTTGGAAAGTAACCCTGCCAGAAAAGCAGAAACATTTGTGCAGCTTTAAATCTTGGCCATTTCCACCTTTCCCATCACTGCCCACCCCTAACATTCAGAAAGACCCAGGAACTTGCAGCCACACAGCCTCACCATCAGTGCCCTGGAATTCCTCAAAGAGTCGCTGAAGCTCTACCTCTTGATCCTCTGTCCACAGGACGATGCGGGTCCCCTTTCTGTAAAAGAGACCACAGCAACATCGACGATCCTGGGACTCACCTCCTGCCATGCTCCAGGACATTCAGCAAGCAAGGCTGCAGAGTTCTGCAGCGCACAGCCCAAAAACCCAGAGAAGACGACTCTGCACCCATCCTGAACTCAAAAAAGCATTACTTACCGCTCACGAGGAAAGTCTCGCATGCTGCTTGCTAACCCCAAGCGCACCAGCTGCTTAGCCACCTGTTTGTGAGTCCAGTTGTTGTTTTTCAGGTGTGCCAGGATGCTGTTAAGCACATCTTCTCCTGATGCCAGGGGGGAAAATGGTGTGAGATGGAAGTCTTGACCACCCCACTGTCATACATGAAAACAAAAGCAAAATTCCCCACAAAGGGATGGGCAATGCATTCTAATAGCTCTCCTTCCACATGTACAGCTTTAGTAGTCCTGCAGCCCTTTAACAGAGAACCAACAATCGCTAAAACTTCCATCCCTGGTGACAATTCTTACCCACTGATTTGACCACTCAAGTGGCTATTTATAAAGCCTGCACAGTTCTGAGATCTGGAAACCTTGGCTGTCACAGTTCTTCCTCACCAGAACCACTTCCCACTTGGAAAGAAAACACAGGAGTCTTGTCTCTGTCTCAACTCCACCTCTTCTTTCTCCCAGCTGTAGTTTGTAGGGCCAGAGAATAAAATCAAGGCTTCCTATACAGTCTAGACTGTAGCAGCTCTTGCTATCTGCCTAGCTGTGCCCCTTCGGAATCTGAGTTGGTACCTTCCGCTTCCTTGTACTTGTAGTAGAGTTCCCGCAGCTCCTCCTCCTCAGCCTCAGTCCACTGGCATGTCTTCCGAGAGTTTGAGCTGTTTGTGGCCAGAGAGACAGTATTGAGAAAGGTTCAGTGGCAGTGTGCCAAAGGGTATAATGGGAACTAAGGGCCACTGCAAGCTCTTCTGTGACCCAGTTCAGTCTTGTTTGGGCATCTGTCTTTGTTTGACCTCAAGGTGGAGGGCCCACCCATTCCTGGGACATTGTTTTTTGGGGGAAGGAACAACTGAAGGAAGAAACCAATAATATTTCCAACTTGTTGTTTCTCCATTGTACATATGTATGTATCTCCAACAGAGATGCAATCCTGACTGACTCTTTCTTTTTGACCAAACAGACAAACTAAACAGTGCTAAATGTGACAAAGAAATGACCAAAATTCAACGCATGCTGCCATTTTCAACTACTGGCAATCCCAGAATAATTTAAGAATGCCCTCAAACTCCCATTTAGCTGGCTGTCAAAATTCATACCTCTGAATTTTCTGACATTTACAAAATTCAATCTGGGAAGGTCAATACTTGCATGTGAATGTCTATGTTTGCCAGATTTCGGACATCTGTTGTGGCACCAATGGCAATTCTGAGAAAGAATCTACTATAGGGCAAAGAGCTACTATTAGGTAGGGACTCTTCAGTTACTGACCAGGATTCTATAAACTCACCCTTCTCCTTCCCGCAATATTCCATAGCCCTCAGTCATCTCCCGTACCACAGCTGAACTTTTCCAGAACAACAGTTCCACGTAGGCCTTCTTGTTGCTGGATGCCAGTGCAAAGAATTTGCCCACAATGTATTTGGCAAAGGTCACCAGCTCCTAAGAATGCAGAGTGAGAGAAAATCCTTTAAAAAAAATTAAACTGTAAAGCATTCTGAGAGCCCGGGAAGGCATTTTCAGCCTTTTATGCTACTTAACACAGAGAGCAATCTGCTGATTGAGGGCTTTTGAGGGGCTTGTTATTCAAAGAGCACAAATCACAGTGCACCACTGTGGCAGATTCTGCATTCTCTTCAACATCTTCACAACAAGGAGATAAACTGTAAAGATCTTCCAGATGCTTCTGAAAGTATCCGCTTTAAATAAGACCCTGTTACCTAGGTAGAAAGCATGACATTCTGCACCCCATTCCATTACCATCTCTTACTTTTTCAGGCCTGACAAGAGTAGGATCTTGATGAAGTCACTTAAGAGGCAGAGGGGAAATCTAGGGTTGCCAGCCTCCAGGTGGGGCTTGGGGATCTCCCGCTTTTACAACTGATCCCCAGCAGATAGAAATCAGCTCCCCTGGAGAAAATGGCTGCTTCAGAGGATGGACTCTATGGCATTGTACTATGCTGAGGCCCCTCCCCTCTCCAAACCCCGCCCTCTCCTGGCTCCACCCCCAAAGTCTCCAGGTATTTTCCAACCCAGACCTGGCAACCCTAGGGAAATCTGAATTGGACACTTCCTGTTTGAGTCTCTCTTATCCGGTATGTTAACTTAGATCTCAGTTATATCATCACAGCAGTCTTTCGGTAGTCAAAATGCACTTTCTTTACCGTTGCCAACTAGTATTTTGGAGTCTGTATTAATTTCATTGTACTATCGTGTCATGATCTGTGCTGTGCAAGTAAAGGCCTAGCAGGCCCAGGGAGCCTGAGTAGCAGTGGGAGGAGGGCCAAGCCTACAACTCCCAGAAGTCCCTGAGAAGTTCTGGTGCCAGTTTTAGCCAATCACAGAGAAAGGGGACTTATAATAAAAGACCTGGCACAGAAGAAGAGCTGTTCTTCTTCCAAGGGAGCAGGGCCAGGGGGAATGCTACTGAGAGAAAGGGTGAGCAGTCTGAGGCCCACTTGAGACAGTGAGCTAGGGACATTAAGTCTAGACGTGTTAGGGCATTTGATTTCTTTTCACCCACTTACTGCCACTGTTGGTGCACCTTGTTTGTTTTCCCATATCGGGCTGATCCCCTGTAAAAATAAACCTTTTATTTGTTGTTTATTCTACCTGGTCCTCACGCCTATTATTCGGCCAAATAAGGGAGGTCTGAAGGTCTTGGGAGGGTGCTCTGGGCCTTCTCAAGGGATCCTAAAAGTGGTGGCAGTGTCAGGTGACACCCCACCTGAGCCGTGACATATTGATACTCAATATATCTACTCATAGTGTCCAAAAGCTGCAAGCTACGAAGAAACTAAGTAATTAAAATCCAACATTAAATCTGTCCCTCTAATGCTTAAGCCCTAGTATTCTAAAATAAACCATCTTACAGTGAAGGGTTCTCATGTGGTTACAGCAAAAGAGTTAGCAGGGCTTTTTTATTCCCAAATACGATAGAAGACAGCAACTATGAAACAAATGAGTAAGCAGCCAAAACCATACAATGTGTGAAGGGACCTTTGAAGGAGAGACAGAAAATCAGAAAAGGGGATACAAGATAAAGAGTGGCTGTATACATAAGTCTGACCATTTGGCCATCCAACCCGGTAGTGATTTCTCCAATGAGCAGTGGCTCTCAAAGGTCTCAGGGAATACATTACGTGTTTTGTGCACTGAAAATTCAGTTAATGGGCCCTGACCTGGATAGCCCAGGCAAGCCCAATCTCATCTTGGAAGCTAAGCAGGGCCAACTCTGGCAAGTACTTGGAAGGGTGACCTCCAAGGAATACCAGGGCTCGGGACGCAGAGGCAGACTTTCACACCACTTCTCTAAGAAATGTCCAAGGCCCCAGTAGGGGTCACCAGAAGTCACAACTTCCAGATCTGCAAGCACATACTCAATGAAAGGAAGGAAGGAAGGAAGGAAGGAAGGAAGGAAGGAAGGAAGTTCAGTTAATGGCATCTCTAGATAAAAGACGAGGTCGGGTGACAGGTATGGAGAAAGATCATTCTTTGCTGACAGCCAGAGGTACTGTTACTAGTTAGTATACATGATATTAAGCTAGGCGGACTAATGGCCTAACTTGGTATAAGGCACCTCCATATGATCATGTTGTTCAGAGGCTTGGATCACTTGGCAGAAAGTACTGAGAGGTGTGCCACCCCACCCCACCCTGGCTTATTTCTGACCCTGGGAGGTTATTCCTAAAGCTGGAGGACAGCATAGATTAGCAGCCACGTGGGTTAGGCGGTTATGCTGGGGAGAGAAAGGAGGGCCTCTTCTGCCTCTTGCATGAGCAGTTTCACCCCCTTTCCCCTCTTCACCATAACCTCCTGACCCGCACAGTTATTAATACATGGGAATGCTCCAGCCCCTGAGAACAAACCTTCCTGGGGTTGGAAGTGGCTGTGGGAGGAGAGCGGGGACAACCACGAAGGCTGGGATCTGTACATAGCCCTTGGAAGGTCCTTACCTTGGCTTCAACCCATAATGGAGGGGTGATGCATTTGCAAGGCCAAGAAAGTTGTCTTGGCTGTATTTATTCACTGTTTTTCTATCCTGATATGTAATGCATAGTTCTTTTTGAAGAAACCGTCAGTGGCTTTGAGGGACAGGATGAGACCGAATGTAAATTTTAAAAATGCAGGCATCCCAGCCTCACTACTGGATACCCTTTCAATTGGAGTTTCCAATTACAGACGAAAACTGACCCAAACTCTCACACCTCTAACAGGGCCCTCACCTTGTAGGCCCCAGAGGTAGGATCACTGAGGAGCCGGTTGAAGAGGCAGAAGACGGAAAGCTGGAAGAGCAAAGCCTCCATCTTGAGGTCATAAGCAATGCGGTGCAGCATCTTCACCACACAGTGGTTGGTGTGGGTGTTGTTTTGCTGGTAGTTCTTGAAGAGAAGGATGTAAGCCTTGACCACATTAGCGCTAGCAAACCTGCACTCAAGGATACAGTTATGAGACACACTTAGTGTTCAGAAAGCCATAAAATCAGGGCTGCAATTCCACGAAAATACACAATGGTATTAGGCACAGGATTCAACTTCCTAGGAAATCTCAGATTTTATTTTTTTTGTTAAGTTTCTAGCACTTAACGTTGGCAAAGACAACAACGAAAACAACAACAACAACAACAACTCGAGGAAAGGACATACCAAAGTAGCAGGTATAGGAATGCAAAAAGGATTGTTTTTTGACATTTTAAAACTTTCAAGCACACAGGACAAGAGAGAAAAGAAATATGGCATGCAACACACATACACCTCAAAACCTGCATACCGCTTCACGTAGTCCAGGAAGTTGAACTCCTTCTCTGATACTCGTACAGATGCCAGCTCTTCCTCAGCAATCTCTTCTTCTTCAGCTGCCTCTTCTGGGTCATCTGGTGCTGCTTGCCCTGGGCACATCAGAAGAGGTGTGTAACATTTAAATAATACTGTGTTTACCAGTACCTTTCAACTATGTTCGGACAACTCAACCTTTTTGACCTTGTGGGTACCTTGTGGGAATTCTGACACAGGGTGGTGGGTGCAGGCACAAAATGACTGCTGCAGGAGGCAAGAGCCAGCCACAAAATGCCTGCCATAGCATCCCTTCAGTCACACAGTAAAGATTCCTTCTGCTGTAGTGGCAGCTGCTGCCAAAGCAATGTTTCTAAAAATCTGCACAGCCACTCAAATCTCCAATGGCCAATCAGAAGACCTGCTGGGCAAAAGCCCCACCTGGGCCCACCCACCTTCGAAAACATCTGGCAAGCACCAGGAAAAGTGTTGGTGCATAACATGACACCCAAAGGCACCACAGTGGGGAGTCTCAATGTGTGTTTGAGACAATGGTGTGGGGGGGGAAGGGTTAAAGTTTGTTAGGCACTGGGATGCTTTTTGGAACAAGCAGGGGGATTTGGGGTGGCATTTTGGGAGTGGGCAGGGGATGCCCCAAGCCCCCCCCCCAAAGTGACCACCTGCCTGACCACCCCTCTCCCTACCTTCTGTGACCAGCTGGAGGGCCCTTTAAATCTAGCAGGAGGGAGGGAGAGGGGAAGTCACGGGCTGCCTCCTCAGCTCGCAAAAAGACCTTTTAAAGGCTGAAGCCCTTTAAATCTGGCAGGAGGGGAGAGAGAGAGGTGGCCGGGAGGGAGGCCACTCTTGGGGGTGGGGCTTTCCCCACTGGCCAGCTGGCCTGGGGCAGATTGAAGCCCCCAGAGGTGGGGGCACACCATCTGGACATGGGGGCTGGCAACCCTAGGGTTCCTGCAGATGGTGCAAGAAAGCCAATGGAAGAGTTCCAAAGGCCATCTTGCCATGAGGCAGCACTGTTCGTACCCATACAAATCAACCTTGGAAGCCACCAAGGCCAGCCCCTATTTATGTACTTCCATTTACACCCCACTGTTCTCCACCATGGAGATCCAAAGTAGCTTGCAACATTCTTCCATTCTCTATTTTATCCTCACAACAATCCTGTGAGGTAGGTTAGGCAGAGAGTGCGTGACTGGCCCAAGGCCACCCAGCGAGCCTCCTCAGCAGAGTGAGGATTCAAACCTGGGCCTCCCAGATCCTAGCCTGACATTCTAACCACTTCGCTATGCTGGCTCTCATATAGCAGTGCTGGAGGACAGCAGATAGATGCCTAGGAAGACCCCAGCAGCTATGTCTGACTCTCCCTGCCCCTGTCCCTGCTCATATATGGAGAGTGGTTACTCACGAGGGAGGTTGGCAAAGAAGATACGTTTCAGCAGCTCAATTTCTTCATCTGGAGCAAGACTGGAAGATCCAAAAACATCCCCTTCAGGCCACACCTCCCTTAAGGGATAAAACAGATATGGCAGGATTAGTTGACCACAGCAAGAACAGCAGGTTGAGTATTTCCCTCACCCCACAAGTCAAGCACTGAAAAAGGGCAGATGAGAAACAAAATATACATTTTTAGACCGCAGAGGTTTGTGAAAATATGGAGTCCAGGAAATATTATTACTCATGTTATTTAACCACTATGATAGCCCCAGGGGGGGGTACAACAGCAGGCTACACATTTTGTAAATAAAAGAAACAATGTAATTCGTAGACCAACAGACTTTCATTTGACTTTTGTCTTTAGAAATGCAACTATTTACTATTCTGGCTAACACTCCTGATGTATCAGTAAACGAACATGTCTGTATGAAGCTGATGATCTTTTCATAACTGGGGGCAATCATATTTGTCACTTGACAAGATTTCTCGAATTCCTTCCAATAAACCTTAATGAATGTTTGAACAGGACAACTAAAAGATCTTTCCCAGCTTTTCCCCAGTATTCAGTTGGAAAGTCATCTGTTTCCGATGCTTTCTCTATTTCCAAGGTTTAGACAAGGGAGATACTGACAAATCCATTTGGGGTCCTTCTGTGCTCCATTTCCCATTTATTTTCCAGCACACACAGAGTCTAACAGTTGACTGCCTCTGATACAGTGCTGTTTGCCCTCCTCCCACTAACAACCCTGCCTATCCAGAGGCTTGGCCCATTCACTGGGGTTTGGGGGTCGTAAGTACCGGTACTCTAAGCAGTAAGAACATTCATGAATACCCATTAAGACCTCAGCAGCTGAGCCATTGGCTAGAAGGTCTCCGTTCAATAAATTGAAACCAGAGCTTTAAACAGCTAACTAAGAAGTTTCAAATATTCAACCTATATTTACCTCTGACTTCTTTCAAGTTTTTCTGACTGGGTCGAGGGCTGCAAAAACAGTATTTTCTAACAAATGTACCGCAGTTTAATCCCATTTGTCTCTGGACAAGAGACCCAACAGAAATCTTTACAAACGGATAAAACATCACTATCAGTTCTGAACAGCACCCACACCAGTCAGGAGTCAGTAGGTTGGATCCCACAATCTGTGGATGCATGGACTGAGGATCTTTCCCACACTTCCTTCTCCCCACTAGTCCTTTCTAATGCTGGGAAAGTTTATTTACAGGAGCGTAGGAGCTGTGGAGTCTAACAGCCACATGGGTCGGGCTATGGGGAAGGAGATAAAATTGTCCTCTCTCCCATCATCAAAGGAAGGGAAAGCGGGAAAGACCTGTGACCGTCGGCACCTGATAAATAATGGAATCTGTCAAGAGACTGGCTTACCTAGCAGACCCTTGGCTTTTCAGAAACATTGGTTCAGGCTTCTGGCCTAGCAAAATCATAAAAGCTGGCTACACTTTCAGAGAAGAGGGATAAGAGATGGGAGTCTGATACAGGTGTGGATGACGTAACGGGGCCTAGAGCTTCCGAGGCCAAGGGAGCTGGGAGGGAGTTTTGCCTATACATTCTATCTTGTTAAGACCCTTGGATGGTGGCTTACTTAACTGGGCCCTGTACAGCTGCAGAGCACATGGTCTCATGCTAGCAACCCTGGCTGAGGGCAACTGGTTAGCAACATATTTGATTAACTAGAATCAGACCAACCAGGGCTCATTTCGTAGCAGAAGCTCCTTTGCATATTAGGCCACACACCCCTGAGGAAGCCAATCCTCCAAGAGCTTACAGTAGCCCCTGTAAGAAGAGCTCTGTAAGCTCTTGGAGGATTGGCTACATTAGGGGTGTGTGGCCTAATATGCAAAGGAGCTCCTGTTATGAAATGAGCCCTGAGACCAACTAACATCATTTAGCATAAAGGAAGATCTTTCATTCTAGCTTCAGCCCTTGGTCTGCATCACATCTGCCTTTGGGTCACCCCTTGCTCTCATGTTGTATCTTCCGGCATGATCCTTTTAATAAACCTTATTAATTATATGTTATGGTGTTCTTGGGTTTGGGGCTTCAATCTGAACCCAGTACTTTAGCCCTATTGGCTACAGTGACCAGAGTAATTGGATTGGGGGGATCTCATCTTGCAAGCATCCTACCTTGCAGGGTTCACTTCTTGTTTAGACCCAGGAGGGCTGGAGACTGAGTCCCTTGGTCTCTGGCTGGTGGGCCAGTAAAGGGACTAGTGACAGTACGTTATCCTGGGGTTGTGAGCAGTCACACTTCAGCACTTTGCAGTTTTGTTCCTGACCAACCTTTCACCTTAAGGACTAACTTCTGACAGAATCCAGCCCACCTTCTGGACTGTGCTGGGATTCTAGTGGCAAGGGATTCCTCCCATCCACTGGGACAGGTAGGTCTTCCAAGAGGGGGCGGAGAGAAGTGTTGCCTTCTCCGCTGTTGTCTTGCCTTCACCTAGAAAGCAGGGCTTCCTGCAGCCCTCTGAGGCTCAGGCTTGGTTCACAATCTTCATTAGAACTGGACATCAATAGCAGTGTAAATGCCAGTGGGTGTTCCACCTCTAAGAGCACTGACACACCTTCAAGCTGCTTCCTTACCTAGCTGAATGCAAGAGGGACAGCGCTTCAGGAGTTCGGCCAGCCAGGAGGCTATCCTGGATTCGTACCATGGCATCAGTTCGCTGTTCCTCCAGTGGAACTTCTGACGCTGCATCAAAGGGGACCACGTCCTCTGGAAGAGGCTCAGAACCCTGGTGGAGGAAAAGATGCTGCATAAATCCTGAAGAAGGGTGAAGAAGCATCAAGGATTTTTTGAGGAGAAAGATGAAATGTTGATTCATGCAAAACATTTTTCTACTCCATCCCCAGTCCATGATGATTTTCCCAGTTATTCAAGATGATACCACAAGTGTTCACCCAGTCATAAGAATATCTCAGCTAGTGTCCAAGTTGCAAGTCTGCTCACCCCAAATTTATGAAGTCTTCTGAAAGAAGGTTGCCCTGAAATCTCAACGATTTACATGGGCTGTTCAATGTTTAAAGAGAGTCAAACTGGGTTTGATGCAGGACAGAGGGGGACAGAAAGAAGAAAAATGTTTTATAAAAGCAACCTAATGGAAGTACTCTCAAGCCACAATATTGTCTGAATGTTAAACATAAGAACATAAGAGAAGCCATGTTGGATCAGGCCAATGGCCCATCCAGTCCAGCACTCTGTCACACAGTGGCCAAACTCAGGTGGTCCACCAGTGGGGCCAGAACTCCAGAAGCCCTCCCACTGTTGCTCCCCAAGCACCAAGAATACGGTGCATCTCTGCCCTGTACATAGTGTTCCATCTATACATCGTGGCTATTAGCCATTGATTGACCTCTGCTCCATATGTTAATCCAATCCCTTCTTGAAGCTGTCTACATTAGTAGCCACCATCACTTCCTCCGGCAGTGAATTCTAGGTGTTACTCACTCTCTGGATGAAGAAGTATTTCCTTTTACCTGTTCTAAGCCTACTGCTCATTAATTTATTTAAGTGCCCATGTGTTCTTACACTGAAAGAAAGGGAGAAAAGTACTTCTTTCTCTACCTTCTCTATCCCAACATTGTAACTGCCAATCTCTCTTTAGAGAAATTAAGACTTTGGGAAGAGGATGATGAAAACTAGGAGATATGAGTATTCCATTTGTCAACAGTCTCAAAATAGTCACCATCCCAGGATTCACACCATTTGGTAATACTATCAAACCAAAATTGAACTGTCTTGGTGTAGTGGTTAAGTGCACGGACTCTAATCTGGGAGAACCGGGTTTGATCCCCCACTCCTCCACTTGCACCTACTGGATGACCTTGGGCTAGCCATAGTTCTGGCACAGCTGTTCTTGAAAAAGAGCAGTTTCTGTCAGAGCTCTCTCAGCCCCACCTACCTCACAGGGTGTCTGTTGTGGAGAGGGGAAGGGATTGTAAGCCACTCTGAGACTCCTTCAGGTAGTGAAGGGCGGGGTATAAATCCCATCTCCTCCTCCTCCTGTCTTGAAGATTTTGCAAAAATGCTCCCTTTTTATTGTGGACTTATTTAAGACTATGCGGATGACGACTAAAGATTCCAAAAGCAAAAGAACAACTCTATTGTCTGTACAATACGTGCACAAGACATTTCTTTAGGATCAAGAAGAAGAAGAAGAAGAGGAGATTGGATTTATACCCCGCCCTTCACTCACTTGGAGTCTCAGAGCGGCTTACAAACTCCTTTCCCTTCCCCTCCCCACAACAGACACCATGTGAGGTAGGTGGGGCTGAGAGAACTCTTTCCCAAGCTGTCCTTGAGGGAACAGCTGGTACAGAGCTATGGCTTGCCCAAGGTCATCCAGCCAGGTGCAAGTGGAGGAGTGGGGAATCAAACCTGGTTCTCCCAGATTAGAGTCCGCGCACTTAACCACTACACCAAACTGGCTCTCTCACAAATCAAAATTTGTGTTTGTGCAAAGTTGGCCTCATCAGTCATTCATTTAATCATATTACTGACTTCTAACTGAAAGCACTCTTTGTGAAGGGAACAATCACCACCCTAAGAGATTAATTTTATTTTGTATTGAGTAACTTCACTTCTAGAAAAAATCTGCATGACTGAGAAGCTTGCATGTGTCAAAACAAAGCAAACCTCTGACAGCTGCTAAAAAAGGCACTTCTAGATTCTGTTTCCACCTTTTCTGAAGCCTTGGTTCCTGCACCGAGTCCAATCTCTCCTCTCCGTCTTAGCTATCATCCTACCTCTATGCATTTACTGAGATGCTCAGCCAGCTTTGGCCACATTTCGTCCAGCTCCTCAGGAGTTCGGGGCTGCAGGTTTGAGGTGGCAGTACAAGCCTGGGGCTTTTTTCTCTTCTTGATCTTCTTGGTCTGCAGCAAAACAACAATGTTATATTTAGAGACAGCTTGTTAGAGAAACAGAACACTGGCAGAAGTGTAGAGGCCCCAAAATGCTTTATCAAAAAATAATGTCCACCAAATAGGTGAAATAAGAGAAACCAACATCTTCGGAGTAATGGTTCCAAAGATGCCCAGCTCAGACGGTGCCCCCAAATCTGTTATGCAAAAAAAAAGACCCTGGCCCCACCCACACTGTCACTTTTGTCGCTCATTTCTCCCTATTGCTTTGGGTCCCCCCCCCCCCTTTTCCATATGTGTTTTGCTCCCTCTGGGACTGCTAGAGAGAGCAAAACATATGGGGGGAGGGGAACCTGAAGCAATAGGGAGAAATGAGTGACAAAAGTGACAATGTGGACGGGGCCCCTATATCTTATCAGAAGTTGTTTTGACTGCTGCTGTCACTTCTAAGTGTGTTACGTAGATGGAATTGTGTTGCTTAATTGAGGAACACCAAAGTGGAAACACAAGCTATAAAATGCGAACCATGGATATAACTCAGAAGAGCATTAACACCTTTGGTTTAGAAAATTACCACAAGGAAGAGCACAAGTTATTTCCACTATTCCTGCAGGTTTGACTATTTGAACAGATTCTGATTATTTATTTTGCTTCTTTTGTATTTCAGGTGTTCCTCACTGCAAGCTTTTAACAGCCATGTCAGGGTATGGGGGTATACAGTATAGTAGTATCAAAGATGGAACTGTGAATTAGCCTAGGATCTGAGGAGACAGCAGTTTTGCCAGTCCAAAGCTTGGCTCTCAGGTCTTTGAGTGCAGCCACTATACAGCCACCTACCTACTGGCTTGTTACTGGCCGCCCTGAGACTGCTTGTGGGGAGGGCAGGGTACAAATTGAATGAATGAATAAATAAATACTGTGGCAAGCAGCTGCCTAAGAGAATGAACTAGAATCGGGGCGTTTCCTAAGAGACATTTCCCCACCAAAATGGGAAGGACATAGAAAGGGCTCCAAAATACCTGGACCATCACATTGTTCTTCCCTTTGCAAAATTTCTCCATCATCTTCAAAAAAAGGTGGGTGGTCTCCACTAGGTCTTTGAGGAATGACCTGGGCTGCTTTCTCTCATCAAACTTACGGAAGAGGGTGAGGAAAAGTTCACGATACTCCATCATGTAAAAAATGTTATCTTGGGGTGGGGAGGGGAGAGAACTTGTGATTAATTTTATCCAAACACAGAGTAATCCTAGACAGAAGAAAGAATGGTGAGGGGGTTCCTGAGCCTTTGCCAGTCTGTAAGAGTGCCTCCTCCCATCCTGTCCAGCCCACTACTAAAGATCCTCCTGCCAGTCCCTGCTCTCTCTGTCCCTGCCTGCAGAATGGAAGTGGGTGGCAACTAGACACACGGCTTCTTCAAGTGGTGGCAACTTGCCTTTGGAATGCCCTGATCCTTGAGGCTCATCACCTCACTGTTCTTTAGATGCCAGACCAAAACAATTATTTCTGTTGAGGCTTCTCACTGAGAGGTTCAGCTGTTCCTTTGGTCTGCTTCTAGCCCATTTTATGGATATAATTTTAGGCTGCTGAACGAGGAGAACCACAAATTCCATTTGAGATATGAGCTGTGCCTACATTACTGTGGAAATTAGGTTCCATTTTCAGCTGTGTACAACTGAGGAAGATTGCTTTGAAACATCTGGCATACCTGGGAAGGACGCTTTCGGCTGTTACAAGTTTGATTGTGCTTTGGGACATCCTCTGCCTTTTTTGTGGTCTTTCGGACACTATTATATTCAAAGGATATAGAGGAGTCTCCTGTTGGATATTTTCCACTATCATCAAATTGGATTTTGAATTTGCAAACAGTGTTTTTGAATTGTGACCACCAATTCAATTGTATTTTCAATTTATTGTTATTGTATCTCAATAGACTGATGCCTACTGTTTACTTGTGAAAGCTGTGAATCCTTTGATGGTCTACCCTTGCAGTTTATATTTTTGCATACTACACACACTTAGGGTCCCTATTGTTTGGCTTTACTCTGGAGGTGGCATGTACATTTTCTGAATGAAGCAAATAAACACAGTAGCAGCATGAGGAGTTCTTTTCTAGTCTTCTGTCCACCTGCTCATTGTAAAGTGCATTTAGTGTGCACTGGTTTATAATTTTAAAAAGCCTCACTCTTTAGGATATGGCTGCTGTTGCGAACAGCTTCTTCTTGCGAATGGTCCATTTCATGCATAGTCATCAACAGCTCCTGGTAGGCCTTTAGAGCCAGATGCATCCTGGGAGACAAGAAAAGGAAGGACATGATGCAAAAAGTATCTTTGGCTTTGTACGGAGATGTGACAGGCCTCATTCAAAGCAAGAACAGCAACAGGTCCATTCTGAAGAGCAACAAAATCTGTCCTCCTTCACCTTCTAGACCAAGATGTAGCCTCCTTCTTATTCATAAGCATCATTTCATAGTAATTGGTCAGACTCTGCTCGATGAAGTGGAAAGTCCGGACACCAACAGTCTCTGAAACCAGCTGAGGATGGAAGGAAGATGCCCGGTTGAAGGCCATGAAAAAAGCCATGGCCCACAGGTAGTAGGTTTCATCGTGCTGCTGGGCCTTCTCTCTGAGGAGGTGGTCCTGCAAAAGAAGAGTGGGAGGGGACATATTGAAGGAGAGCAGGTGATTCTACAACCCTCTTCTCTTTAGGGTTCCACTATGGTCCCGAAAACTGCACACCAAGAAGTATTCAGATTCATACAGTTATAGCCTAAGTATTATACCAAGAAAACAGCAAGGATGCAAAGTTTGTGTTTCCTTTGCATAATTTATGCCATTTTGTGGAAGGAAACATTTTTGAGGAGGACTGGAAAAACAAAAATAAAGTGTAGAGAGATCAGAGAAGATCCTCAGTTCTGAGCTTACTTAAGGCTCAAAAATGGTGCCCCCCCCCCCCAAACCCCACCAAAGTACAAGTACCTGGCAATTTGTCAATTTATGACAAACATTAGGGAGCAGTAAAATTCCAGTGGGGTCAGCAGCATTACACAGGATACTGAATTTATTTATAACCAGGGTTATATACCACCAAACACTCCAAGTTGCCCCTCTAACTTAAAAGATGTCACTAACTGCTAAGCTTTCCCCAAACCTAAACCTCATTCCACAGAGAGGTTTGAAACAGCTTTAAGAAAAGAGAATGAAAAACAAGAATACTGAGATGCCGGATTCTTGAACAGATATCGAGTCATTACTTCCTTCCAAAGAGCATCTGCAACTCTAAATTCCAGGAGAAGGTTTTTAACCATCTCCCTCCCTTCCTCTGAGTCAGAATTACTGTTCTCTTTTCCTGGGGACGTATCATCAAGGCCTTTGCCGAAAGCCTCAGCTTTGCAATGGGATGCAAGCGACAAAGAACTGGTCTCCAACTCTGCCTTGGAAGCAAGTAATGGACTGCAGAAACCATGGTTATTTTTTTACATTTTATTTTATTTTTCGGATTTTCAATCCGCGGCCGCCCCCGAAAAGCAGGCTCTGTGCAGATCACAACAAGCAGAGTCAAAGACTCATTGCATTAAAATAATTAAAACAGTAAAATTCAAAGGTAGCAGCAAATTACATAAAAAGGAAAGGACTGTTAGGGTCATATAGGTGGGATCAAAGCATTTCAGTAGATTGGGAACTAAAGCAGGGAGGCCAACTAAGATGGACGTCCGCCGCCTCACCCAAAAGCCTGGCGGAACAACTCGATAAAAGGTCCTGGAAGGCCCTGATTGCCAGTGGGTGCTGATTCCATCAGGCTGCGGCCAGGGCAGAAAAAGTCCTGGCCCTGGTTGAACCCAGGCAGGTGTCCTTTGTGCCAGGGATAACCAGTAGGTGTTGATCCAGCGAGTGCAAGGCTCTATGAGGCACATATGGGAAAAGGCAATCCTGCAGATATGTCAGTCCCTGGCTGTGTAACGCTTTAAAGGCTAACACCAGCACCTGGAAGCAGATCTGGTACTCAATCGGTAGTCGCTGCAAGCAGCACAATGCCGGCCAAATTCATGCCCGCACAGGCGATGCTGTCAGCAGGTGTGCTGCCATATCCTGGAGTACTTGGAGTCTCCGGATGAGTCTCAAGGGCAAGCCTGCATAAAGCGAGTTACAGTAATCCAGCCTGGAAGTGATCATTGCATGGGTCACTGTAGCCAAGTCCTGGGCGGGGAGGTAGGAGGCCAATTGCCTTATCTGCCGAAGATATCAAGTGCGGTGACCTGGGCCTCCATAGAAAGTGAGGCATCCGAGATCACCCCCAGACTCCTCACCTTCTGGGCTGGCGCAAGTGACGCACCATCCAGGGTGGGCAGCCCATTCTCCGCCTCACCCACCCCTCATGCTGACTCGGGCGCTTCCTGATTTAGGTGCCATAGTGTGCAATGATTCCCATGAAAGTGGAAGTGACACAGGAAATCTGAGCACTGGAGTGAGAGAATGAGAAGACAGTTTAAGGCATCACCTGACCACAGTTTGCCTACAGTGCCTGAGACATCCACAGCAACAAAACCAACATAACAGATGAAGTCTTTGCCAGGCGCAGCTCTAGCCAAGTGAGTGTTCAGGAACAAATATCTAGAGGCATCCCAGCACATTCAGGTATCACCAGCACTCCTCCCTTCTTCTAGACTGCTTGCTTTCTGGACGCTCCACTTTTAGCAATCGCTAAGCATCGATGCAGGATTTAGACCTTGCCCTCACCTTGACCAGATACATGAGGCGGTTGTAGCAGTTCTCCAAGAAGTCTGTGCAGAACTCCTTGAGGAAGACACGTACACTGAGGGCTGAGCGGCGTGGGGTACCCTCACCATCACGGGCATGCTGCTGTCTCTTCGGCACTCGCCGCACCTCCTTCCCCAGATCATGGGTATAATCCTTCACCTGGACAGGATGGAAAGACGGCATAGGCAAGATATGAGAAATGATGCTGGGATCGCTTTTAAAACAGAGACACAAGTCTGGGTTGCAACTTGGTGGCCCAAGCTGCTGGGTGGTGAGTGGAGGCAGAGTCCAGCCAGAGCTTCACCCTCCCTGCCTCTCCAGCTGCCACTGAGAGTCCAGTGGTTGTCAGGGGAGGAAGTCTGGCACTGAGAGAATGAAAACAGCAGCCCCTCATGAGCCGGGGGTATTTCCAAGGGTCTGGCAGCAGTGGCTCTAGGGCTGCCCCTGAAGAGGTGACTCCAAAAGCGATTTTACTCTTTGGGTCAGTAGAGAGCAACAAAATGCTGGTCACCACGAGCCCGGCACACAGTGGGCTTCAAGGGACTTACATTATGTAGCCCCTTGTGCAAGACAACGTCTCTGTCTCCAATAGACTTCAAGCCCTGGATGATGTAGCAGCCACCAAATCGAGAGTGCCTAAAGAACCAGAGACAGAACGAAATAAACAGGGATCAGGAAGGAAATACCCATGAGGAGAACAGCATCTTTGGAATGAAAGGTTGAAAGAGGTAACATATAGAGATATGGTTAGGAAGCACTCATTCCTCCCTTTCAAATCAGAAATCTTCTTGTTAAAGCTCCAGTGTCCTTCTAAACCCAGTCTTCAACTTTTCTTAGGTCCTTGGGGACACAGTACATTACCCTTTGGGCTGCCATCGATCAGATGTGCACCTGAAGTCCCACACTTGGAACTTAGAGTGCAGGCACATACAGACCTGATTCAGATGAGGACATGGCCTACAGGGAAAGGAGGCTTAATCTCCACCCCCAGCACTGTTTTCCCACCATGAAGAGGCCCCAGGAATCCACTATGGACTCTGTTAGTGAAACCTGCATGTACTGATTCCCCTAAAGGACAAATGAGGGTCCTCAAGGTCATTTCAGGTCAAGAAAATCGAATGGGGGTGAGAAGACTTAAGCCCTCCCTCCATCATCTTGATCTGAATGAGGCCCATGGGTACCTAGGAATTAAGTTCTGAACACAAGACACATCTGATCGAAGCATATCTGGTTGCCACGAGAAATTTGTGATGTGTCCTGTAATGATTTCATGTTTTGGTGTGTGTGATCCTTCAAATGTTTAGTTTGACTGCAGTACTGTAGGGGGGGTGATAGAGGGAGAGAGGTGTGATTTTGATTGGCTGATGACAGAGTGGGAGAGCAGGTGTTCTGAGAAGAATCTCTGTGTGGGTGACTATGAAGGATTCTGTGTGTGTAGTTTGAAGAGTGAACATAATCTGTGTGACTATGGGATTTTGAGTCTTTTTCTGTGTGAATCAGACCAACAGATTAGTCTGTGTGACTAAGATAGTAGATTCTATTCTGTGTGAATAAAACAAAGAGACTAGCCTGTGTGGCTATAAATGAAAGAGAGAAAGAGATTAGCCTGTCAGAGTGGATTTTGGAGTTTGAGAGACTATTTGTAGCACCAAGCATTACCAGTTATATTTACAAGTTCCTTTCTTCAGCAACTGTTCAAAATAACCAGAAACCTATTTTGTTCTTTATTAAATAAATCAATTTTTGTTTGAACTTATCCCAGAACTCAGTACAGTACTTCCTCAGGGCCACATAGTCCTCTGAAGTGCCCAGACCCTAGGTTATTCTACCAAAAGAGAGAGATCTGGAATTTTTAAGTCCTGGTGGCAGCAGAAAACTACCAAGTTTATATACACAGAGAGTGTTTAAAGGTAAACCCATTTCCCCAAATAGCAAGAACCCCACATGTCCATCACTCATTAACCTGCATTCCATAATCCTAACCTGTGTCACCTTTGCAAATTCAGAACCAAAATACTCTGTAACAGGAAATAAAAATAAATCTAGTCCCAGATTTTTGTGTTAAAACCAGAAACATAAATACTCTGCTTTGAAAATACAGCATTCATTGATGCCAAGGAAATCCATTATTCTGTACTCAAAACTGATGCAAAATACTTTTGCACACATTAATTTTAGCTGAGGCTTCAGGGTTTCAAAGAACTTATTGATTTGTTGAGTGCAGAAGGCAAAGAAGGAACCCAGTGGGGAAAGGGGAGGGCATAGAGCCTTGACTGGCAATTAATCCAAGCCACAAAAGATCGGATTTATACCCTGCCCTTCACTACCCGAAAGAATCTCAGAGCAGTTTACAATCCCTTTCCCTTCCCCTCCCCACAACAGACACCCCGTGAGGTAGGTGGGGCTGAGACAGCTCTTTCGAGAACAGCTCTGAAAGAACTTACAACTGACCCAAGGTCACAGTAGCAGCTGTGTGTGGAGGAGTGGGGAATCAAACCCGGTTCTCTCAGATTAGAGTCTGCGCTCCTAACCACTACAGCAAACTGGCTCTCACACCAATGTGAATGGATGTTACTGGGTGGAGGGTCACATCTGCTCCACCCAAGTCTCCACATCTGTTGGCACACGAGCCCTCATCCCACCTCAATGGAGAGCAAGAAGGCAGGCAGCTGGGGGCCAGCTGGACAAAAGGTGGAGTGCACCCCAGAATTCTCTGTACTACCACAGAGGACTCTGGGGCACACTCTCAAATTGCCCAGGGGCACTGAGCAGGATTGGAAGTGGTGCACAACTGGAGGCAGATGTTCGGAGTTCGGATGACCCAGGAACCAATTCACACTTTCACAAAGCAAGCACACATATGGAACACAATGGATATGTGACAGCAGTCTCTCCTTGGAGCACCGGACCAAGTGCACAAGAAGGTCTAAACAAAGCATGCGTTGACATGGCACAGGATGGCCAATCCAGATTCAGTCAAAGGAAGTAGTCTGAATTGATGGGTCTTGGAATGACGTAGGAATCTTAATGAGTTTACTGAACATTTGGAATTTTCTAATCAAAATAATTTCAAACATGGATTCTTCATACTCTGAATCAAACTGCATTCATCTTCTTTCCCAACCATAGCCAGGATTTGGGTGGGAGGAGGGGCACATGGAAACATGGCAGGGAGCTTAGCAAGCCAATAAAATCCTTCTTCTCTGCAACTTTCTCACTCAGTCCCCTTGGCAAACCTTCCCCAGATGCATGCATGCTCCTCCCAGCAAAGCCCAAATTCTAGAAATGTGCTATAAAAACAACAACAAATTGTTCTTTGGACGTCGACAACACTGTACAAACAAACTGCACAGGTGAACCCACTGATGGGCCATGTTGGCAGGGGTAATCTACAAAACCCCCCAGCAAGCCACCTGAGCCTCACCTGCTGCTTCGTTGGAGGATGCGGCCCTTCCTCTCCACTAGCTCCTTCTGTCTCAGGACCTCCAATTCTGCCATGTCTGTCCCACGTTCCTTGGCTGAGCGGGTCTGTCCTGTAGATGCCAGCTGCTCGGGGTTCTGTTGGAGACAAGAGTTTTCAGTGCCTCGTAATCTAGAAGTAGCCCATCCAGCCCCCGGGAGCTATGCCTCCCAGCAGACCAGTGGTATTCAGCCTTTCCTGACCAGGGACTCACCACACTGTGAACATGACTGGAAATCATGTGACATCAGAGTTATGTGAAAGAAAACGGTGGAGCCGGAGTTACGACCTCGCTAGTGCAAAGGCCAGAGCCAAAGTAGTAGGGATCGGGATAAGTCTTCCCTCCAAGCTGAGTTAGTGTGAGCTAGTTTACAGTTGTTTTGCCTCTGGCTCACAGATTTTTGTCTTAGCTCAGGAAGGATGGCTCTGATTTATGCAGTAGCCAAATTGCTTGCTCACAGCTTCAATGGCAGTAGCTCACAAAGTAGAATTTTTGCTCCCAAGACTCCACGGCTTAGAGGGAACATTGATCAGGACTGCACTGTACTGAGGAACAAGCCAAGGGGTCACAGTTACGGAGCAGTCTTCTCCACCATTTGACCTCGCCTTGCAGTCCTGCTGCTTCTTTCAGCCTGCTTGCAGAGAGGCAGGAGGCGCAGCACCTTCACTGTCTATGCAGCAGGCACTTCCAAAGGGGACCCCAAAATGGCAGCTCTATGGGAGCTCTCAACCCTACAGGTGGTGTTGATCCACCTGAGTCCTGACCCATGTGTTGAAGGGTACGGAATAGTAAACCAATGTCCATACAGGAAAATCCAGTTGCAAGTGATTGCTATATCACAATGAGAGAGCAATATCCAATGCCCGGTTTTGAGTGCCAAAGATTTTGAGGGTTCCATTCCAATTCTCACCCAGGGATTGCAAGCAGCTCCCCTTCTCTACCAGATACTACAATCCAGCAGGTCCCTCTGCCACTCTTCCCAACTCAGCTTCTCAACCCCAAAACCTTCATAGGCTTACCTGGTCCCGGAACATAAGAGAGATGATCTCCAGCACATGCAGGCTCCACTGCTGCTCACTCTGGGAGCTGGCCAAGAATTTGAGCAGGTCATCCATGCCGCTTATGTGCATGGCCCACAGCACGCGGTCATGGATGTTGGCATCATCATCAATGTTCTATAGGAGAAAACAGATGAACCTTAAGCACTGGGGCTCTCACGTCAATGATTTTTCTCTCTGAAGTACTGATACTAGAGCGGAAATGCCTAGGATACTGCAGTTAAGAACCAGACATATTCTCTATTCTTGACAGGACAACACGGGAAAGATCCATTGACCATCAGCGTCTTCTGCGGACATATCATTGGATATAATCCAATAGGCCTGAACACTGCAAAAGCGCTAAAGAAACCCAAAGTATTATTACTGGCAAAAATCTACAAGAAAGTCACAAAAGGCTTTTAAAAAGGCACTGAGGAGGGAATGGAAATTGAAGAAGCAATATGAGATACCTTGTTGTGGAACTGGAAGTGTTGATTTATGTACTAGAAGTTGTGACAAAACAATGGTAGAAAGAACAAAAAGAGTAATCCGAACTGTATCGCTTCCACACACAAATCGAGCTCAGTTATCAGCTTAATCCTACCAGACGACCAGCCTTCATATAAATACCTTCTCTTCATCAGGGTCAGCAGGGGTATGCAGCACATTGCGCACCAAAAGCAGGATGCGCTCTATTAACAGGTTATCCTCTTCCTGACGCTGTTCCCAGTCCTGGGTGGTAGGAAGAAGGAAGGGATCATAACATAATTCGCCACGAGGTGGGCAAAAACAGGCAAGCTTTTGCTTCTCACCTGCCTTCACCCACAACCCTCCACCCCGTCTCCCCACTGTTGGTGTCTTCTGCCAGCAGGTGAAGACTTCTGCTTTGTTTGGCATACTCCCAATAACAGTTATTGGACCTCTTCCTTGACTCTCGTGTGGTATGTTTGTGTGTTCTAGCAAGTTATTTTATAGTTGTTGTGTTTAGTTATTGAAATGTTTTCATGTGTGCCACCTTGGGGATCCTTGTCAGGTGAAAAGGTGGCATAAAAACGTTCTAAATAAATAACCCCAGCCCTGCCCAATGACTCCATCACAGCCGGTCAGAGCCCTTGGCTGTAACTCCTCCCTGGTCCCCTGCTTGGATGCGGATCCTGGTAGCAATTACGCACGGTACTCACCAGCTGCAGCAGGTCATACAGCTTCTCACTCAGCATCCCAAAGACCTTGTCACTAGCAAACGCCTACGAAGAGGGAGGAATCATATTAGGGTCACAAGGAAGGTAGGACAGATTGTCAGTACAAAAATCCCAAACCATGTCTTTCCATTGTAGTCTGCGCTTCTTAGATCTCACCCTTCCCAGCTCTCCATGATCCTCACATCAACACTCGACCTTGCAAGGCTAATAGTCCCCTGCCCTTTTTGCAGTCTTCAGTTTGGATATGGGAAAACACTGCTGCTGAGGCACTGATACTGAAAGTGCCTGTCACACTTTCATGAGTACAGGAAGCTCCCCTGTTCAAACACAATGCGCTTCCAATTGCTTTGGCTTCAAAATGGACTGCAACAAGGGGAGGAGCAGCACTGACCACTCACTTCTTTGTAGGCCTGCAGATAAGAGACTGTTTGCAGGAAGTGATGGCGGAAGCTGGCTTCTTGGGGGAGTTTGCCAAAGCAAACTAGAGCTGGCTGGGTTAGATTCACCATCAGCCTAGGAGAAAAACAGAAGCTCAGTTAGTTTCGGCTGAATCTGTTTTACCATAACCAAGCGGCGGTTTTAAAGCAGCACTGAAGATTCTATTGGATGGCTTGTTCTATTGAAGGATGATGACTGTGGGGAGGAGCATAAAAATGAGCACAGGCCGGCTGAAGTATAACTAACTTTAGTGCATCACTCATCATTTAAAGAAACAAAAAAGGAACTTTGTCTAGGTGTCAAGAATTAAATATAAGAATGTCACTATCTTGAATCAGAGCATTAAAAAAGGTTAATAAATGGAGACGAAGGAAAACCTCGGGAGCATTGAATGTTCAACATACAGATTGCTTTCACTATTTAATAAAAAGGGAAACTCATTTTTTCCCAGCTGAATTAAATACAGTACTAAAAACATAGCAGCAAGATCGGGGGAAATAGAACGATTTGTGGACCTAATGAAATCGTGCTCCCAGAAATTTTCTAACTCAGTACCTCTGGACCTCTGGACTAGTCCGCCAGGTAGAGTGACCGTGACCTTTTCATCCATACACTTTCCAACAGGACCTCACCTGGTTCACGGGCACTGCTTTATCAGGTGATAGGTGCAGTTCACATATTAGTTCATATGTGCTTTCTCTATTGCTTGATATGTAAGAGCAGGAGTTTACCATAGAACCATGGTTGCTGGTAGAATCAAATTAAAAAAATGCAGAAAAGAAGAAGAAGAAGAGGAGGAAGAAAAGGAAGAGGAAGAAGAAGAAGAAGAAGAGGAGGAGGAGGAGATTGGATTTATACCCCGCCCTTCACTTGTAGTCTCAGAGTGGCTTACAAACTCCTTTCCCTTCCCCTCCCCACAACAGACACCCTGTGAGGTAGGTACTAAGGAAAAAAACATGCTCTGAAAAGTACCACAACTGTTTTTTTAGGCCATTCACATATAATTCTTTTCAAAGTTCCCTTACAAGAGGATACAGAAAATTGCCATCTGAAAATTATATCAAGATTTAATGTATGTATTGTAAGTCCGTACAATACATGTTTTTCTTAATTAAGGCTTTATATTGAACTAGGTTCTTGGACTGCTCTTCAATCAAAGAGCTATTTGGAAATACTGCATGTAATTAGACAACATAGTATCTGCATTATGCTAAAAATATGATATTCGGCAGAAAACAGACCACTTCTCTCTCCATCACAGTTACCTGATAACAGCATCGAAGAGTTGTTTGTCTTCAGGATACTGGATAATGATTGGCAGCAGGTCATTCTGGAGAATCTGGGCTGCCCCCAGCTGCTGCCGAATATCCCGAGTCTCATCCTCATGTCGCAGGTAGCGGATCAAGTCTTTCACACTCTCTGGAGGGGGATAAGCCATATGGGAAGGAGAAGAAGGGTGAATTGGAAGCAATGATGGATAGAATTCTCATCATGTAATGTTCAAAAGAAAAAAAATATTAACATAAGTGAAGGTCAAGTCAAACTGGTTCATTCACCTAAATAATGTCTTTTCTGGCTGGCAGTGGCTTTACACACACACAGAGCACGTGTTCTACCATGCTGTGGAAGACCAGTAAGGAAGGTAGCTGTGGACCAATTTTACAAGTATGCGCTCCTAAAGAAGTGATAGTAATTGCTAGCAGGAAGGAAGATCTCCTATTTGTCTAACTTTTAGCAATATGGCAACAGAGTGAGCAAAAATACAGAGTAAAGATTTCTGTGGAATGGCTGAAAACAAGTCTCCCCTACATTTCTCAAGGCTTTCTGCTTCTTCGGTTCCCTTCAGATCACATGTAGAACTGGTTAGGAAGTGAAATCTATTTTCTCTCCCCAATTGTTCTCCCTGTTGTATTTTCAAATGGCAGCTAAAGCATTATTTGCATCCTAACTAATTAAAGATCCATGAAATTTGTGATCCATAGGCTTGGGAAAGGAGGGCTCCAGCCCTTTGCCATCCTATTGCACTTTGCCTGAACCTGTCCCCAACCTTAGGTAAAGGTAAAGGTTTCCCTTGCTCAAAAGCCAGTCGATTACGACTCTAGGGATGTGGTGCTCATCTCCATTTCCAAGCCGAAGAGCCAGCACTGTCCAAAGACGTTTCCATGGTCATGTGGTCAGCATGAGTAGATGCCGAGGTGCACGGAACTCTGTTACCTTCCCACCAAAGTGGTATCTATCTATTTGCAATTTCTTGCTTTCGAACTGCTAGGCTGGCAGGAGCTGGGACCAGAGACGGGAGCTCACTCCATCATGCAGCACTCGGGTCTCGAGCTGCTGAACTACCGGCCTTCTGGTCTGCAGTTCAGCATCTTAACCACTTGACCCACTGCAGCCCTTCCATCCCCAACCTTGCTCTAGCCCCAAATCCCTTCCCCCCCTCCACTGCCTCATAGCCCCTTTGTACTACTATTTCTCCATCCTGGTTAGCACAGTCTAGACAAGCAGAACTGACCCTGCCCCACACTTGCAGAAGCAATGACTTTAGGGCTGCTGCTCCTGCCCTCCCACCCCTACCAAGGTGCTATACACTCCTCACCACCATCAAGCAAAACTAGTGGCCTGCCTTCTATTTCTTCAACGTGCTCCAATTCTGATTGCTCTGAGAAAGACAGACAGCTGGAAAAGTTACTATTATGCATTAACGGTAATCTGTCTGTGTTTGTAAGAGATGCAGTCTGCATGGAAGGAGGGCTCCTTCTGCTGCAAAGCCTCAGCAGGAAAGCAGTGAGTACACAAGCTGAATCCTGCCCCAGGGGGGGTACCGAGGTGAGGCTACACAGGTAGGATTCTCACAGTCAGATTTAACCACCACGCCAATGGTGTCTCCAAGTGGCGTCCTTAACAACTGTGGCAGAATTGGCCTGCAGTCCCTATTCCGCCCTGCCCTCCTAGGGGTTCCCAACTCCCTGGAGGGGCTTTCCTTCCACACTCAGGTAGCCCACCACCATCACCTGATTGTTGTTGGGATTTCCCACTGGGAGGGTCAGGGGTCCCAGTTCTCTTCTACGTTCAGAGGCCTTGCCACTTGAGACACCATTGACAAGGTGGTTAAATCTGCCTTTGACAATCCTACCTGAATAGCCCTTGGTTCTGTTCTTGGTCACACCTTGGTTCTGTATCTTGGTCACACAAGAGCGACAGCAAGGCAGTAACTATTTCCTACGTCAAAAAGAGAGACTGTGTTTTGTTGTGTTTACTGCGCAAGGGAGGAAAGCTAATAGAAAGCTCTTGATTTCAATGATTTCCTTAAAGCTGCATTCACTTAACACCACCATTCTTTGGCTTAACTGGTCCTGTCACAGCTTGTGACATACAAACCACAGGCCTCCCGCACCTTGGGTCTCTCACCTAAGCAATCCGGCTCTTTGTGATATGTGTCCCCCTCCAAGAAGCCAAGAGCGCTGCATGTGGCCAAAAGTTCACAATTCATCATGTACAAGTTCATAAATCTCCGGCTAGATGAAAGAGGGGAACCTGTGGGAATAGAAACACAGGTAAACACAAGTAAACCACATATAACTGCTCGTTTGTTCACAAAGTGAGGGGTCAGCTTGATGAAACAAAAAAGTCTTGTGTTCAAGTCTATAAAACTCTAGAAGCCCTGGGATATTTTATACTAGTATGCTAAAAATTTAAATTTATTACACAGTTCAGTACGTGGTTCATGTTTCATATTCTGATGCCGGGTTCTCAGAATTGTGCTTGGCTTAGGAACATGAAATATAATTCAGGCTCTGCATCTATGAAAGGCCCCCTCCCTCCATTTGATATGAATGTTATAAGGTTTTCAACAATTATTCACCAATTTTTCCCTCAAATTATAATGTGTCAAATAGCACCTGATGTTGCTCAGTCACATATAGTTTGTCCCTGACATTCTGTTTGTTTTATGAAACATAGCCTTTAGAGCTGACAGGTGGTATGCCTCTGCAACCCTTTCCCTCCATAAATATATGTCACCCACCCTACCTCACAGGGTTGTTGTGAGGATAAAATGGAAGCGAGGAGAACGATGTAAACCGCTTTGGGTCCCCATTGGGGAGAAAAGGGGGTTTAAATGAAGTAAAATAAGTAGAGAAATAATTGTTCTGAAAAATTATATAGTCAGTCACTCATATCTTTTTCCTTTGCAGGGTAAAAAAGTGCACAAGGGGATTTTTAATGGAAAAAAATGGCCCAGGAGGACAGGGTTAAAAACCACAACCACCAAGTTCCAGTTTCTACTTTGGTTTGCATTCTCTGTGGCTGCATTTTGAAAAGGAAAACAAAATGACAGGGACAAGCAGCATGAGACTGAATGTCACATATACCCTGGCTCCCAGCCACAGTCTTTTTAACATATTCTGTCAACCTTTCCTCCCTGTTCCCCACAGCGTGTACTCCTCCCTCCCTCTCTCTCTGAACCGCTTTGTTAATCCTCCCCTTTCCCCCACTTCACTGTAACAATCCCGGTCAGACAAGGATCTCAGAGACTCAGGTTCCAATCCCAACTCTGCTGTGGAAGCATGCCGGGTGATCTTGGGCTAGTTACACGGTCTTCGTCTAACCTAGGGTTGCCAACCTCCAGGTGGCACCTGGAGATCTCCCACTCTTACAACTGAGTTCCAGATGACCAAGATCAGTTTCCCTGGATAAAAATAGCTGCTTTGGAGGGTGGACTCTATAGCAATATAACCTGCTGATGCCCCTCCCCTCCTCAAACCCCACTTTCCCCTTGCTCCACCCCCAAAACCTCCAGCTATTTCCCAACCCAGAACTGGCAACCCTGGTCTAACCTACCTGACAGGGTTGTTGTGAGAATAAAATGAAGGGGAGAATATCACAAGCTGCTTTGGGTTCCCATTGGGAAGGAAAGTGAGGTATAAAATAAATATAAAGTAACCTTTAAATATAAAGCACCCTAAAAAATCCAAACAGTCATGTTATCTCAATATTTTTTTGCAGAACCAATCAACAAGCAAAAATCAGATGGAGCCTTTGGATACATTTACAGGGGGGGGAAATTAGACCAGAATGAAAATGGACCTATTTGGGCAGCTGGGTTGTTGTCATATCAGAAGTGGGGAGAGCGACTTAACTACAAGTGGGGCCAAAATGGATACCTTCTTGGGCACAATACATCCCTCATTATTGTTTGTACCATAATTGAGTCAATCCAATACGGCAGTTTTATCTTGAATTTAAAAACACTCTTTAAATACACACATGCTACACAGTATGATATGAGGGCATCTTGCATTTTGTCTCCAACTTTGAGCAGATACAGATTAAATGCTTGGTGTCCACACAACTGTTTGAAGTGATGCTGTGAACACACAAAAATACAAAATTTAGGCTACATTGGGTTTGTGTATTTATTTATTGCTATTTGTATGCCACCCTACCCTGCAAGTGGGCTCAGGGCGGCTCACATCACATCATCAAAATCAATACCATATAAATAAGATTAAAATTTAAATAAATAGCCTACACAGTTGTTTAAAGGGATACTCCCACAGTCAGTAATGCCTAGTCAGAGGCAGCCACAAAACCAAACTGTGTGGTATCTCAGATAATGCTTTGTAATCATTTGAAATCAGAGTACCCTTGCTAACTGTTAGGCAAACAGGACTGAGCTCCTTTTTAACCGTAATAAATTATCTTCACACTAGATTCACACAATTTATGTTCTCCCACTGAGTGGTGACCTTTGTTCACTTTCTTAATCCCATAAATTAGATCTTCTAACAGGACCAAACACACATGCAGGTTCCCCAGTATCCTTGTTTTTAAAAACGCCAGAAGGGATCCATATGGATGGTTACCAGAGCTAACTAGAAATTTAATTTTGGTAATCAGCAAAGGAAGCATCCAATAAACTCTTCTACAGAAGTAACAATTTTACAAAATCAGTTGGCCACCTTCAAAATGGGATTAGAATGCCATATTGAAGTCACCAACTGAAAGGTGAGGGGTCACTATGATCTTCCACCGCACCCAACACTAGTTCCTATGTAAAACTCCCTTACTGAGCAGCACTGGCAAAGGGCTTTGCCTTTGTGGAGCAGGAAGCAAGAAAGCTACCTATAAGAAACAATGACTGGCATCTAAGCCCAAAGTCCAAGTCAGGCTTGCTAAACCTAGTGTTGAAGAACCCCTCAGAGCATCTCGTCTCACATGGTTCTCCTCAGAGGCAAAGAGATCCTTTCAAACTAAACAACTGAAGGGAGTCAAGTAAAGGTAGGTCAGCAGACTGGTTACTGTGTATGAAGAACAGGGAAACACACACACACACACACACACGAGACTGCGAGAGAAAATGAGGAGAAATGCTGCTGAGAATGACAGGTCTGCTGACAGCTGGTAAAACTCCTGATGCCTTTTTAAAAAGAGTTTTCCCCACCCACTCCTTGGCAGTACTTTCCATCTACTACTTTGGTCACACAGATTCTTAGAAGGCAGTACATCATATAACCTGGTTTATGTAACTGGTCCACTTACCCAGTGCTGCAGGACTGTAACCTACTTCTGTGAAGTTATGCTATGCAACTCAGGTAGCAGGGAAGCAGAAAATGTATAGAAAGCATCAACTTTCTCTGCAGTCAAAAAGCTGAAGGTACAGCCGTGTATCCAAGGTGCTATTAATGTAATATCTGGTGGTCCATTCACATGTATCTTTCCCATGGAACTAACATACTGAATGCAGCCTTGTATGAATGCTGCGTACTATTAAAGCCAGGTGAACGTGAAAAAGTATATCAAGGAAGGATGCTCCCTTCCCCCAGTAATACTTCCAGACTGGTGTTTTGTGTGACATGCAAGGAACCTCCATCCTTACAGTGGAGCTGTCTGAGGCTGCCTTGAAGAGCCCTCCTGGATGTTCCAAACAAAACTGTAGCCATGTGTGGCACCCTGACAGGACATGGCCAACCCCATAACTCTTCTCAGATCTCTCCAGTTTGAAAGTATTTATACGACTTCTGTACCTGTATCCCCTATCAGTGCAAGTCCTCTTCACTCATCATCTCTGGCAACTTTCTGTTCTATAAACTAATTCCTTGGGCTTAGCACTAAAAAAAAAAAACCTCTCTCAATCCAACTAGGCCCTAAGAGTTACTTAAAAGTGGGGATGTACTATTGCCCACCTGATCAAACCCTTGAGGCTGATGTTGATATGGAGGAGCAAACAAGGGAGGTGACTAAATGTTATGATACTGGGAGAATTCAACTATCCTCACGTTGACTGGGTAAACATGTGCTCAAGTCATCCTGTAGAAACTAGATTCCAAGACTTTATAAATTATTGTGCATTGGAACAGTTGGTCAGGGGGTAGTAGTATTCTTGGACTTGGTTCTGAACGATCTCAAGACCTGGTGAGAAATGCCAAGATTATTGCACCAATTGGGGACAGTGACCACAATGCTATTAAGTTTAACATTTGTGCCAATAGAAAGTCACCCCAATATTATTCACAGTGGCTGCCAAGTTTATAACTGTTCGAGCACCTTTTTCAAGGAAGGTTCAGAGCACCATACCCTCTCTCATGCAGTGCAACTAGCAAGACAAGTGAAAAAAACCTTTAGCTGGAAAATAATAAGCCAATCACAGCCAGAGTTGGAAATAACCTCATTCAGTCATAAAAATCATTAAGAATCAGCACTGCAGGAGGGATTCCAAGGCCAGGTGAACAAACATCTTTCTGGTGGGTAGCTCAGTACATGCTTTGCAAAGGCAACTGCAGAGCACACCACTGGTGCACGTACAGAGCAACATGCAGGGTATCAAGTAATAGATCTCCTTTAGGGCTTCCATATCCTGCTGTCACTCAAATTGCTTATTGCCTCTTACTATTTACCATGAACATAATGCTAGGAAGATGTACAGCCACTTGAACTCTTGAATTACATGGAGAGAATATTTCCTTCCTTCTCCAAGGTTTTTTTTTTGGTGGGGGGGGAAGGCACTAACTCACATATTCTGCTGCCAGGGAGAAAGTGTGTTGGCTGTTTCTATTTTCAGATGGTTTTGCAAGGTAAAAAGAGTGCAGGTGGAGGAACTGCTGGATGGGGCAACAGTTTGAAAATCCCACCCTACCCCTCATAATCTCCCTCTCAGGGGCGTGCAGCCCTAACACCCCACTGCATGTTTTTTACCATTTCTGCAGCAATGAGTACTAGAAACATGGAAACGAAAATGGAGCTTAGGGCAAAACTAGCAACTGTCCTAGGGCAAGCGTTTAAGTTGCAAAGTACACTGCTTTTTCTGCCTCATTGTATTTCTCCTATACCCAGTGTTGTTGTTGCCCTAGAAACAGTATGTAGAACTACTCTGGCATATGTACACCTAAAGGCGGGTGGAAAACTTGCAAGGTATATCTCCTCACTCTGAAATGCCTTCTCCTGCTGAGCCCAGCTTTAGTGCCCTTGCAGGGCTGGGGACATGTGTCATATAAGTTTGATGGTGCATCTTGATTGTAGTATGAGTCCAGTAGATACAAGTCCACCAGCAGAGACCAACAAGATTTTCAGGAGCCCTGACCTGGATTATAGACCAGGCAAGCCCGATTTTGTCAGCTCTCGGGAGCTAAGCAGGGCTGGCCCTGGCAAGTACTTGAAAGGGAGACCTCCAAGGAAGACCAGGGCCAAGGGGCAGAGGCAAAGCCACCTCCGTGAAACGTCCAGCCCCCACTAGGGGTCGCCAGATGTCAGCCATGACTTCCAGGCAGGCACGCACGTGGTACACATCTGCACACACACTACTCCCCCCTCCCCCAAAGGATTTTCAGGATATGAGCTTTCGAGAGTCAGAGCTCCCTTCGGAATGGGGCTCACTTCTGACTAAAGATGGCTGCAGCCCAAGCATCATCAGTTATCGCGAGTAACAACAATCCGTTCCCCTTGTCCGCACAGGAAAACCCAGCAATTAATGACTACTATAATGAAACATGTACGCCTGAGGCAGCCAGAGTTGCTGTTAATCGTCCGCCACGCCCACCATGACCACCCCAGCCGCCTCCCAAACACGGCAACTTAAAAGACCTCGATTTTAGAAGGCAACCCTAGAACACGAAATAAAGCCCAGCCGAGTTCAGAGTCCACTTCTTCCTTATTAACAGCATTGCCGAGCTGTGTGCAGCCCAATCCCGGGAATATTTACTGAAAAGCCAGCCCTATTCTATTCAATGGGACTCACTCCTAGGTAGGTGGTGGAAAGTGCCATCCAGTCACCAGTGGTTTATGGCGACCCTGTGGGGCCGTTCACGTCAAGAGACGTTCAGAGGTGGTTTGCCTGGGGCGTCCTGACCCTGGCATTGCTTGGAGATCATCTCCCATCCACATACCAGCCAGGGTTGGCCCTGCTTAGCTTCCGAGATCTGATGAAACCCGGCTAGCCTAGGTTATCCAGGTCAGGGCTCCTCCCAGATAGGACTAGACCCCCTAAAATGCCATTTCCCCAAAACTACACTCATGTACTAACTCACTTCACGAGCCTTTCCATCTACTGAGAACTCGGTTCCGTTCCCATTTTGGACCGCGGAGAGTCATTCATCGCTCCAGCTCGGCGCCCAAGCTTACAAGCGCCTCCCAAACTCCAAAAGGCGCGCGAATCTTCCCGCCCGCCTTAAAGGGGCAACGACGGGCACCCTGGCTGGTCAAAAAGAAGACCCGACGGATCTTAGCAGTAGAAAAGAGGAAGCGTCCAGGAGCACCTTAAAAGACGGACAACACTTGTGGCAGGGCAAGGAGCTTTCGCGAGTCACGGCTCACTGCTTTCTTTTGAAGTAAAGGGCTTCCTCGCCAGTCAATGTGCAAAGCCTTACAGCACGAGGCGCTGGCATACGAACCTGGCAGTCACTCCCGCTGCCTTCTTACGGGAAAGTGCGCAGCCGAAGTTTTCAGCCGCTAGCCAAGTTTACCCTCCTCTCCTACTCTTCGGTGCAAATTCGGGGGAGAGGGTGTGTGTGTGTGTGTGGCGTTTTGAAGCCTCTGTGGACTATACAAACTCCGCAGTTCTCTCACCCGTAATAAGGAGATATTGAATTTTCCTGACCCGGCGACTGAGAGGGAAAAATATAAAACAACGGAGGCTATGATGTTATATCCAGCATATATGTCATATAATGAAACAAACAACAGGCGCTATCTGGATCGTGTGTACAAACATCAAGAGAATTGCAGTGCAATTACTATGCAGCCGCCGGGCTTGGTTTTGGGGGCGCCCTCCGACCCCTACGAGCAGATCGGCTTGTGTCTCACAGCGGAAGTTCCGGCTTGCTTCTATGCGCTCTGCTGAAGGCTTCTAGCTGGAGCCTGCCAGGGCCCTTTTAAGTCCTGCTTGGGCTTCGTCCGCTCTTCTTTTCCCCTAGGTAATTGCTGGGATGGGTGGTTTGCAAGCAAAGGGAGTCGTGATTAACCCCAACTAGCCGCAGTCGTGCCCCCCCCCCCCGGTTCCTATCAGCGGTTCTTGTATTGCGACTGTTATTGTTATTTCAGACAGTTGCTCCGCAGTTGATGGGCGACCAGTTTTTTTTTAGTGTCGCACCATCCTAAGCACCTAAACCTTCAATGAGAATCCTAAACATCGTTGGTCTCTTCGGGATGGAAAATTTTCGTGGGAAGTTGCACAGGCTTTCTGAATTTTAGGTGAAAACGTGGCTAAGATGTAACTATTAAAACAGGAAAAAGTTTGCCTTGCCCTGGCAAGCCTGATCTTGTCAGATCTCGGGCCCACCCTGGCAAGTATATGGATGGGAGACCTCCAAAGAATATCAGGGCCGGGAGACAGAAGCAGGCTATCAAGCCACATTTCTGAACATCCTTCATTCCCCACTAGGAGGGCCAGAGGTCACCGTGACTTCCAGGTATGGACGCATGTACACACAAAATGCAAAAATACGGGGGACGGGGTGGGTGGGACCAGGACCGGAGGGGACCAGGACCGGAGGGAACCAGAAACCAAACCCAAAAGGGACAAAGTTGGAGTCCAGTGGCACGTTTAAGACGAACAAATTTTTATTTTGGGTGCCAGCTTTTGTGTGTATGCACACTCAAGGGGCATTTCGTAGAAAAAGAGGAGCAGGAGCTCATTAGCATACCTATTAGCATAACTCTAGCATAACCGGCCAAATGTCAGTTTCAGCCCTATTGTACCCTACTGGCCATTGAAGTCAACGGCAAAAACTCATAGGGTATATAAGGGGCTGGAGGAGAGGGGGTTTGAGGGAGAGGCTCCAAACTTGCAGGGTACCTTCTGAGACCTCTCCCCGAAATACCCACCAAGTTTCAAGAAGATTGGACCACGGGGTCCAATTCTACAGGGCCTCAAACAGGTTGCCCCATCCCCTCCATTGTTCTCTGTGGTGGGAAAAAACATTACTTTTAAAGCTGCTGCTGAACTTAGGCAGCAATTCGGCGCCAGGCCCAATCAGATCAGAGAATCCCTAAGAGTGCCCTAGTGCCAACTCCTGAGCTGGCGGAGCACCGCTCCGCCTCGCTCCAGCCCCAAAGGACCCCTGTGCACACTTCTTCAGATAACATTGAAACAGAAGTCACCAACTATTACATATAGATAGTGGGTTACTGTCATCCAGTCTTAGCTATATTTACTTCTCAGTTACTTGTGCATGTTGGCTCTTAATTGGTTCTTCTGGGCAACATCCTCCTCATCCGTACCCACTATCGGGCTATATTTAATGGTTGGTGACTTCTGTTTCAATGTATCTGAAGACGTGTGCATGCGCACAAAAGCTTATACCCAGAATAAAACTTCATTGGTCTTAAGGTGCCACTGGACTTTGTTCTGTTGCTTTAGACCAACATGGCTACTGAGCTGAATCTATTAAAACATTTGGGCTAGCTTTCGTTTCTGCCTTTTTGTCTGCAAGTTATTCATCTATGTATATTAAAGCTTTAGTATGGGATTTCAAAAATTCAAGTATGCCACTGGGTATGTATTTTGTTGGGTCCTAAAAACCAATGAAAAGTAATGGGCAAAATCCTTTTTGGCTTCAAAGGCAAACGTAATAATGAAAGCCTTTCCCGTACAAAGAAAAATGAAGTAAGAAGCAATTCAAGAATGCTGGGCTCACTGTGAGGAATGAGAAGTAATAAAATTAAATTGACTTTTTAAAAAGACCCTCTGAAACAAAATGGATGGCATTAAACGAAGACCAACTGCACCTTAATTTTTTTTCAGCAGGAGTCTCTCCTCACCGACACCACAGTCTCGAGCTGAATGGGGCCATCATAGGCCTTTAAAATGTCCAGTGGATGTGGGGAAATGAGACCGGTGGCAACTTATTAGGAACTTATTAGGAATTGTAACCAATGCTGGGTTTCCTCCTTTTCCAGCCCAAGTCTGTGTGGAGGAAAAAGGGGGGGGGGGGAGTCCGGGCAAAGGAATATTCCATTGAAGATGTGTGCCCCGTAAGACAGAAAGAGCAGTAGTTTTGCCAGTTATTAGAATGGGCACAGCAAAGCCAGTATGCTGCCCTCCTAAATACACTTGTCAGAATAAGTTCATTGCATTGAATGGGACTTAATTGAAGTTTAAGGAGGTCTGATTGAGCTAGGGTTGCCAGCTCCATATTGGAAAACTCCTGGAGATTTGGGGAATGGAGTCTTTGGAGGACAGGGATTTCAGTGGGGTACAATGCCATAGAGTCCACCCTCCAAAGCTTCCATTTTCTCCCAGGGAACTGATCTCTGCGGTCTGGAGATGAGCTGTAATTCCAGGCGATCCCCAGGTCCTACCTGGAGGCTGGCATCCCTATCAATTGGCAGCCATAGGTAAGGTGATCTGAACAACATGGAAACAAGAGTGTAGAAGAAAAGTTATGCAGCTCCCTCTTGTGGCCACCTGTGGCTCTCTGGAGACAGGCAAAGAAAGGTCTTTCCCAATATGAGCTGGCCTTGGCCGGGAGGATGGGGTAAATCTGATAAATAAATAAAATATCTACTTCACAAGTTCCTAGAAAGTTCTGTGTATAAAGAATATGTCCTACCAATTAGTCACAACCTCATCTCAACAATGTAATGTGGAATTTGGAAAGTGGAAGATGCCTGACTTAATCTGTATGATTGCATCTGCAATATGTACAAAGAAGACCTTGGTGCCCCCAGAATATGGCCCAGCAGCAGGGCCCATTAGCAGTGCAAAAAGCTGAAGATGACTACAGCTAAAAGTTTGCTACCAAGATCCATGGGGAGTGAGAGCAGCTGGATGCACCGAAAATGCCAGTTAATAAAACTTTGATCTGGTGGCAAGAGGGCAACAGCATCAAGCAAGTAGCAGCCATCCCTGGGACCAGGCCAAGGACTGCAGCTCACTTCATTGCTGCCTGCTTGGCACTGCTGCCCTGTTGCACCACAGCCAACTCATGCAAGTGACTTCAGTCAGGTGGCAGGCAGGCAAGTGATACAGCCTGTGGGTGTGCAAGTTACTCATGGCAACGGCTCCCATCTGAGTCGCTTGGCCAGCCTGCAAGGATGGGTCTTCTTAGTGCTTCTGAAGTTGTGGGCAAAAGTCAAGGATGCCCCCCCAATTCTCTGCTTTTTTAATTTTTGTACCCCACTTGAATAATTCTGTTTCATTGCTTCTGAGTAACTTTGCCTAGGTAGGTTGTAACATAACGTTCGTTAGATTAATGACATATGGCAACATTTTTGGGGGGGGGGGGGGGAACAATTACAACCAATGAACAGTGCCAGCTGCGTTGATCCTGTGTGGGCATCATTAAAAAAAATACCACCTACTAGCATCAGTAGCAAAGGGCAAGTAGACATCGGGAGCTAGCTATTGTTCAATATTTTTGCTGAGAAAACTGAAGTAGATGAAAACAGTATCAGATTTTTTTCATTCCCTACACTGGGTGATGTAATCAATGGGCTCTTCAGCAGGTCATACAGCATATCACATTCACTGTCAGGTCGCCGCAGTGCAGGATCCCAGGCCATTGCCCGGACTGCCCCATAGGTAAGACTCACCCTTGCCAGCATGGATGTGAGTCTCACATGGCACTCACCCAAGTCACTTGCATGCCTGCTGCCACCCCAGCCCAGTGGAAGTGAGAGGGTGATGCACAAGTGACTCAGGCTGGCCCCTGGGCATGCCAGTTAATCAAGCTGTCTGGTTAACTGGATGCCAGTTAACAAAACTTTTATTGTATTCATCCCCCATGATTATGGCATTCTCTGTGCGCGTACGACTATTATGATGGTGTTGCCTTGTATCCTACTTCCATTCATTTGATAGAAGAGGATAAAGTGTGTTTTGTTTCATTGTTGCTTTTAATTATTTTATATGTGTGTATTTTTAAAACTGGTTTTAATTATTTTGATTCTTCACCATCTTGGTGATGTAAGAAAGTGACACTAAATGTTTTAAATAAATAAAATAAATAAAGAGACAATCTCACCCAGTTCCCCTCCATGTTGTACCTCCTGCCCTCAACTTTCATATGTTTTGTTTTGTTTTTGTCTGTAAGGATCATCCATCCATCACTAATACCTTTTGGAGCATCCCGGAGGCTGCTGGGGAGACAAGGGGTACAGAAAAATGGCAGTAGCAGGTAACCCATAATGTGTGTCCGTTTGTTTTTGTAATGCAAAGTAGCTGTGGCCCTCTGGGGTTGGAAACACTTCTGGAAGCTCCTTAATTTTGTCAAAAGGCTTAAAAGCTACTAGTCACAAAATGGTAGCTTGATGGGCGCAGCCAGTCACAAAAAGGTTGCTTCTGCAAGAATCACAGTGTTAAAGAACAGGTCTGCAGTATTTGGAAAGGGCAGCCTTTCGTCTGTTGTTTTCCCAAAGGAAACCACCACCACCTACCCCAGATTTTAACTTGCCATGCAGGGAGCAAATATACCATTACCTCTAGATTTTCCCTGGAAGAGTCAAATAGCAGTTTCGACATGGGGGAAGGGGAGGTCAATAGTATACTCCTGTCCCATCCAGGGCGAAGATGCATGTATGCCCATGTAAAGGAGAAGAGAGTAGGGTTGCCACATTTCTGTTGGTGATGGGAGATTTCCTGCCCTCTGCCACCACTGCCCCCGGCTACTCAGCAGGAGGAAAGTAGCAGGCAAGGTGTGGGGCGTGTTATTGGCATTTAATGGATCTGCTCGGTTTATTAAATCACGTAAGAAATGGGGAAGATGGGGCTTTATTCATTGTCTTGACCATACTAGAAAAGGAACCAAAGACAAGTTGTACCAGTAATAATTGACATCTGCTGCATGGACAGAAGAGACATTTGTGTTTGTGTCAGGCCTCCGTCCTGAGACATATGTACACCACACACAAAAAACCCCTGGTTTTCTTGCCATGACCCCCTATAAAGTGTCTTGTAAATCGTAGTTTTGTGAGGATTCAGTGGAATCTCTGGTGAGAATGGATGATAATCCACATCAAAGAGCTGCAGTCCACATCCAAGACCTATAATGGTTATATGTATGAAACCCATGACCAAATGAAGCAGCTTTATAATGAACCAATCCATTGTTCTATCAAGGTCTGTACTGGCGGCTGCTCTCCAGGGTTGCAGGTTAAGGTCTGACGCATCACCTACTACCAGATCCTTTTGACTGGAGATGCCAGGGAGACTTTCTGCATTCAAGGCAAATGTTCTGCTACTGAGCCACAGCCCTTTTCTTGGCCATCTTTCTCCCAGATCTTAAATTTTGCCGGGGGGGGGGGGGGAAGCACAGTAGTGTAGTTTTTAAATCCTGTGGACTGCAGAATGAGCAGACCACAATGAATAGATTTGCACCCTCTCCCTTGTGAGTGGAGGCTGTAGCTAGAACTCTCTATGGAGTAACCTTTAAGTATCAACTATTTTTCACCCTGCAGCCACTGATCTCCAACATGCTTCTTGGCAGCAGGTTTGAAATAGGGGGAAATTTCCAGGACGCCAGTGACATAGCAGTAGATACAAGTGTACCTCTAATCATCTTTGTAAAGGCCATCCTGTACTTGACCAAAGCAATCATGTTCTCCAGATGTGGAGGGCTTCAGTGTATAACATACCAACAAGCAAAGAATTGGCTGGATAAAAATAATGGATCAGACCCTACAGCCTATTTTTGCTGGCTCAAGGGCACTTCATTCAGCAGAGGAGTGGGATGATTTTTGCTGACCCCCCTTTCCACAGTAGACTCCCTACTCACATCATGCCCAGTGCTATTGGGGATAGCATTCTGGGGAGTTACAGTGGGAAAGTTCATTTGTGCACTGTAGGATTTTAAGCTTGGTGGGATGTCTTGATGTGACAAGAACACCAAGTCCATTACCTTTGGTCTACTCAGAATCCTACTAAGATCTATTCAATACTGCTTACTCCTAGGAAAGACCATTATACTGTTAAGCTGTAAATAGAATGAAAGAACCTTGATTTTGGATCCTTATTCTCCAGAGCTCCAGCAGCCCTATGGTCGGATGGCATTTATTCCTTGTTTGGGAACATGCGATAGGAATTTATGGGACTTAGTCCAGAATACACGACCAGAGCTTCTTTTTCTGCAATATCCCATGAGGCAATGGGACCTCAGCCCTTAACTGGGTAATAAAAACCTCATTCACATCCATTCACTTGATTTCCCTGATGCAGCGCTATTACCAAAAATAAAATACAGCATTTAATTAAATTAATTAATTCCAGCAGAAGAGCAAAAGGGAAAGAGAAAGTTAAACCAGCCATTAAGAAAGGTGACTCATCCCACTGTCATCCAGCAGGGAAAAAATAAAAGCAAGATACATCAAAGGATAAATGATGGGTGTCTCATGCACAGCAAAGCACCTGGATGGATCCGATTTGAGTTCAGTGGAAATCCAGCAAAGCTAATAGTCTGAGGCAGATTTGGTGTCATTCATTGACTTAGTGACGTGACTCTGGATGCATACCAACTGTTAAGCATATTGTTTTCTGAGGAGTGGCTCTTAATGTGAATTGTTACACTGCAGGTTTCATTCCAGTGGTGCCATATTCATGCAAGCTTCAGTTCCATTGGCTCCACTTGTAGCCCTCTTTTACTGCTGTGAAGGGACTCCAGATTCAAACTAGTGGTCACTCCATTGACCCTAAAGGAGTGAAGCTATTGCAGTGATGTCATTCTGTTGATGCTGGTACATAACTTTTCTGGATTGGTGATGGATGTGTTCACACCAGTTGTTTTTTTGTTTGTTTGTTTACTATAGCAGTTTTAGCAGAGAGACTCCAAAAATCAATTCACACCAATATATCTGAAATAAGGATCCACCCCAGATATGTCAACACTGCAGAAAACATAAGCGTGCTTTGAACATCACTTCAGGTGGAAACATCTGCATCCCCAACTGCTCACAAATACTTGATTCCAGCTCCCCCTCTCTTTTGAATTCATCAGCTCTCACTCCGATAGTTCTTTCCCATCTTTGCGGGTCTCACACAGTACAGTTCCTTATGGAACTGTCTGCTTAGTAGACAGACCGATCTGTACTTGCACATCCTTCTCCCCTAGGAGGTAAATAAAGAGCATAAGAATTGCCATGTGGGGGGAACTGAAAGGTCCATCTAGTACCACGATGAAGAGCCAAAAGGGTCAGCCCAAGGGTTTATCTAGCCCAGCCTCCTGTTCAAGTTTTCGGCCAGATACTTGTGGGTAGCTCACAGTGGCTTTCTCCCATTATTGTTTGCTTCTCTACAACTGACATTTAATGACGTGCTGCCTTTGAACTAGGCGACTCCATTCAGCTACCATGGCTACTAGCCATTAACATGATTATTTTTCATAAACGTGTTCCATCTCCAGTTTGTGTCATTTCTAAAACCCCAAATCCCCAAATATTTTAGTCTTTTCTCATAAAGAAGATGCTCCAACCCCTTGATTGCCCTTTTTTTTCACCTTTTTCTACTGTGGGCTACTCTAAGGAGAGGGAGATCAACCTGTAAAGAGTATGAAGCTACAAGTGCCGTCCTAAGGAGAGGTTCACCCTTCTAAGTCTTCTGAAGCCAACGGGCTTAGAAGGGTGTAACTCTGATCAAGATCTGTTAGTGTTTAAATTGAGCACCATGATCCCGAGGAGTCTTTCCTGATTCATCACAACATGCAGTGCAGATACTATTTGTGTTCTGGGAAATTTGACCCAATTGGGATTTTTGCTCCAGTGTTTATAAATTTCTTCTTATACTAAATCTCATTTACCCATTTTCTTGCTCATTCATCTAACGTGAAGAGATCTTTTCAGTGCTATTTGCTTGGGTGTTCACAATCCTGGCTAATTTGATATCATTTTCAGACTTGGTTATATCACCACTCACCTCTTCTATACATTTTTAAAAACATTTTACCCCCTGCTCCACTAGTTACCAGTCTATTAAAGGACCTGGCTTCTTATTCTATTACAGTTAACTTTACTGAGGAACCTTTGGACTTCCATTTGCAAAAAACAATGCTGATTCTTCCTCAGTACACAAGGCTTGTTCTTTTATATATTTAATAACACTCATCTTAACAATTATTTTAGTCGCTATACCAGGGACAGAGCCTGTAATTGCTAAGCCTCCTCCTAGATTCCATTTCAAAAATGGGTGTTGCACTGGCCTCTTCCCAGTACTTCAATAGAGAGAAGTAGAAGATCAATCATTTTAATTTTGAAAGACAGGACTCAGTACCCGAATAAGTATTTGTGATCACCAGCTGAACTTTCAACTCCTGAGTTCTCCAGCTCACACACCAAAGAGTGGGACGGGGGTCTCTCAGTTTGCAAGCTTCTTGCGCTGTTTCGGCTACTCCAAGGTCACGATCAGACAGCTCTTTAGATCTGACCCAGGCACAAGTGCCTGGCGGATTTAAAGGGAACATCCAGACAGTGGCATCTGGGAAAAGTGCTGCTTCCGTGATCAGCCCATCGATCCCCGCCAGGGAGCCGTACGTTAAAGATACCGGAGATAGTCCGGTCTAAAGCTTGCCGACGGTCCAACGGCAGACTTTCCCCCATCTGATTGTTCCAGCACGCAGTCATCCTGTCAGGATGACTTCAGACCATCCCAAACGGCCGCCATTTTAAAAAATCCATAGCGATATGTGCATAAATGCGTAAATGTGTGATGGCCGCAGAGCTCTGCTCAAACGTTCTGGACAGTTTCATGTTTCTGAAGGGCCCGTGAAATTTATGAACTTTGTTAATTGAAACGGTACCTAGAGGAAGATACCACTGGGGGTGCTTTTACTATTCAAGTCCATGCATGCGTGGAAAAACAAGTAGACGGTGAGGCACATATGCGCATGCGCTAACAGAATTTTTAAAAAAAACACCCGATCACGTGGCTTCTTTAGGTGGACGCCATCTAGACAATCCACCACAGAGTCCGCATGCAGTAAGGCGATTCACGGGGGAGCTGTCTGGTCACGCAACACTGGATAAAAAAGATCGGGATCAAATTAGAGCTGGGCAATGTTGGGATTAGCTGCCCGTCTGAACACACCCCAAAGTTTAGCAGGACGAAAAACAGTCTTCCATCTCACCTTCAAGTCATCTGTACATACCAGAAGACTTAGGAGAGGGGAAAGGAGCTCCATGCAAACCATCTCCTTTGAAATTCCTACAATTTTCCATCCAAAAGGGAGATCCTAGAACCAGACTTTCTACTGCTTAATCCTGGGCCTCTGAAAACTCCCTACCTATCTTCCATAATCCTTAGTCACTTCATGCTCCCAAGTCTGATGTATCTAAAGAAGCTTTAATTGTTTGTTTTCCTGTTTTTAACAGCGTTCTCTTCACAATTCCTTTTTTTTGGGGGGGGGGGGGTTCAGCTTAACATTTGTTTTGCCAGAGCTTGTGCTTAATTAAGATTGTCTTAATTGGGATAACGCTTTCACTTTTTTAAAGGAAATCTTCATAACTTGAGCTAACTTGAGTCTTCAGATAGAAGGAACACCACAAGCAAGGCAAGATAGAAACAACTACCCCCAAAAAGTCCCTTTTTAGTAGCTGGGAGAAAGAAGGTGACAGTTGAGGAGTTGTCAAAAGTGCCGAGGGGGGAATCTGGGAGGGGCCAGGAGAGGAACAAAAACTGCTGATCTGTACAAGTTTGCACAACCCATTCCTGGCTCAGGCTATTCGGAACCAGTTTCAGGCAAAGCCATCACAAGCTTTGCATCTCAAAAGAAAACCAGTAACAATGAACTCGCATAGGGGTTAGAATTTCTCAGCAACATGTGTCTCCTGCAGATGTGTCCTCTGCCATTTTAACAGCACTAACCCACCCGAGATTTGCACTTGAGGATTAAGCCTCCTTCCTCAACAGAGAGAAAGAGACGGATGGCAAAGGCATCTGGTTTGGCCTCTCAACCCTGCCTTCAAAAGCTATCAACAAAGGCTATTATAGAGATACTGTCTGTGAGGTGCCCTTGAATGCTCTGTCAGTGCTATGTATTTGTTATTATGTTATCTACCCCTGGGTTACACTGAACTTCCCAGGATGATTGGTGTGGAGACCTGTTCTGGGTCAAGCCCCACATAGCCTGTGCTACACAGGTTGTGTATACTTCAATTGTATGTATCTAGTGTTGAGACTACACCAAGAAGAAGAAAAATTAATTCGGGAGTAGATTCAAAAGCTTTACTCTTACTGATCAGACGCCACGTCTCTCCACGAGAGTCTTCAGTTCCTGAACAGTGAACACTATTGTCCTAATCATCCCATCCAAGGCTGAAAAAGGCAGTCCCTAAAGGGCTGACTCTCAACTCCAGACACTGAATGAGGACCCCTCCCCTCTTTTGGGGGGGGGGAGGGTGAAGGCAATAGTGTGTTGGTTTTAAATTGTCCAGTGAACCAAACCCCAAGATGCCAGTCATGCTTCGCATTCTCTCTTTCTCACATGCTCATATATATGTGCACACACATAACTAAACAAGCATGCAAAAGCACTCATTTTCCCACATGGAAGCATACACACAGTCCCCCCCTCTCTCCCCTCCTTCTATCACTCTGAGTTAAGTGGAATACATACATAAGACTTTCAAGGTAGCTGCTTACTGGAATTGGGAAAGAACAGGATGCGCCTCCTTTTCACTTCTCTGGAGCTAGGCCTCTGGAGCTAGGTCTCTATGCCTGGCAAAGACAGCCACAGAGGTGGGTGTGTGTGTGGAGTTGCCAGCTCCAGGTTGGGAAATACCTGGAGATTTTTTTTGGGGGGGGGGATCCTGGGTAGGGCAGGGTTTATGGAGGGGAAGGACTACAATACCATAGAGTTCACCTTCCAAAGCGGCCATTTCTTCAGGTGAACTGATCTCTGTCACCTGGAGATAAATTGTAATCCCAGGAGACCTCCAGCCACCACCTGAAGGTCGACAACCCAGGGAGGGGCCAGATTATTTGGTCCAGAGAGAGAGAGAGAGAGAGATGAAAGAGGGCAATGATAATGCTTGATGGCGTGGTGTGGTCTTTCGACTCTGTGCTAGACAGCACAGCTAGCAGAAGGACACAACTCATGAGCAGACTGCAGAGCTCTGAGGGTGCATCTAAACAATACATGTGTCATCAGCAGATCTGGGGGGCTGCAGCTGAATCCACTACGGAAAACAATGTGCGAAGGAAGGTGGAAGCCACTGCAGTCCTCCAAACCACGCCTGAGTGACCAAGCAGTTTTTTTAAGGTGAATCCCAGAAAATACATGTGGTTGTGAGATGGGGGGGGGGGGGGGACCCTGACTCGGCTTGCTTGACATGTATTGTTTAGATGCATCCTAAGATGCAGAAGGTGACTTGAATGGGGGTAGGAATGGATACTGTATAAAGCCTTCTTTTATTAGTCCTTTTCATGTGCCATGAAGCCAAGTGCTCTAATTGTGCATACTGGGCTAAGGCACCACGCATAATCATCTCATTCTGTACAATCGCCTTTTTGTCTGAAAAGGGCAATGCATGCATGTTGCAGATTTGTACATGCTACCTGAAAACTGACCTTGGGGGGGGGGGGTATACATTCGCATGTTCTGAAGCTGCAAAATATACACATTGCCCTCTTCAGACAAAATGGTGAATGTGCATACTAAGCTGATTGCATGAAGTGCCATCTCCTGCTACCTGCAATCCCAGCACCAGAAATGTAATGCCTGAAAAGGGCTATATTCTCCCCCCCCCACCTCACTCACACACACACACACACACACACACACACACACACATACACAGAACCAATAACTAATTGGCAAAGACTACACACGGGTAACTACACACAGAGAGGCAACTCTGGCATTTTGCAGGAATTCATAGGGGAAGATCAGGAGGAACTGGCTCTCCTACACCTTTCCCCACAAAACTGTTTCCAAAATTTCTCACCGCAAAATAAATTATTTAAAAATCAGGCAATGACATCCCCTCCACTCCCCATCCCACCCACTCTCCCCATTTTGTTGTTCTGGGGGTTTTTTTGTGTGTGTGTGTGTTTTTGGTGTTGTTTGTTGTTGTTTTTAGAGAGACCGGATAACAAACTGTCCCTTCGGATCTGTGTCTCCTAAGACATCACTTCCTACTGGCCAGGAGCAATAACAGTCTGTATACTGGGCCAGTTGTTTCTGCCCCCGCTCTCTCCCCAGAGGAGGGGCATGTACGCTATGGTTTGATCACCCTCGGTCACTGTTTATAGTGCTTGCGTCTTCAACTCAACAGGTTCCCCAGGAGGCTCTGGGGCGGCACTCGTTTCAGCTGGCCGGTCACCTTTGAGGATAGACAGGCGCTCTGAGATGCCACGCATCCGGGGGAAGAGGATGAAGTCATACAAGAAGCCGCCCAATACACCACCGATTATGGGTCCAACCCAATACACCTAAGAGAGGAAAAAACACATGGGAAAAGGGAGCAATGAGTTGAGGGAGAAGTGGTTGAGAAGTAAATAAATGTAGAAGCTATGTAGAAATAGCCCTGTACAAAAGAAAATGTCTGCCAAGTGCTTCAGGTGGTAGTTAAACTGAATAGGTGGTATAGACAGAATAAGTCTGATTGCACATGGCAAATGGGCTTCAGGACCCCACCTCACCCCATGCTATTTTCCAAGCTGGCCTATTTTTGGAAAAAAACAATATGTTTCTTGGGACATATGTGGATCCCCCAAACAGGAACAATACTATGGGGGCAACATTTTAAAATTCTGCTTCATATTTTTAAAAACGTTTATTGTATGCAAAAATAAAATTAGCCCATCAAGGTGAAAAACTGATCACAGCCCTCTCCCTGATGTCCTGGTTTATTACACACAGGATACTTTTTTTGGGGGGGGGGGGGAAGACTATCAAAATATATGATCCCTGCTACTAACTTGGAGTCTAGTGGTAGAGTCCAAAATGCTACCTGCTCAATCCAACCCCTCATTCTACAAAATGACTCTGTGGCCATATCTAAACTTGCAATAAAATGAGGTGGTAGAAATGTATTAAACCATTTCAAATGGGGGGGTCACTTTCTGGGGGGTGTGTGTGAAAAAAACTCCATGCAACTAAAGGATTAATGCACCACAAGAAAGTTTTAACTTTTTCTCTTCCCTGCAGTTCTAGTGGATTTTTTAAAAACTTGCCTGGAGTTTTTTCTTTTTTTAACATGGGTTAACCTTGTGGCTTAACATCACCCATCTGAATTAGTAGAAACCTTTATCTGTCAATTAAGAACTCATCTGCTTGTTCCCACCTTATTCTTTATCAAATGAGAATCACGTCTGAGACTGGAGACAGAAGGTAGTTTAAAAGAGGGATAGCTGCTCAGAGTGTTCAAACTCATCCACTTTTTGCATGCACTAAACCAGTTTTGCAATTATTCACCTTGCTTCCAAATTCTGCCGTACTTATAAAAACATTGTGTGAACCAATGCAGCAAAAGAAACATGTCTGCACAAGCTTCTTTCAAACCTCTTTCAGCTCTCTTAAAAATAACTATCTTTGGGATTCTCAACTGTATTGGGGTTACTTTGAAAAGTTTGAGAACACTGAGTGGAGGGCCCACCACAAAATGGCTGCCACATGCTTCCTGAGTCCCCATATACACAAAGGAGGCAAGTTGGCCACCCCTGGGCTCTTCTAAAGTACCTCCTACTCCAATGAGTAGGACAAAGGCCAGGATTGGCTCTTTGGTTTGAGGAAGAAGGAAGTGGTCACCAGGAAACATATTTATGGGTGTCATAGTACCTGGGCACTATGTTTATTTTGATTTTTGCATTTATTTAAAGCCTTTCCAAAGCATTTCTTATTTAAAGCATTTTAACTAGACACTGGGTCTCCATGGTGGTAAACATTAAAACATTTCAAATATTAAAAACAGCATTTAAAACATAGATATGTACAAAATATTTAAAACAATTAAATGAAACACACAAACACTGGATGGAGGGCTAAATATGAAATTAGTGAGGGAATGCCAAACAAAACAAAAAGTCTTCATCCTCAGCAGAAAACAACGATATACAGAGTCAGTCAAACCTCCCTGGTTAGGGGAGTTCTGAAGATGGCAATCAACTAAGTCCCTATCCTAAGACATTTTGCTTGCAACTTTTTTTCCTTTTCAGTTGGTCTCCCCTTCTTCCGGAACATTCATGTGCTGCTCTTTGCCCATGCAAACACCACACAGAGGAATTTTATCCCAGAAACTATTCAGTTATTTCAGAGGCCAGATTGGTTGGATGAACAATAGGTGGCACAATATGAAGAAGCAGAATAAAGGATACCATCCAAGATTAGGTATTGGCTCCACCAGGAATTCTAGAATATCCTGAAACATGTCTCAGGGGGAAAAAATAGCTAGGGCACATACATGGTAAGAACAAGGCTCAAGCTTTTTGTTTAATTTTTTTTAAGTTGCAACATTTCTGTTTTATTTTTTTTCCTTTGGCCTTCTGTTTTCCTGTTAGGCTGGATCCACAAAACACTGGCTATTATATTACAATCATTCGCCCCCTGGATTTTCCTGTCTGGACAAGAAAATTCAGGAAGTGAATTGTTACAGTAGCACACTATCCAAAAATCTGCAATTCCATATTTACATTGCTAGAACTTGCTGCCATGGGAATCTTTTGCTTGTCCGCCGTGGTCACACGGCACCCTAATCCCGGATAAAGTCCTGCTCTGCCCCTTCCGCCGCCACCGGGACAGTGAATCTGGACCCTCCTGGCTGGCTGGCTTCCCCCGTGCTCTGCTCTGGGCCCCGAGCCCCACCGGCCACCGCCTGGTAAGTTTGGGGAGAAGCATGCGGGCAGGAGGGGGGTGCCAGGCGGCAGCCGGCGGAGCTCGGAGCCCGGAGCAGAGTGCAGATTTTTTTTTCCTTTTTGCACTTGGGCACTTGAGTGCCCAAGCGCCCAAGTGCAAAAAAGGAAAAGAAAAAAAACGGGAGGGACGATCAGACAGCCCTCTCTCACAATCATTGCGTGAGAGGGCTGTCCAGATCAGCTCAATCATGGGTTCCTCATGCAACTTCCGGGAAAATACTTGATTTTCCCAGGGTTGGAAAACGCGGGAGGAACCCGCGATTGAGCCCGCTTCGGCGCGGGATTAGCCACGGCCGGTCTGGTCAGTCCCTTTAAATGCGGGAGGAAACAGCAGTTCCTCTCGCTTTAAAGGGCCATGTGACCGCAGCCCTGGAGTGCTTGATTACCACCACTGATCCAGGCACTGCTTTGTTCTAGTCCAAATAACCTCACTTTTGCATCCCAACTTTGTACCTAGAGATCAGATGTCCTGAGGAATGGGACCTCAGTAATAAACCTTAGTATCTGGTTTTCTTGTGGGAAAAGAGGCTTCCGTGGCATGTAAGAAATAGGGCCTTGGTGGAAACTGAGCCAGGTTAAGTCACGCCCGAGTCATCTTCACAACAATTACACATCTGACCCTTTAAGCCTGTTATCTTACCCCCCCCCCCTCATAAACCTCTTGCTTACCCAGTGGTTGGTGAAATTGCGGGTGATAACAGCAGGGGCAAAAGATCGGGCAGGATTCATGCCAGCTCCTGTGTAATATATCTGCAAGAGAGTAGGGTTAGTACGGAGAGAGGGTTTCTCCCTGTATTCCGGGCATCCCCCATTCCTCTTGGCCCCAAATCAGTCCAATTTTCCCTTGAGGTGGATGAACAGCAGATGGGCAAGATATTCTGTGACAGTTACAGAGATGAAAGGCTGAGATGGCAGCTCACAGAATGGCAGAGTATGGGAAAGGTAGGCTTCAACTGGATAGACAGGGTTCTTTACAGCCCAAAGGGAAAACATGCTAGCTCTTTGATACATTAACATCTCCAGATGGGAGTGACCATGTTCTGGTGGGCTTGAGCCAAGGAACCTGGCACCCAGATTGGCTAATATCCAAGAGCCCATGTGGATGGGGACTGAAAAGAGAGCTATTCCTTTGTGTGGGTGGGTGGGTGGATGGTACTTGTTGTTGGTAATGTCATTGATAGTTGTGATGAGAGATGATAGAGGAGAGTGTTGTGTGCATGACCCTTGGGGGTTGCTCTGTGCAATCACAGCGAGGCTCCAAGGTTAGACCAGATGTTCCTAAACTTCCTTTCATATTATTTTACCTTATTTAGCTGTACCTAGATCTGTCTTGTAGTTACCAATGAGTTTGTGCCTTTAGTAGTAAAGCTATTTAACTAAAGAGCATCACACACTTCCTTACCCCACTGCCTTGGCTACTTGGCAGTGCTATGATAAGATTCCCTTCTGGTGTCAGTCCTTGTGGTGGCACTAGGCAGGACCATAGCCATGGTGGAGCATTTGGGGGCAGAGCCCCACCACAGATGAGCCCTGCCCCACCCTGGCCATTAGTTTAGCCATGCCTCACTATGCAACTAGATTACAGCTGGCCCTGGCTGCATTCAGATTTCTGACATGTCATTACCCCAAAGAGGTGTCCAAGAGTAAGGGAGAATCCCACAGCCATCGCCACAGACCCCATGCGCCCATTGCGTCTCTCATCATAGGTGGCAAAGATGCAGAGGACAAACTGCAGGGTCAGGAAGATCTCCACGATGGTAGCTTGGCCTACATTTACACTGGGGTGTATCTGCAGCCAGGGAGACACACAGAAAGAGAGAGAGCTATAAGGGAACAACAGAAGTCAGTTCTTGATTTTGTCCCTTGCTGGTATGACCAATCAAACTATAATTGCATAATTACTGCATTTGTGCCCAGAGGCCCATCTTGTTCATTTTCCCAGGCTGCATCTGATTCTAACTGTACCCATCCCGTGCCCAGCAAATGTCTGTGGTACTGTTAAAAAATTAGCTGGGAAGATTTGCAGGCAAAGCATTTTCATCAGTCACTATGAACATGTCACCATTTTCCAGACCCAGTTTCAGTCAAATCAGAGGCTGGCTAGGACAAGGCAGAGATGAAGCAAAGTAAAAGGGAAACAGCTAGAAAGACAACAAAGAAGCCAGAAGTCTGTAGCCAGCAGCTTAAAAGTCTCAGAGATGCTCAGACCTCTGATCTTGGAAGCCTACGTAGAGGCAAGGAGTATCACTTTAATGGCCCTGCCCTCTTGCTGTTAAGAGACTTGGTAGTTGCTTCCTCTGATCAGAGTTCAGTGGCAGTTGAATCCCCACTAGACAATCCACAGGTCCCAACCTCAAGCCTGCTATGCTTGATTCTGGCCACAGTCTGTATCCTACTACCCACTAAGCAAAGTTTGAAGTATTCCTCCTTCCTAAGGAGCCTTCCTCCAAGGACTTGAGTGGATCTTGCTCCAGTGGAAGAGTCATTTAAGTTGAACACAGTCTTCTCCAGCCTAATGTAAGAAATTTAGGAATGCCAGCCTCTGGGGGGACCTGAGGATTCCCAGAAATTACAGCTCAAATCCAGCCTGCGGAGATCAGTTCCCTTGGAGAAAATGGATGTTCTGGAGGCTGGACTCTATGGCATTGTACCCCACTTAGGTCCCTGGCCTCCCCAGGCTCCACCCCCAAATCTCCGGGAGTTTCCTATCTGGCAACTCCAGCTCCCCATCCCCCTGCCGGTGGCCAGAGGGGACCTGGCAACCCTAGCCATGCCGCTATCTCTCACCGCTGAGCCTGTTTGCGGGGAGGGCAGGGTAAAAATTTAATTAATAAATAAACTCCAGAGCCCCATCTGTTAAAAATCATGCAATAGTGTATATCACTAGTTAATTTGGGGAAAACACATTAATATTGGCATGCCCCTCTTCTTTAAGGGCTTTATGCATTGTAGAAGAATAATCAGGCTGGTAGGAACCAAAAGGCCATCTAATTCAACCATCCACTCAAAGAAAGATCACAAGCTGAGACATTACAGAAGGAATTATCTGGAATCATCATCTACAGATGTGTGCTGCAAGATACTCTCTAGCCTGTCTAGCTGAACCCTGGCAATGCTACACTTCCTCGCCCTTCCCACTATATTGGGAAGTCGTTGGTTGCTTCCGCATGGGGATGACTCCCTGTTCTGCTCTTGTGGCTGCTGCGAAATCAGAGATATTTGCAATAGCACCAGAACAATGGAGGTATTCCCCATAATATATCCCCTCATACCTGCCATTTCCACTGCTTGTTGCTCATTTTTTTTGAAAGACAGTAGCTACATAGCTCTAAAATAATGATGCAGTAGAGATGCATCTGTTGATTTAAAAATAGTCAATAAAAACTTGCTAGTGGTGGAGTGACGGCAGGTTCCAGGGGAAATGAGGGTGGATGTGGGAGAGGATGAAAGTCATATCTTACCGTTCACACACAGAACAGTAAGGTATGGATTTCCTGGTCTCATTTTTGAGACAATCTTTCTGGAACGATTATACAAAGCATGTTTGAAAAAAACACATAGCAAAGCCAGGGAAAACCTGAAATGCGGATGACCGAACACAGATGTCATGCAGAAATCCCAAAAAGAAGTGTTGTAGGGTTTTTTTTTGGGGGGGGGGGGAGAGGAAATGTGGAACAAACCCCCCCTATGGAAGCAACCTTTGTCATCCTTTCCACTTTCAAGGCTGTACTGGTCCCCTTTCCTGGAAAAGAACTCCCAGCTACATCCACCCAGCATTGGTCTTCTACTTACTGCCTTTCCTTTTAACTGAGACTAGACCTCGTATTCCAATAGGCCACTGCTATTCACCCATTCACACCTCCAGTGATGGCCCCAGGTTTTTCTGCTCACTAGGCGAGGATACATTCTGACACACACATACACCCCGTGCGCGGCAGGATGGGGTGGGGCGTGCGCTGGAGAATGGGCAGCCAGAATGGCGCCCTCATCGAGCTGTTGCCCTAGGCGATGGTCTAAAATTTAACAATAATGGGCTGGCCCTGCACACCTGACATGACTTCAGGCCTACCTCACCCTCATTATTTCCTTCCTTGCTTTAAAGGGCATACAAATGAAATATTATTCGAGTGGGGGGAACACTTTGGAAGAACACTCACTGTGCCTTTTTGTCAGATAAACTACGATCTCTTCCGTGAAAAATGTTACTGTATGTTTGCAGTAGAAACTGGTTGTGCCTATTGCTGACAGTCTGGTACCTAGGTGTCCTCAAGAAACATCTCCCTCCATCCCCAGACCAGGGATGCCACATTTCACATCAAATATGTTCAAAACTAAAACTTAACATGTTTGAAGGTTTCGATCATTCATGAGCCAATCACCCTGTCTGGTTGGTTCATGTCAAACCTCCGCAAACTCCCGCCAAACAGGGTTGCATCAGTTTTCTTCCCCCAGAATTGAACATGCACTATTAACACTGCCAATCCCAAAAGATTGGTGGCCATTGACTAAAATCTACTTTGATGGACGCTGGATTTTTTAAAAGCATAGCATTTATTTATGACTGATTTATATAATTTGGGACTGATTTGTGGCTGAATCCACACAGCAAGCCACCACTTTCCCTGCTTTTTTCACATACCATGTCCCTCGAAGGCTTTTTGAAGGTTTTTTAAAATTAGGAATTGCTTTTGTGCTATTGCAAACTAACATTCTAATGATCCATTTTCATGATCTCTGAAGTTCCAGATTTCTTCTTCTTTTTTTTAAGCAAAAAATTGGCTCCTTGTTTACAACCTGTGAACAGGACAAGCTGAACTGGTAGATGTTTGAGCATCCCTAACTCCAAACCAGTTCTTCAGATTTTATTACTATGGAGTGTGTTTTGGGGGGGAGGGGAAATAACTGAAAAACAATTGGTGTGACACTTTAAACACATTTCTAAAAAGTGGGCAGCTTGCTTAGAACATGGGAGTGGAGATAAAATTAACGACTGAAACATCACTGGGCATTCTTGGGCATGACTCTTTTGTCTCTGACACAGCATGAAGGTGCTGGGTTCAACCCAGCAAGGGGGGAGGGAGAGCAGTGACTGTAGATCTAATGTTACATTTCATTGCACCCCTACTCTGTCCATGGTCCTTTTTAAATCCTGTACCCCTTAGCTGATAGTGATCTCCTTTGCTATTCTCTGTACTCAGTGCATTCACATCCTGATTTGAAACCTGCAGCCTGATCACACATACAGTTTTATTCAAAAGACATAGGCACTCATTCTTTATATCTGTGGCTCAAGTTACCCTTAATTTCAATGCAACATACCTGAATTGATCACTTCCTAAACTGAAGATATGAAGCACTGTAATGCACAAAAGAACCACATTACATAAAGATGCCCATAGAAAGGCCATAAAGATACACTCTGGAGGAAGTTTAAGCCCAGATAACACCAGTGCCTCCAGAAGAGACCTGCACAGGGATTGAGATAGGCTTCTGAGCAATGCTAATTCCCATCAGTGGGCACTGACAGAACAGTTTATTTTTTCCAGCAGGTGTTTCCTTCTATAACATGCACAAAGATGCAAACATATTTTTTCTCTTAAGCAAATATTAAAATGTACCCAGGCAGGTAAATTTGGACTTTTTATAAATTAATATATAATGTAAGTACAAAACCTCTGCTGACTGCAAGATGGCTCCTCCATCATCTGGGTGACATTGGCAACACTCAGGAAGGAGCTCCAACATCACATTATAGCCTGCTGGGCGAAAATGTGCTTAATAGATCAAAGCTTGCACCCGAAGTCTGATCCCAGCACTCGGGGACTGGCAGCAAGGACAAAAGATTCCTTTCTTCCAAACATCAAGAGGATTGATTTACATGATCAGAGCTGATACTGTTTACTGTCAGTGAATCTGATTAACAGTCACTGAATGGCTACCACAGTCCCTTCATCCAAGATTCTTGTGGCACCGCAAAAAACTAACCAGTTTTCATTCTAGCATATGCTTTCACGGACTCAGAGCCCACTTTGGCAGCCTGCATCTGACTGTGGGTTCCAGTCCACTAAAAACCTTACGCTAGAATGATAATTTGGTATTCTTAAGGCAGTATAAGATTCCTGTTTATTTTGCTGGGATAGACGAACATGGCTCTACATCTGCAGTTCACACAAAATACTATAAATCAAATTGCTGTCTCAGGCAGATTCAGGAGAGCACAGGATATAGATTTATTAAACAAACAACTTGACTGCAAGTGTGTCTCTTTCTTTCTCTCCCTCATCACCCTGTTGCACACTCTCAAAGTGTCATAATTATAAAATTACGAAATCCTTACTTGCGCTCCATCGTGCTCTCTCGCTCCCCATTTCCAGTTTACATACACGGATATATGTACACGTAACATTTTCTGTTATCTGGTTCCCACCCAGCTATGAAACCAGTGGTGCTGATAAACCAATACAAGGGAAAAGCTAGTGCAAAAAAAAATCTATTAAATTTTTTTAGATACTGCTTCCAGGCCCTAAATTAAAAATGCTTCCCTTCTAGATCTGGGGATTAAAGGCTAATCTAGGCACAGAAAGCTAAACATCATTCTCCCTCTTTTGGCACCCATGAGATCATCTCTCATCATCCATATTTTAAAACCATCACACAGGCCTCCTGAATATAGCAATGTTACTTCCTCCGTTTTCAGATATGGAGAATGCCCCCCTCCTCAAACGCACTCCCATACAGCTCTTCATCCAGTTACCGTGTTGAGTGCCAGGTTACCCCGCAGCGCTGGTGGCGTGACTCCATAAAGCACGGCTGCCCCAGCCACTCCTCCCAGCACCTGGGCCACCATGTAGAAGACAGCACGGAAGAGGGAGAGCTGAGAGCCCAGCAAGAAGGCCATGGTGACTGCTGGATTGATGTGGGCACCGCTCACGTGGCCTAGAGACTGCACCATGGTGGCGGCCACCAAACCGAAAGCCAGTGCCACCTGTAGAATGTTAAGGGGGCCGACGACCCAGCGAAGTGAAGCCCCCAGGCCAAAAAACACATAGAACATGGTGCCAAAGAACTCGGCAAACATGGCCCTCCAAAAGGAGGACGAGCGAGCCTCCCACATGATGGGACAGGAGAACAGCAAAGGAGGAGTGCTGTGACAGCAGGACAGGTCTTCACGCTCACTGCTGCTCCCCCCACCTAAGCCCACTGCTTTCTACTGCTGGCTATGAGCTTTATAAGGCCTCCTAGCCCAGCCCAGGAGGTGGGAACTGCAGCTAACTGGGGAATCTTAACCGCTTCACTGCCTGGCTGGGGGCAGCTGTGACAATCCTTATAAAGGCTCAGGAAACAAGGTTCCCCAATTCCTGCCTTCAGAACTTTGATCCATCATAGACTGATCCTCTTCTGAGCTTTGCATTTGCCCCTCTCCCCTTGAGTGTCCCATCTTTCCAGCTAAGAAGTTTTTCTGTGAGGCTCCTCGCTGGCAGCTGCTGGGGCTGGATGAATCACGTATGCCTTGGAACGGGTGATTTCTATAGTGTAGGTATTGTGAGAGTGGGGGGGGGGTCTAGTGTGGAGAGTACATTGCCACTCTCTCTCTCTCTTTACTGGGGTAGTTTCAAAGAGGGGCTTTCACAAATCACAGGGCATCCCTTGGCTTCATGGAGATGCTTTTCAAGCTCTTCTGTCTGCAGTTCTGCTGCTCTTCCCAGTGTGACAAATCTAGCGGACTTGCTGCCTGTGTAGCAACAAGCTTTTTCAGGCTGAATGCAGAATGGCAGGCGGGAGGGTGCTTGTCGGGAGGGTGCTTGTTTCTATGCATGAGTACTATCATGGGTCAGGGATGTGTGGGCAGTCAAATATGATTCAGCACGCAAGCAAACACCCTTTAGCATGATTCTGGCACTCCACTCCCTGAAATGATCCAAGCAATGTTGAAGAATATGCTCAGAGGAAAGCAACCTCATCCTAAACACATGCTGCACGAATAAGAGCTGCTGAACACTCCATTATGAGAGGTACGTGGCCCACATTTGTTGGGTGTATCTCCTTAAGATCTTTGGAAGATATAGACATAGACGCAGACACACACACACTGGAAATGCACCAAGGGCACTTAGAGCTTGCCACAAGGTTTCCCCCCACAGTAAACACAAGGTTAGAACAGGTATGTATGTGCTGCATTCATAACATGGGTCTGGAATACGTATCTGATATAATCATAACCAGCTGTAAACCTTACTGAAGGCAATGGAACTTCCTTCTGGGTGATGTCGTTTAGAGCCTATGTATTAGAGATTTCCCCAAAATACAAGATGCCTCTGATTTGAATTGATATTATACCGTTTCATAGCAAGCCCATAGTCTCCAGAAAACTACATTCATCCAGAGTTCTCTTTTCCCCACTGCAACAGGAATTCCAGAATTTTCTACTGCACAAAGAGCATGCAAACGGACACCCTTTGAATGGTGGGTATGACCTATATTCCAGCTCGGATTGAAAGCATTATTCTGTGGACCTTCAGATTTATTCATTATATATTCAGACTGGTTAAAGGTGGGCACCACCTTACGGACTAAATGGATTGTTATAAATGCTAGGCATGGATCAAAATGAAAATGAATTTTCAAATCCCATTTATTACAATGGGAAACTTAAGCAAGGTGTTTTGAAATCAGTAGGATTACCAAGTGCTGAAGTATGGCTGGACAGTGTCCATTGTTTATAACACTGTGGCCTTAGCCAATAAGGAGATGGCTTCAGTCTATGAAGAGCCTCATTGTGCAAGGGATTTCAGGTGACTCCTCAAGCATTGGCTGTCAGCTCAGTCCTGAAGGCTCCTTTGAAGGCCAGCTGCCAACGTAACAGCAGCCATAGTGGTCTGATTCCTATGGACATTTGGTTTTTTGGGGGGGGGATACGCACTGCTCTTAATACCTCTTAATAGTACTGGCAATCAATTGCTAAGGGTAGCCTTACTGAGCAACAGAGAATCCACCCATACTGTGCTCCATTTTAAAATTTTCTTAGTTGTACTAGCGATTCTTTGCTAAGTGGAGCCTTATTCAGCAACAGAGAATCCACACCATAAAATGTTACTTTTTCTTATTTTCTCTAGCTGAATTAGCAATCCAGTGCTAAGGACTGATCGACAGAGTGACAGAAAATTTAGTGTTGCATGGGTTGTTGCGTATTCCTATCATCCCCCCCTTTTTACGGTGAACTTAATGATTATATTACTGCTTTATTAATGCAATATTAATGAGGTTGAAAATAAGTTAGTACATGATTGGTAGATGTTTTGTTTTGCATTCTATGATCCAGCTGCAAAATGGTGAACACTTCCTTGGCAAATCGCTAAACAGAGAATTGCCACATGACCCCCTTCAGCCAATGATGTGGTGGGGGTGGGGATTACCACTGAGGGTGGCAATTGTAGAAGGCAGAGGACGCAATGAAGCGCCATTTTACTGTTTGGATTCTCTGGTCTTGTTCAGTGCTTGCTTCATACAAACTATGGCAGCGACCAAGAGGCACATAGCCCACAGGGCAAGGGTGCCCATGTGGCAGGCAGGATGTTCACCTGTCACACTGGCAAGAGTCTGACTTGGAACAAAGTGCTACCCATGTGCAACTATCCCATCTCCTCCCCCTGAAAGAAAAGAAAAAGAGCAGACAGAGATCCATCTCAAACCCAGGGCCCCTGCCCCCAAAAGCAGCTTCTTATCTACTGGGACAAGAAGGCAGATACAAAAGAGGCATGCCATCAGGCACCCAACTGTCGTGCCAATGCCACACACACACACCCATATGGAACCAAGCATAGAACACTGCAAAGAAAGGCATCATGTAGCAGAAAGGCACTAGGATAGCATGCCCAAGGCTCCTGGTTTCATCGCCACATGGGGAGAGGCCAGAGGCAGGCAAAAAAATTCAGAGCTGAAATTTTGCTCCCTCAAACTCCTAAAGGAGGAACAGGATGGCCTGGCTGATGGGCTGCTCAGACATCCATCATCTTGGCTGAGACACCCCTGCACGATCTCTTTGTGCTGTACCCTTGTGCCCCTTGAGAGCCCACACTGCAAATCTGCATGGCTTCTTAGATGCTAGCAGTGCTGTGGGGGAGTGTGAGACCCAGAAACCTGCCTCCCCTTATTAGAGCAGACATGTTTCCCCTTGGACCACCCACCAACCACCCCATGTGAGCTGCACAAACCAGCCAGCAGAGTGTGTGATGCCAAACAGATCTATGCAATGATGATGAACAGCACAGTGGTCATGACCACTACAGCCATGGCAATTCAGTCCCAGTAGGGTCTGTGTTAGCCCCCCACCACCATAGAGAGGAGCTCCATTTATCAGGATACCTCCCTCCGAGGTACATGCCATAGTCATCCAAACAACACTTACCCATCTGCTGTGTGGACATACTTGTCAACTGTCTGTATTCCATCTGCTCTTGCTGCTGCATAAGGAAAGATCCTGCAAAGTGAGTGGGTGCCAGGGTTTGCTTGGCCAGCAGAACTACTAAGCTTGGTGGAGCAGCTGCCAGTAGGCTTGCCAGACCTCCTGCTATAGCCGACATCACTATGTCACTTCATGATACAATCCAGAAGTGACAAAAGGGTAGCTCTAGGAATTGCTGGAAACCCTATGGTAAAACAATAGAATTGCTGGCAATTCCTAGAGCTACCATTGTAGCTGGAAGTGATGTAGTAATGTCAGCAATGTTGCACACACCCCGTCCCTGCCCCAGCTCTCCTTCCCATTTTCCAGCTGCCATTCACCTCTGTCCCATCCCCCACCTAGGAGGAACATCCCTGCCATACATCATAACCAGTGCTCCTAGGTATATTTTCCTGGGAGTATGTCCCATCGCTTGCCTTGGGTTGCCATAGGCTTATCATATGCCCACTTCTGACAGAAGATCTCCTGCTGACTGCTGCAGACACATACCACCACTCAGCTTGACAGCAAGAGGAAACTGGCTGGCAAAACAGGGGCTGTGATCATCGTCCCTGTGCAATGTTGTGATTTCTGGTGTGACTCAGAAGTGATGTCATTGCCCTGGGGGCAACACTCTAGCATTTGCACCCAAACTCTATGGTTTTCATGGAGTTTGGGGTGAATGCTAGTACATTGCCCCTGGAGTGATGATGTCACTTCCAGATACACCTGGCACAGTAGCTGTTGACTTTCTGAGCAACCCCCCCACCCCAATTACACTGTGTATTTAACCAAAAGAAACTGTTACCTCACAATATCATCTTTATTGGAATACAGTAATTGGGAACTTGACGGCACTTAATACACACACAGTTTTTGTCTAGCAACACATTAAAAACAATACAGATAAAGAAATTTGCACCAACAATGCTAAACTCATTCGATAACTAGTAATACCTATTGATGTAATTGGAATTTTTCCCCCAGTGGATTTGCGCATGTAGTTAAAATATAACCTCTGGTCTGATTTTTCACATCCTGAATAATCTTCCGAAAATTGAGTAAACTAAGATTTGCTGTTGGTGTTTTGAGATTAGGACCATTGACAAGACTGTTTCCACATGTGAATCCCTTAGGAAAAAGCCAGGCTTTGTGGATTTCAGCATGTAAGAAATGGTTGTGAGTCTGCCCTCCCATATCAATGAGCTGAAGGGCCGAACTACACTGGGGATCTATGATGAGATCCCTGGGCATGTAATTTAAGTACAAAAAGCAGTCACAGAGGGGAATATGGATCAGGGATGTGCAGCACTGAAGGAGAAGGGATTAATTTTCACCACCACCACCACCATGGCCCTGTTTCCTTGATCAAAATGCTCCTGCTAGGATGGCCCTGGCTAGCGCAATCTCATCAGATCTTGAAAGCTAAGCAGGGTTGGCCCTAGTTAGTATTTTGGATGGGAGACCATAGTCACTATGCAGAGGAAAGCAATGACAAACTCTGTTAGTCTCTTGCCTTGAAAACTCACGTAGAGGTTTTAAACACTGGAGGGAGAAAAATGATGGAGGTAGGTACCAGTCTTTTCCCCCTACTGGAGCTTAAAACATCCAGTGGAGGGCAATTTTGATGGGGGTAGTGGCACAGAGGGAGGGAAGAGTTAAAGTCCCCCCATCCCATCCCAAATACAATAATCCCAATCTATATTGCCTGCTATGGCTGCTTTTGGTACCTAAATCACATGTCAATGATCCTATCACAGATCCCCAACAGCATGTATAGTCTGGCCCTAAGCTAAGACTAAGCTACCAAAAAAGCATGTGATTGGCTTTAAAACCTAGTGAAGGATGTTGCTGGTATGTGTCACTGTGAAGGTGCTCCTACTTTAACTTCAATTTATAACCTCATGTTACCCGACCTTATGAATTCCCTCGGTTCCATCACAACTATCCCCCACCCCGGTTTGATTTCACAGTTTCTCTCCAAAAATGTGTCCAGGACATACCCTATCCTAAGCAATTTGAATCTTAATGCTTCAGAAAATAGATTTTTGGCGTATCATTAAAAAGTAAGAAACTCTTAATGTCTGTTTCCTCCACCATTTTTAACCACATGTAAGAACCATTTGGATTATATGTCTTGGGCACCAAAATGTCTTGGATCATCTCTGATTGTGGGGGCAAGCCTAAGCTGGTCTACTCAGAAGTAAGTCCCATGTTATTCAATTGGGCTTACTCCCAGGAAAGTGTCCTTAAGACTGCAGTCTTTTATTACCCAGCCTAGGGCTATTTGTCTCCTATGAGTCCATATGTATGGAATGGGCTGTGTTCTTGATATCCTTTTTTTTAAATAGCCACTAGAATTCTTGGGAATCTGGATTCCACATTCTCTAACTCAATTGGGTGTAGAATTTCATTAGGATTGGCTGGCAACCATCAGGAGGGTTAGGGCAGGCACATGGGGGGTGACAGTGTCTCTATTCCACTTCCAGGGGAGCTTTAAGAATCCCTGGAAACTCTACGGTAAAAACCATAGGATCCCCCATAATTCCTAGAGCTACCCTACGTTTCCCCTGGAAGTGATGTAGTGATGCTGCTGATATTGTTCCCCCCCCCCAATAGCAAACAAAAATGGCTGCTGGGAGGAGACCTCCCACCATAGCAGGAGAATTGCCAGCTCCAGGTTGAGAAATACCTGGAGATTTTGGAGGTAGAGTCTGAGGAGGGTGGGGTTTGGGGAGGGGAGGGACTTCAGTGGGGTATAATGCCATAGTGTTCACCTTTGAAAGCAGCCATTTTCTTCAAATGGACTGATCTCTGTCCCCTGGAGATCAGTTGTAATCCCAGAAGATGTCTAGGCACCACCTGGAGATTGGCAAGCATAACCCACACACTGCTGCGCCACACTGATGATCCAGTTAACTTCCCTAGTACCAATGCAAGGAGACAAACCTTGGAAATTCCCAGGCTTACCTGGACTTTGGGATTCAATATGTCTCACTTGCTGTATACCATGTGATACGCCTGTTTTTTAAAAAAACCAAACATGATACCATTTTCACTGGTATCTGCCGAGACTCCCCAATCAGCGATATTTGCCCTACCCCTGGCATTTGTGAATCATACCTCCAGGTTTCTCACCCTTCTTGGTAGTCATCCTAGTCTGAAAACAGGAAAGCAGTCTCTCCTACAGTCTGTCACTCAGGTAACATTGCTTCTGGGTGTTCTGCCTGGCCCTCCCTCAAGGCCGCCTGACCTCAAGAAAACACAATCAACATTCTGAACTTAGCCATACACCCACAACTGCCCACCACTTACCCAATACACTCTTTCTGCCACTCCACTACCCAATACACTCTTTCTGCCACTCCACTACTCCTTTTAAGAAACATTCTAAATAATTAAAAGGTTGAGAAAAGGTAAAGGGAGTCTCCTGGACTCTTTCAGTTACAATCTGTTAGTGCTAAAGGAGCCACAAAGACTCCTTTTTGGTTTTGCTACGGCAGACAATATTGACTATCAGAAAACTTAGAACACAGTATACAGACTGGAATATTCTGAAAGCAAATTAAGCTAGTTAGTAGAAATTAATCTCTTAATTCCAGTGTTTATATCCCCATCCCTGGTATTTCAGCTCTCTACGCTGAATACTACTGGGGATCCCTTTGTATACAAAACACGTAATCTTTTACTCTCTGCACTGCCTTCGGTCCTATGCAATGTGGGGTGGGGGCACATTTTAAATTAGGGACACATTTCAAATAGGAGCCATGCAGAAGTATACAGATTTGGAACAAAATCTGAGTCCAGTGGCACCTTTAAGACCAACAAAGTTTTATTCTGAGTATTTGGGGAAAGGGAGACAATCAGGACACAACCCCCTTGTGCCTGGAGTTGGAGTCTGAGGGGTTAATCACTCAGAAAAGGGGTGAGGGACAAAATAACCAGGCCCCTCTGTGCTTAGAAGGAGGCCTCTGGGGATATTTGTCACCACAGCATTTTGGAGTGGAGGTTTAGTCAGAGCTGGTTAAACCAGCTTTAATTCTCTCTGGACTCCAGGGGATTTAGCAGCCTGCCCTGTGATTGGGCAGTTCAGGGGAAAACTGCCAGGCCTGAAAGTGGCAACGACAATAGGACTTGCTGGGTTCAGCACTTCACCAGGCCCAGGTTGTTCGAGGCACAGGGAGGGGAATCAACACCCGCAGTCACTTGCTCAATTGCACTCTCCCTACTTTATTGTGCATCAGGTTTTAGAGGGGGCTGGCCGAGGCCTGTTGTTGAACGCCACCCGTGTGGCAAAGAGAACAAAGGGCCCAGCTTGTCCTTTAGAGATGTTCGCTATTTAGTGTTTCACTGAAGGGACAAATGAGACACACATAGGCCTGGGGGGGGATGCAACAAACCAGACTAGGAGGAGGCCCGATTCCCAGTTCTAGCTTGCTCATTGCAAATCCAACACTTGAGCTTGGAATATAAACCAGGAAACCTCATTCCCAGTTCCTCTTTCTTTAGTTCAATTGATCCTACCTAGGGACAGAGAGAAACCATGACTCCTGGCTTCCAACCCTTCCTTGATTTACTCTGGTAGGACCCCCCCCCCCCCCCCCCAGTCTTCAAACCCAGGGATAGAACGAAGGCATGACTCCTGGAAGCATTCAGTGCCATAACTATTGGGTTGTGCTGTCTTTAGGAATTCAGAATCCCATTCCACCTAAATATCAAGCCCCAGCATGCCGTATACCAGGAAGAAAGCAACCTGGTGAAGTGGCAAGGATCCATTGAAAGAGGAGGGTTATGAGATGGTAAGAAGACAGGATGTTGTTGTCTCCTATTCAGTGCTGTGCTCCCCCTTGCAAGGAGGTTTGATGTGTGCAGAAGCAGAGAGTGAAGAACGAGACATGCTGGCTGCCTCCACAATCTCAATGTCATGGCAGGTCAGGCAGGCAACTAGCTTGTCCCGTGAAGCAGTGCTAGCAAAGAAGAATTCGTAAGACATTCCAGCAAGGACTGCGCCCAGGATGGGACCAAGCCAGTACACCTAAGCAAAAGATAAGAGAAAATGAGTGCGATTACATCAAATGGGATTCTGAATCAATGCAATACAGGGAGGGCTCAGGAGGGGTGTAACACAGAGAGAAGGACACTAGAATAGGGTTATCAATTCCAGCCTGGGAAATACCTGGATAGTTGGGGGAAGTGGCTAGGGAGGTTGGTTGAGGGGGCGGGGGTCCTCAGAAGGATATAATGCCAAGGAGTCCACCTCCAAAGCAGTCATTTTCTCCAAAGGAGCAGATCTCTGTACTCCAGAGTTCAGTTGTAGTTTTGGGAGATCTCCAGGCTGCACCTGGAGGCTGGCAACCCTACATTCATGGCACATGCAACATCTCAGCTGGTCTGACCCACTTTCACAGTGCCCGTAGCTTCCAAGCAGGCTTGATTCTGGCCCCTAAATCAATACATGTGGGGAGAGAAGGGCAAACTAAACATATGGGCCAGAAGGACACAGTGCCATTCATCTCTCAGCTGGGTTTCCAGCACCCACTCACCCAGTGATGTTCCCAGATTCCTGTTACTACAGCTGGTCCCAGTGATCGGGCTGGATTCATGCTGCCTCCAGAGACTATGCCCTGGAGAGATATCATATTGGCATACTCAGTGATGAGACTCCATTTCCATTCTTCAACAGATTGTTTCATGAGTTACTTACCATTCATAGTTACAACCACTGCATCTTCATCATAACTGGTATTTTTACTATTAGTATTTAGCTTGCCCTGCCCTGGATAGCTCAGGCCAGGCTGATCTTGTCAGATCTCAGAAGCTAAGCAGGGTTGGCCTTGGCTAGTACTTGGATGGGAGGCCACCAAAGAATATCAAGGTTGTGATGTGGAGGCAGGCAATGGCAAACCACCTATGAATGTCTCCTGCCTTGAAAACCCTACAGGGGCACCATATGTCACCGGTGACGCAGGCAAAGAACCATATTAGGAACACTGCTGAAGGCTCCTTTCAGCATTCAGTACCAGGTATGTGTGGCTTTTAGATTCTGTAACCATAACCTTCACATTATGTCATTTGAATACACTATTCTAAACATACAGATTTTTTAAAACAAATATATTCTGTGTGCAAATTTTGGTTTCAGTATCCCTTCTGATTCATCAGTCCTTTGTGTACCAGTGCTAAACATCATACTAATGTGCAACTCTCTGCTTTGCAAGGAAACATTTATTTAAATGTTTTATTATTTTCTGCAGTCCTGGGAGCTAGGATATTTGCTCTGTTTAGCACACAGAATTCAATATCCCTTCAGCGTTATCAAGACAGTGTCATTTATGCATGTGTACTCAGAAGCTTGCTATATTTATTTATTCTATTAATTTAAATATTGATATCCTCCTTATCTCCTTGAAAGAACCCAAAGCGGCTTACGATAATGACAACAAAGATGCAGTATTAATAAAACAACACCCTCCCCCCTCAAATCAGCAAACTATCATGGGCCAGTCTGGGATACAGTAGGTGACTTGTTGAAATGCAGTAGCTGTGAGCCACAGGCACACCCAAGCTTTATAGAGTATACCCTCCACATGCTGCAGATTATAGAGGAAAGAAAGACCAGCCCAGTGACTCAGACAGAGGTGCAAAGGGCTTCCTCCTCTGAAGCTGGTTAATGCCTCTCTCTCACACACACACACAGATGAAAGCCAGGAATGAGGGATATCACCTCCAGATGCTCCCTTCATAGCTATGGGCCTGTAAAGCTGCCAAAATGTTTGCAGTTTAGCTGCTGTGAAAGAAGGATGCAGAAGCCATTTGTGTTGAGATTAAACCTTCTGTTCTAGCAGATCTGGATGCAAAGTCAAAATATTTGGCTATATGTTAACCTTCAGACATTATCTTTCTCTCAGTCTGAACATATGAAGCTGCTTCCTATTTAATCAGAACACATACTTAAATACTGTCTACTCTACCTAGCAGCCACTCTCATGAAGAAGGCTTCCCCAACACCTGGTTGTGTGCTGGGTCTTCAGCCTACAACACCAGCGTGACTTCTACTGGGCTCAGGACTTTCCTTCAACTGATCCAGTATTTCCAGCCAGCACCTTAAAGGGGCAGCTCGTTCATCTGCAGGGGCTCTTACCGCAGCTAGGGCTCCTGCCACAACAGAGAAGCCAACAGCCAGGATGCTGGGCTCCCCCAACTCATGCCGCCGCCGATGGTCTTCTACAGCAAAGATGGTGAGAGCCAGCTGGAATGTGGAGAAAGCTTCCATTCCCAGGGCTTGTCCAGCATTTGCTTCACTGCTAACCTGAAATGAAGGCACCAAAGACAGGTTAGAGAGGCGAAGAGGCCTAAAGTGAGAGGCTGTGGTCTCCCACCCAGCAAGGAGCACCCCAAGTCACTGAAGGGTAATTTCCTGGTCATTTACATGTGAACAATATAATGAAATAATTACTGATATATTGGCTTTTGAACAAATCGTGTTAATATAATTCTCTGATGGTATTTTGTGTTCAAATTACCATTAGAAACAAATTATGGGCACTCGTTTTTGAAGTAGCTGTCTTCGCTTTTGGGTAACTGAGAGGATGCAGGGTTTAACACCTAGGATGCAAAGTGGGGGTTCAGATTTAATGTATGTAATTCAGGGTTTGTTTTAATATAAAGAACCCAAATACTATCAGCAAATTCTCACAAATGGATAGTGTTGTTACGCTAAGGGAAATTCTCTTAATTTCTCTTTACTCCGTTTCTCCTTGAGATCCAGCAATCCATTTCTTTTCCTCTTTAGGAATTTGGGGTCTGTTTCAAATAAATTCTGTTTTGAAGAAATTTGGAGAGAGGAGGTTCTGCAGAACTCCAGAATTTCACTCTGCAGATACTCAGAGGCAGGCAATGTTTCCCCAAACTTTTCTGTTCTCCTCCTAGAGCAACACCATGTAGTAAGTAACATCAAAAATCCTGCAAAGACCGAATTTACAAAGGGGCACATAGATAACCACCATGTGGTGTACCAGAAAACTACAAAGAAAAATTAAAGAGAAATCCTTCTTTTGAAAGAGAATAAGTGGGATCAATAGCTATTTTGGGAAGGGGGGGGGGGAATTCCAGTCCCCATAACAACACTACAAATTGAAGCAGAGGGAAGGGACCAATTTTATAAATCATTTTATCAGAAATTGTAACTTGTGTGATGTGGTTTCAGATCCTTTCAAGGTGGCTACCATTTCAGATCATCTTGCTGGATTTATTAAGGCACTGTGTCTTCAAAAGTGGGTACCCTCCTCTTAAACATGATAAAACGAGAAGAAAAGGCATTGTTTTGCACATGTTGAGTTCATGTTCATAATGGTATAAAAATGAATTTTTGTGCAATTCAAACAATTTCCCTTGTCCCAAGAGACATTTCCAGCCCATACAATGTTTTGCAGGCAACAGTGGAGCCAATAAGCCCATAAATAGAGGAGAGCACTTGGAACAGCCAATGGGAGGGAGCTGAGGGTCAGTATAATGCCTGTGGATTACTGGGAAAAGTGCAGCAGGGTGATAGACCCAACTCTTGGTCCGCTGAGGACAGGGAGAAGCAGAGTGGCTGAGTAAGGCAAAAGGCTAAGGTGGTCCAGAGTTAGCTGTCCAAAACAGCAGGAAAAGATGACCTGGAAGCAATGCTCCCTCTAAGCTGTGGAGTATTGTGAGCAAAAATTCTGCTTCGTGAGCTACTGGCATTAAAGTTGTGAGCGAGTGATTTGGCTACTGCACACTTTAGTTTGCTCTGGAGCCATCCTTCCTAAGCTAAGACAAAACGTGTGAGCTGGAGGCTAAAAAACTGTGAGCTAGCTCACACTAACTCAGCTTAAAGGGAACACTGCCTGGAAGCATTTGTAGAGGTCACGGAGCATTACCCTAAACCATTAGCCTTTTGGATTCAGGTGATTTCCTTAGCTGATACGACTGGCTTTCTTACAGGTCCCTCCTTTTGTCAAAATTGGGTGGTTGTGCAGTGACTGAACCTCAGCCAGCCACTCCTGTGGTCCCTATACAAGATCTGCTATGATTTGAGACCTTCAGTGGCCCAGTACAGCACCATGAGAGAGGACTGGCTCAGCCACTAGCAGTAAAGCCATTCTATGCCACCGCTGGCTAGAGTGGACAGGGTACATCTTCCTGGATAACTGGAGTGAAAAAAGGGTACAGCTCACTTACCTTGGTAACCAGTTGCCCAATGGCTGAGGCAGGCAGCATGAGGAAGAAGGCACCCGATGCTAGGATGGCACCTAGGCACTGGGCCAGGATATAGCTTGCAGCATGCAGAGCATCCAGTTTGCGAGTACATAGGAAAGCCACAGTGAGCGCTGGGTTGACCTGGGCCCCACTGACCTCGCCAAAGCAGTGTGCCAAGCTGATGGCGACCAGTCCTGCAGCAAGGGCTGGTTGGAGTGGGGGAGGGAGCACTTGTTGAGGACCAGCAGGGGAGGAAGCCCCCAGCACTACCGAGACAAAGATTAGGGTGCCAGATGCTTCTGCCAACACACAGCACCAGAACTGACGGCTCCGCAGTTCCTGGAGTAGAGGGAATAATGAAGAATCACTGGATGTGGGCATAGTGCACACAAATTAACACATAAGAGAGACATAGATTTTTAAGAAATACCACCCTAGCATTCTAACCTATCCTCATCCTATAATATATAATTCCCTTACGTATTGGCCATTTCCAGCTCTCCCATTGGCTGTGCCGTGCGCTCCATCAGCCATTGGCCCATCAACCACCACTCAAGGGTACTTGCATACCATTAGCTGGGGGCTGAGTCCACTCCTCTCCCCTGCCCTGCCAGCCTGGACACTCTTCTGTCACAGAATAAACTGCCAAACGGCTGTCTCTCCTGACGAAGACACTTCTGCTTGGTTCCTGTGGGACTAACTTTTCCCTCGGTGGCTGTTGTTAGGCAACCATGTAAGCTACTTTGGGTCCCCATTATGGAGAATGGTGGTATAAATGAAGTCATTAACAAATATAGCTGAAGATGGGGGGCAGATAAAGGTTGGTGTTTAGGTGGGGAGGAGAAAAGGAAAGACGGAAAGATGATATGGGAACTGCCAGGAGAAGAAAAAGAGGAAATAGTGTGGGAAGGGAGATAACAAAGGAAAGTGAAGTAACTCAGAAGGCATACATCCAAGAGTTCTGAATGAACTCAAATGTGAACTTGTTGATCTACTTATAAAAATATGCAATTTATCACTAAAATCTGCCTCCATTCCCAAGGACTGGAAGGTAGCTAATGTAACCCCCATCTTTAAAAGGGGTTCCAGAGGACATCTGGGAAATTACAGGCTGGTCAGTCTAATGTTGATACTGGTAAATTGGTGGAATCCATTATTAAAGACAGAATTATTAGGCACACTGATGAACAAAAGCTACGGAGGGGGGTGAACAATCATGTGGACAAGGGTGACCCAGGAGATGTTATTAACCTAGACTTCCAGAAAGCTTTTGATAAATTTCTTCATCAAAGGCTCCTAAGTAAACTCAGCAGTCATGGGTTAAGAGGACAAGTCCTCTTGTGTAGTAAAGACTGGTTAATTAACAGGAAACAGAGAGTGAATATAAATGGGCAGTTTTCATGGTGGAAGGCACTAAACAGTGGGGTACCACAGCTCTCAGTACTAGGTCCAATGCTTCTTAACTTTTTCGTTAATTTTTTGGAGTTGGGAGTAAGCAGTAAAGTGGCTAAGTTTGTGGGTGACACGAAGTTGTTTAGGGCAGTGAGAACCAGGGAGGACCACAAGGCACTCCAGAGGGATCTGTTGAGGATGGACTGGGCAAGTGGCAAATGAGGTTCATTGCACATTGGGGCCAAAAATCCTAACTATAAATATACATTGCTGAGGTCCAAACTGCTGGTAACTGACCAGGAGATCTTTGAGATGTGGTAGATAACTCTCTAAAAATGTTGACTCAGTGTGCGACAGCAATAAAAAAGGCAAATGCTGTGCTGAGATTATTAGGAAGATGACTGAAAACAAATCAGCCAGTATCATAATACCCCTGTATAAATCTTTGGTGCAGCCTCATCTGAAATACTGTGTACAGTTCTGGTCACTGCACCTCAAAAAAAGATATTATAGCACTGGAAAAAGGGTGGAAAAGGGAAACTAAAATGATCAAGGGGATGGAACACTTTCCTATGAAGAAAGGTTAATGAAGTTAGGTCTCTTTAGCTCGGAGAAATGATGTTTGAGGAGTGACATGATAGAGGTTACAAAATTATGCATGAGATAGAGAAGGTAGAGAAAGAAATACTTTCCTCCCTTTCTCATAATACAATAACTTGTGGGCACTCAATGAAATTTATGAGCAGTAAGCTTAGAACAGATAAAAGGAAGTACGTCTTCACCCAAAGAGTAATTAATACATGGAATTCACTGCTGCAAGAAGTGGCAGCAGCTACAAGCATAGACAACTTCAAGAGGGGATTGGATAAACATATGGAGCAAAGAGATCCATCAGTGGCTATTAGCCACAAGAAATAGATGGAACACGATGTCTGGGGCAGTGATGCTCTGTATTCTTGGTGCTTGGGGGGCAACAGTGGAAGTTTCTGGAGTTCTGGCCCCACTGGTGGACCTCCTGATGGCACGTAGGTTTTGGCTACTATGTGACACAGTGTTGGACTGGGTGAACCACTGGAACTCGGATTGTCTATTTATTTACATTATTTATAGTCTGCTTTTCTCACTAACAGTCAAGGCAGATTACAGAGTGTAAATCAATAGAATCAACATGATGACACATCCAGTAAGCAATGCAATAGGACTAGGATTATGGAAATCAGAAACAAAACATAATTATAAAACATGTTTTTTAAAATACAAAAAAATGGTATTACACAAGTAGAACACAATGCAGTGAGAGCAAGATAATACATAATGCAACGGATAATACATACTATCTACAATAGTATAGTCCAAAGTCACATTCTTTTTATATAGTGCACCTTCCTGAACTATTCAATTATAATACAGCCCTGCTATCTTTATGCCCTGACCTGGATGGCCCAGGCTTGCCCGATCTCATCAGATCACAGAAGCTAAGCAGAGTTGGCTCTGGTTATTATTTAGATGGGAGACCACCAAAGAAGTCCAGGATTGTGACATAGAGGCAAGCAATGGCAAACTACCTCTAAACATCTCTCGCCTTAAAAACTCTTTGGGATCGCCATCAGTTGACTGTGACTTGATGGCACTTTCCACCACCATTATCAAAGGTTCGCCTATACAATTCTGTTTTATACAGCTTGCAGAATGTCAGAAGTGAGGGGGGGTCCTTCCTAGGGTTGCCAACCTCCAGGTGGTGGCTGGAGATCTCTCACTATCACAATTGGTCCCCAGGGGACAGAGATCAGTTCCCCTGGAGAAAATGGCTGCTTTGGAAGGTGGACTCTATGACATTATACCCCACTGAAGTCCCTCCCTTCCCCAAACCCCACCCTGCTCAGGCTCCACCCCCCAAATCTCCAGGTATTTCCCAACTTGGAGCTGGCAACCTTAGGCCTTCCTGACTTCCTTAGGCAGGCTATTCCACAAGGTGGGGGGGCACAACAGACAATGCTTGTGTATTGTCAGTCATTTCCTAAAGTATACCTCTCAAGGCTCAAAGCACTAGGACATTTTTTTATTTACTCTAATTACAGCCCAGTTTCGCTGTTTGTATCCATTTATTCAAGAATGCTCTGCTGAAACTTGTAGGGATGCTTAGAAGGAATGCTTTACTTTAAATCTCCCTGTTAACTTATTGCTGAGCCCACGGAGCACATGGCCATGTTCATCTTATCAGCTTAACTAATAGAAGAAACTGGGCAGAGCAGAATGTCTTTAAGGCAACTGGGAAAAGTCCTGGCAGGCCAATGGCCTGTAGGGCTGCCCCCCCCCCCACTGCAGGTTGCAAGCAAAGCCTCAAGCAAGGAGTGGCCCTGGCATGGTGAAGGATGCACTTGGACTGGTCTTGTCATACCCACATTTAGGGTTACCAGCTCTGGTTTGGATATACCTGGAGATTGAGGGTGGGGCCTGAAGAGGGTGGGGTTTGGGGAGATGAGGGCCTTTAATGGGGTATAATGCCATAGAATCCACCTTCCAAAGCAACCATTTTCTCCAGGTGAACTGATCTCTATTGCCTGAAGTTGTAATTCCAGGAGATCTCCAGCCACTACCTGGAGATTGGTAACCCTATACATGGTGAAGGTGAAGGACATGCCACATGTGGCAAATGAGGCATTCCATGGGCTGTGCAGGCTCTTTCTCCCCTCCCTCCTGGGGGAGGGGCTTTCCAGAGTCATTTTAAACTTCCAGTCTACATTTGTAAAAAATATTATAAGAAAGATCAGGTACAGCAGCATCCTAAAATGGCATCCATCTGTCCTGATTTTGAACATATAGATATTAGCATGGCTGGTGAGCACGAGTGAGCACCAAATAATTTCTCTTTGCAATTGCTTCACAACATGTGTGTGTAATCACAGCCAACTTATGACAACCCCATAGGGTTTTCAAGGCAAGTGATTAAGCAGAGGTGGTTTGCCATTGCCTTCCTCTGCAAAGTCTTCCTTGGGGGTCTCCCACCCCCTTGTTCACTCTGAGATCTGACAAGATTGGGCCATACTATACCATTCCACATCCCATTTCACAACACACAGAACTAATCAGTTCTTCTATCTTTCAACATAGGTAGATCAGCTGAACTCAACTTCAAAAGTAAGCACTTTAGAATCAAAGAGAAAAATGAAAAGGAGAAAACAGACTAATGATAGAAAGGCAGAATGGATGGATGGATAGGGTTGATCACAAGGTATGTACAAAACTGGGTAGTCAACAGACAGGTACGTGGGCAGGTGGTTAAATGGTTGGTCACAGGAACAGAGAAGTGGATGGCAATGACAGAAGGGTAGGAGGTAGAGGAATGAAAAAGTCATTCAAACGTTCTGACCACCTCCAATATTTGCAAAAGGATGTCCTTACCTCCCTGATGCCCATGGTGTCTGTCCCCTAAAAGTCTCCCTCTGATCTGAATGAGGGGAAGATGCTATGCTGCTGTCCTCTAGTGGCTTCCCAGGCCCTCGCCTTCTCTCCCCCCCACCTTTCCTCCTCCCCTTTCCACCCTCATAATCAGTCAGTATCCCCCTCAAGATGAAGCAGATTTACAGCCCGGAACAATAGGCACCATAAAACAGCCAAACATCCAGAAGTAGAATTGGGAAGGCACTTGAGTTCATGGGCTATCCCCCAAAGCACCAGATATTTATAACTGGCATCATCAATTCATGTAAGAATGCCAGCTCACAGCTGCCGTTGAAAGAGGTAAAATGGGTCCAGCCAACAGACACTCTACTATCAACCATCCAGAGTCAAAAGGAGCAAAAATCTGAGGGGGGAAAAAATTTAAATCCTAAAAACAAGGATATGTATGTACGGAAAGACTCTCTGGCATAGGACGTCATGGTAACAAGTTCCTTTGAACCTAACCCAGAAGCAAATCTGAAAGGAGTTGTCACAGTTACCTCTGCTGCCAGCTGCAATCATTTTTGTGTGATCAAAGAAGTCCTGGATGGGTGCCGGTGCAAGGGCTGCAGCTGGGCTGGTTTTTTGTTTGTTTATTTGGAAAGCTATCTTACTCACCTCCAGTGCTAGGTAACTGAATACATTTAAATTAATTTACACAGGCAACAAGGTTTTCTTTCTCCCCTCAAAGAGGCAATGCCACCAGAGTATGTAGATAAACATGTTGTTTAATGTGGGAAGGACCATCGCTCAGTGGCAGAGCACATATTTTGCCTACAGAAAGTCCCAGGGTCAATTCCTGGCACTTCCAGTAGCACGACTTGGGAAAGTTCTTACTTGCTGGTGGAGACCAGTGTTCCCTCTAAGCTGAGTTAGTGTGAGCTAGCTCACTGTTTTTTAGTCTCCAGCTCACACATTTTTGCCTTAGCTCAGGAAGGATGGCGCCAGAGCAAACTAATTTATGCAGGAGCCAAATCGCTCGCTCACAACTTTAATACCAGTAGCTCACAAAGTAGGATTTTTGCTCACAAGACTCCACAGCTTAGAGGGAGCATTGGTGGAGACCCTGGAAAGTTTGTGCCAGTCACAGTAAGCAATACTGAGCTATACAGACCAATGGTGTGACTTGGTATAGGTTTAAACAAGGATAAACACAAAAGGGTTAAAGAAATGCTCTAAGTCAGGGGTGTCAAGCATACGACTCCGGGGCTGGAACTGGCCCATCCAGGTCTGTTATCTGTTGGAAAAGGCAATGTCTGATGTACAAAGAAGAAGAGAAGACTCTGCGGAGGACAGCAGTAAGACAATTAGGATAGTGAGGACAGCAAATCCACTTCTGTCAAGTGTCATTCCTTGTCCGTCTCCAGATTGCTACTCTTAGGGAAATTTCCCCCTTCTTCTCGGAAGTGCCACACTCAGTCTTACCCTCTCTCTCAACTAGAGATGTAGTTAGGAATCTCTCTCTGTCTCTCCTCTTCCCTATCAAGTATATTAATTCATAAATAAACCTTTCTTTAATCCGGTTGGGCACCATTGCTGTTTTAATTACTCTGCCAACATTATCCAGCCTGCAAATAAGGAAGAGGAGGGTGGTGGCTGCAAGAGCAGTGAAAAGGCCCACGTCAGGCTGGCTGGTTGGAGGGTCCCCCTTATCCTCTTTCTCAGTTGAGCCAGGCTGCACATGTGCAGCCACCAGCCCCCTCCTCCTGTCAGAATCGGGAGGGGGGGGTCTCCACTTCCCTGTCAGTGTGCATGCATGCTGAGCCTCCCCCTTTGCTTCAGCAGCAGAAGCCACCTCCTTCACCATTGTCGTCACCCCCTTCTTCCCCTCTGCCTGCCTCTCTTGCTCTTTCTCCACCGGGATGCCAGAGAAGCGGCCCTTTCAGAGGAGGGATGGAAGAAGGAGGAAGGGAGAAAGTCATTATGTGTGAAGGTGGTGTGGTTGGGAGCTGCTGATGGAAATGGGAATCGGGGGGGGGGGTATAATGGACCAAAGCGAGGGACACGAAAGGTTGAAGTGCATGCAGGGTGTGTGGTGAGAACTGTGCTTGGAAACCCATGAGGGAGAGAGGAGAAATGTAGCTGTTGGGGTGAGGGAAAGTGCTGAGTGTTTTGTTTGGGGAGGTTTAGGGTTGCCAGGTCCTTACCTCTCACGGGTGGTGGACTTTGGGGGGCATTCCAGGACAGGGCTGGACATCATCATGTTGGGGATGCAATCCTTTGGAAAGGGCCAGTGATGCCCACTTGCAAGAAACCAGCGCTTCTACTTCCGAGTTATGGAGCTCTGAAATCTTGGGCAGGTTTTGTACCCGCTCCATATCTATCTAACATCATATATGACAGCTATAGATGGGCTTTTTCAAGAGCACGTTTTGACACCCTACCCTCTAATCTATTACAAGGAAGGTTTTTGCGCTGGCCAATCTCTCAAAGATGTTGTCCTTGTACAAATCTTGAGACAGAGTCAGTCTCACATATCCTATTACATTGTAATTTTTATGTTGTGGAGAGACAGTTGTTAATCTTCCCATTGTTGTCCAAATTTAAACCTTTGGATGTTCATTTGAAATTTGCGGAATTAAGGATTTTAACTTTTTTGTTGAAAGATTGGAAAGAGAGGATATCTTTAGCTGTGGCAAAATTTCGTTTCCTGGCATTAAAGAAGAGGAAACTTGTATCCTAGATAGTAAGTTAATGATAAATTAGCATCATTCTGTTGCCGCTTTAATGATACATTGCGCTGCTCCCATTTTGTTTTAATGCCCTTTAAAACATCTATTTGAATTTTATGCATTTATTGTGTATTTTATATCAATATTCCCTTTGGAGATGTTTTATTTTGACTGGTCGTTTGACTGTACTAATAAACTTGACTTGACTTTTTCTATTCTATTTAGTTGCTGAATGTTGAGTTTTCCCCCTTGTTCTTTTGTTTTGTTTTAAAAGAAAGAAAAAAAGAAAACTTGAGAAATGTTATCAAACGATGAATTCTAATACAGCAGTTTTACACTGGAGCCTCCCTCTGAAGTTGTTTTGTTGAAGAATGGTGACTGTGACATCAGCAAAAGAGTGGGCTCACAGCAGGCAGCTAATTCTTGTGGGAGGATTTTCGTCACAGGATTCTTTGCTGATCTTGCATGTTTTCATGTAACTGTGAGCTTGTATCAGTTCATCTATTGGGCAAATCTGATTGTATAAGGTTTTTCTTTTATATCTGACAGTTAATTAAAACACTTACAGAGATATTAGATTTACTAGTTTTTAATGATTGCCATTATTGGCTTTTAATGGTTGCTTTCTAATCTTGCTTGAATAAGATAATGAGCACGTATTCAGTTATCTCAGCCTTAGTTAAGAACCAATAGTTTATCAAGATGATGATCATATGTTTAGAAAGATTTAGCATAAGATTGCTTTTTTATATATACATATATAAACAGGTTGATGTGATAAACAAATTAGATTTCTCTGGATGGAACTCCCAGAAGATATTAGGTAAGATTTCTTTTTGTATGTGTGACTTGGGTATATATAAAAATTCCCAAGAGCAGTTTAAGATAATCATCTGAAATCTGGTTTGCTTTATATGTTACTTATTCAAATATGGTTGAGAAGTTCTAGGAGATTTTATTTTATTGGCACTTGTTTTTGCAGTTGTTGTAGGATTAATTTTCATGCTTGTATTTTCTAACGTCTTGTCTGAAAAAGTGAATTACCTCTTTTTCAATAAAATATAGCAACTCTCTGAAAGTTTTCTGCCTGGATTGCTGGTGAGAAATCACGATTAAGTCATTTGTACTATCAAAATCAAGGCTTGCAAACAAATTTATCTGATAGATTATCAAGATATCTGGGGCCAAACAGTTTAAAGAACAATTCTTAGAAGAATAATTAGCTCAGATTCACTACCTAATTAATACATATTATCTTATTCCATTATGTTGCACCTCTGCTTTTTTTCAAGGGATCCTTTTAGTCACTTCCACCGCAGAGATATTACTGCCCATGGCATCTCTGCATGAATCACTGCTCTGGATTTGCCTTCATCCAATCCAGAGGCATGCTCAAAACCAAGGTACAGAGGGATAGGCACCTCTAAAGCTTAGGTAGTTCTTACTCTCACACACAAAATAAACCTGTTGAGTTGTAAAAGTGAAGGATGCATCTAAGTTTGATCCAGAGGAAGTCAGCTATCTGAATTTTGGAAATCACTGCTCCGTCTCCCCCTAACACCAGGGAAAAAATGCTTTGTTGATCGAAAACTGGGCAGTTGTCTGAGTGGTTACCTAAAAAAAAGTACAGGATCTTTACCGGTTCCATACACTACATGATATGTGTTGACAATTCAGTAGAGCCCCTCTCCCAGTTTCTGCCACGTCAGCGCTTGGCTCAGCAAAAGCAAGGCCTCATTTTGACCTCTCGCTGGCAAATGCTCCCTCTGTCTCTATTCATTTCTCCTTTCTTTGGCGAGCTCTTGCTGACTTGCTGCAAAGAGCCAGAACAATCCTGTCAATGAAAGGGTGGCAACAAAAGCCACCGCCCCACACCCTGCAGCGGTCATATGTCCCTGTCACATTTCATTAGTGTCCTATGGAGTCAAAGGTTGGGAAAGTAAGACCTGGGCAGCCATTTTAAAGCTGACAACAGAAAAGAGGAGGCAAGATGTCTTGACTGACCTTTGCTAACATTTTGTGGGCATTCTGTTTAATCTCCCTCAAACTGAGCAGTTAGCCTTTTACCTGCTGTGCTAGTGTTTGTCTGCAGGGAGTTTTTTGTTTTGTAAGAAGGGAGAAAATTCAGAAGTGCTATCTTCCATCTGTGCTTTCAAATGATACAGTCTAATCCCCCATCTCAGGACTCTGCCACCTTATTCTGTCCTTTGTGTTGCCCAGGATTAGTCCCCGAATAGGTACCATTAGCATGGAAGAGTCTTCATGTCGTGATGCAGGACTGTCCTGTTCCAGACATGCAGACTGAGAGTGTGCTGCATTAGCCTCAAGACCTATCTGTGCTAGACTGTCTCTTGCCTTAAAATCCAGTCTAGCTCGCCACCTAGTGGTGCATAATGCTAAAGAACTTCTAGTTGCCAGACAATCCTAGGATCTCCTGGCTATTCTACACATAATGTCCTACAATAATAATAATAATAGCCAGGAGATCCTAGGATTGTCTGGCAACTAGAAGTTCTTTAGCATTATGCACCACTAGGTGGCGAGCTAGACTGGTTTTTAAGGCAAGACACAGTCTAGCACAGACAGGTTATTATTATTGTGATGTTAAGTGTACTGACGCAGGTCTCATTTCTCATCCAAGTGGTTACTAGCAGTTCCATCTCCACCACCCATATCTAGGGCTGCCAAGTCAGCCCGGGGGGCGGGGGATCCCCCGCTATAGGGGTTCCCGATCCGCTGGCCGGCATTCGGCCGGCGGGGGGAACCCCGCCCCAGAAGTCGTCCGGTGAGGACGACTTCCCCCGTATAATGACATCACCCGGAGATGACGTCATTACGTTGGGGGCATTGCCATGGCGATGCTCTGGCAACGCCCCCAACGTGATGACGTCACCTCTGGGTGACGTCATCACGTCGCACCAGAAGAGCTCCCGGGGGGAGAACCCCCCCCCCCCGCCGGTAAGTAGATCCTACTTGACAACCCTACCCATATCTCACACACCTTCTTTTGAAACACCAGTGACGCATGTTATCAGAATGAATAGGAGCGATGGAAGGAATTATCTCAGTAATTCTGACAGCTGGTGACAACACTGAGATAGGTCTAGCATTACAATGCAGCTATCTAAAGTAGAGTTCCACAGTACAAGAGACACTTACCATGTCTGAATTAGCATGGCTTGTTCCCCGTGCACTTCATAATCTTTTGCAATGGAAACGCCCTCACCCTGTTTTGTTGGTTTTTTTATTTTTGTTTTTGTTGACAAGTTGCAGCCAATTTATGGCAACACCATAAGGTTTTCAAGACAAGAGACATTCAGAGGTGGTTTGCTGTTGCCTGCACTAGTTTAGCAACCACAGACTTCCTTGGTGGTCTCCCATCCAGGAACTAACCAGGGCTGACCCTGCTTAGTTTCCAGTATCGGGCTAGCCTAGGCTATTCATCCTGCCTATGATGGTGAAAAACCTAGAGCCAGTCCTGCTTTGGGATCAAACAATAATCTGGGTAAACAGAGACTGAAACAGGCATACAAATCATGGGTAATTGCCCTTTGTTTCTTTTGACTTGGGCCATGATTATTCCTAAACTTGCTATAACAATATAAAGTAGAATGTGTAACAAACCATTTGCCATTCATATCAGCAAACTGAAATGGGTACTACAATTATTTGTCAACATTTGGGGACCTATGGCACTCAAGTTATGGGAGCCAAAGACTGAGCTTCAGGAGCTTGTTTCCTAAAACTTACAGTGGGGAAATGTTCAGCAGAGAGATGCCTCACTTCAAACAATGATATTTTAGTCCACCCATTTCAGCAGTAAATCACCTAATTTCTGCATGTTTTCAGTGGGGATTACACTACTGCTCTTCTCTGCTTTGCCCCCAGGCTGAGAAGAAATGGATCCATTAATCTCATATGCCTTGATTTGAGTAAAGGAATATAAGCAGTGCTATGTATTAAAGCTACACTCTGTCCAACTATTTCTGCCCAGGAGGACTTTAGTAATTATAATATAAGTAATTATAGTATAATTATAAGAGCCAGCAATATACAGTGGTTAGAGTGTTGGACTAGGAACTGGGAGACCCAGCTTCAAGTCTCCACTTTGCTGGGTGACCTCGAGCCAGTCACACTCTCAGCTTAAGCTGCTTTACAGGGTTGTTGTGAGGATAAAATGTAGAAGGGAAGAATGTTGTAAGTCACTTTGAACTCCCACTGTGGAGAAAAGTGGGCTATTTGTCATTTTCAGACAGTTCTGGGGAAATACTGTACTGCAAAAAAATTTTGAGCAAGGCTGTTAACGATAGGATGCTTTGGAGGTCATTAATTCATAGGGTTGCCATTAAGTCAGAAGTGAATTGATGGCGCTTAACACACGCACACAGTTTTCAGCAGTAGTTTAACACTGAACTACCACCATTCAAGTGCAGACTGTACACGGGTAGCAGTGACTTCAGCAACTGGAACATAAAAGATTTCTGTGTGCATACAGGGATAGTGTGTTGTTCTGTCAATAATTCTACTTTATTACGGTATGAATCTTGCATGGATGAATCTCCAGAGCAGCCAACTGTTACCTTAATCTACTTGCTAAGTAAATGTTTATAGCAGGTTGAAAGTAATCAGAGTTTGCACAAGTGATTTTAAGTTTTAAAAACAACCACCTTATTCTAATATTTGCAGTTAGCTAACAGTGACCCTGTGAACAGAGAAAATACTCACTTGCCTATTCTTCTCAATCCAGACTACCTGGGTTTTTTAAAAACACAGAGAAATGGAAGTACAGTACTGAAAATTTTATGCTTCAGTGTCAGGTCAGAAATCCCAAAGCCCAGTCCTCCATCCTCCACCAACAGATAAAGTGTGTGTGTGTGTGTAACGTGCCATCAAGTCACTGCCAATTTAGGGTGACCCCAGCAAGGGGCTTTCAAGGCAAGCAAGAAGCAGAGGTGGTCTGCCATTGTCTTCCTCTGCAGAGCTTTCCTTGGCGGTCTCACTTCCAAGTACTGACCCTGCTTAACTTCTGAGATCTGATGAGACTGGGCTATCCCGTGCTTCCTTCCCTTCCAGCAGATATACAGATAGAACTCTGAACTCCTGGGCCCATTTCTAGTCACATGTGGTTTAGTCAGGATATGTTGACTTTTAGCTACGCTGCTACTGGCTGGTATGTTCATGGGACCATCCATTGGGTGATAGAAATCTGTGTATCCTGGAGTTTGCACTTGATCACAACTGTGATTTTCAGAATGTTCAAGTGCTACAACAATCCAGGTTCTGCACACCCTGTATTTCAGTTTACAGGGTCAGCTCTTATATGCAGCAAATCAACCGGTAAAGGCTTTTCCCAGACTGTACCACTTCTGGTAACAAGTAGTGATGGTGCTGCATGTTTGAATGCTCCCATGAAAAAAACTATGGGATACAGCAGAATAACAAAAAGAAGACATTCGGAAGATTCTTTCTGAAAGGACACAGAACCTTTAAAAGTTTGCAACACCCTCCTGCATTCTAAAAAATGGTACAGCCCAGGACACACTTCACCACTTGTTCAGTCTTTAAGGTGACTTTTGGACTGGCATTACCACCTTTCAAACTTCCAAAGTTTAAGGGCCATAAAGCAAAGCTTCACCCAGCATGAAGTGCTAACGGAAGCTTAGAGCGCAAATCCCATCAAGCGTCGCCTCAGAAGAGAAGCTCACTGAATTCAATGACGCTTTCCTCTCAGGATGCTTTGAGGATCGCAGCCTCTTGCCTGCAGGTATTTAAAAGATAGGAAAGCCCTCACTCCTGAGTTGTCTTAATCAGAATCTTGTCACAAATTCAAACAGCCGCCAGCTCTGTTTATCAGAGATCCGCCGATTGACACGCTCTGCCTAAAGAGAACAAAATGACGGCTTCTCTGCGCCACCCGCACACAGCAGCGTCTGCCTAAAATGGCTTCTCGGGAAGAGAGAACGGCTTCCGGAAAGCAGCGCGCCCTAAGGTAAGATGGTGGCCCCCTTAAGCGGAATTTGCTTGCTAAAAAAATTGTTTGGCTTCAAGATGGCGGAAAGTAGTCAAAGAATACGGAGAGCATGCCCTTCGCCAACATGGTGGCCGTAGCGCTTCTTAGGTGACTCTTCGTGCGGCGTGTTTCACGTCATACAACTGCGCGATTCCCAAGATGGCAGCGCCCATGCTGAGAGCTTTGAGGCAGCGAGCTTGGGGCGCGTTCAGAGCGGGAAAGTGTTTTTCAGGCGGACCGCCCCGAAGAGGTAGGACTCTTTGGAATTTAGTCAAGGGGAGCCTCTGACACCCCAAGGCTGCTATGGCACAAACACGCAACCGATATCTTTGTGCTTGGGTCCACATTTCTCTGCTTCTCCGTGCAGCTTCCTTCTAAAAGATAGACTTTAGCCAGTGCAAAGCCTAATAGATGACAGTCTAATTACAGTGATTTCTGGTGCTTGCAAGCTATTACATTGATTTTCATGGTCTGGTTTTTCCCCCTCCTTGAAGCTAAACACAGAATTCTATATTCATAAAGAGGAAGAAGTTTTATCAGGTCAAACCCCCACCCCCCACCCCTGCATGTTTCACTGTGGAATTCTCAAGCATTAGTTCTCCTAAGGTGTTTTTCTGCAAAATATGGGAGGAGGGGATTATATCAATTTCATAATATTGCTGCAGTCTGTACTTAGTTCAGCGTCTGCGTTATTTCCCCCCTGAGACAACAGGCATAACATGCAGCAGTCAGATGTAGTTTCTTAACAATCTGATCTGCACTTTTGCACTCAAGTATCTTCTGCAACAATATAAATTCACTGGAACATTGGGGTAGTATAGGGCTGCCAAGTCCAACTTGGGAAATATCTGGGGTCTTTGGGGGTGGAGCCAGGAGACTTTGGGGGTGGAGCCAGGAGAAAGGAAGTGACATCATCCTGTGATGTTGCTTCCACATGCTGACACATGAACTCATGAAGTTTCCTAATACTGAATCAGGCCATTGGTCCATCAAGGTCAGTATTGACTACTCAGACTGGTAGTGGCTCTCCAGGGTCTCAGGCTGAGATCTTTAATGTCACCTATTACCTGATCCTTTTTTAGCTGAAGAGGCTGATACCTCCTGCATGTCAAGCAGATGCTCTATCACTGAGCAACGGCCCTACTGAATCCTTCCTCATCTCAGCAGAATATGAAGCCCTAAGTGCTACACAAGTGCTAAATATGATTTTCATATCATAAGAACAGGAGAGAAGCCACAGTGGATCGGCCCATCCAGTACAGCCCATCCAGTACAACACTCTGTGTCACAACAGTGGCCAAAAATACCAGGTGCCCTCAGGAGGTCCAGCAGCGGGGCCAGAACTCCAGAAGCCCTCCCACTGTTGCCCCCCAAGCACCAAAATTGCAGAGCATCACTGCCCCAGACAAAGGGTTCCATTTAGACCTTATGGCTAATAATAGCCACTGATAGACCTCTGCTGGATGGGGACAGAGAGAGAGAGAGACAGACAGACAGACAGACAGACAGACAGAAAAAAGAAAGAAAGAGGGAGAGAGAGAGAAGGGGAAAAAACTGGCAGAGGCACTTACTTCCATTTAGACCTTGTGGCTATAATAGCCACTGATAGACCTCTGCTGGATGGGAACAGAGAGAGAGAGAGACAGACAGACAGACAGACAGAAAAAAGAAAGAAAGAGGGAGAGAGAGAGAAGGGAAAAAAACTGGCAGAGGCACTTACTTCCATTTAGACCTTGTGGCTATAATAGCCACTGATAGACCTCTGCTGGATGGGGACAGAGAGAGAGAGACAGACAGACAGACAGACAGAAAAAAGAAAGAGGGAGAGAGAATGAAAAGAGCTGGAAGAGACACTCACCTTGCCAGCCACATGCAAAAGCAGCTCCTTCAGTCCCTCCTTAATCTCTGGGCGGGCCTCTCTTGCTGTGGAAGCTCTCTTGCTGACTTCTTAAAGGGGAAATGTCTAGTGAGGCTTTTTACTGCAGGGCAGTAAGGCTCTCTGCAGACATTTCCCTTTTAAGGCAGCCATTTTGTCCCCCCGGTGGCCATCTTTGGAAAAGCGGGAGGTAAGCACTAAAAATCGGTGTTTCCCCCGCCCTACCGGGGGACTTGGCAGCCCTAGGGTAGTATGTTTTGTGATATGCGAGCAAAATAATGTAAGCTCCCTCCCTTACTTACAAGTTAGAATGGACAGTTTTTTATTTATGTTATTTATAGTCTGCCTTTCTCACAGGGCTGAAGGCAGATTACACATAGTGAGACAGTATGATCAACAAAATGGGACACTCAGTAACCAATGCATTGGAATTTCAGAAGTTTGGAGCCATCAGAAAGAACTGAAGCATAGCATAAGTATTAACATGACACATTTAGCAGTACAGAAAATACAAATATTTACAATACTCCTACTTACAATAAGCTATACTCAGCAGTATAGACCACAGTCCCAATCATTTATCCAAGAAAGTTTGTAAACCATTTTGTAACATGCAGCTCTATTAACCCTATTACACTTCTGATGATTATGTCTTTTAATACCTTCACTGATTTCCTTGTCCAATTCATTAAAATATCAGTTAATGTGTAACTCCCAGGCCTATGTGTACTGATTCCAAGTAGAACACGATTATCAGTTCCTCTGTTTTGTTTATGACATTTCTGCATCTACCCACATAAAGGCTGCATATGTGCTTAGTATTTTAGTAAAAGGAAGAACTACAGAACACCACATTACTAGGGCTACAGCATTTAGTCATAAATTAGTTAGGTCAATTAGAAACTAAAAAACCTATCCCCCAGCTGGTTGAGTAATAGATTTTTCTAAAAAGTGATTTAAAATATATATGAAAGTTTACAAAAACCATAGGTGGATGATACCATCTTAGAAAAAGGCATTCTTCTTCTTCACACACTTTAAAAAATGCTACTTTTAAGATGATTCCTGCTGTGACATGTGGATGGATAATTTAAAAGTAAAGTACATTTTTTTCCTTCAGAACTATTGTTATTTCTGTGCAAAATATCAAATCTGCTGCCATTTCTTTAAACAAGTGGACAGCCTTACTTTCTGTCCTTCAAAGTGAATGCCTGAGCCTCATCTGTCTGCAGCATTTATTTATGATACATACATCATCTTTTCCTGTTATAAGTAGGTTATTGCGTCTAGTGAATTACGTCCTCATAGCTGTAGCTGCCTAGAAATTAGCATTGCAGTTACCTCTTAATATAAAAGGCAATGTTTAAATAGGCAAAATCCGTGTAGGCTGATCATACAGTAAAACAGTTCCGTTAACCGTCTGCATTCTCTTTCAGGGTGCATTGAAATAACAAACTTTTTTCTTTTTGTTGCAGAGATCAGTTTTAAGCTAGATGAAAGAACCTCCCACAGCAGCTTGGATCTGTTCAAAAAGGAAACCGGTGTTATTTACCGCATGGTTGGGATTGACCCCACCAAAGTTCCTCAGAACCTCGAACGCTTCAGGGATTGGGCTGTAGTACTGGGCAATACTGCTGTGTCTAATGGACGCCATTACTGGGAAGTGACAGTCAAACGGTCGCAGCATTTTCGCATAGGAGTGGCTGATCTGGATATCTCCCGGGAAGGTTGCATTGGTGTGGATGATCGCTCTTGGGTTTTTGCCTATGCTCACCACCATTGGAGTGCCATGTTTGCCAATGAGAGCACTCCTATCAGTAACATTGGCCGCCCAGAGAGAGTGGGTGTGCTGCTGGACTATGATAGCAACAACCTCAGCTTGGTTGATATAAGCAAACTTGAACTCATCCATAGTATGCCTGCTGAGTTCCAGGGCCCTGTGGTACCTGCTTTTGCCCTCTGGGATGGCGAGTTGCTAACACATTCGGGCCTTGATGTGCCTGAGAAACTCAGGGGGAACTGATAACCTCTGAAGCCCAATGACATTGTTCAGATGGGATTCTTCCCTTGGGAGAGCAGACTTCTCAGAGCCATGCAGAGAAAAGGAAGTTCTTCTCCATACACTTGGCCATATTTACTGCTGTTGATTTTCACTGCCCAGATAAGTCCTTTGGATTGCAGGTTGAAACTTATCCCAGTTTTGGAATTAAATGAGATTTTACTTAAATGCTCAATTATAGACCACGTATCAGTTTCCTGCCTCTACTGTCTTACCTCCCATGGTAGATGATGTTTGCTGTCTACGGAATCACAACACATTTGGCTTAGGTTAGCTCTCAGGAATTTTATCTGCATAAGAGAATATACTTAGATGAAGGCTTGCCATGATTCTTTGAAAGGATCTGTTGGTTTCAAGACAGGTATTATGGAGGGCATGACCAGCCACATCCTCTGATGCCTTATCCCAGGCACCAGAGCTTTTGCTGAGTGCCCGCTTGCCTGTTATGAACAGCTGCCTAATCCTTCTGCACCAAGCAAGATGCCTGCTTGTGCAGATGTCTGAAGCAAGGACATTTCCTGTCCGTTAGGAATATTTTTGTATATAATGTGTAGCCACCATTGCCCCCTGCTGGCCCAGAGGGAGGACAGTCAAACCTAGATCTAAGCAGACGACAACTCATTGCCATGCCTGGTGGTGTTCTGACCTTCCTGCATCAACAAATGTTGCTGTACATTATCAGTTTCCTAAGAACTGCTTAATTAACACACCCCAAGTTCCCATCTCTCTCCACCATTATCCTAGCAAGAACCTACACCTAGTCCCCCCTTTTACCTAGAGATCTGTATTTAGTGAAGCAGTAGTAACAGAATAAATATCAAACCCATTTACATCTGCTGACCCTTTTAAACCTCTGTGTGTTTTTTATGTGGTGCTAAAAATCAGCTTAATGTAATCAAGAAACAGCCACTTCAGTAGCCCACCCTAAGAGAGCAGGAGGCAGTTGGGTTAATTTGCCGCAGTCACTCTGTTCACAGTTCTCTAACAAGAGATCTAGTTGACACATTCTCTAGAGAAAGGCTTTATTTTGAGAACACAGCAACAATCCAGGAAGAGCTGCTGCTCCTGCTCTGTGTGTGGATACAGCTAACACAATCAATAAAAGCAAATTTATTCAAAACAGTGTTGTTTGGGATGTTATTTAAAGTGATCTGTTTTTCAGCAAGTTTGAATTGTCCAGTAGTTTTGCTGAAAGTTCCATAATTTGGGCAAAAATAACACTTGGGCTTGAATGCTATGAATGAGTTCTGTGGGTGCGAAGTCTCTGCTGTGACATACACTGTCTACCACAAAAACTTCCACTGGTGCACAAGATCATTGGTTTTCAGTGTGCCCCTGTGCAAATGCAAGTTTTAGCAGAAGAGGAAGTGCATTTTATGGCAGACACTGTCTAGTGCACACAGAACTCGTTCATAGGATCCAAGCTTTTGTATCTAGATGCAAGACTTGGTCCACAAAACGTGCAAGAGTATCAGCTGGGTTACACAGCAGTGATGAAATACTGTGTTGCTTCAGGTTTTGTGACTTTTTGTAACAGGGTGGAAAACTTCTTCAAAGTGTTAAAGTTGCTGCTAAAAGGAGGTAAGGCTTAATGATTGACACATGGTGTAGTGGTTAGGAGTGGCGGACTCTAATCTGGAGAACCGGGTTTGATTCCCCACTCCTCCACATGCAGCCAGCTGGGTGACCTTTGGTCAGTCACAGTTCTCTCAGAGCTGTTATCTCAAGAGCAGTTAGTCCCTAGATTTGGTTAGAAAGCTACGGCAGAATTTTGCATCCATGGCTGAAGCACAGAGAGACTCAGAAGCCATGTGTTGCAACCTTCCAAGTTCTTCATAGTTCAACTGCTTGTATAGTTGCAGGAAACTGGCGAAATGCCTAATCGAGCCCCTAATGGGCTGATACACATAACTGGTGGGCAATATTTGGCTGACTTTGAAGGCATAGACAAAAAAGCGAAGGATAGGGGCGAGCAGAAACACTCCCCTCTCTGCAATCATCAGCCTATCTGTCCTTAACAAAGGGTTGACTCTGCAGGCCTCCACCAGCTTCCTGTCCCAAGGTAGGCCCAACCAGCCACCCCACTAGCAACAAGTCTAGATGATACAAATAATAGATTGACTTTCAAAGATAAAGCAAATGCTTCATTTTTGGGAAAAGGGGTGAGTGGTTGTGGTTGAACTATGGAAACCTAATTGCTGGAATAAAACAAGACAAGCATTACCTTTCATTAATCCTCTTCAAAAATACATACTTCCAAATAACACAGCCAGCTGTCTTAGAGTTGTGGATGTGTGTGTGGGGGAAAGGATTTGCTATTTCTTTTACCTGGGATCCAGTGTTCCCTCTAAGCTGAGTTAGTGTGAGCTAGCTCACAGTTTTTTTAGCCTCCAGCTCACGCGTTTTTGTCTCAGCTCAGGAAGGATGGCTCCAGAGCAAACTAACGTATGCAGTAGCCAAATCACTTGCTCACAACTTTAGTGCCAGTAGCTCACAAAGTTGAATTTTTGCTCACAAGACTCCACAGCTTAGAGGGAGCATTGCTGGGATCGTATCTAGCTTTCCAAGACATTTGGAATTTTAGAGCCACAGATTCCCAGCTCTTTCAGTCCAAATCACAGCTTCCTATTTCCTCATTGCTGGATGTTTCCAGCTCCAGGTTCATGTGTTTCACCTTTGACCTACATCTTTCATTGCCCTCTTGCGAAATCCTTCCTCCCGGACATACTCCCCATAAAGAAGAAGAAAGGACCCTGGAAGTCTTGGGTTCTGCAGATGTTCCTCTTTCTCCATAAGGCCATGCCGGGTGAGCTGATTCAAATAAACATTCTGTTGTACTAAACAGGAGCGATGCTGCATCTTGTAGTGACAACTCGGTGGTTCTCCCCAGGCCTGTAGCTACAGTGGGGCATTTGGGGGCACCACCCCACAGATAGCCATGCCAGAAACCTTATTGGGGGGGGGGTTATGTGTGTAAACCTTATTTTTGAGGAGAGACACCCCCCCCACACAGGCAGCAGCACCATGGCTTGCCCTCGGGCTTCCCTCTCCCTCCCACTAGAATTGTTGGGGAGGGCATCATGGGAAATGGGAAAAGATAGCTCAGAAGGCATTTAGATGCCTTTTGAGTTCCCCTCCATGGGGCAAGAAAGCTTAGAAGGGCACTCAAGAGCAGCACCTTCGATACCCTAAATAAGCTTTGGTTGGTCTTTTTAAAAAACATAATTTATTAGTTTTTGGGTGTTTCAGTTACAGTAATTTCCAATATTCCACAAAACCGTCTGTAATTTACATTTCAAAACGTTTCATTTTAATATATCTTTCTACTTTTGAGTCCAACTTAACATTTTAAGATTCATCCAATTATATACTCTGTTCCATCTTTTCCCGTAAACCTCTTCATTTAAGTTTAACCGACTAATGTGTAGCCTGTCCATTTCTGCCGACTCCAAAAGTTTATAATTTATTTCTTCTCTAGATGGGAGTTTTCCAGTTTTCCAATATTTTGCAGTTAAGATTCTAGTTGCTGTAAGAATATAAGAAACTGAGTCCATCAAAATCTTAACAAAAATATGCAAAAAAAAATCAATTCTGAAAAAAGGAGACATCTAAGATTGCAACAACTTTTGGACCATTGCATTAACTTCCCATGTAAGCCAACTGATGCTCAAAACTGTACAACAAGGATTCTTATCATAGATGGAACAAGAAATGCCAGTTGCTCAAGCTGGATTCAGAAAAGGAAGAGGCACTAGAGATCGTGCTGCAAATTTACATTGGCATACCAGGGAGTTTCAGAAGAGAATCAGTTTGTGTTTTATAGATTACAGCAAAGTTTTTGACTGTGTGGATCATCAAAAGCTATGGATGGTTTTAAAAGAAATGGGGGTGCCATAGCATCTGATTATTTTGGTGTGCAACATGTACTCTAAACAAGAGGCTACTGTTAAAAAGAACAGAGTAAGGGGAAACAGAATGGTTTCCAGTTTGCAAAGGCCAGAGACGGATGCATTTTATCTCCCTATCTCTTCAGTCTGTATGCAGAACGTATTAGAAGGAGAACTGGATTAGATTTAGATTAAGGTGGAGTGGAAATTGGTGAAAGGAACAATGACAATTTTAGATATGCAGATGATACCACATTGCCAGCAGAAAACAGTGAAGACCTGAAACAACTAGCAATGAAGGTTAAAGGAGAAACTGCCAAAACAAGATTACAGCTGAACATCAAGACGACAAAAGTAATGACTACTGAGAAATTACACAACTTTCAATACACAGTGTAAAATCCATATCTTAAGGAAGACATTACACAAGCGGCCCCATCTTATCCTTCCTTGTGGTGCCAGTGCAACACCAGTGAGGCTTGCTGCAATCATATCTACAGCCAGGTATGCTGGCATAACTTGGAGCTACCTCTGTGTAGTCTTCATGCAATGAAGCACAAAATAAATAATAAAAACTGAGATACACATTTTTGGCACAAAAGCCTGGCAATTTCCCCATCTTTCTTTCTTGATTAGATACCATTTTGCTATTTCAAAGACCTTTCGACAACAGCCAATATTTATGCTAGGAGTAGTGTCAGAACACATACTCAGACTCATACAGGTGGAACCCCTTAGCACTTCAAAAGGTTTCTCATGTTGGGGAAAAAAATAATCCACCCTAAAAATATGGAGCAAAAGAAAGACACAGCCCCCAGTAACATATGGCAGCAGGCATAACATATACATGTTATATGAAACCCTTATTTTCCATTTCTGCATAGATACACCTGCAAAGCCCTTAGTATATCCCCATTCAGTATGGTCATTCTATCATCAGCCTCTGCTTGCACTCAGCTCTTCTTTCCTGGGCTTGCACACAACTCCTTTGACTAAATGTCTTGCTAAGGATGGCAAGATTGATCAGATAGTAACACAAAGAAATAACATCACAAGAGTATCAGAATTTTTGCATAGATGAGAGCTCTGCTAGTTGTGTAATCAGTGGATCTTGCCAGAAGGAAGTAAGGTTGACAGCTGCCTGGAGAAGAAAGGTCTAGGCTCAATAGGATTTTAGTTACCAAGTGATATTATTTGCTGGAATTTAATGAAAAGCTTCAGCAGCCCATTTCCACGCATTAAGCCTCTGTTAAAAGAAAAGGGCATTTTCCTTCCAGGCCTGTTGGCAACCTAGAAGAAAGTTCATTAGCTCAAAACAAAGGCTTGCATTGCAGAGACTGTCAGTATTTGTAGGAGAGGGAGCTGAAAGTGAATCCCCGATGGATAGAATCCCCCATGTTTACATTGCTTATGCCCTACAGATCACCGCAGTAATCTGACACATTTCATGCATCCCTTACCGGTCTGTAGCCTGCTGTTGCTGTTGGTGATGGTCTTTCATTCCCACCTTGAGCTGCTTGCTTTGCCCAAGGGAAGTGCCATCTTCAAAGGGTGTCCCACCCTACTTGTTCTCCACTGGCACAGAGTTTCATAAGGCCAGAGAATCCATGGCAGAACCCTGACGGAGCACATAGCTGTAGTTTTTGTCCTTTTCAGCCTTGAGGGTATGTGAACATCTGAAGCTAGTGGTAATGTGAGAAGGGAGGGAGAAGGGAAATTACAGGGATGCAGCCTCCTGGCCCTTTAAGAAGGAATCATCAGAACGTCATTTTCCAAGTGTGGGTGGGAGGAGAAAAAAGGTGGAGAAAGAAAAATAGGAAAAGTTATTGAGGGCAACTCTAGCCTATCATGAAGGTTGAACAAGTACCTAATTAAGTTTTTGGGTTCCCTTTTGTTGTTGAATTTGACTCTGGCCTGTCAACAAACAAGAAATTAAAAAGGCAATGGATGGGGGGGAGGGGTAATGTATTTTCTCCCACAGTTGGTCATCCCACTCCAGGTGAGTCATAAAAAGATGCAAACAAATGTCTAGAGATGTATGTGTGAGAACACCTCTCAAATTAATATGGAGAAAATACTTTACCTGGTTTTATATTTCTAATCACTTTCATGGTGGATTTTCTATATGTGCTCACATTCCCTTCTTATTAAGGATCAATCCTTGTTTTCTCATGGCTGCCTCTGATAAATCACTGTTCCTGTTTTTGCTGTTGGAGGATGCATTGTTAAATTAGTACTAGTGTGAGTTGCAAGAGTCATGGTCCTCCTACAGAATTCAGCTCTCTTTAGAGTCTTCAGAAATTCAGTATCTGATTGGGCAAGAGATGTGTCATCTCAAGTGTCCCTGTGGACACGTTAACAGTAAGAACCATCATCTCTGTGTAGTAGTGATGTGAGGAACTGAGGACTGGCCGTATTCTTGTTACAGGATGGGAATAGAGTGTTACAAGTGTGTTCCTGTTTGGGTGCATGTAATTAGAGTCTTCAAGACCACCTAATTCTGCTGTATGTGTAGATTCATGCTAAAATATTTTCACTGAAGGCAATACTTCTTTAGTGGGCAAATCTTGCCATGGCCAGCTGATCAAGCACAATAGAAAGAGGGAAAATATTAAGAACTGTTTGAAACTATTCAGTTTACAAGCGTTTTTCATCCTTTTGAAACCATTTGCAAGCCAGCCTATATTTAGATGCCTCACTAGGGGGCAGTGGTTCTGCTTTTCAGTACAATGAACGTTTTTTACAGGCTTTGGTGAAGATCAGCTCAGGAGGGTAATCATCTTTCTAGGGAATACTTCATGTAAGTTTGTAATTCCAAGGACTGGGTTAAAGGTAAGAATGGGAGGCCTTCCAGAGATATTGCCCGTGTATTTGAGATTTTCATAAAGACAAGAAATCTCTTTTTAAAAAAATAAAAAATAAAAATAAAACTCTAGTTTTTTGTATAAGTGGTGGAGACAATGGATTTTCCGCATGATACCTCACAACCTGATTCTGTGCAGTTAGGAATGTCTAAGCTTGTGACATCAATGCATTCTCAACTAGATTTGGATAGCTCATAGGATACTATGCGACAATGCAGATTTTTAAAACATCCCAGTCATAGCATTGCACACGTTCTTAAGTCCAGTGCATTTTTCCCTAGTGGATTCTGTTCTGAGCTCTGTGAAAATGTAAGAGAATGCAAACTTTGTTTCTGGAGTGCTGGAAAACAAAGCGCACCAATAGCCAGAGTCCTGTGCATGAAAACTGTGGGCTGCGTGTTTAAGTGTTTGCTTCATCCTGGACTGCACTGTTGATCCCCTCCAGGTTTACAGTGTAGAATTTTTATCTCCACCTTCAGTTTGTGATTCAGTGTTTTGGATTTCTGGAGACCTGCAGCCTTAGTTCAGTATGTTTCATGGTGATGGACTAAGACAGGGGTGGCCAAACTTGCTCAACGTAAGAGCCACAAAGAATAAACACCAGATGTCTGAGAGCCACAAGACATGAACAAATATTAATTTTTTTATTTTAAAAATATGCAGATTTGCTTTTTATTAACATTAAATGAGACTGCCAGAAATAAAAACAAAAGGGGGTAAACAGATATTGATAATGATATTTATTTGTCCAGTGATATCTGTTTGCTAATGATATTTATTTGTCTAAGAGAGAGAGAGAAGTGGAAAGAAAGAATGAAAGAGGTGGAAAGAAAGAGAGAAAGAGAAAAAGCGAGAGAAATAGAGAAAGTAAATAGATGGGAGGGAGGGAGAAAAAGTATGCCTCCCCTTTGCTTCCCCAGCTGCCCTGCCATGAGCCACACAGTATGTATGAAAGAACCGCATGTGGCTCCTGAGCCACAGTTTGGCCACCCCTGGACTAAGATATTGCATTGTATTGGCTCTCATTGTGTCTGGTTGCAGGAGGGTCCTCTCATGAAGTTTTGAATGTTTGGGCTTCTAGGGTGGGGGGAGGAAGGGAAGGCAATTGTAAGCGGAATATAAAACCCAACTCTTCTTCTTCTCTCCTCCATTTTATCCTCACAACAACCCTGTGAGGTAGGTTAGGCTGAGAGAGTGTGACTGGCCCAACGTCCCCCCCAGTGAGCTTCCATGGCACAAGTGAGGATTTGAATCCGGGTCTCCCAGATACTAGTCCAACACTCTTAACCACTACACCACTCTTTACAACAGGCCCCATCGTGTAGTTGAGCAGAGGGTAGGACTTTGGTCTTAAAAGTATTCTTCTCCCATATGCCCCATGCCTGGGTACTGAGATCACAGGTAGAGGCCATCTTGACTATCCCACCACTCAAAGACGCTCATCTGGTGGGCATGTGAGAGATGGCCTTTTCAGTGGCAGCCCCAGGATTCTGGAACAACCTCCCTAGGGAGGTGCACCTGGCCCCTTTGCTTTTGGTCTTCAGGAGGCAGCTAAAGACAGTTTTATTTAGGACTGCATTTGACTTATTTTGTTTTATTTAAGGGCAAGCCGTACTGAGATTTTAAGTTGTGATCTTTTATGTATTTTTAATCATTGTTTTAGTTACACTGTAAGCTGCCATGAGTTCTGCAAGGTAGAAAGGCAGCTAACAAATGTTTTAAATATAAAATAAATCCCAGGCCCATTCCTTGAATGTTCAGCTTTCACTTAAAAAGGAAGAGAGCAGAACTGTGTGTCGTTCCAGAGTTCTGTCTATCCATGTTGTAATCCCCACCCCGAGACACACACACATGCACGCACAAAATTTAGTTTAAACAGGTTCTCTGTGTTCCCAGCTTTCATTTTTTAAAAAGTAAGTATCTAGCTTCTTCCCAAGTGGAGAGACCTCCCTCTCTGCAAAGGAAAAGTCTAGAGACTTTTTTTTTTTAATTAAAGTTGGCAGTTCAGAGAACCTGTTCAGCGTATAATTACAATCAGGGCTTTTTTTGTAGAAAAAGCCCAGCAGGAACTCATTAGCATAATAGGCCACACACCTGCAGCTCCCTCCCAGGATCGGTTTCCCCAGGTGCCCTGCCGCTTGCAGGGCACCTGGGGAACCCGAGGAGGGGAGGCAGTTCAAACTGCCTTCCCTCCCTGGATCGGCTTGGCTTCCCCAGGTGCCCCACGGCTTGCGAGGTGCTTGGGGAACCCGAAGGGGGGGAGGCTGTAGGCGTGGCAAACTGGGAAGCCAGCCGAAACTCCGTTCCTTTGCGTTCCTGCCCCAAAATAGCCCTGATTATAATGGTTTGAAAGGGAGATAGCGCTTCACAAATGGTTCATAAACAAATGCGGGCGGAGCTGATCCCCTTTTTGGCTTCCCTCTGCAAAGACAGGCAGGCATGGGGGGGGGGGGATGGACTCGCACTGACCCTCCTTAATAGGCAGCTGCAGCCCTGCCCTGGGAATGCTCCGTGTCCCTCCCTTCTGTGTGTCAGTGAAGCCCACTGCCCTTTCTCTTCAGCCCTAAGTGTCCATTTTTGATCTTTTTTTTCAAATTTAGCTGATATATCAACACAAGCATGCACAAAACAGGAAAAAAAGAAGCTGCTGCGATGCCACCGATGTTGCTACAGATGACTACAGCACCCTCCCTTGAACCTGTTGATTATTTATGGCATGTGCGGAAGAAAATAAACTGACTCCCCAGCTGTGAAAATGCACAAGGAGGGCAGACATGTGGAAAAACCATGCCCAAACTGACTGCAGTGTTTATGGGTCAACTGTCAAGAAAATCAGTAAGTCAAGTGTGCGGAAAAGCCCCTAGTCTCTCCCCGGTACCAAAACTTTGGATTTTGAGAACTGTCCGTACCAACCCTACATTTAGCTTCCAGTGTTTGGCCTCATGGATAGAAATGCATTGGACTGACTTTGTTCTCGTTTTTAAAGTCCTATTTTTTTAAAAAAAGGGTTTTTTTGTTTTAACTTATAATTTAGGCATATTAGGTTACTTTGCATTTAGGTTTTTACTGTTTTGGATGAACATATGGTTTTTGTGTATGTGTGGCTTGGCTTTACCTGCAAGGGCAATGAGAAAAGTACAGGAAATGCAATGCAAACCGTTTCATATATAGCAAAGCTCTCTGTTAGCAAAGTGCTGTTGCCTGAAATCAAGGGTACTGCTGGGCTGTCTCCAGCGCAGCCTTTTCCTTGAGGGAGATGAGCAACGGCTCCTCCATCTGGCTTGACTGCTTCTCCCAGTTACAAAAGGGAGAGGCCTTTCCCAAGGCATTTCAATACGAACACTCAGCATTTCATGTTTCCTAATCTCAGCCAGTCAGCTTCACCACAGGCTCTAGTGAGGGAAGAGGTGCTCTTGCTGAGGGGGTGTGATATGATGGCGCCATCTGCTGGACATAATCAGATGAGGTTTTTATCATCTATTGTTCTGCAAGCACTAGTAAAAGTCCTGTGAAGTTTAACAGGGGGTGTGCAGCTCTGGAACAAAGGCAGGTGTTTTACAAAACCTGGCTCTGTTGCCAGTTTGGTGTAGTGGTTAAGTGCACAGACTAATCTGGGAGAACTGGGTTTGATTCCCCACTCCTCCACTTGCAGCTGCTGGATGACCTTGGGCAAGCCATCGTTCTGTCAGACCTGTTCTCTCAAGGACAGCTCTAGAAAGAGCTCTCTCAGCCCCACCTACCTCACAGGGTGTCTGTTGTGGGGAGCGGAAAGGAGTTTGTAAGCTGCTCTGAGACTCCCAGTGAAGGGCAGGGTATAAATCCAATCTCTTCTCTTCTTCTTCTATTTCCAGAAGACAAATATGTCCTTGAGCCCCAGGCCCTGAGAAAGGGGATGGATAACATTTACCCTTCCCAACCCAGGAGTTGTGTTCCCTCTTCATGTCCCCTTCTGAACCCAAAGCTGCCTTCAGGTGGGTTGGGGGGGGTGGGCATTGCGATTCCTATGGCCTGCCTAGTAGTGAAGATTGGCTTGCTGGGCAGCTTCCCCCCACCCCACCCCCATTGTGATGCTGCCCTTTACTTTTCTCCTTGTGAATAAATAGCAGCCAATAACTGTTGTGAAGACAAAGAGGGGCAAGTAAGAATAGTGCTCTTGTTAGGACTATACCTGTTTTCCTTCTCTTTGTGACCCCTGCCACTAAGAATGAAGCCTTCTCCCATCAACATAGCCTCATCCTGAGGAAGATTTCTTGGTCACACTCAGGGATGAAGGTATATTGGAAAAGTGTGGCAGAATTTGTGAAACTGACTTTTCATCATAATTATTTTGAGTAGAATGCAAAAATGTGAGACTAAATGGAAATATTACTGAGTAGATCAGCATTAAGAAATAACTTCGGGGAGAAAAGAGATGGGGCAGGAATTGGGGGTGGTGGTAATATGTTGTAAATACAACCACTCCCAAGACATTTTTGCAGCCCCCACACATATTCATTAATACAGTAGCTCATTTCTTCCTGGACTGAGTCTGTGTCTCACATCTGTCTGTCTCCTACCCTGCTACTTCTGAATGTCATGCATAATCTGTTGCCTGAGGCGGCCATCTCATCTTACCCCATCATGAGATCATATCCAGTTGCTTTTTACCTTAAACACTTTTTAGGATAAAAGTTCTTAGAACTTTGAGGTGAATTTGGTAAATCACCTAATTCTGTATAAACGTACCTTTTCTCTTTCTGAGGTGAACTCTGAAAAATTGGCTGCTCAAGTCTGCAGCTTGGCTCAGTTTGAATATGGATGGGGTAATAGTGGGGGGATGCCAATTGGCTAGTACCCACATCAACAGCATATTGTCTTCCCCTCCCAATCCCTAGAGCTGTTTTGCAACTGTTTTTGAAAAATTGTGTGTGTTTTAACATGATGATGATGATTGAATATATAATCCAGTAAATGCACACCTGCCATTTGAGAAAGCAGTAATAATTAAAGACAACCTGAATCTGCATTTGACTTTATATGTACATCTGTTGTCCAGATTGCAATACTGGGCTTTATACTATGAGTGAAGGACCTGTTGTGAATGCTCATTAAATGCTATGCCTCTCTTCACTGTTATTTGAAGGAGTGATTTAGGAGTTGCTAAAATTTAAAAAGTAACTCAGTTTTGTTGGCCTATAACAGAGTTTGTCCTTTGCAGAGGTTGAGAAGGAAGTCTTCCCAGAACAGTGTATGAGGCTCTGACTTCTTCTCCAGCTGGTACAGTGTTAAAATGTCAATATTGCCAGATGCTGGCAAAGCATAAAGTGAAATCTATGGTACCAAAGAGAATGGAAGAACTCAATGGTCTTGGCTTTCAGTTAAGCATCATGCTTCCTTGCCAGAATAGGGGCAGTTTATGGGTCATGATTTCCTGCCCCCAGCCAGAAAGAAGTATGGGTGGAATTCTTGAACTCTGTTCACTTCTAGGAAAAGATATAAAGTAGAAAATAAAATGCAGAATCAGTTATGGTTGCCAGCTTTTCAACCATCTCCTGTAGCTCTGTTTTTGGCTGTAGCTTGATGTACAGTTGCTAGCAAATGAGAATGTTTCTCTGCATCCTGTCAGAAGTTTAATTTGCTGATTGCTATAGAACAAGGTGCTTTTAAAAGCCAGTTTGGTGTAGTGGTTAGCAGCACAGACTCTAATCTGGGAAAACCGGGTCTGATTCCCCACTTATCCACATGCAGCTGCTGGTGTGACCTTGGGTCAGTTACAGTTCTGTCAGAGCTGTTCTGGAAACAGCAGTTCTCAAAAGAGCTCTCCCAGCCCCACCTACTTCACAGGGTGTCTGTTGTGGGGAGGGGGAAGGATTTTGTAAGCCACTGAGACTCCCTTGGGTAGTGAAGGGCGGAATATAAATCCAGTCTCCTCTTCTCTTCTAAAAGCAGAAGGGCAAATCAGGCTGATTTACTTTGGGTCTGTAGTCAGTCCTTGAACCTCTTCTTTCTCCTCCCACCTGCAGTCTGGAAACCACTCAAAGATAACAGATTTAAGCATCATTAATATTGTGGATTCATTTTTTTAAAAAAAGATTAAAAAACTGTGCTTTTTAATGCCAGCTGCTTTCTTTGCATTCCTTGTTCTAAATTTGTCTGGAAAGTCCATCCCTGGCAGGAATATGTAGTCTTGAGCTGGCTTTTCAATGTAATTTATGGATTTAAAAGATTTTTCTTAATTCTTTCTTTTCATTAAAATTAGGCGAGGGGACTAACAATATTTCACAAATAAAATAAAAATACAATAAATACCACATTATTTGAAACCTAAAGTATTTGTATATACTTCATCTATACTCCCACCTTTATCTCCAGTGGTGACCCAAAGCAGCTGACCAGGTTGTCCTCTACTCCGTTTTATCCTCATAACAACCTTGTAAGGGGCAGATGAATATGGGCAGCTGTATCAGTCTGTCTGTAGCAGCTGTTCATGTTCAGTCACACATTCAAGTCCGACTTCACGACCCCATGGACCACATCACACCAGGCCCTCCTGTCTTCCATTGTGCTCCAGAGTTTGCTTAACTTCATGTTTGTTGCCTTGATAACACTGTCTAACCACCTCATCCTTTGCTGTCCCCTTCTTCTTTGACCTCCAGTCTTTCCCAGCATTAGGGTCTTCTCCAGTGAGTGCTCCCTTCTCATTTGGTGGCCAAAGTATTTGAGCTTCAGCTTCAGTATCTGACCTTCCAGGCATAGGCGTCAACTTCAGGGAGGCTGGGGAGCTGCCCCCCACCCCCTGAACTTTTCCAGGACATATTGAGCCTCCCTCGGAGACAATGGCCTGTAATGTCTCTGGCCCAGCACCCCCCCCCCCGGAAATTCCAGGGAAGAGTCAGGGTTGATTCCTTTTAGGATTGACTGATTTGATCTCCTTGTAGTCCAAGGGACTCTCAAGAGTCTTCTCCAGCACCATAATTTTTTTGGAATATTTATTTTTATTGGTTTTTCAAAAAGAAACAGGTATACTAAGTCAGATTTATAAAGTGTTGCACAATGTAAATAGCAAATCAATGATAAAGATATAAATTAACTCGATTTAACAAATCATATTAATGTACACTGACAAACTGTGTTATCAATAATTGTTTGAGTCAGAGCTAGAAGGTGTATGTGTATTTCATTGAATTAGGCTTGTTTTATTCTGAGGTTGTTGTTTGTGTGTTCTGTCGGTTGTTCGAGAATTCAGTCAAGTAATTTCAGGTACACTGGATTATATGGTTGAGTGTCTGTTGCTAATAGGTATTCCATGAGTGGGGACCACTTTTCTACAAAATTAGAGGGTTTTGGATAGAGGTCTGATTGTTTGAGGTGGTCCGTGATTTTTTCCAAAATTAGGTAGTCCCAGACTTTGTTGAGCCAATCAGTTATAGTAGGGCCCTTATCTGCTTTCCATTTAGTTGCTATAGCTGTCTTGGCTGCTACCAGTAGACTTGTGATTAGTTCACGCTTGAGTGGTTGAATGCCTTTAATGTTCCATATATCTAGAAATATTAGTGTGGGATCTAGCAGGATATCCAAGCCCGTGATATGCTTGATTTGAACCAATACTTCTAACCAGAAGTTCTTAATTTGGTCACACTTCCACCAGCAGTGGGCAAAGGATCCGATTTCACCATATTTCTTCCAACATGATGGAGAATTGAGGATGCTGTTTTAGAAAGTCTTTCCGGTGTAAGGTACCAGCGGGAGATGATCTTGTATGTTTGTAGTTTGGTTGTAATTATCAGAGATGATATCAATTTAGAAGTCCATATTTTCAACCATTGCTGGGGTTCCAGCACCATAATTCAAAAGAATCTATTCTTCGCTACTCGGCCTTCCTTATAGTCCAACTCTCGCAGCCATACATTACTATATATATTCTGTAGCAGTAGAAAAGAGCAGAAGTCCAGTAACACCTTAAAAGCTAACAAAATTGGTGGCACAGTATGAGCACAGTATGAGCTTTCTTGAATCAGTGCTTTATTACACTTTCTTGCATCACCTTTAAGGTGCTACTGAACTCGTGCTTTTTCTGTTCCAAGGGGTAAGTTAGGGTGAAGGTATCAGTGTTCCCTCTAAGCTGAGTTAGTGTGAGTTAGCTCACAGTTTTTTAGCCTCGGGCTCACACATTTTTGTCTTAGCTTAGGAAGGATGGCTCCAGAGCAAACTAATTTGTGCAGTAGCCAAATAGTGGCTTTAATGCCAATAGCTCACAAAGTAGAATTTTTGCTCAAAAGACTCCACAGCTTAGAGGGAGCATTGGAGGGTTTGTGACTGGCCCACAGTCACCCAGCAAGCTTCTATGGCAGAGTGGAGGTTCAAGCCTGGGTCTTCTCTTGTCTTGAACACCCAATGGATGGGGGTTGCCATGAGTCTGTTGTGACTTGACAACACATTGTTTTATTCATTCTCCCAGATCGCAGTCCAACACTAACCAGCACACCACACTGGGCTCATGAATGAATTAAGCAGCCATAGCCAGTACAGAACCGCAACAGAACAAGTGAGTCCTCAGTAGAAAGCAACAAAACTGCAGCATATACTTGCAACACAATATTGTATTAATTTTCTTCTAGCTGCACTTTCTCCAGTTTCCTTTTAAACAGCTTTCCTGTTTTGCTCCCAAATAAAAATAAATTTAGACATCCAGCTTTTTGGAGAGAGCAGCTGATGAACTGGATTAACTCCTTAAGTTTTAAAAGCTGTGCAAAGGGATTAGATCAAATAGTGGTGGATTTGATTCTGATTCTTTTTTGTGTCGCTCCCTCTGTATAGGGCTTCGGAGGGCCAGCTTCTCAAATAGCCAGGAAATAAACTTCCTGAAATCAACCATTGGGGGTCGCTGCAAAACAGGATCCTCTCATCTCCACCGCCATCCCTGGACAAAAACTGTCAATCAGCCAAGACAAACTGGCCACATATTTCCCAACCATTTTACCCCCTCCCTTTTGGATGGCTGGGCTGGCATCCAGCACATCTGCCGTTACAGCAGGCCCTGCCAGCTGGAAAGCCCAGAGACTGTGACGCCAGCAGAAGGCCTTTGCAGCCTAGCTGTTCCTCCAGAGCTGGATCCCACCCTTTCCACTCACGGAGGCAGTTTCATTTCAGGGTAAAAAGTTCCTCTTGACATCCTTAAGTCAGCAAACCAGATAACTGCCTTGAAGCAAGGGCTCACTACGGCTTTGCTAGCCCAGGAACTTTGTTTTCAGTGCCAGGATACGGTTCTAGATCGTGTGAGGGAGCCAGGAATGTTAAAGAAGAAATGCTCTCTGAGTATATGCAAAGTGCTTTTCAACCAGCACTCAGCAATTGTAGCTCATAAATCCAGAAGCATCCCTTTCAGATCAGATGTGACTCCCAATGTCTCGACATTCTTTAAAAATAATAATAATAAATAACATGAGCACTGCTTGGAAGATCAGTCCTGCAGGATTATTACATTTCAGCTGAAGGGTCTGAAGTTTTTGCTTTTATAATGCTTTTTAAGCTAGAGTTAATTAGGCACAACTATCCGGATGGGTTTAATTCCCTGTCCTATTGTTTTTGGTCTCCAACCATAGTAGCATCTGGAAGTACCAGATTTCTGCAGATAGGAGAAATGAGTTGTCCAGTCCCACAAAATAAATCCAACTAATCTTATGCTAACTGTATTTTCTTGGGTGTATGTCCCATTGATTTATTTGGGAATCAGTCCAGTGGATTTTAATGAGATTTACCAGCAAGTAATTGTATATAGAGGATTGCCACTTAATATGCTGACATCCTTTTTGGTCCTAAAGCCCAAGAGCTCTCTAGCATAACTTCACTATTGTTCTTATGTACATAATTGGCACACACACACCCCGGTCAATTGGGTTATGAAGTGGCAGAGAGGCAGTTCAGCTGCGTAAGTCTGTTGTAGCAAAAAGGGAGGGGGGCTTCTTGCACTTGAAAGACATTTTGCTAAGCTTTAGTGAACAAGGATCAGCTTCATCAGATTCATGAAGTGTTTCTTCAGTATACATATGTGGTCATAAAAGAAGAAAAAATGTCAACAGTGGGATCAAAAGCTAGGGAAATGTCAGAGGTACAATCTGTAACATTTCTGGGTGAAGCAAAAATAATATAAACTGAGGACAATGACCATTCACAACAGCAATAATAGCTGATAACACAATCTTATTGGATTTGCTAAGCTTGCCTAAAACCTGTGGCTCGAGAGGAGCACAGAATTCCTGGCTGAACCTAAAGGGGGAAGTGTCAAGCCTCCTGGTAAATTTTAATTCAGCAGTTCCTTTGAAATGCTTTTGTTGAATAATGGGGACTTACCGGTCAGCAACAGGATGTCCTAGGAGACTGAAATGTTCTCCCACGGGCTACTAAATTGTGCTTTTTTAAAACAATAGGTTTGTATGCATTTAGTGTTCTGTGTATCCTCCATTGAAATATATGTCATCTTATGCCAACACTACCTTTTCTCTGTTTACACTGTGTGAACAGAAGAAAGGTAGTATTGGCATGAGATGACATATATTTCAATAGAGGATGAGCAAGTGACTTTGAGACCTTGATGGTATGGTCAGTGTAGTTTTGGTGGGTACGGGAACAGAACTGGCACTGGCTGTGAATTTGCCTTCCTCGCTCTGGAGTTATCAGCTCTTTGGGAAAAGGGGAGCACGTGCAAGGGAAATCATCCCCAGTTCTTGTGGGAAAGGAAACTGGCTAAGGAAAGAAAGATCAAGACCTAGTCCTTAAGGAGGATCCAGACTTAACATCCCACCAGCTCGCTAAAAATTCATTATGCTATGGAAGCAGCACAAAGCAGGCTCAGCTGAATGCAGATGGGACCACATAGAATCTGTAGCCCACTGATAAATGGAGCCAAGAATCTGGAACACAACTGGAAATCTTTTTTCTAGGCAAGCACAGAAAGGAAAATGGTGTAGGCAGGGCTATTTTTGGGCGGGAACGCACAGGAACAGAGTTCCAGCTGACTTCAGAGTTGGCCACGCCTACAGTCTCTCCCCCCCTGGGCTCCCCAGGCGCCTCGCAAGCTGCAAGGTGCCTGGGGAAGCCAATCCAATCCAGGGAGGGAAGACAGTTTAAACTGCGGGGTGCCTGGTGAAGCTGATCCAGAAATAACCTTCCTTCCCTCGGGTTCCCCATGCGCCTCACAAGCCACGGGGCACCTGGGGAAGCTGATCCTAGGAGGGAGCTGCTGTCAGGGGTGTGGCCTAATATGCTAATGTGTTTCTGCTGTTGGGTGTGGTCAATTAGGCTAATGAGTTCCTGCAGGGCTTTTTCTACAAAAGAAGCCCTGGGTGTAGGCATTGTATCACCCAGGGCCACTGGGACATACTGTGCCTGGGGCAGGTCCTCACTTCAGATATGCAGGTAAGCACGACTGTCTTCTGCCCTTTACTTGGTAATAGAAGTGGCCTTGAGACAAGAGAGTCAGATGACTAAATAATAGTTTGAGCCCAGTGGATCCTGATCAAAATAATGATACTATTTAGCATTTATATTGTGCTTTTAGTATTTAGAGGGCCTTGCATGCTTTTTTGTCTTATAAGCCTTACAACTGATCTATAATGTAGGCTAGTATTATTATCCCCACATTGCAGATATTTTTATTCATTTATATATATCTATAGATAGATATATAGATATATATATATAATTTATTTATTTAGGTAGATTGTGTTCCACTTTGCCTCCCCAAGGGGAACCCGAAGTAATTTACAATATCATTCTCCACCTCCTCCATTTTATCCTCACAACAATCCTGTGAGGTGGTTAGGCTGAGAGATTCTGACTGGCCCAAGATCACCCAGCAAGATTCCAAGGCAGGGTGCAGATCTGTGCTGGGCCCATAACCTGCTGGGGATAACTGGTGTGGTTAGTCCAGTTACCACTAGTTAGAAGAGTGCTTAAACAGAGCTACAAACGCAGCAGCGTTACTTTACCAGGTTGCGCAGCTTACAAAGCTACACAGAGTCATATTGCAAGTTTAGCAGAGAAATACTTTTCTCTTTCTTTGAGAAGTACACTTTGGATAGGAAAGAGCAGAGGGAGGATAGAGTACCAACTTACTAGCTAAAGGATGGAAGCAGATGCCAAGAGGGCCATCTGCCTCATGGTTCCAAGTCAGCACAGCGTGTTGTCTCTCTTGGTGCGTGCAGGGAGAGTTCATCTTCACCTGAGAGAGAACGGAAGGATGGGAAATTGTCCCTGAGAACACAGTCTACATTTCAAAGGGAACAGTGGAAGAAGAGTAGACACAGGAAGAAAGGTCAGTGTGCCTATCTAGCTATCTAGTCTCTCTTGCCACAGAGTCTGGAGGCTGAGGCAGGGACATCATACCTGGAACTTCCAACAGATCTGAACATGGGTCTCCTAGATTCTACTCCTACTCCAACCACAGCACCACACTGGCTGCACTGGAAAGAGTGTGGCTTGCCAAAGGCCACTTGAGTTTGTTAGCAGAAGTATGATGTGAACTGGGAACCTCCTAGATCACAGGACATTCTCTTAGCCACTGTGCTACATCAACTCCACAACAGTTGCTGAACATCCTGCTCAATGGGCTAGGGTGTTTGAGCCTCATTTATATATTGCAGAACTATTACCTGCCAGTTAATGTACTATGGTTAAGTTCTACTTACTTGGTCCTTCTTTCATCTTAATTTTAAAGATTTGAAATTTACTTGATTACTGGCAAAGTGGGAGGGAGGACAAGGAGTGTTTCTGTGGGCTTTGGGTGTAGCTGTTGCATACTCACGCACCTGCATGTTGGAAATGCTGTTGCTACACTTTTGTTCAAGGGAGAGTGAGACACAGTGGGCATACAGTGGCAAAAGGAAATGAGTCAGAATGACCAACAGCCACCACTGGGGACATAGCTTTTGGCTTTAACATTACATTAAGGGTAAGTTATAAGATGGCTCTCATAATATTTAGTATTTCCATAGTGCTTTCTTTAAGCCCTATAAAGGGTTCTTACTAAACCATGCAGCCCTGCGTGATGGTACGCCAATCTTATTATCTCCATGTCAATCTTATTATTCTCCAAACTTTTCATTGGCCTGGGTGTTTGGTACAAAAAAAAAGGGGGGGGGAGTGGGTTGAGGTTTGAGTTGCCAACCTCTCAGTGGTACCTAGAGATTTCCCAGAATTACAACTGATGTCCTCCAAACCTCCGAGTTCTGTTCCCCTGGAGAAAATGGCTGCTCTGGAAGGTAGGCTTTCAGTGCATTATACCTACTGAGGTCCTTCCCTAAACCCCACCCTCTCCAGGCTCTACCCCAGACCTCCCAGAATTTCCCAACCCGGAGTTGGCCACCCTAAGTGGGGGAAAGAGATAGTCGAGGGGACAGACAGACTCAGGTCTACAGTTTGTAGCCTTCTTGAAATGGAGATGCTCCTGGAAGAAGGTCTTTTATTTGTTTATTTGTTTATTTATTGTTTAGACTTTTAGGCCGCCCTTCCCTGCAAGCAAGGCTCAGGGCAGTTTACAACAAAATAAAAACACAACAATCTAAGTTAAATTAAACCGGTGTTAAAACACAGTACAAAGTCATAAGTCAAAAGCAATTCCAGTGTGGCGAATAATTTGAATAAAAAGTTGAACTACCCAGAGCCTCCAAGGGGGCAGGAAACCTGAGAGCACCAGACTAATTGCTGTCCCATCACTGTCCTCAACCAAAAGTTTGACGGAACATCTTTGCCTTATAAGCCCTGCAGAAAGGCCATACACCCTTCAGGAGCCCAATGTTCTTCCGCAAAGAGTTCCACCAGGGGGAGGCCAGGGCCGGATCTCTTTTGGGCTGGGGACCACCAGGAGATTTTTAGTACCTGAGCGTAATGCTCTGTTGTGGGCATACTAAGAGAAATTAGGATCCGACATTGCAGTTGTCCTTTGGGTACATGGTGTGATATGTCTCTCTGTATGGCACGGGGAGATCCCATGGTGACACACTGACAGGAAATCTCCTAACTGCATCCTAAGCACTTTGTATCCGCTCTTTCCTGTTGCCTTCTGGAAAGCAAATGATTCCCTCAGGCTGGATGGAAATATACGTTCACAATTAGGAAGAATAATGCAAGGTGAGAGCAAAGGGAAGGGAGTTGCTGGGGAACAACTTGCCAGCTACACAACTTGCCAGCTACACAACAACTTGCCAGCTGTGTTTGTGTCCCCTTCCAGGTGTAAAGTCCAGGGGTGGCTACAGGGATAAGCCTTTTGGCAGCAGCCAGAATGCTCTTGGCTACTATTTCATGGCCATTGAGTGAGCTGAACACTGAATTCAGATTCTGCTCAGGATGTAGTTTTTCTTTTCTTAATTTTAAATGTTTTTTTAAACAACTAATTAAGATGCTTTGTAAGCCACTTTGGGACCCTACCAGAGAGAACTGTGGGGGTCATAAGTTGTCTTAAAAAATAATAAACACTTTCTGTTGTATTGTCATACAAGTTGGCTGATAATACTTGAGAGGGAGAAACAATTCATATTCAAGACTTGGAACATAGCAATATACATAAAGTAGCCTGCATTACGTTAATTTCTGATGGTGTGTGCAGTAAGCACACATTCCTTTCTGTTTACCTGAGGCTTTCTAAATAAGTGGGGCCTTTGAGGCTGGGAAGGACCGATAATATTGACTAGGGATGCTGCGTTCATGAGCTCCTCCTGAATCTATAATCTAAGCCCATTTTTGCTTCTCACCCTGAAGGACAAGTCGTTTACTGGCAAGCCTCTGTTGGAATCTGGCCTTCCTTTCGCAAACTGCATCCCCTAGACTAAGCAAACTTGGGTGCCTTCATCGCAAAAGAAAGAACGGTTGGGTTTTTTGTCCCCCTTTGTTTACTATGAATGAAATTCTTCTCGGTGTTTTGGGATGAGATTTATGGATAATTTCACCACAGTGGCAAAGGAATTTTCACCACCCTCATGATGAGTTGATAGTGGGGCATAATAATCTCACCCCTTCTATGGGTTTATGGTGATTTCTGTGCTTCCAGAGGCTCTGTGTTATTTTTAGGACTCTGTACCAGTGTCAGAAATGCTCCTGATAAAGCCTTAGTCGCTCACTAACCCACCCACCTCAGAAAGGCAGGCTTCTATCCTCAGCTAACTGGGCCTACAGTAAAGGTTGCTGTTCTTGAAATAAAAACCATTCTGGTAGATGAATGGTGGGTTGGGTGGGTGCCAGGTTCTATTCACCTAAGGTGTACATTTTAAAAAACATAGAACATGAAGGATGGCTGTAGTGAGTATGGCCTTGCCATTTTTATTTATTTATTTAGTTGGCCCCTGAATACTTCTGGTATACTTCTGGTATACTTCTGAATACTTCCAACTCCTGTTGGAACTCTCTGCCAAATGACAACAGGGCCCTGCGGGATCTTATGCAATTCCACAGGGCCTATAAGGCAGAGATGTTCCAGCAGGCTTTTGGATTTTTTCACTGGCTGGCCTTCCTCCCCCCCCCCCCCCTTCTGCATTTTTGGTTCTGATTTCTCTCTCCCCTGCCCAGAAAATGGCCAGATAGTCCAGAATTGGGATAGAAAATTTATAAGACGCCATCTTGGATCTTTTTATTCTGGTTCTTTTACTTTTTATCAAATTGTATCCTGGGCCGCAGTGGCTCAGGGGTTAAGACGCTGAACTGCAAACCGGAAGGTCAGTAGTTCGGCAGTTTGAGACCTGAGTGCCGCATGATGGCATGAGCTCCCATCTCTTGCCCCAGCTCCTGTCAACCTAGCAGTTTGAAAGCAAGAAATTGGAAGTAGATAAATAGGTACCGCTTTGGTGGGAAGGTAACAGCATTCCGTGCACCTTGGCATTTAGTCATACCAGCCACATGACCACGGAAACGTCTTCAGACAGCACTGGCTCTTCGGCTTGGAAACGGAGATGAGCACCGCCCCCTAGAGTTGGTTTTGACTGGCTTTTGAGCAAGGGAAACTTTTACCTTTACACTGAATTTTAACGTTTTGTATATTTACATGGCATTATGCTCTCTTGTACATCACCCAGAGCCCAGCATAAGCTAGGATAGGGTGATTAACAAATTGAAATCGTCATCATCATCATCAGGGCTCCGTTGGGGCCGGGGCGCGCCGGAGCGCCGCTCTGGGAGAGAGGAGGCGGGGGGGCGGGCACTTAACAAAGCCCCGCCCCCCCGGCCTCCCCCCCACGTCAATGCTTGGGGCCGGCGGAGCGCTGCCGGCCCCGAGAAGAGTCCTGTCCCTCGTCCCTCCCACTGCTCCCGAGGCCGCGGCAGAGCGCCGCGGCCCGGGAAGCCCCTTTCCTCCCCCCCCTCAATACTCCCTCCCTCCCTCCCTTCCTTCCTTCTCTCTTTCTCTCCCCCCACCTACCTACTTACCTTCCTCTTCCTTCCTTTCCCCCTTCCTTCCTTCCTACTCTCTCTCTCTCCCCACCTACCTACCTACCTGTTCCTTCCCCTCTCCCTTCCTTCCTTCCTTCCTTCCTTCCTTCCTTCTCTCTCCCCCCCTTCCTACCTACCTTACTGTTCCTTCATTTCCCCCTTCCTTCCCCTTTCCCTTCCTTCCTTCCTTCCCTCTCTCCCCACCTACCTACCTGTTCCTTCCCCTCTCCCTTCCTTCCTTCCTCCCTCTCCCCCCTTCCTTCCTTCCTTCTCTCTCTCCCCCCACCTTCCTACCTACCTTACTGTTCCTTCCTTTCCCCCTTCCTTCCCCTTTCCCTCCCTCCCTCCCTCCCTCCCTTCCTTCTCTCTCTCTCCCCACCTACTTACCCACCTTCCTGTTCCTTCCCCTCTTTCTTCCTTCCTTCCTTTCTTCTCTCTCTCTCCCCCACCTACCTTCCTGTTCCTTCCTTTCTCCATCCTTCCCCTCTCCCTTCCTTCCTTCCTCCTTCTCTCCCCCCTTCCTTCCTTCCTTCCTTCCTTCTCTCTCTCCCCCCACCTTCCTACCTACCTTACTGTTCCTTTCTTTCTTCCTTCCTTCCCCCCTTCCTCCCTTCTTTATTCCTCCCTCCTCCTTTCCTTTCTTCCTTCCTTTCTTTTTCTTTCTTTTCTCTCTCTCCCCCACCTACCTACCTTCCTTCCTGTTCCTTTCCTTCCTTCCCCCTCCCTCCCTTCTTGCCTTCTGACACACCTGACGTCAGGGATGTGTGACCTTATGACACTTCCGGTGACGTCAGGGGGTGTGGCATATGCAAATAAGTTATGCTAATGAGCTCCTGCACCTCTTTTTTTACGAAAGGACCCCTGATCATCATCAACCCAACTAAAATGCTTAGGCCATTTTTTCCCTGGTTATTTGACTGTTCTAGTCCTGTATTTCTGGTACTGTAAGGATGGCTCGATGGGGAGTGAGCTATTTACTTATTTAAAATGCTTATGTTCCCACCTCGTAAATATATATTCTTGGAGTGCCTTCCAATAAAACAATAAAGAGAGATATAAAAGTCGAAAACTATCAGTATAAAAATATGTAGATGCAAGAGTAAAACCATTAAAAGGCTCACCAGCAGATAAAAATATAATAAACTAAGACCATGAAGCAGCAGTGCCAAACTTTGAAATGACCATAAAAGTTGGGACCAGTATTGGTGAAAACATGTCAAGGCAGGGGGCAGTAAAAACCACAGGATTAAAAGTGGGGGTGCAGGGTGGGCAAGGCTGAGATAGCTCACCCCAAATTTTGGGAGGAAAAAAGATTTGCTGACAGGTGAACAGGGAGGGAGTTCCAAGGATGTGTAGAATTCAGGCATACTCTGAGGCAGCTGCATAAATTAGGTTATCAGGTCAAGAGCTTGAGCTGATCCAACATCTTTACAATTCGAATAGAAAGAAAATTCTGTCATTTTAGACTTCCCCTGTCACTCTGACAATTTGATGGGGAAAGCATTGCCCCCCCCCCCCCAAATGAAACAGCTAGAATCCTCTCAAGGTCTGGACCTGACAGCCCTAAGCTCTGTATTCTGCTGTTCTAGCAGAAGATGGAAGAGACGTTCACTTTCCTAGTCTTTGTGATTAATGTGTTCCTGCTGCTTAAAACAGCGGAGGGTAAAGAAAGGATGGGCACCCCTGCTGTTCTACGAAGGCCAGGGAATAAGCAGAAATTTTCTCCAACGAGCGATGGAAGCAAAGTTTGCTTCTCTGTGCCTTCATGCAGGAAAAAAAATCTGTTGCATTTTGGTCTGGTGGACACTAGTTGGTAGGCTCTCTGTTTTCTGTTGGGGGAGGGGAAGCAACAGCTCTCGTGAAGACTGGCGAAGACTCTAGTAAGCCTGAAATATAGGAGCAGCAACTAGTCAGAACGTGGTTCCAGGTAGTCAGCCACATTGCTCTGAAGCAGTAGAACAAATGTAGAGTCCAGTGGCACCTTTAAGACCAACAAAGGTTTATTCAGGGTATGTGATCCTATCGCTGCTAATGTAGACTTCAAGTTGGAATGGATGTAAGAGATTTTGTCAGCAACGTGGTGAGCAAAACGATCGCAGCAGGTGTAGAGCAGTTCATCTCCCAATAGGCTCCTGATAGGGTTGCCAGCTCTGGGTTGGGAAATACTAGATATTTTGGGGGTGGAGCCTGAGGAGGGCGGGGTTTGGGGAGGGGAGGGATGTGAATTGGGCATGATGCCATGGAGTGTACTTTCCAAAGCAGCCATTTTATCCAGGTGAACTGAACTCTGTTGCCTGGAGTTCAGTTGTAATCTCAGGAAATCTCTGGGCCCCACCTGGAGGCTGGCAACCCTAGTAGTGACCATCTTGAAGCGTTCTGCAGGTCTACACTGGGCAGATTTGGTGGTGGCAGAGAAACATTTTCTCTTTATTGCCATCACCCCCACAGAGTAGGCTTTAAAATGAGCTCATGTGTTGTGTGATTCGTCTTGAGTCTTTCTCCATTTATATATGAGTAATGGCACCTTTTTTTAACCAACAAAAAGCAGCACTGGGTATTATAATGATTGAAGTATGGATTCCCCCACTCCAAGGATATTTTTATGGGAGAGTTAACATTGGCTGCTGATCAGAAAATATTTGACGTGGCTTGTTCCTGTGGCTGTTAAGAGAAGCGTAATATGCAAGCATGAGTATACTATATGTGAAGATTTTCACAGCATGGGGCAGTGGCAAGTGGCAAAACCGGCAACCCTATTTCTGACTCCGGCAAAGAGGGGGAATGTTGCTGCTCACCACCATAAGACAAATGTGTACATGGAAAAAATACCAGAGGGGCAAAGTGATATTTAGCCTGTAACCTTCTGCTGTGGTTTTGGTTTTCTAGGAACATTCTGGTGTTACCATCACTGTGTAATATTAGGCTGGCTGGCTGCTGAGTAGATGATGAAAGCTGAAAAACTGGGCCACCTACTGACAAGGTAAGCATCTCTGCCTATTCAGAGAGGCCTCCCTACGTATACAGAAAATATGATTTTGTAAATTAACCCAAAGCTAAAATACCTGAAAAATTATCCTGATGGGGACTAAATATGCTCTAGAAAAAAAATGGAATATTGTGAGAGTACCTATAACCAGTTAAAGTAGGAAAAAAGGGGAACACCGCCACGATTTTAAAGCCTGAAGTGGGCAATTTAAAAATGCTGTGAAGGCACACTCCTGATTAGTCCCGCGGCATGGTGGGATGAGGTGCTCTTGTTACCCTTCCCCCCTTTCATGTACCAGAATGGATGGGGGAGGGGAACATTTCAACACTTGAAAAAGCCTTGGGAGGGGGACAGGAGGACCTCATCCTGCCATGCTGTGGGCCTGGTCAGGATCAGGCCTTTGCTTATTTTTAAATCTCCCAATTTAGGCTTTAAAATGGTGGTGGGGTCCGCATGACAAACATGAGGATGCCACCATGTCTGTTTTGGCCCTGAGAGCTTATAGAATCCTGGAAAGGAAGATCTGGGGTGAAAGTGTGGAATTTCCACATTATTCTTTCCATTCCTCAGAGACCCCTAGTATGTAGGGAACTTGTTTCCTTTCTGGTTTATCATGACCCAGTTAGCTGTACTGGAGTGCCATAATAAGGAGGAGCAAGCCATTCTGCAGAGACTCCTCTCTCTTATGAATTGGCAGTTATCACATGTGGGAGAAGTTTCCCTGGACAGAATATGGTAGCTATCTTATGATATTAGTTTGTAGACTATTTAGAGGAACCCTGAGGTTTCTCAGATGCTTATCAGGGGGGTTTCAGTAGGAAGAGCAGTAATGGCAGACAAGTGACCTAAAAAGAAATTTTCCTACCTGCCACCATTTTCTTCTGCAATTTAGATCTTTTGAGGAGTGTTGGAGGAGGCAATTTCACATTCCCTTTCAATAGCAAGCAACAACCATTGATTCAGGTGGGTAACCATGTTGGTCTGAAGCAGCGGAACAAAGTTTGAGTCTAGTGGCACCTGTAAGACCAGCCAAGTTTTACTCAAGGTATAAGCTTTCATGGGCATGCACACTTCTTTAGATACCCATGTTTGACTAATATTACTAAATATCATAGCCCAGGAGATGCAAACAGGATTATACATAAAAATTCCATAAGAACATAAATACATCCAGCATCCTGTTAACAGACCTGAAGGGCCAGCAAACAGGGCATAATAGCCTCCTAGCGCTAATATTCAGAGATTTGCTGAATGGAGGTTCCCTTTAGTCACTATGGGTAGTGATTGATGGACCTCTTCTCCATGAAACTGTCTAACCTTCTTTCAGTGCTATCTGTGTTTGTGGACAAGAAGAAGATATGGCCATACCAGTGGGTAGGAGACAGAAGGAACGAAGGTGCAAAGTTTAGAGTTTTATTAGATCTTCTAGATCCCCACATTTTGCTAATTGTCTCATCAGGGGATCTTGTATAAAAACTTCTCGGCTCCCATCTTGAACAATGTTTGTGGTCATCAGCAATGTTCTCTCTAAGCTGTGGAGTCTTTGTGAGCTACTTTGTGAGCTACTAGCATTAAAGTTGTGAGTGAGCAATTTGGCTACATTAGTTTGCTCTGGAGCCGTCCTTTCTGAGCTAAGACAAAAATATGTGAGCCAGAGGCTAAAAAACTGTGAGCGAGCTCACACTAAATCAGCTTAGAAGGAACACTAGTCATCAGTACCTTCACCGGCAGTGAATTCCATAGTTCAATTACTCTGCAAGTAAAGAAGTATTTCTTTTTGTTGGCCCTGAACTTATTTCCTAACTTAATTCAGTGCCCCGAGTTCTAATATTACGGGAGAGGGAGGAAAAGCTCTCTGTCTGCTTTTTCTATCCCATCTTTCATGTTTCCCTTTAGCTGTCCTTTTTCTAGAATGAAAAGCCCCAGACTCTCCAAACTTTCCTCAGAGGAAAGATCTTTAATTCTTTAATCATCTTAGTTGCCCTCTTCTGTACTTTTTCCAGTTCCATAATAACTGCACACTGTTTCCTAAATGAGGTGAAACCACTGCTCTATACTGGTGCATTACAATATTGACCTAATAATTCCTAGCATGGAGTTTGCCTTTTTTTCATTGCTGTTGCTTGCTGGGTCAACATTTTGATCAAGATTTCCGCTACAACCCAAGATCTCATCCAACCTCAGTTTTAGCCAGTTCAGATCCCATCAGTGAATATTTAAAATTAGGATTTTAAAATTCCAGTATGTATCACCTTACACTTACCCATGCTCAATTTCATTTGCCATGTTGTTGCCTACTCACCCAGTTTAGAGACATCCTACTGTAGCTCTTCACAATTTTCCTGCAAACCTGACTACTACGCTGCTCACCCCAATTCCAAATAATTTATGAACAAATTAAACAGTACCCGTCCCAATACCAATCTGTGTGGGACCCCCCTGCTCACTTCCCTCCATTCCTATTTTTTGCTTCCTACCATTTAACTATTTTTCCTCTAGAAATTTGTCTGCATATCTACATACAGAAAGTGTGACACTCCCCAAAACGTTGGGTCTGGTGCCCTGTGATAACAGTTACAAGTGAGTTGTGGGTCCTCAGTTCCTAGGCACACAGTGTGCCTGGTTTTGACTGTGACTGTAGCGTGTGTGGGGAAGGGGCTTCTTAACCCGCTATTTTCATGACCTGAAACAGTACTGGGGGGGATGGGACCTCATCCTTCAAAATCTCCCACTCCAGTATTCTCATAAGCTGCCAGGAACTTGGAGCAGGCTGTTTCTCTCTTCTCCACTCCCTTTAACTGACATTCAGCTATGTTCAATGTTCTGACTCTCCTAGAGCATCTTTAGTTTTTATCAGTCCAGGATTTTATTTGGGGGGATTAATTTACAACATTTTATTTTCCACATTCCTGTAGAGACCCTTACTTTGTATGTCAGTGGGCCCGGTTTTGCTGCTTCAAGTACCAACACAGGAGCCAGCAGGTTTACCATTAGTCTCTGGCTGCTTCCACATGGGGATGTTCCTGTATGGACAGTGGGATGATGCCCCTTCCATTTTTGGAAGCATGCACTTGACATTGCGTTCATTCTGAACGCGACTTGTGGGACTTTTGGGCCTTCCTCTTTGGGCCTTATCTAAGGAAAGCCTCCTCTGATCTGGCTTGCAGGAGGAAGGGTGTAGCATCTATGAGGCCAGTGTGCCCACAGGCAGTATGGGCAGGGAGACAGAGTTGAGCACCAGCTTCAAAATGTCACTGCTCAGTTTTGCATTTCCTCCCCACTCTTCTAGCACTTGAAAAGGCTTTTTAAAATTCAGAGCTGAGCTTTGGTACAGCTTTGCATCACTGCTCAGCTGGGATAGGGAAGGCGAGTTGATGAGCCATGTGGAGGGCAGTGCACTTGTCCATGCAATGGAGGCAAAGGGGGAAGGGTGGAGTGTGGTTAGGCAGGTATGGATCTTGCTCCCTACCATTCTACTCACCGCTGCTTCCCCAACAGGGGTACCCCTTCCTATCCCCTGTGTGGAAGCAGTTGTAGTGACAGGGGTGAAAGCTCAGCCAGTGGATTCGTGGATGACACCTGGAGTGACTAATTATTCCCTGAGCTCCAGCATCACTCTGTAATGTATCAACTATCGGGCTGTACAATAACTGACGTTTTCCCTTCAGTTCTTTATTTACAAAGTAAAGCAGCCTTTCATAAGAGGGTCATAAAATTCAGTTATAGAAAGTGTACATTTACATTAACCTTGGACTTTGTTTTAAACTAGATTTATTTTAAAAACAAAACCTTTTTATAGCTGAAAAGGCTTAATTTTTTTTTTAAAAAAAACTGTTTTGTTTTTTTAAAATCATTGATCTTCATCCACCCTTTACGTAATGGCCTTGAGAAACCACTGCTCATCAGAGTTGTAGGCAGTAATTAGCTTCATACATTTGTGTATCTTCAGGGCTTTTTTTGTAGAAAAAGCCCAGCAGGAACTCATTAGCATAATAGGCCACACCAAGCAGCAGAAACTCATTAGCATATTAGGCCACACCCCTGACAGCCCAGCTCCCTCCCAGGATCGGCTTTCCCAGGTGCCCTGCAGTTTTTGGGGCGCATGGGGAATCCGAGGGAAGGAAGGAAGTTTCTGGATCGGCTTCCCCAGGCACCCCACAGCTGAAGGGTGTCTGGGGAACCCGAGGGGGAGGGAAGGCAGTTTAAACTGCCTTCTCTCCCTGGATCGGCTTGGCTTCCCCAGGTGCCCTGTGGCTTGTGAGGCGCTTGAGGAACCCAAGGAGGGGAGGCTGTAGGCGTGGCCAGCTTGGAAGCCAGCCGGAACTCCGTTCCTGTGTGTTCCTGTCCCAAAATAGCCCTGTTTCTTCAAGTCATAAACTCTGCGAATGATATCATAAGAACATAAGAGAAGCCATGATGGATCAGGCAAATGGCCCATCCAGTCCAACACTCTTTGTCACACAGTGGTCAAAACCCAGGTGCCATCAGGAGGTCCACCAGTGGTGCCAGAACTCCAAAAGCCCTCCCACTGTTGCCCCCCAAGCACCAAGAATGCAGGGCATCACTTGCCCCAGACTGAGAGTTCCTATCTATACTTTGTGGCTAATAGCCACTGATGGACTTCTGCTACATATGTTTATCCAATCCCCTCTTGAAGCTGCCTATCCTTATAGCCACCACCACTTCTTGCAACGGTGAATTTCACGTGTTAATTACTCTTTGGGTGAAGAAGTACTTCTTTTTATCTGTTCTAAGCCTACTGCTCATTAATTTCATTTAGTGCCCACAATTTCCTGTAGTGTGAGAAAGGGATGAAAGTATTTCTTTTTCTACCTTCTCTATCCCATGCATAATTTTGTAAACCTCTGTCATGCCTCTTGCATTCTACGTGAGTTCACAACCCTGGCTGTGCCTCTTTTCAATCAGCCTCTGCTGGGAATAGGTAGTTCTATCATATCTCTTCCCTGAAGCTTTTAATTATTCCACATGTAAAGATCAGCAAAGTGACTCATTTCCAGAGGAGAGTGCCTGTTGTGTGTCTTCATGAGTCTCTGTTCAGGGCAGCTTCCTGATTAATAGGAGGCAGAGCTGTAAGGAGGTGTAAGAATTAGTAAATCATGCAGATGCTCACAAAGAAGACTCCTTCGAGGGTAGGTCATTCTTACACAAGCTACCCTTTTTTTTGGTTTCAGTATGAAATGTGCCTCCACTTTTTAATTCAGAAAGAAAGTACGCATTTGCTTTCCAAATTTTGGGAAACAGTTTTACAGTCTAAAAGCCAGATTAGGAGTTTAGAATTTAAGACAATGAGCTTCTGCACTCTTTTACTGTGAGCACAATACACAGGTATCTGCTTGTATCCAGGAATCCACTAAACCACAAGAGGGCTCTGAGCTAAATGCAACCCAGAACCACCCAGGCGTTACTTTCATCCTTTGTCCTATTCCACGAGTGTCTATGGTGGTGCTGGAAAGTGCTGTCAAGTTGTAACTAATTTATGGCCACCATGTGGGGTTTTCAAGGCAAGAGACTTTCAGAGGTGGTTTGCCATTGCCTGCCTCTGCATCACAACACTGGTATTCCTTGGGGGGGTCTCCCATACAAATACTGACTAGGGCCCTTCCTGCTTAGCTTCCATGTTCTTGTGAGATTGGGCTACCGTGGGCTATAGGGAGTGTCTATCCGGACATTTTAATACCAGCCACCTCAGGAGACTGAAAATGGCAACTGGTTTTTGTGCAGCGATTAGAACACGGCAGAGATCCGAATGTGACACCTATTAACCATGCTTTGTAGCACAGGCAGTTCTTCTGTCGGATCCTGTGACAACTGCCCCAGAGACAAGATCATGCCATTCTGGGGCTGCTGTGTGCCTGGTGAACTTCATAGCTCATTCTTGCAAAGTTGCTGTTTTTCCTGATGTCTCAAATATCAACGCAAGGATGACGTTTGTATAAAGGTTGCTGGGTCAGTTGGATGTCACTTATCATCTGTTTTACTTTTCTGTGTGTGACTTCCAGCTCTTTAATTGGTCTGACTGGATTGTTCAGTGAAGGCACTAGGACCTTGCGGAGAACAGCCAGCCTAGCCCTGGATTCCAGGCTGGCTTGCCTTGGTGACGTAAGCTAGAAGCCCTGTCTCTCTCTCTCTCTCTTCTCTCTCTCTCTCTCTCTCTCTTTCGCTGTGTGTGTCTCTCTCTCTTCCCCCTCTCCCCCCTCCCTTCCCAAGCTCTCTAACATTAAAGCGAAAATGCTCCTTTCTGTGCCTCCTCGTGCAGGGATCGCCACTTTTGGCTACAACAAAAGCAACAAGAAGGTAAGGAAGCCAGTCAAGGCTCCCCCAGCCCCCCCCCCCTTCCTATTCCCAAGATCTTGGAAACGTCCTTGGCTCAGAGGAGGAGAAGTAAAAAAGAAGGGGGGGGGAAGGGTGGCCTGTCCCCCCTCCCCTAAATATTCCAGCTGTGTAAGGGGGGGGGCAGGCTTCTACCAATTATTTGGGGAGATTGGGAGGCTAGGAACTAGGCTTCCCAATAGGAAAACAAACCTCACGGGTTGACTGATCTTGGCCTCTGTTCCCTTGGTGACCCCCCATCCATCCCCTCACCACCAGCCCCCTTGCCAAGGCCAGAGTGTTCCCAAGGGCGAGTTTGGGTCTGGAGCAAACGGGGCCCTGAAATAAGCTGGGTAGACGAGAACAACAGGCAAGTAAATCACGACACTTAATGAATCTTCTCAGACATTAATATGCCGTGGGGTTCATCCCTGCACCCCCAATTATGGGTTTTGGCAGGCTGAGGGAAACGAGGGTATGCATCCAGGAGAAGGCTGGGTGGTCTCTGATGCTGGAAACAGGAGGCAGTTCAAATGCCAGGCATGGGGTTCAAACCAGAATCAGACCAAGGCCTTGCTTTTTAACCCTCTCCTGACTTTCCAGGGGGACCGAGACTTGTGAACTCCCCCCCCCCCAAAGGGTGGGGTTCCAGGATGTGGTTTCCGTGGCATCCACGTGTTCTGAGGCAGCATGTGCCGTACAGGATTCTTTCCCCTCCATCTCCACCACTCTTTCTGCTCCCCGCATCTGGGGTGAGATAGGAATACTGAGCGTGCTGGAGAGGCAAGGGGGGCATTTAGCTTGCAGCAGAGGAGCTGTGGCCGAAAGGGCATTCTGCCTACGACTCCTTCCTCATCAGGGCTGTCAGTTGGGAACCTGAAGGGCCTTGCCAGGTTTGGAAAATGCAAGGTGGCCTCCTGGATTATTTATTTATTTTTAAGATGGGGCGTGGAGTAGTTTTTCCTGTGGCAAGAAGCATGATCTAGTGTTGGGGCTGAATTTCTTGTTGTAGCTGAGAAATGGGACAAAGAGGGAGATTTAGGAACTCGGAGCCCAGACTTCTGAAATTTTACATGTTTGTTATTGTTGATTCATTGTCTGCTCATATGCCTGTGTTGTCAGGTAAAAGGGATTTTTTTTGGGGGGGGGGTGTCTGTTTGATTTTCCTGTGCCTCAGCTCTTTCCATAGCTGAGATCTGGAGCTGAAGGCTAAAACAATGAATGTGCAGATCGTGTTCAATGTGGTAATGAAGTTGGACAAAAGCCCCAGGTAGGAGGGCAAAGGCCAAATTTGGGTAATTAATTGTGTTTCTCCATATTAGGGGCAAGTACAGCCCTTGAAGGATCTCTAGCCATCTTAATCTCTCCGTGCCTTCCTGCCAACTTCTCTTTGAACTAGGATGACATTTGCTTATTCTGACCAATGACTGACAGGAATGTGTAGAAACAGGCAGATGAGGGCTGAACTTGTGTTTTGGTGGCAGGAGCAGGACAGGGTTTAATCTGTGGGGGGTTATGTGTACAGATATCAGCATGTCCCAAAAAGACAAATTGCCAGCAATGCAGACAATTAATATAATTTGTGGTTCCATGTAAAATTAATGCTTTGCTTGTTTTGCATGTGTATATATTTTTACCTGCACCTCCCTATGCATCCAGCTGTGTGTATTGGATGCGTGCTTGCTTGTGCATGCGAGTTCTCTGTGTGGGTTTTATATTTTTATACTACTACTACTACTAATATTATTATTACAGTTTTCCAGCAATGATTTCTTTTGGATTGGCATTTTATTTCATGAATCTGGTACTGGTTTGCTGAGAAAAGTTTGAAAGAAGCGCTGTCAACAGTGAGCTGGGGCGAAATGTACTTCAGGGAGGGAATGTGTTTCTCAGTGCATGTGCACACGTGTGCTTTAGTGAGTGGGCACTCACTTATTATGGTGGTATGTGTGCACAATCTCATTGTATGTATGTCCATCATTTGTGTGATCTCTACTATCTGTGTAGCATGTGTAGCTGCATTTGGATAACAATAATAATAATTGTGCATGGTTAGGTAAGGAGGAGTCATTTGATGGCTGTATGGTACATTGGATACCTAAACTGAAGAATTTTTGTTTCAGCTTGCAACATTCTACATGTATACCTTGCAAAAAAAGCCTGGATTGTGATGTGTTGTGTTTTGAGACTGAAGAGCCAACCAATGAGACTAAACCAGCCTTGGCACAAGATCTCCGGCTTAAGCCGATTATGGATTTTATTCAGTGTATCTCTGAGTCAGTTCTCACGTTTTGTTGAGGTTGTGACTTGCGTATAACCATGTATGCATGAGCTGTATAGCGCAGGAGCTTGCAGTAGACAAGTGATGGCTTCGGCATTTTCCGTACCGTGCAATGATAAAAAATGTACTTCCTAGATGGTGAGAAGTTACTATACCTATTAGTTCACATATGAATATGGGAGAGATACCTGCATGCACAAGGAGTGTGACATGAAAACTGCATGTGTGGGAGTAATATCACATGAGAACTGGCCATTTACATGTACTTAGGGAGTATGTATCTTAGGTTTTGCTTCTTGTAGTTTCGCCTTCTAGCTGTGAAAGCTGTATATTCCATCCTGTAAACTGTGGACTGCTTTGCTAGTACCCTAATTACTTTGACTTCTCCTAAGGCCGTATAGAGCAACATCTCTTTGAAGCCATAGCAGATACAGATGGAGTGGGCAAGGGGAGACTGCGTACATCCGGAAGTAAAGGGAATTCTGTGCCTCACGATTTGCTGGCTCTCTGCAGTCACTCTTCTCTGCTGAGTGGAAATACTCTTTAATGGAACTTGGCTATTTTATACCCCACTACATTTCTTGGCCAGTTTAGATTTGGGGTGGGGGGAGATATAAAAACAAAGTTATGTGATATATCTGAATGCTTTTTAATGCTGGGAGAGGCTGATTTCAGACAAAGGCCGTTGGGGTGATAGTTGCTGATTGACAGTTTTCAAAATGCAGACCAGTAATAATGATATTTGGTATCGCTGTATATGTTGTGACTCTAGTTTTTGTGTTCCTTTGAGCTGCCTTGAATGTCTGGGATGGCACGCAGCTTTATGCTGTGCTGCAGAGAGTGTTCAAAGTGCTCCACATACATTTCTGTCATCTTCACAACCCTGTGTTGTTATTAGCCTTGCAAAGAAGCCCACCAAGATTACGAACCTACCTGCCCAATGGAGTTCATCTGTGGCACACAAATTTAGGTTTCTGTGGCTGTTCACCTGGAGGGAATGCTTAACTCACCATGAGTGAGCAAGCAATGGGCTGTTTTGCAAGTGAGCTGGGGGTTTAGGTTGAGAGAACAGTGGTTTGCCTGCAGCCACCTAATGGAAGTCGGTGACAGAAGAATTGTTTGTCTTAAGAGGAGGCAGACAGAAAACAGTGACTCATGCAGAAACACAACAGGTATGCTCCTCCCAGGGCAGGTATTTCTCGTTTGACAGACAGTAAACGTGCATCTTTTTGGAGTGTTAGAACGAAGCATGCCTCCAGTTTTAATTCGGAAGGAAGTGCCCTCCTGCTACCAGAAAGGCATGTCTGTACTAACATATAAGAGTCAGAGGGCCCATGAATTAGCATCCAGTCCTTGGTGTACACTTGCATTCTGTCAGTCAGGAAGCTTTCAGCTTCACCAAAAAAAGCCAGAAACCTTTTTTTATAAAACGAACAACCTTGAAAAGTGAAATCAGATCTATGCTGCTTAAGACATCCAAGCACTACAACTTGGACACCAGAAGAAAGTCATTTCGTTCTAGGAGCAAGTTTGGTGTAGTGGTTAAGTGTGCGGACTCTAATCTGGGAGAACCGGGTTTGATTCCCCACTCCTCCACTTGCACCTGCTGGATGACCTTGGGCAAGCCATAGCTCTGTACCGTCTGTTCTCTCAAGGACAGTTGTCTCAGAGCTCTCTCAGCCCCACCTACCTCACAGGGTGTCTGTTGTGGGGAGGGGAAGGGAAAGGAGTTTGTAAGCCGCTCTGAGACTCCAAGTGAGTGGAGGGCAGGATATAAATCCAATTGCTGCTGCTGCTGCTTCTTTTTCTTCTTCTTCCTTCTTTCATTCAGGGGCATCAGATGAGATGAAAGGCCAGCTTCTCCAGGTGCCCAGGGTCCACCCTTTCAGTGTTTCACTGTATGGTAGTAAAAGGGCTACTGTTGTACATCTTGGCTGCCTGGATCTCTTCACAGGCACTGCTGCCACAGCCCCTGATAACCAGTTTTCCCAGCCTCCCCTGGGCCTGAGCCCCTCATTTAAGTCCCCTTCCCATGCACCGCTGCTGGCTCTCCACTCTCTTCTTGCATGCTGCAGCAGTGACTTGCTCCTCTCGTCATACAAGTCTCTTTTTCTGTTGATTGAGCCCATTTCTCATTCCCACCTCCCCCAGCTGGTAAACTGCAACTTCTGCACTCCTTGGGTGTGGTCAGATGTGCATTTTGATCTGGCTTGGGTCTTAATACCTGACAGATTAAAAATGCATGATAAGATGTCAACATCTGCCCCCCCCCCCCCGTTCTTGAGGAATTGGCATCCTGTGAGCATCTGTGTTTGAATTGGATTAAATAAGCACCTTGTTAAGTCCGGTTCAAACAGTTCTTTACAGATTTGACACGCCTCTCTGGATCAGTGTTCCCTCTAAGCTGAGTTAGAGTGAGCTAGCTCGCAGGGTTTTAGCCTCTGGCTCACACATTTTTGTCTTCGCTCAGGAAGCAAACTAATTTATGCAGTAGCCAAATCGCTCACTCACAACTCTAATGCCAGTAGCTCCCAAAGTAGAATGTTTGCCCACAAGACTCCACAGCTTAGAGGGAGCATTGCTCTGGATCTCTGATCACTCTGCTTGTCGCGTGGACAGTTTCTAGAAATGTAATGAGGAGAAACTGATGTTGAGGCTTGCAGTAGATCAGCCCCTACTCAGAGCATCTGAGCCTGCGGCAGGGAGGGCAGGGTATAAATCGAATAAACAAACAAACAAACAAATAAATTGGCCCTGAAGATGGTTCAGTAGTACTTGTGGAGTGGTAGGAGTTCCATGTGCTGCATCCTGAAATGCTCAATAGGTACCTGGAGTCTTATGTTGGATAGCCCTATTTTAATCCATATGGAAAGATTTTATGTGTTCTGCAGTGAGGCCACAAGCTGCAAGTTCTTCGTTCCAGAAAAGCCTTTAAAGTGAATGGGGCTGATTGCAATCTAAATCAAATAGCTGTTTGCCGGAGCATTGTAGCTAACCTCAGAGCCATCCAGTCTACATTATGGACACCAGCATTATCCTGTGCAATGAAGTAGCCTCTCGTGGCCAAACTAGACATGGGAGACACGTGAACTGTCTTATGACGCCCCCCCCCCCCTCGGTTGTTTTTTTTTTACTGAACAGTCACCATTGTGAATGTGGATGTGGTATAAATGCTGAGCCCTGTCGCTGACTGCTTCCACATGGAGGATTTGCTCCACCCTGGCTCTCAGGCTGGAGCTGGGTGTTTCAGAGCATCCACACGACACATCTTCCCATTGGGTTCCTTTTGTTGCGCTCCGTGGCTTTCACAGTTTGTCCCGATGCTTCCCAAATCTCCTTTCCTCCAATCTTTCAGGAAAGATCAGAGTCAAAGTGGGTTTGTCTGCAGTGTCAACAGGAAAGTGCAGACTTCTGAGCCTTCTCACCCACATACAGGGCCGTTTTCCATCTCCATCCCCTCACACCCATCATGGCCCTCACCTGCTGCCACTGACAGGCTTTTAGCCAGCTTTACAAAATTGGTAGCAGGCACTGTAGGGTTCATAACAACTTATCAATTTACATAGTACCAATATTTAAAAAATGGCAAAAAAGGCTCTCCTGTGGTAGGGAAGGGGAGGATGGAGGAAAGAAGAGGGAATCCCCCCTGTTGTGATGTTCCATTACCGCTTTAAATACCCTCTGCATTTGCAATGGCAGTGAGTCCACAAGGGGGAACTGCTGACATGTGGAAGCAGCCCCCATGAGCCATTTTTCTGATGCCTTCTTGCCTTCAGCTGCATTCCCACCACCAAGGGAAATCTCTCTTGTCCCCTATGGATGGGGACCCTGACCTGGATAGGCCAGGCTAGCAGGATCTCATCGGATCTCGGAAATGAAGCAGGGTCGGCCCTAGTCAGTATTTGGCTGGGAGACCACCAAATATTGCCAGGCTCACTATGCAGAGACAGGCAATGCCAAACCACCTCTGAACATCTCTTGGCTTGAAAACCCTGCAGGGTCACTGTGACTTGATGGCAAAAAAAAAGAAGAAGAGAGAGAGGTGGGAAAGCAGCTGGGGAAGATGGCCCACAGTTAAATGGCCCTTGCTTCTGTTCCTATCAAGACGGCATGCCCCAACTCCAGCTGTATTTCTGTTTTAAAGATTGAAGAGGAGGAGGTTGGGAAGTTGTTCATGCATCTCCTAGACATCATCTGGTTGGGGTCTCAGTTTTTCAGATAGCAAGCCTAGGCAACAGTTAGAATTCCAAAGTTGCAAACCAGGATGGAGACCGTAGTTGGGGTGGGGAGGAGACATTCTCAACAGCAGTCTTTAGCTGGGGTGTGAGACCTGCTTTGTACCCTGATGTGTCCTGAAAATTAAAAGTTGAGTTGGCTCTCAGTCTTGCAAGTGCCTTCAAGCTTCAGGTGGGTTGTCCAGTTTAAAAGCAGTTTAAACTATCACAAGTACATATGCTATGCTTGTCCTTCACTCCATTCCCAATAATTTTTTTTAAAAAAAAACTCTGCACTATAAAAATAATTACAAAAAGTTCTCCCAGAGACTGAAAGTGGTTTGAAGAGCGCTGTCATGGGATAGTGTTCTGAGACACTGAGGTCAGGAAGTCCCTGTTTCAAATCTTGTATTTGCCATAAATCTGCTAAGTGGCCTTAGATGTGCCCCTCTTTCTCTGGCTGAGTCCTAGCTGTAACGTGGAGATGATACTACTGATCTACCTTTCAGGATTAGTGTGAGAACTGTAGAAACGTAATACAAGTGAAATGCCTTCCACAGCTTACCTTTCATATTCAAACTGATATCAGAAACTGGCAGAGCAACTTTTTTTCCCTCCCAGAGCTTGCTCCAGTATAAAAGAACATATGTATGTTTTTGGGGCAGCGAAGGTGTTCAGAACACTTCTGCCACACACAGGATGGAAGCTGACACATAGCTTCAGTGCTGAGCTTGCTATGGAAGTATGCTTACTGCAGTTCAGACATGTGTACAGCCTTCTGAATCCAGATCATATTCAGGGAGAACCTGTTCTTCTGGTTTTTGACATAAGATAGATCTGCACAACACTGATTGGCTAGTATCCCCCCCCCCCACACCTTTTCAGAACTGGGTTGAACACAGCCCTTACTGGCCTGCCGTTGTGTCATTCAGAAAGCCAATTCCCTCCTATCTCTGAACATATTTTAAAGTGTTTTTTTAAAATGTATAATCTTATATTGAGGTGCTGAACAAATTTCAATCAGGTAAACATGCTACACAGTTAAAGGGAGAAAAGAAACAAAATGGACATCCTTCCTGAAGTTTGGGGGAGCGGAGAACAGAAGAGGCAATAGGGATGTGATCTGTAGGCTGTATACAGGGGGAGCAGAGCTCACTGTGCAGCCCCCCCCCCCCACAATGCACCTGCTCCTGTTCACAGGTATGCCTGTCTTGACCCTCACCATCAGCAAGAGTGAGGTACAGACACCTCAGTGTCTGTTCTTCAGCTGAGAAAGCATCTCTGTACTAGAGGGTAGTGCTGTTTCCTGATTCTCCATCAAGAGCCAACTTGGTGTTGTGGTTAAGAGTGGTGGACTCTAATCTGGAGAACTGGGTTTGATTCCCCACTCCTCCACTTGAAGCCAGCTGGGTGACCTTGGGCCAGTCACAGTTCTCTCAGAACTCTCTCAGCCCCACCTGCCTCAAGGAGCCTGTTGTGGATGAGAGGAAAGGAAGGTGATTGTAAGCCACTCCAAGACTCCTTCAGGTAGTGAAGAGCGGGGTATAAAACCAGTTCCTTTTCCTCCTCTTCCTCCTCTTCATCTGCCGAATCTGGCATTAGATGGTTGGTGCATACCACTGAAAATCTCATCTTTCATTTTTGCTTTCAAAAAGCAAACGTAAGGCCATAGTCATTAGACAGAGAGAGAGGTTTGAGAACAGTCAGGCACTATCAGGAAGTTATTCCAGAGTTCAGGGGTGGGACTTCCGTATTCTCTGTAACTGTTGATTCCACCTCTAGGCCCTTCTCCCACATCCTTCTCTTACAGCTCGGCTACTAGATAACTCTGACCCATCCTCTTTCTTTTTCTTCCTGTCAGCACACCGCTCTCTGTCAAAGAAGATCTCAGATTCTGAAACAACTCAGATTTGAATTCTAAATAAATGTGGGGAATGAGCACATACCACATAAATCATCCATGAGGTGAAGGCTGGTTTTGGGGGGCAGGGCTGGGGTGATGTTTAATTTATTTTATTTTGTATGTGTGTATTAAGTGCTGTGAAGTCACTTCAGACTTATGGCGGACTCTTTGAATTAATGACCTCCAAAATGTCCATTAACAGCTTTGCTCAAGTCTTCACTGAAGGCTGTGGCTTCCTTGACTAATGTCAGTCTATCTCATGCTGGGTCTTCCTCTTTTCCTGTCGCCTTCCACTTTTCCTAGCATTATTGTCTTCTCCAGTGACTCTTGTTTTCTCATAATGTGACCAAAGTACGATAGCCTCAGTTTAGTCATTTAGCTTCTAGGGAGAGTTCAGGCTTGATTTGTTTGAGAACCCACTTATTTGTGTTTTTGGCGGTCCACAGTACCCGTAAAACTCTCCTCCAACACCACCTTTCATAGGAATCTACTTTCTTCCTGTCGGCTTTCTTCACTGTCCAACTTTCACATCCAGATGTAGTAATGGGGAATACTATAATATGAATTGTATTATTTTACAGAATTTATATCTGGTTTTTGTGCCTCAACAAGGGATACCAAGTCAGCAAACAAATTAAAATACACACAACAAAATAACATTTTAACCCTCCAACCCCATGATTAAAACAAAATCAGAGCTAAAATACATGCAAAACAATAACAACAATTAAAACCATTAGGTTGGAAGGAGGGATCAGTGAAGGAATGCCAAATGTAATAAAAAAAGTCTTCATTTTCTGGTAGAAGATACAAGGGAACAGTCAAATCTTCCTGCGGGGGAGAATTGTAGAGTTTTGGTGCCACTACCGAGAAGTTCCTCTCCTGGTTTGCTACCCACCTAAACTCAGAAAGTAGGGGAACCCGAAGCAGGGCCTCTGAAGTTGACCATAGTGGCCTCAGGGAGGCTCATAGGGCTACAGGCAATCCTTCAGGTATGCTGGTCCCAAACCAGATAGGACTTTAAAGGTCAGCACCAGCATCTTGAATTGTGTCCAGAAACAGATTGGGAGCCAGTGTGGCTGGGCCAAGATGGATGTTGTCCCTATGACCCTCCAGTCAACATCCTAGCTGCCCCATTCTGCACCAGCTGAAGTTTTCAAACACTTCTCAAGGGCAGCCCCATGTACAGCACATTGCAATTATCTAATGGCGATGTAACCAGGACGTGTACCACTATGGCCAGATCTTCTTGCTCAAGAAAATTTAATATTCTTGCAGAGGCTGAATATAGGCTTACTCTACAAAGAACATAATTGGGAAGGACTGTCGATACGGTAATTGGAGCACAACTATGCACACTTGGAACCAGATTCCATGGCCAGACCAGTCAGGCTGGTCACAATCCCCATTCCCCCCCCCCCCCCCCCGAAAGTTACAGGCAGATTGAAAGAAGAGCCACTGCTCACGGTGCACACAGTCATGCCACTTTTGTCTTCCATGAGCTCGTGTCTGTGTGTGTGTGTGTTCCAGAGGTAGGCAGATTTTTTAGCCTGAGGGCCAGCTTTGGGGGCCATGAATGGACTTTTCCTGATTCTGGCTCTGGCAGCCCTGTGTCACTGCTGGCCTTCCTGGGTTACATCTGGGTGAGCTGACTGTACTAGGGTACTGCTCCGTGCTTCTGTCTGTTGTAGGCAGTGATCCAGATGTGGCTTTTCTCCCACTTTGCTGCACTTGACCCTTGAGGGGCTGAACAATTGGGAGGATGATTTGGCTACCATCTGCTTCCCTTACTAGTGTGCCCAGCAGATTTTTATGCCCTCGATGTGATGCGCAGGATGTAAGGCACACACTTCTGGTCCATACTCTTGGAAGCCGTGCCTCTCTCAAAGGATTTTCTGTTCTTTTAAACTGTTGACTGTCTCCAACCATATTTATTCGTACTCCTGGCTGATTCTACAGCATTCTCACAAACTGTTGTTCTCCTCACTGATTCCTCCATTCAAGTATAATTGAGAAACAAACAAAAAAAGGTTACTCTTTATTATTTATTATTACTGATGGTTATTATTTATTTTATTTATAATTATTTATTATAACTTGCCTTTCCTGTTGGTTCAAGGCAGCTTACAGTAATAGCTAAAACATCCCCAGTTAAAAAAAGAAGATAAAATAGCAACACCAAAGCCCTTCCCAAAAAGACACATGACATTTCTGTTGCCATCAAATCATAGCTGACTTATGGTGACCCCATAGGGCTTTCAAGAAAAGAGACATTCTCAAGTAGTTTGCCATTGCCTGCCTCTGTGTCACAATTCTGGTATTCCTTGGAGGTCTCCCATCTAAATACTAGCCAAGGCCAACCCTGGGTAGTTTCTGAGATCTGGTGAGATCTTAAACCTCCTCAAAAGCCTGGCAAACAGGCAGGCCTTGCAGTACCTCCTGAAGATCTTCAGGGAGTGGGCCCCCCTCACCTCTTCAGGGAGCTCCTTCCATGGAGCGCGAGCCAGACCCTAAGTGGTGGGAGAGTCAACAGATGGCTGATGATGACCGAAGTTGATGCACAGGAACATTATAGAAGGAGATCCTCCTTCAAATATGAGATTCCCAGGTCTTGAAGGGCTTTGAATAGAACTCGGAAACAGACAGGAAGCCAATGTCGTTGTTTCAAAATGGTCAACATGTTACTGGCAGTAGTTGGGCTGCCGCACTCTGTACCAGTTGTAGTTTCCAGGGGGTCTTCAACAGCTGCCCTACATACAGCACATTGCAGTAATACAACTGTGAGGTTACAGAAGCATTGATCAGTATGGTCAGATCAGTTGAGTTGAGGTAATGAGAAAACTGGTGGATCAGATGCAGCTGATACAGGGTGCTCCAGGCCACCAGGCCAGCCTGCTTTTGAAACTGCAAGCCAGAGTCCATGAGCACCCACAAGCTCTTCACCTGCTCTAAAAAAGGCAATGCCATTCCATCGAGGACAAGTGGATTCAGTTGCTCCTGAGTTCAGCTTTCCCAACCAGCATCACCTTTGTCTTGTCTGGATTCACCTTCAGTTTGTCCTGCGTAACCACCTGACCACAGCCTCAAAGCACTGGTTCAGAACAAAGGTGGATGCACCTGAAGGCTTGGATAATGAAATATAGAGCTTGGTGTCCTCTGCATGTCTACTACGCCATGCTAGCTGTGGAGATCAGATCAACGATCTATGTGCAAACCACACAAATGGCCGGTAAGTGTGTGTGCACTTGGTGCCAGATTTCAAAATTACTTTGAAAAACAAAACAAGACGCTGTTCCTCAGAGTTTCCCAGCTCACCAGTTCAAGCCAGGAATTTTCAGGGTTGTTTCTGTATATCATGCACGCACTGAATTGCATTAAATATGGCTTTCTGGGAAAATTGGCTTTCATCACATTTTTCCAAAGAAAGTTTCTAGCTCTCAGGACTGCTAAGACAACAGTTTGAAAATGTATTCAGGTGTGCCTTCCATATTGCTCTAAAAGCTCAACGGACATTCTCCCCCACATTGATTTAACGGTAGTGCCCATGTGCCTTATATAGTTTAAGATTAATTTCATTCATTTGTATTTTGCCACTCTGTCAAGGGGCTCAGGTTGATGTACATGGGGTTATTCCTTGCCTTCATTAGATGCAATGTCCTGGGCGGTGAGTTGGGCTTGAGAATAATGACCAGCTGGCTGGAGACATTTTGGGAACCCAAAGCAGAAAATCCAAATGTACAGCTGTACTCCTGCCCTGAAAACAGTGGATAGGGTTGAATAGCAATTTTACATCTCTGTTGAGGCTTTTTGGAACACTATGTCTGGGGCAATGATGCTCTGTATTATTGGTGCTTGGGGGCGGGGGGGGGGCAACAGTCGGAGGGCTTGTGGAGTCTGGCCCCGTTGGTTGACCACCTGATGGCACTTGGGGTTTGACACTGTGTTGGACAGGATGGGCCACTGGCCTGATCCAACATGTCTTCTCTTATGTTCTTATGTTCTTTTTCAGTTAGAGATCTTTAGCACTTTGTGCTTTTGTAGGCTCAGAGCCCAAAAAGTTTGAAATTTTGTTTGTATGCTTTAAGGAGCATGGTTTTGTTGTAGCCTGCTTTGAGCTTTTGGCAGGATAAAAACTGAAAGAATTTAGGGCTGTTACCCAGTTAAATCTCAGCTGATTAGTCATATGTGTTCTAGCCAACTGATTGATGAATCAGTTGCATTTGTGTATGAGAAAAGGCCATAGTTCTAAAGGGAAAAAAACTTACACTCTTTGTTTTAGGTGATATATGCATGTGTTACAGCAGGTATCACCTTCGAAGAGGCTTCTTAGAAGAGGCACACACTTCTCTTTTATAGAGGAGTGCTTTTTTAAGACAGGGATTGCTTACTTTTGGGGACAGGGTCTAAGACATTGTTTGCTTTCCTTAGTGGGAAGGGGCTTTGACTGAATGGTAGAGCATCTTCCTTGCATGCCGAGAAGGCCCAAGGCTCAACCTCTGGCATCTCCAGTTAAAAAGATCTTGTGCGGAAGATTTTTCTCTTCCCGAGGACCTGGACAACTGCTGCCCTTGGTGGTGCCCTTTGGCTCCATCATGGCCAGCCCCACTAGCAAGAGAGGTGTGTGGATGAGGAGCTGATTTGGCAATGGGACTTTGCAGAAGGCTAGCTGGAAAACAAAGGGTCTTGGCCCTCAACACTGTTTATTTATTTAAAATGTTTATTCCCTAAGCTAATTTTAAGCTTGTATGATCTGTTTATATATTTCAGCCACTCAGTAGTTTATAGTATTATTTCCTATTTATTTAGTAATTTTTATAGCACTTTTCTTACAAGGAGTTTGTAGCAGCATACGAAATTCTTCCCTCCTCTGTTTTATCCTCACAGCAACTCTCTGAGGTAGGATAGGTTGAGAGTGGGTGACTAGCCTAAGGTCATGCAGCACTTTCCCTATGAAGAAAGGTTGAAGCGCTTGGGGCTCTTTAGCTTGGAGAAACGACGGCTGAGGGGTGACATGATCGAGGTTTACAAGATTATGCATGTGATAGAGTAGGTAGAGAAAGAAGTACTTTTCTCCCTTATTCACAATACAAAAACTCGCAGGCACACAGTGAAATTGCTGAGCAGTCGGGTTAGAATGGATAGAAGGAAGTGCTTCTTCACCCAAAGAGTGATTAACACGTGGAATTCACTGCCACAGGAGATGGTGGCGGCCACAAGCATGGACGGCTTCAAGAGGGAATTAGATAAACATATGGAGCAGAGGTCCATCAGTGGCTATTAGCCACAAAATACAGATAGGAACTCTCAGTCTGTGGCAAGTGATGCTCTGTATTCTTGGTGCTTGGGGGGGGGGCAACAGTAGGACGGTTCTAGTGTCCTGGCCCCACTGCTGGACCTCCTGAGGGCACCTGCTATTTTTGGCCACTGTGGGACAGAGTGTTGGACTGGATGGGCCACTGGCCTGATCCTACATTGGCTTCTCTTATGTTCTTATGTTCTTAAGTTTTATGATGAACAGGAATTTGAACCTGGCTCAGCCCTCTAGTCCTGTACCACATATATTTCAGTAGTACTAGTTGAGATTGGACCCTGCCTTGTGCTAAGCCCAGAACACAGCATAGCAGCTGGAATAAGTAGTATGTATTCTGTGAAATATATTTCTTGTTTTCACTTTAAAATACATCTATAAACTGAAGTGATATATATTAGCCATCTAGTTATTTCTCTGATCTTGCAGAGGCTTGTGGACTGAGGTACACGTAAAGCTATGCATGTGTGTTAGGAGCCAGAGCAGAAATCCCTCGCAGGCAGAAGAAAACTTATGCGCTGACTTAGAAGCGGTTATAGACTTCCATATGGAAATCTGATCAACAGTTTTCTAAAATATTTTTACAGCCCGTTTTTATTGCAGATAAGAGTATAAGCAATATTGCACTTAAAACCAGACGTTGGCTTCTTCGTGGTATGGGCATACTTAACATGACACATGCTGGACCAAAGCTGAATGTGAATTTCATAAAATCAAAGAGTTGGAAATGGACCAAAAAGATTCCTCGTCCAGTTTTTTCCCTGGGGGAGAGCCCCTTCATCTACCAGCCCTCTCAAGATAATCTAACTCAGTACAGGCCGTAGTTAGCAGAGCTGCTGTTTCTCAGGAGTTTTTTTTAAAGACAAGTCTACCAATGGATGTTAGTCATGATAGTCGTATTTGTATTTGCATCAGGTGCTACTAAGCCCTGTACCAAGACCCCTGACAGACTAGCTTACAGTCTGATAGAAATGACATGAAGATACAGGGATGGTGGAGGGAAGAGGACAGCTAAGTAGGGAATTCCCAGGTTCCGGGGCAGTGTGCCTTAAAGTGTTCGGGACAGGCGGTAATGGGAGTCTGTTGCATTCACATACTATTTGCAAGCTTCCTAAGATACCTGGCTAGGCTCTTAAATAACAGAATATGGGACTAGATGGGCCTCGGCTGATCCAGAAGGGGAATATTTATGATTTCATGTTTAGAAGCTGTCGCTATCAAACCCCAAACTGCAATTTCAGCTTTCCTGATTTCCAAAAAGTAGACTGGCTCAGGAGTAGTGTAAAGGAGATTAGTACCACTCAGGCTCCAGCAGCAGATTCCTTTGAAACTGCTGATGTGCCAGATCTCCAGTTTCTTCTTTAACTCACGGGAATTTAAAGAGCACTTCTGGGGTTCTAAAACCAGAGGTTCTGTGGAAAATTTGAGTGCATGTGCGTGTCATGGACAACGTAGATACGCTGCTGCAGAGATTTCCCAGTGGGGAGCTCCTATATTCCTTTGTATGAAAAGCCTAGTAATGTAAAGAGAAAGAGCAGAAGACTGCAGACTTTCACAGAAGCAATGCTGTTTTACCGCTGCTTGACTCTGATGGTGATGTGAAGAGTGTGTATCCAAGAGACACTAGAGAATCTCAGCTTCCTTGTTGAAAAAGAAAAAAAATAATGGTTCTAGACCTCATGGTTGTAACTAAACCTTGAAAAGTCAAAGTCACTGTCTGCTGACAGCATTTTTACATAGGTCACTTGAAGCATCTTGGGTTATTAATTAGAATAACTTTCAGATGGTTTTTAATTACAGTTTTAAATGTCAGGAAGGTGCATTTCAGCCTTCATGTGATTTTGGTACCACCTGTGAACAAATGTTTGCAATAACCAAGCAGGTTATTGATTATCCGACATTATTAGTATAAAGGTAAAGGTAAAGGTTTCCCTTGCTTGAAAGCCAGTTGAATCCGACTGTAGGATGCAGTACTCATCTCCGTTTAGAGCTGTATAAATGCTGGTGCCCTCTTTGCGTTCTAGTTGAAGGTGCATAAGTATCTTTGAAGCAGGGGAAGGTTTCACTGGTGGAGGAAGGCCATGAGGTTGAACAGGAGCCATGGTGATATCCTTGGTGATAATTTTGAAACGGTAGTTTATTAAGTTTTAACCTGTTCCAGTCTCTTTTAATTGAAAATTTCTGTATCTTAGTGTTATGGTTATATTTATTAATGTAACTCGTGGTTCTTTTAAACTTGTAATGGCCAATGGGTATATACAATAAACTATTGACTGACTGACTGACTGATAATTTAAAATGTTTTTGAGACACATGAACATTTGTAGAAATGTTGTGAGATTAAAGAAAGGGAGTCCAGATAAATCTTCCATAGCAGAGTCCTGTTCATTCTTCTCAGTTTCCTGTTTCTCTCAGTCCGCGAGCAGTCCATTCTTTGGCCCACCTACTGCCTGTGCTCACCAGCCTCTGCTCCCTTTACAAAATCAATTCAGAAGGTACCTGCCAATTCTGGGCAAAGTTTGTGCCCGCAGTCTAACAAGTCAAATCAGGTTCGTTTATTAGATTCAAGTAATTAACCATTTGCATAGTGTGTGTAGTTTGCGTAATTGATTGTGCTTGGGCAAGAATGTGTAGAATTTAATTTTCCTGAATGTAAAATGTTGGGTTTGGAGCTGTGATAAAGCAGCAATAAAACAAGGATCACAAATAAATGTGTATCGGCACACAAACAATGCACCTGATAAAGTCCATGACCCTTTCAGTAAATCTGCCGGTCTTCCAAGATGGTACAAGAAGCTTTTTCCACGACTGTCACTCTTGCAGCCTGAAGTGCTTCAGACTTTGGGGTTGGATCCTATTCTTTTCTTCCACAAACAGCAGGCCCTCTTCCAGTCCTCTTGAATCAGGGGAAAGCACCTTGTGCCATAGGAAGGATGCTACTGTTAGCAGAAACAAATCTGTAGGATCCAGCCCTGTCTCTTGACCACTCTGTTGCAAAGCTGAGGTTGGCAAAGGAGAGAGACAGAGGTCTGGAGAGTTAACGGGAAACCAAAGGCTATTTATTTATTTTATTTATTACTTTGATTTCTATCCCACCTTGCTGGACAAGCTGGCTCAAGGCGGCTGTGAGCATTGCCCAATTTCTCTATGCGGTCACTGAGCAGTTTTGGAAATCCGTGTTCATGTGTGAAGCAGCTAATAGCTGCTGTGCAAGATTTGCCTCTTGTTACGTGCAAGATATGCCTTCTGTGCCATAGCCAGTTTTTGGACAGCAAAAGAAGATGAGAGAAGAGAGGCCTGGATAGATAGATATATTAACAGACAGAAATGAATATATTATTAAAAAGTAAAAGGGTGTGTCAGGTTTCATGCTGAAGGTTTGTTAAGGTTGATGATCATAAGAAATATAAACATACCAGACTCTACATCTGAAAATACTTGGAAAAGATTCTACGACTGGTATGAGGACCTTTTTTAAGTAATTAACACTTTAAGCTTTGCTTTTTTCTCCTAATTTAACTATATACGGTGAAATATGAGGAATATTATAATTGGGCAGTTGACTATGTAAAAGAAATATCTGAACGGTGATTGATTACCCCCTTTTATGATTGTATGTTTGTATGTTTGTGTTTAAAAAAAAACAAAATGTTTATAAAAAAAAGAAATATGAACATACAGTTTACAGGAGCTTAGAAGCTGCATAGAACAAAATACATATACGCTTCCGCATACCAATTAGAGTATGACAAAGGGAGGGTATTATTGTCTGATCATCTTGGCTGAGCACCTGCTGGGGCCTTTGGGCCCATCACTGAGACTGGACCTAGGGTTGCCAGCCTCCAGGTGGGGCCTGGGGATCTCCCGCTTTTACAACTGATCTCTGACAGAGATCAGCTCCCCTGGAGAAAATAGCTGCTTTGAAGGGTGGACTCTATGGCATTGTACTATGCTGAGGTCCCCCCCAAAAATCCCGCACTCTCCTGGCTCCACCCCCAAAGTCTCCAGGTATTTCCTAGCCCAGACTTGGCAACCCTAACTGGACCTCTCTTTGAAGGTGGTGTGCAGGAGGAAGCTTGAAGGAGCTCCCACTGTACTGCTCCCCTCCCAGCTGAAAATGGGAGATCACCCAAGAGGCCCCTCTCCCACTTTCAGCAAGAGGGAAGGCCAGGGAAGGAGCAGCCCTCCCAGCGTGGTCTGCCTTTCTTGCTGGCCCTCCAGCCCCATTGCCATGGGCTGACAGGGCTTGGAGGAGCTGCCAGTCATGTTCCATTCTCTCATCCAGGTTGGAAGGGTGTGCACTTGTGTGTAAGTGGGCCTGCAAGGGGAGGCTCATGGGCTGCCATTGTGCTCAGGCCCTTCTCCCCCCCCCCCAATAAAAACTCGGAACTGGCCCTGTCTGTGTATATTTATTTTCAACACAGAGTCTACACTACAGTCTAGTCTGAATGAACACAGTACAAGTACTGACTTGGGGTACGGTTCACTGGGAAGAGCTCCTCTACTGGCTCCATTGAAATGAATGGGAGCTGCACAGATGCAGAACTAATGCTCCTGTGTTAGTACTGTGCATTTCAGTGGCCCTTGCATAGGAGAACTTCCAAACTAATTGTACTTCCAGCATTGCTAGCTAATTTTAGTATGGGTTAGGGAGACTGTGGACCTCTAAATCGCAGGCAGGAACTCATATCTTTTGATTTAGGAATGTCCAGTGTTGGCAGGTATGCATTTGTCTGTAATGCAGATGTGTCCAAAACAGAGAGGGTTATAAAATACAGACATAAGTTAAACAGGCAGTCAGCATGTGGCATAAACTGCATCCAGCAAGAACTAGATTAGAGACGTCTTGATAAGATAGTTTCATATATTTTTTTAAAAATATTGTGCCTTTCCTGTAACCTTGCCTTTGTAAGCCTTCTTTTTAAAAATCATTATTGTTTCTATTTTTAAAAAGATATAGAAAATAATACTGGGGGGGGGGGGATTACGGTGAGATTCTATAGTATGCAGCAGCAAAGAAATTGTGATATGAATCAGGAAGTCCCTGATAGAAATATCAACTCTGGAATGATATATAAGAAGAGTTCGTGCTGGATCAGACCAAAGTTGAACCTAGTCAAGCTTCCTGTTTCTCACAATGGCAAACCAGGCACACCAGGATGCCCACAAGCAGGGGCACAGGGGCCAAAAACTCCCCCACTGTTATCCTGTCCATTTATCTCATATCCCACACTTTCTCCAAGGAGCTAAGAACAGCGTATATGGTTCTTCCTTTCCCATATTATCCTTGCAAAATCCCTGTAAGGCAGGTTGGATTGAGACTGAATGACTGGCCCAAGGTCACCTAATGGTTCTCGTGGAAGAGTGGAGATTTGAATCCAGGTTTCCTAGATCCTAGTCTGACAGTCTAACAGAGTTGGCAACTGGCCTGGAGAAAAATCTCCTGCACCTTTTATAGAGGCTTAATGTGTGGGAATGGGCAACTGAAATTTTTCGTGGCATCGAGGTAAGTAACATCCCTGTTCAGCCCCTATTAAAAGGACAGGAGCTTTTCTTCTCCAGGCAGTTGGCAACCTACAGTATAACCATCACACTGCTCCATCCTTGTACAGAGGTACCCTGTCTCTGAACATGGCGATCCCATTCAGGCAATATGGCTAATAACCATTGATGGAACCTTCTTCTGTGAATTTGTCGAGTACTTGCAAGGTATAGATTCATTAGTTGGCCTTAAGTAGGGGACATAGCCTGCAACTCAACACTAGTCCCAGCCCATTGAAATTTCTGAGTAGACTTGCTTAGCAGAGCTCTGTAAGAGTCTCTCTGCCCACCCCACCCCTTCCTGGCTCAGGTCTCTATATGCAGTGATAATACTGTCCCACATTACAAGGTTGTTATAAGGGTTATCATTACACCCAAATTATACCTAGGATAACCAAGGTATGTAAAATCATGCCTCTCTGCACGTGTATGCATAAAAGCACGCACACCTACCCTTGTTTTCCCGGCCTGGCAAGGTCCTCTGTGGAGAAACAACGAAGAGGAAGTTGATAGTGAGAATGGAAGGGAGGGGAACATATCTTACTTCCCAGTCTGTTTTTCCACACTGGGAAAGCCCTCTTGAACAAGGCTCTGCCTATGTCCTTAACACCCTATTCCGAAAGACTGGCTTCAGAGGTTAACAGTAATGATTTTCTCAGCTGTAGCTGAAACACATTCCTGTGCTTGAAGGAGAGGCTGCTGGCTGTTCCCCACTTCTCAAAAGAATCCCTTTACTTTCAGTCGGGGCCCTTGTAACTCTTTGCTAGCCTTGAAATGCCAGGTCAGAAGCCAAAGAATACGCACGTCACTTTAAATGTGCTGTTGCAGGCAGGACTTCTGCTCCGTCCTCCTCTGGCTCTCTCACTACTGCCTCCCACTTGCTGCATGATAACACCTGGGCTGCTTTCAGATGTCTCAATAAACCCTGGTTTATAAACTGTAGTTTGACCAGCTCTCTGTGAATTGTGATTAGGGTTGCTAACTGCCTGGAGAAAGTATGTCCTGTCCCTTTAATAGAGGCTTGATGGAATGTTTTATTTGCCAGGTGATGTCCTTCACCTCTATATCATGAAAAGATGCCCATTTCCACGCATTAAGCCTTTCTTATAGGGACAGGATGTTTTTCTCCAAGCCTTTTGGCAACCCTAGTTGTGATCTCTCAGTGCAGACCATATAACAACCCCCCCCCCCTCCAACTTTAGAATGGATGAGGGCTAACAAGCTGAAACAATTAATCTTGACAGAACAGAGGTGCTACTAGTAGGGGGAAGGTCTGACTCGGGAAATGGGTTATCCCCTGTTTTGGATTGGGTTGCTTGGGGTTGCTCCTGGACTCGGGCAGTGGTGGTCAGGGGTTCCTTTCAGCAGTTTCAACTGGTGAGCCAGCTGTAGACCTTCCTGGTCAGAAAAGGTCTTGCCACTGTGGTACATGGTCTGGCAACATATCTGTTAGATTACTGCAGTGTGCTCTATGTGCGGCTGCTCTTGAAGACTGTTCAGAAGCTACAGTTGGTACAGAATGCTTTAACCAGAGTGTTGTTGACTAGAGTGGGTCGTAGGGACCATATCAGTCCAGTCTTGTTCCATCTACAGTGGCTTCCAATTTTCTGGTGGACTCAATTCTAAGTTCTGTTATTGACCTTTAATGTCTTGTATGCCCTTGTACCAGCATACCTTAAGGGCCTCCTTCTCCCATACGAACCTACCTGCTCGTTCCAGTCATCCGCGGAGGCCCTGCTCTGGTTGCCCTCACCATCTGAAACTAGATGGGTGGCGATCCAAGAAAGGGCCTTCTCCGTCATGGCATCAAAACTTTGGAACTCCCTCCTCAGGGAGATTCATCTGTCTCCCTCTATTGTTGTCTTTGTGTGTATTCAGATGGCTCTTTTGAGCTTTTGAGCTGTGCCAGGCACAAGTGCCTGGTGGTTTTAAAGTGCACGTCCAGATCTGGGAATCGTGCCGCTTTCGTTAGTAGCCCGTCAATCCCCATTGGGGATCCGTACCTAAAAGATATTAGTTAAAGTCCAGTCTAAAGCTGGCCGATGGGCCAACGCCGGACTTTCCACCATCAGGTCATACCTCCAGTGGGCAATCAGCCTGTAGGGATGGTCTCCAGACCATCCCGAACAGCTGCCATTTTAAAAAACTCTTAGCGATGTGCGCATAACCGCTTAAACAAGTGACGTCCGCAGAGCTCTGCTTAAGCAATCCAAACAATGTTATGTTTCTGATGATCCCCTGAACTTTGTCAACTTTATTAAGTGAATTGGTACCTAGAGGAAGGTACCACTGGCCGTGTTTTTACCATTTTTAGTACGTGCATGCGCGGAGAAACAAGTATATGGTGAGGCACCTATGTGCATACGCAGACAGGATTTTTTTTAAAAAAAAAGGCGACTGCACGGCTCCTCATGGTGGATGCCATCTAGACAATCCACCATGGGAGTCACACACGGTGAAGCACTTCACAGATGGGCTGGCTGGTCATGCAACACTGGATCAAAAAGATCTAGCTCAAATTACAGCTGGGCCAATGGCGGGATTAGCTGCCCGTCTGAACACACCCTTTCACCTGCAGGTGAAGACTTTTTCATTTCGTCTGGCCTACCCTCAATAATGGTTTTTGGCCCTCCTTCTAGTATTGCTTATGTGTTTTTAATTGAATTTTATATTTTCACTGTATTTTAATTGTTGTAATGTTTTTTATGTTTGCTGCCTGGTGGACTCTGATTGGGTGGAAATGCAGCATAAAAATATTTTAAATAAATAAGTAGCACCAAAGCAGAATTTCAAACTAAGGCTTGTAGCTTGTTTTTGTTAACCAGAGTTTGTACTCTGTTGTGGTTTGTTGTGACATCTGAATTCACAAACCAGTCTGGCTCATGGTGCCACCAAGGGTTGCCAGCCTCCAGGTGGGGCCTGGGGATCTCTCACTTTCACAACTCATCTCCAGCTGACAGAGATCAGCTCCCCTGGAAGAAATGGGTGCTTTGAAGGGTGGACTCTATGGCATTGTGCCATGCTGAGGCCCCTCCCCACCCCAAACCCCACCCTCTCCTGGATCCACCCCCAAAGTCTCCAGGTATTTTCCAACCCAGACCTGACAACCCTAGCCCCGCCCCTTGCAGTTGCCTCAGCCGTAGATATAACAGTATGGAGTGCATGCCTTCCCCATTGGAAGCAGAGAGGAAGCGAGCTGTGGTTTATGCACAAACATTTGGTACTTATAGCAAACTGGTAGACTTTTTGCAGAAACCACATCTTAAAAAAACCATGGTTTATGTCTGAATGCAACCTTGGCAGTGAGCAGGGAGGGAGCAGTTCCACTTGCCCTATGGTACCAGGGCATTTTAAACTACACAAATGTTTTATCCCACCCGACAACCTTCCCTGTCCTTTGTGGCTGGAATAGGCTAAAAGAGTAAGAACAGACACCATCAAGCCCGTCTTCCCCGTCAGAATTCCACAACTACCTTTACACCGAAAATGATGGTATGTTCTGACACCGGTTTCCTGCCATCCCAGTTAATTCACAGGATGTGTGCTTGGGTTTATCCTGTCTGAATATATACCACAAAAATGCCTACACCAGTGTAGTGGTTAAGTGCACGGACTCTAATCTGGGAGAACTGGGTTTGATTCCCCACTCCTTGACTTGTACCTGCCGGATGACCTTGGGCAAGCCGTAGTTCTGTCAGAGCTGTTCTTGAAAAAGAGCAGTTTCTGTCAGAGCTCTCTCAGCCCCACCTACCTCACAGGGTGTCTGTTGTGGGACGAGGAAGGGAAAGGAGTTTGTACGCTGCTCTGAGACTCCTTTGGGTAGTGAAGGGCGGGGTATATATCCAATCTCTTCTTCTTCTCTTATCAGTATTTTCATGTACCCAGAGCAGTACTTTTGGGAATACTGGGATCTGGCCCTTTATGTTTCTGGAAATATTTGGGAATATCTAGGACCAGCATTTTAAGGATCCCAGGCCTGTTCCTCCCCACTTAACATGTTTCCAGGCAATGGGAAGGCAGCTCCTGGCCGGTGCAAGCCTTGCTTGGCCAGGGGAAGGTGGCTTCCGGCCAGGGTGAGCAGGGTGCGAGGCCTGGCAGAGCTGTGGGTCTGGCTGCTGGCTCCTTCTCTTTCCCTCGCTTTCACGTGCAGCTCCAGTTCAAATTAGGGGTCCTTGTTGCTGCTTACATACCAATAAAAACGATGGAGGAGATCCATTTGTGCATTTCCCAGCATCCTTACTTGTAGGTTTTGCCAGATGCTGCATAGATTTTTGAAAGTTCCCTTAAAAATCCTTGAAGAAAATGCTCCTACTGCCTTCTAGTTCTGGGTGAATGAGGGTTGCTATCTTGCTGTGGAAGGGACCCCTTCCCCTAGAAGTCATCCACCAAGTGTGTTAACCAACCTCAGCTCCTGCCAGCGTTGTCTTTGCCGTACGTATATATTTCTACGGTTCCTTGTACTAATTTTTTGGTCATTTTGGTTTGCATGTGCTAGCAGATTATTTTTAAAGCAGGGCTTACATTTGTACTGTCCTTACATTCACTCTGCTGAAGAGCCAGTGTAGACTATTCTTCTTTGGTTGGTTATTTAATATCAAGGAACAGGTTGCTTGTACTGCTGTATAGGCAGGGCTGTAGCCAGCGGGGGCCACAGCAGGCAGTGCCCCCTGTCGCATCTGCCATGCCCTCACCCCAATCTTCCCTTTTTTGTTTAATTTTTAAGTTAAGTAACTTGTTTAAGCCACACTGCTTTGGGCCACTGCTGCGCCGGCTCAAAGGGCAATTTCTTTCCTTCCTTTGGCTGGGGAGGGAGAGAGCCTGGGGCATGTGGCGCTTCCCCCCCCCCCCCCAAGAAGTACCTGGCTATGGGGTTGGGGGTGGACAAGCTCACCATCCACTGCCCTGCCTGCCTCAGACTTTAATTTAATGAGCACCCCCTCAGTGTCCTGGTGCCCTCAGCAACCCCCCACGAAAGAACTCCTGGCTACGGGGCTGTGTGTAGGTAAAATATCCCCTAGTTCTTTCCTGTGTAGTGGTGCTGGGGCACTCCATTAGGATGTACTCTGAGTATGTGAACTCCACAAAGCTTTCCTTTAGAAATGGAGGTGTTGTTGCTTTCGACACAGGATGCCTGGAAAGTAATTTGGGAAGCTTTATGGTATTGTGTCCCCAGTGCTCAGGTAAGACTTGTGACTGGTTAAAGATTTCACTCTATGACAGGAGTACCCTGGGATGACACATCTCAGCAGACCTGAAGCATCCTAAACAGAAGCTAAAGGACTTTAGAAGAAGGGTTGGGTAGAACAGTCCCAAGGGCAAAAGCCTGGGTGCTTGGCATTCTAGAACTCTTCATTGGGCGGGCTGGTCAGCTTTAAGACATGTTTAGGTTTGATGCCAAGTGGACAGCCACCAGATAGCTCTGGTTTAGAGAGGGGGTTTTTTTTGGGGGGGGGGGGGAAATGTGGCAGAAGTTAATCAAATTACAAATGGTGCTGAGGGAAACTGACAGATTCAGGACAAAACCATGTAATTAATGGAGTTTATTATTATGGGAAGTTGTGATGGCTGTTAGTATAGATGCCTTGAAACACAAGCTTATAAAGGTAAAGGATTCCCTTGCTCGAAAGCCAGTCGAATCCAACTCTAGGGGGGGGGGGTGCTCATCTCTGTTTCCAAGCTGAAGAGCCAGCGCTATCCAAAGACTTCTCCGTGTTCATGTGGCCAGCATGACTAAATGCCAAGGCGCACGGAACACTGTTACCTTCCCACCGAAGCAGTACCTATTTATCTACTTGTAATTTCTTGCTTTTGAACTGCTAGGTTGGCAGAAGCTGGGAACAGAGACGGGAGCTCACTCCGTCTCTTGGCACTCGGGTCTTGAACTGCCGAGCTTCCGACCTTCTGGTCAGCAGCTCAGCATCTTAACCTCTGAACAGGTCATGTAGCTGTCACAATCTCAAAATGGAGTCTCCAAGTCCTGCACCAGTTTACCTCAGACTTCCAGGTGCTGGGTGCAAACAGACAGGGAATGTGTACATCTACTGTGACCTACTTGTTAGCTTCCCTGAAGCATTTGACTGCCCAGTGTTGGAGAATGGATGCTGGATTAGATGAGACTGATCCTGCAGAGCTCTTCTTAAGCAGGAGTTGGATCAAATCAACAGGAACAATGGTATGTTTACAGTCTGGAGAACATGAATAGGATTGAAGTGTGCGTTAGCTAACCAGGTATCCAGAAATGGACCTGGTGAGCAAGGACAGCAGGATGTAGATGCTTTACTAAAGTTGGCCCTCACTGTCTGCTGCAGAAAATTCTGAATTCCCAACTCAAAGATATTGGGTTCAAGACCAGATATGCCCATGCTTTCTTTAACAAAACTGATGCACATTGGAACGAAAAAACAACTTCAAATATATGCTGATAGAGTCTGAACTTACTAAGAGGGAAAGACTCTTTGGGGTCATAGTAGGTAGCTCAGTGAAAGTGTCAACCCAGCAGTGGAAAAGGCAAACTCTATACTGGGGGTTAGATGGAACTGAAAATAAAACAGCCAATGTTATAATGCCTCTATATAGATCTATAGTGCAGCCATATTTGGAATACTGTGTGTAGTTCTGGTCACTGTATCTCTGAAAGGACATCACAGAGCTGGGAAAAGTACAGAGGAGGGCAACCAAGATGATTATGGGGTTGAAGGAAAAGCTGAAGAGTCTGGGACTTTTCAATTTAGAAAAGAGATGACAAAGGAGGGATAGAGGTCAAAGAGAACTTTTTCTCCCTCTCCCCAAATCTAGAATTCAAGAGAATCTGATGTTGATGGACAGTAGGTTCAGGACAGACAAAAACAATACTTTTTTACACAGTGGATGATTAAAATGTGGACTTCACTGCTAGAGGATGTAGTGATGACCACAGGTATAGATGGCTTTGAAAGGGTATTAGACAGATTGATGGAGTATAGGACTATTGGCTACTAGCCCTGATGACTAAAGGGAACCTCCACATTCAGAGGCAGTAAGCCTCTGAATTCCAATGCCAGGAAGCAACAGCAGGGAAAAGCCTTGGCCTCTATCCCTGTTGATGGCCCTCCAGAATAACTGCTTGGCCACTGTGTGAGACTGGATGCTGGACTAGACAGACCACTGGTCTGATCCAGCAGGGCTCTTCTTATGTTCTTATGATGTTTGAAACAGTAGGTAGTACAAACAAACCTGATTTGTTTTGCATCGGGCTTAGCTTAGAGTGCAAAACTCTTTAAATGCATGTGTTGTTTTGGAAATATTCATTGTCAGCTTGAGTCGAGGAACACTATCAATTTTGGCTTGTAGTTACTGTGTTGCAACAATAGCTTATAGGTCTAGCCTTTGAGAGAGACCTGGAGTCTCCAGTGGTAGGTAGGACTGAAATGAAAAACCAGAACCCTGGAATGCCAGGGTATCAGCCACACCACACCCGGATGGCATCACCACTGAGGCATCTTGCGAGAAGAACCTGTGATGTCACTAGCTGTTTCTTCCGCAGGCCAAAACCTCTACGGAGGACAGCTTGCTCACTACTTTCTCTCTCTCCCAGAAACAGTCAGAGACTTGTGCGAGATTGTAGGTCGTTGTCCGTCTGGGTGTGACTCATCAGAGTGTCATTTCAGGGAGTGATTTAGCAAGGCAACTTTCATCCTGGCGTGGGAGCTGTGATTCATTTTTTTTTTTTTGGTTGGCATAAACTTACATAACTAAAAGTTTGACGGATAGATTCTTAGTCAGATAAGGACCACTGAGATCATGTCACCCAGGAGGGGGTCAATTTCAAGTCTCGTGATCGCAGGGCCACACCGGTCTCCAAAGAATGGGGGGGGGGGGCAGATGTTGCTGCCATTTTACAGCAGGTAATTGCTTCACAGTTCTGCAGTATATGCCGTGCTGAGCCAGGGTGCATAAATACAAACATTTATGTTTTCCGTTTTGAATATTGTATGCAGTATACATGATTTTTTTTTGCAAATTTGAAAAAAAACCCCACAGTTTTTCTTTTTTCTATTAGTAAAATTGTGAACAAACTTTTTACCATACCTGGATTAAAACTTGGGAAGGCAACTGGGGGAGAGGAAAGGGATGAAATTAAGGTGGGTCTTAATCTGGTGTGTGCTGTGAGGAATAATGTGATTAAAACTCATATTATTTAGATGGAGGTATGTCTGTGTTGCTAATTAAATCCTGATTGAAAAAAGTTTAACTATCATGCCTTCTTCCTCATAAACTCTGAGAACTGTAATTTTGTCTTAGAAAAACAAAGTTTGAGTCCAGGGGCACTTTTAAGACCAACACAGTTTTATTCAAGGTATAAGCTTTTGTGTGCAAGCACACTTCTTCAGTTTATGTAGAAATGTGCTTGCATATGGAAGCTTATACCTTGAATAAAACTTTGTTAGTCTTAAAGGTGTCACTGGACTCAAACTTTGTTCTGCTGCTACAGACCAACGCGCCTACCCACCTGAATCTCTCTTGGAAGGCACTTGCTTAGAAGAACTATCGTTTCCAAGAACTATGGTTACTGGGTCTGTCTGAAACACCGGCAGGGAGATGGGTGGGATGTTCTGGGAGCAGGAAGTGACGTAGGCACATTGGTGATGGAGGCTCTCTCTCCCCCCCCCCCCCCCAGCGTCACTGATGTGCCTACGTCACTTCTGGGTGATATAGGCGTGTTGTGTTTATTTCTGGCAATGTCACTTTTTGAGGAGAGGGGATTTCCTCCTGTTGGCCAGATGGTCGATGGTGGGCAGGAGCCCAAAAAAACGGACAATCCCCCACCCCCAACTGGGGAATGGCAATCCTACCAAGGCCCCATGCAAATATGAATGGCTTACATTTGAAGAGTGTATGTTGCAGATATTGAATCACTTAACTGGGGCATTTTGCCTTCCATCTATGCGCAAAAAAGAACCACTAAATTAACCTCATTGCTAGGTAATGGATAATTTTATATCTCCATATAAGCAAACTAATTTATCATGTGCAAATTTGCCATGGCTAGTTTTTATTTATAGATTTAGTGTGGTCTTCTGGGTGGGGGGAGGTAGCAGAGCAGTTTCAACTGAGAATGAGGAGAAAGTGGTGCATTTTGAGAGCAGATCTTTGAAGGATTTTTGGTATGCTTTTTTGACATGCGTGGTTATTTATTTAGTTGTGTAGTTACTTCCGTTGTATCCCACCTTCCTCCTCAGTGGGGACCTGGAGCAGCTTACATTATTCTCCTCTCCTCCATTTTATCTTCACAACTAACCTGTGAGGTGGGTTTGGCTGAGAGCATGTGACTGGCCCAAGGACACCCAGCAAACTTCCATGGCAAAGTGAGGAATCAACCCTGGATCTCCCAGATCGTAGTCTGAGCCTCTAAGCACCACACGACACTGGCTCTCATTTACAATAGCAAGCTAACATGTGAAACTGCCTCGTACTGAGTCAGGCCCTTGATCTGTCATGGAACGCTTCCTCTAAGCTGTGGAGTCTTGTGAGCAAAAATCCTATTTGGTGAGCTACGGGCATTAAAGTAGTGAGTGAGCAATTTGGCTGCTAAGACAAAAATCTGTGAGCTGAAGGCTAAAGAACTGTGAGCTAGCTCACACTAACTCAGCTTAGAGGAAACACTGGTCAGTGTTGTCGATTTTGACGGGTACTGCTCACTGGGGCCTTACATAAAGGTATTTCACATCATCTACTTCCAGACACTAAGTTGGAGAGGCCAGGGATTGAACTTTGGACCATCTGCATGTGAAGGAAACACTCTGCCACTGAGCCACTACCCCTCTTGTGGATTTACCCCCTTACTACTTTTGGGTTGCACCCACACATCGCTGGCAGTGTTCCCTCTAAGCTGAATTAATGTGAGCTAGCTCACAGTTTTTTAGCCTCCGGCTCACACATTTTTGTCTTCGCTCAGGAAGGCGGGCTCCAGAGCAAACTGATTTATGCAGTCACCAAATCGCTCGCTCACAACTTTAATGCCAGTAGCTCACAAAGCTGAATTTTTGCTCACAAGACGCCACAGCTTAGAGGGAGCATTGAATATAGCAATTATTTGCAAATGGATTTTTCTGTGTGGAACAAGACAATCTAGGGTAGGGTATAAATCGAACAAACAAACAAATAAATGAAGGGAAAACTCAGGCTGAGAAAGATGACTTACTAAAGTCCATGGCTTACTAGAGTCCATGGCTTACTAGAGTCCATGGCTGAGGCAGGACTTGTCCCCAGGTTTCCTGTATCCAAGCCCCAAATAGTATGTGCCTTTTAAAGTGTTTTAATTATCGCCTGAGGATCTTGTTAATGTACACTGTCACAGGTTACGCTTTTCCTGTCCTAACTGTCACCACAACTCCCTTCCAGCCAGTGTGGGAGAAGGCTCTCTCCCAACCTGCTGGTCCCAGTTGCTGGCCTGTACTGCCCTGTTAAGGGTGCAACTCTGTGGGTGACCTTGGGCTAATTACTCTCACTGGGCCTCACCTACCCCTCAGTGAGGACAAGATGAGGAGAACCCTGTGGGCCTCCCTGAGCTCCTCGCAGAAAGGGCATGGTAAAAATGTACTAGATGGAAGAATACGTTACTGATACTGCTAAACCATGCAGGACCAGTGTGGAGCAAAGCAGTTTTGTTTCTACTGTACTTTGTCATGTATTTTTAGAAAATCAGCACTGGTTTTCAAGTAGGGTTGCCAAGTCTGGGTTGGAAAATACCTGGAGACTTTGGGGCGGATCCAGGAGAGGGTGGGATTTGGGGAGGAGAGAAGCCTCAGCATGGTACAATGCCATAGAGTCTACCCTCCAAAGCAGCCACTTTCTCCAGGGGAGCTGATCTCTCTCAGCTGGAGATCAGTTGTAAAAGCGGGGGATCCCCAGGCCCCACCTGGAAGCTGGCAACCCTATTTTCAAGAGACAAAAAACATGAGAGCGCTTCAGGATTGGGGGCGTGGAAGGAAGCAGGAAGGAGAGGGCAAAGAATCTCAACCTATCAGTGCTGTTCTAAGCAGAGTTACACCCTTCTAAGTCCATTGAAGTCAGTATGCTAAAAGGGGTGTAACTGTTGAGGACTGCATTGTATGCCATCTGTTCTTTGTGTCTTTTTGGGGAGGGTTGAGGGTGGCTGTTTGAAGGGGATTCAGAAATGTTCTGTATGACTGGTAGTTGCATTAATCTCTCTAGGGTGTTTTAAGTAGAACATTGTATAGTGATTTTATGTTATTGTATTTTTATTTCTGTAAGCCCCTTTGAGCACTTGGGAGGAAGTCAGATATACATTTTAAAATAAAAATAAACATGTGATGTGGCTATGGGCATTAAAGAAAAACAGGGTACTTGGTGTTTTTTTTTTTTTTTTAAACTTATATTTCCTTTAGGGGAAATATGTTCTTACATCTACATGTATATTCTCACATCTAAGGTCATTCTCACATCTACATGTTGGCGTTTTTATTTGTATGCTACTCTTGCCTTAATCCAATTTCAGCTATAATCACCCAGTTCTTTCACATCTTGACTCTAACTGGTTCTCCCTGACAACCAACCCCATCCCCACCCCCTATGTGTAATGGTTGAAGAGATTCTGTTCTCTGTATCTGAAGAAGGGCACTTGCACACAAAAGCTTATACTTATACCTTGAATTAAACGTCATTGGTCTTAAAGGTGCCACTGGACTCAAACTTTGTTCTTTAGGGGAGTGTGAGGAATATTCTTGAAAAGCCAAACCAGTGCCTGGGAAGCATGGTGGCTTCTCTTGCTAATGCCATGCTAACTTTTTCTGTTTGCTAAATTTAAAGGATTTCCCTCCACCCACCCACTCTCCCACCCACCCATTCCCGAGGGCTCTGCAAACCACCCTTGCTGTAATGAAATCTATTGATAGGGAGCCCTTTTTTTAAAGCTATAGTGAGTGTTGATCATGACCCAAGAAACGCTTTTGTTCAGGGAGGAGAGCTTAAATAAATAAAAAGCTATTCCCAAATGTACATAATTCTATGGAGAAATGGCAAGTGGAGGGCTAAGAATGCGCTTCAGATAGAACACGTTCATAGGTGACATAAATATTGGAGGCAGGTTGAAACGTGATTGCAAATCAGCCTTGCTGCATTGCTGTCAATCAGTTTTAAAGACCTGATCAAAAGTGCACTTGTGTCTTTCATACATAATACACTAACAGATGGAGGTAGTGCTTAAAGTGACACATGTGAAATTGGCTCCCCCTTCCCCCCCCCCCTTAACAATAATTATAGTTAACACTTGGCAAGACTTCCAGGGATCAGCAAACTCATGCTCAGCTTGTCCCTAAGCCTCTGACTGTCGGAAGTTAAGAGTAAGTTATGGAGAATGAAGGGGTTACTCTAAATTGACTCTTTCAAAGCACGTGGTCCTGGACATTGTAACTAAGGGGGGGACTGGCTTGGGCTGTTTGTCTAATCTGAGCTGGCAGTCTTTTCCCAGCATCAATGTAAAAATAGCCCTATTAGGTCAGAAATCCCTACTAGGGAAAGACCTTTGCCTGCCACTTTGGAGGGGCATTGAGGGTTAGGCAGTGCTGGGCTGAATGGACCCATAGGCTGACACAGTACGATGCAGCTGCTGATGTTCATTTCCAACAGATCCCCATAGTGCTCACAGAGGCATTTTATGAATTTTTCTTATGCTAGGCTATGCTGCACACTCAAGTGTGTGGTTAAACCTAAAACTTCTTACATAAGTGAAGGGCGGACCAGCTCAGCTAAAGGAGCGCTCAAAGCCAGTGTGTGCGGAGAGAGAAAGTCATTGCTTTGTAACCTCCAAATATATTTCTGGAAAACATGTGTGAGGGGTAGCGATTGTGGCACTTCTGTGCTATCTACTTTGTGCTGAGCAGCTTATCCCCTATAGTTATGCACATTCATGCAGGGCTGGCATCACGTGGGTCACCTTGAGGAGGAGCTATGGCTCAAGGGCAGTGTTCCTTCTCTCTCTGTATATGAGGCCTTAGTTTGATCTCAGAAATATCCAGTTAAAGATCCTTTTTTTTTTTTTTTGCAAATCCTTAGGTTGTTTTAACCGAACTGTGCCCAAATGTGAGACATGTGTTAGCTGTAGTGGGATGTACTCTGCAAAGAGGTGTGCTTTGTGCAGGCTCTGGGTTGATGCTGGCACCCAGTCGTGTCTTGCTGTATTTTCATGCCTGGTTTTAGAGGTACAATATATCCCATGAACTTCGGTGCTACGCTGAAACAGCTAGTGCTACGCCAGTTTAAAAGATTTCGAAGTATAAGGCTAAAAAGACTTCGGACCAAAACCCTCTTGAGCCTTCTCGGAGACCTGCCTTCAGTAAGGGCTGACAGTGCAGGCCGAGAGTGGGGTGTGGGTGTGACTCAGCATAAGACAGCTCCTTATATTCCAATCAACCAAGCTCCTGGCTGAGCATACTCTTCCAAGGGAGTTTGTATTTTGCTGTTTGTTCTCAACGTTTTGCAGATTTCCAGAAATTGTTCTGCTGTTTGGCAGTTTTGCTAAGTCTCTGCCATTGGGGCAGTAGATGCCTGTGGCTGCGAGATCACACTCATCAGAAGTCAACAGCTGCTGCCAGCTGTGTGTGTCTGTAGGAAGACACACTGGAACTAGACAGGCATTAGGACCTTGGGGTTGCCTCCAACTGAAGCCTCCAGAGGTTCAGGTCTTTGTGGCCTGAGCTGAAAGCAGCAGCAGCAGCAGCTTGTGAATCACTTCCTCCTGCTGCTAACACTCCCTGCTGCACGGCCTGCCCCCCCTCTTTTAACTTCCCATGCTTCTTAAAGCCCCAGCATGTTTCTCCAAGCTCAGTGGCCCACATTCTTCCTCTCCCTCTCTGAGCCGTGCCAACCCCCCTCCAAATTACACTGCATAATGAAACCCCAGCAGCCAGAATTGAGCAAATGTGTATGCCCTTCTCAAGCCTTTTCCAGGCTCCCGTCCTCTGACACTCCCCTCCCCCATCTCTCCATATATTTAAATGGTGAGTGGTGCGGGTCACTCCCCTTGTTCCAGGGAAATGAGAAAGTGCTTCTATTGAAAGGATGTTGCATTATCCCTCGGTTCTCAAAGTTCAGTATTTTGTCCCTAGGAGGATGAACCTTCCTCCCCCTCAGTCGTCCTTCCTGCTTTTTTAAAAAGTAAGGACTTTATTGTTTGAAACACAAAAATAATAAAGCTGTCAATAAAAGGCCTACAGTGGCTGATATTAATAAACAAATTAGGACTGCATCACTGGCACAGTGAAACACTGTCACTTTCTGGAAACTTTGCTTATGCGAACGGCCTAACTCAAGTCAATCCTACTTTATGCACATCTTCTGGACCCTTTTAAAATTTTCTCGCGGTGGGCTTATTTGTTCAGGAACATCTTCATTTCCCTCTAGTTAGAAAACATCTAGCAATCTCATTGTTTGGAAGCCATCTTGGTTGCATTCCTGCATACCCTGTATAAGCCTTCCAAACAGAATCTGGGTCTAGGCAGGCAGACATCACTGGAAGATAAGCCTGGGAGATCTAGTTAGGTAGGGTTGCGGTCTTGCAAGCCAGCTACCCGGCATTGCCCTTGAAGTCTCCTGATGGGCAGCTGTGGCACCTTCTGCCTGTTTTCTCCTTGGTCCTATTGTTTGTCCCCCTTTTATATCTGCTTTACAGCTGACCAGAATTCTTGCTTGTCTCAGCAAGTATGTGGGTGAAGTGGGTGACAGGAGTAAAGAAGGACTGCATTGGAGTAAAGAAGGACAACTGCACTGTCTCCTTCTCCACTGGGGGGCTTGAATTATGTGTCCTGATTCCTGGTGGCAAAATAAACCCTATAGAAAAGCAAATTAGTGGAACAAGAACATCCACTCCTAACTGATGGGGCTAGAAGCTCATCACAGTAGTTACTTACCCTTCTGACCAATTTTCCAGCTGTGATACTTGCCTTTTAAACAGAAACTAAAGACCTAACATCAAAACTGTGAGAGTCCTAAGGTTTAATTTTTAAAAGGCGTCGTCCTGCCCTACAAAAATTGGCAGACGTGACTACTGAAACCTCGCAAGCTCCAAAGCCACCCTTCAGAATGGAACGTGACAACTGTTTTAATCTTGTGTAATTTTTTAACCAATCCTGTATCTTTGAATGCGTGACTGGATGGGCAGTTTATTGTTTTCACAAGTCACAAGTGAGGACGACTGCCCCCTCCACTCTTATGGTGAAAGTCAAATGAGAAGCTGTCGTAACTTCGGAAAGTGGCTACTGTAAGTTGGGTGGTGGTGGGCATCAAACTTCAAACTCTTACAGGGGCACCCTAAGCAAAGTTATACCCTGTTAAAGCCCTTGATTTAGGGTATAACTCTGCTTAGAATCACTCTGCTAAAGGAGTCTGCTTTCCATGAAAAGCTAGAGTCTTAGTGAAAAAAATGGGGCAAAGTCATATAAACAACTAGTCTGACTGACAGGACACTGTGACCATTTCTGCACGATTGCAAACCTTCATATTGGCATTCTTAAATAATCAAAATGGTAAAACTTTCCGCAAAACTTTTTGCCTTCCCAGGATTAGATCAGAATTTAGCGCCCCATTATTCCGCGTTTTCCGAATATATCTGCGATTTCCCCCCTGCGGATCTGAACTTGCCATTTTCCAGTGAGAAACTCCCAATTTTGAATTGTGTTTCCCGCTGCCCTTCTGTGTGGTCAGAGTTGCGTGTTCACCCTGTCCTCCTGCCCCCCTCAGGTTGTCCCCTGAGTGATCCACTAATTTTTTAAAAATGTAATGTTGATTGCGTTACAACACAATTTTTTTTGTTACAATATAGCAACATTATAGCACTGGAACAAAACAGGCAGTGAGGTTTCATGTAGCCTCCATGCAAGTACCCTTCCATGAAGTTCCTTTCCTTTCCTTTTTTTGGGGGGGGGGGGGGCGGGTGTGGGGGTAGTTTGTGTCGCCTCACGCATGTATTGTTTCTTCATTCTCTCTTCCCCTATAGCTGCCCATATGTTTTCAATGACAATTCAGTCTTTTAAACATCTAAAAATAATGGAATTATAGAATTGATTTGATAATCATTGAAATTCAACATGTGCAGTGTTTCCATTTAGCATACTTGTAATTATAGAATAACACTGTTAAGAATTGGTGTCTCCAGTTTGACAATCACGAATGGAATACTATTTCCACTAGGATTTTGTGGGAATCTTCACTGGCCATTTTCTTAGTTGGTGACTAAGGGGGGAGCAGGGGACCTTTGAAATGGCAGCAACCATGCTGTTCCCCACCATGCAGCCAGCCTTTTTTTTACAATGTTATGATGTTATAACATTACTGCATATGCACAAAAAAGGTTACATTGCTGACGAAGTGCATGATGACAGATTTAGTGTGCTTCATAGTTATTTAATAGCATTGATATATTATATAATCAGTATAGCCAGACAGATGATTGCCAGCCATTTTTTTAGTTGGCAACGAAGGAGGAGGGGGAAACTTTGAAATGGTGGCAACCATGCTGATCGCCACAATACATCCGGCCTTTTTGTTTTTTGCAGTGTTATGATGTTATAACGTTACTGCACATGCGCAAAAAAAGAGAGGTTCTGTCGCTGACTAGGTACATGATGACACGGCTGCCCAGCCCCTTTTCAGTGGAAGGGCAGAACACATGGGGAGGGTTAGATCTGAATTCAATTAAAAAAACCCTAAATAAATGCCCTTTTGTGGAAGGGATGCTGCAAAGTCGGAGCTTCAGCTGGGGATTCATCTTGCCAGGAAACAGCAGCAACAATGAGGTGCAGAAAAGGTCTCAGACTGTATATTCACAGTGTGTGACCCACCAAGCCAAACACAGGCAGCAGCCAGCCCATGAGGAGCTTGAGAAACTTCTTGTCCATGCTGCTTTCCCCTGAATTGGTAAAATGGGGACTGTCAACCACCTGTGGGGCACAAAACATTGCTGGTGTGCAGCATCTAGTCACAAATTGGGTAGAACCACATAGATTATTAGCCAGCTTTGTCTTGGGTTGGCCATTATGGCCAACTGGCAAACACCTGCTTGTTTTTAGAGAACCCCACTAGGTTTTTGACGTGCCAACCAAGAGTATCAGTTCCTCTGTTCTCTTACCCTCAGAGGCATTTACTTATTTGGAGTTCACCTAAACAATGCATTTCTTTCTACCATCAGCTGTTTACAGGTAGACTGGCCCTTAGGGAGCTCAACAAATAGTGAGTAGACTTGCACATACCAAAAATTACACTCTTCAAACAAGCTGGCAAGCATCAAGAGCAAACTATATGACATGTCGTTGCTAGGGCTGTGGTCACACATACTAAATAATCCATTTTCAATCCACTTTGAATCCGCTTTCCAACTGGATTTTGCCAGTTCACACAGTAAAAAGCCATTTGGAAAGTGCATTGTAAGTGGATTGCAAGTGGATTATTTAGTGTGTGTGACTGCAGCCCAGGTTTTTTCCAAAAGTAAGTGAGGTAAGTTAAAGTTCCACTCCTCAAACTAAAAAGGTCCATGAGGCCTGAAACCCAAAAGTACAACGAATAAAGCTAAAGCAAGTGTTCTATATATTTGTCTGAATTGCATTCTGAAAGCAAGAACTTCCGCAACTGCGCGTTTGAATGCTGAAAAATAGATATTCTTCCTCCACTTCAGAGTTCCGCTTTGCTTCTTAACTCTGGCTGTGGTCACGCACACTAAATAATCCACTTTCAATGCACTTTCAAACTGGATTTATAAAGTGTGAACTGGCAAAATCCAGTTGGAAAGTGCATTGAAAGTGGATTATTTAGTGTGTATGACCTCAGCCTCTGATTGTAATCAAATTGCAGCTGACTTCTTGCAAAGTTTATCATAAGTTGAAAATAGGAGCTGATCTCATGCAAAGCACTGTTGCTTGAACTTTTAGGCCAGGTCTTGTAGAGCTGCTCTTTTTTACAGCAGTTAGCAGCAGTTTGTATCCTTAAATTGACCAGGATTCTAGGAGGCACACTTGGCAGCAAAAAACAAAAACAAAACAAAAACAGAATAGATCTCTCTTAATGGTTCAGATAGGAAGTGCTGGCAGGCCTGCTGAATAACATTTCTGTTTTCTGACCTGCTTGGGCATGTTGGAGATTTAGCAATCATTTCCCACCATTCCTGACAAGGAATGCCCACTTAGGCAAGAATAAGATCCTGTTTACTTCTACTGAAATGCTAACAGTTGGAACAAGCAGCCAACTCTTGGAGTTTAGAAGATAGCGAGGTTAGTGAGCAATAGATTCCAGTAGCAAGTTGTGGATCAAGAAAAATCATCATGCGTTCTCCGATCCTGGGGAGCCTAAAAGCTATGACTTCATTTAGATACAAATAGAGCCATAGCATTTTGCAGCAGGGAAAAAGTCAGGGGTTCAAAGTGTAGAAAATGAAATTCTGTGAGTATTATTAAGGGAAAGCTCTTCGGATCCATTTGCTTGACTCACACATTTTATTGTATGCGTTCACAATATCAAAACACTCGCAGAAAGTTTATGTATTAACATATAACAGAAAAATTCAACCTCTATTAAAACATATAAAACACCTGTTAAAACTATCTCGACCTCTAGTATTTAAAACTGAGAAGACCTTTTAAAATCATTCACTTGGTTGCAATTATACTATTTAATTACTTTGCTCTAATGTTTCTAGCAGCCAAGGCAAAGAGAGCCAATTTTGAAGAGATGAAGGGGTCCTCATCCGAGAGCATAAAGGCCATCTTAGCATAATCAGACAGGGGGTATAGGGCTGTCAATATCTTTGCTAAAAATTTGGGCCCTGGGTTCTACATATAAAGGACAGGCCAAGATATAGTGGGGAAGGTCTTCCACTGACTGCCCACATGCACAGATACATTGGAGTTTTTTAATAGCGATCAGCTAGCATCTCCGAGGGCAAACTCACGCATTTGGTACTGTAGAAGATCCAGTAGCACCTTAAAGTCTATAACAAAATTTGTGGCAAGGTATGAGCTTTCCCGAGTCACTGCTCACTTCTTCAAATACAGCTAGAATGTGAGTCCATCTGTCCTCATATCTTGGAGGCTGGAGTGATTCCAGATGCCAAATGACAATAGCAGACATGATGGGATTAGGTGTGATCTGCAGAGGGGTAGTAGGTGTAGATAAATCAGCATTGGTAGCGCGACAGGAAACCTAGGTCTTGATTCAGTCCAGGAGGATGCATTGCCTTGAGCTTAATTATCAGATGCAATTCACTCTCTCTTTCTAATCTCCCTTTGAAATTCCTGTGTAAGAGAACTGCTCCTCTTAAGTCAGCAACTAAATGTCCTGGAAGGCTAAAATGCTCCTCCACTGGTTTTTTAATGTTGTGATTTCTAATGTCAGACTTATGTCCATTTATTTATTTGTTGTAGGGACTGGCCTGTTTGTCCAATGTAGAGGGTGGAAGGGCATTGCTGACACACGATGGCATAAATCCCATTAGAGGATGAACAGGGCTATGAACCTGAGATGGTATGGCTGAGTCCAGTGATGGTATTGCTAGGATGTGAGAGCAAAGTTGGCATCTTGGTTTGTTGCAGGCCTTGGTACCAGAGTCCATGTTACTGTTAAGTAGTTATTCATAGCAGGTGAGGTCATTTTAGGTTAGCAGGCTATCTGCAAGCGAGAAAAGGTCGGCTCCCCAGTGCCCGTGTAAGGGAAGTGTCCCTATCCAGCATGGGCTGTAGGTTGTTAATACATTGAACTGAGTTGAGTTGTGACCACCAGTGGTTTTCTGCATAGGCGTCAACTACGGGGGGGCTCAAGGGCTCGAGCCACCCCCGAAATTTCCCGGGGGGGACTGAGCCCCCCCCCCGGGAAAACGGAGCGCCCGCCACCATAAGTCCCTGGGTCCTTCCTAGGGCCACCGCGGTCTCTCTCCCCCCCGCCCCCAAGCTGGCCCCTGGACGGATGGAGAGAGGGACGGAAGCACGAATGGCCAGGCCGGGGGGGGGGGAGGCAGCGGCAGCGGGGACGTGCGCGCACGAGCCCCTCCCCCCCGGGAATTTAAAACTTGACGCCCCTGGTTTTCTGTTGTCATTTTCTCTGGGTTATTTTGTAGCAAGCAGTCCCTGGGTATCATTCTGGCCTTTCCAATCCTCTTCCTTACCATATCAGGAGGATATTGTAGTTGCAAGAATGCCTGCTGTAGATACTTTAAGTGAGTATCTCTGTCTGAGGGATTGGAGCAGCTGCAACTATAGTGTAGAGCAGGGGTGGGCAATTGTTTTGGCTCGGGGGCCACTTTGTGGGAGTGGAGGTTAGCGGAGGGCTGCACCTTTTAAAATGCATTCATTACTTAACTTTGCATTTCAGAAAAGGTATCAATTGTATCATAAAAATCAATAAATATGAATTAAAATAGTGGTAGTTTTGTTCAATTTATTTATTGTGCTAATTTCATATCATCTATAGCTGCAAGCACATTTAATTTTAGAATCAGTTTAATGAGACAAATGTACCCTATCACACTTTTCTACAATTTTTTTGAAATCAGGAGTGAGATTGCTTGTTGAGATTCTCATCACAACCTGCAAGTTAATGTCTGTCAAAGAGCATCTATATTTACTCTTGTTAATCTTCATGTCTTGGCGGGCCGCAAAAACCTCTGTGGCGGGCTGCATGTGGCCCGCAGGCCGCCATTTGCCCACCCCTGGTGTAGAGCTTGGCTATAGACAATGGATTGTGTGATGTGGTTGGGGTGGTTGCTGGAGGCATGTAGGTATGTTTGCCGCTCTGTCAGTTTCTGATATAATGTGGTACTCATGTGTCCCTCGTGTATTTGAACTGTGGTGTCCAGGAAGTTTTTCTTGTGAGGAATAATTCACAGTTAGATTGATGGTGGGGTGGAAGTTGTTGAAAGCTTGGTGAAATCTTTTGAGGGCTACTTTGCCATGGGTCCAGACAATGAAAATGTCATCCATGGATCTGAAGTAAAGGAGAGGTGCCAATGTGTAGGAGTTCAGAAACCACTGTTCTAGATCTGCCATGAAAATGATGGCATACTGTGGAGCCATGTGGGTACCCATGGCTGTGCCACTGATTCGAAGTAGTTGTGCCACCTTAAGTAGTTGTGCTACATTTGCTACTGGTTCTGCTGCCGTGATCTGCTCTTTGTATGGGTGCATGAGAAGAGAGGGGTCTACATCTTCTCTTTTGTATGGCTGACTATAGCAAGAAGATTGCCCACACCAAGGGTTGCCAACTCCACCAGGTTGTGAAATACATGGAGGCTTTGAGGGTGAAGCCTGAGGAGGGCAGGGTTTGAGGAGGAGAAGGACTGAGGGGAAGGTTTGAGGAGGGGAAGGAGTGGGATATAATTCCACAGAGTCCACCTTCCAAGGCAGCTGTTTTCTCCAGGTGAACTGATCTCTGTCACCTGGAGATCAGCCGTAATAGCGGGAGATCTCCAGCCACCACCAATGTTCCCTCTAAGCTGAGTTAGTGTGAGTTAGCTCACAGGTTTTTAGCCGCATCACCTGCTCATGACTTTAATGTCGGTAGCTCACAAAGTAGAATTTTTGCTCACAGGACTTCACAGCTTAGAGAGAGGAAATGATCTCACAGGAATGGCATGACTTAGAGGAGCTGACCAGGACCCCTCCCCCAAATCACTAGCCAGAGTTGGCAACCCTGGTTGGAGGTCTGTTCTTGGTGTGCTGTGGTTGCTCTGGGTACATAAAGTTTCTTACCATCTATCTGCAAATTTTTACAGCCCTGTCTTTTGTTCTACAGCAACATACTTTCACAGTTATACTTTAGAGTACTTCTTGTATATGAGTGAACAAGAAAAAGACGCTGGTTGGGTTTCAAGTAGACCAGTTTGGCTGCAGAGCTGTCCCGGAGGTTTCCCTCTATTTTTAAAACAGCCCCCGGGGGGGGGGGGGGCGGAATAAAATGGAAACTGAATGGTGGCTGGGGTAGACACAACTTGCTGCTGAGGAATGTTTTACCCCCTGAATTCAGTTTGGAGTCATGCTTTACTCTTTCACATGAAAAGGTTTATTTTTAAAAGTGTGGAATAATGGAAAAGCCAGTGGAGACTTGTGTGTGAGACCACAAGTTTAGGTTAGCACAGCCTAGGGTTGCCAAGTCTTACCTTCATAACAGCGGGGGAGTCCCAGTCCCTTTCTGGGAGTCCTGCACATGCACGAAGCACATGCACGCTGCGATGACATCACCCGGAAGTGATATCATCATGCTGGGCATGTTGCCAGGGCGACGCTCTGGTAATCGCCCTAAAACTCCATGGTGTTAGCCGAATTGCTTTAATTTACGTTTAGCAATCAGCAAAATACACGGGTTCTTGCCAACTATACCAGGGTCCCACCCCTCCCGGGAGATCTCAAGGAAGGAGGCACGTGAGGCGGGTTCCAAGTTCAATGTTGTTTACTGGATCATGTAATCAAGCATACAAAAATCGTAATCGCACACACAATCTTACAGGTCTAATAAAATAAAGAGAGAAAATAGCACTTTTGCATGAGCAGGTTTCGTTGGTGGGGAAGGCACGTTCCCTTAGATGCGTTGTCCGATGTCAAGATGAATTGGATTTGGGGAAGAAAGGTATAAAAGCTATGGGGCCACGAGGCTTGGACCGGCAAGACCACGTGGTTCTCCTGGATTGCGAGTCCAGAGAGAGAAAAAGGGGTTTAAAGATGGAGGCAAGGATTGGGGACAGAAAGCTGGACTGAAGGGTCAATAGGTAAGATAGAGGGCGACGGCTCAAGAGGCCAAGTGACTCTCGGTTTGGACTTTTATTGGGGGTCTTGGGGCGGGCTTTGCAGACCACAACCCACTAACACTCCTACTAGGCGGTCCGTCCCTGTTGGACCTTGCTATAGGTTAAAGGTAAACAAAGGGAGGAGGTCCAGGGGTTTGGTCAGTGTTGCAAAAATATGACTTCACCAGGAAACAGACACTGAGTCTGGGGTCCGATGACTCACCTGGCCATACCTATTGTCAGTTGATGGTTTTAGCCAAGTATCTGATGGCTGGCACATTAGTTGCTAGGCAGTCTAGTTAGCATAACTATCCAGATGTATAGTGGGGGAGTGGGGGTTAGCCAGCGGATGTCTGACATAAGGAAACCTCATGGCAAGAGGAATCCCTTATCTTTGTCTTGGGTGAACTGTTTGGGGTGTCAGCCTCCTGGCTTGGGCTGGAGCTAGCTCCTATGTGAAGAAGAAAGCGCAAGGCCCTACCACTGCTGGCAACACAGAGTTCAAACTTATGGATATAAAAATCCATAAGAGCACAGAAAAGTGCCTTGCTGGCTAACAATGGTACCATAGAGTTTCCAGGGTGATTGCTAGAGTGTTGCCCAGTGATGTCGGCCTGATCGGGCCACTTCAGGGGTGGGGTTCCCCCCGCTGGCCGGATCCCGACCGGTGGATTGGGGACCCATTTAGCGGGGAATTCCTGCCCTTCCCCCAGGAAGACTTGGCAGTCCTAGCATAGCCCAATTACCCAGAAGGACAGGACCTGCAGGGGGCAGCCGAAGTTTCCTGTTTCCTATTACTTCACTGCTGCCCGTCAGGCCTGTTCAGGCCATCTAGTTTCTTCCAGAAGCAGGGGGCATAACTCTCTTGTGCTTGCTTACACCACAGCAGCAGAACTGTGGAGGGGAATAGGCAGAGGGCCCCAGAGGGCCAGAGTGAGCTGATAGGTCCATTTCAGGGCTGCCAAGTGCCGGCGACTTACCGGCGGAGGGGAGTTGTTCTCCCCCCAGGAGCTCTTCTGGCGCGTGCGCTTTTGCACACGTGCCGGCGACGTAATGACGTCACCCGGAGGTGATGCCATTACATTGGGGGCGTTGCCAGGGCAACATTCTGGCAATCGCCCCAAAAAGGGGTGATTGCCAGAGCGTTGCCCTGGCAACGCCCCCAGCGTGATGACGTCACCTCCGGGTGATGTCATTACACGGGGGAAGTCGTCCTCACTGGACGACTTCTGGGCCGGGGTTCCCCCCACCAGCCGAATGCTGGCCAGCGGATCGGGAACCCCTATAGCGGGGGATCCCCCACCCCCCGGGCTGACTTGGCAGCCCTAGTCCATTTTCTAGACCAGTGGGAGCTCGCCAGGTCCTGCAGAGTAGCCTACGCATTACTTGGACCCACAGGAAGATCACGGAAATATCTGTTCTAAGTTTTGCTTTTGTTTTTTATATGCTTAGCTGAGAATGTCATTTCTGGTACTTTTCCTTGTTTATGTTTTGTGTCTGTGACAGGACAGAATGGGGATGGGGGTGTAGCAGCTCAAGATATTTTTCATTACTCAGAAACTAGCTTATTGAAGGGAAAGGTTTGCAAATGGCGACCCCTGCTCAATAGTAGCCTAAAACATAAGTAGGGTTTGCAGTTTTTGATATATTTCGTATGTTTAAAACTTAACCTCAAAGGGTGATCTCGGGCCAATCACACATTCTCAGCCTAACCTACCTCACAAGGTTGTTGTGAGGATAAAAATGGAGGCAAGAAGAATGATGTAAGCCATGGTCACCCGGCAAGGCCCAAGGTCGTCCAGCAGCCTTCAGTGGCAGAGTGGGGATTTGTACCTGGGTCTCCCAGATCCTAGTACAACCTTCGGACCACTGCATCACAACATGCTCCCGTAGTGCTCAGTGGGAATAGAGGATGTTTTGCTTGCTGTAGATTGATGAAGATGGGTAACCGTGTTGGTCTGTCTGTAGCAATAGAAAAGAGTCCAGTAGCACCTGAAAGGCTTAACAAAATTTGCAGTAGGGTATGAACTTTCGTGAGTCACTGCTGTGACTTCATCTGAGGAAGTGAGCAGTGACTCATGAAAGCTCATACCCTACCACAAATTTTGTTAGTCTTTAAGGCGCTACTGGTCTCTTTTCTATTGCTGTAGATTGTGTCTTTATTTTTGTCTTGTGAAGAAACAGTATCCCATCCCCGTAACTACCAACCCCTACCTTGAGATTGTTTCAGGCATTTAGTCATTGATTAAGTGATCATACTGAGTGTCCCTGCATATGGAAAAAGAACGCCAAAAATTCTCAGTTGTCCACCTTTTAAAAAAAAGTGTACTGTATGTCCAAAGGTTTATGATCTTGGGTTGTATAAGGGTCGATTTAGTTGCAAATCAATAGTTGCTTCAATACTTATAGCAGCCAATTTTTTATGTCTTTGCTTCAAAAATATATTGAACTACATAATGGGGAAATTGATTGAAGGCAATTCATAGGGTTCCCCCCCCCCTTACAGATACCTAAAATGGAGCCTCTGCTCAATTTAGAATCAGTGTGTGTGTGTGTGTGGGGGGGGGGGATTAGAACAGCCTGAAGTGGTAGTGCAAAAATTCAGAAATGAAGTATTTTACTGCTTATGTTATTCTGGAGTAAGCGACCATTGCTTGAAAAGGTAGAGGTGTAAATGTACCCTAATAATAACAACAGAGTTTTTAAAGAGGCATTTTCCCCCCAGCCCTTTAAGTAGAAGGTAGTGTACAATCTGGAAGCTGTGCTCTGTACTAGTGGATTCCTACCGGAAGAAACCGGATATGATGGTGGTTCTTACAGATGAGTGAAAAGAAGAGAGCACCAAATATAAACAGGGCTGCCTCTGTATTTCCCCTGAAGCGCAGCTCCATTGTCAGTCCTCCGTGTGCCCTTTGAAGCCCCTTGTTATCCCAGCCTGAGGCCTCTTGAGCTTTGAGCCAGGCCTGCCAAATAGCACAGCAGTTTCGCAATAGGAATACCCCACCCAGAATTGTCCCAGTGGGCAGGGCAGACTCAGTGACTTCAGCAGCACTTTACAAATGAATGCTGGGAATGGAGCGTCCCCGTGCAGAGCCAAACACATGTGCGTCTAGTAGTCCCACACATGCCCTGGAGCAGAGAAAGAACTTTGAAATGCTCCACAAGCCTGTGCTGGAGGCTCCCTCCCTCTTCCTCTTGCAATCACAAGACCTTGGAAAAATCGCTGGAGGAATGGGGCAGTGTTCTAAGATGCTGCAGAGATCTTGGCAAGAGAGGGTGGAGAGAACCCTTGGAAAAGGCAGCGAGAGCAAGCAGCCTTGGGAAGATAAAAATAAAAGTACTGTTTACCTGAGAAGAAGACTTTTCGCCCACATGTACCGTCAAGAAAAAGATGGAGCTGTCTTAAATTTCCATGCAAGTTGCTTTTTAGGGAGATTATCTGACACTTAGGGTCATCTCCCTTTTGGGCGAATACAGTACTGCAGAGCAATAAGGGTTGAAGGATATGAATGAGGTTGCCAGTGTTAATACTGGCCTCTGTTCTGTGCCGGAGCAGCTTGATCAACAGATAGTAGATGGAAATGCTTATTTACATACGATGTGTAAAGTCACCTTAATTTCTCAGATCTTAATTTCTGCAGTTCAAGCAGCTGTTAAAGGTGCATGATGAGGCTGGTTTCCCACCCGGCCCCCTGAGTTTATTTAAGTACGGATATGGGGTTCCTGTGTTAACTTTTCCTCCTTAAGTGTTCAGCGACCTTTCCCTATTATTTAAGCAGAACTAACAGATTTTCTTCTAAGGTTGTAACAGCGTATTTAATTTCATTCTGTTGTCTTGACTTTCCTCAAAGAATCCTGGTAGTTGTTATTCGGTGGTGGGGAAGTTTGAATGGAAATCCATAGGTCTTAGAACTTCAGTTCCCAGGGGCCCCTGGCAAGAAGAACTGATGGTTGAATTTTCTCGCGCTAACCCCAGTGTAGTGATAATTGCATGATAACTTTTTACGAGGGGACTGTACAAATGCTCTGCACTGGAGTCGTAGAGTTGGAGAGCACAGACTTTTTGGGGGAAAATCATGCAGGCAAGAGAGAATGAGTCTGTTCAGTCTCTTGGTAGTTGTGACGCTGTGGGCATTATCTAACATGTGCTTGTGATCCTGAGGCAATATTAATATACTACAGCATGGCAATCAATAATACACATTTTAGCTAGAAAATAATCATTTCCCCATTAATGCAATATTGCTGCTTAGGTACTGAGAAATAAATGCCTCTTGGAGGGAAGGTGGCTGGATCCTTGCACATCATTAGAGCAATGGCCATGTGTTTAGTGCAAGAAGAAAAGAATTGTCGGGAAAAATGCTAAGATGAGAATGTTCTAATCAGATTTGCTTGTTGACTGGTATGATTATGACATCAAAGGTGTCATGACCAATGACAATGAGGCTGTTTTCCCTTCGTCCGGATTCCCTCTTGGATGGTGGCAGTGTTGTGGAGCTTTTATTGGATTCAGGGGTTAAGATCCCTCAGGAGAGTGAAACTTCCGACCATCCTGGATGAGGACACCCCCTTACTTCTCCCCCCTTTAGGGGTTGAAGGCAATTGACGAGGGATCTCTTTAGAGCAGGAAGGGTGGCATAAGGGAATGTTCACTCTGAGAGGGGGGAAAAACTTGAAATTGTCTGAAATAACTGGGGCCAGGTTTCTCTGAACTTGCCTGCTGTTTAAAAAGAATGGGCATAAGTTCTTACAAGTAGCAATGGTGTATTTTTCCACAAGGATATCTAAAAGAGGATGTGATACCTCAGAAAGAGAGAAGGAATCCCCCTGTCCCACTTCACAAGGCGTTCTGCATGTGTATTTCGCAGTTGCATCCTGGATGTCTTTCACATAGGGGCAATTTCCCATTGTGGACTCAGTGCTGCTGCGAGTACAGAGGCCTTAGCAAGGACACTGGAGCATCCACACAGGGCTGTTCTCTGGTTTTCTCTCCCCATCCCCTTGCAACAGCCACCCCCCCCACACCCCCCACACCCCCACGTCTTGAGGTTTTTTTAGGAATATTACTATTGTTTTATAGCAAGATACTTGCTACTGATTTTTGTTTTAAATGGAGAGGGGAGCCCTCTGGTAGCAGGGGAGCAATGGGGGAGATGAGGAGATGGGTAGGAAAAGGACACTGAGTGTGGGTGGGGAGGTCTGGAAATCTGTTCCTTCCTGTCCACATGGGGGCTTGCATGTTTGATTCTGATGTTTCCAGAAATGTTGAAGCAGAGCAGGTTCTGGAAACACTGGAGCAAAAGAGACGAAAATGCAGGAGGAGAATAGGGGCAGGACGAAGCTACGTGGATGCTCCAAAAACCCCTACTGCTGTTAGAATGCTGGGGCAGAGCAGATCATCCTGGTCCCTTACATAAAAAGTGACAGCAGATCAAACACATAGGCTTTTGGAAGAGCTGGGAACAAAAGCTGGGTGGGTGTAACACAGTTTCCGCAATTCTCACTTTGCTACCAACCATATGCTTAGAAGTTTCCTTTTACGAGCAATCTTATTATTCGCCCTTGAATTTCTTTGATTCTTACCCAATAGATTCATCCCTCCCATAATCCTAAATTACAGTAGCTCACTTGGGTTCCCCCCCTTCTCTCTCTCTCTCTCTCTCTCTCTCTCTCTCTCTCTTTCCACCAGCAGCCTTATGTCTCAGTGGCTCAGCAGATGGCACCCCCAAGTCCTAGCGGCAGCAGCAACAACAACAGCAGCAGCAGCAGTGGGCCAGGTGGTGGCGGTGGCGGTGGGGACCAGCTGAGCAAAACCAACTTGTACATCCGGGGTCTGCACCCAGGTACCACAGACCAGGACCTTGTCAAGCTGTGCCAACCGTAAGTGACCAGGCTTCAGAAATGTGGAAGGAAGGTGTCTTGATGTGGTAGGAGCTAAAAGGTGCAAGGACCAACGAGACGATTTATTGCCTGCACCTGCTCTAGGGTTCCCAGCCTCCAGGTGGGGCCTGGGGATCTCCCGCTTTCACAACTGGTCCCCAGCTGACAGAGCTCAGCTCCCCTGGAGAACATGGCTGCTTTGGAGGGTGGGCTCTATGGCATTGCAGCACACTGAGGCCCCTCCCCTCCTCAAACCCCGCCCTCTCCTGGCTCCACCCCCAAAGTCTCCAGGTATTTTCTGACCCAGACCTGGCAACCCTAACGTGCTCCCATCTGAGTGGCAATCTCCCAAGTTTCTGACCTATTCATGCCTTGTGGGGCAGGGGTTCTCAGAGTGTGCCACCATGACTAAGCTTCCCAAAATTCATTAGTTGTACCCAGTGAACTCCATATCCCTTTCCCTTCCACCAGTTTCTGTAGACACCTGGAAGTATTTTTCCTGGGGTCACGGGATCTAAGTGGACGAGCAGCTGTGGGGGTTGGGGGAACTATCTGTTCCAGGGGTTGAAAAGAACTTGGGGGCAGGGGAGCACAGAGAAAATCAGTGCTCTGTCCTTTGGTAGTTGGTTGAATACAAACCAAGGTCTGCTGAACACACATAGACAAATGAGCAGCCAGTGGGACACCTGGATGGACCAACAGAGAGAGTTTTAACTTTAGGCGAAGCAAAAAGTGACTCGATATCCCCCAAACTGATAGATAATGAACACCCCAAAGAGTAAGTAACGTGTGGAATTCACTACTGCAGGAAGTGGCAGCAGCTACAAGCATAAGACAGCTTCAAGAGGGGATTGGATAAATTTATGGAGCAGAGGTCCGTCAGTGGCTACTAGCCACAATGGTACAGATGGAACACTGTGTCTGGGGCAGTGATGCTCTGTATTCTTGGTGCCTGGGAGACAACAGTGGGAGGGCTTCTGGAGTTGTGGCCCTCTTGATGGATCTCCTGATGGCACCTGGGTTTTGGCCACTGTGTGACACAGAGTGTTGGACTGGATGGGCCATTGGCCTGTTTGAACATGGTTTTTCTTATTTCCCCTTAGTAATTGTACAAAAAGGGGCCTAACCTGAGACCATGGTGTTGTCACTAGAACTGCACCCTCCTTACAACTGTTTGCATCTTTCTGGTGAAGGTTGAAAGCTGGTAACACAGTGTTCGACTCCAGTCCTCCACTTCAGTTTTACAGGCTACCAGCCTGCGAGCATGGTAAAGGGGAGCATTTACCATGTGTGAAAAAGCAGCCAAGTGCTAGAACCCACAACCATGGGCGTGATGTGACTTCTTGGATACTTACTGAGAGTCTGTTTCCCACCATCACAGCTCTAAGGGATGGCTGCGCTGCTTACTTCCCACCTCCCCCCCATCCTCCAATTGACAACTGTCGCGATTCTCCCTGCTTGTGCTGTGGGATTCCATAGTTCTAGTCAGGGCTTTTTTTGGTAGAAAAAGCCCAGCAGGAACTCATTAGCATAATAGGCCACACCCAACAGCAGAAACTCATTAGCATATTAGGTCATACCCCTGACAGCGTAGATCTCTCCCAGGATCAGCTTCCCCAGGCGCCCCACAGCTTGCGAGGTGCCTGGGGAACCTGGGGGGGAGGCTGTAGGCGTGGCCAACTTGGAAGCCAGCCGGAAGTCCGTTCCTGTGCGTTTCTGCCCCAAAATAGCCCTGGTTCTAGTGCTGTTTCTACACTGCATTATCCTGCTGACTCGTTTGTGGGCTCTTGTGAGTGCCAGTGATCCCTACATGTCACTGTAACATCCCAGCCATGACTGGAAACAAGCATCTTGTGGCCTCATTCCGGTACCATGAGCAATCTGATGAGGTGATGTGCAGATATCTGTATCCCACGTAAAGGAAATTTGGGAGAAGGGAAAAATTCTGAAGTTAAATATGGTGTACCGAGGTATTTACATAGGGAAGGCGGTGTGTTGATGTTTCCTGCCGTGGTGTGCCCTTCTACACTTCAGCCGCCCTCCTGGCCTGAAGGAGACTGAGCCAGGCTATGGTGCTTGAAGCAAGGAGTCCAGGAGGGGCAGCTGGGCAGGGGGCTGTTTCTCCCTTTACCTCAGCTCACCCCAGCTTGGAATGCTGGATCCGCCCCTAAAGCCACACTTGACAAACAGGCCTACTTCAAAAAGGAGAATGGAGAATGCCGGACTGAGGATGGGGGGAAGGGGAGGGGTTTGGAAGCTGCTCTGAGCAGAGAGGAAGGAGACAGGGAAGCGAAGGGACTGGGTGTCTGAGAGTGAATATTGACCGTGGCTGGGAGCTCAGGGTTCTGGGTGATGTTCCCAATTTTGTCACTCTCAGTCATTTTTTGTGTGTTTCTTGGTTCCCACATGCGGAAAGCAGTCGCCTCCTTTTCTCCACTGCTCCCTCAGGCCTGAGGTTTTCCTGCCCCGACCATTGCATTCAGTAGGAGCCATCCCTTTCTGAAACCCTGCAGCTGGACTCCTCTGGGTCCTGGCTGGGAGGCGCCACTACTTGGCTGTTCCTGGCGCCGGTCGGATTTCCTGGGCTTGTCTTTCACTGGGCAGGAAATCCTGCTTTGGGTTAGCAGGAAGCACTGGGGGTGAGGCTGGAGGGCAGCTAAGATGGACTCTGGTGTTTCTGACAGTGGGGAGAGTGTGGGCTATTTTTAAAGGGCAAGCCGGTTTTTCACAGTACGTTTGTGCTGGAGTTTTGTAAAACACTGAAGCTATTCAAAGTTATGATACCAGAGGGTAAGTCTCGGTGAACCTCAGTGGAATTTTCTTTTTGAGTAAGCATACAGCAAATTGGCCACACAGCAGTTCATGTGATAATACTAGAAAGGAATGCCAGTCCTTGGGGAAAGGGGGCTAAAAGGTACAGAAACTTTTGGCTGGAAGAATCAACCTGACCATAACAACCCTCTATGGCAGGACTGCTTTTAAGAGTGCTAGAGTGGCTGATACCTATTTAAGGTATGCAAGAAGACATACATTTTCTTTATCGTGGTGGTCGTTAAAATTTTATTTATTTATTCGATTTTTATCCCACCCTTCCCTGCACGCAGGGCTCAGGGTGTCTCACAACAAATTTTAAAACACAATAAAAAGTATGAAACAGTAAAACATTCTACAACACAATAAATTAACAAATACCAAGATGGCTCGAAGGTCTATAACATGCCCAAGCTTTAAAAAGGGCAGTGGGCGAACACCCCCCATGGTGATTGAATAGGCTGGGTCAAAAGCGGGGGGATGAGGCAAGGGAGGCCAGAGTTAGAGGACACCCGTCACTTCAACCAAAGGCCCGGCGGAACATCTCCGTTCTACAGGCTCTGCGGAACTGAAACAGATCCTGTAGGCCCTGATCTCACTCGGGAGGATGTTCCACCAAAGAGGCCCTGGCTCTGGTTGAGGCTAAACAGATGTCCTCAGGGCCGGGGACCACCAGCAGCTGTTGTTCAGGTGAGCATCATGCTCTTTCAGGGACATAGTGGGAGAGGCGGTCCTGCAGATATGTACAACCCAGACCTCTCAGGGCTTTGAAGGTCAATACCAAAACCTTCAACTGGATTCGGTACTCCACTGGGAGCCAGTGCAGCTGGCGGAGCACCGGTTGGTTAAGTGCTCTAATAGGCTTCCCTGTGAGGACGTGCGCTGCTGCAGTTCAAACCAATTGGAGTTTCTGAGTCAACCTTAAGAGCAGCTCAGTGTAGAGCGAATTACAGTAATCCAGCCTGGAGGTGACTGTTGCATGGGCCTCTGTGGCTAGGTTGCAAGAGGGGAGATAAGGAACCAGTTGCCTGACCATCTGAAGATGGTAAAAAGCTGTTCTGCCAACGGCCATGACCTGGGCCTCCATAGAAAGCGAGGCATCCAAGATCACACCCAGACCTCTCACTGCTAGTGATGGTGTCAGTGGCACCTTGCCAAGGGTTGGGAGCTGGGTCGCCAAATGCACCCCTCCCCCAATGACTCAGGCACAGGACCTCCATCTTTGACATTTAATTTCAGGCAGCTCTGCTGCAGCCAACCAGCCACGGCTTCCAGTGCCCTGGCCAGAACCTCTGGGGCGGCATCCAGTCGGCCGTCCATCAACAGATATAGCTGTGTGTCATCAGCATACTGGTGACAACCTAGCCCAAACCTCCGGACCAGTTGAGTGAGGGGGTGCATGTTGATGTTAAATAACATAGGGGGGAGGGTGGTCCCCTTGGGAAGCCGTACACCAAAAGGTAGCATGGTGAAACCCTCTCCCCAATCACCACCCTCTGCTCCCGTCCGTGGGAGACAGTCTCAGATTTAGAACACTGTGTGGCAGGATGCTGGTGCTTTTGGGGCGGGAGAGGGGAACAAACTTCTGCGGCAAGAAGTATAAAATCTTAATTAGACAAAGTAATTGATTATGCTGCCTAAGAGGGGAACAGGAACTTATGCAGAACACCAGTACCCAGTCCCTGTGTCTTGGAAGGTCTTGCTGTGGAGGTTTCTTTTCAAACACATCCATGGGGGTAAGAACTTGTTCCTTTCCTTCTCTTTTATTGAGGTGGAGTTATACATCTTTATTAAATGATACATGAACATTGGATTTTTAAAATTCTGCATGAGATCCTGTATTTGACTCTTGCACTGTATACGCAAGTACACAAGTATATTACAAACTAAACCATTAAGGCTGTGGCTGTTGTATCATGCCTGAGGTTCCGTCTCATACACCAGCCTTATGCCTGTCTGCTGTTCATTTGCTGGACAGGTTTGTGCTGTGCCATCACTGAACCTCCCTTTTGGCAAACTTGTGACCTATCTACAAGACTTCTGTCTCTTGAATTAACCACTAATCTGCAAGATGTTACAGTTCTGTGGCAGCTGAGGTCAAGGTTTTAGCTTGGAAACTGTTTTCAGTCAACCGCCTCAACAGGTTTGCCACTTGTCAACCACATCTCTCTCCTAGCAAACACCTCTAACATTTGAAGAAAGAGAACCTAACAGCCATGCGCTAGGATGCTGTGATTGGCTGTTTCACAGACGCCATCCATATTTACATATGATTCCCTTTCAGATCTCATGGATGTTCTCTGTGCGACAAATCGGCATCAGATGTCTTTTGTCATGTGATATGGGAAATGGCTTATAACTAGGATTCGACTATAAATCTAAGAAAGGTTGCCACTTTTTTCTCCAGCTAGGGACGCCTGTGCCTTTAGTAGCGGCACAAAAACAAAACTGTTAATGGGTGAAGTGGTGATGCTGTGATGTGGACAGTGGAATTTCTCCCCATTTCTGGAATTGGATAAAGGCTCCCAGGATAGAGAGCAGGAGTTCCAGTCATGTTTGAGGGCTGGTGCCTCATGTTTCAGAAACTCAGCTAAGGAGTGGTGTTTTCAAGACTCTCAAAGCTTATTGGATTACATATTTGTGGAGAAGGAAGCATCTCGGTATATTTCAGCATGTTGGTTACTATGGGAACCGTGTTGAATTCCTGCACTTGCCTTTGTGTCTTTCCCACACTCACAGGTATGGCAAAATTGTCTCCACCAAGGCCATTCTAGACAAAACGACCAACAAATGCAAAGGTGAGTGCTCCATGATGGATCCAGTATTCGGCTGTGTGAGGACAATGTTGCATAGCTGGGTGTGCTGGGAAGAAAGTGAGGGGGCTCGCATCAGAGCTAGGATGCTTCGGTTCTGCTTGTGATTTCTGAGAGGAAGAGTCAGGAATCGGCATGCTTCAGTTCATTCTTTACCCTCGGGGCTGCAGTCCAAGCCCCAAGAAATATCTTCCCCCTTCCATCTGCGGTCTCAGGGGCTTCTAACCCTGGAAACCAAATGGGGTGGAAAAGAGGAGAGGACCAGGATGGAAGCCCAGAGCCAAGTTTCCTGGGGAGGACAGGTTCAGTCTGGGAGGTCCTGTGGGGATGTGTTATCTGTGTTTGAGGGTGGTATGTGTGTGTGGAGGAGGAGTTACATTCCTGTCATGCCAGACATTGCTGAGGGGGGAGGGATGGAGGAGCATCCGCTTAGCTTAACTCAGCTCAGGGAGTCTGGAAGTGGGAAAGAGGGAAGGGCCCCGAATGGTCTGAGAATAAGACAGGCTCTCCCTCCCTTTCTCTCCTGCCAGTGTTTGCTAACTTGTCCTGTAATGTTACCTCAAATTGGCCCCCTAAAATTTCATGCTGACTGCAGTGGTCTGCGAAGGGGCGCTGTGCCATGAAGAATGCAACTGGGAGGATGAGGAGAAAAGGAGCGGGGGGGATGTCACAGGAATGAGGATTCTGTTCCATCGGATGGGATCAGGAAATGGGTTCTAACCTGTCAAAGCAGACTGAGGGGCATGACTGAGGGGTTCTGTGTATGAACAGCTGCGGTGCCTCAGAACCAAGATCCTCAAAGTCTGTCATGTTTTCAATTGTACAGGATATGGCTTTGTGGATTTTGACAGCCCCACAGCAGCCCAGAAGGCCGTGACTGCACTGAAGGCTAGTGGGGTGCAGGCCCAGATGGCCAAGGTAGGATCCCAATACTCATAATATGTCCTGCAGGGGGTGATGGGACGTCACTGTTTGCCTCAATAGCATGAGGGTGGAAGGACAGGGCAGCCGCTAGGCTAAAAAGATAGTTTAAAAACACCACATTGTAACCATAGTATGCTCCCCTCAATGACGTCCAGCTCAACCAAGGCCGTCCCTGTGGCCAATTTGCAAGTATGTTTTGATCCCCTTGCTGCAGTGCCAGAGGTTTTTGTCTTTCATTTGGTTTATCCTGCAGTGACACTGAAAGGGCACCTTTAACACCACAGAATCTGGGGTTGGCATGGCAGTGCTTGTCCTGCTTGCTGTGAGCACTTTCCAAGATCTCATGGTGCTGATGTGTCTGATGAGCTTAAGTTTTGCTTTTGGGGTTCAGCCAGCCATTTTGCTACAAACAGAGCAAAGACAGATTTTTCAAGTGTATCCCAGTGTTGTGTTACAATTGCCATTCTGGATCAACTGCCAGCTGTTTTGAAGTCCCAGTGTAGCTCCACAAATTATGCAGCAAAAGTTTGTACAGTGGTTTTGTGCTGGCATTTCCCACATTAAACAGAAAGGACAGTCCGGCAGGAATGAGTTCTTGGGGATGAGGTGTACTATTGCTAGGCAACAGCCTGACTTCCCTGTTTCTATAGCAACAGGAGCAGGATCCTACCAACCTATACCTGTCAAACTTGCCTCTGGGCATGGACGAGGCTGAATTGGAGTCGATGTTGAAGCCATTTGGACAGGTCATCTCGACACGCATCCTGCGTGATGCTAGCGGCACCAGCCGGGGAGTTGGCTTTGCCAGGTCAGTGCGTGTGTTTGTGTATGTGCATGTTGGGATGGGCTTCTTTATTCATAGGCCTGCTTCCTTGTGCTGTAATTCTTGCTGAGGTATGGGGGTCTTTGCCCAGGTGATATGGAGGTGGTTGCACGTGGAGATATGCTTGCCTTAATGCAGTATGTCCATGTGCTTTTTGGAATAGATGTGGAATCATTTGCCTGTGATCATAATGCTCCCTTTGCTCTCACACGAGTGAACCAAGGTGACACCAGGACCTCACACCTGGATGGGCTGTACTCCTTTATCTAAGCATTTCTTGCCACAAGACCTTTTTTAAAAATTGGGGGGTGGGCGCGACTTAGATAAATGCTCCATTATGCACAGAATGCTTGCAGATATGCTGGGGTGTGTGCAGTCTCTGCCCTGCCCTGGATAACCCAGGCTAGCCTGATCTCATCCAATCTCGAAAGCTAAGCACGGTTGGCCCTGGCTAGTATTTGGATGGGAGACCTTCAAGGAATACCAGGGTCATGATATGGATGCAGGCAATGGCAAACCACCTTTCTCTTGCCTTGAAAACCCTGTGGGGTTGCCGTAAATCATCTGTGACTTGACGGCAGAAAGAGGGGCAATCTCTCATGCTGGAATAATTATACATATTCCCCAATCCTTCCTTTCACGTGGGGAGGTAGGGATAGACGGGGAGTATTCTTGGGGCCTCCATCCCTGTGGTATGTATCCAGAAGCTTATTCAGACTTTGCAGTTTATATACATTCCCTTATTCCCGAGGCTTAGTGCAGGTCACAGAAGGATGGCTTGCTGAGCTGGGAGTGATAAACCTACAAGTGAGAACTGGGTCTGTTCTCCTCGCTGCTCCAAGCCAGTCTGTTACACTTAGCAGAGGATTCCTGCAGGCCAGTCTTCCACCCCAGCAATACGATGTAGCGCAGCTCACAATGTGAGTCAGTCAGTGCCATTGTACCATGGGTGTCCTGAGAAAAAGCCCTTCGTGGATTAGGCTCTGGAAAAGCCACATGGGCCACTGATTTCTGTATAACTTCTCCATACGTACATGCTTACAGGATCACTTTTAAAATATGAACCCTTGAGAATAGTTGGAAGAAATCATCTGGTGCTTGGATTTCAGGGGTGCTGGCAGTGCTCCACCTTAGTTGCCTCCTTTTTCTTGGCAAGAGTGCGTGACAAGTAGAAATTCAGCAGGTAGAGCACTTTTGGTCACTGCACTTCCACGCAAGGAAAAGGTCTCCCCTGTTGAAATTCTCCCTGTCATGGGGCTGTTACAGGCACCGAAACCCTGCCAGAAGAAGGTGGCAGCCTTCAGTCTATAGTACTTCCAGCAACAAGGTCCCAGAGACTCTCTATCGTGTAAAAAAATAAAAAATGGGTGGAAGCCCAGGGTGACTGTGGCCTCTGCCGACAGAGTGAGTGATCTGCAACTCTGTATGGGGTGGTGAGGCTGCATCCTTGCATCTCCTCCATGTCTAGCCTTCTTCTTATGTACAGTGATCGGTTCTGTGTGAGTTTTCTTAGAAGGACAAATAGCAGACCTCCAATGCCATCTCAGGCTGGGAAACTGGCGTGGGGAGGGGGGGAGGGAGGCCTAAGTCCCTCTCCCTGCGCAGTGTGGTCCCTCTCCATTCAAATTAGGCCCATGCTGTCCTTGGAACTAAGTTGCGATCATGGAACTCTCAGTATGCTTCTGGTCAACAGGGATGGACTCAAGGACAATGTAACATTTAGTTAGGATGGCTTATAGGAAAGGTACAGTCCACTCTCTCTGTCTATCCCCCCACCCCCAAGCACACCTTTACATACTGTTTTTCTACCCCAGAATGGAGTCCACAGAAAAATGTGAAGCCATCATCACCCACTTCAATGGCAAATATATCAAGACACCCCCAGGGGTCCCAGGTGAGGAGTTCTGTGGCTGTGAAGAGGTGTGTGGGTCGGCCTGGTCTTGGCGAGGCAGGGAGCTCCATGACAGAAATCAGCGTTAGGAGGAGGAGGAGATTGGAATTTTACCCCATCCTTCACGTGGAGTCTCAGAGCGGCTTACAGACTCCTTTCCCTTCCCCTCCCCACAACAGACACCCTGTGAGGTAGGTGGGGCTGAGAGAGCTCTGACAGAAACTGCTCTTTTTCAAGAACAGCTGTGCCAGAACTATGGCTTGCCCAAGGTCACCCAGCAGCTGCAAGTGAAGGCATGGGGAATCAAACCCAGTTCTCCCAGATTAGAGTCCATGCACTTAACCACTGCACCAAACTGGCTCCTGATCATGTAGTCTTTACTAATAGTAGTGAGCTACAGTGTGGGCCTCAGGGCCAGGTTTACATGCAACTGAATCAAGTGATAAAACTTTCCCTGGACTGTACCATTTTTGGCCTGATTTTAAATGTGATGCTGGTGAAGCAAAGTCTTCCCCTGTACGCCTTTGAATGGGTGCTGTGCCTCATTTAACTGGGTACCACCTACACAAAGCAGCTGTTCAAGCTTCATTTGCACACCAAACATCTGTAACCATTGTGTATGCTGTGTGCGCATGCTGCCTTAAGCTCACATTGCTGCTTTGGATGCTGGGTGAGTGCAAAGTCCCAAGGGTAAGTTCTTTTGCCCCACTAGTTTCACATTTAAATCTAACCTTAGGACTTCACAATGCAGTGTTCCTGGATCTTTAAGCTGGTCCTGCATTGGGCAGGGGGGTGGACTAGATTGTCTGTATGGCCCCTTCCAACTCTATGATTCTATCTGTCTCTGGGTTCTGTCAAGCAGACGTGTTTTGTGAGTTCCTGGCTGAAAGTTAGATTCAGATGTATAGGGGGCAGGGGTCATTTCGTAGAAAAAGAGGTGCAGGAGCTCATTAGCATAATTCACTAGCATGACTTATTTGCATATGCTACACCACCTGACATCACCGGAAGTATGTCAGAAGGCAAGAAAGAAAGGAGAGAGAGAGAGAGAGAGAGAGAGAGAGAGAGAAAGAAAGAAAGAAAGAGCTGGCAGAGAGGGGACAGCTACTAATCCAAGCCTCAGAAATAGCACTATTCTGGGAGGATAGCTTCAGTGGTGGCTGAAGCCTTCAGAAGGCTGGTCGGAGGAACAAGGACCTTTCCAGGGGACAGGGTCATTTTGCTGCAGCCATGGCACAAGCAGGCATTCCCCCACGGGGGGGGGGGGGGGGGGAGCTGGTACCGACTTCCAGAGCTGTGCTCCCCTGAGTTCCTGCTCGAAAGGACCCCTGATAGGGGGCAATTTGGATTTGGATCATAGCATGCAGGGAAGGGGGGGGCTTAACCCCTTCCCTTTGCACCAGCCCTTGGGGGTCACTATTTGCTCCACTAGAGAAACTTACATGTAGCCCATCAGTACACATAAGTTTCTACAACATGGCAAATAGCTCCTCAGGGCCATTTCAGGTCAGGAAAATGCCATGGTGAGGAAGGCTTAAGCCCCTCTGCCTTTGTGCTGTGGTCCTGATCGAAGAAGTTCCCTTGATCTGAATCTAAGTTTCATCTAGGAATTCCTAGCCTGTCTCTGTTTGAGAGGATCTGGGGCAGATTGGGGGAGAATCTGGAAACAGTGGCTCTTTATGCTCACTTTCACGGTGCATGTCCGTCAGGTTTTCTTTTTCGTTTCCTCCTTTCAGCATTCAGTTCGCTTCCTGTTTGCTGTTTCCTCGGGTTTTGTGAGGGTGGTTTTATGGCAATTTCCCCCTTGCTTTGCTTCCAAGCTGAAGTTAAGTCAAGAGCATACAGATTCCACCCGCCCCCCCGTCCCCATCCCTCATAGGCCACTCCCTCAACCTACATTTAATTTCTTCCCCGAGCGGCATGGGTCTAGTGATAGGAGACCATCACTAGTCTCATGCCATTTGTAAACAAAAACAAATGACTCCCCACTGGGCTGCCCTCTCCTGCTGCCTGGTTTAAATCAGGTGGCACAAGACGGCAGTGCCGAGCTGTGCCTGCCAGGAGCCATCGGCTCTCCTCACGCACAGCAAGGCTGGCTGGGCTGTCCTCTCCCACCACCCAGTTTCAACCGGGTGGCCGGAGGAAGCAGTGCTGAGCTGTGCCTGCCAGGAGCCATAGGTTCCCCACATGCACAGCGAGCCCAGCTGGGCTGCCTCCTCGTGCCGCCCAGTTCAAACCTGTTGTGTTTATTCCGGGCTTTGCAATAAATACACCTGGGTAGAAAGAATGGTGCGTTCTGCAGGCACAGAATCCGAAGTCAAGCTGAAAGGCTCGACTGCTTGGATTCTCTGCGTGCGTAAAGGGCCAGTGTATCATGTGATTGGGCCTTTAGAGCACAGGTGGGAGGCTGCATGTTTGAATTCTCCTGGCAAAGATTCTCCACTTAGAGAAACAGCACAGATGAGGGTTCAACCCAGGTCCACACTAGACAGGACTTTGGGGGGGGGGGGAGGGCATCCGCTTCTTTATTCAGGTGCCTGCCTCATTCACATCTCAAATGAGAGCGTGTCTTCCTTTTCCAGCCCTCCCTCCTGCTTTGCCTTCCTGTGCTCTTCCACTTGAAGCACTTTTCTGCTCAGCCAGCTTCATGTTGGAGCCAGGGGGGGGGGGGGAATGTCTACAGTGAAGGCAGGCAGGCCTCCAGGAGTGGATCGATTTCCACTCACTTGTATTCCTTTTTTTGTTGTAAGAAGCTAGACCTGCCCTCATTTTAAACGTGAACAGGTCCGACCCATGAAGAACAAAAGCTGTTGCCGTTGTTCCATCAGCCTTGACACACACACCCCCGGCACCTCTTTTTATATGCAAGGATGTTCCTTTCTTTTATGGGGAGCGTTCCAACATGCAGTCCTCCATGCAGACAGACAGACAGTTGGAACTGGTGCGGTCCAGGATAAGCTTTACCATTTGCTATTACTGCATGTATAAACTGGCTATTTGGGGGTTGAAAGATCTGGGACAGAGGACCCTGTGCAGAGATACATGGCCCGTCTGCCCATAGACAAGTGGTAGGCACTGGCTAGCCTTTCAGGACTGCTGTGTAGTGCTGTGACCTTGTTTCACCCAGTTGTGGCAGAAGGTCTCAGTGCTGCTAACCCTACCTCCTCACCCCTGACAAGCACCCCCAGATCCATGGCTTCGCAAATGGATCTGAACATTTTCCAGAAACCAGAGAGAGTGCCCACCAGAAAGACCAGAGTGGCACACAAGCCCAAAACTCTCCGTATGGAAGAAGAAGAAGAAGAGATTGGATTTATATCCCGCCCTTCACTCACTCAGAGTCTCAGAGCAGCTTACAAACTCCTTTCCCTTCCCCTCCCTACAACAGACACCCTGTGAGGTGGGTGGGGCTGAGAGAGCTCTGAGACAACTGTCCTTGAGAGAACAACTGGTACAGAGCTATGGCTTGCCCAAGCTCATCCAGCGGGTACAAGTAGTAGAGTGGGGAATCAAATCCGGTTCTCCCAGATTAGAGTCCGCGCACTTAACCACTACACCAAACTATCTGTATGGGTACAGATAGGAGAGATATTCTATCTTTGCATCTCTGGTGAAGCTCTAGAGGTCCAGCATCAGCAACTGGAGTAGAAGGCAATTCAGAAATGCCATTTAGTACTGGGACTGTACTGTTTTGGAACTGCACCCCCTTAAAACTTGTCCCGAGGGGCTGATAGCCTGACTCAGAGCTGTTTAGCAACTGCAGAAGGTTCATGATTTCTTGGAATCTGTACAAAAACTGGTGAGTGGATGAGAGGGGAGCAGTTTGGGGTGGGCAAGGACTCCCCTCCAGGAATCAGAGAAGGCATATAGGACAGTTAGCCATGGCAGTAGAAGTAACGTGATGAGGAGTGGGAGGCACAGATATGGCTGCCAGCTGGGGGCCTTCACGCATTTAAATTAAAGGGGGAGAGCATGAAGCCAAGCCCGCGGGAAAGAAGTGGCCTTTTGGCTGGGACTGAGTGTAATTGTGTCAGAGGGATTTTGGAGAGACAGGAAGTCTCAGTGCTGACCCCGCCTCCTCTCCCTCTGCAGCACCCCCGGATCCACTGCTTTGCAAATTTGCCGATGGTGGCCAGAAGAAGCGTCAGAATCAGGGCAAATATGTGCAGAACGGACGGGCTTGGCCACGGGAAAGCGACACGGTAAGTGAAGGGATATGAAGAAGCAGGAGGGCGGCAGCCTTTGGAAGAAGCTCATTATCCATGTATGGCAACTGATGGACCTCTCGTTTGACCTTTTTGCTGCTTGTCGGGGATTGCGGAATGGGATGGCTGACACACACGCCTGGCAGGCTCCCTTATATAGGTGCTTGGTGGGTTGCATTCCGTTTGATGGGTCACAGGTTGTGGCAGGTCAGGGCTGGAACTAGGACAGCCCCCAGAACATTTGCCTAATGGTGGCCCAGCAGACCTCTTTGCTCAGCGAGCTCATCTGGTTCTCCACCCAGAGGACTGAAGTGAGCCCCTTTGGTGCTAGCTGTGTCCCTGGGGCTCAGTCCCCCCCCCCCCCCCCAGTGTGTCATCTCCTTCCTCTTTTTCCTTGCAAGCATACCAACACTTTCATGGGTAGACGGAGGGATTTCTTTGGCACTTGAGCCAGAAAAGTTGCCTACCCTGAAGTTAGGTGGGTTTCTCTTTGGTTGGCTGCACTAGTTCTCCTGCCAGGCTGCTTGTGGGTACAGCCTTTCCATTAGCTAGCATGAGAGTTGCAGCTTGTCCATAGGGAAGTATTCACTGACTGGCAGAAATGCTGGAGTCGGGATCCTGGCGATTCAGGAGGGTGGGAGGAGGCACAAGTCCCCCCGTGTGAACGAGGCCTTATTCTCTTTGATGTTTCCATGCAGGGTGGGATGACCTTGACCTATGACCCCACAACAGCGCTACAGAACGGGTATGTCCTCCGTTTTACTGTGCCTTCACTTCCTAAACAAAAATATTTTAGTAGATAGTCTGTTGTTCATGTTCAAAGAGACCCAGAAGAATCACTTCTGCACACGAGCAAATGGGAAATCCAGATCTTCGCGAAGGGCTTAAACTCTGTCTCTTCTCCCCCCCCTCCATTGCAGGTTCTACACAACACCCTACAGCCTGGCTCCCAACAGGATGATTGCCCAGACTGCGCTCTCCCCTTACCTTCCATCCCCCGTTTCCTCCTACCAGGTATCTGTTGCAGGCACACACAGACAAGCGAAGCCTTTTGTAGCCACGAGAGGGGAAATCAAGGGGATAGCTCTGCTGGGAATGAACGTAGAAACTGAGGGTGTAGTCTCCTCTTGTATGTAAGAATGAATACATTTATTTGTCTGGACCATATGTCCTAATAAAATACCTTATGGGGACCTCACACATGGCACATATTCAGCTTGTGCTCCATGAGCTGCACTGGCTTTTGGTGGAATACCAGATCAGGTTCAAGGTTTTGGTACTACCCTTTAAGGCCTTTAATGGTCTGGGACCCAGATATCTTTGGGAACACCTCTTCTGGTAAACCCCCCCCCCCCCCCCAAAGAGCATTGTGCTCAACATTTAAGAACTTACTGGTAGTCCTCGCCTGAGAGATGTCCGGCTGTCCTTGACCAGGGCCAAGGTGTTTTCCACCCTGGCCCAAGCCTGGTGGAACTCTCTGCCGAATAACATCTGTGCCCTGTGGGACTTAATGCAGTTCCAGAGGGCTTGCAAGGCGGAGATGTTCCACCAGGCTTCTGGTTGAGGACAGTGACAGTTTCCATCTGTCTGGCACTCTTATCTCCCCCCCCCCCCCCCCCCGCGAGAAGCTGGGACATTCTAGTGGTTTCAGTATCATCTTATTAGGTTAAACCCTGTATTTGATTGCTTTTAATTTTAATTGTGAATCTAATATGTGTTTGTTCTCTATTGATGTACACTGCCCCAAGCCCTGTTCTACAGGGGAGGGCGGTTTAAAAATCTAATCAAAGAAAGAAAGAAAGAAATTCACCGCATACATTGCTTTGGAAACTGATATGGAGTCAGAGGTATTAGCAGATGGTGTAGTATAGTGACTAAAGGCCATCTGAGACATGATGGTGGCAGACCCATTTCATGAAACCCTCCTGTGGCCTAGCAGATGCTGGGGAGTCCAGTTGTTAGAGTCAAAGGGGCATGCATCAGTGCTGGATCTGCTGCATCAGTGGTTTAACCTTTCCACAGCCACCTCATGTGCTTTTCTTCTCAGCTGAGCTCCAATACCAGCTTCTGCAAGGAACAATTGTTAGCTGCAAGCCACCAAGTCCCTGGTTAAATTCTCACCTCTGCCACAAACCAGCGGGCCAGCTGGTGTCTTCTGTCCTCAGCCCGTCTTTCGTCAGTGATGGGGGTGGTGGTAACCAGTGTTCCCTCTAAGCTGAGTTAGTGTGAGCTAGCTCACAGTTTTTTAGCCTCCGGCTCACGCATTTTTGTCTTCGCTCAGGAAGGATGGCTCCAGAGCAAACTAACTTATGCAGTAGCCAAATCGCTTGCTCACCACCTTAATGCCAGTAGCTCACAAAGTAGAATTTTTGCTCACAAGACTCCACAGCTTAGAGGGAACATTGGTGGTAACGGCACAGTGTATGTGTCAGGGCTGTTGTAAGGCTCAGTATGTATGGACTACATTATCTAAATGCTAAATATCATTATTACTGTACTGCTTTTTAGGTTCATAGCCCATCATGGATGCACCATCAGTCGTACCTCATGCAGCCCACGGTGAGACCTGCTCCCCCCCCCTCAATTCTGTCCACCTTGTTTCTCAGACCACATGGAGAAAGGGCCTTGTAGGTTTGGACTGCTTCGTGCATGAGTGCAGGACAGAAAGCAACAGAGGACAAGTTTTTAATATCAGATGGGCTCATAGGCTGGGGTTGTGCTAGCAATGAACACGGAGAAGTGAGTTGAGCACTACTTATGAAAACTTTCATGATACTCTTGCTGGATGCCCTGATCCCAGATATGACATTCGCTCTTCCCTACTGGAGACTGGAGGCAGAGAAAATGGAGGGGCGGAGTGACAGGAATGAAATCACTTGTGTCTTCCAGGGCACCTGCAGTTGCTAGCCCTTCTGTCAGAGAACTGCACAGACTTGTTCTGAACACTTCCTCTGCAGCAACCTGCCATTTCAGAGAAGGGCCGATTTAGTTCCTAGATCTCTTGGCACAAATTGCCCCCGATCCCAGTGCGTTCGATAGTCACATCCCTTTGTTGCCTTGCTTTTCTTTCTAACATCTCTCCCCCCCCTCCTTCTCGCTGTTTTTGTTGCTAAGCAGGGGACAGTGCTGACCCCAACCATGGACCATGCGATTTCCATCCAGCCCACTTCCATGATGGGGCCCCTCACCCAGCAGCTGGGCCATCTGTCTCTCAGCAGTGCTGGCACAGTAAGGACGATATTCCCCCCCCCCCCCATCATCCCTCTGGGGAGCTTCTCCCCCTATTTCTTGCCACCCTTCTGACATCTCTGTCGATCCTTCTAGTATATGCCGGCGGCAGCAGCTATGCAAGGAGCCTACATCCCCCAGTACACACCGGTGCCTTCCTCTAGCATTGCAGTTGAGGTGAGCGTCTCTTTCCCGTCTTTCTGCTTAAGCTGCAGTGCTCCCTTGCATGGCATGGATACGTAACCCTGCACACTCGTGTCTATGCCTCATTTCCACAGGGTTGCATATTGGCGGAGACGGATCTGCTGCTTATGCAGGGGTCTTGCACTGGTATGCTTTTTGTGTTTGTGTGCTTAAAGCCAAATAGGGATGGGCAAGTGGGTGCTCCTCTGCCACGCCTGGTCAAAGGTGCGACTGCAAAGGTGCCGGGCCCCTGCTGGCTACAGTATGGCTCAGTAGAGAAAGTGGAGAGAAGTCCTGTAAAGGGCTGAAGGGGAGGCAGAGCCAAGCCATGAATTGCCCCGTGGAGGCGACAGGTAAAGGTCCAGATGAAGAAAGTCCCCTTGCAGTTACCCCCCCGTTTCCCCCTTTGAACTTGTTCAAAGTAGGTTTGTTCTTGGCTTGCTTTAAAGGGGAAAACCCCAGGAAGCTCACAACTTACTCTCAGAACAAGCATAACATGTCACGGATGTTCCTATTTGGGTTTCCTACATTCCATGGTGGGGGGGAATCTCCATGTGGAAACAGTGCATGTCATGATTTTTTTGGACCTTTATGAAGCTCCTTCCTCACCACTGCCCTCTAGCTTTAGAACAACATATCTTCTACTAGAACCCCTGGTGGACCACCTTGAGTTAGTATCGGACACTGGTTGGCAAATAACTTTTAACAGCGGTCACTTTTTAGCTTAGCATCATCTGGAAGGTCAACAACATTGCTTGGACCCACTGGTTCTATCATTACTAGAGGCCTGGGCAAAACACTTTAGGATTGGGCCCCGCCTTGGCCGCCAAGGGCTCCACCCCAGAGTTAACAGCTGGCTATGCCTCTTCGTGGGCCACGCTGAGCTGCAGACCGGAAGGTCGGTAGTTCAGCAGTTTGAGACCCGAGTGCCGCGTGATGGAGTGAGCTCCCTTCTCTGGCCCCAGCTCCTGCCAACCTTGCACTTCGAAAGCAAGAAATTGCAAGTAGATAAATAGGTACCACTTTGGTTGGAAGGTAACAGCGTTCTGTGCGCCTCGCGTTTAGTCATGCTGGCCACATGAACACGGAAAAAGTCTTTGGACAGCACTGGTTCTTCGGCTTGTAAATGGAGATGAGCACTGCCTCCCAGAGTCGGATTCGACTGGCTTTCGAGCAAGGGAAACCTATGCCTCTTTGTGAGCCTGGGCACAGGCAAATGGGAGTGAGCAGGGGAGTAGCATTCTACTAGGAGGGCTCTTCCAGACTTCTCTTGCTGTTGACACCACGGGGAAGGGATCGTTCTTATCTATTTATTTACGCTCCATGTTTCTTCCCAGTGGTGACTGAAAGCAACTTGAAATACAATAATAAAAGCACAAAATTACAACAGCTGTAAATAAAACAGGAAAAGAGGGGACAAAGGCTTCTAAATGCAGCGCAGATATCTGCCTCTACAAACATCTTCCTGCTGCTTTGAGGCTCTGGCCGTCAGGCTAAGAGACCTTTTGGCTGTTGCCCGCAGGTTCATACCCCTGGCCCACACAGAGGCCTGAAGTACCTGTGGGCGAAAGAGGAAGAAACTCAGCCAGCTCTTCCTCAGCTGCTACTAACCAGCCAGCAGCACCTTCCCCCTTCTGGCCCTGCCAGAAATGCCCTGGGCCATGCCTTGGTCCGTTTGTTGTTTGAGCCGCTGAGCGCGTCCTGATGAGAATGGTCGTGGCCCCTTGGAGTCCTCCTGGCCCCTTGCTGAGGGGGCCTGACAGAGCCTCTGAGCTGCTGGCTGGCTGGCTGTCCCTGGAGTGGAAGCATGGCCGGTCTTGGGAAGGCCCCCTTAGCAGCCACTCAACCACCGAGTTTGAGCCAAGCTGAGGAGTCGCAGCAGCTCAGCCTTGCCCAGCATCATGGGACTGGAAGTGTTTGGGAAGGACATTCTGTAACCCCAGATCCCCTGCTGGGTATTTTGTCACAGGAGAACAATGGCCAGCAGAGCCACGTGACAGTGGAGTCCCCCTCGGATCACGCTGCCTACTCCTACCAGTACAACAAGTAACGACAGGTAAGGCCGGGGGTGGGTGGGGGTGGTTTGATGTGGTGTGGTACATGACCATCAAAAAAAGCGACCACCGAAAAGTGGAAAGAAGCAGTCAATACTGGGAAATACTTGTTATGGAAATCTGAAGTCAGGCTGTATTTTGAGATATTGTTCAGCTGAAGTTTGGAATAATGGGGATATTCCGATATGAACCAAGGTAGTTGATTGGGAAACCATATCTGAAATGCAGGAACCACTGGTATTATGCTGGTATTCCTTTCAGGAGGCACATGAAAGATATAGCAGCCAGGCTCCCATTCAGATCTGAGTCTGGCAGTCCTAGTTTTTGGAAATTAACACTGCCAATATCTCCCTTGAATCCACAAGATGTATAGTGGTCAGGATGTCAGACTTATCAAATCTCCATTCCTCTCATTTGGTGATCTTGGACCAGGCACTGTCTTTCTCGGCATAGCCTACTTTACAGGGTTGCTATGACAGTAAAGTGGGGGGAGGGGTATGGGAGAGAGAAGTGCCATGCACATGAGCTTCCTTGGAGAAAGGATGGGATTTGAAAAATCTAGTAAGTGAGATGCTGAGAACACAGGTGCAAATAGCTTTGGATCGCCCTGTGCTGCACTCTTAGAGGTAGAAGTGCCCTCTGTCCAGGTACCCAGCCCCACTAGAAGGGGGCAGAAACACTGGATCGTTTCCCAGTCAGTCGGGCCTGAATATATGGAGATTGTCCCCACCCCACCCCGGTCGCTTCAGCCCCTGGCACCGTCTGCTGCCGCCTGAGTGGTGGTGGTGGTGGGGGGGATAGTCTGCAGTGGCTAATCAGGGAGACCCCGTTGAGAGCCCGCGTGGGGCTGTAGTTGAGAGAGGGTCAGGCTGGGGCCAGGACCAAGCTAGGCTGCCGTCCCCATTCAAGCCACAGGGCTCCACAAGTGACCTGGGGCTGGTCATGCATTCTCTTAGCCTAGCCTACCTCACAGGGTTCTTGTGAGTATGAAGCAGGAAAGTGGCCCATGTATGCCCACCCTCACCTGAGCTCCTTGGGGGGGGGGGAGGGAATAAAATGGCGATAAAGAGTTTTGATTGTGCTCAGATCTGCTTTCCGCTGTGGTGTAATGCTGCGTCCTCTCTGTTCCTTTCAAGAAGGGCTGGGGCCGGAGACCTGCAGGGACGGTCTCAGTGGGCACAGCGGAAGGAGGACGGACGGGGATCCTACCTGCAAGAGATCCTCTTCTGCTGGTGCCAGCGCAGATCACGTCTGGGTCCAGCCTGGCCCCGCCACCCGCCCTGGTAATTGCTTCCGTTTTTCATCCTTCTAGCATGATCGAGTGGCTCAGCCCTGAGCAGTCACTTCAAGGGAGACAACTTTGGTTTTTTGTTTTATTTGTGCTGCATTTAGAAGATGGAACCATTTTTGTTTGTTTGTTTTTGTTTTCCTGCAAAGAAAAAAGTTGGTTTTTTTTTTTTTTTAAATAACCACAATAGACTTTTGACACCAAGGAACCAAAGGAGGTTAGAGTGGGGATGGAGAAGATAATGTTCCCCACCCTTAAATGTACAGATGGACTAAGGACTATTTTAATATGAGGAAACCATTTTGGGGCATGTACGCGTGTGTGCTTCCGCGTTTACTTTCTTAACAGCAAAGTCAAGCGCTTTGGATGCCACAAAGTCCCTAGAGAAGAACAATATATATGTGTGTATGTGTGTATATATATATATATACATATATACACACACACACACACACACGCACATATATTTTTCCTCTCTCTTTTGGCAAGATTGCTCCGCGCCTCTGAGAGGAACCGTTTGCTCCTTTGAATTTTTTTCTTTTGTTTTTGTTTCCTTTTGTTGTTTAAGAAGTCTTTTTTTTTAAAAGGACAGATATGCAAAAGTGTTTGAATATTTTTTGTTGTTTTGTAAGGAAACACTCTTGAGAGAAGCCCCACCTGGCAGCAGTAGGATAAAAATCAATGCAGACTTTTTTTTCTTCTTCTTCTTCTTCGGTGGGATGGGAGGGGGGAGGGATTTTGCTTTGAAAGGATTTATTTTATTATTTCAAGAGGGTGATTTTTTTTTTCTAAAAAAGACAAATTTACAAAAAAACAAAAAAGGAAACCTACAAAAAAATCAACAAAAAAGGAAATTTACAAAAAAAAAAATTGAACTTTGAATGGCAGCAAGAGGGGTTTTAAATGAAACCTGTCAGGATGGAGGGGTGAGGATGTGGCTGGTGGCATCCGGTGAACTGAGACCTTTTTATTTTTTGGCATAAACTCTGCCCCAGCCAAAAGAGAGAGAGAGAGAGAGAAACAGAGTTTGCTCCAGACCTCGATTTCTGCCCTCCACCCTGTCCAATGGGACCGGTTCTTGCTGGATGCTTTGGACTCTGATTTGAGCTTCTGCGCGGATCCTTCTTTGCTTCCACATGGATCTTCCCCTCGCCACTCCCCCTCGCCCTGGATCAGGGGAACAATAAACTGATTGAGGAATCTGCTGCCAGTGATGTGTCGTTGCTTCTGGATTCTTGGACATTGAATGGACACGTTGCCAGCTGCAGCGCTTCGCCCCTGGGACACACACACACACACAGTGCCTTCTGCCGCCTGCGGTCCGGACTGTGCTGCCATATGCCCACCTCCAATTCCTGCATGCTTGTCAAGCCCAGGTGCCCAGTGCATCGATTTGCTTGATAAGCCCGTTTTGGGGGGGGGGGGCGGGGGGCGGGGGCAGGCGATGAAACTTCTGACTGGCGGGGACTGGGGGAGGTCTGTTCCGGTTGCTTTAAACAAAACAAAACAAAAAACCAGGGAGCATCTAGCACCTTGCAGGGGATGGCTGTGCTTCCCCCACCCTACCCCAAACAGAGATCCTAGTTACTATGCACGTCCCCGTCCCCCGTCCCCCCCCGCCCCCAGCCCTTGGTTGCTGGCTCCCCAGATTCGCAATAGCAGGAGACTTATGTGCAATAATCCGTCCCTTCCTACAGCGCGTTTCTCTGGAGAGCCTCTTGAAGGTACCAAGTGCTTTAGACACCTCTGCATGTTTCATCCCCGTTTCTCCTTTCCCCACCCCAGTCACTTTCCCCAACCTAATGGTGCTAAAAAGTCTTACCTTCTCCACCATCATAAAATCTCCCCAACCCGGCTGGCATGAAGTTGTCCCTTCCACTTTGTTTTTGGAAGTTGCTTTGCGATCGTGGCAGACGTTGCCTTCCCCTCTCTCCCCTTTCTTGGCACCCCACCTTCCCCACCCAAACACCTGGGAGGAAATAGCTCTTACGCCACTGACAATCAGGGAGGACGAACTGCAGAGGCCATACGGGTGTCATGTGAGCCAGGAAGGGCCAGAGTGAATGAGCGTGTGGATGTTGTACAGGGTGGTCTTTGAGGAAGGGATTCCTGCTTAATTGGGTTAGTGTAGTTCTCAGGACACTTTTCTTTTGGTTTTTAAAAGAGCTTTTTAGTACTGTCCTGACTGTGAGTAGGATCACATTTATCTCCAAACAAGAGTGCTTGAGGTTTGGGAATACTAAGGGTTAATCGTCACACCCACCTCTCCCCCTGCACTGCTCCTTAGTCTTGGCTGTAGGTTGCCCCTCTGTTGTATGTTGCTGCAGGAGCTCTTAGTTGGCAGAAGGGGAACAAGTCCTAAGAGTTCCTGAGATCCCAGCACGGATAGAGAACTTTCAGTATCTGGGGATCCATGCCTAACAGCCATTTGCTGCCTGAATCAACTCGGCCCAGTCGTTTCCCCCCATAAGTTTCTGAGCTGTACTCAAGTGCCTTCATTTGGGCCTGCGTGGTTTTGAAACCATTGTGAATCTAAGGGTTGAAGTTTCTTGTGTAATTCCAGATGTAATAATTTGGGAGTGGAAAATGGGCAGAAGGGTTTTTAAAATAGGATCCCAATTGATCCCATAGTCATTTTAATGCCCAGTAAAGAGGGCATTGCCCCTAAGACATGGGTAGAGCAACTCCCTCACTCCCGGTCACCATTCATCAGAATGGCTGCATTCCAGTTAGTACAGGGAAAGCCTCATTCTGAGGGGTTTGCATCCCACATTGTTATTTTTCTTCCTCTGCTGATTTCATTGCATCCCGAAGACGCCAGAAACTGCAATTTTTTTCAAAAAGTAGTTCTGATGTGTAGCTCCCGGGGCATCTAATACACGCTGGCATAGGAGTTAACCAGTAGATTCCAAGGAGCCTCCAGATATGGATCACAATCCAAAGAGTACTTGAGGTGTGTGCAAATGCTTGCTGGTCACCTGGCAACAGTTCCTTGATTGTAGCATGACCTACTCCCAAAGTTCCTTAATGTTTCACAAACAGGGAGGGGCTGCTTTTAGGAGAGGTGTATATATGTGCAGGAGCTGCTCTGCATGGGCGGAGCATGCCCATACAGCTGTTTGAATCATGGCCCGAGGGGCAAGCAATACACTCTTGCACCCCACTGAAATGAATGGGAGCTACTCCAGAGCATCTGAGCTCTCTCCTGCCACTCCCTTTCTTTTCAGTGGGATTTGTGCAAGGAGAGGTCCTTGTAGAAGTCCACGAGTTCAGAATCACCTGTTAGGATGCTAGGCAATAGCAAATAAGTGGCTAATAGAACCCAAATTCTGGAAGAAGAAAAATCCACAAGAAAATGGAACCAGGATGGTGCTGAAAATAATTAGATTTGATATGCCACAGTCCTTTTGAAAACTTCAGTTTTCATGAAAATATGAACTGTTTTTTAAAAACTGAGGGTTACTGTCTCCTGGTTTTTGTCAGTATTCGTGATTTTAATTGCACACACTTTTAGAAAAAGGTTCTGGTCTTAAATTAGCAGAACTGGGAAAATGCTAGACCTTTAATACTGGGTCCACAAGAGGGATGTCTTTATACAGCCCCAGATCTAGTGCCCAGAATTTGGTGCTTGTGCCTAAGAAGGGTAAATGTTTATCTAATCCAGTGATTTTTTTAAAAATCTGACTCTTATTTATGTTACTGTTTTTGTGACAGCAGGCAATGTATGCATACTCATGATTAATGCTAACCACGTGAGTTGTCTTAATCTTGGTTAAGATTCCCATTGTATAGAGAATTAGGCTGTAGGTTCCATTACAGACCATATACAGCAAATGCCAACAAGATCTGCTCGTCATCTTGGAAACAGAGAGGTGGGGCAATTGCTTTAACTCTAGTTTACTTAGTGCACTGCCAATCATGGTCAATGCAAACGGTGGTATATAAACTTGCTTCAAACTATGTTTTTACTTTCTGCTTTACAGGCAGTCTTTCATCAAATGGTACTCGTATATATTACTTAATCCTGGTTAAGGAAAACAAACCATTGTTAAGCATAGAGCCAACGTCATCCCATTTCCCTAGAGCAATCCAATTAAGACAACACCCTGAATCAATCTCTGTAGTGCTCAAAAAGAGAGTGCAAACCAATAAACCCATGGTGCAATCCAACAAGAGTGGGTTGTAACTCTGGACTTTTACCTGCGGGTTGGTCCCATAAAATTCAGAGGACTGAGCCATTCAAAGCAATAGGATAGTCACAGATCTGTCGTTACACTGCAGTACCCTTTACCAGCCCCGCTGAACTGGTGGGATGTGTCAATTTGGTGCCCATGGAGATGCATAGGACCCCTTCAGAAGCCACCAGGCGCTATGTGCAGCTAACTGGTTTATGGCTAGAACGGGATTGGGCCAACAGAGCTTCAGGTCTCTGGCTGATAAATTCAGTTTTGCTTTTGTCTACTGATCAAACCATAACCCTTTGTAACACTATTTCTGCTTGCACAGCTGAGATTGGTGGTTTTAGTCTTCTTATTTAGGAGGGCAAGGTGGGGGGCACGTAACGTGAATTCTGGCTCCTACACACATTATCAGCTCTGACATTCGTAGCACCATGTTCTCAGTCAGAGAAGAACATTTTTTTAAAACACTAGATGGGTGGCCAGATTTTTTTCCCATTTGACGTGCTCGGATCAGGAAGCTGCTGTCTCTATCTACTGGCTACCTAATCTGCATACTTACAACAGTGAGAAAACGAGTGCTGGAATTCAGCTGTTATTAAATACAAGCTTTATCCTAAAATAGAGCTTCAAGTTTCATGTCAGAAATTAATGTGAGAAACTTGCATTATTTTCTGCATCTTTTCCTCACTCATCCTCAAGGACATGGATCTGCTATATAGCTGGGATTTCATGTAGATGGCATTTGTCCCAAGCCACAGATCACAAGTATGCTGAATAGTTATGTCTTCATTTAAATGAACTGTCCCAGGTGTGCAAATTTCAGCTGTGCAGAACATGACATCCTGCAGTGCAGGAACACACTTGTAACCCCATGGCTATCACCTATTCAGAACCCCACATCCATTCTTGTGCAGGGTACCCTGTAAATACATACCATGTGAGCAGACCAAAGCTCCCCCCCCTTTCCTAGGACACTGCAACAAGCTTGGATGTGGAGCATATGAGTTATCTTGCGCGCGCATGCACACACAGATACCCTCTTACGTATTGGTCTCTTTGCAATTTGTTTCTCTGCAGACTTGTCCCCTCGTAGTGTCTGGCCTGTGTGTGCATGCACTAGTAAAAGCACCCCCCCACACACACACACACATGTTCCTGGTGTGAGTATCACTTGGCAGAAGTTAGGAGTCTGGGCAAAAGTGCATGATGCTATATTCCTTAACACCCCCCCCCCCCAAGCAGGTCCAATTGGTAGTGTCCACATCAGATCATGGCCTTGGAGGTCCAGAGGGTGATATTGGCGTATGACTGGAGGAGTGGGGGACAGGCTCGACCTTGGCTTTCATTCTGATGCCCCTGCATCCAGTTGGCATTTTTTTCCTTTTCCATTTGCCAGAGATATGGAAAAGGATCATGGCCTCTGTGAGAAGAGGCAGAAGGTCTAAGACGCCACCTACAGTTGCCTAGTAAGGATCAGTATGATGGGGGAGAGCAGAAGGGAGGCAAGGGCAGATGGGGACACTGGCAAAGGTGTTCAGGGAAGAGCAGGACGGAGAGGGGACAGGGACAGAAGGAAAGCGGAGTAGGAGCAGAAAGTTAAGATGAAGATGGGAGGGGGGTAAGGAATGCCTGTGTGTAAGGGTGGATGCTAGGGTGTGCGTGTGTGCAGGCATGAGCAAGAGTGTGTGCAGTGGGCATAGAGAGAGGCCATACACTTCCATCACTGCAAGCTTCCTTGTGGTCCTAAGCCCTGTTCTCATGCCCACCCCCTTCCTCCTAACACACTTCCTAGCTTCCCCCCCCCCCCCATACTAAAGCCAAACTGGTCCCATACTTTTGATCAGATGATTTCACTTTCATCCCATTCTTCCATGTCTGGAAGGAAGCAGAGCAGTTGGGCAAGTGCTGGGTTCCCACCAACCTTATCTGTACCCTCAGTTGGCTGCAGGGACCAGCTTCAAACAGCTCAAAGAAGAGCAGGCAGGAAGGCACGAGGCTTTATCACGACTCTTGGCTCTTAACCTGAGCCCTAAGTCCCATAACAGTTTCCCAGGGCTTTTAGCTGCGCTGACACAGGACAGGGAAGTCATACTTACGGCTCTGTACTGCACTCTGGATGTCAACAGTGAGCAACTTGCAGCAAGCTGAAACCATGCTTTGGAAGCCAGAGTACCTAAGCATGGGGACTGAATGCAAAGAGCTGGGGCGTAGGAGTGCATATCTCTTGAGCTGCTAGATTTTTGATCTTGTGCCTTGATTTCCCCCATCCCATTCTGCCAGTGGGGGAACTGCTCCCTGCACTTTAAAACCTCCAATCCAGTAAAGGCCTTGTCCTGTCAGCTTCCCTTCCCCAGCCCTGTCCTAATTCATGCCCACAAGGCCCTGTCCTGTGCTCTCTGCCCCAGCTTCCCTCTGCAAAAAACCCCAACCCATCTTGCACCTCCTGCATCATGCTTTGCCCCCATCCCACCATCCACCACACCCTGGAGGAGGAGGAAGCAGCCAGTTGCCTCGAAGACCTGGCAGACTGTGGTTAAGCCTCAAATCTCTAGTCCCTTTTAAATGCTGGTATTTTTAAAGAAAAGCAAGCTCCATCACCCAGAAACTCCATCTCTCTCCCCCCCCCCCCCCATGCTTGCATCAAAACCTGTCCTTCTTGGAAGTTGGTGGTGCTATCAAAAACAAACACCCCGGTTCAGAACTTCCCTTCATCATTATGCTCACCAGTTCCAGTTTTACATCATTGTTAGCTCCACATCTACCTCACATGTACTTGCAGTTCATTGGCAAATCCTGAACCGGCAAACTGCACCTTCTCCAAGGGGCAATCTCCCTCCACCCCCATCCTCCGTAACTTTCCTGGGCTCCTGTGCTTTGTTTAAAGGGGAAGAAAGAAGGGGAATGTTTATTTTGACGACAAAAAAACCAACCACCTGTGTTTGCTGCTAGTTATTGGGAAGCTTGTTATGTACCACCGTGTGCTTCCCCCTCCTTTGTAGAATGAATTGTGCTGAGTTAGTTGATTTTGATAGAATTGAAATGGTTTGTCCGTGTTGGGGGCATAGTGTTATGGCCACCATGTGGGACCCTGACCATGGCAAGAACTGATAATAAAATTGCTTCCTTTTTTTGTTCAGCCCTTGCACTTCAAAGCCTTTGCGGCTGCATTGCTTACACTGGAAAATATGACAAAAGATTTCCAGCGAGAAGGGAGGTCTAGGAATGGCACTGGCTATCATTTCAGGCCACTGGGCCACAGCCTTTTCAAAAACAGACTTGCCAAAGCAAGACAGTGGCTTATTATGACCCATCCTGGGAATGCTTGAACCATCAAGAACTAGCAAAAGGAACTAGCCTTTGAGCAGGCCACCGTGATTGCTTTAAGACTCCATACCCTCTTAAACTTTAGCCAACTATGGAATTGACAGGAGGTTAGTCTCACCAAAAGGAGGGGAGTCACTGGCCCCAAGTGACCTAGCTCATGAACACTCATTTCTGATTTTCAGTTGCTGGGTGTCAAAGTGAAGGCAACATCCTAACTGTAGCCAGTGACAAGGTATTTGCCAAGGTGGTCGAAGGAATGCAGTTTTTACCTAGTGTCATAATCTGTTTTTTAAAAAATAACCAAAGGTTACAAGTAGACCGGTTTGTAAATTATGTTTAGTACCATGGTGCTGTTAAAACTTCCTCAAGCACTTAGATCTGGCTGATAATGGCAAACAGGCAGCCAAATGGGCCATCAGTATGAATTAGGGTGACTGCTCTAAGCCACCCTCTCCCAAACAAAAGACTGTAAAGTGGCACTCCTTGGGATGACGTTTCTGTCAAAAGGGAAATGATGCTCCTGCCAAGCACCTGTTCCTCAGCTGAAAAACCAGTGTGTAATACAGCAACATGGGTCATAGGCTATCCTGAACAGGCCGGCTAGGAGCAACCAGATCACGCTCCAGTTCCATTCCAACAGGGCATGCAAGACTCCGGTTCCAGTCTTCATCTCCTTCTTTTGAGTGCCAGGGGCTCTTGCTGTCCCAGGGAGGAGACTAACAAACTCAGAGAGCGCCGTTCCTCGTTGGGGGGTGGGGAGGGACAGAATCAATATTTTGTCTTCCAGAAGCTTCACTTTGCCAATGGAGGAGTTGAAACAGTTCCCATGATTAAGACTTAGCATTTCAGTGGCTGTGAAATGTCAGACGAACAGAGTTTTGAACATGTGTAAGGTACCTGACTATGTACATGGTCACTTGTGAAGGCAGCACTTGATATTCTTCCCGCATGGCTTCCCCCTCCCTAGCAGGAGAGGCCAGAGTTGAGTTGGAGCCAACACAACGGTGGCCCAGCCTACTTGACAGCATTACCATTTGGTTGCCCCTTTGCTCTGGAACAGTGTGCCCTTTTTGTTGGTAGTTTTGATGGTTGCACCAATGCCTTGCCCTGTAGCAAATTGCCATTAAAAGCAATACTCACCCACCCTAAGCAATATCTGTCTCATGCTGGTTTGTGTCTACAGCAGGTTACATCTGATGTGTTTTAAAATACATAGCAGCCTTTCTGAAAAACATTGGAACTTGCATCAGCTAACTTCCTTTGAAATTATACACTTGCCATGGAGTCCTGTACACAGGTCTTTTGTCAACCCTTTCTGTGCTCAAGACAATGGGGATGGAGCACCAGCTTACCTCTGGCTTGGTTTCTGACTTAAGAAACGCCAAACTCCCATTTTGAAACAACTAGAACTCTCAAAAGTCATTTCCCTTCTGTGCTTCCATTTGCTGTGGATCTGGTGAGAGTTCTTGAACCCTCACCCCACTTCATGTCTCCACTAATTTTACCTGCTTGTTTTATTTATGTACCTAGGACTATTTGTACAGGTTTTTTTTTTAATTGAGAAGTTTCTATAGTTTTGTACCTTCCATGCTACAGCCAGGCCTGTTTCTCTCTCTCAACCCCCCCGTACACCTTCCCCTCTATAGAGCTCTGACTGGTCTCATTTTGAGCAATTTTTGTTTTTAAATAAAAAGGTAAAAAACAGTTATGGCTTGATTGCTTCTTGGCGTTTTTTCCCCCCCTTGATTGGTTTTTGTGCTGGTAATCAGGTTTCTAAGGGGATGCTGGTAATTCTATTCATTGCATTGAAATTATTTTCAAGGTCATGTCAGACAGATTAGTTCTCCTTTAACATAAGCCAAACCCAGTCTTTTCCAAGAACCTCTTCCTTGACTACTGAGTGAGGTCAGAATTAGGGACAGCTTATCTGACACTAGCAGTCTTGCCCTGCAGCATGCAGCCATGGTGGTGGGTATCCCCTATACTTTTTCTGCAAAGGAGCAGGGCACTCCTGCTGGCCTAGCCAATGCCCTGTGTGAACCACCTGTGAACACTACAATGGAACCCAAAACATCTGCAATGGGCAGCGGTTCCTCCAACAGGATGAACAGGAAAAGCACCATCTACAGAGAATTTCAGAATCACTGCCTTAACGCATTTGTGTTCCCCTACTGCATCCTCAAAGGGTTGTTGGGTGGGTGTGTTAAAATGATGAAGGCAGTAGAAATCACCCCACCTCAGTGTATTTGCTTGTACTACAATATGGCAGTAAGTTAGAGGAGAAAGCAGTAAGCAACCATGACACCAGATGGTGTGCATGAAGCAAACTGAATGAGACCCTTTGTCCTTTACAACCGAAGAAATTTGGCTCAGAAACGTAAGGAGTCTTTGGGAATTACAGCATTTAATGTATTACTTCTTGACTTGGGAGAAATGCAGGCCCTGCTTAAGAAACCAGCAGAAGAAACTGGAATGCAAGGCTGATAAGCCCTACCCTGCACCCCCCCTGTACTGGTCACTCATCTCAAAACACCTGCCTCTGAAGACTCAGTGGGCCTCTGCACTACGGAAACCAGGGCCTGAATAATATGGTCTCAGGACTGTGTATTACACACACGTGCGGAATGTGCAACTGGGCACAAACCCCCTTTCCCCGCTTTTAAAGGAGCAAGGCCCTTACCCCCCCTTATGCTGAGAAAGTAACCTTGGAAAGGAGGACAAAACACCTCGCGGTTGCAAGATCTGGCCTTTTCTACACAACAGATATTGCCACATGCTGTCTAAAACCTTTTTTCTATCGACATAGAGGAAGAAGAGAAGAAGATATTGGATTTATATCCCGCTCTTCACTCACTTGGAGTCTCAGAGCGGCTTACAAACTCCTTTCCCTTCCCCTCCCCACAACAGACACCCTGTGAGGTAGGTGGGGCTGAGAGAGCTCTGAGACAACTGTCCTTGAGAGAACAGCTGGTACAGAGCTATGGCTTGCCCAAGGTCATCCAGCAGATGCAAATGGAGGAGTGGGGAATCAAACCCAGTTCTCCCAGATTAGAGTCCACGCACTTAACCACTACACCAAACTGGCTCTCGAGTACATATGAAAGGTACTCCAGTAAATGACAGCAGAAGTGCTTTCATATCCACAGGACTTGAGTAAGAGAGGTTGAATAAGAGACCAGGGTTTTAGAGTAGAAATTAACACACTTGATTTGGAAAAGGGAAGAGAGAAGTGCTTCTGCATTAGACCAGTCCTACTTCCAGATCAATTACTGCCCTCAGACTTCAAATATGGCAGATGACAATTGCTGTAATTAAGTTTAAAAGTAACCTCACTTCCAACCCCTCTAAAGTCAAGCCTGCACTACGCTAAATCAAGTGAAATAGTCCACTTTAAAAATAAATTAACATATGCAAATGAAAATTTGAATTCCACTACTCCACCTCTGACCTGAGGGCTGATTCACTGAATGGTTTGCATGAAAATGGTTTGCATGAAAAGAATTCTAGAAAGTTACATGGCACAAACAGGGTTGTAAAAGGTTGCACACCTCAAAAAGAGGACACTAAGGGCTACATCTGCACAACACAACCCCCCCTCCCCCACAATCATGGCAGCAGTGTCCACTTGTCCCATCCCCAGGCTGCTGATGCTCACCTATTCCTCCCTTCTCGCCTCTTCATGCCTGTTCAAAATAGCAAATGTGACAGCAATTGCACCAGAAGCCCCTCCCCCTTTCTCTTTCTCTGCTGAGCCATGCCACAGCCTCCAACATGGCTCAGCAGGGGAAAAGAAAGGCCTTTAAAGGGCCAAAGCGGGGGGGGGGACGTAGCAACAAGCTGCCTGGTGTTATTCTGAAACCCAAGCGTACCTCCCTCCCATCTGTGGCCACCCTGCAGTTTTCTTCACAGCAGGTTAATTTTTGATCCTGTTCAAATGGGGAAGCCCACAAGTTGTGCTCACAGTAAGCACGAAGGGCAGAACTTCCCATTTAATTTGGGGGCTCCCTGCAAAAATCTACATGTGGAGGCAGCCTATACAACTTTACCCTGAAAAAACATTCCCTCTTCAATGCAGTTACAGGTGATTTACGTACTTGACACGCATCCATTGTTTTAGCAAGTCCTTTCTTAATATGCAGCAGCAGCTACTCCACCCCTCTCAGACCCTGCCTGGAACCTTCCATTGGCAACATTAGGGTTACGTCCCCTTTACAACAAAAACATGAACTGCACCAAAGTAACCCAAAGCCTGTGCCACAAGAAGTCCATTCATGCAATGTTCTCATTTCACATCATTTGCTTGTCAGGCATGGGAAAGGAGCTTCTTGACGCCCCGCTCACTGGAAACCCCCCCCTGCCTTCTCCTTGGCCATACGGTTGCCACTGCCAATGTGCTTTCCAGTTTCTCTTTGGCACTAACAACTAGGAAATTCTCATTTTCCAAATCAAAGCTTATAAAGATACTCGGAATACTGATGTTGAGTTGAGGCAACTGAGTGTACATGCCCTGGCCATTATTTCACTAGGCAATGGGACGTGTTGCTAAGGTCAGAAGCTATCAAGGGGACACCCAAGAATTGTAAATATCCAGCTTGTATCAGATTCCTGTGAGAAAAGACGACATCCTCAAGCACATTCTTCTCTATCAAACGTGGGTGGTTTTTTGTTTATTCTTTGAAACTTGACAAGCACTCGAACATCTGTACTTGTGGAAACATCACAAGGAAACAAAACAGGAATTCTAGACTTTTTCCCCTTCCTTTTAAACCTTATTAAAAATGAGGTTGGTCCTAAAAATATAGAAAGAAATCAATTTAAATTCACAAAAAACTGTACATTATCAAAAATCCACTAAAACAAACACATTTGGTTATTCATATAAAAAGTCTGATTCCCCCACCCCATCCCCCCTTCCTGTTGTTCAGAGCATCTTAAAGGATGGTGAATGGGTTGGTTCCTTTCTGATAAAAAAACCAAGAGGGGAGGGAAAAGCCAGCAGTTGAATAAGGCCAATTCTAGTTGTAATTTTTAAACTCAGTTTCAAAAAAATCCGTGTAACTTAAAAAAAAACAAAACCAACGAGTTTATAAACTGATAAGAACATGGAGTATTCCCTAATGAAGACAAAGATTAGGACAAACCTGGATTCACTGTTTTATGGTACAAGGGCTTGCATCTAAAAATGTGAACATTTTTATAGCAACTCCCTCCCCTCCAAAAATGTCCCCAAACCCAACAAACAATACTTGCAAAACTACAGCTTTCCCTTGACTGAAGAGGGGGAGAAAATCCCAAACACAGCAGAAAGAAATCACTTAAAAAAAAAAACACCAAAAAGAAGTTTGTTACAGCACAAGTTTAGATAAAATATAAATATTTATGCTTAATATAAAGTCAGTTTCAAATAGACTTCAAATCTACCTCTTTATTTAAAAGCAAAAAAAAAAAAAATCCCAAAATTTAAAATAAAATAAAGTTTGAGGTTATCCGATAGAAAAAAGGCTACGTTTTGTTGAAAACAACTGGGGGAGGGAGAAGAGAGATTGGGGTGGAGGAAGCACAGAAAGGGAGTTTCAGTCTCCAGGCTACATCACCTGTGGTTACACTTTACTTACATCAGTGCTCTTGCAATTGGATTGGTCGACGCGGGTTGGGACACAGACAAACACGCACACACGCACACAAATACCCAGGTGTAGCACAGCTGGATATGGGGGAGGAAAGCCATCTCCTGATGAAACCCTGCCAGCCGTTTATCTGCCCCTAAGTGATACCCGTAATTACAATGGTTTGAGGAGCTAGGCTGGATATGAAAAGCAGCAAGGGAGTTAAGGTTTCAGGGTGTGGCTTTCCACCCCTCTGATCCACTCAAAGTTAGGGGAAGTGAAAGAACCAAGGGGCTCTCCCAGAATAGGGAGTACTGGACCAGCATTCTGCAACAGAGACTGGAGAAGAAGAACCAACAGCAGCAGCACCCCCTGTTCTAAGACAGCGGACAGCTGGATGGAATATGACCCAAGGCATCTCTCAGCCCACAGTGTTGGTGTGCTGCACAGGTCAGGGGAATCTGTTTCCCCAGACAGCCGTCTCCCTAGAAACCACTGCTCAGCAACAGAGAGAGAGGCATGCTGAGGTCATGTTATTACTTGGAATACAGAACGCCACAGAAGACTCTCATGTTCCACAAGGAGGTGACTTTTGGAGAGATGCTGAACTAGGAGCTATAAAATAGCAAGTTTTTCTTAAGCTTGTTAATAGCTACTTTGCCGACTATTTTTGGAGGGGGGGAATGAGTTGCTATCAAGACAGCCAGATTTTTTTTAAAAAATGTTTTGCTTTGATCTCCCATGCTTTGACAACAGACAGAGAGGGAAGATATAACACAACAGGAGGTAATCTGGATTCAGTCACAAGGAGTCTTGTCTGGCCAGGTGCTTGGCATCCAAGCACGAATGAGCTGGAAGAACATCCTTTAGAGCTCGCTTTTTCATTGATCTTCATTGTTTAGTGTGGCACAATCCTTCAGAATATCTCCTGCATGAAGCCAGACTGCCTGTGACTGATGTCACACACACAGCTCCCATTCATCTGCCCAGAGCTTGTGTACATTTCCAGTAAATGGCTCACGCTGTTCAGTCGTTCCCCACGGTTGCTGGAATCAAACGCCCCATCTGAACAGTGGCTGGGCCAAGGCCTTCCAGAGCTGTAAGGCTCTCAGGCCGCAACAAACACTGCTTTTTGTGGCTCTGCCACAAGCATAACAGTTACCTTGCCCACACAGGAAAGTCAGTACTGATAAAAGATTATGCTTGCCCCCCAAAGGGAAGTTTGACAAGAGATCGGCAGAAGGGCTGAAGTATTAAGAGTGTGTATGTGTGTGTGTGTGTGTGTATAATTAGTAAGTACATAGAAAGTACAGACAAAAACAAGAGGAAAGACCTAACAGCAGCTCCAGATCTTTAGACCAAGGGCAACTGTGGACATCTCACAATGGTAACAGGATCAGCATGAGCAACTCCAGCTTCATCTTTTCATTCGTCCAGTATAAACCCACATCTTGCCCACACAAGCTGCATTGCTTGTTATACAGGAAGCACTTCTGTCTTCACTCGCCTGCAATATCCAAGGTTGCACTTAGACTGAAATCCCTGCCATGATAACTGAAGTTGGCAACACTTCATTCCCCACAGGGTTAACTCATGACCAGGCAACAGGAGGAGAAACTTTTCCCTAACATCTTGCCCTTTATAGAACTGGGTATTGGGTGAGCCATTTGAGAATGGAAGGACTGCATTTTTCCTTCATAAGGGGGTTAAATCTGACATCCTTCTCAGGGAGGAAACACTTACATTAGACTGGGAGTCATGTTCCAGGCAGGAAACAAGCAATCCCACTGCACGCGCACACACACTCACGCACAAAGACAAGACTTCGGATCAATCTTCATAGACAGTAGCCATCCCTGAGGAACAATACCGGGGGGGAGGGGGGGAGAAGCACTCAATAAGGCCAGGATCCCGACACAATTTCCACAATTCCTGAGGAGCTGATGGGGAAATCCCAAAATACAGTCCTTCCCTCCCAAATGCATGACCCACTCACCCCCACTCCTGCAAGTTTAGGAGCAGTCTTTTGTAGCCTAGTGACACAGTACAGCACACCACCCACAGACAGAGGGAAGATGAGCTTGTAGCACAAAGGCCTGCTCTGGGGTGCAGCAATCAATAACGAGCTTCCCCTGTTGGAAGTATTCCACATAGAGTGGGAAGGTTCATCCAGATTAACTCTGCCTGCTTTGCCTAGCAAGAAAATATGATCTAGTCGACATCCTCTCCTTGCTGGACAGTTGTTCTGGATTATTCCCATTTTGTTCAACTCCCTTAGAAACAAAATCTGGAATAAGCCAATTCTGAGCATGCACAACCAAATGGGGATATTGATCTGGATTAACTGAGGCAAGGAACATGAAGACCCCACATACAGGAGGAGAGCTGAAGCTAGGAGATCGCTGCTCAGAGGAAGTCCTAGGTCCTGGGTAAACAAGGAACATGTGTCTTGAAGGGACACCTCACAATACAACAAGACCCTCAAGAGAAAGCTCACCTTGCACCCCGCAAAGCACAGCTCCCTAGCCTCCCACTCTTCCCCTCTCCCTCAATATGCTGCAGCTCCAAACCAGACCCTTGGTTTCAGAAAGAAGTCCGGAGAATAAAGGAATTAGTCACAACTATGGTAGTTGTTGGTAAGGAAGAAAGCAAGAATGGGGAGAGACAAGAGTTGGGGTCCGAGGTGGGTGGGGGAAGAGAAGCAGCATGTTTCAGTGTCATCAAGGTTGTCATTCCTAGAAGCAGGAGTGATCTGCTTTTACACGTTTCAACGCGACTCTAAAAAGGAGGAAAACTTAACGTCCATGTTACTGGCCATTAATGCATGGTACTGACACTGCACAGAAAAAAGTGTTCTTACACATTCACTAAGAACTATTGCTATTATTAAATAGCCCCAGCTAAGGTGGGGTTGTGGGTGGTGGTTTTTCCATCTGAAAAAAATGATTTTCTCTCTCTCTCTCTCTTTTTTTGGCTTAGACAGTCACAGAGAGTTTGTGTTGCTTGGAGCGAAGAGATGGGGCGGGGGAGGAAGGGCTTCCGAGGATCCAGGCAGTGGAGAAGGCTACCCCACTGTTAAATGCCAATCCAAGTCCAGGCATTGTGAGAGGGAAAACAAGAGACCAGCAGGTAGCAGGATGAACTCCAGAAGAGACAGTGTGCAGCGCAGGGTAAAAAGGGAAGGGCTTCCCCATGGGCCCCCCTCACCTCTCTCCATTCTGCTCGCTTCATGGGTTTGTCTCATGTTTTCCCTGATAAAACTCCTCCCACCGGCTCTCAAAAAACTGGCGCATGGCCAGCCCTGCCTTGCCCACCTCCGACTCATCCTCATTAAAGGTCCGGCAGTTGTCAAACACCAGGAGAGCATCAGCAGCAAACTCCTCGCAGCTCGTGTACCTGGGGAAGCAAAGCAGCAATCAGCTTTGAGGAGAGTCCAAGAAGCCCAGCATTAACCAGTGGGGATTGCAGGAATGGCTGGTCTGGCTTTAGCCCCTTCTGCCTACCCTCTCATTGCTTTGAATCTACCACCTCCAAAGGTCTATCCCTAATCCTTGCATTCCTCCTCCCTGTGCAGCCTAGAAAGCTGGGACAGATTACTAGTACCAGCTCTGTTTCAAATATGATGGAAACTGGAACAACCTCCTAAAGAAATGTGGAAATTCTAGAAGATGCATCTGGCCTCCAGATTTAGGCAGCCCACCTGCTTCCCCACACTTCTGTCCCCCTTTTTCAAACCACTGTTGATATCTGCACCCATAATTAGGAAATGGGTGAATACAAGAAATTTGGTAACAGGCTAGGCCTGCTCATTACCAACATCAAGGGCAGGCAAAGAGAGGAAGTGTTTGCTTATGGTCCTGTCCATCATCATGATGAAGAAAGCACATTTAGCTGCATGCTCCAGCATACAAGGTCCAAATCAAAAGAACAGAGCCAGTTTGCATAGTGTCTACCCATCCTACTGTTCCCAGTAATTAAGGACTCCACTTTTCCTTATATCTAAGCACATGGCGGGAGGGGGGAATAAGGAAGGTTAAGTTCCAAATTAAGAATCTGGGAAACAGAAAACACCACTCCCAGCAGTATGCCCAGATGAGCAGGGCTGTTTGTTTTTAAAGAACCTTCAAACTGTTTCAAGGTGCAACTGAAACTGCAGTTACTGCAAACGGTTTTGTGCTCATGATGATATCCCAGCAATTCTCTGAAAAGCGCTACAATCTTTAAGTGTCTTAAGCTTGGGCCTTGACACACATTCATTCTGTCCACTGCATCGCCTCATCCCAATGCTAAGTTGTGGCACCAAAGAGTCAGCTATTGGATTTATTCTTACATTTACAATGATCGGGCTTTCAAAATGCCTTAGAGTTGGGCCCAGCTATGAACTGCCTCTTCCGCTGTACTCACCCGCCCCGTAGCAACCGTGCCCTCATGGTGGCAAAGTCCATAGGATTCTTGATGATTTTGCGGTAGCCAGGCACCAACCGGGGGTTGACAGGTTCCAAGAAGGGCCAGGAATGCTCATGTGACTCCATCTCCATTAGGATGATCCTGACAAAACAGGGCCAAAACATGGTAAAGGGGACAATGGAACTGAGGAGGCAGTCAGTACAAGATGAAAGGCTCTTCCAAGGAGCAGCACAGGCAAAGCCAACTAGCCATGAACTCCTCTCACAGCTGGAAGCAACTGTTTCGACTCCTCCTCCAATCAGCCACACTCTCCATCCCACCCCCCACCCCCGTTCTCCATAATGTTTCCCTTCCCACCACCCCATTCTCCATAATGGCTTCCTGTGATCCCAGCTGCAAGGGAACACCTACTCGCAGAAGGTAAGGTCAGCACACTGGCCTCGTGTAGACACTCTTCTTCTTTTGGAAGGAGAGAGGCCTTCGCCTGAGTATCGGGATGGCGCACTGGCCAGGTTACTGCCCTGCTGGGATGCTGCTGCCCGGGGGCGAGGGCTGAGCTCTTCATTCCCCCCAAAAGCACCAGCGCTATAAGCTTTCCGCTTCTTGCCCCGCCGGAGAGAGCCAGAGTCATCTGGGTATTCGCCTTGCATCTGCAATATAGAAAAATGGTGTGGGGGATATTTTTATTAATACCTGGACTTACTTTCCTAAAGCAGAGTACCAAAAATCCAACATAATCTGTGAGGGATAATCTATACAGGCATGTAGAGAACACGCACCCCCCCCCCCCAACTATGCACAGAATGGACTGTGAGGAAGTGAAAATCCTGCCGGACCAAGAAACTGTCCAGGGAGCTTGGGGTCAGCCAGATTCAGGCCTCTGTGGAGCCAGCACCTGAGCAATGCAGAGGGAGCAGAACCAGTCACCAGCTGGCACCTCGGTCATCTTGGGTCGGTGGCAGTAGAGGTGGCAGCCACGATCACAGCTGTCACATAACAGCAGGTTCTCATCATCATCCCCTTTTCGGCACACGAGGCAAGTCTGAAAATAGGGGAAACAGGCAGTGGTGAGGACCAGCTCCAAGCCGGCCAAAACCCTATTCAAAGGAGATCCAAGGCCAAAGCTGAGACCAGTGTTCCCTCTAAGCTGGGTGAGTGTGAGCTAGCTCAGAGTTTTTTAGCCTCCGGCTCACACATTCTTGTCTTAGCTCAGGAAGGAGGGCTCCAGAGCAAACTAATTTATGCAGTAGCCAAATCGCTCGCTCACAGCTTTAATGCCAGTAGCTCACAAAGTAGCATTTTTGCTCACAAGTCTCCACAGCTTAGAGGGGGAGCATTGAGACCACTCCCCTCTCCCTTACTGCAGTATCAGAAGTCCCAAGAATTACCTTCTCCACAACTGGATACATCCCACCCAAACCTTGGAATGCTGCAATCTTTCCATGATTCTCCTGGCACAGACTTAACACACACATGCCTCAAAACAAGACCACAAGAAAGATCCTTGGCCCTGACCTGGATGGCCCAGGCAAGCCAGATTGGAAGCTAAGCAGGGTTGACTCTGGCAAGTACTTGAATGGGAGACCTCCTTGAAATACCAGAGGCAGGAGGGGCAGGCTTTATTCAGCCACCTCTCTGAATATCCTCTAGGACCCCAGAAGTGCTCAGTCACCAGAAATCACCATAACTTCCAAGTGCACACACACTCACGTGCATATAAAAAAATACCAAGAAAAAGAAAAAAGATCAGTGTACCTGGGCTAAGAGTTTCATGGGTTAAGTATTTGCATACTCATTTACACACATTTATATTTTCAGCCCTGAAACAACTCTAACCCTAGCCCAATGTTCTTTCCTTACCGCTTTGACAACTGATTTCTCCCAAGCAATAGAACGTTCCAGCTGATAAATGCAGAGGGACACTTGGGCAGCACTACAGCATCGCTCCAGTGTCTGGCGCCACGTCCGCATCCGGGGCGTGATTTCATATGCACTGCAGAAGAAGGGGAAAAAAACTTCAGATTTTGGAGTGTGTAGGGGAGAAATCAGCCTTGCTTGGCAAAAGACATTAGTGGCTTGGAGGCTTTGAGTATACCACCTAAATCTCAGTGGCGAGATTGTTCTGAGATCTGAACATCCTCAGCTCTGAACTTGCCTGTGCTAAATCCTCTACATCTTATCAGCTGTTAAAGTTACTTCTCAGTTTACTAAACTTCTGTCCACAAGCTCACAGCACATGAGGAAGTTGATACACATTAGTCTTGACTTCTTAAACTAACCCACAGGAAAATAGGTCTTTCCTTGACCTTTCCAATCTGGTTTTTGTGCTGTTTAAGGGACACATATAGCACTGGGTAGATTCTACAGTTTCAGGTGGAAAGGATGAATTTCTGCTGATTTTGGTTATCAAGTGAAGTTTTATTGACATCTGACCGTCTCATTCACAGCCAGGTCCTGGAGCACCCTGGTACTGTCTTTGGTTGATTTTGCATTTATCCAGCTCTGCTCTGGCCAAGAGTTTCCTTCAGAGAACCTGATCCAACAGTTGGCAGTTAGTCTTGCAGTGTCCCCCAAGATTCAGTACTACAAGTGGAGATCCATGATACCCATGATCTCTTCCTCTCGTGATACCCGTGACCTTTATTCCTTCCCCCATCACTGCTGCTGGGCCCACCAAGGCTAACCCGGTCACCACTGCTTGGGAGTTTTGTCCTGATCCTGAATCAGTGTCTGTGAAATGGTGGTGGATGAGGTGATCAAGCCAAAGCTGAATTCAGAAAAGATGGAACCAATGTTGATTGGGAAAGAGTATGTTCTACCTATGGATTTGTATAAAAGTCAAAACTGACCCTAATCTGATCAAGTAAAGAACGTAGGGGTGATTGTGGACCTAGCCATTTCTTTGAAAAGCAGACTGTATGAGTTGCTAGGAATGCCTTTTACCATCTGTCTCTATTCAGAAACTTTAGTTTCTTCTTGAGTTAGTGAGTCAAGCCACACCGATCCATTCTTCTGTAATTTCCAGGTTGGACTCCAGCAACATTCTATGTAAGGTTGCTCTTGAAGATTATTTGGAAGTTTCAACTCATGCAGCATACAGTAGCCAGTTTTTGTCAGGAACTGGGCAGTATGCACACGCAATATCTATTTTACAAAAGCTACATTGGTTGTTGATTTGTTTTCAAGAACAATTTAAGATGCTGGCTTTAACTTTTAGAGCCATTCACTAACCAAGCCCACATACTTGAAAGTCCACCTCTCCCTACATAGACCTGCCCACCCACTTAGACCATTACAGCACTTCCTACTGAGCAGACTTTCCGCCTGGGAGATCCACATCACCACTGTTTGAACCTTGGCTCTCTTTGTTACAGAATAACCTTACAGATGGGATTCAGAGTCCGCAAACTGTAAGGCATTATTCTAATGAGACTTTTCTGCCTCTGCTCTTTGGACTATGCTCTGATGTTTGGCTGCACTTGTTCTGTTTGGGCCGTTGAACCGGCTGTTAAATGGCACCTAATGACTTTTTTTACCAGCACTTTGGGTGTAATCAGAAGCAGCATATACATTTATTAAAATAAGAAAATAAAGCATGTTAAATATTATGGCCAAATGATGTATTTAGTTTAAATGTCATTCTAATTTGCATAACTTAAAACTGAAGGATGCATCAGGGGCGTAAATGACAAAGAGGTTCATGACACAGAGATTTCTAATATTTTCCACTAAGCCCCATTTACCAGTCAACGTTCTCCAGATTTTGGACATTCACCATAACATACGCGTGTACTACTTTCTATTGCCTAAGAGAGCTCATTCCCAGAACCACAGCAGTGCTTCTTCCTCACATTACCACTTCAGGCTGGCTACAGAAGTTATAAGAATTCTTATCTCTGGACAGTCAAAAACGCCCCCCCCCCAAGAGACAGGAATGCAACACTGATTCTCAGAGCCCAGAGAAATGCAGTCATCAGTGAAGGACTTTCACTTACATCTCTGTGGTTCCCAGCTCCAGGGTACTGGGACTACTCAACAGAGCTTTTTCTATCACCACCTCATGTGGGGGCCAGAGGGGCTCTTTGAGGTATCTCCGCTCCAGGTTCCGTTCCATGTCTGCCAAGCGAAGCACTGCTAAGTCTAGAGGGTGGGTGGCTTCACGCTGCAGGGCTGGTCCCTCACGCCGATTTTTTACGGTTATATCTTCCAGCGACTCCAGCTTGCGCTCACAGTACTGCAAGTCACTTCGAAGAGAGTCAGGATCTGGACTTGTCCAGCCCTGTCAGAGAGGCAAAGGGAAAAAAACCTGTGACAATGGTGTTGGGAAGAGGATGGCTACAGCATTCTCCTCCAAAACCATTTGAAAGTCTGCACTTCAAGTACCACCCACAACCAGCCATTGCCACTTGGATCTGCTTTTCAGGTGGTGCCCACACAAGGACAGCCAAACCTACCAAAGGCAAAACAAAAGCAAAACAATTCAAATTTAAACCATACACTTCCTCTCTGGGAACCTACACTGCATTAAAGTTTCATAAGCAGAGAAACTACTCCCTGCCCCACAAAACACACTATCTAAAACTTACATCAGGGAAGACCCCAGGAGGCAGGACACAGCACTACGGCTCATAGCAATATTTCTAGACGGCCTGAATTATTTTCTCAATATGATAGCCCTTGATTTTCTAACCCACGAAAAGATGATACCTTCATGCAGGGGCTGAGTAACTACAGCAGGCCTTGAGATCATCAGACAGCTCCAGGACAGCATAAGCAACAAAAGCCACCCTCATCACACTAAGAACACAAAGGGTGCCAAAAGGGGTTCAGAATCTCTGCACTGTTGTGCTACATACTCGGATCTGTAAGTCAGCCATCAGCACCCGCTGCTCCAGTTCCTCCACCCACTGAAGCACAGAAAGGTCCGTCTCAAAGGCTCGTTCAGCCATTGACCACTGGGCCAAGGCTTCCTGAGAGACAGGGTGACCAGCACCCTCGGGGTGAGTCTGGAAGATGGGATCTAGGTGGGAAGCCAAGCAGAGAGAGAGAGAGAGAGAGAGAGAGAGAGAGTCAGTCAAGAAGAACGGGAACGTGGTGGCACAGGCACTGGGGGTGATTGTGCCCCTCCAGCCCACAGGCTAGGGAGTGCTTACCATTGGCAGCTCGGGCACACACCTCCCGTAGGTACTCTTTGTGCTTGGTGAGGTGCTTATGCAGGGCTTTTTCACGGATCCCTCGCAGATGCAGTGCTCGAATTACAGCCTCCAGCTCCTCCGGATCCTGCAGCCACCACCAGCCACTCTGCATCTCTGGAACAGAAGAAGCAGCAAGCTAACGTAGAGCTTTTTGCCACTGATGAAGATGATTTATTAGACGTCTTAATCGCCCCATCTCGACTTGTGCCGGGCTCTGGGTGATTTCACAACATGGCATTAAGCCTTAGAAACAGTGTAAAAATGTCAGATATCATAAGATTAACAATATCAAAAAACAATTTAAAACAGATTCAAATTCAAGATGGCATCGCTAGGAACTATAACAATTGAAAAACTGGAGTTCTGAAAAAAACAACAACTTTTGGTCGCATCCTGGGTTCTTTCGTTCTATTGTTGGGGTGGGGTGGGGTGGGGGGTGCCAGCCATGTTGGGAGACTGTCGCTGTCCCTAACCAAAAGCCTGGCGGAATATCTCTGGCTTGTAGGCCCTGCAAAACTGCTCAAGGCCATAGTGGCAGAGAGTTCCACCAGGTTGGGGCCAGGACTCTTTGGGGCTAGGGATCACCAGTAAGTTGTTATCTGCGGAGCATAACGCTCTTCCAGGGGCATAGTGGAGGAGATGGTACCATAGATACATTGGTCCCAGACCACTCAAGGCCTTAACGGTTAATACCAAGACCTTGAACTTGACTCCATATTCCACTGGAAGCCAGTGCAGCTGGCGCAGCACCAGTTGAATATGTGCCGTCTGTGATGTTCCGGTCAGGACTCACACTGCCGTGTTCTGGGTCAGCTGGAGCTTCTGGGTCAGCCTCAAGGGTAGGCCAGTGCCGAGCGAGTTACGGAAGTCTAATATAGAGGCGACTGTTGCATGGGATTACTGTGGCTAGGTCAGGGCATGACAGGAAAGGGACTGATTGCTGTTCCTGGTGAAGATGGGAAAATCGCAGTTTGGCAAGATGCATGACTTGGGCCTCCACAGTTAAGGAGGTATCCAAAGTCACGCCCAAACTCTTGATGGACGGTGCCGGTTTTAATGGTGCCCCATCAAGAGATGGAAGCCTGGGTTCCAGTCCTGGGGCTCTCCCCCACCCCAAACCCCTCCCCCGGCCACAGAACCTCCGTCTTTTCTGGATTCAGTCTTAATCTGCTCTTTTTTAACCATCCCGCCATGGACTCCAGACCTTCAGCCAGATTCTGTGGGGTGGCAAGATGGCTGGCTGTCCAACAACAGATACAGCTGGGTGTCATCCGCATATTGGTGACACCCAAGCCTGAAACTACATGCCAACTGGGCAAGGGGGCACATATCGATATTAAATAACATCAGGGAGAGGAGTGACCCCTGTGGAACCCCACATAGCAGGGGCTTCCTAGAGGACACATCCCCGCCCAGTGCTACCCTCTGGCCCCAACCTTGGAGAAATGAGGAGAGCCACTGAAGGGCTACCCCACAAATTCCTCCATCGGCGAGGCAGTGGGCCAGAAGAACGTAATCAACTGTGTTGAACACTGCTGTACGGTCAAGCAACAACAGCAGCACCGACCTGCCTCAATCCAGCTGTCTATGGAGCTTGCCCATTAGGGTGACCAGCACCATATCCGTCCTGTGGCTGGGCCGAAAGCTGGACTGGAATGGATCCAATGCCAATGTGTCATCCAAAACAGTCTGTAGTTGCTTGGCTACTGCTCTCTCAATCACCTTACCCAGAAACGGTAGGTTGGAGACTGGGCGATAATTTGCTGGATCTGAAGGATCCAGAGATGATTTTTTTCAAGAGCAGTACTACCACAGCCTCTTTAAGACCCTCCAGATAGAACCCCGTCTCCAGGGACAGATTAACAATGTCCATCAGAGGGCCCCATATCTTCCCACCACTGGCTTTAACCAGCCATGAGGGACACAGATCAAGGGGTCACATGGTCGGCCTGACAGCACCCAGGATCCTGTCAACAATGGCAGAGGAGAGCAGGCTGAAAGAATCAAGAACTGAATCCAAAGATGGCCAAAGGCCCTCTAGTTCACATACTGTACCAACATTGGCAGGTAAGTCATGGTGGAGTGACAAGACTTTCTTCACAAAAAAGCTTGCAAATGCCTCAGCGCTAATAGTCAAATTTCTACATCTGTTTTGGTGTCTCTCTGTAAGAGACGTCAGAGACCAAGTCACCCTAAATAATTGTGCTGGGCAAGAGCTAGCAGATGCAATGGAGACTGAGGAGAATTCTCTCTTCACAGCCTTCACTGCCATCTCATAGGATTTCATAAGCGTCCTATAAGATGCTCTTGTAACTTTGCTGTGAGTAGGCTGCCAAACTCACTCAAGTCATCTAAGCTCTTGCTTCATCCCCCTAAGTTCTACAAGGTACCAGGGGGCTGGTCTAGAACGAGAATGTAGACAACGTGGGGGGACACCTCATTGATGGCTTCAGAGAGATGAAGTTCCAGTCCCCTACCAGCTCATCTAATGAGGCACCAGGAGGCATTGGATCCTGCAGAGCATTCTGGAATCCTATTGGATCCATTCATCTCCATGGGTGAGCATAAATAAGCTTGCTGCCCAGACAGGAGAGGGGAGAAACACCCAGCCAGTCCTTCAAAACCAAGTGGTCAGATCCACACCCATTCCTATGCCAAAGATCAAATCCAGTGTGTGGCCTGCTTTGTGTGTGGGGCCTGAAACAAATTGGGAGAGTCCCATTGCTGCCATGAAAAACAGCAGGTCTGAGGCCTGAGTACAGGCGGCAGCAGCATCCGTGTGGACACTGAAGTCACCCAGAATTAACAGTTTCAGGAACCTCAAGGCCTACTCAGCTACCGCTTCTAAAAGGCTCAGAAGGCCGACTGCCGGTGCGCTAGGCGGTTGGTATACCAGACAGATTGCCAAACTCTCCTCAGTGTCCCACAGCAGTCCAACGTAATCAGTACCAGTGATCTTTGAAACAGGGAGTGGTTTGAAGGAGAAAGCCTCCTGGGTGAGTACTGCTACCCCACCCCCAAGTTCAAGAGTGATGGAGGACCGAGAAACCTGGGGGGCGGGGCGGGTAAGTTCGTTCAAGGCGACTGTTTCACCCTCCTTAACCCAGGACTCGGTCACACAAGCCAGATCCACATTTTGCGTTGCAATATAATCTTGCAGCATTCTGGTCTTATTATTTCTGGATCTGGCATTGCACTACATCCATGTCAAAGGGGAGTCTAACATCCTAGCCTCCACACCAACTTGTCTTGGGATGGGACGCAGGTTGGAAAGAGAGCGAGCATGCCCGTATCTCAGTCTCTTTCCGTGCCATAACCTTTTCCCACCGCCATACCTCCTTCTACTCCAGAGTACTGGGATCCCCATCCCAGGGCTGGCACTCTGGTTGATGTTATTAGTTCCCATCCCTCAATCTCACTAACCCCTCCCACCACCACAACTCACAGTATAACAGAATTTACCAGTTTACAAATATAATAATTACAGTCAATGGTCTGAGGATAAACAAACAATTTAATCAGACAGGTTAAAAATACCCCTACCAACCACCCTCCCGCCCAAACCTCTCTACTTACTCTCTCTCTCTACAATTAGTAAGACCAATCGAATCTCCATGATGGGCGGGAAGACAAAAACTTTCCTACCACACCATCCAATTAGAGCCAATTAAACTAGATTTCTAAATCTAACTGAACAAAGCAATTCATGAAGTGGTTAATAGTTTCGCAGCACTGTTAGATAATATTAGGAAGCCCAGAAAGAAGGAGTCCTTCGGGCAGCAAGGGCAGGTTATGGTAGAAGACTTAGAGATGGTTCTGTCTTCTGATGTTCCTACCAGGAGCCAAACACACCCAACCGGAGCATCTAAGATTTGCACTTGGTATGGGATTAGAGGCTCCAATGGAGGCTGGAAGCCATAGAAATAAGGTTTCCTCTTCCTCTCTTTCCACCCAAGGAACTCCCCAGCCCGCCCTGGGCTCCAGTGGAAACAAGCCAAGTCCAACCACCGCTGGGCGTACACGCCCGCATAAACGTGGGTGCCTATCAGTCCCTGGGAGAGGCCAATACCCTTTAGAGCAACCAGAGTCAGCTTCATGAGCCAGGATGGATTCAGACGGTCTATCCCTTCGTCTGCCCCCCTGGAGCTGGCTTGGGGTGCCGTCCACATTATCCTTTTCTGCATTCAGAAACTCAGAGTCCCTTTCGCTAGGACCACCTGACTCAATGAGAATCACAGCCTCAGTCTGCTGGTCAAGCTCCGCAGAGATTTTTAATTCCCTGGGCTTGAGTAGATTTCCACTGGGGTGGTGAGGGTTGCAGGCACCAGGGATGTTGTTACTGTGGCTCGAGAAGCAGGGGAACAGATTGGAATAGGCCACGGTGGAGATGGTCGTCGCTGTGGCCTGCAAGTCCCTGTTGAGTGCAGGAGGCACTATGGCAAGGCTAAGAAGCCCTGCAGTGGAAGTGGAGGGTGTTGCGCTAAGAAACGTCGCGGCACAAGATCCATATACAAGCCACTCTAAGGATGCTGCTGAGAAGCCGTCTGCATGCTTCATCCTCTCCTCTCCTCTCCCCCCCGGCATTCAGTGCCAGGCGATTTAACAGGGGCCCAAAGGTCTTCCTGTTACCTCCAGGTCTCTTTAAGGTTGGCTGGGACTTGACACACTTCATGAAAACCACAAACTGTAAGAACTTGGATGGAACTCTTTCTCAAGGCTCCGTTCAGGATGCCATCTTGGAAAATAGTGGGGCATCATTGCGTTCTCATTTACCAGCATGAGGACTAGGAACTTGTTCTTTGAAGTTGACACTCTCCAGGATTTTGCCTCAAAGCTGAGGCTTTAGCAACTAGAGAGTGTGGGGATGCACTTAGGGGATATGGGAGTTGAAATTAAATATACAGATATAGATATAGATCAAGTATTTGTGTGCTGACTTCTTTCTTAAGACTCAAGATGGCTTAGCATCAAAACAAGCTGCAAGAACACACACACACACACACAAGTAGTCCATTGACAAGATTTAAAAAATACACACGTTAAAAATGAAGCCAGATCTGCCAAAACAGATCTCCACCGAACACCCTCTGAAACAGAACTGTTCTACATGCTTTCCTGAATGAAGTGAGTGAAGATGCCCTTTGTTTCCACTCTGCTACGCCATTCCACAGAACTGGACTTGGCCACAGAAAAAGCCTGTGACCAAACTGTTGCCAGGTGGACAATCCTAAGAGAGGGCACCATGAGGAAAGGGTATTTGGAAAATATAGCTGATGCACCTCCTGCAAATATAGCTGATGCACCTCCTGATGCACCTCCTGAAAAGCCACCTCGTCCTTCTTCTTAATGGGTCTTTTTCAAACCATATCCAATACATTTTTGCCCACTGCACCCCCAGGCAATGCTCCCTCTAAGCTGTGGAATATCTTGTGAGCAAAAATTCTCCTTTGTGAGCAACTGGCCTCAAAGCTGCGAGCGAGTGATTTGGCTGCTACATAAATTAGTTTGCTCTGGAGCCATCCTGCCTGAGCTAAGTCAAAAATTTGTGAGCTGGAGGCTAAAAAACTGAGCTAGCTCACACTAACTCAGCTTAGAGAGAAGACTGCCCACAGATACAAATCATATAATGGAAAGTGTGCGTGTTGGCCTTACCTGTGGGGATAGGCTGTGCTGTCAGCTGTGTCAAGTATTTCTGCTCAATTTGCTTGAAGAGTTTAGTGGGGGGGCGCCCCCGTCGTCTGGGCTGTCCTGGAGGTTCCTGGGCCTTACTGGGGATGTCCCTGGCTCTGGAACAAGTACTGTGACTCCTGGAGCCAGAATGAAGAGGAGAGGAGGCCAGTAGTGGCAACGTTGAGCTGGCTGAGGAGAAGCCATTCAGCTGTAGGGGAGGAGAAAAATAAGGAGGCACCAAACTAAGCAATAGCTAGTCACAAGGCTCTTGTACAGGGGGAGGTCTGGAATGAAAGATCTCAATATGTTTCCAAAATGATAATCATTGCCAGAGACCAACACCAAGAAGGACATATATTAGAAAGACTAGATCCCCTACGGCTGACAAGAGATTGGCAAGGTATGCCATGGGTCATTTACACCGAGCTACTGTTCTAAAGAGGAGATCATATACCTAAACCAGCTCTCAAGAGACACCTCTTTAGCATTTTTCTTAGAGGTCCCACCATTTTACTAGGAAGCTCAAACTACTGCTGAATTCCTTTCATAGTTAAGAAACCCTTCCAAATAAAAAGCCTGTCTTCCAATAATTTCTCTGTGAATAGTCTGGAAGGTGTTCCCCCTCTGATACCAGATTTTCCCAAACTCTATGAAAGACAGTTCACAGAGACAACTAGAGTGCTGGGTCCAACAGCTACCCTGAAGAGATCAGAGATGCAATCTGAGTTAGAAGCAGAGTCCCAATTCTAAGCCCCAAGCATGGTCATGCTGCTACAAACGGCAACTGTTACATAGAAAGTGCCAATACATAAGGAAATTCTCTCAGGATGTGAAATTTCTAGGGTTGCCATCTCCCCAATGGGGGCGGGGTTTTTCCTGCTTTTGGGCCCTCTGATCTGCCACTGCTCAGCTGGACAGCGGGGGGAGCAATGTTCCCTCTAAGCTGTGGAGTCTTGTGAGCAAAAATTCTACTTTGTGAGCTATTAGCAAGCTATGAGCAAGCAATTTGGCTACTGCATAAATTAGTTTGCTCTGGAGCCATCCTTCCTGAGCTAAGACAAATGTGTGAGCTGGAGGCTAAAAAACTGTGAGCTAGCTCACACTAACTCAGCCAAGAGGGAACATTGGGGGAGCCCCGCCCCCAAGCAGCCCTGTCCATGCTGACATTCCTGGCACGATTACCTCTCCTGGAGGTGATGTCATTGCGCAGCGCACGTCACACAGGGCACGTTGTGGGGGGACGCTCTAGCATTTGAGAAAAAACTCTATGGTAACCAGGAAGAAGACAGGTTGAAAATGTCATTTCCCTCTTGAGAGTTCCAGCACCTCTTTTTCCACAAGAAAAGCCCTGCCTTTAACCCGGAACAGAACAAAGCCAATTCCTTGTACCTGTACCTGCCCCGCCTGGATTTTCCCTCTTTTACCAACTGCTCCAGCTCAGGTCAACGCTGGGAGCTAGTAGGGAGAGATTTCTAGCTGGGGCTCACCTGCCGGGCTGAGGCCTTTGGCTGGTCCCTGGTAGGAGGCTTACACAACTGGGGAGCAGCTTTTGGAGAGGGGTGGTCAATGGAGGTAGCAAGTGGAGAGTCATTGCAGGATGCCTTGGGCAGCAAATTGAACCAGGCAACCTGGGTTTCTGTGGCACTTTCATCCTCTGCAGCGGAGTCTGGCAGTTCCTCTGAAGGGACTGGGTCCCCTTTCCCAGGGCTGCTGTCTGGGGTGAGCACAGAACTGTTGAACAGTGAGGATGCCTGCTGTGTCTGGCTGAGCCAGGACAGGAAGGCTGACTGACTGAGGTCATGCTGTGACTGGCCCAGTGACATGGAGTCCTCCAAATATCCATTGATGGGCACAGGTGTGGACTCATCCAACTTGGGATGGAGCGCCTCTGATTGCAGTGACCCCACATTGTCCCTCCATGGCCGGCTCCATGACCATGAAGTTGTGCAGTTCATGTGATCGGTGACTGGTGCCTCAGTGGTCTCCTTCTTGACTGGGGATAGCTCATGTTCCTCCTCCTTTGAAGCCTCTTCCTTCTCCAGCACGTTCCTGGCTGGAGCTACTGGAGCTATTTAAAAAAATATAAAGTAGGTGAGCTGAGGCATCACACAGTACAAGTGCCCAGTTACCTTTGTGCGCCCTTCTGAGTTGCACAGAAGCCTTGGGAAGGCCACAGTATAAAGTACAGTTCGCTAATATGCCACCTTCAGGAATAGTCCTCCCACTGGAATACCGCCCCCCCCCAAAGCTACTCAGTCATGGCTGCTCTCCATTCCTTAATACAATTACCCAAAAATAATAGCTCAGTTTAGAAGGCATAATACAGTCCAAAGGGCAAAAAGAGAGATTGCCTACTTCTACTCTATTCTTTTTTTGCCTGAAATCCCAGATTGCCCCATGGCTCTTCTCTGAATTTATCACATTAGTTCTTGACCTGTCTATCCTACCAGCGATAGCTAATCCCTTCCTTGTAAGCACAACTCCTAAAGGAAGGAGCAGTCTTGCTTCAGAGACACAAGAGGAATTTACTTCTCATCGAACTAAGAGATGGGATTTGTAAGGCCTTCCTGACATTTTTCAAGGAACAAAAAACAAAGATGTACTGTAGACCCATCATACCTGTTGAGACCTCACACCCTTCTACAAAGATTCCACTCAGATGGGGCAGAACCCAATACCGGCGTCGATATCGATCCTGCCCAAGCGACGAAGCCCGCAACAATTGTGAGGCATGCAGCAGCTTCTTGCGGAAGAACATCTGGCGCTGCAGCAAGAAGAGCACCAAAGATCAGAAGAGGAAGCTCTAGTGACAAAAGCAGGCAGCAACATACTACCAAAAGCTTTCCTACTGCCAATCCCCAACCTAGAACCACTCACTGCCATCACCTGCAAGGCCTAGCAGAAACGACAGCTTCCTTCCCAGTTCGTATTTACTCAGCTTTCCAACCCCAAACATTTACCTTAGAAAGCTTTTCGATTTGTCTTTCCAGCTCAGGCACACTGGAAACTGGAGTGTCATTCTAAAGAGACAAGCAAAGAAGTTAAGGGTTTGATTCCATCTGACTTCCTTGATCTTGGCTAACGTGCTTTGGAAAGACAAAAACACATATGGGGGAACATGAGAACATAAGAGAAGCCAATGTTGGGTCAGGCCAGTGGCCCATCCAGTCCAACACTCTGTCACACAGTGGCCAAAACCCCAGGTGCCCTCAGAAGGTCCAGCAGTGGGGGCTCAGGGCGGCTTACATAGTGGCACGGCGCCAAATTAAAATACAATTAAAACAGTTTAAAACATTAAAATTACCAATAAAGTGCTCGCAATAAATGCTGAAAATCAGCTTATGTTCAGATGGCATCCTGCAATTTCTCTTGTGACCTAGTGTGAATTCCCTCGGGCCAGCCCTCATCTCCAATGGTAATGGAGATGGCAGATGGTAGATAGATGGTGGCGGCTCCTAGTCAAAGGCTCCTAGTCAAAGATGGCGGAAGAGCTCCATCTTGCAGGCCCTGCGGATCTGCATAAGGTCCCACAGGGCCCTGATCTCCTCCAGGAGCTCATTCCACCAGATCGGAGCCGCCACCGAGAAGGCCCTGGCCCTGGTTCCAGCGAGCCTGGCCTCCCTTAGCCCTGGGACTGAGAGTCGATGCTGTGATCCCGACCGAAGTGCTCTCTGGGGTACATGCGGGGCAAGGAGGTCCCTCAGGAGTGCCCACGAGTTCTTGTATTGTGAGAAAGGGAGAAAAAGACTTCTTTCTCTACCTGCTCTATCCCATGCATAATGGGATAAATTGGGAGGGTGTAAGAAGGAAACCCATGTGACACATGTAACTGCCAACGGCACAGCAATGTACGCTGAGAGGCCTCTCTCCTATTGTACAGGAAGGGATGCAGATGCCATGTGAAAAACAGCTTCACCTCTAACTTTAAGAAGGGAGGGGGGGAGGAATGTGCCATTCTAACAAGTTTACCATTATGTGAACATCCTCATGCAAGGATTACTTTTATACAAGGCATGCACCGTATGGAAGCAATCCACCAGTCCAATGGAAGCTACATCAGTTTCGGTTATTCTGTGTCTCTCTAGTTCCACAGGACCAGCACAGGCCCCTCCAGACTTGTTATTCATTAATAAAGAGGATGTTCAGTGGCACAATCTCAGTCATGAAATCACCTCATGATCTTTTCGGGTCTTGTACACTCTGCTCCTTTCCTCCTCTTCCACTTCCATGTCCTCAGTCTCCTCTGTGATTCGTGAGCTTCGCCGCCACTGGCCTTCCTCCAAGCCACTGATTTCTGACTCAGGCCGTCCTGTCTTCTTGGCTAGGGCAATCTTCAGCCTAGTATGGAAGGGGCATCATGCTTTAAAGCAAGAACTTTTATGGTGTTCACTCAGGGCAGGAGTTACAATATAGGGGCCCCTGTCAGCTGACACAGTCTGGCACTAATTTCCCTACTGGTATCGAAGGATTTTCTTTAGATGACCCACAAAACAAGGGGACCAAAGCTGGAAGGGCTTTATTCCTATCCCCCATCCTCCGGAAAACCAGACGGTAGAAGATGAAGAAATTAATAATCATATGGTCGCACCTAGATTCCACAGCACAAGGAATATTGTGCTAATCTAATCTCCACCCAGTATATTTTCAAGCATCTTCAACTAAATGTTTAATCCACCTCACACAATAAACTTCTGAGCTTTCTTGAGTCACCCAGATTATACTGGGCCAAAGTTAAACACACTGGTACCTACCTGCGCAGCTTGCCCTCAATCATCCATTTGTTTCTCCTGTGGGTGGACATGTTCTCCAGAGTCTTGTCAATTTCACTGCGGAGAGGGAGATATAGAGGATTAGGAATGTACATGAGAGAAGGGCTTTATTAATCACACAGGACTGGATAGGAATCTCCTTCAACCAATGCTGACACTCAGCACATTTCGTATTGCTAAATTCTGAGTTGCTGTATGCTGATGAGAATACAGGAAGCAACACAGTGGGTCAAACTTCTATCCTGGCAGTGCATTCTCTAGCACACTGCAAGAAAGTTACGGCACAAGGAGTCCCTGTCTGCTTCCCAGTTAGACCACTATAGTCGGGAAACAAGATGCATGCTGGGATGCCCTCAATCTTCACAAAACATGGGCCTAAAGATGCTGAATCAGCTCCCTTGTAACCTTTCCCATCTATGCACATGGTAACAGCATAATGGGACTAGCGCTCTACAAAGCCATGTGTCTGTAATACAGAGCAGATCATTATGTAAATGTGTCCCTGAGAAACAATTCAGAACATTTCCCGGTCTACTACCACTTACTTGATGATAAGGACACTGCTGTTAAGTTCGTTGACCAAGAAAGCCAGGACAGAAGCCTTCCTGTCTGGGGGCAGTGCCTGGAAGGGTTTAGTGTGCAAGCTGTCACACAGATCCTCATCTGCCCCATAAGCCATGAGGAAGCAACGAAGGATCTCTGACACAGTATCACGGTTCAGGCTTATCTCAGAAAGTTTCTCACCAAGGATCTTCAGTGACTGGTAAGAGAAAGAAAAGAAATCACCAAGGGCACTTAGCAAAAAGTCTTTCACACACACACACGAGCTACTGTCCCAGTTCTTCGATGTCAGCAATAAGTACAAACCAAGGAAGGAAATAAGGGCACCATTACCTTTGCCCATAACATTCATGTTCCTCTATCAGGCCCACTGGACCAAAGCACCCTCAAAAAAATCCAACTGAGGCCAAGCAAATAACACCCTTGGTAGGTCATTCTGCAGCAAAATTACACAGGAGTAGAATAGCACCTTAAAAGATTAATGAAAATTACTTCAGCATAAGCTTTTGCAAGCTCTGACTCATGATGCTTTAACTGCAATAAATTTTGTTAAGTCTTTTTTTATTATTTAAAATTTTGTTAAGTCTTTAAGGTACCACCAAACTCCCAGTTAACTTTGCTAGGTCAGATTTTCTGCCATAAGTGTTAACAAACCAAAAGTGAGAATAAGGGAAAAGAGGGACTTGACTGGAGCATTTTGTTTTCTGCAGGTACGGGCAATATACAGTATAACATGGAATGTGGTAGGAATGTGGTACTTCATGATAGAATTCAAAATCCTGAGAACAGCAGTTTTTATTATGCCCCCCACCCCCAATAAATATCTATCTACTACAGCTACAAAAATATACTTGCAGGTGGGTAGGCATAGCCTGGTAAAACCTCAGACACCATGTGTTAGGTTGAGGCAGACGTCAAGTAGCTGGGGTGGGAATTCAATGGCCAGCAGTGCATACCCTGCTCTGGTGCAGTCAGCTCCTCTTTGGGGCTAGCAGCATTGCAGATACCCTTATCTCTGTTCCTCTGTGCTTTGTTGCTATTGACATATCTCGTGGTGCCTGTTGCCTCTCTACATCAATGGCCTATCTGGGGGCTTCCCTTCCTGCTCCACGGAGGCCAGTGGACTAGGTTGTCCTGGCCACTTCATTTGGCGACTAGGTGGCTGAAGGGAAGCAACCACAGAGAGGTAGAGCTGCCCCTGAAACAGTGGAAAGTGACATGGAGGATTTTTTATTTCCTACTCCTAACTAGCTAAACATAACAGGGCTGGGGTGGGTATTATGAAGCAGAATAAAGTTTAACAGAGTATGCTGTAGTTAAGGGCATTGCATTGTTGCTACAGAGTTCCTTAAAAAGCCAGAGATTGTAGGACTAGAATTGGGAGGTTCCTCCTCCCACTAGAAGGTCTAAAGACTCAAAGTCATCTACATGGTCCTGCCAGTAGAGTAAGTGAGAACAGAAACCTGGTCCTTCCTTGACAGAGAACCAATATTCCCTGGTACCTTGATGGATGCACTAGAAACAATATTCCACAGTTTGGAACAGGATGTTGGCCACACCAGAGTCATTAGGACATTAGTCTGAGATTTGAGATAAATTTAAAAACACTGTTGCTCCCTCAACTGTGTTAAATGCAAGCATCTTGCAGTAAAAAAAAATTCCAGACAAATAAATGCTTCTGTTTGGCTTTGTTCTGGAGAAGTGTGGGAAAAATAAGCTTAATTGCTTGCTATCTCACCAATGGCATTGTTTGGATCAGCAATCTTTTATCAGGTCATTCTTTTGATGTGAAATTTCTTTTTAAAAACTGGAACATCCAGTTATCAATACAAATGGTCTCCAAGGAAGAGTGGGAGCATGTATGTTATTCTGAACCTGAGAAATAGACAGGGCAGTTGTTCCTAATGTTTTCTTTAATAATCTAGGACCCCAAAGTGGAAATCTCTCTCTCCCAGCAAAGATCCACCCTCCCACCCCATGCCTGAGTGGTTTATTTTCTGTGTGGCTAGCTACTCATCCTTTGCTATGACTGCAGTTGGTTGCTGTTTAACAGGGCTGGGGAGGAATTTTGCTCAGAGCTAATGGGCTGATTTGCTGTGGAGGAAGGAGAAAACCCCAGGGCCTAAAAATATGTTTATTGTGTATGCTTGTTTGCACTGGTAAAAAGAGCATAACTGGTTGCTGGCATTTAGGCATCAGCTGGAGAAGACATTGCACGTTGCACAGGATGGGTTCCCTGCACAACCAAAAGGGGAGTCCCCTGAAGGTACTCTGAAGGGGAGGGCCCAGGACAGCCAACCTTGGGGCTGACACACTGGCCATGCCACCAGGAGGATGGTGATGGCTAGGAACAGTGGTTTCCACCACTTCCCACCTTAATACCAACCCTCTGTTACCTCAACAGGTGGGCTGTCAACTGTACCCACTGTCCCCAGCCTATGATGTGCCAAGACCTGAGGAACTTGCAATCAATAAAGTGGTGGCTGATTCCTCTCTCCCCTTCCCAAGGGCTGGTCCCCACTGCAGGCACAACACACAGCTTCCTGAGACTGTCACCTTTCCATTGTTTTTATGGTTGTGAAGAAATATATGCAAGTCTGTGGGAAACACCTACTGATTTCTCAGAAGCCAGAGGGTACCCGAACAAACTTTCCAGCATTTAGGGACAGAGCTTCAGTGTTTTACATCTACCCACTGCCTTAACAGAGCCCAAATTATACTTAAAAAAAAATTATACGCATCTATACTGATGACAGAACTCAGTTATTCTTTGCTCAGAATTTGGCCTGTCCAAGAACAGCATTCATACATTAGATATTTAAACACAGTGTCGATAACCATATGTTCAGAATGCACATGCAAGGTACTTCAGCCTATATGGCTGCTCATGGACATGACAAATAGCCCTACCTGACAGTAGGAAGGCAGGCCAGGGTCGCAGAGTGCAGCTTTCACCAGCTTAATCAGGAGATCCAACACTTCACCCAAACTATCTCCAATGTTGAAAAGCCCCTCTTGCAAAGTGCTCAAGCTGGGAACTTCCTTGGATACATCAAAGCCAAGAACCTTGCCATAACTGTGTAGGAACTCCACAATGGCTAAGCAGTCTGAGAAGGAATGGCTAGGCAATATCAGCCCAGGGATGCGGGAAAATTCTGGCAGAGGCTGGAAAAGAATTGGTGAAAGACAAAACATCAGTACAGAAGGTATAGGCTTATGACCTAGCAGAACAAAATTGTCTGTACTGTAATTTGACTCGGGAAGGAGTTGTAACAACCTAAGCTGGTGCTACATCGACCCTGAATGAGGTGGAAAATAAGAACACATTTTTCCAGTGTTGCCAAGGATCTCAGCGAGAGAATTTTAAAAAAACAACAAAACCCACAGTGACTCAAACAGACAAGTTGAAGGATTCACTTCTGTAAAGTCTGGTGTTTTCTTTGGACAGAGAAAAACTGCTCACTTAGTAGAAGGGACTTCTTAGATACAACCGACTGATATGAAAGGGCTCACAGTTTTATTCCCTATCACCAGTGGCTAACATCCCTAAGATTTAAGTGGGCAATTCCAGAAAGTGGGCCACATTTTTCAACAAATAGGGATTATTTATTTAGGATTGATAATCGAGGGACTTCTCTTCTTCCCACATCACTGGCTGAACTGGCAGGCGGCAGAACAACACACTATACCATGACATCGAAACACCGATACGCTGTCCCAGATGTAATGCTGGAGGAGATTAAGTGCAAAATTGTTGCTTTCAGCATTTGATGTGCCAAATAGCTTACAGTTAGATAGAAACAGAAGACAGCTTCCATAGCAGCAATGGGTAGGGCTTCTCTCCTTATTTTTATTAAGGCTTTTCCACATTTTCCTGGCCCTACTGACTATCCATGTCATTTTCCCTTCACCAAAACATTTAATGCTATCTATAAACTTGAATATTAAAAACAGGATAAACAGTATTAAAGGAATGTGTGCATAAATAGTACACATGGACAAATACCCCGAGTTCAAAATTCAAACTCTACTTGTGCAGGCGCATTCACTAATGTGGAACCCATAAGTTTCCTCCGTTGCCTGTCAGGTTCTAAAAATCAAAGTTAGACATGCTTCCAGCAAAAATAATTATCACAGCTAAAAATGTAAGTAGCACCAAGCAGCATAATACTGTTTGTCCCTCCAGTCCTTAACTTCTAAGATGCCATTTTAAGACCTGGCATGGTGCAGCACTGAGAGTGTGGGACCAGGATCTGGTAGACCCAGGTCAAATCTCCACTCTGCAATGGAAGCATGCTGGATAAGCTTGGGCCAGTTACACACACTCAGCCTAACCTGCATCATAGAGTGTTTGTTGTAAGGATAAGATGGATGAAGGGGAAATGATGTTGCAAACCACTACGGGTTCCCACTGAGGAGAAAAGCAAGGTATAAATATATAAAAAGCAATCATTAAATAAGATCACTTTTAAGAACTTGAAGGAGGTATTCAGATTATGTCCAACAGAGCTGAGCTCTTGGTTATCACATCATCGGTGTGGTCAAGCAGCTCATCCCACCTGGTGATCCCCTAGACACATGTCCTCAGTGGGCTTCTTCATCTCTTCCAGAATCATTTGCTGTCGCTGCCGTTCTTCTTGACGCCGCTGAGCAAGAAGATTCTTGTCCACCTTCCGAGGAACCTTGACAGGTGCTGCCACCTTTTTTTCCTTGGCCTTTATCTTTTCTTTCACCTTCACCTTCTCCTTTGGCTTCTCTGGCTTAGTCTTCTCTGGCTTGCTGTTCTTCTCTGGCTTGCTGTTCTTCTCCTTCTTTAGCTGGGGAGGGAAACAAGCCAAGATTAATATGGGATTATGCAAAATCTGGCCACCTTCCTACTTTCTCAAGTAGCCCCTTACAATCATGACCCACCTTGGGCTTTCTTTTGACTTCCTTAGCCTTGGCCTCCTTGGGCTTAGTAGGTACCTTGGCTTCCTGCTTCTGCTTATTCTGCACCTAGAAAAAGAACAAATCATGAACAATGCTACTCAGGAGAGAATCCTCCCATACATATACAAGGGAGAGGGGAGAAATGACTATTGTTTCATCTTTACAATATCAGTTTCCAAAACATTTACTAAGAGCAGAGCAATGAAATTTGGACATTATTATGACATTCCTTTCAACAGCTTAACACCAGCAATAGCTTCAGCAGTATGCTACCATGTATTCATACACATGGCCTGGATTTACCAAGCAATTGTACTTAACTATTGCATGGACTTTGGTATTCTTGAGAATATTGCCTTGGACCAAATATTTCTATCCCTTATGACTATAGAGAAAAATCTGGAAACATAAAATCAAGGCAAAATGAGAACGAATTATACAGACTATACAGTTCTGTCCTCCTGCAAATACCTTTTGCCTCACTTTCTTCTTTATCTTGCTCATCTTTAGCTTATCTTCATCACTGAGCACCTCTGCAAATACAAACAGGACAAAAGAGAGATAAGGAAAGAGAACTGCCCGAATCGTTAAACTTTGCGCTCCATACCTAATAGCACCCATTTGCTTCCATGTAAGATATCATGTCACCAAAAGAGGCATGTTTAGGGTGGTGTATTCCCCAGAATGTCTCACCCTTATTCTGAGAGACTATCTCTGACTCTGTAGTCAAAGTTGTATACCCCCTTCATCAAAACGTGCAGTATTCAAGCCCTGATAATAAATATCCATGTATGCCCAATCTCTCTTTGATATCTGCTTCATTATACGCCTTCTCATTATATAGTTCCCAGGAATAATAGACTTTGCAAATTCTAGCCAGATATAAATCAAGATCCTGTCCAACATATATTGCCAACTGCAAGGACAAACACAGGAGGTCAGGGAATCCAAAAGCACACACCATACCCCAATGCCAAAACATCTTTGTTAAGGAAAATTATGAATCCAGGTACAGCCCAGCACCATGGCAGTCCAATACAAAGACATGGATGTGATATTCAAGACAAAGACATGGATGCTCAAAGTCAACCTTCTAAAGGTCATTTCTTGGGGACTCAAGGTTCACAAGCACTGTGGTAATGCACATACAACGTGCAAATAAGAGACTTTTAGCTGTGTGCAAGTATACATCTCCATCTGGTATTCTTGGTGCTTCAGAGGCAACAGCGGGAGGGCTTCTGGAGTTCTGGCCCCCGCTGGTGGACTGCCTGATGGCACCTGGGTTTTGGCCACTGTTTGACACAGGGTGTTGGACAGGATGGGCCACTGGCCTGATCCAACATGGCTTCTCTTATGTTCTTATGGTTCTTCCTCATAAAGATATAAAGGATGCTCCCTCTGTTTTCCATCAGCTCTTGCATAGTTTACTAGTATGATGGTTCCCAAAATAGGTCAGCAAATGAAAGGACTAGTGACAGTCTATCAGGGTCATAATTATCATAATAATTAAATCAGTGATCCTCAAGGTCAACTCTCCCCACTCTAAAAGGCATCATTAACTAAGTTCTGGGCTTAGTTGCTGTATTCAACACAACCAGATACAGTGCTGCTTCCTGACACTCACATTTGTTCGCTCAAGGCAACCTTTAAGACACTTACAGTCTTGTGGGCAACAGCATCTCAGCTGGGCTGCGAGATTCCTTTATCTATTGCTACCCACAACAAACTAGACCTGATGAAGTATCCAAACATCCACAGTTTCTTACAGCTGGGCTGTTTGTTTTTAAAGATTCCATGTGTCATCTACAGGGACCTGTAGTTGTATTTATTCATCAGCTTTCTTTTTAAAAACAAATTTCTAGTTTTCATGATTGTGGAGACACATAGGAAAGTAGGGCAGTTTTTGCAAGGGTTTCTAGTTCGTAGGGGCATTACTACTATGCTCTGCATGGCTACCTACCCCACCCTTCATGGTCTCCAGTCATGGTCTCTTACCTAGGTACTCTTAATGCCCCTTGCTTAGCCGTTCCACTCCTCCTGCTGCCACACCGCTCCTTGACAAGAAATTCCAAATTTTGCAAAAACTCAAACATCAGTTTCCATAAAAAGCATGCAAATGGAGTTCTTTGCAAAATAAGCAGATTTGCATGCATCATGTTGATTTGCTTTATTTATTTTGAGAGCAAAAGTTGAATTTTCTTGACGCACAGAATGAACAGCCCTGCCTTAGAGATCAACAAGTTGACTCCTGCCACAAACTAAAACTCTTCCTTGTGAAGGCTACAGGCATGCAAAGAAAGAGCTGACCAAGCTGGTACCTTGTGCTTCCAGTTTTTTCAGAACCCGGGCATCTGTCTTGCTCAGAAGGTCAGGCACTTTCACTTTGGGAGGACGGCCTCGTCCACGTTTCACCTTGGGCATCTCCTTAGCCTTGGCCTTCTCGGTATTGCGAGGCCGGCCACGCTTGCCTGTGATGGCCTGGATACGTGAGGGGATTTCCTCAGGTGTCAGCTTTATCCACTGCAAGCCCTGTGAAAGAAGGAAAGAGATACCATCTACAGAAACTGATCTCTCCCTTCCTCTATCACTTCCATTTCTCTGCAGCAGATTTTCAGCTCTCCCTCATGAACTAGCCTGTGCCAGCAATGCTGCCTCCTCCTACCCCATAAATACACTAATAGATCCTAGTCAAGAAGTGGATAATTTTTTAAAAGCTCGACAGGATGCTTAACATCTATTTTCTACAACTAACAGAACCATAGACTCACAGAGCTGGAAGGGGCCATACAGGCCATCTAGTCCAACCCCCTACTCAATGCAGGATCAGCCTAGAGCAGCCCTGACAAGTGTTTGTCCAGCTGCTTCTTCAAGACTGCCAGTGAGGGAGCTCACCACCTCCCTAGGCAGCCGATTCAACTGTAAAAAAGTTTTTCCTAATATCCAGCCAGTACATTCCCACCCTTAATTTAAAGCCATTATTGCAACAGATCAAAACAACTGGCTGGCACTACTACACTCTTTAGCACTGGTTCTTCAGGAGAACTGAATTGTGCCATCCCGCTGGACTTAAAAGGTCTGATATTAAGTCCAGTACACAATACACAGACTACTCACACTGCCCGGACACTCCCTTGTAAAATCCTAAGTGCGCTGTTGCTCCTCTTGAGGCGGTTGCTATTTATTTTGACCACATGATCCCAACAGAAGCAGGGCTGGAAAGACCTGATGCCAATGATCCCTTGCAAACCTCTGGCCTGTACTAATACCCACCTCAGGTGTGTCCCGCTCTTCAAAGAAGTCTCCCACTGGCATCCGAGGACTGAAGCTGAAATGTTCACGGCGGACGTTCTGTACAGTGTTTCTGCTCAGGTACTAGAAAGGGAGTAAGTTTCCAGAAAGTCAGCAGGTCAGAAAACGTATAGGGCCCAGCCTCTTGGGAGGAGACAGGTTCTGGCTGAAGGTGGTGGTGTGTGTGTGTGTGGGGGGGAATGCACGCCCATAGGAGCTGATAAAAAGAATCTCTTATCAACCTTTCAGGGGAGGAAGGGGTTGAATAATTTGGATCAAGATATACATACAGGATGTTGCCCACCTGTAGGCCTTACAATTATAAACATGCTGCCTGGTGGAATGAACAAACATATTCTATTTCTGGGCTGATGCGCTGTGTACTCGCCTCCTGCAGCAGTTATTAATAGCAGCTCTACTGGCAAAATCAATGGCTCCTACTGGCTTGGATAGTAAGAGAAGCGAACAATACGGAAGGGGCCATCAGGGGAACAGGCTGAGGAACAACAGGCTGAGGAACATCAGCAAAGCTCAAGGGACGTGCAAGAGCCCAAGAGTCTCAGGAGATGGCCGTTTTGAGATGAAGGATGACTGAACAAAGATAAAGACAGGTAAAGGCAGATTCTCTGCTCTTAACTTGTTCCATAGCTGTTGTTCTCATAGATATTGAACAAAGATAAAGACAGGTAACTGAATAATGCTGGGCTTTATACTGCTTTAATACAGTTTACACTATGCTACGAAAGCAATACAAGTTCACCAACAGTTTTTTCCCATGTTCACTTTGATGCCAAAATGAACAGCTGGAAGGCAGCACCTGTTTCTACAACAGCACCAGAACAGAGAGGCATTCTGTGGGAACACTTGCAAGCTTCAGTTAAGCAGGCAGGCTGCTTGCCCTCTTTAATCATTTGCAGTGGAGGAAAACTGGAGTTCTAGTTACTATTGCAGGAGATTTGAGTTACTGATGCTCCAGCACAACAGAAGCCACTCCTGTAGAATGCCTTCTTGCCCCCTCGGAGCTGATGAAGAAACAGGAACTGCGTCTGGCCAAGGAAGTGGCAACGTTACTACTGCTCGACAATGTTGTCAAAAACTGCCTCAGCCACAGCGTAACACAAGCCAAATGGAGAAGTCACACCAACAGGAAATAAGCTTCTCTGTCCACCAACTGCTGCTGACCCCTGTCTCTCCAGGAAGCAGGTTTTACCTTTATCACCTCAGGAAATTGCTTCATTCGCTTGCCACAAGGCCCGTAATACCAGGTCTCTCCCTGCCAGCGGCTGCTGCCCTTCTTAATGCGCACTTCCCTTCGCCACCTGAACATGGAAACACCTGTTATAAATTGGATGCTTGCACTTCCACCCTCGCTATCACTTTCGGTGGAACGTATAGTGCCTGGATCACAGAGCAGAAACCCACTTACATCAAGCAGATGACATTACCTACCCATGCTTTAAAGGGTAGCGCACCTCATCTGCCGTGGCTATCCGTCTTCTTGGAAGGTCATCTGATCAGAAAGAACAGCGATTACCAACACAGCCAACTACTGATTCATCTTTTAAATACACCCAAGGTAGTTAGGAGGCCTGTGGAAATAAGTCCGCTCACTTTTTGCTGACACTTTGGATGCTGAGGATTCCTTGGTGCCCCCACTGATCGGAGATGCAGTGGCCTCTAGGCAGCTGCTGTTGACTACCTCTTCCAAGGTGGCATCTAGACTCTCTGGTTCCAGCGATGCTTGTGAATCCAGAAACTCTGTGTCTTCTTGTGCCACTTCACTCACGCCTGTCAACTCCAGGGTGCTGTCTGCAGCAACAAAAGGAGAGACCAGCAAATGGGATCACATAAAGGGAAGGAATTACACCCCTCTCCCCAGGAAGGGGACACATCTTGGGAGGATGGGGGCTTACAGTCTTCACTTGTGAATCCATACACCCAGACTTTTAGGGTCAATTCAGCAGAACAAGGATAGTATTACTATATTGCTCCTCTGCCCCAAGTAGAACCTATTCTGGCCAACATATCTGGTGCAGGTATTGGTGTAGGTCTCACATGCATGTTGAAGAAAGGGAGAGAATGAAGTTTTGCTCCAGAGTTTGGGACTAACAATTACAAAAGATTTTTTTAAACAGTTGAGATGAAGAAATTAGGTTATTAGGGCATCATAAATGTGGACTGAATATCTAGCCACAGATTCCCAGAGTTAAAAGAATAACAGATCTTTTCAAAGATATGTGTCTAACAAAGTAGCCCTTAACCTCTTTATTTAACCCTTCCTGACTGCCTAGGGATTAAGCAAAATTCCTCAAAGTGAACACTGCTAGAGTGGAGTACCCTCATTGACAATCCACTGACATGATTATTTTCATCACCTGGGAACTTTCTTCCTGTCATTTGTTAAACAATCAGGCTATCACATGACAAATGTAACGATCATATGAACAACATGGTCCTCTGAATCCATCTGTGATCTCACCACAAAAGTAGTGCACAGAAAATGTTCTAAACTAGGGAGCCACAATTCTGTCGTTTGCTTCAGAAGATGCCTGGGGATTTATGCACTCTGTTCTGCAGTTGTTGAGGGGAGTAGTTTCTATGCTTAGACCCCAAAGCAGACTTTCAGCTTCTCAAGAGTGACAAATTAAAATTCCAGGCTATTGAGTGTGAAGGTTCTCCAAAGCCAAAAATATCATAATGGGTACAAAAATCTTCAGTTATGCTCTCTTTCACAAACAAACTGTAAAAACATGATCTACTGCTCTCAGTGGGTTGAATCCCATGATCAATGAGCAAAGCGGAACTCATTAAATAGAACTCTTTCACATCCCCCCCTCCTGCTGTAGCCCATTGTGCCATCTGAAAGACTGTTCTTGGGGTTCAAAGGACCGCCAGGAACAATGTGAGGCATAATGTGGGCTTCTGCAGTGGAAAGAGAGTACTGATGAAATACACACACACACACAGAGCAGAAGAGTTCTTGCGCTGGTGGAAAACAACAACAGAATGTAATCCAATAGTTGCAAGATAATCTGGCCCTTCTTTACCAGACTTCTACCTTCTGAGACCAGAGACCTGCACATTTCTTTTGTCACTGCTTGGAAGAGTCTAACTTGACAAATAACTTATACTGCAGGATCTCATAAGCTTTTCCAAAGTAACTCAGTAAGGTCACTCAGACAAGGAGGACAGCTGGAGAAAGAAGGAGGGCCAGGGGCTGCTCAACCACCACCACCCTTCTTACTTCTGAGGCCTACTGGGATGCCAGGTACTAGAAAGCAGCAGGGAGAAGGGAAGGTTGTCCCCTACCCTCCCACACTCCTTCCATAATGCTTCCTCATATTTATAGCCTGCTCACCTTGCAAAACAGACTCCTCAAGAACAGGTGGCAAATTGGCACTTCCAAAAAGTGAGGTGTCAGGCTGACTATCATCTGCCAATAGGCTGAAGGAGTCGGAATGGTTCAGAGAGGGACTGCCAGGACAATCCAAGGCAGAGATGTCAGTTGGGTCCTCCAGAGGGGACTTGCCGCTCACCAGCTCAGATGTATCCATCTCATAGAGGTCTCCTGTCCCAGGGTCTGCAATCAGAAATTGGAAGCAAACATTTACATACCATCCAACCCAGTGAAGCCATGCCCACATCACTCTTAGTAAGGATCACATAACCACTTCTTAAGATTTCTGAAACACTTTGGAACACAATGAGGCTGGTCTGTAAATAGTGAAATACTAAGCAGAATTACAACGTTCTAAACCCACTGACTGCAATGGTCTTAGAAGGGGTAACTCTACTTGGCACAGTAATATTACAAAAAAGGAAAAAGATAGATTGCTGCTCACTCAGTACCACAGCGCGAGACTACAGCTCAGCAGGGATTTGAATGCAGGCCAAACACCAGTCTTCTAAACCAGTTTGTAAACTCTCATTTTAAGAAAAAAACAAATTCTGAAAAATAATAGCTTGGAAACAGGTATAATAGTAATCAGGTATATTGCAAGTGCTCAAAATGTAAAATATATGAAACTGCCTTATAAAATGGGCTAGTATAAGCCCCATACTGCAGCTACACACACACAGTTTCAAGTTCTAAAACAAGATTTGACATCAAAGAATTAGAGAACAGTGGTGCTGCTGGAAAGAAAGGACTTTACATAGCAGTGGTGTTAAGAGATCCAATGGTTAATTTTCTCCACAGCACAAGCATTGAGACATGAATCTGGCTCAGCTGTTCCCAAAGTACGATCATTTTGTCATATGTTCACTGTTGCATACATCACAAAAATCCCTGTGCTGGGACTACCTGTGCCTTCACTAAGCACTACATACAACCACACCTCAAGGGCAAATTCAAGAGGGAAAGAGTGCCTCTAGGCATCATTCCTACCAGACAGCCAGAGATCTCTGTTATGTGAACCAACCTATTTAACCCCACAGCCTTGCTTTGGCAAGCAGCAATAAGGTGAGGACAGGCTAGTTTCAAACAAGCTTAAGGTCTATATGTAGCTATCTAGACAGGGAGAACAGGTGTCTAGAAAGGCAGACCACAAAGATAACGCTAATGTAGAGTCTGCACACCAGTGACAATAACAGTGCATGCCACAGGAGCTATTTGCACACAAGGCACAGAATTTTATATAATCAGCAAACAAACAACAGCCCCATGATCTTTTGAGGCCATTAGCCGAATTTATACAAACTTTAGACAATATTCTATATCAAGAGATACTCCGTCAAGGAATAACATATAGGTACTGCCACAACTGATAGGAATATCCGTTCTAAAAACCAGGAGGGAATCAATAGATCAAACTGAAAAGCCGCAAAACCACACCTCCTTTACCTCTGTCCAGCGACTCAAAGGGCTCCAAAGGGTCTTCCAAGGGAGGGGGTATCCGTGAAGCATCTTCCAGACAGCCACCTCCTGCATCAGGTACCAAGACAGAGGCTTCTTGGCTGAGTGGCTCAACGACCGGAGAAGACCCATTGTAGCCACACATTTTCAAGTCTACAAGAATTTGTTTTAAAAATGTCATACTACATCTTCCAGGTAATTATTCAAAAATAGCCAGACATCAATTTAGGACCCCAAAAGGTAATAAAACAAACAAAAAAAGATGGGAAATCATCTATACAGCACTGCAGGGCATTCAAAATTCTTAATGAATGTTACCACAGTAAGCAACTACTACACTAATTCAGTCTACCTAGGAAAGATAATCCAGATATTTGGAGTATGGCACCATCCGCATGCAGAAGATGCCCAACTCTTTTCTGCCAGTTCCATAGGAGGCTGCGAAGAAAATGAACTATTGCCGGGAATTGTTATTTCAATGTACTAATTTTTACCTCGCTTAAGAAAGCGATCTTCATTTGCCGTCCTTCACCAATGAGGCCTTTCTGCTTGTTTTAACAGTTGCCGCTGATGTTAATGGCATTTGTTGTTCTACATAGGTTTATTAATTTTTATTACTGCTTGCTACCTTGGGGAGTCCCAAAAGGGAATAATAAGGTAGGATATAAATTATTTTTAATAATAAAAGTACAATTCAACTTAGTACAGAGGAAGTGTGCACTTTTTAGATCTGATCCAGAAGTTAAAGGGGCAGAAATAATACATTGTATCTGTGGTCAGACTGCCAGAAGAACTGCAAACATTCCCTCTGTCAATGGGGAGCCTAATTTTTTAAAAACTGAATGGGCCCAGTAGTAAAGCCACTTAAATTTTTTCTATTGCCCATAAAGCCAAGGGATCTACAGCATTCTTCCTCAAAACTCTCAGAGACATCCTCAACTATCATGATCAGGTAGGTTCAGAAGAGACTCTGCCCAGCAGTAATAAGCCCATGATATGGATTATAGCCACTGCCATTCATTGCAATGGATGTGAAGGGGTAGTGAGGTTTCCATTGCACCCCTACTGAGACTCCTCCATTTCTCAGGGCAAGTAGGATGGATGCAAAAATAGGAGAACATGAAGATTTTTTTACTACACCTCCCCAAAAACTTTGAAACATTCTTTCTTTAAATAGAAGCCTGTAATGCAGAGCATCACTCAGCCGCTACCACCCTACATCAGCACAAATGCTATGCTAGCCATCCATCCATCCATCCATGATGGAGAATTAAGAGGCAGAGATTCTGAGTAAAACTGGGAATGAAGTGTTGTAACCAAGCCAAGAGAGTGCTGGAAAAAGGAAGATGTTCAGGCAATACTAAAAGATGAAACTTTACTTATTCAGGAACAAAAGCACTAACTGTTCTGCTTAAGTACTTAACTATTCTACAACATCAAGCTATGAGAACAAATTAACTATTGTACCTTTAAAGCTGACCCAAGTAATGCTACATCTCTTAATGAGCGCAAACCTCTCCACATCATGATAACCTTTAACATGAAGCAGCAGGGCTTCAAAGCCGCACTGAGTATGTCCCAACAAGCCTATGAGGTTATCTCTTTGAATGAAAGTTTTGGCCACTGTTTTTTGAGTTAAGGACCACACACATCATACCCTGAAGTTGGCATTATACAATTAACCTACAGACACAGTCCTTTGACACTGAACCATAAGAAATTCTTCTTCCAGTTTGCTTTGTCTCACTCACACCTATCAAGCTTGTTCCTGTTCAAGGACAATGTGATTCATATAAAAATAATACTCTCATCTGGTTTCTACAAGATTTCCTGGAAATCCATGAAAGGATGCTGGCATGAACTTGCCATTCTTTACCCACCTTCCCCAGTTAATTGACTGATTCCTCCAAAGAAAGGGGCTGTGGCAACTCTGCTCAAAGAGGAAACCACAACCAGCACAGAAACTGTGCAACTGACCATCCCTGTCCCAGGCACTGCTTGGGGCAACTCATTGAGACATGGGCTGAAAAGCTCACACCAGTCTCGGAGTATGGAGATGTGCATCCCTACATAAATGCCTTCAGAGCATCAACACCTCTAAGCTTTAAATATAAATAGTCAAGAATCTGGGTTTGATTTTGTTTTGTGAAGCTACCAGGCAGTTTCTGAGTGAAAGCTATTTTATGCCAAGCTGGGGCTGTATACCTCAATGACTGTGGAAAATTCACTAACGGGTTGTGAGGATCTTATGGGAGAGTAGTCAGATATTAGACACAATGTGCCAAGTGACTAAAGAGGAAACGGTTCAGGCTGCACCATTTGAGCAGAAAGATTCAGTGCTGAATTAAAGACTGTGGAAAACCATATTTTTCTCTCACATTCAGTATTCCTACTGCTAGTACAACCTGTGTGAACAACTTTCCTTATTCTAGTAGAATTTCCATATGGAACAGGCAGAGTCATTCATGCAGTCTAGCATGTCTTCCTTAGTTAGGAATACGGCCTCTGACATGAAATAGGCAAACAGCCATTGTATTTTCAACAGTGAGGAATTTTGAGGAAGCAGGAGAAATAAACTCTCCTCTCTGAGGAGATAATTACATTGCAACAGGACTCAGTATGGCTGGGATCCTGTCCAATACCATAGTGGGCTCAGTGATTAATGCAAACAAGCATGTTCTGTGACAGTCATCATGATCCAAAGCTAAGTCTCCTGAAGAAAAAGTTTAGTAGCCATTTATTGCTATACCTGGCTGTGTGCTCTCCAGCTCCATGCTGCCCAAGAGGCTGGTGCCATTTTCTGAGACAGCAGATGCAGCTTCTTTCACAGGCTCCTCACTTCCTGGTTCATCCTGCTGTGGAGAGAAGCCCTGGCTGCCCGAGCTAAGCATGGGGGAAGGCTGAGATGATGTGTAGAAGCTGGGTGGGCCATTTTGCAGGAGTTCAAAATTCTGATCGTCAGGGAATGAGTCATAAAGCTCTGTCGAATCAAAGTTCAGACCCATGGTCCCTGGTGTGCCATTGGCCCAAAATTCCTGCCCACCTCCCCCCCTCAGACTGGCGGTGTGTCCTGGTGAGCCTTGCCGATTGCCTCCAACAACACCATTCAGTGGATACTGGGAGAACAGTGGGCTGTCCTTGAGGTTGTTGCCATTGCCGGATGGGTACTGAGAGTAGTTCCAGAGATAGTCGTACGAGTGGTGGAGGTGGGAGGTGGCCGAGGAGCGGGTCCCTGAAGTACTAGCATTAGCTACAGTAGATAAGCCATTGACATTCATGTCCCCATTCAAGCCTACCAGGAGGGAAGGAAGAAAGAGAAGCTATTAAATTCACAATAAGTGCTAGGAATACTGATTGAAAGGAAAGGTTGCTTCTACCTTATTGGCTTGTCTCCCTATATGGACAGGGGAAGGGGAGTGGAAGAGACAGATGATGCAATAAACTTTGGGGAAAATGAGATGGCAATAATCAGCTTGGCCAAACTAACTCAAGAGGTCATCCACAAAATTTCCTCTCTCCCACCCAGACCAAAAATAAAACAGGGTTCCTATATGTGATTTCATGCTCTGTAAGAACTGCCTGACTTCTTCCCAATATCCATTCCAAAATCCTGTCTGTCTGGTCACACTGGACAAAAGGCTTAAAAGGCCCACTTCTATAGCTGCTCCTACTGTTCAAGAAACCTCTGCTTTCTTAGCTACACAAACCTAGCCTGGTTTGCTGTCCTTAGCAGTGCTCATCTAGTTAAGATGTTTCTGTGTAGAAGACACCGTAAAAGTCTTCCAAAATCTTTCAGAATATACTTTTTGCAATGGGAATACTGTAACTTCCACTGATTAAAGGATGACGGGAAGAAGAAAAAAACAGCACAGTGTGAAGACACTCAAGGAAGAAAAGTACTACATTGACTTCTACTATGGTAGAAAGGTGAGCGTGTCAATCCTTGTTCAAAGCTAACAAGATTCCACAGCTCAAAGTCACCCCAAAATGACCTTATGAATATGCCAATATTTCAGAAACAGAAGGCCAAGAAAAAACTGTAGAACGAACTGTCCCCATTCTCTCTGCCCCCATCTTATTTGTTTTCAGGATGTTTAATATTTTAATCTAGGCAAGCAAAGTTTTTCAGCTCCCCCACCCCCAGCTGACTGGGATACATGGAATAAGGACTGATCCACATACATAACTAGATGAACATCCTATATCACTCTCAATGTGGGCATGCAGTGAGATTACAGTAAATCAGCTTGTCTGGCTGATCCTTTAAAAACACTATTGTTTTCTAACATTTAGCCAGAAATACAACTGCTCTTTGTCACTAGCCCTTGAATACTCAAGCAAAGATGAGAGAGAAGGGTGGCTGGCTCACTATGTGGTCCAGTGAATATTTACCAACTTTGTATCCTCCTGGCCGTCCTTGAGGAGTTCAGGGCAACCTAAGTGGGGCTATCTCCATAACAATCCCGTGAAATAGAATAGCATGCCTCGTTCAGGCTGCATCCAAACCTCTCTATTTAGTAAAGAAATCTCTCTATAAAATGGAGATAATGGGAGCAACCCTACACAAGTCTATTCAGACTCCTATTTGGGCTTATACGATGGGGCTTACACCCAGGAAAGCATGCTTAGGATTCCACTGAATGTCCTGCCTCACAGAGTTGTAGAGGTGACAAAGAATGTAAAAACAGAAATCATATTAATGAGAACATTACTATCACCACCTTCATTACATGCCTGCGGGAGAGACAAAGCTAGGCTCTAGATAAAAACTGCAAGACAAATACATACTTCCATACTCTGCAGAAGGGAAAAAGAGTCAGTGTCACCCACCCTTTAGATCATAGTGCTGTCCCAGCAACCTCTCTCCTTTCTGGGGAACACTTTCAACTTTCCTACTCTTTCAGGCAGCTTCCAGTTCACAAGAGATGCATTTTTAAGTGGTGCTAATTAAATAACCAACATACGGATGGGAGGGAGCAACAGTGATGGAAACCTTATGCCAGGCGAGATCAAGATGGCACATTGGACAATGCATTGTATGATTTATCCTGGATCTTCTGAATTTCTGAACAAGCTCTTCCTAACCTGCTTTAACTGAATTATGCCATTTTTGAAACTGAGATTCAATTCTTTGGGTTTTTGCCAGTCTGATGGAAGAATGATGTATAAATGACTACCAATGAGGCAGTAGATACTGCCTACTTTCCCAAGCTTTTCTCCTCGACTAGTACTAAATAATCATCTTTTTTTTTAAAGAAAAGCCCAGATGTTCAAGATTTCATCAGCTCCTAATGCTGTGCTCACAAAGGGGCCCCATGGATACGAGAACCTTAACTATTGTCCTGAGCCACTGCTACTACTTATTACTTCTATTAGACTCCCCTGAGCATCCTTGCATTTCAACTTACCAACACTCAACTAATTCCTCAAAGCCCCTACATAGGAACATAAAGAAGAATAGAACTGAAATCTCACACTCTGGCAGGAACCAGCTTTAGCATAAGGATATGTATACTCAACATTCATTCCTGCCTCAAACTTACTTTTCCCTTGCTGGGGGAAGTTCATGGGAGATCCATTTGTGTATACGTTGTCCCCTGAGGAAGGTGCCGGTTTCAGTCCTGAGGCAGCAGGTGAAGAAGGAAGGCCAGTGAAGTTAAAATGGTTGTTGGCCTCCATTTCTGTGGAAAGAAACAGAATAGAGGACTGAAACCACTGTGCAGATCAGATGCCACTCTTCCAATACAGCTGGACAAATCTCCTCCATTTCACTTCAATCAGCCATTGGCCAACAACTACAAAAATACTAAGGCTTAACATTTAAATAACTCTTCAGTTGTCAAATTGCTTCACATACCTTATCACAGTAATCCTTATCACAAAACTATGTAAAGTAGTATTCGCATATTCAAATGGGTATGTGTGAAAAAGGCTGAGAAGGTATACTTGTGGCTTGCCTACATCTTATCTAGTAAGGTCATGGTAGACTTTTTACAGAGGGCTTCCTGGTTCATAGCACAGTCTTCGCTACTACGCTACACCAGCTCTCCAAATCAGCAAGACAAGCAGGCCACTGACTGTCTTAATCAACAACAGGGTAGCCAGCATATTCAAAAAGGGACTGTGGCTAGCTGCCCTACTGATAAGACCCAGGCCCATGATCAGAAATGACACAACTGAATATCTGCCTCTTCAACAACCCAATTGAAAATGTAACAGGAGTCTTTCTATTTAAGTTGATGCAAAGAAAGCACAAGGGAAAGCAAGGGGGTGACCTGCTCATCTTGAGTGGACAAGGTTCAATAGGTCAGGGGTGGCCAAACTGTGGCTCGGAACCACATGTGGCTCTTTCACACATATTGTGTGGCTCTCGGCAGGGTGACTGAGGAAGCAAAGGTGAGGCATGCCTCCCCAATCGGTCTTCCCTTCCCTGGCCAGTGTTCCCCTCCCTGGATAGGCTTGGGGGGGGGGGGGGAGAGAGACAGAAAAAGAGGCAACTGTAAATGCATTCTCAAAGGCTCCCCCCCCCCCGCCTAAAATTATCATTGGATAAATATCATTATCAATACCTGTTTTTACCCCTTTCATTTTTATTTTTGGCAGTCTCATTTAACGTTAATAAAAAGAAAATTAGCATGTTTTTCAATAAAAACATGTGTGTAATATTTGTTCATGTCTTGCGGCTCTCAAACATCTGACGTTTATACTATGTGGCTCTTACATTAAGCAAGTTTGGCCACTCCTCAGCTAGGTCTTGATGCCCATTCAGCCACCACATCCTAAATACTGGGATCTTATTTAACTACAGTCCTTGTAAATTACCAGATTGTCCTCCACTGGCCAGTATATAGCAATGTGACCACACAGCTGTTTCTAATATGAACATGTGCACTTGTACTGCAAACAGGAACATAAGTAAGCTCCTCAGAGAGAAAACCTAGGGATCAAACAGTTCTGTAAAACCAATGTGGTGTTGTGGTTAGTGTGGGCTAGGGTCTGGGAAACCCAGGTTCAGATCCCCACTCTGCCACGGACGCTTGCTGTGTGACCTTGGACCAGCCACACACTCTTAGCCACCTCACAGAGTCGTTGTGAGGATAAAATGGAGGAGAGGAGAACAAAGTAAGCCACTTTGGGTCCCCACTGGGGAGAAAGGCAGGGTGCAAATGAAATAAATAAATAAAACAACTAAGAAACAACTACTATAGAGAGAGGGTTGCCATCCATCGTGTTTATTTATTATAACACTTTAGTGAGGAAGCCAACGGTAGTGTCTTTGCTTTGCTCCATGGCCCTTCATAGGCTAAACATGCCAGCATGAGACTGCAAAGTACTATTTGCAAATTCCACATCAAGTGACAGAAACTTTACCAAGGCATCACAGCCCCCCACTTAGCTCTAGTCATTTTTCTATCCTGCAGAGATGCAGATGAACTTTTGCCTCCCTGAAATGCTGGGGGGGGGGAATCCCAGTATTTCCTGTAACTGAAATTAATGCATGAAATAGATGTGCTGTTCACAGAAGTTTAACAAAAAGACAGAGGATGTAAACTCTTGGCATGGGGCCTAGCCCATCCAGTGGGTCATCTGCAGCTCCCAAACAAGGCAATTCTGCCAGTGTCTTACAAAATGTTCCCCCTTTTGTTTTCCTGTCTGATATGGAAACTAAAGAAAATTTCTCAAGGCAGGCCTGGACAGCTGCCAATGAAGGCAACCCACGGCTGAATGAAGAGGGATGGAAGAGCTCAAGGTACAGATTCATACTGGTCTGACTGCCCTCCCCTCCCAATAAGCTTTTTCATAAATAGAAGTTGCATGACACCAAGGATACTCAAAATGAATCCAGAAGCCTCAGCTTGTCACTTACCACTTGGCTTCACTTCCACCCAAGGCTTCAAACGATTTCTTACCCACACCTCTGGATTCACTTTTTCTCAACCACTGCTCTGTTTGCAGAATCAAGAACACAGTTTAAGGAGCCCTGGCTCTGGGCTTCCCCCTGATCTAAGCTGCACTTTCCTAACAGAGAGGAAAGCAATACAAAGAAAGCTCAACTCCACCCCTCCATCTTCTCTCTCACACAGCCGGCTGTTAGGAAATATGCCAGAGGCCTGATTTAAATGTAATGTTGGTGGGACAGCACAACTTACCTTTGCTTTCACCTGATATCTTGTTTAAACCAGACCTTTAGGCATGCTACAGATCTGTGGTATACGACTGTGAACATATTTATTTATTTAATTTCTAAGCTGCTCTCCCCGCATTCGCAGGCTCAGAGCGGTGTACAAGACCTGGCGCCCCAGGATTCAATAAGCATAATAAATATTTAAAACAATAGAAAACATTCCATTAAAACAACAACAATTTAACAATCTAAGTGCTCAACAGTCAAAAACACAAAACTCAGAAGGCGACAGTCTGATCACACCGGTGCCCTTTTTCCTAGCGGAAACTAGGAAAACATAGCAGCTGAGGGCCCAGTTTGAACTAGATGCTGGACACGTGCAATGCCGCACAGGTAAGTTCTCCTGTACCACTACCATAGCATTTAAATCAGGCCCAATGTAAGGTTCGGGCAGTTCCACAATCAGCACTTCAACTATTATGTGAAATTCTGCTTTTAACAGTTTTTAAAGAAACTTGAGTGTGAAAACTCCAGTCAAAGGAAGTTTGAGAGGTAGCCATTGAAAGCCCCACTCCCTGAAGCAAGAATGAAGACACATGAAACTGCCTTACAATGAGCCAGGCAACTTGGTCCATCAAGGTCAGTATTATTTACTCAGACTGGCAGCAGCTTTCCAGAGGTTCAGGCAGAGACCTTTTACATCACCCACCACCTTGATCCTTTTAGCTGGTGATGCCAGGGATTGAATTGGGGATCTCCTGCATGTCAATAAGGTGATCTACCACAGAACGGCCTCTCCAGCTGAGGTCGCTAACTAACATGCAGAGGAAGCAGAGGTTGCTAACTAACATGGGTATTATCAGAACACAAAAGCATGTTCTTATGAACCATTACTTCAATTTTACCGTACCTTTAACTCATATCAATATCTGAATTAACTGAAGTGTGGGAAGAGTAGTCACTTGAATGTAAGACACAACAGAACCTTTCTACTGATCTGCTTGTGTTGGAGAATGTTAGAAAAACAGAATCTGTTCTACTCTTCCTTAGGAGTCTCACTACACGGAAAAGTTTCTTCATGAGGCAACTATCTTTTGCAGCTGTTCCCAGAGCACAGAAAATACAATCAGTGATGGCTTGCAAGGAATCATGGGAAAACAAACAAGAACTTTGGAATACTCAGAAACTTCAGTGGTGCAGGAAGTATACTGCTGTATGTTTAAGTATGGCAACAGTACCCTTGCCCGCCATGAAACATACATGGCATACCTTTACAGATGGCAACAGTATTCCTACATGTCATGAAACATACATGGCACACATGAAACATACATGACACACCTGATCAGTGGATCAGCTTTTGCCTCCAACAAGGCAGACATGGGGCTTGCCACCAGTATTTCAAGCCCCCAACCCATCTCTCAGGCTTGTGTGAAAGCCATAATTGCTTCTCTATCATCAATTTCCACAAATAAAAATATGTGCTGGGAAAAACCACACTTTTGTTTGTATTAAAACTAAATGAGAGACAAGCCCTTCCCTGAAAGTTTACAACAAGTGGGAAATGAAACAGAGGTTAAGTGATCTGGGCAAGGTCAATAAAACTTAGGACAATGTTCTCAGCTTTGGGTACAGTGCTCTCCCACTGCCCACAAACTCCCAAGCAGTTTGCTACAGGATTAGTACTCTGTTCCTTGCTTTACAGGATGCACTCATTCATCAGAAAACAATTACTCCTCTTACTCTTTCTACTGCATTGTCAGTAAAAGCTTGTACAACATTATGGGGAAAAACAGAAGTGAATTCTAGGAATCCCTCCACATGACTTTCCTGAACTTAATTCCATGGAAAGCCCATGTGGTAAAGCAGTTAGAGTGCTACACTATTATCTGGGAGACCCAGGTTCAAATCCCCATTCTGTCATGCAGCTTAGCTTGCTGGGTGACCTTGGACCACTCACTCTCTCTCTTAACGTGCTTACAACGATGAAATGGAGACAGAGATAAGGATGTATGCTTCCCAGAGCTGCAAGGAGGATGGACAGGATACATATACATCCTCAAGTACCCAGTGGGGTCTTGTATATAAGCATATGAGCAGCCCATATGACATTTACTGTTAAACTAACTTCTGCAAAACTAGCCATTACACTGCTAACCCTCAGATATAACGTCTGCAGAGCACTTACTCATGAACAAACTACCTAACTTATTGAACTGACAATTTTTATGAACTTCATCAACGCTCCCTTCAGTGGTCTGAAGTCTGAGGCTACATCATACGCAAAGCAGGTTCTTCTTTTCAAAACTGCAATAGTGGTCAAATTCCCCAGTGGCACTGATGAACTGACCAAATTCAAGTCATAATCTTCATGGGCCACTCACAAAAACATTACACTGTGCTAGGATCCGTATTTGAACAATGTTTCCAAGCTGCCCCACAGAGGGAGATCTTAAAACAGCTTCACCAACAGGGAAACTAGCAACAATTCTGAATAAAGGCCATCCAAAAAATAGATATTTGGGGGGGAGGGATGTGGAACACTTCTAGCATCTTTTCTCTGTCAACCTGAGATCATAAATTCTTTATCTAGTTTAGAATTATCCCCCTTGCCCCTTTTCCCAGCTAGCAATCATTGTCAAAATCCAGTTTATACATCCAAAACAGATGCAAATGTACTAAATGTCAGTGAAAGTATAATTTCAGACACAGCTTCTGCTTCACTGGTTCATTAACTCTTGCATCAGGAAGCTTGTCTCTCTCACCCACATAAGCAACCCCCTATTACTGCAATGTCATGCCAAGCTCCACCACCTAAACTGGAAGGCTATTGTAACTGCAGGGAGAAAATACTGCTACTAATAGCAGCACAGCAAATGCCCTTCCCCCAACTCAGTGTGCATCATCAGGAATCATCCCTGCTGTTTGTACTAAGGCCACCTTATGCATTTGCCATTTCTCCTTCAAAAAGCAATGCATATAAGAAGTCCAGCATCCTACAATGGCAACAAAATGGTTTATAATATCCCTTTAAGGGTCACAGCAACAGTGGAAAAGGCAGCTGCTGCTCCAGCACAGGGACAAACTGGGCTTTAGCAGAGGTGAAGGGAGGTGCTGAGAAGACACTGTAATTAAAGGGGAAGGCAGAATAGCATGCTAGGAAAGAAGCCAAGGAAAATGGATGAATTAATTGCAGCCAACAACAGCTACAGGGGGGAGTTTAAAGGGGAGGGTGTGGTTTGATGATTTAAAGCTACACAGGAACCACACATGCAGGCGTAATGCTGAGAAGCTGATATAGTTAGAGATTGTCACTTTTGTATCTCAGCCCCATGTCTCTCTCATACTCCCCATAGAATAAGACGTTTCAAAAGTGGGAGGGAGGAGGACAGTAAGGAAAATTGACAAGGAACCACACAAACAGACTATTCCTGTCACATGACATCTGATCCAGGCCCAGTGCTCCAAGTGGATAGGGCAGTAGCATTTACAAGTAGTTAATACCATGTCTATTTTGATGGGTCACACAGGTTGTCTGATCATGACCTGCCCCATTCTTAATTGATCCTCACTGAGCAGGTTATTGAGAATGGCAGAGGCTCTTGCTCTCCCACCACAAAGATGAGGTTGCTTTGCCTAAAAGCTGAAGATTTCCTACCCTAAACTGTTTGAACTCATTTCAGACTGTGTGTTCAATCCTGCCTGGAAACCCATACCTCCAGATTTCTTCCGCCCTCCTTCCTTACCAGAAATCAACATCCCCTTGGAAAAACCAAAGTATTACACCTGCACTCATCAATGCAGAATTACTTTTTTTGAAGTTCATGCTTATCCTCAAACCAACCCCATTATATTACTTTTAGGAAACAGAGGATAAGAGGCACCAAAAATACATCTAATCTATGTATTGGATATTGTTAACTTCCCACCTCAAAATACAAGGCTGTATAGGATCTTATTGAAACTTTCCTTTTATAAAAAAGTAAGATTTGGAGTACATCATGAAGTCCGTCATTTTTTAATAGCTATAGTCTAATTACACAAAAATAATCGCCAGTAAAAGTACAGAATACAGAATGAAAAGAACCATCTGGATCCTTGCAAATAGTCACTGTTTTCAGTTGCAGAGGACTGCTAAGACTCTGCAAAACACAATGCTGTTTAACACATGGGCCCACTAGATTTAAATGTAAATTTGCAAGCAATGAAGGGCCAGAAAAAAATTGACCATTTCATGGTTTTCTTCACAGGGTAGAGGTGACATTACTTGATCCTAACCTGGCAAGATACTTTTGTTAGCAGCCTTGGGGAGTTTTCTGTAGCATGTACTCCCACATAAAGTTTATCAAAAATGCAGAGTCTTCTCTTAATACAACCAATCCGCAACTCCCCCCCTACCTCTTGAGAACTTGGCACACAGTTTGCAGCAGTGGAGAGCTATCTATGATTCTGACATATGGATGTAAGTTCATCCACAGAACCCAAACCAGGATGTCCTATGGCACGTACCCCTTATGAGAAAGGTTTCCATACGTCTCCATTTCAAATGGGAGCACATTTTTATGGTCTACTCCTCTTAGGACAACCTAAACGCTGTATACATATTTTTCCTTTTAAAAATAATTCTAGGATACAAAAAAGGGGGAAGGAAGCAGTATGTCCTGTTTGATTTGTGATAGACAGCAAACGTCAAAAGGAGGGATATGAAGACTTACAAGCATTAACTTATCCAAGATACGGATACCCTTTTTCTAGTTTAGATCTCTTTTAAAATTATTTTAAATGACTGTCACTTTAAATTTTGTGTGACATTTTTTTTTCCCGAAGGCAGTGACCCCAAATTGCAGGGTCTTGTGCCAACTGGCTGCTGGGGAACAGGGCTAATCTAGCCAAGGAGCTTGCTCAGGGAGAGCTAGAAACTGAAACCAAATCTGATTTAAAAGGACATTTCAAAAAACAACAAACAGAGCTGCCATTTCCCGGCCACTTCCTGCAAGGATGGGGGAGGGAGCAGAGGAAGAAGGCTATTTGCATCAAGGTTCGGTGTGCATATTTCGGCAGGGGAAGAGGACTGCCCAGAGCACTCTCACTCAACCCAAAGCCAGTCACCAGGGATTCCCTGGGTTTACAACCCACCTCCCACACAAAGGGCTCTCTCAACTCTAGCCATCGTTTCCCAAAACCACACTCACAGCCCTTCTGCTACAAGGATAAAGATCTTAGCCTCTCAGCTTCCCAAATACATAAGGGACTGCTATCAGAAACCATTCCCACACGATCAAGACACAAAATGTTACAAGCCATATATGGAAAGAATCTCTAGTATCACAAGCTATCTCCACCAATTATACACATGCCTACCCCTTCCCCAACAACTATGCAGCCCAGAGTAGCACCAAACATGAGATTCAGAACTCCTGAATCAACCAAGGGTACGCATGTGCACGAGTGTATCTGCATAAGCGTATACTAGAAACCAGACTGAGTACTGAACTAGAAGCTGGGAGGCCTGCCTTCAAACCCACCCTCTACTATGAAGCTCGCTGGCGATGGGGGACTACTCACTGTCAGCCTAGCCACTGACTGTTGGTCAGTGACGGTTGTTTTAAACAGAAAAGAAGAGACTGATGGCGGCCACCCCCGAGCTCCAGGGAGATAAGACTAGGACAAAACGAAATAAATATTTAATCCATTTCGTAGGCGGTGAGATGGGCTTGTTACATTATCGTCGTGATAACGGCCTTCGCCCCTTTTCTCCAGAAACAAAACCCAGACCCCTTTCAACTCTCATCTCATCCCCTGAATTCTCAACAGTCAGGTCCGAGCTTCGCCTGCTCCTCCTGCCACCCGTCCCCAAAACCATGCTCGTCGCGGCAGCCACTCTTCTTTCATATGGGGGGGGGGGGGGGAGAGAGCGAGAGCGAGAGAGAGAGCGCCACCCCTTCCCCAGCTTCCCAAACTAAGGTGCCCCCCCCCCCCCATTAAACCTCAAGGCCGGGGCTTCCCCATAAACTTCCTCACTTCAAACGAGAGAATCCGCCTCTGCGGCCACTCTCCAAACCAAGAGTCTCCCCCCCCCCCCCCCGTGCACTCTATATTCGGGCCTCTCCGGATGGGGGGGGGGGAAGGGAGGAGATTTCTCTTCCCTTTATCTACAGGATGAAACTTTGCCTCTCTTCCCCCCCCCCCAATCTTGAGAGAACGAACTGCTCCCCCCCCCCCCGATCTCGAGCCAAGGCTCCCCCCCCCCCCAACACCCACACCACCAACGGAAAACAGGGCCACGTCACGCACCCAAACAGGACTCCCCTGAGAGTGGCGAGTTGGGTTTCCGCCCCCCCCCCCCCCTCCAGCCTCCTCGAAACAGTCTTTCCGCCTCCGCCTCCCTCCCTCTCTTCCTCACCTGTGAGAGGTGTCAGCCGGCCCCTCACATGGCCCGAGGAGGTCGGCCCTGGCGGCGTCGCATGACCGGGAGGGCGAAAGGGAGGCACCGGCCCAGACTGAGGGTGGGGGAGGGGAAGCAGAGCGATGCCGCACCAGGCAAGGCCGCCGCCGTCGTTCCCAGCCAGGAAGCCCCAGCCAGCCAGCCAGCCAGCCAACGAACGAGCGAGGCAGCCAGCGACCGCCGGGGCGAGCGTCGAAAGCAAGACGCCGCCGGGTCCTAAGGCCCGGCGCTCACGCGGGTGAAGGAAACTCGGCAGCAGCGCCGCCTCTTGAGAAGGCGAAAGAGGATGGAAAAGGCGGCGGGCGAGGCTCGGCCACGGTGCTCCCCCGAGAGCTTGGAGAAAAGAGGGGGGTGGGGGGAGGCTGGTTTCCACCATAAAAACGTGCTGCGCCTCAAGCCCAGCTAGGGAGTCACATCCGCTTGAAACTCCCCTTAGCCTACCGTCCCATCCCATGTGGGGTGTGTGTGTGGAGAGTTCTTTCCTGGTCTAATCTACAAAACAAAAGACACGCAACACGTTTCGTTATGGCCTCCCGAGATAACACAATACATGGCACATGTTTCCGAGTTCTCCAGAACGCTTTGTCAGGCTGGATGTTGAAAGGCTGGCACAAACACCATTTTTCGAAACATCCACAGAGAACTTTCACAGCCCTCAGGCAGAATGTGCGTGGCCGCCAGGGTGCTGGACTTAGACCAGACCAGGGTACAAATCCTCGCTCAGATATAAAGCTCACTAGGGGCTATATTACACACTATTTCTTTACTTAATTTGCACCCTGCCTGTCTCCCCAATGGGAAGTCAAGGTGGCTTACATTATTGTCTTCTCCATTTTATCCTCTCAACAACCCTGTGAGGTTGGTTAGGCTGGGATTGTGTGATTGGCCCAAGGTCACCCAGCAAGTTTCTGTGGCAGACTGGGGATTCAAACCTGGGTCTCCCAGATCTTGGCCCAACATGGAACACTACAGGACTCTGGCTAATCGTCTGCATTTTGGCTCAAACAAGCAGAGGTAGTGCAATAGGAGTATTTGCCTTTCCCCCTCTTTCCACAGTTAAAGCAGCCCATGATGGGACTGGGACACATCCTAACCAGGGAAATGGCACAGAAAGGGCATGTCACCCACTTGTCTACTGCTGCCAGCCCCATGCCATACCCACCTCCCTTCATCTCAGGTTCCAGTCAAGAAAATCCAGTGTCATGTGTACTTTGACTCTTGAGTAACTTTGGGCCAGTGATACCAGGCCTCACAGGGTTGTTGTGAGCATATTAGGGATGAAGAAAGATCATGCGTACTCCCCACAATTCCTTGTAAGGGATTGAAATGTAAAAAAACAACAATGCTTTTAAGTGCAGTCATTTCTCACATTAAAGGTACAAATCAAATGATTAAAAGACGAGAGATCAAGTGGTGAACGTGTGTGAAGAATTAACTCTCTCTCTCTGTGTCTGTCACTGCTTAACACGTTCCAAAGCCCAAGCTATGCAGAGACAGGTGCGGAAAGGCAAGTGCTTAGGGACCATTGGTAGGGGCATGGAAAGAGCAAGTGTATGAGAGAGGCATTGTTGCATTATTGCTGGCAGTTGCTGACACAACGGGAGAGGGAGGTGTAGAAGGGTCCACTATATGACAACGGAGGACTGGACTATACACCTTACAGATGTATGGTTGCCAGAAGGTGGGTATACTGTGATGTGGCCAAGCTGCAAGGATGTTGGGTGCCTAGTTATCAAGGACAATTGACCAGGTGTGAGTGGCAACAAGCCAGAGCAATGTTCCCTGCCACTACAGAGAAATAAGGAGCGATGAAGAGAAAAGGGATTGGTTGCTAGTGAATAAGGGAAAGGTGATGACTTTGAAAGGTTTTTCAAGTCCACATATGATTTCATCACTCTGAAAAACAGAGGAAGGCTGTAACTGAAGAGTAGAGGGGAAGTTGGTAAGCCAGCCAGTGAGGCCGGGGAGATTTGGCTGCCAGGATGCATAGGTCAGGGGGGTTACTGTGGAAGAACAGAAAGTCTTAAGGAATTGCCAGAAGATCTGAAAGGTGGGACTGCAGTGACAGTTTACCAGAAGTGCACAGGTAGGGGGTGTGTGGAGGGGTGTTCCCTGATGGAGGGAAGTAGCCCCACAGCACAAAGCTGTCGCTAGAAAGGTTAGGCTGCCAGGGCAATAGTCTTTGGGGATACTACCACAGGTTAAAAAAAATGCCATGAGATGATGTGGGAAAATAGTCCTTTACTGCTAGTATGTATTCTTAGGACTGTACTTTCAGTTCAAAGCAATGTGGTATGTCTTTCCCTACACTACTAAGCCCCTGAAGGGAGGAGCTGTGCCTCAGTGGTACAGCATCTGCTTTGCATACAGAAGGTCCCACCTTGCTTACCCCAAATCTTCTCTGTTGAGATTCTTGGGATCAGACTTGGGATTTTCCACATTGAAAGCCTGCATTTTCTGCCTGTGAGCTACAGTCCTTCAGCCAAATCCCATCATTAGTGCTGTACAAGAGCCTTCACCTATGCAACCTATGGCATTTCTTCCTGCTGCACTTCTCTGTATCATGTAATCCAAATGGTTTTGTAGTAGAAGAACATCTATAAAATTGTAGCTGCGAAAAAGATCTTAGGGAAAAGTGAAACATTATTATACCAGAGAACAGTCTTTTCCCCTTTATTCCCCCTCTCAAATTAATTTCAGTCCCAGAAATCACTGCCTTCATACCTCTTGTCCTTCGTCCATCTGGATCTCCATCTTCTCAACACACTTTAAAACACAAAAGGTAAAACTGATCTCCCTCAACTGAGTTCCAAAGTTATTAGAAACATGAGAGCTGCATTCCCAGTTCTATGGATGGTGGCTTCACTTTTGCAGCACTCCGATCTATGTAACCCTGAGATTAACACAATTCACAGACTAGGTGGGGGATACAAATCTTTCAGGGCTGGGATACTCAGAATAGCTTCTAGCAAGCCTTCACGAAGGAAGACTTGGATATTGGGCCTAAGGACTCTCTGGGACAGATCCTGCTGCCAACTTCAGCTTTTCCAGCTGCTTGTGGGATCAGATGATTGGAGCTGCCACTACCTGGCAGCCCCTCCTTCCTTGAGATGCAGAGGCCTACGCCAACCAGCACGCAGAGACTCCTAGCTGCAGGAGGAACTGAGCCAGAGGGCGGAGAAAGGAGTCAGAGGGTGACTGGAGGACACAGGGAGAACACTCACACACAAATCCTACCACCAGTACAGTACAGAAGAGTGCTAGAAATATACATGCATGTGTCCAAACCAGAATCAGAAAGGGCAAAAGGAAAGTCAAGAATCTATGGGAAACAGGGCTACGGATACCAGAGGCTGGAGGGGAGGTGGGGCGGGGAACAGAACAAACCTTCCTCAGTTCCCAATTAGCTCCATTCTGTGCTGAATCCAGCCAGCTGAGTCAGCCAGACAAGGCAAAACAACTCATCTTTGTTATCTACCCTCTGCTAAGCCTCCCACCTCCCATGCTGAAAAGACTGTCATTTCATTAATAATAGCTAAGGATTTAGCGATGCTCCACAGGTGGGGAAACTGAGGCACAAACTGACAGTAAAACCTCACTCTCTCACCGAAGTCACACAGTTCAAAGAGGAGGGAGATGGCAGCAGGCTCTGGTCTCCATGCATGCTCATAGATTTTTCTGATGAGGCTAGCTGCATACCCTTCAAAGCTGTTTGCAATTATTTACGTTCAAAGAGCATAAGGCTGCTTGGCTTGTGGACAGGGAGGCCGTGTTGGGGTTGCCAGCCTCCAGATGGGGCCTGAAGTTCTCCCAGATTTACAACTGCTCTCAAGACTACAGGGATCAGTACCCCTGGAGGCACTGGCAGTTTATAAGGGCAGACTCTGTGGAATCACAATCCTGCAGAGCATGCTCCCATCCCCAAACCCCGCCCTCCCCAGGCACCCCCCCCCCCAAATAGCCTGGACTTTCCCAATTTAGAGTTGTCAGTCCTAGCCATCATAGGGAGAGTGACTCTATGAATGGCTCCTTCCCAAAATCCAGCCACTCCTTCCTTACAAGGCTAAAAAAAAGAGAAAGAAAAGGAAAGTGTTGGGATCAAAGGTGTTGGAATCATCATGCAGCACCAAAAAGTTTTATAAAGGTTCCATAGGGTTGCCAACCTCCAGGTGGCATCTGGAGATCTCCAGCTATTACAGTGGACCTCCAGATGATCAAGATCAGTTCCCCTGGAGAAAACTGCTGCTTTGGAGGTTGGACTCTATGGTATTATAACCTGTTGAGGCCCCTCCCCTCCCTAAACCCTGCCTTCCCCAGGCTCCACCCCCAAAATCCCCAGGTATTTCCAATCCAGAGCTGGCAAGAAGAAGAAGAGATTGGATTTATGCCCCATCCTTCACTACCCAAAGGAATCTCAAGAATGGCTTACAATCCCTTTCCCTTCCCTTCCCCACAACAGACATCCTGTGAGGTATGTGGGACTGAGAGAGCTCTCTTGAGAGCTGCCCTTGAGAGTACAGCTCTGAAAGTACTTATGACTGACCTAAGGTCACACCAGCAGCTGCATGTGGAGGAGTGATGAATCAAATCCAGTTCTCCCAGGCTGGAGTCCACACTCTTAACCACTACACCAAACTGGCGCTCTTAACCACTATACCAAACCCCATGCCAGTAAACACAGAGTAGCACAATTGACTTCAGTTAGGTTATTATAGGATAAATGGCTAGAAAAGTGCAATCAGTATGCTATTTAAAAAAAATTGTACCCGACACTTCTTGCCAAATACACAATGCTTGATTTCTTGTGGGAACCCAACAGTGCAGTCCTAAGTAGAATTATACCCTTCTAAACCCACTGAAGTCGATGGTCCTAGAAAGGTGTAACTCTTCTTAGGATTACACTGTAAATTTGCCATGAGGCTTGCTCCCACAAGTCTTATTTCTTAAGGGCAAGTATAGGTTGGCAGGCTTTAACACTGAATCACCTGTTTCAGGTCAGTCAGGCTACTGAAAAGAAAATTCAAGCATTGAGCCAATTAAACCTTTTTGTCATTAAGAGAGAGAGAGAGAGAGGGAGAGAGAGAGAGAGAGAGAGAAATACCGGACTACCAAATCTGAGGCCTAGAAAACTCTCAGAGATGGTACATTCTGAAGATCTGCTATCACTCACCCAGCACTAACCTATCTTCTGCAATTCCCACAATGGACACTGTCCAGGAAGCAGGCATGCATTTAGAGAGTAGGAAATTTTTCAATAATATTTGAGTGTGGTTTTGGTATTTCCATGTACTGATAATTACTGGATTCCCCACCCCATTTTATCCACTATTTTCAGATAGCTATGGATGGGGGGGGGGGGGGGGGTTGGAGGGGTGACAGTTTCACTGACAAAGAACTATTTACTTGAAATGCATTGGGAATACTGTTTCCTGTACTTGTTAACTGAGTGTGTGTGTGTGTGTGTGTGTGTGTGTGTGTCTGCTGTGTGGCTCTGTCCTTTTGCCGGGCTCAAGCATGAGGGGAAAAGGGGAGAACTGCACCAGGACCCAGAGGCTGGGCCAGCAGAGGTGTGATATTTGGAGACCTGCCATTACCCACAACTGCCATTACCCACAAGGACCCGTGTGTGTATAAAGCTGCAGGGTCCACATGCAAGAAAACTTTTAATGACACCAAACATTCTGGTAAGAAGTGTGACAGGGGACAGAAACGTACACACAGGAGCTGAGGCAGGATCCCTTCTTCAGTGTAGAAATTGCTCCAGCCTCCTCCCACCCCGTACCTCTGCCCAAAGGGAGGAGGAGGAGGAAGAAGAAGAAATTGGATTTATACCCCGTCTTTCACTACCCGAAAGAGTCTCAGAGTGGCTTACAAACTCCTTTCTCTTCCCCTCCCCACAACAGACACCCTGTGAGGTAGGCGGGGCTGAGAGAACTCTGACAGAAACTGCTCTGTTTCAAGAACAGCTCAGACAGAACTATGGCTTGCCCAAGGTCATCCAGCAGCTGCAAGTGGAGGAGTGGGGAATCAAACCCGGTTCTCCCAGATTACAGTCTGCGCACTTAACCACTACACCAAACTGGGAGGGGGGCTCTCCAGGCTACAAGCCCATTACTATGATCTATATTTATGTTTTTCTCAGAAATAAAACAGATTTTTTTCCTTTCATGCCACATAAGATTGGATGTATGAGATGGTGCTCTTGATGCGTGTGTGTGCATGGGGCATATTACAAGTCTGTGCCAGGCCTGGAGAAATAAGGCTTGCCTTCTGTCCCTGTGGTAATTCCAGAAGGGGTAGCCATGTTAGTCTGTTGCAGCAAACTTAAACGGAAGCCCAGCAGCACGTTATTAAAGACTAACCAAATTTATTTCAACATAAGTTTTTGTGACTCGTGAAAATATATGCTGGGATGAATTTGTTTAGTCCTTGCGGTGTCTGTTTATATATTCATAAAACTGACATGAAATCCCAGTTGCACAGGACCCTGGTGACCTTGTAGGCAGGAAAAGAGGGGGCTTCTGACCATTTTAGGAATGCATGCCTTAGTCATGTGAGCATCTGAATACTTCCTTCCCATATCCTGGATTTACGTATCATGTAGTCCAAGCAGTGAAAACACTGTGTCACCCATCTTCCAGTCTGAAGCCATGAACTACTTGCAGCTAATCCCAGTTCACCCAGCACCTCCAAATCAGACTCCTTTGCTGGGAGCTTTGGGATACACCAGACAGAGCCATTAGGCGAAAAGAGAAAGTGCTGAGCTCCCTTTGACCCAATGAGTGGAGGAAGAGAGATTCGCCTGTCTGGTTTGCTGGAGGCAAAAGTAGGTTATAGAAAGAGTTGCAGGAATCTTCATGCATGCTGTAGCACAGGGGTGGGGGATGGAACAGATTAGAGAGGCTGGCTGGCAGAGGGCAAGACAGAAGGGAAACCTAAGGCAAAACAGATGTAGGAAAGCCCCAGTGCCCCCCCCCATCCCACAATTATAAGCCTGCCCATGCTGTAAGCCATCAAGGGGCTGGGAAGGTAAAAGGGGGAATAACATCAGCACAGAACTTGCTTTCCTAAATGAATGGGCTTACCGCTAAGTTTGAGTATCTAAATGATTAATGGTGAACATCTCTCCTGACAATGTATTTGGATCTCTACAAGAACAGAATGGTACGTTTGTACTGGATCCAAGAGATCTGCTTGCAGGTTGCGAATTCCAGAATGGTAAGATTGAGTGAAATAAGGATCAGAATTGGGAAGCCACTCTTTTCCAACACGCCCGTTCGTGAAGTGGGGTTAATAATACTGCCCTACCATAAAGGGTTGTTGTAAGGACTCCTGAGATGAGGTATGTGAGATCCAGTACAGTGTAAGATATAATGCTGGGCCTGGGTTCAAATCCCAGAACTCAGCCATGGAACTTAGCTTGGGCAAACCATCTCTCAGACTTACCTAACTCACCGGGTTGTTGTGAGGACAAAATAGATGCAAACTGCCTGAATTACTTGGAACAGGAACAACATGCAATGGTGGTACATTTAAACAAAGATAACGCCATTGAAAAGATTTGAGATTGCAAAGAAGACAGCTATATCTGTTGCTGAGCAGTCAGTCCAACTCTACCCCAGAAGATCTGGACCGGGTGCTGCAGGATGTGGCGGGCTGGCTTAGACTGAGCCAATTGAAATTGAATCCAACAAAGACAGAGGTCCTGTGCCTGAGTCGGGGGTAGGGATCCCACTACCGGCCTTTGATGGGGTGCCGCTGGTGCCAGCCTCAAGGGTTAGGAGTCTGGGAGTGCTCCTGGATGCTTCCTTAACGATGGAAACCCAGGTAGCAGTCACTGCCAAGGCAGCCTTTTACCATCTTCAGCTGATCAGGCAGTTGGTTCCCTTCCTCGAATGCAGTGATCTGGCAACAGTGATCCATGCAATGGTTACCTCAAGACTAGACTACTGCAATGCTCCCTAGATGGGGCTGCCCTTGTCGCAACTCTGGAAGCTGCAGCTGATGCAAAATGCAGCGGCTAGGCAGTTGATGGATCTCCCTATGCGGAAGCACATTCAGCCTGTGCTGAAGGCATTGCACTGGATGCCAATAGCATGCTGGATTTGCTTCAAGGTGCTGGTTTTGACCTTTAAAGCCCTAAATGGTCTGGGGCCTGCCTACCTGAGGGACTGCCTTTCCCCATATGTTCCCTGGAGAGCATTGAGGTCGGGCTCACAAAATCATTTGGCCCTCCCTGGACCGAAAGATGTCAGATTGGCCTCTACCAGGGCCAGGGCCTTTTCAGTAGCTGCTCCACACTGGTGGAATGAGCTCCCGGAAGATACCAGGGCCCTGCAGGACCTTTTACAGTTCCGCAGGGCCGGTAAAATGGAGCTCTTCCACCAGGCCTTCGATTAGGAGCCGCTACCAATAACAAATAAGGCCCATTAACAACTATGGCCCTTTACTAACATCATAGCCTGTGATATTCTGTACATTAATTATGGCCACACTCTATTATTATTCTATCGTGGCCTGGTAGGACGTTACCGTCACCAGCACTTTACCTATATTTTATTTGAAATTGTGATTGTTCATGTTATGAATTGTATAATATTGTGTTTTAATGTATTTTAATTCATAATATAAGCCACCCTAAGCCTTCCTCAGCATGGAGGGCAGGATATAAATCAAACTAATAAAATAAAATAAATAAATAAACTTTATTTCCTTGCTCTCCATTTTTCTCCAGTTTTCCCATCAGCTCTGCACCCTGGAATCCCAAATTCCTCTTCAAATGCAAATCTCTTCAAAGTATCCTATCACAATAATATCTAATACACTACACATTTTTCTTTGCGGTACAGAACACTGCCATGACACAGCCTCTACACAAAGAGTTTACAAGCTGTGTGTTACTTTTTCTCTAGTAAAAGGCAAAAAGATGAATGAGGGGGTTCAAAGTTCTTTGCACCTTGAAAACCAAGGATGGCCCAACACCAAAAGTGGTCAGGGACCATATGGATCCCAGGGCAGCATCTATATCAGCGATTGTGCCCGAATGCATAATATGAGCCAATTGTGCATCATACAGGGCCAATGTAAACTTGACTATTCATAAGCACTGGAATGGACACAACCCATGAAATATAGGGCAAAAGGGAAAGGAGGGCTAATGGCCACAAGAGATTCTGACAGACGGGAGCAAAATCTAAATGGGAACTGGTGCAAGAAGATAGAACTATACACTCATGCAGCCCAGACCCGATCGCTGAGTCAACCCTCTCTTTTGCAAGGATTAACCTTTCCAGCATGGGTAATATGGGTTTAGGGCAGGTAACCATTGTGCCTTCCGACAAATAGCTGTACATTGACATCTAAGCAGTGACCTATAAGCTATGAGCTAGGCCCAGATCACGAGGACCTGTGTTTCTGCTTGTATCTAAGGCAGGTCCTCCAGCCAAGTTACCCAAGTGACTGCTTGGGGCAGCACAGTGAGGAAGGCAGGTGCCAACGCACCACAGGGACTTGGCTCATACCCAGCCACCAGCAACGTGAGAGGCAATGGGTATTATTTCCTGGATCCATATTGTTGCTCATTGGCTAAGTCCACACAACTCAAAGCCAGATGGGGGACCATAAGAGGAGTGAGATAATACCTTGAACTAGCCCAAATCACTGACAATCAAACTGCGATTTTACTTCTACTGAGGTGGTTTATTGCAGTGGACAAACTGTGGTTTTGAAAAAAGATTGTAAGATTGCATGAATGTTCATTGCACAAGTCCTAGCACATGGCTGGAAACCATATGATGCTGCAGCAGCCTTGCAGAAACAAAGCAGGCCTGAGCCTGTGCAATATCTGGGTGGGAAATAGGGAACTGTATGACACTTTGAGTTCCATGGGAGACGAAAGGCAATATATCATCAATATACTTGATTCTCAAAGTGGCCCCATCTTTGGATACTTAAATCCGGAGACTGGTGCCATGAACAGAAAAGACAGATCTTTCTACAAAACTAAGAAAAGCCCAAGGTTTGCAGAAAAATCAGAAATCTTTTTTAAAAAATGGGATGTTGAATTGTATCAAAATAACAAAAGCAGTGCCTGTAACTTTAAGAAACAAATGCCCTCAGTGGCCATTGGTAGGCAACCTCTACAGTACTGTCAGCCTTTCAGCCTTGGTTTCCATCAGTAAAAGACAGGGGGAGGAGGCAGGGCCCTTTCCAGGGTTGTTTCAACTTTTGAAGGAGGACTCATGTTACCAGCACGAGTCACTGGGTAACTTGTTACCCCATGACTTGCATGACATACCTTGGCCTGGCCACTTACTACTGTTCAACAGCAGCCCCCATGAAAGTCAGAGTGGTGTAGCGCTTAGAGTTTTGGACTAGGATGTGGGAGAACCCCCATTCTACCTCCTGGTAAGTCCTCCCCATCCCCTGCCAGTGGCCAGGAGGGACCTGGCAGCTCTGGTTGTTGTGAGGACAAAATGGAGGAGAGAATACTGTAAACTGCTTTGGGTCCCCATAGTGGATAAAGGTGGGGAATAAACGAGCTACATAAATATAGATGGGGGAGGCAGTTTAAAGATAGGCTGGTGGGTGGGTGTGAAGAAGAAAATGAAGCATGGAAAGGTGCGGATATGGGGGCTGCCAAGAGGAGGAAAAGAGGCAATAGTGTGGGGAAAGGAATACAGGGGAAAGTGACATGCCTCCTGCAAGTCCTTAGTGGTTCCTTGCTGCAGAAGTGGGTCTGGCCTGGCAACTGGCACTGTGCAACTAGGCCAACCTGGCCAAGTGGCTGGAATCATGCAGAGTCTTCCCAAGGAGAGGCTGCCAGGTAAAGAGGGAAGGCTGGAGATAAGGGTAGGTAAAAGTGGGTTGGCTAGTGAGTGGGATGGAGAAGAGGAAGCAGGGAAAGGGGAAAGGCTTTTGGAGATCTCAGGGAAGGGTAATAATGGAGGAGGGGGAAATGAGACCCACACGCATAAGTCCTTGAGGGTCTTGCAATTACTACAGCTCATCATAAAGTAGTTGAACCTGCTGCAAAATCAGGTCATTTGCAGACAAGGTTGAAAAAAAAATATGGCTTTGTAAACTAACTTACAGGATCCCCCTGCAAAGAACAAAATGGCCTAATGAGGCCCAAATATGTCCCGGAACACTAAATGCTGAGGACATTTGTGAAAGACAGGGGATAGGGAATATGGCTACCTACCCGGAAGCTGGCCAATGGCCACGTCACCGGGGGGGGGGGGCTTTGCCTCCCTGTGAAGAGAAAGGTAGAGGCTTGGCTTGCCAGAACCTTCTGGGGGAAAGAGCCAGTGAGCTAGATCAGCTGGATCCTCCCCCTGGTTCTCAGTTGTTGCCTTGTGCTCCGCCCACCCTCCCGCCCTGTATACAGTGCAGGCTTTTGCTGGTCGTCTTGTTTTGGGGCCGGGTAGGAATTTTTCACCTCTTTCCTGATTGGCCTGGGGAAAGGAGTGTTTTCACCTACCCTGTACTGTGGTGCAGAAGCTTGTGGAACTGGACGGGGTTGGTAGCCATTGTTAGGCTGGTCCCTTTGGGTTGCAGGATTCCATTTGAGAATTGTTTGTGGCTCGGTGAGCACCATTCAGCAACCCGTTTTGGGCACAGGGGTCCTGCAGGGTCAGTCCTGGGCTGTGCGGCCAGGTGAGGAATGCAGACTGCCTGTTGGGGTTCCTGGACTGAACCGCCCCTTAAGCTATGCGATTTTGGAGGGTTGGATCTCCAGGGCATATCCCATTAACTGTGCCGGCCAGGTGAGACCCAACGGCTGTTGGCTCCACCTAGGGACAGGGTGGCTCACCCTTTATGTGGCAAGGGAAGGATTGTTGGACCCCTGGCCTTTGCCGTGCCACTTCTAGTTATCTGCCCTTGCTCTGTTAATGATTAAAGTTAAATAAAGTGGTCCATTAGTTTACCCAGCCTCTGGTGCCTGTCTCTTTCCTCTGACTGCGGTGGGTGGGGAAATCAGCTTGTTCATGCCTCCCAAAGTCTGGAGAATCTGGGAGGAGGACATTTGGAGACAATGGAATTTCCAAACAGTTCCCCACTGTGATTCCTTGCAGGTCCCCAGCTTGTCAAGAAACAAAACTGAATAAAATCAAGCCATGGTTTGCACGCAGCAACGAGCCATCCTGCTTCAAACACCACAAACAGAACTTTCAGTTCACCTCAAAACAAAACATGTATTTCAGTGGAGTTCATTCACACATTCAGCTCCAAGTCAGTGTGTTAAGTAACCAAATGATGAGAAATCAAGCAACATACGAGGATGTGTGATCCGATTCCCCACCTTGATTACCTATCTGGGCTAACTGCAACCTCTTGAAATAGAGGGGATGGCTGGTGACTTTCTCTCTCTGAAGTAAAATACCACTGAATGTATGCAGAGGCCTCTGTGTGACAGCTGTACAGACTGCCCCCCCACACACACACACATTGTAGGCACCAGGAGTCAAGATAGAAAAGAGCTTTTGCAACTCTCCTGGGTGCACAGAAATGTTCAGCAGCCCTGCTGATTAACCTGCTCCCAAACTACAGCGCTTCTCGGATCCATTTGCTCAACAGTAACAGCTATGCCAAGAGTGTCAAAAGGCTCTATAAACAAAACCACAGCGAAGAGTAAGACTGGGTGGGGAGAGCAGCATCACTTCCCCAGCATCTTAGCAACTGGACAAGATGCAACAAGTTTCCTCAGGCTGACGAATGGGAAGAGAAGCCAGCCTTTTTAAAAGGCCTGCTCTGTCCTTTCTTGACCTCTTGCTGGCAGCAGGTAGCCGGATGAAAAGGAAATCTCTAGGGGTCAGGGCAATTGGAAGCAGTGACCTGGATTCAGTTTTGGTATTGTGCAAATCCTCTCGGTCTGTCCTGGTTCTCTGAGTGAAGACCTCTTCATCTGTTAGTATAACATCATGTCTAAAAAACTGAACAGAGTCGTCCATGGTTTAAATTTCAGTTCACGCATAACAACACAGGAAGAGCCCTACTGGATTAGGCCAATGTTCCATCTAGAGTAGCATCCTGTTAGCCCTGGAGGGCAAACAAACAAGGCATAGAGGCCAAGGCCTTCACCTGAGGTGGTCTCTGTATTGTAGCATGCAGTACCCTCTTAAGTTCTTTCCCGCATTTGCAATTCGGAGATCATAATACTGACAGACCTTACAGGATTGTTGTAAGGAATACGGGGATCTTGTTTTTATTTTATCAATTTGTCAGTGTTGCTTTAAATAATATTAGTAAGCTGCAGTATTTTTTTTTTGCTGAAAGGTGGGATACAAATTTTTGATAAAATACAAACCAGATTTTTGTGTTTTGAATACTTAGGTATGCTACTTGTCATGTCATGGTATTTATTTATTGATGTACTTCACTTATTCCCCACCTTTCTCCCTAATGGGGATCCAAGGTGGCTTACAGAATTATCCTCTCCTCCATTTTATCCTCACTCTGTGAGGTAGGTGAGGCTGAGAGTGTTTGACTGACCAAAGGTAACCTAGCAAGTTCCATGGCAAAGTGGGGTTTTGAACCTGGTTTTCCCAGATCCTAGTGTGACACGCTAACCTACTGCACCACACTGGCTGTCTCTTCTTATGTTGCATCTTTGTAAACTTCAAACCAATATTCAAGGGTGACAAGGATCAGATTTTACAGGAAAGGCTACCGGTTTATGGCTGATAATAAGACTTTCTGGAGGCATCCATTCTCAAAACCACTCCACCAAAGGGCAACCACATGCCCACTTCACAGATGAGAAAGTACAGAATACTTTGAGATTATCCAGTCATAGCCAAATGTGGGGTCGAACAGAGGCTGAGGTGAAACCCAGTTGGATCACACTGAGATTAAAGAAATGGGATCAAGGCTTCTCTCTCTCTCTCTCTCACGCACACACAAGCGTTTTGGAGGGGTAATCCTGGAGCTTTTTGCTGCCCTAGCAGCTCCCTGTTGGCATGATCCGCTGTTTTTCTGCCAGCCAGGGCGCTTTCTTTGCCAGCTGCCCAAGCCGCAGTCAGCTGCAGACAAACCAAACGTCCTTCTCCCAGGGACAGACAACAAGCGCTGCCATTTATTTCCCAGCTCCGTAGAAGGCTCGAGAGATACTGGCGGGTCGAGGAGAGGAGGGGAAAAGGAAGGTTGATTTGAGGGCGACGGCTGGGAACCCGCTTCGGCTTCACGGAGGATAAACAGGCTTGCAAGACGGGACTCTTTCCGCGTATTGCAAGCGGCCAGAGACACAAACAACACGCCAAGTAGGGGGGCTGGTGTGGGTGGTTGCTAAAAAAGAGGCCGGGTGGACGGATCCAGATTGGCGTGGAAACTCCCCCCCTCCCCTCCCCCACCCACCGGTGTGTGTCGCACTCGCTCGCAGAATCTATGGAAGACAGACACGCCGCCCGCCAGCCACCCACACAGAACACAAACAAACAATCCCAGAGGCCATTACAGCCTGCGTGCGTCGCACGGCTCTGCTGCAAGGTGCTGGCGGGGCGAGGGAGCAAGCAGAGACAGATGGTTCGGCTTTTGTGAAGGCGCCCCTCCTTTTCCCCACCCTTGCCCAGCTGCCGGAGCTAAACACTTCCCTTTCCACCCAGTTAAGTAGCGGCAGCGGGCGGACACCCGCGCACACACCCTCCCCGAGGCCTTCAGCCAGGGCGATCCTCTTCCCTGCCTGTGAGTCATACGCAAGGACAGAGAAGCGCCGGAGCAATTCGGAGCGGGACGGACTGGTTAATTATTCCCAGCAGGGAGAGAGGTGACGCCATGCAAACAGCCATTTTTAAAATTTGCTTCGGATTTATAAATCCATAATAACTATTCATAACAAGTGATCGGGCGTATTACAGTGCAGCCTTATACAGAGTTCCTCAGCCAGTGTGCTCACTGGAGTCATTCTGTTTAGGATTGGACAGTGACTCTGTTGCAGCAAAAATCAACAGGAGTCTAGAGGCAAAAATAATAAGCCTACCCAGAAAGGTGATATATGACCTCTGGTCTGAACTCAGACTAAGGTTGTGATATGTCAGTGTATGGCTTTCTGTAACAGAGAAAATAAGATATTATTCCTTTTTCTTGTTTCTTAGTTGATTTGCTGTTTAGCCTTTATTTTTTCCCTTTTGTTCTTTTCTTTTTTTATTTCACTGTATAAGAACCCTAATAAAATTCATATTAAGCAAAAAAAAAAGGGGGGAGTATCATTTTTAAAAATCTCTGCTTTAGTCATCTCTTGTTAGGACGAAATCCATTTTTTCTTTGCAGATTTTGGTGCAATCCAGTATGGTGTTATGGTGAGGGTGTTAAATTAGGGTCTGAGAGACCAGATCCTCATTCTGCCACAGAAGTTTGCTGAGGGGCCTTGGGCCATGCACACCGTGCACTGTTAATATCTTGGAAGGGATGCAGGAGTAGTTTTTGCTTTTCCTCCCCTCTAAGTGAGGCACAAAAATAGCAGATGCCTCAGGCCTCCCCACCATTGGTAAATAATGCACATTTGCCAAGGCATTATCCCACAAAGTGCATCTCTCTGGTTTTGTACAGTTGCACTAGTAAATACCAGCTGGTATGAAATCCAAGGTGAGAAGAACCCTGATCAGACCACCGAAGTCAGCATCCCGTTTCCAGTCATGGTCAGCTAGATGATTTTGGGAAGCTCACAAACAAACTTAAGCTGTTTCCTACTATTTGTACCCCAGCAATTGCTTCCATAAAGCCGCTGAGGCTAATAGCCACTGGTAGACATCCTCAGTCAATGTATCTCATGCCCCTAAGAAAGCCATCTAAGCTACTGTGGCTTCATCCTGTGAAAATGAATCCCACGTTAATTATGCATTGTGTGAATAAGTACTGCTTTTGGTCTATTCTGAAACTACTGCCCATCAGTTTATGTATATCACCAAATTCCTGGTTCCTGCTTAAACACGTACACTGATTGTATCACATAAAGTACTGATTTTTAAAGAAAAGATTTAAGATGCCTCATTTTTTCCCCATTTATAAGCAGGCCTGTGTGAATGCTTAAGTTCTAGCAGAGCCACAAAGCAAGCACAATATTTTGTACTGATAAAAAAATTCAGCTTCCTGAGAATCTTGTTTCTGTTTTTCTTTTTTTAGCATTATGCTTACAATGGAACACTTTTAACTGCTGATTTCGCTGACGCTGGAGGGGGTGGCTGCAAAAATGGTTTCCAGTGGCTTCAGTGTCCTGGACAGCTTCTTGCTCCTCCCCATAACAAGCAAAACGAAATAAGTTGTGCGAAATATTAAAATGTACAATTAAAATGGCATTGAAACAGCGTCTGTCCTACTAGCTTAAGTGTGTATTGCTATTTTCCTGCATAGTTTCTTATGGATTCTGTAAACTGTCTCAAAGGCCAGACATGGTGGGAAAGATGAGCTAAAAAAAATTAGATACATGAATATGCAAAACAGGAATTAAATGTATATCATTCAAAAAGATAACATTCAGGATCTTCTTGGTCCAGATTTTGATTGTGTGTGTGTGGAGCACACACAGCTCTATTTACATACCTCTCAATGCTGAAATACAAGAAAGGAGCCTCTCATCTACAACTCAAGGAACTGGCTTATGAACTACAGTTAAAAATTGTATTGGTGAGCCCTGAGGAAATGGGAAATTCTAGAAATCTGCCACTCATCTTGCTGATGAAGAGATGCCCAGGTGGGGGAGCACACAATACAGTTATGTGCTCATAGGAAACGTGTGACCTTGGCCTTGGCAAACCTATGGCGCTGCTCAAGAAGGATCGGGCTCAAGATGCAATCAGCTGCTACATCCAGTGAATGCCTCTTACAACCAAAAGGCTATGAATCTGTGTACGCAACCTACACAAATTCAGGAAAGGGGAGAATATGTTCAAGACACCAAGGAACCCAGGAGAATATTCCATTGCAGCTCCCAGAGATAGCAAGATCAGGCAAAGATTACCTGCCTCCCTCAAACGCTGTTCTCATTTTGCAGAGCACCCATGAAAGTCAAAGGCATCATTTTCAGTTTGTAAGCTTCATTTCTTTCCTGGCTGATAAGAGAGTCATCCCCTCCCATGCCCTGCCTGAGGACTCTCAAAATTCCAGGCCCAGGAGGCTCATTCATCCACCGCATGGAGTACAGAAGGGGTTGTCCCAACTTACAAGGGGGAAACCGAGGCAGCAGTTTGTAGCAACAGATCTCAGAGTACAGGCGCACAACGTTTATTTTAACCCTTCTTTTCTGAAACTGAGGTGAGGCCATAGCCATCCTGAGAGTCACCTTACCACTCATATCCACTCCTCCCCTTCTCCAAATATGAGATCCCTGTTCCAACTCCGCTGACTCCTACACCCTAGGCAGCTCAATCCTATGTTCTTGATCACAAGAGAGTCACCTTACCACTCATATCCACTCCTCCCCTTCTCCAAATATGAGATCCCTGTTCCAACTCCACAAGAGTCTGGGACAGATTTCCACTGAACTAAAGGAATAGTGCTAGGTCAAAAGGATGCTCTCCATCCTCTTGGAGCAGAGATCTTTTAACAAGAACAACCTAGATGTCCTTGCTGTAGCCACTAGATCACATTTTAATTTTTAAGGAGGCATTAAGAATTCTTAATGGGGGGGCATTTATTTTTTGAACGTCAAGTCACAGCTGACTTATGGTGGCCCTGTAGCGTTTTCAAGGCAAGAGACTTGATAGGTAGTTTGCATTTGCCTGCCTCTGCAACCCTGGACTTCCTTGGTGGTCTCCCACGCAAATACTAATCAGCGCTGACACTGCTGAGCTTAAAGATCAGGCTAGCCTGGGCAACAGGGGCCGTGTTGCCTAACTTGAAGAATTTGCCCAGGGATCATTAGGCACAAGAGTCTAATTGAAGGGATGCCTGAGATCTGTGCATCATATAAATATAACAGTGGGTGCCATCAAGTCACAGCTGACTTATGGCGGCTCCAGCAAGGGGCTTTCAAGGTAAGTGGGAAGCAGAGGTGGCTTGCTATTGCCTGTCTCTGCAGAGTCTTCCTTGATGGTCTCCAATTCAAGTACTGGCCCTGCTTGGCTTCCAAGATCTGACAACTCTGGGCTCTACTATACATTCCACACCCCAAGTATAACTATACCTATATAAATAAAATTGCCTTGCCTGGAATGGTATTTTTATGTCCTAGTTCATGGCTTTGGAAACAATACTGCATAGATGGTGGGTAGCAGTGGATTCATGGGTAAAAATCCAGGCTTTAGAAACAGGATCCCAAGAACCCTGGGATCTCCTGATGCCTCCTTTTAAGGCACCCACTTCCATCTCCCTCAAACTTGAATTCCCCTTCTCTAAAGTGGGAGGAGGGGAAGGAAAGTTGGCATGGTACAGCTCGATCTCATCAGATCTCGGAAGCTAAGCAAGGTCGGTAGGTGGATGGGAGACCTCGAAGGAAGACTCTGCAGAGGAAGGCAATGACAAACCGCCTCTCTCTCTCTCTCACGCGCGCACACAGAGAGAGAGAGAGAGAGTGGGAGGAGACAGTGCCCACCCACGTCCACAGTTGCAAGATCGCCTCTCTCTTAAAGCATCGTGGAAGTTACAATCCGCCTAGAATATTTCGGGCTTTGGGACCCAGGAGACTCTGTACAGCAGCTGCTGCAAGAAGAGAAGAAGGGGGGAAAAAACCCTCCTGATGGTGAAGCAAGGAGTCCCAGGCTCCGCCTGGATCGGATATAATCAGCAGCTCGCTGGGATCCTCTGGGGCTCCCCACCCATGTGATCCATACACCACTCTGTACCCCTTACCTGGCTGGAGAGGCTTCTTCAAAGGATGGGTCGCGAGGAGATCTGGGGTGGGAGGCGGCGGCGGGAAAGGATGGGTGGGGGGGGAAATCCCAGCTCGCAGGCTCTCTCTTCCCCTGTGTCTCTGGCTGGGAGCAGGTGGCTGCTGAAGCCCTCGCGCTGATGTCACTAGGCTCGGGCGGCTGCTGCGGCTGTCTCCTCCCCAACCCCATGCAGGAGGCAGAGGCGAAGACGGCGCTATGAATTATTTAAAGGTGCAGGAGCCGTTCGTAGGCAAAAGGGAGCCGTCGGGAAGCTTGCAAATAAAAGGTGTGGGGGGGATCCTTACCCAGCCCTCCCTCCGCGGAGTCCTGACGAAAGTGGGAGCCAGGGGGGCTCTCCATCCGGCAAAGGGAGGGGGGAAGACACGCGCCGCCTCAGCGAGGAACTTGTTGTTTCCAACAGACTCCGTCACGCGGTTGCTGCAGGCCTGGAGCATCCCGGGTAGCTCGCGGCATGAAGAGGGCGCTGGGAAGCAGCAGCAGCAGCAACAGCAGCAAGGTCCCGGTCAGATATTATGCTCCGGGCCAAGGTTTCCTCCCCTCCCGGGCCCCCCCCCCCCTTCATCTCAGGGAAACGAGCGCTGCAATTCCCTGTACGCGTTTTCTTGGGAAGAAAAGACAAACAGCGAGGCGTCCTTCCAAGGAACCAGGATAAAATCGGACTCGGGGGACTTTTCTCAGTTCTACAGTCTGCGATGGTGGGTTCAGACGTCTCGGTTCCGTAGTGCGACGGGAAAGCCTCACTCTGGGGCCGAATGGATTAACTGGTACAATTAGCTAGTTTTAGACCCGATGCAATGACCAGGGGCCAACCCGCCTGGAGAAATAGGTGCTCTCCCGTGTTATCTACTTCCAAGCCATAAAAAGCTTAGACTGCCTGTTTCCGCACATTAAAGGGACAGTACATCACCTGGTGAATTACATGGGAGATGGTATTTTTCTTCAGGCCAGTTAGGAACCTCGCGGGAGGTGAGGGTAGCAGCTTTAGACCATGCAGTCTTCCAATGCAAAGCACCGAATGAACATTCAGACAGCTGGTTTCATCCCATCTCCATAGAAGAGCACACATATACCTCAACCAGATTCTGTGTGCATTTTCTATGTCCAGTCCCACTGTGAGAAGAACAGAAGAGGATACTGGATTTATACCCTGCCCTTCACTTGGAGTCTCAGAGCGGCTTACAGACTCCTTTCCCTTCCTCTCCCCACAACAGACACCCTGTGAGGTAGGTGGGGCTGAGAGAGCTCTGACAGAAACTGCTCTTTTTCAAGAACAGCTCTGACAAAACTATGGCTTGCCCAAGGTCATCCAGCAGGTGCAAGTGGAGGAGTGGAGAATCAAACCTGGATCTCCCAGATTAGAGTTCACGCACTTAACCCTTACACCAAACTGTGCTCAGAAGAGCCTGCTTTTGGCAGCCACCACCCTGGACTTCTCCCCCAAAACCTGTCTCATGGAACAAAAGTGGGGCTGCCCCATGGTCCTTACAGGCTACCCTCTAATAATTGGTGGAATAAACCCCCTCGCTCCACCCCGCATCATCCTATCATGTAAAGCAGTAATTCTCAACCTTTCTAACTATGAGAACTCATTTTTAACATTTTTTAAAAATGTAGGCCTCCCCCACATGAGTGGTTATCCATTGACTGGTTTGATTGATAGTAGTCATCCATTGGCTGAGAAAATACATAATGACAAAAAGATAAAAATGACACTGTCTAGTGTGCATATGAATTCACAAATCCCTTGCAATAATTCCGCAGCACCCCCAAGTTTGGAACCACTGACATAAAGGATTTGACCCGCCTTTCTCCTGCAGTGAACAGTGACACTGAGGAAAAAAGAAGTTACCAGCTATTGTACTGCATACTCAACAGCTTAACCTGCAGGAGAGGGAGAACTTGGAAAACCCCTGTTGGGAGCAGGACTATGGATCTGGTTTTTGAAGATACATTCTGCAGTTTGAGATTGCTGGAGGAGCTGAAATATAGCAAGCAGAGAGAGATTGCTCTGGTAACTAATAAGGGCATAGGGCGAGATTCCCAGGATTCTTCTCAGGCCTGGCCAGCCCAGGGGCTTCCATAATGCCTGTCAATTTCACCGACTGTTGCATTCTGCTCAAGGGCTAAGGTGTGATGGCTGAGTATATACAGTCTGTGGTAATTCCTTAGGTTACGTTGCTGTCTCAGGTCACGAATGTTCTGATTGAGGCTATGAAGCTTCATCCAAAATCCTAATGAAACCAGCCATGGTTTGCGTCGCCTTTCCCAGAGTCTTTGAGCCAACCTTGAGGTGACAGAGGGGGTGGAAGAAATGGAGGGACCATTTCTGTGGGTATTTGCAATCGACTGAATCTTCTCAACTTTGGGTGTCGTCAGCTGCCTTTTCTTCTTTTAAAAAAGAAAGGAAGGCCCATGATGGGGAAGAGAAATAAACCATGATTCCCCAAGCTGAAACAAAAAGAAATAATTATTACTTCAGAGGGGCAACAGTGTTCGTCGGTTGCAGCAAACATTACCAGGAGTCTTGTGGCACTTTAAAGACCAGCAAGAATTTTATTCAAGCATAATATCTGTGTTGACTAGAATCTACTCCTTTAGATTTTTTTGGTCATCTTTGTAAGAACAACAACACAAGTTGCATGTCACTGCTTATGGTGTCCTTCCATCTTCTCCGTTCCACTCCAGAGGAGGCCATATTTCATGGGTGGACAATTGCCATTGGCAGTCATGTGAGTCTGTCTTCCTGAAGGCTGAAGCAGATCTGGCCAGTGGTTGATTTCTTGAAAGAATTGCTGCAGCTCTAGCCTATGACAGCCAGCACTGCTTCTCCCACCTAAAGGGGGGAAACCATGATTCCTCATGGGTAAAGTCCCAGTGACTCTGTACTTGCTCAGAGGCAGACTCCTTTTTTATTACTGTTATTTCACTTAGTTTAGTGCTGAGCCCTGGCTGCAATCTGAAGAATGGTTTCCTAGCAGTAAGCCCCACTGAATAGACCTAACTAGGATTCTAAGGAGACCGGTTTAGGATTGTTCTCTGAATCTATTTTAAACTAAACCCTAGATTAGACCCTTCCTAAACTAGATTCAAGCAATCCTGTTCCTTAAATGGGGGGGGGGGGGGTAGAAAGCGCCGCTGTTCTCCCTTCTTTCAAGGGAACCATCTGTGTCAGAGGCTGGTCTTGAGGTAATCTACAACTCTCCAGGGCTGGGCAATTAGGTGACTGGTGAGCATGAAACATCATATGCTAATAATGATTGAAATAGCCAGTTTCCACAGAAATGGATGCAAGTCCCAGAGGAAGTCACATTTGACAGCAGGGCAATTGTAAAAATGCAAACTGAATTGCTGTGAGGCAAGCATTAAAGGCATTCAGTGCATTATCAGAGCTGCACTGGAGTAAAAGTCATTTTGCAACCCAGGGTAGTCCTATTGCATTGCCTGGGAAAGCTGTCCCAATGTGCAAAACAAATGCATTTTTGAAAAATCCAGACCCTCCCCTCATTTTCTCTCATTGAAGTTCAAATGTGGGTCTAAATCTACTCAACCTATCCAGATGAGGAACCAGACTGGAAGAGTGGTTAGACTTGAGCTCTAACACTTGCTAAAATAGGTGACCTTGGACCACTCTTTCTTTCTGTCAGCCTAACCTGCCTCACAAGGTTGTTGGGAAGATAAAATGGAAGAGGGCGGAGCCATAAGCCACCCCTGAGTTCAGGCTAAAAATGTGATAGAGAGGAAGTGCCTATAGTTGTGGCAGAGGTGCCATTTCAATTTCCAGGAGGAGGCAACATTCTTAGTAATATTAAAGGCTGACTCTGCAATATAGTCAAGATTAAACTGCAGAGAGGATGTCCATTTTCACAGAATTTGTTCAGTTCACAATTTTGCTTTTATCCCACCCTTTCTTCCAAACAGCTCTGAGGAAGATCATATGGCTCTCCTCTTTCCATTTGGTCTTCACAACAACCCTGTGAAGTAGGTCAGACTGAATGTGTAACTGGCCAAAGTCACTCTATGAGCTTCCATGGAAGAATGGAGATTTGAACCCAGGTCTGCCACTCCTAATCTGGCCCTCTTACTGTGCTAACTCTGCTGACCTCATGATAGCTATAGCAGCATAATAAGCACATGTCAAACATCTTTTATGTTTTAAGCAAAGAGATTTGTGTCTTTGGTATGGATACCGTTTTAATTGTTTATAGTAACAGTCACAGTGTGAAGTACCAGTGATCCCACAAGAAATAAAGACACTTTTGAGTAGCAAATTACATTGAAACTTGGCTAAACGGTGCCTCTGCGCAGTGGAGCCAGTACAGTCAATTTTAGCTGTGAAAAGTGTGTCACAAGTCTTTTAAATGTAGAGAGAGTGATCTAACCAGGATCATTCCATAAGTTTGTGTCAGAATTTGAACACAGGACTTCTGGTTCCTGGTCTAACACACTGGCCCAGTTTTGGGAGCCCTAGGTCTAAAGATCTCAGGGCTCTCATTCATATATCACCTCTCCCTCCCCTCTCTCTATGTTAAATTTTAAATATTCTAACAATTACAGGCTGATGACACAGTGCTGAGACTAGGCCCCAACTCTAGATGCAATTCTGATTTACCTTCCTCGTATGTTACTTCTGCAGTGAACAAAAATATATAAAAGGACCCTCTTCAGTGCATCGTTACCTGATAGATCAGAGGCTGATGAGATTTGAAGTAGGCTGGTAATCTAAATTGTACTGCAATATATATATATATTAAATATGTTCTTCATTGCAGCTTTCTAAACTGCTGAGATGCCATTTTCTTGTAGTTCCTGCAACATTATCATTTTGTCCCAGCAGTTTCTGAAATCTGTTGTGCACCAACATGGATCTAACTAGTTAAGGTTGTGTAACACCTCCTGTCCACCATCTTATAACTGTGACAGGCTGCAGACTGTGGGCTTTTGCAACATGCCCTGAACCATTTCCCATCCTCCCTCCCTCCTCCTTAAATTTGTTCTTTAGTGAGGAGACCCAGGTTCAAAATCTGCCATGAGGATTAGTGGATGACCTTGGACCAGGCACACTCAGCCTAACCAACCTCCTAGTGATGATAAAAATTGATAATGGGATAATTGAGAGTCAATGTGAAATAATGGTTGAAGTGTCAGACTAGGATTTGGGAGACCCAGGTTCAATCCCCACACTGCCATGGAAGCCTGCTGGGTGACCTCACTCTCTGTCAGCCTCGTAAGATTGTCATGAGGATAACATGGAAAAAAGGATAATGATATCCGCTACTTGGGTCCTCATTGAGGAGAAAGGCAGGATATTAATGAAATAAAAAAACACAATACGAAGAACCAGTGTAGTGCTGTGGTTAGAGCATTGGACTAGGATTTGGAATTCCTGGGATCAAATCCCTAATTTGTCAAGAGGCTCACGATCTGTCTTTGAGCCAGTCACTTTATCTCGACCTCCCCTACCTCACAGGATTGTTATGAGGAAAAAGTGAGGGCACCATGCTTGCTGCCTTAAGCTCCTGAAAGGAAGGGTGGGGTGAAAATGCAGTAAACAAGAAGAGTCCTGGGTAACTCTAAGGTTTGCTTTATGAGATTTTAGTTGATCCTAATAAAGTTTTTAACCTATCATTGCTTTCAAACAAATGTTTTCCCCTAACGAACCAGCATGGCTCCCTGCAATGGTCATCTTGTAGCAGCGCTCATTTATGAATAGCATTTTTGCAGTGTTCCAAAACATTACTCAAATTTCATTACTAAGGCATATGCTGGAACAGGAAGAAGACCAGCATCCTGTCAAAATAGAAAATAGAGGCCCTGACTTGGATAGCCCAGGCAAGCCCGACCTCGTCAATCTTGGAAGCTAAGCAGGCAAGTACTTGGATAGGAGAGCTCCTTTGGAATACCAGAGCCAGGAGGCAGGGGCACAGGCTTTATCCAGCCACTTGTCTGAATATCCTCCATGTCCCCAGTAGGGGTCAGTCACCAGAGGTCGCCATAACTTCCAGGGGCGTGCACGCACACACACACACATACAACCCCCCCCCCCCAATAAAAATAGAGAATACCTGAAGTAGATTTGGAGTCTAGCTCACAAATTGCCCAGCATAGTCATGAGAGGATTAATTATCCACTTTTTGGGACTGTATATTTGATAACAGATACTTATCAATTTATTCCTTTCTGATAATACTTGGTCTCTGATTCCTCCTCCAGCTGTTGCAGGTAAAAATGGTTTTAAGAATAGGCAGTGACCCAGGATGAAATTGTGACCTTTCTCATGTGATACTCTCAGAATTTTTTAAAAGATGCAAAAGAACCCTCTCTTGATGCATTATCAGTTGATTGATCTTCTGAGTTGTGTCAGAAGTGATTTGAATCCCATTCTCTCCCCACCCCTTGAAGTGTACTGAGTGTGAGATCAGAAAGATGGCCCAGGTATCCAACAGAGATCCAGGCACACTGTGACTAGAATCAGACACAGCTTCTTTAGATTTCGAAGCTATGTGGGGTTTTCCTCTGCTTAGCAGCCCTGCCTAATCCATTGGATGGTATAAGCAGAAGCTTGAGGCAGCAGAATTCCAGGGGCTCCAAATCTAGTCAGGAAAGCCCTCAAGGAGGAGTGATGGCCTCTCTCTCCTCCACCCCACCCCACCCTTTTTGTTCTGCCTCAAAGCAAGGTGGCTCTCGAGGCACTGGAACTATGGCAGCCCAGGGAAGGGGGGGGGGGACGGGACTGTGTCTCTCCCATCTTCTTCCGAATACCAGCCCCTTTCCATTCAATACAAGTAAATGCACAAAAATGGATCACCCTCATCTCTACCCTACCCCACCTTCTATAGCCCCATGGGTTTGGGTTAAAACACCGGCTTGAGTTCCTAGGGGCAACCCCTTCCCTGAAGGCACAATGCTGCCTTCTTGTGAGTCAGGCCCTTGGGTCTCTCAAGGTCGGTGTGGTCTACTGGGAGTAGGGTCTCCGATACAGACCTTCCACGTCGCCATCCTGTTTGAAATCCTTTTAACTGGAGATGCCAAAGATTTGCCGCATGCAAAGACCTTCCCCTGCACTATCTGAGCCCCCACCCCGCTTCCGTAGCAAGGAAAAGAGCAAAGAGACCGCAATCAGGAAAAGCCCGCTGAGGACAGGAGGACAAACGCCTCCCCATGACACGATCTCACAGTGTCTGTAGAATATGCCCGGGGGGGGGGAGGGGGAGCCCATATTCATTTCCCCCAGAGACAGGAAAAACTGCGTCGGAAGCCAGTCCCGTCTTCCGGCCCATCTCTACTGTAACTAGGGAGAGAGAGCGATTCGCGGAGGGCGCTTCGTCCCCCCTTTCTCCTGCTGCTCAGTTAGACGAGTCTTTGGAAGCCAGAGCTCGAAAGGGAAAAAACACCCCGACGTTGCTTTTTGTCCTATTCTGCGGCACCGGAGAGCCCCCTGACCTCTTCCCATTGATCGCGGCAACAACACAGGGCCTCGTCATCTCGCTAATTATAGGGGAGTGGAGGCACAATGGGAGCACGTGGCGAGAGTCTCCCGGCTGTAATCTCCGAGGCATTTCCAGCGCGGCAGAGCGATGCTGTCGGGTTGTGCTGCCCTCGCGGTTAAGCGGCCACCCGAGCCAGCGGTTTCCTCAGGCAGGAAGAGGGCGTGGAAGAGCGGCGTCAATCTTCCAGCGTCGGGCAGAGCAGAGGGGAAAGGATCTGTTTGAGCCAAGGCACGATTTTGCACCAATGGGCTGGTTCTTAGAGAACCGCCCGCATGGACGCGAGGACTGCCACAGGCTAGGAACAGCGGCAGCAGTGTTTCCTCTCCGCGGGTTGTGTGTACACAGACCTAAAATAAATTCTTTAAAATTCCCCCACCACGATCCCACAAAACCAGCATCAACCGGCGGCGTGTGTGTGTGCTTTAAAGAGGCAACTAAAATGATCGTTCCTCGCAAGAGGAGGGTAATGCAAACAGAGGTTTTCGTTCAGGGGGAAGGGGGAAAAATATAGGGAGGGAGAGATGCTAGAGGCTTGTAAAATTACAGAGAGGATTTCCTTGCTCTGTCCTAATACAGTTCAGTGACGTTGGTTTGTGGCCGGTTCAGGGTTGATCGGGGGAAATCTACAAATGATAGATGGCACTCAGAACTTTGGGGGCAAATGGGGAGGCAGAGGTGGGATTTTAGGCAGTCCTTGCTCCCCACTTGAAATGGCTTCTGACAGCCAGCAGAGGAGAGTTGTTTTATAGTACTCACCCAGTCCTGAGGCTGAAATCCCACATCCTGGAAACACACACCCCTTGAAAAAAGTGGCACAAAGCCAAACCCTAAGGAGATGGCTGAGGGCCACCAGACACAACAAGGGCATCACTAAGTGGATGCCTAAGATCTCTGTTTCATATGCATATATCATAAATATAACCATGTCAATAAAATCACCTTATCTGGACTGTTTTTTAATGTCCTAATTTTTAAATGATGGATGGGGGCATTTGAGGATAATATTGAATACTCAGTGGGTGGTAGGGGACTAAAGGGTTAATAACCACCAGAGAAGAGAAAAAGAAATCCAGCCCGGGATGAACTGTTGTGGCCCACACCTTGTAGACTGGTCTGCCCGAGGTCAGGAAGGCCCCCACAATACCATTTTCCTGTATTATAGCCACACTCAGTATCATGTCTAATCTGCTACTGTTATCGACTGCGCTGCATAATCCGCTTTGAGCCTGAGAAAGGTGGGCTATATAGTAAATAAATGTACACTGACTTATTTTGCATAATTTAATTTTTCCTGTTGGAGAATACAGAGAGATGTGCGTTCTTGAAACCTGGACAATCAGAAATCCTACTCAACCCTCCACGGTGACCCCTGATAATCTTTGCAGCTTTAAAGGCCAGAGACTTTTTTAGTGCAGGATTCTCAAGGTGCTGAATTCTGGGGATGGTACCAACTTCGGAATTTCAGAATACACGTAAATGTGAATATGTATTTCCAAGTGACCTAGAATGTTTTTCACCTTGAACACTCAGGGTTAATTTTGGAATTAAGATGCTAATCTCTTTCCCTGTGTAGAATTAGAGCTGCTAAAACTCAGGGCTTGACTCCAAATTTTAGGATTTCTTAATATTTCCAGTTAAAGCTCAGCCAGAAGAAAGGGAACAGGCTACAAAAGTTTATTATAGCAGCTGAAAGATTAGCCAGGTAGCCCCTTGTTCTTATCCTCCCTCTGCCCATAAATAAGCTTCTTTCTGCCTCAGCCCCCTTGCCCTGCATTATGGAAACAATACCTTACAGGGTTGTTGTAAGATTACAAGATAATCTCTTTAAGAATTTCAAGCAGTTGACAGAACTAGAGGGGCTCCTCTGCAGTCTTCCCTTCTAAAGTTTAAACCACCTTATTCTGCCTTTCCAGCATGTTTTCCCAATCAACAGATTTTGCTTTGAGAGAAAACTAGCAAGCAAGCAACTGAGAGATAAACAGCAAGACAGCTATAATATTTTGGAGATACACTGGAAAGGGGCAATGTAATTTTATTGTTGTGACCCACCCTGAGTCTGCTTGCAGGGAGGATCTAAACAAATGAATAAATGCGGAAAATCACTTGGGAGGGCCTGATCACTTGAAAAGATGCCCTGATGAAGAGGGAGGGGAGAGATGTTTTAACAAGTTTATTGCTTTTTCCGTTGGTAGGGTGCCTAACAAAAGCTGTAGATGGCAAGACCTCTCAAAAGCAGCATTCCCTACCCCCAGAGGATGGAAGACCCTTTCAAACATAAGTGTTAAGATACAAGCAGTCACCCACTAAAAACAAAGAATGCCTTTTAAATTCACAACCACAGATTGATTCATATGCAAGTTGACAGAGATTTACAAGGAATCCTATGCTGTTACACCATTCTAAGATTTCAGTTTTCAGTGGCCTTATACTGGAGTAACTCTGCATAGAATTGCTGTTTATGGATGAAGTAAACATTGGACTAAGATTTCTCTTAGTTGAATGACTGCCCTATTTGTTTTCCCTTTTAAAAAATTATCGTGCTGCTAGACTTTGCCCTCCTGCTCCATCAGGCACTTTTATTGAGTTCACTGGCTCTGTAGTTGTAAGCTTCAGGAACTGAACAAAAAAGGAGATCTGGCAGCTCAATGGAAAATGTATTTCCCCGTTTTTCTTGGAAGCAAGACTAGTTACTAGTGAATAAATATGCTTGAGATCAGGCTGTAAATCTTAGATGCGTATGGGAGCTGAGAAGATCTGTGCAGGGACATATGATGCAGCATAAAAATGGCCCCATACATACAACCAGGCTATCCTGCTGTAGTGAAGGCAAGCAACCAGCTGCTGGAGTGATATTCCTTTTTATAGCCAGTAGAGGGCACTTTGTGGCAAACCCATGCAAATAAAAATCGTTATGGGCTCAGTCATTAGTTAAGTTATGGTAGTAAGCTTTTGTCAAGCAAATGGCTTCCGTGTTTTTATGTTTTGTCCCATGTTTGATCTATTATACCTCCTCAGAAATAAACAGAACTGTAGAGAAATTGACACTGCAATGATAGCAGCTAAGGAGGTTCAGCTGAATTAATCCCATATTACTTTCATTTCACAGGCACCATAGGCAGCATTATTCTTACTCTTTCAAGGTCAAGAAGGTTCACTAAAGATGCTGAAATTTATTAAACTGAGCTCTAGGTGATAGCAGTGCCAACAGGGCCATATAGGCCTCAGCATTCATACCAAGATCATCTTTACCTCCCTTGTAAGGCAGCTCCTAAAAACAGTGAAGCACCAGCAGGAACAGATACTGGAAATCAATACCTGGATCCTTGGAGAAATGGTGGTTAAAGGATTTGGTATTCGGAGTTCAGTTACCTAGATTTTGATGGGAATGTCAGTCAAGGGTTTAATTTAGGACATTTCTTAATCCCCTAAGGAGCTCAAGGGTGGTGTATCTGGTTCTCCTCTGCTTCATTTCATCTTAACAAGCCGTTGCGGGAGGTAAGGCTGAGAGAGTTGCCTGGCCCAAGGCTACCCAGGAAGTCTAATGGCAAGTGGAAGCAGAACCTGGCTCTGCTCTTGAAAATCTCACTGAACACAGAACTGAACTGAACACAGAACATGTTTTGCCACCACACTACAGTTCATAAGGCTCCAACATGCAGCATGGAAAAGAACTACAGCTTCTAATGCAAGTGAGTCTTGGACAAGCCATACCCACTGCAGCCTGTACCCTCTCATCACTTAAAGGAGACAGGTTCATACATCAGCAACAGAGCACATGATTAGCCATACGCAGAACTAAGATAAAGATACAGGAATGTGTTCGGAAACAGGCTTCTTCTAGCTGAGTTTGATGCCAACTCATTCAAGTTGAAGTTACTGAGGCCATAATCTTCAAGCCTTAGCTTTTTAACTCCTGTGTGCCTGTTTCCCTCAGACCCTCCTCATGGAATTCTTCTTAAAAAGGAAATAAAACACTGAACAAAAATGGTGCCACTCAAGACATGAGTCAGACCAATAGCTCTAACCCTTTTAATGCATCACCACACATGCAAAATCACAAACGTTCAAGCCCCAAGTGAAAAAATGAGGACATACAAATAACACTTGACAGTGCTTATGCTCAATAGAGCGATATCAAGCACCATATTGAATGAGACCCCTGTGTCCGATGGCCTTCAGTCAGTTCCACATTAATTTGATTTCTATTTGCTGTGCACCACTTTTTTCGAAGCCTGAGAGAATAAGGGGATCTGGGATTTCCCTTTTCTACCAGAAGCCACTGCAAATGGGAGAAGGGCTCCCTGCACGGAGTTACAAGTCACATAACCCATTAGTCTATGATTAACTCAATCCAAGGCAAGCTTCTTCTAACAGAGAAACATATTAAATGGCCCACAAGTGCTGTACTAGATCCCGCTTTGACAGAACAGTGTTTTGTGAGTTTGTAATGAACATTAGCTGTTGTCTGATAGCTAGCTGTTTAACAAAAGAACCATCAAAACCAAGCTCCATGCTGAAATGTAATAAAAAACTGAAATACCAGCAATATGCCCAGGAACCGCTCCAGCATCAAGTACTTGTGGCTGGTTCAAAGGTCTAGTCTTTTTTTCTGGAAATGATGTACTTTAGACACTGAGATGCTGCAGTAGAGGAGTGTAAGAGCAGTCAGGCAGGAAACCTACAGAACAGCTCTACCTATGCAATTCTAGTTCACACATACTGCATTAACAGTAAACCATTTAAGCCATAGAACTAAAAGACAGCTATTTATTATTTTGCACTTAGGAAATCGTTCACAGCAATGCTGCTAGGATGACCCCCCACCCCTTCCTGTCTAGGCACTACCTAGAAGGTTCAGTCAAAGATTACTGGCTTCTAACAGCTAGTTGAAAGATTCTGAAGGTGGCTTTCAGAGTAGCTACGCAAAGATCAGCTGTTGCAAGCTGTGTTCAATATAAGCAAAGTGCATCTTCAGATTCTATGCTGGGAACAGAGAAGATAAGCAGTGGAAAATATGGATTACTAGAAAAATTGCCATACTTGTTACTAAACAAGCCTGAATCAAAGCATGAGCTATAACATAGACCTATGGCCTGACTCTGCTTCTATACTGCAAAGCACAGGAGAAACTGCAGGTGGGAGTTTTCCATCTCCTACCCACAGTTCCACCTTCTAGCTCTTTTCTCTAAATGCTTTTTGCGCCAGTACAGTTCTGGATATGTTTGCTACACATCACCTCCCTATCATCTTTGTTCACTTCCAAAAGTGACTGCTGGCTGTCTCCCCCCCACCCACAAGCTACTAACATTCAGTACTGGGAACAAGATAAGAAATCGCAGAATGCAAGGGATTCTGTTCCCCATCATCTGGACATATTTGTTTGCTAGTGATGAAATGTTCTGGAGACCAAGAACAGAAACATTTACTCTCACTTAACAGGGTGGGGAAGAGAAGGAGGGAGCAGTATGGAAGGTTAGGGGGCACAGCACAACTTAAGTCTGGTTCTCTTGTTGCTAGCAACCTCAAGAAATGCACGAAAAAGCATTGAGAAATCATTTTCCAGGAGGAGAGAGTAAAATGCCTTTTATAACTGGAGAAAACCATGCTGGGGTAAGTTTTCTGCAGTTGCAATGTTATTAATGGGTATTCAAAAGCAAGAATCATTTCTAGCTCCTCACCTCACTCAGAAGTTCTAGTTTTCAGATAAGCGGCTGGGTGAGTGCCAGCAATGTAATCTTGTTAATGAGAAAGGTATTAGTCTCTCTCCAGTGTTGTGTCCCCTCCCCCACTCAGTGAAAAACTTCAGAGTTACATGACAGGGCACAGGTATACATTTGAGAGCGCTTTCTCAGCCAGCTCAGCTAATGATGCCCTCTGCAGGGTACGCTAGAACAGTTTCCAGTATCAACTTGCAAGATCTCTTGACTAACCCCTGCCAGGCAGATAACCTCAACCTATTTCAAGCTGGGGCAAAAGTACTGCTCATTCTCCTTTCCCTAGCGATCTTCAGTAAGGCACCAAACACTTTTTAATCTCACCAGACGTTTTTATTGGAAACTTTAAATAATTTTTAGACACATTACATGGCTTTCCCCAGCAGGAAACTGGACAACATGAACCAGTGATAGAGGAGCAGAGGTTTTTGCTCAGCAGTGAGACTCATGAATGTTCCTCAGCTAACTTCTCAGCTTTTGCCACAGCCTCTTCAATGGGCCCCACCATGTAGAATGCCTGCTCAGGAAGATGGTCATACTCTCCTATACAAGAGAAAGGAAAGGATACAGCAAGTCAGGAAACAGCAGGGGATTAAACAGTGGTCTTTTATGTGTTTATTATAAATTGCTTTATTTATATGGTAAGCCACCTTCAGTCCCGCAAGGTAGAAAGGTGACTAATAAATGTTTTAAAACAAACGAATTACTCAAGGAGGAGGGAAGAAAACTGTCATTCATTTAAGAACAGCACTGCCCACTGCTACGTAGTTGAATCTTTTCCCCCTATACCATGTAGTTTTTCTGTTAAGGACAAAGTGACAACCTGTAAGCACATAACAGAGGTGATTTACTATTGCCACCAACCTGGGTCCAGTGTGAAAAATTCTTAACTGGCTTACAAATCACTTGCCAAGTGCTATTTATTCCAGAATATGGACTCTTCATGCTCAAACAGTGCACAAGCAATGGACAGCTGCATCAGCAACTGTGAGTAAAATTAAAGGGTTTCAAAAGGCTGCTGAGACCACTGCTTACCTTTCAGGATCTGCTGAAAGCCCTTGATTGTTTCCTTCAGGGGCACTAGCTTGCCTGCATGGCCAGTGAAGACTTCGGCCACCTGGAAGGGCTGGGAAAGAAACTTCTGAATCTTACGGGCACGGGCTACTGTCAATTTATCTTCTTCAGACAACTCGTCCATACCCAAAATAGCGATGATATCCTGGAGGGACTTGTAGTCCTAGAAAGAAACATGTTTATAAGATATGGTCCTTGAAAGCACAGCCAGACACATGACAGTGCAATTAACTTTTGCCTCTTGTGCAACAGCTGGCACTACTGTGGGATCTCACAGCTAGATGACCTTCTACTCTAGACATACTGCAGAAGGTGTTAACCAAATAAGGCCAGAATACATCCTTAATGCCTTTAAGATCATGTTTTGCACACCAGTCTACCTTCTCTCACCTGCAGAATCTTTTGCACTCCACGGGCCACATCATAATGTTCCAGCCCCACAATATTGGGATCCATGATCCGGGAGGTGGAGTCTAGAGGGTCCACAGCTGGATAAATTCCCAATTCAGCAATGGCACGAGACAGCACAGTAGTGGCATCCAAATGGGCAAATGTAGTTGCAGGGGCTGGGTCAGTCAAGTCATCAGCCGGTACATAGATAGCCTGGGTAGAGAAAGAGTAACAGAAGAATCATACAAGAAAGTTTAAGGCAGAGGCGTCGAATTCATTTGTTACGAGGGCTGGATCTGACATAAATGTCACTTTGTCAGACTGGACCATGTCTGCCATAAAATGTAACACCAGGTACCAGTGATATAAACTTTATAAAGGATGCAAGTAAACCCAATTGATTTTTTAAAATTCAATATACAAACATGCTTAAAATATTAACACTCTTACAGTATTACCTTACAGTATCTGCCTGACGCCTGCCCTCCCAGTTCTACCGCCCATTACTCATTAGCACTAGGACAGTATGCAGGGACATACTGCATCTGGCTTCTGTCATCTGGCAATAATGTTAATGACCAGTTGCTTGCGGGCCGGATAAGAGCCTTGGGCCGTATGTTTGACACCCCTAGATTAAGGCCATCTGCTTGCAAATTTGCCATTTCCCTGTCATATAAAGGCCTGGGATGGGGATAACCAGACTTCTCCAGAGTATAATTCTGCTAACTGTTTGTAACTTATTACTGAAACTAAGGCAACCATGGGCAGCTTTAGGGTGGGTTAACTTCTCTGAAGGAGACTGTAGGATACCTGCACCGAAGTGATTGAGCCTTTCCGGGTTGTTGTAATTCTTTCCTGCATGGTACCCATATCAGTTGCTAGAGTAGGCTGGTAGCCCACAGCTGAGGGGATCCTACCCAGCAAGGCAGACACCTGAAAGAGAAAGAATGTATATTATCCCTCTAGTCCCTCAAGAGTGAACTTGCCAGCCACATATGTTTACTTGAGAAGAGATACCCTTGAAGAAAGTTCTGCAGACAAATGGCTAAGTTACCAGGGATTGGTCCACAGTCACAAGAACAGCCAACAGACTTTCCATCCTATCTTTCTAAGCCACATCACATTTTCACTAATACCTCTTAAGATAGCTGTACATTTCTTCTCCTAACAACGAGCGAACAGCCCTGGGTGGACTAGAGATCCCTTGACAACCACTGCCAATCATTTAAGCACATTCCTTGTCACCAATTTATTTTTTTCCATTAAGATACAAAGACCAAATTTAAGCCTGAAGTTAAAACACTGCGTCCAGCTATACCTCAGATCCAGCCTGTGTGAAACGGAAGATGTTGTCAATGAAGAGCAGCACATCCTGACCTTCTTGGTCCCTGAAATACTCTGCCACAGTCAACCCAGTTAGCGCAACCCTGGCACGGGCACCTGGTGGTTCATTCATCTGCCCATAAACAAGGGCGACCTGGAGGAACAGGAGACAGATAGACGAGGTTTTAGATAGCAGCACATTACAATATGTGGCACATCACTAACTATAAGACTGCAAACTGCGCTATATAAAAAGCATTCCCTCGAAAAACAAATTCATCCAATTGTTGTAACAGATATGCTAGCAAAGGGATCTCTTCTACTTTGGTCACTAGTACTTGGCCTATTAGCAGGACAACTAAAAAAAGAGAACTGGACATTAGGTTCCCCAATGGCAGATTAAAGCAAATGATAACACACCCGTGATAGGGGAAAAGTAGGTTAGCCACACTAATCCACAGCAAAAGTCCAAACCAAAAGCCACACAATGCCTCTACTAATTGCCAACCAAAAGGAACAAGGATTTTGTATCTTTGAGGACAGAGCTCAGTAACTTTTACATTTGGACAACCCTACTAGCTTGTTCACCTTGGATGTGGTATCCTTCAAATTGATGACCCCAGACTCAATCATTTCATGGTACAAGTCATTTCCCTCACGAGTTCTTTCCCCGACACCAGCAAACACTGAGTAGCCACCATGAGCTTTTGCAACGTTGTTGATCAGCTCCATGATCAATACTGTCTTGCCCACACCAGCACCACCAAATAGACCTGAGGGAGAAAGACCATTCAGTACACCAGACTTTTGAAAATGATTCCCCCTTCCCTACCGTGCCCTTTTCCTTCTCAGAGAGAAAAAGTTGCTTCAGCAATCTCAGAAGAACGAAAGTCATGATGTTACTCATCACTGAAGGAAGCTAAGCAAACACTGAACTGGCAGTAAGTTCTAACTTCTAGTGAACAGGATTCCAAACCGCTGGGGAGGAGGAGCTTCAAATCACCCTCTTCCGTGACCACCCCCACAGTCTTCTTTGGGAGCTTACCAATTTTTCCACCTTTGGCATATGGGGCAAGGAGGTCCACAACCTTAATGCCAGTGACAAGGATTTCCTGCTCAACACTCATCTCAACAAACTCTGGTGCTTCAGCATGGATAGCAGCAAACCTGTAAAAGACAGATGGATTCGTGTTAACATGCTCCTTCCTAGACATCCAAAACGTGCTTATACAGTTCTTAACAACGAACCATGCAGAACTAAGATTTGTGGGGATTAATTAGCACTCTGCTTACTCTAGAACAGGATGGGCAACACTACTTCTTCATTTTGCCAAGGATGGCTAGAACCTCAGCTTTCAATTAAAAACTGTAAGGTCTCATGTTTGTGAGTGTAAAAAAGTACCTCAAAATATTGCATTAGGGTGTTTTTTTGTACAATAAGATACGGCACAAGGACACTGACAACTTGCTTATAAAATTAAATTTTGTATCAAGATGATCTGGATGCTCTTTCAGTTTTCTATTCTCTAGAGAAGAGCCCAATCATCTGTCAACATTAGTAAGATGCTGGTGTACATATAAGTGCAATCCCTGTACTCTACCTGCTGCATTACAAATGCTCCACAGCTATGCACATAGCATCCTACTATTATCATATATTTTAACAGCTTTAGAAAACCAACGCAATTAACAGGTTAATAATGACAAAATAATACTTCGTGTAGCAGAAGAATGTAACTATGGTGAATCTTCAGAACTTATCAAAGGATATCCCATCAAAATGAAAGTCAAATCAGCTCTATGAAAATCAGCTATCATGCCGTTTAGAATAACTCCTGTTTATCATTTAACTGTACAGATTCACACTTACTGTTTTGTTGTTATGGGGCCTCTTTCATCAATCGGTTCTCCAATCACATTCATGATTCTTCCAAGTGTTTCAGGCCCTACGGGAATTCTGATGGGTGCACCTGAGTCCAAAACCTTCAGCCCTCTTACCAAGCCTTCAGTACCATCCATAGCAATGGTACGAACAGTATTCTCACCTGCAACACAAGTGACAATGACCGCATACGTTGCACTTCCATTAGGTCTGCGCAGTGGAAAGGATTCTAGCAAACCAGTGATCGATTTCCCCCCTTAGTGCTCAGCCCCAATAGTTAAACCAATGAGTCAAAAACCTCACAAAAACACTAGAACAGTTGAGGTTCTAGCCATCCTTGGCAAAATGAAGAAGTAGTGTTGCCCATCCTGTTCTAGAGTTTTAAAAACACAAAATATAAATAGATATGCTGCTTAATGTGTACATCCCACCATCAATGTGATACAGCTTTCCAACTCTCAAAGAACTTAAATGAATGGAGAAACAAGCTTTTGCTTGAGTGCCTCCAATACAAGTAAATTAGACTCCAAACTCATTTCTACGGAATAAAATTAAGACTTGAGCAAAGTTGCAAGACCACAGACGGGCCACATTTTCTAAACCTCTGACATAGTCTGCTCCTTAGTATGGAATTTTCAGGCAACAGGATGTCCATTCCCTCCATCTCCAGCCTGCATTCACTTGAAGTTTCAACACAGTATGCTGACTGCGTGAGAATGATCAACACTGCTAACCCGTAGGGGTCTAAGACCCTAAGACATAAGACAATCAGGGAATTTGATTCCTTCTCAGATAATAAAAGAGGCTTCAGCAAGATCAGAAGAACGAAAGTCATCTTTTATTAATCATCAAGGAAGAAAACGCTTCCTCCCAGCTATATTTAATATATACAGTACTTACCTAAGTGTTGTGCCACCTCCAGCACCAGCCGGGTGTCCCTGCCTTGCACTTCAAGCGCATTCAGGATGGGTGGCAGTGCTTCATCAAACTGGACATCCACCACTGCACCAATGACTGCCATAATTCGCCCAGTGGCAGCTCCAGCTTTAGCTGCAGGAGCTGTCTGTGCTGCATAGTTCCGGCCTAGGAAACAGAACATCAGAGAAACAAGCCATTAGGTGCAGGCCACAGAGCACCTTCAGTCCCCAAGGGAGTAAACATCACAAGAGAGCAGAGCTTAACAGGCTGATACATTTCTACTTCTCACCCTTAAGGAATCCCTTCCATGTAGATTTGTCAGTGAAGGAATAAATATAAAGGTATATAATGGTATTCTAACAAAAATTCTAGGAAACACAAAATACCAGACAGGTTTCAAATACCCAAAACACTTGGCAATAAAGGGGAAGATATATAAAAATGATGTTCATTCTTAAGGAAACTGCTCAACTACTACCAACAGCTTCCAAGAACCCTTGGCTCCCCAGAACAGTCTGAAGGCCCCTACTCCAGTACTTTAAAGAATGTAAATATATTAAGACTTTAGCATAAAAAGACACATCAGCCTATACACAGGCTGGTGTCCATCTTTACACAAACCAACCTACTTTGCTACTTAAAGACCTTCAAACCCACCCCCTACCAGTCATCACCTACTAGACTCTCTCTCCTTGTAGTGTAATAAAGGCAGGTTACAGTTTCTGCCACACACCAAGGGCAATTTACAACTGAGGAAGGAATACTCTTTGCAGCCTCTTCCTTTCATTCAGTGCCTATTCTTCAAAACATGTGTCCTGCAACTATTCTCATCTTCTGCATAATCTGGTTTCTAAGACTGAGCCTCGGCTGAGCTCTTTACACATGAAAATAGACAAGGTTACCCAAAATGCCCCCCCCCCCCGGGCAGGGGGGGAAACTAAGGAAATAAAATTTCAGGAGCCCGTGGAGTTGTGCAAGGTCTGCCATTTTGAGTTCATATATGGGATTGGGTCTTTCCAGGTAGGGGAGTCCTCCGGAAGGTTGCCAACAGCTTCTACAGTCTCCAAACGTCTTGTGCGCTTGGAACAACCCAGTTCACAGCTCATCCCTTCCACCATTAGCGACTCTAGAAAAAAATCTTTTTTCCCCCTGCCCTATCCTGCGTAATCGCCAGGCCACCCTCCCGGGCGCTAGGCCGCTTCCAAAGCGAACCTCTCCATCACTCTCATCCTGCACGCGGCGCGGCGCCTTAGCCAGCACACAAGAGAGTGCCCGGGAGGCCAGAAACACTCTCCTCCGAGTCAGAAACCCAAATATTTTAATTTAGGGAAGGGAGATTGAAAAGCAATGGTGGGACGATAAAGGCTGCCAAAGTTTAAGACGAGGCACACGACTTTATTCCTACAACCCTGTCGGGGGAGGCGAGACTGGGAAAAGCGTGACTGGCCCAAGGTCGCGGCGGGGGGAAATGAGCACCCACGTCTCGCCCGTCCCAAACTGGGAAAACCAGGAAGGTGCAGAACCACGCCTTACCAGGGCCTGCCACGGAAGAGCCGAGGTTGCCCACAGGGATGACAGCCACACCGCCGCCTCCCGCACCCCTCTCGCTCTAGGCCGCGCGGCTTTCCCTTCCCCGCTCCCGCCATTAGGCCCCAAGGTGACCCCGCCCTCTGCTGCCTTCCCGCACTCACGAGCCGCGGCGGCAGCCCCAGCGGCGCCCCCCCGCAGCAGCAACAGGTCCTGGAGCGGGCTAGGTACGTTCCGCGCCCCCCGCAGCAGGGAGGCGGCCGAAGAGGAACAGCAGCGACCCGCGAGCCCCAACATGGCGGCCACCGGCTGACTGAAGGAACAGTCCCAGCGCCAGCCTCGATCTGTTGCAGCCGGGGCGGGATCAGGGAACGCGAATCTTCTATTGGTCGGGAGCGTTTGGCTATCCGGAGTTTATTGGATGCCAGCCTTGTCACCTGTCTACTTGGAAGGACTATGTAACTCCAGGGAAAAGGGGAGGAGCTATGAGGAGTTATCCTATTTGACAAAGGGCCTGCTCTTCATCAGAACGACGCGTTTCGGTTTAAAAAAAAAAACCCTCCTGGTAACTGGCGAGAAAAGAATTGCCTCCCTATTGGGATAAGCATAGCCAATGGAAAGTAGGAAAGGGGGCAGGGACAATTTTTTAAAGGCGCCGTCCTCACGAGAGGGGGTGAGCCGGTGTCACGGAGTTGTCCTTGCCCGCATGGGCTGGTTTCATTATTTCTTTCGGGCGCAGGCGCCGCTAACCACCAGAAACAAGGGGAACAAGAAAAGGAACGCTAGTTCCACTTTAAAATTTAGCGCTCTTTAAGTACTCTTTAAGATGCAGGATTGTTTTAAGACAATGCCTACTACAAAGGGTTTGGCTGTGATTCCAGGTTTCGATAGCCATGGTTCAGTGGTAAAGGGGCTGCGGCTCAGTGGTAGAGCATCTACCCTGCATGCAGAAGGTCCCAGGTTCAATCCTTGGTATCTCCAGTTATACAGGACCAGGCCGTAGGTGATGTGAAAGACTGTGACCAGAGATCCTCGAGAGCTGCTATCAGTCTGAGTAGACAGTACTCAACCTGATGGACCGATGCTTCGGTTCAGTATAAGGCAGCTTCATGTATTTCTGTAGAGTGGCCAGGATGATGACCTCATACCATACAACTCTTAACTTCTGTCACTGAAACCCAGTCTCTTATCTATTACATTTCTATCCCAACCTTTTTCCGAGGACCTCAGAGTAGCAGCACATAAGAGGGTTTCTCTTTTTATGCTCACAGCAGTCTCAGGAGACAACTGAGGCTGAGAGAAAAATCACTGAATTAATTCAACGGATGAGTGGGCTGTTGAACCAGCTAAAATCCATAGTGGCAAATGCTTTCCCAGACTTCAGTTCTACAGGATGAACAAAAGTAAAAAGTAAATCAGCCCGAACCCATTTAAATCAGCTCAAACCGCATGAATAATCTTTAAAAAAATTAAATGATCCAGTCTTAACCATTCCCCCAAAACAAGGACAGCAATACAGTTATGTCAATTTACCTGTTTTTGTTGTCCTTTTTGATCTCATTTGGACAAACTCTTTAAAGTCTGCCTTCTTGTCTTTTCTTGCTTTCCTCCATCTGCTTGTTAACCATTTTACCATCACAGCTTAAATTATAATGATTGGAACTATCTTTCAAATGTCCTGGGGAGATCCAAAGTCCTCATTATTCCCTTTCAAGTGATCTCCTAATTTTTGAGTTTTCCTCTTTTGAAATAAAATGCTGCTGATTTTCTGGACAACATGGCATTGGAAATATTTTGAATTCTACCGTGATATGGTCACTGTTTCCCCCTGGTTTGACAACACATACATCTCTTCTGTTTCTGGGCTCTGTTTAGGATTACCAGCAGTGTACCACTGGTCAATACCACCAGCGCTTCTCCAAGCTTCAGTTCTGTAGACTAAATGGAACTAAATTCTGAAGCTGTTGGTAAACTATATACACTTGATGTATATTAGGTCGAATGTGTTTAAATAGTCCGAAATTGTTTGAAGCTGTATACATAAAACTGATCCGATCAGAGCTACTTGGAAATTTTGGCGCTTTTCCAACATATTCTTTCTGAAACTACTGTATGATATGAACAGACAGGGTGTTTTTTTAATTTCCAAGCTACTATTTATTATACAGATAACATTACACTGGAAAAAAATATACTAAACATGGATTTCTAGAACTGCAACTGCTGCTCTTCCAAACTTTGCAGAGAACCAGGTTTGCTTAGGCCTGGGCTGGCAAGACTCTCTGAACAGGTCTATTAGACTCAGTGCCTTTTCAAATCCAATACTCACAAGAAAAACACAGGTCCTTGCTACATTGCTTCCCTGAAAATCATCTTGTAACAAGGTTCAATTCCTATAAAGCCACAAGGTAAGGATAGAGACTGGACTAGCAGAAAGAAAGGCACCCATTTTGCCAAGGAAAGTAATCCCAGCCTGTGCAGACCTGCAAAAGATTGTACAGTTAAGAAATCAAGGCATCTGTTATGAATATAATTTTAGGACTCATGGAGAGCACCAACTTTAGAGATATCATATAGGCTTAATTATGGTAATCATCACTAAACATGCACACAGTTTTCTCTCACAAAATGGCATAACTGTAGTTCATCTAATGGAGCAAAGAAAAGGGAACTGAGGGAGGACTCCAGAATTACTTTCTTTATTATGAGGATGTAGAGAAGTGTAGGCCTGAGAGTCAGAGTTGTTTCCATCCTGGCCTTGAATGGGTTTGGAGATTAATGAATTAGAATAGAGTATCTGGGTGCCAAGGCTCTTGGGTTTTCAGGGAGGATGGGTGGATTTGGAACTCTGAAGCTGAGTGAGGACAGAAAGCCAGTTGCTTGTGTTGCCTTCCAATGGTGTCAGGTCCACATTCTCATGGGCATCAGAGTGCCAGAGTGTCCTTAATGAGGCGACGCATGGTGGTGGTGACAGAGGTCCCAAGTGAGTCAGTGATCTGGTAAGAAATCTTATACAGGTAGGGCTGGACATCCCGCAACCCAGTGTCAAATACATTGTCCACCTCCGATTGGGTGGGCATCTTGGGTAGGTACTCATGCCGGTTCATCACCTCCACAATATTGATGATTTTCTCACAGAGTTTCTCACCCACCTTCTCACGACAGATCTGCCGCTCTTGCTCATTAGCCAGGCTCACCACATTCACTTTGACCGTCCACACTTCCCAGGGGATGCACTCATCCGAGAAAGGCCACCGTGACTTCTTCTTCTGATAGAACTCCAGTGAAATCTGGCCTATCCCATCGTTGCCAGAGTTTCGCAGAGCATCCTGGGAAAATAAGACCACAGTGTCTGATTTATAGTGCAATGCACACTCAGATGTAAATCCCACAGAGTTCAACACGACTTTTTCCTGCCCTAGTAAGTATGCTTAAGATTGCAGCATTTGAAGATTGATTTTCCAGGTATCCCTTATGCTACACAGAAATATCTGATCCATGCATTCACCAAGGACTAAACATAGTTGCAAACATAGTTGCATACACCATTATGGATAATGTGACAGCTTCCCAGATCTTGGAAAATCAAGCAAGATGCAGGATTCTTTAAAGACAATATTTGCTAAAAAGGGGTTTGACTGTGATCCCAGTCTTCAGTGACCAGGATGATGACTTCATACCATACAACACCATGAAAACCAGTCTCTGCCTTACAACCATAGTTGTCCACTGCTCTGACCTGGATAGTCCAGGCAAGCCCGATCTCGTCAGATCTCGGAAGCTAAGCAGGGTCGACTCTGGCAAGTACTTGGATGGGAAGTCTCCTTGAAATACCAGCAGTCAGGAGCGGGTGCCCGGGTGAAGTAACTGGGAGGCAGGCTTTATTCAGCCACCTCTCTGAATATCCCCCAGGTCCCCAGTAGCGGTCAGTTACCAGAGGTCACCATGACTTCCAGGTGCACACATACACCCACACACACATATAAAAAAAAAATACAACCCACCCAAACCATAATTGTCCATTGCCCTCTTTCTTTCTCATCTACTGCTCAGTTTAAACATTCAGTGACATGAATGAAAATAAACAAGAAAAATTAGGCTACTCCATTTAAGTACAATGTATCACAATGTGAGATCTTGAGGACAGACTTCTAAGCTTCCTCCACAGAACAATTAACCAAAATGTGGTGCTTGCAGAAATGTGTAGAGCCTCTTCTTGGGTGCCCTAAATCTTCCTAATTATAAATGTTGCTGCCACATATACCTGGGATTCAATATCACTATACACTCTCCCAACATTCAGGTGTAAAACAGAAATGAGTTAGCAATCATCGTTAAAATGCATTTCAAAACACTTGTATTGAAAGCACCCCCATGCAGTCCTGGTGACAAATGTAATAAATGCTCAAGGATGGTTTTTAAAAAAGCGGTTACAGAAAGATACGTGATATAATTAGTCATACTCAACAGAGGAATTCTTGGCCATGTCAGAGTGTTACAGAAAGTTGAGAACCAGTGTCCGAAAAGGTCAGGGTCACCATCTGGATCCCTACTACCAGTGACCAAGTTTACCCTGATCTCAATTACTTCACCTTTATTTTTGCCCACATAAATGGTTGGTTATCACTGAATTTTGTGGTGAAAAGAAAAGTGAGGCAATTAGGGATAAACCCATAGTGGGGCAAAACCCAGTGACTAGATGGCTAGGTTATCACTGACAAGTGCACTGAGTGTCCTAGTGCACTGAGTGTCCATGGGCTCTTTCTATACTGAGATACAAACATTCAGGGATTCTTGCAGCTTCCTAGTACTCCCTCCATATATAACCTCATTCATTATAAGGATTAGCTTTTTACTAGTCACAAGCATGAAGAACAATGTCCTGTCTCTTTAACAAAGATTTAAAAGGATATTATTTACCACAAGGTGCCCATTTCCAAGTTAAATAGACAGGAGATTTTTTCCTCTGTCCAGGCCAGCTGGCAGGCCTAGTCCAAGAAAAACTAAGCTTCCTTATATATAATTCTGTCTTCACTGTGGACTCCCCACACATTCCAAAATCAGTAGGCTCCCTGAGGTGTCACTCACGGGGTCTCTTCATGTATTCGTGGATGCCTTGCCTTATTCCTGCCTACCTGCCCACAGAACCGGCATCCAGTCTCAGTAGGCTGGGAGGCAACGGACGGGGTGCACGATCCGGCTGAAAGGGGTTGGCTGCGGACGCCTGTAGGTCACCGGGCAGGCGGCAAGCAGACAGCAGGACAACGGAGGCACCCGGGCATGGGGCCTGAGCCCACTCCTAGTGGCACAGCGGCTGATACCTGCAGGTACCTGGGCATGCGGCGAGCAGCCTGGAGGCCGCCAGAGGCAGGCAGACGCTTGTGGGGACGTTTGGAGGGGGCACATGTGGCCGGACCCAGGCCTGAGCCCGCTCCTGGCAGCGGCGCAACCAATGCCTGCAGGTACCCGGCCCGGAGTACCTGCGGCAAGCACAGGCAGCCAGATGTGGGGCCTGAGCCCACTCCTGGTGCTGCCACGCCTAACGCCTGCAGGTGCTCTGGCGGCTGGGGCATCACGAGGCCAGGCTGTTACTAGAGCTCACTGAATTGATTTACAAAGGGCTTTGCTCCTAGTAGTAAGGTATTATTAAAAATAAAATAACATTTAGACATAGAGCACTTTACCTTGAATTCGCCAACAGCCTTTTTCAATGCCCGGTCCAGCTCTTCTGAAGAAACCCTGACATAGGTAAAATCAATGAAGTCACAGTCAACGTCTTGTGTGCCAACTGTTCCAATGGAGTAGGTTCCTTCCTTTTTGTAGTGGAACTTCCCTGTGCTGCGGTGGAGCAGTATGGTATGCAACACAGCCAGCATAGCTTCTTCAATTTGACGACCCTCCACCGACACCTCCAGCACCTCTGAACGACAGTTCATCTTGGCTTTTGCAAAAGGAAGGTTAAACAATAGTGTGACTGACACTGAGAATGGCAGGAGTATCCAATACCAAAATATTATGTTATTTAAAATAATGGTTTTACAGAAAAAGGTGATCTTTCGATTAGCGAAAAATGGTATGATTGGGGGTGGGATCTGATCAAGATAGACCAAAAAGCTGGATTCAGTTCCTTTCTTTGCCACAGCTTCAGTTGATGCAAAGAAAACACCAGTATCATCCTGAAGTACTGATTAAGGTGGGCAGCCATGTTGGTCTGAAGCAATAGAACAAAGTTAGAGTCTAGCGGCACATGTAAGACTAACAAAGTTTTATTCAAGGTGTGAGCTTTTGTGTGCATGCACACTTTGGCAGACAATAAAATGGAATTACAGAACATGGTTGTATATATAGGAGTAGCTTGTTAAATTAGCATGCAAAATAGCAAAGATGTTTATTAACAGATCAAAAGAATTCTGGTTATCATCTGTTTGGGTTCAACTGGGGGTGGGGACAACAGTCTAAGGACTGGATTCTCACAATTTAGGGCACATAAATCTCCAGTTCTGACATATTTATTACCTATGTTGTCCCACCCCAACCCAAACAGATAACTAGAAACCGAGCTTGTCATTCTTTCGATCTTATATGGGTTAACTCTTACATGAGTTATATGAGTTAGCATGTGTTAACTCATTCAGACCTCACATATGTATTCTCAACAAGGACTATAAATCCTCTGTATTTTAGTGTATTTCTTTTTCAGAATAGTATATTAGAATACTGAATGTAATGCAAGGGGTATTGGGATGTCTGCTGACACAACACTATATCCCCCTCAAAAAATGCTGTTAAGTGCCCTCCATGCCTGAGAGGAAAGAATTAAGATTCTCAGTCACTTCCCACAATTAGAAAAGATACCTTTGGACATTTATCTGCTATTTTGACATATTTATTACTTTACAACTGTTGACCTTATAACCTTAACTCGTTATTTAGTTGAACAAAACTAAATTGTTATTTAATTTTCACTTTGCATATCTTGAACATCATCATGTTATATGTTAATTTGCAGTTCATTCTCTGGCTATAAGTTTGAACTTTACCTGGCATTCCAATGTATCTGAAGAAGTGTGCATGCACATGAAAGCTCATACCTTGAATAAACCTTTGTTGGTCTTAAAGGTGCCACTGGACTCTATATTTGTTCTACCGCTTCAGACCAACACGGCTGACCAACTGGATCTATCCTGATGGGCAGTAGGTTCAGGATGGACAAAAGGAAATACTACTTTACACAGAGTGATTAAAATGTGGAATTCACTGCCAGAGGGTGTAGTGATGGCCACAGGAATAAACAGCTTTAAAAAGTGATTACATAGATTCATGGAAGATATCAACAGCTACTAGCCATGGTGACTGAAGGGAACTTCCACATTCAGAGGCAATAATCCTCTGAATCCCAGAGCCAAGAGGCAACTTCAGGAGAGGGCCTTGGCCTGTTGTTGCCCCGTTGTTGGCCATCCAGAGGAACTGTTTGGTCACTATGTGAGACAAGATGCTGGAACAAATGGACCACTGATGTGATCCGTTAGGGTTCTACTTATGTTCTTGTGTTCTAAACAAGTATGCACATTGCTCCCTAGTGGTTTAAACTGTCACTTCATTTGGAAATACCCACCAGTGGATTACCCCTTGTGACTGGATTAGTGGAAGCATTTTCCTTAAGAACATAAGAGAAGCCATGTTGGATCAGGCCAATGGTCCATCCGATCTAAGACTCTGTGTTACCCAGTGGCCAAACCCAAGGTGCCATCAGGAGGTCCACTAGCAGGGCCAGAACTCCAGAAGCCCTTCCACTGTTTCCCCCCCAAGCACCAAGAATACAGAGCATCACTGCCCCAGACACAGTGGTCCATCTATATACCTTATGGCTAACAGCCACTGATGGACCTTTGCCCTATATGCTTATCCAGTCTCCTCTTGAAGCTATGCTTGTAGCTGCCACCACTTCCTGTGTCAGTGAATTCCACATGTTAATTACTCTTTGGGTGAAGAAGTCCTTCCTTTCATCTGTTCTAGGCTGGGTGCCCAAGAGTCCTTGTACTGTGAGAAAAGGAGGAAAGTACTTCTTTCTCTATCTCATACATAATGCTCAATGTTGTGTAAAACACAGCACAAAGAGATCAACAGCATTTTCACTTCCTTGTCAGGAATTAAGATCAACAAGTGGGTCCCAAACATGACCTACAGCAAAATTCTGTTCTTGTTTCCTTAGGGCAGAAATACTCAAACATATTACTATTTGTTTTGAAATAAACAGAATAGAATGTTTTCCAGTGATGACCTCAGGTTGCAAAGCTATGCACCCTGTTTATTCAGTAAGAGCCATTTAAATCAATGGGATCTGTTTCTGAGGAAACATGCATAGGCTTGGGCTGCATCAAATTCTGATGAGTGAATACATATCTCTCGCACTCCTTATCTCTCAGTAGCACTGTCAAAGATAGGAGTGAAATCAACTGTCTCAACTGGCCAGTAAAAGCTTTTTGTGGCAAGCAGTTAAACATAGTCACCTACTAGCTGTTTCAGAATATACTGCTCATAAAGGAAAAAGCTACAGGGACTAGATCAAACTCAGGCCATCAGAAACATGGTAGTTTACATGAGGACCCAAATCAGCTTACATCATTCTTTGGTCCTCCATTTTATCCTCACAACAATCTTGTGAGGTAGGTTAGACTGAGAGTGTGTGACTGGCTAAAGGTTAAACTTCTGCTATGTCCCCGAATGTTCCAGGCCAGGGATTCACTGGGGGGAGGCCGTTTGGTAGCTAAGGCAACCAACAGTACAAAGGCCTGCACGCTTCCCTGTAGCAGAAGTGGGGTCACCGCGCAGGGGAGGGGTGTCTGTCAAAGGACAAGGACCACCCTTATCGGCAGAAATAAGAGGCTCACCTGTCCAAGCTGCTGATGCTTCCCAAGACGATCCAGTCTCACACTTGGAATAGCCCAACTACGCAAAAATGGAAAAGGGGCCTCCAAAAACCGTCAACTTGCCTTCTGGGAAAAAGGCAGTACAGTTCCTTTTGCATCACAAATATATGTTACTACACAACGATTTACCTACTCAGTACATTTTATTTATGCATTTCCCCCTCTTTCCCGTTGTTTATAGTTTTCGACCTTAGGGTCTCCCCCCCATCTGCTCTTAGCACATTCCAACAAAACAAACCGCAGCTACAGCCCAGGAAGGGAATGTGCCGACGGCGACTTCCGGGTTCCGGGATTCGATGGAGCTCTCGGCTGCCACCTAGAGTTGGGGAGGGCAGCTATCAACTGGGAGGATTCGTAGCTCCTGATTCAAGGAGCGGCTGCTTACTTTCTGTGTGGTGCCAGGAACATTTGCGCTTGAGATCTCAAGCAGAAAAATCTCTCCTTATAGCTTTGCCTGGAAATGCCAGATAATGTAGCCGGGACTTGCTGCCAAGTAGTAGGGAAAGTAACTAAAGATTCAGCTTCTTCCTGAGTCGGACTATGATCTGGTGGGACACTCACGTTCGAATCCCCACTCTGCCTAGGAGACTCACTGGGTGGCCTTGGTCAGTCACACACTCTCAGTTTTAACTTGCTGTTGTGAGGATAAAATGGGGAATGGTTGGATCTCTGCTGGGAAGAAACGCGGGATATAAATGAAGACCTTTCACATCACCTGTTAGCTGAAATGCCAGAGAATGACTCTGGCATCTCGTGCAAGCAAAAAGCACATGCTCTCCCACCACATCCCCTTGCTTTTGTGTTTTACTGCCATATTCAACGCCCAATGTCTGTCTGACTGCTCTTTTAAAAATGACTGTTTTGTTTCGTGAAGGCGGGGGAAAGAGAGAACTTATGAGCTCCAGCCCCGCTCTTGGCACCACGCCGCCATTTTTTACGATTGCTACAGGCAGGCAGAAGTAGGAGACTGCGCGTGGCCAAGAGGTTTTGTCGCGCGCGGGTGGACTTTTTGTCCTCAGCGGAAGGTGAATGTGCGGGTATGGAAAAGTTTGAAGGAGAAGTGCGTGTGGCAGCAGAAGGCTCTGCTTGTTGGTCTGGCAGCTTGGCGTGCCTAGTCTCGTCATATGTCGTTTGCCTTGCAAAAGTTTTTATCCCTTCATTTCCATTATTGTTGCCAGTATTCCCTCTAAGCTGAGTTAGGGTGAGCTAGCTCACAGTTTTTTTAGCTTCCAGCTCACATGTTTGTCTTAGCTCAGGATGGCTCCAGAGCAAACTAAATTATGCAGGAGCCAAATTGCTCGCTCACATCTTTAATGCCAAGTAGAAATTTTGCTCACAAGACTCCACAGCTTACAGGGAGCATTGTTCTTGTCTCTTGTTTCTTCTTTTGTCTTACATTTTGTGTGACTTTTCTGTTTGAATAAAACACACGGTACGTATCTTTTTCATCCTGCCCCGTTTCCAGGGAATTTTGGGCATCTTAAGGAATCTGCTCTCCTTCCTGATCCCAACATGTTGTCCTTCTTTGGTGAGTTTTGGCATGCTAGTTGCTCTCGTGTGCACTGTAGCCCTGCGCTCCTAGTGCTGGGGGTCACATTCAGCATAAGTCACCACACAAGGTTATTGTGAGCAATGCTCCCTCTAAGCTGCAGAGTCCAGTGACACCTTTAAGACCGACAAAGTTTTATTCAAGGTATGTATGAGCTTTCATGTGCGCGCACACTTCCTCATATACTGTGGAATGGAAATTACCAGTCATTACATATAGGTAGAGGGTGAGCAGTAAATTAGCAATAACGTAATGAAGATGCTTAACAGATTCAGGAATAACAAGCTTAGGACATATGGTTATATTTGTTTGGGTTCAATGGGGGGGAACATAGTGAAGGAAATAAATTGGAGATTGATGTATCCTTGATACTGAGAGTAATTAACTGAGACCCTGCCATTATGCTCCATCTGTCTCCTCTCAAGCATTGAGGCAACCTCTCAGCATCATCTTCTTTGAAGGGGGGCAATTGGCTGTGTAGGGTTATTCCCCCTCCCATTCCCAGACCAGAGAAATATTTTCAATCTACTGTTCCAAATTATATTACATTCTACTATTCATTATGTTACCTTACAGTCTATTAATCTATTATTCTAAATAAGAAATAAAATAAAGAGGATGTATGGCCCTTCTGGGGGATTGGTGAGAATACAGGTGTAAAGGCTGAATGTACTTACATTCCTGAAGGCTAAACAGCACATCTGTAGGAAACTAGAAGCTGAGCTATGAGAGTATCATGATATTTTCCAAGATGACAAGTAAAAGCTGCTGGCTGTTGCAGATAGTATATCCTTCCAGAATGAACTCTTAGAAAATAAGAGGTTGCAAACAGGAATTCTAAGTTCTGAAAACAAAATCTACAGAAGTCAGCAAGATTCCTGCTCAGATATCTATCTGATTAGATATTAAACAAAAGGTGAGGTACAAAACTGGTGTATTAACATCCCTCTTATTGTTCATGGTACCAGATCATTTTGAATGGCTTTTGAGGGGCCAGCGTTTGCTTTGATACTGGGAAAATGGGAACAAGTGGCAGCAGAGATGTCTGTGGAGATGTCACTGTCTCACTGATAAGGCATGTGCATCTACAGGATGTGATAACGTTTTTTGTATATTTGCAGGTAAAGAGAAGGCAAGTATTCTGAAAAATTTGGACAGCTCCAAAGAAGCAGATGGAGTTGGGCCAAGAACGGGACCTTTCTCCAAAACTCATAACACAAATTAGAAGCATTCACTCACCTTAGCTATATTACAAACATTTTTATTGTGGAAGTCCATGACTTCAGTCCTACGGGCTGCTTCTGATGGCTGAAGGTGTGTGTGCATGGGGGTGTGCGATTTTTGTTGATTTCCCCCTCACTCTTTTCGTGCTGCTCATGAAGGTCCCCTGACCTCCAGGAACAGAATTTGGGTTGGCTCAGTAGGCTGCAGAGAGAGGTAAAGGTGATCTGTATGATCTCAGCTTTGTTTGTAGATCTCATAGGATCCTAGCCGTTGCACTGAGGTATTTCCATCTCTATAAAGAAAGATGAGGGAGCCCCTGTGTGGTGGCTGTTGGTGCTATTTATGCATGTTTCATCAGTGTGCCAATATTTGCCAGCAATATAAACAGGACCCAAGTACATCGCAATCCTTGTAGCAGAGGCTAGGAAACAAAAGAAGGGACTAAGCAGCGGGTTGTACCCGGGCGGAGGGTCTGCCAGAACCTGGGGTTGTGCCAGATTTGCTAGCCTGCAGTTTGTTCTAAGAGGTGTGAAATAGTATACGCCTGTCAAATGGACTCAAGTGCAAAGAGGCCAGGGCCTGAAGACTGATAACCTGGCACCAGGTTTCAGTTATGATGATAGGAGAGCTGAGGAGAAGTTGGATAATATTCAGCAAACAGTTAAGTACTGCTTCAGTGCAGCACACAGAAACCAAACCCTATCCTTTTAATAACTAAAATCTAATGATTTTCGCAACATTGCTGTGCACTATGGACTACAATGTGAATGAAAACATGTTTTCACCTTGTTGTCATTTTATGTCTACATCATGTCTATATATCTGATGATCTTATCAGGAACTTCACCTTCCTGTCTTTATGTGGGGGGGGGGGGGGTTGCAAGCATTTTGACTGCTGAAACCACCACAAAACAATTGGAAGAAGGGCTTTAAAAGAATTGTGGTTAGTAACCACAATCTGATCAGTAATGCAATGCTTATCAACTCTTTTTCCATTTCTGGGCAAACAGACCTTGCCAAAAATCATGAGCTTTCATCTGCCAAGATAATTTTGACGACAGTTTTGGAGTTTGTCTTTGGTGTTTGCCTGTCAGTGTTGTTGACCTGGGGCTGCACAGGCTTTTGAAAAGTGTATGCTTCTGAGTTCTTTGAGAACGAGCTAGTCAGCAGACCTGCCATGTAGCATCAGCCTAAAAGCCCAGCTGAGCTCTTCGGGCTGCTTTTGCGGCTGGGATCCCCTCAAGGCTAGATGGATTTATTGCTGTTTCTCAGGAGTCTGCTAGGGAATGGGTCCTTGCATAATAGCATACTATGCTCTGGCTAATCTGCCTGTGGCCCAAGGCTGAACAGAAGGTTCAGCAGCGGAGAACACAGGAGGTGCAAAATGTTCCTTCATTCTAAACCAGCCCGATTGTCGGCTGTGATAAGTGAGGTAAAAATAAACTGGAATTTCCAATTCAGAAAGCGTTATGGCAATAGAGAAGAAAATTGTGAGGGAAAAAAGCAAAGCTAAGCCCAGGTAATAGCACATGCTGTTATTACCTGTTACGTGGCTCAGAGGAAAGGGTACTGTGATCTTTCTGGATTCTTCAGCTCCATGATTGCAAAAAATCCAAAACTAGTACTGATACAGAATTTAACATTCTGAGGATTAGAGTTTTTGCTTTTTTAAAAGTAAGCTGCTAGTTTCTATTAGAAAATCTGTTGCCCCTCCAGAGACCTGTGAAGATTGGTTTGAAAATAAAATTGCCTTGCTTTTAGCTTTTTATTTATTTAATTAATTTTTATCCCAGCCGAGATGCTGTGCCTGTACTTTAGGGCTGCATCTTTACATGAGAATAAAACTCACTGAACCAACTCATTTCTAAGGCACTATACTGTGGTGGCTAAAACACTGATCTATGAATTGGGAGTTTCCTGGTTCAAATCCCACTCCTCCCTGCAACTCATTTGATAACCTAAGATAAGCCCCTCCTTTCTCTTCTGCCCTTTCCTCCTCTAATTTGGGGATAATACCTATTTTATAGGTTTGCTGGAACAAGATGATATATATTTGTACACTTGATAGGGCTATACAAATGCTAACTTAATATTAATTAAATATGCATTGGCTGGTACTGTATATCCTGTATCCAGGCATCTGACCTATTTATCCTTTGAAACAGTACCACACTATGACTTTTATCCTTTGCAAGCATTCCTCTGCCTATCATGAACAGAACTACTTCCTTTAGAAAGCAGGAAGTTCAATGTCTGATATCATCACATAATTTCATAGAACTTTATTGCCATATTGGGAAATGTTTTTCTATGCATTAAGACTGACTAGGTAGTCTGAGGCAAGCCACTCTCAAATTGCCACCCCCATCAATATTTTATTTATTTAAAACATTTCTATGCTACCTTTACACCCAAACAGGGCCCCTGAGGTGGCAAGGAATGGCACTTGGATGGTTATTTGGAGATGGTAATACTGGCCTATCTTGTGTAGCTATTATAACAGTGATGACAATATAATGTATGTGAAGGACCTTGAAAAAGCAATATAAATATAATTTTGACTGACACGGTGAGTGTTTGGCCTCACCTACATTGCTGCATTAACTGTCATGGCTTTCTCCAGAGAATCCTGGGGATTGTAGTTTATTGAAGGAGTGAAGAATTCTCTGTTAGGAGACCTAACATAGATTTATAATTCCCATCTTTCCCTAAGAAGAGCAAATGCTTAAGGCAGTCATGTGGATATACTCTTCTGTACTTTCAGCTATACTTGTCCTACTGCCGCCATTTTTATTTCACTTGACTCAGACAAACATTGAATCTCTTTTCCCCAATCAACACGATTCCTTGACCTATTACATAAGCTAGCTGAGTACTTCTCTGTCTCCCTCTTTGAAATATTTGTCCTCCTTCTTCCAAGACGATTACTGGACTATCAGTTACATCAGCTTACAAACTTCCATTCTTCCCTCAAAGGTGAAATGGCGGGTCTTATGTTACCGATACTCTTCTGTTCACTGGTGTGTATGTGCGCGCGCACACACGCTCCTTGTCAGTTACAGCCTGAACTTGCCCAGGGTTCACAGAGAAGCGCATTATGTGTGAGTGAGCTTACAGCATCTCAGATGTCTTGTCTGTGGTCCAAAATGACTTTGTGTCTGGACATTTATGGTATGGGTTACTCACCCGTTCTTTTTACAGTCAAGGGCACTGCTAAATGCAGACCTAGTTATTATTCCACTGCCCTGGTGTGTCTGCCAAATCCTTTCCCAAGAAACCCTCAGCATGGAGAAGTGTCACCTCACTCGGAATGCCTTTCTCATTACTCCTGGCTCTTTCTAGATGGGGCTTTTCCATGGAGGAGTTTTCTCTTCCAAGCAGGTGACTTGTCATATGGAAAGGTGGTAAGGCTAGGCCTGGTGTTTTTTTTAAAATAGATATAACGTTGTATGGCATGGTAGAAGTCCAAATGTGTGCTTCAACAGCTCATCTCTTTCCCACTTGTCAGCAAAACTGCAGGAAAGTTAATCAGAGTTCTGTCTAAATTCTGTTCTGGAAGTACCTTTTAATGTATTCTGACGAGTGGGAAATTCTAGAAAACCTGAATTACTGATCTAGGAGGAGCTGAAACTAAATGATTGCGGGGAATATTTTATAGAAAAAGTGGAAATAATGGAATATTTTATAGGAAAAATGGAAATAAACATTTTGGATATTCTTGTATTCATTTTCTAAAATGAAATGTGTAAGGATCAATTTATTCTGCTCTGGTTTCTCTTTATTTTTTGTCTGAAGTTTCAGATGTGTGGTTTAGTTGGGGGTTATGAAAAGGTGAGAGGAAAAAACTTGGGACCTGTTTGAAGGTACTCTTTTCTCCATTGTTGCTGTACTGCACGGTAAAACCTGGCAGTGAAAACAAAGTTAGCTGGTCCTCCTTTTAAACTGCAAATCTGATGCCCCTTGTTTCTTTCTGTAACCTCAATGCCTAAAGACTGATTTATACAGATATATACTATATAGTGTCTTTTATTCCTCACTAACCTGTTGAGAAACAGATCATAATTGTGTCCATTTTATCAGAAGGCAGCTGAGTTAAAGGCTGAGTTGAGATCTGAACCCAGCTCTCTCACGTCCAAACACAACATTCTTTCTATCGTGCATAATGACCACTACTCACATTTCACTCACACACAACTTCCTTCTCTTTTGCAAACAACTGGGCATAACCATATCTGTACTAAGACCGCATCTGTTTCAGCATATACTCTTTACCTTAAACAGCATAGAATCCATTTGAGTTGGAAGTGTTCCCTTCCTTTGTAGTCTCTAGCAAGTGCTGTTTCCCTTTCCCAAAGATTCCAGCAGGAGCTGGTGCTCTCATTTCTCTTGGATTGCCACCTGTTTTACTGAACCTGTTCCTGTTTCTTTAATAGCAGGTGGAACTCCCCCTCCCACAGAGATGGGGTGCAAAGCTTCACCTACTAAATATTCTGAATGTCTTCTGGCAAAAACATAGGAGCAAGAAGGAAATGGTGGAAACTCTCCCTCTCATGCTGTAGCCCAAGTGCTGCACTGAAAAGACAGCAAGATGCTACGCCAATAACTGTGACAGAGGGACGTGTCTGTTCTGATGTTTCCATGCAGCTGGGCTCTGAGCCAGAACTGTGCCCAAGGAACATCCCTGTGTCACGCGCACAAAAATTGCCTCAGGCTTCCCAGCTCAGGTAACATGTAATTACTGATAAATATAGGTGCGTTGCCAAGGAGTGGGGTGTGTGTGTGTGTTTATATCTCAAGCAGGATGTGAGCATTAGTCCCACATGTGACAGCCAGCCCGGTGCCTGTTCCAGCCTTAGTTCCAAAATCTGCCAGTTTGGTGCCTTTCTTGCAAAACAAGGTCAGATGCAGGTCAAAGTTGGAGCTGGTTGGACACGGGACCCTAATTGGTTACTATGGATGAGGGCATCAAAATTGCACCCAATCCCCCTTTTGCACAGAATCAACAGTGTTTGTAAGCCAGAAGTACAAGTCCAAAGCATTACCCGAATGCTGAAGCAAATAATATTGAGAATGTTTACAGGCGCCTGTATGGAGCCCTCACCTATCTAGTGGTGGAAACAGGAAAAATCACGTGCAAGTGTTCTTGGTCTTACAGTCTTTCCCTTCCATCTTTGTTCATGCCATTTCTCCATAGAAACATGGCTACTAGCCATGATGACTAAATCTTCATGCTTGTAATTAGTAAACCTCAGAATATCAGTACTAGGAGAGAACATCAGGGGGAGGCTTTAGTTTCTATGCTCTGTTGGCCCTCCAAGGCAACTGGTTGGCTACTGTATGAAACAGGATGCTGGACTAGGTGCACCATTGGTCTGATCCTGCAGGACACCTTTTATGTTGATTCATAATGCTTTCAGACATGGACAGAGCACATTCACCATGCCCTTGAGCAAACAACCTGACCTCACATACTTGAGGTCAAACAATAAGAGACAGATGAATTCCATGATCATGATCTCCCCTTTTTTTCTTCTAAAAGCAAAAGTAGCTCTAGGGGAGGAAGGGGAAGTCCTTTTCCTTGGACCATTTCTTTTTAGACACATCTAGGCTTCACTCTCATCAATTCTAGGGATTAATATCCAAGGCCCTCTAGGTTCTTTTCACATTGAATTTTCCAGTTAATCTTCTGTTAATATTGCTGCACCTCAGGCAACATAGCCTTTTCCTGAGCAGTTACCAGTAATATATAGAAGATCATGGCCAGAAGAAGCATTAAATAAAATGCATTTGGTGGAATTTCCAAAGTTGGCTGATCTCCATTGAACCCCAGATCTTCAGCTCCATAGGATAACTCATGCAGGACCTTCTTTTTATATTATTTAAAGGGATAAGATATCAGGTTACCTATTTTGCTTTCAGCAGAGCAATGATAGATTACAAGGATCTGGTAGCTTTCAGCTTCGGTTGGATCCAGCAGTAATTTTCCACTAGCAGAAGGGAACAATTTTTGCTGCTTGCTGCTCCCACTGTGAACCTCGGTTTGCCCCTCATGCTGTTTTGGGGAGCTCAAGCTGGAACAGTGGCGGGGAGGGGGGAGTAGTTCCATTGCACTGGCAGAAGTGTCTGCCATTAGTGGACAATTACTGCTCCAACCCATTATGTGACAGCTCTTTGTGCATCCCTTGGCAAATACCCCCCCCCCCCACACACATAATTAAAGCTATGGACCTGGATAGTTTGGCTGTCCCATTTATGGAATCTGTTTCAGTCCACTTCAGGAACCACTTTTTATGTTTATAGAATAAACAAGAACGGTTTATAGGACAGGTTTGACAGAAGGAAATGTACAACATATGAATCATTAACTTGCAAATGAAATTTTTTAAAGTGTCAAGACAACCTTGCTCCTCTCCATTATGAAGGAGACTAGGAGTAAGGCCTGTTGTGGGAAGAAATACAATGGCCTCTAGAAGGAAGCTCCAGGTGAGTGTCCCGGCTGTGGCTGGTGGGGCAGCAGAGGGAAGGGGAAAATAGAGGGAGGCAAGCCGTGTTTATTTCTTTCTGCTTAACTATAAGGCAGGGCTGTCTCAAGTCATTTTGCTGCCCCAAATGGGTAGTATGGGAGGACAGCCTCATGGTAACAGGTATGGTTCCCTCCACTCCTAACTTATATTGATTTGGGGTTATGTAGTGGCAGCTAAGGTAGAAAAGCACCTCCTCCTATGCCATGTCTTCTGGGTTCCAAGGGTCTGGAATGCGGTTCCATAGCCAGTTACAGGGTTCCAGCTCTGGGTTGGGAAATACCTGTAGATCTGAGGGGTAGAGCCTGGGGAGGGCAGGGTTTGGGGTGCGGAGGAACTTCAGCAGGATATAATGCCATAGAGTTCACTGCCCAAAGCAGCCATTGTCTCCAGGAGAACTGATCAAGGTCATCTGGAGATCAGTTGTAATAGCTGGGTAATTTTCTGTAGGGGAAATGGTATGCTGTGGCTGGGGAACACGGTGATTTCTAGGAGCTCTCCAGGCTCCACAGGGAGACTGCCAACTCCAGTGACTGTTTAAGGGAAGATTGGGATATGTATTTTACCTCAGGACACATTCGATGACTCTCAACAGCAACAGCAAACTGTTTAGAATGTCAGAGGCAAAAGTCAATCAGGCCGCATATACAAACAACCTCTGTGTTCTGACTGGCTATGGGGGGGAGAGGAACAGCAAACTGTTTAGAATGTTGGAGGCAAGACTCAGGTAATGCAGCCAGTGGATGGGGACAGCTTCTGAGTGACACATCATGGAGCCAACAGATTTAGGAATGTGTAGAATGTTCAGAAAGTGCAAGCCTGACAGTAAAAAGCAAACATATAGTTAAATATTTTTTCGCTGGGGATGCAGACATGGGAAAAGCTACTGATCATTTTCCTGTTATGCAGATGGTAAGGACCTAAGACCCCTGCCATGAAAAATATGTGTCCCCAACCAAAGCAAGAAGGACCCACTATATCAGGGTTACCTGGAGATAAATGTCCTGTTCATAGGTGTCAACTTTAGGTGGGCTGGGGAGCTGGAGGCCCCCCCCAACTTTTCCAGGACATGCTGCACCTCCCCTGGAGACAATGGCCTGTAATGTCTCTGGCCCAGCTGCAGCCCCCCCCCCCCCCCCCCGGGAAACTGGAAAGTCTACGCCCTTGGTCTTGTCCCTTTAATAGAGACAATGTTTGAAAATGAGCAGTTGAAGCTTTTCATGGCATCACTTGGTAAATAACATTAATTAGGCCTCTATTAAAGGGCAGGACATTTTTTCCCCTTGAGGCCTTTGGCAACCCCAGTCTCAGGCTATGTCACAAAGCAGTTCCTTTCCTATTCATATTTTAGTGTATTTCTTTTTCAGAATAATATATTAGAATACTAAATGTAATGCAAGGAATATTGGGGTGTTTTGCTGGCATAACACTATACCCACCTCAAAAAGTGCTGTAAAGTGATCTCCACGCCTGGGAGGAGAGAACTTGCTTCCCACAATTAGAAAAGACACCTTTAGACATTTATCTGCTATTCTGACATATTTATTGCTTTACAACTGTTGACCTTATAACCTTAGCTTAGTATTTAGTTCTGACTTTGCATAGCTCGAACATCATCATGTTACATGTTAATTTGCTGTTAAGTCCCTGTCTTTAAGTTTGACCCTCACCTACCATTCCAATGAATTTGGAAAAATGTGTCTTGCAGATGAAAGCTCATACTTTGAATAAACCTTTGTTGGTCTAAAGGTGCCACTGGACTCTAAATTTGTTCTACTGCTTCAGACCAACGTGGCTGACCATCTGGATCTACCTTCCCTATTTGTGATACTGAAGTTGTCTGTGCTTAGTCTTGAAACAGGTATATGGGTTTTTTAAATTAACATCTGTCTTTCTTGTTGAGTCTGAAGTAGGGATGCCAGCCTCCAGGTGGGACCTGGGGATCCCCTGGAATTATAGCTCATCTCCAGAACATGGAGATCAGTTCCGCTGGAGAAAATGGATACTTTGAAGGGTGGACTCTATGGCATTGTGCCCCACTGAGGTCCCTGACTTCTCCAGGCTCCATCTCCAGATATCCAGGAGTTTCCCAACCTGGATCTGACACCCCCCCCCCCCCCACACTGATGGCCAGGTGGGACCTGGCAACTCTAGTCTGAAGGTGGATTGGTGGTAGAAAGTGCCTTGAACTCATAGCTGATTTACAGTAATCCAAAATGGTTTTTCAGGACAAGAGACTAACAGAAGTGGTTTGCCATTGCCTGACTCTGCATAGCAACCCTGGACTTCCTTGGTGATTCTCCATCCAAACACTAACCAGGACTGACCTTGCTTAGCTTCTGAGATCTGACAAGATTGGGCTAGCCTAGACCATCCAAGGTGGATTACAGGATTATAAAAACAATTCAGTAGAATTTATACAATGATCAATACAATCAAAATGGACAGGAAAAGTGAACAATGAGATGAAACCAGTATAATACATACAAGAAACTGGATTTCACTGTTCTTTAACAATTAAATAAAGACAGTGTTACAGGTCCAATAAAATGTGTAGTAAGATGGGGAAATTGAAAAAAGAAAATAGCCTGAAATTACAACCCTGTTACCTTTATGGAACGTACCCTCCTGCCTAACTGTTTTAAAGGTAAAGGTTTCCCTTGCTCGAAAGCTAGTCAAATCTGACTCTAGGGGGCGGTGTTCATCTCCGTTTCCAAGCTGAAGAGCCAGCGCTGTCTAAAGACTTTTCATGTGGTCATGTGGCCAACATGACTAAATGCCAAGACAAATGGAGCACTGTTACCTTCCCACCGAAGTGGTACCTATTTATCTACTTGCAACGTTTTGCTTTTGAACTGCTAGGTTTGCAGGAGCTGGGGCCAGAGACGGGAGCTCATTCCGTCATGCGGCACTCAGGTCTCGAACTGCCGAACTACCGACCTTCTGGTCTGCAGGTCAGCGTCTTAACCTCTGAGCCACCGCAGCTCTGTTTTACCATGTTCCTATTCCCTTTATAAAAATGCCCTCCTGAATAGTTCCATTTTACACATTTTGTGAAACAATGAATGGGAGCCTTTCTACTTGCTTTCTACTAGTATCCTGTGCATTCCCCTTTATAGGAGTTATTTGTGTGTGTGAATCAGAATGTATATCTGCTTTAGGTAAGAATTTCAAATGCTTGCCTGCATATCCTATACTCTCATGTGCTCCTTAGAAGGTTTAAGTAGATTTCCTTTACAGAATTCCAAACAAACTCCCTGACAATGTCTTATCCTCTTAATAGCTGCCTGGAGGGAAGCCAGCTGGTATCAACTAAACTCTGTGCCATGCAGATGCTGAAGATAACAGAATCATCCTTCAAGGCCAGGAGTTGGCAACCAAGTTCTGCCATCCCAACAACAGCTGTGAATTCCTCATTGGTTGCTGAGCTGCTAGGACTCTCTGTGTTCTTTCGCTGATACTGTGATATAAATTAGCTCCATCATGGCCTGATTTCTGTTCTCACCTAGGAGACAGTTTAGTTGCTTAGTTACCACCAAGGGCTGCTTGGGGATATGTTCTGATGTATCCAGGAGGTTTTTTCCTTTTACCCTCGAGATGCTAGATTCTATGACTATATTGTATGTAGGAAAACATATTGAATAAAACCTGGAAGTACTGTATTTTTTTTTTTACTAGGAGGAAAAAGACCCCCCAGATGTTGCCTAAGACCCCCCAAATGAAGAAGTGAATGGACCTGAGAACCATGTGCAGGACAGCATACGGTTTTCAGGTTCATTCAGTTGTTCATCTTCCAATGTATGTATGCCATCAAATATCAGCAATACTCTTCCACTCTTTGCACTGGATAAGCAGGACAGTCCCTATGCAAAAGAATAAATGGATATCAATCCACTATTAAAAACCACAACACTCAAAAATCAGTGGGAGAACATTTTAACCTTCCAGGTCGTTCCATTGCTGACCTAAGAGTGGCAGTCCTCAAACAAAGAAACTTCAAGGGGAGACTCCAATGCAAGATTGCTGAACTTGAGTTCATTCACAAGTTCAGAACAATGAACCCCTAGGGCTGAACTGGGATGTCGGATTCTTATGCGTGTGTGTATTAAGTGCTGTCAAGTCACTTCTGGCAACCCTGTGAATTAATTACCTCCTAAATGTCCTACCGTTAAAAGCTTTGCTCAGGTCTTGTAAACTGAGGGCTGTGTCTTCCTTTTATTGAGTCAACCCATCTCATGTGGGGTCTTCCTCTTTTCCTGTTGCCTTCAACTTTTCCTAGCATTACTGTCTTTTCCAGTGACGCCTCCTGTCTTCTCATGACATGACCAAAGTATGATAGCCTCCTTTCAGCTTTAGTTCAGTTGTGTCAGTTAGAACTGTTTGTAATTGTCCTCAGCTCTTTCCCAGTAGCTGATTGAGTGCCTTCCAGTCTGGGGTTCTCACTTACCTCATTACAGATGCTAATTTTCTGTCCCCAAGCATTTCCCCTCTGCTCTAATCAAGCTGATCACAATGCAAATTGTACCTCTGCATCCTGAGTTCCTTCTCTGCAGCACCCCTCCCCCTTCTGACTGGCATGTAAGGACTCCAACATTTCTATTCCAACTCCGATCTGGCAAAGAAAGCTTTGACTCTCGAAAGCTCATACCCTGAAAATCGTGTTGGTTTCTAAGGTGCTACTGGACTCTTTTCTAGCTGGTCTACTGCAGACCAACCTGGCAACCTTCTGAAACTGTTGTCCCTCATGTTGTCCTTACAACAATGCTGTGAGGCGGTTGCAACTGAGATAATGATTAGCCCAACATCACTCTGTGAGCTTCCCGGAGGTGATGATGGGGAGGATTTAAACCTGGGCCCCCCTGATCCTAGTCCAGCTACTATCACACTGGCTCTTAGATCTCACTTAATTTAATAGTGCTTACTGCTTACTTACAAGTAAAAATGTATAGGATTGGCGTTCCAAGTAAACATAGTAGGATTAGGCTGTAAAATTGCAGTCCTAAGTATGTATACCAGGAAGGAACTCTGGGACTTATTCTGAATAAGCATGTTTAGTACATTATTCAGCCACCACTCACTATAACACATTGATTTAGAATCTGTGTGAGGCACTCCACACCATGTGCAAACAAAATATTCTCTCCCAAATCTTAATACTTGTTCAGAATCACCTTCTTTTCATACAGCTTTAGGAATGGCAGCATAGTTAAAGGCACCTGGGTTTCTCAGTGGTCTACCTTCACGACACACGAAAATTCTACTCATTGTTAGATCAAGATAATCTGTCCCATCAGTCTGAAATTTTCCACAGAGTATATCTACCTTAAGAGGGGTGGAAGGGTAGCTAGATTTCATGGAGGAAAATCCAGTATTAAATAATTGGATTATAGAACTTTTTAAAAGTTGCCATGATCTTGAAGGTATTGACTAATCATCACTAATTTCTGTGCATCCAAAACATGACTTCTTTTGCCAGTTCTGTCAAAAATTCAGTAATATTCCAGCAGTCTTGCCTGCACTAATTTGATGAACATCTGTTGTGCATCTAATAGGGTTGAAGTAATGAGGCTTCAAATTGCCCACTTAAATTAGGGAATCTTTTGCTGGTGGAAGGCTTCTTTCACATGAGGAAAGCTGAATGGAAGGACCAGAGGCAACCCAAGGAAACTAGACCTTAAGGCTACCATTTTAGCTTTTTGTGTTATATGAACAAAACCCAGCCTTTATTGCTGCTGCTAACTCCAACTAATGGGTTGGATCCTGGATCTGTCAGCAGAAGGCACTGATGGTTGTGTTGACCAGCAAGACATGTGGAATGGTCCCAAACTGCGCAGGGATGGAACCAACAAGGTAGGATGGGGTTAGGAGAGGAAGAGGCAAAAAGCAAGAGAGCGAACTCAGGGAGGGCTCTTCTTAAGTACCTAAAATGGGACCTGAAGCAAAGGCTCATGTGGTCACTTGTTCCCCAGGGGATATTTTTTTTAAAAACCCTTAAACTCTGAATGGGGCATAAAGGGATTAATAGTTGGACAATTGTAAATTAATGGTGTAAATTAATTGTAAATTAAGGGGGTGAGGCAAAGGAGAGAAGGAAGAGAACCAATCAAGTTGCGGAGCCAGTGCTTTGGATTAACGACCAGATGTTTGACAGCAGCGTTATCTTGATGGGTGACAGGAAGACTGGATCGCTGCTATTGTCTGTAGCTGGGCACATCTCTTTGTCCTAGGCTGGCTCAGGAGGGAGAGGAATGTGTGTTTTTCCAGGTGAAGTGGTGGGGGGAATGCTTCTGTGATGGAGGAGAGATTCCCTCGTGGCTTCTGTTCAGAAACATCTGTCTCTTATCAGAGCATGGCTGCTTCTCTGATCTGCTTCTGCATCTGCATGCATGGATGTCAGGGCTGCTGGTCTGCATCCTGGTGCTTGTGTGGATGCAGAGGTGCAGGGGCAGAAGGCTTCGGTAGTCCCAGGCCCACATCTGGCTTAGCATGCTTCTTAGGCACAAGGCTTCCCTTGGCCACAGTGTACATTCCATAGTCCAGAATAGGGCACTGCTCTTGGGAACACAGCTCTGTCCATTACCCTGACACACACTTTTCACAGTTCAGCAAGGCAATCATATTCAAGAGTCTTTAATAATGCCATCTGAAGTGTTTGCATGGCAACAGGATCTTGGACTTCCTTTGGACACTGGGCGTACTAGGATCATTATCTCCATGATGATGCCTGCAGGATCAGTAGCAGCTTGCCTTTCAAATACCCTTCAGTGTCTTGTGGTGGTGACTTCAGCTTGAGCTCACTATCAGAAGGGCCTTCAAATATTTTTTGAAGCCCTGAGGAGAAGCTCGTGTTTAGGCTTGAGTTGTCATCTGCCAGACGCCTCAACTGTTGTTGGATTGGTGTGGGCTTGGTTGTAGCCCCAGTTTTTTGGCTGTTAACCTTCTCCAGTTGACAAACAACTTCCCACAGCAGGGAATGCAAGACAGAAATGTATACGGATAGGGCATCAACTTGCTACAGTTTTCATTAACCGATTCAGGCCCACGGGACAAAGGAAAGAACAACTGAAACTTCTTTTCATGGCTCTTGTTGAATATGTATTTGTGCAACATTTCACTTGCTAATTTGCAGGGACTGTAATTTCCAAGCTGGGGGTGCTTATGAGCTTGTGGGGGTGCTGTTGCCCTGAAGGGAAAGGGCCGAGAGCTCCGAACGTTGAGAGGGTGGCAACTGGAGGGGAAAAAACCCTGTCAGTTGAGAGAGGGGCTGAGGGAACCAGTGGAAAGGCAGTTCTCTTGATTGTTGTTACTCCTCAGTTATTTTTAAAATAAAGTCACTTACTGTATTGTTGCTAATTATTCTTTGTGAACAATAACGTTACATGTATCTAACAAGAGTGGCTATGACCACTGGTGTCTTCAATTCATAGCCAACCCCTTTCACCATCACAGAACAGAAAGTGGTGCATGTGAGCCTCCCAGGCCATCTCCTGTCCAGGCAGCGACCAGACCCACCCAGACTTGCTTCACTTGTTTCACTGAGGTTGCTGTACCTTGTTCTTTTGAAAGCATAACTTGGGATCAGGTAGTGGCTTCAGAGGCCAAAGAAAACCTGCATCTTTGGTACCCGCGTCAAAGGAGGAATTTTGGTCCAGTCAGATTTTGATACGCTCCACAGCCTTTGCCAATCATCCCTCACCTGTCTGGCTTTAAAAGACATGGGAGCCCCCGTCCTCTATTGCATCTGGCCACTCTTTGCACAGCTCCAGCAAGACAAACTCCAGTTACCTGGGCTCCTTTAAACGGGAGAGAACCAACGGATAAAAAGCTCAGTTTGTCCAACAGGGGGAGCTAGTGCTCTGGAGAGAGCCTCTTCACATTTAACCTTCCCTGTGTTTGTATTCAGCTGTGTTCCCAACAGTTGGCAAGCAAGGAAAACAAATAAGGTGGAGAGGCAAGCCAGTGCTATCTGATCACATGCTTCTGACACACCTATTTTTGCGGACTCTTGTTCTGCAGGGTAGTCGTGGTCTGCTGTCCCAGCCAGTTGGCGTCTGCTGGGGTGGACTCAGACCAGCCCATTCATGTGGAGATAATCTTGTGAAAAGGGAATTTTTTTCTTAATGAGAACAATTGCTTTGGGGGGGGGGGGAATCTGCTTTGCAAAAAAACTCAGTTGACAAGTTATGAATGTGTCAGTTGACCAGGGTATCATAACTGTAGTAATCAGATGACTAATCCTGGCCATTTGACTCCATCCTCGGTAAGGTGTCCAGCAGCAAAGGAGGACAGGACTTCTTTAATTTGTGACTGGAATCTCTCCTGTGTTTGTATATGAAACACTTAATCTGAGAAGTCACAGAGCTGGTTCATATTAGCTAGCTGACCCCCCACCCCCCAGCAAATGCCTTGGCTTTTCCCTGTATGGACAGCTCACAGCCAGGCAGTGCTTATGTGGGTGGGGTTTTGCTTTGCAGGAAACAGCGCAGCTGCACAGGGGATATTATCGACATGATCACTGCAATGCTCAAGACATTGATTACACAAGTCATGGAGGTTGTGCAAATCACTCCCTGCTTGGAGGCGCTGGTTCATACAAAGAAGCATGAGTGCTGCCTGATCATAGTCTTGGCCAGGGCTCCACAGGCTCCCGAGACTCCTGTGTTTAGGCTGCCACAAGATGGAAGGATCAATACACGGCCTAGTCATATAAGGTAGGGTCTTCCATACCTGGTGATTTCCAGATGCGCTGTATATGGGTCTACTTTCCAAAAGGATTTGGAAACTGCAGCTGCTACAGAACATGGTGGCCAGGTTGTTGGAAAGGACAAACTCCTTGAGGCACAGAAAGCCCAACATGACCTACAGTGCAATCCTAAACAAAGTTTAAGCCCATTAACTTTAGTAGATTTAGAAGGGTGTAACTCTGTTTAGGACAGCATTGTGAGGGTTTCCCCTGGTGAGCACCTTAAATCTGCTATTCAGGTCACATTTTTATCACATCCTTCATCTAAGGAGCTCAGGGGAACATACAGAGGGTTTCTGCACCTCATTTTATATCTACACGAACACTGTGAGGTAGGTTAGGCTGAAAGACTGTGAATTTGCTGAACAAGTCAGGATTTGAACCCATGTCTCACTAGTCAGAGCCAGACATTCAACACACTGAACCATGCTGGCTGCACATAACAATGGGGCTGGGTGATGGGATAGTGGTTGGAATATCTGGCAGACTCAAGTTCCCCATTCTGCTAGGAAGTTTGCTGGGTGACCTTGGGCTAGTCACATACTCTCAAATGAACCTCCTTCACGGGATTCTTGTGAGAATATAATGGAAGAGAGCCAGTTATGATGCCCTAAGCTCCTTGGAGAACAGAAGCGTAAAAATGTACTAGGGAGATAAGGAATTGCCCCAAGAGGATCATATCGCTGAAGCCATATGAAATAAGGTTGCCAAAAGGCCTGGAAGAAAAACATCCTATCCCTTTAACGGAGGCTTAATATATGGAAATGGGCAGGCAAAGCTTTTCATGGCACGGAGGCAAATAGCATCACCTGGTAAATAATATCCATTAAGCCTCTGTAAAGGGGCAGGCAGTAGGCAACTAATTTTGGGACTCTCTCAGAGTTACTGGTTTGGTTTCCTATACTGTAAACAAATAGCCGTACTATTTTATTTATTTATTTATTTATTGGATTTATATCCCGCCCTCCCCGCGAACAGTCTCATTTATGGTGAAAAAGTCACCTGGGGAGGGGAAAAAGCCAGTTGTATTCTGGAATGTAATGTTCACTTGAACAACCAGTCCAGAAGTAGGGTATTTGCTCCTGTTTAACAAGAAGGTTGCTGTTCCTCCCACACTTTAACTCCTCTTGTGAAGCCCTTGTGAAGATTCATAGTGAGACTCAAATGATGGATATACCCAAATTTGTATTGCAAAAACAAAACACAAACCTCTGTATATTAAGAACATCTATGATGTGACTTTTTATTAGGGATACCAACTGCTTGAAGAAGAAATGCCTGTCTCATTAATAGTGGCTTAATGGAATGTTATTTATGAGAGCCAGTTTGGTGTAGTGGTTAAGTGCACGGACTCTAATCTGGGAGAACCGGGTTTGATTCCCCACTCCTCCACTTGCACCTGGCTGGATGACCTTGGGCAAGCCATAGCTCTGTACCAGCTGTTCCCTCAAGGACAGCTTGGGAAAGAGCTCTCTCAGCCCCACCTACCTCACAGGGTGTCTGTTGTGGGGAGGGGAAGGGAAAGGAGTTTGTAAACCGCTCTGAGACTTAAGTGAGTGAAGGGCCGGGTATAAATCCAATCTCTTCGTCGTCTTCTTCTCTATGAGGTGATGTTATTTACTTCTGTGCCATGAAAAGCTTCAGCTACTCAATCTATACATTAATCCTCTGTTAAAGAGACAGAACATTTTTCTCCAGGCCTGTTGGCAATCCTATTTTTTATATTTCAGATTAAGTATATCTGAGGTGTCAAACATAAGGCCCAAGGGCCGGAATCGGCCTGTCCAGGGCTCTTACCCAGCCCTCAAGCAACTGGTATGTAAGGAAATGCAAGGTACTACCCCTTTTTATGTTATCCCTTGGGGAAAAAACCCTAGTCTTATTGGGGCTTTATGGGTTCCCCAGTAAATCAATTGCTTTCACTGCTAGGAATCAATTGATTTTGTTTATATTTTGAGTAAGAAATAATATTGTTAATTGGGTTTGCCTGTGTCATTTATAAAGTTTATATCTCCGGTACCTGGCATTACATTTTAAGGCACACATGGTCCAGCCCAACAAAGTGATATTTATGTCAGATCCAGCCCTCGTAACAAATGAGTTTGACACCTCTGAATTATAGCAATGTTATAAATAAAGAAGGAGAAGAAGAGATTGGATTTATACCCACCCTTCACTCAGAGTCTCAGAGCGGCTTACAAACTCCTTCCCCTTCCCCTCCCCACACAGACACCCTGTGAGGTAGGTGGGGCTGAGAGAGCTCTGAGACAACTGTCCTTGAGAGAACAGCTGGTACAGAGCTATGGCTTGCCCAGGGTCATCCAGCAGGTGCAAGTAGAGGAGTGGGGAATCAAACCTGGTTCTCTCAGATTAGAGTCTGTGCACCCAGTCCACCTTAACTGAGCCCAAAGCAAATCCTTGAAATTCTGGTCATGCCTCTGGGCCTGTATCCAGGCCTGTATCCTTCACCCACTTCTTAACCAGCATCTTCACAGGTAAATGTTGTGGGGGGGGGGGGGGATTCAGCCCTTGAGCCAAAAATGTTGCCTGCCTATGGTACAGGCCAAGTTGCTAAGCATTATGGAACCTTGGAAGTAGTTCAGCATCAGTGATCAGATGAGTGACTACTGGCAAACATGACTGACATGACAGTTTCATATAAAGTGGCTTAAGCTTAAGAGCCAATCTGTTTCAGACCTGCAGGCACCCCAAGGTGGAAGGTGCGCGGGCAACCCATTCCACACCATATGCTTGGCAATCCCAAACAGATACCCCAGTTTGCTCCCAGCTTCCAAATTATATACTTGACAGACAAATGAGATCCCCAGGCTTGACTGTGGAAAAGGCTACTTTGATACTCCCTGCGGGGCATATCACACTATAGATAGCCATGGCGAGGCTGAGTATGATCTCAAACATGTGCCAAGAATGGGTTTCAATTACCCTCTGCCAAAGAATCAGGGAGACAAGATATGACCCAAGGTGGCTCCTAACCTCACAGAAGTTCTCAAAGCCTTCAACAAAGGGAGGCCTGTTTAAAAATTTACTTTCATTCAGGCCTCGACCGCAGCTCCACCTGACCTGGAAGTCTCCCCAGTCCTTGCTCTGACGACCAGGTGCCGGCTCCAGTCACATTTTTCACACTTTGGCACAGAGTGATTGAAACCCATCCCTTGGCACTTGTTTGAAATCTAGCATTCACACCCGGTCTTGCCATGGCTATTTATATAACGTGGTATGCCCAGGAGCCGTGGTTGCCAGGAGCGGCTGAGACAAGTGTTGAGGCTACATATAGGCAGACTCTGTTGCTCACAACAAATCCTCCTTCTCTTTCTGCTGTCTCAAAATGCCCATATTTGAAATCTGACCAATGCGTGCGTAATTTTGTAATCTGGTTGCCTTTTTTAACAAAAAGCCTTGTGGATGGCCTGGCTATTAAAGCTACAGGAGCAAAGATGCCACATTCCAGCCAGCTGAGGGCAGTCTTTGTCTCCCTTTGGAGAGATCTGGGCACTGCCCCTTGTTGTCTGTACAGCTTGAATAAGGGGGAGGAAGAAATGAGAAACCTGTGCAGCTTCTGGAGTTTTCTTGCACTCTGTATGCAGTGTGTCATTGTTTGATATGGACTGTTCTCAGCCACAAAACTGTTCCTTTCCACAGATACAAGGCCCAACCAATGACATCCTTTTGAGGAATCTCAGTAGGGTTGCTAGGACTGGATTGGAAAATACCTGGAGACTTTGAGGATGGATCCAGGAGACGGCAGGGTTTGGGGAGCCTCAGCATGGTACAATGCCATAGAGCCCACCCTTCAAAGCAGCCATTTTCTCCAGGGGAGCTGATCTCTGTCAGCTGGAGATCAGTTGTAAAAGCGGGAGATCTCCAGGCCCCACCTGGAGGCTGGCAACCCTAAACCTCAGTGGGGATGTATTCCCCACATTCTGCTGACTCAGGTGGGCTTGGCTTCATATGTGGCACAAGATTTTGGAAAGAGAACACATTGGATTACAGCTGTTACCACCTCTGTGCATAGTTTGGCACATTGCCTGGCAGAGTAAAGCAATACCATGATTAATTTGTATGTCAGACCCAAAAATAATAACCTGCTGATTGCATCACATTTGAACATGAGATGCTTCTGTCATGCCACACTTAGTAAGTCACCTTCAGTCCTGGGGCTAAGAGCCAAAGGGTCCCACTGTATCTTGGGATCTAAAGCCTTGTAGCCTCCATGGCCCGAGACATAAAATAGAAAGGACGTTATTTCTTTTTTGATGGATGAATATCTTTGGTTTTTTTTAAAAAGCTTACCCAAATCTCATCTTCAGACAGAATGACTGATGCAAGGCAACATTTTGAAGAGAGCTGAAACAAAACTTCATATCAACTGGAAATCTGGCAATTTTTCTAAATTTCAGAAGTGGATTCGGAAATGGTCATTCAGATATACATTTTGCAATGTCATTTTCTTCCCAAATTCATTTCAACTTAATTAGAATTCTGAAGCTTTGAGCAAGTCACAACCTTGCTATCTTTTGCAAAGGGCTCAAATATTGTACAAAGGTTTATTTGGTGGAGATGTTTGGTGTTACATAGGGGAGAAAACTGAAACCTGAATTTCAGAAATGTCAGACAGTTTGGCTGAAAACCAAAGCACTATAGGGATCCACTTAAACATAAATAGGTTTAATACTTAATTCAGCATATTTCTGTGCTGCCTCTCTAGGAAAAATGCTCAAGGTGACTCAGTAGTAAACAATATAAAACAATTAGAATCCTTAAAGACAACCAATAAAAAAGCAATGAACAAGACAGACCAGTAACAATAAAATTATAATAACCACAACTAGTAAAAGCTAGAAGTAACAATCAGAAATGAAAGAGCATTAAAAGCATAAATCTATAAAAGTAATGATCAATCAGAAAGAAATAAAAAATGATATGCAGTCATAGAAACAGATAATAAAATATTCACATGGTCAACAACTAATAGGTATACAGGAAAAGTTTAAGAAGTTAAGCTAAAAGCCTGATGGCAGTATAAAACACCTTAACCCGGCATGTAAAAGTTAAAAGGGCAGGCACCAAGCAAGCTTCCTGGGCGAGAGAACTTCATAAATACCATGGGGTCCAGCAGTAGTCCCCTCACATGACTTTCTTAAAATAATTGGCCAAGTAGCAATGGAACTCCCCAGATCAGCCAGTCTAACCAGAATGGTACCATTGCTGATAGTACTGAAAGACACTGAGAGATCTAAATCAGCAGCAATGTATTTCCCCTGTCACTCTCTTGGGCAAAAAAAAAAAAGTCAATCAGGGCAACCCAAGGGTATTCTGGTCCACAAACTGGACCTGAATTCGGATTAACATAAAACAGCCTGAAGTGTATAAGGTGGCTCGAGCGCCTTGTACAACAATAGAACATTGGACACTGGCCAGTTGTTATTAAGTTACCTGGACCCAGGACGCACATTTTACAGGAGGAGTTTTATTTTATCTTCTGCAGAATTCCAAGGAACTATAGTTCTTTTTTGGAGGAGGGCAGGACTGAGGGTGTTATAGATCTCTAGCACAAAATTCCCAGCTTCCTTATTAGGGAAGCTTGAAAACCTGTCTTTTTGGATCACATCCTTTTCACCCACACCCATTGTGAACTGGGAGTTGATTTTTTGATGGACTGCTCATCATGGGCCTGTTCATTGATGTCCAGTATGTGGCTTCATCTGTTCCTTCTTAATAGTACAATACAGCACAACTGGCTTTTTTTCATGCACATTCTCACAGAGCCCAGTGGTGTTCACCCCCCTCCCGCACTGTGTCATTGCTCTGCTCAGCAGGCAATTGTCAAAGAGACACTTAAATCATATACATCAGTCATATATAAATTGTCTGAAAAAAATCCTACAGTTTGGTGTTCACCTAAGTAAACCTCAGCGACGTTAACAGCTTCTGCTCTCTTTGGACTGGCAGTGTTTTTGCTCAAGTATAGCTTGCCAAAACCCAATGCAAGCCTGTTTGGTGGGTGTTCAGGTCATTTAGTGCCAAACCAAAGAGGAACAGTGAACAGAGCATGTCTGATAGACACAGTTGAACACATTTGCTGCGACATTCATGCCATCCCTTTGCTGTTGTGGTTGTTGCTGTCAAGTCACAATGAATTTATGACGACCTCATAGGGTTTTCAAGGCAAGAGATATTCAGAGGTGGTTGGCCTGGCTCTGCTTCACAACCCTGATATTTCTTGATGGTCTCCCATCATACAAATACTAGCCAGGGCCAACCCTTCTTAGCTTCCAAGATCTGATGAGATTGTGCTAGCCTAGGCTATCCAGGTCAGGGCTACGCCATCCCTAATCCCCAGCAAACACCAGCCCCAGGGTTCCTTGGGTGAAGTCATGACATTTCAATCAGTTTTAAACTGATATTGTTTTGTGGCACACATGTGCATAACTGGGCAGTCACCTATAGACACATGTACAAATCAATCCAGTGCTTAAAGGGTGCAATAAGAAAAGAGATCATTCACAAAAGGAACTCTGATTTAGATGCTGACTGACCAAGGGTAGGGGACCTTTTCGACCTGAGTGTCAGATGCCCTGCAAGATCCTCCTGTAAAATGTTGATGTGCGAGCAAAAAAAAAGGGGGGGGGGATGTACAACAGCATGACATCAGACACAGGTATGGCATCAGAAGTACAAGAGGTGCTTTACTAGATCAGTTCATCTAGTCTAGCATCTTGCTTTAGTAAGTGGCCAACTAACTGCCCTGGAGGACCAACAAACATGGCTTAAAGGCCAAGGCCTTCCCTGGATGTTGCCTCCTAGCACAATATGTAGAGATGGTGCAAGCAGGGCTGCCAAGTCTTACACTTTAGTGGGAGACCTCCAGGGACAGCTCCTTACCCCCTGCTATCACTCAGTAGGGTCAGTGGAGGGGGGGAAAGCTAAAAATCGCTGTCAGATTGGTAGTGTGATATCACGTCCAGGGCAAACCCAGAAGTGACATCACACCATTGACATGACACTCTAGCATTCACCACAGAGTTTCTGGTGAATGCTAGAGTGTCATGCCAATGGTGTGATGTCACTTCCAGGGCAAACCCAGAAGTGACATCACTAATGTGACACCAATGTGAGAGCCAGTTTGGTGTTGTGGTTAAATGCACGGACTCTAATCTGGGAGAACCAGGTTTGACTCCCCACTCCTCCACTTGTAGCTGCTGGATGACCTTGGGCAAGCCATAGTTCTGACAAGAGGTGTCCTTGAAAGGGCAGTTCTGGAAAGAGCTCTCTCAGACCCACCTACCTCACAGGGTGCCTGTTGTGGGGAGGGGAAGGGAAAGGAGACTCCCTTGGGCGGGGTATAAATCCAATCTCTTCTCTTCTCTTCTCTTCTCTTGCATTCACCACAGAGTTTCTGTTAAATACCAGAGAGTCACATTGGTGATGTCACTTCCGGGTTTGCCCTGGAAACTATATTGTGCTGTTGATACACCAATCTCCCCCTTCCCAAGGCCATGTCCTACAGATACCTGCGCGGGGGTGTGTGTGTGCCAATGGCTGGCAACCCAAGCTGCAAGGAGGAAATATACAGGCAGCTGCACTGATACCATAATGTCACTTTCATTTCATTGTAAACCCCCCCTCTGACTTCTCAGGGCTGCCCCTGCCTCCACTGCCACCTTCTGGAAGGAGACCAGGTCTGTGCCAGGGTATTGCTAGCTGCTCAGCAGCCCAGCACCACTGAGATAGCAGCCCTTGTGCCTCCAGTTAAATGCTGTTGCGACTGCAGGCCTGATGCCTCTATGACTTCACCTCAGGGAGAAAGTGGTAGAGGCATCATGGCTGTTATTGCCGGTGCGCGGAGCTGCTGAATAACTAGCAGCAGCTAGTGCTGGTCCTGTCAGGAGGAGGTAGGGATGCTGCCTGTAAGGAGTCCAAAATGGTGGTGATCCACCCCCGACTAGTGGAAACATCGCTGGCATTCATTGATATCCCCCTGTATTTTCATTACCCTCACTGACATAACAACTGGGGACTTTTCAGTTTGGATGATCATTCACCTTCATCCCAAACTAGCCTTCCCCAAACCTGTTTTAAAAGTACCCCAAATTCCCGCCATCCCCTCTCATCCCTCTGTCTTTTATCTACAAAGTGATCACTCCTAAGCCCAAGAGTATTTTTAACTTTTGATCTGCCTAACTTTGGAATATATGACCTAGTCAGGCCAAGTGTTTATGGCTTTTGCAAAAGAGGCATATTTTTAAACCCGGCTGTGGGGGGTCAGACAGGTTTCACGGCCATTTGAGTACTGTAAGCAGCAGCAGCAGCAGCAGCGGCGGTAGCCGGCTCCTGTGAGTGGTTTATGAGGGAGGAGAAGTGGAGGCTGGGCTCATTTGGATCTCCCTACAGAGCAGTAGGTGACCAACGAGACTGTTAGCAAGGAGGGCTTCCAGTAGAGTCTCTTACTTTGCTCAAATGTTTCCTGGTAATATAAATAGTGGGCTGTCAAGGTACACTGGGCCAGAACTGAAGTCTTTCATTGGCTGCAGTCACACACACTAAATAATCCACTTTCAGTGCACTTCCAATGCACTTTGAAACTGGATTTTTACTGTGTGAACTGGCAAATCCAGTTTGAAAGTGCACTGAAAGTGGATTGAAAGTGGATTATTTAGTGTGTGTGACCGCAGCCATTGAGAACTGCCGTTAATAAGAGAGGCAAATAAATACGTATCTTGCACAATTAGATTTAATTTTGATTTTAAAGTTGGTGAGTTTTAAGGGAAGAAGGTACCCTAAGAGCTTGTTATCTGATAATGGCGGCAGCAATGGGAAAAAGAAGAAAGAGGTGGCTAATGTAGATAACTGCGCAGAATGGATTTGAATGTATATTTCTCCTACTTAGCCAGTTCATCCTCACCCCCTCTGAGCAGATTTATTGTTTTCATGAAAAAGGGGATCTTGCTTTGACCGTACTCCGTAAGAAATTGGGACCCCTCAGACCTCTCTCCTCATCTGTCAGGGCTGGGCCCAATCCTGACAACAGCCTCTTCTCTTCCAGTTCTTTTAACAGGGGTTCATGCCTGAATGACGTACAACTGGATTTACAAAAGGTCTACAGTTCCCCCTTTTTCTTCCCTCCCCATTTATATCTTTAGTTATAAAGGTGTCTTCAGAATGATTGTACACTGTATGTATCTGATGAAGAAGGGTCAGATTCATGAAAGCTTTTGCTGAAATAAAATGTAGTTAGTCACAAGATTTCAGTTTATTTTTACTGAAAGAGACTAAAGACTATGCATTATATCCCCTCCGCCCCCCCCCCCCCCCCCTTCAAGTCCATGCAGTCAAAAGTATATTGTGTGTTCTGTGCTGGCAACTGAACTGTGCACATACATGGGCCCAATTTGGATTGGGACTGTGAAGTATGGGGGGAGAGAGCTTCAGGTCACACTCATGCTGGTTCCCTGACCTGAAATGGCCCCATGGGGCACTATTTGTTGGGAGCCTCTCGTGCAATAGTGGGGTACTTTCAAAGAAGCAGCTGTGTTAATCTATTGTAGCAAAATACAATTTACAACAAGTTATTCCTGCCTGAGCTTTCATGAGTCAGAATAAAAAGCTTCTGTTCATGTCTATATTGCATAGTGTTCTAGAATCACAGAAGCAGGCTGTGCCTTTTTTGCTGTTCACCAGAGCAACTATCCCTGAGATTCTTTGGGAAGAAAGACTGACTTTTAAACCACTTGTAAGTCTTTAGTGTAAATATACCTATCCCTGTTTTTAAAAAACATGTTTTCATTGTGGAGATTTTACTTCAGCTTGGAATCCAAACTGGAATGGTTCATTTATGAATATTCCCATAAGGGCTATTTTGGGGCAGGAACGCACAGGAATGGAGTTCCGGCTGGCTTCCGTGTTGGCCACACCTACAGCCCCCCCCCCCTGCCCGTTTCCCCAGGTGCCTTGCAAGCTGATCCAGGGAAGCCAAGCCGATCCAGGGAGGGAAGGCAGTATAAAGTGCCTCCCCTCCTTGGGTTCCCCAGATGCTCCACAACTGCAGGGCACCTGGGGAAGCCGATCCAGAAACAGCCTTCCTTCCCTCGGGTTCCCCATGCACCCTGCAAGCCGCGGGGCACCTGGGGAAGGTGTGTGGCCTAATATGCTAATGATTTTCTGCTGTTGGGTGTGGCCTACAAAAAAAGCTCTGCTCATAATGGTATTCCCAAATTCTCCACTTTCCAGGTTTCCCCTTATTTTGCTCTTCTCTTTATTTTGCTCTTATCTTTCCCAAACCTCATGCAATATGATCTTTTTGAAAAGATGTCAGTCAACGCGTGTGGAGAGGGAAATGCACATTTTTGAAGGTCCTGCCCATATTGACATCAGTTTCCTTGCTTCATCTCCTCAAGGCCACTGTTTTCCCCCTGGGCTTTGGGGATTTATTTAAAACAAATGACTTGTAGAAAGATCACCACAGCAGTAGAACATCATGACTGTCTATTGTCATGGAATTTCCACTGGATTTTGTGCTTTCATTTTAAAAAGTAAGTCTCTCTAGCACTTTTATTGCCAAGATACACCTTTCCTCTTATATCTCCGCAACAAAAAGGGCTAGAGACGTTTATATTTTTTAATTGAAAGCTGGGAATTCAGAGGAATCAGTAGATTGGTATAATGTCATAATGCTGCAGTATAGTAGCAATTACTGATTTTTTTAAAAGCCTGAAAAAAGCCCTCTTTGCAGCGGGGGAAGATTGCAAGGGATATTGTGGTTGACTAGAACAAGGTATGCACAAAACTCCTGTATGGATCCTCTGTCGCCAGTGCAAATCTCTCTGTACCATTATCAAAATGGAAATGGAGGATCATCGCTGACTGGATGCAGCCATGAAAAAAAAGAGATACAACATAATTTGCAAAAAGCAACTTAAATGCAACTACAAGGATGGTGTGGGCTGATAAAGAAGAGGTAATGTTCTGACACATGCAAGATGCCATTTTTCTTATGGTGTTCTTTATTTTGGAGCACTACAGATGGCAAGCATAGGACTCTAATCATTTGGCCATTCTTTCAATAGCGACTTGGAAAAGATAATTATTAGCTTCATTGTTTGTGTACAGGAAATGTACATGTGACCAATAATCTTCAGCAATGTAGAACAAGCAACCGTTGGTACATTTCGGAGCATTAAGAGGGACCAATAGCCTGGAGGCAACAGAGTTAAATTCTGCATCTATGTAAGTTCTAATCCATCATAACAGATCTTTGAAACACAGAGCTTTGGTTTTAGCTCTTCATTCCAGCTGCTGCTGTTGCAGAAAGCCAGTGGCAGAGCAAGGAGACTGCATCAATTTAAGTCATGAAGCAAGGAAGCCAGTGAACGCTTCTCACCAAGGTTACTCAGCAATGTCATATTTGCGCCTGCTGATAAATTTAGCCTTGACTGGCTTATAAATTAATATAAGCTGCAGCTGTGGAAGGGAGAAAGTCTTGGAGGCCTGTTTCTCCACCGTGTAAGAAGAGGAAGACGTGCCCTTTTCCTGGTATATACTGTCCTGACGAAAACTGCTACTCCCAGCTGCTTCTAGATGATTGCCAAAAAAGTCTGGGGTTACAGGGCTAGTGCAAGGAGACTGGATCAACTGCTCACCTAAATGAGGTTGATCCAATCTCCTGCTCCCCTGCAGAACATCTCACCAGTGGAAAGCCCAGGTGGAATCTTTATGAGCAGTGGCTGGCTTCTCATGGCTGCATCTACACATCGTTGAATGTTGTGCTCTCGTTGTGCGATAGCAATTGTTTGCAACTGGATTGCCCTGTCCGCCCAGGAAAATCCAGTTGCACATGATCTCTGTGCAGTGACGAGAGTGCAATATCCAATGCAATGATGCGAGTGCAATGTGGATGCAGCAGTGAGATCACCACTGTTAGTGTCAGATGATCTACACAGAAGGGTTTGCACAGTGCCAATGCCACGTGAAATTAATGTAAAGCTGTGTTTTTATTAGCATTGTAAAACTGAGAAAGTAATTTCTTTTTCATGCTGGGTGTAGTCTTGAGTAAGTACCAAAGATATCTGTCTGTCTGTATGTGTGCGATGTGCCATCAAGTCGCTTCCGACTTATGGCAGCCCAACCTCCAAAACATCCTGTCATTAACAGTTTGGCTCAAATCTTGCAAACTGAGGGTCGTGGCCTCCTTGCAATGCATCTCCGGTTGAGTCCTCCTCTTTTCCTGCCACCTTCAGCTTTTTCTAGCGTTATTGTGTTTTCCAGTGAGTCTTGTCTTCATATAAATTGACCCTTGTACGATAGCCTCAGTTTAGTCATTTTAGCTTCCAGAGAGAGTTCAGGCTTGATCTCTGACAGACCAATAATCCTGCAGCAGATGAATTCTCACCAAGTGGAAGAACATCAGCACTACTACAAGTCCTGCATGGAAGTCACTGTGAGTTAAGGCTGTCAGCTTAAACAAACAAACAAAAACAATCTCCTCCTCCTGGTTTTTTGCTTAACTTCAGCTGGATTGAGTCTTTGGTCTGTGGACACACCCATCTACCAAGATATCACATTGCACTTTAGGGCACGTTCTCAAGAATACTTAAAACAGATTAATTTCTCTCTGACATGCTTTCTGACCACTGTTTATCATACCCACAAACTACTGTTCTCAGGATCCTAAATATCAGTACCTAAGATGCATCGTAAAGCTCCTTAATAATTACTCAAGGATCCAGTCCCAATCCATTTGGTTACATGCATTGTCACCATTTCACATGTTGTGCTTCTGCCAAGTCTCCCCCCTGCTTCATCTGTTGTGGCTGGCAGGGGTCCTCTCTGTGCTGCTACTGATGGGAGTTTTGCCACTTGCTAATAAATTAGAACAGCAGGCACACATACAATGGGAACTATGAAATGCACATTAACCACACCGAAGCTATCTCAAAACTTATGCTATGATTGTATAGAATTGTATTGTATTGTATTATGTTTTAATCCTTTAACTTGTTATTTCTATAGGTTGTAACCCGCTCTGAGCCCTGCTTGTGGGGGAGGGTGGGATAAAAATGGAATCAAATAAATAAATAAAACCATCCCTTCTTGTCTATGTGGGATGCTGGCCCATTACTACCATGCAGCAAAACTGAAAGAGAGCCAGTTTGGTGTAGTGGTTATGAGTGGTGGACTCTAATCTGGAGAACCGGGTTTGATTCCCCACTCCTCCACATGCAGTCAGCTGGGTGACCTTGGGTCAATCACAGTTCTCTTAGAACTCTCTCAGCCCCACCTGCCTCACAGGGTGTCTGTTGTGGGGAGAGGAAGGGAAGGAGATTGTAAGCTACTCTGAGACGACGACTTCTTCTTCTTCGTCTTCTTCTTCTTCTTCTTCTTCTTCTCCCCATAAAAAATTGGCCACATTATGCATCTCCAGTGACTGGTGTGTTTTTTTATCTCTAACAAACAAACAGACATACAAAACATACACAAAAAAGATGCATAAAACGTGGAGGACAAGATATCTAAAGAAGTTTACCAAATTGTCTCTCATGTTATCTAGTTATCAATTGGATGAATAGGTAAAAGTAAGTAAAATAGATGACCTGAAAAAGAATAAAATAATGCAGATGATCTACAATCGTTATTTAAGTAGTAGAGTGACTCTGGTTGGAAGTAGAGTGTAAAAGTTCAGTTCAGTTCAGTTCAGGTAATTTTCTAGCCATATATAGAATCTGGACCATGTATTATTGAATTTCTCTTCCTGAAATCTTTTCAAAAATAAAGTTAATTTGTCCATTTCAGCAGTTTTCAGTGTTTTATTTATAAGTTCTTCTTTAGTAGGTACTTCATCTTTTCTCCAATATTTTGCATACAATATTCTAGCAGTTGTTAATACATAAATAATCAAATGAAAATCCTCATTCTTACAGTTTCAGGTCTCATATTCAATAAAAATAGTTCAGGGGTAAAGGGTATAGTAATTTTCAACATTTTTTTGTAAAATTCCATGAATCCAGGCCTAATATTGCTTAACTCTATCACACATCCACCACATAGGATAAAATGACCCAACAGATTTTTTGCATTTCCAACAGTTACTTGACAAATTGGGGTAAAATTTTGCTAACATATCTGGTGTTTTATGTCATCTATAAAACATTTTATAAATGTTTTCCTTATACGAAACTGCTTTTGTAATTTTTATATTTGTTTTCTATATCTGAGCCCATTAATCAGCTATTCTTCAGAATAAAGCAATATCTTATAAATTTCAACCATTTTAGAACAGAATCCTAAAACTTTATCTTTAGCATATCTAGATTGTATTTGTACCAGTCCCCACCAGCTAATCTCAGAATTTATGTTTTTTATAGCTTCAGTTGTTTCTAGCTCATTTTTGTTATTCAAAAGGTCCTCATATTTCAAAAAATACATTTTAGAAATCAGGTTTGGATTAGTAAACGCATCCTGGAGTCCAGTGACTGTTCTTAAAGCAGTTCCTCCTAAGTGCTGCAAGTGGAACCGCGTTCACAGAAAGGAGCTTTCCCATCATCTTCCAGCTGTAGGTCTTGGTGGTTCATTACACCTTAGAGACAGAGAAATTGTCAGAAATCTCACATGATCAGAAGTGTGCTTGAATCAACTGAAAAAACTCAATCACTAGCTTCCAAATTAATTCAGGCTTGAGATCCAACTAACAGCAAAAGGCTTTATTTATGAACAAATGGAAGGAGTTCCATGGCCTTGCTTGTACAAAGCAAATAATTACGTATATTAGATTTTCTTCATTAAAATGATCACATGCATTCTTCAAAAAAGTTGTGAGGGATGTGATACCTCACCCTGATTTCATTGTTGTTTATGTGGTATATGAAAGCATAGATGCCATTTTACAAAAAGCTTCCTTACACTGAATCAGACCATTGGTCCGTACAGTCTACTGTGATCAGCAACAGCTTTCCAGAATCTCAAGTAGAGATTTCTCATACCACCTCTGCATGCAAAGCAGATGCTCTACCACTGAGCTACACCCTCTCCTGAGAAAAGCTGCAATTCTTCAGTAGACCAAGGGATGAAGCTGCAATATAGAAATGAATAACTGTGGCAGGTAGGGAAACCTAGGCTCCCAGAGTCTGTATCAAGGACATATGTGGTCCCCTCAGCAGAGGATATCATATCCCTTAACTTACCCTAATGATTCCTACAGAGGAAAAATAGTCTGTAATCAGAAAAATTTATTGAAAGAAAAACCTATTTGCCCCAGCTTCAGATCCCAGTATTCCCACAGCCGGACACGTGTCCTTCTAGCAGTGGGTTCTTGTTTACTGCTTCCCTAGCTGGCACATAGAAGGGAGAGGGCAGCAGAGTTTGCTTTCCAGTGAGACAATGGACACTCAATTTATTCATGTACAGCACTGCTGGACTTTTTTTTTTTTTGAGGGGGAGGGTTTCTCCCAAGGAGATCTGACTTCCAAATGTTTTTTTATTGTTAAAGCCATGACATAAAGTGGCCATCTCCATAGCCTGAAAGAACATCAAAAACTCAACTGTATTCTAGACTCGAGCTCAGTAATAAAATGTAGATTATTATTACCTGGCTGCAGCCTTACCACAGTGTCGCTTGCTGTTTTTTGTACTTACCTACCCACTGCTAGCAAGTGGCTAGCCAGCCAAGATGGAGTTTTACAGCTTCAGAGAATAACAACAAATCTATATCGCCTGGATATGTTTTAGGTCTGTGGGACCATAGCACTCTGAAGTAATATCCAGTCATTTACCATGCTTCTCTGAAGACTGCTGACAGCAGCATTTTCGGGAATTATTCTGAATGTGCACAAGGTCTCCTGTTCTCAGAACATTCGGCTCCCATGTGCCCATTCTGGAAGACCATGCACAAATTTATAAATATAATTGGATTTTCCATGGAACATCTTGACCTCTTAGAGGTGGTATGGGGCTTAAAAGTGCTGTTTGCTCATGCCCAGGTCCAGCTGATAATCAGCTACAGATGTGATGTACGGAGCATAAAATGTCCAAATGCTATTTTAACAACAAAATGCTCAGATCTCACAAGCGACTAGGCCAATATCTTGTCCAGCATCTGGAAGGCCAACAAACAGGACACAGAGGCCAGGGCCTTCCCCTGATGCTGTCTCCTAGCACTGGTATGCAGAAATTTGCTGCCTTTGAATATAGAGTTTCCCTTTTGTCACCATGGCTAGTAGCCGTTGTTGGGTCTTTCATCCATGAATCTGTCTAATCCCATTCTGAAGCCTCCATGTTCATGGCCTTTCACTATATCCACTGGCAGTGAACTTGAATTTCCACTTAACCATGAAGCTCACTGGATGACCTTACTGACCCAACTCTCTCTCTCAGCCTGTCTTCACTTACAGGGTTGCTGTAAGGATAAAATATGGTGGAGCAAACAATGTTAGGGTTGCCAGCTCTGGGTTGGAAAACACCTGGAGACTTTGGGGGTGGATCCAGAAGAGGGCGGGGTTTGTGGAGGGGAGGGACCTCCGCATGGTACAATGGAGATCAGTTGTAAAAGCAGGACATCCCCAGGCCCCACCTGGATGCTAATGTAGAAAAACACTGTGTTAGAACAAAACATACAATACTAATATGCTATTATGTCTTCATATATTGATTTACATCATATATTTAAATACAATAAAGACCCGAGTGTATCTTATCCATTATAGTACAAAAACTAAAGAAGAATATATATGTAGTGGAAAAGTCCACAGCTACAGAGACAAATTTCAGTGCTGTAGATATTTTGCTATCTGTTGAGAGACTGATGAGAGATGCAGCAGTCATCAGTGCCAAAGTGCTGGATGCTGGCAACCCTAAACAATGTAGTCCGTACTGAGCTCCACAGAGGAAGCATGGGATTCACATATAATAAAATAAAACATCAGGTGATGATGACTCTGGATTCATGTTGGAACATGCTTTCTAGCAGCACAAGTTTTCCAATCCTATCTAGTTATAATAACATTTGTCCCATGCAATTCATGCAATTCATACATGTTATAGAATAGATGACAATTATGATGTCAGCCCCCAAACACGACCATGAACCTATGCAGGGGGGTTTTTTGTAGAAAAAGCCCAGCAGGAACTCGTTAGCATAATAGCCCACACCCAACAGCAGAAACTCATTAGCAAATTAGGCCACACCACTGACAGCACAGCTTATTAGCATATTAGGCCACACCCCTATGTTACCAGAAGAGTGGTCATCCAGCCACACCCATCTTTTGCTTCTTATTCTGTTCACCTTGTTTGTTGTCAAAACCCAGGGCTTTTTATGCAGCAGGAATTAATTTGCATGTTAGGCCACATACCCCTAATGTAGCCAATCCTAATGAGTTTCTGCTGTTGGGTGTGGCCTATTATGCTAATGAGTTCCTCCTGGGTGTGGCCAAGTCAGGAGCCAGCTGAAACTCTGTTCCGGTGTGTTCCTGCCCCCAAATAGCCCTGAACCTATGTAATGTCATCTGTACTGGTGGTGGAAAAGTGCCTTCACGTTGCAGCCAGCTTATGATGACCCCTTATGGGGTTTTCAAGGAAGGAGACAAACAGAAGTGGTTTGCCATTACTTCCCTCTGCACAGGGAGTTGATGAATCATTGGTGCTGTGTGTATTATGTATTTATTCTTGGTTTTAATTTTTAATTACTCATTGTATGTCCTTTTTCTGTTGTAAGCTGCCCTGAGCCTTGCTTGCAAGGAAGGGCAGCCTACAAATCCAAACAAACAAGCAATAGCAATCCTGGACTTCCCCGGACTCCCATCCAAGTACCAACCAGTGCCACCAACTTTGCTTAGCTTCTGAGATCTGACAAGATCATGCTAAACTGGACCATCCAGTTCAGGATATTAACTTTACTAGAACCAACTAACATCTCACAAAGTCATGCAAAACTCTTCTGCAATGAAAAAAAAATCAAATGGGGGCAGGGAGGGGAAACAGATGTAGGGTGGGCATGCTTCAGTTGCAGTTTGTAAGATGGAACTGAGGAAGTCTTATAAAACGGAGGTTGGTTAGGTTGCACTCAGTGCAAAATAGGTTGCCACACCAAATGTTATGGGGTGGAGAAACAAGGGCTGCTCTCCCTTTGAAAATGTATAAACCAGGAGTAATTCAGACCCATCTCATCCACCGTTCAGAAGAACACTTGGATCTCTTGCAAGGCAGAGAGCAGAAGCAAAGTAGAATGTGGTAGCCCAAGAGAACTTAGCTCAGACTATTAGGGATGTCAGCCTACAGGTGGGACCTGGGGATCCCCCAGAATTACATCTCATTTCCAGATTACAGAGATCAGTTCCCTGGAGAAAATGGATGTTTTGGAGGGTGGACTCTATTGCACTGTACCCCATTGAGGACTCTGTCCTCCCCAGGCTCCACCCCCAAATCTCCAGGATTTTCTCAGCCTGGATCTGGCTACCCTACTGACTGGGCAGTCCTAAGCAGTTATACCCTTCTAACCCCCTGCACCCATGCTGCAATCCTGGTCCAATTCAGCCATGCCCCCCCATTTACAATGAAAAAAACACTGGGGAATTCTGAATGGTAGAACTCCCAGCATCTCAGCTACCTGGAGCCTCAGAGCTCTTTTGATAGCTGAGACATTTTTATTTATTTGTTTATTTTTATTATCTAGATTTCAGTTTTATAATGCTTATATATTTCTTAGGCTGTCGGCTGTATTTCTTAGATTTTTATTTGACTTTTTTAGATTTGCCAATAGTTTTATTTCATATATCGTTTTTTGAGTACATAATAGAAAAGAAACCAAGAATTACGTCTGTGAACACTTTTAAATTGAAATCAGTGCCTTGAATACAAGCTTTTCCCACAAGGCAGCTGTGAAGTATTGTGCTAAGTCATCAGGTGTGGCGCTGAATGTGCTTAACTGTTGTGTGTTTTTTTCCTTGAGTGGAGTTGCAGATCAGAGGTGCAGGCCTTGGAATCCTGTCTGAGAATCTCAGAGCTGCAGCACACGCACCCATACACGCACAACAAGCTCTCCAACAAAGGGAGCCCTGCTCTGGCCCAGCCGGCTGGGGGTGGGTTGTATAACAAGGCGAAAACACAAAAGGGGGCTGATGAATCGGGAACTCAGACAGCAGCCTTGCAAGGAGGCCCTTGTCTTCAGAGTGACCAAGGATTTCCTAAACCCACACAGCCAAAAACGTGTGGCATCCAGGCCTGGAAAAAGAACAGCCTGGGATTCCATCCCTGCCTTTACGTCAGATTCCCTTTTACCATTGTACAGCTTTGGAAATTAGCGATCAATACCAAACAGAAAGCCCGTTGTTCTGGAGAGGGCGGGTGGCCAGCTGTTTATCTCAGGCCATGTCAATGCTCCCCTTGTTAGCACAGTGACTGCCATCCCCCCCACCCTCAGCCTAAAGAGCCACTCGCAGTGCAAAAGATGAAGGATGGTGTGAAGCTGCTGCTGGTGGGGAACATTTCCTCTAGAGGATATGGATCTAACCAGCAAGCAAGGCAACAGTCAGAAGAGGCTGAAGCAGGGTCTGTTGATGGCAAGCTAGTCTGCAACTGGAATACTGATTGGAGGAGAGAGACTCAGGGGATTGGGTGCTGGGCGGCGGGGTGGGTAGAGACCCTTGCTCAGCAAAGAATTCTTTCAGCTTTTGCCATCTGTTAGCCTTATTTAACCTCTCTGTAAAAAAACTGTATCCTTCGCTTGTCACAGAGATGTCATTCTCTACCACCCCCGGACCCCAAACCAGGCAGCGGAGGGTTGGCGGCATCTTCTTGCTGCCTGAAGCAGACCTAGGCTGCTCTTATGTTCCTCCTGTGTTACAATTATTTAGCCTGGGTGTGGCCAGAGGCCCAAACTGTTGACCTGGCTTGGAGTTGACCTTGGCTTAGCCCATGGTCTGTTGCTCGCCTGGGGTCACTCAGCACTGTGGATCTAGGACAGGGGTCCCCAGTGGAGTGCGCATGGCACCATGATGCTTATCGACATCATTTTTCCTGGTGCCCACTAAGTGTTTTTAGAAAGTGGGTTGAGCCAGATTGAGCTTTTCTTCAGCAAGTTTTCTGATACACTATGCAGATTTTTTTAAAGTGTTGCTGTGGCAACAGCTGCCAACACAGCATAAGGATCTTCACTGTGTGACTGAAGGTGGGCCATTTTGTGGCTGGCTCATGTCCCCATGGCAGCCATTTTGTGGCTGCTCCCACTACACAATCAGAATTCCAAAGGTGCCCACTGGCTAGGGTTGCCAGCTCCGTTTTGGGAAATATCGGGAGACGTTTGGGGTGGAACTTGAGGAAGGCAGGGTTTGGGGAGGGGAGGGACTTCGATGTGGTATAATGCCATAGAATCCACCTTCCAAAGCGGTCATTTTCTCCAGGTGAAGTGATTTCTGCTTCCTGGAAATCAGTTGTAATCCCAGGAAATCTCCATCCACCACCTGGAGCTTGGCAGCCCTACTACAGGCTCTGAAAGGTTGGGGATCCCAATCTAGGATAAGCCCAGGAGTTTGAGTTGTGCCGGAGAGCTTCTCCCCGCTCTTTCTAAATAGTTCCCTATTTTTGTGTATACCACTTTGATGCCTTAGTGGAGGGGAAAGTGGCATAAATATTCTGTGGAGATAGAATTTTGCTCTGCTACGGCTTGAAGGGAACGAACATGAATATTGTATTAAAGATTTTTTGAAAAGGATGTTCTTTAGAAGGCTTCTGTGGTTTTGCCCAACATGAGGCAGTAGAGGCAGCTGGCTGAAAGAAACGTTGTACGTACAGAGGCTGTGTTCACACACACTAAATAATCCACTTTCAATCCACTTACAATGCACTTTCCAACTGGATTTTGCCAGTTCACACAGTAAAATCCAGTTGGAAAGTGCACTGAAAGTGGATTGAAAGTGGATTATTTAGTATGTGTGAACACAGCCACAGGGTTGCCAGCTCTGGATTGTAAAACTCCAGAAGATATTGGGGGTGCAGCCTGGGGACGGCAGAGTCTGGAGAGAGGAGAGACCTCAGTGGGGTCTAATGCCATAGAATCCACCTTCCAAAACAATCATTTTCTCCAGGGGACCTGTAGACCAGTTGTAATTCTGGGAGCTCTGCAAGCACCACCCGGCAACCCTATTGCCATCCATTCCTCTGTGGGAAAATAAAAGGCCATATTTGTGGACAACATTGCAATGGAGTCAAAATTCTCCTACCTTGGGTGGCCTCACCAACAAGGGACACAGTGTGTCTCACAATACACAAGCCGTCACTCCACATATGCCTCATCTAACGTGATGACAGGCATTTTGTTGAACTGGGGGGTGGCTCAGAAAAGGCCTCTATTAGAAAGGGGGTGCTTAAAGCTGCCTTATCCAGAATCAGACCAGTGGTCTCATCACGGTCAGTATTGTTTACTCAGACTGGCAGCAGTTCCCCAAGGTCTTAGAGAGAGCTCTTTCACATTACTTACTTCTTGATAACTTTTTTAAAAACTGGAGATGCCAAGGATTGAATCCGGGACCTTCTGCAAGCCAAGCGGATGCTCTGCAGCTGAGCCATGGCCCTTCCCTTGAGCTGCAGCTTAGCCTCAGGCTGGCTCCAAATTACTCCCTAGTCCATCACTTGCACATTTACTTCATGAATTGTTGCATTTTTGAGGAAGAATGGATTGCACCTACCCCTTTTGACAGAGGGCTTTTTTGCTCTCACAGTTGACTTGTGGTGACCCTGTAGGGTTTTCAAGGCAAGAGACCTTCAGAGGTGGTTTGCGATTGCCAACCTCCATGTCACAACCCTGGTATTCCTTGGAGGGCTTCCATCCAAATGCTAGCCAGGGGCGACTCTGTTTACCTTCCGAGATCTGATGAGATCAGGCTAGCCTGGCCAGCATGAAAAATGGGGAATCTTTCCCACTTTGGATCTTTTTCGTTTATTTAAGGTATTTCGATTCCATCTTTCTCCTTCAAAAGAAGGACCCAAGGCAGGTTATGGGGAGGAGGGGGAGGGGAACTGATAAGGATGTGCTTTTACGATAACTATTTTCTGGAGTGCGGGACTCATTAAGGTCTTGCTGACATTAAAATGAATGATGGCCTCATCAAGGACCCTTTGAAATATCCTAAATAACTGCCACATCTAAGTACCTCTGAAGCTCTCTTGAACAGCTCTGTTTTGCACTATTTCTTGACTATCAGGATTGTGGAATTCTTCACCATCTTCAGCAAGCTATTTCATGACACTGTTGTGGCCACCCAAGCCCACAACTGGGATTTGACAACTCTCATTAGAACAGACTACACTGCTAAACAAACCTTGCTGGGATGACTGGAGCCACTCATATTGGGAGTGGGGATCCTTAAATAATACTTTTGAAAAAGATTCTTGAGCATGCCAGAATACTAGGAAAACTGTTCCTTATCTTTGGGCTTGTTCAACCCTTCCCCTCCAACCTTTCACAGATGAAAATAGGGCCCTGCTGGGAAAACCCCTGTTCTCATGTGAAGTATTGCTTTACGTGTCCTGTCCCTTCCATTATTACACCACTGAAAGCTTTTCACTGCCAAGATGATTTCTGTGACTCTGGGATAGCCTGCCTGGCCTGACTTAAAAGCCAAGGGGGTGTTTGTTCTTTGGATTAAATATCTACTAGAGAAACATAATTATCCTTTACTACTTTACTGGTGAAATGAAATGAACTTCTGGGGCTACAGAGTATTAGTGGAAGGCTGTGTGCTACATGGGACTTTACCGTTCATCTGTATTCATTTACATGCATGTACGTGACAGTAAAGATGTACCCCATTCACAAGTCTTGATGAATGACGATTTCATTATGCAAGTACTATTTTATATTTTTACATTCTTCTTATATTTTTGCATTTTTTGTTATGAGTATGATAAGTTGTGATTTTCCGATTTTACATGTTGCTATATTTAGAAATACTAGCAGTTTTTACACGTTATGGTTAGCTTTTCTTATGGGTCACGTTTGCCTGCCCAGTCTGATGGTGTGCCTCGCTGGTAATTTGGGTTTTTGATAGCTTAGGTTAGTTTTTTTGTGGTCCATTCTGACTAGGATGGTCAGGGATACCTCCAAGATGACCCAGATAGATGTGTGCATCACTGCCAACGGATTCCAGTTGCGGGACCCTTCGCCTGATGTCTCCGGTCCCGAGGGGGGGAATTGTAAGCCCGCAAGACGCCTATGCGCTCTTATGAATGAGAAATACGTAAGTGATAAATAAACTGTGTTAAATGTGTGAGAAAAACTGTGAGGCAGAGTAACCAGGGAGAAAACAGCTGCAGACATCTCCAGCAGAGGCTTGAGACGGCAGTTCCTGAGGTTGCCAACTCCAGGAGGCTTCTCCTAACACAAAGAGACTTACACAGGAAATGGGCCATATTGTCCTTTTGGCTAAAGACATGTGCTCACAAACACCATTACAGTACATGCTCTTTACACATCGCAGGCTGCACCCCCCCCAGTCCTTGTTTGATGTCAAAAAGGAACTTATCCCAGGGATGTGAAGACAGCAAGGTGCTTCCTGGAAGAACCGGTTTTGGCTGCCCAAGGCTGGTCTTCATCTGAAAGACAATGCTTCCAGCCAATGATGTCAGCTTCCGGCCCCAGGTATTTCTCTGACCATCAGGTAGACTCAAATATCAGCCACACAAGCCCCTCTAAGTGGACAGGACTTAGAAGAGCAGACCACCCAAGGGCATTCCCAGGTAGGTGTTTGACAGTGCCAGCCCCCGGAGACCCCCCCCATAAATATAGTCCCCCAGGCATTAGCGTGTGCTTTTTGTCCCTCCCTCACACACCCTCCTGTCCTTCCTCCCAGACCCTTGGGTGCACCACTAGGGTCTGACATGTGTTACTGCTGGTTCAGAATGTGTGCTCCTTTGTCCTTTTTCCTTAAACATCCCCTATTCTTCCAGCATGATACCAGAGCTTTAGACAGGTAAATATCGCCCCCGACGGATACCAACGATTTTCCTGCTAATGCAACTGTCCCTTTTAATTCTATCGGACTTCCTAGAACTGTATGAATGTGTGTATGTTTCTGTAACATTTGAATAAGTTACCTTTTACTTCTTTAAGTAAAAGAAAACCTTTTTACTGATACCAGTCTCCTTGTCTGTTTCTCAGTAGTCTGGGAGGGGCCCAGCCTCTGTATAAATAGGCGTTATCCCGTTATCGCCTACTGCTAATTATTTAAGCATATATTTTCCCCAAAATTAAGAACAAAATATAGCAGTCAGGCTAACACTACATTCCATTTCTGAAAAAAGGAGATGTCCAAGACTACAACAGCTATTGGACCATCATATTAATTTCTCATGCAAGTAAAGTGATGCTCAAAATCTTACAACAAAGACTGTTACCATATATGGAATGAGAAATACCAGGTATTCAAGCTGGATTCAGAAAAGGAAGAGGCACTATAGGCACTATTGCAAATTTGCGTTGGTTACTGGAGCCTACAAAATAATTTCAGAAGAAAATCAACTTGTGTTTCCTAGATTACAGCAAAGCTTTTTCAAAGAAATGGGTGTACCACCACATCTGATAGTTTTCATGTGATTGATTTGATTTAATTTATTAGATTTTTACCCCACCCTCCTGGCCAAGGCTGGCTCAGGGTGGTTTACATAAAAACAGGATAAAATTCCAACAGCATAGTATAAAATTATCAACCATCAATGAATACAGATAACAATGCTAAAACCATAAACATAATAAAATGCTAGTAACTTAATTTCCTCATGTTGCAATCAGCTCCTTGATCTTCTTCAGTTGTCCTAGGTGAGTAGCTCAGGCAGTAATTAGAAGACTCAGGGGTCAGGGTTAATAGTGGTACTCTATACCCATACTTGTACTCTGGAAGAGGCTACTGTTAGAACATAATATGGAGAAAGAGAATGGTTTCCAGTTGACAAAGGTGTCAGACAAGGATATATTTTATCTCCCTGTCTCTTCAATCTATATGAAGAAAATATCATAAGGAAAACTGTATTAGATTTAGATGAAGATGGAGTGAAAATTGGTGGAAGGAGCATTAACACTCTGAGATATGCAGATGACTGGCAGAAAATAATAAAGACTTGAAATAACTAGAGATGAAAGTTTAAGGAGAAAGCGCCAAAGCAGGATTACAGCTGAACATCAAGATGAAAGTAATGACTACCCAACTTTAAGGCTGATAATGAAGAAATTAACATTATTCAAGATTTTCAATTCCTTAGCTCCATCATCAACCAAAAGGGAAACTGCAACCCAGAAATCAGAAGGAGATTGCGGCTGGGAAGGACAGCCATGAAGGAACTAGAAAAGATTCTTATGTGCAAGGATGTGTCGCTGGCGACCAAGATCAAGATACTTCATACCACAGTATTCCCCATTACTATGAGTTTGAAAGTTGGACAATGAAGAAAGCTGACAGGAAGAAAGTTGATTAATTTGAGATGTGATGTTGGAGGAGAGTTTTACAGCTACCATGGACTGCCAAAAAGACAAATAAGTCAGTTCTAGATCAACTCAAGCCTGAACTCTCCCCAAAAGTTAAAGTGACTAAACTGAGGTTATTGTACTTTAGTCACCTTATGAGAAGACAAGAGTCACTGGAAAACACAATAATGCTAAGAAAAGCCGAAAACAGAAATAGAAGAGGAAGACCCAACATGAGATGGATTGACTCAGTCAAGGAAGCCACGGCCCTCAGTTCACAAGACCTGAACAAGGATGTTAACAACAGGACATTTAGGAGGTCATGAATTCATAGAGTTTTCCATAAGTCCGAAGGGACTTGATGACACACACACACACACACTCCAGATTACTTGAAACAACTCCACTGGAGGACCCTGTCCTATGTGGGCTCTAGCGTGAGGTCTAACCTGGGATCTCTTACATTTGGTCCCCTTTCCCTGCTGCCATTGCTCTAGCTATTGCTTTTTCTGTCTCACTGCCCGAGGCTCTAGTAAGAGAGAGATGGTTCCTAGGACCAAATGTGTCGAGCCCCTGAAACTGCTCCCGATTGTAAAGTCTGACCTGTGCAAACATGGTACAGTTGGGATCTTACCCTTGTGCTCAATCAGGTCAACAAAACCATGTGTTAACCACAGCTAAATGTCTATATCTCTACAAGGCCTGAATCTTGTGAGAGGTATGCAGCACTGAAAAAGGCATGGTACCAAGAGGCTGCTTTGAAGTATGCCCCTTTCATTTGCACTGCTGGCCCTTCCAGGGGATGGAACTGGACCTCTTCCTGTGACAGGGGTGACCACTGGATAGGATCAGGGTAAGGGAAACAGTTGTCTGAACATGCTCTGAATGGGAATGAGAATTATGCCAAAACGCATGTTCCCATCAGGATCAGGTTTCCTCCAAGTACAGTATGTACAGTCTATGCTGGTCACACCCTTCATGGAAAAGCGTTTAGGCACGGCCAGAGCTCATCTTTCATGCTCTCCCCCTTTGAAAAAGAGCCTATCTCAGTGGCAGGGCCTCATTTGAGTAGAAATGAGCTGTCATTCCATGTCCTTGTCGTGTATGTGTGTGTAAATTTGGAATCCCTTGCTCCCTGTTAACTGGGAAGACAATAGGATACTATTGCTATCATAGGAACAAAGTCTACTGAATTTGAATCAACAGCCCAGCACTATCAAGGAAGGGGGTAAAGCAAACAAACGCTATTTGGGGATGAGTTAGCAGGAATAAATCATGGGGTTCAGCCGTTCCACTTGGCTCAGCCTTGGTTAGACTTTGGCTTAGGAGGCTGCATTCAGTAGATGTCTCATACAAATGAAGTGACACCCCCCCCCCCCCCCCCGGTTGGCTGGTGAGTCCCTGTTCTCCAGAGCTTCTCAGAGGGCCCAGATCTTTCATTTCTAGGAGCTCTGCTCTGGATTTCAGCTCAGCATTGTGTCTCCTAAGACCTGATACCCACCATGTCTGTACATTGGCAAGAGCCTGCAGTAACCAGCCACACCACACACACAGCTTTTCTGGCACATGAACCCTGAAAAGCTCTATGCGTGCAACTGATTTTATGTCCCTTCCCGCCCACGCTTTGTTCCACTGAGGACTCAATGCTGCTACTGTCCCGAGCACAGATACCCACGACTGCCCAGCATGCAAAGTGTTCCCCCTTCCGAGCTAGCTTGCTGTAAAATGAGATGGAAGGGAACATTCCACACCCACAGAACTGAACACCCTAGGATTATTCAGGGTCCAACTCCAAGAAGCCTCAAAAGACCCAAAGAATTGGTTATAGCCATACAAGCTATGGGATACTGCTACCCTTCTGCCTTTGCCCAGAGATAACCTGCTGCCATTTTATACGTGCATGAGAGCAAAGAAAGCCCTCTCCATCTCCTGTGAGATTCCACTTCAATAGCACCTTGGAGGCCAACAAGATTTCCAGGTTAGGAGCTTCCAAGAGTTGAAGCTCCCTTTATCAGATACTGCTGAAATGCAGCTACCTCTGGAGACAGATTCGTTACAGGTACTTTACAAATACAAAAGGGTTAAAGACCGCCTCTGTCCCCACATAATTGTACTCCTTGATAAAACAATTATGGCACGTAAATGCAGAAGAAAGGGTTACATGAAGCTGAGCAATCCAATGTCTTATAAGAGTTGCTTACAGCAGCTCTGTGTATTATATGGCAAATATAATTGAGAGGCATATCAGCTGTTCCTCCTTTGTAAGTATGGCTCGTGTGTATCCAGGGTGCATAAATTTCGTACATACATCTGAGAGCCACTGGTAAGCCTGCTTTCCAGATGCATTTGAATATAGCTATATGATATCTGCACTTCTGTGGCAATAGCAGTATAAGGCCTTGGTAACAGTGTTCCATGCGCCTCAGTGTCTAGTCATGCCGGCCACATGACCACGGAAACGTCTTTGGACAGTGCTGACTCTTCGGCTTGGAAATGGAGATGAGCACCAATTCCTAGAGTCGGATTCGACTGGCTTTCGAGCAAGGGAAACCTTTAACTTTTTACACAGAGACATTAGGTTTGCTGTGAACATAAGACAACCCTATGCTAGATTTTCTTTTTATCACCTACAAAACCAGGACTGACTTTTGCCACAGAGGTGTCATAGATCCTTCTTCCTATCCTGCTTATTGGTCTGTTTTGTTAGGACAGACCCCTCCTCCCAGATGAAGATTCTTCGACACTTTGAAGAACACCTTTATTTTCTGGTAGGCTCTTTTGGACTTTTATTGCTGCACAAGAAGCAAAACTAAATGGTGAAGCTTTTTGCACTGTGGAGCAGCTTCACCAGCTGAATTTCTACCTCTCATGTATTTAAATATTAATTACTATGTGGGTGTGGGTGTGTACACTGCTTTTCCTCCCAAAGGGGATCCAAAACAACTGTCCTCTCCTCATCCCCTGTAAGGCAGGTAAGGCTGTCAGAGAGAGTGACTGATTCAAGGTACCCTGACCTGGATTATAGCCCAGGCTAGACAGATCCCATCAGATCTCAGAAGCTCAGAAGGGTCAGCCTTGGCTAGTATTTGAAAGGGCGACCTCCAAGGAATACCAGGGTCATGAGGCAGAGGCAGGCAATAGCAAACCACTCCTGAAACGTCTCTTGTCTTAAAAAGAACAAGTCTAGCTCACCACCTAGTGGTGCATAACAACAAAAGCGTTAGAACTTCTGGCTGCCAGACAATCTCAGGGTCTCCTGGACCTGGCTGTTCTACACACAATGCCATACGACAATAATTAATTATTAAATTACTCAGTGAATATCCGTGGCTGAGTGGAGATTCAAACCTAGGTTGCTCAGATCCTAAACTCTCTAACCACAACACTATGCTGGTCCTCAGTAGGTATTACAGACCCAGAAGCCCTGCCAGGATCTTATTTCATGTGCTGCTCACCCAGGGAGCAACAACAATTGTCCACACCTGTTGGCATACCAGATCATATCAGGGATTGGCTGTATTCATGCAGCACATCCTATTCAGGCGGTAGCCAGTCTGCAATCCGGAAATGTGCTCTATAGCTTTGAACTCCTTGCTGATGCAGGAGAAGAGGCATATTCTCCTCCTCGTTCTTCCCCTGGTCCTGCTCCCTCCCTTGGTTGGAACAAGCAGGACTGAGGAGGGAGGAGGGAGACAAATGACAAGAACAGAAGAGGAATAAATGGGAGAATCTGTCTCTGTCGCCTCAACTGCTTCACCCAGGGTTTTAAACGTATAGCACAGATCTCCAGGTTGCACTCTGGCAAGGCTATGTTCCCATTTGCTACTGCAGCAAGAATCCCACTTATAGGTACAATATTTCGGCCACGCCTTCAGCCTCTGATCCAGATATGTAGGAGATGCTTGTGGTTTCTCAGGGTCTGTCTCTAAGCAACAGTAAACAGAACCCCAATAAGCATTACTTTTAAGGAGGAATGAACATGGCGGTGATTTGGAAAAAAGAAGCAGCAGATGGCTAAAACAGCTGCTTGGGTTCTGGTGTACATGTCCCATGTACTTTGCCCCTCAGTGGTTGTCTCAGTCTGTAGCATCTATTTCTTCCTCATGTGTAATCCAGGGTTGCCAGACTCCAGGTGGAGCCTGGAAATCTCCCAGGGTTACGACTAGTCTCCAGACAACAGAGATCAGTTCCCTGGAGAAAATGGCTGCTTTGGAGGCATTATACCCTGAGGAGCTCATATTCCCACCCAAACTCTGACCTCCCCCGGCTCCGCCTCTAAAATATCCAGGAATTTTCCAACACAGAGTTGGCAACCCTAGCTGACTATGCATGATGTCTCCAGGCTCAGCATCAGTGTGGGGATAGAAAAGCATGCTGTGGGCCTGGCGGCCTGGCGCTGGGCACTCTGCACATCTTCCGATAGTTTCCATATTTATTACATCAGCTATCTATACAATGTAACCTGTCCTTCCCCCGAGGAGCTTGGGGGGGAATACAGAGGTCCCTCTTCTGTCCCTGTTGAGTAGATTAGACTGAGAGAAAGTAACTGGTCTAAAATCATTGAGATTGCCAATTTGGGTTTGGGAAGTTCCTGGAGACTAGGGGGCAGTGCCTGGGGAGAGGGGGGTTTGGGGAGGGGAGGGAGGCCAGCAAGGGAGTGATGATGCCACAGAGTCCAACCTCTGAAGCTGCCGCTTGTAATTCTGGAAGAACTCCAGGCCACACTTGAAGCATGGACAACTTCAAGAGAGAATTGGATAAACATATGGAGCAGAGGTCCATCAGTGGTTATTAGCCACAAGGTATAGATAGGAAGTCTCAGTCTGGGGCAAGTGATGCTCTGTATTCTTGGTGCTTGGGGGGGGGTGCAAGAGTGGGAGGGCTTCTAGTGTCCTGCCCCCACTGGTGGACCCTCTGATGGCACCTGGTATTTTTAGCCACTGTGTGACAGGGTGTTGGACTGGATGGGCCATTGGCCCAGCATTGGCTTCTCTTATGTTCTTGAAGGTTGACAGCCCTGTAAATGACTCCTCATGGCTGAGTGGTGATTTGAACCCAAGTCTCCAACCCTCCAAAGCAGTCATTTTCTCCAGGGGAACTGATCTCTGTTGTCTGGAGAGCAGTTGTAATAGCAGGAGATCTCCAGGCCCCACCTGGAGGCTGGCAAGCCTATATATTTATGAGAGATGGCATCTTAAGTTAACCACTAGCCAACACTGCCTCCTTGTTCCATTTGAACACCCAGCAGTGTGGTCTTCCCTTTTATCCTAACAACAACCCTGTGAGGGAGGTTAGACTGAGAGGATGACTGGCCCAAAGTCACCCAGCAAACTTTGCTGTAGTGTGGGGATTTGAACCTGGGACTCCCAGATCCTAGTCCAGCACTCTGACTGCTGCAGTGCACTGGCTGTCACCACACAGGAATGGTATTAGAAGTGGATCTTTGAGCTAAACTCTGGTGAGCTTGCCTTCATTTAAGCTGCTTTCTATCCCAGAAATGAAATCTCTCTCTCTCTCAAACGTCATAACTTGGGAGTTGCTTCTCTTGATTCTCCATGGATAGCCTGCCTTTTCCTCTGGGATCTGAGGCGTCTACTACATCCCTTCCTTTGTTAGCTCATCGCCAGAGGGCTGAGCTGTCCTTTCTCTGCAAGCAGGACCGGATGGCTCTGGACGACAGGCACATGAAAGCGAGCACCATTTGCCAGCAGTTCTGGAGAAGGAGGGCAAAACATGCCCCACTGCACTAAGCAGACCACCAAGTTCCCTTAAAAAACAAATAAAGGAGTGTACAGTGTTATTCCATTCACACCACCATGAATTTCAGTTTCTTCAACTTTTCTGGTGGCATTAACTCTCACTGGGTATAAAAGCTAGCTATTTCTATTTTTGCAGTTAGTGCCTGAATCACGAACTGCAGCATGCAGAAATTAAACAGATGTAGCATTTCAGGATGAGATATAGTTGTGGGATCTGCTTCATCTGTTGAACTGTGTCAGATAGCTATTAACAGATTTTTAATAACAGACAATATAAGCTGCCAAGTTGTAACAATCATTGTATTAATGAGACTGCATTTAGAAGCCAAGAAAAAAACAGTTTCTGACTTCTGATTATAGCCTTAATCGAGTTTGTTTATGATGGACATGATTTGACTCACAGACTATTTGCATGCCCATTCCATGTGTGGCTGGCTTTCATATTTCTCGGTCAGCTTGCAGTGGCCCTGCCTCATGTGTAGCTGGCTGTGTGAATGTCGATATCAGGTGCAGAAGCCAGCACAGATGGACGTTTCAGTCTCCATCACAACCACTCGAAAAGCCTTGGATAATATGTGTGAGAAATCAATCTATGCTGGCTTCAATTTGGACTTAGCATCAACTTTCACACAACTTGCTTAGAGCATGGTAGTATGACTGAATGTCAGCTTGGGCTGACCAAAAAGTGTGAATGTCATGCACAAGGTTATGAGAACGGGCTGTGTTTGGGTGTGTTGAAGCAATTGTTCCCGAGGAGTAGCTGTGTTAGTCTGTTGGAACAAAAATAACCAGGAATCTTGTCAAGATGGGTAGCTGTGTTAGTCTGTCTGCAGCAGTAGAAAAGAGCAAGAGTCCAGTAGCACCATAAAGACTAACAAAATTTGTTGAAGGGGATGAGCTCTCATGAGTCACTGCTCAAGAAGAAGCGACTCCTCAAGAAGAAGAACAAATTTTGTTAGTCCAGGTGCTATTGGACTCTTGCTCTTTTCTACTGTGGGAGTCTTGTGGCATCTTAATGACTGACAAGGTTTTATTCCTGTTCAAACTTTCAAGGACTAGCTCACTTATTCAGCTGCAACGAGTAGACCATCACTACAGACTGCATAGAAAAAATAGACTAATCGGGCACGATCCAGAGATCCATGGACACAAGGAACTGATGAGCAGGAAGTATCCTCAGGTTGTCAGGAAGGGCTGTACCTCTCCAGAGCATTTAAAAAGGATATGCTGGATCAGTGTTTTCTTTGCATGGGGTATTTTTTACACCAATATGTTAAACCGGCTTGGGTTAAAATAAAAAAGTACTCCAATGCCAAAATGCAGATTTCTGGGGCCGTTTTCTACACCAGGTGCTTAATTTTTTTTTTTTTTAACAGAAAGCAAATTGTAAGTGATAATTGGCTGTAAGTTGGGGACATTATTTATTACTATACAGGTGACAATGTCCTACGGAGACAAAATTGTGCAGCCACTTCTTAATACATTCTGGCAAAAAGTACAACTGGGGGAGGAAATTCACCCTGGTAGAATTTTCAAGGTTAAAGTCTGTAGTGTGGAAAGTGGTACTAGTCAGAAGACTTAGCAGTCACCCCGGAAAATAAACAGTGATATTTTAAAAAAAAGGGGGGGGGGGAAGAGAAATTATAATTGACTGGAAGAGTCACAGTTCTAAGGGGCCAATGACTTCCAAGCAAAGCAGCCTTTCTCCCCAGAGCAGTCTGAATCTGCCCCCTCCCCTTTGCAACGGCAAAGGGCCCAACTGGTGAGTCACATATTCCGCAGGAGACAGGACTCTCTCTCTGCTTCCTCTCTGCACTTAAACACCATTCTTTCAGCGACCTGATGAAACCCTTACCCCAAAGAGACTGCCACTACAGCAGGGACACTGGGAAGCCTTTGATTTTGTGCCAGGTAGGGAATTATTCCAGCCAGTGGGGGAGAGCAGAGAGATCATGATTCTCAGCCTATTTTGGGGAGAACAAATCAACAGTGCAACAGGTGGTGAGCCTTACAGCTGCCGCCCAGGGGATATTACTTACTGTTCAAGGGCATCAGAGTTTCCACATGGGCTCCCTGTGCTGATCCTACCCACCTATTGGCACTGAACCACTGCCAGTTTTTTTGGCCAGATCAGCCTCAATCTGCCTAGAAACAGCAGACCCAGGGCAAGATGTAGTTAGATTGCTGAAGAGACGCATCTAATTCTCAATCCAGAGACTGGGGGCTATGGGCAGACAAGTCAGCTTTCTACATACCTGAGAAAAGTTACAGGTTTGCAGAACAACCTGAAGTCTAAAACAAAACAAAACAAAAACATCTGGGGTTAAAAAACCCTAAAATGAAAAAGCAACACCGATTGCTTTCAGAAACAATTGTCCTCAGTGGCTGTTGCTTGGCAACCACAATAGCATTGCCAGCATCCAACCCTTGGTTTTGTAGGTAAAAGACAGGGTGGGGGCAGGGTGCTTTCCAGTGCTGGTTTGGCCTTTGAGAGAGGACTCCTTAGGGCCAGGCCTGGAAGCAACCACCATGCGACTTGATACCAGCCTACTTGCATAATTCATTCAGGTCCGACTGTTTGCTGCTGTTCAGCATCAGCCACCCTACAATAGCAAGTGTTGTATAGTGGTTAGAGTTTTAGGTTTGAATTCCTACTTTGCTGTGGAAGCTCACTGGGTGACTTTGGGCAAGTTACATATTCTCTGCCTAACCTACTGCTCAGTGCTGTTGTGAGGATAAAATGGAGGAAGGGAGAATGATGTCAGCTGCCTTGAGTCCCCATTATGGAGAAAGGCAGGGTATAAATGAAGTAAATAAAAATATAGCTGAAGATGGGGAGGCAGATAAAATATAAGTTGATGGATGGGTGGGAAGGAGAGGAGGCAGGGAAACTTGAGGATACAGGGGGCTGCCAGGAGGAGGGAAAGAGGAAATAGCATGTGTGGGAGGGATACATGGGGATGTGAGGTCTCCCTGAAGATCTTTGCAGGTTCCCCAGAGAACTGGGTCTGGCCTAGCACCTGTAACTGTGCAGCTTGCAAGAGTTTTCCAGGCGAGAGGCTGCCGGGGAGGAGGAAAAAGGGAAAGCTGAAGATGGGGGCAGATCAAGGTAGTTTAGCTGGTACATAGGAAGAAAGAAACAGGGAAATTTGAGGATATGGAGGCTGCCAGGAGGAGGAAAAGAGGAAATAGTGCAGGGAGGGGGATACAAGGGAAAGTGAGGTGCCTTCTGCAAGTCCTTGCTGATTCCCTACTTTGTAGCTGGGCACCTGGTAGCCACCACTGTTTTCCAGGTAGACACTGCAAGGGAGGGAAAGCTGAAGACAATGAGGCAGATAAATGTAGGCTGGCTGGTGGAAGGGGAGAGGGGAGCAAGAAAATGGAGGAGGCTGTGGGGGGTGCCAGGAAGGGAAAGAGGAAATAGTGGGGGAGGGTTAAATGAGATGCCTCTACAAGTCCTGGCAGGTGCCCTGCTTTTCAAATACTAATCAGGAGTTGCTGCAAAATGACTCCACCTCCCCAAATAAAAATTCCCCCTCTTCATATTTGGAGTAGGAACCGTGGCATAACGTTGGCTATGAGAGGCTGAATAGCTCTGGGAGCAAACGGTCCCCCAGACTTAGACAAAATGCAGCAGCTGTTCCAACGAGGACCTGGTTAGCGAACTGCTGCTGGGCTCCTTGTGGCCCCTTACTTCTCAGGGCACTCAGAGAAGTGATGTGATGCCACAATGTCCATCCTCAGGATCTGCTGTTTTCTCTGGGAGAACTCCAGCCCCCATATCGAGGTTAACAATCCTATCATTAGCCCTAGCTTAGAAAATATTCACATTTTTAAAAACCTACTACCCTTAACACAAAGGTAAGCTAATAGGTGTTTTGAATCTCTCTCCTCCATTACCATTTACCACTTGTAAACCTCCAAGTACTGGTGCCATAAATCTCTTTATGAGATGCCTATTACGAGAGCTCAAAGTCCATATGCTTCCTCCATGTCCAAAGAGCCCCTAAGGATAGACACATACGGTCAAGTGTGCCTCCTGGTGAAGACTGCCCTGCATTTGGGAAAGTCTTTCCCACCTGTTCTCCATTTTGGGAAACCTTGTGGGTTGAGAATAATGCCCTGTTGGATACTATGCAAGGCCGGCAGGCAGAGGTAGGAGGCAGGATTTAATGAGATAACAGGATGTCCCTTACAGTGAGGGGGACTTGAGAGGCAGGAAGAGAAAGTGGCGGTGAGACCACATTTAATGGCTGTGAGAATATCTCTGCTTAATTTGCCAGAAATAAAACACAGACTAAACATAGAAACCTGTCATAAATGGTGGGAGAGAAGAAAGAGAGAAAGAGAGAAATCCGTGTATATATTGTCCAAACATGAACAAAGCCAACAGCAGAGAAGGATTTTGAGGACACCTTCTAGTTGTGTAGCATTAACCAGAGAGTGGGCTATTTCCCAGATGTGGGCTATTTCCCAGATGTGGAAAGGACAGAACCAAGGCTTGCTATCTACGACATCCTTCTTCACTCTCCCCTCCCCTCCCCAACAGTTTCTTGCTCAGTTTGCAAAAGTTGCTAGTTCCAGCTCTAGCTTTGGGATTGTTGAGTGAGTTCTGTCAGCACTGTGGATTCCCCACAGACCAGACACTCATGATTCGTTGTTGTTGTTGTTCAGTCACACTGTTGAGTCCGACTCTTCACGACCCCATGGACCACATTACGCCAGGACCTCCTGTCTTCCACCACCCTCCAGAGCTTGCCCAACTCCATGCTCATCGCATCGATAACACTGTCTAACCATCTCATCCTTTGCCATCCCCTTTTTCTTTGACCTTCAGTCTTTCCCAGCATCTGGGTCTTCTCCAGTGAGTGCTCCCTTCTCATTTAGTGGCCAAAGTATTTGAGCTTCAGCTTCAGTATCTGGCCTTCCAGGGAACAGTCAGGGTTGATTTCTTTTAGGATTGACTGATTTGATCTCCTTGCAGGCCAAGGGACTCTCAAGAGTCTTCTCCAGCACCAAAATTCAAAAGCATCTATTCTTCTCCTTAGCCCAATTTATTTATTTATACCCCACCATTTCTCCCAATGGGGACCAAAAAGCAGCTTAGATCATAATCCTCTCCTCTATTTAAAGCTCACAACAACCCTGTAAGGGATGGCAGGCTGAGGGTGTGTGAGGGGCCCAAGGCCACCCAGCAAGCTTCCACAGCACGGTGGGCATTTGGACTTGGATTTCTCAGATCCTTGTCTGGCACTCTGACCACTACACCATTCTAGTGTGAAGGACTTTAAAAAAAAAAAAATTTATCCACCCCCTTGGTATTCAGGAGTTGCCTAAGTAATCTGTAGAAGCTATATCTGAAGCCAGTACTTTGAAGGAGAGCCATGGAGGCATAGATCTTAGGTAATCTGAAATAATGGGGACTGGTGGACAGATCAGAACAGAGTGTGCTTAATGCAGTGGCGTGGCACTGTTTGAAAGCACTGAAGCACACAGCTGCAGCAAAGCTATATGTGATTGCACATGCGCAGTGGGGCTTTTTCACACTCTAGTTGGTAAGAACTGTTCAGATACAGGCGAACAGTTTGCTGAACATTTGATTGTGATGATCGCATCTTTTGAGCAAGCCACAAGTTGAGCCAGTAGGCGATGGAGCATCTTTGCTTTAAAGACTTGGCAATACTTGACAATATTTTACTTGTCTAATACCCAACCCCCTGCTTCGGTATGTTTAGCTATCATAACTCATGGCTTTTCAAACAGCAGTCATGTGGTCCCACATTATCCTCAGCAGGAATTCACGTCTAGACTTTCTTGTCCCTGTAAGCATAATGCAAGTGTTCAAAGTGTCACAGGCCCAAACCTTCATGACAAGTTATCCCATAATTCTTGATGTGGGTTTCTGAGGAGGCAGGCTACCAATTCAGCATGCCGTATATGAATGTGGCAACCTTTGCAAACTGACAAATCTGTTTTCACATGATATGAGACTCCATGCAGTAACTGTACCACTGAGACCAGGACTCTTAAAAAACAAAACACCACAGAGGGATTTGTGCCTCTGGTCTACGTGCACATGCTCATTTAATTGTATTAACAGTTACTGTACAGAGCCGGTGAACTGGCCAGAGATAGGGGCATTTCTAAAGAATAATCTCACATAGCCGGATACCCAGGAGAGTGGAAAATGCATGGCTCCCACCAAATCACACACAGCACACAATACACAGGGATCAGCCCACCAAATATCCAGTATTAGCTATGCAATTGAGATATCATGGTGAATTCCTGGATGGCTAGGAAAGCAAAGGAGATGACTGTCTTTGTGGCATTCAGGTGACAGGTTTTTATGCTTCTAACTGAGGATTCAGCTAGGTGCATAAGAAGTGTTCTTCCGACCAAGCTAAAAAAACAACAACACGGGGTGGGGGGGAAAGCAAACCACTTATCAACCCTGCTCTTTTTCTGCCCTTCTTCCTTTTCACCCCCACAAGTGGACCGTGCCAACTGTATCAGCATTCCTACCCTAGAAACCCTTGTAGTAAACAGTGACTCCGATTATCTCACATGTGGAAACTATGTCTACATGCAGGAAAATACACACACCATGTGCAATGCATGCTTCTCTCAACACAAAATGCTACTACATCTGAAGCGGTCAGAGGAACTCATCCTTTGTGTCATGAAGAATGAAGCCAACAGTTCCTCCTGCACCCCATTTCAGGGGTGAGGCTGGGGCCCTGGGAGTGGGAGGCCCAGCTGTCCCTGCCAAGTGCTTTTGCAGAACCACCTGTGTCGTGGATTAAAGAGAGGCTATTTGGGTGGCAGAGATAAGTCTGGCATTTGGCAGCACAGCAGGGACCACCGGGGGGGGGGGGGGGGAAACTACCCTCCTTCACCCCACTGGTAGTAAAATATCAGAGTGCTCCCCTAGAAGACACGTGTGGTCCCTGTTGAACAAACTAGGAATATGTAGCCCAAAGATGTATATAAACACAAATATGTAGCCCAAAGATGTATATAAACACAGACCATATAAATGGCACACCCTGTGCAGCAGTCAGTCTGCAGCAGTGATCATCACATCCAGATGCTTCAGAAAGTTTTAACAGCATCCAATAGTAAGAGAACTCATTAGTTCGGTCCTGATATCTACTCCCCCCCCCCCCCCACTTTTGGCAGATTAATATATAAAGGATACTTTAACAATTAAAACAGATGCTCTGAGAATTCTACTCTCTCTTATTACCATATAATTACCCACACCTTCATGTGTTCTGATAACTAGTTATTCACTAATTGTAGTAGGAGAGAGACTGAGGTTAACCAGATGCTGTGCAAACACCTCCCCCAGCACTGAGTTTGAGCAGTTGCCTTCTAAGGGCTGCTTCTAAGGGCAGGACCTTCTCTTCCTCATGTAATTATTTTGCTCCATGTGCTGATTGAGAGCATTACAGTTGCTTCGGTTTTGAACTGAATACTTGTGTCTGTTCTATAATATATTGGCACTTTTCCTATTTGTACAGGGAAAACTATTTGTACAACGAAAACAACAGATATTTGAAATCCCCCTCCAACTCATCACGTGATTTATGTTTTTAAAAATGTTAGCTACCCTTTTTAGCCATTTGTTTTCTAAGGGGGATCACAATTTTAATTGAAGTCCGCCATCTCGCATGGCAAGTATATTTCCACAAGTGTCCCACAGTTTGTGACACCTATATGGGACAGAGCTGGACCCAAGGATCTTGGAAAAGGAGGCTGGACTAAGCCCAGCAAGACCCATGCTCAAATCCCTATGTAACCAAGAAGCTCATTTAGGGACCTCAAGCCAGTGACTGTCACTTTCAGCCTCACCTACCTTACAGGATTGTGAATGATAAAAGAAGGGAGGAGGCGAACCATGGCAACTGCCTTGAGTTCCTTGAAGGAAGGGGAGGATATAAGTGATCTTTGTGAATGTTAAAAAAAAGACTCCAAACTTACTTGTTGTTGTTAGCCATTTAGTCATGTCCGACTTTTGGTGAGTCTATGGGCCAGCTCTCTCCATGTTTTCTGATCTTGTACTGTTTCTTTGCGTTGTTCCATGCTCAGGCTGGTGTTGACTTTTATGGTGTCTAGCCATACTTACTTACACGTTGCAAATCAATGCATCAGAGATAAGCACCCTCTTTCATGAGCTTATCTATCATATACAGGCAGGGGAAACAGTACAAGGAATTATACCGCTATTCATCCTTAAGGGGGGAGAATTTTAGTATCCCTTTCTGTATTAATGAGTAGATCAGTTGAGTTAACCTTTTCGGGGAGTTAAAGGCAGCTGGAAAACAACTCAATCCTGGCTTGTGCTGTGTGCATCTACCCTGGTTTTGTTTCTGATGAACAGGTTTTTGCATTGTTTCTAAAACCTCTTTGAGCAGAGGCAAGTGTTCAAAATGTTGGGAGCCAGATGTCTTTCTCTTGCTCCAGCCTTTATGACTACCTTATTTGGTATGCTGGATGAAGATGATTTGCTCATAATCTATTCTAGAGCAGCTCTACAGAAGAACCAAAGCTCTTGGGTTTGCAACAGTACAGGGAAGTTTCAACACAATCTAGGACTGATTTCTTGCCCCAAGTGTTCTTATGGAGGGACTTCGGGCATCCAGTACACGTGCCTCTTTATAGTCTGTTCCTACTCAAGACTCCTATTGCCTCTGGTTCCAGCACTGTTGCTGCTGCAGGAAAATGAGCATTATGTATGCTATATAATGGGAGTCACTGGTTACTTAACACTTTCTAACACAGCAGGCTACAAATTCACACACGGCACATTACCCTCAGCAGTTTTTGATCGCCCAGCTTGTGATCCAACCTGAATGTACCTTTGAAGTGGAACTGGCACCATCTGGACTTCTGGAATTCATCCAAGGGTACTTTTCAGTATTAGCAGTCAACACTAAATATACAATCAATCTGGAGGGAATTTCTAGCAAGTTCTCTTACCTTGAAGCATAATTTTGAATTTGAGGGAAGAGTAGGAATCAAGTTAATGCAGCATAGATGTGATGTGGTTTAGGGATTTCAGAAGAGTCACAGCACTGAAGTATTAAGATTAGCAAACTGATATTTACAAAATACCTAACAAAAAAACCTGTAAGTATCATTTTCTTAAAAAGAATATCTTGAAAGCTGAATTTCAAAAGAAAAATGTGAGAAATGTCAAAATTCTAGGCCCAAGCCTTGGCAACGTTTTGCCAAATGCGTACAAGAAGGGGTTAATGCTCCTTTTCAGAAACTAAAGAAAGGGCCGTTTTGTTGCATTCAGATTAGTCACTTAGGCTGTAGACTGCTGAAAGATGTTTGAAAGAGAGCATTATGCATGATACATATGTTCATCCCACTTTTGACTGGTAAACTGGTGGGGCAAGTTTTATAGCGTTTTAAAAACCTGCTTGATCTGAGGCAGCAACTGAGCTGCAGGCAGTGTGTGTGTGTGTGTGTGTGTGCACATCACAGGAAGCTGCATCTCCCAAAGTCTTAGCTTGTTTTGGGTAGGCTCCTCACTAATATAACCAAAAGCTGATGCATGGGGAAAGAGAGGAACTCCAGTTCTCTATAAAGGAGACTCCAGTTTCAACAGCTTGAATTACTCTTGGCATGTAAACGGATCTCCGAGGATCAAGCACAGAAACAAGTGGATTAGAATTACATCTACTCAGGGTATTTTTTTATTCAATATATTAAATATATATTAATAATTGAAAAGTCACATACTGGAAATTGGAAAGCAGGGATAGACAAATATAAATGTCAAAAAAAATTGGTGGACTTTACAATACAAATTTTATATACAGAGACAGACAGAGGGTGTCCTGCAGGCGTAGGGCATTGCACAACTGCCAGACACAAGAGCCCCTTTTCCCCTCCCATTCTAACCTCTGCTCTTCATTCACCTGTATTTACAAGACTGCTGTTCTCATATATTTATATATAGATATATACACAACTTTTACAAAAAAAGAGAGAAAAGAATCCGACAAAAACTTGACTGCAATTGACAAAAGCAGCAGGTGGGCAGAAAACCATCCAGTGGACGCGTGCTTATTTACGGCATAACACAACCCCCATTGCAACAAGCGCCGGATGCAAGGGGCTTCCGTGCGGGGATGTGTGTGCGGTGGTGGTGAAATTCCGACTCCTGCGTCTGGGAGTGAAGTTTCAGCCAGACTTGATCCAGGGCTGGCAACTTGTGGGAAAAAAATGAAATGAGAAGGCAACTCTTTGCATCTCGAGTCCCCTGCCTGCAAAAACAGACAGCATTCCAGAAAGTGTTCCAGAAAGGCGACTGGTGCGGCTGTATGGAATTTTAGTGCTATATTGCACAAGAAGCCACTAGCAGGCCATGGGGAAAGGCAGCATCAATTAGGGATATTGTGCATGTAACTCTAGAAGGCACACTGAGATTTCCCCCCAAGGTTAAAAAAAGAGAGAGAGAAACCCAAGAATTTGTCCCGGGTTCAGACAGAACTTCCATGACGATTCTGAATGTCCCAGTAGCCTCTAAGCTTAAGGGAGGAAAGGGGGGCGGGGAGGTGGCATTGGGTCTTCCGTGGTCTTCAGTCCTTAACCACTGGCGCACACCAATATTCTTCCAATGTCTTTGGAAATGTTCCTACAGCCTCCCCTCCAAACAGTGGATGGCAAGGAATTTCTTCTGCCAGTTTTTCTTTACCAAGGGAGGGGGATGCGGTAGAGAAGGAAAAACCCTCCCTCTCCCCCAAGGGAGCACCTGGGGCATGGCAGCATCCCCAGCTGAGTCCTCAGAAAGGCAAAGTGTCCATGAATATTTTATCCACGATGGGAGGCGGGGGCACCAAGTCCTCCAGCTTTAGGTAGAAGATGCGCTGTAGGCCCTGGGTGCAGAGGGTGCGGAGTTCTGGGAGTTTGCCCAGCAACTTGGAGAGGCAGTTCGGATGCACCTGTTCATTGGTGGTAGAAGTCACATGGTCTTTAAGGCAGCTGACAATACGGTTCTGGAGGTCCTCAACCTTCTTGGGCTCTTTTAGCCCGTGGCGGTCTGGTTTGGAGATGGAGCAGGGAGGAAGGAGAAAGACAGATGAAATAAGTTATTAGAAGGAAACAACCAAGTTCTTAAATAAACTTACATGCCTGTGCCAGTGATTCACAAGCCAGTATGGGGACCACAACCAGTGCTGCACCAGAACAGCCATGTGCCATACAAGTCACTGGAGCGCACCATCACCTACATCAGAAGTCTTTGGTGGGCACATTGGGGAAGCCCTGTCTTAAGTTATACGTTTGAGAACTAATCAGGAGTACAAAACTCAGGACATTCCTGTACATAGCAGAATGTCACCTCCATATCACAAGAACATGCCTAAGATGGGATGCCAGGAAGTGATTTCCTCTAGCAACTAACACCAGTATTTTTGCTCGTCTGGAGGACCTTTTCCTCAATATTGGGGGAGCATCATGAATATAAGCGTATAGTTCCTGGTCATTGTAATAAAAGGATGGTGCCAAGGGTTTTCAGTATGTGGGACAACAGTAATCAGAAGACAGAATTTCTTAATTCCTGCCCCACAGTTGTACTTCCCTCCTTCTTCCATCCCAGAAGCTCATGTGTCCACCTACCTGTGATTATGACAAGCGCAGCAAGGCAGGAAAAGGAGGGCACATCAATGTTCATGCGATGGAGGCTCTGCGAGAACTCAATTATGGAATCTATCCATTCCCCAAAGCCCCGGACGCATTGCATGCGATGCAGCACCACTCCATTGCAGAAGATCAGCTTGCCCTCTTCTGGCTTGGACCTGCGAGAAAAAAGTGTGGCTTTGTCAGAGAGGAAGTCTGTCTTTAAAAGAATCCACGCTGCCAAAAGACCAGAAGGGAGAAATGTACGGGATCCACCAACAGGGAGGGAACCTGTTGCATTGTTCTGGTGGTAACAACAAGGCTTTGCCATGAGCGATGTTATGTGTCTTGGGGGGACAGTGATGCTTGGACAGTGCTGCTTGGTCTTCTCCTTTGTACTGCTGCTGGCCTCAACAAGCAAGACCCCCAACTGCTGCCGTTTCCCTGGAAACTTTTGATTCCGGGGACAAAACTCAGTCCAGTGACAGAAGTTATCCGGACAGCCTCCTCAGTGACATGACTCACCCCCCTTCCCCACAGCGAGCTTCATAGTTTGGCAGCGATTTGAACCTGGGACTCCCAGGCTGATGTCTGATGCTACACTAACAGTTACTCTGGGTCTATGGAGGGGAGAACAACAATCCCTGCCTTCCGTGAAGTAGTTCACACTGTTCTCTAATTCTGTAATTAAGGTCCTATGCCATTGCTTATTGGATGTCTTATGCTATCTGAATTTTTAAAAACCCTGTAATCCACCTCAAGTCCCACTAAGAAAGGTGAGGTAAAAATGAAGTAAATAAATACATAAAGAGTTTCTCTCTGTTTCACCAACCCAAGTTCCTTTCTGCTTCTCTCACCAGTTTTCAGGAATCAGCCTTGTAAGCCTCCCCCACCCCACAACAATATGGAGGTTTCTTGACTTCCAGAGATGCGAGAGACTGCATGTGTGAAGCCAGGAAAAGAAGAGGGACATATTGAAGTAACAGGCTCTTCTGGAAGATGCTCCAGATGACAAAACTGACGTTTCATGGCCATGGGCTGCTTTTGGTATGTATGCCTAACACAAGCCTTTCAAAGTGCCTGCACTGAGCCCATTGCTCAAGAGAATATGGGGTGCAAATGCACACCTGGCTCTAGGGCATAAGTCTGAGATGTGGAACGACCTGAAACAAAGACGAAAGTATTGAAGACTATGGCTTCTATCAGAGCTTCGGAGCAATCTCAAGCCATTAATGCTGTACTCCTACTTGGCAGAGTAAAGCTATTGTCATTTTAGAGATCAGAGGTTTAGAGGTACAGACACAGGCATTTTGTAACAGAGCAGAGCTTTAAACTAGAATCTCTCATGCCCACAGAAATATATTTCATATAGCTGCAGTCTTACTGGCCTTGTCTCACCAACCTGGAATTGGGTGCTTCCAGAACAAGCAGGGCCGTAATGGAACAATCCTACCTCTGCTGCCTTCTTCTTTGCAACTAATATATTTAAGAGATACCCAAGGACGAGGCTACACTTCTCCTGCCATTTTTGATCTACAGCCACCAATGACCATCCTCTACCATTCATGCAACCAGATGGATGCATCCAGCTACCATTTGCCTTGGGCCAAATGGTCTGTTTCTAGGATCTAAAAATGACCATTGGTTTCATGTTGCAAAGTTGCTGCAAGTTACCTGTATGCTAGCCGGAGAATGAAGAGTTCAAGGAAAGCTGACTCTAGAAGCAGGTCTTGATCCTCTTTCGGAAGTTCTAGGAAGCCCTGGATCTTCTCTGCCCATTTCCGGATCACATCCATTGAGCCTGTCAATAAGTCATAGAACTGCTGCACATCCATACAGTCTTCCTTCTCAAACTGGTATGAGACACTTTCCTGGAACTGACAAGGCAAAATAAGCAACATATTGAAACAGGTGAAGACACATTTGGTTCTCCCCCCCCCCTTTTGTAAAACAGGAAGAGTTGCAAATACAATAGCTCTTTCATGGTTTGTACTCATTTCACAAAAGACGAATTAAGAATTTAGTCAAGACTGCAAATTCAGACAGCAACGTTGTATAATTTGAATCAGAAAATAGCTCATTTCTGGATTCTCAGGAGTCACTGTGTTCTCTGAACAGCAGTATTAAGGGGTTGGGATAATATTCAGCATGAATATACATGTTGTTCAGGCCCAGTCAGCACCTTGATCAGAGTCAGTGCTACCTAGCAGCATGGAGTCACAGCTGTAAAACATGGATGCTTCGACACGGCTGGGACATTATATACAAAATCCAAACAGATCTATTTAGGGGCTTAAATGACCAGTGCTGGTTTCATACCACAGAATGGCTACACATCAAAAGAGAGGAATCTGCTGACCAAGGACAGAAGCTACATTAAAATATAGAATGCTCTTCACTTGGGGGAGGGGGAGTTTTCTCAGGAGTGAAATTTCCCCCCATAGTTTTTCACATAATTAAAGTTTCGTAGGATTATCAATGTTCCAATAAAATATTTCAGTGGTGCTAGACCTGGCCTACAGGCCACTGGCTGAGTATGGAGAAGTTTTTGCATTAAAGAAGGAAACTTGAATATGTAAGCTACCCTGAGCCCGCCTTGGCAGGGAGGGCGAGATATAAATTGAATATTATTTAACAACAACAACAACAACAACTAAAGAAAAGCTACTAAAACTCTTGGGTGACCCAGTGAAGGTGCCAGACAGTAGATTCTGGCCAAACAAAAGGAAGTGCGTGATACAAAATTAAACTTAAATGCATGGTTGCCCTCAGTTCACAATGACAGACAGCAGCATAGATGAGGACCGGAAAAATTTGTGAAAGATAGGTCTACTAATGGATATAAGCAACGACAGCTAAAGGGAGCCTCACCATTCAGATGTAGCATACCTCCAGATATCAGGTGCTGGGAAAGACCTTCAAGTTTAAGAGCTTCCCAGAGGCACCTGACAACAAGCTGCTCGAAACAGAGCGCTGGACTAAACAGACCTTGTCCAAACCCAGCATAGCAGTTCTTCATTCACCTACCCCTTTTTTATGACCTGTCCTAGACAGCCTGTGCTGGCCTCCTTTATTGGACCACACAGCTGGTACAGGCCAGGACAACCTGTGCTGTCCACATGGCCAGCGTTCCATAGCCAGTTTAGAATGTTTTGAAGTTAAAAGGAATCCTCTTTCCTTAGGATACTTCTTGGACTACCTGTTGTGAGCTACAGCGCTAAACTGGAGACAAAAAGCTGTCTGTCTGGGTTGTGCCTTTTGGACTGGCGTTAAAATTTGGGCTGAGGGCATTCACCAAGTTGTGCCCTCCACCATACCACAAGATACGCCTCTTAGGATATCACTTCTGAGTTGGCTCACCAACAAATGCTGAAATATATCACAGGTCCAATAAAATATATCATAGATCCAATAAAAGCTGGTGATAAAACCCAATAACCTTCACTGATACCATCAGCAGACCATATAAAACCATCATCAAGTAAGCAGTTTTTGACAGAACCTTGGAACTGAGACAGAGAACCCAGAACATTTTCCCTGACCTATCTCCACCCCACCCCCCGTCACCGACTGCAAGGCCGCAGACCGCAAAAAAACACGGATTAGTACCTTGGAATAATCAAGTTTAGTGGCACTGGGTATGGAATCTATGTGCGCTCTCACGAGAGAGGAGATGAGGCTGACTGGGGAAGCATCTTGAGCTTGTTTGGGTTTGGAGGGCAGCCGACCACGACGGCCTTTCAAGCTGTCTGTCCGCACCACTGAGGAAAGAAGGGGGGAAAGGGGAGAGGTGAGAACATAGTTTTAGAAAAGCAACAGCTACTGACAAGATTAGTGGTGAAAGCCTTCCTGAGGAACTTGGTCTGAATCCTAGCCAGAAAGGCAACTGTTGACGGAATTACCACACGCTAAGCGTTTTGAGCAACGTGCATGGTGGCACTGAGTGCCTTGGCGTTCTGTTCTTTGTGAACGCATTAGGAAGTGTGGAATTTGATACTGGGCACACACAATTCAGCCATCCCAAGTGCAGCTTTGTATGCTGAGAGGAAGGCACAAGAAAAGACAGCACAAGAGATTTGTTCTTCTTCTCTCCAATGGCCCAGCCCTCATCTAAAGGCAGGCCAGAGGCACATTCTGTCCCTGAACTAGAAGAACACATAGCTCTCCTCAGAGAGAAGACACTTGTGCTCTGTCTGTCTGTCTGTCTGTCTGTCTGTCTCCACTTCTTTGGAGCATCTGAACGGCCTGCAAATAGCCCTTTTTTGCCAAAATAGGTAAGAATAGAACAGTGACAACTATACTAGGAACTGTTGTAGTCTAGGTACTCGCCTTAGCTGTGCATCAGCACATATCTGACGCACAAGCTAGCCACAGCACAGCAGAACTTAAATCACTTTGCTCAGCTGAGCATCAGCACCGGGCAATGCTCAGGAGAGCCATTTCTTGCATTTGAATATTACCCCTTCCATCAAGGGAGCTTGGGATGGTATTCATGAATGGCAGGGTTCCATTTTCTCCTTACTCCCAACAACCCTGTGAGACTGGTTTAGCTCAAAGGGACAAGGGATCCAAGGTCACAGAATGAACTTGAGAAGCAATGAAGAATCAGCCGTTGGTTCCATCAACAAAAAGGGCTACAGGAAAGGCACCATATCATTTTTGATTATTGTATCTAGGTCAAGAAATGCCTTGTTTTGAAAGGACACCTGGGACATTCACAAACAAGTGCTACCAAGATGGGAGAAGTGGGCATGCATGCACCGGGCATGGTATTCACACCAAATAACTGAGCTTCCATTTACAGCTAAGCAGAACCGATGCAGACCATTAAAGCAGGACAGCTTCCCTTATCCCCTCTTGTTTCCAGCAATCTCAAATGGGACTAAGCGTCAAGCATCAGGTTTAAGTATTTTAGGGACCATCACTGTTGGGTTCGGTCCAAAGGACTACGAATAGAACTCTGCTTGTGAAGTGGATTTCTCTCCTCCCCCTTCCTGTTGTAGCCCTCTGCAAAGCAGCTCCTGGAAGTCAGAGACCCTCAAAACATGGGATGCAGTGGGGAGGATCTATGGTGGGAAGGAAGGGGGAAACTGCAGCCAAAACACCCTTCTCCATGCTAATGGAAGTACCTTCCCGCTCAAGGAAGAGAGATTTCGGATCCAACTCAGTTTGATTTAAAACCCCTTATATTTAAGGGCTCATATGCCCAATCAAAATTATTAGTCACTCCTTGATTATCTCATCACACACTGATAATTCATGGTTGGATACTTGGCTGTCCCACTATGTAATGTTTATGGCTGAAAAGTGAATCCAGCTCACTGATTTGTCGGCACCAAAGCAGGAAAAGGTGGCTACGGCAAATAACTTAATGCAGGCGGTCAAGGGTGTGGTCTTTTTTGCAGTCCAGTTTCGTAACACCATTTTATTAGTCACCAAAATCCTTCATTCTTAAAGTGCATCCAAGGGACCTGGACACCTAGCCCAGGGACGGAGCCCAAGCATCACAAACAGGATGGAACGTGCCTTACCTTCTTTGACCATTCCCACAGCAAGGCACTTCTGGAAACGACAGAACTGGCACCGGTTTCTCCGCCGTTTATCCACAGGGCAGTCTTTGTTGGCTAAGCAGATGTACTTGGCATTCTTCTGTACTGTGCGCTAGGGAAGAGAATGAAGGGGTAGGCATCACCCTCGTGCAGAGATAATACCGTACATTTTCAGCCTTGATGGTGGCAGGAACAAAGGCCCGTCTACCAGTGATTTATTAATTGCAACATTTCCACAACCTGTGGTTTTGAGTTTCATAAGGGCACAGTCCCAAGGGCATGACAGAAGACATCTCATATTCCACGTGGGTGCACTTTCCAGCCACAGCTGAGCCGAAACATTTCCGCATGTGGGTACTATTACTGCAATGCCACAGAAATGTGGTGATGAAAGACAGAAGTGGTATCGAGCAAGCATGGCACAGGACAGCCTGCAGCATCCTGTACCAAGACCTCCAATTGTCTCAACTCAGCAAGGATGAAGGTGCGTGATGTAGGGTCCGGCACACATGGGTGTGCACACACCCTGTCTGAGTAACCATCTCCCAGTGTGTGACAGTAAAAGGAAAAGATTTGGATCCAGATTAGCATTTCTGCAAGCACGTCTGCCTGCAGAGTGCAGTAATCCCACACAAAATAATACCTAGCTCTATGAAGTTACATTTCTAGTATTTCAGAAAAGTGAAATATTTCCTAACTATTAGAAAGCCATGGTTTTCTCCCTCAGATCTGCAATTTAATTCTTAGTATGTATCAGACACTAGACTCTTCTAGAAGCCAGCAGTTGCAGAACCCACGCAAGTCCGTGAACACGCATTAATGGAACATACTTGAGGGGCTGCCTTCAAAATCCCACCCATATCATGGGTTCATTTGTCATGCCTGGATCTGCATATTCAGAATGCAAGCTGAGAGGACCTATGCTGCAATCTGCATGTCCTGAAGCAATTGCAAGATGGGCCCGCCGCACACCCAGTTGACCAGCTGAGCCAGCATTTGAAAGGCCACCACTTCGGCCTGCTTTGTGGGAGCAACGCAGACATGGGTATGAACTACATGCTGGACATTTGGTGCAGAACTGCTGGACTGCTTCACAGGATGCCAAAAGCTCAATATGGATCTCAACCATTTCATTTTGGTCACGTGAACTGGATCATAAGATGCACAGAGTCAAAGTGAATCAAAGACCCAGAAATTTGACTGTGGGCATATGGCCACAACCGCATCAAAGACGTTCATTGTTAACTGTGGCCGTGTGAAGGGAACTATGATCTCTCCGCGCCCTCACCAAATTGTACCTCACAGGATTGTTCGGATGATGCAACACTGATCCTTTGCACAGACAAGCATTCAGAACACTTACCACTTTCTGAAATCTCAGCTGTTAATGTTCACATGCAATACTTCCCCATCTGATACATGCAGGGGTCAAAAAATATTAATTTGGCTTACCAACCCACCACTATAGGTGTTCACTACCAGGCCCCCTTCCCCGAGCCCTCTGTTTTGGCAAACAACAGTACACTGTGCTGGAGTACAGAGAAAGAGAGTCATCTCCATTTGCTATCATCTACAAACTGCAGGATGTGAATTCAGAGATGTGTGTGTGTGGGGTGCATATGACTAGAGGCACTGGCCTCCAGTCACTGGGGTCTACAAGAAGACAGGAAGTTGCCGCTCTATTCGGGCATTGTCTCCTGCAGAACTGTAAGCTGACATCAATGAACAGCCTAAGACGGGCATTTTCCTCCTTGCCAGGGTCCATCAGATTATAGTCTGGTTGGAAGATCTAGCTTTCCTTTTATGTGGTCTTCCCAAGTTTCTGTTTTAAGCTAAGCAGCTAGTGAGGTGGGGGTGGAGACTACAGCACCAGAGTGCCAACATGCTTTATGGCAAACCAGCAGCCTGCCATGTCTGTCTGCAAGATACCATAAAGAAATGCTTTTCTGGCACAAAACAAATTGACAAGAAGAAGAAGACGACTTGGTTTTTATACCCCACTTTTCTCTAACCAAAGGAGTCTTGAAGCAGCTTACAATTGCCTTCCCTTCCTCTCCCCACAAGAGGCACCTTGTGAAGTAGGTGAGGCTGAGAGAGTTCTGAGAGAACTTTGACTGGCCCAAGGTCACCCAGCAGGCTTCATGTGGAGGAGTGGGGAATCAAACCCGGTTCTCCAGATTAGAGTCTGCTGCTCTTAACCACGATACCACACTGGCCATTTTGATCAAGACAATGATTTGCAACCAGGGTGGCTGTGGGATTGCTGTGCACCAAGAGAACCACCCATTCATAGCTAACGTAAGAATCATTCCTGGCAATTGCCAGCTTGGGCGATTTTGAAGGCTTAACCTTTGAGGGATGGGAGGCTCCTAGTCTTTAGTCGGCTCTCACCTCCCCCCCACCCCAAATGTCCTTGCCATATACCCATTGGGAGGGGAATAATATCTTCCACAATGGCTGCCTTTATTAGGCAAGAGCAGGGAAAGCTCTGATGACTCATCTCTACAACGGTCAACAGCAGAGCCTCCCCAGCAGGCCTTGAAGCCTCAGAAGTCTTGGCATAGGTGTACAGGCTGCTGGGTGGTGTTCATCTCATGATACCCCACCACTGCGGAACTCCAGCGGCAGAACCAGGGAGCACTTGGTACAAAGTGAGAAGTGACAAATCCCTTACCTTGAAAAAACCCTTGCAGCCCTCACAGGTCCGGACGCCATAGTGCTGACACGAGGCATTGTCTCCACACACAGCACAGCGCCCCTCGTTGGAACCAGGACTCCGTGCCTTCGTTGGAGAGAGGGAATTGTCCATCAGACTGGGGCTGTCCAGGACTGGAGAGGCCTGGTTGAGTGGCAGAGGGGAAAAACTCACTGAAGGGGAGGTCTGTGGAAGCGAGAAGACATCTCCATCCACCAAGTGCTGGTGGGCAGCTGACTGCATCTTCAGGGGACTCTGAGGGGGGATTCCAGGGCTGTGAGCGGAGGGGCCAAAGGAGAAGTAGGAAGGATGGGCAGAACCAGTTTTTGGAGGCTCCGTTGTCGTCGCTCCTGCCACCCACGGCCTCATGCCCTCATATGTGTGAGGGGGGGAATAGGCCCCAAAAGAGTTCTCCCAAGATGGCCCCTGGGACGTCTGGAAAGTTGGTGTGGACGGAGAGGGAACGGAGCACGGGCTGCCGTAATAGTCTGAGCCACTCGAGGACAGAGTCTCATCCAGCTGGCTGCTGAAAGAGCCAGGGTAACAGCCGTACACTTGGAAATCCTCCAGCTTGAAGGACGTTGTGGTAGGGTTTGCTGCTGGGATCTGGTAGAGGAAAGCGTCGAATTCACCAGTGTAATTGTCCATGAATGTGCTGAAGCTGGGCAGAGAGGAGGTGGCAGCAGTGATCTCTGTGTTCATCAGGTCCATGGTGGATTTGCCAAGCTCAGGGGTCAAGAGGTCTGCCGGATAGCGCTCACAGGGTCCTCCGCTCTGAAGCAAGGTCCCATATTGAGTTTGGATACAGGGCATCTCTAGGAAAGAGAGGGAGGAAAAACAGCCAAGTTACTTGATATGCAGTCATAAGATCCTCCAAAAAAGATGCTAGTAGAGCTGGTGGTTATAACCCAGAGAGGCATGGGAACCTGACAGTGGGAAATGTCACTGATCAGAATTTATTTATTCCCCACCTTTCCTCATGGCTCAAGGGAAGAGACAGTCCTTTAGATATTGGTTAGTACGGCAATAGTGGACAGAGAGACCCCACCGATGATAATCTTGATGTCAAACAACAGAAGCCTGCACAAAGAAATCATATGGCGTGGACATGATGATTGTTGACGGTTTATTACTACCGTCCAAATAAGTGAATTCATTTATACTTTTTTTAAAAAAGGGCTTACTCTTCTTATGCACCGAATAGTTAGATGGCTGCTATAGAGTGGTCCCATTATTACTGGTTTTCTAGGTAATGTGGGGAACATCATATATTATAAAAATTGGCAACCCTCAAACAAGACCAAAATGCTTCATACATAGGAAATAATCGACATGTGTGCTGCCACGTAAAATGCAAGAACAAGGCAAACCTCCCATAATCCTTGTATGCTGGGATATGATGTGCTTCTGACAGTACATCTGAACACATCTTTGTTTAGGGGTTGAGGTTTTGTGTGTAGGGGTGTGTGTGTGAAGTGCTGTCGAGTCGACTGGAGTGTTTGTTCACGTAGCTCTCTGCTCTCCTGCATGGCTGGTGGGGTTACTGTGTATAACAGCATGTGGTCAGCATAACCCTCTTTGCCAGTGCAGGCATTTTTATGGGTTAGGAGAGGAAGAGTGGCCAGTGTGAGACCAGGGTGGTCTTGTGCTCAGAGTCTTGCACTAGGATCTGGGAGACCCAGAATGGGTGCTCTGCTACGGAAGCTCGCTGGGCAACCTTCGGCTCGTCGCATGCCCTCAGCCTGACCCCCACCTCCCAGGACTGTTATGAGGATGAAATGGAAGAGAGGAGAATGAAGCAATCCACTTTGGGAGAAAGGCAGGGTATAAATGAAGTAAATAAAGGAAGTAGAAACTTAAAAATTACAAGGGCGATGGGAGAGGGAAGAGGAACGGAAGGACATAACAGTTTATTTAAGCTTCATTGTGTGAAATGGCAAAATCCACTTGCAAACAGTCATTGAAGTGGATTGAAACTGCATTACTTAACATGTGTGAAAGCCCGCATTATATCTCAGAGTGCCTGCTTCCAAGGCAAAAATTCCTGAAAGCCAGATCCTCAGTTTGGATTTTTCTTTAAATTACACATAAATTACACATATATCAAGAAGCGTGTAGTTTAATATTATTTATCATAGCAACTCTTCATAAGGGCATCATGTGCACAGAGCAACAGTGGAAGCTCTACCACGTTCTTTCCTGACTGACTGGTGGAAGAAAAGGGCTTCCAGCTTTGGCCTTCTCTCGGCTTTTTATGCAAGCAACAAAGAGGAACACTACAAAGGAGAACATCCGTTCACCCTGGCCCGAAGCACTCCATATACAGCCCTCCTGGAACGAGCAGCTTCCATCTCCCAAGGCTTGGCAAGGCAGAAGTTTTAAATCAAGCAGCTAACGAGCAACGCCACAAACGAGCTTCCATCATCAAGACAGTGACCCATAACTGGCTCTCAGGGAATGCCATAGATTTTAGCCACAAATGGCGCCCTGTAAAAGGGGAGACGTAACCAGAGTCTTGGGCTGAGCTGAAAGCCAAGACAGTAGTACCCCTTGTGGCAAGATGATAATGTCATTCATATCACAGACCTTTAAAGGCTAGGTTCTATTAGTCAAGGAGCTGCTACTTTAACAGGCAGTAAAGGATGCTGGAATGTTGAGACACACAGAATCCAAGCCAACTTGGCAGAGCCCAGCCACTGAAACAAAGTCAGGGTACTCTCCCTGGTTTTACCGAGTGCTTTTTTCCATCTTCGGTTCTCAACATGTCTTTGGTAGGAAAGACTCCCTACCTTTGACCTACAATCACAGTAGAATAATCAAAACCCACAAATATGGACTGGTATGCATTGCCACACCAGCCACAGATTAGCCATATGTTGGCTAGCTAATCTAGTGTGAGTAAATTATCACATCCCAAAGGCAGAATTAGGCTTTGCTCCCCAGCATCAGATGGTGCTCAGCCACGGCAGCAAAGCAGGGAGCCCTGGGGGACACAGAAAGCACCTGGGGGAGTAACAGACAACAGGGATGACTCTATTGCAGAAAGATCCAGGTAGTCAGCCGTGCTGGTCTGAAGTAGTACAACAACTTTAGAGTCCAGGGGCACCTTTAAGACCAACAAAAGTTTATTCAAGGTATGAGCTTTCATATGCAAGGCACACTTTTCCAAATACATTGGAATGGTAGGTAAGGTTCAGACTTATAGACAGGGACTTAACAGCAAATTGACACGTAACATGATGATGTTTAAGATATGCAAAGTCAGAGCTAAATAACAAGCTAAGGTTATAAGGGCAACAGTTGTAAAGCAATAAACATGTCAGAATAGCAGATAAATGTCTAAAGGTGTCTTTTCTAATTGTGGGAAACAAACGGAGAAGAGAATGAAGATTCTTGGTTTGCTTCCCACAATTAGAAAAGACACACCTAACCTTAGCTTGTTATTTAGCTATGACTTTGCATATCTTAAACATCATCATGTTACATGTCAATTTGCTGTTAAGTCCCTGTATTTGGAAGAGTGTGCTTTGCACATGAAAGCTCATACTTTGAATAAACCTTTATTGGTCTTAAAGGTGCCACTGGACTCTAAATTTGTTCTACTGCAGAAATAAGGGATAAGCAAGTGCATCATTTCCTTCTGTGCACTTCTACATCTCACCTATTACCATGAAGAAGTTAATCCAAGAATTCTGCAGCAATGACCCACCCCCCAAGATTTTGGGAATCTCAAGTGCCCCAGTGGACATCCCTCATTTGCGCCATTCTTCTCTCTTTCTTCCAAGAGAGATCTCAACAACTTTTTATTTATTTTATTTATTATATTAGGTTTGTACAACGCCCTTCCCGCAAGCAGGCTCTGGGCGGTTCACAATAAATTCATATAAAACACATAAAATCTATTGAATAATAAAACCCAATAACCATATGGCACCATCATACCATTCTGGCCCCCACCCAGTTAACATTAGCGGGGGGGGGGGGAAGAGGGGTGAAAGCAGATTGTGACTCAAATAGTTGTTAAGAACTATTAAACTGTTAAAAAACATTGCTGTCCTCAACCATTTGCTTGGCAGAACATCTCTGCCTTGTGGGCCCTGTGGAATCGTAACAGCTCCCACAGGGTCCTGATGTTAACAGGCAGAGAGTTTGCCTTGGTTCCCATTGAGGACAGCCCTATGCTCTTTGGGCCAGAGACTTCCAATAGATGTTGGTCACTTGAGCATAGTGCTTTCTGAGGGGCATACCAGGAGAGGTGGTTCCATGGGTACGCAGGAACTTGTTGCTCAGTGATGCCTATATATTTGCCATCAGTGACAAATGTTCTGCCTGCCCATTGGGTGGGCTGGTCCAAGCCCATTTCTCTCCCAAAGGACAGCCCACCTGATCTATCTTACTTTGGCATCTCTGTGAACGTGTCCATCAGTTACAAACGTCTGCTCCCATTGTTCTGTCGGCCAGTTATTCCACATTTCTAAAACAGAAACTTGGAGCTTAATTGTTAAAGCTTGTAGGAACTGTAGCAAACAGATGCTCTTCCTTGCGACATGGTATTTATTAGCTCTGTCCCTGGAGGAAGGCCTGACGTCTGCAAATGCAAAGGGCCATCTCCTGGGACAGTGTCAATCCAGCTGGCTTCATGATACAGGGCAGTTATCTAATCTCAGGATTCAGTGGAAGAGCTCTGGCAGCTAAGGAGGATCCACTACTGGTACCTATCGGACATACTGGAACTCTCCCTCTGTTTTGATCATCCCAGGAGATATCCAAAACAAAATGAAGATAAATGGCTCGACTGCTAGTAGTAACTCTGCCTCTACCTCAGAACAGGGAATGAGGGCCAAAGATGAGGCTCACTCCTAGGATTCCCAGAGCTGAGAAGCAGCCTGGATCAATGCAGGGAAACAGGGGGACCCCCACAGAATTGTCAAACACAGAGAAAGATAACAGGCATGTTTCATGATGTTCTGCAGGCATGCATCAACTGGGCTACCAGAAGGTGCAGATGCACTCTCTCCACTGTACTCTATAGAAGTTTGTACCTTCCAAGGCAAGCCTGTAGCTTCACACACTCCCGTGGAAGGGCTTACACACTTTTGCTTAGTAGCAACCTTCGCCATGCAAACACCAGTTATCTCCTTTCTATGAAAAAAAATGATTCCCCTGCAGAAAAGCAAGCCAGGCTGTCTTCTGTCCCTATCAGTTGGCAACCCTAACGCAAAAGACTGCATTCACACTAGCAACATTACAAGCCATTGTATCACCACTCCTGGAGTCACAAATTTTTTAAAAAATTGGTCACTGTTGCATTTTGACTGGAGATGTGCCTGGCCCTAGCCCTACAATACAAAGGGTGCCCAGTATGAAAATATGGAACCCAGCATTTGCAACAGTCAGCATTTCCGCTGTACCCACAAATTGGTTTTGCTCCATACTCAACAGAACAGAACAGGCCCTCTCCTGGTGCGAGAGTGGTTTCCCTCCTAAGCGTCCATCTACCTGTTGCACGCTGCATATTAACACTCAGGTATGTGAGGCTGTTATTTGTACCCCCTTGGTTCAAAGACCACACAACGGAGCTACGCAAGAGTTAGCATGAGGCCTTATGCAGCAAGGAACTTATGACATCTGGAAGCTTTCTCCTCAAAGACAGCCATGGCTTCCTAACACTCTGCATTTCCCACAGCCCGCTCGTGGGGAGGGCGGGGTAAAAAAAGAAAGAAAGAAATATAAATAAATAAATAAACAGTCCTCCAAGTCACCCAAGAATGGCAATGATACAGCATTGCTATAATGATGCATCCACCTCTTCAAGATACTTGTTGTTTTATAACTCCAATGGCGTCCATAATAATAATCACGAGCAACAGAGTCTCTGGCATCTGTCAAGCCTGGAGAGATACCTGCACAGGGGAATTACTCACATTAGGGCTGGTTACTCTGCAATGGGGGAAAGGATGTCTTTTTATTTTACAGCCTCACTCAAATGGTAGTTTCCCTTTTTTGGGGGTAAAAATATGGTTTGTATTTAATAAACAAACCCATGGCCTACTTCTTGCATTCCTGAAGCACAGTTGGGAGTAATCTTTGTGATTTCAGTGGAGTTTCTCTAGCGTTACAGTCTGAAGGGTTTCTGTTTCCAGGGTCTATATATTCATCCTGGGTCAGGCCAGTAGCTGATTAAGCCCAGTATCTCTCTCTCTCTCTCTCTCTTTTTTTTTTTTACAGTGGCCAAAGCACCCAGATGTTTCAGAGGAAGGTTGGAGAGCAGTGGGTACTATTCACCGTGGCTCCCACCAAGACTCCGCTGCCTTCTGGCATCAGGTAGTGCTCAAAAGCACACCCTGCTGGAGACTCAGAATAGCAAAGATGAGCCCATTTCTGTACATGCCAACGTATTGGTGCAAGTTTCAGGGTTTTTTTTAAAAAGAAGAATCCTTAACTCTGTAAGCAAGAATAGAAGCTGCTGCTCAGATTACTGTGCACTGTGTGCTTCCAACGGAGAAAGGGAGCGCGCAGCAAGGATCAACAGGTTATTACTGTCAGTTTGAAAAACGTGGAAATATAACCTCCAAATTTAAGGGGGTAAAAGATTTCTCAGTGAAAGGCAATTTCTTACATGTTTAGTATAGTAGAACAACTGCTAGTTTACCACTGAAAACAATTACTTGTGCTTAAGCCAGTCTGAATGGGGTTTGTGCATCGGCCGTATCTAAGCCCAAACCTGCTTTGCTACACAGAGATAGGATGGCTGTCTCCCCACACCCAGCAGGTCTCCTGTGCTGTTAGCAGCTGCGTGAGAAATAGCAATCAAACAGGTACAGCTTTCTTTAGCATTCAGATGTACTAACGGGGAAGGCTATACTTACTGAATTTCTGACCCTCTGAAAGGAGATAAAAACTCTTCCCCTACCCTGCAGAACTGACATGCGCTAGAAGAAAAATGCAAGTTCTTTAAAAAGCCATACTTTAAAGAAAAACAAGAGATTATATAGGTTTTGTAAGCTGCCTTGTGTCACAGTGAAAAAGACAGACAATAAATAAAGTAAATAAATAGATAGGTACCAACACCAAATTTTAAGAAGCTCCAGTGATTAGTTGCCTAGATTTTTTCCAGCCCTGTTTGGTGGATACCATATTTTTTGCTCCATAAGACTCACTTTTTCTCCCAAAAAAAGTGGGGGGGAAAGTGTGTGCGTCTTAAACCACCCTCACCTTTCCCAAGCCATGGCACCGAGCAGAACTAGGTGCGTCTTAAGGTCAGGTGCGTCTTATGGAGCGAAAAATATGGCAATTAAAAGAATATTTAACTGTCTTTGTGTTAACCTACTAATCAATAACTCTCTCAGTGGGTATTTATTTAGTGGAAACGGGTTCTACTGTAACCCAAGTGAGACAAACTGTTCTTTGGAAGTGCCACAATTATGGAGCTGCTTGGGTTACTCTATAATTACTCTATGATTGAAAACTCCATTTTGTTGCCACAATGAACACATTGACCGATTTTCAGGTTTTCAAGCCAGGGTTGTTGTTGTTGTTTTTTTTAAAAAAAGGATGTGGCCAGCATTGCCCAAACAGCAGCTGCTGTAAGTTTAAGACAAATTTATAGCAAGTTGACTTTGTCAGCCTTTGAAGTCTAGCACACCAAGGAAACTAAAGGAACCCTGGTCCTTGCAAAGGAACAGGCTGCCAGGTGCCTGAATTTGATGCTGCACCTGTTGTTTGGAACATGCCAGGAACTGCAAGCCCCAAACAGCCACATGAAAAGGAGCCACCAGAAGAGCTTCCTGATTTATGCCTTTCAGCACCAGTGCTGGTGCAAAACTGCTTTGCAAATCAAAGCTCTGAGTTTATTATTTTTTAAAATGATCCTCTCTTTTTGACACTCCAAATACCTAGTACTTCATTTTCTTTCTAGAGACACTCACATACACACCCCCCCCCATGAAGAGAAGAGTGATTCCTGCAATTGGAAACTGATGCAAATTCTTCTGGTTGTTACCCATTTCAACAAAATGCTCCAATGTAATGAAGGCCAGCTGTCCCCCAGAGGATCCAGCAAGACTTCATATTTTGCAGATGCAAGCCTGGCAGCAACAGCTCTCAACTAGCCGGTCCCTCAAGGTGAGAGACATGCTGCCAAGCAGACAGGATGAAAATGCTGCTTGTATGTTCGTAGGTAAAAGCTTGCAAGCTTTCCAGCTATGCAGAAGTCTTTTCTAGGAAGGCAGTCATTTAGCTTGATGAAAACAACTTCCATGTGACTTGAAAAGTTGCAAACGTCTAATCAAGGCAGAGATTCATCTGATAAAACATACCTCATCTATTTTTTCACTCTAACATATGGATCAACACAAACAACCAGCGCTTCCAGTATCGTCTTGGAGCTGGATGGTCTTTATTAAATTTGTAATTTTTCATTACAGACCACTACCATTTACTCTACACTGTACAGAGGCTGCCTATCAAGCATCGGGCTAAACTGTTTTCCTTGCTAACCAGACCAGCTATGAGACTTTGGCCCAGCTGAGGTGGCACACCCCCCCTGCTGCTATGATCAAGGCTGCAGGAAAAAGATGGGGGGGAGGGAATCCACTCTGCTGCTTAGCTTAGCGTCACTGGGACACACCTGCCAAAACTCCCACAAGCTCAGGTTACTGCAACTTCATCCTTTACAATGCAAATGTGGACTCTGAAAGCTTCCATTTGAAACAAGCTCCCTATTATCATTTTGGTCCACTCAAACCAAGCCCCCTAGCAAGATTCTCTTGCCCTTTGGTCTTCCAAAGGAATTAGCATTTCCCTGGTCCTGCAACAGCATCTCATGCGTCCCCTCAGGTACTCTGCAGTTTCTCCCATTCAGATATCAACTTGTTTTCCTCCTGATTATTTTTGACATCAAGACTTTTCTTGTGGGCACAGGAATAAAAACAGTTTGCAGCAATATTTCACAGATATTCTACTATATGTTATACATTACATAGTCTCATGTATTGAATATTATGCAACAAAAAGATTATTAAAAGTTTGCAGCTGCTGACTGTAAACTGATGATAAAGGAGGCACAAATGCTTTCTTAATGCCACTCCATCTGTGGAATCGTTTTTGTGAAGCTGGGCTTGCAGCCCATATTTTAAAGTTCCTGCTCTAGTAAGATGAGCGGGCAGATCCTGGTAGACCTGGCAGATTAACTCTGCGAACGTTGCACTCCTAGACACACCTACTTGGAAGTAAGGCATATGGAGATCACGGAGGCTTACTGCTGAGTAAACATGTGCAAAGCGAGCTGCAAGCAAAACTCTAGATACAACCTAAAAAAAAGTTATTCCCCACTGCTGGCCTGGAAAGGTTAGCTGCAAATTCATTCTAATGCATAATCAGAAACGACTGTTCCTTATTACTATTCCCGCAGCCCCGAAATTCCTTTTCCCAGCGCACAGCATACTTCCCAGAGTGCGAGTTCCTCGCAAGAAGATGCAAAGTGACCATGTCACTCCCACTCTTGCATAACAATCTTTCGAAATCTAAAGTTAACTCTGAATAGAAATGCATTCAGAACAAACAACTCGCGAACCCTTCTGCCCCCTCAACCCCGCCCCGCCAGACTTGGTCTTTAAATGCAATCCAGTTGACTCCCCCCCCTCCCCGCGCGCCCGGTCCCCTCCTGCCCATCTGTCAGGGCGCGCAAAGCATGCTTGCGCCTCACGGCAGGTAACTGCAAGCAATCCACGTACCCAGGCGCGCTCCGGGAGTTTGGCGGCAGTGCGGTCCGCTCGTGGGCTGGGATTCTAAGCGCCCCTTCCCTCAAGCGCATCGATTTCCCGCCGCCGCGCTGATCCAGCCCGAAGAGCGACAAGAGAGCACCAGACACTTGCAGCGGCGTCGAGAAAGCCACTGGGGCTCACCAGCCCGCGGCCAGGAGATTCTCTTAAGCTCTCTGTGACGCACAGGCGAAGGGGTGGGCAGCGAAGGCGGGGGGATCCTCTGACGCACGCGCCCGGCTGCAGCCTTCACCATACAAGGCAAAAAGGGGCGGAATGTTCCGGCGCCCGCGGAGCAAGGGGAGGGGTCGGAATGTCTGCGCGGGTGACGCACGCGGGGTTCCATTGACGCACGCCTTGGAATTGTTTGATCTAAAAATAGCACGAGCTGCCCCCGGCTAAAAATAGAGCCTTTTCCTAAGCTGGGGGAGGAGAGAAAGTGTCATAGGAAGAACCAAAAACGGGGAGCCGGCAGGATCCGAGGCACGGAACTGCAGGGGCGATTGCAGCAAGCTGGGGATGCAGAACGGGAGCGCAAAGCTGGCGGGCCCATCTGTTGCCGGCGTCGCTCGCCCCACCGGGTTCTTCACCCCGCAACTCTTGAGCAAAGTCTACGCCCCGGGACGCCGCTCTGCAATGCAGACACACCGTCAGCCTTCAGTGCCGCTTGCGCCCCCTCCCTGTCCCTTGCCGTCGCCCAGCCCCGCCCCTGTGGGTCCCGGGATAAGTCGCGCCCCCAGCCCGCCAACTGTTGCGCCTTCCTTGCCTCTCGGCTTCTAGGGTCCTCCTCCCTCTCCCCCCGCCACAGCCAGCAGCTCCTCCTCTTCCTGGGAGCAGGCACTGCGCTCCGACTAGCAAGAGGCACCGGCTTCAAAACAGAGTTCCCAAAGGAAGTCCACCGAGGCGCATGCCAGAATCGGAGGGGGGGGGGGCACTGCTTCTGATGGTCGCCGGAGCCTGACAGCCCCAGCTGTGGCCGAGGACACAGGGAAGCCCTCAAAAGCCTTCTACACTACCAGCGTCTGTGCCCAGGGAAAGACTCAATATAACCAAAAAAAATGGGGGGGGGGGTTACAACTGTTACTGGCCTGGCTCCCCGGGTCTTTAACAGCTGACTCTGAAAGCCAGGAGATAGGAAGCGCTGGGGAAAGCTTCACTTTAATCTCCCTTAAGGTGGGCTGCTGGTTAAAAAGCACTGGAGGGGAGCCAGCAAAAAGGTGACTGCTTGCAGGAAAGTCAGTTTTAGCAGACACCCCCCTCCCCCGCTGAATCCCATCACCACGGAGCAAAGCTGGCCTCCTTCTGTTTTGGTGCAACGGACTATTTTAAACTGAACATTCATTTACAACACTCCTTCTATGCACTGTTACTATCAAACATGCCTTGTTACCCAACCCTAGAAAGTGTCCACTTTTTGCACAACATAAGGGGTGTTTCCAGACATCAATATGCACTATTGCATAAACACTGACACAGATTTATGAAGGACAACTCCTTTGAGGGATAGAGGAAAAAATGTAGTCAGGGGGGAAACTGATTTTTGTTGAGATAAAAGGCAGAGCCCGGCAGAGTTGCAGGAAACATTTTTTTTCTCTTTTATTGCCAGTTCTAGCCGGCAGGGTGTGTTTAGGGAAACAGCCTTGGTGGAACCCCGTGTGAGCTTGCTCAATCAGGCAAGGGAAACCAGAGATGTGGGTGACTCAGGAGTCCAGAAAATTAGGTCAGCCTCCAGTCTGGATCTCAGCGCACCTGTTGCCGGCTGGGTGGCTTCCCCTCCGTGTCCCACCCCTAAACACATTGTGGAAGTGTTTCAGGGCTTCCAGGGAGCCTCGTTTATTTCCTGATTTATTTTGGAAGTTTGCGGGCCTCCCTCTCCAGAGCCCTTGGAGGCAGCTCACAAGTCAAACAATTAAAGGCAGGGACAATTAAAACAAATCATGCCAACAAAAGAAGCCAGGCCAATAAACTGGGAACCAGCAGAGCAGCACACAAAACAAACAGAGCAGGTATTGATAAAACAGGCTAGGACCAGACCATAAAACAGCTTTCAAAAGACAGACAGCATGGTGCGGGGGTTAAAGTGTCAGACTAGGATCTGGGAGACCCACTCTGCCAGTGAATCCCCACTCTGCCAGTGAAGCTTGCTGGGTGACCATGGGCCAGTCACACATTCTCAGCCTCACCTACCTCACAGGGTTCTTGGGAGGATAAAACAGAGGAGAGGAGAACAACATAAGCCCCTTTGGGTCCCCGCTGGGGAGAAAGGGGGGATATAAACAAATAAAAAGATGGCACCCTTTAGTTAAAAGCCTGGGGGAAAGAGAAAAGCTTTGGCCTGGCCAAAAGTAGAGTCAAACAGGCACCAGGAAAGCCTTTTTTGGGGAGGGGTCCCCAAAGGCAAGGCATCACCCCTGAAAAAGCCCCATCTCTGGTCACCACCCATCTGACTTCTGCGGATGGGAGTAGAGAGCCCAGGAGAAGGATCGTCACAGCTGGGCTGGGCAATATGGGAGGAGGCTTACGAGAGCTGTCCTTCTGAGGCAGGGCATCCCACAACCCCAAGAAACCTTCCCCCTCTTCCATTGAACCAGCTCTCCAACCCTACTTAAATTTTGGCCCCTCTGCAGCACAGCCCCCTACAGGAGATGGTAACAGAAGCCCACGGAACAGACAAGGTCAAGCTCTTCTGCTCCAGTTTAAATGGGATCAGTTGCAAGTCCCAGTTCCACATGAATCGGTTTAGCTCAAAAATCTAGATGCCACCTGCCCTGAGACCTACTCAAAGTGGCTCTTGAAATTAAACATTTTTTTTAAATGTCCAATATCAAAGCAAGCTATAAAAAGCATCATTTGAGCATTTTAAAGCATCTCAATGGTGCGTACAGCGTTAAGATGACATTTTGCAGATGAACAAGTTAAGTCCACTCTTCCGAAGCCTTCCCAGCTAGCATCCTGTCTTCCTCCACTACATGGGAGAAGACTCCTACGAAAATCATAATGCCCCAATGGGCCTGTCCACTGCAAGCCAAAATAGTGAAAGGCCTACTGGACATTCGAAGGAAACCATCTGACAACCAGTATTCGCACTAAGCTGAGTTAGTGTGAGCTAGCTCACAGTCTTTTAGCGTCCGGCTCACACATTTTTGTCTTAGCTCAGGAAGGATGGCTCTAGAGCAAACTAATTTATGAAGCAGCCAAATCGCTTGCTCACAACTGTAATGCCAGTAGCTCACATAGTAGAATTTTTGCTCACAAGCCTCCACAGCTTAGAGGGAGCATTGCAGTGACAACCCATCCCATACAATTCAGCAGCCCCACTGGCTACTGCTCTTCAAAGCGCTAAACTTCCATCCCACCCTTCTCAGTGCAGTCAACTCTTGTGTGCTCAGGAAGCTCCGGCCTCTTAAGGACAATGCAGCTTCAAAAGGAAGTCACTAATCATCATTTTCCCTCCTCGCTGACTAATTCGCATGACTCCGTGCTATTGGCTGTGACAACCAAAACCCGCAAAAGAACTGGAGCGTGGCTGTTTAGGGTGGGATTACTGCATTCCATTCAGTTCCACGGAAGCCTGCCCACTGATGTCCTGCAAGATTTTTGGAAAGATAAAGGCACCCTGAGTTGCACAGGGATCTGCCTTCCAGAGTTCCAAGCTTCACAAGAGACCGTTCTAACCTAACCCTCCTCTATCGTCATTTTTTGTTGAACAGATGGCCAAACAGATCCAGACGAACAAAGATTCTGGTTAGTTTATGTTAAAAATGTAGCTGTTTTTTAAAATTGGAAATTTATTTTTTCTGTGGTTTTATATTCTCTATCACCTTCATTTTTGTTAATGTAGTGATATCCTTGATGTAGTATTATCTGTAATTGGGATGTATCAGTGGGGTATAATGCCATAGATGCTACCATCTAAAGCAGCCATTTTCTCCAGGGGAGCTGATCTTGGTTGTCTGGAGATCAGTCGCAATCCCACCCTGGAGGGTGGCAACTGTAGTATGGACTAATTAAATTTTGCATTTGTTAAAGTTCTCTTCTCTTTTACAATAAAGTCATTTAAAAAAATTTAAGAAGGAAAAAAATGATACATTTCTGTTACTTTTTAAGTAGCCTCAGTGTGTTGTATATCTTCACTGCCACCAATCCCACTTGGAAGACTAGAACAGGGGTGGGCTGGCTTCCAAGTCTTGCTAGGTCTACTTTTTAAAACAAACTAAACTTCCCATGACCAACTATTGTGCTTTATGCTTTCAAAGCAAGTATGCATACTCAGGACCTCTTTAACAATCCAGGCATAACTAAATTGTGTCAAGCAATTCTGCGCCAGCAGGATAACCTAGAAACGCAGTATACACACTCTACGGGGGCAGGTTCCAGCACCAGTTCCTGATATTTCTTAGGAAGCAGCTGCTAGGAAAGTTCTTTCTCTGCCTGAGCCATTGGAGAACAGCTGCCAGTCTGAGCAGAGAATGTTGAACATGATGGACCAATGGCTTGCCCCACTATAGGGCAGCTTCATCTGAATAGACTCAGGTTCTTGCTTAAGTACAGTAATGCATTGCCAGATCAGACAACGGACCTAGATCATCACTTTTTGCAAGAAACCCAGCACTTAGGACAGCCACCAGTAAGTAGTCAGCAGACTCCAATCTACCTTCTGCCAACCCTGGGCTGCATGGGCTTGAGCCATGCAGCTTCAAACAGTTGTACATCTATGAAGTCCCATTGGTAGCCCTGGGAGAGCCGCCATTCCCCAGTGGCACCCTACGCTCCTTAGTGAAACAGGAAGCCCACATAATCATTTCCCAAGCATTACAGCTGAACCAGGAGTAACACTGGGGAATAGCTACACCCAAATACCCAACAAGATGCTTCTTGCTCCCTGGAGAAAAAGCTCCCGTTTACCAAAAAGTCATGTAGGAATATCTCATAAGGAATGCTGGGGGGGGGGGGGGGGGAAGGAGGCCAGCTTATTGTAAACGAGGGGCCTTTCATAACTGCAGAACTCAGCAGTCCTATGCACCCTTAAACCCACTGGGATGTACTTCTGAATATATCTGCAATAGGATCAGTTAAGTCTACCCTACCCACAGCTTGATTTCACAGTATCTCCGACCTTAAAGATCATCACTATTGCCCCCCCCCCCCACACCTTTCTCGGTCTTTAGCACCTTGCAGAATTTAGCCATGGGGGAAAAAATTCATTCCCTGTGGGAATTGATTCTCTGTCTAGAACCCCCTGTTCCAGCTCTCCAACTTGGTGAGACATCAGACTGCACCCTCAAAGTGGAATTCTGCAGGCAAAGCATAAAAGACACCAATAACTCAGCACCCGGAAAGATTGATGCATTTTCCTATTGTTAAAAATATTTTTAGCCTTGGCAGTCTCTGGATTTGCTTGAAGGCTTCATGTTTGTAAAACCAACTACGTAACAAGATGCGTTTTTATTGCATGTTTGAGTAGAAGCCCTGGCCAGCATCCCAGAGCTGCTGGTGTAGAGGAATGCTGGTTGTCAACTGGATGCTTCCAGCAGCTTCAGTGGCTTTTTTAAGGGCAAGCCCCCAAAATTTAAGGAATGTCAAACGGATTGTCCTGTAAAAAAGAATGGAAGGAACCCACTTGGTAAATGTATCTCTATGAGACCACGATTGCCCAAGAATGAGAGTGGGAAGCCTCCAAAAAAATTTTTAGGGCAAGCCTCCAACTTTAAGGAATCTTGACCAGAGGATGCCCTGTAAAAAAGAAAGAAAGAGAAGAACCCACTTGGTAAATATCGCTATGAGACCATGATTGCCCAAGAATGAGCAGGCATGACTCTTGGCCAGCCAAGCTATCAGTCCAGTCCCAAGCTGGACAGTGGCCATCTTTTTAATCAGAAATAACTGATCTCTGCCAGAGCTTTGCTTTTTGTGTAGGGTGGCCTTGGAATAGGTTTCCCTGGATTAGAAACACAGAATCCTAGGGCTACTTGGAAACGTCCAAGTCTCAGGCTCCTTATGCAATGATAGGATTACGGGATGAGCACCAGTGGCTCGTTTTGTTCTGCAGAATGTACAGAATGGGACTTTTGAGAACAGTGTTTCTGCTAAGGGATACTGCTGCTGTTTCTAATCTCCGCTGAAAGTTTGTAAATGGTTTTTTATCTTTTGTAATCTGCTTCAGCCTTGACCTGGATGGCCCAGGCAAGCCCAGTCCTGCCAGATCACAGTAGCTAAGAAGGATCGGCCCTGGTAAGTACTTGGGTGGAAGACCACCAAGGAAGCCCAGGGTCGCTGCATGGACCAAGGCAAGGGCAAAGTACCTCTGCTCCTCTCTTACCTTGAAAAACCCTGCAGGGTCACCATAAACCAGCCGTGCCTTGACAGCACTTTCCACCACCAATCTGCCTTCGGTCTTCTGCAAGAAAGGCAGACTGGGTTCTCCTTTGGAGGTTTTCAAACAGAGGCTAGAGGGCCATCTGACAGCAATGTGGATTCGGTGAACTTAGGCAGATCATGAGAGGGAGGGGAGGGAGGGTTGCATCAGTGCTTAGTTCTTGTGGCCCTTTCTTACACGCCCAGGGAAATGCTGATTCCCACTTTGGGGTCAGGAAGCAATTTTTCTCCAGGCCAGGGATCCTGGAGGTTTTTTTGCTATCTTCTAGGCATGGAGCAGGGGTCACTGGGTGTGTGTGTGTGTGTGTGGGGAGGTATTTGTGAATTTCCTGCTTTGTACAGGGGGTTGGACTAGATGACCCTAGAAGACCCTTTACAACTCTTTGACACAGAGGCAAGCAATGGCAAACCGCCTCTTGCCTTAAAAACAAGTCTAGCTGGCCACTTAGTGGCGCTTAACACTAAAAGAGCTAGAACTTCTGGCTGTCAGACAATCTTAGAATCTCCTGGCTATACTACACATACTGCCATATGACAACAACAACAACACTGGACTTGAGCAGACAGAATTGACCTGAGGTCATATCCCTCCTCAGCCATGAAAGCCTCCTGGAAGACCATTTCTCAGTCTAATCTACCTCACAGGGTTGTTGTGTGAAGATGAAACAACTTCAGAGTTCCACGGAAGAAAGAATACAAAGCAAACCAATTTTTAAAATTGATTTTTGGCTCCAAAATCCTGCTTTACTTGATCAGCAAAATCCATCTACTGACAATTCCAGGACAAAGGAGGGGCAGCACTACACACACACAAACACAAATGAATCAAAGAAGAAAGTAGACTTCAAAGAAGACCTATGAAACCATCTGTCTGAAAGTACTGTGCGTACAGTCACCCAGTCCTCTAACCAGTTCAAATGGAAAGTTCCACTGAAGAGAATGTGGGGTATTTCATTTAAGCCTTACTGATGTCTAAGAAAGAGTAAAGATCTTCCCTGAACTCATGGAAAGATGGCTTGCCATTGGGGGTGGAGGTGGGACCACTCAGATCTCTGTGCCTTCTCTGTGGGCAGAGCCTTCTTTCCTCTCTTATACTCAAGCAAATCTCTGTACAGTTCCTAGGGGCAGAAGGCTGCATCCACACATGGAATACCTTCTGCTCTGGGCTCCAGCGGTGTTCCCTCTAAGCTGAGTTAGTGTGAGCTAGCTCACAGTATTTTAGCCTCTCGCTCACACATTTTTGGTCTCAGCTCATGAAGGATGGCTCCAGAGCAAACTAATTTATGCAGCAGTCAACTCGCTTTACCAGCCGTCTTTTCCAGTGCATCTTTACCAGCCGTCTTTTCCGAGATGGTTCTTTCCCCCTGCCTATCCCCCACTGAGATTTTTTTTAGGTGGGGCCGTTGGTGATTTTTTTTAGTTAGGCCCATTGCTGAAGGTGCCATCATCCAGGTTCTGGGTAACGGCAGGAAGCAACAGGGTCTTCTCAGCGGTGGCTCTGGGGGTCTGCAACAAACTACCAGAGGAGGCATGGCACCATACCTGAGAGCTACTATTTAGGGGACTGTGCAAGCCTCATCTATTTAGACAGGCATGCAGTGAGTCAATTCAAATGGTGTTATGTGGACTTTCTGGTTCTTTCAGTGGTATTAGGCCCATCATTACAAGTGAAAATTCAGACAATCAGCAACTACATTTTGGCTGAGAACCACTTTGCATGCATACAACAAGAAGAAGATGCCACTGAGTCATGACCAACTCATAGTGACCCCCAAACATGGGGTGGTTCAAGGCCAGAGATGAGCAGAGGTGGCTTGCCATTGCCTTCCTCCACATAGCAAACCCACTCTTCCTTGGTGGTACTGGCCATGGCCAACCCTGCTTAGTTCCCAAGCCCCGATGAGTTTGGGCCAAACAGGTCTATTTGTTTTGTCTGGCCAGAGGGAGGGGGGCATAGAGTCAGAACGCACAGCGGAACCCTCTGTGTGGCTGCAGTGCAGCCCCCGCTCTCTTGTGTGCTGCCCTGAGCCTGCCAGGAGTGCCTGTTTGCCTTGAACAAAACCAGTGTGCATCCTGGAACCTCCTGCAGTTCCAAAGGGCTTGGGGGGAATATTCCAGCCTCATATGTCCCACCCCCTCCTGACTGCCCCTTGAGAAGTGACTGTGCAGGGGCAGCAGGCACTGGCAGAATCTGTGGACCACTAAAAGGCCTGGATCTGAACTCTTGTTCCCAAACCTGGGGGTAAATGGTGTGTGTGGAGGGCTTAGGACTGTTTAATCATAATGCAAACCACCCTGTGTTTTTAGAATAGCACCTGGAAGACAGTAAGCGTCAGCCGTACAACAACTTGAAACTCATCTCAGATGTCATCCTTCTTTAGGGCTCTACTTCTGGGTTTGGCTGCATGAAACCACTGCTTGGCAAGCTGAGGCATTTACTCACAGCTAGTTCCTGTGCTGCTTTCTGCAAGTGTGGACTGCGACCTTGCAAAGAGCGACAAAGGAATGTTCTGGACCAGACTGGAAAAAGGACAAACAAGACGGCAGCCATCAGAAGTGGCAAAGCGCTCGAGCCAGGAAAGTCTCAGTTCAGATCTCACCTGGGCACTCGCTTGTTGGTCTTTAGATCAGCCTCCCCGGCCCGTTTGCAGTACGGAGACAATATTTAACAACCCCCACCCCCCCCAGGTTTGTTGCAAGGTTATCTGGATACCAAGGACATGATTTGAATGCTCAAATGCTAAGCCCTTGTCGATATCGCTGCCTGCTAGACAGTTTCCCTGACCACCTGGCTGTGTGCTATGACTTGTCTCAGTTGTGTGAGACTGCCACCCATTTCCTTCTCTCGCTGGAGACCCCCCTGTAGTCTGCCCACAGTGTTCATTAGTCTACCAGGAACATGATTTCAGGGAGTAGGAAGCCAGTGGTGGGGAAGTTCCATTCCACACGCGCTGCTGCTGACCTTGCAGTGTTGAGGAACTAGTTTGAGAGCCAGTTTGGTATAGTGGTTAAGTGCACGGACTCTAATCTGGGAGAGCCGGGTTTGATTCTCCACTCCTCCACTTGCACCTGCTGGATGATCTTGGGCAAGCCACAGCTCTGTACCAGCTGTTCTCTCAAGGACAGTTGTCTCAGAGCTCTCTCAGCCCCACCTACCTTACAGGGTGTCTGTTCTGGGGAGGGGAAGGGAAAGGAGTTTGTAAGCCACTCTGAGACTACAAGTGAAGGGCGGGGTATAAATCCAATCTCTTCTTCTTCTTCATTCGAAGCTCTGGACTACATGAGGGTCACCCAGAACCATCAAGTCAAACCTTGTGCTCTTATCAACACTACCCCATAAGCAGGGCTCATTTCCTAGCAGGAGCTCCTTTGCATATTAGGCCACACACCCTTAATGTAGTCAATCCTCCAAGAGTTTACAGAGCTCTTCTTACAGGGGCTACTGTAAGCTCTTGGAGGATTGGCTACATCAGGGGCATGTGGCCTAATATGCAAAGGAGCTCCTGCTACAAAATGAGCCCTGCCCATAAGACTTTTCAACTGCAGTTGGATAAGTTGAGTGGCTGCATCCAAGTCTTGCATGCTCCTAGGCAAAGCTTGCAGCGGTTGCCTTGCCATCTTATCTGCACAGCAAAAAGCACAACAAGAACACTTCTCTCAAATGATGCTCAGCCCTAGTGCTTAAGCGCCCCCATCAGAAACCAAAGACAACCCCATGGAAACAGCCTAAACTGTTACAGCCCAAGACTGTTGGGAGGATTCTAGTGGTCCAAGTGATTTATGCAAAGGCAAGATGCGGCTAAAGGAGGCAGGTAGATGTAATAGGACACGTATCAAGTGCATTACTATTTCAGGCTTAGCAACGCCCGAACAGAGAAAGCGTCCTGCTGGCAAACTGTCTTTTTGTCCCTTCTCCAAGCCTGAGGCAAGAGAGTCAGAACGGGAGACAAGAATGCTCGACTCCAGGACAGAGATAATCCATGAAACATGAAGCACTGCTGGAGTTCCCCCAAAAGCCAGCAGGTCCCCTGGCTGGGAATGGAAACATTAAATATCTACAGGCAGTGACCGCAGCACACAGTGGCCAAGGCCAGGGGTGCAGGGACCTTTGGAAACACCAGCTCGGATGTGTGCTCATTTTTGGCCTGTTGTCACAAAGCTGGAGAAAACCCCTTTGGGATTGCCAGCTGAGAAACCCAGACATGGATTAAGTTAAGGATTTCAAGTTTTTCACATGAATTCAGGAATGGACAGGGGGCAGTGGAGGATCAGTCTACAAAGTATTATCTGTTGAAAACAGGAAGAGAAGACAGGCAATTTAGCAGGTGGTCATCCCCCTAGGGTGTGCATTTCCCCATCGAAGGCCCCACAGCATCCCGGCCAACAGCCTGTGCTTTAAACTAGGTTCTTCTCAACAGTCAAAGGAAACTGGATACCAAAGCTAATATAGCCAGATGTCCATCTAGAGATGCTGCTTGTCATTTTAACACGTACAGCCGGCAAGTTTAGCACCCGGACTCTTCTGCATTTTATTTCCAGTCTCTAGATCTTTCCACCTATACTATTGTTCCAACACATGAAAAGCTAGGGCCCCTCCCTCAATGAAATAAGGTCCCTGGAATTCAGGTCTGCCAATAGCTGTCACCTCCCCTCCCTCATTAGCACATCCCCTGCCCCTGATCAATGCATTTGCTTTACATGGCCACTTCCATGCTGTCATTTTTGTCACTTGTTTGTCCCTATTGCTTCAGGGTCCCCCTCCCAAAAAATGTGTTTTGCTCTCTCTCTAGTAGTCCCAGAGGGAGCAAAACACATGTGGAAAAGTGGGGGGAGAACCCAAAGCAACAGGGACAAACACAAATGACAGTGCCGAAGTGGCCAATGACATCCTGCCTTGAAGCAAACTGGCATCTGGTTGAGTCTGAAACTTCAGGAACCTGAAAGAACAGCTGAGAAGCAGACACTTGTCGTCCCCCCCCCCCTCCAGCCCAGGTGCACAGCAGATTAGCAGAAAGAACAGACTCCTCCTATCCTATTGCCAGCTGTTCTGGACAGGAATGTGCCAAAGGGCTCAGAGTTCCTGCCTGGGAGGCATGGTATACTCTAGATGACCGGAGCAAGCTATGCACTCTTTGCCATGCCAAGAGCCCCATGCAAGCCACCAAATCTCCCAGTGAGCTGGTCATTCCCAAGGCACCTGGTACTTCATTCTGCTGAAGGTCGCACAGCCTAGATTTGAAAAAATTCCTGGCTGTGTCCCTTCTAGTGGATTTCCTGCTCCTGAGAAGGAGTGGGCTCTAGCAACTGAATGGGAGTCAGGATTTGTTAAAGGGGAATTTAACACTCACTTTTATACAGGCCCAAGCAGGTCAGCTACTATTCCCGGACTGCCAACACTATTTTAACCCAGAATATTTTTGTAATCTGTAACCCTCCTCCAGGTTTTCCCCTCAGTCCCTCCCTCCGACTGCATTCTTGTCTGTGACATTCAGTGACAGGAGGTTCCACAGGCTAGTCCTTTGCTGCAGGAAGGAATGTTTCCTCGGATCCTTCTGGAATTTGACTCAGATTCCTTCTCTGTTGCACGTGCAGCGGGCACCTCTTTACAGGGGCTGTCCGGCAGCTTCCTGGTTGCACTGAAAGGCCATCCCCACAGATGGTTCCAATCAGCAGGGGCTGGGCCAGAAACTGCTAGAGAGGTTTGGCAGGCAGCAGACTCAACACACGCATGTTTGTGTTGAAGGGGAAGCCAAGCCCACAGGGGCGTCATCAGAGAAACAGTGTAAGGGGTGTCCCACCCGCCGCTGGACGTCAGCAGCTGGATGGGCAGAAGCTCACGTCAGCAGATCGCAGAAGTACGTGTCAACTGCCATATATAGGCCATGTGGGGAATCCCTTCGAAACCTGGAATCTTCCCTTTCCAGCCCCCGTAACTGACTAAACCACACTGTATAGCCAAAGCTGGAAAGAAACCCTGGAAGTTGGCGGTGCCAAAGGAGTTACTGCAATTTTAAGCAGCACTGGCTAAGTCCTATTCTAGTGCACTTATGAATATGTTTTGCCAGAACTAAAGGCAAAGCCCCAAGTTTAACCGATTCATGCACGTTTTAGAACTCTTAAAAGGCCACTTGGCTCACAAATAAAACAGTATCTGAGTCCCTTTTTTTTTAGTCTTAACATTTTAAAAGGCGATTTTAACAGACTTCTGTAGTGGCCTGCTAAGGAGGCCCCAATCCATCAAGAGATTTAAATAAATAAGAAGACTTGTTTTGCTAAGCATAGCAGGTCATTGGTATGGCTACCATCAAGAGCCTGAAGCCACTACTGGCATGTGACCACTAAATGAAAATACAATAATTTCACTAGTCTCCATCACAATCCCGGAGAATGCCAGGTACAACTTTATGAATACCTAATTTCAGCCAATAAAAAAAAGGAATTTGTCAACATGATGGGAACAACCTGGGAAAAGACAGCTTACACAAGGCAACAATGACCCAGTTTGGCTTCTATATGACAAAACCTGTGAACCATTATAAATGTATCTCAGCCATCATTAAAGTAGAGATTTACTAAGTGATTCTATCAGCTCTTTGCAAATTTTTAGGGGAAAATCTGGACTTTGTAGGACTCTGTTTTTGCAAATGAGATGACCCTCTACTATTTGTTTCTTTTTCCCAGAATGCAAATGCTGGAATCCAACGCCTCTGGCATGACAAGGACTTACGATCTGGAGATGGAAAATTTGCTTCCCCCCCTTCATTTTTAAATTTTTGTTAACACCTGCCTGCTGAAGGGTTCTATAGAACTCGAAAGCTTGCACTATGTTTTGTGTCCTTTGGGTTGGTCTCAATGAAAAGGCATTACATGCTTGTGTTTCTTTTTCAGGTACAATTTTTCCCTCTGAAGTTTTTTTTATTAGTTTTCCACACACACACAAAAAAGATACACTTATATCAAGTGATTAGTTATATATAAATTAAAATAGATCTCCATTCCACATCAGTTAATTTTTTAAAGAACACACATTTTTTTCTTTACACCTAACATACTTATTTTAAGCTACTTGGTTATTTTATAGGTTTTTTACAATTATTCCTTGATAAGAATTTCAATCCACTTATAAAGTCTAGACCAAGATTCTATAAATGTTTTATCCTCTCTACCTTGCAGAGTCATGGTCAAATTATCCATTTCAGCTGTTTCTAGTGATTTATAAATCAGATCAAGTTTGAGAGTGTTGCTTCTCTTTTCCATAGTCTGGCATATAATATTCTAGCTGCAGTTACCACACGAGTTTTCATATAGCAGTCAGGCTTCTTATACTTTTCAGGTATAATACTTAACAAAAAGATTTCTGGTTGAAAGCGTATATTGATTCCTAATATTTCTTGTAGAATTTTATGTACATCAGCCCAATATTTTTTACTTTTATGGCACGTCCACCAAGCATGGAAAAAGGGCCCCACTTTTTTCTTACACTTCCAGCACCTGTTTGACATGTTGGGATAATATTTTGCCAATCTATCTGGTGTCATGTGCCACCTATAAAACATTTTATAAAGATTTTCTTTAAATGGTACTACTTTTGTATATTTTTTATTAATGTTCCAAATTCTGGACCATTGATCTAAATCAATATCATGGCCCAAATGATGTGCCCAGCTGATCACTGTGGCTTTAACTGTTTCTTCTTGCATATTATAGTCTAGTAATATGTTATACAATTTCTTTATAAGTTTCTCTTCTGTAATTAGCAGTGTTTTATCTAGTTCTATAGGTTTTTCATAGAAACCATTTTTTTTATCCTTTACATATCTGGATTCTAATTGAGTTCTTTCCCACCGTGATAACGCAATCTTTTGTTTCAACAACAGTTCTTGTGGTTTTAAATTGTATTTTGCTATCTAGAAGTTCTTGATATTTTCCCACTAAGTTCCTTGTAATTAATTTCGGGTTGGTAAATGCCTCCAATGGAGATATCCATTTTGGTATCTTACTGTAGAATTTTCTTTTTATCTCAATCCACACTTTCAGTAATGATGCTCTAATTAAGTGATGAGTAAAGTATTTATGTATGTTTTGTTTATCATATCCTGGAAAGGCATGCCATCCTAATAATAGATCATGTCCCTCCAGTTTCAAAAGTCTAGGGTTTTCTAGTGTGATCCACTCTCTAATTCAAGTGAGGCTGGCTGCTTGGTAGTATGCATTCCAATCTGGTAATGCAAAGCCTCCTCTTTCTTTCTTTTCTTGGAGTAGTTTTAATTCGATTCTAGGTTTTTTATACTGCCAAATAAATTGTCTAATAATTCTATCTAGTTCTTTGAAAAATAGTCGGTTTTTCAGTATCGGAATAGTTTGACAGAGGAACAAGACTCTTGGCAGAATATTCATCTTAACCATCGCTATTCTTCCCATGAAGGAGATTTGCATGTCCTTCCAGTTTTCTAGATCTCTTTTAATTTCTGCAAGAAGTTTCGTATAATTGAAGTACAGTTTTTAGTCATAATTTTTGTTTTTTTCCTGTTAATCTTTAAACCTGCCATTTGTCCATAATCTTGTAATCTGTTTAGCAAAAAAGTCATTGATTGCAGAGGTTCTTGCAATATAAATACTAAATCGTCCACGTATGCTTGAAGTTTAAATTCCTCCCCGCTTATTTTCAACCCCTTTATTTTTGTATCATTTCTAATGGTGTCATTCAGTATTTCCAAAGCAAAAATGAAAAGTAGTGGGGATAGGTGGCAACCTTCTCTAGTACCTTTTTGAATGTTAATCTTTTGTGTTAAATCTCCATTTACCATAATTTTAGCATACTGATTATTATAGATTGCTTGTACCATGGTATTAAAGTTTTCTCCACATTGTGAAGCCGTTAAATGTTCTAGCAAAAAATTCCAATCGAGGTTATCAAATGCTTTCTCAGTGTCGAGGAAGACCATCCCTATTTGTTCCCCTGGATGCATTTCACAATATTCCAGAACATTTAGTATAGTTCTTACATAGTTCTTTAAGTTTCTTTTAGGCATAGATTTTATAATCTACATTTAATAGAGAGATTGGTTGGTAGTTCTTAACATCTTTCTCATCAGTGCCTTGTTTATATATTAGTGTAATTAATACTTCATTCCATGATTCAGGTGCCTTTTTCTTTTTTATAATATTGTATAATGTTTTAGAGGAATTGCTATATGTTCTTCAGATACAATTGATGCCATTCATTGTGCTCAGGGGTGGACTGGGCAGTTCAACTAGCCTAAGAGCAAGCCCAGCTGAACAGCCCCTAGAGTGATGCAAGCCAGACCTTGGGGGCATGGATGGGCGTAGTCTCACTAACAGCCTTTTTGCAGGACAGGAGGAGACAGCTGGCGAGCTTCTGTCGATCCCTGCCACTGCTAAAGGGTCCAAACCTACTGGCCTGTGAAGCACTGATAAGACTGGGGGGGGGGGGCTTAGCTCTGCTGGTTCCTGACTGCCAGTGGCCTACCAGGAGCCTTCCCTGCAAGTCAAATGGTCAGTCCACCCCAACTGTGCTAAGAGATGAGGAATCTCCTCCCTTCCTTTAGATGACATTCTGCTGCAGCCTGTCTAATGTAGGCGTTCATTGGGAGAGGCCAATCCTGAACAGCTGCCACCAGCCATCCAGTTTTTAGTACACCCTCCTCCCAAAAGATCAGGGTAGCACACAGTTTCTCTTCTCCCCAATTCATTAGACCCACCACCCAGAGGCTGGGCAAGACTGAGGGAGGAAGGACTGGCCTCAGGTCACTTAGAGCTAAGCAGGGACTTGAATTGGCCTCCCCGGTCTTGTCGGACATTATAATCACTATGCCACACAGCCTTTGGCAGGCAGTCAAATTAAGGTCTTTTGTACAAGGAGCCAACGTCTGGTACAATATCCAGCAATTTTCGTGCGGGGAGAGGGGAGGGTCTTGGGGAGCAGGGTGTAATTGCCAACCTTGCTTGATCCTACGTCAACTTTATGGTGCACCATTTTTAGGCCAAAAACAGCCATTCAGGAACAGGATAAAAGGAGAAGCCAGGCAGGAAATCCATGCAGTCATCATAGAATAGCTTCCTTTATTGCTTTTTTAGTGTATTGAAGAGAACTTGCAGGGCTGTAGATACTTTGCACCAAATATTCTCTGGCAAGATGACCCAAATTTTGCAGACCATGCAACCAGCTTGTTTTGTACAAGTTCTCTGAGCCACCAGGAAGGAGAAATTCAAGAACATCAAGATTTGTTCCATGGCCTCTGGAACTCTTCAGACCCATAGCCAGTTTTTTTTTTAAAATTGGGGGGCCTTTAAATAAGTTGGGGGGACCCCCATACACCCCCTTAAGCAACCACCATAAATAAAATTTAAAAATTGGAAGTCAGGAGGGCTGGATGGGAAGTCGGGGGTGGGGCCTTGGTGGTAAGTTGGGGGGTCAGGCCCCGAGAGGCCCCACTGTAGCTACGGACCTGGAACTCCTGCTCACTCTCATTTGGCTTCACTGGCCACTCCTGACAGGTTTTTAACTTCCCACCAATGAGACTTGCTTTCTAACTTACCTGTGCATTTCTGAAACCCTGTCTAAACCCCAAGCATGTCTATTAGGTGACAAGAACACAGCATGCAAGTGGGCAAGCCTGCTGGAGGCAGTCACAAGGAGGGTTTGGGGAGAGAAGCACTGGGACTTTGTTAGGCCGGCAACAGATGCCACACTGTAATCAGCACTGAGGCTTCAGATGCTCACTTGCAAGCTGTTTCTCTTTTTTGCTCCGGAGCTTCTTGCTTGCAAGCCTAGTGAAGACGGTCTTGCCTCCTCAACACGGAGCATGCTGATGTTTGTTTATTTATACCCTGTGTTTCTCCCCAGCAGGGGCCCAAAAGTACCTTTCTTGCCTTCCCCATTTCATCCCTGTAAAGTAAGTTAGGTGGGAAGGAATGCCTGGCCCAGCGTTGCCTCGTGACTGTCCATGGCAGAGCAAAGATTTGAACCTGGGTCCCCCAGATCCTAGCCCAACCACGACACCACACTGGCTCCAGTCCCAAGTCTAAATTCTATTGATTTCAGTGGGATTCACTTTCAACTTGAGCCACAAGGAAAGACAGGATATAAATATTTTAATCAGTAAACCAGACATGCCTAGGGTTGCATTGGAACATGTATTAGTGGACATAGCCCATCTGAGACCAGCCCTTCCAAGGAGACACACAGTGAATAAGGCTGGAACTGTTCTAAGACAACCTCCCTGTACTCAGCTCTCACTTTTGCATTTTACAAGATGGACCCTCTACAAATAATAATTCTACAAAGTATCATTTCAGAGAACGCGATCTTGATCCAGAAGCTCAATTTTGCTCCAAATGAGGCTGGCTGTTGACATGCCATCACACTGCATGCACAATCTCCTGCCCACACCAAAACAGACCCCAGCTCAGATCCTGGCATCTGATGCCAGGGAAGGCGCAAACAGGATGAAAGGAGTACGGACAGACTGTACTTGCAGACTCCAATTTGCAATTAAGGAGAGTGGGAGGAAAGGCATTTCCATTTCCCTGACCGCAACAATCTTTGAACCTTGATACCAGATCAGAAGCAGCCGCCTTGGCTTGGGCCGAAAGAAAGGAAATCAATATGGAAATGGGCAGATATCTTCGGAATAGAATCCTTGTGGGGGAGGGAAAGCTGAAGGCCCAGCAACTCTAGAAATGATTAAGAACAGCCCAGGCAAGACCCACCACCCCTTACAAAAAGGAAAAGAGAGCGCGGGGGTGGGGGGGTGGGGAGCAGAGTGCTCCTGCTGCACCCCTTATTGTCCTCCAGGCTTGAGAAAGAAGATGTAACATTTGGAGAAAAACAGTCTAAAAAGACGAAGCATAATGTGAAGAGTTTACAGGGAGAAGGAGAAAAAGAGGAAGAGAACCTCATAGTCCCAGCCTGCTTCTGCCTCTGGACACACCATAGAGAAGAATTCTTCACCCAATTCCTGTATATCCAAGACTCATTTAGAGAGGCAGAAATGTATGGCCAAAAGAAAAAGCAGTGAGATACCGTGGGAACTTCTGGTTTTTTGGGGTTTTTTTGGTGTGGTCCTTCCGCTCCTCTAAATTAGGAACTGATGTTTCCCAAGACAGGTGACCATGCAATCACCCCAAACCAGAAGCCTTCCAAAAGGACCAACCACTGTAACACAAAGCTACATGTGAAGGAAGAAGCCCATGAAAGCTGATATGAAAACCAAACCGTGTTCGCCTTTAAAAGCGCCCCAAGACGCCCACTGTTTTTTGCCCCACCAGACTAGCACAGCAGCACCCCTCCCCTCCGGAAGGCAACAGCGGGCAAGCCTCGAGGTCCTTCAGAACTCTTCAGCAGACGCGGCCACCTGCGCCTCCCCAGCTCACCTGATGCGCCCTCGCGCTCCTCCATCTGCGCGCCGGTGGCTCCTTTCCCCCCATCGTCCCCTCCAGGGTGGGATCGGGGCCCGTCCACCCCTCACTTCCTGGTAGGGGGGCGGCCTGACCCTCGCTTCTGCCACCGCCGCTGCCTCCCCCCCACGCTCTCGCCCCGGCTGCTCTCTCCATCCGTCGGCCGCTTTATTTTCTGCAAATCCCGCCCCTCCGTCCGGGCCAGAAGGAGCCTCCGTGACGTCAACGCCGTGCTCCATTGACGTCGTCGGAATCCCAGCCATCAATGGAGCTAAAAATAGACGCCTCCGAACCCGAAATACACGCCCCGAGCGCGCGCGCGCGCCGTCGCCCCCCCCCCCTTCGATTGTGTTGCTGCCGACGCCCTGCCCAGGCTCAGCAGCGGAAGCGTCGCCGGCGGCGGGGCTATTTGTGGATCGATTCCTGGCGGACGAGAAGGGTGGCCCGGAGCCGGGGAGGTGGGGGGAGGAGGAAGGAGGCGAAGGAAAGGCCCAGGTCAGAGGCAGGGGTCCCAGGCTGCTCTCGCGCGGTGCAAACTGCGGGCAAAACGGCCCTCCGGTAAAACATGCCCTGCGAGGGATCAGGATGTGGCGCTGCGCCCACTTCCTGTAGAGTAGACTCATTCAACTCACTTCTGGGTTTTACTTCTGAATACTTCTGAATAAGCGTCCAGTGGGAAGAGGTGTAATGCTGATAGCCCACTCCTCTGTCGGTGAGCCCAGTGGTTCTTACTCCCAGAGTAACAGGATTGCTAACTTTCTCCGGGGATGCCGATTGCCCTGGAGAAAGAGGTCCTGCCCTTTTAAGTGGTGGAGATGGGCAGCAGATTCCGCTGAGCAGAAGTTTTTCGTGGCGTGGAGGTCAAGAACATCACACGAAGGAGCCTCTGTTAGGGGACTCTTTTTCTCCAGGGCAGTTGGCAGCCCTCTGGGGGCCACGCCCATGCCCGAGCGCGGCGTAGGAAGGCGAGTTCTTTCTGGTTTTCTCCTGGAAAATGGACTAGCTCAAAGGGGAAGGGTTTTTTTGGCAGTCCCTAATAATTTGTCCAAGTAACTTTGTGAAGTATTTTGTACAGTGTTACCCTGTTGCCCATGTAGAAAAGCCCTCTTGAATAATTGAGTTTTGCATAGTTTGTGGAAAGCCATGAGAGCGGGGAGCCTTCCCAACCGCCTCAAGAGGAGAAAGAGGAGGAGATTGGATTTATACCCCGCCCTTTACTACCCAAGGGAGTCTCAGAGCGGCTTACAAACTCCTTTCCCTTCCCCTCCCCACAACAGGCACCCTTTGAGGTAGGTGGGGCTGAGAGAGCTCTGACAGAAACTGCTCTTTTTCAAGGACAGCTCTTGTCAGAACTATGGCTTGCCCAAGGTCCTCCAGCAGCTGCAAGTGGAGGAGTGGGGAATCAAACCCAGTTCTCCCAGATTAGAGTCCGTGCACTTAACCACTACACCAAACTGGCTCTCAGGCAGGTAAGACTCCTCTGCACTGCTTCCTCCAGAGAAGGGCACTGAATTATGTGTGCCAGTTCCTTGCGATGTGCCCTTACGGTACTTGTGTGGTTTTTTCCAACAAGTGGCATTTGTTGTGTCCACAGTCTGTAAGGAGAATGTTTTCATGCATGACAATAAAAACATAGTTTTAAAAGGACTAGAAAGTAAGTTCCATTGAACTCAGTTTTCTTTCAGTTGAACAGACTGGGTTGCTCAAAGCACTTCCGAGGCTCTCTGATGCTATTTTGAGACACATGAATGTTGCTAATGTTTCAGAATGCAAATAAAGCATTCCAGCCAAGTGAAGGTTTTACATTCACATTACAGGCATTTCAACACAAACCAGTTTAATCCCCATATGAGAAATGTGTGGCTCAAATCCGCTTTTCTTTACATTGTCTTGTAATGTGAATGTACATAATACGTTGTCAGAACAGAATCTCCATGCTCAGAGGCAGCATGTACTAGCTGTTGGGTTCAACAAGAAGGGGATGCTTTGAAGTTCATGCTCTTTTTGTGGGCTTTCTGGGGTTACCAGATTGATCACTGTGGGAAACGGGATGCTAGAACAGAACTCGAGGGCATCCAATGAAGCTGATGGGCAGTAGGTTCAGAATGGACAAAAAGAAATACTACTTTACATAGAAAGTGATTAAAATGTAGAATTTGCTTCCAGAGGATGCAGTGAGGGCCACAGGAATAAACAGCTTTAAAAGGGGATTAGATAGGTTCATGGATGATAAGTCTATCAGTGGCTACTGAGGAGAACCTCCACATCAGGGGAAGGCCTCAGCCTCTGTGCCCTTTTGTTGGCCCTCCACTGGTTGGCTGCTGTGTGAGACAGGATGCTGGACTAGATGGACCATTAGTCTGATCCAGCAGGGCTCTTCTTATGTTCTTATGGCTCCTTCAGGCTCTTTTTATGTAGAATGTACATTTGGTTTAAAATTTGATATTTTCATTCCAATATACATCCTTTGTGTCACGAGTCCTTTTTAGTAGTTACATCTCCGGCACTCCTGTCTCTTGTAACTGGAACATGCACTATACAAAATCACCTCAATGTGCATCATCACCATTTTGTCTGAATGGGCGTTTATTCCAACTTTGGTATGCGCATATGCTGAAAAATCAGGCTTTTTGACTTCACATACTGAAGCCAGAATATATGGATGTTGCCCCGTTCAGACAAAATGGCAATTGTGTGTACTGAGATGATCGCACGTAGCGTGTTCTCCCAAGTATGTACAGGAAACATAACAACTAAAAAGGGCTCTGCTTGCTGCCACAAGACTACTGCTGATCGGTCAGCTGCCCCTACATTGCAGCTGGTAAATACAAATCATGTGTGTGGTGTTCGGGTTCAAGTATTGGACTAGACTGGAGGAGGACTGGATTGAAATTCTATTAAGATTGCTGTGTGGGCCAGTCGTACTCTCTCAGCTTAGCCTGTCGCGGTAGCTATGATATCACTAAGCTTTTTCTTGTGGAGTTTCCAAACTAGTCAAGAGGCTTAAGCACTCTTCAGCTGTCCAAGAACTCTGTGTGCTTCAAGTGACTTTCATTTTAGACAGTTAGTTGAACTAGTTACTGGGGGGGAAAGTAGACTAAAGGGTGAGCCTGGCCTTCTTACCTTGCTTTACCAGATGTATCTCATATGTACCTGTGGATTAGCTCAAATGTTGCTCATCTCTTACTTAGTTCAGAATCAATCATTTATCTGGGTAGTATCAGATGAGTATGGTAGCTAATCAGCACTCATGTTGCTTATCTCTTATTAGTTATCTACATGTCACATGATTATGATAGACAAGATTCAGAGATATTTCTTTCTCTATAAATGTGCAGTCCTGGGTCAAGCAAATCAGAATTCTCTGGATGGAAGTCTCAGAAGAAGAATAGATGAGAATGCTTGGTGGGTAACTTGGCCTTTTTGATTATCCCTAAAAGCAGTGAGAAAAACAGGTGAAAAGTGATTTGCTTTTAAAACTATTACTTGCTTAGCGGCAGTGCTAGGTACTCTGCTAAGTTAAGCGTTTGTTTTCACAGTAATTATAGGGTTAACTTTTTTCATGGTTATTTTTCGCTCTGTCCAGCTCACTATAGACATGAACTTCTTATCTCAGTGAAAGATAAAGGTTTCTGCAGTTGTTCTGTCTGGTCTGCTGGTTGCATTCAAAGAAGGGTACTCACCCCCCTTATTCTTTTGTATTATTGGAATTAAAGGTTGTTAATCAGCTTTTAATAAGATAAATCCAGGAGAGCTCTGTGGTAAACATTTTGTCATTTTCGACAGGGTGTTTCCAGTAGCATAGATCTAAGACAAGAAACTATTTTTGAAAATGAGTAGTATAGGTAGGGTTTTTACAGGAGGGTAGGCCTAACGTGCTTAATTGATTCTGTTATGCCGCTGTTATTTGTAATCGCAGTCTGCTGAATTCCGTTGCCTCAGAAGGTCAGACTAGAACCAACGGTTTGAAATTATATCAAAAGAGTTTTTGGCTAAACACTGGGAAGAACTTCCTGACAATTAGAGGGGTTCCTCAGTGGAACAGGTTTCCTTGGGAGGTGGTGGGCTCTCCTTTGGAGGTTTTCAAACAGAGGCTAGATGGCCATCTGACAGCAATGCGGATTCTGTGAAGTTCGGCAGATCATGAGAGGGAGGGGAGGGAGGGTTTTATCAGTGGCTAGTTCTTGTGGCCCTTTCTGACACAGAAATGCTGATCACCACTTTGGGGTCAGGATACAATTTTTCTCCAGGCCAGTTTGGCTGGAGATCCTGGAGGGTTGTTGTTGTTGTTTTTTTGGTCATCTTCTGGACATGGAACAGAAGTCACTGGGGCTGTGGGGGGGAGGGGGGGAGGTAGTTGTGAATTTCCTGCATTGTGCCGGGGGTTGAACTGGATGACCCTGGATGTCCCTTCCACTTCTATGATCCTATGAATTGTATTTTAAATTCTATTGGTAATGTTTTAAGGGGGGGGGTAGTCTTCTGTGTCTGTCAGCTTGCCAGAAAATCTAACCACCAGCCATTTTTGGTAGGAATGTATTTATTTATGTTATTTGTAGTTCACCTTTCTCACTGAGAACCAAGGCGGATTACGTAATATAAATCAGTACAAGCAATAGGGTGAGGATACATCTTTTTTATATATTATATTTTATTAAGCTTTTCAACGTAACATCTACAGTTATTTTTTCATTGACAACACTATAACAAACAGTTTCAAAATTCTTCACAACAGAAATCACATTATTAACTTTCCTAATTTGAGTCTTATTTTACATTTCCAATTCCATCCATTTATAAACTCTATTCCATCATGGTTAAAATAGCTCTTTATTTTGGTTTAACAATCTCATATTCAACTTGTCCATTTCTGCCAACTCAAGCAGTTTATCTTTTATTTCTTCTCTAGAGGGAAGTTTTTCCAATTTCCACGCTTTTGCAATAAGCAGTCTAGTTGACGTAATAATATAGGTGATTACATATCTATCTGGACCAATATTTTCTGGTAACATATTTAGTAAAAATACTTCAGGAGACAAAGGTAAATTTACTTCAGATATTTCTACAATCATCGTATGTACCACATTCCAACATTTTTGCGTTTTTGTACATCTCCACCATAGATGAAAGAAGGTTCCAACATTAGACTTACATTTCCAACAGTTATTAGACGTATTAGGAAAACATTTCGCAATCTTGTCCGGAGACCAGTGCCATCTATGGAACATCTTGAAAATATTTTCTTTATACGCTATGGCTCTCATAAATTTTGCTGATTTCCATATTTTAGCCCAATTGTCTGTATCTATTGGGTGTCCTATATCTTTCATCCATGAAATCATTGATGTTTTAATCACCTCATCTTGTAAAAAATCATCTAGCAACCAAGTGTAAAGTTTCTGAATTAATTTATCTTTCTCAAATAACCATGGTTTATCTGTCGGTCTCCAGTTTTTTTCAAAACCCATTTTCTTATCTTCTACGAACCTTGTTTTAAGTTGAATCTTTTCCCACCATGTTAACACTATTCCCTGTTTTTCTAGGAGTTCCTCTGTCTTCAGTTCGTTATTCTTATCTAACAATTTTTCGTAAGTACCTTTGTTTTCTTTTGTAAGCAGAGTTGGTCTGACAAAAGCTTCTAGCGGTGATACCCATTTCGGGGTTAGACTATAGACTTGTTTTTTAGCCTGCAACCATGTTTTAGATAGGGTGAGGATACATCTAATAAACTATGTGATAGGACTAGCACTGCAGAAATCTGGAACAAGGCATAAATACTAAACATGACATGTTAAATAGTGCAATGCAGTGAGAGCAAGATGGAAACATTAAGCAACAGATAATATACACCTTGGTGGTCTAGTCCACACAGTCCCATTCTGTCTATGGACGTGTCTTTCTGAACCATTTCTGATATACAGCAGCTCTATTCCATTAAAAATATGCCCCCCAAACAGTTCTGTTTTACACTGAAGACATAAAGTGTGGGAGCCTTCCTGACCTCCTCAGACAGGCCATTCCACGGGGTGGGGGGCCCACTACAGAGAATGCGTGTAGATGGGCAGTTGTTGATCTTGCCCGTTTGCAGGGTGGCACCTGTTAAAAGTCCTGTTCAGATGAGTGAAGTTGTCATGGCAGGGCATAGGTGGTCCAAGGCTATGAAGGGCTTTGTATGTGATGAGCCATTCCTTGAACCGAACCTGGTAACTAATGGGCAGCCAGTGGAATGACAACAGAATGGGTGGAATATGCAACTGGAGTCTCTGAGCTGATTTGGAGGTGAGACCTATAGCATTACAGTAGTCTAGTCTCGATGTTACTGTGGCGTGGATCCAGGTGGCCAGATCAGACAAGTCAAGGTAGAGGGCTGTCTTCCGGGTTAAGCAAATTTGGAAGGCATTGCTTGTTGCAGCTGCATTAATTGGCTTCTTCAGTAGAAATGCTGGGTGCAGTATAAACCCCATGCTCTTAAACAAGTCAGCAAGGGTCAGTTGAGACCAGGCTGTCTGCGCCTTCTACAGTTAGCATTTTAGGGTAAAAGGAAGCACTGCAGAATCTATCGCTATAACCAGGCATAGGCATGTGCTTTGAAAAACCAGATCAGAACCTTGCACTAAGGTAACCTAAACTGTGCACTAAAATATTTCAGCCTAATGCAGATTTAGGCATAGCTAAGCTCATTAAAATCTAAGGATCAGACAGTTTAAGTCTTGAGACATTATATACACACACATACATTGCAAATTGTGAACATTTATACATACTTGATCTTTGCATTTGCTATTATGAGAAAGGAGAATGGAAGGCACTGAAGACTTAACCCGTTCTTCCAGCTTCTCTTTGCAGTCTTAAATGTGAGATTTATTTTTTTTTACAAAAAGAAAGCTCAGGACGATGACCCCTATGCACTACTAAACTTTGCATTTTTATAGCAATTTCCTCCCCGTCTATAACCAAGGTAGTGATTTGGCAGAGAATATCTTAGTGCAAACCCCTCTGTGGACCAAAAATGTAACATTTCCGGAAATTTTGAAGCAAGCCACAGAAAATCCCCCCCCCCTTGTTTGCCCCCCAAGGGGGGGGCAGACATTTGGGGGAAAATTGAAATAACATGCATTATATTGTCCTATCAAACTGAAACTAATTTTACTGCTTTACCAACATAAAATGCATACTTTATAACTTACTCAGCATATAAAATTGCAATATTTGACATATTTATGGAACTGAAAAATTACAAATATCTTAGTTTTCTACAAGCAAAACTGCAAATGTACTCAGTGCTTGAGAGCACTGCAAGCTGATGTACCCAGTGCTCCCTTACCACACATAGCTTTATTTTTGCGATCAGTTTAGAGGGAGCCCAATTCCCAATAAAACTTTTAGCGTTTTCCTCTGAGGCTGGTGCAGTCTCTGCTCCACCTTGTTCTAATCTTTTCTAATCCCCCCCTTCCAGCAAGATAGCACAAATAAGCTACTTATTACCCAATCTCTGGGTCCCTGTGTGTCACAGTGGTTTGGGGGAAGGTGAAAAGGTCAACCACAGTGGAAGAGTCAGATCTAAAGGACAACAGAAGGCATGCAAGGGTTGAGAAGCAATGAAAGCCCTGCATGCTTCCTTCCCTAGTTATCCTTCTAGGTGCAGAAATACATCTTGGATTCAGAATGCCCACCTTGTCTTTAAAAACATTTCACCCATTTGAAAAGAGACAATATTTCATAGGAGGGTTTTTTCTTCAGTACTTCCCCAGATTTTCAATGTTTCTGTTGGAAAAATTGAAGGGGAAAAAAGGGCTTGGGGGGGGGCAAGGGGGGCTGACCCAAAACATTTTTTCTGAATGTTTCTAGTTCCCCTCCAGGCATTCATATATCTACACTAGACCACCAAGCTTGCAGCAATGGCTACATGAGATACCTTGTCAGGGACCGAAGAAGATATTCCGGTGCCCTGGACAAAAGGCCAGGATGGGGCCCTAGAATCGCTGTCTGTCCTCCCCTCAGTGGGACCAAGCAAGGGGTGGTCCTCATCCCCTGAAAGGCTGGCAGGAGCTACCACGGCCACTCAAAGCCCGCTGCCCAAGCTCCAGATGTGGGTGGGCATAAGTAGTGGCAGCTGCAGGAATGGGCTGCTTGTTAGCCGTGGGGATTGTGACTGCTTGCCCTTTGGCTAAGACTGCCCCTGCTGCTTGTTTGCAGTGTGAATCATGCAGCTTGGCCATAGATCAGGCCACGGGCAGGCGTGCAGGGGAAGTGACGCCCAAGTGTGATGCAGATTCTACAATACAGTTGCTTGTTGTAGCCTTGCGGCTTAAATCATCCTGTGTATTTATGCTTGTGTGCATATTTCCTTGGCCAGTGCAAACCACATCTAACCTTCCACATGTAAAAGAAGAACTTTCAGCACAGAGGTGTGACTTCTTGATATAAGGGCAACCCACGAAAGCATGGTACAGTGTGCCAGTAAGGAGGTTCCCCTGCTAGGAATCTCTTTCTGTTTCCTGAAATAGTTCTTTTTTTTAAATGCTCAGGCATCTTAAGGATTTGGACCAAGCCATGTGTCTGGTGGATTATGCTCCATATTATTTTGTGGAATGTGGGGGCTGCAATTTGAACTTTCTGGTCCAAGCAGCAACAATGTTTTGGGCTATGGATTGATTGGAGGATGCTGGGGCAGGTCATGGGGTGAACTGCTAGGGATACAGATTTGTATGGGGAGGGAAGCAGAAAAGAGCAGAGCATCTAACCATGGAGCCTTCAGGGATATCATTTGGATGGCCCATGCATTATCGCATCGGGAACTATTGATGCAAGGCTTGTTTTGTGCTGCCGAATGGGTTTGTTTTTTTTGCAGCTGGCTGCAACTGGACTTTAAAATGGGACCTCACACAGCACTTAATGAAGTGCTGTATTCTGCATTAAAATCTGTTTCTGTAGGCAAGATGATCTGTTTCAAAATTAAGTCCTGTTCAGGTGCCAGCTTGTGTTTGCGCCTTCAAGATTGTACTATGGTGCCCTCTTGTGGTCAGAACCAGTATCACACTGGGATTTAAATAGAAGCCGTTTATGAATTATGGCATTCTTGTCTATTCAGTGTGTTTTATCTTTAGTAGTGGGAAAGCCAGCCAACCAGGCAAGACATTGGTAACATGACTGGTAAGCATCTGCAGGAACACTGTAGTGTTTCCTTCCTGTGCTTATTCTTGGCAGGGAGGTCCCAGAAGATGTTAATGGGTGAGTGCTTGTCATCTCCCTGGTGCCTCGGCTAAGACTGCCCCTCTTTCTCAATGTATAAATTAGACCATAAAGTATGAATGTGCAACTACTAGGACAGAAACAAACCCACTATTACTGTGAATTGCTAAGGTTTTATTCTTTTGATTTTAGCCCCTCTTCTCTCTGGAAAAATTAAGATGTGATTAAATGCATTTTTGTCTGCAATTCCTATATCCACCGAGGTGTATGCATTAATACATATGTATACTAAGTAGTAATAAGTAGTACACAGTAATAAGTAGTACACAGCTGTAATTTCACATGTTATGTGGGTGTGGGTGTCATTTTGAGCTGTTGATATGTATGGTGGGGTAATTATATTTTAAAATTATTTCTTTTAACCAAATACCCAACTTGCTTTTAAAACAATGCAAGGGAAGGCGGTTGCATCGGCAGAGTTTTCTGAATTCAGGGAAGATCCTTCAGCAAAGTGAAGAAGACAATTTCTTGGTGTCAGCGATTCTTGGTGTCAGCATGGGAGGAAGTTGCAGGTACCTGTGTCTCTGTTTTCACCTGCAAAAGGTAGGAGAAGATGCCATTCATAAGCTGATGATGGAGATGCTGTTAATGTGGGGTTTCTTTGCAGCACAGCCCTAAGCAGAGTTACACCCTTCTAAGCCCATTCACTTCAGTGGGCTTTGAAGGGTGTAACTGTGTTTAGGACTGCACAGTTAGATGGGGAAGTGGCATAGAGCCTATTATATTTTGTCCTGTCCTTCCTCTGAGACCATAAATGGTCTCCCCCTAATTTTGTCCCCCCCCCAAGGAATTCTAGGCTGAGAAGGAGTGACTGGGGCCTTCCAGAGCATTTCATGGCCCAGTGGGAATCTGAACCCAGGTTTCCCTGGCCCTAGTCTGACACGCTCACCCTCACACCACCCTGGCTGTCTCCACTCCGGATGCAGTTGCGTTTTCCCGGAAGGCGCAGGTTCACAGTTTCAAGATTCAACTCAGATCAAGGAGATCAAGTAGCATCTGTGGTGCCTCTTGTCATTTTTGGCTGATGTGCCAGCTCTCCTGGGAAAAATAAACCTCATTGAGATCCAGGCTCTGCTAACATCATGGTTATATGTGGGTCTACCATTACTGGATATTTGGAAACTGCATCTGATTCAGAGGACAACAGTGAGATTGCTGGCTGTCCCACCACAAATCTCCTTTGGTTGCCAGTGTAGTTTCTGGACACAATCAAAAGTGCTTGTTTTATCCTGTAAGATCGGAAAAAATGGGGTCAGGGTGTTTGTTATCCTGCCTGAACTTAACTGTTCCCTGAGATCATTCGTCCAAGGCTTTGCTTCAGGCACTTTTCATATGGGAAGTTAGGAAAATGCTAACTGGAGACAAGGCTTTTCAGTTGTTTGCAAAGTGGAGCCATGTTAATCTACTATAGCAAGATAAAACAAAAGTCCAGTGGCTCCTTAAAGGCAAACAACATTTATTTCAAGATGAGCTTTTGTGAAACACGGTTTGCTTCCTCAGATATGTCTTTCAGTTGTGGCACCTAGCTTGGGGAATGCCTTCTCCAGAGAGGGGCTGCCCAGCACCAGTGCTCCTGTCCTTCAGTTGCGTCTTATTTTTGTTTATTTTATTTTATTTATTCAACATATCCCACTCCTTCCCTGGCCAAGCAGGGCTCAGGGCTGCTTTGAACAATTAAATATACAATAAATTCAGCATTACAGTTTTAAAATCCAGTTTTTCAAGTTAAAAAGCCTTATCTACTGGATCTTTTCCTGGATCGCTGGTGATTTTTATTGTGGTGATTCTTCTGCCGGTTCTTGATTGGTGTGTTGCTTATACTTTAGGGTTTTTAAATTTATTTAAATTATTGATCTACCCCACTCTTTCTCTGAAGAAACTCACTTGAGATGGTTTCCAAAATAACCATTAAATAACACAATCAAATGGTATCCCTGTACAGACCCTTCCGTAAAAGTTCTCTACCCAAGACCTTGGAGAGATGCTGCCGGTCAGAATAGACAAGTGCTGACTTCGATTAGAATGATGGTCTGACTGAGGGCAAAGCAGCTGCATGCAATATGCTTGTGGAGGAACGTGAGCTTCCTTGCAGAGATTTAGAAGTCTCCGCACACCAGCTCTTTTTCAGAGGGCTTTTTGTTGAATGGATCTAATTCCAACGGTCAGTTGATATTGTGCTCTGTGTTGGTGATAACGTTTGGGAAGCAGCTACATGTTAAAATGCACCCTTAAAAATTATGCTACTGTGATGTGCATTTATACATCTGCTAGCTTCTTTGGGATCCATTTTAGGGGGTATAAATATTTCCAGGGGTCATTTGTAGAAAAAGTGGTGCAGGAGCTAATTAGCATAACTCATTAGCATACCTTATTTGCATATGCTACACCACCTGACATCACCAGAAGTACGTCAGAAGGCAAGAGAGAGAGAGAGGGAGGGAGAGAGAGAGAGGAAGAGAGAGAGGGGACAGCTACTAATCCAAGCCTCAGAAATACCACTATTCTGGCAGGATAGCTTCAGTGGTAGCTGAAGCCTTCAGAAGGCTGGTCGGAGGAACAAGGGCCTTTCCAAGGGGTGGGGTCATTTTGCTGCAGCCACGACACAAGCAGGCATTCCCCTGCGGGGGGGGGGGGGGCTGGCACTAACTCCCGGAGCTGAACTCCCCCCGAGCTCCTGCTCGAAATGACCCCTGAATATTTCAGATAAATAAACCATACCTGAACCTTTATGGCTGACCCTGTCCCCTGTTGCACTAGCTACTCTGTCCAGTAGATGGCGCCAACAGAATCACTTCATGATAGCCTCTGCCTGCTTTGGCGAACCATTTAAAGGTAGAGCATGTACTTTCAGATAAGCATTTGATAGGGAGGTGCTATTTGGACATTATCTTCTTATCCCTAGTTTGTGCCAATATTGTCCACAGAGGATATATGTTCTGTTTGTAGACCCAGAGGGCCAGCATGGCATAGTGGCCAGAGTTTCACAGGAGGAGCATAGAGACTAGAATTAAATTCTCTGCTCGGCAGTGAACCTCGCTCAGTGACCTTGGGCTGGCCAGTCTCTCTCAGTCACGCCTTCATTGCAAGGCTGTTGTGATGATGAAATGGGGGAGAGGAGGACCATGTAAACCACCCTGAACACCTTGCAGGAAGGATGGCATAAAAATGTACTAAACAGATAACGATGGAGGCTGCATAAGGACAGAATGTTGATGGATGAGATTGGGGCCATTTGTCCAGGCCTACAAAGAACACGGCATTGGGCATTCTGCCCATCCTCAGATTTGCTATGCAGATGTGGAATTCAGTATCTTCTTCCGCAGAAGGCACCTCAAGAAGCTCAGCTGTCATGAACAAAGAAAATCAAGTTGTAGAGAAATGTTTGGAAGTAAGGCGGTAGCAAGGGAAACTGGCAAGGATGAGTGTCAGGGCTTTCCACAGTCCCCATTTCTGTGTTCTACACAGTTTCTTTGCTTCCTCTCCCTTCCTGTTCACCCTCACGGCCTGCAACAAGAAGATGTTTAATGACACCCATTGATCAATTGCAGCCTTTCCCAAATGATTTAAGAAGTGCTGGCAGGTCCATCAGGCCCCATTTGAAAGAGCTAGCACCTTTTGGTGGCTCGGTTGAGATGTAGCACAAAGCCATGGCTTCTTTTAATTGAGACTGTCAAACCCGGGCTGGCTTCACAGACAGTTGCACAAATCCTGTTCATCGTTGGTGTAGTTAAATAATGGTTTTGTGTGACATCAGAATCTAGCCTGTGTCTTTTCAGCCCCTCGCAGAAAGTGCAGCAGTGTTTGACACGAGGAGGGTGGCTTACATGTGAGTAGCATTGCTGGTGGTTCCCTTCTTTACTTCTAGGAGGGAGTTGGCCCCCCAGGAAGAAAGATGATTGGCCTGCCGCCCTGCCCCCAGCACTAGGCGAGACATTTATTCTGAGCAAATTGTAGGGCTGTTGTTCTGCTAATTTTGTTAGGAGGAAGCCCTTTTGAAATAAGCAGCCCGGACTGCCAGTGAGCCTAGTCCAGAAAAATGTCTTCTCCTTCAGTTTTCATACACCTGCATGTACATTAAACCGAGAGGTTTCATGAGGATGCAAATCTAATCCATTTTACAAAAATCTGATTGCTTGAACAAAAGTTCCTTATGCAGTTCCTCGGCTAGAATTAATTCTAATCGGTTGCCAGCTCTCCCCACCCCCCAAAGCCACTGTCTCTTCAAAGGCCCTATGAATGGGGCCAGGGTGGGGCCTCCTGGCATTTCTTAACTCTTGACTCTCCTAGCTACTGCCCTGCCCTGCCCTGCCCTGTGTGTGAGTGGAGATGAAGTGCAGCTGGCCAGGAAAGGCAGCACCTGCCACAGCCATGCAGGTTTCACAAACAAGGGGGAGCTGGCTATTGTACTACCTGCAAAAGGGGAGGGAAGAGAAGATACTGTCCCCAGGCAGAGAGAGGGAAAAAGGACGGCAGCTTTCCCACGAGCTGTAGCTGTTCTTGAAACAGAGCCTGAGTCCTTCACTGCCACAGGAAAGACTGAGGTGGGAGTTTCCAAGCAGGAATTACACAAGATCCCACAGGAAACCCAGGCAGGAAAGGACACTGGATGAACCTAGAGTGCGCCAAGCTAATCTCAGCCATGCCTCCCTTTGTAGCCTCCAGAATAACAGGCTCTTGCCCCGCCCAGACAGACTGCTGCTTGTTCCCCGCAGACTTCTGTGCCAAAAGCACTAACTAGCAAGCTGGGGCCAAAGCACAGAGAATGATCACATGATGGCCCCGGTTCCAGTCCTGTCTCGTACATCCATCTGCTGGTATTGCTCTGAGCTACAGCAGAGACACACATCCTGAATCTGGCTTCTGGGGCCATAAAAATATCTAGTCCCAGCTGGGGATCCCAAGCTTCATTCTGGTGAGATGGGTAGCATGAGAGTGCTCTGAGGACACGGAAAGACTGAGCCACTAACTTAAGCATCTTGTGTGTGTGTGCGTGTGTTTATAAATGCATGGCTGTTGGTATGCCTTGGGTTGAGAAGCCACGGAAAGGTAAATCCACTGTCTTTTTCAGTAAAATTACATTTTTTTAAAATGTCAAGTTTCTAGGCATCAAGATATTTGGGAGGACATGCATACAGTGTCTGTCAAAACCTGAAAACATGCTAAACACACACACACACACACACACAGATAGTCTATCCTAATAGTCTATCCTAATACGCCTCAGACTCCCTAGGTTTATACGGTTAGAAATATCTGTTTGTATTGTCAGAGACATCCAATTGGCTTCTGCTGAATCCAACCACTGGTCACACCAAGGTCAGCATTGTCTACTCTGACCGGCAGGAGTTCTCCAGGGTCTCAAGAGGAGTTCCACATTGCCTACTACTGAACTTTTTAAGTGGAGATGCTAGAGCTTGAACCTAGGATCTTCTGCATGCAAAGTAGATGCTGGAGCTTGACCCTAGGATCTTCTGCATGCAAAGAAGATGCCCATGAGGTGTGGCCCCTCCCTGTGTGATACTCAGACCACTGAGAGACAGAACCATGCAGACCAGAAGGTATAAGTGACTGGTCTACGGCAGGCTCATGGGATGGGCCTAAGTCACTCTTTGTCAGTCTCAGCCAGCATAGTTTTGACTGCTTTACAAAACTGTTCTGAAGACTTAACAAGACAAAAACAGTACGATGGCGTGTCATATAATGAAGAAGTCCAGTATCTTTCCCCATCATGAGGGGAGGATTTTTTAATACCTGGGGAAAAAATTGGAAGCATTTTTAGAATCTTTGGAAGATCAAAAATGTTCTCTCAATGTCATGCAGTAGGCTTTCTCTGTCCTGCGTGTGAATATTGATGAAAATCCATTGAAAACAACCATTTCCCCCAAATCTGTAGGCTAACTTGAGCATGTACATAAGAACATAAGAGAAGCCAGTGTTGGATCAGGCCAATGGCCCATCCAGTCCAACACTCTGCCACACAGTGACCAAAAATACCAGGTGCCCTCAGGAGGTCCACCAGTGGGGCCAGGACACTAGAAGCCCTCCTACTGTTGCCCTACCCCCCAAGCACCAAGAATACAGTGCAGAGAGGTCCTATCTTTACCTTGTGGCTAATAGCCACTGACAGACCTCTGCTCCATATGTTTATCCAATTCCCTCTTGAAGCCGTCCATGCTTGTAGCTGCCACCACCTCCTGGGGGAGTGAATTCCACATGTTAATCACTCTTTGGGTGAAGAGCTACTTCCTTTTATCTGTTCTAACCCGACTGCTCAGCAATTTAATTGAGTGCCCACAAGTTCCTTGTATTGTGAGAAAAGTACTTCTTTCGCTACCTGCTCTATCCCATGCATAATTTTTTAAACCTCGATCATGTCACCCCTCAGTCATCATTTCTCCAAGCTAAAGAGCCCCAAGCACATTAATCTTTCTTCACAGGGAAAGTATTCCAACCCTTTTATCATTCTAGTTGCCCTTTTCTGCACCTTTCCCAATGCTATAATATCCTTTCTGAGGTGTGGTGATCGGAATTGTGCACAGTATTCCAAATGTGGTTGCACCATCGATTTATACGGGGCATTATGATTCTAGCTGATTTGTTTTCAGTTCCCTTCCTAAAAATCCCTTCCATTTTCAGTGAGTTATCTACTACGACTCCAAGATCTCTGTCTTGGTCAGTCTCCGCAATTTCAGACCCCATCAACATGTATTTATTGTTAGGATTTGTGACCCCAATGTGCATTACTTTGCACATGGCCAGATTGAACCCCATTTGCCATGCTGACGCTCACTCGCCCATCCTTGACAGATCCCTTTGGAATACCTCAGAATCCTCCCTGGTTCTCACCACCCTGAACAATTTAGTGTCATCCACAAATTTAGGCTCTTCACTGCTGACTCCCAACTCCAAATCATTAACGAACAAGTTAAAAAGCATCGGACCCAGAAGTGATCCCTGCGGTACCCCACTGCTTATCACCCTCCACTGAGAAAATTGCCCATTTATACTCACTCTCTGTTTCCTATTCATGAGCCAGTTTTTGATCCACAAGAGGACTTGTCCTTTTATCCCATCGCTATGGCGCTTATATAGGAGCCTTTGATGAGGAACTTTATCAAAAGCTTTCTGGAAGTCAAGGAAAACAACATCTATTGGGTCCCCCTTGTGGACATGTTTGTTCACCCTCTCAAAGAACACGAACAGGTTAGTGAGGCAAGATCTTCCCTTACAGAACCCAATCTGAGTCGGCCTCAATAGTCATAGTAACATACTATGAGATAAGCCACCCATACAGATCATTCTGCTTAGGAGCAGGTGATGCGTACAAAAGAGGCCAATGTCCGCTCTTGCCTGTTGCGTGCAAGCTGCCCTCCTCCACCCGTTGGCTGAGATGCCATTGAATTAACTGTCTAATTTAGGGTTCTCAGCTTTTCAGCCAGCACCTGTTTCTGTGCCGTTGGCAACAGCTTGATTTGCAGGCCGGGGCAGGTGAGAATATTTTTCTCAGGAATATTTGCCCTGAATGTGCTACAGATCAAGCTGCTCTTAAAAGCACCAGAGTAAAGCTCGCTTTTCTAGGTAGGGTTGCCAGCCTCCAGGTGGGGCCTGGGGATCTCCCGCTTTTACAACTGATCCCCAGCTGACAGAGATCAGCTCCCTAGAGAAAATGGCGGCTTTGGAGGGTGGACTCTGTGGCATTGTCCCATGCTGAGGCCCCTCCCCTCCCCAAACCCCGTCCTCTCCTGGCTCCACCCCCAAAGTCTCCAGGTATTTCCCAACCTGGACTTGGCAACCCTATTTCTAGGGCAGTTGGCTATTCTGCTTTCACTTTCTTGGAAGAACTCAGCAGTAACAAAGAATGCTGGGAAGCAGGAACAGCTTCTGGGTAGGGTTGCCACTTCTTTTTTTGGTATTTATGTGCAGATGTGTACCCGCATGTGTGCCTGGAAGTCATGGTTGACTTCTGGCAACCCCTAGTGGGGCTCGGACATTTCAGGGAGGTGGCTTTGATATTACTTGCCTCTGCCTGCCAGCCCTGGTCTTCCTTGGAGGTCTCCCTTCCAGGTACTTGCCAGGGTCGGCCCTGCTTAGCTCCTGAGATCTGACGAAATCAAGCTTGCCTGGGCTATCTTCTAGGGCAGGGCAGGTTGCTACTTCTGCTGGCACCAACAATCACCGGATAGGGGGGAAAAATTCAAAACTCTGAATTGCTGTTGCTGTCATGCAGCTGTGAAAGATGCTGAGCCCTTTGAGGCTGGCAATCGGTGTGGTGTGGTGCTTCGAATGACGGACAAGGCCTGGAGAAATAGAGGTTCACATCCCCATTTGCCATGAAGCTCACTGGGTAACCCTGGGCCAATTACTCTCTTGCAGACTCATCCACCTTGCAGGGTTGTTGTGATAATAAAATGGAGGAGGAGAGAGCCATGCCTGCCAGAGGGCCAGTTCCAGGTTTTTGGTGGAGGGGGAGCCAGTGGCACCTCCCCTTCCACCCCCACCCATGTACCTCCCCTTGCATGTGTGTCCTTCCCCACTCTCAAGCCTTCCCCCCACCTGGACCCACAGCTGTCTACAATGCCTGCATGCCTTTTACCTGATGCCACCAGGCACGCAGTGCAAGTAGTTGGTGCTGCTAGGAGCCACCTGCATGCTCTTCTCCAATATGTTCATCTAGGAGCGCAGCAGCAGGAGCACTTGTGTGCAGGTGAGGGAAAGGTAATCAATAATCATCGTATGGCATTGTGTCTCGAACAGCCAGGAGACCCTAAGATTGTCTGGCAGCCAGAAGTTCTAGCTCTTTTATTGTTATGCACCACTAGGTGGTGAGCTAGACTTGTTTTTACGGCAAGAGACATTTCAGAGTTGGTTTGCTATTGCCTGCCTCTGTGTCACACCTCTGGTATTCCTTGGAGGTCACCCTGCCAAATACTAGCCAAGGCTGACCCTGCTGAGCTTCCGAGATCTGATGGGATTGGGCTACCCAGGTTGCGGGGGGGTGGGGGGAGGCAGGTAGTGGGCAAGGTGTGTGGATGTGCTGGTCGCAGTGGGCTCCACCAAAAGCCCTGAACCCTGGCAACTGCCCCACTTCAGGGTATGCTGTTGCCAGCCCTGATGGATGCCACCTTGAGGTCTTTGGAGGAAGGGCAAGAGAGATACGTTGGTCTCCAGTTCTAGACGAGCCCTGTGTAGGGATGGCCAGCCTGGAATTCCACCTCATCTCCAGAATATAGAGATCAGTTCCCCTGGAGAAAATGGATGCTTTTGGAGGGTGGATCTGACCATCTGTCATAATACCCCACCCAGGTTTCTGTCCTCCCCAGGCTCCATCCCCAAATCTCCAGGTGATTCCCAACCTGGATCTGGCAACCTTCCCCCCCCCCCCCAGGTCCCCTGCTGGTGGCCGGGGAGGGGGGGACCTGGCAACCCCAGTCCTGTGCTTTCCTGTGTACTAACTAGCGGGCTGGGAGCTAGAGCAGCAGCCAGGGCCTGCCTTACTCTTTCTGAGACTGTCTTCCATTTGATACCAAGGCACACCCAGGGTGTTGGGTGCGGAATGCTCCCTGGTGCTCCATCCAGCTGCCTCCATGCCTCGCATGCCATCATAATCCAGACCATCCTGAGCTCGCCGGCCTGTCACAATTGGTTTGCGTCTCAGGAGAGTTGTGCCTGTGTTGACAAAACTCAAGCCCCCTGGAACGCAACTGTTGTTTCTGCCCTGGCCGGCTGTGGGAACCAGGCAGCTAGGAAACACACACACAGCAGGTGTGACACACAGCCACTGAGGCAGATGCACATTGGCTTCTGCACACGCTGGGTACAGATAAAGGCACAGCAAACCACAGGCTAATGGAGCTGTGTCCAGACAAGCCATAGGTATTCACATTGGAGCTGGGCTCACATCCACTGGGATTGACAAAGACACCCGTGTGAGATTATTTAATACCCCCCCATCCTATGAGCTGGTGCTATGCAGCAGGAGAGAGCAGGGAGGGGCCTGAAGCCCCCCCAAACTCTGAGATGCTGACCAGAAGGTAAGAAGCTGCCAGGGTTTACCCGTATTCAAGAGCTCAGAACCCCAGAAGTCACAAATCGTTGTTCAGTTCAGAGCAGCCAAGCACATTCTCTTGCCTTCACAACGAACAGAATTTTGATCTTTTTATTCAGTCCACCTCTTGTGTTCAAGGTATGAGGGGGTGGAGTCAAGAAAAGGCTCTCACAGATGTGAGAGGAATGGAGGCACGCCACCCCAAATAGCATTTCATAATCCTTCACCCTGATCCACAAATCCTGGCAAAAAGCCATGGGAGTTGTGTGGCTATATATGAAGACATTCACACTGGTCTGGGTTACAGGGAGGAGAGGGCCTGAAGCAGAGGAGGTCTTGCCCTGAGGCAAGGCGAGATGGGTGGTTGTAGGCGCCATTAAGGGTGTTCAAAAGGAAACTGACCTGCAGAGCACAATGTAGTTGTGCCACAAGCTCCTCTGAAGGAGGAGGAGCCACACAAAAGCATCATTGTTGAGTTCTAGCAAAGAAGACTCCCTGTAGAAAGGCGTCATTTTGATTTTTCCAGGCACTAGAGTATCTTGAATCAGACCTACGTAAGGAAGACATTTTTTGCCTGCCAGAACAATTCACACTTTTATGCCTGTAACTGTAAATTTCTGTGTGGCAGACTGCTGCTAAAGGCATAAGAGCAGAGCCAGTCAAAAACATAGGCAAGCCTACTGGAAAGTGGAAAACTTTAATCTCTGATGGGCTGAAGATTAAAACATTTGGGAAACAGTAGTCTTAAGTTTCCAGTGCCAGCACCATTTGCATACATTGATCCCATTGCCAGGAGCTGATGCCAGGGTGGCACAATGTTACCAATTTTTGAAATGTCTAGTAATTCCAGAAGCAAAGAAAGTTATGCAGGGATTAGGGGTATTTTTAAAGTGAACTTTCACTTACATACAGACATGAAATCAGAAACTCTCCATTACCAAATCAACCTAGCTTTGTTTTTGTGCACAAGAGTCTCTTTATGTGCATGCAAATACAGTCTCTCAATTAATGCACAAAGTACTCGAGAGCACAAGGCCTGATTATCATGTTTAGATACATTAAAAAAAGCATCTGGGTATCAGAATTTTAAGGATCTGTCTATGGCCAAGATTGAGATTCATACAACTTGGTGGTGGAAACAGAAGGGATGCTCAAGTGTGGAATATGCCCAGTTCAGAGTGTTGCCCAGACTATCAGGAAAGGGTGGGGGCTGTTGAGCATGTCCGCTTTATGTTTGATTGGCACGAAAATGACATACAAGTATGGCTGTGCACTCCCTCCCCCCCCCCCGAAAGTGCTCATAGGTGAAACCTTTATCCCTATTTTATTTATTTCATTTTTGTCACTCTTGTTTAGAATATTTCTATGTCGCCTTCTCAGAGCCACTCTTCAGAGGCATAGTGATGTGGCCCACATATGGATAACTTGAGGGGAGTGGGAGAGAGGGAGCTTTTATATTATCTATGTATTCCAGTAACCTTTAAAAACTATGGTCTTTAGCCTTTAAAAGCTGTGGTATTCACTGCACTATACTCTCAATCATTGTTTCACTGTTTGTCAGACTTCACACTTTCCCTCAGTGCCATGCTTCCTTCCTTCATTTGCCAATTCAGCTGCTCCCTATCAGACTCCACATCACCCAGCTGCAGTTCTTCTCTGAGGGGGCCAGTCTGGCTCTACAGCCCTGTACATAATTTCTCTGCTCTGACCAAGCCTGATCTCATCACATCTTGGAAGCTGAGCAGGGTTGGCCCTGGTGAGTACTTGGATGGAGGACAACAAAGGAAGACTAAGGCGGCTACGCAGAGGCAAGCAATGGCAAGCCACTTTGGCCTCTTGCTATGACTTGATGGCAACACACACACAGTTTCTCTAGGCTCAGTACAAATATGTAATAACCCCCACCGTTTCATCCCATAAATAATGAAATAAAATTATAGTTTGTTGCCTCAGAACTAGAATATCAGGCTTTGTGGGCCAGGAGACCCAGGCTCCCTAACTCATTCCCCTGCCCCATGCTCTGGTTGCACCTGTCACACAGATATTAAAAGTATGGTAGACTTTTTCAGAAAAAAGGTGGCAATCCTTCTGGTCTAGCCCAGGGGTGGGCAAACTGTGGCTCGGGAGCCGCATGCGGCTCTTTCACATATATTATGTGGCACCCGGCAGGGCAGCTGGGGAAGCTAAATATAATTAGCAAACAAATATCATTGGACAAATTAATATCATTACCAATATCTGCTTTTACCCCTTTTGTTATTATTTTTGGCTGTCTCATTTAATGTTAATAAAAAGCAAATTTGCTTATTTTCCAATAAAAGCAGGTAATATTTGTTCATGTCTTGTGACTCTCAAACATCTGATGTTTATTCTATGCGGCTCTTACGTTAAGCAAGTTTGGCCACCCCTGTTCTAGGTGGCTCTTACACTGAGCAAGTTTGCCCACCCCTAGTCTAGAGCATTAAGCCCAGCATGGCATCTTTTCTGTGATAGCACAGTCACTATCCTATCTCAAAATTCTCAGGCTCATCATAGTTAGGGCCTGCTGCTGTAAAAAAAAAAAGAAGCAGCAAACTTCCTTTACATAATATACTCCAGTGCAGTCCTTTGATTAGTGCTAAAGGGCAGTGTAATCCCCCCCTCCATATATTAACATGGGGGGAGGCATGCCTCTTTTTGTCACTTTCTTTGTGGATGGGATACTGAAGAATGCTTACTGAAGTGTTCAACAAACTTTGCTATAGGATTCCCACAGGATGACAAATTCTACCCTGGATGCCTCCAAGCTCACATCCTCAACACTACCAAACCCTGACAGGTCTCTAAAGGTAGTGATAGTTAACTGGGGGTGTGCAGGCCACATCTACTGCAACCAGTGTGTTAAGAGCACTGGAGCAGGCCTACAGAGACTCCAGTTCAAATCCCCACTCGGAAGCTCACTGGGTGACCTTGAGCTAGTTGCTGTCCTTCAGCCTCCCCTACCTCACAGGGCTGGTGTGAGGATCAAATGGGAGGAGGGGAGAACTATGTTTGTTGCTGCCCCATGCACTAATTTAAGCCACTCTCTTTCTCTCTTTATATAATGGGGGGGGGGGGGCAAACAAAGATTGTACTGAATCATCATAACTTTGTAAGGGAGAATCAAATACTTCCAGTTACACAGGGTCAGGGGAAAGACATCTGACACTCCTCTTGCATGCCCCCCCCCCATACTAGCTTGTGTCAGGCTGACTCTCCCCCTCCTGCAACCTCACTAGCGTCACTGTGGTTCTACCCCCTGCCACCACTTCCTCTTTTGCCTATACATAGCTTTCCTGCCTCCAACTGGACCCTTGTGACTATTGTTAGGTTATTTGTCTTGTTTCATCAAGGGTGGTTGTGAGACACTGATTATCAGAATGGTAATGTGTGGTTAGTACTCTATGCAGAAGTTACAACTACCTCTTTTAGAACAGGGGCAGGGGGAGCGATCTACCAGATGGCCTTTTCTGCCCTCACTGCAGCCTGGTTGAGGAAGTTTGGCCTTGGAAGAAGCTGCCCTTGGCAAAAATCACTTCTCTAGAAAACTCTCAAAAGTGCAAGGGCCCTTTGGGGCCTAGAACTGAAAATCTTAATATAAAGTAACAATCCATGGGCAACCGAAAAGCAGATGACCAGAAAAGAACAGCAGAAGGGCACGTAATGAAAACAGATACAGCTATCCCACCCCCCCCAATTACTCCTTCGTACATTATGCACGCACATTCACAGTTTTTCTAACTATATCTCATTGTTCACATTAGTCATTTGGTGTTCGGCCACCTACACTTGGTAACATAGTTCCCAAAAAGCCAAGTGATGGGGATTTTAATATTCATGCCAGAACTGCCACAAATAACCCTCCACAGTGGAAGTTTGTTTGTGTGCATGGCTCATTCTAGAAGTTTCACCTTTCCCACATCATTTCATCGTAGGGCCAGGGATGACTTGATCCTTGGTGAGGGCGTGAAGAGAATGAGACGCAAGAGAGGTTAGACAGCACTCAAGAACCCTCTTCAGCTTTCCCCACCTGTCTTAAAGAAACCGCCAGCTGCATCAGTGATAGAAGATGGTACATAAAAAAATGAGCAACAAAACAGTTGCATCGTATTCCAGTCCAATACCCTGATCCAACAAGATCATCCACGCACATTATCCTGCAGAGCAGGGAAAGATGCAGAAAAACACAGCCAAAATGATTAACCGGTTAGCAGCTCTTCAGTTTCAGGAAAAGACAACTATTGTGATGACATGATAGAGGTTTATAAAACTATGTAGAGGGGGGTAACTTTCTCCTCCCATAATGTTAGAACTCAAGGGCACCCAATAAAGCTGATGGGTGGCAGGTTCATGACAAACCAAAAAAATTACTCAGCAAGTAATTAGCTTAGGAATCCACTACCACAGAATGTAATGATGGCCAGTAATTTAGATCAGGGGTGGGCAATTGTTTTGGCTCGGGGGCCACTTTGTGGGAGCGGAGGTTAGCGGAGGGTCGCACCTTTTAAAATGATAGCATTCATCAGTGAACTTTGCATTTCAGAAAAGGTATAAATTGTGTCATAAAAATCAATAAATATACATTAAATAAAATAGTGGTTGTTTATTCAATTTATTTATGTGCTAATTTCATATCATCTATAGCTGCAAGCACATTTAATTTTAGAATCAGTTTAATGAGACAAATGTACCCTATCACACTTTTCTACAATTTTTTTTGGAAATCAGGAGTGAGATTGCTTGTTGAGATTCCCAACGGAGGCCTGACTGAAACCACGTGGCCGACTGCCTTGGTGGGCCGCAAAATACTCTGTGGCGGGCCGCATGTGGCCCGTGGGCCGCTATTTGCCCACCCCTGATTTAGATGATCTTTAAAGGGATTTAGATGCACTTATGGAGGACAGGGTTGATCCGTTTGATTCTCAGAACAATCCTGTGAGGTAGGTTTGGCTGAGAGCATGTGACTGGCCCAAAGGCACCCAGAAAGCTTCAGTGGCGGAGTGAGGAATCAACCCTGGGCCTCCCGGATCCTAGTCTGGCTCTAGGATTATCCTTGTAGTAACTTGGCCTTCAGTCTCTCTTAGCTATTTTGCCGCATTTGTCTGGTAGCGGACTTAATTTGGCACCAACTGGATTGCATTTAAGAAAGGAAATGTAAGCTATGGACCCTGGGAATAATCTTACAGAAGCTGGGATGAGGTAGTGTTATAACCTCTGTCTGATAGATGGAGAGCTCTATGTCAACACTGACCTCTATATTTTTGAGGGCATCAGTGAAGCTGTGCACATTCAAAGTGCTGCAACAGAGGATCCTGTGAAACATCAGGGAATGTTACACTCTATTGATGGTTTAGGTATGTTAAGAAACGAGAACCTGAGAAATGGGCTTGGGAAGGAGACGATCTAGCCTGCCAGCACAGATTGCTTGCTAAAATATTGTTACAAAAGCTAAACCAACATAATTTTCCACCCCCAGATTTCCTTATGGATGCTCACTGAAAACTCTTGCAGGAACTTTTAACACCACCACCTCTGGCAAAATTCCAGGAGTTTATCAGAATTGCAAGGTAAAGATGGGCCAGTTAAACTACTTTGGGATGGGTTTGCACCTGCAGTTTACAGTTGGTGCAGCTCTTAAGGCTGTGCGGTTTTCACACCTGACCAGCAGTGGGTTCATTGTGTACTGCAGTTTCTCATAGAAATCTTGAAAAAAGCCAATGAAAACAGCTCAGGAGCAGAGCCAAGTCAGACGCAAAGCTGGGGGCTGCAAGCCTGTGGGGCCTATGATCATTTTTTTGCCGCCACAAAAAACAGTGGTCTTGGGAGCTGAAACCATTCACGAAACAGATCCCAGGAGGGCAATCACCACATATTAGAAGAGTGTGCACCTTGGAACTGTCCATGATGGTAGCAACCTAATTCCGAAGGGGGAGGGGCTCCCTGTTCATTCAAAGCTGAATCTCCTTCCTAGGGTCATCTGAAGCATCTCCTACTCTGCTGAGGTGGGTGAAAGCCAAGACTGGCTCTTTGGTATGGGGAAACAGGTGCTAGGGAACACTTTGGCAGGCACTACACTGGGATCACAGAGGGTAGTCAAGCTCTTATTTTCTGGGTGGTGACAAAGCCCCCCTTAGCAGAACCTCTGTGCTTTAACATACTTCCATGGCATACGGATAAGCCTTTTACTGAGAGCCAGGGTGGTGTAGTGGGGTCAGAGTGCCAGACTCAGATCAGGGAGACCCAGGTCCAAACCCCACTCTCCTGTGGAAGCTCACAGGGTGACCCTGGACCACTCACAGGCAATGCTCCCTCTAAGCTGTGGAGTCTTGTGAGCAAAAATTCTACTTTGTGAGCTACCGGCATTAAAGATGTGAGCAGACAATTTGGCTACTGCATAAATTAGTTTGCTCTGGAGCCATCCTTCCTGAGCTGAGACAAAAATGTGTGAGCTGGAGGCTACAAAACTTTGAGCTAGCTCACACTAACTCATCTTAGAGGGAACACTGCTCACAGGCTCTCGGCAGCCTCACCTACCTCAGAAGGCTGTTGTGGTGAGGAAAAAATGGAGGAGTGGAGAATGATGTTCCACGCTTGTGTGGCTCTCCCCCACAGGGAGGAAAAAAGCAAGGTACAAGCATCTAAACAAAACATGAAGACGGCAGCTTTTTAATCTGCTGAACTGCCCATCATGTAACCCATTCAAAGCACAGTAGTCTTGTTAGAGAGGAGCCGGCAACTCTAGGTAGTGGAGCCTTGTCGGCCATTTTTGCAGATTACCAGAGAACCATTGTTAGTTCCCTCCCTCCCTCTTTCCTTCCTTCCTTGCGTTGCTCAGCCTGCTGCAGGAATATCATTGACTAGAAACTGCCAGGTGCTCAGGCGCTATGGAAACCAGACCAGGTGAGTGTTGTTATCAGCAGCACCTGCTTGTCCCAACCACTGTGACTGCTATTTATAGACTCGGGCCCCAACTCCCTTCAGCAGCAGAGCCCACAATTACCCAGCAACGACCAGGCCCACCTTCTGCACCCCTAATCTGATTCTTCACCAGCCCCAACCCCTAAATAATCTCCTCAGCCCATGAAGCACCAGCTGCTCAATTGTGCAAACAGGACTATTATGAAGCTCTTATAACCAAACATCAGGCAGTTTTGTTTCAAAAAGCCACGTAGCTAGATTTCCACCGTGCGCTAGGCTCCAAGTCTATTTTGTTTATTTTATTTGCATGGGAGGGAAAGTTTGGACAAGAGCAGCGCTTCTCTTGCTGACGGAGCCCTGTAAGAAACAGCTACACCCTGGAACATTTATGCTGTTTCAGAACTCTTGCACATGCATGTTACGTTTAAAATAAAATATATCAGTAGGAGTTTTCCAACTGAAGTGTATAACGGATAGAAGCTCTAAGGTCTGATACACTTACCTGGGAGCAAGCCCCACTGAACACAGTAGGTTTTCTGATGCGGAAGACTGTGTTATGATAGGAGGAGAGCTGGCCAAGATGAGGGATGCCACCCGTTCAGCACTCAGAGCTGGGAGCCCTCAGACCTGCTTGGCAGGGGGCAGAGCATCACAGCTCAATGGGCAAAGACAGAACTTTGATCTGGCAAGAGCAATGCATTCTGAACAGAGCCCACTTTGACCTGCAGCTGTGAGCCATTATATGGAACAGTAAGGAGGGCAAAATCAAGCAAACCTTCAGAGGTTAGATTGTGAAATTCTGTGTCAAGTTAGTTTAGGAATCTTACTACGTTTTTAGAAGTACAGACTTTGCACAGCTTTATTATGGAACCGGAGACCAAAAACTTAGTTGCCAACTGATTAAGAAACTAGGGGCTCTGTTCCTCTCCCTTTAATAGCAGCTTGAGATGCAGAAGCCAGCCAATGAAACTTTTCATCAGGTCAGGGAGGTAATCACTTGCCAAGCATCTTATCTCCCCAGGATGCAGTAAGACGGTTCCTCAACAGATTTCTGCACAGCTATAATAGCTGGCTGAAGAGGCAATTGTGAGGGGGTTGAAAAGTACAACTCCTGCATTTTGCTTTGTTATGTGGCAGTGGGGAAGATCCTGGAAATCTGGGCTTCTGATGCCCCCCTCCCCCGGTTGCATTATGAGCTTACAAGCAAGGGCTTTTGTCAAGAGCTCCTGAACTCCCAGCTGAGTGTGCAGTTCTCAGAACAAGGAGCAAGCAGAACAGCTGGTCTCAGCCAGCAAGGTGACAGTTTTGGGGGGGGGGGGTTCATTGTAATAAGCCAGGATCTTCTAAAAGCATAAGCTTAATCACACACAACTCCCTGCCCACCCACAGTCAATTAGGCAGCTCACCAGGTGCCCCTGGGAGGAAATGGGGATGGATATAGTAAGTACCTCGGCCAGAAGAAAGGCCATGTTCTGTTCACAGCATCCCATAGCCAGATGTTGTGAGGGAAGCCCAAGGCTCCCACCCCTTGGCTCTTAAGGTGGGGGCATTTGCAGGTGAAAAAGCAGGGCTGGAGGGGTGCATTTCAGCTCTTCCCCTGATATTCTGTTCTGTCCATAACAAACTGGGCATCAGAATTAAGATTCCTGTTAACCCCCTTCACCACTGGCAGACTAGTCAGCCTTAGATGAATGGCTTCACCCCCAACCCTCTGGGTGTTCCCTACCCCATGTCTGAATCTCCAGAAAGGAGTTTAAGATGCTACACATGTGCTACACATACCACTTGAAGCTTCACTGCACTGAAGCAGGCCAGGCGGAGATGTTGAGATCTAGCCAAGCCCCCCAAAGTGAGTGCTATGACAGGGGACCAAACTAGTTGTGACGACTGGGGGAGATGCACGACTGGCTGGCCTGTGGGTTTATTTAAATGCCAGGAGCAGATGAAGAGTGTCAGAGAATGTGCACGGGGGCTTACTTGGATTAAGGCTGAGGCTCCAAGGGAAGGGAGGGGGGTTAACCTCCCCCCTCCCTCAGTGCTTTCTTTCTTAATGAAAATTTTCCTAAGCTATCTGGCCTATAGCCAAGGGCCTTCACCTTGTGGCTGTATAGCCAAACCTGACACTGATTAACAAATGAAGTTTTACAGTGTCTATTGGAGGGACAGGTGGGATTGTTAGAACAACCAGTGTGTGAAGAGAATGGGAGGCAAAGATTTATATTGAACTAAAGGCTTTTTAAAGATACTTTTCAGAAGGGGGGGAAAGATAGAGGTGATCAGTTACCATCGACTGGGTTCAAATCCCTCCCCCATCGCCATAGAAACTTGCTAGGTGACCTTGGGCTAGTCATTCAGTTTAGCCTACCTTCACAAGGTTGTTGTGAGGATAAAATGGAGGAGTGGAGAATGATGCTGTAAGCCACCGTGTGCCACCATTTGGGGAAACACCTGTGCATAAATATCTAAACAGGCACAATACCAACTAGGTAGAATGGTCAGCCAGCACAAAGAGCGCACCCATGATTATGCAACTCCTTCCCACGGCACTCACCAGAACCTGAGCCTCTCAGAAGTAGCGTGAGATCTGTCCACTGGTGCTTCACTTTCCACAGGCTCAGGGCTTCAGAAGCAGCTTGCATTGGGGTGGGGGGGATTGTAGCAGTCTTGCAGTTGCTCAGAACGGTTTGGGATGAAGCATGCTGCTTGGCAGAGGGATGGTGGCAGCTTAAGGGTTCTGGCATACAGCACTCAAAGGATGCCAACATCCTGACTTGCCCCTTTTGTCAAGAGGCTGGGAAAGCCTGGATCTACACAGACGACATTTAGTTGTTATAGCCATAGCTCTGTTATTACCTCCCTTGCATCTTTAGATCATCAGCAACACAGGCCATTGCCAAACTTTGAAAAACGGAATAAGTACTCCAAGGCACATTTAGTAGGTGTAACTTTTGGCAGAGGGAATGAAATGGCAGAGGGAGAGCTTTGCCTGCTGGATGTGAGTGTGCCAGGCTGCTATAAAAGGCACAGGAGCAGAGCCACATTTTATGTTATGTTTAAATGGTGGCTGCTGTAGCTCCAGGGATCACCCTCGGCACAGTAGGGATGGTCACCATTTCCACAGGGCACCTGCTCCTTCTCCCAAGCTAAACTTAACCAAAGCAGCCTCTAATCTGAGTTATTTTGGGGCAGCAATCAGAGCAGGGCAATTTCCTGTGTAATTAAGGGTAACCACATGGATCGCCACAAGCAGCCAGTTTGGAAACTCTCCAGATCCTAAGACAAAGTAGAGCCCCTAGAGAAGCAAAATCCTGGACTCGGCAGTACTGAAGGCACACAGAAGCATTACATAGTTGCTAGTGCTCATCCCTGTAGCTGTGGCTGGGACCCCATCCATGCCAGACAGCTACAGGAGAAAAGACCGACCTGCCCCAGGAGAACTTGCAGCCTAACACCCAACAACCATTAGCCGTAGGCCAAGAACAGGATAGCTCCCACCTGTTGTTTCCATAGCATTGACACTTTCCCAGCTCTAGTGACCTCATCATCTATGTAACTTGGAAGAACCAACCATGAGCCCTGGCTTCCACAAGAATGAAGCATACATAGCGTTAAGGACCAATTCAAAAATGACACAACTGCTTGAATGCAAAAAATGTTTACTACACTTATCCAAAGTCAACATCTGAAACCACTCGTGTGCATGGTCTACAAAAACCCCAGCCCTTTCCTTCCTCTTTGCTCAGTCACATGCTTATCCGTATGCAAGCTGGACTTGAGTACACTGACCCCTTAACCTGCTTGGCTCTTGGCCTTGCTTTCACTTTGGAGTGTGGTGCCTCCTTCTGAGAGGCATCTAGCAGGGAGCACTTGCCCTCTCTCCTCTCCACCTCCTGCGTCACCCAGCTTTCCTGCAACCATTTCCTGAGATAAGCTTCAGCTACAACTGCAACCTCCCCACTCTCCACCCTCACTTTGGCTGCTCCCACCCGTGCCTTTTGCCATAGAGAGAGAGAGGGTAGTCAGAATTAAAGCTTTTACAGGAGTAATTCTACCCTGACAAGATGACTTGACCCAAGCCAAGTCTATGGTACCTTCCCCAAACCCCTCTTTGTATTAATTCTTGGAGGGTCCTTCACTTAGTAAGATACCATCATTGGCAATCACCTGGTTGGCCTTCCTAATGTTTCCAGTTGCCTGTGGCTCTCCTGCTGTTTCTGGGTGACCCGCGGCATCCAAGACCCTGCCTGGATTGGTTAACAGAGGTTGTCCACATTATAAGCTTGCCCACATTAATTTCCATGGCTTCGAAATTTCCCAAGTTTCAGAGAACATGGGAATGGCTCTGACTAGTCTCAGCATCCTCCGAAGTACCCTAACAAGTTAAATCCCAAAAGATCCCTTCTGTTTACATTTTGCAGGCCCCGGGTGCCTTCTGTGAATGTTTCTGCTCTCCATCCTTGGGGCTTCCAAAACTGTTCAGGGTGACAGACAGAACGTGCCATACAGACGGGCCTTCCCTTCCTGGCTCCACTCTTTGGGGGGGGGGGGAAACCCTGCCGCTCTATAAATAGTAAAAGAAAAAAGTTTAAGAGCATCTGGACTTTTTTAAATGTGAGAAAGGAGGGTGGGGGTGGGGGGTGGGGAGCCGGAATCCAGACTCTGGAGGTGACGCGGCAGGCAGGATGTGGCTGGTAAAGCACGCTCCTCTGAGATGATTACAGAGAGACCAGCAGCTCAGAAGCCAAAACCACACGCATTCTGGGACTGGAGTGTACGTGGGGAGATCCCCCTACATTGTGGCCACATCTCCAGATTCTTTCAATATTAGAAGGCCATCACTATACGTGACAAAATGCAGGTTGTTATCACAGGTCTTGCCAACAAGCCCTGCTGTACGAAGAGTTCCATTGTTCAGACTGTGGTTTAGAAAGAGCAGCCGAGCCAAAAGGCCTCTGGGTCAGATCTGTACAGTTCTTGACCTTCGACGGACTCACCAGAAAGTAACAGGGTGCCAGACAGTCTGCAATTCTTCGAACCTTATTATCCCAGCGCTCCTCAGCTATCTTGTGCAGCCTTTCCACTGCAGTTCCAGTACCTCTCCCCAAAGGTATTTTTATCCCAGGTCCGGCCAACACCCCATATACAAACCACCAGCACTAATCCCAATGCTACTTCATGCCCTAGGTCAACATGCCAGTTCTGCTAACACCCCTTCAGTCCTACGAGAGAGCCCACGACTAACATTCCGGGTCCGTCCAAGATTGCGAGAAGGTTCCACTTAAAAAAACATCAACCCCTTCCTGCTAGTTAAGGAGCCCAGGCCAGGCCACCTCTTCCCACAAGTCATCTAACCCCTTTAAAAAGCAGCAACAGCTCAGTTGCATCACTCGATGTCTCTCGACTCCGTTCCTGGAACGGAAGCCACTTCAAAGCGATCCTCCCAGAAATGCAGAACACCAGATCACTTGTGCTTCTTTGGCCCTACAGTTTGCTGTATTTCCTTTTGCGATTCCCTAGCCGCCACCCCACCCCCCAGCCCAATACTTCAAGGGCTCCAGCTTGCACTTCTGCTCCCGAATTCTCACCGACACCTACTTTGGGCAGCATGTTTCCTCCTGAAGTCAAGCTGCCCTAAGCAACTCCAATGTCCATCTCCCGGAAAGCACAGCCGAGCCTACCGGCCTTGAGATCTGCTTGGAAGCTGAATGGGTTTAGAGCCCCCTGAACCACCCCAACAGAGGTTCAAATCCTCTTGCTGGTAAAAAAATAAATAAATAAATAGTCCACTATTTTTTTTAAAAAAAGGAGAGGCAGCCTGGCCCCTTTCTGACCCAGCCTCACTTCCCTAGCCGCGCGCAGCCCTTTACAACTGGCTCTCTTCCTCTTCGAGGGAACGGTTCAACCCAGGGATGAACTTGAGGAGTCTTTTGCGGAAGCTTCCGTGTTTGCTCTTCCTGGGCTGCGGCGTCCCCGTGGAGTTCTTTTGGTCACATGACTTGTCCCAGAAGCGGGCAGCTCCTTTGCTGCTGGCGCATTTGACGCTGGCGCTGCGGGTTAAAGTTGGCCGCGGCCACACAAACTGGGTGGCTGCAGGGAGAGCGTCCAGGGAGTCGGCAGAGTCGAAGAAGCAAGTCTGATACACAGAATCCTCACTCTCGTCTGTGGCAGTGCTGACGCAGCCCACGCTGCTGTAAGTGCTGCTTGAACTTGGCAACAACATCTCGAAAGGTATGGACCCTTTGGCCAAGCCTGTGCCATACAGGCAGGAACGCACAGACTCCAAAGTGTCATAAATGCTGGGGTCTTTCACCACAACACCTAGAAGGAGAGATCAGAGAAGGACTGGAGGAGGTATAGGGACATGTGACCATCTCAAAAAAGACAGAACTGAGCCTGAATGTTTGTTTCCCCCCAAATTCATCACAGTTATTTATTTTTATTTATTTTTGAGATTTCTATCCCACCCTCCCCCGCAAGAAGGCTCAGGACAAGTCACAACAAGTGGATAAACACTTAAAACACACAACATATACAGTTTAAAAACGATAAAGGAGAAGGAGAAGAAGAGATTGGATTTATATCCTGCCCTTCACTCACTTGGGAGTCTCAGAGCAGCTTACAAATTCCTTTCCCTTCCCCTCCCAACAGACACCCTGTGAGGTAGGTGGGGCTGAGAGAGCTCTGACAGAAGCTGCTCTTTTTCAAGAACAGCTGTGCTAGAATGATGGCTTGCCCAAGGTCATCCAGCAGGTGCAAATGGAGGAGTGGGGAATCAAACCCGGTTCTCCCAGATTAGAGTCCACGCACTTAACCCATTATACAGTACATGACAGTGAGCGAATAAGGGCTGGCCTACCAGAAGGTGGGTAAAGCATCCACCGATGGAACAATTTAATAAAGTGCATTGCACAACACAAGGTGAGGCAGAGTAGGACAGGAGAGGCTGATGTAGTTTGACATCTGTAGGCTCAACTAAAGGCCTAGTGGAACAACTCTGTTTTACAGGCTCTGCAGAACTGTACTAAATCCCACAGGGCCCTGATCTCTCTAGGGAAAGTGTTCCACCAGGCTGGAGCAAGAGCCAAAAAGGCTCTGGCTCTGTTTGAGGCCAAATGGATGTCTTTTGGGCCAGGGATTACCAGCAAGTGTTGGTCAGCTGAACGTAAGGCTCTCTGGGGAACATACTGGGAGAGGCAGCCCTTCCCATCCTGCAAGGATTTCAGAGCTCCTCCCTTTTACCTTCAAACATCCTCTGAGGTATATCATGTTGAGCGAATGGCTGGCCCAAGGCCATCCAGTGGGCTTCAATGGCACAGTTGGATTTGAAAATGGGGTCTCCCTAGTCTGAGATGGAGGGAGAAGTAGTTTTTCCACTTGGCTCCGGTGACACTTCATAGTTCGGGTCCCCAGTCTGAACCACCGTTCTCTAGCAGTCCCATGTCAGCCTTCAATTACTTAGTTGTACATAGAAGGCAGAGGCCTTTCCAGGCTAGACAAGAAAACCTGGATGCTTTTCAGAATTAGCAGGGGCTTTAGCCCAGCATCGGTGCTCCAAGACCCCACCCACATGTGATACAGGACAGGCTGAGGAGTGTGATCAGTGGGTGGGAGGAGGCACACAATGCAAGAGAACAGGAGTACGGGATGCGTCTGCTGAAGACAGAGGCTGAACTACTAGTGAAAGACCATGATAAAAAAACAACAAGAAGATGTTCATCAGCAATGGTACAAGTGTAGTGGAGAAGAGAGAAGCTCTCTGTCTGGCACCATGTGGTCTTCACAGGCCTCACAAGTGCTCCTGGGCTTGGGATAGTGAGGAGTGCTCTCAAGTAAGGTAGTAACAGAATTTAAAAGAGGTCACAGACCGACTGGGAGGCTGAGCCGTGTTGCTGACCTCCTATGAAATATCGGAATTATCAGGTTAGGTGCCCAGAATGCTCATACAAGGAAATTCTACACAACTCAGTTTTACAGGCCATGCCACCTGGAGGAATCACGGCATTTCAACTCAGCAGCAAAACATTGCTGGGGAAATGCAATTCCCCCCCCCCCCGGCCTAGACAAACATGCTGGGCTGTGGTGAAGATACTGTGATCTTCCTCCTAGCAATGCATTGATTGTGTCATAAAGGGAATGCTTGGGAGGGACTTGGCTTGCCACATCAGAAGACACAGCTGGGGGAACTCCGCCACCCATTTTGGAACTGCTGTGCAGCCCCGTTCTCCCCCCTCTACTCACCATGGACCAGCCGCTGCTCCTGCACCATCAGTGACCGATACTCTCCCCATTTCTCATACAGTGTTTGCTGAAATGGAAAGAGGCCCATTAGCTATGGCTGCAAATGCACAGAATAAAACCACTTTTCTGCCGCTCACTTTCATTTGGCTGTACGTTTGCTGAGTCGCTTAATCTCCCCAGGTTTTTCAAAGAATCTGCAAGGCTTTGGGGAAGGCTGACGCTCTCTGCAGGGAAGTACAAAAGCCTCACCCAGTCGCTGCTACCCCACCATCGCCTCCTGAGCTGTCACTGGGCACCATTCTAGGTGTTTTCTGACCGTGCCCCCCCCCCCCCCCCCCCAGCAGCCATAGAGACAGAACTCATACTGGCAATCATTCTCAGGATGACAAACCCTCAGCCAGGTACTGAACTCAGCAGCCGTGCAATGCCCTGGCAGTTGTATGCCCAAATATACAACTCTGCGCGGGGCATGCATGGGAATTATCAACTTTACTTAGGAGTTCCACTTAAGACCAAGAAGCAGCCCCTGCTGGGTCTATATCAGACTACCTTCCAGGGTGATTCCCCCCTTGAGCATGACCTGGGCAAAGGTTGTTTATTAGGAGACCAGAGTGAGTGGCATGTAGTTCCAAAGTCTTAAATCTTTGGAAGGGGGGGAGCAATCCTCCCCCAATTCTGCCCTCCTGTTGTAGACCCCTCCCCCCTTTGCCTTGATGGTATTTTTAAGGGTCTGTAGGCCTCCAGGAATAAAATATTTGTGGGGGCGGGGTCAATAGACTGCAGCAATAGATGGAAGAGGGAAAGTTCCACTCTGCAAAGTCCACAGCTTAATGAATATTCCCTGCTATGTCTGCCATCCACAGATTGGTCTTGTTTGCCATGACAGTACAGAAACAGTCTTTAAGGACTGAACCCTGTGAATGATTGTGAAGACTCATCGCACAAAACCGAAATAATCAGATTGAAACCTTGCATTCCCGCCATTTTATTGTATGGCTATACATCTGCCAAAAAACAACTTTGTACTCAGTCTCGAATTTCAGCCCACCTCTTGTTACCCCTAAATCCAGTGATCTTGTCCTCCCCCCAACGTATGTTTTGTCGCATGCATTTCACTGAAGCCCCACCAACCTTGAGGTACTGCAGACGGGCCTCAAGCTCTGCTCTCCGGATTGATGTGCCATACAAGGTCTCCAGCCTGAATTGGGGTGGGGGGAGAAACACAGTAGCTCTGGTTACTGATCGCTGGTTGGACCCCATTGCATTATTGCTGTGGAAGGGCCAGAGAGGGCTGGGGAGACATGAAGCTCCCAGTGTGAACAGTCCGCATCTCACCTGAGCACATTTCCAGAGGCCTTGATGATCTCCACAATCTCACGGTGGCGGATCCCCTCTACATTGAGACCATTCACGCCAGTAATTGTGTCTCCTATGGGACAGAGGTGAACCAGGCAGCAGAGATGTTAGTACCCTTTTCATAACCTAAAAAAGGACTAAACCAGCATATCCAGTTCTCTTTGCCAAGCAATGGAGTGTCTGTACAGGGAAGGGCAAGGATAGTCTGTACTACGATGGTAAAAGTTGTGTGCTAACATAGCCCCAAAATTCGGTAAGAATGAGATTCTGCAAACTGTAATGATCATGCTAAATTCCATCTGTAATTCTGCATAATTTATTCTACTCTGGATTCACCACAGATCTTCAGACAGCCCCACTCGCCATCTACTGCAAGTCTTATTCAGCCGTTTCTCTGGCTCCTCGAGTTTAAATCCACTATTACCCACACCATTCTAAGCAAGTCTTCCTAACCACAAAGGCTAGAAAATTTCCTTTCAGAAAAGAAAAAAAGCCAGACAGCTGACAGTTAAGCCAATACCATCTTCTGTACTGTTCCTGCATGCCTGTAGAAGAGGGGCAGGTATGCACACCCAAGAGCCTTTCACAATCCCCCCCCCCAGTGCAATAGAAGGGGGAGGACACACACCACTCTAGTACTAAACAGGGAGAGGGAAAGAAGCAGCCCTATGAAGCACCCGGGTGTCTGCCACTCTGAACCCCCCCAGCTCCACCTGCTGCACATGTGATCCTAGGAACATCATCAGTTCTCTTGGGAATGGCACAGTTGTTGAGAAAGTCACACGCACTGCCCTCTGCTGCTTCTCTCCCCTGTCCTTGAAGTCATGCTTATTCTACAAACCCGTCTTGGGATTTAATCCACAAGAAACAAATCACCACACCTCAAAAAGCTCTCCCTGAGCACAGTGGCCTGCGCTGGCTCTTTTTCTCCACCACATGGGCTGATAAACCCTTGTTTATCCAGGATACACAGGAGCATCTTGCAAAATTTACATTATCCCCTCCACCCCACAACAGCATCTATCTTTCATCAGCAACAGATTGGTTGTGACCTGGACAGAGGAAAACGTTTGTCTCCCAGCTCAAAAATTCTTGAAACAGACCATCTAGGCAAAGGGAAGGGCTTTCTGGTTGGGAGTGGCAATCAGGTAGCAAACACTTCCACAAAACTTTTATTTTTTCTGAATTCAGGCTCTACCCAAGCACTGGGATGCAGCATTAGAAGCCGTGGAGGTGCCGCTCTTACTGATTTTGCTGGCCCATCCTTCAGTCCAGCAATAGCTGGGCAAATACAGCTGGGAACATCATGAGGACACCTCCATACGTACACGGCCTATTAATGCTCTGGTCCCTGCTGAGGGTTCCCCAGGCCACGGGCTCCAATTTTCAGAGGTTTGCCTGGCTCGGTCTATAGTTTCAGGGTTTGAGCTGCTTAAGGCTCAAAAAGGAGGTAACATCAGGGCATACGGCCAGAAGCAAAGGAGGCAGCTATTTTCCTCAAAGGTGGAGGGTGCACCATGTGACAGATCTGCACCTGGTCAGTGCTCGATTGGGAGCCCTGTGTACATCACATCACCATGGATCCCAGGATGGAAAAGGTGGGAAATAAGTGAACCAACATGAAGACCAACTTCCACTTCATCCCCCCATTGTATAGTTTAAACCGTCCCTCTCCCCTAGAATGATGTATTTGTTTATTTTTAATTTATATCCTGCTTTACCCAGCAAGCGGGCTCAGGGAGGCTTACAACATTGATAAGACAATAAATAATAATTTGGCGATAAATAATAATTCACAAAAGCCTCAACAATTCCAGTTAAAAAAACCTCTTATGGCAGCATTAACAATTACTAACTATTGTGCCTGCTGCAGTAATGTCAGGGAGGGCACATTCTCTTAAGCGACCAAAGTCAGCCGACGCTGATGCCAAGTGGGTACAGGCAGTGCCCTAAGGCAGGTGAGGCGAATTGAGCAGAGTGATCAAGCTGAGCAGGGAAGGCCCGTGTCGCTTGGACATCTGCCACCTCAGCCGAAGGCCTGGCGGAACAGCTCGGCTTTGCAGGCCCTGCGGAACTGTAACAAATCCCACAGGGCCTTAATCTCAACCAGAAGCATGCTCCACCAGGCAGGGGCCAGGGCTGGAAAGGCCCTGGCTGAGGCAAGGCGGATGTCTTTTAGGCTTGGGACTACCAAACGGTGCTGCTTAGAAGAGCGTAAAGGTCTTCGGGGCACATATAGGGAGAGACGGTCCCGTAGGTATACTACCACAGAAGAGCTTTAGACCGCTTCATCCTCCTACCCCAGCACCACCCAAAATGAGGAAACTGGGGTGGAGAGGTGCTAAGGCCGTAGAGAGCTTCCTACTTCCGGAATACTCAGTGGGTTGTTTGCCAGGTCTCCTGTTCTAAGTTGGATGCAGGTATCTGAAACCCGGTCAGTATTTCCCTAGTTTCTGGAGCCAACCGTTCCTCACAGTGAGCCATTACACAATGCTCAAACCCAGAGCAGCTTATTTGGTCATGTTGTGCCTTACCAGGCTTAAGCCCTGCTACCTGGGCTGGGCTCCCGTCATGTACGCGACAAACAAAGGTGAACATCTCCACACTTTTGGTGTCCTGGTGGTGCAGTCCATAGGTCTGAAACGGAGAAGGGGGAAAAGGGGGGTTTATTAGGTGGCCACAGCACAACCTCATAGTATCCAAGCTTCATTACAGCCTGAGCATTACATCTGCGTGTACAAGAGGTACCTCCTGGCACCAAAGATCCAGAAGTATACAACATAGAAACAAAAATTTCCCCAAGAACTGGGTACATCCCCAAGCAGGTACTTCGGATTTTGAAATCATACAATGCTGCTGATGCAGTATTTGGTAAGGTCTAAGAAGCTGAATGTGATGCTAGGCCCCAGAAACTATGACATTTTAATATTTAAGCACTCCAGTGAAAAGGATCAGGTAGGAGTGGATGTGAAAGAGTTCAGCTCAAGAGTCTGGAGAGCCACCGCCAGTCAAAACAGACAATATTGAATTTGACGGATCAAAAGTCTGAGTCTGTATAAGACCGCTTCATGTGAGAGTCTTCTGGGATGTGAGACCAATGGGGATATTCTCTCTGCACTTACCTGAATCTCAAAACCAAAGGCTTGAGCTTCTTCCTTCTCCAGTGTGATCACCTTCCTGAAAAAAGCGCATGGAGAAGAAGTCTGTAACGGGGTTTCCCAGAAGCAGCACAGGACACAAAGAGGGCACATTTCTACAGCCACCTGAGGACCCATCTCCATTGGCTGTACTCAACTGTTACCCCAGATGACTGAGCCAAATGACTCCCTTGCTTGTAGGTCAGTGATTGTTCTCCAAAGAATACAGGCTGGGCCAGAAGCACAAAGCAACATCAGGCCTTTTGGCCCTGCAGGGTTTTCAAGTGTTCAAACTGCACTAATCCGTTCTTTTCAGATTTCCACCCAGCCTGCTCCCACATTAAGCCAAAAGAGTAAACAAGAAAAGAAATGTCCTTCTGTACCACCCCTTCTTCACAAAGGCTCCAAATAGGCAAAATGACAATGGCTGGATACAGACACAAAAGCACAGCCAGATGATGATCAGAAACCTGATTATCAAAGAGGCAGGTGAGCCCAGCCGGCAGTAGAGCAAAACCAGGCCACTGGAAATTGGACATTTCACAGTCATTAGCAAACAAGCAACTCATACTACAAACTTGTTTAGTGGTATTAATATGTACAGAAGCACTACAACTTTAATCCCGGGGAAGCATTAGGAAGTCTTCCAGCCAGCAAACCATTCACTTGCTGGATTCCTGCAGCTGGAGCCTAAGGATCACCACAGAAGAGCAGCGCCACGTTTGAGCTCCTTTGGACATGCTGCACAAGGCAGATAGCCATAGGAGACCCTCTTTGAAAAGGCCACACAGTGACACTTTCCTGTGGCATAACTTAGAAAAAAAAGTACTGATGTTATAATAATGGCCTTTATAGATTTATAGCAGTGGTGGCAAACCTATGGCACGTGTGCCAGAGGCGGCACTCAGAGCCCTCTCTGTGGGCACGCACGCAGTTTGGGCACTCAGTCTCTAAAAGGAAAAAGACGACACAGACTCGAGGCTGGGCTGCTCTCAAACTTACAAAGTATGAGCCAAAGTTAGACAAATTATCAGCATGCATACAACAGCACAAATCACATTAATTGTTCAAAAGCATGCCAAATGCAAACTTTTACCTTTCAATAAAGAGTTGTTTGTATAATTGAAAGCTCTGTTATTGTGTTTTTCTTTTAAGACAAAAGATGTTAATGTATGAGTTCTTTTTTCTAAACTAAAACCTCAGTATTCAGGTTAAATTGTCGTGCTGGCACTTTGTGATAAAGTAAGTGGGTTTTGGGTTGCAGTCTGGGCACTTGGTCTCTAAAAGGTTCGCCATCACTGATTTATAGGATTTAAATTAGACACTGGATTAATACTCCGTTAATGGGACACATTCTGGGTAGTTGCATTAAAGTAACATATAAGGCTATCAAAATAATTTAATAAACTGGAAGGAATCCATTCTAGGGTTCTCTGCTATTCACTCAGAATACAGGATGTGTCATAGCTGAGAATTATATAAACACATTGATTCTCATGTGTTGTGTTTTCACTGAACTCCCACTGGGGAGAAGTTGAGCTGAGCATTTATACAGCTTCAACACACTTCACGTGTTACAGCCCTTACAAAACCCCTATAAGACAAGCATGACTGAGACCCATCCTAGTGAGATTGTGGCACAGGTAAAATTTGAACCAGAACCCTCCCATATTATTTTGCTCTGCTCTGCTAGCAATCATGCTAGCATGTGACCTATATGCATGTGACCACAGAACCGGATGGCCCACCAACAGCATCCTGAGGCAGTGAGTTCCACTATCAAGCATGCAAAAATCCTTAAATACAAACCCACTAGAGGGGAGGAGACAGTTAGTGAAACTTCTGTTTCACCTGCTGCCTGAATGGAGGAGACAGCAATATTTCACCGCCTTCCTTTCTGACCTTGTTTTTCATCTCACCTCCTCTCCTTTAGCCTTACAAGTGCAACCATGGCTCAGTGGAAGATATGAGGTGATGTGAAAGACCTCAGGCTGAGACTGTGGAGAGCTGCTGCCAGTCAGAGCAAATATCGCTGACCTTGCTAGACAAGGGGTCTGATTTTATGCGGCAGCTGCATGTACTCATTTTACAGTAATGTTCTACCATTCTTGCTAAGGAGGTAGAAATAACCTTATGCATCAATGATCGATCACCTTTACACATGCACAACTGCCTAAACTGACCCATATAGGAAGCTTAACATGGAATGATCTTTCTGAGTCACTCCAGTCAGGAGAGTTCACTAACACTATCATCACCTGACAACAAGTTCAGCAAATACAAAATTTGCACATTCAGCTGCAAGGTACCACGTGTAAACAATCACATGACACACACACGCACACATATATATATATACTGGCTCCAAGTACACCAAGATGCCTAGGTCATGCTTAGCAGTTTTTTTGGGGGGAAAGGCAATTTAACCAAAAGAAGAGCCCTGCAGGATCAGACCAGTTGTCTTTCTGGTCCTGCATTCAGGTTCACACAGTGTCCAGCCAGCTGCCCTGGAAGCCAAGGCCTCCCCCGATGCTTCCTCCTAGCACGGGTATTCAGAGATTCGCTCCTTCTGTATGTGGAGATTTCTTTTAGTTACCACAGCTAGTATCTGCTGATGGATGGGTCAAACCAAGATGCTAAATGAACAGATGAATTAAAAAGATGTTTCACAAGCAGGGCTAAAAATGGTATTTGAAATTCTTCCTTTTAGAAGAGTAGGGCTTTTTAATACCTCGCTTTTCTCTACCTTAAGGAGTCTCAAAGCAGCTTACAATCACATTCCCTTCCTCTCCCCACAACAGGCACCAAATCTAAGTTATCGGAGGTTAAAGATCTCTTTGGCATCAACTGTGAAAAACCGATGAATCTGCCTAATACCAAAAATCAGGCCACTGGTCTATCTAGACCTGCCTTTTCTCATCTGATTAGCAGCAGCTCTTCAAGGGCAGGCAGAAAAAGGTCTTCTCCAATACCTGTGATCTAAATATTTAAGCAAGAGATGCAAAAGACCCCTACGCTTTTAGCACTGGGTGGAACGGGGCAGAGGAAAGCACAGCCCTTGAACGACTTGTTCTGTGCCCAGACACAGAAAGGCAGCATATCTAGCATACAGCGTGATTTACATCATAACTCGCTTCTAGGCTTGGAGAAGCATTTGACAGAAGATGCTGCACTGTAGTTTGCCGTAAAGGATTTCCCTGGCTCACACGTCAAAGGCAGAGCCTTTCTGCTGACATGGTGACTAAATGAGATGCACTGAACTGATTCTGAAACAGCTGGGCCTGGTCATCCTCTACCCAACTGCCAGGCACAATTGCTTGAAGCTTCTTTCCCCACCATTAACAAGTGAAATCACACCCAAGCCGCTCTATAAATAGAGCATATGGGAAGATGTTTCCTTTGCTCCTCTAGATGTGCCTGAGGAGCAAACCTTTTGCGAGCCCACATTTCCCTTCGGAGCAGAAGTGGATATTTCAGAAAAATCTAAAGGGGGTGCCAAATCATTCTGAAAACTGCAAGCAAAGCAGTGACATAGAGAACATAAGAAGAGCCATGCTGGATCAGACCGAAGGCCCATCGAGTCCAGCATCCTGTTCACACAGCAGCCAATCAGCTGCCTCTAAGACGCTCACGAGATGGATGACTGAGACAGCATCCTCCTGCCTGTGCCCCCCTGGAACTGATACCCTGCCTCCAGTACTGGAGGGAGTAGCTGTCTGTCATGACCAATAGCCATGATAGCCCCATCCTCCACGAATTTGTCTACTCTCCTTTTAAAGCCTTCCAAGTTGGCAGCCATCACCACATCCTGTGGCAACAAGTTCCACCATTTAACTATGTGCTGTGTTAAGAGACTCGCGGATGGTGTCATATTCCCTTTCTGGGGAACTGAAGCATGATGCTCGATAACTGTACTTGCCAAATGCTCTGGATTCCTTTTATCAGCATCTTCTCCCAAGCCTAAAACAAGCCACTGTGCTCTTGACCAATGTCTATGCACCCTTTGAGCCTTTCTGATCACGCAGCAGAACTCAGCTAAATCCCAGCCAGCGACTAGAGGACCATTTAACCCAGCCTCTGCCTAGCAGAAAGGCCCATCCATTCATTAGCTGTCCAGAAAGATCCACTTGCCAAAGCAATTCAGATGATATGGGGATGGGCAATTTCTGTTTACCTCCTGTAAGAGTGGGGAGGTGATAAAACTTCCACCATGACAACGGAAGCAGCCGGCTAATTACTTTTTACAGGGCCTTTATATCCTGGATTCTTTATATCCTGGATTCTTTATATCCTGGATTCACTACTGTTCGCACATGCTAAGGGACTGACCTTTGGATCAGTGGCTGTGCAATTAAACCCAGGCATCTCCGATCTCTCTTTACCAAACAGATTCAGTGGATGAAGTGTTTGATCCTACCTGCCACAGATCTGGGTTCCGATTCCATGGGCACATCGCATCCCCACCAGTAGAATGGGAATAATTGTGATGCAGCACTGCACAGTTTATTGCCAGGGCAAAGACTGGGAAGTGTTTTGTTAATTAAAACACTATGGAAGAAACTGTCAGCAGGTTGCCTGGCCACCATGATCTGGCTGAGGAGTTTGTTTGGAAAATGGACAGAAAGAGATTTAAATTACAGTTCTCAAGAGAATAAGTAGACTGTGTGTTATCTTGGGGAATTCTGTTTGCAGCTGTAAGCACAGAACCACCCCCTGATGCAAGAGCTGTAATCTCAGCACTGCAACAGGGTGTAAGTCCTGATTAAGCATCTGTCATTCTCAGGAGTACCCCCCAGGGAAGGCCAAAATGGCCCAACAATGCTCTGGGAATTAACCTATGTGTAAAAGGCCAAGGTCTCTACTCCCTATTAAGCAAGCCACAGGAGGGGGAAATGTCAAAAACTCCCCCAGATGATCCATTTGCACTCAGTCTTTTGAAATCAGCCAAGCTATTGTTGCAATTGAAGGCGCTCCTCATTCAGAGGTATGAATGGAAGGCCCATCATTAAAGCCCCTCCCCTGAGTGCCACTCACACCCCAGAGACCACGAATGGAGCTGAGGCCCCCAGAGGGTGGCTGCACGTGTCACAGCTGTGATCAGTGATTAACAAGCCACACTAAAACAAATTAACCTTGAAGATGAAATTCCAGATGCAAACTTATTATGATTAGGAACTTGTCGGGGGGGGGGTTGCTTTCTTATTAAGACAGGTAAAGAAAATAAACTGCAAGGGCTACATGCCTATCCTGTCTTAAACTGCAACCAGAACAGAATTTGCTGATCCTACTACATTCTCATGGCAGGAAAGGAACAAAGCCACATACCTGTGTTGCTCAGGTGACTGGCTGAGAGATCGCCATTTGAATCCGCTGCCCTGAAGAAGAAGCAACAAAAACAAATTATTAACCAAGAATAGAATGAGAAAGACCAGTACGTTATGGCTCCGGGGACGGCACAGGCGTAAGCGGCCTATTTCAGGGATTTGAAGCCCGCAAATTACAGGTGCCCTGGATCCTAAACCTTGCCAGAATAGGAAGATTGTTTGTGTCCTCCTGACCAAGGGTCTCTGTAGCTCTGAGAAGTCCATAACACTTTAATCTTGAAAAAGGGGTACAGAGCCCATTTTCTGACCTCTGCCCTTCATGGGAAAAAACAAAAAAACAAGCCATGATCGCAAACACTTTGCAAGTGCAGTTTTTATATATATAAAAAAGGACTCTTGTGGCACCTTGAAGACTACCAGATTTATTGAGGGATAAGCTTCTTTGGGCCAGAGCCCCCTCCCTCCATCAGATGTCTGCTGACAAAAGCTTCTGCTTCAGTAAGTCGACTAATCTTCAAAGAAGCGACAAGACTGTGCTACAACAGATCGACATGCCCACTCCACTGGAATCTAATGTGAGCAAGCCTTCAGAGTGGAAAATCCCAAGACGCAGCTTGTGATGCTCTTAACAGTATGAGCTGTTAAGTCCCCACTTCAGATTTCACCTCAGCAACAGCCCTTTAGGCAAGTCATTGTCTCTTGACTTCATATCTCCCACCCGGGACTATATTGGGACATGGCACTGTTGAAAAGCACTACTGGAATTTGTTTATTCAAAACACAATAATGTGATACCTTTCTTCCAGCACGAGGAAGAGTTCTGGTGATCCCAAATGCGTACTGACTGTTGTGATATTTTGGTAGGTTGGAACAAAAAAGGCACCAATACCCTTCTTGGGATTTTTCTATGGATCAACATGGCTACCTACAGTCTTCACGGTAACATACATGAATGGTTTTGAGCACCCAAAAGGTGCTTTTGCTGTTAATTGCAGCTGACTTACATAGAAGCCTTTCATGGGGTTTTCAAGGCAAGAGACAGATGGTTTTTCATTACCTGCCTCTGCGTAGCAACTCTGGACTTCCCTGATGGTCTCCCATCCAAGTACTAACCAAGGCTGACCTTGCTTAGCTTCCAAGATCTCATGAGACGGGGCTAGCCTGGGCTACCCAATTCAGGGTAAAAAAGTGCTATGCCCATGTTAAATGTTATTGCCCTGGTTCCAACCATCCCCTAAGTAGGCTTCCTCCAACTTCATTACAGCAAACACCACTTAAACTGGAGGAAGGAAAGCTTAAAACTTTGCTCTATGGAGTAGCTGTGTCCACCCCATTAACTTGACTTGGGTAACCCATTCAAATTCCATTCGGCACACACAGCTCTTTGCCTCGATACATGACTGTGCCTTCAAGGTGCATTGGAACTTTTCAGATTTAGCCTTCTCTATGCCTGAGAAGCTGCATAAAGATCAGAGACCAGAAGTGAATGACCTATTTACTGCTGAGTTATGTCCTCTAAGACTAGCAGGATACCCAATTACCAGGTCCAGCATAAACCTGAGCATTTGGGTGGCTTTTCATAGAACCCTCCGTCTCCCACCCCCAGGAGCCCTTTAAGTCAAATGTTTCCGACACTTGACTTGAGATTACAAATTCAAAAGAGGGTCTCTTGCAGCTCCCGAACACCCACCACCAATTTGGATGTCAAACAGGCACAGTTAAAGTAATGTTCTGAACATTGCAGGCTTTTAAAAGCCATATGGCTCAGTGCCACAGGGAAACGAAAAATCTTTGGGAGAGAAGGGCTTTGTTTTACCCCAAAGCCCAATTTTAAAATAAATTAATCACCCAGCCCATCCGGAACAAACCCTCTCATTGTTGGGTATTTAAGCAAAGGGATGGCCCCAGTGCCTGATGGGAGCTGAGGCTAGGGTCTATTAGCCAAATCTATTAGCATAAATATATCCCACCACCCTCAGAGGTGGGTGGAGGCCCTGCATTCCAGTTCACATTTAGCATGGAGAATGTCAGACATCTTGGCAGAGTCACAAACAGCAGTTGGTAATAAAAGACAGAGCATTGTCATTAAGTTTTCCAAGTTGCGCGATGTGTGCAAACGTGTGCGTCTTTGCTTTTTTCATTGAACTCAACGTCTTCTTCGAGATCAGCCAAGAGAAAAGGCAGCAGGTTTCTATTAAAGAGGCACACATGCAATTGGAATTACGCTCGAAAGTAAACATCTGCTCACACTCCAATGTGGATACTTTAGCGTGTCAGCTGGGGCTTGCCTTTAAGCACAGAACACCCCCCCAAAAAAACCCCACCCCCTGGTTTCCACAAGCCTAAAATGACCGCCAGGCTTTCAAAATGCCATGTGCCAGCTCAAAGTGGTACTTCTTCAGCAACTGGGGATCATTCACAAGCTTTTTGAAGCCCAGGTTTATTAAGCAGAGTTCTGAAGTCAGAACTTCACCTGGGGAACTTACTTGGGGGGACCCCAAATGACAGTGATACACAGCAGTACTGAGCTGAGGATTTAGATCACGCCATTTGAAAGGCTTAGGGCTGTCAATCAAGCGGGTGACCCATGAGCAGATGCTGAGACTTGTGGGAAGAATGAGAAGAGGCTCTGCAGCTACGAAGGTCCAGACCAACACAAGGGTCAGGCTGGAAGATACTTCCTCTTAAAGCCTTGTCTTCTCGTGACCTGTGCTTGTACGTGACCGCTACCCTCATGCGGCTAGTGAATACTGGCCCCGGAGAAGAGCATGCTGGGAGCAAAAGCCAGTCCTAACTCCACTCACCCCTTTAACCCCTCCCAGGCATCTAGGATGGCTCTGAGGGCTAAAGGGGAGAGGGAAGGTCACCCACTCTTCAGTCCCATTATAGGGAGTACAGCTCCTTGAGCTCAGGGGACAAACAGTAGGGAAGTGCAGACACATACCCTGCCACCCTGCCACCTCCCATTTCATTGCAGGGACTGGACAACTGCAATCTTTATGCTGGAGCCAATAATATCTCCTGGCTAGAAGATAGCAGAAAGGGAGGTAGTTGACCCCTTCTGAGCAGGCTCTGGGGAGCCCCACAAAAGCCTCTGCAAGCAAGACACTTTCCAGTTTGAGCAGCGGGTTGCTGAAGCAGCACCCGGGAGCCAGGAAGTGGGGGGGGGGGCAACATTCCCTCTAAGCTGTGGAGTCCTGTGAGCAAAAATGCTACTTTGTGAACTACTGGCATTAAAGTTGTGAGCAAACAATTTGGCTACTGCATAAATTAGTTTGCCCTGGAGCCATCCTTCCTGAGCTAAGACAAAAATGTGTGAGCTGGAGGCTAAAGAACAGTGAGCTAGCTCACACTAACTCAGCTTAGAGGGAAAACTGGTGAGGTGGGGGAGGTCCCTGCCCTTCTTCTCCCTGCTCTGTAAGCATTTTCACTGGTTTCCAGTTGTACTGGACTGATCAATGAAACCACCTACAGTGATAACAACTGCAGGGCTTGGCAGCTGGCTGCCCCAGATTGAACCCTGCCCCCTAACGGGTACATTCCCATCCTGTCCCTGACTGTCAGCCTCCTGCCCGCTTCTAAAAAAGCCATTGTGTATGTTAAGAATTATATGTCCAGTAAGCAAGCCAATAACGTACTTAAATATTTTATATCCAGCTTTTTGTCCTCACTGGGGGACCGAAAGCAGTTTAAAAACCCCACCAAATAGAATTAGACAACTAATCAGCAACATAAAAGAAAATTCAGGACATTTCCAGGGTGGGCCTGGGTCACTCAAGGTCACAGGTGGCAAGCCACTATTGGCCACGCCCAGACTTCAATACCTGAAGCAGAAAGGCAAACAGAAGCTCAGACTGGATTGTCTACTGTTAGCAAACATGTTCCCAGGATTCCCCTCCCCAAATAACTGCTGGACCTCTCAGGCGCTGCTTCTTTTGTCTTGCAGTATACAAAATCTGGAGCCAGTGACCACAGCCCCAGACATCAAGGCAAGGAAAGTGCACAGACTCAAAGAGGCAGTCCAGTTATTATGAGAGGTAGGCACATTTCCAGGCAAGGTTTGCTCTGTTTGGCAGATGGTTTCAGGACCATGCCATCCAGATACAATGAACACCTGACGTGACCATCTATTGTTTAAAGGAAATCCAACCACTGTATCCCAGCTCAGTCTTCAACACAGCATTCCTTGATTATTTGACTATACACCCTACAGGAGTGGGCTTCAGTCCTTTGGGTCAGGCCTCTCAAGTGGGTCACAGAACCCCCTCAGAGCATGGCGTTTTGGAAAGATTTGCTGCCCAGATGGCAAGGGCGCCATGCCTCCTTTCATGCCTCAAAGAGCAGGACAACAAAGTGACTCCTTCCATGGCCCAGATCCATCACTTGTTCCTCACTAGTGAAGACTCCCTGGTGCCGGGCTCCTGTCCTTAGCTTCCTTTGGTCTGTTGCCCATGACCCTGGCCTCAACATCAATGAGGCCATAGCTCCAGCTCCTTCTCTTTCTGTCATATGGCCGATGGCATGGCCTTCTTGTCACACGTTTACCGCTCAGTGGGCCCTGAATCCAGATAGGAGGACCACTGCCTGGCACTACCAAAAGCACAGCTTGGTAAGTTAAATTACCATCTCTGGAAATAGCAGTCCGTTTAAACCTGGTAAACAAACGTGCCCCCAAACTCAGTGCTCACACAGAAATGTTTCCTGGTACTGGTGGACATTCCTAACACGCCTTCAACTTCTTGAGGGTTACAATTCCCCAACATCTGTGCATGTATGCAAGTACAAGGGCCTGCAGGCTATGGCTCTAGAGCCAGAGGTAGCTCAGCAGATAACCAAATATGGCTCTTTATAAATCTTTAATGTAAGGTCTACTGGAGCGGTAGGTACAATGCTAGAAGAACCAGCCTGTGAAAGGAATTGTGGGCAAAGATTTCCATGGGACTAAAGTCAGTGCTAGGAACAGTTGAAGGCAGAAGAAGGAGACCCAACATGAGACGGATCGATTCAATAAAGGAAGTAATGGCCTTCCATCTGCAAGACCTGAGCAAAACTGTTAATGATGGGATGTTTTGGAGGTTGTTAATTTACAGGGATGCCATAAATTGGAAGCAACACATAGACATACACAGGGCTTCTTAGAGACGACTTACAGAAAGGGAAATGAAAAAGGAATAGTTGCCAGTAATTCAAGTGTAAATTATGCACAGATTTATGCCAGTGCACTAAAACAACTGTGTGGGGTGCAACTGTGCATATGTACTCGTTGCTGTGAGGTGTTGGTTGGTCGTGTCACTTCTTAGCAAAGGACCCTTGACCACCTGTCTTTGGGCTACAGAAACGTTGTGGATTATCAGCATGTCAGTCATCAGTAATGAGTACTTCCAGTCATGCCAGTGAGCTCTTATTTGGGCTGTCTGGAGAAGAAGAGTTGGATTTATACCCCGCCCTTCACTCCGAGTCTCAGAGCAGCTTACGGTCTCCTTCCCTTCCTCTCCCCACAACAGATACCCTTGTGAGGTAGGTGGGGCTAAGAAAGCTCTGAGAGAACTGTGACTGGCTCAAGGTCACCCAGCTGGCTGCATGTAACGGAGTGGGGAATCAAACCTGGTTCTCCAGATTAGAGTCCGCTGCTCTTAACCACTAGACTGTAGATCTCTTGGAAGTTTCGTTCTTCAGTCATGAAAGGCTGCTGACCCCAGTGCGGCAGTCTGCCATTCAAACACCCTCTTGGAGATTGATACCAACAGCATAGGAAGACTTCGTGTGGCCTGGCTGGCGTATAGAACCTAAAGCTTCATGCCTCACTGCAGAACTCCACACTTCTCCAGCTTTGCCCAGGGCCCCTCTCAATAGAAGCTAAACACGCCTTCCCTCTCCTGAATGTCAAACTCTCCTTTGTGTGGCCAGTCAAGTGAATAGTTGAGTCTTTGCAGCAATGCACGACTGTGAGCCAATGGGCTGCAGTCCCGAAGACTCAGCACTGTGGGGCAGATTCTTGAGTGTGTGTCATTGCCGCGTACAGAGTCTGTGCAAATAGCAAACCTCTTTGCTGTTCAGAGTCTGAGCCAACTGACCAGATACTTGTGGCAAAGGGAGCCTTTACAGTAAGCCACAGGGAGGAAAGAACTCCAAGAATACACAAACAGGCCTTTGCAAGGGCCTTCCTTAGTCCAGCAAGGCCCAGAAGTGACAGAAGCTGTTCCAAAGGGCAGCCAGCTGAGAGGGGATGCTTGCCTTTCATAAAAACTTGATTCTCCCCTTTCGCTCCCACCCTCGCTTTGGTTCCTGGCCCGGAACATGCAGAAGAACAGCCATGGACCTGCTAAGACTGCTGTCTCCATCCGTAATTAAACACAGACGCTTATGCAAACATGTGCTTCCAATATCAAGCCAGAGGCGGCTGGCTGCAAGAGGGAGACACACCAAACATCCTTTCGGTTGAGGATGGGACTTCTGGCCGCCATAGCTGGGCTCAAGGAGGGGAAGGCACCTCTTCCTCTGGAACAGCACTGGGAGGGGAGCTTTAAGCCTCCCCAATGATGGTGATCCTGGACACAAAGTAAAAAGAGGCATGCAAATAACTGCACGCTGCAGAGTTTTGAAAGTGAAATGAGCCTTGGCTACATCATTCCTCCCCCCCTTCCTCCCCACAAAGGACTGATGGCTCCGTAAACAAACAGGCTTTTCATCTCCTGGCTGGGAGAGTGACTAGTTTCCTGCTGGGGTGGGGGCTGCTTTTCCAGGGGTTATGGCTGAGTTGAACACAGCTGGCATTTTCCAGGGATCACAGGCAACAGACCAAAGCCAGTCAAGAACATGGCAATGCTGTGAGCAGTGTTCACTACCCACCCGACTCACCAAAGCAAGCTGTACAAAGCCAAAAGGCTCGAAAGCAAGTCAGCTGTGGAGGAAACGGCCTCCACAGGTTCTCATGGGCAGGATCTCCACGGCATGAACCACTGCCAGATTTATCTGGATGCTTTTTCCTGCCCATATCGCAGCAGGTGCTTTGCTCCTACCTGGCACTGAGGCTGCTAACCTCCAGGTGGGGCTGGGAGGTCTCCTGGAGAAATGGCAGCTGCTGAGAGCACACTCTATAGAATTACATCCCAGCTGAGCTTACTCTCAAGGCAGCCCTGCCCCCCAAGCCTCCAGGAATTTGTCAAAATGGAGTTGGCAACCCTATTTGGCACAGAGATTTCACAAGTTCTGCAGTGAATTATGTCTTACAATCAAAGGAGCAAGACTCCCCCACCCACTGTTTTGCGTGGTGGCCCTTGTAAGTGCAGGAAGGTGGGACATAAATTTTGCAAAATAAAAAATAAAGTTACAAAGCAGATTGTGTCAAATGTTTTTTGTGTATGTGTTTGTGTGTGTAATCTACATCTGTTTTAAGTTGCTATAAGCCACATTGAGCATCTGAGTTTGGTTGGGGAAAAAACAGGATATACAAATAAAAGTTATCAAGGGAACAATCTAACAGCAGCTTGACCAAGCTGCCTAAAGACAGTCATTCACGGTTGTTTGCGACAAATCCTGTCCTGGAAGACATAAAATAGGCGGGGGCACAGGGCTCCTAGGCCATCAAGGAGAAACAGAAATCAACTTCCAAGTGAAACCAGGAGACGCAGCTTCAGGCCCTCCCCTCTAATTCGACTGTCCATGAGATCTTTTCCAATTTCCAGATGTTATCTTTCAAGGCAGCTTTTCTCTTTTAAACACTGAAGAACCAAGGACCTGATTCTTACCTCTCATGGCTTCAGTTTTCTTAATAGGGGGGAGGGCGGAGGCCTTGTTGGGTGTGCCATTTGCTGACATACTCTCAATGGATACCCTACAGTGTGAGTACAAAATCTCATGCAAGAAGAGGCACTTAATCGCTTCCTCGAGCCAGAATTTGAACCTGTTAACATACATGTTTTTGTCCCGACGCAAGCCCCAAACTCCTGGCGGGGCCATAACCAGAGCCAGAATTCCCTACTGGCAGCCATCTGGGCCGTAACTCTTTTAATCCCCCACTCTTGCTCCCAGCCACCACTAACAGTTACTAAAGGCGAAATCCTTATTAAGTGACAGATTGTCACCTCACATTTACCCTGCCTCACTAGGCATCACTCTGAGAGTTGCCAAATAAAGCTGCTTTTTGGGGGTCTATGATGCAAAATTAGTCTTGAGGGTAGCTGGCGACAACTATTACCTCTCAGCACATCTGCACTAAGCCTGCTGCTGGTTTTCAGTAGAAGCTGCCATGACAAGAAGCACCCTGAAACATATGTTAATCTTTCATCAAGTGGCAGATCTATCAGTGAATTCCCAAGAGGCGGCTTGGGGCTCAAATATACTCCAAAATACTGCCCCTCCCATCCTAAATGTACGCAAGTTAACTGCTGCTGACGTTACTCTCTACATGCTTAAATCCACTTGCTGATTATCCTGATCAGAGCTCAGTTCTGGTGCTGAGAAACAGATTTAGCATGAACCCACTAGACGGAAGAGGGCAGCAATTTTGATTACACTGGAGGGCTCAGCATTGCCAGGACTGTGCAGCGTCTGATTCGGAGCAAACTCACCGGGCAACTTCAATCACAGAATCTTACACGACTCACTGCAAGTACGGGATAACCTTTAGGAGCAAAATCCACTGCTAATTAGAGATGAGCTGGGCAGAGATATCAAGAAAAAAGCTTGCGTAGGCCCATCTATAGAAGAGGCTGTCTCTGCCTGGACCATTGTTCTTGCCCTGCCCTTTCTAACCAGCCCACATCGAAGTGGGTAATTCTTCTGTTATCCGTGCCTCAGGTACCATCAGATTCTTCAACCACGGCTCACGCAGCAACGACTTGCCCTCAGAGGGGACTGTATGTTATATTTCTGTAGGAGTTGGTGCTCTTGACTTGCCTCCTTCCAACTGGGAGATATGCTTAAAACAGTAATTCAAAAACATAAAGTGTGGTTGTTCAGAGGGAAGGTCATTCTTACTCTTACACTACACTTCAGGTAACAACAGTGAAGGAAACCTGCAGCTTCTGAAGTGTGAAGAACAAAGACAGGGTATGAATTCACCACAGTGACTACTCTGGGAACTAACAACAGTCACACATCAATGCCAGCCCAACTGAGAAATCTCCACAAATGAAATGTATTAAGAATTCTTGTTCTGGGAATTCGATACTTAAATGTTCAAGTCAGAAATCAATTAGTACACAATGGTTTCCAAATCATTCCACAGGTTTGATCTTGACCTCAGATCATTTCCTCAGATCATTTCTGGAACCAGCAAGAAGACTTACTTCAAAACGGTTTAGTAAATTAAACTGTAAACTGTCACCACGCATACGTCTCTCACCCGATTGTTCTGTTCCTTCACACTTATGTCACTCCTGTTCTGAACACCAGGCATGTTTCAGTAGCCAAGGTGTTCAGAAAAGACGTCATCCCGCAACAACCGTCAGGCACCCCTCCATCACCTCCCCCTCCACCCCCATATTGAGGTAATAAGTTCTGTAATCTGGTAATTCAGGAACTTCTTTGTAGCTGGCACTCTAGTCATAGTATTCACAGTTCCGTTCCTCAGTTGTTATCTCTGCCTGCAGTAACAGGCTACCATAGCCACAAGATACTATTATGGGATGTAGAAAGCTGCACAGGAAATGAGTCCTTGTTTCCCCCAATGTTGTATCAACCTACACGGCAAAGTTCACAGAACTAAAGCTGCATTGGTGGCAAAGCTCTCCCTAACATGTTGTTCTAGCCTGTTTTCTAAGAACTCCCGGCAATATATGAATCACAATAACTTCCCTTAGATAAGTTACATATCAGTGGGCTGGGAAAGATGGAGAAGTTTTATTATTCTATACTTGTGTGAGGCACCTCTTGCTGACAGAAGCTTCTTGTCCACAGGTGCTTTTCGTAATATCTTTTATACTCTGGTACAGATACCCCAAAATACACCCTCCACACAGATACACACACTACTGATAAGTATGGTTGGATCTACCCGCGCAGCAGAATGAGGCACTGGATTCTATGTGAGGGACACCACTTCCGGCAACTAGCAGGACAGACAGAAGAATGGCAAAAACCTCTTCCTTGCTAAGCTAGATTCACCCTTTCCCTGCACAGACCAGGGAGATATTTTACATGAAGGATCAAGTTAAAATGCCAACCCAGTTTCCATTGTGAAGTGATGCAGTCCACTCTGCCACCTCAGGCTTTTATCGCAGCATTCTTCTTTTCTGCCCATGTAGACCCGGCCATTCGACACCCATGGGAGGAGGAAATGGAAAAGATGATGGGACAAAGAAGGGACTGGACAGTTGAAAACTGGGCAAGGTACAAACAGAAAGAAAACATGTACATAACTGAAGTGGTGTATGTGCACTCTGGTATTTACTTCATTTACACCTTGCCATTCTCAAGCACCTTACATTGTTCTTTCCTCCATTTTAACCTAACGTCCTTTTAAGGTGGACTGGGCAGAGAAGAGAGTGACTGGCTCAAGGTCGCCCTGCAAACTTCCATGGCAGAGTGGTGACTTGAACCTGGGTCTCCCAGATCCTAGTTCAACACTTCTACCACTACACCATGCTGGTACACTGGTACCAGGCCTGTAGCTACAGTGGGGGCCTTCTGGGGCCTGGCCCCCTGACTTACCACCAAGGCCCCCCCAACTTCCAATTTTTAAATTTTATTTATGGTATTTTCTTGGTGTGTGTGTGTGTGTGTGTGTGGGTGTGGGTGTGTGTGCAGGGTGCCTGCCCCCTGACATTTTTTTAAAAAGAAACCCATTAAATAATCCTGGCTACGGGCCTGACTAGTACCCAACCTCAACGCCAGTCTACTTTATTCTTACCACAAACAAGATGCCAAGAATTCCTCCTCTTTGACAATTCCTTTTCACTGGGATGTTACAAAGTACTGCGCAGCACTACTCACCTGAACCCACAGTGACTTTTCTTATCAACAGCACAATGAAAGGGAATTGTGGGGAGAGAAAGAAGTGCTTGGAAAATGGGCCCAGCATGCCCTGACCTGGATAGCCCAGGCAAGCCCAATCTCATCAAACCTTGGAAGCTAAGTAGGGCTGACCCTGACAAGTACTTGGATGGGAGACCTCCAAGGAACACCAGGCCCCAGAGGCAAGCTATCAAGCCACTTCTCTGAACAACCTCCATGACCCAGTAGGAGTCGCCAGAGGTTGCCATGATTTCCAGGCATGGGCATACACACACACACACACACACACACAAATGCCCAAATCCCCCCCCCCCCCCCGAAGAAGAAAAAAAGAAAGAAAATGGACCCAACATGTCAATGGAAAACTCATACAAGGATTTTGGTTTGGGGCAGCAAATAGACTGCCAAAAGTACAAGAAGCAACAAGAAGTTTATTCCCGAGGGCCCCCCAGTCCTTTTGAGATTGCGTTTAGAACAAGAGTTGTCAAACTCATTTGTTACAAGGGCTGAATCTGACATAAATGTCAGGGGTTGGGCTGGGCCATGTGTGTCATAAAATGTAATGCCAGGTGGGGATATAAACTTTATAAAAGACACTCAAAATACGAAGATTCTTAAAACATGAACACTCTTTACAGTATCTCCCTGATGCCCACCCTCCCACTTCCACCGCCCATTACGCATTAGCACTGGGACAGTATGCAGGGACACAATGCACAGTCTTTGTCATCAGGCAATAAAGGTAATGACCAATTGCTCGCGGGCCAGTGAAGAGCCCTGGATGGGCCAGTTCTGGCACGTGGGCCGTCTATTTGACACCCTGGTTTAGAACAATGCTGTACAGAAAGTTACACCACCCCTGCATCATAGATTACATAGGTTCCCCCACCTTCCTGTCCTATGTTTTAATTCCTGTTTGATGTGCTTTTAATATGTATTTGAGTTTGGGTTTTAACTGTTCCTATAATGTTTTAAATGTGAACTGCCTTAGTGAACCTGACTGGGCAGAAAAGGCGGCAGGCCAGTTTTGTAAAAAAACATAACAAAGTTCACAGTAACAGATAGGGGATGAAAGCAGAAGCGAGGACCAAGCCTGTTTTTACTGGGTCTGGAAGGACAGGCAGGACCCAGCCCAGTAGAGGCATAAGAGGCTAATGAATCTGCAAGGAGAATCAGGTTTAGTCATAATGAAGTTCTTTATTTTTAAGGGCATCCTACAAGATCTCCGCACTAGACAGTGCTGACACTGGATTGGGCGACCTGGGTTCAAGTCCTGTTGACCCATTCATTCACTTAGTGCTGTTCAGAGGTATTTTTACAAGCCCAGGGAAATGCTGATTGCTACTTTGGAGCCAGTTTGGCTGGAGATCCTGGAGGGTTTTTTGTCATCCTCTGGGCATGGAACACCGGTCACTGGGGGTGTGGGAGGGGAGGTATTTGTGAATTTCCTGCATTGCACAGGGGGTTGGACTAGATGACCCCGGAGGTACCCCCTTCCAACTCTATGATTCTTTGATCTCATGCTCTCACTCTGCATTTAGCATCTGTAAAATGAGAACAGCAGCCTGCCTTGCAGGAGGTTTAAAAGACCAGATGTGTGAAGCAGCAACACTTCATAATGTAACAGCTACTTCAGTCTAAACCCACTGGAACCCATTGGTTATAGATGGGAGAAACTCTGCAAAAGACTGCACTTTAAGTTGGTGATTCTACTAACACAGACACATGGTCTTCAGTAGTTATGATGAATATGATGGCTCTTAACTGGCAGTACAATAGTTAGTAACAAAGCAAGTTTGCAAAAAGTAGTAAGACTTCAAGGAACAAGGTGATGGTGGGAGGGGGGAGAAGAACTTGCACCTTTCTTCTACGCATTAATTCAGCTGGAAAAACTCTGTGCTTTTCAGACAAGGCATATTTTGAGCCAAAACTTGAGCCAAGTACACATAGCACAAGCTACACTTGAAATTAATGAGACTTAAAGCGTTGATGAGAACTGCCAGTCACCTGACCACCAATTCCGAACAGTCTGCTCAGGAAAGCCTGAGAAAGTTCTGTGGATAAGGATTACTCCTTGCGTCACCAGAAAGATTTCCTGCCTCTAAAGAAACATCAGCAAATAGCTACATGTGCAAAAAAAATGGTTAACTCGTGGCATTTTCTACTTTCAACAAAACAGCTATACCAATCACCAGTCTCCAGGCTTATCCCACCCCAGTGTCCTAATGAACAGTAATCACAGTCACAATCCAGTCATCACAACTCATCTGAACACACTGTAAACACACATGCTAAAGTCAGCTAAACAAAAATATCTTCAGGCCCCCAGAACCCACAGCACTGCCACTAAAGGTGTCACTGGCACAGTAGCACAGGTACTATTTCCCCTGTACAATACATTTGATTTCAGTTAGCAAAATCCAGCAATACTTTCTAGTATCCTATGGGAAGCCTGACAATTTTGAAAATACCTTTTGCCCTTGCAGGTAATGACAATGAGCTCTCTTATAATTTTTGTAACATCCAGGCAGAGGAAGAGTTCTGGAGAACTCAAAAGCATGCATACTGTTTGGGTCCTAATAAAGAGGTTATTACAATGGATTGTGGCTTGTTTCGGGAGCCGGCTATCTGAGCTGATTTAATCACTCTTGAAGCAAGTCTGAACATTAAAGAACAAATTGGACAGTTTGAAGTACTTTTCTCCGAGGAGCTGGCTAAACTATTGTCATCAGGGACTACATGTCCCTTCCTACTTGCCACCTGCACTTTGTGCTAGCAATACTCATTTGCAGTGTTAGCACACATTAACATACCACACCGTGAAGAAGGATCAGCAATTGAAGCACATGCCCACCCCAACTCATCCTAAAGAAAGGTGACTAAAGCAGAAGCTAGTGCTAAAGAGGAAGAACCAAATTTTGAGGTAACATGAATAACAAATGCCTGCAGGCAGGGGCGCACCGGCCATTTCACTTAAAAGGATATTTCCTAGCTGGCCCCTGCCCTAGAAGGCCACTGGTGGTCAAGCCCCAACAACTCTGCCAGCGGCTGCTTGATTACTGTTCTACGCAGAGACTGAACATCTTAATGCAGGAATAGAAGGAAGTTTGAGTCCAGTGCCACCTTTAAAGACCAAAGTTTTATCCAAAGTCTAAGCTTTCATGTGCATGCCCACTTCCTCAAAGACAATGAAATGGAAGTTACTAGTCCATACATATAGGTAGAAAGTGAACAGTAAATTAGCATACAGCATAAGGAAGATGTGTAACAGACTCAAGGACCAAACAGGAATAACAAACTTAGTTTATATGGTTACTATTTGTTTGGGTTTAATTCCCGGGGGGAATATAGTGAAGGAAATGAATATGTCAAAATTGGAGATAGATGGGCAGATGTATCCTCAGTTGTGGAATGCTGAGAGTAATTAACTGAGACCCTGCCATTATGCTCCATCCGTCCCCTCTCAAGCATGGAGGTGAATCATTGGACCTAACAACATCAACTAGAAAGGGAAATTGCTGAGTTGCAAGCAATGCTCCCTCTAAGCTGTGGAGTCTTGTGAGCAAAAATTCTGCTTTGTGAGCTACTGGCATTAAAGCTGTGAGTAAGCGATTTGGCTGCAGCATAAACTAGTTTGCTCTGGAGCCATCCTCCCTGAGCTAAGACAAAAATCTGTGAGCCGGAGGCTATGAAACCATGAGCTAGCTCACACTAACTCAGCTTAGAGGGAACACCGGTTGCAAGTTATGACAACACTCAGAACAATGGAACCCCCAGGACTTAACAGGGATATTAGTGTCCTATCTCACTACATATGCTAATCTCATTCAGCCCCTACATGCCTCACCAATCCCCCAGAAAGGCCAAACTTTCTGTTTATTTTATTTTCTTATTTGGAATAACAGGTTAGAATAGTAGATTGTAATGTAATGAATAGCAGAATGTAATGTAATTTGGAGTGGTATATTGGAATGTATTTCTCTGGTCTGGGGACAGGTGAGATAACTCTACACAGCCAATTGTCCTCTTCCAAAGAAGACTGTTTACTACTCAACCTCTACTTATATGTAAGGACTGATAATTTCCCTTCATTATAACTGAAGAAGTGTGCATGCACACAAAAGCTTACACCTTGAATAAAGCTTTGTTGGTCTTAAAGGTGCCACTGGACTCAAACTTTGTTCTGCTGCTTCAGACCAACACGGCTACCCATCTGAATCTCAATGCAGTGATTATATTGTAAGCCTAGAGTGTGACAGCATCTATGCTACTCATGAACTTGGCCAGCCAAACATAATTACCAGCATAGGAAGCACAATCAGTCAGCTTAGAATCATCAGCTTAGAATTTTGGGAGACATTTTGGGGGAGAAGCTAAAGAGTTTCTTTTTGAAATGAGCATCTTAATGTAAGCAAGCAACATGACTGCATTTAACCCAGATTTCATAATTCATATTAAGCACACATGAGAGGAAGCCTTTGCTAAATCTTAAATGAGAGCTGCAGACTCTTACAAATGCTTTCACGCATTATACCAGAATTGCCTGCAAGTTTCTCACACTATTTTTACTAACATGGAAGCACAGAAAGTAGAAGAATCCCATTTTTAAAATCAAAAGGCCACCCTAACCAGCACTATGCTTACACATTGCACAAAATGCTCCATGAGAAAGAAACCCAGATCACTCTCTTCAACACAAAGCTATCCTGGCCAGATTGAATATTGAGTCCTGTTATCAACACATTCCACAGAGGACCATGGGAGTACAAACTTCATAGCCCAACACACATTCAGTAGTCCTACTGGAAGCTGGCCTGTCATCTCTCCAGCGTCCCAGGAATGCCTTTTAGTTACCAAGTGATCATCTGGTCTAGCTCATGTCAGGAAGAGTCACATGGGACATTCGGCACCCATTTGCAATGCAGTTTTACTAGGCAAGACGATCTCAGTGGACCATTTGTTTAAATAGTGCTGGGGCACCAGAAGGGCCATCAGCAAAACAAGTTTGCGTGGGTCTCGAGGTGCCACTGCTAAGCACCTGGAATGGCATCTTTGCTGAAGGTCTGGGTTTGGTCAAGGCCTGGATAGGAATCTTCTGCACGCCTGAGTTCTAGGGCAGGTGAAAGGCAGGAAAAGTGCAATAAAACAAATTACCCTACTGGGTCCCTCAACCTATCCCCAGAAGGAAAACGATTCGTGACACAAGCTGTGAATTAGGAGGAGGCAGCGAATGAAAGAAGCTTCAAGGGCATGAGCAGGAATGAATGAGCAAGTGGCTTGTCGTCCGTCTCCCCCCCCCCTCCCCTCCCCCCCCCACAGGCAGATCGTGGCGAATGGGGAAAGGTCAAAAGCCAACTGTGCAGAAACCAGGACCACCAAGAGGGGACCACGCTTGAGGCTCTGAATCCCCAGGCCGGAACTCATTCTCTCCACAGACATCCCCCTCCAACTGCAGATACGAAGCCAGACAAGGAAGGACCCGCGGGCGCCCCACAGTCTTGCCCGGAGCCTCCGGGTCACTCGCAGCATCACCGCGTGCTGAACAGAGGATGCCCCGGAGCACCGGACAAGCCCGGCTTTGGCATCGGGCACGGGGCGGGCAGCGGACGAGGCTGAGGACTGCCACCGCGGCCGCCAAGGAAAGCTGGCCCGAGACTCAGAGAGGGGAACGGAGCGGTGGGAAGGAAAAGCAGGCAAAGGAAGCACTTGGGGGTCCCCCCCCCCCCGCTTTCCGTGGGGCGGAATAAGGACGACAGCCTCTACTCGTGGGTCCCGCCCGCCCGCCTCTCCTTTGTGGCGGGAGCACAGAGACTGGGACGGGCACTGCCACTGGCCAAGGGAGCCGCTGCTGCCCAGTCCGGCGTCAGGCACGCCCTCGGATCGGGGTCTGGGGAACGGGGAAGACAATGCGGGGCGGTGGACGACCACGGACGATGCAGGCGTGCTGCTCGGTCCGGGTCCAGCGCCATCCCCCCCCCCCCCCCGCGATCCACGCCACTGCCTGGGGGGCTGCTGCAGCCCCTCCTCACTCACCCTCCTGGTGCGGGGCAAGGTGCCCCCCGAGGCCGCCAGCGCCCGTTCCAGCTCCGCCGCTCGGTCCCCCGGGACGCCCGGCCCCCCCACGCTCAGCGTCGCCGCCGTCGCCTCCCGCTCTGGCTGCCCGGGCCGGAGTCGCCGGAGCCTCCTCCGCAGGGTCATGGCCAGGCCGTGGGGAAAGGGGAAGGGGGCGGCTTCCACGGAGGGACCTATATGGACTCTTACCGGGGGCGGGGGCGGGGCGTCCCGAAGGATACGCCCTCCCCCAACGAGAACCCGCCTCCTCTTTTCCCTCTGCTCGCTGAACGGGCTTTCCGGACTCAGACGGGGATTCTTTGAAACGGGGGAAGCCACGCCCCTGCGGCTAGTCCACGCCCCCTGGCACCAAGGCGCCCCGCCTCCTGCCGAGGAACCCGCCGCGTGGGGCTCTTGCAGTTCGGAAAGGCGGCGAACTTTGATCTCGCGGCTGGCCTTTCCAGGGAGGCGCCCCTTCCCCGCCTTCGCCTCCTTCCAGGGACATTCCGAAAGGTTAAGACAAATCACGCCCATCTACTCCGGTTAACTCCTCGGAATGGCGGTCAGCCCCCTTTTCACACGAGCACCACCCTCTTCCAGTAAAGAGAAGAGATTCCCCTCCTCTTGCAGGAATGCCCTTGTGAGCGCGATGCTGGACAGTCTCTCGCCAGCCCTCCCGCCTCTGAAGCTACGAACGCCACAGTCCAATGCAAGAGCCAGCGGCAGGGCCCGGGTTGAAGGCACGCAGCGTTGCTGCTGGAGCAACAGAAGATCCCCTCCCGGTTCAGGACTTGCTGGTTTCAGTTGTTTCAGGCCGACTTCAGGAAGGAGACACAATGCTCCTTTCTGTAGGAGTTTGCGGGGCTTCCGCAGCATGACCGCCTGAGGATGGGAAACCGGATCTGGATCTGTTTCTTAAATATGAAGGCGACTATTGTGAAAACAGTCAAAAACCACAATTGCTTTTAAGGGGAAAAAATGCAAACGGCCTCAAAGAATTCTTTTCTCTTTTTTGGGTACTTATTTGTGGCAAGGCACTGAGATGGGAGGGAAAAGAAAGATCATCATTTAAAATAATCCCTCTATACATTATTTAAGGACAGTAGAATGCCTTAGGACGGTGTACACATATGAACAAGGTTAAAACAAGCTAAGAAAAAAAATCGACTTGGTTAATTTATTTCTTACAGCCCGATAAATTCTGTTAAAAATATGTCACGGGACTACAGATTTTAATTGGAATGCACGTTCCTTGCGTTATAGGCTATAAAGTATGTTTCTGTAGTAGCTGAGCGCCCTCTGCTGCCAACTCTTCTCAACTGCAGGGAAGATGTTCTTACGGTCATAGAGAAGCCCTTAGGAAGGTCGCGGATAAGCAGCTGTTTACTAACAGAAATAGAAGTTTCTTTCTGTTACATCATCAGACTCCTTGACTAGATAAAAAACCCCCCGCAACCGAGGATTCCCTGTATACCCATGAATACATGAAGCTCCCTTCTACTGAGTCAGACCCTTAATCTATCAAGGTCAGTATTGTCTGCTCTGCCTGTTAATGGATCCACAGGGTCCCAGGCAGAGGTCTTTCACATCACCTACTACCGAGCCCCGTAGCCAGAGCAGAGAACTTAATCAGATTACCCAACAGCATGTGGGGTGGTGGTGGGGGGTTGCTCTCTCTTTCCTTCCCCAGGTCCCCCACAGGGCTGCGTGGGGGAGAGGCACATCGGGGGTCTGGCATTCTCCCGGGGTGGGGCAGGCTTCACCTCCAAATGCCCCACCATGACTACAGGCCTGCTACTACCTGATCCTTTTAAGTGAAGATGCTGGGGATTGAACCTAGGACCTTCTGCATGCAAACAAGGTGCTGTATCGACAGGGGAAAAAGGCCCTGCCCTTTTAATAGAGGCTTAATGAGATTTTATTTACCAGATGAAGTCATTTACCTCCATGCCAAGAAATATCCATTTCCACACTTTCAGGAGACCCACCAAGGTTGCTACACTGCAGGCAATGGCAAAGAGCCTCTGTTTGATGACAGCACTCTCTACCACATGATACATGGACATACTTCACAGGTCTCGGGCATGTTAGGTGTCACTCCTATTTGCTGTATGTTAGCTTTTGATGACCTAGATGGCCCAGGCTAGCCCAATCTTGTCAGATCTCAGATGCTAAGCAGGGTTGACCCTGGCTAGTATTTGTATGGGAGACCTCCAAGGAATACCAGAGTCACGACACAGAGGCAGGCAAGAACAAGCCACCTCTGGATGTCTCTTGCCTTGAAAACCCCAGGGTCACTATAAGTCAGCTGTGACTTGGTGGTACTTTCCACCACCAGTTTTTAAGGGTCTGGAGAACCTAGGATTTTATGCTCAGAGTTGGGTAAGCAGTGTAAAACTACCCTCCTTCGCTTAGAAGTCGGGTTGCCAGCATTCGGGATTCAAAAAACATCTTGTCTTCTTAACGGATGCTTAATGGGATGTTATTTACCTCCAAGCCTTGAAAAACTTCAGCTGCCCCTTTTGACACATTAAGCCTCTATTAATGGAACAGGACATTTTTCTCTCTCCCCAGGCAGTTGTATACAAGCCTTTTGGCAAAACTGATGGTTCAGGTGATATCTGGGCTGTTTTGTACAAGGCCATTTTAGGTATGCTAAGCTGTATGGATATGAAAAATACCCGTGTCATACAGTTTCACTCTTTAGAGGTGCATCAGTGAGGCTAATTCTGCAGGCGGATCGCTTATTGGATTGGGATACCTGCTCCCAGATTAACTTGTTTTGTGAAGTCCTTGACCACTTGCAGATGACAAGTTTTTTAACTGACAAAAGGCTCCCTCATAGGCAATACAGTTTACTTTCAAACATACATATCATAGAAATATGTTGGGGATTCGTACAGTTCCAATTATAGAAAAATGCCGATTCTCCCTTTCCGACAGAGAACCTGGAAATAATGAGATGGTTGGTGTTTCTGTACTGCATTTCTAGTTTGCTTTTAGTGATGAACAAGTTGTGCATCTGTGAGGAATCACTGGGCAGGAGGGAAAGGATACATTCCTCCCCATATCTCCCTCTTCAGGATACCAGGATCTCATAAGGTCCTGAGCTGGTCAGTAGCCTCATCTCCCTCCGTTCTCCTTCCCTTGCCCACCCTGCAATTGTCTCCCAGGTGCTCTCAGCATTCGGAGTGTCCTGAGCATGCTTGTTTTTCTTTTTGAATTTATAACTTTTGTTTTTTTGCATACCTAGGCATAGAGAAACCTCCAGTCTTACCAGTGGGTGGCCGCTTTTTGCAGTCTTTCTGCAAGCACGTGAATTCATTTTGCTGGTGGAGGGAATAATTTACTACGGAAATGTTCCTAATCCTGATTTGTTCATACAGGTAGGGTTTAAAAGGCGTGCCATGAGCATTCCAACTAGTGCTGACAAGTCCAGCACTAAGGACTAATTCTCATCCTTTGTGTACTGCTGAGTATATGAACTAACAGGTGGCTGTGTGTGCAAAGTATGAAAAGTATTTTAAAAAAACCCCTATGTCATGGCTCATTAATGCTTGCTATCGTCTGATGGTGCAGTTGTCAGGTGGTGCCCATGTACTTGCGTATGGCTCCCCAGTAGTCCTTCTCCCTCTGTCCAGGGTTTTAAGACTGGGACATGAATCCTAATTCAGCCTTACAGCAAGAACTCAGTTTCCCACTTTCTTTAGTATCCCCCACTTTCCCAGGGAGTGTGGAATAATTTCTTAGGATTGGGGGTGGATGGGGGGGACGGGGAAAAGCTAACATTTCATCAACGCGTAGTTGTACCAGTTCAGTAGCTGTATAACAGACATACTGCAGTCAAAGGCAAAGTGCTCCAAATATGCTCTGGAGCAATTGTGGTACAGACTGGCTCTGTTCTCCCCAGAACTGTGAGCTGATCCTGATTTTACATCTGTAGAGGAACCCTGTTGTGAGTCTGCCATAGTTAATTTAACAACAGATCTCTGAAGCACTAATAGGCTTGACACAGCTGTCTACTCCTAAAGCCATATTGTAAGTAATGCTGAGTTCTGACTTGGAATGTATTCTCTAGTGAGCATATGGTTGACTTTTGTCTTTTTTTTGCCCAACTAAGCATGGATTATCAGTTGTTTATGCACGACATGTCTTTAGGTCAGTTGTTGCTGAATTGTGCTACAGAGGTACATGGGGAAATTTTAAGAGAGTTAATAAGTGGGCTTTTTGTGTTTTTTAAGGATCCCTTTGAACAGTATAACATTTTAAAAGATATCTACATGTGTGTTAGACTAAGATTAGGGAGACCCAGGTTCAAATCCCCACTTGCCATAAAACTTACTGGGTCAATCATCCTCTCTCAGCCTAATCCACCTCACAGGGTAGTTGTGAAGGTACACTGGAGGAGAGGAAATCCATGTATGCCGCCATCAGCTTTTTGAAGGAAGGGCAGCAAAAATGCACTAAAGAAACATTTATAGCTTGTCAAATAGCTGTCAGGCTGGATCTGGCCTAGATTTTCGTAGGCACTAGGAGGGGGGCAATACCCTTCCCCTGCGGCAGCCCAAAACATCTCCTCCAGATTTTGTTTTGAGGGATGGGGAGCCCCCATGAATAACTTGGGGGAGATTTATCTCCTTTTGGGGAGGGGGAAGAGCTGTCCAAAATCACTCTCCTTTAAGCCCATAAAAATCTAGATTACAACAATGTTGGACGGGATCAATATTTTTCATGCCCTTCTGCATTTAGGCCCCCAGTGAAGTCTGCCCGATTGAAAATGAATGATTTTTAAATCATTCAAAAGTTGATTGTTAGTTTAAAACATTTAAGCTGTTTCAAGGCAGCTGGAGAAGAGGGGTAGATCTTTTAAATAATGAAGAGATGCTCTAATGTCCAAGATTCCCGGGCTCTGCTGTTGACTGCATGCAAACTATTTACATATTTTTTGTGTCTTTCCAGTATCTGGTTTGTGTGGCAAAGTGACTGTAACAAAGATAGGACCAAAGCCAGCCACTGCTTCAGAGTCTATGGTGGAAAGCAGCCATTTGCCTGTTGGATGGAGCTGGCCTTGGGCCAGTCATGCTTCAACCTAACTTACCTCACAGGTTGGTTGTTAGAATACAGTAATCTGCTGCCTGAGCTCCTTGGAAGAAAGGCAGGATAAAAAGGTGATAGATGAGTAGCTAAGCATCACGGCCTAGCAGTTCCGCTGACATCTTCACAAAGCATTTTCTCTGCTCAGGCTCAGCAGCTGGTCTTAATTTTTAGCAAGGAATGAAAGCATTGTCGGGAGCCAAATGCGTCTCCGTTAAGAACAAGCACAAACCCTGGGTGTCTGGGGACAACTGGCCAGCAGCTGGAAGAGGATTGCACAAGGGTCTAATATTTTGTATTTCGGAAGTAACCCCCGAGTGCTTTGAGTTATGCCTGCTTTTCGCCTTTAGGGGTTTGTTTTCTTGTTGGGAAAAGCCTTCCTTTAGAGGATGTTCAGAGGGATCTCCTAGTCCCACCCAGTGTTAAAAGGAAATAGCTGGGGTTCCTTGTGCAGTCATTTGCGTGAATATGATGCACAAGCTTTATGGCTCAAAACAAAGAACAAAAAAATAAACACCATCTCCAAGCCCAGATTTTTTAACCAAGCTTCAGTGAGGAACTCAGGAAAGGGATCCAGCTTTAATGCCCACATACTGGTAAATCCTGAACTTCTGCTCGGGCTGTTCCAATGGTTTATCTTGCTAGCCCTGTCCCAAGCTACACTGAACATGTGTCTATCTGTTGGTAAGAAAACAGCCACTGCTGTTTCACTTTACAAATGAAACGGGGGCCCAGTACCCAGATAAATATGGGGTTTAAATCACCCATACATTTATAAGTGTGTTGAAGGTAACGTGAGAATTACTTAGTGTGTGTATAAAGAAAAGTCGAGTGTATGCTGTATTGTGTGTCCGTTTACTGTAACTTGTGAACAGGGCTTCTGTATCCTGTGTACAGGTGGCCCAGATCCACATCTCATGTCACGGCTTGGAATTGTCTGGGCAAAGGAGCTACCACCCCTTCAAGCAGCAGGCCAACTGGCTGGAATAGCTGAAAGACGAAAGAGCAGAAGCAGTGGCGGGTTGTGTGCCAGAGCACAAGCGCACACAGGTGAGGCCACTGGTGAGACTGAACAGAAGAAAATTCTCAAAACCAAGAGTCTGGTGACGCATTAAAAACTGGCAAAATTTCAGGACAGGCATTCGACCACTCAAAGACTTTCTTTAACAGTCAAGTATTTTTAAAGCATTAACTTTATTAGAATACTCCAAAGGTACAATTCTTCTTCACAGGTTTGATGCTCACGCAGATTGAAAAAGCTTTGCATGGCAAACGGCCAGAGTGTGCATGGAAAGGGATGCTTGTTCACACAGTAGTGTGTCAAGGCAAAATCACTTGCATAGTTCAGGATCTTAATTTAGTAATTCCAAGGGTGTAGCTGTGTTAGTCTCTTGCAACAAAACCAGACAGGAGTCTGTTATCGCTTTAAAAACAAACAAGATTTTATTCCAGAGTTGGAATAAGATCTCTTGAAAGGGGTTCATAATTTCAGAGTCCATGTTTTAGTCTGTCGCAGTAAAATAAAACAGAAGTCCGGTGGCATGAGAGGCCCATTCTGTATCTAGCATTCGCTCTGTTGTTTTACCAAACCCACCCTGGAACAGAAAAAGACGTGGCTCAAAACCACATTCAAATACCCCAGGCCAATGCCACACTGACTGCAGAGTCACCCCTGAACAGCCATAAAATGGCCATAAATCTATACCATAAAACCGAGAGATCAAACAAAGTTAAAGCGGCATGCAGTAAAATCAGACAATCAAAGTGAAAGTGGCATGCAATGCAGAGGGGAATTTCTGTTCCAACCTGGGTTTGGTAAAACAGCAGAGTGAATGCTAGATGCAGAATGGGCCGAAGTTCATTTCAGCATAAGCTTTTGAGAGTCAGACCTCACTTCTTCATGTGTGTGTGAGACTGTAAAACTGGGAGATATCTTGTGGTGGTGGGGGGGTGGATTTCAGGAGACAGAGCCCATCTTTCTGAGCATTAATAGAGGGAATGCTTTTGTTACAATTAGTTTGAGGCTAAACTGTGTTTGAGTTAGATTATCCGGTCTATTAGGTCACCCTGCTCACACAAATGCAGATGCTGACCAGACCAAGAGCAGCTTAACATGATGTCTGACCAAGCTCTCAGTCCTTCACTAAAAGATATGCAGCAACAGTCCAATCCCTATCCACAAGAAGTCTTGGGAGCGAAGATAAAAGGAATATGAGGCACACTTGTATGCAAGATCTTTCCTTTAAAATATCGTGAGGTTCAGCTCTAGCAACATTTAACAGTATATAGTTCAGAACTGAGGCCCAGATGGCTGCCTCCTGCTTTCATTTGAATTAAGCCCCCCTAATTCCATTTGGCTGGTGCCTGAAGATAGGTGAGCCGCCATAATGTTGTTAGGGGATAATAGGAGGAGGGGGAGCGTCCCTCAAACATTTTATGTTCATATGGACTAGCAACATGGTGAGGACTTTAATTACAGAAAATTGGATTGAACAGGTTACTTAGCCTTATGCCAGAGGATCTGAAAGGGGGGACGGAACTAATGAAATTTTAAAAAATTATCATTAAAACACACTTCCCCCAGCTTCAAGCCAGATAAACTTGTTACAACCGCTGGAGATTCTTTTGTACAACTTTTGACAGGTTTTTTTTTTTAAAAGCTTATTCCTCCCATTGACCTGCTGTTGCAGGTTCTTATCTAAAGACGACACAAGGAGAAGGCTAAGTGGTCTTGAGCCTTGAACGTTTTCATCTGGTAGCAAGGGATGAGGGAAGGCAGGCTTTCAGTCCACATGCAGGAGCTGATTTTTCAGTCTTTAGGTAGATTTTGGGGGAAGGGAACAAACCCTGAGATTTCCCCCAGCTACTTCTTGCTCAAGCTATCATTGCATTAAAGGGCAGCATGAACCATATTTATTCAGAATTATAAGTCCCACTGAGTTTACTGGGACTTACTCTAGGTAAATGTGCACAGGATTATGGATTTACATTATTCTTAAATGGATACAGTTGCTCATGGCATGAGAAAACAGTGTTGCACTTACCTGTAACTGTTGTTCATCGAGTGGTCTTCTGTGCAGGTGCACCTTGGGTCTGCACAGCCACAGGTCTGCCGCAGAGGATGAGTTTCTAAAGCTAAGAGCTTAGGAGTGCTCTCCCCTCCCCTCTGTCCTGCACCTGGTGTTTCCCCCGATTCAGCATATGACGGGGGGGGGGGGGGGGGAGAATGCTTTTCCCTCAGTTCTCCCTTTGCTGCCATGAGGAGTCAAAAAGGCCAGCAGAGTAGCCTGCAGTGGGGAAAGGAGAACGGGATGTGTACCAGCACAGGAGGCCACTTGGTGAACAACAGTTACAGATAAGTGGAACATTGCTTTCATTGGCATGGCCTCTATGCAGTCCCACGTGGCAGAGTAGCCAGCTCACTTATGGAGATGGTTGTGGGCCGGTCAGCAAAAAGGCCGGTTGCAGCACTGCTTTTCCTACAGCCCCCTCATGTCTGGAGTCTACACTGATGGAGTAGTGCTTGATGAACGCTGAGAGAGTTGACCAGGTCGCTGCTTTGCAGATGTCATCTAATGGAGAGCTTAGCCAGGAAGGCTGCTGAGGATGCCTGGGTCCTCATGGAGTGAGCGCCACACATCTGGACACATCTGATTCTTTGTAAGCTATTTTTATAGCAGACACTACCCATCTAGACAATGTCTGCACTGAGGCTGATTTACCCTGGTTAGGGCCACTAAAGCAGACAAATAGATTTTGATCTTTTCTGAACCCTTTTGTACAGTTAAAATTAAAAAAAAGAGTGTTCTCTTAACGTCAAATGGGTGTAATGTCCAGATGTCAAGGTTGGAGATGGGAAGAAAACTGAAGGGGTGATGTCCTGGAACTGGGGGACTACTTTCAGCAAGGCCCACTTTGTCTGGATGGAATGTTGTGAAGGGAGGGGTCACAACTGAAGGCACGTAGCCCTCCCACCCTATGCGCTGATGTAATGGCAACTAGAAAGGCTGTCTTGTAAGACAGAAAGGGCACATCAGACTTTGCCACAGGCTCAAAAGACTTATACGTGTCTTGTCAAAACCAAAGACAAACTCCATTGTAGGATTGGAGGTAAAGGGGAAACAAACTGAGCAAACCTTTCAGACACTGTTTAGATTCAGTGCCAAAAATACTGAGGTACCCCTAAATCCAGTTTGGAAGGTGGAAATTGCTGCCAAGTGATGAGATGGCTAAAGCTTCGTCTTTCAGAGATAAAAGGCAATTGAAAATATTTGATAGCGTACAAGTATCAAGTTGGATGGCATTCCTAGATGCCCCAACACAGAACTGTTCCCTCTTTGACAAGGAGGATCTCTGAGTGGACGGTTTACAGGAGGCAGTGAGGACTTCAAGGACCCTATCTGACAATGTTCCTTATGATTTTATGACTGCATGATCTTATTGTATCTGATTTGTTTGAATGATTTTATGTGTTTTAAATGTTATTTACGCCAACCATGTAAGCCGCCCTGAGCCTGCTTGCGGAGAACAAATCAAATAAATACATAAATAAGTTTGATGCCCCTGGTGTAAAGTGCCAACTTATGGCAACCCCATGGGATTTTCAAGGCAAGCAACTAACAAAGGTGGTTTGCCGCTGTCATCCTCTGAATAGTGACTCTGGAATTCCCTGGTGGTCTCCCCCATCTGAGTACTAACCACAGCCAACCCTGCTGAGCTTCTGAGATCTGATGGGATCAGCGCAGCCTGGGCCATCCAGGTCAGGCCACAGGGCCATGGTAAAGGGCTCTACAAATAGTACAATAATATTCTTGTTGGGGTTAAATGTCACTCCTTTCCAGCAGATAATGGTGGAGTCTGACATAAGTTCAGAGGCTTTGTACCTAACGAAGAGGTACCTATCCAGTAGCTCCCGCTGTAAAATGAAAAACACAGTGGGATCACTAGACCTCAGCAGACTGTTTAGTACAAAGTATGTGTAAAACATGAAAGAATGTACAGCACTCCTCATGTTCTCCAACCACGAAATTATTTTGTCACATTTTTACTGACTGGGCAAAAGGGGGAACAGGAAGAATGTTAACTGGGCTGTCCCACAGCTGAACAGGGGGTGCTCGTCCCTTATGCTGGAAACTAACTGCATGCAAAAGTGAAACAGAGCTCCTGCTTTTCATCCAGAAAAATCTGTGCCTAGAGAATCAAAATTTAGGGAAGCACAGCATTTAGTGCACCGGGAACAGTGGCCTCAGACTTTCCATTTCTCCACAGAACATACTTGGGAGATGTACAAATTGTCTCGGGCAGTATTATATTAGGAGAGGAATGAAGCTCATATGTAGTCCCTCTCTGAAGCTGTTTTGACTGAAGATCTAGTGCGTGTTCAATTCTCACAACAGCAGTTAGGCCACATGGCCTGCAGAAGTCTTCAAAACAGTTTCTTCCTGACTCTTGCCAGGATTACTACACACAAGTTCAATGTAATTCTGTTTTCAGTTTGCTGCGTCTTCCTTTCCACTTGAATGTCGGTGCTCTGGAACACAGACTTATCTTGGTTATGCATGTACCCTTCGCAATTCCTCAAACTGCTATTCAGATGCAAATATTCAATTTGAGTCTTTGGCTAAGTGGACAGTAATAGCCAAAACGGGGGGAAAAAGCCAGAGAGCTCGTATGAATAAAAACAAATTTTTAATAATGTACAACAGAAAATTGGACAACCTCATTCTTATATTAAAACAAAAGATTTTTTCCCTATATTACACATATTTACATTTGCATACTGAGGAGGTAAAGTGTCTAAGTGGCTATTTTACAGTCTTTTTCTAATAAAACATACAAAACCTGAAACAAGTATAAAGGTCAAAGAACCAATGGGAGGAGGAGAAGAAAGAAGGGAAGAAGAAACAGACAAGTACCAAGAACCATCTGTTCTGAAGCCAGTGTACCACTTGCCAGAGACTAATAGCCCCAGCTGAGAATGTGGCCCTTCTACATCTGAAAAAAGACTAAGGCATCGGAGCATGTCCTTCCCCTTCCTTCTCCCCAGGAGCCCCCTAAAGATCTCCAAAATGCCAGTGCTGGAGGCTGGGGAACTCACATTGGCTGAAGAGGCCCAGCATGGCACTATTCCTGCACCAATTGGATTTCTTGCATCCCTGGAAGCACTGGCAATAGAGGGGAAAGGGGGGGGGTACTCCCCTCCTCACTGCAGCCCCCTAGCTGTAGGGGTTTCTGTTCTTGCTGAGTCCCATGACCTCCAGAAGCAGCATTTTAGAGGTCTTGAGGAGGACAAGAAATAATCATGTCATGAGCATCCTTGTTGTGTTATCCAAGTACATCCACCCTACAAACTCTCTTCCGTTTGGGATTTTGATGACACACCGGACTCTTCCAAGATGTATCTGTTTGCTCCCTAACTGGAACCTATGAGCTGCATAAAGTTGGGCTACTCAAAAAAAGGAAAAAAAAAAGCAGAGTGCTACACAATTGTGACACCCCCCTCCCCCTGCGTTTCTGAATACATTGGGGGAATGCATATATGGCAGATAGTACAAATCTGATGGTTTGTTTTTAGTCAATTTATCACAGCAGCTACAGGTTTAATTTTTGAAATAACTGCAGCCTTCTTGTTTGGATTCATGGAGGAATGGATAAGAACAACAGTCCTGTGAATTATGACATGAGGATTTCCATGTCAGAGTGTTGTTTTTTTTAAGCAGGTGGAGCAGAAGCAGAAAAATCTGCCCTTTTTCAGCCTGGTGTAATCTGCAGTGTTGCATATTGCACCTGACAACCAGCCCTCTCATGTGTCACTGGACAGATAAATGTTACAGTACAGAAATGGCAGATCAGATGCACTTTCGGGACATCCCAAATGAGCATCTACTGGAGACTTACCTTGCCGTGAAGCAGCACATAGTATTTTTTTAGGCTGTTTAACACATTTAGTCTCACCCTTTCTTGATGTAGCTGCACACTGGCATTCAGCAAAATTACTCCAAAGTTTTTGCTGCAGTTTTGCAATGCTCTTTGGAAAAAGGATGATGAAAAATGCTACATAGAAAACATTTCTGTCCTAGAGACCCGGACACAAATATACCTTATAGGACCTTGAGCCAGAGTCTAAGTCAGACTACACCTTTTAGACTTTGAGGTGCAACACAACACTGCTGGCATCTCTTCGTGTATTAGTCTACATGTGGCTACAAGGGGAACATGTTAGCATAAGCCATTATGTAGATTTCAAACTGCTCTTACATGGAAGCATGTCTTGCTAATCTGAATGGAGCTTATTTCTCAGTGCCCTGGACTGCAATGCCATAAAGGCAGAGGAAACAACAGAAAATGTGTTCTTAAAGAAGAGAATGTTATCACTTCAACCCCTGCCTATGAATAGGAAAGATTTTTCAGCAGCAAGTTAGTTGTACTCCAAGAAACCTTCCAGAGAGAAGGGCTCTAAAGCTGACTTTTACTCAGTAGGATCTAGTTAGAGAATTATCCCTTTGTTTCATACTCACCTGCATAACCCTCTTCTCCAACTACCCAATTACAACATTTAAATCCATAAGCACTGTTTTCACCTTCCAGTACTAGCCACCAAGTAGACTATGTCACCTTGGTAAAATTTCAGGGTGCCTTTCATCTTTGATCTGAGATGCAGGAATGATTTCACCAGCTCTGTCCTGTTGCTGGAGATATGCAGTAACCTCTAGCTCAGAAACAATCAGAACAAAGTGGCAGAGGAAGGCAAGTTTTACAATCAGAAGCACAAACTCCACACACTCCTCCACAAAATAAGAGTGCCTGAGATCTTTTAAAACACAGACTGGAGGAAGCAACAGCTCATTTCAAACCAAAAGGAGCAATTAAAGTTGGCTCCAAAACACAATGCAACAACTCTTCAGCTTTATACACTGACACAGTTGAGGAAGGGCTGAAGGAGAGAACACACACACACACACACAAACACAGAATGTTTTATAGTGTTAAAAAAAAGTCCTGCCTCTTTTGCCTTACAAGCCAGGATTCATGGTTTGAGCAGAAACAGTTCCAGTGTAAAACTGAGCTGTGTGCATTTTTAAAAAGTTTTTTTTTGCAGTGATTTCTTTACAAACAGAACAAGAGGTAATCATCAATTTTACTTCTCTTATAAAGAATAGTAAAAAAAAGTTAAAATCCCAGCCCTCCCAATAAAATAATAATTAAAAAATAATCAAACCACTCCAGTTAAAAGTTATGGCTTCAAGAGTTATCTACCACAAACACCTGACCTAACCCATACACAATGGAGTTATTGATGCATTATTTGCATCATAATACAGTCTCAGGCTGTTCCCTAAGCAAATGTGACAGCCAAATCAATCTTACCACCCCCTGATTATTCAACTGAAACAAAATACATGCAGTTAATCTGTTCTCATACCACCCCTCCCTCCCCTGCAAGTGACATGTAACTGCTTCCAGAATATGGGAGACTATATATATATGTATATATATTTACACACACGCACACACTTTTTTAAAAAAGAGACTCATTTGCAGTCAACATTCCTTAGTGGAGAAATCTTGCCTGGAAGCCTTCGAGTTATGTTTCCCCAATGGACGCTTCACTCTTACACCCAGAAATGTAAAATGCTAGAGTAGTTCTGCCAAAGGCACCTTGAGATGTGGAAAGGTGATGATCCTATAAGGACAACATCCTTCCCCAGCCCTACTTTTGCCTCACTTGCTCTTATCAGCACAAGTTCCAGTTACAGTGGAACATCTACTCCTTCTGCAAATGTCTCTGCTTACCAGGCAATCTTGTGTGGCTATTCAGCACTGCCATTATTGGGGGCGGCGGCGGGGGGGGGGGGGTTGTTCCTGAAGCCAAGCACAAGAAAAGCTGTCCCCTGCTTTAAAAATGAGAGGGGATGGGTGGCAGTGAGATAACTCATTCAGTGCCCCTGGTAGGTCTACCAAGTGTCAGGGCATACTTCCGTCTCTCCCGAGTGAGAAGAAAGTGATAATGACCACAAAGAGGGCACTAGCACCTGCACTTCATAAGAAGACACTATTATTTGCACATGCACAGGAGCACAAGGGAACACAATACATACCTAAGGGGAGTAGGAACACGTACCTTTGCACGTGCACACACTGCTGAACACTAATAGCTGCTCTGGTTTAGAATGTGTCAAGCTAGAAAATGGAGAAGAGCTTCACGTGGCCAGGCAGGGGAGCACAGAAGACTTCTAATGTATGTAGGTGTCAGTTTTCAAGACACCCCTCCCTCCGAGTACACAAATCAGTCTTTTCTTCTCCCAAGCCATAAGGCCTTCCCCAATATGTCACCAGAATTGACAGGGATTTCCATTAGAGAAACCAAAGTTTCAGTTGTAGCCAACATTTTTCTATAGAAGTCCCTCTTTATATTCTCAGGAGGGCATTAGGGGGAAAAAAAGAGACGTGTTTCGCTCCTCAACCAGGAAGAGAGCTAGGTCTATGAAGTCCTGCCTCCTCACCTAATCACCTGCAGGCCAAATTTGTCCATGTTACGTTGATAGCAGCAGGCTGTGTAGAAATATGAGGTAGCCTTCACCACCACATTTCAATTCTGGCATGGCAGCTTTTGTGCAGTTTCCTCAGAACGGGACTTGCAAATTAAATTTTCACATCTTCCTGGACGCTGAGCTGAGAGAGAGTTTTCTTGATGCGCAAGGCTGTTAATCGTGCGGCCCCATTAGCATACCAGCACTCTCGCATCATTTTCCCCATTACTCGCAAGGCCTGAGAACACAAGGAGAGAGATGCCATCGGGAACTTTGCCGACCATATTAGCTCCTATGGCTCTTTTAGCCTAGTGACATTCAACAGCTTACGCTGTGGCAGTACTTTCTACTCATCAACAGAAAAACACAGCATACTACAGACTATCCCTACACAAACATGACTTTGCTGATTCACTTCCCTTATGAAAAAGAACATTTACCAGTCTTTGAGGGGTGGGTTTTGGGCATGCATTCTTTGGCTACCTCACTGACAGAACACCCAACTGGCCTGTGTTTTTTGAAAATATCTGTTGGTACATTAGATGGGTACTCATGGGTAAAAGAGCGAGAAAAGGCTTGCAGGACTTACTGAACTTTTTGATAAACCTAACTTTTTGACAGAATTCTAAATGTTAACCAATATTGCAGCTGGACCATGCTCAGTTGGTTTCGCAAATGACTTCCTGAGCCTTTTGCTATGTTGTACTGTTTTGTTTCTCTGCCTAGAATGAATAGCAATATGGCAGAGCTGTCAAGCAAGTGCTCCGCCACAGGCCCAGATCCCGCCTCATTGTGCACTGAAGGGTTTCAAGATGATCACTTGAAACAGCCTATCGAGTTGGGACTCTGTTACTAAGTAGACATGTTTACATAATTGTTTTATTGTGCCTACTCTCCCATCTTTGTTGTTGTTACCATCAAGTCACAGCTGACTTATGGCAACCCTGTAGGTTTTCAAGGCAAGAGATGTTCAGAGGTGGTTTGTGATTGCCTGTCTCTACGTCACAACCCTGGTCTTCCTTGGAGGTCTCCCATCCAAATACTAGCCAGGGCCAATGCTGCTTCGCTTCCAAGATCTGATGAACTCGGGCTAGCCTGGGCTATCCCATCTAGGCATCTGAATACTGAATATATATACATATCCCAGACTTAGCACACACTGTTCCCCAAAGGAAGCAAACAATATCTTCATAATCATCCAAAGGGCAATGAAATCCAAGGGTTAATCACACCCTTTAGCACCTGAAAGCTTTGTCTTCTGCACTAGATAGGGTTTGGTTTTCCTCACTGCAGGAAATTCAAATGGGGGAAGGTGGGGCATCTGAAAACTGCTTCCTAACCTAACTCGTTAGGCTACTGGAGAGAATCACTCTGTACACTGAAGAAGATCTACAGCAATGCTTATTACGTGGACAATATCCACAGCCTACACAGACCTTGGTTAACTAGATACCCCACTGTCTCAGGGAGACATCACAGACTTCTTCACTAAAGGCAGTGAAAACAGAAGACATTCATTCCGAGAAGGAACCTGTACTTGGGTGGCTTCTAGTACTGCTGCTGCACAATTGCTTAATGCCAACAGGGTCCTAGGCCTTCCGCCATGCCCTAGGCTCCTGACACAGGCTATATCAAAAGTCGTATTTGTCAGAAATGCCCATTCTACTAACGGTATCCTCTCTCTTAGTCTTCCAAGATATAACAGACAAATTTTACCTCATAACTTTGCCACCAGTTAGGAATGTTTGGTCGCAGCTTCTGATCACATACAACCTTTCGCATTTCTTCAATGGAGGGGTCAGAGGGCACAAGATCATAGTATGGGAGCTGATATTCTTCATGAATACCTGAAAAGGGGGGGATGCAAGGGGAGGAGGTTGGATTATTATTCCAGTCATTAGCATTTTTCACAAATGCAGAGTAGACACTGTTCATTATATATATCCTATGCAGAATAGGAAGACTCCTACACAAAAGGGCTCTGGAAATCTGCATCATGTAATATCGGGTCTACCAGGAAAGCTCATAGCTGCTGCCCTGAGATAGTTTTCAATGGATAGACACCATAGTGCTTTCTACTTTCTTTCTTTCGTTTATCAGCTTCTATGACCAAAGGTCTTAAGCTCAGCCAAAACAAGTCAACCATTAAACATGGGCACACAGCATCAGCCCCAGGACACGAAATATGCAATCAAAATTTACAATCAAAACAATCAAATCTTTAAGAACTAAAATGTTAAAACAGAAGTTGCTGATAAAAACTATAATTCGTTTAAATAGATCATATTATTTAAGTGTCACAAACTCTGTTACAATTCTGCCTTCTCCTTTTATATTCAGCATAGGCATCCCAATCCTTGTCCATGCCTTCTGCCATCACCCATCTACTACTACAACCCAACACAGTAGTAGTTGAATTTCCTCAGGCCGTGACAAAGAAAATGAAAGGGGGGAAAATCTAAAACTGATTTGTCACTGCAACAACAACATAAGCTTCTTCCTCTAGAAGAAATTATGCAACCAAAGGTTACAGAATTTGTAAGTTTTGGTTACAGAATTTGTGAGTTTTGATTTAAAAGCTTCATACTTATGGGTGGACTTCCAAAAACAGATGGATGTGGTAACAATGTGCTGCAGAATTTAATTAATATCATCATGTTAATGAATTGGTGCATCCAAGAAAACAGAACAGCTGCTTATGCTCGATCTAGAACACAGATCCCAGCGCCACCAGCACCAACAAAAGAAGTATTAGCGGGACTCTGATTAGAATGCTGAGCCACTGGGAACAACAGGACCACTTCCTTGCAGCACAGGGCTCCACTGCCTTCATCCCATCTAACGCACCGTAGTCCCAAGCCACTTTTTAAAAAAAAGAACACTGAAGTTTCTATGCACTTGAATGACACTGCTTTGATCCAACATCTGAAGCCTAAAGAAACCATTTTCAGATGGAAAAGAAGAAAAAGTAACCCGTTACCTCCTGAGTTGCATCTGCGAGCAATTTCCCAGTAGACCAAGCCCAGGGCATAAATGTCGGCACATTTAAATGAATCAAAATGTTTCATGTTAATTGTTTCATCAAGAACCTCAGGGGCCATGTACCTGGAGCATATAAGACCAAACACAATAACCGCTACATGATCTACTGAGGACATAATTTATACGGCAAGCATTTCCACACGACCTATTATAGTTAAGATCTATTACTGTTAATGCACCCAAGTACAGTGCAGAAGCCCATTTGCTGAAGATATTGCTTAAGGACCAGCAATGCATGTTCATTAACAAGATTCCTAAGATTCCCATCCAGTTAAAATGAAACTTGGAGGGATGTTCAATATATTTTATATAATAAGCTATCTTTCTGGTTATTTATTTTTTAAAAAAAAACAACACTCAAGGTGATATGAAGTTACAGATGAAGATAAACATGACTGGATAAGTAGGTAGAAACAATCAGAACACCAATTTGGTACTGGGTACTTAAGACAAACAAGAAGAAAGAGAAAAAAAGGATCACATCAGTTAAACATTTACAGCAACTTCCAACTATGGCTCTCTTAGTTCACCACACAAGGCTAAGAATATCAAGCCCCACTCCATTTGGCAGGTCCCATCAGTTCCTTACCGCTTTGTGCCAACCCTCTGATTAGGTGCGATGTCAATTGTGTCAGTAACAGAGTCATGGCGGACAGCCAAACCCAGGTCCGCAATAGCACAAGTTCCGTTCTTCTTCACTAGTATATTCTTGGATTTCAAGTCTCGGTGTGCAATCCCAGGTTTTCCTAACAAAGCAAGATTCCACAGTAGCCCTTCTTTGTATCAATCAATATTTACTGAATATAAAAGGGGGGGGGGGAAGAGAAGGAAGCAGCCTCAAAACTGCCAGGAAGCTCAGTCAGTTTTAACCTGCAATGTATACAGTACATCAAGGTTAATAATCCTGAAGGAAACACAGAAACCACTTCTCAGACTCATTGCATCTACTTTAGCAAGGGTGCTAGCTGAAGGAGCTTGATACTGACAGCAGATTCTAGTTAAGTCAGGCATTCAGAACACATACTATCCGTAGCTAGTTAATCCTGAATTCTCTCAAGCATCCAGCTTTGGCCCAAGTTCTACTTGACTCATTGTCAACTTCCTTGCCCTTTTTTTCTGCTTAAATCTTAGGAAGGAATTATTTCATCTTCCCCAGCTGAAGACTGTCTTTCATCACAGGAGCCTCTCTCACTGTCTGGCTCACCAGCACAAAATTTGCATCTGGAACCATCTGCTTCTTACCTTGAGTCCCCATAATTTCCATGTGCAGGTGTGCCAGTCCACTGGCAGCAGACAGAGCCAATTTAATCATCCCCTCAATAGTTACAGCGTATCGATTAAGGTAATCGAACAGAGATCCATGCTCATGGTAATCAGAGACCAACCACAGCTGAGTCCAAGTGCCATTATCTGTTGGCAAGATAAACAGGGGAAGAGTGCAAGTGTTTAAAAGCAGTACAACTACTTTTATGCCAGAATTCATTTCAAAACAGCAGAAGGTGTAAGCAGCAGAATCAGTATACACGAAAAAAAATGTATTAACAGCTCCTGATTTTGTAATGCTGTTTACTGTAGACAGTGTGACAGCTTCAGGTACATTCTGTTTACCACTCCCTGAAGTTTATGGAGGAGGAACTTTACGGAGCTCTGGCACTGGTAACTGAATACTCCTGGAAAGAAACAATTGCCACATCACATCTGTTGACAATACATTTCAGAGCCATGATACGGTGCGGCAAAGATAGGCAAGGGGCAGTCCCAGCACACTTCACCCTGCAAAGAAAGAATGCTACAAATGGAACTTTGAAATCTGCTGATAGTCTGTCAAAGTCATTTCAATACTGGCCAGTTTCGGGATCTTCATTGTTAGTTCCTGCTCACAGCTCCTCCACGGTACTAGGGTCCTTCACAGAAATTGTTTCCAGCCCCACCTTTTTCATGCCCCCTCCTTCTTTCGTCTCTCTATGCCTTCCCAGATCATTGTTTCGTCAAATCCCCACTTGTCTTTCACTACCAGAGCTGACGTGAGTCATATCCAAATTGGCCAGTTAGCAAAGACCATATGGGGACGTTTTATTTAATTTCTGGGAGGCAGAAAAGAAAAAATACTTGAGATTTCTTACCAACACAACCAACAGGCATGAGAGGCTTCATCATGTGTTTCTAACACAATTTTGAAAATAATAACAATGACATTCCTTTAAACACATCACCCATCATACACATTTTAAGCTTCAAAGACATCTGTAGAGGTTGTTTTCTGGAACACAAAGGCAGCACAATACCTTTATTGTCTGCAGCAATAAAACCTAGAATGTTCTCATGGCGTAACATAACGGTCTGGTAGATCTCAGCTTCCCTGAACCAGGATCGCTCTTCCCGCGAAGAGAAGATTTTCACAGCTACATCACCACCACGCCACCGACCACGCCACACTTCCCCAAAACGACCTTTGCCAATGATTTCTTGCAGGACTATTGTTCGAGCTACAGTGCGCTGGACAAAAAGTGGCAAACCTGAAAGCAAAATAAAAGAGCTCAAAAATGTAATAAGACAGACAGATCAGTTTAAACAGTGTCACAGAGAATTGGCCATTCTTGACTTCATCTTGCTCAAGAATCTAAATTATACGTTTTCCTAAGCTTAAGGACCAATATTGCAAAGTGCTGTGGAGGGACCCACTTCTACAAAAACAGCTCAGAGCCACCAACAACTTGGTTACAGGAGCAGCCAAACAACTGTGGCCAATCGCCAATTCTTAGACCTGTATCTACATCATTTGTGCAGGAAACTACAGCAGAAACAGAAAATGCTGAAGCGGGTAAGAACACAAGAAGAGCCCTGCTGGATCAGACCAATGATCAATCTACAGCATCCTATCTCACACAGTGGCCAACCAGTTCCTCTGGAGGGCCGACAACAGGGCACAGAGGCTGAGACCTTCCCTTGATGTTGCCTCCTGGCTCTGGGATTCAGAAGTTTAGTGCCTCTGAATGTGGAGGCTCCCCTCAGTCACCATGGCTAGCAGACACTGACAGACCTATCCTCCATGAATCTGTCTAATTCCTCTTTAAAGCTATTTATTCCTGTGGCCATTACTACATCCTCTGGCAGTGAATTCCACATTTTAATCATTCTCTGTGTACAGAAGTATTTCCTTTGATCTGTCCTGAATCTACCACCCATCAGCTTCATTGGATGCCCTCAAGTTCTAGTATTTGGGGAGAGGGAGAAAATCTTTGTCAACTCTCTCCACCCCATGCATGATTTTATAAACTTCTATCATGTCCCCCCTTAGTTGTCTTTTTCCTAAACTGAAAAGTCCCAGACTCTTCAGCCTTTCCTCATAGGGAAGGTGCTCCGACCCCATAATCATCTGGGTTGCCCCTCCTCTGTACTTTTTCCAGCTCTGCAATGTCCTTTTTGAGATATGGTGACCAGAACTGTACAGTATTCCAAATGAAGCCACACCATAGATCTATACAGGGACATTATAATATTATCCATTTTATTTTCAATCCCTGTCCTAATAATCCCTAACAAATTGGCCTTTTTCACGGCTGCAGCACTCTGGTTGACATTTTCACTATACCCTGAGATATAATCTCCATACCTGAGCCAGAACCAGAGGTAGACAGATCATAGACTAAATCTTGCAAGGTTTTATCCTTGGACAGGCACATCTCACAAGAGGGATCCTCCATATCCAGCCGCTGACGATTGTGGTAGACCCGCTGGTGGTGGTGAAAGACGAAAACTATTATGATCATAATGATGAGCCCAAGGAAGACTGGCCCTGCAATCACAGCCACCAGCTCCACAGGACCCCAGCTAGAAGGTGCTTCTTCATCTTTCCAGTGTCCTTTGGAGGAGAGAAAAAGCCAGTCTTATAAGCGATACAGCATCTTACAAGAATAGTCATCACTCTCCAATTCAAAACCAATATGCAGTTCATGATTTCTCACAGTGCATAAAATACCTGCTTCTAGCAGCAGTGGATGATCAGAACAAGGAACCCTTTTAGTATTAAGACTCTACTCCTCTAATCATATTGGCAGACCATAAATAACATACTGAAACAATGTAGGAACACAAATATCTGCTCTGCATCTCATGAACTTTTTCCCTAACACTTCCAATGTCTCCTCTCAAAAGTAACTCCTTCAGATTTTTTATTCTAGAACTCAGAAGACTCGGCCACTTCTAAGAATCTCAATGTTTCCCTTGCCTTTGAATACAGGAAGACATTTGGCAGATGTGGGTTTTCCTATTACAATCCACTTGTGAAGGCAAAACTATATGCAAACTTCTGACATCAGTGGACCAGGTCAAATGCTAGCAAACCTGAACTAGGTGAGCAACCACAATTTTAATCTTACAGCAACTATATACTTAAAAAAAAATCCAGCTTGTTTTCAATATGCAGATATTAAACTTGTATTACATATCCCTTGTATGGTAGTCCTTCAATACCTTCCTAGCTGGTTTAGCAACAGTTAAGCCAAATGAAGACTTCCACTGTATGTAAAGCTCTCTCCCTCTTTGGCTCAAGTTCTCTAAATGTAGGTCACTCAACTCCCAAATATGCAGGCTGTCTAGCATGAAAAAAAAATGGTCCACAATGCAACTCATTACCACAAGAGGGAGTTCAAGCTATTTTCAACCAGTTTCCTCCTCTGCTAACTGAAGAACAAAAGTTATACTAAGGTAGTACATCAAAGTAGGAAGGCACAAATATACAACTAGTAACATGGAATTTAATGCTTAAGTACAGCAGCCAAGTCATGACTGTGGCTCTAAAAACATGCACAACAGCAACCACAACAGAAGACAGAACAGAGTTTTGTAGAACCTTAAAAACTAGTAATAAATTAATAATCACATTTAAACCCGCCCTACCCCAAATAATGAGCTAAGGGTGGCATAAATTGCAGCATAAGCTTCTGTGAGCCCACTTTGCCTGAATGCATAAAAGTGTTACATTCAGTTGGCAGAGGAATATATACATGAAGTACAAACAGAAGAAGAGTGCACACACCTGTGTGAGTGTGCATGGGGAGGAGGGACAGGTATTACAAAAAGGCGAGAAGGCCCAGGATCTCAGACTGCAAACATAAAATCAGAAGTGGTGGTGGTTTTTTATAAAGAGAGACCAGTTTAAAATGATATTCTATCAAAAGACTAAACAATCCACCCACAGTGGGTGAGGGGGACCACTCACAACTGTTGATAGACTGGCAAAGTAGGGTTAATACAAAACGCAAACTAATTAAATGCTGTAAAGGGTGGGATATACCACTGGAGTGCTGTTTTACAATCCAAAGTCTGATGGTTGTCAAATCTGCATATGAATTCCAACAGCAGCTTCTTACTAGAATCTCCTTCAGAAACTCTTCTGCTGATGTACTGCAACCTTTAAGTCTATATCAAATATATTGGGTGGCTGAAATGCTCCCACACTGACTTCTGAGTGTTTTCATTTTAAATATCTGATTTGCAGTCATTCACTTTCTTGGGTACAGACCATCCAGTTCAGCCACCGTAAATGACAAAGGGCATTACTGGCACATGTTCATAGCACTTTAGAGGACATGCAGGTGAGTTAGGCCTTGATGGTGTGGCAGATGACGTTAGTCCAGTGACAGTGTTACTTGGGTGGGCATGGACAGGCTTCTCCACCCCACAGCTTGTCAGAAGAACAGATCCTCTTCCAGGTGAGGCTACAGATTCCTGATGATACACTGGATTGGTTTCAGCTGTGAGACGGCTAGAAAGCCACCAAATGGTCGTCTACAGAAGGGCAGGCTCAGCAGAGAAAAATAACAGAAAGCCACATATTATTCTCTACCCTTCTAGTGCATCATCATCATCATGGTCATGTATTGGTTATTGTGTCTAATGTCATCATTAGCAATAGCAACACCATTTCCCTGCACCATTTTCTGACCTGGCAGTGTAAAAACAAAGAGAAAAATACTGATGACAGATCAGTGCTAGTGTGAGCAGAGTACTAAGAATCAAACTAATTTTAGTTGCCTGGAAATGACACCAGAGCACGCCCTTCTTCAATTATGTAGATCCTTACTTACCACTGGGCACCATAAGATCAATTTTGTTGCAGTAGTCAGAGTAGCAGCAATGTGTGTTGCGCACGTGGTCTGAACTCAGGCAGAAGAACGGTTTTCCAGCAGGAACAAGATCTGACTCAGGGATGCAGGTTCGGACATGATGCTTGACTCCATTCATGTTTGATATGGAGACCATGCAGGCACCATCTGTTTCACATGTGGAATTTGCTTGGGTGCAACCAGAGCATAGACACAGTAAGGCTACAAAAAGAAGAAGAAGAAAAACCTTCTATAACCAACACTCCACAGAAACAGAAGGGGTGATACTTTTTCCTTTGAGAGAAAGTTCCAGCTTACTCCAAGGTTTCAGAGACATGCACATGTCTTTAAAGAACCAGTAACATTTGTAGAACATTATGAATGCCACAGGCCAAGACAATACGGAAGGCATTTACTGTTAGTTCTCAGACTTCCCATCTGTCTAAGTCCATAAATGAATGACTCATTCAATTCAGAGTCCCCGTAATACTATACGAACTCAATTGCCAACAGGAATAAGAGAACCTCTCTCCTCTCTCTCTCTCTTATATAGTACTTTACAGAAAGCATGCTAACAGCCAGGAATGTACATCTATAGTTAAGGGTAGTTCAGCCAACTCAGCATTAAAAGAAGCATCTCTCTAATATCTATATATCTAATTCTGAAGTGGCTCCCTCCGTGCGGGTATCTAAATCCGCTGGGGGGGGGACCCTTGGGGGGTTGGGAGGTTTTTCTGCATATGTGGGGGACTCTCCACGTTTGCAGAAAAATCCAAAAACTTTCAAAAAATATTCGGGGGATATTTAAATCCCCCGAAAAATAAAAGAGTGTCCCCTGTGCATGAGCAGAGAACGCTCTGGCCGTTGTGGGGGAGGCTCAGCGGCCTGGCAACTGTGAGCCACTCAGGGCTCGCTGTTGCCGGTTGGGGGGGGGAGAAGGCTTGGTGGGCCGCCGCAGCTTGCCCCGGGGAGGGGAGGGGGGGTGGCAGGAGGAGCGGCGGGGCTTGCCGCAGCCACTCGCCTTGAGGAGGGGAGGGGGTGGCAAGAGGAGTGGCGGGGCTCGCTGCCACTGCTTACCCTGGGGAGGGGGGGTGGCAGGAGGACTGGGATACTCCCCCCCCTGCGAGTATCATGGGTGCCCCATCTTGTATACCATATAACGGCAGATGCAGAAGAGAGCTGGAAATTTTTCAACAGGGAAAAAAAGCATCCCATGCCATCTTTATTTACACTATCAAAGGCAATCCATTGCTCTGGAAGATCAGTATTTTTTAATACTGCACCACCACCACATACCATCCCACTAATTTCAGCTTCAACAGGCCACTGTAGGGCTGACAGGAGCAAGCCTGCCCAGGCACAGTCCCCACTGTGGCATACTAGAATGAGGATTTCAAATGGAACTTTACTCCATCATACATGCAACACCGCCCCCACCCCCCGCCCACGCTTCCCATTATTCACACTCAAACCAGGCAGGTTCATTTTCTGAAAGCCACTGAACAGATTGATCAGATATCTATGACTAAAGGCTTGTTTCTGATAAACCCACAATGCAACCTGGGTATCTGAAGTGAAAAGTTCCGCATTCTGCCTGCTGTTCAGACACATCATCAATTAGCTTTTTAAAAGCACATGCACACATATTGCCTGTGGGCCAAATTATTTGTACTGAGATTCTATGACAGGAATTTCAGATGTGGTATTTGGCCCTAAAAAAAGGAGCTGGGTGTGTGTAAATGAGTGTTATGACACTGGGGTAATGGGGAGGCTTAATGTCTTCTCTCATATGTCATTTCCTGGATTATAAATGACACCATAGGCTGCTTTAAGCCCCTGCATGTCTGTGTTGGGGGACGGGATGCCAATATGAGTAAATCTCTTTTTCCTCTTCAGAACCTTAACTACCTGGAGGAAAGAGGATTTTTGATCACAGACACAATGCAGGGGAAAGATTTAACGCCCTCCTCTCCAGTGCCTTGACCCTAAATTCTTACTCCTCCACTGCTAATTCCTAGAGCAAAGCATAAAGTCTGGGGGAACTCCAGAATTATGTGTAGTTTGATCATCCAAGGCTGCAGTTAGTTCTCTAAAACCAATCTGAAAGGTGGGGGAGGTTTAGAGATGGCACTAAGGGCTTCAACCATGGCCCACTACAGCAAGCCACTGAAATTCATGCAAATGGTGGCATGAAGCAATCATCTCTGGCATAACCCTGACAACATTGTAAAGCCAAGCTATGGCCTGCACCACCTCTAAATGCACTCTCTAAAGCAGAGGTGTCAAACATGCAACCCAGGGGCCGGATCAGGCCCCTGGAGGGCTTCTATCAGGCCCACACTGGAACTGGCCATCTCCTGCTTCCAGTTCTGTTGCTGCTGCTGCATCATAGCTTGCTTCGCCAGACTCCCTCAATTGCTCAGCCCATTTTATGTTTTCCCCTGGGTCCTGGACTCAGAACTCTGAGCGTGAGATTTCTGTAGTGAATGTCAATAAATCAAAAGTAGGTTTGCAGCTTACAGATACCCACCTGAACAGCATACTCAAGATTGCAACAGCACAGACATTTTGATGCAATAATTCAGAGCAAGAGGTGTCAGTTATCAGATACTGTTAAATAAACAAAATATTGCAAGAGTGCTAATGTTTTAAGCATGTTTTTATTGTAAGTAAAAAAACCCTTTGTGTTTGTGCCCTTTATAAAGTTTATATCTCCGCTACCTGGCATTACATTGTATGACTCACATGGTCCGGCCCAACAAGGTCTCATTTATGTCAGATCCAGTCTTCATAACAAATGAGTTTGACACCCCTGCTCTAAAGGGCTGTAGCCACAGTTTTTGTCAAGTAATCTTGAAGCCACTTCATTATAGTTCCAAAGGCACCAGCAGCACTAGGGACATGACATTGCTTACCAGGTTCATCATCATGAACTCACAAGGTGGCCTCAGGCAATCTGTGTACCTTTAGCTTCAATCTTTCACCTGCAATGTATGGTCCTAAACCACCTTACAAAAATGGTGATAATGAAAGAAAGGTTTAGAAGAAGAGGAATGTGTTGTGGGTTTGTGTGATCTTCCCACTTCGGTGCTTAGACTTCCATCCACTAATAATTAATAATTATCGTAGGCAGTTTGTGTAGTGCAGCCAGAAGTTCTAGCTCTTTTCATGTTATGCACCACTAGGTGGTGAGCTAGACTTGTTTTTAAGGCAAGAGACATTTCAGAGTTGGTTTGCCATCGCCTGCCCCTGTGTCACACTCCTGGTATTCCTTGGAGATCACCCATCCAAATACTAGCCAGGGCCGACTCTGCTTAGCTTCCGAGATCTGATGAGACGCCCTTGATTCTTCCAAGCAAAAGGATCTCAGGCTGCATTTCATGGCTGTGGGAAGTAGTCCACATTAGTAGGAGAATTTGAGCAGGGTACAGGAGGGGTTAAACACCCTTCCCTGCAATTCTCCCTTATAAATCCCCCACCACATACCATGCCAGCAAACACAGGTTCCGCAGCACACATATGCCAAAATAACATGTAGTTCTGCCTTAAATCTCACAAGTATGCAATACTAGATGTTTCCCCAGACAATAGCTGCTTGCCGTATCTTATGACAGGGAATACATTTTACTCTTCTATTCAAAGGAACATAAAACAACTATTAGATTCACATCTCTAGCCTCCTAGCAGAAGTCGATTCTATCTCAAGGTGCCCAGAAAAAAAGCAGCCAAATTCTCAAGCAACAAGGATTAATTTAATCATGGCAAGGAGAAGGGTGGGGAGTCCTCACAGCACTACTGCACTTTCTCCAACTGTGTTAGATCCTGTTCCCCAGAGGGAATAAGGAGCATGTACAGACTTGCTGCACAGACAGTTTAAAGCAAAAAGTTAGAAGTAACTAAAAGTTGGCAATTAAATGCTGCCCACTTTTAACAACAAACTCCTCCAAGTCTATAAAGAAGTTATGATAATGGCAAGTCAGTTCAGACTCTTGCAAAGACTCACACCATTATTTAAAATATACAAATACAAATTATTTATTTCTAGATAGGTGGTTTCCATATTTTGATTACATTACCTTGAAGTCCAATGTTTTATATAAAATTCCAGATAAATATTTAGACTTTGCTTTTTATTGATGTATGTTAGTTTCGATTTGTAAGTGTAACACAAGTTGTATTTAAGGGGTTATCCTTTTAACCTTATTAAGACAAGCTGTGAAACTGAGTAGATATTTCATGTTGAAGTTACTACGTAACTGTTACGGAATTTGTTATGGTTCAGTTTTTTTGAATTATAAGTTATTTGTCATTGTTCTTTTTATGGAAAAAAATAAAAAATATTTGTTAAAAAATACAAATTATTTAATATATAATAAAACAGCAGTGAAACTGGCACAGAAAAACAAGAGCAAAATCAGACAGCATCATTAAATTACATTAAAATCCCAGGTGGACAGCTATGATTTCACTTTGCTTCTAAAGGGTATTAAAGTGGATGCCAACTGAATGGGTGTGGGGAAGGAATTCTGTGAATGAATACCACCCATTTAGAAGGTTCAATACCAGGTACCCACCAATCTTATTCAGAATATGGGGGCAGCCAGAGCCCGGTGCCCTGTGAAGTTAACAGGCAACAGATTCATATAGTAGCAGGCAATCCGTCAGAAACTCCGTCCCAGATCCTTTAGGAATTTTATAAGCCAAAACCAGCACTCAGAATTATATCCAGGAACAAAACAGTAGCCAACAAAGTAGGCAAAATGTGCTCCTTCCTCTCTGTACCACTTGACAGCCAAGGGACTACACTCTGAAAAGAGTTGATGTGTCTGAACCTTTTACCTGCCATCAGGTTTGTCAAGGCTACAGCAGGATTTGTCTCCTGGAGTGTCAACGAAAGCTCCTTTGCGGATTTTATAAAGGAAATCTGGGGAATGATTTTTAAATAACCTTGTGAATGGTAAATATCTATCTATCTATTTATTTATTTTATTAAACTTTTACCCCGCCCTCCCAGCAGAGCCGGCTCAGAGTGGCTTACAACAACAACAGTGTGGAATGGCAATTCCATGCACAACAAAACTCATTAATACAAATTTTAAAAGCAGAATATAAAACATATTAAAGTGCTAGTGATTATTCCTCAGGTACAGCAGCTTTCTTAGAATTCCTATCTGCTGGTCTCGATATTCAGGGTTTTATGCTTAGGTCAGGCAATGGTTGAAAAAAAAGGGGTGGACCCAGCAAAGTCGGGCTCACTCATCATACACTGTCTGATGTCATAGGAACAGTGGTGGTGGTGGTAAGAGTGATGGTGGCAGCAGCGGTGAGGGCAGCGGCCCCAAAGGCCTGGCAGAAGAGCTCTGTTTTACAGGCCCTGAGGAATTGCAAAAGATCCCACAGGGCCCTAATCTCCTCTGGGAGTTTATTCCGCCAGAGTGGGGCCGCCACCAAAAAAGCCCTTGTCCTAGTTGTAACCAATCTGACCTCCTTGATGTTCGGGAGGGCCAGCTGGTTCTGGGTCCCCGACCGCAGTGCTCTCTACATTACAGAGTCCTGAGAAGAGCATATACTCATCTAACAGGGATGTGTGCCTGCCCTTTGCAATTTGTACTTCTTGCAAAATATAGAACACAGCTCTAGCAAACACAATTGCACACAAAGCATGAAGCAATGCTATGATTGTGATGCTTGCCCTGCCTGTTATTCTTGGGTGAATCACCTAACACCCTCTCAGGTAATGAATTCATTTAAGAAGCTAAGCAGGGTGATATCTGGATTGAGACCTGGAATTACAGTTCCCAGGAAAAATCCAAGATGCTGCAAGAAGTGGTTACTTGTAAGAACATATGTTTCCATGACAGCAGGGTACCAAAAGCTCTATTATAGCACTGGACAGAGAAAACACAGAAATGTAAGACCTTGGGGGGCTGCAGAACTCTTAAGAGGGCAATTGGTTCAATACCAATTGAGTAATTACGTTCAAGCCTTGGAGTTTCAACTAGACGTCACTTCCTAATTTCTTGTTATGCTGCCCTAGTAAGCTACAAGATAAGAGATGCATTCTGAAGTAGCGAACATCTAACTGGATGTTGATTTGCTAGGGCTAACAGTTATACAAAAGGTAAGCTGTTTAAAAGCAGTTATAAACTAAACAAAGTAGTTAAAAATTCCTTCTCTAGAGAAATTCACAATAAACATAGATTAGTGCTACAGCCATGCTAGCCAGCAGAAGCAGATTTTTTTTTCTATTTCAGGATTGGGGAAAGATAAAAAACCCAGCTGCTCCAAAAGAAGGGAGAGATTACTATGCACTTGATCCATATTGGTCATAAAGGATTGCATTTTGTTTGAAAAGAGGCCTACTTAGGAGTTTGGATTTGCAACGGTCATTAGGTTAATTAGTTTTTGGCAAGCAGGCTGATAAAAGCTCATTTATGAGAACACATCACTAGATAAGGCACGAGGAGGCACTTCCCATCCTCTAGGTGCTGTTAAAACTGGAAGCAATCGTGAGCTTCCTTCACAACATAAGCATTAAATTATTTTGATTTTGTGTTAAAAACAACCGTGGCATGCACTATGAAAAGATTTTCTTTGACATAATCCACGTTAACTCAGTTTGGAGAGAAGATTAAATTGAAGTGACAAGAACCACAGATGTGAAGGCCGGGGGTGGTGGGTTTGTTTTTTCCTAGGCCCTTTTCCAGTCATTCTGATGAAAAATTCCGTTTTTTAAGGGGTATTCCTATGAAATATTTTCTCTTTTGGAGTGAGTGAAATGCTTCTTAAAACAAGACTTAAAAAAAAAAATTCCACCCAATTTGGGCCCACAAAAGTGGTGAACAATTCTCAAGCTGCCAGCCATCTAGCCGTAGACGATGAGGGCCCCCGAAGATGACCATACTGGTTAGATAGGTCCATATGGGAATAGATGGTTCTTAAGGTATGTTGATTACAAGCTGTATAGGGTTTTGAAGGTCAGTACCAGCATCCTGAACTGGACCCAGAAGGAAACTGAAAACTAGTGTAGACAGAGCAAGCCTGGAGAGATACAGTCCCTACAACTCACTCCAGCCAGCATCTGCGTGGCAGCATCCTGTTCCAGTTATTGTTCCTGGACAATCTTTAAGGGCAGCCCCACACAGAGCGCATTGGAGCAATCCAAGAGAGGGCGGGAACATTTTTTAACCTCCCCCCAGGACCATTTTCCAAGACTCTGTTAAAAATCTGGATATTTTCAAGACCACTAAAATGTTTATGAAATAGTTTCTTTTTTGGAATGACAGAATGCTTGTCCTATAAAGTTTTATTCATTTAAAGTCTGTACTATGAAGCTTTATTATACTATGGGCAGAATCAGAGAATTCAGTGCATAATGTAGACATATTAAACACTCAAATCCAAGATGCATATCTCCACCTAGACTAGAGGATGCCGCCATCTTCATGAGAAGAGCATAAAAGGCCCTCTCTTTGTAAACTGCTACTTGCTGTCCTTTGGTGACTTTTAAAACTAAGATGCAAGTGCTTAGGTAGCATGTGGTACGGCAATTGCAACTCTGTCTCTGGTACTGGGCATGTTTGCAGTTTTGTTTGTAAAAACAAAGGCATTTATACTTTTAAATTTAATAAATTTGACAAGTTATACAATTTTATACAGTAGCTAAGCTATAAATTACGTATTTCATTTCATTTCTTCCCATCATTTCAATTTTTTAAAAGCCTGGAAAAATGAATTTTTCTCCATGGCAAGTTTTCTGGAAACTTAATATTTCTAAATTAGACTGAGACACAGCAACTTGCTGAACACTGTTGAGTCAGGATTCCTGTACTGGCTTGCAGGTTCTGAGTATCAGGTGCCAGAAGTTAGGCAAAGCAGAGCCATTCAGTCCAAGGTCAGGAACCCAGCAGTCAGGCAAAGGAGAATAATTCAGTCCAAGGTCAGGGGTCCATAAGTCAGGCAACGCAGAGCTGGTGGCTTAGTGTCTATTGTATGGCTGGTTTTATAGCCCCATGCTTAAGGGTCATTCTTGCAACCCATTACAAAGAAGCAATCCTGCAACTACTCATCTTCGTTACCAGCAGCAGTTGGCATCAGGCCAGGAGGCGTGCACTTTGCCATCTTGTCTGTAGCTCTATTATCAGGCTTCACCTGCAGTGCTCTAAGGGTGTAGGTGATATCAGTGGGCTGGGAATAGCCAACTGAGGTTCATCTGCTGAATCAGGGCTGGAGAGTGTCAGTGGCTCTGTACCAGCTCTTGGCTGCGAATCCTGACAAGCCTGCAGCTCATTTTCCTGGGGTCAGCTTCTGATAACTCAAGGCTGGCAACACGGGGCTCCTCTTCTCCTGAGGAGTCCTCACTATCCCTGAGCCCTGGCTGACTCATGACAATTTCAACCCAGGTTTCCAGAGTTAAAGCCAACACCCTATCCAGTACACTATTACACTCCTCTATGTACAATAACCCATCTACCAGAAATACTCCAAAATGACAACACTAGCATTTAAATGGCATTAGGCTGTGAGGTCTAATGTCCTCTTACTGCTGAGAAAAACCAGACAGACCTCTCACAACAGTCCAGTAAGTTAGTTAAAACTATTGGATATGTCATCTGTTCACCAAAGTGTTCAGGTCATTTAAAAAACAGATGGAACAACCCTGTAACGCTGTACATCAATAATAGAGGATACAGCTGTCCACAAAACCTAAGAAATAAATTACAGATTATCATTTCTTCTACATAGCTTACAAAATAGTAGGTCTGGAACAATCTCTGCTCACTGGGTTAATCCCTTTCAAAGACCTTATTATCCTCACATTGTTAAATACGTGATACACATATCCTTTCCAACAGAACTTTAAAAAAACAAGGTTAAGCATGTACAGCTGGCAGGAGCACAGGGCTGCTGAAAACCCCCCCAATTTACTGTAAATCTACTCATGTTTTATGTATGAATGTATGGAAAAATAGTCCATGTGGGTAAGCAGTTTGTAACATTTTGTTTTTTGTGCCTTGTTAGCAGTAAATCAGTTACTGCATACTGTACATCAGCTCCAATTTGAAGCCTTCTAAATGTGCACCCTTATTCACATTGTCTGTACCAGCAGCTGTGTAGTAGGTATGGGGTCCCCATGCTAGACATTTTTTTTTCAGGTTGAAGAAGCAAAGCAAATTTTGGTTGTCCAAATTACTGCACTACATAGACATACAAACAGGTACTGAACTCTAATTTAGAGACTGCAATGTTTACTTTTGAAAATGTCCTTGCTCCGTGTTACCCAATTGTTTCCACCTATTTTCCTGCATGCTCTACTGAGCTGTCTGGTAATTACTTTGCTGTTGTGACAAATTTTAGAACAAATAATCTTGAAGAGTTGAACCCAAAATCCCCACTCATACATGCCTATTTCTTCAATCAAAACTCAAAGAATACCATACATAGACTAAAGGGAACAAATTAGAAACAGCAGCACATTTATTTGAACACAGAATGTTAATATACTGTAGGCCAGTGCTGGCCTGCTATATTCTTTGCCCCGAGGCAAAAACTTGAAAATCCCCTTCCACTGACTCTGTAACGTTTAACTGGTATTTATTTGACTACCACAAAGAGAATGGAGACAAGAAAATGGTGCCCGCCCCCATCCGCTGCAACTTTTTCACAAAGCTTCATAGCAAATGCTGATTGAAGTAGAAAGCATGGAAATCCATCAGCAAAGTATAACCAGGTTACTGTGCAGTGAAAATTATGCCAAAACTTTCCTCTTCAGAACTTACCACTCAGCCAAAATCATTCACTGCAATATGCTGCATCTCTGTAGGTAAGGAATCCCAAGAGTTTTAAATCTCTAGTCCATTAAAATTTACTCTAAGCCACCAACCTATGCATACCTTTGGAAAATAAGCTGAGGCCCACAGAAAACAAGAAAAGCTTTCCTGTCTGGTTCTTATTTGTCACAGTGGATCACGTGAATTTTCTACAAGCCTTTGTTAAATAAGCTCAGGAATGGTCCCATGCCCGCACTCCCTCCCTCTCCATAAGGCAACATGTTGACTGCAGCTTACCCATGACTGATTTAACGTTGAGCATTAGATCTTAAGTGTGTGCAGTAAGTGGGGAAATGCACCTCAAGGAATAACAGCACAAGCCTTTTCATTACAGTCGCTGTTTTGGAATTTGTTTCTACACTAATTTTGGTAGACTCCACTGAGTTTCATGGTACGCAAGGATTCGATCTCCCCAGATCTAGACTCTCACTAGTGGACTACTTGGGTTTATAAGCATTCTCCTTAGTACCTTTGTGTAGGATTTTTTAAAGGCTGTAACTTTTATCTTTAATACTCTAGACTCTGAAAAGAAAATGTACTTTAGAAACATCTGCAGCTGATTGTATTTCCTAGATACCTTAATTATCTGGTGTTCGCAGCCACAGTGCTTCTAGACTATGAGTAAACCAAGCAAATATTACATATTGTGATGGTGTTTCAAATGGCCAGTGTGAAACTATGACAGCTGTATTTGCCTGCACATATTGTACATGCCATTTGATGGAGCTGCATGCTTCACTATTTGCTAAAGACTAGATGGCAGTGCTTTTACCTGACAGAGACATTTCTCTCTCAACCCCTTCAAAGAGAAAGGAACTAGGGACAGCCAGAATAAACAGATTAGAAGACCATCTATGCAGTTCTGACATTTTAAAGTTTTGACTAGTGACAGGGAAAATCCATCCCCAGTCAATAAAACCAAAAGCAAACTTGTAATATTGCTAATTATTTCATGTTGCAGAATGTTCAGAAAAAAACTGGTAGGTATTTAAGAGGCCAGTGTACATTCCTTTCAGACACAACAAAATTCAAAGTGCAACTGGGAATGTTTGGACAAGTCCAATAAAAGAAACATAGAAACAAGATTCAGATCAGACTTTCCAGTAGTTAAATGGGGGGGGGGGGGGGGGGGAGACACACCTTATATGTAACAAATATAATCCACTTACATAAAAGGAAGTTCCTAAGTGGAAGAAGGAAAATTAATTCAAAAGAGATCTTTATCAGCACAGCTCAAGAAAAATGTTTATGCACTGAAAGAACAGAGCAATACAAGTTTGTTGTGGATTTATTTCTGTTTGGCATGCCTGTGTCTGACATTCTGCACTGAGACAGACCCAACCCCAAAAGAAGCTGTTTAAACAAGCCTAACAGTAAGCTTCAGAGCCGCAGAATGCAAGCTTTGATCTTGCTCAAGAGATCTATCAGGTATGCAATTTTGCACAAATGAACCTTCACTGTCCCAGATAGAACACAAGGCTTGTCATGACACAAATCTAGGTGGGGAGACAAGGCTTTTGGACACTACATTTTAGTAATGCCAAAAATAGGATTTAGGGCATCTCCAAACCCCAAAAGGGAAGCTTTCCTCTCCCCCATAATACCAGAATTTGAAACCCAATGGGACAGATTCAAGATAGATACCGCATAAGCAGCTGATCGAATTCATTGCTACAGGACACAGTGATGGCCTTCAGCTGATATGGCTTTGAAAGAAAATTAGACAAATTTATTGTGGACAGATCTATCAATGGCTATCAAGCTGTGGGTAAACATAATGAGGTGGTTCCAGCCTCTGTGCCCTGCTTGTAGCCCTTCTGGGGGAATCTGACTGGCCACTGAAGGGAGCAGAATGCTGAACTAGGTGGATTATTGGTCTGTTACATCAGGAGTCATCATGTTTACAGAAGGGGCTTTTAAAGAGGCACCACTGTTATGACGGGTGGACTACAGATTGGTGGCAACAAGTATGTAGCACCTTTAAGTAAGGTAAAGTGTGTTATCAAGTCATAACCAATTCATGGTGACCCCATGAAGTTCAACCTCATGGGGGTTTTCAAGGCAAGAGATGCAGAAAGGTGGTTTGCCACTGCCGTCTTCTGCAAAGCAACTCTGGTCTCCCTTGGGGGGGTCTCCCATTCTAGTACTGACTGTGGCCGACCCTGGTTAGCTCCAAGCTCTGACAAGATCAAGCTAGGCTGGCCTTTACTTGTCTCTAAATCTGGACAGAAGTTGCTCCATTCCTGATCTTAGGAGAGCTGCTACAAGTGAATCGGCAAGAAGATATAGTTGTATTAGTACAGTACAGGGGGAAATAATAATTGCTTATATCAAATCTTGGACTATAAACAATTATAGTTTACAAAACAAATCAAGGCAATTGGAGCTACAGGCTTAACCAGCCTCCAAGAAGTCCTTAAACTGGAATTCAAATACTAATATTTAAAATACTGGGCAATTTAGGATGTAATGACAACATATTAATTATCACTGTAACAGCACGTCTGCAACTAAGAAAGCACAAAGTTAATGCAGTGTACTTTCTGGTTTTGTTTTGTTTTTTGAAAGTTTCCTTTTAATATTGAAGCTGTGCTTGGTACAGCAGGAAACGTCCATCCTCAATTACGAAATGCTCCACTAGTAAAATCAAGGGATATTTTCAGGTTGGAAAAAAATAACCATGGACGCAAGCTGTAGCTATCAAATATGGTAGCCATTTAGCAGAACTGAAAAGCTTTTCTTTTTTCTAAGATTCTATCAGAGCAACTGACCACAAGCCTCTGAAGACTACAATATAACTTGAAAACCATTTTCAGTTGGATTTACACTGATTTGTTTGACAGTACGACCTTATAACAGAGCCTGTGGGAGTTTACAGTAAGCAAAATGCTTAATTATTTTCAGACCATATCCTATATGAGTACCTGATTAAGATGCTATGCCAACCAACTGATTATGAAGCCAAGAAGTAGGTATTCATTTCTTAGTACCTCATTGCTATATCTTGATGCCATCTGAAAAAGAAGGGCTCCTTGCTTTGAGTCCTGCAGGAGCCTGAGTATACAAAGAAACACACACTGCTTCTAAGAGCAGGTATCCCTTGCTCTGTAGCCATCTCTATAGAACCTTCATTCTCTCAGCCTTCCGCTCATTTCCAATAGGCCCTTGTGGGACTACAGAAGCTACTGTGCAATGAAGAACAAACCAAAACCGCTGTACAGTTTCCTTCCTACCAGCCATGTGCTATATCTGAAAACCGATCCATTGGAATAATATTTCATTATAATTGTTTATGATTTTAGTTTCATAGTACTTTTGTAATTCTCCTCAAGTCTGTTGTAGTTTTAAATATGCCACAATGATTTCAGCAGTATTTCAGTAATGTATCACCAGACATTTAACCAAATACATTTTTTGACTGTCAAATCAAACATGGCAAGACATTTAAGCCCTACAGGGTCTCGAACTCTGGCAAGATTTATTCCATGCATGGCTTGCTGGGGACACACAGGGACAGAACTGGAGAGAGGAGGTTGTGTTGCGGCAGGAAGGGGAAGAGGAGAAAAGTACCAGTCTGTGAGCAGGAATCATTCTGTATGTGGAAAGACTGTGCTGGGTCCAAGTCCTTGTCTCATATGTTAAGTACCGTCACCACAGTCCAATTCCTAAGCACTCTTATTCACTTCCTATTATCAGGATAACATTATTTTTTCTTTCTTTCTAACTCCATGCATATAAAAGTTGCTTTTTTATCACAATGCTGGGATAAAATCCATCTTTTTCGCAAACGTCTCAGGGTCTAACAACATGGTATGTAAGTTCCACATTACTTAAAAAATACTTTTTTTAATAGATGAAACACAGCTACTAGATACTGCAACCAAGAATGAAGGGGGAGCACCCCTGTGATGGTGGTGGTGAAAAGTATTTCAGTAGAAGCAATTTTGAAAGGATAATTAGCTGGCAAAAACAATTAAACAATTCCATCCACATCCTCCCTTCCTCTGTTCTTGATTGTCCCGGAGTAGGTTAAAAAAAAAAAAACCAAAAAACCCATCTGGTTTTAAAGGGTAAATCAATGGTACCTAAACTAAGTAGCAAACATAAGATTGTGAGGAGAATATTTTACTCGCAGTGCAGTGGAAAGATGGGCACTGTAATGGATAGTAGGTTAGGAACAGAGTTAAGTTCCTCCCGCACATTTTGATTTCCAGTCATTTTACCACATCTATTCAAAGTATGACATATACCCTCTTCGTCCAAAAAATATGTACCTTTAAAGGTCAACTTCAATTTGATAATTATATCAAATTTACAGCTACTTCCTCTTATGCTGTGCTAGGTGGTAACAGATCATTAGTCAACTGATGCTCACATTCCAATAATTAAATCTACATACATTAAAATTCTGCTTTCAAGTTCTAGCCAATATGCATGGAGGTCGCCACAGCTCAGGCTGCCAGCATTCTATTTTGGCTTACATTACACTGCCTTACTATTAAATGCAACTTGCCTTCAAGAATTCCCTCATTGTTGCTTGCTCTATTGGAACAGAACAGCAGAAAACCATAGAAAACAAACCAATGAAAGAGGAAATCTCCTCACTCACTGACACCTTGTGAACTCTGTCTGTTGTGCTTATCATGGGATTTATGTTTTATTAGAAGTGTTTTGCAAGAGCAATTCCCCCAGTGCTGTTACAACTGGACATTCAGCCCCATTGCTAGAAGTGGGGACAGAAGGGGAAGAATCTCCTCCATCTAGCCAAGATGTTTACAATAAGAGTTCAAAACTTTTTTTGGACAGTGCATTCAATTCCCATTTAAGTGATATCCTTCTTGGAAAAGTCATGAAGTATAAACTATGTTCTATTCAGAGCTAATCTGGATTGAATAAAACCTTGTTCTAAGAAACTACCAGTAACAGAACGTTATGGCTGCTGAAGACAATAAAATGATTATGCTTCACACAGTCCTTCCTGCTTATTATTCCTCTTGTTAAAAGGCTTTCACCTATCCACACGTTTCTCCATGCTGCACACACACCTTACCAAGGAATACTGTTAGTCAAAATATACACACAGCATTTGCAGGAAACAGAGGCCCTCTACTGAAACAAAACATCAAACAGTAAGGAAGTCAATTTCCCAGTTCCTGTTTATTTTCTGAACAGCCCCCTAAAATTAAGGAAATCATATGAACTTTCCAGAGCAGTTAGAAGCATGACAGTGATGAAGAGGTTCAGTCCTGGATGGGCTCCACGTACACAACTGCTTAGCTCCTTAAAAAATTCTCATTTAATTAGTTGAAAAAGCCCATTAGAACATCTAACACAACTTTTGTCCACTGCCCTGGAACGCTGGTAGCTGCAGGCTTTATTTAACAACCCAAAGCTGCAAAAACTAATTGCTTTATAAAATTATTTTAGTCTTCATCAGAAAGACACCTAGATAACAAACTGCCAGCTATGGAAATCTATGCTGCCCATCACAGAAGAAATGGAGGGTTCAGAAGATTGAAAGATCACATCAACAGTTTTTTCTCACACTCATCAGAGATTACCACCATTCTAGAACCTACATTGTTACTTACAGAATCTTGTGTTAGTCTCCTCGACGTTCAGGCATACATTCTTTTTATATGACCGTAACTTCTGATTTCTCCCACATTAACGAGAAGCCCAGGCTTACATGTATTTACCCATGATGTTAGGGGTAACTGTATGTAAATATGCTAACAATATGAGTCTTAGAGTGAAACCCTAATTAGAAAGTAAGTCCTGTAGATATTGGTGGAACTTACTTCGACACAGTTTTAAGGATTGGACTGAAAGTTTTTTTGCTCATTCTTTTAAAAGGTACCACAGTCCTAGTAATGGAAACCATTCTAGAACTGCTAGTCTCAACCTACACAGGGCAACGAGGTGTTGATCTTTAAATGAAAAAGTTTCAAGAGTAACTGACTTTTTTTAAATTAAAACACTAAAACAATAAGCAGGAATTTACATGAAGTGCCCCAATAACAACGCCTCTCAAAAGCTGTGTTATTTCCAATGGTAATGAGCCTTCAGAAACCAAGGCAATTGATAAATACTACAACAAATTAAGCACATAGCCTTGATCATCATCATCCAGGAGCACAGTGAGGTCTTCTTTCAAGCTCTATCAAATCCTACAGCAAGCTGTTATATATTAACTTTATAGCACCCAGTACTCCATCACATCCCTTATGCCCCTACTCATCTGGCGAGAATCAATAAGCAAATTCTTCTCCACAATGCCTTTCCTAATTCTGCATCCTCAAGGCTGAAGTAAATTTACTCCTGATGCCTTATTCATGATAACAATCCTAAACAGATCAGTCTCCTTGGTAGAGCTTTTAGCCGGGGTGAAATTTAGGCTGACTTTTGCTATGTAATAAACTGAATAATTTGCCACACACCTAAGTCACCAGGAACATCCATAATGAGAAGTGTGTTAATTCATCTCAGGCTGGCTGGTGGTCTGAATGCAAAGTGAACCACTCAGACAATCAGTTCACCATATGGCAAAAATGAAACTTCAATTCCAGACTCCAAGAAGTAAAAATGGGACTGTCCTTCTATGGTCAAGTTCTGACCAGTCATTATTCTTAAATAAACCCTGTGTGAGTTTCACCACACAGTACTTATTTTATAATCCAAGAAAGAGCATCTCATGCAATTGGATGGCTAGCCCCACCTGAACTTCTGTAAACGTACAGTTTGTTCTAAACAAAAATGGCTCACTTTTTTTTTTTTTTTTAAACACATGCTTCTGCAAATAAGGAACAGATTTTTGACTGGCTCCTTATGCGATTACATCTTTGTTGAGATGTCAAGACGGATCTGGTGTCATCAGGTCTGACAGAATTTTACAGAGAAATGAAGCATCATATCAGACCCAGAAGCCAGGTTACATGGGGTGAACTGAAACTCCATTCTGGGCTGACAGCCAGTTAAAATGGTTAAAACACCAGTATCACTTGCCTTTTTAAAATGGTTTACGTATTTATGGACACGACTCAAAACGTTATTGATTAAAAGAGGCTTTTGTTGAACACGGTTTAAGACCAAATTCCAATTCGCAGTAATTCCTACAAGCAGGCAGCCCTACAGACAGGGTGCCCCATCCTCCAAAATACATCACAGAGAACACGCCACAGAGGAGCATCCGTCCTCTCCTTTCATAGGAAGAAACGAGGCACGGCCTCCTAACCCTTCATTATCATCCTTCCTCGACTCAGTTCCCATTGCTCCACGGAGCCTGTCACCACCTCCCCTACGTTATTAGGGCCATTCCACTTAAAACATGTACTTTGCCAAAGGCATTCTCTCAGGCTCCCCACCCCAATCACGCATCCGCCATACCTTCCCCATTCCCTGCATGCACCTCTCAACCAAGCGACACACAAACCTTGTACGTGCCAACGTGACTTCTCCAACACTAACCGCCCCCCCCCCCCCGGCACTTCCCCAGGTAGGAGCCCTCCTCAGCCCCCGAGTGGCGTTCTTGAAGGATAAGGTTAAGGGGGGGATTGGTTGGTTGGGGGGGGGGTCAGTTCCCAAAGAGCAGGCGCCCCACGGAGGGAAGCGCCCGGGGGAGACAGGGTGACATGCAAGCCCTTCTAAGCTCGCGGTGGGGTCGACTCCAGTTCCCCAGCCACCTCCTTTAGAGGCCCCCCCCCCCCCCCCCCCCGTTCAGGAAGGGCTCCCGCATTCCCCTCCAAGAAATCGCCCCACTATCCCAGGCCCCTCCCCACATTGAAGCAGCCGCCGCCATGTTGGATGAGGTTCTGCTCCAATCCGTGCCCCACTCACCTTGGGCCCCCCGGTGGCCCCCCAGCACCAGCCCCACGGCCAGCAGCCGGAGCAGCGGCGAGAACGGCCGAGAAGCCAAGCAGGGCGAAACCCCTGCCATGGTGCCCGCCCTCGCTCGACAGGAGCGGCGGCAGCGACAGCCTCGCTTTCGCTCTCGCGCGTGGGGCTCGGCCGAGACCGCAACAACGGCCGCCGCCGCCGCAGCAGCAGCGCGAGACAATCAGACACACACACAAGAAGGGGAACGCGAGAGCGACACTGTTTTCAGCCCAGCCGGCTTAAAGGGGAGGCGGCGCCGGACCTTAAAGGGGAGGGCGGAGCGGCACGGCGAGGTGTCCGCCGACAAGTTAATCGGTGTCGCCAGACAAAGGGGGCGCGGGTGCGTGCGAGCGCGGCGGCACAAGGGCGCGCTCTGTTGTTGCTTGTTGTGTACCGGATCAACTGTCGCTTTTGCGTGCTTTGCATGGGTGTGGGTAGGGGCGGGGGGACAAGTGCTCAGCGTGTGCTTTATTGCAGGGAGCGTAGGGGCAGAGAAGACGCGGTGCGTGCAGTCGTGTCTTCTGATGAAATGAACTCTGACTCATGAGAACGAAATTCTGGAATGAATTTGGTTAGCCTTTAAGGAGCTGCTGGACTCCTGTTTTGTCCTGCACTGTAACGTCTGTAAGTGCGAGGTGGTCAGCGTGCAGATGTGTAAAACAGCTGTGGAGTCTGAGCGGGAGAGGCGTTTCGATCATGAAAGACGGGGTGGGGGTGGTGCGTGGGGAATCTGGTCGCTCAAGCATTAAATGCCCCTTGTGAGTGACGGGCAAGACATCAGATCAATCCAATCTACATGGGGTGAACTGAAGCGCCATTGTGGGCTGACAGCTAGTTGTTGTTTTTTTTTTAAAATCAACTTTCCTCCTTTTAAAAAGAGCTATAACAACTCAGCCTAACCTTCCTCGCAGGGTTTTTGTGAGGATAAAATGGAGGCGAGGAGAATGATGTTACTGCTTTGGGTTTCTGTTGGGGAAAAGCAAAGTATAAATGTCTGAAATAGATGAAGGCCAGCCAGCCCCTTTGTCCTGGCTCTTCTGTGCATGTGCGCTCCTCCTCACTTCAGGATTGTAACATCAAATGGTGATTTGCATGTGTGAATGGACACATACAGAGACAAGCTTTATATTCCCTCAAACAATGCTTTTCATTAAAGTTTGTTCACATATTCAGCTGCCAGTCCTGATTCACACACACACACACACATGAATTGCTTGATTTTAGTACACTGGCAACTGAATGCATACAAAGCAATTGGATCTTCAAGGTAATGTGACCAGTCCCAAAGACCAGTCCCTTTTTTTCTGAAGCCACATTTTCATCGCATCATGCCTGCAATTCCCATTATGTTTATTATGAAATATAATTTTATCAACTGGATGAGGCTAACGTTTTTGCTATGTGGCTGTATGTGGGGTGGGGAGGTGAAATTAAGATTTCTGTTGTTATGCTGTTACATGAAACTTTACTGATCACATCTTAATATTGGTGTAAATACAGTGTTACAATTGCGCTGAGAAAAAAGCTCAGATTTCAGGGAGCAACAAGGAGCACAAAACTCAGTATTTTTATTATGGTAGAGCTATATGTGCTGCTGGCTGCATATGAAATGCAGACACAATGACACTGGATACCCCTATGGCTGATGAGCTATTTTAAGCCTCCATCATTCAAACCAAACCTGCTAAATGCAGGATTAGCAGAGGAGAGTGAGCTTGACGGCCCCCTGTTTGGGCCCTTTCCAGACCATGCTAGTGGCTCCCTAGAGATGCATCGCAGAACGGTGTTGGATTCCAATTAAAATGCAGCTGGTTGCAACAAAGTTCAGAGCTCCGTTTCTTCTTTCAGCCATGGTGCACATGCATTGTGCTACTGGTCCCTTGGGGAGTATATGTACTGCTGGAGCAGTTGCATTCCTAGACTTAAAGAAAATCCCCATCCTAAATTCTTTCTGGAGACTGAGCTCATGATTCACTTGTGGAATTTCTCGTCTGTATGTGTGCCCGCACTTGGGCAGAGTTACACCAGGCCTCCAAAGCTTAAAGGCAGGGAGCCTGTCCAGCTGCAGGGATCTAACTGAGGGAGGTACCAAGACTGCAAATAAGGGGTGGCTGAGAAACAGGATCTTTAGTGAGATGAAAGGAGTAATTCCATTCAATTTAAGACTAAATTTTTGATATTTCATCTAAATACATTGGTGTTTTGGGCCTTCCACTGCTGTTGCAGAAATATTCTTCCATTTCCACAATACTGTCACATCAGTAGATGGCAGAGGATAGTGTTAATGATAAGATAGCTAGATCAGTGGTTCACAAAGTGTCAACTGGGCCTCTCTAAAGAAGCATATTCCACTTCCCAGAGGAGGCAAGAGTTAATGAGTGGTGTTCCTAACTGACTGAGGATGGCAATATCAGTTGAACTATTGCAGTGATCCCCCCAGTGTGGTGCCTGCTGATGCATTTCCTGTAGCTCACTTCCTCTTTCATTAGAATATTCCTTCCCTAAAGCAAAGAGCCAAGCCTGGCTTTCCTCCATCTCATTGGAACAGAAGAGTCCAGGAGGCATTGCCTTTGTCTGCAAGAGGCAAATGTTTAGAAACATCTGCTTCCAGATGCTTTGCTCAGAAACTCCCAATATCTTGTGATTTAGGGTTGCCAAGTCGTATCTTGATTGTAGCGGGGGGAGTCTGTTGCTTCCTGGGAGTTTCCCGTGCAGGCCGCCGCGATGACGTCACCCAGAAGGGACGTCAGAAGAAGAGAAGAAGAGATTGGATTTATACCCCGCCCTTCACCTATAGTCTCAGAGCGGCTTACAAACTCCTTTCCCTTCCCCTCCCCACAACAGGCACCCTGTGAGGTAGGTGGGGCTGAGAGAGCTCTGACAGAAACTGCTCTTTTTCAAGAATAGCTGTGCCAGAACTGTGGCTTGCCCAAGGTCATCCAGCAGGTGCAAGTTGAGGAGTGGGGGATCAAATCTGGTTCTCCCAGATTAGAGTCCGCGCGCTTAACCACTACACCAAACTGGCTCTAAGAGTGGTGGTGCCCACTGAAACATGCCTGACGCGATGACGTCATCGCGCCAGGCACGTCTTCGGAGCCTGGCAATTTGGGGGTGGGGTTCCCCCCAGTGGCCCAATCCAGGCTGGTGGGGAGCGGGTGCTGGATCGGGGGTTTCCCCGCCCCCCCAGGGGACTATTGTGATTAGTCCCAGCCCTCCATGGCAGCCATTTTGTGGTGGTACCTGCTTCTTGTCTTCAACATTCCAGTAGTGCCAACAAGTTCACCCATGTCTGGGACGCTTGAACGGTTTTCATCAGGCAAATGATTATAGCTCAGTAGCAGAGCCCTTGCTTTGCATGCAGAAGGTTCCAGATTCAATCCATGGCAACAGTAAGGTGGCAGCAGTAGTGCAGGACAGTCAGATACAATGTAGAAAACAAGAAGTATTGAACCTTGAGACAGGAGGTACTCTAGCCCCTGCCCTGGACCAAGGGAAATAAAAGAATTTGGCCCAGCAGCATGCATTTGGGTTGCCCACTTTGATTTCGGAAATTCCTGGAAATTTGGGGGTGGAGCCTGGGGAGGGCAGGGTTTGGGAGGAACCTTAACAGGGTATAATGTAGGGTTGCCAAGTCTTACTTACTTTTTAGCAGGGGGAGTCCTGGTCCTTTTCTGGTGCACGCGTGCCGTGATGATGTCACCCGGAAGTGACATCATCACACTGGGCATGTTGGGGGCAGGAGCTCTATAATCCGAGGGGAAACCATAGAGTTTTCCCTCAAATGATAGAGCGTCCTCCCCAAAACGTGCCCGACGCGATGACGTCGCCTCCGGGTGATGTCATCATGCCAGGCACATCTCTGCAGCCTGGCAATTTGGGGGTGGGGTTTCCCTGGTGGCCCAATCTGGACCGGCGGGGAGTGGGCCAATTGAGCGGGGGTTTCCCTGCCCCCCGGGGGACTTGGCAACCCTAGTACAATGCCATATAGTCCACCCTCCAAAGCAGCCATTTTCTCCAGGGAAACTGATCTCTGTAGTCTGGAGATCAGTTGTAATTCTGGGAGGTCTCTAGACTCCACCTGGAGGTTGGGAACCCTAGCATATGAACATCCATTGCCTTGGTTTCTCTCTCTGTAGACCCTTCTTCCTCAATCACATGGGGCAATATTTGTTCAATTGCCTCGTGTACAGAAAGTCTATAGTAGTGATGTACATTTGAATATATCTGGTGTGTGTGGAAGTGACATCATCGCATCAGTGACGCTGCGCACCAACACTCTGGTTTGAGGGCAAAACTCTATGATTTTAGGGCAGATTTACCATAGAGTTTTGCCCTCAAACCAGATCGTCCCTCCTGCATGACATTCCCAACGTGATGATGTTGTTTCCAGTGACGTCATGTTGGGGATGTGGCTGGTGGCAGGATTTCCCCCACCAGCCAGCTGGCTGACGACAGGCTAATGCCTCGAAAACCGAGGGAACCTCCTCAGGACCTAGGGACTGGCAGCCCTACAAATAACTGGGAATACTGATGTTTTTTGGTTCTCTGATATCCAGATCCAAAAAATACCCCCTTTTTAAGGTGCCTATCCTTAGTCTATAGACAAGAAAGACTCTGACAAGAGGCTGCCATCCTCAGCTATTTCAAACACAAACAAAACGTTATTGAATAAATTGCTTAGTTCCATATCTTTGCTTCTGAATGCAGGGTCTTTTTTTTCTTCTGGCATTACTTCCTTGTCTTAAAGTGGTAGACACACTTCCTATATCTTTATGGAAGATACTACAGCCATCATATGTTGCTAGGGTGGCCAACAGGTCCGGAGAAAAATATCTTGCCCCTTTAACAGAGGCTGAATATGTGGAAATGTGCAGATAAAGCTTTTCATGGCCTGGAGGTACAGAGCATCGCCAGGTAAATAACATCCATTAAGCCTCTATTCAAGGGACTGGATATTTTTCTCCAGGTTGTTGGCAATCTTGTGCGCCTCCCTTTTAAAAAAAAAGAAAAAAAAAGAATGACTACACATTAAAACCTTGAATGTTGTTGCTTAGCCTTTGCAACCTAGAGGGCCTGTGCTTAAGTCAAGAGGTGAAATTCAAGCTCAGCACATAAACAAAATAACTATCACTGTTTTAAGTTGGTTTCCAAAACAGGTTTTTTTGGTGGGTGGGTGTAATTTAAAATTTCTGCCCTCCCTAATCAGCCCATTGAGGCTCACTGGATGACTTTCATTGTTTAATCATTTCTTCTCTTTGGTTCAAAAGGTGAAATACTTGACATTTTTATCATGAGGAAGGCCCTCATTTGCTAACCGGGGGAAAAAAAGGGCATGCAGCATCATTTGCTTAGTGTATGGCACAGGACTTTAGATAACTGGTGGGTCTCTGATTGGCTGATCAATTTCTGGGTGGTTTATAACATTTTGCAATATTACTGGAATGAGGAGAAGGGAATTACACGTCAGGAAATATTGCAAAATCACAACTTTTATCAGAGAATAGAAATGAAAGAGTCATTTCAACAACAGTTTCAGTTAAGTTCCTCTTGAATCATGTACAGTGCAATCCAAAACAGATTTATTCTCTTCTAAGCCCATTGACTTCAGTGGATTCAGATGGGTGTTGCTCTGTTTAGAATTGCACTGTGATCTCCCCCCCCCCCCCAGCTGCATCTGTTAAGAGGAAATTCCTACATTCTAGATGGAGTGGACAGATAAGGGCCTAAAAAGTTGCTGGATGGATAATGTACCGCTTAAACAGCAGGATTTCCATAGTTCCATGCAACTGTGTTGGTCTGAAGCAAATTCCAAAAACCAAATCCATGTAATACCCAGGGGTCCTTTCATAGAAAAAGAGGTGCAGGGGCTCATTAGCATAACTCATTAGCATATGCCACATCCCCTGACATCACCAGAAGTCTGTCAGAAAGGGAATGTCAGTTTCAGCCCCATTATACCCTATGGGCCATTGAAATCAATGGCAAAAACTCATAGGGTATATGAGGGGCTGGAGGAAAGGGGGTTTGAGGGAGAGTTTCCAAACTTGCAGGGTAGCTGCCTCTCCTCGAAATACCCACCAAGTTTCAAGAAGATTGGACCACGGGGTCCAATTCTACGGGCCCCCAAACAGGTTGTCCCATCCCCTCCATTGTTCTCTATGGTGGGAAAAAGGTGTTACTAATTAAACTAATCTCCAGTATTGTTCTTATCAGAATGACCACATTTTTCTTTTGTTCTCAAGTCTTTTAACAAGCCTGTGTTTTTTGTTTGGTGTGAGGAAACCATTTGATTCATCACTAGTTTTTGTATTCACAATGTAGGTTATCATTTTCATCTTCCCAGAAGGCCAAAGCTGCCTGACACTAACTCTGCCCTGTGCTCTAACATTTTTTACCTCTAGACGACTCTCCCAGCAGGAATAGCTGAACGTTCTCAAGATCCCCTAATATCCAGTTGAATAAAAAGTTCTGGGGAACTCAAAAGATTCCACATTGTGCCACTTTCATTGACCTTACTAAAGGGTACTACACAGATTTTGTTCCAGTGATTTCCAGTGGTTGGACATGTGACTTGCAAAAATCCATAGTTATACACAAGGCTGTGTATCCCTTGCACTAAATAATTAAATAAAATTTGCATCAAAACCCAACATTTACTGATTGTGCATAATTCATGTTGCTTCTGCTACCTATATTGAGAGATGAAGACCATGCCAGACATTTAAGCCCAGCCCCCTTAATCACAGTCCTGCTATGCCCACAGAATACAGTAAGTGATATTTATGCATTTTGGAGTTCATCTGTATAGTCATAAGGGCTAGAAACTTGCTGCTGCTTTTCAAAAAGAAAGCTGTTATTCTCAGGATGGAAAACTCTGCATTAGCTAACACCTCCACCTGGACTTTGTGGGACTGTTCCAGGGTCAACTGTTTTCTATATTAGTAGACAGTTACACGAAGTGGCTGGAAGTGGTGCCAGTGTCCTCCACCTCATCAGAGGCCGCCATCCGCGCCATGTGGTGCATCTTCAGTTCCCAAAGCATCCCCGACACACTCGTGACAGACAACGGCTCGGCCTTCACGTCAGGGGAGTTCTAGGAGTTCATGGACTACTACGGGATCTGGCACATCTGCTCTGCCCCATTCCACCCAGCCACAAATGGCCAGGCTGAACACATGGTGCACACAGCCAAAGAAGCCCTGTGCAGCCCTGTGCAGCAAAGGTATTATGCCGCTCGACCAGGGAACAGCAAAGGCCCACCTACCTAAGGGACTTTGTGTGCTAGGGAAGGTCAAAACTATGGGGGGAGGGGTGCTATGTCCTAATGGCGACTGCGCACATGGTCAGAGAAATGCACGTGGTTTGGCTGGCTACCGGAGCTTCGCTTTGGGAGACAATAGCCCAGGCGGATTGTAAATCAGACCAATCGGGCACCCAAGATCCGCCAGGGGACCTATGCTGTAGGGTCACCTGTAATTAACCCTATCAGGGAGATTGGGTGAGGCCAGAGATGTGGTTTAGATGGACATTTAAGCAGACCCCCGAGCCCCATTCTCCAGTAGTGATTTGTACCATCAATAAACTTATGATTTCACTGCAATGATTTCACTGCGATTTCACTGTAATGATTTCACTGCAATGCGTCTCTGGACCCAGTACTTTATACCTCACTACACCCATATGGAGAATAAGTACAAGTAAGGTAGTATGAGCACAGTATAAACAGAGAAGATGCAAAAACTCAATAACTGGATCTCTCAATATCTTAATTTTATATAAAAGAACCCACAGTTTGGGGGTGGGAATGATTTTAATCAAGGTTGGGAGAGAAGTTTAGCCCTGCCTTTCTGCATTGTTTCCCAGATAGAAATGCTCCTATCCCTTAAGCGGCTCTTTTTTTCCGGGGGTGGCAGTTGTGTGTGTATCTCTGTATGTGTGTCTCTTATAAAATACTGTAGTGCTGCAAAGCGTGCCACAGTAGATCTGTGCTGGAAAGCTGTGGACAGTTGAGGTTTCCCAGAATGTGTCCATTGCATGTCCCCGAAACACAGAGGGTAACATGCAAATATAATATAGATTTTAATAAACATGTGGAGGAAAACACATACATTGTCTAAGGAAAACTGTTCATTTTGCTTTATATTTAATATGGCAGAAGTGACAACAGTACACTTGCATTAAATGGGAGCTATCTGTATTTTGCTTCCCACTTCTTTAGCCCACCTCTGCTTGTAACTGTATCAGTGGCTGTGGTGACTGGGGAGTTTCCATTCATTCCATATTAACTTGTCCCTGTATCTTCATTCTGCCCAGAACAGTTCCATTCCACCATGTGGAATAATCTATATTTACTTTCTTCCTATCAGCTTATTTTGGACACACCAAGATATTAGACATGCAAGATGCTGATGCACATCTGCAAGCTGCTGATTAAATAAAAAATGTGCAGCAAAACTTCTGGTGCTGATGGAGATGTTTTGAGAGCACAGCTATGGGAGCAAATGGAGTGGGATTAAAGTCTGCAGGAAATCTTGCACCTTGGAATACCATCCAACAACTTCCATTGGCTTTTCAGGATGCTGTTATCATTGTGGCTGAGTCTAACATCTACTTTGAGAGCTATCAGAGATTGGTTGCTTAAGATTTGCAAATATTTGTTCATCCATGGCCTGATAAACAATCCAGCCAGAGACACGTGGAACTCACAACCTCCCAGGCTGAACAGAAAATAAAACATGGAACCAGTCATAATATTTTGGACACACTTCTTTGATAGTCAACTGCAGGCTGGTTGCAAAAACCACTGCCTATGAAACCTTCCAGCGGCTGAGTTCTTGGCCTCATGCTCTTGTGACAGCGGCAAAGGGCTTGCCCAAGCTTGGGACTTCCTTCCTTCAGGTAAATTTAATAAAACAAAATGTCAGCTCTTGCTTTCTCCATCCCCCAAAGCAGGCCCTAACACTCTGCCCCCAAAGTGCTTGATTGGATCGAGAAGTAGGGGATGTTCAGAGTCTCTGGCTGAAGTCTTCCACAGCACCTGCTACCTGATGCTTTAGCTGGAAAAGGCAGGGGGCGTTTTCGCACTGGCTTTTTTCTGGGGCGAGCACCGGAGTGGGCACCGGAGTTTCTGGTCAGTTTCACATCAGTTGCTCCGTGCTCACAAACTCCTCCGGAGTTTCACCGCACTGCTCAGGAGTATCCCTGGAGCAAGAAAATCCTGTTCCTGGCGGTGTTTCCTGTTTACTTCGTTGGAGAAACCTAGATGAGAACACACCCACTCGCCCGTCCTCCATCTGGCCCGCCCCGCGGTGGGCGTTTCTTGAATTTTTTTTTTTGAAACGAGCCCTCCTAACGTTATATCGAAATAAGGAGGCAGGGAGGCAAGATCGCAGCACAGGGACTGCGTTGGCGAGGTGGATTTGCCGTTTCTTGGGAGCAGGAGCCGGGCGCCATTGGCCCGAGAGCTCCATGTGCTTGCTCCCCGGTAACTGCTGCCCTTTGTTTGGGCTTCCCCGGCAACAGCCTGTGCAGAGCTGGTGGTGGGTGCTTTCCTCTAGCAATCCGTGGAGAAGCCGCGGCAAGCGGGCGGGCGGGCGGGCTGGGGAAACTTGCCTTCCTTTCCGCTCCCTGTGTGCGGTCCCACGATCCTGAAGCAACACTTCCCCCCCTCCTTTTTTTTTTTTTAAAAAAAGGCCCTTATAACGTTATAACATCATAATGAAATTTTGATGCAGCAAGGGAAGACGGCACAATTGTTGTCTTTATATAATAAACACACGTTCACATCTACTATGGGGGGGGTGAATTTGCTGTTTATTGGCAGCCCCTGCAGAGCAGGCTGGGCGCGCTTCTTTGCAGAAAAGTCACAGAAATGGATTGAACTGTTTTCAAGGGGCTATAACTATTCCTGCGGAGCGGGGAGACTGCTCTGCGTGTCATGCTGCTCCTCCTCAGCTGCCGCCACCACCACCACCATTTATGTAATTTTTTTTTTTCTTAACACGGGCCAGCTGACGCCATGTTGCCCATCCTCCATTTTGTTGCCTTGATCGGGTTAAGCACACGACATTTCAGTTCACATCGGAGAATCCACCCATGGGGGGGGGGGGGTCCTCCTTGTAGCCCGCCAATCGTTTTGCACCAACCCAGAACGGCGGGAAAATTTGAATACTGAGGAGGGACTTGATGAATTCTGGGAAGAGGAAGGCGGGTGATGCACTGTTGTCATTCCACTATGACGTTATAACGTTACCACGCATGCGTTTAAAAAAAAAAAAAGGAAAAGCGGGGAACAAGGGAGGAGCTGGGGGGGAGGAAGGGGAGGGAAGGGGAGGGGAAATGCAAGGGGCGGGCACAGAGAGCATCGAAGCAACCCAAATGGGAACAGAAAACTTCAGGGGGGGGAGAGGAGCAGATTGCTATAGTGCGAAAACGGCAGGTTTGCTCAGGAGGAGTCGCAGAGGGGGAAATGAGGAGGAAGTGAGAGGCAACTGGCCAGTCTGAAAAGGCCCAGGGATTGAAAACAAGGCCTTTGACATGCAAAGCACATGCTCTGCCGTTGAACCCAGCCTTTCACATTCCATCTGAGGTATCGGTTTGCCTTGGATATATTCCTATCTCTCCTGGCAAATAAACCTGGGAAATGTACTAGCTCACAAAAACTGTTATTAGCCGACTCATCCAATCATCCCTATGTTCGTTACCTAAAAGAAAATGGGAATAAACTTTTATGAAGTTTTTCTGCTGGAGGTAATTATTATTGGCCATAGGGGAGCAGGCAGAGTTATGTGAGTGTCTTCAATGGGGTTTAAGCAACCTAACCGCAGTAGGATTGCAGTTGGTTTTCCTGCTTTGTATTTCAAAAGGTTCTCATTTTCCATTTTTTGGACATTTGACTTTTGTTTTGCATTTCTCCCGCTTCCTATTATAGAACATTTGACTGGCTACCCTATATTCTTTTCTTCACAAAAAAATCCAGTAATTTCAGCAAAGATTCCATATAGAGGCCCCTTTCTTGCAATTTCCCCCTGGAAATATTTGGCCCCCCCCAATAATATTACTCATGCAAAATAAGAAAATTTGCAAAACAGTGTTTAAGTTTGGGTGCAAGTTTAATAAATACAAAATAACTTCTGTGCAAAATAATGACAATTTCTAAGGCAACTTTGAGTCTTCTTTGTGAAATGAGATGACATGTCTTCCACTCCGGTTTACTCAGCTGCCCTGTCACAGGTATATTATATGCAGGTATAAATGTAAGGCAGAAAGGTTAATACCTTGGAGATAATAGTGTTGTTGACTGTGCTGAATGAACAGCCACTGACTTCTACAGTTGATATTAGCATCTTTCCTTTGTCTCTTAAAATCAAGTTCAACGTTAGAATTAAAATAGTGCAACCCTCCATCCTGATTTTTTTTTAAAACCCCCCCACTATTAAATGGTGGTATTCATCCATGGGCGTAATGTTTACAAGCTGCACATTGATGCATGTGCTCAACGGCATGAAGGATGAGTCTACTCATCACATTCCTGGCAGTGTCTGCCACAGAGAATCTCCTTTATGTAACTGGACAAATGTGCAACATGGGGCTTGCAACTGTTGCATTCCTTTCGGGCTTTATGTCTGAACTTGGGATTCTGATTTTGCCTAGTCTCATTATCAAAAAGGTTGACTTCTCACCACTGTGCCCATGCCCAGATGTTTATGGGTGCCCTGCATGTATGTCTGCCTCAGACAGGCTCAAGCCACATAAAGAAGGGCTGCCCTGCAAGTAATACCATAACAAGACCAACAGAATAAATACTGTGCATATGCCGTTCTCTCCAATGTCACAAATATTTGATAAATCATAACTATTGTTTTAAAACTGTGCATGTGTATTCCTCAATTTATAACAATTGTTCACAATCATACATGAAATAGCTTTTAGAACAATATGCACACACAATTTTAATCAAGTGGAAAGCGGAAAGCCAGTGAAACATGCGGCAAAAAGCCGAACAGCTTCATTTCTAACATTCAGTGACGCTTCCAATTCTTTACAATGCTTTATAACCTTCATAATAAGCTTTTAAGAACAATATAAATGTTGAAAATAACAACATCCAACATACAAAAAATGAGAAGTAAAGTGAATTGTATATCAAGGAAACAACCTGTTTCGTTCTCAATATCTGATGACAATTTTAACGCTTCACAATATTATAGGGGGCTAAGAGCTTCATCAATTGTAACGATTGTAACATTTATAAATGTTATCACAGCATAGTTCCATTTCAGCTTGTTGTCATAAGAGGTTTTAAGTGTGCCACTAAGACCACTGACGAGTTCTTTCTTGTTGAGGACTGTCTTTTTCAGAATGCGCCAATATCAGTAGCACATCTTAATTCAACTGGAACCACCACATATTTCAATCTTTCCTCCAGCCAATTGCATGCTAAACCAAGAATGACAGCCTCTTTTCTCTTGATCCAGCTGGCCAAAGGTTATAAACTGAGACATAAACTTGCATGATTTTAATACAACAGTTATGATTTACTGAATTTTTTTTAACATTGCAGTGAACGGCATACACACAGTATTTATTCTGTTGGTCTTGTATTCTATACTGTGTCCTCTTATTGTTTTGGATTTCATTTTAGTAATACTGTAACAGCATGACTGCTCTGTATCCTTGGTGCTTAGGTGGGGAGGCAACAGTGGGAGGGCTTCTAGTGTCCTGGCCCCACTGGTGGACCTTCTGAGGGCACCTGGTATTTTTGGCTACTGTGTGACTGAGTGTTGGACTGGATGGGCCATTGGCCTGATCCAACATTGGCTTCTCTTATGTTCTTAAGCCCCAAAGAGACAATACTTAATCAGGATTAAAACTAACCATGGTTTTTTCCCTTAACTCTAGCTGATCTCAAGCATACAGGGCAGCCATGGTTGACACTGGCAAGTAAGAGAACCATGGCTAGCAGAGAGGCAAGGAAGGCAGTAGAAAAGGCCTCACTTGTGATTTGCAGGGTACAGATGCAATGCAAAGCCTGCTTGCAAACCTGCTACATGCCAAGGTTCTAAGTCCTGGCCAATCTTTCACTGTGGTTCAGGAATTAAACTACGCTGCTTAACCATGGTGAAAGAAAACAAACCGTGGTCCCACAAGATGTTTGCATAGGGACTGCAGTTTCTTAGGTCTGTTTCATGCAGACATTTTTCCTGGTCACCTTTCCTCACTGTCTGGAGAACAGAGAGGCCAGGGAGAACATAGTGCTCACAAAACAACATCTGAGTCCAGTGGCTCCTTTAAGACCAGAATTAAACTTTGTTGGTCTTAAAGGTGCCACTGGACTCAGACTTTGTTCTATTGCTTCAGTACAACATGGCTACCCCACCTGACTCTATAGTGCTGAGAGGTTTAACCTGTCTTCAAAAGGATGACAAAATGTGGAAGACTTCAGAAATGGATGCAAGCTGCTATTTCACCTAACTACTCACCTGTATGTGGACATGTCACTAAGCAGCTATCAAAGATACACTGGGCAAGCCAAGCAGGAAATGGGACCATCCTTGCCAATCACCCTACTTGCCTCTTGCAAAAGTGATTTCAGGGGAGTCTCAAGTCTGGAGCACATTCCTTTCAGCTCTGACTTGTCCCACTGAATGGCTTACCTCTTCATAAATGCTTTGTAACACAATCAAGTTAGCTTCCTTGAATCTATCACAACCCAGGATGATTTTGTGAGATATGTGAGGGGGAGGGTACATTCACATGTAACACACATCCTTCCATGTGATTCTTTGCACACTGAAAAGGACACACTTGTACATACATTTCCCATACAAGCCAACTTCTGTCTTTCTGTACACCTGACTATGTTGACTCCTGTGGAAATTGATGTAAGCATGTGCATACCAAACCCAGACATCTCTGGCACATGATACATGAATATGTGTGCATATAAATCATATCTGCCTTTTGCAAGCACTTGCCTTAACATCTGTTCTCTTGCTTTCTCCTTTATGCATGCATGTGTGTGTGTGTGCACGCACACACACACACTACAGATGTACAGAAATACACACAAGTCCTATAGGCTCAGTTTAAGTGCTGGCTTATGAATGGAGCTTAATTGGTGTTTCCAAGGAAGCACCCCTTTGGGCAGACCGGCTGTGCTTTTTCCAAGTACGATCCCTCCCATTTTGCAGGCGTTGGTGGCGAGACGGGTTGGCGTCAGGTTACAGATCCGGAGGGTATTTATATTAATGTATGTGCTGGCAGAGGTGGGTGGTATTCCCCCTCCCTTTCTGTTGTTAAAGAAAACAAATTAAAGATGCCTGAAGCAAAATACATGGCTGTCATCTGTTCTGTGATTCCTTTCCTGCAAAGGATCACTCCCTGACATGGGGGCCCTAGCCCAGATCTTCTTGGCTAGATTTCAAACATGGTTTGCTGTAACCAATGACAAAGGGCAGGACCTGCACTGAAAGGGAGAAAGGGTGACCTTGAACTTTTTGCTGAGACAACAAGTCAGAAATCTGATCCCTGGTCTCAGAGGCAGTGCCTGCAGTTAGAAGTGTTGTTTGGGTTTGTCGAAGGAGTCGCTGAGCTTTTTCAGTGTCTTTTTAATCCTCAAAGCTGTAAGTCTGGCTGAGGGGCTCGGGTACCAGCATTCCTTCATGATCTTAGCCAGGGCAGACAAAGTCTGGGGAACACAAAGGGTGGGGGGAGGGAGAGAAGGAGAAAGGAAACTTTATTGTGAAGAAGAAACAACTGCAACTTTCAGCTAGTTTAGATTTCCAGTTAGTATCCTTCCATGTAGCTCGAATCCTGTGTTTGTATTGTATCAATTACAGTTACGCAGATTACCCACTGAGAAATTGCTAATTGCACTGAAACTCTATTTCTTCCCTCAAAATCCCTCAGATGATTCTCCTGAGAGGGCTCCCCTTCACAATTTACCTCAAAAATTGCCTTTAGACAAAATTTGATGGCAACTCCAGTCCTCAGTCTTGCTAACTTTTCCGTATTATGGAGGGTTTCCTCACCAGACTCCCAATGTCTATTTAGTACATATTATCTCACCCTTCCTCCAAGATGCGCAAGAGTCATATACATGGTCCTTTTCTTTTCTTCTTACAACAGCCCTGTCAGGTAGCTTAGGCCTAAAGAGCATAGCTTGCCCAAAATAATCCAGTGATTTTCATGGCAAACAAGGATTTGAACATGAGTCTCCCAAGGCCTTTTCTAACCACTGCACCAAACCATTAGTAGTGGTGAGAGGCAGGTGACATCCACAGCAAATCCTGAAGAATAATCTTCATTATTTGTGGGTCCCATGGTGGGAATTTATGAAACCTTCTTTTGTTTCCCTCATTTTTTAAAATTTCAGCTGAAAAACCTCTAGATTCACCTCACACTTTTGCTCTAGATGACACTTGGTGGCAATAGTAGTATTTATGGTACCCCACAAACCTATGGTAGGGAGATATTTTCATGTCTCATTATTACAAACAGGAAAAATGAGATCCAGAACACTAAGGCTATGTTGCCACTGCAGATTACTTTGCTTCAATCTGATGTAATAATATCAGTGTAAAAGGCAGGACAAACTGATAGCAGAATTTGTGCTTTTTTCCCTGGGTATTCAGTGAAAAGGTTATGCTTTGCCGTGCAGCCAGATCTTGATTTAGCACACTAAAGCAGAGCTCTGGAAAATGAGAATGATTCTAAAATGTGGCCTTGTCATTAAAAAAATTGGATCAAAATGAATAGCAAAGCAGTCACATGGTCTCTTCATCATATGCTCAAGCTGTATCTAACCAACCCATGTCTTTAACCCTGACTGTGTGAATCAGACTCATGAAGTTTTACATAAATAAGTTAAAAACTTATGTCCTGCAGCAAAACGGTTAACTAAGAAAGAGTTTCAGGATGCTAAGCCAAACCAATTCCTACGTGGACTAGAATAAGAGATCTCAGAGCTGTGCATGCTCTATGGAAAGGCAAGCGGTTGTCCAGGCCCTCCTCATTCTGTACCTCAGCTGCTTTCTTCTTTGCATGTGAAGACTCAAGGCACTCTGGAGAAGCTTTGGCCAGGTCCACCCTTCATTATTTATTTTATTCATCTACTTCATTTGTACTCCACCTTTCTCCCCAGTGGGGACCTAAGGCTGCTTACATCATTCTCCTCTCCTCCATTTTATCATCACAACAACCCTGTGAGGTAGATTCAGGTGGGTGGCTGTGTTGGTCTGAAGCAACAGAACGAAGTTTGAGTCCAGTGGCACCTTTAAAAACCACAAAGTTTAATTCGTGCTTGCACACAAAAGCTTATACCCAGAATTAAACTTTGTTGGTCTTAAAGGTGCCCCCTGGACTCAAACTTTGTTTCTGTGAGGTAGGTTAGGCTGAGTGTGACTGGCCCAAGGTCACCCAGTGAGCTTCTATGGCATGAGTAGGGATTCAGACCCAGGTCTCCCAGATACTAATCCAGCACTCTTACCATTGCACCACACTCAGCCTTTTGTTTTGAGCCAGGCTTTAGCCTCATCTACCCTCCTATTTCATAAACAGTGACAAGGCTCTTGGTTTAGGGAGACCTGGGTTCCAGTCCACATTCAGCAAACTTATTGGATGACCTTGGACCATTCACTGTCTCCTAGCCCAACATATCTCACAGGGCTGTTGTGAAGACAAGATACTGACAACTCCCATGTACACCCATCCTGAGCTCTTGGAAGAAGACTGGCATATGAATGCAGTACAATAGATACAAGTTTTCTTTATGCAGTTCAGCAGCTCAGTTCTCTATGTGAACCCCAAGATCCAGACAACAAGATATGGTAAGGGGGTAGGCCCTGCTAAACCACTGTTGTTGTGAACACTAGGAAGGAGAGGAATGTTCCATAGACAAAGTGGCCTATTGAGAGCCAGTTTGGTGTAGTGGTTAAGTGTGCGGACTCTAATCTCGGAGAATCGGGTTTGATTCCCCACTCCTCCACTTGCACCTGGCTGGATGACCTTGGGCGAGCCATAGCTCTGGCACAGCTGTTCCCTCAAGGACAGCTTGGGAAAGAGCTCTCTCAGCCCCACCTACCTCACAGGGTGTCTGTTGTGGGGAGGGGAAGGGAAAAGGAGATTGTAAGCCGCTCTGAGACTCCCTTGGGGAGTGGAGGGCGGGGTATAAATCCAATCTCTTCTTCTCTTCTTCTACTGTAGGAAACAGGATGTTGGAGTAGGTGGATGATTGGATCCAGCAAGGCACATGTTCTGATCATCTCCCACTGGCTGTTGAGGATGCACCAGGTCTTGTTCATATATATTCACCTTCACAGCTGCCCCTGCTGCCTACAAATAGTAAGGGTTGATGCCCACCAGTTTTTCTGCTCAAACTTGTCTGGTTCCCCTCCTCATGTAGCTTTAGTCTGCATGGAATCCACAACCCTGGCATAGCCTGTGGGGGGATAAGAATGGACCTCCCCACCCTTTTGCAGGGTTCACGATTTCGCATCCAATACCAAATTTCATCCTTGCACAGTGTATCTATACATACTGATTCAGGACGAGGTGCAGCTGCTGCAGCTTTGCCGGACTTCTGCTTCCTCAGCCCTCTCAGGCTTCCTATGCAGCACTGCTATTAGTTCTGCTTGCCACAGCAGGGCGGGGTGAGATGGGAGACAGGCAGACTGGAGCAAGCAGCCGGTGGGAGAGCCTACCGCGTCTCCTGGTTAATTGGTAGCTTTAAAGCAACTCTCCGAGCTGCAACTTGGCCATCCTGGCGGCTCTTAATGTTCTTTCTCTCTGAGCACAAATGGAGCCACCCAGTTTACCCTCAGGTAGGTTACATGGATGCCATGCAATGTTCAGTTCATACTTCACTGCGGTGGGGTGAGCAATTTTCATTCTGTGGGCATTTTGTCTGAAGGGATGGGGAACAGTGTCAGCAGGCAGTCCTGGTTCACTGGGCTGCCCAGGAGTTGAATGACATTTGCCTTTTCTGCAGGTCACTTACTGGGTCAGAGTACAATCGATTGGGGATGGTGGGTGTCTGCTGGTCAACACAAACCACTTTCTTCATTTCTTCAAAGCTGGGGTCAATCGGCACCAAGTCAAAGAACGGAGGTTTGTAATCTTCTACAATTCCTGTAGGATGAAAAAATAAGTGTGAGGGGGGAGAAGCCCAAAGTGAAAGCGTGCACCCCTTGCAGGAAATGCTGTCCAGACTGCTGTGCACCTGACTGGTCTCCTCATCTGCAGAAATTTCTCTCTGTTCTGTCTCACTCCAGTCTGAACCCCGGGGTGGGAATATGAAGGTGATGGAATTTATTTATTTACTTCTTTTACTTTTCTCCCCAATGGAGATCCAAAGCGGCCGACATTGTTCTCCTCTCTTCCATTTTACCCTCACAACAACCACCCTGTGAGGCAGGCTAGGCTGAGATGGTCAACAACAACAATTTTACAACAGTTTTATTTTTCAGTCAATGACCAGCATACACAAAGGATTACATAAAATCAAATGATCAAATCTGGCAACTTTAAAAATTTCACTCAAACTACTGTATGCGTTTTCCCATCTTTGTACACCTGTGCACAAAATTTAGCCACTATTCGGGTTGTTTCATGGTTCATATCGGACAGAAGATAATCAAGTTTAATTTTGTTTGATCTGCTGGTGTCACCCAGCAAGCTTCCATGGCACGAGTCAGAATTCAAACATGGGTCTCCCAGTTTCTAGTCTGACTGTCTAACCACTATACCATGCTGGGTTGTATGATGGTCTGGATCCAGATTAAATTTTCTATCTGCCTAACAAAAATCCCTCCCTCCCTCTCCCCCTGCAGTTCGCTGAGGACCAGGGACTATAAGGAATGACCTGAGGGGGTTTTGCAGTGGGAAGGGCAGAATTGGTAAAAACCGACAACTTAATCAGGAATCAGCCCAATGGAAACATGCTTATTTTTCAGTGCTTTCAGTCCTTCAATTCTGCCCAGGAAAGGACTACAGTCTAAGGTTCTTGCACTTTATCTGAGGTTAAAAAAAAGCCTTCACCCCAGCAATGGCCCTGAAGTCCATTTTTTTCTCCCATGTAAGTGAATAGTTGCCATTCATTTTGGGTGATAATGGCGGTGGAGGGAACACTGCATTTTGGCAACTTGGTGGCAACAATCCCACAACAAGATGCAGAGACACACTGCGTCCTCAGAAATACTGGGAATATAGCTCACCACAGGCACCTCTCCCAGTGAGGGTGCTTATGAACTTCAGAAGTTGAGGTGCACCCTAGTTGGAGTGCTCATGACCACTGAGAAAACACTGACAGAAACAACAGAGATTACTTGTTGTCTATCAACAGATTAAAAATAAATGTCTATACAACCGAACAATTTAAAAACATTATCTAAATTTATTTTGACACCTATGCACCCAGAACAAGTGTCCACCAACTGCCAATGTATGTGTGCCATTTTTTTTTGATTTAAAAAGTGCCAGAACCCATGTATGTTGCAGTGATTGCTACCTATTCCCCACAGGACTTGGGAGAGCCTGCCCCCCAGAAGGTGCTGCTACTCAATACTCAGTGAGACAAGCACACAAAAAAGTCCTGCATAACTCTAACAGACAGCATTTACTGTTTCTTATGTTTGGAAAAGGGCAGTGATGAAATGAAGGGTGTCGTATTGACGGGCAAAGGTGTACATGGCACCATCAATGTAAGCAAAAATGTAGAGGTGTTCTTTAACTCGCATATTTAAAACGCAAGACTTATTTAATTCAAGTCCTGCTTGTCCTGTGAAAATTCATGTCTTACGCTGTTGGCGCTACAAACTCTGATCAAATATTGATGAATCTCAGGAAGACACAAAGACCCCAAGCCAATAAGCCAAGAGGCTGGGTTTTACGTTCTGATTTGCTAGAACATTTCAGACAGAATTATCTTTCCTGCAGTCATTGTATCAGAGACAGCAAGAAGTGGATAAAACCAACAGTTACCTTTTTTTAAGACACTCGTTATTTTCTGAGACAGACTGAAAAGTTTTAGGTTGCTTCCGCACAAAACTTTTGCCCCATTCTGATGACTAAACTGGAGCACTATCCTCTTCTTTTTTAAGCATCTACTGAATGTTGTCCTTGATTTAACTTACTTCTGGGTTTCACCCCACTTTCTCCTCCGTTATTTCCACAGTTGGTTTGCTACAATCTTTTCAGAAAGGTTGCAGTCAAAGCAGGTTGCACACTGTGTAGATGGATGGTGTGCATTTTCAAAGCTCCTGCCCATATCAGTGCTATTTTATTCCCATCATTCCACTGCATCCCATGCAGGGCTGCTAAGAGCCACCATGGACCACTGGACAAAGATTCCACCTGCCCCCCCATTATGACCCTGATCCAAACTAAACATCAGAACAAAATGAAAAAAGCACTTGGCTTGCTGTTACCATGGTCCTACAATCATAAAAGAATTGGCCTGTCTCTCCGTGTTTCTTTCTTTCTTTCCTTCCTTTATTTATATCCCCCTTTTCTCCCCAGATGGGCCCCCAAAGTGGCCTACATTGTTCTCCTCACCTTCATTTTATCCTCACAACAACCCTGTGAGGTAGGTTAGATTGAGAGTGTGGGACTGGCCCAACGTCACCCAGCAGAGTTGGGATTTGAACCTGGGTTTCCCAGATCCTGGTTTGACACTTTAACCACTACCCTACACTGGCAGGCATAACTTATCAGAGAAGAAAGCTAGGAGACTCAAAATTGGCCACCAGCTTCAGGATGACCGTGGGAGTTCCATGGCCAAAACTGAAAGGCATGGGGAAATCCTAGCCCAGGTGAGACAAACCACCACCACACTGTGCTATTTGCAAGTGAAGCTAAGGGTCCCTGTGACAGGCATAACTCAGAAAATATTGATGCATGTTTGAAAGCTGGCTACTAACCCCAGAATGATGATGGAAGTTACAGTGCCAAAAATAAAGAGAACTAGAACACCCTGAACCAGACTATTTTCATGACAGACAACACGTAATAAGAAAGCATTCAAGCACCTGTCATGTCTCTTTAGCACTCAGACACCCAACCCACCTTGGAAGACTGCTGGGTGATACACTCTTGAGTCAGACCTACCTCACAAGGCTCTTGTGAGGATAAAATGAAGAACAGGAGAACAATGCCCACTTTCTCCCCACTGGGAAGAAAGACTGGGTATGGTATTTGTTATAAATCTAACTTTTAATGATAGTAAAAAGATTGCATCATTTGTCATACGGCAAAGTAGCCTTTACGAAGTGCTGTTAGATCTCCCACCAGCACAATGATTAACAACCCAGTGCCTGAACTGGGAGCTGTAACTTCTGTTCCACATGTATAACCGCTAAAACAGATTAATGCTCCATTACCATGCATGCAGAAGGTGGTGGTGGGGAAGCATCTTTCTACTACTTTGTTAGATTATGGGGAAATATTACCTCTTCCCCCCCTTCTGTTCATGATATTAACAAAGGTTTGCTACTATACTACTCTTAAATATATTCTGTCACCAAGCAGGATAGGGACGAGAAGGCCTTGAGACCAAGAAGTGAAAATAAAGGGGTGGGGGGAACATGGAAAAATTAGTTGGAGGGAGATAGAAATGAATGAGAAAAGTGTAGAAAAGAGGGGGAGAAATTAGGGAAAAGAGAGGGAAAGATTGTTTTACCTTGCTGCAACATCATAACTACTGCTTTGCAAGATATGGTTGAGCTGGGTGGAAGGAAAGGAAGAGAGAAAGGCGAGACCAGAGGTGTCAAACAGGTGGCCCAGGAGCCGGATCAGGCCCCCAGAGGGCTTCTATCAGGCCCCCAGTGGAACTGGCTGTCTCCTGCTTTTTCTTCCAGATCTGCTACTGCGTCATCGTAGCTTGCTTTGCCAGACTTTCTTAGTCACTCAGGAGAGATAGCTAGGCAAGCTTCTCTCCACCCCCCCCTTCCCAGATAGTAGGCTGATACTGACCACTGAAGAAGACTATAATTTTTGTACACAAATACATAGCCCTCAATCTGTGCCATCAGGCCTTCTCATGTTCTTGACCAGCACATAAAGCAATTTATATACGAAAGCTTGCAATGCCTAGCCATTTCATGTTTTCCCCTGGGCCCTAGGCTCAGAACTCTGAGCATGAGATTTCTGTAGTGAAGGTCAATAAATCAAAAGTAGGTTTGCAGCTTACAGATACACACTCAAACAGCATACTCCAGATTGCAACAGCACGGACATTTTGATGCAGTAATTCAGAACAAGAGGCGTCAGTTATCAGAGACTGTTAAATAAAATATTGCAAGAGAGCTAATGTTTTAAGCATGTTTTTAAGTAAAAACACCCCTTTGCGTTTGTGCCTTTATAAAGTTTTTATCTCTGCTATGTGGCATTACACCTTATGACACACATGGCCTGGCCCAACAAGGACTAGGGTTGCCAAGGCTTACCTTTTAAACAGCAGGGAGTCCTGGGCCCTAGCGCATCACTCTGCGATGTGCCCAGCATGATGACATCGCTTCCGGGTGGCGTCATCATGCTGGCCTGATCTGGCCACTTCGGGGGTGGGGTTCCCCCCACTGGCTGGATCCAGACCGGTGGATTGGGGACCCTTTTAGCGGGGGAATCCCTGCCCTCTCGGGGGGACTTGGCAGCCCTAACAAGGACTCATTTATGTCAGATCTGGCCCTCATAACAAATGAGTTCGACACCCCTGGGATAGACTACTGGAGTAAATTACCTTGGTTAGCAGGCTGCAGGTCGACAGTTAGTGTAGCAGCCATCAGCTGGGGTTGCTTGTCTTGCTCCATTGCTGGATTAGTTGATGGGTTCAGGATCTGTTAGGCCAGTTTGCTTCGGTCTTGGAGAAAGGGAAGTCTAGTCTTTTTCTGTGCTCAGACACTGGGGTGGATGCATCATAACACTGGCTTCCAGGGCTCTCCAGCTGACTCCCCCCCCCCCGAATTTTGTCCCCCTCTGTCAGCAGCCCTGACTCCATGACACAGATGAGGCAATGGGGGGGTGGGGAGAGACAAGAGGATGACAAAAGAAAACACAGAGAATACCCCTGTGTGGACACTCCATTATTACTGTGAATGCCTCTGTGTTTTCAGCAGAAATGGCTACATAACAGAGAAACCTTTCCATGTTGAAGCAGCCTTAGATGTCAGAAATGATTTGTGGGCAGGAAATGTTCAAGCAAAGGTTACTTTCTATTATAGCACACAGCATGAATTTTAGCAAAAGGAATTCCTTTCTCCTGGAGCCCCAAGAGCTCAAAAGCAGCCTAGGGTCTTAAGGGGCTGGGCCAGAGACATTACAGGCCATTGTCTCCGGGGGAGGCTCAGCACATCCTGAAAAAGTTCGGGGGGGGGGGGATCCAGCTCCCCAGCCCCCCTGAAATTGACGCCTATCTCCAAAGTGATGCCAGCATGCTCCATGGATTTTAAATCATTCAGAATATCCTGAGATCCACATTTACAATCCACAACCTCTCTGGAGTTACATACATTCAATGCTAAGCAACGCATTGGTATTTCTGATGCTAAGACACAAAGCAATTTCAAAGATATAAGCAAGACACTGCAGTGTTTGGCACTCATAATCTCCTCCATCCATGTTGCTTCTGGTTTATGTAAGGATTCAAAGAAATAACAAATTGTCACCACAGGGAGATTGCTGATGGAGCTATGGGGACAGGCAGGAGAATAAAGGGTGGACACGTTTTTTAAAAAGGCTCCGTGTTGAAATCAGCAGATAAGGATGCTGAAGGACACTAATTATTACTGATATACATGCATGTGCCATCAAGCTACAACCGATTTATGGCAGCCCCAGCAAGGGGCTTTCAAGTCAAGTGAGAAGCAGAAGCGGTTTGCCATGGCCTCCCTCTACAGATTCTTTCCCCATTCAAGTACGGACACTGCTGAGCTCTGATGAGACAGGGTTATGCCATTCCATTCCTCATCCCCATTATTACTATGCCATCATACTGATATTTGCCTTATAATTCAGCAAATGTTAGTATCGCTCTCATTAAACACGGCTGTACAGAAATCACACATTTCAGTTATGAGTGGTACACATCATCACCATCATTATCTGATCCTGTTATCCAGCCTATAAGGAAAGGTGACATTCCTTTCTAGGAAGTACTTTGGATGTCACAACAGCCAATATGAATTGTAGTGTGCATTAAGAAATTTGTTTTTGGTGGCAAACTACTATGGACCAAATCAGGCACATCTGCAGAGCCAGTTTGGTGTAGTGGTTAAGTGCGCGGACTCTAATCTGGGAGAACCGGGTTTGATTCCCCACTCCCCCACTTGCACCTGGCTGGATGACCTTGGGCAAGCCATAGCTTTGTACCAGCTGTTCTCTCAAGGACAGTTGTCTCAGAGCTCTCTCAGCCCCACCTACCTCACAAGAGTGTCTGTTGTGGGGAGGAGAAGGGAAAGGAGTTTGTAAGATGCTCTGAGACTCCCAAGTGAGTGAAGGGCGGGATATAAATCCAATCTCTTCTTCTTCTTCTACTTGCTGGGTATGAAACACATGCTGCAAATACATTCTGGTAAAGACACAGCAGTGCTTGACAGGCAGGAATTTTCCAGTGCAAAAGAGATGGCATGTTACTGGTGGGTGAAATGGTCATTTATGACAATAAAGTTTCAAGAGAATTCTCTGATGCTTATCAACAAAGTATGTCTCCTTTCTGACAAGCAATCCCGAGGAGCACTCCCAAGAAAAAAGTTTGCAAGGGCCATGCAACAGATACAGTTTCTCAGTGTGAAAGCTGCTTTAAACTTGGAAGACCATAAACATGTCACGGGGTGCTTTGCCGACATCAATATCTTAATCCTGCCCCTGTATAACTAAACCAAACATTTTGACGTAATCTGCCATGCACAGTGAAAAAGACTCACATTAAAGCCATGCAAGGATCAGTAGGCTGCAAGATTATCTTTACACATTCTGGAATTGGATGTGACGCTACTTGAGCTTCGTTCCTTAAGGGTATCTTGGCAGAAATTTGATACCTCTGCAAAACTGAAATGCTAAGCACTGGAGCATTGCTGTTTGGGTCAAAACGAAGTGTCAGCACAAAAGTATGCTGATTGCAATATACCAGTTGTTTTGTAGAGGGAAATATAAAATTTTGAATATGTTGTTATATAATGCCCTATCTAATCAAGGAAAGAGTCTTGGGTTGCTCTTGGACCCAGTCTTGCCTTTTGAAAAGCTGTTTGGACTGTAACTAGAAAGAGCTCTGTTTTGTTTGGCTACAACAAACTTACACGGCTACTCCTGTGTTATTAGGAGTGCTTAGTAAGTAAATTAAAACCTGGCACACATTGTATTAGGTATATTGTTTGTGTAGTTTGTTTTTACTGTTTTATTATTTTTATGTACTTATAAACTGATTTAAGCTCAGCTAAATGAAGTCTTTAAAAAAATTCCTGAAGCAAATTAATACTGAAAATAATTAGTTTGGCGCTGGGTATTTGTTTCCAATCAGAAAACAATGCATGCATGATTACCGAGTGAAAGCACATCTGCAGCGCATCATTTGGGAGATTTTAGGAGCAAGCCTAAGCCAGTCTACTCAGAAATAAGTTATTTAGTGAAGCTTACTCCCAGGAAAGTCCTCTTAGCATTGTAACTGTTGGAATGGATCCAATGACTCCTTCCTCCCAAGTCTTAACCCAACAGAGAAAGGCTCCTGTCGAAAAAGAAAAACTTTTCTGCAACAACAGAAGCCTTTCTTTATCAGAAAAAGTCATTCTCTGTGGGAGGAAGTTTTTCTCCCTTGAAGGAATTCCTAGCTGAGGAAAGTCATAGGATCATCCAATCCACAGAGGGCAGCATTCCTGATCCTAAATCTGACTATGGAAATACGGAGATGAACACTCCAGCCAGTAAGAACTGAGACGAGTCTAGCACCAGAAAAGTTACTGGCCATGATGTGCCTGCAATTACAAAATGAGTATTAGAGTCACTCACAAGCCAACTTTATGGCGTGGAAAATACTTCACAAAAAACTTGTCAGCGGGACTGTGTAAAAACTGTACTAATAGAACCAGGATGAGTGATTAAGCAGAGATTAATTGACACAGAAATGCAAGAATTTAGAAGTCGTGCTTCTGGACACTGTTCTCCCATTTATTAGGGGATTTTTAAAAAATGGGCTGCTTGTAGAGTATTTTTCCTGTTTGATTGATCCACACGTTAGAAGGGTGTTTATGCTGGCCCATTTCAATGTGCTACATGGGAGATTTAAAAAAATACCATTCTCTGATAGGTTATGCCCCTGTGGGCTAAAGGAGATAGAACGCATGGACCATGTACTTCTGTCTTGTAGATTTTACCAGGATTTATGTGCTTATCATCTCGTTTCTATACTGCAGTCCTTGGAGGGAAAATCTGAGAAAACTCAGGCTGCGGTCACACGGCCCTTAAATGCGGGAGGAAGGGCTATTTCCTCCCACATTTAAAGGGGCCGACCACACGGCCCGCCCCAAGTCCCACGCTGAAGCGGGCTCAAATGCGGGTTCCTCCCGCATTTTCCGACCCCGGGAAAATCAACAGTTTTCCCGGGTGTTGCGGAAGGAACCCGCATTTGAGGTATCTGGACAGCCCTCTCTCGCAATCATTGCGAGAGCAGGGCTGTCCAGATAGTCCCGCCGGCCATTCCCCCCCCCCCTTTTACACTTGGGCGCTTGGCCACTCAAGCGCCCAAGTGTAAAAGGGGGACCCCCCCCCCAAACTCACCAGGCGGCTGGCGGGTCCTTGGCCGCCACCGCTGCTTCTGCCGCGGCTGCCTCTTCTGCAGCCGCCGCCGTCGTTTCCACCGCGGCCACTTCCGCCACCTCTTCAGCGGCTGCCTCTTCAGCGGCCGCCGCCGCCGTTCCTGCCGCGGCTGCTTCTGCTGCCAAAGGGGTTGAGATGTGTAGACATCCCAACCCACGGTAGAAAAATGCGGCCCCTTTAAATCCGGGAGCCCTCCCGGATTTAAAGGGGCCGTGTGACTGCAGCCTAAGATAATGAACCTCCTAGCTTCAAATAGGTCTGATACCATGGAAGCGGTGGCAAACTTCCTTTATAGTGTATACAGGAGGAGAACTTTTTTCTGTCAGGATGGTTAGTTAACCAACTGTTTGTCTTCTTTCCTTTTCTGTATCCCTGAGTAAAGACTGTTGTTATGCCAGTAAAGGTTTGTGATGGTAACTAGGATGAGAACTAAACATGAAGTGGAATAATAATATCACTTAGTTTACAACCCTAATTTTGAAATCTGATATAATGTTAGAAGCTAGAGATCGCAGTGGGGCCTTGCTGAGGGTGGAATAGAAACTGAACCAAATAAATAAATAACTAAGTTAAATTAAGAGTGGGGCTACACTGACAGAAAGGACATTTATCTCCACACTTGGGGGACCCTCTCCAGGTTTGTAGAAAGATCTTAAAGCTTTCAAAAATACATTGGTCTTAAAAACAAACAAACACCTGCCCCAAACAAAAACATTGTTATGTCAGTGGGGCTCCCAGAGCCCTGTGGCTGGTGTGGCAGTTTCCGGGGGCCCTGCAGCTGGCATGGCGGCTCCTGAGGGCCCTGCTGCAGCAGCTCTGAGGGAGGCCTCTGAGGGGTTCTGTGGCTGGAATGGCAGCTCCTAGGAGCCCTGCCACAGTTGTGGTGGCTCCCAGGGCCCTTGCTGCAGCCGCTGCGAATCCCAAGGTGAGGGTCAGAAGAGGGGGTATATTGTCTGGGGGGTGGGAGAGTCAGAGAAAGGAAAGGGGGGGAGATTGTCTGAGGGAGAGGGGAGAGAAAGAGATAGAAGGTGAGAGAAAGGTGAGAGAAAGAGAGGGACAGATTGAGAAGGGGTGGAAAGGAAAGAAGGAACACTGAGAAGGGTTGGGGGGGGGAGATTGACATACAAGGGGTGAGGGGAGAAGGGTGTGTGTGCTTTGTCAGAGAAGGGGGAGAGAGGGGGGCACGACTGACATAGAAGGGGTGTGGGAAGAAGGGGGTGAGGGAATCAAACAAAGGTAGGGGAATAAACCCTCCATGCAAATTTCTTGTGGGTCCCCCCACTTTTATATATTCTAATAGCCAATACTTAAAGCTGCAGATCAGGGCCAGTGGAGAGTAAAGAGATTTTCCTGCAAACTTGGGGGATCCCCCAGGTTTGCAGAAAAATCTAAAAACTTACTGAAAATTGATTTTTTGGAAAAAAAACACAACAACACAAAAAAACCTCTGCAAACTCACCTCTCAGTGCTTGCGCACAAATGCTACTGCTGCTAGCCCTGCCTGTCCTCAGCAACCTCAGGTTCTCAAGATGTTGGAGCGCCACCAAAGCCAGGTGATGTTTCAAAGCTGCTGCTGATGTCATGTGGTGTGTTCTCCCACTGCTGATGCCAAAGAGGTCACAATTTCTCTTCATTTTGCCATGATTTGCAGCACTTCTCCCAAGCAGAGTAATACCCTTCTAAGTTGACTGAAGTCAGAGGAGACAGAGAAGGGTGTACCTCTGCTTATAGAGGATGGCACTGTTAGACTTCTTTACATATTTACCTTTGGTTTATACAAAAGGTTGCATAAAACTGAAGTGCAGAATGCAATATTTATTCATCTCCATGTTGAGGGACAGCATTAGGCCTGTTCACATATGTTACAGTGAATGCATGTGCAACTTGCATGTACACACATACATCTGTTTGTATGAAAGTGCCAATGCACATTCATTTTACAAATGAAACCGAGGACCAGGATCTGGATAAATATGGGGCTTCAATCACACCTGCAGCTGTACATGATTAAATGTACCATGAGAATTACTTAACACACCTATAAAGAAAAATTAAGCATGGGCTTTGCATTCCCTGTAACTTATGAACAGGGCTATTGTGAAAGTCACTCTCCACCTTCTGCACAATGAAGTGGCAGACAGAAGAGGCAGAATTCTAGACTGTACCACTTCAGGCTAAAGGTGGAGCAGGGTGGGAGGGTTTCAATCATTTTGAGTGCTCCTTGTATGTAGTAAACTAGCAAATCTAGAATAAAGGTGTAATGTAGTTCCTGTCCTTATGCTCAATTTTACTACATGCAGAGAGCTTTTCACATTTTTGAAAAGATCGCTCCTCACACAGTTTGAAGTGATGCCGTCCCAATTTCCACCAATTCAGTCTAGCACCTTTTAAAGGCCTCCTGGCTCACACATGCAGAAGCATGAGGTGGGAACAAGGCAATTAGGATGCTGAGGCAGAAGAAAGGCCTGCACCATTTCAGACAGCAGCTTGCCTTGTTCCTTCACATAAAAAAGTTCTTGCAAATATCCATCCCTATCCATCATATCCCACCCCTCTTTCCTTTAAGGATCAAAGTATACTTTAGTACTCTCTTTTATCCTTGCAACCACCCTGTGAGGTCGGCTTAGGCTGAAGGAGAGTGACTGGCTCAAGATCAGTTAGAAAACTATCAAAGTATGGATAATAATGCTACCTCCTAGCTTTGTTTGCTTTAACCGGGGGGGGGGGGGCATTGTGCCTCTGACAAAGGGTTATCAACTGTGGGTTGGAAAATTCCTGCAGATCTGGAGGTGGAGCCTGGGGAGAGGCCTCAGCAGGGTATAGTGACATAGAGTCCACCCTCCAAAGGGGCCATTTTCTCTAGGGCAGCTGCTCTCTTAGTCTGGAGAGCACTTGGAATTCTGGGAGGACTCCAGCCCTCATCTGGTGGTTGGCGACCCCACTTTGATATAACCCTCCACCTGCAATCTAGGAACAATCCATTCCACCACCTCAGCATTCTGCCCACTCATTCCCTTGCATATGTAAACTCTGGTTTAATGTATAGAAGGGTAAGTCTGCAACAGCTGTTACACAGGAGTCTAGAAGAAGATACCCAGGGCAAAATGTGAACAATAACTGACATTAACAATTTCTGACCCACTCATACTGACCAAGCATAACAGTGGAACAACTCCCTGTTCCTCAACCAACTTTATGCAGAAGAGCGGGCAGGAGGTCTCTTATCACTGAATGAGCCTCTGTTGGGAAGGTTTTGACTTCAGAAGTAAACTCCCTTCAGACCTATGGACCCGTGAAGCCACACAGAAGGCAATTTTTTCCTTAACAGCCCAGACTGATGTGGCTCTGGGCTGAGCCACATGGACATTCTGCAAACTGCCAAACTTAAGAATCACTTGGTATTGATCCATTTGGAGGACAGAGTGCAATCAGCAAGACAGGCTTTTAAAAACTGCCGAGATCATGACCAGTGTGCAGGATCAAATTAGAGAACCACAAAGTGAAAACTATGCAGATTTGCAAGGAGGGGCAGGAAATTAGCATTACTATGCAGCTGCACTAGGACATCAGCAAAAATACCTCATTTTTAAAAAAATTAGCGGCACAAAGCTAAAAATGCTCTTCAGAGCTTTTGCCAGAGGACTCCTCCTCCATACAAATTGCAGCCATGTGCAAAGCATGGTGGAGTTACAGCTAACTTAACGCAGGTATATGTACACACATACATGTTGCTAATGATTACAGCTTGCAATACCAGTGTCAGTGGGTTCTACGATGCATTCTGTACACTCGACATGTTCCCCATAATTATGAGATCGTGTGACTCCCATTTTTCACAGCCGCCGATAACACAGCAGAGAATCCCCTAGTGCTCGGCAGTATGGAAAACGGGGCTTTGCAGCTGCTTGTCAGTTTCAAAAAATGTCTTTTCAATTTCAACACCAGGGGTTCCCCCCTTTGCCTGCATTCCTTTCTGTCCCCTTTCATTCAACAATCTAATGCTAAAATGCATGCGGAACACCTGAACAAGGATTTAAATGGAAGGCGCTTGCTGGATGCTACTCCGCAGCTGCAATAGGGCGATTGCGTAAATTTAAAAATATTTTGGACACTAACCCCCCCATCACAAGTGACGGTGCACCCTGATTTAGAAAATGTGCTTTAAAAATTGTAGCTGCAGTATAAATACACCAAAGGAATAAGAACAGTGCATAAGGTGGGCACAGAATCTGAAGTCAAGATTAAAGGCTTACTGCTCTGAAAATCTGCAGTATGATTTGTGTGTGTAATAGGCCTAAAGAGCAGAACAGACTGCCTGCGCAATATTCTGAGCACCTTGTGCATCTGGCACCACCTAGTGGCCCAAATCTCTGCTCATCTGGGAGCCTCCAGCACCTGGCCTTTAATTAATCCATACTCACAAATATGTCCCTATGTCCTCACCCTTCAAGAATGTCACTCATTTGTAGATGATAATGTGTTTTTGGATGCTGATTGTCCCAGTAGTCAAGGCAGCACCAGTCTATGCCTTGTTACTAACTAAACGAAAGGCGTATTGCAAAGAACATTCTGGAGGTCGGTAATTCACAGGGTTGCATTGTCAGAAGCAACTTGACAGCACTTAACACACGCACACATAATCACCACCATCAAAAAACAAACAAACAAACAAAAAACCACTCATAGGGCATTTCTAAGCAACCATATCCCTGTATATATTGTGTAGGATATGATGCTGGGAGTAAAAAGAACAGTGGTGGTACAGAAGGAAACATGTAGGCACTTAAAGAGTTAATAGGTGTATAATGAAAGGCCATGAACTGAGAATGTAATAGGCTTGTTAAAAGGCAGTATTTAATCTGAAGTGAAGATGGGATTAGTCTGGCTGATCTGAGCCTTTATTGGGGGGTGGTTTTGTCTGCTTTGAATTAATGAATGGTTTTCTTTGAAGGGTCTTGCTGTATGCCTGGGGGGAGGGGTCAAGCAGAAAGGGGTAGGGGTCTTTCACCTCCAAACGAAACTCCTACCCGCTGGGAAGATCCATATGAAACATGGGAAGTACTGCTGTGAACTGGGAACAGAGAAGGATCCCAAAATTTACAGAAGCCCCACAGTGTGCTGCTGGGATTAATTTCAGGATTCAAGCCCCAAACAGATTTTGTATCGGCAGTCTTGATATTAGGCAGAAGTTTTATTAGCTAAAGAAGGAGCTGCTGAATCAATACAATTATCGTACACATCAGATCATTTTTCTTATATTCTAAATAGCAAAGTCAGGATATCTTTGGATTTACTTATTTATTTTTGGGATTTATATCCCACCCTCCCCACCTTGCGGCAGGCTCAGGGCGGATACTTAAATCTGGTGACTGGAGCTGTGAACGGACAAGCACAGATCTTTCTACAAACCTGAAAAGGGCCCCAGGTTTGCAGAAAAATGTGAAATCTAAAACAAAAACAAAAACCCAAACCCAACAATACTGGGTAGCTTAAAAAATCCAAAAGGGAGTATCTGTCGTTTTAAGCAATGGATTCCCTCAGTGGCTGTTGCTAGGCAACCACAGTATTCCAGGCTTCAGTTTCTGTGGGTAAAAAGGCAGGGAGATGATGTAGGCCCCTTTTCAGACCTATTTTGGCCTTTGAGGGAAAACTCATTGGGGCCAGGCTTGGCTAGGATAGCCAGATTCAGGTTGGAAAATTCCTGGAGATTTTGGGGTAGTCTCTGAGGAGAGCAGGGTTTGGGGAGGCCTCAGCTGGATATAATGCGATAGAGTCCACCCTCCAAAGCAGCGGGACAGATATCTGTTGTCTGAAGTTCAGTTGTTATTCTGGGATATTTCCAGGTCCCACCTAGAGGTTGGCAACCCTCAGTCTGGAAGCAACCTCTGGGTGACATGATACCACCCAACTTGCATGTCTGAACTAGGCCTGGCTGCTTGGTATTGTTCAACAGCAGCCAAACTATGAAAACTAGTGTGGTATAGTGGTTAGAGCTTCAGAGTAGGATCTGTGAGACCCAGCTTTGAATCCTCATCTTGCTGTGGAAGCTCACTGGGTGATTTTGGACCAGTCACATACTTTCAGCCTAGCCTGCCACACAGGGTTGTTGTCTGGATAAAAAAGGAGAAGAGAATAATGAAAGCTGCTTTGATCTCCACTGTGGAGAAAGGTGATGTATAAATGAAGTAAATCAAGAAAATAAATATAGCTGAAGATGGGAGGGAGATAAAAGGTAGGCTGGTGAATGGCTGAGAAGGAGAGAATGAGGCAGGCAGAAGATATGGGGATTGCCAAAAGGAGGGAAAGAGGTTAGGAAATTTCTAGAAATTTGGGGGCAATGCGGGGGGGGGGGGGACCTCTGGGATATAATGCCATAGATACTATCCTCCAAAACAACCATTTCCTCCAGGGAAACAAAGGCTGTCAAAACAATAATTTCCTCCAGGGTAATGAAAGCTGCCAGCCTACAAGTTGGGGCTGAAGATCACCCAGAATTACATCTGCTCTCCCGATGACAGAGATTGGTTCCCCTGGAGAAAATGGCTTACTTTGGAGGGTGGACTTTACAGTATTAAACCCTGCTGAGGTGGCTTCCCTCTCCAAACCTCACCCTCCCAAGGCTCCACCCCCAAATCTCCAGGGATTTCTCAACCTCAGTTTGGCAACCCTAAGGGGAATTGATCTCCGTAGTTAGGAGATCTGTTGTGATTCCAGGGGATCTCCAGCCCACATCCAGAGGCTGGCAACCTTAGAAGGAGAGGAGGAAGCAGGAACAGGGGAGAGACATTATGTCACCATCTGTCTTCCGTTTTTAAAATGGTGGAAAACTACTTCAGGGAGGAAGTGGGTTGGTGGTCCCATGGGTTCCCGGACAATCAGTGCTACTGAGCATGAACAGACTACATAGACATCCCCTCAAAGTCAGCTTGGAGATTCTGATTGGTGCAGCAGGCTGCAGCTCAGTTATTATGGGGAGCTCAGAGGAGCATGTGTAATTCTCCCATTCTGCAATCATTTCATTGGCTGCCCATCAGTTACCAGGTTCAATTCAAGGTGCTGGCTATCACATACAAAGCCCTTCATGGCCTTGGACCCTGATATCTGCAGGACCACCTCTTCTCCTATGCTCTCTGACAACACCTTTGCTCATCTGAGCAAGCCTTCTGCAGGTGCCACCCAGCAAATGGGCAAGATCAAGAACAGCCTGTACACATGCATTCTCTGTTCTAACCCCTGCGTTATGGGATGGCCTGCTTGAGTAGGACAGGAAGGCTCCCACTCGTCTTACATTCCTTAAATTAAGCAAAAATGATTTATTCAGGGCATGGAATGGTTCAGAAAGATGCCTTAATGAAAGGGAAAGGATTGTGGATTATACTACTGTGTACTACTGTGCCCATCTTCTGGGCAAGGATCAGGGGTCACTGGGGGTGTGATGGGGGGTAGCTGTGAATCTCCTGCATTGTGCACGGGTTGGAATAGATGACCCTGGAGGTCCCTTCCAACTCTGTACACTTTTTCCCACTCACATTGTGCCAGCGTTCTGCCTCTGTTTGTCCCGGCGCTGGGTGTCAATTTCACACCCTTTGCTGCGGCGCATGTGTTAATACGGGGCTTCGCGCCATTTTCTCCGCACCTTCGGGAAACCTAAAAAAAAAGGTTTACTGAAGGTGCGGAGAAAATGGCGCGAAGCCCCGTATTAACATACGCGCCGTAGCAAAGGGTGTGAAATTGACACCCAGCGCCGGGACAAACGGAGGCAGAACGCCGGCACAATGTGAGTGGGAAAAAGGCCTGTGGGTGCGTTCAGATGGCGTGCTGGAGCAGCTTTAAATCGCCCTGCTTTGATGCGGCTTTTTTTTACTCTGCACAATCGCGATCACACCAGAGTGTATGCTGGTTTTTTTTTTTTTTCTAACTTTGTGCATGCACATAGGTGCTCATCTGGAGATCTGAAAAAATAAAACCTTGCGCATGCGCAAAAGCAGTAGAGCAAATCCTGCCACAATTCCACAAGCACCATGATTTCACCGCCCTGACAGAACACGTCCCTTCAAACTTTTCGCTTGACACTGGCCTCATTGGGATCCCAAACTCAAAACTAGTGGCCATTAATTTTTTTTTTTTTATAGACGCGTGGGCAGAGCAGCACTTATGCCCATATCGCTGACGCAAAAATAAAAATGATGGGCAAAAAGTGGAATCCAGAGAATTCCATGGCGGGGTGGTGGTGGTTAAAGACTCGGAAGTGGCTCAATGACGGCTGAGTGATCACACAGGGGAAAATGCGTTTTCAACTGGGAGAGCACAGAAAATACCACCTAAGGACCTGGTATCAAAATACTACGCTTTGCTTGGGAATTTGCTCCGGTAAGCAACAGCTGGGGACGGGAAGCAGCTGCTGCTGTCTGAACGTGCACATTTGATCTGTTTTCAAAGTGTGTCGAAGCCGGATCAAATGACGCGTCTGAACGCACCCTATGATTCTATAGTATCTATCATCTGTTGCCGTATGTATTAGCCTGCTATGTAATTTCTGCATCGTTTAACGTCTTGTGTTAATGCTCTGTTTCAGATTTTTGCAGTTTTAATTCTATTGCGTTACTTACTGGATGTCCCATTCTGTTGACTGCATCAACTTACACTGTATGATTACCTTGACTCACTGTGTCACCTTGACTCTTAGTGAGAAAGGAGGACTATAAAGAATGCAAATAAAACATAAAAATAAATGGTTTCCCCTTTAGCTGGATCTGGGAATCAAGACTCCATGTCAGACCAAAACATGATGAGTTTGTTTCCATGCTGGGAGCTCTTTTAAAATTATGCATATCTCTATACAAGCCTTTTACGGACCTTGGTTATTTTTTAAAATGAGAACTAAGATTCTCAGGATGCTGCATTCTGTACTTCCCCTCCCCCCGTCAAGTCACTGCTGACTTTTGACAACCCCCTAGGGTTTTCAAGGCAAGAGACGTTCAGAGGTGATTTCCCATTGCCTGCCTCTTCTTAGCAATGTTGGACTTCCTTGGTGGTCTCCCATCGAATACTAACCTGGGCCAACTGTGAGATCTGAGGAGATCAGGCTAGCCTGGACTATCCGGGACAGGGCCGCACTACTCAGGCTCAAATTGGGTAGCCGTGTTAGTCTGTCTGTAGCAGTAGAAAAGAGCAAGAGACCAATAGTACCTTAAAGACTAACAGCATTTGTGGCAGGGTATGGGCTTTTGTGAGTCACTGCTCACTTTCAGATACAGCTAGAATGGGAGTCCATCTATCCTATTTATTGCAAAGTGGAGTGATTTCAGATACAGAATGACATTAGCAGGCAAATGACAATAGCAGATGAATAACAATAGCAGGTGTGATTGGATTTAAGTGAGATATGCAGAGGGGTAATAGGTGTAGAGAAATCAGCATTGGCAATGAGACAGGAAGCCTAGGTCTCGATTCAGTCCAGGTGGATGCATTGTTTTGAACTTCATTATCAATTGCAATTCAGCTGTCTCTCTTTCTAATCTCTCATTTCTACTACTCCAGATCAATTTCTCTGCAGTGTGCAGCTCAGAGCTCAGCTGCTCATCCTGCACCATGCCATGCAGCCAACCCACCACCTGCCTTCACTACAGACAAGCATCGCTGCATCTCTTCTTTCTTCTTTCCTAAGGAAGTGTTAAGAGCACAAGAAGGGAAAACTGAAGCACGAAGTGCCCAGCTAAGGCCTCTGCATTTCTATTCAGAATGGAGCAGGACTGGCTTTATGGCTGACCGTCCCCCCCAATGGCCGGAGGAGATGGGAAATTCCATGGATGTGGCCAGTTGCCAGATGGAGCTCCGATGCTGCTGGTTACCTAATCAGTGCTGAACAAACAAAGTGCTGATTGAGTCTAATGGCCCCTTTAATCAGCAAGTCAGGCGCTGACACTAGATTACAGTGTTTATAATTTACAGCTAATCATTCGCGTGGAAAAAGGAGAGAGAGAGAGAGAAAACACCACCCCCAAACTAGAGCAGCCGAAAACCATCGTATTAACAGGCGTGATTAGTGATTATTTCTGCAATGGAGATGGGCCAGGCCCCTAGTCTAGTCCTGGGCTTCAGCTGCTATTGTAAATCCTAAACAGATGATTTACTTAGCCGCCACATTTGCTGCTCACAGACTTCCCTTGATGAGAACTAGCGGCTGTCTACAGGGCTAACTGCAATTCTCCTGCTTCCAGACAAGATGCTCAGAGTGCAATCCGGAGCGCTGCTGACTCCAATACTCTAACCACTACACCATACTGATCATGCTGGATCAGATGAATGGCCCTTCCAAGCTAGCATCCTGTTTCCAGCAGTGGCTGGTCACATGCCAGAGAAAAGCCCACAGGTGGGGCCTGCAGGTAGCGCACTGACTGCTCCACAGCATCTAACAATCAGTGGCATTCTGCCTGTGAAACTGGAGGCTTCATTTAGCTGTCATGTATAATAGTCAGTGATAGACCTATATTTTGTAAATCTGTCCAGGCCCCTTTTCAATCCCATTCAAACCTGTGGCCATCGTCATGTCTTGAGGCAGTGAGTTCCGACAGCCAACTGTCCTTCTGTCTGCCTTGACAAGCGCATCATTGTCTTGGTCTACTTACATGAGTGCAGGAAACGCAATAAAAGCACTTCAGAAGCTGGACTCTGTTGGCTCCCAACCTGTGGCCAGCTGGATTCTGACTTCTGAACTCACCTGTATGCAGGAGGTTTTGTCACACCACTGCAAACATCACTTCTGCAATGTTTATGACATTGTACCAAAAACTGAATCCTGCAGCCAGTGAAAAATACATAGAGCACCCTTGCCACAAGCTAGGTTTCAACACAAACCAGACACGGTCTTAACCAATGGGCAACAAAAGCAACTGTCCTGGGCCCAATGTTGGCCTTGTGTCTGCCCACATCCTGCCCCCCTGGTGGGGGAGGGCAGCTGGATTGGCATTTGTGACTGCTCATGCCTGCCCTACCTGAGTGGCAGCAGCGCTCCTGCCCACCTCACATTGGGTGAGGATGACCCCTTGCTTGGATTCCAATGGTGGTGGTGCGCTCAGGGAGCAGCAGTGATTATGGGGCCCCTCCTGGGCCCGGAATCACTAAGATCATCCTTGATACAGAAGGATTTTCTCCTACAGCTACTTGGCACCAAAATGATGGCATGAATAGGTCCTCACCTTGAGGGAATAAACTGTGGAAAATATTTGGTAAACAGCTGTGGCATAGGATAGTTAAATGGAACCTCACTGTTCAGAGATAGTTAATGCTGATAAAATGAAAATGCTATAATTGGAAAGTCAACATTATTATATTTGGAATATGGAATTTATGATCTATGAAAATTTGGACATGCTGACCATGTGAAGATTTACTTTTCAACCTAAATTACTGTAAGTCAAAATACATTTTGTGTTTTTTCAGTTCACTTCCCTTACCGTTAACAATTGTTCTCCGGGCTAGCTCCCAGAGGACCAAGCCATACGCCCAGATGTCTGTCTGCTTGAAGGATTCAAAACAGTCCATACGGATCTGCTCATCTAAAACTTCAGGTGCCATGTATCTTTTGGTGCCTACCCGTGGATTGTTCCCAATGTCCAAGTAGTCACTGCTCTGGGAATGCATGACTGCCAGACCTGAAAGGGAAAAATGATGCCAATTTTTAGAAGAATGCTTACCTTGGAAAGTGGCCATCACTTAGGTACTTCTGCAATGAGAGCCAAATTCAGCATCCTGCCAACTCTTGTGAGCCTCCTTGGAAATGGATGGAGTGCCCACTGCAGATGTGGAAACCCCCTAGAACCCTGACTAGGAAGGACACTCTACTCTCGGACCTTGCCAAAGTGCAGGATACATCCATTAACCTACGCACTGGTTCCTCCCATTCTACCTGATCCCTCATGCTCACTCCCTGAATCCCTAAAACAGCAGTAAGGGCAACCCTCATATGGAGGAGAGCTTGCATGGCATCACAACGCTCTCCTACCTGCTTAGTCCAGAAGATGACATATGCTTCCAGGATCTGGGTGTCCACTAATGCAATGAGAAATGTGGAGCTGCTACCTGGAAGCTGGAGATGCAGCATCAAATCTGCCAAGCTCTTTAATCCCCATTTACCTATGGACAGCTCCCCTGCTGTCCAGCAGTTGAGCTTTTGAACCTAGCCTAGCCCTAGGCTACCTTTCTCTGATAGGCAGCTCCTTGCTCATCCTCACTTGTGGGGGCAAGAGCGAGACAAGCTCTTGCATGTGGGGAGGAGCAAAGCAGGATGATAAGGAGGAATATAGGGCTATATTAAGTGCTGTGAGGAACCACAGCGATAATTCCACATTCAGATGACTGCAGAATATTACAAAACTGAATAAAGGTGTCATGACCCCTTGGGGGTTGCCACCTTCTGCCGCCACCACCCTGGACTTAGGGTCTCTTGAGAAGGCCCAGGGTACCCTCCCAAGCCCAACCAAATGCCTTCTTTTAACTGAGAAACATGAGGTGTGATGAGCAGGCAGAGCACTTAAATAACAGGGTTTATTTAAACAATACTGGGGCCCTCAGCTCGGCCCTCAGTGTTCCCCTCAGCTTGACTCTCTGTCTCAGGAAAAGTCTGCAGTAGACAGAAGAAGAACCGTTTTGACAGTTACACACCTAAAGTTCCATCGCCTCACATATTCCCTGAATTCCCATTGGCTACCACTGCCGCCAAGCATCATGGGAATTGTAGGCAGACAGCCCTCTACCCCCAGCACAGGTCTCTCCTGGGCCTAGGCTGCACTAGGCCTGTCTCCTCACCCGGCACAGATCATGACAAAAGGTACTAGAGCGGAACGGATCCTGGGGTGTTGGTCTAGTGAAGGCTGCACGTCCATCTCCAAGGCAGAATGGAAGAGGCTTGAACATGTATCTAATATATCCACGTGAACCACGACTTCAGCTCACTTCTACCTGTCTTGATCTCTCAAGCAGCAGACCTGCAAGGAGAATCTCTTCATAGGAGATCTGCTTTGTAGCCAGGGGCCAGCATACCTTTGAGACCACCTCTCCCCATATGAGCCCCGTAGAACACTAAGGTCCACCAATCAATATCTTTTGGTGATCCCCAGCCCCAGGGAAGTCCGACTTGTCTTGATCAGGGCCAGGGCTTTTTCGGCCCTGGTCCCCACCTGGTGGAATGAGTTCCCATGTGAGATCAGGGCCCTGCGGGATTTATCGCAATTCCACAGGGCCTGTAAAATGGAGCCGCCAGGCTTTTGGTTGAGGCAGTGGGTGTTCCTCCTCCTTGGTTGGCTCCCCACCTATGGCCTGGGTCTGAGATCTTCAATTTTATAGATCTCTGGAAAATTTAGTACCATCAACCACCAAGGTATTTGACTTTTACTAGAGCTGTATGGCAGATATGAGTGATGTTATTTTATATTGTATTTTACATTGATGTTTTAATGTGATTTTAATAGTGTATTTATATTGTTGGAACCACCCTGAGCCCATCAAGGGGAGGGCGGGATATAAATCCAAATAAACACAAACATAATGTTAACTTGTCTTTATACTGGGGAAGGAGGTGGAGTTCTGCTTGATGGACTATATCCTATTGGTTCCACTAAGCACTGGTTGATGCCTTCTGCCAATTGAAGACTTCTTCCAATTTAAGTGTCTCTTCTAGACAACTGCCTACTATTTCCTTGGGATGACTTTGGTGGAGATTTGCTCTCTTGGGGTTCATCTCTCCCCCCCTTGCATAATACTGACCATGATAATTATTTCACCTTCCCCTGAATCATGTGGCTTGGCTTGTTTGACTACATTACATAAAGCTAAAAGCACATAAGCAAAACACTACCTATGCTCTTTTCCTGTATAGGTAAAGAGATGGTCTTATGATGTCACAATCAGAGGCAGCCTCAGTGTGTTACACCCTACTATGCCCAATGACTTCAATGGACTTATCAGGGTATGACTCTGCCTACGGTTGCACTGAAGGCCCGACTAGACATGATGGCATCCTTGTGGCCATCACAAGTCATTTTAAAGTCACTTCAAAATGCCCACAGTGAGGTGGACTGAGGTGCTCTTGTCTGCCCCCCCCCCCCCCCCGGCAACTTAACAAGTGCCAAAATTGTCGCATCTTCTCCATGGCTGTTTTGGCACTTGAAAAGGCACACAGGAAGGAGGGGAAAAAGAGTGCCATTTTGCTCCTTGTGGCATTTTAAATGGTGTGGGCATCCCCACAGTGGTCACAAGGACACTGTCACATCTAGCTTGGCCCTAAAAGAGCATGAAATGCCCCAGACCTCCTCCCCCTAGAAAACATCCTCATATATTGTCGCAGAGTAATTCTGATCCACCAGCAGGGCTTGGTCAACAGCCCAAGTCCACTCACCCAGGTCAGCAATGCAGCACTGTATATTTTTCTTGACCAGGATGTTTCGGCTCTTCAGGTCACGGTGAGCGATGGCCGGCTTGCCCTGTGTGCCAAAGATTTCCACGTGCAGATGAACAAGCCCACAGATGATGGAGGAGGCCAAGCGCAGGCAGGTCTCCGCATCCAGTGTCGTGCACTGCAGGTAGTCATAGAGGGAGCCATGCTCGTGGTAATGGGTGATCAGCCACAGCTGTGTGCTCGAATTCCTTGAAGTCATGTCAGAGGCAATGAAACCTATGGGTAGCAAAGGAGGGCAGAGCTCATGAACCGGCCATGCACATGGGTATGATTCTGGAAATGGTTGCCTATGCTGAAAATTACAGAAATGCCTCTGTCCCAAATAATACTGCACTCCCCGGCCACCATTTTTCTTTGATAGAAAGACTTGGACCAGTAGTTCATCCAGACCAGTACTGGGAATCCTGACTGGAAATGGCTCCGCAGGGTCTCAGGCAGAGGGCCTTCCCAGCCCCTAACATCTTACCTATGTACTTACCATGCTATAGCCTTTCCCCAGTGTGGACATCCTTCCTCCTCTCTATTCCTTTCAAATTATCATAAAAAGAAGGCGAGGAGGATCTGCTGGGGAAGGCTCAATATGGTCCTCCATTGGGCCTTCCTGACCTTTTACAAACATTAAAAGCTGCCACTCCCCACCCCCCGAAAACTTGAAAGCTCCTGAGTCTGACAGTCCCCTTCCATCCTTCATTTTCTGATCCTGTGGCTTCCTTCATCACTGTTTACATGCTTTTGCCAGGGCTGTAACAACTAATAAGTTAGATCAAGACATTTAAAAAACCACTTTGACTGACCCTGATTAATTGCACAGCAAATTAAAAGTTAAAGTGGCAGGCCCCTTTAGGACATATAGGACAGTTGATGTTCTCTTCTTGTTGTCACTGCTGACTGATGCTATCCTCTGGCTTCTAGTTGGGAATATTAAGACAGGTGTGAAGTATATAGATGCAGGTGTGACATATGTGTGTGAAAAACTGTGGTCCTATCCAGGGAAAGTCAGGGCAGTGATATCTCTTTGTCGATGCTTCTGGAGGGACAGTGTCATTTCTGCTCACCTAGGATGTTGTCATGTCTCAGCAGCACTGTGTTGTAGATTTCCGTCTCACGGAACCATGACTGTTCATCCCGGGAGGAGAAGATCTTGACAGCCACATTCTCTCCATGCCAAGAACCACGCCACACCTCCCCATAGCGCCCTTTGCCTGTTTGAGGACAGTTGACACACTACGTTTTGCTAACTTGCACAACATTTATTTACATCCTGTCTTTCCACTAAAAAGCTATTCTCCTCCTGTAATTTGTGTGTGGTATGCAATTGTACACTTAAAGCATGTCAATATACACTCCAGTTATACCACAGGCATCAGCTGTGGCATAGTGGATGAATGGTCCACTCCTGCCTGAGTGGATGAAGGAGAGGCCAACCTGGATTTCCTCTCTATTGAAACCGCCCAGCTCTCAAAACTGGCAGAAAGCACAGAATCTTTGCCCCCTTACAAGCGGAAGCATGAGGTAACAGAACTTTGCGTAGGCCTTCCAACCTAACTTGTGCAAATATGCAAAACTGGCAGTCATTGCTTGTGACAAACAATTCAGACAGTGCCCTTGCCATCAGTAGGAATCACCCATGGGATGAAGAAACAGAAAGGCCACCAAAAGTTTCAGTCAGGTTAACTTCCTTTATCTGGCTGTAGACTGGAAGCAAGAGATATTATGGATTGACCTGAAATTATGGGAGAAGTCATTACTGCAGAATTAAATATGAAGACAATTAAAGCTGACCACCCCCCCCAATCTGTTTTTAGCCCATATAGGTGTAATACTTCTATCTGGTATAATACTTCTATCTGTCCTTTTCTTTTTTAAACCTAAGGGCCTAAAAGTAACTCAGGAGGGAAAGGGAAATTCTGATCAGGGGAATAGCATGTGGGATTAAGCACACTTCTCCAACACCACAGCCCTGTTCCCCTCCTCCACAGCTACTTTTTGAGGCAAAATCATATATTAGGAGATCCAGTTGCTCATCACCAATGTTACATGTATTTTGGCCCTCATGCAACTTATATTCTTCAATAATATTCCTACTCATTTGTAGAGCTGGGAGATGAATCTATAGTTCAGTTTAGATTCTAGCAGTGCCATCCTAAACAGAGATACACTCTTCTAATTCCATTTGAAGTCAATGAATGGCCTAAGAATGGCACTTTTCATCACTATCCTGCTGTGTGCTTTAATGGGAATAGCCAAATAAGTGGGTCACAGAAGGTTCTGAGGATCTTCCTAGCCTTCATGCTCATAGATACATCTTTCTCTTAGAGGATTATTATTATTATTATTGTCGCCCTATCACAGCTTAATAAAACTAAAGATCTGAATAAAAAGTCAATGATGATGACATCCTGGAAATTTTCTACCCCAACTCTGGATTACCTGGACTGTTTCTGGGCAGGGGGAGAGGGAACTCATACAACAATTCAGAAAAGGTATGGAGAGATTTGCTGCCTCTGAATGTGGAGGTTCCCTTTAGTCACCATGGCAAATAGCCACTGATAGATTCATAGAGGACAGGTCTATCTAACCTTGTCTTACATTCTCATTCATCAGACATGTCCAATATACACACTGGATTTTGCCTTACCTACACACTCAACCAGGGTAATCTGCCGAGCGACTGTTCTCTGCACAAGGAAGGGAAGTCCAGAGCCACTACCAGTAGTACAGTCATCATTCATCCAGCCCTGGAGACAATATCAAATAAGTGGTAAAACTCTGGAGTATGGAAAGCAAGGTAAGAGATATTGGAAGATAGCCACACCTAAAATTAATCTGCTAGGACTGCAGTCCTATCCTAGCCAGATGAGGGTACACTAGCAAAACTCCAAATTAAGATGGAGGAACTTTAAGCCAGTATAATTTCTTTGCTGTTATACATATTCTGGTGTAAAGGGGAAGAAACATAAGAGAGATTAGGTCATGGTGGGGAAGAAGCCGAAGAGCTTTAGACTTAGTCCTGATCTCACGTTTCCTCATCTCAAAGTCCGGTCTCTATCCTGGCATAACATTACAAAAGCAAAGAGATGCCTTAGGGAAGCACATGCACACTGAAGTCAACAGAGTGACAAACAAAGGTAAAAGACCTAGAATAAAACTGAAAGTACTACAGGAGTCTAAGGAAAGAGGAGGCTTTGCAGTATCAGATTGGCATGACTACTATAGAGCAGTAGCTCTGATGTGGGTGAAAGAATGGATTACTTTGGAAAATCCAAGACTGTTAAAATTAGAAGGACACGCCCTGAAATTAGGTTGGCATGTTTTTGTTAGGTACAAAAAAAGTAATATACATAAATACTTCAAACAACACATGTTAAGAGCAGCACTGTTGAAGATATGGGAAGAGGTTAAAAATATTTTCTATATAAAAATACCTAAATGGGTCTCACCATTGGAGGCCTTTATAAATCCCACCTTATTTACTAAAGAACAATTATGGAGATATGCAGGGCTCTTTAGATATAGAAAATAATTTAAACTCACAGGATATTCTCCAAAGAAAGGGTATATGTTTGAACTGGTGGGAAAGGGTGCAACTTGATTCTAGATATGCAAAGGATAAAAAACCTGGCTTTTATTATAAGTGTGTAGAGCTGGACAGAACTTTATCGTATGTAGAAGAAAAATTTATAAAATCATTTTATATTTTGTTATTAGATATGAAAATGCAAGATGAAATAGTGAAATCTTCAATGATTAGATGGGCACAAAACATAGGGCATAATATACAGCTAGACCAATGGACTAAGGTTTGGAAATCTAAAAGAAAAAATATATAAAAGGTTTTATAGATGGTATATGACTCCAGAGAATTTAGCAAAATGTCATCCAAGTATGTCAAATGTTTGTTGGAAATGTAAGCAAAATACTGGGTCTTTTTTCATATGTGGTGGACTTGTAAAATAACAAATCGCATGGATTCATGAGATATTGCAAAAAATGTTAGAAATAACTATACCATTTATCCTGGGACTATTTTTGTTAAATATGATACCAGAGAACTTTAAGAAACCAGATGCTTATATGTTTATACATGTTAGAACCATGGCTAAGAAGAAACCATCTATAAATTACTGGAAACAGCGGAAATGGACAAATTAACTTTACAATTACAAGATAAGAATGAAATTTTTTTTGAGAGAACTTGGTTGAGATTATATAAATGGATTGAGGGATATCTTAAAAGAACTACAACATAATAATAAACTCTACATTTTGTGACTAAATTGACTTAAGTTGTAATGAGTACATGCTTCACTTTTGTTGTGTGTTAGACTGTTTGTCTTTGTAGTAGCTGTCTTTCTGGAAAACTGATAAAAATTTCTTTTAAAAAAACAACAGAGCGACAAACATAACTGTTTCCACTCTTCAATCACAGAGCTTCCACTAAGCATAGGATACAGATTAGCTCAGCAACCAAATGGTGTTTGGGTCCAGCCTATGAAACTACAAAGGTCCTGTTATGGTTTCCTCGTTTGTGGGTTAGTGCAGTTAGAGTATTACTTTATGGAACTGGAAACATGGGTTCTATTCCTGTTGTCTTCCCCTTTGCTGTCTGAAAAACATGTTGCCAACCAGAACCCAAAAGGTACTTTCAGTCTTGTGGAGGCTGCATTTCCATCTCCATGAGGCAAGACTCAACTCCCACACCCTTTATTCCACATTGCAGTGGTCCCCCCTACTAAGCTACCTCCCCACTGAAGCTCACAGTATTTCTTCCAGCTTGCTGTAGCATCCATTCTGCTTGTCCAGGTGGCTCCCTTCCTTTCCCCTTGCAAATAGCTTGTTCCCTTTGCATAAGCATTGCTCCCAAGTGGGAGCAGCAAGAACTACATGGAATATTTGTGCCATGCGGAAGGATCACCCTATAACCTGGAGCTGTTGACCGGCCTGCTGGCAGACTCTTCTTACTTCCTTATATAGAGAAGAAGAAGAAGAGATTGGATTTATATCCCGCCCTTCACTCACTTAAGAGTCTCAGAGCGGCTTACAAACTCCTTTTCCCTTCCCCTCCCCACAACAGACACCCTGTGAGGTAGGTGGGGCTGAGAGAGCTCTTTCCCAAGCTGTCCTTGAGGGAACAGCTGGTCCAGAGCTATGGCTTGCCCAAGGTCATCCAGCCAGGTGCAAGTGGAGGAGTGGGGAATCAAACCCGGTTCTCCCAGATTAGAGTCCGCGCACTTAACCACTACACCAAACTGGTGCACTTAACCACTACACCAAACTGGCGCACTTAACCACTACACCAAACCGGACTGCTAGGACCTCCCTCCCAAACAAAACAAAGAAACCATAGTAGAGCTCGAGTAGCCTCAGGTGAACTTCCACTCCAGGACTGAAAAGGTGTTCTTGGCACCCGCTTACTTCTGAGGTACTGTCGCCAGTCATAGATGCCTTTAATATGGAGTCCTCCATCTCCCTCCATTCATCTGACTTTAGTAGCATTTGACTCCGGCGGCTCTGGACCACTTTCCATACAAAGAGCCCAACCAATAAAGCAAGGATCAAAGTGCCAAACAGTGGAACCAAGATCAGCAGAAGAAGTTTCTGATGGGATTGGGTCTCTTCTGGCTGTCCTTTCTCTGATTGGAGGAAAACAAAATAAAGTCATTTGGTTAGTGCTGTTTTCGAGGGACAATGTATTCCCACAGGCACTGTGCTACATCTCCTGCCTGTGTTAGTTTATATAAGCCCTTTCATCTATAAGCTCAAGATGGATGGCTTAGGGTTGCCAGACCCTCCCGCCATGGAGGCAGGGGTCCCCCGCTGACAAGCCCCATGCCTCTGCTGCTGATCAGCTGGTGGGCAGGAGGAAGCTTACCCTGAAAAAGAGGGAGATCCATCCGAGGTGCAGCGACATGCCTACATCACTGCCCACGTGACCAGGAAGTGACATCATCACATCTGGAGGGGTTGGGGTGACGCTCTGGTAATTGGGCAAAAACTCTATGGTAGAAGCCAAATTTACCATAGAGTTTTCACCCAAATACCAGAGTGTCACCCCGACGTCCCAGACATGATGACCATACTTCCAGGTCATGTGGGCAGTGACAAAGAGATGTCACTGTACATCAGATGAGCCTACCTGCTGCTCCCAGTAAATCCCCCCCTCCCCCGCTGGTTGCCAGGAGGGACCTGGCAACCCTAAAATGGCTGATACATGATATACAGGTATGTTGTCTTTACACATTCCCAGGAGCAACATGAGAGTTTCTTTCACTTATCTATGGTTTCGTTCCCCAACCTTATGTGGGGCTTTTGTGCTATCACCAGGGATAAAAATGTAAATAAAGTGGGTGAGGCCACAATCCACAAATCAAAGCCTTGACTATGTTACTTGGAAATGTTATGATTGTCTTATGAAGGTTGTCTGGTGTCTTGCTGCTGTCCACACTGCCAGTAGTCTGTGTACATGGTTTTCAGAGGTGGTTACCATGTGGGAATAGGCTTGTGTGGTTTCCCCACTGCTGGTGCAGCTGCTGATACAGTGCGGATGGCAAGTTTCAGTATCCCGACTCCAGTTTCTCAGCAGCAACTATCCTCCCTGCTGGACTACTGCGGCTTTTCAATTGTTTAAAGAATTAGCAATTGCATATAATTATATCAGTATACCATTAAATGTAACAGGTTCTGTGAATTCCCACCTTTCTTTTTTTTAAAGTAAGTCTCCCTTCCCTTTATATCTTTGCGACAGGAGGGGACAGAGACATCCTTTTTAAAAAATGAAAGCTGAGAATGCAGAGAACCTGTTACATTTATTGTTATAACATTATATCAGTATAATGATAGGTAACGCCTGATTTTTTTTAAAACCCCAGTGTTTGGGGGAGGAAACTGCTGCCATGAGGGCAGGGTAAAGGACAATGGCTTCCTGCACTCTTTATAGGGTCATGTGAAGCACCTCCATGCCAGTAAATAATCTGAACTCAATTCTCCTTGGTACGAGACAAATATTTTTACTTGTACTGTGCATCACCATGCATTAAGGTAACTTTTTTGGCACATGTTCTGAACAATCAAAAATATTTCCCAGCAAAAGATACTTACATTCAGGACTGAAAAATGTACTTATTCAAATGGGGTATAAATAGTTTATGGAATTCAGTGCCATAAGACTTAATGATGGCTACAAACGTAGAAAGCAAAGATTAGACAAATTAATGGCATATAGAAGATAAGAGATTGGATTTATACCTCGCCCTTCACTACCCAAGGGAGTCTCAGAGCGGCTTACAAACTCCTTTCCCTTCCCCTCCCCACAACAGACACCCTGTGAGGTTGGAGGGGCTGAAAGAGCTCTGACAGAAACTGCTCTTTTTCAAGAACAGCTGTGCCAGAACTATGGCTTGCCTAAGGTCATCCAGCAGGTGCAAGTGGAGGAGTGGGGAATCAAACCCAGTTCTCCCAGATTAGAGTCCGTGCACTTAACCACTACACCAAACTGGCTAACATAGGTCCATTACTGGCTAACAGCAATAATAACGAAGTGTCCTCTCCATGCACAGAGGCAGCATGTTATCAAGTATCATTTGCTGGGGTTGGGGGTTGGGGCAACAATATTGTGATTCTTGGGAGCCTCCTACATACATTTGGTTGGCCACCATGGGAAACAAAAGCTGGATTAGATGGACCTTTGCTCTGATCCAGTGGGACTTTTCTAATGTTCTTAAGATCTGTTTCCTGTTTGAGGTGACAACATGTTCAGTACCAGGAGACTGTGCGTTTTTGCAACACTGACAACAAAACAATGGAAGAATTTATGAAAAAATAACACTGATTGTGGTGTAAGTGATACATTTCAGTGTACCATTGTCTATGGTACTTGGGTCCTGCCACATTATAACTGAAGATTTTAATGTATAACGTTCTATAAACAACTGGAACTAATTCTATTCAGCGTGTTTCAAAATGGCTGATTGGTTTATATATTGATGATGTTCTGAACAACCCAGTTGCCCCCCCCCCCAACTGGGTATGGATCTGTACATAGGGTGGTAGCATACCTGATTGTCCATAAAAATGCCAAAACTTAAGGTAGTCTCACCTATAGGTTAAAGAAAGGCTGGGAGTTCCCAAACAATTACAGTTCACCATTAACAAAATTTTCAAAAACTACCTCCCAGTTTGCACAAGTCCAAGCAGTTGAGAAAGAGGTAAGCACACTGCGATGCCTAATTCTTGTTTAGGGATCTTTTGTGTGCAAGAAACCACAGGAAACATCATCTCCCTTCTCCTTCCTTGGCATGACCCTTGCATCAGAAGGTGCAACTGTACCTGTTAGCTGTAAATCGAGGTTCATATTACACAGTTCAGACGAGCAGCATTTTGTGCCAAAGTTCTCTGTGATGTCGCCTTTACAATTCAGAGAACTGGGGTCTATGCATCCTTTTCTGGTGATGATGGTCCCTTGCTCCAGATGTTTGCTTGCAAAACATGCCTTTCCTGAGCAAGTTTTGTTAGCACACTGATGCTCCTCACAAACACAGGACAGCATACCTGCAGAGGATAGAAAGGAGAAGAGGCTGTTTTGCAGATGCTTCACCCTTTGTTCCCCAGTTGCCCACCAAACCCAACTAAACTATGCGACAGTCAAGATATTTCACAGTGTTTGGGCTTAAAAGTGTGCAGAGAGGCAGCCTCTGCTTTTCCGCAGCAAGGAGGGGCTAACAAGGAAGATGCCATATGGAGCCGGCCCCGCAAGCACTTGATACAGAAGCTTTGATGAAGCCAGCTTCTAGCCAGTGGGAGACCATCTGAGAATCCAATTTATTCCCCTTTTGCTCCCTAGAGGAAAGGCAGGATATAAATGTAATTCAGACACCTAGATGAAAGGCAATTTGGAACTTTCTTGCGGCTATGCTGAACTTCTTATGCACCTCCTAGGACGTCTAACCTGCCCCCAGCTAGGGGATGGAGATACCAGATACGATTAATAATTAGCTGAGGCCATTGCAGTGAGCTATTCCCTTCTGCTGAGTTGAGCAGGCCCTTGCCACTCCCTTCCCTGGCAAACTCTAACACCGCAACCCTAAGAACACTTTCCCGGGAGTAAGTCCTGTTGGGTAGTCTTCAGTTGGATTCTGCTTAGGGCTGCTCTCGAACACTGCCAAGTCTAAGTCTCCAGGAGTTAAGCCCCATGGAACTCAGTGGGGCTTACTTCCAAGTAAGGACGCTTAGGATTGCTTATAGGTGCCTGCCTGCACTTGGGATTTCATCCTCTCCTCATTTCCTGCCATCACTAATCTACATACTTATTGGAGTTCTTGGTTAAAGGAGAAAGGAGGCATTGTACTTCAAAGAATGGAATAATCAAGAATAACAGAGGGTTTACCACAGTTCCCCATGGAGGCATCAACAAATTTCTTTGGCTCGGCCAGCTATTACTGTTGGATCTTATATGAGCTAATAGAACTTGGTCATCAAAATGTCATTAACATGTTTGGTAGGACCTGGCTAAAAGGACAATTGATTCCTTTCTTCTTCTTTCATGAGAAATATTGGTGTTTGCCTATTCCTGGGAACAACCTCCTCCAATTTGCTGTACTTTACTAAATAACACCTTGCCGCCTTTGGATAGTAAAGAGAAAGGAGTATGGAAAACAGTATCCAAGTTCTATGTAAGGCTAATGTGTAAGCTGCCCTTTTAAAGGACCATGTACACAGATGATGCTACATTAAGTATAACAATAATAATAATATAACCATACATTGTATCAATGGACAATGACTAGTAAATGCATTTCAGCTCAAAGACATTGTAAGCAGTTACATGGATCCATGATGCTGACAAGAAAAGATCTTAAGGTCATGACCCAAGAAATCTGCCTCCCCCTGCCATTTTTAATTGTTACAACATTTAGCCTGATGAAGTATTCTAGCGTATCCAGAAGCTTGCACACTGTTTTGCGCACTGTCATTTTAGTTAGGCCTAATAAAATTTTGGTTCGTGTTTGTTTCTTCTTTTGAACATTTCAGTTTTTCCTCTGTGATCATGCCTCCTTGTATTAGACTTGCTAGATTTTCCTGTGTACGTGTCCTGCAAGCCAAGTCCTTTTCCATCACTCTGTCTTGTTCTTCTCCTTATCGTTGCTTGTTGGTCTGTGTACTTTCTAATCTGTGAGGACTGGAACTGCCCGTCTGTCCTTCTTCGAAGGAGCTCAGCACAACATACATGGCTCCCCCCTCCCCATGAAACTGGACCCATTACTCCAGCTGTGAATTAATGCTTTGCAATGTAATAGTGTCATTATACTCAACAAGAGGCGGGACCCGCGATACGTTGGGGGGGGGGGGAAGAGAAGGAGCTCCACGTGGAGGAGGAGGAGGAAGCAGCCACAGGTGAGCCTCCCCCCTGGCAATGATGGTGAGGCCCAGGCCAGCCAATCCTCCTCCCCCCAAACACCAATGGTGATGTCCGCGTGGCTCTGAGCCGCTGGGCCCGTCAATCTTCCTCTCCCTGGTACTGATGGCGAGGCCCAGGCCCACCAATCCTTCTCCACCCTGCACCGATGATGAGGCCTACATGCCCCTGAGCTGCTAGGCCCACCAATCTTCCTGTCCCCGGTACCAACGGCGAGGCCTGGGCCCTCCAATTTTCCCCCCACACACGGGAACTGGCGGTGAGGCCTGAGTGGCTCTCAGCCGCTGGGCCCACCAATCTCCCACCCGGCACTGGTGGCGAGGCCTCAGTGGCTCCCAGTCGCCAGCCTGCCACAGTTCCCAGAGTGTTCTCTGAGCATGCACAGGGAATGCTCTTTTACTTTTGGGGGGATTTAAATATCCCCCGTATAGTTTTTTTTTTTTTAAGTTTTATGATTTTTCTGCAGACCTGGGGAGTCTCTCAAGTGTGCAGGAAAATCTCTTTGCCCCTTAGGTGCCCCTGATGTGTGGATTTAGATATCCGCACGCAGAGGGCACCTTGGCTATTAGATATATAGCTATCTCATGCTTTGTCAATGCAGCCCCAAATGGCACATTTCTGTACCACTCCCGCATTCAGTCTGCTCCGATTGTTTCTTACCAGTGGTTCTTGGGAGACTCGGGATAGCCAAGAAAAGACCCAAGATAGCTCCTGGCAACATTTTCTCTGCAGAAACAAAATGATTAGTTAGTAATAAAGATCCTAAACCTCCCTTTCCAAACTTACATTATAACAGTATTTGTCTTGCTAAAATGCAACGTGCACACAAGTGTTTGTTGAACACATGCAGAAATGGAAATGTGCACATCAGGGATACAATGGTAACCCCATATGGAGTTAAGACTGATCGAGACTCAATTGTTAGGGCCATCAGAAGGATATCTCAGCAAATCAACTATTTGCGCAAGATCAAGGACCTCTTGACATATGGAGTCTCTTGACTTTCCTTGTAACACGCCCTTTCCCCCACCCCAAGCTCTGCTATCATTTTTCTGATACGAAATATGGAATGTTCTGTGAGAACAACAGGGGCCTTTTCTGCATTCTTGAGTTCTTCCCAATTTTCTTGGGAGTCAATCCACAAGCACTGAAATTGGTTTGGGCAGGGTTCTTCTGCATGTCTGGCCCCCTATGCATTTTTACCATTGTGGAGTCAGTATTTCATTCTGCACTTGGCTTAAATAATGAGGATTTCCAAGTGAGGGTGCTGCCCTTATCAGTGGTGTCAGAGCACCCCCTTATTTTTGTTTTAAAAAATGCCCCTAAAATGTCAATATAATGCTGTAATTTTGTCCTCTAAATTCTCAACTTTCATTTTTTTTTAAAAAGTGAGTCTTCTGCCCTTATGGAGATATGCCTTTTCCTTAATTCTCCCTAAGGGATGAGAATAGAGACTTACTCTTTTTTTTAAAAAAGAAAAAATTGGGGGAGGAAGAGGGAGTAGTTTAATGACGGTGAGAGCCCAACAATTGAAAAGTGGGCTGGAGGTGGGAGGGACAAAGAAAACCAACAAAAACATTATGCACTAGGAAAAAGCTAACTCAAAATTGACTTCCAGAAAAACATTGGGGTAAAAGTGGTTTCAAAAGAGTCAGAATCCCCCCACCCCGCGGGAGGGAATAAAGTGAAAACTAAAGGCACAAAAAATGCATGCAAAAATCAGGATAAACTGAAGCAGTGCAGAGCCAGAACTGATGGCAAAACCCATGCAGAAAAGCCCATGGTGGGACGAAGTTTTGATTTGCTTTCATACGGGGGGTATACATGACTTGGTGGCATCTCCAGTTTTTTGACTTGGATGGACTATGAAAACAGCAGATGTGTTGGCTTACTTTTAAGCTACAACCCTACAGATAACATCAGTAAGACTAAATAGCCAAAGGTGTTACAAGGGGGAGCACCCACTGCATACTGAATGCACATCAAGTTTCTGTAGAGCACATGCACTGTGCTCTTCAAATCTCACTGACTGTTCACATCACACTGTGAGACTTACAAGGCCAGGCACCCTGGATGGTAAAAGTTATAGTGTCTGTTTATAACAGAAAGAACTTGCTCTGCCCCATTTCCTACAGTCCCAGTTTAGCAAAAAAACAAGAGCATAGGAAGTTGCTCTGCAGGTGTGCACAGGAAAGGAGGCTTCCACATGGGGCAGCTGCTTTCTGTTCAGTCCACATGTTAACTTCTTTTTAGAGAGTGTGCACTGGAGGGTTGTCTGGGAGCTTAGTAAGCATGGCTCAGATATAGGAGGAAGTGCTCTGAACTTGTTTGCAACCAAGGTTGAAGTTTAGGCATCAAGTTTTTCATTTTTTTAAATGTAAGAAATGTTTTTTGTTGATAGGATGAGTCATTAAAGATGGCCCTATGCTGTTATTGTAGGGATGGATCCTCTCTTGCACTGCACTGCTTGGCTTTGTTCCAGCGTGTCCTATCTATCTCCATAAACTGAGGCCAGCTGTTGATTTCTGAGGCTGAATCCAGGGGGAGGGGTGGGTGTAGCAGGCTTATCAATGATACAAAAAAACCCCTCTTTGCAGGAATCCAAAAATGTTCCAGCTGTTCCTCTCACAAGAGGGGTTTAGGAATTTATTTATTTATTTAGCTTGTCCGTTCATTTCCTTGTGAAACAGAAATGCCAAGCTAAATTAACCGTGGAGTCTTGATCTCACCTGTTTGCCTTCCAGTTCATGTAGCCTTCCCCTTTTTAAATGCACAAGTTTTGGGCCTTGGGAGTCCACGATTATTTTGTTCTGCAGCGTCCACAGATTCCTAGCACAAACAAGCCAAGCCCCAGCTTCCTGCTATTCAAGAATTCCAGCATGTAGCCAGGGTGTTGTAGCCGGGACAGGAATCAAGATTGTTTAGATTCTGTTGATGGAGGGAAATAGAAACATGCAAACACAGAGAGCTACAAGCCTGCAAAGATCTATCAGAACAAGACAAAAACAGCATGGCTCCAGCCATGAAGCCGCCTTGAGAGGCCATGAACTCCCCGGAAACAGCTTGCTTTTGTTGTTGATCATGGAGGGGAAACAGAGGCTACAAATAACATTGGCTCATAGATAGTGAGATCAGAAAGGAACACTGAGATCATGGTCTGATAAAGACGTAATGCTGGCTCCCTGAAAATTAGAAGCCAGCATCAGGAGCACAAACCCTCTCCTCTTTTCTCCAGCACAAATTCCACCCTTCCTTCTCTCATCAGCCTTAGCCAAAGTTACATCTGCACTGATGCTAAACATGTTTAATATTAACCAAGGCTCCCTTTTATAACCAGGATTTGATGCCAGAGTATGAAGTAGGTTTACAAACCCTGAGTAAGATGGAACCTGGTTATCATTAATGCAGATGAATGCCAAATCATGGTTCAGGCCGACAAGTGCTGGTAGGCGGAATTGGCACTGAAGAAGAAATGGATCAGCTATTCTGAAGGCTGGTTTCTGATCCGCAAGTTGCTGTTTGCAGGGAATCAACACTACATTTGTATCAGACAGACTTGGACAACCTCTGTGATAGTCTTTCTGAATTTCCTTCACATTTAACACAGTTCGCATAAATTTAGGGGCGGGGGGGGGGGGGGGAGTCTCACATTTCTGCATACATACTGTGGGGTTCTCTTACATGTGCAGACACCACCACTCCTTCGTGAATGACTCTGTTAGTGGATTTTACTATCAGCACGGAGGTCAACAAATTTTGAGTCCAGTGGCATCTTCAGGACCAACAAAATTTTATTAAAGGAACAAGCTTTCATGTGTAAGCACACTCCTTCAGATACCCACCTGAATCTATCAGCACGGAGCTCAGTGCTTAATAACCAGATACAGAGATCATGATATTTTCATGTCTGTCCACGTGAAGGATGGTTTACAAAAGGCAGCCTGTCTGCACCAAATTTTAAGATGGGAAGGTCAGCTTGATTCGGCATTCATTCAATTCAATTCAGTTCATTCAATCAATCAATATATTTAGGGTTGCAAAGAGGTCTGCAGAAAAATGTCATGCTCCTTTAACAGAGGCTTAATACGTGGGAATGGGTAGCTGAAGTCTTTCATGGCAGGGAGGGAAATAATACTCCCGTTCAGCCCTTATTAAAGGGAGAGGATTTTTTTTCACAGGCTGTTGGCAGCCCTACTAATTGGAAACCCTAAATATATTTCTGTTCAGCTTTTCATCAAAATATTAAAGCAGTTTCCAAACATAAAAATGCCATGTACAATAATTAAAATGTTATCCGATTCTGAGCCAGTATAATTCATGATATCTACTCACAATTAAGCTTATACTGTCATGTTATATCTATTTGAAGACATATAAACTTTACCACTACTATCTGTACCCATCCACAAAGAGTTAAGCAGATCACACCATTGGACATAATAATGGACCTTACTTAAGAGCAGACACATTCTAAGATGTGGTATTAGGGCAGTCTTAAGCAAGTCTACTCAGAAACCAATCCCAATATGTTCAATAAGTTTTAGCTTATTGCCCTGGAGTGTGCCCTGGATTGTGGCCAACTTTGCTCAGGACCATCCAAGCCAACCAGGTCCACAGTCAACAGACTATCCATTAGTGACTAGACTCCTGATGGCCAACTCCTGCAGCTTGAAGGTAAAGACTCAGGGGCCAGAGCTCTGCCACCATGATGTCACCATACCTCTCCCTAGTGATCTGGTCAGGAAGCTTCTGTTACCTACCCTCTGTAGAAGAACCTCACACAGTGGTCTTCAACCTTTCCATGCCCTCTTAAACCCTCAGGTGGCAGCATGGACCCACTAAACTGCAATCACATGACAGGAAGTCACATGGTACCAGATTCACATGACAGGATGAGTGGAAGCCACAGCTATGAGCTCAACAGTGTCAAGGCCAGGACCATAGGTAGCAGACCGAGCAAACTATGGGCAAGAAACACAAGCCAGGTGAAGAACAAGACAAGAGTTGAAGCCACAGAAGAACCTTTTTCATAATGGAGCAATCTTGCCTCATCATTATAAGGTTCTTCTCAGTGTGGCTGCAAAGAAAGTGCACATGATGGGAAAGTGTGCACGTGATGAGAAACACTAACCAAGCACTAGGAGGTAAACCAAAGCAAGGCTTAAGCCAAAGGTCCAAGTTCTAAAGGAATCCTTTCTACCACTGAGTGACCTTGCCTTGCTGTTCAGCTGCCCCTGTGCATGTAAAGAAAGGCAAGGAGGTCTGGTACTCTTGTTCATTATGCAACATGTCCTTCCAAAAGCAACAACAACAGAAATGGCTGCTTTATGGGTTGAGGGCCACTGACCTAGCTGAAGTCTGTCTTCTGAAAATGTAATGATGCCCTAGAGGCCTCAGTAATGGCAACTGCTCATTTCTTGTACCCAAAGAACATCTCATATATGCAGCCTCGTATGGCGCAAACAACAGGAGGGATACAATAGAATAGAACAAACCACATTTCCCCCACAAACTGTAATAATAGTATTTATCTAGGACTTCAGAATGAAATGGCTTTGGAGGCTCTGTCGCTCTTCCTCCCACTCTGTTTCTTTGCTCTGTTTCTTCCTCTTGGCTAGCTGTGGGCCTACAGTCCTCCCTCTGCTCCAGCTGTTTCCCAGACTTCCCTGCCCATTGCAGAGTTAACTTGTGACCTCTCCTCATTTCACAATTGGCCAGAGCTTCAATTCTCATAGACACTGTCTGCATATAAGTCTCTGGGGGATACACCAAAGAGGCGCCTCATGTCTACTGCTTTCCACATGCTCTTGAGAAGAGACTCAGAAAATATGAAATTAGCTCATCCTATAAATCTGCTACAAAAACTCAGAAAACATTGGGCTATCTCTTCTCATGCAGTGAGCAGGTAAGAAGGAAAGTAGCATACTTCCATCTGTCAAAACAAGATAATGATGGGTAAAACTCACAAGCGTGGCACTTGGGACAAACACAGAAGGTATTTGGGCACAGGCTGTGGCTCAGTGGTAGAGCATTTACTTGACACGCAGAAGGTCCCAGGTTCAATCTCCAGTTATAAGGACCAGGTTGTAGATAGGGTTGCCAGGTCCAGGTTGGAAAATACCTGGGGACTTTGGGGGTGGAGCCAGGAGAAGGTGGGGATTGAGCAGGGGAGGGGCCTCAGCATGGTACCATGCCATAGAGTCCACTCTTCAAAGCAGCCATTTTCTCCGGGGGAGCTGATCTCTCTGTCAGCTGAAGATCAGTTGTAAAAGCAGGAGATCCCCAGGCCCCACCTGGAGGCTGGCAACCCTAGTTGTAGATGATCTGAAAGGCTGTTGCCTTATACCCTGGAGAGCTGCTGCCAGTCTGAGTAGATAATGCTGACCTTGATGGACCAAGGTATAAGGCAGCTTCATGTGTTCAAGATACCTTTTCAAGTAACACATTGTCCATGGAACTCATTGCCACAGAAGAAGACAACCACATTGTCCATGGATCTCATTGCCACAGAAGAAGACAACCAGTGGGAGAAAGAGAGAGTAAACATACATAAAAAGGAGACTGGGGGGGGGGGGGTGTTCCACTGCCCTGGTGCTCCCTCAGTTGATCCAGAGGACTTGTTTACAGGATCCTGAATCCTTGAGTGGTGGGGAGGATCCAAGTGAAAAACCCCTTTATATGTATGACAGCAACCAGTCACTGGCTCCACTTTTACAATGGCCCTGCTAGGTCTGTTAGCCTGGTTCCCACAAATCGTGGGACATTTGGAGGGATGGAACACTAGAAAAAACAACATCCTATACAGCACTTCTGTGCCCTACAATGAAATTCTAAGCAGAGTTATGCACTGAAGTCAACAGGTTTAGAAGGGTATTAACTGTTTAGGATTGCACTGCCCAGGGCTTTTTTTTGTAGAAAAAGTCTAGCAGGAACTCATTAGCGTAACAGGCCACACTCAACAACAGAAACTCATTAGCATATTAGGCCACACCCCTGACAGTGCAGCTTCCTCCCAGGATCAGCTTCCCCAGGTGCCCTGTGGTTTGCGGGATGCCTTAGGAATTCGAGGGAAGGAAGGCAGTTTCTGGATTGGCTTCCCCAGGCGCCCCATGGCTTGCGAGGTGCTTGGGGTACCCCGAGGGGGGGGGAGGCTATAGGCGTGGCCAATTCTGAAGCCAGCTGGAACTCCATTCCTGTGCGTTCCTGCCCAAAAATAGCCCTGGCTCTGTCAATCTTCTAAGCTATAACTGGCTTTCACTGCTTTCATTGCTTTCTGGGCAAACATGAACTGGCTTTCATTGCTTTCTGGGCAAACATGCTCGCAACATTTGGGATATGCGATGTGGCTAAGTGATAGCCTCAGATGCACCAAGGTCAAGTCCCCCATATACATGGCCCTAGAAGTCTGCAGTGGTAAATGTGGTTTCGGGATGGTTGTGCACTGGCCACATGCTGAAGCAATCAACCAACTAACTGCTTAATCGCAGACTGACTTCTGCATCATTTCCCTCGCTCACATTCTCAACATGGCTGTTTCCATCATATGAACTGACCCCAGATTTCATCTCATGCAGGATCTCTTCCTTGTGCCTTGTGATTCTGCGTTCTGTTTCAATATTATGGTTTAAAAGCACTTTTAATTTTTTTGCTTACCCTTAACAAAAAAAGCCAAACTGGTGTACTTCCTGCATTTTGGAACTGATGTAGCATAGCAATGAAGAGCTTCAGCTGGAAGTTCCTAGATCTGTTCACAAACTTGCACACTTATTGTATGCCCTTAGGCAAGCTGATCGCTTGGCCTCCACCACCATTTCCCCATCCGTACGACGTAAAATGCTGAGGGTATCCACTAATGCAGGCCTTCCTTATTGGGTATAACCAGTGTGAATGATGAACATTCGAGAAATGTTACATAAAAGCTGTGGCTCTAAAACCTTGAACTTATTTGCTGGTTCTGCTTTTTAATGCCTAGAGAACACTCATGACCTGGTTCCTCTTTTAAAACAAAAATTTCCCGAGTGTGTGACTTCCGGGGTAATTTTTGGGATTGTTTCAAAGTAAGGGGCTAGAGAACTTCCCACAGCTGCAGTTCACCACCCACTTACAAGGGAGTGGCATGGAACAAAGTGGGCATTAGTATGTGCTAGATTCACAGTCCAAGAGGGTGCCTATCGCTTACCACCAAAAAGGGTGAACATCTCAGGTCACATTTTAAAAGTCATTTCTTTTTTTAACCTTTCTAGCCTCAGACGGATGCATTGCAGAAAAAGTCAGACACCAGTGCCCCATAATTCACCTGTGGAACTCCCTGCCACAATGTGCATTGATCACCTTTACTTTACATCAGGGCCGTAGCCAGGATTTTTGACTTCAGGGGGCATATAAATAAGTCTGGGGGCACCCCCTCACACCCCCAGGCTATTTCAGGAGCAACAAGAGAGTAAAAGTTTAAAAAAGCAATGAGAGTGAGAGAGGCGAGGGTGCCAGCAGGCAGGGCAGGGCGATAGCTTGGGATGGAGCAACCGTGGCATGTGTGAAAAATAAAACAAAATAAACCAGCTGGATGGGAAACCGGGATGCCTGGGTGGTCATTTAGGAGGCCCAGCCTTGAGATGCCCCACTGCAGCTAAAGCCCTGCTTTGGATGGTTTTTAGAAGGTACCAGACTAAATCCTATAGGATAGATCTACATTATTGAAGCCTGGAAATGAGGAGCAGAAACAGGGCTTTCGTGCCCTTATAACCTTTGCAGAAACACCTCGCTGGCACCTGTTCAGATCTACCAAGGCTCTTCTTTTATCCCTTGTCTCTACTCAGAGTTGTTGCTGTTAATACGCAGCCTACTCAGAGGCATAAGAGCTTCAGTGGCTTCTTTCAGCTGATATTCCCCACTGTGTTGTTCATTTCCCCATACTTAGCTAAGTGGAAAACACAATGGGGCACAAGTGCTAGGAAAAACAGCTTGTTAAGCAGAATCTCTCTAAGATCAATTTTCCAGTTACCTTTTCACTCATGCACTTCCTTAATTGTTTACACTGCTTATGGTTGCCATCTGAAGAGCTCAAGTGTAAAGAACAGACTGTGAAAGTGCAGCTATGGCTCTGTGGGAGAGCGTCTGCTTTGCATGTAGAAGTTCCCAGGTTCAATCCCCAGCATCTCCAGCTAAAAACATCACAAAGTAGGTGATGTGAAAAACACTTTAGTCGGGACTCTGGAGAGCGGCTGCCAGTCAGAGCAGACGATACTGGCCTTAATGAGACCAGTGCTTTACAATGCATTTGCCCAGGATGAGCTCAGCTCTTTGCTAGTTGGTCAGCTGTTAGGGATAGGGAACAATGTAAAGCTCCTCGATTTTTTTCTGTTACATTCCTTTGGATTTTATCCTGGAGACTCATGAAGCAATCAGCACCAAAAAAATATAATTTCAGGCACCATGTGGGGGGTTGCTGGTGTAGAGCATTGTCATTGGACATGTGTGAACCACAAGGTTCACTGAGGATCACTTACACAAAATACTATCTGTCAGCCTCACATCTCTCAAACAGAAGTAGTGAAAATAAATACGGTATGTTGTTGCCTACCTGAACTACTGGGATGGGAGGGAGGGGGAGGGGGAGGGGGAGGGGGAGGGGGAGGAGGCCGCAGAGGAAGAGGAGAAGAGATTGGATTTATACCCCGCCCTTCACTACCCAAAGGAGTCTCAGAGCGACTTACAATCTCCTTTCCCTTCCCCTCCCCACAACAGGCACCCTGCAAGGTAGGTGGGGCTGAGAGAGCTCTTTCAAGTACTGCTCTTTTTCAAGAACAGCTGTGCCAGAACTTTGGCTTGCCTAAGGTCATCCAGCAGGTGCAAGTGGAGGAGTGGGGAATCAAACCCAGTTCTCCCAGATTAGAGTCCACACACACAACCACTACACCAAAGTTTAGAGCTGATATACTGTCGCGGCAACCTGCCCGTCTGACTGCACCCAAAGCTGCAGCACTGAGGACCAAACTATATGTTGTGCTTTTTGATGAGCTGGGAATTTGCTTTCTCCACAGCTTTTATAAGTCCTCAGGAGCCTGACTGGGCTTGGGAGGAGGGGCTCCTGCTTTCCCCCTACATGCCATTTTCCTGAGCCAAAATGGCCAAGGGGAGGGAGTAAATTTGCTCATCTTTGGAGCTGTACGTGGAGTACCCAACTTGTCAAAAAACATCATGTGCCGTTTTGCCCTGATGAAGGGGTTTAACCTTTTCCTCTTATGTCTCCACAGTTACAAGAATGAGAAACACATTTTTTTACACTAGTACATACTCTGTTTAGAGTACTGAACTAGATAGATTTATAATCTGACAATAAACAGGAAAAATAGTGGACTAAGGTCCCAGTTTATGCACTCTTACTTGAACATAATTGATTTACTTCTGAGGAATGCTCCCTCTAAGCTGTGGAGTCTTGTGAGCAAAAATTCTGCTTTGTGAGCTACTGGCATTAAAGTTGTGAGCAAGCAATCTGGCGACTGTATAAATTAGTTTGCTCTGGAGCCATCCTTCCTGAGCTAAGACAAAAATGTGTGAGCTGGAGGCCAAAAAACTGTGAGCTAGCTCACACTAACTCAGCTTAGATGGAACTGAGTAGAAGCATTTAGGATTGTGCTGTAAGTATGCTAAATTCTCCACTGGCCTGAAGTTTTAATTTTTGGATGCAAACAGATAACTTAATATCAGTGCAAAGACTCTTGAGAGTTGCGCTGTAAGATGTCTCCCCGTGTGTGTGTGTGTGAACATGACTTTCATGCACAGCGAAATTCTTGACTGTTTCATGGTATGGACAAACCTGCATTCTTCGCCTTTAAATGGGCTTGCATGCTATTCAGCATCACAAAGTTATTTCTGTGATCAACTACTGATTGTTAGATTTGCAATTGGTTTATTTGCATTTTTTTCTTCGTGTTCCCAGCATGCCAAATGTGCAACGGGATACCAGCCACACCCTGCACCCATTGAAGTCAGCAAGGCATTATATGTACTACAAGATGCTGATGACAAGCGCTTAAGTTCATGGTCTGAGAGATCTTTCTCCGTTTTTGTTTTTTTTAAACAACCAGCCTGATGAAATGTTCTAGGGAACTAAAAATCTTGTACACTGCGTTATTTTGGTTAGGGTATTACAAGGCTTTTGTTTTTGGACCCCAGTCTGTGCCTGGGAAATCTTGGGTTTCCTCAGAAGCTTACCAGGGTTCCCTCGGTGAGAAGAGCAGCAATTGCAGCCTAGTGTCCTTGACAGATAACTTGCCTCAGGTTAGTCACAGAGTTCCACCTGCTAGGTAATAAGTCCCTACTTTTTACTACTGCTGCTTCTAAGCATTTGGCAGATTCTCAGCGGGGCAAAGGGAAGATGTGGTTTGAAGTGGAGAAGTGAGAAGATGGTGGCAGAGTGCTTTAGCCTCCTCCTACCCTGTTTTTTAACTGCAGCACAGTGATCATGAATCCAGAATCCATGCTTCAGTGAAACTGCCTGAAGGGAGTTAGAGGCGGGGGCAGGGGGGAGAGTGATGGAGGAAAGTGTGAGCATCTCTCTTCTGTTCACTACTTTCCTGCCACATACCATCCCTCCGTCTTGCCATCTGACAGATGTTCAGCAGAGAGGTAGGATTCCCAGCCTGTTTCATTTTGGCCTAGGCAACGCATACCCACCTCACATACAGCTGCTTAGGCAAACACTTTAAGATACCAAGTAAAGATTCCCTGAAGAAAGTAAAGGAAATGACTGTGCAACACACAACCTTCTCTACTGTCTCCTGCAAAGTGTGGCTGTAAATTTTTGTCAGAGTATTTCCTTCTGTATCAGCCTAATAACTTCTTTGGGCAGTTATCATACCTGTAGATGAAAAACCTTGATCACATATGGAAATTCTCTCCCCTGCAATGTACAGGGGTAGGAAACATATTTGTCTTCTATTAATACAGAAAAGAATAGTTACCACCTGAGTTTCAGGGCCAATTTACAAGTCCTTGGAAATGCACTGAGGAGCACAGGGGATGTGGGTTGGCTCTGTGGTAGAGTCTGTGGCTAGGCTTGATAAGCATGTCCGTAAAACATCAGTTTGCTGCGGACATGCCTAAATCTCAGCAGCAGGCAGAGTAGTAATCACCATATAGTAACGTCTTTCAGCTGTACGGTGCTAAGCTTTCACTGCTAGAGGTCTGCCAGCCCATCTGTAGGATTCCATCACTGGAGAATCATTTACTGAAACCATTCCTGGTAAATTTTAAAAGTGTTAAATTTTCCCCATAATGGGAAATAATTACCTTGTTTCCCCATAGCTTGTTTTTAATGACTTTTAAAAAATAGTACACTGTGGGTTTTTAGTTGCAAATTGCTTTGAGCAAGACTCTGAAGAACTGGCTTAGAAATGTTCTTAATAAAGAAACACCACATTTTTCTTGGAGAACTTATTTTGCTTCCTACCACTGCCTTGGAATGTTTTGCCCTAACCTTTCACTGAAATTCCCTGCTGAGCTTAGACTGTGAAAGAAATGGCTAGCTGGCCTCAGCAGGAGATGATCAAGCGTCTGTGAAGGGTGCTCAGGTAGCAGGCCTGAAAAAATCCAAGATGCTAATTGCTACGAATTTGATGCCAGTGTACCTAGGAATTTTCTCCATTATTGCTATAAAGGGCTGGTGCCCGAAGATTTCATGCTTTCTTCCTGGAATTCGAAATATTTTTTCCAGCTTGCGTGAAAGACTTCCCCTGTTCTCATTCCCTCCACCCCAGCAAGGAAGGGCAAAGGAAAAGAAACGCTGATTCCTACTTACCCAGGAGACTTTGTAGGTGGAATAGGGCACAGCCTGGCCACGTCCTGTATCCAGGGTCTTCCTGCTTTCAGCAAGCTTTGGGTAACACTTCCCTAGATGGGAAATTCTCTTCAGTACTGAAGTTTGAAGTGTTTTTCAGAGAGATCTGTTTATAGATTGAATGGGGCAGCTCCTCACAGCACACAGAAGACCAGCCTGAAATGGATTCATGGGTCTCCTTTGTGACTACACTGCAAAACTTCCCTCAGTTTTCCAGCTTAACGGGAACAGTGTCCTCTCATTTTTGGGGGATCAGAAATTCACCTCGAGTGAAGCCTGTCAGAGAGGCCACTGAATGGAAAGGAGGGGGGGAAATCCTCTTTCCAGCCCCCTCTGCTCTTTTCCTCTCACCCGAAAGCAGTGGTTTGGCAAGCTGTGAATGCAGCAGAAGTTAAAAATGTTTCTTATTACTGCCTCTTCCTGCCTGGCTTTTCTCCACCACTCCCAGCTAATAAAGCATTTCCTATTGCGGAGCACAGATCTACACACACACAAAATCTCTCTTCCTCCAAAACACATTGGGGCCCTGCACAATCATTCTTTAAGATCTCCTGTTAGTTCAGAAACAGTGAAACAACGCCTCATGACTTATTAGATTCTCGCCCTCCTCTCTTTTGCTTTCTTTTTTAAAAAGTTCAGCAGTGGGCCATTAGTGTCGCCAAGCAAATCTGGAAGAATTTTAATGGTCCGAACAGTAAGGTTTAGAGTTGCCAACTCTGGGTCTGGAGATTTGGGGATGGAGCTTGAGGAGAAGGGAGTTTGAGGAGGAGAGGGACCTCAGCAGAGATGTAATACCAGTGTTCACCCTCCAAAACTGCCATTTTCTCCAGGGGAACTAATCTCTGTAATCTGGAGACAATTCCAGCCCCCCCACTTGGAGGTTGGCAACCCTAGGTAAGCCTGTACTCACAGAAAACTGGTACTGAGGCTTCAAAGCCAGTAAATCCCACAGTGCTGGCTCCAGGATTTTGAGGGTGGGCAACCTGAGAAAGGGCTTTCTCAGCTGCTGCATCAAAATTATGGAACTACTCCCCCAGGAACGTTCATTTGTCCCCTCCCATCACTGGCAAGAGACTTTTTCTGCTTCATCTGGTGTTCCCTCCTTCTGGCTTATGTTTTAGTTTGGGTGACCCTCTGTTTTATAACTTTTATGTTTATGTCTTTTAGGGGGTGAGGGAGAAGATTTGGGGTTTGTTATTTTATTTTGGGTTTTAACTGAAAATGTTGTTAACTATTATTGTAAACCTGCTTGAACCACAGGGAAAGGCAGGGTAGAAATGCAGTAGCAGTAGTATCAGTCGTAATTATAAAACATGCTTTCTGTTTTTAAAATTAGTTTTAGGATGTATTTTTATTATGCCATTTTAATTGTTAGCTGCCTTGCTGTGACTGAGGAAAAAGGAGGGATATAAATTTAGTAAATAAATAAAATTACAATTCTGTCATGCTTATACTTTCAATAAATCCATCACTTTGAAGTTCCACAAGACTCCTTTTGTCCTTAAAACTGGGTCAGGGCTTGTGATTTGACAGAGATAAGCAGGAGTGCATTTCAAATTTGTCTTCTGCCCAGAGCAAAAGTAAACTTGAGCAAAACAAGATACTCTCATGGAACACTGTTCGTGTAAGGGGACACGACACTGCACGGACAAACCTGAGCAAAAACGGCAGGAGGAGAAAAGTTCTAAGAAGTTTGTTTTATTCTAAAGTTTTATCCAAATACATTTTTTAAAAATTTAGACTACTAGATTTTTTTTTAAAAAATCACATTAGATTCTGGCTCTATCTGCCACTATTTATTTAAATCATTGCAGAAAATGGTCATTCTGGTGAATTCTTGTGGCCTGCCTTCACTGGGCAAGATCCAAAGGACTCCAAGTATACCTCCAGTGCCAAAGCATATTTTTAGCCTTCTGCTTCCTATTGCAACCCCATCAACTCCCTGATAAGTCACCTCTGGGAATGGGTTGGCATTGCCAGCACCAAGTTGGAATATTTCTGGACACAGTGGGGCAGAACCAGGGGAGCATGGATTTGGGGGAGAAGGATAATCAGCAGGGTATAATGCCATACAGTCCACCATTTAAAGCAGCCATTTGCTCCAGGGAAATTGATCTCTGGAGTCTGAAGATCAGTTGTAATTCTGGGAGATCTCCAGGCACCACCTGGAGGTTGGCGGCACCACCTGGAGGTTGGCAACACCAGGGTGGGTACAGTGCCACTTATTGCTTGGGGAATTCCTGAGCATGTGGGTATGGTGCCAGGGAAGGGTAGAGTTTGGGGGGTGTCAAGGCAGGCCTCAACAGGAGAGTAAGGACCTCAGTAGGGATATGATGCCATAGAGTTTGACTGATTTCCCACAAGCGCTGCCCCGGTGCTTGTTCCTGCATTTGCCTGTTTGAATTTCCCACTATTTGCCGCGGGGCAGATTTTGACCTGCGGTTTCGCACGATTACCCCCGCGGTTTCAGTGATCCTATTTTTTGAGGATCACTGAAGCCACAGAGGAAATTGGACGAAATCGCATGAAGCCATGGGTCAAAATCTGCCCCGTGGCAAATTGTGGGAAATTCAAGCAGGCAATCGGGGCAAACGGAGGAACAAGTGCCGGGGCAGCGCTTGTGGGAAATTGGTCTTTGTCTTTCAAAGGTGCCATTTTCTTCACTAGAACTGATCTCTGTGGTCTGGCGATGTTTTAATTTCAGGAGAACTCTTGGCCCCCACCTTAAGGTTGGTAGCACTAGGGATGGGACTTTCAGGATGTGATGAGGCATAGGGGTCTGCAGTGGAAAGTCTGAACTAGTAAAAATGGCTTCCTGCCCCTTTTGCATGAATGGAAGTCCCGGGACATTGGATCTAACCCAATACTGTCCCATAAATCAGATTGGGGAGTAAGCACAAACTAATCTTATCAAGTGTTATCGAACATCCATCTGTCACTACTGTGCAGATGCCAACACTGCAGTACCTATGACTAAGAACTGTACAGATGACAAAAGGAATTTCCTTAACTCAAGGGATAATTCTGCAGTTTAGGCCTGTAAAAAGAACAGTGTACATATTTCGTCTCCTGGTGCCATGGGTGGATGCCAGTTTATCTTTCCTAGGTAGGGTTGCCAGCCTCCAGGTGGGGCCTGGGGATCCCCTGCTTTTACAACTGATCTCCAGCTGAGAGAGATCAGCTCCCCTGGAGAAAATGCCTGCTTTGAAGGGTGGACTCTGTGGCATTGTACCATGCTGAGGCTTCTCTCCTCCCCAAACCCCGCCCTCTCCTGGATCCGCCCCCAAAGTCTCCAGGTATTTTCCAACCCAGACTTGGCAACCCTATTCCTAGGGTTGCCAGCCTTGAGGTGGTGGCTGGAGATCTCCCACTATTACAACTGATTTCCAGGTGACGGAAATTAGTTCACCTGGAGAAAATGGCAGTTTTGGAAGGCAGACTGTGTGGCATTATATCCCTCCCCTTCCCAAACCCCGCCCTCTGCAGGCTCCACCCCCCCAAACTCCATGTATTGCCCAACTTGGAGCTGGCAACCCTAGTCTTCCCTCAAGACAGTTGCTTGTGTTGACTGAATACCTGAATGGCTTTTTGGTTAAAGTTAGTCAACATTCTATGTATCAATAATCTGAATTCCTTCACAGTCATACCCTTATTAAGTTTTACACATGGTTTTAAAATATCTCAAATTCACAGGCAGTAAATCCTGTGGAACTCATAAGGACTTACTTCTGAGTAAACACATTTCTTTAAAACTTATTTGGAAACTTCAGTTGGTTGAAAATGGGGTTGCCATATTATAGTTAGGGGGTGGACAGACAGGTTGCATCACTCCTGTGCTGAAAGATCTATGCTTGCTGTCTTCCTGTCTGCTTTTAGATCAAAAATGGGTAGCCATGTTAGTTTGTCTGTGAGCAGTAGAAAAGAACAAGAGTCCAGTAGCACCTTAAAGATTAATGAAATTTGTGACAGGGTATGAGCTTTCGTAAGTTACTGCTCAAGAAAAACAAATTTTGTTAGTCTTTAAGGTGATACTGGCCTCTTGCTCTTGTGTTTCTAGGCACAGTTTTAAGAGCTGGTTCTTACTTTCAAGGCTCTAAATGGCTTGGGGGTGTAGTAATTGAACATCTCGCTGTACAGTTCAGTCTGTGAGCAAAAATCCTTCTTGCAAGCCCTGCTCTCTGTGTCCCTGCCTGCAGAGGTGAGGTGGGAGGTGACCTGAGACACGGCTTTTTCAGTGGTGGCTCCTTGCCTTTGGAATATCCTGACTATTGAGGCTCATCTGGCATCAACTTTATCATTCATTAAATGCCAGGCCAAAACATGCCTTCCCACTCAAGCTTTTAATGGAGGGGTTCCTTCCTTTTAAGGTCTGCTTCTAGAATGAGAGCTCCTTTATACACATCATTTTAGGCTGCTGAATGTTGTTTTATACTGTATTTGTGCCCCTGGTTTGGTTTTAAATTTTGTTTGTATGTCTTTTTATTATTGATAATTCTTAAGTATTTTTTAATGACTTTGTTGTAGAGTTGCCACTGGCTGACAACTGGCAGGAACTTGTCAGTGATGCCATAATGTCACTTCTGGGGAAAATCCAGATATACCATTACACTTCTCTAGAATCATTGGAAACTCTATGGTACAGCCATATAGTAAAGCCATAGAGTTTCCAGGGATCCTTAGAGATGACTGGCATCACTTCCAGGTTTGTCCATTGCCAACAACCTTTCCCCCATTATTTTTCTCCTGCTGGCTGCAGGAATTGTGATGGGAAACAGGAACTGGGGGCAGGGACTCACCCTCCCCTAGAGGGAAACTAGCAGCCCTGCTTTATAGTATTAATTTTACTTTGTGAACCTACGAGGTAGAGAGGCAGCATATTCATTTTCTAAATAAATAAACAGAAACATAATGAGCTTCTAGGGCTGCCAAGTGCTGGCAACTTACCGGCGGGGGGGAGTTGTTCTCCCCCCGGGAGCTCTTCTGGCGTGTGCGCGCCACGGTGATGTCATCACGTTGGGGGCGTTGCCAGAGCGTTGCCCTGGCAACGCCCCCAACGTGATGACGTCACCTCCGGGTGACGTCATTACATGGGGGAAGTCGTCCTCACTAGACGACTTCTGGGGCGGGGTTCCCCCCGCCGGCCGAATGCCGGCTGGCGGATCGGGAACCCCTATAGCGGGGGATCCCCTCCCCCCCCCGGGCTGACTTGGCAGCCCTATGAGCTTCTAAAACGTAATGATATATGTCATGTATATACTGAAACAGAAAAGTATTGTTTATGAAAAAGCAATGATCTGACTCTGCTTGTTATCCATCTTCTCTATTGTTTGCTTTGCTGTATAGTTTAGGCTCACAATCTCTTTCAAACTGTATGTTTAAGCAAGATTTCTGGATTGCTCATTCCTTTGAAATGCTGAGTCAGAGCCATTTGGCTTTGTCTTATTGCAGGGCATTTCCCCCCTTTTAAAACGTATCAATAATTGAAAAGTAGAAAAGCGATAGGAATGTCATTCTAGGGTGAATAACGCCTCACATCTAACAAGTGAGAAGTCCTCTGAAGACACTGTTCATAAATAAAGTTGCCTTATTTATACCCAAGAGAAAAATAGCCTGCCTAGCTTTTATGGATAGAAGAGAGGTTTGCCACTGTGGCTCATGGAGGTTTCTTCCCAAGGCAGCGGACAGTAGCTCTGCCACCTCCACCTCATCAATGCGCTGCTCCTCTTACTTGGGAGGTGGAAGAGATAACTGCCACACCTTTTTACTGTTGGAATATACAAGGTCTATAGTGCACCTACTTGAAGAAGATCGGAAGAACAGCCTATAGGGGGCAGCTGAAGGACTGCTAGTTAGCACAGCTGGATTAGGGACTTCCCACAATTTCAAATTATGTCCTTCCTGTCTCCTGACTGGGTCTTTGGAGACTTCCTGCTCCAACTATTTGCTCTGCTGTATAGTTTAGGCTCACAATTTCTAGCAAACTGGACATTTAAGCAAGATTTCTGGATTGTTCCCTTTGTTCCTGTTTCACAGCAGTTAGTAAGGCTGTAGTCACACAGCAAGAAAACTGCGATATAGGTTCCGCTATAACTGCAATCGTTTTTTTTTTCCCGGGTTGGGGATGATCACACATCCCTCCCTGAACCGCAACCATTGTGCGAGTAGTGTCCAGATAGCCACGCTGCCATTTGGGCGGCACGGCATGAGATTTTTTTAAAAAGGGCTTTGCGCATACGCACATGGCTGAATCCGCCCCCACAGGACTCGCCTGAAGAATGATCAGACGACCCTAAAATCCCTTTAATATTAGGAACCAAATTATTTGAACACTCTGAGAAGGTGGACGGAGGAGCGATCCATTTTGCACAGTGAGGGACTGGAGAACTTGCAGTCTGGGGTGTATCGAATGCCTCTTTTGCTGTTACATCCCTAACCCGGGGGGGGGGGGGAGGAGAATAAGCCTGGCCTGCACTGATGAACTGCGTCAGATTCAGTCCCATCAATGACGGCAGTTAAAAGCTGTGGAAATTGACCAGACTTCTTCTTCTGCCAGCCAGTTGGTAGAGCGAGCGATCCACTGGCAGGAAGGGCCCAGCCGGGCAAAAGTGCACGGTGTGTGTGTGTGTGTGTGTGTGTGACTGAAACACAACTCGCCTCTCCTGAGTGGCTGTGGTGGTTCCAGTTGCCTAGTAAAAAGAGACAAGCCAGGTTTGCTTTTATAGGACTCTCACCTTAATGAGACTAGCAGAGCACGTTGCCTGCTTCAGTGCAGAAAACCCAGCATGGCTTGTAAATGTCAGGGCGTGTGAACGAGAGACCTGCTCTCCGGGTTCAGCTAGCTCCTCCCCGCCCCTCCCCTCCCCTCGGCATAAAAAAGAGCTGAAGGGCAAAACGAGATTTCTGTTCAGATTGGCGAAATGTGGACTTAAAGTGCTTTCCCCGGGGGAAATACTTGATTTTCCTGGGGTCGGAAAACGCGCTAGGGAACCGGGAGCGTTGCAGGAGTGAGCTCGCTTCAGCACGGGGGGCGGGGCGGATTGGCCCGTCTGATCAGCAAATTTAATTCCACGAGGGAACAGTGGTGAATCCCGATCAAAACGACCGTGTGACCGCACCCTAAGTTAGTTAAGCCTCTCTCCTTCTCCTCTGTTCTATCAGAGTTTATTTCTTCTTTAATAAACTTAGTTATTTTCTTTAAACAGTTGGTGCTCCTTCCCTCTGCATGTTTAAACTCTGCAGGCATTTGCTACCGCAGCTCTCTTTACAAATAGTGTGGCAAGCCACGTGTGCCTGATGAGGCTTCATGAGCCCCCTCAAGACTATTTCCTCACATGAGAGTTTGGTGCCTTGTGATGGCTCTGGAAACAGCAGGGCACCAGGAACAGTGGCTGAGCTCTCACAAGAAGAAGGAGTCGTGGGAGTCCAGGAGCTGGCATGCATGGTTGGCTGCACTGCTTTTAAAGAGACTTTGGGGAGTGACGCAGTAAGGAGGATTAACTTCTCTGGTTGTGGCTCCTGAGCTGGGGTAGCAGGCAGACAAAAAGGACAGGATGGATGGAAGGCAGCGGGCCCTGCAGGTTTGATACACCATTACACTTTCCATAGCGTGGAACTAACTCCTGCAGACCAAAATGCTATCAAAGGGGCAGGTTCAAAGACTGACAACCCAATTTGTTAAGATAAATGTTTCAGCTAATAGCTAGGGTTGCCAACTCTCTGGAGGAAAAAAAATTTCCTGTCCCATTAATAGAGGCTTCAGGGAACATTACTAACCGGATGATGTCAGGTACCAGATTATATTATTTACCTCCATGCCATGAAAAGCTGAAGCCTCTATTTACAGGACATTTCCCCCCAAGCCTGTTGGCTACCCTACCTGTTAAATAATCAATATGATGGGGGAGGGAGGAAGCAGGGAGGGAAATCTTGTCTGAGGTTTCCTACTGCGGGGAGATGTGGAGACAGCCTCTCTTTAGACCTTGCCGTATGCGTATGTTGTTAAGCCTTCTTCCTGTCCCAAACACAGGTCCTTTACGTATCATTTGAGTTTATCTTAACACAATACACAACTAAGTCTTGAGGACCATTTGTCATTTTAGCCAATGGGTGATTTCAGGCTCTTGAATAGGAAAGAAAAGAACTTGGTTGAGTCTGTGGCCCTCCAACTGGAAATAAACAGTTTTGATCTGATAACAGCAGCTCTGTTGCCACACAGGCGGGGAAAAGGAAGTCTCCTCCTTGCAGGAAATGTGACTTGAAATACCTTTCTCTAATCGTCTCGGCCATCTTTCTTCCTTCTTGGAAATCTTGGCTGCCAATCCTCTGACTGTGGAGTCAGTTGGCCCGAGGTCTATTTCTGAACTGGTCTTTCGTCACTGCATCAGTTGACGGTGGATGTGTGTTTTTCTGTGAGAGCTTGTGACATCCGCAGTTTTACTTCAGGAGATGGCTAAGAGGGTCACGTTATTGTGCAAGATGTCTTTCCTCCCTTTTTTCGTATTAACTTAAGTGAATCCTTCAAAGCCCCCCAAAATCATGAGGTAAATTGGGCTGCCATCTTCGGTCCGTATCAAAATTGCCCTGTGACTTTGCCAGCAACACAAAAGCAAAAATTAATCGCGTGAAGTCCACCCACCCAGCCCCCAGCTGGGAGTTTCAACTACCCCAAAGCTTTGTCTGCTGAATTTTTGCTTATTAAGCATTGGTTAAAAGCATGGGTGACCATAGAGAAAAAGGCAAACATTTAATAGCAGCAAAATTAGTGTATGCTAAATGTAGTGGAAACCAAACATAGTGTCAGGAGAGAAGAACTATTTGATAAAGGCTTGGCATACAACAGAGATGGAAAGATCTGCATATATTAAATGGGGCACTTTATAGCTTGACAATACATTTTGAATAGTGGTCAGGAGGACTTAGAGGGGAAAGTTTAATATCATCTTCCCAAGCCCTGCTCTATGAGCCTCCACTTACAGAGGTGATGAAGAGTGCGATCAGAGACAGGGCTTTTTCATTGGTGGTAACTCACCTTTGGAATGCCCTCCTCCTTGAGGTTTGCCTAGCCCTTATCTCAGGGCCCCCCAATTTTTTTAACCCTGTGGGCACATTTCCCCACAACACTTTAAACCGGTACAATTAGAGGCTCCACCATACCGAGCCAAGCCATCAATGTGACCGCAGCCAGTGTGTGGTGGCTGCAGCCACAAAATGGCCACTGCAGAAGGCAGAGCCAATCACATAATGGCTGCCGTAGCTTACCTTCAGTTACACAGCAAAGATTCTTATGGTGTGGTGGCAGCTGCAGCCAATGTGGTGTTTAGAAACATAAGAGTTGGAAGGGTCCTCCAGGGTCATCTAGTCCAATCCCCTGCACAATGCAGGAAATTCACAAATACCTCCCCCCCCACTCCCAGTGACCCCTGTTCTATGTCCAGAAGATGACAAAAGAGTTTTTGGCTAAACATTAGGAAGAACTTTCTAACAGTTAGAGCGGTTCCTTAGTGGAACAGGCTTCCTCGGGAGGTGGTGGGCTCTCCTTCTTTGGAGGTTTTCAAACAGAGGCTAGATGGCCATCTGACAGCAATGCTGATTCTGCAAACTTAGTCAGATCACAAGAAGGGAGGGCAGGAAGGGTTGCATCAGTGCTTAGTTCTCGTGGCCCTTTCTAACACACCCAGGGAAATGCTGATCACCACTTTGGGGTCAGGGGAAGCAATTTTTTTCCACACCAGTTTGGCCAGGGATCCTAGAAAACATCTGCACAGCCAATCAAATCTCCAGTGATCAATCAGAAGCCTTGCTGGACAGAAGCCCCACCTGACCTGGCTCACTTTCTAAAAACACTTGGAGGGTACCAGGAAAGATGCTGGCAGGTGCCACGGCACCCAGGGGCACCACATTAAGGACTCCTGCCCTATTTTATTCTCCTTTAGGCACCAGGCCAAAGCATCCTCCACTAGGCTGTTAAATGAGGTACCTTTTTTAAAAAAATTGTTTTACAGTCTCCTTTTAGCCTGAAGACTATTTTATGGGTTTTAGGCTGTTTTTAAGGCCTTGGCTGAGTTTCATGGTTGCTGGTTATTGTGGTTTTTTTGGCTGTTTTAATGCTTTTATTTTATAATTTTCTTTGTGAGCTAGTCTCTGAAGAGGTGGCATACAGGTTTTAGAAATCAGGGGTCATTTTATAGAAAAAGAGGTGCAGGAGCTCATTAGCATAACTCATTTGCATATGCTACACCACCTGCCATCACCGGAAGTATCTCAGAAGGCAAGAAAGAAAGGAGAGAGAAGAAAGGAAGGAAGGGGACAGCTACTAATCCAAGCCTCAGAAATACCACTATCCTGGGAGGATAGCTTCAGTGGTGGCTGAAGCCTTCAGAAGGCTGGTTGGAGGAACAAGGACCTTTCCAGGGGACGGGGTCATTTTGCTGCAGCCATGACACAAGCAGGCATTCCTCCCACGGGGTGGGGGGCTGGCACCAATTCCCGGAGCTGCGCTCCCCCAAGCTCCAGCTCGAAATGACCACTGTTAGAAATAAATGGATAATTAAAAAATCCCACCCCATGGTCCCTACTCCCATGCTTTTCTTCCCCTCACTTGGTCTTCCCTCTTTGCTGTTCCCTAACCATTCACCAGATGAGTCTTTCTGCAGCCCTGCCTGGACTTCCCTCAAGGCCCTTCTGCCTGCCTCATCACTCTCCCATACTGCTGTGGAGGATTAAAGTAGGCAGGTGAAGGAGAGAAGCTACACCTGGCTCTAGTTTCCCTTTCTTGCCTTCTTGATTTGTCCATTGCTACTGTGTGCGTTTGGGGGTAACTGTGCTTCCCAAACTCCTAAATCTCTCTCCCCCCCCCCATACCTACCCCTTTTTGGTTTGGGATTACCCTACAGGTTTGTTTGTTTTTTTAAAACTAAGGTAATGATGTGTTTTTAAATGCTGCAGCTTACCCTAGCTAAACATCATTTAGGATAAGTACGAAGTATAGGGTGAGAGGATTGTGTGGTTTCACCTTTTCTTTGTATCCCTGCTTAGTCTGATGCTTATACGTACTATGTATACTTGTTTTATTTTTGTTTATTAAACTTACTTGTATTTTGAATGCTTTAAGCCTGATCTCTGTAAACATACTAGGCCTAGTCAGTCTTGCTATCCAAAGAGTGGTAAAGAGAAGGGACAACAGGTGAGCTAGGAGGATCTTCTAAATAGCAACCCAGATACAGAGTGCTGGATGTGAAAATCCTTCTGGTAGGGGATATTCTCAGATTTTCTGGTGGCAGCAGTTCCAATTCCATTTAATTCTGATACCCTCCCAGGAGCAAGAGAAAATACATTGCTGTGAGGTGATGGAAATCTGGGATGGTTGCAGGGTTTTCTAGCCTCCTGGTACCTAGGAAATTGAGCATACGAATTCCTATGCAATGAAAAGTTATGTTCAACTGGCTTGCTTTTCTCCAGTGATAAGAAGTCACCGCTGAGAGAATTGGTTCCTGTATGCAACATTTAAAAATACAGAAGCCCTGTTCAGAGCTGCCTGCTCTAATTAGGGATGTGAGAAAAGTACATCACTGACTGAGTTATTACAACCATTGTCAAGAATTTTTCATTTGGCAGCGAAAAAGCTGCAGCCGGACCCACTCCTACACAGGCACGCTTGAGGAGAAACAAAATGTCAGTCAGACATTACAAAGGGATTTAAAGGAAAGATGGGGGCGAGTTTTATCTGACATTCTAATGGGATAATATTTAGATTCCAGAAAGATGTTTTATCCAAGTGTTCAACTTGTAGCCTGTACAGTCAAAGCCATTACCCCCCCCCCCTTCTGTTGTTTGGGGTGGGACACAATGACGTTTGTCTTTGCAAGCATTCTAAAATCAAGAAACATTGAGCAAGTATTCTCAAGTGTAACTACAGCTACTTCAAAAGGCAAACCTTGCTGTCATCCAGGGAAAGCGCATTAAGAAGAAAAGGAAGAGCGCATGGTGTGGCTATAGGACTGATGTCTGCAATCTGAATCACTAGCCTACGGCCCATGACAATAAGAGTTAATGTTCCTCTATAACTTTGAATGTTTCCTTTGTGGGGGATGAGTGTTAGGAGATGATTCCCCAATGGTTGTGTTCAAGCAGCCGCAAGAGCCTGGAAAAAGTAATTCCACGCAGATGCAGGGAGTGGGCAGAGTGTGAGTGTGTGCTAGAATCTTCTGGATGTGCAAGTTTTCCATTTTCCAGGAGTCTGATGTGAAAAGGCATCCAAACTTGCACATGTATTATGTGAGGACTGTGCTCCTTTCTGAATATTTAGATCCGTTCCAAAACTCCTGCTATAGTAATCATTGCACACAATTTTCTGTGCTCTGCCGAAGGTTGTCAATCTTCAGATGGGGCCTGGAGATCTCCCAGAATTACAGGTGACCTCCAGACCACAGAGATCAGTTCCACTGGAGAAACTCCAAGGCATCATACCCTGCTGAGGTCCTTCCCCAAATCCCTGCCTCCCTAGGCTCTAAACTTCCCCACCCCCATATCACCAGGAATTTCCCAGTTCAGAAATTTCCCAGCCCAGAGTTGGCACCCCAGTTTGCCTCACTGTCCTTTCCTTTGTGTTAAGCAGTGAATGAAGACGCTTATGAGATGGAAGGGAGTGGGAAGAAACAAATTAAGCAGGGTTAGCTACTAATCAGAAACCATCACTCCCATCCTGATCTACTCCAGTGCTTTTAATAGCAGCTTGGTTTGCAACAATAAGCAGGTGAAGCATGGGGATAAGAAACATCAGTGCTGTTGTCTAAGGTTGACAATAGGCCTGGAGAAAAATGTCCTGTCCCTGAAACAGGGGCAGTGCATGGAAATGGGTAGTTGAAACTTTTCATGGCATGGAGAAGATCACCAGTTAAACAACATCCCATCAAGCCTCTAGTAAAAGGACAGGCTGTTTCTCTTTTGGCCAGCTATCAAACCTACTAAAAACAGTATGATGGCAGTTTACCCTGAGGTGACATGAGAGGATCACTGAAAGGAAATCTGATGTGAGTCCCAACTGCTTGGCATGACTACAGTTGACACCCATGTACAGTGCCACCTTAAACAGAGTTACAACCTTCTAAGACCACTGATTTCAGTCAGAAGGGTTTAACTTAGGCCTTTTCTGTACACTCAGCTTAGGCTGCGATCATACACACAATTAGGCCCGACATAGACACGAATGCTGGGTGGATTTAAAGGCAGCGAACAGACAGCAACATCTGGAAAGTGTCCCGTAGCCGTTGGCAACCTGTTCTGCTCTGCTGCAGAAGCAGAGTTAAGTAATCTGGTAAGTAAAGTAATCCGGTAGTAAACGGGTTAAGTAATCCGGTAGTAAACGGGTTGCGATGGGCCACAGATGGACTTTCCCTTGTCTGACTCCCTGCTCCAACGCGCTCTCATACTGTTGGGATGGTCTGATCAGGCCATACCAACTCCATGTCATTGTTCCCCCCCCTTCTCAGTATGTGCATCATCACAAATTCCATAGGGAGCCCTCAGTGCTGAGGTGCGATTTATCACTTCCTTGTTTAAGCGCTTTGGAAACAAATGGCAAAACCCCCCAAAACACGACTCACCCACAGTTGCGTCTGATCACACACTGATGGTCTGTGCCCACAGCTTCAAAGGGAGGTGTGATCTCGCAACTGCGGGTCAAATTCTTCCGGAGGAAATAGCCTTGCTCCCCCCCACCACTGTATCTAACGTGTGTGACTGCAACCTTACTCCTGATTTTCTTGGCAGTTGATCCACAATCATTGGAATCAATTTGAGCAGGATTCTTCTCCATGTCTTCTTGCTCTGTGTATTTTGAGAGTCATGGAGTCAGTTTATTTTCTTCCACGCATGCCTTAAATAATAAGGATTTTCAAGGGAGAGTACTGTTGTCAACGGTGGCATCACAGCACCACCCATTTTATTTTTTGTACATGCTTATACTGATATATTGATATCATCACTACATTTTTAAGAGGCACTAAAATATCAATATATCAAAATAGTGCTGTAATGATAGCTTAAGCAGTTTTTCTAAATTCCCAGCTTTCTTTCTCTCTTTTTTAAAAAAAGTAAGTCTCTAGCTTCTTCCCTTGCAGAGATATATGGAAAAAAGCATATCTCCACAAGGGAAGTAGCTAGAGATTTACTTTAAAAAATGAAAGCAGGAAATTCAGAGGACCTGCTTAAACTGTCATTACAAGACTATATTGATATTTTAGTGCCTTTAAAAACAAAACCACTCATTTTCAGGGTGGAGGGGAGGAGAGACAGTGGTTTGATGACGACAATTGTCCAATCATTGAAAAAGTGGGCTGGAGGTGGGTGGGCATGTGTGAGACAAAGAAAACCTACAGAAACATTATGCACAAGGAAAAAACTGACTCAAAATCAGCTTTAGGTAAAACTGGCCTCAAAAGATCTGGGGTGGGGGGGACCTAGAAGAAGAAAAAAGGAAGCAAAAACTAAAGGAACAAAATATATGTACAGAATTCAGGGGATAAAGCAAAGCAGTATGGTGCCAGAACTCATAGGGGGGGGGGGAAATGAAAAAAAACATAGGGGAAAAAAATGAAAAAAGCTGTCTGTTTAGGACTGCACAATTAATTGGCCCCACTTCTGTCGCTCCACAACAGTTTGACATTCAGCAATGAAGCTGGTGACAAAGCTTGCAGCTTAAAAATGGTTGTGTAAATTGGCCACTTATTGCAAATTTTGTTTAGCAACGTAGACATCAGTCATAATCCTGACTATACTTCAGCATGCATAAAGCAAACTGGTTTTAATTAGGCGTGTGCACTCACATGTGTGGATTACATCTTTAAGAAACTTAAACTGTCTAAATGAATTAGAGTGACGACTTGATTCTGAAGTACAGAACAACCCACACAATAGTTCCTGCACTCCGTAGCCCTACATAGAGAGGATTTTTCCATCAGCAAGGAATCTGACTCTGAACTTTTGTCCCTTCCCAGAGTCACTGAAGGCTGCCAACCTTCAGTTACACTGAGGAGAAACCAAGCCAGAATCAGATGCTTCACTAATAGAAAATACTTTTTACATAAGGAAAAAAGTGAAGAACATCCTACAGGATTTATCACATCCTGCATATTCCTTGTTTGAACTGCTGCCTTTGGGCAGAAGATATAGGACAATCAAAACAAGGACAAATAGACTAAAAAACAGTTTTTACTCGAGAGCTATTATTGCCCTGAATGCTGCATGAGACTGAAATCTGGAGGAAACAGTGGTTTGGTTGCTATGTAAAAGGGAGAAGCAGTTGTGAATGTCTGTGTGAGTGCGCATGTGTATATGTTGCGAGTCACTGAATGATGGCACTTTTTAATTTCATTGTACTATGTACAATGACAATAAAGTATATTCTTAGAGGAAGGGGGGGGATGTCTACTGGGTATTGATTACTGAGTCTTTCAGTTAACTAGGGTTTACTCACAAGAAAGCCAGACCCTGGGGAGTAAAGAGGACAATATCATCCCAAATGCTGCAAATTACAAGAAAAGAATAAGTCAGCAGAATTGTTATGTCCTTTGATTTTAAGTCATACGTTAATTTACATAATTCTGATTGCAGAAACCTTGTTATAAATGCAGGGGGCGGACACTGTTGCCAACTCTTGCATCAGGAATCAGAACTCAGAGTGGGACTATCAGATGGAGCGCAGCATTTGGGAGGTAGGTCCATAGTCAGAGAATGGTGTTTTTAGTGGCTCTTGAGGCAGAACCCAGTGTCAGTGGAGCAGAACCACTGTCGACCCACAAAAGATGTAGGATGAAAAGGGAAGATATTTCAGCTTATTATAGGGTTGCTGGGTTCTTTCTGGACACCAGCAGGAAATGGGGTGTGTGTGTAGGATTGCTAGATACAGGACTGGAAACTCCTGGAGATTTGGGGGTGGAGCCTGGGGAGGACAGGGACCTCACTGGAGTACAGTGCCATAGAGTCCACCCTCCAAAGCATCTATTGCCTCCAGGGGATGGAGATCAGCTGCAATTCTCCCCAGGTCCCACGTGGAGGCTGGCATCCCTAGGCCTGCAAAGCAGTCCTATTTCTTGTTCTTGGGCAACTGAAACAAAACACTGCACCCAATTTTTTTTAAAACAACAACAACAACAACAGTCATGCTATTTTTTTCCCTGGAGGCAACCCTCCTCAGCTCCTGTGTCTCAAACAGCAGACTGATTTGCAGAAATTAAACAAGCAAAGAAAATCACAAGATCCTTGCTGAATCACCCCAATGACCCAGACTCTTGGACCCCAGCAGTTGGACATACAGATCCCCCATTGATGTTTTTGCTAGACAAAATGGTGTGGGAAAGAACGGAAGGAAGGCAGAAGCCCCTCCTCTTGCCCTACCATGCCCTGGAGCAGAATCAGACCCCACGGTACTTCTGGACTCAGGAGCAGACCCTCCACTGCTGCCATCGGCCAGGCAGACGCAGCTCCCAGCAGCCCCAAGGTGCTCCAAACTGTTCAGTCAATCTTCTGTAGTTTGATTGGTATCTTTCTTATTCATATATGATGTTGACCATGTGTGTAGGTGTTTCACATTTCTTTCTTTTTTTATTTAGAGCATTTCCATCCCAGGGTGGCTTACCATGATAATAAAAACAATATGCAATTTAAAAATTCATAAAACTAACAAAGACATGTAATTAAAAACAAGGTGGCAGCGTGGAGCACAAAAGCTCTTCTAAATAATTCCACCTTCTGCAGCTGGCTGGATCTCAAGAAACACTGAACAGTGAGAACAGAATGCAGGAGAAAGATGCTGAACCCGCCCGTATCTTACTTGCCCTCCCTTTGTTGCTTCAGGCACTCATCTGTCTTCCTGGTTCTCTTTTGGTACTGAAGTCAGGAAGGGAGAAAATAGGAAGGAAAAAATGTGGTACATCAGTCCAGTTTAATGCTCTGCTCTCCTGCAGTCCTTTTAGGTGAAAGACCCTTTTCCCTCTTGCTTCATGAGGAAACCATGCAGCCAGGTGAAAAGGCTGCCATTGGTAGTTCCTTGTTTGGCCCTGCCTCACTACTGACTAAACAATAGTGTCTAGCATCCTCTCAGTCATTCCCATACTCAGCTTCTCCCTTTCCTTTTCCTCACCAGACGCTGAAGACAGACTAGGACAATGTGTACGGAGCCGATATTTCCCGCACCCATGTGTTGCACGCCCCCATCCCATATGCAGGCTGTGCTGGGGAAGTTAGGCGAGGAAGAAAACAGCACAGAAAATGGAGATGCACTGGAAGCAGGGTGAAGTCTGACTTCCAGCAGTCCCTTTCACTTGATGGACCTACAGGTACTCTGCAAAGTCATGGGAGGGGGCAGTGGGGTAGAAAGGGATGTAATGCCCGGTTTCCGAACATGTCTGTAGGCTCAAAAACGTTGGGGACCCTGCTCTAAGGCATTCAAGGTGATGTACAGGCCTCTCTCTTCCAGAACCCTCACAACCAGGGGACATTTCGTAGAAAAAGAGATGCAGGAGCTCATTAGCCTAACTCATTAGCATAACTCATTTGCATATGCTACACCACCTGACATCACCGGAAGTATGTCAGAAGGCAAGAAAGAAAGAGAGCGAGCTGGCAAAGAGGGGACAGCTACTAATCCAAGCCTCAGAAATACCACTATTCTGGGAGGATAGCTTCAGTGGTGGCTGAAGCCTTCAGAAGGCTGGTCAGAGGAACAACGACCTTTCCAGGGGACGGGGTCATTTTGCGGTAGCCATGACACAAGCAAGCATTCCCCTGGGTGGGGGCTGGCACCAATTCCCAGAGCTGAGCTCCCCCGAGCGCCTGCTCACAATGACCCCTGCTCACAACAATCCTGTGAGGAAGTTAGATGGCTGGAGAATGGTAAGAATTTGAACCCAGGTTACACTATTCTTTGTCTAGTACTCTTTATTAGGATATTTGGTTAATATAGCAGAGTTTGCCCAGTCTTAGAAGCGTAATACTGAGTTCAGTAAATAAATCTCCCAAGAAATGTATATTGCAAAAAAAGGTAAACTTACATTTATTCAAGTAGATCCAGTTCACATTCAGGTTGCAGTCAAAAGAAGAGAAAGAAACCGAATCGAAAGAGTACTTTCCCCTATCACAAATGGCCAGCTTGTCTGGCATCATATGTGTGGGAAAGTATGAGGGCATTCTATCTACAGGAGAGATCTGCAGAGACATGGGTCTCCATGGAAGGCCATGTGTTGAGAGTGAGAGGACAAAGCAAGCGAGTGAGAGGAGGGTTAGAGGGTAGCTCCCAGGTTAAGACAAAGAGAGGCATCCCATTCAAGGAATGAACACCTAAGTCACGATCAGACAGGTTTTTAGTTTCGATCCAGGCACGAGTGCCTGGAGGATTTAAAGGGAACGTCCAGACAGCGACCTCTGGGAAAGGTGCCACTTCTATGATCAGCCCGTCGAGCCCTGCCAGGGAGCCATACTTTAAAGATACCAGTGAAAGTCCGGGCTAATGCTTGCCAACGGGCCAATGGCAGATTTTCCCCCGTCTGATCACTCCAGCGCACAATCAGCCCGTCGGGATGTTCTGACTCCAGACCATCCTGAATGGCCGCCATTTTTTTAAAAAATTCTTAGCAATATGTGCATAAACGCATAAATATGTGACAGCTGCAGAGCTCCACTGAAATGTTCCGGACAATTTCATGTCTCTGAATGACCCGTGAAATGTATGAACTTTGTTAACTGAAATGGTGCCTAAAGGAAGGTACCACTGGTGGTGCTTTTACCATTCATGTCCGCTCATGTGTGGAAAAACAAGTACATGGTGAGGCACATATGCGCATGCGCGAACAGAATTTTTTAAAAAACCCCAACCCCGCAGCTCCTTTAGGTGGATGCTGTTTAGACAATCCACCACGGAGTCTGCGCACAGTAAAACGAATCACGGGGCAGCTGTCTGGTCGGGCAACACTGGATAAAAAAGATCGGGATCAAATTGGAGCTGGGCCAATGGTAGGATTAGCTGCCCATCTGAACGCACCCCTATACATGCTGAGAGTGTTGTAGCACCCTCAATGTCCAGGCATGCTGAGTCACTCACGCCAACACTCTTAACTACTACTCTACCCTGGTGCCACGTCTACTGGCCTCTTATATTGGCACAATTACCTCTAAAAATTAATACAAATTCTGCATCTTTATACATTTGACTTTGATTTGTGCTGGAAAACAATAGGATGTTTCTTGGGGGCCTGTTGTGTGAGTACACGGTACTAGAACTATAAACTTAGTCAGGATGCAAAAAAGTCTCCAGGCAGTCATACAATGGCATCATTTGTTCCCGTAAGAGCTATTCTGGTTGTTTTCACACTAGCATTAATAGTTGCTTGGAGATACTTTGGAAATTCTGGATTTAAAAAAATACTGCAGCTTGGCACATAGAACAATTTGGGGAATTTGTGTTTCATTACACATTGTGTAACCACCATCACAGAACATTGCTGCTGGAGCTGTTTTTTTGGAGCTGGGAAGGAGGAGAGAAAGAACCCTGGAGGCAGGAACCAGTTAGTACCTAATGAATATTTTTTGTGAAGGTAACATTTGAATCTAAATTTCTATAAAACTGTTTTTAAACAAATGGTATTTTGTAATGTTAAGGATTGAGGAATTACTGCAAAAAGAAGACCATGGAAGCAATCCTAAGCAGATCTACTCAGGTGGCAAATCCCATATTACTCTGTGGGTTTACTCCCAGGGAAGTGGATTGCACTGCAAATCACTTCGTTTCAAATCAAGTTCTAGAACTGCACTTTATTATTGTTTGGTTTTACACTGTATTTATATTAACTGCTGCTGTGCTTTTATATGTGTTGTTGGATTTTAACCTTGTTTGTAAGCCTCCTTGAGCTGGCCTAGGCCAGGAGGGCGGGATAAAAATTTAATCAATCAAGTCAAATCAAATTCAGATCAGGGGCTAGAGCAGCCCTGCAAATCCTCCAGCCCATATGAATTTACAAATCCATCGACCAATATCAGGAGTCTGAACCATTTTCAACCTGTGGGCACCTTTGGAATTCTGATGCAAGCTGGTGGGTGCAACCACAAAATGGCTGCTGTAGAGGACGGAGCCAATCACGAAATGTCAGGGAGTGAGGTCATGCATAATTCTAAAAGTAACTCTTCAGCATTGCTCAACTCCCTCCACTCCATAAACTCTTCCTTCCCCATAAATTCCCTCCAAATCTTCAGGAATTTCCCAGACTGGAGTTGGCAACCCTAGGAGCAGGGAGATGTTTTGCCAGTGAGTCTTCCCAGCCACTGGGGGTGCTGTTTGTAGGTGCAGGCCTGGCTGTCACACAGAGCAGGTGTGAGACTGGGCATGGCCCAGCCTGGCAGATTGATTCAGGCAGCACCCGGAAGCAGAGTCCCACAGTTCATTCCAGGACCTAACCCCGACTCAGGCTACCAAGACCTTGCCTGGGCAACAGGAGGGGTGTAGTTTCTTTCCCCAAAGGGTAAGGTTTGTTATGCTGTGTTGTTTATGATATTAAATGTCTTGTGAATGTATACGGATATATTGTAAAGTATAATTTGTTCTATCTATATTGTAATATAGTAAATTATGTATTGAAGAATGTTTTTCAGTTTTTGGTTGTTAGACTTTTTTTGTAATTTATTAATTTGGATACTGATACCCTGCTTCTTTCCTCTGTGGGGACCCAAAACAGCTTACACTGTTATCACTCCTTCATTTTATCCTTACAGCCTTTGGAATAAATTACACTGAGAGATCATGACTGACCTGAGATCACTTGGCAAGCTTCCACAGCCTAACAGGCCTTCAAACCTTGGTCTCCCAGGTCTTATGGCAACACTCTAATCACTATAGAACACAATGTCTGGCCCCACTTGACCAAAATGCGGGCTCCCATCAGAGAAGAGGAAAAAATGGATACAATTTGGTGTAGTGGTTAAGTATGCGGACTCTAATCTGGGAGAACTGGGTTTGATTCCCCATTCCTCCTCTTGCAGCTGCTGGATGACCTTGGGCAAGCCATAGTTCTCTCAGAGCTGTTCTCTCAACAACAGTTCTGTCAGAGCTCTCTCAGCCCCACCTACCCCACAGGGTGTCTGTTGTGGGGAGGGGAAAGGAAAGGAGTTTGTAAGCTGCTCTGAGACTCCGAGTGAAGGGCGAGGTATAAATCCAATCTTCTCTCCTCCTCCTCTCCATAACCTCTTTGCTTCGTATGTGCACAAAAAGTGCCAGCTGAGAGTGGAGGGCTGGTGGGACCCAATCATATGCCTTGTTTCTGTAACCTAAAAGCCCTCATTATGCCATCAGCAGGAGTCCTAACAATGCAAGGCTGGACAGCCATGTTATATGCTCAGAACTGCTCTCCCCCTTCAGGCCACAACTCCGTCAAGTCTAGCCCTCCCGTTTCCCAATAGAATTGCCAGGTTCCCCCTGGCCTAGGGTTGCCAGCTCTGGTTGGGAAATACCTGGAGATTTTGCGGGTGGATCCTGGGGAGGTAGGGTTGCTAAGTCTTACCAGCTGTCCAGCAGGGGAGAGTCCTTGCTGGTTGAGGCTTCTTCTGGCATGCGCGCAAAGTGCACACGCCATGATGACATCACCCAGAAGTGATGTCATCGCATTGGGCACGTTGGGGCGGGACCTCTCTAATTCAAAGGAAAACCATAGAGTTTTCCCTCGAATTTTAGAGCGTCCCCCCCCCCCGAAATGTGCCTGACGCGATGACGTCACCTCCAGGTGACATCATTGCTCTGGGCACGTCTTTGCAGCCCGGCAGTTTGGGGGTGGGGTTCCCCCTGGCGGCCCAATCCGGGCTGGTGGGAAGCAGGCCGCTGGAGCGGGGGTTTCCCTGCCCCCTGGGGGGACTTAGGAACCCTATGGGGAGGGCAGGGTTTGGGGAGAGGAGGGACTTTGGTGGGTTATAATGCCATAGAGTCCTCCCTCCAGAGCAGCCATTTTCTCCAGGGGAACTGATTTTGGTTGTCTGGAAATCAAGTGTAATAGTGGGAGATCTCCAGGTACCACCTGGAGGCTGGCAACTCGATCCTGGCCACTGGTGGGAGATCGGAGGTAGGGTTGCCAGATCCAGTTTGGGGAGCTGCTAAAGATTTGGGGATGGAGTGTGAGGAGGACAGGGACCTCAGTGGAGTACAATGCCACAGAGTCCCTCCTTCAAAGCATCCATTTTCTCTGGGGAACTGATGTCTGTAGTCTGGAGATGAGCTGTAATTCTGGAGGATCCCCAGGTCTCACCTGGAGGCTGGCATCCCTGTTTCCCACAGTGGTCAACCAGACACCTCTCGCTATGAAGGCGAGAAATTTCTCTGATATTTTACTCTGGCATCTCGTGCTCAGAGGCATACTGCTTCTGAACACAGAGACTCCATTTAGCTGTGATAATATAAACGCCGTTTGTTTCTTGTATACATAAAGTAACCAGGTGCTGTACAAAAATGACAGAATGCACATGAGGCCCTGTCCAAATGCTATCAACCTTTAAAGTGACAGTGCCTGGTTTGTGAGCTCCTTCCCTAATAGCATCAGATTGGAACCCACTCTAAAGATTAAAGAGTGATGAAACAGAGTGTTTGTAACGGTTGGTATTTTAATTGTTTGTTGACGTCTTTGGTTATTTGATGATGTATTGTAAGCAGTCTTATAAATTTTATATTGACAGGTGGGGTAGAAATGAACCCTGCATGTCTAGGGTTGCCAGCCTCCTGGTGGGGCCTGGGGATCTCCCGCTTTTACAACTGATCTCCAGCTGACGGAAATCAGCTCCCCTGGAGAAAATGGCTGCTTTGAAGGGTACAGTCTATGGCATTGTACTATGCTGAGGTCCCTCCCCTCCCCAAACCCCACCTTCTCCTGGCTCCACCCCCAAAGTCCCCAGGTATTTTCCAACCCAGACTTGGCAACCCTATGCATGTCCAATCCCCTTTTTTGTTATTCATGTGTGGAGACATATTTTCTCCCTGTGCCTGGAAAGGAGAACAAAGGTGGAAAGGAGAACAAAGACTCTTTTGCCTTGAACAGTTTTGTAGATGCAGACATTTCAGCTGGTGCCATGTCCCCTACATTTGATTACCTATTTAGAATATTTAAATCTTGCCTCTCTATCCAGAACAGATCTCCAGCATGGAGTACAATTAAAGTTGTAAAAATCAAAGAAACCCAGTACAATTATTTAAAAAACCCTATAAATACAGAAATGCAAAACAAGCAAAAAAGCAGCAGCCACCCATGGCAGTGAAATCCCAACAGTATCCTGCCACAGGTTCCAGACCTAAAGTTGTCCTGGGAAGGCTCTTTTTAAAAAATGTACATCAAGTCACAGAGGGTTGCCAACTTCCAGGTGAGGCCTGGAAATCTGAAATTACAACCGATCTCCAGGCGACAGAGATCAGTTCCCTTGGAGACAATGGTAGCATTGGAGGGTGGATTCTGTGGCTCTACATCCCTGCTGAGCTCCCTCCCCTCCCAAATTCTGCTGTGCCCAGATTTCACGCCCAAATCTCCAAGAATTTCCCAACTTGGAGTTGGCAACCTGAACGGATAGTGAGGAGGCAATACAAACATCCTTTTGCAGGACACTCTGTAAGTACAGTGCTGAAAAGGCCCTGCCTCAGCTAATCACCCATTGTACGTAGAGGGATCATGCAGAAGGCCTCTGATGATAACTCGTGTAATTGGCTAGATCAGTTGGAAAGAAGACACTCCAAGAGATATGTCAAGAAACCCAAGCCATACATACCTAGGAAAAAAATCGCTCTTCTATGCAACTATTAGAGGCACAGGAGCCCTGTCCTCTTTTCTGTGTGATTGAAAAGGGGTAGCTAGGTTAGTCTTTTATAACAAAGTAGAGCAAAAGTCTAGTAGCACCTTTAAGACTAACAACATTTCAGTATGAGTTTTTGTGAGTCACTGCTCTCTTCCTTAGATACGTGGAGAGAAGGTGTGATTTCCCTCTTTTTTAAGTCTTTAAGGTGCCACTTCTCTTTCCTATGTGGTCTTATCTTTGTGGGTCAAATTGCTTTCCTCTCAGAAGCAAAATAATGGGAGTGTCCTTTCGGAAGCCCTTGGCTAACATCCTTTGAAGAAAAGACAACAACCAATTGTCAGCCCTGAGACTGTGTTTATTAATATATGCAAATAGAGCAACCACTTCAAGTTTTATTTGAACAGTGTTTTGTAAAATCAAGATCAAGACTGGGTATTTAAACAGGGCAGGGGGTGGGGGTGGGGTGGGGAGTCAGTGGATCCCTTCCTCTTCCATTTGCTCTGGTCCTTGTAGACACAGGAGAGGGGACAGACACTGCCTCTCCCATCTTTTTACTTGAGCCAGGGATCTTCCCTTGATGATCCTGTCTTTCCTCTTTGTCTGCAGTTCTTTGCTTTTGTGGTCATCACCAGAGATACCAGCTGCATCCACACAGGGTGGGGGTTCCTGGGGAAAAGTGCCCCCGGCCACTGCAAATGCAACTGTGAAAGGGGAGACATGGTGTCTGCATGCTGCTCACTGCTGTCTCTACTGCTGGAACACTCCCCCTTCTCCGATGTCGAGTTGGTGCAGAAGTGCTGACATGACAACATTTGCATGGGAGAGGGGCTTCCCCCTTTCCAGCTGGGCTACAATGTAAAGCTACATTGCAGCCAAGTCATGTACTGTGTGCTGGGTTCAATGCATGGAAACCCAGACTACAACGTAGTAATAAGCATTGGTTTACTGGGTACACAACTAGCATGCAATACCGGCTGAGATGGCCAACTATATACAATCCCTAGGACACACCCACGAGCCCTATTGGCGGGTTTGAATTTCCCGCCAGAGTTTTGATTGGAGGGCTGATGGTGGTCTAGGATCCTTGACTCCTATTGACTCAAGGAGTCAAGCTCTGGCTGTATGTTGCTGATGCCCTGTGGCAGTCAGCGGACATAACATCATGAAAGAGAGAAATGCCCTTCAAGGGTTAAAAGAGGGGAAACCAAATATATATGGACCCCCATAGCCACTCTGTGCTTTCCATATGAGCTGGATTTAAGGAGGTTTAAAAGGGGGGGGGGAAATAAAGGAGCCCCCTGAATTGTACCTGGATCACGTGGATACTTTCCAAAACAGCAGCAGCATCCCACTGTCCAAATGGGGAAAAGATCCCCATGTGGAAGCAGCCCCTGAAACATACATTAACCACACTGTATCTGAACATAAACCAGGGAAAAGAAGTGTGTTTTCAACTTCATTATTTATTGCATGTAAATATCTGCCTGTCATCCAAGAAGCTCAGGGAAGCACCTATGAAATGATCCCATTTTATTCTCACAACAATGCCACGTTTAATCGGAGAAACGGCAACTGGGTCAACATGTCCATTTGGAATGAAATGGTAGAACATTGAAACGGCGGGTTGAACTATACCACTTCATGCTGCTTGTGGGGAATTGCATGATCAAATGTGACAAAATCATCCAGGAGTTAATTAAAAAACAAAACAAAAAACAAACTCACAGCAGGGAGAGGGTGAGGCAGGAACTATGAAGCCCGGTCTACTAGGTTTCTAGATGCAGGGACTGGGATCTTTATAAAGCAGTGTAAGAATATAATATCTTCCATCTGCAGTATGATGTGGTACAGTCCATTCTACTTGTTTGTGTGTGCATTTGTGTGTGTGCATGCGATGTGGGGGGAGTTTAAATGCAGGTTTTCCTAGGCTGCATTCACATCTCATTGGAAGTTATACTTTGCTTATGCTATAGAAATCCTTTGCCACTGAACTGGCTGATCCACAAAAAACAATTCAGGGGCAAATGATGGCTATAGTGCAAGGACAATGCTGTTGAACAGATCCACATGCCAAGACCCACAAATGTGAGGTACTCTAAGCAGAAATCTGCACGGAACCATCTGTGTGCATAATAGGTACACATGCAAGCTTGTATGCGGTACCTTCACCAAATCAGCCAAGTTGCGACATCACTGTGAGGTTCTCTTGCACTGTAGTGTGCCATCCTTTCTGAAGTGAACTTGCCTACCTGCTTGAGCCTAAAAGCACCAAACCACAAGCAGGAGAAGTCCACATGCGTATGCTCTCTTATAGTAAAAAATAAGACTTATTTAATCAGTCTTCCTTTTCAGTAAAGAATTGGTCAGTGACTTTTCCCTGAGCTAGCAAAACAAACAAAAAATTGTGCGAGACAGAGAGAATGATAGATAACAGTTGCAGTTGGAATTCTGTGAGGACTACCTATGTTTTGAAGGGAAAGGAAGGGTGAGTTGGACCTGGCTAAAAGTGTGAAGATGAATGTAGTATTCAAAGAGGTCATAGTGGCTCATGGTGTGAACTCAGCTTCTTTCTCTGCTTCAAAAGCTTCATGATATATGTTTAGGCTTGCCAGTCTCCCGGTGGAGCCTGGAAACCTCCCAGAATCACAGCTCCACGCTACATAGATCCATTCCCCTGGAGAAAATGCATGGACAGTGGAGTCGATGGGATGATACCCTGCTGAGGTCTCTCTCCTCTACAAACCTTGCTCTCCCCCAGGCTTCACCTCCAAATCTCCAGGTGTTTCTTAACCTCCAGCTGGCAATCCAATGAGATGAGCATTCTGTGGTGACGAATCCTGGGGCCCATATTAGGCCTGCCTCTGTACTGGCTTTGGGAAGGCTGCCCACGTTTTAATTGTTTTGTTTTTTTTAAAGCCATATGTGTGCTTATCTGTTTAAAGATCCAGCCTTCACCTTATTCTAAACCAGAGGGGTCAAACTCATTTGTTAGGAGGGCCAGATCTAACATAAATGTGACTTTGTCGGGCCGGGCTATGTGTGCCATGAAACCTAATGCCGGATACCAGAGATATAAACCTGGCAAGCTCCAAGTTGATGTGTCTTTACTGCAAGACCTCATGGGCTGGGAGAGGTGCAGAGGAAAAGGAAAACCTGCAGGGGTGGACTGGAGAGCCGGTGCTGCAGCAGTAAGCAGACACTCCCGTGCTGCCTGGAGGGGAGGCAAACCTCTTCCCCAGCCAGCTCCCTCCTCCAATGCTGTCAGCCTTACCCTGGGGTTAAAAAATGCAAAGTGACTGGGTGTTGTGAGCTCCTCCGTGCCCCTGAGCCACCATAGAAGGGGACTGGGAAGAGAAGTTGAGCTAAACCCTCCTCCCCAGCAGAAGCGGAGGGTTGGCGGCCCCAGTCCACGGCCACGTGCACAGAGGGACCCAGGCCAGGCAAAGCCCGATAAGCTGGAGATCCCCATGCAGCAGCAGCAGCCACCTCTGGCCAAGGCCGCCAAGCAATCCATGGCGGTTTGATGCTGGAGGTTCAAACGAGAGATCATCAGCAAGCTGTGCCACCCCCACGCGGGGGCCGCTGCCCAAGGCTGACGGCTGCTGGATCATCTGATGGGGGAGCAGGCACCAGGCACACACGGCCCCACATTTGGCAGAGGTCCCAAGCCACCCAGCGACCAGCGTAACTGGAGACTGCCGGCACCACCACTCCTAGAGCCAGTTTGGTGTAGTGGTTAAGTGCGCGGACTCTAATCTGGGAGAACCGGGTTTGATTCCCCACTCCTCCACTTGCACCTGGCTGGATGACCTTGGGCAAGCCATAGCTCTGTACCAGCTGTTCCCTCAAGGACAGCTTGGGAAAGAGCTCTCTCAGCCCCACCTACCTCAGAGGGTGTCTGTTGTGGGGAGGGGAGGGGAAAGGAGTTTGTAAACCGCTCTGAGACTCTTAAGTGAGTGAAGGGCCGGGTATAAATCCAATCTCTTCGTCTTCTTCTTCTTCTTCTCCTAAGGCAGCAGCAGCCTATTGCTGAAGACCACTGGGTGGTCCATGGGGGAGGGAGGCCTGGCCGCCAAGTCGTGCGCTCGGTAGCAGCACTAGGCCCCCGATGTGTGGAAGAAACTGCCAAAGAACACCCTGCCATGAGCCAAAGCACAGCCGCCAGATGGGTGTGTGTGAATATGGCAGCAGCACTGGCTGCCAGCAGGCCCCCGCAGGGGATCTTCCGCACCCCCGCAGTGTGCAAACACAGCATGCCCGGCACTGCAGGCCGACCAGAGAGGCGTGCGATTTTGCCTTGGAACCCTGAGCCAGCATGAATGCAGCTACAGGGGCTCCCGACTGACCAGTGAGGCTGCCACTGAAGTGAAGGAGTTCTGCATGACTGCTGCTAGGGTTCCCAGACCCTCGTTCGGGGTGGGGTACCCCCTGATTTTGTGGGCTCCAATCCGCTGCTGGCCAATCCGCCAGTAACCATAGAGTTCTGACCAAAATGCTAGAGTGTTGCCATGCGACGTGCCCGGCATGATGTCACTTCTGCATGACACCGTCGCACCAACATTGTGCACAGCAATGCCCCCCCCTCGCCTTCCCCACTCCCAGAAGGCTCTCTCACATCCCCCCGCTGCCCAGATAAGTAGACTTGGCAGCCCTAACTGCTTCAGACAAGGTTCTTCTGCCGTGCTGAAGCCACAATCAGAGCGGCTCCACCTGCTCCCTCCCCCCCGGCTGCCTCCTGTCCCCTCCCTTGCACCATCTGCTCACGGGCCAGCTAAGAGCCCCTGACAGGCCACCCCGTTGTGAAACAGCTCTGGGGCAGGGGAAGGAGATACTTTGTGGAGGGCACAGATGCCAACCACCCAAAGCTGGTTTCTGTCGCATGCCTGCAGACTCTTTTTGGGGGTCTCAGCCTGGAGGGAGAGAGATTTCTTTGTGCTCACCTTGGTGAAGACCAGCTCCATTGCTCTACAAATGTTAAATTGATCTTTACCCTAAAATGAAAAAAGGGATAGCAGGATCCATTTGGGAACTAAGGGCTTATGCTGAGACAGGCAGGGCTTATGCTGTTTTAAGGGCAAACTACAGGTTATATCTAGGGGTGCCAACCTCCAGGGGGAACCTGGGAATCCACTGGGATTAAAACTCTTCTCCAGACTGCAGAGATCAGTTCCCCTGGAGAAAATGGATGCTTTGGAGGGTGGACAATATGGCATTGTACCCCACCGAGGTCCCTCTCCTCCCCAGGCTCCATTCCCAAATCTCCAGGAGATTCCCAACCTGGCAACCCTACCCCCTACTGGCAGCCAGAGGGGACCCGGTGTCAACCCTAGTTGCAGCTAATGGTGTGTGACCCCGTGCCCCAAACACTTTTGGAGGAGAACATTTAGAGCAGAGAACTACTCTGAAGGGTGTGGGATTAGGGTTTGCAGAATCACGTGGCTACATGTAAGTTTTGCAGTGGGGACAATAGTAGCTTGAGGCTGGCCGGTTAAGGAGGAGAAAACTGTGTGGAGGAGAAGACTGCCGCTGCCTCTGCCCATATACCTCAGTCACAAAGAGGAAAGGGCATGCAGGAGTCTGGGAGGTGCAGAACTCCCACATTTCTGCTTCACGGCTCTCATGTCACCACCCAACAAACATGAGGACTTTGTAATATGTAAAGTGGCCCTCTGAAGCAGTTTGGATTTCAAAATGGGTGTTTGTTGTGTTTCCTATCCCCTCAAATTATGACTTCCCCTGTCTTCCCCTCCTCCTCCTCTTCCTCTTCTCCTTCTTCTTGGCCTTCCCTTCTTCCTCTTCAGCTTTCTTCCTCGTTTCCCTGAGTTCCTGATATCGCCAGCGAGGCAACGCCAGTATATTCGGGGAGGGCGGGGAGGGCTCCGGCATCTTCTCCACCTTTTGGGCAGGCGACTTGGTGAGTCTGATTTTCGGGATGCTACCAGGGTAAACAATGTTGCGATGCAAGCGAAAAGGAAGAGCGAGGAGTTTCACGATGGTACTGTGGGGTTTGTACGGCACCAGCACCCAGGTTGGTGTCATGAGTTGGCCATTGCAAGAGGATTCGCCAGCCGTGGATTTGGCATCAGGGTCTGGTGTGTACTTGTTGAGGATCTCTGGCACTGAGATTCTCTGCTTGCCCACTGCTGGCGGACTGTCGGGACAGATGGTTTGACAAGAAGGGGCCACAAAGGGACTGGCCAAGCAAGTGGTCATGCGCACCATGTGATCCATCACACCATCTGACTCAGGATCATGTGGAAACCTGATAGTGAACATGGCACGGATTTTCTCCGACAGGCACTCGGCCGTGGATCTGTCTAGAGTCTGTGCCACCAGCTCAGGCAGTGCCGGCCACTCAGGCGAGTACTTGTTGCTGAATTGCTCGGCACACGGACGCTGCAGAAGGGTTCGGATCCGCACAATGGTTTCAAAACTTCCAGTCAAGGCTGCCCACTCCCGTGCTGTCTTCCTTTTCACTGGGTCCACAGCTGTCAGGTCAGCACCTAGGAGTAAATCATGAGTCAGAGATCCAGTTTTGTTCCTTCCAATTTGATGGTGCCATGCTTTTCAAAATGGCAGCCACAGAATCACACGGGCTGCCCTTACAGCAAACTCCTGCATGCGAGGGAGAAGGCAAGAAAAGTATCTGAAGGAGTTTCTGGCACTGAAGGCTATCGGGCTTATATACATATAGCAGAGCTGTCAGGACACCTTGAAGCTTGAGTGGTTTTATGTTAAGCACAGGATTATGGGGGAAGGATCAGGAGGCTGTTCTGAGAACACGTACTGATTGGGCAATGAGATCATTCCTCCCCCAGTCCTGTTGTCTACCGTCTCCCTAGCTGTAGCACCGCTCATTATAACAGGTGGAGTGGAGGGGGTGTACAGCAGGACTGGAGAAATCACAGGATGGAAAAGTGCAGCTGCTTTCCTGTTGCATCAGGGAACTTAAAAGAACAACACAGAGTTCTGTGTTATGGTGCTGGTAACTGTAAGTGTTGCAGAAACTAAGTCGATTAATGGGACAGCAAGGTGTGGGCCAGAGGAAATTCAAAAAGTTACAGGTTAGGTAAGAACATTTGAGTTGACTGGACCATGAAAGCCCTCTCCTAGCTTGATCATTTGGGGCGAAATATTACTGGAACAGTGAGTGGTTTGGGTATAGGGGATTATATATTTGCTTATGTCTGACTGACCACACATTTTGCAGTTCTGGCTACCACATTGCTCTAAAGTCTGTACCTGAAGAAAAATGGTCCCCAATAAATCAACAAACAATTGATCAAGTTCTGCTAAAAAGATAAGCTGTAAAATAGGGCATCTAGAAGTTGTACACATGTGGCTGACTATCACTTTGGCTGGTACCAGCTCCCATTACAAGGACTGCTGGTAATCATGTAGTCAACACAACTTTCTTCCCAAAAACTACCCATGAATTGTATCCATTTTAATTATAAAATGCTTATAGACAAGTTTTGGAGCTGAAAGCTGACAAGATGGAGATTGTGAGTCTTGGTATGTCTGTAAAATGCAAATTACAATGTTTGCCTCCACCTGCCTTGGGGCTGTGCGAGGAAGGGAGGGGAAGTTTAAGCCCCGAAGGCTATTTGAAACAAAGTCCCTTCTCTGCCATTTGCACAACATAACAAGCCTACAGTTTCCATGTTACAGACAGACCAAAACCTGTGATTTTCATCTTGTCTGTTTGAGCCCAAAGCTAAATGAAATCTCACTCATATGGCCATTTTTTACATGGATAGCCCCCCCCCCCCCGCCCCCATTAGCACTATGCATGTGGCAAACAGGTGATCCTAACACAAATTGTGATTGTGCACACCAGTTTTTAACACACATTAGGAAGATTTGCATTGAGAGATGTGCTTGTGATCCAACAGCTAGAATGTTCACATTCATGGCCCAGCTTGAAAAAAAAAAAAAAGATTCTGGGCATACAGTTGAGTGAAATCTAGCGGGGCAAAGGAAGAGCTTGTTTGGCCAAACTGTCTCCGGAGTATTCCTTAGTTCATGGGCTCAAGCAAAAGCCCCCCCCCCCACCCCCCAGGTTCAAGACAGTAGCTGCAGACTGCTCCCAAGCTCAGAGTACTGCACTTCTATCGGTTATATGAGTTCTTTGCTGAAGGTAGGGCTGCCAAGTCCCCGGGTAGGGCGGGGGAAGCACCGATTTTTAAAGCTTTCCCCCGCTTTTTCAGAATTGGCCACCGGGGGAGGCAATGGCTGCCAGCAGGGAAACGTCGGAGCCTGCCCTGGCCTCTTAAAAGGGAAATGTCTGCAGAGAGCCTGCCCTGCAGTAAAAAGCCTCAACAGACATTTCCCCTTTAAGAGAGAGGAAGAGAGTCCTGCCCAGAGACGCTCTTTCTGCTGAAGGGCCTGCTTTTGCATGTGGCCTGCTGCTGGAGTAAGCTGCTTGGGGTAAGCTGCTGGGGTCTGCCAGCTCTTTTCCTTCTCTCTCTCTCTCCCCCTCCCCCTTTCTTTCTTTTTTCTGTCTGTCTGTCTGTCTGTCTCTCTCTCTCTGTCCCCATCCAGCAGAGGTCTATCAGTGGCTATTATAGCCACAAGATCTAAATGGAGCCCTTTGTCTGGGGCAGTGATGCTCTGTATTCTTGGTGCTGGGGGGGCAACAGTGGGAGGGCTTCTGGAGTTCTGGCCCTGCTGCTGGACCTCCTGAGGGCACCTGGTATTTTTGGCCATTGTGTGACACAGAGTGTTGTACTGGATGGGCTGTTGGCCTGATCCACTGTGGCTTCTCTCCTGTTCTTATGATATGAAAATCATATTTAGCACTTGTGCAGCACTTAGTGCTTCATATTCTGCCGAGATGAGGAAGGATTCAGTAGGGCTGTTGCTCAGTGATAGAGCATCTGCTTGACATGCAGGAGGTATCAGCCTCTTCAGCTAAAAAAGGATCAGGTAATAGGTGACATTAAAGATCTCAGCCTGAGACCCTGGAGAGCCACTACCAGTCTGAGTAGTCAATACTGACCTTGATGGACCAATGGCCTGATTCAGTATTAAATAAAATGATTCCATGGCACTGCAGGGTTTTGAGCCAGGCTCTCCCAGATCCCAGCCAAACAAACTGACTGCTACATAACACTGACTCTTGTTCAGCGACAAAAAACAGTGGCATAAAAGTCACAGTCTGGGTAATGCTGCTTGCAAGCCTATAAAGCTCAAGGCAGCAGCAGAAGCTCAGTATTAGGAAACTTCATGAGTTCATGTGTCAGCATGTGGAAGCAACATCACAGGATGTGACATCACAAAATGATGTCACTTCCTTTCTCCTGGCTCCACCCCCAAAGTCTCCTGGCTCCACCCCCAAAGTCCTCAGATATTTCCCAAGTTGGACTTGGCAGCCCTAGCTGAAGGCTGTGGTTTTGTCTCTAGTCTAGACCAGATGGCTCCTTCCTGTCCAATTGTGCCCAATCTGCAGGTTATGTACATCAGCTGTGATGCTGGCAAAATGTCTTCCATACAATTAATTTTGAAAGACTTATACTCTGCCTGTTTTTGAAAGCTTGTTACACCAGTCCACTGGATATGGAACAATGGAATCGGTCATCTTCCCACGTGACTAAAGTTCCATAGACTGTAAGTCTGTTCACATGGAATTCACTGCCACAGGAGGTGGTGGCAGCTACAAGCATGAACGGCTTCAAGAGGGAATTAGATAAACATAAGGAGAAGAGGTCCATCAGCGGCTATTAGCCACAAGGAATAGATAGGAACTCTCAGTCTGGGGCAAGTGATGCTCTGTATTCTTGGTGCTGGGGGGGGGGGCAACAGTGGGAGGGCTTCGAGTGTCCTGCCCCCACTGCTGGACCTCCTGATGGCACCTGGGGCTTTTAGCCACTCTGTGACAGAGTGTTGGACTGGATGGGCCATTGGCCTGATCCAACAGTGTCTTCTCTTATGTTCTTAAGTCTGGGGCAGTGATACTGAAGCGTACTGGACTCAGGAGACCAGGAATGGTGAAATCATGAAGCCTTTATTGAGTGATTCAGCATGCCCTGTAGATGGTCAGAACAAGCATGCTTCCAGGGCTCCAGGGCCCTCATTATATGCTGGCTGGAGCCACACCTCCGGCCGCACTCAAAAGACCTGATAGGGGCTTAACATATGCGCATGTTTGTCATAGGTTCCCTGGAGGAGCCTTTGATTGCATTGGCTCCCCAGGGAGAACCTAGGTCCCACATTGGTGGAGGCTTTCAATCCGGATGTCTATTGTTCCTCCAGATTCAAGCTCCCCTCTCTGCCTGACCATGTGCTCTGGCCATGCGGCGGGCCCCATTACCTGGGAGCACATGGCAGGCTGGTTGCTACACAGAGCATACTACATTACAGATTCAGTGCACACTAATGTCAATGCAGTGTAGTGATTAGAGTGTTAGAGATCTGGGATACTTAGGTTTGGGTCCTCACTCTGCCATCATGGAAATTTGCTGAGTAACCTTACACCAATCAATATCAACCTATGCTACAGTTCAGCCCCGCCTTGGGAAATTCCTGGATATATGAAGGGGGAGCCTGGGGAGGGTGGGCTTTGGGGCGAGGCCTTAGCAGGCTATAATGCCACAGAGTACTCCCTCCAAAGCACTGTATTTTCTCCAGGGGAACTGGTCTTTGTCATCTGGAGCTCAGATGTAATTCTGGGAGGTCTCCAGGCCCCACCTGGAGGTTGGCAATCCTAAACTCATGGGTTGATGCGAGGAATAAAATGGAGAAGGGAGAATGATGTAAGACCCTCTGGGTCCCCATTGGAGAGACAAGTGGGCCGTAAAAGAAGTGTATAAATAAATAATGACAACAGAAGATGGAAGTTTAGAGAGAGTGTTGTGCTTCATAACTGTCAGCAGGTGGCACCAGTGACAACTCAAAAGGGTGGAGAGAGAATTCAGTGAGGAACGGGAGACTCTGGTTTCTATAACTGAGAGCAGGAGGCTGGTGTATTCTGTGCCAGGACCGCTTCCGAATAAAGGAGCTTATTGGAGGTTATAGATAATGTGAGTTTTCCTGTGGTGACCAGAGCTAAGCCCCCTAGTTATCTGGGGATGCTTTTAAAGCTCATATTTCTTTAGGATGAACCCTTTACATTATTTTTGAACAAATTCATGCTTTTTGCTGTCCAAAGCAGAGAAGTGTGTTTGCTTTTAAATTGATTCAGTGTAATAACAGTGACTTAGCCTTTGCCCTGACCTGGATAGCCCAGGCTAGGCCAGTCTTGTCAGACCTCAGAAGCTAAGCAGGGTCGGGCTTGGCTAGTATTTGGAAGGGGCAACCTCCAAGGAATACCAGGGACATGATGCAGAGGCAGACAATGGCAAACCACCTCTGAAATGTCTCTTGCCTTGAAAACAAGTCTAGCTCACCACCTAGTGGTGCATAATGCTAAAAGAGCTAGAACGTCTGGCTGCCAGACAGTCTTACGATCTCCTGGCTATACTACACACAATTCCATATGATGATGATGATGATTTATTTATTTATTTTTCAAACTTATATTCTGGCCTCTCCACAGGTGGGCTCAGGGCAGACCATGGGGCCATTCAGTATCACAATATAAATACATAAGTTAACAGATTAAAACAGTTAAGAACAACAGTTTGGCTGAACTGGTCTAACGGTTGACCTGAAGACGCACAACCATGGCCGGAAGGTCCTGGCGGAGTGATAGGATTTTATCTGCGAAATAGGTTGCAACTGCCTCGCAGCCAATATCCAGTTCCCTACCATTTTGTTTGCCCTGTGGCAATGAAGTTAATGATCAAATAGTTCTAAAAAAACTGAGCTAGGTGCAGCTTTGCTGATACAATGGAGGCTGCATAGAATTCTCTCTTAGTGGCCTTCACTGCCATCTCATAGAACTTCATAAATGTTCTACAAGATGTTCTTGTCACTCCATCATGAATATGCCGCCACACTCACTCTAGCCATCTCGGCTCTCGTTTCATCCTCCGCTAGTCCGGAGAATACCATGGGGCTTCTTTGGCCCAATGGTGGAAAGGGCGCTGGGGGGGGGTGGGGAGAGAGATTGTCAACGGCTTCAGAGAACCAGAAGCACCAGTCCTCCACCAGCTCGTCTAACAAACAACCAGGGGCCAACAGATCCCACAGACTGTCCTGAAGCCACTCAGAGTCCATTCGGCTCCGTGGAGGAGCAAAAATACACTTGCCACCCAGACAGGGAGGGTTTGGTATGCTCAGCCGGACCTTCAGGGGGAAGTGATCTGACCATGGGACTGCATCTACAGTCATCCCAAAAATCAAATCCAGCATGTGGCCTGCTTGATGCGTGGGAGTCGATACAAATTGGGAGAGTCCCCAAGCCTCCATGGGTGACACTAGGTCCTTGGCCTGAGAAGACACTGCCTCATTGACATGGATGTTGAAGTCCTCCAGGACTAATACAGGGGTGCTCCATCACCCATCCAGAAGCAGCATCTAACAAGCCAGACAGGGTATCTGCTGGTGCGTTAGGTGGATGGTACACCAGCCAGATAGCCAGACTCTCCTTGACATCCCATGCCAGGCCAACACATTCAAGGCTGGCGATGTTTGGTGTGGGAAGTGCCCTAAAGGAAAAGGAATCTCGAATGAGCAGTGCCACCACTACCACCCCACCCCCAGTTGTCCAGGACTGGTGAAGGACTAAGAACTGAGGTGGGACTAGTTGGTTAAGGGTGACAGTTTCGCCCTCCCGCAGCCAGGTCTACGAGCCCTCCTCCAGTCTAAGAAGTCTACCTTCATATTGAGTGGCTGTTACATTGGAGGAAGACTCCTTAGGCTGGAGGAAGGCTTCTCATTTTGCTCAGTGGAGTTGCAGGACGGGTGTAGGATCCACCCCACTGTTTCTTCCACTGCCACCTGGCATCCCTCCAGCCAGGAAGTGGGAGACAGCTCCAAGGTCTCTGATCAGCAACGGATCTCCCAATAGCCGCTGACACTTGCCAGGTACCTCCCTGTGCTCATTAGTGACCTTCGCCTGCTTATGCCCATTTTAATATCTATTTTACTGTTTCAAGGACCACAGCAGTAGTTCAGTTACCTAGATCCTGAACTGCCAAATAAGGGGTGATATACCTGACATGAGCAAGGCTGAGACACAGTCCTTCCGCCCTTGCATTGCAGCCTTCATGAGTGCAGTCAGACCCCGGATGTCGCGCTTTTCAACCTCTAGTGCTGGGTAGTAGTTCAGAAGATAGTTAACAATGGTGGCGAAACCTGCACAGTGACAGCAAGAAAACAGCACAGTGAAATCACACATTCTCCAGAAATAAAATTCAGCGTGCATTTGATCTTAATGCATTGAAAGGGAATAAATAACTAAGCTGCTGTTTTGAACTGAATTCTGCTCTGCTCCTTTGCTCACATTGCAGCTGTTTTATAAATGCATATCAATATATCTAATAGCCAAGTGGCCCCCTCCGTGCGGGTATCTAAATCTGCACGCGTGGGGGGCACTTGGGGAGCAGGGAGGTTTTTCTGCACACGTGGGGAACTCCCCACATGTGCAGAAAAATCCTAAAAGTTAAAAAAACTTTTGGGGGGATATTTAAATCCCCCCAAAAGTTAAAGAGTGTTCCCTATGCATGAGCAGAGAACGCTCTGGGAACTCTGTGGTGGAGAAGGCTCTGGGAACTCGCCGCTATAGCGGGGGAGGGGGAATCGACTGGAGCTGGGGTGGGGAATCTGCGGCCCGAGCAGGCCTCACCACTATAGTGGCGGGGGAGGAATTGGCTGGAGCCGGGGGGGGGGGGGAATCGGCAGCTCAAGCAGGCCTCGCCGCTGTAGCGGGGGGGGGGGGGAATTGGCTGGAGCCGGGGGGAAGGAATCGGCTGGAGCCGGGGGGGGGGGGAATCGGCGGCTCGAGTGGGCCTCACCGCTATAGCGGGGGGGGGGGGAATTGGCTGGAGCCGGGGGGGGGGAGGAATCAGTGAGCCCAGGCCTCGCTGGGGATGCTGGGCTGGGGTAGAGGAGAAAACTCACCTGCAGCTGCTGGGTCTGCTCTTCCCCCCGCCCCCCCAGCGAGTACTGCAGGTCCCATCTCTTGTGTAATTCTCTTGCACAGTAATATATAACAATGTTTAACATTAGAAATCTTTCTGAAGAAGCCCGCAGATAATGAGCCAAAAATATACAGATTAAAGGCATACCCACTCTCCAGTGCTTCTAGGTTAAAGAGACCATCTCACATCACAATTTACAAACAATTAGCTAATCAGCCCAGCTATGCCAAAACATGATGGAACACAAATTGTAAAACGTAAATGAATCAGACTCTGATAATCACTGTTATTTCTATTGCAGAACTGTTGTTTGAAAACTTCATTGGAATGACATTTTTTCTTAATTTCATCAGAAGAATATATACTTTGCTTATATGTGTATGTGCATGTGTACGCAGAGATGCACACGTTCATACTGGCACGCAAAATGTGTCAAGAGCACGTGGCACACCACAACGCTAACACTAGTTTGGCCAAAGGAGGGCCAAGGAGGTAAGCAACATCTGGATGTGCTTGACTCAGTTTCTCAGTCAGTGGTCCTCCTGCCTCGGTAAGTGCTGATAATGGCTGGTGAGCAGACGGCAACTGGCATGTCAAACCATAGGTAATGTCAGCCTATCACGTGTCAAAAATGGAATTTTTGCCAGGAGCAGGTGACTGAAGCTATTTTGAACCTTGGCCTTTGCACCATAAACTTAACCACTGATCCTTCCTTCTCAACCAGTGCCAAAGTACTGAAAACAATGTCAGATTGTATATTAAGAATTTTTTTGCAATTGACAATCTGCACTCATTTTGTCACTGGCATACTGTTATATATAAACTGATAGCTCTTTTACCCAATCATTTCTGTATATTTGGTTGAATATTTCTCAGGGTATTATTCTACACAATTGAATCCCACAGTTTACTTGCATGCACCACAAAGCCTTCTTAATTAGCCGCTGTTTCATTCTGTTGTGACTCCCACCAATTCCGCCATGTTCCTGGATCCCATGGTGGCCCTCTGTGTGAAAGCAGCAAGTCTCCTACCTGCCTGAGAGGCTACCATGAGTGCTGTGTTTCCATCATTATCCTGATGGTTGACATCTAGGTAGGGGCATTTGCTGAGAACGACGACAATGTCTACGAAGCCTTTGTAACATGCCACCAGTAGACCATTCTGTGGAGGAAAGGGGAACCAGGGTTAAGATTCAGCTAGTTTAAAATATGGTAAGCTAGAAATAGACTTTATCATCCCATCCACCCCCTTTGGATTACTTTATCCTGCCCTCCTGCGATGCTGGTAATTGGTATACCAGGATTAACGCCAGTGGAATATGACCACAGTTCTATGCTCCCTCACCAGCAAAGCCAAAAACCACACGGTGACTGCTAAAAAAATATTGGACCTGGATTCATGAACTATTGCAAAATATGTTGCATATGACTATCATTTGTGCCAGAATATTTTTTTGTTGAATATGATTCCAGAAACTTTTAACAAATCAGATAAATATTTGGTTATCCATGTAATAACTGCTACTAGAATACTTTATGCAAGGTATTGGAAAGGAAAAGAAGTTTCCTTGGAGGAGGAAATATTATATAAATTATTGGAGAAATGGACAATTTAACACTGAAATTAGCAGATAAAGGAGAGGAATTTTTTGAAAATAACTGGTTAAGGTTTTATAAATGGTTGGGAGAACATTGTAAAAAATGAACTAACTTTAATTGTATGCTCCTGTAAAACTGAGATAAGCTAGTTTGGTGAATTAGATATTGATTCTAGTAGAAATGTTAATATAGATATGTACAGTATGGACTCCGTATCTGTTAAGTTTGTTTTCATCTTTGTGTGTTTTTTCTTGTTTCTTTTTTTTCTTTGCTGGAAACTTAATAAAAAGAAAGACTAATGCAGCAACACCAATAACCGTTCCCATTATAGCATCTCCACTTCCAGCCATGGACCACAGTATTGAATGCCGATGCTGGTCCCTATTAGTCTCGAATGGGAGGCATCTAGCAATGCACAACAATGGCAGGAAAACCATGATGTCAGTACAGAACCCAGTTCACATACCACTCTACACACAATGGGCTCCACTTCCTTCCCATGGCCCCCCTTGCACGTAAGATTCATAGTCCACAGGCTGACCCCAAAAAGGGTCTGCATCCTGGTGGCTGCCAATGTTTCTGTGCAGCTAACGTAGCGTGACACCTCTCTGTACAAGGGGAGCAAGCATTTGGCACATTGGCCGCAAGGGAGAAAGAAACTACAACTGCAAAATTGTGCCCTGGCTCAGTGGGGAAGAGCAATGTACTGGGGAAAAGGAGATGGGGAGTTGAGCCACCCCGAGGAGAGGAACATGTGGCCTTAAAAAGCTTGCCTTTGGGGTGTCCTGTTGGTAAAAAGAATTATGGCTGGGCGAAAGAAAGGAGCAGAAATAGAACCCAGAATTTCTGCTATGCAGACCAACACAGGCACAAGAGCAAAGGGTGAGCCATGATGGTGCCGGGGGGCTAGAGCTTGGAACTGTAGCGTGAGCTGCCTGGTGGTAGAACCAATTCAGAGTCCAGTGGCACCTTTAAGACCAACAAAGGTTCATCCAAGGTATGAAGTTTTGTGTGCAAGCCACACTTTTTCAAATAAACTTCCATTCCAGTGTATCTGAAAAAGTGTGGCTTGCACACGAAAGCTCACACCTTGAATAAACCTTTGTTGGTCTTAAAGGTGCCACTGGACTGTAAATTTGTTCTGCTGCTTCAGACCCACACAGCTGACTATCTGGATGTATCTGCCTGGTGGTGTGGCTCATTCTTTTCCTAGGATGCTTTAATTGTGTGCAGCCTCTTCATGCCATTGAGCCCTGCCTTCCCCCTGTGATTCCAGTTCCTTGGAACTGTCTGCGAGCTGTTTGACCTGACCTCCCACCCACTTAATGCATATCTCTACTTGGGTATTCATAAGAGCAGGAAACAGGTGGTGGTGGGCAGTGCTCCCTCTAAGCTGTGGAGTCTTGTGAGCAAAAATCATACCTTGTGAGCTGCTGACATTAAAGTTGGGAGCGAGCAATTTGTCTTCTGCTTAAACTAGTTTGCTCTGCAGCCATCCTTCCTGAGCTAAGACAAAAATGTGTGAGCCGGAGGCTAAAGAACTGTGAGCTACCTCACACTAACTCAGCTTGGAGGAAACTCTGATGGTGGGCATTACATGAACATTTGAACCTGTGAAGCCTCCTTGTACTGAGTCAGACCATCATTTTGTCATGGTCAGTACTGTCACTTCTGACTGGTAGTGGTTGTTCAGGGTCTCAGGTGGTGGTCTTTTATATTACCTGCCACCTGGTCCTTTCTAGCTGTAGATGCAGGGAATAAATCTGGGACCTTGGGCATACTAATCAGATGCTCTGTCCCTGAGCCATAGCCCTGCCAGAGTCAGGGGCCTTGCACTCTCACCATTGCTTCCATGGCAAGGCTATTAGCAGGACGCAGATACCCAGTCCTGGTGGTTATTGTGCTGGAGAACTCACTGCCGCCCCATCCCACTGTTAGGCCTGTCATGAAGTAACTGAATAGCAGGGGGGGGGGATCCTGTCTGTTCACTGTTGTGTAAACACTAAACCGTATCAGTTGAGGACTGAGTTATGGGAGTAGCACATACAAATGGGTTTGCTGACTGCCCCTATGCTTCTGAAAACTCCATGAAAGATGCTGGGGAAACAGGAGCAGCTTTCCCCATCATTGTATGTTGGTAACACGGGGCTGTCACATATTTTTGAATAGCTCAGGAGCCCTGTGAAGATGAAGGTGAAAACCATACACAGAACAGGGTGGCTTCCCATGGGGAGCTAAAGCTGCTTGCTTGTGGGCCAAATGGCATGGGCTAAGGAACTGCACCAAAAATGTGTCTCTACTTTTCGTTCTGATCCAGCACTAGATGGATTAGATGAAGTGGTACAAAACCACCAAAGGCTGGTGTGTTTTTTGGTGTCTTTGTGTCTTGGGTTTAGGAAAGTGGCTGTGGGCTAGCTCAGGAGCTGTATGGTTCCCTGGAGCCATAAAAAGAAGCCTTGAAGGGTTTTCCACTCTTCCTTCAAGAGCACTATGAAGTAGTAATCAATACAATTAAAAGGAGGGAGGGGCGTTTGTGGTTTTTTCAAAACGAGCAAAAGCAAACATGAAACCTAAAAAGTAAGATTCAGCACCAAGTCCTGCCCAACACTTTGAAAGACTCTTCCCTCCTTTGAAAGACTCCTCCCTCTTCTTTATACAGATCTGATGGCAACTCATGCTTTAAAACAGAGATCTGCAGCTGTTGCATGTAGTTGGCCCCTTATTATATGGTTTTACATTTCTATAGGAAGGCCCTATATAATCCTTTTCATAGAAACTGAGAACTATCTCTGGACGTAACGTGTGCAGCATAAGAGCTGGCCATGATGTGGCAAAGCGCTCCACCATGCATTTGAAGATCAATATTCAGCACCTGACAAGATTTCACCATACTTCATTGGTGGAGGAAAATCGATCTAGCTACATGACAGGGCAACTGGAGGACCACTGCACAGTGTACCTACTGCAGGGCCAATTGAGCTCACTGCATGGCTGGGATGATTTATGGTCACGAATCACCCATAACTCTTCATTAGCGATGGCAGAGTTAGGGATGGTTGAATTATGTGCGATCTTGTCTGTGGCTCTGTCTCCCTAAGTGGCGGTTGCATCCCATTAAGGGATATCTCTTTTGAGATTGTGTGTATCCCATTTGAGCCATGCCTTCTGTTTCACAGCCTGCGGCCACTAGTTCTTATATGCTGTGCTGGAGGTTGAGTGTCCAATTACCCGTCCATTGATGTCCACTTCCGTAACTTCTTCCTGAGTTACCCCGCAGTCCAGTTTCTCTTGAAGAAGTCTGGCATCGTTCTTGACACAACAGCTGTAGAACGTGAGCTCTGCGCCAGTATCCTTGTCAGACGTATCTGACTCATAGAAAGGGTAGATGGAGTCTTCAGACAAGATGCTCTTGATATCTGAATAATCACTCTCACTCTCACTCTCACTCTCACTTTCGTCATCGTCTTCAGGCAGGATGCTCCTGAGAACTTCATGATCACTGTATTCATTCTCGTCTTCATCTTCATCTTCCTCATAATATAATTCAGGGTCTGACTCATCTAGGGTGGGTGGTGTGTTTGTGCGTCGCTCTTCTCCTCCGCTGGCATCACTCATCCAGCCTGCTCACAGCAAAAGGGGCCTCTTGTCTTGACTGCCCATGGGACTCATTTCAATGGCAATGACCTTTCCCCCTACGCTCTGCAGCCCTCTTCAGTTACACACTGGGGAATCTGCAAAGCAAAGAAGATTATGTGCCAGTGCCACCTGCAGTTAATGACCAACAGTGCCCCCCAGAACAGCCCTCCACAATATGATTTTCTTCTGAACATTTAATGGGTGTAGGGGGGATCGTTGTTCTGAGCCCAAGTGATCCGATAGTTGATGGTTTTCAAAGATGCTCATCTTAAGCCCATGGACTGACACTCTCAGGTGGGTCATGAGCCCCTACAGAGCCATCATCGTGGGAGTTTTTTTTTTAAATGACCTGCTGCTAAAGTACATGTGAAGAGAGCAAAAGGCGTCACATCCTCTGCTTCTCTTTGCATGCGTGCAGGATGGCCAGATAAGATCACCTAGTGGAGGTGAAGATTTTAGTGTAAGCAGGGATCCTCTTTGTCCTTTCATGCGATTCTGATGCCATATTACCTGTGTCGCATGCTTGCAACTTCCATGGTCTGCAAAAGCTGAAGCCATTTAGAGCAGTGGTTTTTAAACTGTATGTAGGGAGAACTTGGTTTTTAAAAAAAAAATTAGAAGACCAATAATGGCAGAGAAGTTTGTCTGAAATTTATTTGTTTAAAAACATTTACATCCTGTTTTCCCTCCCAGAAAGGTACTGAAGGTGGGTTACAAAAGTTAGGAAGAACAGTTTTCTTCGGCTACCAGTATTGCCCTGTTATGCACCAGCAAGGAAAGTATCAGGCGTATTTTAGGGGGTGCATTTTCAGTTCACATAGTGAAGGTCTACGGTTTGTGGGAGTGAAGTGAGTCCCCCAGAAGAGGCACACATTGAAGAGTTCTGTGGCAAACCTGCAGAGGTTCTTCAGCAGACAAACTGACATAGAGAGGACATCTTATTTTCCCTTGGGTTCTCAGCTGACCCCACTTTCGGCCTAATTAGGGTTACCAGCCTCCAGGTGGGGCCTGGGGGTCCCCTGCTTTTACAACTGATCCCTAGCTGACAGAGATCAGCTCCCCTGAAGAAAATGGCTGCTTTGGAGGTGGACTCTATGGCATTGTACCATGCTGAGGCCCCTCTCTTACCCAAACCCCGCCCTCTCTCGGATCCACCCCTGAAGTCTCCAGGTATTTTCCATGCAAGACTTGGCAACCCTAGGCCTAATTGTAATATCAGTCTGCATTGGTTGTCATCTGACACCTTTAACCACATCAGAGGGGAGAAAATACTGTTTGGGGGATCATGTTTGGAGCTGCATATGGCTAAAATCTGCTGAACCATACAGAGAATTGGTCATGCAAGCAGCTTAGTATGTGAAGCTGAACCTACTTTGTTCTGTTTTAAACACCCGTCTGTGCAGATGTCAAAGCATATAAACTGGTCCCCTAGGCCTTCAGTAATACCAGTGTTCTTCAGAGTGGGAAACTGTCCCCAATTAAATCCAGGGTTGTTCTTCCCAGAAAGAATGAATCTAGGCCTAAAAAGGACCAAGTGCCATTCAGACACTTATGGGGGTGGCATGGCTGTCGCTGATTCCACTCAGGGCTCTGCATGGCTGGCACCACAGTCGTTGGCTTCCCATGCAGAGTCGCCATATGGTAAGGTACCCAAACTAGCACCACTGGAGAGAGAAGCAACACTAGAATGTGGACGTACCAGCCACGTTGCATGGTACCAATGATCCAGCCAGTCCATCCCTGAGAAGTTAGTGACAGGCATGAAAGTTAACCCTGTATAGTTCCAACCACACAAAAACATATTCAGGAGCTCACTGACACGCTCTGCCTGGGACTGCATACTAGTGCCTCGCACAATGAGCCACTCAATCTGAAGATTATATTGATCTCTAACTCTCCAGCATGACTCTACTAACCTCCCTCCGCCAAGGCAGACCATTGGATCCCCTTGCCGTGCCTTGTGTGTAAATGCTTTTCAGTCAGGCTCGTGTACTGCAGGTAGAGTTGCTGACTGTGGGCTGGGAAATTCCTGGAGATCTGGGTTTGGAGAGAGACCTCAGTGGGGTATAATGCCAAAGAGTTTGCTCAAGGAATCAGCCATTTTCTTCAAGGGACCTGATCTCTGTAGTCTGGAGCTCAGTTGCGATTCTGAGAGATCTCCTGGCCCCACCTGGAGGTTGGCAACTTTAGTACCAATCAACTCTGGCCTTGTCAGAGTAGCTTGCTAAATTCCCTCCAGGTACCTGCTCATTAGCCAGACAACTTACCTTGTGGTTTCCCTCCCTGCTGGCTTTAGTCTTCAAGCTTTCTTGTCTGTCTGCTGAAGGGTCCCTCTTTTCTGGTCCCGTTTCTGATAAACCTCTGCCCTATTTTATTCCTGATTCTGCCTTCACGGGAGGCCTTGTTAAGATGTTGAATGAGTTGCTAGCGTTGTAGTTCGGCTTGCTACATCCATTTAAGCTCAATTGTGACTGGCTTTTTAGCACTGTGTAGCATAATTTAAAGGGAAACTTTTTATTTTTTTGGTCTGGGAAATTAACTAGTTTCCAACCTATATAAATTCTTAGCAGAAGGTAAGGATGCTTTAAAACTAGGTTAGGGTGTCAGGCTAAGGAGTTGCTGTGGTGAAGATAAAATGGAAAAGGGGAACATGAAGTTGTAAGGGATATAGGATATATGAATTAGGGATATAGGATAAATGAATAAATAACTAATAAAATAAAAATTAGGGCTGATTATTAATTTCTTCCATCAAATGCCTATGAGAAAAAGCCCAATGAATATGCTTGTTTTTATAACAGTCTCCCTGGTGGTTCACATCTCACTTCCATAACACATTATTACTATTCTGTATGTAAGTAGGGAAAATCATTGACGCAGAAAAGCCAAATGCCGTGCCCAGCAGGTGCCCAAAGAACATGGCCAAAGTTTTCAAAAAACCACTGATTTTCAGTTGCATTCAGCATCAATTGAACCTCAATTTTGGAACATTAATTTTGTTTCTGAAGTTTTGACAGATCAGCTTCTCTTTTGAGTAGGCACAGGAAGTAATGGTCTGGATTCAGTAATTTGTCTGGAGTATAGCACGGTGTTACAAGCTACATCAGAGTGTCCTATTGGGCTTCTTAAGGTCCAAGCCTTGATCCCCCTCCTTTTGTTAAAACTGTCCCATTTGAAAACTTATGCCCACTGATGTCAGTCCAGGGGCCCTGTGTGCAGGGCTGTCGTTGCATTAGTTGAGATTGGAGCCATCAAGAACCAGTGCTTTGGGGTTATGGTTCCCTGCTCTTTGGAATAAAGGGTGCAAAATGTTTTGTTTCATCTGCAATCATTTGATTATGTTTTATCTGACTATTCTATATTGGCTAAAGTTTGATTTGCTGAATATGTTATCACTTCTAAAATGCATTTGATTTATTACTCTATTGAATTGTTTTTAGATTTCTCTTTTTAGATATCTCTTAATTTGATTACAGGAAAAGTAGTTCAGAAACATTTTAAATAAATAAAATAACAATGAAAAATAGACCTTTCAGAAAGAAGGGCTGGCTGACTGGTTAATGTAACTGATAATATAATAGCTATAAAATCCAAACATGGAGCAACCCTTCCCCTATCACCAAGTTTGGTGTAAAAATGAAAACCCCCAATCCACAATTATTTGGACAATTTTATAAACAAATGATATCCCTATTACATTCTATTTAAAATACAAACTTTTCAATTGTTTGGTTATGCCCTTGTATGTTGCTAGATAGAATTTCTTTATAATTGCAGACCAAAATTGCAATGCTTACCAAAGTCATGCCAAAAGGAGCCACATTCTCAGAGGGAATGAACAACTGAAAAAGCTTACCTGGGTATCATGTGAATACTCCATTGCTTGTTGCCTTTAAGAGCAATATTGGACATCTAGTCTCAAAGTTTGCCAGAATGTCCAAGGATGGTTCAGTAACTGGCGAAGACAAATGGTGATAAGTAGAAAATGTATTCTGATCTGATTCTTGTTGAGGTCCAGTAATGCTCTTTGCCTTAGAAAATAATCCTTGGAGTTACTGTTCTTAACTCAATCCGTGTCCTGGTTAAGACTTCCCCCCAAATGTTCAAATATTGGTGTTCTTGTGCTGATTCCCTTTGGATTTTTATTGCAGAATGCACTGAGATGCTGAGGCAAACTTCCCGACAGTTTCCCACTACCCCCAGGTAGGAAAGGAGCATTGACCTTGGGCCCGAAATGGGGATTTAGACTCCCGAGTGGTGACAGCTTGCACGTCGTCACAGGCTTAGCTAGCAAAGACATCTTAATTGGCAGTGTTGCTTAAAGAGGCTCTGACCTCCAAGTAGGATTTGGAGACTTTAAGTCAGTTGTTAATTTTAGCTACTGGACTCTTGTTTATTTGCATATGGGATTTCCAAACTTATCAAGCAGAATGAAGCTACTTTGGCTTGGGAGAAAGAAGCAGCTGGATCCCAATGTTCCTTTATGTTCCTTGATCCACTACACTTGGTGTCTGTCTTGCTCTTGCAAAGTGTCGGTATGCAATAGGAAAACCACAGTGGAATTGCAAAAGTGCATAATATTTGAGAGGGTATCAGCACCGGATAATATGCCACTTAACATGAAGGCAAGCCTGGATCATAGGTAGGTAGTAACAGCAGGTTCTTCAAGATGTGGCACCTAAGCTTCCACACTTCCTAGTTTTGCTATCGCTTCATATATAGACGCTATATTACCATTAGAGGTTGTCAGCCTAATCCCACCCATGTTTACACACAAGATAAGAATGGAAGAGGAGCCCTGCTGGATCAGACCAGTGGTCCATCTAGTCCAGCATCCTGTCTCACAGTGACCAACTAGTTTCTCCGGAGGGCCTGCAACAGAGCATAGAGGGCAAGGCCTTTCCTGATGTTGCCTCTTGGCACTGGCATTTTGAGGCTGAATGCCTCAGAATGTGTTGACTGCCTCTGAATGTGGAGGCACCATGGCTAGTAGCCCCTGGTAAACTGATCCTCCATGGATCTGTTTAATCCCCCTTTAACGCTGTCTAGGCCTGTGGCTATCTCACTACATCCTCTGGCAGTGAATTCCACATTTTAATGATTCATTGTATTTCTTTCTGGCTGTCCTGAATTTACTGACCATCAACTTCATTGGGTGCCCTTGAGTTCTAGTGTTTTGGCAGAGGAAGAAAAAGTTATTTCTGTCCGCTCTTTCTAGCCCGTGCAAAATTGTATAAACCTCCGTGATGTCCCTCCCTTCATCATCTCTTTTCTAAACTGGATACAACTGATTTCAATGGGACTCCTAATTTTTGTTTTGTTTGAGTGCAGTCCATGTCTCTCATAGGGTTGCCAGCCTCCAGGTGGGGCCTGGGGATCTCCCGCTTTTACAACTGAGCTCCAGCTGACAGAGATCAGCTCCCCTGGAGAAAATGGCTGCTTTGGAGGGTGGACTGTATGGCATTGTACCATGCTGAGGCCCCTCCCCTCCCCAAACCCCACCTTCTCCTGGCTCCACCCCCAAAGTCCCCAGGTATTTTCCAACCCGGACTTGGCAACCATAGTCTCTCAGCATAGAGGGCATGTGCCTTTTCCCTTCCATAGAATCATATGCAGCAAAATGCCTGGGATATGAGAACAGTGCAGCCATTCAGGAGAGTACAACTACATTATGCGAGTCGTATGTCAACAAAGAGGTAGGTCAGTGGTAGGGGGAGGGGAGAGGGCACAACCAGTTAATCAGAAAACCCTGGAGGGAAAAGCAAAACATTTTCTGTCTCTATAATTCATGTGTTCCAGCTATCCCTACTGTCTCCCTGTCTTAGCTTCTGAAGAGATTCTGGGGATGCTTCTAATAAAATGTTGTTAGTGTGCATACAGGTGCACTGGAGTTCTTCAGAATTCAGCCCCCTCCACTGGCTCTTGAAATGTCCAGTCCTTGAATGAGGATAAATGTATCTTTATTTGAGAGTATGTGCATATAAATCCATGCATATGGGCAACAAAGTGCCAGGGTACTGCTTTTCTTTTATCGGTGTGCATTCGGATATACCCAAGCTGAAATTAAACCCCAAATTAGCTGTTTTAGGTAAGTTTGCAGATATCCTAAATGACGACAAACACTCCTAGAATTCTGAGAGTCATGATGATTGATCTGCCTCTCCTTTTGGGAGAGTTTTGGGCTCTGGGGAAGGGGGAAGGAGAGAGAGGAAGCATGCCCTAGTGCCTAGCTCTCAGCTGTTCCACTGGGTATGGTCCTTTTTAAACTTCAAAGGGTTGTTATTTTTCTATAAGAAGACCTGGCTTCCCAACCACCATTGAAAATAACAGCCCTTTAAAATATAAAGAGAGAATGCACTGTGGAACAGCTGGGGGCACTGAAGGTAGACCTGGCCCGGGAGACATTGTCTGCTTTATGGTTGCTAACTTTTGGGTGGCACCTGGAGATCTCCTCCTATTACAACTGATCTCCAGTTGACCAAGATCAATTTCCCTGGAGGAAATGGCTGCTTTGGAGGGTGGACTCTGTGGCATTGTACCCAGCTGAGGTCCCTCCCCTCCCTTCCCCAAACCCCACTCTCCCCAGGTTCCACCTCAGAATCTCCAGGTATTTCCCAACCTAGGGCTGGCCACCCCAGTCTACTTTCAGCACTCCCCAGCTGTTCAGTGGTGTACAGTCCCTTTAAATTTAAAAGGGCCAGTGTTTTTAAAGGGAGTTAGGGTTGGTCTCCAGAGTCTAGAGACCAAGCCAATAATGTCCCTTTAAAGCTTCAAGGGACATTATTTTGAGTGCCTGTAGCAGTAGCCAGCCTTGTGAGAGGCTCCCCTTCCCCTTCTTTTCTCCCTCTTTCCTTGCTGCTTCTGCTGCTGGGGTGGGGGGCTGCAGCTGGGCTCACTACTGCTGGGGCCATTTGAATAATGTCCCTTTAAATTTAAAAACAAACTTAGACCAATTCTGCAAAAGCAGTTGTTATGCCCGCGGTCTCCCATTTCCTCCGGTTGTACTGCTCAATTTCCCACTATTTGCCGTGCAGCCGCATTTTGACCCGCATCTCCCTCCGATTTTCCCCACGTCTTCTTGATTCTTATTTTTGAGGATCCTTTTAAACTGTGAAAGGCCATTATTGGTAGATCTGGGGGCCAGAGTCCAGGTCTACCAACCATTATTTAATGCACTTCCAGCCATGTGGAAGGGTACACACCCTTTAACATTTAAAGGGCCATTATTTTCTGTGGGGTTAGACCTAACCTCCAGAGTCTGGAGGCTAGGACTTCTCATAGAAAATAATATCCCTTTAACATTTGATGGGAGCCTGCACTGACAAACAGCTGCTCATACCCATTTTCAAAAGATTTATCAGGCGTAACCCAATGGTACGTAGCTTATCCATTATTCTGATGGACCAGTCTCCCAAGTTTGCAGGAAAATCTCTTTGCCCCTTAGGTGCTCCTGATGTGTGGATTGAGATATCTACACGCGGGGGGCACCTTGGCTATTAGATATATAGACAGGAGGGGACCTGCAACAAAATGTTGCTGAAGTCCAAGCCCTCTCTGGCATGGTTGATGCGGGTGGGGGAAGCTGGTGGCTGGCTGGCTTTGGTTGCTCCTCCCGTGTGCCGCTACTCCTGCTGCTGGTGCTGCTTCCTCCTCTCCCTCACCTAACAAAGTTGCGGCTTAAAACAAAAAGAGGAAAAAAGCATGTGAGGCAAAAAGCTGGTGGGGCAGCCCATCGAACGGCTGCTTGGTGCTCTGTTTTCATGCCCACCGAGCTTAGCCACTCCTCCAGTGCTGCTGCCCCTTTGAATAGAAGCCCACAGCAGCCACTGATGGGGTGCAGGACTCCAGCTGTGTGTGGGGGGGAGAAGAATGGTGGTCCTGGGAGTCCCCCTACTGTCCTCCTGTTTACTGGCAGTCCTGGCGGTGGCAGGACAGTTCCTGTGGCAGTGGTCTCTGCAGCGACATGGACGGGTCTTGTTGCGGCAGGCTGAGCAGCAGCTGGGATGGCTATTGCCACCGTGGGTTACCTTGTGGCTCCAATGGCTTTTCCCGGCAATCCTAGCGGTGACATAGGCAGCAACAAAGACAGTCGCTTTTCCCGTGGCTCAGTAAGCATGCATGCACACAGAATGCAGTTTTACTTTTGGGGGGATTTAAGTACCCCCCGTACACTTTTTAAAACATTTTAGATTTTTCTGCACATTTGGAGATTGCCCCAAGTGTGCAGAAAAACCTCTTTACCTTCCATGTGCCCCAGATCTGTGGAAATAAGTATCCGCATGCACAGGGGACCCTTAGCTATTAGATATATAGATAGTTTGAGGGAAGAGGTGAGGGCCTCCACACTGTAGCTTCTGAAAATAAATTCCAGATATATTGGACAGCCAGGGAATTGTTTTGTGAGGCACAAGGAATCACAGAGTGGTGGAAGGGGCGACACAAAGATTACATCTAAGGATTTATCAGCGTGTGGGAACAGAAGGTAAGGAATTAAGCCCATGAAGGGGCTTAGGTACAGAATTCACAAATACTGGCTATGTGAGTTTATTATTTGGTGGAAAGTGCCATCAGGTCAAATGAACACATGAAACTGCCTTATACTGAATCAGACCCTTGGTCCATCAAAGTCAGTATTGTCTACTCAGACTGGCAGCGACTCTCCAGGGTCTCAGGCAGAGGTCTTTCACATCATCTATAACCTGGTCCTTTAACTGGGGGTGCCAGGAATTGAACCTTGGACCTTCTGCATGCCAAGCAGAAGCTCTGCCACTGAGCTATGGCCTCAGTAGGGCATGAGACCTTCAGAGGTGGTTTGCCACTGCCTACCTCTCTGTAGTTACTCTAGATTTCCTTGGTGGTCTCCCATCCAAACACTAATTAGGGCCGACCCTGCTTAGCTTCCAAGACCGAGCTAGCCTCAACCATCCAGGTCAGGGCGTGTATTTATTATAGCAAAAACAAAAAGAATCCTTATGGTTTCTTAATGCTATTTGTGGCATAGGCTTTTTGGACTGGAGCACATTTTATCAAATGCACAATGTGTGTGTTTTAGTAGGCATATCAATCATCTATATACTAATAGTGAAGTGCCCACCCCCGTGCTGATACCTAAATCCACGTGGGAGGGCACTTGGGGAGGGGAGGGGTTTTCTACACACGAGGGGCCCCCTGTGTGCAGAAAAATCCTAAATATTAAAAAAACTTTGGGGGGGATATTTAAATCCCCTCAAAAGTAAAAGCGTTCTCTGAGCAGGCGCAGAGAACACTGACTGGGGGAAGGGCTTGGCGGGCGGTGGGCCTCACCGCTGCTGCTGTTTTCGAGGAGGGAGAGGGAGGGAGGGGAGGAGGCTCAGCGCGTGGCCGCTGATTTTTGAGAAGGGAGGGGCTCGGTGTGCGGCTGCCGCCGATTTCTGGGAAGGGAGGGAGGAGAGGAGGCTCGGCGCGTGGCCGCTGCCGCTGATTTTTGGGAAGGGAGTGGGCAGGAAGGGAGGGGAGAAGGTTCGGTATGCAGCCACCGCTGATTTTTGGGAAGGGAGGGGGGAGGGAGGGGAGGAGGCTCAGCTTGTGGCAGCCACCACTGCTGTTTTCAGGGAGGGAGGAGGGAGGGAGGAGAGAAAGGCTCACCTGCCACCCTCCCCCTGCGAGTATCCTACTGCCGGGAGCCTGTGGGGGGGGGGGGGGAGGCGAGCGGCGGGCCCAGGGAGATGTGGGGTCTTGCGGATCTCCCCTTGTTATATCTAATTCTGAACTGGTCCATCAAACCCAACAGTGGGGCCAGGGACAGACAGGAAAGATTATTCTACAAGCCTGGAGAAGTCCCAGTTTCCAGAAAAGCATTGTAATGGTTATATAACCATGCCTACCAGTGGTTGGTACTGCTTCATTTCTGAGTGTCTGGGTTAGCTGTGTAGTGGTTCCGACTGTTGTTCTGTGTTCGGTGGAAGTTGACTGTTTAACTGGAGCAGGGGTCATTTTGAGCAGAAGCTCAGGGGAGCTCAGCTCTGGGAGTTGGTGCCAGCCCCCCCCCCCCCCGTGGGGGAATGCCTGCTTGTGTCATGGCTGCAGCAAAACGACCCCATCCCCTGGAAAGGTCCTTGTTCCTCTTGCCAACCCACTGAAGCTATCCTCCCAGAATAGTGGTATTTCTGAGGCTTGGATTAGTAGCGGTCCCTTCTCTTTCTTTCTTTCTTTCTTTCTTTCTTTCTTTCTTTCTTTCTTTCTTTCTTTCTTTCTTTCTTTCTTTCTTTCTTTCTTTCTTTCTTTCTTTCTCCCCCCTCTTTTTCTTGCCTTCTGACATACTTCCGGTGATGTCAGGTGGTTTAGCGTATGCAAATAAGTTATGCTCATGAGTTATGCTAATGAGCTCCTGCTCCTCTTTTTCTATGAAATGATCCCTGAACTGTAGTAACTGTTTTTTAGATCCGTGCTGGAGGCCACTTGGAAATCTTTTATTAAAATGTGTTCTGTAAAAAGTGTGTTATGGTATGCTAATAAAGGTTGTGTATTGTGTGTGTGTTACAGTATGAAATGTTAAAAAGGGGTTTAACCCCCCCCCCCCAATCATACAAGCAACATCTACTTCTATAAAGAAAGTATGTCACTGAGATCTCACAGGACTACATTGTGAGAGCTTGGTGGCCATTTTGGGGGTTGCTAGGCACCGCCCCCCCCCAGAGAACACTGCCAAGGATTCCAAGCCTCAGTTAGTGTCTGTATGGGCATGTGGAAGGGGGGAAGAGACAGACTAAAAGGTAAGATAAAGTTGGAGAGGGACGAGTAAAAAATGGGAAGAGGGAAAAGGGAAAGATGAAGACAAGCGAGGGGAACAAAAAAGGGTGAGGAAAAGACGGGAGAGAGAGAGACATTAAGGGTGGGAGAAATAGAACAAGGTAGGTAGCTTAGTGGGACAGAAGGAAAGAGTGAAAAGGTAGGAGGGGAGGTGGGGGAGTTTGCAGGGAAGAAGCTGCAGGCACTGCTGGCGGTGGGGCAAGGCAAGAGGGACAGAAGGAGTGGGAAAACGAAATCACCCTGGTGAGTCCTCATGGGCCTTTAATATAATTTCTATGGAAATCCCAAATGTATGCAGGATAAACATAGCGACCTTTCTTGCTTTGCTTGCTAATTCGACACCTGTAGTGAGAGAGAACCTTGATTCTGCTAGAGTTGTAAGCAAATACGAATCAACCTGAAAAAAATTCTCCAGCACAAATTCAATTGTGACTATATTGTTTATATTCAGATATTTTGTATATTCATTTGTAAAACACATAAGGGAGGAAAAATGGCATGGTATAGCCACATCTCATCAGATCTCGAAAGCTCAGTGGGGCCTGGTACTTGGAAGGGAGACCACCAAGGATGGCAAACTGCCTCTGCTCCTTGCTTGCCTTGAAAGCCCCTTGCTGGGGTTGCGTACATAAAACACAAACTTTTTGTGGAACAATCAAAACCAGTGTTCCCTCTAAGCTGCATTAGTGTGAGCTAGCTCACAGCTTTTTAGCCTCCTGCTAACACATTTTTGTCTTAGCTCAGGAAGGATGGCTCCGGAGCAGACTAATTTATGCAGTAGCCAAATTGCTTGCTCACAAGCAATGCCAGTAGCTCACAAAGTAGAATTTTTGCTCACAAGACTCCACAGCTTAGAGGGAGCATTGACCCAAAACCTACTTGAAAATAAGCATGAAGTGTTTTCTTCTATTTCTTTAAAGATCTCATGATTTTGAAAAGATGTTGGCCTTCGTTTTACTTTTCTGAGCCATTCAGTTGGTGATTGGACAACCAGACATCTCTATGATGCCAGTAATTTATTTGTTTATTTTAGAATATGGATACCACACCATTGTGCCCTCATAAGGACCACCAAGGTGGGTAACAAACTAAAATGTACATTATTACATCATGTCTTGAGAACCATTAAAGCCAACAAAAAGAAGACAAATGCACCATTGAGTTGCAAACAACTCACAGTGATTCCAACCATGGGGAGTTCTACGTAAGAGATGAGCAGAGGTGCCATTGCCATTTACCATTGCCCTCCTCTGCCTAGCAGCCCCTATCTGCCACCCAAGTACAGACCATCACCAACTCTTCTTAGTTCCCAAGGTCTGAAAGCTTGGGACAAACTGAGATATTCAGTATTAAAACCAACAAAAAACACACTGTTAAAACAATGAATGCCAGAGCTAAAGTATGTACAGAAACATAAAAACAGCCACTAAACCATTGGGAAGGAAGGAGGGATCACTGAGGGAATGCCAAACAAAACAAAAAAGTATTCACCTGTTGGCAGAAGATGGCAAAAGGAGGGGACCGATGAGTCTCCCTGTGGAGAGAGTTCCAGAGTTTTGGTGTCACAACTAAGAAGGCCTTCTCCTGGGTTGCCACTCACCTAATCTCAGGTGCTGGGGGCACATGAAACAGGGCCTTGGAAGATGACTACAGGGGCTGGGTAGGTTCAATAACATAGTAGGTGGTCCTTCAGGTATGTTGGTCTGAAACCATATAGGGCTTTAAAGGTCAGCCAACAGCACCTTGAATTGTGTGCAGAAGCAGACTGGGAGCTGGTGTGGCTGAGCCAAACCTAGAGTGACATGGGCCTTACAACCCACTCCAGTTACCATCCTGGCTGCAGCAATCTGCACCAATTAAAAGGAACACTTCCCAAGGACAGCCTCACAATGGCCCTTTCCACCCTTGGATCTCATCCCTGGTTTTATCAGAGTTCAACTCGCAACACAATACATTGCATATATTCCTGGTTATAACAGCATCCATTTATCCCGGTACAAGTGTGGGGTGAAACCAGGGTGACCTCAATATAATGTGGAAACCAAAAATACCTGAGATAATTACAGGGGTGAACTCGAGTGTAGCGTAGAATGTAAAAATACCTTGAGATAATTACAGGGGTGAATTCGTGTGTAGTGTAGAATGTAAGTTCGGGAACAGGGTTGAACCAGGATTTAAGGTCTAGTGTGGAAAGGACCATAGAGTGCATTGCAGTAAGCTTATCTGACCAGGGCATGTACCACATTGGCCAGATCATTTCCGTCCAGCTGGCTAACCAGTTGAAGCTGGCAAAAAGCACTCTTGGCCACAGCTGCCACCTGCTTAACCAGCAGTAGGCCTGGGTCCAAGAGCACAGACCTGTTCCTTCAAGGGGAGTGCAACCCATCCAGCACCTTCTGCTCACCAGTTGCACTTCCATTTAGCTGGGATTAAACTTCAGTGCATCCACTCCGAAACTGCCTCCAGGAACTATTAAGGGTTTCTGCAGCCTCCCTCGGATCAGCCCCAAAGTGCCAGATAGCACTGAGCGTCATCTGCAGATTAATGACAGCACAGCCCAGATCTCCATAGGACTTCACATATATAGATGTTAAAGAGCACGGGGACAAGATGGAACCTTGTGGAACACCCCAGATGAAAGGGCGAAAGGCTGAGCAGCAGTCTTCCAGCACCACTTTCTGAAGCACACCCTCCAGGTAAGACCAGAACCACTGCAAAACAGGGCCTCCTGATTCTGGCCTGAATAAGCATTCCAGAAGGATACTATGATCAATACTGAAAGCCACTGAGAAGTCTCGGAGAATCGACAGTCATTTCCTCATTCCAGAGAATCAGGGCATAGACAAGAGCACCAACCACATCAAAAGGAAAATCCACTTAGAGCCGCCAGCACGCCATTTGTTTCTATCTGGCTCTGGGGGCGGATCTTTTTAATAGGTTGCCCCACCCCTACAGAGTCTTGGTATCCGTGTTAAGACTAAACCTGGGCAAAGAGTAATCCGTCAGCGACAAAAGAAATGTCACTGAATCCTCTACCCTCAGATGACATTCCTCCCACCTGGAACATAATATTAGATCAAGAATGGCACAATGTGTGGGACCAGTTATGACCTGAGACAGGCCCATGGTTGTCATGGAGACCATGAAATCCAGGACAACCAGCCTAGGGGTCCTCAACACCACCCTCGAGCCCTGCTCTGTCAGGCCAGGCAGGGAGATCATTGGACAGTGGGGTGAAGAGGACGCTGACAGAATCCCAGTCCCGTCTCTCAATCCCAACATTAGGTACACAGCGTCAAAACCCCATAATGGTCTTGGATAGGGCACTCTGCTAGGGGGATAGAGTTCTTACAGTGAGAACTTCCTCCCCACCCACCAGACCTATGCTGATGTATCACTGAGTATCTTGGGGGATACAATTGGGAGAGAGGTTGATCTCTCTTCCCTCCCGTGTGCAGGTCTCAGAGATACATGCTAGGTCAGCCCTCTCATCCAGTATTGAATTCTGGGAGGCTGCTATTTCCCCCGTGACTGACCTGGCATTTAGCAGTGGGATTTTAGAGCCTGGTGGGTTGTTGATACGGTGACTAGGTGACTAACATTGCTTCAGCTGGAAGAAGAGCCATCAAGGGCAACGGCACACAAACATCCATGGTCCCTTCCCCTTCCCTGGCTTACTGGTCTCCCACTACCACCAGAGCTCTCCCTACCCCACACACAATGAACTGTGGCACCATCTCTCACACCATTCTGTCCCTTCCCCAAGCACATCTCTCCCACCAGCAGGCAAGAGAACCAACAAACAGCAAAGTAAAGGCCCACCCACAGCTAATACTCACTTTACGGAAATCTGGACCCACCACTCTTATCTTGTCCTTTTATTACAAGGAAAGGGACTGGAACAGCTTTAGGGCTTAGAGGAGTTAACTCAGGGAGTGGTGCGCTATAATCCATTCCCTTTGGGCTCAGCAGGTTCTAAGTGGGTTATGTCACATCTGAGACCTTTTCTAAGGTTAAGGTGTGCATACTCCTTTTCTCTTCCTGCATGTATAGGTAAGTTTCCTGAACAGGGTTCTAATAGTTCACTGTCTCTGCATCACCTACATTTGTCAGCAGATCAGATGCCGCTTCATATGTTTATTATTCATTTACAGAAAACAGCATAATTCACAGAAAACAGTATAATACATACAAAGGATGAAACAGAGCTGAATTGTGAAACTGGCAAGCAATACAATAAACGGTACAATATATACAAGGAACACAGCTATAAAAACTGACTAAAGATGTTAAGCTGCCTTATTGCCTATTACAAATTCGCCCTCCTGAACTGTTCCAAAACACCTTTGAGTTAGAAAGCTGTGTAATATAAAAGTAAGTAGTAGATCAAAGAATCCCAGTACCTGAAGACGGAACGTAACATATTGACATATTGCTTCATATAGTAAATCTCTGCCCTGTTTTGCAACTCCCTCTGTCCATATTTCTCCTTTTTCAACAGCACCCCCTTCTGGCCTCTATTCCGCAAAACCCCTTTTCCCAACACCATTGCATCGCTCCTTTCCAGATCCAGCTGCTACCGCTACACATAAGATACAACCTCTTCTCATGAAACACTAGAGTGCCATCATGGCATCCAGTTTGGTTGTCACTGGGTTGGGGGAATGTGGGAACACAGTGGTTATTATCTTGTGGCAGTTCTATGGGCTGTGTATATATCTATGCAACTCTCTCTATATCTTATATTTTAACAGCAAAGTCCCGATATCTTTGGATACTTAAATCTGGTGACTGGAGCTGTGAACAGGCAAGACAGATCTTTCTACAAACCTGAAAAGGGCCCTAGGTTTGCAGAAAAATGTGTAATCTAACAAAAATACACTGGTCAGCTTCAAAAATTCAAAAATGATAAAAGGAAAGCCTGTAGCTTTAAGCAACAAATTCCCTCAGTGGCTGTTGCTAGGCAGCCACAGCATTCCAAGCTTGTCTCTCTCAGTAAAAGTAAGGGGAAGAGCAGCCTTTTCCAGCTGTATTTTGGCCTTTGTTGTGTATCAAGACAACAAAGGTCGCCAGGGACTCTTGTAATGGCGACCGCCACGTGGTCCTCACACTTGGCCAGAATCTACCTGAGCTTCGGCCAGGTAGAACAATAGCCGGTCGGATCCTAAACGACCGCCAATCATGAGCCTAGGTTTCCCCCAGGGGACCTATGAACTGTAACCACTATCTTAAGGTCCTATCAGGACATTGGGGCAAGGTCGGGGGATTATCTCCGACCGGCATAAAAGAGGGGTCTGAGCCTGGGGTTTCTCATGTTCCATCTTGACCCGCAATAAACCACTATGCTGATTTCACTATTACCGGCCTCCTGACTCCAATACTTTCCAACCTTTGAAGGAGAACCCACTGGGGCTAAGCCTGGCTAGAATTGCCATCTCCAGGTTGGGAAATTTCTGGAGATTTTGTGATGAAGTCTAAGGAGTGCAGGGTTTGGGGAGGGAAGAGGCCTCAGCATGCTATAATGTCACTGAGTACACTCTCCAAAGCAGCCATTTCCTCCAAGGGGTCAGATGTCTGGAATTCAGTTGTAATTCTGGGTGGGGTCTCCAGGTCCCACCTTGAGGTTGGCAACCATAGGCCTGACAGCAATTTTTGGGGGACCTGATGCCACATGATTTGCATGACTCAACTGGGCCTGGCTGCTTGCTGCTGTTCCAACAGCAGCCACCCCATGAAAGCGAGTGTGGTGTAGCAGTTAGAGCTGCAGAGTAGGGTCTGGGAGACCCAGGTTCAGATCTTGCTACGGAAGCTGACTGGGTGATTTTGGACCAGTCACATACTTTCAGCCTAACCTACCTCACAGGGTTGTTGTGTGGATAAAAATGAGAAGAGAATAATGTAAGCTGCTTTGGTCCCCACTGTGGAGAAAGGCGGGGGTATAAATGAAGTAAATAAAGAATACATATAGCTGAAGATGGTAGGCAGATAAAAGATAGGCTGGTAAATGGCTGAGAAGAAGAAGAAGATATTAGATTTATACCCCGCCCTTCACTCCCCAAGGGAGTCTCAGAGCAGCTTACAAACTCCTTTCCCTTCCCCTCTCCACAACAGACACCCTGTGAGATAGGTGGGGCTGAGAGAGCTCTGAGACAACTGTCCTTGAGAGAACAGCTGTACCAGAGCTATAGCTTGCCCAAGGTCATCCAGCCAGATGCAAGTGGAGGAGTGGGGAATCAAACCCAGTTCTCCCAGATTAGAGTCCGTGCACTTAACCACTACACCAAACTGAAGGAGAGAATGAGGTAGGGAAAGGATATGGGGATTACCAAGAGGAGGGAAAGAGGTTAGGAAATGTCTAGAAATTCTTTGGGGCGGGGAGCCTGGGGAGGGTGGGGTTTGAGGAGGGGTGGGACCTCAGAAGGGTATAAAGCCCTAGACTCCACCCTCCAAAATGTCTATTTCCTCCAGTGGAACTAGAGCTGCCAACCTCTAGGTGAGGGCTGGAGACCACCCAGAAGTGCAATTGCTTTCCAGATGACAGAGATCAGCTCCCCTGGAGAAAATGGCTGCTTTGGAGGGTGGACTGTATGGCACTGTATCTCCACTGAGCTCACTGTCCTCTCACAGCTCCACCCCCAAATTCTCAGGGATTTCCCAACCTCAATCTGGCAACCCTAAGGGGAACTGATCTCTGTAATTGGGAGATCTGTTGTGATTCCAGGAGATCTCCAGCCCCCATTTGGAGATTGGCAACACTAGAAGGAGAGAAGGAAGCAGGGAAAGGGAGAGACTGTGGGGGCTTTCAGGAAAGGGAAAGAGAAAATAGTGGGACAGGGGGTTCCCACTTGTGTTGTGTGTGTATATACTGTACCCAAGTGGGGGGAGGGAGGAGGCAGGAAAGTTCTATTCCACTGACAGATGGGTCTTGCATGAGTGGATAAATTAGTCTGGATCCAACCCATAGTATGCAATCAAACAATATAGAGTACTCAGGAGCCTACTGCACTGTGGTCCTCCAGTCTTTTACTAGTGACAGCAACACTAACCAAGAGACTACAGTGTCACTGTGAGTTAAACCCACACAGTCACTCGCTGACATATTTTATCTAGCCTTTCAGCCTGTGTATCCCAAGTAGGTAAGCATCCTTTAAAATGTGAAGCAGAATAAGAACATAACTCAAGTGGTTTTAGAGAGCTGGTTTCCAACAGTGGCCAATGGGCTGCTATGTACTTCATATGTATGTATGTCATAAAATGTATTTCACATATTTTTGCCCTGCCCTTCCACCAAGGAGGTCAGGGTGGCATACATCATTGTCACCTCCTCCAATTTATCCTCACGCAACCCTGGGGCTGCCAACATGCCTGGAGGAAAATATATCCTGTCCCTTTAATAGAAACTTAATAAGATGTTAGTTACCAGACTGTGTTATTTGTCTCCATGCCATGAAAAGCTTCAGCTGTCCCTTTCCGGGCTGTAAGTCTCTATTAAAGGGACTGAACATTTTTCTCCAGGTCTGTCGTCACTCAGAACAACCTTGTTGCCACCCAGAAAGGTCCATGGCAGAGTAAGGATTCAAACCTGACTCTCCAGATCCTCGTCTGAAACTCTAATGGTTAAAGTCCAACTGTTGCATGCTAGATAGCTGGAAGTGCTGCTTTTCCCCTCATATCCAGTCCTTACCACACACAGTGAGGGGACTATGGCACAGTTGTTTGTAAATGATTAAAAAAGGCATAAGAAAGTGCTTTGGATGTGTACTATTTAAACATTAAATTACGCATAATATCAGAACCGAAAACATCACAGTGCAGAACAGGGTTAGAGATTGCATCTGTAAGGTGCTTAAATATGGTTCAGTACCTATCCTGTATGAAACAAGACTCCTACCTATACAGACAGATAACACATAAACTGACTTCTTGGCATCTGATTTCCTAGTGCTGCAGATCTATAGTCCCTTCCCCTCCCATAATCCTTGCTCTTCTGGCATTGGCCAGAGTCCCAGAGAAGCCACAAGGTGGAGTTGGTTGACTACAAACCTCCTCAAGGTGGCTTCATCCTCACGGATAGTACAAAGCAGCTGTTTGTCCATAACGCCACTCTCATGATCAGCTTGAGAGACCCCCGTGCCAGTTGGTACCTCTTTCTTCTGGTTTTGTGGTACAATGCAAATCAATTGCAGGAGAAAGAGGCCCTGGAGGCTAATAGAAACATTGTCCCCAGCACCAGTGTGATGGACTCCCAACCTTGCAACAGCACGTGGGAGGATTTCTCTCTCCGATCCTTTCCTCTGCTGCAGCCCTATAATGAGTTACATCTATGCTAAGGGTGGTTCAGTGATTAAGACACTGAACTGCAGACTAGAAGGTCAGTAGCTCGGCAGTTCGAGACCTGAGTGCCACGTGACCGAGTGAGCTCCTGTCTCTGGCCCCAGCTCCTGCCAACCTAGCAGTTCGAAAGCAAGAAATTGCAAGTAGATAAATAGGTACCGCTTTGGTGGGAAGGTAATAGCGTTCCGCGCACCTTGGTGTCTGGTCATGCCAGCCACATGACCACAGAAATGTCTTCGGACAAGCTCTGGCTTGGAAACAGAGATGAGCACTGCAACCCTAGAGTTAGATACGACTGGCTTTTGAGCAAGGGAAACCTTTACCTTTACCTGTGCTATGGGAAGGTCACTGGTTCTTTGTCCCCTTGAGGGAAACTGGCGCAAATTTAGTTAAAATACCTGTGCACTGTTGGGCATCTGTCTGATGTCCTTTGGTATTTGTTTTGGGTTCCCTGCCCAGGTTGCACTCAGGGCGGATGCCATATTGTCACAGCCTACTTACATTACCGCTCTGATGTTATGGCGCAACACAGCATTGGATTGTGCTGTTGAGTTCATAATACATCAGGCTGGGGGTAAATATAAGCAGACTGGGGTCAGTCCGAAGATTCATGAGTGAATTTATTTAATGAATTTGACTTTACTGCATGTTCCACCTTCCTTGAGTCAAAATTCACCCTCAGTCGCCTGCTCATCCTCTGATGGGTCTGGATCTTCCTCCCCTTCATCCAAAGAGTCATCACTGGGCTGGTTATTCCAGATCATAGTGAAATTCATGTTCTGCCGAGTGGGGGGAGTGTTGTAGTGAACTCCGTTGGCAAAGAGGCATTGTCCCAAGTTCCAGCAAATGACGTAATACACAGAAACCAGCCAGAAGACCAGTCCTGTGAGGAAACTAACAAGGATTATACGGGTGGCTGGTCCAATGCACTCCTGTACATTCAGTTTGTACCAAGGCGCTGGGAACAACTGTGTGAAGAAAGTTTTCATATCCCAGCTCATCTCCTTGGGAAGCACCTTTCTATGATCCTGGATGGGGCTGTGGCGCCTTCTCCGGTGTGGCGCCTTGTTTTGAACGAGCAGGGCTGACTTGACTATCTCTACCGTGTGGTTGTCTTCCACATTCCATTTGGGTTCCAAGCTCCTGTTCTTGTTGAGGCTCTTCTTTAACTCCCTGGAGACATCAGGACGGCCAATTTGCCGGAGAGCGCGGGCCAGCCGATCCCAATCAACGGTACCTCTTTCCATCTCCAGCCAGTGGTTTAGGGTTTCTTTGCATTGGGCCATGCTAGAGATCTCTTGCCATTGGCTCGAAGGGAATAGATCCTTCCCAAGCAGTTCTTTGGCGTCTTTTGGGGGAACGGCAATCCGAATGTAGAGCTCATGACATTCCTCTGGGTTCAGGAGCTCGGAGATACAGTCTAACATGGTGGCTTCTGGACTAGTAACTGCCATATTTATATAGGAAGTGTGTGCGGCCAGTAAGAGAACAGTGACTTCCATTAGCACCAACATGGTGGAGAAGTTGGGACTGTAGCCCTGGATCAAGATCAGCTGTAATCTCCTGCATTTAGCACTCCGGCTACTGACCTAGTCATGCTGCCTGGCTCTCTGGCCTTTGTCCCGTTCCTGCAGCCTCCACTCTGGGCTCCTATGAGGTCAATGAGACCTCATCGCATGAGCTCATAACTCCTGCTTAAAGGTGACAGGAGCTTTCGCTGTGTGACCATTTGACATTGTGTCTTCCTTGATCTGTGGATGAGCAAATATTCCCCATTTAATTTCTTTGTATATTTTGTTGACATTTTGTCAATGGCTTTGGTTCTCTGCTGTGTAGAATCATTTTATCGACTCATTTGTATGGTGTACACAGGTACCATTATTATAATGCCATTTGTACCTACAATGTATGGCCTGTGCATATAAAGTAGAATATAAAGTAGAAAAATAAAGTAGCACAGGGACCAATTTCCCATGAGGTGCTGCTCAGGCATCATTCTTCCCTTTGCCCCGATTGTGTGCTTAAATTTCCCACTCTTTGCCCCACGCCGCATTTTGACCTGCGGCTTCACCCGAATTCCCCCGCGGCTTCAGCGATCCTGTTTTTTGAGGATCACTGAAGCTGTGGGGGAATTCGGGCGAATCCGTGGGTCAAAATGTGTCATGGGGCAAATAGTGGGAAATTCAAGCACGCAATTGGGGCAAGGGAAGAACAACACCGGAGCAGTGCCTTGTGGAAAATCGGTCAGGGAGAAGCAAAATTGAAATGGGGACTTTTGGAGAGAAACAGCCAAGATGAGAAATTCAGTGCCATCCCTGCCGGGAGCCTGCAAAGACACACAGATTGGGATGCTTTTGATTGTACTGGCACCCACTCCTGTTTACCCAGAATGGCCTAGTGCTGCAGTGCATTTGGCCCTATCAGGAAGAACAGTGTGCTTTAAAAGGAGAGTGGCTCCCTACCTTTCCTTAACCCACTTCATACAGCGATATGGGGGTGCGGCTGCAGCAGAGTGCATCCAACTGTGCATATCCTCCAGCTGAACAATATTTCTGTTCACAGAAGATTTCTGCCGATTTCCCCCTCCCACCGCAGACGCCCACTTGGCATCAGATGCTGTTCAGAGAGCCTAGATGGAGTACCTGGTTGATGTGTAGTCAACTGATTGGATGGGGGGGTTTGAGGACTACCTTCTGAGAGACCTTCTCAAGAAGTAGATTGGTGGTGGTTCTTCGCGTTTTCTGAATGCACGAGAGAGGACGACAGTGAAATGTATACGGAATGGAGTTGCTTCTGTTCCTTACCGGTGATGCTGTGATCGATTTTTTTTAAAGAACAACAACAGATATTGGTTAAAATGCGGTAAGGCCACCAGAGGCCAGTTCCTTCAGAAGGCATAGCTGCCCCAAGGACTACCAGATGGCCACTGGTGGGGAGGAGGTAATGCAAACTTCCATTGTAGCTGTCCCAATGTAGAATTCAGGGCTGTCTGAAAGACTGCAGACTTAATATGTCACAAAATCTTTGTGACCCTGTTGTGTGGTTTTCTTTGTCACCAAAGTCTCTGCTCCGCATTTCTTTGTACCTGTGCACTGCGCATGCTGACAGGTTTCACAGCATGCCGAGATGGAAGTCGGCCGAGACCCTAGATTCTCCTAGGTCCCAAAACACCTGCTGGGGATGCACTTGCAAGATGAAGCCATTCTTTGAACAGAGCATGGGACGCATGCACTAAATCATAGCCAGGCTTCTTCAGGAATTAAAGGCCTGATCTTTCACCTTCTGATCAGGGTGTGGTGGAAACAGCAAGCAAGTCTGGTGGTCTTATTCAAGGTCAGCCACCCTTTACTGCTTGGTCATCACCATCACAAAAAAGGGCACTATAATTCAGGCAGGAAGGGAAGTTGGGGGATTGATTTAGGTCCCTGGAGGTGTCTCCTCTAACCTCATCCTTCTGAGTACCAGGTCAGGGCTAGGTTATGGGCAAAGTGCAGCAGGCTGGATGGCAGCCCTGCATTCACCTTCCTGCAGCTGCTGTATGAATGCTATCGCTCCCATGTCTTGTCTCTGGATATACAACGAATCCTACCCCAAGCAGGATTAATTCTGGGTGTTCAGTGGCTATTCACTAAAAACAGCTTAATAGGGGAAGGCCGGGCAAGGAATTTCCTTCTCTTTGGCATGATTATTAACCTTTTGTAACCACATATCAATTGATTAAAACATTTATCCTGTCTTTTGGTACCAAAGGAGAGCTCAAGGCTGCTTTCTAATGGCATAATAATAAAACTAACATAAATGAATGCTTAATAAACATAAGTCATAACACAAATCAGCACAAAAATGCTTAATAAAACCAGTTCTACAAAAATGCTAAATGATCACAATGGGATTTAAACAGAAACCAACAGTGGCTTTACATAATGAAGATGTAGCCAAATTGACATTTACTTAATACACTTTTACCTCACTCTTCCTCTACAGAGCTCAGTGCATCACAGACAGCTTTCCCGGCTTCCATTTTATCTTGACAAAGATGCTGTGAGATAGTCAGCTGACTGTGCAATGGGCCCATGGCCACCCATCCAGCAGGATTGCCAATCTCCAGGTGGGGCCTGGAGGTCTCCCAGAATTGCAACTGATCTTCAAAAGACAGAGATCTGCTCCCGTGGAGAAAAGGGCAACTTTAGAGGGGGACTCTATGGCATTATACTCTGCTGGTCTCATCCTCCCAAGCTCATCCTCCCCAGGATCCACCCCCAATTCTCCAGGAATTTCCGAACCCAGAGCTGGCAACCCTATCACCTTGTGCTCTTTGCAGTCGAACCTGTGTCTCCCACATCCTAATCTGGCATGCTAACCACTGCTCCACAAAGGCCCATACTAAAAGCAAGAGAGTTTGCTTGCTGGGCACTGCCATGGTAAGATGCCTGCTGCTTCTGCATCTTGTCACTACTTGCTTCCCTGGCATCACTGGGCCATGGCATCCAAAGCAGGGCCTCTCAGTGGATGAGTTCAGCATAACTGGGAGACGGGGGTTGGGTTTCATGTAGATTTTAAGCATCCAGTGGGTAGCGCAGCTTGTAGATTTCCTTTTGTTGAGATTGGGAATAAAAATAGTTTAATAAGGTTATCAATACCTTCAAGTAAGGCACTGTAACTGAGGTATGAGAGACAGTTTGGCATTGAGAGACAGTTTGGTGTAGTGGTTAAAAGCAGCAGGTTCTAATCTGGGAGAACTGGGTTTGATTCCCCACTCCTCCACATGAAGCCAGCTGGGTGACCTTGGGTCAGTCACAAGTTCTCCCAGAGCTGTTCTCTCAAGAGCAGTTCTCTCAGACCTCTCTCAGCCCCACTACCTCACAGGAAGTCTGTTGTGGGGAGAAGAAGGGAAGAGGTTGTAAACCGCTCTGTAAACCGATTGAAGGGTGGGGTATAAATCCAGTCTCTTCTCTTCTTCTCCATTTTGCAGACACACAGTATATTCAGAGCTCTGAATAGATCTGAAGATTTACTGCAGGGACTGAAACACCAAAAAGGTTTTACATCACAGATTTATTGTAGTTTTCATGGGTCCCATATTATGAAATAGGATTACAGTTTAGATTTGGAGAAAGGTTGCATATCCTAGAGAGTGAATGAATAAATTATATTCTGGAAATTTCTCTTAACATAGGAATGAAAGAACATTGTCTTAAACTGCTTTTACAATGGCACTATAACTCCAGTTAGGTTAGCTGAAAACTTTGGAGAATCTCACCTTTGCTGAAAGTGTGCTAAGCATAAAGGTATGCAAATTCTTATGTGGTGGGGGTGTGAAATGGTAACGGTTTTTGGAATTGGGTATGCAGTAAGAACATATACAGTGCAACATGTCTTCCTGTTTTTGTTTGGGAAGCATAGTCTCCCACCACCGTGCTGTACAGTCCAGATTGTTTTGATATGAAGAGAGGCAAATGTCTCAACTTCGATATTAACATCAGTGTCATTGTTACGACACTTTTAGTGCACACAGCGCTACTGTACAATCTTATTTCTCCCTACAAGAACCATTGTTATTCCTCTTATAAAGGTGGAGAATGGAGGTAGAGATCAGGGCCATTTTCATACGTGAGGCTTAAATTGCCCTTTGAGCCGCTCTCCCACCATTTATCTGCACTTTATCAGCAGTGAGTGGGAGGCATCCAGTCCCAGATCAATTGGATCTCACTGACTCACTAATGGACAGGGAGACTCACCCGTATAAGACGTGAAACTTGGTATCCCCCAGGGCCATCCTTCCACGAGTTCTTTTAAAAGTCTGTATTAAGCCTCTGGAAACGATAATCTGTGGCTCTGGAACTGGATGTCATCAGAACACTGATGACACCCAATTATGCTTGTCATTAACTAAACCTCTAGAAGCAGCTGTCTTGGGCCATTGTCTAAATGCTGTGGTCAAGTGGATGAAGCTGAACAAGCTGAAACTGAATCCAGACAAGGAGGTCGTGTTGATGTTCTGTTTGGGAGTGTCCTGACAATTTTAGATGAGGCTCATATGTCATTAGTTGATCAGGTGAAGAGTTCAGGGATGTCCCTGGATCCAGACTTGTTGATTTAAAAGCAGACTGCAGGAACTGTTAGGAGTTCCTTCTTTCATCTTCAGACCAGAAGGCCCCATCTTCTTCTGCCTTTTGGAAGGCCTGTAGGGATTTGTATTTCAGAAGTGGCATTTGTAAGGGGCATGGACTATGATTGCTTACCAAGGGCTACTGGCAGATTTTTTTTTGTTTTAAAGGGTTTTGTTGCTGTTGTTCTCTGCCACACAAGCATATTTTATCTGGTTCTATTGTAAGCCTCCCTGAGTTTGATGAAAGAGCAGGGCACAAATTTTTCTGCCCACGGAGCGTGACTTCCTCAATTTCCCTTCCTAATATGGGCAAAAATGCACATCTCATGCTTCTCTTGCAGGACAAGGGACGCGCTAGGAAGGGCACAGGTCTGACATCTCCGAAGGGAGGGGGAATCAACAAACATTGCCCAATTTGCATGAGCAGAAATCATCAATGGGATCCAATCCAAGATGTATACGAAGTCTGTCTGCTCTTTTGTCTTCTGCTGTCCTTCGTCCCATAACACATAAGATGCCCCTCTCTTACACTGCCAAGGAACTCAAGGCAGTTTATATGGTCCTCCTCTTCTCCAGGGAGGAAAGGGATTGGGGGGGGGGGGGGAGAAATGACATTTAAACAAACAAACACCTGGGTTCATGTCCTTTGCATTTGTGCAGCAATACAAAGTTCTCTATGAGTGGATGCATGGAAGTAAGCATTTCTGGGAAGCATCAGCAGATAATCTAAATGTGGAACCAATCATTAATTTAATAGAAAGAGCCAAAAGATCACTGGGATATTAATACAGATTACAAAGATGTTTTTCAAGGTCCAGGATGTTTATCAGAACTCCAAAAAAAAAATGCACGAACACCATCTACAATTCATTCATTTCAGAAGGTTCCTCCTTCTGAGAGGGCCTTCCAGCTTCTTGTCTGTTAACAGGGCATAATTCACTGGTTTACAGACTGTACCTATAAGAGATACAGGGTCACCTGCACAACTTCTAGTGGGTAGACATTTCAGAACCAAACTGCCTATCTCAGCACCATCGTTGCAGCCTAGTTGGTGAAAGGAGACTTAAATGGAGATAAGAGACACAGATACATTATTATGGTGAAGGTGCAAAGTCTTTCCTTCCTTCCTGTGTGGAAGACCCATCTGTCGCAATGGAGTGTGAAAACAAAAGTGATAGAGAACAAATGTCCCCAAGTTCATATTTGGTGCTGGACTGATGACACAGCAGACCAAAGAAGAACTGTAAGGGAGATGCACAGAGCACTAACAGTTTGGGACAATTTACATGTGAAACTGGAAATGAAGATTTACCTCCATCAAATATGGATGTGCTGGAGTCTTAAGACAGAAAAAGGGAACATTTGAACACTGAAACTATACCAAGAGGGATTTTAAAAACTCTCTCCTATACATAATTGAGTTTAAAAACTCTCTCTATACAGAGAACAATATATTTTAAGGAAGGGTGTGTGTGTAATCATAGGAATTGAAATATGCCATGATTAGGTGCATGGAGGGATGCAGTTCCAGGGAACGCACACAGAACTAAAACCTAGGACAGCAGCCATCAGTTACAGTGAGAATTACCAGGGGTCCTTTCGTAAAAAAAGAGGTGCAGGAGCTCATTAGCATAACTTATTTGCATATGCCACACCCCCTGACGTCACCGGAAGTGTCAAAAGGCCACACATCCCTGACGTCATGGGCAGAAAGACGAGCCACTGAGAGATGGAAGAGAGGGAAGAAGCCTCGGCGAAGGCCCATGGCCAGGAGACTTTTAGTGGGGGGGAGCACTGAGGAAAGCGGAACACGTATGAAGCTGCCTTATACAGAATCAATCCCTTGGTCTGTCAAAGTCTGTATCATTAACTCAGACTAGCAGCAGCTCTTCAGGGGCTCAGGTTGAGGTATTTCATGCCAAATACAGCCTGGCCCTTTTAACTGGAGATGTCACAGCAAAATATAGAGCCCTGAACAATCTTTGGATATTGTAAAGAGGTGCTCAAATAACAACAGCCAGTAACATCACAAGACTGGAGTAGGGATGAGGGGACACACTCCCCAACAGCTCTGAACAGCAAGTTCTAAAGGGAGAGCACAGGAAATTGGTCACGGAGAATGTTCAAGCTTACCCTTCCCCAGACCCTTTGCAGTCAGGCTTTGCATGGTGGAGAGGTGGGAGGATCAAAAAACTCCTTCCTGTAGCCATTTATTATCAGGCTATAAAACATGATCAAGGAATGCACTCAAATATAGAGAGGAAAATTATATTCTGCATCACTAATTCATGGTCTGCATGTGGGAACTGATCCCAGCGCAGGATATTTCCAGAAGAGTCTACACTTTGTTTATTTTTATCTGCAGCTTAAAATTGCAGATACACCTTTGTCTCTTGTAAACATCTTTATATTTCCTACACTAGGATCCTGCATTTATTTGGGTTATGAATTGCTGTAATTAATACCACCATATTGATTGCTTCCCCAACTTTCCCCTAAAGACCATTTCCATATTTAATCCACAGAAAAAGTAAACAAAATTGGAATCAAGACTTCAGGGCCACCTTTTAAGGCCAAAAAAAGTTTTATTCAAGGCTGGAGTGCACACTTCCTCAAATGTTAGTTCCTTGGCTGACCCACACCTACTGAGAACAAGAACACAGAGTGGATCGCCCAACCCCTGCTGCAAACTTAAGACCAACAAAGTTTTGTGCAAGGCTGGAGTGCAAACAGGACCCCGTGGCTGCATCCTTCTCTTCTTCCACAGCTCCTCTGAAGGCTGAGGCAAAGATAGGGGCAAGAATCCACCCCACCCCCACGCCATTTGCTTCTCCCAGGAGCAAACAAGTGTTAGTAAAGTCAAAAAAGCTGGAGCCTAGAAACTCCAGTGCCACCTTAAGAGGAACGAAGTTTTCTGCAAGGCTGGAGTACAAACGGGACCCGTGGCTGTATCCTTCCCTTCTTCCACAGCTCCTCCGAAGGCTGAGGCATAGATAGGGGGCAAGAATCAACCCCCACTAGGGCTGCCAAGTCCCCCGCTTGGGCGGGGGAAACACCGATTTTTAGAGCTTACCTCCCGCTTTTCCAAAGATGGCCACCGGGGGGACAAAATGGCTGTGTTAAAAGGGAAATGTCTGCAGAGAGCCTGCCCTGCATTAAAAAGCCTCGCCAGACATTTCCCCTTTAAGAAGTCAGCAAGAGAGCTTCTTCCACAGCAAGAGAGCCCCGCCCAGAGATTAAGGAGGGACGGAAGGAGCTGCTTTTGCATGTGGCTGGCAAGGTGAGTTTCTGTTCCAGCTCTTTTCATTCTCTCTCCCTTTCTTTTTTCTGTCTGTCTGTCTGTCTGTCTGTCTCTCTCTCTGTCCCCATCCAGCAGAGGTCTATCAGTGGCTATTATAGCCACAAGGTCTAAATGGAAGTAAGTGCCTCTGCTAGTTTTTTCCCCTTCTCTCTCTCTCCCTCTTTCTTTCTTTTTTCTGTCTGTCTGTCTGTCTGTCTCTCTCTCTGTCCCCATCCAGCAGAGGTCTATCAGTGGCTATTATAGCCACAAGGTCTAAATGGAAGTAAGTGCCTCTGCTAGTTTTTTCCCCTTCTCTCTCTCTCCCTCTTTCTTTCTTTTTTCTGTCTGTCTGTCTGTCTGTCTCTCTCTGTCCCCATCCAGCAGAGGTCTATCAGTGGCTATTATAGCCACAAGGTCTAAATGGAACCCTTTGGCTGGGGCAGTGATGCTCTGCATTCTTGGTGCTTGGGGGGCAACAGTGGGAGGGCTTCTGGAGTTCTGGCCCCGCTGCTGGACCTCCTGAGGACACCTGGTATTTTTGGCCACTGTTGTGACACAGAGTGTTGTACTGGATGGGCTGTACTGGATGGGCCGATCCACTGTGGCTTCTCTCCTGTTCTTATGATATGAAAATCATATTTAGCACTTGTGCAGCACTTAGTGCTTCATATTCTGCTGAGATGAGGAAGGATTCAGTAGGGCCGTTGCTCAGTGATAAGAGCATCTGCTTGACATGCAGGAGGTATCAGCCTCTTCAGCTAAAAAAGGATCAGGTAATAGGTGACATTAAAGATCTCAGCCTGAGACCCTGGAGAGCCACTACCAGTCTGAGTAGTCAATACTGACCTTGATGGACCAATGGCCTGATTCAGTATTAGGAAACTTCATGAGTTCATGTGTCAGCATGTGGAAGCAACATCACAGGATGTGACATCACAAAATGATGTCACTTCCTTTCTCCTGGCTCCACCCCCAAAGTCTCCTGGCTCCACCCCCAAAGACCCCAGATATTTCCCAAGTTGGACTTGGCAGCCCTAACCCCCACCCACCCCACCCACCCACTTGCTTCTCCCGGGAGCAAACAAGTGTTAGTAAAGGCAAAAAAGCTGGAGCCTAGAAACTTCAGTGCCATCTTAAGACCAACAAAGTTTTGTGCAAGGCTGGAGTGCAAACAGGAGCCTGTGACTGCATCCTTCACTCCTCCCACGGCTCTTCCGAAGGCTGAGGCATAAATATGGGCAAGAACCACCCCCCCCCACCCACCCACTCCTCGCCAGCCGCTTCTCTGGGGATCTTACCTTTTCCAAAGCCCCAAACCCTGACGAGTTCTCGGAGTAAGAGTCTACATTCAGAGGTGTGGTGTCCTAGCTGGCTACAGCTCCTCTACAGACAGCTCCCACCACCAGCTCACTCATCGGGGGTCTAATGAGCGCTGGTAAGAGCCGGGGGGGGGGGGGGCTTATTTTAGCAGGAAGCAGAGCAGGGCCACCTACTCCACTTGTAAAGCACGTGGTTTTCAGCGTGCATGCTTGGAGGCGTGGCTGTTTGTTCCCTCTCTTCCTGGGTGACGGAGGGAAGGGAAGGAAGCCTTGGGAGGCCCCTCTGGAGCAGCTCCCTGCTCCCCTTGGCCGCGGGTGGGATGGCCAGCTCTGCCCACGCCCTGCTGCTCCTGCCGCCGCTGCTGTGTCTCTGCTGCCTGGGCTGCAGCCTGCTGGCGTCCAGGCAGGCATGGCAGGAGTACTCCGCCGGCCCCAGGAGAAGCAGGAGTAGACGGGGAGGCAGGGAGGGGCGGGGCAGGCATAGGAGCCAGTCGGAACGCCGTTCCTGTGCGTTCTGGTTGAAAACTAGCCCTGCTTCCCGGGGCCGGCGGCCAGCCGCGACCCCGGGAATACTGAGTGGGGGAGGGAGGGAAGGGCTTCTTCCCGGGCCGGCGGCGCTTGCCGCGGCCCGGGAAAGGTGAGCGGAGGGGAGGGGAGGGCTTCTCCCCGGGCCAGCGGCGCTTGCCGCAGCCCAGGCTGAGCGAGGGGGGGAAGAAGGGGCTTTTCCCCGGGCTGGCGGCGGTTTGCCGCGGCCAGGAAGGGTGAAGGGGGGAGGGCTTTCTTCTGGAGCGTGGGCCGGGGGCGGGGCTTTGTAATGTCCCCGCCCCCCGGGCCCTTCTCTCCCGGAGCGGCGCTCCGGCGCACCCCGGCCCCAACGGAGCCCTGAGAATTACACAGAGTCAATGAAAAGTACTGGAATTGGGAGGCCGGTTGTAGTGAAGTCAGCATAGTGGTTTATTGCGGGTCAAGATGGAACATGAAAATGCTGGGCTCAGAGCCCTCTTTTATGGTGGCCGAAGGTACACCTCCAACCTCGCCCAGATGTCCTGATAGGACCTTAAGGTCAAGGTGACATTTCATAGGTCCCAGGGGAAACCTAGGTACATTATTGGTGGCCGTTTAGGATCCGGCCGGCTATTGTTCTACCTGGCCGAAGCTCAGGTACATTCGGGCCATGTGCAAATGACCACGTGGCGGTTGCCATTATCTGTGCACATGGTGGCCGTGATCGTAATACACAACAGTCCAGTTAATATTTGTTTGTTTCACATTTCTGTTTCTCTTGGCATCATTTTACAATTTGTGTTGCAAGAGCAATATTGCTATTACTTTTGTTTTTTTCTACCTGCTCCTGACTTTTTATTCTTTGGTTCCTTTGCTGCCTTTATGATTTGCTCCCTTTCAAGGAGAGCCTCCTCCCTCAGGCATAGCCCCCGTCCCTGTCCCAGTGTCCTAGCCTTTGAACAGTCAGAGGCCAATTCTGCACTTGTCTGTTCCCCCGCAGTTTGTCCACAGCCATTGGGCAATTCTGCATTGGCTTTTTACTCCATTATTATACCAAACCCACCTAGGAACAGAAATTCCCCTCTGCATTGCATGCTGCTGTCACTTTTTTTGATCATTGGATTTTATGGTACCCTGTAGACTGCATACTGCTTTCAGTTTCTTTGATTATCAGGCTTTATGGTGCCTTCTGCATAGATTTATGGCCATTCAGGGGTGACTTTTCAATCAGTATGGCATTGCCCCGGTGTATTTGAATGTGGTTTTGAGCTGCATTTTTTTTTCCAGCGTAGGTTTGGTAAAACAATGGAGGGAAAAACCAATGCAGAATCAGCCAGTGGGAGAGGCTTAAAGGCCCTTTTTAAAAAAATTTAAAACCCTTGGGACGCAACCCCTCCCAAGCTGGCATCCCTCTCTAGGTCGTGCACGCCTGGAGTAGCCCAATGGCAGCTAGCCAAAGGGGGTCGGAGAGCGGGAAGGAGGAAAGAGGAGAGAGAAGAGGGGGCAGTGTGCCCCATCCCTTGCTTATGCACTTGGCCAAGTCAGTGGCAACTGGACGCCCCTCCGCGGGTCACAAGTGACATTAATCACAATTAAGTAAAAAATGCAGGATTTGGTTGTAGATGCAGAATGCATACACAAAAATAAACTGGAGAAAAAAGAATAGTGCAGAGGGCAGGGACACAAAATACAAAGTCAGCCTTAGAGGCTCCACTGCTTGGATTCTCCAGAGTAAGCTACAAGTCCTGTGACTCCAGTTCTCCTGAGTGCTACAAGAGTCCGTTCTTGCCAAGTGCAGAACTGACTCACCCCTGATCAGCTGCATGATAAAAGTACAGGGACGATAGGACTTTGGTTAGGAGCACAATGTATGCTTTTTCATCTCCACTGCAGGGCAGCTATAGACCTATATCTAGTGGTTAGGTTAGGAACTGGTCTCTGGCTATACCACACAAATACTACAGCTCTGTTCAACTGTACCTACAGGATGCTCCCAAACAATAGTTGCTCACATAAATCAGCTGATTGACAAAACAGTAAGTTAGGAGAAAGTGGAACCATCAGCAGTGAGGTCTCCATATTGCTCTGCTTTTCCTGCAAACATTCTTAGTTTTTGTTGGTCCGGCCACTCCTTTCCACAATCTACCATTAGCCACAGGACAGATTCATGTGGGAAAACCATGACAGGTGACCCAACACCCTGACCTGAGGTTTTATAAGGAGGGGCAAATGGAGATCTAAGGCACCTCCAGTCTCCATAGCCCACAGCAGTGTTCTCTCTAAGCTGAGTTAGTGTGAGATAGCTCACAGTTTTTTAGCCTCTGGCTCACCCATTTTTGTCTTAGCTCAGGAAGGATGACTCCAGAGCAAACTAATTAATGCAGTACTCAAATCACTCCCCCACAACTTTAATGCCAGTAGCTCACAAAGCAGAATTTTTGCTCACAAAACTCTGCAGCTTAGAGGGAGCATTGGCCCACAGGTACCACCGTGTGATCATGTACGGCCGCCCCTTGCACCACCTGCTCCTTGCTACAGGGAGTGGTAGTTGTAGGATTAGCACACGGGAAGGCAGCTCAATAGGACCTCCTGTTTATGGCTATAGAAAAGATACCTGCTTTTTCACCATACTCACGGCATTTCTCCTTTACTGTACAGTCTCTGAACTGAGAGCAGGGGAGATTCCTGACTGGATGCCCCATTGATGTACATGATCTTGGCTGAAGAGGAGTCAAGGAGCTAGCAATACAATTGTTTGGGATCGGCGTTACCAAAACACCAGCTCAGTAGGGCATATCAAGCCCAAATTGTGGTGACAAACTGTTGTCATTCTGGAAGACTTTAGTTTCCCCCAAATCTGCTGTCTTTGTGAGCCAATGAAATTCCAGTCGAGAAGCAAGCAATCCAAATATGTTGGGGTTTTTTTAAAGTCAAGAGCCAGGCAGGGAGCCTGCCAAGCAGAATGGCAAGGCAGCGCCTGGAAACTGCCCCTCTCCAACATCTACAAACACACATAGACACACACACACACACACACATGCACACGCTCTTGTGGGATCTGCGCTGCTCATGAATAATAAAACAAAAGTGGTTTATCCTGGCCTCCCTCTGCTATGAATCAAAGCCCCATTGCCTAGCTGCTCCGGGAGGAGGGAAGGCATGAAGCAGAGAGAGCAACCCAGGGGCTGCAGGCATTTAGCGTGACTAACAGATTTATGAGGGGGAGGGGAGCCCAGTGCTCGCCTGGTATTGCCTTTTTAATGAGGTCTCCGGCCCATACAGTAGCCTCTTTGTAGCGGACAATGTCGTGGACATAAATTTTTGGAGGGGTGGGGGTGGGTTCTGAAAGATTGCTCGGCTGATCTCTGAGCCCACATTGTCCACCCTAGCACCCTAGAACGGCTGGCGGGAGGGTGGGAGCAAGGCCCAGACCTTGGCCCCCATCAATATTCCCCCGTTTTCTTCAAGGAAGTTGTGAGATGCTGTGTCAGGTTGTCCCACCCATCCTGGGTCCCCTAGTTGAGCCTGCCCTTCCCCGCCAGGTGTTGCCGCGGCTGATTTGTAGCCTCAGATGGAGAGAACGCTGGAGAATAAGGGGAGGTGGTCAAAGGGCGTTTTCTAGTCAGAGATCATGGGAGTGGGTGGGTGGGCTCAAGGGACACAACGGGGGGCAGTCCAAGGGCAGAGGGGGATTAAAGGTTATGCAGCTGATTCTTGCAGGGAATGTTTAATATCCATGTTTGCAATCATCCACAGATGACAAACATAAAAAAGGATCAGGCCAACCTAGTTCAGCTTCCTGTTTTCAACAGTGGTCAGTGAGATATCTCTGGGAAACCCACCAGAATCATGTGAAGGCAGCAACCCATCCTCCCCCACCCAGCAAATGGGCGACCCAGGTTTGAGTCCACACTTTTGCCGTGGAAGCTTGCTGGGTGACCTGGGCCAGTCATTCTCTATTAGCCTAACCTACTTCACAGGACTGTTGTGTGGACAAAAACATCAAAGGGGAGGACAGTGTTGTAAGCCACTGTGGGTCCCCAGTGGATAGAAAAGTAGGGTGGAACTATATTCTAAATAAATAAATATTACCTTGGAACATGGAGGTTCCATTTAGCTAGCATGACTGATGACTATTGATATAGCTATCCTATGTGCAAGGAAGCATCCTTTTAAACCAGTCTTAAATCCGTGCCATTGTCACATCTTGCAGCAGTGAATTCCACAAGTTGATATGCAGTGTGTAAAGAACCACTGTCTTGACTCTGCTTCCTATCAGTTTCATTGGGTGCCCACGAGTTCTAGTAATAGGACAGAGGGAGAAGATTTTCTCTCTGTTCACTTTCCCGACACCATTCAAAATTTTATAAATCTCTACCATATCTAGTCATCCATTTTCTGAACTAGAAAGCCGAATGTTTTGTCCCTTCTCATAAGGAAAGTGCTACTGTCCCTCAACTATTTGGACTGTGGTTTTTTTCTCTACCTTTTGCTGCTCTGTGAACAGATCTCAGATCCCGAGGCCTGGTGGTTCCACTGGGCCTTTTGTTGATATTTATTTGGACATTGTTTTGTGCTACTGAGAGCTCAATCTTGTATACTCTGAAGTGGGTGGGTAGGCGGGGTTGCAAGGGGCCCCCTGGCCACCAGTGGGGGATGACCCCCAGGTTAGGAAACTCCTGAAGATATGGGGATGGAGTCTGGGGGTGGGGGGTGGGGATGACACAGGGATCTCTGTTGGGTACAATGCCTTAAGAGTTCCTCCTCCAAAGCATCCATTCTCTCCAGAGGAACTGATCTCTGTATTCTGGAGATGGGCTGTAATTCTGGAGGATCCCCGGGTCCCACCTGAAGGCTGGCATCCCTTTGTGGGTGATGTTTTTATGGGTCAGCTATTTCATGATTTGTTTTTGAGCTGTGATTGTAGTTTTTAATGTAGCTTGCTAGGTGCTCTGAGGTTTTGGGGAAGAACAAAATAAAATATTTTACATAAATAGGCCTTTTTAAAGATATGGCAGCTATAGAGACAAACATGTAAGTTTATGCATGTTCAAAAACACTGGTGTATGTCCATATATTCATAAATGTGGCCAGAGCATGTATGGCTGTGCGTGTGCAAAATTATGCCCTTGATTATACCTACACAATTACGTAAGCATACACATAGCTTACATGCTTATATGTATTCATATACTCATCCACACTGTCAAATAAATGTGTACAAAAACACACACACTAAATAAGTATAAGATGGGAAATAACTACAACACTGTAAGTCATATCAGATAATCCCTTAACTGGGATTTTTCCTTATACTTTTAAAGAAGGCATCACACGACTATGATGTCACATGACTTCTTGTCACATGCTTGCCGCTCCCATTCTGGAATGGTTGAAGGCCATAGACTTAGGGTGTCTGTGCCCCAACCCAGTTCTTCCCCATCCAAACATCTAATGTACTCTTAGTAGAAGGTTGTGTGGTCTGAGTTATTGCTCAAGCACTTGAGTGCTCTGCCGTTCAGACGTCGTCTAGATCTGCATCTGCAGTGTCATCATTTACTATTCATGCTTCTCCAGAAGAGACTGCCTACTCTTCTGTCCATACGAAGAAAACAAAATACACTGTGAAAAAGCAATTTCTAACAACTATGTATAAATAAAGATTTGTGCAGGCTTGTTTGTCTGATCATTATATTAAATACAGTGTTTCATGAAGTTTGGGAGTTCCGTATGAAAATGCTTATCCTTGACTCTGATGAAGATTGGAAACGTGACCTTACCTGGGAGACACCTTAGTTTGCTGGAAAGTCATATCATCTATAGAAAGATATTGACATACCTGCTGTTTAAATCATTGCTTGCCAAAAGTCCAGAAAACACCTGTCATCTTGGTGCCTGAATATTACTTTGAGGTGTTATATGTGATGTTAAGCAACCTTGTTTGACATGTATTCTGTCTTGCATTTTGTTGTGACTTTGTCTTTTGATATGGTACACATATATGTTTAAGATTTATTTCATAAGACATGTTGAACACATATTTCGAAGTTCCTCTTTATTTATATATTATTGTTAGGAAACTGCTTTTTCAAAGAGTATCTTGTTTTCTTGGTATCAGCAGCACTTTTTGACTTATTTCTGTACTCTCCTGTCGAAGCTTTCTGAAGTAATCTGGCTATTTTGTACCCCATCAAAAAAATTGTGCTTGAGCACACTATTGCTCCTGGGACAACACTGCTTCAGTTTACTTCTGAAACCTAAATGCTTAGGAGTGCTGATTTCACCCCCCACCCCCAGCCTTCCATTCTAATTCAGCGGCTTTGTTTTTAAATCAGTGCTACTGCATGTGAACACATGCTGTAGAATGCACATTTTGGAACGTTTTGAGGAAAGAGAGTGGGAAATTTACAGCAGTGGTATCTTACCAGCAAAAAGAGCAACCAACTACTTATATCTACATTCTAATGCGGAGGACAGGATCTTACTCTGCCTTAATAGAAAGGTGTTAGGTGTATGGAGTATAGTTGTGTGAACGTTAGCGAATGGGTTAGATTCAGCTGGGTGGTAAGCTTTGGATGATCGTGCTGTTAAACCCCCCTTCACCTGTATTTCTTTGCTCCCTTTTCTTTTAGTCATATTTATTTGATGACCTGCCAATTCTGTAGTTGAGAGGAAATAACACTGGGCTGTAGTGTTCCCTTTGCTTCCTGCTCTATAACACTGGGCTTTAGTGCTCTCTTTGCTTCCTGCTCTATCTGTCCGGTTTTTTCCCTGCGTGTATTTGAGAAAGAGGAAGCGCTGTCAACAATTCTCATCTGTCCATCAATTTACTTGAGACTCAGAACAGGCCAATCTGGGTTCCTGTTTCTGGACAGAAGCTCATAACTGTAGCCCAATAGAGATGCCAGCCTCCAGGTGGGACCTGGGGATCCCCCGGAATTACAGCTCACTTCCAGATTACAGAGATCAGCTCCCATGGAGAAAATGGATGTTTTGGAGGGTGGACTCCTTAGCATTGTACCCCACTGAGGCCCTTGTCCTCCCCAGACTCCATCCCTAAATATCTAGGAGCTTCCCAGCCTGGATCTGGCAAAAAAGAAAAAAACTCCATCCCCTGCCAGCGGGGACCTGGCAGTGCTCAGAGGAAAGGCTGAAGATTGCTGGGGAGGGCTGCAAAGAAGTCCTATGTGACAACATGTACCTAATTAATCAGTACATTAATCAATTTAAAGACATTTGATCCAGTGCAGCTGGGAGTTAGTAGTAAGACATACCTGTCTCAATCAAGTTTCTCTCGTCTTCTGAACGTAAGGTGTGCCAGCAAGACTCTTTCTCTGGCGGCCCCATGGCAGCTTTTGACAGCTTTGGTGCATATTGTTGTGGTATTGCAAAGAAGCAAACAAAAGCCTGCGTTCAACCCTTGCCCGTGGGTGGCCAGAGCTTTAGTGACAAGGATCCGGCATGGGGATGTAGCATGCACACTGCATACCCCAGGGATCTTTGCGAATACAATATACCAGCCTTCCCTCCACCCACACTTCACCTATCATCATAATAGCCTTTCTGAAGTTATTCAAATAAGTATTGGGGGGATGTTTTTATCCCTTTCTACCCTTTGAAAGCGACTTAAAACTGTGACTGTCCCATGAAACAGTTGCTCTGTCGCCAGGTCCCCCCCAAAAGGCTTTGTCTGGACCTGTAGAATGAGGATGATCTAACTTTTGTTTTGTTTCCCTGCCTCACAAACCCTTTTTGAATTTGGGGGAGGGGGGGTTAAAAGATTCCAGATTATAGTGTTTGGCTACAATCAAACCAAGCAAATGCTCTTCTTTTCCCTGCAGAGTTGGGTGGTTGCTAGAAGGTTTCCTGAGATGAAGAGCAAGTCAGAGAGACAGCCCAGCCAGTGGGGAGAAGGAACGAAACAATGGAGTCCAAACATCTGTCACACTCCGACGATCACCTTCCAGCAACAATGGAGCCGCAGAGCTGAGAAGCTGCCTTGCTGGAGGATTTGGGGAGGCAGGGACAATAATCCCCTTTGTCCCATCCTGCAAGGTAGCGTCATGCCGACTTAGCTCTCTCCCGCTTCCCTTTTATAAATCATGACTAGCAATTTCACTCCAAGATACATTTCACCATAATCTTAAATACAGATGTGAGCCATTTCCGTGGTGCTTGATAGAGCTCAGGCTCATTCTGTCTACCAGTAATACTGCATCAGAGAGGTCTATTTACTGTTACACTCATTCCTCAATGCCGATGCGCTTTTTAGATAGCATCAGAGCTGAGACAAATCACTAAAAAGCTAAGCTTGCAGCCCCTTGGAAAGATATTAGTTCACCAACCCCAAGAATTTAAATTTTAAGAGATCATAAATCATGAAAATGGTTCCACACGTGGCAGGTTTGAACTGGTCTTATATGTGGGGGGTACATTTTCCTGAGAATCTTGTAGAACAGTTTTAAGAGGCCCTGCTCAACCAGGAGAAATTTCTTCAGACTGAAATCAACAAAAACTGACTCACTCAGGATAAAAGCATGAGAGCTTCTACATCTGAAAACTTCCAGTCTTCATTTAAAGAGATCAAAGCTGCAATCTCATGCTCGGGGGTAAACACCATTAAACAGCAGGGCTCATTTCTGAGTAGTTAAATTATGTAATCTAATTAAGCATAATAATGCTAGCCATTGGTTAAGAAGTGGGATAGAATTATAGGAATTATATTGTTCGGTAATGTGAATAACAGTGGTGTGCTAAAGGTTTTTCCTTGCTCGAAAGTTAGTCGAATGACTATAGGGGGGCAGTGCTCATCTCCGTTTCCAAGCCAAAGAGCCAATGCTGTCTGAAGACTTCTCCATGGTCATGTGGCCGGCATGAGTAAACACTAAGGTGCATGGAATGCTAAAACCTTACAAGTATTCAAAATCTTGCATCAAGATGAAGTGAATTTAGTGACCTGCATAACTGGTGCAAACTAAGAAATGTATAGAGACATGTTTATTTTGCATAATTTATTCTACTACTGCTAGTCCTATGGTATGGCAAGGAGCTAGCAGATATGAAAGATGCAGGCTGAAGCATTACAAGTCCTATTATTCAACCTTCCCCCTTCCCCCTGGTTTTTGAGATGCCAGCCTTTTCAAAACTACCTGGATCCAGCCAGCTATAGCTTGTGGTGGTGGAAAGTGCTGTCAAGTGGCAGCTGACTTATGGAAACCTAGTAGAGTTTTCAAGGCAAGAGATGTTCATAGGTGGTTTGCCATTTGCCTGCCTTTGCATCACAACCCTGGACTTCCTTGGTGGTCTCCCATCCAAATACTATCTGGGACCAACCCTCCTTAACTTCTGAGATCTCAGGAGAGCAGGCTAGCCTGGGTTATCCAGGTCAGGGTGACAAGAGTGGATTCAGCTAGCTTTTATCTCACCTAATTCCTCCTTCACTAATGCCACATGACTTTTGTCCATGCAGTCTCATGATCAAAGGGGACCCCCTCCTCATGTTTTTACCAGTTGAAAAAACTGTTTGGATCCAACCCAAGAACTTGCTTTTTTGAAAGATGAAAGCTGAGATTCTCAGGATTCTTAATTCCTTACCTAATGCCCAGCTCCTTGCTTGCATTGTGCAGTTATGGAACATTGCATAGATGTTATCTGACAGCATCTGTCGTGCCTTACTGTATTAAAAGTTGTGAAGCTTACTAATAAACACCACAGAAGTGTTTACAGGGGTAATAAATGCCAACACAGATAATTTCTTCTCATCCCTCATTTAATAAAGCATCATCTGCCTTCTTGCTCCATCTCACATAAAATTCCATCACCACTATGGCCAATCTATTTATCCTGCCTAGGCTGCAGTTACGATTTTCTAAGGTAACCCCACATAAAACATAAATGCAGAAAATCCCCCTCACTGAAACCCACAGTCTCTGTTTCACATTATCCCATCCTCTTTGGAAATTCCAATTTATATGTACAGTCTTCTAGCTCCTGCCTCTCCTTGTCATGGATCTTAGAGGTTATAAATGCTTTTAATAGAGAATTGTCCCCATTCAGTCTCCCAAGGGAAAATAAAATCATATTTATGTCTTTCCTGTGATAATGGGAATATTTACTGTATGGAGACAGTAGAAGTCTGAGAATTGGGTTTGGTTGTGCTCAGGGCTTTTTTTCTGGGGGAACGTGCCAGAACAGAGTTCCGGAACCTCTTTGACAAAATTCTTTTAAAAATGTTTAAAAGTTCATGAGTTGCCGGTATACAGATTGAAAACTTCATTTTCCTCTTGAGTGTTCTAGTACCTCTTTTAAAAAAACAAATAAAAAAAACCCCTGGGTTGTGCTTTAGGTTTGTGCTTGGTTTTCTGTCTATGTGAAAGAGCACTGTGAAAAATCTGGCCTTCCAGAAATGATGCCTGAGGAAACACCAGCTGCTCTGGACTCTGATTTGGATCAGAGACACAGGGAAGGGGTTGAAGGGATTTAACCGCCTCCCCCAGGCCATTGTGCCTGTTGAAAACTCATACCCGGTGTAATGTAGTATGCTCTGTGTTCTAACCAGCCTGCCACATGCTCACAGGTAATGGCACCCGCCGCATGGCCAGAGCACATGGTCAGGCAGAGAAGGGAGCTTGAATCTGGAGGAACAATAGACATCCGGATTCAAAGCCTCCACCAATGTGGGACCTAGGTTCTCCCTGGAGAGCCAATGCAATCAAAGGCTCCTCCAGGGAACCTATGACAAACATGCACATATGTTAAGCCCCTATCAGGTCTTTTGGGTGCGGCCAGAGGTGTGGCTCTGGCCAGCATATAATGAGGGCTCTGGAGCCCTGGAAGCATGCTTGTTCTGACCATCTACAGGGCATGCTGAATCACGCAATAAAGGCTTCATAATTTCACCGTTCCTGATCTCCTGAGTCCAGTACTCTTCACCCAGGCTGTTATTAGCCCTGGAAAAGAAAAAAGACAAGTACTTTAGCCAAGAGAGAGCAGAAGCTACCTGTCAGAAGTCTGAAGAAGGAGAAGGAAATCAAAGCATCTTCTGCTTATATATTTTGCCCGCCTTTAACGTACTGAACTGCCTCCCAGTCTTATCAGGTCAATGGATATTACCAGCTGAGAGGGCTGCAGATGATTTTCTTGCCTGGCCAATGCAAAAGTATCAGCCAGTTCAACAACCTGTTCCATTGCTGAATTAGCTGATACCAATTGCTGCAGCATCAGTATCTCATGTAAACCCCAGCAGAAGATTCCCCAGTGATTCCTTTAATCAGGAGCCCCCAGCCTTGTTCACCCTGTAGACTGTCTGGGGATTTTGCATAATCCCTTCCTCAGCTCAATGTAGTTAACCTGCCATATATACTAACCCAGTAGGGGCATGAAACCTCCTGCTTTTGCTTTCTGTTTGGAACTGCAAAATCCGGGGGTGGGAGGGGGAAGAGTTCAAACACTGCAGATCATGTGACTGCCTGGTGCGCTGAATTCAGTTTAAAAGGCTCCAGTGGCAATTTCCTCCATATTTCACAGATAAAAATAAGGGCACACTTGAGTATAAGGTTGCCAACCTCCAGGTGGGACATGGAGATCTCCTTAAATTACAACATATCCAAATGACAGTGATCAGTTCCTGTGGGAACATGGCAGTTTCAGAAGGTGGGCTATATGGCATCACACCCCTGCTGATTTCCCCAGACAACACCTTCCCCAACCTCTGTCCTCAAATCTCCAGGAATTTCCCAACATGCCCTCTTGTCCACCTCTTGCCCAGCCACTGTTTTAGAGAGTACTGAAGCTCTATATGGGGCTGCCTTTGAAAACAGCCCAGAAACTTCAGTTGGTCCAAAGTGCGGCAACCAGGCTACTGGTGGGGGTGGGATACTGAGAACGTATCACCCTGGTGCTGAAAGATCTGCACTGGCAGCCCATTTCTTTCTGAGCACAACACAGAGTGCTGGTTCTTACCTTTAAGGGCCTAACTGGGTTGGGGCCAGGGTACCTGTAGGCCTGCCTCCTCCCATACGGTCCAGCCTGCTGTTATAATGGGAACTTCTTCAGCTAAGATCTTCCTCATCAGCCCTGTTTTGTGTGCCCCTGCCTTCAGAGGTGAGTAGAGTTGCCAGCCCTGCCTGAAGCAAATGCTGGGAGATTTTGAGGATGGTGCCTTTTGGAGGGATGTGATGTCACTTCCAGGTGAAGCTTTATGAATTTTCCCAATCTCTATGGTATTTACCATATTTACCATAGAGATTGGGGACATTCATGGAGTGGCATGGAGGACTGATGTCACTTTCAGGTAGAGGAATGATGGACATGATGTCACTTTTGAGTGACAGTTTATGAATCCTCCCAATCTCTGTGGTCTTTCAAATACAGATTGGGGGAAAAGCTAGAGTGTCACCAACAAGAACAGTTCCCATGGAACTCTATGATGTCACATCCACAGTGTGCTCCCTTCCCCAGCTCTGTCTTGCCCAGGCATCATCCCTAAATCTCCAGGAATTTGCCAATCCAGAGTTGGCAACGCTACCAGAATATACAGCATGGTCCACATTTGGAACAGCAGAAAGAGGTGACAAGTAGGAAGATCATGAGAGGGAGGGCAGGAAGGGATGCATCAATGCTTAGTTTTTGCAGCCCTTTCTTACATGCCCAGGGAAATCCTGATTGCCACTTCGGGGTCAGGAAGCAATTTCCCCCAGGCCAGTTTGGCCGGGGATCCTGGGGTTTTTTGGTCATCTTCTCGGCATGGAACAGAGGTCACTGGGGGTGTGGGAGGGAGGTATTTGTGAATTTCCTGCATTGTGCAGGGGGTTGGACTAGATGACCCTGAAGTTCCCTTCCAACTCTATGGGTGTGTTCACACTAGCAGATTTGAGCTGGCTGCAGCCAGCTCCAATCTGCACGTCTACACTCTCACAGCTGTCTCCTGTCCCCAGGCGTCAAGGAGCTGCAACAAAGTGGCTGAAATCCGAGACCAGCTCCAGAGCTGGTCTCAGCTGTCCTCTTCAGCCTGCAGCCGCCTTGGTATGTGTGTGAACGCTGAGCCGTCCTCAAAGGCACTTCCGAGTAAACCCCCCCCCTCCCCGAGGAAGCCTCTGGCTTCCGTTTTGCGATCGCCATTTTTTTTTTTAGTTTAGCGATGATCGTATGTGCGCACATGCAGTCGGTCAACGGAAAAAAGGGGCTGCAATCGGCCGTCGTTTATGTTGTTTACATGATTTCCTTAAACAGTGTATATTCTTTTCGTGTGAATTATTCAAAGGGAACTACAATTTTTAATGGGCTTGCTTGTTTTGTCTTAAAATAGCACCCACAGCAGTCATGTGACCTGTGCCGGAACTCATTTCACACCTACTCTGGGCAGGCTTTGTTGGGGAATAGAAACTTAGCCATGATGGAGGCTGCTGCTGGAGGGATCTACTGGACCCGGGCCGAGACCCTGGAACTGTTAGCCCTGTGGGGGGAACAGCAGGTCCAGGAGGAACTGGGCGCATCCAGCAGGAACATGCATGTGTTCAGCAGAATAGCACAGGCAATGGCGGCAAAGGGGTTCAGGAGGACTGCCCAGGAGTGCCGGAGAAAGACAAAGGCTCTGCGCCTGGCCTACAAGAGAGTGGTTGCCAACAACGAAAGATCTGGGAACTCCCGGCAGACATGTCCATACTTTGAGGAGCTCAGCAGGATCTTTCATGGCAGAGCAAGTGTGGCCGGGAGGAGGCTGACACACAGCTTTGTTGAAAGATCTGCACCCCAAACCCTGGAGTGCATCCCTCCATCCCAATCCGAAGTCACATTGGATCTCCTGCCCCTCGAACTCCAGGGAGATATTCCAAGTGGGTCAAGCAGCGCATGTGGTAAGTGCATGGGCACCCCCCCCCCCACAGGTTATAGGCAAACCCAACACACATTTCCCTGGCTTTCCCCTCTATTGAATGAGGAACTGTCTCCCCTCATTCCCCCATGGTTGCCAGGTGCAGGTTAAAAAAGTCCACCTAAGTTTGCCGTGGATCCCTGTAGAGTGTGTGGTTTGTGTGTTGAATAAAAGCATGACTTCACCCAGTGGCGGCCAGGTCCGCTCTCTATACCTGAGGGGTACTCGTGTGTAGTGGTCCCCAACAATGTTCCCTCAAAGCTGTGGAGTTTTGTGATCAAAGATTCAACTTTAAGAGCTAATGTCCTCACATTTTTGATTCAGCCATTTCTCAACTGCACAAATTAGTTTGCTCAGGATCCCACATCAGTGAAGACAAGAAGGTAGGAGCCAGAGGCTTTGAAAATGTGAGGTGGCTCACACTAACTCAACTTACAGGGAACAGTGGTCCCCAAACCATGTTGGTGAAATACTTGAGCTTGGCTGGTTGACCCTCAAGTTTCAACAGGGCCACTGCTACATGTAGTCTGGACTTCAGTTACGACGGGAGATGATGTCGAGGCCCATGAGGAAGGCCCTTGTCTCATACTGGGTTTGAAAATGGGAGCCATTTTTGGAAGGAGAATCCACGTTCGTCATCTAGAAGTCTGCTCTAATTGCAGGAGATCTACACCCATCCAGATATGTCCCTGACTGGCGTCCTCATCCTTCAAGTTGCTCCCGGTACCTGTGACGGCCATGTGCTTGTCTGACAAACCAGGCCATGTATGCAGAATACTTGACATCTTGCTGGTTTTTCTCTTAAAAACAGAGTGGAATGTCGACAGTCCACAGGCTGAGCAAGAGGAGGTGGACGAGGACAATCACAGTGGCGAAGGGGAGGACCCCTCCGGAATGGAAGGTGGGTATGTTGATAGCAGGGGGAATTAAAATGTACAGTGTTTATCTCCATTGGTGATTCCTAGCATGGGCCACCCACATTCCCTCGTTTTTAAACCGGCCACATTCACAGAAAGCACGCTGAGCGTCCAAAATTCATTTCCTAATCTGTATACTTCTACAGGATATGATGTCTTAGGCAGCAGGTGTTGTCTCTGTGATGCCAATGTTATTTCCCCTGTTTTCCCCAGGCACTTCAACATCCAGCAGGCCAGATGTAGGCGGGAGTCCGGTCTCTGAAACACAACAAGGTTAGTGTGACACCCTGGAGACGCCGGTGGCGTGGCATGGCCAGCCGTGAGTGGATGTTGAATGGAGACCACGTCCATGGCATGTCACCGACAACCCTGTTTATCTGTCAATTTTTTTGTCTGCCCAACACAGAGTTCCCTCCAGAGGTCAACGTCACGGAGCTGTCTCCTAGATCATGGCTGGCATTTGTCCGTGCACGGACCAAACGTGTCTCTGCGACACAAAGAATGGGGGAGGCCATGATGCGTCACTCTGAGAAGCACCGCCGTGCACTTCTACAGGCTTCAATGAGGGAGCACGATGAATTCATGCAAGTTATGAGGGCATCCGTCGAACAGGAAAAGCGGACCAGTGAGGCCCTATGCAGCATACTTAATGGAACACTACGTGCTCTCAATGCACTTACAAGTTCGATAACTGGGGAGGGGGCCACACCATCTGCACGGGTAACCACTGCATTTACTGACAGTGTAGGCTGGCAGGGCGACGTGGGGGTGGGGACTGCCTTGAGAGACGTCTCAAATCCTCATGCCAGCGAATCGCCAACAAGCCTCTCTCAAGGCAATCCCATCGCGGACCGTCTAGGCTGCACAGGCCAAGGGGACATGGAGGTGGAGACTGCCTTGAGAGAGGGATTCTCAAATCCTCATTCCGTGGAATCACCCCCAAGCCTCTCTCAGGGCACTCCCAGCACATACCGTCCAGCAAGCCACTCCTCGGACGCTCTACGCATACACCGTGGGAAGCGGCTGAGGAAGACTAAGCATGTCTACTCTCCACCAGAGTAGAGACAAATTGTACAATGTAGTCATTAAACCTGTCATTGTTTCCATGTTATTTTGTTGAAGGACATTACTCATATAGCTTGCAAAATCAGGGCCCAACTTCATGAAGAGGGGAGAAAAAAAAAGATGGATGACCACTTTGCCCGTGCAACTACGTTGTCAGATCCAAGGTAGTTTAGAATGTTCTTATCTGGGGGGATGTTGCATGGGGGGTCAGGTACCTATTTGGGGCACAGTCCCGTGGAGGCCACCTGCGGGAGCATCTGGTCTGTGGGGGGGGAACCAGCTCTCCAACCACTGAAGTGACAAGTTGATGTCCTGGGGAATGCCCTAACCCAATCTGAAGTCCCTAATCCAAATATTGGAGCCAAATCAATGTGTTTAATCTATCATGATCTCGGTTGGCCCCCTAGACTTTTTCTTCCAGAAGCATAAATGAAACCCCCAAAGCGGTACCCCTAAACAAAGTCAGACCATCATACAGCTGTGAGTAAATACTTTCTTTATAAGATTTTAACCAAAGTGAACAGTTTAACATTTAAGGGATAAAACTATTTACAGGGAAACAAAAACACAGGAACAACAAACAACAAGCACACTACCCCTCACCAGCTCCCTCCCCCGCCTCATCACTCTCTTTCTCCGATTCCTCTTCCTCCCCCTGTTCATGGATAGCCATGTTGAGGCGCATCACGTCCAGCTCCCGCCTCTGATGGAGCATGGCCCGCTCCAGAACAACCATCCTCTGAATCACTGCAAATGAAGGCATGTGCTTAGCATAAACACTGATTAGCCCCGCACTGGAGGCGAGGCGTGCAACACAACGTCTACTGTGGCGTGTATTCACTTGGAGATTCAGTTGGGGGTAGTGGTTACGTGCAGGGACTGAAATCAGGGAGAACCGGGTTTTGATTCCCCAATCCTCCACTTGCACCGGGCTGGATGACCTTGGGCAAGCCATGGCTCTGGCACAGCTGTTCCCTCAAGGACAGCTTGGGAAAGAGCTCTCTCAGCCCCACCCACCTCACAGGGTGTCTGTTGTGGGTAGGGGAGTGGGAAAAGGAGTTTGTAAGCCACCCTGAGACTCCCTTGGGGAACGGGGGGCGGGGTATGAATCCAATCTCCTCCTCTTCTTGTGATGACGTGGTTTGGTCTATTGGTTGAAAACCAGTCGGATCTGTTCAATGGTAGGCTGGGCTTTGAGACAGGTGCAGGAGGGGCAACTCACGTGTTTCATTTGTCTGTTCCTGGCTGGCCTGGAACTGCCGCAGGGTCCCTGTCATGGCCTCCAAGAGCTCCCTCAAATTTTGGGGGGTGCCCTCCTGTGCGGCCACACTCCCCCCGTCACTAGCTTCACCACCTGAGAGAGGATGGAATGCTGTCAGGATGGTCATTGCCATCTCTGCCCTAGACAAACAAGGGTCATCTCACTTACCAACTGGAGAGTCGCTGGGGGGTCCCGACTCTATTGCCTGAGCCGCCTCCTCCTCCTCTGCAGCTGTGGACCCTGAAAGTTGTGAGTGATGAGTACAGGTTAATAGGGCCAGTCTCAGTGTCCGTGCAAAGTTCCCTCAATGACAGCACGCCTGCTTTTCATCCAAGACATATCTGTATAAATCCAGATATGACAGGGGACGAGGACACACGGTTGGTTGCCCAGGTATGGCTCCACCCATGGTTACAAGCACAATGCAGATCACTGAGCATTGGCAGAGGACTCATCAGACATACAAAGAAACCTACCTAGTTCACTCTCTGCAGGTGTCGTATCCATCTGACTGGCCCTGCTCACCAATCCACCCGCTCCTGTATTAAAAGACAGTGGAAAAATGGTTTGTACATGTTTCCCCAAATGCCCAAGTTCATGTCCATCTACATACAATGTGTTCAGATGTGCTGAGGTGTTCTGCATTGCCATGCCGCCCACAAGACTTCACCAACTTGAAGCTGCCAGAACAATTTGGCTCAGGAGACATCCCTTCTGGAGCACATACAGGTTATTCTGTGTTGCAGAGGATGCAGTCCCCATGGCCAACTCAGAAGCAACAGGCCAATTGTGAACAGTGGTTGTTACCACTGCGGTGGGGGGGGGGGGCGGCCCACCCACACCCTCTAGACACACACATGTTGCACTGCCAGCCTTCACTCAACACCCCCGAATCTCATGATGGCACGAGTGCACAAGATGGCTGCAGGTCATTTTTCCACTGTAACGTTTCCAATAGTAATCCATGTGTCTCCTTGGGACACGGGAGACCACTGAACTCACAATTGTGGAGAAGACTGTGGTTCAGTTGAGCATAGGATGCAAGTTATCCCCATTCGAGGACAATGGGTGCCATTTTTGCTTACCATATCTCTCAGCAGTCTCCTGAGAGGTCCCTGGTGGGGAATCCTCCAGAGCCGCCTGCCTGCATGTTCGTTTGGGGCGGTAACTCTCTGTGGAAAGGCAAGGGGAAAAACAGATCAGGATGTGCAGATGAAAACCCATGGGTCTTCCCACCAGTTTAGCTATCATCTTGTTTTGGACTGGAGATCTGCTATCATCTCCCCCTGAAGAAATGGCTGCATGGAGGTTGGGGTGGGGGCCGTGACTGTGAAATTCTGACACCTTCCCCCTCCAAAAACACCCCTTTGTCAAGGATTTCCCCCCTAAGTCTCTAGGAATCTTCAAGAACCCATTTCGCATCCCTAGACGCACCATGGTTCTTGGGGATAGGAGACTGCATCAGTTTGCACCACCACCCTCCAAAAAAAAACAGTCTCTCAAGGATCTCCTGCAAAAGTATCCTGGTTTTTGTTTAAACATTTTTTTTTCTCATCAATAAACACACCGTGGGTGTGGGGATTGTGACTGAGACAGTTTGAGACCTCTCCCCTCCCCTCCAAAAGTACCAGTCTATCAAGGATCCCCCCCAATAATCTACAGGAATTGGACAAAACACAGTTGGCATCCCTATACCCACGATGGTGGCTGGGGGGGGGGGGAATTGTACTCACTTGGTGGCCTGCGCTGCTCCCATCCTGGGTTCCCCGCCTGGTCCCACAGACGCCGCAGCAGATTGAATCTGGGGGGCCTACCACTAATGGGTGGCACCCCCCCCAATCCTCCAGGGCGTCGAAAAATGCCGCCTTGTCCCGCTTAAATTTGGCACGGCACTGGCTGGCTGAACGGATGTAGCCAGCCTCGCCCAGCGCCGCAGCCACCTCTGCAAAAATGGAGAGGGTCTCCATATGGGTGCTGGAGATGACCCTCTCAGCGTACTATTAGGAACTGGTACATGATGTCCAGTTCCCTATCCTGTCAGTAAATTCCCTGGTTGGGCTGTGCTGCCATCGTCTTCAAACTTTGGAGCCATTTTGGTTTCGCGCATGCGCGCACGGGCGTATACGCGCCGCGGCCGCTCAAAAGCACATGCGCACGCAGCGTTTTAACGGACGAAGTTTTGAAACTTTTATGCTGACTTCTGGGCTGTGAACACAAAGCTGTGATGCAAACTAAGCCAGAGCAGATGCACCTTTGGGCAAGTTAGTCTTTTTAGGCAACTTTGCAATGTAAAACAGACACCAGCCATTTCATTCAAGGGAAGCCTTGCAGGGGTAGTTTCCCTAACAACACCAGGTGGGTTCATTACTTGATTCTGAAAAGTGGCTCTACAGCTATGTAGTTTACAGGAGGAATGTTAACAGATAAAGATTGTTCAGAGGTGTTAAAGAACATTGTTAACCCTGATTACTGAACATCAACCAAATTTACATCACAAAAGTCCCTCTCTGGCCCTTGGGAATAAGAGTTGGGAATAAGAGTCTGCCTTCAATTGTGACACTGGACCAACACATCCCGGGGGTGGGGGGTGGGGTGGTTGGGGGGCCAAAGAGGTTATGATGCAGAATCAGAAGCTGTGCAATGTTAAACAGACAGAGCAGCTTCTGTGATGTGTTTTCCACCCAAAATATAAGTGAGCATTTACTTTGAAAAAAAATTCAAAAAGTTGGACAGGAGACTATACCCAAAAGTCTCTGCTTGGTTTATGGGGTATGGGAGCTGTGATGTGTTTCTGGCCAGCAATCGAGTTATGGATCCAATGAAGAAAAAGTACAGTACAGCGTGAATTGGCTGCAGCATGAGTGATCCTCAGCCATTCCTCCATGAGTTAGCAGGACGGTCCATCGGCCTTTGGAAAGAAACTTGGGCGGATACTCACACCAGGCCCCCCCCATGGTTGTCCATTCACACATTCCACAATAGGAACCCCACCTGTCCCCCTCACACCGTGCCGGCTGGGTGACCTTGAGCCAGTCACAGTTTCCCTTGCAGCTGCTTGCTCTACAGCAGTGCCCGAGAGAGCTCTCTCTGTTCAAACCTGCCCCGTGCTCCATGTGACTGCCATAGGGACAGTGCACGCAGCCTTCAGACACCTTTAGCTGGTGAAAGACTGGGGTTTTGCCATGTGCCTTCTCGTGCCTCACATACAGAGGTCTACACTGCAGAGTTGTTGTGCAGAAAGAGATAGAAAGCACTACACAAGAACTCTTGCAGCAGTGATGAAGCAAATGAATGTAATCCTAAAGTTTTAGAGAAACCACGTCACAACACAGGATGTGAAACCAAACAGTGTCTTTATTTTTTAACGAAGGAAAACCAAGTAATAACAAGTCCTTTGGAAGGGTGGGTTGGTTAACGTCTGCGACGACTGAGGATCCATCGGGTCACCGCCTCGCGAACAGCCCTCCCCTCCTCACACTCCGTGTCGTCACCCTGCGCCTGGTGTTCCTGCACATGAGGAGCGGTGTGCGGCTGAGAGTCATCCACTGTGACCAGATGGCCACGCTCCTCGCAGATGTTGTGCAGAACACAACATGCACAGATGATGCAGTTTAAGTTTGGCTCCATTACTTGAAGCCTGGCCCCCAAACACCTTCAACGTGCCTTCAGGCGTCCAAAGGCCCGCTCAACAACACAACGGGCCCTGCTGTGAACCCTGTTGAAAGTGGCCTGCCGTGGTGTAAGTGCACCTGTGTACGGCGTTATCAGCCAACGCTGCATCGGGTAGGCGGGATCAGCTATTATTAGAGGGGGGATCTGTACCCCCTCAATAGTCACCATTGGGTTTCCCGGGACAAAAATTCCACGGTCCATGGCATCCATTATTTTCGATCGACGCAGCGTGTGTGCATCATGACTGTGGCCCGCCTCCCCAATGGTGACGTCTATGAACTGGCCCTGGTGGTCCACGGTCCCTTGCAGCAGCACCGAGTAGTCATGCTTTCTGTTATAGAATTCCGAGGCCTGGTGCACTGGCGCCCGGATCTGGATGTGGCAGCCATCCATGGCTCCCACGCAGTGAGGAAACCCCAGCTCCGCAAAACCAAGCATCACCTGCACACCAAAAACAAAGGAAAAAAAAGTTAGCTTGTAGGCAGGTGTACATGTCGACAGCGCAGTACATTGCTAGCAAAACCACTGGTGCATTCCCTCCAGGAACAGGACTCTAAAACCTCAAGGTGGAGATGACCACACTCACAAGATGACTACTGTGTTTACAGAAAGGATTAGTCAGAGTAATGATTCAAATGTTGAGACTAATCATCAGCACATCTCCATTACAGTAACGGCCATCTTGACCACGGTGGTGGTCACAGCAGTGGCCATACAATTGTCACGCTGCAGCAATGCTTTCCTGAACAGGCAAGCTGTATCATATGATGGGCAAAATGTCATTTGTGCCTCTTTAGTTGGGTAGACAGCCTTCTACTGCTAGCCAGATAAGTCGTATCACTAGGAAATAATGCCTGCCTCTCGAGGGGTGTCACATGAGTGTGTCACACCCACCGTATCGCATCCTGCAGCTATACATGGGAGATGCTTACCCGTCCAGGTGAATGCAGATAGATGACGATGCTCAAGAGGTGAACCTCGATTGCCAGGCAGACCTCCAACACAATTCCTGCCACAGTCGATCTCGCCACTCCAAATAGGGCACCCACTAAACGGTAGCTTAAGGTGTTGGCAAGCCAAGATATGGCGATGGCCACACGCTCATCTTCCGGAATGGGGTCCCTCATGGCCGTCGCCTGACGCTGAAGATGTGGCCTCAGGGAGTCCACCAGCCAATTGAAGGTCGCCCTGGTCATCCGGAAGTTCTGGATCCACTGTTCATCCTCCCAGATTACACGGGCATAGACGTTCCAGAGATTATCTGGACGAGGATAGACCCACCACCTCCGTGTGGCCCTCTGATCCTCCATCGTCAGGAGATATGCAAAGTCAAAGGACTCTGAATCCTCAAAGTCCCTCCTTCTGGCTCTCCTAATTTCAAGGTGCCGCCTGCCAAATGCCAGCCTCTGTGCTCTCATGGCTGCCAACCTGCGAAGCAGGCGACAGGCCACCGTGAGACAGAGCTGTACACTCATCAGAAAGGCCAACAAGCGCTGCTCCTGAGGATTCATGATGCTCCCTCAGTGCAATTGCCAAAGCAGAGTGTGGAAAACAGTTTCTGTTTCAGGCGGATTGATACAGTATGGTTAGTCAAAGCACACTGCCCTGCGGAGGGATCTGAATGTGTCAGTGAGTTGCCTCAGATGTTATGTGCATGCGCGAAAAATTTGGCTCTTAAGCAAGCGCGTGAACGCATGTGCACATGCAAAAGTCGCGAGAAAAAAAAAAGGGGAGGAAGTGTAAACGCGGGTGAGCCGCTTGCAGGCGATCAGATACCGTTGTGGTGTGATCGCGATTTTAACAGCTACTGACACTTGAGGACGGCTCAAGATGCTTCCACAGCACTAGTGTGAACACACTCTATGATTCTATGATTCTGTAAGTGGGAGAATTACATCTTTAAAAGCTCCTCTACATTTTTAAAAAAACTACTCTGCAAATAGAAAATCAGTATATTAGGGTGTGTTAGTTTTATTTTACTTGCAAGGAGGGGTTGTGGTTTTGTTTTGTTGCATCCTACACCAGAATCAACTGTTTCCTTTTTTTGCTGCACAGGTAGACCAGGCTCGCTGAGTGATGATGAGGCATACAAGTTTTTGCAGGCTTCTGCATGTACAGGCATCTACTGAAGAAGCATCCCCTTTCCTTGTCTGAGACTCAACTTCCAGAGATCTGGAGGAGGGAATTTATGCACATGTGTGCACAAGAGCCATCATGGTGTAGTGACTAGAGTATGAGACAAAGATTTGGGAGACTCAGGTTCAAATCCCTGCTTTGCGATGGAAGTTTGCTGAGGCTGCAATCACATGCACAATTAGCCCCAACATAGGTGTGAATGCCAGGCAGATTAAAGGAGCACGATCAGACAACATCTGGGAAGCACCCCACAGCCGTCGGCGATCCAGTTTGCTCCGCCACAGAAGCGGAGTTAAAAGACACCTCAGAAAGTCCTGTAGCAAACAGGTTGCTATGGGCCATGGAAGGACTTTCCCGTGTCTGATCGCTCCAGCGTTCTCTCATGGTGTTGGGATGGTCTGATCAGGCCATCCTGACTCCGTGCTGTTGTTTTTTGCCCTTCTCAGTATGCGCCTCATTGCACACTCCATAGGGAGCCCTCAGGGCTGAGGCGCAAATTATCGATCCCTTGTTTAAGTGTATTGGAGACAAACGGCAAAAAAACCCAAACCCCAACTCACCCACAGTTGTATCTGATCACCCAGTGGCGGGCTGTGCCCGCATCTTCAAAAGACGTTGGCTGATTTCACACTGGCCAGCTGCCTCTCGTTCTCTCTGGAATTTCCTCCGGAGTATTTTCTTCATTTTCCCACTTGGAACCTCAGCCCTTTTAATATAGCATGATGAAGGGTTTTCTCCCCAAAAATTTAGAAACTCCCACAATGGGGCGGCCCTGATGAAAGGCGGGTGAGTGAGCGTGTTTTCATTTTGGGTTCTCCCCCGGAGCAAACAGGAAAATCCTCTAAAAACAGGATTTGTTTGCTCCAGGGAAACTCCAGAACAGCAGGGCGATACTCCAGAGCAAAACATGAGCCTGGAGCAACTGGTGTGAAATCGACCAGAAGCTCCGGTGCAAGCATGAGGGCAAACCTGGGGCAAACACTAGTGTGAAATCGGCCTATGTGATCATGCAACTGTGGGTCAACTTCCACTGGAGGAAATAGCCTCTCTTCCCCCCGCTTTATCTCGTGTGTGTGATCATAACCTGAGTTACCTTGGGCCAGTCATACACTCTCAGCCTAACCTACCTTACAGGGTTAGGGTTGCCAGCTCTGAGTTGGGAAATACCTGGAATTTTGGGGTGGAGCCTGAAGAGGGAGGGGTTTGGGACATAATGCTATAGAGTCCAATTTCCAAAGTGGGCATTTTCTCCAGGTTAACTGATCTCTGTTGCCTGGAGATCAGTTGTAATACTAGGAAATCTCCAGCCACCACCTGGAGGTTGGCAGCCCTATACAAGGCTATAGTTAGAATAAAATGGAGCAGGGGGCAATGTTGTACGCCATTTTGGGTACCCATTGCAGTGCAAAGTGGAGTATAAATTAGCTAAACTAGCTAATTTTAAAGGCATCGATGACAGCCAAAAACTGGGACTGCATGGTCACGGACAGATACCAAACACAGCAACTACGCAGCATAAAGAAAGGCAGTTGGGGCGCACATGTTGTTCCTCTGTAGGCCTGGTTTAGGGATTTCACCTGCTTCCTTTGGGTTGCACTAAAGGTTACAAACTGTACCTGAGGCTGAGATCTAAAGCTGCATTCTGAGAAATATCCAGGACATTGCCACATTTCTATGGGAGTCTATGGATTTCTCTTGCCACAGTGACCACACATTTTACATGTGGCATTTTGTGTTCACTTTCCCCATCATCTTGGCATTCTCTTCTCTCCCCCACCCCCTTTTGAGAAAGCAAATGGAATTTCATATGTTTTTTTCCTGATTAAATTCCAGCTGCCTAACCAACAAAGGCAAATGATCAATTTCAATTTCTCTTTATCCTGGAGTGGGCAAAAGGCTGGTGGTGCCAAATTACACTTGCTAATTCCAAAGCCGTGATTATACTACGAGAGGCAGGATCGCTCATCAGGTCCCATGTGTATGGATGTTGGGGGAAGGGTGAGTAATTTCGCAGACAAATGTAAAAGCCGTGGTGAAATTTAGAAAGGGAAGGGGGAACTCTAGCTACAATAATTGTATTTTTGATGTCACAGATGGGGCCAGCTGCGGATAGTCCCTATAAAGAAGATGGATCGCCTTTCGCAGAGAGAGGCAATCACAGATCAGTGGCTTAGTAGCAATGGAGTGGGTGGGAGGCTTTGCTCCCTGGGTTTCATTAGGCCCTGTGAACATCATGATCCTAATAAAATAGTCAGAGTTGGTGCACATCAGAGATTGTCACGTTAAAAACATGCAACACTCATGTCCCTTTCAGGAGACCCTTCCATGTTTTTCTCATATTCTTAACCAGCAACTTACTATGCACAAACTTAACCAGCAGCACAGTATGTTTAATATACTTAATTTGTTCCTTTGATCTCTTTATGATTCTTAACAAATGAAGTAGTGAACTAGATGGAATGATTCCATTCCACTTAAAAGTATTTTTGCTGATATTTTTATTGCCTGTTTCCTTGTCTATTTGAAGGCAACAAAAACACCTGTTCGCAACAATTAGCAATGTTGCTGTCTTTTCTATGCACTTCTGTGAGCCACAAAACAAGGGACCCCTGGTGGTCCTCAAGAAGTGCAACCCAGCTCCTCAGGTGCTCTAATCAGATGAGTTAAGCTTTTGTGGGGTGGATGTAAAGACAGAGATGGCATTATCACTATCAATATATGTAATTCCCAACATGGCCAGATCTGTGAACAATCAGATCTTTCTACACATCTGAAAAAAGCCCCAGGTTTGCAGGAAATATTTGAAAAAATACATTGGGGGCTTAAACCACTCCTCAGATAATAGCAGCAGTGCCTATAGATTTAAGAAACTAATGCCCTTCCAGTTGCCATTGTGGGGTTAGCTAGGCAACCCCAACAGTATCAACAGCCTTCAAGCCTTGGTTTCTGTCGCTTAAGAGGCAGCGGGGGGGGGGGGAGACCCTTTCCAAAGCTGTTTTGGCCTTTAATGGATGACCCATCAGGGCCAGGCCTAGCAGCAACCATGACACAACTTGCTACCACATGCTTTGCATGACTTACCTAGGACTGGCTGCTTGCTACTGTTCAACAGCATGGAAGTCAGTGTAGGGTAGCAGAGTTTTCGACTCAGATCTGGGAGACCCAGTTTTGAATGCCATGGAAGCTCACTGGGTGACCTAGAGCCATTTACACATTCTCAGCCTAACCTACATCAGAGGGTTGTTGTGAAGATAAAATGGAGAAGAGAATGATGTAAGCTGCTTTGGGTCCCCATTGTGAAGAATGGTGAAGTATAAATGAAGCACATAACTAATAAATATCACTGAAGATGGGGGGAAGATAAAGGTAGGTGGGTTAGTATGTGGGACAGAGAGAAGTAAACTGAGAAAGGTGAGGAAATGGGGGTTGCCAAGAGGCCCTGGTAGCCAGCACTGTGCAACTGGCCCATAGTTTCCCAGGTAATGTCTGCCACGGAGAGGGAAGGAAGGAAAGCTGAAGAAGGGGAGCAGATAAAGGTAACTTGGCTGATGATAGGGTTGCCAGGTCCCCTGTGGCCACCGGCAGGGGGTGGGGGGGTGGGGTAAGGCTGCCAGATCTAGGTTGGGAAACTCCTGGAGATTTGGGGGTGGAGCCTGTGGAGGACAGGGACTTCAGTGGGGCACAATGCCATACAGTCCACCCTCCAAAGCATCCATTTTTCTCCAGGGGAATTGATCTCTGTAGTCTGGAGCTCAGCTGTAATGCTGGGGGATCCCCAGGTCTCCCCTGAAGACTGGCATCCCTACTGGTGGATGGGAAGGAGGGAAGAAAGGGGGAGAGGCTATTTTCCCCCCAGGGAATGGAAAGAGGAAATCATGGGAGAGGGGGAAATGAGATGCCCCCCACAAGTCCTTGTAGTTCCCCCACTTGTTAACTCTATTGCACATAGGGATAAATAGAGGGGAAAGCCAGCAGTGACAAAAATAAGATTATGTCATTCATTATTATCCCATTCTTCCTGCGAGGAGTGCCTGAGTTCCTCCCCTCCATTTTATCCTTACATAACAGGCAAGGTTGAGAGACAGAGACTATCTGGTAAACGTTGTGGCTGAACTGGGACCGAGCCCCCCCAAAAAATGGGTGGGGGAGACCTCTGTGAGCATTAGTGAACACAGTCCTTATAGTTTTTACTAATCACGCTGTACTTTTTGCATTGTATTTATTAATATTTGATTTGCACACAAATTAGTATATCAGTCTTTTCTTTTGTGTGGCCTCTGGTACTCAGTATCCTCTTTGAACTGAGACACCTCATCACAGTTCTATGCTCTATCCATTAAACGATTCATGGATGAGTACCCCCAAGGGCCTAGCTGAAGTGCAACCTTGATCTGTTGCTCCAGATCCGTTCCTGATAGGCATGAGGTGGGCTTTCATGAATATATTTAAGAAGGCTATCCCATAACTCTATGTACAATAGATATATCCTGCCTCTGTCCTCCACTTGAAACAAATATCCTGTATTCAACTATGCTGAACAGAGCAGATCCCATGCCTTCAAGTCTTCCAAATGGGCATTAGTTTGGCACTGATTTGAATCCCATTGTAGCTGTACCTGCTGAATGCATGCTTACAGGGGACTGTTCCATTCTAGCAGCCCAGCTCAGCAATGTACAGGATTTGAATGGCAAGGCTTGTATGTATGAAGGGGGGTGGGAGGGTGGAGAGAGGTGCAGTCTAGGTATTAAAAAGAAGACAGCTGAGAGAGATACAACAGAGCAGTAATATTCAACCCATGGCTTGGAACTCTCAGGTGGGTCTCAGGAGCCCCACCTACTGGGCCACAAGCCCCTATAGAGGGCACTGTTTTCCGCTGCTTTTTGTAAGGTCTTGCTGGTAGTGCCCATATGTGCAGAGTAAGGACACAACATCCCTCTTGACATGCACCTTGTGTGAAGCAGCAGGAAGATGAGGTTTGAGGACACCCAGCGATGGATAGGATTTCTTAATGACCCTGACCTTTGGTTTCTTCTCCACTACGATATCCTATAATACAATCCTGTGAGGTAGATTAAGTTGAAAGAGAGAGTGACCCACAATGAGATGAATGTTATGGTGGAGTGAGGATTAAAACCAGATCTCCAAGACCCTAACCCAGCACTCTAACTACTGTGCCACATTTCTTTTCTGCACCTAAATTGTGCCTGATGGGTGATGATCAAACCACTTCCTCAGTTTTTTCCAAGTAAAGTGATTCTACAACTTCTCTAAATCAGATGCCATGATGGGAGTTCCATGAATGTGCAGCCAAGATCAGTTTGAGTCAAGTCCACTTGATTGAGCTGCTGTTTATCCCATGTGGGTGAACACCCAGGTTCTTGTGTAGGTCCTGATGATCATGGTTTGCTATCTATGTTTAAAGCCCAGTAATCCCGTCTTCTATGCATACTCCCCTGTGTTGCCAAATTATTAGATTCCTGCAGCTCCGATGTATTACTTGAGAAGTTGTATACAATGATCAGCCATGGAAATAAGAGGCATTGTGTTGTGTCATAACATCCATAGCTGTCTCATAATAGAGGAGCCAAGAGACAGCTAATGAAAGAAACAAAAATTAGCATGAAAATTACTCATCCTATGATGATCATTTTGGGAAAGAAAGTAATGGCAATTTCTAATCTACCATGGCATAGACATCAACTACGCAGGGGCTTGGGGGTGTGTGGCACCCCTGAAATTTTCCAGGGGGGACTGAGCCTCCCTGGGCAAAATGGAGCACTGCCGTGCCTCCCCACCTTCCAGGCACCCACCGCTGAGCCTCCCCGTCTTCCAGGGCTTTCTTCCCTCTCTGGGAGAGGCTCTGGTGGTGGCGGCGGTGGCAGCGGGGACATCATCCCAGTGTGCAAGCGCTTCATGTGCGCACTTGCACAGCAAAGTAAAGTTTAAAAGGTAAACTTTTGCAAAAAATTCTCTCTCTCTCTCTCTCTCTCTCTCTGTTTTCCTTCCCCCTCCCTCCCCCCCTCTGGCCCAGCCCCCCCGGGAAATTGAAAAGTCTACGCCCTTGTACTATGGCATTATTTTGCAGTTCATTTCTAGAAACCCTCTTGCAGTACTGCTTTTATGAAACCCTGTCCTGTCAGATACCATAGTGTGAGACAGATTGTAATCCTTTTGGGACAGCTAACAGGTTATCTTTATACTTATCTTTGCCCATGATGTACCCGTAATGTATACATGACTTCTACCATTTAGCTATCGTTTCTGATTTGAAATGCTCCAGCGACCTGTAAAACCTGTTGTGCAGAAACAACAGCAGGACAAAAGAAAGAAGTATATACACACCATTGTGACTCTATGATAACATTTTTTAATCTTTCAAATTTGCAGCCTTTCAGAAAGACAATTCTAACTGATGTGGACTGCTGATGGTCTGATCTGACTGGGCAGCCCTTATGATCTTAAGAACTCGGTGTGTATCTGCATTATCATTTTAGAGCAGGGGGCCTTGATTTGTAGGTATCTAACAGAGCACCTTACAAACAGAACACGTTTGATGGCTTTGAGGGAAACGATAAACTGTACTTTTCAACATGGGGTGGAGGGACAGGCCAGCAGTACAGTGAGGAGATTTGTGTCTAGAGTAGAAGTGCCATTGATTTATGATGCTACCCCCCTCCACACACAAAAGAATGAATAGGAATTAACTAGCACTGCTTCCAGCTGGGCTCAGTGAGCAATAGCAAAAGGGTAGGAAATGTCTTTGCCTATTTATCATCTTTGGCTTCACTATCTTGCAAATGCACAGCACGTCTGGTATTGTCTAACCTCTTTCTTGAATCCTTGAGCTACTTTGAGCAGGAGCATCAAACTCCAGTGGGTTTGAGTTTTTACCAAAAATATCAATCCTATCTGAATTCAAACACCAAGCGATCAATTCCACCCCTATTAAAGTCTGAACAATCTGCTGCATTATCAGTTCTTAATCATTTATTGCACTCCACTTGCTCATTCTCATTGCTTGATATCAACACTGTTGGCTTAGAAAGAATGGCGTGAAGAGACTGATGCTCTGGCATACCATAGTGATCAGCAGTGAGTCAGACACTTGGCCCTACAAGTGGTTCCAGTTTTTTAATTTTAATGAATTTTTTTATTCCCCAAACAGAAATTAGAAACCCCTGAAATATAACAATGGTGGCAAATCTATACATAAGCATCTATAAAAGCTTTCAGAATATCTAGAAATACGTCAGTGTGCAATTGTCGTCTATATACATTCAAATGTTGATTAAGTTGTAAAGTCCTCAATCCACTGGATTACTGGAAGTGGACATTTATCTTTCCAGTATTAAGATAAGTCTTTTTAGCAACAGTAAGGGCACAGAAGGTCCATTTTTGTTGACCATCGACTCAAGGAGGCAGGCAAATAGTTTAAAAGTTCATAAGCATCCTCAAAGATCAATGAATATTCTAATACAAAATTGATGTGACCTGGCATTGCAAGCCGTGGCTGGTTGGCTCAGGCAGAGCCGACTGAAATTGAATCCGACAAAGATGGAGGTCCTGTGCCTGAGTCGGAGTGGACCAAGGGTAGGGATCCTTCTCCCGGCCTTTGATGGGGTGCCACTGGTACCAGCGCCGGAGGTGAGGAGCCTGGGAATGCTCCTGGACCCCCGTTAATGATGGAGGCCCAGGTAGCAGCCGCTGCAAGGTCAGCCTTTTATCATCTTTGGCTGATCAAGCAGTTGGTTCCCTTCCTTGAATGCAATGAACTGGCTACGGTGATCCATGCTTTGGTTACCTCAAGATTGAACTACTGTAACGTTCTCTACATGGGGCTGCCCTTGTCCCAAATCTGGAAGCTGCAGCTGGTGCAGAATGTGGCAGCGGGGCTGCTGCTGGGTCTCCCTGTATGGGAGCATATCCAGCCCACCTTAAAAGCACTGCACTGGCAGCCTATAGCATACCAGATAAGGTTCAAGGTGCTGGTGTTTACCTATAAAGCCCTATATGGCCTGGGACCTATCTACCTGAGGGACTGCCTCTCCCCATATGTTCCCCAGCAAGTGCTTTGATCGGGATCCCAAAATTGCCTGGTCCTCCCAGGGCCGAAAGAGGCCCAGTTGGTGGCTACAAGAGCCAGAGCTTTTTCGATGGTGGCCCCACACTGGTGGAATGAGCTCCCAGATAACATCAGGGCCCTGTGGGACTTATTACAGTTCTGCAGGACCTGCAAGACAGAGCTCTTCCGCCAGGCTTTTGGGGCTGTCCAATAGTTACATCTTTGGCCCTGGCCCAACTGAGAATCCGCCAGCCTGAATGTTGCCTTACTGTCTATATGGTCTCATATCTAAGACGCTACCCGATAAAGCAGAAATGCCATCTCTTGGGTACGCTATTTGTTGTTTTTGTACTTTATATGTTTTAACGATATTGTATTTTAAATGTATGTTGGTAGCCGTCCTGAGCCCTCCGAAAGGGGGGAAGGGTGGGATATAAATCAAATAAATAAATAAATACTCCTTCCTCCCCAAAATGACTAACTGGGCAAGTCCAAAGCATATGCTTAAGAGATGCTTCTTGTAAATTACAGCGCCATCAATTAGATATGTTACTTAGTCCTTTACTTTAAAAAGTGCTGTGGTGTTCAGTGTATACTAAACATATTTTTTTGCTGAATAAGTTGCAGCTTAAGGTCCACAGAAACAATCAGTATAAAATTTAGGGCCACATCCCATTACTTTGGTAAAATAGGGCGAACCTTATTCCATTCATTTCTGAGACTGCATATCATATTTATTAATCAACATCAAATGTTTATAAAATATTGTAGGTTTCATTTTCTGCATAGATCCAATTAACGTTTCCCAGAGTAAGGGAGACTCTGAAACACAAGAGTGCTGTAGGACCATATCTGGATACCAACAGACGTTGCATTGTAGATATTACCATTAAACAGAGGTTGACAGATCATACTTAGACCTCAGCTGAGAAAATAATAAAAACTCATCATCATAGTCTATTCATTGGTCCAAAGTAAAAAAAATCCTTTTATTTGTCCAAGTCTTCCATTAAAAATATTTCTTTCCTAATTTTTAAATCTGGATTGGCACATAGTGTGAAAATGGGTCAAATTCATAGTGTTGTGACACTATGCACCATAGTTCTCTAACTGCAGAAATTGCAGGAGGAACAGGATCTGTTTTAGCATGAATAGACCCTAATGCATTCAATTTAAAGAGGGGGACCGGACAAGAAGTCTCCAAAATAGCCTGCAATGGATAGTCCATCTGAGAGGAGCAATCCCAATAATTAGTACAAGATAATGGATATGCCTTATGGTATAAACTGAAATCAGGAAAACCAAATCCTCCTTCATTAAATGGGAGTTGCATTCTCTTTAAATAAATCTGCTGTGGTAAGGAACCCTGCATAAATTTCTAAAATAAAGTATTAATTTTATAAAGATATCTACAAAGTATACAAAAAGGAATTAGTGGCATCAGCTCCTGAGATCTGAAGATAGTTCAGGAATGCGCGTGAATGCACTGTAGTGCCATGCAACATGTTGGGGGCCTATAAAGGACCTGATAAAGCCCTCATGCCTTATGGTATCCTTGTCCCCGTAAAATGAGATGGTAGAGTGGACTGTACTACTTTAAACTACAGACAGGGCATTCCAACTTTGAATTTTCCTTTCGCATAAAGACCTCCCTCAACAGAAAACTAGCAGAATGAAGAGAAAGATTCTACCCATCTCTTTCCTTGCTATACTGTTTTTCCCCCAGAAGAAGTTTTCAGAGTCCATGGTTGCGATCACATGCACAATTCGCCCTGACAGAGATACGAATGTCGGGCAGATTAAAGGAGCACGATCAGACGACAACATTTATTTATTTATCTAATTTATACCATGCCCTCCTCGCAAAGCAGGCTCAGGGCGGCTTACATTGGTTAATACATAAATAACAATTAAAATACACATAAAATCCTCAAAAACAGTTCAGTTACAGATAAAATAATAAAGTGCTGGCAATGTTTCATTAATTACATAAGATGGCATACTGAGAAGTGCATACAAAAGCTAACAATTTTTCTGTTCAATGTTCTTCTCAGATCAAACTGCAGCACACGCCAGATGTCAGAGCCAAGGGCCAGGATCCATAATAAGATTGCTGCTGGTACCTTGGAAAGTCCTATAGCAAACGGGTTGCTACGGGCCACAGATGGACTGTTCTGCGTCTGATCGCCCCAGCGCGCTTCCATGGTATTGAGATGGTCTGATCAGGCCATCCCGACTCCATGCCATTGTTTTTTGACCTTCTCAGTATGCACATCATTGCACATTCCATAGGGAGCCCTCAGAGCTGAGGTGCGAATCATCGATCCCTTGTTTAAGTGCATCAGAAAAACGGCAAAAAACCCCAACCCGACTCACACACAGTTGTGTTTGATCACATGGTGGTGGGCTGTGCCCGCACCTTCCAAAGTCCATGTGACTGCACAACCATGGGTCAACTTCCGCCAGAGGAAATAGTCTCTCTTCCCCCACCACTGTATCTCACACGTGTGACCACAACCCATGATTCTCCACCTACAGTCTGAAGTGTGGTGCATTCTACTATTTCAGTGATCTGCCACCTCAGTGCCACTCTATTCCCCTGCATGAATGACCAGGTAGGACTGCCAACTGTGGCTTGGGAAATTCCTGGACATTTGGGGTGAAGCCTGGAGAGGAGAGGGAGGTCCATGGGGATGTGATGCCACAAAAATCTGCCCTTCAGAGCTGCCATTTCTGTCAAGGCAGCTGACCTCTGTAGTCTGGAGATGGTTTGTAATTCTGGGAGAATTTCAGGATCCAACCTGAAGTTGGTATGTTGGCAGAGTGTAGATATGCAGTAAAAGGGAGCACAAACTGTTTAAAGAATTAAGTAAGTTTATTAAGAAGAGAACAAACTTTGTAAGAAAGAGGAGAGAGAAAGAGAAGTCTAATGGTCTAACTAGCTAGGAGGGAATCAGACTTCTTTTTCTCCCTCCTTTTTCTTACAAAGTTCTGTTCTTAATAAACCAACTTAATTCTTTAAACAGCTTGTGCATGACTTTACTGCATATCTACACTCTGCCAGCATGGTAACCATACATAGCACCTTTCACTTGGGTGTGTTGGTTTTCTGTTTGCTTGGAGGGTTTTGTCCATTGTACCACACCATTCTTTTGCATGTATGAAAGAGACCTAAATTGCCATTGAACTGTAGTCTGAATTCCAGCGAGCTATTTAGAGAAATTTCAACTACATACTGGCCATACTGCAAACTATGGCCTTTGGGCCTGGTAATGCTTGACCCCTGCTGCTTGCTCCCTCTTGGGCATTTACTGTGTCGTTACATGAAAATGTGTACTTCCTGTTGCTTATTTAAGGTTCAGGGTCGAATTTGCAGTTTGTTATGGCCTGGAAGGGTAACCTGATGGTCCTTTGTGGCCCTTCCAGGATCGGCTGCATTTTTTTTCATATTAATACTTGAAATCTGCCTCCCCTCCCCCAGTTCAGCTTCAGCACCTAAAACAATAATGCACATTGTGTCCTTGGAATTTTCCAATTCTAGACCACAGCTTATTGGGAGTCTAAAAAATTAATTACTACTCATCCTTGAAGGGGGTGGCCTTTGTAGGTCGGGAGGTCACTAGTGTATCACGCTGCTGAAGATTTTATTTCAGCTGGGCAAGGGTGAACCGTGCCTGGATCTTGGTTAATGAATTTGTGATGTCAGATTCCCAGGCTGTAATGCCTTGTATTAATTAACCTTTCAAATACGGGCATGATTTTTTTGCCAAATCTAATAATAGACTATTTACATAGGAGCTGGGCAAATATTTTACACAAGTCTAGAAGGCTGGTCAGTTTTGCTCACTGTTGTGACATGGGGCGGAGAATTGTACAGTTTTACAGCAGTTTATATCTTTATGCCAGTTTTCTATTAATTTGCTCACAGAGCAGCATTTTCATTTCTGTTTAAATATCTTCAGTACTGTTGACCAGAGTATCCTCTGGTCAATACCTCTTAGCACTGGGACTAAAGGGCACTGTGCTACGGTGGTTCATGTCCTATCTGGGGGGGAGGCTGGCCTCAGAAGGTAGTGTTGGGGGACTCCTGCTCTGCACCTTGGCTGTGGTTTGCCACAGGGTTTGATCTTATCCCTATGCTATTTAATATCTATATGAAGTCACTGGGAGATATCATCAGGACCTACAGGCTGAGGTGTCACCAATATGCAGATGATATACCGAGGTTTACCTTTCTTTTCCTCCTAATTCCAAGGATGCCACTGACGTTCTGAACAGGTGCTTGGATTCAGCAATCCTGACCCCAGTTCAAGGTGATGATTGGGACCAGGGTATCTGAAGAACCATCTTCTCCCATATGTTCCTGCACAGGAATTAAAATCATAGGGATTGCCCTCTTGACTGTTCCACCAATCCAAACAAGCTCATCTGGTGAGCACATGTGAAAGGGCCTTTTCAGTGGCAGCCCCAATGGAACAACTTCCCCAAGGAGGCGCACCTGGTCCCCCTCACTGTCAATCCTCAGGAGGCAGTTGAAGACAGTTTTATTTAGGACTGCATTTGAAGTATTTAGTTTTTATTTATTGACAGTCCTAATTGGAGTTTTAAAACTGTGTCTTTTAATGAGCTTTTATAATTTTATTTATATAATTTTTGTTTTTATAATGGTTTTATTTATATTTGTAAGCCACCTTGGGTTCTGCAAGGAAGAAAGGTGGCTAATAAATGTTTTAAACAAACAAACGAATATCTTACCAGGCTCTTTAGGAACCTCAACATGACCCACAGGCAGCACTGTACCCTACCCCATACAAATTACGGAGCAGTTCTAACATACTGAAATGGGAAACATGATTAACAGTACAGCCCTATGCAGAGCCTAAGCCTGCTGAAAAGTCGGTAGCACTGTAATAAGTGTTAATTCTGGAAATGAGTGTACAGATGTTTTAAATAAAGTGAAAAATGTAACACTGAATGTCTGGAATTTGGTAAATGTTGGCAATTCAAGGTGATTTTTGTGACTATCTCAACATTCACCAAATTTCAGACTTTGGCAACTCTCACTGCTGTGCCTGAGGGCCACTCTGTTTGTGATCAGATCTCCTAACGGGTGTTGAGACTGTGAAGAAGAACAGCTGGAAGGGATTCAGAGCAGGGCAGTGAGCAGGAATGAACACGCCCATTGACTTACCACAGAAGTTCCTGGGGATGGTGGTGCTTTGGAGGGTGGGGCACACTGATGTCCCAAAGCAAACTGAGCCACGTGGCTCCTGCGGTGCTGGCTCAGGCCCAGGGCAGAGTCAGCTACTCTTGAAGCTCTATCAGCACCATATGGGGTGCTTGACTCAGATTACTCCAGGGCCTTTTTTAAACGTTGCAGTCTTCCTAGGGTTGCTGTTTTCCAGGTGGGTCCTGAAGTTCTCCTTCACCTGATCTCCAGAACACAGAGATAAATTCTTCTGGAGGAAATGGCAACTTCAGAAGGTAGACTCTATAGAGTCCCATGCCCGCTGAGCTCCCTCCTCTCCGCAAGCGCTGCCCTTCCCAGGCACTGTACCCAAATCACCAGGAATTTCCAGAGCTGGAGTTGGCAGCCCGTCCACCTGGGCAGTGACACTGCACTAGAGGAGATTAACTCTCCTCCCACATACTTATTCCTCTATCAAAATTGACCAGCCCCTTCCTGCTAGTTAGGCCAGATAAGGGAAAGAAGGCGGACAAAGGCAGGTTGCCCTAATTCCAGCTCTGGAGTCGGGGCAGTTTCAGTAAGGGAAATGTCATGGAGGAAAAAGTTAATGCTGCCTTGTCCCATGGTCCCAATCCCCCATGGCTCCTTTTGCAGAGCTCCGGCTGAATGTGAAGTTTGCTTCTCAGAGACAGCAACCCAGAAGTTTATCCCATCATCTCTTCTTCAAAGGAATTGTCCATCTTTTTGAGGCCTTCCGATTGTTTTCTAGCAGAACTTAAATTTGGCCTGGAGCTGCAGTTTCTTTTGAATGTTTGCTGGCCAGTAGTTCTAGCCATTGGCTCTCTGTTCTTGTTTCGTTTCCTCCTCCCACTTCTCCTTTTGTGCCTTCCTTTATGCTGCTCCTTGGGCCTGAACAGCCTCCTGCTCTTTGTCCAGTCAGTTCCCTCCTGTTTCAGATCCCTCCTCAAAAGCCACTTCTTATGTGGTGCTTTTCCTGGACTATCACAGCCTCATCCTTTCTGCATTGCAGGCTGCCAATTAATTCCTCTCACCACCCATTCCCATTGCTCCTTTATCAAGCCCTGCCGTCCTTCATTCACCGTCTGTCTTCCTGCACTGTAAGCCCTTTAGGCAGGGAACATGTCACATCTGAATTCCCCACTGTGCTTTACTACATTGTTGCTGTTTAATATTTTATAGGAACCAAAGCAGACATATTGAACATTATCATTTTATTTTGTTGATCAGCTACCCAGTATTTCTTTAAAAAATGAAACAAAAGCTGTAGCTTTTGTGCCATAAGCAGTGCCATTTTCAAGAGGAGAATGGGATACAGAAGTGGAAATACAGAAGCCATATGTGCATTTATATATTTAATGTTCTTCTTGGCCTGGCCTCAGAGTTCACTGGGGGAAAATGTATCCCATATCCTATTAGAAATCTAAAATCTATGAATATGTCCAAGTCTCAGTTGTCTTAATTGTGGCTACTATAAGCCTGATCGACGTTAAAGATCATACAGTATCTCCAAAAGATGCTCAAGTTTGAACTTCAGCTGGTTTCTAAGAACAAGACATTTAATTAATGTGTGGAAGCCACAAAGGATCCCTGCCTGTATATTGTTACTTCCTGAGGCTAGAACTGGCCATGATGTGTGACTGGCAGTTAAAACAGAAGCTCTAGATTTCATCCTCTGCTGGTAATATTTAGTAATACAAAATGCATAATACGATATCACCTCACTAGTCACCACTGTTATTCCCACTGTCAGGCAGGCAGATCGGCAGACTTGCAAACAGGCGGAGGAGCCAGAACAGAGTCAGCAGCTATTTAATAAGAATGGGACCTTGTTGATTTCTCAGGTCAACTGATTTTGCATGGCTCAAAAGTTGCACTTCCTGACCCTCTGTAGGGTAGTACTGCAGACCAGCAGGAATCAGGACAGTCCTTCTCTCTGCCTATGTGCAATACGGGGGGCATAAGGAAGCAACAGTCTGGAGTCCACTGCCAAAGTCCCTGTTCTGAGACCGTCTGCAAGTGACAGCCACTAAAGAAAGAGACAGGGCAACTTGCAGTGGAGTGATCTTGTAAGAGACTCCTAGGCTGCAGTCACACCGGAGGCTTGGCGCGATCTGGCTGTGTCTCTATTAAATAGTTGTGGGAAGTTTTGATCAGACATCCCACCCTGAACTGGCTTAAATGTGCACTTGCCCCATGGTCGATTGTTCAGATTGTGGCAGCATTCTTTTTTTTTTTTTTCACTCATGCACATAAGCATGTATCCAAAGCTCCAGGTCCTTTTTGACAGCTCCACAATCTGTCAAGGACTCCGCCCCCTCTTTTCCTCCTTCCCTTGGCCTCTCATCCGTGGAATGCATGGGGGGATGCAGATTTACATGAGAGTAGTCCCACTGATGTCAGTGCATTTACCCTTGTGTCAGTCATGGGATGCTTTCAGACTCTGACACAGAAACAGGAGAGTGGGGGTGGAGGTGGGGATTTGTCGCTTGAAAACACCTTCCCCAGGGACTCCTGTTCCAGAATGACTACTTGGCCACAGTGATTGACAACACCAGGGGCAATTGTGCGCTTCTGCGCACATAGTTACCTGATCTAAAACAAACAAATCAAAGGAGGCAGAAATGGAAGGGAAGGTTCAGACTTCCCAAATGGCTTGACTTTGAAACAGGGGGGTTCAGACGTCGGGAAATGGGGGGTAGAAGCATTGACATCCCTTAATAGCAGAATTTCCTTGATGCCTGGTTACTCCCCTTCCAAAGTGGGGCAACACGGAGTGCTGACGACTGGGGCATGGAAGGCAGATGTTGTGGTCTGGTCGTGCTCTTTAAATCCACAAAGGTAATGCTACTATATCACAGCAAGGACTACAGCCCTTGTGGTTTTAGTGGACGTACAGGCTATAAATAAGTGAATAGACAAACATGTGACCTTGTGAGGTAGGTTTGAGAGGGCAAGTAATTGACCTGAGGCCACCCAGGTTCATAGCTCAGTCTCCTTGTTCCACTCTGGCCACTACATCTCGCTGAATTTCTTGAACAATGTGCAAGTGCTTTGCTGGTCACATAACTTGGATCTCATACATGCAAATCTCTGTATTTTGTGATATGAGCTTTGTAGAAAACATTCACACATACCCAGGGCTCATTTCGTACCAGGAGCTCCTTTGCATATTAGGCCACACAACCCTAATGTAGCCAATCCTCCAAGAGCTTACAGAACTCTTCTTACAGGGTCTACTGTAAGCTCTTGGAAGATTGGCTACATCATGGGTGTGTGGCCTAATATGCAAAGGAATTCCTGCTACGAAATGAGCCCTGCACATACCTGATAACACAAGGAAACGATGTTCGCTTTGGCCTATTTGAATTCATATAACCAATCCATCATGTGTATATTTATCTATGTACTATAAAGAGCTTACCTATGCTGAAAAAGTAGTTTTATCCTGTTTGTCTGTCTTTAGCAGATTCTTTGCCATGTTAGTACTCGTTATAGTATTGATAATTTTATGCTTGTTGTTTTTAATATTTTATTATTGTAGTATTTTACCTTGTGATTAACTTTAAACAGATCTTGGAAAGGCGACACATATATTCTCCAAATAAATAAATAAATAAAAGGACACACTCAGTGATCTTGTAAATTGGCCCTTGCTCCCCCTGCCATTTCAACTTGTAGAAGTGTATCACATGTCAAATCAAATTCAGATTCAAAACTTTTCATGGCATATGAGGGTAACTTAGAATTAGATACAAACAGGGTCTAAGATAAATAAAATCAGATAAAAAGTACAATTGTTATCATCACATGTCATTCAATAGTCGATGACACTTTGATCCAAAATTGGGTTGGCACCAGGGCGATTTTTGGGCAGGAACGCACAGGAACGGAGTTCCGGCTGGCTCCTGAGTTGGCCACACCCAGCAGGAACACATTAGCATAATAGGCCACACCCAACGGCAGAAACTCATTAGGATTGGCTACATTAGGGGTATGTGGCTTAACATGCAAATCAATTCCTACTACAAAAAAACCCCTGGGTTTTGACAACAAACAAGGTAAACAGAATAAGAAGCAAAAGGTGGGTATGGCTGGATGACCACTCTTCTGGTAACATGGGGGTGAGGCCTAATATGCTAATAAGCTGTACTGTCAGTGGTGTGGCCTAATGTGCTAATAAGTTTCTGCTGTTGGGTGTGGCCTATTATGCTAATGAGTTCCTGCTGGGCTTTTTCTACAAAAAAAGCCCTGGTTGACACCATTTTCTGCTAATTAACAGGGGGCACCTGCAATGTACAGTACTGTTGGGCAGCTCTCATCCTTTTCAGCGGGGCTGGCTCTGGAGGATTTCCCAGTTGGTCAATGTGTGCACACTGGGAATGCTCATTTGATAGCATTCCCAGAAGCCTGCTCATGTTCAAGTTTTTCAGGTGCTCATCAGATATTATGGAATTCACCCTGTAGGCATGTGAAGCATCTCCCCCCCACCCCAAAAAAGAAAAGCAAAACAGTGTTTGAAGGCCCAGTCTACACATAGGATACTCAGCTGCATGTTATTACACATGACTGAGCATCATGTGTAGTTGGGCCTGAAGGAATGGGATGCAGAGGTCTGCCTGGATCCAAATCATGCAGAAAGATTATGCAGTCTGTAATTTGATCCTCTCGTTCCTGTCATATTTTGCAGGGCTCAGCCATGTGGTTATATTTTGTTTGCTCTCTCGTGGAAGGAGGCAGTCAAGGGGGGGAGGGGAAGTGCAGTGTGACTGGGATCTTTTTTGCTTAATGAGGGAGAGACCCGGCTCAGCAAAACAGATGCCTTCCCCTTAATCTGGCCTGTTGCTCTGTAAAACTCCTCCACAGCTTTGATGTCACTTCGAAACACTCCATGTGTTTCCAATAAAGTGGCTTGTGTTTGGGTTCTTCAAAAAATATGTTTAATCCTGCCTTTGTTATAAGCATAGATCTCTATGTGGTTCATTCCACTGGCTCAGCTGAGGTTTTTGTTTCTCAGGGCTTTGCCTCATGGGTATTTTCTGTTAATTCTGGGCCCATATTGCTTCAGTTTATCCCCTGATTTCCACGTGCATTTTTGTGCCTTTACTTTTTGCTTTGGTTTTTTTTAAATTACTCTTGTTGTATTTGTTTAGAATATGAAGCAGTAATAGCTTGAAAAGGGCTCTGGTATTTTAAAGCTCGAATTCCTATTGGCTGATTAATAAAGACTCCCATTGGTCCTGAAGCCAATCTAGATACCCAATCACTGAGCCTTGCTTGGGTCCAATAGTATTGCTTGTATATAGTTACATTGTTGAAAGTTATGTGTTGGAACTGCATAAATGAAAGTGCTGCTCTCATAGAGCTGTCTTTTGAGCTGAACAATGTCACTGAATAAAAGCCTGTTTGTTTGGATTCATCGCCTCCTGCTCAATACTTAAAAACTCCCCAGATTTTTTTCTGGTTATTTTGAAACCACTTTTAACGCAATCTTCTGGAAGGTGATTTTAAGTCACCTTTTCCCTTGTGTATAATGTTTCTGTTTGTTTTCTTTGTCTACCCCCTCCACCCCACTTTTCAGTGATTGGACCATTGACATAGTCAAACCACTCCCTCTCCTCCTCTCTTAAACATCAATATAGAGATATAGTGTTGTAATAGTAGTTTAAGCAGATTCTCTGAATTCCCTGCTTTCGTTTAAAAAAAATATATCTCTAGCTCCTTCCCTTGGGGAGATGTAAGGGAAAAGGTGTATCTCTGTGAGGGAAACGGCTGAAGACTTACTTTTTAAATACAAAATGAAAACTGGGAATTCAGAGCACCTGCTTAAATTATCATCAGAAGACTAGATTGATGTATCGCTATTTTATTGCCTTTTTTTATAATAAAGGGGTGCTGTGATGCCACTGATGATGCTACCGATTATGACAGCATCCTCCCTTGAAAATCCTTATTATTTAGGGCATGTAAGCTGACTCCCGGCTGAGGAGATGGGGTACTTGCTTGGGTTGAAAACTGGGAGAGGTCAGCCAAAGAGTGTTGACTTTCCTCTCTCTTTTGGGTGTTGGTACAAAGTGTTCACCTGGTGGTGCAAAGCTGTGCCTTTCCCTCCACCAAAGTGCCTCAGCACTCACTGTCTGCATGGGAGGGAGCTGTCAGATGGCATCCCATGCCACGCACCCTACCTCTGGAGTCATGGGGAGTCCTCTGCCCACATCCAGCAGCAGTGACTTCTGCAAGTGGCAGACAATTTGCTCTTCCTTTTGCTGTGTGTGATGGAATTTGTAGGGGGGTTGTAAGATATGTGCAACAGAAGAGCTACTCCATGCACACCAGACCCCTACTGTCTACAGAGGGTCAGTTCAGACTTCATGTGAAGCCATGGTCTAATTAAACTATGGTTCATAGGGTTGTCTGAATATGTGAAGCTTCATATATGGTGGTTGGTTAAGGTACATCAAACCAAACTCTGAAAACATCATTTGAAGTTTATTAACTTAAATTTAGTCTTAACCATAGTTTTGCATGGCCTACACCTGGCTGGCCCCCTGGCAACACTCTCAATGCACTACAAGCCAACTCTTGGTGGGGGGGGCGTAGAGGAAAAGCAAAAGTGACAAAAGCAGCATTTGTTGAGGGTATGGATCGCACAGTAGATGACAGCTAATGGAAGGGGAGGGGTGCATTTTTTTTGTAGTTTACTCCCCTCACTGCAGACCTGACTCCCCCTTCCTACTGTTTCTGGGATGGGGCAGTCCCCTGTTCCCAGGGACAGCATTTCTGGAATCATGTTGGGCTCTAGTGGGAGGGGGGAGAGTAGGAAGTCCTGTTCCATTGACAAAAATCCTCTCAGTCAGTGGACATTTATTGCAAGATCCAAGCCATTGTCTGCAAATCCTCATTTCACAGGGGAACCATAGTTTAAATAAACCAGGGTTTTATTTTATGTCTGAACTGTTTCTCTGTGGTGATCTCCTTTTAAAAGAGAAAAACGAATTGACAGACTGGAGTGATAAAAAGAGTAAAATAAGCTGTGATGCCTGTGGGAGTGAAATTGTCTTGAAGCTAAACTACATATTTGGGTTTTTAATGAGCTGGGTCACATGGTTCCCTGCAGCCACACAGCAACTGGGAGGAATGGCTCTCCAAAGATAAAGGAGAGGCCAAATGGGCTCAAAACTCTGTTGTGGAGGGGAGGGGCTTCTGCCTCCCTCCCAGACTGTTTTCCCATGCCGGGAACAGTGCTGGGAGAGGGGAGTTGTTTCCATGTTATTGCTGCTGCACATGGAGGCAAATTTTCCCTGGCTGGGGTGCTAGCCTCCAGGTGGAATTCTCCTGGAATTTCAACTGGTCTCCATACTGAAGAGATCACTTTTTCTGAAAAAAAAACAGCTGCTTGAGAGGGTGGCCTCTATGGCATTATACCTCAACAAGGTCCCTCCCCTCTCCAAACCCTGGTTCTCACCCCCCCCCCCCATATTTCCTGGAATTTCCCAGATTGGATTTGGCAATCCTGCCCCTGGTGCTGTGAGAGCCTTTCTCCCCCCTGTGGTGGTCTTCTGAGCTTGTTTGGGCTCTGCTTTATTTTTTAAAAAGCCACTTCCTGCAACTGCTGGGTGGCTGAAGGGAACCGGAATTGGGTCCAGGGACCTTCAATTCAAGTCTATAAATACCCAAACATGTAGTTTGGCCCCTTAAATATCCACCACTAAGCAAACTGGACCAAGGGTCAATTTCTTGAGGTCCCAGAATAGGCCCACATGAATCACAAACCCCTTAGGGAACAAGCTGGGATATCGTGGAAGCCCCTATATGAACAGGGCAACCAAATTATTAATGTGAAGACTCAAGATACCATGACCCAGTTTATGTTTATTCCAACATGAAAACTCCCTTAACATAAATTTCAGATTGTTGGAACTTGCTCAAATCTGCCTCTGTGGCTGAAAAACCACTATTGTCTTTCAGCAGTTCTCCCAAGGCCTAGGTGATGTAAACCACAAATCCCAAACTCTTCAGCTTTCCTTTCTCCAGCATCTTTATCCCTCCCCCTGCAAAATCCTCTCAGAACACTGCCCCCCCTCACTTGCTAATGACCTCCACTGAGCCCATGACAGGCTCTCCTGGGGGACTCGGGGCGGCAGGAGTGTGTGCATGTTGGAGGGGAGGGAAGGGTCTCAATCTGGCAGCAATTATAGTAGGGAAAGTTAACTCCCCACCGCAGTTGCTTCAAACATCAATGTGTCAAAACAAAGAACTGAAACATTTCAAATGCCAAATTCAAATGTCACCAGCAATAAGGGCCTACACTTTCAAGCCGCAGCAAAACATGGCTGTAGCCCTTTTATCCCCCACCGGCCTCTCAGCTCAAATTTGGCTTCCATTAGGACTGCATTTCCCCCCCCTCCTTAAAGGCAAATAAGGAATTATTTTGTCAAATGAAAATGAGGCTGTCTTCATGACTCCTCATTCTTTTCCTGTCCGTGTTGAGATCCTTTCAGTCCTTTCTGGAGATTATTTTCAATGAGAAGAGAGAAAACTCATTTTGAGACATTAGCTGGTCCTGTTTTGGTTTGAAAGCACAAGAAGGCACCTTGCTGAAGTCAAGCAGATCTGGGTCTGGTCAGTTCCTAGATGACAGACCTCTAGGAAGTCCTGTGGATGCTGTCTCAAGTTCCATGACAAAAGCAAGACAAGATATAAATGTAATTTTAAAAATATTTGCGATATGTGAATATAGATGGGGAATAGCATATGACTCCTTGGGTTACTTGCAAGATAAATCCCTAGCTGTGTATAATTCCTGTATTTCAAAAAGAACGGCCAATTTGTGACTTCCAAAATTTTGATTGTGTGGGTCTGGCCAGAGGATGAACCTTGGTCAGATGAATCAGTGGCATCTCAAAGGAGCACTCCCTAAGCAGGTCTACTCAGGATTCAGTTCAGGTCTATTCAGTGGGACTTACTCCCAGAAAATCATTCTTAGGATTGCACTGCAAGTGACTTAAATCTACCAGGAAAGTAGCTAATAAGAGCTTTTTCATTTGATTCTGTGAGTAGAGCTGGCAGGCATGGTGGACTGTGCCTTCAGTTTAGATCTAAGAGCAATTGTGTTGAATCAGACCAGTCATCCCACTAGTCCAGCATCCTGTTTCATGAGGGCCCGGAGTCCTAACTCAGCAGTGGTATCCGAAGGGTTACTGCCTATGAGCACAAAGATTCCTTTCATCAGGGCTAGCCACTGGTCGATCTATTCTCCATGCATTTGTCTAGTTTCCTTTCAAAGCCAAATAACTAGTAGCCAGCATTACCACATCCCGTCACAGTGAATTCCACAAGTTAATTACTGGCTGAACGACGGTGGTTTTTTTTTTTTTTTTTTTTAAATCTGTTCTGTACTTTGTCCCATAGTCCTAAAATTTGTGAGCACTCAATGAAGTTGGGCAGCTGGCCCATTCAAAGAAATACATCTAAAACCATTTTTCTTAGTTAGTTGATAGCCCTATTTCAGCATCTATGATGCCAAAATATTGCAGCTCCACTGGAAAGAGTGGAAATTTATAACTTAATAGAGCTTCAATCAGGACCTTTCACACATAATGGATCCCCTTCCTGGAATTCTCTTTTTGTACTGATATGCTAATAAGCCCACAAAAAAAAATCCCAGTTCACAATATTTTCTGAAATTTTGAAGAACATGCCCTCTTTAGAGAACCTAGACTATCTATTCACACATTAGCTTTCTTTTAATTTCCAAACATTTCCTCTGTCTAGTTGCCTAGAAACAAATCCTACACTTAGTGAGCAATCAAGTAAGGGCTTATGAAGAAACCTGCTTCCATTTGTCAGAACTTGGGAAGCCAGTTTGGTGTCGTGGTTAAGTGCACGGACTCTAATCTGGGAGAACCGGGTTTGATTCCCCACTCCTCCACTTGTACCTGCTGGATGACCTTGGGCAAGCCATAGCTCTGTACCAGCTGTTCTTGAAAAAGAACTTATGCGGTAGCCAAATCGCTCGCTCACAGCTTTAATGCCAGTGGCTCACAAAAGTAGAATTTTTGCTCACAAGACTCCACAGCTTACAGGGAGCATTGCTAGGTATGTACAGCTATTTTTTTTTTAGCTCTGGATATTAGGTAGCCAAACAATATTGGTATTTGTAGTTTCCTGGGTTCCAAATACTGGTTTGGTATTCAAATCTGTTTTTTGTGGAGGGATTCTGATTCCCCCCCTCCATTATTCCCTATAGGGAATTTTTCTTGGTTTGTGTTTGTGTGTTCGTGTGTCTGTGCGTGTAAGGGCTGTTTTTAAAGCTACTGCCACCAAAATTGAAGGGGAGCTTCTGGTACCTGCCCTTTAAACAACCTCCACATTGGACCAGGGGGTCCAATTCTATGGGCCCCTGAACAAGGTGCTCCCAGCCATCTCCATTGTTTCCTAAAGAAAAAAATATTTTAAAAGAAAGTAAAACCAGAGAATCCACACCAATGTACAACCGGAGAATTGCCTAAGCCAAACCAAATGGGAACACCGTTGCAAGTTTAGTAGATGTAAAATCAGAGAGCCTAGCAGTATACAACCCAAGAATCACCACAAATGTAAAACCCAAGAATCTACTATCAAAAACAAACCTGATATGAAGCAACTTGTGCAAAGAACACAGCTTTGCAAAGTCAACAAAAACAATTTAAAAGTGTATAATCTAACACAAATCAACCTGGCAAGCCAATACCAAGTCTGGGAAGATGCCGAAACTCCAGGAAAAAATAAAAAATAAAAAAACAGTCCTAGGAGCCTTCAAATGCTGGCTTCTGATACTCCCAGTTAATCCCTAATATTTCTGGAATTGTTTTGAGAAGTCTGGAAAACTTCAGATACTATTTAGAGACCTGAATGGATTTGGTTATACCCAAACACACATCCTTATTACATACAACTGTAGTCCACTGGGATATTTTTCAACTACATAAAGAGAAATGTGAAAGAAAACATTTTTAAAAATTACAAAGTGTTGCTTCAGGGAAAAAGTGAACCCTAACAGTGGGAGAAAAGCTGCATAAATCTGTATTTGGGTGATATGAACAAGTAGTATTCAGCCTCTGGGGAAAATACTGGAAAGTTCCAGAACAGTGGGGAGGGGGGGGGGCTTGTGTTACTGTTTCTACTGATGCAACAGATACTATCCTACATTGCACAATGACACCATACAACCAATTTGTATACATTTTTAAATAGGCTTGCCAACTGGAAGGCAGAAAAGCCCAGGCTGAAAAAAATAAAATAAAGATCAGTTGCAAGCCTATCCATAGTGGATAGGCAGCTATAAGAACAGCCAACATAAAATAGACAACCAAGGCATTTTCCTTCCTGGTGGGGCTTATTAACAAAAGATACCATTTGAGGATAAGTTGATCAAGATATGAGAAAATAGGTTGTTTTCTGAATGCAGGGGTTGGGTTAGAAAGCCAGTTTCTTAAAAAGGGATGATTTTGTATCCTTCATCACAAAGAAGTCATAAAACCAATAAAGAAAAATAATGTTCAAACTAAAAAGGTCACTTTTTGCTTCAAAATTCTAACCATTACCCACAATTCTTCGCTGTGATGTCTTTGCATTCTGTCATGTATTGGTGCTTTATTAAGCAACAAACCTGGAATCATCATGCAGAATCCAGCTGCAATGGCAGCCCTAGAAGCCTCTGGGGCTTGACAGAAACCAGAGCCTTGCTTGCTGCTGTCAAGAATTTTTATCACTCTGGTTTCTGCATTGCACCCTAGTTGACCTTGGTGTGCTTCAGGATGAATTAGTTAAGATACAAGATGCCCACAGCTTATGCCATGTGGCAGGAAGCAAAAAGCAGATGTGCTATACTTTGCTTTAATAATGTCTTGGACAAAGTGGTGAAAACTAAAACTAAAAGCAATTCACTGGAGTGTTGTATGCTCACCTAGACAGCAGAAGAACTGTGTTCTTTGCTGTGCCATTCTTGCAGGTGACCTTAGCTGAGTCATCTAGGAGACAGAACTTCTGTGATCTTCTGCAATACCCATTTCCTAACCATGCTTTCACATAGCAACAGCATTTAGTATGATACAAGTGGGGGATCTGTAAGGACTTGCAAGGACATCTCATTTCTCCCCCCTTTCCCTTTCCTGAAAGTCCCTATATCTTCTCCCCTTTTCCTGATTCATTTTCTCCTTTCCACCTGCCAGACAACCTAACTTTATCTGTCCTCCCCAGTCTTCAGCTCCCCCCTTCCCTCCCCCTGCAGTGTCTCTCCATGAAAACACTGGCTGAGGTGGGCAGTGCCAGCCACCAGGCCTAGTTGTGTGGAGCTGGCTGCTGGGCTGGACTGATTTGTGTGGTGCTGGCCACCAGGCTGGGCCCAGGTGTGCAAAAGGAAACCCACAATAGCTTGTGGGTGGCACCTCACTTTCCCCTGTATCCCCACTCCTCATGCTATTTCCTCTTTTTCTCCTTATGGCAGCCCCCATATCCTTACCTTTCCCTGCTTCCTTTTCTCCTTCCCACTTACCCACTCATCAACCAACCTTTCATCTATCTCCATCTTTGATTATATTTACTGTTTATTCATTTAATTTGTACCCCACTTTTCACCACAATGGGGAACCAAAGCAGCTTATTACAACAGTCTCTTCTCTTCCATTTTATTCTCACAGCAACCCTGTGAAGTAGAATAGGCTGAGAGTGTGTGACTGGCCCATGGTCGCAAATGAAATTCTATGGAAGTGGGGATTTGAAACTGGGTCTCCCAGATTCTAGTCCAAAGCTCTAATCACTGCACCACACTGGCTTTTTTTGGGTGGCTGCTATTGAACAGTAGTGAGCAGTCAGTTCTGGGTGAGTCATGCAAGCTGGATGGTAGTAAGTCACCTAGTGGTTGCTGGTGGGCCTGGCCCCAATGAGTCCTCAATCAAAGGCCAAAACAGCCCTGGAAAAGGCCCTGTCGCATTGCCTTTTACGGACAGAAACCAAGGTACGAAGGATGTCAGTACTGTTGCAGTTGCCTATTAAAGGAACAAGACATATTTGCAACCCTATCATAAATTCAACTCTCCACTTCCCACCAGTGTTCCCTCTAAGCTGAGTTAGTGTGAGCTAGCTCACAGTTTTTTAGCCTCTGACTTACACATTTTTGTCTTAGCTCAGGCAGGATGGCTCCAGAGCAAACTAATTTATGCAGTAGCCAAATCACCTGCTCACAGCTTTAATGCCAGTAGCTCACAAAGTAGAATTTTTGCTCACAAGACTCCACAGCTTAGAGGAAGCATTGCTTCCCACTGTTGGGAAATTGCCTGAGATGGTCCAAAGTGGTATTAGACCAAGTCTCCTGGATGCCCAGGCCAGGAACCAGACCTCACCAGGAAGCATTTATGGCGGAGATGGAATATTTTCTGGCTCACTCTGACCTATTAGTCTACTTCTTTGGCCAATGTGACTGAACCGTTCACTACAGTATCCTCCTTTGTCTAAAGCTGGGTGCTTAGAAAAAGCCTGCTTCATTAAAAAACCCCAAAACTTAATCCAAAGTTCCTTAGTATCAGAATTATTATTACTATTTGTTTATTTACAGAATTTATACCCTGCCTTTCTGACCCTACAAGGGCCACCAAGGTGGCTAACAGTTTAAAACCTACCGGATAAAATTACACTTAAAAACCATTAAAATAAATTTCCCCTCCCAAAACATAATCAAAACAATTAAAGTTAAAATACATACAAAACAGAGTTACAATACATGCAAAACATAAAAACATTGGTTAGGAAGGAGGGACGGTTGACTGAATGCCAAACAAAACATGAAAGTCCTCTCCTACTGGCGGAAGATGGCAACAGAAGGGAACAGATGGATTCTTGCTAGTCCTATTATAAAAGCAATCCAACAGTTACTTTCACTGGCTTTCATAGAAAAGAGGTCTCCAACCCAAGTGAGATGAAATTTTTTCAAGAATGTACTCTCCCACCTGTGAATTCTTGCTCTGAAATTTGAGGAAGCCCGGGGAAAGCAAATCCTGGCCCCTCCTGTGCCTTATCTCACAGCACTCCATTTATTTCCCATATGGCTTGGCTGGGAGAAATTATGCTTCAAACAGAGCCAGCAAAATAAGCTGTGTGTATGAGGAGGAGGAGGACAAGGTTCGTACTCTTTTATTTATTAAAACTTTTATATCCCGCCCCATGGCTGAAGGTGGTTTACAATACATAATGTAAAAAGTTCTTTATGCACTGACAGCTTACTGTGGAGAATCCGAGTAGTCAAGCGTTTAAGCTTGACTTCGAATCTGTGTATAGCATTTAAATAGCATGGATAGCATTCCTGCCAGGCACACATATGCTAAGTCACTAGCTCCTTTCACTGCCATTCCCTCCTCCTGCTGTTTCTACTCCTCAAACACCTTCTCTCCAAAACCAGCTAAGGTGCACAAAACTAGTAATTCATGGAAGTGTGTCGGAGGGCATAAGCATATCTAAACAAGTGGCCTTTCCTGCCTCCATATCAGGGTGAAGTGGCAGTTTTATCTTACTGGGGAGATTCCACTTCCTAGAGGGCCTCGCAGGCTCAGACAGTGGGGGCAACAACAGGCAAAGCGGATGCAGTGTCTCTTCCCACACTGCTGTCAGCTGGGCCCGGGGCTGCTGGGCAACGGGTGAGCCTGGACTCATTATTGCTGGCCAGGACTGTCAAGCAGCCCTTCCTCTTGGACCACGTGGCAGTGGTGCAGAAAGACCCAACAGGTGAGCCTGTGCCCATCTTCCCCGATAACTGGGGCTGAACGGCCTGTGCAGGAGCAGCTCAGCTCCGCATGCTCCAGAATCATTTCAACAGCCCGGTCTGCTCATGTTTCTTACGGAAGCCTCCCTCCTTCTTTAAGAGCAACTTTCCCTGTTTTATTTTATAGGGGCCATATTTAGGCTTGGGCTCAAGGGTCGGTAACATTTTCCCCCATCCACTAAACCACATGAACCAAGAAATAAGCAAATACCTTCTTCAGCTCCCTTTCCCCAAAATGAACAGTAAGAGTGGCTTTAGCAGAGTTCTCTTAGGAATGTCTATTTGCTCTTGTCTTGCTTCACTCAAAGAAATGATCGACTGAGAAGCATAGCAGAGTGATTCTGGGAGCCAGATGGGAAACGGCTGCAGGCTGGGTTTTGGTGCTAGGGCCTGTAGTTGCTCATCCCTTGTCTAAAGGGATAGACCCTCCACCTGCTGTTCTGGCAATAGGTTTCTTTCCATAGATAGTCCTGAGAGTTCTGCCTCTGTGCACTCTTCTAACTCCCATGAGGCAGCTTGAAGCAAAACAAGATAAAAGCTTTTCTTAGTTGTTTTCTCTCCCACATTTCTTGCAAATGTCTTTGTTATCGTTAATTATTCCTGGCTGCCACATTATCTGGTGTGAACATGCAGTGCTTGCTGCTGATTAAAGGCTAAGTGATAACTTCCCCAGTTCACACTCAGTTTGAATTTGATGAACAGCTCTTCAGTAGCCCTTCTGAGTCATTAATAGGGAGCTATTATTAGGTATTGAGGCTCTGCATTGGGTGGGGGGACATTCTTTTGCCCAGTCCTGTAATATTTACTAGATTCTTTTAAAAAAATGCTGAAAGAGACAATTTAGTTGGTCAGGTTTGATTCCCCCCCCCCCCCCCCATTACTGACTCCTTTTATTGCTGCCTCATGTTGATTCATGCATTTGGCTGACTTCCAGAAATGTACCAAACGGGATCTGCAGATCAACTCCTGTCTGGACAGTTTGCCACACTGATAAAAAAAATTTCCCTTCTGATCTGGCCAGAAGACCTCCCTCTAGTGAGTTAGCAATTCTCACCTCAGCCACTAAGGCCCAATCTGCACATGCAACAGAATGAGGTGGTAGAATGGGCTAAGCCAGGGGTGGGCAAATGGCGGCCCGGGGGCCAGATGCGGCCCGCCACAGAGTTTTTTGTGGCCCGCCAAGAAGATTTCAGGACTTCAAGAAAACTGAGCCTAAATTCAATTTGCTCTCTTATCCCATCACTGCTGATATTGATGCAGCACCTGAGGAGCTGCAGCTTGAACTTACTGACATGCAGTCAGATCACACTGGGAAAGAAATGTTTAATGCTGTGACATTAGTTGACTTTTACAAATCTTTGTCTGCTGAAAAAATTTCCATGTATGAAGAAATTTGCTGGGAAAATGTTCTCTATATTTGGGTCTACATATATTTGTGAGCAAAGTTTTTCTTTCATGAAGATCAACAAGAGTAAATATAGATGCTCTTTGACAGACATTAACTTGCAGGCTGTGATGAGAATCTCAACAAACAATCTCACTCCTGATTTCAAAAAAATTGTAGAAAAGTGTGATAGGGTACATTTGTCTCATTAAACAGATTCTAAAATTAAATGTGCTTGCAGCTATAGATGATATGAAATTAGCACAATAAATAAATTGAATAAAACTACCACTATTTTATTTAATTTATATTTATTGATTTTTATGATACAATTTATAACTTTTCTGAAATGCAAAGCTAAGTAATGAATGCAATCATTTTAAAAGGTGCGGCCCTCCGCTAACCTCCGCTCCCACAAAGTGACCCCCAAGCCAAAACAATTGCCCACCCCTGGGCTAAGCCATTTCGTAATGCTTCCCCTTGGCTGGGACAGCGGGGTAGAAATTTAATAAATCAAATCAAATCAACCAAATAAAAACTGAGTCCATCAGGGAAAAGAGGTTATAGGCTAGCACTTCAAATGTGGTGCTGGTTTTTCACGGAGGAGAACTATTAATGTAGGGGGAGATCTTTTAAAAAACATGACCCTTCTTCTACAGGCCACTCTACCACCGCAGCTTCCTACCACCTCATTACCACCTCCTTCTGCTGCATGTCTAGGCCAAGCTTTAGGAACGTGGGAAGAAGAGAGAGGTCTTGTTCTTCAGCACCTTTCTGTATATTTCTGGCAGCCACCATTATATTATTCTGTTTTTCAACAGTGATCTGATCTCTGCCATATCCTTCATTCTGTTCCAGATGGTTTGAACCTGCTTGACTCAGACAATATTCTTATTTCCGTTTTTCAACCTTGTCTGGCTCCTTTTTCCTGCTCCTGCAGATTGCTGGATCCATGGGCCCCCCATTATGGAGCACTTCAGCCTAGCTGTGTCACTTGCTTTGGGTATTTACCCAGGCTGATTTCTGCTTGTGGGCCAGATTCTTGACAGAGGTCTTGCCCATATTCCGCTCTCAGACTTTCATTCCTCCTGCCACCTCCATTGTTTTGATGAATATGCTATTTTAGTCAAATCGCATCTTAATTATTTTCTGATAAATGACAACGATTGGCCATTCAGATGAATAGCTGTTCCGTTCATAGTTTTTCAGCCACCATATAATTTCTGTGGCTATTATCTGAATGTCCCAGTTTCTGTTCTGATATTGGTGCTACCTTAAAGGAAAGCTGTAGAGGCAATGAAGAGGCAGCCAAATGGGAACATGGAGGAACTGGAGTTTAAAGTAATATTTGTGTGTGTGATCCACCTCTCTGAATGCAGGAGTCAAAGAATAAGTTGGGGAAAGGACTAGAGAGCCATCAGGTTCAGTTTTGTGCTCCAAGGTGGGGACCTTGGAATTACACCCAGGAGAGGATATAGTTGCAGCAGTTCCACCATTTTAAGAAAGCTGGGAAGCAGTAGACTCTCAACACATCTTCACTAGCCTATCATGCCAGTCCTGCCTTTGAACTGTTCAGAAGTTTACTCCCCATACGAGCATCTCTTCTTCCTGGTTTATATAATTCAATTCAAACTATAGAATATGGCAAACAGAGAGCAGGAATGATGAATGTTCACCGCACTATCATCTGTGAGAACCATTTTAGAGCTCAGGACTTTTTTTGGAAGATTCTGTTCTCAGTACAAGAGACCTGAAGATCACTTCTGGTTTCCCATTAGTAGTAGGTAAAATATCTATGGGAAAGATCTATAGGCAAAGATAATGCCACACATCCAAGACTGTAGAAATAAAATTCCTCACATATAATTATTTCTCCCATTTTCATGCTTACAGATCATTTTCTGGCAGCATCTTACTCTGGTGACTTCTCTACACTCTAGCAGTACGAAGTTTTAAATGCTCATGACCTTATTTAGATATGGCCAGCATTTTTGGATTTCACAAAATTATATATGTTTGGCTGATTTCAATATTTCCAAAACAGGAGGCTTGTTCTCATGAGGATATGGTGATTAATGAACCAGCTCCTGGCTAAAATCTTGAGAATGATGGTGACTGATGGCTGGAATTTGAGGTTTCGCCAGCCTCCTTGTCACCCAAGCTCAATTTTCTGCAGCAAATTAATAATACCCATTAAAATGGATTGATTGTCCTTGTCAGACGTTTTCCTCCCTTGCTCCCATGTGCTCCCTTATCAATGGCCCATTAGGTGAGTTACCCAAGGCATTTGTGTCAGCGCCAAAGAATTTGCTCCTCTTCTTGGCCAGATGGAGCTCTGAATGATCTTTGGTGCCAGGGACTGATAACAAGCTTGCTCATCGATAGGTCCCAATGTGAAGGTGTCTACAGGATTTGTAATCATTGACTGTCAATAGTTCCTCTCCCTGTAGCATTATTTATTCCTCGTGGCTGCCGACTCTCATTTGGGGCAAGGAAAACGCTACACTGCTAAAATCAACAGCACTGATTTGCAATCTGCAGGCTTTCAGATGAGCTAATCCACAGGCCCCTCATAAAAAGCCAGAGAGAACAGCTGTTTATTCATGTGGTTTTAATCTAATGTATGTTTTGGTTTGGGGTGAAGAGCATTTTATGGGCTTTCTTTCTTTACCAACAAAACAATGAATTGGAGGGTGGGAGTGGAGGGCTGTTTGCCAAGAACTGGACTCCACTGCAGGTGAAGTGCTCCAGGGCTGTGCTGTCCATTCTTTCTGCCATTAGAGGGGTGCTGGCATCTATGGTTGGAGCAGAAGGCTAGAAAAGACACTTGGGAGGCAAAAACTCTGGATCCGACCTGTACTTGAGAATAAACGCCTGGAATAGGGGTGATGGTAGTAAGAGCAAGGGAGGAGGTAAGATTATTACAAGCACAGGCTGTTGTGTTTTCTCCCTTCCTCGCTTGATAGAGAGGGGAGAACAGCACTGTGTCTCCCCATCATCCCACATAATGCTTGATCAGAAGAGTGGTTTCTATTGTTCTGGGATCAGAGTACTCACCTGCCTTGCTCAACATCTATACGAAGTCACAGAAGCGATCATCCAAAGCTTTGTTGTGCAATGTGATCATTATGCTGATGCTACCCAACTCCACGTCTCATTAATGGAAATGAGAGGAACAGCAATTTTTAGAGTTTCTTGAGACAAAGGCTAGGGCTAACAATCTAAGAATAAATCTAGACAACTGAAATAATGCTGCTAAGGGATCTTAGGTGTTCCTTTGGAAGATGGCACCTATAATCAATGAGTAGGAAATAATAGGCCTGTGCATTCAGTGTGTGTTGTTGTGGCAACTATATTGGCTTCTGGGTCTAATTATGGGTGCTGATATTTACCTTTGAAGCCCCTCACTGTCTCAGATCTGCAGACCCAAGAGAATATCTTTCCCATTTTTAACCCCTCACTTGTTACGGTCTATAAGAAAGGCCTTGCTGAAAATCCTGCTTCCACAGTACATCAGAATGATGATGATAAAAGATGCCTTTCTTGTGGCAGTCCCAAAGTTACAGAATATGCTTCTGAGGGAGGACATATATATGTCTACATCATCTTTGGCTTTACCCAACTGAGTGCAAGGCATTCCTGTTCCGTTTGGCTTTCCCTTTCCCTTTATTATTTATGAGCTTCCCTAAACAGGAGCCGACTTTACCAGATGCATGAGTAAGACTGCGAAGACTTTGTGCATCTGATGGATCTTGTTTAAAACATCTGACACCACACAAACCTTATGAATGTTTAAAGCTGACACAGGACTCTTTAGCTTAGTGGTTCAAAGCATTTTATCCACTACTGCCCACAAAATGTTCAAAATTGTCCTCAAATGCTCCCCAAGTCACAAATTAAAAAACAGGCCATTAAAAACATCAGACAAAGCAACTGGATAGGATATTTATGAATATGCATGTGATAGACAGAGCACAGCTCCTGTGCCTGAGGGACTCCTACATGTTAGGTTTGGTTTCTATTTACTGTGTCGCACCTTTTTAAGGACCTGTGGGAGAAATCAGGGCTCTGGAATTCCATCCTCCAAGCAGGATGATCCGTATGGCAGCTCTCCTCAGCGGACGGCCAAAAGCTATGGCACACATGGTATGCATACTTTTCATTCACAAAAAGGGCAATCTATTAAGACAGCAGTCCAGTGGCACCTGAAAGTGCAATCGGTACTGGGAGTCCATTACAGGCACTTATTCATTAGAACTGAACCTGATCTTAAACTTGATTTTCTTTCTTTTTTCTTTTTTAATCTATCAAAACTTCCTGCAGAATACAACAAAAAAAGGCTAAGAAAAATGGGCCAAGTAATACCATTTGCCTGTATGCCAGAGATCCGGACCGCAAGCCTTTCTGCTGGGCTGCAAAGCTCGCAGTGAGGTCTGTGTGTGGCCAGGCCCATTCCATATACCTCCTGTTTAACATTAGGAAAAGAACCCATAAACGTTCTTCTGGGGGTTGTAACGGAGCATCTGGTACTCTGTGGCCACGGGTTCCAACAGCTGACATAACAGGTAAAAATTTATTCTGTGGCTGACTGGGCATCTGTCTTTTTTACTGGGGTGTGTAGGAGACAGGCATATTTCTGTAGTCCCCAGTATATTTCTCATGGCCTCAGCAGGTGGGCTGGAAGGGTAATAGAGTGCCCTTGGTTGCCTCAAAGTCTTTGATAGGTGTACATTCTCATTCTTTTGGAGAGAAACAGATTGAATTCATTTTATGCCAAAGGGTAACCATTCACTGTATAAAAGGGTTTTCATTTAATGTCTTGAACTGTTTGAATAATTACTCCTAGCTAAAAAGAAATAACTAGTAGCTAATTTGTGGAGGTCCTATTCATCTGCTGTGAACCATGCAATACCGTATCAAAGACCAAGGTTGTCAAGTGGGAATTATATCCAAAAAACAAATAAAAATGCAGCAGACTTGTATTATGACAGGAAAAAGAAAACTGTGATCAGATAGAATAAAGGCATTCACTGTGAAATTCTGAGCTGTATTTATTTAAAAGCTCTCTTTCTCATCTCTCTGTTGCTACAATAGCAGCTAAAATGGCTTACAATATCAAATTAAAACAGGACATAATTAGTACAATGCAAGATTAGAAATCTTATATTGCACTGCAAATATTCTGTTGGTTCTACAGTGTCAGGAAGAAAATAAGGCCACACTGGTGAGTAGAAGGGGGGAAAGGAGGAACCAGGTGCGAGAGAAAGTAGTTTATTTGACCTTTTAGATCCCAACATGTTTCATGATGAGCTTCAGGAGGGGATCTACTAAGACAAAGTTAAAATAGATGCAAATGCATCAATATAAATAGTATGTAATACACATATGGTAATACAAATGTTTCATCATGTCAAGAATTATTTAAAATAAGCTTACAAACTAACAATTATTTTTTTACCTTTTTAAAAAAAGTATTTTAAATTACATTCTGAGCATGGTGTATCACACCAGAGAGTATGGCTGTGGGCACACGCGCCAGTGGAGGGGAAGCGAGTGGAGAGGAAGCGAGGCTATTTCCTCCGGAAGAATTTGACATGCAGTTGCGAAATCACACATCCCTTTGAAGCTGCTGGTTCAGCCCATCACTGTGTGATCAGATGCAACTGCAAGTGAGTTGGGGTTTTTTTGCCATTTGTTTCCCTTGCGCATAAACAAGGAATTGCACATCTGCACTGAAGGCCCCCTATGGAGTATGTGATGATGCGCATACTGTGAAGGGGGGGATGGCACCAAGTCGGGATGGCATGATCAGACCATCCCGATGGCATGAAAGCATGCTTGAGTGATCAGACAGGGGAAAGTCCATCCGTGGCCTGTTGTATCCGGTTAACACCAGACTTTCCTTGATGTCTTTTAACTCTGCTTCCGTGATAGAGCAGCATGGGGTGCTGTCGACTGCGGGACACTTCCCAGATGTTGCTGTCTGATTGTGCCCTTTAGATCCATCAGGCATTCACAGCTATGTTGGATGTAAAGGTGCATGTGATCACAGCCTAAATTAGGTCCTTCACACCATTTTCAGAATGTAATTTAATTTTTTTTTTAAATATTAAATTGTTAGTCTTAAACTGGTTATTTGTTTCATCCCAATATTTCTGCATACATTTTTGTTCCTTAAGTTTTCACTTCAGTTTTCTTGATTTCCCCCCAGGTTTCTTCTGTTTCTTTTCAAACCACTCTTACTTTAGTCTTTTTTCTGGAAGATATCGCCAAAGGGAAGGAGATAGAGACTTACTCTCTTTTTTTTTTAAAGAAAGCTGGGCATTCAGAAAGCCTCCTTGACCTATCACTGCAGCAGTATGATAGTGATATAGTGATATAAGCATGCACAAAATATAAGGGGTGGTGGTGCTGTTATGCCATCAACAATGCCTTCAGGGATGATGTCACCCTCCTTTTAAAATCCTGATTATTTAAGGCACATGCGGAAGAAAATAAACAGACTCCATAATTGTGTCATGCAGGGAATGTCCCATTTATGGGGTGACATTTTATCACATTACATGATGACAAACTCATGTGTATGTTCAACAAGAAACAACTGCAGCTAGGGGTGCCAACTTTTGGAAAGCACAACTCTAGCAAGGGGTGATCTGTACTCAGTGGCAAAGCCAAACATGTGGTCCACACAAACACAGAAAAGGGATAGCACAGAGGGGCCAAGAGCAGACATAAAATACTAATTCATCTAAGATGCATGGATCTCTGTCTGTCTCTGCTCCCCTTCCAGTTTTCTTACTGAGGACATATCAGCAGGAAAGAAAAGGCAGTCAAAGACAGCTGCAGTGTTCAGAGAAGCTGCTTCTGAGGCACAGGAAAAACCTAGGCTGAAAATGAGATTAAAAATTGGCTGCAAGCTCGGTGTTGCAAAGGCCTTAAACCAAACCGCTGAAAATTGGCTTTACTCTTGACATATTCCCTCCAGTATATGAAAACATTCATCATCTGACAACTGACTAGAAGGAGAAGGAGGGGAAAAACCCTGGTCAGTTGGCAGCCCTAGCCTTCAGCCATTGCTGCATCTGTGACAAGCATGCCTGTGTGATACAGCTGCTTTTTAATACCAGTTCGTCACATATTCTTTGTATGTACCTTTTTTAAAAGTATGTACCTGTGCTGTAAAGAGGCCCTATAGATCATCTGTCTCATATCTTTGACAAATAGTAATACATTTCTGTTTAGTGTAAACTAGGACCGACCAACTCCAATCTTGCATGGCCTACTATTTTTCCTTATTAGAATCTCTGCAGTCCACCACTGTGTTTAATTTTCACAAACCATGTGTGCAGAATCAAGATAACTGTTACAAGATGATGAAGATTACTTAACACAGATTATTTATGTTTTAAGGCATAAATAAGCAGTGTTAAGAAAGCATGAATATACACACTAATTTTTGACCATAAAAAGCTCATTATTGAATTAGATCAAGGTTCAGCATTCTTCACAAGAATCCCACTCCACTGGAAAATGGTCAGGGTTTCCCCAGCTAACAGTGATCTATCTTATAACATCCTCTGGTATAAGCTTTTGGACCCCGTAAGTACATACCTGCTGAGTGGAATGTACCACGCTTCTTTTCAACAGATTCCCTTGCCTGATGAAGAGGTTCTGACTTTGTGTTCCCAGCACATGTAAATTTATTGTCCCTTGAGTTAAGCATTGACCTCAGCTTTGACTTGGTTAATATTTACCTCTCTGGTCAATCAATATTGATGTTCTCTTTGACAGTTGTCAATACTTGCTTAGTGTTTGTCTATTTTCCCTTGTTGCTAATTTTCCTGAAAGCTTTTATTTATTCTTTTAAAGTTAAATTAGTGGAAAGGGCCTCATTCTTTCTGGAGGAGGCAGATGTGGGTGACCTTCTTCTACCATTTAGCATAAAATATATGAATGCAATTGTCTGGAGAAAGAAATAAGCTCCATGAGTATATATTATATTTGTACCGGGTATTATGTATACTTATGTATGTCCTATCCTACTTTTTCATCAGTGAGGCCCTTCAAGAAGCTTATAGCAAAACTGTAAAAGCATACCATGAAAATTATAATAAAGATCCACAGGAGGTGGTGGCAGCTACAAGCATGGACGGTTTCAAGAGGGAATTAGATAAACATATGGAGCAGAAGTCCATCAGTGACTATTAGCCACAAAGTATAGATAGGAACTCTCAGTCTGAGGCAAATGATGCTCTGTATTCTTGGTGTTTTTTTGGGGGGGAGGCAACAGTGGGAGGGCTTCCTGCCCCCACTGCTGGACCTTCTGAGGGCACCTGGTGTTTTTGGCCACTGTGTGACAGAGTGTTGGACTGGATGGGCCATTGGCCTGATCCAACATTGGCTTCTCTTAGGCTCTTATCATCAAACAAGGTAGGAGCCTCTAAAATATATATAAAAAATAAAATTATCCAAACACACTGTTCTGAAGACATATGGGTATTTCCTTCTTTGGAAGAGGAGGCAACATTCCACTGATTTGCCCCTTCAGATTGCAGACCCCCACTTTGCCCCCTATATGGCTCCTGAAGGTTCACTGACCCTCAGGAATAAAATATCAAGGGGGCTTAGTGGTCAGCAAGGGAGAGATGGGAAAGTCCCACTCCATAAGGGTTACTCCGTGAGTGGGCCTCCTTAAATACAAGCCACCACCTTGAGAATTACATTTCTGGAGTGTGTACTGTTATGGGTTTTTTTAACCTTAAAATGTAAACTGCAAAAATAACAAACAGTGGTTTGAAAAGATGTGCATTACAGGGATGGACCCTATAACTCCCCTCCACTGAGTCTTCCTCCAACAGAGAACTTCCTTCAATAAGGAAAACTTTTCTCCATCGGAGGAAGCCTTTCTCCATTTTTTAAAAAATGTCATCATTCATTGGAGGAAGGCTTAGCAGAAGAGAGTAATAGGCTCCATCTTAGAGGAGGGGAACTGGATCCAACCCACAGTCATCAGAAAGCCAAAAATTACTAAAAATCCCTTGTGGAGTATAAATCTGGGTATATTGTTGAGTGAGGTGTGAAGCAGGAAACTGGTTATCCCAGCTAATTTCTGTAGCACACTCATGAATGTCTGTCTATTGACAGAGGCCAGAATAGTGGATAGACTGAAAGGACTGAAATCATAATAAAATGGAGTATAAGCTTTATTGGACTCATGGCCTCAACTGAATTGTGTGAGCTTTACAATTTAGAATGGAAATATATGTGTGTTCAGAGAAATTTTGGAAATATTTATAAGCACACAAATGTTGGCAACTTAAGCAATATTTCCCAGCTAGTCTCTCTGCAGTCAGTAGGCTCCTGATGTTCCAGCTGTGTGCCAGGGAATGCAGAGATTCTTTGCAAATTTACCAAGATATTTCAATCAAAAGCTCAATAACAGCATGGTTCCCTGAAAGATGGTTTGATAATGTCTTCCTCTATAATGTGTGGCCAGAAAAGCGTGTTTAAAGGCCAACCTACAAATGACATTGTTAAAGTCTGAGGTTTTACCTCCCTACCAATATTTTCAAATGCTTTTGGAGTGTGTTCCCATATAACTTTCTATGCAGGAACAACTATTGCTGGACATCCCATTTTCCAATAATAGGTTTATTCCTGTAAAATTCCACAGTATCTTGGAGAAGCTGGATCGTAGGGACCATTTTATTCCAATCTTGGCCTGCCTACCCTAGTGTCCAGTTTGTTTCCAGGCATGATTCAAGGTCCTAGTCTTCAGAGCCCTATTTGGTTTGGGACCAACATTCCTGAAGGACTTCATAATGCCTTAAGAATAGGATGGACACAAACCGGCTCATGAACTAAAGTTCGTGATGCATTTTGGCCGGTTTGTGATTCATGAAGTGAAGTTTGTGGCAGGTCAACTGGCTTTTCAAACAGTTTGTGGTGTTTTGTGGTGGTTCGTGAAGGGATACATTTCCAGACCGACTGTCTCCACTCAAACAAAATGTTTACCAAATGCCAAAGCAGCAATATAACTTCAAAGCAGGGGGGGGGGGCAGAATTCTCTATCCTTGGAAACTCCAATAGGTTTCCTGTGCCTTTTGAAACTGCCCCTAACATTTCCCCCAAAAGCACTTTCCTGGGGGTGTCTTCTTTGGGAGACCGTAACTTGGACCACCTAAATCCAATCTGCATGTAACTTGGAGGGCATATGGAGGAGTGTCAGTGAGAAACCTCCTGTGAGTTTGGTGTCCCTAGCTTGCACAGAGTCCATTCTATACACACCTGAACCACCTGAACCTGCACCTGTCAAAATGTCACTTTTGAACCTGCGCCTGTCCATTTCCCCAGAAACCACTTTACTGGGGGCACCTTCTTTGGGGGACCATAACTTGGACCCCATAAATCCTATTCTCACCAAATCTGAAGGGCAGGTAGAGGAGAGTCAGCCAGTGATCCCCTGTGAGTTTGGCATCTCTAACATGCCAGGGTGCTATTCTACTGCATCACAAACCTCAGAAACTGGACCAGTTTGTTTGGTGGCTAAAAGTCTGTGGCGGTTCATGGTTGATGAACCAGGCATGCCACAAACCATGAACTGAACCACATTTTCCCAGTTTATGCCCATCCCTACATATGAACCTGCCCAACCATTAGTCACTATGATTTCCAGGCATGGGCAGACACGCACACACACAAATGCAAAAAACCCAACTATACATTTGTTATTTCAATTTACAAACACAAAAACATAAAGCATAAACTACAATTGACTACAGTAATCTAAATCATACATAAAACATAGACAATCATCTACATTCATCTACAATTACAATCACCTGTGATCATCTAGATTATACACAAAACATAAACTACAATAATCTATATCATACAATTATCAATAAAATCATATAGTATAGAACTTACTTATATGTACTCTTGATTTTTCACTTCTGTTTAAATATCTTTATCTTTTTCAGCTATCTTCAGATCTAATAATTTATTATTACAAACATATGTTGCCTGGTTCTTTTATTATTTTCTATTCAAATTATAATTTATTTCAGATGTTCAGCTATATAATTAAAAAATACTTTCCATTTTTCTTGAAATTCTGAGATTGGTCTGTTGTGTATATAAGATGTTAACTTTGCCATTGTTGCATATTCATTTGATTTATTTTTCCATTCTTTCAAATCTGGGCATCTTTCTGCCTTTTAATTTGCTGCAAATATTACTCTTGCTCCCATCACCATATACTTAAATAATTCAATGTGTATTCTTGTAATATTGCTTGGTAAAATATTTATTAACATATTTTTGGGATCCATCACAAACTTGCACTTTAATATCTTTTGCATTTCATCATGTGTCTCTATCCAATATTTTCTTGCTTTCTGACATGTCCACCACATATGACAGAATTATCAAAAAGTTTGGGTGAGCATTACTGAAGATTTACAAAGATAGGAAAGACTGAAAATTTTGTGTTTAGGAAGAATTTCTGCTGTTAAAATGGATATATTACCAAAGTTGACTTTTCTGTTTTAAATGTTACCAATCTATACAGACAAAAAGATTTTTTTAAAATGGTAGAAAATGATAAGCAACTTTGTATGGAGCGGGAAGAAGCCGAGAATAAGATTTAAAGTATTACAGGATGAAAGAAAAAGAGGAGGTTTAACTGTACCGAATATCAAATTGTATCACCAAGCAGCTGCACTAATCAAGATGTCAGACTGGATTATAAAATTGAATAGAAGAAACATTAAACTGGAAACAACTGATAATAAAGAAGGAATCCACAATACTTATGGATTAAGAAATCATTAAAAACTATTCAAAGACAAGATGGTAATCATATTTTGAGGGATGGACTATTAAGAATGTTGTTTCAATACAGGAATAGAATAAGTCTGCCAGCCTCTTCACTGACATCCCCAGTTGATGTCTATTGCAATACCAGCACAAGAAATAAAACTGACCATATAACTTATTATGGCTGCGATCACACACACTACATAATCCACTTTCAATGCACTTTCGAATTGGATTTTGCCAGTTCACACAGTAAAAATCCAGTTGGAAAGTGGATTGAAAGTGGATTGTTTAGTGTGCTTGATTGCAGACTGTAGCTGAGGACAGACTGGCAATCTGCTCTGGGACAGCTCCGCTTGGGAAGTGGGGGAAGGGAGCCCATTCAGACATGCGCAGCTGTCCCTCGGCTCCCTTCCGCACTTACTCGCTTTGAAGCCGGGTTTCTTGCACTTTAGAAGGACACCAGGAGAAACCGGTGTCCGGAGGCTGTCTTGCGCTTGCCTCCCGCTTCCAGGCAGTGTGAACCGGAAGAAAGCGGGAGGCAAGCGGAGGCGGCAGTGCGAACGCAGCGTTTTGCCAGTTTGCGCATGAGCAGTCTGAACGCTCCATAACAGCATCCTTGCGCAATACACTGGCCAGTGTGAACGGCCATCCCCGGGGAGTTTTTCCCCCACAGCAGTTGCCTCCGCATTCATCCCGCTCCAGATTGCCAGTCTGTCCTCAGCCTGTATGATGAATAGACAAGGAAAAATAAAATCCTGGCAAGAAATTAAGGGAAAAAATATTCTGTGGTTGTTATATTATCAAATGGTATTTAAATTCAAAGAAAAAATAGCCAAAGAAGGGGGTCAGTTAAGAGAGAAAATGGCTTTTGAACAATTAATCACTAGAGATTCAAAGCATCTATAGGGGAAAAAATATAAAATGTTATTGCAATATGATAGAGAAACAGAGCAAGTAAAAAATTGTATGATAAAATGGATGCAAAATGTTGGAGAAACTATATGCATGAGTCAATGGGGAAATTTATGGACTAAAGGAATTACATTTAATGAATGTCAAATATTAAGGGAGAATTGGTATAAATTTTTTTAGATGGTATATTACTCCCAAAGACATTGCAAAAACTAATAAAGAGTACAGTGGGAAGTACTGGAAATGTCAGAACACAGGTGAAGACTTTTTTGTTTTGTTGGGCAGTGCCTCAATGATCCATCCTTCCCAACCAATGTTTTATGTTTTGTATGTATTTTAAGTGTTCTATATGTATTTTAATTCTGTTTTTTTCACTGTTTTTAAAGTTGTTTTAATGAGGTGAGCTTGGGAGGGGATTTATTTTAATGGTTGTATAATGCAGTTTTATCATGTATATTTTAAAGTGTTAGCTACTTAGGTGGCCCTTGTAAGGGCAGAAAAGTGGGATATAATTTTTGAAATAATAAATAAGAAGTTATCAGTGCTGATCTTCCTCCTTAAATATCCTCTGTGCTAGAATGTACTCATATACCCTGGTGGATTGTTATCATGACTGAGATTAAGTAGGTGTAAGGGGGCATCGAACAGTTGTGAAAACAGGCCTTGTGCTTAGGGATACCTTGGATGCGCCATCAGAAGATGCACAAAAAGAACTGGTCTCAGTCTCAGATGGGGGGGAGTCAAGGCACTTGAAATGGTATGACAATGAAAGGGAGAAGAAACCTTTCATTTGTTGCTGTCCAAACATGGGCTGAGGACAGACTGGTGCTCCGCTGCGCCATGGAAGCGGAGGCGGAGCAACCCGGGGGCAAAGCGTCCTGGAGCTTGCGGTTCGTACTGCACGCAGTGCAGTGCAAGCAGTCTGGGGAGGAGGCGGCCCACAGCGTACACACTGCGGGTGGCTTCTGGCGGCAGCAGCAGCAGCATGACACACGGCTGAGCACTTCCGCACATGTTCACACCCTCCGGAAGCGGGAGGAATGCGCGCCCAACCCCTGGGACACCAGTTCCATGTGGTGTACGGCTGCCATGGGAGCACAGTGCTGCAGGACCTGGTGAGTATGGGAGGGCTACGCCAGGCAGCTGCGGCTGTGTGCACGGCCCACCTCCTCCGCTTGCAAAGCGGACGTAATGCGGGTCCAAACTCCAGTCTGTCTTCAGCCATGGTATTTCCAGGTGATGTCTTACGTGGCCTCAGCTTGAGCTGAAATTGTGAGGCTGAAGAACACCCATGTAGGAAGACTTTCTATGCTGGAAGCACAAAAGCATATTGTACAAATGCTTGATCTGGGCCTCCTTCTCATATGACAAACACTTATGTTAGTTTGATTGCAACTATGACAATATCAAAATTTCAAATTCCATTTTCTAGTATGATCATAGCCTCTATATAGTGGACGAGTGCAGGCTTCACATAACCAAAACAGTCTCCCAAACATGGCATCCGGGACACCAAATTTCTTTTACTGCACCACATGCGTAGCAACCGCCAAATCCCCAAGCAAAAATTCCTTAAATACACCCTAATGTGCCTATGTGCAAGCACACACACACACGCACACAGAGACACCCAGCCAGCCTTTTCACCTCCTACAGCACCTTCAATTAATCTTTGTCAGGGGGTAATCAAAAGGAGAGGGGACATGGGTGAATATAGATGTGTCAGCAATTAATCTAACTCAGTTTAATGGAGAGGGGGGTGGGAGCAGTGGGAATGAGGAGGCATGGTTGGGTGGTAACAGGATGGCCTTCTTTATTGGGGGAAGGGGGAAAGGAAGCGAGATTATACATTACAGGAAAGAAACAATTCAGGCTGCTGTGAAGATCCCTTGACAGTACCAAATCTCAGTTTTTAAAAGAGTATTTCAAGGGGGAGAATCATGTTTTGGGAAACAGTAATCCTATTTCTGCATAAACTTTCAACATTTGAAAATTCCACATGCTGTTTTAAACCCTCTTCCCTGGGCTTAGACATCTCATGGTCCATGCTGAAAATAAAGCCACTGGAATGCAGTTCATGTGTTAGGATTCACTGAGGCTCTGAGGGCCGATTCACACATTCAGAGTCCATGTGGCAGACATGGGCTGCTGTCAGTTGTGGACTGAGAGTTCTGTGCTGGGAGCTCATTTCCCAGGAACATGTGAGCTCAGTTTGGACTGGGACTGTGGCATGTGGGGAGAGGGTACTTAAGCCTTCCCCCCCATGCCATTTTCCCCATTTGAAAGGGTCCCAGTGAGCCACTATTTGCCCCACTGGGCCAATGGACTACATGTGCCACAACATCTGATTGTTCTGATGCACAGCCTGTACTCTGGACAAGAGGCTACTGTTAGGACAGCACGTGGGGAAACAGAATGGTTTCCAATAGGCAAAAGTGTATTTTCTATCGTTACAAGGAACATATCATAAAGAAAGCTGGGTTAGTTTTAGATGAAGGTGGAGTGAAAACTTGGGGCAGGGAGGAATATGTTTGAGATATGCAAATAATTCCACATTGCAGGCAGAAAATAGTGAAGACTTGAAATGACTGCTGATGAAGGTTAAAGCAGCAGGATTATAGCTGAACATCCAGAAGATAAAAGGAATGACTACTGGAGAATTACACAGCTTTAAGGTTGACAGTAAAGAAACTGAAAGAGAGTCCAATCCACGAGGAATGATTTGAACCAGTTCAACGCATATCCCCTGATACCTACTTCTTCCTCCAGGTGCCTCAACAAGACGGCATGATCACCTGTATCAAAGGCCGCAGGTTAATCCAATAAGAGCAACAGAGAGGCTTGGCTTTTGTCTACACTGAGATGGAGATCATCAACCAATGCTAGCAGAGCTATCTCTGTCCCATAGCCTGGCCTGAAGCCAGACCGAAAAGGGTCTAGAGTAGATGAGTTATCCAAGAAAATCTGGAGTTGGTCCACTACTGCTGTCTCACTTTGCCCAAAAATGGTACATTAGAGACCAGGTAATAACTGGCTAGTTCATTTTTCTGTAGGGATGTTTTTTTAAGTAGCAGATGGAGTGGCCAAGGGAGGGTGCCCTGAGTTGGTGACTGATTTATAAAAGTTGCTAAAGGTTTGTTGATACAGTCCTTATATGATTTTAACAGCCACGATGAGCAAATATCCAGGGTACAAGTAGTGGCCTTCACCGATCCCAGGATCTTGTCCACATCCACCATGGAAAATGGGTCAAAATAATGCATAAATAGCCCACATGGTGTATTAGGCCTTTCTTCTGGTGTACCTATATTATAACTGACATCCAGATCAGAGAGTATTCTCAGTATTTTATCTGTTTAAAAAATAGGCAGTTGTCTGTGTCTGGGACATTAGAGACTCAGAATAGCAAATTATTAACACATGCAGAGCTGTGCTGAGCAACTGGGATGAATGTGAACAAGCTGATGCTATAATAATTGAGAAGTAACTTTTCTTTGCTGCCATCATCTTTGCTTCATGGGTTTTAACAATTTTCTGTATAGCGTGATCTGTCAGATTCAGAACAATTTCTCTGCCAGTGCTGTTCTGGATGGCTCCCAACCCTTTTCAGATCACCCATTTCTGTGGTAAAACAGGGAGCTAGGTTTCATCCCAAGGGCAGGAGAGGCTGACAAGGGGCAACCATGTCGATAGCTTCAGGGAGCTTATTGTTCCATGTTTCTGCTGTGGCCTTGACAGAACACGCTTGGAATCCTGTGTCCCCCAGGGCTTTCTGGAATCCAGTAAGATTCATAAGCGGCCATGGGTGGACCATTTTAACTGGGGCCCCTCTCATTTGGGGTGTCAGGGCCATATTCACTTTGGCTTTAAGTAGGTAGTGGTCAGATCACAGGCGGAGGATAGACTGGCAGAATGAAGCGCAAGGGAAGCGGGGCAAAAAGACCCGGGCCAAGTTGTCGCGGGGCTTTCTGGTTGCACTGCATGGAATGATGTGGGACCATACTGGGGAGGAGGTGGAATGGAGCGTTCGCACTGCAGGGCAGCCCCTGGTGGCAGCGGCATGGTTGCGCATGGATTTGGTCCGTTTTGCCGACCTGCGCATGGGCGCATAGGTGCAGCAGCAATTGGGGCAGGATCCCATGGCTGGGAGCTTTAACTCCGCAAGCTGGAAGCATCCCCATGGGTGGCTGTGTGCTCAAGCACACAGCATACAAGGGCGGTTATGCCAGATCAGAGAGTTCACATTACCGGCGCCGCTTGATTGCGGCTTATTTGCGTCCACACTTCCAGGAAGTGGGATCAACATGCACCCAAACAGCTTGACACAGGTTTCACCAGGTAACCTTTTAAAGCGGGATGAAAACTCTTCAGGACAGGTTGGGTATGGCATGGGAACGCCAGACAGCTGTGGCTGTGTGAGCCGACCCTCTTAATCCGCTTGTGAAACGTGCCTATATTGGGCCAAATTGCCAGTCTGAACTTGGCCACAGTTCAGGATGAATCTCCAGCCCTGAAACCAAACCTTCCTTCAAAGGCTCAGTGCAAAAGATTAAATCCTAGGTGTGACCACTTTCCTGTGTTCAGCCAGTCAAAATTTGGTAAAGACCCAAAGCCGTCAAAGGAGCTATAAACTTCTGGGCCTGTCCCAATGATAGATTGTTGGTATGAATGCTGAAGTCCCCCAGAATGATCAGTCTAAGAGTCTCCAGCACCACATCTGACTGTACTTCTGCCAGTTCATAAAGGGGAACTAGACTGCCGGTAGACAAGAAGAATGCCTAATCTAACCTTAGTCCATAATGTAAGGGGCATACAGACAATGCCAGTGATAGTTTGCACTGGAAGTCTGTAGAAGTTGAAAGATTCACAGAGGATAATAGCTGCCCCGGTCTGGGAACTCGCAGTTGACTCTTGCATGTCCCTTGCATGACCCCAGGAGCTGCCCTGACAATGCTGGCCCCCACAATTGAGGCCAGCACTGTGTGTGTATGGAGACAACCCAAGTGAGGGACACCCTTGCCATCTGCCATGTCATGCCCCAGAGAAGTGTATCCAAGAGAGCTGCCTGTGATGGGAGGGAAGAGACACTGGCAGCCCCCATACTGGGCTGTTCCAACTGCCCTTTGCCAGGGTCTCCCCTCCCTCCAGGCTGTTTGGGATGCCTGGCAGTTGTTCTGGGGATCAGCTGGCCAAGCAACCCTGGAACCCCTTGCCTTGAAGGATTAGGGCCTTATGCAGCAGATTGCAGCAGCATCAACAGCCTTAAATGGAGCAGTTGCAGAGTATTTCCCCATGTGATCAGGAAGTGTTATTTGGATGTCTACAACATGAGCCTCGGGGCGGGGGTGGGGGGGTGGGAGGGGTTCTCTGGCAAATGGAGCGTGCCCAGGGGGTGGAACCGTAGGCCCTTACAAGGCCCCACATTCATGGCTGTGGATGTAGGGTTGCCAAGTGTGTAATACTCACCGGCGGGGGGAGTCCCCCGTCCGCCGGGAGCTTCCTCGGCGCGTGCGCTTTGCGCGCATGCCTGGCGACGTCACCAGAAGTAACATCACTTCCGGGTGATGTCATTACATTTGAGAAGTTGTCCTGGCTGGACGACTTCGGGGGCGGGGTTACCCCCGCCGGCCGAATGCTGGCCAGCAGATCGGGAACCCCTGTAGCGGGGGATCCTCCGCCCCCCGGGCTGACTTGGCAGCCCTATGTGGATGGCATGCATCACTGCACATGTTTCTGTTTAGCATCTGTACCAGGTGATGGTTCAAAAGGGAGGCCTGGGAGGATGACCGGTACATTTCCTGCCACTCTGCTTAGTCATCAGTCCTGGCCTGGCTCCTGGAGGATCCTCCCTGACCTCCCTCGGATGCATGCTGTGCGAGGGACAGCTCAACCTGCCTCCTCATGCCCTCTGGGAACAGCAGGGCACCTAGTCAGCTCCTGTGCACTTTTGCCTCCCCCTACCCTACTGTGCTGAAAATGCAACAATATCAGTCAATCAGTGAGCATTTTACAAGGCAGAATAACAACATCTGAATCCAATAGTAATGATTTCTACTCAAACAAAATAATGCAGTTGGGCTGGCATTGTAAAATGGGTGGAAAATAAACATGAACAATTCATGCAAAAATATCCACTGAAGGCAACAAGGCAAGTGGTGTGGGAGAAACTTTACACAAGTCATCTCCTGAGCTCAGGACTATTTTTGGGAAGGAACGCACAGGAACAGAGTTCCGGCTGGCTTCTGAGTTGGCCACGCCTACAGCCTCCCCCTCCTGAGTTCCCCAGGCACCTTGCAAGCCGTGGGGCAACTGTGGAAGCCAAGCCAATCCAGGTTTAAACTGCCTTCCCTCCTCAAGTTCCCCAACTGCGGGGCACCTGGGGAAGCTGATCCAGAAACTGCCTTCCTTCCTTCGGGTTCCCCATGCGCCCCGCAAGCCGCAGGGTACCTGGGGAAGCTGATCCTGGGAGGGAGTTGTGTGGCCAGGGGTGTGGCCTAATATGCTAATGGATTTCTGCTGCTGGGTGTGGCCTATTATGCTAATGAGTTCCTGCTGGGCTTTTTCTACAAAAAAAGCCCTGCCTGAGCTGATCCATCCAGCCAATGGCATCCAGCAGCTGTAACCGGCGGAAGTCTGAGGAGGTGGGGATATGGAGGAGCCCTGCCAGTGCAATGGTGTTCCATCACTTTGATTTTATTTATTTGTTTTATTTATTTATTTATTTGATTTATAGCCCTCCCTCCTTTGTACAACTTTGATAGAGTTTCAAATAAATCCTAGAGAGACAGAAGTCAAGTTCTGGGTTTTTACCACAAGAGACATATTGCCATTGGGCTGATAGAATTATTTTAGTTTTATTTTTCTCCTGCTGGCTGACAAAACGGGAGTGGGGGTTGCTGGTGGGAGGTCTCCCACCATAACAGGAGACCTGGCAACCCTATTTTGTTTCCAAGGTTGAATATCATTCCTACAATGGTTTTACAGGGGAGATTTTTGAATAAGTCCTACTCTGACAGAATCTGCCCTTGTAGCCTTAATAGGGTAGAGACATCCTTCCATGCCCTGCTTGAATGCAGGTTTTTTCTTTGAGAGTATAATGGATCACTATATTAAGCCTTTAATCAACCAACCCACCCCCCCCTTCGGAAACCCTGGCTCTTTTGCTAAGCAATAAGGATCCCAAGTTCACTCTGGCAACTGCAAAATTTGTCTCAGTCCTTTTAGCCCTTGCATCAAAAAAATAAGAAGCACATATCATCTGCTGCTCAGGATCTGTGAATCAATGAGCTTGTAAGGGTATAAAAGGAAAGGAAACGATATAAAAGCCTAGCGACATAATTACATGCATGCATGGATGCAACTGTTTTTCCTGGAGGAAAACAGATCTCCCCCTCCCCCCCTGAACACAGCTTCTTCACTCCAAATCACCCTTTCCCAAGGATGGAAAAGCAGCCTTCAGGCTTGTGCTATGCGTGTGCACACACACACACATTACGGCCCTTCATTGTCAGCCTGTTTGGTTCCCGTAAGCACTCCCTCTCTTTCCCTAACAGACTCCTACCCCAACATTAACTTTTCCCAATTCATTTTTATAATCCTTTCTTTTTCTCTTCTCTATCTTCCTTTTCCAGAAAAGGAAACTCGGTTTTTCAAGAGGAAAAAGGGCAAATTCCAATAGAAGAGAAGAAGAAGAAGAGATTGGATTTATATCCCGCCCTTCACTCACTTAAGAGTCTCAGAGCGGCTTACAAACTCCTTTCCCTTCCCCTCCCCACAACAGACACCCTGTGAGGTAGGTGGGGCTAAGAGAGCTCTTTCCCAAGCTGTCCTTGAGGGAACAGCTGGCACAGAGCTATGGCTTGCCCAAGGTCATCCAGCCAGGTGCAAGTGGAGGAGTGGGGAATCAAACCCGGTTCTCCCAGATTAGAGTCCGTGCACTTAACCACTATACCAAACTGGCTCTCCATACAATGCTGGCAGTGATTTTAACAAATTCAAAAAAATTGGGCTGGAATTTGAAATTCTGGATGAAACTAACGGCCGTCCAAACACACAGTAAATCCCACTGACACTGGACAATATTTGGTCCTCTTCATTTGACATGCCAATGAACATTATCTCCTGGTGCTGGTACATCCACACCAAGCTTTGCCTTTTCAGTTAATGTTAGCTGAAGTCCCACCCATTCCACCTCCTACCCACTCCATTGCAAAGCTTATAGGCTTCTCCCCTCCCCTCCCCTCCTCTCCTCTCCTCTCCCTGCCTGCCTGCTTGCCTGCCAGGAATGCTCTTATAATCCCTAGTTCCCCCCCACACCCTGTGTGGAGAAGCAAGATTTAGCTCCCATCTCTGCGCTCCTGACTTGGACTTTTAATATTTTAATTGAGTGAATTGGCCCGGAGTAGTCTATTGAACTCTACCTGACCTCTTAAATAACAGGTCAAGGATTTAGCTTTTGCGGCTTTGACCCTTTCCCTTATCTGCTAATGCTGCTCCTCTCTCAATTAGCTGCCTGCCCCGCACTCAGCAAAAGTTTGAACCTCTTTGCAGGCGCCTGAATGGCTTCCCATCATTCGCACGTGGGTTATATACAACTGTGGCCCTGCAACGGAGATAATTTATGGCATTTGTGCTGCGGGTTGCTGCCTCCTAGCTTCAGCTGGCTGAATCTCACCTTTCCTGGTGGCTGCCAGAACTGGTCAAATGGGGACCTCAAGAGAAAATCACTTTATTACTCGAATGTAGCCAGCTGTCGTTTGCTTTTGACCAGACTGGGTTCCATGCTGTTAATACAGCTCCCACTTATCACTTCTGGAGACCAAGACTAGCTTTGAACACTCATATTCTCACATTGCAAGTAGCAGAATGCTAGAATTAAACAAGTGGGCCCTTGGAGTCCCTTGGTGAAGGTTTCTCAGTATTAGTTCTACACCCACCTACTTTTGTAACCAAAATAAATCGCTTAGTATTCAACTCAGCATCAGTTCTATGGCATTTCCTCCAACTCTTGATCAGTATTTTACAGTGATGGAACACCAGGGGTCATTGCAGGGGTCTTTGCCTGCTATACCCTATCATTGTGTGAGGGACATCCTCTCTATCCCTACAGTCTGTGTCCTGGGACATATGGTGGAGCATGGCAGCCTGTGGTTAAGAAAGCCAACAAAGGAAGAGTTTAGAACTCAGCTTTATCTTAAAGTCTGATGTTTAGCATGGAATCCCTGCGCCCACATATGACCTATATCGAGGCGTGTTGTGGTCAGGGTAGGGTAATGAAAATGTTATATGTACATGTTCGAATGTACTGTCTTGTATTTCTAATAGCAATGGGTAACCCGGATGTGTGGATTAAAGGCCACAAGGCAGGATCTGTTTTTTCCAAACTTGGGATGGCTCCTAGGAACCAATACATCAAAAGTTGAAGAAAAATAATAATTGGGGCTTTTTTTTTTTTTAAAGTCCAAAACAAAGAAGCCTGGCTAACATATTGGCTAACAGCCATCCAAAATGCTGTATAAACTTCTTTCTTTTTTAAAAAGCAGGGTCAGCAGGGGAAAGTAAATCATGGAGATATGGTTGAGTGAGGAGAATTGGGCAATTGAGCCGGTTGGGGAAAGGGGGAGGGGTAAAAGATGATTGGGTGGGTTTGTGGGGAAGAAACCCAGGAGAGTAGGTGGATTGGGATGGGAGCAACAGAGGCAGAACAAGAAAGAAAGAAGAAAGGGCTAGAGGGGATGACATTTCCCCATACCCACATGTCTCCACAGATCCCTGTCTTGTTTCCTTTTCTACTAATATTGCAAATTCAGGTCCTGAGCTCTAGAATATAAAATTCCAGATTCAAATCCCTGCCCAGTTGTAAAAGAATCTCACTGGAATTGCATCCTACTCCGTAGTAGGCTTGACAACCTCCAGGTGGGGCCTAGAGATCTCCTGGCATTACAGCTGATCTCTACACTACAGAGGTCACTCCCCACAGAGAAAGCGGCTGCATTGGAAGGTGGACTCTCTGGCCTTATACCTTGCTGAGCCCCCTCTCAGCTTTCGTGGTTCTACTCCTAAATCTCCAGGAATTTCTCAGCCTTGAGCTGGCAACCCTTCCCCATAGAGGGCTATGATCTGATATCAAGCATAAATATGGATAAACAAGTTTAAGCGCAGTGCTGTGGGTCTGCCTGCCAACACCTCCTCGGATGACACCCAGCCCTTGGATGCTGCAGGAAGACTCACCAGACAAGGTGGAGACTGTCAGGTGCAGATGGGGAATCTCAGGCTGCAGTCAGCATGCCACGCCCTCAGTCCGGCAGCCTGGGGTCTGGAGCTGAAGCAGAGGCCCTACAGCCGCCAACCTCACCCCCAGGGTCACCAGAGACTTTGGAATGCCAGAGACGGTGGGCCCAGAGGGCAGCACAGGAGTGGCACTGCAGTGCACAATTGGCAGCCTCAGCACCAGTCAACCTCTGCCTGTGAGCTGGAGTCTTTGCAGGATCAGCCCTGTAGGCTGTTCTGCCATTGGTGACTTGCACCTGTCCCTGGATAACTCAGCAGGCTGATGTAGTAGTCGTATATATTGTTACGGTCAGCGACCAGATCAGTTAAGCAACAAACAGTTAACAATATTTCCATAATACAATCAGATATGATCCCATAATACAATCAGATATGGTACCATAGAGTTTTGGGGGCGATTGCTAGAGCGTTGCCCTGGTAACGTGCCCAGCGTGATGATGTCACTTCCAGGTGATGTCATCACGCTGGGGCAGTCGGCCCGATCGGGCCAGATCGGGGGTGGGGTTCCCCCCATGGGCCGAATCCGGGCTGGCAAATTGGGGACCCCTTTAGCGGGGGATTCCCCGCCCCCTGGGATGACTTGGCAGCCCTAATGCTTATTGGCTCTTGTCCCAGGTGCCTGCCTGAATCCAGACACTCAGACAGTAATGAATAGTACTCACTAGAGAAAGTGTGTGAGGTATCCATGCATCTTCAAGGAATTTACATGGGCATAGATTGCCAAAGTGGTTGCCAAAACAGTGGGTGGTGTTGTTCTGCGCTTATAGATATCAGTTCTTAATCAAGAAACCACATTCAAATGTGCAAATATATGGAATGCCATGTGTCACAGCAATCATCAGTCACTAGATGGAAGTCAGAATATTTCTAACTGAAAGCAGATTCTGATTGCATGGCTGGGCTGAGAGCCACCTTAAAATGTTCTCCATGACCAACCTCTTTGTGTTTCTTTAGAGGACCCAGCTTTAATCTGTTCTCTTCCACTTTGCAACAATATGGCTGTCCCAGAACACAAAAATACGCTGCATGTTGTGGGCATGCTGAGGACTCTCACAGCTATCTTAGGTTTTCTGCTTATTGTAAACAAACACTTGTAGCAGCTTCATTGTGGCTGTTGGCTAGACTTGGGGAGAGGAGGGTGGCGTTAGTGAAACCATGTCATTAGCATGATCAAAAAGTCCATTTCATATGAAGCTCATAAAACTGTGCATGCAGCCAGAGCCCAAGGTCACAAAGTGACATCATCATGCCTCCTCTCAGAACTCATCTCAGCTTCTACCATCACAAATGCTGGTAACTAACATCCAGGAGGGGGCATATTCTGCTGCCTTCCAGTTAGGCCTAGAGGGTCCCAGGTGACCTCACTGAAAAGGCAGGATGTAATGTCTGCATCTTGCCTTGAACACAGATATTTTTGCAAATCAAATACTGCATCAGCTCTCAGTCTTCTTTCTCACCTCCAGGTAGGCTATCTTTAGTAGGTTTTTTAAAGTTAATGTTGAACATGCATATTGATTCATTTATAAACTTATTCAAGGAAAAAAGATGGACCGACATATGGATGGATGCAAAACTGGTCTGGGGTAACTGTGTGGGAGGTATACTGGTGGCATCATCTGTGCTGGACAGCCGGCAACCATTAAACCTGGCTTTGCCCTTAGTGTAATAAAAATCAGAAATTTGGATTTTTTCCCAAAGCTTGCTCGAGATGAAAAAACTGTCCATGTATGGTTGAAGCTGCCTTATACTGAGTCCTCAGATCACTGGTCTATCAGGGTCTCTGTTGGCTACTCTGAAAGGCAGTGGCTCTCCAGGGCCTTAGCCAGAGATTTTTCAGATCACCTCCTACATCAGGGGTGGGCAAACTGCGGCCCGGGGGCCACATGCGGCCCGCCACAGAGTTTTTTGCAGCCCGCCAAGAAGATTTCAGGACTTCAAGAAAATTGAGCCTAAATTCAATTTGCTCTCTTATTCCATCACTGCTGATATTGATACAGCACCTGAGGAGCTGCAGCTTGAACTTACTGACATGCAGTCAGATCACATTGTGAAAGAAATGTTTAATGCTGTGACTACCACTATTTTATTTAATTTATATTTATTGATTTTTATGATACAATTTATACCTTTTCTGAAATGCAAAGTTAACTAATGAATGCAATCATTTTAAAAGGTGCGGCCCTCCGCTAACCTCCGCTCCCACAAAGTGGCCCCCGAGCCAAAACAATTGCCCACCCCTGTCCTACATGATCCTTTTAACTAGAATGTTGGGCTGAACCTGGGAATTTCTGTATACAGAGTATGTCGTCTACCACTGATGTGCTTTAGATTGTTAAAAGGGCATTCCTACCACTTCTGCCACATTTAAAGTATGGCCACTGTAATGTAATTCTTGGTTGATGTCACACACAGCCAGAGACTTGGGAAACTTCATACCAGATTATTATCACTGAAGATTTTGAGGAAGACCGTAGAGGCCGAAACAGGTACGGTCCTGTTGGTCATTTGATATATGCATCAACTATGTATGTAAAATTGTCAACTTTGTCTGTAAAATGACGAAAGCTTATTTCAAGCTCATGTTGATGTTCTATAAAGTCTGACTTCAGACAGTTTGTTTTTAATCTTTTAATATTTGCTATTGTGTATACCATAAATTATATATATATAGTTAACATTTATCTTTTAAGTTAGCTTGACCCTTCAAACAGTGCTGGTATATTTTGGGTTGAGTTTGTCTTCCCTTTTTTCATCCATGTGTAAAGTGTTACACGTATCTCCATACTCAGCAACTTGCCTAGTTACAAGTGGATGGAAAGCAGAAGTAATGAGGAAGTAAGATGCTTCTTTTCCAGGCCTGCATTAAGGGGCCAAAACCAAAACATATATCCTATAATCCGACAATATCTAAAAGTGCCCCCCCCCCGCCATCTTCCTATACTGGACAAAGAATCAAATTTGGGCCATGCTGTAGTGCAGTCATGTCCACAAAAGATGCTGTAAAGTCCTCAGCATCTGGAGGCAAGCTTATAACTGCCATTTTTCTCTGTTTCCCAACATGGAGGCTATTTAGTTGAGTAAAGGCTTTAATTGTAATTTAATTATAATTTAGCTTGTTTGGTCTGGAGTTTTCCCAGTAGAAGGAGACCACAGTTTTAGCCAAGTCTCTTCTGAGCTCCTTAATTTCAGAGCAGAAATCCTCTGGCCATCAGGCTGTTCTCTCTCTCTCTCTCTCACACACACACACACAGAGTTATAAGCTTGCCTCCAGATGTTGAGGACTTTACAGCATCTCTCTCTCACACACCACTCAGAGAGACAGATGTTGATACCCCTTTGCTCTAGGAGACATTGTGACTCTTTTTTCAGGAGAGCACCATCTCCTGAGCACAACCACCATAGAGTTGTCCTGGTAGCTGCCTCTGTTATGGTAAGTCCAGACTGAGCTCTCTCACAGGCTTCCTGCTCTTAGCTTTCCCTTGCTCCAGGCTTTCCACTTCCCCTTGCTCCAGGCTTTTGAGGATTCTAGCTTTTCTGGGCTTCCCCCCCCCCCCCCCATGGTCATCCTGCTCCTGACTACCTTCTTGCTGCTTTTTGGTGACTTTCTCTTGGCTTGACTCCATTTATGCCCACATGGCTCCGCAGATGACATCAGTCCTGCCTGTATCGGACATCTTCTCTTCCCAGTCCCCAGAGTGGGTTTGCAACTGTTTTTAAACTCAATTAAACTAAAAGAGGAGGTATGGACAAGTAAATGTGCTTGTGATATCATAAATAATAAAAAAGGCAGAGTAGTGCATCTGAAATATGGGAGGGGGTCATAGGCGTAAACTACGGGGGGGGGGGCTCGAACCACCCCTGAAATTTCCCGGGGTGGGGCGCAGCCACCCCCGGGAAAATGGAGCACCCAGGCCGGCTGGCTGGCCGGCTGTCGCCGCCATCGCCTCTCCCCCTGCTTCATTCCTCCCTACCTCCATCCAGGAACCAGTTGGGCAAATGCGGGGCCAATGCAGGCGGGGGGGGGGGAGGCGGGGGGGATATCGAACTTGTGCCAACAGGTGCGGGCTGCCACCTCGTTTGCCCACCTGCCGGCTGCTGCCATTGCCACCTCCCCCCCCCGGGACTGACCTGGCACGCTGGGCAGTTGCCCAGCTGGCCCCACGGAGGCAGGAGTGGCCAGGCTAGGCCAGTCCGGGGGGGGGTGGGGACATGGTCCCAGTGCGCGCGTGTGCGCTTCGCGCACAAGAGCCCTCACCCCCCCCCCCGGGGATTTTAAAAGTCAACGCCTCTGGAGGGGACAAAGCGGACAGCTGACCAAATGGTAGACTTGTTAGAATATGAGTAAACTGGGCATAATGCAAAGCAGGGTTGCCAGGCACCAACAGGGGATGAGGGGAGGGGGAGGGTTTCAAGATCCAGACTGAGAAACTCCTGAAGATTGGGGGATGGAGCTTGGGGAAGACAGGGACCTCAATGAGGAACAGTGCCCTAGATTCCAACCTCCAAAGCATCCATTTTTCTCCAATGGAACTGATATCTGTAGTCTGGAGATGAGCTGTAATTCTGGGGGATCTCCAGGTTCCACCTGGAGGCTGGCATCCCTAACGCAAAGCCAGAAGAAAACTTGGTTCATCCCCAAAGCAAAGACCTCACTGTGATGTCTTTTTGTTGCATTTGTCTACAAACAGAGGTGGAAGTTGTTGACCTGTGTGACTTAGTGTAAGGGGCTATGCTCCAACATGATTATTCCTATCTCTATCTGCAGGAACTCTTGGTGGAACTCTGTGGTTCTGTGGTATGCCTTAAGCAATGGTTCTGGTTTGATGTCCTGGAGGAAACCAAATCCCACTCCACCCCCTTGCTGTTTTTATATTGCTCCCTCTCTCTAGAGCGTTGCGTTTAATAGTGTAGGTTCTCCAGGTATGAACTTTAACTCACAAATATTATATAAGGAGTATAGTCATGCCTCAGGTACTGTTGCTTGGTGTCTGTGACATCACAATTGGAGCATCGCAAGCCTTCCATCTCCATTGGTGCCGTTGACTGGAGACAGATGATATCTTTTCCGAAAATTGGAGGTCTTGGAGAAGGGAGTGTGGAGGCTCATCTATCGTTTGAGTTTGGTAAAGAGACTTTGCAGGGTTTGTATCATATTGATCAGTGGTGACAATGGGCCAAAGGAAGCAGCACCTCTTGTACACTGCTTTCAGCTCACATCTGTAGCCTGCATTTATTTCTTAGATTGCCTTTGTTTTCTCCCTAGCCTCAGGCAGGATGACTACTTCTCAATGGCATCACCAAAGTTGTGTACGCTTTATACCCCCAAAAAATGATTTTAAAAATTCAAATTTATTAAATTTAAAATTCAATAAATATATGGGATTGGGTGCAATTGACAACAGATTGGAACAAATACCACCGAAAAGTGCTAACAATTACAAACATTTTTTTGAAAAAACAAATGCCTGGCGAACTTATGTTTAAAAGAGATAACGTATATGGGAAGGCAGAATGTTTTTTTCTGCTCTTGTGGCTGTCAGGACAAGCCAATGACCACGGTCTCCTCTGTTCAGTTAGCAGGACTCCCATCTCTGTTCTGAAGAGGCAACAAAGAAGAGCTGCTGTGTAAGCAAAGCAAACTCTCATGTCACCTCTGTGAGAAGACTCTGTGTGTGTGTGTGTGTCTCCCTCCCTCTCACCCTCCCTCCCTGTCTCTCTCTCTCTCTTGCCTTCGGCTGTCCAGTCATGCCACAACATTTCCAATTTTGCCTCCACTGAGGTTCGCTGCCATTTCACATTTCTCATTAGCAGCAGCTGCCTTGTCCATTCAGGTAGCCAGTGAATTTACAGGGATTGTCAGCTCAGCTTTTTATGAGAAATAGAAGGGAGAAGAAAAGGACAAATGCCAGGATTTGTAAGCCCCATAAAACCTTGCCCAGCTCCAGATTTATCTCTGCTCCGGCCCAGTGAAGAGAGCAGCTTCTGGTTACCGCAGGCCTGTTAAATTAGCACTGGGCCCTGCATTCCAGGGTATAAATATCTGCCATTGTAATGCTCAGGAATGCAAGCATGTTGGGGTCTAAAATTAAAGAGGCAGGAATAAGGCTTCTCGAGTTACCAGAAACAAGACTCCATTGTGTTCCCATTGGGCTCTGGCCTGATGCAGGAAAGTTGCCTGTTAGTATTTAGAGACCACTCCAGGTTAAATGCATGAGCCAAGCGGGCCATTCAGTTGAAAATTATGATACACTTCTTTAATTGAAACCCTCTTGACTGCACAGTTATCTTGCTCCAGAATTCCAGTTGCTTGCCTTGGTGCAAGACAGAGACCATTCTGGGGAAGCTGAGTCCAGGACCCCAAGAGTTTGCCCCCAAGTCTTGATGTTACTGATGGCTGACATTTGTGCGTGTGTTTCTAATTTTTTACATCTCTTCCTGCACAACGCTGCTCAGGCTTGCAGTCACTGAAGTCACACACAAAAAAGACAAGGCCTCATTTCCCCACAATAACCCTGCAATCCTGAACCTCTTGAGAAGGGGGCATTTCTCCTTGGGCAACCCAAAATGGAAGCCTGCTGTACTCTTAGGCACAACCAGATTTGTCCTTAGAAAGGCCTGGAACTTTGTCATCTGTAATGTACCCTGCTACATGTCTGGACATGTTTGCCAGGCATTCCTGTAATGGTAATTGATACCAGCCAGGAGCACATAGCCGAGACACCAACCTGAGCTTCACTCCCAAAGAACAATAGACCCTAGGATCCTGATTGTCCCCCTATCAGAGGCTTAGGATATTCAAATGGTCCTATGATAGCCTCTGGTAGGAACCTAATCCCTGTTTATCCAATCCCCTGTGGGGGCGAGGTCAGGGGTGTGGTTTATCTGTAAATATAAGCAGGCCCCCCGACCACCCTCCCTCATGCTTCCACTGACCACCTAATAAAAAGAGCTTTGTTTGAAATAACTCCATGGCCTTCTGAGTCCAGTATATTTCACATCCAAGACGCCCCTGTGTTTAATGTAGGAGGCCAGCGATGTAGTCAGCTCACACGGGAGCTGCCAATAACTAGCTGTAGCTGGTGAAGGGGTGTGGTGGGTTGTAACTGAGAATGAGGGAATCGGCAAAGCTTCTACTGATGAGTGTTGGCAGAGGGAGGGGACAGTGGGTCAGCAGTGCATTGTACAGATAGTTAATAGGATTGGCCCATGCCTGGGCAGATCAGTGCTGGCCAGTAAGGAGATGTGCTCTTGCAGGGTGCTGTCCCAGATGTTCCCTGCACCCAGCACCAGCTTGCTATATCTTTTCATCACCATGTAGGGCCCAGGATGATTACTTCCAACCCCCTCACCTCCCAGGCCACATTTGCAAAGTAGCCCATCTGACTTGATGGACAAGTAGAGCTCATCTGGGGTTGAAGAGCAAGGTGCGTGGACTACAGCTGTCATCTAGCCTTTTTCACTGCAGAGCTATAGAATCTGAGAATTCAGAGGAACTGGTAGATCGTGGCAATAGACCAGGGGTGGCCAACCTGTGGCTCGGGAGCCACACGCGGCTCTTTCACACATATTGTGCGGCTCCTGGCAGGGCGGCTGGGGAAGCAAAGGGGAGGCATGCTTTTTCTCTCTTCCTTCCTTCCTTCCTTCCTTCCTTCCTTCCTTCCTTCCTTCCTTCCTTCCCTCCTCCCTCCCATCTATTTGCTTTCCTAGTTTCTCTCTCTCTCTTTCTTTCCACTTCTTTAATTCTTTCTTTCCATCTCTCTCTCTCTCTCTCTCTCTCTTTCAATATCATTAGCAAACAAGTAATATCATTATCAATAACCGGTTTTCCTTGTTTGTTTTTATTTTTGGCAGTCCCATTTAACGTTAATAAAAAGCAAATTTGCATATTTTTAAAAATAAAAACGTGTGTGTGATATTTGTTCCTGTCTTGCAGCTCGCAGACATCTGACGTTTATTCTATGTGGCTCTTACGTTAAGCAAGGTTGGCCACCCCTGCAATAGACTATTATGATGGTATTGGGCTACACTGCAATAGTAATTACTGATTTTTTAAAAAAAACAAAAGCCCTCTGGTGACACAGCAGGGGGAAACACAGGGACAACTTGACAATTGTTTGGTGTGGACACCAGTCATCCTATCCTGCAGTAGCATCACAGTTGACAATGACAAAGTCAGAGGCAATCCATCTCTTGGTGCTTCAGTTCCAAAATTCATGACTTCCCTTTTCAGATTGAATTAGACCTTTTTGGTATTCTTGTGCTGTTTAGGAGACGGGAGTGTGCCTACTACTGGAAAATAAGAGTGACCAAGAGACAGAAGTTGCTGACTGGCTGTCCGAAAACACCGTTATGGATTTCAACACAAGAAGCCTTCTTTAGACGGGAAATGGTAACTAATCACAACTGGTTAACATATCACAATATAATAGAGTTTCCACAAGGGGAATATAAAATGAAAACGAGAGAAGATTTGACAGCACAAGGATATAGTTGTCAATGGTTTTTCTATGCACAACTATCAAAAAGGTTTCAAACTGATAAAAGGTTGTATGGATTCGAGCAATCTATGACTGTATTTGAAGCAGAATTATGTAAGAATTATGAGCATCTTATCACTAAAATGTATAAACTTTTGTTGAAACTGGAGAGAGAACAAGTTAAAGAACTGATGATTAAATGGGCAAAAAACTTTGGACATAATATGCAAATTGAACAATGGGAAAATTTGTAGTTGAAGGGGCTTAAATTTACATTAAGTTCTAGTCTGAAAGAGAATTTTTATAAAATAATGTATCACTGGTTTATGTCACCAGATAAATTAGCCAAAATGTATAAAAATGTTTCGAATAAATGTTGGAAGTGTGAACAGCATGAAGGGACATTTTATCACCTATGATGGACATGCAATGAAGCGAAAAAATATTGGATACAAATACATTTATTTATCCAGAAGATTTTAAATATTAATATACAAATGAAACCAGAGGCTTTTTTTGCTGGGACTAACGGAGAAACAGTGCTAAAATACTCATAGAACATTGTTTTTGTATATGACAATGCCAGCAAGCTGTTATACACTCAAAAGTGGAAAACTTCGATACTACCTACAATAGAAGAATGGCTGGTGTAGTCGATGGAGTTGGTAGAGATGGCCAAACTTACCTCTTTGATTAGGGAAAGACACTATCTAAATTTATTGCTACTTGGAAACCCCTTATAGACATTTTCCATGGAACAAAAAAACAAATAGTGGTTCTGAAGATTAAGAGGCAAAAAATAAGATTATAGGGAAAGAAGATGTATTTTTCTTATTGTAACTTTATAGAGTAAGGGTGCAACATGTAAATGTATATTTATCTGTCACAGAAAAAAATCAGTAGTTATTCCATCTTCATTTCATTACACTTCACTTCATTACAACTGTTGTAATGTTTATTCTTTTTCATTCTTTGTTCAAAACTCTTAATAAAATTCATATTAAAAAAAGAAGAAGTCGCTAACTGGATTTCATTTGTATGAAAATAAGCCCACACTTTCATTGTAAGGATTGTCAACATTTTTACTCACTTCTATAATTTACCGGTCCTTTGATACTGAGATAGTACTAGCTGACCATGTTGACCATGTTCTCCATGTTCTCCATGTTGTGAAAGTGTCTTGGTCTGCTGATTCCTGCAAATTAAAATACTTTTTAAGACTCAGGAACTGGCCACAAGGTGTTTCCTTCCAGATAAGTTGGCAACCATATTTTAAGGCAAGCAATGAGTGTTAACTTTAACACATTCCTACTTTGCAAACTGCGATGTGCTACTGGGAAATTAACATACATTGTTAATTTCCCCCCTTCTTTTCAACCAAGCTTAGTTGTGGCTGTATTTTTTCTTCCCCAAGCAGCGCTGCTTCGGGGGTCCTCCTCTCTACCTACAGGGCCTCTAGCTCTGGCATTCTCCTTCATCCATCTGATAGGCATTTTTTTAAAAAAAGCCAAACCCTCCCCCAATAGCTACATGAATTTTAAGCACAACCAGATGTTGGAGGTGAGGCTGATGAACCCCACCCTGCTCCTTTGTGCTCTCCAAGGAGGCTCTTGTGGGAGCATTATAATCTCAACTTCTCTTCTTTTACCTTTTAAAAAAAGTTTTAAAAATCAGAATCTTTATTCATTCCAGCAGGCGATGGAGCTGGCTTATATATTGCCTTGACAGGAAGAGAATTGGTTCAGGATGTTCCAAGTAGCTGGGAAAGGCAATGGCTTTGCTTATGTGATGGATAAATCTCACCTTGTCTGAGTTCAAACCCAGAATTGTGTAAACAGGGCTGTATGCATAACGTAACACTTTGGCTCTGTTCTCATCACCACCAAGGAAGGGCCTCTCAGAATGTAATCTTCCTGACTTTCAGAAATGATAGCAGAAAACTTTTTGGAATTAATTATCCATATTTCTGGAGAGCAAATTCTAGAAGAATCAAGGATCCTATGAACTGGGATGCCTGTGCTGAAGACACTGCACTGGCTGCCAATAGCATACTGAATTCGCTTCAAGGTGCTGGTACTCACCTTTAAAGCCCTATATAGCCTTTCCCCATATATACTCCAGAGAGCACTACTAGAGTTACCAAGTCCCCCCGGGAGGTGGGGAAACCCCCGCTTGATTGGTCCGTTCCCCGGATTGGGCCACCGGGGGAACCCCATCCCCAAATTGCCAGGCTGCGGAGATGTGCCCAGCGCGATAACATCACCTGGAGGTGACATCATCACTTCAGGCATGTTTCGGAGGGGGGAACGCTCTATAATTCGAGGGAAAACTCTATGGTTTCCCCTCGAATTACAGAGGTCCCGCCCCAACGTGCCTGACACGATGATGTCACTTCTGGGTGACGTCATTGCGGTGTGCGTGCTCCACGCGTGCACCAGAAGACTCCCAGAGCAGCAAGAACTCCCCCCCCCCCAAATAAAGGTAAGACTTGGCAACCCTAAGCACTATGGGCTGGGTCTCAAAACCGACTGACTCTCCTGGGCCCCAAGAATGCCAGGCTCACTGGTACCAGGGCCAGAACCTTCTCAGTGGCAGCTCCATACTGGTGGAACGAGCTCCCGGAAGAGATCAGGGCCCTGCAGGATCTTTTGCGATTCTGCAGGGCCTGCAAGACGGAGCTCTTCCACCAGGCTTTCAACTAGGAGCCAACCTTACCACTACCATCAACAACCGTGGTTATGGGCCTGACCTCAGCACCGAGATCGACCTATATTGGTGTGTGACTTAAGAGACCACCAAGCTGGAAACTGTGTGTAGTTTACATTCTATAGTACGCCACTTTGAGTAATGAAGGAATTATTAGCACTTTATGATTTTTATGTATTATTGCAATTGACTGTTTTAAATGTTTTTACCTGGATTTTATGGTACTCTGTACCGATTGTGTAAGCTGCCCTGAGCCTGCTTGCGGGAAGGGCAGGGTATAAATTGAATAAATAATAATTATTATTATTATAGGTCTAACAAATCCAGTTTAAAAATGGAGCCCAATACAGATTAGAACCATCATTTCATGTTGTAGGTCCTGAGATACATTTGTAAGATCAGTCCACGGAAGAGTGCTGATGGTGATCCGTAAACCAAGGGACACTGCAAATTTCAGCACAAATTTGACAGTTGAATATAACTGGTGTGATGGCCACAATCAAGGTGAGCCATTCTCCAGGTTTATTTGGTTTGGCAGCAAATGGCTTGAGTGACTTGCATACTGATTTGTGGCTGCGGCTCTTGCTAGCTTTTAATTGCTTGAGCATGTGAAGGTAGTCAATCAGAGCAGTCCTCGCTCACGATGTGAAAGTGCAAGGAAAGGATTATCTGAAAAAGTTTATCCACCATTGCATGGATTGTGCAATAAGTTTTTTTTGCCTGCATGTTTGATTTCAAAATATTCAGGGGGCTGGGGGGGTATCTCACTGCGCTGCACATTTTTCTTTAATTTTAAGATTAAAAAAACAGAGATGGGGGGACCTATATCTTCTATGGTGATTTGCAAAATTATGCAAAAATCCTCACAATCCAAGCAGACTGGCAGCCATTTCCATTGCTAAGGAATACAGAAAGGAGCAGCAAATGGTAGGAGTATCTCTCTCTCTCTTTCAATGTTGATTTGCCAGCAGTTTATAGATGATGATTGATCTAACTGTGCTTTGGTTGTGGAGAGAAGCAGTACGCAGCAATAACTGAGGAGGGGGAAGAAAACTGCACTGGGCCATGTGACTGTGCACATGCGTGAAAGCTGATCTTGCTGCACTGTGCTGTGTAGAAAGGAAAAGGGTCATAAGCAGCTGAACCAGTCATTGAAAAACTGGCTGCCTGATTGCGACTGGAGATCAGGACGTGATCCAAACTGGCTGTTGTTCAACCAGCCTTAGTCTGCACAATTAAAGTGACAGCCATTTATACAATTTATCTTAAGGCAACTGAGGAAGTGGGCTTTAGGCCACAAAAGCTTATGTCAAAACACATTTGTTAGTCGTCAGGGGACAAACTACCCATAACATTGGGGATTCATGGTTCGATTCTCCAACATGTAGACCAGCTACGAACAGCAGCTGTGTAGAGGTGGGGTGTATAGGCATATATGGAACTACAGGTTGGGGAAAGGAGGTTTAATTCTTCCTCCCCTGCACCATCTCCCTGATTGAAGCTGTCCCTACGGTGTGCCCAGGCACAGAAAAAAACCTTGGACAACACAAGTTCTTTTCTTCCCCTCCTGGAACTTAATGTAGTCTTGCAGGGCTGTTTTGGACAGGAAGTTGTACTAAGAGGTCCTGCCCCAGTGACTGCACTTTAGGGCCAGAAGACATGCCGGGTGATCCAGTCACAAATGTCAAACATCATGCATAGCTTGGCCCTGAGATGTCACAAGATTCTGTGTTGTTTAGGTTGCAAAAGACTTGTGCCTTCCATCCCAATGCACTGCATTTCTCAGCAAACTTTGAAAGCTTCCTACAGTTTAAATTCCCTCAGGTGGTAGAGCCAATTAAACTAGAGGAAGGGCTTCAAATTCTGCTGAGCGGTGTTAGGACAGGGGTGTCGAACTCAATTGTTTTGAGGGCCAGATCTGACTTAAATGAGACCTTGTAGGGCCGGGCCATGTGTGTCATAAAACATAATGCCAGGTAGCAGAGATACAAACTTTAGAAAGGACACAGACACAATTAAGGATTTTTAAAAACTTTAAATAAAACATGCTTAAAACACTAGCACTCTTGCACTATTTTGTTTATTTAACAGTCTCTGGTAACTGACACCTCTTGCTCTGAATTATTGCATCAAAATGTCTGTGCTGTAGCAATCTTGAGTATGCTGTCCCGGTTGTGTATTTGTAAGCTGTAAACCTACTTTTGATTTATTGATATTCATTACAGAAAATCTGTTCTGAGCCTAGTACCCAGGGGAAAACATGAAATTGCTGGGCATTGTGAGCTTTTGTACATAAGTTGCTTTGTGTCAAGGACATGAGAAGGCATCCTGACACAGGCTGAGGGCTATGTGTTTGTCTTCAAAACTATAGCCTTCCCCAGAAAAATAACTACAACTCCTATGAAGCAGTGCAAGAATAGAGAGACAGCAACGTATAGTGGTCAGTATCAGCCTACTATCTGGGAAGCCTAGGTTCAAAATCCCAGTTTACAAAGGAAATGTGCTGGGTGAACTTGGTCTAGACACACACTCTCAGCCTAATCCACCTCACTGGCTTGTTGTTATTCCTCATCTAAATAGTTCACATTGCTTTCCTACTGAAAAAGACTGGATCATGAGGGCATGAATACAGTGAAAAGGGGGAGGGGAACCAGTTGCACCCAGGAGAGCCCTGGCATAATGAGCCCAACAAAACACATACTAGCAAGGGACACAGAAGCTAATAACTTGAATAAAACTTTGTTGGTCTTAAAGGTGCTTTGTATTTCTCCTGTGCAATTGAGGCAGTTGAGCAAAGCAAGGCAGGAGGAAGGGGAGAAGCCTCAGCCAGTGGAGGAGAAGGAAGACTTGCCTTTGTCTCCTGTGCGATTGAGGCAGCCTGGCCAGAAAGCAAGCTCTGGCTTGTTCCCCCCCCCCCACCCCGGGAGGAGGAGGGGAAGAGCCTCAGTCAGTGCAGGGAACAGAAGCTTGCCTATCTATCTCTCCTGTGCAATTAAGAGAGTCTGGTAAAGCAAGCTGCGACATAGATGAAAGAAGCAGGAGACAGTCAGTTCCTTGTGGGCCACAGTTCCTTGTGGGCCAGCCCTCCGAGGGCCTGATCCGGCCTACAGACCGCATGTTTGACACCCCTGTGTCAGGATACGGTCCTAAGGCTTGGGAGTGAGCTACACTGAGACCGATTTTCCACGAGGTGCTGCTCCGGCATCATTCTTCCTTTTGCCCCGACTGCATGCTTGAATTTGCCCTGTGCTGCATTTTGACCCGTGGCTTCACCTGAATTCCCCCGCGACTTCAGTGATCCTCAAAATATTAGTGAATCATGATATTAGTGATATTAGTGAATCATGTGGGTGTATGCACACTTGTTGGAAGTAGAAAAGCCCATCCCTATTTCCTGCCAGGGGAGTAATAAAAACAGGGAGTGTTAAGTCAACCCAGCCAACATAACTTTATGTGAGATTAATGAATCAGGCAAATGAAATTAGCTCAGGCCCTGTAAGCCATTCATCAACTTGCCACTCTGGCACGGCACTCTCAAATAAATTGGCAGATGGGGGAACACCTCGGAGAATGGACGAGGAAAACTTTAATTATTATTGTACTGTGAAATCCCTCTTTGGCTGGTGCTCTCCTTGTCCCAGATTTCACTATCAACCTGGTGTAGGCAGCTAACCAGCCCTAGATCAGTGTCTTATCTCTCGAGCGAGAAGAGCACGATTAATACTAGGGGGAGCTGAAAATGGCCCTGAAGAAACCAAGCCCTGATTAGCACCTGCAGCACAACAATCCAGTGTTTCAGGAACACCCAGTTTAGTGGGACAACAACAGAGGACCCATTTCATTCTCCCTCAAAGTGGCACCAGTGCAGCAGGAGTCAACCAATGAGCTAATTGTCATTGCTGATGAAGGATCTGAGCCACGTGGCCCATGAAGCATTGGCAGAGTTGCCGGAGTTTGGCTCTGCTTGCTCGTGACTAGAAGAAGAGGAAGAGATTGGATGTCTACCCTGCCCTTCACTCAGAGTGGCTTACAAACTCCTTTCCCTTCCCCTCTCCACAACAGACACCCTGCAAGGTAGGTGGGGCTGAGAGAGCTCTTTCCAGAACTGTCCTTGAGAGAACAGCTCTGAGAGAACTATGGCTTACCCAAAGTCATCCAGCAGCTGCAATCTCAAACCAGTTCCTCCAGATTAGAGTCCGCACACTTAACCACTACACCAAACTGACTACCGGCAACCCACTAAGACAGGAGCACACACATGCCCATGAGAGCGAAGATGCAGCCAAGAAACTAAAAGGATTTGTGAAGTCGGCACGGGTTCTTCTCTGAGGAAGCTTGTTGAAGCAAGTGTTTGAGCGGGTCTGTCCGTAGAACCATGACTTCTCATGCTACTTGGATGTAGGAATGGGAAGGACGCGGAGAACGTTTTACTGGCTCGGGCACTTTATTTGCACTGGATGACTTGAAGTCAAGAGAACCAGGCAGTCTCCTGCAACAGAGGATTTTGTCTTTGGATTATTCTTATTGTGAGGATTTGTATGAGTAAAAAACTTTTTTATTGCAAGATAAAAATATTTCCAACAAAATACATAATAATTTTTCTTTTTGAATACAGAAATTCAGTATCAACAATAAGAAATACTATATATATTTAACAGTTGATAAACCTGTAACTATTGTTCATGTTATTTATTTGTCGGCTTAGCCTTTGTTTTGTTTTTTTGCCTAGTGGTGCTCTGTAAATATGCTATTAGCGTTATACCTTGAAATACAATTAAGGTATTTATTTAATGAGGTCGGTAAGATTTATGGATATTTTGCAGTGTTTAAATGTAATCAGAGGTATTTAAAAACGAAGCCACTTAATATAATTAGGATTGGATGGTATCTCATTGTGTTCTGCCATATATGTAATAAAGAGGAACCATTTGTTGACAAAAGATAAATGTCTTTTTGTAGATGTAGCTGTTTGGTCTTCAACTATGTCCGCTATTTTGTCCATGATGAAGTGACCCCAGCATTTGTTTTTCCAATCTGATGTGCTTGGTGCGGTAGGTGCCTTCCAAGAAGCTGCAATAGTCCATCTAGCAGTTGCTAGAAGAGTGGCAGTTAATTTGTTTATTTCAATCTCTGGGTCAATTCCTTCTTCCAAACTGAGAAGCAGTATTGCTGGGTCTAGCGGTAGTCGTTGAGATGTAATATTTTCAATTTCTGATAACATTGGTCTCCAGAAGGTTTGGATTGCTGTGCACTTCCACCAGTAGTGAAAGAAATCACTGGGTTCACATTTTTTCCAGCACTGAGGACTGTGATGTATGTATGTCCACGTGACTTCACAGAAATGCGTTAATATTGATCAAACACTTGAAAAATTGAATCGACTTTTCATAATTATATCACGGTTGTTATTATTTTTTATTTACCAATCCCACGATCTCTCTGGCGACTGTAACTGCTCTTTGCTACCAGCAGCCCTCTAAGGCAGGAGCACACCGGGAAATGTCTCTGTAATTTAAATGGCCAGTCCACCTGTTTAGTATGTTTGTAGAACAGGACTGGTCTGACATCTACAGGGCTTGGATCATTTCCTGTTCTAATCTGATGCCTGCATGCTTTATGCAGCAGTCACCGTCACAGTGGGGTTTCCTGCAGCAAACACACCAAATGTAGATGGCATGCCCCATGTCTTTAAATGCTCGTGTATGTACTTTGGAAGTGGGCAGCCCAGTCAGGTTAGGAATGTACACATGGGTGTTTAGACATGTGGGTTTATTTGGCATGTTTCCTGCAGAAAACACTGGGTTTGATATGGATGCAATTGTGCATGCTGAGCAGGGCCCAGACTCCGTCTCATTGGACCCTGTATCAAAACTTTTAACTCAGGAGGACCCAGTTCTATCACATACAATCCCATGAGTCCTAGAAACAAACTCCCCCCCCCCCCCCCGGAATGTCATAAACAGACCATACACATAGCAGTAGGGCTTGCAGCTTGGCTGGGCTACCTTGGATCTCTGGCCCTGGGAAACTGTACCTATTCCTTCCCCCCACATACACACACCATAAGCCTTCTGCTGCTGCGTGAAGTGTGGCACTGCTTCCAACACATTATGTAAAGCAGATTACAGCCTTGGTCCAGGCACATCCCTGTCCTTTCTCTCTTTCCTCCCAGTTGGAATTTCTGGACACACAATGGAAGCTTTCACTCATGCTAAATGATGCTGTTTCAATCCACTCCAGCGACTGTTTGCAAGTGGGTTTTCCCATTTCACACAGTAAAATCCAGTTGCAAAGTAAACTGAAAGTGCATTATTTAGTGTGTGTGAAAGCGATTGTCTCTTTTAGGAAATTTATACATGATGCCTGAGCCCTTGCTGTCCCATAGCTGCTTGTCACAGCAGTTAACCACCCTCAGTAGTTTGCAGACTCTACGGGATTTGTGCTAATCAGAAGGCTTGCTCATTCATACCCGCTCTTGATTTGCCCTGGAGTGACAGCAAGCTGAGCCTCTTTTGATTTAGGGAGAGGCTGAACACGCCACTGTTAGCTTGTGAAAATAGAACAGAAATGCCATGTGAGGAAATGTACTGGGAAGGTTGGGGAGAGGGAATTACAACCAAGTATTTTAACTGCAGTTCCAGGCGGGTAACCACGTTAGTCTGTAGTAACAGAACAAAATTGGAGTGCAGTTAGCACCTTAAAGACCCAACACAAATTTCCAGGGTCTAAACTTTCATGAGTCAAAACTTACTTTGTCAGATCAAAGTTTTCTCTATTTTAATTTCAAACTCTTTGGGAGCAAAATAGCCCCCTTCAATCAACCCCCCTGCACCTGTATTTTAAACACCACGGATCTCTCAAACATAAAAATGCACCAAATTTCTTCATCAGCATGAAGGGCGAGATTAACTACACTGAATGAGTGTTTTGACTACAGACAGCTAACTCTTGTTCCATTCTCCAACTCTCATGTGTAGAAATTCCTGTCTTATGTTACATTTTTCTCTCTCTGTCTCTCTCTCTCATATACACGCTTTCAATCCTAAACTAACATCTCAAAACCCGCCCCCCACCCCCGGCCACAGCCAATTTATGTGGAAAGTATAGGAGGGAATGTGGAATGGAATACTCGGACTGCAGGGAAATGGATCTGTTAATTGCTTTCATAACATGTTCCAGCAGGGATAATCCTTTGGGCCTTCGAGTTTTCTTCTTGTGCACTGGACTCTGAGTGGCATTCCTTGGAATTGCTCATGTTGAGAGGCCATAACAACAACAATGCAGCCATTGGGGAGGTGCCCCCTTTAATCTTTATTTGTAGGCAAAATTCCACGCCGAAAGAACAAGCCTGTCGTGAGTCGCTTGCCGGGGTATTAAAATTGAAGCTTTCCTTGACACCTCATTACACTGATGAGTACAAAGCAGTAGAAATGGACCGTGTGGTTTTGGTCTGGTGCTGTTTTAACTGCTTCTGTTTGTTTGCCCTTCTACTACAATTCCAAATGTTAACGCTGTCACTGCAACACAATCTTTGGTGAATGTGTGCCCGTCCTCAGCACTTGCTTGCTGATGCAGCAAACCTTGAAGATGGGGCAACTTGATTTCTTCCCTACTGGAACCACCTAGGAAAGCTGAGAAACAGACACTGGCGATAGAACAGACTATTATTTGTCAGAAAGCTTTTGACAACTGGTAGTTTAAAGCATGCTTTTGTTCGTGTCAACTGGACCATTCTGGAGTAGCTTGTAGCAGCATCTTAAACCTGAGAGTCTGTTAGTTCATGCTGGTTCCACATGGGAATTTCCCCCTGAATGGAGATCAGGACATCCCTGCATGTAATGGGAAGGTCCACACAACCATCATGCACACTTGGAGCATGGCATACTTGGAGCTTCCCCCTTTAAATCAGATCAAAAAATTAACCTACTTTGCTCTGGTTCAAAGTGGCTGTGAGGGAGTGTCTGTGTGGATGCCGCTGTGGGGTGGGGGACTGAACTCTATTTCCAGAATGGCACAGGGCAGTTTACCCCTGCCCCAGTTCGTTCCTTTAAAGGGGTTCCCTCCCATTTCCCACCAAGATGCATGTACCACCATCACGTGGCTGAGCTGAGAAAGGGAAAGTAAGGGGGGGGGAGGGTTCTGGGCCTCAGGGCCTCTTGGCAGGATCACCACCACCTGTGTGTTTGTGCACAGCCACAACAAGGAACAGAAAGAGAAGCCAGGGTGGAGGGGCAGCAGGAGGGCAGTGTGTGTAGATGCTCTTCCTGCCCATTCTCCTCCCACTTACTGCATCCATGCCAGGGGTTTGTGTATTTGTGCCCCAATGCAAATGCAGCCAGGTTATTCCAGTGCAGCCAATCCATAGAACAAAATGGAGTGGTGGAGAAGAAAGAAAACCTAGATAGCTGCTGGCACTGGAGTGTTTTAGAGACGGTGGTGTCTTAAGTGCTGTAGTGGGAGATACCAGAGAGGAATATTCTATTTTGGGGTGCCTGCTGTATGTATGCAACGAGGTTTTGATTTATGTATTTCACGGTTTTTACAGCCATTGAAAGGTCATTGATTAGGCAGCACTGCCTCAGTTATTCAACTCTTGTCGTTTTCCATCATTGCCACTGCAAGCTGATTTGAACAAAAATGCCTTCACTGCTTCTGGAAGATGCATTAGCAGGTCTCTGGGGAAAGAAAATTCCAAAGTCAAATGACAGTTACTGAAAACATTGCCCCTCATCAGTGACGGCCCAGATTTTCCCACCCACTAGGCGAGGATACATTCTGCCCCTCCCCCCCGTGCGGGGCGGGATGGGACAGGTGCCGGAGAATGGGCAGCCAGAATGGTGCCCTTGTCGAGCCATCGCCCTAGGCAATGGTCTAAAATTTAACAATAACGGGCCGGCCCTGCCCTTCATGCACTTGTACGCCCTGATGTTGCATTGATGGTACATTTAAGAGAGAGTTTCTGGGCTGCCTGAAAGATCGTAATGGAACATAACCGTAGAATTGACCTTTCATGCTGGAACTAGGCCATTTAGGGCTTTGCAGGTCATTCTGTCTTGAGAATTTGCCTTCCTTTTCCCCACTAAAGTGCACTGAAGCTAGATGTTTGACAGCGACATCCTCAGCAGAGGTACTCTGTCCTAATTCCACTGAAGTAAGTGGGCTCAGAAGGGCGTGACTCTGCTTAGGATGGCACAGTTATTAAACTATCAACAGTAACCCTAAGGTATCTTTCCTGAATAGCTGCACAGCTATAAAGGGACGCTTAATAGGGCCATCAATTAGCAGGAATGACTGTTAAGTGTGACCGTTCCTTGACCAACATGCTAGGAACCTCTCCAGCTAAAAGCATTAATGGTTGTAGGGAGTCAGGGGCTATGACACTCTCAGAACCACGTCGCAAGCCCTTACTGTCACTTCAGGGTGTCATGTAATGGGGATCTGTGGCGCTGTTCTAAGCCAGGGAAAATGATGTTCTTGACAAGCCAGGGCCTCATTTTTCATGATATTCTTGGTGTCTGATAAACCCCCCTCCCCCTGGGAAACAAGGCTACTCACCTGTCTATGGCTCGCCGTCTGAAGTAATGAGCGCTGACAATAGCTGCTGCCGAAATAAATGTTGTTAGTTTTTAAGGTGTCACCGTACCGCTTTTTTGTTTGGCTACAATAGATTAATCCAGCTACTCCTCTGGAATTATCAGCTGCAAAGTGTTGTTTTTTTTTTTTAATGTAAACCAAGTTGTTGATATGTCACCCCCAGGTAAACAAACAGGCCAAGAGGAAAAGAGAATTATTTGGTATCACATGTTTTTACAAAAAAAAAATATCCTAGACCTTGGGATTATCATATTTTTGCTGTTAAACCACTAATGAGCTTTGAGGAATGTCAACTTCCCCATGGGATCAACCGGGTGTTTTAACAGGGAGGTGTCAGCATGGATTTCTGCTGATGGTGTCTATAGCTGATCAAACAGAGAGGTAATTAACCAGCCAAGACTTTTTGATCATTGTGTTACTTTTGAAGGGGGATCAGAGAGGGGAATGGAAGCCGAGGGAAGAAATTTTTTGATCGTAAAGCTGGTTCAGCACCTGCACTGTAATGAATTTTTAAAAAAACCCAAAAACCGCCAATAGGAATAAATCAAGATATGCTGTTAATAATAATGTTATATCTGAATTTGGATCCCAACTTCTGGTCCTGGTAGGATCATCAGGATGCTTTGCAAAATAAAATTCCATATGCATATGAAAAAGATGCAAAGGCATAATAAAAATGATTAATGAAACAAGAAATAAAATGGTTAAAAATCACACAATTTGTTCCAGTAACTTTGTGTAGTATCTACTAAATTCCATGTAGTGCTCCTATTAGTGTTTTGCTTCTGGGTTACTTAGGATTAAAATCAATACCTGATAAAACGGGCATTAAGTTTGTCCTTGTTTTTATGAATGCAGATTTGGGGGGGGGGGGGAGGAATTCAAGATGTGATTTAATTTGATTACCTGCATCCCTTTCTGCTTACCAGTCCATTATCGGATATCTTGGTTTTTTGTGTCCCTCTCATTACCTGGTAACTTCCAGCTTCCCAATCCTGAGTTTTCATGATTTAGCTACATTTTACTATTCCATTGTCCAACCCCCTTTCCAAAGTGCTGTCTGGCACAGTAAAATTGCAGTCTGGGTGCATTGCAAAGCAACCCCACAATCCCCTTTATCATGCATCCTGAAGAGGGAAAAAGCTACCTTTATTCACCACCCAAAGTAGAGTTGCCAGTTCCAGGTTGGAAAATACCTCAAGATTTTTTTTTTGGGGGGGGGGGCAGCCTGAAGAGGGTGAGGTTTGGGGAGGGGAGGGACTTCAATGGGTTATAATGCTATAGAGTCCACCTTCCAAAGTGTCTGTTTTTTCCAGGTGAACAGATCTGTGTCACCTGGAAATCAGTTGTAGAGGAGACTCCCAGCTACCACCTGGAGGTTGGCAACCCTAACGTAAAGAGAGGTTCTGTGTTTTGGGCTGTACTCTGTTAGTATGGTTTGGCTTTGGAACCCGAGTGGTTTGGATTCCACTCTAATTAGTATGTGGTTTCTTCCTGAAGCATATGGTGTGCTGTATATACAAGCTGCGTTCTGCTCATTTGATATATCAAAAATAATTTCAGCCTTCGGAGTAGATTTGGTCTCAGATTCCCGGTTATCCTATTTAGGAAGCCCCTCCCTTGGTTCTCCGCCTTTAAACTCAACTGCTTCCAAATTGTTTGCAGTTGGTATACTGGTTGTGCAGTTGCCCCTGAAATCCACCCTTGCTGTTTGTTGTTTTGACTCTGTACTTGCTTCACGGGCTAAGAGCAACATTCCCAACCGCCCGCTCAACCCTGAAGCATCAGACTCATGCTGGTAGTAGATGGTGACTCTGATTCTTTCCCTCCGGCGCAATTCTTCCTCTCTTTCCTACCCTTCCTTCAGGGGATCTACTCCTCCTGTTTCCATGGAGACACCCCATAAATGTGAAGCCTGATCCTTCGTCCATCGAGGCCAAAGGCAAAGCAGCCACTAATTTTAATTGCAGTGGTATATGAGAATCTGGGCTAGCATCTTTGTCTTGTGGTTATTAACAATTTATTGGAGGGGCGTATGTTTCGTATGACATAAATACGGAGTGATGTATTATTCATGAATGTCACAGAACCTACAATAAATAAATCCAAAAGCTTGTCATAGCCCCTAAGGTGCATAGTGCCCCTGAAAACTCTTCTCCTCTAGCACTGGTAGGAATATTTTTAGAAAATGAGTTCATGATGTGACTATAACCATTCCCAAAGTGTGTATCCTTTAAACGGAAAAAAGGAGAAAGGGGATTGGGGATGAACAGATGCTCCATTGCTTTATTCCTAATATTTAGATGCCTTGCATCAAGAAGAAGAAGAAGAAGAAGAAGAGGAAGAGGAGGAGGAGGAGGAGGAGATTAGATTTATACCCCGCCCTTCAGTCACTTGGAGTCTCAGAGCAGCTTACAAACTCCTTTCCCTTCCCCTCCCCACAACAGACACCCTGTGAGGTAGGTGGGGCTGAGAGAGCTCTGAGACAACTGTCCTTGAGAGAACAGCTGTGCCAGAACTACGGCTTGCCCAAGGTCATCCAGCAGGTGCAAATGGAGGAGTGGGGAATCAAACCCAGTTCTCCCCGATTAGAGTCCACAAACTTAACCACTACACCAAACTGGCTCAACCTCCACAGGTATCTGTGTGTCTGTGTGTGTGTGATTATACATGTGTATTCATACCCAACAAACATCAGATACCGGATATATATATTTGGTGGCGGCCCTGCACTGGTGGAATGAGCTCCCAAATAACATCAGGGCCCTGCGGGACCTTCTACAGTTCCGCAGGGCCTGCAAGACGGAGCTCTTCCGCCAGGCTTTCAAGTAGAGGCCACCACGGCTTTGTGGTTTTGGCCCTGGCCTAACTAACATCGACCGCCAACCTGTCCACTTGACACCAATCAGGAGGACGGTGTGCCTGCGGACTGCCGTGGGTATGATAGTGTAGCTTGCCATCTTGTTTTTAGGATTTTTAGTATTTCAGCTATGCATAATAGGGTTTTTATGATTGGTTGTTTTATCATATGTATGTATTTATCATATTGTGTGAATTGGTTGGTAGCCGCCCTGAGCCCGCTGTAAATGGTGGGATATAAATCTCAACATAAATAAATATAAATATAAAGCCTACTGCCAAAAAGACTAGAACTATGACTCATCTGAATCCTTCTTAAAGAGTGTGGATGTAGATCTCTAGCATTTAATTAAGTGAATATTTGTAAATACTTGAAACAGAGGAGGGAGGGCAAAGGAGGATGTTTCATTTGCTTCCTCCCTCCATGATGGACAGTGGGGAGAGCAAAGCCAAATCTATAGACTCTTCCATGCTTTCAGTGCTGAAAGAACTGTCCTATTTGTTTTTGAGCATGTGTGCCAGGGTGTGGCCAGGGATTTTCCCTAGGCCTGCAGCAACTTGAAATCTCTGTGAGATAAAACAGGATTTTTTGGCCCCTCTTTATTTTTCAGTCATGTCATGGTGGTCCACTATGGCTAGGAGCCCTCATGAATCCCAGACATAGTCCTGTAGGGTTGCCAATCTCCAGGTGGTGGCGCACTTAACCACTACACCAAAAGCTCCCTCCCCCTCTTGGTGCTCCAGCAAATGAACGCAAAGGCACTGGAGTGATTGATGTGTGCTTGGGCACCTGCCACTTATTTTTAATTGTATTAAGATCTCAATTTTATTAACATCATGTCATTAAAATGATGAATAGCATTCATTCAAATCTTATTAACATTGACTTGTTTAATAATAATGATAGGCAGTTAATAAAGACAGTGACTTGTTTTAATGGCATCAATAACTTTACTTTAAACAGATTAAACTATGCGTACAGTTATGTGTCCTGTTCCCCCACAAGTGTCAGCTACCTTGGGTAGATAAACAGTTGCAGAACACCCTCTGGAGCATTATCAAATGCATCTTTTAATTGTACATTCTTCCATTGGACTACATCATACATTTAGCTATCCATTTCTCATTTTTACCACCCTTTCTTTGTTCCAAATAACCACAGCATTGTGTTAAGGACAGCCTCATTATGAAAACTGTTCTCCATACACCTTCCCATACGTGGTCATCATACTGGATCCATATGAACCTTTTCGATCTACAAGTGTATAGTATGTCTTGCTTTAGATAGTTTTCTGTGTCTATTGCTTCCTCATTTCTGCAATCAACATTCAAGTGCACGGAGGGGCCAGGTGGAAGAGCGAAGTCCTCTCTAAAGATGCTCCGAGTGACAATGACAGCTGTTGCTGGCTTTGGAAGGGAGGGAAGGGGGAAAAGGAGGTGGGGGCGGCGCAGGGAGCAGGAGGAGGAGGTGGTGGTGGTTTGTGCGCCGTTGGGTTCAGCAGCGGCTGCGGCGGGGGGAAGGCTTCTGTGGAGTGGACCCTGCTGGGATCTCCGGCTGTTGGTCTTCGCCTGGCTTTCTCCCTGCTGGGAAATGGCGTATCATCCCGGCAGCCAGGGAGATGGGAACCCATGTTGGAGGACTTGGCAGCAGGGAGAAGAGCCTCGCCTGGAGGTCCCAGTCTGACTCTCCCCCCCTCCCCAAAGGCGCCCATGTCCAGGTGGCTGCTGGTTGCCTGCAAGACGCCACATGCTTCCCCCAGACCCAGTCGGGATCGCAGCACCAGAAGCAGTGGGGGGGGGGGGGGAGCAGAGGCAGGGGGGAAAGGTCCTGGGCGGCAGCGCTGCTCCCTCAAGGTTTGCTTTCAGCTGTGAGCCTAGGGTAAGATTCTGCACAGAGTGCCCTCTCCACCACCGCTGCTTGGGGCAGCACAGCTATCTGGATGGTGCTCAGAGAGTCATTGTGCAATGCAAGGGGTTGGGGGAGAGCTGTGTGAACATCCCAATGCGAAAAAAATATTCCTGATCAAATCTATTGCGGGAACAAAACACAATTACTTTGCCGTGTGACCACAGCCTAAAACACATCTTATGTTGAAGCTCTGCATTTTAAAGACATATCTGGCTCCTTTGATTTCATTAAGTAGAGAAAGAATGGTTAAAAAGGGGTACATAATTACATGTAATTTTTTGCTTCATTTATAGCCTGCCTTTCTCACACAGACTTAATTAAAAGAAATAATCTAGTATAAGTGGTGTAATGCCATGACACAGAGTTAAAACTTGCATTTTGTTCTTAAGCCTGTGCTTTCAGCTAATTTGTAACGTGCTGGGGACCTCATACAGGAGGAGAAATCCCACTCTCCCCAGCCTCATTTTTCTCCCCTTCCTCTGGCTCATCTTCCCACCTGGTCCTTCCTTCCCCTGCCTGTTCACCCCATGTGCTCTTTCCTCTGTTCCCCACCCCACCCCACCCCACCCTATTCTTGCTTTCTCTATCCATCTCCTTTGACTGTTGGGTGCCTTTTGCGTTGCCCCTAAAGGTGTTTCTTCTTGTGACATTTGTGCGTATACAGATGCCACTACTCCTGGCTTAGTTTAGTTTCCCCACTTTGTTTTAGTTCTTATATTTTTCTACACACCTGAAGTTCTCTCTGAGTTTGCAGAAACATGTACTTTACCCCTGTGGGGATTTTTTGATTTGCAATGTGGGGCTACCAAAGCTATTAGAAATGGTATAGGTTTGGCCAAGCAATTATGGGAGGGAGTGCACAAAACAGCCAATCTAAGGAAATGTAGTCCATGCCAATAAGTGTACTCTGTATTGGTCAAATGGTAGAGTATTGTCTGCAGATTTTTATTTATATTTTGTAAATAAAAGGGCTAGGAGCATATTTTTTCACAAGAGGGGTGAGGTTGTGGCTCAGTGGTAGAGCATCTGTTTTGTACGCAGAAGATACAGGTTCGATCCCCGTCATCTCCAGTTAAAAGGATCAGGTAGTAAGGTGATGCTGAAGACCTCTGCCCGAGTCCCCGGAGAGCCACTGCCAGAGTAGACAACATGGACTCAGCACACACAACTTTATATTTGTTCATGGGAACATTTAGGGAAGGGCCTTAGAGTAGTTCCGAGAGAGACTGACCCTCAACACCTCCCCCATGAATCTGGCCTTGGATACTTTGGAAATTATTTTTAAAAGCTGAATACATTTCAATTGTCGTGTTATATATTCTCATCTTCTACTACCAGAGCTGCTTTTCCCGGTATGGTTTTGGCAGGTGCTGCTTTAAACTCCACTGTTCAGGGAAATAGTTATTTCAGCAAATAAATCACCCCTTGCTCTCCCTGGTCCTGGTCCAGACACCATTTCTGCCTGGTCAGGTATTCTTTATGATAAAAAGTGGATGGGAATGGGTGCATGCACATGCACGCACATGCAAATGCACAAAGCAAGCCTCAGTTCTGAGAAGTCTGAGGTCCTGCTGGCTGGCAGTGTAGCTGGTTGAGGATCTGACTGGTTCTAAATGATGATGATGATGAAGAAGAAGAAGAAGAAGAAGAATCGGAGCAGCTTACAATCACCATCCCTTCCTCTAACCACAACAGACACCTTGTGAGGTAGATGGGGCTGGAAGAGTTCTGAGAGAACTGTGACTGGCCCAAGGTCACCCAGCTGGCTGCACCTGGAGGAAAAGTGGGGAATCAAACCCAGTTCTCCAGATTAAAGTCTGCAGCTCTTAACCACTACACCCAACTGCATGCTTCCTACTGGACCGGGTAAGAAGTATAAAGGTGCTCTTAGATCTAACCAGGCAGATGGATCTCCAAGTGTAGTCTGGGGACGAAACACCTTTGTTTTGTCTCAACTGCAGCCCTAACTGGAAAAGCAAATTATCCATACCCTGGTTACATTCAAGTTAGATTACTGTAATTGTGCTTTGCATGGGTTTTGCTTACGAAGAAGACTCTTCAGAAACCACAGTTGGTCTAGAATGCAGCGACAAGGCTGTTGACTGGGAAAGACAGAAGGGAACTTACCTTGACAGTAGCTAAAGAGCTCCACTGGCTAGCAGTCTGTTTCCAGGCACAATTAAAAAATGCTGGTTCTTGCATTAAAAGCCCTCAGTGGCCTGAGACCAGAGTATCTGGAGGCCTATTTTTTTTTTCATTGAACGCCTGCACAAATCTCTTCTTCAGAGGCCTTCCTCAATGCATCACACCTCCACTGGCTGTCTAAAAGGGACATGGCATTCTTTGCTGGCGAGTCTCACCTGTGGAAGCTCCTACCTATATTCATTCACCTAGCACCTATGGAGTTTTTACACAGGTAGTAGGGCTGTACTGAAATGAAGTGGTTCAGAAAGATGCTTTGGTAAAGGGACAACAACAGTGGACTATACTACTGTGTACTGCCACTGTACGTGGGCTCCTATTATGTTTTATATTTGTAAAATTGTTTTAGGCTGCCAGGCTGCCTTGAGAACTCTGTGATTGGTAGGCCAGATGTAAATATTTTGAATAAATTATATAACAGAAAGGATAATAAATAGAGGATTTCATGGAACTCTCTCATGAACAGACTATTTAACAAACATATAATGTGCAAAACTAAGGCAAATCCCTTGGCCCAAATGCCTAGTTAGGGCCAGTTTGTTCTCTAGGGTAAGTCTGTTTTTGGACCATACTACTCAGGCAGCAAGGGACATGTTTTTCACATTTCAGTTAAAATGTGCACATAAAATCACAATTTAAGGAGACAGCTAGGCTGAATCCTTTCTGTAATGGTGTGGGTTTTTGTTTTGTTTTTAAATGTGAAAGATTTTTCTATACAGAGAAACACTGAAGCTTATAGCCTCACACAGGCAGCCTACAGTCACATTGCCCCCCCCCCCCCCCCCAACAGCTTCACTGCTTGATTCTGCTTGAATGGATCTTGTGTCACCACAAACTATGGGTGACACAAAGTTTGCTCTGAGAGGACATTGTATAAAAGAGGTTGATAGAACAAAAGCCACTGTAAGAACAGCTTTCCAGACCTGAAGAAAGGAGACAAGAGGTTTCTTCACTAATCAGAGACCAGACAGTTTCCCACCCAAAAAGTAACAAGGTGGAGAAACTGTGCTTGATCCTGTGGGAAAACATTGGGGCAAGATGCCTGCCTGTCCCTTATCCACTTCCACCTCTGTCCTCAAGCTATTGGGGAGGGGGGGGGGGGAATCACTTGAAGCAGTTAATTACCCTTTTAATAGACTTTGACCGCCCTTTTGTACTCACCCTCCTCGAGGTGGTTCAGAAGGGCGCGTTGTTTGTCCCCTATGTTTTCAATGCCTGTTTATTTGTGGGGAGGAGGCCTTCAGATCCACTTTGCGACTGTGGGGATGGCACTTGTGACAATAGGGACTGGAGTGCACCACCACCAAGTTATGAGAAGCAGTTTCCACGGGTGGGACGGATATAATTACCGAGGGGAGGGGAGGAGGATCCGTCTTTCTCCTCGACTTTGCAAAACATTCGTCGGTGGGTCTCGCCTGGGCTCTGGCCGACGGAGCTGCGAGCAGAAGCGCGGGAGGCGGGGACTGGGCCGGGGCGCAATGGAGCCGGAGCTGGGAAGGGGCTGGGAAGGGGCGGGCGGTGGGCAGGGCGCATCGACCCAGGGGGAGGGTCCGGGGGGAAGGCGAGCGGAGGCGCGGCAGAGCCTTCAGCTCAGCTGCCCGAAGAGGCCCGGGGGTAGCGGTCCCAGCTCCGGCTCTGCCTTGTCCCAGCCGGGCGGCGGCAGGAAGATGCCGAGTCCAGCGGCCAGCCCCAGCTCCACCGCTCCCGCCGCCGCCGCCGCGCCCGGGCCACGCGGACGATGTGGCTGCGCCGGGTTCCGCTAGGGACAAGCAGGGATGAGTAGGTGAGTGGAGCGGCGGCCGAGGGCAACTCGAAACCGGACCTTTGGGGCTTGCCGGGCCGGGGCCCCGGGCCGAGGTGGCTTGGGCTGGGCGCGGGGGCTGGCAATGGAGAGGCCTCGGGGAGAGGGGCGATCGTTTTCCTTGCCCCAGCGGATGGCCCGAGCCTGGAGTCCGCTGGCTAGGGGACGGCCGGCCGGAGGGTTGCTGGAGGGTGCGTCCAGCGGGGAAGGGGGCTAGCCGGCTTGCAGGGGCGCCCAGGGATCGAGGAGGGAGAAACTTGGGGGAACTTTCCCTTTGCAGCGGAGCTCTGGGACTGGAGAGCTGAATTGCGGAGGGAGACGGACAAAGCTTGTTATGTGTGCGCTGCGCTGCACGGGAGTGGCGGCGGGGAGGAGACTCCCTCTCTCGCTCTCTGACAGGATTGCTCAAATCTTCTTAATTGAAAGCCCGACCGCTATTTGGTGGGACTGTCGCTACTGCCACCCCCTGGAAGCCCCCCTGGGGCACCTCCTCATTAGCCCTGATTTTCGACATGCTGCTCAGGCTGTATTAGTCCAGGGAAGAGGGGGAGGGGGTGGGGGTGGGGGCGGGTTCCCTGGCAGGGGGCACGGTCAGTATTTGGGGTTGAGTCCTTGAGGGAGGGGGTGGGGGCCGTTGGGTCTTTTGCACACCAGCGGAAAGGTTGCAGCGGTTGGAAGCGAGCCGAATGGCACGGCCGGCGCTCCGTGAGTGTTGCGTCCCACGGGGAGGTGGACGGTGAGTTGTTGTGCGTGGAAGAGGAGGTTGCACGGCGACGCGCCGAGAGGGGGAAAAGCTCGGAGAGAGAGTGGGGTGCAAGTTATAGTGTTTACGGGTTGTGCGGGGAGGGAGGGAGGGACTCTTCCCGAGTGCGATGTAGTTGCATTCTCTCCTGGGGGGTGGTGTGTGTGTGTGTGTGGGGATAGAAAATGTGGTCCGGTTCTGTCTGTGCGTGTTCGTGCAGTTCCGACTTGCACAGCGGTTGGCGAACGGGAGCCGAACACGGGTACGTTTGGGGGCCGCAGGAAAGCCCGCGCCCTTTGTTTGGATGCTGTGTCTGCAGTGACCCCTGGGGCGAGAGAAGCAGCCATCTCTGGAGGAATTTTGATTCAGCGTGGCAGTGGCTGGTCCCTTTTCTCTTTGCCACTGCCCGCCCGGGGTCTCTGTCTCGCTCGCGTGAGGGGAGGAGTGGAGAGTGGGAGCCTCCCTCACCGCGCATGCGTTGCCTATTGATTGCTTCTGCAAAATCTCCCCAGGTTGTGTGGGGCTCGTCGGCTGTCAGCTAGCTCGACTTGCGTGGAGCACCGTGCACACTGTGCATTCAAACAATGTCAGGTTCGGCCTGCCCCTCTCTCATCGTCCATGGCATTACTTTGCACACTCTGGCAGTGCAGCCGGAGACAGTTACGGAGGTTGGGGCAGGAGAGGAAAGGGGGGAGTTGGGCTGAGCAGAGGTTTACTGGCTCTCTCCAGCCTCAGCCGACACCCTTCAAGAATGTGATCTGGAAGGCCTCCTAGCTCAGACATGTAGACACAGTGCAGGTGTTAAGCAAGCTGCCAGACAGGTGATCTCTGTGGAATCCCTAAAGGCAAGCTTGAGCCCCTCTGATCCGTCAGCGCTCATGCCAGTTTGCTGGACACTCTTGTGAACACGAGGTCCTGACATTGCAGCAAACAGAAAGAGTGGGTTGTTTCTAGGCTAGTCGTGGATGCACTATTGCCACGGCAGGCAGAACTGTGCCTAGAATCCTGCATGGGCTGCTGCTGTGCTACCTGTTCTGTATTGTTCAGTTTTTCTTGGGGAAGAGCACAACAAGCTCATGAGCCATCAGTGTTTAGCTCTGGTTGCCTAAGAGACTCTCTCTCCCCTGCACATTCTCTTATCAAAACAACACACTGTCCAAAAAGGTATGTTTCAGCAGGGCATCACTGAAGAGCCTGATTTCTCTAAGAGATTTCCACCGTTAGGTCGGGCGGATGATCTTGGTAGTGCTGCTGATGTTAAATTCTGGACAGGTAAGGTGGGAAGGCTTGTCTGTTTTCTGCTTTATGCAGCATTCAGCACCCTTCAGCACATGTACTCATCACTGTTTTGTTTTCCCCTCCGGGTTGCTCCCTGGAAGGTATGGGATAGTTTGACACAGCCTCTGGCTTGCATGGTTGTGTGCTTAAAGCCCAGGCATTGTTTCTGCTTAACGTGCATGTGTACTGAGGGAAGGTCATCTTCACAGCCAGTGTGCAAAGAACAGATCTCCTGTGTCTTCGTTAGTAGATTCAGGGGATGATTGTTTCATTTTATATAAATATATATATATATACATACAGCTGCATATACAGAATGTGTGCATGACTGTAGCGGTCTTCAGATTGAGGTGTCCGACTGGAATGCTTGAGATCCTGCCTCCTTCTCTTTTGCCTTCCCATTGGAAATTGCTGTCCACCAACTGTACTGACTGGAAAGACTCTTTCACCGTGGCTTGTTTTTAATAGATTGGCAATTGGGTTTCCAGATTTCTGTAGTTAGATTTGCAGGCACAAAAGTCCAGTGGGTGAAGTCTTCTTTTGATGTATTTTGGCTACTGGATAGGTAAAAATGGGGCCACAACCTTTAAGTGGGTTAACTGGCAGATTAATCAACAGTGGGTTTAGTGGATTAATTGGTGGGGCCACCTTTAGTTGGTGGGGGTGTGAGTTAAGATCACACTTGTTTATTTTTGAGATGGGGTATAATAGAGAATGAGTGAATAGTTTCTTTCATTCTGGCCTGGAGGGCTAGCAATGTCTTTATTAATATATGAAAGTTAGGCTATGTTTCCTTCGAGTCGCACAATAGACATCTGTGTTGAGGCTGTGGTGATAATCAAATGTGTTTATGTGTGTAATTGGGGAATCTAAATAAATTGAAAGTAAGGCTGTAAATGGTGTTAAAAATCTTTAATTAGTAGACATTGCTTCAGTGACACCCCCCCCCCCCCCAAATAAAAGGACTGGACACAATTAGGTCTGCAGTCCTCTACACCCCTGTCTTGGGAGCAAGTCCCATTGATCACAGGGGAATTTATCTTGTGAGTTAATTTTTGTAGGATTACACTCAGGAGAGAGGTATGTACATTGTAAAAGCAGAGGCTTTCCTTAAAAAATCTCCCACAACAACTTAAAATGATAAGAAGGTTCATTTTCTGTTTTGATGTTGAAGAAAGCCTGAGCTTTGAGTTCTCAAAGCAACATTTTTAAACTATTACCAAAGGTGTAAACAGACCTATTTTTGCCTTTTCAGTCTTTCTTCGAATTCAGCAACGGTCCAGGGTGGTGATAAGGGATATGGTGTGTTTATTAAATTAAACATTTGTCCTCAGTTCTCTTTATTTAGCCATGGGCATGTTTACACTTTCCCTCTCTGCTCTCTGGAGGGAATCCGTGACAGATACTGTATTGTATCCTTGAAAAGGAGTTCCCTGGACGGGCAAGCGCTCTCTCTTTCTTTCAGGGACATCCTGGAAGGCAAAAGAAAAAGAAAAAAAGAAGGTTTTTTTGCACCCCTGATTGTTTGGAACGATGCATTACTACAGTTAAAATGTATGGTTGATGGGTTACATGCATTGCGATCATTTTCTCTGGTTGGTATCCTTTAAACAAGGCATCTTGCTAGAATTTCCTTTAAAATGCTCCCGTAAGTGAGTGTGTTGTGGGTGAAACTCGGTTTTGGGGGCTTTGCATGTTGGACGTACTGGGGGGAGTGGGGGGTGGGTGCGGTTTGTGCCGCTTAAGCTGCAAAGAAGCAGAAAGCTGCAGCTTCTTTCACAATGAGTTTCCTTTTAACTCAGCTCCAGGGAACGCTTTAGCTAGCAGGCTTTGTCCTGGCTTCCATTCTCTCTTAGGAACCCCCCACCCTCCCCTTCCCGTGCATTCTTTCCTTTTGCCATTATCATTTTGGTTAAACAGAGAGGCAACTTGTGTACCATATGGATCATGTTAACAATTGCTTATCTGGGAGGCTCTCCGCTTTCTGCCCCCTTCTCTGCACCTCCCTGGCAGGTCCCTGGGAGTTGGTATTTTTTAATAATAGCATCTTCAATTTGTGGCAACAGAGAGCTGCCTGTAGAGCCAGTTTGGCCAGGGTGCTGTTAGAGACACAAACTGCTTTCTTTCTGGCCGTGCTTGTGTCTCCCCCCCCCCCTTGCTTCCATTGGAAGCGTTTCTTTTAGGTTTCTTCTTCTTAGCTTGTCATGTGGAGTTGGTTAGGAAGGAATTAGCTGGTTAAAATGTTCAGTTAGCTTTAGAACAAAAATCATGGCAACAGCAGTTATTTTAACTTATTGAAGCTATGTGACAACACAGAACAAAACTTTTGTGGTGGACTTTGGCTTACAAAATATCTGGGCCTCCCTGAAAGTGGAGGGCTTGATGACTCTCCTATATCCCCATTATTTTGTTCACTGTGCTAGGCAGTATAGGAGGCATTCCCAATCAAATCAAATTAAAATCCTAATTTCACAGATTTTTGTGGACAAGTTGTAACTTGGTACCATCTATTTGAGATCTTGGGATCAGAGTGGACAGCACGCAGAAAAGGTTAAGTCAGCATGCTCTGTTTTTGAAGAAAAACAATTCAGTGTTTGGAATTAATAGGAAAGGAAAATAAAAAAGCAAGTAACATAATTTCTTTATAAAAATGTAGGGTGTAGCCACATTTGAGGATATTAGCTTGGATTTTATAGAACATTTCTACTGATGGAATGGATTTCTGTCTATAGAAGACTTGCATCACTTCTCCTTCAACTGTAGTCCAGGGTGTCTCCCAAAAGCTTATCCTGGGGGGCAGGGGACCCCCAAGCTTTGCATGAGGAAGGAGGAATTGGCAAAAATCGCCTCTCCCTTGCATTTGCCAAAATCCACCCTGGGATCCAACCTACTGTGTAGGGTTCTAACCACCACAAGTCAGAACAAAAACTTTAGAACCGTGAAATGGACAGAGAATGATTTGGTTTAGTTTTCCACAGGCATTTGTTTAACTTGTCTCCTCATTAGAGAAAGGGTTTGGGCTTAACTCACATGGATGTTCTGACTAAGCCGTCTCCCCTGTCTTTTTCTTTCCTTCTGTTTCTTAATCCTAGTGCGTATGTGCATTGCACATGCCCTGTAGCCCCGTTTTCTTCCAGCAAGATGCTTCTCCCTTGCACTGCTGTGTCCTTTACCTTCATTTCCTGCTCCTTGGAGTGAACCCTCTTCTTCCCTAAACCCCTACTTATCTGTATATGGCTTGTACATAAGATTCACCAGGTGAGGTGACCCCATGGATGAGTTTCTTCCTTGAGTTTTTTCACACCCTATCAGAGCTAGGCAGGGATCATACTCTTTATGCTGCATGCAGGTGGACCCATGACATTGTCAGAGGATGCTGTGTAGTCAGCACATCTTCATAGTGTCCAGGTGACCTATCTTACAATAGAAGCCACTCTGGTCTCCACGGGTTAATGGATGATCCAACACCCCTGAAGCAAGAAGGTTAGCTATGGTGCAAATGTGGCTTGATTTGACTCAGAGGTGGTTGATTGTGGCAGAGATCCCCTTCTTACACCACACTAAGCTGTGGCAGCAGCAGCTGAAACTGTTCTCTGTACTGGCACCGCATCTTCAAAGTGTCATTTGCCAAAGTTATCCTGAGTGGTGAATAGCCTGGTAAATGCAGGCTGTTTTCACCCAGAGTTAGAGATAAACTCTGTTTGCTGTGATGAATTTGCCACCTACTTAGCAGATGAAACTGCTGTATTAGTTTGACTCAAGGACAGATTCCGCAAAAGCAGTTGTTCCACCCCCAGTTTCCCGTTTCCCCCGATTGTACTGCTCAATTTCCCACTATTTGCTGTGTGGCTGCATTTTGACCACATCTCCCCCCAATTTTCCCCACATCTTCTTGATCCTAATTTTTTAGGATAAAGAAGATGAGGGGGAAATTAGGGGGAGATGCGGGTCAAAATGTGGCCATGCAGCAAAAAGTGAGACCGATTTCCCACTAGTGCTGTCCCGGTGTCAGGTCCTCCGTTTGCCCCGATTACCTGCTTGAATTTCCCACTGTTTAGTGGGGGGCGCATTTTGACCTGGGGCTTCCCGCAGTTTCTCTGTGGCTTCGTTGATTCTCAAAAAAACAGGATCACCGAAACCGTAGAGGAAATTGCGCAAAGCCCCGGGTCAGAATGCGCCCCGCGGCAAATAGTGGGAAATTCAGCAGGCAGTTGGGGCAAACGGAGGACCCAACACCAGGGCAGCGCTAGTGGGAAATCGGTCAAGGAAATTGAGTAGTACAATCGGGGGAAATGGGAGACTGAGGGCGGAACAACTGCTTTTGCGGAATCAGTCAAGGAGAGCTCAATAATCAGTGTTCTGACCATAGACTCAGAACATGCAGGAAGGTAGCTTGGCTAGTTTTGTTTCACTTGAGAGAGCATGTGGTGGAATGCTGATTATTTTCCATAGCTTGGAGACTTCTCTTCTTACTGAATGGTGAGGGCCAGGCCAGAGAATCTAAAAACATTGTTTGCTGTCATGGTCAGAACTTCTTGAGTGGGGCAAGTATGGGATTACTGGTTTAAGTTTATGTGTTCCTGCTTCTCAGAGTCACCCGACTGTGAACCTTCTAGGAGTTAACCTGAAGACTGGCTCCTGAGCCACTTCATTTCTTTGGAGAAACCACAGTAGCTTTGCTGGCTCTTGAGTAGCTTTGCCCCACCTCCCCACTGTGATTAGTCTTTGCCTTTTCGCTTTGTCAGTCTAGCTTTACTTAAGTATTTTACCTTCCCCTTTCCCTTGCTGTACTCTTCCCCACTGTGATTGTCTCCTGCATTTTCCTGTATCTTTGTTATATGACTTCTGCTTCCCGTTAGCAGACTTTTCTTATTCAGTTGTCTTGTGCGCAGTTGCCACCTGAGCTGTTCTTTGCTCTGCCTCCAGGTATACCTCTGTGAAACTTCCCCTGGATTCTCAGCTCTGCCACTCACATGCCTTTCTCTGTATCCACCATATTTATCTGGAATACCTCCTGGGAGAGAACTTCACTGTGTCTCTTTGACTTGACAGTTCTGATTCATCCCTTCCTTAGAGGCGTTAACACTATATACTATTCTCCCACCCCCACCACCTTGAGAGACCCTGATCCTGTGGGGAGTGGGGACCCATACAGCGCATGTTACTGCTTAAGGAACTGTCTCTTCTCACTTATTTCCCAGCGACTCAATCTCAAACATGGTGGGGTTGTTTTTCTGTTTTAGGAGTAAGGGTGATTGTTCCACAATACTAGATGCATTTGGATTCTTGAACCTATGTTATTGTGACCTGAAAAGGGGGATATTGGAGTACTTATGATGAAGAGACAAGCGGGGTCTTTTTTCTGTGATCCCTGGGACCTTGTGTGCCCACTTCCCACTAAAGAGTAGCTACTGAGTAGAGAGAATCTTGGTAATTTGCTACATTCACACATTGTGATAGTCTATAGTTTGTTTCATCCGTGGTTTGTGCAACAAACTCAGGTTAGTCCAGTAGCAAATCCCAGTTTGTGCATAAATGTTTGTCATATGGGATGACATCTTGCCGATACAGCAATTTCTATGCTCAGGTGACTACAATCAGGGGTGCTGCTTAACTCTCCCTGTGGTGTCTTAACAGACTGTAATGACTACACACTGGATGTGTCAAACTACCCTATTTTGAAATCTGGGTTGGGTGAATTTGACTGCCTTAAATTAACCAGGGGTTGATTAAATTGTGGTTTATTGGAAGGGGTCCCTCTGGTTCCGGCCCAGAAGGTGAGAAGCCTGGGAGTGACGCTGGATGCCTCTCTTTCTATGGAGGCCCAGGTTACTGCAGCTGCCCAATCTGCCTTTTTCCATCTTCGGCAGATTAGGTTGCTGAAACCCTATCTCTCCCCCCAAGGCTTGGCTACAGTGACCCATGCAGTGGTGACTTCCAGGCTTGACCACTGTAATTTGCTCTATGCAGGCTTGCCCTTGAGGCTGACCTGGAAGTTACAGCTGGTGCAAAATGCAGCAGCACATCTGCTAATGGCGAAACCTATGTGAGCTGCCATTCGGCAGGTACTCTGCCAGTTGCATTGGTTACCAGTAGAGTTCCGGATCTGTTTCAAGTTGTTGGTAATAACCTTTAAAGCCTTACACGGCCTGGGACCAACATATCTGAGGGACTGCCTCTTCCCATATGTGCCCCGAAGAGCACTCAAGCATGGACGACTTCAAGAGGGAACTGGATAAACATATGGAGCAGAGGTCTATCAGTGGCTATTAGCTACAAAGTATAAATAGGAACTCTCAGTCTGGGGCAAGTGATGCTCTATATTCTTGGTGCTTTGAGGGGGGGCGACAGTGGGAGGGCTTCTAGTGTCCTGGCCCCACTGCTGGACCTCCTGAGGACACCTGGTGTTTTTGGCCACTGTGTTACAGAGTGTTGGACTGGATGGGCCACTGGCATGATCCAACATTGGCTTCACTTATCTTATGTTAACCAGGGCCAGGGCCTTTTCTACCCTGCCCTCTGCCTGGTAGAACATGTTCCCCATTGAGATCAGGGCCCTGCGGGATATACTTCAATTCTGCAGGGCCTGCAAGGTGGAGCTGTTTCACCAGGCCTTTGGCTGAGGCAGTGGACATCCATATTTGGCCTCCCCTGAGGTATTCTGTCACTCTGTTAACAACTACTGCTATGGCCAGGAGCCTCCCACAACCAGAATATCTCTTTGCTACCTGCTGTGACCACTATTTTAATATTTATGATGTTTTAAATTTAATTTTATTGTATTAACTAATGTATTTGTATAAATGAAATATTGTTACCTGCCCTGGGCCCACTTCCGGGAAGGGTGGGCTATAAATGTGAAGGAAGGAAGGTGACAACCAAATGCAACATTGATCTCAGGGCAGGCAGAGTGTTAGCCCTTAGTATTCTGTCTGGGAATGCTCCATCTTCTGAACTGTGAGAGACACCGGAGGATTCATGTAGGGCAGCTTGTACCTATTACTTCCCTGCAACCAATCAAGAGCCACCTATGGCTCCTGGCAGCCAGTTGCTCCACTCTTTTATACTCATTTATTCTCTTTTATACACTTTTCCGGTTTTGTCTAAAGAAGTGTGTTTTACACAAAGGTTACACTTTGAATAAATCTTTCTTGGTCTCAAAGGTGACTCAAACCTTGTTCTGTATACTCTTATAAGCAGCCTAGTCCCTTTCCCCATGATTTCCATGTGGTATCTGATATTATCGGATTTGGTCCAGCCACCATATCTTACCCTAAGATTTTCTTGCTCTCACTGCTAGTTACAACTGCTTAGTGTCTGTTCTTTCCTTTTGAGCCGGTGTGGTGATGCAGCCCACTTTTTTGCATGTCCTGTGATGGCTGTACAGGGTCATCATACACCACCACCAAATGCCTGTGACTTTTGACATCTCTGCCATCATTTTTGAATCAGCACCTGAAATAGGGGAACAGTTATATAAGATCCAGAGATGGAAGGCTGCCTTGTGGTAGGAGTAACTTACCTGGAGTGGATCTGGAGTTTTGATGTGGAGGTGATTTAATTGGACTGGGGACTGCTAACATGGATGTGTTAAATTCTAAGCTTCCAGTGAGGTGCACTGAAAAGGTGGCCCCATAATTCACCATGTCATCTTTCTTGGCAAGAGATGTTTTAATGAAAGATTTTGATGTGATGGAGTGAGTGAAGAAATGTCTTCCTGAGACTGAGAGAGCCAGTGTGATATAGCCGTTAAGAGTGTTGGACAGGGATCTGGGAGACCCAGGTTTGAATCCCCACTGTCATGGAAGCTCACTGGGTGATTTTGTGCCAGTTACTCCCAGCATCATGTGCCGGAATGGACTGTTATGAGAATAAAATGGAGGTGACAACAATGTAAGCTATTTTGGATATCAATTGGATAAAAGTGGGGTATAAATGAAGTAAATAAGTAAGAAGGTTTGAGCAAGTATACATTATCAGCCAAAAACAACCCACTATGTTATTTCCTTACTTAGGCTGTGGTGACACGCACCATTTGGAGTAGAGAGGAAACTTCCTATTTCCTCCGGAGGAATTTGACTCGCAGTTGCGAGATCACACATATCTTTGTGCTGCGGGCTCAGCCCATCACTGTGTGATCACACACCACCGCGTGCAAGTTGTCCCCCCCCCCCATTTGTTTCCTGTGCCCATAATAGAAAATTGCATCTCTGCACCGAGGGTTTCCCATGGGGTATGCAATTATGCACATACTGCTAAACTGGGTGGGAAATGGCACTGAGTAGGGATGGAATGATCAGACCATCCTGACGGCTTGAGACTGTGCTTGAGGAATCAGACAGGAAAATCCATTTGCAGCCTGTTGGCAGTTGTTAGGACTGGACTTTCCCCGGTGTCTTTTAATTCCATTTCTGTGGCACAGCAGCACAGGGTGCTGACAACTGCGGGACCTTCCCCAGACATTGCTGTTTGATCGTGCCCTTTAGATCCTTTAGGCATTTGCAGATATGTTGGATCTAAAGGCGTGTGTGACTGCAACCTGAATTTGGTATTATAATAAATCTCTACAGTGAACATAGAAGTAACTTTCTGCACCAAGCAGCTTTGGCAGTTTTCACCTTCAGGGTTCTTTTAATAGATCTAATATCTGAGAACATACCTAATCTAAACCAAACCTAATCCATCTAGTCCAGCAGCCTAGCAGTAGCCAGCAAAGTGCCTGTGGGAAGCTGAAGAAACTGCTTTCTTCTGTTGTTTGTTCCCAGTATCCAGTTCTCAGATACACAGCCTCATGACAATGAAGGTTCCACTTAGCTACAATTAATAGTCATTAATTGTTGTATCCCCCACAAATTGTCTAATCCAGCTTTAAAATCTCTAGCATCCTATGATGGTGAATTACATATATTGGCTAGGTGGTCTATGAAGAAGTATTTCCTTTCATTCTATCCAGAACCTCCTGTTGACCAATTGGGTGACCCCCAAATTCAGGTATGGGAAAGGGAGATTTGCCTCTCCACCCCTTTCATAATATTACCTTCTATCATGTCCCCAATTTAGTCAAGGTTTTTGTAAATTAAAAAGCCTCCAGTGCTGTAGCCTTTCTGTGCAGGGAAGAAAAACACTCCAGTCTCTTGATGATTTTGGCTGCCCCCTTTGTGTACCTTTTCTAGCTTTCTGATTTCCTTCCTGAGAGTGGCTAGCCAGAACTATACACACTTCCTAGTCTTATCCCCTGTCGTCAGCTGCAGTTTGGGTGACTTAGATGGACCAGGCAGCTTGGAAAAGTTGTCCTCAGACAGTACAGGACCTGGTAGCTTCTTATCAACACAAGCTGATCTTTATTGCCCCATTCAAGTCCCTCCCGTGGACATTGGCTGCATTGCTTTCTAGATCACAAAGCACTGCCAGTTAAACATTGCCTTTGCTGCTCTAAAAATATAGCTGTTTCCTCAAGTAAGTAAACTGAATTTTTTATTGCTGGTACGTCACTTAAAATCAAATGTTTAGCCTTGCTGAAGGAAGGACTGCCATGTCTTTGCTTTTACACTCCACCTTGAGGGGGCGGTGTGTTTTGACTACTGTAAGACCTAGATTTTGAATAACTTCTGGCCTTTTTATTTTGAAAGGGAGAATGGCCATTGGTTCTTTCCCCCAATATGCTTTGGGGCAACCCAAGATCCTTTGCATATTAATTAAGTTAGTTTTTGTAAACTGCTTAGAGTGAATCTCCATCTTAAGGCAGTCTCATATTGTGGACTGATCTCCAACATGCCTTTTACTAGCAATGCCTTTTATCCACTCTCTCTTTTGTTTAATACTGAACCTGAGGAGGAGTGCTGTGATACTCTGAAATTTGTTCCCTGTTTTGTGACTTTTACTTGCTCCGTATAAAGGTATTACACTACAGTAGTTTGGATTTGGAGCTACATAGCTAAGTGTTTTTTTAAAAAAACTTGTTATACTGTTATTTGGTCACAGGATTTGCCTCTATCACTGCTCCACGCCGCTGTTCTCCTTTCCTTCTCTCCCTTTACAGCTTCTGCAAACAAAACCAATTCTCCCATGGTCTTTGAGAAGAAGAACACTTTGAACCATAATTTAACTATGGCTTCTTTCTCCTTGGACAAAGGGCACTTCTCTGCAGTGATCCTTGTGACAGTAGTCTGGCCAGATTTTGTGGTTATAAATGACTGCCCTGCAGAGGAGGGAGAAGAGTGGGACAGGAAACACTTCGTGTAAAAATATTGGGATTGATTTTTATTTTTAAGGGGAAAAGCATAGAACTGTGCTGATTTTTTCTCCCCAGGAATACTTCATCAGCTTTTCTTAAAATAGGAAGTGGGTGTCTTGCCATGAACCAAACTCCTCCAGAGGGTCACCTCCTTATTTCAGCAAAATCCAGCTTTGTGGCTGTATGGGTGCCCTTGCTAATGTGATGAAATAGTTTCACTTTTTTACCTCATGCAAGAACAGAATATTTTGAAGATTAGCATCTCTTAATTGATTGTTATTAAAATAAGACTCTTTGCTCATGAAGAGGTGCAGCATACCGTATGCCTGAAGATGTCTCTGAGATTTTTAGACCTTTCCAGAATTTTCTGCATGAGAGCTAGAAATGTACTTTTCAAAAATAAATTTTAAAAAGAAGAAAAGGAGAGCTGAGATTCTTGGTATGGACAATTAAAATAAAGAAAAACATGCAGAGTTAGTAGGCTTGTTTGGACGATTTTTCTTCCTTCTCGTTCTATAGTGACATCGGGGGGGGGGGGGGAGAAGTAGGCCTTACCTGCTTCCTTCATTCTGACCCCCCTCCTCACCTTTTATACACAGTGAGGAGATGGGAGGGAAAGTGGGAAATGGGTGCACAAAGAGGTCAAGATTATTGTACCCAATTTGTTGTTCACATTTACAATTTAATTTGCCTCCCCCTCAAATCTGTGACAAAACCCACATTGATTTTAATAGATAGATTGCATCCGAGTCGTGATTAGGAGACTCCACAGCTTAATCCCTAAACAGAGTTTATATCCTTTTTAAGCCCATTGAAGTCAGTGGTGCTTAGAAAGATGTGACTGTTTAAGGTTGCACTATGAATGTGCTGTCATATTCCGGGGCGTGCTGTTTTCATAAGGGGCGTTATGCTTTTCCTTCAGATGTGTGGATTTGATTGTGGTTTTTTTAAAGTAAAATTTAATGCTCCTGGGTTTTTTTGTTTTTTTTTTAAATAAAAGCTTGTGTCAGGATAATTCAGTATCTAGTTGTATTCCTTTAGTACCTACTTTGGTGTCAAGACAGCAAAGATCAAATGACCTTTGGAGTGTGATGTGCTGTTAAAACAGACTGGGCTAAAGGGGTAGGGGAAATAATAATGGAATGACTCAGTGCGTAAGGGTGTGAAAGAGAGACCGAGCACTCTAATGTGCAGAGCAACATAGGTCTCAGAAGCGCAAGATGTCCTGTAATTGACAGGTAGAGCAGAGAAGTACTTGACTGCTTGCTAGATCCCTAATGCTTTTTTTAGTGAATGGGATAAAGCTCCAGTAATTGATGGCACCAGGATTAATGGTTGCAGAGATGTGTAATTAAAGGGCCAGGGGTGATGCACCGCTAACCTGATCAGTGCAGGGGAGGTTAGGGAGGTTGACTGTTTGGAAGGTGATGTGTCTTCTTGAGAGTCACAGCTGGGGTGGGACAATTCTGTGCTTGTTCCAGTTGCCTGCCCCTGGTCAACCACTGCATGACACTATTAAAAACACACAAGAACAAAAGATGTTGCCATTCTTAAATGAGAGTTAATTGAAATCTGCGGTCATTACCTGTAGCTTATCTACACTCCCGCAGAACTGTAGCATACATAGTCCCTACTAAGATTTTTCTGTAGCAGAGGGGATGTATTTCCAAGGGGAGATATGGCAACCAAGGGACCTCATAATTGGGCATATTGTGTTCAATGGTATATATTTTGAATTCTGCAAATGGGCAGGAACTTACGACATTTATACCCTGCTTTTCTCGCTATTAGGCTGCAATCACACACACTAAATAATCCACTTTCAATCCATGTTCAATGCATTTTCCAACTGGATTTTTACTGTGTGAACTGGCAAAATCCAATTCAAATGTGCACTGAAAGTAGATTATTTAGTGTCTGTGATTGCAGCCTTAGAGACCCAAAGGGGCTTACTCCATTGTTCCGCCTCCTTCATTTTTGTCTTCACAACAGCCTACCTGAGAGGTAGGCTATGCTGAGGGAAAGTGACTGGCCCAAGGCCACGCAAGCAAGCTTCCATGGCTGAGTGTGGATTTGAACCTGGCTCTCCCATTTTCCAGTCTGAAATGCTACTCAATACACTGTTGCTGGCTCTCTGACATGAGCATTATTTTCTTGAATATTAGGACCATAAGAAATATTGGCCATTCCACTGGTGTAAACGCCTTCCATATGGTATGCAGTCTTCAGAAAAGAGAGAAGCAAACATGTAGTTCCTTATAACTTGAGGACCTTGTCTAAGAAGAAGGCTGAATTATGATCCTGACTTGGGATTTCATTTCCTTCCCGTACCATTAAGTGGATGGTGTTTCCTCGTGCTCTGAGAGCTAACATGTTGCTGTTGCAATGTACGTAGTCTGACTGACACCCAGAAAAAAATACTGAATGTTGCTTACAAAGTAGTAATGGTGAACCTGGATGAAGTTTGCCCTCTTTTTCTTCCCAGAACAAGCGCCATAAGTAGAAACATTGGGCTGGAATAGACCTAAAGGCTGTTTACCCATGATTCCTATTGTGAGGCTGAGTTTGCCATTCCTACAAGGCAAGACATATAACTCTTTCCTCCATCAGCATCACAAAAAGCAATTATTTGTGGCCATATCAACCAGGGAATACAGGCCAGGTCATCCTGCTATCGCTCACTTATCCCCATGTCCCTAAAGGGGCCAGATCAAGATGATTAAGGATGCCCCAGTAATCCACTAACTTAAGTTTCTGACCGACATTGCTGTTCCACTAGTATGAACAGCCATCTTTTCCCTATTTTTTTGCCAATTTACTTTCTGTAGAGGGAACTATAAGAGGCAGTTCCTTGCACAAACTCTCGTACACACTAGGCACAAATGTGCAGATGCAAAGGTGCAGCAGAATTATGGATGCTAGCATGGGTACCTGGTAGCACTTCAGAACTTTGAGAGGGATGTGCATTCCTGTATACATTTAATGCAATTAATTACTAAAATACAGCTGGATCTGGGCATACATCATCGATAATTTTTTAGTAGTGTAGATGGAACTTTACAAAATAGTCTGTGCTCAGCGCATGTGCTTGAAATTCTTTTTGAGAAGAATTGTATGTTTGAGGCAGTGTTGCAAAATTGAATGGGAACTGTGGTGCAACCAGCAGTATTGCACAAGCAAATTTATGATAGGTGGGTGTCAGCTTGCTATAGTGGCTTTTCAGTGACATCCTGCATAAACCCTACATGTTGGTAGTCAAAGTAAGGATATCCAGGCCATAATGTGAACTTTCCATGGATATCTGAGACATATGGTGAAATAAAGCAGAAAACCCTAAGGAATTAAAGAAACAGATTTTACACAGCTCTGGAAAGGATGTTAGTAGGATGGTAAAAGGAAGAGCTGCTCCTGAAAATGGTACAGCTACGAAGCAGGCACCCTTGTGAGTGTGTTTTTGTTCTGAGGGTCAGGGCTATTTTGGGGGCGGGAATGCACAGGAATGGAGTTCCGGCTGGCTTCTGACTTGGCATGCTTACAGCCTTCCCCTGGGTTCCCCAGGCACCTCGCAAGCCATGGGGAAGCTGATCCTGGGAGGGAGCTATGCTGTCAGGGGTGAGGCCTAATATGCTAATGTGTTTCTGTTGTTGGGTGTGGCCTGTTATGCTAATGAGTTCCTGCTGGGCTTTTTCTACAAAAAAAGCCCTGCTGATAGGGCTGCCAAGTCCAACTTGGGAAATATCTGGGGACATTGGGGGTGGAGCCAGGAGACTTTGGGGGTGGAGCCAGGAGAAAGGAAGTGACATCATTTTGTGATGTCACATCCTGTGATGTTGCTTCCACATGCTTCCACATGAACTCATGAAGTTTCCTAATACTGAATCAGGCCATTGGTCCATCAAGGTCAGTATTGACTACTCAGACTGGTAGTGGCTCTCCAGGGTCTCAGGCTGAGATCTTTAATGTCACCTATTACCTGATCCTTTTTTAGCTGAAGAAGCTGATACCTCCTGCATGTCAAGCAGATGCTCTATCACTGAGCAAAAGCCCTACTGAATCCTTCCTCATCTCGGCAGAATATGAAGCACTAAGTGCTACACAAGTGCTAAATATGATTTTCATATCATAAGAACAGGAGAGAAGCCACAGTGGATCGGGCCAACAGCCCATCCAGTACAACACTCTGTGTCACAACAGTGGCCAAAAATACCAGGTGCCCTCAGGAGGTCCAGCAGCGGGGCCAGAACTCCAGAAGCCCTCCCACTGTTGCCCCCCAAGCACCAAGAATGCAGAGCATCACTGCCCCAGACAAAGGGTTCCATTTAGACCTTGTGGCTAATAATAGCCACTGATAGGCCTCTGCTGGATGGGGACAGAGAGAGAGAGAGAGACAGACAGACAGACAGACAGACAGAAAAAAGAAAGAGGGAGAGAGAGAAGGGAAAAAAACTGGCAGAGGCACTTACTTCCATTTAGACCTTGTGGCTATAATAGCCACTGATAGACCTCTGCTGGATGGGGACGGAGAGAGAGACAGACAGACAGACAGAAAAAAGAAAGAGGGAGAGAGAAGGAAAAGAGCTGGAAGAGAAACTTACTACAGCAACGTTGCCAGCCACATGCAAAAGCAGCCCCTTCAGTCCCTCCTTAATCTCTGGGCGGACCTCTCTTGCTGTGGAAGCTGCTCTCTTGCTGACTTCTTAAAGGGGAAATGTCTGGTGAGGCTTTTTACTGCAGGGCAGGCTCTCTGCAGACATTTCCCTTTTAAGGCAACCATTTTGTCCCCCCGGTGGCCAACTTGGAAAAAGCGGGGGAAAGCACTAAAAATCGGGTGTTTTCCCCGCCCTACCGGGGGACTTGGCAGCCCTACCTGCTGAGGATAGAGTTTGGAATTAGCTATGAACATTTAGATGTATCAGAATTCCCAACTGGGAAATATTTACCCAAAGTTAGACTTTGCTAATTTGAATACTTGCCACATCTACCCAAATTGCTGATCTTTTGAACTCTGAGAATGGTTCCCCAGATTGGTGGGAAACAGGTGATTGTGGAGATGGAGACTAAAAAACCCAGAATGCCAGTTGAAGTCTTAAAACTCTGCATGCTCCTTGCATGTAAAAGGTATTATGAGTGTGGTGCTTTAGGCGGTTTGCATCCCCTCTTCTTGCAAGGTGACATCTCTTTAATGAGCAGCTGCTGAAAACAGATAAAACTAGTTCTGGGCAGAAGGATAACATGGCGTCACCAGTAGTACTATGCTGTTTTGCAGAGAGCTGACAGTGCTTTTTGTAACCTTACTATAATGCATCAAGGTTTGTGGAGACAAAGAAGGTCTCTGAACCTTGAATAGATTTCTTTCTCTGAGGCAAGCTTCTGAAGAAACTGAAAAATAGTAGGCTTACTTCACTAAGAGGAAATCATTAGCTTGTGGAGCTTTGAGCCAAGGAGATATTTGGAAGACTAAGGATATAAATTGCATTGAAAAAAGGATAGATCTATTGTACATACTTGGCTTTCTCAGCTGAAGCTGTATGCATGGTTGTTGGTCTACAAAACTATGGGGCATTTTCTAGATTTCTGGGTTAAGATGGAGAGATACTTACCAAATGCTGTTGCAGCAGAACCAAGTGAGAAGAAAAGTGAATTTCTGTGACCTATATAAAGTATGCAAATTAATCAAATTGCCATCCTTGTTCTTATTTTACATAATTCTTTCTATTTTACATAGTTCTGCTTCTTGCTGCTGTAGGGATAGTTAAGGAAATATAAAAGACACTGAGACCACCACATACAGGAGACTTTATCAGGCCACTTCTCCAGCTTCTGGAATGTCAATGGATATGCACACTGAAGCATAACTTTGCAGTCATGTGGATTTAAAACGATTTTTTAAAACAACAAAAACCACCCTTAAATTCTCAGAAAACTGTAATGTAAATCCATCTGAATGTACCTGCATGCAAAACTCAGGACACTGCGTAATTCAAATGATGGTAACACACCTTGCAATGCAGCACATACTTCAGAACGACTGTCTTCTTCCCCTGTTCTGGAGGGGGTCATGGTATGGTATAGTGGTTAAAGTGTTGGACTTGGGCTAAGGAGATTAGGGCTTGAATTCCTGATCGGCTATGTAGCTCTCATTTAAGTGGTCAACACTTGTCTGGGTTGTACCATCTCAGACTAAAGGTGAGGGCTGACATGATTAAATGCTTGTATCTTTGTTATAAAAGGATTCCTGCGCATAAAAACTCAGCATGTCAAGGAAGCTACGCTAGAATCCTTCTCCTTAGAGTCTCATTTTGTGTGTGGCGGAAATTGTTTTGCATGCAGGTACATTCAGTCATATGAAACCCATCTTTGGTACGGAGTAGGCACAGGTTTATCACCTTTGTGAGAACTAGGCCTCAGAGGCAGACCCTGGGCCAGACACTCTTCCAGTCTAACTTTTACCTCATAGGTTTGCTTTGAGGATAAAATAGCAAATAGTGCAAAAAAAAGAAGAAAAAACTCCGAAAAGTTTGTACTGTAAGGAGATAATCTGTGGATGACTAACAAAAGAGAATAATATGCTAATATACTTCCATAGATGGATTTACATTTATAGCCTTACATGGCTTGGGACTGGGGTATTTTACGGACTGTCTTCTTCCATACGTTTTGGCCCAGGAATTAAGATCACAGGGAGAGGCTGTTTTGTCCCATTGACCAAAGAAGCTGGTCTGTTGGGTACACAAGAGATAGCCTCTTCCATAATAGCCACATGAATATGGAATAACCTTCCCAGGGCGGTGTACCTTCCCACCTCAGTTTCACTATAGGAAGCAGCTGAAGATGATTGTATTCAGGACAGCATTTGATTGGTTTAGTTTTCTCTGCTTATTGGCATTTGTAAATTGTAGTTTTTGTTCGTTTTTAAAATGTATTTTACATACTTTTTGTGTTTTTCATTCTGTGTATATCATAATCAGTCTTGAGTTTTGTAAGCTAGAAAGGCAGCTAATAAATGCCTTAAATAAATTAAATACATAAAATGGATGCAAGTTTATACACAATTATGGTAATTTAAATAAAAAAGGGCTCAGCCGGTCTGCAGTCTGGGTACTGTTATTGGGGACCTTTCAAAGGCCTTTCTGGAGGCTGGGCTCAACCCAGACTTAGCAGCACACTGGAGAGGGCTAGGGGAGCCCCCTCCACACCTATAGGAGGCCTAGTGTTGTGCTCCAGAGCTTCGTGGCAGAAAAGTAGGATAATACATAATATTAAAAATAAAACTTGCTGAAGTCCCACTAGGGTTGCCAGCTCTGGGTTGGAAAATAGACTTTGGGAGTGGATCTGGGAGAGGGTGGGGTTTGGGGAGGGGAGGGGCCTCAGCATGGTACAATACCATAGAGTCCACCCTTCAAAGCTGCCATTTTCTCCAGGGGAGCTGATCTCTGTCAGCTGGAGATCAGTTGTAAAAGCTGGAGATCTTCAGTCCCCACCTGGAGGCTGGCAACCCTAAGTCCCACCTATCTGGAGTGTGTGCTAACGTTGCCAGCTCCAGGTTGGAAAATACCTGGAAATTTTGGGTGTAGAGCCTGAGGAGGGTGGGGTTTGGGGAAGGGGAGGGACTTAAACGGGGTATAATGCTATAGGGTCTACCTTCCGAAGCAATAATTTTCTCCAGGTGAACTGACCTCTGTTGCCTGGGGATCACTTGTTACCCCAGGAAGTCTCCAGCCACAAGGTGGGGGTTGGTAACTCTGTTCTGTGTTGGTGAGGAAGCGTGCACATAAGAATGAACGTGAGCTGAGGGTACCATGTAAAATGCTTCCTAGGCCCTCTTTTTGAGTCAGGAGCAGAGTAGAGTGCAAGGAATCCCGGCTGCACAGCTTACTCCAGTGGTCAGGAAGGGAAAGGCCTGGTGCTTCTGGAAAAGCCATCAGTGAATGGAGCAGAACAAGCACTTCAGGCCTTTCAGCCCATAGAGGTGGCATTTAGAAAAGAGCTGTCAGTCAGGGAACAAAGGCGGCCTGGAGAGGCCTAAATGGCCCTAACATGAGCCAGATTGAACACGTCGTGCTCTGAGGCACTTCTAAGGGGAGGGGTCTGCAGGCTTCCTCCTTATAGAGGGAGAGAGGCCTGGGGCTTTGGGAATATGAGTTTCCTTTTGAGCTTCTCTCTCAAATGTACATTAGTTCCGGGGCAAATCTTCATTTGTGGGATCCAGCTGTAATCCAAAACACAAGGACTGTAAAGCACAGGGCTTGAAATGGTGAGAATGCTTTCAGTGATTATTCTTGCTTTTAGGCCACCCTATTTGTGAGTTCTGCCACGATGGGTCTTGGGTGTGTTCTGAGCCTTATTCACCAGTAGGCGCAGTCTGAGCCTTGCTCATGTATGACAGCTACCTTGAGGTCATTGCCCTTTGCTCCATGGTGAATCAGGCATGTTCACACAATGCTTTTGTTACCCCTGGGTAATTGCATAGATTTCACAGAGTCCAAGGTCAGAAGGGACCAGTGGATCATCCAGCCACACCACTTGGTATGCAATAGCATTATATAAGATAAAGGGAACATTGTTTTGTTCTGTTTTAAATTCACAATTTCAAAATTGATTTTTGTAATAAGATTACAGCCCGTGACAAAGTCAATTGAACCAGTTATGAGAACAAAACTGATCTGCTTAATTGCGTTTAATTGGGGGGGGGGGGTTGTTAAAAATGAAAAGAGATGAAGGGAGCATGTGAGACTGACTCCTGATCTTTTAAGTGCAGATTGTGGGGATCCAGCATTATAACTCCACCAGCCCGCAGGAGGAAGTCAGATTGCAAGGAGCAGGGAGTGGGGAGAAGCGGGTGCTGTATTATTGGGGCCGGAGGGTTTAGAGAGGTCCAGTCCTGGCTCTCTCTCTCTTTTTTTTTTGCCAGCAGGTTGCAAACAAAATATGGTGACCCTGTAGGGTTTTCAAGGCAAGAGACATTCAGAGGTGCCTGCCTTTGTGTTACAACCCTAGTATTCCTTGATGGTCTCCCATCCAAATGCTGTCCAGGGGCCGGGGCGGGGCGGGGGCGGAGGCGGGCCCAACCCTCCCTAGCTTTTGACATCTTATGAGATCAGGCTAGTCTGGGTTATCGAAGTCAAGGCTATGGGTACAACTTCATAATGTGGTCTATTTATGTCATTTCAGAAATAAATGGCTCATGAGATAGGATGGATATGAAACTGGATATGGCATCGGTGTTTTGAGTGTGTGTGTGTCACAAGCTTGTGGCCGAGAAATTATGCTTGAGTTCTGGAGAAAGGAACTGGTATTTCTGTATAGGGGTGCATATGGACCAATACCGGTGCAACTGTTTCTAACTTTATCAGAGCAAAAACTTATACAATAAAGGGAGTAATGCACAATCTCAAGCAGAGTGTCTCTGTGTCTGTGTCTGTTTGTGTGTATGAATTACCGTTCTGTTGGCATAACAGCAGTCCCACTGACAGAATGATATTTCTGTTGGAGTAAAAAGGCCAGTTGTTGCCAGTTCCCCCCCCCAGAACCCCAGTTTACCCTACATCGTTGAGCCACAGGGGCACAGGTGGGGAGGCACAGAAGGCTGAAGGTTCTAAGGGAGAAGTTACCTTCTCTACCATGACTCTGCTTATGCTACTTAGGATCTAAGCTTATATAAATATGCAATGGATCACATAGGATCTCTTCTGCACTCATAGGAAAGGCCGTAATACCTCCAGCATGAGCTCAGGCAGCTTTGATGCAAGCTTTACATCCCCAGATATTTTGACAGAGCATATGAAGCCCTCAAATCCCCACGCTGGCCTTCTTCACTTTCGGGATGCGCAAAGGTATAAGAATCACAGACATTTTTTCCTCCTGTGAAGAAATCCTGTTTTCCCCACACCTTCACAATACCTCTGTCACACATCCTGACAAGCAATTCTGCTGTTGATTCAGCTGCCATTCTTCACTTTCCCATCATCAGGCATGTAGTCTACCTTTAATCCCTCCCCCCAAGCTTCTAAGTTTAAAAGCAATCAAGCATTCATTGTGAATGACAAACAAAGTCAACCCAGAACTAAGTTTTAAAATCCTGTAGCCCAACTATGTGGTTAGTGACATCACAAGACGGTAGCCAATCAGTGGTGTATACAGCCAACTTCAGCTACTGTCTAGCAGAATGGGGTTTCCTCATCCTAGGGCCTTGAGAAGATTAGGGACATATGACAATGTTCCTTCTAAGCTGAAGTAGTGTGAGCTAGCTCATAGTTTTTTCAGCCTCTGGCTCACACATTTTTGTCTTAGCTCAGGAAGGATGGCTCCAGAGCAAACTAATTTATGCAGTAGCCAAATCGCTTGCTCACAACTTTAATGCCAGTAGCTCACAAAGTAGAATTTTTGCTCACAAGACTCCACAGCTTAGAGAAAGCATTGACAACAGACATGTTAATCTCACTTCTGGAGCACAGCAACTCCCATGTACATCTTCTGCTGTATTTTGTGTGCTACTCTGTGGCTTGGTGACTCTTTGATTGCCTCTTCCTTCAAGGTCCTCTTCAAGATCCATCTTTTCTGAGAAGCATTTAGTCCAGTGTCTTTGATTGTGTCACCTGTTGAAATGAACCCTAAGTATGTGTTGCTTTATGAACTGCCATTTATATACATGGTATGACAAGAAGTAAATATTAAAAGTTGTGCAGGACTGAGACATTTGGGACCTTTTCAGTGCTCAGACATTTGGGACCTCTTCAGTAGTTTCTCACTGTCTAAACTTTCCTACAAATGATTAAGACATTTTTTTTACATGGAACCAGTGGGGTTGTCGCCATTCTGTTTTATGTATTAGGCACATGAGGCAGCTAGTGGCCTGGGGGGGGGGTCCCATGTGGTCTTCAGGGGTTTCCATCTACCCCCCCCAGCGTACTCTGCGGTCCCAAGAACCTTCAGTATATGGGCACAACTGACACCTTAGCTTTCCAGGTGTGCTGGCAAATGGAAGTGAGCAGCCAGTGTCATTCACACTGTTTTTAAATTACAGTTTTGGTGGCAATGTACATACCCCCCCCCCATTTTTAGGCTCATAACAACCTTGTTAGGTAGATTAGACTGAAAAACTAGGAGACTGGCCCAAATCACCTAAGGACCTCCATGACTGGGTGAGGATTTGATGCTGGGTCTGCCTTGTCCTAGCCTGACACTACTACATTACACTGGCTGTCATTCTCTGCTAGTGAGTACAAGTCAATGGACGGTCCCAGCACTACCGGCCAGTCAGCCTCTGTTCAATTCAGTTTTTTTTTTAAATTATGCTAACCAGAGGTATGCACATTTCCAGTGGAGTTTCTCAGTGCAACTTGAATACTTCCTGAAGAACAGCAGTGAGATTTACAGTGACAAATCCATCTGGTGGCATTGGTTGTGGTGGAAGAGAAGCTAGTACCCAGTAGGGTTGTAATACCAGAATTACCTGACAGCATATATATATTGCTATTATTCCAGTAAAACAAAACTGGTGATCTAAGACTCTCCATGTACTCCCATAGTAAATAATTCCAGCTAAAAATTACCATTGCAGTTGGATATGCATTGCTTTGCCCATTAAAGTTAATGCCAGTGGTATACCATCCGTGTTGCCATAGCGCCTGTCAAAACATGGCTACCTATGCGAGACCTTGAGGAGATTCTCCCCAACACTTGTCTGCTCTTTCCCTTTTGTTAACTTTCTGGCTTCGTTATCTTCAGGTTGAGCGGCTCAGATGTGTTGTTAATTCTTTCCCTTAGGGATCAATCCAGTGTGTGGGCGCAAATTCCCAGAGACTAGTTGGTTGTCATAGGCAGGTAGCCCACAATGAACACAGACTGCTTCCCTGCTTTGTGCGCAGCACGCAGAGGGGTATAATTAATTACAGTTGCAGAAGAGAAACCTGACATGAATGGGGGCTTTTCCCCCTTGCTGTGTCTGGTCATTCTTGGGTTAAATTGCTAGCTATAGGCTCCATTTTAATATTTTAGTGTTTAATATTTTATGTGCTTTGATGTGTTGAAGTTGTATTTGAGTAATACTGTGGGTTAAGGGAAGCTGGAATACTGGGGTCTATGTTTCACTGCTGTAATAGTGACCAGTGTATGGCATCAGTCAGTGCAAATTAGACTGTTGTCTATTTCCTTCCCCTCCCTTGGTTCAATTCCAGGTTCAGTCCCTGGCATCTCTGGTTGAAAGGGCCCTGAAGAGCTGCTGCCAGTCTGAGTAGACAGTATTGACCTTGATGGACCAGTGGTTTGATTCAGTATAAAGCAGCTTCACGTGTGCTCGGATTATCAGTTTAAAATGCTAAAATGTACAGCCATTACAGATTAGTTGATGGAGATCCTGATGTCTTTCCTCCCAACTCCCAGCAGATATGCCCACAGAAACACATCAGACTATTTTGCTTGGCAGCCTGGGCTGGATCTCCAGCCAAGCAGCTGAGGCCCTGGCAATACTGTTGGAGAAAGCAACAGGCATGGGTTTTGTCCTTAACCTCGGCACAGCCACCAGCTGAGTCCAGGATGAATCCCTGAGATGCTGACAGCGCTGCTGGGGATTGGCTTGCTCCAACCATATCTGGCCAAGTGCAATCCTTCTCTCTTTGTTTCCTGGCATACCAACATCTTCTCAGGCAGATGCTGTATATATTGCAGCACTTCGGCCAAAAAGGTTGCCTACCCCTTGCTCCCCCTTCTTTTCTGGAAATGCTCTTGGAAGATACTTATGGTTTGCAAAGTGAAAAGGAGAACCTTGTGACCCGTGGCTGGGCCAGGTACTATTCTTGTGTGGTGAATCTCCGTTGTGTAATGACTATAAATAGTATGCTTCAGCAGTGATGGTTGTGTCTTAGAAACATATCATATTTTGGATATAGACCATTTTTTTCAGCATTAAAAAGGGGGGAAAGTAAGCTTTCTGGCAGTTAACAGCAAAGAAGGAAGTACAGTCAGTTTTTAGTTATGAATATATACCTTGACCCCCCCCCCCAGCATTTAAATTCTGAGTCCATCTGCAGAGGAATAAAACATTCAGTTCAAACCCTTCGTCCATTTCATTACTTAGCAAGGAATATTTCTCAACAGCTGCATGTACCAGAGTATTGTAGGAACCCTGGATACCCCTACCTAATTTCAAATAAAACCTAAGTAGAAGAAATGCTTTATGGCTTGAAACCACCTTAGACAGAGTTCTGGGCATCAAGGCCTTGTCTACTAAAGTGTATCATCAAAAAATCTACATAGTCTCTTCTGTAGACTGTGAATGCATACTGAATAGTTTATTAAATGAAATGTGTTATTATAAAACAAGGAAATATAGCATAAAACCAGGGGTCATTTTGAGCAGGAACGCACAGGAACACCATTCTGGGAGTAACAAGCCCAGGAGCGGGCACCTATGGTGATGTGCTGTGGGGAAAAGCAAAAGCATACTAACTTGATCTGTATTTTCATGCTTGTTGTAGGGTAGCTTTATATTTTTTATTTTATATTGAGATATATACTGTCTTTATTGTTTCACTATTTTTATGTAAGCCGCCTGGAGCCTACTTCGATGGGGAGGGTGGGGTAGAAGTTTAAGTAATAAATAATAAATAAAGGAATCCTAAAGTGTCTTTAGTCAAAGTGTACAGCTGGCTCGCCAGCTCTGAGTTGGGAAATACCTGGAGATTCTTGGGGTGGAGCCTGAGTTGTGAGTGTTGCCTTCTGACACATTTCCAGTGATGTCAGGGGGTGTGGCATATGCAAATATGTCATGCTAATGAGTTATGCTAATGAGCTCTTGCACCTCTTTTTTTACGAAATGACCCCTGCATAAAACCTAGCAAAACAATCAGTGTCCTACTAATCAGTGTCTTGCGAAATAAAAAACTGACATGGCAGAGAGCTCATGCAAAGTTAGTCTGCGGAGACCTGTCAAAAGAGGAGGGTCCCCTCTGCTATGGAGCAGGAAGAGGATCTGATGTTCATTTTTTGAGGGTAAGACTCGCCAGGCATTGGGAAACTACCCTAGTGCATCCAGGATACTTAAAGATGCTTAAGGATGAATGGGCAACCATTTAGTGGAGGCAGGACTGAGAAAGGGGAGTGTGTCTGTTGCTTAGAAACAGGGCTGCCAGCCGGCCTTCGGAAAAATGTCCTGTCCCTGCAGTGAAGGCTTAATGTATGGAAATGGGCAGTTGAAGGTTGTCATGGCATGAAGGTAAATAACCTGTCATTAAGCTTCTGTTCTCTAGGTCTGTTGGCAAGCCTAGCTGGCAGTCATATTCCAGGCATGTGGGGTGTGAATTAAAAACTCTTAGGAAACACTTATGTATTGGAGAACTTTCACTTTTTGCCTCCAAAGAAGACATGGGCAATTGGGCAATTTGTAATTTAGTTCTCCTTTGGGCCTTAAGGTTGACCTTTCATCTCTGCCCCTTTTGGATTTCAGAGGTCATGGAAAGCTAAATGATTTTAAGGCAGGGAGGAGCACGACACAGGGATGTTGTGTCTCATACTGTTTGAATTAGACATTGCAAGGAGCAAAGAGATAAGAGACATGGGGTGGCACCAGCTCCATAGCTCTTAAAATGTTTAGGGAACAAGCCTAAGCAGGTCTGTTTGAAAGTAAGTCCGGTTTTATTCAGCAGTGCTTGCTCCCAGGAGAATGTTCTTTGGATTGCACGTTTAGTCTGACCATGAATGCTTGCTGGCTTAGGTGAATTTGGCCTAAACATAGAATGTACTTCTGCAGCTGTCAAGGCTCAGAATGGTAATAGTTAATTCCTACTGGAGGCCAGTGCAACCTGCAAGGCAGGTTTTACAGGTGGGATGGGCCTGTCAAGTTAGCTACCCTTCCTTCCAAAGGAGTTGCTGATGCCCTGAGGTACAGTTACCAGATGTCCCTTATTTTTAAGTAAAGTTCATTATTTTAGGAAGACTGCCTTTCATTCCAAAGCTTCTTAGGACATTACAGATTCTCCTCTTCAGAAAGGTGTATTATTGGTTGCCTCTGATTTGCAAGTTTCAGTCATAGAACATTTATGAACATTCTGATTGTTCAGAGGAAGGATCAGTCCTCATGGAGCTTCTTGGGAGAGTTTTAGAGGTTGCTTGGGCTGAAGGATTGAATACAGATCCCAAGAACAGGAGGACTGGTTATGACAGTGTAGATTTACTTTTAAAAAGTTGCTTGAATCCTGTTGACATTAGGTTGTTGGAAATAGTGATTTTTTTAAAAAAAGGGTGTGCTTGGCTGCCCATACCTTATACCAACTGAAATATTCATGAGTAAAAACTGGAAGTGCCTTATTTACAAGGTTCAGAGGACCTTTACATTGCTACGGTATAGTGATCTGAGTCCTGTGGAATCTACATGAAGGAATTTCCCCTGCATTTTTCCCCCATGGTTTTTGCAGCTGTTACAAAAGAGGGGCACAGATATAAAATGTCAAGTACCACAGTCCGGCAGCCAAGATGATCAATGACACAGTGGATCTAGCAGATGACCTCTCTAGTATTTCAGGCAACTTTTCTGGTTGAAACATTTTGGAAGCAGCAGCGTAATGCTATGGATCTTCCACATTTCTTCATTATCTAATGCATTCCTCCTGCTTTTCTTGCCTGTTCAACTCAACACCTTTTATTTTATTTTATTTAAACCTTTGGATAGGCTTCCAAGGCAGTTCGCAACAAAACTTAACTAAACTAGGTAACAAGTAGGAACCAACCCAGCAGTCAGCAGTGCTCATGAAAGGGTAATCAAATGTCATCAAAGACTTAAGAATTTTAATTGGCACCTACAAAGGAGGTACCTGATTAAAATATCTGGGAAGGCAATTCCAGAATCTGGGTGCCACCACAGAAGAAAGGCCCTGTTGCCAACAACTGCCCACCTGACTTCCAAAGGTGAGGTGCTTGGAGAAGGGGCTCGGCAGACAATCTTAAAGCTGTGGCAAGATCGTACAGGAGCCAGTAGTCTTTTAGGTGTCCAAGCCCAAGACAATTAAAGGCAGTGGTTTTCAACCCATGGGTCTGTACACTCAGGTTGGTCACGGAGCTCCACGGAGCTCTGAGCTCTGAACCCTTATAAAGGTTTCTCTTTTTGCTGCCTTTGGAAGGACTTGCTTGAAGTGCACGTATATAGAAGGCAAGAGTGCCATGCCTCCTGCCTTCCTGTGGACACAAACTGAGAAGAGTAGCAAACTGGTGAGGAGAGGTCACTTGGTAATGAAGAGGATACCTCTGTGCTCTGACCCATGACTTCTGCCGCACTAAGTTATACCTCCTGGTGCTTGGTTTGTATTTCCTATCCCCATCTCTTTTGGTCGGCTGCCCATGGTCCTGGACTTGACACTGATGAGGTCATAACTCTGTCTCTCTGCCATCATGTGATTTCCTGTCCCATACTCGCAGCTCAGTGGGCCCTCAGTGTGGAAAGTCTGAAGAATATGGATTTCAGGCTTTAAGAATCAGCACTTTTAATTGTGCTTAAGAAACCAACTATTGTGGGTCTTTACGTACTGGTGACATGTGATTGAATTTATCCCCCCCCCCGGTTACTGATGTGACTGCTGTAGTTTGAACAACTTCAGATTTAAAACATCTTTCAAAGTCAAATCCATGCAGAAACACTCACTTCCATTCTTATATTAACAGGTGTGTCTCTACAGCTCATAGGCTTTTAGACAGTATTTTATTATAAAATGCAGAATTCTAAAAAATACAGGGTTTAAGATGAAATGAAAAACCAAACCCATAGTCCTGACCTGGATAGCCCAGACTAGCCTGATCTCGTCAGGTCTCGGCAGCTAAGCAGGGTCAGCCTAGGTATTTGGAAGGGGTGACCTCCAAGGAATACCAGGGTCATGACACAGAGGCAGGCAATGGCAAACCACCTCTGAACATCTCTTTCCTTGAAAACAAGTCTAGCTCGCCGCCTAGTGGTGCATAACACTATAAGAGTCAGGACTTCTGGCTGCCAGATGACCTTAGGATCTCCTGGCTATTCTATACACAATGCCATACGATTATTATTAATTAATTATTACCAAACCCGCAAGCTAAACATCCACAGTCTCCAAAACTGCACTAACTGACAGATTAACAACAAAGCTAAAATTCTGAAACATTCTCAAGTGAGATAGTTCCACAGTAATTATCAGCCACAGTTTAAATAACTATCTCAAAGTTTTGGGGCTATATATAAGTATTTGACAACTGTCACGGTGACATCTCTGTCATTACCTGACAGGAAAGTAAGCAGATGGTAGTCTCTAGAACAAGTTGGGGAAGGACACTCTTTGAGAGGAATAAGCAAAGATGCTCTCAGCTCTGCATACAGCTTATAAGAGATAAAAAAATGTAGGCCAGTTGCCGGAGTCTGAGAGTCACCTTGTTCATATGGGATATTGGAGAATCTTCCAAATAGTTTTGCAGTCGGCAAAGCATTCAACCTAGCTAAAGAGAAATAATAGGCAATGAGCTGGAACAGTAAGAGTATCTGCTGCCAGTCAAAGAGAGCGAGGGTTAAAAAAAAAAAAAAAAGCAAAGCAAGAGGTGAACAAATGCGCTTAGAATCAGATGCAGATAAATTTTGCATCCCAAGGTTGTTTCTTATTAGAGCAAAAACTCTATTAAATCCCAGAGCAAGTGGCTGGGGACTAATAACCTATACCAAAATGTGGGTAACTGGGTTGAGATAAGGTTTTCCCAGGAAGGGTTGCAACTGAGAATTGCCATCAGGATTTCCAGAATGTCCTATGAGCCACAGACACCACCGAGGCAACTATCCACAATGGAATTCCCAGCTGATCATGGAAGTAGAACGAAACCTCATCTAAACCAGGCTGAACATCAACACCTGGATTGGCTTTTCTGGGAACCAACATCTTGTCAGACTTGAGTGCCAGTTTGTTGTCCCTTTACAAATAAGCCTCCGAGGCATTATAATCCTGAGAATAAATCTGTGTGGCGTCATTGTGGTGCAATGTCTAACATGTTTGACTCAGACCAAAAGATCTAGTGTCGGGCCCCTGATGAATTATGAATCCTAGTGGGTGTCCTGGGGTTGTCACCATCTTATCTGCAGGATTGGTGTCAGCATAGCCTTAGCTGGGGCAAATGCTGGGTCCTGGGGCTGCCAGCGGGGCCCGCTGCTGCTGCTCAACTGTAAGCCCTTCCTGTGCCTGCCCTCTTGCTCACTGGTCTACTGCCATCCACACTGTGGACATGTGTGCTGCTCAGTACCGACAGAGGGAGTGCGTGCAGGTAGTGCATATGGCTGGGAGCACAGGTGGTAGGAGGGCTCAGGAGTGAGCAAACTGGTGGGGAAGGATGCATGGGGCAAGCTGTGGTGCAGGGGCATATGGGCAGGTGGACAGCTTTAAGACGTGTGGAGAAATTATTGAGCTTGCAGCACTGTACTAGTTTAGAGAACTGGAACTTTTTAAAAAAGGGTATTTCATTGGTCAAAGTAGAGAGAGAAAAGCATCAATGGATACAAGCAGTTTAAAAAGAAACCAAATAGATCCTCTACTGTTGCTTTGCATTCCTAGTTTGCTTAGCCGGCATTTAAGATATAGAAAATCACACATACGAAGCTGCCTCTTACTGAGTCGGACCATTGGTCTAGCAAGGGCAGTGCTGCATACTTTGACTGGCAGTGTCATTCCAGGGTCTTAGGCTCGGGGTCGCCTTCACATAATCTTATTGCCTAATGATTTTAACTGGAGATGCCTGGGACTGATTCTGGAACCTTCTGTTTTCCAAGCAGATGCTCTGCTGCTGAGCCACAGCCATTCCATATACTCCTGTCCTGATTAGAACCACAAGGAGCAGCGGTTTTCCCAATATGGGTGGTTTGTCCCTCTCCTCTTAGGAAAAAGTGCACTTTCAAGGGTGGAATTTGGAATTCTTGGACAAGTAGACTTGTGGGCAAGTGAACAGTGTCATTTGCAGATTTGGGACCATCACCTGGTCATGCATAAAGGTAGTTTTGAAGTTGATTACTAGAGCTGTTGTTTTTTTTAAAACAAATGACAGGGGAAAGGAAAACCTATTAAGACAGATAGTCCTTAGGCCACTTACCAGTCTATAGCCTCAACATACAGGCAAGACATGAACTGCATTTGCAGAGACAATGGAAATGAAACAGCTCCCTGGAGACACATTTGCTTTTTTTCCTGGAAAGTGACTTATCCAGCGTTCTCTTATGGCAACCATGGGGCTAGTTTTAGTTTACAGATTGCCGGTGTATCAACATTTACCACCCCCACCCCCAAAATGGTATTTCTTCATCACAACTGTGCAGGATTTCTGTGAGAATGAATAAGAGAGAACACCTTGTGCTGCTCTGAGTTCCTGAAAGAAGGTACAGGATAAAAATGTAACATGTTCCAGAGCTTTTAAAAACCAAACCTAATGAAGAAGAAGAGAGGAGGAATTGGAGGAGATTTTATTTATAGGCCGCCCTTCACTTGGAGTCTCAGAGCGGCTTACAAACTCCTTTCCCTTCCACTCCCCACAACAGGTGAGGCTGAGAGAGCTCTTTCTGGAATTGTCCTTGAGAGAACAGCTCTGATAGAACTATGGCTTGTATAAGGTCATCCAGCAGCTTTCTTTTAAAGGTTTTTGGATTAGCAGATGTGGCTTCTGTCTTTCTGGTGATGCTGCGGTATAATCTAACTCTTCTTTACATAGTTGGAGTAAGCACTGGTGGGTATATTTTACAGCAAGTAGAAAAGGGGGGATATTTTAGTGAACAAAAGGTATCTCTTCTTAAAAAGAACCACTCACCAGGAGATGGTAACTCTAATTCAGTTCCCTCTACTCCCACCCTGTACTGACTAATATCTCTTCTGTTGTCTACGCTAAGGTAGTTCAACATTCCGATTTTCCAATATGGCATGTGTAAGCTAGAATGTACAACTCATAGGTGGGGGAGGGGGTTTGTTGTTGGTTTGTTGTTGGGGTTTTTTTGCATGTTGTGGCAGTTATCTTTGGATCTCTTTCCCTGCCATTTGTCTGCTCATTTCTGCATAATATCATGGCACTGTATGCTGCTGCTGCTACCTTTCTGTATCCTGGAGCCTGGAACAGGATTTAAGAGTCATCTTTTAGACACTGTTTCTCCCAGTATCTGTCAGTGGAACATAACAGTTGAGAGAAAACACACTCAAGGTGATATTATGCCCTTTGGCTTTTAAGTTCTGTTTGCATTTCCCAGGGATTCCTTGGGGTTCCTTATGGCAGTGGTTTCACAGCCATGTTCTGGAGAACCCTTCAGTTCCTTAAGAAGACCAAAAATGGAAGATGAAGTGAACAGAAGTCTTGTGGCACTTTAAAGACTAACATGTTTTTATTCTTGCATAAACCTCCATAGACTAGAGTGCATTTCTTCAGATGCAGACAAGATTCTCCGGGGAAAAAACTTTCCCCCATTCATCACCAGCATTGCTTGGAATACCAATAGTCCTAGGGTGCTCTCTCAGTTCACACAAGATGAAGCCAAAGAGGCATGGCCACTGTTTCATGTGGGATGAGCGCACACGGGCCCAAGAATGTACCTCCAGAATGTGCCTCAGAATGCTCAAGAACTGACATGGAAAGTATTCCTTGAAGTTATTAAATATGACAGCCATTGTTTTATGGGAGTGAGGACTGAACAATCCCATGGACCATTTTAACTCTCTGTTTTATGTGACCGTATCCACCACAGGGTAATTCATTCCTAGGTTGTTCATATGTACTCTGATCCAGAGGCAAAGTATATTTGGGCTTTCATTGGAGTTTTGGTGGGATTGCACTGGGATTCACAGACATTCATATACTGTTGAGGTGTCAGTAGCTTTGACAGAAGAACCTGGACATGGATCTTGGAAATGCCCTTCTGCCATCATCTTGTTATATGCTCTTTGGCACAGTCTCTCTGCTTTAGCTCCCCATCTGTAACACGGACAACAGTACACAAAGTTTTAAAGCAATTTGCAAATTGAAAATCTCTATTTATTTGATCCAGTGCTGGGCATTACAAAAGAAGTTGGGAAGCCATGCCTGCATGCATACAGAGTACCAAATAAAATGCGCATTATGAACACAAACAGATTAAATGGGAACCACGGCCTAGGAAACGATGCTCAAGTGTCCCCTGTAAATTTAAGATCATTTGCTGGGCTATCCTTGCAAAGAGGGCCACAATGTTAGTCACAAATTTATCCTTACCTTTCAATAGGTATCTTGAACAGCAGCGTTTCGGTTAGTAAGTTTCTACAGAAAACAGGACAAGGGTTTTTCCTTATCCTATTGACAATATGTTTTTCAAAATGAGGACCTGCCTCCATGTTATGGGAATGTTGAATTTAAAATTGGACAGCAGATCAAACAGGTAATAATGCTAACTGTAATAACTGGATTACAGACTGGATTAATAGTCCAATTATTACCATATTAGAACGAATGTGGTACAGTAGTCAAACCAGGACTTTAGAGACACTGGTTCAAATCCCCATTCAGCCATAAAGCCGGCTGGATGGCTGATGGGGGTGGAGCAGACTCTATCAGCCTAATCTCAGCATTGTTGAGAGGCGGCACATAGTCTTCCTGAGCTCTTGGAAGAAAAGGTGGACAACAGCTGAAACAGCTAGATTAATTACCCTCAAGTTACCAATATGTCTACTTGAACAAGTATTTATTCGTGTTTCTGCACTTACAATCTTGTAGGTAAATAAAAATACTTGATGCACAAGGGAAATAATGTTTTTATTATTCGCATCACTTGCAAATGTGGGGTAAAAATAAGATGCAATTAAACCTACCCAAAGCATCACTACCATAACAGATGGCATGGACGTTAATATAGATCAAACAACAACAAATCTGAGATCTGGACAGAAGAAGGAGTTTTTGGGGATCTCACCACCTATGTAAGTAATAATCTTTAAAATTCAAAACTCTGTTTAAGCAGCGCAGTGGGGCAGATGCTCACGCCATAGCCCTCACAAGCAGCAGATGAAGAGGTAACCCTGTTTCTGGGCTGCACCACTTCAGGCTGCAGGTGGGGGTTCAGATGACTGAAAGCTTTTCCACCCCCCAAATCCCCTATCAATATGGAGCATGGGTGTTCAGTAATTCAGAGCCCTCACCCGCAGCCTGGTATAATTCTTTCCAGGAACAGGTTTACCTCTTGATCTGCTTTTAGGAAAAGCAGCCTCTAGTCAGGTTTCTAATAAACAAGATTTCTTCATTTCTTCTCCAGATTGCTTGACCGAGTCCTCTACCTCCTATCACTCACGCCACACACATGGTTCCTATTAGTTTCCCTGGGAGCCAGGAGGCCCTTGGCAGGGGTGTGAGGCTCCCTACAAGAACTCACTGTTAGCAGCTCTCTTCCACATTGTCGCTATTCTTCTTAGTGTTTGAGGAGTTTCTTATATGAAATGCTGCCTTTGTAATGCTCGTTTTCTTCTCTGGCTCATTTCTCCTTTTTTAGGGAGGAGTTTACGCAGTCTAAACCCTAACTGCCCGCAGTACCATTGCAAAGGAAAAGAGAGAGGGAAAGGCAGAGAGATAGTATGTATAAGGAAGGGTTCTTGAAGGCGAAAGAGCTCCATAAATATAGGATTACTAACAACATTAGGAATTTTTGCTCTGGATTTCAGTCCCTTGCGCTTCCATCAAACGGCATGTTAGAATCACTCCCACTGGAATAAGGTGACTTCTGCTGTTTATAGATCTCTGTTTTTCGGAATCTCCTGAGTGCATCCATTGATAAACAGGAGAGGAAATTTGAGCTGCGCTGGGCGGCCTGTCTCCTGGCCTTGATCTGCCACTTTCCTGACAGGGATTCCCTCCCAAAGCTTTCATTTTAGCTTTCTAAATAGCTGCTTGTCAATTGAGCTCTGGCAGACAAAGGCTGAGCCTTCATCCCCGTCATAGATTATCTGGAGATCACCGCTCATACTTGCTACATTTTCTCCTTGCAAAGGGGGGAGAGCGAGTCTCAACTCCTTACAAAGTTATTATATGCCTGCTGGGAGCAGAAATTGACGTGTAATGTGCGGTTAAGGTCATTTTGTAAAGGGTGCCTGATTTGTTGGGGGTACCTCTCTTTTCAGCTGCACTTGTCGATGAAACCAAATTCTCATCAAAGGGATGAACATTGATAAAGAAATTCCTGGGCTGCTCTCCATGGGAATGGCAGCTATCAATATTATATCATAATATGCACAATTTTGTGTTTTGTTGTTCTGGGCCACTGAAAGATATGTGGGGTAAAGTGCTGGCCATAGATGGCCCCCTTTACAGGAGTAATATGGGATGGCTAAGAAGGGCTTACAGTTTGCTGGTCTGTTTGGCTTTACTGTATAATCCTTTGGGTGCTTTTGGAAAGGAGCAATTAATTTTGTTTCTTTACTGTATTTGTAGCCCACCTTTCTCGTTGAGACTCAAGGCAGGGTAAATACATAAGCACATAAGAAGAGTCCCACTGAGTCAGATCAGTGGCCAAGCTAGTCTAGCATCCCACAGTGGGCAACCAGTTTCCCTGGAGGGTTAACAAACAGGGCATAGTGGCCTTGGCCTTCCCCTGAGGTTCCCTCAGAAAAGGGTAAGCACTTGTTCTATAGTCATCCTGTGGGACAGTGGGAAAAAATAGCATTACCAGGCCCAAACATTTAAAGTGTATATTCTTAGAACTGCAAACACAGCAAGGATTTAGGTGTGGCTCAGATGTACTGTACAGAATTATGTTGGTGTTGGAACACCTTAGCTGTCATGGCTTCTTCTAAAGAATCTTGGGGACTGTAGTTTCAAAAGGTACTGAAACTGCTAGAGAAGCCAAGCATTCACCACCAACACAATTCCCAGGATTCCCTGGAAAGAAGCAGGACAATAGGGTAGTGTGATTTTGGAACTTTACAACCCCTTTTTGTTAAGCTGTATTGGCTGTTTTTCTAGCTCCTTGCAATATCATTTAGCAGCTGCTCATACAACCTTCTCCTGAAGAACTGGATAGAAGATACTGACTTTGGCCTATCGCACACGGGTGTTTTGCCTCGTTTTCACTGTACATCAGGTTTTCTTTTTCATTCTGCATTGATTTCTCCCACTCAGTTTGCTTTCCGGTTGCTGTTTCCCCAGATTTTCTGAGACTGGGTTTGTGTTGATTTTTCCCTTGTTTCACTTCTGAGCTGAAGGTAATTAAAAGTTTGCAGATTCCTTCAGATTTCCACCTGCCTCTTTGCTGCCCCTAGAGGTGTCTCATTGTTTTACATTTAAATTTTCTTACAAGCGGCATGAGTCTTGTGGTATGAGACTATCGCTAGTCTCATGCCACTTGTAAAAAAAGGAAATGTCTCCTGGCTGGGCTGCCATCTCCTGCTGCCCGGTTTCAACCAGGTGGCAGGAGAAGGCAGCAGGATCACCGTGCCTGTGTGGATGTAAATATCTAGAGGCCCTATAGCTAAGAGGTCCTAAAGGTGAAGGAAAGGTAGCTTCCTTTTCACTTTTTCTTAAGGTGTGCCAACTGAGAGGCTTGTCTGTTGATCTTGTAGGAGCAGGAAATAAAGATATTCTGTTTCTTTATGGTGCTATTGCATTCTAAAATAGTGGATTCTTAGAAGCCCATTGAGAAGTCCTCAGTTATCCATTTTCTGCACTTTCCATTAAAAATGTTTTTACCTTGAAAAAGTTTTGTGGCAGGTGCTTTGGAGATCCTTCTGCATACAGGTTGGTGTGGAAAGTGGTCCTCAAAAGCCGAGACTTTGAAAACCACAACTCAACCTTGCAGGGGTTCAGAATTTGAATGGCCACATCAGTTAACACAAGGAGACTTTCTTCTGCCCCTTCTGAGGTTTTATTTCCATACATGTTGAGTGTTTCAAGTCTTTATTCCAGACAACGTTTTAAAGGGGTGAGTGTTCCATATCCCGGGGAGTGCCCTAGATGAGTTCACGGGGCTTGTGTTGCGTTCAGATCGCTCTCTCATCTCTCTCCCGCTCACATTCGGCTGAGATTATTTGCTGTCAGTCTGACAGATGGGTGATGCTCAGCTGCTCACCACATACAAATGGATACATATTAATTTTTCAGTTTGCTAGACGGACACCAAAACAGCACAGATGGGAAATGGCCTATCGGTCATTCTGATGCCCAGCTGCTCTGCCCTTGATATATGAGTGGACAGAGAGTGGACATTAGAAAGCCACAGGGCTCGTGGAAACAACAAAAAGACCTGAAACCTGATTCCAGGCAGTGGATGTTCCAGAGGGTAGGGGCAGAATAGGGGCGCCATTGAAGTTAGCCTCAATCCTTTTAACATATGTACATTGACCTTACTTTGATTGCAAAACCATCCTTTTCCTTTGTCAACAAGAGTCACAAGTTTGCATATTATGTGCAGCACACTAGACAAAAGCAGGCCCAGATTTTTTACCTCTTTCCCTAGCAGCGTGACCCTGGGGACTTTTTCCCTTTAAAAAATGGCTTCCAGCCCACCATTCACTCCTGCGTCTTAAATGTGTGTGTGCTTCTGTCATCTTGGTCCAAGTCAGTGAGAATGATGCAGTAATTTTAGGGTATGTCACTGTGCAACAACTGTCCAGGTTCCTGGTTAGACACTGTCGTACTCAACTGGAAATGCAGGAAGCTTCCCTGGAAGAGCTGAAATAATGTTTTCTAGATTCCACAGTTGTTTATGTCCCCACTGACAGTTTTTATGTCCGTGACTCTAGGAGGAGAGGCAGTGAGGTGCAATGGTTAAAGTGTCAGAGTGGGACTAAGGAGATACAGGTTCAAATCCCCATTCTCTTTGTTTACCTCACAGGGTCATTGTAAGGATAAAATGGAAGAGAGGAGAATTGTATCCTGTCTTGAGCAGCTCTAAAGAAGAACAGGACAAAGGTATACTAGTTAGATAGAAAGGGACTAGACTGGACCAAAACCTATACTGAATGCATGATTCAGGTGCATCTACCCCCAAAATAAACTTTCTGTGAATGTGCCATAATAAAATCTTAGCAGGTTGGAACAAGTGTTAATGTGAGTGTCAAGGTTGTCTAATGAAACATTCAATAATTGGATGCTCTTATGACCTCAGATCTATGCAGTTAGTTACTGGGATAGACATCAGCAGCACCCTTTGCTCACCCTGGGTTGCCAACCCAGAGAGAATTTTTGGAGCGTGCCACCATGTGATTTGTGAACTATACACTTGAGTCTGATCCTGAATTGCTACCCTCCGACCTTTACCAAGGAAGCTTCCCCCATAAAACTAGCTGCTGACCACACATACTGAGGGGCTGTACGTTATAGTTTGCAAACACTGTAAGCAGTGTCTTCCAGTGGCTGTTTCAGGTCAGGGAAATGGTGCACAGTGGAAGCTTTAAGTTCCTTCTCCCTGTGTATCATGGTCCCAATCTGATTTGGGCCTATTTCTGGCTGGGAAGTACAGAACTCCAGAACACATCTATAATCTTGACCTGGGGACATCCTCAGGTAAAATGTAACATGTAGTTAGTCCCTGGTCAGTGGCACAAATTGTACATAGTGAGCAGGATTGCGGGTAGAAAACAAGGTGCGGTCTGTGACCAGGAATGCTTTCACAAATGAAATTCTCAATGGACCAAATAAGGTGAGCGTTGCGACACATTGTGCCAGTATACATACCCATATCCAAGTGGAGAATTACTTTTCAGTTTAGGCCCTGACAATCAATTAATAAAATCTATTGTTAAATCACATTGAAAACACTTTGCCTACTATCCCATATACAGTTGTGGCATTGATACCTTGGAGGTTTTTTTCTGTTACACAATTTATTTAGGTAAAATATGTGTATTCCACCACAAAAGAAAAGTCTGCCAAGTGGTTTACAATCTGTTACAGAATATAGAACGCCCCCCCCCCCAGTAATTTAATATTTCAGCAGCAGATATCAGCCATATAGCAGTAAAAGCCACAGCCCCAAAAACAAGGGCATGAGAACGAACAACAATTATAATTGCAAACTAAGAGCTGTGGTTTCCTTTATTGACTCAATCTATCTTATATTTTGCCCTTCTGTTTTCCTACTGCCCTCAACTTTTCCTTCATCATTGTCTTTTTCATCAGCAGCTCCTCCGAAGTTACAATGGGTGACATGGGATTTTATACTCCATATGATGTGAACAATCAAAGCATTGCTATTGGTTCCATCAAACACCAGTACTCTGACCTAGCAGGTCTTTGATTGGTGGAAAACCTTCTGGGCTGGGCTTTCCCAAGTAAAATTTTAGTTAAACAATTGACGCTTTGTCTGCATCTATGCAGCTCTAAAAGTATCTATTTTTGCTGATATAGTCCCAGAGTGGTTTTGTTCTGCATTTAGCTAAACTAACCGACACATGCACAGTAATTGTAATTGGCTAACCAAGGCAGCAAACCTTAGCAGAATAGCAAGTTAGTCTTTCTTATTCTCCCAGCATGCATTTAAGCAATGAACCAAAGTTAATATCTGAATATATTCATGGTTGATTTCTGTTTCTGTGATTAGAATCATCAATGGCACTTGGCATAGCTGTATGTCTGTCTATGTCACAGAGGTGCTAAGTTTGCCCGCTAAAGTTAACCTGCTAGTCAGTGGCGGAATACAAGAGTGTATAACTGTTTCATAAGCTGTGCATGTAACATCTGCATATTTCAAATTGTTAATGTTCCTTCCACAAATTAACCGTCACTACAAATCTGGAAAAATAAAATTCTTTGCAGTACCTTAAGCTCAGAAAAGTAGGTGCTGAAAAATGCCTGTCTGTGTGTTAATAATTTATTCAAGCATTTATTTATCACCTTATTTATTACCCATACAGTCATATGCACATGTGCATTTGCACACACAAACATCATGCACATGTGCATTTGCACACACAAACATCAGGATATAACCAAGGCTCTTTATCTTCAAAAAAATTAAAAAATGAAATTAAATTAAATAACTGGAATCTGTAGTTCCAGTTCACAGAATTGGAGGGTGGTGTTTTTTGTTTTTTTTTAACAACAGGTCAATAGATTCCCTGTAGCTCAGACTTCAGAATGTCACATTTCTGGATTTGTTTCTATCTCAGTTCTGCAATCCAATCTATTGGTTAAGTAGCTCAAAATGTCATAAAAGCCGGGTGTGGAATGGAGGGCAAAGTATATTGTTGTCAATAGAGAAAAATGATTTTCCCTGTCTCAAAATATCAGAACTCATAGTCAAGCAGTAGATTCAAGATAGGCCAGAGGATGTACTGTTTAATGCAACACATGAATCAACTGGTGGAATTTATTGTCCCTGTTGTCAGCAAGTAGCTGGGGTGTCTTTTGAAAAGGATTAACAATGTATATGTACAACATTTGAGGTGGGCCCAAAAGTTCCTTTGGAGAAGAAAAGAAGCCCTCCTCTGACTCGGAGCCTTCACTGGAGGGACACACTGCTTCCACTGGAGGAAGGGTCTACTGTGAGAGAAACAGAACCTTTGGATCCAGTCCTCTGTCAGTGGCAAGTTATGATGCTGTGTAAATTCCACAGTTCTGTACAGACACAGAACTTGGTATTGGCAATGAAAGTGACTATCTAAAAGATTCAGGCCCTTACAATTATTTTTAAATTTCTAGAATTGACTGTGGGCGACGTAAGTTTTACAGTAGTAAAAATCTACAAGAGATGCTTTTTAAAAGGGAGCATAGAATGGGTAGGGGGAATTAAAAATGAAGTTGCTTTCCTGGACAAGGATAACGGGTCATAATAAATACAAAGCTTTTGAACATCAGGGACTAGGAGCAATATGTATTATACATAAACATCTTCCATTGTACATAAATGACTTAGAATTAATGTTGTATTTTGTATGTAGAAATAAATATAATTATATACACCAATAAAGTGTGCATTTGATTGTGATTTTTGTATGGGCTTCTGAGAAATGTATAGCTTACGAAGGGGGAATCAACATTTCAGGTACGCCTCAGACGTGAGGTTGCTATTCCACCCATCCATCTGTGCCATAACTTTGGTAGTGCAAATGTCCTTTTCTTACCCTTTGTTCTTACAAACCAATTTTTAAAAGATCCCCCCCCCCCCCATTTTAGGTATATCTGGATTCCAGTTAATAAGGCTTTGGGTCAGATTAGATAACACATGGAACCCATTGTTTATTTTAACTATGTTTAGTTTCAGAAACTAGGATTCCACTCATAGATGATCAGTCAAATTCTGGCTTGCCTTGACTAATGCTGGTTTTCTTGCCTTCTCACTGTAGTCTGAGAGAGCATCAGGAAGGAATGAGCCAGGATTAAACAAGCATTAAGCCAGGGTTTCTGCATTCGTACATCACTATAGTTAAATCTACTAGTGTTTAATTAATTAGCTTCAGATCCTGGTTTGGTAGGCCACAGCTAATCACAGTTAGTGAAGTAGCCCAACATTCAGATGAACATAAGAACATAAGAGAAACCAATGTTGGATCAGGCAGTGGCCCATCCAATCCAACACTCTGTCACACAGTGGCCAAAAACACCAGGTGTCCTCAGGAGGTCCAGCAGTGGGGCCAGGACACTAGAAGCCCTCCCCATTGTTGGCCCCCCCAAGCACCAAGAATACAGAGCATCACTTGCCCCAGATGGTTACACTAACCATTGTTAGTTTAATCATGTCATGTTTTTTGTATGATGTCTGAACTGAACCAATTACTTATTAGTTCAGTGTGGAAACCCATATCTCGCAGTATCTTTTATCTGAAAAACAGCTCTCTTCCAAAGCATGTGGTTATGGAGAAAGTCTGTAGTACAGAATTATCTGTAGCATCTGCTGAAGGTTGCTTTTAAAGCGACAGGTATTCCCTTCCAAAAAAATCAAAACATCTGACAACCTTCTATTATTTCCAAGGTGGAAAGAACTCATTACTGCTTCAGGATTCAATAAGAGGCATATTACAAATGGAGACATTGCAGATGTATGTGTATGTGATTTTGGTTCTCATTTTTAACAGGGAGTGAACGGAATGGAGAAGGGCATTGGAGTGATCCTTGCATGTACTTGCCATTGAATTTCTATTACATTAATACAGCGCTTTCAAGCAGGCAGATATTTCATTTTATTTTTATTTTGTATGTGAGCAAACGGTTCACTGTAAATAATTGATGTTGTTTATGCAAAGCCACGCACAACCAAATAACACTGAGCCAGGGAAGAGTGTCATGGCTTGCTGGAATATATTGGCAAAATTTCTTTTAATGACCAGCCTTCCTCTCTCAGTGTGATTTGCAAAGTATATGCACGTGCCTGTGAGTTGCAAGATGGAACAGAAATGGTGCATGCAGCTTTGGTATCCTGTAACGGATGCCTCAGAAGGAGCGTGCAAGAAATAAGGCAGTTTGAGAGAAGATGTCTAGGTCGTTGTATTTCTCTGGTGCTGCTGGAAATACTATGAAAATAATCGTGGGTAAGAGCAGGGGTCCGTTGGGGCCGAAGCGAGGTGGAGCAAAGCTCCGCCAGCTCAGGACTGACCAGTAGGGCAGCCACGGGCTGAATCAGATTCTCTAATCTGATTCAGCACGCTGCTGAATTGCCGCCAAAATTCGGCGGCAACTTTAAAAGCCACTGGAGGGGAGGGGGTTTGAGGGAGAGGCTCCAAACTTGCAGGATACCTGCTGGGGCCTCTTCTCGAAATGTCCACCAAGTTTCAAGAAGATTGGACCTGGGGGTCCAATTCTACAGGCCCCCAAACAGGTTGCCCCCATTCCCACCATTGTTCTCTATGGTAGGAAAAAAGTTAACATTTTTTCCCTCCATAGAGAACAATGGAGGGGATGGGACAATCTGTTTGGGGGCCCATAGAATTGGACCCCGTGGTCCAATCTTCTTGAAACTTAGTGGGTATTTCAAGGACAGGCCCCAGCAGCTACCTTGCAAGTTTGGAGCCTCTCCCTCAAACCCCCTTTCCTCCAGCCCCTCATATACCCTATGAGTTTTTGCCATTGATTTCAATGGCCCATAAGGTATAATGGGGCTGAAACTGACATTCCCTTTCTGACACACTTCTGGTGATGTCAGGGGACGTGGCATATGCTAATGAGTTATGCTAATGAGTTATGCTAATGAGCTCCTGCACCTCTTTTTCTACAAAAGGACCCCTGGGTAAGAGTGTTTCAGTGGTCTTCAACCTTTTCAGACCCAGGAGCTTCCTTAACCAAGCAGGAGGCAACATGGGATTAACTGACACGCGTGAGCTGAGTTACGACCTCAGTCATAGGGAGGGGGACTTTGTGATGCAAGCATGTACTGAGCACTGGAGGATCAAATGTTGGAGGTGGGAGGTGACTGGGCCGGGTTGGGGGAAGATAGGGAAAGGAGAGTTTTCACCCATACTTGGAACACTGGTGGACCAATTGGGGACAGGTGTGTGTGTGTGTTGGGGGGCTACACAAGCTATGTCTTGGGACTGGGTAGATGGAGACAATACAAGGGAGAGCCTTTGTGGGGAGGGGGCTTCCTGAACCTGCCCCTCTGCTGAAAAAGAATTATATTCATTGCTGAGTGGCCTTACCTCACTGCCCTGTTGTTCCTCTCACACTACACACTACTTTGGGGGGAGTAAGCCCCATAGAGAAGACCTGAGTAGGATTCGGAGTAGACCTGCTTAGGACTGTTCTTCACAGGCATGGCAAGTTTCTTTTGGACCATGGTAAAAAAAAAAAAAGCTAAAAAAGCTTTATGATTGTAACCTCTAGAGCTGACCTTTTGAAGTATTGCACTGAAATCTACCTATATAAACTAGTGTGATATAGTGAGTAAAGTGCCAGATTGGGGTTCTAATCAAAGCTGACTGGGTGACTTGGTCATTCTCTTCCCTGTCTGCCTCACAGGGTTGTTCTGAATGGGAGAAGAAATTATTTGCTAAGTCCCATTAAGACTGGTATAAAAGATTTGGAATGTAGCACTTTTTACCAAGCTGACTTAAAAGAGGGAGGCATGAAACCCACTGTCAAAAAGATTTGTGAAGAACTAGTTTGTTTTTTTAAAAAAATTGAACATTGCAGTAGAACATTTTTAGATAGCATATAAGCATATGTACTGTTTTCTTTGATTTAATTAAAAAGAACATTTAAAAATAAAAAACCAGGAATGATCCTAGCCAAGTTAAATGCTATGAATTCTAATGGGAGAGACTGAAGGATATGTTTAACTTCACTGAAATATGTGGATCTTAAAATAGTTTAACTTTGGTTCTCTGTCTTAATATGACTTTCCCTACTATTTCCTGTCACAGCACTTGCGATAAACCATTAACCTGTGCTGTTCAAAAGGAGAGTCCCCCCATCATTCATTTCTAGATGCAAGCTAGATGCCTTTCCCTAAGCAGCTAAACAAGAGGGACCAGTTTTGAATTTAGTGTCTTTTTTTGTCTCCTGCTGTAGGGCAGGTCTGATCTCAGTCATCTTTTGAAAATCCATTTGCCTCTGTCTAAGTGCTGCGCGCTTCAGTGCAGGAGTGCTGTGTGCAGCATGACTGCACATTCATGTTTCATTGGTGCGTGTGGGCTTAAAATGCACACTGGATATGCATCCCCTTTATAGAGGATGTGCATATATGTGCATATGGGTAGAATATACGATGTGCCAATGAGCACTGTTTGCCATATATATCTGTGGTGTATAGGCTCCACAATGCCTGCTGTGTCTGCTTGCTGGAAGCAGCACTCTGCCTTCTGATGGCTTTAGTAATAGTGACCAGTGTTGTTGTTACGGGAAATAACAGAGAGAAGTATTCTCAACTGAACAGTTGGAAACCTTTTGCTGGGAGCCTGAGCTAAAAGAGCCCCCCCAACCCCCCCCCCCCCAGTCCATAGTTGCTCCTGAATAGATTAACCAGATTTCCATAATTAGAGGGTGAGGGGACAATGGGATTCTCTCCTGACTAGCCCCCCCTTCCTTTTGTCTTGCGCTTTAGATAATGGGCAAGCCGAGAGGGTGGGAAACTGACATACCATTTGGTCACTGGACAGTAATTTTCTCACACTGCCAAGGGAGAGCATTGAAACATCTGCCTTCTCTGCAGCGCTTATTCATGTTCCCATTTCAAATGTTTGACAACATCTCCTCTCTCCCCCCCCCCCGCCCCCCAGCCCCATTCCCCTCCACTTCTGATCTCCCCTCTCTCCTTTTTCTTATATTTTTAACAGCATTTGATTAGTTTTAGATTTGGTTTTGTTTTGCTTTTAGCCTGCATCAATTATAACAGTAACATTGGATTCACAATGTCCCTCCCCTTCCCCTTCCCTTGATCTGATTTTTCTAAAATTAAATTTGGCATTCTCGGCACCAGAGGGGTTTTAGTTGTTTATTTGAAATATTTATATACCTGCCTTTCCCTGAGCATCTCAAGACCTAAGGTAGATCTTTTTGTAGAAACATATCTGTAATTATATTTAAATAGAAGAAGGCACAGCAGAGACTGTTTTTAGCCTGAACTCATTAGAAATTGTAAAGCCATCATGTGTGTTCTGTTAAAGCATAACATTTTTAGAAGGGCTGCTCATCCTCAGCTCTCTCCCTTGGGATGCTATTCCAGTGGTTAATCACCCTGTGACAGACTGCACTTTTAAAAGCTTGGAAGTGCTGTGTAAACAGATAAAGGACTGTAAAGGGTTAATTCTTCACAGAGCCAGAGAGCCTTGAGTGACAGGCGGGTCCAAGAATTGTGATTGGTTAGCATCAACTGAGCAGAGAAAGGCTTCTGAACTGGATGCTGAGGAGACATGCAGCCTGATTTCAGCCCTAGCTGAGAAGAGTCAAGTACTGACAGTCTCGGAATTCAGCCCTGACTGAGAGCAGTTTAACACAGTCAGGAGATGTGGGGAAAGTTGGCAAGGATGAGTAGGTAGTTAGACGGAGACTCCCATTTGGACCAAAGAAAGGGGATAGATCGTCTAGAGGGAGAAAAAAATCCCTACCCAAACAGGGAGTTAGCTCTGAAGACTGGAGAGATTCATGATCTGGTGTGGTTAGAAACTGCCTTTAGAGACCTTAGGAGTCAGTTATAATAAACTTCCTTTATTACCCCCTTCTTAAATTCTAACCCAGTAGGGGTTTTTGAAAATTCTTAATCCCTGCCCCCCCCTTAAGATTCTTATGCACTTTAAACATTCATTATATGTGAAAAGTCTTGTCCATCCCCAGATCATCACTTCATCTCTGCTTTTTAATATAACCTGAAAAGAGACTGGGCTTTGTAAGGCTACATAGTTATGTGTAGGTCAGTATCATGACATGTTCGATTATGATCTACTGACCTACTGCTTCACCAACATAGGAATTAGCAGGACTGCCCTACAATGGTTTTCCTTCTTTCTCCACGGTCAGGGAGGGTGGCACTTGGTGAGAGGGCAACAATTCTCTTGCTAATGCTGTTCAACATATATATGCGCCCCCTCGCCCAGTTAGTATGGAGGTTTGGGCTGAGTCATCACCAGTATGCTGATGACACCCAGCTCTATCTGCTGATGGACAGTGGCCCAGACTCCACCCTGGAAAACCTGGGCAGGGCTTTAGAAGCTGCGTCTGGATGGTTACATCAGAGTTGTATGAAACTTAATCCATTAAAGATGGTGGTCCTGTGTCTGGACTGGCACGGGTAGGTTTGGGAATCAGGCTCCTGGCCCTTGGCAGGGAGCTGTTGGTGCCGGCATAGAGGGCTAGGAGCCTAGGGATGATCTGGATGCCTTGAACACTATGGGGGCCCAGGTCACTACTTTTGTCAGATCTGCCTTTTTTCATCTTTGGCAGATCTGGCAACTGGTTCCTTATCTCTCTGTCCAGGATCTGGCTACTGTGACCTATGCAGTGGTCACTTCCAGATTAGACTACTGTAACTCACTTTATGTGGGCTTACCCATGGATCTGATCTGGAAACTCTAGCTGGTGCAAAATGCAGCAGCTTGCCTGCTGACTGCGACGTCTGTGCAGGCGTGCATTCGGCCAGTGCTCCGCCAGTTGCACTGGCTACCATTTGAGTATCAGATCCATTTCAAGGTGATGGTGTTAACCGTTAAAGCCTTAAACAGCCTGGGACTGACATATCTAAGGGACCACCTCTCCCCATATACCCCCCAGAGAGCCTTGCACTCCACCAATCAATATCTACTGGTTATCCCTGGCATCCATTTAGCCTCATCCAGGGCCAGAGCCTTCTTTGTCCTGGCCCCCACCTGGTGGAACAGACTCCTGTCTGAGATCAGGGCCCTGCAGGACCTATTACAGTTCTGCAGGCTCTAAAATGGAGCTGTTCTGCCAGGCCTTTGGTTGAGGCAAATTATCTGGCTTCCCTGCAGAAAGCGGCCCTATTATATCTGCCCATATGGAGTCTCGGTATTATTAATGTGCAGTGACTCCTTCTTACTATCTATCCAGCTCTTGGGGCTATTAAATAAATATATGCCACCATCTTTAGTTAATTTAATTTAAATTTGCTTTTAAATTGACTGTTTTAAGTGTTTGCTCTGACAATGATCTTAACGTTTATAACTCTGATTTTACCCGCCCTGAGCCCACTTGAGGGAAGGACAGGATATAAATGCAACAAATAAAATAAACAAAATTAAATAAAAGAGTTTCAGTAAGGCTGAGCATAAGTACTTTCTGTCACCAGTGAACTGAACTTTCTGAAGATCAGGTACATGTAATGCACAGTGTGCTTGGGAAAACTGAACCCTCAGGTCCTGATCCAGATAAAATAAATGTGAGATTCAGGTCCTCTTGAAACTAATAGAACAAGTGCCAACGCACTTGTCTGTTGATAATCCACATGCCTGCCAGGGCACTGAGTTGCAGCTTATTTAAAGTCCCGTCATTGCTTTCAGTGGGACACAAATCATAACTGAAGCTGTTTTGTGAACCATGTGTAATCTACAGGTGCAAATATGTAAAGAGACCGCATTTGCAAATGTTATTTACATAATTCCTTGGAAAGCTTTGCTTCTGAAAATTTCCATTTTTATTATTGTAATGTCTCAGCAGGGCCTTCTGCAGGTGCCACCCTGGAAATGGGTACAGTTAGCAAGTACCCATATACATGCCTTCTCTGTTGTGGCCCCCACTTCAGGAAGGCTCCCAGTCTCCTGGCTTTCTGCAAATTATGCAAAACTGAATTATTCAAGAGGGCTTTTAATGTAGAAAATAGAGCTGTACTATAACAAAATGGTTCAGAAAGAAGCTTGGGGTAATGGGTTAGGAACCATGGACTACACTGTGTGTAGCTTGTACTATCTGTTGCTGTAAGTAGGTTCCTGCTATGTATTTTTTATATCATGTAAATGCATCATGTTAATATTTATGCTTTGCTTCACCTTTGTTTTAGATTTATGGTTAGTTCCAGATTTCTACAAGACAAATCGTATTGCATTATTAGATGTCCCATCTTGTAGATTGTATTGCCTTATTCTGTGTAATCCACCTTGTGTGTTTGTGTATGTGTGTGTATACACACACACACACACACACACACACACACACATATGATGTAAATAAATATTATTTATTTATTATATTTAGTCCCTGATTTTCAGCCAAGATTAGCTCACCCTAGTGGTTTACAGGAATTAAAACATCTATCGCAGAATCTAACGTAACATCTAATTCCAGCAGTAATTCTATGGAGAGCAATAAGCTTCAACAGACACAGAGTAATAATTTAAGCAAACAATAAATAATAAAATTCTGAGATGAAATTGTTTCCTGGATCTGTTCGTTTCAGTGGCAGAGTAAAGTCTCAAGTCCTCATCATAGTTCTCTTAGTGTTCTTATCTGTACTGCTGACATTCAGGTTTCTTGGCCGCCATGAGGGAAATACCTCCCCTTTCTTCCCAGAAATATGCATCCAAAAACAGGCCCACCAGCACCTGATGTTTGTGTTCCATGGGTTTCCCTCATCCTGACTAAAATGGATCATCTCCTCAGTAGCAGCAAACAGGAGGTCCTGAAGATATAGGTCGGCAAAAGATCTGGTGTTGCAAGGAATACTTGCCATATTGCCCCCTGGCCAAACTGGTGCTTCCAGATTCCTACAACAGGAATTAGAAATTGGTCAGCTATATAATCAGAGGTGGTGGTTTGGTAGATGTTTGCGTCTGTCCCCACAATTATATATGCATCAGTCTTGTTAAATGCATGATAACATGGCCTGGATTAAAGCTTGTGATTAGGCTCTAGAACTCCCTGCCTTAGGGAGTAGAGCTGAGGAACTAACCAGGATTTAAGAAAAAGGGTACATGTACCAAGGATTGAGTTTCTGTCAAATATGGCTATCTGCAGGGGTCATTTCGTAGAAAAAGAGGTGCAGGAGCTCATTAGCAGAGCTCATTAGCATAACTTATTTGCATATGCCACACCCCCTGACATCACTAGAAGTATGTCAGAAGGCAAGAAAGAAAGAAGAGAGAGAGAGAGAGAAAGAGCTGGCAGAGAGGGGACCGCTACTAATCCAAGCCTCAGAAATACCACTATTCTGGGAGGATAGCTTCAGTGGTGGCGGAAGCCTTCAGAAGGCTGTTCGGAGGAACAAGGACCGTTCCAGGGGACGGGGTCATTTTGCTGCAGCCATGACACAAGCAGGCATTCCCCTGCTGGAGACAAACTAAGTGCGATCAGTAGCGTTTTATGAATGGGAATCAATTTAGTTTGCCAAGTCTTGAGTCGAGGACTGGAGAAAAAATATTAATGTTTTCTAGTTTGTCAGATTTTTGGAAAACAGGCTCAGCCTTTTAGCTGCTAGATCTGCATCAGACACTTCTGATCCCAGGACCCCAGCATCCATGTTGAGAAACTTGAGCATTTAGGTACTTTAGGTTTTCTGATATCCTAACTGAGGCTCAGTTTAGTTTTAGCAGGGAATGCAGAAGGGTGAAGTTATCGACCTCCACTCCTAACCAACCTGTCTCTTCTAATGTGAATTGTATGTTGCATAAGGTCCTGCGGCTCTCAGGCGAGCTAATGTCTTGCAGCCACCAAGAGTCATGTGCATTCCATGCTGTATGCCTTTCACCGTTTTTTTAAAAACCTCTCTGTTGATCCTCAAGGGGCTATGAAATTCTCTGCTCTTTAATAGCTTCCTGCTGCACACAGGATTCTGCTGCCATTTGGACATCACGGCCAACCCCCACCCCCCACCCCAGTTTCCCCCCAGACAAATCTAGGCTTGAAGTTGGATGTCCAAAGCTGCTGCTTACTTAGAAGGCCCTTATAATTTTTCTGAAGTCCCTCCCCCCAAGTCCTGGTATTTATTTATTTATCTGGGGCCAGGGATGCATCTCTCTGTAGATGTTTACTTTTGATATAATGGTGAGTAAATGAAGGCAGGATGTTGGAGAAAGCCCAGTTGAAAGTTGCCATTTAAATCCTCTTGTGTAAGTTTGATATCCAGAGTAGAAGGACAAATGCCCTATAAGTCAATTAAAGCATTAGGTAATCTAATTGTACTCTGGCCACAAAGTGGCTTAAAGACTGAATGGCAGCTCTCCCCGGCCTCCACTTCAGCTTTCCCCGAGGCCTTTGTGAACGAGAAGAGGAGGAGGGACATTAGAGAGTGAATGGGGTGTGTGTGTGTGTGTGTGTGTGTGTGCGTGCGTGCGTGCGTGTGGTGTGGGAGGAGGAGGTTTGAGAGAATACACATACACAGAAAGACACACCAACAATAGAAATCAAGGGGACATGCAAGAAAAGCTGGGTTGGCGACCACAAAAGCATTGTGCCGTTGGCAGAAAATGGTTATGTCTATCTGTGTAGTGTGGTAGGCGCCCCTGGTTGGTCCCTCTTCTCGCTCTCCACAGCTTTTTGGAATTTGCTGAGCCCTTCAGCAAGACTCCCGAAATGTCTCTGCTCATTAGATCAGAAGGAAGAGAAAGCCACGGGTAGGGGTAAAAAAACACTCGGCACAATTAAAGTTACTCAGGTGGGGGGTGGGGTGGGGATGACTGGTGATGTGCTGCTAGCATTCCACCAGCTCTGTCCTTGATTGCTTCATCATGTGCATTCCTCTGCCGGCTTGCTGTGGAGCAGCTGAGCCCAGGCTGGGAGGGGGATGGGAGGCAGTGGGAGGAGAAGGCACCTTGGAGCCACTTGGCGAGGTTAAAACCGGGTTGGCTCACGGCAAGTGGTCCAGAATCTGAAGCCCTTTTTATGGAGAGGTATGGCTTCAAGCACAGCTAGCTCAGGTTCTAAGATGTTGGCAACTGTTCGGCTGTAGGAATACCCTTTGGAAAGGGAAAAAAATATCCCCACTGCTCTCCCAAAACTGGCAAAAAAAGAGCTGGTAGTTATTAATACAAGAGGAATGACGGTTTGGTAGTAATAGGTGACCCTAAGGATAATTTGAAGAAGTCAAATAAATGAAATTTGAATGTTCAGATTGCCACCTTCGAAGCTTCTCAGGGGTTCTGTCATGTAAGGGCCAGTAACAGTGCAAAGACTTCCCTGAGAGACAGCTGGCCCAAAGGTACCAGTCTTTCCCTTTAATGTTTAGCTGTAAGGTACTGTTTGTTATGTATGAAGTCGGGGTGATTGGAATGTTGTCGTTTTAATCTCTGCAATTTCGAGCTGGAAATCTCCACGTTGATCTTGTTTCGCCTTGTGCAAAGCAAACCCGTGATTCTGTTTCTTTCTGAGCTGTTTTGTGTTTCCATGTACTGTTGTTTCCCCACACAATGCATGCATTTGTTCAGCAATATCTGCCCACTGATGAGTCAGCTTCTGTATATCTAATAGCCACTTGTGTGCCCTGCCTGTGTGACTCAAAAAATCTGCACACTGGGAATACCCTGGGCGAGGTTGTTGGCTTCTGCAAACCCAGGAAAAACCCCAAGTTTGCAGAAAACCCCCCCCCCAAAAAATGGGCATGGAAAGGGAATTAAAAATGATAGTGAGGTCTGAGCAGGCAAAGATATATTACCTCCCCCAAGGGGAAATTAAGCAGGCAGGCAGAAAGGGCAAGGGGGGAATCTGAGACAGATGGCAGAAGTAAGCAGAGATCATTGGGGAAACAGGATTTCCCCTCCACTGCAAGTCTTTGTGGATCTTCATCTTGTTTTATTGCATTACACCCCTGAGATCTCATGAGAAAGCCTCACAAGATCATGGCCACCATCACGAGTTGTCAAGACAAACTATGACAATTCTGAGGCATCTGCCATGCATATGGTATATCAAGGAAGGGTTTCTGTGGCTGATAGGCTGACCTGATGCCTGATGCTTATGAAGGGGCACTAAGCCCTTCTATACATGCCATTCAACATTGCATGACAGCCAGAGCTAGGGCTGGTATGGGGAAAATTGGATTTCTCTTCTTCCATTGCATTGGGTGAATAGGTGGGGGGAGAGAATTGGAACGGGTAGAAATTAAGCATGTGAGCAGAAAGGGCAAGGGGGGAAGCTGAAACAGATGGCAAAAGGAGGCAGAGATCAGTGGGGAAACAGGATTTCCCCTCCACTGCAAGCCTTTGTGGGTCCCCATCTTGTTTCATTGCATGTATAAATGATGCTTGCTGCATGGTATAGCCTGATCTCAGAAGCCAAGCAGGGTTGGTACTTGGACAGGAGACCACCAAGGAAGATTCTACAGAGGAAGGCAATGGCAAATGACCTCTGCTTCTCAGTTGCTTTGAAAGCTCCTTGCTGGGGTTGCCATGCGTTGCCTGTGACTTGATGGCACTTTACACACAAATTTAAATGATGCTAACTTGTACATGTAAAAAATACCATACACGTTGCACATAAGATCATACGACAGTGTTTTAAAACATACAAAACCAGCAGTGAAAAGCTGAGACTTGGAAAGCATTATCCACAATATAAATGAAGATAAAAATAAATGAAAAAGGAAACTTTCATTAATCTCTGATACATGGTCATGCCCTCAATTTAGGTGAGTACCTCAGTATCAAGGCAAAGCATCAAGCAGACTAGTGCCTCATACTTGGGGTACTTGAGGCGCTGCACCTACAGGTCAATTCAAAGAAATCCAAGTTGGAACCATGTTAGATTCCAGTGTAGCCAGAGCTTTTCCAATGCCAGAAATGGTCTTGGCAAACAGACTAAACATACTCCATTGCCAGAAATTACATTACAAGATTAGTCGTCTCCACCATGTTGGTGGTAGCCCCTGCACAGCTACACATGTACCCTCTTCAGTTATGGTTCATCAGGATTTCCAACCCCCTTTGTCACCACCAATCGAGGAGGTTAAACATTTCAAGACCAATGGCATGCTCCCTCCACTGGTGTACTCTAGGTGCCAACCTCCTAATAGGGACTCCATTCTATCCTGATTGACTGGAAGTCTTACTTACCCCAAATACCTTCTTGTCAGGTTGGGGCACCCACATTGGGCAAGTGTCAGTCACTGGGACATGGTCCACCTGAGAAGCCTCCGATACATCAATATGATAGAGCTCAAGGTTGTATAAAACAGTCTGTTAGGCTTGCACACCCACGTGTTGGGCAAAAACTCCCTGGAAGATGCTTTCCAGATCTGTTGGATGGGAGATCTATTATATGCATTTCCCCCTGCCACTAATACCCAGGGTCCTTTACAAAATGAGACAGGAGCACTTGTCAGCCATCTTAATAGCCCACTTTTGGATGAGACAAACATGGTTCCTGACACTGCTGGCCATGTTGAGCAGAAAGTACATCCTCCTTCCCCAGGAACACAACCTTGTTCTACAGGGTCCCTTCCTGCACCCAAACATTGGCATCCTGCATTTAGCTTCATGGCTCATTCAATGAGCAACTGACAGTTCTCTGAAACTGTAAAAGAGGTTTTGCTAAATGCTAGAAACCAGCCACCTGGCACTCTTATTCCACCAAGTGGAAGAATTTCTGTAGATGGGCTAAGAACCAAAGCTTAGAACGTATCACACATGCTGTCGAAAGAGTCTTTGAATACCTGCTAAATCTGGTTCAGGGAGGAGTCTCATCCACCTACATAAGAGTCCATCTAGCCCCCATAGCATGCCTCCACATCTATATTGCGGCGAGATGCTTGTTTGCCCAAAGGGAATCCAAACTGTTCCTAAAAGGAATTTCCCCTGGTCCAGCCTGCAAGTCCCTTGATGGAGCTTGTTGTTTGTTTTTTCAAAACTCATGGGCAAACCATTCAAACTCATGGTCACCTGCTCTCTACATTTCCTCAGCATGAAAACAGGGTTCATGATTGCCATCGCATCAGCCAGAAGGGTCAGCGAACTCCAAGCACTGTGACACTACCCCCCCCCCCCCTTCTGAAAGCATTAGAGTAGTCTTTTGCATTTTGCTCCAGTTTCTTCGTAAGGTAACATCCAAATCCCATCTAAAACTGCATATCACCCTACTGGTGCCATATCCACAACCACAGGATAACAAGGAACGAGCCCTCCACTCCTTAGCTGGGCATAGAGCACTTCTTTTCTACTTTGACAGAACGAAACCCTTCAGAAAAGGTGACAACCTTTTCATCTTTTTACGAGACACCAGTGTGGGTGTAAAGCTGTTGGGGCAATCCATTTCCAGTCACCTGCATTAAACTGTGGTACAAAGTGGTGCAAGTAGACCGTCCACGGCAGCCGTACGCTTACTCCACCCAAGCCTCCAACCAGCCTCAGCTCCCTTTCACCAAGGTCTCTCCACTGACTCCATCTGCAAGGCTGCAGCGTGGTCTTCCTCATGCCCTTTTGCAAAGCACTGCTTAACTGACACAGATGCCACAAGAGATGCAGCAGTGGGAAGATCAGTACTGCAGTCTCTATTCAACACAGAGCTCACACCTGCCTTCCTGAGACTGGTAGCTCAGGCTGCTATTTTCCCGTGTGGGGCTGCACAGGTACCACAACGATGAAAACCAGGTTACACTTACTTTTAACTGTTGTTCATCAAGTGGTCACCTTTTACCCCATTGTGAGCTTTTAACTAAATCTGACAATTATACCTCAATTTGGCGGCAGCAAAGAGGAACTGAGGGAAGAGTGCTCTGTCCCCTCCTTGTCACATTGGAAATGGTGGGAAACAGCATGAGGGAGTGGATGGAGCACCTTCAGTCATTTTTTGAGCTTCAAAAAAATTCTCTGGTAGGCCTGTCCATGCACAGTACCCATGTGAGGCTGCACAGGTGACTAACAGTTACAGATAAGTACAACCCTGCTTTACATACGGAAAAATCCGCATACTACTCTCTGAAATGGAGGTTTACCGAGAAACCCATACTGTAAGTTTTGCCTTTGATGGGCAGAATTTGGCAAATGTAATTAACTCTCTTCAGTGCAAATATGGCCACTATTGGGAAGTGTCAAGTTCTGTGCCTTATAAGTCAGTACTGTCTCTGCATCCCTTCTTTGTGGCAAAAATTAATGACAGAGTTTTGCTTTCTTTGTATGAGACCTTCTGAGTGATATGCAATTGTAATGAGAGGAAGGAGGGTTGCTTTTAATTTTTAAAGTTTGAGGCTTTTAAGGCAAAGACAAATCTATGTACTATTTTTAAAAAGTTGCAAGGACCAGTTTGGCTGGCAGACACACACCATCTCTTCTTACCCATTTCCTCATGCTTCAGATACAGTGCTTGTTTTATTTTTTTGTATAAAAGCACAGACACGTATCGATGCACTTATCCTTCTATTTGTCACCTTATTAATTTAAAAAGTCCTTAAAATGCCAACAATGCTCTGGAGATTCAAAGAAAGAAAGTTGTTTGGTGGCATTACAGAATGGCAGCCAATCAGAAATATGCACAGCCAGCTTCAAATCCTTTGAGATTATCAACAAATGCATTGACAGATTATCCAGTAGTTTGTTTTTTTTTAAATTCTTGGACTACGGCTTTTGATGAATCCCTCATCAGAGGCTCCTGAGTAGATTTAACAACCTTGGCATAAAGACAGAGAACCAGTGTTGTATAGTGGTTAGAGTGTTGGACTAGGGTCTGGGAGACTCCGCTTCAAATCTCTACTCTTCGTGGAACCTTGCTGGGAGACCTTAGGCCAGTCAGAGACTCTCATCAATAAATCACCTCACAAGGTTGTTGTGAGGATAAAGTGGAGGAAAGGAGAACAATTTAAGCTGCTTTGGTCTCCATTGGGAAGAAAGGCAGGGTATAAATGAAGTAAATGAAATAAATAAAAGGACATTCAGTTAGGGACTGGGAGTGGAGAGTAAGACTGAACGGTTTTCGCAATGGACAGAAGCAACAAGTACCATCTCCAAAGATCACTACTAATACTTGGGAGCCATTCAGCTTGTTCGGAAATGGCCCGTGGGGTGGTGGGAGGAGAGCACTAGAAGAAACCCAAGTTTGTGAACAACACCAGGTTGTTTACAGTGCTGAAAACCTTTGCAGACTGTGGACCTCTGAAAGGGCAACAAAATGGTGCATGAGATTCAATATGACTGTACAATGATGCAGGCAGAGCCAAAGCCAGACCAATTTACATTGAGAGCATCTGAACAGGCTATGAGTAACTAGGAAAGAAATGTTGGGGTCACAGTGGATAGCTCAATGGCTTAGTTTGTTGGCTTCAGTAAACCACCAATGGAAGGTGCTGGTGGTCATGGATTGTCGCCATGTTTTATCCCTGCTTTGGACATCTCATGTCCTAAAGGATCAGCCTTTGCAGTGTTGCAGTCTACATGTAATGGCAAGATGCATTTTTTCCAAAATGTTTCCTTTAGGGAGACTGAGCAAGTAATAATTGGAAAGAATTCATTGACCACCAGGTCTTCAGCCATGAAACTCACTCTGTGGCTTTGAACAAGTCACTAACTTTCAGCCTAATAGAGCTGTTGCTAAATGTTGCCACACTTTGTACTCTGATAGTTCTGGGGAGGTGATCAATAATAATATGAGACCAGTGGTTATCTGCAAGACTTATTTCATAAGGGTGTTTTTCTACCAGACAACATCTAATGCTTGCTCTCTTTCTTCCTCTTTCCCTAGCTCTGTCAAAGATGCACTGGACACCAGAGCATGCTCAGCCTCTGAATCAGTGGCCGGAGCAGCACCTTGATGTCTCCTCCACCACCTCCTCACCTGCCCACAAGTCTGACCTTTACCACAGCAGCCGGCAGCGCTTCAACTATGCCTGGGCCAATGATGACATCTCTGCTCTGACTGCTTCCAACCTCCTGAAGAGATATGCTGAGAAGTACTCTGGAGTACTGGACTCTCCCTACGACAGGCCGTCGGTACTCAACACCTATGGGGATGGCGCTTTTGGGCCACTCAATGGTCAGAAGGGTGAGATGGAGCCTTGGCCAATGGCACACACCTCAGAAGGGGCCTACCCTCTGACTCCAATGCACGATGGATTATCTGGCTCCAAAGGGATTGTTCCTCCTGCTGTCACTCCTGGTAATGGTCTTGGCACCTCCCCTGTAGTTGCTAGCAATCTCTCTGATTCAATTTATCCCAGTAACTCTTGTGGGGGACCCACCACTTCTGGAACTCTCGGGGCATCTCAGGAGTATCCCTCAGGCTACAGTGGGGCCTACCTGCCATCGGGGTACTGCAGCCAGACTGCTACTGCGCTTCCACCTCCTCACCCATCTACCCTGCATAGTTCAGGCCTCCTACAACCTAGCCATCCTTCCACAACTCTTGTTCCCAGCTACAGCTCCTCAGGACCTATGTACAACTATGCCTCAGGCAGCTACCCGCCCCAGCCTAGCTATGGCACCATCCATCCTCCCCATCCATCAGCCTCATATTTACCCTCAGGTATTGCTGCCCCTACCCCCATTCCCCCATCCTCTCGACCCCCTGTGGTCCCTGGGTACAGCTACCAGAGTCCCCTCACAGTGCCTCCGCTCAGTGGTGAGTCAGGGAGCTCTCTGAAAAGGAAGGCCTTTGATATCGCTGGTAGTGAGGATGATAGTGAAGGCAGGTATCGAAAATACAGCTATGAGCAACCAAAGTCCCCATATCAGATGTCCGACAGTGGTGAATGTAGAGGAAACGGATTCAACCGAAGCTCTGAGGTGCCTTTCAAAGGGGGCAAAAGGCCAGCGGGATCGGGAGTAGCAGTGACGACAGTGGCTTCGGAGGAGCCTGTTGGGAAATACAGCAGCCAGCCCATGAAAGGACTGGTTTCTCCAGCTTACAATGTTGGAGAGGCCCCACTGAGACCTGCTGAGAGTTTTGAGAAATTCACTCCTCCAGCTGCCAATGGTGAGCATGGGGGAGATTCCTTTTCTCTCAGGATGCAGGCCAAACCACCAACATTTAGCAGTGACAACAGTGACCAGACAGTAGAAGAGCAGCCAAAAGCAATGGACCCTTTCATTTTGGAGTTGGTGAATAACAAAATAATTGACTGTGGCCCACCAGTACAGTGGACAGACATCGCTGGACAAGTCTCTGTCAAAGCTGTCATAGAGGAAGAGCTAGTATGGCCCATCCTGAGGCCAGGGGCTTACACTGGGGTAAACCGCCCACCCAAAACCATCTTGCTTTTTGGGCCCCGTGGTGTAGGGAAGACCCTGCTGAGCAGGTGTATTTCTACACAGCTGGGATCTACCTTGCTGAAGCTCAGTGGGACAGGTTTGGTCTCCAAATGGAAGGCTGAAGCTGAGAAGATCCTGCAGGCAACTTTCTTTGTGGCCAATTGTCGTCAGCCTTCTGTCGTTCTCCTCACAGATGTAGAATCTCTGCTGGAAGACTCTGCCATCTTGAAGTCCCAGCTCCTCTCCTACCTGGATAACCTTGCTACCGAGCAGAATGTGGTTGTCATAGCAACAACCACCAGGCCTGGCAACCTCGATGATGCCACCCAGAGGAGGTTTGCTAAGCGTTTCTACATTTCCCCACCAGATAGCGTTGCCAGGCGGCAGATCCTGCACCATGCTCTGGCCCAGCAAAACTACTGTCTCAGTGAGAGGGAGATGGCCTCCATTGTACAACTCACTGAGAGCTATTCAGGCAGCGAGCTCCTTCAGCTTTGTCAGCAGGCTGGGGCAAACAAGCTGCACAGCCTGCCAGGCCAGCTTCAGCCCACCTCCTACAAGGATTTTGAAAGCATTTTCTGCAAGATCCACCCTGCTGTCTCTCAGAAGGAGCTGGACTTGTATATGGAATGGGATAAAATGTACGGTTCTCGGCATTAGTGGCTGTTGCTTGTTGTGTCGCCTTGGATCTCTTGAGTGAAAGCTGTTGGGAGCTTTGAGGTTTTTAAAAATTTCCTTTAGCTGTTGAAGCTTTGTGGCGCTGAGTGCTACGGTTTTCAAGAGATGGCATGCCACCTGCCAATGAGAAACGGAGATGGGTGAGGAGTCATTCTCGTCTTTTGGAAAGTCACACTTTTTGGATGCAAGACCTTCCCTATATTGATTAACACACTTTTTTTGTTTGTTTTCTAAAAAATGTCTGAAAGTTTGACTGTGTGGTGGTTGTTGGGTCTCTTATGTTAATGGAAAGTAGTTGCGCAATAAACTCAGGATAACCTATTTATTATTAATCTGTTTTCCCAGTCAGCCCTTTCCATACCAGCATTGTAAAGTGTTCAGCCAGGTATTTTCCCCCTTCCCCATTCCTTTTGAATACCGTACCTCTTGAATATTTCTCTTTGCTTCTTAACTTCCTTTGGTATGGCACTGTGGGTCATTCAGTGCACCATGCCATAATAGACTCATTCCTAGCGGAAACTGAACGCTGGGTGCTCTTTAAAACCATCAAGAGCAGTGTTATTAAAACAAATGGCATCAATGGGTTTTGAGGGAAGGGGTTTTGGAATTTTTGTTTTTAAAAATGTAGACCGTTTAATGTACTAGGCCTTTTTTTTGTAATGTATGTAGTGATTTTTTTTTCTTTTTTTAACTACTCAGGAAAAATAATTTACCTCAGAACAAGAAAAGAATGTTTTTGTTTAAAGAAAAAAAAACTCAAGGAAAATTAAAATGATCTGGAAGGATTACAAATGTACTTTAATGCACATTTGAGTCCCATTTTAAAGAAAAACAAGAGTAAACTTGAAGTTGTTACAAAGATGAAAGTTGAATGTATTTCAGGGGCTTTTCACAATATGTTATGCCATAACTTTTATTTGTTTTTTAAAGAAAACAGTTTTACCATAGCATTTTGGTGGAGTAACGTGTCTTCAAATGGTAAGAAGTATTAGTGTTGTAGTTTATAAAGCCATGGCTAGTACCACTTTTTGGAGGGACCTTTCTATTCCGTTTCCAAATTCTGAGCATTTTCCTTTGTTATGTTCTATAACAGGAGCTTTCCAATCTGGTCCTAATAAGCCAAGAAAAATACACGTGTAAGCTTCCCAAGTGTAATTTGAGGCAAAATAAGTACTTATTATAACATATTCCTGATTGCAGTGATATTTTTAAAGGCTGTGAAAGAGGTTGTGACACTGTACTGAAGACTTTTCTTCTCTAAAAGGTGCACCCCTGTATAAAAATGTCTTGTGTATCTGGAACAGCCCTCTTCTCACATTAAGGATCTCTTGGCTGGCCCTGAGCTATTGCTCTCTGCAAAGGCTCTTGTTTGCTGTTGTTCACATGTCAATTTCTGTACAGTAGTCTGGACCCTTTGCTGCGTTGGAGTCTGTTAGAACCTGTTCCCTCTTGTGCATGCCGAGGTAGAACCCTCCACCCTTTGCAAGTAGAATATGGATGTTCCCTTAAGGGAGGCTTCATTTGTCTTTAACCTTCCTCACTGTGGTTCATATTTGAACTCCCAACCATTGCTCATTAAAATGCAAATAGCCAATTTAGCCAGTCAGATTAACAAATGGATTCAAGTAAAGACCAGTATAAACATTGCTTATGGAAATACTCATAAAAAGAGTTATACCCTTCTAAGTCCATTGGGCACGGAAGAGTAAAACTCTGCTTAGGACTGCACTGATAGGCTCTACGAAGGACAAAAGTTCTTCTGGGCCTGCTTTTGAGATGGTTCTGGAAGTCTTTTTTTTTTTTTGTCCTGTCAGAGCTGCATCTCTGTGTGACTGGTATTTTTGAGCCTGGATTCTAGTATCTGTAGCCAGCTGCAGATATCTCTGATTCAGAAACAGTGAGATTCTTTTTTTAACCCCTCTGTGTAGATTAGTTCTGTCACAGAAAATTATTACTATATAGATAGAACTTTTAGATGTACTTTTAGTAGGGGAAGAAGAGTGAAATAGATGCCATCTTTGGATACTGTTCCCTGTTCTAAGAGTTCTGATAGAAGGGTCAATGGGAGTGGAGTGAAAAATGCAGTGATGAAGATCAGACCCTCCTCTTCATTCAGTATGTAGAGTGTGGCTGCTTCTGCACGATGCTGATTCCCTGTTGTGCCGCAACAGTGGAGCATCCACAGGAGGTTATTCTCTGTGTCTTATTTGACACAGAGAGCCAGTGTGGTGTCATGGTTAAGAGCAGCAGACTCTAGTCTGGAGAACTGGATTTGATTCCCCAGTCTTTCACATGAAGCCTGCTGTCGGTGACCTTGGACCAGTCAAAGTTCTTTCATTCAGCCCCACCTACCTCACAAGGTGTCTGTTGTGGGGAGGGGAAGGGAAGGCAATTGTTAGCTGCTCCAAGATTCCTTTAGGTAGTGAAGAGAGGGGTATACAACCAACTCTTCTTCTTTGGTATCCCTTCATGCCTGTAATTTCCTTGCATCACTGGAGGACTTTTTGTTGCCTTTCTAAAAATCATGGCAAGGGGAGAAACAGTGGCTGTGAGGGGTTCCCAAGGGAGAATCGTGTCAGTGTGGGTGAGGAGGTTCAAGAATCTACCCCTTCCTTTCCACACAGTGGGCAAACCCGTTTTGATTATGATCTTTAAAAAAAAATAAATCAGAGCAAACGGTTTGAGAAACGCTGGTGCAAACCAGGAGAAACCAGGGTGACATTGCGTGTATCCTCCAAAAAGAACCCATTCCAGTTGGATAGCCAGGGCAGAATAAAACACTAATGTGGAAACAACCTGTGTGTTAATAGAACTCAGACCATGCAGGTAGTTTCAGCAGATGCTTGGAGTTACTTGCGTGTTCCAGTTGCGAATTAATAGAAGCGAAAGCAATTCATACTTCAAATTTTGTGGACAAAGGAAATTACAATGTAAATTTCACTCTCCAAGGCTGCATCGTCTTGAGTCAGTAGCTCAAGCTGGAAGTGTACTAGCATTGTTTTAAGGATGGTGTTGGCAACAGCATCTGTGATGTTGAAAAGCAAGAGTTTTTCATGTTTCCGTCTAGGAGCAGTCTCACTTGGGTATTTTTGAGCATGGAAGAAAATCAGTCAGTTTCTCAGATATGCTGGTGAGAGATTGGATTGATACCTTTGATTGCCATATCCATAATTTTCAGCTCACATATGGAACAGGTTTGCGGTGATGTTAATTTTTCACTTCAGAAAAAGGGAAGGGAAAGTACTTTATTTAGCAAAGGAGGCCAACTGGCTGTTTTTGCATCTGCAAAAAACCCTATATTTAAATATTTCCCAGGGTTTCTCCAGTTTCCTAGCACATGCTTCAGCATTTCAGTCTCATCACAGCTGTGAATATAGTGGAATCCAGATCCCTTGAGAATCAAGCCTGGTCCCATCAAGGTACCCACTCCAAAGTTCTCATTTATGTTTGCAGATAATACCACAGTTCTTCCCCCAGTAGCTTTCACTATTGTTGAAAATGCTTTTAGAACATGGTTGTGCACGAGCCGTGAGCCACCTATTGGTAAGTGCCTGTGCCAAGTTACATAACATTGCATGCAGTTCCTGTGCCATTTAACAAAGTTTTAAATTTATTTTTAAAATGGGCTGTGCTATTGCAGAGTGGAATGTTTTTACTCAATAGTAAATAGTAAATAGTAAACAATGTTGACTTGGGAACCTCTATGACTTGCTTGGGAGCCATGCAAGAAAATTCTGCTTGTTGGTTGCTTCTAATGTCTTCTTGGACAGTCATAACTCTTCCTGTCCTGCATTTGCCTGAGTTGTGCTGGATTACTCTGTGGTGGTAAATGACCTCCCTGGACATAGGTCCCAGAAATTCTTAAAAGTTCACGAAGCACATCCATGTGCTGCACGAAGTAGCTGTTCTCCATGGTTATGAGAACATTGCGGCTTGAGACAATTCTTTCTCTGAATGGAAAGATTTCAATCTGCTTTCATTTAGGTATCTGAGAAGCCATAGCACTTAACACCAGATAGGGAGCTGAACTGGGAAACTGAGGCTGAAATCCCAGCTTAGCTGTAAACCTCATGACCTATGGTGTCACGATATCTGAGTCTCAGTTGTTGTCCCCCCCCCCCCCCTTTGTAAAATGGAAATAATGGCAACTAGTCTCACAGGCTTTGTGAGACACACATTGCTAAGCCCTTTGCATATTTGAATGCTACATTATTCTAGCAGAAAAGATAGCCACGTGTATTCCTCTTTGCAGGTTAGTCACTGTCAAACCACATCCAGCAGAGAAATCCCATGCAGTTACTCCAATCGAAACCCACTGATTCAGATGAAGTAACTCCACATAGGGTTGCCCTGTAAGTCTCTTTACAGTCTAACCCAGAGCTGATTCACAAGGGTGTGTATATTTCCTTCTTTGGCACTTTGCAGACTGATGAATTACAGCTAGATAGTGTGAACTGTCACCAGGGAAACCTCTTGTTTGAAGGGGATGGGGTAAATTTGGGAATATGTTGTGTTTAGTAAATAATGGCTCTTTTACATGAACACAGCACTTGATACTGCTGATCATTTCACATGTTATACAGGGGCAGACTGAGGAAACACTTGACAGGGACCTGAGATACTGGTCTGAATCTTTTTCCTGTGCTAGTAGAAAAGCAGTGAGGGGATGGATCAGATTTGAACAAACGAATGGCAGAAAGGGAAATGGTTAAGCAGTCCCCCCCCAAAACTCACTCACTCAAATGTGTTCCTAATTTTCCTTGGCTGCTTTTCCTTAAAAAAAAAAAGTAAGGGAAAAGAGTATTGCAGAGACCCTTTGATGAGTGTTTGGCCCTTAAATGCCCACCTAAAAATGTGATTTGAAAAGTGGCCCATCTGCCATAAACCTGTGATGTTGCCTAAGTCTCTCTTTAAAAGTCATCAAGAGAGCTGCACTAAATCATCACTGTAGTCAATTTGGTAGTGGTGGTGAAAAGTGCTGTCAAGTCACAGCTGACTTACGGCAACCTGTAGGGTTTTCAAGGCAGGAGGCATTCAGAGGTGGTTTCCCATTGCCTGCCTGAGTGTCACAACCCTAATATTCCTTGGAGGTCTCCTCCTTAGAAACAATGCTGGATTTTGATTTGAAGGTGGTGGGTACTTCTTTGGATCAGTCTTTGGAAGTCTTCTCCAAGAACAAATTGACCTTGATGTTTTGTTTCTTATCAGCCATACATTTTTTTGTGGGGAATTGATTTTTAATTTTTTATAGTAAGAAAATCCGATAGCACTTTATTTTGGAATTGTATAACTCTCATCACCAGAAAAGTAGTGGTAATGTCTTCCTATGTTTTCCCCTCACTTTTGTTTCCATAGGAAAAGATCGCCTCTTTGGTGTAGGAATTCACATCCCTTGTTCATTCACTCCTGCTCACTTAAGATATACTCATCTGCTGTTTTTTCTTTCTGACTTCTCTCAGCGTGTTTAATTACTGGGTCTGATTTCTAAAACCTGTTAAATGTTTAAGGCCACATGATTCTGCTAAGTGCTTGAAAGCGGGAGTCTCTGCCTTTATTTAATTTTTTTTTTCCTGAGGAAGCAGCTTGAAATTGGGCACTTCTCTTTGCACTTCCCGGAATTATAGGCCAAGGGCAGAACTACACATTTCTGTGGCAAATACTCATTTCCTAAGTGTGTTCGCCAGTGGATGGTAATACAGGCATGTGAAGGAGGCCGGGCATTAGCAGGGGAGAGCAGCATTTTGGAGGGGGGCTCTTACCCCTTCCCACTGATCACACACAGCTATACCCCCGGGCCATCTTCCCCCCAGACAGCCTTATTTCCAGCTGAAGGACTAGATGGGAGAGGGCAGGGGGAAACTGACCAGGGGAGAAGTTGCAGGGGAGAATTGGGGGCGGCTTAGACACCTTTATTTGCCCAATTCCCTCTGCAAATCCCCCAATGCCACATATTATTATTTTACTTATTTACTTTACAAAATTTATATGTCACTTTTCTGCCCTCACAAGGGCCACTAGGGCAGCTAACAAATTGAAAGTAAACCTATCACATTTTAAAATCACTATTAAAATAAACCTTCTGCAGAACACACACCATTGAAACAATTAAAAGCAGGGCCAAAATATGTACAAAGATGTAGAAACAGCAATTAAAACATTGGTCAGGAAGGAATTAATGTTGCAAGGCAAAACTGGAATTGGAAACCTTTTCTTGCTTCCTAGTGCTTCTCTCATATATAGACCGTTATCTGAAGACTTCCTGCTTTTAAAAGTCTTTGGTCTGTTTCCAGTTTGTCTTGTCATTGAAATGCAGGTACATGAAGAAACTGGAGTTTGTTTCTTCCCCACATGCTGGGATTCTAACCCAGGATTAAACTGCTTAATTCCAACCCTCTGTTTGCTTTACAACATGAATGTGTGAGAAAGAACATCTGCAGGGAGAGGACTTTGAAAGTTTCTGAAACTGGAAGTCTTCCATTGCCTGCCATGTGTGAGCACAACAAGAAGCCAAGGTTTACATTCATCACAAGTAAAGCCTCTTTTTGTTTGTGATGTCTGAAAGCTGCCAGTGGATTGTTTCACCTGAAACTGTGCCAGCTCAGGTGAATATACCTGTAAAGGTGTTTCCTGTTTTACTGAGGAAAAAATTCCTTCACTTGGCACTCAGACTAAAGGTTTATAGCACTTCACCAGCAGCACCATCCCTTTCTGTATCAAGTGCAAGCAAACTTGAGGCTTCTACTCTTCATGGGTATTTAGTGGCTCAGTGGTTCTTTCCCCTCCCAAATTTTCTTCCCTCTGGTTATTTCCCTTGATCTTGTATGCCCAAGCCAGTGCCTCTCATCCATAATTCCTTTCCCCTTCTGCCAGCAGAGCCTAGTCGGGAGCTGTATCCTCCAATTTCTTTTGATTTGAGCTGCCCCACAAATAATCACATGGCTTTCCCCCTTGGATGCTCAGCATTCATGGGTTTCAGCCTATGAGGGTCAGGAGCCACACCTAGAATCATAGAATCACAGGCTGCGATCACACACTCCTTTAGATCCGACATTAGTGTGAATGCCTGATGGATCTAAAGGGAGCGATCAGACAGCAGCATCTGGGAAGCGTCCCACAGTAGTCAGCAACCCATGCTGCTCCGCCACAGAAGCAGTTAAAAGACACCAGGGAAAGTCTGGTGTTATCCGGATAAGGCGGGCCGTGGGTGGACTTTCTCCTGTCTGATTGCTCAAGCATGCTCTCATGCTGTCGGGATGGTCTGATCGACTGTGTCGTGTCCCCCCCCACCCCTTCTCAGAATGCACATCATTGCATACTCCATAGGGGGCCCTCAGTGTGGAGGTACGATTCTTCACTTATATGCAAGGGAAACTAACAGCAATAAAATAAAATAAAATGACCCACCCGCAGTTGCATCTGATCACATAATGACAGGCTAAGCACACAGCTTTAAAGGGCTGCATGTCAAATTCCTCTGGAGGAAATAGCCTCTCTTCCCCTCCACTTCAACTGGTGCGTGTGACCACAGCCACAGAGTTGGAAGGGGCCATACAGGCCATCTAGTTCAAGCCACTGCTTAAAAACTGCCAGTAAGGGGGAACTTACCACCACCCTAGGTAGGTGATTCCACTATTGAACAACACTTACTGTAAAAAAGTTTTTCCTAAGATCCAACTGGTACCCGTCCCACCCTGCTGGGTTGTAAGCCCCTATAATGCTCTACCATTCTTTTTTTGCTGGTGCAACTGTTTTTTGGAAGGACCAGCTCCCAGGGTGCAAAAGCACCACACATACACCCTTGAAGGCAGAACAGGAGGAGCAGGATGGAACAGTGAGATCATGCTGCAGAGGAGAAGATCCCTGGCCCATACCTTGAGCCTCACTGTGGCACACCTCTAGAACCTTGCCTCTGTTTCTTGCCCCTCATTTGGTCACTGTAGCTTTTCCATCTGTGAAAGAGAAGACATTTTTTTCCCCAATCCCGCCTATGACAGACACTATTCCCAGGGGTTAACTGGTTCCCTCAGAAGCAGAGTTGAGGGGCATAGAAGGATGCAGTGAGGGAGGGAAGTTGCCTTCCTCACTCTAGTGTGAATCCACTCTCACTGTTTAATGTGTGGTACAGATGTCTGAAAACAATGGCTTCTATGTTATAAGCAAGTTTTTAGGCCTTGCACTTGTTTTTAAACAATATAAGCAAAAAGGCCTGCCACTGATTATTTATGCCTTATCCTGCAGAAACCAAATCACCCCTTGTGTGACAAAAAACCCTTTGAAATAACAGTAGTGTCCAAACAACCCTTTAAAATAACAGTAGTGTCCAAACAACCTGTTTGAAAATTATCCGTAGCAACTACTGCGAGTAAAAAGAAACATGCAGGTAGGTTTTGAACACTGAATTTTCTTTTCACATAATCATAAAACATAATTTAAAAACCTAGAATTTCTGTCTAAATAATCATCATGATGACAATTAGAAATACAATGTGAGGATCTCTTCTGGCTAGAAAACTTTAAGCATAGAAGAGTTACAGGCTGCCTGAATCACTGGGTGTCCCATGGCTTCACATGGCTCTACAATACCCTCCTGTGATGAAATTTGTAATGAGAGAAAGATGGGTATCAGCTCCTTTCACTGAACACTTAGCAACCTGCACCACCATCTTAGGGGGTGGTAAGAAAAGTACAAATCCAGGTGTATTGCTTTTGTCGAAAACGTTAGGTCTCTTGTTCCTTAAAATGGAAGCTGGCATCTCTGTCCTGGTTCACAGGTGCAGGAGAGTTAGTTGGGAATAAGGCTGTAAATTGCTGAGGTGGCAGAATGGACAGCGCCATCATCAGACTGCAAGTCTGGAATGGCTTCCCTATCTTAAAAACTTCCTGCAAATAGAAAACTAACAAAAATGAAGCCAGAGAACAGAATATTTCTCCCTTCAGTTTTAACCTTATGTTTGCATGGTCTTTAAAATATATAGATTCAAATGCTGAATGTCTGCAGTCTTAAGTGGTACAGTCTGTGACAGTTCCCCAACCATTTTGAGCCTGCAGGCACATTTGGAATTCTGACACAGCATGGTAGGTGCAGCCACAAAATGGCTACCGCAAGAGGTGGAACCAGCCACAACATGACTGCCAGAGGTTAACTTCAGTAATGCTTGTCCTTGTGCTGTGGTGGTAGCTGCTGCCAAAGCAACATTTTAAAAAATCTGCACTGCCAATCAAGTCTTCAAAAGCCAATCAGAAGCTGTGCTGGGCAAGAGCCCAGCCTGGCTCCGCCCACTTCCTTAAAACACTTGGGCAAGTGCCAGAAAAGGTGTTGGAAGGTACCATGGCACCAGTGGGCACCACGCTGGGGACCCCTGGTCTGTGCTACCCTTTCAGAACTTTTCACCTAATTTGCTGGCACGAGTGAACCAGACTGAAGTGGTGACATCACTGCAGCAGCGCAAAGTGTGCAACTGGTGCCTGCTCCTCCTCTGCCCCAGCAGGTGAAACTTGGGCTCTGTAGGTGGGTAGGTGTCCCTGTGTCTTGCATGGAAGGCTGGGGGAAGGAGCCTCACTCCTCATTGGCATGAGGGCTGGCTCCTTCCCCACCACACAACCACAGTGCACTTGGGTTTCTTATAATATGGAGGGTGGGAGGGGTAGGGAGGCAGCTATGGAGCTAATGCAGGATCAGGCTGCACAGAAGAAATGCTGGTCCAGACTGTCTTGTTGGTACAAGTGAGGGAAAGGGAATTCTGTGGGTTGCAAATGGGAAACAGTGGCAGGGAAATTACTCGGGGGAATCTGGTGGGAATGACTCTTTGGAAATGGAAGTGCTGTTGGAGGATTTAATTGAAGAGGGATTGATGGAAGACTGCTGGTATTTGGAGTTCAGAATTCACTTCCCTGACTACTCAGTTTCTGGCCTATAAGGACAAGAGAGTTGCCCCATTGCTCGACCTCAGCATTTAAGCATTCAGGTATACAGTCTCTGAACATGGATGTTCCATTTAATTCTCTTGGGTGATGGGAGAGACTTCCATGGGGTGGAGGAGGTTGAAGGAAACTCTGGTGGTACAAATGGAGAGCCTGAGAGTAATTTAGAAAGGCAGGGCAACTTAGCACTTCCTCTTTTTTGGGGGGCGGGGGGCGGGGGAGAGCTGCTGTTGAAAGGCTGTGTATTTGCATAATGCTCATGAAAAAGGGAGAACAGATCAAGCTGCTTGAACATTTAGAGCATATGTCTGCTAAGCAAGTGTATCCTTTTCTGTAAGCTTTTGGCACTAGCAGCTTCAGCGCCATTGCTCTTGATTTCTGGTCCAGTTTGGTAGCTCCATCGAGGAAGCTGTACAGTGGAGCACTCTCAAAAATAACCTTTTCATTCATTGCAGCAAATAGTTTTAATCATTCTATTAAATGATGTGTGTCTGTGTCTTTGTGTGTGCATCTTGCTGTCTGGGCCGTTTCAGGAGGCCTACAGTTATTTTAAAGTCCACTTTTCTTTTAAAGCTGTGAAACAATGATTGGTATGACTGCTGCCTGTTGAGTGAACTTAGTATCTTTCTCATTCATTTGCATATAGTTAGGTACTGCGCGTCACTACAAGTTAGCTCTTCAAAACAAGCACTTCAGTGCCTGTTATAGCATACATCTCACATGCCAAAGTCTGCTGCCCACCAGTAAGTGGTAACATGCTTAGCATTGTGGCTGTTGCTTAAGAGTGTATTTTATTTTAAGCCTGTTACCAGAAACAGCATCTTTGAACATGCATGACTCTGTGGTGGGGAGTATAGAGTAGCTACCAAAAATTATTCAAACACTTCCATGCTCCAGTTACAGAAAACTGTCCCAAACAAAGCCATTGTTTTGCCTCACCAATTCCACCTGGATGGTAGTGGAAGGAATCTAAAGGGGGAACCCGCTTGAGAGTGTATTGGGAGGGTCATTGCGCTCAGATCTGCAGTATTTTAAGATAACATGCAAAGTCACACACAGTCAACACTGATTTAACAACAAACAAACAAAAACACCTGTGTATTAAGGCATACCTTTTCTCATGATGTGGATCAGTGACTTTTGGGCTGTGTGTTCTGGGGAACTCAAAGGTCCTATGTTTATCAGGGACTCCTCAGTAAGATTAGTAAAGATTAGTAATGCCAGGTGGGCTTTTTTGGGATAAAAAATACTTTGAAACGAGTAGGGGAGTAGTGTTTGCAGATGTACTTTCCATTCATGCAGGGCAGCAAGGAGAACTCAGTGTGAGCTGGCTGTCCAGCTCACAGTATTCCCCAGAATCCTCTATAGTGCACACAGGGATCTCAGCAGATACATCAATATCAAGGGATCCTCTGAAATACTTCCCTGAAGGGACAAATTTAAACCATCACTATAAATAAAGCTAGTGATCACCAAATCACTAGCAAACTAGTGTACTCATACAGTCATCATCCAAGCCCAACTGTTGCATGGAAATTAATAATATAGGATATTCAAGGTTCTGTGATACTTGGTAGAGTTTGTTTGATTTTAAATGGGTCATAGCTGTGGGTACAGTCTCCTGATATCATGCTGGTACCTTCACTGTAAAGTCTGATATGTATCAAAGATACATACCACAGGAAGATCGCTCTCTCTTTTTGTCCCCTACCCCTCCAAAAAGTGGTACTGGAATTTTTGAAGACTTTTTAAAATAAATCGTTTTGACTTTGTACATCCTCTGTAACCATTTCTACCTCATTTTGCAACATATTGTACATGAAAGTATTTAATTCATGTCTTATTAATGTCTGAAAAAAAATGCGTTTGAACTGTAATGGTCTACCTCAGAAAATACTGTATTTTAAAAAGAAAAGTATTACACAGTATTAAAGAGATTACATGGAATGAAAAGCCGCGGGGTAAGTTTTGTTTTTAATCTTACCAAAAAGTCATGGGTCTTTGTGATCTCAGTGACAATTCTGACAAGCATACTCAGGGATCCAGCTTATTAATTCAGTAAAGGTACAGCAAATTCGTATCCAGGAGATAACTGGCATAGGAATGGGAAAATGGATGGTTCTTCATATTTGAGATGAAGATATATGGTTCAATCTGTTCTTTGACATCAGTTATTGGAATAATTCTTGTAAAAATATGCTTGTAGAGAACCATGTATTCTTTGTTCTGTAATCTTTATAAAAGCAAACCAAATAAAAGAATATTCAGGGCATTTCCAGAAGTTCATGAAGGTATGAATGTATTGGCGTATGAAGGACTTTGTAGACAAGGCCAAAGGTTGACAAAGTCCTACACAGTTGAATAGGGTTACCATATTTTGTAAAGCAAAGAAGAGGACATATTTCCCGACTGACTGCTTCAAACAAGTGATCACTATGACAAATCTCATTTCAAATACCCCTACTATTTAAGCTGTGATAATGGCTACTAACTAGGAACATTCCTAACCTTCCAACCCCAAAAGAGGACATTTTCATCAGTTTTTTTTTTTTTTAAAAAGCCCAAAAGATGACGGGTACCCAAAAAAGAGGTCATGTCCTTTAAAAAGGGGACATCTGGTAAACCTACAGTTGAAGATCTTGGTCATCAAGGGATCAGATCATGAGAAGGAAGCTTTATAGGTCATCCCACCTGTTCTCTGCACTTGCAAAAGGATACAGATGTTATTAGACCATGAACAGTGATGTTCATCCCCCCGTTATCTACTTCCAGTGGAATTAGCCACATGGACTATGGTTATGTAGGTAGCTCTAGGTCAATACCCCGGCAATTGCAGTGGAGGCTGTTTCCTCCCTTTGTAAACAAGCAACTTGTGTCCCAAAAATGCATGTACCAGGTTTGTTTTTTTTCGTAAGAGGGTGGAGCTGGAATGCAGATGATCCACCTGTGCAATGTGCTAATTGGCTGGTGCCAGTGCTGTCACAAAGTCACCCGCCTCCAGCTCCAGAACAACTCTTGTTTCCATTTTTCTAAACCAGCAGAGGACAGACATCTGAATTAATAAGTATGTGGGTGCACTTCAGTGTTTCATTCTCCCAAGCAGCCAACCAGTCTCAAGCATGAGGGGAAGAGTAAAAAAAGTTGATGGAGCTAACATTTGATTCATTCGCATTTATGTCTCTTGTGCAAATTACGAAATCAGGAAGAAGCCACATGCCTGTTTGTTTATTTACAATGTTGATTTCCCGCCTTTTCCCAGTCAAAAATAACTGAAAAGTTATTAAAATAGGATTACCTTGCTGCGGGTGCTCAGTTCTTTCTGAACACCTGCAGCAAGGTAACCCTTGTCACTCCCTCTGATAGGCTGCTCCATATGTAGGACAAACAACATACAAAGTACAGACTTTGTCATAGGTAGAGTGTACAGTCCTGGCTGAAGGGATGGAGAGAAGAAATGTAACGGGTGAATAACAGGTGCATGGATTCATATTGGGGGAGATGCCCTTCAGATTTATGGGTCCCTGACTGTGAAGGGCTTTATGCTGATTTTTAAAGAAAGAACAGAGTCCAGGTGCATAGTCATGCCATGCACATTTGCAAAGGGCAAGGCCATACCCACAACAGCCTTTTCCAGCTGACAGCCTCTTGCAGCCGCTGGGTTTCCCACAGTACCACTAGAGGGCTTTTAAGAGCTTTGGAAAAATGCTGTAACAGGACAACGCTGTAGTGCTTTAGCAATTACTGATTATTTTTTAAAACGTACTCCGAAAGCCCTCTGTTGCCACAGTGGAGGCCAGTGGTCACTGTGAGGGTCTAATGCCAGGAAAGTGCTGAGAAATGTGGAGGATCTGTTGTCAATACTTACATAAAGGAAACTACTCATTTGACCCAGTGGCCTTCAGCAGTTCCACACTAATAAAGTCTTTAAATATCCCAATAGCTTGAGTCCAGGCTTGGACTCATTTATTTATTCCTATTAGATTTTGCTGTAGCTTGGGGAAAGAGCTTTGCAACAGCCAAAGTGATCCATTGTCGGTGTGAATGTCTCTGCAATGGAAGCAACTTGGAGAATCTCATTCAACTCCTTTTTGCTGAGAATTGAACTTCTTCCTGTATAAAATAAAAGAAGCTGTGTGTTGCAGCAGGATTCGTTAACACACATTAACATGCAGGAAGCTGCCTTATACTGAATCAGACCACCGGTTCCATCAAGGTCAGTATTGTTAATTCACACCAGTAGCAGCTCTCGGGGGTTTCAGGTGGAAATCTTTCACATTACCTAGCCCTTGGTCCTTTTAGCCAGGGATTGAACCTGAGACTTGCTGCATGCCAAGCAGATGCTCTACCACTGAGCCACAGCCCTTCCAAAGGGTGCCATCTTGGAGTGAAGTCAGAGTTTCCAGGAACTGAAGTATTACAATGCTGCAGTGAGTACTTCCTTTACAGTATAAAAACATGTACGAGACAGTAGGCACAATCTAGACTTTAGAAGGTGGTCTGGAGGAGGGCCATACTAGAGTGGAATGGTTATACCCAACACTTCCTCTAAGCTGTGGAGTCCTGTGAGCAAAAATTCTACTTTGCGAGCCACTGGCATTAAAGTTGTGAGTAAGCGATTTGGCTGCTACATAAATCAGTTTGCTCTGGAGCCATCCTTCCTGAGCTAAGAGCCAGAGGCTTAAAAACTGTGAGCTAGCTCACACTAACTCAGTTTAGAGGGAACACTGGTTATACCATGCTGTATTTCAGGAGCTGGGTAGACTGGTGTGCCAGAGTGACACAGATTCAGCATTCAGTGCATGGGCAAATGGCCCTGGTGCACCTAACCCTCTTGAATACCTCCCAGTCTCTCAGGCATGGTCTGGCATCATTGGCAGTGCGCACTTAGGACTGCACACACAGAGGGCGTGGTCACATGAGCAGCTTGGCCTGATGTAGCCACCCCTCCCCTCTGGATTAAAGGGGCGCAGTCACACAGCCACATCTGTCGGGCATTCCCCAGACATACCCCTTCGTAGGACGACTTCATAAGTGGTGTTTTTTGGTTCTCTGCACATTCATTGCTTGTGGCCAGATGCCTGCATGGGGGTGGGGGGGAGTGCATGCAAAATGGATTGGCGGTCTGAACCTGCAGATCCGCTGCTGGGGTGTGCTTTTTGGAGTTTTTGTCTATATGCGCATGGGTGCACATATGTGCCCACCTGCATTTTTAAAAGTGACCAGGCAGTCCGCTCCATGACTGAGGCACTCCAGTAATGTGGATGCTTGACCAGGGGACAACCGCATGGGTAACCCTCCGCAGGGTGTGCTATCTGGATGATATGCCTCACAACAGTTTAAACTGATACAGTTAGAGGTGATGCCATATCGCACCAAGCCACCAGTGTGATCACACTTATAGACATCCCTTGTCTATCATGTCCCCTGCAAAGGCACAGCCTGTCTGAGTGGAAACAGTCTGAGTGGTGAGTGTGGGCCACATTATATGTACCTTAATGCCCAGAGGTTTAGATAATCTGCCACACCATTGCCTGCTGTGTTTGTATAGTGCATACCATCCCTGGGGAGCTGCATGCATACGCCAGCAACCCTACTGATCTGTACATGGATTCTATACATTTGCTCCATATGCTTTTCTCCCTGGGCAATGCAAAGGTGGTTCTCCAGTGTGAGGCTCCTTATTGTCTCACTAGGCCCTTTGAAACTCCTTGAAAAACACTGGTCTTCTAACTCCAGCAGAAGGAAGCTCCATAGCAAAGGACTGCCTCTGCAGTGCCCAGAGAGAAAGGCATCCAGAGAAAAGGTATAGGAAACTAGCCTTTGCCCCCAGGATCCACTTCACACATGCAAAGGCTCCTGCAGCCTGCCCTCCATAGGTAGGCCAATGGTGTATCCTATATTCAGTTGCATAGTTGGTGGGACATGTGTCTCCTTCTCTTTGAGTGTTTTCAGTGAGAAGCTGACGTATACAGTTCAGTGACAAAAGGATAATCACATTAATCTGCTGCAACTCAAAACTGAAAGAGTCCTATGTTAACCTGAAGGTTAACATTTGTTCTAGTAAGAGCCTGCTTCATTAGATACAAGCTCTGATCACAAGTTACAGGGAACAGGGGAAGCTGTGTACTATGGACGCTTGATTTTTCTTTATAAGTGTGTAATTCTTATGTTACAATCAATGCATATACAGCTCAACCTGAGATTTAAAACCCACATTTATCCAACTAGTGGTTCCTGGCTTCATTTGTAAGGTGAACCTATTTTTCCAAATATTTTCTTCCAAATATGTACGCACATACATGTAGGAGGTACATGCATTCACTCTGACATGGGAACAGGGCTATGGTGGCTCACTGTTGAGTGCACAACAATGCTTACTGCTGTTCATATAGTCCAGTTAACTCTCCAACCCTCTCCAATATGCAGCATTTGGGGGGCGTGGAGTAATACTTGGCAAGACCCGAATAACTTGGGATAAGTAGCCTGGGACAAAATGAGACGATATGCTTGCAGACACTCATCTGGCAGCCCATGGAGGGAGCAGCTGGCAAGGATGCAGCAGGAAAGTGATGGACAGGAAGGGGTGAAGCATCTCCCCCCCCCCCTCCCAATGCTGCTGAATACTGAAAATTATGCTCTCCTGAAGCTGCAAGCATCAAGGGTTAAATGCACATGTTTGTTTGCATATTGTTTGGACCTGCTATAGAGGAGGAGGGGAAGGGACAACAGATGAGATGTAATCCTGCTGCCCTCTGGTGGCCGGTCTTCAGATAGGAAGGGGAATCCCTCGTGCACAATTCCTCTCAAGATTCTGTTCCTTTCTGTGTGTCCCTTTGGCGTCAGAGGAAAAGGCCCCTTTCTCCACATTACAGTCTCCCCCACCTGCAAGATTCTAACCATGTTCTCCTGGGGAAGCTTTCACAGCTTGGAATCCCACAAATAAGAGCAGGAAGTCCATGAGTGTCTTGAGCCCAACTCAGTGTTGGGGAGGGAGAAGTTGTGGCTCTGTGATCGAGGACAGGCAGAAGGATCCCAGGCTCCATCCCTGACCTGGCACATCCAGTGAAAGGTTCTCAGGTGCCGGGAAAGAGCTTTCTCCTGGACAGGCTCATTTACGGCATTCAGGGACATTTTTCTCATGAGCACATTTTAAAAAATCACACCCTACAATTGGAAGAAGCCCGGTCCAGTAATCTACTGCCTTCATTTACAGTATTTAGAAACTGCTTCTGGACTGCCTTCATGCCAGTTTACAATTCAGAATAATAGCCTGTGATGCTGCCCTAATGTTTCCTGATACTCTCTTCCCTTCTGAATGTCTAGGATTCAGTTCCAAGGCCAGGTAGACAGATGCTCCCCTGGTTTATCATTCCCCTCCTTCTGAATTTATTTATTTATTTTGGTATTCATTTGTTTGTTTCTACACATTTATTGCCCACCCTTCCTGAAAGCGGGCCCAGGGCGGGTAACAACATTTCATTTATTCAAATATATTAGTTAATACAATAAAATTAAATTTAAAACATCATCATAAATATTAAAATGGTGGTCACAGTAGATAGCAAAGAGATATTCTGGTTGTGGGAGGTTCCTGGCTATAGCCAGTAATTGTTAACAGAGTGACAGATACCTCAGGGAAGCCATATATGGACATCCGCTGCCTCAGCCAAAGGACTGGTGGAACAGCTCCATCTTGCAGACCCTGTGGAATTGAAGTAGATCCCGCAGGGCCCTGATCTCAATGGGGAGCATGTTCCACCTGGCAGGGGCCTGGGCGGAGAAGGCCCTGGCCCTGGTTGAGGCAAGATGGACATCTTTTGGGCCAGGGACTACCAGGAGGTGTTGATCCATAGAGCGTAATGCTCTTCAGGGCACATGTGGGAAGAGGCGGTCCCTCAGATATGTTGGTCCCAGGCCATGTAAGGCTTTAAAGGTTATTACCAACACCTTGAAACGGATCTGGAACTCTACTGGTAACCAGTGCAATTGGCGGAGTACCTGCCAAATGTGAACCCACATAGGCATCGCCGTTAGCAGGTGTGCTGCTGCATTTTGCACCAGCTGTAATTTCTGGGTCAGCCTCAAGGGTAAGGCTATGTAGAGCGAATTACAGTAGTCGAGCCTGGAAGTGACCATTGCGTGGGTCCCTGTAGCCAAGCCTTGGGGGGAGAGATAGGGTTTCAGCAACCTAATCTGCCAAAGATGGAAAAAGGCAGATTGGACGGCTGCAGTAACCTGGGCCTCCGTAGAAAGAGAGGCATCCAGTGTCACTCCCAGGCTTCTCACCTTCTGCGCCGGAACCAGAGGTGCCCCTTCCAGTGTGGGGAGCTTGATACCCATACCCCCTCCCTTCCGACTTAGGTACAAATCAGATCTGTCTTCAAGGGATTTAGCTTCAGCCAACTCTGCCACAACCATCCAGCCACAGCCTCGGTCAAATTATCAGGGGTCGAGAACAGATGGCCTTCCAATAACAGAGCTGGGTGTCATCTGCATGTTGATGGCAACCCAGCCGATACCTCCGGACCAACTGGGCGAGGGGGTGCATATAGATGTTAAATTGCACTGGCGAGAGGATCGCCCCTGCAGCACTCCACATTCCAGTGGGTATATCCCCAGGTCCTCTCGCCCAGCACCACCCTCTGTCCCTGACCATGGAGAAAGGAGGAAAACCAATGCAAGGCAGTCCCCTGAACTCCTATGTTGGCGAGGCAGTGGGTCAGTAGATCGTAATCGACCATGTTGAATGCTGCTGTCAGATCAAGTAATAACAGTAGCGCTGACCTGCCCTGATCCAGATGTCTATGGAGGTCATCCGTAAGGGTGACCAGAGCCATCTCTGTCCCATGGCCAGAGTGCAAGCCAGACTGGAACGGATCGAGGATGGAAAGCTTGGAGTTGTTCAGCCATTGCTCTCTCAACCACCTTACCGAGGAATGGTAGGCTTGGTACTGGACGGTAGTTAGCCAGGACCACAGGATCCAGTGTTGGTTTTTTAAAGAGCGGACAGACCACCACCTCCTTTAGAGCTCCTAGGAAAGCCCCAGTAGACAGGGACAAGTTGATTTCCCCCAGAGGGACCCAAGCCTTCACTAGTCAGGAAGGGCATGGGTCAAGGAGGCAGGTACTGGGTCTCACAGCTGCCAAGATCCTGTCAACTTCCTCCTGGGAGAGTCGGCTGAAGTGGTCCAGTATTGGACCAGAATGCCATAAATCTGCAAGCATATATGAATTAAGGTGATGTGAAGAACTTATTTTTGATAATTAAAAATCTTTTGTTAGGCCTGATGCAAAGTCCAAAGAGTGTCAGATGTTTAAAGGCCAGTTGTCTGTTCCCCACAGTATTCAATGAGGTGCCATAACCTAGGAACAGGGTTGCCAACCTCCAGGTGGGCCCTGGCATTCTCCTGGGATAATGACTGATCTGCAGACCACAGAGATCATCCCCCTGAAGAAAACGGCCACTTCAGAAGATTGACTGTACAGCATCAAATCCATGCTGAGTTCCCTCCCCTTCCCAGACGTCACACTCCCCAGGCTTTGCCCCCAAATCTCCAGGAATTTCCCTTCATGGGAAGCTGGCGACGAGGTTTAGCTTTGCTAGGATCTACGCATGTTATTATCAACTGGAGAACTGGGGGTGGGGGACACACAAAACATTGACTGCAAGCTTGGCCTTTGGCGGGCCTCTCTTCTCATCATAAAATGTGGATTATTTGTTTTCATTCCACAGCAAGGCAGTAACTTTATAAAAGGAGGGTGCGTGTGCGTGTTCTTGCCTTCCTAAAGGAGAACAATGGAACCACTGTGCACTTCTAATGGGCTCTCTGTAGGATTTACAGGAAGGTATAAAGTAGGCCTACCGTAAAGTTCTCCACATAGCAGCTTCAGAACCAATGACAATTGTCTACAATCATTAGGAAGAAGCAAGAAGCCTGAATTGTAAGGTTCACAACTTTAAGGAGAGTTTGGTTTTGTGTTCTTGTGAGCTGGTCTTCCAAGTCTTCTCTATCTATGAGTGGGCAAGAAACATACTATTAAGTATTGAGGCAGAGGCGATGAATCTAACAAACAGGCTTTTATTTATTACACTGTCGCGCTCCGCCTTCGACCCCGGGGGCGGAGCCCCTGTCGCCGTGGTCCCCCTTGGCCAAGGGAAGCCCCAGGAGGGCAAGGGCCTGAACTTTGGAGGCGCAGAGCCTCAGAAATGACAGGGGACGGGGTTGAATAGCACCCGCGTCGTCCTCCTGTCTCCGGGTGCCAGTGGACACTTGCTTTCTCACTGTGCCACCTAGACCAGTGGCTCCCCGGCATCTCCTCCCTGGCTCTTAGCTTTTCCTCCTTTTATTCCCTCCACCTGCCTTCCCAGAGCTCCCCTGTGCCAGCCGACCCCTCCTCGCTCCCAGCCCCGCCCCCCTTTATACTTGAGGACGCCCAGCCTCGTCCTGGGCTAGTGGGCGTGGCTGGAGTCTGAGCCGCGTCCTGCCTGGACGCCGCGGCTCTCAGTCGTCTGTCGTCCCCCTGGCCCTCTTGCGGCTGCTCAGACCCGCCTCGTCGCTCCTCCGAGCCGGGCGCGGCGTTCCCGCACTCCTTCCTGCCCGGCGTCTGGGGCTGTCCCGTCGCGTCCGTGGTGCTCCCCGGACCTTGCGGGCCCCGCCGCGAGGCGCGAGCTCGGGCCGGTCGCGGGGGTGCTGCTGCGATGTCGACGTCGCTCCTTCCCGCCGCGCCGCCTGGCCCTGCCGTCCTCTCCTCCGCGGCGCCTGCTCTTCTCTTGGGGCTTGGGGGCTCCCTGGCTTGCGGCTCTCCGCCTCCTGGGGAGTTGACGGCGGCGGCAGGGGGTGGCTCCCAGTCCCGACCGTCCGGATCGGGACATACATCGTTCAGCTCTAAGACAGCTCTAAGAGAGCGGCACTCTAATTTATACGGTTCCAACAAATAACTTTGAACACGGTAACTATATACAAGCGATGTTATTGGACCCAAGCAGGGCTTAGCGACTGGATACCTAGATTGGCTTCAGGACCAATGGGAGTCTTTATTAGTCAGCCAATGAAAAATGGAGCATTAGGATACCAGAGCCCTTTCATAGGTAAACCATAGTTGGTAATGCAATATAATTCAAGAACACAAACACAACACATACATAGATACAGGATCCTGGAAGGCCAGACAATGATACATGTCCCGTTCTCCCATCCCCCCCCCCCCCCGGGGGAGGGAAAAACAGCACCCCCTGTGGCCACTTCAGGTTAAGAAAAACAAACACATGGATGAATCTTGCTCCTGCAACTGAAATCAGAAATGGCAGATAAACCCACCCAGCCAGGTTGGTAGGAAAGTAATGGTTATTTGGAACGGTAAAGCATGCGAGACAGATTGACTTTTCTGCTCAGCCATGTTTTGTGCTCTAGAGCTATGGGGTAAGGTTGCCAACTCCTGCCTTGGGAATTCCTGGAGTTCTGGCAGCGCTGCCTGTGGATGGGGAAAATTTGGGGAAGAATTTCACTGAGGATCCATGTTAAACAATACAGTCTGCTCTCTGAAGCTGCCGTTTTCTCCAGGGGAACTGATTTCTGCAATTTGGAGGCGAGGTATAATACCGGGAAGAAGAAAAGAGATTAGGTTTATACCCTGCTCTTCACTACCCAAAGGAGTCTCAAAGTAGCTTACAATCTCCTTTCTCTTCCCTTCCCCACAACAGACACTCTGTGAGGCAGGGGGGGCTGAGAAAGCTAGTCCTTTAAGAATTCTGTTGGTCTCGCCCCTGTTAACTTTCTGGTTGGATTTATAGAGACTAGTGTTATGTATTGACCATGCGGTCGCCATGTGCTCCAGTAATGGCGACCACCATGTGGCCAGAGCACATGGCCAAGAAACTACCTGAGCTTCAGCCAGGTAGAACAAAGGCCAGGTGGATTCGAACCGGCCACCAATCATGTACCTAGGTTTCTCCTAGGGAACCTATGAGATGTAAATAGACTGATAACAGCCTATCAGGCCAGTTGGGCGAGGTCAGGGGATTATCCCTGACCAGCATAAAAGGAGGGCTCCGAGCCCTGGGTTGTATGCTTCAACCGGACCAGCAATAAAGATCTAGCTGTTTCACTGTTCCATGGACTCCCGACTCCAATACTTCTCACTGAGATTTGTTTTAATAAGGCATGCTGATGCATTGAGACTTTGTCCCCACTGATTGGTAGCCCTCTCTGTAATGATAAGTAGATATTAGGGTAAGTTTTTTACCTTGTAATAATGCTTGGACTTTTTTCTGCATGTTAAACATTGAGAAGTAGTTCTTGTTACTTATGGTCATTTATGTCTTCTTTAGAATTTTTCCTCTTCCAATCTGCAGTTTTTCTTTATGAGAACTATGTTCAGGTGACTATATTATTTATATTCTTTATAGAACAACATTATTGGACTGCTTATTTTTATATTGATGTAGTAATTGGAGTATTGTGATATTTATGTAGTTCACTGAGGAAGTTTCAGCGCAACGAAGGACTCCAGCCAGCAGCTTCGTCTTCAGTTTCACTGCTTTGATATTTCTACTCAGCTTAGGTCTTTTGACCACTTTTTGAAAGTTTTGTATTAATTACTTCTTTGTGACTTATTGCTTTGTTACCAGTTGTTCTATAATTAGGTCTTTGGACCTTTGTATGCCATTATATTGTACATTTGTGTGGCAATTTTTCTAGGGTTGAATTTAAATTTTATTAATAACAGCACATTAAAAGTTTTGCACTTTATTTCTTAGCAATAATTGTCACACTTAGTACTGATGATTTTCTACCCAAATTAGAGCCGGCACTCCTAACCACTACACCAAACTGGCTCCACCTGGAGGTTTACAACCATAGCTATGGGCAAGCTGATATATCTGTCTCTTTTAGTTTGTAATGTTGAAATGCATGCACACTACCTCACAGAATGAGTAAACCATGTAGGACCAGGCAAAGCATTTTGAAAGGATTAAAAGAATTTTTTTTTACTTGGAAATGTACTGCCACCTAGTGACCAAGAAATTCAATACACAATTCCATGTCCACCAGATGGATAAACTATCTGTAGCAATAAATTTTCACTCTATTATTTGGATCTTGTTTTAAACCAGCCCCACTTTGTATCATCTTTCTCTCCACTGCTGCTTCCAGCCTGTCTGTTGTCAATATAAATACATCCACCCAACAGATGCATACTGCATGCATCGAATGAAGTGAGCTCTGAACGTAAGAACTTAAGAGAAGCCAATGTTGGATCAGGCCAGTGGCCTGTTAAATTCTATTAAGTCTCTAAAATGCCACTGGACTCCTGTTTTGTTAGTACGCTGTAAAAAAAAGGCTGTGTTAACATTAAATACTGGTTCTCATTTCTGGCTGGTGCTGGGACCAGTAAGTAGGGTTGCCACATTTTCCACCTCAATTTGATCCTGTGCTTTAAATTCACAGACATGTAGCATGGGCAGTTTTTCTTGGCACAGACATAAAAACAATGAGAATAGTTTCTCTGGTTTAATTTCTGCATAGCAGGAGACAAATAAATACATAGGAGTGTATCGAGCCTCTTTCTGTTCCCTATATCTCCTGTTTCTGTAGGCAGAAAGGAAGTAGAACCCCCAGACACTCTCTCTGTGACATCATACATTCAGAGGGGTTTTCCGTTCTACAGGAAAGGATCTAGAGCCCTTTGAGGGAGACATACTTTGTTCCAGGAGTTGGCCAGGTAATGCTCAGTTCTCATCACTCATTTCAAATTCCTTAAATGTTCAGCGTCCCCTCTCTAATGAATCTTGTGTAAGCACTGATGGAAGAAAGGAAAGCTACAGCTATACTCTCTGCTCCCAGCATAGCTCAGCTTCGGGGGACTGGGACCAATCTGACCTAGGCATTTCACCCCCAAAGGGGTCTTCACTGTCAAGGGCACATGTACACACTGACTGTATGTGGCTCAAGGGTCTTTCAGCTGAGTATAAAAGTCTCCGAGTAGCTCTGCCTGCTATCTTGATGTGTATAATGTTACCACCTTTAATATACCTGGTCCTACTTCTTCCCCTTCCATTTTTAAAAAATGTATTTATTTATTTAAACTCAGGTTCTTTAAGTGCTCTATCTGCATGAGCACAAGGCTTCCTAAAAGCCGCCTGACCTTGTAATGTTAGGAAATGAAACTGTGAACTCAGTAGTAAGGGACTGGTGCACTGTCAATGCTCAACCACTCTATGGTTTTTCAACCCTGGCTAAAATGTTACACAGTTATAAAACAGGAGATGCTCTACACTGGAAAGGGTGCTCTGAAGCCAAGACATATCTGGACGGGTGTGCTGAAAGTATGCCAAAATACAATTCTTTGAGGAAGTACTGTGTGTCAGTAGTAAGACACAGCCTATGAACTGAATTTTAATCCACCGTCAGTAATGCTGGAATATATCTGTAATGGGGACATTACATACTAACCTAGAAAAAAGAATTCACCCCTTATGAACTATTGCCAGATACAATACACATGACAATGTCAAATTCGTCCCTTTTGGATGACCAAGTAGGGTTGCCAAGTCTGGGTTAGAAAATACCTGGAGACTTTGGGGGTGGAGCCAGGAGAGGGTGGAGTTTGGGGAGGGGAGAGGCCTCAGCATGGTACAATGCCATAGAGTCCACCCTTCAAAGCAGCCATTTTCTCCAGGGAAGCTGATCTCTGTCAGCTGGGGATCATCTCCTGAACAGTTATACTCTGTTAATCGTTATCAGAGTCTCTTCTATTCATTTATACAGTTACCGTTAACGTTACCATTTATTGTTCAAGTTATATTTTTTAGGGCAAGGCTAGTTAGGTTGAACTGCAGGCATGGCTTCCGTAGTCCCAGAACTGGGTGGGCTATTCTGGAGGCGCCAACAGGAAGGGGAAAAAACCACTTCCCGCCTCCCTATTGGCACAGTGGGATTAACCCAGACAGATGTCCTCCTAACCTCAGAGGAGAAGGACTCTTCACGGTGAGTACCAATGTCCTTTCTGTTGGAGAAATGAGCATGTAATGCAAGGCCTGAGAAATTCAGTCATTATAGGGTTAACTATGCAACTTGTTTGTTTACCTATGTTAGCCTGGAAGTGATACCTGGCAGCTGGCCAATTGACTGTAGACCCGGGAAAACTAAAGGTGTACTGTCTTGCTAATTGGTCAATGATATCAGGTGTTTCCTTTCAGGGGTCAAGAAGAAGGAGAGATCCTCCATTACAATCTCTCACTCTCTATCAGTATGTCTTAGTGTGAAGACGGAGCACAATGCAGCTCCTTAGAAAGCATGTTTTGTTTATTTGTAGCTAATCCCGTTTACCTTTTCCCTTTAGTAATAAACTTCTTTTAAACCAAAAGAAGCAATCTCTTCTTTCCAGAAAAGCAAGATTCATTACTCTGATTTTTCTGATTATTGGACAAAAGTCCTAACACTTTCTACAAGAAGTTTTTTAGAATTTAAAATTCAGCATTGAGCCCTAGTTCAGCTGAATCCCTGATGAAGAGTCCAGAGTCATGTGTCACACAGAGAGGGATTACAGAAAATACCCGGATATGAAGGTTACATACACACACACACTCCTCCCTCTTCCCTCCCTATTTTATTGCCCTCTCTTTCACCACACAGGCCTGCACAATGCTGACTCCAGTAGGCACTCTTCTCTTCTTGCTGGCAGTGCCTGCCTCTTGTGATGACACAGTAGCCGATGATGTCGGAGTCCACATGATGGGCCGTATATCTGAACTTCTGTCTCCAGAAGAATGCCAAGCCTTTTATATTCAGATCACCGGCCCTGATCAGAATGTGGAAGAGGAGCTGGACAGGCTCCTGGAGAGTAAGAACCCCATCCGCACCCGCCGGCGGCGAGACATCACCAGCATCAAGGAGTGCAAAGAGACCCTGAGCCGGTGGCTGCAAACAGAAGGAGACACCATGTACTGGGATCGTTTGTCCCGAGCTATCCAGCAAATTGGGCGGTCTGATGTTTCAAAGGAGCTGGGCAAGAACCTCAACCAGGACAAGAACCTGGAGATTAAGAAGAATGTGGAGGAGTACCACAAGACTGTTAAGCATCTCACCTCCTCACTGCTCCTGGAAGAGAGTGAGAAGAAAGGCGAGCAAGGGCGGCTGCGGAGAGATGGAGGCCAGCCCCAGAATCAGGCCAAGCCAATAGCATGGGAAGATTTAGAGCTCATCATTGAGAAGAAGCCGCTGCCTCCGTACAACAGGAGTCTCTTGGGATGGATCATTCCACTGACCACTGGCATTGCCGGGGGGTTTCTAACCTCCTTCCTGGTAGTGGCTCTAGTTTTCTATACTTTTTTCTGGACACTGAACCAAGGAAACCTGGATCCCACACAGCCTAGCTATGATTCCCTGCCTAAGCTGAATTTACCTGCATCCAGACACGGTGCTATCTATTACACGTATCAGTGGCTTGATAAAAAGGGGAAAGTGGATAGTGAGACAGAAGAAGAGGATGAAGATAGCTTGGAGAAAGAGATTCTTGGTAAACAATAAAGCAGTGCTAATTGAGAGGCATATCAGTGCCTCTCTCTGCTGGACAATGGAACTAATAAAAGCCACCCATTCACGAAACTAGTCAGAAGTCTGAGTTTGTTTCATGATGTATTCGTTGAAGCTTAGGTTTGCCTTGGATAAGAATTACCATGTTGAGTTGGGTCCAGTGTTCCCTCTAAGCTGAGTTAGTGTGAGCTAGCTCAGTTTTTTAGCCTCCAGCTCATGGATTTTTGTCTCAGCTCAGGAAGGATGGCTCCAGAGCAAACTAATTTATGCAATAGCCAGATTGCTCACTCACAACTTTAATGCCAGTAGCTCACAAAGTAGGATTTTTGCTCACAAGACCCCACAGCTTAGAGGGAGCATTGGTTGGGTCCCAAGAAAAAAAAGGGTACGCAGGATTGCAGTCTACCTGACTTGCATTTGCTGAAGACGGAGTCCGGTAACTGCTGGTCTCCAGTCCTGTAACAGTCCTTCCTCCCATGACAGTTGTTAAATCAGCTTAGCAAATGCAGAACTGTGTTTTCACCCATCAGTACTGTTGAGAATCATCACTGTGCTTCAATTAGTTGCTTATACCCTGCTTTTCTTCCCCAATGGAGACCTAAAGCAGCTGACAGCATCAGTCTTTGCTCCTCCATTTGATCCTTACATTACAACCACCACCCTGTGAGGTATGTTCAGCTGAGAGAGTGACCGGACCAAGTTCACCCTGAAAGATGCCATGGCAAGAGTCGGGATTTGAACCCTCACATCCAGTCCCAGATTTTAACACTGCACCACACTGGGTCTTGCATAAGTTGAGCTTCACCTACAAATTTCACAGACTATACTTTTTGCATTTTGTTGGCTTTTGAGCCCCCCCCCCCCCCCGCTTACTTTTCTGTTCTTCTGTGCCTGAGAGGATAGGTTTAGCATATCTGACAAACTGGGCTCTAGTCCAACCCCCCCCCCCATATTACAACCAGGGGTCCTTTCGTAAAAAAAGAGGTGCATGAGCTCATTTGCATAACTTATTTGCATATGCCACACCCCCTGACGTCACCGGAAGTGATGACGTCATTGTCAGTGTGTCAGAAGGCAAGAAGGGAGGGAGGGGGAAGGAAGGAAAGACTGGATCTGCTGCTGTCTTCACTTGGCTCTCAAAGCTTCGGCCTGGCAGGAAGGTGTGGGGGGGAATTCTGCCAGCCAGGTGGGGGGGGCACTTGCTCGAGTGCTTTGCATTCTGCAACTGAGAACCAAGAAATTGGTTTGATCTGCCAGGGGTGGAATGACAAGGCTCCCTCTCTTCTGCTCCATGCATTAAAAAGAGGCCCCAGTTCATCAGCAGATTTAAAACAACAGGTTTTGTCTGGTTTATTTCTTTGCTGCTTTCCCACTCAAACCCTTGCCTGTTTGAAATACCAGCACTTATAAATCCAGGAAGAAAAGCCAGGCCTGCCTTCTATTAGGACCCACCAAAATGACACCAACCACGTGCCAGCTTTCAGGATCCCCAGAACTCTTTGTCAGGCTGGTAGCAGGCCAGAAGGCCAAGAGAGCAAGTTTGCAGGGGTGCTGTGTTCTAAATCTGCGTCCCTGCTTAGCCTTCCACAGAACCAGTGTTCCCTCTAAGCTGTGTTAGTGTGAGCTAGTTCACAGTCTTTTAGCTTCTGGCTCACACATTTTTGTCTTCGCTTAGGAAGGATGGCTCAGGAGCAAACTAATTTGTGCAGTAGCCAAACCGCTGGCTCGCAACTTTAATTCCAGTAGCTCACAAAGTTGAACTTTTGCTTACAAGACTCTGCACCTTAGAGGGAGCATTGCCCCAATGTCCTTATATGGCAAGGTGAGAGACACCTTTTCCTCCAGATGAAGAGTGCTGGAGAACTCATGGCCTTGCTGCACAGAGCTCTGGGTCATTCAGGTTGGTCCTGAGAGAAGGTTGCTGCTGGATTTCGCTTTGGGCCAGCCAGGCTTCCTGCAGCCCCTCAGTGCTTGCAGAGCCAACCCCCCCCCCCATCACATACACAGATGCCCCCTTCAGCGAGGGACAGCGGAAGAGTTCCTTGGCCTTGTTGGATGCGCCTGCAAATGGGGGCAGCTTTTAAAACCTGCCATGGGTCAAACGGATGATTTCTGTCCTCTGGGGTCAGCCCCAGCGATAGGCTTATTAAGATTTAAAAATCAGACGGTATCTCTCCCCCCCCCCCCCGAAGCTTTATCCAGACGCAGACAGGGTCAAGGCATTTACCCGGGAGGAAGCGCCCTGGAAATCAGTGGGTCTGACTTCTTGCCTGGGTAAACGTGCGTCTCTGGGATGACAGCCGCATCTGGGATGACAGTTTGGTGGTTTGCTTTTCACGATCTTTCTTTTCTTTCTCCCCCCTCACCTGCAGGGAGCAAGGGGGCGGGCTCTGGGATGACAGTTTGGTGGTTTGCTTTTCACAATCTTTCTTTTCTTTCTCCCCCCCTCACCTGCAGGGAGCAAGGGGGCGGGCTGGGTGTGTGCGTGGGGGTGCCTCTGTAGGGCAGACAACTGCTGGGTCGCGGCAGACCCTGTAATTATCGGTGAGCCCCCCTCCTCCCGCCCCCTCCCCTCGGTGCGCCTTTGGCTTCCCTGGAGCGATTTCGAACTGGGCAGATGAGCGCTGAAAAGGCTCGAAGGAGGCGCAGGCAGGGAACGAGGTATGAATGAGAAGCCCGGGAGCCAGCCAGCGAGGGAGGGAGGGAGGGAGAGAGATCCTCCTCCTCCACCACCACCGCCTCTTCCTCCTACCTGGAGCTGCAGATCCTGGGCCAGCCAGAGAGAGCCAGCGGCTCAGCCCCCTGACAGCGCCCGGCAGTGCCGCGCTCGGCTCCAGAGGAGAGCCTGCCCGGCTGCTCACGCCCCGTGCAGGAGCCATGCCCACTGCGCCCCTCGTTCACCGCATGCGACGGCCCAGGCGGCCCCGTTGCTCCTTCCCCCCGCCCCCCCCGAGGCAGCCCCGGACGCGCCGCACTCGCCAGCCCAGCTCAGGCGCAGCCAGCCAGCCAGCGAGGCGGAGCTCCACACGCCTCCGTCCTCACAGAAGCCGGGCGGGCGGGCGGGCGGATCGGGCCCTGCACGGGAGGGGAGAGGGACGGAGCGAGCGGAGCGAGCGGCAGCAGCAGAGCCCCGCCTGGACTGCCCCAAACGCCCTCGCTGGCCCCGCCCTCCTCTCTCCCGGAGCTCCGCTCCGGCGCGCCCCGGCCCCAACGGAGCCCTGATTACAACTAATCAGGGGGGTTTTTTGTAGAAAAAGCCCAGCAGGAATTCATTAGCATAATCGGCCACACCCAACAGCAGAAACTCATTAGCATATTAGGCCACACCACTAACAGCACAGCTTATTAGCATATTAGGCCACACCCCCATGTTACCAGAAGAGGGGTCATCCAGCCACACCCATCTTTTGCTTCTTATTCTGTTTACCTTGTTTGTTGTCAAAACCCAGGGCTTTTTTTGTAGCAGAAATTACTTTGCATGTTAGGCCACATACCCCTAATGCAGCCAATCCTAATGAGTTTCTGCTGTTGGATGTGGCCTATTATGCTAATGAGTTCCTGCTGGGTGTGGCCAACTCTGGAGCCATCCTTCCTGAGCTAAGACAAAAATCTGTGAGCTGGAGGCTAAAAAACTGAGTTAGCTCACACTAACTCAGCTTAGAGGGAACACTGGACCCAACTCAACATGGTAATTCTTATCCAAGGCAAACCTAAGCTTCAAAGAGGCAGTATCCAATTAAGCTGCCTCCGGCAGGGTCTCAGCCAGCAAGTTCCAGGGGCATAGTTGTCCTTAGTCCCCTGGTGGCGGCTCCTAATCAAAGGCCTAGTGGAAGAGATCCAATTTACAGGCCCTGAGGAACTGTAATAACTGTCCCACAGGGTCCTGACGTCCTCTGGGAGCTCATTCCACCAGTATGGGGCTGCCACTGAGAAAGCCCTGATTCTAGTGCTGGCCAGCTGAGCTTCTTTCAGACCAGGGAGAGTCAAGCAATGTTGTGAGCTCAACCTCAGTGCCCTCTGGGGCACATGTGGGGAAAGGTGGTCCCTCAAGTAGGCAGGCCCAGACCATATAGGGCTTTAAAGGTCAGCACCAGCACCTTGAACCGGATCTGGCATGCTATAGGCAGCCAGTGTAGAGATCTCAGCACAGGCTGGATGTGGTCCCATATAGAGAGACACGGGATGTGGCCTTTATACAGAATATCCCTCCAGGCACCAGTATTTGCCCCTACCTGCTTACAAAAATGACCACAGGAAGCTGTGGCTGTGGTCACAGGAGCAGTTTGGCTTGATGCAGCCACCCCTCCCCTCCAGATGAAATGGGCGCAGTCGCACAGCCACATCTGTCAGGTAGTCCCCTGGCATACTCATCCCGTCATAGGATGACTTGAAGCCGGGTTAAAAAGGCACTACTGCACAAGTGGTGTTTCTGGTTCCCCGCACATTCCTTGCGCATGGCCAGATGCTAAACCAAAAGGAAGGCTCCTGCCAAGATCTTTAAATTCTATAATCTAAATGTAGTCATTTATTTACCAAATAGTCATTCTCTATGAATAAACTTCCTTCTAGGAGATAATTTTTTGAGTCACCCAATCTCGTTGGATCTAAGAAGCGAAGCAGGATTGGGCCTGGTTAGTATTTGGATGGGAGACCTCCAAGGAACTCTGAAGCTTGCAATGGCAAACCGCCTCTGTTCCTCTCTTGCCTTGAAAATTCTATAGGATCCCTATAAGACATCTACATTTTCCACCACCACCACCACAGTACCTTCAAAAAGGATTGCTTGCAGGCTCCTGAATAAAAGGGGGTGGAGTGGAGTGATGCCTGGCTGTGCCTTTAATCCTCAAAGTGTGTAATATGAGATAGGGACTTGGTGGCAGTGAGAAATAATTAAGCCGTTATGAGATCCTGCTAGCTGAAGGACCCACTCAGAGCAAGCCTGTCTATATCAGTGATTTGCATAACAAGAAAGATTTCTCCAAGGACAGGCAACTTACTCTTGCACATTCTAAAAGTAAACCTATCGGAGACCAGAGTGTGCCTCCAATTTTGATTGGGGGAAGTGAAGGGAAGGCCTCTTATTAGGTTTCAGGGCTGTGCAGCAGGATTCCCAAATCTGATTTTTAAAAGCATTGCATAAGAAAAAAAAGTAATTAAAAAAAATCCTGCTAGTTGGCCAGTTTATAAACCTGAAGCCTGTGCATAGTAGTAAGTCCCACTGAAATCTGTGGTATTTGCTTTTGAATAAACATGCATATGATTGGGCTGTGTGGCTGCAATCCCTGGGTGTGCAACATTATTATGGTAGAGCAGGGGTCCCCAAAGGGACACCTATGGGCACTGTGATGCTCACAGACACCTTTCCTGGGGGGCACCAAGGGTTTTTAAGAAAGTGGACGGAGGCAGATGAGATTTTCACTCAAAAGGCTGTGCTGGGAAGGGAAGGGGCCTCATCAGGGCATAATGCCATACAGGCCCCCCTCCAAAACAACCATTTTCTCCAGTGCAACTGATATCTGTAGTCTGAAGATTACTTGTAATAAACGTGCTGTTTAATTTTTTATCTTCCCTGATCACTGAGGAAAGACATTGGTTTTATTGTGCAGCATTTTTTTTTCATGAACTGGGGCAGTTGCACTGGGATTTCCTTCTGAGGCACGATTGACCCTGTTGGTCTGGGATTGATAAAATAGATGTACGTAGCAGGAAAATCAGGCTAAGAAGGCAGGCTGATTCCAGAGCTTATGCAGCCAGCATGACAAAGCAGATATTGAAATAGTGAGATGCTTTATTCTCTTTTTATCTCAGATATGAGGAAGTGTGTGTGTGTGTAATATATATATATAACCTAGTTACCTAATTTTTAACAGCAGCCTGACACTCAAAGCTTTAATAAGTTAAGTATTTTTTGCCACAATTTCCGTATTGGGAAAAGTTTTACTTCCTGAACTTCTGAAGAGAACCAGGAACAAAGGCAGTCAAAAGCTAATGAGGAAATTACAAAGCAGTAAACATTTTTAAACTTGCACAACTATAATATAGGTGTGTTGGGTAAGCTAAGCTTTAAGGAGAATCCTTTGTTCCTGAAAATGCCTGCTCCATAGTGCCCTGTGTATTTTGATCCTATTCATCTATCTTTCCTATTATATAAAGCCGTTTTCAAGATTCCAAGGGGCAAGATTCCATGGGCCGCCAAAATCAGTAGGCTGGACGGACTGCCACTCAAAAGGGGGTCCCTGGCCATTGGCTGCATTCTCTCCTTGCTTTGCCTTAGTCCCGCCCACAGAGCCACCGGCCAGCGTCCCGGCCTCAGTCTGGAGGGAGCCAGCGAAGAGGAAGGACCGACTGGGTGCTGGGTCCACTCTTCTCCTCCATCCACTGCCAGGTGGGTCTAATGGTCCCCTCAGTGGCCTGCTTCTGTCAGTGAAAAGACAATGGACTATCAGCATAACCCCCTCCACCGCACACTGCCAGCGTGCCCAGAATAAACTGTCAGAAACAGGGGGCCATTTCACACAGCACCCCGTAGCACTTCAGGACCAGTACAAAGAACTGAAGAATGCTTGGGAGGAGGTTTCAAGGTATACCGGCTCAGGAACGCTTCCCCAATGGGAGAGGCACGTTTCTGTGTGAAAGGGCCACTATGCTCCATTAGGAAACCGGTACTAATACGGTTCTGAGTAAAATGCCTGACAGAAACCGTTACTGAAGAGTTCCTGAAACGGAACATATTGGCTGTGTGAAATTCCTCAGACTCTTTCTTCTGCTTAGCTCCACCATGGCTTCAACCCCCTGCAGTGCGTTCCCTTCAACCCCCTGCAGTGTGGCTGACTTTCCCCCTAGGGTTGCCAATCTCCAGGTGGGACCTGGAGATCTCCTGCTGTTACAATTGATCTCCAGATGACAGAGATCAGTTCCCCTGGAGAAAACAGCTGCTTTGGAAGGTAGACCTTATGGCATTATAGCTTGCTGAGTTCTTTCATTCCCTCCCCCAAAAAATGCTGCCCACCAAAGGATCCACCCCCCAAATCTTCAGGTATTTCCATCATAGGGTTGCCAGGTCTAGGTTGGAAAATCCCTGGATACTGTGGGGGTGGATCCAGGAGAGGGTGGGGTTTGGGGAGGGGAGAGGAGAGGCCTCAGCATGGTACAATGCCATAGAGTCCACCCTCCAAAGCAGCCATATTCTCCAGGGGAACTGATCTCTGTCAGCTGGAGATCCATTGTAAAAGTGGGAGATCCCCAGGCCTCACCTGGAGGCTGGGAACCCTAGCCGGCAACTATCCCCTCAGTGCCTGTTGCTAGGCGACCAAGCTTGCTTCTTTAAATGCCCCTATCCACACCGATGTTGGCCTTTGGGAGGAAACTCATTGCGGCCAGCTGAACAGAATGCCACAGAGGCCACCCTCCAAAGCAGTCATTTTCTCCAAGGGAGGGGGGAGGATCTGTTGTCTGGAGTTCAATTGTGATACCTGGCAATCTTCAGGCTCCACCTGGAGGTTGGCTACCCTAGGCTTTTGTGTTTGTGTGTGTGTTTCTCTGTGTGTGTGTTTTTGTGTCTGTGTGTGTTTGTGTCTGTGTGTTTGTGTCTGCATGTTTGTGTGTGTTTCTGTGTATGTGTTTGTTTGTGTGTGTGTTTTTGTGTGTGTGGTGAAGAGGCCTGAAAAAAAATGGCAGTCTGAAATGTTAAACTGCTCTGAAGACGGCTCCAAAATGGTAGGGGAAGGGCTGTCTGAAACAGCTGTCACTGTACCAGTTTATTTCAAGCCGGCAAGCAGGATCTGCTAGACCATTGTTGGCAATCTCCAGGGGAGGGATGGAGATCACACTAAATTACAACTGCTCTTCAGATGGCAGAGATCTTCCCTTGGAGAAAATGGTGGACTCTGTGTCATTATACCCTTCTGAGGTTGCCACAGCAAATTGACACTGAGTGCCCAAGGCTGGGGCACTCTCCCAAAGCCGCTTTCTAGAGCCCGTTGTATTTATTTCCACAACGGGCCTTATTCCTAGTCTATATATAAAAAAGAAAGTCCCCTCACCATAAAATCAACGCCCAGGCCAAACTGCTGGACCTCGAAGCACCAAATTCAGGGAGAGCACTCCTACCATGGCGTAGGTGCTCACTAAGAAGGGATTTTTATTCGACCCCTAAGTGGGTCAAAAGGGGGAAAATGTGCTCTCCCCATTGATTCCTATGTGGCTGCCTCCTTGCACCCCCCCTCTCTGATTGGTCAGCTGCAGAGCTCAGCATTCTGAGGTTAAAAAAAAAAGTTACAGGAGATTGTAGTGAACTAATGGCAGTTGAGGAAATCAGGAATGGCCAACAACCACCTGTGAGGTGCAGTGATGCTGCTGGCCCAGCCTCTCCAATGGCTTCCAACACACGCCCCCTTTGTCCTTGAGCCTGGACTACTTTACTTCCCCCTCCTCCCCTCTAGGGGAATGGGTATAAATTGGTATTCAATGCCATCTGAACTAGTTATGATTTGTACTGTGTTGTTTTAGCTGTTAATTGTTTTAACTGAGTTTAATTATTACTGATTGATTAATATATGTATTTATTTAATGTTGTGCACCACCCTGAGCCCTTGGGGGGGACAGTCTATGAATTAAATACAACAACAATTAAATACAACAAATAAAACAATAATAATAATAATTTTAAGGGCTAAGAGCGGGGAGGACACATGGAGCCAGAGCCAAGGAAAAGTTCCCCCTACCACCCTTTCTACTGGTGAAAGCAGGATGGGAGGGAAACTGGAAGCTCTTTCTCCCCCTTCACATTGCTCCATCACAGCACCAATGCTTAACTGTGAGTCTGGTTGTGCACCCATTGACCAATCGGTGTAAACTTTGGGGATGCTGAGGTGCTCAAGCACCCCCTGGCTTTTGCTGGGGGGGGGGGGGTGCTGCACCTCCCCCAGACAACCAGTGCCCAATATTGACAAACTCACACGAGGGACTCAGTTACAATGGATGTCTGCTGAAGCACAGGACTGGGTGTGTGTGTGTGTGTGTGTGGACTGGGTGTGTGTGTGTGTGTGTGTGTGTGTGTGTGTGTGTGTGTGTGTGTGTGCAGATCAGATGACTTTTTAAAATTTCCTGTCTGAGAGATCCTGGGCTGATCCTCCAGTTTTGGAAAGCACTGCTCTGCTCTGCTCAGTAGGAAGCTACAACTCTGCTCCAAGCCAGTTCTAACCAGTTCTGGATGACTGCCCCATTAAAGAGAAGAAACCTTCAGGTAAGGTCCAATGTTTCTTTTTTTTTTGTAAAATTTTTTTTTATTTTTCAACACATTAAAATTAATACATTTATCTTATACAAATCCTTTTTTCCATATTATATCACATTTTGCTCTATTTGTATAATCTTGTTTTTATCTTGTATTGGCGGTTTCCCACCACATCTGAAGCATAACACATTTTCCACATTATCCAAAATAGTAATACTTATATCTATGTTTACATTTCTGGTAACAGTCATATATCTTAAAAATACTTGTATACTAATTCTTACTTTCTATATTCTTATATAATTCTAAAATAAAAACAACTTCATTATCTAATTATCCTTAATTAATTCATATACTCTAATTTTATTGCTTTATGTTATTATAACCATGTATAGATGTAATTTTTCATGTCCCAGTATTTTTCAACATATTCTTTCAAATCTTTCCAATCTTCTAAAAAGGTCTCTGAGTACAGGTCATTCAACTTTCTAGTCCATTTATCCATTTCAGCCATATATAACATTTTTTTCAACCATTCCCACACATCTGGTATTTTTTCATTTTTCCAATTTTGTGCATACACCATTCTTGCTGTTGTTATCATATACCATATTATTGTCCTTTTCTTTACATTTATCTCTTCTAGTTTAAGTCCAAGCAATAACATTTCAGGCAACTTCTTAAATGTACATTTCAAATTTTTTTCCATTTCTGCATGTATTATAGACCAATAAGTCTTTGCTTTATCACAAGTCCACCACATATGATAAAAAGAACCTTCTTTCTTTTTACATTTCCAACATTTGTTAGACATATTCTGGTTAATATTTGCAATTTTTTTTGGTGTCATATACCAGCTGTACATCATTTTAAAACAGTTTTCTTTTAAGTTATAACATGTAGATATACCCATAGCATTTTTCCATAAAAATTCCCAAGATTCCATTTCAATATCTTTGTTAAAGTTTATCACCCATTTTACCATTTGTTCCTTTACCATTTCATCAGCGTTAAACCATTTTAACAAAATTTTATACATTTTAGAGATCATTTTTCCCCACCTTCCTCCCAAACTTGTTCTATTTCATTATTTTTTTCTCTAAAACCAGATTTTTTATCACTTCTATACATGCCATATATTTGTCTATATCTTAACCAACCATAATCAAAGTCCATCTGATGCTGCTCCTTCAATATAAAGTCTTTACCATGTCTTGTTAATAAGTCTCTGTACTTCAACCAATCTTATCCTTTGTGACGTGATACTGGATTTAAAACTTCTGCGGGTACAATCCACATAGGTATCTCTTCTGGAAAAAAGTTTTTATATCTTGTCCATGTATCCATTAACGTTCTTCTCAAATAATGATGTTTAAACATATTGTCCATTTTTACTTTACCATAATACAAATATGCATGCCACCCAAACCTACAGTCATGGCCTTCCAGGGACAATAACTTTCTATCTTGTAACATAGTCCATGTCCCTACCCAAGTCAAACATATTGCATCATGATATAGCCTTAAGTTTGGTAATTGGAACCCACCTCTATCTTTAGCATCACACATTATTTTCATCTTGATTCTTGGTTTTTTCCCTCCCCATACAAACTTAGACAATTCCTTCTGCCAGCATTTGAATGTTTTTACATCTTTCACAATTGGAATAGTTTGAAACAAAAACATTAATCGTGGTAATACATTCATCTTAACCACCGCAATTCTACCCAACAATGACAAATTTAATACATTCCACTTTTTAATATCTTGCATAATTTGCAGCCATAATTTCTCATAGTTATTTTTATAAAGATCAATATTTTTCGTTGTTAGGTTTACACCTAGATATTTTGTCTTTTTCACCACCTCACATTCTATAAGATTTTGTAACTCTGTTTGTTGTTTGACATATTTTTACACATCACTTTCGATTTGTTCTTATTTATATAAAATCCAGCCAAGTCACCAAACTCTTTTACTCTCTGTAACAAATATGGTAGTGTAGTCATAGGGTCTTCCACTATAAACATCACATCATCTGCAAAGGCCCTATATTTGAAAGAAAAACCTTTGGTTGTTAAGCCTTTAATTTCTTTATCTTCCTTCACATTTATTAGTAGAACTTCTAGAATCCAAATAAATAACAACGGCGAAAGTGGGCATCCTTGTCGTGTTCCTTTTTCAACTTTAAAATCGTCTGTCTTTTCAGTATTAATTATTAAAGAGGATTTCTGTTCTTTATAAATTGACTTAATGAGGTTAAGCATATATTCACCAATTTCAAGATGTTCTAGAACCTCAAACATAAAATCCCAATTTAAATTATGAAACGCTTTTTCCGCATCTAAAAAGAAAAAACCCACCTCCTTTTCAGGATGTTTATCGTAGTATTCTATAGCATCCACTACTACTCTTAGATTGTCCCTTATTTGGCGATTGGGTAAAAACCCTGCTTGTTCTGTTTGTATAGTTTCTTTAAGGTGTTCTTTTAGTCTGTCAGCTATAATCTTAGCAAAGATCTTGTAGTCATTATTTAGTAGAGAAATCGGTCTGTAGTTCTTAACATTAGTTAAGTCTTGATTTTCTTTCGGGATAAGTGAGATGGTTGCGTCTTTCCAAGTTTCTGGGACCTCACCAGTAACTCCTATATCATTCATTAATAGCAGTAACACTGGTGAGATCGACTCCTGTAGCGTTTTATAAAACTTCGCTGTAAATCCATCTGGTCCAGGTGCTTTTCCTAATTTTGAGTCATTTATTGCATTTTTAATCTCTTGTAATGATACTGGATTGTTAAATAGTTCTTTAATTTCCTCTGTTGGTTTTGGTAACTTTAATGTTTGCAGGTATTCTTTGATCTTTCTTCTGTCTTTGTTTTCCTTCTTAAACAGTTTTGGCATAATATTTAAAAAATTCTCTCTTTATTCCTTTGTTATCTATTATCTCAATGTTATCTCTTATCACTTTAGTGATAAATTTGTTTTCACGTTTTTTCTTTAATTGCCATGCTAAATATTTTCCGGGTTTATTTGCACCTTCAAATGCCTTTTGTTGGAGTTTTTTTAGGTTCCAGTACGTCTCTTGGTTCAAAATAGCTTTTGCTTGGTCTTGTAACATCCAGATTTCCTTTTGCAGTTTCTTTTTCCCTGGTCTGCTCTTCAGTTCTTCTTTTGTTTTAATGGCTTGTATGATATTTTCATATTGTTCTCTTTTCTTTTTGTTATCTTTTGCATTTAAAGATATCAATAGTCCTCTCATCACTGCTTTATATGCATCCCATACGGTTTGAATTTTTACTTCTTTCTGTATATTTGCTTGGAAGTATAGGTCTGTTTCTTCCTGTAATTTTTTAACTATTTCTTGGTTGTCTAGTAAGTCCTCATTTATTCTCCATCTCTTTTGTTTTTTTACCTGGCCAGCAATCCATAAACACGGATTATGATCTGAAATTATTCTGGGTAGAATTTCCACTTTTCTTGTCTTAAACGTTAAATTAGTAGTCATCCAAATCATGTCAATTCTTGAATGTGAGTCATGTCTATTAGAATAAAAGGTAAAGTCTTTTCCTTGTGGGTTAGCTTTCCTCCAAATATCTTCCAGCTTCTCTTGTTTTATCAGTTCAAAAAAGTTTTTTGGAAGCTTCCCTAATGCCTCATCCTTTCTCTTAGAGCGCCTGTCTAATCTGTTATTCACAGTTCCATTAAAGTCTCCCAACATCATAATTTGATCATAATTTACGTTATCCATTTCCATTTGTAATTCTTTAAAAAAAATTTCTTTGGCTCCATTTGGGGCGTAAATATTCATAATCAAAGTTTTCTGTCCTTGTAGTGAGATTTCAATAGCTAAATATCTTCCTTCTTTGTCTTTAAATATTACTTTAGGTTCCAAATCTTTTTTGACATATGTTACAACACCATTCTTTTTATTGCTTGCTAAAGAATAAAATTCTTCTCCCAATTTTTTCCTTATTAAATATTTGTGGTCTTGTTTTTTAAGATGAGCTTCTTGTATGCATATTACACTACATTTTTGTTTCTCCAGCCAATGCCCTACCATTCTACGTTTTTGGGGTGAATTAAGTCCATTTACATTCCATGTAAGTACTTTGTAATCCATCTTGATATATTGTTAAATATCACCAAGGTCATCTTTATTCTCTCCAAGAAATGCGTACATTTCTCCTGTGCTTTTAATCACTACTCTGGTGTTGCCATAGTAAAAGCTTAATCCTTGAGGTATTTCCCAGCGGAATCTGATTTTTTTCTCCTTCAATTTATCCGTCAGACGCTTAAATTTTTTTCCTTTCTTGCAGTATTGCTCTAGGCAGTTCTTTCATTACTATAATTTTCTTTCCATCTATTTCAAAGGGATCAGTAAAACACTTCTTGTAGATTTGTTCTTTTGTCCTTTTCATTGTAAATTGGACCACCACATCTCTTGGTATATTTTTGTCTCTTGCGTATGTAGAATTGACTCTATAAACAAGATCCATGTGTTCTTTAACAACCTCTTCCTGTTCTTGTAAAAAATCTGCTAATGCTTCTTGCACTCTTATAAAAATGTCTTCATTCATTTTTTCCTCAATCCCTCTGAATCTCAAATGGTTTTGCATGTCTTTATAATGCATCATCTTTTCCATTCTGTCATTGGCTGAGGACAGACTGGCAATCTAAAGCGGGGCAGGCACGCTTCGCAAACGGAGGAAAGGAGCACGTTCAGACATGCGCATCTGTCCATCGGCTCCGTTGCGTACTTACCCGTCTCCCAGTCGCTTTCCTTCCGCTTTACCCGGACACCGGTTTTTCCCGGTGTTCAGGGGCCTTCCTCCGCATGCCTCCCACTTCCAAACAGTGTAAACTGGAAGAAGCGGGAGGCATCCGGAGGAAGTGTGAACGCACCGGCAAAAAGTTTTGCGCATATGCGCATGTGCGCACATGCGAAAAACATCAAAGGAAAACAAAAAAGTGCAGCGGCGCGCACAAGCCGCGCGCGCTGGCTATGCGGCAGTCTGAACGCTCCGTGGCAGTCTGAACGCTCCGTATCGCCGCTGATCCGCATTGCTCTGGCCAGTGTGAACGGCCAGCTCTGTGGGTTTCCCCCCCCCACTCCAGTTCCCTCCGCTTTGCCTCCGCTTCAGATTGCCAGTCTGTCCTCAGCCATTGTCTCTCATTGTCTTTTGAGTACTTTCTTCCAGTTCTTTTACTTTAGTTTCAATGTCTTGTGTTCTTGTGGTTAATTTTTGAAATTCTGCTTTTAAGTCTATAAAGTTTTTGTCTGCTTGTGCAGCTATGCCATTCATTTTAACATTTACCTCTCCTATAGCGTCTAACATTTTTTTCCCATTGCTTCCATAACAGCTAGTAGTTCTTTTTCTTTTTTTGCTGCCATTGTAGGAGAGGACCATGTAGCTGCTCTCGATCTTAGTCCGCGGTCCGTCTTGTCTCTTTAAAAAAGATCGATTTTATTTTATTTTCCAAATCAAACACCGATTAATGTGTTCACACAAGCTAGTCTTGCCAAGTCAAATTTCGTTGGTTTCAGCCTTCTAAGTTATATAGTTTATGAGATATTACTGTTTAAAAATTTTATAAATCCAAAATGGCGGGCACAACTTCTCTATGGTTTGTGTCAAAGGTTATAGTCTTTTTACCTTGCTTCTGGCTTGCCGTAGTTTCCTTTTGTCCCTTCCTCTTGCTTACTTGTCTGCTCTCCGCACGTCACTTCCTGTTGTAGTCCTTTTGGTCCGGCAGTTTTTACAGTCCCCTTTGCTCTCTTCCAGTTCTTCTCCATTTCCCTTCTTGTCTGCTCCTCAAGCCGTCACTTCCTGTCTCAGTCCTCACAGCTTGATCTCGCGATGCTTGGTTTCCTCCTCCCCTCTTTGTCTCGCGATGCTTGGCTCCCCCTCCCGACTCTTCTTAACCGCAGGAATGTTAAACAACTTGTTTTTTTGGCTTTTCAAGTTCAAATTCAGCTGTTTAACATTTCAAAACTGCACTCATCCAATCTGCAACAGTCTATTGCTTCACCAGATCTGCTTTTCGTCTTTCAAAACGCGGTAATAGTAAGGCAAAAACTTTTTTTCCGTTACCTTATGTTGTTACTTCGCTTCAGATGTGGTCCCAACGTTTAAACTTTGTCTTCTTTGTTAAGGAATCAGAGGAATTGGAGATTTTATGCTGATTTAATCAGCTCAGCTCGGCTCCTTAGAGATACTTGCAGGAATCTTCTTCGGCTGCAGTGCTCAAGGTGTTGTAAAAGTCTCCTCCGAGACTTTTCCTTCACCGAGCTTGCTCAAACCTGGATTATATTGCTTGCTAGTCCTCACACTACCTGTGTGAGGTTGCGTCAGGTGGATTGATCCACCCGAGCTGTCAATAAGAGCCGCTGTCCGCCTTGCGCAATTGCAAAGCGTGTCAGACCTCCATTCCTCCGACCGGAAACTCCCCAGGTAAGGTCCAATGTTTCAATCTTTTTTTGCAAGAAGACATAGTAAAAAAATAGTTACTACAATCATGTAATGTTTACAGTTTACAATATATTTTTTATTATATTATACTAGGAATAAGGCGCATTGTGGAAATAAATATAATGCGCTCTAGAAAGAGGCTCTGGGCATGTGCCCTGTCCTTGGGCACTCAGCACCAATTTGCTGTGGTGCCCTCAGCAGGGTATGATGACACAGAGTTCACCATATTTTCCAGGGGAACTGATCTCTGCAATCAGGAGAGCAGTACTAATTTTGATTGATCTCCAGCCCCCACCTGGAGATTGGCAACAATGGTTCCCCAGAAGAAAATGGCTGGTTTGGAGGGTGGAGTCTACAGTATTGTAACTGTCTGAGGTCCCACCCCTCCTCAAACCCCACCCTTTCCATGCTCCACCCCTGAAATCTCCAGGAATTTCCCAACCTGGAGTTGGCAACCCTATCTCCTTCCCAGCCAACCATCAACCTACCTTTATCTGCCCCTCTGACTTCAGCTTTTCATCTCCCCGCCCCCCCCCCCCCCCCCCCGTAGCCTTATCCTAGGCAAAGTACAGTCTTTCTCTGCAGTGGGGACCCAAGCAAGGGGAAAGTGACCTCAGCAGGTATAATGACACAGAGTCCACCCTGCAAAGCAGCCGTTTTCTCCAGGGAAACTGATCGCTGCTATTTGGAGAGCAATTTTAATTCTGAGTGATCTTCAGCCCTCACCTGGAGCCTGGTAGCAACAGTTCCCCAGAAGAGAATAACTGCTTTGGTGGGTGGACTCTATGACATTCTATTCAGCTGAGGCATCTCCCCTCCCCAAACTCTGGCTTCTGTAGACACCACCACAAAATATCCAGGAATTTCCCAATCTGGAGCTGACAACCCTAGTCAGGACTGGCCCCAATGAGTTCCCCACAAATGCTAAAGTAGGCCTGGAAAGGGCCTCCTCCCCTGCCTTTTTACTGTCAGAACCAAGCTTTGTTGCCTAGCAACAGCCCCTTAGGGGAAAGTGAGCTGCACAACAGAGGGGAAGAGAATGGTTTGATGGCCACCTCAGTAGCCAGCTAGCCTGCCACAGAGAAGCCAAGCAGCAGTAAAAGCATCTTTGTCAGGACAGACAGCCGTTTTGACAGTTTATTCTGTCAGGGAAGTGGCCAAGCCAGCAGTGGGTGGGGGAGATGAGCGGACCCAGCACCCAGCCAATGGCACACAAATACTCTTGAGTGGCAGTTGACAGGCCAATGGCTGATAGAGCGCACAGCCCAGCCAGTGGGAGAGCTGGAAAATGTCAATACACTGGCCTTTTATATGGGATATTTACTCTTTCTTTTCTTTTTCTTTTGATGTAATTATAACTGTGATATGATTTTTATTTATTTTTTCAGTTCTGTTTATATTTATAAAAATAAATTTTTACTTTAAAAAAAGTGTGTATATGGTGCCTTAAAAGATCTCTGCCTATGGCCCACTCATAGTAGCTTAGTCTTTAACCCTGGCCGACTCTACCCCCTTTCAATATATCAACAGTTAATACGGCGAAGAAGAAAAGCCTATAGAAAGCTGACGACATGGCTACAGTCTGAATCTATAATATACCGTTGGAATACTCCAGAGGGACTTAGCTTCAGCATCAAAGATAAGAAATACAAGATTGACTCTGTTGAACAAGCGAAAAAATTCTTGGAAAAAGACAAAGAAAAGAAAAAAGGCAGAGACACAGATGATTCGCTAGCTTCGCAAGAAAGTATGTACGGATTTGATAGCTCTAAAAGCAAAGAAGAAATATCTGACTCGGAGATAGGAGCAGCAGCTCCAAAAGTACATGTTGAGACTAAGAAAACAAGAAGAGGACAAAAGAAGAAATGATTGTTAAATGTTTATTAAGCATATGCACTAGTATGAATTATAAGCTTTGTTATTAAGTGTTGTCTCCAAACTATGCATACTGACAAATAGCTTTTTGAATGGAAAAAGTAACAAAGTAATCTGTGTTAACCATGCTTTTTTAAAAATGCTATAATAATTTTTTTTAATTGACAGATTAAGCATTTTATAAAGTATTCTCTGTATAAGATAAATTTAGCATAGTAAGTAGCGTAGAAATGTAGTTTATAGATAAAATCAATAAAATCTTTAAAAATATATATATATCAACAGTTAGACTGCAAGCCCTCTGTTGGGCCCAACACACTTGCTTGGCTCCAGTTTACATTGGGGGGGGGGGGAGGAGTAAGTCTCTGTTTTACTTTTCAGTTACATTATCATTACATTGTGTTGTGTTTTGGAAATGGAACACTGGTGAAGGGTACAGCCCATGATGTTTCCTTGTTAAAATAGCTTTGCTTGATTGCTTGCTTGCTGCTGTTATCACTTTCAGCTAGGTGTGGGATGGGTCTATATCAGGGGTGGCAAAACTTGCTTAATGTAAGAGCCACATGAAATAAACGTCAGATGTTTGAGAACTGCAAGACCTGAACAAATATTGCACACACATTTTTATTGAAATATTTGCAAATTTGGGTTTTCTTAACATTAAATGAGACTGCCAAAAATAAAAACAAAAGGGGTAAAAACAGATATTGGTAATGCTATCTATTTGTCCAATGATATTTAATTGTTTGCTAATGATATTTGTCTAAGAGGTGGAAAGAAAGCAAATGTATGTGGGAGGGAGGGAGGAAGGGGAAAAGAGAGAGAAAGTGTGAGAGAGAGGTGGAAAGAAAGCAAATAAATGAGGAGGGAGCGAGGAAGGGAGAAGTGAAAAAAGCAACTATAACTTTAAATGTATTCTCCAACCCCACCCCCCATGCCGCCACACCAGCTGGCTTGGCTTGGAGAAGGAATTTAAAGAGACAAATGCCTTCTCCAAGCCAGTGGTGGTGGGAGACTGCATTTAAAGTTAAACTTGCTTTCATTCTCTGCTCTCCCCCCCCCCCCACTCAAACCTACCTAGGGAGGGGAACACTGGCTGGGGAAGGGAAGACCAATCAGGGAGGCATGCCTCCCCTTTATGTCCCCAGCTGCCCATCCAGAAGCTGCATAATATGTGTAAAAGAGCCATATGTGGCTCCCGAGCCATAGTTTAGTCACCTCTGCTCTACTGCTCAGTAGGAAGCTACAGCTCTGCTCCAAGCCAATTCTAACCAGTTCTGGATGACTGCCCCCATTAAAGAGAAGAAACCTTCAGGTAAGGTCCAATGTTTCAATCTTTTTTTGCAAGAAGACATAGTAAAAAAATAGTTACTACTATCATGTAAGGTTTACAGTTTACAATATCATTCTTTATTATGATATACTAGGAATAAGGCCCACTGTGGAAATAAATACAATGGGCTCTAGAAAGGGGCTCTGGGCGAGTGCCCTGTCCTTGGGCACTCAGTATCAATTTGCTGTGGTTGCAGGGTATAATGACACAGAGTCCGCCATTTTCTCCAGGGGAACTGATCTCTGCAATCAGGAGAGCAGTACTAATTCTGAATGATCTCCAGCCCCCACCTGGAGATTGGCAACAATGGTTCCCCAGGAGGAACTGGCTGGTTTGGAGGGTGGAGTCTACAGTATTGTAACTGTCTAAGGTCCCACCACTCCTCAAACCCCACCCTCTCCATGCTCCATCCCTGAAATATCCAGGAATTTCCCAACCTGGAGGTGGCAACCCTATCTCCTTCCCAGCCAACCATCAACCTACTTTTATCTGCCCCTCTGACTTCAGCTTTCCATCTCCTCTCCCCTCCCTGCAGCCTCTACCTAGGAAAAGTGCAATCTTTCTCCATTGTGGGGACCAAAGCAGCTCCCATCATTCTCCTCTCCCCTTTTGATCTGCACAACAACCCTGTGAAGTAGTTGAGGCTGAAAGTCTGTGAGTGGTCTGAAATTACCCAGTCAGCTTCCACAGGAAGAACCTGGGTCTGGCAGACCTGTGCCTATAGCCCACTCAAAGTAGCTTGGTCTTTAACCCTGGCTGGCTCTTCCCACTTTCAATGTATCAGCAGTCAGACTGCAAGGCCTCTGTTGGGCCCAAAACACTTGCTTGGCTCCAGTTTACATGGGGGCGGCGGGGAGGAAGTCTCTGTTTTACTTTTCAGTTACATTATCATAAGAACATAAGAGAAGCCAATGTTGGATCAGGCCAGTGGCCCATCCAGTCCAACACTCTGTCACACAGTGGCCAAAAATGCCAGGTGCCATCAGGAGGTCCAGCAGTGGGGCCAGGACACTAGAAGCCCTCCCACTGTTGCCCCCCTCCCCCCAGCGTCAAGAATACAGAGCATCACTTGCCCCAGACCGAGAGTTCCTATATATACCTTGTGTTGTGTTTTGGAAATGGAACACTGGTGAAGGGTAGGGCCCATGATGTTTCCTTATTGAAATAGCTTTGCTTACTTGCTGTTGTTGTCTCTTTCTGCTAGGTGTGGGATGGGTCTATATCAAGGGTGGCCAAACTGCAGCTTGGGAGCCACATGCAGCTCTTTCACACATATTGTGTGGCTCCCAGCAGGGTGGCTGGGGAAGCATTGGTCTTTCCTTCCTCAGCCAGTGTTCCCCTTCCTGGGTAGGCTTGAGGCAGGGGGTAATATTTCTTCATGTCTTGTGGCTCTCAAATATCTGACATTCATTCTATGTGGTTCTTACGTTAAGTAAGTTTGGGCACCCCTGGTCTATATATACTTGATTGAGAAGAGTTATTTTTTCATGGGGGGGGGGCTGCTTCAGCCACTCCTAAGCTCTTCTTTCGATTTCCGTTTAGTTTTTAAACCGTGTGTTAGTATCTATTGAAGAAAACGACAGTTCCTAAAGTGGCAGCCCAATGACGAAGCCCATCTGCATGAACAAGATTTTATCGGGGGTGGGGTGGGTGGGAAGGCAGATCAGATGCCTTTTACAAATTTCCTTTTGCCCTGTGTGCAGCCGAGAGAACACTGGCAAATGTAATGGAATGCCTTTTCCTCCTGGCTGGAAGTTTTAAAATTTTCTTTTTTGCAGTCAGAGAACAGGAAAGCAGCCCAAGTGCCTCCCAGAGTATCTGTTCACCAGTACTGATGGGGCAAGGCAAATGATTAAGCTTCCCCCTTCTCCCTCCCCTTCTCTAAGCAGGAAACAGAGAAGGGGGGTGGTGGTCCTAGGAAGTCTCCAGGCTATTCCTGGAGGTTTCCCAGAATGCCTTCCAGGAGGGCTCCCAGAATGCACCTGCAACCTGGGCAGACTGGGTCAAAGGTTCTGGAAAGAGTGATGTAAAGTGGGTGGAGATACAGGTTAGATAAAAGTTGTTGCTCAAAGGAGGAATGTCTATACACTCTAAAGAGTTGGTCAAGTAGGTGTGTATTGACAATTGTTCAGAACCGAGGCAGCTACAGCTAACATGAACTGGTTTCAAGCATATAATAGTATTACTGAACTGTGGCTTACTGGGCATAGTGGCTCTTTGGATAAAAAGCTATAAAACACTTTGGCAAATTTGAAATGCCATTACAACAAGTTAGAAGCTGCACACCGCCTGCACAACCCATGGAAAGCCTGACCCAGCAGACATTTGCATATATTTGCCAAGGACATCAATATAACATTTAATGTGTACTGGCTAGAATATTCAGCTTGTGTCCACGATTCCTTTTTATTTTTAGGTAAATTTGTTTTTGTATTATTTTAAACCTTGACCCCCTTCAGGATAAGGTTACAATCTCTGTTCTCTGAGTAACATGATTGCCATGACTATCCCCTATCTTCTATTTTTTAAAAGTCTTTTTTACCTCTCCCCTATATTTTTATGTGTAATGCCTTCAGGATCCTGATATTTTCCTTTGAATTGTTTTCAGTTCACTATTCCATCAGTTTGCCATGGATAGATATGTGATTCGAAAGAGGAAAGTCCTTTTTGATGCTGAAGATTCCTGTTGTATACCTACAACATCCTGCAGTAATTCTCGTGCCTTCGTAGAATAAAGACTTTCTACGGTCAACCATGAGACAGGCAAGGCTCAATCACATGGCTCCTTTTCATAGACATAAACAGATCTCTCAGGAAATTGATCTTAATGTAATAGCTAATGAGTTCATTCAAAGAGCATTAGTTAGAACAAATGAAGAAGAAGAAGAAGAAGAAGAGATTGGATTTATACCCCGCCCTCCACTCCCCAAGGGAGTCTCAGAGCTGCTTACAAACTCCTTTCCCTTCCCCTCCCCACAACAGGCACCCTGTGAGGTAGGTGGGGCTGAGAGAGCTCTTTCCCAAGCTGTCCTTGAGGGAACAGCTGGTCCAGAGCTATGGCTTGCCCAAGGTCATCCAGCCAGGTGCAAGTGGAGGAGTGGGGAATCAAACCCGGTTCTCCCAGATTAGAGTCCGCGCACTTAACCATTACACCAAACTGGCTCAAATGCATTCAGTGGCATTGAAGTACCGGGTTTTTTGAACTGTTGCATCTTAACAAGTGGGTTGTACTTAGATGAGGCCATCTGTCGGGGTGGGGAGGGGAAGGGGAAGGGGAATTGTCGCCCTGGCAACGTGCCCAGCGTGATGCCATCACTTCCGGGTGACGTCAGCACGCTGGGCATTTGCCCAGCTGGCCCCTGGATGGAGGGAGGGATGGAGGCAGGAGTGGCCAGGCCGGGGGGGGGGGGGGAGAGGTGGCGGCGACAGCCAGCCGGCGGGTGGGCAGTCCTGCCTAGGAAGGGCCCGGTGGGCGCTCCACTTTGCCAGGGGTGGCTGAGCCCCCCACCCGGAAATTTTGGGGGCGGCTCGAGCACCCCCCCGTAGTTGACGCCTATGGTTCACAACTCCTTTCATGTTCTGCAAAGCTCACCAGGGCTCATGTGTTTGAGCTTCCCACATGGTAGGCTTATGCATTGTTGTTTTTCTCACACTGTAGGAACAGGTAGGAAGTCCCTGCTCTCTGATGATTTTATTAGTCACCTGAGGCAATTGAGTCAGCGTGAAATGTTTGAGATCTCTCAAGTATCATACACTGGAACAAAGCACAGCCAAGTCCAGAAACCAATTCCCATAAAAAGTACAAGGCTGGCCCTCTTTGTTATATAAGTTGTAGCAGGGCTTGGATTCTGTTTTTTATATATTTATTTTAGACTTTATAGGTAGACTATCACCCCACCCCCAAGCAACAAGAAATCATTGTTCCCGTTCCTGTCTCTGCCCCTGGACTGGAGAGGTCTTTATTACGTCACACAGCAGTAGATGGCTTCAGCTTGATCAGAGGATTGAGGAGAGAAAATAGGTTGTTCATGCATTTTTTAAAAAATCTGTAGTTTTCCTTATAATGTAAAGATTTTTAAGACTGAGAACAAAAAGGCCCCCAAATTGCTAAACATCAATAGGTAACATGATCCATACTTTGGGGGCTGCCATCACCAGCCCATTTCATGGTAGGGTTTGCCAACAGGCCTGGAGAAAAATGCCCTATCCCTTTACTGGAGGCTTAATGGGATATTATTTTCCTTCATGCCATGAAAGGCTCTGGCTGTCCATTTCCCCTAAATTAAACCTCTATTAAAGGGACAGGATATTTTTTTCCCTCCAGGACTGTTGGCAACCGAACTTCACAGAAGTCTCCAACGTGTTATGACAAAGTTCTTTGTCAGAAAGTGGGCAAATACACATGGGAAAAGCTCCCTCACTTACTCTGGGCCTAGGGTATAAAAAGCTTTAAAAATGAGTGCTAATATTTTGAAAACAGCCTGGAAGCAATTTGTTAACAAGCGGAACTCATGTAGAATTGATGTTATATGCTGCATGCGAATAGCACCAGAAAACAGCTCGGTTGCCACAATCTGAACAAGCTGCACCTTCCAATCAGTCTTCAAAACAGTGTAGATTCCAATAGCCTGATCTTCTTGGAAGACACACAAGGGCTGTTAACTCCAACAAGGAGGGCCTGCTCTGCAACAGCCAGACCACTGCCTGGAAAGGGCATTGTTTGTTGAATCAGCCACTGTCCTCAAATCTGCTCTTTCTGGGGCAGTGCAAAATCATTCATAGTAACAAGCATTTCAGTCACTGTATAAGAATTAGGACTGCTTACGCACTCTGATTTAATTTATGCACTCTTGTCTAGTTGATTACAGGCCTGGCAAGGAAGAAACTGCCATATATGGATCAGAATGGAAAAACAGAGCTGGATGTTATCACTGTATGAATGGAAGTCCACTTGAAGAGAGAGCCAGTTTGCTGTAGTGGTTAGGAGTGCAGATTCTAATCTGGGAGAACCGGGTTTGATTCCCCACTCCTCCACATGCAGCTGCTGGTCTGACCTTGGGTCAGTTACAAGTTCATTCAGAGCTGTTCTCCCATGAGTAGTTCTTGAAAGAGCTCTCTCAGCCCCACCTACCAAACAGGGTGTCTACTGTGGGAAGTGGAAGGGAAAGGAGATTGTAAGCCACTCTGAGACTCCGTCGGGTAATAAAGGGTGGGGTAGAAATCCAATCTCCTCCTCTTCCTTCATTCTACACAACCTTCCCGAGTGGTTTATCCCTTTTTTGAGCCTGTATCTTCTACCTTTCAGGTAGTAAAGCTGTGAGTGCATATATCTATCTATTGAGGTCTCTATCCTTGCTGAGCCTGTGGGCAATTTTAGAATTTTGAGGGAAAGTAGGAGGCCCCACCACAAAATGGCTACTATTGTAGGCAGGGCCAATCACCAAATGGCTGCTCCAGGGATCTCCTGAAGCTCCTCCTGTTTCAGTGTGGTGAATAAAACCCTGGATTTGCCCTCTACTTTACTGAACAGAGGTTTTGGGGAAGAAGCAAGCAGGCATCAGACAGTGCGCAAGCACGCTTGGTGGTACCCATAGACACCATGCTGAGGCAACTACTCCATACTGAAATGTGTGCCCTCAACCTGGCACTACTTTGCACAGTCAAAGAAAAGTGTGTGTGCCCATGTGGCAGGGGGTGAGGGTGGGCTTCAGTCAGAGAGGTAGCCATGTAGTCCCACTGGGCCCCAAACTGATAGGTGGCTGACATTATTGGTGTATTGGTGCTGAATATCTGAAAGTCTTCTTTCCTTCCTGTTAGAGTGACCCAAGGCAGGAAGCAAGAAATTAAAACACAGACGTCACACACTTTAAAAAAGCACATTTTAAATAAACCTTTCTAAACAGCTGAGTCTTGCAGTTCCATTGAAACACTGGGAAGGAGGGGCCTTTCTTGCATGTTTGGGAAGGCCATAACCAAGGGGGAGTCAATAGTGAGATTGAGCCCTTGCTGGCTGCACCTGTTTACAGGATAGGACTGATAGCAAAAGCTGGTCAGAGGAGAGGAGATGCCAGACATATTCATAAGGTGAGAAGCAGTCCTATATACATAGGCTGTGATGGGCTGTAAAGATAAGCATCAGCACCTAGAACTGAACCTGGAAACAAATGGGTAGCCAGTGCACTGATTTTAATATCAGCATTATGTTATCACTAAGTAACCATTCCCAAGAAAGATGCCCCAGTGAAATCTGGTGTTGCTTCAGGGATCCTGAATAGAAACTTCTCTTTTAGTGATAAAAATGTAGATTGACTGAGGATATTGGGCGGGTTTCCTCATATACAATGTAAAACCCTCAAGAAATCAAGACCAATTTCCCACAAGCAGCTGTGCCGCTATCGCTCTTCCATTTGTCCCAGTTGCATCGGTCAATTTCACACTATTCGCTGCACGGCCGCATTTTGACCTGCAGCTCCCCCCCAATTTCCCCCACATCTTCTCAATCTCAAAAAACAAGGATTGAGAAGACGTGGGGGAAATCAGAGGGAGCTGTGGGTCAAAATGCGGCAAATAGTGTGAAATTGACCAATGCAACCGGGCATAGCTGCTTGTGGGAAATTGGTCCAAGTCTCCTGCAGGAAGCCATTTCAGGTGTGTTGTGGTCCCTTAGGTTTGGCCTGTGGTCCCTTGGTGGGAACACTGCAGTCCACCTGGCTGGTACAAATTCTAAAATTGTTTTGGGTATAAGCAGGGGTCTGTTGGAGCAGGAGTGCACAGGAGCGCAGCTCCGGGAGTGAGGAGCCCAGGGGGTGGGCACATGACCAAGCCCCGCCCCCTCCTCAGCTTCCCCGAGCAGTGCAGAGGCGCAGCGCCCCGGGGAAAGCCCTGCTAGGGTCTTTATTGTTTTTAATGTTTTGTTTTAATATTGATAATTTTATCATTGTTCCTTTTATGACTGTGTGCTGCTTTTCCAGAGACTTGCTCAAGGTGGCATATACATTTTCTAAGTATACCATTTTTTATCTGGGCACATGGCACATAAGTACTGGAGAAATTTCACCAACCCTTCAGCAGCTTCCACCCCATCAGTTTGGTATAGTGGTCAGGAGTTGGACTCTAATCTGGGAGAACCGAGTTTGATTCCCCACTCCTCCACATGCAGCTGCTGGTGTGACCTTGGGCCAGTCACAAGTTCTCTCAGAGCTGTTCTCTCATGAGTAGTTCTCAAAAGACCTCTCTCAGCTCCACCTACCTCACAGGGTGTCTTGTTGTGGGGAAAGGAAGGGAAAGGGATGGGTGGTGCACATGTCCTGGGTATCTCAAGTCTACTTGAAACCTGGTGGTTTCAAGGGAGCAGGGAGAGAATGAGGGTGTGTTCTTTACGCTTGTTTTTATTGCACAAAGTATTGGATGGGGAAGGGAATGGAGGAAGAGCAGGTCAGTTTCACTCACCTGTGGAGTGGAGCCTGAGGGGTGGGTGCTGCCTTCTGACACACTTCCAGTATGTTAGGGGGTGTGGCATATGCAAATGAGTTATGCTAATGAGCTCCTGCACCTCTTTTTCTACGAAATGAATCCTGGGTATAAGTGGGCATTGATAGCCGGTGTGAGCCCTGATATTCCACTACTTAGTTAAATCATTTGCAAGCAGAAGAAATTATCAGGGCATCAAAGTCCACTTTATGCTTTGTATTTCTTTGAGAAACTATTCTGACTTTATCAGTGACACACCCCAGCCTGTTTCCCGTCTACAACCTGCATGGGGGAGCCTCAGAACATTTTGTATAACAGATGCTCTGAGATATGAGAGACACCTTGCTTGCGGATAATAAAACCGCTAGCCTTGTGGATGGAAAATCCTCTTGCTTCTGTAAAGTGAACAAGCTGAGCTGCTGAAATCAGGGACACAGAAATGACATATCTATGTTAGAGACTTAAACTGCTTTAATGGGCACTCCCTGTTTAATAGACACACCCAAGGAAATGAAGCTTTGTATGAAGGCGAATGCTAGGGAGCTCTAAGAATTCTCAGCTCTCTTGATCAAAATTCTTGTCTCAGAATTACTTAGAAGATTCCATCTTCTAAATAAAATGCATCAAATCAATTTAAGATCTAGATATGCCCAGAGATACCTGAAATCTCTGATATAGGGTTGGGTGGGAAAGTTTTCTCCACCCTGGCCATAGGGCAGCCATTCCACCACCGCCACCGCTGGGAGACTTTTTAAAAAAATCAGCAAATGAATATCGTTATTGTGATTTAACACTACAATAACCTATATGCCATGTTCTGTGAATTCCCAGGCTGAAAATATCTAGCCCCTTTGATTACAGAGATATGCCATTCCCCTTATATATGGGCTTTCATTGTTTTATGAATTTATTGAACCTAATACACAGATTGTTGTAATGTTATACCAATATGACAATGTTTGCTGGCTCTTTAAACAGCTGACAAGGCCCTGGTGGCTGGGGGGGGGGGGATTGGCTGTTGCCAGGGGTCTGGGGCAGGGAAGCCAGCCACGTGCAGTCCCTTGTTGCCCCTCTCCTGTATCAGCAGCTGCTGCAGGCATGAGGACACTAAACTACACAAGCCTGTCCCCGTTTGGAAAGCCCCTGTGTCTCTCTTTGAGAGAAAGTTGTCCCATCCCGTCACCAAAGCCAGGGGTCATCAAGGGCAGCTGTTGCTGTTGCTGCTGCAGCTGCTGCCATGTCTAGACACACAGAAAGTAGTATTTTGTTGACTCTGAATTCCCATCCTCTTAGGAATATGGGCAGGGCCATGTAAGAAGGTGGGTAGGAAGCACTGCAGTGACGTTGCTACATTTCCTGGTCCAGCTTGACCTTGACGGTGCAATCTAAGTCATTTACATAGTGCTTCCTTGGACTTCACCCAGCAAGGAAGGGAACAAGAAGCAGGGATTAGAGCTGTCCTTCTCACACTCTTGAGTTCTTGGCCAAGATGTGGAAGGAACTGTGCTCCATGTCCTTTTATCGGGCTGCCTTCACCGAGCTTTTGGTCACTGCTATCTACGTCTTCTTTGGTGTGGGCTCCACACTGCACTGGCCAGTGAACACCCCCTCCATCCTGCAGATCTCCATCACTTTCAACTTGACTGCAGCCACCGCTGTCCAGATCGCGTGGCATGCAAGCGGGGCCCACGTCAACCCAGCGGTGACTGTAGCCTTCCTGTTCGGGTCTCGCATTTCGTTGGCAAAGGCTGTTTGTTACGTGGTTGCCCAGCTGGCAGGAGGCATTGCTGGTGCAGCCATACTTTACGCTGTGACTCCTGGGAGTATTCGAGGAAATTTAGGCATTAATACGGTACGTCCTCAGCCACTAACTTCTGAATGGATGTGATTATTAGAAAAGATCCAGTGGGGCTGTCAGAGCAGAACGATAGGGGAGAAATCTGGGGTCCTTACTCATGGGCTCAGCCATCCCCCCCCCCCCCCCCAGGTCAACTGTTGCTTATAAGCCTATGGAGTAAAAAGTTACTTCTGAGCAAATGTGCCTAGAATCAGGTTATGCCATTAAATTTTTATGTGTAGAGATGGTGGGATGGGACATGACAACTTGACTGAAATGTTCATTCTCTGCTTCCCATTTGAAGTGTATATTACCATCAAAAGAATTTAGAGTCTAAAATTACCTAACTGCAACACTGGAAGGACCTATAACATTGCAGAGCTGGAGGGAAACTACTCTTTCCCATCAGGAGTTCAGTGGCAACTTAAAGGCTAAATTTATTCCAGCATAATCTTTTGCGATTCAGAGCGGACTTCATTAGAAGTGCTGGACAGAAATCAATCAGGGCTGATTTATATACTCAATAGAAGGGGGGATGTGTGTGCGTGTATATATCAGCTTGATGGATTTACACTTCTGTGCATCTGATGAAGTGAGCTCCATCTCATGAAAGTTTATGCTGGAACACATTTGGTTAGTCCTTAGAGTGCTGCTGGACTCCTGTTTTATTTTGCTGCTACAGACTAATGCAGCCCCCCCCCCCCATCTGAAATTATCTTTCCAGTTAGCCAGTATTGTATCATATCTGGGAGACCAGGGTTCCAAACCCCACTCTGCCTTGATGCGAAAGTGATCTCTATGGACACTGCTCTAAGCAACTTGGAGGAAGGTCAGGATAAAAATTGTATGTGTGTATTAATAGCTGTCAAGTCGCTTCCAATTTATGGCGACCCTATGAATTAAGGCCCTCCAAAACATCCCATCATTAATAGCCTTGTTTGGGACTTGCAAACTGAAGGACGTGGCTTCCTTTGTAAGAGTCAATCCATCTCAGGTCTTCCTGCTGCATTCAACTTTTCCTTGCATTCGTGTTTTCCCAGTGACTCCAGTCTTCTCATAATGTGACCAAAACATAATAGGCTCAGTTTGGTCATTTTAGCTTCTAAGGAGAATTCAGGCTTGATTTGATCTACAACCCACTTATTTGTATTTTTGGCAGTCTGCAGTATCTGTAAAACCCTCCTCCAACACCACATTTCAAATCAATCAACTTTCTTCCTTTCGGCTTTCTCCATTGTCCAACTTTCAAACCCATAAATAGTAATGGAGAATACTATGGCATGAAGTATCTTGATCTTAGTTGTCAGTGACACATCCTTACACTTAGGAATCTTTTCTAACTCCTTCATGGCTGCCCTTCCTAGTCTGAATCTCCTTCTGATTTCTTGGTTGCAGTCACCATTTTGGTTAATGATTGAGATGAGGAATAGAATTTTTTAAACAATTTCTGGTTCTTCATCATCAGCCTTAAAGTTGTGCAATTCCTCAGTAGTTACTTTTGTCTTCTTGATGTTCAGCTGTAATCCGGCACTGGCACGTTCTGCTTTAACATTCATCAGTAGTCTTTTCAAGTCTTTTCTGTTTTCTGCCAGAAATGTGGTATCATCTGTATATCTCAAGTTATTAATGTTCCTTCCACCAATTTTCACTTCACCTTCACCTAAATCTAATCCAGTTTTCCTTATGAAATGTGCTGCATATAGGTTGAGCAGACAGGGAGATAAACTACATCCTTGTCTGACACCTTTGCCAAACGGAAACCATATTCTGTCCTAACAGTAGCTTCTTGTCCAGAGTACAGGTTGTGCATTAAACCAATCAGATATTGTTGCATATCTATTTCTTTTAAAACCAACCATAACATTTTGTGATCCACAGAATCAAAACTCTCTCATATGCCAAAACTATATGCACAGATGATTTTCTGTTACTATTTTGCCTTTTGGGAAAGTTCAGGCAGTCTTTTTTTTAAAGAAATAACTGATCATGTGAAATGGTAGAGTTGCCATTTGTCAGGCTTCATCTTCCACCCCAGACTCTTTAAAGGTGGAATTCCCAAGTGAGACTGGATACATTTGTGTCCATAAATGCAGACAAACACGAACATGAAAGCACCATGCAGTCCACAGTCTGCCTTTAACATGCTGCAGCAGGTAACGTTGGGTATATACAAGGGTCATTTCGTAGCAGGTAACATTGGGTATATACAAGGGTCATTTAGTAGAAAAAGAGGTGCAGGAGCTCATTAGAATAACTTATTAACATAGCTTATTTGCATATGCTAAACCACCTGACATCACTGGAAGAATGTCAGAAGGCAAGAAAGAAAGAGGGAGAGAGAGAGAGAGAGAGAGAGAGAGAGAGAGAGAGAGCTGGCAGAGAGGGGACAGTTACTAACCCAAGCCTCAAAAATACCACTATTCTGGCAGGATAGCTTCAGTGGTGGCTGAAGCCTTCAGAAGGCTGGTTGGAGGAACAAGGACCTTTCCAGGGGATGGGGTCATTTTGCTGCAGCCATGACACAAGCAGGCATTCCCCCGCCGGGGGGGGGGGCTGGCACCAACTCCCAGAGCTGAGCTCCCCTGAGCTCCTGCTCGAAATGACCCCTGAGTATATACTTTAAGACAATGACGTCTCTCCCCCCCACCTCAGTATATCTTCAACCAGAAGAGCAAACGCCCTCAGCAGTGACCTTTGTGCTTTAATCCAGAGATTTCAATGGGGCAGACTTGAGTAACTTTCTCTGAAACAATACACCCTATTTAGTAGGATCACAGAGGTGTTGCAAGTGTACAACAACTGACAAGAAATAACAATGGCTATGCCAGCTACTGACAGATCTCACTAAGCCAGACTTGGGAGAAGAAAATCTACCAGTGGCCAAGGGCGTAGACTTTCCAATTTTCGGGGGGGGGGGAGGGGGGGCTGGGGCTAGGCCAGAGGCATTGCTATAGTAAAAGTAAAGGTTTCCCTTGCTTGAAAGCCAGTTGAATATGAATCTAGGGATGCAGTGCTCATCTCCATTTTCAAGCCGAAGAGCCAGCACTTTCCGAAGACATTTCCGTGGTCATGTGGCCGGCATGTTACCTTCCCACCGAAGTGGTACCTATTTATCTACTTACAGTTTCTTGCTTTCGAACTGCTAGGTTGGCAGGAGCTGGGACCAGAGATGGGAGCTCACTCTGTCTATACTAGGTCCTTAAAAGAACCGAGGCCCAGTGACATCACAGGCCTTTGTCACTATTTATGGAGGTGGAGCCATGTGGGATTTAGGAAGAGGCTCTTCAGAAATTTAGGGACCTGGGAACCCTTGGGAACCCCTTTAGCCAGGCCCCAATGGCTCAGAAAACAAAGCACGGCATGGGCAAAATCCTCTACATAAAACCCTGAAGAACCACTGCCAGTCTGAGTAGACAATGATGACACTGATGGACTGATGGTAGAGAGACCATGCTTTGTGTGCCAAAGGATAAAGGTTTATACCTAGGAGGTCTAAGGCCGATTCCACACTAGTTGTTGCCCCGGCGTCACTCCCCGATAAAATCCGGGGCAGAGCAACAGTTCCCCACTTGTTGCTCCAGGTCTGCAGTTGGCCTGAATGTAATCATCGTTTTCCCTGGATCTTCCGTTTCCGAGAGTTTCAGTGGGGGGGTTTTGCCATGGGAGTGAAGTCAGGGCATTCAAGTGGGGAACTTTGAAATTGGGGTTTCTTGCTCCACCCCTTTAATGCCCCTCTGCTTCTTTCTCTCCCCTTTTCCTCCCCTTTCCCGCCCTGGCACAAATGGGTTTTTCTTTTGTTCCCCGCTTTGTTGCATTATAACAACACGACACGACATTGATCCACCATTAACTGGCATTTAAATATCTTTTTTAAAATGTACTTTTGTTGTTGATGTCTGCACATTTCTGTTTTGCATCTTTTGCACAAAAGTCATGCCTGAGTCATGCCACTATAAAAATATGTATTGATGGCTTTGAGGCGCAGCGCAAGCTGTTTCCCCCCCGTTGCATTAAAACAACATGACACGACATTGATCCATCGTTGTGTGGTTAACATTTTTTGCGGGGCCAATATATTGCGGGTGGCGTGGTGGTGTGGACACAATTTTTGCAGGGGTTACATGTGTTAGTGTTGCATGTTCCCCCTCCATTTCCCATCCCTTTCCCACCCTCCATTTCCCCTCCAACTCTGGCGCAAGCTTTTTTTTTCTTACACGGATGATTTTCGCAGGCTTGGAAGCTCAGATAGCCAATCACAGCTTTGTTGCGTCACGATGTCATAATGCAACTCCACCTACATTAAAAAAAGGGGAGGAGATGGGTGGGGGCTCAAGATTCGGGGCAAGGACAGATGCGGAAATGAAGAACCAGCATCAACCCGGGTCAGATTCATGTAATGCGGAAACGTGCACACTGATTCGGACCAATTAAACCCAGGAGGAAAGGGAAGCAAAGCACTTGTGCAGTATCGGCCTAAGAGAACAGGTGTTGGAAAGGATCTTTCTCTGCCTGAGTCTCTAGAGCTCACCTGCATGAGCAGAACATGCTGAAATAGATGGACCAATGGCATGAAGACCAGTGTGGACTGAGGAGACCCATGTTCAGATCTACATTTTGCATGACGCTTACTTGGTGATACTGGGACAGTTAGATTTGAGTCCATCAGCAGATTAGAGAGCAACAAGAGTTTCAGAGAATAAGCTTCCAAGAGTCAAAGCTTCCTTCATCAGGCTGGGTGATATTGCCATTGTTGTGAGGTCAATATAAGGGAAGGGAGACTGGAGGAAGGGTGGGATAAAGAGGGGATTGACAGATAACATGTGAGCAGAGTCCATTGTGATGGAAGAGGAGTTTACAAAAAAAAAATAGCACCAACTGATGTGAACAAAAGAAAACAGATCTTTCCAAACAAAAAATTATAGCCTGAACATGAACCTATATTATAATGCATTAAGTGATGTAGCAGTGGTGACAAAACCTCTAGTGGTATTTAGTTGAATTTCCTGGACAGGCAGATGAATTTTTGGTTGCCACTGGCCAAACTGGTCTGATTTTAGAGAGTTGGGACAAGCAGCAAGACTTAGGAGGCTAGGACCTGAGAAAGCAAAGCAGTCCAAATGAAGCACGACATAGAAAGCTGTACATAGTTGAGAGGAATTAGAAAGGAATGGAGATGCACAGTTGAAGATACACTTTTTCAGACTCTCTCTCTCTCTCTCTCTCTCTCTCATATACTTTAATTTATCCCCTCCCTATAACAATTCCTCATCAGTCTAACAGCGACATCCTACTGAGGTCTATCCAAGGGGGCTTACTCCCAGGGAAGTGTCCTCAGGATTGGACTATAGAGAGCTCTATTCAAATCCTTAACCACTGAGCTTGCTAATACTTTCTCTTCTTTCTGTTCCTTAGATCAATTTGCCCAATCCCCCACCAAACTCAAATCTTATTGATTCTTGCAACTATGAGTAAATTATTACTACACTTCTATCACATGGCTCTTTCCTAATGATTGTGGCTCCCAAGAATAGGTGGAAGATGATTGCCTGGGAAGCACCCACACAGCCATGGACCCAGGTGGCTCAGGTTAGCCTGATCTCATCAGATTTTGGAAGTCAACCAGGGTCAGCTCTGACTAGTATTTGGATGGGAGACTTATAAGGAATACCAGGGACATGATGCGGAGTCAGGCAATGGCCAAGCATCTTTGAATGTCTCTTGCCTTGAAAACCCTACAGGGTTACCATGAGTTGGCTATGACTTGCTAGCACTTTCCATCACCACAGGGTAAGTGAGCTTTAATGCCCAGAACCATTTGCCAAGATGCTCCTTTCCCATTCAGTGGAACACGCAGCAGATGCCTGTGTTTACTGAAGCCTTTTCTGGGAGAACACAGGGTGGCCACAGAAAAGGGCTACTCCACAATGTTCTGAGTCTTGTTTTCCAGTTTGTTCCCCCTCCCCGTACTCACTTCCTTGTATTGCTCTGTGCACGTGGGCAGCCTGGAAGGTCAAAGAACAGCATGGCATTGACTCCCTGGAGAAGCTTGGCCTCCCTGGCTTACGGAATTTGGAATATACCATGTTAAAGTTCTTCATCAACTGATCCACCAAGAAGCACAGAGTGGCTTGCATGGTTCTCCTTTCCTCAATTGTATCCTGTAAGGTAGGCAGACCTGTAGCTACACCCCCTGAATTAAAAGCCCTGCCCCACAAATACCCATGCCAGAAACCTTATTTTTGAGGTAGCGGCCAGGGTTTGAGCACCACAGCTTGCCCTCGGGCTTTCCTCTCCCTCCACTGTGGAATGGGAAGGGCATCATAGGACCTGAGTTTCCTTTCACAGGGCAAGAAAGCTTAGAAGGGCACTCAAGAGTGGCACTTTCAATACATCTCCAACAATCCCCATTTCTGCTAGCCCAGTCCTGCTGTGTACCACCTAGGTCATGGTGAGTCTTTCAGAAGCATTCCCAGGAGCCTTTGGGAAACATGCAAAAAAGATTCTGGCTATGGGCCTGGAGGTAGGTTAGGCTGAGAAAGAGACTGATTCAAAGTCACCCAGTGAGCATCAGTGCTGAGTGGGGATTCACCCTAGATCTCCTCATTCCTATTCCAGTATTTAATTAAAGAATCCACCACCACCACTGTCTCAGACTTTTCAGAAGGGTAGCTGGCTTAGTCTGTCACAGCAAAACAAAACAGGATTCCAGTGGGACAGAGTTACAGCGCAATCCCATGGACACTTTCCTGGGAGTAAGCCCCACTGAATAACACAGGACTTACTTTTGAGTAGTATTGCTTAGGACTGCTTCCCCAGAGACTAGTTTACTTTACTTCAGGTTATTTCCTCCTCCACCCATCCTTGCATTTTTACAGCCAAGTTCCCAGTAGTTCTACAGCCAAGGCTGTTGGTGAAGGCCCTCTGTCTGGCATTAGCAGAATCTGCGCTCTGTGGATTCCCCACTCCATCTTCTGCCGAAAGGAAAGAGACAACAGACTTGATTGCTGACTCAAAACTTCCTCCTTTTGCTCTTTGGTTGCAACAACAGATATAGCTGACTTACCTTATTATGCCAGCCAGTGCCATTATATGAAGCTTAAATCAGTATTTTGATTGTTTCACTTCTGTGGCTGCAGTTCTGTGTTATGTTAATAAACCCAAAATCTTGCTTACACATGCCGCTGCATTCTGATCTGAGATGATTCTAACAAATCTCATGCCATGTTAACGCCTCTTGGCCAAAACCCAAGACAGTGTATGCTTACCCTTTAAAAGAGCTAGGTGGTTAAAGACTGAGAACTGATTAGGGTTGCCAGCCTCCAGGTGGGGCCTGGGGATCTCCCGCTTTTACAACTGATCCCCAGCTGACAGAGATCAGCTCCCCTGGAGAAAATGGCTGCTTTGAAGGGTGGACTCTATGGCATTGTACCATGCTGAGGCCCCTCCCCTCCCCAAACCACACCTTCTCCTGGCTCCACCCCCAAAGTCCCCAGGTATTTTCCAACCTGGACTTGGCAACCCTAGAACTGATAGAGTTCTACTAGGTTACTCTAGCTAGATCTCTCAGTTATAGCAACTGCACCTTCAGTGCTTGAATTGTGGGAGGACAGGGGGACAGTAGCCCCCTGTCTCTTAGCTACTGTTAGAAGGCTCCAGGGATTCATCCTTACTCTCTACCACTATTCAAGACCCCCTGGGCCTCCCCTGGCTGAATCTTTCTGCCATCTCTTTCTGTGGCTGCATGCTTGGCTGAGGAGCACAAGCTGGTCTCCAGCTCTGAATTGCTTTGTTTACTCTGCCCCAGGGCTATTTTTGGGCAGGAAGGCACAGGGACGGAGTTCTGGCTGGCTTCTGAGATGGCCACACCTACAGCCTCTCCCCCCTCGGGTTCCCCAGGCACCTCGCAAGTTGTGGGGCGCCTGGGGAAGCCAAGCCAATCCAGGGAGGGAAGGCAGTTTAAACTGCCTCCCCTCCTCAGGTTGCCTCCTCTGGGGAAGCTGATCCAGAAACTGCCTTCTTTCCCTCAGGTTCCCCATACGCCCCACAAGCCGAGGCCCCTGGGGAAGCTGATCCTGGAAGGGAACTGCGCGGTCAGGGGTGTGGCCTAATATGCTAATGAGTTCCTGGTGGGCTTTTTCTACAAAAAAAGCCCTGAGGATAAAGGTTAAATGGCTGGATTGTTTAATATCTTTCAAAGTATGTTCCACATGGTGAATAGTCATTGTGCAGGTGAGAGATCTGAGGTGTTCAATCAACACAGGGGTCATTTTGAGCAGGAGCTCGGGGGAGTGCAGCTCCGGGAATTGGTACAAGCCCTCCCCAGCGGGGGAATGCCTGCTTGTGTCATGGCTGCAGCAAAATGACCCTGTCCCCTGGAAAGGTCCTTGTTCCTCCAACCAGCCTTCTGAAGGCTTCAGCCACCACTGAAGCTATCCTCCGAGAATAGTGGTATTTCTGAGGCTTGGATTAGTAGCTGTCCCCCTCCCTCCTTTCTTTCTTGCCTTCTGGCATACTTCCAGTGATGTCAGGTGGTGTAGCATATGCAAATAAGTTATGCTAATGAGTTATGCTAATGAGCTCCTGCACCTCTTTTTCTACGAAATGACCCCTGCTCTGCCCACATCCATTCATGCTATGACTCCAGATTGGATCCCTCTTTAGCTGGCTGGCTAACTGCCTGCCTTTCTCTCCCCACACACTTGATGTGGTCAGATACCCTTCCCCTGTCAATCAGAATCTCTTGCATAACAAAGCGTCCCCAGCTGTTTCATACATAGATGGAGGGGATTTTCCAACCAAGTAGAAAATGTCCCATTAACTGCTTTAAAGCTTCCCTTTTGTTTGGGGCAGCGTGAAGAACCAAGATGACCAGGGCCATGAGCTGAGGGTGGGGGGGAGTCTGTGTCAAATGGCTGTCAGGAACCACGCAGAGGGGGCCTGGATTCGGTCTGTTCAGGCTGGAAGTTCAGGACTTCTTCCCTTTAATCCAGGAACATGCCTAGGCAGCCTCTTTGTCCCATGACACTCCAGAACGCGGAATGAAAGCAATGGAAAAAATCCTGAAAATTCCTTGCTGGAGTTAAGGAGATAAAAGGAGAATAAGGTTGCAGCTGAGAACGAAATGGGGCCCTATGTGCATGTCGTTTCGTCACAAGGTGTGGGCAGGGAAGAGGCTGGTGCAGAGATTTCACTGACCAATGGAAGCTGGATTGCTTAGAGGAATAATCCACCATACATCACTGTCACTCTGGGCCATCCACCCTATACTTGTTTACTGAGGTAATTTATCACCCTGCTTTTCTGCCTGGTAAGGAGCCAAGGCCGCTTAGAAAAGTACCTAATTTAAATAGACAAGCAAAATACAATTAATAAAGAAAACCAAAAAAAAAAAAAAGCCACAAAACCATTTCTTAGGCAGTTCCGAATTCAGTGGCCACAGGCTGAGATCCAAGAACTCTTGGGTTTATACCAAAGACTGTGCCTCTGGCCACACCCAGCCTTTACACCACAAGCAAGAAGGGGACAGAAACGCAGCTGAGATGTTGTGCAGCTGGCAAGATATCCCCCAGCCATTACCGGCCCTCAGTTTGTTCTAGATCTCCACTGATATCACTTCCTTGGGAAAAATCTATTGGGTAAACCCAGCATTAAAGTGCATTCCCCTTTCTAGGCCCCACTTCTCACAAACATCGCGAGGAGAACAAGGAAGAGGGTTACTGACCTCCTTTTCTCCGTAATGAGATGTATGCTGGATGAATAATCCCTGCAACACCTTACAGGAACTGAGCAGGGTGTGGGGCTTATGAGGGCCAATGGATTGAGTGGACTTCCCTCTACGATTGAGGGAAGTCAAGAGGTGGAACTTGCAGAGGTCATTCAGTCACCGCCCCCCATTTTTCCATCCATAGTTTGAGCATTGAATCTTTTCTGTGCAATCTTGCTGGGGTTTTTTAACAGGAAGATTGAATTTGGGCAGCTACTGATGGTGTGTGTTTTATTGATTGATTGATTTGCTTTGATTTCTTAACCGCCCTTCTCCACTTATGTGGGGCTCAGGGCACTTTACAACATAAAATCCAATACAATTTTAAAACCAGTTAAAATCACAAAAAATTCAATATTAAAACATTCAGCATAAATATTTAAACTCTTTAAACAAGATGGCATTCAGAGGCTGTGGTCACACAGCGAGGAAACTGCTATTTTGGTCCCACTATAACTACAACCGGGATTTTTTTTTTTCTGGGTTGGGGATGATCACACATCCCTTTCTGAACCGCAACCGTTGCGCGAAGACGCTCTGAGCAGCGTCTAGATAGCCACGCTGCCGTTTGGGCGCTGCAGCATGAGATTTTTTTTAAAATTGCTTTGCGCATGCACATATGTGCATGGCTGAATCACCACCCTGTCAGAATCTGCTGATTCAGACAAATGTATCTTGCTATTTACAGCCATGCCTCACTTTGTATTTGCTGCTTTGCTTGTTTATAGTACTGTATGTATGCCTTCATGAACACCTGTCATGTACCCCTCATCCTGGCCAGTATGTATTAGCATGCATGTAGAATGTGTAACCCCAGGTTTATGACCCTGACCGGCCTGGTTTGTGTAACTGTCAAAGCGGGAGGATGTCAGCTTCAAAGCATGGGAACAATGGGCCTCTCACACTCCTACCTCCGCATTCGATTCATCTCGGCTGAGACTCTAAGGGAGGACAAGTCTCATCTCTTATCAATGTGCGAAAGCCTCGAGGCCATGGATTGTTATGTGAACTGGTAACATCTGAAGGGTCTGGTTGGGAAGGGGAAATTTACAACTTGACACCTCACTTTCTTTCCTGTGGGAAGCAAACGGCCAGAGCCCCTTTTTGCCCGCCGTTTTTCCCTTGTAGTGATTGGCTACCTATGGGTAATTCAAACTGCTTAGAAAAGTATAATAGACCTGGTTTGGCCATCTGTGTCATCTCTGACAATAATCCGAGAAGCTGTACCAATGTAGAGATTGGAAATAAAGAACTGTGTTTCATCAACAAAGATCTGATCCTTGACTACTTTGAGCAGAAGTCTCACACACCCCCACTGGACTCTCCCAACCCTTCCTTCCCCACCTGCCCGCCTCCCCCCCCAGCAACTTTCCCCACCGTCTCCTGCTGCCTGTCTCCACACGATGGGACCCTCCCCGGTCTCATCTTAACCGAGGGCCCCTGGAAACCAGGGAAGGTGTCGATGGCTGCCTGGAGCACAGGAGTTCCTCTGCCAAACCAACCTCTCCCTGTCGCCAGGGGCTCCCTCCCTCCCTCCTAACACCGCAGCTATATATGTCCTTGCACATTTAAATGTTGAATTTGTTCAGCACATAATTGCTCATGCACTCAAAGGAGGAAGCTTTAAAAAAAATGTGTGAAGAATGATCAGACGACCTTAATCGCAATCCAAGCAAGAGATGTCTGTCCAGATCGACGGAAATGTGGATTTAAAGCGCAAATACCAGGAAAGTACTGGATTTTCTTGGGGTCAGAAAACATGCTATGGAACCGGGAGCATTGCGGGAGTGAGCCCGCTTTGGCACGGGAGGCGGATCGGCCCATCTGATCAGCAAATTTAAATGCGGGAGGGAACAGCAGCAAAACCCTGATCAAAACGACCGTGTGACCACACCCAGATTTTCATGGGGGGGGGGAGGGGATGTAAGGCAGATGTAAAGGAACCATCGCTGGCCTCAACCAAAGGCCTGGCAGAACATCTCTGCCATACATGCCCTGCGGAACTTTAATAGAGCAGACAGGGCACAAATGTCATTTAGCAGAGAGTTCTACCAGGCTGGGGCCAAGGCTGAGAAAGCCCTGGCCCAGCTCAAGACCAGCCAGATATCTTTGGGTCTCTTTAGTCTTAGTGGTGAAACCAAAATGCTCAGAGATACTCATGTTATAATCCATCTTAATCATGTTATTCTAGGAGTAGGAACTCTCTAATGGGCCAACTGTGCTTGGACTTAAAGAAGTGATTTTTGAGAAGGAATGGGTGTAGATCTGAAGGCGGAGGGAATGTCCTTCGGAGTAAGCAGGCACAGGACTGGACAGCAAGTCTTGCTCTGCCTTGGAACTGCTTTTAGCCACAGTTGCTGTGCAGTCCTTAAAAGCTTCTTTACCCATCACTTTCTCTTCTTCCTCTCCTCCAGCTGCAGAACAACCTCGGCCCTGGACAAGCCGTGGCGGTTGAGATCATTTTGACCCTCCAGTTGGTTCTCTGCTATTTTGCCTCCACTGACAGCCTCCGAAGCACGGGCTCTCCAGCTGTCATGATTGGCATCTCGGTTTCACTGGGACACTTAATCGGGGTGAGTCAGATGAAACAGTACTGGGATCCTAGGAGCAAGGGAGGCAGTGGGGATGGGATGAAGCAACTTGGGTTCTCATTGCAAGGAAGCAATAGGAGGGAAATTACCTGGCACTCTTTTGTCTTGCATAAGCATCCAAAGCCATCAGAAATAAAAGATGTTACAGCTTCAGGCTGGGGTTAATTGGGTAACACCAAGTGCTCTTGAAAGCAAAGGAGGCAGACAGTTTAATTACAAACCACCTGGTATCACTGGAGGACTTATCCGACACTTGCACACACCAGGGAGACAAAATGGATGCAAGAATGGCAGCCTACTGGTAGGAACTGTAAGAGATATCAGCCCAGAAGTCCTAGAGTGAGCACTATTCGGGCTCCTCCCACCTGAGAACTTCTAAACAGTGGCTTCACCTTGTTTAGTCCCAATTTGGGTAGGACCCAGCTCTGATTAGTGTATAGAATCCAGAGGGCAACACAGATGGGAGAGTGTAGGTTTCCAACACAAGTGTAAAATAAGTGTCAGATATGTAGCCATGGGGCAGCCCCCATGGAGAACTGTAGGACGCAGAACAATAATACTGCTTCCACAACAGCTCTTCTGGGCCCACTCTGGCAGTGTGGCAATGCCTAATTAAATTGGGGGGGATATGGGCCCCTGCTCTCCCATCTATTCAGTCACCCTACTCTGTGGTGCCACTGAGGTGCTAACAACCCTTACCCAATATCATAGCCAGACATGACAAGGTTGATGATGGAATTGGCATCACCAGGGAAACAGAAAGCCCGTCCATACTCTTGCAAGCCTCAGGATGCTTGGCCTTGAGAATAGGGTGGCGGCGGCAGCCAAGGAGGAGTCTTGTCTGCCCCTTTAGAATTGGGTCAACAGTGGCAAAGAGAAAGAGGAAGACCTTGGGTGAGTGACAAACTCTCTCCCCTCCAATTCTGAGGCCTTTGTGTGGGGCCTCTAAAATATTTGGCTGTTGTTCTGACCTGTGTCTGGGCTACTCTATGACCCTGTTGAAAGGCTGCCCACGCTTGGAATATATGAACCCAGAATGAGATGTGTTGACTCCTCTTTCCAATTTCTTCTTCCTAGAGTTACCTCACCAGCTGTTCCATGAACCCAGCTAGATCTTTTGGTCCTGCAGTCATCGTCCGGAGCTTTCCTGACCATTGGGTAAAACCTTCCTTCTTTTCCATCATCCCCTAGCAACTCAAATCAGGAGGGAAAAATTAGGGGGTGTAGATCTAACCAGCCCTGACATGGATAGCCCAGGATACCCCAATCTTGTCAGATCTTGGAAGCTAAGCAGGGTTGGCCTTGGTTGGTATTTGGATGGGAAACCACCAAGGAAGTCCAGGGTTGCTATACAGAGGTAGTTAGATTTGACTCCAGCAGCACCTCAGAGATAGGACTGTCGGGTCCCCCGGGAGGGTGGAGGTTTCCCCGCTAAAAGGGCCCCCAATCCGCCGGTCCGGAACCCCCCCCCCCCGAAGTGGCCAGATCAGGCTGACATGCCCGGCATGATGACGTCGCCTGGAAGTGATGTCATCACACTGGGCACGTCATCCTTACAAATGGGCAACCGGTTTGCTGACTATTGAGATTAGTTCCTGTGTTAATGACTGGTTGCCCGTTTGTAAGGATTCAGGACTATCTACGAGTTGAGCCAAATAAGAAATGCCCCAGAGGTCGGGGAGAATCTGTAAATCAATCTGCGTCTCTGCTTTGAAGTCTCTCCTGTGGAAGTCTCTCCATCTTCAGGAGAAGTTATTTTCTGAAGAATACGAAACGAAGAGCGGAATCTAGAGCCTTCGTCTTGTTAGTGTTATTTGTATATGCTCAGAGACTGTTTTGTATGCATTTAGAAATTTTGTAAATCATACCAGATTAATTGTATACTTATTACTGTATGCTTAAGGTTCTAATTTGTATAAAACTTTGCAGTTCAGTGCAGTGGTTTACTGTGTCAATTTCAGTGCTTTGGTTTGAACTGAGAGCTGTACATGACCACCAGTGGTGTTCTTTTGTCTCATCTGGGCGGATCTTGAAGCAGGTTATCCTTTGGTATCATGTTTAGGATTGTGACTGGAGGCACGTAGATATGTTTGGTGGTCAGTAAGTTTCCTGTATAAGGTGGTTTTTATGTTTCCATTATGTATTTATACAGAGGTGTCTTGAAAAGGTATTTCTTGCATGGATTGATTCATGGTCAGGTTGATGGTGGGGTGGAAGTTGCTGAAGGCCTAGTAAATTTCTCCAGTGCTTCTTTCCCACGAGTGCAAATGAAGAAACTGTTATAAATAAATCTCAAGAGGGGTGTTAACATATGGGAGCTGTTCCAAGTTAGCCATGAAAATGTTGGTATATCATGGTGCCATGTGGGTGCCTATAGCTGTGCCACTGACCTGAGGGAATAAGTCTTCACCAAATCTGAAGTGCTTGCAGGTGAGGACAAACTGACAGAGCTTGGTAGCAAGGTCGGCCATGGTGTTGTCCGAGCTGGTGTTTGTAATAGTTTGTAGTCCATCACTGTGGGAGATGTTGGTATACAGGGACTCACCATCCATGGTGGCCAAAGTAAAATTTCCTGGAAGATTGTTAACAGATTGTACTTTTCTCAGGAAGACTGTGGTGTCTTGCACATAACTGGGGGGCATTGATAGTATAGGGTCTGAGAATAATGTCCACATATCCAGACACATCTACAGTGATGGTGACTATGCCTGAGACAATAGGATGTCCTGGATTACCAGGTTTGTCTATTTTGGACAGAAGATTTTTTTTAAAAATGCCTGTTTAAGGTTCTTGTGGTGTGTCCATATAGATCTGTTCCCCTCTCTGTGTGTAATTCCTTCATAGTCCTGTTTAGTTCTTTTTGGTATTCCTGAGTGGGGTCTCAGGATAGGCATTTGTAGAAAGTGGTATTGAAGAGTTGTCTTTTGGCTACTCGAATGTAGTCTGATCTGTCCATGATGACAACTGCTCTTTCTTTGTCAGCTTCTTTAATAACGATGTCTGGATTGTTTCTGAGGCTGTTTATAGCATCTCTTTCAATAATGGTGAGGTTGTGTTGTGAGATATGATGTTCCTTGATCATGTCAGTTTTGGCTTGGCAGCAAAAATGTTCTATGCTGCAGAGGTCTAGTATGGCAGCATTGCATCCATCATGAAGGTCCATGTAGAGCCCTTTTCCCTGTAGCACTGGGTGGGTGGTGATTGCTGATCAACGTGTTGTCCGACGGTGGGTGGGAGAGATGGCAACTGTTCAGCAGTAGAGAGGCAGGCAATGGCAAACCACCTCTGAACGTCTCTTGCCTTGAAAACCCACTGGGGCTCCATAAGTTGGCTGTACGACTTGGTGGCAAGAAAGAAAAAAGAAAGACAAAGATCTGACCATTTGCGCAGGATAGCAAATAAATACCCTGAGCTGTTGGTTCCGCACTTCTGATTCCTTTGGATTGATGATACACCCATCTATATCTTTCAGACCTGTATGAATAAACAGTAATACATTCCAGGGGAATAGGTGTGTTGTTCTGTTGCACTAAAGATCTGGGTGGAGAGGGAGATTTCTCCGTAATGACAATCTATTCCGAGGCTTGGGACTGATGTCCTTCAGTCCTTTTCCCACTTGTGACTGGTTCCAGAATGAGACAGAAGGTGTGAAAAGCGGGAGCCAGCCATGCAATCAGGTGGTGGAGTGGTGGTATTTGCAGCCACAACTTTTCTAGGCATGTATAGAGCATTTTAAGACATTTTAAAGACATTTTTGCATATCTGTCACTTGATAGGTTGAGCAGGTTGAAAATTTGACTGTATCTATGGGGGGGGGGGAATCTGCCCGTTGAAGCCTGTTTCCAGCAGTGGTGAATCCTGATGAAGTTATGAGAACACTCCTAATCATGGGAGTGAACTGGATCCCAGAGCAACTGGACCAGGGGCCCTGACTTTTGTTCTGTTCTCCATCACTGGAACCAAGCTGTGCCTTTTCAGGAATATGTGCTATAATGGATGCTAGCCTTCTCTCATCATGATTTGTTTCTCTCTGTCCTTGCAGGTGTTCTGGGTGGGGCCTTTATCAGGTGCGGTCTTGGCATCCCTGCTTTATAACTTCGTTATTTACCATGACTCGAAGAGTTTTGCACAAAGACTGGCTATTCTCAAGGGCAGCTATGTTACTGAACAGTTGGAGAAAGACGGGACCAAGCAGATCGAATCAAGGCTGTAGAAAGAGTGCAGCCTCCTAGGATCCAGTGTGAAAAAGCCTCCACGGCCCCTTCTGTTGTCAGGAAGGGTTTGACAGAAGACTAAAACCCGTAGGCAGGTTTTTCCATCCCTCACCGCTAGAGGGCCCCACGGGCCTTTCTCTGGAGTCGTACAACAGCGCCAAGCAGATGCATATTCTGATTTATATGCATTGACAAGTTCCAGATCTTCAAAGAGACTTTGAGCAACAGAGACACAGGCTAGCAGGGACAGCTGATATATGGTGCCATATTGCTGAGAGAGTTGACACTATGGCACAGACGCGGAGACATCTTATGCAGTTGAAGGAAGAGAGGGGACGCAGTTTGGAGGCCCACCACTTCCTTCCCAAGGTGACCCTGAAGGCTGCCGGGAAGACTGACAGTGACATATAGCGGCTCTGTCAAGGTTTAATCCTGCATTTGTAAGTGCAGAATATCTGGAGGGTAAGCAGTAAATACTAATAGGGACGGATCGACGGCTGATGCTTCTTTCGCTGACAAACAGGTCAGTTTACCAATGCAGTGTCACAGTTCTCTATAAATCCCCGCTATCGTACACAATGTGAAGTCATAAGCAAGGATCTGGGACACTCTGATGTGGCAGCTTCATTGTCATCGTCATCTGCGCTTCATGCTGCCCCCATGTGCTCCAGTCGGATAAAAATCCCAATGCACTTCCAGAAGGAGCTTCTCTCAGTGGAATAGCATGAGTCATCTCGGCAGTGAATGGAGTCATTCCCTAGCCTAAACCTTGGCTGCATGCAACACAGAAGAACTATCCAAGGAGCCTGCAGAGTGTGCATCCAGATTCTGCTGGATCTTCTCTGGGCCACAAAACATGCCCCTCCTGCTTGGATTCACTCCATCTTAGCCTCTGCTAAATTCATAGCAAGCGAAAGGTGTTTGTGAAAGTCATCCCTCCCGCCCCCGAGGCCCGAACTCAGAGAGGTACAAGCAGTTGATGACAGAGTGGTATGGAGAGAGTAAATAGTACATCATGACAACTACCCGGTCATAGAAGGCTAATATGAAAACCTTCACTGGGGGGACAGGCCCATCAATCAAGGTGCCAAAGCCAAGGATTCCATCACACTCTTGGATGGTGCTAAGAAATGGATTCTGGATTAGAGTTTAAGTGGACTGCCCTGTGGTTTCCACTGAATTCCATGGGGACTCAGTAGAAATGGGCTGCAGTCTGGGACTCAGCTGAAAGGGGGGGAGCAGTCAAAGCTGGGCCATCCCCTCTCCCAAATTGGAGTAGCATCACTGTAATGATTCACTTATATGGGAGCGGGAATAAAATTAAACTACTGCCAATATATCCCCCAAAGGGCCTTGTGCTCCCCTGACCAACATCTACTGGTGATCCCCAGCCCAAAAGACGTATGCTTAGCCTCAAGCAGAGCCTTCTCAGCTCTGGCACCAGCTTCCTGGAACACTCTCCCCAGGGAGATCCAGGCCCTGAAAGATTTAATGCCGTTCCGCAGGGCCTGTGAAACAGAGATGTTCCACCAGGGCCTATGGTTGAGGCACCGTTAATCTATCCGCAAGGGCCTCCCGGCTCTGTCTAAGCTGCTTGTTTAGTCCATCATAGCTGTCCTCCACACCTGTCTTTTTCCATCTGTGGCCACACACCATCGGAGTCTTTCCTGACTCATTAAACTGTGTAGCTGACACCACTTCATGTTTATGCATTAGCACTGTTAGACAGATTTTAAGGACTGTATTGTATTTTATCTTTTGTATGTTTTAAATGTGTTGTAGCTTGTCCTGAGCCTGCTGTGCGGGGGAAGGAGGGCTAGAAATTGAATACAATAAATAAAGTTTGGGGATAAATAGATAGATTGGGGCATTTATAGTAGATTGGGCTACTGTAACTTGCTCTAGGTGGGCCTGTCCTTGAGACTGACCTGGAAACTTCAGCTAGTCCGGAACAGAGCAGCGCAGGTCCTTACTGGGACCCCGCGATCAGCACATATTCAACCTGTGCTGCGTGAGCTGTGCTGGCTACTGGTTGAGCACCAGATTGGGTTTAAGGTTCTGGTTTTTCCCTGTAAGGCCCTTAATGGTCTGGGACCTGCATATCTTTGGGACCGCCTCTTCCAGTATACCCCTTGGAGAGTATTACACTCCGTGGATAAGAACTTGCTCGTGGTCCTCAGCCCGAGAGAAATTTGGCTGTTCTCAACAAGGGCCAGAGCTTTTAGAGCTCCGGCCCCAACCTGGTGGAACTCTCTGCTGAGTAACATCCATGCCCTGTGAGACTTAATGCAGTTCCGTGGGGCATGTAAGGCAGAGATGTTCTGCCAGGCAGTGAGGTCAAATTTACATCTGACTTTCCCACTAGGATCATTCTAGTTTCAAAAAAACCCTGTCTATTCCTGTTCCTAGTTTCAAACCATACTTGTTCTAGTTTAAATTACTGTTTACATTCGTTAATTGCCCTCCTGTGGTCAAGCTAGCATTATATTGCTTTAAACAAATGCTGTTGCTTAGTACTCTTCAGACCCCCTGGAGTGAAATTTGAAACCAGCATGAAATGAGCTTGGGAAAAGACAGCAGTCAAGCTACTTCAGAGGGGAGGTGTAAATTGGGGTTGAGGACAGCGATGGTGTCCATCTGACTGACACTCTTCCCCCTCCCCACTGCAACTGGAGCTTTGATCGCCATCTGTTTTTGAAACTATATTGTTACTATGGTATTGAGGGATTTTGCTAATATGGAACTGAGGGATTTTGCTACTATGGAATTTGTTGTCCACTGCTCTGAGCCCAGTTGAGGAATGGGCGGTATAAAAGCTGAATATAATAAATAAACAATAAACAATAATACTTCCTACCCTTGACTTTGGGTGGCTCAAACTGCTCTGAGAGACTCCATGAGTGAGATACTGTGTATGTTTGTGCAAACAGCACATACAAGCATATATCTTTTTTTTCTTTTTCTTTTTTAAAGAGATAAGTCACCCAACTCTGGTCTACGTATGTCCTGACAGTCATGGGCTTGGATCCTAAGTGCTGCTGGTAGAGTTTTGCTAGAGGAAGGCAACTTTCCTGATTCCATTTCTCACCATAGCCCCCACCCACCCATCCACCCAGGGCCAGTGCTACCATTGGACCAAGTTAGGCAACCGCCTAGGGTGCAGACCTCAGAGGAGTGCAGAAACGGACAATCAGCACCCCTCCAACTGGCCACAGGCTCACTCACTCACTCACGCACCAGCCCCAGCTCTCCCATTCTTTTCCTCCTCCAGAAAGTCACGGCAACTGCAGCAGCAGCAGCTCCCTTCAGCTTTGCCTCGCACCCTGCCTGCCCAAGCCCACACAATTTTTTAAAAAATTAGCAGGGTCAAGTTTTGTGCTTTTAATTTTCCCTAGAATTCATCTGTTTTTGATAATTGGTTAGCAGTGGTGGGGGGGGGGGCACAAGTAGTTAGCCTTGCCTAGAGCGCAAAAAAGCCTGGCACCGGCCCTGCATCCACCCAGGAGTCAGTGAATCAGAAGGACCAGTGTAAGGAGCCAGCTGGAAGTCTACAGAAGGAGGCGGAAATCAGCAGAGATCCCCCTCCCCTCTTCCACAGATGGAAAAGCTGTCCCCTGGGAGGAGTCTCTGTGATCCAAGCCATGATAGTGGGCATTTCACTGGACTACAATAATGGGGACATTTAGAGGGAGGGACGTTTATGGTGCTCTTTGTATAAGAACTGGTATCAGAGACAAGGGGCCCTTCTACCATTCCCTTTCAGCTACCCTTCCTCCAAAGCATCAGAGGCTGGGGTCAAAAAGATGATTACTGGATGAGACCCACAGATGACCTTGCATAAGAAGAATGAGAGTCTTATGAAATCTATGTAGATGTTTCAGTTCATCATACGTTCATCCTGTTTCTAGTTGCCAGGGGGCCCAAAGCCACCTCATTACATCATTACCATTCATTGCACAGATGGAGATTAGCTCTGAAATAAACATGTCCACCTTCAGCCCAAATCTGTCCCAATATTCACTTGATGGAATTCTGAGATACCCAGGGCTTGGTAGTCACCATCTGATGAGCAGTATTTGGTATTTGACCATCCCCCCTCCCCAATATTTGAATGCCACAGGCACAGTACAATCTAAAGAGTTACCCCCCCCCCTTCTAAGTCAATGGCCTTAGGAAGGAGTAATTTAGGACTACAGTGCCAGTGTATCAAATATTTTTGTTGTTATGGTATCACTCACACACTTGTGAGCTCACAAGCCAGGAAGTGCACCACTGTTACCAAACAAACTTAGCCATATGGGGGGGGGTTGTTAATGGAGGGAATCCAGATGCTGAGTTTTTAGAATTATCCAAATTTCATTGTCCTTGGAATGGGCATGTAACTTTCTCGCTATTTTGAGGTATTTTCAGTTCTAGGAGAGAACAGGAACAGTGCTGGTGCTGGTTAAGAAGTACTTTCTTTGGTCTGTCCTGAATTTACTGCCTATGGACTTCACTGGGTGCCTCCAAAGTCTGGTGGTTTCACCACGTTTTCTCTTTATGCACTCCGTCAGATGGCTGAAACACTCCAGTTTTCCAGTGTGCTAGTCTGGTCCCTTTTGGGATTACCCACACAATGCTCATTTCCACAGGGAAATACTGATGCACTTGCTGAACTGTCACTTCCTTATACCGTTATCTCCCTGCCAACGTCAGTGTCCTCAGAAATCTTCGCTTCCATAGTCCCTACTGACTGCCACACGTTGCTGGATATTGCACTGTCATTATGGTATAACCATCATTTGCAGCTGGATTTTCCTATGCGGACAAGGGATTCCAAGCTCTGAATAACAGCGCAAAATCCCATAATGTGTGGATGCAGCCAAGTCTGATTGTGTGAATGGGCCAGCGCAGGTAAAATACTCACCTGGGTGCCCAGGATATTTGTAAGAATTGTTCTTTTAATTTCTTATTATAGTTCAGCATTGCTTTGAGATGGATGAATACAACCCTTCCTAAAATCCATGCCATCAACGTCAAACGGGAGAACTGCCCTTGCTTTTGACGGTGGCCCAACACTCGAATTTGTTCCATGACCTGTGCCCCCACAATCTCTCACCCCTCACTTTACAGGCTTTCCCTTTAATTATGATGCCATCCTCCTAGGGACAGGTTTTGCTCTGAAGTAAAATTTCAACCAGCCTGTCTGACAGCCCAAATGGCTGAGGGACACAGTAATGTTCTGATTGCAGACATTTATCTCTGGACACAAATGCACCAGCTGTCAGGTTCATTTGGATCATGTAACAAAGATGACAGGCCATTCCCTGGGAATTATTTGGGAAATGGCCTTTCACATGACTGGCCTGTCCATGTGCCCTCCTTCTGCATCTAGAGAGTGTCATGGTGGCGGGCCTACTCTTTTCTGTGTTCGAGTAATTCCCATGCAAATTTGCTTTTTCTTTACCCCAGAAAGGTTTGTTTTTTAAAAAAACAGTGTACTCTATCCAAGGGTGTGAACCAGCTAGTGTCAGATTCTTGCTTGCATCCACAGCATATTCCTCTTATCCCCATTTGAGGAAACTTTTTAGGCAATTCTGCATTGGCTTTACCCTCCGTTGTTTTAGCAAACCCATATTGGAACAGACATTCCCCTCTGCATTGCATGCTGCTTTCACTTCCTTTGATCATCAGATTATATGGTACCCTCTGCATTGCATGCCCCTTTCACTTTCTTTGATCATTGGGTCTTAGGGTACCTTCTGCATGGATTTATGGCCATTTTATGGCCATTCAGGGGGGACTTTTCAGTCAGTATGGTATGGTATTTGAATGTGGTTTTGAGCTGCACCTTTCCCATAATGTGGAGCAAATGCCAGATGCAGAACCAGTCGTTGTCAGTTGTTCCATCTCCACTGCTGCTCAGGAGCAGCAACGTGATTTTCTAGGCTTGGTGGAGGAAGGTGTTGCTGCGTGCCATCCCCTTTTCCCTAAGTTTCTCTTCCAAGTGGCTGCAAAGCGACTGAGAAGTCCTACCCACCTCTGCACAATAAACCAATCAGAGTTCAGAATGACTCTGTCCCTATCCGTAGGAAGCCCCTCCAGAAAGAGCTCCAGATGCCAGAGCCTCTGGCCATTCACTGTAGGCACTGCCTGGCTGGGAAATGGTGATATTTCCCCACCCTGCTGGCTCAGTTCCCTCTCGGGTGACTGGCCATTGGCACTGTGACATGAAGGGGAGGTCCAGGCCTGATGGAACATGCCCATCGGTACTTCTCCACTAGCAGGTCTGAGGCTTCTGCCTGCTTAGAATCATTATGTGTTATTTATATTTATTTATTTAACATTACTTCGCTCTAGTGGTATGCTATGCACCGTACAGAAGAAGTGACAGGGTCCTTGCCCCAAAGGGCTTACCTTACATATTAACTGAACAGCAGAACTGTGAAATGAGTAGATGTGAAACTATCAAGTCAGTAGAGGGAATGGGTAAAATCAGCTGACCATGGAAGAGCAACAAGTGTGAACCAAGTAAGCAAATGGATTGTTAAATAAGTGAATCTTAAGGAAGGATGAGGGGGAATTTTTCTCACGCCCAGAATGGAAGGCTGTTCCAGCCACAGGGAAGCTGAGATGACTCAGAGATGGGGGAGGGAGAAAGACCACCAAGTGGGGCAGACCAAAGAAGAAATGGCTTTCCTGCGGGATCTCTGGATGCCTTTCCAAGTATCACCAGTCCATGTGCTCCAAACACCACCCCGTCTAGCAGGCTAAAGGTTCCACTTAATAAATAAAGAGAGGGCTCTGAGGTCTTTGTCTATGGACTATCCATTGCCAGCCTTTGGCAGCTAATCATATACATCTGGGATACTTCACAACAACCCACACCCCTTTCCGCCCATCTCCACTAAACATACATTATAGGGTCTCCTATTTCTTCCCTTGGTCTACCTGGTATAAAGCTAGTAATTCATGACTTCATACTAATATACAATCTTACAGGGATATTGGGGGTCATGAGGAGTAGGGGTGAGAGCTGAGAGCTGACAAGCATGCCTTTCAGGGCAGAGAGTGGAAAATTTGCAAGTGGAATTTTCATTTTGCCTTTGATCACTCTGGAGGACTTCCGTGCTTAGTGTTGTGTTAGAACTTCTCCACTAGTTCTGTTGAGTACTTCTGATCATTCTTCTCCACCCAGTCGTCTTCAGGTTGATAGGTTCCTTTCAGGACTTCAATCCGTTCGGAAAGACTTCTTGTATCAGGAGCAAGGATGACGTTATAGATCAGGGATGCTAAGATGCCACCAGCCAGAGGTCCCACCCAGAAGACCTAAAGAAGAGGGTTTCCAGAATAAATACAGAAAAATGGTTTACTTGCTCCCAAACGGAGCTTCTGGTTGTAGTACATGCATAAATACCTCTTCCTCTTCTTGACCAGTAAGGGTGCAATCAAATAATAGTATTTTGTGGGAATAGGGGGAACTAAACCAAGAGCACAGCTAAATGGCCCACAGTTATCTGGTGATGTTCAGGTGATATTCAGCTATGCTCTGGCTGCATACAGGGTGTTATGAACACTGAACTTTCATAATATTTCCAGGTCATCATGCTACTTTTACATGTGGGCACTTTTACATGTGGGCACATTTTACATGTGAGCTCCTTACATTACATGTGGGCACATTTTGAGCATCCAACTTCAACGAGTGCTGCAATCAAAACCTTCATACATCTTAAACATAGAGATATATGCCTTTAAATGCTTTCATGATGTGGTTCTCAAAATGGGACCCTCCATAACATATTGTTATTTGTTACTTATATGAGCAGGAGACAGAGACAATTGCTCAAGGGATGCAAAATGGTTCAAGGCTCAAAGAGAAGCACTTCCTGGAGAGACAAGAAGAAAAGCCTAGACTGTATAGTTAGTTAAGTCTGCCAGTTTAATAAAATTGTGTTCTGCTTTCTGTTACTGGCAAATTTTGTAGTCTCTCAGTCGAGTATCAGTTTTCACAATGAGAGCCCACATAAAGGTAAAGGTTTCCCTTGCTCAAAAGCCAGTCATATCCGACTCTAGGGTTGCAGTGTCCAACTCCGTTTTCAAGCTGAAGAGCCAGCACTGTCCAAAGACTTCTCCGTGGTCATGTGGCTGGCATGACTGGATGCTGAGGTGCACAGAACGCTGTTACCTTCCCACCAAAGCGGTACCTATTTATCTACTTGCAATTTCTTGCTTTCAAATTGCTAGGTTGGCAGGAGCTGGGACCAGAGACGGGAGCTCACTTCATCATGCAGCACTCGGGTCTTGAACTGCCAAACTACCAATCTTCTGGTCTGTAGTTCAGTGTCTTAACCTCTGAGCCACCACGGTACCCTAGAGCCTACATACTATGTTGTTACTTGTTGCTTCTATGAGGAGGAGACAGAGCTCTTTATCCTGAATGTGTCAATTTCCATTATATTTTTATAATTTGGAAAAGTAAACCCTAACAAGGCTCCCCCCCACCCCCATAATTTAGAATTTCATATTCGTTACCCTAATATAAGACATTTTGTTCAGGAAAAAAGGACTTTCATGATATTCCAGGGATTCTGCTCTTCCTGCCTTTGTGACTTGTGGCCCTTGCAGGTCATACATTTTTCTCTCTGTGGAACTGTGAATTCTGCCTACCAAGGATTCTGCTATCCCAGGATGATGGAGAGGTGAGCCAAGAGCCTCTGATCTTACCAGCTTTGGTTGACTTTCTTTCGCTGTACGCTGGCCTCTAATTCATCACTTGAACACATGAGCAAATTAGGTCAAATCTACATCTGACTTTCCCACTGGAATCATTCTAGTTTCAAAAAAAAAATGTCTATATCTGTTTCTAGTTTCAAACCATACTTATTCTAGTTTAAAAATTACTGTTTACATTTGTTAATTGCCCTCCTGTGGTCAAGCTAGCATTTTACTGCTTTAAACAGATCCTGTTGCTTAGTACTCTTCAGGCCCAGGGAGTGAAATTTGAAACCAGCAGGAAATGAGCATAGGAAAAGACAGCAGTCAAACTACTTCAGAAGGGAGGTGTAAATTGGGCAGACACTGAAAGTGAGTTCAAGCAGGATTTCCCAAAATAAGTGATGGAATAAACAGGCCCCAAGATAAGTCCGTGGCTCATATATCAACATTTGTTGTACTTCATAAGCAACTGATTTTAATTAAGACACAGCCCAACAAGGAATTAATCCTGTTTGTTTACAGCTCATTAATGCATTGGCCATTCATCCCCCTTGCCAGGTCCTGAAGGGATGGCAATTCTCTCCTTCACTTTTAGTTATTTTCCAAATCTTTGGAAATCTGGGCTTAAGGCCTCAATTGATGATTCATGCCCTTCCTTTCCTCTAGCGATCCTGGGCTCTGTGAGTGCCGTTTTGAAGGTTTAGCTCCAGCTTGTGCCAGATAGAAGACATAAGGATTGATTTACCCAGTGATCCTGGTAGTTTCCCATTATGACTGCGGGACCGAAAGACCGTGCAGGGTTCATGGAGCAGCCAGTGAAATAGATCTGGAAGCCAAGAAAGATAGAGACATGTCATTATGAAAAACTCCAAGGGTTGATGAAGATATTCTATGGCAAATGGCAGTAAGTACTCAGCTGTATGCTTCATCATACAGTGAGAGCCAGTTTGGTGTAGTGGTTAGGAGCGCAGACTCTAAGCTGGGAGAACTGGGTTTGATTCCCCACTCCTCCACATGCAGCTGCTGTTGTGACCTTGGGTCAATCACAGGTTCTTTCAGAGCTGTTCTCTCAAGGGCAGTTCTCAAAAGAGCTCTCTCAGCCCCACCTACCTCACAGGGAAAGGGATTGTAAGCCGCTCTGAGACTCCTTCGGGGAGTGAAGGGCGGGGGTATAAATCCAACCTTCTCTTCTTCATCATCATTGCTCAGAAAAAAATTAAATTTAAAAATCTCTATTCTAGTCAAAAGCTTCTTCTAGAGACCAGCATATGGTAGTGTGGATAGAGCAAATCCTGTTGATATGCACCATATTTGGAATTAGCCACAATGTTCTCCTATTTATTCCAGTCCTCGGACCCAGTTGCTTGGTTGCTAAGGGAAAGGGGGGACTGCAGAATCAGAGAGCTCCCAAAACAGCTAAAACGCCCGATGTGCACTTTTCTTGAGACAGCAATGCGGAGATTGTCAGGGAAAGCATATGTTGCTTTCCGCCTTGGCTGCCTGCAGTGCCCCCGCCTGGAAGGCTGTCAGCTATGGTTGCCAACTCCAGCCTGGGGGATTCCTGGAGATTTAGGGGGAGATGTCTGGGGAGGGCAGCGTTGGAGGAGGAGAGGGAGCTCAGCAGGGATGCAGTGTCACTTTCAGCCTTCAGATTTCTTCTGCATACCACAGAGTCCTCCGGAAATCAGCTGTCGTTCCTGAAGAACTCCAGCCCCCACCTTGACGTTAGTAACCCTTTAGCCCAACAGGCCAGCGTATTAGAAGAAGAAGAAGAAGAGATTGGATTTATATCCCGCCCTTCACTCACTTGGAGTCTCAGAGCGGCTTACAAACTCCTTTCCCTTCCCCACCCCACAACAGACACCCTGTGAGGTAGGTGGGGCTGAGAGAACTCTTTCCCAAGCTGTCCTTGAGGGAACAGCTGGTACAGAGCTATGGCTTGCCCAAGGTCATCCAGCCAGGTGCAAGTGGAGGAGTGGGGAATCAAACCCGGTTCTCCCAGATTAGAGTCCGCGCACTTAACCACTACACCAAACTGGCTCTCTTAGGTGCTCTGCCAGGGATTTTGAGGGTATGTACCTTACTATTCATGCTTTAAAAAAAATCTAATATTTAGAATGCCACCAGCATTGTGCAAATATGTACAAATATATCACAAAGCTATAGTGAAAGCACAACAGCTGTACACACACAAACAAGCAGCCCTCCAAGGCAATGACCGGCTGGGAACTTGCCTTGGAAGTTAGATGGCCAGGAGGGGAGAAGCACGCCGGCTGTCCTCCTCAGAGGAGGCAAGGGCCAAAAACAGGAGGCAGGAAAACATAATTATGAAGACACATGAAACTGCCTTAGATCAGTTCAGACCCCAGGTCTCTCAAGGTCAGTGTTGTCTACTCAGCCTGGCAGCAGCTCTCTGGGCGATTAGGTTTCTCATATCACCTATGACCAGGTCCACTTTTAACAGGAGATCCCAGGGCACTGAAGCAGTGGCCTTCTGGGTGCATAGTGGGTGCTCTGCCACTGAGCCCCACCCCTTCGCAGAGGCTCACCAGAACAAACAGATCTTGAATAAGGGTGGTTCCTTTTTAATGGTGCTGACTCACTTACTTTGTCACCTAAAACTCACTGGCTGATTCCTACTGGGCTGTAGTGACGGATGGCTGTTGGCTCCCTGTGCCCTCCACTAATAAGCCTGAAGGACTGGGTCGCTGGCCTTAACCACCTGGTTCCTCTATACACGTGTTATTTGGAAAGGGGTTCTTGTACCTCTGTGGCTTCCACATCACTAAAGACAAGGGTGGGCCGGTCCTCAGAGAATGTAAAATGTGTTGGGCCTTCAGTAGCAATCGTACGGTTGCCAGGTCTGGGTTGGAAAATACCTGGAGACTTTGGGGGTGGAGCCAGGAGGAGGTGGGGTTTGGGGAGGGGAGGGGCCTCAGCATGGTATAATGCCATAGAGTCCACCTCCAAAGCAGCCATTTTCTCCAGCAGAGCTGATCTCTGTCAGCTGGAGATCAGTTGTAAAAGCGGGAGATCCCCAAGCCCCACCTGGAGGCTGGCAACCCTAAGTAATCCATGTGATCAAGGCTCTAGCAGTATCTGTACCAAGTTACTTCAGTACCCTCTGCTGGGAGGGGGTGGGAAAGAACTAGCCCTGAGATGCCCCACTGTAACTATGGGCCTGCATACTCACCCCCAGGAGATGGCCAGTTGTGACTGACAGTCCAATAGATAACGCTGGGGAGCCCAGACTATCAGTTCTGCGGCTGTCAGTTGAGGCAAAGACACAGAGAACCAGTAGGAAGGTCAGAATCAGCTCCACGGCCACCGCCTGCCCAGCTGTTGTGTTGTTTTGTAGCTGAAAAATGAAGAAACCCATGATGCGCAAACTAGGAGAGGCAGGCTTGGAGCCTTGGCGATTACAGAGACAACACAAAAATCACCCTCTGCCTGTAGAAGCATTTAGTGTACAAAAGGAAAGTGGCCCCACAGGCTAGATTTCTAGGAATAGCTTACAATTCGACTGTTTGTCAGGTCCACCATAAAACACCCACGCAGACTGACTACGGGCCTGATGAACGACTGAGGTAATAATTATGTGTTCATCTGTCTGGTCATTTCTCAAGCTCTCCCAGGCCCAGATGTCTGCGTATCTCAGCAACAAGAGCTGGATCAGCACCAACAGAGAAATTGAGAGTCTTAAGTCATTAACTTGAGCTGGTAGTCTCCAGAGAAGCTCAGCCATTGGCTAACTTCTAAAAAAGAGAAGTGTTAGGCCAGTGCTGGGCTTGGAAGCCACACTGGCTGACCTGCAAAACCCCATTCCTTCAGCTCAGATGTGGCTCTAGTGAACACACACAAACCACAGTTGTGCAAAAGAGGGAATTTTAGCAGGTGCAGCTCCCCCCCCCACTCCTGTGCAAAAAGATGTGTCTGCCCAATCATCCCTCTTCCCTCAACAGAAACCATCAAAGGATCCCTAAAAGCAGCTAGAAAACAAAAGGAGTTCCCACCAGAAAGGGCAGGAGGAAAATGAAGAAAGCCGATTTTGCACTATGCGATCCAACCTAGCATAGACACAATTGTCTGGCAACTTAAAGTGTGATGAGAGGATTTCAAAATAGCAGCAGAGAGCCACTAGGATGAGGTTACATGAGCAAATCTCAGCTACATCAAGATCTTCACTATTCAGGGCTTTAAAAACTAATAGGGTTGTCTTAAACTCTATCCTTGGCTGCACAGGTAGCTAAGGACACAGGATGGGCACCATGGGGCTCTTACACCAGTAAAGCAATTGTGTTGCCACATTCTAGAAATGCTGTACTTGATGGAGAGGCATGGCTAGAAGCCCACTTAAGGCTGGAGATGGGAAATGATTTTTAAGAGAATAAATGCACTTTGAAAGAGGCAGCACTTTCCATGATGTAAACGCAGAATGCTTTTGTCCCTTGGTTGTCTCCAGTCAAACAAGTTATGCAGGCTTCTGAAACTATACGAAAACCTGCAAACCTGTTCACCATAGGCTGTGGTCAGACAGATATGCAAGGCGTAGGAAGTAACTTCTCTTTAAAGCTGTATTTACCTGCCATAAAGAACTCCCATCCAGCCTAAGAGGAAATTTAAAAAGAAAAGCCTTATGGGTTACTGTGGCAAACTCTGGCCGAGCAAAATAAGATTGATTCTATATAAATTGCAGAGTGTTAAAAAAGCTCAGCACCCGCCCACAATAAACTGAACAATAGTGAACCAGGTGGGAACTTGAGCGATGGCACATTTTGCATACCATGGCAATGACGACTAGTCATCCATCATCAGGAACAGACTTTGATCTTGTTGGTATGACTCAGAGACCGATTTCCCACGGGGCACTGCTCTGGCATCGTTCTTCCCTTTGCCCCGATTGCGTGCTTGAGTTTCCCACTATTTGCCCCGTGCCGCATTTTGACCCGCGGCTTCACCTGAATTCCCCTGCAGCTTCAGAGATCCTGTTTTTTGAGGATCACTGAAGCCGTGGGGAAATTCGGGCAAAGCTGCGGGTCAAAATGCAGCACGGGGCAAATAGTGGGAAATTCAAGCATGCAACTGGGGCAAAGGGAAGAACCACACCGGAGCAGCACCTTGGTTTCTGAGCGCATCCTATTCTTCTGTTCTGCATTTCTGCCCGCTTTCACTTCCATTTTGTGTCGAGGCTTTCTCTTGTTTCTGCGTTTATTTTACAGGAATTTGCATTCAGACCACACCCAGCACACTCCTGTCCCGCAGCTACCAAAACTCCTTTTACTGCGATTTTTTGTTCTCATCCGCTTTCAAATCACTAATCCTTTCTAAAATAGAATTGTTTCTGTGGGTATTTAAGTGCTGTACCACCACAGCCTTATCAATGACCTACTCCCCAAATGGAAATGAGGTTAAGGAATGACTGACAAGAACTGTCATATCAAAGCAAATGGAGATGGACAGGATTTCACACTGGTCAGCATACCCTTTAAGGAAAGACTGGCAGCTCCTTCTGGCAGAGATACCACCACCCTTACGCCTACCTTCTGTGAACAAGATGGGCAAAGGTCAAAACTGAAGATAATTCAGTGAACTGAATTGCATGTATTTTCTCTTTGGTGCTCATTGCCCTTTCAGATGTGGATTTTCTCCAGCACTTATAGTGCTCGTACAGCTTTCAGGCATGTCAGCATGTGTTTGCAAGCCAGATGTCAACTGTGCCAATCCCAAGGCTAATTCTTGCTAGTAGTAATAACAACAGCATGGGAAATAACAGAATTGTCATTCAAAAACCAGTGGTGACAGCTGCAATTCCCATAAGAACAAGTGTCAATTCAGGGGCTGCCACATGGCAACTGGGAGTTTTATGCTCACCTTTACATTTCTGATGCAATGGAAGAAAAGGCAGCCACAGATTATTCCTACTCTAGTTCCTATTGTCCACTTTCTTTCCCTTCCAGATGCTGTAATGAGCGGGATTCTCTGCACACAGCACAGCAAACCAGCAAGGCAGCAGGATAAGGTAACAGGAGTTGGGGAGGAATGGATGGAGAAAAGCTGTGACTGTCTCATCCCTAGCTCCACCCTGCTATCTGCTATGACTTTCTATTCTGTTTGTAGAATTAGAATCCACATTGCTGGGTACACTGATGTTTGGGCATGCCCTGTGTCAGCTGAAATAATAGCCTCTTGGGGTCCCTTCATTCTATGTACCCAGAAAGAGCTGGAGAGTTACAAGAGGGATTCACCTAAATCAGTGTGGCAAACTTTTCACAGTGTTCAGCTGAAGAGACTCTAGATGGCTTAATGAGGTCTAGAGACTCCCCAGGCAGTTCGCAGCCCGAGACAGCTGTTGCCCATCTGTTCCTTCGAGAGTCTGTGGCTGTAGATAAGAGCAGCCCCTAGACTTTGCTCACAGTCCTTCTGGTCATCCACAAAAATTCTCAGTAGTTGAAAATCAGCCTTCCAACAGATTATTTAACAGAGTGGCAAGACCCACAACTTGCAATCTGCTGTCAATGGTATTATTTGCTCCTTTGAATACCATCGATCGGAAGAAAAGTTGGACACAAAGATTTTAAAACAAGCACTCACGCTCTTCTAGTAAGAGGAGAACATAACATATTCTGCAGCTAGATTTATGTGGCTTCAGTCCTGTGCACACTTACCTGGGAGTAGAATGTCCTGAATCTAGAAGGAATGACTTCTGAAGTAACAGACATTACTGCTTTCTCAGTCTCACTTTCTCAATCAGAACGAGAGGAATTCCCTTGCCTGCAAACTTACCCCATTGACAGCCAGGCCTCCTCGGATCTCCTCAGGGGTGATCTGATATATCACTCCTGCTCCAGCTATTGCTCCCACCGTCTGAGCTATAATATAAGCCACGGCTCGCAGCACTGAAATCTTCTGTGCAATCAGGAGGGCCACAGTCACTGCTGGGTTGATGTGCGCCCCGCTGACATGGCCTACAGACTGGGCCAGAGTGGCTATAGCCAAGCCAAATGCCAGTGAAATCTGCAGGACCCCCGGGAGTGCCGAGGGCCAATTTAAGGCAGAGCCTATGCCTATCAGGACAAATATCATGGTAGCCAAAAACTCTGCAGCAATAGCCCTGAAAAAGGCCAAGGAAAGAAATTCTTTTGCCATGGTGCAAGCTGCAGATGGTGAAGCCAATACACAACACACCCTATGGGTTCTTCACACTTGCTTGCTTGCTTGCTCCCTCTGTCTCTCTGTCTCTCTCCCTCTCTCCTGCTGGAAGGATGGGTGGAATATATATACATTTATATTTATAGGGACACATGTAGGGAAAGAATGTGAAATGGGGTGGGACCGGGAACTGGGGTTGAGGCTCCTTGGAAAGCTCCCATCTCCTGCCTCCAAGATCCTGACCTTTCTTATTCATAGTACTCAGTTCTGCCATTTTCTCAGTTTATGATTTATGGCCCTAACTTGGCTTTTGGTTGAATCCTGAATGTTCCCAAAGAAACTTCAAACTAGGCAAGTACATTCCTGTTCATGTACTTTCTGCATCATCAAGATGTGCATCACCTCCATAGGTAGTGCTGGGGAGGAGTCAGCAGTCATGGTGCACGTTGGCTCCAGTGACACTGGGAAATGTAGTCGTGTGGGCCCGGGAAAAAAAATTAGGTAACCAGGCAGAAAGTTAAAGGCCAGGACCTCAAAGGCAGCATTCTCAGAAGTGCTGCCAGTTCTATGCGCAGGGCCAGCTAGACAGGCACAGATCAGGGGTCTCAATGCATAGATGAGAAAGTGGTGCTGGGAGGAAGGGTGTAGAGAAGGGGAAACTTCTGGGAGAAGCCGAACCTGTACAAAAGAGACAGGCTTCACTTGAACCAAAAGGGAACCAGGCTGCTGGTGACTAATAACATAAAGGTGTCAGAGTAGCTTTTAAACTAATCCCTGGGAGGAAAGCCGACAGGAGTTGGGGAGCCTCCATTTCGGGAAAAGTCAGTCCAAAGGGATGATTGTGTAAACACTCAGGGTAATATTGATAGGAGCACAATAGAACTTGAGAGTGAGGGTAGGATGGTGAATGAGGGCCATGTGTGGCAACTAAGGGGCCAAGGAAAGCAAGGGTTACTGGAGAGGGAAACATGTTATAGGTGTCTATATGCCAATCCTAGACATCTTGCAGCCAAGATGGGGGAACTGGAGTGCTTGGTGTTCAATGACAATTTAGATATAGCAGGAATCGCAGAAGCATTGTGGAATGGGGAAACAGTCATTCCTGGGTATAAGCTCTATAGGAAGCACAGGGAGAGACGGGTTGGTGGTGGTGTTGTGTTGTACATCAAAGAGGGCATCGAATCAAATAAGACAGAAAACATCGAATTAACTCCCCAACAGAAGCGATATGAGTAGAAATATTGGGCCCTATGGGTTACTTAAAAGTGAGGGTGTACTGTCACCCATCTGATCAAATCCTTGAGGCTGATCTTGAGATGGAGAAGGGAATAAGGGAAGTAGAGAATGTTGTTATACTGGGAGGCAACTACCCTCACATTGACTGGGTAAACATGTGCTTGAGTCATGCTGTAGAAATGAGATCCCTAGACATCATAAATGACTGTGCACTGGAACAGTTGGTCACAGAGTCAACCAGAGTGGTAGCGATCTTGGACTTGGTTCTGAGCAGGTCTCAAGACCTGGTGAGAGATACAGAGGTTGTTACACCAGTTGGGAACAGTGACCACAGTGCTGTTAAGTTTAGTATTCAGGTCAATGGAAAGTTACCCCCAAAGTCCAAAATGGTAACATTTGATTTCAAAACAGGGAACTTTACAGGGAATAGTAAAAAGGAAGCTGGACACACAAGAGAGTCAGATCCCTAGAGGATGCTTGCAAGTCATTTAAAACCACACCAACTGAAGCCCAAATAGAATGCATTCCACAGGTTAGGAAAAGCACTGCCAAGTCTAAAGGAAGGCCTATGTGATTAACAATGCAAGTCAAGGGAGTTATACAAATTAAAGAGGCTTCTTTTAAAAAAGTGGAAAGTCTGCCCAAATGAATTGAACAGGTTCTGGCAAAAAAATGTAAGTCAATAATTAGGCATGGAAAAAGAGATTTTTGAGGAGCGGTTTGCTAAAAGCATCAAGACAAACAATAGACATTTTTTTTGAAATATATCCAGAGCAGGAAATCAGCCAGAGAAGCAGTGGGGCCTTTGGGTGATGAAGGAATTAAGGGATTGATTGCTAAAGGGAGATGTGGAGATGTCAGAGAAGCTCAATGACTTTTTTGCTTCTGTGTTCACTGTGGAAAGTGTGGGGCATATACTGGCCAAGTTTGCAGATGACAGAAAATTATTCAGGATGGTAAAAAACAAGGGTAACTGTGAAGAGCTCCAAGAGGACCTCCACAAACTGGGTGAGTGGGTGACAATGTGGCAAATGAAGGGTTGGTAAAAGTGTAAGGTGATGCACATTGGGACAAAAAATTCCAGCTTCAAGTACAGGATAATGAGGTCTGAACTTGCTGAGACTGAGAGGGGGAAAGATCTTGGGGTCGTAGTGGATAGCTCAATGAAAGTGTCAACCCAGGCTGAGGACAGATTGGAAGTCTACCGTGCCTCCGCGGCGCGGCAGACTAAGGCAGGGGGAATTTCCCCTGCGGCGTTTGCATGCCGCTGGAAGGAAGCCACCCGCAGCATTCAGACTGCAGGCGGCTTCCTACGACGGCGGGCGGATGCCGCGCGGCTCCCCCTCCCCGCGCGTGTTCACACCCGCTCCAGTGGGTGGAACGCGTGCCGCAGCAGCCGAGCACCACTTTGAAGTGGTGCTCGGCTGCTGCGGGAGGAGCGCGGCGCCGGACGCAATGCATCCGGGCCACCTCCTCGGGGCAGATGCGGCCGTCTGAACAGCCACTCTGCCTCCGCTTTTGAAGCGGAGGCAGAGCGGCTGAGACTGCCAGTCTGTCCTCAGCCCCAGTGTGCTGCAGTGGTGAAAAACTCTGTGTTAGGGATTATTAGGAAAAGGATTGAGAATCAAATGACTAATATTGTAATGCCCCTGTATGGATCTATGGTGAAGCCTCATTTGGAATACTGTGTACAGTTCTGGTCACCGTATCTCCAAAAGGACATTGCAAAGCTGGGAAAAGTACAGAGGAGGGCAACCAAGATGCTTAGGGGATTGGAGCACCTTCCCTATGAGGAAAGGCTAAAGAGTCTGGGATTTTTCAGTTCAGAAAAGATATGACTACAGGGGAGACAAAATAGAGGTTTATCAAATTATGCATGGGAGAAGAGACTTGACAAAGAGAACTTTTTCTCCCTCTCCCAAAATACTAAAACTTGAGGGCATCCAATGAAACTGATAGGCAGTAGGTTCAGGACAGACAAAAGGAGATACTACTTTACACAGAGAGTGATTAAAATGTGGGAATCCCTGCCACAGGATGTAGTGATGGCCACAGGAATAAACAGCTTTAAAGGGGATTAGATAGATTCATGGAGGATAAGTCTATCAATGGCTACTAGCCTTGGTGACTGAGAGGAACTTTCACATTCAGAGGCACTAACCCTCTGAATCCCAGAGGCAGGAAGCAACATTAGGGGAAGGCCTTGGCCTCTATGCCCTGTTACTGGGCATCCAAAAAAAATGGTTGGCTACTGTGTGAGACAGGATTCAGGACTAGGTAGACCATTGGTCTGATCCAGCAGGGCTCTTTTTTATGTTCTTGTGTTCTCTGCAGAACTCTCAGGCCTGCACAGCTCATGTCCTACCAAGCCAAATACAGTAACATATAATAGCCTGACAGGGGTTTAATTAGCTTCTGTTTCTGCTGGGACTATAAATATAAGAGGTTGTCCAAGCAACTGGTAGGATGCAGTTCATAGTAGATGGAGCTATGTTTAGCTGGGTGGGTCACGTAGCTGGGCATAAGCAAGAACCACACAAACCACTTTGGAGGGGCTGTTGGACTGGATATGACCATAAAAAAAAGGCCTTTGAATAGGTGAAGCTGCTGTATACTGAGTCAGACAGTTGATAGTTCAGTGATGTCTTTTCTGACCAGTGGTGACTCTATAGAGTCTTGGGCAGAGGAGGGAAGGCTTTCTCAATGCCTGGAGATACCAAGAAGTGAACCTGTGATCTTCTGCATGCAGCAGAGCATAATGCTCTACCACTGAGTCATGGCCTCAACCTCATAAGAAGATGTCTGGGATTCACCCCCATGCCTGAAAGGCACACAGAGTTCTCCCATGATCATCTCCATTCCCTGGAAAGATCATTCTTGGGAGGTTGCAGTATCTGTGCAGAGGAACAGCTGTATGTAGCTGTGTGTAGAAGTTAGGAGAGACAAGGGGCTGAAATCAAGCCCCTTCCTCCATGTTCGGTGCACAGAATGGATCCATGGCAGGACCTCACACAAACTGGGTGAGACTCATGCCCCTAGAATAGGGGTGGCCAAACTTGCTTAACGTAAGAGCCACATCGAATAAATGTCAGATACTTGAGAACTGCAAGACATGAACAAATATTACAGGTTTTTTATTGGGAAATATGCAAGCTTGCCTTTTTATTAACATTAAATGAGACTGCCAAAAATAATAACAAAAGGGGCAAAAGCAGATATTGATAATGATATTTATTTGTTCAATTACTTTGTTTGCTAAATATATTTAGCTTCCCCAGCTGCCCTGTCGGGAGCCGCATAATATGTGGGAAAGAGCCGCATGCGGCTCCCAAGCCACAGTTTGGCCACTTCTGCCCTAGAACAACAAGCAACAAGCACAGCAGCAACACAAAGCTCCAGAAGCTTGGAAAGACACACTCTGCACCCAAAATAACTTAGCTTTGTCATCTTTGTGAGAATCCCATTGTAGGCTGGGCAGTGCAATCTCATGCGTACTTACTTAGAACTAGTCTTTCAGTTTCATTAGACTCTATCCTGAGTACACGTGATACACATTTACATTTTACTTATCAGGTCATGTACATTTTAGAAAGGATCCTAAGCTTATTAAAATAATTCAGGCGGGGGGGAGGTAGTTTTCTCACGTTTGAAATGTAGCGGAATGGCGTCTCACATAAACGGTCACATTGTGAATACATGTATGGCTGTTAGAGGCAAATTTTGAATTTTAAAATTAAAGGGCATGATTGAGCCACAAGGGCACTTGATCCTATGCAGGGTTACACTATGTTTAATTAGGTTTATATCGGATTACACCCATAAGCACTTTTAAGACTCATGATTGATTATGGATTCATGCTTAATTCTCCCAATGAAATAAATGGGCCTTGAAAGTGTTTAGCCATGGCTAGATTGCAGCCATGAATGGGGAATCAGTGAGAATCCCTGCTCTACATCAGTGATTTTTGGCAAGGATTTTAAAAGGTGCCTGAATAGGACTTTTATGCGCTTCTAGAACAGCAACAGATCAAAAGTACAGAAAGTTCCTATGCAGAAACATCCTAACACCTGCTTCCTTGGCCATGATCCAGCACAGTACTCTCTGAGCATACCTGGTAGTGACCTGGTGTGTCAGAAACAAAATTTATTCAGAGAGAGACACACAAACTGGATGACCCTGATCTCCTTGAAGTTGAAATGGCAGCAAAGTTAGAATACTGGTTTGCGGGAGTGCCAAGAAACAGTCAGCGGACAACAATGCCCTGGTTGTTAACCAACCGAAACCCCACTTCTGTGAGTGCTGAGAAGTTCCAGGGGCCGCTCTTGCATAAGGGTGTTGTTCCCTTGCAGGAGAGAACACTGGGAGCTTATGGTGTCTTGTTGGTGTTTGCTTCATCTGAACAGACAGATAAAGCACAGGTGAAGATGCAAAAGCACTTCGACAGGGCAACTGATAGGGTTGCCAGCTGGCCTCTCTTCTCTAGTAGGAACAAAAATGAGGCAGTGGAGCAACATTGCGAAATGTTGCTATGTCACTTGTGATTGTACATGGAAGCAATGTCATGGCACTCTAGAAGTTCTGCAATATCTGTAGTAGAAATCATAGCGAGTTGGAGAATTCCTAGAGCACCATGATATCACTTCTGGGTACAATCTGAAGTGATGTCACTACATTTCTTCCCACCCCCAAGTTTTGCTCCCTCTGGAAGGAAGAGTGGCAGTAGGGGCCAGGACAGCAGGCAGCCTTGGTAAGCCTGCCACCTGATCTGCCACCCCATATCAGCTTCCCCCAGAGAGGAAGGAGGGAGGGAGGAAGATGCATGCAGTTGCCAAAGTATCCAGCTTCTTTCTCAGTGGTGGTGCCTCAAATTTCACAGCAAATTTGTTTGGCAGGTGAACATACCACTTTCAACAGCCATCAGCCCTTGTGAACTGAGCCTCAGATCTCCTCACCATATTATCATCTGACTTGAGCAGCGTGCCAAACAGCTTTGCAGCTCCCCAGCAGTTCGGCAGTGGTGTTTCGTTGGCTTCTGTGCCAGAAGTGGAAACTATTCTCCCTCAGAGTTGTGGGTGGTAGGTGAGGCAATTATGAGAAGGGGAACTATGGACTGGATCCCACCATGCAATACTGGAAGGGAATTTTATGTAACAAGACACTGTACAAGTGCTACTGTAAGATTAACTCTGATTTTTCATTTCCAATCACTGGTGCTGTGTACAAAAATCAAAAGATAGAAGGTTCCTGAACAGGACTTTCATGTGCTTTCAGTTTAGGGAAAACAACAGGTCAAAAGTACAGAAAGTTCCTATGCAGAAACATCCTAACACCTGCTTCCTTGGCCATGATCCACTGCTGCCAACACAGGACCCTCTGAGCATGCCTGGTCGTGACCTGGTGTGTCAGAAACAAAATTCATTCAGAGACACTAACAAATACAACCATGATAGTCCAGTTTGGAGGTGTGATATGATTTGATCAAAGAATGTCATTATGAGGTGGTTTCTGAAGTAAATATTGTCATAAGCAAGAGGAAATGCAAGACATATACAGTCCAGTTGACTTGGCACAAACTTGTGATGACTTCCTTGCGTTTCTTTTTTTTTTAATAAGAATTTTTATTTTTATATCAACAAACAAAAACAAACATAAATACACATAAAATGGGGGTTGCATATACATATCGGTTTTATCTTTGTTACCTCCTGCAGTGCCTAATACTATTGTTATCACCAAATATTTTTGTATAAGTACTCTGCATACTACTAAGATGTGGTCTATAATTTCTCCTAATATGTTTATATATCGATAATGTTTATTTATAATAGTCCTCCAACCATTTATAAAATCTTGACCATGTATTATGAAATCTTCCATCTTCTTGTCTTCTTCCTCGTTTTTCCACATGCACAAGACCAGGGCTATTTTTGGGCAGGAACACACAGGAATGGAGTTCTGGCTGGCTTCTGAGTTGGCCACGCCTGCAGCCTCCCCCCCACCTCAGGTTCTCCAGGCACCTCGCAAGCCACGGGGCACCTGTGGAAGCCAAGCCGATCCAGCAAGTCACGGGGCACCTGGGGAAGCTAATCCTGGGAGGGAGCTGAGCTGTTAGGGGTGTGGTTTAATATGCTAATGCATTTTGGATGTTGGGTGTGGCCTATTATGCTAATGAGTTCCTGCTGGGCTTTTTCTACAAAAAAAGCCCTGCACTAAACCACTTGTGTAAGTAGGAATCTTCCGTGGGATTCAGTCCTATGTCTCCTATACAACTAAGTGGAAATGAGCATGTGCAAAATAATATCTGTACACTGAACTGTGAGGTTCGGTATAAAGCATGGCCACTTTGCTCACTCTTTACATAAACAGCTGGCTGCAAAGCAGTGAACAGTAATGATGGGTCTGGAGAGTGAGGAAACCAGAACTCCAACTGGCTATGCAGGAAGAATGTTAAATCCTGCTGATGGCACTGCACTGTGTGCTGTTTGACTAAGTGAAATACAGCTCAGCAAACAAGAAGTGAGGTGCTCACAAACAGCCTAATGGCCTGATGAAGAATCAGCTCCCTGCTTCCAACTGTCAAGCCTAACATGAACTGGACTGGAAGGTATTTGGTCATCTGTACTCCTCAGCAAAGACTGGCTGCTTCTCTCCCCAGCTGAAAACGTCGTATTTCCCTTTCACACCAATGCACACACACCTGCCTCCTCCCTGTAGCTGGGAGTGTTGTGTGTGGGGGTGGGGGTGTCATCTCTTCCAATCCTGATAGCTGTTGGTCAGAACCATTAAGATACATTGAAGGGGAATATCTACAGCCATTAGGAGGCATCACCAGGCAATACTGTTCTTTTTGCCATGTAGGATAACAATCATAGGCCAAGAATATGGACCACAATGGCCGAGCTAGTTGCATTATGTGTTAAGTCAATAGTACACAGATCTGGTGAGATCGGAGCTGTACCATGTTGCCTTCCCTTCCATTAACTAAAGATTTGCCCCTGATTAATTGGTAGGGTTGCCAACCTCAAGTTAGGGCCTGGAGATCTCCTGGAATCAGGGGTCCATTGGGGCCGGAGTGAGGCAGAGCGAAGCTCCCCCAGCTCAGGACTGGCCAGTAGGGCAGCCACGGGCTGAATCAGATTCTCTAATCTGATTCAGCTCGCCACCGAATTACTGCCGAAATTTGGCGGCAATTTTAAAAGCCACTGGAGGGGAAGGGGTTTGAGGGAGAGGCTCCAAACTTGCAGGGTAGCTGCTGGGGCCTCTCCTCGAAATGCTCATCAAGTTTCAAGAAGATTGGACCAGGGGGTCCAATTCTACAGGCCCCCAAACAGGTTGCCCCCATTCCCTCTATTGTTCTCTATGGTAGGAAAAAAGTTAATATTTTTCCCCTCCATAGAGAACAATGGAGGGGATGGGACAATCTGTTTGGGGGCCCATAGAATTGGACCCCGTGGTCCAAACTTCTTGAAACTTAGTAGGTATTTCGAGAAGAGGCCCCAACAGCTACCCTGCAAGTTTGGAGCCTCTCCCTCAAACCCCCTTTCCTCCAGCCCCTCATATACCCTATGAGTTTTTGCCATTGATTTCAATGGCCCATAGGATATAATGGGGCTGAAACTGACATTCCCTTTCTGACATACTTCTGGTGATGTCAGGGGGCGTGGCATATGCTAATGAGTTATGCTAATGATCTCCTGCACCTCTTTTTCTACGAAAGGACCCCTGCCTGGAATTACAGCTGATCTCCAGACTATAGAGATCTGTTCCCCTGGAGAAGGTTGCTGCTTTGGAGGGTGGACTCTCTGGCTTTATACCCTGTTGAAGTCTCTCCTTCCCCAAACCTGCCCTCTCTAGGCTCTACAACCAAAATCTCCCAGGATTTCCCAGCCCAGAGTTGGGAACCCTATTAATTGGGCCACAGACTTTTAAAAATAGTTATCTTCAATACAATGCATCCCAATTCATTTTGTTTATTTGGGAGACCTTGTTCCCCGATAAGATTACATTCTTTAAGAGTTTCCGGTTGGGAGAATGGAGGTCTGACACGCTTTGCAAATGTGCAAGGCGGACAGCGGCTCTTCCTGACAGCTTGGGTGGGTTAATCCACCCGACGCAACCTCACACAGGTAGTGTGAGGACCAGCAAGCAATATAATCCAGGTTTGAGCAACCTCGGTGAAGGGAAAGTCTCGGAGGAGACTTTTCCGACACCTTGAGCACTGCAGCCGAAGAGGATTCTTGCGAGTATCTCTAAGGAGCCGAGCTGAGCTGAAAAATTCAGCATAAAACCTCCAATTCCCCTGATTCCTTAACAAAGAAGACAAAGTTTAAACGTTGGGACCACATCTGAAGCGAAGTAACAACAAAAGGTAACGGAAAAAAGTTTTTTGCCTTACCATTGCCGCGTGTTGAAAGATGAAAAACAGATCGGGTGAAGCAATAGACTGATGTTGATTGGATGAGAGCAGTTTTGAAGTGCTAAAAAACCGAATTTGAACTTAAAAAGCCAAAAAAACAAGTTGTTTAACATTCCTGCGGTTAAAAGGAGTCGGGAGGGGAAGCCAAGCATCGCGAGACAAAGAGGGAGAAGGGAACCAAGCATCGCGAGATTAAGACGTGAGGACTGAATCAGGAAGTGACGGCTAGAAGAGCAGACAAGAAGGAAAAAGGAGAAGAACCAGAAGAAGGTAAAGGGGACTCTAAATACTGCCGGACCAGAAAGGGGACTCTAAATACTGTCGGACCAGAAAGGGGACTCTAAATACTGCCGGACCAGAAAGACCATAACAGGAAGTGACGTGCAGAAAGCAGACAAGTAAAGAAAAGGAAGGGACAAAAGGAAACTACGGCAAGCCAGAAGCAAGGTAAAAAGACTATAACCTTTGACATTAACCATAGAGAAGTCGCGGCCGCCATTTTGGATTTATAAAATTTTTAAACTGCAATATCTCAAAGATTATATAACGTAGAAGGCTGAAACCAACATAATTTGACTTGGCAAGATTAGCTTGTTTGAATGCACTAATTGGTGTTTGATTTGGAAGACAAGATAAAATCGATCTTTTTAAAGAGGCAAAACGGACCGCGGACTAAGATCGAGAGCAGCCACATGGTCCTCTCCTACAATGGCAGCAAAAAAAGAAAAAGAGCTACTAGCCGTTATGGAAGCAATGGAAAAGAAAATGTTAGACGCTATAGGAGAGGTAAATGTTAAAATGAATAATATAGCGGCTCAAGCAGATAAAAATTGCATGGAATTAAAAGCAGAATTTCAAAAATTATCCACAAGAACACAAGATATAGAAACTAAAGTAAAAGAACTGGAAGAAAACACCCATAAGACAATGAGAGAGAACGAGAGGATGGAAAAGATGATGCATTATAAAGATATGCAAAACCACTTGAGATTTCGAGGGATTGAGGAAAAATTGAATGAGGATATTTTTACAAGAATGCAAGAAGCAATAGCAGATTTTTTACAAGAACAGGAAGAAGTTGTTAAAGAACACATGGATCTTGTTTATAGAGTTAATTCTACATATGCAAGAGACAAAAACATACCAAGAGACGTGGTTGTCCAATTTACAATGAAAAGAACCAAAGAACAAATCTACAGGAAGTGCTTTACTGACCCCTTTGTAATAGATGGAAAGAAAATCATAGTAATGAAAGAATTGCCTAGAGCAATACTGCAAGAAAGGAAAAAATTCAAGCGTCTGACGGATAAACTGAAGGAGAAAAAAATCAGATTTCGTTGGGAAATACCTCAAGGACTGAGTTTTTATTATGGCAAATCCAGAGTAGTGATTAAAAGCACAGAAGAAATGTATGCATTCCTGGGAGAGAATAAAGATGATTTTGGAGATATTTAAGAATATATCAAAATGGATTACAAAATACTTACATGGAACGTAAATGGACTAAATTCACCCCAAAAACGTAGAATGGTAGGTCATTGGTTGGAAAAACAAAAATGTAATATAATTTGCTTGCAAGAAGCTCATCTTAAAAACCAAGACCATAAATATTTAATAAGGAAAAAATTGGGAGAAGAATTTTATTCTTTAGCAAGCAACAAAAAAAATGGTGTTGTAACATATGTCAAAAAAGATTTGGAACCCAAAGTAATATTCAAAGACAAAGATGGAAGATATTTAGCTATTGAAATTTTACTGCAAGGAGTGAAAACTTTGATTGTGAACATTTATGCTCCGAATGGAGCTAAAGAATTTTTTTTTAAAGAACTTCAAATGGAATTGGACAATGTAAACTATGATCAAATTATGATGTTAGGAGATTTCAACGGAACTGTAGATAATAAACTAGACAGGCGCTCTAAAAGAAAGGATGAGACGTTAGGGAAGCTTCCCAAAAACTTTTTTGAACTGATAAAACAAGAAAAGTTGGAAGATATTTGGAGGAAAGCTAACCCACAAGGAAAAGACTTTACCTTTTACTCTAACAGACATGACTCACATTCAAGAATTGACATGATTTGGATGACTACTAACCTAACCTTCAAGACAAGAAAAGTGGAAATTTTACCCAGAATAATCTCAGATCACAATCCGTGTTTATGGACAGCTGGGCAGATTAAAAAACAAAAGAGATGGAGAATAAACGAGGACTTATTAGATAATCAAGAAATAATTAAAAAATTACTTGAAGAAACAGACCTATACTTCCAAGTAAACATGCAGAAAGAAGTTAAAATTCAAACCGTATGGGATGCATATAAAGCAGTGATGAGAGGACTATTGATATCGTTAAATGCTAAAGATAATAAAAAGAAAAAAGAGCAATATGAAAATATTTTACAAGCCATTAAAACAAAGGAAGAAGAACTGAAGAAGAAACCAGGGAAAAAGAAACTGCAAAAGGAAATTTGGATGCTACAAGACCAAGCAAAAGCCATTTTGAACCAGGAGATGTACTGGAACTTAAAAAAACTTCAACAAAAAGCATTTGAAGGTGCAAATAAACCCGGAAAATACTTAGCATGGCAATTAAAGAAAAAACGTGAAAATAAATTTATCACTAAAGTGATAAGAGATAATATTGAGATAATAGATAACAAAGGAATAAAAAGAGAATTTTTTAAATACTATGCAAAACTTTTTAAGAAGAAAAACAAAGACAGAAGAAAGATTAAAGAATACCTGCAAACATTAAAGCTACCAAAACCAACAGAGAAAATTAAAGAACTATTTAATAATCCAGTATCATTACAAGAGATCAAAAATGCAATAAATGACTCAAAATTAGGTAAAGCACCTGGACCGGATGGATTTACAGCGAAGTTCTACAAAACGTTACAGGAGTCAGTTTCACCGGTGTTACTGCTATTGATGAACGATATAAGAGTTACTGGAGAGGTACCAGAAACCTGGAAAGATGCATCCATCTCACTGATCCCGAAAGAAAATCAGGATTTGACCAATGTTAAGAATTATAGACCGATCTCTTTACTGAATAATGATTATAAGATTTTTGCTAAGATTATAGCGGATAGACTAAAAGAGCACCTTAAAGAGACTATACAAACAGAACAAGCAGGGTTCTTACCTAATCGACAAATAAGGGACAATCTAAGAGTAGTAGTGGACGCTATAGAATACTACGACAAACATCCTGAAAAGGAAGTGGGCTTTTTCTTTTTAGATGCGGAGAAAGCGTTTGATAATTTAAACTGGGATTTTATGTTTGAAGTTTTAGAACATCTTGAGATCGGTGAATATATGCTTAACTTCATTAAAGCAATATATAAAGAACAGAAATCCTCAATAATAATTAATACTGAAAAGACAGACGATTTTAAAGTTGAAAAAGGAACAAGACAAGGATGCCCGCTTTCGCCGCTGCTATTTATTTGGATTTTAGAAGTTCTACTGTTAAATGTGAAGGAAGACAAAGATATTAAAGGCTTAACAACTAAAGGTTTTTCTTTCAAATATAGGGCCTTTGCAGATGATGTGATGTTTATAGTGGAAGACCCCTTATCCACATTACCACATTTGTTACAGAGAGTAAAAGAGTTTGGTGACTTAGCAGGATTTTATGTAAATAAAAACAAATCGAAAGTAATGTGCAAAAATATGTCAAATAAGAAACAAAACGAGTTACAAAAACTTACAGAATGTGAGGTGGTGAAAAAGACAAAATATCTGGGTGTAAACCTAACTATGAAAAATATTGATCTTTATAAAAATAATTATGAAAAATTATGGTTGCAAATTATGCAGGATATTAAAAAGTGGAATGTATTGAATTTGTCATTGCTGGGTAGAATTGCGGTGGTCAAGATGAATGTGTTACCACGATTAATGTTTTTGTTTCAAACTATTCCAATTGTGAAAGATGTAAAAATATTCAAAGGTTGGCAGAAGGAGCTGTCTAAATTTGTGTGGGGAGGGAAAAAACCAAGAATTAAGATGAAAATAATGTGTGATGCCAAAGAAAGAGGAGGGTTTCAACTACCAAATCTAAGGTTATACCATGATGCAATATGTTTGACCTGGGTAGGGGCATGGACTATGTTACAAGATAGAATGTTATTGTCCCTGGAAGGTCATGATTGTAGATTTGGGTGGCATGCATATTTGTATTATGGCAAAACAAAAATGGACAATATGTTTAAACATCATTATTTGAGAAGAACACTAATGGATACGTGGACAAGATATAAAAACTTTTTTTCAGAAGAGATACCCATGTGGATTGTACCCGCAGAAGTCTTACATCCAACATCAAGATATAAAGGACAAGATTGGCTGAAGTATAGAGACTTATTAATAAGACATGGCAAGGATTTCAAACTGAAGGAGCAGCATCAGATTGATTTTGATTATGGTTGGTTAAGATATAGACAAATATATGACTTGTATAGAAGTGATAAAAAACACGGTTTCAGGGAAAAAAATAATGAAATAGAACAAGTTTGGGAGGAATGTGGGAAAAAATGATTTCTAAAATGTATAAAGTCTTGCTAAAATGGTTTAATGCTGATGAAATGGTAAAAGAACAAATGGTAAAATGGGCGATAAACTTTAACAAAGACATTGAAATGGAATCTTGGGAATTTTTATGGAAAAATGCTATGAGTATATCTACGTGTTATAACTTAAAAGAAAATTGTTTTAAAATGATGTATAGATGGTATATGACACCAAAAAAAATTGCAAATATTGGTCAAAATATGTCTAACAAATGTTGGAAGTGTAAAAAGAAAGAAGGGTCTTTTTATCATATGTGGTGGACTTGTGATAAAGCAAAGACTTATTGGTCAAAAATACATGCAGAAATGGAAAAAATCTTGAAATGTACATTTAAGAAGTTGCCTGAAATGTTATTGCTAGGACTTAAACTAGAAGAGATAAATGTAAAGAAAAGGACAATAATATGGTATATGATTACAACAGCAAGAATGGTGTATGCACAAAACTGGAAAAATGAAAAAATACCAGAGGTGTGGGAATGGTTGAAAAAACTGTTATATATGGCTGAAATGGATAAGTGGACTAGAAAATTGAATAATCTTTACTCAGAGACCTTTCTGGAAGACTGGAAAGATTTGAAAGAATATGTTGAAAAGTATTGGGATATGAAAAACTATATCTATACATGGTTATAATAGCATAAAGGAATAGAAATATATTATATGAATGTTTTAGTTTTAGTTAAAATTAGACAATGAAACTGTTTTTATTTAGAAATACATAAGAGTATAGAAAATAAGAATTGGTGTATAAGTATAAGTATTTTAAAGCTATATAACCGTCACCAGAAACGAAACATAGATATAAGTATTACTATTTTGAATAAAATGGAAAATGTGTTATGCTTCAGATGTGGTGGGAAACCACCAAAACAAGATAAAAATAGAATGTACAAATAGAACAAAATGTTATTTAATATGGAAAAAGGGATTTGTGTAAGGTTAAATGTATTATTTTCGATGTTTTTTTTTTTGAAAAATAAAATTTCTTTACAAAAAAAAAAGATTACATTCTTTAGGATGGCATACATTGGAGAGGCTTTGGCACTCATTTCAGGGTCTTTTCCTTTTGATAAAGCCTGTACAGCGATACACGACCTTGGAACAGGTCAACGTGCGGGACACAGTTATCTGGAACCTGCACACGAGGTTGTTGTCTAATGAGGGTATTTTACCCCAGCATTCCTTGTTATCGTGGACTTCAATTAAGTCTCATGTTTGTGCATTGTACACGGGTCTAGCAGTTTCATCTGTTAGTATATCACTGTAATACAATATATTGGCTGTTTGCCTTTTGTAATTATTTGAGTGATTTTGCATTTGTTTGCAATTCTAGTACACAGTTTATCTTTTGCTTTGTTTCCTTTCTTGTGTATCTTCCCTTTGTATTTTTGCAACAATGGTAGGTGGCAGGCACTGTCTTAGTAGAGGCATTTACCCTCTTCTCGCTCACAGACAGGAGGGAATGCTTCTTCTAAAATGGTGGCCAGTGGGCATGGCACAGTCACAAAAAAAAGCTGAAGGCTGCAGCTTTGTGATTTGTAGCATGCATTAACATTTAAGCGGGGTGTGTGTGAGGAACATAAGCATTAAGTCCAGTCAGTAGCACCAGTGTCTAAGGCTGCAGTCAGATGTGCCTTTAGAGCTGACTCAGCTGCGAATGCCTGACAGATCTAAAGGGCACAATCAAACTACAACATCAGGGAAAGGTCTCGCAGTCGTCTGCACCCCGTGCTGCTCTGCCTCAGAAGTGGAGTAAAAAGTCCAGTCCTAATGCTTGCTGATTGGCTACAGATGTACTTTCCCCTGTCTGATCGCTCAAGCACACTCTCGTGTCATCAGGATGATCTGCTCATTCTATCCTGACTTTGTGCTATTTCCCCCCCACACACACACTTAGCAGTATGTGCCTAATTGCATACTCCATGGGGAACCCTCAGTGCGGAGGTGCGATTCCTTGTTTATGCACAAAGGGAACAAAAGGCCAAAAAAAACCCCACTTGCCCAAACTTGCCATCTGATCAGGCAGTGATGGCCTGATCCTGCAGCTACAAAGGATGTGTGATCTTGCAACACTGTGTCAATTTCCACCAGGGGAAATAGCCTCGCTTCCTCTCCGCATCAGATGGTGTGTGTGACCGCAGCCTAAAATTGCCTAACTGGCAGTGGATGCTGCAAAAATGTATCAGTACCATCTAAATATTCTCCTTCTGAAATATTATTCAGAATTATTTCACACACATATAAATATATGTAGATGTCATCAATACATTAATTGATTAATTAACTAACCGTGCAATGCTAAACAGAGTTACACACTTCTAAGCAGACTGGCTTCAATGGATTTAGAAGGGTGTAGCTATGTTTTGCATTGCACTGTAAAACTCATAACTTTAAATCAACTGAGAATTTTTGGCAATAGAGTGCAAGTCCTAATTATGACAATGACTAGCTCCTTAAAAAAACAAGAATAACTTGAAGCAGTTGAGTTGAGCAGCTGATGTTACTGGGCCAAAGGCCCAATCTGCATCTTCTGTGTAATGTGGCTTCTTTCAGACTGGTGCTGGCTTCTGTTGGCTCAGTATAAAAGCTTGTTGTCTACATCATGTTTAGGGAGAGCTCGAGATGGGGGGGAGCGGCCTCCCAGGGGCGCCAGCAGGGCACCGTGCTGTACTGCGCTGTGCTGTGGGGAGAAAACAGCACCTGGGACCCCCTCCACAGAAAGTAAGGGCGAGTGACTTGGCAGAGGGGGAGGGAGAGGGGGGCAGGAAAGACTGAACGAGCAGGGTAAAAACACAAAACACATTGTGGTTGCCAGGCAGGGCATTCTGGGGACTGCCCCAGGAAATAACAAATGGTTCAGGGGTGGGCGTGCTTCCAACCAGGGGTCATTTCGAGCAGGAGCTCAGCTCTGGGAGTTGGTGCCAGCCTCCCCGCCCCCGCAAGGGGAATGCCTGCTTGTGTCGTGGCTGCAGCAAAATGACCCCGTCCCCTGGAAAGGTCCTTGTTCCTCTGACCCGCCTTCTGAAGGCTTCAGCCACCACTGAACCTATCCTCCCAGAATAGTGGTATTTCTGAGGCTTGGATTAGTAGCGGTCCTTTCTTTCTTTCTTTCTTTCTTGCTTGCTTTCTTGCTTTCTTGCTTCCTCCCTCTCCCTCTCTCCTTCTTGTCTTCTGACATACTTCTGGTGATGTCAGGTGGTGTAGCATATGCAAATAAGTTATGCTAATGAGTTGTGCTAATGAGCTCCTGCACCTCTTTTTCTACAAAATGACCCCTGCTTCCAACCATCTCTCTCCCCCCCCCAAATATGATTGCAGAAAAATGTTCCCTGGCTGCTTTTAAATGCAGATGACTGGATTTTCAGCTAACTTGCTTCTTTTGTGACAATGTGCGTATCTCCTTGGGAAAGATTGAGGGGGGGGGGGGAGAATTTGGCTCCAGTTGTCTGCTTATCGCTAACAGCAGCTCGGAAGATGGGGAGGAACAATTAAACCACCTTAAAACCAAATCCACATAACACAGCAAGACACCATAGTGACCTCGGAGTTAACACTAAATGGCAATAAAATTATGCAGACAGCCGATGCTGAGACGAAGCAATACGAGAACAGATGCGGAATGAGATGCAGACAGAAATTTGTTAGACAGTGTGGGGTCAGTGGAACAGCGGCAGGGAAGACCAATGCAGATTGGACCAAAAATGCTCCTCTACCAAGGATTTCTTCCCATCAAGTTCCCTCCTCTTCCTTTGCATGCAATAAACACTGATTTCATAATGGGAGGGCAGAGACATCTGAGGGCAGGAAAGCAGGGGCAAAACTTCCCTTTATCTTATAGGGAAAGCTCTTGGTGGGCTATGGCAGCAGAAGGCCAGCAGCAGCCACCAACAGCAGGCCATCCTGAGCCCAATGGCCCTGCCAGACATCACTGCAGATATTGCTCTGTTCAGAGCAGGCCAGCCGCAGCAAGAAGAGTGGCTACCTTGCTCATCTCGGACACAGCTGGCAGTAGTGTGGGAGGAAACAACAGATGAACCTCCAGCTGTGGTCCTAGCCACCACTGGTTGAGTCTGAGCTGGGTGGTCCCTGTGGGACACTTAGGTGTAGCCTCTTTATGGGCCATTTCTAGGGCCCATTTGGTCCTTGGAGCAAGTAGGAGTTCCAGTGGTAGTAACAGGCAGGGAATAAATTTCAGTACGTTTTAATGTGCTCCGAATCATAAATCTGCCAAGCCAGTAAACTGGGCTTCATTTGTGTTCATATTAAACTTAGATTTAGTACCTGATTGAATTATGTTGCTGATGAACATACCACGAGGGAAAACAGCTGCTGAGCCCTGCACAAATGAAGACCTGTTTTGGGGATCAATTGTTCACTGGGATATTTATACCCACCTTTCTCACCAATAGGCACCCAAACTAACTTATAACATCATTTCTCCCTCCTCCATTTAATTCTCACAGCAACAACCTTGTGAGGTAGGTCATACTGAGAGGGAGTGGCTGGCTTAAGGTCACCCAGCAAGCTTCCATGGCAGAGTGGGGATTCAAGCCAGGTTTGAAGCGCCCTTCAAATTCTAGTCCAAAAATCTAACTGCTCCCTCAAGATGACTGGGATTCTATAAATCCTGAAAATAAATAAATAAAAAGTCATGTGGTTAGCCACGTTCCTGGCAGGCTTGAAACAGGAGTTGGAAGGCAGGCCATCCCACGAAACCTCAGCGTTGTGTTGTAACACACCAAAATCAGATGGGCCGTATAATTATGCTCTTGCAATAATTCTTCTCTTAGAGCTTCAACCTGCTCTTCTGCTCTTGTGGAGCTGCCAGCCTTCCCCTGTTTCACCGTTTGTTTAGCGGCAATTATGCGGGACTTTGCCTTTGTTAATTGTAAGTCATGGCAGCAATTAGAGAGAGCCATTGGATTAAGAAATAATTATAGTGATTAATTATATTTCTCTTCCCTTAGGGCTTTTTATTCCTCGGTTGCCTAAACAGCAAAAGGCCGCCTAAGACTCACTGCTGAAGGCAAAGTGCTGATTAGAGGGCTGAGGTTACGAAGAGTGCAAAAGGTATTCAAGGTATAGAGTCTTCCCTAGATAGTCCGTTTTGGTTTTTTGGGTTTTTTTGGCCTGGATCCTTGATGATCAAGTGACTTGATAACCTTTACATCAGACTGCAGATGTCTAGACCCTTCTCCCTCCTCCTTCTCTGGGCAGATGCAAAAGAGTCGATTGTCAACAGCTGGTCCAAGTGACCTTCAGTAAACCAAGGGAATGGGATTGGGACAATGAGATTTTCCTCAACAAATGTTGACTTTTTCTACTGCCAGGAGGTGGCCATCATGAGGAACTCGAGTGAATTCCCAGCCACTCCCACAGTAAGCTTTGTAGTTGAACACCATTATGTTTTATTAACTGAATAAAAGCTGTGTAATCTTCCTGACATCTCCCTTACAGGGCAGTCATTCCAAATGCCCGGTTGTTCTTCATGTTGCTTTCCTGGTTAGACTTGATTTCTTATATGATGTGGTAGCTAGAATTTTACCCTCTTCCACTATACAGAGCATTACAAAACTTGCTGGCTGCACACCCAAGGTCTGGATTGTATTCGGTCACTTATTCCAGTTGGAAGGACAGTGATGTCATTATTGGAGAAAGAAAGGATTCCTATTTGTTTCTATGTTAATCTGGCCTTAAGATTGCATTGGGACTTTAACCAAGAAAATGATGTTTCCATTCATTTGTAATTAACCAGCCTTTGGGACAAGGCTTCCAGGGGTTCCCCAATATGGTGCCCACGGGCACCAGTGATTCCTCCAACACCTTTCCACCAAGTGTTTTAAGAAAGTGGGTGGGGCCAGGAGGGGCTTTTGTCCAGCAAAGCTTCTGATTGGCCACTGGAGATTTGATTGGCAGGGCAGATGTTTTAAAAGGTTGTTTTGTCAGCAGCTACCACCACAGCTCAAAGATCTTCACTGTGTGATTGAAGGTAAACTGTGGCAGCTGTTTTATGGCTGGCTTCGCCTCCTGGGGCAGCTCTTTTGTGGCAGCCATTCTGTGGCTGCACCGGCCACGCTACATCAGAATTCCAAAGGTGCCTGTAGGCTCTAAAAGGTCAGGGCCCCTGGATTAAAGGAAGGTGGAGGGAGAGGAGGGATTAAATTGCTCAAAGTGGAGGCAAGCAGAAGGATTCCTTCCCTGGAAATAAATATGGCAATAGTTGGCTCCTCATTTCTAGGGTTGCCAATCTCCATGTGGGGTCTGAAGTTCTCCAGGAATTATAATTGCTCTCCACTCCAGACTACAGAGATCTGTTCCTCTGGAGGAAACGGCTTTCAGAAGGTGGACTGTATAGTGTCACAATCCTGCTGATCTCTCTCCCTTCCCCAAACTCTGTCCTCCAAGGATTCCACCCCAGAAATCTCCAAGAATTTCCCAACCCAGAGCTGGCAACCCTACTCATTCCCCATGTCATAGAAAATTTCCATCAGCAATGTATACTGGCTCCATCCCTTTGGCAGAAAGAGCACAGGGTATCTTTGTACAAAGCTTCTTGAAAGCCAGTGTAGTGTAGTCGTAAGAGTACTGGCCTAAACCCAGGTTCAGATCTCTGTTCAGTGAGTGACTTGGTCACTCACTATCTCTCAGCCTCAGGCCCTAAGCATGAAAAGGAAGGGGAAAATGGATTATAATTTATCAGGGCCCTCACCAGCCCATTACCACAATATGGCTGGCTTATGTCGTTTCAGAAGCCATCTTATTTTTTTTCATGACACATGCTACTGAACTGTGGGATGAGACATTGGGTGCGTTCAGACGGCGTGCTGGAGCCGGCTGGAAACGCCCCACTCCGGACCAGCACAAAGCGCACGCAAGTGGCTCCCTGGCATCTACATGGGAATGTGCGTTGGGCTTTTTAAAAATTTTTGCTGCTTGTGCATGCGCATAAGCAATCACCCGAAAATACAATCTAGCGCATGCGCAAAAGCAGGAGAGCAAAGCCTCTCACTCACCCAAGCTCCGTGACTTCCTTGTGCTGAGAGAACACTTCCCTTTAAACTTTTACCCCGAAACTGGTCTCTGTGGCATCCGAAACGGAGAAGTAGTGGCCATTTTTTTTAAAAAAAATATTTTTTGGAAAGATGTAGAAGCGTTCATGCACATATCGCAGTCCAGACCTGATGGGCATGGTTGGGAGGTCCCTAACCTGATAGGACGCCATCGGATCAATAAGACTGGAAGCACTTTATTGAAATTAGTAGGCACTTTATTGGAAACTTACCGTAATATATTGCTAACTTGGAATTTTATTGTTATTTATTGTTATTGTTGATTTTAATCTGTTTATGATGTTTTAACCGGCGTCATGCCCTTGTAAGCCGCCCTGAGCCTGCTCGCGGGGAGGGCGGGGTATAAAAACAAAGATAAATAAAAATAAATAAATAAATATCGCCACGGTAAAAAAAAATGGCGGTCAAAAAGTGGAAGCCAGAGGCTTCTGCCAGGGGGGCCCCTTAAAGACTCGGAAGTAGCTCGGCAATGACTCCGCGATCACACGAGGAGAAGTTGGCTTGAGCCGGAAGAGGACGGGAGAAACCACCTTGGGACCTGGTCTCAAAAATGCGATGCTTTGAGACAGCATTTGGTCCAGTAGGTGACGGCTGGGGATGAGAGGCAGCTGTGGCTGTCTGAACGCGCAGATTTGAGCTGGCTCGAAGTGTTTCAAACCGGCTCAAATCTGCACGTCTGAACGCACCCACTGTGTGTGTACAAGTTGGTATCATGCCCAGAAAATTTAGGCCTGGGCCCTGCGCAGCCTAACTTACCTCACAGCAATTTTTTTAAAGGATAGAATGTGTGTAAGAAAATCATGTATTCTGCCTTGAGCTCCCTGAGGTGGGATAAAAATGAAACAATGATAATTGCATACAAATGTAGAAGCTGAAAAGAACAGGGCTGCCACAGCTAGCACAGGCTACAACATTCATTCCCAAACACTGTCTGTCTAAAACCCCTAAACATGCTAAGCTCTAAGCACACAAAGCCTCTGTTATTTCTCAAGCTTCAATTCAAGCAGGTCTCTAGAGAGGCACACATAAATGTTCTCAATAAATTCCAATTTCTGACATAGCTAGGCTCGTTGCCACATTTTATCTTGCGCTTTCCTGCTCTTTGAGTAGGACCTTGGCAATACAGCCTTTATCTTCCAGTTACACCAGCTGGGCAGGATAAGAGTGCCTGACAAAGCCATCCCAAGCAGACTGACACCCTCCTAAGTCCGTTCAATCCGATGGCACTGTAAGGGGCCTCTCCACAGCGGCAGTGGCCATCTTGTCTAGCATATAGGACTGGCCTGCCTAGGTTTTATAACACAGTCCCAAATCTTTAGTCACACTGTTTTAATTATTTCCATTATTTTATCCAGAGGGAAACTTCCCTGCCAGGCAACACTGCATCCAAATGACTAGAGGGTGGTAAAAGTAATGTATTTTTGAGCAGGCCTGTAGCCAGGATTTTTTAAGTGGGGGGGAGCATTTAAATTTCTTAGGGGGGGCACTGGCTAATTGAATTAAAGGCACACCCGGTTCCTTCCACACACCTGCCACCACTTGGGGGCCCTGGGCTGGATGGGAAGTTGTGGAGCCTTACCAGTAAGTCAGGGGGCCTAGCCCTGAGCTGCCCCACTGTAGCTACCGGCCTGTTTTTGAGTCGTTTTATCAAAGTGGTAAATAATACATTGTTGATGCAAAATTTAACCGTTCTCAGTTGAGATTTTGTTTCTTATGAGAAACTATAGCAATGAAATATACAGGCACATTCCCATCCATATTTTCCAGAGCCAGTTTGGTGTGGTGGTTAAGTGTGTGGACTCTAATCTGGGAGAACCGGGTTTGATTCCCCACTCCTCCACTTGCACCTGGCTGGATGACCTTGGGCAAGCCATAGCTCTGTACCAGCTGTTCCCTCAAGGACAGTTGTCTCCGAGCTCTCTCAGCCCCATCTACCTCACAGGGTGTCTGTTGTGGGGAGGGGAAGGGAAAAGGAGTTTGTAAGCTGCTCTGAGACTCCCTTGGGGAGTGGAGGGCGGGGTATAAATCCAATCTCTTCTTCTTCTTCTTCTTCCTTGCTATGAATACTGTGGTGACACTGCCACAGAAACTGGCTGAAGAAACTGACCTCGGTACAGTACAGCAACAGATGGGTAGCCTTCTCTCAAAGCGTCCAAGAGGGCTGGAAAAGTTTCCTTGTGGGTGGGGCGGGGCGGGGGGACACTGAGGCTGACACAGGGCTGGTTTGCCTAAGGTCATCAGATGCTTTCATGGTAAGACTTGACCCAGAGATTTGACAGCTGACATCCTTCACTGCCTCCACCCCAGACAAATATCAGTGACATTGCCTTTAATGAGAGAAGGAAGTTGAAGCCTCTCGTGGGATGGTGTGAGCTGCAGGCAAGGTAAAGAGAGATGAGAACAGAAGGAATCATTAATTAAAAATGCTCTTAGTCTTTAATGTTGTTATTACATGGTTGGTTCTTAAACTTCTCAAACCATTATTTTACTTTAAGTGTAACCATTATATTACTTTAAGTTTGCCCATGTGCTAGAGTTGCTCACTTGATGGTTTGGGGGAGTTAAGAGTTTGGGGGGAGGAGAAAAGTCAGCAGAGATGTGATTCCATAGACTCCGCCTTCCAAAGCGGCCATTTCCCCCAGGGAAAATGATCTCTGTAGTCTGGAAATCAGCTGTAACTCTGAGAGAACCCACCTTGAGATTGGTAACCCTACCATGTACAAATAAATTAGCATATAGAAATAAGAACTAGGTTTAATCTCACATATACCCCAGGACAGTTGGCAACCCTACAGCCTCCTTGCATAGGTTAGATAAATTGCACAGCCCATTGACATTCGGCTCATCTTAGATTTCCACAGAAGGTTAGTCCTGTTTGTTCGCCTGGTGCTGCACCAGCACTGCAGAATTTCAATGAGAAGACAGAATTATCGAAATCCCTTTCTTCTAATAAATGGTATTGGCATTTCAGTCCCATGCCTGCATTGATCATGCACAACAGGAGAGACCTAAACAGTCCGTGTGAGTACAAGGTGGTTGTCTCCCCCCCCCCCCCCACCCACTGTGCTATCTTTACAAATTGCAGGGCTCCCTTGGGCTGTTAAACAAAGACTAGTGCCTCTTTTTAAAGGTCTTCTTTGTCACTAGAAGCAATGCAATCTCTATCATGTGTCGATTCTGAAGCACAGAGTGTGTGTGAGAGAGAAACAGCACAATGGTTCCTTGCGGCCATGGAGAGAATGCTTCACAATATTTTTTTCTTCCAATTGGGGTCCCCCCCGCAAGAGTCACCCTCCCATCCATGCGTTACATAAGGCTTGCTCATTGTTGACAGGTAGGGTTGCCAACCTCCAGGTGGTGGCTGGGGATCTTTTACTATTAAAACTGATCTCCAGGTGACAGAGATCAGTTTATATGGAGTAAATGGCGGCTTTGGAAGGTGGACGCTGTAGCATTATACCCTGCTGAGGTCCCTCCCCTCTCCAAACCCCTCCCTCCTCAGACTCCACCTCCAAATCTCCAGGTATTTCCCTACCCAGATCTGGCAACCCTGTCAACAGAAGTGGTAAGATAATTGTGACTGGGCCTCTTGAAAAAAGCATTGGGCCAAGTTCGGAGACCATCTCTTTTGCACGAATACTAAGCTAAACTTCAGAGCTACTTTTTGTCTAGTTATAAGGCAATGCCCCCGAAGAAATACCTAATTCAAAATGTAGATGATGATGTTGATGACAGGGTTGCCAAGTCCAGCTTGGAAAATACCTGGGGACTTTGGGGGTGGAGCCAGGAGAAGGTGGGGTTTGGGTAAGGGAGGGGCCTCAGCATGGTACAATGCCATAGAGTCCACCCTTCAAAGCAGCCATTTTCTCCAGGGGAGCTGATCTCTGTCAGCTGGAGATCAGCTGTAAAAGCGGGAGATCCCCAGGCCCCACCTGGAGGCTGGCAACCCTAGTTGATGATGATGTTTTTAACATACTTTCCAACTAGGGTTGCCAGGTCCCTTCCTTGGCTACCAGTGGGGGATGGGGTGTAGGGTTGCCAGCTCCAGGTTGGGAAACTCCTGGAGATTTGGGGGTGGTGCCTGGGGAAGGCAGGGACCTCTGTGGAGTACAATGCTATACAGTCCCCCCCCCAAAAAAAGAAGCATCCATTTTCTCCAGGGGAACTGATCTTTGTAATCTGGAGATGAGCTGGAATTCCAGGAAATCTTCAGGTCCCACCTGGCGGCTGGCAACCCTATTTTCATTACAGAAGATGGTTTTGTAGAGCACTAACAATACGCATGGCATTTTAAAGAGAGAGGCTGTAAAACAAGACTAGTCTTCTTGAGCATATAAGAAGAGCCCTGCTGGATCAGACCAGTAGTCCTTCTAGTCCAGCCAGCATACCTTTTCCATAATGTACCACCAGCCATCCTGGTAGGCCTATAAGCAGGAAATCTTCATTCAGCATTAAAGCTTAAATTGGACTAAAATGAACACTACAAGGCCCACGTGCTAATTGCAGGGAAGGAGCTATATAGCAATTGGGCTTCTTGGGAGATAAGGAGGCCAGAAGGATATCCTGTGCAGGATGGGATAACCTACGGCTGGCCTCCTCTGAGCATCACCCTGGCAGGATGCCGTCTGAGCAGAGCTGAGCTTCTTCAGTTTCATAGCTGATCCTCACTGCAGGGGTTCAGCAGTTATGATAATGCTCAGCTCTGATCACCTCCAAAGCAGTTCAGGAACATCGGATCTGGCATTATGTAAGCAGAAAGGGCAAAACTGTTTGGCAGACTAAAAGGGTTGTCAATAGGCCCAGAGAAAACTGTCTCGACCCTTTAACAGAGGCCTAATGTGTGGCAGTGGGCAGCTGAAGCTTTCCACAGCATGAGAGTAGATAACATAAATACCATCCCGTTAAGCCTCTATCAGGGTTGCCAACTCCAGCTTGGGAAACTCCTGTAGATTTGGGGGCAGTGCCTGGGAAGGGCAGATTTTCTGGAGGGGGGAGCTCAGTGGAGATGTGATGTCATGAGTTTGCCCTTCGAAGCTGCCATTTCCTCCACAGAACTGATCTCTCTAGACTGGAAATGAGTAAAAATTCCAGGAGACCTCCAGCCTTCATACTGAGGCTAGTAACTAGTGATGCCAGACTCCTGGGGGCCCCCCTGGAATTACAGCTCATCTCCAAACTACAGAGCTCAGTTTCCCTGTAGAAAATGGATGCTTTGGAGGGTGGATTCTATGTCATTGTACTCCACTGAGGTCCCTGTCCTCCCCAGGCTCTATCCCCAAATCTCCATGAGTTTGCCAATCTGAATCTGTCAATCCTATCCCCGACCCCACCGTTGGCCAGGGGGGACCTGGAAGCCCTATTAATAACCCTACCAAGTGTGAGGGAATGCTGTCAGCTCACACACATACCCCCCACGCACCAATGACCCCTTCCAGCAGTCTTTAATTTTTTCCCCCAGAGGACCTTTAAAAGCAGCTCCATTGTTAGAAAACAGCCTGAAGGGGGAAGGTTTGAAGGGGAGTATCAATGGCTCAGGACAGCAGTTATAAACACCACTACCCATACTCCTCTGTAAGACAGTGAGACAATCCAAACCAGACTTTGGGGGGAAAGTAGAGGGTACCAGCCATCCTGGTTCAGTGGGGATTGGGGGTACATGATGTTGTTAGAGATGGATAAGTTCCACCCAGCTTACCTTCATCTTTATTCTTCTACTTCCCCAGTGAATTCTGGAAATTGTAGTTCCTAGAATGCCTCACATTGATAAAGAATCCTCCTGTGCCAGACCTTGAAGTTCAGAGTCTAAAATGACCTAACTGTACCACCCCACCTGTAGTCTAAATCAATTCAATCTAGAATTCTACCATCTCAGTCTAACATCTTATTCTGCATAATGTGTCTTGCCAGTAAGTGATCTCAAATTTATTTCAAATAAATGCTCGCCGGTTGGTTCGATTGGCTAGTTAACTACAGGCAAGTCTTTTTAAATTTGTCTGTATGGAGGTTAAAATGTGACTTTCTCATCTGCAGCCTGATTTGATTGGCACAGCCCTGAATTCTCAGTATAACCCTGGACTCTGTTTGGTGCATAAAATGGATCTACTTGTTGGGGAAGCGTGAGACAGCTCCAGTGAAGTGGGCTGCCTTGCTGCCAATGGTAAGCATGAGGGAGGCTGAGTTAAAAGCACATCACATCTGCAAAGTAACAAGAACTAATGCTGGCCCCAGCAGCCCAACGATTTCATCACGGTGCCTCCCTGGGAGAATGTTGCGACTATTATGAGATATTTTAATGTTACCTGTTTTTGTTTTGTAATTAATGCTGCTATCAGGTGCAGATCTACTATGAAACTAATGACGCTCCCCTAATCCTGGAGGAGCCCTGAAGCAACTTTTTTAAAATGAGTGAATTTTTCAACAAAATTGATGGAGTTTTTAAAAGTGTTTGTTATTAAAATAAGGCTATTTCAGTGACAGAATCAAAAGCCAGTGGGTTGCAGTATTGACCCCATTTTCAAAGGCTCCATCCCAACACCCCGTTCTCAGCCATTCGGGCCTCGAGGTCCTTGCAAGGCCCTTTGGACCTTCTTGGATGTTGCCCTATTGTTGCTGGTTGAGAAGGAGCCCCCATAACAGTTCAGGCTTCAGGGTCCCAAAAATGTAGGTCCGCCACTGGCTGCTATACCTGTGTTTGCTGAATTTTTAATATTGTGATTTACATTTTTATCTGTATTGTTTAAATTTTTAATTATAAGCTGCCTGAAAAACCAAGTATTGACTGAGAGTGTAGGATAAATGAATGGATAGTTAGATAGATGGATAAAAATGTTGAAACAACTTGAGTATTGCTGCAAAAATTCTCATAGCAAATGCTTCTGATTACAGAAGAGGAACTAATGGGAGCCAATTGCCATCTCCAACATTATTATTATTTTTTTGGCAATCAAGATAAGAGAGCAGAATCAGTTCATTTTCTTCCTCTAATGACATGTTCCCCTTTCCCACTTCATCTTGTCAAAACAGTATCTACCTCCTCCCCAGAAATACACACCCATTGTTCTGTACCTAGAACATTTTCTGCTATTATTACAGGTTCTTCCAAAAATATCTTGATTTCCTAACATAACAATGTGACCAGAATCACGCAGCTTGAAAGATTTACACATAATGTATTCAACAAAGAGACTTTCAGTTTACTGCTCATAGAAAACGTTGCTGCAAAACCACAGTTAAGGACAAAGGTGGTCATAGCCACAGATGCCATGTTCAAGAAGGTGTCAAAGGTGCAAGCAGCATCACACATAACACAGTTTCTCACAAAACACCATGGGAAATGTTTGTTTACTGATGCAACATATATATGAAAGAGAACCACAGTCTCTCTGGCACATATATACATATATAATGTAGTTGGTGGAAACACACATTTTCTCATGCGCACACATGGGTTTGGATCTAAACCATGGGCAGTAAACTTCAGTTTGTAAAATTTGCAAGGGAGTAAAAGGATTGTGTATGTGTAAATCTCTTTCCACTTTTGGAGGAGGGGGGGAAGCCAACCCAGGCGTTCCCCCTTCCCAACAGATTACTTGTGCTACAACTAGTTAGTCCCCTCCTGCTGCTGTCACAGGGATGACAAACTTCTGTATTCTTGGGGGGCCACTCTGTACTCCAAATACTGGCCTGTATTTGCCGCACCAATTGATTGCCCCTGTAACTTTAATAAAGTTACCATGATTTATCAACAAGGAATTCTCTGTTATAGAACATGGGTCATGCATTACATACAAAGGTATGTTTACATTTTACCAAGTGCTACATACAGTGAATTGTTAACATCTATAGTGCAGAATATTTCTGTTTCTTACAACTAAAAAAAATCTTTTCATTATGAGGCTGTAAGAAAATTTTATGCCATTTGGATTTGTGGGGCTGCCAGGGGAAGAGATAACATTGCCCCTGGGCTGAATCTGCCCACCAGCTGCTAAATGGCCTTTTCTGCTCGGACAAAGAAACATGCTAACAGTATTGCCCCTTTCAGTAAACCTGTTGAGAGAAAGAGAAAGGAGCCACTGTTACCTTCCAAAGGCCTCTACATTCCTAGGGCCGACACAGCCTAGGGCACAAGGGGTGGATTGACCATCAAAGTTACCAAGAAAATTCCTGTGGGGCAGCTGTCCTGTAAGTCCCTCAGCTGCCCTCCCCAGCCCCATTCCCCTTTTATTTGTAGGGCATTTGGTGGCAGCTCTCACAATGCCACCTGTTGCTGGCACACCCATGAAACTTTCACACCCCTTAATTCTTGTGACTCCATGAGATCTCCCCACACACAGGCCCAAACTGGTGCTTGATGGACAATAACTTTACCATTCCATTCCTATCCAAAGCATCCCTTACAATACAGACCTGCCTGGTAACCTAATCAAGTCTTTAATCAACACTAAATTTCATCTCCACCCTAAAAATCTAGTCCCACCCTCAGATTTTAGACTCAGTCTCACCCCAGGACTGGCCCTCCACCATTGTGATGCAAGATAAGGTTCAGTTCAGCTTCCCTCAGGACTGTTCTTGACTATATTGTACACAACATATGGACCTTTCTCTCTTCCCTGCTACACAGCCCAGCTCTCCCACATCCCTGACTCTTTTGCTCATTCCATGCGCTCACATGGAGTCCCTAGTGATCTTGTCTTTCTCTGCTGGCTGTTTACTCTGGCTCCATTTCTCGTTTGGCCCCTGGGCTTTGCAGCTTCTCTCAACCTCCCTTTCCTGCTAGCCTCATTTGGCTAACTCTCAAAATACCATATTGGTATTGCCTCCTTTCATTTTCATCTTAAACATGATCTCTCTCTCTCTCTCTCTCTGTGGCCCATTATGCACTGACAGAGGACTCTGGAGAGTCTGAGCAGTCAAGCCTTTAAGACTGACTTCGGATTTGTGTGCCTGGCCTATGCACCAATCTTTTTTCTCAGGTGTATTTTTGTGTATGTATTCTGCAGCTGCAACCAAAAACTACATTTTTTCTTAATTGGGGTGGAAACATGATGTGTGTGGGGTGGCATCCAAAGATTTTTTTAAAATTTACACAATTGCCTTATCGTAGTTGTGCGGTAGTGTCCAACAGGCACCTTCCATTTAAATCCTTGTGGTTCAGGTTTTGCACATGCATTTTAGCATTAGTTCCTTGAATGAAAGGGAACAGAAAGGAATGCAGGCATGGGGGGAAACCCCACTGTTGAAACTGACCAGACTTTTTCTGCTGTGTGTGGCATTGCAAGCTGTAATCATTGGCAATATGTGTTTGCAGGGGTCATTTCAAGCAGGAGCTCCGGGGAGCTCAGCTTCGGGAGTTGATGCCAGCCCCCCCCCCGGCAGGGGAATGCCTGCTTGTGTCATGGCTGTAGCAAAATGACCCTGTCCCCTGGAAAGGTCCTTGTTCCTCCGACCTGCCTTCTGAAGGCTTCAGCCACCACTGAAGCTATCCTCCCAGAATAGTGGTATTTCTGAGGCTTGGATTGGTAGCTGTCCCCTCTCTGCCAGCTCTCTCTCTCTCTTTTATTTCTTGTCTTCTGACATACTACCGGTGATGTCAGGTGGTGTAGCTAAGTTATGCTAATGAGTTATGCTAATGAGCTCTATGAAATGACCCCTGTGTGTGTGTGTGTGTACACGCATGCACACCTCTGTTCTCAGTGGACAGAGCCAAGCATTCTAATGTCAACATGATGCTCCCACCAGCCCCTCCCGTGACTGTTTCTCTCCTCCCTTTACTTTCCCAGCTCTCCCCTAGTGCTAAGCCTTGTTCTTCCTTCCAGCTTCTTTTCGCCCACACTGGACCTCCATGTTCCACTTTAACAGGGCCATCTTTGCAAAGCTTGGTCATTTCAGTTTTGGAGGGGCTGGGAAGTTCTTCCTCTTGCTGGCCTGCCAGCTCTCGTGGCCATGGCTGCCTCCCTCACCTAGGATGGGCCCTCTTGGCTGCTGCGGCTGTGGCTGCTGAGGCTCCACGTAGCTGTGGGGTCACTCAGGCAGGAGCAGCCCAAGGCAGCCCTTGCGGGTAGGGAGAGGGAAGAGGAGGCATAGGGGGACTGGGGGGAGGGAGGAACCTGAACATGAGATTTTTTAGAACCGTGCTGCTTTAAGGCTCTTTTGTTTTTTAAAAAGCCCCCCACCCACACTTTCACTCCCCCAAGTAATCTTAAAGCAGAGACCCCAGGATTATGGGAAGGCGTTTAACTACTATTTTAAAGGAAAGTCTGAACAAAGAAGGGGAGAAAAAGGAGAGATGCCCCCCCCCCAAAAAACTTTAAATGAGATCAAGAGCAAAAGAAAAGAGAAGAGAAGAGAACTTGAATGTATTGATTCACACAGCAATTTCCCCCCCTTTCAGATATTTGCAGTTGCAAGTGGGGGGGGGGGTTTGTAGAGAAAAGAAAAAGCTTGAAATATCTGGGTGCCCCTTAAGTGGATATTCAAGAAGGAATCAGGAGTCACGGCACTGCATCCAGACAAGAAGCAGGGCATCTGACTCCATCCTGCTGTTCCTGCCCGGGAGGTCCGGCGGTGCTGTGAATGCAAAGTTGCTCATTCTGCTTCTCTAGCTTCTTCTCAGCTCCGTGCTGTCTTGGCTGGGGCTGGTTGACACTGAGCTGCAAAAGGAGCCAGCCCAGGAAGGGCTGGGGTGGCAGGAGCTGAGAATTGTGCACCGCCTCAGCTGGGGCTGGCTCCTCTTGCAAGAGGCACCAGCCCCAGCAGAGGGGGAGCCCAGCTCTCAGCTCCCACCATTCCAACTGGTCCTGAGCTGGTGAAGAAGTTGGAGAAGCAGAACCAGCAGCTTTGCATTCATCACGCTGCTGGAGCTCCAGGAAGGGTCAGGTGCTTGCACGCCGCTGCTGGTTCCACACTGGTGGCATGGTGGCAGCTGCAGCAGGCCAGGAAACAACCCCTGTCCACATCCTTATCACCTCCCCCTGTCGCTGCTGCATTAGTGCCCCCCCCCCACCTCCAGGAGCAGCTCCTTTTAAAAGCCACATCATTTAAATCTTTTTATTCAGGTGTCTGAGACTAGCATAAGTCATATCATTAGACTCACGGCATTTGTAAAAAAAAAGTTTAAAGTTAAAAACAAGGGGGAAATGGAGCTTGTACAACGATGAACAGGGGGAGATGGCGGAAGGTGCAGAGTGGGGGGCATGGCCTCGCTGTGGGGGGGGGAGGGGCCTCTGAGGGGCAGGAAAAGGGAGGGGGAAATCAGAGGGAATCTGCATGCTTTTGAATAACCTTCGGCTTTGGAAGTGAAGCAAAGGGAAAGTCCGTCACAAAACCACTCTAAAAAAACACAAGGAAACAGTGACCAGAAAGCGAACTGAGAGTTGAAGGGACAAAAATCAATGCAGGACGAAAAAGATAACCTGACAGACGTGGAAGGTGAAAGCGGAGGGAAATGCAGAATGAAAAAGAAAATGCAACAGAGATGCGTGGTGAAAACAAGGGAAGCCACTGGTGCATAAAAGACCTTTCTCTTTTGTGTGTGCCAATTCTTTGCCTCACCCTTCCACATCTTTTGCTTCTCTCTTGTAGACAATACCCACATGTCAACAGGTTAGAGTTGCCAGCTCTGGCTTGGGAAATACCTGGAGATTGTGGGGGTGGAGCCTGAGGAGGGTGGGGATTGGGGAGGTGAGGGTCCTCAATAGAGTATAATGCCATAGAATCCACTACCCAAAGCAGCCATTTTCCCCAGGTGAACTGATCTCTATCACCTGGAGATCAGCTGTAATGCAAGGAGAACTCCAGTCACCAACAAAGATTGGCAATGACAGATGGACTCTGCTTGGACTAGAGATGGGTAAACATATCTAGCTAAAAATGGATCACTCTCCACTAGGAATTGTTAAACCGATATACATTGGACTTATTTAATTGTTTTTCATAGCATTTCTCCTAACTGTATTCATTGCATTGCATTTTGAAACCTGTTTCCAGTCTATCCTTGCATTCAATAGAGAACAAATTCAGTTCAATTAAAAGTTGCCTCTCTCCCGCTCACTTCCACTCTTCCCCCCAAAATATCACCCAAAGATTGCTCCTATGTATGCAGAGACTCAGGATCCCATGCCAAGCTCGGGAGTGGCATGTGTTTCCTTGAATGTAACAACCAGAGGGAATCTGTGATCCCTTGAATGTAACAGCCAGAGGGTCTTTTCCTACTCCCAACTGATCTGTGGTGTGACAGCTTATCGGACACATGAAATGGGGGTACCAGGTCTGGCTCAGGTTTGCTGGCTGTGTTGCCTGGAATGGCAATATATCTCCTGGCTTTTATATTACCTAAATTGGCGACCAGCCCAGAAATTGAAAAACTGGCCAATTGGCAACTCTAGTTCCATGTGCTGGGTGTAACCATGGGTCTCGTTGATCAGGAACCAGATGAGAATTTTGGTCTGTAGAATTTATAAGGGAGCAAAAAGGCCATCAGATCACACTGTGCCTATCCATTGAGTAAGCCTTCTGCCAAGCATCGCAAAAATGCAACTGGGTAGCTGGAATGTGAATACCATCCACGTTGCCCCTACCCAGTTCACTGCCCCAGCTGAGAACTCTTTTGCATGCCACATGTACTCGTAGAGAATGTCCTGAATAGCTGAGAGACAGTGATTTATGCTGTTCTGAACTCCATAACCTGCAGTTACTGGTTCCACCCTGGGAGGGGCTCCAGGGAACAAAGACCAAGACAGAAAAGGATGGGTTGTGTCTCTCTCTCACTATGAGGATGGAACCCTAGATATCAGTTTTGATAAGGAGGAAAGCCTGTTCAATCTTCTTCCAGGGCACATGCGCAGACAGGTCAGGTGCACATCCACCTGCGTTGTAATCCCCATGGTTTGTCTATCCCCTTGTTTACCCCATGCTGCTGCTTCCTCTGCATGCCTGACTGTGGCAGATGGGGAAATTGTAAGGATAGCATGTTGGGGCAACAACAAGAGCAGAGTCAACAGAGGGATATACAAATATGTGTGTGTGTCTGGGGGTGGGGGGTTCCTTTTAATTTTTGTGCATAGTTGAAAAAACCATGTCCATCCCACCTATTTTATATGGTGACTTCCTTTGAGCATCCCCTTCTGCAAGTTTGCTTCCCTTTGCCGTTGTGCCTTCCATGCTGGGTCTCCTTAGGCCATAACGTTGGTCCTTTTTCTGGGACCTCTTTTCTCTTGTGAAGAGGCTGCTGTACTCAAACAGAAGCATGAGAGGTTCCAGTGTTGTAAACCAGCCATACTGACTCTAGAGGGGGGGGGGGTACAAGGATATAATCTGAACTAACCAAAATACCACACAACAGTGAGCAAGCTGATAAGTTCTCCAGAACATCAGGCAGGATCATATTCAGTTAGTGGGGGAAAGTAGAGGAGAGAAAAAAGATGTTTCAAGGCATGGTGGAGGTGCCTTAAGACTGCAGTTTGTGATGTCTTAAAATAGAAACCAGAATGCACTGCTGGCCTGACTGGATTACATGGTAGTGGGAGCAAAACAGTTTTCAAGATGCACCAAATGCTAAGGGGACAGAGAAGCAAAAAATTGGCCATTCTCTCTTTGAGGATGTCAACCCCAGCTGATAATTAAATGTCTCCCCAGCACTAATTTGAACAAAAGGGCCCCTTGTTAGAGGAGGAGGAGGAGGAGGAGAAGAAAAATGCAGTAGCTCTTCGTGAAAGCAGGAGATTCATTTTAAGTGATGGCGCACTAAGAAAACAGTCAATAGAAGCCAAATGGGATAGTATGGTTGGAGGATGAGCAGCTCCCATAAGCAAACTACCATTTGAAGACCATCTTCCAAAACTGGATATTTCCCAGAGACAAGGACTGCCTGTGTTAGCTATCTTTCCCTACTTCTTCCTTTATCTTCCCCTCTCCCCTTTTAATGTTTGTACTGAACACCCAGCCTGATTAAGAGTTCTGAGGAGTTCAACAGCTTGTTCACCATTTTTTGACATTTTGGTTGGTCCTGATAAAAAAGATATTACATAACTTTTTTTAAAAAAAACATGTAATCAAAGTTCAATTGAAATTGAGAATGGGTTCTCTTCGAAAAGCACTGTGTCTTGAGTTGATCATTATTTTGTGTATTTATTTAATTCATTTATACCTTGCTTCTTTCCCCTATGGAGACCCAAGGGAGCTTACATCATTCCCCTTTCCTCCTCACAACAACCCCATGAGGTAGGTTAGGTTGAGAGTGTGTGACTAGCCCAAGTTCACCCAGTGAGCTTCCATGGCATGAATGGGGATTCAAACCTGGGTCTCCCAGGTCCTAATTCTGTGTTAGACGTGTGATGTTCATTTCATACACCCCAAGTCAAGGCTCAACATTGCAGTGACTGAGTAATGAACATGCATGTATGAACTGGTGCTCTAATGTTCCAAACTTAAAAGGGTAGTGAGCAGATTGTGGGCTGTGCTTCAAAGATCTGCATGGCATAGAACAGCCATGCTGGATCAGACCAAGGAGCATTCAATCCAGCATTCGGCTTCCAGCAGACAGAGACACGGGTGTCTTTGGGAGGACATAAGCACAACTTGTATATAATAGACATTTTCTATCATTTGTCCTCTGAGTGTGGCATTCAGACTCTTGTAGGCTCCAAATAACTATCCCATAAATAGCCATTATAAATCCATCTTCCACGAGTTTGTCTGAATCTTTTTAGCATTTTTTTCCTTAGCTGAATCTAGTGCTGTTTGTTGCACATTATCATATGGATACATTAATCTATGGCGCGCAAGCTCTGGGCAGTAGAATTAGCATCAAAAGCTGCAAAAAAAATGAGGGACAATCAGGGACTTTCCAAGGGCTGCAATGGTTAGAGGAACAACTTTGGAAACAAGGTCAGTAGGGATCAGGGCTAGTTTGACCCTGCCTGTCTGCCGCCACCTCACTGTGCGTAGAAGGAGAGGCCTTTCCCATGATAGGCTTTCAGCTGGAGGGGATATTCTTGGAAGGAGGAGAAGCTTTCAAGCATATCATTGAATTCTGCATTCTGATGTTACCCATTCCCAGCAGGGCTGTACCATGTTTGCTTTCTCCCTGAACAAGTAGCTCATCTTGTAGTCTCTGTGGGTCAAACTACACACTTGTGGTTTTAACTCAGGTTCTCCAAAGCCATACACAAGGCTACAGGGAATGACTTTCAAAAAATTAAGGAGATCCCAAACAGGCTCACAAAGCCATTGTGGGGGGGGGGGAGCTCCTGTGCCCCCCCCCCCATTTTCCCATGCCAGAACGGTTCTGGGGAAGTTAATTCCCCATTTTTGTTGCTCCTCATAGAGTGTTCTGTACATGTGGAGCAGCAAAAATAGGGAAATAACTCCCCCCCCCCCCCCGGCACTGTTTCTGTACACCTGCACTATGGCAGCAGGGAGCCTGAGTTGGGTCCGGGGACCTGGACCCAACTCATGAAAAAATCCCAAATGTGTAATTTGGCTGTCTGTCTATAAATCAGGGGCTGGGGGGGGGACCTTGTTTGGGAATGATCCTTTCCTTCATGCTTGGGAGAAGGTGAACTACCAAAAGAAGAAGAAGAAAAAACTTGAGGGATATGAATGAAAGAAACAGAGCCCAAGAAGAATGGTTGCATACTGAGATAACATTGCTTTTGAGACCTTTCAGTGTGGAACTTTCAGGGCTGGTAGACTCATGGGCTCTGATCTATCACTTTCTTCCTGTTTCTGCATACCTGAGTAGGAGAGTGGAATACAGCTGCCACCTGTGCCTGGGAATCTCTGCTGAAGCCCCCATTGGACCTGCATAACAATATGAAACTGGAACCCTGCCAAAGACACAACTCAGGCCCAGACTCTATGTTAAGAGGAGAGATATGGGTGTTGGCCATGAATTCCCCTGGGACATCGTTGGAAAAGGGTATACTGTGACATCACACTACTTTGTTATTGTTGTTCAGTCACACAGTCTAGTCCGACTCTTCGCGACCCCATGGACCACATCACGCCAGGCCCACTTGTCTTCTGTTGTGCTCTGGAGTTTGCCCAATTTCATGTTTGTTGCATCGACAACACCGTCCAACCATCTCATCCTTTGTCATCCCCTTCTTCTTTGACCTTCAATCTTTCCCAGCATCAGGGTCTTCTCCAATGTCTGCTCCCTTCTCATTTGGTGGCCAAAGTATTTGAGCCTCAGCTTCAGTCACACTACACCCCCTCCACAAATGACAGTCAGTGGGGAAATGCTAATGTGACAATGTCATAGGTCACTTCTCTTTTCAGCTACACATTACTGGGGAGATACAGGTTGGACAAGGGCATCCATGTGTGTCAGTGCACAACCGCACCACTTGTGAACCACGGGACTAGATGCAGCCCATGTGCACAGTGGCTTACTGGGGGCGTTATAAATCTCTGCTGCTTGTTTGGGACTGCAGGGACACAAAGCTGGGAAGGCCGCAAAGAAGAAGAGTTTTTATACCCTGCTCTTTACTACCTGAAGGAGTCTTGGAGCGGCTTACAATTGCCTTCCCTTCCGCTCCCCACAACAGACACCCTGTGAAGTGGGTGGGGCTGAGAGAGCTCTGAATGAGCTGTGACTGATGCAAGGTCACCCTGCAGGCTTCATGTGGAGGAGTGGGGATTCGAACCTGGTTCTCCATATTAGAGTCCGCTGCTCTTAAGGACTACACCAAAGTGACTGACATTTTATACTGGGCTCGGCACGTCACAGCCTGCTCTGTGCTTTTCCTGGATCTACTCCCAGCAGCTTTAAACAAACTTGATTGTCGTTGCTTCCACCTACTTACAAGTGATTCCTGGGAAATTGGAAAGTACACAGAATTTTCTATGAGTTCCCCAAATTCCTTGGAAAGGTATGACCATTCAATTAAAGTCTGAAAAATAGACATGGCCTCCTATAGACCAATGGGACGATTAACCGAGTTGTGGCCACAATAACCCTGAAGATATTCTCATTGGGACATACATGCAATACAATATGCCGTGTGGCTATATGGGATGGGGGAGTTCCACTCCACACCCTCTCTAGTAAAAAGAATGTGAAACAAAAAACATAACCAGTGTGCCTCCTGCAGGAAGGATCCTGAAATACCACAGACATTAAGATTCCTAATAACTGTTCCAAGGGTACCTATCTCCACCCTTCAAACTTTCATATTATTGTCACGCTCTCTTCTGTGTTTTTCTTAGTCTTGCTGATAACTACTAATATAGTATAACAAGGAGCGGGGACCCGCGATACTCACGGGGAGGGGGAGGAGCTCCATGTCGAGGAGGAAGCACCCACACGTGAGCCTTCTCCCTCCCCCCACACCAAAAGCGAGGCTTTTTCTGATTTTTCTGCACACCTGGGGAGTTTCCCAAGTGTGTAGGAAAATCTCTCTGCCCCCCAAGTGCCCCCAATGTGTGGATTTAGATATCCGCACACACAGGGGACACTTGGCTATTAGTATATAGATAATATAAGGAATGGCTTACTAGAAATCAGCTAAATTGCTGCCGTTCCTAGATCATCAGCCAGATGCTAGCATGGATGGATGCATGGAGATTTAGCAGCAGCAGCAGCAGCAGTAGTTCAGGGCAAAGAGAACAGAAGAGAGTATGGTAGGGGAATGTGTTGTAGTCAGTCTGTGAGATGTGGGTTTCAGTTCCATGAATCTGACTGGGTGACCTTGAACACATGCATACATGCTGTCTTATACTGAATCAGGTCATCAGTCTATCAAGGTCGATATTGTCTACTCAGGCTGGCAGCAGCTCTCTAGGGTTTCAGGTGGATGTCTTTCAGATCATCTACAACCTGGTCCTTTTAACTGGAGATGGTGGGGATTGAACCAGGGACCTTTTGCATGCCAAGCAGATGCTCTATGCTGAGCGACAACCCCTCTCCAAGGAGAAGTCATTGGCTTGGGTTTTCATCAGGGCCTTTGCCAGGTCTTTCTTGCCTCCCTGCTTCTGCCACAGCCCCAGATGCCCCCTGGCTGAAATGCTGCTCCTGGGAGACGGGAACCTTCAAAAACAGCATGGGGGCAGGGAGTCTGAGGTCTGCAGTGGGAGGGGGAATCCGCGAAAATGCAGCACATTATCATTCAGCCTAATGTAGTTTCGTACAACTGTGATGAAGATAAAGTGGGCTAATTGTGTATCCTGCCCTGAGCTCCAAGGAGAGAGGGAGGGGTGCAATTGTGATAAATTGTGACTTGAGAGTGGTGGAATTAGCTTTTCTTGGTGAAGACTCTCTCTTTAGGGGGCTTCTTCCCCAGGTACCAGCAGATCAAATGCTGGGACAGCAGGCCTTTTAAAAATTTGGAATGGGTGGGGGTACACCAAAAGGTGGATGTATCACAGGCTCAGGCAGGCCTTTCTCTGATGCTGAAACTCCTCAGTGGCTGGGCAGGGTGAGACATATAAAAGCTTCACCGAGAGTTCCTTCCTGCTGGGCTCAGAGAAGCTACAGAGCAGAGTATCCGTTCCTGTCATTCCTCTCATTCAATAGCCTTGCTGTGAAGCAGGAACTGTGCTCAGGTGCCTTGACCCGGGCCTTCCTGGCTGAACTGACTGGCACAATCATCTTTGTGGGCCTGGCTTCAGTCTTGCCGTGGCCCTCAGCTCTTCCCTCTGTCCACCAGACTGCACTCACCTTTGGCCTGGCCTTCAGCACCATGGCGCAGGTTTTGGGCCACCTCAGTCCAGCTGTGACTGTGGCTTTCTTGCTGGGCTCCCACACCTCTCTCTGGAAAGCCATCTTCAGCTGCGGCCACATGTGCAAGATAAAGCGGGGGGGGGGGGGAAGCGAGACTATTTGCGCTGGAGCAATTTGACCCACAGTTGTGTGATCACACAGTTCTGTGAAGCTGCGGGTGCAACTCGTCACTGCATGATCAGATGCAACTGTGGGTGAGTTGGGGTTGGGTTTTTTTGTCGTTCATTTTCGATTCGCTTAAATGGGGGGATTGATGAATTGCAGCTCCACCCTAACGGCTTCCAATGGCAGTATGTGATGATGTGCATACTGAGAAGGGAGGAAAAACAACAGCATGGCGTCAGGATAGCCTGATCAGACTATCCCCAACGCCACAAGTCCGCGCTGGAACGATCACATGGGGAAAGTCCATCTGTGGCCCACAGCAACCCAAGCAAAACGGCTTGCTGATGAGTGTGGGACGCTTGACAGATATGCTCTTGTGATCGCACCCAGCTGGGAGTCATGCCTATCACGTGGCTAATTCTGTGTGTGATCAGGGCCTTCTACATCTTTGCCCAGCTCCTTGGAGCTCTGGCTGGCATTGCCCTACTCCATGAATTCACTCCCAGCGAGGTCCACAGAAGCCTTGGGGTCAATGGAGTGAGTGCTAACCACAAGGGGGTGAAGGAGTGATTGGTGAGCACCAGAAGGGAAGGAAACAAAGGCACCAAAGGCATGCAGGTGGTCATTGTGGTGCGGAGGGAAGGACAAATTTAGTATATGTGTCTGGCTTCGGAAATCAAAAGGTCTAGATGGGAGGGGTGCCGGTGGCCATTTTCGAAAGAGAGTTAGGCCACGGCAGAACCCTGTCTGAGGAAAAAAAAGAGAGCTCTAAGTAACAGCTCTTTTCCAAATCCAAGATGTGAGCATGGCCACAGTACGGTGATTAACTGTTGAGAGAAATGCACATCCCACATTTATAGAGATTTGCTTCTTTACTATCATATGCTCATTAGAATTCTAGTTTGGGTTTCAATGATGGAGCTATGGTAAATTCCCACACAAACTAAGCCCTAGAGAGGGATCCATCCGAACAGCTAAAAATTTTTTTAATGCTTCAGACCACTGAGGAACATAAAATTCTGATTTTTTTTTGGGGGGGGGGGATCTCCAGTCTCCCTCTGCCTTGCTTTTTGGAAATGTGTCATAAGATACCAAATACTCATATTGTTCAGAGGACCTGCCTGGCAGAAGCAAACCTCACGTGTGAACTCAAATTAAAACTGAAATCTCTTACCACTTTTTTGATTCCTTTGTAAAAGAAACCAAAGTGTGGGGATGGCTTCCCTTTGTAGGCACTAGCACTGATCTCTGACCCCACAATCTTTGGTGTACTTTTATCTGTGCTCTGGCTGATGCCACCTTTTATTGAGCAGACAAATCTGTTTGTCCTCCTGCTCTGCTGGATGACTCCCACCACTCCCATTCATTCATTCCTCACATTTATATCCCACTTTTCTTGCAGCAGGGATAAGTGTTTGTTGAACATACGATCTTTATGAATCATTTTAAAAAATCTCATGTCATGCATCCACACACAGCTGGATATTCCGCTACGATTGCACTGCAGCAATGACTGGCAAGAGGGTTTTCCTGTGTGGACATGACTGCTATAGTACAATGATAGTTCAATATCAAGCAATGTGTGGGTGCAGCCACTGTGACCTTAAAATAGTTGTATACTATTTTTAATTATCATGGCTTCCATGAAAAAGTCCTGGGATTTACAGTTTGGTGAAGATGCTGAGACATCTCTTTAAGAACAGAAGAGCCCCGGTGGATCAAGTCCAATGGTCCATCTAGTCCATGATCCTGTTCCACACTGCATCCAACCACTTGCCCTCCCCTTAATTTTTTATTTTTAACAATTTTCCTTTAACAACAAACAACTATATCACGTGGTGAAAAGAAAGAAAATTATACATTTGTCTTCCAACATATCATAAAATGATCTCAATTAAAAAATTTTTTTAACCATGAACCTAATATTCGGAAGTCAACAACAATATTCTAAAGTTAATAACCTATTGCAACTATCCATATCTATACACTATTGTATAACTCAAAAATATAACAATTTTTGGTAATATTTGTTTTTAGGAATAACACCTGAATTAGCCAAGTACACAGTAATAGGAAACCATACAGCTTGAAAATAGTTCTAGTAAGTAATCAAACTTTGACGTAAAGAATAAGACGTATTCCCGTATACAAAATGATTCCACAGCTTATCTTGCCAGGATTCCAAAGAAGGGGGAGTAACTACCACTTGCCCTCCCCTGATACTGACATCTGGCATGGGGTTTCAGAGGTTTACTGCCTCTGAATATTGAGCTTCCCTTTAATCATCATGGCAAGTACCCTTTTCATGGAAATACAGTTCCCATGTTTTCATGGGGAGAAGGAATTAATATTAAACCTCTATGTAAAAGGTTATGTATAGGAATGTTTTGCCTCTTCCTCTTAAATATTATTGAATGTCCCATCCTGCTGATTGTGTAATCTACCTTGAGTGCCAGTGAGAAAGGTGGGCTATAAATAAATAAATAAAACATATACCCCTTGAAGTTTGCAGAATCCACAAGGTTACGATTCTCCTAGCCTAAACACCCAGCAGCCTCTGAAGAGCATCATTTCATACCTAGCTCCTCTTTCTTCCTACTCTGAATCCTCTTCCATGACCACCCTTCCTTGTGTGTCTTGTGAGCCAGGAGTAATAGATCAGATCAATGTGGGTCCCTCTGGTTGAATTTCCTGATCACTCACCAGTGAAAAACAAGTGCACTATCACACTGCTGCTGCCTCTTGATGCTCATTTGCCTCCTGTGGTTTTCTACATTAGACCTCATGTTCAGATTAGTAATGTTGCTAATAACATTTGCATAGCTAAAAGATCTCCAAGCACTAATTATGGCAGCCGGGCTTGCCTTTCTCCCCCACACCTTCCAAGCTTTTCTGTTTTTGTTGGTTACTCCTGCTCATCATTGGATTCCTTTTCTTGATGCTGGCTTTGAGGGGGCGGGGGAATGCCTCTGTTAATTCGGACTTTCTAGTTTGCTTCACGTGAGCAAGAGAAATTGGTTCCTTTTTGTGTCCTGAGAGGACTGGCGGTGCAGGGCTCTTAATAAACAGTCTGCCAAAACAGTCTGCCCTCTCTGCCTCTTCAACACAAGTCTCCATTATCACAAATTTTTCTTTTCATCTTGTTTTCCACTCTCTCTGACCTTGCAGTTTCTCACACTTACTGCTGATGTGAGGCCAAGAGTATTAAATAAGATGCATTTCAGCAATAACAGATCCCGTGTTTTTTTGGGTTTTTTTTTAAACCCTGGCAAGAAGATACTGAAAAGATAAGGGCAAAGAGAGAACATTTCTGTCTCGGTGATAATAACCTTGTCAATCTTTTTGTCTGGAGCTCAACAGATGGCAAAAATCCCTTCTGTTCAGAGCTCTAATGGGCAAGATTTTATTAAAGTCATGATATTTGCAAGAGCTTTCTCTCTCTCTCTCTCTCTGTATATGTTCGCAGGTTTTTGTTTTTTTAAAAATTGGGATTTATGAACACCAGATTGGAGCAGAAGCAGAGGGTTTATCACAAATGGCTTGAATTTGGTAGTGCATACCCTACTTTTATCCCCAGATCTCATTCCACCAATGGATGAGCTGCAGAGATTAAAAAGAGATTGTTGAGGCAATTATAAGAAGAAGTCTATGCTGCTGAAAGGAAAGCACTCGGATTTGTGGGATCCCAGGGTTTAATTTGAGTCAGGATCCACCAGGGTTTCTAGCATGGGTCATAGATCAGTCTTGGGAAATGTGATGCAGCACTAAAGAAGAAAATGTCTCCCTGAGCATGTGCAGAGTATCTTTTATTTGCTATTAAATAAGTTCAAGAGAGGCTGCTTTAGGATGTTATCCACATACCTGGACCTGCTAGCCTAGGGGCACAATTCTCACTTGAGCCAGCATGGTGTACTAGTTAAGAGCAGGATCTGAGTGACTCAGGTTTGAATCTCTGTTCTGCTATGGTAGCTCACTGGGTGATCTTAGGCCATTCACTCTCAGCCTAACCTGCCTCACAGGATTGTTGTGAGGACAGAAGCAGAATGAAGGGAGAATGACATATACAGGTTGCTTACCTGTAACTGGGGGTCTTCGAGTGGTCATCTGTGCATTTATACCTCTGGGGTATAGTGCGCCTGTGCCGACCCCAATCAGTATCTTCTAAAGCGAAAGGGGGTGGGGGTGGGAGGAGTAACCTGCCGAAGCAGAGTACTCTAAAGCAGTTCTGTCCAAATAAACTAAGTCTTTCAAGAAATCCAGTAGAAAAGAAAAATAGAAAATACTGACTGAAGCGAGGAGGGTCCTACCGGTGCAGCCGTCAGAAGAGAACTGGTGGGATTATCGTGCCCCTCCCTTGGTCATGCACACTGGAGCCCTGCATGTGACTGGGGAGAGGGCGCAAAAATCCCTTTCGCTTTAGAAGATACCAACCGGGGTCGGTGCAGGCGCACTCTGTCCCCAGAGGTGTGATGAACAGAGACCACGAAGGAGATTGTAAGTCGCTTTGGGTCCCCATTGAGGAGAAAAATTGGATATAAATATCTAAATAAATAAAGTCCTGTGTTCAAATCCTGTGGAGTCAAGAAAGATGTTAGAAGAGGAGCTGTAACGCTGTGGCAGAACATCAGTTATGCATCCCTGGTATCTCACAGACTATAGTCCTTACCCACAGGATTCTCCCCGACAAAAGACACTGAAGAGGAGAAAGCATCCCTGCTTTAAAACACACCGAAATCTTACCTTATAGAGTAGGCTTCGATATGAATATTTTTTATCTCTATAGGTGGGAGGTGTGTTACTCCAAAACAGCGTTATTAAATACATATCTTGCCTTTACTTTGATTGGGGAATTAGCTACAAAGGATTTGGGACAGGAAACATACAACCTATTCCATTCATGACGGAGACACAGTGATCAGTGGCTTATTGTCTCTGTCTGCCTGTGCATTTGACAGACATTTGACTCCTGGCATCTGGTCAGGAGAAGATGCTTGAGGCAAGAGCCTAGGTGTGTCTATCCTTTGTCTTTACTGAGCAGAGAAGGGGGGGGGGTTCGCACTGAGGATGTCTGACCATGCAGCTAGCCTGGCCCTTGGCCTAAGCTTTCCCAGCTAAAATGGGGTTCTCCTGGCCTCTCAGCAAAAGCCACTGTTTAAGCCAAGCCTGGCTTTTTGTGGGCACTGCTTGTGGAGGTTCAGAGGGTATTTTGGGGGTGTTTCTCTCTCAGGGAAAACCACCCCAGGTACTGGGTCTGTGCTGCTGGTTACAGGTGAGGTACTACTTCTATACAGAAGCTAGGGTTGCCAAGTCCGGGTTATAAAATACCTGGGGACTTTGGGGGTGGAGCCAGGAGAAGGTGGGGTTTGGGGAGGGGAGGGGCCTCAGCATGGTACAATGCCATAGAGTCCACCCTTCAAAGCAGCCATTTTCTCCAGGGGAGCTGATCTCTGCCAGCTGGGGATCAGTTGTAAAAGCGGGAGATCCCCAGGCCCCACCTGGAGGCTGGCAGCCCTAGCCCAGTGGCACTCTTTTAAGACCAACAAAGTTTAATTTGCATGCACACCTCGCCAGATGCAGCAAAAAAATAAAACAGAAATGTTAAGGTGCTGCCGGACGCCTGTTTTATTTTTACTCTTCAAACTCGATGATTGACATCTGCTAGGAAATCCGATAGTGGTGGATCTATCGATAATATTATATCGACATCCTGGAAAGGCGGGAGACTGGCTGCGAAGCGGAAGCCTCAGCTTAAGGGTTCAGCAGTCCCACTACTCTCCTGCAACTTCGGATAGCCGTGTCTTGTGACTCCTTACCGCAGCTCGAAATTGGGTTCCCCAGTTACTTCTGATGAGAGATTCCCCCTTCCCTCTCTCCCCGGCCGGATCGCAGAACTTCCCTGTGCGGACGCCGCAGTCCGCAAATAACAGCACCTCGCTGAAAGGCAGGGTCTGCAAGCAAGACCAGGAGCCGCAGCACAATTGCTGACGCACAGAGGCCCCGCCGGAACGTGGCCCTCTCCGAACTCACCACAGCCAATCGCTGAGGACGACTCCCACGGGGCGTCCAATGGGGCACCAGGTGAAGAACGTGGTTGGCTCAACTTGCGGTATGGACGGGTGCAAAACTTTCAGCACTCCAAAAAGGATTACGGGGGTGGGTTGTTTCCCAACCCTTTTCGCTACGGAGAGAGGATTGTTTTGTTTAACTTTTATTTAGTATTTTTATAGGGCATGCTACCACTTTGTGGTGCACGAGTCAGCATGATAGATAGTATCAAAGTAGTACTGGGAAGACGCTGTTTCAAATCACCACTTGCCGTGAAACTTAACTGCCTGACCTTAGTACTGTCTCTAAGGCTACTGTCTCTAAGCCAAACCTACCTCCTATGGTTGCTGTCAGGATAAAATGGAGAGAGAGAGGGGCCCATTCTGCATCAACATTCCCTCCGCTGTTTTTCCAAACCCAGGGTGGAACAGAAATTCCCCTCTGCATCGCATGCCGCTTTCACTCTGATTGATTGTGGATTTTATGGCAGAGTCCAGGCTGCAGCCTGCTTTCACTTTGTTTGGTCTCTCAGCTTTATGATTATTGTCTGCATAGATTTATGGCCATCCGATGTGAGTTTACAGTCAGTACAGCTTGGCCTGGGGTATTTGAATGTGGTTTTGAGCTGTATCTTTTTCTGTTCCAACGTGGGTTTGGTTAAACAATGGAGCGAATGCTAAGATGCAGAATGGGGCAGGGAGAATGCTGTATGCCCCCCAAACTTAGTGGAAGAAGAATAGGATAAAAATGCCCTAAAGTTTGAGTCCAGCAGCACCTTTAACACCAACAAAGTTTAATTCTGGGTATAAGCTTTAGTGTATGAGCACACTTCATCAGATTCGTGCTTGCACACAAGAGCTTATACCCATAATTAAACTTCGTTGGTCTTAAAGGTGCCACCGGACTCAGACTTTGTTCTGTTGCTTCAGGCCAACACAGCTACCCACATAAATGTCCTAAATAGTAAATGAATACTATTTAGTCTAGTACATAGGCGTCAACTATGGGGAGGCTCGAGGGCTCAAGCCTCCCCCGAAATTTCCCCGGGGGGGACTGAGCCCCCCCCGGGAAAATGGAGCAGCCGCCGCCGCCTTTCTCTTTCTCCTCCCCCCCCCCCCCCGCCTGGCTGCCTCCATCCCTCCCTCCCTCCATCTGTCCAGGGGCCAGCTAAGCAAATGCCCAGCTGGCCCCTGGAGGGAGGGAGGGAGGGATGGAAGCAGGAGTGGCCAGGTGAGGGGGGAGAGAGGCAGCGGCGGCAGGGACATGGCAGCGGGGCAGCGGTGGAGAGAGGCAACAGCCGCGGGAACAGGCAAGAGCCCCCCCCGTACACAAGAGCTGCCACCACCACCGCTGCCTCTTTCTCTCCCCCCCCCCCAGCCTGGCTGCCTCCGTCCCTCCCTCCCTCCCTCTGTCCGTCCAGGGGCCAGCTAAGCAAATGCCCAGCTGACCCCTGGACGGAGGGAGGGAGGGATTGAAGCAGGAGTGGCCAGGCAGGGGGGGGGGAGAAGGCAGTGGCAGCAGGGACAAGATCCCAGCGCGCGCACACAAGAGCCCCCGCCCCCCCTGGGAATTTAAAAACTCAACGCCCCTGGTCTAGTAGTGTGGTCCTATGCAGAAATAAGTCAATGGGGCTTTCTCTCAAGTAAGTACATAGGGCAGGGGACAATTTCTAGATGAGAAATGGTGCCTAGAAAGGTATTAAGCAGCTCAAATTGGTAGCTGCACTGAATATCAACATCATTCATCTCCTTTGGCCTTAAGTCTGTTTTTCTCTCACATTAATTTATTGTAGTGCATACATATTAAGATAGCATGACAGATAATACCTGGCGGGGGGATGTACCATTTCCCGTCATTCTCCCTACCTACTGCGCTGCCTGCCAGTGTGCACCAGCAAACCCTTTATCCATCCTACTAACAGTGCTAGCCTGTCTCCAAGATGATGGACAAGCAGTCTATCCATGGCTTGCTCATATACTGCCCTGTGCGAGCAGATTGTCACTGTGCCTAGCAGGCTCAGCGCTAGAGAGAACAGAATACCAAGTAAACCAAAGCCACTGCTTATACAGAACTGAAGCCTTCCCGAATCCAGTGAAATAGCCATCTGGTTGAAGTGTAAATTAAATTTTTGGAAAGCCCTTATCAGTACAGTCCTCTGGAATAAAGATCTAAGTGTCATTGCGTTGCTCGGCATCTGGATATGGTTGGAAGGGATACGACACAGCACCCTTGCTGTAGCTTAACAGGTCTGGATCTGGTGAATAGTTGGATGGGAGAGCTTGCAGGAACCCCACACACATTTGAGTTTCATGATGGAGGCAGGGGAGGTGAGCCAATCACGTAATAAATATCTGCTGAATCACTCTTCCTTATATAGAATCAGGCCATTGGTTTATCCAGGCCAACATTGTCTCATCTGACTGGAGGCAGCCTTCCAGGGCTCCAGGGAGAGGTCTTTCCCATTGCCTGCTACCTTATCCTTTTCACTAGAGATGCCAGGGGTTGAACCTGAGACCTTCTGCATGCAAAGCAGCTGCTATAACCACTAAACCTCAACCCCTCCCCATTTCTCATGCTGCCTTAGGGCCTCATTCAACAAGGTGTAAAATGCAAGTCAGGTTGGGGTTTCAGCCCGAGTTGCAATTCATGTCTGATGGGGACTCACCTGCAGAATAGTATGTGTGTGTGGGGGGGGTGGAATTGGCTGTGTGGAGCACAGTGTGGCAGCAAGAGGGGCTTCAGCCTTTCCTCCCTTCTGTCCTGCATCACGTTCAAAAGCAAAAAATGCAGGGCCGGATTAAGGCCAACTGATGCCCTAAACACAGCCCAACAACAGTGCCCCCTCAGCCCTTCCATTGCTTAACTGACGGAAACAAATGTGATATCTGATGACACCTCCAAACCAAACTTTTAAACTTTAGTCACTACCATGCCAAAGAAAACTTTCTTTAACAATGCAGATTAAAGTCGAACACTGCAGATCAGGACAATTACAAAAAAATTCTACTAAAGTTGAGCATGGAGGTGAAAGAGTTAAGGGCATGATAGCTAGGGGGAACACTCTGCTGTGCCCCCCTTCCCGTGGTGCCCTAAGCACGTGCTGGTTTTGCTGAATGGTTAATTCAGGGCTGAAAAAATGGCTGGGGGGGCCCCTTCTATTTTTCACTGTTGAAAACGCACAGGATTGGAGGGAGGGAAAGCTCAGGCACCTCCTGCTACCGCACCATGCTCTGCAGCCAATTCCCCACCACCACCACCACCACCGCCATGGCTGTCGCTATTCTGAAGGTGAGTTACAGTCAGAGGTGAAACTCAAGTCAGGTTGGGGGAATCCCCAACCCAATTCATGTTTCACGTCTTGTATAATGAGATTTTTTGTGTACAGAAATTTCTCTTTCCTTTTTTTTTTTTGCAATAGAATTTTATTTTTCCATTATTTTCAAATGCAATTAGCTTTTATACATATTCCATTCTCTATAAAATTGCATAGTTAGCTAAAAAGATATAATCATTAAATGACTTCCCACCCCAACTGTACCTTCATATATATCAACCGGTAAACATGTATTTTAAAAGTATTTGCCCCCTAAGGTAACATTTTGAGCTATTATAACTTTTGTACATTTAAAAATTATATTGATTAAAAAAGAAAAAAAGTTTAGTTTCACGGCTAACTAAAAATTCATTTTTTTTGTGGTATGATTCTGTCCCTCTCTTCAGTAGTTAGAAAGTGTAAAAATAGTGTCTTTCATATTCCACTCTCGCTCCATATATTCCTTCAAATCTTTCCAATCTTCTGAGAACTTTGCTGAGTCTTGATTGTTTAATTTAAAGTGAAATTTCTCTTTCCTGAGGCAGCAAGGGGAAGGAATGACTCAGCAGATATGTGCCCGAGAGGAACACCAGCCAACCAGAACATTTAGTCCGTCTTCCCACCGAGCCTTGATTGGTGTCCCTGTGCACAGTGTGCTGCCTAGGGCTGCCAAGTCACCCGGTAGAGCGGGGGAAACACCGATTTTTCATGCTTACCCCCGCCTTTTCAAAGCTGGCCACCGGGGGGAGGCAATGGCTGCCAACAGGAGGGGAACGTCGGAGCCTGCCGGGCCCTCTCCCTTCCAGGCCTCTTAAAAGGGAAATGTCTGAAGAGCCTGCAGTGAAAAGCCTCACAAGACATTTCCCCTTTAAGAGTTAGCAAGAGAGCCCCGCCCAGAGATTAACGAGGGACTAAGCTCTTACTGAAGGGCCTGCTTTTGCATGCGGCTGGTGTAAGATTGAAAGGTTGCTGCTGGGCCTGGGGTAAGTGCATCTGCCAGCTCTTTTCCTACTAGTTAGAACTGGGTTGTTGGTAGTTTGGACTCCAGCTGCTGTTTTAGTTGCTCCTTGCCTTGTTGCACAGCACATTTAAGAAGGTTTTGAAGACATCCCATCCTGCTGCGTCTCTCTGGCCTTAGGGCAGACCATTTACAGTGACTACACTTTACAAAGGAGACAAATACCGCACCTGATCTCAGTGCCTCTTCCAATCCAGCAAGAGGGGGCAGTGTTATGTAGCCTTCACTGGACTTGGAAACCTTTTCTGCTGATATACAATGTATGCCCTATATACCAAGAAGGCTCTACAATCCAGCAGCTAGTGGAACATGTCCCTTTCCTTTGCTTTGGAGTGATTAGTGGAATCCACTCCAATTTATATAAACCAGTATGGTGTTTTGCTGGGGTAAAACGATTAAATTAGACCTCTGCCAAAAGTCCACATAGCAGAATACTGTGACTCCATCTCTTCTTAGATAATGTCCCATTTAGTTGAACATGGATTGCTGTTATTTTATAGTACAGTGGAAACTTTCTGGTCACATACATACTTATTAACTCTCTATAAAAGTGCCTGCAGTCCATTCTAGATATTTCTTTTTTGCATCATCTAGTTGAGGGTTTTCAATGATTCTGTTGAACCCTATGAACCAAATCATTCTTCCTTTCCATCTATATATATTGTCAAACAATTCTAACCTATTTGCAGTATTAATGTTCTGTGAATGTAGTTTGCTATCACCTCTATTATTTATTGAGATTTCTATTAATGTGAATTGTCCACCGATGTGCAACTTCTGTCATCACTGCAGACTTTGGAAAAGTCACTGCTTCTTTATCTATCCTGCTGTCCTCTGTACAGAAGCCAGTTTTCATTATGAATTACAATGATGCCCAGGTCAACAGTGCCACATTATGTATTTTTTTTTTCAAGATACTGGGTGACTTATCTCTGATTTGCTTATCAATTTGCTTTAAAACCACTTAAATATGTACCTTAAACACAACGTCCTAACATGCATTTATATGCCTGGTTTTACACATCCATAGTTCTCTCTCTCTCCCCCTTTCTTTCTTGTTTCTGTCTGTCTGTCTGTCTCTCTCTGTCCCCATCCAGCAGAGGTCTATCAGTGGCTATCAGTGGCTATTATTAGCCACAAGGTCTAAATGGAACCCTTTGTCTGGGGCAGTGATGCTCTGCATTCTTGGTGCTTGGGGGGCAACAGTGGGAGGGCTTCTGGAGTTCTGGCCCCGCTGCTAGACCTCCTGAGGGCACCTGGTATTTTTGGCCACTGTGTGACACAGAGTGTTGTACTGGATGGGCTGTTGGCCCGATCCACTGTGGCTTCTCTCCTGTTCTTATGATATGAAAATCATATTTAGCACTTGTGTAGCACTTAGTGCTTCATATTCTGCCGAGATGAGGAAGGATTCAGTAGGGCCGTTGCTCAGTGATAGAGCATCTGCTTGACATGCAGGAGGTATCAGCCTCTTCAGCTAAAAAAGGATCAGGTAATAGGTGACATTAAAGATCTCAGCCTGAGACCCTGGAGAGCCACTACCAGTCTGAGTAGTCAGTACTGACCTTGATGGACCAATGGCCTGATTCAGTATTAGGAAACTTCATGAGTTCATGTGTCAGCATGTGGAAGCAACATCACATGATGTGACATCACAAAATGATGTCACTTCCTTTCTCCTGGCTCCACCCCCAAAGTCTCCTGGCTCCACCCCCAAAGTCCCCAGATATTTTCCAAGTTGGACTTGGCAGCCCTACACTGGGCTCTCAGGCTTTGTTCTGTTGCTGCAACAGAGTAACACGGCTGCCCCTCTGGGACTACTTTCAGGCATGGGCCACGCCCTATCCCAGCATTAGGTCCGTGCTGGGATGAGATGTAACAGGCGGGTACGGTCTCTGTCCTCCCCGTTTTCTTGCTCAGGCTGACTTCTTGGAATTCAGCGCCACCAGTTGCCCTTGAAACCCCCTGAAAAGTACTTGGAGAACCCTTAACACGGAGCCATGGATAACACAGATTTGGCAAGCAAACCCAATTATTTAGAGCTAGGTGGTGGCTTGCTGGGTTTGGAGCAACGGTAGGAATCCAAAGGTTAAAGTGAAACCCACCTTTTCCCAGGTCTGGCTGAGTCTTCAATGTTACCGAGCTTTTAGAGAGACACCTGCTGGTGGGGATCATATAACTCCACCGGTCGGGAGAGAACTAAAGCTCTTGTCGGTGCTTCCTTTTGTTTTCAGAGAAGGGGGTGGGTACCAGGACTTGCAAGGGGCATCTCATTTTCTTCCCCACTATTTCCTCTCCTGAAAGCCCCCACTTTATCTGCCTCCTTTCTTCAGCTTTTCTTCCTTCCCTCCCCTTGGGAACCTTTCCCTGAGAAGATTCTGCGTAGTTCCAGTTATCAGACTAGGCTGAGCTCGGTTGTGCAGCGGGGAACTCCCATGGACTGGTGGGAAGCACCTCACTTTCTCCTGTATTTCCCCACACTAATGCCTCTTTTCCTTCCCCTAGCAGCCCCCATATTGTCACCTTTATCTGCTTCCTTCTCTCCTCCTTATTCACCTACCAACTTACCTTTTATCTGCACCCCATCTTCGGCTATGTATATTATTTATTTGCTTTATCTGTACCGTGCCTTTCCCCACAATGGAGACCCAAAACAGCTTACATCATTTTCCACTATCCTTTTTTATCTTTACAGCAACCCTGTGAGGTAGGTTAGGGTAAGACCGTGAAACTGTCCTGAGGTTGTTGCGGGGAGCAGAAAGCAGTGGCTTAAATGGCTCCAAGCCATTTTAACCAAACAGCTGCGTGGCAGGAAGCAGAAAACAGGACTCCGTTGGGGCTGGAGCGAAGCGGAGCACCGCTCCGCCAATGAAGACGCTGGGGGGCGGGCACATTACAAAGCCCCGCCCCCAGCAGGGCCACTGCTGGGTCGGACCCCCTCCCACCCATCCCTGCTCAATGTCCCCGAGCCGGCGGCAGGCTGCCGGCCGGGGAAAGAAACCCCCACCCACCCCTGCTCAATGTCCCCTGGCCAGCGGCAGGCCGCCGGCCAGGGAAAAAACCCTCTCCCCCCCCCCGCTCAAAGAAACCCCCTCTCATCCACCCCCGCTCAATGTCCCCAAGCCGGTGGCAGGATGCCGGCCGGGGAAAAAACCCTCTCCCACCCCCTCCCGCTCAAAGAAACCCCCTCCCACCCACCCCCGCTCAATGTCCCCGACATTGGGGGAAAACCCTCCCCCACCCCCCGCTGAATGTCCCGAGGAGCCCCCATCCCTTCCTCACCATTCCTGGGGGGGCAGGGAGGGAGGGAGGGAAAAGCTGGGCCCCAGTGCCTAAGCAAGGGGGGGGGAGAGAAGCACCTTGTCTGTTTGTCTCTTTCTTTCTTTCTTTCTTTTTCTTTCTTTCTTCTCTCTCTCCCCCCACCTACCTACCTGCCTGCCTACCTTCCTTCTTGTTCCTTTCCTCCCTTTCTTTCTTTCTTTCCCCACCTACCTACCTACCTTCCTGTTCCTTCCTTTTCTTCTCTCTCTCTCCCCCACCTACCTACCTACCTTCCTGTTTCTTCCTTCTCTTTCTTTCTTTCTTCTCTCTCTCCCCACCTACCTACATACCTGCCTACTGTCCTTCCTGTTCCTTTCCTCCCTCCCTTCCCCCACCTACCTACCTACCTTCCTGTTCCTTCCTTCCTTTTCTTCTCTCTCTCTCTCCCCCACCTACCTTCCTGTTCCTTCCTTCTCTTTCTTTCTTTTTTTCTTCTCTCTCTCTCTCTCCCCACCTACCTACATACCTGCCTACTGTCCTTCCTGTTCCTTTCCTCCCTCCCTTCCTTCCCCCACCTCCCTCCCTTCCTTCCTGTTCCTTTCATTCCTTCCCCCTCCCTCCCTTTCTTTCTTCTAACACACTTCCAGTGATGTCAGGGGTGTGCGGCCTTCTGACACTTCCGGTGACGTCAGGGGGTGTGGCATATGCAAATAAGTTATGCTAATGAGCTCCTGCACCTCTTTTTTTTACGAAAGGACCCCTGCTTATCATGCTGGCGCACCTGAGCCCTCAGATGATGCTTTATCCTCAGCAGCAGGTCCAGACAACTGTAGTGACTGTCTGAGGCTTTGGGTGAATTTCTGATGCATTGCGGATTTGTTTCAAAGGCTGATCTGAGTTCTCTGAGGGCTCCCAGTCAATCTGCAAGTCACTCCATCTATATAGGCTGCCATCCCATATGCATTTTCCTGGGAGTGGCATTGAACACGATGGGATTTCCTTATGAGTAAGCATGCATTGTTATATGTACTAGAACAAGCAACCAGGATATCTAGGAATGACTACTGAGTATTGTTCTAGGAGCCAGCTAGCATCACTGATAAAGTTTAGTATATAAACTCAAAAAGCACTACCTATAGAGTATAAGCTAGGAGTCTGAATAGGTTCTTATAATTCAGACACTTTTAAATGGATTTTTCCCCTCCTGTAGCCCTATGGCTGCACCTGCTGCCGTGGTCCCAGGGCTTAGTCAGTGGTGAACTGCATATATGCCAATCATTCCACACCAGCACAGAATGTGCTGAATGTTAAGTACAGCGAAAAGAAGTGAATGCAATAAGGAATGTTTGGAAGCATTTGGGAAACACTGACTAAGGTTGAAGGAGATTGCACAATAAGATTGCCAGTATCAGGGCCAGGGTCTGAATATCCTTCCCTTAGAAGCAATAAATTAGGATAGTAAAAAATGCAGAATATGTTATATAAAATGAGGGAAATTTGCATTATCTTACACTTTCCCCCCATGCTGTTGTACAAAATGGCACTCAAGCTGACAAGCATGAAAATATAAATTCAGAATCACATTTTTAAAAAATTTAAGAAACACAATTGCAGTAATTAGGAAAGCAGTATACAATAAGAAAAATTATGACACCAAAGCCACAATTAAACCACATAAATAAAGCAGCAATAAAAATCCAAGCCATTTGGGAGCCAAAGCAGCCCAGCAGCAGAATAAAAGTGAGAATGAAAAGAGGCAATAAAAACACTGACAAAGAGGTAGACACAGCCTCCACCACACCTCCAATACTAGTTCTCACTGAGCTCCTGAAGATGGGCTTCTTGGACAGGGAATTCCAGTGTTTAAGAAAGCCAGTTTGGTGTAGTGGTTAAGTGCACGGACTCTAATCTGGGAGAACTGGGTTTGATTCCCCACTCCTCCACTTGCACCTGGCTGGATGACCTTGGGCAAGCCATAGCTCTGCACCAGCTGTTCTCTCAAGGACAGCTGTCTCAGAGCTCTCTCAGCCCCACCTACCTCACAGGGTGTCTGTTGTGGGGAGGGGAGGGGAAGGGAAAGGAATTTGTAAGCCGCTCTGAGACTCTCTTGGGAAGTGGAGGGCGGGATATAAATCCAATCTCTTCTTCTCTTCTTCTTAAGGGGCCAATTGCTGAGAAGGCCCTGTTTGTATAACATGAACACCATTTTGCTTCTGTTGCTGTCCTAGGTATAAAAGCTTGGTGACCTTTCAGGGGTCAGTCCAGGTGGCTCAGCTCAGCTGATAGCTTTCAAGATTCCTCGCAACTAATGAGGGTTTGAACTTTTCAGTACAGAGCATCACACGCTATTGAATCATGCAATGCGGTTGAGTTGCCTTTAATGCTGAACTGGGATTATGAACTGCTAGCAGGTACACATTCTCTGCCTCCTAAAATAATGAATTGCTAGAATGATCTAGTGTTGTTCCCTCATAAATGGCATCAAGGGTTACATCAAGTAGAGATAGAGAGACTCGAGTGTATTGATAGCCAAATAGTATCCTAACCTTCTCTCTTATCTCTAACCTTATCACTAATCTTACTTCTTATGTCTCTTTTTTGAGAAAGTTACTACCTTGCTGGATCAGGGGAATGCTGTAGACATTGTTTATGTTGATTTCTGTAAGGCTTTTGATAAAGTTCCACATAATATTCTTGTTGACAAATTAGTAAAATGTAGTTTGGATCCTCTTACTTTTAGGTGGATCTGTAACTGGTTGATTGTACCCAAAAAGTGCTTGTTAATGGTTCCTCGTCCTCTTGGAAAGGAGTGACAAGTGAGTGTCTCAAGGATTTCTCCTGGGACCTGTTTTGTTCAATATCTTTATCAATGACTTGGCTGAAGGAATAGAGGGAATGCTTACTGAATTTACAGATGATACTAAAATTGGGAGAGGTAGCAAATACAATAGAAGACAGAGTCAGGATACAGGATGATTTTGACAGGCTGGAAAACTGGGCTGAAACAAAATGAATTTGAATAGGTATAAATTTAAAGTTCTGCATTTAGATAGGAAGAATCAAATGCATAATTATAGGATGGGAAGACTTGTCTTGGCAGTAGCATGTATGAAAAGGATCTAGGGGTCTTAGTAGACCATACACTGAATATGAGTCTGCAGTGTGATGTGGTAGCCAAAAAGGCAACTGCAATTTTGGGCTGTATCAACAGAAGTATAGTGTCCAAATCATGCAAAGTGATGGTATCACTTTACTCTGCTCAGGTTAGACCTCAGCTAGAGTATTGTGTTCAGTTTTGGGCACCACAATTTAAAAAGGATATAGACAAGCTGGAACATGTCCAGAGGAAGGCAACAAAGATGGTTAGGGGGTCTGAAGACCAAGTCCTTTGAGGAAAGGTTGAAGGAGCTGGGTATGTTTAGCCTGGAGAAGAGGCAACTGAGAGGTGATATAATAACCATTTTCAAGTACGTGAAGGGCTGTCATATAGAGGATGGTGTGGAGTTGTTTTCTGTTGCTGCAGAAGGTCAGTTCAGAACCAGTGCACTGATATTAAATTAAAAAGAGTTTTTGGCTAAACATTAGAAAGAACTTCCTGACAGAGCAATTCCTCAGTGGAACAGGCTTACTTGGGAGGTGGTGGGCTCTCCTTCTTTGGAGGTTTTTAAGCAGAGGCTAGATGGCCATCCAACAGTACTGCTGATTCTGTGAACTTAGGCAGATCACGAGAAGGAGGGCAGGAAGGGTTGCCTCAGTGCTTAGTTCTTGTGGCCTTTTCTTACATACGTGGGATAATGCAGGTCGCCACCTTGGAATCAGGAAGCAATTTTTCTCCAAACCAGTGTGGCTGGGGATCCTGGAGGTTTTTTTTTGCCATCTTCTGGACATGGAACAGGGGTCACTGAAGGTGTGGGGTGGGGGGTATTTGTGAATTTCCTGTGTTGTGCAGGGAATTGGACTAGACGAGCCTGGATGTCTTCCAACTTTATGATTTGATGATCCCTCCTGTCCCAAATGATTTCTATCTGCAAATCTCTACAGGTGCCATATTTTTTTCCCTGAATCTGCTCCCATGCCAGTAACAGCAGCTAGGCATATAGACGTTCAGTGGATGAATCTCTCCTTACCATTTATCCCCATGCAAGTGAAGGTTTTGCTGCCTGTATTTTTATAAGTAAGATTACTGTTATAAAAGTATAAGAGCAAGGTTGGAGAAAAGGTGGCAAGTCTACCCAAAGGTAGCTCTAAAACTGCTGCTGCTATTGAGTGAGGCCTAGGAAGGGTCCAGATGCTTCCAGCAAGGTGAAGTGGCTAGAGCGATCTGGAAGACTCAGGTTCAGAACCTGACTCCACCATGAAGCTTGCTGGATTACCTTGTGCATCCCCTTCCTCTTAGCTTACTTTAGGTCACAGGCTTGTTGTGAGGATAAAACAGAAAATGGGAGGATCAGGTGTGTTTCTCCTTGGAGGAAGCACAGGATAAGCATGTACACAAAAACACCATCAGTAATGGATTCAGTTCTGGATTCAGTTGGGGTTCTTCCTCTTCTTATGGATTCTGAAGGGAGGATACCAGCGTGCTGTAATGGTTATACCAAGATCTGGGACCCAGAGGTAATGAGATTATCTTAAATTTGATCAACTTTAATTAGGTAAACTATCCCCTAATTTTTTTTAATGTAGACTGGGGATTTTGAACCTAGGCTTCCCAGATAGTAGGCTAATCCTGACATTGCTGCCTCTCTGTTCTGGCACTGCCTCATAGGAGTTGTAGTTATTCTTCTGGGGAAGACTATAGTTTTGTAGACAGACACATGGCCCTCAACTCTGTGCCATGATGCCTTCACATGTTCTTGACCAGCACACAAAGTAACTGATGTACAAAAGCTCACAGTGCCCAGCCATTTCATGTTTTCCCCTGGGTCCTAGCATTGACCATGAGATTTCTGTAATGAATGTAAATAAATCAAAAGTAGTTTGCAGCTTACAGATACACATGCTGAACAGCATACTCAAGATTGCAACAGCACAGACATTTTGATGCAGTCATTCAGAGCAAGAGGTGTCAGTTATCAGACACTGTTAAGTAAACAAAATATTGCAAGAGTGCTGTCTTAAAATATCTTTAATTGTGTTTGTCTGTGTCCTTTATAAAGTTTATATCTCCGCTACCTGACATTATGTTTTATGACACACATGGCCCAGCTCAACAAAGTCCCATTTATGTCAAATCCGGACCTCGTAACAAATGAGTGTGAGAGATTTCAACTCCAAACAAATGTTCTTAAACAAGAGCTTATTTATTGAAGGGCTCAATCAGGGTACACTTGTTGTGTCAGTAATGAAAGCTAAGAGTAGTAGCAGAGTTATTATAGTATATTCGAACAATGTTGTCATAAAAGAACCCCCCCAATCACCAGGTTAAGAAAAAGGCGCCTATGACACTAGACCTGTTAGTTCCCAGACTAAAGGCAGGAGAGTGGTTCCTAGGCTAAAGGCGAGAGAGGAGAGCTTTCGCACCAGGAGGAAAATCCCATTAAAAACAAAGTTTATGAGAAGCTACTAGCTACCAAGGTCACAGATAAGCAGGAGGCAAAGCAGGGGCTGTGCTAGAGAAGAGCGCATTCCAAAGGAGGGGGGGGAGGACGCTCTCCCTTAGTTACTGCATGCCATCTCCCGGCTGGGAAATGACAGTCTCACTGACAATGAGTTCAACACCCCTAATTTAAATCCACAAACTCCAGTCTTCTATATCCTCCCTAAGATCCACAAGAGTATCACTTCCCTGCCAGTAGACATTTCAGGTTGTAATTAAGTTTTGAAACTTATTTCAAAATATGTTGGGTTATTTCTTGGGATCATTTATACCACTGATGCAGTCAGACATAAGAGATTCAACAGACTTTATAAATAAACTACATATAATAGACAGATTTGAGATGGAGGTACTTCTGGTTACCTTAGATGTGGTATCTTTATATACTAGCATCTTATCTCTCTCTCTTAAGGTGTCAAACCCATTTGTTACGCAGGCTGGATCTGACATAAATGACACATTGTCAGGCCAGGCCAGGTCATGAAATGTAATGGCAGGTACCTTAGATTTAAAGTTTATAAAGGACATAGGCAAAGCCAATTAACAATATTATTTTTTACTCAAAATACAAAAATGCTTAAAACATTAACACTCTTATAGTATCTCCCTGATACCCACCCTCCCACTTCCACTGCCTGTTACACATCAGCAGTGGGACAGTATATAGGGACTTAATGTGCAGCTTCTGTGATCTGGCAGTAAAGGTAATCAGTTGCTTGTGGGCTGGATATCGAGCACTAGATGGGCTGGTTCTGGCCCATGGGCTGCATGTTTGACACCCTGCTCTAGAAGATCTGTCCCCTTTCCTTTGGCCTGAATGGGAGTCTTCTGTACTACCCAGACTTCCTTGCCAAACTCTCCCCCAGTTCTGTGTTCAAACTGCTCTCACCTAGGGCTGAATTCAGACTATGTTCAGTCAAGGCTGAAATCTGTCAGCACTAAACCCTTTGTTTTGCCAGGGCTATCACAGACTGCCTCAGTACACATCTCTTCTCAGTTAAGGCAGGAATCTGACTGACTCTCCTCAGCATCCAGCTCTTTCAAGACCTTTTTTGTTCAGCTGATGCTAACCAATCAGATTGCTTAGACCAGCCTGTCACTCAAGGTGCTCTGGCTCTGTGAAGTGCAGTCCATCATATCTGGCTTAAAGGGGAAAGCACTACAGATTGTGCTCAGAATGTGGCTGGGACTCAGAATGAGCACAATGTCATGTGGATGTTCCTGCATTCCATACAGGCAAAAAATCCATATGTGGAAAAAACTTGATACATGGTTACCCAGAACCCCACTGTGTGCAATGAAACTTACTTCCGAGTAAGGTTGCAGAGGATTTCACCTGTAAGTATGGCTTAAGGTGCATTGACAGGGCCGGCTCATCCATTAGGCCAATCTCAGTGACAGCCTAGGGGTGCAGTGTCTCTGAGGGGCACAGCGAGGCCCCTGCTGCCGCCACCCGCCCGCAGCATGGCTCTCTGGGCACTACTCCCCAGGACACGGACTGCTGCTGCCTCCACCTGACCCCCCCCCTGCCCCGACGGGGCTTCCCCCCTCCCTGCAGGCAGTGGCTCAACGGCCCCGGCTGGCAGCAGCAAGAGCGCCCACCTGGGGTGGCGGGAGAGGGTGTCTGGGGATGTGGTGCGCTGCCGCTCCTGCTGGCTTTGGGGCTTCCTTAGGTGGGTCTTTGCGGCTCTTCCCCCCAGCCCAGCCCCCCTCCTCCCAGGGCATTCTGGAGCGCAGCCGACCCTGGTGCCTGGAGAGAGAAGCCACCTTGAGGCACAGCCGTGCCCAAGATGACAAGGTTTCCGAGCTGGGCAGGAGGGGACACCTGTGTGGGTGGGCAGAGCCAGCCCCCCTCCCTCTGCACCAGGTGGCCGGGAAAGAGGCAGGCATGCACAGGGACTCCGGTGGCCCCGGTGAACCTTCACTGCTGTCAGAATGGGGCTCCCTTGCCCCACTGCTGGGACCCCCCCCCCCAAGCTGCCTGGTTCTCCTGCCGACAGCTTCTCCCAGCTGGAGCTGGGCACACGCCCACTGGCTGGGGGGGGGGGCTGCCCACAGCTGCTACAGGCATTGGTGGGGAGGGTATCAAGGGTATCTGGAACAGCGCCTTGGCATGTGACTCTGCCCAGGCAGTTGCCCCCATCAGCCTCAGAAAGGGGTGCCAGCAAAATCAACCAAGGCATCCCCCCCTTCTGGGGGGGGTCTCCTCTTCCGCAGTGAGGTAACAGGCTTTAATTACAGGGCTGCAAACCCCCCTCCCTCAAAAAAAGAGTCCATCCCCCTGCTGGCCCTGGTTCCCAAGGGCATTGTCATAGTATGTCTAGAAAAGACACACAGGTTTCCACGATGAACAGGATGGGTGCCAGAAGATAGCCTCGCCTAGTGTGCAAAAAAATCTGGGGCTGGCCTGGTGTATTGATATTTGCATATTTGGATCTAGGCCGGGGGGGGGGGGGGGAGTTAGCTTTGAAAGAACCCTTTAGTACTGGTTACTTAAGGCAACTGGGCAGGAAAGATTAGCAGCTGTTATTGTTTAACAGTTGCTAATTGGGCATTTAGCCTTTGTTTTTGATGAGACAATGGGTTTAAGAAAGCCCCCATCCCCAGGCACATTTCCTGGTTACTGAAGTATGACTAATCCATGGCATATTTTCAATGCAACCTTGCATTCTGTCTGAATGGATCTTCTCTGCCAACGCAGTATACAGCAAAGACAATACAAGGAAGCAGTAGAGGATTTCAAGGGACTGACCAATGAATCCTAATCACACATTCAGCTGAGACATCTCCTTTGACACTTAGAAACAATTCATTTAATAAGCCTCCTAGAGTATAAGTGCCTCCTAGAGAAACCTGAGAACGTGCTACGGCTGGGCCTGTTCCTGGAAGCTGTAGCAGTGCTCCCTGGATGGCAGTGCATCAGTCTCTCACCCCCTGATTGCACACTTCTTGATCAATCATACCAGTTAGATTCCCCTCCTAGAGAAAGCAGTCCTGGAGCAATGGGGGAAAGAGATAGCTTTCCACACCAGCTTGCAGAAGACTCCTAGGCTCTGGCCCATCACTGTGAGGCAACAGCAAGGCATGGATATGTTCACATCTCTGGAACAGCCTCTGCAGGCGTACAGACATACAACAACTGCCACAAGGTCATTTAAAATCAAAGACTCCAACATGAGAACCTGCACTCAGCAAGTGTTGTTTATGTGCAATGGCTTATCATGACTGTAAGCTTAGCCACCTGCCCCCTTTAGGGGGAGAAAATCTACCACACACAGCAAGCCAGTAACACCCCAATGGCTTGCTGCCTTGCCTTCCAAGGGCACCATTTTAAATAGCCCTGTTCTGGAGTAATAAGTGTTTCAGGCTGCCGAGTGGACAGCCATCACTGTATCAATAGCATTCCCCTTCCTGTTCTGGAACAGAAACAAGTCTGGCACAAACACACTAATCTGACATTACAAGGCTGTGCTGATCTCTTAGCCTCAGTTACAGAAAATAGCTGGTAGATTTTGCTCTCTTTCTGGTTAAGTAGCTGCCCCTTGCCTAGCCACCTGAGGAGGTGTTAATCCTAGTAATCCAATACACCAAGAAAGGAGAGGACAGCCAGCAAGTTACCTTTTGAAGAAGCAAACGTGAATAAAACCCGCTGAAGCAGGGTTAGTAACAGAGATCACACCAGCTGTGGCAGAAGCATTTTGCCTGGGCCCAACTGTAGTATTAAATTCACCATTCCCTTTGGTGGTTTTATGTAAAGCCAAACTTGTAAATCCTCCAGCTTTGATAAAGCTACAGTGTTTGCAATTAGAGCTGCTCCATTGGCTCTAAAAGCTGTGCTGGCTATTACTCTGTGTGCCCCTTGAAATCTGTGTTCTGACAGGCATGGCATCCTCTCGGAGGGAGAAGATTCCGCTGCATTTGTTGTATTTAAGGGCTGCAAAATGCAAGTCAAGATTTGTTACTTACTCATCCAACCCTGGCAAATTAGGTCAAGCTGAATTTTTATGAAAATTCCTATCTGTAAAGCAGTACAAATTAACGTTGAAAAGAGAGGGTCTTACAGCTGTGGGGACAGAAATACCTTCTGTGCTATTTAGCAATTGTGATAGGAGACAAAGAAATGCTGCGGATCTTCCTAACGGCTAAGCCCTGGTATCTCCCTGAACATGCAGGGATAAAGCATGTACTCTTACTGTTCACAAGGTGGTGCTAGAAAACAGTATCTGCTTCCTCAAAAAAAACCCAAAAACCACAAACCTGCTTTGCTCAATGACATCAAATTTTTATTCTAGGGAGCCATTTTGGAGGATCGCCTTGTGGTGCTCAAAATCTTTGGACATCAAGGAGCAAGGCAGCCTCTGCCTGCCTTCACCATCTGCTCCTGTTTGTCCTCTGATCATGAAGATTGCTTTTGGTCAACATTTCTTACAGCCATTGATATACCTTCACAAGTAGTGATTGCCTGTGTCAATGTATTTTGTGGCAATGAATTCCACAAGTATATTACACTGTGTGAAGTAGCACTGCCACACTTTGTCCTGAACCCACGGCTGTTCTCCCACTGGCAGATTTACAAGTTCTGCTTCCAGTGAAAATGTCTCATTTTGGTCTGCAGCATTCATCATACTAAATGTTCTCTGCCACTGGTTTTCTTTCCTGAACACTAATATCCAGTGCGTTCCCTACCTAAGAAGTCATTCATTTTTAGTTGTCATGTGTAGACATTTCACAGCATTATTTTGTTTTTGTTAAAAGGCTGTCATCATTGCAGAATATTCTTAATTTACCTGCCCCATAGAATTATATAATGGTACTGTACTTGCTCTAATCTGCAGTTTTCTGGTACTTATTTACACTACCACATTACACGGAGCTGGTATTTCCAATACCTCTGTGACTCTTAGCTACAGACAATTAGAGCCTGGGTGTATGTGAAGTTCAGATTTATTTTTTCTCCTTGTTTAAGCAGCTTGATAGCCCAGCCCGATTTCGTCAGAGCCTGGAAGCAAAGTAGGGTTTGGGTTGGTTAGTACTTGGATGGAAAACCAAGAAAGGCTGGTGCTGCTATGCAGAGGAAAGTGATAGCAACCCATCTCTGCTCATCTGTTGCCTTAAAAACCCGTGGCCCTGAGGCCACCATGAATCTTTGAAATTTTTTTAGCCAGAAAGAAAATGACTGCATGAGAAGATGGAAGAGGAATATATCTAATCCCCTTTTAAAGCTGTTTATTCCTGTGATCATCACTACATCCTCTGGCAGTAAACTCCGCATTTTAAACACTCTGAACAAATAAGTATTTCCTTTTGTCCATCCTGAACCTACTGCCCATCAGCTTCACTGAATGCCTTTGAATTCTAGTATTTTGGGAGGGAGAGAAGTTCTCTGCTGGCTGTCTCTGCCCCATGCAGAATCTTATAAATTTCTATCATGTCCCCCAGTCGTCTCTTTTCTAAACTGAAAAGTCCCAGACACTTCAGCCCTCCCTCATAGGGAAGGTGCTCCAACCCCCTAATCTCAGTTCCCCTCCTCTGTACTTTTCCCAGCCCTGCAATGTCCTTTTTGAGATACCCTGACCAGAACTGTACACAGTATTCCAAATGAGGGTGCACCATGGCTCTATATAGAGGCATTACAATATCGGTCATTTTATTTTCAGTCCCTTTCGTAATAATCCCTAAACCTGAGTTTGCCTTTTTCACTGCTGCAGCACACTGGGTTGACACTTTCATTGAGCTATCCACTACAACCCAAAGAACATTCCTCCTCTCAGCAAGTTCCTTTCAGCAAGTTCAGACCCCATTAGCCTATATTTGAAGTTGGGATTGTTTTTGTCCCAGTGTGCATCACCTTACACTTACCAACATTGAACTTCATTTGCCACATTGTTGCCCATCTATCCAGTTCATGGAGATCCTCCTGGAGCTCTTCAGTCATTCTTGGTTTTCATCATCCTGAACAATTTTGTGTCATCTGCAAACCTGGCCATTACACTACTCACAGGCAGGTCATGGGAACTCAGTCTTGATTTCTTTTTTAAAAATCTTGTCTAGGTTAGACCCCAGCTTCAAGTATTCTCCATTATTTGCTCCAAAGAGAACAGCACGAAAATGCAGATTTGATTGCACCACAGGTGGCTAACACTGCAGCATTCAAAGATTAAGGCAGGATCATACAATTATTAACCTAGAATTCCTACAACATATAGGAAACATTTGAACAAACCATAAACCAACACCGGGGTCATGTTAAAGTTTACTCTTTCAGAAAGCTATGTAAATAATTGGGGATTTTTCCCAATCTTTACGAACTTATTTTGCAAAATATTGGCAAGAGAGAACTTTATGGGAAGAACCAGTCTGGATGAGTCAGTTCATTGTATTTTAAAATATAGTCCATTCAACTATACCCATTGAGAGTCCCACCTATAAAAGAACCCACCTATAAAACATAGATTATAAATACAAAAAAAGTTATGATCAGATTGCTACAAATACATTAAGAGCACCTCTACCACTGAACACGTTTTTACCAAAATCCAGTTAAGTCAAAAACAACCCAAACTAGGTTTCCAAAAGCTGTAGGTGATGGTCATACAATTAAAACACTCTACTTGGCATCATATTTACTCAGTGCTGCCTTGTGCTTTACAAGGGAGAACCTCAGATGTACAGCAATGTGTGTCCATATTGTGGAACACTGGGTTTCAATTTTTCACATGACTGAGTTCTAAGTGTACTCACTTTAAAAAGAAATACGTCATTGGTTTCACTAAAAATAGACTAACCAAGGAAGTACAAGTGTAGTTTCAACACGCGCCATTTCCTTGTACCATGGATCGGCACTCATTCCTCCCAGGATTACGGCTGTTGTTTGAAATGAGATTACTGCCAGTACAAAATGCATCCTATCCTTTTCAACCACAACCCACAAATGAAACAATAATGGGGTGCTTTGAACAGATGGTTGTAGCTTTCCAGCTACAGAAAACAATTTTCAAAACAACAACTTCTTGCAATTTTTCTAGTGACATGCTGAGTGGGTTCTGCCAATTATTCCCCTACAATAAATGTGATATGGCACTAGATACTTTATAGTGCACAGTAAAATTCAAATAAAAACAGTTAAAGTAAAAACAGAAGTATACAGTTGATCGCCGTACAGTGCAGCTAGGATAGTGAAGGAACAAGTTAGGACTTTATTGTAGCTCTGCATAACCGAACTAAGTACACATTCAGAACTGAAGCATATTTCATTTCAGCATTGGAGAAGCAAAAAAGTTGCCCTGTCGTCCTAGGCTGGTCACTGACTTGCTTTTGCTTGAAAACCTGAAGGGGGAAAAAAAGGAAAGACTCAAGTGGGATGTTTGCAGATCATGTCGTAGTCTTTACTTTGTAAAAGAGCAACCTCCTTCCTGCATATCTGCCAACATTTGTCAAGTTTCTGCCCCCACATTTTTAATTCAGTTGACCATCTCAACCTGCTTTGCCATTCAACTACTCACACAGTCCTGTAGACATTGAGTGTGAATAAACTCTTGATCTTTACACAGACACCATTACCCCCACAGCCAGGGCTAGCGTAATGCCCAATTGCACAGCAGGCTCCAGTGGTATTATTTGGGTTCGGGTATATTGAACCTGAAAAATATCAGCATTTTCCAATATTCCCCAAACCCAATCTGATATGGTATTTGGATCTGGTAAATATTCGGGATTGCTGAATTTTTTCAGGTTTAATAGACCAGAGAAGAAGAAAAAAGAGGATCAGCTGGGGCAGCAGGAACTGAGAATTCCACACAGCTCCGGAGAATCCTAGGCTAGCTCCTCTTTGCAGCTCGGTTTACGCCGAGCTCCAAAGAGAAGCCAGCCCCAGTCAAGGTGGTGTGGAGCTGTCAGCTCCCACTGCCCCCTCCAGTCCTGGGCTGGCTCCTCTTTACAGCTCAGTCTAAACCAAGCTACAAAGAGGAGCCAGCCCCAGTTGAGGTGGGTGGAGCTGTCAGTTCCCGCCACCCTCTCCGATCCTGGGCTGGCTCCCCGTTGCAGCTTGGTTTAAACCGAGGTGCAAAGAGGAGCCAGCCCCAATCGAGGGTTCACCCCGTAGGCTCTGCTAGTCAGCCTGGTTTAAACCGGACTCCCATAGTTTCCAATGGAGGAGGAAAAAAATAATATAAAGGGACTGTGGTGTTGTTATTATTAAAACTTTTATGCCACTCTCCCCACGAAGTGGGCTCAGAGCAGTGCACAACAACAGGATTAAAACAATTCTTCAGTTTATAAATACAAAGGACCTCTGTCTTGGCTGGATTCAGTCTCAGCCGGCTCTGCTTTAGTCACTTTACCACGGCATCCAAACTTTCAGCCAGGTTTCCTGGGGTGGTGTCCAGCTGGCTATCCATCAACAGGTATAGCTAGGTGTCATCAGCATATTGATGGCACCTAACCCAAAACGCTGCACCAGCTGGGCAAGAGGGTGTATATAGATGTTAAATAACATTGGAGAGAGGATGGCCCCTTGGGGGACCCCACATACCACAGGATATCGGGACAAGACACTCTCTCTCAGTGCCACTCGTCCCTGATCACAGAGAAATGAGACAACCCACTACCATGCACTCCCACACTGGCAAGGCAGTGAGCCAGCAGATCGTAATTGACTGTGTCAAACACTGCTGTCAATTCGAGCAATAACAGCAACACCAACCTGCCTCAATTCGGTTGCCTGCGGAGATCGTCCATGAGGGCAACCAGCACCGTCTCCATCCCATGGCCAGGATAGAAGCCGGACTGGAAGGGGTCTAATGCCAATGTGTCCCCCAGGAAAGTCTGTTCAGCTGCCACTCTCTCAATTACCTTTCCCAGAAACAAAAGCTGGGTGGTAACTTGACGGATCAGAAGGATCCAGCAACGTCTTCTTCAAGAATGGTGTTACCATTGCCTCTTTTAAGTCCTCTGGAGAGACTCCTGAGTGCAGAGACAGACTGATACTGTCCATCCAAGGGCCCCGTATACCCTCACTGCTGGCTCGCACCAGCCACGAAAGACATGGGTCTAAGAGGCAAGTGGCTGGTTGCCTTTGCAGTATTCAGAATACTGTCAACACCCACCATTGAGAGTCAGCTGAAGCTGTCAAATACCGAATCCAGAGGCAGCCAAGGGGCCTCTGGTTCACTTACTGTATCAAAATTGGCAGGCAGTTTGCGGCGGAGCAACAAGACTTTATTCGCGAAGAAGCTCGCAAATACCTCACAGCTTAAAGTCGAATCACTAAAAGTTTTAGGTCTGTCAGTGAGAGAAGTCAATGATCTAATCACCCTTAACAATTGTGCTGGGTGACAGCTAGCGGACACAATAGAGGCTGCACAGAACGCTCTCTTAGCCATCTCATAGGCTTTCATAAATGTCCTATAAGATGCTCTTGAGGCTTCACTGCAAGACCATCTCCAACCTCACTATAGTTGTCTAAGCTCCCGCTTCATCCCTCTAAGCTCTGTGGTGTACCATGGAGCTAGTTTGGGGTGGGAGCGAAGAGGACGTCAGGTAGCAATCTCATCGATGGCTTCAGAGAGATGTGAATTCCAGTTCTTTATCAGCACATCCAATGAGTCACTTGGGGGGTTTCGGATCCTGAAGAGCATTCTGAAACCTAATTGGGTCCATTAGTCTCTTCAGGCAAGTGTAAATCTGCTTGTCACCTTTTGCTCACAGTCCCCTTAAATACCCTATATAGCAGTCCCCAAAAATTGTGAATATTTTTGGGTCAGCCATTTTCAAAAAGCCAAAAAAATACCGGGCTCTATATCCGGCTGAAAAATATCCAGACAATACCAATAAGGTATTTTTCGATTTTTTTCCTGCTCGGTATAGGCCGAATGTACACTTCTATAGTAGCTGCACTTACTACCAGACTGATCATTGGGTGAGGCTGCCGTATATAGGAGTGTGCACAAGAGTAAACACAGCAATTGTGATACATTACCTTTTCCTAGCTACAACACTGGCCAAAAGTAGATCCATGTTACCCTGCATCCTGTCAAGACCTACATCCAAACTAATATCACAGCCTCTTTATGAGCAGGTTGTGTTTAAAGGGCCACAAGGAAACTTTATGACTCTTGCAACAGGAAGCACTGTGCGAAAGCCAAGTGGTGATTTTCAATATTCCCACACTTCTGCTTTGGAATGTTTACAGTCGCTACACCCACCTTGAAGCAAGTCACTGAACACCTCTGTAGCAAAGAAGTAACTATCATCACCTAAGCTAATGTGATTTGCTGCAGTGAGTGCTAAAATACTGAAGTCCTTGGCTGAAGAGTTTCAGGGGAGAAAGAGGAGAAAAAAAGAAATTCACTGGCCAAGAAGCCCAACTTACTTGGGGGTGGTCTTGCTAAATGTAGAGCGGACCTTCTGAGACAGAGAGCTGCTTGAAGGAGTCTTCACCATTTGCTGTTCCGGAGTGGTGACTGGTCCCAACATGCTCACTTTGCAACAAGACAACAGAGGCATGCCATTGCCGTTAGTATTTTTAGCCCAGTGTACCAGTTACTTCCAGCGCTAGAGGAATAATTACGAAGTGGCTCAAGGAACATGCCAGGACTTAACATCAATTTAAATTGATATGGAAGACTAGAAAGCAACATTTGCCACACAGCACTTGTTGTTAAAATCCATGTGTTGATGAAACATCTTCCTCTGTGTTGAGGTGAAGGAGGTCTAGCACACACATCCTACTGCCTACTAAGAAATGTGTTTCTAGTCACCACCTTTCCTCAACTGAACCAAATGGGCAGGTTTTCTGCCAAAAATTTCAAATCCAGCAACAAGGAAAGCTGATTTATGTGGACTCATAGCAGTAACACTGCTCTCCTAATTGAGAAACATAAGAGTCGTTGCCAGGAACGGCAGCCTCGTGTCAAATCATCCTTCCTCTATACTTAGCACGGAGTAAGGCAAGCACGTAATGCCTCACCACTGCATCTGCATTTGGGCAGTAAAGATCACTTGCTTCCACTTAGCAAGGAAACTTGCAGCATGGTGACCTGCATTTCTATTGTTACATGAGCCCGAATTCTTTGACATGTTCTAACACCGCCGCGTGGCTTTTTTTGGTCCTAGAAGATGCATGTGAGATAGTGCAAGAAGGTGTTACTAGGTCAGAACTGGATGGAATAAACATTCAGTGCCACTGTCTGAATTAGAACTAGCAGCTGCAGCGAGAACCTGGTGTGTAAACATAAGATGTTTGTTGGAAGGAGGGAATTTCAGTTAGCACAGCTGCTGGATTTTGGCCAGCTATTCAACATGGCATGACTACCTTTAATATCTGAGGCGCAAGGAGTGGAGTAGGCATTGGTGTTTTCAATGACATGTTCTGGATCAATATTTTCTTGCTCCACCATCATAAACTGATTCCAATACTCCACAGGCAGACAAATCAGCCGCTCCACAACCTATAGAAGGTCCTGTGATTAGTCATTCCCTCTTACACAAGGAGGCAGAACAGACAAGGTAAAGACAAATGCATAATACATTATATCACATTTGGATGTGCCCAATTTTTACATTCTGCCCCAATTTATCCATATAGCTTTCCTACCTTGGCTTGCTTTTTTGTGTCTTGAAAAATGGTCATGGGGTCAGGATCTGGGACAGCATGCCCAACTATTGTTGGCCCAAAGACTCTGGCCAAGTTGCCAACATCCATTTTGGTGTCTGGACTTTGAGCCACTCTAGACAAGAGAAAGGGAACATTTAAGCAGAGCACATCTGTAATGAGAAACTCTCTGAAAACAGCACAATGGCAAGTCAGCCACCCTCCAAATGCATATTATAGCCTGGAGGGGAACAAATTATAGCATGCCCGGATAACCCAACTGAACTCACCTCTGGAGATGTGTCATAAGGAAAGCCAGAGTGTCTCTGTTTGCCTGAGGAAGCTCCCCAACTGTTTGGTACATGGCCGCCACACTGTTATCCTCGTCCACAATTTCTTTGAACAAAACAGAAACCCAGCATTTTTCTGACCGTTTTTAATATATCAATAGGTATATATCCATTAATATATCCATTAGGGATGAGGGGGCGGTGGGCTGGTCTCATATCCCATGCATTAGTGTGTCTGTTTGGCATAGAAGCCTACATTTTGAGTCTATCAACAGGAGTTACCATTAATATTGTAGTATGAAACTTTCACCCAGTATAAATCTTTTAGTCTCAGTAACAGAACAAAGGATGTTACCCATGTAGACTAACTGAATTTACATATTATGGTGTTATATGAACAAACTTAAGGCTCACAAGCTTCCTTTTCCCTTCGTGTGCTGCAATTTCCTTCTTTTCGTAGTGAGGCATAGTTGCCTTTACACCCAAACTGGCATACTGCCCTTGACCTCATCCCTAGAAGCCACAGTTCCATTATGGTTTCCAGTTCTGGTTTGAAGGACATGCAGAAACCATACTGTGTTGGATCGGATGTAACAGCAGTTATGGCTAGCTGCAAAAGAGCACACAGAAGAGATCAAAAGGACCATGTGATCCTAGGCATGGCATGAAGTTTGGACAGGACTGATTATTGGTTCTATGGTCCATGTTGAGAGTTTAAACTCTTTTGTATGGCACTTTTTAATATGTTGTTTGAGTTTGCTGAGGATGTTCGGAAACAGTGAAGCAATCCACTGTTTTTACAGGCATGCTGTTTCCTGGGGTTCCTGCTGTGGGTCCTTAGTAGCTTGCACCAGGTCAGGGATAAAAATACTGCTATCTTTGTCTTTTCATTTGTCTTCTACAGTAACAGAGGCATAAGTGGTAATTTTCCTTGTCATAGGAGAAGACTGCGTATGATAAAAACATTAAAAACACTGCTGTACAGGCTGGCCCAATGCAAAAAACAAAAAGCCCAGGTTTACACATGAAATGCTCTAGACAGGGGGAGGGCACGTTTTACGTTGTTTTACCTGCTGCCTCCATGAAAGCCTTGTTAAGACGGAAGGTGAGAAGGGGCTCCTTAAGGTTGCGAAGGAAATCTTTAAGGAGCCCACATACAGCATGTATATCTTCCACTTTGCTAAGCAGGGGCACAGTTTTCCCTCGAAGGAACTTCTCCTTCAGCTCTTTCACTATTCGGTCACAGCCAGAAATTCGGTAGAGGCCTGTCTGGTGAAACAACAATCCATAAGGCATTATCACAAGCAAGTCCCATAAACTTTAGTAGAATTCACTTCCTGGAGTTCAAGATGGTTTCTGTGATCACTGTACTTGTTCTCTTGACGGAATTTGTTTTTTGCTCATTCCAATAATTTCATAAGTGAGGTCCAAATCTTTCAAGCTCATTCTTACCTCATGAAGCCCACGCTGTTCAATCTCATTTACACAATGAACTACAATGGAGGGGATCATGGGAGGAGTCAGAGATACAAAATCCGCAAGGGTTCCCTAAAAAGAGAAACACAATGATTTTTTCCATCAGCATGGACCTTATTCAACTTCCACCGCAGAAACTTTTGAGATCTACAAGTACAGGTTGTAGTGGAGATCTCAGCAAGAGTCCTTGAGGCAAACCACCACATACCTTCAGTCTAGGAAAACAGGGAGCAAAGAATAGCTTTTAACTGAACTTTGGGGCCAAATCTTAAAGCTCAAGGGTCTGAGTTTACTACTGAACTTTGCACCATATGCCAGATAAGCAAGAATATGTAGCATTAACCACACTGTGAGCCAATACGGGAGGCACTAGAATTCCCTGAACAAATTTCACATTCTCTGGCTGACGTAAAATGTTATCTAAGTATTACAAGGCAGGTTGCAATCATTCTATCACAGACATCACCACCTTCTCACTGCACTCCAAACAGCATAAGAATATTTCAGTGTCCCTCTGAAAAGCCTTTAGGCGTGCAAGGTAAGTGACAAGACTCAATTCAGCAGTAGTTCCTCCTGTTTTTTCTAGCAAACGCCAGGCATTGTTACAGCCTGCTTTTTGTTTGGCATACCCCTCCCATTTATACCTGGCCATGAACAACATGCCTAAGGATGTGTGTGCGTGAGTTAAGTGCCATCAAGTCACTTCCGACTCAAGGTCAACCATATGAATTAACAACCTCCAAAAGGCCCTTTTGTTTACCAGTCTTGCAAACTGAAAGCTGTGGCTTCCTTGATTGAGTCAATCCGTCTCATGTTCGGTTTTTGTTTTTTCCTGCTGTCTTCAACTTTTCCTAGCACTATTGTCTTTCCCAGTGAGTCTTGTCTTCGCATACATTGACCAAAGTATAATAGCCTCAGTTTAGTCATTTTAGCTTCTAGGGAGAAGTTCAGGTTTCATTTTACATACAACGCTTTTTTTTTTGGCAGTACCTGGAAAACTCTTAGTGGGGAGTACTATGGTATGAATTATCTAGGCCCTGGTTGCTAGCGACACATCCTTACACCTCAGGATTTTTTCTAGCTAATTCATGGCTGCCCTTCTCGGTCTCCTTCTGATTTCTTGATTGCAGTCTCCCTTTCGGTTGATGAATGAGCCAGAAATTGAAAATCTTGAACAATTTCATTTTCTTCAAACTTTAAAGTTGTGTAATTCTGCAGTAGTCATTACTTGTCTTCTTGACGTTCAGCTGTAATCCTGCTTTGGCACTTTCTCAGCTTTAACCTTCATCAGTAGTAGTTTCAAGTCTTCGCTATTTTCTAACCAGTAATATGGTATCATCTGCTTATCTCAAACTGTTAACTTTCCTTCCACCAATTTTCACTCCCCCTTCATCCAAATCTCATCCAGCTTTCCTTCCCTGACCTGGATAGCCCAGACAAGCCCAATCTTGGAAGCTAAGCAGGGCCAACCCTGGAAAGTAATTTTTTAATTTTTTAAAATTAATTTACTGATTTTACCCTGCACATTCCGGCCTAGCCCTAATTGGAAGGGAGATCTCCAAGGAATACCAGGGCTCAGGATGCAGAGGCAGGCAATCAAGCCACCTCTCTGAAACATCCAGACCCCAGGCATGCAAGCACATACACACAGACAAAACCCACAAAAAAGTAAATCTCATCCAGTTTTTCTTATGATATGTTCTGCATTTAGATTTAAACATACAGGGAGATAAATACCTCTGTGTCTGACACCTTTACCAATTGGAAGACATTCACTTTCTCCTAACAGTAGCGCTTGTTCTGAGAATAGGTTGCACATCAAAGCAACCAGATGCTGTGGTACTCCCACTTCTTTTAAAACCAACCACAGTCAATAAGCCTTGCTGTAAGCTATGTAATACAAACTGATTTTCTTCTGAAATGCTCTCGTATGCTGCAGTAACCAATGTAAATTTACAATATGATCTCAAGGGCTTCTTCCTTTTTTAAATCCAGCTTGAATACCTGGCATTTCTCATTCCATATATAGTAACAGTTTTGGTTGTAAGATTTTGACCACCAATTTAATTGCATAAGAAATTAAGGGGATGGTCTGATAGTTGCTGCAGTCTTTGATGTCTTTTTCAGAATTGGAATTTAGATTGAATATTTCTAGTCCGTGGGCCATTATTTTGTTTTCCACATTTGTTGGTATATTCTTGTTAACATTTTGAGGGACTCTGTTTCTGTGGCTGGAAATAGCTTTACTGATATCCCATCTACTCTTGGTGATTTGTTTCTCCCAGCTGCTCTTGGTGCAGCTTTCTCTTCACTTTCTAGAATTGCAGGTTTTTCTTCAAAAGATTCTTCTTGGAAGGAATCTGTCATCTTCTCACTTCTTCTGTATGGTTCTTCAGTGTATTGTTCCCATCTTTTCTTTGCCCTGCTCAGTTAATGTATTTCCGTATGCCTACTCATGCTTTACATTTCCCTTTGATCTTTTGGATCTTGTGGAACAGATCTCTTGCTCTTCCTTTTTAATTGTCCTATTTCTTTATACTGGTTATTATAATAGTTCTTTGTCTCCACATGCAGGTTGCTGGAACACTGCATGTAGGCTTCTGATTCTATTTCTGTCATCTTTTACTTTTTGCTTCTCATCTATATTTAGCAATTTTAAGAGTTTCATTAGTCAGCCATCGAGGCTTCTCCTTTCCTTTGGCTACAGGAATTCTCTTTGTGCGTTCTTCCTTAATAAAATCTGTGGTTTCAACCCACAGATTTTCTGGATCCCATTCACTTGAAGTTAATAATGAAAAGCTGTTCTCTACATAGTCCTTAAACTCTTCAGGACTATTTAGAATGTATTTTGGCACTATGAATGTTTTGTGTTTTCTTTTTCATATTAACAGTTCATGGTCTGTCTACAGTCATCTCCTGGTCTTGTTTTAGCAGCGAGAACAGAGGTTCCCCATCTTCTGCTTATATAATCTACTTGATTTCTGTATTGGCCTGGGTCCAACAGCATCCCTTAACTCCAGACCTGTTCCTTCAAAAGGAGTGCAACCCATCCAGAACAGGTGACACCTTAAGTCCCAGGTCTGATTTTCTGTTCACCAGTTTCATCTTGTCAGGATTAATACCTCAAGAGTATTTTCACAGACATGTCTCACACTTCACTCACTTAAACTTCAGTCCTTTCCTTACTGTAAGGCTGTATAAGGCATCACTCATAGAGGAACATACCTCCCCAATTCTCACAGGGGTTCCTGCCAAGGTAGGGATGCAGGGCAGGGGGCAGCGGTCTCGACATTCTGGATGAGTCACTACCCGACAGTCTCTGCATTTCAGGGACAGTTTCCCAAACTTTATTCGCTTGCCACATGGAACACATGACTCTGGTTTGATAACCTGGGGTGAGAGGGAGAGAGAAGAGAGCAAGCACACATGTAAGGGGCAGGCCTGATACCGAACAAAGTATTGCATTTGGCCAGAGGGCACCACTATCAGAAGAAAGTCTTGCTCTTTTGTAGTACCAAGATGGTAGTACTAAGAGCACAGCCTCAACTAACACTCAGTCTGGGGACAGTGAATTCAAAGAAGGTGGAGTTCCTTTAGGTATCATAGGCTCAAAACAATTAGAGGGGGATTTAGGAGAGAAAAATCAGGACTTAGACTTTGTCCTGGAAATAAGTATATTTCTTAGCACCAGTAAACCTGTCAAAAGCATTAAAAAGGTAACCAGAGAGTCAGTCTGTTGCCTGCCTGCTCACCGTTTTTGATACAAATTCATGTAGTCTTATCCCAGTGCTCCCAGGAGTGCTAAATCCATCCATTTCAGATTTGGTTTCCAGTTGCCTGCTTCCCAGGCTGGAGTCACTGGTCCAGGGCTGTAGAATGCCTTAGTTGAAGACAAAGAAAAAAAGAGCCATTCCCCACATTCCATTTTTGACATAGGACTAAAACTGGCAGAAGGGATCTTCCATTTAACCTACGGAGCATGCCATTTCTCAGCAAGTAAAATGTGGCTGCTTTTTGCAATAGTTGGCTAATGTAGCCAGAAAGGGGAGTTCCAAGAACATCCAATTTTGTGTTCTTCATTTCCTATTTTAGTACTAAAATAATTAGGGCTTCATTTTTTTCCCCAAGAAAAAGATTTCAGAGCCTTTTTCCAGCAGAGAGGCTCAGACAGGAGGAAAGGATACTTAGTGGTCTGCTTTTAGTGCACCTCTTTAATCCTTATCCGAACAGATATAGAACAAACATGTGGGATGGATTTCAGGAGAACAAGAAAATATATCAGTGTGTTTGCCTCTGCTGTATATTACAAAATAAAGTGATACTTAAAAAGGAAACTAAACTACACAACATAAGGATGGCTGAGAAAAATTTTTCTTAATATACACATAACAAATTTGAAACACAAACTTAAATACAAGCTGGTCTACTGTGTTTAATCTCGGTAACAACACTGATCTGGACAGCCCAGGCTAGTTTCATCTTGTTAGGTCTTGGAACCTAAGTAGGGCAAGCCCTGGTTTGTGCTTGGATGGGAGACCACTAAGGAAGTCCAGGGTTGCTATGCAGAGGCAGGCCATAGGAAACCACCTCTGAGCGTCTCTTGCCTTGAAAATCCTATGGCATAGCCATAAGTCTGCTGCAGCTTTCCACAACCAGCAACACTGGAGTATCTTATCGCAGAAAGCCATTATCATTTGTATCTACACCCTTATAACAAAAGAAAAAACATGGATTAAAGGTTGAGATTACAAGAAAGTCAAGTACCTCCTATTAATTTTCAACCTGGAACTATGGACCAAAACAACTGTATAATAGGGATATGGTAGATGTTGCTACAAACCTGAGGGGATCCTCACGTTTGCTGAAAATCTGGAAACAAAAAGGGATGGAAGGAAACCCTGGAGCAGTAAAAAGTAACATTTTTGGTTTGCTGTAGCAACCCAAAAATGGCATCCATACTGTACAGACCCCCCCACCCCCAACTAGGAAGTGAAGGGTCCAGAAACAGAGGAATGGGAGGGAAAGCAATGGGTGGGGGAGAGGACAAAGGGAGCAAAAACTAGATAAGGCAGGTGGGAGGGAAGAAAGGAAGCAGAGAAAGGAAAAGAACAGCAAACAGAGAGTCAGGGAGCGTTAGGAAAGCAGGAAGAAGTAAAGAAGAAAGAACAGCAGCAAGCAGAGACACAACAGGGAAGGTGACCAGCACAGTGGGGGATGGAAGAGATGTGACCATCTGAAAACAGACACTTACCTGCCTTCCTACGACTTACAGCATAGCAAGGTATAGTTTCAATAGTGGAGACTGCTTCAATTGGGCCTCCATCATTAGGTACCATGAGGGTTGTTTTAGCAACTATTGATTCGTTTCCCTGAAATGAGACATCTGAGAGATTAACTGTAGCAAGATGCAGTCAAGGGAGATATATAAAAGGCTCTCTCTTCCTGAGCATACGGGACCCGTAATCCATTCTAAGTTAGTGCAGCCTCAGGCACTTGCTTGACATATTGCACAGCACAGAAACTCAGGCTTCCAAAATGAAAAGCCTTCACAGTGAAAACGAGGAGATAGCAAGAGATGTAGGACTGTGACTTGGATTCTTGAACAGAAGGGCACTTCTGTCAGTGGATGGGGGAGCTCTCCCACCATTTCCCCCCTCACACTGCAGAGTGTGACTGTGTCCCTTATTCAGTCCCCTGACCTCCAGGAATATAATGAGGGGACCTTCAGGGAGTTGTTGCATAAGAAAGAGCTGTGAAAGCCTCACTCTGTGAGCTCTGCTTACAGATCTCTTAAGAGCCAAGCATTTTTATTAATGGCCTAACCTTCAATAACAAGGGAATACAGACAAGAGATGGGCTGCATCTTACGAAGACAGGAAGATGTGTTTGGCAGAAGCCTGATCAATCTGATCAAGGGGCCTGCAGAGAACAGAGATATCAGCCCAAAGGTAAGTATTAAAAAACAAGGTCTCAGATGCCACAGGAGGAACTAGAGTGCCTAAAAAAGCTCTATACGGTATTTCTACTGTTATTAGAGCATATTTACTACAGTTCTCAGTGCCTATACATTAAACCTCAGAGTACAGGAAATATATTGAGGAGCCTGAACTTCTACCCGTACAGGGCAGTAAATATGTCTTAATAGAGACTTGGTGGGATGACTCCCGTGATTAGAATGGTAAATAAACTGGTTAAATGTGTGCTAGATTACCATCCTTTGGATCCACAGCTGTCTGGCAAACAGTAACGAGAGTTCATCAGTCGCACTTAAACAGTCTGATTCACTGTAAAAAAAATTTAAATGCCCTTTCTGGGTTGGGGTGTGCAACAAAGCACCTCATTTAATAGACCCCTGTCAAAATGTCACAAGAGACTATTAAGTCCTTGAATCTTCTCTACTATCAGGAGTTTCAATGGCCCAATAAAAAGTCCCATTTTACTTTCCTTGTGGAATTCCAACAGGGTCAAGGTATTCCTAACATTTTCTGGGTGATCATTCCAAAGGGCTGGAGCAGCCATGAAAAGCCCATGAACAGGCCTTCTAGAGGAGGAGTGTGTGAGCCAATGAATAAACATCGCTTTGCTGAACAAAGCTGCTGCATAGATTTTACTGAAAGGCCTTCAAATACATGGGCCCTAGGTCATACATATCTCCCCACATAGCATAACTGGCAGGGTTGCTACAAATGCGAAGGAATCCATGTGCACCATGCTAAGCTCCTTTGGAAAAAGGGCAAGATAGTGTAGTAATTTTTTAAAACTGTAAGTAACAGCCACGTCATAAAGCAACCAAAAAAACCTTTGCAAAACCACGTACCTGATCCACTGTAGAACCAATGGAACGAGTTTTCTTCAGAGAACCAGGTGGGCCTTCTATAAACTGCCTGGATGAGCGCTGTAAAAAAGATATTTGCAACAGAGTTCAGATTAGGGGTGTGCAACCCCCCCCCCCCAAAAAAAAACCCCAGTATTTTTCAGGTTTGGGTATACTGAACATGAAAAATATTGATTATTTCCCAATATTACTAAATCCCAATATTGGGATTTGGGAAATAATCAGGATTGCTGAATTTATTCTGCTCCATTATACCCTATGGGGTATAATGTGGTGTGGCTTGCAAAAGCCATTTAAAGGGAAAGTTCCCCGGGATGGCATGGAGCGGTCAGCTCCCACTGCCCTTGCCAATCCTGGGCTGGCTCCTCTTGCAGCTTGGTTTAAACAAGGAGGAGACAGCCAGCCCCAGCTGAGGTGGCACGAAGCTCACAACTGGCTCGGCCAAATAAAAGCAAAAAATAAAATAAAATAAATCAGCTTCTTTCGGGCTGAGCATATTGGTAGCTGCATACAGATCTGTTCTGTATTCTGCTTAATAAATTGAAAAAATACCAATAAATATAAGAGAAATAGAATTAAACTTTCCAAGTTATATTTACCTACAAGACAAAATTGTAGAAGATTTAACTACCATCTTGCATTCCATTAAACTGAATTGGTAAAATTGTTCTAATCATAAAGGATTAGAAATCTGAACAAATTTTCCGTTTGAAATAAGCAAACTGAATATAGCTGTACATATAGCACAAACCAAATTTAAGTGGCACAGTAGATACATAAATCTGAAAACATACATGTTCCATTGACAAAATGGGAACACATATATCACACTGGAAGCTTATCTCACAATGAAAAAGGGAAAGGAGAGAACATAACTGTTCCATGAAGTACATTGTCATACACTTTGCAAGCTAAGCTCAAGAAGTGAGATATATTTGTCAGTTTGACCTATGTGATGAACCAGTGTAGAGATTTAATAGTGTGAGAATCTTATTTTCTATCTGGTCATAGACATCAACAAACAGTAAAAGGAAATACACACCCTTTTCTCTCTTTTTTTCAGTCGGACTTTCTTTACCAATGTGGAATCCCAGTCCTGGAGATGAGAGAAGAATCCCGTTAGCATTCGGTACCGTGAAACTATATGCATGCTCTTTTTAAATTATAGGTATAAAATTGAACAAACTACAAGTCCTATGACTTGTCCGATCAGGGAGTGCAAAACTGATCTCACGCGTGCTACACATGTGGAAATCGGAAGCAAAAAGTTAAATAATTAACATAAGGGAAACTCACACGGACAGAACCAAACTAGCTACTCAGAGTTACATTTTCATGAGATGATTTTGAGAAAAAACCACAGGATTAGATCCAAAAGAACTGCAAATGGAGCTCTGTCTGTTGAATGGATAATTTCTGCCTCTTCCTTCCCACTGTAGCCCCTTACACGCCACGAAAAAAAGGCTCGTGGGAGGGGTGGAGACTTTGGTAACAGTGTGCAATGCAACAGGCGAGTCTGCAGTGGGAAGGCTGAAATCGGCAATAACCCCTCCACTACTCAAAACCCATACTCAAAGAAGTGCCGTTCTGCTCACACAAGTTGGACTTTGGATTTAAATAATTTTGAAAAAGCAACACAAGTAAAGAAAGATCCCAGTTATATTACCAGTGATTCATTGGTCTTGTCAAAGCTGATGTCAGACAGAATTGAGCCAGATTCATCTATCGTTGACAGTCTACAAAATGAAAATATACGTATCTTACACACAGAGAATACTCTTATTTGCAGGCTCTACCTTCATCAAGCCTTTATAATTACTAACCCAACTGCTCAGCCTTTGAACACATGCTATTAATGAATGCCACACCCTAAACAGAACTATATACATTGTGTGCACCTGCAGTTTTGCTGCACAAGTGCAAAACTGGATATCTGCAACAGATGTTGGAATACTGAGATTAGCAACTTTCCTTGTTATAAAAAAATCAAAAAGGGTCTTAAAAATAAACAAACAATGCAAAGAGATGTGATAATTTGTGTAATGTATTTTTTTCCCGGGATTTATGCGCATTGGGTGTAGAACATACACACACTTCAGGGTACACACAAGGTTACATGCCACGCTATTTTTAAAGAGACCTAGGGAAGCAAGGGGAATGATCTCCTCTGGTTCTTCAGTAGGACTGTTGTGGTCAGGCTGGTGGGTGATGGTTTCAAAAATGAAAAATTACCACAGAAAGACCTTTCAGAACATGCTGGATTTGTCTACCAAGGGCTCAGAAATTAAACTGGACCTTTAGGATGAACTTGCAATGTTCTGCACAGCTGCCAGTCACCAGGTTTACGGGGGCCCTGGTCTCTCTTGGCCCTGCCACACTCTCTCTACCATTCACCTTTCTTTTTTTACCTCTGTCACTCCAATCTTTGCTGAAGAGACCAAGTCGTTTAAAAACCTGGGTATTGGAGGCATTATTAATGCCAGTTGCATAATCTAGTCCTGTCACACGTTCAAGGTTTGTAGGACACAGAAAGAAGGGAGGGCTTTATTCAAAAGGAGGCACACAACCTAGGATATCATTATATGCATTTTCCTCAACCTCTCCATGAAACAGGACAGCACAAACTTTGCACATGCTCCAAAGCTTTAGATGACTTTTTCTAATCCCTCTGAAGGTAATTTCATTCTGAACAACAGGTAAAAAAATGCTAAGTTTATTTTATATTATTTCACCATTCCATTTCACCATTGTATTATTTCACCATACACCATTATTTTGTATTGTTTCACCATTTTTTCAACAAAAATGTTTACAAGTTGCCATATTCCCCCCAATCCCTTTACTAACCTCCTGTTTAAATCTGAGCACCAATACCAGCTCCAGCTCAAAGCAGCATTCCCAGAGCAACCATATTAACCCTATGTTCCATTTAATGTATATGCATTCTGATCGATTTGTAACAGCATTTATAGCATCTTTAGTGTCGACTTCAGTCACTCATTATAACTTCTAAGTGTTACCTTCTTTGACAGCTTGTGCACAGAGTAGAACTCCATGCTTAATTGTATAAAAGGAACCCTCCCACTATTCACTGAAGATGGATCCAGATCAATTAACCTCTTGCCTAACAAGAAAAATGACTGCTGTTTGAAACTAGATCAGTTGCTGGAAAAAGTACTACAGAGCTGGCATTACCACCTTTAGGCTTATTACCGTTGCAGATGCAGTTATCGATATGGAGGTTAGCGTTTCTATATTAAAGGAATGTCTTTTTTTTTTTAGAGATTGGGTTACAGGCATAATGGAATTGGATTCTACACTGCATAAGAGTGTTTTAAGAAATCAATGCTGTACACGACTTGCAGCATAATTATGGAATTCCCCATGCCCCAGTGTTATATAAAACAAACTGGTTTCCAAGACAGAACTCAAACTGGAATTTTGTGAACCAAGAAACTTTAAAGTTTAACATATATTATACAAAGTGCTGAATAAGAATGGCTAAGTTTAGGTGCATTCAAGCTACCCAAATGCATTTTAAAATTTCTTGTGTCACGCTGACTCTAACACAAAGTTTATTATCTTTGCAACCTACATCAAGGTCATCCTACATCCTGGTAATACCTGACTAGCCTACCTTTTGTTTCCACCAGTGGAAGTTTGAGGTCTGTTTAGGAAGACGAGTGCCGATTTCTGTTCTTCACTCAGCTGAATACTGCCTGATGAATCACACATGAGCAGCTCTCTGATCAGCTGGATATGCTGCTCCTACAAGTTAGAAAACATCAAAAGTAGTTTTGCTTTACATTTATGAGACAGACAACCCATAATACACATAGCTTTCTAAAGAAAGTCACTACACCAACTGCATATAAATGCCTATGAAGAGATATGCACCTGTCTCTCAAGTGATAGCATCAACTTAGTTTAAAGCAGCAGCAAAGAGATTTTGCTGGATCAAATTGCTACCTAGTGTAAAAAGATAAGGTACTCCAAATACATTTCGTTGAGCCATAAAGCAATTTCCCGGTATCTTACAGACTCCATTTGCAAATCACAATAGTTTCCATCATATTAGCAAGGCAAGAAAACAGCACTTTTGAATTCAACAAGTGGCCAAAAATGTATTCCCATCTGCTAAGGGAGGCAATAAAGCACAACACAAAAATGCACCACAACGGACTGAATGGACATATACAGTTTAACTTGGTTCTTTCTTTTTTGCACCATGAAAGAGGTCAATCAGCAGGAGTAAGGTCTCTTTTAAGTTACAGTAATCAGAGGTTAAGTTTAGCTCAATGAACAACAATCCCCCAAACATGAATCAAAGCCAAACGAATTGCATAGCACTGAATAAAACACCCAGTCAGAACAACTGGAAAAGAAAACCTGGAACAATTAATCACAGAATGAACTAAGGGTGCAGTCTTTATGAAATGCTCTAAACAAGACATGGAAACCTCCCTAAACTGGAAAAATAAACAGGAGTCTTGTGGTACCTTCAAGGCTTTCAGCATAAGCTTTCATGGGCTAGAAGAACCCTCTTCCTCAAATGCAGTGAGTGTACCATCACTCACCTGAAGTAGTGAGGGTCCATGAAAACTTATCCTGGAATAAAATATTGTTAAAAGGGCCCCAAGTTCCCTGCTTATTTCCACTGTAAAGACTAATATGGCTAACCCTCTGGAATCCCATAACAGCACTGTCAAGAGTCAAAGTAGACAATCCACTGGAAGATCCATGAGCGGACCTTCGCAGCATTTATAAATAGAAGCTAGAGCTGGGGGAATTATAAGGCTGGGGGTTTAACCTGTGCCCCTTCCACACATGGTTTTGTTCTTGAATCAGACCCCCCCCCCCCCCCCCAATTCACCCATTTCAATCAAGCTCTAGATCCAGATTTCGGACTGAAACAGCACAATTGCCTTTAGTTGATTATCTTTGGTAAAAATACGGTAAAGGCAATTAATCACTGCTGATATTGTTAGATTTATCAACAACATTTAATACAATTGACCATGATACACTGAAGCAGAAGCAACTGTGACAGTCAAGGACCAGTGCCTAGAAGACACAGTCAAGTGGCTGAGAGCAAACAAACTGAAGCTAAATCCAGACAAGACAGACAGTGGGAGGCATTGATTTATCAGCCTCAGAAAGAGTTAAGCTTTGTATAGCAGACTGAGTTAAGAGTTTGTGAGTACTCTTGGGTCCAGCCCTGTCAATGGATCATCAGGTCAGCAATGTTACTATATATTTGTCTAAACATTTCTACACTTCCTTTCCACCTAATTCGGAGTCCCTAAGGTGGTAAACATTAAAACAAAACATTAAAGCAAACATAATATAAACATATAAAACAAATGCAAACATAATCACAGACAGGGAGGAAGGCTATAAGAGTTAGGGAGGAAATGCCTAACAAAATAAAAATCTTTCCACACAAGGTAACAATAGAGGAAAACAAGTTAATCTCTGTAGGGAGGTCAGTCCAAAGTTTCAGTGCAACAACCAAAAAGGTACTTTCTTGGGTTGCCACCCCCCTAATCTCAAGTGGCACAGGCACCAGAAGAAGGGTCTCAGGATGACTGAAGTAGTTTCATGTGGGAACAGGCAGACCATCAGGTATGCTATCCCCAAGTCATATAGGGCTTTGGTACACGCCAGCACCTTGAATTGCACCTATAAGCAAACTGAAAGCCAGTGTAGATGGAACAAAACTGGAGTGATATGATCCCTACAATCCATTGCAGTAACCTAACTGGTGTTTACCAGGGCATGTACCACAGTGATAAGATCTTTTCTGCCCAGGAAGGACTGCAGCTGGTTCACCAGAAAAAGCTGTTCAAAGGTACCCATGGCCACTACTGCAAGCTGCTTATCCAACAGAAGAAGGCCTGAGTCCAGCAATGCCCCCCCAGCACCAAGAATATCATATTTCAGTTTCATCTAGCTTGGAAACTGCCCTTATTTAGTTTCTGCAGATCTAGCCACACTGACCAATGCTACTGCAACCTTCATAATGAACTACAATAATATGTTCTGCCTTTGAAGATGTCTCAGAAGCAAGACCCCACCCCAGTCTGGAATCAGCCACTTCAAAGGTAACTCTAGCACTCTGTTAACTATACTGGTTACCCATTTCCTCCAAGGCCAAATTCAGAGTGCTGGTTATTAACCTTTAAAGGCTTTCATGGCTAAGAGCCCCTCATACTGACTCTTGGTATACTCCCACCCATTCTTCAGACAGCCTTTTCCTTGTGATGCACCCTCTTAGAACTGTCCATTTGGCAACAGTCAGGTTGCAGGCTTTTTCTGAAGTAATAGCAGTTCTTCGAAATGGCTTACCGGAGAGGGTGCAGAGTACACCTTCACTTTTTGCACTCAGGAGGGCACATACAACAGTTTTATTTCAAAGGGCAATTTGATGTAGGGCCAATTGTTTTGACAGGCTTGCTGTGCTGTTTTCATGTTTTTTTTCCCCATCTAAGACTAACAAAATCACACCAGGAGAATAGGAGATCTTTCCTTTCTTGCATGCACCTGACCAGATCAGCCTCCCTCCCCATTTCTGTCTCAAACTTACTGGAAAGAACTCTTCATAGATCTCCTGGCATTATATCTGGTTTGACCCACAGAATGAGGTCACTTTGCTGCAGCAGATGTGCCAAACTGACCTTTTGACATGAAAGAGTACATAAAAGAGCACTTGAGTCAGAAAAAGATCACAAGAGTAATGCCTGAACACACCACCCTAAGTATTCTTGTGTTTAGGAGCTTTTTAATGTTGAAGCATCCTCTGTCCCCTTTGACCAGAAAACTGCTCCAGCAGAGGCATATGAACTGATTTTTAACAATATGGAAAAAGAATAGAAATATTCACTGTGGACTACCAGAATCTGCCAATAAGCAAGAGGCCTCATGTACAAGAGGAGTGCTAGTCTTGGCAGCTCTAGAAACTATAGTACTGCTTTGGGCCAGTATTGCCTGAATTTTTGCTCCTCAAAGCTACTGGTCATGACCTTTGTTTCCCTATCAGTTCTAGAATTATGCCTACAGCAGGCAAACAGGTAAGCCGGTGAGGGGTAGGCAGCTGGATAGCCTCAACAACAAAACAGACTAAACTTTCAGTGCACTTATGAAGATTCACTAGCTCACGATAAAATTGGAAGTGGCTTCTCTACTTGCTTTGCCTAGAGACTAGTGAAATCTCCCATACAGTTCTATCTTTGCACACTGATTACTTAATCACAATAGAGCCAGTGTAGTGTAGTTGGCGTTGGACTAGAATCTGAGAAACCCAAGTTTAAATCCCCACTGACAGCGAGATTTGCTGGGTGACTGTGGACCAGACACACACTCTTCAGCCTAACCTACTTCACAGGGTTGTTGTGAAGATGAAATGTAGGTGAGATCAATGTAAACTGCTTTGAGTCCTCACTGGGGACAAAGGAAAGGTATGACTTACGCAACAGGGCATGCGAGTTTAGGGGATTTGTGTTATTCGTATCAATGATACCAAGAATACTGCCTGTAGCTTTCAAGCAGTCACATCACCCCACTGAAGTATCAGAAAGTGAAAGTATCATTATTTCACTGATAAAATGCAGTATCTCAAAAAAAGAACTTCCAGACATCCTTAAAATAGGAAACCTGGGTACCACAAAGGTGAACAACTGGGCATTTGCTGTTCTCTATACAAGTTCTGGAAACAACTTCTTTTTCCAGGAAACAAAGCCTCCACGTTTAGAGGCAGTAAACTGCATCATACAATACAGGTGAGCTGTCATCATGCTCTGCTCTTAATTGCACTAAGTAAACTTAATTGACCACTGTTGGAAAAACACTGACAGATCCAGGAGGCTCTTCTTATGCCAAGCCTGCTGCACATAATGAAATGAGAACTGAGAATGTAACATGTTAACATGTTAGATAGAAGACTTCTCCGACTCACTGAGTCACTATCAAGGAAAAACCAATTTAGGAAACAATGCAGTACACACCAGCTTTTCACAGTCAGCTTCAGCTCGCTGTCTTCTCTTGATCTCCACATCCACCTGATTTCGAGCATGTTTCAATTTCACATCCAAGGCACTGCGTTCACTTTCTGTCTTCATCAGAAGATCTTTATACCTGGCAACCTCATGATCCATTTTCTGCCACCTTTTCCTGAACTCCTCAAAATTCTTGGCCAGCTGGATAAACTCTGGAAAGAAGACACATCATAATCCATTTACAATTGATAGTTTCCTTAATATCCTTTGCTCCCACATTTCCTCTTAAACTCTCTCTCACTAAAAGTTTCCCATAGTGTAAAAACAGCAACAATGCAAAGGTGATGACAATCTTAATCAGAATATGGTAACAACAAAAACATGAAATTAATACACGGCAGCTATATCACAAATCAAGCTTATTCTTTTCATCATCAAACTACATTATTTCTATTCAACCACTCACAGGGGTATGCAGGGAAAAAACTGGTATTTTCTGGATTCGGGTATAATGAAGCCAGATTTTTTCAGTATTCCAAAATATATTGAATACCGATATTGGTAGTGTATTGGTATCCAGAAATATTCAGGAATATGAAAAAACCACCAGCTCCATTATATCCTATGGGCCATTGCAGTCAATGGCAAAATCTTCTAAGGAGTATTCAGTGGGCTGGAGCAGAAGGGGTTTAAGGTAGAGGCACCAAATTTGTCCTGTAGCTGCTAGAGCCTCTCCCCCAAAAGAACAAACCAGTTTGGAAAAGTTTGGACCAGGGAGTCCAATTCTAGGGGCATCCAAAGAGGGTGCTCCCATTCTCCATTGTTTCCTAAGGCAGGCAGATAAAACAGCCCAGCAGTTTCTTCCAGAGAATCTCTGCAGTAGAAACTAAGTGAGGTGTGGTGTGAGGGGGCATGTTTGCAAGGCCAGCAGCAGAACCAGTGCAATGTGCCTGCCAGAACCAGTGCCACTGTAGCAGTGCCAAAACCCAACAGGACAAAGATCAAATCTGAGAATCTCTGAAGTATAGGGGGCATGTTTGCAAGGCCAGCAGCAGAACCAGTGCAATGTTCTATTGCTAGCGCCCAGCAGCAGAAACCAGTGCCAACCTACTGGTCAGTAGAGTCCAGTGCCATTGTGGCAAATGCCAGCGTAATAGGAGGACTTATGTCAACTTAAGCACAGAATCATCACAACAATACACAGAAGAATTTCAAAAACGAACGAATGTCTGTGATTGGCCAATGAGCAGTTTGCCCACCCTTGCCTGTAATCCTATTGGCCTGGGAAAGCAAGCTAGTAGTTGGGCTTCAAGTTTGAAGCCAGCAACAGCCTTGCAAGCTGCAATGCCATTTGCAAATGCATTGCAGTGACTGGCTGTATGTAAGTTCCCTCTTCCCCCTTCCTTTTGGAAAGCAGAGCAAAGGGCGGGAAAGAGACAGAAACAGTGGAAAAGCGAAGGTAGGTGCAGCCCTATAAAGTAACCCCCCCAAAAAACCTGTATTTGGCAATGCCAAATAAAAGCCAAATAGTTTTAGCTTTCATTCGACATTCTGTATTCGGCAAGCTGAATTAGATCAGAGATTTTGATTCGGCTTGCCAAATACCTGAAAAAATACTGTAAAGGATTTTTTTCGGGAAAGGGGGGTTCAGTTTGGCTTTACTGAATGCACACCCCTAACCACTCAGTCTGATTCAATGTTAACAATAACGAAGTGCATAACATGTCTGAAGCAAGGCCTGTGGCTAAGGCAACTTAAATAAAAATGCAAACTTGAAGATAATTGTCATACTCAAGAATGGAACTGCAGCTATAATTAACTTGAGAACAGATTATTTTATGGTCACAGATTAGCACACCAGAAAGATGTTCAACAGTAAAATATAATGTAACTGCTGTAATATGCTTCAGCAGATGTAGATTAGTATTATAGATGTCTAGGCCAAAAACTCTATTCAGCTAGATAATTATACAAATATTGATTTGAAAGGAAAAAGCCAATTTCCTTTAGCTGCTTAAAGCTGCCCTAAAGGGAATATAAACGTTCCAACCAGCAAACCTACATCTACAGAAGATTGCACAAACCTGCCTCTAGCCAGTGTCTCTCCCCTCCCCACATTATTTACGATGTTGTTACTGTGACACAGCACAGACTTCCCTCGGGCTCTTCAAAGACCTGCTATGGCATATGGCAATGTAACATCACATCCCCGAGGCAACAGATAGAATAAGGTATCTACTGGAACTATAAGGTTTTAAGCACACACTCCAAATTGTTGCCTAGAAACCACATTGCAGAATACCATGTATGCAGATCAGGTTTTTTTACAGAAGGATGGCACCCCCCACTCCCATCAAGCTACCTATGTTAACATACATATATAATCTGCTTGATCTAAAGGATCTGGAAAACTTAACGCCCCCCCCCCAAAAGCATTTAAGGTCTACTTTAAAGCACAGCATAGGAAAGAGCTTCCAAATAAAGTATTGATTTTTGCCTCTCTCACATTAGTAATCTGCATAGTATCCACATAAGAAGGTGACTTACGATATTCACTGCCATCATTTAGAATTTCTGCCTGGCGCATAAGTTGGTCAAACAGATTTCGTATATTCAGCACTGCTGTCTCCATCTTCATGCCAGGAAACTGAAATAATTCAAAGATTAGTATGTTCTTTCTCCATTTCTCCTGCCAGATACAGCAACTCTTGCCAATGTGATTAAGTCTGAAACACACACCGCATTATGGAGGTTGCCACTTGCAGGCAAACAAGACAAGAAATGTATAAACGGATGTAATGGCTGCAGTGTTCATATTTCAGACAGACTAGACTTCCAAACTTTCCACAAACATAAAGTGGCTAAGGCAGCCTAGCACAAAATCAGTATCCCATCCCATCTGCCAGTCAATGCATTCCAATATATATATGGCACCATCAACTTACATAGTGCTGAATTCTTAAGCAAAAATAGACAGGTCCCTGCTACCAAGGAACTTATAAAGCAACAGAAAGAGAGAAGTTAACAAGAGATTAATTTAAGCAAATGCAGTCCCACTACGGATGCCAGCCTTCAGGTGGGACCCGGGGATCCTCTGGGACGAAAGCTCATCTACAGACTACAGAGATGAGTTCCCCTGGAGACAATGGATACTTTAGAGGGTGGGCTCTCTGGCACTGTTGCCCCACTGAGGTCCCTGTCCTCCCCAGGCTCCATCCCCAAATCTCCAGGAGTTTCCACCCTGCCATCCCCCGTTGGTGGCCAAGGAAGACTGGCAACCCTGTCACACATAAGGAGTAAAGCTAAAGCCCTAAACCAAAATATTTAGAGAAAGGATTTAAAGAACAAAAGTGAAACAAGGCTGGTCGTGACAGGTTTTTGTAACAAAAATTGGATTCTTAACATTTAAAACATTTTAAAAGAGTTAACTATATACCAAGTGTCCCAGGATAAAATACACCCTGAAAATGAAGAAACTAAAATTCTAGATCATAATCTTTCAAAACTAATTCCCTGACCCTCTGTCAAATAAATGGACCTACTTTTCTATGTAAAAAAATAAAACACGGGGGAGGTATCCAACTTGAAATTAAACACTAGAAATATGACCAAAAATTATATATTGCAGTTATTATTTTTTTAAAATTGTGAGTTATTTAGCTAGCCGCTGCTATGGGGGCACTAAGACTGCATTACGGAAAGGCTTCTACAATATACTAACCCTGGATTTTTACTTTTCTGGTTTTGAATAACCAGCTCCCAGCACATAACAAGCTGCCTTGAAACTCTTCTCTCTATTAACAGTGATTTGCCATGAGACACAGGGAACTGCTATTTGAGATAAAATGAACCTAAAGCTTCCTTTTGTTCCATGAGCCTGTTTCATGGTTCTTTCGATCCCAGCCTTAGTCCTCAAGTGAGTTTGCAGAATATCCTTGCATACAGAGGGAGCCAAGCAGAAATCCATTAATTTCACAAACGTTCATCTCCTCTCTGAGCAGAAATTCTGTAGAGCAAGAGGCACAATGGGATACATGGCCAATGTCTTAGATTATGCTCTCAAGCAGTATTTAAAAAGGCTTTACCCAGTTGACACCAATATGATTCACTGTTCTACCAAGCAGGTAGCAAGCATTCTTCTTCAGGAAGTGTGCAGGGAGGGAGAGAGCCTGATTTAGATCAGTCTTTTCTCTTTCAGATTTAAATTGCTCCATTCACCATGGACTGAAGCACAAATCAGGATTCTTTTCAAATTCTCTGAAAAACTAAAAAAGTTTCCTATCCAGCCTAAAATTAGCATAACTCTTGGACACAAAATGAACATGAGAAAGCCAAAAGGTATATTTGGGGGAAAGAGCAAGAGAAGTTTCAGTTTTATTTTTGCAAGTTACGGTTCCTATGGCAAATGGCTTTTAAAATCTATATCCTGGTCAGCATATTTCCCAAGCAGTAGAGCTGGTGACATCACAGAAATGATTAAAAGAGAAACTGCTAGCTCAGCAGTGCGCAAATTGCTTCTTCAAACCACGTAGCTGTTGGAAATGCGTATGGGAATGATGGCTAATAAATTAATACCAAGTAGAGGGAGGATGCTTATATTGTACCATATTTTTGGCATCTGTGCCAGACAATATACTACCTTCACAGCTAGAAGGACACAGAAAAAAATTAAGTGAATGATAAAAAAAGCACTCTGAGAAAGCATGATTTCATAGCTATTCAGCACAGAACACTTCAAAGGGCCCTACAAAACAAGGTTGCCTTTGAAATTCCACAGGCCATTTTTCTTCCCCCATCTTCAGTCCCCACATATTAACACTTGTATAGAAGAAAAGCATCCATTGGGCTTGCCATTCATACTGTAGTCTGCTCATGAACAGTAGCAGAACAAGATGCAATTTGTGACAGATAACTGGCACTGAACTGATAGCTGTATTTTCAAAACTTTTATATCTAGATATTGAAGAGGGGGTTCTTCCCATGGCCCACCGGAGAGATGTCTTTCTACCAGATTGCCAAAATTGTTTTTCAGAGAAACAGTAGACCCAAATCAATAAATCTGTGATAATGTTACTTTTAAGTGTAACTATAGCATTATGTTTTCCATTTCAAAAAAGACTGCCACACAAACATTTTTTGTTATAATTAGAGTCACATAAGAGTACAAATGTAAAATTTCTAGAAATCTTAAGCCATTTGGTGGTGGTGTCCAGTGGAGTGCTGGTTTCAGAACAAAACAAATTTTTGAGGAAAATTGAAATATGCAATACTGACTTTCTTATCAAACTTAAACTTATGCTGCTACTTAACAACATAAAATGCATCATTTATAATTTAATTAGTATTTAAGGTTGTTTTCTTTGGCACATTAATAGAATTTTAAAAAATAAATTCATTAGTTTTCTACAAGCAAAATTATGACATAACTGATACTTTGCGAGAGAAAGCTGCAAACTGCTGTACCAGTTTGCATATAGAGCTTAGTTTTTGCCATCTGAGAGGAAAACGAAAACAGAAAGCAGAAAAACCAAAAAGGTGCTTCCGCAAATTTCAAATTTTTCTACTGAAAAAATGCCCTCAGAAAAGCAAACAGAAAAAAACCCCACTATTATTTCTTCCAAGTTTTGCCAGGCCTTCATGTCTCTACAAAAGAGTCAATAAAAACCGTAACTATATCACTCTAAAGTTAGGAGAAGCTCAGGGACTTTGAGGAACAAGGTGTAAAGTGGTACTTTTCAGGAAGACAATTTTCTGAAAGGAGATATTCTTCCAGTTTTTAATGTTTGCTGAAAGTGTATCAGTGGGTTGTATTGTATTGACTGTTGGCTTTTAATTTTTGGAATTTGCCTTGAGCCTTTAGGAGAAAGGTGATCTGAAAAGAAATATATAATATAAACCCTTTAGGAAAGACAAGGAGTGTAGCAGAGGAAATGAAGCATTTCTGGACAGCTCTGGTACATATTGGTACTGATATTATTTCCAGTATATACAACTACTTCTGACACGAGGCCAGATATATTTGTGGCCTCAAATAGAAACTTTTTGGTGTGACATTCAATTCCATACCGGAACATTCCATTTTTGGTCCTATATTATTTATTGTTCATTACCTTACATGTATTACAGGGACTTTGTTGCTTGGTGTATTTTGTACTATTTGACCTCTGAAGAAGGCTCTTGTGAGCCAGAACATGTCAGGTCATACACTGTTCTTTTTTGTGTGTTTGTAATTGTAGGAGACATTCAAATGTTCAAGTGAATTTGTATTGATTATTACTGATTTACAGGAATCTTTAGGAAAAAGTCTTTGAGACTTTTCTGGAGAATTAACTACCTGTTAGCTATTAAGCAGAGATGATTTTAAACACCTGTTTTCCACAACTTTAATTGACAGCAAAGAATGTTTTAACTGGGCCAGGTGTTTTTAAAGACGAGCTATCCCAGCTAAACTGAAGATTTATGAAAACCTCTCTACTTCAAAAGAGTGGGGTCAGAAGTTTATTTCAGCTTTTAATTTTTAGTAATTTTAAATAAGAGAAAATCATATTGTTTCTCTTTCATGTTTTAACATATCAATATTGAACTATTAAAGTCTATAAGCAATATCTATATCTATATGATTGCCTTGTCCAGCCCATTTTAAATAGAAAAGATTATAGAAAAGGCTTTGCTGGTTCAAGAAAGCTTTATTTAATGAACTGAATTGCTGTAATTGCCAGTAATTCTAATTGGAAAGCACCACTATTAGTGTTAGAAATCTATGGTTCCATCCTTCACAGGACCTAGAAAATAAGTGGTTTATATACTTAAAACTAACCTGGCAAGGATCAAGCTAAGTTATAAGGACGTCAAGATTAATAGGGTTGAACATTGTGTGATATAGCAAAGAGTAATTGTTAAAAGAGTCAATATCTCTGAATGTTTAAACTGAGAATGAAGGCCTATGAATAAAATGTTTTTGAGTGTTTATTGAAAAAGAGAAAACTAGTTAAAGAATTGTGTTTGAAATTAACAAGCAATAAGTTGGGAGATGTTCCAAAAAGGCTTAAGAAAGCAAGAAAATAAATCAGTCACACCTAGAAGTCAATTAAAAATGCAGAACGTGTATTATAAAAGGGTGACTCCTGCTGGCTAAAGTAAGATGGTGTATTTTACAAATTAGAAGGTTTAATTAGACAAACAAAAGGCTTTATAAAATAACAAAAAATGTCCTAGGAGGTCCAAAATAAAAACTGATAAGATTCAGAGTATCTGCCAAAACTTCATCTCATAGATCACTTTGCAATATTAAAAGGTGCTTATAGAAAGTTAAATACATTAAGAGTGCTATTTTTCATAATCCAATGTATCCTACATATATTTTCAATAGAAATAACCTGTATTAAGAGTGCCATTATACTTTTATATGCATGCATTAATGTAAAAGAACCAATTTTGTAACTGAACTGAGAGATTTTATACTGAAAATGAACTTAGCCCCTCTGTGTATATAAAGTTCATTCAAAGGTGAAGTCCGAGAAAAAAGCTAATGGGAACACATCCATCATTTTTAATAAGCAAACACCTGTATTGTAAAATTGAAAGGCAGCCAAGTAACATCCTGTTTGCCAAATATGTGATTGATGACTGACCAGACAAAGAAATCTAAACTGAGCATGTATAAGTGAAGTCAATAATGATGTGAAGTGAGGAGGGGCAAGAACAGCATATAAGCAAGATCCCTGCCATAACACACTGAACATCCACACTGATTTCACAGCTGTGAGGTGTTCCTTATTTGAATAAATACTTTTGTTACCCTTTACTGCCTGGATAATCATTTTAACTGTATGGTTTATTGGCTAGCCACACAAGTCAAAGAACCTTAGTGCCCTCAGGGCGTTGGCACCATAACTTTGAACATTATATGTTTGAAATAAACACTCTTTTGTATACTTATGTTTTTAACTTTTGGCCCTCAATAAGTTTTCTAAACTTCCTTTGGCGGATTCAGCTGAGCAGAAGCACAGAATGGAGATATAAAATTGTATAGATATATTTTGTCAATATAATACTGTACCTTAATTTTACTCCTGCATCAAGCTCAGAGTCAAAGGCTGTGCCTGCCTGAGGAACTTACGCTTTAACCTAATAAAAATAGAATAAAATCAAGAAGTTAAAGCTCTGCATGTTAAAATGTGCAAAATATATTATAGATACTTTGAGCAAAGACTACACCCTATTCATCTCTGTAACATCTGAAACAAAAGTACTACCTGCTGTAATTTTCAGGGCAGCAAGCATCTTTACTATGTAGCCTCAGTACCATATAGCAAACATCTTTGTACTAATAGATCAAGGCTGACCTAAGATCCAACTCACATATGAGAATTTGCCCTCATGAAATGGCACATGGATACAGTTGCATGAAGAGGAAAACATATAAGTGAAAAGGGCTATAGTTTAACACCACATGAGATAGTGGTATGCATTAAGAAACCACTAAGAAACCATGAAGTTCTGTTGGTTCATACAGTAGTTTCTTTGCATAACTACATGTTGGATTTTAATATACAAGAACCATGCTCAAGGCTTTCTTGGAGGTATAAAGCCAGAAAGAGTTCAGAAACCTATTCTATATTTAAAATCATGACCACTCACACATAACAGATTCCACTGAAACCTCTTCAGCTATCACGAATGGTTAGCCACTTAAGTAGGTTAGAATAGCTGTCTGCAGCCTACTTTATCAGAAGTTGGAATATCAGTATCTTAACATTGTACTAGCTGAAGTATAATTATAAGGAGTAAAAAAGGCCTGTTTTCAACTCAGCAGGAGAAGTAGCTTTTTTGAAAGACTATTTCCACTCAGTCCTACTCAAATAAAATAGCACAATTATACTTTTACATGATAGACGAGTGCTACCAAGTCTCCATCCATACCCCACATTACAAATACTGTGCACCAAGAAAAACAGTCTATAAATTATACTTACAGATTACAAGTTTAGATACATTCTCATTACAGTCAATAAAAAATGACAGAGGATAAATTACGAACTGTTTTTAGCATTTTGGTACTTTTAAGAGAAGTGGCAACTGGGCTAGCATGTTTTGTCCCTGCAGTGATAGACTGCCCTTTTTCTTTTCACCACCCAAGATGAAAAGGCCAAGTCATTCCTACCATGTCCAGCTGTCATCTCCTCCACTCCTTCCCCCAGACAACCTGCCACTCTTAATGGCACAGAATGTAACTTGTAATGTAACATTACAGCCTGTAATGTAACTGGATGACCTGGCCAAATGCCTGTTGCATTAGTTGAAGTCCAAGTTAGGGAGGGAGAGCTAAAACAAGGCAGTTTTGCCCTCCAAGTTGTAATGAGAATGTCTGCATAACTGAGGCTGTGATCACACACACTAAATAATCCATTTTCAATGCACTTTTGAATTGGATTTTGCCAGTTCACACAGTAAAAATCCAGTTGGAAAGTGCATTGAAAGTGGATTATTTAGTGTGTGTGATCGCAGCCTGATTGTAGTTTTCTGTCATTACAGCACAGGAAGACAAAGCAGTTCTCAATACAACAGGATTTCTATTATGTTCAGTATTCAATGCTTTTTTATAGCCAAGAGCCAAGTATGTTCCTTTAATGAGCAACAACGGCTTTCAGTGCTTAACACATGCTACCTTCTTGTATGGTACCAGAGGAAAAAAACAGCAGCAGACGGAATACAGACACAAGTCTGACTTAATTATTCCAACTGGTTGTCAAGGAGTAACCTTCGTGAGCTCCAACAGCACCCTTGTTTTTGAGGGAAATGGATACTGCTTTAATATCCAGCATTGTCCAAGTGCTTCTGTCTTCCCGTGTGCTCAGATTATGTGTATGTAGACAGCTAGATATTACCAAAATAAAAAGAGCCTCAGTATAGATTTAGCCTGGTCCTTTTCCAGTCAGCAGACTTCGAAACCTGCGCTTCCACAAGGTTGCTACATCAGTTGCCTCCAGGCCAAAATCCTCTCATGCTGTCTCCTCAGGAGGTAGCCAACCCTGTAAAAGGTTTACCTCTGGAACTTTACACCATTCAGGGAAGTGGGAAATGCAATACACTTCTATTGTTTCATGTCTAGTGTTAGAACAAAGTGGTGGCATTTTAAATCCATGCCAGTAATAATCCATATAATCATAGTGAATACTGATGGCTTACATTCTCCAAATATCTAAAGTTTTTAAACTTAACATTACAAAGAAGAAAATGTCTGATTTGTTTTATGTACTGCACGTAAAAACAACTGAAGAATAACTTTACAGATAAATTGGAATAGAAAGTCACAGGATAAGACACTTGAGAAAGCACAACAGATCAAAAGTTATCCTTCTTAGTAAGGGTCAGAGCTACCACCTCAATCTTACACAGGTTTATTTATACGTAATTCTAACAATTACACAGGATACTAAAGACTTTAACCTTCACACTGGTTGACTGCCTCTGTTTCAACTGTGTCAAAATTATGATCACCTTTAAGAATGCTTTTATTTAGGAACTCTACAGGTTCATGAGGGCATAAACTCAGGGTTGGTTTGAATATGACTCTGGGTCATTTAAAAAAACAATGAAGTTGTGCACAAAATCAGACATGCTGTCATGTTATAGCTGCATTTGTAGCAATTGATAGCCCAGTTTAAACAAGCATATGGGTGTATGAAATTATTACATGGGTGATTGTTCTTAGATGCCCAGCATCACACTTAAGTCAGGCCTCAGAAAAGGCATGTTGTAATCTTGTGTGAGAAATGGGAAAGCCTTGTATATAGCTACAAGATCCTTTGATTCAACAAAAGAAATCCCAACAGGGTCCTGCGCAGAGGACCCTTCTGGAAATAAGGTTCCTTCAGTTACCAATTCATTCATTCATTCCGTTTCAAAGGCTCCAGCATTAAGTTAAGTTCCAGCTTCAGTTGTTTATTCATCAGCCTTGCGCAGATATGGAAAAAATCCCAAGCTTCTTAAGCACCAGCATCAAATTTTATATCCCTGTACTAGAAGCCCTAAACAAGAAGTTCTTAAATGCAGACGACTTCCAGTAAGGCATAGTGGCAACCAAATATGCAAAAGGATGCAACCTGAGGTTATCAGCAAAGTAAGAACAAGATTCAGCCCCCTCAGAAGATCTGCCACAGGAAACCTTGTACTTAGTTTAACTTTAAATTTTCTGGTTGTGAGGACTGAGATTTCAACACATTTCCCGAGCTAGACCAGAATGATGATTATCTTGATAATATTGCCTAAGGTCCCTTGCAAAACATGTTACCAGCGACCAGGCGATTAAAAAGTTTTCACCCTAGATAGAATGAACGCAAGTTGATAACTTTCATACTTTCTCAATACACTAACACTCTTTAGATCACCTTATATCTTAACATTATGTTCAGTTCTTTTGCAATCTTATGAAGAGCATCTGTTAAGAGACAACTTCATCTGCTCCTAGAATCCTACAGCCCTGGAGGCTCAGACACCAACATGATAAAGACCTAAAGAATGAATCTCCAAGAGGCATAGAAAAGCAGCAGTTATCAGATCACAGAAGGCATACTTCCAAGCATGACTGCTGTCCCCAGGGCAAGGATGTCAGCATAATGAAGAAGCAACGATGAAGGGGACCAGGCCAACCTATAAAAGTTGACTGCCATACAGTCTTTGTCTAATATCCTTTCCATCACGTACTGCCTGGCTCTTTTTAACTAAACATGCCAGGAATTGAACCTAGGACCTTCTGCTCTACCACCAAGCTATGGCCCCTCCCATGCCATTTCATCCTCTCCCCTCATCCTCACAAATTCTCATCGACAGCTCTCCCATTTAACAATTCATGTTTTCTTTCATCTCTCCCCCCCCTTCCCTGTGTCAAACCACAGATCATAGCCCTTCTGGACCACTAAAACCCATGGCACTTTCTGTCTTCTTGCTACTATCCTCGAAAATCATTGAGTGTAGTGATAGCATACTATTAAAAACAAAATTAGACAAAATACTTGCAACCTTATAAATAGCACATGAACCCACACCGAACTGATATGGAAATGTTAACACCTCATCTCATGCCTCTCTAGTTAGTCATTCAGAATGGAATGGGATGAAGGGATGACAAAAGAGAAGTTAAATCGTTCTGCAAACCCTTCCTTCCGCCTGAAATGTGGAAGAACCCCCCACCCCGCTGCATAACTCTCAATTGGTAACTCTACAACTGAGAATAATTTACTGCTCACACCCATCCTCCCTCCCCGCCCCCCTACGGTTGCCACCAAAGGCCACAGAAGCCTCGGGACACATTTTTAATTGTAGCATAAGCTTTTGTGGACTAAAGCCCATTTCATTAAAGGAACAAGGCAATCCTCAGTCAAGTGAACAAAACTTATGGCACAAACTTTTTTACCTCCCCCCCCCAAAGAAAAAGTCTTTAATGCGCCCCAGAACCCTGTTTCCTTTGGCTGGAACACAGTATCACCACCGACCCTGAAAATTTTTCTAATCCCTCCCATACCAAAAAAGCCAGTAACCAACCCCCCCCCGCCCCCGCATTAGACTGCTCCTTCCTTCCCCTTCCCCACCCCCCACTGCCCTTAAGGGTACCATCACCTACCGGGACCCGTACGAGGGGGGAAGCTTTTCACCCCTCCTCGGAGCGGCGCGCGACAGTTCACCAGCAACCTCTCCAGTACAAACGGCTTCGAACGCCCACTCAGGCCCGCCTTCCAGTTTGAATCGGCAAAGCGTAACACCCCGTCTAATTCTGATTGGCTAAGATGTATTGGCGCGGTGAAGCTAAGCATGACGACACCTCCTTCACACCGCCTCCTTCCTTTAAAAAAAAAAAGAAAAAAACACGCTTTCTATTCGACTTTACAGAAGGACGCTTCTAGCGCCTTCTTTCTCGAGGGCGAAGCTGCCCTTGATGCGGCGTGTGCGTGCATGCCCTCCTTCGTTAATCTAGGCGGAGTGTGTCTGACAGCTGTTTTACTTCAGGGCAAGTTGTGGTAATGGAGGAAGCCAAGGAAATAGGCTGCGGCTGGTGAGGGGGGCTGAAGGCGAAAAGGAAACCGTCCTAAAGGATCCCTTTTCGCGTGGGAGGAATCTCACCGTTTAGGATTGACGTACATGGCGCTGCGTTTATTCACCTTTAGAGAGCATTTTTCAAAAATGCGTCATTGTTGAAGGTCGAAGTTGGGCTGTAAAAATTGGTTCTCCTATAGCAATATAAAAAGATACACATAAGAAACTCCAGCCTCACCTTCGAAGATACACTGTTGGGACCCTGGGAATGGTCGTTTCCCATCTGCCTTTTTGGCTGGAGGAGAGGAAATGATTTACTGCCCCTCAGCTGCTCTCAACATTCCGAGGGCAATAAGCCCTCTTAGCACTTTTTTTTTTCATGCGAGTCTCCAAAACATGCAGAAATCATGCAGGAGTTAGGTGCGTTTTCTGCACTCGCTCGGATATTTACATATCTGCAGACTGGGAACTTAATAGATATATAGATACGTGCGGGAACTGAGATATTGGGGGAAGGGATAAACAATTTGGACATTTCCTGCATATACACAAGTCTTCCTCTGCCAGGCGTCTAGTTATCAGAAATTTTAGCAGGCTAATTTCATCATGTTTCTACTTCTGCCGCCCGGCCCTTAACTGATTCTAACCTGCTCTCAGAATTTCATTTTCCTTGGACATGCTCAGGTTTCAGTGGGATGTTTGGGCAGAGCAGTTTTTCTTTTGGTTAATTTACAAAGTTACTTCGGGTATGCAGAAAAATGTAAGAAGAAACCATGCTAGGCTACACATCTGCAAATTTACAGAGAGACATGAAATCTTGGAACGGCCTAGCCTTCATTTTATGAGTCATACCTAAGACAGTTTTTGGAAGTATACACACCAGAAATGCAATCCTAGAGTTCCATTTACAACTATGGACCTAGAAGGGTTTAACTCTGTTTTAGATTTCACTACCAATTAAGAACAATCTAACACCACAGCTTCTTGAAACCTATGCATACCTGTTCATCTGTGATAACTCTTTAGCCCATTTTTATCCTATTCTTCCTCTGAGGAGCAATAAAAGTTTAAAATCAGATACTATTGGCCTTTCTAAAATTGATTCTAATTAGAAAAAATAGTATTGTTGTCAAGGATATTTTATATATTGTTTAAATTGCGTGATGTGGGTTTCATGTGGCTAATTTTATCTAAATGTACTCTGACATTTCCAGTGTGATGATGATACATTATTGAAGAGTTCTATGTTATGATAAATATCCAGATCTATTGATAGTTACTAATACTGTGATCTGGCGGTTGAGAGGCACAAGTGGATTCTTCTGTTTCAGAGAGTTGGAAGCAGTTTGAAAGATCAGTTGTTCCTGGTATTATATGCACTTATTCCACTTGCGAACAAGAGCTGCTTTTGTATTCTGTTCTGCATAATGCTGAATGTATGGCAATGAAACAAAATTGTGCAGCTATATTGGTCCATGCAAAATCCAAAAACAAGAAAGAAATCCACGTAATACTTTTATTGGGGCCAAACAATTTGACACAAAATATTGTGCAAGTTTTTGAGCTCACTAGAACTCTATCTCTTCTATTTTTTTTGTAGCATCCAGCTTGATGAAAAGTTCTGAAGAGCTTAAAAGCTATCTGGCACAAAGTTTGCATTAATTTGATTGGTCTGAATAAAAGGAATTACATAGTTTTCATTCTTGTTTTTATATGGCAATAAGGCTATTATAAGTACAGCTAATTAAAAAAAATCCATTAGTTTAGTACAATGCAGAAGAAGACAATATGAAGAAAAGAGGGAACAAGACACTAAACAGTTACACTGAAGAGTGAAAGGGTGACAGATTCCTTCAAAAAAGAATCTCTTGAAGAACCTGCAGTTTTAGAAAGTGAAGTGCTCAACGCAGTTTGGAGAAACAAATCAGTAGGAATAGGTGGATTCATTGTCAATCTTCTGTGCAGTCCCACGTGGGGACTGTGCATGAGCAGGCCTGTGGTGGATAGGGTTTTCAAGCTAAAAGCCTCTAGGAGGTGCTGCATGCAGGAGTTGGAACAGACCATTCCTGCCCAAACAGTCATGTGCTCCCACACGCCAGCACCCCCATTTTTGCTACCAAAGGAGAAGGTTGTAGGGTCTGTGAGTTTTCTTCTATTGATTTTCTTCAGATCTTTGTGAGTGAATTTCCAGCATGGAACCTTTACCCTCCTCTGTGTCTTTCTTACCCTGCCCATTTTGTACACTGGGTGGCTACCAACTCCTCTAAGCCCAGCATGGCCCAGAGGGCTTTGTTAAGAAATACACCCATTGCAGGGAAAAGATGACACAGACAGATGAGCATGAGCTCTGGCTGTTCTGCTTGGGAGAGGGGCATAACTTGTCTGCTTGTAAGGCTTGCCAATGCATCACACCAGGGCTTTTTCTGTAGAAAAAGGAACTCATTAGCATAATAGGCCACACCCAACAGCAGGAACTCATTAGCATATTAGGCCCCCTGACAGTGCAGCTCATTAGCATATTAGGTGGGGGGGTTGGGAAAGCACAGGGTAGGCATGGAAACATACCTCTTCCCCCCCCCCCGAGCTTCTCCGCCCCACTTCAGCATCACCTTTCTAGTCTACACCTTCCCCTCCGAACCAGACGGCCAGAGAAAGGTGCTGCTGAAAGATCCCAGGCACTTCAGCATTGCCTTTTTAGTCTCCTACACTCCCCCCCCCCCCAACCAGACGGCTATTGTGGAGAGACTTTGGGAAGTGCGGGGGGGCATGGCTAAATGCCTTTCTCTCCCTCCCCCAGATCGAGGAGGGAAAGAAAGGCATTTTCAACATGCCTGGGTTCCCTGCCTGCCCTTTTCCAGCTGCCACATGTCAGCTAGAGAAGGGAAGGCAGAGAGAGGCTTTTCCTTGTCAATTTCACTCTTAGCTGACTGGGCAGAGTGAAATTGACAAGGAAATCCCTAGGGCTCCCCAGAGGGAAAGAGGGCATTTGAACATGCTGCCTTTCCCTCTTGTGTGTAATGTGGGGAGGGCAGTGTGCTCTGTAGCCATGCATGCCAGAGGTTTTGGCTGTAGGCGTGGCCAACTCAGGAGCCAGCCGGAACTCCATTCCTGTGCGTTCCTGCCCCAAAATAGCCCTGCATCGTATCTAAAGCCAGAGGAGATCGGTATCGAAGCTCATAGCCATGCTTTTGGAGAAAGCCCTTAAGTCTACTGATACTCCCTCAAACCCAACCTCGGCTTCAGAGTGCCTGCCCAAAGCTTCGTCCTCCAAATCAGTCAGGTCAGTTCCAGTGGTTCCCCATTCTGAATTGCAAAGGAACCAATCACATTCTCAGTCCCCACTAGCTCAGAGATGCTCATCAGAACCATCTGCCAAAAAGCCTAAACTGAAGGCTAAACACAAGGAAAAGCATAAATCGGATCTGAAGCATCGTACACCCGGCCAAGTGCCGGACCTGATGCCTTAGCCTCAAGAGGTTTTGGCTTCTCCAAAGACGCCATTACCCAGGCCTGATTCACCACCACTTTCAATCTCAGAAGGGGGGATTGAAACAGAAGTGATGGCGATCTGAGCTCCATGCATGCCTGAAGCCGAACCCAACCTTATGTTTCCATGGTCACACAATCTCCTTCCTCTATCCCTTTTGTTCATCCTGAACCTACTACCCATCAGCTTCTGCCCATCTGTGGCCTCCACGTCCATATCCTTGTTTTATGTTCCTGGTGTATCTCGTTGAGCAGGGGGATTATCATGCCCTGGGAGCTAGGACAGACCTGAATCAGAGTTGGCTATCCAGCACAAACTGCCATCATACCACCTTCTGCTGTAGTCTCTAGGAGACCATTCTCTCCTATTCCTGCCTCTGATGTGGAGGAAGGTGAGGATCAGGCTCCCAGTTCTGATGTTGACTCTGATGCTCCCTCAGATCCAGGCCCAGATGAATGGGTAGGGGACCCTGGCCCATCATCACCTACAGAAGATCGATGTATGTGTGGGGAACAGATGTTGCAGATGGCCCAATCTCTGGAGATAGAGGTGGCCACAACTGACCACAAACCCTAAGATAAGATCTTGAGCCGTCTATATTCAGAGTCTTCTGGCATTATTGCCTTCCTCATGGTGGAAGGTTTGGATGATGTGATGCAGGAATTGTAGGAGAAACCAGCATTTCTTCAAGCTATATCTCATCATATAGAACCAGTATTCACCCTATGGGTGGGGTCCCAGAAGCGGACCTTTTTGCTACAAGAGTGAACACCAAGGCTTTCAGGTTCTGTTCCAGGGCAGGGAGTGAACCGGGCTCCATCAGAGATGCTTTCCAGATCCCATGGCGGAGTGCTGTGTCCTACACTTTCCTACCCTTTACCTTGCTCATCAGGGTTATAGAGAAAATCAGGAGAGAAGGTACAGATCAGCTTACCATCCCTTTCGCTTCCCTCTCCCCACAACAGACACCCTGTGAGGTAGGTGGGGCTGAGAGAGCTGCCCTTGAGAGAACAGCTATGAAAAAATAGTTCTGGAAGAACTTATGACTGATCCAAAGTCACACCAGCAGCTGCATGTGGAGGAGTGGGGAATCAAACCCAGTTCTCCCAGATTAGAGTCCACACTCCTAACGACTACACCAAACTAGCTTTCTCAGTGTGGAGGCTCTGGACCAGGACTTAGTCTTTTCCCATTAGGTCAATGAGATCTTCTCACATTCATACAAACCATTCACTAGAAGGTCATATCTTTTTAAATGGCAATGTTTCTCTGAATGGTGCCAGGACAAGGATGTTTCCCCGTCGCAGGCACCTACGGCAGTAATTTTTGAGTATTTTTTCTAAAATCTGATGGTCCGGCCTACTCCTCACTTAAATCACATTTAGCAGCCATATCCTGCTAAATCACATTTAGCAGCCATATCCAGGTCTGGGAAGTCGGTTTTCTCTCACAAACTGTCCAAACAATTTCTCAAGGGCCTCTTTAATACATATCCACATAAGAACGACATGCCCCAATGGGTCCCTTTCAGTAATTTAGTTGGAACTGATGTTCAAGCTCTTTGAACCTCTATTCACATGCCCACTGGCTATGTCATTCAAAAAGGTCTGCTTTTTAGTAACTACTACCTCGGCCAGAAGGGTCAGTGAACTGGCAGTGCTCAGGGTGGACCCCCTTCCTTAAGGTGTTTCAAAAGCAGGTGGCCCTATAACCTAGTATCCAGTTTTGCCCAAGGTTTTCTCGGGATTCCATATCTACCAAGAGATTATATTGCCAGTGTTCTTCCCATCGCCAACTACTGAAAATGAAAGCACCTTATACACTTTGGATCTTAGGCAAGCTTTATTATTTTGTTTAAAGATGACTCTTGATTTTAGGAGAGATCAGGCTTTCTTTGTGTGTTACGCGGGTCCCAGTAAGGGTAAGGGCTTCCTCCCGGACTTTATCTGGGATTGTCTCCACAATTAGGCTATGTTATGCATCGGCCAAGCTTCCATGTCCATTGAGAGTGCATGCTCATTCCACCAGAGCAGGGATGTCAAACTCATTTGTTACTAGGGCTGAATCTGACATAAATGTCATTTTGTCAGGCCGGGCCATGTGTGCCATAAAATGTAACACAAGGTATTGGAGGTATAAACTTTATAAAGATGATTTTGGATGCCGAATGACAGTGGCAGGCATGATTGGATTAGGTTTGATATGCAGACGGGTGGAGATATCAGCACTGGTGTGTCATATAGAGGTGTGGAGATATCAGCATTGGTAATGAGACAGGAAACCTAATTCTCAATTTGGTACAAGAGGATTCAGTCCAGGAAGATGCAAAGAATAAATAGAAATAAGTCTGAAGAAGTGAGCAGTGACTCACAAACGCACATATCCTACCACAGTTTTGTTAGTCTTTAAAGGTGGCACTGGACTCTTACTCTTTCTACTACTATTAGAAACCACAACATTCAAAAACCGGTGGGGGGACATTTTAACCTTCCAGGAATCCAGGGCACTCAGTTCCTGACCTAAGAGTAGCAGTTCTCTTACAAAGAAATTTCAAAGGGAGATTAGAAAGAGAGACTGCTAAATTGCAACTGACCGTGAAGCTCAAGACCATGCAAACTACTGGACTAAATTGAGACCTAGGTTTCTTCTCTCATTACCAGTGCCTGCTATTGTCATTTGGTGTCTGAAATAAATTTGGTCTCCAAGATATAAGGACAGATGGACTCACATTCCAGCTGTATCTGAAGAAGTGAGCAGTGATTCATGCCACAAATTTTGTTAGTCATTAAGGTGCTGCTGTATTCTTGCTCCCTTTCACTAATAAGGAATGCAAACTGTGCTGTTAGGTTTCTCCCCCCATCTGTTAAAAATGGAAAGGGGGATCTCTCCAAGTGCCATGGGACTCCCTCCTCCCTCTCTCTGGCATGTTCTTTCTTGCTCTTTCCCTCCCCCTCCGTCCCTCTCTCTCTAAAGAAGTGTGCTTGCCCACAAAAGCTTATACCTGGAATAAAACATTTTTGGTTTTAAACACAGGTGTCTGTCTGTCTGTCTGTCTGTCTGTCTGTCTCTCTCTCTCTCTTTTATACCTGGAATAAAATGTTTTTGGTCTTAAACACAGGACTGACTCCCCACCACCACCACTCCTCTCTCTTTCTGGCATGTTCCCTCTGGTTCTTTCCCTCCCTCTCTGTCTCTGAAGAAGAAAAAGTGTGCTTGCACACAAAAGCTCATACTTGGAATAAAACATTGCTGGTCTTCTCAAAAATCCCAGGAGATGCCATCTTCCTACACTCTCTGTCTCATTCCCTCCCCCTCCCTCCCAAGAGGAGGAGGGGGGAGGAGCCCTCAGCCAATCGAGGGGAGGCTTGCTTTCTCTCCTCTGAAGCAGGAAATAGGAGAGACTGGGGGAAAGGAGCTGCAGTGTTAGGAAGCAGGAAGCATATGTTTGACACCCCTACACCAGAGCAATTGCTTCCTCCACTGCCTTTCTGAATGGAGTCCCCTTGTTGGAAATTTGCCAAGCTGTGACATGGTCACCAGCAGATATGCACTGGACTTGTAGGCCAGAAGAGAAGCTCAGGTTGGCAAAGCAGTTCTCTAGTTGTTCAAGTGACAAGAGCATCACCCACCACCTGGTGAGTAGTGTTATAATCCCCATGTGAGACTGTACAGAAAATTGATGATGAAAACAGGGTTGCACTTACCTGTAACTGTTGTTCATCAAGAATCTTCTGTGCAGGCACACATACCCTCCCTCCTGTCCCGCAGTATGCTCTTTTGGGTCTTCAGTGGTGCTAGAGATACTGAGGGTGGGGGCCCTGGTGTATGGTGGGAGCACTTACTGTTTGGGCAGGAATAGCCTGTTCTGGCTCCAGTATGCAGCACCCCCTAGAGGTTTTACCTTGAAAAACTTCTCTGCAGCAGGCCTGCTCATGCACTGTCCCCATATGTGCCTGCACAGAAGATCCTCAGTGAATAACAGTTACAGGTAAGTGCAGCCCTGTTATATTAATAAACCTATTTATATTAATAAACCTAATATATTAATAAACCTATTCCAAGTCACAGAAACAGAGTCCATCAAAATCTTTAACAAGAATATGCCAACAGATATGGAAGATGAAACAATTGTCCACAGGCTGGAAACATTCAGTTTATGTTCCAGTTCCCAAAAAAGGAAATGTCAAAGACTACAGCAACTATCGGACCATCACCTTAATTTCTCACGGGTATAGCGATGCTCAAAATCTTACAAAGACTGTTACCATATATGGAACGAGAAATACCAGATTTTCAGTCTGGATTCAGAAAAGGAAGAAGCACTAGAGATCATATTGCAAATTTACATTGCTTACTGGAGCATACAAGAGAAATTCAGAAAAAATCAGTTTGTGTTTCATAGATTACAGCAAAGTTTTGACTATGTGGATCATGAAAAGCTGTGGCTGGTTTTAAAAGAAATGGGTTCCCAAGAGGCTGCTGTTAAGACAGAATATGGAGAAACAGAATGGATTCTGACTGGCAAAGGTGTCAGACAAGGATGTAGTTTATCTCCCTATATGTTCAATCTATATGCAGAACATATCATAATGAAAAATGGATTAGATTTAGATGAAGATGGAGTGGAAATTGGTGGAAAGAACATTATCAATATGAGATATGCAGATGACACCACATTAATGGCAGAAAATAGTGATGACTTGAAATGACTACTGATGAAGGTTAAAGCAGAAAGTGCCAAAGTGGGATTACAGCTGAATATCAAAAAGACAAAACTAATGGCTACTCAGGAATCACACAACATTAAGGTTGATGTTGAAGAAATTGTTCAAGATTTTCTATTCCTTGGCTCAATCATTGACCCAATAAAGGAAGCCATGGCCCTCAGTTTGCAAGACCTGAGAAGGGCTGTTAACAATAAGACGTTTTGGAGGTGATTAATTCATAGGGTCTAGTCTGATCTACAATTGTAATAAATTTCTGTATCTGTAATTCATAGGGTCGCCATAAATCGGAAGCAACTCAGTGGCATTTAATACACACACACACACGCACACAGGGCAATGCAGATGGTTCCTATTTTCAAGTCTCTCCCCGCATTTTCCCAGTTGGCAAAAATTAAGATTAAAGGTGTGGTGTCTTGTTACCATTGGGTGTATTTTTAAGTACTGTTTAAATAAAACTAAGCCATATATGATTTTACATTTCATAAATATAATGGAGTGCAATTGAATGGTAGGGGTTAAGTTATACATAATGCATTTTACATTCATAAAATGGTGAAGCAAGTTTAGATCTGTAAGCTGTTTCCATTTGCTCTTGAGTTTCCTCTTTTTTTTTTTTCCTCCTAAGGCTTCGGAATTTCTGGAAATGTCAGAACTCTGCTTGTCATAGAGCTCTGTCTTAGGTCTTCCTTTCCAGCCATGTGTCCATGATAAAAAGACAGAAGTTTCTTTTCACCAGAAGACTCTTGTTGCCACTCCCTACTGCTTCCACTAATGAACTAATCATAGTCCTACTGCTCAGTAATGTTAACATCTGTAAAACTGCCTACTTTAATTTTACTTTTTGTTCTTCCCATCTGCTTTCATTCATTTCTTAAACCAAAGCAATTTTTAAACTGTCTGGGCAGTTGTTGCTACAGTGCACAGCACCTCTTTGTTTTTTACATTCCCACAGCCTAGTCTGAAATTATTCCAGTTTCTCTGTATCTGTGTGCTTACAACTCCCCAGGCACATAAAAATATCTGACCACTGATGCTTTGAAATACGGTGATGGCTTGTGTTTAAGAGAGAAGGAGAAGGAGAAAAAGCTCTGCAATAATGTAACTGCAATAAGGTAGGGGAGGTGATTAGGATTGATTAAGCACACTTAACAGGAAAAGCCCTCTTGAACTCAATGGGATGTACTTCTGAGGAGACCTGCTTAGGCTTGCATTGTAGGACACCTTAGCCGGGTACACCCTCGTCAGGGTCATAGATGCAAAACTGACCACACAAGAACTATAAATGTGATTATCCCTTTGTTTTGGTACTCACACTGCACAGGCCCCCTTTGTAACAATGGTCATATTTCACTTATGACCAGAACAACAGGGAACAGACGAGTGTGAGACACACACACAACCCAGCATCTTCCTTAATGGAGAGCCAGTGGGTTGCAGTGGTTAGAATGTTGGACTGGGATCTGGGAGATTCCTGCTCTGCCATGAAAGCTTATTTGCTGGCCATGGGCTAGTCACATGTCTGGCCTGCCTCACAGGCTTGTTGTGGGAATAACATGGAGGAGAGGCGAACCGTGTAAGCTGCTCTGGGACCCACTGGGGAGAAGGGTGGAGTATGAAATAAGCAGAAGATCGCATCACACAGTGCTCAGGGCAGACTAGGATGGCATCTCATTTTCTTTCATATGACCTAAAACCATCTCATTTCTTTTTCAAAGGAGAAAACAAGCCTAAGATAGAACATGATGAGACCAGTATTGCAAAAAGTTACTAAGAAAACATTTTGTGCTTATACCTGTCTAGGCAAGGCCAAGTGAGATAGGCTGTACTGAGTTTGTTGGTGAAAGATAGACAGGCCCTTGGAAATGCCTGTGCTTGGAGGGAGAAACGGACAGCTTCCTCGTATAACTGAAGCTCTCAATAGCTGTCTTTTCAAATGCCTATCTACCTCTCCCAGTTCCAGAAACAGCTCTAGCCTAGGCAAAGCAAGATGGTGGAAATAGGCTCTGCTGGGCTTGCCGAAATCCACACTGGGAAAGGGACATCACCGTGCTAACTTTTTTTTTGCCCTGTGTCTAAAGTGAAGAAGTGCACATAATTACACAGTAGGAGTCTCTGGAAGCTTTGCCTAATATGAAGTCACATTCTTTTGACTCAAGTTATAATAACTTTATTCTTAGTAATGTCTGATAACTGGCTGCAATGATTTCAAAGTGTGAATATACTTCATTCAAGCTTGTTAACAAAGGGTTTACTCAGCAGTTGTGTACCTAAAGATGGTGAATGAACAGCATGCTACTCTGGCTTAATTTCAAACGAAGCCACTTCCTTCCCCCTTCCAGCACTGATACAACATATGCAAATAATAAAGTTAAATTATCTATATTTTCTTTTTAGTCTAGACATTTTTCTAAATACAATAATTAGACACATTTTGAAAGCGGTAGGTGAAAACAGAAATCCATTTGCTAGGAGACTTAAGCCCAGTCTGTATATTGCTGAAGGCAGAAATTTGAACATAACATTGTGTGTTGTAGTTGCAGATGTTCCAGTATCTGTGTTCCCCTTGCCTTGCAACAAGCTGCTTCTGCAACCCTGCCTCTTCCCCATCTCCCGGAACCTGAGCCCTTGTGTGGGAGAGGCTCTGAGTTTTCCATGGAGGGTTTTTTTTTCTGCCAAGTGAGCTATCAGAGTGATAATGGTAGGCCTGTCTGTGTTTCTTTTCCTGTGTGCCCACCTGTCAAAAGGGAATGTGTTTACAAGAGGAGAGTCAGTGCCTGATATACAGAAGCTCCAGGAGTGTGGTTGTTATAAGGCACACCACAGTCCTCTGTACAGCGGTGGTGATGGGGAGCGTTGTGTTGCCTTTTTTCCTTTATATTTTTACAAGCGTGGATGGGGGCAGGGCAAGGCCAAGGAGGCATGCGGAGCTGTGAATCGTATAAATAAACAATTTAATCTGTCAGCCAGTGACTATAAATAAGAACCATTGGTGTGTTTTTAAAAAAGTTTCACCATTTGGTACTCATTTTAGTCAGTGTTATCATGGAGGTTATTTCACTTGTGCATGTTTTGGCACAACCTTATGGGAGCCATAGGACCTGATTTAAGTCAACCATGACCCTGGGAGGAGAATCCGTTTTACCTGCTGTGCAGATCCAAGAACAGCTATCACACAACCACAAAGCTGTTCAGCAGTTGGTCAAGGTGGACAGCAGCAAGGTGAGGACATCTGAGGCTCAGCTCATGAGTGACTGAACATGGTATGTTTGCCTGCAAAACCTGTTTGCTGTGAAATTTACATCATGAGTGATGAATGAAGCTGTTATCATGGAGCACAGGAGAAGAAGCAGACTCATAGATATGAGGCACCAAGGCCATGAAGGGGTTTGTATGTGATGGCCAGCATCTTAAATTCAGCTCAGTAACTGATGGGCAGCCTGTGGAGTGACTGCCAAGTGCATGCTCTGTCTAGCTCCTGATAATAGCCGAGCCATGGAGTTCTGCACCAACTGGAGTTCGAGTTGATATTGAGGGGAGACCAGTGTACAGTACATTACAGCATTACCCCAAGGCTCTTGACTGAGTCAGCAAGGGTCAGCTGAGCCCCACTGAAAGCAGGGTGCACAGTGTCCTTCAAGACCTCCATTTTCCCAGCTAGCATTGTCTTCTCTGCGTTTAGTTTCAATTTATTCACGCTTAGCCATTTAACCATAGCAGCCAGGCAGCAATTCAAGACCCCCACGGCATTGCCCTGACCTGGATAGTCCCAGCTAGCCTGGTCTTATGAAACCAGACTGAAAAGTAAATGAGCTGTATAAGAATACTTTCAGTCAGTGGATACTGTTTGTGGGATCCATGTTCACATTCTGGATGGGCAACCACCTGGAAAATGTATCCATTATGGTACCTTGTACTGTATAAAAGAGGGTGAGTATTTTGAATTGTGGTAGGGTGCTTTATCGCCTTCTTCATATGAAGCCAAAAGAACAAATGCAGTCTTGTCTCTTAAATGTTTGTTGTTTAGGCTGTTCAAGAGTAACTGACTGTAACAGGGCAGAGGAGAACACTCAGCAATGTGTAATAATGATGGGCTAGGGGAGGCTCCCTCAGTTATCCTTATTTTGGAAACAAGAGTTACAAGCATGTCCTTGTGAAACCAAAAGGGTATGCATCTGCAACTTACCACAGCTTTTGAACTAGGTTCAGATCCCCTCTCTGACATGAAGCTTCCTGGCCACTTACCTCACAGGGTTGTTGTGAGGATAAAATAGGGATGACAGAACACACTTTGGAACGAAAGTGAGATAAAAATGCAGAAGAGAGCAGTAATGGTATCTTCACAGTTAAACCAGAATTCTTGATTTACCAGAGTTTAGAAATTGCTCCTCAGAGTGGTAACGGTTATTTTGTATTTTTAACTTCTGTACCTATTATATATACATAATCTTGCAGAAATCAGAATGGCACTTTGGAGGGGGCCAAGACTCTGGGAACATGCCTGGGTATAGAAATGACTCGTTCTTGTACTGGAACTGCAGGGGAAATGTTAGAACCAATTAAAGCCGCGGGGAGTAAGCTGCACTGAGTGCAATGACACTTACTTCTGAGTATACATGCATAGAGATACGCTACAAATTGCCTACTAAGCCAGGCAAGAAACCATGCCATGATACAGAAGAGCGTAGGAAGTATTTTTCTCAATTGCACTGACTACTTGCTGGTACATTTTTCCATCTAAGTTTTACAGCTCAAAATTCTGCTTTGTAGTCCGCAGGGTACAGAATCTCCCCAGTCTCCTTCATGATGTGATGGTCAAGGCTGTGTGGTCATTGGCCTGTGCCTCCTTTGTCCTGTGCCTCCTTCTGATTCCAGGCACAGTCACTGCAGAAAACAGGGGGAAAAATCTATTGTGACAGTCATAAATTAATTGAGCTTGCGGAGCAAAAGATGGGATGAAAACTGGAGAATGGGGAATAGCACAGACTTTCAGATCATGTTCTTGTGGGTAGGTGGGGGATCAGTGGCTAAGCCATGTACCCTTATAGCTTATCATCAAAAGGTTTCCTGAGTGACCTTTTATCTATTCCAAAATTGTTGCACGTTTATGTTCTGTTCCAGCTGTACTGCTGCAACATTATTTTCTGGCACCATTACACTGAAAAAGCAATCAGTACCTTGTTCTCTCTTCTAAGGGAGCAACTGTTCTCTTCCACTGTCTTTTTTAATCTAGAGTCTCGCAAGATGCAAGTAGTCCATTGTGTCTATACCGGTGTATACGTGGGGCTTGCAGTTTTACCTAGAAGTATAAAATTCAAAGAGAAATACAGAGTGAGATGAACAAGGGGCAAATTTGGCAAATACACACTAACTTTGAAATGATAAGATGGCACAACTGAATCTAAGCAATGCCAGAACACTGGGGAGCTCAGGTTCTCTAGCACATAAACGTTTGACCAATACCTAGTCTGCATTAAGAAGTTTAGATAAAGAGGAACGTTCAGTCTCTAAGTAAGTGATTCTCAGTGTGGTGCCTGTGGGTACCATATGCCCACCAAAGTTGGTACCCATTTTCTCCTTTTCCAAAACACCACTTCTTCCTCAAAGCAAGAGCCAAACTTGTATTTTCTCCACTGAGAGACAATGTGGTATAGTGGTTCGGAACAGCAGATTCTAATCCTGGAGAATTGGGTTTGATTCCCCAGTCCTCCACATGTAGCCTGCGGGGTAACCTTGGGCTAGTCACAGTTGTCTCAGAACTATCCCAGCCCCACCTATCTCACAAGGTGACTGTTGTGGGGAGAGGAAGGGAAGATGATTGTAAGCTGAGATCACCCTTATGTTGAGAGAAAAGCAGACTATAAAACCCAACTCTTCTTCTTCTAGGAAGAGCCCAAGAGGTATATCATCTTTGTGTCTGCCAGGAACACCCATTTGGAAACAGTTGCCACCATTATAGGACGAAGCTTGATTTGAATCCTCGTAACATTTTGTGGAACCTCCCAACTTTTTGTGGTTGAAGCAAACCCCCACAGCAGCCATTTTGTTGTGGTGCCCACTACCTGCTCTCAGAATTCTAAAACTGTTCACAAGTTTACTAGGGTTCTGGCCCCCATGCTCTATACAATAAGGTGAAAGCGGCACGATTCCCAGATGTTGTGATCTGGACATGCACTTTAAGGGGAAAATCACAATACAGAGCAATATATATTTTAACAAATAAAGAAATGTTGATGTTCAGTCTCCCCACCTACAAATGGTATCATACAGCATAGCATCAAGTACACAATATGACAGTGTTCCAGTACCTTGACTGGAAAATGTTCTGTATTTTCCCAGGTGCTTTGACTATTCCAAAATCATAATAAACTCAAAACAAAAGCACCCCTGAACAAAAGTTGTGGAGACTGTACTAGAAACAGAAAACACACGCATAAAATAACTTTTCAAAAAAATGTGCAAAAAAGCCTCCAGAGAAAAACAGAAAAGGTAGTCAAAACCAAGAAGTCAACAGAATAGAGATGGATTTGTACTGCGGTCAGTGACCATCACTGTGACACCAGACTTTACAAAATTCTTTCCACACAAAATGACGAGTGGTGAAGAAGCTAAGGGAAAAATCTGAGGTGGTGAAAGAAGATCCTGAAGGGACATGTGCCAACTACTGGATGGGAAGAGGGGGGAGTTCCACACCTGTAGTTTCAGCTGCAGCTGTCTAACTGCTACTAATTATGGTGTAAGTGGGCAAAAAGGCCTCAGCTCTGCAACTGGTGAAGAGCCAGCTAGTCTTGAGGATTCACTTTCCCTGGGTGCGTTCATACTGCTCGTGCCTGGTGGATTTAAAGTGCGTGTCCAGATCACAACATCTGGGAATCATGCCGCTTCCATGAGTAGCCCGTCGATCCCCACTGGGGATCCATACTTAAAAGATAGTAGTGAAAGTCTGGTCTAAAGCTGGCCAACGGGCCAATGCCGAACTTTCCACCATCAGGTTGTACCTCCAGCATGCAATCAGCCCTTAGGGATGGTCTCCAGACCATCCTGAACGGCCACCATTTTTAAAAACTCTTAGCAATGCGCACATAACTGCTTAAACAAGTGACGTCCCCAGAGCTCTGCTCAAATGATCTGAAGAATTTAATGTTTCTGATGGTCCCCTGAACTTCATTAACTTTATAAACTGAAAGGGTACCTAGAGAAAGGTACTGTTGGCAGCGCTTTTACCATTTTAGTCCACACATGCACGGATAAACAAGTATATGGTGAGGCACATATGCGCATGCGCAGACAGGATTTTTTTTTTTTAAAAAAAAGCCAACTGCACAGCTTCTTACAATGGATGCCATCTAGACAATCCACTGTGGGAATCACACGCGGTAAAGTGTTTCATGGGTGATCTGTCTGGTTGTGCAACGCTGGATCAAAAAGATCTAGCTCAAATTACAGCCAGGCCAATGGCGGGATTAGCTGCCTGTCTGAATACACCCCCTGATAGCCTTTGTGATGGGAGCAACTGCAAGTGGGAAGATGGTAGGGGCAGTGGGAGTTGGGAATTCTAATGGAAGACAGTTGCCTGGGCCCAAGAAATGACACCCCCCATGCTCAGTCTTAGAGAGGGAAGGGTACTACGTAGGGATTGAACTCAGCTTGGTTGAAGAGTCCATGTTGGTGTCAGTGCCATGTTATTAATCCACACTGGCTGGAAGCCACTTCACACAGTTCAGCTACGAAGGAGGTAAAGAGCGTTTGGGAGAGAAGAGTTGAGGCTGCACCAAGAAGCCTGAGTAATTTGGATTGATTGACTGACTGATTCACTTTATTTATGGTCTGCCTTTCTCACTGGGGCTCAAGGCAGATCTCACAGAGTAAGTCAATACAATCAACAGGATGGGACATCTAATAAACAATGCAATAGGATTTGGATCGTTGAAATCTGAAACCAACCTGAAATCTGAAAACAGACCTGAAACAAAGCATCGTAAGTATTAATACAAAGTGTTAAACAAAGCAAAATTTATATATTATGATCCTACTTATCGCAATGGATAGTACAAACTATGCACAGTAGGACAGTCCACAAACACTAACCCTTTATTCAAGTATCTTTCTGAGCCATTTTGTTACAGTACAGCCATTACCTGTATAGAAAAGCCCTCTTGAATAATTCAGTTTTGTATAGTTTGTAGAAAGCCAAGATGGCGGAAGCCTTCCTGACCTCCTCAGGCAGGCCATTCCACAAGATGGGGGCCAAACCAATTATGGTTTATTTGTGAAACTAGGGTATGGTTAGTAGACTATCATTTAAATCTTAATTTGCCTTGACTAAATGGCAGTTTGATCTCCATTGTTCTTTCCTTCTCTCCTTCACAGCAAGCCAGCTGGTGTCCCAACCTATGTTGTGGAAAGCGGTACACCTGGGACCAAACTAGGATTAGAGAGTAGCATTGCCAGCTTCAGGCAGGGAAATTCCTGGAGATTTGGGGATGGAGCCTAAGGAGGGTGGAGTTTGGGGAGGTACCTCAAAGGGGTATAATATCATAGACTCCACCCTCCAAAAACAGCCATTTTTCTCCAGAGGAATTGATCTCTGTAGTCTAGAGATCAGCTGTAATTCTTAGAGATCTCCAGGCCTCACCTGGGGGTTGGCGACCCCAGGATTAAGCCAGGATGTCTGCCTTTATATGTCACAAAAATCATAGATATTACTAAAGGTGGTTAATAAACCAATCTTAAATCACAGTTTCAGATCCTGGTTTGATGGGCGCTGAATAATCACGGTTAATGACTTGCATTTGGATGATCACATCGTAGCTTAATCACACTATCATCTTGTGTGATGTCTGAACTGACCCCACATATTGACTACTTATTTATTAACTTCACTTATACTCAGCCTTTCTCCCAAAGGGGGGCCCAGAGCAGTTTACATTGCTTTATATTTTATTCTCACAGGAGCCCTGTGAAGTAGGTCAGGCTGCGAGTGTGACTGGCCCAGGATCCCCCAGCGAGTATCCAAGGCAAGGTGGTGAAGTTGAACCTGAGTCTTCCAGTTCCTTGTCTGATCCTTGAACCACTATATCACACTGGCTCTGCACTAGGACCCCTGGACTTGGTTCTACCACACACTCATCCTTCTTTAGCCCCCCCCCCCCCCCAAACCCAGCATTGCAGAGATTTGTGAACTATTCTGGCAGTATAAATATGCAAGCCGGAGTTTTATGCAAACAGAGAACCTAGACTCAAGCCACAGAAAGGTCAATAGCTTGATGGAAGGCAAACAAAACCTATTTATTCAGTCTTTCCTCATGCAGCATATTTTCCAGCTCTTTAAGAATGTAATAATTTGATCTTTGAATTCTTTTTAACTTCCCCATGCCTTGCTCAAAACTGAACATAGCGCTATGAGATGACTCAATAAATGTTGGTGCCTGTGGCTGAAAAACCAAACTATATCCCCCCCACCCAGTAGTAAAAAATGTAATGATGAACTACATAATTGACAGTTTTCTGCTTTTTAACGGTAGCAGAAAATCTGGGGCCTGAGGCAGGCTGCCTCAGCCCGCCTAATGGTAATGCCAGCTGCCCACAAAGACTTCACTCGATGGTAAGAAAGTGACTTTTTAAACTTCTCCATGTATTTCAAAAATGTTTAATGTTCAATATTCTGTGGTGCTCCTAGATTAAGTTGTAAATGAGTCTCGCTCAAGGTGGTTGCTTCCAATTACTTCGCTGCAAATTAATAACACAATATTGTTAAGTAAAAAGTAAACATATGCAATGTTATTGTAATGGCTGAACACATTATTACTGAATCAGACCACTGGCACATCAGGATCGGAATGATCTCCTCAGAATGGCAGCAGGTCTCCACAGTCTCAGACAGAGATCTTTCCCATCACCCATCACCTGATCCTTTTTTAAACTGGAGATAACTGAAAATTGAACCAGAGACCTTTTGCATGCCAAGCAGATGCTCTTCCACCATAACCTCTCCCTTTCCTCTCTCCTTTATACTTTCCCCATACTTTGGTCTCAGGGGAGTATCCCCCTCCAGGCCTATCTACACAGTATGTTTTTCCCATGGATGTCCCTGGATTCAGTGGGCAGGTAAGTTCTGAAGTCCTAGGCTTCCCAGGAAAACACAGGTCAGATTCTGATCAGGATCAGCTTCTCCTGAGGCCATTTTGCCAAGCTGGAGTGGCCTTAGGGGATACTATTTGCTGTGCTGTATGCCGCTCACTGATCCATATGCAGCTCCCCAAATGGGGCAAATAGCACTCCTGTTTCTGGGTGAAAACACTTTACAGGAAGGAGATCTAAGTCCCCTCTGCCCACACGTCACAGTCCCAGATTGGCTCCACATGTGCCATAGTAGTGCAGAACTACAGAAGATGCCTTCCCTCAGAATGCAGGGACATTCTCAGGGCAAAAGTAACATGTAGTTAGTCTAGGGCTGCCAAGTCCAACTTGGGAAATATCTGGGGACTTTGGGGGTGGAGCCAGGAGACTTTGGGGGTGGAGCCAGGAGAAAGGAAGTGACATCATTTTGTGAAGTCACATCCTGTGATGTTGCTTCCACATGCTTCCACATGAACTCATGAAGTTTCCTAATACTGAATCAGGCCATTGGTCCATCAAGGTCAGTACTGACTACTCAGACTGGTAGTGGCTCTCCAGGGTCTCAGGCTGAGATCTTTAATATCACCTATTACCTGATCCTTTTTTAGCTGAAGAGGCTGATACCTCCTGCATGTCAAGCAGATGCTTTATCACTAAGCAACGGCCCTACTGAATCCTTCCTCATCTCGGCAGAATATGATTTTCATATCATAAGAACAGGAGAGAAGCCACAGTGGATCGGCCCATCCAGTACAGCCCATCCAGTACAACACTCTGTGTCACAACAGTGGCCAAAAATACCAGGTGCCCTCAGGAGGTCCAGCAGCGGGGCCAGAACTCCAGAAGCCCTCCCACTGTTGCCCCCCCAAGCACCAAGAATGCAGAGCATCACTGCCCCAGACAAAGGGTTCCATTTAGACCTTGTGGCTAATAATAGCCACTGACAGACCTCTGCTGGATGGGGACAGAGACAGACAGACAGACAGACAGAAAAAAGAAAGAAGGAGAGAGAGAGAAGGAAAAGAGCTGGCACAGGCACTTACTTCCATTTAGACCTTGTGGCTAATAATAGCCACTGATAGACCTCTGCTGGATGGGAACAGAGAGAGAGAGAGAGACAGAAAAAAGAAAGAAAGGGGGAGGGGGAGAGAGAGAGAAGGAAAAGAGCTGGCACAGGCACTTACCCCAGGCCCAGCAGCAGCAACCTTTCAATCTTACACCAGCCGCATGCAAAAGCAGGCCCTTCAGTAAGAGTTTAGTCCCTCGTTAATCTCTGGGCGGGGCTCTCTTGCTAACTCTTAAAGGGGAAATGTCTGGTGAGGCTTTTCACTGCAGGCTCTTCAGACATTTCCCTTTAAGAGGCCTGGAAGGGAGAGGGCCCGGCAGGCTCCGACGTTCCCCTCCTGTTGGCAGCCATTGCCTCCCCCCGGTGGCCAGTTTTGAAAAAGCGGGGGGGGGGGGGAAGCATGAAAAATCGGTGTTTCCCCCGCCCTACCGGGGGACTTGACAGCCCTAAGTTAGTCCTGTTATAATTGCTTGGTAGGAGTGCCAATCTCCAGGTAGGTCGTGGAGATCTCCCAGAATTACCACTGATCTCCAGATTACAGGGGTCAGATTCTCTTGGGGGAAAAAACAGCTGCTTGGAATGGGGGTTAGACTCTATGGCATTATACCTCAGTGAGGTCCCTCCCCTCCCCAAACCTCCACCCAAAAATCTCCAGAAGTTTCCCAGCCTGAAGTTGGCAACCCTATCAGTTTGTTCCTCTGTTATTTTTAACTACTGCTATTTTGAAACAGTACGATCGACTCCCAAATATAAGATACCGGCTCTTGTGTTTAAAACCCTTCATGACTTGTCATTTTGAAAGCCAGTGTTGTATAACGGTTGAAGGGCTGGTCTAAGGGTGCGATCACACGGATGTTTATTGCGGGCCTCGCGGCTGTTCCCCATCGCAATTAAAGGGGCTGACTAGACGGCCGCATCTGTCTCCCGTCTCGAAGCCGCCGCCCCCCCCGCACTCGAGCCCGCTTTTCCAACCACCAGGAAAAACAAGTACCTTCCCTTTGAGCCATCGCGCTTGAAAGAGCAGCACGGGAGAACCCGGGTTTAAATGCCCGTGTGATCGCACCCTAAGACTGGGAACACCCGCATCCAAGACTCCGCTTAGCCCTGAAGTTCTCTGTGTGACCTTCAGCGAATTCTTCTCTCACAGCCCAACTTATTCTGCAAGGTTCTTGCGAGGTTCCAGGAGTGAACTGTGTACATGACCTAAGAGGAAGAGTGGGGTAGAAACGTAGAGACGTGTGCGTGGAGCTCCAGTTTGGATCGCTGATCTTAACTGGACAGCCTCTGTCATGCTTTCTAATTTTTGTTTTATGATTTATTGTCATTTTGATAGGCTGTAAGGCTGCCTTGAACTGTGGAAAGGTGGGGCATAAATGCTTACAATGAATAAATCACTCAAGTAGAACAGTGGCAATGCCCCATGTAACAAACAGCACAACAAACCCGATTAATGAATCTGGGATAAAAAGGAGTAGATGAGACAGATAGGGAGACATTGAGATTAGAACTGACTAAATAAGCTCCACATTGCAGATGGGAACTGAGTGCTAGCGAAAGATATGGACACAGCCAGTTGCAAAAGGTCAGTCAGTCAATCTGCTTTTTTAGTCCACAGCCCAACACCCGGGCAGAAGGGATGCAGATATTTAGGTAATGTCTATGGCTCTCTTCCCTGCAGTGCCGGTACTTCTTGCAAACACTTTAAAACAGAAATAAAAATGCAAATCCATGTGGGGTTCCCCCCCCTTTCCTAGTTTGTAGGAAAAATCACAGCTTGATTAGTTTATGGGCTTGGTTTACGGATGTATTCTGCGTCTTTGGTTTAAAAGAACTTTATTGGGAGAAAACTAATTAGAAGAGATCACAAAGCCAACAATCGAGGCACAGAAGCTTGGAGTTCGAGAGCTTCTTCTTCTAGAGAGGGTGAGGAGAGGCAGAGAGAGCTGCAAAGAAGTTGGCGGTATTCTTTTCCATAGGGTTGCCAACTTCAAGGTGGGGCCTGGAGTTCTCCTGAAATCATGGCTGATCTCTCTAGACTACACGGACAAAATGGCACCTGTAGAGGTTGGACTTCATGGCATCACATCCCTCCTGAGCTCTCTCCCCTCCCCAAACTCCATCCTCCCCAGGCTGTGCCCCCACATCCCCAGGAACTTCCCAACCCAGACCTGGCAGCCCTAACTTAGATACCTACAAGAAGGGGGACTCGCAATACTCGTGGGGGGGGGGAGTATTCCCCACAGCTCCCGGCCTGCAGAAGCAGGAGGAGCTTCACAGGAGGAGGAAGCGGCACCAGGTAAGCCTTCTTCCTCCTCCTTCCCCCCGCCCCCGTACCAGCAAGGCTGTGCAGCTCACAGCTGCCAGCCTGGCGAGCCTTCTCCCCTCCCTCCCCCTTCCCTCTCCGACAACAGCGGCGGCAAGGCCTGCTATGCGCCGAGCCTTCTCCCCTCCCTCCCCAACAGCAGCGGAGGCGGCGAGACCCACTGCCCGCCAAGCCCCCCCAACAGCCAAAGTGCTCTCTGCACATGCGCAGTGAATGCTTTTACTTTTGGGGGGGATTTAAATATCCCCCCAAAAGTTTTTTTAACTTTTAGGATTTTTCTGCAGAAAATCTCCCTGCCCCCAAGTGCCCCCCCGGCACGGATTTAAATATCCGTACGGAGGGGGCCGCTTGGCTATTAGATATATAGATTATTTTATCCAGTCAGTAAGACTGTTCCCTTGGAGCAATTTAGCACACATTTATTAAAAGCCTCAGTTAAGAATTCAGACTGATTCGTCCATCGGAATTATCTTTCCAATCTTCATACTCTCTCTCTCTCTCACGCATGCACGCACACACACACAAATTTCAGCATCTGCTTTATAACTGGTCCCCCTTCCCACCCCTTCCTTTCTAATATCCCAAGCTTAAGCTCTCTTCTCCTCTGCTTGGTGGTTCCAGTCTGAGAATCTAACCGCAAGCGCAACACTAAAACAAACACATAAATACCCAAAGAAGGCTCACATAACCATAAAATGAAGCTGCGTGCTCATCTGTTAAATCTGAGACACAACTGTGGGTAATTGTAGGATAGACGCTGACAGTTGTAAAGTGGAACTAAATGCTTGAAATGACTCAGTGGGAAAAAGGAGTTCATAAAGAATAGCCCTCTCCATCAGCATCCGGCTGGCTTCAGGAAAGCTCACAACTCCAACAGGCCCACAGAAGCCGGGGCTTTTCCTGGTTTCCCTTTCAATAATTTCCAGCTGAGAGATTCCACAGCAGTTTGGGTGGGAGGTCAGAATGAATATTATCCACATCAAGACAGAACATGAGAAAAGAAGGGACTTGGCTTAAGGTCCCCACAAGTGAATGGTATCTTGTGTATCTTCCTTGCATTTTCATACATGCTTTAAAGCTGTTTTGTCTCCGAAGAGGGGAGGGGGGGGGAAGCCCACCTGTTCATATCTGACCTTCTTAACAGCCTCTGGTTCTCAGCTCTTAGAGGCCAGAACAGGCTTTTGCCAATTGATAATCACAGCTGAAGGGCTTTTGAATGACATATTATTCATTTATTTACTGACTTCAGTTACACCCTGCCCTTTTCCCCAAGGGGGACCCTTAGAGGACTCAGAAGATGGATAAGGAGGCAGAAGTGAGCAAGGACTTTTGTGTAATCCAGCAGGGACTGAAACCATTTAATTTCTAATTACAGCAACACTGGGGGGGGGGGGGAATGGTCGTCAGAGACTTTTTAAAAAAGGAAGTCAATCTTAAATCACAAAAACGTTCCTTTGGCCTTGTTCACTAAATTCATTAATCTCCTTACTTGAATGTCTTACTTGAAAGTCCATCAAAATGACAATTTTCTCCTTCATCTCCATTGTACAGAAAGAGTTGCTGATTGTAGATGGAATGTGTGGGCTTTCAAATGCCGGACAGCACTTTTCATGGCACTTTATTGATAGCCTCAGTGTTGTAATGGTGGTGAGATAATTTAGCCCTCCACAATGGATACGGGCAGCATCCTCGTGGCTGGGAGGGAAGAGGGGAATAGACATGGGGTGAGAGTGAGCTGGTACAAGCTACTGGTAAGAAAGTTGTCCACATGGTGAATGATTTTCACCCTGAATATACATACATAATAGAAGTGCATTGCTGGGAAAAGGGCGCTGAGGGGCCTCAAACAAACATTTATTTAAAATAAAATTCTGAAGGAACTGCTGAGGAAAAGAAGGTTTTGGTGCTACTAGAATTATAAAAGGTTTGGAACACTTTCCCTATGAAGAAAGGTTGAAACGCTTGGGGCTCTTTAGCTTGGAGAAACGACGGCTGAGGGGTGACATGATAGAAGTTTATGCATGGGATAGAGCAGGTAGAAAAAGAAGTCCTTTTCTCCCTTTCTCACAGTACAAGAACTCGTGGGCACTCCATGAAATTGCTGAGCAGTCGCATTAGAATAGATAAAAGGGAGAACTTCTTCACCCAAAGAGTGATTAACACATGGAATTCACTGCCACAGGAGGAGGCAGCAGCTACAAGAATGGACAGCTTTAAGAGGGAATTAGATAAACATATGGAGCTGAGGTCCATCAGTGGCTATTAGCCACAAGGTATAGATAGGAACTCTCAGTCTGGGGCAAGTGATGCTCTGTATTCTTGGTGCTTGGGGGGAGCAACAGTGGGAGGGCTTCTAGTGTCCTGGTCCCACTACTGGACCTTCTGATGGCACCTGGTGCTTTTGGCCACTGTGTGACAGAGTGTTGGACTAGATGGGCCACTGGCCTGATCCAACATTGGCTTCTCTTATGTTCTTATGCTGAAGTTTACTGCCTTAATTTTTTTTTTAAAAAAAACGTTTTTCTGCATGAACAGCGCTGAAGAAGAATGCCAAGTTCCTTTCAAATGAAACATAAAAGACACAAAATAGTGACAGGTATATAGGAGAGGAGTTGTGCCACAAGTTGACACTATGTGGCTACAGTCTTCTGAGTTCCATTTTGACTCCAAGTTTACTGGGAAAGAAGAGAAATTTACGATGCCACACACAACAGTGCGGGTGAGTTCCTAATAATGTGTAGAGAAGGATGCCTGTGCCAATGAATCCAGACAACGAAACTTGGCTCTTGAGAGACCTTTCCTTTCAAAGGAGATTTTCATTTCAAGAATGAATGCCAATCACTTTAGGTATTCGTCACATTCCATCTGAAAAGCATTTGGCGTTATTATCATAATGACATTCCAGAAAAGTCTCCAGGCGGTTTGCAAGCTGCATAAAGCAGAGCTTTTCAACGATGCAATTCTGGAAGGACTCTGCTTCCATATTGCTGAGGTTTATAGATAATAGCAATATTGAGGTTAACTACTTAAAGGAGACAGAATTGGCAGGGCTGTTACCCTTACCAGTGTAGATTTAAGAAGCTGAATTGCTGCCTTCAGTTTCTAGGGGCATTTAGATAAAGGGCAGGCCTCAGTGAGAGGTGGGGTATTAGCAAGTATCCACTACCTATGTTCACGGGGAACTTTCCCTTTAGGAGAGCTCTCAATAACTTTTAGGAGAGCTCTCAATAACCAGTAAAATAGAGAATGTTTTATTGAAGGGAAATTAAGGCATTTAACACACAAGAAGCACACATGGAACATACACACATCCAAGATCTATGGAAAATAAAGAGAGGAGTGTGAGAATAATGGGGACTGAAGCGATAGCTATCTTTCCTGAAGACGTCCATGAGAAGGATGGTGAAATGACCAACGCTTTGTGGAAAGGAAGCATCCAGCACAGGCGTAGACTACAGGGGGGCTCGAGCCACCCCCGAAATTTCCCAGGGGGGACTGAGCCCCCCCCGGGAAAACATAGAGCCTGCCGCCGCGCCTCGCCGCCGTGCCTCCCCGGGCCCTTCAGAGGCCCACCAGCCACTGCTGCTGGTGCCTCTCTCCCCCCCCCCCGGCCTGGCCACTCCTCCGTCCTTCCCTCTCCCTCCCTCTTTTCCAGGCGAAATGCCCAGCATGGTGGCGTCACCCAGAAGTGACGCCATCACGCTGGGCACATTGCTAGGCGATACTCTAGCAATTGCCCTGAAACTCTATGGCACCATAGACTTTCAGGGTGATTGCCAGAGCGTCGCCCTGGCAACATGCCCAGCATGATAGCGTCACTTCCGGGTGACGTCACCACGCTGGGCATTTCGCCCGGAAAAGAGGGAGGGAGAGGGCAGGAGTGGCCAGGGCGGGCGGTTTCCTGGGGGGGGGGACATCGCCCCAGTGAGCGAGCGCGATTTGCGCACGCGCTAAAGAGCCCCCCCCCCGAATTTACAAAACTCTACGCCCTTGGGACCAGTATACTGGGGGTGCATGTTGGTAGGCACCCGAGATAACATGAACACAGCAATGGGGCTGCACTGGGCTAGTTACACCCAAAAATGGGTCCAGAGGGCTCGCTAATGGGTGGGGTCCCTCAGAACAAAACACTGATGAGATTAATCAGGGATAAAACAATGTAGCTGGAAACACTGTATAGAGTTCCCAGGAGTGGAACAAAAGAGACGGGAGGTTTCTTCTAGATGCAAAGCAACATTTGGGTTGGGTTCCTGATTGCATCCTCCTGATTGCAATCCTCCTGATTGCATCCTCTGATGGCTAATGGATCCTCTGATGGCTAATGGATCAACATGGAAAGAATACTGTTTGGTGGACCTCCTTTTGTATTAGGTGGGAAAGAGGATAGACATTGGAAGTTGTTGTTGTTAAGGAAATGTGAGAAGGAAAGGTGAGGTGAGACTGATAGGATTGGGGATTGAGGCTGAATGGTGTTAGCTCTGGGGTGAGGCAGGTCCGTTGTTCGATGTATGTAGATGTTGGCAGGATGGAGGGGGAGTCACAGCTGTCAGAAGAAAATCACATATGCTTCCCAGGGTCACTGCCTAGGCATGATTATGGAGTCTGCCAGTTCTGGCGTCCATCTTTGTGTCCACTTATGTGAAAATGCCTGGTATATGGACTCCTGGGGGACCCCTATGGGGTCCATTGCTGGTTGAAACGACCTGTCTTGAGAGACAGGGGGTCGGCATACATACAAGGCAGGTGGAAGTATATGGAGAGTTAGGAGATGCAGAACAGAGATTTATGGAATTAGAAGTGATCTTTTTTACTACCCGTGGAACTTGCAGGAATGCACAGCGTTGTGATCCTGGTTTTTCAGAAGGCTTGTCTAACTCCCATATGGTACCAGTAGTTGGGGCATGTCAAAAAGTATGTCAAAGGAGAATAACAGCTTTCTGTAGGGATCAAAGGTCACCTTCCGGAGGGATGGTAATGAGTATGGGACTATGCTTAGAATAGGGTAACAAAATCTGTTCAGCAGTTGTAGGGTTGCCAACATCCAGGATGGTGCCTGGCTATCTCCCAGAATTACAAATGATCTCCAGACTACAGAGAGGAGAAAATAGCTGCTTTGGAGCATGGACTCTATGGCATTATACCCACCGCTGAGGTCCCTTCCTTTCCCAGACCCCACCTTCTTCAGGCTCCACCCCCACATCTCCAAGGTTTTCTCAACCCAGATTTGGCAGCCCTAAACAGCTGACGTGAATAGAGGACACTCACATATAACTCTGCAGCTATGAGAGATGGAAATGTGCTATCATTTGTTAATGAAAACTGGGGATTTTAACATCCAGAGGGGACTGGCATAAAAGAACTGGGAGGAATGCAAATTGCCCATGAAAGATTGAATGATATTGCAGCAGGAAAAAGCAAAATCCTGCAAAACGTATCATCCAGGACCCCCTTCAATCCTCTGGTTTAATAAACAGTGATAAAAGGAACTTCCTGCATTTCTAACTCCTTTCCCGTTTATTCCAGTTACTCCACACGCATTTCCCCCACTGCTCTGTGAAGGTTTTGCAAAGAGTGCCTCCCATCTAATGGCCAACGGCAGTGCAATTGATTTCACGCGACAAGAACAGAGGGAATCAGAAGGTCCTTTCACGCACAATGTGCTTTCAAAGGAGCAGGAATTAAACGGCAAGCGCAGATCACGGGCCCTTTTGCCATTTCTTTTATTGTAAAGCAATTATCTTCCCTTTTGTTTGCATCAAGGGGGCCAGGCCTCGAAACGTCTCGTCTGGGAAACCGTTAATAGAATTTATGCTAATTTGATGATTCCAGCGATTACCGGAGGGAGTGACTTGCTCGTATTTTGCAAGCAGTAAAAATTTTGACTGCATCTCTGCAGCCACATTAAGTCTAGCTGGAGCTGGACCAATTGTCTGCTTCAACCAACAGCCATGACTGCTAATGTATCTGTTTTGGGACGTATCTGTGTGTGTGGACAAAGACAGATGCATACTGGCACAGATCCCTTTTTGAGCTATGAGACGCGTAGTGACACACGCCATCACTCTAGTATGCTCTACTCCTCCACTCCATCCAGTTAGTCAAACTTGCTCTACATCGGGGCGAAATCAGATGAGGTGTCCCTTCAGATTAATTCCTCTCTAGACTCACCTGTTTCAACATTTACACATTTACTTGCTATCAGCTGCACTGTGGAATATGAAAGTATGCATGATAGTCTCATTTGGGAGAAGTGTGCTGAGAAAATCCCCCTTGTTACTATTATCCCACCAGCATCCATGGCTGTTTATCTGTGGTATCACAGTGAATGAAACATGGTTCATAATGAACGAAGCATGCGTGTACACAAAAAATGCCTTGATGAACATTCACCCCACATATATTTGGCTTGCCTCTGCAGAATCTACAAAGTAAATGGTAGGTTCAGAAGATTCTGAAGCAAACCAAAGCAAGGCCCAAAGGTCAGATAAGAAGGGTGCTAGAACTTTTGTTCAATATTCAAGAAAAAAAATCAGAGTGATGGATCTTGCTTTCTGGAAAGAAGAGACTGCTTCCTCTAGTTTAAAATCTTTATTACTAAAGGATAAAGGGAAACGGGATTAGCTACAAATAAACAAACACGCTTTCTAAGGAGCTGCATTGTGCTCCCTCTTCACACTAAGACATCCTTCTAGATAGTGAGATATTACAATGGAGGGTCTCTCCTTCTTCTTGACCCCTGAAAGGAAACACCTGATATCATTGACCAATTAGCAGAACAGTAGACCTCTAGGTTTCCCGGGTTTAGAGTCAATTGGCCAGCTGCCAGGTATCACTTCCAGGCTAAATCTAGGTAAACAAACAAGTTGCATAGGTTAACCCTATAATGACTAAAAATTCTCAGGCCTTGTGTTACATACTCATTTTTCCAGCAAAGGGAAGGACTCTGCTCAAAGTTAGAAGGATGGGTGAAAAGGGTTGATGGGGAGAGTGGTGATGGGGACTTGGATTTCATTTGAAGGTCCAAAAGGTGTATCTCTATAAAAGATCACACTCACATGCACTGCTTTATCAGCTAACAAACCATTGGTCTGTTCAGGTCAGAATTGTCCGCTCAGATTGACAGTAGCACTCTCTGGACTCAGGTAGAGGTCTCTCACCTAAACTACAACTTGATCCTTTTTAGCTGGTGATGCCAGGGATTGAATTTGGGACCATCTGCATGAAAATCAAATGATGTCCCACTCATCCACGGCCCCTCCCTGTCACACAGAAACAAGTCAGCATGAGATAATGTGTGCTGAGAAAACTGATAACATGTGTTCATTAAAACTTGTAAGCATTTACACACAGGCTTACATTCATGAGCAGCCACATGATTACAAACCAACCTGCTCCACTTGACTTTAAATCAGCACGCACAGCTTTGCTATGACAAATCAAGGCTCCCATCTCTGTGCTTATAAATGTGACCGTACAAAATCAATGTGTCTGTGCTGAAGGGTTTCGTGTATATCCTTTCCTTTTTTTTCTTTTTGAGCAATTATGAAGAAGGCTTGGCAAGCATTTAGTACCAAGACGAACAACCTGATCAAACTGTCCTAACCAACACACCACTCCAAAGTATTGTATAGGTCTGTAATAATACCAGAGGGGTGGTCATGTTTATGTTGCAGCAAAAATGAACAGGACTCTTGTGGCACCTAATAATAAAAAAAATCCCTATGAGGCAGTGTTGAAGAGTCTAGGACTTTTCAGTTTAGAAAAGAGACAGCTGAGAGGGGACAGGATAGAAGATTATAAAGAGATTTTTTTTTCTCCCTCTCCCAAAATACTAGAACTCGAGAGCATCCAATGAAGCTGATGGGTAGTAGGTTCAGGACTGACAAAAGGAAATACTACGTTACACAGAGAGTGACTGAAATGTGGGATTCGCTGCCAGAGGATGTAGTGATGGCCATAGGAATAAAATGTATTTTATTTATTTATTTGTTAGACTTACCCCGCCCTTCCAGCAAAGCTGGCTCAGCTTCAAAGCTTTCAAGGGGGATTAGATCAATTCATGGAGGATATATCTATCAGTGGCTACCTGCCATGGTGACTGAGGGAACCTCCACATTCAGAAGCACTAAGCCTCTGAGTCCTAGAGCCAGGAGGGAACATCAGGGGAAGGCCTCGGCATCTGTGTCCTGTTGTTGGCCCTCCAGAGGAAATGTTTGGTCAGTGTGAGACAGGATGCTGAACTAGATGGACCATTGGTCTGATCCAGCAGGGCTCCTCTTATGCTCTTATTCCAGCATAAGTTCCTTAGAAGCTGGGCCACAGCCAGCAGCAACATTTTCAGCCCCCAGCTAATCTGCAGCTGTGTGGATGGTTGGAGAACTTGATGTTATGGCCAGTGAGGAAGGATCCTGCCCTCAGATGGAAAAAGTTGCCCAACCCTGCTTTAAGTTACCCTTCACCTAGGGTTGCCAAGTCTGGGTTGGAAAATACCTGGAGACTTTGGGGGTGGAGCCAGGAGAGGGTGGGGTTTGGGGAGGGGAGGGGCCTCAGCATAGTATAATGCCATAGCATCCACCCTTCAAAGCAGCCATTTTCTCCAGGGGAGCTGATCTCTGTCAGCTGGAGATCAGTTGTAAAAGCAGGAGATCCCCAGGCCCCACCTGGAGGCTGGAAACCCTAGCAAGTGGCAAGCTGGTGAGATGAATGCTAAAGTTCTGTCTGAAAGGCCTGTAACTCTGAATACACTATTTAGCAAATGAAAGACATAAAGAGTGAGTAAGAAACAAACTAAAAACGGATTACTATTCTCAGATGTGATACTGAAGATTCCTTTTCATTCAGTCTGTAGAAGTTAGGTGTGTTGTTGTTTAAGAATCATGGGAAGGCACAACAGTTGGGTAATCTCTCACCCACAGCACAAGGGGATGACAGCGCACAACTCCAGGGCTAGATGAGGAGCTTCCAGTTCACTTAGCAGTCAAGCTTAATGGTCTAGTACCGTGTCTAGGGCTGCTAGTTCTGGGTTGGAAAAGATTTTGGGGGTGAAGCCTGGGGACGGCAGGGTATGAGGAGGGGAGGGACCTCAGCAGGGTACAGTGCCATAGAGTCCACCCTCCAAAGCAACCGTTTTCTCCAGGGGAACCAGTCTCTTTTCTGAAGATCAGTTGTAATAGCAGGAGATCTCCAGGCCCCATCTGGAGGCTGGCAACCCTAACTGTGGCATGATTCCCTTATTATACTGACTGCTGAAGTTCTGGGCTAGGTGAGTACAGTGAAGAAAACAGTGCAAGAAAGGGATATTTTTACCTTTCCCTCCCCATACTGTATGGGAAAGGAGATATATATGCATCCCTTAACCGCAAAATCACATCCCTCATTCAGAATACAACAAACTGTTATGGGCACTTCCCACTTCTCAGCTTAACGAGTTCATAATATGTTCTAAAATGAGAAGGAAAGAGTTTGATTAAATAAAATCAGATCAGAGGTTTTTCTGCACCTTAATTAATTTCTATCCCCAGGTTCTTTTCATTTCAAAGTGGCCAGAACCCTTTGAAATGAGCTGAGTTTACTGCATCCTGGACTAGGAAGGCTTAGGGTCAGAGAATGTACACTCCTCCTCAGAGATATTATAAACTGACAGGGACTCAAGCAGTCCTTTTCTCACTCAGTTTTGTTCTGCCTCTTTTGCTTCAGGTAAAGGTTTCCCTTACTCAAAAGCCAGTCGAAGCCAACTCTATGGAGCGGTGCTCATCTCCATTTCCAAGCCGAAGAGCCAGTGCTGTCTGAAGACTTTTTCCATGGTCATGTGGCTGGCATGACTAAACACCGAGGTGCATGGAACACTGTTATCTTCCCACCGAAGTGGTACCTATTTATCTACTAGCAATTTCTTGCTTTCAAACTGTTCCAAATTGCCCTCAACTTACTAGCTGGGTGACCTTGAGCCAATCACACTCTCAGCCTCACCTGGCTCACAGGGTTGTCATGAGGATAAAATGGGGAAGGGAGAACCAAGTATGTTGCTCTGAGCTCTTTTAGAGGAAGGGCAGGACAAAAATGTACTATTTAGATAGACGCAATGCATCCTAGGAGCTGAGAACATTGTTCTCATGCAGGAATAAGATTCTTTTTTTTTATTTACAAACTAATATTTTGTCAAACTGGGCAATCTTCAAAGAATGCAGAAGCCCCAACCTTGTCTGTAGGTAGCCTTGTTTTTCTGCTGTACTTACAAACCCAGGGCAGGACCATCCAGTTTGCCATTAGAAAGCGTGATAATGCCACCTTTGTTTCTCGAGAGCATGTGTTGCACTATAGTCCATCAGGTGGCGCTGTAGCCTTTGAGATGAATCATAGAGCCTTCCCAAAGAAGAGATGTAGGCTTCGCCTCTCTGGCAGGAGACTCTGGACTGTAACCTGCAGCACGGTTTCTTAGGGTTTTGACTAGCCTAGTATTAAATGACCATGCCCAAGGAGGGATTTTATTTCATTTTTTTGCTTTTTCTTTAACATATTCTGAGCCCAGAACCTGGAATGCAGTTTTGAGCTCTTAACAAGCATTTTGACCTGGATGGCTCAGGTTAGCCCAAGCTTGTCAGATCTTGAAAGCTAAGCAGGGTCGGCTGTGGTTAGTATTATGATGGAGTTGAAAACCCTATGGGGTCACCATAAGTTAGCTGCAATTCAACAAGCACTTTTCATCACTAAGTACTTTGTAAGGGGGAGGGTACTATATGTACAATGTACTGGGATATTTGGTTTATATAACAGAGTTTTGCTCAGTTATAGAAGCATGATCCTGAGTGTAGTGAATAAATCTGCCAAGTAGTATATTGAAAAACAGGTAAACTTACATTTATTCAAGTAGATCCAGTTCACATTCAGGTTGCAGTCAAAAGGAGAGAGAGTAGCCTAATCTATCACAAATGGCCAGCTTGTCCGGCATCGTGTGTGTGGGGGAGTATGAGGGCATTGTATCTACAGGAGAAACATACAGAGACATGTGTCTCCATGGAAGGCCATGTGCAGAGAGTGAGAGGACAAAGTGAGAGGAGCAGTCAGAGATCAGCTCCAAGGTTAAGACAAAGATAAGCATCCAATTCAACACCTATACACACTTAGAGTGACGTAGCGCCCCCCAGTGTCCAGCCATGTTGAGTCGCTCACTCCAACACAATGCTCTTTTCAATGGCTGAGGATTTATCAACAGTAGAGATTCTCCTAGCAAAGACAATGAGTTTAGACTGATCTCAAAACAACCGTTTTGACAAACAGTCTGTGCTAGTTTGTTCCTGAGCATGGCACAAAGTGGCATCATAGCGAAAGAGCCCACAGATACACCTGCATCAAAATAAACTGTTTGCAGGTAATTCATTTAGTCAAGGGTTCTCTATCCCCCTGTCATTTACTGAGGACATAACAGCAACCACTGGGTCTTGGAGACTGTAGATTTTGGGAATAGGAGTACCAACCTCCAGGTGGGGCTTGAAGTTCTCCTGGAATCACACCTGATCTCCATACTAAAGATATCAGTTCCCTCAGAGGAAACAGCAACTTTAGAGCGCAGACTCTATGGTATCACATTCTCACTGAGCTCCTTCCCTTCCTCAAATTCAGCTTCCTTCAGACACCACCCCCAAATCTCTAGGAATTATCTAACCAGACTTGGCAACCCTAGATGAAAAGTAGAAAATTAATAGTCTTTTGTAAAAACAACACACACACACACACACACACACACACACAAAATCCTGCTACCCAGGACAGTTCATGCCTAAGAGAAAAGGACCAGTGTATATAGATGAAGATATCTATGGAGCAATGGTGGGGGTTTAGCACCTAACTGCTATAACACAAATCGAGTGCTAGTTTTCACTTTTAAACAGCTTGGGACCAAAAAGACCAAGGGCACCCAAATACTCTGCCAGATAGTTATGGTCCTCTTCAGAAACCTTTCTGTGGGTCTTCCCACCTTCAGAGGCTAGATGGGTACTGAAGAAAGGACCTCTTCTGTGAGGGCACACCTGTTATGGAGCACCCTTCCCAGAGAGATTCGCCTACAATTTTCTTGAGGGTTTGGGAGTCTGAGTTAAAATGTTGTTACCCCAAATTTTCATTAAATTGCTTCGTTAACTGTCTGCTGATCTCTTGCTTGTTGTTTTATTTGCTGCTGCTTTATCTGCTGGTTATTTGCTTATTTGGTGGTCTGTTTAAATTTGTGTGTCTTTTAAAAAATCTTCACCAGGTGCCATTTTTTTGGGGTTGGGGGAGTATAAAAGGTGGGCATAGTCTGACTAAGTAAAGATGAAAAAACATTAAAAAAAACAAGTAGATATAGTATGGTAAACTAAAGATGTTTTGAGGCCTGCAAATGGAAAATCCAAATGGCATCCTTCCCCCAGTTTTCATGGGGGAAGGGAGCCTATCACAGTGATATTCTCTCATTCAGTGGGGCTTGCACAGGAGAACTTTCCAGTGGATCCTGCCCTACACGTCAGAGTCTCTCGTTCTGTTCCTCTGAATGGTACTAAATATGCTGCCTGAAGTTGCCTCATGGTAGGGCTGTCTCTGTAACACTGTGGCTAGCTATACTCATGCGCATAGTTATGTTCGAGATCCTGCTTCACTTGTTGGATCACTATCAAATGTAATTCATAATGGAAAGTTGTTGCAAGGTTCATTCTTTTGTTCCTCTTTTTTATATTTTTTTAAAAGCTATTTGGTCTAGTCCTACATGGGGAAACAAATATTATCTTAAGGCACATCTTGTCCAAAGAAAAACAGATCTTTCAAAAAGGATGGAAGTGTTCTTAAAATGGCAGTCATCGCTGAGGGAAGTGGGTAAAACATGGACTTCTTTAAAGGGGGGGGCTATGTAAGTGCTTATGCATATAAGTAGATAAATGAAATTTCTTGGACATAATAAAATTAGAATTTTTTTAAAGGTTCCAAAATGTTTAGGACAGGGGTCTGAAAATTTATTTATTTATTTATTTCTGGGATTTATATCCCGCCCTCCCCGTCAAACAGCGGCTCAGGGCGGCTCACAACAAAATATCATACAAAATTCATGCAACAATTAAAATATATAAAACGACTTATCTGTTGACGGCATACCTACGGCTCAATATATCTTAGCAGAGCCCAGATAAAATCCTTATAGATGGTCACAGTAGGTTGACGGATGAGATCGAATAGCTGGGCCAGGGCCAAGATTGACAACATTAGGCGGCCACTACCTGAATGCCTGATGGAAGAGCTCCGTCTTACAGGCCCTGCGGAACTGTAATAAGTCCCGCAGGGCCCTGATGTTATCCGGGAGCTCATTCCACCAGCACGGGGCTGCCACAGAAAAGGCCCTGGCCCTAGTAACCGGCAACTGTGCCTCCTTCAGCCCTGGGAGGGCCAGCCGGGTTTGGGATCCAGATCGGAGTGCTCGCTGGGGCACATATGAAAATGTGTACTATGGGATCCCATGGGTGTCAGTTCAAAAGAATCAGACCAAAATGAACACATCTCTTGAAGAAGTGTTGGTTGCTGTTTTGAAGATTAGATTCTGTTTCTCCAGGATATATTTTGAAGCACTACAGAACCCTGTAAATGCAGTTTGACTAGAGACCATTTGGGGCTGGAAAAAATGAACACGGATACCCTAAGAAATGAGTGCACTGTAAGTGCCATTTCTGAACAGCCATCATCTTCACACAGGCCTGCTACTAATCTGTATATTTAAAGAGGCCCAAAAAAAGAGAAGGTGTTGCCTACTTTTAAAAGCAGGGGGCATTCTGCCCCTTCACTGAAAGCTGACTCACTTTGCCCGACAGCATTGCTGAGGACCCACCATTCGGTCAAGGACAGAGCTGATGATACAGTCGAAGACCCTGTGTCAGAAGCCCCTCCAGTGCGCCAGCATCCTATGTTGGGGGCTGTGTATGCCACTAAAGGCAATGTTTTTCAACTGCAAAATGTCAAGCCAGGACACCAATTTCACAGGGTCACTGAACAACCCAGGGCCCAATTCTTTCTGCAAGAGCAGGGGTGCTGGCGGCAGCATCCTAGCTCTACTCCAACCTAGGGAATTTGTTTCCTGCCAGCCATTTGCCGATTCAAGTGCATATTTTCTTCTTCCGCTTGAGATTGTTGCTACGTCTCACCCCACAGGGATTTGTATTGCAGAGGTGGGTAAAGAGATTCCTATCTATATCCCGTAAAGTACTTTGGGTTCCCTATTCATGAAAGGAACAGAATAAAATGGGAGATCATTATCCTCCTGATTAACATAGCTCTTAAGCACATACAAACTGTATCCATAATTTATTGAAATATGGCATAATGACACCTTATTAACTGAATCCTCATTTCCTCGATGAACATTATATTTTAAAATTCTGTAAAATGTCTGTCTTTCTTACAAAATCACTCTGTATTTTGGGCTGGACTGGCTTCCCACACCCTTGAGTGTCGCTTTCTCCTATACAGCACTGCTACAGCATCCAGGTGATGAGAGACGGCCAACCTGGTTTCAATGGATGCTTGCCATGGGTTCTATCAGGACTGGCTCAAAACACTTCTTTGCCTAAGGGAGCATAAAACAGCATTCCATCCACCTGCCCCCCCCATCTGTACTACCTTCTGAACAGTGTTCAGGCCCCACCTGCGCTCTCATTTTACACCAGTTCTTCATGGAGCCAGAGCAGTAACCTCCTTCTCTCCTCCATCCATCTAGGAAACAGCCCAACATGTCACAACACCCTCTAGGGCTTCCTGAACTCTCACGAGATTCCTTCTTCTTGCAAGAGTTCAGCCATCCCCCTGGTTGCCCTGGAAACCTTTCTGATTACCATGGTTGCTTAGGCAACCAAGACGATGACCAAACTCTCATGAGAGGATGAAATCTCATGAGAGGACAGGAAGCCCTATTGTGCATGTGTGATTTGCTGGAGTGTGGGGAGGCAGTAGGGTAAAGTTGTTGTAGGTTATGGGCAGAATGGGAGGCTGGTTGCTCATGCCCCCCCCCCCCCCAGAAGACCCTGCCCCCTGAGGCTACAGTTTTAGGTCACTTAATAGTATAGCCTCCCTGCCTTCAATCACAGTTCCCCAAAAAGGGAAGAGATAGGAAAGAGAAAGGAGACGCACAATGATGTGAAATCGACTGCTTCATCAATTCATGGGGCAACTTTATGTCGTGAAACTCAGTAAATAAGTAGGCCCATAACAGAGGGTGTGAAGACATTTACAAAATAATGACCTTCCTACCCTAAATCTTCTGGGAATAAATCATTTTCCTTTTGTGCACACTTCTGTCAAAAGGAGGCCATGCTGTTCCCCAATGTATATGGAGTGCAGAGCTGATATGGGCTGGGCAGGTTCTGCGGAGATATTAGGGACTGCCTCTCCCTATGCTATCACTGTTACTAAAAACATGGATGCCCCACATGCCCCGCGCAAGGTTCTAGAGGCTAGAGCAAGCTCATGCTCATTCCATTCCTCAGATCAAGCCCTGCTTCACAATCCAGCTTCAAAGAGGTCAGTACTGTCACAACAAGCAGCATTCAGGTGGGTAGCTGTGTTGGTCTGAAGCAGCAGAACAGAGTCCAGTGACACCTTTAAGACCAATCATTTTTTATCCAAGGTATAAGCTTTTGTGTGCATGCACACTTTTTCAGATACAATGAAATGGAAATTACTAGTCCGTACATATAGGTAGAGGGTGAGCAGTAAATTAGCATACAGCATAATGAAGATGTTTAACAGATTTAAGGACCAAAGAAGAAGAATAACCTTAGTTTATATGGTTACCATTTGTTTGGATTTAATTGGGGGGGTGGACATAGTGAAGGGAATAAATATGTCACCATTGGAGATGGATGGGTAGATGTATCCTTAATTGTGGAATGCTGAGAGTAATTAACTAAGACATTGCCATTACACTCCATTTGTCTCCTCTCAAGCATGGAGGCGACCTTACAGCATCTTCTTCCTGAAGTGGGGTGATTGGCTGTGTAGAGTTATCTCCCTTGTCCCCAGACCAGAGAAATACATTCCAATCTACCATTCCAAATTACATTATATTCTACTATCCATTGCATTAAGAGGAGGTATGGCCCTTCTGGGGGATTGGTGAGAATACAGATGTAAGGGCTGAATGAAGTTAGCATATGTAGTGAGATAAGAAACCAATATCCCTGTTAAGTCCTGAGGATTCCATTGTTCTGTTGTAATAACTTGCCACTCAGCAATTTCCCTTTCTAGTTTGTTCCTGAAGTTCCTTTGCAATAAAACAGCTACTTTGAACATCCTGGAAGGTTGAAATGTTCTCCTACAGATTTCTCAGTCTTGTGATTCTTGATATCAGATTTATGCCCATTTATCTTTTGGCATAGGGTTTGACCTGTTTGCCCTATGTAAAGAACTGAAGGGCACTGTTGGCATTTAATGGCATATACAATGTTAGAAGATGAGCTTGTGAATAAGCCTGAGATGGTGTAGCTCATGTTAGGTCCAGTGATTGTGTTGTCTGGCAGCAAAGCGGGCATCTCGGTTTATTGCAAGCTCTGGTACCAGTGTCCATGTTCAAATTAAATGTTGTATTATTGCGAGTGATGAAGTAGTAGTAACTTTAAACCAGTTCCCCCCTCTGAGGCTTTGACGTAAGCTGCCTCCCCCCTTCCAAATTTTACGGCTCCTCTTCTTGGTATTTTTTTCAAAGCAGAAAGAAGACAGCATTTGGTTTGGCTGCTTTTTATTCTTGACTTTATCTTTAAGTATTGCATTGTTACATTTTTGTGAGCCACTGGGAAAGGTGGCACAGCAGTGTTTAAAGCAAATAAATAAAGGTGGTTCTATCACTGCTGAGCTACCATTGTAGCCATACAGAAGGATCTGCAAATATAGCTGATTCCTAGTTTGGCTCGAGTGGGAGGAACGCTAAATGATCAATTTGTTCCTTCTGCACTACCGAATTCTGAGATAACTAATCCACTAACAGCAAGACCCAATGTTGTGTAGTCATTACCTTGTTGGCCCATGATCTAGTAGACCCAGGTTTGGTTCAGACCCAAATGAACCTGTCTCTTGAGGAAGTGTTGGCTGTGGGATGCTTGCTACGTGACCTTGGACCAGCTGGACCCTCACTTCAGCCTAACTGACCTCACAGTGTGGTTACGGGGATAAAATGAGAAGAAGAGAACAATGTAAGTTGCTTTGGCTCCCCCATAGGGGAGAAAGTGGGGGTATAAATGAAGTTAAATAGAAGTGCAATCCTAAGCAGTGCTATGTCTTCCCAAACCTGTTGAAGTAAATGGCATTGTAAGGGTCCCCCCCTCAACCGTCATGCTGGAAGACAGAGGTGTGCTCCTTTTCAAGTCTTCAGTGGAAGGCTCTTTTTAAAACACCTATGGATTTATCTGTGGGTCCAATTGCATAAAGTCTTGTGTGTCATAATAGGGGCTCCTTAATTTTTTTCTTGTAGGACTCTTGTGTCTTAAAGCACTGTTTTCGGCACAAAGGAGATTTTTTTTTCCTAGGGAAGAAATTATAGGTAACGCTTCCTCTACTAAATTGACACTTGTTAGGCAGCAGTTTGAGGTTCAAGATTACTGCTAGGAAACTAATTTGGCAGCTGCAATCACAATGCTTCCATTTGATCACAGTCAATGTGACTATATCTTGGGTATTCAAGTCAGTGTAAAAACTCATTGTTGCTTTCCTGGACATGGAAGAGATTACCGTTTATGGCTGATTGTGTAGGATGGTGTCTAAATAGCCTCACAGAAAGTGGCTACATGACAGTTCTGGCATAAAATTTCAAAATACTCCATTATACATAGTATTCTGTCTCTTGTATGCCTCCCCCCCCCTTTAAGATCTTCTGAATTCTGTTTAGTACCACTCTACTCTTTCCGCTATCCTCCCATTCATCCATGGGGAGTCCTTCTTTACATATTCATATTCTGTCTCTTTATTTCAGGTGTCCATCATCTTTTCAGCACTGAAAGCTACAGCTCACTAATTCATTGCTCTGTTGTTGACAAAATAAGCAAGATTGCCATGAATTATCTCAACCCACCATATTTTGCAATGAATCCATGATGGTTTACATTGCAAGCTAGATATGGTGATGGGGGGGGGGTCCTCCACACATCACTGTTCTGCTGTGCCATCCTAAGCAGAATTACACTCTTTTAAGTTAATTTAAGTCAGTGAGCTTGGAAGGGTGTAACTTTGCTTAGGTAACCCCACAAGTTATCTTATTCAGCTTGAACAGACTCTCTCACTTCTACTTAGGGAAGGTTTACACAACCATTTTGTATAAGGAACTAAACTGGTGTTTGGGGAGATGTTGATCTTTACCAATCAGGACCTCTGGCTGCAAGGATCCTTGAACACAGCTCCAGGGGCGTCAGGTTTTGAAATCCGGGGGGGGGGGGGGCAGGGGCTCGTGTGTGTGCGCTCCGAAATGATGCTGCCGCCACCTCTCTCCTCACCCCCGGCCACTCTTCCCTCCTTGGGCATCACATTGGACATTTGCCCGGAGCCCCGGGAGGGAGAAGGAAAGAGGGAGGGAGGGAGGCAGGAGTGGGTACAGAGGAGCCGGGGGGGGGGGAAGAAAGAGGCTCTGGTGGCAGTGGCCAGCTGGCTGGCCGGCCGACAGGCCTAGGAAGGACCTGGGGAGGCGGAGGGGAGAGGAAGCGGCAGGCGCTCTGTATCGCCGGGGTGGCTCAGTCCCCCCCGGGAAATTTCGGGGGTGGCTAAAGCCCTTGAGCCCCCCCCCCCGGTAGTTTACGCCTATGCACAGCTCCCAAGAGGAGATTTGATTTGTAGCAACCTAAAGCTGATATAGTTCAGCAGGTACAGTATGGCATTTCGGGGGCCCTGCCATCCTTAATTAAAATCCCTGTTCCACAAATAGCCATGCCAGAAACCTTAGTTTTGAGGATGTTATCCAAAGGCTCATGGGAATGCTTTTGAAAGACTCACCATGATCCAGGTGGTATACAGCTGGACTGGGCTAGCAGAAAGGGGGATTGTTGGAGATGTATTGAAAGTGCCCGTCTAAGCTTACTTGCCCTGTGGAAGGGAACTTAAAAGGCATTTAAATGCTCTCTGAGCTCCCCAGCCCCCCCGCCCAGGAACTAATGTGCTGTCCATTTTTAAACCACTATTGTGCTACAAGATGCTTTGTCAAAAGACCGAGCCACCATCCATATTGTGACCTGGTACCATTCAGATCCAAATACTGCAATATGCTCTACACGGGACTGTCACTGAAAAGTGTTCACAAACATTAAATGGTCCAGCATGCGGCAGCAAAAGTATTAACTGGGTTGCGCCACACAAGTTTGTCAACTCTACTCATTCCTAATTCATTTTCGAATAAGGATGCCAGCCTCCAGGAGGGACCTGGGGATCCCCTGGAGTTACAGGTCATCTCCAGACTACAGAGATCAGTTCCTTTTGAAAAAATGGATGCTCTGAAGGGTAGACTCTATGGCATTGTACCCCAAGGTCCCTGTCCTCCCCAGGCTCTATCCCCAAATCTTCAGGAGTTTCCCACCCTGGAGCTGGTGACTCTAACTCTCCCCACCCCATCTCCCACCAGTGGCCAGGGGGGACTTGGCCGCTCTATTTCCAGGCCAATTCAAAAAATCAAAGCCAGCACTAGGCCCAAGTATCTTAGAGACCTCCTCATTCCATAAGAACCTGCCCCCTCACATAAATTATTGCCCAGATTCCATGTCCCGAGGCATCTAATGATTGTAGTATGAGAACTGAGGTGCAGTGCTGAGGAGGTAACAAACGCAGAATTTAACAGCCTAGTTCTTTTGTTGTTCCTTCATTCTAGGATTATCTGTAGCCCTCCAAATCCACTATAAATCCTGGAGTGGCTCAGTGTATGGTAAACCTACTCCTGAAGCATTCTGAAACAGCAGTATGGATCTAGGAACAGAGTGGTCGCATAGACCACACTGAAGTGCATGGGGTGTCTGTGGACGCCTGCTCGGTAGTGCAGTGACGCACAGATTCACCAGTCCAAGGAAGGAAGGTCTTGGCTGCCCTCATTATTGTTGACTGGCGAGTTGGCAGGCTGTTACAAAGCTCACTTGGGATTACAGCTCAGTTCAGTTTAATGTATTTGCTTAAAACTATAGGTCATCACAAAAAGGGATTATGGCTAATTAGCTGTGGTGACTTTGCAGACTGCTGTTGGTTTTATTAGGTTTTTATTTGCTTTTGTACTGATGTCACGGCATCTTAGGGATCTCGCCAGGTGGAAAGGCGGAGCAAAACCAAAATTCAATTTTTTTTTTTTAAAAAAAGCCTTTTAAAAACTTGCATTGGCTTTTGGATTGAAGTTGAATGGAGCTGCTCATTTGTAGGCATTAAGCCAGGAATGGCCATCATCAAGCCGGAGGGATCATAGGCTTCAGCACGTAGAGGCTGGGCCCCCAGGTTATTTGTTCATTGATTGTAACCATTCATAATCTGCCTCGCCCCGTGGTTCAAAGTGACTTACAATATATAATTTAAAAATATATTAAATGATTATAAAACTGACAGTCCTCCCCTCAACCTAATAAAATGCCTGCAACTGCCACTCCATTAAATGCTCTGGTAAATACAATAGCTTTACAACACTTCCTAAAAGTTTCCAAGGATGGTACTCTCTCACTTACTTTGAGGAGCCAGTTCCATAAAATGAGAGCAATGACAGAAAAAGCAAAGCCCCCTTTCTTTTCCTTTTTGTGTTTTTTTGCATTTGTGTGTGTGTGTGTGTGTGTGTGTGTGTGTGTGTGTGTGCGCGCGCTTGCACCTGGAAGTCATGGCGACCTCTGGCGACTTCTACTGTGGCACAGAGGACATTCAGAGAAGTGGCTTGATAGCCTGCCTCTGCCTCCTGGCCAATCGAAATACTTGTCAGGGTCAGCCCTGTTTAGATTCCAAGATCTGATGAGAACAGGCTTGTCTGGGCTATCCAGGTCAGAGTGCAAAGCTCCTTTTCAATGCCAACTGGGTAGGATTGCCAACTCTGGGCTAGGAAATTCCTGGTGAAGTCGCCCTGGGCTGGCTTTGGCTGGGAGGGTAGGGTATAAAACTGATAGATAGATAGATAAATAAATAAGGATGGGTGAGAATTCAACATGCTACAATGCCATACATTTCTTCCTCTAAAGCAGCCACTTTCTCCAGGGAAACGGATCCTTGTAGTCTGGAGATCAATGTAATTCCAGGAGATCTCCAGGCCCTAACTGGAGGTTGGCAACTCCACACATGGGTCACATTTTCAGTGCAATACTCAGAACACTTTCTTGGGAGTTATGTTCCACCAAAATGATTCTGAATAGACCATTGTAGGATTGCTCTGCAGGTGGGAAGCTGAAGGTGGGAAGCTAAACTCTAGCTGGATACAGTGGGACGTACAGGGAAAGATGGCCCTAGTTTGGTGTAGTGGTTAAGTACGCGGACTCTAATCTGGGAGAACCGGGTTTGATTTCCCACTCTTGCACTTGCAGCTGCTGGATGACTTTGGGCAAACCATAGTTCTGTCAGAGCTGTTCTTTCAAGGACAGTTCTGGAAAGAGCTCTCTCAGCCCCGCCTACCTCACAGGGTGTCTGTTGTGGGGAGGGGAAGGGAAAGGAGTTTGTAAGCTGCCCTGAGATTCCGAGTGAAGGGCGGGGTATGAATCCAATCTCCTTCTTCTTCTTCGATATGAAGGGCTTTAAAGGACATAATCAGCTCCTTGATCTGAACTCAGAAACAAACTAGCAGCTAATGAAGCTGTTTTAGAATAGGCCAAATGTGTTCCCAATGGCCAGCCCCTGACAACAACTGGGCTGCTGCATTCTGGACCACCTGCAATTTATGGGTTGTCTTCAAAGTTCTCTCCTCATTCCAAGGCACGAGAGAACTCGGGTAGAATCCAAGAGGATGGAGTATCTTTCCTTCAAAGAGACTAGGCTGGAGTGGGCAAGTGGAAGTTCATCACTCAGGTATGGGGCTGGGTGGCTATAGTACAGGCGATGTGGCTTCTAAAAACACCGAGTTGCCCAGGGGCTCATGGTCCAGATAAAGTCATACTGGGGGCCAGATGGACTTCATGGGCTGCCAAGTGGCTTTCTGTGTTAAGCTACTGAAACACAAACAAATGTAAATCTTCTCATTGCACTGAGGCTGAACTAAAAATGGGTGTCAAACGGGGGGGGGGGGGGGGGGGGGTTGTGTGTTATTACGGAGGGAGGCCTCCCATCAGCATGAGGGCAGCTGTTCCCAGGCCTTAGTACTCAGGCAACCCACTGCCTCCACTTGGCAGAGCCCTCCAAGCTGTTAAGGGAGGTCAGGTCCTCTGTGCGGATGAGCAAAATGAAAAAAGATTAGAGGAATGCATTTGCTGTCATTAGCAATAATGCTGCCTGGACAAAGATGGAATATTTGATTTGCTGGCCCTCCTAGGGACCCCATAGCACAATTCCACCTCCAACAAGCTCTACAACAGGAAGCAAAAATAGTACTTACTATATATTTTTTTTTTAAAGCACCAAAATATAAGCAAGGTGGTGGCTTCCTTGGCTCCCCAAGGGTTAAGAATCTCATTTTCTTCTTGCTCCTGCTTTGTCAAACTTCTAAGGAGCTCATTCCACAAGTCCTATTAGTACCTCTTAATGTCGCTTAAACTGAGAGGTTGACCCCACAAGCTAGTTTGAGTTCCTGATAGCAATCGCCATGGCAACAGTCCATCACCACTCAATACAACATAGGAGGTGACATGCCTGCCCTAATGTTGGGCTGCAGCTCTTGGTAAAGGGAAAAACACCTCGGGACTGAATGCTGGATGGGCAAAAGATGCTGGTCTCTGTGGGACTACCAAACCCATCGAGCTCATTGGCATAGTTGCTAAATCTTTTGGAGATAGGACTGTTCCATCTGAACCCTGGAATCCCTTGTTTCATTTTTAATAAAAGTAAAGCCAGGAAACTCATGGTAGATATTTTATTACTTGTATTCATTTAGAATATATTTGTAAATATATACCCCAAAGGGGCAAAAACACCTGTAAGAAACTTCAGATTCTTGAGCTTGAAGATCGGACAATAAATATCAATACATCTAATTCTCAACATGTCCCATCTGTGGATATTTAAACCTAGAGACTGAGGCCATGAACAGACAAAATAAATCTTTCTACAAACCTGAGAAAAGCCCCACATTTGCAGAAACATATGAAGTCTAAAACACACACACACACAGAGATTTTTAAAAAAAAAAAACCCTCAAAATAATAAAAGCAGAGCCTGTACTGGTAGGAAAGGAGATCTCAGGGGCCATTGTGGGGGTTGTTAGACAACCCCAACAATATCTTGAGCCTTCAAACCTTGGTTTCTGTCAGTAAACGGTGGGGAGGGTAGACTTTTCAGGGCTATTTTGGCCTCCCAGTCCAGCCCTGCTTCCCTCACTCCTGCCCTGGAGAGAAATGGCTACCACACAATTTGTGCAGCTCATCCAGGTGTGGCGGTGGCTACTGGATGACCTGATTCTACAAAACCTGCCTGGGCCCAGTGGCAGCCTATGCAGAACCTGTGCAACTTGGCCAGACCCAGCAATGGCCCTCACATGACTCACCTGAGTTACTTGCTACCACATGACTTTTACAACTTGGCCAGACTTTTCCAAGGGAGAGGCCGCAGGAAGAGGGAAAGTGAGAGCCAGTGTTGTGTAGTGGTTAGAATATCAGACTAGGATCTGGTAGAGGCAGGTTAAAATCCCCACTCTGCCACAGAAGATTGTTGGGTGGTACGACAGACTGTCAAGGGTTAACATTCTAACAGAGTCTGAGAACCAGGGCTCCGTTGGAGCAGGAGCGCACAGGAGCACAGCTCCGGGAGTGAGGAGCCCAGGGGGCGGGCACATGACCAAGCCCCACCCCCTCCTCAGCTTCCCCAAGCAGTGCAGAGGCGCAGCGCCCTGGGGAAAGCCCTGCTAGAGTCTTTATTGTTTTTAATGTTTTGTTTTAATATTGATAATTTTATCATTGTTCCTTTTATGACTGTGTGCTGCTTTTCCAGAGACTTGCTCAAGGTGGCATATAAATTTTCTAAGTATACCATTTTTTATCTGGGCACATGGCACATAAGTACTGGAGAAATTTCACCAACCCTTCAGCAGCTTCCACCCCATCAGTTTGGTGTAGTGGTCAGGAGTTGGACTCTAATCTGGGAGAACCGGGTTTGATTCCCCACTCCTCCACATGCAGCTGCTAGTGTGACCTTGGGCCAGTCACAAGTTCTCTCATGAGCAGTTCTCAAAAGACCTCTCTCAGCCCCACCTACCTCACAGAGTGTCTTGTTGTGGGGAGAGGAAGGGAAAGGGATGAGTGGTGCACATGTCCTGGGTATCTCAAGTCTACTTGAAACCTGGTGGTTTCAAGGGAGCAGGAAGAGAATGAGGGTGTGTTCTTTACGCTTATTTTTATTGCACAAAGTATTGGATGGGGAAGGGAATGGAGGAAGAGCAGGTCAGTTTCACTCACCTGTGGAGTGGAGCCTGAGGGGTGGGTGTTGCCTTCTGACACACTTCCGGTATGTTAGGGGGTGTGGCATATGCAAATGAGTTATGCTAATGAGCTCCTGCACCTCTTTTTCTACGAAATGACCCCTGCTGAGAACCTTTGCGTGATAGACAGTTCAAACAGAATTCTGTTGAGTGTTGGTTAAGAAATGGCAGTTGGTAACTGACAGTTGAAGAAGAGACAGTTTACTACTGACTGTGGACTGGGAAAGAGGCTGAAGGAGTGAGTGGATCACAGTGGATCCCCATTCAAGTTGAAAAGGGAGTCAGGGACAGAGCTTCTAGTCAAGAGAAGTAATCATTGCCCAGTGGAAAGGGAAATAGCTCTAAAACAAGGAGTGATCACTAGTCTGTGTACAGAGAAGGATTTGGGAATTCGATTGTACATTCCTGCCTTCTAAACATGAAATGTCAGTGAAACTCAGAAACCTATGCTTACGAGTTACAGTAGAAAATGAAAAGAAAGCTGCTCTTCTCAAAATTTCAAAGACCTTGTTGAAAAGCAAAAACACATATTTGTTGGCAACATATTATCTGGATTTAGTGTGATTTCAAAGGTACCTCAGTTTTTATTATCGGTTCACCTCATACATCCTACCCCTAATTCCACCTGACCTTTTCCCTTCCAAATTAAATATTCTGTTAATTTTGAAGTTTCAAAAGCCTCTTGTGTGCCATTGCAGAAGTAGAATATGAGCAGGTGATTTTGTCTCTTCTCTCCAGTTCCTGGGCTGGGCCAGCATCAAAATATATAATGTAACAGGGTGGGACAGCCACAGATGAACAAATAAGAGGAAAATCAATATAGGGACTGCTCAGCTAGAAAGAAGAAACCAAAGGAAAATCCTGTGCATGAGAGAGGGAAGAGGCTGAAATCACCATAGGTGGTCTTGGGCCAGTCACACACTCTCAGCCTACCCTACCCTACCCTACCAAGTTGCTTTGAGGATACAAATGGGGGAGAGGAGAATGATGTAAGCTGCTTTGGGACCCATTGGCAATAAAGGTAGGGTATAAATGAAGTAAATAAATAATAAATAAAGCTGAAGACTGGTGGAGTAGATAAAAAGATTGGTTGATAAGTGGGAAGGAGAGAAGGAAGCAGGTAAAGGGGAGAAAATATGTGGGCTGCCAGGAAGAGGGAAAGAGGAAATGGTATGGGGAAGGGATATGGGGGAAATGAAGAGACCACATGTTTTCCACTTGCCTTATATCTAATTCTGAACCTGGCCCCATACAGATCAATAGACCAAGAGAATGGGACCAGGTACAGAATGAGGTTATTTTTCTACAGATCTGGGAGATTCCCCAAGTTTGCAGGAACATGCCAAAAAAAAATTAATTACATTTTAATGAAAATACTGTGATTCATGATGCCATGTCACAAATCGAAGCACCCGTTTTTTCAAAAGAAGCAGCAGCTATGTGACTTAGGAAAACAGGAGGGAGGGAGGGAGAGCCGGAGGGAGGGAGGGAGAGCCGGAGCCACTGTGCCAGCCTGCCAGCCAAACAAGCCAGAAAGAGCAGCAGCTGCTGCTGTGCCCTCTACAGGTGGGCAGGGAGGAGCAGAAGCCGCCAGTGCCCCTTTCACTGCCTCTATTGCTGACACTGCAGGTGGGAAAAGAAGAGGGCAGAGGAGGAGCAGGAGCCACTGTTGCCCCTCGCCCCCAAGCGGAGCAACTGTGTGAGCTGGCAAATGGGCAGAACGGCGAGGAAGGAGGTGAGTTAATGAGCAAATGGGGCTGCAGCAGAGTGCCACTGCCACTGGTGTTCCCCCTCTCTTGTGAGTATCTTGTGGGTCCCTGCTCGTACTCCTTTCAAATCAAGCCCACTTTCCTAGCTAGCTTGCTGGCAAAGCAAAGCAGCTCTGTGAGTGAATTTTTAAGAACCTGCCACACCTGATCTTTAAGAGCTCAGATTTAGCAAAGAAATCCTAATAATCCTACAAACGGGCTGAAATGCTAGCAAGGAAGCCGAACTGTCAGTCCATGGCTTTTTTGGGGGTTTTTTTGTTTGTTTGTTTTGTTTTAATCTAGCAACCATAGCTCAGCCTCAGAGGCAATTTATATTAATTGTTGATAACATTGTTTAGGAAACAACAGGGAAAGCAGGAGGGAAAGAGATTAATATTAGAAGGTCAGCATCTGAATCCCATGCAAGAAGCCAACAGAGCGAAATACAAAATCGGTGTCTGCACCGCACATTAATTAATTCATTTGTTCTTTTTGTTTGGTGCGATCAATGTGCACACTGCTTCAGAGAATACAAGAAAAGAAGTCTCTGCCCCAAGAATAGACTTACCAGGTTGCCTGCCCCCACCATCGCTCAGTGGAGTAGTGGGAGCAAAACCAGGAAGAGGGGGGGAATGGTGTGGTGTAACACTCTAGGAATTTCCCCGAATACAGACTGAGGGAATACCTAGAGCATCCCGCAATGCCACGACATCATTCATTGAGAAGTGTCATCATGGCATCGCAGGACCCCATTTCTGCAGTCTCCACCCCCACCCCCCAATGCTTCTGCCTTCCCAATTCTCCCTGGCTGGCAAACATACCCAAGTCACAATGGTGACCCCATAGAGTTTTCAAGGCAAGTGAGTAAGCAGAGGTGGTTTGCCATTGCCTTCCTCTGCGGAGTCTTCCTTTGTGGTCGCCCATGATTCAAGTACCAACCCTGCTTAACTTCTGAGATCTGACAGGATCGGGCTATACTATATGGTACCGATCCATATACCCCCTCTCCCGAGCTTACTATTGTAAATTTGACATAGGAGAGACAACAAAGAAGAGAAAACAGGTGGACAGGAAGAATATGTGTTCATTCTGATTACGATTCATTGGCTTAGTCTTAGTGGGAAAGTAGGGTTGCCAACTCAACCATGGGGAATTACTGAAGATTTGGAGGAAATGCCTGAGGAGGGAAAAGTTTGGGGGAAGGAGGGAGGCCAGCAAAGAGGTAATGCTATAATCTGTCTTCCAAAGTTCCCATTTCCTTCATTGGAACTGATCTTTGCAGTCCAGAGATCTGTTGTAATTCTGGAAATACTCCACCCCCACCCCAATCTCTAGGACTTTCCCAAGATGGAGTTAGTAACCCTATGGGAAAGAAGGATAGATAGCAATATCTCCCCAAATTCTTGTCTTCTAGCTACAGGCTAACCTCACCTGGCTGTTTGCTTGAATCATCTGTACATTATTCACACCAAACTTGGTTCTCAGTCATGCAAGTTAAATCAAGGATGTCCCATGTGTAAGTCAGATGGTAAGAGACATTGACACTATCAGACTTTCACCACTTGCTTCAGCCAACTGTAGAGCAGATGAGCTGCTACATCAAACTTATTTTTAAATGCTACTCTTTCTGTGTGTTTTATGAATCACTGCCTGAATGGGTAAGGTTTGTGTTTTCTTTTATACTGTTAAATATTATCTGTCACGGAATTTCCCCCCTTCTAACTGCTACCCCACTGCCCTCCTAATGGTTGAATGCCTGCCATTGGCCCCACCTCAAATCATTCATTATATTTGCTAATTTGTCATACCCAGATGCCATTGTGACAGCTTCCCTCCTCCACAAGCTAAAATGCACAGTATGGTGATTCTACAAGAGCCAGAAATAAATCAGGGGGAAAAAAAATTAATCTAGTCTTGGGTGTTCCTGGCTTTCTTACCACATAACTAAGCTCAGAAGGTATGGATTCACCAGGGACAGATGGGCTCCAGTGGTATAAATTAGGGCTAGATTGACATGTCATTGGCAACCATTGGATGACCCATGAAGCAGATACGGTCCACAGATGGGACTGGTCCAGAGATCAATGGTAGAGCATGCTTTGCTTGTAGACAGTCTTAGATTCATTTAGTGTCTCCAGGTTAGAAGACTGCAGGTGACAGTCCTGTCCTGGATAGCCCAGGCAAGCCCAATCTCATCAGAACTTGGACGCTAAGCAGGGCTGAACCTGGCAAGTACTTGGAAGGGTGCCCTCCAAGGAAGACCAGAGGCAGGATGCAGAGGCAGGCTACTCAAGCCACCTCTCCAAAAAAATCCAACCTCCCAGTAGGGGTCGCCAGAAGTCACCATGACTTCCAGGCAAGCACACAAAAATACATACGCACGCACACAACACAAAATGTTTTTAAAAAGACTTCAGGTGACAGGGCTAAGGAAAAACTCACCCTGAGATCTTGGACAGCCACTGCCTGTTGAACAAGAGTACCGGGCTGAGTAGACCACAGTGTCCCCTTATAAGGCTGTATTGTGTGACAGCACATTGATCCATCACTTCTAGCAAATAAAATAACCCTTTTTGCCATAGCCACTCTCTTGATCCCTAGCTAGCTTCAGGAGGGAAGGGTAATGAGAAATATTCATATATATGTTTTCTGCAGAATTCTTCTCCCTTTCAGGCCCAGTGATGTGGTGGGCTGGAATTTCCAGCATCTGTCAGCTCTGAAGGTAGTTTCAGGGGGTGGTCATGTTGGTCAGCAGTTAGATTCGAGTCCAGGAGCACCTTGAAGACCAAGAAGATTTCCAGGGTTTAGGTTTTCAAGAGTCAGAGCTCCCTTCGTCAGACTCTAGTAAGGTTATACCCTGAAAATTGTCTTGGTCTCTAAGGTGCTCCTGGACTCTAATCTAGCTGCCAGCTCTGAGTAAACTAATGACACTAAATTAGTAAGGGAATAAAGAAGGGACATCGTCCTGTTCTTTGCCCTAAATTAGCCTTCCAAACAAAGTAGGTATTGATCCCTGGCATAAGTTAACAAAGCAAGAAGAAAACTCATATAGGAATGTGACAGCTTAAAGCCAATTTGAAAGTTTATTCCATGGCATAGCAAAGGAAACTTCCTTATGTTTCAGCCGTGCATCAGAGCTATTTTGTCCTCAAGAACTTTTTCACCAGAAAGGGCTTCAATTCAGTCGCCTTCTGATGATGAGCTGAGAACCTTAGTAGCCCACTGTGACTTTGCCAAGTATGTTGCTGATAAAATAATTCTGGTTTCTTCTGACCTAGATTCCACCTTCTTAGGTACCAAATCAATAGCAGTAGTGTGGTGTCCAGGGGCTCCTCGTCTCAGCTGCTAAGAATGCCTGAGGATACCAAGTATTTGAAGGAAGGTTACCAAATTCAGTGTTGGTCGTTATCATTACAGTAAGACATAATTCCTCCTACCCTCAAGGAAGAAACTGTAAGGCCTTTGTTGACAAGTCTCTCATTTGATACATACTTTAAAATTTTTTCCATAGTGTATTATCTTTGGTTCAGGAGGTCAAGCAAGTGGTGATGTTTCAGATCCTGGCACTTCTGGGTGAAATTAGCTGTCTAGATTCCTTTCAGTTTGGCTTCCACCCAGGGTTCAATATGGAAACTTCCCAAGTGATGATTAACTACACTGATAGGAAGAAAGGAGGAGTGTGACCCTGTTGAGTATTTCGGCTTTCTCTGCAGCTTTTAGTACCATCATCTATGTTCTGGGCATTTTGCATGGGTTAGAAATTGGGGAGGGACTGCTTTGCAGTTGTTCCACTCCTAGCTGTAAGTCAGTTTCAGAAAGTAGTGCTGGGGATCTATTCCTGTTCCTTGTGGAAGTTATTCTGTGGGGTATCATTGGGTTCCATCTTGTCTTCCATGATCTTGTCTTCTTGTCTACCACTTAAAATCTACTGCTGGGTAAGGTTGTCCAGAGGTTTGGATAATGGTGTATCAATATGTTGTTCTCCTTTCTCTACTGCATTTGTTGCATGGCTGTATACTCCATAATGACTTCCGCTAAGTAAGTAATGGATTGGATAACAGTGAAAAAAATGAAGTCTATTCTAGACAGGATGATGATGGTGAGCACACTTGTATCTCAGGTGAGCATACTTGTACTCCATTAAGAAGCATATTTGTACCTTAGGAGTGTTCCCAGGGTCAAAATTGTTTTTGGATACCTGGGTGATAGTTGCAAAAGAGATAGAAACCAAAAGTGGTAAAAGAGCTAGATAGGGGAAGATTATGTGCCTACTTTTCTTAGTTAAGTTCTGACTGTACTTAGTTTCTGCTCCGCCACTTGTATTGGAGAATTTCTGTAGACTGTTTTTTTTTATTTCCCCCCTCAAATCTCTCTTAGGTTTTTTTTTTAATCTTTCCTTGTTATGCCAATAAAGGGTGTGTGTGTGTGTGTGTCAAAATTGCTTTTGGATACCTGGATGATAGCTGCTATAACTTCCTAATTTATAGATTTGGTGTAGCGGTTAAGTGCATGAACTCTAATCTGGGAGAACTGGGTTTGATTCCCCACTCCTCCACTTGCACCTGCTGGATGTCCTTGGGTCAGTCATAAGTTCTCTCAGAGCTGTTGACTCAAGGGCAGTTCTCTCAGAGCTCTCTCAGCCCCACCTACCTCACAGGTTGTCCATTGTGGGGAGGGGAAGGGAAAGGAGTTTGTAAGCCGCTCTGAGACTCGAAGTGAAGGGTGGGTATAAATCCAATCGCTTCTTCTTCTAATCATGTCTCTGTACACTCTTTAAGCTTCAACTCATATGCCAATTGCTTCCCATTCTGAAGTCTAAGAATTTTGCTGTTGCCTTTTATGGTCTATAACCTCTCATCTTGTCTACTTCAAAGTGATTTAAGTGGGACTGTGCAGTCTAGAAATCAGATGGTTCAGAATGTTGAATCTTAGCTTCTATCTGGTGTTGAACATGAAGTATAAAACTACCTCTGGCCTGCCATCATTGGCTATACCAGTTTGGGTTTTTTAAAAAAAATTAATTCATTTGTACCCCACCTTTCTCCCCAGTGGGGACCCAAAACAGCTTACATCATAAGAACATAAGAGAAGCCAATGTTGGATCAGGCCAGTGGCCCATCCAGTCCAACACTGTCACACAGTGGCCAAAAACACTAGGTGCCCTCAGGAGGTCCAGCAGTGGGGGCAGGAAGCCCTCCCACTGTTGCCCCCCCCCCCAAGCACCAAGAATACAGAGCATCACTTGCCCCAGACTGAGAGTTCCTATCTATACTTTGTGGCTAATAGCCACTGATGGACTTCTGCTCCATATGTTTGTCTAATTCCCTCTTGAAGCTGTCCATGCTTGTAGCTGCCACCACCTCCTGTGGCAGTGAATTCCACATGTTAATCACTCTTTGGGTGAAGAAGTACTTCCTTTAATCTGTTCTAACCCGACTGCTCAGCAATTTCATGGAGTGCCCATGAGTTCTTGTATTGAGAGAAAGGGAGAAAAGGACTTCTTTCTTTACCTGCTCTATCCCATGCAGAATCTTATAAACCTCGATCCTGTAACCCCTCAGCCGTTGTTTCTCCAAGCTAAAGAGCCCCAAGTGCTTCAATCTTTCTCCATAGGGAAAGTGTTCCAACCCTTTTATCATTCTAGTTGCCCTTTTCTGCACTTTCTCCAATGCTATAATATCTTTTTTGAGGTGTGGTGACCACAACTGTACACAGTACTCCAAATGAGGTTGCACCATCGATTTATACAGGGGCATTATGATACTGGTTGATTTGTTTTCAATTCCCTTCCTAAAAACCCCCAGCACAGCGTTGGACTTTTTCACTGCAGTCACACACTGTCTCGACATTTTCACTGAGTTATCTACTACGACTCCAAGATCTCTCTCTTGGCCAGTCTCCGCCAGTTCAGACCCCGTCAACATGTATTTATAGTTAGGATTTTTGGCTCCAGTGTGCATCACTTTGCACTTGGCCACATTAAACCCCGTTTGTCAACATGAGAGGTTATCATTCTCCTCTCCTCCATTTTATCCTCACACCAACCCTGCGATGTTCGTTGGGCTGAGAGAGTATAACTGGCCCAAGGTCACCCATTAAAGCCTAAATGACTTGCGTGCAGGACAACTTGGCAAGCCTTTCTTTCTACATGTATCTCTCACTGTTATATAATATCATGTGAAGAGATGTTGTTTTGGACACTATCACTAATAAAGCTGCTTTCCTATCAGAAGTCAGCCCCCCCCCCCCCCACACATCATGCCACCAGTATCACGGCTGGACTCTCCCTCCCATGGGGGATCTGCCAGACCAGCTTTGCTGAAAACAAAGTTTTAGGTAAACAGTAAACAAACAAACAAAGCCGATTTTGCTCAGCCTTCCAAAGGGCGACAGCATTTGGATTTTTATTTTGATCAAGCTATCTTAATTTAAGCTTGCGTATAGATTAATTTTTAACTTTGTTTTGTAGTGCTATTTTATGTTTGTAATTGTTATTTGTAATCTGCTTTGGGGGCTTTCGAGGTGGAAAATTGAGCTATAAATTTAAATTTAAAGGAATCAATAAAAATTCATGTTAGTAAGATGCTGTGAACCATTGATTCCAAAGAAGTGATAAATTAATTTGCATCAGCTAGGATGCCGGCATCAGTGGTATTGGTGGAGGAGGCCTGATTTATAAGGAGTGAGAGTTCTGGTCCTATTGATCAAATTCCTGGTGCCATTTGGAGGAAAGTGACTGAGGCCTTACAGGCTCCCAGAGAGCAAATCCAGTTTGCACCAACGGTGATATGACCTTTGTGTCCGCCACTAGAGAGCTGGGTTTCATCATGTTTACGCACAGGCCTGTTCTGACCACAGGTAGCTGCAGAGTATTTCTTTATGCAGGGGAGGTTATGCCTCCTGCATGGTTGTCTGTTTGCATCCATTCTATTATCGTCTCCTTCCCAAACAGCCTGCGTAAGGGAAGAGGTAACTTCAGAGAGATCAAAGGCTCTTTTTCATCTGCGGGAAGTTTTAGCAATTGGGCTTATCAGAGGTACCCCGGGGCCTGGTTCCCAGTTGTCTTGCTGTGCTGATTTATATACCTGTACAGAGAGGGTGTTTAGATTCTGCATGGTGACTCTAGAAGGGACAGTGGTGTAAATGAAGAAACGTGGTGGGGAGGGGAGGCAGCACATCTTGTCCCACGACAAGAGTCACGAAAGCCATGCCTGCATTGGAAGTCAATCCGTTGTTTATCTAGCGGAGTCACACCACTCTGTTTTTCATATGGTGATTTACAAACAGGACTAGCCTTTTAACGTATTAAAACCTTAGGCAACATAGGAAAAAAACAACATTCTGCTTTCATCTCTCTCACTGAATTACAAGCCTACTGGACTCCTCTCCTCCCCCTCTTCCACAGGAGTTCTTTGCCTGACCCTTCCCCTGCATCTCTAACATCACACCGTTCTTTAACCCTTGCTGTTAGGGATGCCACAGGAACACAGCTGGCACAAGATGCCAGCCTAGGATTATCATTCTTTTGTGGTCTAAAACTGCATTAGCTGTAGCCTGTATTTAGGGTCTGAAAACAAACCTTAAAGAGCCAAGCTGGCCAAAATCTCTGCTCCTGATCACCACATTTTGCCTGTGATCTAGGAGATTCTGCCAGGCTCTGATAGAGTTGCCAGCTCTGGGCTGGGAAGTTCCAGGAGATGTGGGGGTAGTGTTCCCTCTAAGCTGAGTTAGTGTGAGTTAGCTCATGGTTTTTTTGCCTCCGGCTCACACATTCTTGTCTGAGCTCAGGAAGGATGGCTCCAGAGCAAACTAATGTATGCAGTAGCCAAATCGCTCGCTCACAGCTTTAATGCCAGTAGCTCACAAAGTAGAATTTTTGCTCACAAAACTCCACAGCTTAGAGGGAGCATTGGGGGGATGGTGGGATTTGGAGAGGGAAGGGACCTCAGTAAGGTATAATGCCATAGAGTCCACTAATGCTCCCTTTAAGCTGTGGAGTCTTGTGAGCAATAATTCTACTTTGTGAGCTACTGACATTTAAAGTTGTGAGCGAGCTATTTGGCTACTGCACAAATTAGTTTGCTCTAGAGACAACCTTCCTCAGCTAAGACAAAAATGTGTGAGCCGGAGGCTAAAAAACTATGAGCTAGCTCACACTAACTCAGCTTAGAGGGAACACTGCCTGAGACTCGAGCATTTCTCTGTAAGCCATCATATTGGAATGTCCCATTCAGACCACTGTACACATTTCTAGCCCATTGCCAAGAAGAAGAAGAAAGAACTGGAGGAACCATATGTCATACACATGTCTCCTTGATGCATACTGTCCTTGACTGACATATCTCACATACAAAGTCCCCAGCCACATGCCACTTTTTGTATGCACGCGTGCCAGCCTGCAGCTTGGCACAGGCATGGCTTTGCTAGAACAGCCCCAACAGATAGCTGATGCCTGCAGCCATGCGAGTTGTCCCATCTCCATGAATGCTGGTGTTTGTAGAAAGCCAGCTCATAAGAAGTCTGCTCCTGACACAAAGCCAAAAGGATTAAAAATTCACATTCCACATTGATTACAAGCTGCATAAATTACTAATTATGACTTGGAGCCTTCGGTGCTGGGAATGTTTCTGAAACAGATCAGGCTCAGCTGGGAAAGCTCTGAGCCTGGCACACAGCGAAATCAGCGCTAATGAACAACGATAGCCCATGGTTGTATGCATACACTCTCTGGAACATCATGTGGCAAGAAATACCTGCTGAGAATATTAGCTTAGCTTGTTGTGGATCTGGTGCAATAATTGCATTCTGTGCATATCGTATCAGTGTGCGTGCATAGAGCTGTGTGCGTCTTCTGCAGCAGAGGAAGCAAGACTGTCCTGTTTTAATTGAGATTGTAGGTGCCCTTTGAAGAGGGGATATAACGTGACTCAGTGGGTTACTGTGAAAGGCAGAGCATGCCAAATAGGTTGGCAACTAACCAGGGAGGGGCAGCCAGGCTTGCTTAATCAATTGGTTGCATGAGTTTATGGCATAGGGAATCACCTGATAAGATCTGCAGATAAAGTTGCTGTTAAAAGCAGGGCTTTTTTTTTTGTAGAAAAAGCCCAACAGGAGCTCATTAGCATAATAGGCCACACCCAACAGCAGAAACTCATTAGCATATTAGGCCGCACCCTGACAGCACAGCTCATTAGCATGTTAGGTGGGGGGGGGTTGGGAAAGCACAGGGCAGGCATGGAAGCTTGCCTCTTCCACCCCCCAGCTTCTCCGCCCCACTTCAGCATCACCTTTCTAGTCTACACCCCTTCCAACCAGATGGCTGGGGAAAGGCGCTGCTGAAGTGCCTGGGATCTGAAAGGGGCTACTGCAACAGACTCAGGGAAGCATGGGGGGGCATGGTTAAATGCCTTTCTCTCCCTCCCCCCAGATCGGGGAGGGAAAGAAAAGCATTTCCAACATGCCTGGGTTCCCTGCCTGCCCTTTTCCAGCTGCCACAGACATGTCAGTTAGAGAAGGGAAGGCAGGGGGGGGGTGAAATTGACAAGCAAATCCCAGGGGCTCCTCAGAGGGAAAGAAGGCATTTTAACATGCCACCTTTCCCTCTTGTGTGTAACGTGGGGAGGGCTCTGTGGCCACGCATGCCAGAGGTTTTGGCTGTAGGTGTGGCCAACTCAGGAGCCAGCTGGAACTCCGTTCCTGTGTGTTCCTGCCCCAAAATAGCCCTGGTTAAAAGTACATGAAAAGGGGTTTGTGGAGGGCACAGTGAACAAACCTAATATAAGGCTGATGTGAGTAAGCCTGTCATCCAGTGAAGCAATAGTTAGTAGCAAACAGCAATGGCACATTCCTAGTCATCATGTCTACACACAGCCAAGTGTCTATTGAGGAAAGTTCCCATGCAAAAGCAGGAGCACGTGTATTTATATATGTGCATTCACTCACATGCACACGTATGCACACACCATGAGAGCGGCCCCTAAACCCATGAAATCATCTTTGATTTTTCTCTTTCGCTAACATGGCTTTTTTTCAAATGAATTTTGCTTTTCTTTCCCTTCTCTCCCTCTGCAGGCCTCCTCTGCGGATTAAGCAGCCGGAGTCTGGAGTGAGCGCAATCCCCCCCCCCCCCCAATACCACCTCTACCTCTTTGCCATGCAAACGGAGAAAATTAATCTCCCAGCCTCCTCTGATATTTGGGCTGAATTACAAGCTGGGAATGGAGATAAAGTGCAAGCAAGAGGAAGCTACAGGTGCTGCAGGAAGCCCAGCTGGCTGGTGAGGGGCCTTTGTCCGCACAGATAAAAGCTTTCTGGCCTCATGCATAATTCACTCAGCATTGCCTCCAAGCCCTGCTTAGGCTCCAAGTTTGGCCCCACTGCTCTGCCTCAGCAGGCTCTGATTTAGCTCCTAGACAATACAGCAAAGCCCCAGGGGGGGAAGGACAGAGCAGAGCATGTGTGCAAGTGGCAGGAACAGTGTGCAGCACATTGGAAGCCAGTACAGGGACATGTGCCACTATCAGTGTACACATGTATGTGCTGTATGGTTCCTGCAGAGAGTACTGGTCTTGACAGCTACAGACTGAGGTGGTTGTCCCTTGATCTTTTTGTGAGGATGTGTGGCTTTGTATGATTTTGTACAGCATGGTCATCTCAGTCTTGCTTATCCTGTGGCAACTATTTCTGTTGATGGCCTAGACACATGCATGCACATCCAGCGGTGTGGGAGCGACTTCTCTGTGCACGATCTCACATGCTCGCTTGATGTTCACATCACAGTGGAATGGGATCACTTCAAGAAGAAATGACTCCTTAGGCCTGCTTGTAAAGGAACAAAATAATCCAGGATGTTTTAGCAGCTCCTATTTTCTGTCTCTCTCTCTCCAGTCTTTTACAGATAACTGTTGTGTTTGATTGTAGAATGAAAAGCTCTGGCCGCAAGACATGTTGACTGTGCCATTGTTGTGGGTCCAATACACCAAGATGATAGAAGCCCTGTTCACATGTTACAGTGAACCTGTGGACATCCTACATGCATGTGCTTACATTTATTTGTAAAAAAAACCCCAAAACAAAACAAAACTAGTACACATTCACTTTACAAATGATGCCGGGGACCAGTACAAGGCTAAATGTGGTGTGTGAATCACACATTCAGCTGTATATGCATTGAGTAACATAAGAATTATTCAGCACACATATAATGAAAAATCAAGTCTACATTGTACATGGTTGTATCTATATTCATTGTAACTTGTGAACAGGACTAGAGAGGGGAGTCAAGAACTGATTCTTTCAGGGATTCTTGAACTTTCAACTCACTTTTATTCACTTCTCAAATATAGAAATCATATTTGTGGGTCAGGGGACTGAAATCTCAGGATAAGTGCTTCTTTAAATAGGTCTGCATATATGCATATGTGTACATTGTTTTGTATAAAGTGTCTCATGCTGTCTGCCTACTTTCCAACAGTTAAAAATCTTCTTTTCATGCATATATTCACACATCTTAAGCCTTTTTTCTATGAATAACACTTTCTACTTGTGGCATATCAGGATGCAGTGGGAGAACTTGAAAGGGTTGTTTCATCCCGCCTTAAGATAAGTGATTGAGAGGGTTGATCTTCAGGTCCTTGAAGGTCTTAGGATTCTGGGACTGCAGGAATATTGACATTTGCTAACCTAGATAAATAAAGCCCAATGGGTACCATACACTAAACTAGTTAACTTATTGCACTAGATTAGTGAAAAATCTATGGGCTACCTGCACCATGAACTCATAACTGATGCTGGGGTGTGCCAAAGCTGTACCATTGCAACATCTACTTGGAAGTTTACTGAGCTGACACAAATATACATGGACTCTGGTACCAAGGCCTGCAACAATCCAAGATGCCAACTTTGCTCTCATATATATCCTAGCAACACCATCAGTAGACCCAGCAACATCAGCCATGCCATCTCAGGTTCCTACTACTGCTCATCCTCTAATGTGATTTATGCCATCATGTGTTAGTAGTGCCCTTCCGCCTTCTACATTGGACAAACAGGCCAGTCCCTTCTACAAAGAATTAATAGACATAAGTCTGACATCAGAAACCACAACATTGAAAAAACAGTGAGGGTACATTTTAAACTTCAAGGACATTCAGTTCCTGAACTAAAAGTAGCAGTTATCTTATGAAGAGTACTGGACTCGGGAGACCAGGAACGGTGAAATCATGAAGCCTTTATTGAGTGATTCAGCATGCCCAGTAGATGGTCAGAACAAGCATGCTTCCAGGCCTCCAGGGCCCTCATTACATGCTGGCCGGAGCCACACCTCCGGCTGCACCCAAAAGACCTGATAGGGGCTTAACATATGCGCATGTTTGTCATAGGTTCCCTGGAGGAGCCTTTGATTGCATTGGCTCCTCAGGGAGAACCTAGGTCCCACATTGGTGGAGGCTTTGAATCCGGATGTCTATTGTTCTTCCAGATTCAAGCTCCCCTCTCTGCCTGACCATGTGCTTTGGCCATGCGGTGGGCGCCATTACCTGAGAGCACATGGCAGGCTGGTTGCTACACAGAGCATACTGCATTACATCTTACAAAGGAATTTCAAAGGGAGATTAGAAAGAGAGACTGCTGAATTGCAACTGATAACAAAGCGCAAGACAATGGATTCACCTGGACTGAATTGAGAGCTAGGTTTCCTGTCTCATTACCAATGCTGATTTCTCTGTGCTTACTACCTCTCTGTATATCACACCTAATCCAATCACACCTGCTATTGCCATTTGCCTGCTAATGTCATTTGACATCTGAAATCACTCCACTTTCCAATATATAGGACAGGTGGACATATTCTAGCTGTATCTGAAGAAGTGAGCAGTAACTCACAAAAGCTCATACCCTACCACAAATTTTGTTAGTCTTTAAGATGCTACCGGACTCTTACTCTTTTTCTACTATTCATACCAGTCTGAAACAGTGCTATAGGTGTAACTCCCTCTTCTGTCTCGAGTGTGCAAGGCTGAATAAGCAAAAGAAAGAAATAACCGGTACAGGAGATACACTTGTTTTCCTCTTTTCCAAGAAACAAACAAACTCTATACAAATGAAATACATGGTTAATTTCATCCACATTACTGTTAAATCCTGTCTTTTTCAAGTCAGTCTATCTGTTGACATTTGTCTTTGGCTGTGATCACACTGGCAGCTTGGTGTGATATGGCACCACCTCTAATTGTACCAATTTAAAGTGTTGCGGGGCATAGCCCACCCTGCTGCAGGTTACCCACGCGGACATCCTGGGGTCAAGCATCCACATTACTGCAGCACCACAGCCACAATGTGTGCTGCCCAGTCATTTTTCAAACTGCAGGTGCGCACACATGCGCATATAGACAAACATTCAAAACCACCTTAGCAGCAGGAACGGATGTGCAGGTTCAGACCGTCAATCTGTTCTGCGGGCACTCCCCCATTTTCAGACATCCAGCCACGCGCAATGAATGCGTGGGTAACCAAAAGCACCATTTGTGATGTGGTGCCTTTCTAACCCGGCTCCAAGTCATCCTAGGATGGGGTGAGCGTGCCCGGGGAACGCCTGACAGATGTGGCTGTGTGACTGCGCCCATTTGATCTGGAGGAAAGGGGTGGCTATGTCAGGCCAAACTGTTCGTGTGATCACACCCTTTATTTGCTGTGGCTTCATATCTTTGGGGACACTTCTCAGAAGACCAGCTGATAGCAGACACATGAACACATACAAATTCCTACAAGCTCAGACAGTGTGACAATAGTGTTAACATCTACACCATCATCATCACAATCTTTGGGTCAGAAAAGGGGGCCAGATACATCATTTCCTCTTAAGAAGTACAATTGGTTCTGCCTCCTATCCTATTTCTCCCATATCAGTCTTGGATCTGAGGATGCTTTCTCTGGCAGTGTTCTTTTCATGGGTCAGACTGACCCAGGAAGCCTTGCAATGGCTTCCTAGAGCTGGGGAGGGGCAGTAGTAGAACATCTGCTTGGCATGCAGGAGGTCTCAGGTTTAATTCCTTGCATCTCCAGTTGAAAGAACCAGAGACCAGGTGATGTGAAAGACCTCTGCTTGAGACTCTGGAGAGGCACTGCCAGTCTGAGTGGACAAGACAAGCCTTGATGGACCAAGGGCCTGATTCAGTATAAGACAGGTTCATGTGTCCACATCTAGCCTTTTAGTTCTCTTGATTAATTTCTTTGGACATTACTTAAGGCCATTTTGTACAGACAAATAACACAACTGTATGGTGCCCAGGATCTTGAGTGGAGGACTCTCTGCCACCATAGCAGCTTGCCAAAGGAGGGAGCTACTAGCTTGCTGTCTGCTGCACAATATCACCACTCTTTCAGATGGCCAGAGGGTGGTATTGCATTGCAGCTACATCCTCAACAGAGACCAGAAGATATAGGGGGCCAGTCAGCTTCCACCTAATTCTATAAATCTGTTGATTTTGGTTTAGTTTGCCAGTCTGTGCAATTTGTCACTCAGGCACTGACAGAGCTGTCTTCAGACAGCCCGCTTCTTGCTTACCAGCTGTCTGTTTCCCTGCTTGCCTCCAGACACCTTACCCAGACGGAATGGCAAGTGTGGGAATGGTTCCATGCATCACCAGCCCCTGCCTGAAGAAGTGACTGTGCGGTTGCATCACCGTGTGGCTATTCACGGTGTATTCTACAATTACCGTGCCAGCCATTTTTGTGGCTTTTCAGTGACATGGTAGATGTGGATTATGTTATGACTCAGAGGTTGGCGGGAGCCTTTACATCAGGCCTTCCGCCTGTCAACACTGCCCTGATCACTCCACCCAGTCTGAAAAAGCGAACTGGCCCTCAGGCCTGCCCGTTCCAAGATAGCCAGGATGCAAGAACCACTTTCCCATGGTTGTCACCTAATTAAAGAAATCTTACTCAAGTGTATGATTTCCAATTCACACCAGTTTGCATACCTTTGCACGTGAAGGAGAAAAGCATTCTTTGTACAGGATACAAGCATGCAGAAGAAGCATTCCCTCCTTTGTGACTGAGAAGCATCCATGGCTCTTTTACTTGGTTTTTGTTAAGTACTTGTATGAAAAATGATTTGCATTTTAAAAATATCTTCTACCAAATTGATCAGGGCATCTTCATAAATCAATCAATATGCTTTTAACTAATTAAGTGATGAACGGACCGTGAGAACAATCCTAAGTGGGTCTATTCAGAATCCTGCTCAGGTCCACTCAGTGTGGCTTACACCTAGGGAAATGTTTGTAGCGTGGCATTGTTAGTCTCACCACTATGCTCTTGATCAAATCTGATCTGACATGGTGCACGGCTTTCAGTTTGTCTCACGTTTGGGAGCTGAGTTCAAAGGTTTTCCCGGCCCATTTGTGGTGTGCTGCTGTAGCCTAGATTAAAAGTAATGTTTCTAGGGGTGGTGTGACATAATAAGCCCCTGACCTAAGTGCAGTCTTGAAAATTGTGTCGTGTTTTCTTTGCAGTCTGGAGTAATTCAATATATTTAAAAGCGGTCCAGATATCGGCTTGCTTAAGATGGAAGTATATGTTTTGAAACTGTTATACAGTGCAGCCAATTTATAGAAGCTGGATTGGCTGGATGTGTGTGTGTGTGTGGGGGGGGAGAGAGAACTATTTAACCCTTCAGGCCTTTTCCTGATGAGAATCACCACAAGGGAAATGATCTGCATGCTGTTTTTGGCTCAGCTACAGAAAACTGACATACTTGTCTGTTTTCCTGAGCAGAGCCACAACAGCTTGGTTGGGAAAGGCAATGTTCAGCGGGAAAACAGGTCAAGAGAAAAGAGTTGGCTAGCCCTTCTTCTCCCTTAAGTAGTTGCATTTAAAGAAAACTGATACAAAGGATCATGGAAACATCAGTAAAATGCCATTCCATGCTTATTGAGGGTGGCAGACAATGCAGGAAGCAACCATTGCAGTGCAGGTGCCGTTTTCTGTGCGGAGGGCAACATGTGTATTTTTCCACGTACATACAACTTCAGTATGCACAAACACAGTATCCATAAAAATCAAGTGTTCTGTTCACATATACCAAATCTGGAAATAGGTGCATTGCCCCATTCATACAAAATGGCAACACTACATATTGGGATAATTGCAGGCAATGCGCAGTCCCATTACATGCCATCGGAGCACCAAAATTGATAGAAAAGGGCTACAAGGTTGGACCCAGACTAAATTTTCCATTCATGCAAGACACTTCTGCCAGTGGCACAGAACATCCTTGCACCCCCACCCCCGTGACCCACTGATGTCCCTGAAATGCTGCTCCTGGGGGACAGGAGGACTCTCAGAAGCAGCGTGAGAGAGGGGAATTGCAGATTTTGCAGCAAGAAAGGGGAATTGGTGGAAATTATCCCACCCTTCGGTTAGCAGGAAATCTGAACATATGTACAAGTGTACAAGCAGGGAGTATATTTGTTCACTGTACTGCATGTAGGAGAAAACTGGAGACACATAACTCTGGCCAGCTGATTTTTTTCACAGATTATCATTTGCATAACAGCAGAGTCATTGTAAAACATCTGGTGCTGTCAATCCCGACGGGAAAAATTTGGAACTTCAGTACTCTTTAATCCAGGGATATATCCTGGTTTATACTTTTAAGTTATTTCTGTGTAACATGTAACTTCTCTGATATCTTGCAAATGTGTGCGGTGCTAAAGAGGTATACAAATGGAAGCTTCCCCAGGCATAGAAGTGACTAATGGCCCTATCCAGACTGAATCTGGTTGGGAGGGACGTGCATCTAAAAACAACCCGTAATCGGCTTTGGTTTCCCAGCCATTGGTAAGAAAACATACAAAATGGGGAATGATATTAACTTGCTTCATAGAACAGTTCTGCGGATGAATGAGATAAGAATTGTAAAATACCTTTCTTTTCCTGTGCTGGAAGGACTGCGCCATAAATAATGCAACACTGTCTCATTTCTTCAAATTAGCTGGAGGGTTTGGAAGGAGAGCGCATCCAAAGTGTTCTGGTAATCAAGAGATCAGATATTTACATACAGCCGCACTTGATGCTGAGTTCACCTGGAGGAGACAATGGTGATTTCGGATAACTTGGAGGAAATCTAGATAACTGAGAGTCAGATAATAGGAGCTCCATTCTGTGCAGCGTGACAGAGCCAGCCCAAGGGCTTTTGCTGTCCCCCAGAATTAAAATATCACCTCCCTCCCATGTGTTCCTGTGTCTTAACTGGACACTAAGAAACACATCACTACACTAAGATTTTAATTCTAAGGATGCTTTCCTGGGAGTAAGCCCCATTGAATAATATGGGACTTACTTCTGGGTAGACATGTTTAGAATTGCTCCCTAAATGACTATGAATTGACCTGGATATTATTATTTTTTTCATTTTTTTAAAAAAAAATGTCTGTTCTTTTAAAATTATATCTGTGCCCCCAGTGCTATGGTCAGAGCTGGACTTTTGTTGCCCTGCAAGGCGCTTATGCGCTCTTATAGACATAAAGTCTATAAGTGTTAACAATAGTTGCTGAACGTGTAAAAGGGGTTGAGATGCAATATGACGAGATCGCAATGCCAGCTGTACACACGCGCCAGCTGATGCCTGAGACGATGTGCCAGCTCCCAGAGACTTCCCTTAACACAGATACTCACACAGTAACAGCCACTCGCCATTGTGGTTTGAACATGTGCTTTCAAATGCCATTAGCGATGTTCTTCTTCCTCACACAGGCAACTCCCTCCCTCCAAATTCCTTGCTATGAAAAAACTAAAGACTTTTTCCCGCCTTCCCAAAGACAATGGACTAGCTAGAAACTGGTTCTGCAGCTCAGAGACATTAAGCCCATCAGCTTAACAAAGGGTTTAGCCGATGAGTCATATCTGCCTTCCAGGTATCTCTGTCACAATCCAGGTAGAGTGTAACATTGCCCAACCTCTTAAACTCCTCTCCTCTAGCGGACAGGATTATGGGGGCAGACCATCAAGGGGTGGTCTCAAGGGAGGTGTCTAGTCAAGCCCTCCGCCAGAGCCCCCTAATAAAAGAGGACACCCAGCACGTGTTCTCTCTCTAGCTTTTACTACCTCTTACCCCACCCTACCTCCACGGCTCTTGGTTGCACAGCCAGAGTCTCCATGTGTCACTGTGGGTTCAGGACACGTGCCCCCAATCCCCTCATAGCCTCCCCTTATTTTTCTAGTGGGAACTCAACATCTCTCCGGACAGGTAATTATTGCCCTCAACGGATACCAATGATATTCCTGCTAATGCAACAGTCTTTGCTCTATCTTTATTTCTTAAGCTCTATGTAAGTGAATGTGTGAATCTGTATTGTTTGCCTGAATAAGAACCTTTCAGTAAAGAAACTACTTTATTACTGAAGCCAGCCTCCTTGTTTATTTCTGGTGCTTCTGGAAGAGGTGGGACCTCTGTATATATTGGTGGTGACCCCTTTTGCCTATTGCCAATTAATTAATAAGCTCTAATTCCCCAATACTGATAAGAAATCAAGGCAATTTGGCTAACAGTTTGGAGTGGAACTCCAGGGCCGCAGCTCATGGACTCAGCAGAAGGCCCCAAAAGAAGGCTGTAGCTTCAAATTTGGAGGGTACGTTACCATCTAAAGAGGGGCATAAGAGATAAGACCATTACATCCAGGGTATACTCATACAATCTGGGGGTGGGGGGACTGAAAGTATTCAGGGAGTTGACCAGCATCTGTGCCAGTGTATCTGAGAGATATGCTGGTGTAGTGTCCCACTGTGATTGTACTGTGGCCAGATGCCGGAGCAGCTATGCCACGGACCTCACTGGATCACAACTGGCAGCCTGGCACAATCTTCTGTGCTGGTGGGGGAAGGGATGGGCCCAAGGACATGGCAGGAATTGGATCCCTAAATTGCCCCAGCCTGGGAACACTTCCCGGAACTTGGCATAGTTGGCTGTCAAAAACTGCAGTGTAGCCTATAGAGAAGAAGAAGAAGAGATTGGATTTATACCCCGCCCCGTCTCAGAGCGGCTTACAAACTCCTTTCCCTTCCCCTCCCCACAACAGACACCCTGTGAGGTAGGTGGGGCTGAGAGAGCTCTTTCCCAAGCTGTCCTTGAGAGAACAGCTGGTACAGAGCTATGGCTTGCCCAAGGTCATCCAGCCAGGTGCAAGTGGAGGAGTGGGGAATCAAACTCGGTTCTCCCAGATTAGAGTCTGCGCACTTAACCACTAGACCAAACTGGCTCTCTATAGATGCCCATGCAATGGAAAAGGCAAAGCACTACCTCACAGGCACAGTCCTACCCTCAAACCCCAGCATAGCATAGGATTCTGACCACAGCCAATCACACCCCTCCCCTGTACCCAGTCACAGCCCCCCCTGTACTACATAAACCAGATCCAGGACACCCCATTGCTCAGATAACAGGGCACATGGGACAGGACTCTGTCTCTGAGGTCTCCAGTTTGCACACTTAGAGCTTACAGTGTGCCACTCCAGAGGCAGGAAATGCACAGGGGAGGGCACTTGGCACTTGCATCCAAGTAGGAAGCACACACCCTTGCCAGCCTCCAGAATTACAACTTATCTCCAGACTACAGAGATCAGTTCCCTTGGAGAAAATGGCCACTTGGCATTGTACCCCACTGAGGTCCCTGTCCTCCCCAGGCTCCATCCCCAAATCTCTGGGAGTTTCCCAACCTGGATCTCGCAACCCTACCCCCCCATCCCCCACCAGTGGCCAGGAGGGACCTGGCAACTCTATCCTTGCCAGTTGATCAACGAGTTTCATCTCAGAGCCCTTACATCTCCAGAGATGTACATCAAAGGAACAACCACACACTGAGAGGGTTGGGGATCCAGCAGATTTGACCCAGGAACCTGCTCCTACCTCCGCCATTTCCCTCGCACACATTCTAGGTGCCACCTCAACAATGCAGGCTCCTGCTGCCAAGGCTACTGGTATGTGTGTAGAGGGGCAACCTGAGGCTGTATGCCCTGTAGCATGCAATGAGGCATACTTCCAGGAGTGCTGGCTATGATGCCACAGGGGTGTGTGTGGCAGAGACGTTGGCAATCTTGTACTGGGCTATTGGACTGGTACCTTGCCAGGGTGACACCTCACCAGGTGGGGGATGGAGCATAACTGGAATTCAGGGGGTAACTGGCAGCTGCCCCACCACGTTCAGTGGAGCAGCTGGGCAAGCAACCCAGATACCCATTGCCTTGCAGGATCGGTATCCTGTGGGGCTGCAGAGGCAGATGGAATTGACACCTGTGTTCACACAGTAGATGGGTAAGTGTTGTTAGGATGGTTATGGCATGTGCTTTGGGGGTGGGGGTGGTAACTAGACAAATGGAGCCTTCCTCCATAGGGTGGGAACACAGACCCTACTGGGACCCAACTGACATGGCTGCAGTGATGAACACATGTGAACACATGAAGCTGCCTTATACTGAATCAGACTTGTAGTCCATCAGGGTCATTACTGTCTACTCCTACTGGCAGTGGCTCTCCAGGGTCTCAGGCTGATGTCTTTCATATTACCTACTGTATAGTCCTTTCACTTGGAGATGACTGGGATTGAAGCTGGGACATTCTGCATGCCAAGCAGATGCTCTACCACTGAGCCACAGTTTCTTCACTACTACTACTACTACTACTGCTGCTGCTGCTGCTACTACTACTCAGGGTTCATTTTGTAGCAGGAGCTCCTCTGCATATTAGGCCACTCCCCCCCAATGTAGCCAGTCCTCCAAGAACTTACAGTAGCCCCTGTAAGAAGAGCTCTGTAAACTCTTGGAGGATTGGCTACATTAGGGGTGTGTGGCCTAATATGCGAAGGAGCTCCTGTTATGAAATGAGCCCTGCTACTACTACTACTACTACTGTGCTGTTCATCATCAGTGTATATACCTCTTTTTGCATCTATACTGTTTGGCATACCTCTTTTGTATCATCTACAAGGAGAACTGGGAGGATGATATTCCCTGTGAAGAATGGGCTGGCTGCCATGACCAGTGTGGATCCTGCCACTCTGCCATGGGGCTGCCATCTTACTGGTTCCAGCCCAGCTCCTGTAGCATCCCAGTCCAGGCAGTCGTCCATCCAGCAAATCCACCCACAGGCACGCTATGAGGGGGAGGGCTTTCCGCATCTCCCCATAGCCTCCCAGAGGAGCTCACAAAGGCAAAGGTGAAAGTCAGAAGGCTGCTTCCAGCCCTCCAGGATCACCTCCACCTTTGGAGTGCTACAAAAGAAGTCTGAGAGAAGAGTTACAGATGAGACAGTGATGTGCATGCCTCCAGGCATCCCTCGATGCCAGCTGCCTGGTGGTAGTGAAGATGAGTCTTTGCAGGACTGTTGCTTGGGCATGCGGCTATAAAGTCTCCCAAGAGAGAATTTTGGGCATGGACACAATGCATACATTAGAGGCTGAAGTGCCGACACCGCCATGAAACTCTGACCTCAGACTGTATGACACTGGACTATGGAAACCTCCTCTGTCCTTGTTATTTTGAGAAGCAGTCCGAGACACTGTAACCTGATACTCGAAGCCTGTAAGGCAATACAAAATGTATCCATTCACAAACCACCAGGAAAAGCTTGAAAGTTTGTGGAAAGTTCATGCCAGTTGACCTGCCACAAACTTGTGTTCATGAACCACAAACCAGCCAAAATTAATCACAAACTTTAGTTCGTGAGCCGGTTCATGCCCACTGTTGGGATTTACAAGTATTACTCCTTATGTCATGAAAGAGTTAACCTGTTGTTTAAGTATGTTAATGTTACTAAGTTAGTATAGGACCAATTAGGAGTTGGGCATGTTTTCCCCACCAGAGAATTGGAGGTATTATTCTTAATGAAATGAGTTTGGGAATGTCTGTTGGCTAATCAATACATTGAGGATGCTACAAGCAGTTTATCACGTACCCAAGAGGTGGGGGCTTCAGTCTCTCCTTTGTTCTCACCCACACACAAGTTTGAGCAAACCAAGACGCAAGATGGAGCTTAGAATTTGTTAGTTAGGCTGTTATCATTTTCTTCCATGTAACCCTTCCGAATCTTTTAGTAAACTTTATATATTTTTTTCTTACAAGAACACAAATGCCCGTGTCTGCATCATTTTTCCACTGTGCATCATTGCTCTGCTAAGCATATCTAACACCCTCCCTAATCTGACCCAAAAAAGCTCATTCTGGCACCAATGCTGTCAGTTGTCATGGTGCCATTGGACTTCTGTTTTACCTGCAAAATATAATCTAGTCCAGTGCAGGGTTCCCTCTAGGGTACGCCAGTCTGCGCAGGTGCACTAATTCTCCTCCTCAATTTTCTACCATCCATGGCCAGCATTGTCAGCGGGCAATCAGGGCTCAAGGGAATTTGAGCATGAAGCCAGGGTGGAGGGAGTTGGAGGGGCATTCTCCTTCCTACCCCCTACTTGGCAGCAGTTTTCTCTTTAAACCCCTTCACCAAGCTGATTCATGTGATGGCAGGGGTGGGGGGAGCTTGGAGAATGCATTTAAAGTTAATGTTAAATGCATTCTCCAAGCACCCACTGCCATGCAGGACGGCTTGCCTTGAAGAAGGGATTTAAAGAGACAAATACTTTCTCCGTGCGGAGCTGGCTCCCGTGGGGTGGCAGGGGCAGGGGGTCTTGGAAAACACATTTAACTTCAGCTGCATTCTCCAAGCAACCCCCGCCACCGTGGGAGCCAGCTTGGTTTGAAGAAGACATTTGTCTCTTTAAATCTCTTCTTCAAGGCAAGCTGGTCTGCATGGCAGCAGGAGCAGGGGCTGCTTGAGAACGCAGTTAAAGTTAAAGGTGACTCTCTCCTGGGGCTTCTTGGAGGGGAGGGGGTTGCAGAGCTGGTGGGTGGGTTTTCCCCTCACTGGTGGAGGTGGGGGCGGCTTTGGAACCAGGCTAGAAAGTTGGGGGGCAGGCTCCTGGAGTGATTGTGGTTGGCCAGGCTCCTCCTTTTGACTCCCTCCGCCACTGCTGGGGGGGGGTTGCATGGGGGCTTCTCTTTCTTTGTTTCCTTTTCTTTTCTTCCTTCCTTTCACTCCTCTCTCCCCACCTATTTGCTTTCTTTCCACCTCACCCCTCCCTCCCTCTCTTTCTTACTCTCCCCTCCTCCCTCCCTCCTTCCCTTCTCTCTCACTCTTTTACTTTCTTCCTTCCACTCCTCTGTTTCCATCTATTTGCTCTTTCTACCTCTCCCCTCCCTCCCTCCCTCCTCTCTTTCTCTTTCTTTCTCTTCCTTCCTCCTTTCCGCCTCTCCCATTCCTCCTTCTGTCCATTCCTTTCCACCTCTTCCCTCCCTCCCTCCCTCCCTCCCTCCTTCCTTCCCTCCCTCCTTCCTTCCCTCCTTCCTTCCTTCCTTCCTTCCTTCCTTCCTTCCTTCCTCACAACAGAAAGGGGGGGATAGAAAATTAAAATTACTGAATAAGAGTTTGAGAGTGCAAAACCTAGATTTACAGGGTAAAATTAACCGAGAAATGCATTTTTGTTGGAGGGTTTAGAGCTTGTGTTTCAATGGTTCTACAGGAAGGTCTGTGTTACAAATGCCAACGTGTCCAACTGCAGGGATGCCACATGCAGTTTACAGTGAGTGTGAATAATACAGCAGATTTTGGAGTAACTTCCAGTTTTTCATTGAATTGGGCAAAACCTGGTTAAATTTTACTTCAATTTTTAATGCAAGTTCAATATATACATTGTCCCCATACTTAGAGGGGTAGGCCCACTCACAGCTTTAAGGCTAGTAGATCTTTCAGTTCACGAGGTAGATTTCCTGCCCACAAGATGACACAGCTTAAAGGGAACATTGGTCCAGTGGCTCCTTAAAGACTGACGACATGATGAGCTTTCATGTGTTGCAAGTCTCCTCTTCAACAGACCGACACCCCTCTGCCATCCTCACCCTCATCCCACTCACACTTCCTGGCTGCCTGGCTGCTGTGTGCCACTTGCACAGAGAGCGGGGCAGGGGTAGTCCAAGGGTAGAAGTATCTTCGTGGGCAAGGGAGGGGGCAGGTCTCTGGGCCTCGCACTTCCCCATGGCACTGCTGGCATCTGAGAGCCATGCAGATTGGCAGTGTAGCCATCCAGGAGGCACAGGGTAGAAGAGGAGCAAGAGAGAATGCCATGCAGAAAGATCATGTAGGGAGGTGTCTCAGATAACATGATGGAAATCCAGGTGGCCCATTGGCTGGGCCATCCTGTTCCCCCTTTTGTGGTTTGTAGGGGTGAAATATCAGCTCCCAAATTTTTGATCAAACCAGGAGCCCTGCCATGCTATCCCAGTATCATTCTACTGGGCCAAGCCTGTCCATGCAACGTTGTCTTCACAGCAGGGGCGTTGACTTTCTAAATCCCCGGGGGGGGCAGGGGCTCTCTCGTGCGCACGCGCGAAGCGCGCGCGCGCGCACGGGACCATGTCTCTGCCGCTCCGTTTCCCCCCCCGGCCCAGGGAGGCAGACCCGCGGCGGCAGCCAGCTGGCCGGGACTGCCGCGCGCGCGACTATGTCCCGGCTGCTCCATTTCCCCCCCCGGCCCAGGGAGGCAGACCCGCGACGGCAGCCAGCTGGCCGGGACTGCCGCCCGCGCGAAGCGCGCGGGCGACTATGTCCTCGCCGCCTCTCTCCCCCCCCCCGCCTCAGGGAGGCAGGGCAGGCCGGGGGTGAAGGAGAGGCGGCGACGGCCGGCTGGGCGAGCATTTTGCCGGGGGAGGCTGAGCCCCCCCCGGGAAATTTCGGGGGAGGCTCGAGCCCTCGAGCCCCCCCGTAGTTGACGCCCATGCTTCACAGTCCCGAACGGCTGGTGCTGATGTCAGAGCTTCAGTGGAATGCCTGTTATCCTACCTCTTTTGCACCTGCCTTCTTAGCCCCGTGGTTAGGTTGCTGGTTTGGGGCAGGGGGGTTCAGTCCTGGTTTCATTCTTTTTTCCTTCTTTTTCTTTCTTTTTTTGTGGGAAATGGGTATGTGGCTTGAAGAAGGGGTAGTTGTGTGTGGCCAGCATTGATGCTGCCTGTTAGACCCTTGCTGGGGAAGGGGTGGACGTTCTGTCCACTGTGTGGGTGCCCTTGTCCTGTGGGCTGTGGGTGGGCATGTTTTTCTGAGGGGCTTGCACTGTCACTGGGTCTCTCTTATAATGCAACAAGAGACCACTCAGCTATAACAAGCAAATATAAAGAAAAATGGCCGAGATGAAAGACGCTTAAATCACTGTATTCCAATTATCACTTCTACTGCGCTGCTTAGAGCGAATTCTGCTCTTTTGGGCAACAATCTTCGAACTTGGCTCCATTTATCTTGTATTGTGAAGTTTTTGCTCCTGTATGAATAGTTAGATAAAATTGTTATTTAGTATGTTTATCTGTTTGTATGACCTTGTTATTTAATATAATTATCTGTTTAGCACTTGTTCTATAGTAGAAGTGATAACTGGAATACAGTGATTTAAGCGTTTTTCAACTGGGTCTTTCTTGCCTGGCACTCTTGGGGGGTGGGGGGTGACAGTGGCTACATCAGCTGCCAGTGATTGGCTGTGCCTGTGTGTGCCATTGGGAGCCACTGCCCGAGCAGTGTTGCCGGGCTTGCTATGAACTCCAGCATGCTCACTACGCAGTCCGGCTCTTATAGAGGGGCATGTGTTCCCCCCCGCAGAATGTCCATAAGGATCTGACCAGTGCCACTGCTTGTATGTTGGTGGCTGGCTGTCAGCACTGAAGTAGCCCTCAGGATTGGGCTGTAAATTACCTATCTACACCACTGTATGACCCAGGAATCCTGGTGTGATGAAATGGCTGCAGGTCATGTCCCCTGGGAATGCAGGACGTATTGCGCAACCAATGCTTCTGCGTAGCTCCTTTCTGTTGGAACAGTTTTGACGCTCAAACCATGCTGAAGGGCTGAGCACACTACCCAAAATTAGGGCTGCCAAGTCCAACTTGGGAAATATCTGGGGACTTTGGGGGTGGAGCCAGGAGACTTCGGGGGTGGAGCCAGGAGAAAGGAAGTGACATCATTTTGTGATGTCACATCCTGTGATGTTGCTTCCACATGCTGACACATGAACTCATGAAGTTTCCTAATACTGAATCAGGCCATTGGTCCATCAAGGTCAGTATTGACTACTCAGACTGGTAGTGGCTCTCCAGAGTCTCAGGCTGAGATCTTTAATGTCACCTATTACCTGATCCTTTTTTAGCTGAAGAAGCTGATACCTCCTGCATGTCAAGCAGATGCTCTATCACTGAGCAACAACCCTACTGAATCCTTCCTCATCTCGGCAGAATATGAAGCACTAAGTGCTACACAAGTGCTTAATATGATTTTCATATCATAAGAACAGGAGAGAAGCCACAGTGGATCGGCCCATCCAGTACAGCCCATCCAGTACAACACTCTGTGTCACAACAGTGGCCAAAAATACCAGGTGCCCTCAGGAGGTCCAGCAGCGGGGCCAGAACTCCAGAAGCCCTCCCACTGTTGCCCCCCAAGCACCAAGAATTCAGAGCATCACTGCCCCAGACAAAGTGTTCCATTTAGAGCTTGTGGCTAATAATAGCCACTGGTAGACCTCTGCTGGATGGGGACAGAGAGAGAGAGAGAGAGACAGACAGACAGACAGACAGACAGAAAAAAGAAAGAGGGAGAGAGAAGGAAAGGAGCTGGAAGAGAAACTTACTTTGCCAGCCACATGCAAAAGCAGCTCCTTCAGTCCCTCCTTAATCTCTGGGCGGACCTCTCTTGCTGTGGAAGCTCTCTTGCTGACTTCTTAAAGGGGAAATGTCTGGTGAGGCTTTTTACTGCAGGGCAGGCTCTCTGCAGACATTTCCCTTTTAAGGTAGCCATTTTGTCCCTCCGGTGGCCAACTTGGAAAAGGCGGGGGAAAGCACTAAAAAACGGTGTTTCCCCCGCCCTACCGGGGGACTTGGCAGCCCTACCCAAAATCCTCCCAACAGGTACCTTTACCGCTTTGTGTGAATAGGGCAACATGCATATTTTTTCAGCTTCAATACACATAAGCATATACCCCACCCCCCAAAACTGGGTATCTGATTTTGCATGCAGGAAAGCTGGAAAATATGTATGTTTCCCTGTTTATGCAAAATGGCAACCACACATATCGGGGGGGGGGGATCACAGCACAGCCAGCATTATGGGTGTGCACCAGCCCATCAGTGAATGCTGCCAGAAGGCCCCCTCACAGTTGCAGCTTCTTGCAAGTGAAGGAGGGTGTTAAATACTGGGTTCTGGATGCATTGCAGCGATCAGCTCTAGTCAGGGGTCCTTTTGTAGAAAAAGAGGTGCAGGAGCTCATTAGCATAACTCATTAGCATATGCCACGTCCCCTGACATCACCAGAAGTGTGTCAGAAAGGGAATGTCAGTTTCAGCCCCATTATATCCTATGGGCCATTGAAATCAATGGCAAAAACTCATAGGATATATGAGGGGCTGGAGGGGAGGGGGTTTGAGGGAGAGGCTCCAAACTTGCAGGGTAGCTGCTGGGGCCTCTCCTCGAAATACCCACTAAGTTTCAAGAAGATTGGACGACGGGGTCCAATTCTATGGGCCCCCAAACAGATTGTCCCATCCCCTCCATTGTTCTCTATGGAGGGAAAAAATGTTAACTTTTTTCCTACCATAGAGAACAATGGAGGGAATGGGGGCAACCTGTTTGGGGGCCTGTAGAATTGGACCCCCTGGTCCAATCTTCTTGAAACTTGGTGGGTATTTCGAGGAGAGGCCCCAGCAGCTACCCTGCAAGTTTGGAGCCTCTCCCTCAAACCCCCTCCCCTCCAGTGGCTTTTAAAGTTGCCGCCGAATTTCGGCAGCAATTCGGCGGCAAACTGAATCAGATTAGAGAATTTGATTCAGCCCGTGGCTGCCCTACTGGCCAGTCCTGAGTTGGCAGAGCGGACCCCTGGCTCTAGTTTATTTAGAGATTTCAGGAACACTACAAGGACTGAATCCAGGGCTGGCTGCCCTGTTTATAAAGCATGCAAAGACCAGACCCTAACACGCCCCACTCCCAAAGATAGGCTATTTACATAATACTGCATCTCTATTGGCCCACTCCTGAATCCAGGAGTTCTGGGGTAACAAGCTCAACCCTGCTAGCTCAGGGATGACTCATGCTCAGTACACAACTGAGGGAGTCTGGAATACCCGTCCCTGCCTCCCTCCCCACTCCCTTCTCCCCAGCTTTCCCCACACAGTCTGCTGTCTGAGCACAGCATTTGCTCCTGTGCACTTGAGAGGATTTGGTGTATTTGCTGCGGGATGCAGTAAAACAAAGGACCGGATTGCCAATGGTAGAGGCTTGAAGGCCCATTGGATATAATGGGAGCCAGGAATACCAATTGACTTGCATGGGCGCCACTGAAATATATTATAGCACAAAAAAAGGTTGCAATGAAAATGCGGAATGGATTTTAGATGAATGTCTCTGGGCTCAGACTGTTCTGGGAGTGGAATGATAGTCCCTGGGAGTAGCATGAGTGTTCTGGGACTGGAATGACAGCTGTCAGAGTGGAATGACAGCCCCCCCCCAGGAGTAGCAGATACGTTCCGGGCCTGGAATGGCAGCCCCCAGAGTAGAATGACAGCTTTTGAGAGTAGCATGATTCTTCTGGGACTGGAATGACAGGTCCCAGAGTGGAATACAGCCCCTGTTATTGAAATCAATGCAAGGTATTTATTTCATTCCACTCAAAGGTTTGTGACCACAGGTGCAGAACACTGATCTCAATCACAGGAGGCATCATTTGGACTTGTTATTCCAGTCCCAGAACATTTCTGCTAGCCCCAGAGGCCGTCATTCCACCCGGGGGGGGGGGGGGTTGTTGTTCCAGTCCCAAAGCACTTCTGCTGTTCTCCGGGGCCAGTATTCCACTCTGGGGGCTGTCATTCTAGTCCCAGGACACTCCTGCTACTCCCAAGGGCTGTCCTTCCACCCAGGGATCTATCATTCCAGTGGCAGAACAGTTCTGTTACTCCCAGCGTCCGTCATTCCACTCTGGGACCTGGCATAGTCAATCTGTGCTGGTAAAGGCCAGGAATTCAGGTACCTCTGCTGCCTATGCCTTTGATAGTTAACAGCTGACACAGAGTGGAGATGGCTTGGGGCAACTTGGTGAAGCTTAGAGTTGCCCCGGTCCCTCCTGGCCACCCGAGGGAGAAGTTCCAAGATCTATACACAAAAAAGACTGAGATGTTCTGGCACACCGTACTTTTTAGGATTACCAAAACCTGAGATTACAGTCTGAAGTGATTTTGAATTGCAGATCTATGATCAAATCCTGAGGAAATTTATTTTGAAAATAAAAATTAAAACCTAGCTGTGACTTTTAGTCCAAATAAATTGGGCATTTTTCTATTGCTTCTGTGTAATTTTTTTAATGAGCTAGCATGGGTCATGAGATCTTTTCTTTTTTTACATTCTAAGTGTGAACAAAACACCATGCAATCAGGTTAGGGTTGCCAGGCCGCTGCCCCCGCCCCAAGCCCCTGGTGGGGGATGGGGGGTAGGGTTGCTAGATCCAGAATGGGAAACTCCTGGAGATTTGGGGCCGGAGCCTGGGAAGGACAAGGGACCTCAGTGGGGTACAATGCCACAGACAGTCCACCCTCCAAAGCATCCATTTTCTTCAGGGGGACTGATCTCTGCAATCTAGAAATGAGTTGTAATTCTGGGGGATCCCCAGGTCACACCTGGAGGCTGAAAAAAATGTGTGTTGTCCTACTTGGGTGTGAGTTCTAAGTAAAGGTAAAGGTTTCCCTTGCTCAAAAGCCAGTCAAATCCGATTCTGCGGGGCGGTGCTCATCTCCGTTTCCAAGCCAAAAAGCCAGCACTGTCCAAAGACTTTTTGCTGTGGTCATGTGACTGGCATGACTAAACACCAAGGTGCATGGAATGCTGTTACCTTCCCACTGAAGCGGTACCTATTTATCTATTTGCAATTTCTTGTTTTCAGACTGCTAGGTCGGCAGGAGTTGGGCCCAGAGATGGTAGCTCACTCTGTCATGCGGCACTAGGGTCTCGAACTGCCGACCTACAGACCTTCCAGTCTGCAGCTCAGCATCTTAACCTCTGAGCCACTGCAGTTCTAAGTGCCCCCTTGTAATTCCAGGGGATCCCCAGGTCCCACCTGGAAACTGGAATCCCTAAATCACAGACTGATTTCCCACAAGGCGCTGCCCCAGCGTCGTTCTTCGTTTCTCCCGACTGTGTGCTTCAATTTCACACTATTTGCCATGGGGCGCATTTTGACCCGCAGCTCCGCATGGTTTCTCCTGCGGCTTCAGTGATCCTGTTTTTTGAGGATCACTGAAGCCATGGGAAAAATCGTGCAAAGTCAAAATGGGAAGTGGCTGGGAGTTGCAAGCTCCCTCCTGCCCCTGAGCCATCATGGAAGGGGACTGGGAAAACAAGTTGAACTATTTGCACTGCCTGTGGAAGGGGGTCTGTGTGGCCCAGGTATGAGGCCACACACACAGGAGGACCCAGGCCAAGCAAAACCCAGTCAGCTGGAGATGCCTGTGTGGCAGTGGCCGCCTCTGGCCAAGACTGCCAGGAGATCCATAGTGGGGCAATGCTGGTGGTTCAAGTCAGAGACCATTCTCAAGCCATGCCATCCCTATGCAGTGGTGGTTGCCCCAAGCCAAAGGCCACTGGATTGTCTGATGGTGGAGTGAGCACCGAGTGCACAAGGCCACCCAGTGACCAGCATACTGGAGATTGCTAGCACCGCCCTCTCACAAGGCAACAGCCACTCATGGCTGAAGGCTGCTGGGTGTTCCAGGGGGGAGGGAGGCCCAGCCGCCAAGTTGCATGCTTGATGGCAGGACTTTGCCCCCGATGTGTGGAAGAAACTGCCAAAGAACACCCCCCATGGGCCAAAGCACAGCAGGGGGATGCTATTATGGGGGCAGTGCTGGCCGCCAGCTAGGGTTGCCAAGTCTTACCCATCTGCCAGCGGGGGGATCTTGGCTTGTTTCCTGGGTCTTCTACAGGGGATGCTCTGGCATGGGGATGCTCTAGCATTCGGCTAAAAACTCTATGGTGACCAATCCTCCAGCCAGAAGCCTAACGGAGATGCCATGCAAAGACCGTGGCAAATAGTGCCTAGCCAGCCAGGGTGAAGGGAGAGGAAGGATACACAACATGCAACTCCTTCACCGTAAGTGCCTGGAGCATCTGGCATGCTTGATCTGTGGTTAGCTCTTGCAACCAAAGCCCAAGCGATCTATAAATAATTTTCGAATTTCATTTTTGCCTACAAGCCAACTGAGTGAAAATGGCTCCAGAGGGATGTAAAACTCTGCTGCTCCCATGAAGCATGAAGTCTGTGGATTTCTCGAGGTCAAGAGGGCTTACTCTAAGAGGGTGGCTGTGGGTATTTGGTTCTCTCTCCCTCCCGTCCCAAGATCAGAGGTGACACGTTGATGTCACAAACCAAGGGGCTGTGACACCACAGAGACAAGCCATCTGTAGCCACATGCAGAGGGAGAGAGGCAGAGCAGGCCCTGCTGTGGATTTGTCAACCAGCTCCTATTTGCAAGGCAAAACAGCCAAGCAAATCACAGAGCAAAGATTCTCTAGAAGCCAGAGACGATGTGCAGATACCAAGAATGCATAGTGAATCTCTTCTAGGTTATATCAAAAGCATGTTGGCTTCTGACAAGGCAGCATGAGCATTATGTCATCATCATTGTCCAACAGAGCCACAGTTTACGGGAGAAGAGGTAGGATAGAGTGCAGAAATAGGCTACAACCCTCCCATCTTCTCATAACCTCATATGTTTATTTGGTAGATAGCCTTACTGTTTATTTGGTAGATAGCCCATCAATATGCCTACCACAGCCCACACAAAATTGATGACCCAGTATAACAGCACAATCTCCTTTCTGCATGTAGGTGCAGTAAATTGTTTGACTGGGGCCCTTTAGTAGGGGACAGCCTTACTGCCTCTGCTTCTACTGCTATTCCCCCAACCCCCACCCCCAGGCTCAATCCCATATATGTGGAACTGGATATACACCATCTTTTACCATATGCATATTTTTGTACAGGCACATAAGAATTCAGAGAAATTCAGGGACACCTGAAAATGCAAATTAATGGCATAAATTATGAGATCACAAGGATACCCACACAGGGCTATCTTCCCAGGCACAAAATAATATAGGGACTTCATTGTCCAGGGAAAAAAATGAGATACCACCATAACAGAAGTGCTACCTGGACAAAACGCAAGTAAAGAGAGAAGGTAAATGCAGGTTGATATTTTAAAAAAGCGAACAAGAGAAACCTCCTTTAGTAGTCATCAATATGATTCAGAATGAACTATCTCACAGCACACATGGAATAATTGCTGGCACCTCAATTTTCTTTATACGGGTCGCCTTTGTGTTACACACACAAAGCTGTCATACTATTTGTGAAGAAAGCCACAGTGCTGGAGCACGTTAGGAAGGACTGGTTGCTTCAAGTGATGCGATGCAAACTGGGATGAATTCAGGAGGCTGAGGAAGGGCTCAGGTCTAACTTACATTCTCTGTGTCCCCAGTCCTTGGAGAACAGGGATAGATGGATGGAGAGGGCAACTGATTAAGTGGGCTCTAGCCAGTCTTCCCTCTAAGCTGAGTTAGTGTAAGCTAACTCATAGTAATTTAGCCTCTGGCTCACACATTTTGGTCTTGTCTCAGGAAGGATGGCTCCAGAGCAAACTAATTTATGCAGGAGCCAAATGGCTCACTCACAACTTTAATGCCAGTAGCTCACAAAGTAGAATTTTTGCTCACAACACTCCACAGCTTAGAGGGAGCATTGGCTCTAGCCCATGAAAACTCATGCTACAAGTAATCTTTAAGGTGTCAAGAGAATCTTCTTTTGTTTTTGCTGCACACAGTGGGGTAACACACAGTTAACCCATTGGAATACAGGATCATTGTTGGCTCGAATAACCTCCCCCCCCCCCCCCCCCGGCCAGTATTCAGATGCTTTGGTAAGATTAGCAACTAATTTATCTGAAAAGAAAGGATATTTGAGGTTCCTTCCCTTGGCCTAGAAGTCTCCAACCCCTGGAAGTAAAGCCAAACAAACTAGGTCAGATATTCTAACATTAGTGCCTATCACCTTCCTAAAGGTATGCTGAAAGCAAGAATACTTTGAATATACCATATTACAGTCTTTAAAAAAACATGGTTTATTTTTATATTCTAACACGCTTGCAAGTCTTACCTTGCTTATGGCTTTAAATTATATAGTGATCAGGTTATGTTCATTAACTTGGAAAGGAACTGAACTCTTGCATCAATCTAGAGTTTGATCAAGAACAGAGGTCCCCCATCCTTTGGAATTCTGATACAGTGTGGTGGGCACAGTCACAAAACGGCTGCCACAAAATGGCTGCCGCAGCTTATCTTCAGTCACACAGTGACAATCCTTGTGCTGTGGTGGCAGCTGCTGTCAAGGCAACATATTTAAAAACCTGCAGAGCCAGTCAAATCTCCAATGGCCAATCAGAAGCCTTGTTGGGCAAAAGCCCCATCTGGCCCCATCCACTTTCTAAAAACACTTGGTGGGTGCTAGAAAAGGTGCTGGCAGGTGCTGTGATGCCCTTAGGTGCCACACTGGGAACCCTTGAGCTAGAAACTTGGCCCTTGCAAAGAATTCTGTTGCCAGGAGCAGATTCTTCTCACTTTTTTGCACATGGAGATCTCCATTGGTGCACAAAATAAATTTACTTGTTCAAATAAGAATGCTTTCATGAATGTGTATTTTTGCTTTGATGCATTGATGAGTGACTTACAATACTTACAGTTTGCAGTGTTAGATATGTTCCTGACTTCCACTGGCAAGCCTCTTCCCCAAACTGGTGACAGTTAAAGCTTCAGAACGGGCCATCCTCCTCTCTCAATATGAGCTGCTCGGGAGTGTGACGGCGAATGCCTGGCAAGCCGACGTCCCATCCCATCTGCAAGGTGGCTTGCTCTGCACTTATACAGCCGCTGTCGACACAAGGCAGTCTCCGTGTCCCAAATGCTGAAGAAAACACATTTTAAAAATCCAATTCCAGACATTTCTGACAATCAGTGTTTGTTGGGCGCTTTATGTGAGCCAAATGGGATATGAAGCTGGCATTTTGCAGCCATCGGTTGGGCGCTGCGCTTGGGTGTGCCCCCTTCTCCAAATCCAAGCCCAAAGAGGCAATAGACCAGCATTTAATTACATGTGCAACTTGGCTTCTTCTAGGCTGCCAAATATCAGATTTCTGGGTGATCTACAAGAACGTTGTTTGGTATATTTTGCCCCACACTTTAGGGAGGAGGAATACTTACCAATGTTATGTTTGTAAATTAGAGTATCTAGAGCTACAAGTGAGATAAATTTCGAGAAGAAAATAATTACAATGAGCATATCCATGCTTTCCCTATATCCATGCTCCCTTTTACAAATGCATATTAGTTAATCAAACATAGAATCCTAGACATTGAAATGCAAAAACTAGTCAGTGATGCAAATAAACCTTGCTACCCTTTAAATTTTGGAAGCCTTCCAATTATTGGTCATTTGCCTTCTTAGTTATCAGCTCTCCATGCCCCACAATTGCGCGGACATTTGCACTTGCTAGAACAACATTCCATCTGCAGTTACTTATGGTAGATATAATAGGATTCCATATTCAACAAGACTTTGTCCATGTAATCTTAATCAAGTTGACTCGGTCCTCCATATTCTTCTGTACTATTCCCAATATGTTGATATACGTTCCACTCTTTTAGACCAAATTTTACTTAATATGATAGGCTGCCCAGATACTTGGAAGGTGTGTCATCTTCTGAATGCCTCCTCACCTGAAATAACTGAAAAGATAGCCTTATTTTTAAGTTTGGTAATTAAAAATTGATTGCGTAATGTCTAGATGCATATGGTTTGCCCTTGCTACCTCCTTATCTGTTTATTGTTTCTACCTGTAATCTGATATATGCCAATAACAGTCTGTGTGTGTGAGAGAGAGAGATAAATTTCAGCTCACTGGTCTCAAAGTAGCATTAACAATTATGGCTACACTCTTGACAGTGTGATCCTAAGCAGAGTCTCACCCGTCTAAGTCCATTGAAATCAATGGTGTTAGAAGGGTATAACTTTGCCTGGGCACTGTAAGTCACCCAACTCTGAGGGAAAGCAGTACAAATTTAAGCTTTTCCCAGTAGTGCATGTGTGCAGAGATGCCAGCCTCCAGGTGGGACCTGGGAATCCCCTGGAATTACAGCTCATCTCCAGACTGCAGAGATCAGTCCCCTTGGAGAAAATGGATGTTCTGGAGGGTGGACTCTATGACAATGTACCCCACTGAGGCCCCTGTCCTCCCCCCCAAATCTCCAGGAGTTTCCCATCCTGGATCTAGCAACCAAACCTCCCCATCCTCCACTGGTGGCCAGGGGAAGCCTGGCAACTCTATGTGTGTGTGGGGGGGAGGCACCTTGGCCTTTGTGTGTAACAAATGTTAGGACCCTAGCTTCTCTGGAAATTCAGTTAGATATTCCCATGAGTGAGTTTGGCCATTATTATACAGAACCATGAATCTCTACATACAAAAATGCATTAGTGGCAGTGCAGGTTACTGGTTAGAGAGTTGGACTAGGATCAGGGAGACCTCTGGGTCATTTATCCGAAGTGCCAGGATGCTTGCTGGATGAGTCTGGCACAGCCACTCTCTTTTAGGCTGCCCAGGGGTCATTTGGGGCTGGAGTGAGGCAGAGTGGTGCTTTGTCACCCCAGAAGTGGGCACTAGGGCAGCCATGGACTGAATCAGATTCTCTGATCTGATTCGGTCCGCTGCCAAATTGCCGCCGAAATTCGGTGGTGGCTTAAAAAGTGGCTGGAGGGGAGGGAGTTTGAGGGGAAAACTCCAAACTTACAGGGTAGGGGATGGAGCCTCTCCCCCAAATATCCACCAAGTTTCAAGAAGATTGAACCAGAGGGTCCAATTCTACGGGCCCCCAAACAGGTTTCCCCATTCCCTCCACTGTTCTCTATGGTGGGAAAAAGTAACGTTTTCCCCTACCATAGAGAACAATGGAGGGGATGGGGCAACCAGTTTGGGGCCCCGTAAAATTGGACCCCATGGTCCAATCTTTTTGAAACATGGTGGGTATTTTGGGGAGAGGTCCCAAGTCTGGAGCCTCTCCCTCAAACTCCCTCTTCTCCAGCCCCTCATATACACTATGAGATTTTGCTACTGACTTCAATGGCCCATAGGGTATAATGGGGCTGAAACTGACATTCGGCCAGCTGAATGACTCCCCAATCAGCTTGCATTGCTGAAACTGACATTTGGCAGCTGGAGCAGATGTGGCCTAATTTGGCCCGATATGAATCGGGCCAAAAAATTTTTATTTGCACACCCCTAGTGGGCACAAATGGAAGTGGTGGCAAGCCCCTCCCCCAGCTCCCAGCAGGCCTGTGGAGGAAGTGAAGCAGTCACGTGGCAGTTCTGTTTACAGTCAAGCGGCGGCAGCGGCACGATCTTTCCATTGTATTCTATGGGGTCCTTCTTGCTTCGCTCTCCTCCACCCACCTTGGCAGGCCAGCTGGGGAAGGGAAGGGGAGGCTTTTGAAGATGCCCCCCATTTTTCTTCTCTTTCTGACACACTTCCGGTGATGTCAGGGGGCGTGACATATGCTAATGAGTTATGCTAATAGGTATGCTAATGAGCTCCTGCACCTCTTTTTCTACGAAATGACCCCTGAGGCTACCCAACCTCACAAGTCTGTTGTGAAGATCAAATGGGTTAAGGGAGAGCCACCTTGAGCTTCTTTGGTGGAAAGGTGAGAGTAAAAAGCACTAGGAAGTACTGTGTGCTCAATTGCCAATGAAACTGTGGAAGAACATCAGTAACTTAACCGATAACTTGCCTCTTAAAATAAATATCCCACCTGGATGGACATACTGGATGCCAAAACAGGACCATGAAGAAGGCAGGTTGCTTCGCTGCTGCAGATGTGTTGCAGTATGGGGGGGAAATCTCATTTTTTTAAAAATAAGCCCCCTCCTTGCTGGCCCCTTAAACCTACTGTGCCCAAGACTGAGTTGCCTTCAAGCTGTCTCCAAATGTTGTCAGTGGTGAGAACAGCACTGCAGATGCAAGCTCTCAGACAGCTAGGGATGCCAGCCTCCAGGTGGGATCTGGGGATCCTCCAGAATTACAGCTCATTTCCAAACTACAGAGATCAGTTCCTCTGGAGAAAACGGGTGTTTTTGAGGGTGGGCTCTGTAGCATTTTACCCCACCGAGGTCCCTGTCCTCCCCAGGCTCTATCCCCAAATCTCCAGGAGTATCCCAACCCGGATCTGGCCACTGTACCCTCCCACCCCCACCCCCTGCTGGTGGCCAGGGGACACCTGGCAACCCTCCAGCCAGGGCGGAGAAGCAAGCAGCTCAGTTCCAGCTCTCTTCTTCTCTTCCTCCACCACCAAATGTGTTGAAGGGTTATTCACTTGTGGTAAATAGCATCTCTTGCTTAAGGAGATACAGGCGGCCCGAAATGCAAAGGCTGCTGTATTACGAACAGGTATGTTGGAGCAGATTTGCATCGGCAGGGCCATTGCTCCCTCCAGGGCCAATGCAGTAATAAATCCGGTCACTCCCAACTGTGCGCAAGACTGTCCTGGGCACCTGTTTAATTATCTGTGCCTTGTGAACGACTTTCCTGCCATGAGTTTAATAACGGCTGCTCAGGAGTAATTGGGGTGATTATTGTATTGCCTGGAGGAAGCATCTCTGCTTGTTATCTCCAGGGAGTAGCATCAGGATGCAAAAAGATAATCAGAGGCTTGTTTGTAATACGTTGTTTAACAGTTTTAATGGGTTTGGAGTAGTTGAGAGATCAGAACTCACCTCCAACTTGATGTGGCTGCTTGTGTGTGGGACTCTTCCCCAGCATCATCTGCGCTGGCTCAAGGACACCTGCGGGAGAGGACGACCTTTAACTTACCAGGGACATTCCTGATAGGCTGCAGCCCTGGAGGACCACTGGTAAACAGGAATGAGCAGATCCAAGTGCCCTGTGCCCACTCGACTCATATGTTTCTGGGGAGTAGTGTATATGAAAGAGATCTTGGGGTAAGAGTGGACTGTAAACTAAATATGAGCAGTCAGTGCGATGCAGTGGCAAAAAAAGGCAAATTCAGTCTTGCGTTGTATTCAAAGGGCCATAGCATCAAAATCACAGGAGGTCATAGCCCCTCTGTATACTGCCTTGGTCAGGCCCCGCACCATGAATATTGTGTGCAGTTCTGGAGGTCTCACTTCAAAAAGGATGAGGACAAAATCAAGAGGAGGCAGAAGAGAGCGACAAGGATGATCAGGGGTCTGGAGACTGAGCCCTACGAGGAAAGACTAAGGGCCTTGGGAATGTTTAGTTTGGAGAAGAGGAGATTGAGGGGGGACAGGATTGCTCTCTTTAAATATTTGAAAGGCTGTCATTTGGAGGAGGGCAGGGAGCTGTTCCAGTTGGCAGCAGAGGATAGTGTTAGGACTTTTGTCCAATAATCAAGAAAAATTCAGAGTAATGAATCTTGCTTTTTTTGGAAAGAAGAGATTGCTTCTTTTGGTTTAAAAGAAGTTTATTACTAAAGGGAAAAGATAAACAGGATTAGCTACAAATAAACAAAACATGCTTTCTAAGGAGCTGCATTGTGCTCCGTCTTCACACTAAGACATGCTGATAGAGAGTGAGAGATTGTAATGGAGGATCTCTCCTTCTTCTTGACCCCTGAAAGGAAACACCTGATATCATTGACCAATTAGCAAGACAGTACACCTTTAGTTTTCCCGGGTTTACAGATAATTGGCCAGCTGCCAGGTATCACTTCCAGGCTAACATAGGTAAACAAACAAGTTGCATAGTTAACCCTATAATGACTGAATTTCTCAGGCCTTGCATTACATGCTCATTTCTCCAACACCCCTTCTCAAGACCTGAAATGCAAGTCATTATACATGCATACACAAAGCATTATTGAACATTAGCATCAAGCATATTCAACATTTCACGAAGTCTTTCAAACTTGTCTTTGGTCAGTGGCTTAGTCAGAATATCAGCCACCATCTCTTCTGTACGACAATGCTTAATCTCTATCAACCTTTTCTGGTACAAATCTTTAACTAATGCACATTTAATACCAATAGATCTACTTCTAGCAGTCGTGCTCTCTTCCTTACATATAGTTATACAAGCTTGATTATCCTCTAACATAAGTATAGGTACAGGTTCAATTATTCCAAAATCTTTCAACATCTCAAAGATCCATTCAAGTCTGCTGCAGGCACTTGCTGCTGAAATGCACTCAGCTTCTGCTGTGGATTGCGCTACAACAGTCTGCTTTCTACTAGTCCAGTCTATCAGTCCATCTCCATAAAAGAATAGGTATCCACTGGTAGACTTGTAGTTGTTCATCTCTTCTCCCCAACTGGCATCCATGTAGCCAACTAGTCTTGGTTGTTCAGTTGGTGCAATTTTTAGTTTTAAGTCCATTGTTCCTCTTAGGTAACGTGCCATCTTCTTTATTGCGCTCCAATCATGATGATTTGGCGAACTTACTTTTCTGCTTAGAAATCCAACTGCCGCTGTAATATCTGGACGCGTTGATTTGCTCAGGTACAAGAGCTTTCCGACAGCCTCTCTGTATCCTCCTATGTCCTTTAGTGGTGTGCCGTCCTTCTCCTTCAGATATCCAGGTTCAAGTGGGATTGCTGAAGCTTTGCAGTTCTTCATGCCAACAGATTCTATAAAGTCCATAATCTTTCTTTTCTGGCATAAAAGAAAAGTTCCATCCTCGAGTCTCTCAATTTGCATTCCGAGGTATTGTTGAACATCTCCTAGCTGTTTGACTTCCACTTCCTTATTCAGTCCATCAGCTATTGCTTTGATGTCTCCTCTGTTTTGACAAGCCACGATCAAGTCGTCAACGTAAACAAGAACATACTGGTATTGTCCATTTCTGATTCTAGTGTACAGACAAGGTTCAGCTTTCCCTTGCTTGAAGCCTTGCTTCTTTAAAAGTTCAGTAAGTTTGTCATACCAGGCCTTTGCGCCTTGCTTTAGGCCATAGAGTCCTTTATTAAGTTTGTAGACATAGTTTTCTTGACCTTTGACCTTGAAACCTTCAGGTTGTTCCATGTTGCTGTGAGTAGCCTTTAGCTACTAGGCGTGCTTTGTATAGCTCCACAGTTCCATCTTCCTTGTGCTTAATTTTGAAGACCCATTTACATCCAACAGGGTTTCTGCCTTGAGGTAGTTGAGTGAGGGTCCAGGCCTCTTTTTCGCTAATGGATAGCAGCTCTTGTTCCATTGCTTCAAGCCATCTGCCTCTTTCACTCGCAGGTAAGTTGCAAACTTCCTTCCAATTCTTGGGTTCCTTTGCAGGTTGCACAAGTTCACAAAATCCATACTTCATTGGAGGTTGTCCCTTAGTGCTCCTTTCTGATCGCCTCACACTGGGTGTGGGTGCTGCTGTGGGTTCTGCTGTGGGTTGAGCCGCTTCCTCTGGTGTGGCCCCTGCTTCCCCTTCTGTTTCAGTAGTTTCCTCAGAAGGTGGACCTGCTGCTTCACTTGCCAGTTCCCCGGCCAGTTCACCAGCAGTCACTACAGGTAGCCAAGCAACGAACTCATCAGGTGCAGTCCCAGGCATCTTTGGATCAGCTGCAGTGGAAACACTAGGCAATACAGTCTCATCAATAAAAACAACATTGCGTTCTTCTACTGTGTGGGTTTGGGGATTGTATATCCTGTACCCTTTCCCACCAACAGGATAGCCTACAATAAGTCCAGTTTCAGATCTGGAATCAAGCTTTCCCCTCTTTTCCTTTGGTATGTGTGCATACCCTTTTGCGCCAAAAGCTTTGATATGCCTTAGACCAGGCTGTCTTCCAAACCAAGCCTGAAAAGGGGAGGTTCCAATAATCTTTGAGGGCAATCTGTTGTGTAAGTACACTGCTGTGTTCAGGGCTTCTGCCCATAAACTGTTTGGCAGTTCAGAATGCATTAGCATAGCTCTGCACATCCCTTGCAGTGTTCTATTTAATCTCTCAGAAGCTCCATTTTGCTGGGGTGAATAAGCAATGGATACTTTATGTTGAATTCCTTGCTCTTGTAGAAATTGTTTGAATTCAGCATTACAATATTCACCACCTCCATCTGTGAGTAAGCTTTGAGGTGCTTTGCCAAATTTATTTTTAACAATAGCCACATAATTTTTAAATCTACGCAGTGTTTCATCCTTACTTCTCAGCATATACACATAAGTGTATTTTGTTTTATTCTCTGTGAAAGTCACAAAATATTTGTTCCCACCTAGGGATGCAGGTAAAGGCCCAACAAGATCACTGTATACAGTTTCCAAAAATTCTTGATTTTGCGCTGGAGTTTTCCCAGAATAACTTGGGGCATCTCCCTTTGCTCTGAGGCATGTCTGACATCTAGTTTCACTCTTTTCACAATGCACAACAGGTATTCCACATTGCTTTAACAACTGCTCAACAGATTTCAAATTTCTATGTCCCATTTTAATATGCCACGAAAATAAACATTTTTCATGTTTACAAGCATCATCACAAGCATCCTTAGTCTGGCAAACCTGTTCCTTATCATCAACAGTCTCTATTTCCTCATCAGGATCAACATCAAAAGTTTCTGTCTCCTCATCATCACAAGCTACAAAGTAATGAAAGCCATTTTTCTCTTCCACTTTAAATTCAAGCTCTCCATCCTTGGTAGAGACCTTGCTTCCTTGCTCTGGTTTGAGCACTACAATATGGCCAGTATTCATAAGGCTTTTTGTTGAAATTAAGTTCTCAACAGCTTCAGGCACATAAGCTGTATTTTGCAATTCAACTTCAATTAATTGATTATCTGTAGTAGACAATTTTAATTTTACAGTCCCAACGCCTTCCACATTCAATAATTCCCTGTTAGCTTGGTAAATTCTTGGTTTGTTCTCAACATCTATGTTACTAAACCAGGCTTTTTCTCTACACACGTGTGTACAAGCGCCAGAATCGATTAAAAATATTTTCTTATCATCTGTGTTAAAATCATCAGTGATCCTAAAAGCATTGCCTTTGTTCTGTGTCTGTGCTGCAAACTTCTTTCCTCTGTGCTGTGTGTGTGAAACATGACCTCTGCTCCTCCCATAATGGCTTCCCCTTCCTGGTTCTTTGTTACTGGAACCATGTGCTCCTGTGGCTCTTTGTTCTTGGGGCTCATTATTAGGTGCATACTTAGAAGAGCAGTACTTTGCAAGATGATTTTTCCCACATATAAAACACTCTATTTTCCTTTTAAATCTCTGTCCATGCTTTAGACTCAAAACAGACATCTCATCAGACAAACTTTCTTTCAAATTTCTAGAATCATATTCCTCAGTTAGTGCAGACAAAAGACCTTCTAGAGTCAGATCATCTTTCAGTCTAATCATACTGGTTACAGACTTATAGGAACCAGGCAGACCCTTGAGAATTGAAGAAATCATATCTGTATCAGAGGGTGCTTCATTCAGGTCTTTAAGCTGTGTGTAAATGCCCATTAATTTGTCCATCTCTTTGGGAAGGCAGTCTCCCTCCTTCATCCTGAAATCAAAAATCTTTCCCTTGAGGGAATAGATTTTACTCTTGCTGTGTTTATCAAATTTGTCTTTTAGCTTTTGAAGCATCAATCTGGACGTGGCTAGCCCTCTTAATCCTGGTACCTCTGTGTAGGGAATACTCCCTAAAATCAGGGCTTTAGCAAAACCATCCATCATAAGGAATTGTGTCTTTTCAGGGTCAGTTTCTGGAGGATTTTCAGTTGTTAATACTTGAAGGGCATTGTGAGTCTGCAGGCGACTCTTCAAATACTCCTCCCACCACTGATAGTTAGCCTTTGTAAGTCTGAGGTTTGGCATTTCTTGGGATGGGGCATTAAAAGCCATTTTCTTTTTTTTTTACTCACGTCCCTTTGGATTTGAGGTAGAAGCACAGGTTCTGGCTCAGTCATCTACTTCTCCAGGAGCTGTCAGGGTTAATCTTTCCTTTCTCTGCAGCAGCAGCAGCAGCAGCGCGAAGTTCAAAAGATCCTTTGCCTCGCCTTCCTTTGTTCTCCAGGCAGCAGCGTCTCTTCAGTGCTCCAAGGCTCAGCTCCACTTACAGCAGGCAAAAATTAATCCAGTCAAAAAAGATCCTTTGCTCCTGGCAAACTACAATCCAGCATAGGTTTTCCCCTGATCAGCAAGGAAACAGGGTTGGGCCTTTCTGGCTGCAAGATTGCTCTGAGAGCAGGAAGGAAAAAAAGTGGTCGTTTTAAAAATCCAAGCCTCTAGCTCTTATTCCCTATTTCTCTTTCTCAATCAATCCAGAAAGCTTTTTTTTTAAGAGAAGAACCATCTGTTAAGAACCATCCTCTCTGCTACCATTTGTTAGGACTTTTGTCCAATAATCAGAAAAATCAGAGTAATGAATCTTGCTTTTCTGGAAAGAAGAGATTGCTTCTTTTGGTTTAAAAGAAGTTTATTACTAAAGGGAAAAGGTAAACGGGATTAGCTACAAATAAACAAAACATGCTTTCTAAGGAGCTGCATTGTGCTCCGTCTTCACACTAAGACATGCTGATAGAGAGTGAGTGATTGTAATGGAGGATCTCTCCTTCTTCTTGACCCCTGAAAGGAAACACCTGATATCATTGACCAATTAGCAAGACAGTACACCTTTAGTTTTCCCGGGTTTACAGATAATTGGCCAGCTGCCAGGTATCACTTCCAGGCTAACATAGGTAAACAAACAAGTTGCATAGTTAACCCTATAATGACTGAATTTCTCAGGCCTTGCATTACATGCTCATTTCTCCAACAGATAGGACCCGAAGCAACAGGTTTAAATGACATGCAGAAAGGTACCGGTCGGATATTAGGAAAAACTTTTTCATGGTCAGAGTGGTTCAAAGGTGGAATCAGCTGCCTAGGGAGGTGGTTAGCTCCCCTTCACTGGCAGCTTTCAAGCAGAGGCTGGATGAATATTTGTTGGAGATGCTTTAGCCTGGTCCTGCATTGGGCAGGGGGTTGGACTAGATGGTCTGTATGGCCCCTTCCAACTCTATTATTCTATGACCACAGAAGTTGGCTTGCCCGATCAGCCCTGTTGGTGTGGCCCAAGTCCAAGATGACTGGATTCTGTGACACTGCCAGAACAGCAGGGGCCGCTTGGCACATCTTGCTCCAGGGCTATTTTAATGTCCTAGGCCAGCCTCCAAGTGGAGCCCGGGGATCTCCCAGAATTAGAGCTCATCTCCAGACAACAGAGATCAGTTCCCCTGTGAAAAATGGGTGCTTTGGAGAATGGACTATATGGCCTTCTACCCCACGCAGATCCCTGTCTTTCCCAGGCTCTACCCAGATATATCCAGGAATTTCCCAACCTGGAGCTGGCAACCCTACCCTCATCTCCACCAGTGGCCGGGGGGGGGGGAGCTCTGAGAGAACTGTGACTGACCCAAGGTCACCCAGCTGGCTGCATGTGGAGGAGTGGGGAATCAAACCTGGTTCTCCAGATTAGAGTCCGCCGCTCTTAACCACTACACCACTGCTGGGAGAAGAGACAATAACAGTTACTGGGGATAGCCAAACAAAACACCACCAGGTGACGACAATGATAAAGGGAGGCAAACGAATCTCCCTGCGGAGGAAGTTTTGGTGCCATGACTGGGAAGGCTCTTTCTCAGGTTGCCGCCTGTCTTGCCTCAGATGGCCAGGGGGACACCCAGAGCAGGGACTCCAAAGATGACCGGACTGGATTGGTAGGTTCATATGGAAGAAGGTGGCCCTTCAGGCGTGCTGGCCCAAAGCTGTACAGGGCTTTAAAGATCAATACCAACACCTTGAATTGGGCCTCAAAGCAAACTGGGAGCTAGTGTAGATGGAACAAGACTGGAGTGGTATGGTCCCTACAACCCATTCCTGTCACCATTCTGTAACAGCTGTAGCTTCTGAACAGTCTTCAAGGGCAGCCCCATGTACAGTGCATTGCTGTAATCTAATCTAGATGTTACCAAGGCATTCACCACAGTGGCAAGATCTTTCCTGCCCAGGAAGTGCTGCAGCTAGCAAACAGCTCCCACAGCCTCTGCTGCCATCTCTTCACCCAACAGGAGGCCCGGGTCTAGCAGTACCAACAATTTATTTATTTATTATTTACATTTATATCCCGCCTTGCCAGGTGAACTGGCTCAAGGCGGCACACAAACATTAAAATAAGAGCACAATAAATACACTAAAATTACAATATAAAATGCAGATATGCAACATAAAGTGCTGGTGAAAACAGTACAGACGGTGGCAGCATTCAGTGTGTCATCCAGTGGTGAAGGCAGCATCCAACAATGTGTCAGAAGAGTCAGGAGATGTTCCTGTGACACGTTTATTGGTGTCACGTTCATCAGTGGCAGCTCCTAATCGAAGGCCTGGTGGAAGAGCTCCATTTTGCAGGCCCTGCAGAACTGCAAAAGGTCCCGCAGGGCCCTGATGTCCTCCAGGAGCTCATTCCACCAGTGTGGAGCTGCCATTGAAAAGGCCCTGGCTCTAGAAATGGTCAACCTGGTGTCTCTCGGGCCAGGAAGAGTCAGGCAATGTTGCGACCCTGATCTCAGGGCCCTCTGGGGCACATATGAGCTTTCTCTTTGGGGGGAATGCAACCCCTTCCAGAACAGAAGAGATCCCCATTCCTGGGTAAAACCTTTCCCCCCCACACCAGTAGTACCTCTGTTTTGTCAGGATTTTCATCTTGCTTTCCTCCCCCATCCCAAAACTTCCTCCAGATTCCAAAACTTCCTCCATGGTTTCCCCAGGCTCCCTGAGATCTGCTAGAACAGTGAGATAGAGTTGAGTGTTATCTGCATATTGGTGGCAACTTAGCCTTGATCTCTGGATGGCCTCTCCCAGTGGCCATCCAGCATAGTGGACACGATAGAACCTTGCAGGACACTGTGGGCCAGAGGCCAAGGGACAGAGCAGCAGTCCCCCAGGACCACACTCTGACCAATTTCCCACAAGTAGCTGTGCCGCAGTCACTTTTCCTTTTGCCCCAGTTGCATTGGTCAATTTCACACTATTCGCTGTGTGGCCGCATTTTGACCCGCACCTCTCCCCTGATTTCCCCCGTGTCTTCTTGATCTTCAAAAAGCAAGGATTGAGAAGTCACAGGGGAAATCAGGGGGGATGTGGGTCAGAATGTGGCCATGGGGCAAATAGTGTGAAATTGACCAATGCAACCTGGGTAAATGGAAGAGCAACTGCGGCACAGCTGCTTGTGGGAAATTGGTCTCTGAAACGTACCTCTGAGGTAGGGCCAAAACCGCTGCCAAACAGCGCCTCCCAGTTACAGCCCCTAAAGGCAGTTCAGAAGGATACCATGATCAATGGTATCAAAACCTGCCGGGGGATCCAGGAGCATTTACAAACCTCCAAGAATTTCCAAACCCAGACTTAACAACCCTACCTATGCCCCAGTACCACTGCTCACTGTGCATTCCAAGGAGCAGACCCTGTGGAAATCTAGTACTGAGGCCATGAGGAGAAGTCAAAAGCTCCAATTATGGACTCTCTCTCTCTTTTGCCACTGAAAAAAGAGCCACACAAAAAAAGCCAGGGACCTGGCGATGGAGAAAGAGAAGGAAAGAGCCCAGCGCCCTCTGACTATCCAGCAAGACATTTTCTTTCCATATGGATGCTGGTCCTGGTTCTCAGCTGCAAGTGAGAAGCCCTTTATTGGATGTTGGGAAGCTTAACCCAAGGGGCTATTAGAAATTCTTGTGCTTAGGCAGAGGTGAGGAAAATCCTGTGTTAATGAGCCCCAAGGCAGCTTAACCAGGCAGACGCCCGACCGCAGCAGCCGAGAGGCCCCCGCGCAGCCAAGCAAGGCTCCCAGCCTGTGCTAATCCCCACAGATCTAGGAGTTCCTAAAGAACCAGTTTAACTTTGACTTTGTACCGATGTCTGAAATCTTTTGAGTGCTTCACGGGCAGAGCCAAATCCCTTTTTCTGGTTTCATGCTTGGTCAGTGACCAGCTGGGGACCCCCCTTGCATAATGCAGGAGTGGGGTACCCTCTTGGTCATGAGAACACTCCCCTTCAAAATGGTGCCTTTTGTGTGTGTGAGTGGGGGGGGGGTTAATAACCATCAGGGGGCAACTCTGATCCCACCAACAACATTGCAAGCTTTGCTGTTGCAGGGCTGGATGCTGCTTTTGCTTTAGATTAAATTAGCATCCAACAGTAACTGCATGTTCTGCAGAATAAAGGCTTCTCCCGCTTTCTGCCAGCTGACCTTCCAGTCCAATTTGACTGAGCTGCTCAAGGGGGGAGGGGGAGGAAAAATTAACTCAGTGGGCATGAAGGCGAGCCATCAACACTGCATCAACCTTGATCTTTTCCACCCTAGGCAACCACTTCTAGGAAAACACACACACCCCTCCAGATTAGCCCTTGCCCCGCTTCAGTCCTAATACCACAATGGCCTGTCCTTATGCAGTGAGTAGAATGTAGTCTTGCTGCAAGGGGGGGGGAGAGCAATATGGGGAGGAATTGATTTGACACTTCATTAATTAAGAAGATGAAATGTATTGCTGTTGGACCAAAAGTAGAACTGTGCAAGATTCAAAGAGCTAAACAAAGGAGGGAAATGTAGAAATGGTGTGGGGCATTGTGGTAAGCTGGTGGAGGGGTTGTGACCTTGCTGATGCTCACACTTTTCCTTCTTTTGTGCGAGGGCTAAGCACAGGCATTCTTATGCCTCAGAGCTGTGGCAGGCAAAGTACTTACTCTTTAATGAAGGAATGCCTTCATGGCCCTCAAATAAAAGAGAAGGGGCAAGGGTAGACATCTGCAAGGTTACCTTCCAGCTTACTGCAACGTCCCCCACCATCGTTTGACTTTCTTCTTTTATTTAGCTCACAGAGGCCCCACATACATACACCACCAAAGGAGCATACGAAGTTTCCCTTCCTCATGACAATCTTATGAGGTAGGTTAAGAATGTAACAGAAGCCAATGCTGGATCAGGCCAATGGCCCATCCAGTCCAACACTCTGTGTCACACAGTGACCAAAACCCAGGTGCCATCAGGTGGTCCACCAGCAGTGCCAGAACTCCAGAAGACCTCCCATTGTTGCCCTTTGAGCACCAAGAATACAGAAAATCACTGCCCCAGATTCAAGTGTTCCATCTATACCTTGTGGCTAATAGCCACCTCTGCTCCATATGTTTATCCATCTATATATACATATAAAAAGAAAGTCACCACACCATAAAATCAACGCCCAGGCCAAACCGCTGGACCCAGAAACACAAAATTTGGTGTAGGTGCTCACTAAGAAGGGATTTTTAGAAATTTGACCCCTAAGTGGGTCAAAAGGGGAAAATATGCTCCTCCATTGATTTCTATGAGGCTGCCAGGCTGCTGCTTACTTGCACCCCCCCACTCTCTGATTGGTCAGCTGCAGAGCTCAGCATTCTGAGGTTAAAAAAAAAGTTACAGGAGACTGCAGAGAGCTAACGGCAGTTGAGGAGATCAGGATTGCCTTAGCCCTGCTGCTGGCCCAGTCTCCCAGATGCCTTTAAGCCATGAGGGAGCCTACCCCAGCAGTAACGCCTTAGTGAGCCTGCCAGCCCCACCTCCACAGTGGCTTCTAATACTCCTTCCCCCTCTGCCTCCTGCACTGGACGGGCAGCTGCCTGTCAGGTGTAGGAGAGGAGGTGGGATGCTTACAGCAAAACAATCCAGGAACACAAGTAGAGAGGCCATCACTTTCGTGGAAGGTGGCAGGAGTTGACTTAACAGATGGCTACTTCTTAAATGGACAGTTCTATGTTGCCTGCTCCAGAGTGAGCTCACCAAGCAGCCTGGTGATCCTAGCACCTGAGGGCAGAACCACCAATGTGGTCTACAGAGAGGTCCTTCAGTGGAGGGGGGGGGGGAAAGTACATATGTCTTAGTTCATTTTTTACACTACAGTCTTCTCCATTAGAATTCCTACAACAAATCTTACATTTTAAACTTCACATCATCAGTATTATAACTGGATTTACGGAACTTAAACACTGTAGTGAAGCACAGCTATCAGGCTAGTAAGAACATAAGAGAAGATTTAGGTTAGGCAACGAAAGAATGGCTACTTGCACAGATTCACTCATGGCTGAGGGGGATCTGAACCCAGACATTGTCAGGCCTAAGCTGGCAGTCTAATCAAGCAGATCTCTCGCTATTTAACTTGGTTTACCAACATGTATCCAAGAAATCAGCTCCATGCAATCCCTTCCCCTGCCAGTGTGCATCTTAGGTTGTCATATATAGTCATATGCCTGAGGTTGCCAACTACCTGGACAAAACAAATGTCCTGTGGCTCTAATACAGCTGTTATGGGATGTTATTGACCAGGTAATGTTGTTTGGCTCACCTGCTTATTTCCACACATGAAGCCCCTATTAAAGGGGCAGCTTGCTTTTTCTCCAGGTTGCTGGCAACCTTATAGGCTGATAGCATTACATGTCAGCTGCCAAAGACCATCAGATGTTTAGCAGGACTGCAGCTCAGCTACAATTAATATTGTCATCTATCAAATATGCTCAAATATCAGCTGAGAGATATTAAATACTGAAATCAAATATTTCCAAGCCAAATATCAAATATCAAAGTCAAACACCACTGGATGTCAAATATAGAACTCAAATATTTGATGGCAGATATCCAGAGTATACCTGTTGAATCTTAAGACATCAACATTTTTAGAGGTGACTATTGGGGAGTAAAAGTGTTTCTACCTAAATAGATGAGACACTGAGAAATCTATGATCACCTCTCTCCAACATCTGAACAGGCCAAGGACAGCTGTGTGGGGCCCCAATTCAGAAAACATGGGCAGGTGGAGGGGTTAAACTCTTTCTCCTCCATGTGCTGCAGCCCCAGTTCAAATTGGAGTTTCACATAATTGCTATTGGCCTTTTGCAAATGTGAAGAAGATTTAGTTATAGATCTCCCAGTTCTTGTCTTGTTAGTCCCTGATATTAACTCTTTGACTTGTAAATGTCACAGTTGGGGGTGGGGTAGAGTGAACTGCCCATCACACACATGAATTTGTCCCTGACAATTCTTGAATCAATATCTTTCCTTGGTCTTGCAAAAGTCCCCGCCCCCCGCCACAGAACAGCAACTAATCTATTTACTAGATTTTAAAATAAATGGTTAAGATGCTGAACTGCAGATTGGAAGATTGGTAGTTTGGCAGTTCGAGACCCTAGTGCTGTGTGACGGAGTGAGCTCCCGTCTCTGGCCCCAGCTCCTGCCAACCTAGCAGTTCGAAAGCAAGAAATTGCAAGGAGATTAATAGGTACCGCTTCGGTGGGAAGGTAACAGTGTTCCATGCGCCTCGACATCTAGTCATGCCGGCCACATGACCATGGAAACGTCTTCAGACAGCGCTGGCTTCTTCAGCTTGGAAACGGAGATGAGCACCGCCCCTAGAGTTGAATTTGGTTGCTTTTGAGCAAGGGAAACCTTTACCCTTACTTTTATACAACTAATAGAGATGTCTGCTGTAGGGAACGTGTTGGAATCTTTGGCCAACAAACCAGAAAGTGTTTGAGCACTTCTCTAATAATAATTTTTGTCATTAAACCTTTAAAGGACTCTTATTTGATCCATGTTTTGTATGATCTGATGCTTTTTTAGTACTTCTTGACAGACCCCAAGAGAAATGAGGTTGTGCTGGAATTCCCAGGCTCGGCCGATGTAAAAGCAGAAGGTAGGAAGGGTCATGGATGCGTGTGCACAGAGAGAGAAGGAACAGAGAAAAGGAATGGGAGGGAGTTTTATGGCTGCCCTTTCCTAGGGTTTGCCTGCACTGCTGTGCATTAATCTTGATTTTATGGGAATGTGATGTGTATTTTGCTTGTGGCATCTACACAAGGCCCAACTGGGAACTGGCATAGCCCCTGAGTTATCACTGCATAAAGCCATCCCAGACCAAATGATTACACCATTTATTACAGAGCGACAAAATGTGCATGGCTTGAAACCTCACATTCACCCTAGGATAGTTGGGGATTGGCAGGGTTTATGGTCTCCTTGGGCTTCCTTGATCATCCTTGCTGTTTTTCTCTATTGCCAGATGTTTCTGCCTAGATAGTCATCTCGGGTGGCTTTTATTTTTCTCTTCTTTGTTCACTGTGCTTTGCTGTGATTGCGCTGATCGGTTTTCAAATGAGAGTAGAGTACAGTGCAAATCTTGTGGTGTTGTGTTTTTTTTAAAGAAAGGGCAATCTATCTGTCAAAGCCAAGCATGCCCCACCTGCTATCCTAATGTGACAGCCCAGTTACTTCAGCATAACTAAACATACGCAGCCACAGAAAAATAAAAGATGCCTTCACTCTTCAGGGCAGGGAAAGGAGCAAACAATATGAGGGAAATGCGCTGTGAGCGGTGTGAATGAAAGGTGCACAGAATGTCACTGCAATGCAGACACAGCCTTCAGAACTACTAACCTGTGCTGACTTTACAGCACTTTAGCAGCGCAATCCTATGCAGAGGTACTCCAGTCCAAACCCGTTGAAATCAATGGGCCAACTCTGCATAGGGTTGGAGTGTAGCTGTCCCATTGTCTCCTAAAGACTCTTGGGCAGTGTAGTTGATGAGCAGCTGTCTATGATGAGCAGTTGATGCGCAGTCTATGGTAAAGATGCCTCACAAACTAAAATTCCCAAGGTACTGAGGGAAGAGGGATTAGGGAGTGACTCTCAAACGAGTCTGAACAAATCCTTCAGAATTCATGCCTGTTTCTCCTCACCCTCACCCAATAGTACCACAGCTCACAGTTTCCAAAAATGTGAGTGGTGGTGATGAGAGCAGTGGAGTACAAATTACCTTCCTCAAAGAGACCACAACCAACATAAAAAAGAGTTGGTTCTCAACAGCGTTCAAAAATGGGGGGGGGGGGGAGGATCATGGGAAATATATAAATATGTCCTTCAGGTAATTAATGGTGGTGGAAAGTGCAGTCAAGTCACAGCTGACTTGTGGTGACCCTGTGGGGCTTTCAAGACAAGAGATGCTTCAGAGGTGGTTTGCCATTGCCTGCCTCTGTGTCACGAATCTGGTATTCCTTGGAGGTCACCCTTCCAAATACTAGCCAGGGCTGACTCTGCTTAGCTTTAAAGACCTGATGACATCAGGCTAGCCTGGGCTATCCAGGCCGGAGACAGGTAACTAACAGAAAGATAACAAATTGTGTTTTCAGAATACCACATACTAAAAGATACTGGAACATAATGGGATTATGACTCATTCTGGACCTTTCTCAGATTTGTATAAAAAATGTACCAGTAAATTTCTAAAGGAGGTAGCCAAATCCCAGTCCAAGTCTAAAACCTGAACTGGATGTACAGCCGTGGGGCAAGCTGAGTCCCAGTAATAACGTCAGCTACCACAGATTTATTTCATTTGCTGGCCTGTGTTGGCTGAAACTGAACCAGTTGCCAATAGCACCATCACCCCAGCCCTCTTGTTTGCATACTGACAAATACCCACTCATCAAGAGACTCACAACATGACCCTGGGCCAGCCACTCTTCCCTCACTGGGTTGTTGTGAGGATAAACTGGAGGAGGTGTCCACCTACATATACCACCCTGAGGAGGGAGAGTGGGATGAAAATGAAATAACACCTATATATACCCAAGTGTTTGCAGTGCTGGCGCAAGTGCCTCCTCAGAGATCCATATGCTTCCTCCATCCTGGCACTTGAAGATTCCCAAAACGGCAGGAACATAATAGGAAAGCTGCTTATCACAGATCCCAAACAACAGCTGATGAAAACACTGAGCTGTAGCAGCACACCACACATAAGGAGGGTTCACTGAAATGTTATTGTTACCACCTGCAGCACACCACACAGCAATATGTTTCAGCAGCATCTACAGGACGCCACACGGAAGCTGCATGGTTGCCACTCTGCCTGGTCTGCTGCTCCCACTTAGCCTTTCAGATTGAGAAGAGGTCTGCTGTTTTCAGCAGCCATCTTGAAAACATTTAATTATGCAACAGTGAAAGGAAAACACTGCATTGCGTTTAATGCTCTTTTAACCACTGTCAAGGTTATATTGACACTCATTTCAGTCCTGTCTGGGTTCTGCCCAGACCAACTGCCCCTATTGCCCTACCTTAGTTATACATTTGTAGGGTGACAAGCAACGCTCCCTCTAAGCTGCGGAGTCTTGTGAGCAAAAATTCTACTTTGTGAGCTACTGGTATTAAAGTTGTGAGTGAGCGATTTGCCTACTGTGGAAATTAGTTTGCTTTGGAGCCATCCTTCCTGAGTGAAGACAAAAATGGGTGAGCCGGAGGCTAAAAAACTGTGTGCTAGCTCCAACTAACTCAGCTTAGAGGGAACACTGGTGACGAGTAACGGCATCAAAGTTTTTAGATACAGCCAGATATTTAGCTCTGAAGCTTCCCTTGAGTGCACAGTGATTGCAAGAACTGTTCTTCATGGAGTTACAGTTCCCAAGGCGGTAGTGACAGTCACACCATGCCACGCTGAACAGGCTCTGGCCGGAAATACCGGAAGGCAGCAAGTCAAGTGGAGACTCTACTATCGATTACTCAGATCAATGGTAATGTGAGGACCGGCAATAGCGGCAAGAGGCATTTTATTCCAAGCCATCCCCATCCAAATTGAATGCAGGAAGCGGTTCTAATGAAAGAAGCCTCTTTCCAACAAACCAGCCCCTCCCCCCATCCTCCCCCAACACCACACACTTTCCACAAGGAGGGGATTGGATCATTGAACAAATTGGCTGGGTAGTCGTGGAGACAAAAAGGATTGAGTTCTGCCGAGACCTGCTCTTTATCTCCTGAAGCTCGAAAGCCAAATCCTCCTGCTGCATGCATTAAGGGTGAATGGGCAGCAGAGTTGGCAGCAGAGGTGTTTGTGGGGGAATTAAAGCCATAGCTAATGTTTATCTCGTAGACAGGAAGGGGAAAGGGGGGAATCCTCAGAGCTGCTCAGCATCCCAAGGAGATTAAATTGCAACCCGTTTACAAGCCTTGTGAGTCCAAACTCCATTAGTTCAGCTGATGGGGAACAGACTAAACAGTAGTGACAACCACTGTTTGGCAGCAGGAATGAAATGTCCAGCCATTTGGAGCAGCACAGCTGGAGAGGTATACATCTCTGAACCTGACAGCGCCATAGGCCTCTGCGCAGCGTTAACTGCTGCTCTGCCACAAAGAAAGGCCAAGTCATTTTCATAGTGCAGATCGAAGCAACCAGACTTTAAAAGAGTGAGATATGCGGTTGCCAGCCTCCAGGTGGGGCCTGGAGATCACCCACTTTTACAACTGATCTCCAGCTGACAGAGATCAGCTCCCCAGGAGAAAATGGCTGCTTTGAAAGGTGGACTCTGTGGCCTTGTATCATGCTGAGGCCCCTCCCCTCCCCAAACCCCACCCTCTCCTGGATCCACCCCCAAAGTCTCAAGGTATTTTCCAACCCATACCTGGCAACCCTAGGGAGGAGGAGGAGATTGGATTTATACCCTGTCCTTCCCTACCTGAAGGAGTCTCAGAGAGGCTTACAATCTCCTTTCCCTCCCCCTTCCCACAATAGACACCCTGTGAGGTAGGTGGGGCTGAGAGAGCTCTCTTGAGGACTGCCCTTGAGACAACAGCTCTGAGAGAACTTATGACTGACCCAAGGTCACACTAGTAGCTACATGTGGAGGAATGGGGAATCAAACCTGGTTCTCCCAGAACAGAGTCCGCACATCTAACCACTACACCAAACTGGCTTTTTAACATGAACAGCAGAACTTCAAGGTTCAACTGTCTTCTGGGAAATCTAGAAGTTAAATCGTGGAGGGGGTGCAGAGGCCCCTGCGCACTGCAGCTATTGGAGTCCATTTTGAACCACTGAGAACACATTGTATGTTTTTCTAATATACCTTTAACCTAAAGGAGAAATGTCCTGCTAGCCTTTACACTGGCAGAAGGAAAGAGATTATGGACTAAATTAATACAATGTACAGAAGGTGAGCTTTGGCTGTTTGGAATAATGGGCCTAACTGCACGGCATGTTGTTCCGGGGTCCTCCTCCAGTCCATCCTTGGGATTGTCAAAAAGATGTGTTCCCAGTGGAGAAATTTGATTCCCAGGTACACTGTGGCCCAATTTGTCCTGGGCCTGTAGGGAGAGGGGACGTAAGCTGCCTCCCCATTTAGCATTGCCAACCCCCATGTGGGGCCTGGAGAACTCCCAGAATTACATCTCACCTTGAAACTACAGGACATCAGTTCCCCTGGAGCAAATGGCTGTTTCAGAGGATGGATTCTATGGCATTATACCCCTCTGAGGTTCCTTCCCTCCCCAAACTCCACCATCCCCAGGCTCCACCCCCAAATCTCCAAAAATTCCCCAACCTGGAGTTGGCAACCCTATTCTCACACATTTTCATGACCTAAAACGCCTCTCAGGACTCCTTATTTGCCCTGTTGGGGAAATTAACCCATACACCATCAGGATCCCCCCCCCCCTCCAGGCAAATAGCAGTTTGTTAAGTTCATTAGATTTCTTGACCACCCTTCCCCGCTTAACGCAGGGTTCAGGGCAGTTTACAACAACATAGTTCAATACAATTTTTAAACCAAGGGGCTCCCCAAAGGGAAAGAGGGCATTTTAACAGCAGTGTAATGCAAGGAGGGCAGCATGCTCTGTAGCCACGCATGCCAGAGGTTTTGGTTGTAGGCGTGGCCAACTCAGGAGCCAGCCAGAACTCTGTTCCTGTGCATTCCTGCCCCAAAATAGCCCTGGCATCAGGATTTATACGCATTTGAGACTTGCATGCAGAAAGCAAACTTTACCAAACATTGTGATCACAAGAATTGCTCAGATGGTTGGGACACAGAGATAAGTATGCATTTAGCCAACTTGAAAGCTAGAATTTAACTAAAGGCTTGCAGATGAGCAAATGTGATGTTGAAGGAAAATGTATGCATTGCATTCAAGTGAAGAGAGTGAGACCTAGCTTTAACAAAAGGCATGAGACAAGCCAGATGCAGCAACCCCTAGAACTGATACCCAGCAATGTTTGTGGACCAATGAAAACACAAACCCCTAGAGGGAATAAATATGTGCTGACTTTTGTTGATGACTTATCAAGTTATACTGTGATCTACCTAATTAAAGAGGAAAGTCGTGCTGCAAAAATTTAAAGCCTTTGTGGCAATGATCAGTAACAGATTTCAGATAAAGCCACTAGCAATCCGCACTGATAATGGAGGAGAATATGTGGGACATGAAATGAAGAATTATTTGGCCAAACAAGGAATGGAGCCTACAGTCACATACACTCCAGAGCAGAATGGTGTAGCAGAAAGGAAAAATTATCTAGCTCACTGAAATGTACAGATGTATGCTCCTTGAGGCAGAGCTACCTGACAAGAACTGAGGAGAAGCAATCAACACTGCTACCTACCTGCAAAACAGATTACCTACTAAAGGTGGAAGTAGCACACTATTTGAACTATGGTATGGGCAAAAACCCTGACCGAATCATCTAAAAGTGTTTGGATCAAAGGCCTACACTTACATTCCTAAAGAAAAGTAGACCAAGATGGATCTTAAAGCAGAAGGAATTCTTGTAGGCTATGCACTGGGATGCAAAGGATACAGTATCCTCAACCCAAAAACAGAAACAGTCAAGATCTGCAATGTGGTCTGCATGGATGAAAGGGGAAAATAAAAAAATGTAGAGAAAGTAGATATCACTGAATCTACACCAACAGAGAAAAATGAAGCACAGCAAACCGAAACAGTGCATCTGAGCACAATGGACATCAACTACCATCTTGGAATACAAGTAGAACAAGAGGAAGATGGAAGCTATCTTCTCAGTCAGAAGCAGAAAATCCTAGAATTTCTGGACTAAATGGATATAGAAAGAACTAAGCCAGCAAGCACTTCTGTGGAAACAAACTACCTGAACCAGCAAGGAAATAGGGAACTTCTGCCAGACAAGCAATACAGAGAATCAGTTGGAAGACTGATGTACATAAGCACATTAGCACATCCAGATGTCACAGCAGCTGTGGGCATGTTAGGTAGAAACATAAAAATTAATTAATTATCATATGGCAGTGGGTGCAGTACAGCCAGGAGATCCAAAGATTGTCTGGCAGCCTGAAACTCTATAGTTCTTTTTGTGGCAAGCTACATTTATTTTTTGGGCTGAGAGAACTGTGACTGACCCAAGGTCACCCAGCTGGCTTCAAGTGGAAGAGTGGGGAATCAAACCCGGTTCTCCAGATTAGTGTCCACCGCTCTTAACCACTACACCAAACTGGCTCTCTCTCTATCACCCCTTGATAAAAATGTTTCTCCTACCAGATGGAATGCGGGCCATCATCCTAGACATCTATTTTTTTCTGGACATCATCCAGCCATGATCTTGCAAGGGAAAGACTGACATTTTGGATGTAGATGGAATAGCAAAGCAAAAGGGACTGGAATGCAGTCAAAAGACTTGCAAAGTACCTACATGGCACTGCACATCTGAAACTAAAGTTACCAGCAAGTGTCAGTCCCAGTCTAGTGGGATACACGGATGCAGACTGGGCAGGAGATACTAAGGACAGAAAGTCAACCAGTGGACATTTATTCTTCTGTGGCGGCACAGCAGTCAACTGGAGCAGCAGGAAGTAAGAAACAGTAGCTGTGTCCTCAACTGAAGCTGAGTATACATCTGCAGCAGAAGCATGCAGACAACTGAAATGGATACTGCAACTAATGCAAGATTTTGGGATAGAGGAACAACCAAGGGTGCATAAAATTTGTGCAGATGGAGAAGATCAACTCAAGAACTAAACACATGGATGTGAAGCATCACTTAGTAAGAAATATGCAAGAAGAAGGGCTTGTTGCGTTGGAATACTGTCCTGCAGATGAAATGATTGCAGATATACTCATCAAGCCACTTTCTAGAGAAAAGTTTGAAAGTCTATGTAAGAAGATGAATCCTGTGGACTTTGTACACTAGACCTTGAGAAGGGGTGTTGGAAAAAGAAATGTCTGGTGTACAAAGAAGAGAAGAAGACTCCAGAGGGCAGCAAGAAGACTAGATAGGATACGGAGGTCAGCACCTTCTCTCATTAAGTGTAATTCCTTTACTTCTCCAGACAGCTACTCTCAGGGCAATTTCCTCCTTCTTCTTGGAAGTGCCAAATTCAGTCGTACCCTCTCTCTCAGCTAGAGATGTAGAACTCTGTCTCTCCTCTTTCCTATCAAGTATGTTAATTCTGAAAAACCCCTTTATCTACTGTTTAATCAGGTTTTGCACCACTGCTGTGTTAATTACTCTGCCAACACCCAGCAATTCAGCTTCTAGGCCTTCACAAGAAGAGATAACATTGGCTGAAGTGGCACCTAAAAACTGAGCAACCTCACAGAAAAAAGAGGGAACACTTGCTTGTGTAAATAATTTAACAGCCAATAAAAGAGCAGTGTCTTCACAGTCTGGATGCACATACTGACTACTAGACAATCAATCATGGGAAGTACCCGGCAGTAATAAATCACCAACTTAGTACAAATATGAGGAATCCAAAAACGTAGTACAGTATCTGCACTGCAGTGAATATTACATATATTATTGCCTATTTGTTGGTATTATGTACCAGGGCTTGCATTTTATTTTGTGACTAGTATGTTTAGTAAGATAGTGTTCCTTCTTTCTCTCATATATGACACTCATAATACATCATTTTCTTACAGTGTCAGAATGTGTTCCTTATTTTGGAGCTCTTCAGATGGCATTTCCTCTGGACACCCACCATGGCATATTCCTCAGTAAGCCATTTTTATTTGCCCCACCCCTCTATAAAAATGTTTCTCCTACCAGACGGAATGTGGGACATTATTCTAGATAGCTATTTTTTTTCTGGACACCATCCAGCCATGATCTTGCAAGGGAAAGACTTGACATTTTGGATGTAGGAAAGAAATGTTAGATATCTTATCATGAAGGAATGTCATTCATCTCTCTGAAACACATGGGCCACTGTGTTCACGTATGTACGAAAGATCCCAGAAGATATAGCCCAGGACATTTTGGTATCTGAAACAGAAAATCAAAACGGCATTTCTCATAGTAGCACAAATAAAGTAAACTTTATGACAGAACATTTGGTGTTCTTTTAATGATGTCCTAAGTCATCAGCATGAGGTTTTTCACTTCAGCATGCTTAATTGTTGGGCAGCCTCACCCTGGCTCCAGACCCCATGGTTTTCAGGGTGGGAAAAGCCTCTCTGAATTCCCAAAACTGTCTTGCTCCAAGAACAGTTCTAGTGGGGGTCTGCTGTGGGGGTCTCCTATTGTTCCAAAGAAACAAATATGGAGTCTATGGTGATATGATAACACTACTATGGAATGCCTTTCTTCTCTCTACCTGCCACAATAGGGAGCCAGATTCCCCTGTGCTATGGTGAGGAGAAAAGACAAAGAGGGCAAGTGACTGAGATTACGTTCCCCATGAACCACATCCCCCAAGGCACAATAATCCCTGCCCGCTTTCGGGCAAGGCTTGCCAACTCCAGCCATTTCTTCTCCCTTGGCCAATGGTGAGGGACGGGAGGGTAGAGTTGCTAAATCCAGGTTGGGAAACTCCTGGAGATATGGGGATGGAGCCTGGTGAGGACAGGGACCTCAGTGGGGTACAATACCATAGAGTGTACCCCCAAAGCATCCATTTTCTCCAGAGGAACCGATCCCTGTAGTTTGGAGGTAAGCTGTAATTCTGGGGGATCCCCAGGTCCCACCTGGTGGTTGGCCTCCTTACTTCTCCCAGGAAGTATCCAGCTACCTTGGTGCAGTCTCCTCCACTCAGCTCACAGTCCTCGAGCGTATACTTTGTGCATCTGTTCCTATCAACAGGGCCAGCCAAACTAATCTTGCTACCTTACTTCCTCATCATTGTGTCTGACTTTGAGTGACATCTGCAATGGGTTTTCTTTCAGCAGAATCTTGCAAGATGCAGCAGGAAGTAGCTCTTCTGCTGGCTCAGCCGATCAGACCCCAAGTTCCTATTGTGAAGTTTCCCATTGCCAGAATTGTGTGACTCATTTCAGCCGAGAATGCACAATGAGGCATAAGTTTATCCCTGGGTTCCCCAGAGGCCCCAATCCCCACTTTGCATCCTGTTAATTAACTCCTTAATTGTGTTTACTCTTGCTGATCCTGCTGTTTGGAGAGACAGCCCCTTCTGTTCCTTACAGGTCACATTTATCCATCCATCTCCTTACTGAATGACAGCTTTGAAACATGATTATAAATTTGCATGGGTTTCCTCACTGCAGAACTAGGAGTTTGTTGCTCCGAAGCTTGTTGGACGAACAGCGGGTTGACTTCAGCAGGGCTGCAACTGCATACAATGACATGGGTGCGCATGTGTACATGTCATAGCACATCATTTCTGTGTTCTGCAGTTTTGGCTTGCTTCCCTTTGCCTGCTGCTTGGCCAAGTGAAATGAGGGCTTTGATTCAACTCAGCTGTTCACTCTTTTCTGTCTGCAGATTTGTAAACATGTTATTGCCTTGGATATTGGGTTATTATCAGAATGAAATCCGGCGCACACGTTCAGAGTTCAGTTCTGTGTTTCAAGTTTCATGGCAAATGGTGAGATGAAGTTGACATGCACATAATGAAACGAAAGGGGTTCCTACTCCCTGCTCTGGAGGGAATGACGCTTACTTTGATAGACTCTGTGGGAGTTGTGTTATATCTAGGCCCATTGTTTTTTTTAAAAATCAGGTCAATATGGTTGCAAAGAACACTTTCCTCCCAGTTGCATTTAGCTTGGAAATTGTCTGTCCTCCTTCAGCTCTGCTGATCTTGCTCTGCTGATCCTTGCATACTCTGAGGCTGGACTGTTGCAATGTGCTTCATGTGGGGCTGTCCTTGAAGACAATCAGGAAACTGACTTGTACAGAATATAGCTGCTTGGCTGCTGACCACCTCACACCCACCTGAAAACAATTTCATTGGTTAGCTAGGTGTTTCCAGGCCCAGTTCAAGGTGCTGGTTCTTACCTTTGAAGCCCTTCATGGATCCATATATTTAAGGACTGTCTCTCCTGGTTTGAATCTATGTTAGAGCTGCCAACTCTGGCATGAGAAATTCCTGGAGATTTGGGAGAGGTACCTGGTGGGACTTGGGGAAGGGAGGGGAGGGAGTTCTGCAAGGATGTTCTGCCTTCCAAAACTGCATTTTCCTACAGGGAAACGGATCTCTGTGGCCTGGAGATCAATTGTAACTCCAGGCCCAGTGGGAGGCTGGGAACCCTAAACTGTGTACCAACTTCGATCCTCCAGGCAATTGTTGCTGGCTTTTCCCTCTCACCAGGACCATCAGCTCAGCTGCAACTTGCTCACAAGCATTGTCCCAGACTCTGTAGAACAACCTCCCAGAGGAAAATAAGGCATCCACTTCGGAAGCCTTCAGGAGGCTCTGAAAAGCTCTTCTGCCTTTGATGAAAGCTGAAATACTCATCTAAAGGCTATTGGGTGGGTGGGTGAGATTCATGGATTGTTTGTTACTGTTGTGTTTTTAATTGGTCTTGTGCAGCGCCTACTGCGGTACAGGTTATTTTGTGAGATACTCTTTAAAAGATGAATCGAATTCAGGACACAGTTCTGCAATTCAGGCTTAAACGCCAGTTTCCCCTCTGCTGCATTCATTTTCAGAGAGCTCAGAACAGGTCTGCCTGCTAATTCCCTCCTTATACTGATTTGGGCTTGGGAAGGGGGGGCGTGCAAATCACATAGCAGCGTGATAACTGAAGCAAGACATCTCAAACTTCATGCTTTTTTGTTCTGTGATTATTTTAAAAGACTTTCCCCCTTTCCTGAATGTAACTGCCAGGCTGCTATTGTGATGGGGGTGTGGTGAGGGGACAGAAGGAGGCCTTTTCCTCCTCTCTGTCTTCTGACTGAGAAGTGACGTTTGTCAAGCCCCTTTCACCTGGGGGGAGGGCATTTTTTACTTCTACTAGGAAATATATGTATGGATTAGTTACCCCTCAGCTGGGGGTAAAAAAGTTTGAGAACGATACTTTTCAATGAACAACTATATATGAGGAACAGGGTTGCCAGCCTCCAGGTGGAACCTGGGGGTCCCCAGAATTACAGCTCATCTCCTTACAGAAATCAGTTTCCCTGGAGAAAATGGATGCTTTGGAAGGTAGACTCCATAGCATTGTACCCCATGAAGACCCCTGTCCTCCTCAGGTTCCATTCCTAAGCCTCCAGGAGTTTCCCCACGTGGAACTGGTGGGGGTGCAGGGCTGCCTTAGAAGAAGGCTGGCTTCTAAGGAGTTTCACTAATTAACTTTGATTTAATTAGCTGGTGCCCCCCCAGCCCCCCTCCCAAAAATATCCCTAGCTACAGGGCTGCATAGGGCTGCCAGGCCTCCCATTCGTGTTGGAAGACAACTGTCAGGAGATGAGGAGATGCAGATACTTACTGTTGAGGGGAGGACAATTGTCACCACTGCCGCATAAGGATTTCACTTCCGGTGTAACCTGGAAGTGATGGTCTTGCACCAAGGCAACACTCTAGCGCTTGTCCAAAAACTAGGTGATGATTACTGCCCTCCACGTTTGGCTGGCTGGCTGCCTTGCACCCTCTGACCAGCTGAGCATGAGTGGGCAATCACCAAAAGTGCCAGGAGTTTGCCTGCCATAAGTAGGTAACTTCAGAGGTTGGACTCTATGGAATTGTACCCCACTGAGGTACCTGGCAAACCTAAGTAGGTATCTGGCAAACCTACCCCCCCCCCCCCCCGAGGCGGAAGGCCTTCTGCTGACAACCCTTGGCAGTGGGGAAAAAATTAAGGCAAGGTCAACTACATCATGATGTCACCAGGGAAAACCTGAAAGTGTCATAGGATAGCTCTAGGAATCACTGGAAACTCTGTGGTTTTATCATAGAGTGTCTGCCAATTTCTATAGCTACTCTGTATCACTTTCAGGTTTTCCCTGGAAGGCACATCATGATGTAGCAGATGCTGCTCAACCTCCCCCCCCCCCCCCCCCCCATTTCCCTGCCCTGTCTTCAGCCTGGCAGCCCTCGATGCATAACTCTGAGTAACTCTTCAACATTTCAGGCAGAAGTTCTGTTTTAACGGATGTCTTTTTAAATGAACATACTGTTTAAAAATATTTTCTTGCATACACACAGCTTACATTCAGTCACACTGATATCTTTGCACTTTGGTGGCAGCTGCTGGCAAAGCAACTTTTTAAAAAAACTGTACAATCAAACAGATCTCCAGTGGGCAATCAGAAGTCCTACTGGGTTGCTAAAATGGTTTAATACAGATGAAATGGTTAAAGAACAAATGGTAAAGTGGGCGATAAATTTTAACAAAGATATTGAAATGTCATCTTGGGAATTTCTATGGAAAAATGCTATGAGTATCTCTACGTGCTATAACTTAAAAGAAAATTGTTTTAAAATGTTGTATAGATGGTATATGATGCCAAAAAAAATTGCAAATATTAATCAAAATATGTCAAACAAATGTTGGAAATGTAAAAAAAAAAAGAAGGTTCTTTTTACCATATGTGGTGGACTTGTGATAAAGCAAAGACCTACTGGTCTATGATACATACAGAAATGGAAAATTTTTTGAAATGTACATTTAAGAAATTGCCGGAATTGTTACTGCTTGGACTTAAATTAGAAGAGATAAATGTTAAAAAAAAGGACACTAATATGGTATATGATTACAACGGCAAGAATGGTATATGCGCAGAACTGGAAAGGTGAAAAAATACCGGAGGTGTGGGAGTGGTTGAAAAAATTGTTGTACACGGCTGAAATGGACAAATGGATGAGAAAATTGAATAATCTGTACTCAGAGACTTTCTTAGAAGATTGGAAAGATTTGAAAGAATATGTTGAACAATATTGGGATATGAAAAATTACATTTATACTTGGACATAATATTAAAAAGAGATATTTGAATGTATAAATGGCAGTTAGAAAATAAGGATATTTTTAGAATTGTATAAGAAAATAAGAATTTATATGATGGATAGTTTTATAAGGTTGTATACGTCGTTACCAGGAGAGTAAAAATATATATATGCATATAAAGAATGGTTAAAGTTGAAAATGTTAAATGCTTCAGATGTGGTGGGAAACCACCATTACAAGATGATAACAAGATTATACAATAGAACAAAAAATGGATATAATATTGAAAAAGGGTTTGTATAAGAAAAATATGTAATAGTGTTAGAAAATAATAAAATTTATTACAAAAAAAAAAAAGAAGAAGTCCTACTGGGCAAAGGGCCCCATCTGGCCCCATGCACTTTCCTAAAACTCTTGGATGGCATCCAGGAAAGGTGCTGGAGAGAGTTTGGGACACCTGGTGTATACATTTATCAAACTGCTGATGTGCTGTCACTTCACTAATAGCATCATGGCCAGTGAAGACAAACAATTAGAGGGAGGCAGTAGCTTCCACAGGCCACAGTGGGCTTTCGTTTCCTCCCCTCTTGAGGGGAATTAAGACCTGGTTTTAAGCTGCCTATCCTAGAGTCTGGTGCTTGGTACAACTCACACAAGTCAGGGTTGGGCACCAGATCAACACTTGTGGCTGGGGGTGTGCCCACATCTCTACCCTGCTCAGTCACTGAGAACACAGCTTATGCAGTTTCAGTTCCAGGCTGGGGTGTAGACCCATCAGTCATCCATCCTACCTGAAGCAAAACATCCTTCATTGCAGCTGTTCTGTGCTACTGCTGTTCCCACTGGTCTTTCACCAGCAAGAGAGGTCTCCATCAAGCCAATGGCCATGAAAAAAAGGCCAAGGCCAGAGGTCAGCCCCTATAAATAAGACTTGCATCCATCCAGGAAGATGGCAGTGCAGCTCCAGGTCACCTCTTCCACTGCACTTGTTCAGTCCACACACCTGCATAATGTGGTGGTAGGGTGAGTTCTTGCCACAAAACCCATCTGTTTCCGCTATCCAAACAAGACTACAGCAGGCACGGGATCCATCCTGGCAGCAGCAACACCCACACCATAACAGTAATAGATAACTCATGAGAATGCATTCCATTTCTAAGTAAAATCTGACATGGGAATCAAGCAAGGGTTTATCCACTGCTAAATGCTGTGCTTCATAGTAGTGCATTCACCTCCACTGGAGAACATTTCATCCATGCTGAATTACATTTACAAAGTTACAACCTGTGGCATTGTGGGACATCAGTTGATTTTAGGAGGGCAATAGTTTGATCTGTGTTGTGCATATGTGCAGCATCCCAGCTCAGTTGAAGGTGGGATGTAACAAGACTCAATCTCCCACACCCTTCCAGCTTTGCAGAGTGGGAATAGGTCTTTGGAAAAGTAGCTTTTAGATGGTCTCTTTGTTAGTAGCACGCCTGCCTGTATGTTTGTGTCTGTGGCCCCGTAGTACACATTTGTAAATAAACATATTATCAGAGATGCCATAATTCTCAGTGCTGTTACCTCCAAAGGAGATTTACCTTTCAGAGGCTGCCAAGTTCCCCCCCCCACTGCTCTGGGAGAGTAAACTACAGTCTAATTAAGATGTGATTAGGATATACAGTTCTTGGCCTGGTCACAGGTTATTAAACTGAAATACCAGTGAAATCTGATGCTGTAGAAATTAAGTTGTAAAGCTTTATTAATGCAAATGAGAATACAGAAAAACAACAGTACAAACCATAGAATAAAATATAAAACAAGATGTAAAATTCAAGAGGCTTGTAAGATGTTGAAGAGTTGGTTAGCACAATGCAGATCAATAGTGGCTGCAAAGGAAATAAAACAGAAGATATCCAGGAGGAAACCATGCTTTAGAACAAGTGGAACATCCAAAGTCCAAATGGGAAATATGTTGCAAGAAACCACCAGATCTTGACCTGCAAGGAGAGAGGGGCACAGAGGGAACCCTGTTAGATTCAGGCAAGAAGCTGGACGGAGGGACATGTTCTGTGGGCATAAACAAATGTATTGGGTACAAGATTCCCAATTAATTTTGAACTCCAAAGAATTCCTCTTCAGTATAACAAAACTCCTAACTAGTCACTGGACATCTTGGAATAAATACTTCCATATCTACACTTAAGCAGAAGTCTGCTACCTATGGCTCGGTAGCCAAATGTTCGGTATGGAACCAAATATGGCTTGTTTAAAAAGAAAAATGAAACCTTTCTGTTAAGGTATTTCAAGAATAGCAGTTGGGATGGTACAACAGCCCTCATGTATGTAAAGGGACTAACAGGCAAAGATATGGGAATCAAGAGCTTCCAGGAGACATTTTACAGAAAGTGGTCCGATAGAGTTGAAGAGTTGGCAGTAATCCACATGCAGACTATGTGAAGATTGTTGTTGAGCAATGGCATCAATCTCACAGGGTGTTTCTGTCTATATTTAGTATTTATCGTGAGACCTCAAGTGTGCTGTTTCCTAATAAAAGACTCATCAACCAGAATTTGGGCTACAGAAACTTTACTATTAATAAACATGTCAAATTATCGATAATGTTGAGCTGTATATTTTCAGTTATGCAAATGGGTTTTCTTATACTTGGTGCTTCGTTGGTCTCCTGGCTCTGAACTGCAATCTAGTTTGGCTCTTTAATTCTAAAATATTGCTGACCTCTGCACTGGAGTGTGTTTCCCCTTTACACATCACTTGAGATGGGCACAAACTGGCTTTTGTTCATGTTGAATTTTGGCTGGTTCGTGGTCAGCAAACTGAAGTTCCTGGCAGGTCAACCAGCACGAACTTTCCACAAACTTTCAAGCAGTTTGTGGAGGCTCCTGCTGGTTAGTGTCTCCCTTCAAACAAAATGTTTACAGAATTTCAAAGCAATGGGGGGGGGGCAGAATTCTCCAGGCTTGGAAACAGTGTTGTCAGTTCCAAACTACATCAGTTGCAAGATAGTTCCCCCCCTTTGCCTGTATTCCTGTGTGTTCACTTCCCATTTTCTTTCACAGAGCTTGCAAAATCTCACCCTGCTTGCTTGGATTTGTGACTCTGCATTAAGATCAGTCCTTTTAAGTCTGCAATGCCAGTGGCACTGGGTACTGCTGGGCACTTGGTGATTGCACTAGTACTGTTGGGCACTCTGTACATTGTACTGCTTCTGCTGGGTGTGCAAAAATCCCCCTCTTGCTTGGATTGTGCTTGAGCTGGCATTGCCATATTGGCACTGGGTTTTGCTGGGCACTAGTACATTGCACTGGTTTTGCTGAGCTTGCAAAAATGCCCCCCTCCAGTTTCTACTACTGCTGAGATTCTTATTTGATCTTAGTCCTGTTAGGTTTGCACTGCCACAGTGGCACTGGTTCTGCTGGGCTTGCAAAAATGCCTTCCACCTTCAGTTTCTACCACAGAGATTCTCTGGGACTTTGATTCTGTTCTGCTGGGCTTTTATTGACCTTGCTTTCTTTGCTGCTTTTTCGGGGGCATCTTCTTTGGGAGGAGCTGTAACTCAGACCCCATAAATCCAATCTTCACCAAACTTGGAGGGCAGGTAGAGGAGAATCAGCCAAAAATCCTCTGCAAGTTTGGTGTCTCTAGCATGCTTGGGGGGGGGGTCATGCTATTGCATCACAAACCTCATGAACCAAAACGATTCATTTAGCTCTTAAAATTTCATGACAGTTCATGGCTCACAAACTGGGCATGCCATGAACCATGGATTGAAACGAACCACATTTTCCCAGTTCATGCCCATCCCTACACATTACAGCATTGGTCTCTTACAGTGCAATCCTCACCCACTTGTAAGACTTCAATAAACTTAAAAAGATCTTAACGCTGCTTAGGATTTCACTGCTACTTGGACCAATAAGTCTAGGACAGGAGCAGCTGTTTGGACTGACAAGGAACATTTGAATTAGCAGTTGTTTTTAAAAGTAGCCAAATTAGCACTGCTATCACTCCAGATGCATTATATTTCAGCTGTTCGGATGCTTGGTGAACTGATTTTGGTGATGACTTCCTCCTTCTTAGAAATTCAAATGTAAGTCCTAGAAGATGGAACAGAGGTTCAGTTTATCAAGGCAAACATTCAGTACTGAATTTTTCCAGTATAACAAAGCACATACTATGATATACGGGATATATTTTATATCATGGATTTTTTTGCATAATTTAAGATTTCAGATACTCTTTAGTAACCTCATAAATCCAAATTTAGACCCCACTGTAGACTCACTCTTGGTATATAGTGGTATATAACAGTACAATGTGACTCAGGATAACAGCAAAGGAACACCACTATTTCCTCTGATCATACCCACACTGTCATTGCTGTTTCTCCTTCATGTTCTCAAACCAGCCAGGATTCCCTCTTATGGAACTGAACTCACACACCCACAATCATATATCCCTTTCCACTTCTTCATCAGTCAGTCAGAAGCATACCTCTCTCTTTCTAAGGAATCCCCACTGCCCATTATTCCTAAAATTTGTGGAGCCGAGGCAACAGATCACCAGCCACAGCTTCACCCTTCAATTTCTCATGGCTTGGGATAGAGCGGGGGGATGGGGAGGGGTGCAGCAAGGTATAGCCTTGTTCTCATCAGCTAAGCATAGTCAGTACTTGGATGGGAGACCACCAAGGAAGGCTCAGCAGAGGAAAGCAATGGCAAACCCCCTTGGCTTCTCACTTGCCTTGAAGGGCCCTTCCTGGGCTCACTATAATTCAGGTGCAACTTGATGGCACATACCTACATAGGGTGGGTCTTGGCAAATTATAATCCCTGTGCCAAATGCCATCTTCACCATTCTGTGCTTGACAAACAGATGATAAGAGGGGTATATGAAGGTGAGTGGAGAGGTCATGGAAGTGGACTGCAACACTGAAGACAATCATTCTCTACTCCATCCTCAGAGTGGCCCTCCAGATAAACTAATTGCTAATCAGGGTTTAGGGTAAACTGTAGTTGCAATCCTGCATGTGCTAACCCCTGGATTCCAGATAAGCATTCCCCACAGCTCCCTCAGAGCAATGTTACACAAACTTTGCTGTTCCCTTGCCCTGACCCTGCTCACTTTGGGGCTGCAGCCCACCTTCTTCACCAGGTAGGTCTTCAGATAAAGGAATGTAAAATACCTTATTTCATCGTAAACAACAGAAATGCATATAGTCAGGTCGCCAAGGCCATGCCTACAAGAATTTTAATGCCACTGAATTGTTAGCAAGCTGAATCTTAAATCTGAATAACTACAGTTGTCCAGAGGCTTTTACCTCCCTATAATGAATGCTTTCCTAAAAGAAATTATTACTTCCTTAAGTTACTCCCTCCCCTGAGCCACGGGGAATCATAGGTGGACAGAGCTGGGTAGGTAAAAGGCATGATAGCATTTAGAACATTACCATTTGGGGGCAAACGCTAGCTATCATAGATTTTTTAAATAAAAACAGAATGACAGGTGTCATGTTACAAATGGAAACACATTGTTTCAAAATAAAATCTTATGAAAGGCAAATTATTGTTCCAGGTGGCGTGGTGGGCCCCCACCCTGGCTATGGCCCTGCCACATTCTCAGTATGAGAACTCTCCCAGGTCTAGTGCCATAGCTGTAGTTTTGGAGCCTTGAAGCAAGGCACATTACTGGGCTACCTTGCACTTCTTACCAACCCTGTGTGTGTAGGTAAAGTATTTTTTCCCCAAAAAACTGAATGTTTCAAAATTGTGTCCACATTTAACTGAATACACAGTTTTCCCATCCTTTCCATTTCTGGCCCCATGAGATTTTAAAGCTGTGTTCATATTTTATTTTATCCTTATATTTACTAGGAAAGGGCTAGCGACCATGTGGGCAGGTAAATCTAAAAGTGGAGCAAGTGTGGTTGTTTTGCCATCAAGTCACAGCCAACTTATGGTGACCATGTAGGGTTTCAAGGCAAGAGAGGTTCAGAGGTGGTTTGCCATAGCCTGCCTCTGCATAGCAACCTTCATATTCCTTGGTGGCCTCCCATCCAAATACTGACCAGGGTTGACCCTGCTTAGCTTCTGAAATCTGAAGAGACTGGGTTAGCCTGGGCTATCCAGCGTAGGGCAATGGGGCAGGACACAGCTACAATTTAGGGTCTGGCAAACTCAGAGAAACCTGCAGGTTTGTTGCAAAATCTTAACAATAGTTTTGGAGTTACAAAATCTAGAATGGTTAATAGCAATACCTGGCCACACGCAATGTCACAAAAATCATAAACCCACTAGAATTCAGGTAGTATTTTAGGTTGCCACAGCAAGCCAAATCATTGCTTTTGACAAAGTACATCACCAAAAACTTCTTAAGCAAACTTAGCAGTCATGCAACAAGAGGATAGATTCTCTATGGATTAAAAATTGGTTAGGTGACAGGAAGCAAAGAGTAGAAATCAATGGCCAGTTCTCACAATGTAGGGAAGTAAGCAATGGGGTCCCACAAGAATCAGTTTTGGGGCTGGTACTATTTAATCGGTTCATAAATGATCTGGAACTAGGGGTGAGTAGTGTAGTGGCCAAGTTTGCAGATGACACAAATTATTCAGGACAGTGAAAACCAAGGCTGACTGTGAAGAGCTCCAAAAGGATCTCCACAAATTGGGTGAGTGGCTGACAGTGGCAAACGAAATTCAGTGTTGGTAAGTGTAAGGTGATGTACACTGGGACAAAAAAAAATTCCCAACTTCAAGTATAGGATAATGAGGTCTGAACTTGCTGAGACTGAGAGGGGGAAAGATCTTGGGGTTGTAGTGGATAGCTCAACTTAGTGTGCTGCAGCAGTGAAAAAGGCAAACTCATTGGAAGGGATTCTTAGAAAAGGGATTAAACATAAAAAGGCTGATATTATAATGCCCCTGTGGTGTGGCCTCATTTGGAATAATGTGTATAGTTCTGTTCACTGTATCTCAAAAAGGACATCATAGAGCTGGGAAAAGTACAGAGAAGGGCAACCAAGATGATTAGGGGGTTGGAGCTCCTTCCCTCTGAGAAAAGGCTGAAGACTCTGGGACTTTCCAGTTTAGAAAAGAAATAACTAGGGGGCAACATGATAGAGGTTTATAACATTTGCACGGGGTGGACAGAGTAGACAAAGAGAACTTTTTCTTCCTCTCCCAAAATACTAGAACTTGAAGACATCAAATGAAGTTGATGGGCAGTAGATTCAGGATGATCAAGTGGAAATACTTTACACAGAGAGCGATCAAAATGTGGAATTCGCTGCCAGAGGATGTAGAGATGGCCACAGGAATAAACAGCTTTAAAGGGGGATTAGATAAATTCATGGAGGATAGATCTATCAGTGGCTACTAGCCATGGTGACTGATGAGAACCTCCACATTCAGAGGCAGTCAGCATCTGAATCCAAGTGCCTGGAGAAACACTGGGGAAGGCCTTGGTCCCTATGCCCTGTTGTTGGCCCTCTAGAGGAACTGGTTGGCCACTGTGTGAGACAGGATGCTGGACCAGATGGACCACTGGTCTGATCTGGCAGGGCCCTTCTTATATTCTTCTTATATTCTTATTGCCTGCAGGTGCAACAGACAGCTGAAAGAGAGGATGGTAGAGGCAGAAGTCAACAGCAGAAGGAGATGGTGGTGAAGGTGGCAGCCACCAGGAGGCAGAGGCAAGGGGAGATGCAGGGAGGCTGAGCCAGCTGATGTGAGCCAACAGCAGTGAGGGGGGAAGGTGGTGAAGGCAAACTATTGTGCAGGAGAGGCCAGCTGGAGCCAGCCATATGAGGATGAGCTACACTAATAAACCTAGTATAACAGCAGCAGTCGCCTAGATCTTGTATCCTCCACCTACTGGGGAAGGCTCTGTCCTGGAGCAAATGCTCATCCAGTGTCCCAGGATAGATTCAGAAAGGATATGGCAATTACAAGTGATGCTGGTGAATGCTTGAGGGGGGGAGAATGCTTGAGGGGGGGAGATAAACTTATTGCCAGACTTTTCCCCATGAGCCTCCAAGCCCCTCCTACACAGTTCTGAACCAAGGAATTCCAGATTTTGGACATACTGCTAATGTTTCCTGTACGGATAAATGCCAAAAGATGAGAAGTAGAAGCAGGCAACCCTTTTTGGAGTCAAGATAGTACCAGGAAGTATTTACACAGATATTGGCTCTGTAATAAGTCCATAATTCCTCTTTATTGTTGATTTCTTTTAAGATTTATTATCTTTGTTGAGTTTCCCTGAAATGTTTATACACAAGGAGAAATATAAAGCACCTCACACACTTTATACATTACAAAGCTCCAGGAATATCACTGGAAATATGTTTTCAATTTGTACTTGTTTAACCTTTGCTGCTCTCTTGTCCTCATACATGGTTTTGACAACTACAGAATAAGGTTCTGAATCGGGTTGCCACCTGTTTTTACTGACCTTGTCCCTTCAAAAACAGCTGGCACACATAGAAATTTAGCCGACAAAGCTTTTCCTGGGGAGAGCCTCATCTGTTTCATTTCTGAGTGTTAAGACAACAGCAAGACTGATGGGATTTGAACTGGTAGTGACTGGTAGTGACTGGCCAGAAAAGAGATCTTGGGGTTATGCTGGGTAGCTCAATGAAAATGTTGAATCGGAATGTAGCAGCAGTGAAAAAAGCAAATTCTATGCTAGGGATTACTAGGAAAGGGTCTGAAAACAAAACAGTATAGTGATACCCTTGTATAAATTTATGGCACTGATCCTTAATGTGGTACCTGTGGATACCATGGTGTACACTAAATGTGTTTCCTGCAGCCCACTTGCTTTCTCCTCAGAACATCTCTTCCCCATGGCAAAGAGCCAATCCAGACATCCTTCACTTCATAGGAGCAGGAAGTGCTTCAAGAGGCCCCAGCAGATACCACCTTTGCATCTACAAAAAGCATCAATTCAGAATAGGGTTGCCAGGTCAGGGTTGGAACATACCTGGAGACTTTGGGGGTAGATCCAGGAGAGGTAGGGGTTCAGGGAAGGGCGGGGAGGGGCCTCAGCAGAGTACAAAACTGCCATAGAGTCCACCCTTCAAAGCAGCCATTTTCTCCAGGGGAGCTGATCTCTCTGTCAGCTGGAGATCAGTTGTAAAAGCGGGAGATCTCCAGGCCCCACCTGGAGGCTGGCAACCCTATCCCTCTTTTAAAGTCTGGTTGCTTCGATCTGCACTATGAAAATGAGTTGGCCTCTCTTCGCGGAGGCTGACAACCCTAATTCAGAAATAGCTACCTCCATTGTAGGAGGAGACTTCTTTTGTCATGTCCCCCTTTCACAATGTGTCACAACTGCTCCCCATGCCAGCCATTTTGTGATTGGTCCTTCTTTCTGTGGCAGCCATCCTACATTGATGTCCACCACATGTTTTGAAAATTGAAAAAAAAATGTCCATAGTCCTATCAGGGGTGGAGACTGCTGATCTACGGTGTGACCACAGCTGAAATGTGATATACAGATATGCACAGGGTGGAGAAAGTGAAGTGACAGAAAGAAAACCTCCTTTTCCCATAGGGTTGCCACAGATCCGAAGCTCTCACTGGCGGGGTGGGTGGGAGGGAGCTCTCTGAGAGTGGGTGGCAGGGTGACATCACCATGCGCAATGTCCCTAACATGATGACATCAGGCAGAAGTGGCATCATCACCCCGGGGATGTGGTGCAGTGACACTCTGGGATTTTGGTCAAAACTCTATGGTTGGGGATGTCACACTGGGTTGTGGCTGTTGGGGCAGGGCTCCCCCCCCCCCCCCGGCCAGCTGGCCAGCAGCAGACAGGAGCCCACAAAATTTGAGGGTCTCCCGCTCTCACCTGGGGGCTTGCAGCCCTATTTTCCCATAACTAGAATTTAGTAGCATCAGTAAAGTTAATGGATAGTAGACTGAGGAAAAAATAAATGAATTCTTTATTCACTCATAATAAATTTTTGTGCAGTTCACTGCCGTAAGGTGTAGTAGATATGTCCACTAACTTAGGCTTGGCCTACAAATGCAGGAGAACGAGCTGCACCAATTTGGATTGCAGGAGGAAGTTACAATTTTAAAAAATGTTCTCCCATGTAAAGACTCCCTGCAAACTGAAAACTAGCACATTAGCTTCTATCCTAGCTTTCCATATATTGTACTCGTTTTCCAGTTACAATTACTGATGCAAGGGTACTTTCTTACGCGTAATCCCTCTCCTGCTTTCTAAACTGGTATAGCCCATTCAGAAAATCAGTGCTTTGCCAGTTCAGTGGCCCCTTACAGCGCTACATGGATAGATCTGGCCTTGGATGGCTTTAAGAGGGGGTTAGACAAACTCATGGGGAACCCTGTCCATCAGTGGCTTTCCATGTTTAGAGGCAGTACACCTCTGAATTAGTTTTATGAGGCCAGCAATGGGGAAAGGATTTGGCAGCCTCTTTGCCTTTGGGGACGGGGGAGAGTTCATTAGCCACTGTGGGGAACAAGATACCGAACTAGATGATCTGCTCCAGCAGGGCACTTCTTATGTTTTTCAGGGTAGCTGCCAAAAACAGCCTCCTCTTGAGATTCCTTCCTTTCCTCCCTTCACATTTAGAAACATCCACCCATCCTGAGACCAATGCTTCCTCTAAGCTGTGGAGTCTTGTGAGCAAAAATTCTGCTTTGTGAGCTACAGGCATTAAAGTTGTGAGCGAGCGATTTGGCTCCTGTATACATTAGTTTGCTCTGGAGCCATCCTTCCTGAGCTAAGAAAAAAAAATGTGTGAACCAGAGACTAAGTTAGCTCACACTAACTCAGCTTAGAGGGAACACTGCCTGTGACATCACTGCATCTTATGTTTTCCCACTCTGAACAAGCTCAGGGGGAAATGTTACATGATGACATCACAGTACAGGTAAGTCACGAATGAGAAGGGAAGAACATGTCTTGTTTTGGCATCAAACCGGTATCAAAAACTGAGTGCAATTCTTTGCAGGGCCAGTAAAGTGTCAACAGCCATGAAAGAGAACAGCAGAATGAGCTGAAAGAAACGGAAAAGCAAAAATAAATCAGAGAGACCTTTTAAGGGCTCAGAACCTGTTTAGAGGCACAGCAGTCAAGCTCTCTGCCAGGAGTTGCAGGGAGGTGCTCTTTTACTGAAGGCGGTAAGACAGCAGACGGATGGCTACTTAGCAGGGCTGAAATGATATTTCACAACCCTGTGAAAGCCAGCAAAATTAGTGAAAACTTGAAATTCAACCCAAAAAGTCCCCTTGTTTCATTTAATGTAAGAAGAAATTACTCACTGCAGGAAAAAATTAACAGTGCAGCTCAAGCAGAGTTAGACCCACTGAAATCACTGGGTTTGGGGCTGGAATTTACAGTGTGATCCTATGAACAGTTACTCCGGTCTGAGCCTACTGATTTCAGTAGACTTAGGAAGGAGTAACTCTATATAGCAGGGGTGGGCAAATGGCGGCTCGCGGGCCACATGCAGCCCTCCACAGAGTTTTTTGCGGCCCGCCAAGACATGGAGATTAACAAGAGTACATACAGATGCTCTTTGACAGACATTAACTTGCAGGCTGTGATGAGAATCTCAACAAGCAATCTCACTCCTGATTTCAAAAAAAAAATGTAGAAAAGTGTGATAGGATACATTTGTCTCATTAAACTGATTCTAAAATTAAATGTGCTTGCAGCTATAGATGATAGGAAATTAGCACAATAAATAAATTGAATAAACTACCACTATTTTATTTAATTTATATTTATTGATTTTTATGATACAATTTATACCTTTTCTGAAATGCAAAGTTAAGTAATGAATGCAATCATTTTAAAAGGTGCGGCCCTCCGCTAACCTCCGCTGCCACAAAGTGGCCCCCGAGCCAAAACAATTGCCCACCCCTGCTATATAGGATTGTGCTGTTATTCTACCCACCCTCCTGTGTTAAGTAAGCCTGTAGCACACCTTCAGAACTGCAGAGGGTGCTGTATTTATTTTCTGACCCTTTGAAGGAGGAGACCCCTGATGTGGACACCTGGAGGGCTGTTTGCGCGATGGCAGTTTCTCTCATGTCTGGCTCTCCCTGCCCTCCACCACTGCACTACTGATTCAGTGAGCCTGCTCACTGTTATCCCCAGCAAGGCTTTCTGCAGATTTAAATAGAAAGATATCAAAATACAAGATAATTGTCATGAAAGATGAAGGGGAGGGGAAAGAAGGAGCCCCTAGCACAAGGAACTCTTGTCTAATTTTTCCACCCACACAGAGTGGAAAGATACTGATTCCTCGAACTCCAAGAGATAAAAAAGCCTTTTGTTGCTCTATTACCAGATCTTTGAACAATTGGTTCCTTTATGGAGAAACATGTTTGGATCCCCAGGGTGGCTTTTGAACCTAGGTTAATAGAGATGGGAAATACATGCATCCTGATTTCCTGTGTACAGAATGGCAAAAAAAAAAATGTATGCAGTGTTCCCTCTAAGCTGAGTTTTTGTCTTAGCTCAGGAAGGATGGCTCCGAAGCAGACTAATGTATGCAGCAGCCAAATCGCTCGCTCACAACTTTAATGCTAGGAGCTCACAAAGCAGAATTTTTGCTCTCAAGACTCCACAGCTTAGAGGGAGCATTGATTGTATGGCATTGTGTGTGGTACAGCCAGGAGATCCTGGGATTTTTTGGCAGCCTGAAACTCTCTCTTTTTTTAGTGTTATGCAGTGAGCATTGTGGGGGGGCTGAGAGGGCTGTGACTGACCCAAGGTCACCCAGCTTTGCTTCAAGTGGAGGAGGGCGGAATCAAACCCAAGTCCATCATTCTTAACCACTGCACCATGCTGGCAGCTCATGGGGGAGCCAAGCCAATGGAATATTCTTGAGGGCAAGCTTACCGTATGTTATTAAAACTGATCCTAGATTCTCCCAGGAGTGCCTGATACAGAATACAGGAAAAGCTCAGATTCTTGCTCAGAAGGTTGGGGGGGGGGGAAGTAAACCATCCAGAGAAGTTGCGGGGAACAAAGAAAGGAGAGAGATTAATGCAGATCATCAGAAAGATCATCAGCAGTTGGCAATACATTGGCACTGGCAGGGCTTTATTTGTAGAAAAAGTCCAGCAGGAACTCATTAGTGTATTAGGCCACACCCAACAGCAGAAACATATTTGCATATCAGGCCAAACCCCTGACAGCGCAGCTCCCTCCCATGATCAGCTTCCCCAGGTGCCCCGTGGCTTGCGAGGTGTCTGGAGAACTCGGGGGGGGGGGGGAGGCTGTAGGTGTGGCCAACTCAAAAGCCAGCTGGAACTCCGTTCCTGTGCATTCCTGCCCCAAAATAGCCCTGGGCACTGGAGAGCCACGGTGCATGGCAGTGGGTGAACAAGGATCCGGGAGAGCTGATTTCAAATCCCTATTCTGTCATAAAACTTACTAGGTGACCATGGGCTACTCACTTTCTCTGACTCTAACCTGCTTTACAGGATGGTACTGTTGACAAAATGAGAATAAGAAAAGCCCTTCTGCCACTCTGTGAGCCTCGGAGGAAGGGCGAGATAAAAATGTAGACAATAGATGATTACAAGTGGGGACCATGAGAAACTCACAGGGAAATTCCCTCACTGGTCCCTGCTTTGTCTTCTGGCTCCTGACAACAACAACCCCCCTCACAGTCACCTTTCTTTCCCCCTCCCTCCCACTGTGTAGCCCCCTCAACTCTGTAACAGTGCTTGGCGCTGGTGGGTTTTCCCCACCAGGGGAGAAGGAAGAGGACAAAGCAGCAACAACACTGCCTCTTCTGCACCTGACTCAGCCAACACTTAGCTCTAGGCCTCAAAGTGAGCCACTTTCCCACCCTCCTCAGAGAAAGGGAGACGGATAGGGCTGCCAAGTCAGCCCGGGGGGCGGGGGATCCCCCGCTACAGGGGTTCCCGATCCGCCGGCCAGCATTCGGCCAGTGGGGGGAACCCCACCCCCGAAGTCATCCAGTTGTAATGACGTCACCCGGAAGTGATGTCATCACGTTGGGGACGTTGCCAGGATGATGCTCTAGCAATTGCCCCAAAACTCTATGGTACCATAGAGTTTTGGGGCGATTGCCAGAGTGGAGTGTCACCCTGGCAACGCCCCAACATGATGATGTCACTTCCGGGTGACATCATCGCGGCGCGTGCCGGGGAAGCTCCAGGACCGAGGAGGACTCCCCCCCGCCGGTAAGTCTCAACGACTTGGCAACCCTAGAGACGGAAGCAGAGGCAGCTCCAACACTTGGGACTTCCCCAGGGGTCGTTTCGTAGAAAACAAGATGCAAGAGCTCATTAGCATAACTCATTAGCATAACTTATTTGCATATACTACACCACCTGACATCACCGGAAGTATGTCAGAAGGCAAGAAAGAGAGTGTGAGAGAGAGAGAGAGAGAGAGAGAGAGAAAGAAAAAGAAAGAAAGAGCTGACAGCTACTAATCCAAGCCTCAGAAATACCACTATTCTGGGAGGATAGCTTCTGTGGTGGCTGAAGCCTTCAGAAGGCTGATTGGAGGAACAAGGACCTTTCCAGGGGGCGGGGTCATTTTGCTGCAGCCATGACACAAGCAGGCATTCCCCCACAGGTGGGGGCTGGCACCAACTCCCGGAGCTGCGCTCCCCCGAGCTCCTGCTCAAAATTATCCCTGGGTTTCCCCCAAGTTTGCAGAAAAAAATGTCTATAATCTGTACATGGCCCTAGTCTACAGATTTAAGTATCTGCAGATCTGGTCATGTTGAGAATTAGATATAGTAATGATACTCTCTCTCCCCGCCCAGTACATTGGTGATGGTCACACAGACAAAAAAAAAGGATCTGCAAAGTTGCCAAGTCCAGGTTGGAAAATACCTGGGGACTTTGGGGGTGGAGCCAGGAGAAGGTGGGGTTTGGGGAGGGGAGGGGCCTCAGCATGGTATAATGCCATAGAGTCCACCCTTCAAAGCAGCCATTTTCTCCAGGAGAGCTGATCTCTGCCAGCTGGAGATCAGTTGTAAAAGCAGGAAATCCCCAGGCTTGTCTAGGGTGGAAGCACTGATGTCTGTGTGGCTGCTTGGAGGAGAGGCCTGGCTAGGCTGATTTGACTGCTGATTGGACAACAGTTGCTCTTTTGCTTTCTGAAACCGGCTGTTTTGAACTGTAGGCTGGGAACAATGGAAAGGGGTATGATGTTTGGCCTGCAAAAAGTTCGCTTCTTTTCAGGTTCGCTAATTTGCCTTATGTGGAATGGATGTTGCCACAGCACGGGTCGGACCCTCACATTTGCTTTGTATTCACTTTCCAGTCCAGTCATGGTCAATTCCAACTGTTTCCAACTGAAGCCCACAAGGAAGCCTGTGACAGCTTGTAATCAAGACATGGGTGCAACAGCATTCCCTTGATGTTTATCTGGAATTCGGAGGAACACTGCTGTGGGACACAGAGGTTCCATTTTGCTATTGGGGTTGATGGGAGCCGCCTTGAGCCACGAGGAAAGGTGGGATAGAAATATTTAACAAATAGATTTTCACTGGCAGAGCTGTGTGGAGCCGCAAAGGAAAGTGTTTGAGGGAGAAGGCAAAAAAAAAAAAATTAGGACAGGAATGGCAAGGCAGGCTGACATCCCCATATTAGTAGCACTCCTATTTCTTGTAGCTTCCACCAGCCACCACAGTATCTGCTGTGTAGATCGGTGTGTGTGTGTGTGTGGGGGGGTTATTGAGGGTGGTGAGGCTTCTAAATGTGCAGACTTCACACTGTTTAAATGTGGCTCCCGACACTTGCCTGCAACCCTGCTTCCTTTGCCTGTTCGCATAGCAGATGGAAGAAGCCTCAAAGACTATGTCCAGAGACCTGGTGACGGTCAGACAACTCACAGCCAAAATCTCACCTTCTTTTCTCTGGGTTTGTTCTTCGGTATGTATTAAAGCGTGGACAAGGAGAAGAGGAAGCTTCCGACATGGATGCGACCAGAGAAGATCCACCCCCCTGACTCCACATGGAAACACTCTAGTATTCACTTTCTCCCAGTTTCTCCTGCTCTTCTCTTCACAGCAACCCCACTCTGATAGACATATTTTGGAACACGGGTACAATAAGGCACCATCTGGTACAGAAAGAATATACTTGCTCTTTTCCAAGAAGAATACGTGATTTTAAGGCTAGGAAAGATGTTTTAATTACAATAAGAGCGCTACCATCTCTCCTCGGCACTCGCAAGGAGAGGACAACCCTTCAATGACCCCTTTCCATTACTTTCTTTTATGACAAAATGCATTTGCGCACATGAAGACAGCCAGCCAATTGCAGGCTTCATGCATCACATAATTAATTACTCAATTTAATTACTTAATCGCTTCCAGTGATGCTTAATTGCACTTGGTTTTTTTAATTATGTGATTCAGGATAGTTTTCTGTTCATCTCCTCCGATCTGGCAAAGGAAATCCACATATGGAAACAGTGTGCGCAGCCAATAAACATATCCACCCATCTACGTGTTGGGGTGCCCACCGAAACCCCACTGAGCTGGCAGGATGAGTCCTTTGAGGAAGGGTGCATCTCCGCATCTAGGACCACTGGTGGTTTCTGTGCACAAACGGCTGCATGCAACTAGAGCCGCATCTTGCTAGTGTGGGGTAGTGGTTGGAGTACTGCACTAGAAACTGGAAGACTTGGGTTCAGATCTCCCCTTAGCCATGAAGCTCATTGGGTGTCCTTGGACGAGTCTACCTCACAGGGCTGTTGTGAGGATAAAATGGAAGAGGGGAGAACAACATAAACCATGTTGGGTCCCCTTTAGGAAGAAGAGGGGTATAAATACCAAAATTAATATGTGGTACCTCATGTGTTATTTAATAGAACAACAAGATTTTTGTATACCATTCTCAAATGTGCAAAGCATTTTATAAGCTATCTTGTTATCCTGACCGCAACCCTATAAAGTAAACACATATTCTGACCCTCCATATTGCAGATGGGGGTGCTGAGGGGCAACTGACTTGCTCATGGCTATCTAGTAAGCTTATGGCAGAGGTAATATTTGAAACTAAGGCCTTCTGAGTGCTCCGCTGCTAGCCACTACTACACCAGCTCTTTTATCTCCAGCTAAAGGGAAGGTAATGTATGTAGGACAGACCCAACTGAGACACCTCAGAGCAGCAAAGCAACCTAGGGAAAAAAGAATGATCCCTCGCATGATAAATCAGTACAGGAGAGGAAATAGAAGTGCCACAGTCAATAACTGTGCATTGATTTGGAGGCAGCAAGTCAGATTTCTCTCTAAAGCTCACACTTCCTCTGGCCTCCATACCCAGTATTTTCAACACCACCATACATCTAAATAACAAAGGCTATTCCTCAGCATCTTGCAATGGATGCATAGGATCTGGGTTTCCACCATTACACTGAAAAGCTAGTGACTACCCTTATTTTAGAATAAGAGTGAGTTCATACGGCTCTTTTGAGCTGCGCCAGGCATGAGTGTCCAGTGGATTTAAAGTGCACGTCCAGATCTCAACATCTGGGAATTGTGCTGCTTTCGTTAGTAGCCTGTCGATCCCCATCGGGGATCTGTACTTAAAAGATAGTAGTTAAAGTCTGGTCTAAAGCTGGCCAACGGGCCAATGTCAGACTTTCCACCATGAGGTCATTTTACCAGCACCCAATCAGCCCATAGGGATGGTCTCCAGACCATCCCAAACGGCTGCCATTTTAAAAAACTCTTAGCGATGCGCGCATAACTGCTTAAACATGTGATGTCCCCAGAGCTCTGTTCAAGCAATCCAAACAATGTTATGTTTCTGACAGTCCCCTAAACCCAATCAGCTTTATTAAGTGAAACAGTACCTAGAGGAAGGTACCGCTAGTGATGTTTTTACCATTTTAGTACGTGCATGCGCAGAAAAACAAGTATATGGTGAGGCGCCTATGTGCATGCACAGACAGGATTTTTTTTAAAAAAAAAAGCTGACTGCACAGCTCCTCACGGTTGATGCCACCTAGACAATCCACCGCAGGATTTACACATGGTGAAGCACTTCACAGGCGGGCTGTCTGGCTGGGCAACACTGGATCAAAAAGACCTAGCTCAAATTACAGCCGGGCCAATAGTGGGATTAGCTGCCCATATGAACACACTCTAAGACAGTCTTCCTTAATAAACCTGAACAAAATGTACTTTTTGAAGGTACTGATATGGAAAACATGGACTGACATAAATATAGACACCATGACAAATTAACACACACACACACACTATTTCCATATGGCTGTACCTCCAAAGACAGGTCCAGTCCTGATTGCTCATTTCACCCTGAATTTTGCAGCTTCCTGCTCTGTAGATGCATGTTTAGGGAAGCCCCGGCAGCCTCCCAGCCTCTCTGCAAAACTCCTGCTGTTCTCTTTTCAATAAGAAGCACCTGGGGACAGCCATGCTACTGTTTCCCCCCTCACACACTTTAAGATTTGGTGATATGCATACACTCAATACATGAAAGAGAACATATCCAAACTATTGGGGGGGGGGGGGAAATGAAAAACAAGCTCCACAAAAGGATCACAGAATGGCTGGGCATTGCTGTGGGAAAAGGGGACGGAAAGGGTGATTTATTTTTTTTTAAGTGAAGAGCCTAAGTAAAGCTATGTCTAGGTGAGCATTTCCTCACTCGTGTGCTACAGCACAGGAGCATCCAGGTTTACTGTTTTTGCATTTTAAAACATTTTTCATTTTAAAACATTTTAAAATTAACGGAAAGAGTTTACAAAATGGTGTGGTGGTAGACCACTTGAACTGCTGTTGGATGGTGAAAAGGTGGGGGGTATCAGAATTTGAATATATAAAACAGACAGTCATGGTGCGCAAACACATACATCACACCCATGCAAGCACTCCATTTCCTAAAGTACTAAACAGTGCTTTTGGGGTGCTTAAATAAAGCCATAGAGAGGGCTGCCAGGTCCTTTGCCACCACAATATCTACAGAAATCTATCAAAACTGAGACAGGCATCAACAATTGTGCTCCCTACACAGCAAGTGTCTGATTTTGCTCTACAAGTAGGTGGGAGAGACTGGGATGAAGGGAGCACTGGAGGGACAGGGTGGGCAGTATAACAGCTGCAGTTTCACTCGGGCCTCAGAGCATTAAACATTTACAAGTACCCCCCTGATCTTTGCTCTTGCGATCGAACCGCTAGGAGAGGAACTCTGAATGAGTTCTCAGGAATACACATAAATGGTCTGGAACATAAAACAACAATATATGCAGATGACCTTACTTTATGTGTCTCTGACCCTTTGACCTCCTTACCAAAAATCCAACATATTCTACACAAATTTGGAAGTGTCTCCGGTCTACACGTTACTCCTCAGAAATCAGAGATCTACCCTATCAATATATCATCTGACATCAGAATTCTGATAAAAGAAAAATGTCCATTCAAATGGGTTCAAGATTCATAGAGGCATATTCCCACTGACTTTAAAAATCTGTTATCCTGAAATTTCCACAACCCCCACAAGGAAATACAACATTGTCTCAAAAAATGGAATGATCTTAATTTTCCACTGCCTGATCGTCTTCACTTGATACAAAGCTTCATTTTTCCCAGCTCCCTGTTTCTGTTCAGAGCCTTGCCTATCCGGATTTCAGATAGAGACCTTAAAATCTGGCAGAACACTCTTACATCCTTTGTATGGGTGTACAGAAAATCGAGGATAGACCAACGCATTCTAACCAGACCCATATTGGGAGGTGGTTTAAACATGCCAAACCTGACTAAATACTATCAAGCAGTGCCCCTCTCCAATGCCTTGCAAATGATGCAAAGCATGCCTCCCAATAGCTGGATAGCTATTAAACAATCCTATGTTGTTCCACTCACTTTGAAGGAAGCCTTCTGGTGTACCAAGCAGCGAAGACCAAAACGGCACTTGGACACAGAATGAATATTTGCAAAAAACAGAAGAAATGTCTAATTACCAACATATCCCCTCTCTCACCATTCACCTATCAAGAGTGGGTCCCACCCAGCCAAGAACCGGGTGCATTCGAAGCATGGACACAAGCTGGCATCACCTGTCTTCAAGATCTTATGGATCATAGAAAAATTCTCACTAAAGCACAGATAGGGGAACTAATCGGTGACGGTATTCCATGCCTCTGATATTATCAACTAAGCAGTCTTTGTGGTCATCTAGGAGACGGTGGAGTGTTCAAAAGATCTAAATCGAAATTTGAAGTCCTTCTAAGATCATATTCCAACTCAACAAAACATACTGTATCGATGATATACAAAATAGCCCGTCAAGGCTGAAATATCAAACCGGTGGCAGAGAGATTTAGGGAAAGAGACTTTGAACTCTCAGTGGTCTTTGATATGGTCAACTCTAGCTAACAGATCAAGAATCTTTAATATCCAATTCCAATTTTAAAAATTGTTTCCCCGCTGGTACTGTACACCAGATCGTTTGCATCGTATAAAGGCTACTAATTCTCCAATGTGCTGGAAGAAGTGTGGAAATATTGGAGACTATATTCATTGTTGGTGGGGCTATCCCATCATTCAGAAATTTTGGAAAGAGGTGGTCATAGGAATAACTAACATCACATCACAATCACTCCCTATGGAACCGGACATTATCCTTCTACATCTGCAAGACCCATCACAAGTAGAAGAGACCATCTCGGTCTTAACAATGGTTTTACTGGTGGCAGCTAAACTCACTATTGCTACAGTTCGGAAATCATCAAAATCGCCAACGCTAGACGCTTGGAGAAACAAAGTTTGGGAACAATATGTCATGGACAAAATTAACACCACACTGTGCACAGAGACATAGAAAACACACTCCAACTTTGGCTGCGGTCACACGGCCCTTAAATGCGGGAGGAAGGGCTATTTCCTCCCACATTTAAAGGGGCCGTCCACAACGGCTGCAGAAAGTCCCACGCCAAAGCGGGCTTAAATGCGGGTTGCTCCCACATTTTCCAACCCCGGGAATATCAACAGTTTTCCCGGGTGTTGTGGGAGGAACCCGCATTTTAGCCATCTGGCCAGCCCTCTCTCACAATCATTGCGAGAGCGGGGCTGTCCAGATGGTCCCATCGGCCATTTTTTCCCCCTTTTACACTTGGGCAGTCAAGCACCCAAGTTGTAAAAGGGGGCGGGGAAACCCAAACTTACCAGGCGGCGGTCGGGTCCTTTGCCGCCAGTTCAACGGCCGCCGCCGCCTCTGCCGCTTCTGCGGTTGCCACCGCTTCTGCGGTCACCGTCGCTTCTGCCGCCGCCGCCACTTCCGCTGCCACTGCTTTCGCCGCCGCCGCTTTCGCCACCGCTGCTTCTGACGTGGCCGCTGCTTCTGCTGCCGCAGGGGTTGGGATGTGTAGACATCCCAACCCGCGGTAGAAAAATGCGGCCCCTTTAAATCCGGGAGGGCTCCCGGATTTAAAGGGCCCATGTGACCGCAGCCTTTGTTAAGATGTGGTTCCCCTTCGCACAGTACATGGCAAACCATCACTTATTACCGAACAATCCAATCTATACACCTTGGCTCCACTTTTAACATCACTAAGTTATTGAGATTTAAGTAGTTCTATGTTCCTTGGTTCACCACTTCCTAAAATAATCTGAAAGGTCAAGTGTTTTTTGTTTTTTCTTTCTTTTTTGTTGTTGTTGGGTTTTGAAGTTTATCTAGATATCAGGGAGGCAATGTAAAATGTGTCTGATTCACTTCTAGATTCTGTGTCAGGCAAATTACAGATTATGTCTTGAATGTTTCCATCCTTTACCTACACTACTGTATTTGATGTTTGACTTGCTTGTTAAATTACAGAACAAAATAAAAAATAATTTTTAAAAAAATTACAAGTACAGTGGGGTGGGGAGACAAGTAAAGTTCATGCAACAAGCGACATCGGAGTCTGTGACCATGACACCTGAGCCACCCCACAGCCCTTTTGCAGTCCACAGTTTACAGCTTCTTGTGTCCTTATGTGTCTGCCTTTATGTTAGAACCTGAGGTATCTTTAGCTTGACAGTGGGGTGGGGGGCTTAATTTAGTACAGAGGCTGGTCCTTTTGCCCATTAGCTCTGTTAAGAGTACAGAAGAAAAGAAGGGAAGAGGCACTCCAGGATTCTGCATTGAGGTCACAAATCCCCCCCCACGACAAACACGGAACAGGAGGCTCCTTCCGCCTTTGCATCCAAGAACAGCAGCCCCTCTGCTTTGATCTCATTTGCTCTGCCTCCTGCACTTTGATGGGCCCTTGATCAGCTAGGCACCCATCACATCTCTTTGCAGCAGCCGCCCCAGTTTGGAGTTTGGGTGCTGCCTTGCGGGAACCTTTCATCTGCAGAAGCATAGCAAGTGGCTGCCCATGCCTGCTGAGGAATGCCAGCTTTTCAGCAGCCTTCTGTAGCTGTGCCTTTAACAGCAGCTTCACCGATGCCCAATAGCAAACATTTATTTTTATGCTGTGAGAAGCTGATTCCACTGCTGCCCACAAGCAGGTGGCATTATTTCCCCTTTGGTCAGTTGGCAACTTTATGCCCACCTTAACAACCGGGAGAGAAAGGTGGAGTTTTGCATGACCACAGAGTAATTCAGGTTACCCAAATCTTACTCATTTGCTACACACCCTTTCTGTGAAGTGTGATAAGATATACCTACCAATGAGGCAGGGAAACAAACATGCAAAACTCAGCACTACACTGGCCATGTGTCAAAAGAAAGGTCAGGCCAATTTAACACTGGCCAGATAACCATGAACTTCAAGCCAAAGATAAGCTGGGGGGGGGGGGGGAGGGCTGGGATCCACTGCAGACAAACCCAGCAGCTACTAAATCAACTGCTATTGCCAGATGCAAAAAAAGAGCTTCCCGTATTTGGTTTTGAGTATATATATGTGCTCATTTATGCAAAATCTGGATGTGGTTCACCTACCACCTTTTTGTTTTGAACAGAAACCCTGAACCACCAAGAGGGCAGCTCAGTGAACTGGGGGAGGCAGACTCCCAGGTGCCTGAGAACACTCGCCTCAGCCTTACTGAATCAGAGGCTTTTTTCAAACTGCCTTTGTATTCTGTTTTAGTAACTGGTTGCGAATGGATTTTTTCCTGTTATTTCAGACAGACTCGTTTTAGTAACCCGCTGCTAGCAGAATTTATTTACCTGTTCATACAAACCCGCTTGCATCAGATTAGCAAAGCATGGTTTGAGGGAAACTGCTTTTTCCCATTTTCAACCCCTTCGTTGTGCTCCCGAATTGCTGTGGTGTGCTGTTTTATAATGTCCATAGCGCTTCCTACAATGCCGTCCCCCCCCCCCCCCCCGGTGCAATCTTCCGTGGACTTTTTTTTTACATTTTAAGTTGAGGGCTGTAGCGCCAAACCAATTGGTTTGGCACTATAGCACTTAACTTAGAACATTTAAAAAAAAACTCAGAGGAAAGTCGCAAAGGGGTGAAAGTGGCACTATTTGAAATGACCACAGCACTTCAGAGATAGTTCATTAATGGAAGGCAATTTGCTGTATGAAACCCCAGCCCCCTGTATCACTTTGCTTGAAATCGGGCCAACAACAAACAACATCTGGCTTAGAACAGTAACAAGAAGGGGGACCCGCAATACTCACGGGGGGGGGGAGTATTCCCCACAGCTCCTGGCCTGCAGAAGCAGGAGGAGCTCCACAGGAGGAAGCTGCACCAGGTAAGCCTTCTCCCTCCTCCCCCCCAGCACCGGCGAGGCTGAGCGGCTCACAACCGCTGGCCTGCCAAGCCTTCTCCTGCCCCCTCCCCGACAGCAGCGGTGAGGCCCACGGCTCACCAAGCCTTCTCCCACCCCCTCCCCAACAGCGGTGGCGGCAAGGCCTGCAGCCCACCAAGCCTTCTCCCACCCCTCTCCCTCCCCTCCCCGACAGCAGTGGCGAGGCCTGTGGCCCGCTGAGCCTTCTCCCACCCCCTCCCCGACAGCGGTGGCAGTGAGGCCTGCAGCCCGCCAAGCCTTCTCCCACCCCTCTCCCTCCCCTCCCCGACAGCAGCAGCGAGGCCTGTGGCTCGCTGAGCCTTCTCCCACCCCCTCCCCGACAGCGGTGGCAGTGAGGCCTGTGGCCCACCGAGCCTTCTCCCACCCCTCCCCCCACCAGTGGCAGCGAGGCCTGAATGGCTCACAGCCGCCAGGCCCGCCAAGCCTCCCCCCCAATGGCCAAAGCATTCTCTGCACATGCACAGGGGGATTTAAATTTCCCCCCAAAAGTTTTTTTACTTTTAGGATTTTTCTGCATACCTGGAGAGTCCCCCAAGTGTGCAGAAAAATCTCTCTGCCCCCCAAGTGCCCCCTCCATGTGGATTTAGATATCCACATGGAGGGGGCAACTTGGCTATTAGTATATAGATTTGAAAAACTTCTGTGACACCTTTCCATAGACATGCCGCTGCATCAGTCCAACAAGTACAACCCTACATAGCTGCACCTGGACTGAGCTGAAGGCGCTGTGTTCTTCAACAGCTGCATGACAGCTGCAGACCATATGAAGCTTTCCTGTTACTCAGTTTTTATCCCAGAAAAAGCACCCCCTGTTTGCTGTAGTGGTTAGGAGCACAGACTGTAATCTGGGAGAACCAGGTTTGATTCCCACTCCTCGAAATCCAGCTGCTGGTGTGACCCTGGGTCAGTCACAAGTTCTTTCAGAGCTGTTCTCTCATGAGCAGTTCTCAAAAGTGCTCTCTCAGTCCCACCTACTGCACAGGGTGTCTGTTGTGTGGAAGGGACTGTAAACTACTCTAAAAGTCCTTCAGGTATTGAAGGGCAAGGTATAAATCCATTCTCTTCTTCATCCAGTCCTGCCTACCACACATTTAAGAGCACAGAACCTTTCCCCATTTTTTTAAAAAAGACCAACTTTCATGCTTGCTTATCTGAAAGTAAGTCTTAATGAAAACAATGAGGCGTATTACCGAGAAGTAATGCACAGGCTTGCTCAGTAACCACCACCCCCCCCCCCGGTGAGATGCAGGTGCTTCTTCCAGGTCGCTTCCAAGTGCCCAGGTTTCCCAGCATCCCACAGCACCTAGGCCCAAGCTTGATACAAAACCTTCCCCACCTTTCCCGACCTTTTCCACGGGGCGCTCCTCGGTTAATTAATTAATCTCAGGCCAGCTGTAGGGCCCTGCCTTGCCCACATTGGAAGGAAATGAGTCTCCAGCCCCCTTTGCTGGCTGCAGCTGCCTTCCACTATGTCCCGCCTGGCTTGACCATCTGGGAAATCAGGCAGCCCCTCTTTCTGAGGTGTAATTGCATTTCCTCGCCTCGTGCACGGCTGCAGAGTTGACATGCTGTTTAATTGGTGTTTCTCTAATTCGCCGCTGGCCACGCTAATTGATGGCAGCAGTAAAAAGTGTGCTGACAGGAGGCGGCAAGAAGAGCGAAAGCCAGAGAGGAAGCAACGGGGTTCCTCCCTCGAATAGTTAAGATCTCTCTTGCCCTGACTCTTCTAAGCTCAAAACCGTTTTGGCCACCATTTATCAAGGGCATCTACCTTGGGAGTCCCTTGCTCCTGCCTTTCAGTGTTGTGATTATTCCTTAGGAGCACCTGTCTCTGCCCAAGTTTTTATTTCTATGAGTGACTGTTGTAAACAAGGGGGGAAAATGGGCTTGTATCAGGGCCAGATTAACCATTAAGCAGACTAAGCACGTGCTTAGGGCACCAGGGCCAAAGGGGGCACCACAAAGTTGGGAAAAGGGTGAAAAGAAAAAACCCCGATGAAGATTTGTAAAAAAAATAATAAAAAAGATAAAACCAGTGCAAATTGATCATGATGCACCCTAGGGTTATCTTCTATTTTTTGTTGGCGAGGTGCAGTGTCATAGGCTATGTTTAAAAGTAAAATGCATGTGTTTAAAAGTAAAATGATGGAGCCAAATTCAGTTGTCATTGACAGTCATTTCAGTGACCCTCTCTGCCCCTTTTTAATTTCAGCCCGATGTAAACGTCAAAAATGAAGCATGTTCAGTTGAATGGTGCGCAAAAGAGAAAACGTGCAAAAGACAATGAGCAAAAGAATCTGTCTGTTGTAGCCAAGACAGGAAAGCTGACAGATTTCTTCTTACAAACTGCAGAGAAAGATGATCCAGATCAAAAACCAGCATCAGTCTTCAGAGACAGGAAGTGAATCAAATCTATCTCCTTCATAAGAAACAGGCTGTGTCGGTGCAAGGCCAGATTTTCATGATTACATTGCACATGATGAAGTGCCACAACCTGGACCTACTTCCACGAGAAAATGTGTAAATGCTTTTGAACTGTCCAAGGAGTTTAGAGAACTGACCAAGGATTAAATGAACAAAGCTAAGGACCCAGGGTTGTGGGGTGAATTTTATGGTGATGATGTGACTTATTGGGTTGCTTGTTGACCCAGTGAATGTCAGCACCACAATGGGCCATTTGACAAATCATGTCGCAATTTCATCAGTGGGAATCCAAAGAGATACTGTTCACAGAAGATATTTTTTGGAATAAAAGCCAATGGTGAACACTGCAAGAAAGAATGGCTGTTGTACTCTCATTCAAAAAGATCAGTTTACTGTTTTGTTTGTAAACTATTTGCGCCCAAAGGGTCAACACATTTTGCTAGAAATGAGGGATTCAGTGACTGGCAAAACACTGCTGTAATTGACAACCATGAAAAAAGTACAACTCACCGAGATGCTATGTTGACATATTTAACTTGGAAACAAGGCTTAGGCTTGACACAGCCCCTGGAAAAACAAATTGAAGAGGAGGACAATTACTGGGAGAATGTGCTTTGATGTGTTGTAGCAGCCATTTGCATACTGGCTGAATGAGGATTGGCATTCCGAGGAAAAGTGGAAAAATTTGGGTCTCTCAATCATGGGAATTATTTGGGGCTACTCACATTGATAGGTTGGTTTGACCCATTCTTGGCTGCTCACATATCACGGTATGGCAATGCTGGAAAAGGCAACCCTTTGTACCTGTCCAAAACGATATGTGAGGAACTTATTGAGTTAATGACAAAGAAAGTGCACTCTGTCATTATTGACGAAATTAATGTTTCTGGATACTTCAGTCTGTCTGTGGACTCAGCGCCTGATGTTTTGCATGTTGACCAGCTGAGCATAGAGCTCAGATACTTGCAAGATGGACAGCCAGTTGAACAATTTATCACATTTTTGGAATTACAGAACCACACTGATGAAGCTATGGCACAGCAGGTGTTAAAGTACTTATGTGATGGTTGTAAATTAGATTTTGCTAAATGCAGTGGGCAGTCATACAACAATGCTGCCAACATGTCTGGACATTACAATGGTATGCAGCAAAAACTTTTGGATGCAAATCACTGCCATTTAAGTACCCTGTGCAGGTCATTCACTAAATTTAGTTGGACGAAGTGCTGTGGATTGCTGTCAAGTTGCAGTAGATTTCTTTTCCACTGTACAACTGCTCTACACATTCTTTTCAGCCTCAACTGCTTGGTGGAGAATTCTCAAAGATGGCATTGGAAATGAAAAAGTGTTGAAATCACTTTCAGACACCAGATGGAAAGCACATGCTGTGGCAACTGCAGCAATTATCAACTCTTTCTTCAAGATTCTGGAAGCTTTGGAAGATTTATCAGATGACCAGTTGCAAAAAGGTGACACTAGAAGGGAGGCAAAGAATATTGCAAACAAGATGCAAGAACTGGAATTCGTGTTCATGCTGAATTTTTGGAATGAAACTTTATAAAAGTTCCTTAGAACAAGTCAACTTCTTCAAAGTGAAAATGTGATCTAGCAAACATGTGCAGATTTGTATTCATCATTGGCAGACCAGTTTCGCACATCAAGAGATGAGTTTGAGAGATTTGAATCACTTGCAAAGGAAATGCTCCCTGATGTAGAATACAAAGCAACTCAAACGTGTAAGCATATAAGAAAGAGAATGCCCAACGATGGAAATGCACCAGAGGTCATTCTCGGTGCCAGAGACAAATTATGTATCTCCACTTTTTATGTAATTGTTGAAAAGTTAGAAACAGAAATGAGGAGGAGACGAAAGGTGTACACTGAAATAGCAGACAGATTCTCTTGTCTGACAGATGTTCCTAATGCCACCCAACAAGGTGCTAATTCCCAATTATCAGAAAGTGAAAGGTACTCAAAGACTTGTGAGACACTCAATGATGCTTATCCAGATGACACGAACAACACTTTGTCTACAGAGCTTCAGCAGTTCCATTCATATGTTCTTCATAAGTTTAAAACAACCAAGAAAACATCTTTCATTCACATGGAACTTTACAACACAATTACAGAAGACAAACTGGAGAGCGCCTTTCCAAATATTGAAATTGCCTTAAGAATATTTTTATCATTAATTTGAATTAATTAATTTGAATTCAAATTAATTAATCTGAAGAGCTCTGTAAGCTCTTGGAGGATTGGCTACATCAGGGGTGTGTGGCCTAATATGCAAAGGAGCTCCTGCTACGAAATGAGCCCTGATTAACTGTTTAATCCTTTGTGTACCTTTTACCACAGTATCAAGCGAGAGGCCTGCTGCTGCCCCTTCCATACGCACTGGTAACCGCACTGACTCTTCTCCCACCTGCTGTACAAAGGCAGCATAAGGGGGAAAGTGGTGAGACTGGCAGGAGACGGTTGTGGCCAAATGGTTCTGCCACTCAGCATTCCAAATGCCAGAATCTTCCCTCTGGAGGTAATTTGAAGGAGAAGGGGTTATGTATGTGAACACTCTAGAAGTAATTAATTGATGCAATAGCACAGACCAGCCAATTGTGTCTTCTTAAACAAACTTCACTAATGAGAAAGGAAGCAGGACGAGATAATTCTGTTGAGAGAGCGTGAAGGAAACGTGGCTCAGAAGAAAGGAAAGTTTTCCTCCAAAGCCCTTAGAAAGCTGTTGCCAATCAAAGTAAGCAATTCTTGGCCAGAAAGACTCTCAGTAGAGTGATTCTGTATAAGATAGTGAGCTCGGTCTGTTCAATGCACACTGCTGAGTAGCATCAGCAATAAATAAATAAATAAATGATGGATTCCTGTCCCCATGAAGCTATAGTTTAAAAGTCAACCGTGCGGCATGGTGCAGGAGAAGACTTAACCCCTCCTTCCCAGCACTGCAGCCCCTAATTCCTATTGGGCTGTTTTAGGGCCAAACATCATAGAAGTGTTTCCAAACACAGAACCTGAATACCACGTGTAGTTGGATCTCAATACATTATGCCGAAGGCTTAGTGGGAAAGGTGAGCTTTCAAGAAGGATGGATGACCTTTTAAAAACATGGATTTTCCCCTATAATATGTCCAACAGATATGCATAGCAGTTGGGTCTAGCTTTCTTTGCTATCAGCACCATGAATTTTCATCATCTCTACATTCATTTCTATTTCCATCAGCTCTGTTCATGTATTTATTTAATTTACTTTATTTATAGCCCACCTTCCTCACTGCAACTTAAGACAGATGACAGAATTTTTAAAAACGCAAACATAAGACATCCAATGAAAAACGCAATGGAACTGGGACTACGGAATCAGTAGAGGATGTAAACAACAAACTGCCTAGGCAAGATACAGTGGAATTATTACAAGGTAGAAGACAATGCAATAAAAGCAAGATGGTATGTGAAAGAGTAATCATAGGGGTCTACAGTCCTGTTTTGGTTGTAATATTTTAATTCTCCATCCAATTTGACCGAAATTGTCAGGCATTCTACCCCTCATTCAATGGATCCATCCTGCAGAAGATAGAAGAAAACACCCCCATTTAGAAACAAGTCCTTCACAGCCCCCCAAGTAGGCAAAAGAGCATGGCTTGGGAAGGGAGATGCACTACTTGCTGTTTCCCCATGTTGTTGCTTCTCAAATCAGGATCCATAGAAGCAGCAAAGCTGGCTGTGGCTGGTAAAGTTGAACCATGTGGAAAGGACTGGAGCAGGGTACAAGATCTTACCCTCTGAGAAAGGGATCATTAAAACAGGATAGGGTTTTGATTGGGTACACATAAGGTTTCCCTGACACAACAAACAGCAGCTCCCCAGGACCTAAGGCTTAATCCTCTTCTCCCCATGTCTCCGCACACCTGGGAACTGAGTTCCCACTGGGGGATTCACGGCCCACATCTGATAGTCCTTGTGGCAGATTCGGATACAATGTGAGGACTTAGGTGATGGGAAACAAACACCAGAATGAGAGCATTTGTGTAACAGTGTCATCCTAAGCAGACTGAAGTCAATGGACTTAGAAAGGTGGTGTAACTCTGCTTTGGATGGCACTACAAATCACTTTCAGTCTGTGCGCACTGCAAGAAGTGATATATATACACATGAAAAAAAACAACTATGTGGGTGCCTTAATCGTTAAGAGTATCTCACTATTTTGGTGTATTTAAAAGCAGCCACTTGGCCTTTCTCCTACCAGCCAGGCGGCCTCCAGTAAATCACACCCAATGGACATGACCATGCAATAAAAACAGTAACACAAACCTCTCGCATATGGCAGGTTGCAAGAAGGTTTCCCCAGGTGGGCCTCTTATAGCCAGTTTGGTGCAGTGGTTAAGTGCACGGACTCTAATCTGGGAGAATCGGGTTTGATTCCCCACTCCTCCACTTGCACCTGCTGGATGACCTTGGGCAAGCCATAGCTCTGTACCAGCTGTTCTCTCAAGGACAGTTGTCTCAGAGCTCTCTCAGCCCCACCTACCTCACAAGGTGTCTGTTGTGAGGAGGGGAAGGGAAAGGAGTTTGTAAGCCGCTCTGAGACTCCAAGTGAGTGAAGGACGGGATATAAATCCAATCTCCTCTTCTTCTTCTTCTTCTTCTTATAATGCCCCAGGCACCAGCTGAGCTTGTGGGCCTCTGCAGGCAGCTGTGATGGGGACACACTTCCTCCCCCTAAAAGAAAGGATTTCTTTGCGTGTGCTGCAATTAAGCATCATAATACAAAGAATGATGAGCATGCAGCACACCCACTTGTGGGAGAGTAACACATAAGAACTCACTATTTGTGCAGACTGCAGTTCATCACAGCAACAGACACACGGAGGATACTAGAACTAGTGCTAAAGGGAATGTGGGGGTGGAGGGAGCTTCCACTATTGAAATAGCAACATTTAGGGGAAATAACATCTTACGTATGTCAAACGATAACCAGCCCTCTATTAGAAAGACCATTATTGCCAAGTATGAAATTGAAGCTACTCCCCCCGCCCAGTTATGGTGCATCCCCTCTTTTCTGCAACTATCTCTGTATGTGTTTGTATACGCACACACAATGCTAAAACAAGGAATGGTTCCTTGAAATAAGGAACAGGTAACCAGCCTGCTTGTAGCTCAAGAAGGAAGGGATGCCAGGATCTTCTGAACGGCCCAACCACACTGCTTTGAGGATGTCTCTCTCTCTCTCTCTCTCTCTCTCTCTCTCTCTCTCTTTCTGCCTCTGAATAGCGCAGGTGTCCCTGTTGATATGCAATTGGCCTGTGCTCTCCGTAGTCAGTGCGCCCGCTACCTCCAGGCGCAGCAGCTATTTAATTACTGACACGGCCGCCCCTTCATGAAATTCAATCCCATCGAGGGCAAGTTGATGTTTAATGGTGTCTGGGCTGGTCTCTGCACGTGACAGGCAGGCAAGTGTAGGAGAAAACAGCCTGTCCTTCCCAGAGGGACAGAAAGCAAAGAGATTATTTATTCTAATGAATTGCACTCACTTGAGACCCACTTGAATAATTTACCAGCCCTCTACCATACCAAGCTCTAGGAAAAGACAATGTTTGCAAGGCCAAAGCTTCTGCCTTCCTTCAGTGTCCCTTGCCTCTCTCTCTGACAACTTGCCTCTTACGAAGCCTAAATAAATCTTACACGGGTTGTGGAATTCCCCCCTCCCCTGGAAGTATGGCGAGTACCATACCTGTTGGCCTTTCAGCCTAGATTAAAGACATCTTTATTTTCAAAGGCCTTTGAAAACTGATTAAAAAAAAAAATCTGCTGGGCTACTGTAGCTTCTAGATGTTTATTATCACCTGTACTGATTTTCATTGCTGCTTTTATAGTTATTTCCCACTGTTTTGCAATCCTTTACTGATGCTTTTGCTCTCTTTATTGCTGTTCATTTATTTTTATTTTTGATGTATTTGTTTTAATGCCTGTTTCAGTCCTGTTATTACTTTGAACTTTGGAATATGTTATGATTAGGATTGCCATCTTTCCCACTGGATACGGTAGTTGTGCCATTAACAGCAACCCGATGCACAGACCTTGCGAGTAGCCATCCATGATGTGAAAAAAATGTCACAGTCTAACTATTTCTGCATATCAAGCTATTGTTATAGACACAAGATCAGAGCAGAGATCCCTCCCCCGGTCATCTTGCAACTGCAGCTGTCCGTGAGGTTGCCGCATGTTTGGCTGATCCTGTACTTCAACAGCCATGGAACACACAGAAAGGAAGGCATCAAATGAAGGCTGTAAAACTTGATTTAGTAGAATAACTGTATGAAAGAACACTGAGTACATCCCTACTAAAAACAGCCCTGGTGCTCCCAGACATCGGCTTGAGAGAATCCCACTTGTGCGCATCCAAAGAATTCTGCCCCAAGTGGATCAAAGCAGAAAGAATACCCTTTTTGGAGCATCACCACCACTGCCCCTCAGCTTCCTAGGACAGCAGCAGATACACTCCGATGCACAGTTGCCAAAGGCCTATCCCTTGAGAGCTGACCCTTCTCGGAACTCCCAGAATTTTCGTGGATGGTTGCTGTCACAGAAACTGCACACCTCCTTTCCTAGATGATTTATTCTTTCAGCAGTGGTTGAAAAAGAGCTTTTCTGTCACAGTTGCCTCTGTAGAATTGGTATGCTCAAAACCAGCTAGTTCAATTCTTATTAGATCCCTCCATAACACACAACACTACAGTCCAATTGTTGCTAAACCTAACAGCACATTTTATTAAGGAAAGTGTTGGGACTGCATGAGTGTGACAGACAGCAAGTAAACTAAACACAACACTACAAGCTACAACACTACAAGCTACGTCTAAAACCCTACAAGCTACAACATAACAAGCTACAACACTACAAGCTACATCTAAAACCCTGACCATATCTGTCTTGTGTTTGGTATGCAGGCTTTAAGCATTTGACAAGCCATAATAAATGGCTGTGTTTGGTGGGCCACAGAATGATCCAAATTAGGCTTCCCCAAATTTTGCTGCTTTTAGGTCTGAATTTCATGTCTGCTGTTCCAGTAACTGAATTCCAGCATCACATGTAGTTTAGCCTTCAGCGGACCCTCCCTTCTGACCCACTGTTGTTCAGTTCCTATTAACAGAAGCTTCCTTAATCAGTGTACTCCATTTTCCCTTCTCCTAGTTTAGGGTTGCCAATCTTCAGGTGAGGCCCAGCAATCTCCTGGAGTTACAACTGATCCCCAGACTACAGAGGTCTGTTCCCCTGAGGAAAAAATGGCTGCTTTAGAGGGTAGACTTTATGCCATTATACCCTCTGGTCCTTCCTCTCCATAAAGCCTGTGTCCCCAGGCTTTACCCCCATATCTTCAGGAATTTCCCAACCTGGAGTTAGCAACCCTGTCTACCTACAAGTGTCCTAGGAAGAAATTTGGCCACATCTCTGAAGAATGCACAATGTGGAACGACAGCATGTGTTTGCAGTTAAGGTGCAATGATTGCCTCTGACTAAGAAATGTCCTTCTTTCTAGGCTTTCCACCAGGATAGGAAAACCAAAACAAGCAACACACCATACGAAAGTCTACAGTAAATACCCAAGGCTAGGTCCTATAATATACCCATGCCATGTCAGTGCTTGGTTGTTGGCATTTCCTTGTGTGCATGTTCACTGACAGGGCTACCTATATAAAGCTTGTCACATTGTTGTCAATGTTCTCATAGTGCTGGGATATAGCACATGGTTAGACATGCCAGGAACCATGTTTGATAGATTGGACATTTTCCTCCCATGGTCATATACCCAGATATTCTACCCACCACTGTGCCGCTAGGGTAAGGCACGCCAATCTTTTGGAGCCTCTGGACATTTTTAGAATTTTGAGAACAGGGAATAGGTGCCACCACAAAATGGCTGCTGTTGAGGTCCAATCAAAATCTGGCTGCCATGGGGTATTGGGGCCACTCACAAAATATTAGGACGTTGCAAGTCAAGTGCCCTTCTATTATGAAGTCAGTTGTTTCTGGGTCCTCCGGTTCCACTGAAGAACCTGGCAGGAAAGCCAGGATCAGTTCTTTGCCTTGGGAGGAGACACTTTGAGAAAGAAGTAAATGAGCAGCAGGAAACCCATCGGCAGGCACTATAGTGCCCGTGAGCGCCTTTTATAAGATCCATGGTCCGTATTATAACGAAGGCACAGGCTACATAACCTCTGGGATTAAGTGTGGAAAATATCAGAGCTCCTTCAAGTGGTATAGTGTAGCTGCGTGAGAGGTGGTTCCATCTAAGCCGTTGTCAAAAACTGCACAGTTTCTCAGTTGGGGAGACACAGTTTAAGCACAGAAGCTCAGATCTTTAAAAGAAAGGAGATGAGTGGCAGGAGCCCAGCTGGCCTTTGTCTATCAATTACCAGGCATGGGGGGTGCCTTTTAATTCTTCCTGGAGTCTGATTTATACTGTCATGCTCTCCTCGCTTCCTGCCTGAGTTGATTCCTTTTGGAGGAGAGATCCCAGCTGTTTTGTGGCATTTTTGTAAAATTTGCTTTATTTACCACTGCACTGGTAGAAGCAAATAGGCACCCCACAGGGCAACAGGGATGCTACCCCACATCAGATGCTCTGTCCTCTTTATCGAGGCTTGATGGGATGTTATTTACCAGGTGGTGTTATTTACCTCCATGCCACAAAAAGCTTCAACAGCCTATTTCCATACATTAAACTTCTATTAAGGGGGCAGAATATATTTTTTCTCCAGGCTGTTGGCAATCCTGTAAATTGACAGAGCTCACAAGGGACCACCTCCTAACAATTCACATCTAGCGAGGAGCATTAACAAGTTTCCGTCAAATGCTGGGCTTCCACCAGGCGAGTCATTTCAGGCCAAGCCCATTCACAGCCATCCAGCATCAAAGGTACAGCGCTTTTTATACCATTCTGCAGTCAGTTGCAGTTGGAGGTATTGAAGCGATACTGCTCTTCCCTCTGCTCCTAGAAACTGGCCTCTGAAGCCCGGGGGATGAAAGAAGTTAACGGCTACACTTAAGATTGTATTAATTTACAAAACCAAACTCAATTACATAAAAGCCATTTCTGTGCTAATGGCCTACAGACAACAGCTACTCAGCAACATGGTTGAATTTCATAAGCTTAAAGAGCTGGGTGGGAATGTTTACAGACACATTGTATGGATCTGTGAAGTCATAGATTTTGGTGCTCTGAGTAAAGCCATGCTTAGGGTGATAGTAGAAGTAATATAAAATGAGAACTCACAGAGCTCCCTTCAGCTTCACATCTGAAATTGCATGCATTGGGTTTTTATTAGCTGCATTTTTAATGGCTCGTTTTTATTATTTTAGCTGGTTTTATTCGGTGAGCTGCATTGAGCAGATCTCTGAAGAGCAGGGTTGCTAACTGCCTGGAGAAAAAGCATCCTGTCCCTTTAATTGTGGGTTAGTAGGATTTATTTACCTCCATGCCATGAAATGCTTCAGCAGTCCATTTCTACACATGAACCTTCTGTCAAAGGCATGGGGCATTTTTCTCCAAGCCTATTGGCTACCCTACAGAGATGGCATATATGGGAACAATCCTAAACAGGTCTGTTCAGAAGTAAGTCCCATTTTATTCAATGGGGATTACTCCCAGGAGAGTATACTTTGCAGCCTAAATGTTTTAAATAAAGAAATAACTGGAATACATACCAACAAATTGAATGTACCCTGAGGCACCGACCACTGGGGCACCAACCACTGAAGGGAGGTAACATAATGCAGAATGGAAAAAAACCTGGAATAAAAAGAAGGTTGAATTTAATTTTAGTGCAGAATTGCTTGGAAGACACCACGGTGAACATGGATTAAAAGAAGAGTGTGGAAAGGGCCTTTGTTTAAAGTGCAAACTGTTCAGGAGACTGGAGTGAGGTTTGTGACATCACAGGTGTGCCACCCAATCAGTGTCTTGCACATGTGGCTTCCCCTTTAGAGGTGTAGAATGTGGTTTTTCAGAGCATCAACATAGGGAAAGTACCTATGGACTGAGCACTGTCAGAGTGCTTACAAAGTGGCCCCACTACTTTTAAAAATGGTACGTGTGGTTTTACCCATAAACTTCCCAAAACAATCTAGAATTAAAGTCTTGTTTAGAAGCAGAACAGCAAAAAAAATGTGGTAGCTGAAGCAAGGGAAAGCTGGGCTTGTCCATTATAACAGAGCAAAAAACCTCCAGAGCAGAAGCAATGTGTACCCAGATAACGTGCCTATTCAGGACAAACACAGTCGCAACCCAGAGAATTATGTAAAGGGATTGTAAGAAATAAGAAACTGATTAGGAAATAGAGTCCATTAGCCACAGTTAATCAGAGATGAGAAAATTACAGGTAAAACTCCCAAGGGAAGACTAGCAGTTTTCTACACAGCTGCTGATGATGGAAAGTTCAAGAGCGTTTTGGAAAGTGCCTGCTCTCTCTCTCTCTCTCTCTCTCTCTCTGTGTGTGTGTGTGTAAAAGAGAGAGAATGTGTGGACTCACTGATATCCATGCACCTTGCTGCATTTGTTCCCTTCAAGAAGATGAGAAGTTAGCCACTCCAGCATCACAAAATGGTGAGCATCAACTATGCTATATCATACTACAAGTGAAGGATGGCATAAAATGATGGATGCTTGAACCTTCACTGGCTTGGCTAGCAACCTGATTGCAAGTTGTACTCACTGAATGCTTGGCAAACTGTTCGCTTGGGCCCAAACAGTTTGTATATGTCTGATTGTGGGGAAATTTCCATTGTGTATGCCATGATCATATATTGCTTTGAAACAGGTGCCCCCCCCCCCCCCCCCCGGTCAGGCTTTCAGCTCTGGTTGCTTCCACTGCCCCATTCACAACTCAACACAATTTTTAAAAAACCCAGCAACCCATAAACCGTGCTGTGAGTTCAAGAATCCACAGACTACTGGAGCCCAATGAGTCACCAGGGATTTTGTTCCTGTGTGTCAACAAACCTTCAAGAATAACATATGAGACAAAGCAGAGGTCTGGAGTATGAGGAAAGATCAGCAGAAATCACCCTTGAGTCTTCAGAACTGCATGGTTGGATCTATGCAATCATTTCATACCCTGGAAATCTTGTTGATCTCAAAGATGCTACTAGGCTCGAATCTATCTCTGTTTCACAGTTAGCTCCTTACTAGTGAGATGTCTTCCTGTTTTTCTAATGGCACAGTGTTTATTAATCACTGGTGAATTGGCCAGATCTAAATCAATCTATGCATTGCATTCTTGCACTGCCTAATGGGAATTGTAGTATTTGTAGTTTCTGAACCTGTATCAATGTCATAAATACTGTCAACTGCATGGATCAGAAAAAACCAGCATGTACATTCTTAGGTCATTTTGATGATACATCTGAGTGTACAGAGGTGGCAGACAGCAAGTCATTCCTTAAATAACAAATGGGTCACTTGAGTGACCTGACCATGACCTGTGGGGGGTACAGAATCCACCCACCCACCCCCAAGCTCCAAGGTAGAAGTTACACATGTATTTTATTTACCAAGGCACAACCTGCCAGTGAGCCTGCAGCAAAAGCAGTTCTGCATGGAGTCAAAGCCACTTAGAACAACATTTGAGTAAGACTTTGAGCAAGATCATCAGGGTGATCCAACGAGGGGTGCCTTTTGTGTGTAAGTGAGCAGTTTCAGCAGTGACAGCTTGAACAGCAACCAGGTTCACTCTGAAGTTCTCAGCATCCCTGATGAACATAATTCTCTACACATACAAAACTAACATCAAGGGGAACTGTAGGGTAGAGCGCTTTCGCTTTCCCCTGTCATGTTATTTCCTATGTATATACCAGGTGTGGCCAAACTTGCTTAACGTAAGAGCCACACAGAATAAACATCAGATGTTTGAGAGCCACAAGACATGAACAAATATTACACACATGTTTTTATTGGAAAATATGTGAATTTTCTTTTTATTAACATTAAATGGGACTGCCAAAAATAAAAACAAAAGGGGAAAAAACAGACATTGATAATGATATTTATTTGTCCAATGATATTTATTTGTTTGCTAATGATATTTATGTGTCTAAAACAGAGGTGGAAAGAAAGAATGAAAGAGGTGGAAAGAAAGAGAGAGAGAAACAAAGAAAGCAAATAGATGGGGAAGGGAGGAGGAGGGATGAAGGAAGACAGACAGAAAGAAAGAGAGACAGCAAATAGATGGGGAACCTACCAGGAGCCGGACAATATGTGTGAAAGAGCCACATGTAGTTCCCGAGCCACAGTTTGGCCACCCCTGGTATCCACCATTTTACATGGAAAAGCAGTGATTCAGTGGAGGAGCACCATGTCTGCATGAAAAACATCCCATTCCCTGGCATCTCCAATTAAAGGACCTCAGACAGCAGGGCTGTGAAAGGTCTGTCTCTTGTCTGAAACCCAAAGATTTGCTGCCCATCAGAGTAAACAATACTGAACTAAGTGGACAAATAGTTTTGCCATCCTACCTGCTCTGCGTATGAGAGAGGCTTTTGGCTTGCAGCCACTTCCAGGTGGTGCTTTACTGCAGTTTTCAGCAGTGAATTGATTCAGCAACAAAGATGCACAGTGGTTTTGCGAGTCGTTGGTAGTGCTTCCATCATCTCAAGGACACAGGTAGACCCAGAAGACAAGCAGGAATAAAATAAGTGTTTTGTTGTTGATTGCACGGGTCTACCTTTGACCTTAATCTTCCAGAGAACTGCTGTAAATAACAGTGCCTCGCAGAAGTGTCTACGATTGTTTCTGCTGTTCCCATAAAGCAACAGTGGTAGCAAGGGGAAACTCATCCTACTTGCTTGCACTGGGTGACGGGAGAGCCCAATGGGACATTCTTTGATGCATTACCAAATGGTGGCCCTTCCTCACATAAAGGTACAGTCTTGAGTACTGGAAAGAGGGAGTTTGGCCAGTCAGGAACAGAGGGCTCTTGCTGAAGGACCTGTGGTTTGAGAGGAGGAGAATGCAGTTCCCTTCCTGTTCTGAAGTCTCCTCCTACTCCCTCTGCCACAGCAGAGCATCAGTGCAGAACTTCAGCTGCACAACAGTGTGAGATCCAGGTTCAGATCCCAACTCTGCCATAGAAGCTTGCTGGGTGACCTTGGGCCAGTCACCCACTCTCCCCTATTTCACAGGGCTGCTTGTGAGGATAGGATGGAGGAGAAGCCACCCTTGGAGTTTCTTGGAGGAAGCATACTAAAAAAAAATTAAAAGGTTGTATTAATGATCCATTGATAATAGCCCACTGAGACCGAATATTGCACTAGTATTGTGCTCTAGCGTTCATTCGTGACTGGATTCTCCTGAGTGTTCAAACCAATCCAGTTTAAGTGGTTGCTTTAGCGCAACTTCTGGGAAGGTGGTGATGCAGCCTAATTTGATTCAAAGGCTGAGAACAATTTCCAGTGAATGAATCTGCTTTACCAAGTCTGACCACAGGTCCATCTAGCTCAGAACCATCTTCTCTGTTAGTGACTCTCTGGCAGCTACCAGCACCTGCTGCCCAGGACCCTTTTAACTGACGATGCCAGGGATAGAACCATTGGCTTTGGGGCAGCTGCCACAGGCCCCGCATTGGGGGGAGGTTCATACCACCAAGCTGCCCTGGCTGCCTGCAGCCGCTGCTGCCCGCTCTGCTGCTGTGACTGCTGAGGTGACAATGAGGGGCTTCACTCAGGCAGCCACTGGCAAGGAACAGCCAGGGACAGGTGCTTATCTCTGGTCAGCCTCCTTTGGATAGCCCTCTCTCTTCCTACAGTGTCTGCTCCAGGCTCAGCCAATCTGCTGCTGTCCTGCTGCCCTCTCGCTCTTTTGCCAGGCTTTACTTTCTCTTCAGAGGAGCAAGAGCTGGGAGCTTGGCTCTGTCTGCCCCAGTGAGGAACAGGCAACCTTCCATCCACTCCTTGGGAGAAGTGTTTTCTTTGCTTGACTCAGTGCAGGTTAGTGCAGATTGCCAACCTCCAGGTGGTGACTGGAGATCTCCTGGAGTTACAACTGATCTCCAGGCAACAGAGATCAGTTCACCTGGAGAAAACGACTGCTTTGGAAGGTGGACTTTATGGCATTGTACCCCATGGAAGTCCCTCCCCTCCCCTTCCCAAACCGCACACTTCTTGGGTTCCACCCCCCCCCCTCCAAATCTCCAGGTATTTCCCCACCCAGAGCTGACAACTCTGGTGCTGATGCGTTTGCTTAAAAAAAGAAGTGCATGATTTCCTTCCCTTCTCTGACGTTTGCCAACCTCCCGATGGGGCCTGGAGTTCTCCTGGAATTACAACTGGTCTCCAGACTACACGGATCAGTTCCCCTGCGAAAAAAAAGGGTAGTCTCTGTAATATCATCTCCCTGCTGAGTTCCCTCCCCCAAATCTCTGGGAATTTCCTAAGCAAGAGTTGACAGCCCTGTCCTCTACACCAAACCCTGAACCCATTGGGGCAGAAGGGTTAATTAATGAAGTTTATTGCAAATATTCCTCCATGGTGGAACTCTCTGCCAGAAGACATCTGTGCCCTATGGGAGTTATAACCTTTCCTCAGGGCATGCAAGGCAGAGATGTTCCGTCAGGCATTCAGTTGAGGACAGCAACAAGGATGGTGTAACATCTGGCACTCTCATATACTCCCCTATTGTGTTCTAATGGCGACCGCGCATGCGGTTGGAGATTGCACACATGGTCAGGCAAACTACCGGAGCTTTGCACTGGTAGACAATAGCCCATGCAGATCATAATTTGGGCCAACTGGCTCCACTGGATCCTAAAGGTGACCTATCATCAGAGGTGTCTTGTCAATAACCCTATCACGAGGATTGGGTGTGACCGGGGGTGTGGTTTGTACCTGCATATAAGCAGACACACACACACCCGAGTCCAGCTAGCCAGTTCGTGTTTGCATGCTTTAAATAAACTATGAGCTGATTTCACTCACCGTGTCTGGACCCAGGATATTATATCCCCCCATCCCTTGCAACCCCTTCCTTCAAGGAGGCTGGGGAGCTGGATTTTTTCCCACCAGCAGGGGATGGAGGGAGGGGAGGGTTGCCAAATCCAGACTGGGAAACTCCTGGATATTTGGGATGGAGCTTGGAGACGACAGGGTCCCCAGTGGAGTGCAATGCCATAGAATCCACCCTCCAAAGCATCCATTTTCTCCAGAGTCTCTGTAGTCTGGAGATGAGCTGTAATTCCAGGGAATCCCCAGATCCTGCCTGAAGAATGGCATCCCTATCCAGTCACTAAGACCACCCTGCTGTGGTTGAAACTGGGATTTTCTGCCTGCCCAGCAAGTGCTCTACCACTGAGTCATCTCTCCCCTGACCTGCTTAAAGCTCAGCAGAAGCTTGCCGTCCCAGCGCTCCCAGACATTTTGGCACCTGAGCCAGAACAGCTAAATAGTGCCACTTCCCAACACCCCCCCCCCACAAAAGAATTATAATACTACAATAAACAGCTGGATGCCACATTTTAATAGGATTCAACACTACTGTCTGGAGAAGCCATTTCACTCTCCCTATAGGGGTGCCAGGTCCTACCCAGCTGCCCGGAGGGGGACTCCCAATCCTTCCTGTAGTTCTCATGGCGCATGCTGTGATAGCATCACCCAGAAGTGATGTCATCGGATTTCCAATGTTGGGGGCAACACTCTAGGTTTTGGGCCAAACTCTGTGGTTTTTCTGAGCCTCAAAACCATAGAGTTTTAACTAAAACCTAGAGCATCGCCCCCGATGTTGAAAACATGATGATGTCACTCCTGGGTGATGTCATTGTGCCAGTGCCAGTGGTGCCAGGAGGGGGCTTCTCAGGGAGGGGGCTTCCCCCACTGGCCAGCTGGCCCGCAACAGACTGGGGCCCCCAACATCAGGGGATCCCTTGACCCCATTGGGGGAATGGCAACCCTAGTCCCCAGTGTGGTCCCCTTGGGTGCCATGGCACCCTCTAACACCTTTCCTTGTGCCCACCAAGTGTTTTTAGAAAGTGGATGAAGCCAGGTGGGGCTTTTGGCTAGTGACAGCTCTGATTGGCTATTGGAGACTTCATTGGCTGTACAGATTTTTTTAAATGTTGCTTTTGCAGCAGCTGCCGCCACAGCACAAGGATCTTCACTGTGTGACTGAAGGTAAGCTGCAGCAGCCATTTTGTGGCTGGCTCCACCTCCTGCGGCAGTCAATGTGTTGTGTATGATAGCCATTTTTGGCTGTGCCCACCACGCTGTGTCAGAATTCCAAGGGCGCCCATGGGCTCAAAAAGGTTGGGGACCCCTGCTAAGTTGTAATGGAATCCCACAGCGTTGCTTCCACATGATGACTTCACTTCCAGATTAGCACAGGAAGTGATTTCACTCCAGAGTAATTTGCACACTCACGTGCACACACCCTTGAGCTTCCTGCTGGGTGATCACCTAGAAGTGATGTCATAGCATCTGGGATGTCCACAACTTTTTCTCCCACTGGTCAACTGATTGTCAATCAGCAGGAGACCCTGAGGGTGGGGACATGAGGGGCAGCTGTCAGCAGTGGTGTGACATCACTTCTTGGGGAAACCCAGAAGTGACATCACAACCCTCTAGGGATCATCAGAACTCGACGGTAAAATGTCCTGACCTGGATTATAGCCCAGGTAAGCCTGATCTCATCAGATCTTGGAAGCTAAGCAGGACCGACCCTGGCAAGTATTTGGATTGGAGACCTCCAAAGAATACCAGGGCCAGGAGGCCAGGGGCAGGTGATCAAGCCACCTCTCTGAATGTCCTCCATGCCCAGTAGGAGTTGCCAGAAGTCGCCATGACTTCCAGGCATGGGCATGCACACACACGCATGCAGAAAACACCCCAAAAAATCCTTGATGGTAAAACCATGTGACACCCATTTTTCTCTCTCCAATGTCACTCTGAGCAGTGTCAGGAAACAGGAGGTGGGGGTAGCGGATTTCCCACCTTCACCAGGGGACTGGCAACCCCAGGGTAATTGAGGCCGTGGCAGGAGTTTGCCCACCATGGGCGGGCAAATGGTAAGCCTACTTCGAATGGCCAGTGAAACTGTCTGTTTCTTAGAGGGAATCGGCTTTTCTGCAAGGCATACCATCCTTCTGGAAAGCGATGTGCTCATTGCTTAGGCTGAGTGTGCAGGCGGCTTTCTGGAGTGTCAGCTGTGGATCTGATCTCATTTGCAGGATTTTAGCAGCCACCGTGCAATCCTGCAGTCGTACAAATCCCGGTTCTTGTTTACAGGCCACGAAGCGGGGTGTTTAATATGCTAAAGACCCCGGCAGCAACACGGCCCACTCTGCTTTGCAGACATAGGCATAACAGGGCCCTCGGGCCCACTGTTTTGCTTGTGTTCTGTGATGAGGTTTTCCTCTCCACTCCACGCCCTGAGCTCCCACACAGACCAGGGAAAGGGCTGCCGCCTACATGCACTCGTCTTATGTGCCGGCAACATAAATTCAGAGGGGAAACAAGACACAGTTTTTAGCAACAAGAAGCGATTTACCATTGGCGCAAGCTACCAGAAGGGAAGGGGGCTTGATAGTTTCCCCCTTCATGCCTCCAAAGCAAGGCCAGAAAACAGCAGCAACACCAACACGCTTCATAGACAGACTGTCAGATTCCTAATAAATTGATTGATTGAACTAAACACAAAAACAATTACACATGAAGAGTTTCCCAAGCAATCTGGTGTCTGGCACACACTTGGAATGACGGAGGGTCTGTGCTTTCACATTCAGGAGACACGTTTCGAGGCTGTATGACTATGAAAAAGAAAATGTTTGCCAGCCTGCAGGCAACATCTTCAATAATAAGGATCAGCAACTAGAGACCCCTAAGTGGAATCTAGACCCACAAGAAGTGCCATCTTTAAGTGCCTCTCTATCGCCAGTCTAGAAGCAAAATACAGGTGGAGAAAGGGGCATTTGTAACAACAGGCTTTTACTTTTACTTAGGGGCCGCTACCATCACTAGTAACCATCACTAGTAATAATTGTATCAATCTGTAGAGCCTGGTGAACTATTGACAGCCTGCGTGCGCCGAGTAAGATCGATAAGCTGGAAATGAATAACATATGGAATGCACTGTTATGACATCGGAACAACATCGCTAGCACTTTAATATTTAATACTGTAATGTCTTAATGATGTCAGAATCTGCTGATTCAGACAAGGATTTCTGAGGTCTTTTGCTCTTTTGCTGTAGTATACCCTGTTGCTATGTTGCTTTGCTTTGTACATGTATTCAGTTTATACACATGCCTATTGCTATCAGTTGCCCCTATGCCCACTATGTAATCATGCCCTTTTGCCATTTGCTAGACCATTGCAAATGTATGCTATGTGACCCCAGGTTTATGGCTCTGCCCAGGCCTGGTCTTTGTAACTGTTTGCCCGGGAGAGTGACAACTTCAAAGCATGGGAACAATGGGCCTCTCACACTCCTGCCTCCGCATTCCATTCAACCTGGCTGGGAAGACAAGGGGAGGACAGGGACTATTTCTTATCAGCGTGCGAAAGCCTTGAGGGAAGCATTTGTTATGTGAATATGGTTACATCTGAGGGGTCTGGTTTGGGAAGGGAAATTTACAGCTTAACACCTAGCTTTCTTTCTTGTGGGAAGCAAACAGCCAGAGACCCCTTTTGCCCGCCGGTTTTTCCCTTTGGTGATTGGTTACCTATGGGCAATTCAAATTGTACTGAAGGGTATATTAGACCTGCTTCTATTGTATGCGTTATCTCTGAGAATAATCCGAGGACCTGTACCAATGTAGAAATCGGAAATAAAGAACTGTGTTTCATCAACAAAAATCTGATCCTTGACTACTTTGAGCAGAAGCCTCACAAATGAATGGTTTTAATGTTTATGATGATTTGATTGTTTTAATGTGTATTTTATGCTGTGTAAGCCGCCCTGAGCCTGCTAAATGAGAATATAAAATAAAATAAATAAAAACAGAACTTTCTTATGCAAGGAACGAGGGTGTAGTTTAGGCAGGGCAACCTTCACCTACACCTTCATTCCTTGCACGAGGAAGTTCTGTAGTTAGAGATGTCAGTCTAGGTTTTCCAACCTCCCAACTGGGCCTGGAGTTATCCTGGGGTTACACCTGATTGCCAGACTATTGAGATCGGTTCTGCTAGGGATAATGGCAGCTATGGAGGATGAATTCTATGGCATCATATACCTAATGAACTCTTGCCCCTTCCCAAAATCTGCTCTCCCCAGGCGCTGCCCCCAGATCTCCAAGAACTTCCCAAGCTGGAGTTGGCAACCCTAGATGCTACTTTCTCATCACTGCCAGCCTGCCACTTTCTTGTCACTGCGGCCTGACCACCCCCACCCCAACGCTGCTGCCGCCACCACCACCAGTCTCCTGCTGGCACCTAGACTGGGGTTGCCAGCCCTTAATGTCTCATTTGTTTCTCAAAGCAGCTTTTCAAGGCAACTTGCTGCTATGTTATATTAATGTGTTACTGCATTTGTATCCTGCCTTTCTCTGAAATAGCTCAAGGCTGCATACCTTGTCCTCACAAAAACCCTGGCACTAGGCTTGGAGACCTCCCACTGTTACAGTTGATCTCCAGGTGGCCCAGATCAGTTTCCCTGGAGAAAATGGCTGCTTTGGAGGAGGGACTGTATGGCATTATACCCTGCCGAGGTCCCTCCCCTCTCTCCCAAGGCTCCACCCCCAAAATTTCCAGGTATTTTCCAACCCAGAGCTCGCAACCCAACCTAGGACTTGTTCAGGCTGAGAGAAAACTGTTGCCCCATAGTCTTCGTTACTGAGCAGTGACCTGTGCATGGGTCTTTCCAAGCTCCATCCCACATCACAGCCACCCTGCCACCATGGATAACTGCTTCATTTGTGATTCCAGTCATGTTTCCCTACCCGTCACCAACCTCATCTCCTCCTACTGTTCTTCCCTTTCTCCATCACTCCAAAAAACTCTGCAGACTCAAGGAGCAACGTCACTGCAACTGCACATTGTGTTGATTTGCGTTGTTTGTGTCATTTGGGTTTATTTTCCTTGTAGAATTTGAGAAAAGAAGAATGAGGTGTGTGCGTTCCCCACCCCCAGCACACCAAGCCTTGAGATAACGGGAGGAGATGGAAGTCTGTGGTTCAGAGGTCAAGACCAACAATCTCAGCTTCTGATCTTAACTGAGCTGACCCCACACAGGCAGCAGAGAGCACCGGCTCATGAACCGCTCTAATCTGGTCCATATTTGAGTGCAAAATCCCCTATGCTTCCAACTCCGAGACCTTCCCCACTTTCCCCCTTCTCCTCTCAGCACCTGGCAGGAAGGATCTGCTGGTGACCTCCTTCCTCTCCTGTAGCAGAAACATTAAGCAGCTAAAGCAAACGGATAGAGTTATCAGCATCCACTCGGATGTGCTCTTCACGCTGCAATCCTGGAGCCCAGCTCCCTGTCCCCTCCTCTGTGCCACTTCTTAAGCTTCTTCTATTTACAGTAACAAGTATAAAATATTTACACAAGCTATAAAGGGATTTTGAGCCCCAGTTGGAGCGCTGATATTAAATAATAGTGCATAATAAAGCAATAGCAGATGCATTAACCGTATGGATGGGGACCTATCGCTCGCCCAGTTCTCCTGCTCTGGGATTCATCATCAAGGAGAGAGAAATATTGGTCTGTTAAGCATTAGAGGAGGTGCTGTGAATTCCCAGCGCTCTCTCCTACATCTGGGAACCAGCTCTGGGATTTAGAGACATGCCAGGAAGGGGTACAGTTTTTGTCCCTCAGGTCTACTTGTGATATTCGTTTATATCCCACTTCTCAGCCACTGGGTTTTTAGAAGCATCTTCCAATAAAAACAGAAGAACACAAGGAAAGCATACCTCTTAAACCTAATGATTTTTAAAAGTATCTTTAAACCCTTTTAAAAAGGCAGGTAGCAGTGCCAAAATCCAGAGGACATGTAAGACTAGGATGGCCACTCTGAGACTCTGGAGACTTCAGGGCAGGCTCTGATAAATGGTGAAAACCAAAAGGGAGGAAGGCAATATATGCAATCCCGTCAGTACACGTGAAACCTCCACCAGAACCCCCTGGGTGCCATTCCAGGTCAGGAAAGGGGCACAAGGGTAAAGCTTAAGCACCCTATCCCTATGTGCCACTGTCCTAAGGTTGCTAACTCTGGGTTGGGAAATTCCTGGAGATCTTGCAGGTGGAACCTGAGGGGGGGCGGGTTGGGGAGGGGAGGGACTTCAGTAGAGTATAATACCATAGAGTCCACCTTCCAAAGCAGCCATTTTCTCCAGGTGAACTGATTTTTGTCACTTGGAGATCAGTTGTAATCCCAGGAGATCTCTAACCACTGCCTGGAGGTTGGACTCAAGAAAAAAGGGGAAGAGAAACTAAACCAACCAAGCAAGAGCCAAAACCTCCAAAGAAAGTTTAGAAAACTAGCAAGGGGCCAAAAGTTAAAAACATCAGTAATTATAGATAAAAGTACATGTGTTTATTTCAAAAACAGTTACATACTTTGTAGGGGCCCAAGTAAAGCCTCATAATGTAATCAAAGGGATAAATGAACAAAAGGAACTATATATGACCTGACGCACTTCGGCTCAAAAGAGCCTTCTTCAGAGGTCAAATAGTACAGAATACAACATACAGCAATGCCCCTGACAGTAAGTTTGGTGTAGTGGTTAGTGGAGTGGACTCTAATCTGGGAGAACCGGGTTTGATTCCCCACTCCTCCACATGCAGCTGATGATGTGACCTTGGGTCAGTCACTGTTCTCTCAGAGCTGTTCTCTCAAGGGCAGTTCTCGAGAGTGCTCTCTCAGCCCCACCTACCTCAAAGGGTGTCTGTTGTGGGGAGGGGAAAGGAAAGGAGATTATAAACCACTCTGAGACTCCTTCAGGTAGTGAAGGGTGGGGTATAAACCTAATCCCCTCCTCCTCCTCCTCTTTTTTTTTTCTTGTTGAGACTCTAAATGTTTCTTTTTCTTCTTCTTGATGTTACATTGGCCCTGGTAAGGTGACTGTATTTCTAATCTTAGGACCTAAACTAGAAGGTACGTATAGGCAATATTACTTTCTCCAGTATATGTAACTGCCACTGACACAAGGCCAGATACAGTTGTTTGGGTCCTATATCATTGTTTACTGCCTTACAAGTGTAACAGGGGCTTTGTTGTGTGTTGTATTCTGTACTATTTGACCTCCGAAGAGGGCTTTTTTGGACCAAAATGCGTCAGGTCATATATGGTTCCTTTTGTGTATTTGTCATTTTGAATAGATTATGAGGCTTTACTTGGGCCCCTACAAGGGTTTGGGGGGGGGTTTACTCTTTTTGAAATAAACACATGTACTTTTGTCTATAATTATTGATGTTTTTAACTTTTGGCCACTTACTAGTTTTCTAAACTTCCTTTAGAGGTTTTAACCCTAGGGTGGAGCAGGTTTGGGGATGGGATTATAGGAGCTCAGCAGGCTTTAACATCAGAGGGGCTACCCTTCAGAGCAGCCATTTTCTCCAGGGGAATTGATCTCTGTAGTCTAGACACCAGTTGTAATTCTGGAAGGTCTCCAGGCCCCAGCCTGGAGGCTGGGAACTGTACAGTCCTGGTTTGAATTAGCCCCGCAGTATGTCTGAGAACAGAGTTCCCAATAAGGAGCTTGCAGTCCTTATCTGATTGAAAGTCCTCATGGTGGACCTGAAGGCTGTGCAAAGTGTAATTAGAACTCCCAGCTAGAGAGTTCTGATCTGCACATGGGACACAAAGCCCTTTGGGAGACCTTGGACTAGTCATACTCTCCTCATGCACAGTGGGATTTTGAGGGGAAAATAGGATCACAGCATCTATGTATGCCAGCCTAAGCTACAGGGTTGCCAACCTCCTGAAATTACAAATGATCTCCAGACTACAGAGCTTGTTTCCCCTGAATAAAATGGCTGCTTTGGAGGGTTGGCTCTATGATATTATATCATGCTGAGGTCCCTCCTCTCCCCAAACCCCACCCTCCTCAAAGTTTCATTCAACCTAAAATGAGACGGATAGCCATGTTAGTTTGTCTGCAGCTATAGAAAAGAGCAAGAGTCCAGTAGCACCTGAAAGACTAACAAAATATGTGGCAGAGTATGAGCAAATGTTGAGCATCACTGCTGACTTCTTCAGATACAGCCCTGCCACATATTTTGTTAGTCTTTAAAGTGCAACTGGACTCTTGCTCTTTTCTACTACTAAGAAAACAAATCTCTCAAAATCCTCTTCGGGTTTTTCACAGTTTTAGGAGAAAAACTCACTCTGAAGACCTGTAGGAGGATTACAGCTAACTGCATAATTCTCTCAATCCTCCAATGCTCTCTGGTCTTCAGTGTCTTTACAGGCAGCAATCAGTTTCTCTAAGTCTCTACTGCATACTATAGAAGAACAAAGACCCTAGAGCATTCATCCTACATAGTTACTCTAGGACTTTTGTTTCTCCTAGATCTTGGTATACTGTAGAGACTAGGAGAAACTGATTGTATAATATGGTATACCTGCCAAAGCTTCCATTTCCTTCAGGGAAAATGACCTTAGTATCCCAGAGATCCCAGAGATCCATTGTAATTCTGGAGGAACTCCAGCCTCCAGGTGTTGGCTGGTGTTGTGATGACAGCCTATTTCTGCCTGATTTATTGAATATTTGCTTTGAAAGATGCATATGAAAATTATTGTCCAAAGCTCATAGCATACTTTGAGTGGATCGCCCTGGGAACAAAAACAAGACCAAAAGCCGCAGAAAGACAGTATTTTTTTTCCCAAGAGAGTTTGACAGAAGGGTTGCTGCTTATGATTTATACGCCTCTGGTAAACAGACTTTGGAGGGATTCTGTATTGTTTCAAAAACCTGTTTGGGCAGATACAACAGTGGTATGTGGGTTCCCCTCTCTGAAATCTCTGTCAGCTCTCTTAGAAACGATTCTCTGTGTCTAGGATTTTTGTGTTGCATGAATTTCTAGTTGCTGAAATGTCAAAAGATAATGTCAGAAATCGATGTGCAGTTTGGGTGGGCAGATGGTTTCAACAAAAATACTGGACACACTTAGTACAGATTTGGGATGCTAAGCTGGTTCGTACTTGGTTAGTATTTTGATGGGAGACCACCAAGGAACTTCAGGGATGCGACACAGAGGTAAGCAACAGCAAACCACCCCTAAACGTCTCTTGCCTTGAAAACCCCATATATGTGCATATCTATCTCCCATTGAAATCACTGGAAGAACTACCGCAGAACCGTAACCATCTTTATGCAGAGGTGATCCTCCATGATCTCAGTGGCACTTACTTGCAGGGAAATGTGCATAGTCTTGTAACCTTAAAGTACTTAATAGCAATGATGCACGTGTGCCAATGTTCCCTCTAAGCTGAGTTAGTGTGAGCTAGCTCACAGTTTTTTAGCCTCCAGCTAACACATTTTTGTCTCCACTCAGGAAGGATGGCTCCAAAGCAACCTAATTTATGCAGCAGCCAAATCACTCACTCACAACTTTAATGCCAGTAGCTCACAAAGAAGAATGTTTGCTCATTAAACTCCACAGCTTAGAGGGAGCATTGCCTCAGTTCACACATTTTTTGTTTTAGCTCAGGAAGGATGGCTCCGGAGCAAACTAATTTATGCAGTAGCCAAATCACTTGCTCACAATTTTAATGCCAGTAGCTCACACAGCAGAATTTTTGCTCACAAGACTCCATAGCTTAGAGGGAGCATTCCCCAGAACTGTGCCAAAGATAAAAATGCATGGTTGATGCCCTGTGTACATATCACCCTATGAGGGACTCACTACATCTGAATTCACCAGACTTTTTTCCCTCCATGACCCCCCCCCAAAAAAAGATCTTTTGTCATTTTTTATTAGAATATTCAATCCTGCTACCATCTATGCCTATAGTCAGCTGGAACCAACATGGGAAGCCAATTGGTTGGCAGCAAAAGCCTCCCCCTTTCCAGCTTTCTCCAGTCCAGTCAAGAGGATCGCTCTGGAAGCATCCTGCTTGGCCTCTAGTGCCGGATTCAGTGCTTTTCAAACCTTGTTGGCTGCAATGGAAAACAGGGGGACGGGGGTGGTGGTCAGCCAGTTTGGTGTAGTGGTTAAGTGCGCGGACTCTAATCTGGAAGAACCGGGTTTGATTCCGCACTCCTCCACTTGCACCTGGCTGGATGACCTTGGGCAAGCCATAGCTCTGTACCAGCTGTTCCCTCAAGGACAGCTTGGGAAAGAGCTCTCTCAGCCCCACCTACCTCACAGGGTGTCTGTTGTGGGGAGGGGAAGGGAAAAGGAGTTTGTAAGCCGCTCTGAGACTCCCTTGGGGAGTGGAGGGCGGGGTATAAATCCAATCTCTTCTTCTCTTCTTCTTCTTCTTCTTTATGAAGCCTCAGGGGAAAGAAAGAGCACATGCATGGAGCTTGGCTGCACTGGTTGCAGGCTTACAATTAGAAAATACTGGACATGTATATGTCGGGTATTTTCACAGTTTATTTACTGAACAGAAAGGGAAGATGCTGGACTGTCTGGTTCAAAAGTGGACACCTGGCAAATGGCAACCCTATATGCAGTTTCTTAGTTCCACAGCTGACAGCTTCGTGCATTAGTTTAATTGTAGGCCTTCAATTAATCCTGACCTTTGTATACATATAATAGCAGACGCCATATAATACCCAACTCTAAATGACTATTGCTGAGGTTTTCAGGAGCTTTTCAGCCAGCTGTGCGTTTTTTTCCCCTGCCTCTTTCCCTCCTCAATAATGCTCAGTGTTTATAAAGTGTGGGTATAGAATGTGGTGCCAGATGCATTGGTATAATTTCATTTTGACGAGCAGAAGCACCAATGCAGCCTGTAATCTAAGCAGACGATCCTTCGCATTCCATTTACGAGAGGCACAGGACTGGAACCAGGGTAATTGTACCACCACAGTGCTACAACATGAGGCTGTCTTATACTGAATCAGACCACTGGTCTCCAGCTCTCCAGCATCTCAGGCCTTCCCATCACCTGCTTCCTGATCCTTTTAACTGGAGATGCTGGGGATTGAAACTGGGACCTTCTGCACTCCAAGCAGATGCTCTTCCACTGAGCCATGGCCCCTCCCAAATCCAAACTTGGCATTGGTGTGGCAGAGTCAGTGGGCAGTGGCTACTCCAGTCACTGCTGTGAGACCTATGAAGATGGAGAACCACAACTAAGGGAAGAGCTTTGGGGGCCACTGCCCAAAGGGATATTCTAGGCCTCCCCCTTGAATGAAAGAAAACTCTAATCACCTGTTGATTTATGAAGGTAAAAAAGAAAACAGGCCAGTATTTTTTTCAGTGGCTCAGAATGGAGATCTGATTCTGCCTTCCAGTATCCTGTCCAATGAGACCCACTTATCTGGATAATTACCGAAAGCTGCCAATCAAATGGGGGTGGGCGTGGTTGGGTTGGTGGGGGGAGGCAACTGTCAGAAAAGCAAGAAGCCCGGCATGCTGTTTCCCATCCCCCGTTGTTTAGGACTAAAGCAGGCATTAGGGTGGGAAATCCATGACTGGATCTTTCCAGCAGTTTCTAAAAGAATAGTAGCTGCAGCGCAATTCATATCAGGAAACCCTATGTGGTTTTGACAATCCAATCTGACCCCTTTCATGCTGTTTTTAGCCCTAGGAAGGTTTAAAAAGAGAAAAAAAAGGAGTGCAGTCTTATTCTTCCACACTGTAATGGAACTCTTCGGGTTGCCGATCTCCTGGAATTACAACTGACCTTCAGACAACAGAGATCAGTTTTCCTAATCTGTTCCCCAGCAGCTTTGGTTAATGGATGGACTCTATGGTATTATCCCCCTCTGAGGTACCTCCCCAAACCCAACCTCCCCCCCCCCCCAAATCTCAAGGAATTTCCCAACCCAGAGTTGGCATCCCTAGGAACTCCTCAGGAAGCTGCCTTATGAGCTGATCATTGGCCTGTCACGGTCAGTACTCTGACTGGCAGAGGGTCTCCAGTATCAGAGGTCTGTTGCTGGGTCCCATCCACTGGAAGTACTGAAGCTTCTGCCTGGGACCTTCAGTATGCAAAGCAGATGCACTACCGCTGAGGCACAGCCCCTTCCCATGGAAACCTTTGGAACTGCTGGGCAGATCCAGTCACTGACGTCCGACTGTCTTTTCGGTTTTGGTCCTGAGCTGTACTCCTTAGCGGAATAACTGATAACTAATCCAGGCCCACTCTGTACCATGGAGGTCTACCTCCTGGCTCTACCTGTAGACCCGCTCAGGATTCCAACCAGAGGCCCAGGAGGCTGCACCCCCATGCTCCATCCAAATATTAGCATTTTTAATTTCAAGAGCTGGCAGTTGTACCATTCTTCTAGGACAAACTCTCCAGCCCTGTGTGCCCAGAACCACTGATACCAGTATAGTCCTGCTTTAATTTATAAAATGTTAACAGAGTAATTAACACAGCAACGGTGCACAACCTGATTAAAGAGAAGATGAAGGTTTGTTTAGGAATTAACATACTTGATATGAAAGAGGAGAGACAGAGATAGGTTCCTAACTACATCTCTAGCTGAGAGAGAGAGGGTAAAACTGAGTGTAGCACTTCCGAGAAGAAGAGGGAAATTGCCCTAAGAGTAGCAGTCCGGAGACAGACAAGGAATGGCACTTAACAGGAGAGAAGGTCCTGAACTCACTGTCCTTATCTAATTGTCTTCTTGCTGCCCTCTGCAGGGTCTTCTTCTCTTCTTCTTTGTACACCAAACATTGCCTTTTCCAACATAAAAGAGGGGTGCTGGGACTCAAGCTGTCCAAAAAAGTCACTCCTTGTAACTGGGGAGTCCTTACTCCTGATTCTGGATGTGCTGGTTAGTGATTAAAAGTCAGAGGAAAAATACTTTGTACATGCTCAGGAACATCTTCGTATTTATGATTACAATATATATTCTCAGGCTGGGCTCAGGCTCTCAGCACAAGTCTTGCATCAAATCAAGTCCTGCTTAGAATAAGCACTGGTAGTGAAGGTTTTGCTGGCAGGAAGCAAGGCAGGGCAGCTGCTCCCTCCCTCCTCAGTCAGGGAAACAATTTTGCAGTAGCAACCCAAGCTAATCGGGGTGGTACTTAATTAAATCCACATACACTCCAATATTGCAGCACTTTAATAAAGGATTCTGAAGGAAGGTGACTGTTGCTCTTTATGAGATGACTTAATATTAAAAACAAAACAACAACACCCCACTGCTAATTGTTTAAGGAAGCAACTTTGATTATTTTCATCAATTTTGCATTTAAAATAATGACCAAAGCATGCTGACTAGTTGGCATAGTGAAACTGTAGTACTGCACTCTTGAGAAAGCAGCACTCTGAACCCTTGTAAACTGAGGAGTTTTAACCAGTGATTTTTGAGAAAATGGAACCTCAAATGCTATGTTTTTCTTTTGCCAGCTAGCTGGTGTTCGTCACAAGGGTTGCCAGCTCTGGGCTGAAAAATACCTGGAGATTTTGTGGGTGGAGCCTCAGGAGGGCAGGGTTTAGGCCATAATGCCATAGAGTCCAACTTCCAAAGCAGCCATTGTTTCCAGGTGACAAAACAGAAGATAAACTGTGTACTGGGAATGCAAATAACAAATGCAAAATCACTCAAATAATTACAAAAGGCAGTGTGAGAGACCAAGAGATTTCAAACTCCAAACAAAGGGTCTTAAACAAGAACTTCTTTTATTTGATAGTGGATCAACTGATCTTACACTTCTTGAGTCAGTAGTGGGGGAAGGAGGCATGTTAGGGTACAGTTATAGCGTATTCAAACCATGGTGTAGCAAATAAACCCCCCAATCAACAAGCAAGAAAAAGGGCACCCAAATACATCGGCCCATTGGTTCCCAGATAAAAATGCGGGAAGGAAAGCGGTTTGCATCTGTAGGAAAAACCCAATTAGCAACAAAGTCTGTGAGAAGACTCAGCCAAGGTTACAGATAAGCAGAGGGGAGAGGGAGGAAGAGGAACACATTCCAAAGGAGGGGGGGGGAGATGTGCGCAGACTGCCATGGCGCATCCCACCTCCCGACTGGGAAATGACAGTCTCACTGACAGGCAGATAGCCAATATATTATATCAGAGTACTGTTCTGTTAGGCACGTGTGAAATGAACAAACATAAGACTAAATTGAAGTCCATAGTAACAAGGAATTCAGGGGTGAAATACCCTCAATAGCCACAACTTCATGTGCAGGCTCCAAATGACTGTATCTATGCACTGACTGGTTCCATGGTTGCGTTTCACCGTGAAGGCTTTATCAAAAGACAAAGGGCCTGAAACGAGTGCCAAAGCCTCTCCAGTGCACGCTGTCCTAAGGAACGTATTCTTATCGGGGAACAAAGTCTCCCAAGTAAGCAAAACGGATTGGAATGCAGCTGATCTCTGTCACCTGGAGATTAGTTGTAATAGCAGGAGATCTCCAGCCACCAACTGGAGGTTGGCAACCCTAATTTTCACCCACTTATAATTGCAATAGCTTGTTAGCCCAGGCGGCACCTCAGCATGACACCTGTCAGGAGAACAGGCCTGAAAGTGTGAAACTGTCCAGGGCTGCAGGACTGAAAAAAAGATTTCCATTGGCATTTTAGCTGCCTATTTAGCTCTTCCTCATGGCTAGCAGAATAAGATGTATAGGTGTGTGCAAATATGCATGATTTATCCAAGGGACAGGATTCAGCGTTTCTTAGAGCAGGGCTCAGGGCCCTTGAAGATGTGTTAGTGAGCCCTGGATGTACAGTTGGGGCATTTTTTAAAAAAACGCATACAAAGGAAATTGATTTAAGGAAGGGTAGAGAAGGTGCCTGGCAGGGAGAGCTGCTTCTGGATTTCCTGAGACAAATGCCTGGTATGCAGGGAAAGGAACAAAGGAGACCAGACCGGCTTTCATATTGTCAGAGGAGATGCTGAAAGGAGCAAAGGAGATGGGTTTTTGTATCGCCACAGGAAGCAAGGGCAACAATGGCACAGAGGTGGAGAGGATGAGAGAGAATCCAGCCAGAGGTATAACCCTCCGCAAAGAAAACATCAGAAGTCAGTGTATGTGGGTGATAGGCTGATAGCGTGCCTGTTCGTTGTGCGAGCATGAAAGCCCACAGAGCTGTAAACCCTTTGAAGCAGACGCTTCTGACAGATTGCAATCCTGAACCGGTTTACAGTGGAACAGCTCCTCTGGCTGCAATCCTAAAACGACGGCCCCCGTAGATAAATCGGGACGGCAGAGCTACGATTGTGCCAGCTTTGTAAGGAGCAGAATGGGCTTCTCATGCCTGTTCCAGGGAGGCCTTGAGGGGCTGTTTTAATGTACCGGGTTTTTCATAATAAATTTCACTCCAAGGCAACTCTGACCTGAGTGATTCTCACCCGTCATGTCTTCAGCCCTATGGAGCTTCTTGGCTCCCTCTCTCTTAAATGTTAAATAAATAACTAGCCTTAAGCTCTAATCACAGGGACTGTTTAGCATTTAGATGGCAAGGAAGTGCCTGACTGCTCAGGGCATCCGCCAGGCAGGCAAAGAGACAATGCAAGAGCCCTCGCTCTCTCCGCTGGGGTGGGGTGGGGGCAGCCCATCCTAACCCATCAGCCGAAGATAGCAACCCCTTATAACAGCTTCCCCTGGAAATCTGTTGCTTGGGAAGGGTTTGCATGACCTATTTTTTTTTCTCATCATAGGGTGGTTTATTTTAATTTTTTAAAATGTATTTGTGCATGCCCATAACAGAATCTGGTGGTACTTTGCATCATTTAGAAAGGGCTCAGCTGGCCAATGAATCCAAGGGGACTTCAATGACTGAAAGATCTGGCTGTTTATAGTGGCACTGGGCACGGAATGTATCACCTGTATGGGGCTCTTTCAAGGGACCTGGGATCCACACAGATGGTGATGTCCAAGTGGGCCTGGGATTTCTGGGCTGTGGAGGGAAAGGCTCTGACCTGAGCTTTTACGAGGCTGTCATACCTTGGTTTTAGTGAAAACTAATTTGTGTAGAGCTGAGTGTGTGTAGAGGGTTTTTCTTAAAGTATATATGGAACAATATCTATGGCAGGGTCACAATCCTTACAGGAAGAGGGGTTTTGTAGTTATGATGCCTCAGATATGTGATTCCATATATATTTGGGCAGGCAACCAGTGTAGATAATAAGACCATTAATTCCTATTAAATTCCACTAGAAGGCATGGAGGGCCCAAGTACCTCATTACCTGTTACCCAGAATCCTCTGTGTCCTGCTCAATCACTACAGTGTTAGCTAAAAACTCCCTGAAACTGCCGTCCGTATTATTCATAGCCTCTGACCTTCTGCATTTAATAACACAATTTCTCTATGCTGTTCTTTTTTCTTTTTCACTTGGTGTTGGTTCTTACCTCCCACCTGTACCTAAATGAAGTAGTCCAGTGCCTTACTTGGAAACTTGATCAGATAACTAATGTATGCTGACTTTTGAAATTCTGAACACTTTAGTGTTTTGGAGCAAGATCTTGTGTAACAGTAAAAAAAATGTGCTAATTTGAAGTCTCTAAATGAGAAAATGTGTTTGTTGGGCTACTGGGAAATATATAATGTTGAAGTTAATGTGTCGAAATTACCATGGTGGGGTATGCCAACAGATTCCCTGGCGAACCAGTTATTTGTTATTTGTTTATTATACATATAAAAATTATATCCTGCCTTGCAATACTGCCACTAAGGCAACCTACAATAAAGCAACCATATGACACGAGGAATGGTTTGCTCACTGGTAATCTCTTGTTCACAAAGACATTTATTTCCTTTGCCAAAGAGTGAAATGGTGATATGTGATGCCCGGCACCCTGAACGGCACCAGAGTTATCCTGATTCTCTGTTCCTGCTGTCAATTCTGCCATCTTCGCTGGTCTGTTGCCTCAGTTGTGTATGCAATCCTGTCTCCATCCTATGAAGCTGAGAGACTGTGTTAGGCCTCTAGGGCTAATCCATCCCAGTAGTTTTAGAATCTTGCTCTTGTCATAGCAATTGGTGGCGTGATCTGTGACCACTGAAAGAATTTGGACTGCAACGACTGAGCAAGTGGAAAGGGAGGGGGAGAGATACACTCCCTTTCACATTCACATCCACAGTGACTGGCATTGTGATAGAAAGACACAAAGAAATCAGGCCTGGACTGAAAGAGATTTTGGGATTGTGGTGGATGAATATCTTGATGAAAATATCAACTCAGAGGGTAGCAGTGGTGGAAAAGGCAAATGCCAAAACAGGGATTATTGGGGAAAGGTAACCTCCATGGTAGGGATTATAAGGAAAGGGGTGGAGATAAAATGACCAATATTGCAATGCCCTCTATAGCTGAATGGTGTGATCTCATTTGGAGATCACACCATTAAAATTCTGATTTAAAAAAATGTGGCAGAGCTAGAAAAGGTGCTGAACAGGACAACCAAAGTGATTAAGGGATGGAAGCAGCTTTCCTATGAGGAAAGGCTAGAGAGTATGGGGCTTTTCAGTTTAGAAAAGAAATGGCTAAGGGAGAGCATGACATGAGAGAAGTTTATAAAATCATGCATGGGATGGAGAAGGTGATACAGAGAGCTATTTCGTCCATTACTATAATACCAGGACTCAGAAACACCCAATGAAGTTGATGAGCAAAACATTCAGGGTGGATTTTAAAAGTACTTTGCTATTCATAATTCAGTTGTGGATGTTGTGATGAGTGTTGCCATAGATGGCTTTAAGAGGGAATTAGCTAGATTAATGGAGGATGGCCCATCAATGGCTACTAACAGGGGGTTCAGGTCTCTTGTTATAGTGTTGTAGCAGTGGGAGAAAATGGGGATTTAAAAAGCCATTGCAGTAATACCACAGTCGTATCACTGGGAGTAATGGCATGCATTGCTGGGGTACTCTAGCAAAACACCCACCATACCATGGTAAAACCAGAGAGTTTGGGGGGGCTGCTGGAGCTTTGCGGCAATGCAAGACATCACTTCCAGTTATGCAACAAGAAGGGGAAGCAGAAGAAGAGGAGGAAGAAGAAATTGGATTTATACTCTGCAGATGCAACTAAGATCTGGTGCAGCTCAAGCTGCTGTTTTAGAAAGTGGATCTCAGCATGGCAAGACTGGTGACTTACTTCTGCCTGCTGGGTTCTTAACTGAGAGGCTAGGGAGTAGGCAGTTTGATATTCTTGGTGTAATAGGTCTTCTAAAAAGACTGCCTGACATTCTGCATCTTGTGCCTCCATTTTCACCCTTTCAAGGTCTCTTTCTGCTTGGGAAAGGGAACTTGAGGGACAGAATTTCTCAGTTGTGAGGCCAGACTTCTATTTCTTTACTCTGGTTTCTAATTCCATGGTGATCTCCTCCAGTATTCCCTCTAAGCTGAGTTAGTGTGAGCTAGCTCACAGTTTTTCAGCCTCCGGCTCACACATTTTTGTCTTAGCTCAGAAGGGATGGCTCCAGAGCAAACTAATTTATGCAGTAGCCAAGTCGCTCACTCACAACTTTCATGCCAGTAGCTCACAAAGTAGAATTTTTGCTCACAAGACTCCACAGCTTAGAGGGAGCATTGGTTCTGGAGACAGAGGCGCTATTTGCCAGGTGGCCTCTGAGTAGCCTTTAGAAATGTAGATACTTTACCTGGTGGAACCCATTGTTATTCCATAACCATAACTCTGCTGGGTGGAGGGAGAGGTTGGAGGTTGCCTTGGAGGGCTGCCTTATGAAACCTGAAAATGAAATCCTTTTGCAGAGGTTTTGGCTAGCTCTGTGGTTCAGACCAAGAGTGTCTTTCTTTGGCCTGACTTTGTGGGTCTCTGGTTCAGGTTAGAAGTGGGGTGCACCTGCTGTTGGGGCTACCCTTGAGTAAGGCAGTGCCTCTGGGTAGCACATGGCAACTGTGTGCTTTAGGATGTTTGACTAGATGGAGCACTAGTCTGATCCATGGGGTTACCAGCTCTGAGTTGGGAACTACTTGGAAATTTTGGGGGTGGAGCCTGGGGAGGGTGGGGTTTGGGGAGGGGAGGGGAGGGGAGGAGAGGGACCTTTATATCCTGTTAGGATAATGTCATAGAGTCCACCCTCCAAAACAGCCATTTTCTCCACGGTCAGGAACTCATCTTGGTCACCCAGAGATTCACTGAAATTGCAGATTTTCAGGTGCCACCTGGAGTCTGGCAACTCTACAGTCCAGCAGAGCTTAACTGTTAAGGAGAAGGAGGCTTGGCCTGGTCAAAACTCTTCCTACCACTCCAGTTGCAGCTAAGCAATAGAACATGGGCTGTATAAATAGAAAGGCCTTTGTCAGGAGCCTGGAAAGGAGCTGCCATAGCATGCAAAGACTCTTCTGGAAGATGTGAAAGGAGACAAGCAGCAGATGAACTGGGATGTACATCAGGTAGATTATTCGGGGTCTGTGCAACAGCATACAGGAGTTTATTGCACTGTCTGAGTACAGACTATATTTTGGAATTAGGAAAACAAGTACCTACTACATATGTGTACTGCACCCAGAGAGAAATGATTCTTGGGGCCCTGCCTTTGAGTAATTGATGGTGCAAATCCCTAATGCAGCAACAGAGTTGAGGCCCTGAAGGTAATTAACCACACCCACACATTTATCAGAAGCCTCAAAGTGGCTCATTATTCAAGTCAGTAAGGAATCTTTGCAATTAAATTTGACCACTGAATCTAAGCCCAATTATACCAGTTGCCAGGGTTTTTTAATAAACTTCCTGGACAGACAAGAATGCTTAGTAACAAACCATTCAAAATTGATTTTGTATCTGAGTTGGACCCAGGCACTGAAACAATTCTGTCCTAGATCTGGGCCTTTCCCCCAAACCGGGATGCCCGCTGTCATTTTAACTGCATTAATACTCCCATTATAACTATCCAAAATCAGCAGAGGCACCACAGGGGGTAATGAAGCTTCTTTTGAATCATCCCCTATGGAACTTTGTGACTTTAAAGCAAGAATTGTTTATTCCAAAATGCAAGAGAGACCATGGAGCTTACAAAAGAAAAGACTGTAATTACCTCTAACTAGCTTACTTGCAGTTGGGTGTTGGGTTGGATCCAACCAGCTTTTGTGCTAGCGAAAATAGAACCGGGGGCGGAGGGAGTCTCCTTTGATGGCTCAAAAAGGCTATGTTGGGATCATGAGATATGCATGGACAAAGCCATATGGGATGGGGGCTGTGGTAGGCTGGGGAACTGTGTGAGATTGAGTTAAAAAAAATGGCTGCATCCAACCTGTTAGGGGAAGGCAGGCAGCCAAACGTTCACACTTACTGTGGTCAGAGAGGTGCGTTTCCAGTAGTCACTGAACTTGCAAATGGGGTGGTATACTGCATGGACAAATTATATTTTACCTCTCAGGTATGCATACATAGGCATTCAAACAGAGCAGTGCTGTGATCACCAATCAGTGTCAGAAGCTACATTGTGTGGCAATAGGGCTGCCAAGTCTGCCCAGGGGGTGCGGGATCCCCCGCTACAGGGGTCCCCAATCCGCCAGCCCGGATTCGGTCAGCGGGGGGAACCCCACCTCTGAAGTCATCCGGTCAGGACGACTGCCCCAGCGTGATGATGTCACCGGAAGGGACATCATCACATTGGGGACATTGCCAGGGCAACACTCTAGCAATCATCCCAAAAACTCTATGGTACCATAGAGTTTTTGGGTGATTGCCAGAGTGTCACCCTGGCAACATCCCCAACGTGATGATGTCACTTCCGGTGACATCATCGCAGCACGTGCGCTTTGCGCGTGTGCCAAAGAACTCCCAGGATGAAGAGGACTCCCCGCCCCGCAAGTACAAAGTAAGTACTTGGCAACTCTACGTGGCAATGAGAGAGAGACAGACGGGGAGGAAGTACAACATTCAAAGATGTATATCAAGCTCCAGCTTTCACCCACAGTGACTCACATCGCCAGACCCCCACACTCAGCCCTACCACCTTGAATGGTAAGTATAAAGTACTGGAGTCAGAGATGCTTCAAGTGAAATCAGCTCTTAAGTTTATTAGGTAGTCAGCTTGAACATGCTGGATGGAGGTCTGGGGGCCTGCTTATATTCCCACTAAAGCCGCGCCCCCGGCCTCGCCCGATAAAGCAGATAGGGCTATTTTTCCGAGCCTGTGTGCTATAGGTCCCCTGTTGGATCCTAAGCGCATGATTGGTTCACATTACGATCTGGCTGGGCTATTGTCTGCCGGATCGAAGCTCCGGCAGCCAGCCCAGCCACGTGCGCTGCAGCGACCACGTGGCGGTTGCCATTGAAGACATTATAGTGAGGCTCTTGCTGCCTGCTCTGCTATTTGTCCCAAAGTAGCCATGTAGCTCTCATGAAAAATTCCCTTAGAGTAACCTCAGTGAGGATGTTTTCTAATCAACAAGTGGGCAAAAGAAATTGAGGCCGCTCATTTCTGAAATAGGAGCAGGACGAATTCACCACTACAGCCTGCAGGCTGATTCCGTAAATGGGGTGGGAGGGGTGAACACCTCCTTCTCCACCTCTGCACTCAGCATTTTTAAAAGGTCACCAGACCAGCGTTCGAGAGATCCAGGCCTTCCAAACCTCTCTTATCAACACCTTAAAGGACACCACTAATGCATACCAAATAGGCTGAGGTTGTCTTGCAAGGAGCTGAACCATTGTTAAAATGACTCCTTGGAAAGCGAGCTAACCTGGCTGTCCTTTGCTGTGCGAGAACTTACCTGTTGTTCTGCATTCATGCGTGCACACATCATGTTGCTGGATCCTGGTGCATCTTTCCAACACAGTCATTCCCAGACTGTATACCACAACATATCCATGTACAATGAGAGAATTGCTGCTTTGCTACTGTGTGCAACAATCAACAAAAATAATGATTCCTGTGAACTTGAAGCACCCACCCATCCACTGTGTACTTCCTTGGCATGATTTGCATTCCCTCCTTCCAATCAGCCTTTTCTGGGGGGTGGGGTAGTTCTGTGGCATCTCTGCCCTAGGTGTGAGAGAATCACCCCATCATTGCTGACACAGAATACCAAGACACACCATTCATAGACCACAACTCAGAAGCAGTGTTCCCTCTAAGCTGAGTTAGTGTGAGCTAGCTCACAGTTTTTTAGCCTCCAGCTCACACATTTTTGTCTTAGCTCAGGAAGGATGGCTCCAGAGCCATCACAACTTTAATGCCAGTAGCTCACAAAGTGGAATTTTCGCTCACAAGACTCCATAGCTTAGAGGGAGCATTGGCCAGGATTTCTTCTACTCAGTGGACAGGCCCAGCTGAGTGACAGAAGCAAATGGGATAAGCTCCTTTGAGTGAAGGCCATTCTTACTCTCAGGCATTCTTCTTTCCACCGCTAAAGGAATTTTAATTTTCTGAATAGTGGTGGTGGAGCATGGTTTCAGATGTCAAAAGTTTGGGCAGTGCAGATCTAACATGTGGGAAGAGTCGTTTTAGGGATGGATCAAATCGCTTTGGTCCCGATGGAATGGCTTCATAGCCCTGGACTTCCCCAGGTGATGGCTGAACTGAAGTATGAAAGACATTTTTTCCTAAACAAAAACTTCTTTTGAACCCCTGGGCCTTGGGTTTTGGAAAGTTTGGGATTCCCTTGAAACGGGAATATCTGCAGAAATGTGCTGTCTCTGGGAAAGCATAACCTGAGCTGAGGAGTTTGCCTCTGGTAAGCTGTGACAAAGAGCTTACCAGGACTCTTTCCAGCTTTGCATTGGGTGCCTGGGTCAATTTCCTCCCATGGTCAGATTCTGAGAATGGTTTCACACACAGCTGGGTGTGACGTAGTGGCCAGTATGCTGGACTCTCACTGGGGAGACCTGAGTTCAAATCCCTTCTCAGAGAGCCTCACTACAAAGTCCTTAAGTCCACCATGAAGACTTTCAACCAGACATGTACTGCAAGTTCCCCACTGGAAACAACTCCCTGGCACACAGGGACAGGATTGGGACCATGACATGGGGTGAAAGGGGGCTTATGCCTTCACCCTGTGCTGTTTGCTATCAGTCCCACTGGGAACTCCATGTGTACTGATGTGGCACACATAGGACAGCAGCACCTCCAGGACACTTTCAGGTCTGGGAAATGGTATGGGAGAAGCCTTAAGAACTCCTACCTGGTGTGCCGCAGTCCCAAATTGATTTGGGCCCATGAACATCTGGGAACTGAGTTCTGATGGAAAGTCATCACAACAGCCCCAGACATGACTCAAGGACTTTATCCCTTGTAGTTAGGGGCAGCCCTTGGCCAGGAAGCTCACTAGGTGGTTTCTCTTTCCACCTTGCCTACCTCACAATGTTGTTGGGAAGACAGAATGACACAGAAGGCAACAACCTTGTGCGCACACCCTGAAGTCCTTAGATGGGATGAAAATGTGGTGGATGAATAGTCTACAAACATAACTGTTACATCTCTGTTTCCCAGAATGCATCTGCAATTGCCTCATCCCCTCTTTTCTCTTTAACGTTCACAACAAAGAGATGGCTCGAGTCTAGTTGCTGATATGAGACCTGAAGCCAGACAGCTAGGTTCTTCAGGGCCACTGATAATGGCTTAGCAATTTGGAAGCATCGTTTTGGGAACTGTTTAGGATTGCAATAGGAAGAGGAAGGTGAGGAAGTCCCGTTATGCTGCTTTCCATTTACCACAAGATCCAAGGCAGTGGATCCAAGATTAGAGCTACCAGGTTGTGTTCTATGGTGGGCAACTTCTCATCCTTGGGGCCCCTGTTCCACTGCCAATCGATGGAGCGGCGGGAGCAAAACAAGTGTGTGTTGCTATCACACAGTGCCATGACAGTTCTTCCAGTTTCAGAACCAAAGAGATTATGGACATTCCTAGAGTGTTGTGTGGTGCTGTGAGAGCACTTCTGGGCCTGAAACCGGAAGTGGTGTCATGGTGCTGGCAACGCTGGTCTACAAAGACTCTGCCCCCTCATTGCTCCCAGGGGTTGCTAACCCTATGCCAACATCCAAAGGCATCACTTCTGCCCTTGCCTGGGGAGAACTGCACAGGCTATGTCACCCTTTACCTACCTTGGTTTCCAAGGACCAAGGCTCCTTGCAGGCACTGCAGTGTGTCTCATCCATCCCCCAAGCTGGCCCATGCCACTGCCACTGGGGGCCTACGGAGGCATTAGCCTGCATCCCCTGGCTTTTGAATTGCAACTCTGTCTTGCTGGCTGCTGCCAAGAAGCCATTTAAGTGTCCTCCTCCACCTCCTCCTCCTCCTCCTCCTCCTCCTTCCCCATCCTCCATCCTCCCCATCTGGCCTCAGGTGATCATCGGGGTCAGGCGATTTACGGGATACTTCAGAAAGCGTCTCAGGCTGTTAACATGGAAAACAGCCCCGTAAAAATGAGAGCTATTCCCATTTCCCAAGGACTTGCAGAGCTGCCGGGTGCGGCATTGCCCAAGCACCTCCAGCAACTGCAGCACTTAATAGACCAATGCGAATTAAATTGCCTCCCATACAACAGATGGACTGTGGCTCCAGATAAAGAAGCAATTTGCAAGCGGGGGCTGCATAGTGGAAGGGAATGATCAAAGGGGAATAAAAAAGGGGGGGGCCATGTGTGACTTATAGATTGTGTGGGAAAACTCTGCCCTCTCCGGGCCAGGCAACGGATGCTTCTTGGCCACCGTGTCATCCTAATTGTGACCAAGCAAATGCGGGCTGGTGTCACCAGGCTGGGCTGGCTTTGCAGAGCTGTGGGGCTGAATTCTAGCAAGGCCATTAAAACAGAGACAGAGCTAACTCTAGTGGGAGAGATGGGAAGGGTGGAGATCGTGGCGTTTGATGTGCAAAAGGAGGCTATGGGAGCCAGGTTCTCAAAGACTAGTCCCTTAAAACAAGAGCCTATTAAGAGGAACAGTTTCCTGGACATACTCGAAAAGATCCTGTATGAAGAGAGCCATATAACTTCTACAGAAATATGAAAATAAACATAACATTTCCACTGAGGAAATGCAGGTGTTACAGACCTGCTCTTCAGCTGTGCAGAATTTCCAGCCTCTCTCTGTCTCTTCCCTTCTGCTCTCAGTTTTACTATGTCCTGGCACTAGACAGCAATGCCTTTGTGGCAAGCATGAACCCTGATGGCAGTGCGATGGTTCAGGCCAACTTGGGGGGACAAATGGGACATGCTTCAAACAGCTTTGGATACTTAACAAATTCTTCCAATATACAGTTATGCGATGCTTTGTGAATGTGTTACTCACCTATGGGGGGGGGGGGTGAGATGCAAGGAGCCAGGGCTAGAGATGCTGTGAATTTTGTGTCAAATACGTTTGATAGCAAAACTTACTGTCCCGTTGTGACAATTGGATGTGAGCTGACCTCTCGATCTGCTCGGTCCAGTACCAAACTCATGCCCCTGCTGAACAGGTTTGCACTGAGGTTTTCCAAAACTCTGCCAGCATGAAAACACCTCTGAGGCAAACGTCTTGGCAGATATTCCCATCACTTAGGGACTCCAGCCCCAGGATCCAGTATCACATGCTGATTGGTTCCAAGAGATTTCGTTTTCATGCTGGCCGAAGCAACCATTTGGAAATCTTGCTGAGCTGATCTTCTTCTGCTTGGGGACTGGTGCTGCCTGCCCGTGTGCATGCATGCATGATACCTGCTCAACCTGTATACAGAATATCATTTATCTCCAGCCGTGCCTCTCCTCCAAAAGAATCTGAAAAGTCCTGATGTTCTGGGAAGTGGAAAGCATGAAACAATAATATTCTCACTTTAAGACATGGCGATATGAGATGGAAGGAGCCGGCATACTTAAACCCTGCATCTATCTAGAGCCAGTACTGGCAGCTTTCTAAAGCCTCGGATGGAAGCCTTTTCCAGCTGAGCCAATGAATGAACCCGAGACCTTCTTGACGCAAAAGATGTGCTCTTCCACTTAGCTCCGTCACCTTCCTAATGAGCTATGGAGCATCACACGAAACCTTCAGTGCAGGAACTCGTATCTGCAAAAGTGAGGCGGTACTCAGATAACACACTCCAAGGACACTTATTTACCATGTGGACTGCACCACTCCTGCCTTCTCTCTAATTTCACATATCTGCCATATTCAGATGAAGGGGATCTGTTTGCAGGGTGCATAGGAAATGTGGCTCTTGTGTGGAAGAGGGACATGCTATAAAAATTTCCCCTGCACACATACCAGTGATGAGCCTGTGTGCGATGGTCAGAATGGAGAACCCAAATGAACCTTGGTAAAATGGAAATATGGGGGAAAGTGAAGAAGCAGGGCTAAAAGCACAATGGAAAAAACAATGCAAATGTAAACGTAAAGCAGTGTAAACCATGCAAATGTGTGGTTCTGAAGGAAAGGAGCATTCCCCAACACCTGCAAAGAGGGCACAGAGTTCCAGGGAGGGACAGCATCCTAAGACAGGGAGAACCATCCAAAATACAGGGGGGGGGGCTTTAATAGCCTATAGCAGAGGATCCTCACTGATTTATACTTGATTTGTGCAGGTGACTGCTCCCGTACTTGCCCCATCATACCAATGTCAATAGTTTTAATGGTATCCTCCCCATTTGTGGTTTTAGGAAGGGTGAAAGATTTTTGCCCCATTGCCCTTTTGAATAGCAATGGTGCATTAGGCTCCCATCCACAGGTCTTGGCGCATAACAGCAAGGCACATGTGCACAGATATATGCACAGCTCTGTGTGCTCTAGGATGGAATGGGCGGTTGGTTTGGGGAAGGGGAGAAAGAAAGCAGAATAAGTTTAGAACAGACGCTTGACAATCTGAGAAACACTCCCTAATATCGTTCATCCAATGAGATTCTCTAGCCTCAGCTTATTGCAGAGCAAAGGAAAAACTGCAGAAGCCTGGCCCTGATCAATAGTGCCTGGACAGAATACTGCTGAGAACCCTGAGAAACCCGCTCTGAACTCTCTATGAACAAATATAAAATATACACCTGAGGTCTCGGGTTTTCCTGGATGCTGGACAAAGTAACCAATCCACTAATGCTCTTTGTGCCAGCCCTGGCTTTCTGCTAGTGAGAGGCTTTCTCTCATTTATTTTAGGAAGAGACATAGAAAAGGGTTAGCCAAAGAGGGTAATTAATGGGCAAGCACAGAAACCCCATCTAGAAGGCAAACCGTGCTTCTTGAATGACACACTCCAAAGACTGACTGGGAGGTATCCCAGACTCTCCCTGGAAACCTTCACAGTAGCAAACACAAAAGGAGCCTTCTGTGGATCCAGTGCTGTGTGTAGCCCTCTGCTTTCTACTCACTGTCCTCTCCAGAGTCTCTCAAAGGCTCCCAACACCATAGGCAAGACACAGGTGGTGTCAAGAGGCTGAAGTGGGACCTGCAACCTCCCTTGCCCTAAGCTTGGGCCACCCAGTGAGCTGTGCCATGTCCAAATGTCCATTAATAGTGGCAGGGGTCCTTTGGAGCAGGAGCGCACAGGAGCGCAGCTCCGGGAGTGAGGAGCCCAGGGGACGGGCACATGACCAAGCCCCGCCCCCTCCTCGGCTTCCTCAAGCAGTGCAGAAGCGCAGTGCCCTGGGGAAAGCCCTGCTAGGGTCTTTATTGTTTTTAATGTTTTGTTTTAATATTGATAATTTTATCATTGTTCCTTTTATGACTGTGTGCTGCTTTTCCAGAGACTTGCTCAAGGGGGCATATAAATTTTCTATGTATACCATTTTTTATCTGGGCACATGGCACATAAGTACTGGAGAAATTTCACCAACCCTTCAGCAGCTTCCATCCCATCAGTTTGGTGTAGTGGTCAGGAGTTGTACTCTAATCTGGGAGAATCGGGTTTGATTCCCCACTCCTCCACATGCAACTGCTGGTGTGACCTTGGGCCAGTCACAAGTTCTCTCAGAGCTGTTCTCAAAAGACCTCTCTCAGCCCCACCTACCTCACAGGGAGGGGAAGGGAAAGGGATGGGTGGTGCACATGTCCTGGGTATCTCAAGTCTACTTGAAACCTGGTGGTTTCAAGGGAGCAAGAAGAGAATGAGGGTGTGTTCTTTATGCTTATTTTTATTGCACAAAGTATTGGATGGGGAAGGGAATGGAGGAAGAGCAGGTCAGTTTCACTCACCTGTGGAGTGGAGCCTGAGGGGTGGGTGTTGTTAGGGGGTGTGGCATATGCAAATGAGTTATGCACATGATTTATGCTAATGAGCTCCTGCACCTCTTTTTCTACAAAATGACCCCTGAATAGTGGTGATGGCTCAACAGACTCCAAGCTGCCTGTGGCTGCCCAGATAATCTTCACATATACAGACGATTCTGATTGCCATAACAGGCTGTCAGTTCAGCTGGGCCCGAAAGCTCTTTTCCCTCTGTGTTTCTCCCCCCCACCCCCCGCCGCCCGTCTCTATCCCTCCCTGTCAGCATCCTTCTGGTTTAGCTCTCAGTCTCTCTGTCTGCTCCTTTCTCTGTCTCATCACATGGTCTCAGAGTGGGTCTTACCATGAGGCAAACATGAAGCAGTCTCTTCAGGCAGCTAATTCGGGAGGGCACACCATGCGCAGTGCTAGTGATTTGGCACTTGCCCAGGCTCAGAAAGCATGCTTTGGAAAATGTTGTAGGAGTCGAGGGGCATGCACGGAGGTATGAGACACAATAAGATCAGAAACAGTACAAGGCTGGTTCAGACTGGTGGACATAGAGAAGGGCTTTTTTTGTAGAAAAAACCCAGCAGGAACTCATTAGCATAATAGGCCACACCCAACAGCAGGAACTCATTAGCATATTAGGCCACCCCCCCCCCCTGACAGCACAGCTCCCTCCCAGGATCAGCTTCCCCAGGTGCCCCGCAGCTTGCGGGGCGCATCGGGAACCCAAGGAAAGGAAGGCAGTTTCTGGATCGGCTTCCCCAGGAGCCCTGCAGCTGCGGGGTGCCTGGGGAACCTGAGGAAGGGAGGCAGTTTAAATGGCTTTCCCTCCCTGGATCAGCTTGGCTTCCCCAGGCGCCCCACGGCTTGCGAGGCGCCTGGGAAACCCAAGGGGGGAGAGGCTGTAGGCGTGGCCAACTAGGAAGCCAGCCAGAACTCCATTCCTGTGCGTTCCTGCCCAAAAATAGCCCTGGATGTGGTAGGTTGAAGAAATGGAGAATGCAACATTTGTAAGCGTTCAAGCCCTATTGGGAGTTAACTACTATTCAGTGTTGGAATGAGTTCCAGTCTCAGCTGACATTTTCCCTCCCATCAAGTACTCCTATGAGGCACGGTTCAATGGATGGGGTATATTTAGTCTGGAGAAGGGGAAACACAACCACACGCTTCAGGCCTCTAGAGGGGTGTCATAAGGGCTTTTCTCTGTTGTTCCAGAGTTCTAATGGTTTTAAATTGCCAAGGGGTAGATCTCAGTTGAACATTAAGAGAAACTCCCTTGTGAGAAGAACAGTTTGGCAATGGACCCAGTTACCTAGCAGGATTTTTCTCAACAGAGATTTCACAAACACATACTGTGGGCAATCATTTCTTGGGAATGCTCTAGCTTTGGATTTCTCTTACTGAACAGGAGGGTTGGGTTTGGGAACTCATTGGGGTATAATACCACAGAGTACACTTTACAACATAGCCATTTTCTCCAGGGGAACTGATGTCTGTCATCTGGAGATCTGGGACATCTTCAGCCCCCACCTGCAAGTTTGCAACTATACCTGGATGGCCTATGAGCCCTCTGCCTAGACAGTCCTTATAATAATTCCATGAGTACAGAGAAAAGCAGACTCACTGCATCCAAAGTTGTCACAGTGGGAATAAATTACATTGGCAGGTTCTCCAGTGTTATATTGTGGCAAGTTGTGAATTTGGTGATGTTCCTTTATTTAACTGTTTAGTTATTTTCCCCTGATCCCTTAGGGCCAAAAAGCGGGGTGTGGCTTCACTTCCTCTTCTGTAGAGTGGCTTCACTTCCTCTTCTGTAGTGTGGCTTCACTTCCTCTTCTGCACACTTCCTCTTCTGTAGTGTGGCTTCACTTCCTCTTCTGTAGTGTGGCTTCACTTCCTCTTCTGCACACTTCCTCTTCTGTAGAGTGGCTTCACTTCCTCTTCTGTAGTGTGGCTTCACTTCCTCTTCTGCACACTTCCTCTTCTGTAGAGTGGCTTCACTTCCTCTTCTGTAGAGTGGCTTCACTTCCTCTTCTGGATGTTGGCTGTTCTGTTTCTGCTCAGGCAGAGGCTAGGAAAGGCCCTACTTTTGCTCCAGTAAACTTTCAGTTCTTCTGGCACTTCTATGGGTAGCCCGTCGATCCCGGTCGGGGATCCGTGCTTAAAAGATAGTAGTGAAAGTCCTGGCTAAAGCTGGCCAACAGGCCAATGCTGGACTTTCCACCGTCAGGTCGTACCTCCAGCGCACAATCAGCCCATAGGGATGGTCTCCAGACCACCCCAAATGCAACGCTGGATCAAAAAGATCTAGTGTAAATTACAGCCAGGGCAATGGCAGGATAAACTGCCCATCTGAACACACCCTTTGTCTTAACTTAGGAGCTGCCCTCTGACCCCTCTTCTCTCTCTGTGTGCCCTTTGTTATTCCCATTGTTTCACATGGCTCTTCATGGAGTCACGCTTCTCTGCAGGTTTCTCCTTTAGAAACAATGCCTTCATACTCCCATACACACGATGCCGGATTAGCTGGCCACTTGTGACAGGGAAAGTATTCCTTAGATTAGGCTCCTATCTCTCCTTTCGACTGCAATCTGAATGTGGACTGAATCTACTTGAATAAATGTAAGTTTTTACTTTTTTACAATATACTTCCTGGGAGATTTATTGACTGCATTCAGTATCAGACTTCTATGACTGGGCAAACTCTGCTATATAGACTACCAAAACTTGGAGAATACAACTTTGTTTGGCAGAGGTCTTTTGTAGGTGAGGGGGGGAATGTGAAACCCAGTACCTAGAAGGGAGATTGTTCCACCCAGCTCATGGAGCTTCTGTCCTACAGCTCAAACATCCATCAAAGGGAGGGGTAACGGTAGGATTCCAACTCAGTGAGCAGCATTGTCTCAGACCCAGTTCATAAGTGATTCGTCCTTCTCATTTCCTAGAACAGTAGAAACTTCCAAAGGAAGGTTTTCATAGAAAAGAGTAGTTACAGACTTATAGTTCCTTTTGTAATAAAATGTTCATCTGCATACAAAGTCAGTATGAAGCACATCCATAGAGACAGTGCTAAGCTAGGAAGCTGCCTGACTTACCCAAAAGCATGCCTTTGGAGCTCCCTAAGGCTCCTACTAGCCACTTATCTGCAAACCTTAGGCTTAGTTTTCACCAGGGGTCCGTTGGTGAAAACCGTTTCACCAGGGCTCCGCCAGCTCAGGACTGGCCAGTAGGGCAGACACGGGCTGAATCAGATTCTCTAATCTGATTCAGCTCACTGCCGAATTTAAAAGCCACTGGAGGGGAGGGGGTTTAAGGGAGAGGCTCCAAACTTGCAGGGTAGCTGCTGGGGCCTCTCCTCGAAATACCCACCAAGTTTCAAGAAGATTGGACCACGGGGTCCAATTCTACAGGCCCCCAAACAGGTTGCCCCCATTCCCTCCATTGTTCTCTATGGTAGGAAAAAAGTAAACATTTTTCCCTCCATAGAGAACAATGGAGGGGATGGGACAATCTGTTTGGGGGCCCATAGAATTGGACCCCGTGGTCCAATCTTTTTGAAACTTAGTGGGTATTTCGAGGAGAGGCCCCAGCAGCTACCCTGCAAGTTTGGAGCCTCTTCCTCAAACCCCCTTTCCTCCAGGCCCTCATATACCCTATGAGTTTTTGCCATTGATTTCAATGGCCCATAGGATATAATGGGGCTGAAACTGACATTCCCTTTCTGACACACTTCCGGTAATGTCAGGGGACGTGGCATATGCTAATGAGTTATGCTAATGAGTTATGCTAATGAGCTCCTCCACCTCTTTTTCTACAAAAGGACCCCTGGTTTTCACACACACAAAAAAATAGATGAGAGGATAAATCTGTTTTTAGGGCGGATCTCTTCAGTCTACAGGCGAGGGATGGGGAATCACAAGACTTGATATGTCACTGGAGATGTACAAACTAGCAGGTCATAGAGAACAACAGTGGATTAGAATCCTTCTTCTGGATATGCAGTTTGATACATGCTGAGATCTTTTCAATATAATAAAATATTCAAGTAGGTGATTCCCTCACCTACTGCCTGAAGATACAATACAGAAACAGGTTTACCACCTCATCAACTGTTCGTAAGCGAACACAATCCTCTCTTTCTTTTGCTCCTTACCATGCAGCTGCTAGGCTATCACCTATTTGCTTTCAGGTTCAATTCAAGGTGCTGGTTCTTACTTTTAAAGCCCATCACAACTTGGGACCTGCAGATAAAGATGCAGAGGATGTGGTGTTGTACTATGTGTCAGCATCACATACAGGTGAAAATCAGGACATGACATCAAGACAACACTTCGGAAACTCTGTGGTACTACCATAGAGTTTTCAAGGTATCAGCTGATACTAGGGTTGCCAGGCCCTCCAGTGGAGGTGGGAGTCCCCCACCGCTAGGCCTTACTTCCAGCTGCCAATCAGCTAGCCATGAGGGGGACTTGCGAGGAGAAAGGAGAAGGCCTAGGCCTCATGGCTGGCATCACATAGGAAGCGACATCATCACGCCAGCAACATCTGGATAACAGTCTGGTATTTGGGCAAAAAATCTATAGTAGAAGCTGGTTTTACCATGTTTGTTTGTTTGTTTAATAACCTGACCTACCCCCCAAAATGGGCTCAGGGCAGCTTATAACATAAAACCATGAAACAATAAAACAATAGATGGCAGCAATCAATAATGACAAAGACCCATGCCTCATGTTAGGCAGGAATAGTTACCCCAAGGAACTCCAGTGCCCAAGTAGTATCCAGAACAGTAAGGGCACTGGGAAAGGGGCTATGAACAGGGGAGGCCAGAATGATTGACTGTCCACCGCCTCAACCAAAGACCTGGCAGAACAGCTCCATTTTCCAGGCCCTGTGGTTTTTGCCCAAATACCAGAGTGTCATCCAGACATTGCTGGTGTGATGACATCACTTCCTGCATGATGCCGGCCACAAGGCCCAGGCCTTTTTCTTTCTCCTCATAAGTCCCCCCACCCCCTTCTTGTTGCCAGGAGGGACCTGGTCACCCTAGCTGATGCATTGATTTCACATCCAGGTTTTTGCCTGGATGTGATGTTAACACGTAGCACCATGTCATTTCCATCCTCCACTTCTCTTCTTGAAAGCCCCAGAGGCACAAGTGGGTGGGAGAGTCCAGTGGCCGGAGAATCACTCCTTGAAGGAGGCAACTGGCATGCTTACCCACCTATCTGAAAGCCTGCCACTTCGTATGTAAATTCATGTTTCAGTTGCAGTCTTCATACAGGTTCCTCCATTCTGTCTCCTTCACTTCATATGCTTGGCCTTGCCCATTCCCATCTTGCATCTTTAAGCCCTTTATAGCACTAGGCTCGCAGCAAACTTTTACTTTCATTTTAAGCCCAGGCTTTGGGGTGCCTCAGTAGCAGCACCTCTAAAAACCAGGGCTTTTTTTGTAGAAAAAGCCCAGCAGGAACTCGTGAGCATAATAGGCCACACCCAACAGCAGAAACTCATTAGCATATTAGGCCACACCACTGACAGCACAGCTTATTAGCATATTAGGCCACACCCCCAAGTTACCAGAAGAGTGGCCATCCAGCCACACCCACCTTTTGCTTCTTATTCTGTTTATCTTGTTTGTTGTCAAAATCCAGGGCTTTTTTTGTAGCAGGAATTAATTTGCATGTTAGGCCATATACCCCTAATGTAGCCAATCCTATTGAGTTTCTGATGTTGGGGTGTGGCCTATTATGCTAATGAGTTCCTGCTGGGTGTGGCCAACTCAGGAGCCAGCCGGAACTCTGTTCCTGTGCATTCCTGCCCAAAAATAGCCCTGCTAAAAACTGCAGCCGTCTTTTGACTTCGTTTTCTGCTTCTCATCCCTTTCAGAGATCTCCAAGCAGAAGCAGGACACAGTACCGCTTTTGTGCGGGTATATCCAGTAAGAACAGAGGGTAGATCTTTGAAAAACTGAAATTGATTTCCTGCTGATTTTTGCTAAAAAGCTTTTCTCAAACAGGAAAAACAGGAAGTTTCAGTGGTGCTTTGTCACTTTTGTAATAAATCCTTTGGAACCAGAATTTAAATTAAGCATTGTACAAACCATTGTAATGACAAATACATAATGTTCATAACAAGTTCAAATACTAAACAGCACATATTTTTTACATGTGGTTCATGCAAAATCCCGTTCCAATTTTGTCCAGATTTTTAATGGATTTTTCTTCTCCAGATAATGCAGGTTGTACATCATTTGACCTTTTTGTCTAAATTATGTATTTGCTAAAAAAAAAAACACCACACATTAAAGATTGAAAGGGCAAAGGGTCAGAAAGTCACAAAATTAATCACAGCTTCGAAGTAAAAAAACATTTCACATGTTCAAAAAGTTGAAGGCAGCGAGCACTGAAGAGTGTAAGAGTTGTTTAAAGAACTGTTTCTTTTTTGTTAACACAGTCAGTATAAGGTCGAATTAGTCTAAGAATTATCTTATTGTCACAGGTAATACGGCGGTGGGATTAGGCCAGCTAATAGAAAATAAAGTTTGGCTACCAAGTTTAGCTACAAATTGTGAACACCGGATCTAGGCTGTTGCAATCCTATGCTGACACAGTGATTTGGAGGCACACGGAGGCACACGGTTGTTGCAGGTTTACGGGTGACAAGCAGCACGGGCAATCTGCTTGCCTTTCACCAAGCCTTCTGCCCTCCCATCAATACCAAATGCTGAAGCTAGAGGAGAAGCAGCCACCCGTGAGAATCAATACAACAAGCATCAGAGGATCATGGGGAGGGGAGAAACGGTGTAAGAAATGCCTGCACAGATTTTGATGAACAGTCTGCTCTGAATGCTTGTCCTGCAGCATGGCTCACTTTCTTGAGATATCTGCTCTGTGTGAGTTTTGAATTATTGGCTATGGCTTCATTGATTACCTTTTAAACTACAGCAGGGGTCTCCAGCATGGCTCCCATGGGCACCATAAGGCCTGACAGCACCTTTCCTGTCACTTGCCAAGTGTCTTTAGAAAGTGGGTGGGGCCAGGGGGCTTTTGCCCAAGAGGGCTTTTGATTGGCCACTGGGGATGCGATCGGCTGAGCCGATTTTTAAGAAGTTCCTTCAGCAGCAGCTGCTACCACAGACACAAGGATTTTCACTGTGTGACTGAAGGTAAGCTGTGTGTTTGCAAGAAAATAGTTTCTGACGATATGTTCATTTTAAAAGGCATCTGTCAAATAGAGCTTCTGCCTGAAATGTTGAAGAGTGATTATACTAGAGTTATGCATGACTTTGCTCCCTGACATTTTGTGGTTGGCTCCGGCTCCTGTGGCAGTCATTTTGTGGCTGACTCCACATCCTACAGCAGCCATTTCGTGGTTGTGCCCACCACCCTGTGTCAGAATCCAGAGATGCTTGCAGGGCTTGAAAAGCTTGGGCGGGGGGGGGGGGGGGGGACGGAACTGTAATCTCTCAGCCTTGGCATTTCCCATCTGTAAAATGGACTAATTATTTCCCCTGAATGTGCTCTGAATGCTAAATTCCCTCACACTACATGCACATGTGTGTATTTTTAAAATCTATATGAATGAATAGTGAACTACTGCTTGACTCAAATGCTGCTTTAGTACATAATTTGTGCTAGTAGCAGAAAAGGAATCAGGATTGTGGAAGTTTTATTTGTGCTGGGTTATTGCTTGAAAGGGGCTTGTAAGGACATAGAACAGGTGCCTACTATAGATGAACACAACATTTTTTTTCTTGGTCTTTGTGTCCCTCGGTTCTACCCAAGGGCACATAGTCTCCATCCTCTGATCCTATTTAGTCTGTGCCTGAATGGGCTTTACCCTTTGCCAGTTCTGTGCTTTCCAGGTATTTGCAAACTGAGGAAAACCCAGAAAGGATGCCACACTTCTCTAGGAATCTCTGGAAATTCTATGAAAAGAATTTCCAGCAATTCCTAGAGAGAACAGATGTCACTTCTGGGTTTCCCCTGTAAGTGATGTAACCAGGGCTATTTTGGGGCAGGAACGCACAGGAACGGAGTTCCGGCTGGCTCCTGAGTTGGCCACACCCAGCAGGAACTCATTAGCATAATAGGTCACACCCCAACATCAGAAACTCAATAGGATTGGCTACATTAGGGGTATGTGGCCTAGCATGCAAATTAATTCCTGCGACAAAAAAAGCCCTGGGTTTTGACAACAAACAAGGTAAACAGAATAAGAAGCAAAAGGTGGGTGTGGCTGGATGGCCACTCTTCTGGTAACATGGTGGTGTGGCCTAATATGCTAATAAACTGTGCTGTCAGTGGTGTGGCCTAATATGCTAATGAGTTTCTGCTGTTGGGTGTGGCCTATTATGCTAACGAGTTCCTGCTGGGCTTTTTCTACAAAAACAGCCCTGGATGTAACACTGTCAGCCTGACAGCCATTATTAAAAATGTTTTCTCCTGCCACCACTCTGAGCAGTGGTGGAAAATGGGAGGCAAAGGGCAGGGAAACTGAGGGGCTGGCAGCCCTATCCTGCCCAGAAGGGGCCCCATGAATATAGTAAAACAATTGATACAATGGAATTATCATCATACAGAAGCAATAATAAAAACTCCAGCTGCCTAGTTTCCAACACAAACCCTTCTTACATATGCAGTCCATGCCTTCCTAAAGACTCGCAAGGCCGATAAACTCTCAACCTCCAGTGGGCTGGCAGGAAGCCATCTTGTTCTTTCCGCTGGCAGCATTTGAAAGATTGGCTTCGAACTCTCCCAGATTCTCTTCTGTCATCTACTTCTTGGGTTCTTTCACACAAACTAACTAACACACTTTCAATCCACTTTCAATGCAATTTGTAACTGGACCTTACTGTTGTGTGAAATGGCAAAATCCACTTGCAAACGGTCGCTGAAGTGGACTGAAACTGCATTATTCAGCATGTGTGAAAGCACCCAGTTTGCTTTGTACACTGGCACGGATTGCATCTTCCTCCCTTGCAGAGCCGCTCTTGACTCATCCCCATTTTGTGACCTGCACAAAAGGAAGAGATCTAAAAGCACAGGGGGAATGTAGCCAGACTGTTGCTTTGGAGGGGGAGGAGAGGTCTTTGGGCTTCACACCCATCCATTTGGCAGTTTTTAAATGCTTCCCTTGGACTTCGCCACAGCCCAGATCCCAGGGGATTCAGTCAGTACAAGTCTGGCCCTCCTTTGTCTCTAATCAACAACGTAGCAATGACAGGTCTTGGCAAATGAGGCTGATTAAGTGCATCATTTGTGGGAAATGTTTACACTTTTGTTCCTGAAAACAAACAGTGAAAAACACTTCACGTCAGCACTTTAGTGAATAGGGGTGTGGAAGAAGGAGTCTTTAGAAGGAAGGGCTGGGCAGGAATTTACTGGGGAGAGTAGCTATGTTTTGATAATGCTCAGGACAGCCTGCAGAGCAACCTTTAAGTAACAGGCAGGGTTTTGAGGGTAGATGGTGGTCCTTTGGTCTTGGAGATGCAGGTTCAAATCCATATTCAGTGGCCTCAAGCAAGTTGCTATCATTCTCACCTGTGAAAAGGCAATATGTGCAGAATTTTGTCTGCTCTTGACTGAAACAGAACCTCATATTTAATACCAAGATAACTGAGTGTATTGAGTCAGACTATCGGTCTTCTATCTTAGAATCATCTATGAGTCAGTTGCTCTCCACCAGCCATTATTATATATGACTTGGAACTGCCACAAGGACTTACAGTCAGACATCAGCAATGACTTCCTCATGGAAATGCAGTTCTCAAATGTGTGTGGCCCTGATTTGCACTGCAATCCTGGTGCTTGGGGACCGAGGGGCTGCTGCCTTTCCCTCATGCTGTTTTTCTGACCCAAAACAGCCCCAGGGAAACTGTTTCCCTTGGCAGCAGTTGCATGTGTACTGATGGCCTGTGAGTGCAGTTGCCAAGAGGCCAAATAGTACCTCTGGGCTCATTTTGGGCTGAGAAAATGGCTCAGGAGGGAGGCAGGAGTCTCTTCTCCCTGTACACTATGCCCCAATCCATATCAGGGCCTCACACATTTAAGAACTGAGTCTCTGTAGGGAGCTTACAGCTGATGTCTGACTGTAAGTCCACATGGCAACCATGTGTAACATATAGGCAGGCCCTCCAGAAGAGAACTGTCTTTCTCAACACCTGCACTCTGAGGTCCTCTAACTGGAGTTGCCTGGCAGTGACTGAACCTGCACAAAAAGCACGGTCTCAACCACTGATCTAGGGCCCCTCCCTCCGTTTGAGTGGAATTGCTTATTTTGTGTCGGTCTGCTTCTGCTAGTCACTGGAAGGTGCAGGGAAATATATAGGGCGCTGAAGTTCAACCCCCCAACTACTGCAGGTCTTTCTGTCTCCTTCCATGCCACTTGCCTGTTACCACCTTCCCCATTCTTTCTGCCAGTCACTGGTCAATGAATACATACATTCAAATCTGCCTTTGCAGAACTGGAATTTTGCTGTGGAATCAGAACTTCTCAGGATGCTGAATTCTGTCCACAGTGCTGAGCAGGGCATTGTGGGATATGCACAGCATTGAATAAGCGTGACAGGGATGCTTGGGTGTAGGCAGCTAGGGATGCAAGATGGCTGGAAAGACAAGTCTGAGTGGAAGCAAAACCTTAACGAGGCAGGAAAGGATAGGGATACTAAGCAGGTCTAAAAAGGAACCTAAGCAGAGTTTCTCGGAAAACAAACAAGCAGAGACAGTGACAACCTGGTGATAGAGCTGAGCAAAGACCTAGGCCCCATCCACACATGCCAAGAGTACCATTGCTTTTTGACATGTGAACTGGGATATTGCCCAGGCACACACACCTGACCTGGGATTGTTTATGGGGCAGGGCACAGGAAACCAATAGACAGCCTGGGGGGATGGAGCTAGGTGGATGGGTACCATAACTGGGAAGGACAATACAATGGATTCAGCCTTCCCCTTCTCTGTACTGATGCAGCCCTCCCAGGAGGCAGGAGCTGGGGTTCAGCAGGGCAGGCCACAGGGGCAAGGTTGCAGAGAGGAACCAGGGTCCAGTTTCAGAGAGTGAGTATACCAAGTCCAGTCTAGGGTCAAGGGATTCAGGCAGCCAGGGATTCCAGAAAAGTCAACAGTCCAGTCCAAGGTTCCATGGTCCAGTAACAGCAAGGTCAGTGGTTCAGTAGCAAGTGTACTTGTTGCATCCACAAAACTGCTGTAACTCCTGACTGATTTAACAGCCAAGTCTTAACAAGTTACACTCCCAGCCAATCCTTGGCAGTCATCCTGAAACTACTGATCCATCTCATCAGCTGACAGCTGATGATGGGCCATGAGTCTCACATTCATCCTCCTCCTTTCCTTCAACTCAGCTCGCCTCTGACAGCATCAGTGCTGCAGGGGTGTGGGTGAACTAGGTGGGCTGGGTGTGGCTTCTGAAGCCTTGTTTACTGCTTCAGAGCTGCAAGATGATGGCTCAGTTTCAGCTGTAGACTGTGACTTCTGCTCTGCCAGTAACCTGATCTCTTGTTACCCTCCTCCTGGCTCAGAGCCAGCTGCAGCCGGTTGTTCAGTTACTGGCTGAGGGCCAGCTGCAGATAACTCGTCTGCGGAATCTGTGCTGTCTCTGAGCACAGACAGACTTACGACATTCTCTCTCTCTTTCTGCAGCTTTCAATGGCTTGGCATGAGGAGCAACAGAAGGCAGATCAGGAGACCTTTGGCCCTAGTTCTGAATAGCAACATGGCTGACAGGGCTGTTAAAATTCTATAAGAGGACTGCAAAGTGCTTTGTACATAAAAAGTGCTATGATAAACAGAGTTCAGAAGGTTTGCATGTAATTTATGCCCAGTCTTTCTCCCCAATGAGGGCCAAAGGCCACTCACACCATTCTCCTCTCCTCCATTTTATCCTCACAACAACCCTGAGAGGTAGGTTAGGCTGAGAGTGTATTACTGGCCCAATACTACCCAGCCAGCTTCCATGGCAGAGTGGGGATTCAAACCTGGGCCTCCTAGATCCTAGCCTGACACTCTAACTACTACACCACACTGGGTCATTGTTCTTTAGGCCCCTGGGCTGTGGGACAAAGAAAGGCATTTATGGGTCAGAGCCAAGATGTGAGCATTTTCAGGGCCAGGACTGTGAGTATATGACAGAATGGGCAAGGGAGAACATGGAATGGGCATCAGTGACAGTCACTGCCCTCTCTCTCCCCTTAGGAAAATGGCTGCAGAATCCATGCAAATCCTGTTTGACAGCCAGAACATGACCTTGCTGAGAGATGAGTGGGGGTGGGGGTGGGAGAGAGAAGAGCCATAGGTGTTCCTTTTAGAGTAGCAGTAGGGGAATACAACTTGGCCCCCTAAGTAGCAGAATTCTTTCAAAAGGAGAAATTCCGTCCACTTCGGTGCCAGATCTCAGATCGGCAGGATAGGAGTTCTAAATTTGTACTGTAGGGGGCGCTCCTCCACATTCATCACAGATGCACCAATGAGTCCCACTGTCAGGCAAGCCCCAGCTGAAGCGCTGAGTGTATTGAGACAGCAGCTGCCAGGCAGTTCCAGCTTATCAGACATCACTCCTCATGCAAAGCAGAGAAAAGGAAACGCACAACAGGACTGAGGCAGAGGCTGATAACTTGATGCTTTTTGGCTCAAAAACATCCAGCGTCTTAAAAACAGCCATTCCAGTCTGCAGGTGCTCCCTGCCTCTTTCTATGATTCCTCAATAAATAGTGGCCCAGCTTACCTGTACATCCCATTATATAACAGGGCTGGACGAAAGGGGAGAGGCACTCATGTTCATGGAAACATTTGGTTTCCTCTGCATGGAGCTCTTGCTCCATGCTCTCCCCCCTCTGCCCAAACGCAGCAGGTTTTACGTTGTCTTCTGCACAATATCTTTATGCTGACCTTCCAAGTATTCCCTGGCTCCATTAAGGGTTTCCCTAGACCTACTTTTGTATGATCCTTCCTAAAGGAGTATACCAAAAGTGTGCTTGTGAGGAGTGTTGACAAGAAGGTGCGGATTTCCACACATTTCTGTCCTCCCTGTTGAAACACTACAGCAGTATACTTAACTATGAGGTACTTAAAAGGAGAAAAGAGGCAAAAAGCTCACCAGTGGTGAGGGAGGGGAAGAATGAGGGACATGCCTGTTCCATTGTCTTTGTATTCACAGAAGCAATGAAAGGGAAATGGCAAATTAACTCTGCACGGAAGCAACTTTTTCACCTTCAAAAAAAATCCTCTTGGGGGGGGGGGGAGGCTGAGAACAGAGATAAAAGTGGCTGTCCATTCAGAGTGTGGGAATAAATAAGCCCTTGCTCTGAACTGGCTCTGTGATGTTACAGACCCAAACCTGATTGCAGCGTCCATTAGGTGATCATTAAATGGCCGTGATCAAAGAGAGAGGGTGGGGCTGAGGAGATGGTACCTGAGCAGCAGCAGGGAGGAGATATATTGGTTGCCGCAGACCCTAATGAATGTAACTTTGTGCCTCCGTCCCCTCTTCTACCCTGGAAATGGTTGCAAATGAACGTATATATTCCTAACACATACTTCTTTCAGACCCCGATGGCCTTTACGTTTGTAAAAGGATTTTAGATAGTGAGTGTCCATTTCAACTAGGAGCCCAGAACTCTCTCAGTTATATAGCAAAAGTTTCAGTCAATCAAAAGGATTTTGGAGGTGTGAAGCATCTGATCTTTCATCAGGCTTTCGACTTGCCCGGAAAAGAGAGCTATCTTCCATTCAGTTGATCATCTGTAGCCTAGAAATGACGGAATTGACTACTCCGATCACCTTTCTAGCACAAAGCACTCCGTTCACTGGCTGAGTGAAGTTGTGGAGAAGCGCAGCGTAACAATTACAGGAAAAAGATCAGTTTGCGACAAGGGATCCCAAATGCTGGAACAGGGAAACAGTTCCAAAGTTCAGTTGAAAAGAAACTTTGTAACGTCTACATGATCAACTCCAATGTTATGTTCAAACCAGAAATAAAGTCAACCGTTTGTTTAACCCTGTGGTCTGGTTATCTCAGGAAAAGAAACACACAGGGGCTAAGATCTTGGCTTGTATATATTTTAGGAGATGAATGGTGGCAGCACGTGAAGGAAGAAGTCTTTGAGTCCCCAACGCCAACAGCTCTGTGCAGTGTCTGAATGAGGGGTGATTATTAAAGGGGACTGGGCCACCCTGTCTGGTGGCGAGTGAGAGAGAGGACCTGGGATGTGAAAAGGTCAGGGGTGGTGAACTGTGACTGCCCTGACCTACCTGCGACCCTGAACGTGTGGGACAGAGGTTGTGGAGGGTTGTAGACACTCTCTGTGAGTGAGAAAGGTCATCACAAGTGGTTAAAGTGCAGGGCTATGGAGATCCCGGTTCAAATCCCTGCATATCCATAAAACTGAATTGACCATTACCTGATCTTTCTCTCAGGCTGGCCTTCCTCACAGGGTTGTTGTGAGTATAAATTAAAGGGGGCACATGAGTATAAATGGGGACTTGTGAATATAAAATAAAGGAGACATGGCCACTGAGAGCCAGTGAAGTGTAGTAATTCAAATGTAGAGCTAGGTCCAGGAAGACTTGGGTTCAAATCTCCACTCAGCCATGAAACTCACTGGTGACCAATCCCTTTCTCCAGGACTAATCTACCCCCACGTGGTTGTTGGGAGGATGAAATAGGGGGAAGAACCGGGTATGCCACTTGAGCTGCTTGGAGGAAGAGTGGGATAAAAGTGAGGCAGACAATAAATAGTGGATTTCTTGAAAGAAAAGGTAGCATAGGAAATGTACAGATTCTCGTTGAAAAGCTACAGAATAACCCTTATGAAGAGGAGTAACTCGAAAGTACATTGCAAAACCATGTTTGTTTAAACTATGAAGAGGAAGGACATTTGAGTAAACAACCATTTGAGTTACTGGTATATATATTTTTTCTTGTATACCTGGTTCCCAAGAGATCCATAGACAGAAGTGGCTCCTTCTTCTTTTCCGTTTTTCTTTGCATATTTTGAGGCTGCAGATGTTCCCCCTCCCCTGTTTTCTATGTATTGCTTTGAATGACTATGAGGAGACGGGCCCAAGGATTTGATTCAGCCAGAAACATTTACTTGTATTCTAGACCAGTCCTAGGCTTGTAGATTGCAACATGCAACGTGGAACTTTATGTGACAGCACTGGAGATCAAAGTAAGGAATACAGACGTAGGCAACTCCATCACTATTCACAGAATCAGGCTGTTTTTGCCAGAGACCTGGAAAATCTTAACTTTCATAGTTAAGAAGTAAACATATTTCTCACCCATGGGGATTGCAGTTCTGAAAGTAAGAGGACAGCTTAAGGCTAAAGGCTAAGAGTCTTTTTATATCCAAAGCTCAGATTAATTTGTGCTAAAAATGGTCACTAATGGAAACATAACACTAGATTTGCCTTTGATTCCTCTTCCATACTGTTTAAGCACAGCGATGTCTACTCTGGCTTGAGAGGCACGGGTGCCTCTTTGGTGTGCCACCCATGGATCTTCTGAGCACTGTTCCCCAATCCGGCAGTTGCCCCCTATTGCAGGAAAGTGGGCAAGACTATTGCCCAGTGGGGCTTGTGGTTGGCAGGTGGTTCCCACCTTGAAACAGACACCAGAGGAACAGGCAAGCTATGAGCTTCCCTGAAGTGCAGGCCTCATGGCAGGAACGAAAGTAAATGTGGCTGTTTGGGCTGATGTTGGCTGCAAATGTGGTTCTGCATGAGCCACTGGCATGCCACATTAAGAATGTTTGCAAGTAGCACTAGTGGTGCAACAGAGGTGGGAAGCACGTGCAGAGCTGGACTTTCCATGAAACGAAGTGAAGCAGTCGATGTAGGCGGTAGAGTTTCCCCACCAGCTTTTGTACCACTAAAGGAAAGGCGACACCTTTTGAAGACAGCAGTGAGAATCTTGATGCCATTGATTGCCCCCTAGTACCTGCCGCTGCAGGTTTTTCTCATCTGCTCTTCTTATCCATTGAGTCACCCTCCCCTTCAGTAGAGTGGCAGCAGCCTGTGCTTGTGTGTATGCATCCCTGCTCTGCAGTGACTCCTCCACCCCACTTGGTGTGCTGTGGGTCCATCCATAGCTAGGCCTATGGGGCTTATCAATTGTGATGGTCTCTATAGGCGACAATGAAGCCAGGGGAAAGGGGTTTTTTTTTGCACACCCCTATTATGCTTTTCAGTATGATTTGTAAGCTGCTTTGAGTCACAGGGAAAAGTGGGATATAAATATTTGAATAAATGAGTAGTTTGATCAGGTTGATGACATTTAAGCAACCTCCTGTTTGTTAGGTTAGGCAGGATTGTGACAGCAATTGTTCCTCCTCTGTTCTACTTGACCTGTAATGCTGGTTGTCATATTCCACTAAAAACACAATGTAGACTGCAAGAGGTCGCCTGCCCCCCCCCCCCCCGTGCTAGTATGTTTTCTAAGGCTCAGCATAGGGCGATGGTCCAAGGCCAGATCTACCAATATGGTGGACTGGGGAGGGTAGACCTGTTCTCCGTAGGCCAGGCCTACCAATATAGTGGAAAGGTGTTCTCTGGAGGCCAGGTCTACCAATATAGTGGACTGGGGTGGGTAGAACTGATCTCCGGAGGACAGGAAAGGGGTGGGTGAAATTTGACTTGATCCTGTTTTCTCTTTATAATGTTTAAATTATTCTTAAAATATAGTTTAAATATAATTTAAAAGAATTTATTCTGAGATATTTTTTTTACAAGGTTACGGAGTAACCTAAAAAACTAATATATGCGATTGTCAAATGTAGACTTGCTCACAACTTTAATGCTACTAGCTTTTTTTCACTTACAAGGTAGAATTCCTGCTCACAACACTCATTGATCTCCACTATGGTCCACCGTGCCCTTCTCACATACATTCACTGGGGAGCACTTAGCCTCTTCCTTGGCTCCCAGTTCATTTCCCAAGCTCCGCTGGTTTCTGCAAAGAACAGAATAAAATTCATAAACATAAGAAATTTGAACACTGCCTCCCAAAATAGATTCATTTTAGTCCGTAGTCCCTGCGCTCATGCGGCAGCCGTTCCCCTCCACATGCTCCCACCTCTCAGTGCCTGCATATTCAGTGGTTGCTTGGCTATTGATGTGTCCAACTCAGTGATCTCAGGAGGAACTTTGCCTGGCAGAGGAAGCAGAACTTTGGGGTTGGAACCGGGTTGGCTGGGGAGACTGGGAATCTGGGGATATCACCGTAGAAAATGCAGTTTGGAGCCATGACCTCTGATCTACTCTCAGATTTCAAAGCATTTAACGCATAGAATTTGGGGGGGGGGGGTCTCTCGGGTTCTAGCGCAAGCTTTGAGCATTGGGCTGGGGCCATGGCTGAACAGCAGAGCACCTGCTTTCCATGCAGAATATCCCAGGTTCAGTCCCTGTCCTCTCCACTTAAAGACTGCCTGAGTCTCTGGAGCGCTACTCCCTGTCAGGCAACACTGACTGTGATAGATCAAGAGTCCTTCTTGGTCAAAGTCATGTGTTCATGGTTGCAACATTCTGTCTCCGTAGCTGTTCCCAGATTGCCCAACCAGCCATAGCTGGATCAGGGCAAGAACCACACTTCTATTAAGCTGCCTTACACACAAGCCCCTTTGGCTCAGTACTGTCTGAGTGGCAGCAACTCTACCTGTGCACCTTTATTGGGAGATGCTGGGGATCAAACCTGGGACCTCCTGTCTACAAACCAAGCATTCCATTACTGAGCTGCATCTTATGGTTTAGCTTCCTATGGCTCTGGCTGGTTTTGCCAAAAGCCCAAGAGGAAGTAAGGATGCACCCCACTGGCTTAGGGGAAGAGGACAGGCAGAATCAGTGCCGAGCTTTTAAAGTTTCAGCACGAAGGCTAAACAGCACAGCAGGAACAGCCGTTGCCTTCCTGATCAGGTCTGAATGTATTTGTTGTCTGGTTAATGGGGGTAGCTGCTTTTACCAAGGGAGGGAGCAATTCTCCAGCTTCATTTTCTCACAAATGAGTGTGAAAAGGCCGGGGTGTTTCCATTCCTCTTGATAATACTAATCTGAGATGTACCCAGAGAAAAGCCTGGGGATACACTGCAGTGTGTTTATGCGCGCAGTCATGGCTCATCAGGTGTGGTTTTGCCAAAATTTGCAATTAAGCAAACCATGAAGCGTGTGCTTTGGCAGAAGATCACACAACTAGGCTGTGAACCTAAGAACCAGTTTTTGTTAAAAAGTAAACTGGAATTATCTGTCTTGGTTTATATATACCCTGTCCTGAACTTCTTTTCTGGGATCAAAATCCATGCACTCATGTTTCTTATTTCTCTCTCTCTCTCTCTCAAGCTATTGATTCAGCTGGACCAGGAAAAAAGCTTCTTGTGGTATGTTAACATTAATGACAGCTCTGGTTGAGTTCCAGGAAAGAATGTGAAGTTAATCAAATGCTCTCCAGGGTCTAAGGCACTGTTTTCCTTCCACTGAACTGCTGACCGTTGCCGATACACAGGCTACTTTCTCCAGATCCACAGTAGATGGATCACAGGCCAGCTGCTGCTGGGCAGGAAGTTCTCCTTCTTCCAGTACCTGAATCCTAGCCAGCTAGCAATGGGAGACCATTTCTTTCTGCCAGACCATGACTAACCACGGGCATCTGCGAGGTGGGGGGGGAGATGTTTGTCCACCAATCTTAAATTTAATGGTATAAAGATTTCAGGTAGAAGTCATCTGCTGTTAATAGGCTCGCCCCCCGAATTATTTCTTCAGGGGTTAGCTGGTTTCAGTTTTTACTGAATGGAATGGAATGGAATGGAAGCCGTTGGAGTTGAGCAGAACCTGGCCTGTCTCATCCTCCTCCTCTGGCTTTTATGTTCTATGTGCACAGACTAGATGAACCACTGTGCTCTGAGATGACCAGCCAGTGCTCTGAACTCCAATGAGCTCCAACGGCAACCAGCACTTCCTCCCATGTAGGCATAAATCTGCTTTACAGTGAGTCAGACAACAGTTTCAGCTGGACCAGTAGGGTCTATTCCAATGACCAACCCCCCTAGTGTGGCACACAGGGGCACCATGGCACACACCAATGGGTTTGACAGCACCCGCTTGCTCCTTGCACAAAGTATCTCATCCCCAACTCAAAGAGCCGGTCCTGGTTTTCCTCGGCTTCATTGGAGTGGGAAGTGCTTCAGCAGAGGTGTTGCCTTTCTGTCTACCACAGAGGTTCCCAAACTTATTTGGTCTACCGCCCCCCTTTCAGAAAAAAAAATTACTCAGCGCCCCCCAGGAAATCTACCTTTAAGAAGTGGACACAAAGATGCAGTGACAAATTTGCACATAGTAAAGAAAGCTATGCAAATGCATGGCTGTGATTGGCTTTGGGGACCCCTCTCCACCTCCCTCCCTGATGCCAGGAGAAGGCAGGAGAAGGCTGCTTTAGATAGGTTCTGGACTCTTCTTTCTTTATGCTTCCACCGCCCCCTTGTTTTTATTCAAATGCCCCCCAATCGCACCCAAGGCTCCTACCACCCACCTGGATTGTTCCAGCACCCCCCAGAGGGTGGTATTGCCCACTTTGGGAACCAGTGGTCTACCGGAATCCCCCATTCAGAAGCCACTACCTCCATCATAACCATGTTTGGCTCAGAACCTCCTAGCGTTTTGTGATTGTCCCCAGCCCCGGCCCCCATGGCAGCCACTTTGGGGTGATGCCCGCCACTACGAGTTCTCAGGATTCCAGTAATACTCACAGGCTCAACAAGGCTGGAGCCATACACGCACCCCAGACGGCTCTGACTCAAGACCATTTCCCCAGACTTCGCTACCCAAGATCCTATGATGCAAGAGACTGATGCAGTGGGGCCTTCTGCCTACGCAGCATCTCTGGCGATGGTCCATTTCCTTCTCTAACACATTAACAATGCCTCTGATTACCCCAGACACTATATTGGCTTTTGGTTGACTTAGGGAAGCCTCCCACCTGCACATTTTTTCCTGGGCACAGCCAGTGCAACAGATACCTAAATCCTAACTCTGAATAGGTAGGTGTGTTAGTCCGTAGCAGCAAAATGAAGCAGGAGTCAGCCTCAACCGCTGACTATTTTTACTCTATTGTACACCTAATTCTAGGACGTCACTTCCGTATTTTGTACCAGGAAAATCTAGACAACATGAAAGAGCTGCTGACACCCCACAACAAGACTTTTTTTTTTCAGCACCGCCCGCTGACAGGAGTATAGTAGAGAAGGCAAAGGGCCTCTTTGCCCCTTACATTTTCGAGGTGCACTCACACCATTGTTTTGCGGAGATGCCTAAAAATGTAAAGTCCAGTTGAGACAAGCTGGTGGTTGCACACAAGACTGTCCCACAGTGCTGCCCCACTCATCGGAGAAGCCAAAATTGGCTGCATACCGGGATAGAGTAGAGACTCTAAAACCCACATTTCCCCCCACCCCCACCCCCCCGCCCTAATGTGCCAACTGGCCCCAATTTTGTGGGATGCCGCGGACTGCTGTTTGGCCAAGTGCTCCAGCCTTGGCAAGAGCTCCGGAACAACGGTCCCGTATCTGCCGAGCCCCTCCGCTGGTGTGCCTCTCCCACAACCCCATCATACAGGGTGGTGGGAACTGGCTCCTTACTGGTGCGTGCGTGTGTGTGTGTGTGTGTGACAGAAAGAGAGAGAGGCGCGGGACTTTGGCATCAGTTCCGAGAGAGGAGCCAAGCGTCGGGCTCAGGCAGCTGCGGGGCGGGGGAGGGAGACGAGCGGGTGCCGCGCACAGCCAGGCGCGCGCACGCACACACACACCGCCACACTCACACATGTTCGCAACCGCTCCTGCTGCCAGCGCGCACCCCGCCACCCCGCTCAGCCCAGCCTGGGTCCCTTCCCCGCCGCCGCCGCCGCCGCCGCCACCCGGAGCCGCTGGCCGTCTGCTCCCCCCGCACAGGCGCGCGAGAACACACACACACACACACACACAGAGGCCCGCCGCTGCCGCCGCCTCCCGGCGAGCTCTGGCCGCGGGACCCCGCCGGGCTAGCCCAGCTGGGCCCTCCTGACGCGGTTCCGGACGCGATGCCTCCCTGCGGCTCCTCCGCTCGCCTCTGAGCCCGGCGCGCCTCTCTCGCTCCCTCTCGCCTCCCCCCGCCCGCCGCCGCCGCCAAGGATCGGCCTCGCTCGCCGCCAGGGGAGGAGGATGCATGTGCTTGGCAGGGAGGCAGGCGCCGCCGCCGCTCCTCGCTCGCCCCGCCGTTCCGCTCCCTGCTCGCCCGCCGCGGTCGCCCGCCTGTGAGTCCGGCCCGCGGCGGCGGCAGCAGGATCCCCCCGGTGTCCCCCCTCGCCAGGTGCCGCCGGGGCTCGGGCACCTTCTCCGCACTCGCTCCTCCGCCGGCGTCTCCCGTCCGCCTTCCTCCCTGCTGCCCGGCGCCTGGACGCTGGCCCCATCTGCAGGTTTGGAGCCTCCTCGGCTGGGGCGCGGGGCGGGAGGGATCCGGCCGGCCCGGGCAGCGCGGAGGAGGCCCGAGGCCAGGGCGATGGGCGCCCGGGGAAGGAGGGAGGGAGGGGCGGGCCGGGGGGCGCCGCGGGGCCGGGCCAGGGCTTGTGTTGGGGAGGGCGCGGGCCGGGGGGCGCTTTGTCGCGGAGGGGGTCTGGCCGGGCGGGCGTCCGGAGAGTAACGTCGCCTCTGCTGGCTCTCCTCCTTCCCCCCCCCCCCCCCAGAGCAGCGGCACCGCCTTCCCCGCCCGGACCCCGACCATGATGGACCTCAAGGTGGACGAGGAGGAGGTGGAGAGCGGGCAGCCGGTCAGCCTGGAGGCGTTCGCCAGCAGCTCGACGCTCCACGGCCTGTCGCACATCTTCTCCTACGAGCGGCTCTCGGTCAAGCGCGTCTTCTGGACCCTCTGCTTCCTGGGCTCCTTCGCCCTCCTGCTCTTCGTCTGCAACGAGAGGATCCAGTACTACTTCCGCTACCCCCACGTCACCAAGCTGGACGAGGTGACCACCAGCAACATGACCTTCCCCGCCGTCACCTTCTGCAACCTCAACGAGTTCCGCTTCAGCCGAGTGACCAAGAATGACCTGTACCACGCCGGGGAGCTGCTGGCCCTGCTCAATAACAGGTGGGTCGGCGCGGGGGGGGGGGGGGGGGAGAAGCGCTGCCCTGTGCCAAGGGCTGCAGAGCCCGGTGCTCCAAAGCATCACTGGGGGCTGGCATGCAACAGTTGGCACACCCGCTGTGCGCATGTATCCGACATGTACTTGACACGCCTGTTACCCTGAGAGATTATATTCACTGTGAACTGAGACATCCCACCTATATGGTTCCCAGAGTTCTTCCAATACACATTGTAACACGCTGGGTTAATGCATGCAGATGTGCTGGGCCACGTGTAGGGCACTGCATGCCATGCATGCATACCTGTGGGTCATGCTGTGAAGGGACTGTGGGAAACCATGCAAGTGGTCCCTGCTCATGCTTCTTTGCAAATGCTGCACACGTGGAAACAGAAACCATGTGCTACCTTGCTCCTGTCATGTGTCATATGCAGCCCTATCCCGCCCCCGCCCCCCCTTTCCTGATCATGGTCCGTGTCACACTCTGCATGTGCTCCTTTAAGGCTGTTTCTTTCCCGCACAATAGACTTGGCACTTCTCGCCCTTGTGGTTATCTGCTTTGTGGTTCTCGCCCTTGTGGTTATCTGCTTTGTGGTTCTCGCCCTTGTGGTTATCACGCAGCTACCCATTCTTTATTGTCTACCTACAGCCTCATCTCACCCACTTCACTGCAACTTAACTGAGTCAGTCCCTATGGGAACGGAATGATATCTACAACTGATCAGTCAGGGACCGAGGAAGGCCTCGGCTCTGGTAGTCTTCCCACACGCTTCTGCGCCGGTGGAAGCAGGAAGGTGCAGAGCCGGGACTACTGAAGCTCAGGACCATGGACAGTGACATGTAGGCCTCCTCTAAGAAGAGGTCGAACTAGGAGGCAGGCTTTCTGCAACACTGACTGTGCCGCAGAAGCGGCAGCAGGGTACCGTGTGAATTCTTTGCCTTCCTTGTCACAAGGCTGTTGGCAGCCAAAGCTACTCTTTGCTGGCTTTAGTGACTGCTGTTAAGTGCTCAGGTACATGAACCCTAAGAACCCCCCTGGGCCTGTCACTGCATCTCAGATAGGCACCTTGCTGCCCCCTGCTGGAGAGAATTGCAACTCCTCAGCAGTGTGCCATGGTCCTATTGTATTCTTAAGGGGGGGATGGAAGGGTGGAGGCAGCCTTTCTAGGGAAGTTTGCATGGGTTTCTTAGACATACTTCTTGTTTTGCTACAGTCATGCCCTTCTGGGGCAACTGGAAAGTTGAAGGCTTAGTCTGTATGGCATCAGCCTGATCTGTAATCTAATTTATCCCCACATTCCACAACTAAAACTAGCTCAAAATTCAGACCAATAAAGTTGAAAGATGCCCCTTTTAAAATGGGGATTCCTCTCTTTCAAAAAGGAAAGAAAGGCTGCTCCAAAAGGCCTCCATCCCACACAGTAGGGTCCGTGTTTCGGAACAGAAGGGCATAAGAAGAGTTCTACTGGAGTGGACAGAAGGCCCTTCTCGTGCTGCTTTCCATTACCAACAGTGGCTAGCCACAGTTTTAGGGAAAAAATAATTCATGGGAGATGAACATGATAGAGGGTTATAAATGTACACATAGGGTGGAGTCAGTGGATGGAGATAGTGTTTTTTCCCCCTCCTTTTGCCGTAAGACTAGAGCTCAGGCTTGCTCACTGATGTTGATTGGCAGCAGAATCACAACAGACAAAGGAAATGATGTCTTCTCATAATACATAAGTAATTCATGGGATCCGCTGCTAGAATCTATCTTGTCAGGGATGCTCTAGGCTGATCCTGCATTGAGCAGGGGGTTGGACTAGATGGCCCGGATGGCCCCTTCCAACTCTGTGATTCTACGACTCTAAGGTGGACAAGCCCTGACCAAAAGCTTAGATGACTTTGAAAGAGGACCGGGCATACTCATGGAGGATAGCTCTATCGACGGCAATTAGCTATAATTGCTCAGCAGAACCCCCAGATGCAGAGGCAATATACCTTCGACCACCAGATGCTGGATGGCACCGGAGGAGGGCCCCCTTTTTTGTCCTTTGTGCTCTGCTTCTGGGCTTTCCAAGAACATCTCTTTGGTTAAGTCCCTGTAGGAGACGAGATGGTAGACTAAATGAACCCTTGGTCTGATTGAGCAGGGCTCTTCTTATGTTTTGGTGCTCATTCCTGGCTGTTCACTCAGTCTCTGGATGTTTGAGGTTTTAGGATCCATGATCCTCCAGAGGACTTTAAGGGTTTGACAGCCAGTCCTGGCTGCTAGTAGCCAGTGAGGCTCAGCTTTCTTGCATCCTGCTCTACAGAGGCCAACCCAAAGTTGGTATTCTTGTAATTTATTGTTTACATATTGCCATCAATGTGTATGGCGATGTATGGGAAGACTGGTCTCTGTCCCAAGGAGCTTACAATCTAAACTTTAATGACAGGTGGAAACAATAAAGGAAAGCAAGAAGATGAAAGTGGAGATGAGCAGCAGAAATATATCTGTGGCTTATTTTTTAGTTTTGTTTTTGCAGGAGGTGGTGGCTAGTGGGTTGTTCTGCCCCAAGCTCCATGGGTGTGTATTGAGGAGGGATTTGAAATAAATGGGAGAGAAGAGAGAAACAGCACTCCTCTTTTGTATCCACTGCCTGGGGGGGCTGCTTAGGAGGAGTCACAGGAGTAGAGTCTATAACAGCCTCTCTTCACCAGTTCCTGAGACTGATCGAGTGTCACTCTCCATGTGTAAAAAGTGCCACCTTGTGATAAATCTGGGTTTCTGTGACTTGTAGGTCATAGCTTTACAACTTCATGTTTTTGGCTTTCATCATTCTGGAGGTCTTGTACTAAACCTAGAATGAGGAGTTCCCAAACTTCTCATAATTGCCAATACTGCTCTCCCAACTCCAGGGGCTCTTGTCGTATTCCTCTATCGGCACAATCATACTGCTATACCTCACTGCACAGCTTCATGCAAAAAAAAGAAGTCCAGATTATGATAAAATATCTGATTCAGAACGTTACACCCAATTAATCACATTTATGCAAAGTACATGAGTGTGCGCAAGCCTTGCCAATGGGCTTTCATTTATTCTGAGAACAGAATCTGAGATTGCTGGATGGAGAAAGTGATGTATATTTATTTCTGAGCACCAATGAAGAGCCGAAAGCTTCTCTGAAAGTAGTATAATTTATTTACGTTGGCTGTTATGATTTGCCTGCCCCTCCATGGTCACTGTTTGGAGGAACTAGCTGCAGGAAGTTTGAGCTGGGATACTAGCCCCATAGCCAGCGTGGTGTAGGGGTTAAGAGTGACGGACTCTAATCTGGAGAACTGGGTTCAGTTCTGCCCGCCTCCACTTGAAGCCAAGCTGGGTGACCTTGGATCAGTCACAGCTCTCCCAGCCCCAAAAAATAAGCCTAGCTCGCTGCGTAATGCTAGGAGAGAGAGAGAGAGAGCGCTTCAGGCTACCAGACAATCCTAGGATCTCCTGGCTATACCACACACAATGCATAACGCCAAAAAAGAGATAAAGCTTCATGCTGCCAGACAATTCTAGGATCTCCTGGCTATACTACACACAGTGCCATAATATATATATTATCCTCCCAGTTCTAGGAATTAGTTGCTCTCATAGAGCCAATCCACTACTATTGCCTGACATGAAGCTCCCATATCTGTTGTACTCCCTTAGTCTGGTCAAACGTTGCTGAGGGAGACCTCCCGGCTATGCTTGTCCAAAGTGCTTGTCAGCTCTTGCATTTGAGCACTTGACAACTTATTTATAACATTTATTGACTGCTTTTCTTTTCTTTTTTAAAAAAGCCCAAAGCAATTTAAGATATTCTCTACAGCCACCTTTCAGTGACAGAAATGCCAGAATGCTTGACTTCACCATGTCAGAAGGCACAGTACTGAATCCGAGACTCTGAAGATTTCCAAGAATCGCGCCGTAATAACAAAGAAAGAAAGCTCAACTGTGTTTCATTGTTACCAATGCAAAAGCTCTGAGGGCTGATTCAGATGTTAACCTTTGCAAATGGCACTGGCTGTTGGCAAGAGAAGGAACACTGTCACCCCACCCATCTGCATATTCCTGCTTTACACATGTGATGGGAGTGACGTGGCCCATGTCCGTGGGGAGGGGCGGTGGCTCAATGCAAGACAATGTGCTTGGCGTGCCACAGTCTCTGCTTCAGTCCCCAGGATCTCCAGTTAAAAGGGTCAAGTAGCAAGTGATGTCAAACCCTGGAGAGGGGCTGCCAGCCACAGTTGACACTGCTGAGCTTGATGGACCAAGGCTCTGACTCACTCTAGGGCAGCTTCATGAGGCTCTTGTGCTGCAAGGGTCACACTGGAATCGCTCCAGAGATTCAGAGCATCAGAACAGCATCGAGTCAGTGCCAGGTAACCCCATGTTAGGGAGAGGAACAATTGTGTTTTTAGAGGCATTCCAGCACTGGGATTATATTACATTTTCCAAGATGCCGTGCATCTATTTGTAGTGTAGTGGTTAGTGTGTCAGACCAGGATCTAGGAGACCCAGGTATAAATCCCCACTCTGCCATAAAAACTCAACGGGTGACTTCAGGCTGGTCTCTCTCTCTCTCTCTCTCTCTCTCTCTCTCCCTCTCCCTCTCCCTCCCTCCCTCCCTCTCTGCCTAACCTACATGATCACAGGACGAGGGCCACTAATGCAAGCCACTTGGGATCCTGTTGGACTGAGTATAAAATCTAAATTTAAAAAATACGACATCTCTTTCTGCTGGCCAAGAATTATACAAGGTCCTGAGGGCCCACTTTTGACCTCTAGAAATCCTGCTCATTTCCCTCTGATATTTCTGATATTTCATCAAGCACTCTCGTACACTTTTTGGGACTACTTTTGTACCTTAAAACGTAGACTTTTTAAAAAAAACAAAGATAAGATGATCAGGAGGCCATCGTGTATCAAACAGCATATCACTACAACAGCTTCTCCTGTTCCCAGTGCAGCCCAAAAACACGATACTTATCCAAGATTCTGGCATTCAGATATTCCACATGTGAATCCACTGTCCAGGGCCTGGACTCCAGGCTGCTGTGGCAAGGAGCCCTATCCACCAAGGGGGCCAGCAGAGGATCAGTATGGGCAGAAGCATCTGACCGAGCACTGAAGCAATACAGTGTTGTGTCCCCACCCCCCTGCAAATTAATAGCCATGCAGCGAGAAAGTGGTGGGTAGTGGTTACAGTGTCAGACTAGGATTGGGGAGGCCTGAATTCCAAAGGCCACTGTTCCATGACATTCAGTGCAAGACCATGGCTTGGATCCACCAGAGAATTTCCTAGAGCATCCGGAGGGGACTTTTCGCCTGGTCTCCCACTCCAAAGCAGACCTAGGATTCTCCCTGTCCCCCAGGAGCAACATTTGGGACCATCACGGGAGAGAGGAGCCAAGGAAGTCATTCTCTGCATTCAGAAATCCCTCCTGTTTGTGGAAATCTTCTGGTGGGTGCAGGCAAGGGACTGGCTGCTATTTCTACATGGCCGGCTTTGAGAGTAAAAGGGATGGGGCCCAGTGGGGTGAGGGACAACCATATCTGCTACTCCAAACTCCATGGAGGAAGGGTGTGATAAAATATATATATATAATAAATCTTTGTTGCTGTCAAAAGAAAGAGGCACCAGTTGTGTACTGTGGCAGAAACGTTTGAACAGAGTGTGGCATGCGTAAACATTTTGACATGTAGTGTGTGAATATAAGGTCCCCGCTCACATATTCTCACCTTGAACATTCCCAAAGGGCCAAAGGTATATCCTGGGTGGGGGAGAGACCAGTGTATATTTATTCTGCCCTACATGTGAGTGAGATGAGCTTTGCCCCCTTCCCCATTTTACCTAACTGAAGTGGGGGGTTTCCCCCTGGCCCTCCTCTGATTCCTGAAATGACATGACCTGGAAGAAAAATGTCTGAAGAGGTGACACACAGCGGGATCAGGAGGGGAATAATATGCATACGGATCATTCCCATCATGTCAGCTTTGGCCTTGTAAGTGGCATATGTAATAAAAGCTAGAAAATAACAGGTTTCTTCTTCTGGAAAAAAGGAAGTTTCTAGCTCTCACGACTGGAACTAATAGAATACATCTAATGACTTCGGCATGTGCCGAAGCTGCTGGTTTGAGCTGAAGTGTAACTGTGGCTTCTGAAAATGCCTTGGCTATGCTCATACTGGAGCACAGCATGCTTGCTTACCATCTGTGGTGCCTAAATACCAGGTTCTCACTGCACAAATTGCTGTCTGCTGTAAACTGTAGCTGAGGGCATGTTGGGCATGAGATGCCTTTGTGCCGCACTCCAAGAAGCTCTTTCTAAAAGTACCTCACTCAGCTAGGTCCCAGGGACAGCGGAGACTACGGCGCTGCTGTCTCCATCAGCCAAGGCCAACCCAGCCAGAGAATACAAGGAGCCACAGGCTTTCCCTAAGAGACTAAGCTGTGTGTTTTCTTCAGGTACGAGATCCCAGACACCCAGATGGCTGATGAGAAGCAGGTGGAGATCTTGCAGGAGAAGGCAAACTTCCGCAACTTCAAGCCGAAACCCTTCAGCATGCTGGAGTTCTCTGACCGAGCTGGGCACGACATCCGGGAAATGCTGCTCTCCTGCTTGTTCCGCGGGGAGCCATGCGCCCCAGAAGACTTCAAAGTGGTAAGTGGCTATTTTGTGCCTTTGCCTCCTTGAGCCGGGAGAAGTCTTATGCGTTTGGCTGGTGTTGTACTGCCTCAGACCTTGTTGGGTGTCTGGGGAGAGGAGAATCTATGTTGTGCTCTGGGGTTACGGCTGGCTTTGCTGAGGAGAAATGTGGTGGCTGACAGGCTACTGTGTAGATGGTTTTGTGTCTGTTTTGTAGAGATCTGTGTTGAGGTGCATCCTGGGGATCTTGAGGTCAGTGAGAAGAACATCATAGCCTCCCTCAGATCTTCCTGACACAATAAGTTTATCCCAGAATAACAAACCCCTGATCTCGCTTCAAACTGATTTTTTTTTTACACATTCAGTGGGGTGAACCAGAGGCCAAACTGACTCATTGATTAAAGGATCATGTAGAAACAGCAAGCTTATCTTTGATGGGTGGAGGTCACTGTTACCCCAAGAGATGCAATGACTTGTGAAAGACCCAAGGTAGAGTTTGCAAGAAAATATATAATTAGAGGCAGAATTAAAGAACCTGTCACAATCTTGGTTATGTATATAAATCCTGAAGCAATCAACTGTATGGATGGGGTGAGGCCTTGCGGTGGCGGTGGCTATTTACATGGCGCTGACCTCTGGAGGATGCCCTTGTTGTGATTTCTCTCTGTCTGGATATACACCCAGAGCATGTATATAATGTGTAGGAGAGAAGTTCCAGTAGGGAAAACTTATATCTATCTGGCCATGGACATTGTAAAGCCTGTTGGGAAACTGTAGTGCCTGCTTTGTTGATGTATACTTGGATAACTATTGGTTGTAGATGTGGACTGTGTCCATGTGCTGATCATCTGAATTATTACCTCGATGCCAGATACTACTAGTGGCTGGTGGTGACTTGTGTGAATTTAAGTTGGTGGTTTGCAAGTCGGTCGGATCTGGAAGACCGTTACAGACTCCCCCTATGTATGCATCTGAGTTCCTTGTAAGAGCAGCCTTGGATATTATGAGCAGGATCCCAGCCAGCTTGTCCTGGTTGTCTCGTTTAGAGAAAAGCTGCATAAACTGTACAGGGGCTTCTTCTGTCAAGTCCATAGTCACTCTGGAGCATCAAATCTGTTTAAGACCCCTCTGCTCGAGGTGAATAAAGACAGAATAAAGATGGACAGCTGCAACAGTGGCTCATGCAGGGTAAGTGACAAATAAGTACAGAGGGAAGAAGGAGCTCAAGAAGGAAGAAATAAGCCAGAATAAAATAACCGGGCATTCTCAGTGTGATCACATCATCTGTGCCGCTTAGTCAGCTTGATTCAGACCAACACACACATCTGGGTTTACTTAAAGGAAGAGGGCTAGATTGATTGATTGGTTTTATTGAAATTGATATCCTTTCCTTGTGGTTCAAGGTGGCTTACAATCATAACTGAAATGAAGCTTAGGATAAAGTTTAAGATATGGCTTAGGCCAGGGATGGCCAGATACAGCACTAAAAAGCTATATGGAAAGAACTTCAGGGACTAATTCTGTTTCATGATCATGGAAGACACACAGTTGTTGTCAGAGGAAATCATCAGTGAAGTGCTGGACAACATAGAGACATTTTATTAACCAATAATCTTTCTGCCATGTTAATGTAACTAAGAGACTGGATTGAGATAAAGAAACTCACAAACAAAAAACCACCCTCCAGGTTGTTTTCTACAGTCTCCAGCCCGTTTTTCATGCTTGGGCTTGCACGCTCTCTCTGTCCTTCCTTTGTGAATGCAGATACAATTGGCACTGTCCTAGTTTAGAAATCTTGGATCCAGCTCCTGTTGATCTAACTCTAGTGGGTCACAGGTACCTGTACAAATCAGAGTTTGTTCCTTTTCCAGCAACCAGGATTAAATTGTGGATTACAATCCCAGATTCTGGAAAAGAAACAAACTATGATTTGTTGAAGCATCTGCATTTGGACAACACAGCAACTTGGAGTTAGACTGAGAATTTCTAAGCCAGGAAGTCTTCAGTCACAGCCAATGTTCCCTCTAAGCTGAGTTGGTGTGAGCTAGCTCACAGTTTTTTAGCCTCTAGCTCACACATTTTTGTCTCAGCTCAGGAAGGATGGCTCCAGAGTACACTAATTTATGCAGTAGCCAAATCGGTTGCTCACAACTTTAATGCTAGTAGCTCACAAAGTAGAATTTTTGCTCACAAGACTCCACAGCTTAGAGGGAACTTTGGTCACAGCACATGCACACAAGCGGTGGGGAGAGAGTGAGGAAGCACATTTGGCCCAGGAACTGAGGCCTGTTCATGTCACAAACCATGGTTGTTTTTTTTTTAATGATGCCTGAATGTAGTCTTGAAGTTTTACCAGGCATCACCTTCCGAGTATTCACACATATTTTGGCAACTGTAAGGACTAGAAACCTGCTTTTTAAAATGCTAGATTTTGCTCCCAGTATTGATTTCTAGATTTGTGCACTGCAGTTAGAGAATGGCAGAGCTGTAGTTTGCCCCGACTCTGCCAGTTGAGAAGCTGGAAGCCTGGATTTGGAGACAGATAAAGTTCTGAAGGTGGGGGAAGTTCCTCTGTGCTTGCTGGATGGCACTTGGCAGCATCAGTGCCATCCAATGTTCCCGCTAAGCTGAGTTAGTGTGAGCTAGTTCACAGTTTTTTTAGCCTTCAGTTCACACATTTTTGTCTTAGCTCACTTAGCTCAGGAAGGATGGCGCCAGAGCAAACTAATTTATGCAGTAACCAAATCACTCGCTCACAACTTTAATGCCAGTAGCTCACAAAGTAGGATTTTGCTCACAAGAATCCACAACTTAGAGGGAACATTGGTGCCATTGTGAGCATATAAGTATCAGCTGGGTAGCCAAGTTGATCTCTGGTAGAAGAGCTGGTTGGCATCCAGTAGCACCTTAAAGACCAGCAAGGGTATAAACCTTTGAGAGTCAAAGATCCGTTTGTCAGATATTTGACAAAGAGGGGTCTGAAAGCTTATACCCTGGAAATCATGTTGGTCTAAATAAATAAATAAATAAATAATTCAATTTGTATCCCACTTTCCCCCAAAGTGGGCTCAGGGTGGGTTCCATCATAAAATTCACAATACAACCAATCAACAGTTAAAATATATCTAAGAACCTATCTAAAACCATAGTAATCAATAAAAGTAACCAATACAAAACAAAACAATTTAAGGTGCTACTGGACTCAAACCCTGAGAAACCTTTCTAAGTCCACTGAAGTCAGGGGGCTTAGAAGGGTTAACTGTGTTTAGGATGGCACTGCAAGTCACATTGTGTGTAAAACTGTCTAAAGGTAAAGGTTTCCCTTGCTCAAAAGCCAGTCGAATACGACTCTAGGGATGTAGTGCTCATCTCTGTTTCCAAGCCAAAAAGCCAGTGCTGTCCATAGATGTTTCCATGGTCATGTGGCCAGCATGACTAGACACCAAGGCGCACAGAACACTCTTACCTTCCCACTGAAGCGGTACCTATTTATCTACTTGCAATTTCTTGCAGTGACTCAAGTGGTTAAGACGCTGAACTGCAGACCAAAAGGTCGGTAGTTCAGCAGTTCGAGACCTGAGTGCTGCATGACGGAGTGAGCTCCTGTCTCTGGTCCCAGCTCTTGGCAACTTGTCCAAAACTGCCTGGTAAAAGGCACCATGACCATCCTGTGCTTCTAGACTCTTGCCTGTTTAGCACACCAGGGCATAGTTTGCAAGTTGCCATAAACTAGGGTTTGCTGTTATGCAAAAAAAAAAGCCTGGATGATCTTCAGACCCAGGCACTGTCTCCCCTCTTCCCTTTCCTTGCACACTGCCCCAAAATGACAAATCATAGTTTGTCATTTGTCATTTCATTTGAACCTTCTTCCCTCTAAATCAGGATAAAACTAGAGTTTGGAATTCTGGTTTGCACAGAAGAGAATGAGCCATAGTTTATGGTTTGGAGGAAGAAAGGAAGCAACAGATGGCAAAAGTATGTGATTTTTAAGACCTGTCAGTGGAAGGTGGAGAACATATGGAAGCCTGAGGATGCCCCAGGATTTATGTATCGACAATCCCCTGCTGTGTCTGAACCCTGCCAGTTGCCGTGGGGTTGCTGATGCCTCTGGGCTGTGCTTAACTTCAGCAGGATTACTATGGAAGTGTGCTGCAGTCAGCCCATGGATTGGTCATTTCCAAACTTGGCCAAAATGAGCATTCCCCATGGCTAATCCAGACCTATCCTGGTACACACACTCACCAAGTTCCCTCTAAGCTGAGTTAGTGTGAGCTAGCTCACAGATTTTTAGCCTCCGGCTCACAAATTTTTGCCTTAGCTCAGGAAGGATGACTCCAGTGCACACTAATTTATGCAGGAGCCAAATCGCTCACCCACAACTTTAATGCCAGTAGCTCACAAAGTAGAATTTCGGTTCACAAGACTCCAAAGCTTAGAGGAAGCATTGGTCCTAAGCAATGCTTCCTCTAAACTGTGGAGTCTTGTGAGCAAAAATTCTACTTTGTGAGCTGGCATTAAAGTTGTGGGTGAGCGATTTGGCTCCTGCATACATTAGTGTGCTCTGGAGTCATCCTTCCTGAGCTAAGGCAAAAATATGTGAACCGGAGGCTAAGAAATGGTGAGCTAGCTCACACTAAGTCAGCTTAGAGGGAATACTGGTCATAAGGTGATGGGGGAGCAGCATACAGCTGCAGGGCAGGAGCAAGATGAAATCTGCAAAGTGCCAGAAAGGTGGGTAAAAAGCATGCAACCAACCACCCCCCCAACCCTGAAAACAAGAAATGTAGACATGCATGTAAGAACTAAATTATAAATCCAATAGACATAAATATCCTTTAGTTGATATATCATAACTAATCATATTATATAAAACTCGCATATTGTCAATTATAAAAGACTTATTGGATTTTATAACTTAGCAATTAAATACATATATACTTCCACCTCTCTTGTTTGCAGGATGGAATCTAATCAAAGAGAAATCTGTGACCCAGCAGCTGTGCTTTGCTAGGAGGGTTCATAGCTGCAGAGACACAGCCTGAAACACCAGGACCCTGATCCGCAGTGCAAGCAGGAAAGACACGCCAATGGCGGCACTGATCACCTGTTTGGTTGGGACCGTATTGGACCTTTTAGTTCTCCTCCCAGTCAGCTGATAGGGGCAACAGCTGCTTTTATAGGAAAGCTCCATGTGCAGAACCACACAAAGAGGGAATGTACAGGGTGCATCTGTGTATTGGTTTCCCCATCCCGAATGGTTAAGTGACTGACCACCTGTGGTCTCCAGGGACCCTCAGGTGGTCTGCTGAATCAGTCCAAGGAAGCATGGCAGAGGCTTGGCTGGTGGCACCCACCACCTCCTTCCAGCCTGCCACAAGCTGGGAGTAAGCCAAGCCCAATCATAACAGGCCAGAGGTAAGGGGAGTATGTTACTCACCACTTCCCATGCTGCTGCTGCTGCCCGGGAGAAAGTAGAGCCCCAGAGGCACTGCCAGAACCTCAAGGGCTCAACTTGGACCAGGCCAGCACTGGTTCAAGTCTGGGAGGTGCCTATGGGCATCAACTGCACTTGCAGCCTCCTCCCACCCCACCCCTGACTTAGAGCAAGCCAAGCCCCAGTGGTTCTGCTAGTAGTGTCCAGGTTCCATTTGGACCAGGCAGCCAGCTGTGCAGGCCCAGGATGGAGGCAGGGAAAATAGCACCGGGGCGGGAGGGGATGGTAGCGATGGTGGTGTTTCAGAACCCTGCCATGTGGCAAACAAGTCTCAGCTGGATCTGGGTGAAGGCTACCTTCTTATGGAAATCAATGACACGCTTGAGCACCTCTGGCTGCAGTGCTAGGCTCCCTACACATGCAAGTAAGCACCACCGGGGTGTGTACACGCAACTTTGTGAAGTGAATGGGAGGAAGCCTTGGTCCAGGAGGAGGCTCCAAGTCTCCTTGGGAAGGTTTTCTTTGCTACCGGAGAGGTGACTGGAAGCTGTTATTTTGGTGAATGTACATGTGTGCTTTCAGGACGCGCAAATGCACAGATCCCAAGACAGTCTTTGGAGAATTTGGGGCAGTGGGAGTAGGGAAAGCAAAGGATCATGGAGAGATTTTGGGGGGGGGGGGTTGTCAAGTCACAACTGACTTATGATGACTCCATCGAGATGTCCAGGCAAGAGACCTTCAGAGGTGGTTTGCCATTTCCTGTCCCTGTGCAGCGACCAGGAAGTTCCTTGGTGGTTTCCCATCCTAAGTACTAACCAGGGCTGACTCTGCTCAGCTTCCAAGACTGGGCCAGCCCAGACAATAGAAAAATCTAAAATTCAGTTCTCTGAAGTGAATCAGACTGTTCTGACAAAGAGATGAAGAAAGAGAAGTGAGGAGAAATTCCTTGTGATGGCGTGGGGGTTGTTTGCATCTTGGCAACACGTACGAAAATTCAAAAGCTTTCCGAAATGTTGAAAAGAAAGTTCTTATGTCCTGTTTATCTTTTGATCTGGAACTCTTAATAGTTGCTTGGGGAAGAATAGAGGTTTCAAGGCTGGTTTTCTTCAGCTAGACATTGTCAGATTTGAGCAAGATTGAGGACATCTGGAACTGTAATCCAGCCAGGAAGATGCCTTTGGGGACTAGGAATCCCGTCAGGGTGGCAACGGAAAGGCACCCTAACCCAGGGGTCGTTTCATAAAAAAAGAGGTGCAGTAGTTTATTAGCATAACTCATTAGCATAACTTATTTGCATATGCCACACCCCCTGACATCACTGGAAGTGTGTCCGAAGGAAACCCCACCGCTCAGGCTCCACCCCAAAAATCTCCAGTTATTTCCCAATTTAGAGCGGGTGAGCCAGCTTTACACTTTGACTAAAGACACTTTAGGTTTCCTTTGCTCTTGCAGGGAAGCTACCCTACAACAACCATGAAAATACAGATCAAGTTAGTGTGCTTTTGCTTTTTTCCACAGCGCATCACCATATTTCCCCTCTCCTGGGCTTGCTACTCCTGGAACGGCTTTCCTGTGCGTTCCTGCTCGAAATGATCCCTGACCCTACACATTCTCAAAGGCACTCCTGCATTAAGTGTCACATGTTCTGTATCTGTTGCTCATCCATTCAGAATAGGTCCTGCATACATAGGTGCATGCTGTCAAGAATGCTCCCTCTAAGCTGTAAAGTCTTGTGAGCAAAAATTCTACTTTGTGAGCCACTGGTATTAAAGTTGTGAACAAGCAATTTGACTACTGCATAAATTAGTTTGCTCTGGAGCCATCCTTCCTGAGCTAAGACAAAAGTGTGTGAGCTGGAAGCTAAAAAACTGTGAGCTAGCTCACACTGACTCAGCTTAGAGGGAACATGGGGCAACTGACTTATGGCAACCCCAGCAAGGGGCTGTCAAGACAAGTGAAAAGCAGAGACGGTTTTCCATTGCCTTCCTCTGCAGAGCCTTCCTTGGTGGTCTCCCATCCAAGTACCAACCCTGTTTAACTTCCAAGAACCAATGAGATCAAGCTATGCCATGGCACCTCCCACCCACCCCCGAACAGGCCCTGGAGGATGTCTTTTTAAATGGAGTCATGGTTCAAATGGAGCATTGCTTGTAGTCACCTTGACTCTTAGCAGCTCACCTGGCTTCCAAATATACAGAGGCAGTCCTCTGTATATCCCATATGAAGAGCAGGAATATCCCAAACATGCACTTTCCCTGAAATGTGAGTTGGGCTTTTCCCTACAATGCTTACCCAGTTCGTTGCAAATAGTCAACACCTCCCCCTTCCCTGGGCTGCTTCCTCCTTTCCTGAGGATGTGCTTTGTGGATGGACAAGGGCTTCTTGAAGGAAGCAGGGAAGGGGGAGATGACCATGAAGTCTCCTTTTAGCATCTAACCAGTTCCAGAACAGGGCAAACCCATATAACAGAATCTCCAATTTTTTAAACATCACCACTGCCACAGAAGTTAAAGCCTAACAATTTACCCAGTGTTTGTCTACGGGGAGTCAGGATCATCCATCTACAGCAGAGCATATAACACAAATATCTCCAGGCAGTGCCAAGAGAGTTTTATCTCCAGACCCAGAAGCCAGGCGCTAAGGCCTAGCAATCGCTTGGCTGCTTCTAGCATGGAGAGAGCGAAAACTCTCGGGCGAGTTTGGTCTCTTCCTTGTATCTAATCTCTTTCCATCTCAGTGAGTCGCTCTCTCTCTCTATCTCCCCTGTCCAGCATTCCACTCGCTCTGTTCACAGAGTGTCCAGTCCCATCTCTCTGCATCTCCCAGTCCCTAATCTCCAGTACTGTATCTGTTTACAGACAGCGCCTCCCCTTTCCTTGCTCCGTTTCTTCCTTCCCCAGAGATGTGCTTTTATGATAGGCAGAAGGCTACTCGCAGGAGGCCGGGGAGGGGAAGAGGGCGCCGGAGTCCCCTCTTTTCATCTCTGCTGCTTTCCGTCCCCCCCCCAACCCCCCCCAACTGCACTGTAATGAGATGTCAGCTGCAGAAAATCCAGCCTGAGCCAGTGAGACAAACGACAAAACAGAGAAACATAAATAGACACGCAGACGCTTGGTGTATCAGTGGAATATAATTTCCAGTCAGTCACTTGAAGCTCTGTCATCCTCCCCCCCCCCCGCCTGATTCTATATACCGTGCAGCAGCGTTTGTTTCGTGCTATGCCGACATACAGATCCGACACACAATAGATTCTCTATGATAGGTGTCGCTCCGTTTTGCAGGAGGTTCAGAGGGAAATTATATGGTAACTATTCTGCTTTGCTGGAAAGTTGACTGATCGATGCCTCAGAAGGAGATGATGTCACTTGCAGGAAAGCAAGGGGCTCCAGCTGGGGGGGGGGGGGGGGCTCAGCATCCTTTCCAGCTCTGCAGGCAATACAGCATCTTTCCCCCTCCCATGTGAAGCTATGCCCAACATTCAGAAGAAAAACGGGAAAAGAGGCAACCTGAAACACTCACAGTCCAGGTGTTGATCAAAGGGATCCCCCTTGCTCGTTTCTGTTTTTGCCATGTTAAGCCAGATAGACTGTGAGGCCAGGCACCATTCTTTGAGAGATGGCTTAGGTTTTTTCCTTACTCCCCTTTCCAGGTATCCATTTCTAATGAGGGCTGTCACTTGTTTAAAAAGCTGTTTTGTTGATTAATTGCATGGGCTGTGGTTGATTAACCCATTAATTTCTGAAATCTGCATACAAGTGTACATGAGGAAAAATTGTCCCTTTTTTTAAAAAAAAGCCTGTTTTCTCTGTTTCTTTCTTTGTTTTTTATGTGATGTGCATCAGTGAAAATAGAACCAATTAATTGTCTGAATGCTGCAGTCAAAATCCTAACCTGGTTAATATCTTTAAAAAGAGATCCCGAGGGGTGTCTGTGTTGCCCCCAGCATCGCACGTAAGGACGAGGTATTGCTCCCCCGTGTTCCCACCTCTTTTAAAATGGTGCTTTTCACCTGCATCTTAAATTCTGAAAAATTAAAAGTCTGCTGTTGTCATCTGTCATGGGCACCTGGGTGGAAATATAACCAATTAATTGACTGAATGTCTTTAAAACAGATGCTGAGGACCAAACGTCCTTATTTTTAAAGAACTGGGATCCAACTCAGGTTCCCTGTAGCTGCTGCAGGGAATGACTCTTAAACACACAGCAGAACACATTTGGACTTTTAAAAAATTTATTAAAAAAAAAACCCAGAAGAAACAGAACAAGGGAGAAAAACTCCCTAAAAGGCAGCAGCTAAATAACACCGAGGCTTGGGATGCCTCCGTTGGTGGGGGGGAGAGAAAGGGTTCCTGCCCTCCCCCAGCTGTTTTTCCATGCTGAAAATGTGCTGGAGGGGGGTGGAGTCATTTCTGTGCCTTCGCTGCTCCATGTACGCAGGATACTTACTACACACGAAGCAGCGAAAACGGGCAAATAACCCACCTCCCAGCACTGTTTTGGCACAGGAAAATGGCTGGGCGGGACACAGGATTCTGCCTCCCCCTGCAATGGTGTTCCAAGCCCAAATGGGCTCTCCTTTCCTTTTCTAAAAAGCCATTCCCTGAAGCTTCCTTGTGGCTCTGGGGAACCCAAGTTGGATGCAGGAACTAAGAGCCAACTCTTTAAAAATATGCACACCTAATTTGGCCCTGAGACTCAAGCCTATCTGAATACCAGACACCCAGACTTAGAACCCCTTGACCCTAGTCCCAGAAGTGTAGAAGTAGACCGTAATAACTCAGACCAAATGTGTACTGCAGATACTTAAAAGCGAACAGTGCAATCCTGAACATCCTTCTAAGTCCACTGACTTCACTGGACAGGAGGGTGTAACGCTGCGGAGGAGTCTACTGGAAGGCACTGTATCATGTTATTCCTCTTTTTTTCTTGTCATGCCATGTTTTAAATTAACATTTTACTGAATTTAACTGGAAGTTAAACAAAATCTTAAATAGTAGGATCAGGGTCGGGGGGGGGATAGCAGTTTTGAGCAGTGTTCCCTCTAAGCTGAGTTAGTGTGAGCTAGCTCACAGTTCTTTAGCCTCCGACTCACACATTTTTGCCTTGGCTCAGGAAGGATGGCTCCAGAGCAGACTAAATTATGCAGTAGCCAAATCACTCACTCACAACTTTAATGCCAGTAGCTCACAAAGTAGAATTTTTGCTCACAAGACTCCACAGCTTAGAGGAAGCATTGGTTTTGAGTCAAACTTTTGTGGCAGCTTTTGAGCTCCTATTTATGAAGCCCCTTCCCAATTTCTTCATTTGTCCCAGAATTGATTTCTATAGGGGGGGAAGGGGGGTGCTGGGACAGGGGACAGGGAGCTGTGTGTTTTGTGTGCTTAACCCCCCCAAAAAAATTCTGCGTCAAGACAAAGATTAATCCTACAATTTGTGTTGTGTGAGTTCCGCAAAAAGGCATCCCTCTGCTTACTCTGCATCCTTCTTTGGCTAGTCACTGAGAAGAGCAAAGAGGGCATTGAGTGTAGGGGACTGAAGCCCAGTCTCCTGACCAATGCTTCCTCTAAGATGTGGAGTCTTGCGAGCAAAAATTCCACTTCGTGAGCTAATGGCATTAAAGTTGTGAGCGAGCGATTTGGCTCCTGTATACATTAGTTTTCTCTGGAGCCATCCTTCCTGAGCCAAGACTGAAATGTGTGAGCTGGGGGCTAAAAAACTGTGAGCTAGCTCACACTAACTCAGCTTAGAGGGAACACTGCTTCTGACTCACCTTAGCTGTTCCTCCGGTTCTAAGCTTTCACAAGGGATTGTCCAACAAAGTCTAGCCTTTCTTTGAAGCCTTGATACCTAGAAATTTTTTGTTTTTTTTAAAAAAAACCCTGAAATTCCAGTGGGATTACTATGTTAATCTGCAATCACCAGAACAACTGGCAGAAAGACTACTGAAGCATCTCTGCAAGAACAGGAAAAGCCAGTGCTCCCTGCCTTGGAACTCAGGCAGGGATTTACTGAAGACAGGGTCTTCTCTGTGGTTGCTCCCCATGCACGGAATGCCTTCCCACTCAACATTTGCCTAGCGCTGTCAGGCAAAGTCTCTTCTGTTTAGCCAAACTTTGGATAGCAAAGCTCTTTGTTTTGCTGTCTTCATGCTGTTTTAATTATTCCCGACTTTATAGGCCTTTATCTTTGCTGTTTAATACTGCTGTTTTTATTTTATTGTTCATGTGGGTTTTATACTCTTTTCCGCTGTATTTGCTTGTATGTACTGAATGTCCCTTGGGGCGGAGAGGCCACAAATACATATGGTTTCCTACAGAAAGTCACTGTCCCTCCATGCAAGCTTGTGTATCCACTCTTGCTTGGCCAGTCTATCAGCAGTTGGGAGAGGTCTGTCTGCACCCACTCGGACAGGGTCTTCTATCCTTTTGAATAGATTTTGTTTTCCTTTGTTCTCTGCATGGTAATGTAAGACTCCTGTAATCATGTCTGATGGATTGCTGGGCCCTCTCACCTCCTTTCGTGATAGCGTCCCTCCCTTCTCCTCTTTGTACCTGTGTCCATCCCATCTCCTTTCCTTCGTGGAACTCAAGATGGCATCAGTAAGTTAGGAGGCCTTCCATCCAGGCACTGTTGGGACCTCGATCACAGCAAGGTGGCTGCACTGTGTGCCTTCAGGTCATACCTGTTCTTTTCTATTTATATAAACTCTGACACCGAAGGTACCCATGCATATGAGGAATCTGGATCTGTCCAACAATTGTTTGTGCTGTGATAGGTTTGCTAGTCCTTAAGTTGCCACAAGAGTCTTGGCTGCTTCATGTGCTCAAGATGCTGGCTTCTGCACCAAGGACCCATGCTTGCACTTTGGGAGAACAGTATGTGATCACAGAATATGCAATTACACAAATTAAGCCCTGCCTAGAGGAGAGACAGCTGTGTTTTGCCCCACTGTGGAATGCCTTTCCACAGAGCGCCTTGCTGAATACCCACTGGCAGGAGATGTCCTGGGGCATAGGGTACGGAGGCATCCAAACCTAGTCTTGGGGTATGTCCTGTCCATCAACAATGACCAAAGAAATCACACAGAAAGGGGGACTTCTTCAGCAGGAATCAGGGCTCTGAAAGGAGTAACAGAGCTTTGTGCTGTAATTCCAGATAAAGCTTCTGTTTTGGTGCTAACCCTCTCATGATCCTAGTAGCTTGCTTTTCTTTTTTTAAAAGGCCTTGACTTAAAAGTGTTGTGCAATCAGAATATTGAACCCTCTAAGCCTGCAGGCGTGCCGTGAATCCGATCCCTGTCAGGGCTTGGCAACATGGTTTAGTACATTCCACTCTGCTGGGGGGAATAAAACTTAGGGTGTCTTTTGCCGACTGGACAGTGCCAACCTTTCTGGCAGGCATGCTCCAAGTCAAACCCAAAGTGTGCCACCAGGAGACTTCGTTATATGCTACTGTAAATATGGACACCTACAAACACACACAGACACCTGTGCCTCAGGATGGTTTTCACCCAGGGATCAAGCAAGATATAACCATTTCAGTACTGGAGAGACAGGCAAGAAAGCAGGTCTGATTTCTCTACTCCAGTTAGGAGCATTCTGCTGCTGTTCATAAACAGGCAGCAGCTCTGACACAGACAGGGGCTCTGCGAAGAAAGGCTCTAGATCAGGGGGCTTCGGTTGATGGAGGGAGGTGTTCAGGTGGGCCAGAGAGCCCTTTGGCTCTATTTTTTTGTGCCCTCTAGAAGAAGAAGAAGAGTTGGTTTTTATACCCTGCTTTTCACTACCCGAAGGAGTCTCAGAGTGGCTGACAATCACCTTCCCTTCCTCTCCCCACAACAGACACCCTTTGAGGTAGGTGGGGCTGAGAGAGAGCTCTGAGAGAACTGTGACTGGCCCAGGGTCACCCAGCTGGCTTCATGTGGAGGAGTGGGGAATCCAGATTAGAGTCCACCACTCTTAACCACAACACCAAAAGGTGAGTCCGGAGACTGGGCTTCAGTCCCCTGCACTCAATGCCATCTTTGCTCTTCTCAATGACTAGCCAAAGAAGGATGCAGAGTAAGCAAAGGGATGCCTTTTTGTGGAACTCACACAACACAGATTGTAGGGCCAGTTTGGTGCAGTGGTTAAGAGCAGTGGACTCTAATCTGGAGAACCGGGTTTGATTCCCCACTCCTCCACATGCAGCCAGCTGGGTGACCTTGGGTCAGTCACAAGTTCTCTCAGAGCTGTTCTCTCAACAGCAGTTCTCTCAGAGCCCTCTCAGCCCCACTGACCTCACAGGGGAGCTGCTGTGGGGAGAGGAAGGGTGCAGTGTGAATCCAAGTGAAGGGTGCAGTGTGAATCCAATCTCTTCTTCTTCAAAGTATCTGTTGCTAGTGCAAATGCATAGAGAGAGCAAGGGCATTCTGCCTTCTGCCTCTCTTTGTATGCATGGTGAGAAGCAACAGAATGACCAGACAAGGTCACACAGTGGGGGAAAGGATTCCTTTTCAGCACAGGCAGATTCAGAGACCTCCCCCCCCCCCCACACACACAAAAGGCTCTCACTTGCCTTCGGTCTCTTCTCCCTGTTTCCCCCCCTCCCCAACAAATCCATGTGAGTTGACCTTCCAGTGCTGTGCATGCTTGCTTGCACTGTAGAACTCTTCTCTCCTTCAGAAAGCTGGCCTTTTGTGAGCAGCGGGGTTCTGGACTGCAAGCACGGGACAGCTGGCATGGGTGAGTTTTCACAAAGGAGGGGTGTCTCTGAGCCTTCCCGTACCTACCTCCTGGTGCTTGGCTTACGCTTCCTATCCTTGGCTCTCTTGGTCTGTTCCCCATGGTTCTGGCCCTTGCTACTGGTAAAGTCTTCACTCTGTTGTGGGGAGGGTCATCACTGGCAGAGTGTCCACTTCGCATGCAGAAGGTTCCAGGTTCACTCCCAGCTGTGTCTAGTTTAAAGGATCAGGTAGTGGTGATGTGAAGGACCTCTACCCAAGACCTTGGAGAGCCGCTGACAGTCCAGAGTAGACAATGCTGAACTTGAGAGACCAACGGGCTAACTCAGTATAAGGTGGCTTCATGCATTCTTCCTGTTACATGACTCTGATGTCAATGAACCCCCAAGTTACTGCCTGGGAATTAAAGGAGGATTCTCGGTGTGGGACAGCAGCTACAGAGGTCTTGAATAAGTGAACTGGAACTGTATGGCACCCAGCTCTTTCGTCATATGAACAGAGAGTGGGGAAGTTCCACCATTTTTGGCATAGATTTCTTTCCTTCAGTGGAACTGCTGCTGCTTCCGACTGAGTTAACAACCGCTACCGCTCATTCCACCCTGCCCTGAATGGCCCAACCCTGTCTGATCTCATCTGATCTCAGAAGCTGAGCAGGGTCAGCCCAGCTTCGTACTTGGACAGAAGAGCACAAGCACTGAGAAAGTCCAGGGTTGCTAAGCAAAGACAGGCAATGGCAAACCAGCTCTCGGCATCTCTTGCCTTGAAAACTCTACAGGGTTGCCAAAAGTTAGCACTTTTCACCAATCATTTTAGTGGTGGCAGGGCTGATTCCAGGTGTTGGGAGTATTGACGGTTCCCTGTCTCCCCCCCCCCCCCCCCCCGGTGTCTCCTTGTGCATCCCCCTCCTGCTGACAAGTCCTTTCAGTCACCTGGTGGGGGGGGGGACATCACAGTGGGCCTCACCAGAAGCCCTGGATGCTGGCAGTAGCCCCATTATAGGGTATACTGAAGCCAGCCCTGAGTGCTGGTAACTCTGATGTAGCCAACCTGAATCCATCACAGCACATGCAATAGCTGAGTCCCATTGGCACTCCGTCCAGTGTTTGTTGTAGTAAATAGATGACACCGGGAGATGCAAGTCCCTAACTATATACAGATCTGAGAAGTATCCTTGCTGGATCAGACCAAAGGTCCTTCCTGTTGAATATTCTGTTTTTATCAGTGGTCAGCCAGATGCCTCTGGGAAGTTTACAGGCAGGGCACTAAAGGATTGTCCCCAGTACCTGGTGTTTAAAGAAACAGTGTTGCGTAGTGGTTAGACTGCTGGATGAGGCTCTGAGAGACCCAGGTTCAAGTCCCCCCTTTGCTATGGAAGCTTGCTGGGTGACCTTGGGGCAGTCATACAGCCTAGCCTACCTACTATTTTGGATAAAATGGAGGACTGGAGAACCTCTGAATATTTGTTCTATTTTATTATTTCAATTTATATCCCGCACTTCCGGCAAGCGGGCTCAGGGTGGCTCACAGCAGTAAATATAATACAATCTTAAAATAATTCAATCAAATCAAATAACAATATTGGATCAGTACAATAAAACCAGTTTAAAACATTTAAAGTGGGCAGTGCAATATCTTCAGTTTCTACAGCCGGGAAATAAATGGGCCGATGCTGAACCATGATGATCTCATAAAGCAGCAATAGGGAGGCCAGCTGGTAGATGCCCACTGCCTCAACCAAAGGCCTGGCAGAACAGCTCCCTTTTGCAGGCCCAGCGAAACTGTAACAAGTCTTGCAGGGCCCTGATCTCAATCAGGAGCGTGTTCCACCGGGCTGGGGCTGAAAAAGCCCTGGCCCTGGCTGAGGCTAGAAGGGCATCTTTTGGGCTGCGACAACCAGCAGCTGGCTATCCACAGAGCACAAGGATCTACATATGGGGGGAGGTGGTCCCGTGGATATACCATTGCCAGGAGGCAACACCAGGGTAAGGCCTTGGCCTCTGTGCTCTATTGCTGGACCTCCAGAGGAACTGTGTGAGAAGGAGTGCTGGACTAGATGGACTCCTGGTCTGATCCAGCAGGCTCTTCTTAGGTTCTTAACAGTGTTGTCAGCTGCACTGGATCCTCATTGGGGAGAAAAATGAGATGTGATTCCATAATAAATTTGAAAAACCTATTCCGAGGTATTTTGAGGCCTCTGAGCAGGGAGGTTCTATTAACTTTGCATGTATTCCAGGAATGCTGGTGGAAGGTGGCTAGCCCAAGAAGAACCTTGCAGAGTAGCGTGGTTTGTTAGATATTATCCCCTTTCCTGGGAGGAATGGAATTATTTTGGGAACATTTTTAAAGGAGTTTGTCTGTAGTGGTGGGAAGCTGTAACAGGAGGTTATTGCTGAAGTTAACCTTATGTCGCATCTCTCCTTTCCCTCCCAGACTGAACCTAATCCATCATGCACTGATGGGGCAGCCCAGCTAATCAGTATACATCCCCCAAATTTCCACTAACTCTAAGAGGGGGGTTTAATTAACTTGCCCTTGTTTTCTGTTGGGAAGTAGCTTGAGATGCATCTCAAATTAATTACACTTGTCAATAACAACATCTAAACCCTGAGTGTGTAAAAGGATCAGTAGGAGCTCTTAGCCTCTTACCTGGAAAGCTGAAACATGACACCAGAACGCTGGATACTGTGCTGTTTGTAAAAGCATTAAGAACATTCCCCAATGCCCCAGCCAGAAACCTCAGCCCTGTATTGTTTCAACTCATCTTTGCTTACTGGGATGGCCAGCAGCTCTTTAGTAGAATGGATTCGGTCAGAGGGAGCATACAGGCGCAATGCCCTGGCACATTTGCTATTCATCCCCCATGAGTAACAGATACACACAAGGACATGGATGTAGCTGATGCTTACCCAATGGTCCTTGTCTCTGAGTCACCACAGGTGGGGAGAGCTCGCAGGGAGACAGAGGTAAGTGTCATGGTGTCAAAGACAGGCCATACAAAACAGGGAAATAAATAAAGGCAGGTTGGCCCTGGGTCATTGAAAAACCACCTGCTTCACCAAGAAGATCCAACCTCTTTGCTCAAAATTAATTTCGCAAAAGGAGGCTCCAGTGGTGAAATTAAATGAAAACCCTCAGGGTCACAATTACCTTGTGTGTGGCTATGGTCCCTCCTAGCCGTCAGCCTGGCTGGATGTTTGCTGAGGCCCAAGAAAGAGCAAGAGGCCAAGATCAGTAACTCCGCCCTCACATTTTTGGGGATAAATGGGAAGAGCCGGAGCCATGAAAGAAACATTGACATTGCCTCCAAAATGTTTCAGAAGGGGGGGGGGGGGCGCCACTCATCACACAGTGAGTGATTCTGGAACTGGCCTTCTTACTTCCCGCCTAGCACCCTGGAAGATCAACAACAACACAAATTTGTGCTGTAGCCAGTGTTCCCGCTAAGCTGTGCTCATGAACACAGGAAGACCCACTCAACAGCAATCCTGCCCATTGCTCATTTTAAGATTACAGCCGTTATATTCGGCTCAGGATGTGAATTGCTGGGGGGGGGGGGGGATTAGAGGGAACATTGACTGCAGCTAGGGTTGCCAAAAGGGCTGGAGAAAAATATCCTGTCCCTTTAAGAGAGGTTCAATGGGCCAGGAAGGAGTGCTTTTTGAGATAAATGACACCCTATTAAGCCTATACTAAATGGACAGGGCATTTTTTTCTCCAGGCAGCTGGCAACCTTACCTGCCTCTAGCATTTTCCCAGAGCGTGCACAAGCAGTCACAAAGGATTCTGGGAGGGCAGGAGACTACAAAGGCAGGCTGTGCTCCAGCATCATGTAATGCCTCATCCCAAAGGATTCAGGAGAGTTAGCTTGCTCCTCTTTCATTAAGGGTCTCCTCCCACCCTCCTTGGAGCCAGCTGTGTAACATGTGGGTTTCTGGTGTGGAGAAAATCTATATATTCTTACCACTCAGTTACAACATATTTACTTGGAAGGCCTACTGGGCGCAGTGGGACTTAACTTCCTAGTAATTGTGTTTAGGATTACAACGATGCAGCAGAAGCCTATGCATATTTACTCAGAAGTCCCACTGAATCCAACAGAGTTTATTCCCAAGGAAATATGCATGGCATTATAGTATTAGGGTGAATTGTTTATTTCAATTGCAGATTTAAGTCTCAAATGTTTTATGAAGAATGGGGACTCAGAACGCAAAACAGTGACAGAGTTTGTGTGCAGGTCATATTAACTGTACTAACTGAAGCTCTCCTTAGGGGGATCATTGCTGTAAACAACCTATATAACTTATTTTAAAATTCCCTTTACAGCCACGGGGTCTAGAACCTTGTTTTTGTTGTGGTTGTCTCTCAAAAGGATGGTGAGACTCCTGTTTTGTTACTGAAGTTACCAGGGGTTTTTTTGTAGAAAAAGCCCAGCAGGAACTCATTAGCATAACAGGTTACACCCAACAGCAGAAACTCATTAGCATATTAGGCCACACCCCTGATAGCGCAACTCCCTCCCTGCAGGGCACCTGGGAAACCCAAGGAGGGGAGGCAGTTTAAACTGCCTTCCCTCCCTGGATCAGTTTGGCTTCCCCAGGCGCCCCGCAGCTTGCGAGGCACCTGGGAGAAGGGGGGGAAGGGCTGTAGGTGTGGCCAACTCAGAAGCCAGCTGGAAATTCGTTCCTGTGCGTTCCTGCCCCCCAAAAGCCCTGGAAGTTACACATCTGTCAAGATCACACATGTATCCTAAAGGATTTGTATTATCACTTGGAAGAACAGATAGGGAAGTCTGCATCAATGAAACTAGGAGCGGGTTCCCATACGCATTTCTTGTCCAGGGGAGTTAACAATGTGTGTTTGCGCCAATCTACAGGGGAAAATGATGGGCGGAGGATTTAAAAATCTGCTTCTGGTAGGCTGCATGTGTTCACAGGTGGCACCAAATTACTTTTAAGGTTGAAATGTGGCCGTAAATCCTCCTTGCTGCACAGCCCTAAATCGATTTAAAGATCTGATACAAGCACATTTAAAGCCGCCTCCCTGTCTTTTTTTACTCATGCCCCTCAACAGCAGCGGCAAAGAAAGGCTCTGGACTGCTTTGAGCAGGGAGTGTGAAATTGCTCTTCGGTTCCAAAACGCCCGACAGAATACCTGCTCGGCAGAGAGTTCCGCTCCCGGTGGATAGTAAACTTGCGTCGCGAGGAGGGCCGTCAGGACGTTCCCGCGGCCCTTTGTTCTCGCCGCTCGGCTTAGGCCTTACACGCCGGTTGGGATGATTTAATGGCTTTGATTAGGAAAAGCTGCCTCTGTGCTATATTTATGCGCCTCTCCGGGTTCCCCTCGCAGCCTCACGCAGGCGCCTGGCTCGCGTGCACAATGTGCTGCTGCGGAAAAGCCTTCGCCCGGTTGCATATCAAATACATTTTCCTTCTCTGGATTTCCCAGCGGGCCGCTGGTCCCCGCTGAAATATTTGGCGGCGTCTCCTTGCGCATGGGCTTCCTGGGGCTTCGCCTGGGTGGGTGTGTTGATTCACGTTTCCTGTGCGGAAAAGGCTCCCGCTCCACAGGCCGGCCGGCCTCCCCTGTGGCTCAATCTCACCCGGCCCTTCTTTTCATTCATTCGGCGCCGGCTCCGCGCCGCAGCTCGCTTTCCCTGATTCATGCTCGAGCCAGTTCCTCCCAGGGGGACTTCTTGGCCCACAGTGCCTCGGTCTCCCCCCCCCCCCCCCCCAAATGCTCCGCTCTCTTTCTCTTTCCCTTCTTTGGGGCCGGAGCGGGAGTGTTACTTAGCGCTGTTCTGCCATGTCGTAATCCATCGAGCCTATCATCTTTGAATCAGTCCTGTGGCACACACTTCCAGAAGCATCACATCTAGCTTCGGCTAGCCTTAAAAACAGTCCTTTAAACACATACACACACAAATAAAGGAGACAGACAGCTTTTGATCGCTCTCTACTTCCCCTTCACAATGCAGAAGACAGAGAGAGAGAGACTCTGTGTGTGTGTGTAATTTTAGCGAAAGATAGCAAAAATGGCCAAAGGCTTTTAAACAGATTTAAAAAAAAAAAAAAAAAAAAGCCCCCTTAAAGGTTAATTTCTGCCGCTTCCTCCTTGCTTGGATGACTTCTGCTAATGCTCTGCCAAGTGCCACAAGCATCATGCCGCGGGGGTAGTTTTGGCTGCCACTGCATGGGGTGTACAGGGTGGTTGATTCTACAAGTGCCGGTTCCCTGCAGTACGGTTGCCAGCTTCCAGGTGGGGCCTGGAGATCTCCTGGAATAACAACTGATCTCCAGATTACAGGTCTCAATCCCCCTGGAGAGAATGACTGCCCCGACACCACCTCCAAAGTATCCAGCAATTTATCCAGCCCTGAGTTGGCAACCCTACGAGCCCTCGGTAGATCTGGAAGATATGCACAAGCCTCTGTTTAGAGTGCTGTTGCCAGCTCTGAGTTGGGAAACTCCTGGAGATTTTGGGGGTGGAGCCTGAGGAAAGCAGGGTTCAGGGAGGGACTTCAACGGCATACAATGCCATAGAGTCCACCTTCCAAAGCAGCCATTTCCTCCAGGTGAACTGTGTCTGTCACCTGGAGATCAGATGTAATTCTAGGAGATCTCCAACCACCACCTGGAGGTTGGCAACCCTAATTTGGAGATAATGATCTATTTATTAAACAGAAAAGGGCCATTGCCAAGTTCAGCTTTCCCTCGACCTGCACGAGCACAGTCCTATCCGTCGGAGATTTTAATATTATTCTGAAGCACATGAAGCTTTTCCAGATTCCTGCCTCCCCACAGATCTCTGCCTGGAAGTGTTTTGCCTGCTAAATGTCTGTTTCAGGCTGCTGAGATGCACTACCAGTGGCTGTAGAGGGGGCAAGAAACACAAATGGCTTTCAAAGGCGTTAGGATCGTGGAGGAAAGGTCTATCAATGGCTACTATCTAATGTGACTAAAGGGAACCTTCCGCAGCCAGAGTTAGTAAACCTCTGAATACCAGAGTTAGGGGTCCATGTCAAGGGAAGGTTTTGGCCTCTGTGCCCTGTTTGTTGTTATCAGGGTGGCTGCAAGTTCTGAGTTGAGAAATTCTCGGTGAAACCTGGTGAGGGTGGGACCTCAGAGGGGTAAGAACATAAGAGAAACCAATGATAGATCAGGCCAGTGGCCCATCCAGTCCAGCACTCTGTCACACAGTGGCCAAAAACACCACGTGCCATCAGGAGGTCCAGCAGTGGGGCCAGGACACTAGAAGCCCTCACACTGATTGCCCCCCCCCAAGCACCAAGAATACAGAGCATCATTTGCCCCAGACTGAGAGTTCCTATCTATACCTTGTGGCTAATAGCCACTGATGGACCTCTGCTCCGTATGTTTATCTAATTCCCTCTTGAAGCCGTCCATGCTTATATAACACCACTGAGTTCATTCTCCATTTTCTCAAGGGGAACTGATTTCTGTAGTCTAGAGACCGCTTGTAATTCTGGGAGATCTCTAGCCTCCCACCTGGAGAATGACAGCCCATGTCATTTGTACTGTGTATTTACGTGTGTGTATTAACTGCCATCAGGTCATTTCCAACTTATGGCGACCCTATGAATTAATGTCCTCCAAAATATCCACTATTAACAGCCATGCTCAGGTCTTGTAAACTGAGAGCTGTGGCTTCCTTGTCAATCCATCTTGTGTTGGGTCTTCCCTTTTTCCTACCGTCTTCAGGTTTTTGTAGCGTTATTGTCTTTTCCAGTGGGTCTTGTCTTCTCATGAAGTTACCAAAGTACGATAGCCTCAGTTTGCTCATTTTAGCTTCTAGGGAGAGTTCAGGCTTGAATTGATCTAGATACTGCTTTTGTTTATGTTCCCCAATAGGGAACCCACAGTGACTTTCTTACAAAATCATTTCCTCCATTTAATCCTCACAACCAGCCAGTGAGCTTCCATGGCATAGTGGAGATTGAAGCGAGGACTCCCAGGTAGGGTTGCTAGCTCTCTGCTGGGAAATACCTGGAGATTTTGGGGGTAGAGGAGGGTGGGGTTTGGGGAGGGGAGGGACCTCTGTGGAGTATAATGCCATAGTGTTCACCTTCTAAAGCAGCCATTTTCTCCAGGGGAACTGATCTCTGTAACCTGGAGACCAGTTATGATTCAGGGAGATCTCCAGCCACCACCTGGACAATGGCAACCCTACTCCCAGATCTTAATGTGAAGTAAGCTTAAGTAAGTTAAATTTTTCCTGATAGGAAAATCCAACCTGCTAAAATTTTCCACATGTTGCATAGCTGTTGAAGGCAGAGGAGCAGGGCCCGTAAAGGGACAGCAGCTCTGCTCCTTTCCCAGAGACAGGGAGAAATCCCAATAAATGCTTGTGTTTCTTCCATCAGCTAGTGTGGAATTGGGGGGAGGGATGAGAGACAGAGACAATGGGGTAGATAGCTAATAGATGGCTACTTTCAATCAGAGAAACAGGTGGAAATGGGTGAAAGCTCCCTCAGTGCCATGGCCCCAATTCTGACATACATATACACACACAGAGTGGGGGGGGGGGTAGAGTTGCCAGCTGGAGATTTGGGGGGTGAAGCCTAAGGAGGGTGGGGTCTGGGGCATAGTGTCATAGAGTCCAACATCCAAAGCACCCATTTTCTCCAGGTGAACTGATCTCTGTCACCTGGAGATCAGCTGTGATAGCAGGAGATCTCCAGCCACCACCTGGAGGTTGGCAACCCTGGGGGAATAATACAGCCGGCGTTCCATTCACTGAATGGTAGCATCGTAGGCAGGCTGGCCCCAGCAAGGCAGCAGGAGGCCTGCCCATCTGCACAAACTGTAAACAATGTTAAAAACTGGATTTTGATGCTGACAAGTGAATCCGTTACTGCAACCTGATACAACCACTCTCCCTTTCCTGGCCTTGCTCCATGGCAAAATATCCTTAATTGACTGTATCAAAAGGTGGCTAGCCTCACAATAGAGCAAATAAATACGTCATTAATAAAGTGCAGATCTGAAAGCAGTGTTGGATGATCTGCCCAAGATCTTTCAAGCTATGCTAAACTCTTCAGTGGCAGGAAAAATTTAGAAAAGAAGGATGATAAACAATACACACACACACACACTAGGGGTAAGAAAATCAAATCAGAGTACAAAATAATTATTAGTAATGATAAAACATGCACACCAGATACAAAAATATACCAAGGAAACAACAGAAATAGATAGTTCAGTCTCCCGTGCTTAGATATTCAGAAGTGAATAGACAAAGAAAGAAATTTAACCAACCTTTACAGTGTAGAATATGAGCAATCTTTATTTTGACTGGAAGTACCTCGTACTGGGGGTCTGTTTTCGGTTTGTTTTTCTTACATTACCCTGCAAAGCATCATTTATGATGATGCCTCAGCGTAAACGCTACTACTGCTAATAAAACCTGTGATAAAATAGTAATAAAATCTAGGATGAAACTCAGCCACATAGAATACATTCCATTAGCTCAGTTGCATGAATCTGTTTTTGGCAAAGCAGGTGATTGTATTAATCCATCATCTTTGTACACAAGTCCAAAAGAACATAAGAAAAATATTTTTATGAATGTATCATATTCGTGACTCTGGTTTTAGATGCAGATCTGAAGCATGCAAAGAATATAGCTTCTAAGCATGTGCAGAGTTCTTTTTGCCAGTAGCTACAATATAAACCTGGGCCTGCCTGGCCAGATTGGGAATGGTGGCAGCAGATCTATCTTTCTCAATGCGCACCTTCATCAATCATTTGCGAAGCAGGGGAAGGAGGGGTACCTGGGTAAGGGGGGGGGCTAAACACTCCCCCCTCCTGTGACTTATCCTCCAGCAACCTGTCTCTTGACATCACTTTCCTCTCCATTCAGGTTTTGTTGCTAGAAATGAGCCCAGGTGAGGTGGGAGGAGTTGTGGGAAGAAGAGTTCGGCATCCTTCACTGGCATGCTGTTTGTGCTCTAAAATTAGATCCCAGTTTGTTGCCATTGTGTCTAGTTTGGCCCTTTAAGGGCCCTTCTCAGTCCCTAGCACCTCAAAGGCACCATCAGATGGTTTCCTTCAAGGAAGCTCTTCTGTGTGGAGGTGTAGCTCACATTTCCAGCACTTAGAGGGGAGTGTGTTTTTGTTGGGGAAAACACTATCCTTTCACTAGCTAGCAAGGTTCTTGCAGGTTGGAGGGCCATCTGCAATGGGGTTATACACATTTGACTCAGGCACCTAGTGGATATTGCCGGTGACGTTACCGACACTTACCACTAACCCAGACCCATTGTGAGGGTGCACCGGGCTGGAAACAGAGTATGACCATGCTTCTTTCCAATTACACTCGCAAAGTGTGCAGCTAACAAGAGGGGCTGCAACATTTCCAGGTGGGGCCAAGCTTAGATGTTCAGAACTAATATCGGCTGGGGCCATGGCACCATCAGAGTTTCACCCTTTGCCCTCCCTTCAATTTTTTAAATGCAACTCCCCCCCTCCCCCCCCCCCCCCCCCCGCGTGTGCCTGCTAAGCTGTTCTTTGAAGGGCAGGGAAGTGGCTCTCAACTCCCCTTCCCACTCCACTTACTTAATACTGGAGAAAAGTTTCCAGAGTCCTGAGCGTCTGCTGCTGCTGAATGTGCTCTCCCTCACTGCGCTGGCTCCCTTTCTGTCTCTCTCACACATACACACACTTCATTTACTTTTTCTCTTTTTTCTTCCTGTCCAGATGCTTTGATGAGTCTTTCCCCTGAGCTCACTCTGCTGACTCAGCCCACCAGAATTAACAGGCACCGCAACCTCAGCAACTGCAGTGGGCCCCACGGTGGGGAGGGGGGAGGGGGGTGGGGGGAGAATGCAGGGGAGCTCTCCTTGGTCTGGAAGCTTTGCGCAGCAAAGGGGGATGGGATACTTTGTGGCCGCTTGCAATGAACACGCGGTTGTATAAAATATGATACAAACTACAAAATGAACCCAAACAATGGATAATGATTTAAAAATGCAATGGCTGTAAAACTCACATTTAGACAATAAATGAGATTTAAAAAAAAAAAGAGGAAATGATTACATTTAGGATTAACAGGAAAAAATCTTAGGAAGTCCGACTGCATGGCAGCCTCTGGACCAGCAGCCCCAGACCGGGGAAATGGGGGCCTCTTCAGGACCATCAGCATTTTTCATTGGTGGTACATTTTCTAGGGGCTCCCTGGACAGAGGTCATCTATCTGTCCCTCTGCTCTGGGAGACGGTGACAATCACCACCTTCAGATGGGAAAAGAATGTGCGAAGGACCCCAAGGATTAGAGCAAAAACTGGATTGAGGCTTTTGTTGTTGTTGTTAGTGATCTGTTTAAAGAGGCCTCCTGGACCTCTTTGGCCTGGCTCAGATGCTTACCAGGCAGTGATCCAGTTTCCATGGTGAATACACGGGTGCACGTCTCTTCCCACTTCTCCCTTTCCACCTACCTAATGTGATATATGCTGTAGGTGCTCTTGTGCAGGCCTCCTGTGTGCACACAGACCTGATTCATGCTCTTTCGCCTCCTCCAGGGTGGCTGGGAAGAAGGTTGTACAAATCAGACATACACATTTATGGGTCTCCACGTGGAGTGCACATCCTATGTTACATTGGGTACACAGGGACAGGGGAGAACATGGCTCCATTCTTCCTCGAGAAGCATCTGAAGTGAGACTCCCCACACCACTACAGTATCACTGTTAGGGTAAGCCATCTGCAAGAATTCTGGTGTGTGATGTGTTATAACATAGCTTCCTTCTGCACACTATTGTCCTTTTAAGAAGTACAGATGGGCTGTTCCTTTTACCATAAGAGCACCTGTGGCAGAGTGGTGCCCCTTAGCACTGCTTGCAATTATGAACTAATTAGAATCCTGTCGCTCTGTATTGTTAACTGCTTTAGAACCCCTTTTGTTTCTTCCGGTTTCTTCCCTACACTTCCATTTGCTTCTTTCAAAAACTGTACACAGGAGTACGTACGCCATTGTGCACCCTCTGCAGACACATTGGTGCAGCTAGCACACTGAAGTAATAAATGCTCCACTTCCCTGTTCAGTATTTGACTGTATTTGCTCCATTACCTCTGAGAAAAAAATTAATAGTGCTGGTGTTTTAAAATACCATTGAGAGGACGACAAGACTGCAGGGGAGGAGTTGGGACCTTTGACAGTGCTGAGAGAGTGCAGTAAGAGTAGTGTTAACCAGGATCCACATCATAATACATTATGCAAGGTCTCTTCAGTCATTTTACCAGGGTTTTTATGCTGCAGGTATACAATAATTCCAAAACAACCCAGACAATCTTGATATGCTCGTCAGAGTAATGTAGAGAGTGAATAGAGAATCAGCAGATAATTATAACATTTTAAAAGATTCAAGTATTTAGAAGTGCCCCGAAAGCTACAGGGATACATCTGGCTTTGTGGCTAGCAAGCTCTTCATCTTCACAAAGTGCATCATTTGGTGATGGTCTGTGGCCAAGATGAGCAATGCACACTTGATTAGTGTCATTAGGGATTTTGATTTCCTGTCCCTTTTACCCATCAGCAAAATAGCTACATATTGACCATGGAGCTAGGTAGCTTGTTGCCAGCTCCATTTTGGCAAGTGGAATCCTAGCCACATCCTTGGTGGCCAAGGCAGCCAGGAAGTCCATGCATATCTAGCTAGGGAGCTAGAGCATAGTTGCTATGGCAACAAGCCTCTGGCTTTAACAAAACAACAGCCCCCTCTGCAGTAATTCTTACTGTGCCCCAACCAGGTGCAGAAGGAGACTCAGATGGGAGATAGAGCCACTACAAGATGAAGTGATGGTCCATCGCTTAGATGGCTTTAAAAGTGGATTGGGTAAATTCATGGAGGACAAAGGTCTATCAGTGGGCATTAGCCATAATAGCTACAAATAACCACCACAGTGCTGGAGGGCAACCTGAGTGCTATAGGGGAAAATGTTTCTTTATTGAGGAATTTATATCCTGATTTGCTCTCCAATGGGGACCCAAAGTAGCTTACATAGGGCTGCCAAGTCCCCCAGTAGGGCGGGGGAAACACCGATTTTTAAAGCTTTCCCCCGCCTTTTCAAAATTGGCCACCGGGGGAGGCAATGGCTGCCAGCAGGGAAACATCGGAGGCTGCCCTGGCCTCTTAAAAGGGAAATGTCTGCAGAGAGCCTGCCCTGCAGTAAAAAGCCTCAACAGACATTTCCCCTTTAAGAGAGAACAAGAGAGCCCCGCCCAGAGAGGCTCTTTCTGCTGAAGGGCCTGCTTTTGCATGTGGCCTGCTGCTGGAGTAAGCTGCTTGGGGTAAGCTGCTGGGGTCTGCCAGCTCTTTTCCTTCTCTCTCTCTCCCCCTCCCCCTTTCTTTCTTTTTTCTGTCTGTCTGTCTGTCTGTCTCTCTCTCTCTCTGTCCCCATCCAGCAGAGGTCTATCAGTGGCTATTATTAGCCACAAGGTCTAAATGGAACCCTTTGTCTGGGGCAGGGATGCTCTGAATTCTTGGTGCTTGGGGGGCAACAGTGGGAGGGCTTCTGGAGTTCTGGCCCCGCTGCTGGACCTCCTGAGGGCACCTGGTATTTTTGGCCACTGTTGTGACACAGAGTGTTGTACTGGATGGGCTGTTGGCCTGATTCACTGTGGCTTCTCTCCTGTTCTTATGATATGAAAATCATATTTAGCACTTGTGTAGCACTTAGTGCTTCATATTCTGCCGAGATGAGGAAGGATTTAGTAGGGCCGTTGCTCAGTGATAGAGCATCTGCTTGACATGCAGGAGGTATCAGCCTCTTCAGCTAAAAAAGGATCAGGTAATAGGTGACATTAAAGATCTCAGCCTGAGACCCTGGAGAGCCACTACCAGTCTGAGTAGTCAATACTGACCTTGATGGACCAATGGCCTGATTCAGTATTAAATAAAATGATTCCATGGCACTGCAGGGTTTTGAGCCAGGCTCTCCCAGATCCCAGCCAAACAAACTGACTGCTACATAACACTGACTCTTGTTCAGCGACAAAAAACAGTGGCATAAAAGTCACAGTCTGGGTAATGCTGCTTGCAAGCCTATAAAGCTCAAGGCAGCAGCAGAATCTCAGTATTAGGAAACTTCATGCGTTCATGTGTCAGCATGTGTCAGCAACATCACAGGATGTGACATCACAAAATGATGTCACTTCCTTTCTCCTGGCTCCACCCCCAAAGTCTCCTGGCTCCACCCCCAAAGTCCTCAGATATTTCCCAAGTTGGACTTGGCAGCCCTAAGCTTACAATGTTGCTCTCTCTTCCATTTTATCCAACAACCCTGGGAGGTAAGTTAAACTGAAAGAGAAAGTGACTGGCCCAGGGACATCTAGCAAGCTTCCATGGCAGAGTAGGGATTTGAACTCTGGTCCATGCTGGCTGTCAAACAGTAGGGCAGGGCTGGTACATTCAACTCCTGTTTGTGAGTGTCATGCCCTGTCGTGACAGAGGCAGCTGGCTGGAAACCAGAAGGCTGGATTTGTTCTGCTTCCAAAAGCCCCTCTCATCTACCTGACTAGCTCATTTTAGCCCACTCTTGCTCCAAGTAGCTGAGGGCTGTTTACACGGTTCTCCTTTCTCCATCTATCCTCATAGCCACTCTGTGAGGTAGGCTAGGCTGAGAATGTGCGATTGGTCCAAAGTGACCCAGGGACAGAAAGGGAATCTGAACCTGAGTCTCTGGATCCCAGCCTAACCACTACAGCATACTGGCTTTCTTACATTCCTGTGCAAACCGATGACAAGGCAGCATCGCTTCTCTCCCGCTGTGTGGAAGTGGGGAGCTTCTCTGAACATCTGGCAGCTGAAGGAGTAATTCATAACACAAAATCGTAGGTGCTCATCGTCTGCAACACTGTAACACAGATTTGCCCTGTTATTAATTGTAGCCGCCCAGCAGCCTGAAGACTGTGCCTCTCACACAGAGACAGCGCCATCTGTACAGTCCCCCAGCAGCCTTGATACAGCGGCATTCACTCCAAAAGACCCCACTCTCACCATGGCCACGGTCTGTACCATGGTACCAGGATCTAGGCAGCTGCATCTGGACTGGAGTATTCATGCCAATACAGCAGCAGTACTATCATCGTTGGCAAAAATACTGTCCTGTCTCAGTCCTGTGCTACTTACAGAGTGCAGTCCAACGCAGCAGACCCTGAGCACGCACATATCCTTCCAGCTTTCTGTGCCTTCTGAAGAGACTGTAGCAATGCCTGCTTTCTTGGCTGTTGTAAGGAAGTCTGGTCAAGGGACCATTCTTTGGAGTTGTGTGAGGTTTAACCTGGTGTGCCAGTCTTTTCAGGGATCAGGTGGAGGGCTTTGTAATCTATAAAGGGAAAGAGGACCTTACCGAATACCAGAGAAGAAGATGACAAAGGAAAAGCTCAAAGGATGCCATAAAAATGATTTTTAATGTCACAGTTCTTAGGTGTAGTCAAGAACGTATAACAAAAATTTTTGATGTGTTTCCTCAGGGGGATTACATAGGTGTCTGATCTCAATAATTCTTCAGAGGAAGATTCTCAAAAAAAAAAGAACATGTTGCTGGTTTGTATTATATGTTTTTGACTGCAACCAAAGAGTCTTTTATTAAAATAATTCTTATCATCATTGCCTTTATCCTGATGGGGGAAAGCCTTTCTTTGCTGAAGGAAATCTTTATGTGTTGAAAGAAGATTTGGGGGAAGGGAGACCAAGGATCCAGCCCCTTGAGTTCTCCAGTTCTGGCTGCTGACCTAAAGGCAAAGGCTTTTGCTGAAGATGGGTGCTGTTTAGGGAAGGCTACAAGTGATTAGGACTGTCCAGTTATTGTAAAGTATAAGAAACAAGTACAGTGTAGGTTCTACGCACACACTCCCTAATGATGCCTGTTTACCCGAGCTAATCCTCATTTCTTGGAATCTGGTGTCTCTGTTTTGCCTTTGCGGGAGAGTTGGAGATGCCATTGAAAGTGTTCGTTAGTGTGACTAACCACTTGTTCAGCTAATGTGTCTGAATTTTAGCTGTTCAGAAAGTACAAAACAGATCTTTTAAGAGATTATATGGAACATACTATCTATTGCTGCATGTATTATCCAACTATGTAATTTCTGCATCATTTAACATGTCGTGTTAATACTTATGCTATATTTCAGATTTCAGCTTGTTTTAGATTTCTGCAGTCCTAACCCTATTTCATTGCTTACTGGATGCCTCAACCTGTTGATTGCATTGATTTACACTGTGTAATCTGCTTTGAGATGCAGTGAGAAAGGACTATAAGTAACATCAATAAAGTAATAAATCAGTCAGGGCTCAGGAAATCCCAGACGCCAGGTCACCACGGTGCCTAAAAATTTCATTGTGGTGCCTAGTGTTTTCAGCAATGATTTTATCATTAGGTTTTTATTATGGTGACACCCACGGTTACCTACATACTTATTTATATACTGAAATGCTTTTGTCATAGCTTGAATAAAATTATGAGAAGTTATAAAGCACTTGGTAGTAGGTTTTGTGGTAGAAATAATTAGAAACTTTGGTCATTAGTCTGGTGTCTAAATTTTTGGGCTGGCTCCTAGAGCCCAAGAAAGGCCTAAAATAAATAAAAATCTGAAATTATTCAATACAAAAATGGATATGATCAGTTATTAACATATCCTGCTGCAGAAGTCAGTGTAGGTCAGCTGTGTCATGCCTTTTCCTTCAGAGGACTCTGGGAATGAGAGTTTGAAGAGGTACTGTCAATACTCTGTAGGAGAACCATTGCCTCTTCATAGAACTACAATTCCCAGAATTTTTTGGGTGAAGGGAATGGCAGCTAAATTACTAAAGTCTATAGGGTGGATACGTTCACATCCTCTTAAAATGCCTTTGAACTAGTTTGGTGTAGTGGTTAAAAGCAGCAGACTCTAATCTGGTTCCTCACTCCTCCACATGTAGCTGCTCAGTGACCTTGGGTCAGTCAAAGTTCTCTCAAGAGTGGTTCTCTCAGAGCTCTCTCAGCCCCATTTACCTCACAGGGTGTCTGTTGTGAGGAGGGGAAGGGAAGGAGATTATAAACTGCTCTAAGACTCCAAGTGAAGAGCGGGGTGTAAATCCAACTCTTCTTCCTCCTCCTCCTCCCCCTCCTCTTTTTTGAAATTAGCCAATCTGATGCCATGGTTCAAGAGTACTCAATTTGAATAGGCTCAGATTTTGGGCTAGTTGTGGTCTCTTAGCCTGACCTACTTCACAGGATTGTTGTGAACAGAGGGAAATGAGATCAATTCTTCCAAGCAGGCAACCTTGAATCCCTTCAAGAAACAATGAGATATTGAAATGTGAGAAAGAAATGAAATCTGTTTGCAACTTTCTGCTCACTAACACTTGAAACGTTGCTGCCTGAAGGCAAGTGAAAAACAGCAACTTCTCTCACCCAGCTTCACAATCCCAGAACTGGATTAAATCAAGAGCTCAGATGGGTGCGTGGTGGGTGGGGAGCTGAATCGTATTTCAAGGGGGCAGGTCTTTAGGGCAAGCCATCACTCCTTGCCTCTCTGCAGTTATGGCTAGCTGCAGAAGAATATACTACGCAAAATTAGCAAATATATTCAAATTTGTTTGATTTGCATAATTTATACAGGCTGCAGAATTCAGCTTTTCTTGGCACAAAATGTGCTGTACCGCAGTGCATAATTAATACCAACACACTGTAAATCATTCTCCACCCCCCATCTAGTTCCAAAATGTGCTTCTCCAGTATAAAAGTCCTCGCTCTCTCTCCCCCTTTGTTCCACCTTCTGGGCAAGGACCATTTGGCACCTAGCACACATAACACTGGGACTTCATAAACCTTAAATCGTGGCCACTCTGAAAGGGGCCTGACCCGAAGCAGTGAGGTAGGCCTTTGCTACCTCCATAGCCCCCTCAGCTAAGACTGCTGTTCACTGCCTTCTCTAAATATTCTTCCTTGCTGAGAGGAGACCAGTGTTCCCTCTAAGCTGAGTTAGTGCGAGCTAGCTCACAGCTTTTTAGCCTCTGGCTCACACCTTTTTGTCATAGCTCAGGAAGGATGGCTCCAGAGCAAACTAATGTACGCAGCAGCCAAATCGCTCGCTCACAACTTTAACACCAGTAGCTCACAAGGTAGAATTTTTGCTCACAGGACTCCACAGCTTGGAGGGAGCATTGGAGGAGACCCCTCTCATCACAGCCCCGAGGCAATGCCAGCGCGGGCATCGGTCAGCTGACCAGAGAAAGGCCGCTTTATAGCCTGTTTCCCGCTCTGGTGTCTTTAAGGCACCCCGAGGGCTTCTGCTGGAGCCCCAGCCAGCTCGTGGGCGCCCCAGCCTGCTCGGTGCTCTCTCCAGGGCGATGTCGCTGACTCGGGGAATGCAAGCGGCGCTTCCTCCCCTCCCCGGGAGACCGGCTCTCCGCCCGCCTGCATGGATTCCCTCCCAAGAGCCATCTGCCTGCCAGGCGAGCGGCACCGTCATTAGCACTTGCAGATGCGCGCTCTTGTTGTTTGTCGCCCTCCTGCCAAGGAATCCCCCAACTGCTGGGAGATGCAGGCGTGGAGTGCCGCCGAGCTCCCCGGAGGCGCCTCTCACTCTCTCCCCCCCCCCCCCCATCCTTTGCCCCCGGGGAGCTTTGGCTCTTTAGGGGTGGACGCCTCCTGGCTCCCTACCCTTCCGGATCCTCTCTGTGGGCTCGGTCTGTTTTGCCTGGGCCCGGCTCCAGGGGATCCCTCGTCATTTCCCCACGTGAAAGGGTGTGGCCACGTTTCGGTCCAGCCCTCAAGGAGGGGGGGATTACAAAAAGGGTTTGCGACCCCCCCCCCCCCCCCCCCCCCGCCTTCCCCTTCTATGTTTTGAATGGATCAAACCTTGAGGCCCCGCGGCTGTTAAGAGAGGAGTCTGCAGCTCAGTGCTAGTGGCATTAATTTAGTGCCGGGACATGAAAACTTCCGATGAAATTGTCCTCTGGGTAACTTTAAATCTGTCTCGCCCTTTTGTTAGTACAACCTGGACTTTTTATTTAAAGCTCCGTCCCAACAATAGGCCGTTTAAAAGTTGCTTATGTTTAAACGGGCGATCATATTTCAGTGCATGATAACGCCACGCCCCCCCCCCCCCCCCACCTCTGGAAGACGCTGGCTTTTCTTGTCTTCCAGCCCCCTCACTGGGCATCATCTTGGACCACTGCCCTTTCTAGCCTCTCAGTAAACTCACCAAGTCGTCAGAGGTGGGACCAAACTTCACTCGCTCCGTCCTGCAAAGATAATGACAATGAATTGTGAACGGGCTGTGGGAAGCTTAAAGTGTTTGGCGGGACATCTGGAACTGCCTTAAGCTGCATAAGAGATGGGAGGGATGGAGACTGAGGCCTTCTGCACGGAAGACACAGCCTTAAAGTATTAATGCCTGGTGTTTAAGCAATGTTCAGAACATTTCCAGTGTGTTATCCGAGGAATTCTTACAAGAGCCCGTAAGGCAGACTGTAAAGGGGCTGGGCTGGGGGTGGGGGTCAGAGGCAAGTGAGAGGGTGAGTGGTTTGCCTGAGGCCACTTACTAGAGTTAATGGATGAAGCAAGAGTTGAATTGGGAGTCTCCCAGTTTAGACTGTACCCAGTGCATCTCTCTCTGTCATTTCTATCCCACTGTTTCTCTAAGGAGCTCAGGGTGGCATACATGGCTTTCACTTACCCATCCTTACAACAACCCTGTGGGGTAGGTGAGGCTGAGAGGGAGAGTGACTGGCTTCAGGTCACCCAGCAGGCTTCCGTGGAAATTTGAACCTAAATCTCCAGCACTTTAACCGATGTACCACACTGGCTCAGATACCATGTCAAACTTAAACCTGAATGAGTACAAACCTGGCTTGTGGCTATGCTAGCATGCCCACCTTGTTCTTTCTTTTCTTTTTCTTTTTCTTTTTCTTTTCTTTTTCCTTTTCTTTCCTTTTCTTTTCTTTTCTTTTCTTTTCTTTTCTCCTCTCTCTTCCCAAGCAGTCTGTAATGAAGGAATACTAGTTTAAAACTATTTCCGGTGACCTGTGGCACATGAATTCAACCATGAGTGATTTTCCTTCCTTCAGAAGCTGGGATTCTAAACCTAGCATAGATCAGAGCCTTGATAGTTTCCCTGGCTGGGTGCTTTCCCCTGAAAAACATCCTCACGGATCGACAACTTTCATACCTACCATTGTTATCTTATAAATACAAGGCTGGAAGCCTCCAGGAATAAGAAAAAATGGAGGGGGGGTAGTATTTTCAGGGGGAAATAATCGAAGGGGAAAAGTTAAACACGGCCTTTCTATTTGCCCCTTTTCTGGCGCAGAGCACCCCCCTTCCTAGGGCTCGTGGAGCTCTGTTGCATATGGCTGCTGGTAGTGCCCAGTTTATCTGTAAAGGAGGGCATGGCTAAGTGGTGGATTAGGTGCTAGTGGGATCAAGCTGGATCCAGACTAAATCTGTACATTCCCCCTTCCTGCTGCAGACCCCCTCCCCCCCCCTTCCTGAGGGTTCCCTTGGGCCCAGGAGCAGCATTTTGTGGAGACCAGTAAGCTGCAGTGGGAAGGGGGGAGTCTGGAAAGTTCCATTCTTCCCCTGGAAAATTTAGTCTGGATCCAACCCAGTAGCCCCCAGCTCCAATCCTTGTCATTATGAAACTTCTTTTCTCTGCCGGGCCTTGGAGACCTTCTGCCACTTAAAATACACCAGGGGTCTTCAATGTGGTGCCCATGTGCACCATGGCACCCTCTGGTACCCTCAGAGAGCCTGTTTGGTGTGGTGATTAAGAGCAGCAGACTCTAATCTGGAGAACCGGGTTTGTTTTTCCACTCCTTCACATTCAGCCAACTGGATGACCTTCAGCCAGTCACAAGTTCTCTCAGAGCTGTTCTCTCAGGAGCAGCTCTCTTAGAGCTCTCTCAGCCCCACTTACCTCACAGGGTGCCTGTTGTGGGGAGAGGAAGGGAAGGCGATCGTAAGCCACTCTGAGTGAAGCACAGGGTATAAATCCAATCTCTTCTTCTTCTCCTTCTCCTGGCACCTGCCAAGTGTTTTTAGAAAGGGAGTGGGACAAGATGGGAAGAAGAGGAGGAGGAGGAGATTGGATTTAATACCCCACCCTTCACTCAGAGCGGCTTACAGACTCTTTTCCCTTCCCCTCCCCACAACAGACACCCTGTGAGGTAGGCGGGGCTGAGAGAGCTCTTTCCAGAACTGCTCTTTCAAGGACGGCTCTTGTCAGAACTATGGCTTGCCCAAGGTCATCCAGCAGCTGCAAGTGGAGGAGTGGGGAATCAAACACAAAGAACTGAATGTTATTTTCTATGGAGCAATACTTGGTGACAAAGCTAGGTATGTTGTCGTATGATGTATGAAATGGCCCTAAATACATGGGCCTTCAGATGCATATAAGAAAAAGAACACTAGTAGCAACCTTCTGTTCTCTCAACTAGATGTAAGGCTGAAAGCTGGGACTACCACCACACTGGTTCTATTACAGACCTACCCCATAGCCCAGATCCACAGTAAGAGCAAGCCTGTTTCACCTACTTCCTGCCCCACAGCTCTAGCCTATGATGACCCTAATAGTCCAATTTGTACACCTCCCACTTCCCTTCTAAGGCCCCTTCGAGGCCAGAGACCCTGGTGGATATCCAGGTGTGTTTCGCTGTGTGTGAGAAGGGGAAGGGGGTGTTAGTGAAGCCATGGCCGGGACAGAAGGCAGTGGTGTTCCCACTGGTAGGAGATGTGTGTGTTGCTCTTTGCTGCCTGTGACTGATATCCATGGGTTTGCTCCACTTCCTCCCTTTCCAGCCCTGGTTGCTGGACAGTACTTATTCTTCTGAGATCTTTGTGTCTTGGCTGCAAGAGATGAAGTTCTTTGCTGATGGTATCTGACGTCTCAGCCGTTTGCAGTGGGAGATTAATGGCTCTCCAAACGCAAGTGGAGAGGGAAAGAGCCCCAGGAGAACCGGCCGGGAGTGAATGTCAGATTGGTGCTCTCACAGCCCTCACCACCAGTGCCCCTGCATGCCACTGGGTGGGCATGGGCGGTGGGTGGAAGAAGGATGCAACATCCTGGCTTGGCACATCAGACTCTGCAGCAGTGGCAACACGCTGGCAAGCCAAACTCTCACAATACAGTCACCAACCCTTTTTCTAGCAAGGCTTCTCTACCTTTTACAGCTGAAAAATCGACTGAAATTCAACAGCTTAATCTTTTTGCCAAAATGGAGATGAAAGCTTCATCTGCTGATTTTTTTTTGCCTCTTATGCAAGTGTTAAAGTCACCTGTAACCCTGCTGAGTTTTTTTAAAAAATGGCAGCCCTGTGTTGTGATGGCAACTACCACAAATGGATTCTGACAAGGATTATTAGCTATTAGCTGTTCCTACTATCACTGCCTTTGTACTGGACCTGCTCTTCGGCCTTGAACAGCAGCATGCCAATACACAGAAATTTAGCAGGTAAAGCTTTTCCTGGAGAGTAGATAAAATGATAGGAAAAAAGCTCAGTTTCTTTATGCAGCCTGCAGTTTGAGGCACAGAAGCAATATCAGTATAAGAAGCTGGCCACCTCAACAGCCGTTTGCCCCAATTATGGTTGTCCTGAACATTTATCCAGTTCTGTTTTCTGCTGTAAATGGATATTCCAGGTGGTGGAATAGTCCTCCCCCGCCCCCGAGCCCTCTTTCACCCTTTACTGAGCCTATTTGCTGCCTTGGAGCTTCTTCTTTCTTGAGATGCCTTTCTTCTTAGGGTCGTCCCAGCCTGTCATGGGTGGCCTAGTGATGACACTGAGTAGCCAGTCAGATCTGACTACATGACAGTGTCAGTGAGGACAAATGAAGCCAATAGAGAGTGACGGCTGAGCTTCCTGCATCAGTCATATGGATGATTCCAGCCAGGCAGGTCACCTCCGGCCCTCACTATGCATGGGCAAGCATGTTCACCCTTTTTTTTAAAAATGTAATTCCTTGAGCTGGCATATGCTGGCTAGGTGGGGTATAAATCCCAAAATAAATTAAATAAATAAAAGGAGAGGGCCCATTTCTGCATACTGATGCAAATGTTTGTGAAAAGCACACATGCACCCTTTTCAGCCTGACCCTAGCTAAGACTGTCACCTGAGACAATATACCTTTGTGTATCTCAGTACTATGATCTGCTCACGAACCTTTCCAAGGGGTTTGGTTAGTTGCGTTGACAGACAGAGCAATCACATAGATGGACCACTGGCTTTACCAAATTTGGCAAACCTTATGTGTGTACAAGATGAATGATTTGGGTTGGATCCAGCCTGCTTTTTCACTCAGTCTCATCCAGCTCCCTATCTTACTTCATTCCCTGTCTCACATGGCTTTTGTACATGCAGGCCCTGTGATCCCCTGCATAGCCTTCTGGGGTAGGGTTGCCAGCCCCCAGGTCTGGACAGGGATTCCCCCACTTTTGGGCACTCCAATCTGCTGCTGGCCAGCCCTGCTTGCAGCCAGCCCCGCATGCCGCTGTCCTGTTCACAGCCAGCTTGGTGGCAGCGCATGCACCTGAATCCCAAGTGGCAAACTGCTGCTGGGAAATCAGCCCTGCATGCTGAGGCCCCCACCCTACTTGCAAAAAGACCTTTTAAAGGGTTGAGGGTTTTTTTGCGAGTGGAGCATGCGGCTGGCGACAGCTTCTCTCCCTCCCTCCTGAAAGATTTAAAGGGCCCTCCAGCTGATCAGCAGGCCACATGCTCCCCACTGATTAGCTGAAGCCCTTTAAATCACACAGGAGTGGAGGGAGAGGGGTAGCCCTGGACAGTCACTCTTGGGGAGTGGGGCAGGGCTTGGAGGCATTCCCACCCACCCCCAGAATGCCCCCCAAATCCCCCCACCAGAGAGACAAGGGGACCTGGCAATCCTATTTTGGGGTAGTCTGAGGACCCCTCATTCTTTTTTTCACCAGCAGAAAAGGCAGTTGGATCCAACCCTCTATCTTCAGATGGGTCTAGCTGCCTTGTCTCTGTGTATTACATACGATTGCCATGTAGGCACAGAGGGTCATGGTTGAGACAAGTGGCAGGAGATTTCCTAAAGTGCAATTCTAGACAAAATGTGCAGTTCCAAATAAATAGTCAAGGAAAAAAAGGTAAGTAAAAAAGAAATATATTTATTTGACAAACATGTTGCAGTTCACATCATTTTGGTTTTTGGTCCTGTGTTCTATAACCAGGGGTCTTGTCCCCCACCATTTTGGGTCTGTGATCCTGCAGGCCTCATCCTTAGGAGCAAGGCTCGAGTTTTTCTGTTGGGAGAAGGGAAAAGCTTCTGTGGTCGGAGGCACTTTCCTACCTGAGGAGTTCCAGGGAAGGTTAATAATGCCATCAGTGATTTGGTAAACTGGAGGTAGGGGTTGCTGTGGTTATTCACTGGGAGCAGAAAGGCAGTGATGTCCAAAAATGAATGCATACACATCAGAAAATCCAAAGTTTGCTATAGTTGCCCATGCAGAGTGTACAAATGAAGATCACGTGCCTAATGTGAACATACACATCCAGTACAGCCCCAACAGCTTCAAAATTCACCCACCCCCATGCACTTTTACATTGTCCTTAGGACACCCCATGGAATATGGGTTGAGTAGAATGACAACATCCCTGTAGGAGTCAGACAGACTTCTAGATGAGTGTGTGACATAGTAATTGACTTGTTAAAAAAAATGCCTGCTCCCATAGATATGGGAAGATGTGCAAAGCCAAGAGGTCTGACCTTGGGAGACTGACTTGCCTTGTATTTTGTTATGGAGAAAGAATGCATCGGCTTGCCAGTTTATTTTTTCAGGTCTTGCTCCTGTGTATTTCACAGCAGGATGGAATTTAGAAGCTAAGCAACTGGCATATATAGAAAGAGTTTCACTTATTTGTGCATGCTGGATTTCCGCGTATTGCATAGGAGTGGGGGGGAAATGACAGTGTGCAAAGGCATGTGAGACATGCTGCAGAGGTCACAGTACATAATATAAAGTTATGGTTGCCAACAGGCCTGAAGGAAAACATCCTGTCTTTTAACAGAAGATCAATATGTGGAAATGGGCAGCTGAAACTTTTCATGGCATGGAGGAAAATAACATCACCTGGTAAATAGCATCCCATTGAGCCACTAGGTGGGCGGGGTATTGTTTCTCCAGGCTAGCTGGTCACAGTGCCCAAAAGGGAAACACCTCCTCAGCCATCTTAGGCATTGTTGTGAGAGGCTCTGAAAGAATGATGCACAGGCTAAAGACAGAATGAGGAGCCACATGGCCCATCCAGTAGGACCAACAGGGGCATTGTACACAAGCAAGAGGGTTGCTTAAAGGGCAGCCATCATGGATTCAGGCTTAAGAGACTGGAATCTAGAAACAGATGCCTCAGGTAGCTTACCTAGCAGCATAGACCCTCCTGCCCCCCCTCCCCCCATCCGTTTCCTTTCCCCTCTTCCCTTCCCCATGCCCTCCCCCCAGCCTCATGCTGACACTTTCATTAGCAGGTCCGATCAATGCCTCTGGCTTTCAGGCTCTTTCATTATTCATCAGTTGGGCTGGAGTAACCCAAGACGTAGCTCTGCAGTGCTGCAGCCACCCTGGGGATGGAGGGATACGGCACCGAGAAAGAGAGAGCAAAAAAAGAAAAGTTTTGAGAGCTGAGCTCTTAGAAATAGGAGTGGGGGTGGAAATTATTGGCAAGAAAAATGCTCGTTAGGCGCAGAAGAGCCATGGCTTCCCTGGCTAAATCCTTTTTTAAAAAATTCCTTGCCTTCTGAGGCAAAAAAGAAGAAGAAGCTAGAAGTTGTGGCTTTGAGTTTCTTTCTCCAGCCTCTTAAATAGCGTTCTGAGGGTACCGAGGAGAGAAGAGATTCCCTCACTGGCCACGTCTGAAATTTTGATTTGAGTTCAGATGGGCTGGGTGATTGCCTTGGGTCAAACTCTTCGAGCGTCATCATCAGGTATGCCACTGGCAGACAGTCAGGGTCAAGAGGGAAGGAGTACAAGAAGTTCTTGAAGCCCAGACTTCTGCAGGAGACAAAAAGCCTCAAAATGTAGGTCTATAGTTCCCTGCTCCTAGGAGAGAGGTCATTGTTCTGCTGCAAGTGGCTGTGCCAGACAGGAGCTTGGTGGATGACCAGGGTATTAGGTTTGCCAACTGCTTGGAAATAAAACATCCTGTCCCTTTAATAGAGGCACAATGGGACGCTGTTTACCTCTGTGCTATGAAACAATTCAACTGATCCTTTCTACATATTAAGCCGCTATTCAATGGACAGCTGCCCTGTCCCAGATAGCCCGATCATGTGAAGTCTTGGAAGCTCAGCAGGTTCAGCCCAGGTTAGTACTTAGACAAGGAAGTCCAGGGCTGCTGTGCCGAAGGAGGCAAACCGCCTCTAAATGTCTCTTGCCTTGGAAACTTTACTGGGTTGCCATAAGTCAGCTGTGACAATGGGAAACAAACAAAAAGACAGCATATTTTTCTCCAAGCCAGTTGGCAACCCTACTTGGGAGACATCCTCCGGGAAAAGGTCTACAGCTTTTTCCCCACTGAAAAAGCTTAAGTTCTTGAATTGTGTTGGAAGAACTTGGCTAACTCTCAAGCATGGTAAAACTCACGGATTGTGAGTCAGATCTGATGATGTGTGAGCTGAAAGGAAAATGTACTTAGCGTGGTTTCACTGGCACAAGTGGTTACAGCAACATATGTGCATGTGGCTTTCAAGGCAACTGAGAAGCAGAGGTGGTTTGCCACTGCCTTCCTCTGCACCGTCTTCCTTGACATTCTTCCATCCAAGCACTGACCCTGCTTAGCTTCTGAGATCTGATGAGACTGGGCTAAACCATGTTGCCTTCCCTCCCCACAGCAACACGTAGCACCTTGATTTTTAATGAAATGATGTGCACATGAGTGTACAACAGATGGTTCACCTGATTTCATTTCATTCAGTGTTGAAAGCGTATCAGAAGAAATACCTTCTGCAGAAAATATAATGGTGGTACACTCACTTTCATTTAGCACAACCAGACACTGGAGAGTGATTTTAGAGCTTCTGCAAGAACTGTTGCACAAATGGAAATTCAACCTCATACCCCCCCCCCCCCAAAAAAAATTTGTGTTGTCAAAATGAAACCTGAAGTTTTATACTTCTTAATTTTAGGCTGAGGCCATTTCATCTTGTCAGACATGTGTGCAAATATTTCCTGAGATTATCCTCCATTCCTGCCTGGTAATGTGTGTGACACTTCTCTGTCTGGTACTTGAACCCAATTTCTTCTGATACCATACTTGGTATCCACACTTGATTAACAGTTCATAAGAATACCTGGATCTAGAACTCTTTCTAAATAGAAGAAGCTGCCGCTTTTTAGGAATGTAGCCGCAGTAGATCAAAAATAAGAGAGAGATGCATTGGTTCAAAAGAAAAATGCTGTAGCAGGAACAAACAAACAAGAACTTTTTAAGGGTCCATCCAAGATTTACTCTGTGTTGTGTGAAATTTTGATTTTCACTGAACTCTCAAGATGTTAAAGGAAACAAAAAAAGTGTTTTTTTGAACAAATCAATGTTAACCCTGCCTGTAGTTGACAGAGTTACATACCCTGCCTTTCTTTTTGTGTGTATGTCCCCCTTTTTCTTCAAATTATGCATTAGTGATGCCAGTTCTACAGCTGTATAAAAAATATTGAAGATGAATGACTTGGGCGTATAAACATTGTAAATGGATTTGATTTTTACTGGAAATAGGAAGACTATTTTTGTAATGGGGCAGGAGGGGAAGTGCTATCAAAGGATTTTTATTCTTTCCTATTCTGATGTGTTGTTGATGTTTTAAAAATTGAAACTCTAAATAATAGTGGGGGGGGGGAGCAAAGTTATCAAGTTACACAGGAGCATGTAGGGGCAATGGAGTAATGGAGGATCTCCCTTTGGAAATGTAAGCGCGGCACTTACTCATGTAATGCTATCTAGTACATTTTTGTACTAGATGCTTTCTAGTATTATATTGTAGGAAAATATTGTATTTTCCTCCAAGGAGTTCAAGGCAGCATAGGTGATTTTCCCTTATCCACTTTATCTCACAACAGCCTGGTGCGGCAGGTGGTACTCGGCCCAAGGCCTCCCAGTACCTAGTCCTGTACTCTAACTACCGTACCACACTGGCTCGCTGATGAAATGCATGTTGAAGAAACACAAGCCATACTTTTCTTTATGCCAGCTGCAACCTCAGTTATCTATAACATCTGGAACTGGTGGCCCTGTCCTTCAGCATCTGGGCTAGGACAGTGTATTATCTTGCATATCAGTTTAGGAAACAACACCAAGCCACGAGCATATCAGGGACAGCTCTAGCTGTTACAGTACCTGAAGTGGGGAATCCAAACAGCTCCTGTCTCGTGTTGATTAATCCAAGAGGGAATTCTCCTGCACAAGCCCCATAGAAATCAGCAAAAGCCGTACAGGCACACAAGTTGGCTCTTGCACAGTTCCCATTCATTTGAGGGTGTCTCATCTGGGAGGGCTACAGTGGCTTAAGTGGTTAAGACGCTGAACTGCAGACCAGAAGGTCAGTAGTTCAGCAGTTTGAGATCCGAGCGCTGCATGACGGAGTAAGCTCCTGTCTCTGGTCCCAGCTTCTGCCAACCTAGCAGTTCGAAAGCAAGAAATTGCCAGTAGATAAATAGGTACCATTTCGGTGGGAAGGTAACTGTTCTGTGCACCTCGGCATCTAGTCTTGCCGGCCACATGACCACAAAAACGTCTTTGGACAGCACTGGCTCTTCGGCTTGGAAACTGAGATGAGCACCGCATCCCTGGAGTAAGATTCGACTGGCTTCTGAGCAAGGAAAACCTTTACCATTACCTTTTACATCTGGGAGAACTGCCTGCTGGATTAGACCCATGGCTCTCCCTGCCTCCCACTGTTTCCCTAAAGGCACATTAAATCCACTTAGAAGGAGCCATTTCATTTTACACCTTGGTAGGTACTTTGTCCAACACATGGGGGAAAGATGTGTGGACAGATGGTCTATGAGTTGTGTCTGCCATCAATTAGAGACACTGATGACCTGGCCCTGTTGTGTCAATTGAACTAATTTGCCTGAGATTGGGAGGATTAGCAGCCCAGACAATAGGTGAGGAAAGACTGGCTCCATGAATGCCCTGAGGGCTGATTATGATCATAAACAGTCCTGGGTTTTGCCTGATATCATTTCCTAGTCATGCCTTGGCACAGAGTGTAGCTTCAGTTACTAAACTAGTATGAAATATGTTGAATTGTGTGAACTGAATTCAGATTCACACATTACCAAGTACATGGGTTGGGTCAGTCTGGGATTCCCAACCTGTATAATAGGCAGACATGAATTGTGGGTTCTTCTCAGTTCCCACGTGCACCGTGCCTAATTAAGTGTACAGCTAGAGTTGCCAAGCACCTGGAGATAAAAATGTTCTGTCCCTTTACCTCACTGCCATGAAAAGCTTCAGCTGCCCACTTCCATACATTAAGCCTCTGTTAAAGGAACAGGACGTTTTTCTTCAGGCGGTTCTTTCTGCACCATCTTAGAATTGTCACAGGGATCACACACTTTAACATGCTTCTTTCCCACATGCTCTTCCTCCCCATGGGGCAATATTCAGCATTATTGGTCCCACCCAGTAGTTGCTTCATATTCACTCTCCCACGTATACAGGTCATTGCAGCAAAGGGAAGCTGTTCCTAAACAAGACTGCCAGCTTTTCAGCAACATTCTGTAGCTGTGCCTTGATTAGTGACGGCAACTGCTTTTCTCCATGCAGTGAAAAGCTTCATTTGCTGATTTCTGTAGATTAGTTTGCTGTTAAAGGGAAAAGAGCAGGCTCAGTTGATTTTTTTTTTTTATGGTTGGCAAACTTTCTCCCACACCACAGTGGGTAAATGAGACTTGCCCTAACACACTAAAACTTTTTATGAAACTGGAGTACTTGTAAAGTCTATGCCCTCCCTTTCTTATTTAATACATGGAAGCTTGCTCATATTTTTGTTTCTCAGGAATTTCCTTCTCAGGTTGTGCATTTCAGAGTGATAAGAGCTTACGGGCTGGCTAGAGGTTTAGAATAACCTAGGCAAAACAGGTCATCTTAAACAAGAAAAGACTCTCTTTAGGGAAAACAGAGCAGAACACATTTTTTAAAAAAACATAGATTCTAATATAGCATAGTAGATTAACAGGAGATAATTACTTTTGTCAGGGCAGAACAGAAGGTGTCAAGTATCCAAGTGCTGCATCTAGGGTTGCCAAACTTTTATGGCAGGGCAATTAAACCTTTCACAGCTGTGTAATAAGCGAAAATACATTTGTTAGTGTGCAGATACAGTAATGGGAGAGGTTTCAACTGCAGAATTTCTGCTTGTATACAAGTACTTAAAGGTACAAGAGCCTTGTCCCAAAAGGGTCGGTAACTACAGATGAATCCATGTTAGCTGCACTCTGCCTTCCCCAGAGGTATACAGGGACAAGCCTCCTAGTGATTACTGCTCATTCAAGGCTTTGTGCAGATGATAACTTTTTAGACACTCTATGCAGCGCATGTGCTTTGTAATGTCCCACAATTAAACCATGAAAACTCCTCAGGCTTACCAGTTTCACAGGCTTTCATAGGACTGGTGGTAGAAAGTGTTGTTAAGTCGCAGCTAACTTACGGTGACCCTGTAGAGTCTTCAAGGTAAGAGACAGACAGAGGTGGTTTACCTGCCTCTGCATAGCAACCCTGCACTTCCTTGGTGGTCTGCTATCCAAGTATGAAGCAGGACAAACTCTGCTTAACTTCTGAGATCTGACCAGATCGGGCTAGCCTGGGCCATCTAAGTCGGGCCCTTCAGACAGTATCTGAGAACAAAGGGAATCAGGCCTTTGCAATTCGACCAGCACTTCTATATTTGCTGCCACTGACACCTATTGGGTAGTGCCAATGACATTACCCTCCACATACCTGTAATCTCCAAGTCTGCTCAAGTCATAGAGTGTCAGACATGGAAGAGTTCTTGGAGGTCATTTAGGCCAGGGGTGGCCAAACTGTGGCTCGGGAGCCACATGCGGCTCTTTCATACATATTGTGCGGCTCCCAGAAGGCTCCCCATCTATTTGTTCTCTCTCTTTCTTTCTCCCTCTCTTCCTTCATCCCTCCACCTCCCTCCCCCATCTATTTGCTTTCTTTGTTTCTCTCCCTCTTTCTCTCTACCTCTCTCTCTCTTAGACACATAAATATCATTAGCAAACAAATAATTACCATTGGGCAAATAAACATCATTATCATTCAATATCTGTTTTTCCCCTTTTGCTTTTATTTTTGGCAGTCTCATTTAACGTTAGCAAAAAGCAAATTTGCATATTTTCCAATAAAAACATGTGTGTAATATTTGTTCATGTCTTGTGGCTCTCAAACATCTGACATTTATTCTGTGTGGCTCTTACGTTAAGCAAGTTTGGCCACACCTGATCTCGGCTGATCACCTGCTTCGTGCATTAATGTATAGCTATGGCAAACCCAGTAGGTAGCCATTCAGCCTCTACTGAAAGACCTTCAGTGAAGGGAGAGTCCACCTGTTTTCCAGGCAATCGGTCCACTGTTGAACTGCTCTTACCATTACATTTCTCCTGATATTTAACCTTGTAGTTTCTACCCATTAGTCCAGTCCTGCGGAGCAAGAAAGAATCAAACAGTGAAGGGATGTGGATCCCCTCAGCCATGCCGACTGGCTCTTGCCCAGCTGTTCTTCTGCTAACTTCTCAGCTGACAAGAATATTGAGTGGTTTTAGAGTAACAGTGCTATCCTAAGCCAAGTCACAGCCTTCTAAGCCCATTGACTTTAATAGCTTCAGAAGGGTATAACTCTGCTAAGGATGCACTGTTTGTCTCCTCTGCTCATGGCATCAGGTCAGATCTTAAGGCCAACGCTCGGTATACAGCTATAGAGACCAAGAGAAAGAAGTCCTTAGTGGAGTTTTGTACAAATGCATTCTTTTGATTGCCACAATTATTATAGGCCTGTGCAGGTGGCTGTGCCAAAATTCAATGGGTGATGCTGACGGGAAGCTAAGCAATGGGAAAAGCTTGACCTGGTCACGCTCTGTATTTCATGCTGCTGTTAATGATAAGGTTACAGGTAGTATGCTCCCTCTAAGCTGTGGAGTCTTGTGAGCAAAAATTCTACTTTGTGAGCTACTGGCATTAAAGTTGTGAACAAGCGATTTGGTTACTGCATAGATTAGTTTGCTCTGGACCCATCCTTCCTGAGCTAAGACAAAAATGTGTGAGCCGAAGGCTAAAAAAACTGTGAGCTAGCTCACACTAACTCAGCTTAGAGGGAACATAGGTGGCAACACTGCAGGGATACATGCAGGCAGAAGAAGGCCTGTAATTTGTATGCATGTATGCAGCTGAATACAGGTGACTCTGGGCATATGTGTGCACCAGTGTTCCCTCTAAGCTGAGTTAGAGTGAGCTAGCTCACAGTTTTTTAGCCTCCAGCTCATACATTTTTGTCTTAGCTCAGGATGGATGGCTCCAGACTGAGCAAACTAATTTATGTTGTAGCCAAATTGCTGGCTCACAACTTTAAGGCCAGTAGCTCACAAAGTAGAATTTTTGCTCACTAGAGCCTTAGAGGGAGCACCTTAGAGGGAGCTCTAAGCCTTAGAGGGAGGCTTAGAGTTCTTAGCCTTAGAGGGAGCACCCACATACATGGGAATTTCTCTGTGTACATGAACTGTATCCCTTTGTGTACACCGTCAGAAAACGGTGTATTTTTGCTTGCATCCAAGGAGTTGTGTGCACCTGTGCCTGTGTACCAATGTTTATGCCTTCATCAATGTCCTGATGTTCTTTCAGCTCTTCATTTAATTACTGGCCATCTCATCTGAAGCCAGCAAATTCATTACAGTTTATGGCCGCAGAGGGACTTGCATTTTTGCAGCAATCAAATGATTGCAATTAAAGGCCCCGAGTTAAGGTGGGTGGGAGGGGGAAGGAAGGGATCACTGATCCTGTTATTTCTCAGCTTTTCGACCTCACAGTCACTGAATTATGTGTTGGATACACAACACAGTTCAATCTGACTACTTTCTGAGGAACACACAGCCAGAACTCCCTCGGACTTCAACATCTAATGTTCTGCTTTGAAGACATTACCGTATCCCTGACAGGCTGACCTCTGTTTGCAAATTACAGACCCATCCCACTGCTAAGCTGTCAGGAAACTGAACTGGCCTGGCCTGCTTCTATCTCTTTAACAGAGGGGTGTGATCAGCAGGAATTAGCAAATGATGCTTTTCCTGGCATGGAGCTGAATATCATTGCCTGCTAATAGCCGCAAAATAAACTGCTATTAAAGGAACAGCTACACCAGCTGGTTTTTGGGCGGGCCACCATATTTGCTATAGGGTTGTAAAGTGGCCTGGAGAAAAATCTCTGGTACCTTTAACAGAGGCTTGAAGAGGTGTTATCTACCAGGTGATGTTGCATCTCTGTGCCATGAACAACTGTCCATTTCCACATGCTAAACCTCTCTCAAGGGGACAGCCAGTGTTCCCTCTAAGCTGAGTTAGTGTGAGCTAGCTCAGAGTTTTTTAGCTTCTGGCTTACTCATTTTTGTCGTAGCTCAGGAAGGATGGCTCCAGAGCAAACTAATTTATGCAGTGGCCAAGTTGCTCACTCACAACTTTAGTGCCAGTAGCTCACAAAGTAGAATTTTTGCTCCCAAGACTCCAAAGCTTAGAGGGAGCATTGGACAGGACTGTTGGTAACTCTAAGTTGCTACTGACATCCTTTCAAGGGCTGGTTGTCCACTTTCTAACTTCAGCCAGCATTGATTCAGGGCTGGCAAGGTGCTATCCTCTCCTGGCTTTCTGGCCCTGCTTCTGTGCTTGCAACAGCAGTCTCCCATCCGTACATCGTAGCAAGTGAAGCTGTTTCTCGAGTAGATTTCGTGATAGAAAAGGCATCATCTGTTAAATGTCTCATATGCCGAGCTGTTCTTAAAGGCACAGCAGCAGTACTAGGAAGCAAAGAAGGCAGATGGCCCTTCTAAGTGCTGCATTAGGCATCATACCAGTGATAGCTCCTGCAGCAGCATACTGCAGCTCTTGTTCTATGAAAAGCATAGTGGCATATGTTGGCTCACAGATTTCTTTTTAAAGAGAAAGAGAGAGGGGAGCTGATTATCCCAGGGAGACACAAATATTTATAATAATAGCACCAGAGTGTTAGAAGGGAACGAAAGGCCATCAGATCCAAGCTCCTGACTCCAGGACCAGTCACACACTCCCATGGGTTGCAAAATCTAGACTGTGGTGCACTGAAAGCAGAGGACAGCTGGACCATAGTAAGGCATCTGCAAAGAAGAAAGGGGAAGGGGAAGGTCCTACTGAATTTTTAAAAAAATTTAAGCTATTCATTTACCTCTTTTCTCCCCCAAAGTGGTTTACTGCATTATGTTCCCCGCCTCCATTTTACAACAACCATCCTGTGAGTCAGCTTTGGCTGGAAGGGTTAGGGTGACTGGCCTAAGGTCACCCAGTGAGCCTCAAAGAAGAAGAAGAGATTGGATTTATACCCCGCCCTTCACTTGTAGGCTCAGAGCAGCTTACAAACTCCTTTCCCTTCCCCTCCCCACAACAGACACCCTGTGAGGTAGGTGGGGCTGAGAGAGCTCTGAGACAACTGTCCTTGAGAGAACAGCTGGACCAGAGCTATGGTTTGTCCAAGGTCCTCCAGCAGGTGCAAGTGGAGAGTGGGGAATCAAACCCGGTCCTCCCAGATTAGAGTCCGCGCACTTAACTACTACACCAAACCCGAGTCTCCCACATTCAGTCTGACACGTCACACAGCAAGCTTATGCCAATATTTTTCCATTATAGATTTGATCGGGAATATTTTATTTGGGGTTGGGATGATCACACATCCCTCCCCAAAACCAATTGCATTGTGCAATGAGGCGCCGGGCACCATCCAGATAGGTGTGCCACCCAAGCGGCAGCACGGCTTGTTTTTGTTTTTTTAAAAAAAATGCTTTCGCTCATGCGCATATGCACATGGCTGAATCACCGCTCCCACTGGGACTCGCCGTACTCTCTTGTTTTTGCAGGTCCCCCCCCCCCCCCAAACAGTGAACAAAATTAACTGGAGATGTACAACCGAGCACTGGAGTCTAGATGTGTGCTTGAATGTTTATACATTGGATTTAATCAGCGCACAACGACAGAAACTTGGGGAGGGGAACCATCACGAGAAGGACATTCAGATGACCTAATCGTGCTCATTGATTTTCTGGGTGTAGGAAAACTCACTAGGGAACCGGGAGGATTGCGCGAGTGAGCCCACTTCGGTGTGGGCGACGGAAGCGGGCATGTGATCAGCAAGTTTAAATGTGAGAGGGAACAGTGATGAAACCCGATCAAAATGATTGTGTGACCACAGCCTCTTACTGCAATGCCACCCTAACTCCTACACACCATAACCCACTTTGGATTGCCTTGTTCACAAGTTACGGTGAATGCATTTACAATACATGTACATTTTTTAATATATACATTTGTTGGGTAATTCTCACATCACATTCAACCCATGTACATAGCTGGATGTGTGATTGAAACCTCACATTCATCCAAGTGTTAGTCTCTGGGTTCATTTGTACAGTGAACTCATGTTGACTGTTCCTTACAAGCATATGTGTGCATTAGAAAAGAGCAAGAGACCAGTAGCACCTTAAAGACGTTGTGGCAGGCTATGAGCTTTCGTGAGTCACTGCTCACTTCACGCACTCAAATATCTGAAGAAAGGAGCAGTGACTCATGAGAGCTCATAGCCTGCCACAAATTTTGTTAGTCTTTATGGTGCTATTGGGCTCTTGCTCTTTTCCACTGCTGCAGGCAGACTAAGACGGCTACCCATCTTCATCTATCCCCATAGATAGATTCATGTTCATGCGGGATGTATGTTTGTTCACTGTAACATGTGAACAGAACTTGCAGCAGCACCCTTTGTGCACTGAATGCAGAGTTACCAACAGGTAAAGTTGTTAAGTGCCTGAGGAAAACATGCCCTGTCCCCTTAATAAAGGATTAATGGGATGACATTTACCAGGTGATGTTATTTACCTGCATGCCATGAAAAGCTTCACCTGCCCCTTCCTACACATTAAGCCTCCATTAAAGAGATAGGACAGGATTTTTTTTTCCTCCAAGGAGTTGACAACCTTATCTTTATTGCATTGTTATCTCATTCTGTAATCCACCTTGAGTCTCAATGAGAAGGGTGGACTATAAATGAAGTAAGTAACTCAATCAACCCAAGCACTGATGACATAAAAGAAAGAAACTACTGTGAGTTTCCAGGGTGTGGGACAGTGTGTCCCTCTAAGCTGAGTTAGTGTGAGCTAGCACACAGTTTTTTAGCCTCCGGCTCACACACTTTTGTCTTAGCTCAGGAAGGATGGCTCCAGAGCAAACTAATTTATGCAGTAGCCAAATCACTTGCTCACAACTTTAATGCCGGTAGCTCCCAGAGTAGAATTTTTGCTCACAAGACTGTACAGCTTAGAGGGAGCATTGTGTGACCCTGGGCTAGTCATTCCCTCTTTTGTGTCTGGTTGGTTCCCAGTCCCTGGTTCCTTTACTTATGGGCCAGGGAACACTCTCCCCTTGCTGGGTACAGTCCCCAATAGTTTGAGGTTGGCTCAAGGCTTAATTTAGGATAGGCTTGCAAACCTCCAGGTGGGGCCTGGAGTTCTCCTGGAATTATGACTGATCTACAGACCACAGAGATCAATTCTCATGGAGGAAATGGCTGCTTCAGAGGTTGGACTACATGGCATCACAACCCTGTTCAGCTCCCTCCCCATCCTCCTTAGACTCCATCCTCAAATCCCTAGGAATTTCCCTGCCTGGAGTTGTCAGTGCTATTGGGGTACACCTGCCCCCAATTTATTAATCTTCATTTGTCTTAGGGGCACCCCCATTTGAGAACAGATAGTGCTAAAACCAGGCTTTGGACTAGGGCACAACCGAGGAACCATCGCAGGGCAAAGCCCTCTGAGTCTGTGGATATATGGTTTGGGGTGGGTCCACTGCTTATTTTGGAGTGGAGAGCACTGTAAAGTATTATCAATATTTGTGGTTAGAGTCACAAATAAGGAACCGGAACCAATTTGAGCTTTGTACCTTGTAGGAATGTTATAATAAGATGCTGGAGCAGAGAATCGTGCCGACTCTTTGGAGGCAGGGCAGGGTAAGTGCGAGACAGACAGGCAAACTGTCACATAGGTGCAGCAGCATTAGCGGCAGCTATTCTAGTAATAATTAGTTTCAACAGAAGCCTATTCAGCTGCCAGGTATATGATAGGATTTTACTATTCTCATATCCATAGGGTATGTTGATTGTGACTGTACAGTATTAGGGTTTTTTTTCCGATTTTATAGGAGATATCTCATTTTATGTTTCATTTCTGAATAATCAGTATTCCTTTTGTTATCTTCCCCTCAATGTATGAACTCAAATCTCTCCAGAAAGTATGTTTTTGTTGTTTGTTCCAAAACAAGCCAAGTCTGTAGCATTTTGTTATAAGCACAGTGGTTCTGGCATGTTTCTGCATTGAAGAGAACTGACCCTGGATGGCTGCAAATCTAAATCTATGCCAGGCACGTGACTCACCTAATAGGTAGTTCGTGGTGTGTGCTTTGTACATTTTTGGGGTCCATCAAGGACACAAGGGCTATGTTATGCTGAGCTGTGTTTCCCCCTAGATATATCATGACTGTGATCATACCATGACAGGCAGAGAGGACACCACAGATGTTTAGTGGGATTTGGAATGAGCCTCAGTGTCAGCATACCCTGAAGTGAGGAAGCTGCTGGGGTGCAGGGCTTCTGACAGTGCCCACTGTCACTGACACACACACACACACCCGCACACCTCCCCTGCCATCTGCCCATGTGCTTGCTTGCAAGTGTGCCACCACCCACACTCCCAACACCCAACACTGACAGAGAAGTGCATGCAGGTGGCATGCAGTAGCAGTACTCCTGGCAGCCACAGTAGCAGCACTGCCAGCTGCATGCGTGAGTCAGTGCTGTGGGGGAAAGGGTGCAGGTGGCTGTGAGTTCAGGTGGTGGGAAGGCTTGTGAGGGGGGTGTTCAGTCCAGGTGGGAAGGGTAGTACGAGGGTGGCCTGGTGGTAGGCAGAAGGGCAATGTCTGCCTTAAAGGTAAAGATTTCCCTTGCTTGAAAGCCAGTCGAATATGACTCTAGGAATGCAATACTCATCTCCGTTTCCAAGCCGCTGTCCAAAGCCAGCACTGTCCAAAGACGTTTCTGTGGTCATGTGGCCAGCATGACTAGATGCCGAGGCGCACGGAACACTGTTACCTTCCCACTATTTATCTACTTGCAATTTCTTGTTTTCAAACTGGTAGGTTGGCAAGAGAATGTCTGCCTAGGGCCTCCCAAACCCTGAAACTGGCACTGAATGAGCTCTATTGGTCTTGGTTTGTTTAACAGTTGGAATGTGATAATGGTTCACAATTAAGACCTTCTTGCTTGAAACGCTTATACTAGTGAGGTGGAGAGAAGCACAATGTGGCACAGTGGTTCAGGTGTCAGACTCGGATCAGGGAAGCACAGGCTTGAATCCCCACTCAGCTATGATGCTCGCTAGGCAACCTTGAGCATTTCTCAGCCTAACCTACCTCCCAGGGCTGTTGTGAGGCTAAACGGGAAGAGGAGAGAACCAGGTACCCTGCCCACAGTTCCTGGTAGAAAGATAAGATTAAAATGTAATAAATAAATCATACCCTGGATCAACCTTAAAAGCTGGTATGCTCAGACTATGAATTTAGATACACTTGGCTATAGTTTTATAGATTTTGCTCTTGGAGGGAAGAATGGGGTGGGAAGATGGGAAGGTCTTTCGTTTCCATGGAGATTCAAACCTATGTCCTCCTTTTCATACCCAACATTTCATAAATGTAAACAGGGACATACTTTAAGCAGTCCCCGTTCTCAAACCAATGTTCTCTGCCTGAGGATCCTCTGTTATGTATTACTAATAGTTATACTCCACCTCCTGTATGTGGTATTGATTTACTGTAGCTCTCTTCCACCAGTTTAAAAACCACAGGAGTGTTTGTTTTTTAGCTTAAAGATATGCTAGAAAAACACAGCTGGGCTCTGACAAGTGATCAACAGTTCATTCATACAGCTCAGTAGCTGCAGTGTGGGAAATGGAAGGATGGGCCTTGTGTGGTGCCTTAAGTTTTCAAGTGTGTGTGTGTGTGTGTGTATCTACATGTGCGCTCAGGACAATATGCTTTTTATCATTTTTGTTTGGTTTAATTTTCACTTTTCAAAAAATTTATTTTCATTTCATTAAGCATCACTGTTTATATCCTGTTGCTTTCAGTGGGAAATCTATTTCCAGCGGTGACTTTTTTCATTTTCCATATTCCATGAATATCCTCAGAGGTTGGACCCTTCATACGAGACCGTTCTTTTCCAAAATTCAGGCAGATCTCTGAAAGGGCCCCTATATTAGATGCAATTAAAAGTCATGCTTGGAGAGTGGACACAGGCTGGGCACCTCCATCAGTCGTGCAGCATTACAGTGCATCGTCAGGGAGGTCCCTCTGACCCCAAGAAAGGCAGGAAGAGTTACCCAGGGGGCACAGTGTCTTACATTTGGCTGCCCAGGGAAGCAGACAGACTTTTCCCTTTTATATCACAAGGAAGGCAGGCAGCAGTATGTGGTGGATGGAGGTTTACATTTGGCCGAGCAGGCACAGGGGCTAGAGATATACAGGAAGCATTTATAAGCTCTGGAATAATAGCGTTTGGTAGAAACTTGGTAGAGACTGGTGGCTCAGAGGTTAAGACGCTGGACTGCAGAGTGGAAGGTCAGTAGTTCAGCAGTTCAAGACCCGAGTGAGCTCCCATCTCTGGCCCCAGCTCCTGCCAACCTAGCAGTTCGAAAGCAAGAAATTGCAAGTAGATAAATAGGTACCGCTTCGGTGGGAAGGTAACAGCGTTCCATGCACCTCAGCATCTAGTCATGCCAGCCACATGACCATGGAAACGTCTTGGAAACACAGATGAGCACCACCCCCTAGAGTCAAATTTGAATGGCTTTCAAGCAAGGGAAGCCTTTACCTTTAGAAATCACTTCAGTTGTGTGTGTGAGGGCACTGCAAAGAGTGACACACAAAACTATTAATGGTGTGTGCATTTAATCAGTGTGAGTAACATGCAAGAACAGAGTAAAAAACCTTAAACACTAGATTAATAGCAACACTCTCTTATACAGTAAAACAAATCAATCACTCGTAAGGCATTCCTAAGCAGAGTCACACCCTTGTAAGCCCATTAACTTCAGCAGACGTAGAAGAAAGTAGCTCTGCTGAGCAATCACTCACACTTCCTCTCCTATCAGTCGCCAGCCTACTAGCAAGACTCAGAGTGAAGTATCAGCAGAACAGAACCATCTCGAGCAAAGAGGCAACATTTTATGCGGTCCAGCGAGCAGTTTTCCCTCACAAGATGCCTTCAAATGAATGAGAATTCTGCAAGACTAAACAGAATGTTATCACACATATTATCCTCCTTTTTTTCTCATTCACGACTATTATTAGAGCTGATTCAGAAAATCATTTGTGCAGTGGCAAATTCATCAGGTTTACCGCCTCAGTCTTACCTGAGGAATCATTTGTCTGAAATGACCCAATTTCAAGATTTCCGAAAACAAGCAGCATCTCACAGGAAACCGCACTTACTGGCTGAAGCCACCAAATAGAGAGGCAAGGGTTTAACCCTAGAGTGAGTTTCTCCCCCTCCCCAATAACATTCATACATAATTGTGTGAGCCAGCATGGTGTAGTAGTTAAGAGCAGCAGACTCTGATCTGAAGAGCCAGGTTTGATTCATTCCTCCACATGAAGCCTGCTGGGTGACCTTGGGCCAGCCACAGTTCTCACAGAACTCTTTCAGCTTCGCCAACCTCACAAGGTGCCTGTTGTGGGAAGAGGAAGGGAAGGAGATTGTAAGACGCTTTAAAACTCCGTAAGGTAGAGAAAAGTGGGGTATAAAAACCAACTTTTCTTCTAATTGTTCCCTAATTTCTGTTTTCCCCACTGTTTAGCTTCAACTTTTTCCTTTGATAGGATCTTTTTGGAAAGATTGTACTATGGATAGGAAAGTGTGCACCAGCTGTGGTAAATTTGTAAACACTTTTCGGAAAAGTAATCTGGAAATCAGATGAACTGATAGATTGTGCCAAAAGGTTGTTTGTGCTACACTGAGCTAGCAATTACCAGGTTTTTTTAGAAAGCTCCTCCCCCCTAAGTCTTCTGGTGGTACAGTGGGGGGAGGGGAGGGTGAAGAGAAGATGGCAGCTGATGGACACACAAAACTTTATACTTCATTTCCAGTGTGAATGCCTTGGCATTGCAGAGGCAGTGACAGAGAAATGAAGACTCCTCACCACGTGGGCACGGCCTGCTTGTTAATCAGGGGCTTCCAAGCCCCAGTGGGGCAGAGGATAGTCCTGTTGCCCACCGTTGGGTGGGAGAAAAATTTAAAAAAGGAAAATAAGGTGTCGTCTACTTAAAAGAAGTTTTAACCATAAAGTTCCTATCAATTGCTAGAGCTACCCAGAAGTGACAAAAGGTAACTCTAGCAATCACTCTATTTCTGTAAGTAGAGGAGGCCTTATTTATCTTTTAAATTTCCCCCCTTGAGAATCTGCCTCCCACAACCCTCCCCTAAACTTGCCACAGCAGGTGTGCCGAGGAAGCTGGCTCTGAATCAATTGCTCCTTACCTACAAACAGCAAATTAGATCATAGCATGAACTGACTATGTGACTTGGTCATGCGATTACACACATACCTGCCACCAAGCTGCAACGGACTTATGGCAACCCCAGCAAGAGTCTTTCGAGACAAGTGAGAAGCAGAGATGGTTTGCAATTGCTTTCCTCTGCAGAATGTTCCTTGGTGGTCTCCCATCCAAACACCAACCCTGTTAAGCTTCCCCGCGCCACCTTCCCTCTAGTCATGTGATTACCTCATGGCAAACGTCAGTTGCATACCCAACAGCTTAGCTTCACTTCCTTTTGCCAGTCCCTAGCACATTACATGGGCACATGTTGTGCTGAATTTTGAGGTGGGTCAGCTGGGAAAGCAACTGCAAACCTGTTTCATGCACTCCGCTTGTTGTTCTCACGTTTTATCTTTCGTGAGTCACCCTGAGGCTGCTTTGGTGGGGAGGGCGGGGTATAAATCAAATAAATAAGTATGTATAAATAAACCTAGGATCCCATTTGTCCATGTAAACAGGTGCTGGATCGGTCCTTGGTATAAGTGTGAGGTGGAACGGGAAGATGAAACAAGCAAGACAATTTAGTGAGTAGGCTAATCGTGCCAACCAAACCATTTAAGTCAGGGAGGTGTTACTCAACACTGACATCTTGTGCCTTCGTTACTTCTGCTGCTGAAAGAGGCACAAATCCAGTGCCTGCTGTTGCATGTTGACTGAACCCATCCACCCCAGAGAGGAGCTGGGTCAAGGAACACAGTGAGCATTCTCTATGCAGCTGAGGCAACTTAGTGGTAATGTCTGATCCAGCCACAAAGTCACGTCCTGACACTGGGGGCCTCTCTGCTACAGACAGGCTTCCAGCAAGAGGGCTAGAATGAGGGCTCAGAGCTACTCAGAGAAGCTGCCTTTGTGGGGGGGGGACTATCTTGCAGGGGAACAGAAAAAAAAAACAGGCAGAGTCTGGTTTCTTGCTGAGTGTTTTGCAAAATCGCTTCTCTCCCTACCCACCACATTATGCTTATGACTTTGTTTTTTCCTGTTGCTACTGAGTAGGAAGGCATTTATGCATCCTGGCTGTGAGATCATCTGGAACTGGGGCTTGGACATCAAACTGTCCCTTTCCTGGGATTATGAGCATCTTCGCAGGGTGTTGCTTTCCTCTTTGCAGCTAAATTGGAGGCCCCGTTGTAACAAAATTAGTTGAGACTGTCCCACTACAAGTGAGCACACCCTTCCTGTTCCCTGCAGTGGGTTTATTTAATTCCTGGCAGTTCAGAACAAGGTGCCAGCTTTCTCAAGCAGGAGCAGTGTCCATCATTACAGCTGCAACAAACTGAGAAGGCGCTTATCTTTTAGCCCCTGCTCAGCAAAAACTGAAATCTTCCTTAGGTTTTCCGAGTCCCCCTTAGCCACCAGTGAAGGATGCAGGGGTAGGATTACCAGATCCAGGCTGGGAAACTCTTGGAGATTTGGGGGCAGAGCCTGGGTAGAACAGGAACCTCAGTGGGGAACAATGCCATAGAGTCCAGCCTCCAAAGCAGCCATTTTCTCCTGGAGAACTGATTTCTATCGTCTGGAGATGAGCTGTAACTCTAGGGGATCCCTAGGTCCCATCTGGAAGCTGGCGCCCATAAATTCTTCCTCCAGCTGCTAGAGCCTTCATCCTACTTCTGTGACTCTGCCTCCACTGGAAGAACCACTGAAGGGTCAAACCAGGTGACATCGGCACTTCCATTTTGAAATAGTGAGTTTCTATCCAGGATCTCCTTTAAACTATGCTGTGAGGATTGATTATGGTTGGGACCCCCAAGCCGGGGAAGGGAGGAAGGCCTGTCTCCCCCCTGCCATTTTTCTGTCCGGAAACAGCACCAGAGGGGGAGTGTATATCGGTGCATCACACTCCTCCAGGGCAATTTCAGGTCAGAAAAATGGAGGGTCAGGATCCCCTCCTCTCCCCCATGCTGCAGTGGTCCTGCCCAGAAGTGAGCCCCCACACCACAATGTAAAGAAGTCCCTGGTTGGGAGCTCACGACTTCAAAATGGGGCTTCGAAACCCAGCTTGTTGTCACTCTCGGACAGACACGTGCCTCGTTTCTTCACCCCTGCCTTTCCATGCAGAGTATCACAGCGTAAAACTAACTCCCGTTAACAAAGAGATGCAAGCACATGAGTTAACCAGACTTAATCCTCCCCCCACCCCCACCCCAACTAGGATTCTAAAATAGAATGTGATCGAGGCTTTACAATCCCTGGTAGTGGGGAGAGGAAAGTAACTCTGGTTAACCTGTGTATAGGCATTCATATGTCATGGGTGACTGGAGTTAGTTTTTAATTGTAATTTGCACAAGAAATTAAGGGGGGGAACAATATCCACGGGCAAACCCAGGAACAAGCTACAGTTAAATGTTACCTCTGAATGCAGTCAGATGATCTGAAGGGGTGAGGTGATTTAGACTTGACTAGTGAAATAAATTGTTTGTGTGCATGCACAAGCAGTTGCAATTTTTTGGTGAGATGTTCTATGCATGAAGGCTTATTAGTGAAGGGACAGTCACAATGTATGCAGCAGAAATGTGTGTGGCATTAGAATGTGACTCCACCTAGAATCTCCCATGTTTTTTAAACTTATTCTTGCCAAAAGCATTCTTCAGGACTTGGGTTCAAGTTCAGTTAAGAAGCCTCTGGCCAAAGAGCAGGCTGAAGCAAAGTTATCCTGGGTTGCGATCAGATGGGTCTTTAGATCCAACCCAGGCACAATTTCATGTTGCTGAATGGCCCGTGAAATTTATGAACCTTGTTAACTGAAATGGTACCTAGAGGAAGTTACCGCTGGCAGAGCTTTTACCATTTAAGTCCGCACATGCGTGGAAAAACAAGTACACGGTGAGGCACATATGCACATGCACAAACAGTCGCTTTGACAAAAAAGATGTTCTGAATAACTGCATAACATGCAAGTCAGATGTGGTTGTACATGCCATCCGATGTACTTGCAATAAGACACATGTAGGGAAGACCTTCAGAAAGTTAAAGACTCACATAACAGAACATAGGAACAACATATACTGCAGAATGCAGATTCTTTCATAGAATCATAGAATTGGGACCTCCAGGGTCATCTAGTCCAACCCCCTGCACAATGCAGGAAATACACAAATACCTCCACCTCTACACCACCAGTCTCCCCCATCCCATAATTATGCATTTGATTTTTCCTACCTAAATGCAGAACTTTACATTTATCCCCACTGAAATTCATGTTATTTGTTTCAGCCCAGTTTGTTTAAACTGTTTGTTTAAAAAAATGTTTTCTAAAAAAACCTGACTGCACAACTCCTTCAGGGGGACACCGTCTAGACAATCCACCACGGAGTTCACATGCAGTAAGGCAATTCATGGGGTAGCTGTCTGGTCATGCAACACCGGATAAAAAAAGATCAGGATCAAATTAGAGCCAGGCCAGTGATGGGATTCGCTGCTCGTCTGAACGCACCCCTGGTCTTCCTTTCCAGCCATTGCTGTGTCAGCCTTGCCATCTCAAGGCCAATTGGCTCACAGAGCTGCATCAGCTGATACCTCATCACCAATGCTCCCTCTAAGCTGTGGGGAGTCTTGGGAGCAAAAATTCCACTTTGTGAGCCACTGGCATTAAAGTTGTGAGCAAGCGATTTAGCTACTGCATAAGTTAGTTTGCTCTGGAGCCCTCCTTCCTGAGCCAAGACAAAAAATGTGTGAGCCCGGAGGCTAAAAAACTGTCAGCTAGCTCACACTAACTCAGCTTAGAGGGAACACTGCTCATCACTCCGGGTCCTGCCCTGTGTGTACATTCATCTAAAATCAGGTAGCCCCCCCCCCCCCCCCCCCCCCCCCGTCACTGTGCATTGCTTCCAAGACAGTTTTTCCACTGGGCTGCTAGGCACCAAGTGTTGGGGCACGCCGGTGAAAGGGATATGTCCGTGCCTGTGGGAACTGGCCCATCCACGATTTGTGGTTTCAATCCGTGAGCCACTTCCATTTGAAAAGATTGCATTCGGTGTGAAGTAATACGAAAGCCTCGCCTGTGGTGTTTAATCGAGGATGACTGTTTCACAGGTACACGTCATCGCTGTTGCAGTCGTTGAGTGATGAGCAGGCATAAGATAACTTGTTTTTAGAAAATCAGCTTCAAAAGAGTGCATATTTTGTAGCAGGCAAAACATCTGAAGGAGGATGGGGGTGGCAGAATATGCAGGTTCCTTTTGTCTCTTATCCTTTGATGGAAATGGAGGCAAACATCTCATTACCATACTGCCCAGACCATCCTGTGATCTGTCCAAATGACATGATGTGCCATGCTCATGGGGTCAGTGCAGATCTGACAGTGATCTGTATCAAGCACCCAGTCCTTTAGAAAATGGACACGCATGCATTCCAGTCTGTCTTCATCCCCCTTCTGGGGAAAAATCAGGACAGACCTGGCTGTTAGCATCCGTCTGTGCCTTATTGCACCCACAAGTCTTCCCTTCCGTTTTCATTCTGCTCCTCTCCCCTCTTTCCATCCATCCCTTCTGCCATTTCCCAGACAAGCTTCGATGCATGCTCACAAATCCTTTTTAATTTAGCACTGTGCCCACACAGAAGGAGAAACTTGTATCTTGAGGAGAGCGGCAGTACAGGGGATCTGGCGCATCTACCACATTTGGAAGGTAAAGTACCTCTGGCTGTTCTTGGGTCCTGCCAAGCTGCCAGTAATTGATCCTTGGCAGCCAGATATCCTAGGAACCCAAGCCCCTGTGGTGAAACTTAGTGGATAATGATAGAGCAGGAGTGGGGAAACAGCTCTCACACAGCGGGAAGAGGGCAGGCTTGGAATTGACTGAGCTCCAAAGATTGGCTGGAATTGTGGACAAAGGCACCTAGTTTGGGCTGTGGCCACATAGGGTTCTCGGTCTCGGGGGGGGGGGGGCGTGTTGGCATTGCACTGGCTGCTATCCTGGGGTCAGGGCCAGGAACAAGTTGTAATAATAAGTTAAGGGCAGGCCCATGTATCACCTGTACTAACAATATCAAAATTCTGTACCAAAGCTGCCTTGGGTTGCCAACCTTTAATTTAAGAATACAAATACCTTGGATAGGAGCTGGGGCCAAGTGCAATCTGGCAGGTCAGAGCAAATAGCAAAAACTCTATTTTCACTTAACAAGTTCTAGGAAAAACTACCGAGCAAAAACAGACATGCAGGCGCTTGGCTGAGCACTTAAAGAGCAAAGCAGGCTGCTGAATGCCCAGGACCTGATCCCTAGCTGACAGCTAGCAGGAGCGGAGAAGTCCCCAGAGCCCTGGCTTGGACCCTTGCCCTTCAGCATGGCTGGGTGATCTCCAGGCGTGCTCTCCCACCTTCTTCTCTGCTGGAAATGTACAGGGAGGAGGTACAGGGCCCTGAGCTCTTGATGAGGTGGCAGGGCTCTGGCGTCCTGATTCCTGGCTGGAGGAGTCTGAACTCCTGGCCTCAAGGGCAGATTCCAGTTTTTCCCCCAGGGGTGACCTGCAGAGCGTTCTCCCTTGGCTAGGCCTTCAGGTTGGCTTGGGCCTTGGGGTTGCTGACCTATATCAGTAGAGGCCCCTCTGCCTCAGAATCACCTGCCACAACAGCCCCGCAAGACCTCTCCCTCCCCACTCCAGAGCAGTTCCAGTCCTCTGTCCTTTTAAAAATATAAAAAGTTGACTGATAACAAGTCCGATCATGGATCCTCTTTTACTGGCCACAGCTCTCTAGGGTCTCGGGCACAGAAAAGCTACCATCTAATGCCAGCGATCAAAGCTAGGCCCTTCTGCTTTCAAAGCATAGGCTGCAATGGCACTGAGGCAAAGCCCCTCCCCTTTCCTGATTCTCCCAGCTTGCAAAGGAGGGGCAGGGCTTTGGAGAATCATCAAGTTTACTTTGGGTGTGTTCAGACGGGCAGCTAATCCCACCATTGGCCCTGCTGTAATTTGATCTAGATCTTTTTTATCCAGCGTTGCATGACCAGACAGCTCCCCCATGAATTGCTTTACCGCGCGTGACTCCATGGTGGATTGTCTGGAAGGCATCCACCTTAAGGAGCCATGCATTTAGCTGGGGGGGGAGGGGGTAATCCTGTTTGCATATGCACATATGTGCCTCACCGTCTACTTGTTTTTCCACACATCCACGGACTTAAATGGTAAAAGCACCACCAGTGGTACCTTCCTCTAGGTACCATTGCAGTTAACAAAGTTCATAAATATCATGGGACCGTCAAAGGATAAGAGACAAAAGGAACCTGCATATTCTGCCACCCCCATCCTCCTTCAGATGTTTTGCCTGCTACAAAATATGCACTCTTTTGAAGCTGATTTTCTAAAAACAAGTTATCTTATGCCTGCTCATCACTCAACGACTGCAACAGCGATGACGTGTACCTGTGAAACAGTCATCCTCGATTAAAAACCACAGGCGAGGCTTTCGTATTACTTCACACCGAATGCAATCTTTTCAAATGGAAGTGGCTCACGGATTGAAACCACAAATCGTGGATGGGCCAGTTCCCACAGGCACGGACATATCCCTTTCACAGATCTTAAATTGTCCGGATTGTTTGAGCGGAGCTCTGCAGACATCACATGTTTAAGTGGTTATGCGAGCATCACTAAGACTTTTTTTAAATGGTGGCCGTTTGGGATGGTCTGGAGACCATCCCTACATGCTGATTGCACACTGGTGGAACGACCAGATGGGGGGAAGTCCACCATTGGCCCATCGGCAAGCTTAGGACTGGACTTTCACCACTAATTTTTAAGTTCGGCTCCCCAACGGGGATCGACAGGCTGATCATGGAAGCAGCATGTTTCCCAGATGTTGCTGTCTGGATGTGTCCTTTAAATCCACCAGGCACTCATGCCTGGCACAGCTCAAAAGAGCTGTCTGAATGCACCCTTTGGCACTTAAGTATGTTCTTCTTGGAGCTCCCTGCAGCAACATCTGCCTCAGACTTTCTGCTGCTTGCTTCTTTAAGTTCTCCCAAGTCATCACTATGGGAGCTTTAGTTGGCCCAACCATACTCAGTGGACCTTAGATCTCCTGAAAAATACAGTGTGCTTTTGCGTAGTTGGATGTACTCTGTACTAATCTGCCTCCCCAACAATTTGATGTCTGTATAGATTGCCTATTTTGAAGAAATCGTATCAGCATGCTTCTGCTAGTCATAGGAGGGGATGCTGAGGAAGAGTTCTGCAGAATCTGGAAAGCTTTCCCCCTTGCCCCCTCCCTCCCCCCCCTCACACACACCCAATTCTATTCAGGCCCTCTCGAGCATTTGAGATGTTTTCAAGGCCATCTTCACAACTTTATGGTATTCTTGAAACTTGTGCATTAAAAAAATACACTCGAGATTTCCAAGAGGCTGAATTCTATGCTCAGTGCCCATTTCTTCCCTTGCCCACTGTGGTCTCAGAAAGGCAAGTTTCCCATCTCCCAGGCTTTTGATAGCCAGAGTTCTGCTCCCTGGTTTCCCTGATCTCTCACACTCAGCTTTGTACCACCCTCTCACTTCTTAAGCTCACAGCCAGGATGTCCCACCGTTAGGGTTGCCAGCCCCCAGGTGGGGCCTGGGGATCTCCCGCTTTTACAACTGATCTCCAGCTGGAGAAAATGGCTGCTTTGGAGGTGGACTCTATGGCATTGTACCATGCTGAGGCCCCTCCCCTCCCCAAACCCCGCCTTCTCCTGGCTCCACCCCCCAAAGTCCCCTGGTATTTTCCAACCCGGACTTGGCAACCCTACCCACCGTATCTATTAGCAAGAGTGGAAGGAAGATGCTCTGCAGACATGGAGCCAATTCCCTGAATAACACCTTTGGGGCTTATTTTCCATCTCAGGTGGCTTTAATTAGATTGAATACTGAAGTATTGAAGCAAAGAGCTAGAGGTTCAGATGCTGATTTAGCGCTCCATTACAAACACTTCAGCAAATCAGATTACTTTGGTGCTGTAGGGTAGGAAAATTAATTATCATGTAGCATTGTGTGTGGAATAGCCAGGAGATCCTAGGATTGTCTGGCAGCCACAAGTTCTAGCTCTTAGCATTGTGCAGTGGTGAACTAGACTCGTTTTTAGGGGCTGAGAGAGCTCTGAGAGAACTGTGACTGGCCCAAGGTCTTCCAGCTGGCTTCATGTGGAGGAGTGGGGAATCGAACCCGGTTCTCCAGATTAGAGTCTGCCACTCTTAACCACTATACCAAACTGGCTCTAGGGTGGGATCGAGGTTGGTAGCGGTATCTTCAGAAAACTGTTTCAATGGCTCCCACCTTAACCCTCGCAAAAAGTCACTGGGAATTCAGGCCCACTGAAGGCAGAACTAGATATTATAAAAATGTTGTTGCCGACCTAGTTAGCCCCTTCCTAGTCGACCTAGTCGAATCCCTTCCTTCCCTTTCTGTAATATGTAGCAATGTTTATCCTGATGATTTTGCATTGCACGTTTCTCTTTTGCAGCCAAAAGAAGTGTGAAGATAGGAAGAGACTTCAACATTTAGAGGGAGTTTGGCCACTAAGCACACCAGGGAAAGTCCTTGTGGACCGATGACCTGTGGTGCTGCCCCACACTGGGGCCACCACAGCCCCAAGTCGGGGGGATGGCCCTCGACCCAGGACAGGGAAGGAGGCATCTTATTATGTCACTCCCAGCACAGGGCGGACCGGGCAGACTCTTTCTCCCTCCCTCTTTTTACAGGGCCACTTTCCCCTCCCAGTCCACCTCTGCTCAACAAGATGCCATAAGGACATGGAGTAAGCACTACTCCATCCTGCGGAGAGGGAGAGCTCTTATGTGGACTGCCACCAGAAAGGGCTAACAGCATCTTCTGGTACATCTAAATCTTCCTGGAGAGAGCGACACCCTCCCCTTTTTTTCCCCTGATAGGGATTCAGGTTCCCATTTTAATTCTTTATAAATTGTATACACTCTCAGTGCATCTTGGAGGGGAGCGAGATTGCAGTGGTCAGTTCCAACCTGATCTGCCCATGATTCTTGGAACATCTGCACAGGGCCTACATGGGTGTAGCTCACCATGTAATCAGGATTCCCAGTCATGCAGAGAGAGCACACTTGCACATGCGTAGGATCTGGGACTCCAGTGAACGTGCTGAAACGTGCTGTGATCCCCCTTGCCCCCCTTTCCACATATGGTCATTGTATGCACTTGGAACACCTGAAAAAAAGCTGCTGTCACACAGCATCAGATGTCACAGTACTGTCCCCGTAATGGTGTAGCTGGAATCATTAAAGTCTTGGGGCAACACATATTACTTGGATTTTAGCAGCCGTAGCTGTTTCATCTTTTCCTCAGTTCTCTTTTCAGCAATGTTCTTTTAGTTGCGCAGTGACAGACATTATGTAAACGACAACAAAAATTATTAAAAGTAAAAATTGCACTTACATAATTTAGGATATTATACACTGCAAAGAACACACTGCACTTAACAAAAATACACTCGTGCAATGTAATACTTCCACAGTCGCTTAATGTAATAAACAAAATGGAACAACAACCCTTGCCGTCTTGTTAGGCAGCTTTGGCAGTCCAGGTTAGCTTTTAGTAGCTTGTAGGTTTGCCAAGTCCCCCCTGGCTACCAGCAGGGGATGGGAGAAGGGGGTAGGGTTGCCAGAACCAGGCTGGGAAACTCCTGAAGATTTGGGGATGGAGCCTGGTACCTCAGTAGGGTACAATACTGCAGAGTCCACCCTCCAGAGCATCCATTTTCTCCAAGGAAACTGACCTCTGTAGTCTGGAGATGAGCTGTAATTCCAGGGGACCCCCAGGTCCTACCTGGAGGCTGGCATCCCTAGTAGCCTGACTTGGGGCATGGGCCTGCCATGGGCCTGGGAGCAGCTGCTGCATCTGGCCTTTCAGGTGTTACACCCCTGGCTCTCTGTCTGTCTGCACAGCCTTCCCATCCCCTTCTCCAGTGTCTCAAGAAAGACAGATACTTCTGGGGAAAGAACTGCATAATTACCCTCTTAAGGATAGCTAGCCTGAAAGCAAACAAAATGGCAGTTTCTCGATTTCTGTGATATGGTTCATTATGTATGACTATAGCAGTTGATTGGTCAGGAATCGTTTCCATCTCATAGGCTAGGCTGTAGGGGACATAGACCCCCTAAAAAGCACCCAGAGCAAGGGCGGGTCTGTTCTGCAGGTCCTCCTAGGCGACAAAGATGCAGCAGCCTGGATGACCTCCTTACGGTTAACCAAGGGAAGAGCCAGAGCAGACAGTGAAGCCAAGCCTCTTTTTGGTCCCTAGTTATTGCTCTAACCGTCAGAACATTTCAAATCCACCTGTCACATGTATCAGGTCTCATTTCTGTCCTCCTTTAAGTAAAAGAAAAGTCTGTGGAAACGGGTGGATTTTATAACAGACCTGTCACCCTCCATCTGAGACTTCCATCTGCTGGGATTTTTGTACGGCGTTTTGGCAGCCCTGAGGTCCGTACCTGATGGATGATTATCACAATATGTCTACGTTCTTAATGCATAAAGGGAGGAGGGGCTTACTTGACCCGCCTGAGCTCTTCCCTGCAAGCTACACAGCACCCGTGACACAAACAACGCACCTGCCTTTCCCCACCCTTGATTGGCACTAATGCACAAAATCGGGTATTTTTAAAAAGTTCTTGTGAAGCTAGGATTCACATTCTCTCTGTTGCTGGGCAGAGCAGGAGAAACCTAGCTGCAAACAGATCAGCCCAGGCCATCGTACACTGGCTCAGATGGCCCGTATCTCAGAGCATTCGGTCTTAATCCATGGTTTCATGCATGTGTGCGTGTGTGTGTGCGAGTGAAGCAAAGGGAGAGAAGAGGACACCTGAGAGCTGGAGGCACTAATTAATGGCACTCTGGCTCTCAGGGTTTTGATTAATCAGGCTCATTTCCAAGGATGTACTAGAAGTTGTTTTTGGAGCACTCACCTTTCCTTGTCCTCATACAATCATGCTAATCGGTAAAAGTGTCTGCAGTGTCTCGTCACTGTCTGGCAAGTGCTGGACGGCATGTGCAGTGTGCAAACGTTCCCACACGGCCTGATCTCTCTGTCTTTCTCCCACACGCACCAGACACATTTACACACAGAGCCTCCTTTTCCTTTTGTCTTACTTGGTTATGCTTCCTGTGCTTCCCTGATAAACGGTCATTGTTAGGCTGGGACCTCTTGATGCAACCACTTTCTCTTTGTAAAAGGTGTTCCATTATCCTGTAAAGGAATGGGACGTTTTTGAGCAAAGGGTCTTTCCTACCACGGTTAATAAGAGAACACCTCTCTTAACACAGTGCGAATCAGTCATTCATTCCCTTCAATTCCTGAATTGTCCAACAGGGCACTTAGCCTGTTTTAAAACTCACAAACTTCACTGGAAACAACTTCAGTTCTATTCTCATGCAGGGCTGGCCTGTTATTGTTAAATTTTAGACCATCGCCTAGGGTGACAGCTTGACGAGGGCACCATTCTGGCTGGCCTCGTCCCCTTCTCACCCCGCACAGGAAGCCTCCCTTGCCGGCTCCTTGCTCTATCCCCGGCAAGAGACTCCCCTCTTTGCAGCCCCCCAGACAGAACGAGAAAAAGGCGGGGGGGACAGGCGCGGGGAACAGTCCGGGATGACAGGAAAGTGTGGCTTGCCCTCTGCCGCCCCTGTGGTCTCTTTGGAGCTCCTTTTGCAGCCTGGCACAGGTTCCCTCCACCTCCCCTCAAGCGATCCCACCCCCTGCAGGCATTTGCAGCTTGCCCCCTTGGCCTGCCCACTGCAGCTCCAGCACCCGCCCCCGTCCCACCCCACACACGGGGGGGGGGGGGATCAGAATGTATCCTTGCCTAGTGGGCAGAAAAACCTGGGGCCGTCACTGTTCTCATTGGTGCTCCAGAGATTAAACTACTGCTGTTCTCCTGGGCTTTGCTCCCATGTTGGTATACCATAGTGGCTAAGAAACTGAGTTCTGATAGGTGAGGTCCCCTTGCTGCTGCCTTGAATTCACTAGGGGGCTGTCCCTCTCAGTCTCATTCCTCCATCTACAAAATGGAGATAATACTTGCCTACTTAAATTGCAAACCAATGTGTGATATGCTTTGTACAATGAAACTTCATAAGTACAAAGTATTAACATAAGAACATAAGAGAAGCCATTGTGGGATCAGGCCAATGGCCCATCCAGTCCAACACTCTGTCATACAGTGGCCAAAAATTCCAGGTGCCATCAGGAGGTCCATCAGTGGGGCCAGGACACTAGAAGCTCTCCCACTGTTGCCCCCCCAAGCACCAAGAATATAGAGCATCACTTGCCCCAGATTGAGAGTTCCTGTCTATACCTTGTGGCTAATAGCCACTGATGGACCTCTGCTCCATACATTTACCCAATTCCCTCTTGAAGCCGTCCATGCTTGTAGCCGCCGCCACCTCCTGTGGCAATGAATCCCATGTGTTAATCACTCTTTGGGTGAAGAAGTACTTCCTTTTATTCGTTCTAACAGATTGTTGTTGTTGTTATAAATTGTCACAGTCAGATATCTGACTGGTAGATGATGTTCTGCAATTGGAGATCTAGCCAAGTTCTTGGGAATTGCAGATGTATGTTCGCAGGATTTTTGCTGTTCCAAGCAACACTGTCTTCTGAAGCTGACCTGGCATTATTTGCTCAAGGCCCAGAATGTCCAGGTATTTCTTGAGACTTCTGGGCACTACTGCAAGGACTCCAATGACAACTGGCTCGATGGTCACCTTCTCCCAGAGATGCTCTAACTCTGTTTGTAGGTCTTGTTATTTGGTGATTTTCTCCTGTTCTTTCTTTTCTATTCTGCTGTCACCTGGGATTACAATGTCAATGATCCAAACCCTATTTTTAATTTTTTCTACAGTTGTTATGTCAGGGGTGTTATGCTCCAGGTGTTTATCTGTTTGTAATCAGAAGTCCCAAAGAAGCTTTATTTCATCATTCTCCATGGTCTTGTCTGGTTTGTGCTCCCATGAATTTCTGGCTGATGGTAAGCCATACTTCTTGCAAAGATTTCAGTGCAACATAGCTGCAACTCTATTGTGATGCTCTTTTATAGTCCGTTTGAGCAGTTTTAATGTAGGCACCAGCCATGTGATGATGGTGGTGGTGATGACAACGACAACTAAGAAAAAAACAGAGCTAGAGTGGTATAGTGGTTAGAGTGTTAGACTTGGACCCGGGAGTCTCAGGTTCAAATCCTCATTTTGCATGGAAGCTCATTTGATGATCTTAGGCCAGTCAGTCTTTCTCAGTTGAACCTACCCCACATGGTAGCTGTGAGGATAAAGCCGAACAAGAGAGAACAATGTTGTAAGCCATGTTGGGTCCCTATTGGAGAGAAACAAGAGGAATAAATATCAAAAATAAATAAATAATATCCTGTATTCATTTGCATTGGTAGAATACGCTAGACTGCTCAACCATTTAAGAAACATCCAATCTGTTTCCTTCAAGCATCTTGGGGGGATTTTCCAGTAGTAATTTAATGCCATACTATTGCTCATCAACAATGGAGAGAGAAAATCCCTGCTCAGCTACAAAGGTAACAGGGTGACCTTGGGCCAGCCATTATCTTTTAACCTACCACAGGGTTGTTGTGAGGTTAAAAGGGTCACAGCCATGCTTTTTGGAGGAAAGGGGGATAAAAAAAATCAGTCAATATAATACAATACAATTAAAAACCTCTGTAAGTTTTGCAGTAAACTGCAAACACACCCTGTATCGACACACCCTCCTGCCCATCCCAGTTCCATTATCACCATAGTGACAGACAGACCTTCCTAGCAGGCTGAGAAACTCACCGCAAGCATCCATCTGTGCCATGACTGTTACCAGCAGAAACTGCCTGCCACACCCAAAAGGCACCTTTCATGTCAACCTTGAACTCCTAAAGGCTTGTCCCTTCGCTGTTGTCATCCTGCAATGCTTTTTTTTTGGGGGGGGGGGGGTGATGAGAGCCTCTTCTCTTTGCACGGTCCCAAGATGTGTGTATTTTTTGCTGGTTGAAAGTCTACAGTATTGATTTCCCTTTTCTTGGAGCGTGCTGACATCACCCGTCTAATGCCTCCAGGTGGAAAGGAAAGAAGGGGAGGAAAAGAAAAACAAAACATCAAGCGATAACAGAGCGAGTGAATGAGCCGATATATTGCCACTAACTCTCAGGAAGAGACAGGCAAGTGGCAAGTTATGAGAGCCAGCGAAACGCTGTACGCAAGGCAACCTCTCCAGACAGGGGCCGGTTGCAATTATACCATTAAAACCCACTGTTTGCTGTGTAGGATTATTCCCCTCGTATGTCAGAACACATTCAGTGTCTTCGAAAAGCAACCCTTTAAAAGGTCACCAGCAAAGTAGTGCTATTTCAGGAGCTGTGAGCAGGAATTAGACTAGGATAACTGTAGAAGAGAGCAAAGTAGGACCACATCTCTCTCTCTCTCTCTCTCTCTCTCTCTCTCTCACACACACACACACACACACATTTCCTGTGCTTCTGAGGGGAAGAAGATTGGTGGCATATTGTTAGTTTTCCGCCACATCTGTTGGGAAAGCAATAGCTCAGCAGCAAGTTGAGAGCATGGTTGGCCTGCAGAAGGCCCCAGATTCAATTCCAAAAATCTCAAGGATCATAAACAACCGAGCTGGGAGAGAGCCCCTGCTTGAGACTGAAGAGCCATGGCTGAGCCACTGAAGAAGAAACAGCCCTGGCCCAGATGAACCCCTGAACTGACAGTATAAGGCACCTTCCTATGATCATTTGTGTCCGTGATCATACGCTGTAAGAACACAATCTTGAGCACAAGCCAAACGAGAGCTGTTAAGCTGGCGGTGTTTCACCTACATTATCATATTTCATTATTGTATCTGAGGAGATTAGGATTCTGCTTATAGCTGCATAGCAGAGAGGGGAAGACTGGGAGGAACAGCTTTGCCAGCTGTACTTCCTGGCTTCACGTTCACTTTTGCTTTCCTGCCACAGGTATGAAGTTTAGGTGTGGCCAGAGGCACAGGGCCCGAGGGCTCTTGGCCCTTTGGGTCTTAGCCTATAGCTGGCAGCCAGTGCCTTCAGAGGAGCCAGCCACTGGATCTAGGACTTACCCAAGACACAGTTTGTTGGTCTGTTATTTATATTTGCAACCTTTCCTGTTATAAGCTGCTTTGGATCCCTTTGGGGGGGTAAGCAGGGTACAAATGTTTAAATAAATAAAAATATTTTACTCTTTGATGGGATCCAATCTGAAAAGAAGACAAGAGTGTACTGCAGTGGAGTGTACTGCAGAGTGTTGGATAAGGACCTGGGAGGCCCCCGTTTAAATCACCACTCAGCTATTTAAAAAGAACCTTCAACGTTACCATCGTTCAATCGAACTTTCCCCTCAGGGCTAGAATAAAGTAGACGTCTGGGGGGCTATACACACCAAGCACCCTGAGCTCTCTGGACAAAGGGTCTATGAAATGCATAGATAGGTAAGAGGGTTTCTGGATCAGCCTACCTTGGCACTGAGTCGTGTTCTGCAGTTCTAGATCTAGTGAGCTCGTTCTAAAAGCTGCTACCACCACAGTCTCCTCTGGGATCACTGAGTCCCATGGCTTGAGCTCAGAATCAGAGAGAATTTCCAGGCCCATCTGGGTTTTCTCGGCTTCTTGCTCAGCTTCGTTACTCGTAATGAGTCATTAATCAGAGAAGATTTAATAACAACACTTGGCTCCTCAATAGTATTTCCCGTCTGACAGTGGTTCGTTCCCAACTGGAGACTGACTACGCCTCCAAAACATGCTGCAAGTGGGAGCTGTGGCGGGGTCGTTCTCCCCTTGTGAGGACACAGTCAGGAATAGAGCCATGATTCACCACCCACAGCTGTATCCATAAGACATTACTTTCCTCCAAGTGCAGTTATTTGCAAAGGGAGGTGTTAGGAGAGCACAGGAGTATGGCTATGACAAATTAATGAACTAATTTTAAGGCTCCTTTGAGCTCAGAGTACCCACCCGCAGAAGAAGCCGCCTGCTATGTCTTACTGCTCTGGCCTTGCCTACTTCTTCACAGACTTGCCTGCCTCTATTTCTACACAGTAATTGGGCCACATCTCTGCATTGGGTCTGATTGGATCATTTGATCACCCCAGAGACAAAGGTGCTGCAGAAATATCCAACATCAAAGGAGATATGCTGTAGTCCAGAGTCTTTCTCCGACCCAGTCTGGGGAGGGGGAAGCATAGGGATGCACAGAAAACTGGGAAGGGACTGGCTATCCATGTGTCTCCAAGGTCAACCTGGACACTGAGCTAGCTTTCAACTCTCTTTTATTGCCAACGTCTCCACAGACCATTCTTTCCCTCCCGGGGGAATTGCCTCACTCCTTGCTCTATCTGCATGATTGCCTTTCCTGAACTGCACGGCTGGAACTGGGCTAGCAGCTGGGTTAGCTTGCATGTCTTTCATGTGGTGGAGCTATTGAAGGGGCATGTCGTCAGTTATCAGCATGAAAGGGGCTCCCCACAGGTAATGCCTTAGTTGCTCTATGGCCCAACGTGCCATCAGCACTTCCATCTTGATTACCACATAGCAGTGCTCCCAGTCAGACAGCTTGCAACTGATATAGAGCACAAGGTGCGCCCCTCTAAGATAGTACAGTGCCTAGGCCGGTTCCTGAAGCACCCGTCTGTAATACAAACAGTTGAGTGGGGCCAGGGATCAGTAAAACTGGCTCCTTGATTAGAACCTCCCTCAGCTCCCAAAAGGCTGTCTTGGCCTCCTGGATCCATACTAACTTGGCAGGTTGCCTTTTGCAGGTCATATCCATTAGAGCTACAGCCAGCATAGTGAAGGTAGGGATGATCCACCAATACCCAGAAAACATTGCAACCCCTTCTTAGATGAGGGTCAGGCCCATTGGTTCAAGGAATGTACTTTGGCTTCCATTGATCAAATGCAGCCTGCTCTACCATGAAAGCCAAGTATTTTACTTGAACTTGGGCGATTTTGCATTTGCAAGGATTGGTCATCAGATTGGCCTCACACAGTTTTGCCAACACCTGGGTAAGGTGTTCTATGTGGCTTTCCCAGGAGACATTATAAATATGTATGTCATCCATATAGGCTATTGTGAACTGATTCAATCCTGCTAAGACCTAATCCATTAACTGTTAGAAAGAGGGAGAAACTCCATGCAACCCAAACCACCCAGGTGAGCCAAACAAGATGACCTTCAAGCCACACCTGCCCCACCAGCATAACCCTTGCGGGGCTTCCATCCAAGTACTCACCACAGTCAACTCTGCTTAGCTTCCAAGATCTGATGAGATCAGGCTTGCCTGGGCTATCTAGGTCAGGGACATAAGAGCATGTCTTGAACTTCAGTTTGAGAAGGAGAGATTTTATTTCACCTGTCAGAAGTTTGGAAAACGTTGTCCTACAGGTGAAACCAATTTTTACTCTTACTGCTGCTTCCACATGGCCAGGATTCACCACATTGTTTTCATTGTTGCTGTGAATGCAGAGGCATGCATGTGGCTAATAAAGCTTCCACTTTCTTTTTTCTATGCACATTCTTCTATTGTTCAATGTTTTCCTTCTACACATGCTCTGCAGTGACTCTGCATTATCACTCAGGGACATGATCACCATAGCTGCCATGTTAACTCACTCCCTTTCCTGTTTTCTTCTTCACATAGAGCGATAATGCAATATCAGCATATCCCTCTACATGAAGTGCTGCCTCGTATCTTTTATTTCCTTTACCTGGAATGCACAGAAATCACTGAACAGTGGAGTTTGAAACAATTAGTTGAGCAATGAATTCCTGGCCCGTGTCAGCTGTCTTGTAGCTTCCCCTCACCATTCCTCCCTAGCAATCTGAACAAAAGCTGGCTGTATCTTTCCCCTTATACCTCTGCAATGAAAAAGAGCTGGAGACTTCATTTTTAATAGAAAAACTGGGAATTCAGAGGAAGAATACTAGTGTAAAACAAGACCTTTGGGCAGGACCTTTGGGCAAGACCTTTGCAGGCAGGTAAATTCGCACCATTTGTTCCAGACAGTACAATATGTTTGGACAACATTCTTCCCAACAGTATACAGGTTTGGGGGAAACCTGGAAAAGGGATGATTGAAGCACAACATCATGTGGAAGTGCCACTCCCCCCAAAGGCTCTAGTTTTGAAACCTAGGAGGAGAAAAGTGTCTGTGAGAAAGCAGTCTAGGACTGCTCCCAAGATACCACTGATGAAGAACAACTGCACATAGGATTGGAACAGTGCCCACTGCTGTCTTTAAAATGCATTTGACATGACATATAAGCAAGAGGCATGCAGGCTTTGTACCTGACAAATGGTGCTTGCTGACCTGCTATATAAAGCCCATGCACATAGACATGTGTTCATGATTTATATTGTATATGGGTAGGGGTGGGGCTAGCAGGCATGATTCTGCTCCCTCTTATGTACGTTCACTTTCCCACAAGTATAAATAATCCATATAGCACCCCAAGCTTGAACTGCTCCTCTGTACCTTGAAACTAGCACTGGAAGTGATCACAACTTTCTCTCTACCAGGGCGTCAGAAAAGATTCAGGTATTTGAAGCAGCGAGTGTTTCCTCTAAAACTGACATCAGATTTCTCGCCTAAATGATGCATCGCCCACTCTTGAAATGCAAGCCATCACTCCCACCTCCACTACATATAAATGCATACATATCAGCTGTTGTTGTACAACCACGCATTAAAAAAACCTTTATGTAATAGCATGGTGCGGTGGAATAGGGTGGTGGCAGAGGGGCCTTTATTTGTGTCACGGAGGCTGCGGTGGGGTTTAAGGCCTCCAGGTTCCCTCCCCTCCAGTGTTTCACAGGGGGAAATGCTTGTGACATGCTTGTGAGCACAGTATTCTCACACCAAGGACCACAGGTATGGCCTGCTCGCTCTCTTCATGGCACATAGTGGATGGCTGTGCCCTACCTCCACTAATATAAAAGGCAAGGCAGTATTTTCTTCTTTTAGTCAAACAAACACTAGGAAAAAATTGTCACCACAATGTGTTATCTAGGAATGGAAAATACACCTCGGCTGTTGCAGCGCATGGAATGGCAAGCTGGGGTTCCTTAGTGTTCATGTGCATGCATTTGCATACAAGTGCACAAGATTCAAAGTGCACACATGGGTCTTCATAAAAGTTTATATATTGCACTATTTTTGTTGGGCAAAACCTAACAATGCAATCCTATGTACAGTTACACAAGTCTAAAACCACTGGTTTCAGTGGACTTAGGCTGGAGTAACTCTGTGTAGGATTGCACTGTAACTCCTTGGCATCTTGGGAACCAAAACAAGAATTAGAACAAAGAGAATATTGATGGAAAGCAACAGGAGTAGGTAGCAGACCATGGATCTTTGAGCTTTTCCAAGCAGGTTCAGTGCTGTTGGGAAGCGAATTGTTTTTCCTGCTTCCTCACAGGATTGTGGTGCATTTATGCCTCTCCTAGGGTTCCCCCAGCTTTTCGCCAGTTTCTCTCAAACCTTCTTGGCTGCAAAGTTGTGGGAAAGATTGCACTACAGTCTTGGTGGCTGCCACGTGGGTGGGAAATTTCAGATTTTCCAGCCCGCATGGCAGCCATGTTCCCCTGACACTGTCCCTGCTGCAGCCATTTCCTTCCTTTGCCATGGGAGACTTTTTAATTTAAAAAAACCCCAGCACTTGAATATGATATAACATTATACCAGTATGTGTAACAGGTTCCCTGAATTTCCAGCTTTTTTAAAGTAGATCTCTAGCTGCTTCCCTTTACAGGGATATAAGGGGAAAGGCGAACCTCTGCAATGGAAGGGACTAGAGATTGACTTTTTAAAAACAATATGAAAGTTTGGAATTCAGAGAAGCTGTTATACTTTCTGGTAAAATGGTATAGCAATATAACAGTATTCCGAGCTGATTTAAGAAAAACAACAACTGGGAAAGCCCCAGTGGCCATGGGAAGGATGGTTGGCCACTATTGAGGGACTGGGGCAAGGAAATTGCAGGGGAAACTGCCAGGTGGAAGCCCCTGTTGCCGTTGCATTCGATCAGCTGTCACACCAGCAATGGGAACACCTCATAAGCCTGCACCATGATGTAATCACCTCCATCACCACTAAAGGTTTAATTTCTAAGGACTCCAGGAAACCCTCGCTAAAGAAAGACAACTTGAGCAATGCACAGCAAGACAAAATTAACAAGACATTCTCAAAAGGCAAAAATGGGACAAGGAAGAGACCAAGAATGATCAAGGGCAAGTGATAGAAAACTGGGATTCTACCAGGTAAACAGAGGCAAGTGGAACATAGGAAGCTCTGGTATGAAGCAACGGTGTTATGTTTATGCACCAGGACCATGAGGCATCTTTCTTTGCTTGTTTTGTTTTCTGCCATCAAATCACATCTGACTTCTGGCAACTGCCATGGGATTTTTAAGGCAGGAGACATTCTGAGATGGTTTGCCATTGCCTGCCTCCGGGGCTATTTTTGGACAGGAACGCACAGGAACGGAGTTCCGGCTGGCTCCTGAGTTGGCCACACCCAGCAGGAACTCATTAGCATAATAGGCCACACCCAACAGCAGAAACTCATTCGGATTGGCTACATTAGGGGTATGTGGCCTAACATGCAAATTAATTCCTGCTACTAAAAAAGCCCTGGGTTTTGACAACAAACAAGGTAAACAGAATAAGAGCAAAAGGTGGGTGTGGCTGGATGACCACTCTTTTGGTAAAATGGGTGTGTGGCCTAATATGCTAATTTGTTTCTGCTGTTGGGTGTGGCCTATTATGCTAACGAGTTCCTGCTGGGCTTTTTCTACAAAAAAAGCCCTGCCTGCCTCTATGTAGTGATCCACAGTGGTCTCCCTTCCGAATACTGACCCAGGGCCAGTCCTGCTTAGCTTTCCAGATCTGATCTGATGAGGTCAGGCTAACCTGGGCTATGGAGGTCAGGCATCTAGCATTCCTGAAAAATCACATCCAGGCTCAAACTGAAATTTAGATTCATTTTACGGTGTCCAGCAAATTCATTCAGCTATTCCAAGTTATTTTATTTGAATGATGGAGCTGTGGAGTATTGCCCCGCAGCCCAGAAATTCTCATCACGGTTTGCTATAAAGTAGTCTATATGTGCTACTGTCCAGCCTTTAGATATGCAGAATAGCGGTGCCAAAGGAACAAAGGATTAAGCTAAAGCAACACCTCAAGCAGCATAGAACCCAATGGTGAAGTGCCACTTTCTCTGCAGGATAGGAAAGGATACAGGACCTGCCTAACAAGAAGGGCATGTCCATCCCCCCTGCCCCCAGCTTAAATTTTCTGAGGACACCCGGAAGATGGGGCCTTGGCTTTGCATATAGCCATGGAGGTCTAAGCCAGTGTTTTTCAACCTTTTTTGAGCTAAGGCACATTTCTTTCATTGAAAAAATCCCGCGGCACACCTGACAATATCTCGCGGCACACCAGTGTGCCGCGGCACAGTGGTTGAAAAACACTGGTCTAAGATATCCTTATTGGAGGTCTAAGCTGTCCCTGGACTCTGTTTCATACTTGTGTTACTGAACAAAGGCGATGAGCCTCAAAACCATGAGATCCAGGTAATGGATAGGGTTGCCAAATGCCTGGAGGGGGGAAAAAAAGGCCTTTCCCTTTAACAGAAGCTTAATGGGATGTTATTTACCAGGTGGCATTATTTACCTTCATGCCATGAAAAGCTTCAGCTGCCCATATCCACTGATAAAGGAACAGGACATTTTTCTCCAGGCCTTTGGCAACCCCAGTAATGGAACTTTTCTTAATGCTCATAACTCTGAGAAACAAGTGCCTGTCCTTAGCTATCATCTGTCAGGGACAAGAAAGAACAGAGTGAGATGGAATGCAGTTGCCTAATTTCTCTTTCTTTGCTCAATTCTGCTGCCTAAAGAGAAATCTTGTGTATATTCTGTCATTAAACCTTTATAATTTGATTGAATACCAGAAGTCTGATTTCTTTATGCCCACCACATATGGGGAGGGGGACAGGTCAATTTTCCCATCCCCAGAGTGTAAGAAGAGTGCTGGAGTCCCAGTCCTCCTGTAAAAAAGGCTCTTCTCATTTGGGGGGGGGGGGGCGGGGTACCCAAGAAGGGGTTAAGATGGGAGTAAAGGAGTGAGGAGGAGTGCTGCTGGACAGTGACTTTTGACTGCCCTGGAGCTTCCAAACTCCCCATGTGAAAGGGTGGAAGGAAACCAGATCCTGAGAAAGTGTTCCTCCTCAAGAGCATTCATCTCCCATTTTAAAAACAAATTCTCTAGTATAGCTCTCTGGAAGTGTATACATGAACATCATGAATAGTGTTCCTCTCCGATGCTCAGTGGTAGTTGTCTGTCTTTGTCTGTGACTTGATACAACAGATGACTGGCTGCTGTTCACCCTCTACCTATACGCATGAACTGGTAATTCCCATTTCATTGCATCTGAGGAAGTGTGCACGCACACGAAAGCTCATACTTTGAATAAAAGTATTAAAGGCGCCACTGGACTCAGACTTTGTTCTATTTCCGTAGCCGTTGTGCAGAAGAGGGAGTTTCTGCAAGCTCAGCATTTCTCCCCCAAGCGGCACTGTGACATGAGAAGCTGTGCCTACTGAAATTCCCTCTTCTGTGTGACTGAAAGAACTGTGTCCTCTGCTTTGCATGGGGGAGCAACATGGCCCCTTCTCCCCCACTATGAGGTGATCTCTTGCCATCACGTTAAGACTCGCCAGGATCTCAGTCTTGAAATTGGTTCCTGCACATTAAGCCGTGCTCAGAACTCAATCGGCCAAACTTTTCTTTGTTAAGATCAGGCTACACTATCGACAAGTCAAGGGCTTCCGCCTGCAAAAATATTTCTGCGGAAATTCACCTTGTGTTGGAAAATCTGCTGTAAAAATCCTCTCTCTCTCTCTCTCTCTCTCTCTCTCATTTATACACACAGCATCTCCTTCCCATCCCTTCCCCTCTTTTCTCAGCCTCTCTGCCCCTCATTGGTGGGCGCTCCCTCTCCCAAGCTGATAAGGCCCCATATAAAGTGACTCAATTGGTTCTTTCTTAATCTCCCTGCATGTGTGTTATCTAAAATCCAGGCTGTGGCTATGGACCAAGCAGGGATGCACAGAGGAGGGCGAGGGTTTTTCCCCCTCCTGCTTCGAATCCATCTAGGAAATGGGTTTTGTTATTTATTTATTTTCCTCCTCTCATTCTCTGGGAACAAACAGCCAGATCAGGGGTGGGGACTGCTCAGATGGGAAGCAGGAAAATTAATAGTCGCAGGGCCTTTTGCTTGAAGTTTAATTTACCCAGCTTTTAATAGACTCACGTCTCCGCTTTATTGCTCGCGGAGTGAGCGGCCAGCACGGGAGCCTTTGAAATGCCAATGTCATCACAATTTCTGGAACAATCACACATCCAGATGCTGCGTTGGGGTGGGATTCGGCAATGGGGGGAAAAAATCTCTGTTTACGTCCAGCCCCTACATTGAGTTTCCATCCGTATTTCCTTCAGTTCTGCTGCCGCGCTGCAGGGCTGGCTCAGCCTGGCCTTTGCTTGCGTGTTTGGTTTGGCAGCAAGGGGAAGTCATTAGCTGGAGCATTTTTTGCTCCCCGAATCAAACAATGGTCACGCAGTACATTTAAAAGGCAAAATGCTCTAAAATGTTTGAAGCAAAGGAAACACTGCTCCAACAATGGGTGGAATATATATAAGAACATAAGAACACAAGAGAAGCCACTGTTGGATCAGGCCAATGGCCCATCCAGTCCAATACTCTGTCAAACAGTGGACAAAAATACCAGGTGCCATTAGGAGGCCCACCAGTGGGGCGAGGACACTAGAAGCCCTCCCACTGTTGCCCCCCCAAGCACCAAGAATACTACAGTGCATCACTTGCCCCAGAATGAGAGATCCTCTCTATTCCTTGTGGCTAATAGCCACTGACGGACCTCTGCTCCATATGCTTATCCAATTCCCTCTTGAAGCCGTCCATGCTTGTAGCCGCCACCACCTCCTGTGGCAGTGAATTCCATGTGTTAATCACTCCTTGGGTGAAGAAGTACTTCCTTCTATCTGTTCTAACCCGACTGCTCAGCAATTTCATGGAGTGCCCACGAGTTCTTGTATTGTGAGAAAAGGGGGGAAAGTACTTCTTTCTCTTCCTGCTCTGCCCCATGCATATAAGAACATAAGAGCATATAAGAATGTAGAACCTCCTGCCACTTGGTTGGGATGTGGAAAAGAATTTTAGTGAGATGCCAAGAGAGTTCAGCTTTGATCATTGCTTGAAAATTGACCACTTGGAAAGGGATCAAGGTAAGTATTATGTTAAAAATGTAAAGGAATCGAATCTGCTTGAATAGAGGGGAAAGTAGTTTAAGGGAGAGTGCAGCCTTAAAATATGGAGCTTGTCCAAAAACAAGGTCAGTTGTGTCAACATTTGCAGTGAGGATAAGACACTGAGTCTCAGTTTGAGGGAATCAGGATAGAGTAACATTTCCTAATTTAATTATTATCACTTCAGCATTGGAAGGAACTACTTAAGGGGCCTATGGAATCTGCTTTCATAGAAGTGTCTGTTGCAAAGCTAAGCAGTCCTCTGCCAAGGATTTAAATAGCCCTTGTAGCCCTATTGTAGCAGTGGTCCAGCAGGCAGGGATAGACTGGCCATTTAACTTATAGGGAAGTTTCTTGGTGGGCCACTGCCCTAGAGAGCCACTGGTGGCCAGGAGCAAGCAGAGCCAAGCCCCAGTGACTTCGTCAACCCCTCGGGGGCTACTTGGCTCAGACCCTCCACGAGCAGTGAAGACTGGTGTCAGTTCACCTGTTGTCTCCTGCCACACTGCTGCCAGTCTGGGAGCGAATGCAATGGGTGAACTATTGCCTATTATTGGCCCCACTGAACTGTGTGGCCCTGAAGCACTGGCTTGTCTACCACAGGGTAAGCTGTAGTAAAGCCCTAAACCATGTACACCATTGTAGACAGTAATTTATCATATATTAAGGTGACGAATCTCTCCAGAATGGTTATTTGTTTCATACAACCTTCATCCGAATGTCTTCCATTATACAAAAAAGATGCTCTAGCCTTGCCCACTAGAAGATTTTCTACATAACCTAGTGGGGAATTGTTCCACGTGAAAATGTCTTTTGACCTTATGAAGAATGTATAATGGAAGACAATTTTGTATGTACACTATGGTCCTGGTTCGGATGAAGGTTGCACGAAACGAATAACCATTCCGGAGAGATTCGTCACCTTAATATATGATAAATTACTAACTGTCTACAATTGTTTACATGGTTTAGCGCTGTACTACAGCTTACCTAGGGTTCATTATTTGTATATTTCTGGGGCTGTAACAATTGATATATTGGTTGTCTACCACAGGGGCCGCTCAGCTTGGCTTGCTCCAAGGCCAGTTTCACTTTCCAGCCCACTCTTGCTGGCAGGGTGAGTCCACCTGCTCGCCTCTACTAGCCTCGGATAGCTCTTTGGGCAGTACAGTTACAGAGCAGTGCACGGCCAGTCATTTATATGTAGAACAAGTTTTGGCCTGTGAGGAATAAGTGATTAGGGAAAGTCTTCCTCTTCCCCAAGCCAAGTCTTCCCCAAAAGACACTAGAAGGGCTGAAGCAGGCATAACACTAGGGCAGGGGTGGGCAAATTGCGGCCCGGGGGCCACATGCGGCCCGCCACAGAGTTTTTTGCGGCCCGCCAAGAAGATTTGAGGACTTCAAGAAAATTGAGCCTAAATTCAATTTGCTCTCTTATCCCATCACTGCTGATATTGATACAGCACCTGAGGAGCTGCAGCTTGAACTTATTGACATGCAGTCAGATCACACTGGGAAAGAAATGTTTAATGCTGTGACATTAGTTGACTTTTACAAATCTTTGTCTGCTGAAAAAAATTCCATGTATGAAAAAATTTGCTGGGAACATGTTCTCTATGTTTGGGTCTACATATATTTGTGAGCAAAGTTTTTCTTGCATGAAGATCAACAAGAGTAAATATAGATGCTCTTTAACAGACATTAACTTGCAGGCTGTGATGAGAATCTCAACAAGCAATCTCACTCCTGATTTCAAAAAAATTGTAGAAAAGTGTGATAGGGTACATTTGTCTCATTAAACGGATTCTAAAATTAAATGTGCTTGCAGCTATAGATGATATGAAATTAGCACAATAAATAAATTGAACAAAACGACCACTATTTTATTTAATTTATATTTATTAATTTTTATGATACAGTTTATACCTTTTCTGAAATGCAAAGTTAACTAATGAATGCAATCATTTTAAAAGGTGCGGCCCTCCGCTAACCTCCGCTCCCACAAAGTGGCCCCCAAGCCAAAACAATTGCCCATCCCTGCACTAGGGGAATCCATCTTCAAACAACTAGATGTGAAATTGCATTGCCCCCAAAAAGTCACAGAGGGTCCCAATCTGGATCAGGGTGACAATGCTGGGGAAGGGGAGGGGGCATGAACCTATCATCTATCTATGTTGTTTCCTAGTCAGATGCACCCCAACTCCTTTAAGTGCCAAAAGGGAAAAAGACAGACACAGTGTGGGTATCTGTCTTCCCCCCCCCCGCCCCGAGGGTTATACAAGCCGGGGGGGGTGTTTTGTGTGCGCACATGGCCCTAGTTAGGAAACACCTTCCTCAGTGCTGTGGCCCTGATCCAAACTGGCTACATTTGGCAGTGCAGTCTCACATCTGGGGATATGAAAATGGATCCCCAGCATCATATCTGTTTTGACTCTAACTTCTAATGGGCTTGAGTAAACCAGTTTCTCCATTGCCTTCTGCTCTCCATTTATTCTTTCTCTTTAACTAGTCTTCATCTGCCTTCAACATTCCATGAATCGTGGAGGGCCAGGAGCATGCTCAGTCTTCATCAGGACCATGGTGTGTGTGTGTGTTTCTTTGAATTTACTCTTAATATTTTCCTACCGATATGAGCAGGGTCTCTGTCAACTATATGAAAACCTCTACATTGTCTCTGCATGGCCATGTTTTGCTGCCTTACTGATAGGTATAGAACCATCAAGTTCTCTAGTAGAAGGAGTGATGACATTCTTACAATGAGGGAGGGGGCAATTTGTTTTCAGCTTCGGGCCCCAGAATGTCTTCGGTCATCTCTGGGAAGATGGTAATGCTAGATGGAGTGTGAGGGCTCTTATGGCTTTCCTGCTTTAGGATTAAAGTCAGTTTCTAATTCCCAAGGGGAAGGTTGCCATATATACAAACTGATAAGAGCCTGATGCCTTTCTCTCCCTACTTCATTCTCTTTAGCTTCATTCTCTCCTCCCAACACTCACACATCCAGGTGTTGCATATAAGCTGTGCTTATATCACGACTCTTCTTTCTCTTCATGCCTCTTCCTGCTCTCTGCATCCTTTGGGCACCCCATGATTTGTCAAGCTCAGACTTCCTCTCAGCCTGCACGTTTCATGTCCATCTCCATGGTCCTCTGGGCCTTCAGTAGCCTGCTAGGGTCTCATGTGAAGTGCCCTTTCTGTCTTTGCAAGATGCCAGTCGGAGGAGTGTGTGTGTGTGCTGCCTCTGAGGTGGCCAGGCTCCACTTGATGGGCCTGGAAACAGATCCAGGACTTGGCAGCGGCCCAGGCTTCACAACTGCTAACACCAGCTGTGTTGCACTTTGTCATTGGGCCTTCCATATTCCCTGTCTCTTGGCATTTAGGCCTCCCTGTCACTCACAGTAAGCAGCAAGCAAATAAAGATTTGTTATCTCCTTTGGGCTCTCCCCCCTTGAGACTTCCTGCCTTCCTCCATCCTGTCCTTTTTTTTCTTTTATACACACTTTTCACTCTTTGCTAGACTGGGAAAGTATACTGGGCCCGGAGTTTTCGGCAGTTTGTTTTGTTAATTTATTTATATTTGGCTTGCCATTGTTCAGTGGGCTTGAGGTCCAAGGCAAGGCTCAAATTGTTCATTTGCCCAATGTTTTCTCCCTCTTTCTGGAAGGCAGCATTAGAATCCAGTTTACTACAGCAGGCAGGAGGACAGAAGAGCAGGCTACTAGATAGGGATGCCAGCCTCCAGGTGGAACCTAGGGATGCCCCAGAGTTACAGCACATTTCCAGACTACAGAGATCAGTTCCCCTGGAAAAAATGGATACTTTGGATGGTGGACTCTATGGTACTGAACCCCACTGAAGACTCTGTCCTCCCCAGGCTCCATCCCCAAATCTCCAGGAGTTTTGCAACATGAATCTGACAGTCCTACCCCCATCACACACACACCCCCATAACACTACTACTAGAGCAGTTGAAGGAAATGATTCTGTGTGCCATCATGCTGCCTTTATTCTGGCTAGTGGAATCTATATTTTGGTCCTAGTGACCCAAGGCTGTCCATCGACTATTGCACAGTTGCTAGCGATGGAGCAAAATCTGAAAATGGGGGATTCAGATATCAGGTGTCTAGAGTCCATCCACGCCAATCCACCCTTTTTTGAATCCAGGCTTGTTCAAAATGAATCTGTGAATGCCAGAGTGCTGTGTCGATGGTGTGACGTCACTTCCAAATTTGCCGGGGAAATGCTGTCATGCTGTCAACTCAACAGCAGTTTTTGGCTCATCCTCTCTCCCCCCCCCCCCCGCCCCTGTACTACTAGCAGGAGTAGGGGTTGGGTGCTGACCCAGAGGAGCTTCTTATTATAGCAGGAGACTTCCATCCCAAGCAGAAGCCCTTCTTGTCATTGCTTCGTTGCTGCACTATGGAAAAGCAGATATAGGAATGGCATTTTACAGGAATGGATGCAGTGATGGATTTTGAGATCCCTTGGACCTGGTGGGTGGTGATACTGTTGTATATGTTGCCAGTTCCCTGAGCAAAGTTTGAAGCCTGGCTCCTGCCTAAAGAGCTTTCCTCCAGTTTAAGTGTCTCTTCCTCCAGATGAAGAGACAATTAAGTTGGAGGGAGGTTGATTGACCAGAGAAAGACTCCTTAGGCTACAGGAATTTCCTTCAACCTATGGTAGGATATACACAAATACCCTTCCCACATGCCAGTCAGCTCATTACACTCTAATCTATAATTTGAAGAAGAAGAGGAGATTGGATTTATACCCCGCCCTTCACTGCCCGAAGGAGTCTCAGAGTGGCTTACAAACTCCTTTCCCTTTCCCTCTCCACAGCAGACACCCTGTGAGGTAGGTGGAGCTGAGAGAGCTCTGACAGAAACTGCTGTTTTTCAAAAACAGCTGGTACAGAGCTATGGCTTGCCCAAAGTCATCCAGCAGGTGCAAGTGGAGGAGTGGGGAATCAAACCCGCTTCTCCCAGATTAGAGTCCATGCACTTAACCATTACACCAAACTGGCTCTTTGGACTACTGTGGCGGATGTCTGGTGAGCACCTGTCTTCTCTGGTTTGCTCCTGGAGTAGATTCAGGTGCATCCACCTATCAGCAATGAAAAAAGATGCACCAATTCCACACTGACATTTTTGTCACTCGTTCGTCCCTATTGCTTCAGGGTTCCCCCCCCCAAAAATGTGTTTTGCTCTCTCTAGTAGTCCCAGAGGGAACAAAACACATGTGGGAAAGTGGGGGGGACCCAAAGCAATAGGGAAAAACAAGTGATAAAAATATCAGAGAGGAATTGGTCCTGGTATTTTAAAGCTTAAAAGTCGTGTACATTAAAATCACCCATGCAAGCCACCAGATACTCCACTGGCCAAGAAAGCATAGTCATGTAAGCTTTCCCATTGGGGAAGAAGAGACTGGGGTCCATTTGGCCTGCTTTCTCTTCCTCAGTGCATCCCTCCTCTTATGGTGCATTTTGTCTGCAAGGGTGCCCTGACCCTCAGCAGAAGCTTTGGGGGCACCCAGAGGCTGCTGGAGGAAGGGAAAGGCAGGAGAGGGTACCGCTGCTGCAGATTCTTTCTGCTTGCACAACCAAAAGATCCGTTCCAATGGATGTAACAAAAAACAGAATAGCAGGCATAAAATCCAGCATAGAAAACTAATTAACAGAAATTAGTTACTTTTATTTACATCATTTATGCCCTGCCTTTCTGCCCAGCGGGGACCCACAGCAGCTTACATCTTTTTCCTCTCCTCCTTTTTATCCTCACATCAACCCTGTTAGTTGGGTTAGGCTAGGAGCCGGGGTGGCTCAGTGGTTAAGGTGCTGAACTGCAGACTGGAACATCAGTAGTTCGGCAGTTCGAGACTCGAGTGCCGCATGACGGAGTGAGCGCCCGTCTCTGGTCCCAGCTCCTGCCAACCTAGCAGTTCGAAAGCAAGGAATTGCAAGTAGATAATTAGATATGGCTTCGGTGGGAAGGTAATAGCATTCTGTGTGCCTCCACATCTAGTCATGCCGGCCACATGACCACAGAAACGTCTTCGGACAGCACTGGCTCTTCGGCTTGGAAATGGAGATGAGCACCGCCCCCTAGAGTTGTATTTGACTGGCTTTCGCGCAAGGGAAACCTTAAGGGAATGTGTCTGGCCCAGGTTCACCCAGAGAGCTTCCAGGGCACAAAGTAGGGATTCGAAGCTGGGTCCCCCAGATCCCAGTCTTGCTTTCTGAACACCATGCTGGTACAGTAAACTGCAAAGAGAAATTGTAAACCAAAAAATTGTAGGAGAGTTGCACAATTATAAGGAGAGTTGCACAATTATAATCATAAAAGATTTAAAAATCCAGGTCACAAAAAAAACTGTTTCTGAACTTGGCCTCCAAAGCACAGCATCAATGGTCCCTGTTAACCAAGCCAAGCACAGGAGAAACATTTCATTCTAAAGATTTCTTTAAGAACTGCATTTTTAACTATCCTGGGGGTTGTAAAAGATGTATTGGCAGTGCATATGTGCTTCCTAGTAAATACATACTTGTGACATCACAACCTCCTAGGTATTTTCAGCCAATCTCCATCATGCTCTGCTCAGTTTCCCCGGGTCAATTAAGCAAGCAAATTTCAGATTACCTAGGATGCAATCCTTCATCTTTGGTATAAATCAGATACTTGCATACAGGCTGTTATGAACAATGTTCATTTGCTGTGCTGTTAAACAGGTTTCTGAATTCTGTGGATCTTTTATTAGGCGAATGGGCAATTCATTAAACTGTTTATACTAGAAAGAGCCTTTTAAGTCTTGGCAGAGAGAAAGGAAGAAGCTGTTACAAATGAAGAGATATCATCATAGGCCTTCCCCATGAATGGCAATGAGTCTGATACCAGTTGTTTGTAGTTATCAGCTTGCAAACTGAACCTTGGCAATCCAAAGCTTCATTGGTTGGTTTGCTCACAGTATATAGAGCAGATCCAGTTTCTATGCCACATACAGAGTATACAAGATACCTGGCAAACACCAGCAAGGTTCCCTCTACAGGAGTGGTTCTCAAACATTAGCAACCTGAAGATCCCCATTTCAATCTTTAAAATATTGCGGACTCTCAAGCCCTCCCTTCCTCCTGCATAAGCACACATCACATGAGCCTTTTCAAAGCATGCGTGGCAGCTTCTATATGCCCTGCAGAGACTTCCATCCTCTCATGTCCTCAAAACAATACAATGAGACACTTACAAACTACACTTCTATAACAGCAAGTTCAAGGGGGGAAATGTTTTTTAGTGTCTGTGCTGGCCTAAAAGGGAGCAAACGCTATAAGGCTGCAGCTCAAAAGACCCTGACCGAAGCTCTAATTGATCTCATCACTTGATTGGAAGGTACTTTGCACAGAAGACAGCAAGAAACTTCTGTAATGGATAATAACATCAGGATAGAGGTCAGCTGAACAGGGCTGGGAAGGGACCTGGAAAAATGTTCAGAGCTGCTGACAGAAAGAGAAAAAAAGAATGAATGGCATCACGAAACCTGAAATCCCAGCATTCCTCTGAATGTCACCATTGCCTCCTTGGAGTCCTTTGCACTGGACAATAAAGGGATTCCCCATTATGGACTCATTGTTGCTGTGAAGGCAGAGGCATTTGCAGTGGCAGTGGAGCATCCGCACTGGCCGTTTGCCGCCCTACAGCAGAGAGCTGGGATCTCTACACCCGCCAAAAATTTCAAGCAGACACTCAACAAGCGCTGTCCCAGAAATAGCACAAAAATAAAATAAAATGCTTGGATAGCCTAGGTAGCCACCACTATATCAAAGGGCTCCTTTGGGAGTACAAAGAAGAAACAAACGAAAGCTCAGCAGCAGCCACCAAGCTTTCTCTCTCCCTGCCTGAACAACAACAGCGGATTCATTGGGCCTTCACAGGCTCCTCCATAGCATCTGAAGAAGAGAGTTCTGACGAGGGTTGACATTTCACTGCTGGTAGCAGGAGTCCTCCTGCTGATGCTCCTCTGTCCCCTGCTCTCACTCAGTGCAGTGCCACAAGGGACATAGGGAAACTGAAGTGATAACTATTGATGTTATGATGCTCTAGAGCAGTGGTGTCAAACATGCGGCCCAGGAGCTGGATCAGGCCCCTGGAGGGCTTCTACCAGGCCCACAATAACTGGCCATCTCCTGCTTCCAGTTCTGCCACTGCTGCTGCATCATAGGTTGCTTCGCCAGACTCCCTCAATTGCTCAGCCATTTTATGTTTTCCCCTGGGTCCTGGACTCAGAACTCTTGAGCATGAGATTTCTGTAGTGAATGTCAATAAATCAAAAGTAGGTTTGCAGCTTACAGATACACACCTGAATAGCATACTCAAGATTGCAACAGCACAGACATTTTGATGCAATAATTCAGAGCAAGAGGTGTCAGTTATCAGACACTGTTAAATAAACAACATAAGAGTGCTAATGTTTTAAGCATGTTTTTATTTTAAGTTAAAAAGAAAATCTTTGTGTCTGTGTCCTTTGTAAAGTTTATATCTCCGCTACTCGGCATTACATTTTATGACACACATGGTCCAGCCCAACAAGGTCTCATTTGTGTCAGATCCAGCCCTCATAACAAATGAGTTTGACACCCCTGCTCTAGAGGTGTCAAATTCATTTGTTAAGAGGGCCGGATCTGACATAAATGTCATTTTGTCAGGTCGGGCCATGTAATGCCATAAAATGTAATGTCAGGTACCGAAGACATAAACTTTATAAAGGACACAGGCAAACCCAATTAACAATATTTTTTTTTACTCAAATTACAAGTACGCTTAAAACATTAACACTCTTACAGTATTTCCTTAAAGTCTCCCCCTGATGCCCACCCTCCTACTTCCACCACCCATTGCTCATTAGCACTGGGACAGGATACAGGGACATAATGCACAGCCTCTGTCATCTGGCAATGAAGGTAATTACCAGTTGCTCATGGGCCAGATAAGAGCCCTAGATGGGTTGGTTCCAGCCCATGTCCCATATGTTTGACACCCCTGCTAGGAAATCTCTGAACTGTGGGAATTCCTAGAGTGTCATGTCAATCCGTACCTCCTTTCCCTGTAGGGTTGGGTGGAACCGATGTGGACTGGAGTTTCCCCAACTTTGGGGCCCCCCAATGTGCAGCTGGCCAGCTGGCCGGCAGGGGAAGCCCCACCCCCAAAGAGCCCCACCACACCCAATGTGATGACATCACCCAGAGGTGACATCATCTCGCTGGGCACATCACATGGGGAATGTTCTAGCATTTGGCTACAAACTCTGTGGTGACCATAGAGTTTTTAGCCAAATGCTGGAGCGTCTCTTGTACAACGTGCCCATAAAACCCCAGGACCAAGCTAGGAGTCCCCTGCCAGCAGACGGGCAAGACCTGGCAACCTATTTCCCTGTGCCCACCTTCAAAAGTTCCCAGGGGTTGAAGGCAACCCTAGCTCTGAATCACAAAAGCTCAGATATCAGCATCTTTTCTGGTTCATGCTCAGAGGTGCTGTGGAAGCTAGGTGACTGGAGGAGAAGGCAATTTTTTTAGATCCCACCCATCAAAAGAGTGGGAAGTGGATTCTTCCCCTTCCCCTCATGTAGAGTGGCTTCCCACATTGCTAGAAAGAGGGAGCACTGTTTTTCCATTAGTCAAACAGGAATGAAAGGATAGATTCAGGTGGGTAGCCATTTTGGTCTGAAGCAGCAGAACAAAGTTTGAGTCCAGTTGCACCTTTAAGACCAACGAAGTTTTATTCAAGGTATAACCTTTTGTGTGCGAGCACACTTCTTACATCCTGAATAAAACTTTGTTGGTCTTAAAAGAATAAGACAAGTTTGACTTTTCTCTTTACAAAGGACTTGTGAACCCCCTGGAGTACCCTTATGGATTGCCAGTGGTCCCCAGACCTCAGTTTGATAAATGTTGCCCTACGGTACTGCTTCATTATTTGGGGGACTTTCTATGGTACTGCTTCATTATTTGGGGGACTTTCTTCCTGTTCTCTTTTGCTTCTAGTCTTGGATCTATACTCTTCAATGCTAGAGGGAACTTATATGTTTTGTGGGGTGTGGGACAGTGATAAGGCAGTTCCTTCACAACATGGTTGTTCCCTCCTGCACCAAGGATAACTCTACCTCTGTTATGAAGATGTGCGAAGTGGCATCATGATCCTACACAGGTGCTACCATTTTTAACACTATTTTTACCTAGGAGCCTTTGTAGGTGAACTTTATCAAAAGGGTTTTTTAAAAAAAAAACAAGGTATCCTTTGTCTACCAGATCCATCCATATTTATATTATTATTGACAGAGGTTTCAGGTAGCCACAGTGGTCCAAAACAGAACCCAAAGACCAAAGTCTGTAACCAGGACAACCCCAAATAATTCAAAACAATGTGTAAACTTTCAAGTTCTCAAGAACGCTTTGCCAGAACTCTGTATCCGAAGAAGTGAGCAGTGACTCAGACCTTCCGCACCATGAGAGTAAACCAACACACACGAATATCAGAAAAGGGAACAGACTGATACTTTCATATCACATTTTCCACTACCCTTGTTTTACATGCAGTCTGATAAAGCATTCTCTAGATCTTAACATTTTACACACAGTGTTGTGTTACTTTAGTTGTCTTAATAAAAGGATTTACACAGTTTTCGTTTTCATATGACTGTTGATATTCTCAAAGGATTCTAAGGACTGAGGCACAACTTTCCCTGCCAATTCTTCAGTAAGACTGTTCTTCCATATTTGTGACAATTCTTATCTGCTTTCCATCCATTTAGTGGGGGAAAGTGTTAGATTGACAGGTCTGTATTTCCCCCAAAGTGTCCCTTAAAAGTGGTGTTACAGTTGCCAGTTTGATCTTCTAGTCTCCTTAGAGAGGAGGCTGATTTTAATGAAATTACATATTTTAGTTTAGCCCCTTTAGGTTTGAACTCTTAAAGGAACTCTTGCCAAGCCTCAGCCAGCCCCAGTTACTTGTTACTTTGCAATAAGTCTGTTATTTCTAAAACATCGTCGTTTGTCACCTTCTGACACTGCCCTTTATGTGCATTACCAGAAAAACAATTTTAATGTAGCTGTCTCGCACCATCTACTCCAGAGCTCCACTATGAATTCTCTCATATTTGGCACACTAAAAAGTGCGTCCATCTCACAGTTCTGCGCACCCTGCTTCTGGCTCCTCTTATTCTTTCTAAGCTCAGACTAGGCCTTGCTCAGCCCTGTGGGAATAGGGAGTCTAGCATGACACTGTTGCTATGGTAGCAAGAGTCCAGAATGCTCCAAAGGCCTCATTCTGTAACATGAGGGTGACAGATTGACATGTCTTAAGTACTAACAAGTTCAGGTGAGAGAAAGAGAACAATATCAGCAACTCTTGACAGTGGCAGACCAAGGTCCCTCACATAAGGGCTGATATGGCTGAGATGGACAGCAAGGTGACCGAACTGTGTCCATAGCTAGCAGCAGCTGTGGCAAAGGAAGATTCCTGACAGGTGAAGGAAGTGGTGCCACCGTGGGAAGTCAAGACACTTGTGGTTGGTTGTAAGGAAGATGAAATGACAAGCCAAGAGTCCCTCAGTCCTGGGGTAGTGATGCTATGGCATGGCTTCCAAAGGAGTTCTTTGTGATTTAGCTGAGATTACTGTAGCAGTGATGGTCCAGGTTTTTTACTTGCGTGGAGTTTCTGTTGACTGAGGAAATGCCTTGTAAACAACGAACCGCAGCTGAGCCATGCAACCTGCCAGCACCATGATGGTGATGGATGGCTCTTAATCTTAGCAGTGGCGGCTGATGCTGCTGGAGCATCGTAGCGCGGGAACCCGCATGTGGGAGCCAGGAAATTATGGATGTGGCAGTCGTCATCAGCAAACACATTACCCTTTGCAGGACTCCTCCCTCCTGGCCCAGTAGAGCTAGCATTTTGCACACTTTTGTGGATTATAAAGGCAGTGGAGAAAGATACCTGGCTGTCCTCATCCAGAGCCGGGGCCTTTTTGGCCCTGGTGCCAGACTGGTGGAACTCTCTGCCCAATGGCATCTCTGCCCTGTGGGACCTAGAGCAGTTCCACAGGGCCTGTAAGACAAAGATGTTCCGGCAGGCCTGTGGTTGAGAGGAGAGCAATGGTTTTTCATCAAGCCTGGCCTCCTCTACCTCTATTCTCTCCTCATGGGGCACAAACATAAATTGGTTTTATGCACCATCTGAATAGTTATAGAATTTATTGTTTTAACGGTTTAAATCCAACTGTAAACGTATTTACTGAAATATTGTTCACCACCCTAAGCCCTGTGCCTAGGGGAAAGTGGTCTATAAATCAAATCAATAAATAAATTTTAAAGAAATGACTGTGGATGGGGCTTAGAAGGGATGGATTGGGACGCAGGGATGGATTAGGAGGGGGTATCAATACCCTAAACTGGGAGCAGCTGCTTTGGCACCCCAGCAGGTTGCGGAAGGCAAGAGGCAGAGAAGAGTTTTGCCCTTCTTGGCTTAACCTAGGAAAGTTTGATGCAGCAGGGAAGCCAGAGCTGTATGCAGAGCTTGCAGGCAGAGCTGCTCAGCATGGGAGATAAAACCCTCCACCTGGCTCTGTTTGATAATAGCATCAATGTTGTGAGAGATAGTCAGGTGGGGGTATGGAAGAGGGAGAGGGGAAAGAGCAGTATGGTGTGCTTTGAGCGAGGAATGCTAATGGAACGTATTGCACTGGGATGCAGCAGAGATAGATGGAGTTGCGGGGTGGGGTGGAGGGACTCCGAGGCCTTTGCTCACACAAGGATTACATGGACTCTTTCCTCAACAGGCTGAGATCTTGCATCCTCCTCTCCTACCGGTCCCCTTCCACCAGACAGTGGGACAAGCCACACAAACACATGGCGCTGCCTTACATGGAATCTGTTATGTATTGAGCCTGTACTGTACTTGCAGAAGGTCTTAGCTTGAGGTTGCATAACAAAAGCTTACTAGGATCCTAGAATGGACCAGTAGGGAGACAAGGATCCTAGAGTACACCAATTTGGAAACAATGCAGTGTAAATAGCCTATCGTTGGGAGTGGGGTGTGTTTGGGTGTAACCTTTTTCAGGCATAAATACCCAGCTTCAGCCAGGGAATTTCAGTCTTCTTTCTCTTGCTGAATCACTAATAAACTACGAGCTGATCACTTGACCACATCTGAACCCAGTGTATTTCAGAATCAAAGCGTTGCTCTTCGAATGTCCGTATTGTCCTCTCTGACTGGCAGTGGCTCTGCAGGGTTGCCCCTAGCTTTTGGGAAGCTCTTGGGGGTGGGACTAGGTGCTGTGCAATGCAATTTCCAGTTTTATGAAGGTAAGTTGCTGTGGCAGCATGCCTTCCTCCCTCCCCCCCCCATTTTCTCCTGTTGCTGTACCATGCAGCAGCTGAGCAGACCGCCAGAGGTGGGAAGTGAGAAGTCTCCCAGTTGTAGATTGTCTTTCACATCCCCTTAGTTGTAGATTGTCTTTCAGATCCCCTACTCTATGATCCTTTCTAAGTGGAAATGCTGGGAATTGCAGCAGGGACCTTTTCCATGTAAGTCAGATGCTCTGCCACTGAGCCACAGTCCCACTCCACTCAGGGTGAAAAAGGAACATCCCTGTGCATTGCTGTACACAATTGCAGTGACTGGGTTAACCTGACCAACAAAAGCATTGTAGAGATGTAGCACTTTTGCTGCTATGTTGGAGGGAGAGGAACTTTGTATTCCTACCAGTGCTTTTTTGGGAGGGGGTGCTTATGATGCTCAGGATCAGTTGGGTGGTGAAGGGATGGTAGAAGATCTGATCTTACATAAGCAAGGGTCACCACTTTATACAGTGAGTTTGGTGGGCTGCTGGAGGAGACGATGGGCTGGACTGGCATGCAGCAACAGCCTTCAAGAATGATGTAAAGAAGAGAGTGATGGATGGGTGGCACCGCGGTGGGTATAAGAAGGTAAAGGATGCCCCATCGGGGTCTGAAAACTTATACAGGTCTGGACAGGATGGGTGAGATGGAGCTGCCAGCCAAGCATTCCAGCTGGTAAGGAAACACCACCCTCTGTACTTATAAGTGCAAATGGGTACTGCTTGGATGAAGCTCAGTAACACATTAGTGGATAAGCTTGAGGCACTTGAAGCTTCTAAAGAGGCACAGATAAGTCACTGCTGGGGTGAAGCTGTTAGCATTGGCATAGCTAAATTGTCACAGGGAGGGGACTGCTGTGTGAGCGTTTGTGCAGGCGCTGGCAGGGCACCGGTCCAAATGTGCCCATGTTTCACCTACAAAGCCTATTGCCATTATTTTCATTTGCTGCTGCCCCTTCCTGGCTTATGAAGTTAGAACATATCAGAGCATGAGAAACCCAAATGTCTTGCGGGGCAAAGGGCTGATTTCAAAAGGGTGAGAAGGAGATTGCAGGAGAGGGTGAGGTAGGTGAACTGGCTGGGTAATTCCCGATGCTGCCGAAGACACAGAACTTAGATATCTGCAGGGCCAGCAAGTATATAGTTCCATTAACATTCAGAAGTGCATTAAAATTGGTGGGAGATTTGTAGAATCACCCACCGCCATCTTTTAATGGAGAAGCTTTGAGTAGGAAGAGTCAGAGTAGGAAAGCAAGCCACAGAAGCTCACTGGGTGACTTTGAGCCATGTGTCTCTCTCTCAGCATAGCCTGCCTCACAGGGTTGTTGTGAGGGTGAAATGGAGGAAGGGAGAACAATGGGATGAGCTGCTTTGTGTCAATTTTGGAGAGAAAAGAAATAAACAGAATTACTGGTGTAATAATTCCACAAACACACCGTGCCAGAAAGATTGAAAGTTTACTGGAATGAAAGCTGGGCCTTTCCTAGCCTTGGCTTGAGCAGAAACAGAACAGCCAACAACCAGAACAGGAAGTAAAACCAAGCTACAGCAGGGGACCTTTTGGCCCTAAGGGATCAGGGGAAAATAACTAAACCGTTCAGTAAGGGAACATCACCCAATTCACAACTTGCCACGATATAACAACTTAGGGTTGCCAAGTCTGGGTTGGAAAATACCTGGATACTTTGGGGGTGGAGCCAGGAGAGGGTGGGGTTTGGGGAGGGGAGGGGCCTCAGCAGGGTACAATGCCATAGAGTCTATCCTTCAATGCAGCTATTTTCTCCAGGGGAGCTGATCTCGGTCAGCTGGAGATCAGTTGTAAAAGCGGGAGATCCCCAGGCCCCACATGGGGGCTGGCAGCCCTATAACAACTGGAAGGACACAATGTCTCTTTTCTCTTAGGAAAACAGCCTGTTGGAAGCTGTGCGTCCTGGGGGGCAGATACTTAGCAAGCCACCATCTCCCAGAGCTTCAGGCAGGTTATAACGTGGTAGTACAAAAATCCTCTGTTATGTGTTTGGTGCGACACCCCAAGAGTATACAACCACTTTGAAGGATAAGCATTATCACAGTGGGCTGTTTCGTACATTTTGTGGCGGCAACCTCAGGTTTGCAACTTACGTTCGCAACGGAAGCACAATTCTGGCTCCCCAACACGAGTACCAGTATGAGCCATATATTTGCGGACATGCTACATTCTCACTTTACACTTAAAATTTTAAATTACTTAACTGTACACCTGAAAAATATTGACAGTGAAATGTTGTACACCTTTTCAGGAAGGAAATGTCGCACACCATCCAGCATGTGTTCCAGATAACGCAGGCAAGCTGTACCATAGAAACCCACACAAAATCACACCGAGAATCCCCAAACAGGCAACACATAATATCAGACACATAGTCAAACTCTTCCATGGCAGAACCAACTCCATGTTTGTCTTTGGTGCCACATTATGCCACCATCGACATGCGGCAAAGCAAGGAGACTTTGTGCTGTGCAGGGTACCCTGAAGAAGGCCACTGGCAGCGCCACTAAATGCCGCTATGAGAATGAGATTAGATTGGAGAGGCAGGAGGTGCGCAGAACAAGCGCCAGCGAGCCCAGCAAGAAAACAAGCTGAGAATATGTTTGCCTGTCGAACCACTGACTTGCATCTTGTTTGCACACAACCCTGAGAACAATTGCATATTGTGCTGGTTAAAAAAAAAAAAAAAAAACAACCACAGAGAAACAGAAAGCACAGCCCTTCTGAGTGCAATTCACAGGAATTTTTTTATTTAAGAAGAGACTCCCACCCATTTGGGAATTATCGGCTCCAAACTGTAGGTAACCCCTGATCCTTCCAGAGCCCCACTTCCCTACCCTGGGTCTTGGAATGGGGGCGCCTCTGTGCCTGGCACAGCCCTGGCCAAAAATCCCTCCCCATCTGCTGCATGCACGATTCCTTCCCTGTCTCCCGAAACCTCTCTGCATTACAAACGGTTTCAATTACAGCAGCGTAAATAGGTTCACGGCAAGAAGGATAATGTAGTTATAGAAACTGTCACATCAAACACCCTGTGCAAGAACAGAGACGGGCTGCAGACAGTGCCCGGCCCCATCCAAACCCAATCCACCTCCTTGCCAAGGAGATGCTCTAAGGTAGGCAAAAGCCAATCACAAGCTATTATAGTGCTGGGGAGGAAGGGCTGCTGTTGCACCAAATTATGGTTTTTCAGGAAGAGGGAGGTGAGTGCCAGTGGCTGGGGGGGGGGGGGAGCAGTAAAACCAGGAGTCTCCTATGAGAGTATCTGCAGATCAAAGGAAAGCCATTCACACTCACATATAGACACACTTCTGTTGGTACATAGTGAATCAACTGTCACCTTTTATTTTGAGTGTTGCACTCTGCAGGTTGCAGCCAGCACACAGGCTGTCTCCCTCCCTCCCTCCCTCCGGATCGTTTTCTTCCAGATCCTAATCTGATTTTCTCTCTGACACGTAAAAGCCGTCTGTGTTGATTGGGCTTAGATGAGGATGCCCAGTGAGAAAGGTAACCTGCTCGGCAAAGGGAAGGCACAGCTCAGTGGCAGAGTGAACCCTTTGTTTGCAGAAAGTCCCTGGCATCTTCAGGCAAGTGGCTCTTGGATAGCAGGGCTGGGAGCAAGTTCCACCTCAGACCCTGCAGAGATGCTGCCAGCCACAGCAGTCAACTGCAGGGATCGATGGCCTGAGAGCACGGAACAGCTTCAGATGCCCAAAAGGGGCTGACAGCAGTGCAATGAACTGGGAGGCATTTGCAAGTGCTTCCCCTGAGCTTGGTAAAAGTATGTCACATGGGCATTTTCAGCTGTTGATACAGATAGCAAACATGTGAATATTGCACAAGCCGCTTTTTTTTGCAATGTATTCCTGTTTGGAAGCCAAAGCAGCTTCAGCCCTGTTCACATTTTACTGTGAACGTGTGCATATGCAGCCTGTACATGCATTTATTTGTTTGTAAGCAGGGGTCCGTTGGGACCAGAGCGAGGCGGAGCGAAGCTCCACCAGCTCAGGAGTGGCCACTAGGGCAGCCATGGGCCGAATCAGATTCTCTAATCTGATTCAGCCCGCTGCTGAATTGCCAACTTTAAAAGCCACTGGAGTGGAGGGGGTTTGAGGGAGAGGCTCCAAACTTGCAGGGTAGCTGCTGGGGCCTCTCCTCGAAATACCCACCGAGTTTCAAGAAGATTGGACCAGGGGGTCCAATTCTACAGGCCCCCAAACAGGTTGCCCCCATTCCCTCCATTGTTCTCTATGGTAGGGAAAAAGTTAACATTTTTTCCCACCATAGAGAACAATGGAGGGGATGGGACAATCTATTTGGGGGCCCATAGAATTGGATCCTCTGGTCCAATCTTCTTGAAACCTGGTGGGTATTTCGAGGAGAGGCCCCAGCAGCTACCCTGCAAGTTTGGAGCCTCTCCCTCAAACCCCCTTTCCTCCAGCTCCTCATATACCCTATGAGTTTTTGCCATTGATTTCAATGGCCCATAGGTATAATGGGGATAAAACTGACATTCCCTTTCTGACACACTTCCAGTGATGTCAGGGGACGTGGCATATGCTAATGAGGTATGCTAATGAGTTATGCTAATGAGCTCCTGCACCTCTTTTTCTACGAAAGGACCCCTGTTTGTAAGAAGAGCCAATTCCTGTTCACATTATTAATGAAACTTGAGATCAGTACTTGGATAAATGTGGAGCTTGTATCACATGTATGGAATGTAACATGCAGTGGCATGCCAAGGGCAGAGCAGAGGGTGAGGTCCGCCCTGGGCAGAGCTTGGGGAAGGCCCTTGAAGGGAGCCCTTGAAACCAGCATTGTGCTGCATCCTGCTGAACAGTCCTTTCCTTTTCTTTTAAAGGTGCAGTTCTGGCTGGAGCCACTAGGGGTGCGGGGAAGTCTGAGCATAGCAAAATGCACGCTAGGATCGGCTACACTTCCCCTTCTCCAAGACTGAAGCAAACTTGCTAAACAATAATGGAGTCAGTATGCTGATAGCTGCTACAGTAATTGCCAGCCTGCATGTCGTTTTCTCCAATAGTCTAGATTTTCTCTCTTCCTTTCCTTGCACCCAGCTCAGCCAGATCTTGCAAAGCAGTAGTTAGGGCAGGGTTGTCAAACATAAGGCTTGGGGGCCAGAACCGGCCTGTCCAGGGCTCTTACGCAACCTGCAAGCAACTGGTGCAAGGGAAGGAACAAAAGACTGCTTAGGGAGGGGAGTAGGTGAAGCCACTCCAATTGTGGCTTCAGCAGGCCAGAACAACCTCATCTGCAGCAATCAAGCAGCATGGGGTTGTCTGCCCAGTGCTGCACTGCTGGCTCTCTAGTCTGCCCATGCGGGTTTTCCTCTGCACCCTCTCCCAGCCCATGGGGCCTTGCAGTGAGGATACACCAACTCAGAGCTTACAAGCTGCTGTCCTTTTTACAGTTTATATCTCCAGTACCTGGCATTATGTTTTATGGCACACATGGCCCAGCCTGACAAAGTGACTTTTATGTCTGATCTGGCTCTCATAACAAATGAGTTTGACACCTCTGAGTTAGGGTTACAGCAAGATCAAACAACCCTTCCTTCTCTTAATTTCTCTCCCTCTTTTTCAACCTAATTTTCACACACATCCATTATTTTCACTTCTTGGTCTCAAGACCTTCTCGTCCCTATCCTGCTTGGTGACAGAATATATTTAAGAGTAGTATAGTACCAAACCTTTGTTAATATTATGAACAGAAGGCACAGGGTTTGCTGAGCACTGTACATTGCACTGGTTCTGCTGGGCTTCAACCCCCCTTCCTTGCTTGGACTGTGTGATTCTGTTCTTGACATCAGTCCTGTTGAGCTGGCACTGCTGCCACAATGGGAATGGGTTCAGCTGGGCACCCTGCAATTGCACTGGGACTGCTGGGTGCTCCATACATTGCACTAGTTCTGCCCTTTGCTCGGACTGTGAATCTGTGCCATCAGCTGTGTGACATCAGCTGGCATTGCCACAGTGGCACTAGGTTTGCTGGGCACTGTACATTGCACTAGTTGTGCTGGGCTTCCAACCACCACCACACCCCACTTGGACTTTGATTCTATGCTTGACATCAATCCTGTTGAGTTGGCATTGCTGCCACAATGGCAGTGAGTTCTGCTGGGCACCCTGTGATTGCACTAGTACTGCTGGGTACTCAGTACATTGCACTGGTTCGGCTGGGCTTGCAAAAATGCCCCTTCCACACCTTCAGTTTCTACTGCAGAGATTCTCTGGTTTGACTGTAGTCCTTTGGAAACAATAGACAATGGGGGCACCTTCTTTGGGGGACAGTGTGTTTCTTAACATCCAGTCTGGTGAAGTTTACAATCACTATTTTGTGATGCTTTGTCTAGTGTTAGTTAGTAAAAATTACTACGAAGGCAGACTCCTGGCTCTTCAAAAACTCCTTGTAGATATTTGGGATGGTCAGCTCTTGGGCCTCAAAATGGAGAACAGAAGGACTCCCAAGTGCCTTTTCAGAACACATGTGATGGAATTTGTTTTGTTTTTTGCTCTCAAGTCACAGCTGACTTATGGCGACCCTGCATGGTTTTCAAGGGAAGAGACATTCAGAGATGGTTTGGCATTACCTGCCTTCACACTGGCCTGGCTTAGCTTCTGATATCTGATTCAGTCAGGCTATCCTGGGGCTATCCAGGTCAGGGCTACCAGGCTGAGAGTAATGTGATTGGCCTAAGGTCGCCCAACAAGCTTCCATGGCATGAGTGGGGATTCGAACCTGGCTCTCATGATGAAAGAGTGTGTTGAAATTTGAATATATTTTTAACTGAAATTATTATATATACAAAGTTAAATAAAAGGAAATGTTCACAGCATTTCTTTTCTGGCCATTGTTATTACTCGTTTTATTTCATGATTATTTTATCATATTGAGGAGGGGCCCTGTGCCTTGCTAAGCTGAGCTTTACCAAGCGCCAGGGCTGTGCTTGCTAAACTGAGCCTTGGCAAACTCCAGGGCTATACCTTTCTAAACTGAGCTTTGCAAAGCTCCAGGGCTGTGCCTAGCTAAACTGAACCTTGCTAAACTTCAGTGTTTTGCCTTGCTAAGCTGACCCTTGCTAAACTTCAGGGGTGTGCTTTGCTAAACTTAGCCATGCTAAGGCTCCAGAAGTACATTCATCATCTCCAGTACTTTGCTCCCTGCAGGAGTACCTCTGTCCCCTGGACTGTGTCCTGTCCTTTCCAGAAACTACATGGACAGACCCCATCTTTGCTTAGTTATAACTTGTGATTATTGAATAGATTTCAATGGTGTTGCTCCTGTTTCTGCTGCTGCAGAGAGCAGAAGAGACATTAAGGTCCCCCTGGCGTAGTTCTTTGAAACTCAGCTCGTTTTTCAACGTGCACATTTACATACTTGCTCCATACATTTAGTATGCCATTTACTTCCAGCCTCGAGGCAGGATTTACTATGATCTGGAACACTTTCTGGAAATTGTTTCCCTTTCAGTACACGGACTTACTCTGATTCTAGGGCAAAACCTGGCCCAAAGGCTTCCAATGAGCTCTCCAGCATGCGGAGTCCTGCACTGTGGAGGCACCTCTTGCTAACATTTCTATTGAAGGTGAGCGCCTGCCTGGTCATTGCTGCGAGGCAGAGCTGGTGACATTCATCCTATTTGACAAGTGGGCAGCTCCTGGAGGGCTGGGGAAGAAGGTGCAAAATGCACAATCTCTTTCCCTGTCATGGCTGAATTTACTAGCCTTGTTGTGCCGAGTCCACGTTGGCACCAGCAGCTTTGGAACGTGTGCCTCAAAGTTTTTTTGATTGAGACCAAAAAAGTTGCTCTCCCTGCCATGCTCACCCAGGCATTGAAGTTTATATAGGAATTGCCAAACTAGTTCAGATAAGTATTCTATTCAGGGCATTTGTTGTTGTTCAGTCGCACAGTCGAGTCCGACTCTTCGCGACCCCATGGACCATATCGCGCCAGGCCCTCCTGTCTTCTGTCGTGTTCCAGAGTTTGCTTAATTTCATGTTTGTTGCCTCGATGACACTGTCTGACCATCTCATCCTTTGCTGTCCCCTTCTTCTTTGACCTCCAGTCTTTCCCAGCATTAGGATCTTCTCCAGTGAGTGCTCCCTTCTCATTTGGTGGCCAAAATATTTGAGCTTCAGCTTCAGTATCTGGCCTTCCAGGGAACAGTCAGGGACAGGGTTAATTTCTTTTAGGATTGACTGGTTTGATCTCCTTGCAGTCCAAGGGATAAAATTTGTATCAACTTTCATCCAAGGAACACAGGAGCATGATATATAGGGTTAGCTTATTTTATTTTTACAACAACCTTGTGAAGTATGGGTGAAGACACGTGTTATAAGAGATTCTACTGCACATCAGTCAGCCTAGCTTCCCCTGACTATGAGTAACAAACTTCACTACAGTGCATCAAATTCTGGCTGAACTGTGAATCTCCCCCATCCCCATGTTTAAAGCAAGTACATTCATTTGTTCATTCATTGTACAGTAAACAGGGACATTTCATTAAAAGTGGGGAACTGCTCCAAGAATACTGGAGGGATGACATCACAGGTCTCCAACCAATCAGGGCAGTCAGAGCCAGCTCCAGCAGCCAACAGTGTTGGGCATTTGGACCTAAAGACTGATAGAGGGCCCACCCCAAAACATCATCTTACTGACTTTGCACAGAGGGCCTAAGAAGTTCAGAAGCAACAGGAAAAGCTGTGTATATATTCTGCTCTGTTCATGCAAACCATAAGTCCTCTAGCCATGCAGCCCCTGTCTCATATGAATTGCCCAGGTGAGTATAGCTTCCATTCAGGAAATCCACATTCTCCTGATACTCATCATGACTGGTGGGCTTCCAGTTCTCATGAATGGACCGCAATGGCTGCAGAGGGCTGGAATTCTCATCATACATACTCTGCTTTTTCCAGATTAACTGACTCCAAGGAGGGTGTCTTTTTTGTTTATTTGTTTATAAATCCAACTTATAGACCATCCTCCCCTGCGTACAAGGCTCAGGACGGTGAACAACAGTTACAGTAAAATGCATTCAGTCCAATTAAAACAATTAAAAACAGTAGACAATTCAACAATTTTAGAATGGCGTTTAAATAAACCACATTGTCACTACCCTGTGGGGGGGAGGAGAGAGAGGAGAGGCCGGGCAAGGGGGAAGTCATTGCTGTCCTCAACTGTAAGCCTGGTGGAACATCTCTGCCTTACAGGCCCTGTGGAAGAACCTCATATGAAAAGCCCTGCTGGTCAGACCAATGGTCCATCTAGTCTAGGGTTGCCAGTTCCCAGGTCCGGGTGGGGGTTCCCCCACTTTTGGGGGTTCCAATCCGCCCCTGGCCAGTAGGGGAAGCCCCGCCCCAAATGTAACCCCTGCCTGGCCACCCCCCCTCCCTCGTCTCCTGCCCAATTTAAAGTGCTTCAGCTCATCACCAGGGATCATGTGGCCCGCTGACCAGCTGGAGGGCCCTTTAAATCTAGCAGGAGGGAGGGAGGGGGGCAGTCATGGCTGCTCGCTCGGCTCGCAAAAAGACCCACCCCCAGAATGTCCCCCCAAACCCCCCACTGGAGCAAGGAGGGGACCTGGCAACCCTAATCTAGTCCAGCATCCTGTTTCCCACACTGATGCCCGAGAATGCCCATAAACAGAACACAAAGGCCAAAGCCTTAGCTCAGGACCAGTGTTCCCTCTAAGCTGAGTTAGTGTGAGCTAGCTCACAGTTTTTTAGCCTCCAGCTCACACATTTTTGTCTTAGCTCCAGAGCAAACTAATTTAGGCAGCAGCCAAATTGCTCGCTCACAACTTTTAATGCCAGTAGCTCACAAAGTGGAATTTTTGCTCACAAGACCCCAGAGCTTAGAGGGAGCATTGCTCAGGACCCCAAAAAGAACCAGCACTGAATACTGTCCACAGCTGGCTGCTGCTGAAAACTGGGGTTTTTTTTCAGCACTTAAACCTAGACGGGGAAAAGTTATGTTTGGACTGAATACCATGAAGATGCATCCAAAGTGAGCAGTCTGCGTTAAAAATTCTACATCTGTCTCCATTCTAAATTAAGCCGAGAGAGATTGACTAGGTTGCATTTAATGTTTCATTGCCAACCAGAAATTTGAAACTGGCTTCTCCAGTCTGAGTCTGACATTCTCTGGTACCCATGTGGACTCTTGTGCTCCTTGCACCATTGGGGTTGCTGCAGACAGAGCTATGTTTGAATGCTGACGTCCTAAAGAGAGAGAGCTCTAGGCCCTTTCCTGCAGTTCAGCAACCTCCCCCCCTCCTTTCCTCTTCCCAGTGGAGCCATGGTATAAAGGCCCATCATGTACAGTGTTATGGACATTATAAACGTTGTAAAGGTACAACATGGCTCATCTTAGAAAGGTTTTTTTTAAAGCCCTTTACTGGGCTGAAAAGGGGAGGGAGGAAATAAACTTGGCTCTAGCGACACCCCTCCCCATATTAGCTACAGCAGTGGGTCCACATGGATCCTCCACCCTACAGCCACCTTGCAGTTTCCCCAACAAGCTGGATTAAAAGAAGCTGTTTAAAAAAACAATCTTGCTCTTGGGGGGAAATACGGAGGCAAACATCTGGGCACAAAGGTCATATGGATGGTCCCAAGTACAGTGGGGGTTTCTTGTTGTCAACAGGGGGGGGGATCCCTAGGTTAAAATGGAGGGGAATAAACTCCAGTGGGCCCAGTGAGACATCAAGGCAAAAGAGAGCTTGATTCAAGACTCTCGAAGCCTGGAAACCTTCAGTTCTGCTGCTGCCCAAGGGGTGGAGCAAGAAGAACATGTGAGCGCAACAGGGTGTGAATGCACTGCTCATGCTCTGAATCTGGCATCACTTCTGAACACAGCGTGAGTCTCCGATCGAGCCAGTTATAAATCTGCTTCAGGGAGAGAGGTGTGTCCAGACCATGCACTATAACTAGAGAACTGTATCTTGCCCCAGAGTTCCAGTTCCCCCCTTTGCAAATGCTTTCTGCATCGTTGCCAGCTCTAGGTCTGAAGGGCCCCTTGGCTGTTCACCAGAACTTCGTCTGCTTCTTGTTTCTCTTGCACAGCTGCTTATTATTTCCTGACACCAGCAGGATTACCATTCAGTGTTGCAGGGAATTTGCTCCTGGGGAGTTTAACAAAGGCCTAGAGCAGTGGGCGATTTTTAGCTTGGGAAGCTGCAGACAGCAGATAACATGGTATTAGCACTGCAGTGCTGGCAAGATGCAGGTTTGCCACAATATTGCTGTCCTCCCGTGGTCTCCAGCTGAACAGGAAATCCCTCATTCACATTAAGATCCCCTGCTCTGGCACTGGGTTCCTTCTACTGCATTGGGAATTGGCCACTTTGAACAGGCTTTTCCTGTCCCCTGTCCCTCAGTTTGTTGTGCCGCAAAGATCTCAGTGGCTGTGAAGTTGTAATGAGGAATCCAGAGGTAGACAACGGATTCTGATGTCGCTTTCTTGAATTTCAGCTCTGTTGAAAAGAAAAGAAAAATCTAGTCCTCATGGTTTCTAAGAGAAGCTGTAAGACTGCAAAAGCCTCATATCTCTGTCTTTGGGTACATGTGGGTATGATTTCTGAGGGCTGGGTTAAGATTGCTAACTCCGGGTTGGGAAATTCCTGGAGGTTTGGGGGTAAAGCTAGAGGTTTGGAGAGAAGAAGGACCTCAGCTGGTATAATGCCATCTGGAGGAGCCATTTTTTTCCCGGGGAACTGATCTGTGTAGTCTGAAGATCAGTTGTCATTCGGGGAGATCTCTAGGTCCCACCTGGAGGCTGTAGGCCTGTAGCCAGGAATTTTTTAAATCAGGGGGCATTTCAGTTTCTTAGGGGGCACCCCTACTCCCGTCCTGAGCTGCTCTGTAGTCTCTGCCACCCAGGCCTCTACCAAGCCCCCTCCTCCTTGCAATGGCCTTCGCATCACCATAGCCGGCCCCTCATGCCAGACAGTGCAGCGCAGCCCACCAGCAACAAGTACTTTCCTATGGAAATAGACATTCTGGGAGAATTAGAGAGGTGCCATCTGGCTCTGCATGGCCACCATAGCTGGCCCTTTGCACCAAACAGCTGTGCAGGAATACCTGGCTCCTTCCCCACAACCTCTGCTGCTCAGGGGCCCTGGGCTGGGTGGGAAGTTGTGAGGCCTTGCCAGTAAGTCAGGGGGCCTAGCCCCAAGATGCCCCACTGTAGCTACAGGCCTGGGCAATCCTAGGTTAGGGCCAGAAACTGATTTCCCTGTGTTCTACGTGCTTCTCTGTGGCTCTGGTCTCTTTTGCTGTCACTTTATCCCAACAGTCACTCCACAGCGTTGCATGCATTCCTTTTCTCCTATCCCCAGGGGTCATTTTGTAGAAAAAGAGGTGCAGGAGCTCAATAGCATAACTCATTAGCATAATTTATTTGCATATGCTACACCACCGGACATCATCGGAAGTATGTCAGAAGGCAAGAAAGAAAGAAGAGCGAGGGGGGCGGGCAGGCGGGTGGGAAGGAAGGGAAGAAAGAAAGAAAGAAAGAAAGAAAGAAAGAAAGAAAGAAAGAAAGAAAGAAAGAAAGAAAGAAAGACAGACAGACAGACAGACAGACAGACAGACAGACAGACAGACAGACAGACAGAAAGAAAGAAAGAAAGAAAGAAAGAAAGAAAGAAAGAAAGAAAGAAAGAAAGAAAGAAAGAAAGAGCTGGCAGAGAGGGGACAGCTACCAATCCAAGCCTTAGAAATACCACTATTCTGGGAGGATAGCTTCGGTGGTGGCTGAAGCCTTCAGAAGGCTGGTCAGAGGAACAAGGACCTTTCCAGGGGACGGGGTCATTTTACTACAGCCAAGACACAAGCAAGGATTCCCCCGCGGGGGGGGGGGGGGCTGGCACCAATTCCCAGAGCTGCGCTCCCCTCTCCCCCGAGCTCCTGCTCAAAATGACCCCTGCCTATCCCACCAGTCTTTGTCTGAAAAGGAAAAAAAACCAATCCAGGTCTGAAAAATGCAGCAAAAAGGTATTATGCACATAGCAGAACTGGGACGGTCTTGGTCCCAGGACAGAATATGGGAACATTTCCAATATACCATTCTTATGTACTGGTTCTCACAATATTTATGAGCCCATCTTTGCAGGCAGGAAATTGACGTTAGTTAGGGCTTGCCTGTGAGCAGTGATTTGAACCCAGATCCTCAGAACACAAAACTTTAAGTACTTGAGGACAATTAGCAGTATGACATTTTCAAATTCCTGGCATGGTGGACTGCAGCTGCTCAGTGTCTCTCTGTGGGTTGACTCTGGCAAACCACAGCTGTTTCTGCTGGATGTTTTTGCTGGCAGTCTTATTTAACTCTTTCTCTCTCCTGCCTCTGTTTTTAACTCCTGAACAAAAGCGGGCAATAGATGGTGATACCACCAGCACACAACGTTGGCAGTATTCTCCCTCTTTCCTCTCCCTCCCAGTGATAGCTGCTCCCTGCATCAGGTTTTGCTACAAGTTAACTACTTGTGGTTGCCAAGGGTCATATTTCATGGGCTGCAAAAGCAGGTGCAATATTCTCTTCTAAGCATCAGCTTGGTACATGTAGTGCCTATTGCTGAACAGTAAGTCAGTATTTCTCAGGGTTTATGCAGCCTCTTCCTTTCTAAACTTTACTTTCCAAAGCTCCCAGCCCAGCACCAACCACCAACCTGTGGAGACCCTTGTGTAGATGTACATACAGTCTGCTGCTACATACAAGAATCTATGGACTGGGGTAATAATCCCAACACTGGCACTGGAAGAGGAATAGAATGCCACCTCTCTGCCCCTCTCCTAAAACAACGCGCAGAGAAACAACCAAAGGTGAAAGTGGCAACTCTTTATCAACTTCTTTAAAAAAAAAATCCACAAACCCCATATGTATCAGTGAGGGTTCTATGCAGTGTTCCCTCTAAGCTGAGTTAGTGTGAGCTAGCTCACAGTTTTTTAGCCTCTGGCTCACACATTTTTGCCTTAGCTCAGGAAGGATGGCTCCTGGGCAAACTGATTTAAGCAGCAGCCAAATCGCTCGCTCACAACTTTGATGCCAGTAGCTCACAAAGTAGAATTTTTGCTCACAGGACTCCACAGCTTACAGGGAGCATTGGTTCTATGCCATTCAAATTACCCAAGTGTTGTATGACAGAATAGGGTTGCCAACCTCCAGGTAGTGGCTGGAGATCTCCCACTGTTAACAATTGATCTCCAGCCAACAGAGATCTGTTCACCTGTAGGAAATGGCTGCTTTGGAAGGTGGACCTCACTCCACTGAGGTCCCTCCCCTCCCCAAGCTCCAACCCCCCAAATCTCCAGGTATTTCCTAGTCCGGAGCTGGCAACCCTAGTGATGCAAGGATGAGGGCCATACCAGCCTCAGCATCTAAAACCAAGTTCTTCAGTGCCCCCCCGGCCCCCGTGAGGCCTGCTGCACAGTCTGAAACCACTCGAGGACAGGGAGCACCCGGCAGACAGCATAAATGAAGGGCAGAAGATTTTAAAAGATAAGGAGCTGTAAAGCTGTTTGTGATCTAGGATCCACATCTCTAGAGGCTTATCCCTTCCTATCAGGGTGGCCAGCCCAGCCCGACACAGCAGCAGGAGCTTTCAGGAGCTGGAGACTTGCAAAACAGTGTCATGTGATGCTGCAATGTCAGTTCCAGCTAAGAACCTAGAAGTGACATAGCCACAACATATGATGTTCTAGGATTTCCCTCCCCCAAATCTCTTAAAAACCATAGAGATCAGGAAAATTCCTGGAGTGTCACAACATTGCCTGATGCCGTTCCCCTCCTCACTTTCCCCTGCTGCTCCATTTAGTGTTGGTGGGAGATGGGGGAGCAGTTGTGCGGGGTTGCCTTCTTATAGCAGGGAAAGGTACCCCTACTTCCCATATGTACTCATGCACCTGTTGTGGTCCTCAGATTGTCACCTGCTAGCTGTCCCGGGCTTAGGGTTACCTGCCTGGTGTCAAGTAGAGCCTGTGCCTTTTCTGTTATACCTCCTGCTCTGTGGAATGGGCTCCTTGAAGACGCAATGTGAGGGAAGCATGCACAGACTCTAGTTGATACCACGCAGGCTATCCTAAGCATGCAACAGCTAGCGGGTGGCGATCTGAGGGCCACAACAGGCACATGCGTACATATGGGAAGTATTTTTCTAAGGACTCTGCAAGGCCACACTTTATTTGCCAGGGCCTTTAATGAGGTATAGACTGCAGGCATCTTTTAGAGGGAAGGGGTTATTTGGGATTTTATTTTATCCTGTATGTTTGAAATTGTGATTTGTTAGCCACCTTGTGCAATGAGAAAGGGCAGGATACAAATATTTGAATGAATGAATGAATGCATGAATGAATGAAACCAATGAAGGATAGCCCCACTGGCTACAGCAGGCGAGCGCACCAAGAAATGATGTAGGTGAAGAGCTTTGAAACTTTAACACACGTTATAGAGATGCTAAGTATTTGGATAATGATCATTAAAACAACCGTCAAGAAAAGTCTGTGGATAGCTTTTTTATTTATTTTTATTTATTTTATTTATTTTTCACATTTTTACCTCGCCCTCCCCGCAAGCAGGTTGTTGTACAGGAAGCTTTTGTTCTACAGGAAGTATTTAGCAGTAGCCTATATGTATGCAGGGATGGAGGCAGCTTTCCTGGCTAGGCAAAGCTGCCAGATTTCCAGGTGAATCTTCAAATAACTGAGTTAAAACCAGTGATTTCCTCATAACCAACGGGAACACCTAGAAACTTGTCTCCAAGCCCACATGTCTGTGTATATTTTAGTGCTTATGAACTATTAGTGTCAGAAATGTACGAGCTGCATAAGAACAGGGTGTTTAAAATGCCTGGAAGCTCTTATGCTCGTGCTTTGTTCATCACAGCAGCGTTTTCTCTCCGGCTCCATCCTCAGAAAGGTCAATGGCAACTCACTTCCAGGGCTTCTTCAGTGGTTGCCCCAGTATTCTGGATCAGGCCTCCTGTGAAAGGGAGATCTGTTCCCTTTCTCATCCACGTTCAGGAGAGGCTGTAAGGCACTTCTATTCAAGAGGGCTTTCTGGTGATTCTTACCACTGTTTCATGGACTGTGTGAATATAAAGTGAAGCTATTACTTAGTGCTGTTGCTGCAGTGTTGTGTGTTACACTGCAAACCATCTTGGGCCTACACTGTTGTGAAAAGGAGGTCTAAAAATGTTTTAAATAAATAAACAAATAGAAGAAGAGAAGAGAAGAGATTGGATTTATACCCCGCCCTTCACTACCCAAGGGGGTCTCAGAGCGGCTTACAATCTCCTTTCCCTCCCCGTCCCCACAACAGACACCCTGCGAGGTAGGTGGGGCTGAGAGAGCTCTGACAGAAGCTGCTCTTTTTCAAGGACAGCTGTGCCAGAACTACAGCTTGCCCAAGGTCATCCAGCAGGCACAAGTGGAGGAGTGGGGAATCCAACCCGGTTCTCCCAGATTAGAGTCCGCACACTTAACCACTACACCAAACTGAATGAAATGAAGTTTCCTGAATGGACGCTTATTAAGTTTCCCCACCCCCTTGGCAACCTTAACCAGTGGCAATCTCAGATGGGGCATATTTTTACTCCCAGCACTGACCCCTACGAGTAATTATTGCCTTATGAGCGTGGAGCTTATTCATGAAGGAAGTGTACTCAATGCAGGCTTTCTCCCCCCAATCAAAACCGTTTGAAAAAGCAGATTGCAAATGACCATTCTGTTTCTAGTTTTCCCTCAACAAATGGTGCTTTTATCACTTTTGCTGTTTCCCCTGCCTCCCTCACAGAGACCCAGCTGGTATCTTCTCCTACACTGTGGCAAGGGCAGCAACTGTGAACAAACCAAAATAGTAGTGACTTAACTGTGGCTAATAAACCAACTTCACATTATGGTTTCAGATGCTGGTTTGGCATACCCGAACTGATCCTAGTTAAAGGAGTGGGCTGTGTATGTGGAACTGTCATGCTCGTCTCAGTGTAACTAGCCCAGAGCTGGAGCAGTGGACTAGGATCTGGGATGGAGTCCCAGGTTCGAATCCCTGTCCTGTCATGGAAGCTTCCAGTGACGTATTCCCAGCTTAACCTACCTCACAGGGGGTTGGTGAGGATAAAATGGAGGTGAGAAGAACAATGTAAGTCAGTTTGGCTTTCCGTTGGGGAGAAAGGCAGGTTGTTAATGAAGTATATAAACAAATAGTTCAACTGTGCTAGCTTAGGTAGTTTGGCTGTACTGCTTTTCATTTAAACCTCGCTGTGCTCTTGTTGCTGGGTACTTGTCCCTGTATTGTGTTTTTGCCGTTTCCCCATCACCTCAGAATCCAACCACATTTTTCCTTTTCTCTCTCTCGCCTTTATAATAAACCTTTTTTATAAAGATATTTTTTGGCTTTGCTTAGTATCATTTATTTCCTTGGGACATTTTTCTTAATCGCTTCCCCCACGTACTAGACTGCACAAGTGCTGCTGCCAGGTTTGTTATAAGGTATTTTCTAAGGTTTCTACCCTGACACTTTGTTGTTCTAGTACTGCGCCCAAAGGGTGCCTTCTCAATGGGTCAGTCTACGTGTTCACAGGAGGTCTTGAGTGATGGTGGTGGGTGAACAGTGTATTTTCCAGGGAACCCTTGGTCTAAGGGAGCTTCCAAAGGGAAAATGGTATCTTTCCTTACTGGGAAACCCAGTAGCACCTGTGCAGTCTAGCATGGATCCGGGTTTGAATCCCTCCTTGTACCATGGAAGCTTGCTAGGTGACCTTGGGCCAGTCACACACTCTCAGCCTAACCTGCCTCACAGGATTGTTGTGAGGATAAAATGGAGGAGAGGATGTAAGCTGCTTTGGGTCCCCACTGGGGAGAAAGATGGGAAATAAATAAAGTAAATAAAAATAGTTTAGTTAAACTACAATTTCTCCTGACGTCTGAACCAAGCCTTTATCTCCATGCCAGGAATGACTTCCCCAGCTTAATATTTGTACCTAAGGTTCCTGTAAAAGGCACACGAGGATGGCCATCTGTGGAAAGTCAAACCTTGCACCTGGGAGCTGGACTTCTTTTGCAGTCACTCCAGACACTCTGGTTCTGTATTTGGTGCTCAACTAACTGCTACATTAGAGTTCCAAGATCTGGTTGAGGAAGAGGTGAGGTGGTTGTATTTTAAGATTTCACCTGAGGTGTCAAAATGCCTTGGGCTGCCCTAACTGCATCGAAAGCTCTGAGGAGATTAAATGGAGCACTGCTGTTTCTCTAACTGGAGTCGCACAAAGCTGGCTTCCAGGCCGGGTTGCCCTTTCTGATTGCTGTGGTAAAGAGTTGGAGGCTTATTTGTGAGTGTATGCGTGCACCGTAACACAAAAGGGAAACACAAAAGGAGGCAGGGTGGAAGAGGATGGTAAGCCTGGGTACAGCCAAGGGAACACTAGGGGCGGGTGAAGTTAAAAGATGAATGGGGCTTAAATGGAGGCATTCTGAGGGGAGATAAGGCTGTTCTGATACAAAATAGTCTAGAACAATGGGCAGGCGCACATCCCGTAATGAAGTCCACTTAGTGCATTACTCACTTTAATGGGTCTTTTATTAAAGTCTGAAGCAAGGGATGGCAGGCACCGGCCGATAAACTCGACCAGGGCTAAACTGCAGCACATGAAGGTGCTTTGTCTCGCCAACAGAGTACAAATGAGCATCACACAGGAAGGCACAGCAAGATCTGCACCGAGATAAATCACCCAGTTGCTCCTTTGGTTCCATATAAGCCACTTGTTGACTCTGTTGGATTTAGAATGGGGTCTGTTTTCAGGGCCACATCAATCATTTTGCTCTACAGACAAGGGTGTGTAGATTCTACCCTAAAACAAAAACTTTAACCTCTGTGCCTAGGCACAGAATTCTGCATGAAGGAAAGCAGACTTCTGTAATAGAACGTGAAGCAAACTGAGCCAAAGCCTGTGCAGAACACAATCTACACAATTTGACATAATTTGTTTTATGTAATCTCTAATTTAATTTGGTTTCACTAGTCATGGGGGAGGACGATCTAAATGGGGTACTGAACACTCACTCCCTGACCATGGGATATCTTTATTCGGACATTTTCTCTCTTGCTTGTGAGATTTTAGCAGGCGTGACTCATACACTTCCGAGGCTTTTCGGCACAGCAGTAAGGTCTAGAAACTTGTTTTTTGTTTAAATGAAAGCTGAGATTCAATCAGAGCCAGGTGGAGCTTTTGGCTGTGCAGTTGTTTAAAAATGTTGTTTTGGCAGCAGCTACTACCATAGCACAAGGATCTTCACTGTGTGACTGTAGGTAAGATGCGGTAGCCATTTGTGGCTGGCTATACCTCCTGCAGCAGGCATTTTGTGGCAGCCCTTTTGTGCACCTGACACACGGTGTCAGAATTCCAAGGGTTCAAAAAGATTGGGGGGCCCGGTTGTATAGAGAGAGACAATACATACACAAGTCACAACTGACTCATGTTGACTCCAGCAAGAAGTTTTCAAGGCAAGTGAGAAGCAGAGGTGGTTTCCCATTGTCTTCCTCTGCAGAGTCATCCTTTGTGGCCTCCCATTCGAGTAATGACCCTGCTTAGCTTCTGAGATCTGGAGATTGGGCTCTGCCCTGCTGCCTTCCCTCCCCATACAGAGACAATACAAACATTGTATTGTTCTTAAACTGCAGTTGATGCAATTACAACTGTATTGTTTTGGAGCCTCTATGGGACATGTGTGGCACTATGGAAGGGGGCTAGGGTTGCCAGCTCTGTGTTGGGAAATACCTGAAGATTTTGTGGGTGGAGCCTAAAGAAAGTAGCGTTTGGGGAGGGGAGGGACATCAATTGGGTCTAGCGCCATAGAGTCCACCTTCCAAAGTGGCCATTTCCTCCAGGTGAACTGATCTCTGTTGCTTGGAGATCAGTTATAATTCCAGGAGATCTCCAGCCACCACCTGGAAGTTGGCAGCCCCATGCTATCTGGTGCATGATGAGTGCTGGCAAGGGAGGAGTGGAAGGTCAGAACTCCTGGGGTGGGGGAAGAGACCTAAATCAAATCTAGGGTCTTTGGGTTGCTCAAGTTGGTTGCTGCTGCCCTAGAAGTGTTCTGTTTGATGTCTCAGAACAGTGTTCCCAACTATGTGAAGAGCACAGTTAAGGTCAGTTCCGGTAGACAGAGTCTAGAGTAGCTGCTTCTCCAGATAGCTTATTAGGGATTGTAAATATTGGAGGAAATTAAGAATAAAGGGGTTAAGAAAGAAAGAGAAAGCAGGATCTCCCCAGGCAATGGCCTGGGAAATTCAGTAGCTAGGTAGCCCCTCAGAGTCTTTTTGTGTGTGTTATCTGTCTAAATGTGTTTGTGAACATCTTTGCACAGGTGAATCTCCAAAGGACCTTGTCAGTTCAGTTCCCGACCAATGCTCTTTTCTCTCCATATATTTTGCCTCTATGCTGGCAACTGCCCGTGGAGTGGGGGGATTTGACCTCTGAGGGTGCTGCTGACACAGACTTTACACATGTGCTTTACACCCTAAGGTAGGGACAGGGAGACCTATTCCTCTCTTCCTGGAAAAGCTGACTGGTGTTGAAAGGGTGCTGGGAGAGAATGTAGTGGGGCAGGTTAGAGAAAAGGGAATAGCGATGCAACCAAAGGGCACGGAGCTATGGGAAGGTGGAGGATTCAGGCGTCAAGAGTCCAGTGCATCAACCTGATTGAATCGCTGGCAGGTGCATATCCTCATTTTTGGTGCTGACCTTATTAAAATGTTCTGGTCTCAGGGCAGAGACGGTATGATCAGCCAGGCATGAAAAGCAGAGATCAATTTCCAGGGGGCGGGGGGAACTGTTCTGTGCCTTGCAGGGCCCAGTCTGGCCTTCCCTGCTGCCCACCTTCTCACACAGACCTGCTCCCTCCATCTAACCCTCCCGTTTGGCATTGCGTTTGCCAGCTCCCGCTAAAGGTCAGAATGACCCTTCTCTGCAGTCCTTGCCTCTGAGCCTCCAACCTTTGTCCTGGGAACAGGGTGGGATCGACATAGGGTCCATGAACCGGCACCCAGGGGGCCAAGGTGACATGAATCATAGAATCATAGAGTTGGAAGGGATCACCGGGGTCATCTAGTCCAACCCACTGCACAATGCAGGAAATTCACAACTACCTCCCCCCCACCCACACACGCACCCGGTGACCTCTGTCCACACCCAGAAGATGGCAAAAAACCGGAAAGGGGTCCCATAGAAAACGGAGCCCGTTTTTCCTGACTCTTATAACCGAATCTTATAACCTTTTCTGCTAGTCCTTTGCCCCTGAAACTCGGACAGACGAATCCGGGAGCCTCTCTGCCCTCCACTCTCCTTCGGCGCGCAGCCCGGGGCCCGGCTGGCTGCTCCGAGTCATCCGCGCTCTCGAGCGCCTTCGCGGCCAGCGACTGGACTGCTTGCTCGGTCCCGTTCAGCCTGGCGCAAAAGCCGCGCGATGCTCCAGGCCGAGGAGCCGTCAGGACTCAGGACAGGCGCCCGGCTGGCTCTCAGCGCTCCGGCGACGGGAGGCTGCCAGACCTTCCTCCGCCGTGGTTTCTGCAGAAGCCCCGGGGAGGGCGGCGCCTTCCTCCCCGGCTCCAGCGCCTGTCCCTCCCCTGTCATTCCCGCGCCTGGCATCAGAGAATCGTTCTCCGCTTCCCCCGGCAACCCAGGCTCTTCTTCTGGGCGCCCCTTCCCAGCGGCCGTCCTCCGCGTCCCTTTTCTCCGCGCCGGCTCCACCTCCCGGGGCGGAAGGGACTCCCGATGGTTCATTCCGTTCTCGGGGGTGGGGAGGTTTTTGCTCCCGGACTCCCCCTCTCCGGCAAGCAGGGCCGCCGAGGCAGGGGTTGCGCTGCTCTCGGCATGAGCCGTCCCTTTGCATTAGAATGAAAAGGCGCTAATCCGCCCGCAGCGAGCGCCTAATCTGCGGGGATAAAAGGCCGGATAACACCAGGCGCCCTTCCCAGCGGGCCTGGCTCCGGGAGGAGTCACAAGGTGGCGGTATCTGATAAAGGGGCGGATTAGGGCCTAAACGGAGGGGAGGGGAGGGGAGGGGAGAGAGGGGAGGGGAGGGGGGCAGCGCAGCGCCTGCCCCTGCCCCTGCCCCTGCCCCTGCCAGAAGGGAAAGAGGAACAATGAAGGAGCCGGGATGTGAAATGCGATGCCATAGCTGGCTCTGGTGGCCAGATTCTGGTCACATCTGGGAAGCGGAATGGGATGGGTACTGGATTGTGGGGCCACCCCAAGAGGGCTCTGCAGAGAAAGGCCATTGCAAACGGTCTCTACCTCTCACTCGCAGACTGTGGTGTGTCCTAGCCTCTCCCAGAAACTCCGGCTGGGGGGACCCTCCCTCACATTATCCCATCCTTTCTTTGTACAGGATCCCCGACCCCTCCCACTGCAAGGCAGAGCTATAAACTAGAGTGGGAGGAGAGCCTGGTTGGGGGACAGCATGGGAACTGAACAAATGCAGGGCTGACCCTGGCAAGTACTGGGAAGGGAGACCTCCAAGGAATACCAGAGGCAGGCAAGCCACCTCTCTGAAAACGCCCTAGCCCCACTAGTGGTTGCCAAAAGTCTCCATGACTTCGAGGCTCGCAAGCATATACCCCCCACACACAATACTCACACGCACAAAAAAAAACCCTGAACAAAAGACTGTCTGGAAAGGTAGAACAATTCTGTGCCGTTCAAAAGCTTGCCTCCACTTTTTCAATAACATTGTGCATAGTAGTGTCACAGGCTAACATTTCATGAATGTTGGCTCCACTGCTTGTGTGTGTGTGTGGACATAATATAGGGAAACTGAGAATAACACTTCATGCATCTGGAGAAGTGGGCTTTTGACTACAAAATGTTGTGCCGCAATAAATGTTGATTTTGTCTAGGATGTCACTTTTGTTTATTCTTCTGTCTCTCCAAGACATCCTAGCCAACGGTGGCTCAAGGGCCACACATCTGGCCTGCAAAGTAATAAGACCCAGTTAGGGGGTTTCCTGACAGTTCTGTACATTTTGCCCATGTTGGGGGAGTCACTCCTGCAGCGAAAACCCTTTTCCCTAGGCTGGGTGGTTTGCTGACACCAACCTGTTCTAGCTGCTAGTTTCTTTCAGAAGGATGATACCAGACCACCAGGGGATGCCTGGCAAATGCAGGAGTTTACTCAGGAACACGGACTTGGTATGTACAAGTTCTTGCAAACTGAGCGGCATCTGTTGTTGTTGTTTTGTGGTGCCCCCCCCCCCCATTTTTCTCCAAGCCCTGGCAAATGTGTGTGCCTTGCTTCACCTGCACTGTCACTCCGTTGTGTGTCCAGACATTAAGGGTGCTCATTGTAGCTCCTGTTTTATTTGCAGTCAAGTCACAGCTCCCTTAGGGCGACCCTGTAGGGTTTTCAAGGCAAGAGACATTCAGAAGTGGTTTGCCATTGCCTGACTTTGCGTCACAATCCTGGCATTCCTTTGTAGCCTCTCATCAGAATACTGACCAGGTCTCACCCTTCTTAGCTTCGGAGATCTGATGAGATTGGACTAACCTTGGGTCACCCAGGTGAGGGCATCCCTTCTGTATAGCCACATTCCTGTCTGACCCTTTATAGCCGCTTTCACGTGATATAGCAACGTTTATACCTGACCCTTTTGTTTCCAGGCCCACCAAGCATGGCCATCTGTGCCTCTTTTCTTAGACGTGTTGGTTGCTAGGCAAATTTTTAACTTTACCAGTATGGACCCGCTGCAGCAGAATGCAAAAGAGTTTTGAGACGAGGTTGAGAGCTTGTTATAGTTGCTGAAGCTCTCATAAAAGCAGAGGAGACTCAGGGAAGAAGTCGACGTCGTCCGTATTTAGACACTGTGCGAAGCAGGAATTACACTCCGGTTTACCACAGCAAGCACAAACATAGCTTGCATCTCATGCCCATCTGCTCTCCTCACTCCTCTCCCTTCTCACGCAGAATGTGAAAAGCAGAGTCCAGTTGCCTGTGGGGTCTGAATGAAGGCACTGGGCAAAACGGAGCATGTTTGCCTCCCACAAATGGAGACTCTCAACCAGAACGGAACCCTAGATTTAGAATCCCGGTGAGCAGGGAGCAAACTCACTCCAGTTCGTTTCAGCAGTCATCTGCCCCTTCCCTTGCTCTGATCTGCATTCCGAGTTTCGGCAGTGATCACAGATTTCAAGATTTGACCAAGGAGGCAACTGCCATTTCTCTGTGAGATCTCTCAAGTCTACCCCTTTCTAAACTAAAGGGTATTGGGGTGCTGAGGAAGGAAGACCTCCCCCTGAGTCCCTGAGAAACAGCAGAGCAGGGCTGACAACTTTGTGGCAATGCTACAAACGGGAGGTGATTTGGCCTCCATGTCTGACCCCTCCTCATGCTATAATTAGAGCTAGAAGGGAATGGAGAGGCCACCCATCTTTCCTCCATTCAGGGCTAATTATAGCCCAGGAGAGTCAGTTTTTGATGAGGGGAAGAAATGCATTTGGGGTGGGGTAGTTAAACTCTGAATTAGGCCAGCCCATTTATCTAGTTTGCTTTGTGGTGCATTCCGAGCCAGTGCTGACTATCTCAACGGCTGGGCAAAATTGCAGGCTAAAGCCAACTGCAACTATTTAATATCCGTAAGGCGCTAAGTGCTGTATGGAGGTTGAAGGCGGGACAGGGTCCTTGCCCAAAGGGTTTAATGTAAGAACAGGGGAGAGTCAGGTGGCAGAGGAAGGAAAACACTTTGCAAAGGCCCTGCCATGAGGTCAAAGTGAGGCAGCTGCCAGATTTTTGGTGCTGTTGCAGGTGGCAAAGTGGGACAGAGGCAGTTCTGACCTGGGGGGTGCAATCACAGGAGGTTCTCCTGTGTACATTCCACAGAGAAAGGGACAGACCTGCTTGGGAGCATGACTGTTTGATGTAGCTTCTGTTCCCCTCAGTAAGGCTTAAGCAATAAATCTTATGCGGGGGGGGGGGGGGGGAATCCCAGTCAATTGTGCCCATGTTAATTAGTGCTGAAGGACAGGAGGGTGCCATGATATTGCACCATCTGCAGCATCAGAATGTCTCGGTGTGGCCCCGTTTACCGCTACCAGTGGCTCTCCCTCTGGATACTGTTTCTGTTAGTTTGACAACATTATCAGAGCACCGTTGAATGCCACCAGTCAAATTAAATCCTGTGTGCTTGTGGCCAGGCCTTTATTTTCATTGCAAATGTGTCTGTATGTGCAGAATGCAGATTGCCGTGCAAACAAAAACAGAAACATGTCTTAAAAGTCAATGCTGCGGGTTCTGAAAAACAGGATTCCCTCCAGACCTTTTGCTTCTCACAGCAGCCAAAGGCAGAGAAACAACAGCTGTCTGACCTCTTGCTGAAGAACCAGGTGGAGAGAGGAAAAGAGGGATGGGTTCAAAGGGCAGGCACAGGTTCTGTTCCCGCTTGCTTCCCTTTTCGTGGGATTGAGGAGGCTGCCGTGCTCTTTCTTACACATCTTGCCTTGGAGCAAATTGAATATTGGTTCATCAAAATCTTGGCAGCTGTGCTGAACAAAAATCGAAGGCCATGAAATGAAATGATAACTTTTATTAGGACCAGCAAGCGTTCAACATACAGTAAGCAAACTTTTGAGTTACACAGAACTCTTTGAATGGGTGCTGGAGGGAAAACATAGATGTTAATGAACGTGGGCATGATGTTACTCCAAGATATCTTTCCGCCCAGTCTTAAAATGGAAAGAAGGAAACGTTTGCAGATTTATGTGCAAGCTACATTGGGCTTGTCCAGAGGAACTTGCTGAAGGACTGTTGGTTAAAGCAAGGCTTGGTACTGGGGTTTCAAGGCACACAAAGACCTCTTGGAACAAAGCAGTAATAAAGAATCTGCTTTCTCTGGAAACACAAAAACCAATAGTAGGTTAGATCTTTCTCTAACACCATTCACATTAATAGTTTGCAAGAGCTTCATTTTTTTTCCATCTTAAGGATGAAAAAAACCTGCAGTCCAAGATAAGCCAGGTTGAAGTATCTGGGGGGCTTCCCCTGTACATATCCAGTCTAATGGGAAAGTTTTGCATAACATGAAAGATCTCATACTACCTTTTGGAATTCCAGGTGCTTCAAAACACAGTGCTGTTTCAACCTTCCTTTGAATACTGGTGATACATTTGTTGCCAAGGGTTGTTCATTCAAGAATACAGACTTGGCTCAAGAGCCAGACTCACACATGCATGTACAGCATGACTTCTGACTCACCACTGAATGTGTGAACTGGCTCCATTGAAAGTACAGTGAAGGGAAGGGAGGTGGTGGTGGCAGGAATAAACTGTGGAAGAGCAGGCATTTGTTTCAGTTATCTGTACAAAAGGTTAGTCTTGGGAGGGGAGAGGTAATACAAGGGGGTTTTTAAAAAAAGAAGAAGAAGATTGAATTTATCTCTTCCCTGTGTCAGGAACTTGTTGGGCTCAGCTTCACTCACTCAGCTATATTTCACTCACTCAAATTCACTCACTCAGCTTCAATTGAATCAGTTCCCCATCTATGAATGAGAAATAATCACGACTTACCTCATAAGGCAAGGTGCCATCCATTCTCTGTGCTGGCACTCATTCTTTGGAATCGTTTGCCTCAAGATGTTCAGAAAATGCCTTCTTTCCCTTGGTTTTCTAGTCTGCACAAGACAGTGTGGTTACCTGGAGCTTTTTTTTATTGTTGCATTTTTCCGGGCTCTGTTTCTCTGAATACTAACGTGTGGTGCCGCGACTGTGGGTCGAATCAGGTGTTTTCTTTGTAGCCATATTGATTTTATCATTTGTATTTTAAATATGTTGTTCTCTGCTTTGAAGTTTTAAGATGAATGATAAATATCCAGGGTTGTTGTTGTTTTTTAAAGAAATAAGTAAAATGGTTGTATGAGCAAACACAGGTGAATAATGAACAAAATTTGAAAGAGAAAACAAATAAGTGCTTTATAAATGGCTGGTGCTTGTAGTAATATCTAATTCACAGCTGTTTTCTGTAAGCTTGCCAACTCTGGGTTGGGAAATACCTGGAGACTTGGGAGTGGAGCCTGGAGAAGGGGTTGGGGAGGGACCCCAGCAGGGCATAAATGCCATACAGCCCACCCTACAAAGCAGGGGAACTGATTTTCTGCAGGGGAACTGATCTTGATAGCCTAGAGATAAGGTGTAATTCTGGGAGATCTCTAGGCCCCACCCGGAAGCTGGCAAGCCCAATTTTCTGGTAGCCAGCCAGAGACTGAGTTGGCCCCTCTTGCCTTGAGCATCAACTCCTCCAGGTTGCATCTGAACTGCAGGAAACCATTACCAGCTGCATGTTGCAAACAATCAGTTCCTGCACCTCCTGTGAATCTTTGCACTAGTCACAGGGTCCCACTGAGATGGTTGCTTACGAATCCAGTGACTTTGCTAGTATCCCAGTGACTGTGTATGTTCTCTTCCTTAACTCTCTATTGATATTTTTGCTGCTTACTGCTGATTTCCCACCCACACCCAACCCGTCTCTTCATTATCTTGTAGCTCCTTTTCGTGATCAAAGGAAAGGGAACCATATGCATTTCTGTGTTTATGCATGCCAGTGAGACTGCACATAAAACGGATGGCAAATGAGGTGGAATTTATGTGTATGCAACTGTGCTTGCATGTGAGGATGTATGCATATTTATTTGAGTGATGACACAAAGGGATGTGTGTGCGCGCATTTGGATGCATGTGTGCAAAGATAAGGGAAGGTGTCTCTGAAGCCTCGGTAGACCCTAGTGACAGAGAGTCACTGCCATCTTGTGGATGCTGAAGGAAGTTGTGTCTGATAGTTTTATTTTAGGATGGGCTTCCAGAGTTGGGTGAGCCCGGAGATAGCTGCTTGAAGGCACCTGAACTCAGTGCTCTTGAACCAGATGACAGATGCATTCCACCGCTTTTTCTTCGTGTGAAAAGTTAGATCAAACTTGCAAATTATCTCAAAGGAGAAATAGCCTTCTCTGCTACAGAGCACACTTGGAGCTAGAGTGACTTCCTAGAACTTTTTCATTTGGGGCAGAAAAACTTGGACAGGGGACTGACTTGCTGTCTTCTCCAACACAGCAGTCCTCCCCCCCCCAAAAAAAAAAATTGCACAGGAAAATTCGGAGGGGGTACTGCATACCAGGAAGTTGGCACATTTTGCAGAGCAGAGTTTTTATCGCCAGCCCCATAGTCAGAAATTTTGGATTGGTGGGGCATGGGAAAATTATGAGGGGCAGCAGGGAAGGGGGAGGGGTGGCCACATGACTTCCCTGAACTCCAAGTGGTGAAATCATCACTTGGAATTCAGGGAAAGCATGCGGCTGCCTGTCTCCCTCCCTTCCTGCAAGATTTAAAGGGCCCTCCAGCTGATCGGCGGGCCCTGTGCTCCCGTAATCAGTTGGAGGGATCTTTTAATGTCACAGAAGGGGGGAGTGGAAGAGGGGCAGCAGCTGTAGTGGGGTGTGCATCACATCTGAGGGGGCGAATCCCCAAAATGCCCCACTGTAGCTATGGGCCTGATTCCCCCCCCCCTTCAATTTTCCTGCCAGGACCGAGCCTTAGAATGTGTGGAGAAGCAACAATAGTTGGGTGCCTCTGAGCATGTGCAAAATCCCTTTCTCCCATCACTTAACAGACTCAGCCAGATCCCATACGTCTAGAGCAAAGGTGAGGCACACCTTTCAGGAAGGTGTGAACCCCAGTGCTAATTATTGACAATATTAAGCCTGTCCTCTCATTTTCTACATATTGAGGCTGCCTAGAAGATTCCTATCTGAAGCTGCCTAACTCTACTGCTTTCCTCTTCTCCCAGCTCTCGGCAACTGAGGCACCATACTTGACTCACGACACTGCCCTGTCAGATATCCATCACTAAATTGGACTTCTAATGACTCCAGATAGCTGCTTGCTCACATCCCAATCAATAGAAGCTCCTGAGGGGAGGCAGGAGAGAAACCAGCTGCTCCTTAGTACAGACTAGAGCCCAGGCAGCTTGGAGCATACTGGTGGCAAGCCAGAAAATTAGTACGTTTCCCAAGTCCCCCTTTCCCAAGGAAAGAGCCCTGCATTTTCCTGTCCTTTGTAGCTGCCTGCAGTGTGTGTGTGTGGGTGGGGTCCTTTCAAACTATGTTCGCAAGAGGGTACATGTAACTGAACAACGAACACTCAGGATGTTTTCACATGTGAAGCTTCAGACAGCTTTCTTGACTCCCATTGTGGCTTTCATTGTCCTTTGCAAAACAACTCCCCCCCCCTCCCAGAGAGACTCATACCAGCTTTGCTTTTATTTTAGTCTGACTGGGATAATTATGACTTTAAGATCTGTGAACCAGCGTGAAGTTCATCACATAAAGACTTTTCCTCATATCAGTCTGCATGCTGGAAGTCTTTACCTGTTGAACTTGTTTCTGTCCTGCTGTTTAAAAGCACAGAATTCCCCTAGAAAAATTTTAGAGGTGACAAACCACATTAGGAGGTAGCAGAAGATTCATTCAGCTTTTTTTCAGGAGCCAGACTTGGTGATTGGCATCTGGGATGCCCTGCGGCTCTGAGAGGGTCTGTGAAGTGCCAACTCAGGCATTTAGTCACAGATTCTGGCTGGTTTGAGGACTGAGCTCAACATACTGGCTCGTTCTGTGCATCTATTTTTAGCGTTTCTCTTCTTCCTCCGTGCCCAAAAATAATAATGCTGTTTTACCTGAATGGGGATAAAAATAGACTATACTAAGCAACGATCTGGAGGGAACTTGGGAACCAGCCTTTTGACATGCTTTCTATAAATTAAATGGTCCAGTTCCTGAATGTAGGGCTGCAGTCACGCAAGCAGTTTGCACTGATATGGTTGTGTTACCTTTGCGGATTTAAAGAGCACAATCAGACATCTGCCTTCCATCCCCAGTCGTTGGCACCCAGGTCTGGCTCATCCTGGAAGTGGAGTCTGCCGACACTGGGGAAAGTCTGGTCTTTACATATGCCAGCGCTTCCACTCTGCTTTTCCCAATGTCTGAATCCCCCTGTCGCGAACAGATGAGAAATGGGAAGTGTGAACTGTCACTTCTGTCTCAGTCATGGGTTTTTTCCCCCACCCGGTAGGGATGTGCACATAAATGCATATGAGCACGAGCGACCCCCATTGCCTCCATGGTTGAGGTGCCAATAATGTGGATGCTTCAGTGCGGGACCAGCACATGGGGAGGAGCTGCTTCAGGGTGTACTGTCTGGTCACCCCTTCCTGCGATGATCGAAACTGCCACAAATAGAGGCACCGCCAGATCGTGCCAAGCCTCCAGTGTGACCACAGCCTAGGTTAACGTAACAAACTTTCCATTCTAAATCCTCCACCTGGATTCCTTATCTCAGTGCCAGAATCACATGCCCTATTAACTTTGATTCACTGTGTTGTACTGAAGTACTTACCAGTCATCTCTGTTAGTGTGTCAGAACTGCAGGAGTAAACTGCCAGCCTGCCCAGTATGATCAGGCCTTGCTCCTAGGGCTGTGGAAGGAAAGGGCATCAACTTTTAGCTGGAAATGGTAACTTGCAGTCATGCTCCAGGGCTTCCCTGCAAATGACTGGTTGTATGAACTCCTGCTTTACTTAGGAGGTAGGAAGCCAGTGTTCTGAATAAGCAGCTGTTTCTACACAGTTTTTGAGGGTAGTCCGATAAAGAGTATATCACAGTAGACAGTTCGCAGGCTGATTATATTCAATGCCGGCAAGTCCTTAGCTCCTCCTCTTATGTATATTCCCATCAGATTTACCAGCAGAAGGCATTATAGTTTGTTTAAGGCATTTTTAGCCTGCCTTTCTCCTTAAAAAGATGTAAGGTGGATCATATTGATAATAAAGTGCACTATAAAAACCAATGAGAACAATTCCAATCTACACATCCCAAAAGGTATGACTAATTCCAATGATCTGAATTTCAACTTCAGCACTCAAAGCAGGTATCTGGCTACTGGAAGGCCAGTTCTGTCTGACATTGACATCAGAATGCTAATGACATGGGAACTTTCTTGACATGTCAGGAAAGACATTGCTGAAAAAGCTGTGATGCTGGCTATGATGGACCCTGTCCACTTCCCTCCCTCAGAGGCAAGATTTTCCCTCCGTTTTTCTGCCCCTTCACTGACAGAGAAGCCCTGGTAATGTGTCTTCTCCATGAAGAATCTTTGGCTGCCCCACCCTGTGTCAGTAATATATATTGGCTATTTGTTCAGCCCAGGATCCTGAGGGAAAGGATAAGATTATTCTTTTACTTTAAACCATTGAAAATGGCAAGTGGAATGCTTTTAAAATTCAAAAATAACAAATGATTGTATTTAACATTGAGGAAAAAGATCAGGTGAAATCAGGGGTTAAAAATACTGAGGTAAATTAGTACAAGCACAGACTTGTTCTCATATATCAGGCTAATGAGAGATTCTTAAATTATTCACAGTTAGTTGGCTCTAAAACAATTTATCTGTATAATCGCGGACTCTTTTTTGGTGCCCAGAAGGCTGGTACCCAACCCCCTTCTTGTGGAACACCAGTACTCCTCTTGAGTTGTTAACAGACTTTTAGGTCTCTACAGGCAGTTTCTTATCACACCAGACCAGGGATCTCTGGACTCCTCAGAGATCACTCTCCCTGTTTAACTGGGCAAGGAACCTTCTTCTCTCTCTTGAAGATTTATCCCCTTTCCTTTTTGGCTTGAATGGGCATCTTCTCTACTACCCACTTTCTCGCCAAACTTTCCCCCAGTTCTCCTGTCTGTGTTCAGACTGCTCTTAGCTAATGCTGAATTCAGACTTCATTCAGCCAAGGTAGAAATCTGACTTTGTCAGTACTAAACCCTTTTTCTGTCAGGGCTATTCTCAGATGGTCTCAAAACATGCCCCTTCTCAGTTAAGGCAGGAATCTGACTGAATCTCCTCAGCATTCAACTCTCTCAAGACTTTTTTCTGCTCAGCTCATGCTGACCAATCAGATTGCCTTCTGGCTTTGTGAAGAATTAACCCTTCACAGTCCTGTAGCTGTATGTTCAACACTTTTAAGCCTCTTAAAATGTGCACTCTGTCTCACTGGCAGATTTTTATCTGATCTGCCTGCAAAGGAAATGCTTGCAGTAGCCCTAAATCTGTTGAGTGAAGTGCCCTCCCAAAAATATTGAGAAAGGCAATCCGGGAAATATGTGAGTCCTAGGTCAGAATGCATCACTGTAAACTAGACCTCTAAGCAAACAGGCAGTCTAGGCAATAATCTCAGCTTCACTGGAGTACGTGAATAGTGGTTTACAGAGCAATATACGCAAAAGGGAGGTTCCTGCACTTCCCTCTTGCTTGTAAACCGCAAATTCACATATTACAGCAAAGCTGAGATTATATTTAGATGAGAGAAGGACAAAGGGAGAGAATGGCAGGGACCAGCATTTAAAAGATGGCTTCGGTCTCCCAGACGGTCCCTGCTGAGCTCTTCCCTAATTAGCCTGGAAAGGGGTCACAGAGGAGAACTGGCAGCCTCCCCGGGCCCTGACCTCCCTGATTAACACAGACAGTTGCTAATTGCCAAGTACTTTTGGCAAGGCCTGGGCAGGTTTCAAAGGGTCACCCTGGGGCAGCTCCCACGAGGACGGTGTCCTCACAGCGCTGCAGAGCTGCTGCCTGGCGTAACTGGAGCTCCACTCCCAACACCACGCCTGAGCTGGGGTGGCAAAGCCAAGGGGAAAGAAAGAGGCAAGATGACAAGCAGGGGGACAGAAGCCCAGCCCAGAGATGTGGATCAGCCAGTGGAAACAAGGGCAGAGAAATACATACACACACACAGAGAGAGACTCGATCATGTCACCCCTAAGGAGCGGGATCAATGCAAGAAAAATATCACTCTCCCCAAGCACTCCTGTGGGTCTTGAGCAAGTGTGAAATTTTGTAGAGGGCAAGAATCTTGCAAACGGAGGAATGGCTTCCAGCTTCAGGATCACGAGGGTAACGGAAGGTTCACTCTTTGGGAGGGGCACATGGTCTGCAAATATGAAAGCCTGGGTCAACTATTCCAAAAGTTCCCACTTAAAGAGTCACAGATAACAGTGCCTGAGGGCCAGATTGCAACCCATGCCTTGGCTGAGACTTTGGAGGACTGTTGCCATGGCCTGACTAACGGACCTCGATATTTCATCTTCAGTCCCCTGCCTCATCTGCAATAGTACTGTGTTATTACATTAGCTTACTGGGTTGTTGCCAGGACTGGTAGATAATATCTGTGAAGTCCTTTGCACACTTGAAATGTGCTTGAGATTTGAATGCCAACCTCCATGTGGGTCCTGGAGATCTGGAATTATCTGCTCTCCAGATGGCAGAGATCAGTTCCCCTGGAGGAAATGGCAGCTTTGAAGGACAGACTCTATCATGGTCCCTCGCCTCCCCAAATTTCCAAGAATTTCTGTACCCTGAGTTAGCAACCATAGGCCTCCAGATTAGGGTTACCAACCTCCAGGTGATGGCTGGAGATCTCCTGGGATTACAACTGATCTCTAGGTGACACAGAGACCAGTTCACCAGGATAAAATGGTTGTTTTGGATGGTGGACTCTATGGCATTATATCCCATAGAAGTCCCTCCCCAAAGGGTAAAGGTTTCGCTTGCTCAGAAGCTGGTCAAATCTGACTCTAGGGGGTGGTGCTCATCTCCATTTTCAAGCTGAAGAGCCAGTGCTGTCTAAAGATTTCTCCGTGGTCATGTGGCTGGAATGACTAAACACCAAGGCACATGGAATGCTGTTACATTCCCACCGGTGCAGTACCTATCTACTTGCAATTTCTTGCTTTCAAACTGCTAGGTTGCCAGGAGCTGGGACAAGAGACAGGAGCTCTCTCCATGACGTGGCACTCGGGTCGCAGACTGTTGAGCTACCAACCTTCCGATCTGCAACTCAGCATCTTAACCTCTGAGCCACCGTACCATGCAGTCCAGGAAAAGTGGAATAAAGTTTTGGAATAAATCATAAATAAGCTACCTATATAGTCTGGAGATCAGTTGTAATTCCAGGGGATCTCCAGTCTCCACCCTATTTCTAGAACACCCTCTACAATGGGATCCTGCTTTCTAGAACATCTCCTAAGCAGTGTTCCCTCTAAGCTGAATTAGTGTGAGCTAGCTCACAGTTTCTTAGCCTCCGGCTCACACATTTTGGTCTTAGCTCAGGAAGGATGGCTCCAGAGCAAACTAATTTATGCAGTAGCCAAATTGCTCGCTCACAGCTTTAAGGCCAGTAGCTCGCAAAGTAGAATTTTTGCTCACAAGATTCCACAGCTTAGAGGGACTGTTGCTCATAAGTGCCTGATTAATGTGCTGTGTTCTTCAGTATAAGAAACACGGGTGCAGATGAGCTCCTGGCCATGGAGCAGCTAATAATTGGTCCACTTCACCTACTGACTGTGGGTTCTCCTCAGTTCCTGCCCATGCGGTGCCTGATTTGGATGAGGACCATGATCATGTGGAGAAGGAGTTTCCTTCAGCCTTCGCCTCTCTGTGCTGTGATATTTTCCCAGCCTGATATAGTCCCAGGGAAGGAACAGTTTGGGGAAACCTTTGTGTTCTGTAGGAATCCCATGGACAGCAAGCCAACAGATGCTGGGGTCACCTGATGTTGTAGGTTGTCCACAGCTTCCTGATATTCACGTTGTGGTTGCTACAGTCCTGTGGTGGTGTGTGCAGGAACACCGTGAGCCCCAAGGAAATCACCCTTTCTAGAAGTGTGCTGCCGAGGTGTTGGCAAGCCTCAATGAAAGAGAATAGGGTTGTCTTCCCATCCACAGAGAAGGGACCTACAACAGGAAGATGGGTTTGGCTGGAACATCAGCTCCACCTCTGTGCCATTTCCCTCCCCCCTCTCCTAAGCCTGCCTTCTCTGTCCAGACACTGAGTGCTGGAAGCAAGCAGTAATTCTCTGTGGCTGCCGTGTGAGCAGAGCCGTGTGTCAGACTCTTGCCCTGGCTGTGATGGAGTGTTCTCATTACAGCAATGCCCTCCCCAGCCTCTGAAGAGTTTCCCCAACTTCAATTACTTAAAGGTACTCCCGTTCCAGACATTGGTTCCCTCCACCTCCTGGAGCACATATTGCTTAATGCAATACTCGCTACCAAAAGCACCATTAAGGTGCCCAGAGGTGTTCACCAGAATGTGTCAGTGATGTCCGTTGTACTGCAAGCAGTGGCTGGAAACGGAACAAAGGCATTCCAGGGGACCCGGGAATGGGAATGCAGACTCTCTTCCTCCCCCCTCCCCCCTCACTGTGAGCAGCAGGGCCAAAAGAAGAAGTGCAAAAGAGAATCTCTTACTACAGCAGGAAGAGAGAGGATATTGCCTGTCTGCAAACAAGCAGATACCAACTGGGGGCTTGTTGGGGGGGGGGGTGTCCCTAAATGTTTGTGAAAAGTGATATGCATATGGCCAAAGACAGATCCCAGAAGCATTATACTCAACCAGCCTTCCCACTCAGCAATTCTTAGCAGCTATCTCGGGCAGTTTCTGTAACAGACAATATTGTTTCTTTAGAGGCTGGCACAAGGGGGGATCTTTTCCCTTAGAATAGAATCACAGAGGTGGGAGGGGTCGTACGGGCCATCTAGTCCAACCCCTGCCCAATGCCTAGAGCATCCCTGACAAGTGTTTGTCCAGCCTCCGTTTAAAGTCTGCCAGTGAGGGGAAGCTCACCACCTCCCTTGGCAGCTGAATCCACTGTTGCACAACTCTTACTGTAAAATGGTTTTTCCTAATATCCAGCTGGTACCTTCCCGCCCTTTTTAAACCCATTACTGTTGAGTCCTATCCTCTGCTGCCAACAGGAAAAGCTCCCTGTCCTCCCCTAAGTGACAGCCCTTCAAATACTTAAAGAGAGCAATCATGTCCCCCCCCCCCCAACTTCCTCTCCTCCAGAGTCCAGACTAAACATTCCCAAGTCCCTCAACCTTTCCTCATAGGGCGTGCTCCCCACGCCTCTGATCATCCTCATCACTCTCCTCTGCACCCACTCCATTCTGTCCACATCCTTTTGGAAGTGAGGCCTCCAGAACTGCACTCAATATTCCAGGTGCGACCTGACCGATGCAGTGTACAGCGGGATTATGACATCTTGTGATTTGGATGTTATGCCTCTGTTGATACACCCCAGGATATCATTAACCTTTTTGTGTCACTGCATCACACTGACTGCTCATATTTAACTCCGCCCGTACCCCAAGATCTTGTTCACACACCCTCTAGGGCTGTGTTGACATTGTGTTCTCCTCTTGCCTATATGACTCCAAGACATGAAGTGTCCCTTCAGAAATAACACATAAGGCTTTCATTGAGATGCTAGTTGGGATCCCTGAGGCCCAGAGGCAGAAACTGATTGAGAAAGCTGTAAGGATGGGAAGAAGAATGGATCCCCCACTAGAGCACAGCAAGCTAGTGGTTGCCTTTGAGCACATTTAGAATGCATTGTCTTCACTAATGACCGACACACATCTTCCCCTCCCATACATACACCTACAACGAGACTTCTAGGCATAATTGATTTGTGGAACTCTCTACTACATGATATATTGATGGGGACTAGTGTGATGAGGCTTTAAAAGGAGATTTGACAAGTTAATGGGGAATAGGTCACTCCTTGGCTATCAGCCATGATGGCTCAATGGAACCTCCATGTTCAGTGGTAGTGAATGTCATGTCTGAGTTGTTTCGACCTCTGTACTCTGCTGCTGGTAGGCTTTCCAGGGGCCTCTGGATGATAAAGCAGAACGCCAGCCTACAGGGCTCTTTGGTGAGATTCAGCATGAATCTTACCTTTGCATCTGTTTTAAATACTTGAATGCTGGCTCACATCAGAAAAGCTACACACAACTAAAATCTAAACCCCAAACAGGCAGAGTTAAAATGATAAAACAGAAATGAAATGCCATGAGGAAGAACAGCTGCAAGGCTTGCCAGCTGCAGCTGCCATAGGACTGGGGATAAAGTGGCTAAATTTTGTAACCGGCTTCTGCTCTTTGAACAAAAGTCTGAACTGCAGACATTTGCAGCTGATGATGTTCATCTCCATGCCAGGAGAAGTATCCCCTGCTCATTTCTGTACATCCAGTTGCTGTGCAAGCAACAGCAGCATCAAATTATTGTGAAAGGCACAAGCCCTTCGCCATCTGGGACCAACATATCTTCGGGACCGCCTCTCCTGGCATACCCCCACCCCCTCAAAGAGTATTATGCCCCTTAGGCAATAGCATGCTGACAGGTCAGGGGCCAAAAGCCATTCGCCTGGCCTCAACTCAAGCTGGAGCCTTTTTGGCAATTCTGCCTGCTCTATGGCATTCGCTTCCAAGTGAGATCTAGACCCCCTGGGACTTAGCTCAGTTCTGCAGGACCTGTAGTAAAATGGAACTGTGTCGCCATGCGTATGGGTGAGACCAGGGAGTTTTATTTTATTTATATGCTGCCCTCTGCTTTCCCCGGGAACAATGCAACAGTTTCTATGCCATCTGGTTAATTGTTTGACTTTGTATATATAGTTTCAATTGTTTTAAATTGCTTATTTATGCTGTAATCCACTCCGAGCCCCACAGTCCTGGGGGAGAACGGAATAGAAATCGAACCAAGAAACAAACAAAGAAAGAGCAGGCCGCACCCTTTTTTCTCATCAGTGGACAAGACTGGCTGGGGCGCCACTTGCTGTTAAGCAGCATCTCTTCCTAACTCCATTCCTCTGGCTGGTGGTTGCCAGAGTCCATTTTCGAGTGCCCTACATAACCTACTGAAGCCCACGACAATAGATTCGCAGAGGCATTCATTTGGAGAGCAGCAGGGTCTTGCTGGAGAGGCACTGAAGTCTCTGTTGCATACATTTCAAACAGTTAGGGAACAATCAGGCAAGGTTTTTGTGCTGGTACCGGGTCTGACCAGCCTGTACTACAGCAAAGTATGGAAGATCCTTGATCTATTGTGTTTCTTCTGAAGTCCTGGATCCTTAGTACAGACAAAGAAGAAATGATAATCAACAGTGACTCTTAAAAGCCAGATAAAAATGGAGATATAAAAGGAAGCTTGAGGTGTTAGGATGACATTTCCTTATTGCAGGCTCACAGTAAAAAAAAAAAAAATCTACCTGTGCAGAGAGTAACCACTGAAATAGAGTTCCTTGATGCAGTGAACATTCAGTGGATAGAAAATATTTTGGATTTTTAAAAGCTTAAGTGGGTTATTCACACTGGTACAGGAGGGCCCCAAACTTTTCCCACCACTAACCATTCCCGTGGCGATTTCCTGTTTTCTCTCGCCACCCTCATATACCTGGTTCTGGAGCAGACTTGGATGGCGTGCAGATTCTTTTCTGTACATATCCTTTATTTAAAATATTTTCATGTTGCCTTTCCACTCAGTGAATGATTTTGTCTATAGTAGAAATGTCTTAGCATAGGATTTCTTCCCTTCTCTCTGTGTTTCTCCTTTCAGCTGTCGCTCACCACTGTTTTGATTCCTTCCCTCCCTTTCACAATAAAAACGAAGGAACACTGAGAATAGAGAAAATGGGGTGCAACCACAAAAGAAATTAGGGCAATCACCCAGTGGTGAATCATGACCCCCACCCCACCCCACCCACACCCACTGAGGGCCACTTCTCTAATCCGTCACTTACACGTCCCCATTCTTTGGGTTCACTTTCATCTTCCTCCCTTCCAGCAGTGATGGAGAGGTCTAATGTGAGCAGCAGAGCTGACATCAAGCCAGGGCTCAGCTCCTTTGCAGGGCTGGCCATTCCTCCTCTGGTTGTGAAACTGAGTCTTTGGTCCCAACTGTCAGATGAGGTTGGGAGGTCACCTACGCTGGCTACTTTTCAGGAGAGCCCACAAGGCCCGCCTCACACACAGGGCTTGTTGTTCAGGGTGATTAAAGGCTGTATCAAGATCCCATCTGAAATTAATCTGATGTTGGCTGGTGATATATAGTTGACATTGATGACTTCTGTCTTTCCTCGTTTACGTTTTTTCTGCAAAAGTTGGCTTTTATTAGCCACTGTGAATCTTTGACATACAGAAATATTCAAATAAACAAACCACTTTGTTTCTGTTCTACTTTGGATCTGATAGACACACTTAGTTCTCACTGGATTCTGACTGCTACATTGGTAGAGAGTGCCATCAAGTAATAGTTGCAGGGTTGCCAGGCTCCAGGTGGTGGGTGACGATCTCCTGGAATTAGAACTGACCTCCAGATAACAGAGATCAGTTCCCTGGGAGAAAATGGCTGCTTTGGAGGGTAGACTCTGTGGAATTATACCCTGCTAAGGACCCTCCCCATGCTTCACCTCCAAATAGGGTTGCCTGCTTTCAGGGACCCCGATCAGCCAGCCCGGATCTGGCTGGCAGGGGAAACCCTGCCCCCAAAGTGCCACATTCATGCCAATGTGCCCAGTTCAATGACATCACCTGGAGGGGATGTCATCACGCAGGGCACATTGCAGGTGGGATGCTCTATCATTTGAGGAAAAAACTCTATGGCTTTACCATAGAGTTTTTCCTCGAATGATAGAGCGTCCCCCTGCAACATGCCCTATGTGATGACATCACTTCTGGCTGACGTTATTGTGGTGCATCCACAAAGTGCATGCGCCAAAGTACTCCCAGGGTGAGAGAGGGACACACATACCCCGCTGCCGGCAGTCAAGTAAGACCTGGCAACCCTACCCCAAAATCTCCAGGTATTTTCCAAACCAGAGCTGGCAAGCCTATATGGCGACCCCATAGGGTTTTCAAGGCTAGAGAAGTTCAGAGGTTTGCTATTGCTTGCTTCTGTGAAGTGACCCTGGACTTCCTTGGTGCTGGTCTCCTATCCAAGTACTAACAAGGACCGACCTTGCTTAGCTTCTGAGATCTGGTGAGACTGGGGTAGCCTAGATCATCCAGGTCAGGCAATTGCTACATTATTCTTACTTTATGTTTTTATGCACCTTCCACTGTGACCTGCTGTTTTAAAAAATCGTATTACTTCTAAATCATCAATATTAGATATACTTATTTTTATGCTTTTTAAAAACTGGTCTATATCATTATGGCTTGTAAGATTTTATGCTGCTGGTTGATTAGTTTCTAGTCGTTACTGTTTCTTTTTACTGCCATGATTTAATGTTTTAATATTAGATATTTATTGTTTTTGTTGTTAGGATCTTTTCTGTTATAATCTGCCTCAAGAAACCACAGACTGCAAGTGCAGGGCATAAATCACCCAATAATTATCCACCAAATTAGATCAAATCAAGCCGAGTGTCCTAAGCTGAGTTAGCCAAGTGCCATAAACTGAGGAAGCACATCTTGAACTCAGACATTTTCAGCATTGACTTTCTAACCTTGCCCTGATACCTGGGATCTCATTATTGAGGGTTCTGGGGGATGAGGATTCTGCTGTGTGCACAACAGTTTCCATTTAAGCAACAGCCCTATTCTTTGCCCAACCAAAAATTCATACACAAACAACACCCATGGTTTCCAAAGAGACAAATTTCCTATGCATAATTCCAGAGGAGCAGACCATAAGTTTAAAATAAATAATGCACACCAGTTGCATTTACACTTTTAAGTTTACACCATGTGCACCATGTCAAGCTCTATCTATCTATTTATCTTACCATCCCCAAGTTTGGGGTGGGGGATCCCCTGCTTTTGTGGGCTCCCCCCCAAGAAGGGATGTAGATACATTAGTGACATGGGGGGGTGCTCTGTTTTTTGGGTAAAACTCTATGGTTTGTGAGCAGTTTTAAGAAGAAGAGGAGAAGGAGGAGGAGGAGGAGGAGATTGGATTTGTACCCCACCCTTCACTACCCAAAGGAGTCTCAGAGCGGCTTACAAACTCCTTTCCCTTCCCCTCCCCACAACAGACACCCTGTGAGGTAGGTGGGGCTGAGAGAGCTCTGACAGAACTGTCCTTGAAAGAACAGCTCTGACAGAACTATGGCTTCCCAAGGTCATCCAGCAGCTGCAAGTGGAGAAGTGGGGAATCAAACCCGGTTTTCCCAGATTAGAGTCCGCGCACTTAACCATTACACCAAACTAGCATGCCATAGAGTTTTGCCCCAAAACCAGAGCATCGCCCCCAACATGCCTACGTTACTTCTGGGTGACGCACAACATCATTTCTGGTGACATCAGCACATCGGGGGTGACACTTCCGGCTCCTGGAGCATCCCCTCCATCCCCCCCCCACATCTGGAAGAGACCTGGCAGCTGGCAAACCTACTGTCTGTCTGCCTGCTATCCCTGCTCAGCAGACAGATCTGACAAAGACTGGTGGATTTCAGATTTCAACATATTCTATGTTTTCATTTTCAAGCCACGATGCAGCGGGACATTTTCCAACACACCACCACCCACAGTCACCCTGTATCCCTGGAATCTCTGTGTTACTCTGCGGCAACAAAAACAAACAGGAGCCTTGTGGTACTTTAAAGACGAGCAAGTTCTTATCCTAGCATAAGTTTTCCTTGCCTAAAGCCCCTTTAATTAGATGCACAAATATCCTTGGGAAACAGTGATCAAGAGGGTTAGGCGAGGAGGCAGCACGCAAACGGTTAATCCAACAAGAGGCAATGAGCTAAGTCTTGTGCTGAGCTGGCACTGGTCAGAAAGTCAATTTGCTAGCTGCCTCCCCAGGCCCCAAAGTGCCGCCCTTTTATATACTTCCCATCCCCTGAGTTGGGCAGCAGTGACCAAGCTGCTGGAAATTACTTTGTGGCCACTGCTAATGGGCTTCCAAGTGCAGGGAAAAGAAACCACAAGGTGGGGTGAAGTGGGGGAAGGGAAGGCTGCAGAGCCAGGGGAGGGAGAGCAGGTACTTCATTCGCTGCCTGCAGTCTGTAGCTTCCTGCAGTTCCTCCAACTCCCAATGTCACAATAGCAATAGCTCTTCTCAAGTGTATTGTACAATCCAAGATGGCTGCCGGATACTTTGTTTCAAGGGAAATTTCTTACTTTTCAAAGATTGTTCCTTTTTTTGCAGCAAATAATGGGCATCCCTAAACTTTGTCCAGGTACATAGAATCTCTGAAACAGAATATATTTTTGATACGGTTCCTAGTTTCTAAATTTCATAGCCCAGCTTACTATCAGTCTTGCAGGTTGAACAGTCTGTCTTGCATTTCCTTGCCCTTCTTAGGGTTGCCAAGTCTGGGCTGGAAAATACCTGGAGACTTTGGGGGTAGAGCCAGGAGAGGGTGGGGTTTGGGGAGGGGAGGGCCCTCAGCAGGGTACAATGCCATAGAGTCCACCCTTCAAAGCAGCCATTTTCTCCAGGGGAGCTAATCTCTGTCAGCTGAAGATCGGTTGTAAAAGCAGGAGATCCCCAGGCCACACCTGGAGGCTGGCAACCCTAGCCCTTCTCCACTGACCAAGCTAGGGTTACTCACTTCTTCTTTTTTTGTTAACTAACCCTTGCTTGTTAACTAACCCTTGCATTAACAGCACTGTGATCCACCATCAGTAACAGGCAGATAAATACTGAGCATTCTAGTAGCTAGAGAGCTGGACTGGGGAGTCACAGGTTCAGATCCTTGTTCAGCCATGAAGCTCAGTAGGTGACCATGAGCCACTGATCACTAACATACCTCACAGTCAGGCTCAGTGTTTGCCGCCCTGAGGTCCTTTGTGTGAAAAGAATGTGATGGATGAAGCTTCACCTGCTAATTACTGCGGATGAAGCTGGAGGTAAAGACACAAGAGCAGACCTGTCTGTTTTTTTCCTGACCAGCTGATAACTCTAACCCAAGCCTTTGCTATTTGCAAGCCATTTTCTTCCTAACAATAGTAAGGAAGTTATAAACCTAAATGCTCACAGTGGACAAATAGTTTTAGTCACGCTTGCATATCATGGTGTGGTGCACTGCAACCAATGTTGCCATCTCTCTTCCTGACAAAGGTGCCTGTGCCTCTTAAGAACTACATGAGAGGAAACTGAAATATGACTGGGACAGTTTTTCTTATAGTGCATCTTCTTGGTAGGCAAATCTGCACCTGTTCAGTTTTCGGCCGTGCTGTTGCTGAAAGTTAAAACCTCAGAGCCTTGTTTAGGAATGCTAAAGTAGGCCCTCTGGCCAAAGAGGCATGTGGCAGTTTTAGTATTTGTCCAGCTGAGATCCAGAGTTGAGCTCAGTTAACTCTGTCTGGGCTGTCACAGGGCAGCGATCAGCACGCCCAAGCAGGGTCTGGAGGACAGTGCTGTTATGTCCCAGTGTGGCGATGCATGCCAGCACTAGGCATTGGCCATTGTGTGAGACTAACAGTCCCAGCTCCTGCCAACCTAGCAGTTTGAAAGCAAGAAATTGCAAGTAGATAAATAGATACCACTTTGGTGGGAAGGTAACAGTGTTCCGTGTGCCTCGGCATCTAGTCATGCCGGCCACATGACCACAGAGACATCTTTGGACAGTGCTGGCTCTTCGGCTTGGAAACGGAGATGAGCACTGCATCCCTAGAGTCGTATTCGTCTGGCTTCCGAGCAAGGGAAACCTTTACCTTTTCTTACTGTCAGGAATGATGGCGTTATAAAGGATCAAGCTGCTGTCCCACATCCCAGTTGTCCTCCTTTTAACACATCTAGATATCCTTCATCTCTCTGGCTGCAAGGAAGTGCCTCCAGGATGCTACTGGCCCTGTATGCAGCATAACAGGCTTTCTAACACACGTGTGTCATTATGGAAGTGCTTCACCCACATATTCCCCACATCCCAGCACAAGAAACTAAAACCCAGGAATTGCATATTTTGGGACAAAATTGGTTCCAACTTTAGTAAAGGTAAAGGTTTCCCTTGCTCAAAAGCCAGTCGAATCCGACTCTAGGGGGCGGTACTCATCTCCGTTTCCAAGCTGAAGAGCCAACGCTGTCCAAAGACATTTCCATGGTCATGTGGACGGCATAACTGGACGCTGAGGTGCACAGAACTCTGTTCCCCTCCCACCAAAGTGGTAACTATTTACTTGCAATTTCTTGCTTTCAAACTGCTAGGTTGGCAGGAGCTGGGGCCAGAGACGGGAGCTCACTCCGTCACGTGGCACTCAGGTCTTGAACTGCTGAGCTACCAACCTCCCGGCCTGCAGCTCAGCGCCTTAACCTCTGAGCCACCATGGCCCCTATGTGCCAACTTTACTTCCTCATAAATTACTCCCAAAGTTCTGGCACCTCATGATCAGACTAGACTTTATACCGGCTTAGTACTCCTGGGTGATGTGCATCTTGGTCACACTGGATTTTTTTTTTTTAACATGCAGGGAAATGTCAACCATCCTGTATAGTCATCTATACTAGTCTGGACATGAATAAGTGCAGTGTCAGCAGGTGGTTCAACGTATTGCCCTGACTGGCAGTTGTGGATAGGAAACAGGTATTTCTTGGTGCGAGGGCTGTGTGTCCCCATCAGTTCTGGTGCATAACCTTTTGTCCCATGCCAATCCTGCTAGTCTGTGGGTGCTCAGTGCTCTAATTTAAGAGAGTCACTGGCAAATGCATTCATGTGGAAGCACGCAGCATAAGGTTATATAGAAGAGGCTACAGCTCAAAGCTGGAGCACATGCTTTGAATGCCATAGGCCCCGCGTTCAGTCTTTGCATCTCTTTGTTGAAGGATCTCAGGCCACGGGTGTAGCAAAAGACTTTTCTCTGCCTGAGAGCTAGAGGAGCCACTGTCAGTCAGAGAAGCCAGTCTAGGCTGAATAGACCAAAGGTCCATTTGTCATATCCTACAAGAAAGTATGCTTTGATTGAAGAAGAGCTGGTAGTGGTTAGAGGAGGACCTGGAACAACCAGGTTCAGATACTTGCTCTGTTGTGGCAACTTGCCAAGTCACACTCATGTCACACTCTTTCAGTCCTAACCAATCTCCCAGGATAGTTTTTGTGAAGATAGGGTGAAGGAGATGAGAATGTGATGTGATATGCTGGTTTGGATCTCCACTGGGGTGAAAAGCAGAGTGTCCTTTTTAAGAAGACTATCATTTGAGGTGGTTGGGCCTCTTCTGGCGAGAATGCAAAATCCAGAGGACTAGAATCAAGGAGGAAGGATTGGAGAAGGTGCTGGGGGGTCAGGCATTCAGTCTCTCCAGTACAAACCCTACACTGAGATTTTGGAACGCCACATTTTCTCTAATTCATTGACATAACAGCATTGGGGGGGTCTATTGGCCTCATATTAGTTATGTACAAACCCAAGGAAATGAGCTGTTGGGAGACTTGGGGGTTACAAATTACCTCATCTTAGCACCCAACAGGGCAGTCCTATGCAGAGTTACTCCAGTCTAAGCTAAACGATTTCAGCAGGCTTAGTCTGGAGTAACTTCCTATAGGATTTCACTGCAATTACCTGGTTGTGCAAGATCTATATGCTTCCCGCTTTCAACCCAAGGGCTGATTTGTTTAGTATCTCTCTCAAAACTCTTCTGTTTGTAAGGAGCATGTTAGTGGTGGGGGGAGATTAGTGTCAGAGGACAGGAGTTTCCAAGTAGGGAACTACTCACTGGATCCGAAGCAAGCCAGCACTTTGGGACAACGGAAAGGTTCTTTCCTTCTCCTCCCTGCTGAATTCTCCTGCATCTTCCCGTTCTAGACACAAACACACATACGGAACAGCTGCGAAGGGCTGGAACAGGCAGCAGCATGCTGGGAGCAGGAAATGATCTGGCACCGGCCACCGGCCAGGCTTTTGGAAGCACTGGTCAGGAGGGAGGGGGAGGAGAGATGCTTGTCCTTCCTTCGGTAGCTCCCAACCCCAACACAGATACCAAGGAAGCGGATGAATTATTAAGCAGGCCCTGTCCTAGGCGTCTGGGTCTGACTTCTGCGCTGCCAAAGGCTGTTTGCGAACACACACCAGCCATCAGGCTGCACTGGCAAGTGAACAGCTGCTCAGTGATAACTCCCAACTTTGGAAAACTGAAGCTTTTGGAGCCAGGGAGACGCTGGATTTCGGATGCTCAGTTTGGAGAAGCTTTGGGGTCCCAGGAGCTGCCTGGGTGCAGCCAGCTGGCAACTCATCCCGTCACTTCCTCTTCCGCATCCCTCAATTCTATCTCTCCCCATTTTTCTGTCTCTTGGATGCTTCTTGTATTCCTCATCCCTTCCTCGCTTCCTTTGCTGGACCTCTCCATGCCTGTCCCATTTCTCCTGTAAGTTCCCCCTCTCACCTCTCTCGCCTTCCTTCCTCCTGTGCCTTATCCTCTTCCAAACTGTCCATTCCTTCCACCCCCACCCTCTTGTGATCACCGGCACCCTTCTTTTCTGTCCTTCCCCCTTGCTATCTGTCTTTGATTTCCAACACTGAAAAGTCCTTGTGGAGCACCTCCACTAGCCAGCTGAGGACTACCTCAAAGGGGCCCTGGTGGGGCAAGATGCCCATCCAGATATTCTGCACCATTTCCTTCACTCCAAATCAAGAAAAGAACATAGTCAAGGATGCAGCTGAGAGTAATGGTGACAAGTTCCTCTACAGCCGACATGAAGTGGAAGACATGGAGGTGGACTACGAAGATGCAGCAGAACTGGAGGAGAAGGAAGAAGGTGCTCCAGATTTGATAACCTTTGCCAACAGCTGCACCTTGCATGGGGCCAGCCACATCTTTGTGGAGAGCGGCTTTGGGGTGCGCCAGGCACTCTGGACTGGTGCATTCCTGTTCTCACTGTCCATTTTCCTGTACCAGGTGGTTGGGCGAATATTCTACTATCTGGAGTATCATCACATAACACAGCTGGATGAACAGGAGAGCTCCCAGATGACTTTCCCGGCCGTCACTTTCTGCAACTTCAACCGCATTCGTGTCTCTCAGCTCACCTATAGTGACCTGTTATATATTTCCCCACTTGTGGGCTATGACGATTTTCCTTTGGAAGAAGGATTCCCTCTGGTCCCACCTGCCTTTGAGACCCCCGATGAACCTCTGAATTTGTATAACTTTTTTGATAGGAACAGCCATCAGCTTGAGGACATGATGCTGACCTGCAAATACCGTGGCGAGCCCTGCAGGCCTGACGACTTCTCCATGGTGAGTGGTTTCTGGGTCGGTCCTAGTGCCAGCTTTTTGAAGGTCCCTGGGATGGACTGTGGCTCAGTGGCAAAACACATATGCTTTGTATGCAGCAAGTCTTAGGTTTGGTCTCTGGACATAAGGGATCTCAGGTAGCGGGAGCTGGGGATATTTCTTTGCCCGAGACCCTGGAGAGCTGCTGGTGATGGTCAGTATATAGACAATACTGAGGTGGATGAATCAATGGGCTGCCTTGGTATAAAGCAGCTATGTGTATTCAGCCGGAAGGAGAAGGAAAGAACCTATCTGTTGTCCCAAAGTGTTGGCTTGCTTCAGATCGAGTGAGTAGTTCCCTACTTGGAAACTCCTATCCTCTGTCACTAATCTCCCCCCACCACTAACATGCTCCTTACAAACAGAAGAGTTTTGGGAGAGATACTCCCCATGGCAGTTCAGTCCAGGACAGGACTAGCTGCCACGCATACAGCTAACCCTCCCAAATTTTTGTTAAGCTTCAGCTTTAGGATGTAAAATAGAGACCAGCAAAGACCAGTGTAAGTACCAAGCCAATTTTGGTGTTTAAGGCAAAGCAATCTAAATGCTGCCCCTGTGCTAAAGGAAAAAAAATATAATAATGAACAATTCCCACGCTTCTGCCTTTTAATGGTACCCTGGAATCTTCAGTCTGAGGTGGACTAGCTCACACTAGTCTTGCTAGAGATTTTAAGCTCAGGAGTCTGTACCAAAGTTTATCCTGACTGCCTGTTTAGACTTAAGAAGAAAATTCCCTCCTAGCCCAAATCTACCTGTTGGGGTGTGGATATTTCCTTTAGAAAGGTGTTTCTCCTTTATGCAGCAATTCCAGCTGGCTGAGGACTTCTACCTCTCTGCCTAGGAAACCGGCCCCAATGATCAGTCCTTCATGGGCTATATTGATCCCTCATTGAATGCATCTGCCAATTAATCACTGTAACTGACCCATTCATTTATTAAGCGTAGTTTTGGAGTTTTTAAAAGTGATTTCCAGTTGCCTGTGCCTGATGTCATTCCCCATACAAGGTGACTCAGTCCTTCAAATGCATCATTTCGGTGTGCCTGTATAGATCTCGTTTCAGGTTTGAGCAATGTGTTGGAGAGGATTTTCCTTATATCAAATTATTTGTGTTATTTGGCAAAGGGTAACAGCTACCTTCGATGAACAGCCCCATACCATCAGCAGTGTCAGAGAAAACGTAATATATATGGTAATCAGGTGGAAGCAAGAGAGTTAATAAGCTAAAAAAAAATAAATACTTTAATCGGTGGACAAGCAAAGTTATTTCCACTGGGACCTGCTAGGGCAAGTTTGCTGTTCAAGGTACAGGAGAAGAGACAATAAAAAGATGGCAACCCTGTGCAGCACAACGGAGAGGAAATTTAAACATATTTATACATTTCGGGTCATTTTTAAATACACAGGAGCTTTACCAGAAAAAAAGCTGGCAACTTTACCAACCTGCTTGTGCTTATTGGTTGCATATAGGGAATGACTGCCCATTGAAAGGCACAGAGACCCCATCTTTCTGCCAGGTCCTGGGTCTGCTGGGTGCAAGCTTGGTGAGTTAGGGTCCACCAGGGCATGATTTTTAGCAAGCTGGCTCAGCTTCAGCCTCAGATAGCAATGGAGGAGGGTTTTTTTACAAGCACTCTATTCCCCCTCCTCGGCTCGCAGTAGCCCAGCTGCACTTCCAGTGTTTCTGGGTCTCACTCACACTCTTCCTCCTACCACCAGGCTCTCCAATCCCCCCCTTTCCTGGGTCAGACTCGAGTGACGGGCATCCCTTGTGCCCAGTGGACACCTTCCCCCGGCCCCACCCTCCTGCCTTACCCTCTGGGGTGGGGCTGCTGTCCCAGCCTACAACTTCCCTTCCCTACTGCCGCACTCCTTGCTGCTGGTGCTCCTGTTTCCTTCCCTGTCATTGTCCTCTCTGCACTCAACCCCCACTCGAGGGAGGTGGGGTCCACCTCCCTCCCTCCTGCCCTGAGTGAGAGATGTCTCAGCAGCACTGGCCACACACACACACACACACACACACACACACACACACATTCCTGGAGCCTCAACACCTGTTTCCTCACCAGATGGCCATCCAGTCTCCTTCTTGGCTGGTAAGTACGGGGGTGCAGGTGCCACTGCCAGACACACACATACCGGTTTGCAACTGCGTGGGGGAATCCGGAGGTTCAGACATCTGGGGCATGCAGTTGGTGTTGAGATGGTGATGCCTGGCCTGATAGTGCACTGTGAACCTGAAAGGCAAAAGGAGAGATACCACCATATGACATGGTTATTGTGATCCCTCATTTGCTCTAACCATTGTCCTGGAGCATAGTCTGTTACCAAAATAAATGGATTATTGTCTAGATAATATTGCAGGGTTCCCAAGGCTCATTTAGCAGCTGGGGCTTCTTTCTTGATGGTTGTGCAACACGTCTTGGGTGGTTGCAGCTTCTGACTTAGGAACATGATTTGATATCCTTGCCTCTCCCACTCCTGAGAGAGTACCGCCCCGAGGCCCAACTCCAACGCATCTGTTTGCAAAATGAAGGGGCAATCAAAGTCTGCCTTGTCATGTTGTGCAGGCTTGTTGTGTTGGATGGATTGAGGCATAACTTCCAGAAGGCAGCTTATCACAGAGAGGTCCACTGCAGATGCTTTGGGAGGCCCTTCTTCAAGCAATCAGTTAGGGGGTGGTTTGAGTTGTGTGGTGTGGGATGAAGCGGCTATAGTACCAAGTAGCCCCAGGAACCTCCTTAGGTGATGTTTGGTTAGGGGTTGAGGGCACTTTCTTAGCATTACCACTTTTTTTGGCAGTGGCCAGACCTGACCCTCTCCTACCATGAAACCCAAATATTTTAACTCCCAGAGCCCAAATGACTTTTTGAGAGGTTGGCTTTGAGTCCAGCCCAGTCTAGGGTTCTGATCACTGTCTCCAGATGTTGCATGTGTAAGGCCCAGTCAGGGCTAAATAAAATTATATCATCAATGAAGCTGGCAGCAAATGTGTGGCATCCTGCCAGAACCATTTCGATGAGTTGCTGAAAGGTGGGTGCTGCCCCTTGCATCCCAAACAGCAGTTTTCGAAGCTGGAATAAGCCCTGGGGTGTGGCAAAGGCTGTTTTCTCCCATTTTTCTAGCCACACTGGAACCTGCCAATAACCTTTGGTCAAGTTGAGGGCTGACAGGAACTGGGCCGTGCCTAGGTGGTCCAGCAGGACATCAGCAGGACATCACCCATGGCATCGGGTAGGCATCAAAACAGGCCACTTTATTCAGCTCATAAGAACATAAGAGAACAAGAGAAGCCAATGTTGGATCAGGTCAATGGCCCATCCAGTCCAACACTCTGTCACATGGTGACCAAAAATACCAGGTGTCATCAGGAGGTCAACCAGTGGGGCCAGGACACTAGAAGCTTTCCCACTGTTGTCTCCCCCCCAAAGAACCAAGAATACAGTGTATCACTTGCCCCAGACTGAAAGTTCCTATCTATACCTTATGGCTAATAGCCACTGATGGACCTCTACTCCATATGTTTATCTAATTCTCTCTTGAAGCCCTCCATGTTTGTAGCCACCACCACCTCCTGTGACAGCAAATTCCATGTGTTAATCACTCTTTGGGTGAAGAAGTACTTCCTTTTATCTGTTCTAACCTGACTGCTCAGCAATTTCATGGAGTGCCCACGAGTTCTTGTATTGTGAGAAAGGGAGAAAAGGACTTCTTTCTCTACCTGCTCTATCCCATGCATAATCTTATAAACCTCGATCATGACACCCCTCAGCCGTTGTTTCTCCAAGCTAAAGAGCCCCAAGCACTTCAACCTTTCTTCTTAGGGAAAGTGTTCTAATCCTTTTATCATTCTAGTTGCCCTTTTCTGCACTTTTTCCAATGCTATAATATCTTTTTTGAGGTGTGGTGACCACAACTGTACACAGTACTCCAAATGAGGTTGCACCCCATTGATTTATACAGGGGCGTTATGATACTGGATGATTTGTTTTCAATTCCCTTCCTAATAACCCCCAGCATAGCATTGGCCTTTTTCATTGCAGTAGCACACTGTCTCAACATTTTCATTGAGTTATCTACTATGACTCCAAGATGTGGAGCTACAATTCTGAGCTACAATTCAAAATCTTGGTCAGTCTCCGCCAGTTCGGACCCCATCAATGTGTATTTATAGTTAGGATTTTTGGCTCCAATGTGCATCACTTTGCACTTGGCCACAATGAACCCCATTTGTCACGTTGATGCCCACTCACCCATCCTCAAGAAATCCCTTTGGAGTGCCTCACAATCCTCCCTGGTTCTCACCACCCTGAACAACTTCGTGTCATCTGCAGATTTAGCCACTTCACTGCTGTAGTCCATGCAGAAACGGGATTAGCATCAGATCAGACTCCACCAAACACTACGGGATGGCTGTATGACCCGTAAGCGCAGCATCTCTGAGTCTCATGTTCCATTTTGGCCCAACATTTCTGGGGGACCGGTTGCCATGAGGCCTTAGCAACTTGCCCAGGAAGGATCTGTAGGGATGATGTGTTCTGTTACTGAAGTTTCCCATGGAGACCAGGAGAATACACTGGGCACGCTGGTTAGAAGCCTCTCTATGTCTTCCCTTTGGGCCGCTGACAGTCATGGATCTATGTACAGCCTCTCCTTCACTGGTGATTCTCCCCCACTCCCCTAAGGCGGGGCAATTCTTCGGCCAGGGTGCACTAGCCTGGGGGGTGTTTATGCCATTGTTTTAGGTTATTCATCTGCATGCACCGGCAGTCTTGAGGGCGAGGCTGACACTGGACATTGTATGTGACAGGTCCCATTACCCAGGCCATGTGAAGGGTCTGAGGTACTGGTCTTCCCCTTGACCTGGGGCCACCCTCCTCTTCCGTCCTGGCCTGGCCTGAACCTGCTGCTTAAGTCCTCCCACTCGAGGTGGACCTCCACCGGGCTCTCCAATCCCCCCCCTTTCCCGGGTCGGACTCGAATGACGGACATCCCTCGTGCCCAGTGGACACCTTCCCCCAGCCCCACTCCCCTGCCTTACCCTCAGGGTGGGGTGGGGCTGCTGTCCCAGACTCCAATCTCCCTTCCCTACTGATGTGCTCATTGCTGCTGGTGCCCCCGTTTCCTTCCCTGTTGCCATTGTCTGCCTCCTCCACCCTTGACCACTGCTCGAGGGAGGAGGGTCCCACCTGCCTCCCTCCTGCCCTAAGTGAGGGATGTCTCAACAACACTAGCAAAAAAAAAAACCCACTTCCTGGAGTCTCAGGTTGGGAGGTTGGGAAATTCCTGGAGACTTTGGGGGTGGAGCCAGGAGAGGGCGGGGCTTGGGAAGGAGAGGGAGCTCAGCAGGGTAGAATGCCACAGAGTCCTCCCTGCAAAGCAGCCATTTTCTCCAGGGGATCAGATCTCTGTCGTGTGGAGAGCAGGTATAACTCTGGGAGATCTCCAGGTCCCACCTGCGGGATGACAACCCGAGCCTGATGGGGCCTCTGGGATATTTTTAATGACTTTAAGATGGCATTGGTGTCCTCATGGTAGCCACAAAGACACCATCACATCTGGTTTGGCCCTATGTTTCAAGACCTGGTCTGTTGCTGAGCTGTGTTTAGGGTCCATCCTCACTTTACAAAGCCCTCCTGTTTGTTGGGAACAACTCGAGCATTTTGCGTCACACGTGGGATGGGAGTTTTGTCCCTCCCAGATCGCCCCCCTGGTTCATTTTTGTTTGCGACCACAGCATGGATGGAGAAGTGGCTGCAGCCTCTGCCCCACTGCTGTTTTCACATCCTCAGACTGCCCCATGGAGCTGCTCTTGGTTCTCTCGTATAACTTAACACGCAGCTATGTAAGCAAAGCCTCTGGGTAGTCGACACAAGGGTGCAGAGAACGCCTTCTCTACCACAGGTCTCCTGACTCTCAGGCTGCATTTCCTGCAGCTTCCTTCCACTGGGTTGCACCGTCCTGACCCTCCGTCCCAACTTTTGTAGCCAAGGGATGGGATGGTCTAATCTCTGTTGCTCAGAGATGCACCATCTCTGCCTTCCCACAGCTTCGTTCCTCTGTGCTGCCCATTCCAAGCTGCTTACTGTAATTAAAACTCTGTGTGCAGCAGGAACAGGGAACTGCAGTCATAAAAATACCCATCCAAAAGCAGCTAGCGGCCACAGAGAGCAGGGAAAGCCACTGGGGGGACGGTGCTCGAAAGGAAGCAGCGCACAAATGTTTCACTGGCTGTCAGGCAAGGCAAACAAGGGACGAAAGCATAACTGGGTGATCCTAGCAAGTGCTGAGAGCCCAGGCAAGAATGGCAGCATAGGGGGCCCTAAATATGGTATGTCAGGTCCCCAAGGAAATTGAGGGTCCTGGCTGGGAGCAAAAAGGCCCTGGGTGGCGTAGACGCTGGCAGTGATCATTGGCAGGAGGAGCAGAGGGTAAGAAGTGAACCTGAAGGGGTGCAAGAGCCGGAGAGTAAATCTGTTCTTTCCAGCATCACAGAGGGTGGAGTGGTTTGTGCTCCACACCAGCTCCACACCAGCAACCAATGAGAGGGCCAGAGGCCCCCAGAGAGAGATGATCTGATGCTGCAGTTTCACCATTCTAGAGAAGAGGTCAGGCTTGGAACAGTGTGGGTAAATGGTAGGGGCAAAGGTCAAGGTTTCCCTTGCTCGAAAGCCAGTCAAATACGACTTTAGGGATGCGGTGCTCATCTCCGTTTCCAAGCCGAAGAGCCAGCGCTGTCCAGAGACGTTTCTGTGGTCATGTGGCCGGCATGACTAGACGCCGAGGTGTATGGAACGCTGTTACCTTCCCACCGAAGCGGTACATATTTATCTACTTACAATTCAAAATTGAAATGCAGGGAGATGAGCAGGTCTGAGTGACTGCACACTTGTGTGTGTACATCTAGTTTTTTGGGAATGGGGAAAATGAAAATTGTTATATCTCTGCAAGAAGTAATGTTAGTATGCAATTTAGTCGGCAACAGTCTGTTTCCCTGTAACAAGCCTGACAGTGGATAGGGAGATGTTGGTACGAGAGATCCATCCGTACTGCCAGTGTCTGACACTTTAAAAGAGGTAATGCTTAGGGTGCTCTCTCCAGCTTCAAAGTCCTTGGCCATGCCTCCCTTACTGCCTTACTTATCCAGATGTCCTAGGAGAGCTTTCATATAATAAAGAAGTCTAGCCCACAGGCCCCTTTAAGAAAAAAAAAAGTCACCCACCTGATCACATATCTGCTCACCCAGAGGCAAAGCTGACACTTGAGCTCCTGCATCGATTTCACGAGAGTTCTCTTTTGCTGGGCAAGGACAGCGGAGGTGACTGTGGTACTCTTGCTAATAATAAACCAGAAAAGGAACAGGCTACGTCTTCTTCCAAAACTATCTTGATTGTAATGCTTGTTTCCTGTACGAGATCACATAGAACATGTTTCTCCAGTTATCTGAGAACCTCTGACAAAGAACAGAGAATAAGTGCTCGAAACGTGGCAAACTGTATGGCTGAAGTCCTCAGACCACCTGGAGGACAATTCTTATTCATGCACATGAACCAGGTCTTGATAAGTAGAAACATCAATATAATTTTAGAACAGTGATCCCCAGCGCTGTGCTCAGGGGTGCTATGGAATTGGGTTGCCAACTGCCTGCCTGCAACCCTGGGGAGCTCTTAGGGCTGTTGTAGCATCACTTCCAGTTGTGTACCCAGAACTGCCATCACAGTGACACTCTAGGAATTTCCCAAATTTCCCATAGAGATTTGGGGAATTCCTAGAGTGCCATTGCAGTCCTATGATGTCACTTCCAAGTATGTAACCAGAAGAGACCATTGTAGTGATGCTGAGGACATTGTAGTGATGCCTGCCATAGCAGGAGACCCAGCCACCACAACACCTGCCAACGTGATTCCTGATGCCTGCTTGCTTCTTGAATCTTGGGAATAGAATCCAAAGGGTCTTGAGTGGAAGGGGGGCAGAGCTTCAGGTCCCTGCCTACCAACTGACTGAATGCTAAGCTCATTATGGGAATGTGTACCTTGTATGTTGGCAAACACCGATTTTATTATGTCCCTGGGCTTGAAAACCTCTCCCCATGGCTGTTCAGAGAGCAAACCCTCCCTTTCTGTGGAAATTGAAACAGTGTCTCTTCCCCTACGAAAACAGCCAGTACTTATTTTCCTCCACCTCAGTACAGGAAGTGCTTTAGAGGAGCCCAGGCGGTATCACCATCGTGTCTGCAGGGAGTGCCCATTCAGCAGCCGCTGCCTCTGTTGTAGGAGGACGCTTGGCTTGGAATCTCCCAATATTCCACGGATCATCTCAGCATTCTGTAACTGGCCTGCGCACCTGTGGCAGCCATGTTCTGCTAGTGCCCACTACCCTTTCTCAAATTTTGAAAAGTGCTTGCAGGCTCAGTAAGGGTGAGTACCCCTATGTTAGAGAAAGGGCTAGCTTTGAATTACCGAATTATACTAAGAACATAGCATCTTTTTATCAGGCACAGATCCTTAATATGCTTCATGAAAGGATTTTGCTTTCCTCTGGCAAGCAAATTGTATCTGGTTATACTTGCACATGAGAACCATTGTCCAAGGATGGTGGCTTTTTTATTATTTAAAAATTTTCCTATCAGTCCATGAAGGACTCTATAGATTTCCTAAACAACAACAACAAAGGATCTACATTTCATGAGGGAAGATGGCATTTCAGTTATTCTGCACACAACATCTTTATAATCCACCCTTCTCCAATGTAGGCTTGAAAACACCTTAAATCTGAAAGAAGACGCTAGGAAACCTCCAGCCCACTTTATTATAATTCTGACAGAGCCTGCTCTACATAAGAACTTGGGGGGGGGGGGGGGTTGGAATCTTGAATATTTTTGTGGCTCAATAAATCTTCTGTGCAGTTTTAATACTCTGCTTTGCATCAGCGTTCGGTGCCGTTGCCCTCTTCCGTGGCTCTGAATATAAAAATCCCAGTACGTTTCGATGAAAAACTTTCACAAGGGCAAAGGGGAACTACACCTCTAACTGCTTTGACTAAATTTTGATGCCCTTTTCCCCTGAAAGGAAGCTCTTTTCTGGGCTGCCTTCTCTTCCCTCGATCCTCTTTTGTAGTTATCTCTTGGCAAAATTTAAACATGATGGCATCAGATCAGGGTGCTTCAACCTGGATCATCCCCAATCATGTTGGGAGAACAGAACGGGGAGTCCATTTTTAGCAGCAAAAGGAACGCATGGGTGAGGAATACAAAAACCTCCCACTGATTACTTCTTATGTCCCAAAGAGCTTTTCTCCATCCTGAGTGCGCTCAGGGCAAACTCCAAGGTGAGGTCTGGAGTTCTTTGGGAAATACAGCAAGCCAAAGAGATCAGTTCCTGTGAAGGAAATGGCAGTTTCAGAGGGCGGACGCTATGCCATCAGATTCCTACTGAACTCCCTGCCTAGGCACCGCTCCAAAATTTCCCAATCCAGATTTGTCAGCCTTACTCATATCAGAATTTAGCTGTGGATCCTTTCTAATCTGGTTTCAGGCCTGGTTTTAGGACTGAAATAGCTTTACTTGCCCTAGTGGGCATGGAGCACCTGAAGAGAGGCAGAAGGAATGCAGCAACCCTGCTGATTCCCCTGGACCTCTCAGCAACTTTCAGTACTGTTATGCATTGGGTTAAATGCATAACTTGTAATGTGAGCTTCGGTCACAGCTCCATAGACTGCCAGCATCCAAGAATTACGCAACCGGATTGGTCGCTGTTGCAAACAGACCAATCCAGAAAGACTTAGACCTTTGGCGGGAACAATTCCCATTGGTCCCAAGCACTGATCTGTGATTGGATGTTATTGTTCCAGGAGGTGTGGTTTTCTGGTTCAAACTGTATATAGTTGGCTCGTTCTGTGTGTTGTAGTGTTCTGAGCTGAATAAAGAGATCACTTGTTGCAACGCTGCCTCAGTCTCTCAGTACATAATAGGTATAATCTTTCATGGCATTGTTCTGGACCATCTTTCAGTGTTAAGACTGGGAGGCACCATCCTAACTGGAAGGTGTTAGAAGTGGAGGACTTGGCGCTGTCTCCTGCCTCAGACTGGAGAAGATGGCACCAAAGAGTTTAGAAGATAGAGGGCTCAGGACACACAGAGCATCCTTTTCTTCCTGCTATCTGATACTTTCCTTTGAAGTAGAATGCTACTCTTAGGGGCAATTTCCTCTGCTTCCGTTTCCCCCCTCGCACACATTCTTTTTCTCTCTCTCTCTCCCGCACGCACAAAGATGGAGGCTGAACATGCGTCCAGCATCCAACAACATCCAGCTAGTTAGAATAGGTAATCTATATCTATCTCTTACCTGCACTCTCAAGTATGTATTTCCTTTAATAAATACTTATTAGCTTTTAGTCTGACTGCTGACTCCGTGTGACTCTGTAAGTCTGTTGCCACACCAAGCCGCAAGCTTTGCTGCATTTAAGCCTTTGTGCACTCTGCTATATTTCTCGTGGTTCCAGCAGTTCCCAGGGAGGCTGGCATCCCTAGGCCCAAGACATCCAGCAGGGTGCATGGCCACCGAATCCCTGCCTACATTCCTCTCCTGCCACTCACTTGCATGCACTCCACCAGTTGCACCTGTGAGCCCAGCTGCACATGCTGTCCAGTACCACTAGGGAAGGGCATGCAGGAGGTGCACAGCAGTGGCAGCACTTTTGGTGGTGCTTCCAGCTGTGTGTACCTCCCCACACTGTCACGGAAAGGGCGGTGGGCAGTGCAGGCTGGTGCAATGGGTGATGAGAAGGTTTGGGGGCATAGGCTGGGAGGGCATGCAGGTGAGTGGGCAGGAAGGGAAGCACAAGCGGAGGGCCTGGTGGTGAGCAGGGGGACATTCTCTGCCCAGGCCCCCTAAAATATGGAATCAGCCCTGACTGAAGTGCATTGAAATGACGCACACACACACGCACACAGACACACCTTGGGCGCTTAAATAATCCCAATAAACTTCAGTTTGATAAGGTGCCTGCATTCAGACATCACAACAAACAGGAATTAGGCTGAAGACTTCCTAATGCAGGAAGTCTTCACTTGTGCAACTGTATGCGCAGGGGGACAGGGAAGAAGACCTAAAGCCCAAGGGTACAGTCAGGTTTATGAATAGAGGCTTTGCAGACATTATTTTGAATTCAAGGGGAAGGGAGGGATTGGTGCACACTGACTGTGCTTCCACCATGCACATATCTTGCCCTCTGCTCACAAACCATACCTGCACCAAATCATCTACATGTAGAAGGGAAGCAGGCAGGAGTATATTAGCCCTGCCCTTCACTTAGATGATGCGATGGCTGGCCCACGAGCACAACATCTATGTGCACAGGAAGTGTGTACATGTAGGTGATGTCCCCATGACTGAGAACATCAGAAAAAGCAGTGTTCTCAATCACAGGAATGGCGTGTTTGCACAAACATTTTCTGCAAGCACAGATCCTGTGCTCACAAGCTGGCAGATCATGCAGAAGTGAGGCCAGCTTGCTTGTGCCTGCTCCCCCTGTATGTGCCCTGATTCAGTATAAGTATGGATCATGTGCAGAGGTCTTCTGCATAGGACCTGCACATATATGTGAGCAGCACCCCCTGTATGCAATCAGGATCTGCCCTTTCACATGTTCAAAGTACTGTGTGCAGTGTTGCACGTGTTCCTCAGTACAATGGACTCAGGTTGCCCCTCCCCAGCTCCAGAACAGCGCATAAACAAGCTATCGCTTGCCTGAAAATGTAATCCTCCCATCTGAAAATGGAAGCAAGCCAATGCCACTGGGGGCATGGGGGGGGGGGGGGAGGTATTTGTGACTTTCCTGGATTGTGCAGCAGGTTGGACTAGATGACCATGGAGATCCCTTCCAACACTATGATTCTATTATTTTATCCTGTTCTTTGTTCCCTATTGCATTTTCTGTGTCGATCCCTGCTTACCCAGACTGTATAAGAAATAATGAGAAGAAATTAAATCTTGATGCCTCAACAGAGGCAAAACACTCAAAAATTAACTTATTTACCTTCAGACTGTACCTACCATAACCTTCGATGTTTATTAAAGATGATGAAATAAGATAATGGGAGGATGCTGGACAAATTACAAAGCAAAATGAAATAAGAAATCAGGTTTCTAAGCTAGGAGGTTTAAACTGGAAGCTTTTTAGCAGATCTTTATATGCACCGGGATGTTTTTATACAGTATATAGATATATAGTAATAATTTCATGTACATTGAGCTTTAAAAACATTTTGGTACTACTGTATTCACAATCTACAGTTGTCACTTTTTTGCAGGGCTTTTTTTGTAGAAAAAGCCCCGAAGGAACTCATTAGCATAATAGGCCACACCCAACAGCAGAAACATATTAGCCTTTTAGGCCACACCCCTGACAGCGCAGCTCCCTCTCAGGATTGGCTTCCCCAGATGCCCCATGGCTTGCAGGGCGCCTGGGGAACCTGAGGAGGGGAGGCAGTTTAAACTGCCTTCCCTCCCTGGATCGGCTTGGCTTCCCCAGGCGCCCCACGGCTTGTGAGGCACCTGGGGAACTCGGGGGGGGGGGGGGGAGGCTGTAGGTGTGGTCAACTCAGAAGCCAGCCGAAACTCTGTTCCTGTGTGTTCCTACCCAAAAATAGCCATGCTTTTTTGTACTTCAGGCTTTTGTGCACACAAAGCTGTTAGGACTTTCAAGCCACCAAGATCAAACCAAGGCAGAATAAAAATTAACTAAGTAAAATTTCCTTTCATAAACTGTGACGTCTACCTCATCCCTTGTCTAAGATTAAAAACACTCAAAATGTATGCCTTAAAAACTTGTTAGGGCCAAGCTAGATGAGGCAGTAGATCCATGAAAATATTTCTCAAGTGTTTTTTAAAATGGAGGTTGCAACTGCAGCATGAGAGGTGGTTACCCTCCCAAGGAATTTTATTTATATATTTCCTTCATTTATATTCCATCTTTTTCCCAATGGGGACCCAAAGCCGTTTACATTGTTCTTCTCTCCTCCATTTCATCCTCACAACAACTGAGTGAGGTAGGTTAGGCTGAGAAGGTGGGGCTGGCCCAGGGTCATCCAGCGAGTTTCTGTGACAAAGTGGGGATTTGAACCTGGGTCTCCCAGAGCCTGACCAGGAAATGAAGAATTGCAGAGAAACAATACCATATATGAATACAAAAGACTTAAAGTATCATGTAAAAAGACTCTTAAGCTTATTCCTGAACTTGTGGATTCATCATGGGGGGAACTATGTATATATCAGAAGCAGAAATAGTAAATTTAAAAAAAACCCAAAAAAACCAGTGTACAGATTTATAAAGAAATACAAAATACCCCTTTATTTACAAAGCATGGATAAAAGACCAAACACGTTTCCACAGTCGTCTGCCTCAGTGGGTCATAAAATAAATAACACACAAGGATAAAACATCACAAAAATGCACAATGAACAAGGGGCCACGGCTGGTCTGAGCTTAATGTTAAAACCTTTAAAAGACAGATAAAAATTTTAATTGCATGATCAATCTGGATCCACCAGATCCCAGTTGGACACTCTAACCATTACACAAAGCTGGCTCTCTTTTTGCCCATCAGAACCAACTCCCCTCCCTGGTTTTGGCTGGTTCTGGCTAACTTCAGACCAAAACAAAGCTCCCCTTTTCTTCTGCTGAGTGCCAGCTGGCAGAGAGAATTATCAGATCGGAGAGAGGCTAGTTTAAGCTAGCTTTTCATTAGCTGGGTTCAGAGTTTCCAGTCTCCTGACCTTCCCCCTTCCTTTCTGGACAGCTGCCAGACACTGAAGGGTAAAGGCCAGCATTTTTCTCCCTTTAGTCATGTCGCTTTAGCTATATGCCATACCTTGGGTCAGTGAACTTCAACCTTTCCAGATCCAGGCCCCACTGTTAACTCCTAGGTGGCAGCTAGGGTTGTAAACCTCCAGGAGCCTGGAGATTTCCTGGAATTACAATTGATCTCCAGATGACAGAGGTCAGCACCCCTGGACAAAATGGCTGCTTAGATGGGCGGACTGTATGGTGTTATCCTCCACTGAGGTCCCTTCTCTCTCCAAACCCTGCTCCTCAGGCTCCACCCCCAAATCTCCAGGAATGTCCCAGCCTGAAGTTGGCAATCCCATTTAAGTGCAACTGAGCTGCAAGTCATGTGATATCACACTCATCAGACAGGAAGATGGGTGGTGTGACCACATGGATATTAAGACCAGCGATGTCACCCTGCCAGTTGCCAGATTCGTGTCTCTGGCCTTGAGGTTCTGAGATAGTTATTTTAACTCAGGTTGATTACTCTGGTTGATTACTCTTCTATTTCATTTGAGAATGATTTAAATTTTTACTTTTGTTGTTCATCTGCTGCTTTATGATAGATGTTGGAGATTATAGAGATGCTTAGCTGGGGGGGCTGGTTCTGAATTTTACCCTAAAGTGCATTATATATATTTTTGCATTGTATATAACTTTGAGCTGTTTAAAACCTATGAGTTGTACAGACTCCCCTGTTCATAAATGTAAATGCTGACTCAGCAGCATTTGTGTCAGCACAATTTCTCCCCTCCTGAAGCGGCCTCCCCACCCTCCAGTGCCTCCTGAAATGCTGCTCTTGGGGGATGGGGGACCTTATGGACATGCAGGATCCATCCCAGGAACTGGAAACAGAAGCTGAACACATTCGAGGGACTGTAGTGAGGAGTAAGCTAAGGAACAGAGCTGTGGAGGATTTTTTCCTCTCTACTCAATAGCCTGGCCTTGCAGTGCTGCTGCTTCTCTCTCTCAGCAGATGTGTGGAGAGGGGAAAGAGACATGGCATTCTTGCTCTCTATGTGTGCGCACACAGCAAATCCTTCCAAAAAAACTGGCCCCACCCCCATGGTAGCTTTGTGGAGGCTCACAACCCAACAGGTGGGTTGCCAGCATGGTGTAGTGGGTAAGAGCAGCAGACACTAATCCAGACAGCTGGGTTTGATTCCCCACTCTTCCTCCACGCAACCAGCTGGGTGTCCTTGAACCAGTCACAGTTCTCTCAGAACTCTCTCAGCCCCACTTACCTCACAAGGTGCTGGTTGTGAAGAGAGGAGGGGAAGGAGATTGTAAGTGGCTTTGAGGTAGAGAAAAGTGGGGTATAAAAACCTCCTCTTCTTCTTCTTCTTCTTCAGATGGGGCTCCATGACACATCTGAGAGCCCTGACCCATGAGCAGAAGACCATTGCTTTTGGTGAACAAGGGATTCCTTGTTCGGTTGGGCCTCAACTTCTGGTCCTACCAACAGACCCACCCTAAGCTGCCAGCCCCAAACGGGTACCAGAGTTTTTATTTTAAAAGTCACAGATCAGTAACATTAGCCGGGCTGTATTCAGAGACTGCTTAGGGGTGACAGAGATATTTATGGGATGGAGATAGATATATATATGGGGCTCATAAGAACATCATCAGGGCTGTGACACAGATACATCTACAACGCTGTCTCTTCCTTCCCTCAGTCTTCCAGATTTCAGGCCATGTTGTTCTGTGTCCTACTCCTTAATTCTCTGTCAGCTTCTTGTTTTGGCTCAGAGATTCCAGATAGCAAAAGCCTTAAAAAAAAAAACATACCACGTATAATACCTGCTATCAAGACCAAGCGAAAGCACCAAAAGAGCATGCAGGATTTTCCAGAGTGTTTCAAGAAATTCTGGTTGCTTTGGACTCCCTCCAGTGGCTCTAACTTACAACTACATGTCCTTATGGCTTCTCTCCCCTGACTTTATTGTTGCATTTGGTACAAAGACTATTGAACCTTGAATATTGTTCAGATGTTTCAGAGCGACTATCATCATCAAAGCAACTGAGTTAAACAACGTATTGTCAATGAGCCATAGCTGCTGTACTCGTCAATGCTAGGCATTGTTAATGCCTATGGACATAAAGACATTAACCAGTGAGGGCACCCAGTAACTGATGGCTGTGGGGAAGAGGCAGAGAAGGTGAACCTGCAGTCCCTGCAAGCATCATGCACACATGCTTATGCACACACACATACATGCCCATTATCCCCTTACATTCCATGTGAGTTGGAGAAGGGCAAGAAGTGGAGGAAGGGGCTGAACCCAGGCCAGATCTGCAAGATGATCTTCTAGTTCAGCCTCCCATAAATCAGTGCTTGCCTAATAATGCCCATGTGTCTGTTAAGGAAATAAGCTTCATCCCCCACTGTTTAGCTGCTTATTTAGTGCTATGGTGGGAGAAGGATTCTGTAGATTCTCAGCTATATCCCTTTACTGCTTGGCAAAAGAGAAAATCCGTTCAGGTCGGCTCCTATTTGGTGACTTTTGGAACATGTGACCACTCACATGAGTGACATAATGTGGAGGGGGGAACTGGTGCTAAACTTTAGCAGTGCCTTCCACCAGCAGAGATCAATGGAAAATGGAAATCCAGTATGAGAATTACTGGGCAGCCAGTTGGGAATATCAGTTGGAGCATGAACAACAGCTGCAGGAATCACAGGTCCAAATCCTTCTTCAGGGCCAACATACATGTTCAGTGGGACACTCATGTTTTTCTTTAAAGGTACCATGAGAGAGCACAAATTTGATTGGAGCAGTGGTGCTGGTGCAAGATCTATATTTTTACAGTGCATACATTATGGATTGCTACATTCTGTCCCTCACATTGTGATAAAGGTAGGCTGAAATTACTAACTCAGTTCCACTTGCTAGACTCACATTTGTTTATTACATTTATAAGTCATGTTTCTCCCCAGTAGGGACCCAAAGTGGCTTACAACATTCTTTGCTTCTCAGTTTTATCCTGTCATCTTTGGTGGTGTTTACCAGGGGGCCAGAACACCCATCTTGTTTTTAAAAAAAAATAGCCCTAAAATATTGATAGATCAGTATAATGTTGTAATGAGAGTTGAAGCAGGTTCTCTGAATTCCTCAGCGGGATATAATGCCATTGAATCTACACTCCGAAGCAGGCATTTTCCCCAGGGAACTGATCTCTGTTGTTTGGAGATCAGTTGTAATTGTGAGAGATCTCCAGACCCCACCTGGAAGTTGGCAACCCCAGCCATAAAGCAATACTGAGGCGCCATTTTCAATCTGGAAATCAGCATGTAGAGGAAGTAACCCGCCTCTTTCCCGGCACAGCAACCTTGATCTGTACTGTCTCCCCTTCAGTCATTGCAGCAGGTTTTTTAGGGCTTCGCTGCTTGTCAGGAATTCCAGTCACAAAAACTCCAGCAGTTACTTCCTTACTCAGTGGTAGAATTAAACATATAACCTCTGTGGTCACTAGGTGGCAGCATCACTCCATAACTCCAGCAGCACTGGGGCAGGAAGAAGAAAGGCGCAGGTTGCTAGGCACTGTAGGCCAGCCATCAGAGAGGCCAAAGCTCACAGTGAGCTAAAGCTAAAGCTGGCCAGGGAGGTGTCAGAATCTGCTGATTCAGACAAGGTATTTCTGTTGCTTACAGCTATGTCTTCTGTTTCATTGCTATGCTGCTTACTGTCATGTCTGTATGCCATACTATATTCATATTGCCATGTATGTCTGATAGATGCTTCTTTGACACCTGCCATGTATTTGCCCCTCCCTTAGGTAAACCTTTGCTTTGGCCAGTATGTATGTAGAGTATGTGACCCCAGGTTTATGACCCTGACCAGGCCTGGTTTGTGTAACTGCCAGAGCGGGAGGATGACAACTTCAAAGTATGGGAACAATGGGCCTCTCACACTCCTGCCTCCGCATTCCTTTCGTCCCGGCTGGGACTCCAAGGGAGGACGAGTCCCATCTCTTATCAAAGCCTCGAGGCCATTGATTGTTATGTGAAATGGTAACATCTGAGGGGTCTGGTTTGGGGAGGGAAATTTACAACTTGACACCTCACTTTCTTTCCTGTGGGAAGCAAACAGCCAGAGCCCCTTTTACCCGCCATTTTCCCCCTGTAGTGATTGGCTACCTATGGGTAACTCAAACTGCCTAGAAAGGTATAATAGACCTGCTTCTGTCATATGTGTTATCTCTGACAATAATCCGAGAAGCTGTACCAATGTAGAGATTGGAAATAAAGAACTGTGTTTCATCAACAAAGATCTGATCCTTGACTACTTTGAGCAGAAGTCTCACAGATTGTCAGAGATCTGTGACTGGGACTTGGCCGTTCCTGACCATGTCGGACGACGGTACTCTTCCCATCCCTACTACTCCCGAAGACACACCGACCACCCCTGGGGATCAGGGGGCCGGTGGTGGAGGCGGCGGAGGGGAGCCCGAAGTGCCAGTGACTACGATTCAAGGGGCTCACTACGTCCCGCGCCCACCTCCTCTTCAGAGCGTGATCCCGAGGTACTCATGGAGCAATTTCGGTCGCGGGACCGTAGACTCCTGGGTGCACGATCGGAAAGGGGCCCGAGTTTCGTTCCAGGGAGACCACCTCGACCGCGGGAAGCCGAGTTTCCTGGGAGAGGAACACGAGACGACCTACATAGGCGATTCGCGTCTCCAGTCCCTGGAAGGAGAGAGACCGGGATTGTACGGGCCCGATCCCTACCGAGAAGACCAGACTCAAGCCCTCGACCGGATGATGGGAGATTTGCGGTTCCAGCTTACTACCGAGTTGTGAGAACTGGCCCTCAATCTCCAGTATCAGTTCCGGGACGCCATCACGGCTATGCAGGCGGCTCAGCCAACACCAGCCATGGGAGGACCTCCCGCGATCGGAGTCCAGCCGCCGGCGGTGCCTCCAGGGGGAGTCCCCACCCAGGTGCCGCCGCCAGTGCAGCCGCAAGTGCAGCAGCAGGTTCCCCCGGTCGTTCCCCGCCAAGTGCCCGCACCCATACCTGCGCCGGCCCCCGTGCCGGCAGGGCCGGTGGTTCGCCTGGCCCCCGCCGATCCGTTGATGGCTACTTTCGATGGGGACCCCGAGAAGTTGCGCTTCTTCCTGCTAGAGATCGAGCGGTTCCTAGACACTTGGGGACATCTCTACCCCACCGAGAGGGACCGGATCGGCTACATCGGGTCCAAGCTGAAGGACACCGCCAGCGACTGGTATGTGAGCCTGCACAACGCCCCCGGGCCTGAGCTACGTTCGCTGAACAACTTCATGTGGGCCCTCCGACACCACTATGAGGACCCCTTGGGAGAAGAAAAAGCCCGGAACCAACTGCGGAGATTGACCCAAGGGCGGTCCTCGGTGAGGGACTACACCGATAAGTTCCGGCACATCTCAGCCAAGATTCGCGGCTGGACGCAAGACCTGTTCATGGAGAAGTATCGAGAGGGCTTAAATCACGAGGTGTACGAGGCAATATTGCGGGTGGGAAGACCAGGATCGTTGGCCGCTTGGATGAGGGCAGCCGTGGACGTGGAAGAACGCTTCACCCTCATCAAGATGGGAGTTTCATCAACGGCCCCAAGCAAAGCAACGCAGAAGGCGAAACCCAAGCCCAATGTGCAAGAAATTCGGGATGCCCGTTTTAAACAGGGGCTCTGCATGAGATGCGAGGAGAGTGGCCACTTCGCCTCGGCGTGTCCGAGAGGAGGGGGAAAAGTTCCGAAGACCTCCACCCCAATGGCCGGGAGCGCCCCCAGCAGAGGAAAAACCCCGTTCAAACCCCGGGCTCTACAGCTGGAAGGGGCAGCGAGCGAGCAGGGAGAGCTGGAGCTGACGGAGGCTCAGATGTCGGGAAACTCCAACGGCCTGCAGTGAGCGGCGCAGAACTGCAGGTCCCCAGCCACGACACGCCATCTCCGGTGAGCATCCCTGGCCCCTTGTTGTATATGGTAGTGACTGTGATGACCCCTGGGACTGGGACCCATGTCCGAGTCTGCGCCCTAATTGACTCCGGGTGTGCTCGGGACTTAATTAGCCCTTTAGTGGTAGAAGGGCTGGGACCCAAGGTCACCCCATTGGGGGAGCCACTCAAGTTCTCGCAAATGGATGGTTCGGAAATGAAGGAAGCGTGCGTGGCCGAGACCGAGGGACTAATTGTGGGAACGGGGGAGCATTGGGAGAAGAGAGCCTTCGTCATCACCCCAAACACCCAATTCCCCATGGTGTTGGGGAGCCCCTGGCTAAGCTCCCATGATCCTTATATCAAATGGAGTGAGGGGAAGATCTCCTGGGTGGACAAGAAGTGCCAGGGTCACAAATGGGACACGGGGTGGGGACCAGGACCTCCAGTGCCCATCCGGGCAGCGGCCCTCACCCTGGTGCCCTCGACGGTCCCCCGGGAGTATCGAGACTTAATGGGAGTGTTTAGTGAGACTGAGGCGGACGAGCTACCCCCCCACAGGCTATCGGATTGTGCCATAGAACTGATTCCGGGCGAGAAACTTCCAAAGGGAAAGCTTTACTCAATGAGTCCCCCGGAGCGGGAAGAACTGAGGAAATTCCTAGACAAGAACTTGGAGCGCGGGTTCATCCGCCCTGCTAAATCCCCCTTTGCGGCCCCCGTTTTGTTCCGGAAAAAAAAAGATGGGGGGTTGCGGTTGTGCACGGATTACAGAGGACTAAATGCGGTGTCTGCCTCCAACGCCTACCCCCTCCCCCTTATTAAAGACTTGCTAACGGAGGCGGCCAAGCGGAAAGTGTTCACTAAGTTGGATCTCCGAGACGCTTAATTTCGGGTGCGCATCAGGGAGGGGGATGAATTCAAGACTGCCTTTAATACCCCGTTGGGACAATTCGAATACCTGGTGATGCCGTTCAGTTTGAGTGGCGCGCCAGGGGTCTTTATGAGCTTGATAAATGAAGTGTTGCACAAGCATTTATTCAAGGGGCTGTTATGTTACTTAGATGATATCTTGATCTGCTCTGCTGATAAGAAAGAACACGTGAAATTGGTTCGAGAAGTCCTCTCCACCCTGTTAAAAAAACCAGTTGTATGCAAAACTGTCTAAATGCGAGTTTCATCGAGACTCCGTAGATTTCCTAGGGTACCGCATTTCACAGAAGGGACTGGAGATGGACCCCGCCAAGGTGGAGGCAGTGGTTCAGTGGGAAGCCCCCCGAACGAGAAAGCAACTCCAAAGCCTCTTGGGATTTTGTAATTTCTACCGCACCTTCATAAAAGACTTTGCCACAGTCACCCTCCCCTTGACTGAGTTGCTAAAAACCAAAGGGAGGGGCCCGGAAGCGGGGAAGCCCGGGGAGAAAATTGCTTGGACTGAAGAATGCCAGAAGGCGTTCGAGACTCTTAAAACTCTCTTCACCTCAGAGCCCATTTTGGCTCACCCTGATGAAACTAAGGAATTTGTGATCCATGTAGATGCGTCCGACGTGGCCATGGGGGGGGCCATCTTACAGCAGGGGCCAGACGGAAAGCTGCACCCCCTCACTTACATTTCGAAAAAAATTAATGAAACCGAAAGGAACTGGTCAGTTTGGGATAAAGAAGCCGTGGCCATTCGTCTGGCCCTCACTACGTGGCGGCACTGGCTGGAGGGAGCTCAAACCCCTTTTGAGATATGGACAGACCACAAAAATCTAGAAGCGCTGCGCACACAGAGGTCCCTGAATGCGAAGCAGCTCCGCTGGGCAGATTTTTTCTCAAAATTCAATTTTGTGCTCAAGCACCTCCCTGGGAAAGCCAATTCGCTAGCAGATGCGCTCTCCCGATTGCCCCAGCACGAGAGTTTAAAGGAGGAGGTGTTTGACTCCATGTTCTCCCCCCAGCAACTGGGAGGTGCAGTGACCACCAGGAGTCAAAGTAAGCGCACGACAGTCGAATCGGAGGCGAGCGACTGGGGGGGGGGACTATGCACCCGAAGAAATCGAGGAGTTAGGAGCATTAGCAGACTGCTCCCTCAGGGAAAATAAATGCTGGTATCATGGAGACAAAATAGTGGTGCCCCGAAGCAAAAGGAAAGACATATTGCTGGCTTGCCACTCCTCTAAACTAGCAGGGCATTTTGGATTTCTAAAAACGCTCAACTTAATTCAGAGGTAGTTCTGGTGGCCACGCATGCGCAGGGATGTCTCGGACTTTGTTTCTGCTTGTCAGACCTGCTTGATGTGCAAAAGAAGGGGGGGGAAAGTCCCGGGACTACTGCACCCCCTACCCACTCCCTCTCGCCCTTGGGAGGCTATATCTATGGACTTCATTACAAACCTACCACCCTCAAAGGGAAAGACTGTAATTTGGGTGGTGGTAGACATGTTTTCTAAGCAAGCCCACTTCACTCCTTTCAAGCAGCTGCCCACGGCAAAGGGGATGGCCAAGGCTTTCTTCAATCACGTGATCAAACTACACGCTTTTCCCAAACGTGTGGTATCCGATAGGGGCAGTCAGTTCGTTGCCAACTTTTGGCGGGAGCTCCTGAAATTTATGGACATAGAGCCCGCTCTGAGCTCTGGTTACCATCCAGAGACCGATGGACAGTCCGAACGAACTAATCAAATTTTGGAGCAATTTCTAAGGTGTTATACTAACTATCACCAGGACAACTGGGTGGAGTTACTGCCCTTCGCTGAATATGGTTACAACAATGCTGTGCATTCCTCTACTGGCGTTTCCCCATTTATGGCAGTAGGAGGCTTTGAGGGGAAACCTTTGCCCACAATTGAAAACGCCTCAGATGCTCCCCCCACAGACTTTAAAAGATGGTGGGCGACCCTGCAAGAATCATGGCCTCTGATAGCAAAAACTCTAGATCACGCCAAAGAGGACTACAAGAAGTATGCTGATCGTGGTCGAGCTGAGGGTTGGGACCTTCAGCCTGGAGACTCTGTTTACCTTTCCACTAAAAACATACACGGCTTACAACCCAGCAGGAAATTGGGGTGGAAGTTTGTGGGCCCTTACATAGTGTTGCGCAAAATCTCTGATGTGTCTTTTGAACTAGAATTGCCCAAGTCACTGAGTTCTGTGCATCCTGTTTTTCATTTCAGCTTGCTGAAGAAGAATCCTGGGCCGAATGCATGGCATCCAGTTCCTCCGACACCTCCTCCACTGATGAAGGGGGAGGCACCCCATTTTGAAATATCAGAAATTCTTGATTCTAAGCTGCGTAGGGGCCGCTTATATTACTTAGTTAGATGGCTTGATTTTGGCCCAGAGCAAAACGAGTGGGTTCGTTCTGAACATGTGCATGCTCCTAAATTAGTTAAAGCTTTTCATAAAAGATTCCCGGACAAGCCCGGGTAGGTTTATTTTCGGGGTGCCAGTGTGTCAGAATCTGCTGATTCAGACAAGGTATTTCTGTTGCTTACAGCTATGTCTTCTGTTTCATTGCTATGCTGCTTACTGTCATGTCTGTATGCCATACTATATTCATATTGCCATGTATGTCTGATAGATGCTTCTTTGACACCTGCCATGTATTTGCCCCTCCCTTAGGTAAACATTTGCTTTGGCCAGTATGTATGTAGAGTATGTGACCCCAGGTTTATGACCCTGACCAGGCCTGGTTTGTGTAACTGCCAGAGCGGGAGGATGACAACTTCAAAGTATGGGAACAATGGGCCTCTCACACTCCTGCCTCCGCATTCCTTTCGTCCCGGCTGGGACTCCAAGGGAGGACGAGTCCCATCTCTTATCAACGTGCAAAAGCCTCGAGGCCATTGATTGTTATGTGAAATGGTAACATCTGAGGGGTCTGGTTTGGGAAGGGAAATTTACAACTTGACACCTCACTTTCTTTCCTGTGGGAAGCAAACGGCCAGAGCCCCTTTTACCCGCCGTTTTTCCCCTGTAGTGATTGGCTACCTATGGGTAATTCAAACTGCCTAGAAAGGTATAATAGACCTGCTTCTGTCATATGTGTTATCTCTGACAATAATCCGAGAAGCTGTACCAATGTAGAGATTGGAAATAAAGAACTGTGTTTCATCAACAAAGATCTGATCCTTGACTACTTTGAGCAGAAGTCTCACAGGAGGCTCCCTACAACAAGAAAATCTTCTTCAGATATGTGAGGAGCAAACTCAAGATAAAAGAGGTGATGGGCCCACTGTTGGGTGAAAATGGAGAAACTCTGACAGAGAGAAAGCAGAAAGGCTCATCTAGAGATGGTAGTAGGCCAGGCATGGCGTCTGGGCTGCTGATTGACACGAACAGAGAGGTAGTTGAGAAGGACCTGGCTGCACTGAATGAGTTCAAATCCCCTGGCCAGATGGTATGCACTCAAGAGTGCTCAAGAGTGCAGAGAGCCTTCGTCTCTCATCTTCCACACCTCTTGGAGGACAGGAGATGTGCCACAAGACTGGAGGAGGGCAGATGTTATCCCAATTTTCAAAAAAGGGAGGAGGAATGACCCAGGAAAGTACAGGCCAGTCAGTCTGACCTCTGTCCCAGGGAAGATACAATTCAACAGATTTTAAAGGGATCAGTCTGTGAGCATCTAAAGGGCAACTTGGTGATCCGGGGAAGTCAGCATGGATTTGTCCCCATCAGGTCCTGCCAGATCAACCTCATTTCTTTCTTTGATTGAGTGGGAAGCCTACTGGATTGAGGGAATGCTGTTGATGTTGTTTACCTGGATTTCAGTGAAGCTTTTGACAGGATTCCCCATTATGTTCTGATGGATAAACTGTGGACTGGACTCCAGGATAGTTAGATTAAGTTAGATAGTTAAGTTAAATATGAGCAGCCAATGTGATGCAGCAACAAAAAAGGCTAGTAAGAGCTTGGGGTGAATCGACAGAGGCATAATATCCAAATCACAAGATGTCATAGTCCCACTGTACACTGCGTTGGTCAGGCCACTTCTGGGGTACTGTGTGCAGTTCTGGAGGCCTCACTTGAAAACGAATGTGGACAGAATGGAGTGGGTGCAGAGGAGAGTGACGAGGATGATCAGGGGCCTGGAGACCAAGCCCTGTGAGGAAAGGCTGAGGGCCTTGGGAATGTTCAGTCTGGAGAAGAGGAGGTTGAGGGGGCACATGATTGCTCTCCTTAAGTATTTGAAGGGCTGTCAGAGGAGGGCAGGGAGCTGCTCCTGTTGGCAGCAGAGGATAGGACTCGCAGTAATGGGTTTAAATTAAGGGTGGGAAGCTACTGGCTGGACATTAGGAAAAACATTTTTACAGTAAGAGTTTTTCAACAGTGGAATCAGCTGCCTAGGGAGGTGGTGAGCTCCCCCTCACTGGCAGTCTTTAAGCAGCGGCTGGACAAACACTTGTCAGGAATGCTCTAGGCCGATCCTGCATTGAGCAGAGGGTTGGACTAGATGGCCTGTCTGGCCCCTTCCAACTCTGTGGTTCTACAGAGGGTTCTGTGACAAAAAGCAACCCTCGCTGGGCAGCAAGGCCTCTGTGGGGCCTATGAGAAGAATCAAGGAACAGAAAAATCCCCTGGTATCAGGGAATAGCTTTAAGTGGCTCTTGTGGGGCATCGCAGAAAAGTTGAATGAAATGGGGGGATACTTTACAAAACTCTTATGTGTTTCAGTCTGGAAGGGTCATGCCTAGGGGGTGGCAATATGCAGACATGGTAGACTGGATGTCCTTTCACAGTTAGTACCTTACTGGTAACCATATTACATAAGGTTCCCAGCTGATACTGAAAAAGCCCTGACTGTTTATATTTGTAGTTTATATTTTTAGGGTCGGGGAAGGTTTGGGACTAATCACAATTAAAATATAGAGTTCAACAAACTCAAGGAACTTTACTTTTACAGAGAAATATTAGTTTTAACACATACACCGTCCTAATGTGGAGCTCAAATGGAATAGCTGCTATCGTATCTTTAATTGTGTTTGTCTGTGTCCTTTATAAAGTTTATATCTCTGCTACCTGGCAATAATGTTATGACACACATGGGCTGGCCCAACAGAGTCCAATTTATGACACATCCAGCCCTCATAACAAATGAGTTCAACACCCCAGCTATACGCAGAAAGGCCAATTAGGGCTGTCCTCTTTGGTAGAAAGATTGGCAAACTTGTCTGATTGGACAAGGCCCCTGCCAAGCATGTATCTGCTGATTCATCCTCTTTCCTCACTGCCCCCAAACCAGACAGCGAGGCACCAGAATGCTGGATTATAGGTTTCCAATCACTTGTAAATTCCCCTGTTCACCTGGGGAGCATTTCTGGTATTAATGACACAATGTGATTCAGGTCAGTTGTTGAAGAACAAAGTTCTGAATGCATCTCAACATGTAATAATGGTTTTCTGAATGCTGGAAGGCGTTTCATCTGCTGATTGCTGCCTATTAAGCTGCTAGTAATGGCCCAGCTACAAAGGCTGTTTTTTAAAAACTGGGAACCTAAGTATTTATTTATTTATTTATTTATTTCACTTATATCCCGCCTTGTCAAGTACCTTGATGGCTGTTGCTCTTTGCTTCTAGTCGAGATTATGTTTAGCTAACCACCAGGAGGGAGGTTGTCCTCTGCCTTCTGGCCATTCCAAGTTATCCCAGACAGTTTTGAGATGCCATCTCCTTGAAGAGAGTGGAGCAGGCTTTTAGAACACTCATAAATCAAATAGGTCGGAAGGCCCAGAAGACTTCAGTGCAACTTTAAAGGAGGCTTGACCCTTGCTGTGACCCTCTAGCCCCACGCCCACTACTGAAATCTCAAATGCGCACACACAGGCTGAAAGCTGAAATGGTATGTTTGATTCTCCCTATTTTTCTGTCTTGTTGACACAAGGGTCATTACAATAATGGACAAAAGCATGAGGTGTCCAGGCACTACCCAAACAGAAGCAGAAGAGAAGCCTTTTTGTTTCTTCTCACCAAGGTGAATCTCTGTGTAGGCCAGGCTGAGCTAATGGCTGGAATCTCTGTGTAGGCCAGGCTGAGCTAATGGCTGGAAGGCTTATGGTGAAACGTGTGCAAGTGATTTGGTAACTACACAAATTAGGTTGTTCTGGAGCCATCCTTCCTGAGCTGAGCTCTTGGTCACTCACATAGGTCATTTTTGGTGTAGTGGTTAAGTGTGCGGACTCTTATCTGGGAGAACCGGGTTTGATTCCCCATTCCTCCACTTGCAGCTGCTGGATGATCTTGGGCAAGCCATAGTTCTGTCAGAGCTGTTCTTGAAAGAGCAGCTCTCAAAAGAGCTCTCTCAGCCCCACCTACCCCACAGGGTGTCTGTTGTGGGGTGGGGAAGGGAAGGAGTTTGTAAGCCGCTCTGAGACTCCAAGTGAAGGGCCGGGTATAAATCCAGTCTCCTCCTCCTCCTCCTCCTCCTCCTCCTCTTCTTCTTCTTCTTGATTAGGGACAAAGCCAAGCCACTCCCAGGCTTGGCAAGCAGGGCGTTCCATTTGGCTGGAGACCTGATGAGTTAAAACCCTGAGCATCATGGTGAATCCTGCCTTGGGCCTGATGTTGGTTGCTAAATCTCAACTGCCCATTGCAGTTCCTAAGCCAGAGTATCATGTTCCAGGACATGGGCCTGAATCAGTAGAACTATTGGGTACTTTCCAGTTCCCTGGGTCTCTAATTTTAACTGGCAAAGAGAAACACAGATGTATCTTGGTTTTGCACAAGGGAAACTGCTCAGTATGTTTGATCTCTGGGCATCTATCTTGTTGACCAATTTTTCAAGCATATAGCAGTAGTTTCCTCCTTGCTGACATTGTTCAGCTTTCCTTTACCCACAGTTCTCTGTTCTCCATATTTACACACAAAGAGACAAGCACATACACACACACCCCCTTTCAGTCACAAGGGAGGCTGTCCTGTGCCCGCAAGAGCATGTGGACATGCATTCATGTGCCCAAACAGAAGCAAAAGCCAGTAATGTGTCTGCACCCATTTCCAAGGAAGCCAGCCCCAGCGTGGAGTTTGTCAGCATGTGCCATACCAAGAGGGGACTGTAGAAATGTGGCTCATGGGTATGCATAACAGTGTGAGGCTTCTGCTCAAAGTAGTCAAGGATCAGATCTTTGTTGATGAAACACAGTTCTTTATTTCCAATTTCTACATTGCTACAGGTCCTCGGATTATTGTCAGAGATAATGTATACAATAGAAGCAGGTCTAATATACCCTCCCGTACAATTTGAATTGCCCATAGGTAACCAATCAACAAGGGGGGAAAAACCGCGGGCAAAAGATTCCCTGGCCGTTTGCTTCCCACAGGAAAGAAGGTGAGGTGTGAAGCAGTAAATTTCCCTTCCCAAACCAGACCTCTCAGATGTAACCATCTTCACATAACAAATGCTTTCCCCAAGGCTTTCGCACGTTGATAAGAACTCGTCCCTGTCCTCCCAGCAGGGAGGAAAGGAATGCAGAGGCAGGAGGGTGAGAGGCCCATTGTTCCCATGCTTTGAAGTCGCCACTCTCTGGGCAATACAGTTACATAGACCAGACCAGGTCAGAGCCATAAACCCAGGGTCACAGAATATACAGTCACAGTGGTCAAGCTAATAAGCAATAGGTATGATTACATAGTTAATACTGGAACAGGTTACAAAGCATAGCAAAGGCAGGTTACAAAATATAGCATGAATTCCCAGAAACCCTTGTTAGAATCTGCAGATTCTGACAAACAGATAAGCCCAACATCTCCGGGTGATTCCCGGCCCCAGGGATGACTCAACTAAGGCCACGGCCTTTTCAACCCTGGCCCCTACCTGGTAGAATGAGCTCCCTCATGAGATTAGGGCCCTGCGTGACCTTTTATAGTTCTACAGGGCCTGCAAGACAGAGCTCTTCCACCAGGCTTTTAGTCGAGGCAACGGGTGTTCCCCCTTCAGCCTGTCAGATCTGTATTACCATCCCTGTCATGCTCCGCCTTCTTCCCTCCGGGGTCCCCTCCTGTGGCCGTGACGTACACTGGCGGTGGGTGGCTCTGTGCAGTGTTGGGGCAAGGAAGGGCCTCAGATTGGCAGGGGTGGGGTTTACAGCACCCTCTTCACCCCTCTGCCTCCGTTGGTGTTCAGTTTCTGGCGTCTCTCTCTCTCTCTCGTTCTCTTTGCCATAAACACCTCCTGGCTCATCCTCCCCGGCCCTTCCTTCCCGGCCTCCTTTTATTCCCCTCCCCACTCCCCCAGAGCCACCCGGGCATTCCAGCCAACTCCTCCCTCTTGGGCCCCACCCCCCTTTAGAAGCAGAGACGCCATCCTGGCATTTGGGCTGGGCTCTGCCCCACTTCCGGGTCTTCTGAGCATCGCGCCGGAGTCCCATGGAGGAGGCTCCGTGGCTTCTGCCAACTTTCCTTGGTCCCCAGCCTGCCCGACGCTGGTGAGGGTCGAGGGCCTGTGGGGCTCAGCTGCGGTGCTCCTGGGCGCCTTGCTTGCTTCGTTTTCGGCTGCGGCGGCGCCGCTGCATGGCGCCCATAGGCGTTCCCGGGCCCGATACGGGCCGGGATGCGTGGCAGCGGAATTGGCCGCCCGTTGCAGCCGTGGGTCTTCCTGGGGCGGTTCTCGTGGGGCTCCAGCCTCCTGGGCATCTCGGACTGGGCCGGGTGAGTGTGTGGCCACTTCTGTGGGGGGGGGGGGGGAGAGAAGGCCCGGTCGTTCCTGACCGGGACAATCCCAGAACCCCAAACTGAAATAGATCTCATCTGTTGAAGCTCTGACTAGAAACATACAAATTTTGTATTTTTATCTGATGTATTTTAATTGTTTCAAATCGTTTGTGTTTTATATTTGATGGAACCTGCTGAGCCTGCAATGTGGGAAGGGCAAGATACAAATCTAATTTAAAAAAATTTAAAATACTGAAGTCTGGGGTCAGTTGAAAGGCCTTTGTTGCTAGCTCAGAATGAGCTCTTCATTCTGTTGAGCCAATTTGGGGCGGGGGATGGTGTAGGACTGTACTCGGACTTGTCTTGCTGTCTGTCAGACACCGTTTCCTCCCAACTTCATCCATATGGCCTCTCTCTGAGCACTTCTCTCTGTGTGTGTCTCTCTCTGCATTGCTTCAATCTCCTGCAGCCTAATCACTGCCTTTTCTCTCCTTGTCAACACCTCTCCGACCAGCAACAAGCTCCTTCTGTTCTCTCTCTCTCTCTCTCTCTCATTCTCCTTGTTTTCCCTTCCTGACGTCTCCCCCCTCGCTGTCTTCTCTCCACTTCTCCCTGCCTGGCTGAGCTCTGGCGTGCTCTAGGAGGCTCTGGATGCCAGAGCCAGACTGTTCCCTAGACACGCTGCTGCCTCCTCCTTCTCCTCCTCGTCTGTGGAACCACTAAGATGCTGCTGATGCTGCACGCTACCGCTCAAGGAAGCTGCAGATATCTCTAAGAGCATCTCTTTCTCTCTGGAAGGGATGCTAGAAAAGCCAGAGATCGGGAAAGAGCAGGAGGTGAGCTTCTGACCAAGAGGGCTCATTCAAGGGATGTCCTTCGTCTCCTCTAGGTTTTCCACCCCCTCTTCTTGCCTCCATGGAAAGCAGCTGGACTGGCCGCATCATGGACCCTTCTCTTTCCTTCCTGGAGCAAACCAAGTTCCATGGACTCCGCCACATCTTCTCGGTGCACCTGTCATGCCCTCACCGGGCCTTCTGGCTCATGGCTTTCCTAGCCTCCTTGGCCTTGCTCTTCACCTGGTCCTCCAGCCGCATCCACTATCTGCTCTCCTGGCCTGTCCACACCAAGGTGCACATCTTTTATTCCCGCAACCTCACTTTTCCAGCCGTCACTCTTTGCAACAAGAACCCACTCCTGCTACGGCGCATGAGCCGCACGGACTTCCACCTAAGCGGCTACTGGCTAGGGCTTCTCAACAAGAACTTCCACCCGGTGCCTGCCACACGGGCCCTGCTGCGGGACCCAAGATGGCTCTGGCTGGGGAACCTGCTGAACTTCTCCCACTATCTGCCGCCTCCGATGCCACAAGAGCAGTCCACCCGACACTTGCTGGACAAGCTGGGGCACCAGCTGGAGGAAATGCTCCTCTCCTGCCACTTTCAGGGCGAGCGCTGTGGCCCCCACAACTTTACCACTGTGAGTTGGGAGGGAGGGGAGGGGTCTTGGGCATGGCTGCCAGGAACAGAGGTGGAGATTGTACACAGGATATCATCTATTAAACTGGTCCTTCTTGCTGATCCTTTGATATCACTTTGATCTGCACCAACTATCAGGGGTGGGGGGGTTAGCTCCATGCCATGAAAAGCTTTATCTGTCAATATCTGCATACTGAGTCTCTAGCAGAGGGACAGGACATGTTTGCTAGGCCTGTTGGCAACCTTGTATGTACAGCCGGACATGCAGTACAATAGACAGGGCTTTGAATCCCACCATTTGTAGAACAGCTGTTTTGACGTGTTTCTTCTGTGAGGGAGAATGGCATTTGGCCCAGTCCCTTGTCCTTGGCTGCCAAAGAGAGAAGTGCCTGAAGGAATAAAAAAAAAAAACACCTTCTGCTTCTTCTCAAAGTTATAGTAGTTTTTCGTATTAACGTCTGCAGTGGATACAACACTAAGATAGGCCACAGTTTAGGACTGTGCATGTTCTGTTTCTTTAGCAGCGTCATTATCGAAGCATAGAATTTGGCTTGTGGTTCTGGCTATTGTCAACTTTCACCAAGTTTCTGGCTCTTATGAGTGGGAAGGAAGATGAATTAAGATGAGAATATACAGCCAGCAGGTGGCAAAATCTGGTAATGGGGGCTCTGCAGGCCTTCTTAATTTACAGGCTATCTTTCATGCTGGGATTCAGGGTGGGTTACAAAATATAAAAACAGTGCGTTCAGATTGCTCTGTTTTCTTAGTATCCTAAGAATGACTGCATAATTGGGGTTTCTTCTGGAGGAGACTAGATTGAGACCTGGACAGTAGTGTTGCTAGGTCCCGTCCCCCCGTCCCCCACCACTGGCGGGAGAGGGTGGGATAGGGTGGCCAGACCCAGACTGGGAAATTTGGGAATGGAGATTTGGGGTGGAATCTGGGGAGTACAGGGGCCTCATTGGAGTACAGTACCATAGAGTTCACCCTACAAAGCATCTATTTCTCCAGAGAACTGATCTCTGTAATCTGGAAATGAGCTGTAATGCTGGAGGCATCCCTGGAGGCTGGCATCTGCACTGGGCAGAGGAAGGAAATATTTAACTATTTAATGGAGGAAGAGATATTAGAACAGGGGTATGGTTCCTTTCAATCTCCCGTTGAATTAGGATCTGGCTTCTGCAGGGTGTTTTCCTCTGCCTTGGCTCTCCTGTTCCACGTACTGTCCCGTATAGCTAGAATTCTGCTCTCTTAAGAAGGAGTGAACAAAAAAGAATTGAGGGGAAGGATAGGGGAAAGGCCGTAACTACCTCACACTGCGTGAAGGAGCACCTTTAAAGGTGCATGAAGACTTTCTTGGTTGTGACTGGGCAACCCTTGGCACAAGGTCGAGGTAGGTGTGTAATTTGCTAATTGTAATTATGGTAGAGAGCAATGAGAGGATTTGCCTCAGTAGTTTCCAAATGGTCAGTTGGGCTCCTCTCAGGCCTTTATGGGTCTAGCTGGCAGCAAAATTGCCAAAGGACTTCATGTTGTTTAGTTCCTAACCAGCTCTCCAAATGAAAGTTTTATTTATTTATTTCGATGTTTATATCCCCTTTTTTCTCCCAAATGGGACCCAAAGAAGTTTAAAGCGTGGAACCTCCCTACTGCCCTGGAGGAAGGAATTGTATGCTGTGAGTCCATTTTCCCGCTCTGGAGAGTATGCTGGCCTATTAACGTATTGTCAGTCTTGGCTTGTGATATGCCTGGATGGTTTTTCTTCTTTGTCACTATTAAGTGTTGTCAAATGATGACCCCAGCAAGGGGCTTTCAAGGCAAATGATAAGCAGAGGTGGTTTGCCATTGTCTTCCTCTGAAGGGTCTTCCTTGGTGATCTCCCTTCCAACCTTGCATAGCTTCCGAGATCTGAGGAGATCGGGCTATATCATGCTATCTTCCCTCCAGTTTGTCAGTGCATGACTGTACTTACCTGTTACGATTGTCCTAACCTTTGATCTAGACAAAGGGCTCCTTCCCCACACTCCACTCCTCCTTCGAAATCTGCATGAGAAATCAAATAAAGTCCAATGCCGTTGCCTAAACAAGACTTGAAATCTCTCTGAGGCTATAGTCCTGTGCTCTCTTGCTTGGAAGTAAGCCCTACTGAATTCAACATGAATTGACTTATGCATAGAATCAGCCTACCCATTTAATCCTAGGAGCAACCCCATGCTTTTAGTTCCCTAAATTTACCATCTTACTACAAGAACCATGATGCCTTTTGCCAGTAACTTAAAGATGGGTCTCCTACAGTGCTGTACCAAAGCTATATTTAAGCCTGTTCGTGATCTTCTGTGTTGCTTTGCTTCCAGTTTCAGCAATGATTTATGCTTCTTTGTAATCGCAGGTGGGAGGAACCATATCTTATAAATGTCACTGCTGGTCCTGTTCTGGATTGGCCAGTAGTTGCTGCTGAAGGTTGCTAAGAGACCAAACCAGAGCAGCACCTTAAGTTGCCTACGGTTATCCTATCATTTCTAGGGAATTCAATAATTATTGGAAAGTATGGGCTATTTTACCCTGACCTGGATGGACCAGGCTAGCTTAAACCCATCAGAACTTGTAAGCGAAGTAGGGTCAGCACTGGTTAGCATTTAGATAGGAAGCCACCAAGGAAGTCCAGGGACCATGCAGAGGCAGGCAGTAGCAAACCACCTCTGTTCATCTCTTGCCTTGAAAACTCTGTGGGGTCACCATAAGTCAACAGCCCTTTCCACCACCATGTCCTGTTTTAGAACATTTTCCATGCAGTAGACATCCCTCTCTCTCTAAGGCCACTAACTCCTACATCATCTCAAGCTAGAAGCAGCTTCCATCTTCCACATCATCAGATGACTGGCCATTGACCATATGAAATTATGCCAAAGAAAACTGCAGTAGCTCTAAGATGTTAACTCTTTGGTGACTTCATTCACATTGACGTCTTCGAGCAATGAACATTCATTTCTGAACCAGTCCCCCAAACTCAGTTGTCTTCATAAAGTATCACTTTGTTTCATTTTTAATGGAACGTTCAATACCTTGCCATGCATTTTGCAAGGCAAAAGAAGATTAATTTCCTTTCAAGACTCATTCCTGAATTGACCCTTTCAAGCATCCCCTCCACTGGCTGCATGGGGGGGGGGGGGAGTTCCATGTTGAGAAAAGCAGACTTCAGCAAGTTGTATAAAATATGCAGATCAAGGACATTTCCATATATTTGCTTAGTGCACCAGTGGAAATAGTACTTCATGCATGTGACAAAGTGGGTTTGAGTCCATAAAAAATTGTGCCACGATAAATTTATGCCATAGAATGTGAGGATAATCGGTTTAAGCCTTCCCCCTGAGCCATTCTCTTAAGGTAAAAGTGCCTCAGGGGTACTATTGGCCCCACTGGGAGTGTCAAAGCTACTGATGGGGGATACAGCATTTGTTGCAGTGGGGCAAATTGTGCCCTCCTGGGTTTTTAGGGTTGGGGAAATGCCACAGGGGAAGCCTTAAGTCCTTTCTTCCCATATGTCACAGCCCAAATCAAAATCAGTCCCCCTTGAGCTTGTGATTAGAGTTCCCAGTGGAGGGAACTTGCGACTGAGTGCAAGTCCTCACAACAGACCCCAGGAGGATACCTGGGAAAGACAACATGGAGTGAGGCCCTTCCTGTTACTGAAATGAATAGATATAGTTGTCTTACCTTTGAAACCCACTTTCCACATTATGGTGCATCACACTTTAGAGAGGGTTTGTTTTCTTTTCTTGTTCGCTTGTTTAAGTCGTACTGCAGTTCTGTAGTCGTGGTCCTGCTGTGCTGTTTTTTAAAATTTTGAAATCCACTGTCAGCCTCAGCAAGAAAGACAGGCTATAAATGAAGCAAAAAATAATAATAATAACATATTCTTCCCTCCTTTGTCCCTCCATCTCCCTCTGTTTCCTTGAATGGCTGCCCCTGGATCAACTTTTACTGTATTCTGTAAAGTGCAGCATGGTTTTAATAAGTACATATATAAAACGATGAGAGTAATTCAGGCAGTCCAGGGGGGTTACTGTTCTGATTTGTACAATTCCCAGAGCACCACCCAAAGCCCTCTGCCTGAATAGCTTAGCATGGCAAGCAACTGTGCCAGGCTGTGGTAGCATCACACTGGGTAGGGCTGCCACTCTGGCTTGGGAAATTTCTGGAGATCTGGGGCTGGATCCTGGGGAGGGTGAACTTTGGGGAAAGAAGGGACCTCAGCTGGGTACAATGCCATAGACCCCACCTTCTGAAACAGGTCTTTTTCTCCAGAGGACGAGGTCTCTGTCCTTCAGAGATCAGTTGCAATTCTGGGAGACTCCCAGTCCCCTCCTGGAAGCCAGCAACCCCAACACTGGGCCAGTCTGGCACCAGTATAATTTCAGACTGTACTGGCAATAGAGCAGGGCTGAATCACCCCCTGAGCACATTCAGCCCCTCTTCCGTCCCCAGCAATGCAACAAGGGAGCACTGTGCATGCACAATGAAGGGAGAGGGCAAGCTCTGTTGCGGGATGTTGTGACACTGCTCTGCTCAGACCCTTCACTGGAACTCCGCCCCAGAACCCAAACCCCACAGGGGAGCCTCCTCTCCTCCCACCAAGGATGCAAGGACAGTGAACTCCACACAGCTAAGCAAAGGGCAGGGGGCTCTGCCCCCCCAAACTCTCCCCATTCACCCAACTGCATGGAAAAAATTGTTCCTTTAGTAGAGGCTTAATGGGGTGTTCTTTACCACTGTGATACCCCTTAGCTCCCTGCCACGAAACGCTTCGCCTGCTCATTTCCACACATCAAGCCCCTATTAAAGGGACAGGACTTTTTTTCTCCAGGCCTGTTGGCAGCCATAAGGAGGGGTGATTGTCATTTTGGCACAGGTATGCTCTTAGGAGAGGGATGGTCAGGCTCTTTGGGTTGCAGACTCCCCCAGCCGTGCCGCCTGTAAGATGGGGTGTGAGGGGGTGGAATGAGATGGAGCCCAAGAGTTGTTGGGACAAACAGAAACATGTGGTGGATGAACCCCCTGTCTGTAGCATAGGGTTGCCATCCCTCTGATGGGGACAGATTTCCCCCCAATTTTGGGCCTCCCAATCCACTCACCAGCCAGCTGGCCAGCGGGGGAAGCCCCGCCTCCAAAGAGTTCCGTGGCACCGAATGTGCTCGGCACAGTGATGTCACCCAGAAGTGACGTCATCGTGCTAGGCATGTCATGGGGAGGACACTCTAGCATTTGGCCAAAAACTCTGTGGTCACCACAGAGTTTTTGGCTGAACACTAGAGCGTCCCCCCGTGATGTGCCTAGAGGGATGATGTCACTTCTGGGTGACATCATCATAGTGTGCATGCTTTGTGCACATGCAAGAAGATCCAGGAGAGGAACCTGGAGCCTCCTGCCGGCAAAAGGTAGGGAGATGGCAACCCTACTGCAGCAGGGTGGTGGTGCAGGGGGGCTTGCTGACCAAAAGGACTGGCATGTGGGGCTGCCAATGAGAACAACTCGCAGTTCTCAGTTGTGCCTAGAGAGCTTCCTGGTATGTGTCTGTTCAAGGTGCTCCTACTGGTTGCATCTACTGGTTTGGTGGGGGCAGGGCTCATTTTGTAGCAGGAGCTCCTTTGCATATTAGGCCACACACCCCTAATGTAGCCAATCCTCCAAAAGCGTACAGAGCTCTTCTTACAGGGGCTACTGTAAGCTCTTGGAGGATTGGCTACATCAGGGGTGTGTGGCCTAATAAGCAGAGGAGCTCCTGCTACAAAATGAGCCCTGGGTGGGGGTGCTGTATTACCCCCTCAACACAGAGAGATAGAAGTAGCCAGCCAGTGCAGGCTAATGCAGCCAGTGCCCCCCCTTCAGCTGTGTTTCTTTTGTTAGTGCTTTTGTTGTGTCGTGCACATGGGCAACAGTGGGCTGAAGTCAGGAGGGCAGTGGGGGAGATCAGCTGCATCAGCCTGCACTGCTTGGCTACTTGTGTCTCTCTGTGTTCTGGGGGGTATCATCAATATGTAGGGCTGCCAAGTCGCCCCGGGGGGCAGGGAATCCCCCACTACAGGGGTCCCCAATCTGCTGGCCCGGATTTGGCTGGCGGGGGAACCCCACCCCCAAAGTCAGCCGATCAGGATGACTGCCCCAGCGTGATGATGTCACCCAGAAGTGATGTCATCATGCTGGGCACGTTGCTGGGACGACGCACTAGCAATCGCCCCAAAAACTCTATGGTACCATAGAGTTGCCAGAGCATTGCCCTGGCAACGTGCCCAGCATAATGACATCATTTCCGGGTGACATCATCATGGCGCGCACACACAAAGCACACGCGTGGACCTCCAGGACAACAGGCTGGATTCCCCTGCTTTCACTGAGGTAAGCCTTGGCAACCTTATCAATATGCCACTGTATGATTGGTGGGTGTTAGCAGAGTCGCCATGGACTTGGAAATACACCAGTATTGGGGTCCTGGAACGGACCAGTGAAAATGGTAGCGGGTTTCCACGTTCCTTCCTAGTGATTTGTCATCTAGGTACACTTCTCAAGATTCAGTGTCCTTGCTCCTGCCTGCCACCCTTCCCGAAACAAGGGAAACGGCAACTCTGGAACATTCATTTCAGTTTAACTACCTTGATGACTGAAAATAAATAAGGTTTTCTATATTCATGAACTGTACGGGGATATTCATTTGTCTTAACAAAGATTTGAATTGCTGCTTGTGCATCTTGAGTACTGTGTTGGAATTTGAATGGTTTTTTAATGATTCGCAATCCACATGCTTTGGGACCTGGGAAGATTCATTCGCTTCCACTTCAGACTGTGCAATTAGTGTAATATGCTCTCGTTGACTTTGCCACACCCAAGGCTGGAGATTAAATATCCCTGGGACAAAACTGCACAATATGTTGGAGGTCAGATCACAGGTCTTCCCTGTAGGTCAGCTATAAAAGTCGCTGGTGGATGGGGAGGAGTGATTTGAATTAGTGCTGGTTAATTTGGATTACTCCTGATACAGAAAAAAGAGAGGCACCTTTTCTTTTCTTCTTCCTCTCCTTCCAGGTAGGGTTGCCAGCCTCCAGGTGGGGCCTGGGGATCTTCAGCTTTTACAACTAATCTCCAGCTGACAGAGATCAGCTCTCCTGGGGAAAATGGCTGCTTTGGAGGGTGGACTCTATGGCATTGTACCATGCTGAGGCCCCTCCCCTCCCCAAACCCCACCCTCTCCTGGCTCCACCCTCTCCTGGCTCCACCTCCACCCCACCTGTCTCCAGGTATTTTCCCACCCAGACTTGGCAACCCTACTTCCAGGGCTAATAGTAGTTTCCAGAGACAAAATAAAACAGGACTATGTTGAAAGGCTTTTCCAGCTGAAGGCGGAAATATATGTATTTTTATGACTAGTGCTCATTCTATAGCAACCTTAGTAGCCCAGACTGGTAAGGGCTTGCCAGAGCTTGGGAATTCAGCAGGGCCAGGTATGAGCAGCACTTGGATGGGAGACTACAAAGGAAGATGGGGGGTGGGGTTTGCTCTGCCAGAGGCAGGAAATGGCAAAGGACCTCTACTCAACTCTTGCCTTGAAGCCCCCATGACGGGTTGCTAGATGTCAGTTGCAGCTTGATGGCACCAAATTATTATTAGTACTCATTCTGGATGGGTTTCTGGTTGGACTCGGTTGTAAGGTGTATTAAAATGTTATGTATTTGAAATAGTTTAACCTGCTTTTCTCCGTCTAAGGCTCCCAAAGCAGCTTACAGAAAAACTGAAATACGCTTGAACCATATCGTCAGGTCCCTCGAATCCCTTGTGGGAGAAAGGCAGGTTAAAAGCGATGTAAACAAATAGCCTCATTTAATCAGTTCATACACATGTGGGTTTTTGAATGCACATAAATCTACAGAGAGCTAGGTCTATCATTATCATTATGAATACTTTGCTGCTTCTTAATTATTGGTTTGGAATTCTCAGCTCTTCTGTGTCAACCCCTGCTCGCTGCATCGAGCCAGGTTGCCATGGGAGGTGAGGTGGAGGCTGGAATGTCTACTTTCATTTTTGCCTGCTTGCCGCTTGCATCCCTGTTATCTCATTTAGCTCCGCCATGTAACCTTGAGCTCCTCTTCCCCCCCCCCCCCCCCCGGTCAGCTTTCTCTTGGCAATAATGCACTGTTATTTTCGGCAGGCCTGTAGCTTAGAGGTGATTGGCCCTAGGCCATTAGAACATATCTTAATCATAGTATAATTGCAGCTTCGCACGCTTTTGGCTCAGTTCTAACACGGTACATAAAGAGTCTGAATACCTTCAATGTCTCAATAAATTTTTATTCTTCCGTCTGACTGTTGTTGGGAACTGATTGCTCCAGGGTTCTGACATTCTGTAGCCAAGGAGAGTGTGATGGTTGCAGCCAGGAAAGGGGGAATCAGGAATGCTGGCAGTGGGTCGGAATGGGGGGATTCTGAAATTAAGTGCAACGGATGATAGGAATACGCACAATGGTGCAAGCCAATATTTACTGGAAAATGTATTTTAAGCATGGGTCACTTCTTGAAAGAAGTAACTTCAAAATTTTAGGCTACAAAAAAGGAGGTCTCTCATATTGGCAAATGCTCATGTAAGCAATAAAAACAAAAGCCACCAGTTCTATCTTTTTATTAAAATGTATTGATTTCAGCTTTTCTCCCTCCCTCCCCAGCAAGCAGGCTCAGGGCGGATCACAATGTTCTTAAAACCGTACAGCATTTACAACAGAATACAATCATAAAACAGGTATAAACAATTTGTATACCTAAAGACCTTAAGAGGCGCCAGCTAGACAATTTACTAAACAAGATGAGGTTTTAGTTTCAATGTAGCTGCAGATCTAAACAGTGCAGGAAAAGCCAACGGGTGAGTCGGCAGCTTAGATGGACTGTAGTGCTGCTGGGCATAGCTAAGCTGAGCAGGGCAGGGCAGGGGTGGGGAGGCCACCGTGGTTGAGTTGCTGCTGCCTCAACCATAGGCCTGGTGGAACATCTCCGTTTTACAGACCCTGCAGAACTACATTAAATCCCACAGGGCCTGGATCTCACTAGGGAGCGTGTTCCACCAGGCTGGCACCAGAGCAAGAAAGGCTCTGGTCGAGGCTAGGTAGAGATCTTTGGGGCTGATCTCTAGTAGATGTTGAGCAGAAGAGCGCAAGGCCCTTTGGGGGCTGTATAGAGAGAGAGATGGTCCTGCAGAAATGTTACTACCTCTTCCATAGCATTAACGTTGACAGACGTTTGTATAAACACAACTTTCATTTCAGTGTTTTCTTTTTTTAAAGTTTTGTACATCTGTGCGTGTACCCAAACCATGTTCTTTCCACAAATTTTACTGTGTACATCTGGTGTGAGTTGTTTTCCAAAATAATTTCACTTTAATAATGTAGAGCATAGATAAAGGTCAGAACCAGGATTTGAGTGGCATGCTTCTGTCTTTAGGGATGGACAGAGGGAGATAGACTCTAGTGAGGTGTTCAGTTGGGCTGGAAAACCAAATTATTTGCTGCGAGAATGGAAAATGGCATCGCAGTGTATAATAGGGCTTCTTAAAATACAATTCAATTCACTTAATACAATCCAAGATCAGCCAGCACCAACATAAAAGCACGGACTAAACACAAATACACAAAAAAAATCTTAACCTCATTAAACACTAATTTCAGTAATAATAAAGGTAAAGGTTTCCCTTGCTCGAAAGCCAGTCGAATCCGACCCTAGGGGGCAGTGCTCATCGCTGTTTCCAAGCCGAAGAGCCAGCACTGTCCAAAGACGTTTCCGTGGTCATGTGGCTGGCATGACTAGACGCCAAGGCGCACAGAACACTGTTACCTTACCACCAAAGTGGTACCTATTTATCTACTTGCAATTTCTTGCTTTCGAACTGCTAGGTTGGCAGGAGCTGGGACCAGAGACAGGAACTCACTCCATCATGCAGCGCTCGGGTCTCGAACTGCTGAACTACTGATCTTCTGATCTGCAGTTCAGCATCTTAACCACTTGAGCCACTGAATAAAAAGACTGAACCATCTTATTTCCTTACTGACTGAGCCAAAGCACAGAATTTGGCCACCTTAAGCAGGGTTTCATTAAGACAATTTGCAAGAAGAATGGATGCATACAATTTATCAACTCTACCTGGAAACTAGGATAACATTGAACTAATATATAAGGAACGAATATCCTTATAACATTAACGATGAAGTAACACATGTTCACACAAACAGTGGAATAAGGGATTCCAAAATATTTGCCTTGCAGTAGAACTGCCTTGCAGTAGAATGTTGAAATGGGGGACGTCTTATGATGCAATCCTAATAACACTTACCTGGGAGTAAACCCCATTGAATAAACCTGAATAAATCCTGCTTGAGAATGAGAAGGCTCATTCAAGGCCTTCTAGGTGCTTGGCTGATGGTAGATCACATAAGCAAATGCAGGGCCCACCGAGTCTCTGATGGATATGCAGGCAATTCTAAACAGAGCTATAGCCATCTAAGCCCACGAGCTTCAATGGAGTTAGACAGCTATAACTCTGCATCAGACTGTGCTGTGACAATGCACATCATCACAAATCACAAATTGATAGCTCCATTAGTTAAAAAAGCTTTTAAGAAATAAACCCATCTGCCATGATGTATTAATCAAGGGAAAGGAACATGCAGCTACTGCATTGATTCGAAAGGGATGAGTGAGTGAAAATGCAAACGGTGCAAAACCTGGATTGGAAGAGAGGGAGTCTTCCCTAGCAACTGATTCTTCTCCCTGCCCCCGTTCCCCAAGAGACCTGCCCTTGCACTGCCTTAAAGGATAATGGGCTTGGATCAGAGGGAAGCTATAAGCGATGCCTTGGCTATATGCCTGACAGTGCTGCAAACTTACTTTGCACAGCTGGATAAATCCTTTCCCCAGTCTGAGCTCAGCTTTATTGAGTAAGAATGTAGCTCATACGTACCTACTGCATGGGGATGGATGGGACGGAAGAGCTCAGCTGGTATCTACAAAACATTTAGCATTCCTTAGGCAGCAGCTGCCAAACCCTACTCTCTAACCTATTTGTTACACAAATTGCCTGGCAAGGACCATTATCTGAGCATCTGCAAATGATTAATTACCTAGTAGAGTGTAAATACTAGCATGGCTGAAACAGTCCTTCTTTAACAGAGAGATGCAACTAGTGAATCTATACCTCTGGAGCTTGAGTCCCACATCTTTCATGTCGTCCCCCCCCCCTGTTTGCATTATCTAAATCACAGGATCTAGGGCCATCTTTGTGGCCATCATCAGATTGCATAACCTGCATCTGTCGCCGTCACAACCCCCTAGTTGCAGATAAATGACTGCGGAACAGCAGTGCTCTGGTTGACTCACACAGCATGCTCCGTTTTCAAGACTCTAATCCATCATACCCCCACACTCCTACTAGATAAGGCAGTGGTTCTGAGGACCCAAACGTGGGTCATGAATTGCTCACAGGTGGGTCACAAGGCCAGGAGGGAGGAGAAGGAGCAGGACAAACTGGGAGGGGAGGCTCTGTGAGGATGAATGGCCAGTTTGGGTTTGCCTCTGCATAATAATGTGTGAAATGGTCATGAAATACATTGTTCAGTGATTTTGTGTATATATACCTACGCTACATGAAAAGTGAATTATAAACTTCCTCCGTGTTTACTGCTGTTTGGTTTCTGCATTTTTATTTGGGAGGGGGAACATAGTGCAGTTACTTTACATGTGAGTCCTGAAGAGTACAGTAAATTTAGAAGTAGGTTCCACTTCAACAAGTTTGAAAACCACTGAGGTAAGGCATTGTTTCTTGCATCAAGGTCTCCCACTTCCACTGGGAATGGCCATTCAGGGGAACAGGGGAAGCCATGAAGGGCGGGGAACTATCCCTGGTACTGAATCCATGCGGTGAGAGGTCATCCTTGGGAATTGTTATTAGGCCCATTGCTGAAAATGATGCTTCGATGCCCCTTGCTGTGATCTGCTGATGAGCAGCTGCTAGCAGGACTGGCTGAGTTACGCTGGAAGCTTCTCATTCCTGGTCTAATCCTTTCTTGTTTCCTTCTCAGGTGTTCACACGCTACGGGAAGTGCTACACATTTAACTCGGGCCAGTCTGGAAAGCCACCGCTCCTCACTATGAAGGGGGGAACTGGTAACGGCTTGGAGATCATGCTGGACATTCAGCAAGATGAGTATCTTCCTGTGTGGGGAGAGACAGGTAGGACATATTACTGACCTCACAACTCATACATTAATTCTTCTCTTTCCCAGATCCCCTCTTGGGGGGGAGGGGGTGGAAAGTGCCATCAAGTCACAGCAGGCTTATGCGACCCATGGGGTTTTCAAGGCAAGAGACGTTCAGAGGTGGTTTGTCACTGCCTTCCTCTGCATCATGACCCTGGACTTCCTCAGTGGTCTCCCATCCAAATACTAACTAAGGCCAACCCTACTTAGCTTCAGAGATTTGATGAGATTGGGCTATCCTGGGCTATCAGTCTTTGGCACACTGCTGAAAATCCTCTGTCCCATGTTGCCCTGTTGTCTGGTTAGACCTTTCCATCATGCATGACCATGCACTGAACTTTATTGTGCCAGATATTCTGTTCTTGCTGTGGACTCCAATTCACCACACCATGGTCTGCTCCCCCCTTGCCAAGTCCTCCCTGCCGTATCCCTCAACCCACTAAGCGTCTCTTTGCTTCATTATTTTTCTAGACTCACATTACATCCTGGCCCTCACATCATTCCTTCCCCCATCCCTTTCTCTAACTAGTTCCCCCTTTTCTGTCCTCTGCTACTTGCCATGGCAACCAGCTTGTCATCTGCAAAGAAAGAAGCTGTCTCTTATCCACAAATAGCCTTGATCGCTGCTGGAGAAGAGTCAAGAGCTATGCTGTTGAGACTGTGGTGAGGTTGGAGTCCCAGCACAAAAGTCTCCAAAAGACCCTTTGGGAGAAGGGCTGGCATACAGGCCTGTCCGAGAATTATGGTCTCTTAACCTGGAAGGGTTCTCCCTGATCCAAAAATATAGGGGTTCTGGATGTAGCTATTTAACACTTGGGAGGGGGGATTAACTGATATGTTCCTGGAATGAGCCCTGTCTCTAGGGGGGAACAATTTGATGTTTTAAGGAACCTTAATTCAGATCAGACCAGCCATGACCTTAGCAGTGGCACACTATGGGAAACACTGGCTAAAACAGGGTGCTTTCTGTAAGAAACAAGCAAGAAAGAATCTGCCCTCCTGTGCTGATGTAAACCCTGTGATTCCTGAAAGACTGTGAACAAGACAGTAAGGAGCAAAATAAAGGGTGGCATCTGCTTTCCAGATTATTTATTTATTTAGATACTTATAGCCCACTTTTCTCACTCAATTGAAACCCAGAACAGTTTAAACCTCCATTTTGTCAATCCTGTGGGCACAATTGAAATATTGACAGCAGGTAGTAGGTGCCTTGGCTGCCTAGGGTGGGTGGGACCAATCACTTAACAGCTGCTATGGGGGCTCTGTCCCATCTCAAAATGTTGCAGCATTCCATAAAATGTCTGGAGATTCCAGCCCTAGCACTTTCCTCTTTTGGAGGTAGCTGTTTCTGAATGGGTCCTCTCTGAAGGTACAAAGGTGATGCCTTTTGGCTCTTTTGAAGCATCTCCTGCCCCCATGAAGTGGAGGAAAGACAGAATGGGCCCTTTGCTTTGATGAGGAGATGTCAAAGAGCAAGTGGGCACCAAGGAACATCTTAGCGACCACCATGGCACTCAGGGTGCACCCTCTGGCTTGGGAAATTCCTGGAGATTTGGGGGTGGTTCTTGGGGAGGGTGGAGTTAGGAGAGGGGAGGGAGCTCAAACTGGATGTGGTTGTGTAGAGTCCACCCCCTGAAGGTGCCATTTCCTTCAGGGGACCTGATCTCCATAGTCTAGAGATCTGTTGTAATTCTGGGAGAACTCCAGGACCCACCTGGATTTGGTAACCCTACATGGTGGCACCCACAGACACCAAACCGGGGAATCACTAAGCTGGAGTGTTTTGTGGTGACCTGGGTTCCCTTTCTACTTCTGTGTCTCTGTGCCACAGATGAGACATCATTTGAAGCTGGGATTAAGGTGCAGATCCACAGCCAGGACGAGCCTCCCTTCATTGACCAGCTGGGATTTGGGGTGGCACCCGGCTTCCAAACATTTGTGTCCTGCCAGGAGCAGCGGGTAAGATGAGCAGACGCTCCTCCCCTTAAAATCAGTCTTTATTATATGTGGAACAAAGTATACATCCCCACTGTCCAAGTAGCATTGCTGAGTTGCTGTGGGTGACATTTCTCTCTGTGGGTGACATTTCTCTCTGCTGTGAGTGACATTTCCCATCCTCTGTTGATAAAGTGGGCAGCAGCTCAGAATGAAAAGGCAGAGCTAGGAAATTTCTGGAAAGAACCGAAGGCCCAGAAGTCTTTGCTTCTGGGTGAAGAGTGCCACCAAGGTGTTCTGAGTTCTGCCGTTGTCTCCCAGGATACCTGCTCGAGATTATGGCATGGATCCTATGAGGTCAGCCCCTTGTGCATCTCTTTGGCCACTACTGAGGCTTTCTGCATGTGCAAGTGCTCCTTCAAAAGATTTATCTTGCATATGCAGAAGGGCTAACAGCAGAGGAAGAAAGTGCTGCAGTGGAGGACATCCTCTGCAGCAGCTGGAGAAATGTGAGGGGAACAATGTCATAGAGTCTAAGCCAGTTTTATTCTTACTTTATTCTTACTTTTACTATCATCTTGTCAATGGGATAGGGGGCACTAAAAGGAGGGCTATTTTTTCTCCCTCTCTTTCATTGCGCCTTTACCAATGAAGTGGTGATTGATGACTAGCATTAGAGATGGGCATGAACTGGGAAAATGTGTTTCGGTTTGTGGGTCATGGCATGCCGGGTTTGCGAACCACAAATGATCATAAACTTTTCACTGCCAAATGAACCAGTTCAGTTTGTGCGGTTCCTCATGTGGTAGAATGGAGCCCCCTGGTGTGCTAGAGACACCAGACTTGCAGGAGGTCTCTGGCTGACTCTCCTCTACTTGCCCTCCAAGTTTGGTGAGGATTGGATTTCTGGGGTCTGAGTTACAGCTCCCCAAAGATGGTGCCCCCAGGAAAGAGTTGTCTGAGGAAATGACTGCTGACAAGTGGTCATTTTGACAGGTGCAGGAGGTTCGGGAGTGTATAGAATGGATCCTGTGCAAGCTAGAGACATCAAAGTCACAGGGAACCTCCCCCAGATGCTCCTCTACATGCCCTACAAGTTCCGTCCCCTCTGTTGCTTTGAAGTTTGGTAAACATTTAGACGGGGTGAAGACAGTCTGTTTGGAAATGTATCCATTCACAAACCGGCATGGGCCACCACAAACAGCTTGAAAGTTTGTGGAACGTTTGCGCTGGTTGACCTGCCACAAACATCACTTCACGAACCACGAGCCAGCCAAAATTTATCACGAACTTTAGTTAGTCAGTTTGGGCCCATCTCTAATCAGCATAAATAGAACAGACCTAGTGGATTCATACCTTTTAATTGAAATAAAGGGCTGTGACTTTAGGCTTAAACCTTAAGAAGTTGGAAGGGATGTGCTAAAAGTTAAGAAATCCTGGTTCCATTGAGGACATCATTCTGTACCTAAGAACCAATTCAAAGCAAATGTCTGTCTATGTATCATATCGCTATCTTTCCACCTACTCTAAGAAACTCAGGATAGCATACACTGTTCTTCTTCTCTTCCATTTTATCCTTAGAACAAGCCTGTGATGTAAGTTGGGATGAAGCCACCCAGCGAGCTTCATGCTAAGGGGTGATTTCAACCAATGTCTCCGTCCTCCTAATCCAGTGCTCTAGCTGTTGGGTATTCTAATTATGCAGAGTGAATAAATACAGCACAACACATGTATATTATCTTTAAAAGAAAAACTTTAATTACTAATGGGGAAAGGGTAACAGAGAGATTAAAGAAACAAAGGATAAACATCCTCTATAGCTGCTCTGATCTATACCTTGACTCTAGGACTTCTAAAATTCATGTGAGAATGGACTAGCGGAGAAAAACAAGGAGAAATAAAACTGAAATCCAGTGCTTTCTCACTAGCCCATCCTCAGTCTATTGATTACCCAATTGGAGAATCCCAATACTAACTAATTATGCATTTTATCACCTTATTCTGGCAGGAAATATGTATAGGTTCTACCACTGGGTCCCTAAACGTAACTAGCTAGGACATTAGCATGTATAAACAAACATGTTCATTCTTTCATGACTACAGGGAGAAAACTTGCAAATCCCAACACTAACCACTAGACACACTGGCTCCAAAAAGAAAAGAAAAGCACACGGAACAGGCCTCCTGGCACTATTCCATTTTAGAATATGGACTGGGAATTGTACAACTGAGTGTCTCCCCATCCCAAAATTCTATGTGAAAGCAAAATCATCACTTAAAAACGTAAGAACATAAGAGAAGCCAATGTTGGATCAGGCCAGTGGCCCATCCAGTCCAACACTCTTTCACACAGTGACCAAAAATACCAGGTGCCATCAGGAGGTCCAGCAGTGGGGCCAGGACACTAGAAGCCCTCCCACTGTTGCCCCTCCCTCAAGCACCAAGAATACAGAGCATCACTTGCCCCAGACTGAGAGTTCCTATCTATACCTTGTGGCTAATTGCCACTGATGGACCTCTGCTCCAGATGTTTATCCAGTCCCTCTTGAAGCCATCCATGCTTGTAGCCGCCACCACCTCCTGTGGAAGTGAATTCCACGTGTTCATCTCTTTGGGTGAAGAAGTACTTCAGGGAGGAGGCTAGGTTAGAACTCTTCAACTTAAGATGCTTGCTTTTCAATGACTGGGTGTTCGAGAGCATGAAAGACCATTCACACATGGGATGTTTCCATGTGCGTTCTGAAGCGAGACAGTGATGCAGTCCCAGGAAGACTGTACCAAGTGCCCCTTTGAACATTTGAGTTGGCGGTAAGGCATCATGTGATATCCTTCTTGTTCGATCATCCAGTGTGCATTGCAATCAACATGGCCCCTGTGTTCATCCTGCACTGCTTTCTGACATGTCTGCATTATGGATATATTGTGAGGTGGAATCTGGATGCTCAGAGAAGCCATGTCTGAGGAAGAAGAAGGGAAGGTCTATCCTGCTCCAGTCACCATTGTGGGCCCTAGGTAGGAGACTGCCTTTCTCATCCCCTCTTTCTCCCCACTGTTATGCAGCTCATTTACCTTCCTCCGCCCTGGGGAGACTGCAAGGCAGTGACAATGGAGTCTGAATTCTATGACACCTACAGCATCACAGCTTGCCGCATAGACTGTGAGACCCGCTACTTGGTGGAGAACTGCAACTGCCGCATGGTCCACATGCCTGGTAAGGAGGCTATGAAGCTCATGACAACACAGAGCAGGCAAACAAGTCCTTATCTCCAGTGCTTGGAAGGAATGGGATTCCCATGCTTTACTAGCAAGGAGCACATCCTATGGATGTCTGGAAAGCAAGCACTGAAAGAGGCTTTTCAGTGCTGCCCAAAATGTTCACAAAAGCACCCCATCCCCCTTCTTTCAGCCAGTCCCTTTTTGTTTTGAGCTTGTCCCAGTTATAGCTGCTGCCTCTTATATCCGCAGCCATCTCAGGTCATGATTTCTACCGTAGAGATTCAAGACCACAGTGTTCTCTCAACCACCCCATGTTGGGTCTGTACTCAGTCTTTCCTGGCAGGTAGAAAACCTTGTATCAAACTCTGCCAGTCAGAAGCCAGAGTCCCAGAAGGGCTTGCCTTCCCACTTTTCCAGCATGCCTGTGACCAATACCTCAGCAATTGGGGGTGGGGGGGTGGTAATTCCCTCACCTGTTGTTCCCTCTCTTCCCAGTTTCTGCCTGCCCTCTGGCTTTGAGGACAAGAGCTGGCCTCCTTCCTCCTTGGCTGTCTCCAGGCAGGCCTTATGAGGGACTACCTGGGGGCAGGACTTCCCCAGGCTTCCACCAATGAGTCTCAAGCCCGTTCAGTGACTGGCCTCCTGGCCAATGGGCTATCATCCCTCTGCTCTCTCCAGGCTGCCATTTCCCCTCCAGGTCTTTAAAAGCCTCTCCTAGCCCCTCCTCCTCCTTCGAGTTAACTCCCATCCCATATTTCCCCAGGCTGTTTTTAGTCTGCTGCTCCAGGGGAGACCCCAGAGATTGCCCTTCCTTCTCCCATCTTCCCATCACCATTCCCTGCTGGTGTTGCCTCCCTCCCACCCCTGCTCATTTGATGGAGGCCAAAGTCAGTTGCCTAAAGCCCCTGTTGCCTGGGCAGGGCCAGCTGGTGGTAGAGGCTGCAGGAGGCTGCCCAGCACCACCTTATTATTTGTAATTTATTTATTCAGTTAGATTTTTTAAAGTGCCCCCTCCCCTGTGGAACAGGGCTCAGGGCAGTGAACATCACTATAAAATAATTACATAAAATCATATTTTAAAAAAGGAATATATTTTACAACAACAATAATCTATGACCAATCAGATGGCGATGGAACTGCCAGGGCATTCCACTGCCTCTTGGGGAGGGGAGGGGAGGGGAGGCAGGAGGAACAGGGGTGCCATCCAGATGGAAAGCAATCACTGTCCTCAACCAAACGCCTGGGAGAACATCTCTGCCTTATATGCCCTGCAGAACTGCATTAAGTCTCACAGGGCACAGATGTAATTTGGCAGAGTGTTCCACCAGGTTGTGACCCTGGCCCTGGTTGAGGACAGCCAGATGTCTCTTGGGCGGAAGACCACCAGCAATTTCTTATCAACATAAACCTTGGCAGGCTTTTGGGGATCCTTAGAAGGACGTAAGTGCAGGGACAGGGGAGGGAACTCCATCTCCAGACACCTTGTCAATTTGCATAATCAAAATGAGGCAGTACATTAATTATTCTAGTCAGTTGTGCCTCCTAGAGAGGAGACGACAGGCAAAGAAATAGAACAGATGTATGAAGAAGAGGAAGGAGGTGGGAATTTTCCAAGGTCGGCTGAGCCTGCCAATCGATATCCAGGCTACTGGAGAATGTTCTGGAAGCGGAATTCACAGTGAATGACAGCCAAGGACAGGCAGGAAGAGACAGTCACATAGCTTTGGATGCTGTTCAGCTTCTATCAGGACTGCTCTGAGCATTTGTTCGTTTGTTTGTTTATGTTGTTTATAGTCCGCCTTTCTCACTGAGACTCAAGGTGGGTGCTGTGAGTCCTGAAGGGAGCTACAGGTAGAAAGAGTATTCCTCATATCATGATGACGTTTACAGTTTGCTGCATAGCTTTAATGCACAGGAATGTCTGTGCAAAGCTTAAAGAAGAAGAAGAGGAGATTGGATTTATACCCCGCCCTCCCCTCCCCAAGGGAGTCTCAGAGCGGCTTACAAACTCCTTTCCCTTCGCCTCCCCACAACAGACATCCTGTGAGGTATGTGGGGCTGAGAGAGTTCTTTCCCAAGCTGTCCTTGAGGGAACAGCTCGTACAGAGCTATGGCTTGCCCAAGGTCATCCAGCCAGGTGCAAGTGGAGGAGTGGGGAATCAAACCCGGTTCTCCCAGATTAGAGTCCGCGCACTTAACCACTACACCAAACTGGCTCTCTATGGAATATGTTATGTTCTTCTCACTTTCTGGGTAGTGTTTGGGGGTTCATCAGAACCAAGTGGTAAAGCTCCTGGATTGTATCATCCCAGGCTTTAGCTGAGCGGATCCCAAATTGGAATGTTTGTGCTTGAGGAAACTAGCAAGTCAAGTCAAGGAAAGGGGTTCAGGCAAGTCTTCCCCTTGGCATGCTACTTTTCTGAGTGCAGGAGGTGAGATCTGCAGAGTCAGTGGCAGTATCAGTATATGGTTTTCCCTGCTAGCCATAAAAGCTGAATTGGGAATTATTATTATTATTATTATTTAAATTTCTATCCCGCCCTCCCTGCCTCTTGGCAGGCTCAGGGTGGCTAACTATACCATTACAATACACTACAATAAAATTCAATAAAACCACCCCAGAATAAAAATACATTACACACTATAACATTTCAGTCCAAGGTGGCAAAACTTCGACTCCAAGCGGTGTCAGCAGACTTCTCAACAATTGGCGCTGATGGTCCTAATTGGCAGTCTTCGATGGTCAGGCCAGGGCCGTAAAATCAAGGTGGCCTGTACATGAAAGCCTGGTGGAAGAGCTCCATCTTGCAGGCCCTGCAGAACTGTGAGAGGTCCTGCAGGGCCCTGATGTTATCACCAGTGCGGAGCCGCCACTGAAAAGGCCCTGGCCCTCGTTGCCGCCAACCGGGCCTCCTTAGCCCTGGAAGAACCAGGCGGTTCTGGGAGCCCAATCGTAGGGCTCTCTGGGGTACATATGGGGAGAGGCGGTAGCTTAGGAATGCAGGATGCTCCAGCAGAGAAGCTTCCTCAAACCTTCTGGTGAGAGCAAGGTGAAATGTCCTTTCTTTGCTGTGTGTAAACACTTCTCTGTGGAAATGCCATCCAGGTCGACAGAAGGATTTTTGTCGGCCTTGCATCCAAAGGTATAACATGGTCAATCGCTTGGTCATCAGAGGTAATTTCAGCTTTCAAATTGCATGATCTGCTTCATCAGCAACGATGGCTGATAAAACAAGGAAGATGCTGACTGAAAGGGAAGGGGGGATTTAGCATCCCTTGCAGTTGGAGGTCACTTGATGCAAACAAGCCACAATTAAGGGCACTCAAGTGAGCCTTCTGTCACAAAATCTGGGTGGTGAAATAGTGGATTCATACCCCTCTGCTCATTATTATGTGGCGTCTATATATTCAAGATGGAGAGTCAATCCTCTGGTCATGACTTTGCATACAAAGCCGGGGTTTGGCAGATCCTTGCATATGTCTCTTGGGATAAACTTCCATTGCCTGTGAATGCAGAAAAGTCATAGTTCTCTCAGATATCACAAAGCTCTGTGACATGACTCATTATTGACTTTGCTTTTTCCCCTGCAGGTGATGCTCCCTATTGCACCCCTGAGCAGTACAAGGAATGTGCAGACCCAGCCCTTGGTAAGCATCACTTACACTGCAAGTTGCTTTGCTGGATTAAGCCCTAAGGGTCCAGATAAATTCAGCAGTCCCGCCATTAACCAGAGAGGTATCCCCAGGATAAGCATAAGGAATTCACAGCAGATTCTATTTATTTCAGAATTTCAGATCCCATCTAGTCCAAAGAATACCTGGCAAAATAGTAGACATAGTCATTCCCTGCTGAGTTTGGTAATCAGAGCAAACATCAGAACAGGGTGCGTAGTAGTCATGGCCATTTCCTGTTGCTCACCACTATCATCTGGTATTTAGAAGAAGAAGAAGATATTAGATTTATACCCCACCCTTCACTCACTTGGAGTCTCAGAGCGGCTTACAAACTCCTTTCCCTTCCCCTCCCCACAACAGACACCCTGTGAGGTAGGTGGGGCTGAGAGAACTCTTTCCCAAGCTGTCCTTGAGGGAACAGCTGGTACAGAGCTATGGCTTGCCCAAGGTCATCCAGCCAGGAGCAAGAGTGGGGAATCAAACCTGGTTCTCCCAGATTAGAGTCCGCGCACTTAACCACTACACCAAACTGGTGTATAATGCATTAGAGCAGGGGTGGCCAACCTTGCTTAACGTAAGAGCCACATAGAATAAACGTAAGAGCCACATAGAGATGTCTGAGAGCCACAAGACAGGAACAAATATCAGACACACGTTTTTATTTGTTAAAATATGCAAATTTGCTTTTTATTAACGTTAAATGGGACTGCCAAAAATAAAAACAAACGAGGAAAACCAGTTATAAGAAAGAGAGAGAGAGAAACTAGGAAAGCAAATAGATGGGAGGGAGGAGGGAAGGAAGGAAGGGAGAAAGAGAGAAAAAGCATGCCTCCCCTTTGCTTCCCCAGCCGCCCTGCCAGGAGCCGCACAATATGTGTGAAAGAGCCGCATGTGGCTCCCGAGCCACAGGTTGGCCACCCCTGCATTAGAGGTTCCATTTCTCTGTCTGTCTATCTCTTTGCGTATCTATTTATTTAGATATCCCTCCTTTTCTCTCCCACGGGAACTCAAAGTGGCTTACAGCATTGCTCTCCCCGCATCCATTTTATTGTCCTGACACCACAGATAATAGCTGTTGATAGATCTTGTCTTCCATGAATTTGTCTAAAGGGCCATCACCACATCACGTGACAGAGAACTCCGTGTTAATTCATTGCACAGATCTATGTCTTTGAATGATTCCAAGCTCTGGTATGCTGAGAGAGAGAGAGAGAGAGAGATTCTTTGCAGAACCTGGAGGTTCCGTTCTTACCTAACAGCCATTAACAGGCCTATTATCCACTAATGTATCTAACTGGGTAATCCTTAGTAGATGTCACACCCTTCTAAGCCCATGGATTTACGGTATTAACACTGTTTAGAATTGCACAGCAACCCTTCTTAACATTCTTGACAGCAGGATCCCCATATCTGTATCACTATGGAATACCTTTAGGCATTATTAGTTCCTGAATGGTGGTCTTTCATCTTGCAACCCAGTCACAACCATACTTAATCAGAAGTAAATCTCATTTATTATGGCGGAACTAACTTACGAGGAAGAATACTTAGGATCACAGCCAAAGTGAAAGAGCAAATTAGATTTCTGTTGGAAAAGGCTCTCCTCCGCTTAACATTTGATTACCCTAGATTTCACCTCCAAGCTGAATGTAACTGAATGTTGATGAATGTCAACATATTTAAACTGTTTAATTTGGTCCAGCGAATAATTGAGAAGCACCTGATGCTATATGCACTGAATGAAGCTAAAGTGGACTGGGAGCCCCGTCTCAAGAAGCACTGTGCTTTCTAAAGGAAGAGTGAAAGTTTGCAGTTTATGAAGTACTGGATCCAGAGATGCGTTGAAGTGAAATCAGCTCATAAGTTTATTAAGAGGTCAGAACTAGACTGCTTAGCCGGACTCACAGGCCTGCTTAAATCCCCGTTCTCAGCCACACATGCACACACACACACCCAACACCTGTGATTCGCTATTTACAGTGCCCCTGCATCCTATAGGCCTATCTACAAATGCAGGTTTCCCCATTGGTCCCCACTTGGATCCTCTGGGTCTATTGTCCCTGGATGTGAAGCTCAACGGCTTCTTCTGGCTATGTGTTTGCCCGACCGCGTGCACAGTTCTTTGGTCGGAACATAGTTCTTGCAGCAGTTTTTCCTCTCAGTTCCCCTTCCACATGTGACACATTTTACCCCTGTCCATTCCTAGCTTTTTTCAGTCGCTGCCCCGTATTGTGGAAGCAGTTCAGCATTTTAGCAAGGTTCTAAGAAGGGCTTGGCAAGCAGAATGAAGTTTTGGGGGAGGTCCTCAGTTTTCTATGGCGTTGCTCCTTCGGCGCTTTGAAAATATTTTGTTGAAGGGCCACAGTGGTGGCTCAGAGGTTAAGACGCTGAGATGTAGACTGGAAGATTGGTAGCTTGGCAGTTCGAGACCCTAGTGCAATGTGATGCAATGAGCTCCCATCTCTGGCCCCAGCTCCTGCCAACGTAGCAGTTTGAAAGCAAGAAATTGCAAGTAGATAGTTACTGCTTTGGTGGGAAGGTAACAGCGTTCCATGTGCCTCAGCTTTTAGTCATGCCAGCCACAAGACCACGGAAAAAGTTTTCAGACAGCACTGGCTCTCCAGGTTGAAAACAGAGATGAGCACCACCCCCTAGAGTCGGATTCAACTGGCTTTTGAGCGAGGGAAACCTTTACCTTTAAAGATGTTGTTACTGTCTTTGGTGTTTCATTTTCATCTTATTTTGTTTATTCACTTCATCTATGCCCCGCCTTTCTTTCCAGTGGGAACCCAGAGAGGTTTATGTCATTCTGCTTTCATTTTATCCTCTGTGGGATAGGTTAGGTTGAGAGTATGTGACTGACCCCAGTTCACCAAACAAGCTTCCATGGCAGAGTAGGGATTCGAAGCTGGACCTCCCAGATCATAATCCAGCACTGGCTCTCAACTATCTTATCCCTTGGTCTCATGGCTCTGTTTTATAAGCCACTTCAGGCTAAATAAGAAAGGCTGGATATAAATGTTCTAAAAGGAATAGCATAAGAATAATAACCTTTCACATTTTCCCTGCTGTTCCCAAAATATTCGATTTGTTTGTGTTTTTGGTTTGTTTTTGCACCCACTCCATGTGACTCCTGCCTTCTGACCCAGACTTCTTGGTGGAGAAGGACAATGAGTACTGTGTATGTGAGATGCCTTGCAATGTCACCCGCTACAACAAGGAGCTCTCCATGGTCAAGATCCCCAGCAAGGCATCAGCCAAGTACCTGGCCAAGAAATACAACAAGAGCGAGCAGTACATAGGGTGAGTACCTCTGTTGCCTTCAGCCCCCACCCACCCCACAATGCTGTTGGGTTGGGTGCAAAGATCCGTTCTTTTAGAGGGACCCTTCCTCCAATGCAAGGAGCCTTCTTCTAATAGACATTTCCCCACAATGAAGGGCTCCTTGCCCCAGAAGAAGGGGACACCTAGAAGAATGGAACCTTTATATCCAACCATTTATCTCTGCATTTTTAATTCTGGCACCTCCTCTATTCTGGCCAGGCCAAAACCAGCAAGACCAAATTTAAGGAAACTGGCCCTCTGCCTGTTCCAACCAATCTGCAAGCAGCTGCATCCGCCATTTTCACAGCTGTAAAATCAGTTTATTATCTTCCATGCCTTAAATAATGAGGATGTTGTTATCATTAATGGCGTCATCAATACTAATATATTTATATATTGGAGATATAAGGGGAAAGTTGTATCTTAGCAAGGCAAGGGGCTAGAGAGGGTGTTTTTTTTTTAAATGAAAGCTGGGAATTCAGAGAACCTGAATGTAAATGTGGGGAGGTGCATGCTTATATCAACGTAATGATACACTGGTATAAGAGCTGTATTTTTAAAAATCAGTCTTCAGGGCAGGGAGTAGGAGAGTTAGTGGTTTGTTGGTGACGACGGTCGAATCCTCAAAAAGTGGGCTGGGGTGGGTGGGAGTGGGCTGGGGTGGGTGGGAGTGGACGGGAAAAAGAAAACCAACAGAAACATTATGCACAAGGAAAAAGGTGACTCAGAATTGGCTTCCAGAAAAAGATCATGGTAAAAGTTGTTTCAAAAGAACTTGGGAAAACAAACAAATAAGAATACGTTTAAAAAAAAAAAAAAAAAGCAAAAACTAAAGGCACAAAAATGCATATGGAAGTCAGGGGACAAACCAAAGCAGTATGGGGTGAGAACCAACTAAAATACCCCGTGCAGAAAAGCCCAGAGAGAGAAGTGCAAACTGAACTAAATGTGTGTTCAAGCTGCAAATGATCCTTTATTGGAGAAACTTTATGTGTAATGAGCAGACAGTCCCAAACACTAAAAAGCATCTACAAGTCATTACACACCACTGGGACCCAAAACTTAGAGACAGACAATAATGGTGTCTTTAGAGAGCTGAAGGCAGTTCACCCAAAGGAAACAAGTTTTACAGGTGTGTTTTTCCCCATTGTTTCCAAAAACTGTTTGACCCGAGGACACAGTGAGGCAACACAAGTATGTGTTTATGTCAAAGGAAGAAATGCTTCACTCAAGTCACTTTCAACTCTCCTAACAACTATTGTCTGTCTCCTGCCCAAGATTATGTCAGTTCATTGACACATTCACTGTCTGCCCTTTCCAGTGGGTCATTCTTGTACTGTGAGTCTTCCAACCAATTCTTATATTTTCATCCTTTCAAACTTTATATTGTGATGGATCCTTCTTTCTTGAAGTCAAGAACTCAGTGCCTTTGATTGGCATCAATTAGATCCTCATATTTTAGAGCCAGGCAGGCAAATGACCATGCTGGTGTATCCGTAGGTTCGTTGTGGGCAGGTTCCTTTGTGAATGTCAGGCATGCTCTTGTTGTAGTGCCAGGGACCGCCTATCACCTCCCTTCTTCTTATGCAGGGAGAACATCTTGGTACTGGACATTTTCTTTGAGGCTCTGAACTATGAGACTATTGAGCAGAAGAAAGCATATGAAGTGGCTGGACTTCTGGGTGAGATAACCTTTTGGGCCAGCAACTAATGGGGATCCTGCATGACTCCAACCTTCCCCAGGTGTGACCCCCGCCCCCCATGGGCTCAGTTCAAGGCCCAACTATCTACAATCTACGAAACACACACAATCATGGCTGCAGCCCTTCTGCAACTCCACATTTGCACCTTACAAGTACAAAGATTAGGATTAGTTACCAAATGTGGCATCTTGAGAATTTCAGTTTTCCCTCTTTCGGAGAGCAGATTTCTAGACCTTAAGCTTTCAAAGAATACGCATGGTGAAAAAGGAAGTTGGGAAAGGAAGAAGAGAGGAGTGATTTCCAGTAGTTAGCATGCTAGACTGCATAGCTATTGCTCCTTGTCCCTACTAGAAGTAAAATAAATTGTACATAGGGCTGCCAAGTCAGCCCGGGGGGCGGGGGATCCCCCGCTACAGGAGTTCCCGATCCGCCGGCCAGCATTCGGCTGGTGGGGGGAACCCCACCCCCGAAGTCGTCCTGTCAGGACGACGTCCCCATCGTAATGACGTCACTCGGAAGTGACATCATCACATTGGGGACGTTGCCAGAGCGTCGCCCTGGCAACGCCCCCAACGTGATGATGTCACTTCCGGTGACATCGTCATGGCGCGCGCGCTCCCGGCGCCAGGAGGACTCCCCCCCGCCGGTAAGTTTTTAGGACTTGGCAACCCTAATTGTACAAAATAAGCAAATGTATGCAAATTGGTGTGATTTATAGAGATCACAGAATCCAGATGTTTATGTGTACAGAGTTTTGTTTTGTTGTTTTAAGGATAAAGCCCTTGAAGCCCTGTACACAGTGGCTGGTAGCAACTAGGCCAAACTGGAGGGAAAGAACTTGGATCTGGAGCAGTGGGGAAAGCAGAGAGGGAACTCTATCAAAGATGCATCCTGCACATAAGGTCACCAGACTGTTTCTTTAAAAATATCAAGATGGAAGTGGAGCCAGGAGTGGGGTTTAACTGGTGAGGGGTGGAGCCTGATAGATTTTTGGCAAGTAAGGGGTATGCCAGCAAGTTTTGATGTGCCAGGGAGCACAGCCCAGTATATCAGGCTGTGGGGGCAACAGACATGTGCTCCTACCTCTGCCAGGTCAAAATGCTCTTGTTTTCTTCAACAAAGGCCTTGAGGCAAAAATGTAGGATGGAGGGTTGGTTAACTCAGTCTCCAGAACCACAGACTTCTAAAATCAGCTTGAGTGGTCTGGAGTCGTGAACTGCACCTGGGAAACTCAGTGCAGAGCTCAAGAAGCACACCAGATTTCGGTGCCTCATTAGTATTACCCATTTTCTTCTTGTCTGCAGGTGACATTGGGGGACAGATGGGTCTGTTCATTGGAGCCAGTATATTAACTGTCCTTGAGCTCTTTGACTATGCCTATGAGGTGAGTTCGAGCCCCCAGAACATAAGGAAGGGGGGAGGCTGCAGGTTTGCTTGTGGCCTAGGGACTGGCCTGAAGGGTCGTGGTGAAGTTCTAAGATCTGGACCTGTAAATTGCCTAGCCAAGCAACTTCCGGGGGACCATCTGTAACCTCCCAGAAGGAAGTGACCCTTGCCATCCCATCTCACTGAGATGCTCCCTCAAAAAAATATGCCTGTTTTCTTGAAGGTTTTCAGTTTACCCTTCTGGCAGTGTTGTGGTGCTCCCTGTTTATGCCTCTCTCCCCCAGCAACATCCCCACTACACTGAGATACCACAAAGTCTAGCTCTTTGCAATTCTGTCCTACGTCTTTGAACACTAAGCCAAGGCAGTCTCATTGTAGCCACAGCAATAGCAGCGGGTTGGATATCCCCCCCCACACACACACACAGAGAGACACTTCTCTCCATTGCTTGGAGGTGTTTACCCAATGCTGGGTTCCCTTATTACTCCCTCCTCCATTTTCCTTCCTATACTGAAGCTCATGTCTGTCCTATGAAGATATCCCCTCACCTCCCCCTTGCATTCCCAAGCTCATTTCTGTGCATATCAACCCTGAAATATTGTCATAACAAGAATTAAGCAGTTTCCCCCATTTATAACAAAAGTATAAGTTTGTTCCTTGATTCAGACATGGCAACAAGCCAAAGTTTATTTTACCTATGGCTAGTTTGAAAATCCATAATTCTGCTCACAGATGACCATTCAAATCCTAATTGTTGGTTTCAAACCTGTACGATGCAGGCTTTGGGTGCTCTGTTAGGATACTCGGCTTCAGGCTCTACAGGTTCAGTAGATCAGGCGAAAGTACTTTTATTATCAAAAAAAGGCAAGGCAACTTGGTTAACAATAATTAGATGAACAAAGGAAAATTCAAGGTCCTTCAAAATACAAATAGTCATTAAAATCAGCTGAGACTTATTCAAACTCCAAAAGGTGGGGAAATCCTGCCCAAAAGACGTATGCTTTTCTCCCCCACCCCCCCTTGGCGGTTATCCTCAGAAGGACCTGTTAAGACGCTACCCCTCCCCCTATCCAGTCCAGCTGTTAATTAAGATATTTCAGCTGTGCAGCTCTTGTGAAGCTAAGAAGCGGGCAGTTCCTGCAATGACTTGCAAGGTCAATCCTCCCCTCCTGCCCTCATTCAGTTCTTCAGTGTTACTCTTTTACACACAAGCAAGCCTCTTCCTTACAAAACCCTTTGCTCTTTCCCTCACTTCCCCACTGATACCTGGTTGATATCCCAGCCTGCACTGTACCAAGGGTAGCAGCAGAGCACAAGCCAAGATATTTACATCCATGAGTCGCACAAAACCATAGTTAAGATTAACTACTACACCAACTTCGGACCAGGGTTTCTGATCCCAGTTTGCCGTAGACTAATTACCCATAATTGGTGGAATGGCCCACGTTTAGACTATCATGCTGAGCATAGTTAGGTTAATTAAACCATGGTTTTGAATGACTTCTGAAACAAGCCACACTGTGCATGAAAGTTCTGGCTACCACAGTTAGTTGAAGTTCTGCAACAGTAGGTATACCATTTTGGAACTTCAAATAAGAAGCCTTTTGCTTCAAGCAACCAAAACATCCTCTAACTCCATCTCTAGGTTATTAAATACCGCCTCTGCCGCCGTGGCAAGTGCCAGAAGAAACACAAAGGGAACAACAGTGACAAGGGTGTGGCCCTGAGCCTGGATGACGTGAAACGCCACGTGAGTGTCTAAACGCCATAATGCTTGCCCTATAGTAAAATGACTCCCTTATTCCAAGGCCCCGCTCTCCAGCACCTGAAGAGCCTTGTCCATTACTGATATATACTGATATATACTGATGTACGGAGCTCTTCTGCCAGGTGTATGAATTGGGGCCGCCGCCCTCTCTGCCCCCCCCCCCCATGACAACTATCAACAAGGGGCCTCAGTCAAAAATATTCAGCTTGAATACTATTTGTCACTGGGGCTTGAAAGCGTTGGGACTGATGGTACGTCGTCTAATTTTATTGTATTGTATTGTGTGAAATTTTATGATGTTTTTACTGTTTTAAATTTTATTGTATTTATGAATCTTGGGTTACCAAGTTGTGTTAGCCACTCTGCGATAACAGGGAGAGCGGCCTAGAAATCGAAAGAATATATATATGTGTGTGTGTGTGTGTGTGTGTGAAAGGATGAAGCTGTCTTACGTTCAGTCAGACTGTTGGTCAGTCAAGGTCAGTATTTTCTCTTCTGAAGGAGGGTTCCCCTCCAAGGTCTCAGACAGAGGTCTTTGAAATCACCTACTGCCTAATCCTTTTCACTGGAGATGCCAGGGATTGAACCTGGGAGCTTCTACATGTCGAGCAGACGCATTACTGCTGAGCCATGCTTTAATCTGTCACAAGTTTCCCTGAAGATTCTGGTAATTGTAGGTTGATGAGGATCCTAAGAGTTCTCTGTAATAGATCCAGCCTGGCCCTGCCTCCAACTTCAGTCCCAGAGGAAAAGGAATGACTTTTAAACTAGTATAACTGGAATGCTGTGAAAGTGGATTGAGAAAATGATCGGTGGGCACTTAAAAGTGCTGCATGGTGAAGTGGACATCTGTAGCCTCTGACCAAGCTTTGGCAAACAGCTGGAAAAATCCAAGGAGGCCCAAGGCTGGTTATTCTGTGGTGAGGGTTCTGAAATAGCAAATGACAACCACTCCCAATAGTCCCAGGTGCCAAATGGTAAGTTTTTAAGCAGCTATCCCATGGCTTCTTTGGGTGCGCACTTATGAAGCTGCCTTTACCTAAAACCCTGGCTCCCCAGTAGATTCATTGCACCCCAAACAGCCACACATAAGCAAGTCTCTGGCTGAAGAGAATTCAGAAAGTCCCCCAGAGGTGGGCAGAGAAGAGAGGAGGGGGCCATAAAAACCCAGGGAGGAAAGAGCTGCAGGAAGCCTTTGGAGCATCTTACCGGCTCTCTCTCTCCACCTGGCTAATTGTCCCTGTTCCTCCCCTTCTGAACCACTTGGGCAATTAGCTACTAGAGAGGGAGGGTAAGCAAGCATAGTCAGGAAAAATAGCCAGGTTTGCTGGCATTCTCCTCCACCTTTCTCAGAATTCTCAACAGGCAAAACCTGGCTTGTAAGTGGCTCTTTCAGATGCTATGAATGTCCTGGGGTTTTTTTCACCAGACTGTGGCTTGGATCCTGCCAAAAATATCCACTGGCAGAAGGATTTCCATTGCAGGGAGCAACTTTCTTGCCTTCCGCCCTTTTGCTACTGCTCCAGGGAAATGAGGTCCCCCAGAGACAACTTGAAGGGGGAATCAGAGGTCTGCCACAGGATGGGGAAATGGGTGGAAACACACACGCACACACACACACACACACCTCTTCTGTCAGCAGAAATCCAGCCCTACTGATCTGTCTCACCCGGTGCTGTCTGATTGTTGGCAGCTCTCACCAGTCCCCACCAGTGTTCCCTCTAAGCTGCATTAGTGTGAGCTAGCTCAGAGTTTTTTAGCCTCTGGCTCACACATTCTTGTCTTAGCTCAGGAAGGAGGGCTCCAGAGCAAACTAATTTATGCAGAAGCCAAATTGCTCACTCACAACTTTAATGCCAGTAGCTCACCAAGTAGAATTTTTGCTCACAGGACTCCACAGCTGAGAGGGAGCATTGCAGTCCCCGCCACTGAGCTACACCCGTATTCGCCCAGCGGCTCCTGCTCTTTGCTCTCCCACTCTCCAGAGATGGCAACCATCACGTTTGCTCCGTCCTCATCATTCCGCGTCCTTGTTCTCTGGCAAAGCTCTTTTGTCTTTATCCTCTGTCAAGTAACTGCAGACAAGTGAAAATTTGGTAGGCAAAACTTTCCCCATCCCTAAGAAAAGTTTCACCTTGCGCCCGCCTGTTATTTGGAGTGAGTGGCAAATGTTCACGATGTAGATGCCATTCCTCTCGACAGCAACTTTCGGCATTCTAATCTACTCCTCCCTCTCTCCTGCTTTCCCAGAATCCATGCGAGAACATCCGAGGGCATCCAGGCGGCATGACGTACGCAGCCAACATCCTACCTCACCACCCAGCCAGGGGCACCTTCGAGGACTTTACCTGCTAACTGACACCTGGATGTACAACCAACGCTACCAAAGGGAAGGGCCCGTGCTGAGCAGCCCTGGCCCAGCCCAGCCCACGAACCTGCCAACCTACATGTCAGGGCCTCTATCTCAGACTACTGGGGAAGCTGCTAAATCCAGGCCCTCCTCATCCACCTTCCCCAGGCCAAGGCAGCGATACGCACACAGAGCCAGGTGGACAGAAGTGTGGGGAGGGTCTGTGCTGCCAGGTCCACTCCAGTAACTGCTCTTGCCCCAATAATGGCCTTGGACTTGAACTCAACAGAAGAGCTGCCAGAAGAACCTTCTGCTGTGTCAAGTGGAGGGGGAGGGCACAGCCTTCTCCCGTCCATACACACACACACACACAAACCCTCACATCTTGACTGTCTGTCTCTCCCTCTCTCTGTCTTCATCCTGCTTCGTGCCCACAGCAAGCCTCGCTGGGGGGCAGTCGTCCAGAGGGGAGCCTTCTCCTTTTGAACCTTGATGCCAAGAAGAACCTACAAGAGTGCCAGCCAGGCTGTTCCTCTCCATGGTGTGCCATTTGTAGGGACTGCTTTGCCTAGCCAAAGGAGGTGCGTGCTGCATCACTCCTTTTCCTTTCCCTGCCTCCCTTGCTATGTATCGTCAGGGGGCACAGCCACACCTTTTCCCTTATGGCGAGACTGTGACCGAACCTTTGAAGGGGCCCCTCAGTTAGAACCCATTATCGTCTGCTTGTCTCATCCAACTAGCAACTTCCTGTCCGGCCCAGCTTAGATTCCTTTTCTAGGTCTAAGTCGGATCCCTATCACATGAGGCGGATAAAGGAACCGTGGAGGAGATGTCACAAAGTTGAAAACATCAGCTTTGTGATCTGCCTGCCTCATCCTTCCCCCCAACACACACACATCCTACCCATGCATGTTCTTAGAGATAGTGTGAAAATTCTGAAGGTTCAGCAAGAATTCCTCTGAATTCTCAGTAGGATACAAAACCAGATGGTTTCCAGTGTATTTCTCCACAAGGGTTCCTTGTCTGCTGAAAGGGGGGGGGGGGGGGGAAGCAGCTGACGTGTAAACCCTGCATCACTTCCCACAGCCCTTAGCCTAGTCCTGCAGCTAGGGACAGGACATTATCTTTCATTGGCTACACAGAATTGTAAGGGTGACGTAGATCAATTTCTGCCTGGTGGACTCATCAGCACCAGGGCTTGAAAGGACAGCAGGAATCTCTTAAGAAATTTAGATCAGTAACTGCTTAAATACATTGCAGGAAACACATTGCCCCTAAATACCTATGGGCAACCATAGCTCATTCTACATCACAGCTAGCAGTTTGCTGGTGATAAACTACCACCACTAGCAAAACACAGAGGTGTCTGGGGAAATGTATCCAAATCATGTAAAACTTTTGCACTGTCAGCACTGACAGGGGAAAGAGCCAGCTCAGGGAAGTGAAGAAGTCACACCTGGAAGTTTCAGCAAGTCAGGTCCCCAGGATCCATCTAATGCAGAAGTCGTGCAGGAACCCCAAGCCCTTTTTTTGCAACATCCTTATTCCAACCTGATTGTGGAGTCACCCAAGCTGTTGTCAAGCCCCTCATTTGCCAAGCGCAAACACTCCCTTGGGAAAGAAGTCTTCTTAGACTGGGATTTGGGAGGGTTGAATGATACCATGGAGGGGAAGACAAAGGCGATTTGACCTTCCTTTATGATATTTGTATTTGGTGTGGCCTGCCATGTAACCCATGCCTAGTAAGCAAGGCAAACCTGATCAAGGCAAAGAAGACTGACTGATGGTGTTGAAAGCTATCACTGAGAACGGCAAAGCTGTTTTCCCCCCCAGTGGATCTGCCATCTTTCCCTGACTCTTACCCGTAGTTAAGCATGATTTAAAGCCATGGGGGGGAGGGGTTGGGGGGGGACCAGATTTGTTATCCAGAAACCAACCAATGCAATAAAACCACCTTTGGTGAATCGGTCCTGTTGGAGGAGGGAAAACTCACTAGGAATTTTGTTTCATGAAAGGAATCTGAAGCAACCTTGTCCACCCTGCTCTGTTCTTAGAGAAGATGTCCAGAAAGTAGGATTGCCCAAATCACCAAGGGGAGAGACAGCTCTCTCAAAACTTAGTAGTTGGGTAAAGCTCAGTAAGGCAGGGGAGCAAGGTTTGGGCCACCAATCCTACATCCTCTGTAACCTCACCTTCAGCTTGGATGATGATGCCCTTTCAGTCTCCCTGCCCGTGGGCCTGCTGGGGTTCGTCCAGATTCATGCAAGTGGGAGGAGTCATCAGCAGTTCAGAAAGTGACTCAGGATTGCCTGGGATAAGCCATAGTGGGCAAGGGTATGATGGGTCTTCTGATGGGGCATGGAACTAGACTTCTCACCCCTCCAGGCTTTATGCCTAAAGAGAAAAGGAAGACTAAAGAAATTCAGAATGGTTTATATTAAGGAGGTTAAACTAAGAGCTGAAGGAACTGTTCCCTGTGGAAACCCAGGTGTCCACCCTCAGCCCCCCAGAATCCCCAGGCCTTGATGACACAGGGGCACCCCTCATGAAAACTGCCTCTCAATCCATTTTGCCTGGTCAGCCCTTTGAGGGCTGCTACCTAATGGGGATATCCTACAATGGTTTTTTTGTTTCACCTTGAAAGGAAATCAACCCCCCCTCCACCTGGGCCCCACAGCATCTAGTGCCTGCCCCACTTCCCGGCACAGTCCAGTCTTTTCCTAACATTAACCCAGATCTGCTGCATGTGCAGCCCCAAGGGCCAAAGTTCTCCTTATCTTTAAGAGCTTTTGCAATAAAATCTCATTGTTTTTGTACTGCTTTTTAATTATTTGATCCTTATTATTCCAGAGCTTGGTTTGGGATTGTTAGGGTTGTGTGAAGGTTTGTTTGTACTTGGCCTCCTGAATCAACCAAGGCCCCAGAGGTCCCAAAGATGCTGCAGCTCTGCCATGGCCAGAAAGTGTCCCAGGGACCTTCCAGGAGGGTTCTTTCTTTGGAGTGTTTTGCATTGGTTTCCCTTCCAATTATTTCTACTTTTCTGCTTGAAAGCTTTTGAAGATAGGGCTCGAATTTGACCTCCTTTTTTTGTTTTTAAGTTGTATGTCCATTTTTACTACATCCTGCTCATTTTATATTTCTTATATATAAAATATATGATATATATTATTATATATATGTACATATATATATATATATATATACACACACACACACACACACACCTCTATATGCATCATGTCAGTGTATATACCCATCTAGTAGCATCAAAAGCCTTGATATTGTGCCATTATTATTTCTTTTTTCAACTACCAATCTCTGAATGCCTTCAAGTGTATAAAGTGTTGAATTATCTCTGGTATCTGTACTATGTACACATTTTCATAGGAAGCACAAGAAGATGACAAAATGCATTGTATATCAAAACTTGCTCCTCTTAACAATGATATAAATGATATCAACCACGGAGACTCAGCCTGTTCCTCCTTAGCTGGACTGCAGAAATCCATCATTAGGACTGTTCTTTCTTTTATTTTGCTTTGTTGTGACAGTGCCATACAGCTGGTTCTCACTGCTGGCAGCAGTCATTTATACTCAATTATACCATGCCCAGACAGGTCCAAAGTGGCAGCTCCAGGATTTGAAGGGGTCCCTCAGCAAGGCATTTACTGTTCAGAAGTTTACAGAAGTGCGGGGGGGGGGGGGGGGGCTGCCGGTACCTTCTATGATAGACTCTGGGGCTGTGCTTTGTCGAATGCTACATTCTGAACCCATGACTTGGTTTTCCTAGCTCTACTACAAGAATGGGAATCAGGAGTGGAGATTGTGGGTTTTATTAAGGGCCCCCTACCTTTCCCCTTCATAAATTTAAACACTGAAATCACCCTCGTAATTTGAACACTGAAATCCCCCTTGATCTGATGGAGCCTGTGCAGGCAAACAGAATTCTTCCGTGCTGCTTCTGATTTTCTAAGACGCTCTGTGCAAAGGGAGAATGGTGCCACTGTCGGAATGGTGGGTCCTTTTGGAAAACTTGGGGGCCCAGCAAACGCCCACCCTTGCTGCAACTGGTCTTGACAGACCCATGCCTTTTTTAGATCTCCAGGCATGGTGTGATGGTCGGTGTGCTGGACTAAGACCTGGGATTCAAAACCTCACCCTACGATGGAAGTTTGGGGAGGGGAGAATTACTGTGTAAGCCACTTTGGGTCTCCACTGGGGAGAAAAGCTGGGTATAAGATGATAATGATGATGATGATGCTTCTACAGAGTGTGCAGAAGCAGCCAAGGGTAGGTAAAGCCATCCACTTACATGAGCACTGCTTATGGGCAGTTTTGTCTCCGGTGACTGGTAAAAGCTCTCCAGCATCTCAGGCAGATCCTTTTAACTGGGGATGCTGGGTGGGACTGAACCCAGGACCTTCTGCGTGCAAAGCAGATGCTCCACCATTAAGCCACGGCTCCTACTTGCCATATGAGAAAATGCAATCTACATGCACAGCGAGGAAGCTTCTTTAAGCATGTGCTTGTATAAAATTGGGCATGCAATAATTTTGTGGAGGGTTAATTAGAAACAAACAGTCTCTATGAGACTGGCAGGCACATGACAGGAGCAAGATGTACAGTATGCACTGGTGTCATTGGAAATAAGCCTGAGCTAGGGGCAGATTCTCTTATTCAAACACAGATCAAGAAGGAAGGTTTCGCCCAGAAATTTCACAGACTGTCGTCATTTGAACACTCAGGCTGGATTGAAGCTGGATCTTACACCCATGTACAACGAGCATCTGTGGCCTCGGACCTGAGAGATTATGCGTCTGATTCATCCTCCACTACAGACATGCTGAGTAGCCAAAGTCAAGAAATATTTCATCAGTTTTTCATCTGTAAAATAGGAATAGCAATCTGATTCCAGAAGTGCACTGTGAGGGTCCTCCCCCACCAGCACCACCCCCTTTTCCTCTGTCATCACACATCCCACCTCTTGAGAGCTCCCCAAGCCTGAGAACAGGGGTGAGGGGGATAGGAGCAAGGGTTACAGCACCCAAGTCTGTCCTCTTCTTCCTTAGAAGGTTGCTCCTTTAGCTAAGGGAAGCGCCTCCTCTTTCCTCCCTGGTCTGGTACTGGAGCCTACCTAAATGCACCCTCCCAGTCCTTCAGTTAGCCCCAGCCCCTCCACCTGCCTGGGCTACCACCTGGGCTATGGGTTGGAGTACCACCTCTTTTTAAATTGCCTTCTCCAACCTGGCTGGCCCTCTTCCTTGCCTTCCTGGCTCCCTCCCTGTAGGAACTTCTGCTGGGCCATTGCCTCCTGGCCTCCTTGGTTCTCTGCTGGGCCAGGGCCGGTCTCTGCTGGGCCATTACTGGTGGTAGCAAGGACTGCTGCACCGACAGCTGGCCTCTGTTGAGGCTTCTCTTCCTCCTGCTGCCATGGTGCTGCTGTGTCTTTCTTCCCAACCAGGATCCTTGCTGGGTGAGTGGGGAGGAGGGGTGGGAGGAAGGGAGTGGGAGGAAGGGAGGGCTCGGGCAGTGTTGGACCTGGGGGCAGCATCAGCACCCTGCTCAGCTGGAAGGCTGCTGGGCATGACGGAGAAGCCACAGGGAGTGTGGGAGAGGCTGGGTTGGGTGCTACCAACCCCAGACATGTATAATGAAGATATAAGATCAGTAGTGGATATTACATGTTATCTTTCTCCAGCAGGAAAAATGCCACCTGATACGCTACCCGGTGTGAATGAGACTCTGGCTTGGAAGTCACACTTTGTACTAGGATTGTGTAGTCTTAACTGCATATCTGTGGAGGCTAGCTATAATACAAAGGGACTTTGGATATGCTCAGAGGCATTTTCTTACTTCGCACAGGCCAAGTTCACAAGTGATGTTTATAGGGTCTTCAGTGTTTTTCATGTATGTAATCTGAGTGCAAAGCACATGTAATGTTGTACGCCTTGGCTATTATGTGCAATGGATTCTTAAAATGTTTTCTTACGTTCCCATTTCATATTAATGGCATTCACATGTGACGCATCTCAGACCAAGCATTTTTGGTATGACTGAGGAAAATGCCGCAATTCTATGATGTAATGCTTACTGTGAAGGCCCACAGAGCTAGAACACCTTGGGGCCTGTAGAAATGTTTATTTCTGTATGATTTCCCCAAATGCATAAAAAAGTCAAATTAGCTTTTTCACAGAATGGGAATGAAATTCTTCTCTTGACTTCCCAACTGCCAGAAAAGGCTGCTGTGTGATACCTATCGTGTCCAGCAGCAAAAACATCATGTGCCGGATTCAGATGTTTCCTATGAAGATTTGGGATGGCATTCCCTATTCCTGCCCAGAACCACACACCAAAAACAATCACTGTGATTTGTAGCTACTATATTTTATGACTGACAATTATATAGCCCTTACATGTTAAATCAATGACAAGCTTATCACAATAATCCAATAAAGCAAATATAGAAAAGTCCCAGCCTTGTATTACTGCAGAAAAGCTTCTGTAATAAACTGTAGTTAACCACATTTAAGAGTCCAGTGGCACCTTTAAGACCAACAAAGGTTTATTCAGGGTATGAGCTTTCATGTGCATGCACACTTTGTCAAATACATTGGAATGCCAGGTAAGGTTCAAACTTATAGACAGGGCTGAACAGAAATTTTCATGCAACATGATGGTGTTTTATGTCTTTAAGTTTGAACCTTACCTTTCTTCCAATATATTTGAAAAAGTGTGCATGCACATGAAAGCTCATACCTTGAATAAACCTTTCTTGGTCTTAAAGGTGCCACTGGACTCTAAATTTGTTCTACTGCTTCAGACCAACACAGCTGACTACCTGGATCATACTGTAGTTAAGATGAACATCTAGATGTAGGCCTGTTTCATAGTTGGTCTTCCTCAAGTTATTCTTAGTGGATCTTCCCCTGAAGTCATCCTTCCATAGGAAGCAAGCCAGTTCTTTAGTCTTTTAGACGCGCTCTCAACCACACACAGCACAGATCAGGTATAGCCTCTGCCTCAGATAGAGAATTTTAGAGACAATGACATTTGTCTAATTATATATGCCACTATGAAATGGTCCATGGCAGAAAAGCAGACGAATGGTGTTGGGAGGGTGGCTTGCTCTCCTGGGCAGTGTCATCTTCTCCAATATGCTGCAACTGAGGCAGAAGGCACCTGGCCATCATCACCTTCTCAGAGGCATGACCTCCCCTTTTCGGCACCATGCTGGTTTCCTGTTCTTTCTTGGGAAAAGATGGCACTGCCCAGAAAAGGGACCCTCTCCAAAACGACGGCTCAAAAAAGATGTATTGGGGCACAGAAGAGCGCCATGAGAGCGGGCAAAGTGTGCCTTGAAAAATCAAACCAATACCTTAGATGCTTCCTCCTCTGAAAGTCCATTAGTGTAGGGAGGCCTAATGTAGCATTAATTCTTCCATTCTCTCCTCCATCCAACAATACAGGACGCTGGACTGTGACACCATTGGGGGGGAGGGGAGGGAATGACCAATTTGTGCTGCAACTCACACACATAAGAGAATCCTACCAGCATCATGGTCCCGTCCTCTGAACAACTTGGCAAAGGGAAGAATGCTGCAGTGGGAGGCAGTGTTAACTGGGCTTTGGTTGCCCATTACTCTGGGAACTGCACAATGGAGGACTGCTTGTCAGCTTGCTTTTACCATCGATAAAGGGGAGTAAACCACCACCCCCCCAAGTGGGGCCAGACTGCTCTTGTCCTAGGTGGCTGCCAGGGCCTTGGATGTACTCTCTATGGTCAGTATGCCATCCTCCCAGAAGTTGCCCAAGCATTGAAAGGCTGTGGAGAAGGCTGGGGGACTGTTGGAGAAGACGGGACCTTTATTTCCATTCCTAGCTTGCAGCCCGCAGCTCAGGAGGGCTTGCATCTTTCCTGTCCTCCAGTCCCTGTAGCAACAGCTGTTTCAGGGTGACAACCACCTGTCAACCACATCCAATTAGGCAAGGGCCTTACCCACTTTGAGATGGGTGCCACTTTGAAGAACAGGGCCTAGAAGAGCCACAGGTGGCATGTCGAAGAGCCATGTGGGCCTCCTGAGCCACTGAAAATCACTGCCCGAGTTCAAAGCCTAGGTGATTTAGGCCTGATGCCTAAAGGAGAACAAAGTAGGCACCAGGTAACCCTCAGGGGGCAAGGGCATTTCAAAGATAAGGTCCTCCACTGAAAGTGAATGAGAGGGGGGGCCCCGCCCGACACCTATACCATTTTCTACAACAAGAGAAGTTTTACATTTGTATTGGGGGGGGGGGGGGGTTACTTTAAAAGTTCAGTTCTTCTTTGGCAAAATACAGCAATCCTTACAAAAGGGCCCCTGACCATAAAAACAGGATGCTAACTAGATATTATATTGCAAATTGCTTTGAGACTTTGCCTAGAAACAGTATTGTTTTTTTTTAAAAAAATCAAATGAAACTCTTTCCTTTCTGTGTGGCCGATTTTTAAAGTTTTAATTTTGTTCTTCAAAGGCTGCATACCCCACAGATACATCCTCTTTGATTTGCTTAAATTTAAATTCCACAGTAAGGCTACATACTACCTTTCCGTATTGATTCTAGATAAGTGAGTAATACAAGGACTGGAAATTCTTTAATCATCTGAAAACATTCCAAAAAGGACAGGGCTGTATTCTACCCACGAAATGATATTTCCATGCCAAATATAGATACATCATTACGTATTTTTGACAATGATTATGTAATGCCTATCCCCAGAAGAACACCCGCAGAGTGCTAGGCGGTGACTTCCGCTTTCTGCATCATCTGTTATCATCCATGACTTTACTTTGTCCTCTGAATCTCTATTAAGTGAGTCATGTGGTGCTGGGAATTAATTGTCCCTCATATGTTAACACATCATGAGGATGATTGATACAAGCAGTACTGTGTGATGGAGGGCTAATGGAAGTGGGAGCAGACTAAAGACCACCATGAATATAATGATGAAGGGTGGCCCACCAGAGACCTGAAAACCCTGTTCTGCTGCCTCCCTAGGACTGCAAAAATGGGGAGGGGGGGGGGGTCAAGGAATCAGTAGACTGTTGGACTTGGCTGATGGGCTGCATTCAGCTTGGCCACTCTCATCTTGCACAAACCTAAAATACACAGTGATCTGGAATGTATGGTTTATCAACAGAATAGCTAATGTGGGAATGGTCCTGACAAGCAGCAAGCTGCCCTTTGCCTCCATTCCTAAGATTCTTGGGGGGGGGGGGTGTTTTGGTTTTTTAAGTATTCTTTCAAAAAACTGGCACTTGAATCAATGTGGTGCAAACTATTGATTGAGAAATCTACCAAAGACGATACTGTAAAGCTGTGAAAGGGGAATATGGGTTGTGCCCGTAGCAAGCACTATATGGCCAACCTCCAGAAGGGGAAGAATGGAGGTTCCCAGACAAACAGCCTTGGACATTAAAATTAGCTTCCCAGCTGGTGCCACAGAAATCAAACCCAAGCATATGCATATAGACACACAGTGCAGAATATTACTTGTCAAACAGAACATGCACTATAGGTAAGGTAAAGGTCTCCCTTGCTCAAAAGCCAGTCGAATACGAATCTAGGGATGCAGTGCTCTTCTCCGTTTCCAAGCCAAAGAGCCAACGTTGTCCAAAGACGTCTCCGTAGCCATGTGACCGGCATGACTAGACGCCGAGGTGCAAGGGACACTGTTACCTTCCCACCCAAGTGGTACCTATTTATCTACGTGAGTTTCTTGCTTTTGAATTGCTAGGTTGGCAGGAGCTGGGACCAGAGACGGCAGCTCACTCCGTCATGCAGTCTCAAACTGCTGAATTACCGACCTTCCAGTCTGCAGTTCAGCATCTTAACCACTTGAGCCACTGCAGCCCAGGATGCACTATAGTGAACTCCAATTAAAAAAATCTGGCTAACAGTATTTTGAATCAGCTCTTTTGCAACATCCATCAAATGGAAGGATCTGGGAATGAGGGCAACATGCAATCCCTGTTGCATCCTGTTCCATCTTTCCTTCCTCTACCCATTTTAACAAATTTGGCTCTAAGTACAATGTTTAGGAAAGCCAGATGTTTCTGTTCCTGTGTTCTTCCACCATATGGCTAGCAGGTAACCCAAGGTAGGCCCATTTCCTTTGGGCCTTGTAGACTATCGGCATCTATTAAGAGACACCAGGAGCCTTCGGCAGGAATATCACCAGCCACTGTATATACCATCCCTAATTCTCAGCTGCCAGCAAGTACCACCCCAAGATGGAAGGATTACAGCGAAAATCCTGTTGTGAGCCTTACTGGATACCATTCTAGATCATTCAATTGCGAAGATTGCTGCGTTTATTGGGTTTTAACTGATTTTAATGTATATATGCACCTTGGCTTTTAGCCAAGCTATGTAAGCCGCTTTGAGCCTGCGTGCAGGGAGAGCGGCCTATAAATCTGATAGATAGATAAATAAATAAATAAGATGAAGGTCTTCTCACATCAGGGCAAGACTTTAAGACTTGACATAACTTGACCCTATAATAAAATGTTAGTTTCTTGCCTGTCTTAGAAGAACTGAGCTGCTCAGATTCATCCATGTATCACTGATGGGTCCAGTCATACCAATTTGATATTTAGCATCTGCATTTGTACTATGAGCAGCTAGCATAGATTAGTTCCTGCCCTCTGTTCTAGATATGAATTTTGAAATACTTAAGTATTGGAATCTGAGGAGCAAAAAGTTTCATCACAAAGAACTGAAGTGAATGTATTGAATAGTTCTCTGTGTATGAAAAGTACAATGTAGAAAGAAATGTTATATAAATATTAAAGATAGATCTAGGTGGTCAGCCGTATTGTTCTAAAGCAGTACGACAAATTTAGACTCCAGTGGCACCTTTAAGACCAACAAAGGTTTATTCAAGGTATGAGCTTTTGGGTGCAAGGCATACTTTTTCAAATATATTGGAATGGTAGGTATGGTTCAAACTTATAGACTTAACAGCAAATTAACACGTAACATGATGATGTTTAAGATATGCAAAGTCAGAACTAATTAACAAGCTAAGGTTATAAGGTTAACAGTTGTAAAGCAAAAAAAAAAAAGTCAAAATAGCAGATAAATGTCTAAGGGTGTCTTTTCTAAAAGTGGGAAGCAAACCGAGAATGTCCCAGGCGTGGAGATCACTTAACAGCACTTTATGAGGTGGATCCAGTGCCACGTCAGCAAAATATCCCAATATTCTGACAAAATGCTGAATGCCTGGGACGTTCTTGGTTTGCTTCCCACAATTAGAAATCACATTCCCAAGATTTCCGGGGGGGGGGAGGAAATCATATAGAAATCCAATTGACATTTAAATGCGATTACTCGTATTTGTGAAGTACTAGTTTAATATTTCTTAATATTTATTTGACAAGCCATATCTCTAGTCTTCAGGAATTCTGGTGTGTTAATTTAGCTCATTCATCCCTATATGTGTGTCCTAGTCACCTAGTGTACGTCTGTTTTTCACCTCAGTTATATGCTCATCTGTCTAGAACAGCATCTGAGATTTGCTAACCCAAGAAGAAGGCAGGTCTGAGTTTCTTCCCAATGAATATTCTCTGAAGCATTCTGCTGGAAGAACTCTCCTCTTACGATTTCCTTTTACCTTTTTCCTGCTTGTATGCATGACCTTATATGAAACACTGTCCTGGTACGTCCAGGTGGTCAGCCGTGTTGGTCTGATGCAGCAGGACAAATTTAGAGTGCCTGGCACACGAAACCTCATAACTTGAATAAACCTTTGTTGGTCTTAAAGGTGCCATTGGACGCTAAATTTGTTCTACTGTCCTGGTACATTATCCTGCAACAGCTCATCCAATCAAGTCTGCAAGCCCATTCCGTGTTTGTTCTATTTTTATAAACTGCAGGTTAAAGACTTTTTCCACCATGCCCTGAAACATCTTTTTTTCTTCCCAGCACATTTCCCCCCTACTACAATAGCCAGCCTGATCAAGACTTTCTCGAAAGCTTGCGGGGAGGCGGGGAATATTCTGAATGGTCTTAAAATTTTATAAAAGAGAGGTTCGAGACGCACTTGCTTTTGCAACCCTGAACTGTCTCGCAGCCCCATTTCTTACTGGGCGGGACATCCCATACTCCGAACTGCATCGACAGCCCGTGAACACCAGGTGGAGCCCTAGTTGCGCGCCCTTTCCGTCCTTCTTTCCGGCTTCTGCTCTATGATCAGTCCGGCGGTTTTCTGTCCCCTGATAGGCGACCTCTCTATGGTAAAGCCCAACTAAATCAGCCTAACCCCACATCCGCCTCCTCCTCCCCCACCCCCCCCCCGGCTCCCGGCCGCTTTGTGCTGCTGAGGGAGGGAAGATGGCGGCGCGGGCGGGCTTCCAGGCAGTAGCTCCGAGCGGCGGCGGTGGCGGAGCCGGCCCTGGGGCGGGAGCGTTAGGGCCGGGCACCGCTGGGCCTCCGGTTCGAATGGGCCCGGCGCCCGGACAAGGAATGTACCGCTCGCCTCTGCCCGGCGCTGCATACCCGGTACCGACTCGGCCCGGCTGGGAGAAGGGGCGGGGCCGAGGAGGGGGCGGGGTTTCCAGGGCAAAGGCGTGTAAAAGCGCGAGACGAGGGGGGGGGAGGCGAAGCTGCAGTGGGCGGGGGAAGGGGCTGATGGGAAAATCCCTCCGGAAAGATGGAGGAGAAGGGCGGCGGCGGCTACTACTACTACTACTACTACTGAAGGGTCGCCCGTAGGATAATACTGGCTAAGCGATAAAGGGGAATATGGGGGTAAGGCATGAAAAGGGTGGGGGGAGAGGCCGAGAGGTAAACTCCGAGGTGAGTTTAAGAGCGAATGACCCGCCTGAGACTACCGAGTGAGTTTATATGCGAGAGAATGGTCAAGGGAGGGGAGGATCTACCGTGGCTCTGGATTTGACAGCCAGTCTATGGGGCAGCATCCGAGGCAGGGGCTGTCAGCAGCAATGTTCCCTGTAAGCGGTGGAGTCCTGTGAGCAAAAGTTCTACTTTATGAGCTACTGGCATGAAAGTTGTGAGCGAGCGATTTGGCTGCTGCTTAAATCAGTTTGCTCTGGAGCCCTCCTTCCTGAGCGAAGGCAAAGATCTGTGAGCTGGAGGCTAAAAAACTGAGAGCTAGCTCACACTTAAATCAGCTTAGAGGGAACACTAGCTGTCAGGATGGTTTCGTGGTTTGAGTGGGGGACTCTTGATTGGGGGGTGTGAATTCTTGCTCGGGTTTGTACACACTGGGTTACCGTGGAAGAGAGGGTGCTCTGTCTACTTCTCTGCTCTTATTGTGAGAAAGGCAGGGTAACAGGTCGTAATTTATCTGCAGAGTTTAAGTGGTGCTTCTCCATAACAGCCCAGATGCAACAAAGAATCAAAATGGTATATTTGTTGGATGTAAGGTAACATTTACTGAGGATCCAAGATGCTGAAGCTTATTGGGGTAGGAGCATGGGGAGGTCAAGTAGTCTAGCTTTATGCAGTTGGCTGGTTGAAGTGGTGAGGCTTTTTCTTATGTTGCACTAACTTTAGAAATGGCACGTTTGATTGTTGCTTATTGGGGTAGGAGCATAGGGGAGGTCAAGTAATCTAGCTTTATGCAGTTGGCTGGTTGAAGTGGTGAGGCTTTTTCTTATGTTGCACTAACTTTAGAAATGGCACGTTTGATTGTTGCCTTAACAGGGGGGAATAACCATTTTTACATAGAAGATTAAAAGGGAATGAGAGGCAGAATTCTTTTCTGTGGTGAGATACTGGTATTTTTGTGTAAGAAAGTTTATTTGTGGAGGCAGAGGGAGGAAGTGGCAAACCACCCCTGAACATCTCTTGCCTTGAAAACCCTTTGGGGTTGCCATAAGTCAGGCCTCCATGTACAAGCTGAAGTGCTACAGACTAAGGGGGAAGATATACCTTATGATTCTATTGATCTTTATAAACTGGCCCAGACAGAAGTCTTATGCAGTTAGGAATAAAACATCTGTAAGGAAATTCCTCTAAGAGTGTGAATGTGGGGTATCCTAAGGTTCTTCAGAATTAATTTTCCTCTGCATTCATTTCCCCAGCGCCCTGGCATGCTGCCGGGTAGTCGCATGACCCCTCAGGGTCCTGCAATGGGCCCTCCAGGTTACGGCGGCAGTCCTTCCGTTCGACCTGGGATGACTCAGTCAGGAATGGACCAGTCTCGGAAAAGGCCGGCCCCTCAGCAGATCCAGCAGGTTCAACAGGCGGTGCAGAACCGCAACCACAAGTAAGAGGTTCCCTCTTTCTTTAGGGGTGTTACCTTCTCTTGGTTAATTTCCACCAATGGCTTACCTGAAAAAATGCCGATAAAGAGGGATAAAGCTCTGGAAGACTGTTTAAGTTGTGAAATGACTTCTGTAAACTGTGGAGCAACGACGTTTCAATCAGCTACAGACTTTGCTCAACTTTGGCGTTTGTGTCCATGGGCCATTCGTATCCTTCTGAAACAGTCTGTGGTCACCATGGGAAGCAGCTCCATTGTGATGTGGATGTTTGCATACTAGCCTCAGTACTTTGACCGGTCTGCCTGTACACAGTGTGTGATTTTCCACATCCGCCATGGGTCCAGATATGGGCTTGGAGCAGTGTATGCATTCTGCATGATTGGTGCAGTTCAACTGCAGATCCAAGGATGAAATTAGTTTGGTCCAAAGATAAAGCATGCCCGTGGTATCCCCTGGCCCTGTTAAATTTCTGGTGCTTTTTGTGGAATGGGCTAAGACTTTATGGAATAAAGATGTAGGAGAATAGCACGCATATTAAGAGTCCAGTCTGGCTGCATTAGTGTGCGTGCTTACTATGGGACTTACTTCAGAGTAAACATGCTTTGGTTTGTGCTGCGGGTCCTAATAACTGGATATTGGCTTTCAGCTTCTTTTGCAGAGCTAAAAGAAATTCCATACACCAATCTGATTTCCTAGGTACCTTTTAATTTAAAAACTAATGTTATTATAGGGAAAGTTCTCCCTAGTGTCTTATGTTAAAGTGGGCCGAATTGTAAATACGATTCAGTATGGAATTAACAAGGTGATACTTAGGGTTTTGTCGAGGGTTTCTCTCATCATTCTAATTTCTGCCTCCACACAGTGCCAAGAAGAAGAAGATGGCAGATAAGATTCTACCTCAGCGGGTGAGTGGGTCTTCTGACACTTGTAGTCTGTTGTGGCTGGGGAAAGCAGTGGCTACACTGACTGTATCTGTTTCAGATCCGGGAGCTAGTACCGGAGTCTCAGGCATACATGGATTTGTTGGCTTTTGAGAGGAAACTGGACCAGACCATCATGAGGAAGCGCTTGGATATCCAGGAAGCCTTGAAACGACCTATTAAGGTAACAGAGAAGAAGGTCTGTAAACTTGAGGCAGATCTGTGTGTCTTTCTGACAGCCCTGTAAAATAAAATGGGTAGAGCAGTTTGCACCATTGTATGGCTTACCTTTAAACATCCGTGGGCTAAATAGGGGCATTGGACTTTGTAGATGGGCACACTAGTGGGGTCTGGGAATAAGATGCTTTACCTCCATTTAACACTCTGTTGCTGCTAAACTGGTGAGACCTGTTGTCAAATCAGAAGCACCCACTGTTTAGGTTGCTGGGAGAAATTAAACAGGTGAGACTCTGGAATGTCAATAGGAAGCTATGAAGCTTGCCCTTCCTGCACCAACTAAATCAAAAGTTCGCTTTCCTTCTGCATTCTCTGAGGAACCAACATGCAAACTTTGGCTGTACATGAAAGCATTGCACTTCTTCCTAGTGGTGCTGTTCAACTCGGCTACTTCTCCGCTCCATGAATGGCACTTATTTCCCCCCTTCCTGCTGTTACTGGCAGCCTTTCCAATCCTGCTTTCCCAGTTCTGCCTCTTTTTCTTCTCTCAAACCCAGTATCCAAATTTCCATTTCCCCCAGTCCCCGTTAACCATAATCCCTGCTTTCCCAGCTTCTTGGAGCAAATCTATACCTCTCCATGTTGACTCAGGGCTTATTTCCATGCTTCTTATTCTTCTTCTTATTATCATTATCATCATCATCATCATCATTGTATCGCATTGTGTGTAGTATAGCCAGGAGATCCTAAGATTGTCTGGCAGCCAGAAGTTTTAGCTCTTTTAGCATTATGCACCACTAGGTGGTGAGCTAGACTTGTTTTTAAGGCAAGAAACATTTCAGAAGGTGGTTTGCCATTGCTGGCCTCTGCGCCACAACCCTGGTATTTCTTGGAGGTCGCCCTTCCAAATACCAGCCAAGGCCAACCCTGCTTAGCTTCCACGATCTGATGAGATCAGGCTAGCCTGGGCTATCTAATCTCATTGTTTTCCTTCCTAGTGGTTCCTCACTCTAACTATCATCAGAGTGACATGTGAAGCTGTCATGTAGTAGCAGCTCTTTGACTTCTGTGGGGATGTATGAATCAGGCCTTAGTATCAGTCCTGCAGAAAACACCAGATTTTCAGAAAATTGGAATAGATTTATATATGCATCTTAATTTATATACAATGGACAAATGACCAGTATCTGTTGTTATTACTGTTTCATCTCTTTTTTTTAAGTCTGACAGTTTTTTCCGTGGTTGTAAGCACATTTGAACTGTAGTGAAATGTTTGACATGGTGCTGGCAGGTGCTTTAGAAATGACTCAGAAAAAACTGGGAGCTTACCTCCAGGGCAGAGTTGAACAACTATGAGGCACAAGGACATTGTTCTTTTGGGTGGTGAGTGGGCAAGTACACTGAGGACAAGAGTGGCGCCAGTGGAGGCAAGGATTGGGATGATTGGTTCTCTGCTTCACAGCTGTTTTGTGCTCCCTTTCAGCAAAAGCGGAAGCTGCGCATTTTCATCTCTAATACCTTCAATCCAGCCAAGTCAGATGCAGAGGATGGTGAAGGCACGGTGGCTTCCTGGGAGCTCCGAGTCGAGGGGCGACTGTTAGAGGATGTAAGTAATGTATGGGACGGGCATGTCTCCGGTGGGAGAGTTTCCGCATGTAACAGTGATAGAGAGTGGCTGTATGAGCAGAGTTGTTTCCTTTAAACTAGGCTATATATCCAAAATTGGCTTATGGCAATGCTCTTTAAATGTGGGGTGCACAAGAGCTTGTTTATTTATCATGGCAGAATTGTTGTGTGAATTTTCTCCATCCTGAAATAGTATATTAAATCTGACAGCTCAGCTCATCCAGTCCTGGTTGAGCAGATCAAAATTCACCCTTTGACCTTGAATTTGATGCTCCTTGAAGCTTTTAATCAGCCTTGGTCTTGCAACACTAAAGACTCTGTCAGTGTCATTATGGATGGTCAAATGTGTCAATTTCACACAGGCTTTTCCTGTAGAGTTTATCTAGATTTTTCTGAAGCTTTTAGGGGTTGAAACTGACAGGAAGTTGACAGGTGCCTAACCTTTCTTTCCAAGTGACGTGATCTAATAATGCCTGAAGATAGGACAGTGAATTTCTAAAATGTTTCTTGCCTTAAAAACACGTCTAGCTCACCACTGATTGAAGAAACTGTGGTCAGACATTGGTCAAGTATTTTTAAAGCATTGACGTCATTAGAACAACAAGAAGAGATACTGTAATCATCGGCAGATTTGATAATTTTTATTAAACTTTCAAGAATGTTAAGTAAAGCTTCTCTGAATGTGAATGATTCTATGAATAGTTTGGCTTTTACCCTGCAACAGCCAGGTCAGCGCATTTAAATGCTTAAAACAGGAATAAAGCAAAGTCATGGCAACTTTTTTTTTAAAAGTCCATTTGGCAAGATCTACAATTGTAGCAGACGGCCAGTAGAAGAAGCTTTGCTGTGCAGCTGGGGTTTCTTCTGACTGTTGCAGCTCTTGCTGTTGTCCTTCATGACGAATGTTACCATAATGATTTTTTTTGAAAAACAAAAGGCTCTCTCCATGTAATATTTGACCGTACTGAACTGTGGTCAGCTCACTGGTGAACTGATATTTGACCAGTCAGTTGATCAACATGCTAACCTACCTGAAGAAGCCCTTAGTTAAATGACAGTGTGAAGAGTGTTTGTATTGCATGCAAGGAGGGCACCCTTGTCCTAGTCAGTGTGTAATTTCTGGGTCAGAGAGAAGAGACAGCAAGTCAGTATTGCAAACAGCAGCATCCTTTACCTCCTTCTTAATGAAAGGCAGTCTGTCCTAGGAGAGAGAGAGAGAGGGAGGCAGCACTGTCTTTTCTTTCTAGGTTTGGTTGCTGTTGCTGTCATTGTTCCAAACTGGGACCCAGTGGTTTCATCCTCCCTCTTGTCTTTTGCAGTCTGCTCTTTCCAAGTATGATGCTACCAAGCAGAAGAGGAAGTTCTCATCCTTTTTTAAATCTCTGGTGATTGAGCTAGACAAGGACCTGTATGGGCCAGACAATCACTTGGTGGAGGTGAGACTGTTTGTTTTTTATCACTAACATTCTTAGTAGCCTTCCAAATAGCTTTGTGAAAACTATTGCAGCCCTTTCTTCAAAGAACTCTGGGTCATGAGCCTTGTTGCCTTTCAACCCCACCCCAAAACCCAAGGGAGATGAATTAGCTTAGAGGCTGACCCACAGTTACCCTATATGCTTCATGTTGGGTATTTGAACCCAGGTCTCATTGTGCTATTTCTTGCTGGTATTTTATTCAGTTTCCCAGTGCTTGCCTCTTCTCTTTCCCCTCCATCCACACAACCTTTTTCTGTTCAGTGGCACAGGACTGCAACCACCCAAGAGACAGATGGTTTCCAGGTGAAGAGACCCGGAGATGTGAATGTGCGCTGCACTGTCCTGCTGATGCTGGACTACCAGGTAAGCAGGATCTCCTCCATGAGAGCTATTTGAGAAGGAGGCATGGAATGAGGAGAGTGGCTGCTGGGAAATCAGTGGCTGCCATGGATGACTTAGACTAGCCCATGCCTTGGATCAGGCGCAGTTTGCAGCTGAGACTCTTCCTGTTTATTGGGAAGTAACTTCCTCCTCCTTTGCTAATGCATTTTTGAATGTGGTGATTAAAATAATTTTGTTTCCCCCCTGGACATGTTCAAAAGGATTTTGTCCTCTTCATTATTTCCTTGGTTTGGGCTCCTCATATATCTTCGTTTTTCCTGAAAGCAGTTGCTGCAGTAAGGAAACACTCTTTTCAATTGCATGCGTTTCTACTTCTGGGATTCCCCGCCTTCCCTTTGCAGCCTCCACAGTTCAAACTGGACCCTCGTTTGGCTCGCCTCTTGGGGATCCACACCCAGACACGTCCCGTGATTATCCAGGCGCTGTGGCAGTACATCAAGACTCATAAGCTGCAGGACCCCCATGAGCGGGAGTATGTCATTTGTGACAAGTACCTTCAGCAGGTAATGGCAGTGGGGGCAGAAAACAGCCGCCCTTCCAGGAATGGCCAGAGCGGGGCTCTTGTGAGCTGCTTGACCTTCCCTTTCAACCTGCAGATATTTGAGTCTCAGCGAATGAAGTTCTCTGAGATCCCCCAACGGCTGCATGCTTTGCTTATGCCTCCAGAGCCAATCATCATCAACCATGTCATCAGGTAAGGCCGGGGCTCTTGGGGGCAGGAAACGGAGTTGAGCTTGCCTGGCCCATTGAAACCATTTGTAGCACAGAGGCTGAAGTGTGACTTGGAAAGCCCCTGATTCCAGTCTTCCGTCAGTCATAATCTCAGTAGATAACCTCAGGCGAGCCTGTCTCCCTTCTACCTGCAAAATGGGTATAATGGTACTGCCTTGCCTTGTGGGGGTGAGTGTAAAGATTAATGTAGGTGACACACTTTGAATACCGTGAATGCCAGCACAGCAGAAAAATGAACTTTTTTTTCTTGTAGAACATAGTAGAACTTAGGGACTTGTTTCAGAACACCTCCTTGCTTCAGGTTGTTCTGAGAATTTTTTTAGGATATATTTCATTATGGCATTTCCAAAACAGCAGGGATGCAAATGGGTTTGTTTTGGAAAGTTACATCTGCAAGGCACAGAAGCATTCTAGAGGAGTTAGCCACGTTAGTCTGTTGCTGCAAAACAGTAAGAAGCCCAGTAGCACCTTTAAGACTAACACACTTTATTGTAGCACAAACTTTCGAGAAACACAGCTCTCTTCATCAGATGCATCTGATGAAGAGAGCTGTGTTTCTTGAAAGCTTATGATAAAGTCAAGTTTGTTAGTCTTAAAGGTGCTACTGGGCTTTTTACAGAAGTGTTCTAGACCACTTTCAGGGAGGGAAGAAAAAAACTAATGAACTTGAGTGGGCTGGATTTTTGGAAGTGGAGAAACAATCCTTGCCAGCAGCCAAAGCAGCTGTCCCCTCCTTGATTATTGGTGGTGGTTAGGATTGTTGTATGGAACCAAGTTCTGACTGTGGTATATGTCTTGCTGCCCTGCTCCCCCAGCGTCGATCCAAATGACCAGAAGAAAACCGCCTGCTATGACATTGACGTGGAAGTAGATGATACTTTGAAAACCCAGATGAATTCTTTCCTGCTCTCCACGGCCAGTCAGCAGGAGATTGCCGCTCTAGACAACAAGGTGAGAGCTCCTGGAGGTGATTGTTTATATCTTGAACGCTCTTGCGGTTATGTAGCAAGCAGGATCTCAGGGGTGTTGGTGAGAAACCTGAAAAGGAGCGGAGCAGCACATCACATCTACCAAGGACCCTGTAGCAAGACGTTACAGTCAAAATTTGTCAAGACCTTGGGTAATAACAAGCCATTATAATGGCTGACATTATACCATCAAACCAATTACAAGAAGAGGAGATGCCCAGATTCTCATTGTAATGTATAGTGATTTAGGGTAGAAGAAAAGATTGGATTTATACTCTGCCCTTCACTATCCGAATGAGTCTCAGAGCGGCTTCCATTCCCTTTCCCTCCCCACAACAGATAACCCTGTGAGGTAGGTGGCTGAGAGCTCTTTCAGGAACTGCTCTTGAGAGAACAGCTCTGAAAGAACTTGTGATTGACCCAAGGCCATGCCAGCAGTTGCATGTGGAGGAGTGGGGAATCAAACCCAGTTCTCCCAGATTAGAGTCCATGCTCCTAACCACTACACCAAATTGGCTCTCTACTGGGAGAGCCAGTACTGGGAGTTCTGGATTCTTCTAAAGCTCTGCTTTCATGTAATGAAGAGTTCCTCGTTCTTCAAAGAGGTCAATTGTTTTCCATCACCCCCTGTAATAGTAAAGTGCCTTAACCTACTCATCCCACTGCCAATCAGAAAGCAGCACAGCTGGACCAGGCATTAAGGGGAGGCAAGTTTCTGCAAAGCCCTGGCAAACCCCACTCAAGGTATGCAGAAAGAGATCTCGTCCCTCAAAAAAACATTCCAAAGAGGGCAGTACATCCCAACAGCGAGAGCAGGCTATGATTGTCTTCATATTGACTTGGAATTCTGGCAACATGAAGGCAGAGCATAGATGCAAACCCAGACACTGCCTGGTGGCTGTTCTGAAGAGGAGCAAGTGACTTCCTGGTTACTTCCCTTCAGTTCTGAGGTTCCTCAGTCCATCCTTGTCTCTTCACCTGCCCAAGAAAAAGCACCAAAGAATCTCCCTCATGGTGCTGAGCCTTGGCGGGGCTGGCAGAGGAACGAGCTAAGCCCCATTCCATGTCATTCTCACCTGTCAGTCTGGAAGGTATTAAGACCTGAGCATGTCAGTTCCTGATCCATATCTTCAGAATGTATGCATAAGCTGTAAAGGGCAAAGAAATGTAGTAAGATGACGTCGGAGTCAGGGGATACATGCACGATGGTACCCAAGATCCACTGAATATTGTCCTCATCACTGCAGGGCAAATGATCTGTTTTAGCTTAAGAAACAGATCACTGCTTGATGAGGGCTTGTGGCTCAGTGATGGAGCATCTGCTTTGCATGGAGAAGGTTCAGTGCTCAGCATCTTCAGGTAAAAGGAACAAGTAGGAAGTGATCTGAGACCCTGGAGATCTGCTACCATTCTGCATTTAAGGCAGCTTCAGCTGTTCATGAGTATGTGGTCTCTAAGCAGCAGAATGTTGGCTTCTAAAGGGCTAGCCAGTGATAACCAGGGGGATTTTATTTTTTTCTCCCCACAATAACTCAGGGTGTCTGTGGCAGTCCTGAAAATTTAACCTGAATTTCCCAGACTCCTGGCCTACCAACAGCCTTTCCAAGACTCTGGGAAGGTTGCCCAGTCATAGTCCTAAAGAGCTTGAAACAAAGCAGATTCTTAGTTAGTAGGATCCAAACTCTGGGGCAACAGTTGGAGGATCCACCCCTTTATACAGGACAGAACAGGATTGGAGGGGATGATCTACTTGGAGGAACATGTGACACATCTGGGTCAGCCATAAAGAGTTTCCTCCCTGCTGCTTTTGTTGTAATACAAGAGTCCCCCCAGAGTTGCAAGCTGGTTACATCTATGCACACTTTTTTTAAAAAAACAACTTAAAGTTCAGATACATTCAGTTTAATTATACTCCTTGCCTAATAACCATTCTTTGGATTGCAGCCTTACAGTGAAACCCTTTGGAGAATTACACCACTCTGAGTCCACTGACCTCAGTGGGCTTAGACTGGAGTGAATCTGCATGGTATTGTACTGCTAGTTCCATTCCAGTGGGAAACGCCAGACTAACGGCATGAAGGTTTGTTTTTTTTTAACCCTGGCTTAGGGGCAGAAGATTTTTGCATGGGGAACAAAAGCAGCGAGACAAAACACTTAACTCCTGGATGTGATTTGGACTGCTCCCTGTCCTGTGCATGAAACTGCGTAGCAGATGGTTTGAAAACCAGCCACTCTGGATGGACTTTGAAATAATTCTGTAGTAGCATATAGTCACACCTCTTTCCTAATGTTTGTTGTGCCTCCACGTCACAGATCCATGAGACCATAGAAACCATCAACCAGCTGAAGACCCAGCGGGAATTTATGCTGAGCTTTGCCAGAGACCCCCAAGGCTTCATCAATGACTGGCTTCAGTCCCAGTGCCGGGATCTGAAAGTGAGCAGCCCGAGCAGGAGAACCAAAACGAAAAGATTGTCCGGCTGTTGCTGGGCCTCCAGTCAAAAGACTGGCACCACCCACTGTATGAGAAGGGAGAAGGCTTTCAAGCTGGGGCTGGGGTTCTGCTCCAGGTTGGGCAGATGAGTAAATGGGTACAATTCCCCCCTTCCCCCATTTTCCCTCTAGGCTATGACAGATGTTGTTGGGAACCCAGAAGAGGAGCGCCGCGCTGAGTTCTACTTCCAGCCATGGGCTCAGGAGGCCGTGTGCAGATACTTCTACTCTAAGGTAAAGCATCTTGGCCCTTGTGATTTTCCTGTAGGCAGGGAGGGATGGGCGACTCCCATCTCAAGCTGGGATCATAGGATGTCACTCCTTCAGTTCTGGAAGGGCACCTCCATCCTGGTTTCCCATACAGATGTCCCTTCTGAAGGCACTGTTGGCATGAAGGTATTATAATAAAATGGAGCCACTGGAGAACTTCCATGCTTCTCCAACTTGTGCTTTGCGTATTGGCAAGTTCTGGTTACCAGAAATACTTAAAACGAGGTGACCTTTTAGGGCTTAAGGAATACTTAATGCAACAAATGCTTGTCAGCAAGAGAGCCCTGTATTATCAGAGGCACCTCTAGGTGCAGCTGCCCATGCTAGGTGCAGAGTGTCTTCTAAAAGCTACTGCTGGGTTTGCACCTTTTATTACTGTCCCCTCCCGTCTGGGAGAGATCCAGGGTTCTGAGGAGCTGCAGTTCTCCCTATATCTGCACTAAAGCTGTCGTTTTGCCTCCTCTTGCAGGTTCAGCAGAGACGGCAGGAGCTAGAACAGGCTCTGGGGATCCGCAACACATAGACGGGGCCTGCCTCTCCCTAGCCAGCCGGTCTCGTGGCTACCAAACACTGCAGGGATTCACTGCTCAGGCCTACGCCATTCCCACTCCAGCACAGAACCTACCACCGCTCTCCCATCCCTTTCACCGTCATCTCTTCTCGGCTGCTGTGTTTCCTCCCCAAGGGAGGATTGTGGTCAGCAGGCAGGCCAAAGGTCTTGCTTTTCATCCTGGCCTCCTCCCTTTGATCGTTGCCTTCAGAGCCCCAGGGCTCTCTCCTGTCTTGGCTCCAGCTGAAGCTCTTCTGCACTCAGGACAGCTTCAGGGCAGAGCCTTGCAAGCTCAGGACCTCCTTGCCAATCCCTAGATGCCCCCTCCCCACCCCCACCTCCCCCAAATCAATGAGGCTGGACAGCTCTGCTGCACATCAGCTCTGGATGTTGCAGGTGAACACAGGTCTGTTCAGCTGGCCCTCAGATCTGGAGCACGAGGGGCAGCGGGCAGGCACCACTTGCAGTGGGTTCCATATGCTTTCTGGTCCCTTCACGGGTGGGGGACGGTGTGCTGGTGCATCTGTTGGGAGAGGATGGAATCCCCCCTCCCCTTTATACGTGGCTTTCTTACCAGGAACCAAAATGCAGCAAGGTTGGCACAGAGTCTGCAAGTCACGGCAAGCCTGCCTGTCTTACCTGATTTTATTGGGGGGGTGCTTTTCTTCTGGACAGGGGCAGTTGTCAGAAGGCTCTGGGCTGTTGTGGTGACTCCAGGTCACTGCCTTTTAAAGGACGGAGCATCTTCATCCCAGCTCCTTGTTTCTTTCCCTCCCCCCCCCCCCCCCCAGTTTTCTGGGCACGCAAAAGTTGGCTGAAAGGCTCCCCGAAGCTGTGCTTGCTGCTGTTCTGCCTCCTGCTGACTGGCACAGAGCAGGTTTCTGGGGCAACCTTTAAGATGGGGAATGGGGGGGTGCGAAGGCTGGTGTCCTTGACCTGGGGAGAACACAGCAGACGTGATGACCAGCAAAACGAACAGGGCTCACCTCTCGCACGTATTTTTTTTGGTCTTGGTTACCTGCTGATTTCTGGCAGGGATGAGAGTTGAGGGTGAGGGAGAGGATCTTTCTGCTGAACTGATTTTGGGGACTGTAATGTAGTTGGACAGGTCCCAGCTGCTCGTACTCTGACACCAGCTGCAAAAATCAAGTTACTGACATCCCCCCCCCCCCAGCCACCTCTGAAGCGAGGCTGGGGACTGCTTTGAATTCAGGAGCCCGGGTGGCCCTATTCCTCCGTGTGTGTGTGTCTGTGTTAAGAGTTGGGGGCTGTCCACCCTTTCTGTCTTGTCTTTGCCATACGAAAGACCACCTTTGCCCTCTTCCCCCCTTCTTCCCCCGCTTTGTGGTACCGGGGATTAGAACCCTGGCACCCTCTGTAGCTGCCACAGGCTCTCAGGGCAAGTATAGATGAAGGAAGCTCAGAGACTGGCTGGCTGGCAAAGTGTAGTTGTTTTAAGTGCTCTCTTATTATGCTTTGTGTTTGTGGTTCTCCTCTCTCCCCCCCCCCCCATTCCCCTTGGACCAAATTTTTTTTGTACTGTGTCCTTTTAGATGTCACCCAGTTTTAAATAAAAGCTGCCTCTAAATGAAGGGGTTGCCTATCCCTGTGTGCTTTATTACTGGCTTTTCGTTAGATGCCAGGGTCAGAAGGGGGAAGGTCTGCTGCATGCTTATATATGTGGCAGAACAAAAAAATGTATATTTGATTAGATTCTCCTTCAGGCTTTCCTGTGTTGTTTGGTTTTTCTGTTCAGTTACAAGATAATACCTTTTTAGTCCGTTGCCTAGCAGAGGAGTTTGTCTGAGGACCCCCTTCGACTGCCAAGCACGTGCTCAAGTGTTCCACTGAAAATGCCCAGGCAAGGGGAGGGCAGCCCTTAGTAGAAGACAGGAAGAGGCAGCACAGCTTCTGCTGAGGGGGTGTTCAGCCACCTCTGTCTCTCCCTTCTCGAGGCCCTACTCTCCCGTCCATTGAAGATGAGACTGGAGGGTAAGTGGTAGCCATTTCCCAGCCCATAGGAAGGGCAGGTAGTCCATGTCTGGAGCAAATGTAGTTTTGGTAAAGGTGTTGCGGGGAAGCTACTTGAATCCACATGGATACTTGGTGAGAGTCATGCTGGGGGTGGGTGTTATGGGGTAGGGGGACAGTGCACATATGTTGGGAATCTTGGTTCTTGTTTATCACCCTTTGGACATCTTCCCTCCCCCCCAAAAAATCCACCCTGTTATGAGCTGTGACCGCGTAAAGGGCTTAAAAAAACTGGATTTCTCCAAGGACTGATGTGGTGACCTTGGGTAGAAAAAGAGTTACTCCTTTGCCTACTTAAGCAGCTTGCCTTCCTCCCAGTTGGCATGACTAAATGGTGGATTTTTCCACCCAAAGTTTTCATGTGTCAATCTTGTGCAAGACAATCTGTCCTGAGCCAAGGAGGACTTTGGCTGGGTAGAGCTGGGTTCTTTGGGCGCATGACTTTCTGAGGGCTTAACTACATCTTACACACTCTTTGGGTTGTTTCCAGATCCTCCATGAAGCCTGTCAGTCAGACATGCACTGCAGGTTTTCCACCACAAACCCAATTTTCAGGTGCCTGATTAAGGCATGTGAAGAGGCAGCTAAATCCTCCTCACCCCTGCCATTTTCCCCACCTGAAATGGCCCCAGTGAAGTGGTTTTTGCTCCACTGGGTAAAACTTGGTGTACCCCATCAGTACATGTGAAGTCCTGACCAGGGCAAATAGCCCTCTTGGGATGTTTCAAACAGCACCTGGGGGCAGGGCTTATATCACCTCCCAACACACTGGTCCTCCATCCATGCCTGGGAATTAAGTTCTTAGGGAATTTGCCACTCAGTAAGGAATTTTCCAAGTGGCCTCTTGGTGGACTCTTGTATGACCTGAAGAGTCTGCAACGTATAGTTAGGCCCCGCCATCTAGCACCCTTCTGGACTGAGGGTGTTAGCTGTCCCTGTGCCACCCAAAGGACTCCTCTGCCATCTAACGGTGGTTGCCTTTGTATTTGTTTCTCGTAGTCCAAAGCATTTTAAGAACTAAACCTTATTGGAGATCTTTCATTTTATACGGTAAGGGCTGCCAGTGAATCTCTTGGATTGACAGGGCCTTGGCATGTATACTTGGAAGGTGGCATAAGGTCATCTTGTCCACAGTTTTAAGGTGAGATCCTCTATGTAGTGATGGCTTCCATCAGGCCAAAGCTTAAAGTCTAGCCTGTGTATGCAACAGAATGAGATAGTAGAATGGAGCCTACAATTTCAGAGTGCAGACGGAAGCGATTTTTAAAATCTTCCCAGTCTTGAAAACTCTCTGAAGATGTAGAATGATCACCGCACAGAAAGGGATGGACAGCAGTCTTGGTCCTTATTGTGCCTGTGTTTTCTAGCTGGGGGTGGGGGGACATATGAAGGAGCACTCAGTATTCCCCAGCTGTAGTCTGTTTTGGGTATTCTACATTGAAGTTCAGTTTGTGTTTGGGGCAGGGTGGTGGTGGGGAAATGAATGAAAGAAAAACTAGTTTCCTCTGCAGCTGACATACTTTCTGCCAAGAGAGAGGCTGCACAGGCTCCTGTTGCTGAGGTAGGCATTGAGGCTCATTCTGACTTCCCTGATTGGGTTCTCCAGCTGCCAAAGGATATCCCCTGCTCATTGCCCTCAGATCAGTGATCCAGAACTTTGTTCTGTGGTTGCATTTTATCTCTCTTCCCAAGGATGCATATAAGGCGGGTTTTTTATTTTATGCTTACACAGTGTTTAGGAGGTAACTTAAGTTGCAGGAAGGACGTACTTGAAAGTGATCTTAATTCATGTGTGGGTGTTCGTACCCAGGCACAAATACATAACAGTATTCCATCATACTGATTCACTTGCTGGAATCACAGAAGGTGTGGGCGCTGCTGGGTGAGATCACACATCGATGCACAATTGTCACTGAGAAGGGTGCTGGACATGTCTTTTGCTCATAGGGGATCCTTTCGATGCCACGTTTTAACCTGTGTTGTCTTTGACAAGCTCATGCAAGTCCTAGATAATTTCTCCATCTCCCACCTGCTGTGTTCCTCCTCTTCTAAAACATTGGCACTGCTGCGTTCCTTTTGGAGAAGTAGACAGTTGACTTGTGTGTGGTCAAAAAAGCCTGACTTGCATTAGAATGGTGTAACACTTCAGGGACTGTAGCATGTTTGGTGTGCTACCAAACTCTAAAGGCACTGAGCGTAGTGAAACTTCGCAGCTGGCTGATAGCTGCGAACTTAGTGCTTTGACCTGGATTCAGAGCCAAGCTGTGAATTTATGACAAAAGTGGACACTGCCACCCCCTTTCCTATCTGTAACATAGATACAATATTGGTTTACCAGATAGATAGGGGTATTCTCAAGCTGAATTAGGATGACAAAGGGCTTTGTTAACATTCTTACATAACGTATTGACTTACTGGCAAGCATTCACTAGTTGTTACTTAGGCAACACTCCTAACTAGGCTAGGTCTTCTTCATCCCCTTTCTTACGCTCTAGGAAACTGAGCCATAGGACTTCAGTGACATTCGAATGCAGGCTGTGAAAGGATGGAGACTAAGGTGTGTTCCCCAGCAGCTTGAACCCTCTCTTTGCGGAAAAGTTTGCTAAAGTAGTAATGTATAATAACCTAGTAGAAAGGTGCTGTTCTCACTTAGCCAGCCTGTTAGATGGGCTAGCTGGGTGAGATTTTAGCTAATGCTTTGGTCGGGAGTGTGGCGTTATCAGTCAGAGCAAGCAGTTACAGTGCCCACTAAAAATGGATCCCAGATTGTCTGCTTAAGCATCATCACACAAGTGCAGTGTAGCGGTCAGAATGTCAGACTAGGATCTGGGCCATCCCGGTTTAAATGGCCACTCTGGGCGACCTCTGGCCACTTTTCCTCCAGCCTCACCTACCTGACAGAGCTGCAACTGTGAGGGTAGAATGGAGGGGGGGGAATTTTGTAAGCCACATCTGGATGCTATTGAGGAGATATATATATATCATGTGCCAGAAGCTGAATATGGGGACATGCGTTCTACTTATTCTCAGAGGCATTCTTCCCCCTGTCCTGGATCTTGGACTTCTGGTTTGCGGAGATGTCCTAGTTCAGATGGAAGCTCTGCTCTTCAGTGCGAGCTGGATAGCATTTAAGTGGCAATGCCCTTTCTCAATTACCCCCTTGTTTGGAGCTGGAAATGACCCCTTTGGCAAGCATCATATAGATGCCACTGGACGGTCCCTGGAACTGTAAAACAAGCCCGTGTCTCCCAGCCAGGAGTCTTTTTCCAGTATACATCTTGCTAAAGGTAGTTAAATGCGGTTTGGGATTTCATTTAGAGTTTTCCCACCACCCTCTTCCAAACCACAAGCGCTGGGGGGTGGGGGTTCCTATCTAGATGGCTGGAGCTCATCATCCCTGTGTCTCCTCTGAACACTGAGGCTGGCTAGGCATGCTTCTGGTTCCAAAGGTCACCTGCTGGTGCCTGAGTGCGCCCCACTCGCTTGTTATCAGGTGGAGATTAAGAGATGTGCTTTGCTCTTGCATTTCTACCCCGACCTTTGCTATCTAGGCCAGAGGGCCCTGTAGGCTACAAAGGTGGTAGGTTTGACATGAGCCTTGCACAGGGAGGCCCAGAAGCCTGGACAGTTGCTATGAATTAAACACAGGCACACCAATATGATGGGAGGAGTGATTCGGCCGGGGGGGGGGGGGATTAAATGCTACAAAATCCCAAATTCAAATGAACTTGAATGTTTGTTGAAATCAGCATTATTCATAACATTTACAGAGAAAAGTGCAGAGGATCTGTGTTGGAATCCAGCCATTCAAATGGGATTGGAGGGCACTAGGAGGGAAGTATGACAGTTTTCAGACTTTTTGCGGGACTTATGAAAAGCTAGACCAGTGTGGGACTGGGGTATCAAAAAAAAGCTGAATTTCTTCCAGTGTGTCCCCCTCCCCCCGCCAGCCCCTTTTCTCTTTTCGGTGAGCAGCTACTGCGCCCCCCCCCCCTCCAATCCCTTCTGCTCAGCGCAGTTGACAGCTCTTCGCACGCCCACCAGCCTCCGTCTCTCTTCCTCCCGCCCCCCCCCCCCCCCCCCCCCGGCGTCGATCCTGGCAAGGAAAGGGTTGGAGGGAGTGGGGGGCGGGGCCGGGCCGGGCCGGGCCGAGGAGTTAAAATGCGGCTGGCGCTGGGCGGGAGGCGGAGTGCCAGCCTGACAGCCCGTCCCGATGGGTGGCAAGAAAGTTTGCATCGTGGGCTCCGGCAACTGGTGCGTTGGAGGAGGGGAGAGGGCGGCAGGCGGGGGGAAGGGGGGGGGGAGTTGGCGGGGCGCCGACAGGCCCGAAGGAGACGGGGGGGGGGGGGGCAGACCCCAGCGGGGTGGCCGGCCGTGGTAGCCTGCTGCAGCCGCACCGCCGTCCAGAGTTCCTCGGAGAGGGCGCCCTGGTTGCGCTATAGCGGTCCTTCGCCCCTGGCGACTGGTCAGGGCAATCCGGGAGGTGCACGATTGTGATCCCGTGAAAAGGTGGCGCAGCCTGGTCGACGCAGGTTTCTTAGGGCCCCTTCAAAATCTTCCCTTCATAACACGAAGGCTGATTCACCTCCCTCCCCGCCCCCCCATAACAGCTCCAGCTTCTTAGCCTGCGCAGCCAAGGGGGCGCCCCCCTGTCTCGGGCGGCTGGGGAGCGTGTGTGTGGACGAGAGTACTCTGCGTCTCTTCGCAGGTCCCCCCCCACCCCCCCCGTGTGGTTTCTGCTGTAACCGAACCCAAAATTATTGGGGAGGGAGGTTTTTTTCACCCCAAAGGAGTCACATCCCAGGCTGAGCTAGGGTTTGGGGAAATTTGATTTTATTGATTTTTAGTTATGTTATTTATAGTTCGCCTTTCTCACCAAGAAGTCTCAAAGTGGCTTTTGCAGTGCAAATCGGTACAGTCAACAGGATGAGACGGCTCATAAGCAAGGGAATGGGAATGGGAGCCGGGCCTCTTTCTCTCCTGGGGTGCTTGCCTACCCTAGCTCCACCTCTCCCAGAAACTGGAGGTTTCCTGCTGGGTCCTGTTCTTCCCCTGTGTGTACACTGGGGGCTCCTGGCCAATGCTCCCTCGAAGCTGTGGAGACTTGTGAGCAAAAATTCTACTTTGTGAGCTACTGGCATGAAAGTTGTGAGCAAGCGATTTGGCTGCTGCGTAAATCAGTTTGCTCTGGAGCCATCCTTCTGAGCTAAGACAAAAATGTGTGAGCCGAAAGCTAAAAATCTGTGAGCTGGCTCACACTAACTCAGCTTAGAGGGAACACTGCGTCCTGGCCCTTTCCTAGCCCTGTGAAAGAAGCATCCTGCGACTCCAAGCTACGGTGCCTTCCTGTCAGACACGGCAGGGCGCGGCAAGTCCCTTTCTGGCACCACTTCTTGGATGGTAGCTGCAGGGAATGCATTTTTCTCCCTGTGCGTCCTTTTCATGCTTTTCAGCCGTGCAGTGCTCAGCTTCCTCCACAACTGGCCAGATCTGCAAGTGGTTTTCACTGCCAGGGTCTGGCTGTGCTGCATGCCAATCAGGGTACACTGGGCAGGTACAAAGAACCCTCCCTGCACCAGTGACTGACTACATTGAACCTCCTGATACGAGGCACAAAGGTCTCCAGGTCAGAGAGCATGAGTCCCCGCACTGTAGAAACAGAGCTCAGTGTGTAAAATGGTCCCTCGGTGTGGGAAACGGCCATTCTAGCTGATCCCAGCCATTCTCTGCCATCGATTTTAGCCCCTCCCCTCTGGCTAGGAGTTGCTGGGTCCCTGCTTGTGAGGTGACTAAGAGAGAGGCTTTGGTCTTTATCTACAAAGCAGTGTCCTTCTTGTCTCTTTCCCCCAAATGGTAATCCCGCCGACCCTGGTAACTGGGAGCCTGCCCCCGCCTCAGACCATTTTACCTGTCATTCTTTCCTTCTTTCACTCATTCATTCAGAAACTCAGACAATTCCTCAATGAAGTTCCCACCAGAGACTCTGAAGTGCAAAAGCGCTGGTTAAGTGTACTGATCACAGATCCCCCTGCAAAAGATTATGCCGCCATGCCAGTAGACGTTGCATGCTCCCGATTCTTCCCCTGCGTTTTTAAATAGGGTTCTTAGGTGACTGGTAATCTTTCATGTTTCAAGGTACAATTGCTTTTTGAAGTGTGTTATTCATCATTTACTTCAGGAGGAGAAAATACTCCATGCCTCTCTCAGCTCCTTTTAGAACAAAACTTAAAATCATTTGGAAGCAGGTGTGCAGTGGCCCCCTTCCAGGCAGTCCTATGCCAGGGCCCTGAGATCGAGTTTTGGTGCTCTCAGGAGAAGAAAGAGTCCATCGTCAGCCTGCGCAGAGGCTGGACCCTTCATTCCTGACTGCTGCTGTCTCTCTCCTCCTCCTGCAGGGGCTCGGCTATTGCCAAGATAGTGGGTAGCAATGCAGCCCGGCTGGACAGATTCGACAACACAGTGAACATGTGGGTGTTCGAAGAGGAAGTGGGAGGCAAGAAGCTCACGGAGATCATCAACACGCAGCATGAGAATGTCAAGTATTTGCCAGGACACAAGCTGCCGCCCAACGTGGTGGGTTTCTCAGCTGGGCAGAGAAGGGAAGCTGGGGGTGGGGGGTGGGGGAGGTATCAGGAGAAAGTCAGATTGTGTTCCAAGCAGAGACTCCTCCCTCTGGAGACTGCCTCAAGACATTCAGGTGCCTGAGGCAGGCAGGGAATCCAAATGGGGACCAGTACAGCTAAGAAATGGCATCAACTCTGTTTGCTGCCTTTTAATGGCATCCAACATGTGGTCTCAAAGGTGAAGCAACCAAATCCGTATCATCTGCAAACTCTTTTCCAGTATTCCAAATGTTTTACCATTGTTACCTGCAGGTATCTTACCTGGCACTTGAATTCAGAAAACGGGTGTGTGTGTGTGTGTGTGTTATTCCATAACCGGGATGCCACCATTGCCTCTGGGGCTCACCTCAGAATACGGGGGCACATTCGCCAGGGTCTGTGTCACAGATCTCAGCCAAAAGGCAGGGTTCATATGGGAGAAGGGAGGTCTTTTAACTGCCATTAGTCTTTATTTGGTGGCTCAGGAACTACAAATGGGTGACATCTCTAGGGAGTTGCCTTGTATCAAGGCAGTCCATCTAGCTCAGTATTTGGTGCAGCTGTCCAGGGCTGGAGTTCTTCCCAACATCTGCTCCCACCAGACACCAAGGAAGAACTCGGGGCCTTCTGCGTGCAAAGCGATGTGCTCTGCCACTGAGCCACAGCCCTTCTCCAGGCTATCCCAAGAGCCATCAATACCCCTTTATCTTCTATGCAGAAGAAAATGAGGAAAAATAGATGAAGAGGCAGAAAGGGAGAGGAGGTAGCAAGGTGCAAAGGAGGCCAGAGACCCGGTTGTTTTAACTAGGGCTGCCAAGTCCCCCGGTAGGGCGGGGGAAACACTGATTTTTAGTGCTTATCTCCCGCTTTTCCAAAGTTGGCCACCGGGGGGACAAAATGGCTGCCTTAAAAGGGAAATGTCTGCAGAGAGCCTGCCCTGCAGTAAAAAGCCTCGCCAGACATTTCCCCTTTAAGAAGTCAGCAAGAGAGCTTCTTCCATAGCAAGAGAGGTCCACCCAGAGATTAAGGAGGGACTGAAGGAGCTGCTTTTGCATGTGGCTGGCAAGGTGAGTTTCTCTTCCAGCTCTTTTCATTCTCTCTCCCTCTTTCTTTTTTCTGTCTGTCTGTCTGTCTGTCTCTGTCTCTCTCTCTGTCCCCATCCAGCAGAGGTCTATCAGTGGCTATTATAGCCACAAGGTCTAAATGGAAGTAAGTGCCTCTGCCAGTTTTTTCCCTTCTCTCTCTCTCCCTCTTTCTTTCTTTTTTCTGTCTGTCTGTCTGTCTGTCTCTCTCTCTCTGTCCCCATCCAGCAGAGGTCTATCAGTGGCTATTATAGCCACAAGGTCTAAATGGAACCCTTTGTCTGGGGCAGTGAGGCTCTGAATTCTTGGTGCTTGGGGGGCAACAGTGGGAGGGCTTCTGGAGTTCTGGCCCCGCTGCTGGACCTCCTGAGGGCACCTGGTATTTTTGGCCACTGTTGTGACACAGAGTGTTGTACTGGATGGGCTGTACTGGATGGGCTGATCCACTGTGGCTTCTCTCCTGTTCTTATGATATGAAAATCATATTTAGCACTTGTGTAGCACTTAGTGCTTCATATTCTGCCGAGATGAGGAAGGATTCAGTAGGGCCATTGCTCAGTGATAGAGCATCTGCTTGACATGCAGGAGGTATCAGCCTCTTCAGCTAAAAAAGGATCAGGTAATAGGTGACATTAAAGATCTCAGCCTCAGACCCTGGAGAGCCACTACCAGTCTGAGTAGTCAATACTGACCTTGATGGACCAATGGCCTGATTCAGTATTAGGAAACTTCATGAGTTCATGTGGAAGCATGTGGAAGCAACATCACAGGATGTGACATCACAAAATGATGTCACTTCCTTTCTCCTGGCTCCACCCCCAAAGTCTCCTGGCTCCACCCCCAAAGTCCCCAGATATTTCCCAAGTTGGACTTGGCAGCCCTAGTTTTAACGGTTGTGCAGAAAAGGGAATTTCAGCAGGAGTAGCTGAGCATGCCAGAATTCCTTCTTCTATACCGCTATTAAAGGTACAAGAACCCTATTCTCCTTTGCTTCTAGTCTGTCTAGAGCAAAAGGAGAAAGCCAGAATTTGCCCTTGTGGCCTTTACAGGATTGATACATCCTTTCACACCCTGCTGGAATGCAGGTTTTTTTGAGATTATGAGGTATTACCATATTAAGCTTTTATTCAACCAGTTGTCTCCCATACTCTGGAAACCCTGGCTCTTTTGCTCTGTGATAAGGATCCCAAGATCACTCTATCAATTGCAAAATGTGTCACAGTCCTTTTAGCCCTTGCATCTAAAAAATAAGTGTTTTCTGCTGCTCGTGCTTTGAGAATCAATTAGCTTCTAAGGGTACAAAAGGAAAGGAAAGAGATCATGCAAACCATTAAAAGGAGGATGGGATTAAAGTTGGATCCGGCGTCAGAGAACATTAGAGACCGCAGGGCTAGACTTAAAACTTCCTCCCCTTAGAAGCTTGGAGGGAGGGGAATGTTTTGTATTGTGATGAGTGATTCCCAGCCTGCAATGTGGAAGGGGTGCATGTATCACATCTTGTTTCTGCATGTTTAAGCTTGATCTTTGAATTTGGGTTCCTACTTTTGGATTGGAAGAGGCTGTGCTTCTGTTTCATTTACCTTTCTTCCTTCCTTTATTGAAGAGTTTGCAACCCACCTTTCCTTGGGGTTCAAAGCAGCTTTCAGGTCACAGTTAAAACACTACAGTTTTAAAACTAATTGTTTAAAACTGAGGATACTCCCCTCTCCAAAAAATGTCAGCAGCTGATACCCCATTGAAAGAGAAGAACAAGAGATTGGATTTATATCCCGCCCTTCACTCACTTGGAGTCTCAGAGCGGCTTACAAACTCCTTTCCCTTCCCCTCCCCACAACAAACACCCTGTGAGGTAGGTGGGGCTGAGAGAGCTCTTTCCCAAGCTGTCCTTGAGGGAACAGCTAGCACAGAGCTATGGCTTGCCCAAGGTCATCCAGCCAAGTGCAAGTGGAGGAGTGGGGAATCAAACCCGGTTCTCCCAGATTAGAGTCCGTGCACTTAACCACTACACCAAACTGGCTCTAATTGAAAGAGCTAAAATAAAGAGGCCTTGCAGAACCTCTTGAGGATTCACTTTTGTGTGTGGTTTGTTGTTGTTGTTGTTTTCAACAAATATTGCACTGTGGCCTGAACCCTAGGCGTTGGGGGAGATACAGATTTTCATTTAATCAACAATAGGACCTTGCTTTGGGGCCCCAAAAAGGCCACATTCTGTGGCAGAGACCACATTCTACATGTAGGCTATTCCTTTGGAAATGCCAGCTATGCATTGTCTAATGTCAGGATCGACATCCCCACCCCATTCCTGGAATATTTGGCTATGCAAGTAAAGACATGCAACTGATTCCTAGAAGACAGTGATGAGATGACACAACTGATAAAGATATGCCAAAGTCTGTATGGAGCTGGAGAAGGGCTTGCAAGGCCAATTGGAGCAGATTTCCCTGTTTCTTTCCCCTCCCATGGGGAGGGACTGTGAGTCAGTAGTAGACCATCAAGTGGGCATGCAGAAGACCCCCAGGCTCAATCCCTGGCATCTCCAGCTAAAGGATCTGGCAGTAGGCAATGTGAAGGACCTTGGCCTGAGACCCTGGAGAGCAGTTCCCAGCCTGAGTAGACAGTACTGACTTTGATGGACCAAGGGTCTGATTCAGTCTAAGGCAGTATTATGTGTTCACTGTCCTGGAACACAGAAGGGCTGGCTTGTGCATCATGCAGCAGAAGGAACATCAAGGAACAAGTTGCCTTGGTAACCAAAGTAATAAATAACCTTCTCTCTGCTGGCTAACTGATCTGGTTTCCTGGAGCTAGCAGAGTGTCAGGGAACCCAGCTGAGTAACAAATGCTAGGAGTGAGAAGAGAGGCATTACACAAGCTTAGTTGTAATTCTTGTGTTCGGAGTACAGAAAGCTGTTGCATGTAATTTCCAAAAAAACCCACAACCCTTTGTGCTTGTTGGTCTTGCATCCAGAAATGGATCCTGGGTTTAGAGCTCTTTGGGCAAGTCTTTCCAGACATCTGTTTGATATAGTTGAAACAAGAATCAGGTCTAGGAAGAAAAAGGTGAGGAGAAGTCAGATTTATCTTAGAATAACAAAAAGGGTTCTGAAAATAAGGCTGGCTCTGAGAGCTCATTTCACTGCTGTCGAGTAGATAAATAGGGATGAATCTAGCTCAGAGATGCAAATATCTTGCACATTGCACCTCTCAGGTCAGCTGTACCTCTGTAACTACATACTGTACTGGCTTCTCTTGTTTCATTCAACACTCAGTTTTATGTGAATCCCACTTCACCTATCTAACAACTGCTAGGAGTGGCCCATGCCTATTATGTGAAATGATTTCTCACTCACTTCGGTTGGGTATATAAATGGACCAATCAAATAGAAGTAAACTTCAGTATATCAGATGTAGTAAGCACTGACTAAAATAAATTTATGCTGGCATAAATTTTGTTAGGATCTAAAGTGCCACCGGACCCCTTTTTGTAAACTGTCCCGTCTTAGAGAATCTCTGACAAATAGGGCTGTCCCCATTGCCGCTGGACCTGCTTTGGTGACACAGCTGCCTGACACTCAATTAAAGCAGCATTTTCACTGGCATGGAGATGAGGCGGGGGGGGGGGGAGACTGCACCTGCTTAACTACTGTGTGCAACTGCTTCCGGTTAAAGCACTGGAGCGGGGCCAGAATTAAAAATGGCAACCTCCCAACGAATGGCCAGGCACCTCTTGGAGGTGACTACTGCTTAAGTGCTGAACAGTAATTCTGGTGAGGATGTTAGTAGTTAAATCGAAATGGAGTTCCCTGTTGTTTAAAAAACAGTAGCATCGCTTGGCTTCAGTGTACCGGCTGGATAATTGTTCTCCCCACCCCCACCCCTTCCATTTTGGGTTCTGTCAGAAAGCTGTTTTGCTGTGCTGAGACTATAAGGCACCCACTTTCACCTTCCTTTGTTTAGGGCAGGGAGAATAAACTATTGTACTGGGGGGGGGGGGGCAGCACCCTGTTCCCAAGAAGCTGGAACAACCCTGACTCCTCAGAGATGTTCAGGCTTTATAATAAAATTAGCATTGTCAACCAGTAATGACACAGCCTTTGATGATATGAAGCCACCAGGCATGGTGAAGCAAGTGCTCAGGAGTCAATACATTTACTCAGGGGTCATTTCATAGAAAAAGAGGTGCAGGAGCTCATTAGCATAACTCATTAGCATAACTTATTTGAATATGCTACACCACCTGACATCACCAGAAGTATGTCAGAAGGCAGGAAGGAAGGAAGGGCTGGCAGAGAGGGGACAGCTACTAATCCAAGCCTCAGAACCACCACTATTCTGGGAGGATAGCTTCAATGGTGGCTGAAGCCTTCAGAAGGCTGGTCGGAGGAACAAGGACCTTTCCAGGGGGCGGGGTCATTTTGCTGCAGCCATGACACAAGCAGGCATTTATTCCCCCACGGTGGGGGTGGGGGACTGGCACCAATTCCCGGAGCTGCGCTCCCCTGAGCTCCTGCTCGAAAGGACCCCTGCATTTACTGAAGGCTCCTTCAAAAGGCAGATGGGCAGGAGTCCTCTTGTTTCTCCAGAATGTGAGATCACAGTACAAAAAATGAATGAATGTGAAATACACATAATCTCAGCAGCAGAACTGTGAGCCCAATTTTTCCAACACACATTGTTTATTTATTTGTAACAGGACAAAGGGAGAGAGCACAGATTTAGCTACTTTGAGGGCCAAGTCCTGTCCATCCCTCCTTCAGGACACACAAGCTGTACTCAGAGGATCTGCTTTCCTGACCTTTTTCATTTCCTCCGTATCAACCCTCTTCTGGATTCCCTCTCCAGCTTGTTGACAGCTCTCAACAGAAATGATGTCAACTTCGTGTCATAATTTTGTCATGCATAAATTTGCCTCTTCTGGGGATCCAGATGAATTTGACTTGCAGGATACGGCAAGCTAGTTCTAACCAAGCTAGTTCCCTAAGAGGAGGCTGTGACAAACCCTGCCTCCATTACAACCCAGAACCTTCCACAAGGATCATTTCCCATCTCTTCTTCAATCTGCTGCCTGCGACTGCACTTGGGGTTCTACTGGGATGTGTTATGATCAGAGCTGAGCATATTCTGCACAAGGGCAGACTACACAAGGACTTTGTTATTGGGTTCAGATGTCTTAATCTTAGCTTTTTTTAACACAAGTTCCTAGCCCTCATGGATGTAAAGATCAGCATGAAAGTGGGTTAAACCTTTATAGCCAGAGTGAGGTTCAGTGGGTGTCTTCAGGAGGCAGGATTTCCAACCCCATTGCATATTTCCTTGCTGTTCCTGTAGCTCGCAGAGAGCAAGTATGAAGTATACAAAGTTTGTAAAGTTTTTGGGAATATATTTGGTCTGCATAATTTATCCATGACAACAGTTCAGCATGTGTTGGAGCATTTGGGCTGACAGTACAGAATCTTTGAGGGTTCTTGGGGCACACAAACAAGACTATCTGTGGTCGAGTGTCCATCAGACCTGCCAATGTTTTCCCCCTCCTTCTTTCTGTTAATGAGGACTTTGTTTTGTCTTTGGGCTGACTTCATCCCCCCACCTCTTGCAGGTGGCAGTGCCAGATCTGCTGAAGGCTTCAGCTGATGCTGACGTCCTCCTCTTCATTGTACCACATCAGTTCATCGGGAAACTCTGTGACCAGCTGAAAGGCCATGTCAAGAAAGAAGCAATAGGGGTTTCACTCATCAAGGTGTGAGTGGGGAGAGGGCGTGGGCTCCACTCTGAACATGAGCAGGGGGCTCTAGCCAGCTGCAAGATATTGATAGCTAGGTCTGGAGCTATTCTAGCAGCTAACTGGCAGGTTTAAAGGGTTTGTTTGGGTGTGCAGCGAACCTGACCTTTGGATTCTAAACTGTGGTGGGAGAAGGTGGAGGAAGTACTTATTGTAGAACTGTTTATACAAATTGCAAGATCATGTAAATGTATTGCTGGCAGAGGGAGGCAGAACAGACATCAGAGATTTCAGAGGAGGCAGTATTCTTGGTGAGAGAGCTAGGAGACAGGAAAATGGCTACTTTGCAATCTTCCGTAAACAATTCCCAGAGGACACACACACACACCACAGTTATGAAATTAACGTAACTGCAAACATACCATCTCTTCTTTCATAACAGAGTATTGTTGGCCAATACTTGTAAATACATATTTGGAGTTTGAACTGGGTGGGGAACTACAGGATATCTTCACAGGGAGCACATACGGGAGGCCTGATGTTGACCTCTTGAGCCAAAGCTGGGCTTAGCATGGTCAGGCCACAGGGCTGAAGACCAAGGGCTGGTGTGGGACTGTGTCAGGATATCTTATTGATCCACCCTGACATGTGTTTGGTTGGTTCACAGGGTGTCGATGAAGGCCCAGATGGGCTAAAGCTGATATCAGACATTATCCACGAACAGCTGGGCATTGAGATGAGTGTGCTAATGGGAGCCAACATTGCCAACGAGGTGGCAGATGAGAAATTCTGTGAGACCACAATTGGTAAGAAGTTTGAACGTGCCATTCTTGAAAGGAAGCCTGTTATGGAGGCTTCTGATATGTTCTGTGCCCCAAGTTCTTGAGAACTTCCTCCTCTGACCCTCCATGCTTTTGGGTGTGCTGCAGCTCTGTCTAACAGCTCCATGTGGTGATTGTGTATGCTATGGATACGCTGGGACATGCAATGGTGATATATGGATGATCTCTACCCTGGACCATGTACCTTTTAAATCCCAGTGTTGCAGGGCAGCCTCCTTCCTTTCTAATCCTGTGTGCACCTACCTTCCTTCCCCACCTGCAATGACAAGCAGGACTATAGCTGTATGTGTTTTACAGCAGATGGAAGGTAAATGGCAGAACCAAGGAGGAAATGAGGCGTTTCTGCAGCATCAGGAGAATTAAAGGTCTGGGTCTGGTCTCAAGGCTAAAAGGCGGCAGTTCCAGGCTTGGGGGGGGGCAGGGTAGAGAGTTCCCAGCCTCACACCAGCCCCCCCGCTAACACCTCCCTTTCCACACACACCCTTTCCGCCCACCTGCTTCTGCATCTTTCCCCTGCTCATGAGCAATGCTTCCTCTAAGCTGTGGAGTCTTGTGAGCAAAAAATCTACTTTGTAAGCTACTGGCCTTAAAGTTGTGAGCAGGTGATTTGGCCGCTGCATAAATTAGTTTGCTCTGGGGCCATCCTTTCTGAGCTGAGACGAAAAATGTGTGAGCCGGGGGCTAAAAAACTGTGAGCTAGCTCACACCAGCTCAGCTTAGAGGGAAAACTGCTCATGATGAGCCTTCCCACCACCTGCACTCACCACCGCTCTCACAGCCTGCATACCCTTTGCCTGCTGCTGGGCAATATCTGCAGCTGGGGGTGGCTTCTTCTAGGAGTGCCACCGTTGAGCCCCAGCTGAGCAGCCCCAGTGGGGCTACAAGGCAGGACTGCAGGAGCCACTCAGTTTGCACTTGGCCACTGGCATCAGTGAGGGGTGCCGTTGCATCCACTGGCTCCTCCTGCAATGCTGTGCAAGCTGGCCCAGTCACTGCTGAAGGATCCAAGACAACTAGCTGCTATGGTGCTAGGGGAGCTGCTTGCTTGCTTGCTCCTGGTTGCCAAAACAGCACTCCAGGGCAGCAGCCCACTGGGGATTCCCCCTGTAAGTTAAATGGCCAATCTGCCCTTGGGGGTTCCTCTACTGCACACCCCACCGAGGTCTATTCCCCTCCACAGAAGTCTCCAGAGTTTCCCAGACTTCTCAAAGACCTGTTGTTGTTACAAATACCCGTACAGCTTTACAAAGCAAATGCCTCACTCTGCATAAAACAGTTACCTTCTGTTGGTGGTCTTAAAAGTCCGTCAAAATTCATTGGTTGAAGATGCATCACTGACTGCAGAACTAGAAGGGGTGTGATGTTGCAATTACTGGGCAAGCTGTTTGGAAAGGAAACTCCGTTGAGGAACTCACTGTCTCTGTGGCAATTTTCGTCCACGTCTGAGCAGAGTCCAACAGATGATCTCAGAATGGAGTTTCTCCATTCGCTCAAGATGTCCTTTCCCCTGCCTGTATCTATCCTCCTTTCCCCCTGCATCCTGGAGATCCAAAAGCAGTGCCCACAACCACTTTCCATTCATCCTTTTACACGGCTTCTGCTGAAGGAAGGAAGCTCCACGTTAGTAATAACATGGGGCAAATCGATTTCCTAGGCAGTCAGTTGCTCAGTGACAGAACACATGCCTTGCATGATCCCTGGTAGTATCAGTAAAAGGCTAAGAAAGACCTCTACCTGATACCTTGGAGAGCCATTACCAGTCAGAGTAGACAGCACTAGGCTACAAGGACCAATGGCCTGACCTGAATGTAAGACTGCTTCATATGTCACCTTGTGAAGGTAACAATATTTTTTTTCTGTTGATGTCTGTCTTTTGGATCTTTGCAGGCTGCAGGAATATAGAACATGGACAGATCCTCAAGGACCTACTGCAAACACTCAATTTCCGAATCACAGTGGTGCAAGAGGCAGACACTGTAGAGATCTGTGGTGCCCTCAAGGTATGGGACTAGTCACAGTCTCGAGGGATTAGCGTTTTTCGGTTGAGGTTGCGGGCTGTTACCAAGGGAGGCCTCCAGTCGTACAGAAGCCATGGTAGAACAGAAGAATTTTGTCTTTCCTTCACCCAAAACTCATACAGAGGTCACTGAGGTCAAGGCATTGTGGGGAGAAACACGGGCTATTGCTAGGGGCCTAAAGCTAAACGAAAGTTGGGTTTCTCCAACATTATTTATTCTGTGTTATACTTAAATGGAGATGACTGAGTCCTGTGGAAAGATGCCCATCTCTGCAACATTTCCATGAGGTCCACTATTTGTTGCCCTGCTTGGAACTCCAAGGGCTAGATTGTTAACCACTTATCTGCGTGTCTATCTTAAGAACACTACAAAGTTAGCCCAGTGCAGAGCCTTGCTGACAATGAACACGTCTTCTCCATCCTCTCCTTCAGAATGTGGTGGCTGTTGGTGCTGGTTTCTGTGATGGGCTGGGCTTTGGCGACAATACCAAAGCAGCCGTGATCCGGCTGGGCTTGATGGAGATGATTGCTTTTGCCAAACTCTTCTGCAAGGGCTCTGTCACTTCTTCCACCTTCCTGGAGAGCTGTGGGGTCGCTGACCTCATCACAACTTGCTACGGGGGCCGGAATCGCAAAGTAGCAGAGGCTTTTGCCAAGACTGGCAAGGTGAGTGAGTCAGTGTGGTCTGGCATATAGTGGAATGTTGAAGGGTTGCCAGAGATCCCTTAAGAGATATTTTTTCCCCAATACTCTAAAACAGAATTGGCTTTTTCCCTGCCTCAATTAATACCTGACATTTGTAAGTACTGTAGAGCGTTCCAAACATTTTGTGCATGTTCAGTGCTGTCAAGCCGCAGCAGACTTATGGTGACCCTGTGGGGTTTTCAAGGCAAGAGATGCTCAGAGGTGGTTTGCCATTGCCTGCCTCTGCATAGCAACCCCAGACTTCCTTGGAGGTCTTCCATCCAAATACTGGCCAGGGCCAACCCTGCTTAGCTTCCAAGATCTGGTGAGATCAGGCTAGCCCAGCCCATGAAGATCAGGGCAATGTTTCACATACCTTTATAAAAATGTTATTCCCCATACTGCAAAAGAGAACGCATGGCTTGCCTGAAGCTGCCTAGTTTGCTACCATATGAGAGATTCTCGGTGTAGTTTTCGTTGCCACTCCAAATGCAGAGGCGTCAGCAGTGGCAAGAGAAAGTCCATGTGGCTGTTTTCTGTGCTCTGCTCTTGCCTCAGCTGCCTGCAGCCACCGCTCCCACTGGAGTAAAGCAGGGGAAAACCTGGAAAGTGGATTATTAGAGGACAATGCCATGTATATGCAACACAGAAAACCCACTGCAATTTGGATGTCAAACCAGAATAAAACTTCCACATAGACGTAGTCTGCGTGAGTTAATGGCAGAGGCAACGTCTGAACTGAGAACTTCCTGGTTCATAGACCACGTTCTTAGCTACCATGCTGCACTAGCTGTCAAGTTCTTCAGCATCTTTTGCATCTCTAATTGTAATCTGGTAACTATAGTTACAAGTTTTACTTGAAGGTACCCAATCCGTTCCTTTTTACTGACTCTCTGTCTTCCTCTAAACTGGCGCCAGCAGTGTTGAGTAATGGGCAGGAACATCTGAGCCAAATGTGGGTTCACAATGCATGTACGGAGCAGCAGGAACCAGTAGAAATGGGAGGGTGTCTGGGCACTCTTGCTGAACAGGGGGCTGAGGCATGAATTGACAGAGGAATCAGGAAACTGATCGTACTTCAGAAAGCAGAACCGGACACTGTGTTGGCTCCAGGGCTATTTTGGGGCAGGAATGCATAGGAACGGAGTTCCGGCTGGCTCCTGAGTTGGCCACACCCAGCAGGAACTCATTAACATAACAGGCCACCCCCAACAGCAGAAATTCATTGGGATTGGCTACATTAGGGGTATGTGGCCTAACATGCAAATTAATTCCTGCTACAAAAAAAGCCCTGGGTTTTGACAACAAACAAGGTAAACAGAATAAGAAGCAAAAGGTGGGTGTGGCTGGATGACGACTCTTCTGGTTCTGTTAGCCGAATTGCTTTAATTTACAGTTTAGCAATCAGCAAAATACACGGGTTCTTGCCAACTATACCAGGGTCCCACCCCTCCCGGGAGTTCTCAAGGAAAAAGGCACGTGAAGCAGGTTCCAAGTTCAATGATGTTTACTGGATAATGTTGTCAAGCATACCAAAAACGTAATCACACACACAATCTTACAGGCCTAATAAAATAAAGAGAGAAAATAGCACTTTCGCATGAGCAGGTTATCGCTGGTGGGAAAGCATAGTACCTTAGATGCGTTGTCTGATGTCAGGATGAGTTGGATGGGGAGAAAGGTATAAAAGGCTATGGGGCCACGAGGCTTGAACCTGCAAGACCACGTGGTTCTCCTGGATCGTGATTCCAGAGAGAGAAAATGGGGTTCAAAGATGGAGGCAAGGGTTGGGGACAGCAAGCTGGACTGAAGGGTCAATAGAATAGACAGAGGGCGACGGCTCAAGAGAGCGAGTGACTCCGGGTTTGGACTTTTATTGGGGGTCTTGGGGCGGGCTTTGCAGACCACAACCCACTAACACACCTACTAGGCGGTCCGTCCTCCTTGGACCTTTCTATAGGTTAAAGGTGAACAAAGGGAGGAGGTCCAGGGGTTGGTCAATGTTGCAAGAGCATGATCTCATCAGGAAGCGGACACTGAGTCTGGGGTCCGATGACTCACCTGGCCAAGTCCATTGTTAATCAATGACTTTGGCCTGTTGGTTAATGTCTGGCACATTAGTTGCTAGGCAACTTAGTCAGCATAACTATCCAGATGTGTAGGAGAGGGGGCAGGGGTTTGGCCAGCGGTCGCTGAAACAGAAAGAAACCTCATGGCAAGAGGAGTCCTTTGTCTCTGGTGAACTTATCTAGGGTGTCAGCCTCCTGGCGTGGGCTGGAGCTGGCTCCTATTATGAAGAAAGCACATGGCCCTTCCATTCAAGGCAGCCCAAAGTTCAGATTTATGAATATCACAATTCATAAGAGCACCCAAAGTGCCTTGCTGGCCAACAGTAGCACGGGGCGTATGGCCTAATATGCTAATAAGCTGTGATGTCAGTGGTGTGGCCTAATATGCTAATGAGTTTCTGCTGTTGGGTGTGGCCTATTATGCTAATGAGTTCCTACTGGGCTTTTTCTACAAAACAAGCCCTGGTTGGCTCTGAATGTTAGGGTGCTAGTGGTTTGAATTGAGACCACCCAATCTGTCTGACCCTTCCCGAAAAAGATTTTAAACTTCAAATAGGATACAGTCTATAATCCTTAAATCCCAAAGACCGTACTTATTTTTAAAATGTTGGGAAAGGTAATCACTGTGCAAGCAGAGAAGAGCTGGAATTACCTGCAGGTTAAGGAATGTGTGGAGAGAGAGATACAAAGCATTGGATCTGTTCAGCTTGGCAAAGTGAGATTGTCACGGTTCCTAGGGAAAAAATAGCTGGCATTAAAGCTATTTTCTACATAGGAAGAGGGCAGGGCAAGAGGTAGCAGCTGAGAGCAAATGACAGCAGATTAAGATGACTCTTTGCCTGAGAGAGCAATCCCAGCCAAAGGTGGAATGGATATTCCACGCCTTGCAGTCTGCAAATGGGCATAGTTCTCCAAGGGGTCTATTTTACAGAGCTGGGTTTACACTGTACCAAATGTGAAATCTCCTTTGTCAAGGGCATACAGCTTCTTTCTGCTGAATATTCTATAACATTGTGCAATGTTTGTTCTGACTGCAACACTGGGGATTTCACAGGATCTGGGATTTTTGGCAGAGGCTGGGGTGGCAGAGGTCAAGGAACAATAGGCGGCACAGTCAGGGCAGGGAGTGTGGGCCAAGAGAGCCTAATATCGGGAGCAGCTTCACCGTGCAAGGAACCCAAGCGTGTTTTTTCAGGGGAACTGTGAAGTGGATCATCCCAAAAAGTATACCACAGGGTCCCTTGCAGTTAGATTTTGCAGAAGACTGTGCAGTCAATACAGCCTCTGCAACACTCAAATGAAATACTTCTGAAAGACACTTCCCAGACCACCTGGGCCTTGGCCAGACCTGGAGGGAGACGATCTGGCAAGCCCATGAACTAGGGTTGCCAGCCTCCAGGTGGGGCCTGGGGATCCCCTGCTTTTACAACTGATCCCCAGCTGACAGAGATCAGCTCCCCTGGAGAAAATGGCTGCTTTGGAGGATGGACTCTGTGGCATTGTACCATGCTGAGGCCCCTCCCCTCCCCAAACCCCGCCTTCTCCTGGCTCCACCCCCAAAGTCCCCAGGTATTTTCCAATCTGGACTTGGCAACCCTACCATGAACACCACTTTTTCCCTCTAGGCAAACAAATGTTCAGCCTAGAGTAGATATGCCCTAACAGTTGTGGTGCCTTCAGGACTGATTAATTTACTGTGGAATAATCTTTCTTAAACGGTGATGTTTGTATGCCATTTAAGTCTCACGTTCCCTCAAGAAATCCCGGGAACTGTAATTGGTGAAGTTGTGGGAATTCTCTGCCAGAGATATCTAGTGCCACTGCCACACCACCACCTCAAGGAAGGAGTTTTATTATTTATTTCCTACAGTCTTCCTACAGACAGTCTTTCAGCCATGCCTGCTCCTGAGATGTCTTATAATAAAAATAGACAATGCACACAAAATTCACATGGCAGCTTATACCCAGAATTCAGCTTTGATGATCTTAGAGGTGCCACTGGACTCAAACTTTGTTCTGTTGCTTCAGACCAACACGGCCACCCACCTAAATAAAAACAGAATTATTCTCAGTTCTGCCACTGGACTCACTTTGCTCAATTCTGCTGTAATGCCAGAAGAGGGCAGAGCTAGGAAAGGGGTATCACGGTCAGTCCTTCTCTCCACCCTGCAGGGCTATCGCTGTCCCTTTCTCCACAAGGCCTAAGCTATGGCACAGGAAACAGCATCCCTCTCCTATGAAAAGATGCTGCAGAACTGAGCTCACTAGATGGTTCAGGGGTACTTGAGGCACTGGCCAATCCACTGCACAGATTCCCCTGAGTGTAGATAGCGAAAAACAAAGAGAAAGAAATCTTTCCTTGGATAGTTGAAGGACCAGTCAGCTTACCCATTCTGTGCCCGCTTAGTTAGGAGAGGGGGGGCAAAGGGAAAATAGGGCTGTGTGGCATTCATACTGGGCATTTTTGCATCTTGCAGTCTATCGAGCAGCTGGAGAAGGAGATGCTCAATGGGCAGAAGCTGCAGGGCCCTCAGACATCAGCAGAGCTTCATCACATCCTCAAGCACAAGAATCTGGTGGACAAGTGAGTCCTTTGCCCTTCTCCCATTTTGCCTGGTGCTTCTCTCACACCTTTGCCAGTAGTTGTGCTGTGGTGGTACACCACAGACCCCTCGGGTGGTCAAAAGTAGATGGTAGGACTGTCAACTGACACGAGAACTTTTATTTAATTAATCAGTTCAAAGGTATCTGATTGATCGCTTGATCCACTTCTTTTTTTTTTTTTTAAAGTCAACAGAGGCCTATTCTGAAAGAAGGACTTATTGAAAGCAGTCATTCATGGCCCTGAAGTAAAGGCTCTCCACATTTTTTTTAACTCTCTGACTAGTTGTATGTAAGCAAGCTGGCCTTTAATCTTCAAACAGAACATTTCCTCTGCCCATACACTGATTACTTTCTGGTTAAAGCTTGCAGCTCTACCTGTTTGCAGTTCCAAACTTTTTGAAGCTACACCACCCTTATTAGAATTGCCAACCTCCAGGTGACAGCTGGCGATCTCCTGGGATTACCACTGATCTCCAGGCAACAGAGACCACATCACCTGGAGAAAATGCCTGCTTTGGAAGGTGGACTCTGTGGCATTATACCCCACTGAGGTCCTGCCCCTTCTCAAACTTTGCTCTCCTCAGGCTCCATCCCCCAAATCCCCAGGCGTCTGTAGGCCACCCTCTCCACTGTGCTACAGCAGGTTTCAGACTGACTCTCCATCAATCTGGCAAGCCCTCCTTCTCGGTTGGGGGCTATTCATTGTCTGATGGTTTCCTTCTTCACAGGTTCCCACTCTTCACCGCAGTCTACCAGATTTGCTATGAAGGCAAACCCGTCTCTGATTTCATCAAGTGCCTGCAAAACCATCCTGAACATATGTAATTGGCCTCCAGACTTGTCCTGGCAAGGAAGAGGTGGGATTTTTGCCACTGCCGTCCCTCAGAGGGGAGAAGGAACCAGCATGGACCATGGACGGGCATGGGACTTTGCACTTTGGGCAAGCAGAGGAATTTGCTCTAGAAATCCCTGAGGTCAGGATGGAGTGACTGCATCAACCCTCCGAGCAGGTTGTTCCTGCAGTTCACCAGACCCTGACTTAGACCACTGTGAACTGGATTGATCCATTCTCCTGCTTAGCTCTCATCAGATGCTAGAGCATCCCCAGACTCAGTATCCACAGAAGGCAAAGCTTTAGCTTTTCTCTTCTCTCATGAGCAAAGACAGCCAAAATTTCCTTGGCTGGGTTCTTCTCTGTTCCACTGCTCTGCCTTGGTTTTCACTTCTCTTCTTGAGGGCTGAAACCTGAATGCCATTAGTTTTATCTGCCCTACGGGCTCATTCTAACAATCTAATAACCTACAGCTTCCTGGATTTTTATTCCAGTATGAGAAGCACCCTCCATTCTTAGAATGAGCATTGGGCTCTTTCTGTCTAGATGAGCATCTCTGGTATCTGTGGGGATCGGAATTCGAGCCCAGAATGTGAACATTTAGTTTGGGAGGAATAAATGCTAAAGTGAGAAACTAATGCCTTTTCTTACTACCGAGTCTGAGTCCTGCCCTCCAGAATCCACGTGGCCCAAGAGGGACTGAGAGATACTGAAACTGCAGCATCCTGGCATGTTGTGAGGATAAAATGAAGTACATGAGATTCATGTATCCCCCAGCTCCTTGGAGGGACACCAGGCTCAAAATGTAGCAGGTATATAAGCTTAAACTACCTTTCACATGTGAACATGATGAGCAGCAGAATACAAATCAGTTTTTGGGCAGTGAGTGAATGAAGGCTCATATGTGAAAACACGCAGAAGGAGGAGGAGGAGGAGATTGGATTTATACCCTGCCCTTCACTACCTGAAGGAGTCTCAGAGAGGCTTACAATCTCCTTCCCCTTCCCACAACAGACACCCTGTGAGGTAGGTGGGTCTGAGAGAGCCCTCTAGAGAACTGCCCTTGAGAGAACAGCTCTGAAAGAACTTACGACAGACCCACGGTCACACCAGCAGCTGCATGCGGAGGAGTGGGGAATCAAACCCGGTTCTCCCAGGTTAGAGTCCGTGCTCCTAACCACTACACCAAACTGGCTGTAGTTTAAGGCATATACTCAAACATGATACTGGCTGAGGGGTGTGTTTGAGACTTAGCTTAGCTGAAATCAGCACGCTTTCCTGAGGAGAAAACAGACTGGAAAGAATGCCAGTGAGTGATCATTTAACACCCCTCAAAACCTGGATGTGGATTTTTCATCTCTTCAGTAACTGCTGGGAAGCCAGGATTGTCACTCACACGAGCCCTTGTGAGAACAGAAACAGTTGGTCCTGCTTGTTCTGAAGGTCCTTGATAGGTGGTGTTTGGAATAATTTTCGTTTCTTGAGCAGAAGAACTCTTCAGTGCTGAGGCCTTGACACAGGGAAGGGAGGAGGGCCCGTTCCTTTTCCCAAGGCTTTCCCACCACTGCGGCTTTCCTCATTCTGGAGTGACCTTTCCAGCCCTGCCCATCCCCCAGTGGCAATTCAATCTGCCCGCATGGCAGGAGGAGCTGTGCCTTTTATTAGACACTCAGAATCGCTGGACGCCCTGTGACCTTTCCAGCCGGCCAGCAAAAAAATTAAAGGGGGGGGGGGAGACGCTACTTATTTCACAGTCAAGAGCAAGGAGAGTTTGGTTTTTACAAAAAATTCTGCCACGTGAGTAGGGAGATAGCCATGCAATAATCAGGGCTGCCAGCTCTGGGAGGAGAAATACCTGGAGATTTGGGCTGTGGAGCCTGGAGAGGGCGGGATTTGGGGAGGGACCTCAGCAGGGTATAATGCCATAGAGTCCACCCTCTAAAGCAACCATTTCTACAGGGGAAGTGACATTGGTCGTCTGAAGATCATTTGTAATATTTATTTATTTATTATTTCACATTTTTACCCCGCCCTCCCTGTGAACGGGCTCAGGGTGGCTTACAACGTGGGATATCTCCAGGCCCCATCTGAAGATTGGCAACCCTACACAACCAGTCTTGTACACTTAGAGAACTTTCTCCCTGCTATCATGACAGGTTCCTTTTTCCTTCCAGAAGAATATTTAATTGCTTTGGGTTAGGTTCCCTGCCCTCCTTGGTCCACCCTTTCATGCTCCCTTGATTTCCCAGGGAGGGTCCCTTTGCTCAAGAAACTGCTCCTTCTGTAAGCTGCCTCAAGCACTGACAGATGTGTCTGTCTCAGGAGCCAGAATGCAGAACTAAGGCTGCAGTCACACACACTAAATAATCCACCTTAAATCCACTTTCAGTGCACTTTTGAATTGGATTTTGCCAGTTCATACAGTAAAAATCCAGTTGGAAAGTGCAATGAAAGTGGATTGAAAGTGGATCATGTAGGCCCAATTTACACCTTCCCTCTGTCTTTTCCTATGCTCATTTCACGCTGGTTTCACTCCCTGGGTCTGAAGAGTACTAAGCAACAGGATTTGTTTAAAGCAGTACAATGATAGCTTGACCACAGGAGGGCAATTAACGAATGTAAACAGTAATTTTTAAACTAGAACAACTATGGTTTGAAACTAGAAACAGGTGTAGTCGGGGCTTTTTGAAACTAGAATGATTCCAGCGGGAAAGTCAGATGTAGATTCGACCTTAGTGTGTGCGACTGCAGCCTAAAGACTGGAGATATCTGTGTTCAAATCCCCCCACTCATGCCAGGGCCAGTCTCTTGGCCTGTCCTACCTCACAGATTTGGCAGGATAAAATAGGGGAGGGAAGAACCTTGTCTTTTGCCCTGAACTCCTTGGAGGAAGGGTGAGATAGAAGATCGTTGTGAACCATGTGTTGTAAGACAGTCTAAAGGAACTAGCCCAGCAAATTTCTTTAAAAGCTACTTAATTTTTGCCTGCCTGCCTGCCTCTCCTGCTGACCTGAATGAACTGCATATGAACACAAGTAGTGAACCACTAGGTGGCATCTCACAATGAACTAGGGAGATTTAGATCATTTTCACAAATGGTACCAGACTGAGAGTCTGAGAGGTCCTGAGTTGTCTTTCCTCACCCCAGCTAATATTTGCCTTCTTCTTTCTTTTTTTTAAACCCTACAGGTTTTAGAGATCAATACCTCAGGAGAAAATGGATGCTTTGGAGGGCAGACTCTGTGGCACTGTGCCCCACTGAGGACCCTGTCCTCCCCAGGCCCCACCCCCAAATCTCCAAGAGCTCCCCAACCTGGATCTGATACCCTACCCCGCCCATCCCCCACTGGTGGCCAGGGGGGACCTGGCAACCCTAATCCCACTTGTAACAGTAGGAGGAAGAAAGCTATCATGATGCAGGCTCCGGCTGGCTGCAAAGCAGCATTTACCCACAGGAAGCAGTCTCCAGCTCTGAAACTCTCCAAGATCTAATTGACAAGCTCCCTGCCCTTTGCAGCTGCTATAAAAAGTCTCCCCTTTGCCATTTGGAATTATATTCTGCTAACACAGCAGCATGTTCAGGGCTGTTCTCAGTCTTAAGACGGAGCAGGCCTAGCATATAATAAAGACAATCTCATTTTTACTGGGGCAGAGAATGTTCTGGCATTGACCCCGCAACTGTAGGAAGCAGCCATTTTATAAGTGTTCTGTCCTGCAGGCAGTCAGCCCTCCAGTCCTACAGGTCACTACAGCAGCAAGCAACTGCATATTCCTACTTCATGCAATAAGCAGTGCTATAAAGATACATACATCCATTTGGCAAAAAGCCAGTAATGACAAGAAGAAAACATTAGGCCCAGCCTAGGGTTGCCAAGTCTGGGTTGGAAAATACCTGGAGACTTTGGGGGTGGAGCCAGGAAAGGGTGGGCTTTGGGGAGGGGAGGGGCCTCAGCATAGTATAATGCCATAGAGTCTACCTTCCAAAGCAGCCATTTTCTCCAGGGGAGCTGATCTCTGTCAGCTGGGGATCAGTTGTAAAAGCAGGAGATCCCCAGGCCCCACCTGGGGGCTGGCAACCCTAGCCCAGCGAGATTCCCTCTCTGTGCATTAGGGTTGCCATCTCTGGGTTGGGAAATACATGGTGATTTTGGGGGTGAAGCCTGGAGAGGGGTTGGGCAGGGGATAGACTTCAGCAGGTATAATGCCATAGAGTCTACCCTCTAAAGCAGCCATTTTCTCCGGTGGGGGGGCTGATCTCTATTGTCTGGAGAGCAGTTGTAATATCAGGAGTTCTTCAGGCCTCACATGGAGGTTGGCAACTCTACTGTGCATAATTCTGTATCTAAGCTTGGAAAGCACGAATGGTGCTTGAGCAGCACAAGCAGAAGCTAACATTACCTAGATCAAGATTGCAGGAGCAACGAAGAATGCAGTTAGAAATTCCAGGACCATGTGAAATCTGCTGTACAACGTAAGAGGAAGGGGCCCCGCACAAGAACCACGCTTCAGACCTGGACATAGCATAGGTCCCCTCGAAGGGGAGAGTTCGCTGATCATGAGATTGTATTCAGTGTGGTGGTCCAAACCTCATTTTGGGTGTAAAGGGCAACCAGTTCCTTATTCAAATTTCCTTAGAAATAGAGGCCTCTGGGAGGCACTCCAAATACAAGCTTGTGGTGCCAGAACCAATGTTTGGGCCGGGCATCACTGTATGTCATCTTGCAGGGGACAGTCCCCAGAGAGTGGTGATGTGTCATTTGGGTTGGTCCAAAGACTTTGGAGGGGTTGGAGTGTGGCCCCAGTGTCTGCTCATGTGATTGTCCTAGGGGCACCCCACTTTGGAGCAGCTAGCACAAGAACCGTGCTTTGGACCAGGAAACAGGATATATCCTCTTGAAGGAGAGAGTCCTGTAAACCTGGGAGTATATGGTATGTGGTGGTCCAGACCAGCTTTCAAACTCTCCTCAGTGTTTTTGGATGAAATCATGAACAAGATACGAATAAGGAACCGGAATAAGGAACCAACTTCAGCCTCCTAAGTCCAGGGCAGCTGCACCTTCCAGCACCCTTTCTCAGCTGGCTGCAGACAAAGCCTCAGTCCTTGTGGGAGGAGATGGATTCTGTCTTACCCTGGCCCCCTTCCTCTCCTCTCCTCTGACTGAAAAAAAAAGGGGGAGTAACAGCAGTGCTTTCCACAAGGACAGGCACTCTCAGGCATCTGATGACATGGCTCATGAAAGCTTATGCCATGATACACTTGTGAGATTTGTACCATGAGACTCAGTTCTGTCTGCAGCAGACTGACATGGCTACCCTTTTGGACAGACACTTTGGTTTCCTTGTCGTATCCCTCTGAATAGAATTTCTGTAGTAAGAAAAGTGGATTTGGTCACATCTAGGGTTGCCAAGTCTGGGTGGGAAAATACCTGGAGACTTTGGGGGTGGAGCCAGGAGAGGGTGGGGTTTGGGGAGGGGAGGGGCCTCCGCATGGCAGAATGCCATAGAGCCCACCCTCCAAAGCAGCCATTTTCTCCAGGGGAGCTGATCTCTATCAGCTGGAGATCAGTTGTAAAAGTGGAAGATCCCCAGGCCCCACCTGGAGGCTGGCAACCCTAGTCACATCTCAAGCCAATCAAACAAAGTGGAGAGATTCTTGGTTTTGGTTCTGTATTGACTAAAAGTCTGTAATACTGTTTCTGATAGCTAAGAATTCCTTAAGTGCCCTGATGTATCCAATTTTGTCAGCAACCATTCATTTATGAATACTTTTTTTAAAGGTAGGATAAGCCAGTATTATCACCCATACAGGGGACTGAGTCTGAAAACCACAAGATTTGACCTAGGAGTCCTTTTCTCACAAATCATGCTACATTGCCGCTTTCCATGCATTATGATATAAATGCGACTCAAAGTTCTTCAGCCGTACCATGACATTCACACTGTATATGGTGTTACATTTAACTGAAGTTTCTAGTCGAGCAAAGTTTTCTCTCTTACTTGCGTCTTCTGGGTATAACTCTCACCATCTCACCTCAGTGACCTTTCTTCCCAAACCATTATCCTATCTTAGGGTTGTCAACCTCCAGGTGGGGCCTGGGTAGGGTTGCCAAGTCTGGGTTGGAAAATACCTGGAGACTTTGGGGGCAGATCCAAGAGAGGGTGGGGTTAGGGGAGGAGAGAAGCCTCAGCATGGTACAATGCCACAGAGTCCACCCTTCAAAGCAGCCATTTTCTCCAGGGGAGCTGATCTCTCTCAGCTGGAGATCAGTTGTAAAAGCGGGGGATCCCCAGGCCCCACCTGGAGGCTGGCAACCCTAGGCCTGGGGATCTCCCACTTTTACAACTGGGTTAGAAAAGTCCAGGGGCACTTTTAAGACCAACAAAGGTTTATTCAAGGTATGAGCTTTCGTGTGCAAATCTAACTTTTTCAAATAGTATATTAGAATACTGGATGTTATACAAGGAATATTGGAACATTTGACTTAACATTCACTGCTTCCACCTCAAAAGAGAAACTAAAAATACTGTTAAGTGACCTCTACGCTCTGAAAGTGAATGGAGAGTCTCAGATTTATTTTGTTATATTTATTGCATTACAACTGTTGACCTTATAAGCTTAGCTTGTTATTTAATTCTGTTTTTGCATCGCTTAAAACATCATCATCATGTTATATGTTAATTTGATGTTCAGTCTCTGTCTATAAGTTTCAACCTTACCTCCCATTCCACTGTATTTGAAAAAGTGTGCTTTGCACACGAAAGCTCATACCTTGAATAAACCTTTGTTGGTCTTAAAGCTGCCACTGGATTTTAAATCTGTCCTGTCTTCCTAAAAGAATCTCAAAGGCTATAGTCTCTTTAAAAACTACACGTCCCAAGATGCACTGCGGATCTGGAAGGTCTTAACGTCGAAAGGCAAGGGAGAAAAATCGAAGACTCTGTCTTACGTCTCTATGGCCGGAAGTAGAATTTCGGGCAAGAGTTGAGGGTCACGCGAAGGGAAGGCTCTAGGCGGGCTGCTTATAGAAGGAGACGACTGGGGAGGGACTATCTAGAAAGCGCCCTGCGAGGAAGTAAGACCCGGGAAGCGTGTCGGTGAGTGCCGCCAGCTGTGCGTGCCGCTGGCGACCTGCCCCGAGAACAAGCGTCGAGGCGTTTCACAGGTGTGGGCAGCGTCTCCGCCGATAACTGTCAGGTGAGAGCCGGGCCCGGAACTGATTTAGGCTGCGGGGGTGTGGGGGAAGAGAGAGGGAATCAAGTTCCTCGAACCGCGAGATGCAAAATATTTTAAGAAAAATTAAAATAAGAAGCCAGCAACCATAAAAATCAGTGGAATCTTATTTGTCAAGCCTTTGTAGAACGAAGTTGGGCACCCCGCCCCTGGCATGCACGCTAGCAGCGGCATATCAGGGGGCGGGGCAGATCTCTGCCTAGGCAGCCGAGGCGCGGGCAGCACTGCAGAGGTTAGCTGTGCCAGGGAAAGCAGCCGTCATGCTTTCTGCCCATCATCGCTTCCCGGACCTGTATAGTCATTTGCCGAGGTGCTGGCAGCACTCCTAGGTGTGGCCTATTACCAGCGTGTTCGGCCGAAAACCACCCTTTTCTTTCCTCCCCACTCCCTCGTTTGTCTGCCAGCAAGTGGATAGATATTGTATGAGGGGCAATTAAGCCGAAATAGGTTGCCTATGCCTGCTGTACTGTCTTCGTCCCACTACACCTGCCGAACATTGACGTGATAAGAGGCTGGTAGAATGCCCTGCATTTGGAGGAAATTTTAAAAGCTTTTAAGCATACCAGAAAGTGTTAATCTTCTGGTGGAGGAAACTGCCTATCAGGGGTAAGGCTAACATGGGGTACCTTAAAATTTGTTGCTAAAATGTCAGCATAAACATGCTAAAATCAGGTCACAGGGCAGCAAAAATTTTAATTCTTATTTTTCCAAAAAAACCCAAAACCCATTACTGATAAATGTTGAGACATGTATGCTATACGGAGGATGTCCGTACTGTATATTCATTATAGGAAGCATTTGTGTGCAGGGTGTGTATTAAGCGCTGTAAAGTTGCAGCCAACTTAGGGCAACCCTTTAGGGCTATCAAGGTAAGAAACTAACAGGTGGTTTGCCATTGCCTGCTTCTCCATTGCAACCCTGGTATTCCTTGGTGGTCTCCCATCCAAATACGGCTTAGCTTTTGGGTGCAGAACTGCCATCAGTTTCATTGGATCAGTGGTAAACATGGGATCTCGGTGCTTGTTTTTTTACTGCATTATTATTGCAAACGTGCACTGCTGTTACGTGTTAAGGATGTTTCCACATAAAATAATGAATTAGTATAAATGCAAAAATGGAAGTATTCCAAAATTAGTGGGAGAGCATTTGTTTACTTAGACACTGCCTCTGATGTGCCAGTTGCTACACTTAATCAAGCTCAAATAAACAACGGATAGTTAGAGAAGCTATGGAAACAAAATTAATAATTGACATCAAGAAATTAATGTTCTGTTATTTAATCAGGGTTATTCATGGTTCTTATGTCAAAGTACAGGCTTGGAACCAACAGACACTTCCACTGATGGAATTATTTCTACCCACAGAGTGTGATTTTTCTTGCACACACATACCCTCCCCCCAGTTTAAAATACCCTCTGAGATGCAGCCCAGCATTTTGGGCTGCAGTTTACTGTAATGCTTGTGGAAGGTAACAGAGAACTGCCTGATGTACCTCATTGTTTTTGTTGGATCAGCCCCGCTGGGGTACTTTTATCTTTGGTTCCATTAAGTAATCCGTATGTTGTGACCTTTCTGCAACAAAGCTCTTTAGGCTTTGTGTAAATAAAGTTTGTGTTGCTTGCTATCACCCACAAGCTTAATGACTCCCTCTGTGCTTTCTCCACAGCAGCAATGGTTTCTGCAAAGCAGCTGGCAGACTTTGGCTATAAAGCTTTTTCCAGCTCAATGATACTCCTTACACTGTATGGTGGCTACCTCTGTAGCCTCAGAACGTACCATTTTTTTCAGCGCAGGAGTCTCCTGGAGCAACTTGAGAAGGAGCAGGAGCATGCAGATGCCATCAAAGACTGAAGATTGTACATGACTGTTGGGTTCTTATCAGATTGCTATGTTGAAACCACTCCTATCAGGAAGCAAAACTGCAGGAATCTCTGCCGCAAAGAATGGGCATTCCAGGCTGTGATATTAAAGAGGGTAAAAACATCTGTGTGAACATCTTGTGCACAGCTTCTCTCCTTATTTCTGTAAATAGATGTGGTTATTAAAGATGTGTTCACAGAGTGGTTTCACCTGTACTTTCATGCCGTTAATTTGAAAGATCAAAGACTACAATAGGAAATAGAAATTATTCTTCCTGGGTGCCTCTGGCAGTGGTCAGCATGCAGTAGCTTTTGAGGGAAGTATTTACTGTATCTCCTCTGCTGTAGTTAGGGTTGCCAGCTCAGGGTTCACAGATACCTGGAGATTTTGGGGGTGGAGCTTCGTTAGGGGATGGACTCCAGCAGGGTATAATGCCATAGAGTCCATCCTCCAAAGCAGGCATTTTCTCTAGGAGAAATTATCTCAGTAATCTGGAGATCAGTTGTATTAGTGGGAGATCTTTAGGTGCCACCTGGAGGGTGGCAACCTGAGCTGTAGTTCACTTAATTCCTACTGGTTTTTAAATAGTAAAAAGCTGTTTGAAACATTAAACAGCCTGGTATTGTTAATCTTTTGCTGCTAACCCTCCTCAAACTGGAGCTGAAGGAATTAGCCAGAAATGTGACATAATGGCCAACCTTTAGCAAAGATTTTGTACTTTTTAGTTGTATAGAGGAATGTTGCCTTATAGCACCATTATATGGCAAGCAGCATCTGGTAAATGCCCCTTTATTACAGAATCAAAGGAACAAGAATACACAATGCTGACAGGTTAGACATTCAGTCCCATCTATAATAGTTTTGACTGGATGTTACTGCTTTTGTTTAGGATATCTACTTTTTCCTGCAACATCTAGAATTTGATTCGTGTTGTGACACAGTATTCCTGTTATCCGAGAGGTGATGAGATGCCCAAGCATTTCGTTATAGTAGACAAGAGGAAAGAATGAGATACATGGCAACCACACTTGCACCATTCTGCTCCATTTGCCTCTAAGCCTTGTGAACATCCCTTTACAAGTATTACTCTTTCAGAGAGTCATCAGTTTACCTCTAAACTTCTAAGTAGGTGCTCTTATTACCCCTTAACCATTGTAAAATTACTATCAATAAAGATATACATACATTTCTTCAAGATGCAGGAAAGTAAACTTTATTAAATGGATGTCAAACAAGAAGCAAGAGGGAACTTGGGATATTTCCTACATAAAACAGAAGACGTTTAAAAATACAGGTGGATTGGATCCAGCACAATTTTTTTGCTTGTGCTATATAGTTCTTGCTCAAGGGGAAATACAAGAAAAAGACATGTGTGCCAAGTCAAACTTATTGTATCCCCAATTGTGCTTCTGCTGCAAGATAATGCACAAAATGTCTGGGAACCATAATATCTGGAGAGAAAAATATGTGCTGTACATGATGTTGCACACACGGAACTGCTATTAAGTTGTTCCTGTTTGTGTATCGATGGATCCAAGCCACTATCTAGCTCTGTTATTTCCATCCTTGGCTGTTTCTGTATCAAAACACCATAGACAGGGAAACAGACTAAGGGTCAAATTAGATGTGACAGTGGCCACAGGGCCAACCTGTGGCCACCAATATCATTTTAGGGGGAAATGTAGCCATTTAAACATTGCCCTGAGGGCCTCATTCTGATTGGACCCTCAGTGCAGCAGCAAAAGGCCATCTTATCTCCCCCCCCCCCACCCCGTTTGAGCACCTCTAAAGATACAGAGGGGAAACAAGATCACCTCTTGCTGCTGCCAGCAGCAATGTTAAATGGCTACATTCTCCTCAAAAATGGCACCTGTGATCACAGATTGGTACCTGTCACATCTAGTTTGCCGCTAAGCAAGACATTACATGAGGTTCAGAAAAGTGGAGTACTGTGGTCACCTGAGTAAGTTCAGAGAGGTGTAGCTGTTTACCCTAAATTGGACTCAGACCCACAATGATTGGTGGCATTGTAATAGCACCATAAAAGAGCAGTTGGCATCTTTTGGCTCATTTTTTTGGGTTTTAGTCCTTTGTATGATGAGTAAGATGAGAACCCAACCTTCATTGAGTTAATAAAAGATCTAAGGAAACATAAGCTGGCTGCTAACCCTTGAACTATAAGCATAGGATAAAACTCTGAACAACATTTGATGGCAACTCTTACATGATCTGAGGGAGATCACAGCAGAACGGTGAGGCTCACGTAGTAGAGCTATTTGTGAGAACCAGCATCTTGTGTGTGTGTGTGTGTGTACATGCACACTGTCCATGGTGGGATAAGAGTTCAGCTGGGACTGTCTCAGCAGTAGTGCCTTCTGAACCACCACCAACACACTTCTCACTATGCAGAGTCCATATTGTAAGCCCAACATGTATCATCCCAGTGGCAATGATAACCAGGTTAACAAATACAGCTGAGTGCAGAGTGCAGAATGCAGATGAGTTTGTAAAGCAACAGTTCCAGAACATGTTGTTCAAGCAAGTTTTTTTAATCAGAGTAAACAATAGTATAAAATAATATCTCAAGAAATTTTCAAAGTCCTGGCTACTATTTCTGTCTTCCATCTCCCCTGAAGTACCTTACAGTAAAAAGGGAATGGGGGGGAGGACACAGAGCCCTTGTACAGCAACCTCTCCATTCCAGCGGCATCTCAGTGAAGCAGGTGCAGGACACAAATTTCTCTCTTGAAAATATATGTGACTTTACAATTTGCCTCTATGGAGAAGTCAAAAATGGATTTCAGATGATCCATGCCTTCTATCCCAGCAATGAGATCTATAAACTGTTGTTGTAGCTCCTATGTGCCTTCACATCCACAGGATTTGTAGGGGAAACTGGAGATTTCAGACAACCACAGTGAAGACTTTGTGGATGCTACTTTTTAAAAAGTTACTACTGCAAACTTGGTCCAGCTCCCATCTCAAAACAGGCAGACATAACTTTCTTAGCATATCGCAGCCCAATGATTATTAGTGACTCCTTGAGTTCATCTGGCTCTATCAAAACCACCTGGTTGCTGTGCCTAGCTGCATAACAGCCTAGACTTGACAGGACACAACTTTTGCCTCTGTTGCTGTAAAATTAAACTACATCACACTGTCAAAAGATTATAGAGTGCATTCAAGAAGCAGCAGACAGAAACTGCTGGAGATTAAAGCCTCTATGGGCCCACTCCAAACGTTTTCCCTCAAAACGAGTTGATCAAAAATGCAAACCCACAGCCTCTCTCTCTCTCTCTCTCTCACACACACACACACACACACATACACACACTTCAACAAATAATATTTAAGTTGGGATACTATTAAATACAAAATGACTTCTTGTCTTTAAAAAGGGAAACTGGAAGTAAGTTTTGCACAAAAAATCAGCTTGATCCCTTCCGTGCAAAATTGGCTGTGCCTGTGCCAGTTTTAGGTTTGCTGGAGGAATTGGGGACGAAGGGGCAGCTTGATTAAAGACTTCTTTAGAATGTAGAGTTCAGCATATCTAGAAATTTGAATACAAGTCTCTATTTTCTGGAGGCTTCCCCTGCCCCCAGCCTTATTCCTTGCCTGCCTACTGGCCGCTACTTATGTGACCATTAATCCGATTGGCACCATTGCTTGAAGTGCTGTGGATTCCTTTTCTACTGTTTGAAGTTGCATCTTCCTCATCAGAGCTACTCTCCACATCACTGCGATCATCTTTCACTACCTGAAAGAAAGAAGCAGAGTAAATTCAGTGCAAATATTAAGGCTCCTTAATAACCATTTAAGTACCAGGTTCAGTGTGGCAGATGCTGTAATTCAGTACATGAATTCTTACTCAACACAGAGTAGCAGGAGACAAAGCCAACCCAATTAGTATAATTATCTCCTCCTGGGGAAACAAAGTCTGCTTTGGGGGGAGCTGGGAGGCTCTCATCTGGAATAAGGGTGCTACTTAGCGACACCTTGATTTAAACCACTCCACTAAATACAGGGTGAAAGGGAAGTTATACTTTTACTATGAATTTCCTGGAGGAACAGAAAGGCATGCATCTAGGGTTGATGTCAGGATTGAGCTCATGATCTGGAAGGCTATGGGAAGAGCCTATGAAATTGGCCTATGAAATCCCCTTCCAGCTAGTCCTTGTAAAATATGATCTTCACTGACTCCCCTCTTCCACCATCCTGCAAGCCTACTCTTTAGTGATCACAAAGGCCCTCTCTATTATGGAAGCCACCTTTTCCTGGATCCAGGGAATCATCACTGGGGCACACCTGTCTGTATCCTTTAAGGAAGAGCCCTGATGGGTCAGAACCGTGGCACTGACCCTTTTTTCCTTCCCCTGGCTGCAGAATAAGCGGACCTCTCACTTCTGCTATGGACATCTCATGGCAGTTGAGTGGGTGCTACCAAGCCTCAACTACTTGGGGCTGTTCTCGATCTTGGTCATATCCTATCTCCTCTGCCTTGAGGAATTTAAAATAATAAGTGAACAGATAGCCCTGCCTCATCTATTGACTCCTTCCTCCATCCCCTTTTTCATATTAAGTACTGCCACACCAACTCTGCCCACTAGAAGACAAGGCAGAAAGTACTGAAGAACACATCCCACCCCCCGCCCTTCAATAATACAGCTTTCCAAAAAAGAGCCAGGTAGATTTAGAATGCTATTCATTCTAATGAGTACCAACTTAAATAGTCCTCCCCCCCAAAAAAAAACAGTACAGGAAGAACCTCTGATTAAGTCCCGGTAACTTGGCACATTGTCATATGGCTAGAATCCGCACCAAATTAAATCACCCCACCCAGTTATGTGTCAGTTGTATTCACTCACCCCATGCAAGCACGTATCAAAATAAGAATCAACACAGAAGAGTATTTTGGCCACATCATAGTATTCCCTTACCAGTTCCTGTTCCTAGGTGACATAATTAAATGCAAGTCTTTAAATAGTTTCCAAGCAAGATAGAGGAAAAATATTTACTGCAATACTTATTGAAATGCTGCTGCTCTACAGCATATGTAAAGTTTTGGGTTGTACAGAACTCTTTAGTAAATTAAGAATAATTCTGTGCTTGAAAAATTATATATACCTACAGCAACAAGATCTAATAAATGTCACCTTCCATTCTGTTTGTTTATATGATTTACCACAAGGTGGCAATCTACTACCGCAGGTGTAAGGAAAGGAATCAAGCGTTACAGGCAAACCAGACAGGCACACCTATCAACTGATGTATCCAACTTAGTACATGTAACACCTGCCAAGGGCACATCCTACCCCTGTGAGCCAGCAACTAACAGCACTGCTTTACATAACACGGCTGCTCTTTCTTCTGTTGTGAGCACACACAGGGTGTGCTCGGACTAACCTTACCCTTGATTATTTTTCGCCAGGCGTGTGGACTTTGAACAACCCTAACAAGGCACACAGAAAGAACAGTAGGATAACTGCTTGTGGCAAGTTAATGATTGCTAAGGCCAATTGCAGTTTATTTTCAGTGTTGCAAAGCCCCTTCTTTTGCCTGAGATTTTCTGGATTATATACACTTTCAAAATCACAAAACCAAATGGAAGGAAAGATTTACTAACAAGCCATATTCTACTTTAAAACCACTTGTGATAGTGCTTTTTTTATGATGCGGACACTAAGAATGCCACTTGGTAGGGCGGTAAACCTCCTAGGTTCCAAGGTATCTCAACTGTAACTGGTGCTGGTTTTAATCTTCAGTAGTCCCTAGCCAGGAGCCATCTCTCCCAGGGAATGCCCATAGTGGTCCTTGCCAATCCTTTTACATCATCAAGAACAGCCTCAGTTTAAGGCTCCTAAGGTGCGGGCACACAACCCTTTAAAGCGGGAGGAACTGCTGTTTCCTCCTGCTTTCAAATCAGCTGTTCAGACCTGCCCTGAAGTGGGCTCATCCGTGCAACCCTCCTGCTTTTCTCGCACATTTTCCAACCCTGTGAAAAATAAGTATTTTCCCAGAGATCGCGCGAGGAACCCGCTTTTGAGCCGTTCTGTACAGCCCTCTCTAACAATGATTGCGAGAGAGGGCTGTCTGAACGTCCCTCCCAGTTTTTTTCCCCCTCTTTTGCACTCGGGCGCTTGGGCACTCAAGTTTCGGGCGCTTGGGCACTCAAGTGCCCAAGTGCAAAAGGGGGAAAAAACCCACCCTGCACTCCGCTCCTGGCCGGCCACCGCCACCTCCCCCCCACGCATGCTCTAACCAAAAAACTTACCAGACAGTGACTAGCAGGGCTCAGGGCCCAGAGCAGAGCGCGGGGCAAGCCAGGCAGCTAGGATGGGACCAATGGCGGCAGCGGCGAAGGGTTTGGAGCGCTGTCCTATGAGCAGGAAGGGTGCCTCCCCCCGCTGCTTCGGTTAGGATGTATGAACATCCCAACCCGAAAGAAAACAAACCGGAATCGGGTGCCGTGTGACCACGGCCCTAATCTCTGCCAGAACTCTCAAAAGAATTTCTTCTTGGTGGCAATATGGATCCTATGTAACACCCTTCCTAGAGAAACCTGCCAGTGGCAAAGGCACTTTGATTTCAGCAAGTGTTAACCTGATTGGGTTCTCAGATCATGTGCTGTTTTATTCTGCAGGCTTTTGCAGGGTTTTATGTATTCTGAAATGAGCAGGGGTCTTGTAGCCCCTTTATTCATCTTAATTCCAGCATAAGCTTTCATGGACTAGGACCCTCTTCTTCAGACACTAAACTATTTAACACTTGTAATTGGGGGGGGGGGGGGGGGCTGACCTGGATATCCAGGCTAGCCCAATCTTGTCAGATCTCAGAAGCTAAGCAGGATCAGGCCCTGACTAGAATTTGGATAGGAGACCACCAAGGAATACCAGGGTAACCTTGTAACAAATGAGTTCAACACCTCTGCCCTACAGGGTCGCCATAAATTGGCTATGACTTGGTTGGGGGGGAAGGTGGGAAGTTATAGTGGCTAATTATTTGGTATCCTCTGCAATAATACATTATAATTTCACATAATTACATTTCACTTCGTCCCTTGCCCCGATAATTAAAAAAAATAACTGCAAATAGAAGATTCACTTACAATCTGATGAAGTCGGCTCTAGTTAACAGAAGCTTATGCTGGAATAAAATTTTGTATTTATTTATTTAGATCATGCATTGGCCACTTTTCAACTTTGCAGCGCTCAAGGTAGCTAACAATGTACATAAAACTATAAAAATATACAAAAGACCACAATTTATTCTTTAAAATGCCACCAGGCTCCTGTTTATTTTGGCTACAAGACTATCTGAATTCAGATACTGTGAAATTCTTAATTCTCCGTGCTACTTTTATTTCACTTACTGAGGAAGGTGGGATAGAAATTAAAATAGCAACAAGATGGATCACAGCACTGTTTTACACAGAGATGAAGGCCACATACAACGATTAAAGCCAGTCACATCAGTATCAAACCTTTGACTTCCCTGCAAGCAGCCTTCAGATTTCCTTATAAATTTTGCTGGTTGAAGAGTGGCTGGCTTGAGGTCAAACAGTTTTTAGAATTTCACCATTCAAGCTAAGACTGAAAGACACAGAGCGCCTCCCCAGCAATGGCAGAGATTACACTTACATACAAAAAGTGGAAGAGATCCAGCTTCAATCTGGCACAGAAAAAAGGAATGAGAGAGAATGGAGAATACATAGGAGAGTCCTTCCCTGACTAGGTCACCTGATTAAGAGAGAAAAGCAAGAAGAGGAGAGAGATACGGACCTCCTGCAAGACACCACAACTTGAAAGTCAGCTACAGACATTCAGCAGGCACAAGAATTAAAACACAAGTATTACTTTAAATTACAAGTATGAAACAAAGCAAAGGAAGCAGGGAAAGCACCTGAAATGCAAAATAAGAAAACTATACATACAAAGGAATGGTTCCCACAGAGGATTTCTGCTGATGGAAGACGGGAACATCCTCTGTCCCTCAGGAGTTGGGGGGGGGGGGGGGATATTAAGCTGTAGCAGGAGTGCAAAGGCAAGCAAGTGGCGCTCCACTGACAGAAATCTTCTGGTGGTGGTGGAAAGCACCATCAAGTTGCAGCCAACTTACGGCAACACTGTAAGGTTTTCAAGGCAAGAGACACTGAGGGGTGGTTTACCAGTGCCTGCCTCTGCAGAGCAACCCTGGACTTCCTTGGTGGTCTCACACCCAAATACTAACAAGGGTAGAGTTGCCAACCTCCAGGTAGTAGCTGGAGACCTCCCAGGATTACAACTGATCTCTAGGCGACAGAGATCAGTTTCCCTGAAGAAAATGGCTGCTTTGGAGGGTGCACTCTGGCATTATCCCTCAATGAAGCCCCCCCTCCCCAAACCCCATCTTCCTCAGGTATCACCCCAAAAACCTGCAGGTATTTCCCTACCCAGCGCTGGCAACCTAAACAGGGCTGATCCAGGTTAGCTTCCAAGATCTGATGAGACTGGACTACCCTGGGCCACCCAGGACACGGCATAAATTCTTCAGCCAACAAAAAAGTGGTGTTTACAAAAGAGAAATGTAAATAATCCAGATTCATTTATTTTTTGTAAACACACATTTTTACAAGCAGTGCTGTATGAACAGGTGACCCTCGCTTATTTCCTACATTAAGCTTCCCTTCTCACCCCACCAAACCTTCCACACAGAAAAGAGCATGCTTCCGTCAGGCTAAGCAAACATTCTACTTTGTGGAATGAAGAACTCATTTGACTATTAGCCAGGAATCTTTCTTCTCTCATCCATTCTCCTTAGGGAAAAACAAAACAAAACAGCAGTCTAGTGCTCTCGACGGAGTATGCTTCCAAAGTTCTTCAAGTTAGCTGTTTCCATGTACGCAAAAGCATATTTCAAAATTTAGCTCAGTGGTACTGTGGAGACAGGCCCCAAAAATCACCTCTAAAAAAGAAGTTGAAAGCAAGGTGCTTTAGGTCTTTTGGTGCTTGGATAAAGTGTTCCAGCAGGATTCTAGTCAGGAGCTAACAATTTCCCCCAGATCAGTTCAGCGCCTAGAGCTAAAGACTGCCATTCATGGTAGTTAACAAAGTGTAGTAGACCTTCCCCAGAGTGGCACACTGGATAGAACTGACTGCAGAAAGAACATGAGCACATCCTGTCTCAATAGGCTAGATTATTACAACACAGGAGCCTCGTTTCAGGATACCCTTGCCTTGAACATACAATTTTTTTAAAAAAAATGGAACACTCCACCGATGTGTCATGGTGTTTCAGTTTTCATTAACCAGGACTATGTGTACTCTGCAATGACAAAGATTTTGGCAGTATAAAAATCGCTCCTTTTTCCATTTACATATTCTCAAAAAACACTTCTGGATAGCTGTAAATCTATGGAAGAATCCACAGAAGAGGTTTCTGAGTGTGATTTTCAAGAAGAGGAGAGGCTTCCGCAGTTTTGGGTAGTCCTGTATAGCACTGTACAACTCCCCATGACTAGCAAAAGACATTTTGAATAACTAACTGGATCATTTTTACAGGTGACATAATTCAGCCCTTTCGCACATTGTGTTGTTTCAGTAAGCACAGCCCTCCTGAAAGCTTGTTCACCCCAGACTGTTAGTCAGGGTTATCTGGTAGCTCTGTGAAGCTATATACTGGTGCCAGAATCCTGACTATTTCCCACTTCAGTCAAGCATCCCATGTGCTCCAGCAGAGAGAATGCTGAACATGTGACAAGCTTAAGCTTATCTCACTGGGCAGCCAGACCTCTGCAAGACCTCTGCAATGTTCTACTCACCTCCCATGCAAGAAATTTCTCCCTGTATCTCCTCCCACACTATTTCCCCTTTCTTTCCTCCAGGCAGCTCCCTATCCTTTCCCTGGTTCCTCCTCTCCTTCAAAACCAGTCAACCTACCTTTTATCTACTCGGTCGTCTTCAGCTACATTTATTAACTTAATTTATATCCCACCTTTCTCCCCAGTGGGGACATAAAGCAACTTATATCATTCTCCTGTCCTTCATTTTATGCTCAGAATACCAGTGAGAGATAGGTTCAGCGGGGAGTGGGGGTGAGGCCCTAGATCATCCAGTAAGCTTCCATGGCAGAATGGGGATTAAAACCTGGGTCTCCCAAACCTCATTTAAAACTCTAACCACTACACCAAAACAGGTCTGGAAATTGCCCTTCCCCCTCACCCTGCCTTTTCCTGACAAGGCTTGAAGGCTAGCAATATTCTTGTGGTTCCCCAGTAACCCCCACAATGGCCATGTAGTGGGCATTTGTTTCTTAAAGTTACAGGTGCTGCTTCTATTACTATGGAGGTAGAGTTAACCCCCAATGCTTTTTCAATTGTTTTTTAAGATTTCAGATTTTTTAATAAAACTAGATATTTCTGATGTTTTGTAGAAAGATCGGTCTTGTATGTTCATAGCTACAATCTCCAGATTTAAGTGTCTATAGATGGGGCCTCATTAAAAATTAGATATACTGATGTGAAATCCTTAATTTTGGAAGCAAGTAAATTATGCACTTAACTTGATTTATGCAACTTACAGTAGGGGTAGAACCTGAATTTTATTGGTACAAAAAAAGCACAAAAAAGCAAGAAAACTGTAACTGAAGTCACAAATCACTATCACAAGCCCTCCCTTCTTCAGAACTAGTGGCATTTGTGAACCTATTCAGAAGATAAAAAACCATGGCAGAGAAATCTTAAGAGATTAAGAAAAAAGCAAAATCTAACTAGCCAGTCATACCTTTCCTCGTGCCAGGGCCTTGTAGGCAACGCGGAGGATGAAATAAGACCAGATAACATGTAGAATTTGTAAGAGTACAAGAAGCCCATTGAACAGCCACCATGATGGATAAGGGCCAATCAGTTCCCAGCTTTCAAACAGTGTTGTATTAAGTATCCTGCAAGACAAAGAAAGGTATAGCTTGTTACATTAGGTGGTTTGCTCATCTGTCACAAGTCCCACTGGGAACCAAACTAAATGTAGTATGGAAAGCATATTAAACTTGTCCTTCACGCAATGTTGATGCATCCAGACTTGGGGACCCCAGCATGTGAGTAGACATTCCTGAAATGGCAGAGGCTTTTCACTAATACCGTCCCACATTTTTTGTATACCACAGCTGAGCCCAGGGATGAAATGCTCACCAATTCATCTCCTTTCTAAATGATATACAAATAGTGTGCCCTCTCCATTACAGAGTCTCAAGTGCTAGAGAAGGGGCATTCCTTTTTTTTTAACCTTCCCCCACCATGCAGCTGTCATTTGAACCAAGATTACACAAAGCTGCAATTTAACTTAAAAACAAAACAAAACTCCAGAAAGAGCTGATCATGGACCCCTCAGCCTCCCATCCATTTCATCCCGTCCTAATTCCATCCATACAGCCATGATTATTTCAATGAATAGTTGGTAGAATCTGAAATTATTCCATGTGACCCACAGCTTATTCAAGTTGGTAAAATGATTTGGAGACATTTCTCCGACAAGACCACGTTTTTTAAAACCATACATAGTTTGCTCAGGTTCCAGTGTTGTTACAGAGTTATTGAATTTTGAGAAGTTTTGCTTTCAGCTGTCGTAAAGGGGTTGAATTCATAGTTTATTTCAAAAGGGCAATTTTAGAGATGTGCAAGTCCATTGAGAAGCACCATTTAGATAGGCTGGACTCAGAAATTTAAGGCTTTTAAAAATGTTTCCTGCACAGAATCATGCTGAGACATGCTGGACCCCAGACACCTCCCCCCCCTGTCATACAGAAGCCAGTGGTCAGAAGAATACTGCCCAACGTCAACGACAGCTTGTTGTCTCTGCTTTCTTCCTCCTTTAATCTGTCATCTCCCAAGCCATGAAAGGGGGCTGTGTTTTAAATGTGTCATATTTCTTTATTACTTGGAAAGACTCATAGCAATAAAGCATGATTTACCCAACCGCCCCTTGCTACAGCTTAGAAAAACCTAGACCTGGAATAAGGGAGACTAAAAAAAAATTAGATGAGCACTTATAACTGGCACCCTTTAGAGCTAGCTGATGTACTCCTTCTGGTCTTCATTATCAGGCTGCCTTCTTAATTTCAGATAAGGGACCTTCCCATTCTAAAGGGAGAAAGGCTTATATATAAAGCAATAGACTGCAATTTCAGGAGTACAGTATGGCATTACAGAGCTGGTACCCAGTGGAAGAACAAAGTCACCTCCCAGTGTAATCTGAGACAGACTGGTTCCCCCAAGAAACTGGGAAATTACAATGAGGCCAGTGGAAACTGCATTAAAGATTCACCAGTTCTCTCAATGCACAGCAACAGTTTGCTGAGTGACACAACAATACAGGCAGATTACCATGGCTCAGTCATGGCAAGTGGAGTCAGCCAAAGAGGATTTGTTTACTTAGTGCTCCTCCGATGGGAGCAAGGTGGCATCTCAAGGCATTTCTTACCTCAAAGATGTTTTCCACAGGGACATTTCTCCCCGTACCTGCACTTGTATTCCTCTGCTGCTTTCCCTTGTTTTCCCAGATGTTTTTGCAGTCCCAGTCGCAAAAACGCAGTTTGCCCCTTCTTGCAGCACAGCATGGGAAACAGAAAAGTCTGATGCTGTGGCATGAGTGAGCAGCCCAGAGACATATCCACTTCTCATAGCATTTTGCAGATATAGAAAAAAGTGAGGGGGGGGGGCGCGGCAGCTGACCATCTGGCTGGCTGCATCCCTTCCAGCTCCTGCTATCCCCATGAGAAATTAGAGCTCTGCTTACCGAAAACACAGCCTTGACTAGAATAAATATCAGTGCCAGGTATGGGAAGAACTAGGACAAGGAAAGGTACCAAAAAACCTCCTTACAGACCTCCTAAAAAGAGCAATATTGATAGAGAACTCTCGAATGACTCAGATTTGGAGGCTTCTCTGTTACAGGAAATGGCGACGGACGGGACTATCCCTGACCAAAGCGAACAGACTGTGATATTGCATGCCCTAACAGATAAGGAATGAAATTAAGACTGATATGAAGTTACTGGGTGGAGAGGTTGGGTAATTAAAGAAGGAATTTGATTGCTTAAACAGACATTGGAGCCAATAAATAAGACATCAGACGAGCTTACCACGGCTTTGAAAACAACAGAGAGAAAAGCTGAATCAGCACAGCACTTGGCAAAAAAAAATGCAGAAGACGTCAAAGAACTTATGAATTTTGAAATATGGGCTAAGAGTAAGATTATACTCCAGGAAACAAAACAGAGAGAAAAAAAAGCCAAAATATGTGGAGTATCAGTAAACTTTGGTGGAAAAGAATCTCGCTACAGCTTTAAATAAATGGCTGACCCAAATCTTTCTCACAGCAGGAGAAGCAGTGTCTCCTGAAGGGATCATCAGCTCTGCTTCTCGGCTAAACATCTCCAAAAACAATCCTGATAATGCCTCGCCAGACATTATTGTCGAGTTTAAACAACTACAGATGAGAAATGAACTTTTTGCAATTGTGAGAGACAAGCAAGGACTGAGTTTGGAGGACACAATTGTATATCTGTTCCCTGCATTTCATAGGGGTCATTTTGTAGAAAAAGAGGTGCAGGAGCTCATTAACATAACTCATTTGCATATGCCACACCCCCTAACATACCCGAAGTGTGTCAGAAGGCAACACCCAACACTCAGGCTCCACTCCACAGGTGAGTGAAACTGACCTGCTCTTCCTCCATTCCCTTCCCCATCCAATACTTCGTGCAATAAAAATAAGCGTAAAGAGCACACCCTCATTCTCTTCCTGCTCCCTTGAAACCACCAGGTTTCAAGTAGACTTGAGATACCCAGGACATGTGCACCACCCATCCCTTTCCCTTCCCCACAACAAGACACCTGTGAGGTAGGTGGGGCTGAGAGAGGTCTTTTGAGAACTGCTCATGAGAGAACAGCTCTGAGAGAACTTGTGAATGGCCTAAGGTCACACCAGCAGCTGCATGTGGAGGAGTGGGGAATCAAACCCGATTCTCCCAGATTAGAGTCCAACTCCTGACCACTACACCAAACTGACGGGGTGGAAGCTGCTGAAGGGTTGGTGAAATTTCTCCAGTACTTATGTGCCATGTGCCCAGATAAAAAATGGTATACATAGAAAATTTATATGCCACCTTGAGCAAGTCTCTGGAAAAGCAGCACACAGTCATAAAAGGAACAATGATAAAATTATCAATATTAAAACAAAACATTAAAAACAATAAAGACCCCAGCAGGGCTTTCCCCAGGGCGCTGCGCCACTGCACTGCTCGGGGAAGCCAAGCCGGGGGGGGGGGGGGGGCTTGGTCATGTGCCCACCCCCAGGGCTTCTCACTCCCAGAGCTGCGCTCCTGTGCGCTCCCGCTCCAACGGACCCCCGGTTCCCTGACATTCCAGCGGAGGTAATAAACGCAAGAAGACGTCTCAGGGAAACAGCGAAAATTCTCAGAGATAAAGAAATTCTTTACAGATGGCTGCCTCTAGGACATTTAATTGTTAATATGGAAAATAAGAAATACTACCCAGCAGCAAGAAATCAAAGGCAGGGAGGACTAAGAAAGCCACAAGCATGGCTCCTCATCCTCAGTGCAAGGGAAAAGTAAAGGCTTAAACACTATGTTTAGTAGCAAGTTTGGGGATGAAATCAGTCTACCAAGACCAAGGTGATGAAAGCACAGATAAATTAGGACAGCAAAATGCATAGCTAAGACCCCATAGTTCTAGCTGCCAAATTTCTAATACTTTCAATTCTCAGCTTGAATCCAACAAACATAAGCTACCATATCATTAAATTGGTCCCCTGGAACAATCATCAGAGCTTCACTGTGAAACGGCCCTTAAGGGCCTAAAGATCCTGCACCAACTAGGAACATGTGACTTTTTCCCATTCTAACCTGGGATTTCTTAACAGCTATGTTTCATAAGGTGCAAATATCCCAGCAGCAGCATGAATACCAAGCTAAAATTAAATACATTTAGGGTGTGGTAGAACACACGCACACACAAACCCCTGCTGCCTGGAAGGCTGCTGCTTTCACTTTGTGCTCATGGTGTGTGCATCATCAGTGAATCAGGACAGCCAACCCTGGGGCACACAGCAGCAGCAGCAGGAGAAAATGGTGCAGGTAGTAATAGTGCCTGGGAAGGCTGGAGAAAGAGCAAGAGGCTCATCAGATTTTCTGGAGAGGTTGTGTAAGCATGAGGTGACCCACCTGCTAATGAAAAGCTATCCAGAAGCCACTTTATGGTGTTTTCCCTTAGGATACTATCACCTACCCATCAAAAGGAGGAATCAGTGGCAACACTCCTTCGATGAGAATGAACCAAGGCTGGGGATAGTTTACAAAAACAAAAAAAGAACAGCAACAAACACAGACAAGACTTACCTGAAGAGGGCTGGATTGCAGCACGGGTGCACGAGGGGTCTGGAGGAGGCTCCAGCCAGCAAGCGGGAGCCTCAGACCACCATGCTAGCCAGGCCCACATGCTACCCAGGGGGCTGGCCCAGTTCAGCATGGGAAGTTTTGGCAGGCTCTGCGCAGGGGTGACATAGAGCCCACCCAGTTCTTTTAAACCACACAGCCTGGTAGCTCCGGCAGCAAGGTTTTTCCTGTGTCTCCCCCTTTTGGGGGTTTGTTCTGTGAATGTATATTTTTATTACCACAGCTGGGCAGTTTTGTGCATCCGGGCAGATCCTTTTGGGGAACATGGGCCTGCATGTCCACTCCCCCCCCCCCCTTTGGGGGACTCCCTTAAGGGATCTGGGGGTTTGAGACACCATGTGGTATGCCCAGCTCAGGGGTGGTGCCCAGGCTTATCACAGGTGTCAAATGGTACTATTCAGCAGCAGCTGCCCTTGTGATACTACTACTATTTGTCACTCTTGGATCTTCCTCAACAGGCAGGCTGAGGGACAGTTTATCAAGTGGAAGATGGGTCACTAGATTTCCCAGGATCCTCCCTCATGCTCTGCCAACACTCCTTGGTCTGCAATCAATAAATGCTGTGCCCTTTTTAATTCCAAAATGTTGTGGTGGTGTGTTTGTGTCTCTCTGCAAGACCTCTTCTTACTAAGCCCTGGGCCTGCAAACACTCATCCATCTAGCTGAACATTAACTCCAGCAGTGTGAACAGGATCACTGTCGGGAAAACGCACCAACATTTAGCCAACGGTTTATTCAAAAGAATGAACCTTGCATGTGTGCAAATTTTTCACATTAAAAAAACAAAGTGATGTCCTTGGTAAACATGAAGAAACGACTACTACAGGATCCAGGTTAAATATACTCAAAATTCTGGGAAAGTAGGATTGATGCCCAGAATGGAGATTAATGAGAATGCTGCATTTCTCTTTACATTTGTTGTACAGAGGGGCTACTATGGCACTGAGCAGCTTTGAAGAGATCAGTCATCTAAGTTAGGGTCACCTTTAGCTATTTTGTAACCATAAAACAACAGATCACCTGGTCATGTCCTCACCTGTATTACCATCTCTTCAGCTGTATCACCATCTTTATAGTTTATCAGACAACTGACCCCTTAACGGGTGCCTACTCATCAAATCCCCCAATTACTCCAATCACTGAGGACCTCTATGGAATAGAGCTACTACGTTATAGACACCTCACTTCGGGCTCTGGATACAATGGATACTCCCCCAGATCCCTTGCACAGGCCATTGACTGTGTACCACCTCCCAGTAAGGAACTTTCTCGCCCTCAGGTACTTACCAGACAGGATAAATCCCCAAACGAGTAAAAATAAAGACGGCGCTAAACAGTATGAAGGTCGAGTCACAAAATCGCTGATACTTGGCATAATTGGCCAGTTTTGCTGCCTAGGAAAAGTGGGAAGCATTAGAAAAACTCCTGCTGCCAAAACAATACATTCCATCATTTAGGAAGCAGAACATTAAGGCAATATGATTCTTATATCTAGTGCATCTGGAGTAACTATGAGTTACACAAACAAACTAAAAAGACACAAGACTTGCTTTCAAGTTTATGGTCTAAGAGACTAGACACACAAAGCAAGGGGAATGGAGCACACAGAGGAAAGAAATTGGTGAGAGAGACTCAAGAGTGAAGTGGTGTGTTCTGAACAGGTATTTAAGATGGGAAAGAGTTCAATGGAAGGGATTTGCAAGAAAAAAAGGATGAGGTTTTGTATATCAAATCTGATGGGGAAGGTGTCTGGAAAATGAAGGCTGAGAGGAATGAAAAATTGTTATGTTTATGATACACAGCCTGCATTTCATATGATTGTTTGTCATAATAGTCTCTTTTAAGAAAGAGTTTGAGCCTTGAATGTAATTTAAGATTAAAGATATCTGCTTAAATGAAATTACCCATTCAACCTAATGTCCTTAAACCATTCCTAAAAATACTCCTAGTAACCTGACTCCAGAATCAGATTCATTCATTCATTTATCTTAACTTTTTATTTTTTCATAACAAAAACAAACATACATACAAACATAAAGGGGGGTAATCACTCAGTATTCAAATTACATCTTTTACATAATCGTCTGCCTAATTGTAATATTTCAAATGTTTCACCTTGTAACATTAAAATATTAAAATACTGCAAAGCTTATCATGTTAATACCATATATGACCTTGACAGTTTTTAAGTATATGTCATCTAATTATAATAGTCTTCATACCAATTGTAAAATCTTCATATCTTCCCACAGCTGGGGAAAAGAACTTTGCAACACCAAGGTGGTCTTGTGAACAATACCTGCGGGGAGCACTCTCAGTTTATCTCCAGTAGGTAAATCAGCCCTCCCTTGAAGAAGTGGCAAAATCCCCAATTCTCTTATATCAGACTAAAAAACATCCCCAAAGCCAATGTTCCAAGACTGAAGATACACGGTCGGCAGCATTCACTTTGTACAAAATACAAGTTTAGGTAAACCGTTAGAAAAGGAAGGGATAGGATGGCATGTTGTATGGTCCTCATGGGGAAAACCCCCCGAAAGGATGCAAAAAGCCTGTTGTCAGGTAAGAGTTTGTATCTCTCCAAGCTAGTGACAATACTTCTAAGGAAGACTGCTTCACACTTTAACAAACAGTACGACTTGAAATCCTTGGGAAGGATCCTTTCTCAGTGCATGAGCGGTATCAGATTATTCTATAATACATAAGTAACATTCAAAGTGTTTGTGTATTGGAAGAGAGGGACATCTACTGGAAGTGACAGCTCAGATCTGAGAACTTAGTTACTATGATAAAGGCACTCATCTTTACCTCTACACACAATCATACCAACTCTCTTATGGAGTCTACATATGGAAATATACTTTAGAAAGACATTTAGATATAAATGAGACTGGTGATGAAACCTCATTAGACCAAATGAGGCACCAAACCAAATGGAAGCAGATGTACTCACTTCTAACCAGAAATCTGCTGCATCGTGAATGCATATGACCAGGCTTCCTACCCGTACCATGTTGTTAATATAAGAGAAGGTAATAAGTCCAATTGTGGCCAAATGGTGGACAAACATGATTAGGAAATCCTGAAAGAAGACACAGAAGCATGAGAAGCCTATGGAGACCAAGGACATCATGTTATATATCACCCAACATAATCTGGATTTAGCAGGCACTTGTGAAATCTTTTCAGTATTAAATTTATCACTTTGAAACCAGAAGAGTTTTTGTTAATGAATGGTGGTGTATAAATCAGTAAAGCCATCCCTTTACAGTGAATCGAACCTGTTGCAACAATAACCTTCCTGGGAACCTATGCTTTTTCTTCCAAATGAGAAACTGCTGACAACGTGGATACAAACTAGAAAAGGGAGAGGAGGGATTGAATAGCCAAGAAATGGGAGGGATATGCTTATTAAATGTTGCAATTCTCTATTCTAGATCTAAGTCCTTGCACTCCTACTTCAATGAGGTTATGTATCTCATTCTCTACTATTTCAGTCACAAATAGAAAAACAAAAATTTTGAATTCTATACAAGAAAAGCTACAATCCCTGCTCATTTTATCTAAACATAGGTTGCTTGCACATGGAAGTTTTCCAAATCAGAATGGGTTTTTGGAGCATCTCCACAAACATCATGCCCTAATAGGGATGGGCACGAACCAGAAAAACGGTTGTTCGTTGGATTAAACAAACCACAAACTTACATAAACTTTTCTGTTTCCAGAACCAGTTTGTGCTTTGTTGGGTTCAGGGGACCTACTGATTGGCTCATTATAATATTATAGTAATATGTCAGCTTTCAGTTTTCAAAAGCCCGAAAAAATCCTTTGATGACTGGGGAGGGAATGGGGGCCATGGGGGTCTGAGACAAGGAAAGTGTGAGGGGAACTACATTGTGGATGCTCGGTTGGCAATGAAAGTTACATAGAATCATCACCATGTGGAAGCAGACATACATAGTTTTGCCTGCTTTCTTCTAGAGTAGGATTAAGTTTTGAATGATTATTAAATAATCATCAAAATCTATAAGCTTCAGTGGCCAGTGAAAGAAAGGAGCTCAGCCTGGTTCTGCCCACGTCTCATAGATTTCAACAATTGTTCTGATTCTCTCCAACATCTCAGCCAACCAGCAAAATAACCAATTCAGTGACAGGTGCTGGTTTTATCAGCTTCTTTGGTCCTCAAAATTCCTACCAAATATAAGACGAGTTTCATGTCTCCAGTTTTATAAATCTGAATTATAATTAATCAAAAACTTCCCTTCCTGTTGCCCTTCCCTAGTGTCATTTAGTCCTAGTTTTTCTCTTGACTTGTTCCCCAACACACAAGTATTTCTTTATCAACAAAATTTATTCAAGGTAAGTGCTTTAGTGTGCATGCACACTTCCTCAGATACAATGAAACAGAATTTACCAGTCCATACATATAAGGCAGAGGTTTAACAGCAAATTAGCATACAACATAACGAAGATGTTTTAACGATGCAAACAGGAACAACAAGCTAAATTTATAACGGCATCATTGTTTGGATTTAATTATGGGGAAAAACAGGGAAGCAAATATGTCAAAATTGGAGATAGATATGTAATTAAGACCTTGTTATGCTCCATCGGTCTCCTCTCAAGCATAGAGGTAACTAATAGCATCTTTTTCTTTGAGGTGAGGTGATTTGTAGTTCAGTGCTAATGCACCTTATAAACTTAGTTTGTTATTCGTGTGTGCATCTGTTAAAACACCTTCATTATGTTGTATGCTAACTTGCTGTTCAGCCTCTGTCTTATATGTATGGACTCGTAAATTCCATTTCATTGTATCTGAGGAAGTGTGTGTGCACATGAATGCTTATACCTTGAATAAAACTTCGTTGGTCTTAAAGGTGCCACTGGACTCAAACTTTGTTCTGCTGCTTCAGACCAACATGGCTACTCACCTGGATTTATCCCTTATCGTAATCTTTTGTTTCCTGAAAAGACCCCATTTTATCCTATGGGCCAAAAACAGTATAACTAGCCTAGCTTTAGAGCCAGTAATTTGAGCCTGATCCTGGCTACAAACCGAACTCCAACTGAGGCTACCAACACACACTGGACCCCTGCTTTCTTAAAATCTGATTTCTACGCAGACTAGGGCAGGTATATCTTTGCTCCCCATTTTGATCTATCTCCCTTTATTTTCCAAACCTCACAAAGATCGGCACGTGGCCCCTCCCTGCTACTTAAGCCCTCGCATCTAGAAGACTGGACACCTGTGTCCCAACAACTTGCATTTCTCCTCTGTACTATTCCCCATTTTCCAGTGTTTACCCCTTTAGCTCAAAAAGTAACTCCTGCTCCAAATTCAGAAGATCTGGCACAAGTATGCAAGCTAATTCCCCATCATAGTCTGAACATATATTTAAGTGTTTGTGGGGATGTGGTAACACTGTTAGTCCTTGAGCTCTAGAAACTTTGTCCTTGCCCTCTGAAAACTGAGTGGCAAGTGTATTTCAAATGTGGGGGGGAGGAGAGGACAACCAAGGATTAATAAACCAGCGATAACAAGATTGGCTTCTTCCCAGGACCAAGCACCACAGTTTTATTAAAAGGTTTCCAGGCCTCAGATACCTAGAAACTTTCCCTTATAGATACTATTAATGCTTGATCTGCCTCAATTTGTGTTGTGTGCACTTCTCAAACTATATATATTCAGCAACTCGATTTTACTCTTGATGCAACTGATTCCTACCTAGATTGGTACTTATTTGTCCTTCATACAGTTTCCGTTGTTGAAGCAGATGATAATTTCTGGGGTGGTAGCCCACCCTACTTTTTATTTCTTCTCAAGGGTCTAAATTCTTTGACACAGAAACACATTCAGACTATACATATGGCACACATACAATCCAGCTTTGGGTGCTGCACAATAAAATATTTATTGTTGGAATGTATGGCCAAGCAGACATGGAATTCAGCAGTTTCTAGTGATCAGGAGGAACAAACAGTTCTTAAAATGAGAAATCTCTTGATATACAGCTATCAGTCAGCAAGATCAAACTATCAAGCATCCAAATCACAATTTATTACCTCTATTTGCTGAAGACTATGTGAACAGGTACCTAGAGACACTATCATACAACAAATCAAAGATCACACTTAAGAATCAGACTAGCAGAAAATATACCACAACTAGACTGAACTACATAACTATGAAGCTCATCTGCTTAGACAGGATTCAGGGCTGGCTCAACACTTGGCCTTCACAATACAGTACTATGCCAAATTCACACCTCCAACATGAAATTTGCTTTTGCAAAGAATAAAAACAAAAAAAATTCCCAGGCTTCAAGCCTCAACATGCCTAACCAACAATTTAGAAACCTACCTCACACCTTTAGGGCCAGAGTAGTAGTAGCAGTAGTAATAGTAGTAGTAGTAGTATTTACTTTTCCCATAGCTTTTTAAAAGACTGCAGGGGACCAATTCAAATCAGGACTACAATGGGGGACAAGGGGCTTCTGCCTCCCTCGTTTGCTGTTTCTCTAAGCTAAAACAGTTCTCCCACCAGGAGGGTATATTATTTGCCCCATTTCGGACCTGGACCCAACTCATTAAAAAAGGTTATGTGTAGAGTGGCCCTTAGACCCCCGTCTCCACTAGCAAATGTTAAAGTGGTGGTGATTCAGCATCTCAGGAGCACAGTTCACACATCACAAGTTTGCACTTTGATGCCAGACTTCTAATCAAAGATAAAAATCAGCCACTTTATTGCCAAGCACTGATTGATACTTCTTATTAAAAAGCAAGGGGAATGAACACAAGGCTCCTGCTCTTACCTTTCGCTTAATATCTGTAAACTGTGAAAACATAAGTGACCAGTAAAAGGCCAGCTCTATGATATAATAGTAATAAAGTCCGGAAATTAGAGGCTGAAAAACAGAAGAAAAAACTTGGTTAACAGGGTTATCCAGCTTTTCTAAGTAGTTTTTTCTTCTACCTTACAGAAGAGAAAATTAATGGATTTAATTGTTCAGTACTGATATGTATATAAAAACAGTTCCCAACAATTTATTTAATCAAGAAGCAGAAGCCAAGGTACATGAAGACAGAGAAAGATGATAATGTCGTTCCCAGTACGGGCAAGTGGGAAGAGCCACTGGGATACATGAAAGATGCCCAGCTGGCCACAATCAAGGCTAGAGCCTTTTCCGTGATGGCTCCACTTTGGTGGAATGAGCTCCCCAAGGATGTCAGGGCCCTGCGGGATTTATTACAATTACACAGGGCCTGCAAGACGGAGCTCTTCTGCCAGGCATTCGAATGAGGTACCACCTCAAACGACCTACCACCCAGCTGAATACTATGCCTTACAATTCTGCTCTTGGCTGTCGGCTTTTAGAGGGTTAGGTTTGGAAAAGGAGACCTGGCCTTTTCCTTTCTTTTGTCTGAGGTAGTGTATGAGAGGATGGGGGAAGAGAGAAAGAGGAGAGTGGCTGCGGGAAAGACTGGAACACTTCATTTCATTCCTGCCTCTCGAACCTGACAGGCCGTCAGCTAGTAATCAACAAAGCCCACGGAAAAAGGTACACAGTGTCAGACTGCTTGCCAACATCTTCTAAAGGTACACCAATTAGGCATGCTAATTTTAAAAGACAGATCAGGAAAGAAACTACAAGTTTCAACAAAGTAAAGAAATCTGGAAGTAAAATAAGGTATTCAAGCCTCAAACCATGAATGATGGGCATTGTAATTAACAATGGGAGAATACAGAAATGCAGAGACCATTTTTCTATGACTGGATGGCTCTTCGGTAGATCTTATTATTTATTCGGCATTGGTTTCTCATCCATCCATACTGTGACCACAAGACCAGAGCTGGGTTTGCACTTACATTAGAAGAAAGGTCAGTATAGAGACCGGACCCATTACATCATCCTTGCTGCTTTGAAAGCTTCCTTCGTGGTAACGGACAGTACTATACCTAAAGTACCAAATTTTAAAGTACTGGAAGCTTCTACATCAATAGCTTCTAATCCAAAGACTCCTTTCATCTCCCATAACGAAGTGACAAATCCACAGTAGCAGGACATGTTCATTAATGGAATGTATAGCATGCCATTTGCTCTGAAAGTTTCCTGGTCCTAACTCTACAAACTTTTCTTTCAGTATGGACACATACACAGATATATTTCAACCAACATGTGTGATCTGTAGTCTGTGCAGTACTCTAACCCATGAGCAAGCACATGTCCATTCAGGATGCCCTATTTATTTTGATAGAGGTAGGTTCTCCATGGCCAGGGAGCTGATGTCCTTCAAGGAAAATTGGTAAGCCCTTGCAAACATGCCTCCCGGGACAAACTACTGTATCAGGGGTAAAGTTATTATGAAAAATCTGGAGGACTTCAGAAAAAAGCACCTTAATGCATTATATAGCATCCCCACCATTCATAACAAGGTGTCTTCCTAAAGCACCACACAAGCACATACCAGTAAAGACATACCTGAAAAGGGTAGTTGTACCAGCATTGTCGTGTATCCCAAAACCAGGGTGTCTACAGTGGGGGAAAGAAAGAAAGAATAATTTTTTGTGAGTGTGATTCTTTTTCAGCAATACATCTTTCCCTTCCTTAGCAGTGCTAGTTCAAAAAAGGATTCATTTTATTTTTGTAGTAAATGCCAACATGGAGGATTGACAAACATGAAAGTATGCTTTCTCTCACCCACAGGGGGAAAAGTGTTTTTGCACATTAACAAGTGATTCAGCCCAGGCACATGCAGCATAAAAATCTTTAAAACACTACCCAAAAGCTAAGGATCAGTGGCTTTCCCAAGAAGGAGAGAATGAGGGTAGTGCAGATCAGAAACAGGTCTGTCCAGGTTTAGGGGTCAGAAAGATTCTGACCTGAAGCACCACTGTGAAGAAGCATGTCACAAAGACTACTTTCCTTGTTCTGCAAGGAAGTGATTATGTGGAGAATTGGGAACCCAGTCAGGAGTGTCAGGGAAGTGCCAAAGGGCCAAATGATCTCTCATCTTAATCCCACCAACATATTCAATGAGATGAGCAATGAAAAGCACACTCACCGACCACAGAAACCTGAGCCCATAGGAAAATATAAGTATATAAAATGTAAATCTCCACCTGAAAATGAAAAAAAAACAGACAAAAATAAATAAATAAAATACAGAGCTTGATATGCAATACATCAAAAGTTAACTTGAAATAGACCTAGGACCTGATCTGGCACCCCACATACAGAATTTCCACTCTGAGATCCCCAGAACTTCGTGCACTGTATGCTAGCCAACAGCATGCTCTTTGATTCAGTTTATTAAAATGAATGCATTTCAGAGACTTCATACAACAAAACCCCAGAGGTCTGTAAAGTATTCCTGAAGAGTGGCTACAAAAAAATGAGTGTGCTAGCCACACGTTAGAGAAAATGATATATGCATGCATCATGGCAGTTCTGTAATCTAACAGACATGCACAGGAATTTGAAGTCTGGTAGATCTATATAAAAAGGATACCATTAACACAGTCTAGAGCAGATACAGGTCAAATGAGACTCCCACTCACCTAAGGAAAGTATCTTGGGGAAGAAGCCATTGGGGAAGAGAAGCAGAAGCCATAGAAGTAGCAGGCAGGAAGGCAAAGATGCTCAAATACTATAGTGACAGAGGCCATGCATAAAAGGGCAAGAAAATAAATTTAAGTGGGACTGAAAAAGAATGTGAGTTCAGGACATATTCATGTAAGTGCTTTAGAAAATAATTTTTAAAAATAACTTTATAAAGAATGAAAGGCCTGCAAATAAATAAGACAGTTGCCTCAATGGCCCACTAGCACTGATGAACAACTCAGACCAGGTTGGTAACAAATGGCGAGAGGGCTTGGGACACAAATCAGAAGAGCCAGGCCTCCCCACAAACTGTTCATTATAGAACAAAACCTACTGGGCTACATCATGGAGGCTGAAGAGCTTTTCCAACAAAAACTAAACATCCTAACTGCTCTACTGAGAATAGAAATGAAATAAAAATTTTAAGTGGAACATAAAAAAAGTAATAACAGCATATTACAATTAGCCAATTTTATTCCAAAATTATTGTAATATCATCTTTACCCAAAGATGCTTCCTTGGAAAAATAAAGCATGATTGAAACTATAAAAACCTAACTCCACAGAAACCTACATGCTCTCACAGAATTTTGTGAAGACGGACGGTTTATCCTGGTTCCTCCGATGACGAAACCAGCGCTGGATTTTTCGGACATCCCAATCTAGCTGTTTTGACAAACCCTCTAACCTTCTTGCATCCGGACACTAGGAGGAGATCAAACAGATGTAAAGAAATGTCTTATATTCCTTAGCAACCTTCCAAAACATACTCTGCTATTCCTACCCAGTTATCATAAGCCTTTGAAATTCTGCAGACATTATCATGCGCAGAAAAGTAACTCTGACCAAAACTTCAGTTCTAGAAACAAAAAGCTTAGCACAAATTTGCATAGAGAGTTCACATATATTCTTCCAAGACTTATGTCTGTCATCATTTGTTCACATATATTTGAACACTCTCACACACAGAGGATATATCATGACCTTCTACTTCCTTTGTAGTCTTCAAACAGAAATACAGGAGGATCCTTTTTAATAAGCTACCATACTGCTGTGGTCCCAGAAACGTAATTTAGGTCAAGAAATAAGAAACTTCCAGTGTTCCCTCTAAACTGAGTTAGTGTGAGCTAGTTCACAGTTTTTTGGAGTAAGTCCATACTGGAGTAAGTCCACCGCAGCATGGAGTAAGTCCACACTGCTTTCCTTATCCCAAGAATATAGATGTTTGCCTTGGTGAGCAATATGCAGTTTATCAGAAGGGAGCCATCTATATTTCTGGTTTACTTCCTGCAGCTTCAGCATTACTATTTTTAGTCTCCATCAGATCTAGAGCGCTTCTCTTGGAATATCCTGAAATACCTGTGTGTCTGTTCCCCCAAACTGAAAACTGCCAAGTTTCTTCACCCCTTTACTTATTTTTTCCCTCACTCGAGCATCTGCTATGGTAATAATTACATCTCTTGGGAGTTGTCACTTGTGAGTAAGAGAGTTAAGATGATACGCATTGGTTAAGAGTGGGTATACCTCTTCTTCTAAATGCATTATTTTTGTAAGCCAATTTGCCATGAACACTGTCAACGCTGATTTTTCTTCTGCTCCTTCTCGGTCCTCTAAATTTCAAGTTGGCCGCTCTTGTTTCCGTCTCCTAGATTAAAAGGCAATTCTTCAGCATTTGTTTCTTTCTGAAGGTTTCTAGTATCTTCCCGTTTTACCATGTTCAAATCAAGGGCCGTATCGGCTTTCTGCATCATTTGTGCAAGAGAAAGGTTAATATCTTCCAGCTGGGTAGACAAAGAAGCCATTTGGTCAAAGATTGTCTTTAAATAGCTTAATAACTCATTGTTCACTTGCATATCTGCTGTCTGGTCCAGTAGCTGTGGTTTCACTGCCATTCAGGTTTCAGTCTGGGCTGCTGCTTTGCAATGCTCTTTTGGAGCAAAAAAATATTATCTGTTATTGGAGGTTTAGAATTCAGTTTTACAACCTTAGTGCTCTCACTTTCGCCCATAATTTCATGCAGTTTTCAACATTTCACACTCGCTTATAAGGGAAGAGGTCGAAAAAGGGGGAGAGATCCAGGTTTAGGTGTCCACCATCGGAATTGTGGTGCCACGCCCCACATAGCTGTACTTCTGAATATATCGAAATGTCCACTGAAGCCTTTTTCCTCTGTACTTCAGGTACTGAAACATGCATTTTCCAGAACCACCTGCTGAGGGATACACTTTCCTTCCCCTTGTGAATTGACATATTTCAAATGGAGTATTTGATTTCCTGTAAATGCTATATATGCAGATGTGTAGGGCCCTATAGAAGCAGAAGGGCTTTTTTCTCCCCCAGACTTGAGTCCTCGGACAGGAGGGAAAACTGATCTCCTGTGAAAACTGGAATTAACTTAAGGCATGAAAGTCTAATGAGTTCTTAAAAGTATCATGTCCTTCTAGACAATACACAGGTCCTAATGAAAATGACAGGGCCCCTCATCAGAGGCTCTCCTAGCAGAGGTGACAGCTATGAGAAAGGTCTACATCTTAAAAGGAATTTCATGAAGATACTAGAAAGTACCTTGAAGAACAAGATGTAGCACCCAGGAGGAGATGTGATACTCCACAGGAAATTCTAACAAGGCCACCCTGTGAAGAAACCTATTTCACATCAGTGTGCAATGGCAGAATGATATCAAGTTGGTTACAATATGCACTGTACCACTGCATCTTTTAAAAGCATTCTTTTTACAACATGCTTTCCACTTTCTGACTGGGAAATACTTAGATCTCCATTCCTATTCATCTTGGATGAAGGGAGCTTTGACTCTCAAAAGCTTATTCCCTGAGAATCTCATTGGCGTCTAATTTGCTACTGGACTTGAATATATCTATTGGCAGTGGAACAGTCACCAAATCGACTGTTCATGCAATTTGATGGGGCTATAGGTATGTGCCGGGGATCCTACACAGAGAACTTTACTAAAGAACTATGGTCTCCTTGGCTAATGTGCAGACACATAGACTGGATCTTGTCTCCAGTCTCATCATCAGGATGACCCTGGAGATGAGTAGAACTAGCGGAAATATTACCAGAGCATCAATTTGCTCTTTCTCTGAATACTCAAACTGACTGAAGAACCTTATCAGGTTTTGAGAGATGGTAAAAAGGTCCATTGGTGACCCTTTGAGTTGAGCTTCTCAAGCCAGCACCTCTTGCTGTGTCTGAGAATGGGAGAGATTATATGTTGTTATTTTTCAAAAAATTTTGTTTGTGTGTGTGTGTATGGAAGTTATGGTGACTTTTGGTGACCCCTATTGGGGGCTTGGACATTTTTCAGAGAAGCAGCTTGATTAGCCTGCCTCTGCTTCCCCCCTCAAATATTCCTTGGAGGTTGCTCTTCCAAGTACTTGCTAGAATTTGCACTGCTTAGCTTAGCAGGGCAAATTCTGCATGTGCTTCCCCCCTCTAATATTCCTTGGAGGTTGCTCTTCCAAGTACTTGCTAGAATTTGCCCTGCTTAGCTTCCGAGATCTGACAAGATCGGGCTTACCTGTGTTATCCAGGTCAGGGCAAGACTGTATATTTTTAGGCATCATTTTGTTTTGATGTCATGCCATAAAGGTAACAGCAACTACTCCAGTGTTCCTGCATGTGCTTCAACTGTATGCACTGCATGCACATAGGAGATTACTGATTCTTGTAACTTAATGAGGAACATCAAACCTGCAGACGTGAAGAATTTTCCACTTTCATGAGAATCTACAAAGACTCAGAAATGTTGGACACTTTGAGACAATGTTACTACATCTCTTCCAGCTGAGCATGGGACTATATTCTTCTATACATGTGAACTGGTTGTAAAATCCTGATAGCTTATCCCTGGATGGAGGATTTCAGAAAAAACACCATCCAGTACATTGACAACACCATTGCCACCTTAATCTGGGCAAAGACCAAGGCCAAATGACAGCCCTTAACTGGAAGTGCTTCAGCTGGTAAAAGAACTTGAGAAATTTCCAACTGTACAATCAAAATGTGAAAAGTAAGCTTCTGTCAAGTCATCTTTGGTAATGCAGGGATAACCAGGCACCTGTCACAGCAGCAATGAAGGAACTCTGTGGAGTAACCCACAAATATAGTCTCCCAGCCCCAGTAGATCAGACACATGCAGTCAAGTGCGTTGAACAAAAATGAAGCTGCTATGTGACATCGGTTCCATAGATAACAGCCTCCATCTCTACAAGCAACTTTGGGGAAATATGTGGTAGGCTGGGACCAAGTGAGACCAAGTGTATCAACTTTTGGGACCATTAGACCAGAGACCAGTAAGGCTGCTGGACATCTACTAACAGAGGACTTGAATCAAAACCAATGCTAGGAAGAGAAACAGTCTTTTAGTATTCAAAATCTGAGAAGCAAAGGGAAGGGGGGATAATTCTTTCTTGATCTTCATAAACTAATCTGGACAGGAAAACATTTAATTACAATTCTTTTCCATCTTTCTGCCCAATGAGGGCTACCAAAGCAGCATATATTTATAGACTTGACAGAGCAGCTACCTGAGGAGTTATCTGGGTCATAGTTTGAGGGTTCTTCTCTGGGGGATGCATTATGCATTCTCACAGTCCTGGCAATTAATTAAATGGGGAAGTTCTTCTTAAGGAAACAGACACTTGGCAGATCTTGGTTTGGATTCAGTGGGGTGCCCCCAAAACACTGCTACTAGATAATACTGAGAGGCCATTCTAGCTGCCTTGGTCAGTCAGGATGGTTTTGCTGTCAGTAATCAGGCAACTGGGTTACTAGTATAAAATAGAGTCTGCCTCATCGGCTGTGTCAACACTGAGAAGTAATCAAGCTATCCCTCTCTCCCACAGAAAGGACCTCACGTTCTAATAGGAGTGGGTTCAAGCTCACCTTGTTCCTCTTCCTCTCATCAACCTGCTCCAGGGAAAGAAGACAAGCTGATGAAATCCTCCTTCTCTGCATGAGGAAGCTTAAATTAACTCCCAGCAGCTCCTGCAACCCATTTCCTGGTCCTGAGAGATCAGCCAATCTTGTGAGAATTCCTCCATGGAAACTACAGGCCTCCACCTTGCTGTGTGATTCCCCACTGTCAATCCAATAGCAAAAGGCTCGTCTACCGTCTCTGGAAGCCCCATCAATGCTGACTTGCTGGGCCACACCACAGCTCAGCTGCCATCATTCCATGAGGATGAAAGGTCCCAATGCACAGCTAAGCAGCCACCCAGTCAAGGCCAGAGGTACCCACCAGCCGTGCCTCCAGACACTGTTCATGTTAGGCATGTCAGGATTGTGCACCCATTCCTAAACTGTATTGGCTTTAAGATCAGGAAGGGGTTGCATCTGAAGCATATTGCCCTCTGGAGTGTGAAGTCACCCCAGGGGACCTGAAAGGAATGTTTCTTTGTCCTATGAGGAAGTAGTCACATTGTGGGGGGGAGGGGGCAAGTAACCTGTTGTTCTATGACAGTGGTGATCACTTTGCACTAGCTTGAGCTGGCTGTTGCCCCACCCGACACTCCAACTCTATTGTTGCTTTCACATGTAAACTGGCAGCTACAGTGTCTTGGGAGAGCTCCTCAAACTTGGAGCTAATAGTAAGTATTGCAGGTTATTAAAGTCCTACACTGGGACTCCACTGCCTCTCCGACACCAGCCATTTGGGTGCACACAGCATTCCTGTGAAAAAGTGTCCACTGAGAAATTAAAAGTTTCTTAAGAATATAGACTCATAGGCATCACCTCAACTAAGACAAGTCTTAACGCTTGTAAAAAGGGTTACATTTTAAATTCAGTATGCTAAATAGGAGGAAGAGGAGGAGGCCAGTAAAAAGGGGTAGAAAACTAGAAGAAATGCAGGTTTAGGAGAAGTGTGAAGAAGAAAACTGAGGTAAAAGGCTGGTTTAGAAGCATGAAGAAGCAAAATATGGTGGCTCAGGAGAACCATGAAGCAGGCTTCCTCGATCCCCTGTATTCCTTTCCAAGATGGGAAAAGAACTGCTGAAGGGGGAAGAAGATGCCTTCCACTAGGGGTCACGGGAAACCATACTTTGTCCCTACCTCCTGTCCCAGTGGAAGGAATTGCCTATCAGTCAAGCATTCCTTCCTTCTCTGAGTAACAGTTAATTTTTTGTGCAATTAAATGTGTTTTAGTGTTAGGGCCAAACTAGACATAGCATCCATGAGTCTGACCCTGTAGATGCCAACACCATTTTAGAGCTGGCTATTTAGAAATGCTGAAACAGCTCTTGAAAAGGACGGGGGTGGGTGGGGGTGTCACCTGGTCCTGCCACGCTGCAGGCCCTTCACAGCATTTTTAAATAGCTGAGCTTGGTGTCTACTGGTCAGACATGGAGATGTCATAACATCTAGTTTGGCCTTTAGTGAGCCAGGCTGGGTCTTACTTTTGCACTACTTAATGATTTGGGTATTGTTCTGCATTGTACATATTCATTAGGACCATACTACTACTGAAGTCTTCTTTTTGCTCTAGCCTCTGGTTTCTGATAAGAGATATAAATTCCTTTAAAACTTTGAAACAATGAGGAAAATACTTTTTTTTTCTGGACAAAAACAACAATTTGGGGAGAAATTTAAGTATCTGCAACCCCTACTTTCTCATCAAACACAACTTCATTTTTCTGCTTTAGTAAAAAAAAATTAATAGGCATATTTATGGAATTTAAAAGGATAAATGCCTTTATTTTCTATAAGCACATATAACCTAATACTCAAGTTAGATACAGCAGCAAACTGCTGTGCCCTATGCCCATCACTCATTCCAAAAGAAAAACAAACGTTTCATTCAAGATTTTTTCAGTGCTCCGCAAAACTTCCATGAGGAAAAAATCTTCAGATTTTCATGATACCCATTTTGATAGAACTTTATCTTTAGAAGTATTACAGTCATTTCAAAGAAAAAATATTTCATAGGAATACTTTTTTCCAGAGCTCTTCAAAGTTTCCCAATTTTTCCATCTGAACATATGAAAAAAGTCCTCCAAGGGAAAAAAGTTTCCCAAGCCACCTCTAATATCTAATTAAAGATCTTCTCAACTCTAGTATCTATTTGAATATCTTTTTGATCACCTCAAACTCCTCCAGGCAAACTTAATTAAATCTCAAGCTTCAAGACAACTAAGTTTCCCTGGAGATATTTCCAGAGCCACTCCTGCGCTTACAAAATAAACTGAGTCAAGAAAGGGAAGCAGGAGTATTGTTTTGATGCAATCCCTGACAGCAAAATAATAAGGGGCATTACAAGTATATTGAAAGAACAATGCAGCCCCCCATAGACAGGACCTATCCAGTCAATAATTTTTTTAAAAATACTAATTTTATTGGATGTACACCAGCCTTGGCTTAGCCTGGAAAAAGCATTGCCAAAATCCAGTTGCCAGTACTGCTGCAGACTGTTTTTATATTAAATGTTGTTGCACTTGTTACATTCTACAATAATATTATGAAGAGCTCAATAGTTAAATTAACACAGCAACAATAGCAAACAAATGGCTAAATGAAGTTAAAAACAATTCTTTCAAGGGAAATGGGGTGGGGTGTGAGAACAGCCATTGGCAGTTACTATGAAGGGTCCTTCCTTCTCCTCTGAGGTCAGGAGAACATTTCCATGGGTTATTCCCACCATGCCTTTAGGAAGGCAGGAAATAGTTTTTTCCTCTTCCGTTGGTGCCTCCGGAATAGCCCATCCCCCAGTTCTGGGACTCCAAAAGCAGTGCTCACAAGCTACCTCTAATGGCCTTGCCCTATAAAACATAACTTCAACAGTAACTGCAACTTGTCTATTCTACTGAGTCCTGGTTGACAAGATTAGATTTGAAGACAAAATCAGCACAAGAAGAGAAAGATTGAAGATGACAGTGGGAGGGTCGAGATGTCCTCCTGACCTCAGAGGAGAAGGTCCCTTTACAGTTAAGCGCCAATGGCAGTTCTCCCTGAGGTGGAGGACATCTCCATGGGACCTTCCAGAGCAGTGTCCCTCAGTTGGGTGGGTCTTCATCTTCCTCAAGCAATATGACATGCTGAAGTACTCTTTTTCCAGATGCTGCATCCGCAGATACTAACATGTTGATCTTACAGTGGCACACAAATGTGGATATGGATGACAAAGTGGCGGCCTTACATACCTCCTCTACTGAAGCTCTGTTAGCAAGTGCTGCGTTAGTTGCGGCGCTTCTCAGTGAATGAGCTGTAATGCCTCTGGGAATCTCCTGCCCTGAGGCCCTGTATGCCTCTGTGATGTAGGACTTAAGGACTGAGAGCTTATTGCTGTCTTGGACATTTTATTCCCTTCGCACAGAGGAGAAATGCAAACAAACAGGAACTCTGTCTTCCCCCAGGATTCCGTTCTCTTGATATAAATCTTGAGTGTTCTTCTAACATCTAAGGTACGCCACTCAAGCTCCTTGGGATGTTTGGGCTAAGAGCAGAAGGTAAGGAGACAGATTTCTTGTAACTGATGAAAGGTAGAGGATACCTTTGGTTGAAAGGTTGGATCAGTATGTAGTACCACCTTGTCTCGGAGAGCCAGTTTGGTGTAGTGGTTAAGTGCGCGGACTCTAATCAGGAAGAACTGGGTTTGATTCCCCACTCCTCCACTTGCACCTGGCTGGATGACCTTGGGCAAGCCATAGCTCTGTACCAGCTGTTCCCTCAAGGACAGCTTGGGAAAGAGCTCTCTCAGCCCCACCTACCTCACAGGGTGTCTGTTGTGGGGAGGGGAAGGGGAAGGGAAAGGAGTTTGTAAGCCGCTCTGAGACTCCCTTGGGGAGTGAAGGGCGGGATATAAATCCAATCTCTTCTTCTCTTCTTCTTCTTCTCTGTGAAATAAGCAGAGTGATGATTTGACTGACAGCGCCCTGATCTCGGAGACTCTCCTTGTGGTGGTGATAGAAAACAGAAACAGGGTATTCATTCTCAACCACCGCAACCCCACCTCTCTGAGAGGTTCAAATGGTGCTCTCATGAGTACCTTCAGAACTGTGTTCAGTCTCCAGGTTGAGAAATGGTGAATTTGCTGTGGTGATTTCGCTGTGGCTCCCTGCAGAAAGAGCAGAACGTGAGGGTGCTTGGTAGTCTTGAACCCCTCTAATGAAGGAAGAACTGTGGATAGGGCTCCTGTCTGTCTGCAAAGGATGGAAGACTTGAGGTCCATGTCCATGCCTTCCTGAAGGAAGAAGAGAACCAAAGCCAAAGAAGGCGAAAGGGGTTCAACCTTCTTATGTCTACACCATCTCACAAATGCCTTCCAGGTAGTGTGCATATACAAACAGTAGACTGCCATCTGGATACATGCATGGTGTCTATGATCTGTTTGGAATATCCTAATGCAGCAAAATCGCGCTGCTCAATCTCCAAATGGTCAAACAAAGCCAGTCTGCATCTGGATGCCGCACTGGTCCTTGGGACAACATGTCCGGGGTCACTGGGAGGATCAGTGGTGGAAGAACAGCCATCTCCTCCAGTGCTGAGAACCACAGACAGTGTGCCCATCTGGGAGCCACTAGGATGACCTCTGCTCTGAGCTCTCATACCCTGCAGATGGTTTTGGAGATCAGAACGAATGGTGGAAACGTGAATAGTAGACCCTGGGGACAGAGCGCTGTGAGTGCATTCATCACCTCCGCCTCTTGGTGGTAATACCTGGTGAAGAATCTTGGTAGTCTGTAGACGATGCAAACAGATCCACTGATGGTTGACCGAAGTGTCTTACAATCATGCTGAAGAGTCTTGGACGGAGTGCCCATTCTCCCTCTTGAATGGTCTCCCTGCTGAGCCAATCTGCCTGAATGTTCTCGATCCCTTTCATGTGTTCTGCCCTTATGGATGCGACATTCTTCTTCACCCAGGTGAGAATCTTCATCACCTCTCTGTGCAACTGTGGAGATCATGATCCGCCCTGTTTGTTGATGTACGCTTTGGCTGAGATATTGTGTGTCCTCACCAAAATGTGCTGTTTGCGGAGATGGGGAGTGAAGTGAATCAAGGCCTGAAGGATTGCTCTGAGTTCCAACAGGTTGATGGGTAGCATCATCTTGGTCAGAAGCCATGTCCCCTGGACTGGAGAGCCCTCCAGTGTCACCCCCCAACCATGTAGGCTCATGTCTGTGAAGAGTTCCCTGGTTTTACCTACACAGTAGTCTTTGCCCCCTAGTAGGCTGTCCATATTCGTCCACCAACATAGACTCCTCTTGACCTTGTAAGGAACTCAAAGCTTGAGGCTTCTCTTTTCCATGATGAGGAGCTGGTAAGAATGAAGCAAGGCTTGTAGAGGTCTGGCGTGTAGACATGTCCACTGGATCATGTCTATGCTGGATATCATCCGTCCCAACAGCCTGGTCAGATCCATGAGGGAAGGGGACCTGCAGGGAGGCCATGTCTCTGAGTTTCTTGGCCTTGGACAATGGTAGGAAGAGAGCATTGCATGTAGTGTTGATCACTGCTCCAAATATTCAATCCGTTGTGTTGTTTGAAGAGAACTCTTGTCGACGTTGACCAGGAACCCATGGTTCTGAAAACACTGTATTATTTTTTTCGGTGTTCTTGACAGACTATGCATGGTTGCTGGCCCAAACCATCAGGTCATCTAGTTACGAGTGTACGTGTATCCCTTGGCTCCTGAGATACATGACGGGGTTGATGATCAACTTAGAAAAGAGCCTGGGTGCTGTGGATAGACCAAATGTGAGTACCCTGTACTGGAAGTGCTGACTGTACATGCAAAAACCAGAGGAAACGTTTGTGGGCCGGATGAATCGGTACATGGAGGTAATCTTCCATGAGATCTATGGAAGCCTGTGAGACTTCTGCTCAAAGTAGTCAAGGATCAGATCTTTGTTAATGAAACACAGTTCTTTATTTCCAATCTCTACATTGGTACAGCTTCTCGGATTATTGTCAGAGATAACACATATGACAGAAGCAGGTCTATTATACCTTTCTAAGCAGTCTGAATTACCCATAGGTAGCCAATCACTACACGGGAAAAACGGCGGGCAAAAAGGGACTCTGGCCGTTTGCTTCCCACAGGAAAGAAAGTGAAGTGTCAAGTTGTAAATTTCCCTTCCCAAACCAGACCCCTCAGATGTTACCATTTCACATAACAATCAATGGCCTCGAGGCTTTCGCACGTTGATAAGAGATGAGACTGTCCTCCCTTGGAGTCCCAGCCGGGACGAATGGAATGCGGAGGCAGGAGTGTGAGAGGCCCATTGTTCCCATACTTTGAAGTTGTCATCCTCCCGTTCTGACAGTTACACAGACCAGGCCTGGTCAGGGTCATAAACCTGGGGTCACAAATTCTACACATATACTGGCCAAAGTTAGGGTTTACCTAAGAGAGGGGCAATTACATGGCAGGTGTTATGGAAGCAGCTATCATACATACATGGCAATATGAATATAGTATGGCATACAGACATGACAGTGAGAAGCAGAACAATAAGACAGAAAACACAGCTGTAAGCAATAGAAATGCTCTGTCTGAATCAGCAGATTCTGACACACTGGCACCCCGAAAATAAACCTACCCGGGCTTGTCCGGGAACCTTTTATGAAAAGCTTTAACTAACTTAGGAGCATGCACATTTTCAGAACGAACCCACTCGTTTTGCTCTGGGCCAAAATCAAGCCATCTAACTAAATAATATAAGTGGCCCCTACGCAGCTTAGAATCAAGAATTTCAGATATTTCAAAATGGGGTGCCTCCCCCTTCATCAGTGGAGGAGGTGTCGGAGGAACTGGATGCCATGCATTCGGCCCAGGATTCTTCTTCAGTAAACTGAAATGAAAAACAGGATGCACAGAACTCAGTGACTTGGGCAATTCTAGTTCAAAAGACACATCAGAGATCTTGCGCAACACCTTGTAAGGGCCCACAAATTTCCACCCCAATTTCCTGCTGGGTTGCAAACCGTGTATGTTTTTAGTGGAAAGGTAAACAGAGTCCCCAGGCTGAAGGTCCCAACCCTCAGCTCGACCACGATCTGCATACTTCTTGTAGTCCTCCTTGGCGTGATCTAGAGTTTTTGCTACCAGAGGCCACGACTCTTGCAAGGTCGCCCACCATCTCTTAAAATCTGTGGGGGGAGCATCCGAGGCGTTTTCAATTGTGGGCAGAGGTTTCCCCTCAAAACCTCCTACTGCCATAAATGGGGAAACGCCAGTAGAGGAATGCACTGCATTGTTATAACTATATTCAGCGAATGGCAGCAACTCCACCCAGTTGTCCTGGTGATAGTTGGTGTAACACCTTAGAAATTGCTCCAGAATTTGATTAGTTCGTTCGGACTGTCCATCGGTCTCTGGATGGTAACCAGAGCTCAGAGCGGGTTCTATGTCCATAAATTTCAGGAGCTCCCGCCAGAAGTTGGCAACGAACTGACTGCCCCTATCGGATACCACACGTTTCGGAAAAGCATGTAGTTTGATCACGTGGTTGAAGAAAGCCTTGGCCATCCCCTTTGCTGTAGGCAGCTGTTTGAAAGGAGTGAAGTGGGCTTGCTTAGAAAACATGTCTACTACCACCCAAATTACAGTCTTTCCCTTTGAGGGTGGCAGGTTTGTAATGAAGTCCATAGGTATCGCCTCCCAAGGGCGAGAGGGAGTGGGTAGGGGGTGCAGTAATCCCGGGACTTCCCCCCCCTTCTTTTGCACATTAAGCAGGTCTGACAAGCAGAAACGAAGTCCGAGACATCCCTGCGCATGCGTGGCCACCAGAACTGCCTCTGAATTAAGTTGAGCGTTTTTAGAAATCCAAAGTGCCCTGCCAGTTTAGAGGAGTGGCAAGCCAGCAATATGTCTTTCCTTTTGCTTCGGGGCACCACCAGTTTATCTCCATGATACCAGCATTTATTCTCCCTGAGGGAGCAGTCTGCCAACGCCTCTAACTCCTCGACTTCTTCGGGCGAATAATCCCCCCCCCAGTCGCTCGTCTCCGATTCAACTGTCATTTGCTTACTTTGACTCCTGGTGGTCACTGCACCTCCCAGTTGCTGGGGGAAGAACATGGAGTCAAACACCTCCTCCTTTAAACTCTCGTGCTGGGACAATCGGGAGAGCGCGTCTGCTAAGGAATTGGCTTTCCCAGGGAGATGTTTGAGCACAAAATTAAATTTTGAGAAAAAATCTGCCCAACGGAGCTGCTTCGCATTCAGGGACCTCTGTGTGCGCAGCGCTTCTAGATTTTTGTGGTCTGTCCATATCTCAAAAGGGGTTTGCGCTCCCTCCAGCCAGTGCCGCCACGTAGTGAGGGCCAGCCAGATAGCCGCGGCTTCTTTATCCCAAACTGACCAGTTCCTTTCAGTTTCATTAAATTTTTTTGAAATGTAAGCGAGGGGGTGCAGCTTCCCGTCTGGCCCCTGCTGCAAGATGGCCCCCCCCATGGCCACATCCGACGCATCTACATGGATTACAAATTATTTAGTTTCATCGGGGTGGGCCAGAATGGGCTCTGAGGTAAAAAGAGTTTTGAGAGTCTCGAATGCCTTCTGGCATTCTCCATTCCAGGCAATTTTCTCCCCGGGCTTCCCCGCCTCTGGACCCCTCCCTTTGGTTTTTAGCAACTCAGTCAATGGGAGGGTGACTGTGGCAAAGTCTTTTATGAAGGTGCGGTAAAAGTTGCAAAATCCTAATAGGCTTTGGAGTTGCTTTCTCGTTCGGGGGGCTTCCCACTGGACCACGGCCTCTACCTTAGCTGGGTCCATCTCCAGTCCCTTCTGTGAAATGCGGTACCCTAGGAAATCTACGGACTCTCGATGGAACTCACATTTAGACAGTTTTGCATACAACTGATTTTTCAACAGAGTGGAGAGGACCTCTCGGACCAATTTCACGTGTTCTTTCTTATCAGCAGAGTAGATCAAGATATCATCTAAGTAACATAACACCCCCTTGAATAAATGCTTGTGCAACACTTCATTTATCAAGCTCATAAAGACCCCTGGCGTGCCACTCAAACCGAACGGCATCACCAGGTATTCGAACTGTCCCAACGGTGTATTAAAGGCAGTCTTGAACTCATCCCCCTCCCTGATGCGCACCCGGAAATAAGCGTCTCGGAGATCCAATTTAGTGAACACTTTTCCCTTGGCCGCCTCCGTTAGCAAGTCTTTAATAAGGGGGAGGGGGTAGGCGTTGGAGGCAGACACCGCATTTAGTCCTCTGTAGTCCGTGCACAACTGCAACCCCCCGTCCTTCTTTTTCCGGAACAGAACGGGGGCCGCGAAGGGGGATTTAGCAGGGCGGATGAACCCGCGCTCCAAGTTCTTGTCTAGGAACTTCCTCAGCTCCTCCCGTTCCGGGGGGCTCATCGAGTAAAGCTTTCCCTTTGGAAGTTTCTCGCCCGGGATCAGTTCTATGGCACAATCCGATAGCCTGTGGGGGGGGGGGGTAGCTCGTCCGCCTCGGTCTCACTAAACACTCCCATTAAGTCTCGATACTCTCGGGGGACAGCCGATGGCACCAGGGTGAGGGCCGCCGCCCGGAGGGGCACTGGAGGTCCTGGTCCCCACCCCATGTCCCATTTGTGATCCTGGCACTTCTCGTCCACCCAGGAAATCTTCCCCTCACTCCATTTGATGTAAGGATCATGGGAGCTTAGCCAGGGGCTCCCCAGCACCATGGGGAATTGGGTGTTCGGGGTGATGACGAAGGCTCTTTTCTCCCAATGCTCCCCCGTTCCCACAATTAGTCCCTCGGTCTCTGCCACGCACGCTTCCTTCATTTCCGAACCGTCCATTTGCGTGAATTTGAGTGGCTCCCTCAACGGGGTGACCTTGGGTCCCAGTCCTTCTACCACTAAAGGGCTAATTAAATCCCGAGCACACCCGGAGTCGATTAGGGCGCGGACTCGGACATGGGTCCCAGTCCCGGGGGTCATTACAGTCACTACCATATACAACAAGGGGCCAGGGATGCTCACCGGAGATGGCGCGTCATGGCTGGGGACCTGCAGTTCTGTGCCGCTCACTGCAGGCCGTTGGGAGTTTCCCGACATCTGCGCTTCCGTCAGCTCTAGCTCTCCCTGCTCGCTCGCTGCCCCTTCCAGCTGTAGAGCCCGGGGTTTGAACGAAGTCTTCCCTCTGCTGGGGGTGCTCCCGGCCACCGGGGTGGAGGTCTTCGTTATTTTTCCCCCTCCTTTCGGGCACACCAAGGCGAAATGGCCACTCTCCCCGCATCTCATGCAGAGTCCCTGTTTGAAACGGGCATCCCGAATTTCTTGCACATTGGGCTTGGGTTTCGCCTTCTGCGTTGCTTTGCTTGGGGCCGTTGATGAAGCTCCCATCTTGATGAGGGTGAAGCGTTCTTCCACGTCCGCGGCTGCCCTCATCCAAGCGGCCAACGATCCTGGTCTTCCCCCCCGCAATATTGCCTCGTACACCTCGTGATTTAAGCCCTCTCGATACTTCTCTATGAACAGGTCTTGCGTCCAGCCGCGAATCTTGGCTGAGATGCGCCGGAACATATCGGTGTAGTCCCTCACCGAGGACCGCCCTTGGGTCAATCTCCGCAGGTGGTTCCGGGCTTTTTCTTCTCCCAAGGGGTCCTCATAGTGGTGTCGGAGGGCCCACATGAAGTTGTTCAGCGACCGTAGCTCAGGCCCGGGGGCGTCGTGCAGGCTCACATACCAATCGCTGGTGATGTCCTTCAGCTTGGACCCGATGTAGCCAATCCATTCCCTCTCGGTGGGGTAGAGGTGTCCCCAAGTGTCCAGGAACCGCTCGATCTCTAACAGGAAGAAGCGCAACTTCTCGGGGTCCCCACCGAAAGTAGCCATCAGCGGATCGGCGGGGGCCGGGCGAACCACCGGCCCTGCCGGCATGGGGGCCGGCGCAGGTATGGGTGCGGGCACCTGGCGGGGAACGGCAGGGGGGACCTGCGGCGGCACTTGCAGTGGCACTGGCGGCGGCACCTGAGCGGGGACTCCTCCGGGAGGCACCACTGGTTGCTGGACTCCGACCGCGGGAGGTCCTCCCATGGCTGGCGCTGGCTGAGCCGCTTGCATAGCCGTGAGGGCGTCTCGGAACTGATACTGGAGATCGAGGGTCAGCTCTCGCAACTCGGTAGTAAGCTGGAACCGCAAATCTCCCATCATCCGGTCGAGGGCTTGAGTCTGGTCTTCTCGATAGGGATCGGGCCCGTACGGTCCCATTCTCTCTCCTTCCAGGGACGGGAGACGCGAATCTCCTACGTAGGTCATCTCGCGTTCGTCTCCCAGGAAACTCGGCTTCCCGCGGTCGAGGTGGTCCCCCTGGAACGAAACCCGTGCCCCTTTCCGATCGTGCACCCAGGAGTCTACGGTCCCGCGACCGAAATTGCTCCATGAGTACCTCGGGGTCACGCTCTGAAGAGGAGGTGGGCACGGGATGTAGGGAGCCCCTTGAATCGTAGTCACTGGTACTTCGGGCTCCCCTCCGCCGCCTCCACCACCGGCCCCCTGATCCCCAGGGGTGGTCAGTGTGTCTTCGGGAGTAGTAGGGATGGGAAGAGTACCGTCGTCCGACATGGTCAGGAACGGCCAAGTCCCAGTCACAGTTCTCTGACAATCTGTGAGACTTCTGCTCAAAGTAGTCAAGGATCAGATCTTTGTTAATGAAACACAGTTCTTTATTTCCAATCTCTACATTGGTACAGCTTCTCGGATTATTGTCAGAGATAACACATATGACAGAAGCAGGTCTATTATACCTTTCTAAGCAGTTTGAATTACCCATAGGTAGCCAATCACTACACGGGAAAAACGGCGGGCAAAAAGGGACTCTGGCCGTTTGCTTCCCACAGGAAAGAAAGTGAAGTGTCAAGTTGTAAATTTCCCTTCCCAAACCAGACCCCTCAGATGTTACCATTTCACATAACAATCAATGGCCTCGAGGCTTTCGCACGTTGATAAGAGATGAGACTGTCCTCCCTTGGAGTCCCAGCCGGGACGAATGGAATGCGGAGGCAGGAGTGTGAGAGGCCCATTGTTCCCATACTTTGAAGTTGTCATCCTCCCGTTCTGACAGTTACACAGACCAGGCCTGGTCAGGGTCATAAACCTGGGGTCACAAATTCTACACATATACTGGCCAAAGTTAGGGTTTACCTAAGAGAGGGGCAATTACATGGCAGGTGTTATGGAAGCAGCTATCATACATACATGGCAATATGAATATAGTATGGCATACAGACATGACAGTGAGAAGCAGAACAATAAGACAGAAAACACAGCTGTAAGCAATAGAAATGCTCTGTCTGAATCAGCAGATTCTGACAAAGCCAGGAACTCGTTTGGCAATAAAGAGTCTGCTAAGGCTCTCAGTCTCCATGCGAAAATGCCACAGTCTGATGAATCTGTTTAGAACTTGAGATCCAAGATCGCTCTCCAGTCCCCGTTCTTGGGTACCATGAACAATATGGAATATACACCCCATCCCCTCTCACCAACGGGAACCGGTTCTATCACTTTGATGTCTAACAGATGCTTGTATGGGTTTGTTGACAACAGCCTTCTGGTTCCTGGATTTGCTTAAAGGTGACCTCAGAAATCTCCCCAGTGGAGGATGTAGAAACTATTGTATACCCTTGGGACACAGTCTCCACTGCCCAGACATAGGCCTGTGATTCTGTCCAAGTCGTTGTAAAATGTAGAAGATGTGCCCCCACCGGAAGGGATGAGTAGTCATGCTTGTTTTGGCTTGGTGTCATGGTCACCTCTGTCATTCTTACTGAATGCATGTTTACGGAATCTGGGTGCAAAGGAACCACGCTTGCCAGATAGGTTTGGTGTTTCCCATAGTATTTTCTTGGTATCTTGGCTAGGAGTGTTGGGTATGAAAAGTCTGGTTGCTCCGCCTTTCGGAACATCTGATAGACCTGGGCATGGCCTTTTTCTTGTCCCGAGTCTCCACCAAAATCCCGTCCAATGCCTCCCCAAAGAGGCGATTCCCGTGGAATGGATAAGCCACCACGATGGATTTGGATAAGGCATCCGCTTGCCAAGCCCGCAACCAGAGAAGTCTTCTCGCTACCACTGTAGAAGCCATAGCACGTGAGGCAAATGAGAGAATGTCCAAGGTGGCATCTGCTGTGAAGGAGTTCGCCTTGAGGATGCGGGAGGCTCCCTCTAGCAGACTGCGGCTGTTCTCTGGCAGTAGTTGGATCAACTTGCATACCCACACTACAGAACCTCTGGATGTGATGGAGGCTTTAGACGCTGCTCTCACCATCATGGTGATAACTTCATGGATCCTTCTGAGTGTTGCCTCTGCCTTTTTGTCAGTGGGGTCTTTGATGGTGCCCTGGCCATCTTCAATCAATAATCCTGACAATTGAATCGCTGCTACCGGACTGTCCACAGGAGATACCTGCAATAGCTCATTAGCATAGCTAGGCAGTGCATATAGTTTTTTAACAAATGCTGGAAACTGCTTGATGGCCATGGGTTTGTTCCACTCAGCTCTGAGTTGACATTCCACATACTCTTGGAACGGAAGCACCTTTCCAGTATATTCCCATGGAGGGAAGAATTCGGAATTTCCCCGGGATTTAGACTTAAATTTGGCTTTGGCTGCTTTTTGGTACTCCGAGGGCAGTAAGTCATGAATCTCAAGTGCCTTAATGGCTTTAGTCAGAAAATATTGATAGTCCTCCACCCAGAAAAAACAGCTGGACTGCTCTGGAAGTTTTATTTCTTCCTCCTCCTCCTCAGAGATAAACTCTCCTTCTTCTCTGTCATCTAAGGAGGAAGCTATAGATTCCACCTCCTTTCCCCATCGTTCCACTCTGGGTCTCCACTTATGTTGGGGGAGTGCCTTTTGAGCAGCCTTAGTTGGCCAGTCTGAGGGAGGTGGGATAGTAGGGCACTGAGGAGAGGGGTCCCATTGGCCCGGGGACCTTGATTTGTTGTGAAATTGAGACATTTCCTGGCGGATGGTCTGCCTGATTATGACCATGAGTTCTGAGGAATGGACTAGAATCCCTGTCTCAGACAGCTTACCCCTATGTGTTGCTGGACTAGATGTGTTCTCTGGCTCAGATAGGTTCGGAGAAACGGTTAAGGGGAACTCCTACTGCTCCTGCAGATCCTGGAATTGCCCCCGGAAGGTGTCGAGGCTCAAAGCCGGACCTTCAAAAATGGCCACCCGTGGCCCGAAGTGGAAATAGCAGGCTCTTCCCGAGATGGTTGCCAGCGATGCTTTTGGGCACGCTACACAGCCACCGGTTCAGCCGCAATCGTTGGGGGGATGTGATCTAGCCTGGAAGGCAAGTCGGCCCTACTGGCCCTTCATACGATTGCCGGCTCTGAAGTGTGCACCTCTCCCTCGTCACCTGACGAGAAGCCGTTGGGAATGTCCTTTACCACCATTACCATGGCCGCTGGTGACTCCCTCTTTGGGTCCTAGCAATCCCTGTAAACTCTGCTCCAAGCGTGGAGCAACGGTAGAGAGAGAGAGAGGAAGGGAAGAGAAATCAGAAGAAGAAAGCAAGGCAAGGAAGAAGAAAATAGATCAAAGTAAGCCACAGCTAAAACCTAGCTACATTTTTTGCTGCTGCTCCCTACTGAGGCAGGAATAGAACTGGGGGATGGCCCAGAGGCACCAACAGGAAGAGGAAAAAACTATTTCCTGCCTCCCTAAAGGCACAGTGGGAATAACCTATGGAGATGTCCTCCACTTCAGAGGGAGAATGGAAGAAACAGAAAAGAGTGACACTATCAATTATTCCCAACAGAACAGCTTCCTGGATTCAGGCATTTCTCCAGTGCAAGCCAACAGGACTAAAACCAATTCAGGGAGACAAGGGAAAAAAAGCAGGGTCAGCCCTGGATAGCATTTGGGTGGGAGACCACCAAGGAATTCCAAGGTTGCTACACAGAGGCAAGCAATGGCAAAACACCTCTGAATGTCTCTTGCCTTGAATACAGGGTCACCATAAATCAGCTGCAACTTGACAGCAAAACAATAACAATAACAACAACAACAACAACAACAACAACAATAATAATAATAGACCAGTGGGAAGGAGGAAGGACTACTTTTCAAAGAAAATCTAAAGCATTACTCACCTTTGTGATAGACGTAAACACCTTTTCTAGAATTGCATTGGGCTGAACTCTGTGAGACTTGTCTTGAACACCAAAATGAATGGCACATGGTTTGGCAATAAATCTGTTAAACAAACATCAAAGAAAGCATAAAAATCAGAAACATAAAAGTGCACCATATCTAGAACACACAATCTGAAGAGCTAGGGACTTTTTAGTTTAGAAAAAAAATGGCTAAGGGTGAGACATGATTGTTTATAAAACTATGTATGGGGTAGAGAAGGGGGACAGAGGTAAGCTTCTTGTTCCTCTTGCACAATACTAGAAATCAGAGGCACCCAATGAAGTTAATGGGTAATAGGTACAGGACAGACAAAAGGATGCACTTCTCTACTCAATAAGTAATGAAATCGTGGAATTCACTGTTAGTGGAAGTAGTGATGGCTATGACCATAGACAACTTTAAAAGGGGGTTAAAAGCATTTATGGAGTATAGGCCCACCAACAGCTACTAGCCATGGCACACAGAAGAAAGGAAAACACCATGTCCAGAGACAGTTAACCTCTGAAAACCAGTGCTAGGAGGCAGCAGCAAGGGAAGGCCTTCACCTTTATGTTCTGTGTATTGGCCAGCCCTCCAGGACAACTGGATGGACCACTGGTCTGACACAGCAAGGCTCTTCTAATGTTCTTAGTATCTCAAAGGACATTTTTAACAGCACTGCCAAGAAAGCAGTGGTGGAACAGCTTCAGGCTTTTCTGGATGATGCCTCCATCCTGGACTCATTCCACTTCGGTTTCTGTCCCAGCTATGGGACGGAGACGGCATTGGTTGCCATCATGGATGACCATCAGAAATACCTGGATCAAGGCAGGTCAGCACTGCTGTTATTGCTTGATTTGACAGCAGCGTTTGACACAATCAATTACGAGCTGATGACCCACCACCTTGCCAATGCTGGGATATGGGGGACAGCCTTGCAATGGCTAGTCTCCTTTCTCCATAATCGGGGACAGAGAGTGGCATTTGGGGAAAGGGTGTCTCCAATGGTGAGGATCACAAACACTGCCAGATCAGCCTTTTATCATCTGGCTGGTGAGGCAGCTGGTTCCCTATTTCTCCTCCCGTGATTTGGCTCCAGTGATCCATGCAATGGTCACTTCCAGATTGGATCACTGTAATTTGCTCTATGCAGGACTGCCCTTGAATCTGACCCTCAAACTTCAGTTGGTGCAAAATGCCACACAGCATGCCTCCTATTTGGGGTGTCTTTGTGGGCACCCATACAGCCAGTGCTTTGCCAGCTGCACTGGTTGCCAATTGAGTACCGGATTAGGTTCAAGGTTATGGTATTAACCTTTAAGGTTCTATGCAGTCAGGGACCAACATATCTGCGGGACTGTCTCTCCTGATATGTTCCCTAGAAAGCCTTACACTTAGTAGAACAGAACTTACTGGTAATTCCCTGCCCAAGAGACATCTGCCTAACCTTGACCACAGCCAGAGTCTTTTTGGCTCTGGATCCGGCCTGGTGGAACAAGCTCCCAACTGAGACCAGGGCCCTGTGGGACATATCGCAATTCTGCAGGGCCTGTAAAATGGAATTGTTCCACTAGGCCTTCAGTTGAGGCGGTGGGTGCCTCACTATATTGACCTCCCCGTTCTAACCAGTCGTGTCCCCCCCCCCAAACTAGCCTATGCTGTTTGTTACATCGATTTGTATCATAGGCTGGGGGCCGGCCCAAGTATTACCTCGACGGCCCTTCCTGAGTTATACTCAGTTAAATCCCTGATGTCTAGGCCTTACCATCTCATCATCATGTAGGTTTATTTGGGGTTTATTTGGGTTTTTAAATTTTAACTTAAATTATATAAATTGTTTTTATGCATTTGTGGTGCATTGTACTCTGCCCTGAGCCCGCTTGCAGGACAGGACGGGATAAAAATCTCATAAACAAATAAACATGCACAAATGTTTACCCACCTAAAGCAGTTTTACTGTTTAAACAACATGTAAAACATGTTGTTCAAAACATTCAAACACAAGTAAAGTAAATACCTAAAAACGAAAACCTTTCAGGTCAGAGAGACAACACAAAAGCAAAGCAGGATTTAAGGGAGCCAGGGTAGTGTAGAGGTTTGAGTGTCTGATTAGGGTTTCCCTCACTCTGCATGGAAAAACAATGGGTACATTTGGGCCATTTACTCTTTCAGCGTAACCTACCTTACATGGCTGTTGTGAGAAAAGGGGTGAGTTGCAAGCTACTTTCCATCCATAAGATGTTATTTAAAAGTCACTTTGGCAAAATTACTGGTGTAATTTTTATGCTGCTTCATGAAGTATAATGAATGTGGCAACAGAAGTCCTACCAAAACAAATCTTCAGTGAACTGGTAGAAGAGCCTGTCTGAGTTCTCATTAACAGATGGAATTCCTTGTACTGGATGCTTTGAGGACTGAAACAATTTTGGGGTTCAGTACAACAGATTCATCTTTAGTTACTGCACATGTAAGTCTTCCTGAACAGTTAAGTATATCTTTGCAAATTATCTGGCATTTGCAAAACAAATTTGAGCCAGATGATTTTTTTTAAAAATCTCCTTTCTCACCCACAGCACTAGGAAAAGGAATTTACAAGCATCCATTTTGGCAGATTTCATGATCTGAGATAATGGAACCCAATGGAAGTGGAATTAAACCACCTCTAATAATATTTAAATCATGTAAATTAAAACAAACGGGAAGAACATTGCACAGTAGGCAAAGCAGAAAATATCCCCCTATACTAATTGGGGGGGGGGGGGGGAGTAGGCTTAGTGGCTTGATTACTTTTTTTAAGAATGATAACTTTCATCACTCAGAATGCCAACTGAGAAGGGAAAAAAGGAATATCCAGCAGTCCCATATTTTAGCCTTCTAAGAAGAATTCCTTGTAACATAACTTTCAATAAAAAATTCCAATTGAACTGTTCAAAATCCATTTTGTGATTCTTAGGGAGTAATGCTACAGGCTGTCTAGTAATATTTCCTCCCACTATGTATGAGATACTGAGAAAGTATATGCCTCTCATTTCAATAAGCTTACTGGTGTAGGTGAACTTTATAGAACTAGTGTTTCATACTTTCTCCTTCTCATTATATTTAAGTCAGTGTGTTTAACCCACATGCCAACCAGGCAATGCTTTCCATCTTTTCAGCAACTGTAGGCTCAATTCATCTTACATCCAACTGGACATGGGTGAACGAACAGCTCATGTATCTGTCTTTTCCTCCAAAAAGTAAAAATTACAAGCTAATGATATAGTCACAGAAGTGTACTTTCCCATATCTAATGGGAAGACAATCACGCTGATAATTATTTTATTGCTGGATAGCAAAAGATTTTAATTCCACCAGGAAGGAATAATGTGCACTGTTTGAAAATGAACTATGTCTTTCAGTATACCACCAGTAGATTATGGGGGGGAAAAGTGGAAAAGAATCCCCCCCCCAATCCTTATTGCTATTTCTGACATATTTCAACAAGCAGATGCCCTTACCTAGATAACCCAGGCTAGCCTAATGTCACCAGATCTTGGAAGCTAAGCAGGGACATCCCTGTTTAATACTTGGATGGGAGACCAAGGAAATCTATGGAAATCACTGAGGTAGACAATGGCACACCACTTCTGTACATCTCTTACCCTAAAAACTCTACAGGGTCACAATAAGTTGGTTGCAACTTGACAGCAAACAAACAAAACAACAGAAACCCAAGAGGCAAAACCCTTGTTAATAGGCAAAATAGCCAGTGGTGGGGCTTTGAGGGCAACGCCCCCTCCCCAATCTGCAAAGCCCCCCCCCATTATGCCCCTCATTCCAATCTTAAGCAGCACTGGGGCAGCCGCAGCAGCTGCAGGAGGAGACTGGCCAGAGGTAGTGGACTAGCAGACTGCCAGATGACGGAGGTGGGGGTGTTGTCCACAGCAAAATCTGCCCCTTATCGTCCTCCAATCATCCGGCAGCCACATCGGCAGAGAGCACTCCTTCCAGCAGCTGGCCGAAACTGCCCCTTTCTTCCTGAATGTGCATCCTCAGGCAGCGGATGGGAGGAAGAGCTTAAGCCATGCCGCACCGGCCCAAAGCTACCAGGGTAAGGAGCTATGAAAATGCCAAAAGAAAAACTTCACAAGAGGTGACCCAAGATGGAAATGGAGGAGAAAAATAAATTGCTTTTAAAAAGCCTCCTCAGGCTCAAGCTTCAGAATGGTCTGGTGGAGAATGAGCTGCTTCTCTGATCTTTGTAAATAATTACTTTTACATCTGTATGCTTGCTGGGTGTGCTGCCCTCTCTTACCTTTAGCCATTGCTTCCCCCCCCCCCCCCCCCCGGACTTTTTATCTTGTGGATCTTGCTCTTGGGGAAAAGGGAGAAGACACTTGTCCACCCACTCCCTCTTCTTCCGTTTCTCTGTTAATTAAACTATATTTAAATTTAACTGGTGGGAACCTTTGGAACTCTGACAAAGGGCATTGGGCATAATCACAAAATGGCTGCCCCAGGAGGCAAAGCCAACCACAAAGTGTCATAGGTTGTGATTACACATAACGCTAGTAGTAACTCTTCAACATTTCAGGCAGAACATGCTTGACCAGTATTCCAATTCAAAAACAGGCTAATGGCAAGCAGAAATGTGAGTTTCACAGACTTCCCTTGTTGCTCTTCGTATAATAAACTAGTTCAGAAAGGAAAAAATATCATGTTCTTTTCATTTCAATGGCTGAACCACAAACCAAACCAAGAGGTTTGTTCACTAAACAAACCAGTTTGTTGTTCATGGCACTGAAGCCCCACTGAAAGGGACCAGTGTTCCTTTAAACAGGGCTTGCAGAAAGCCTGAAAAACACCTGAGCCTGGCGGAGTAGCCCGCTCCCCGACACTCAGCTGTTCTGGGTTGCCTTGTACAGTCCTTTTAAAGCTTAAAGAAACTGCAGAAGACAGCCTGAAAAAGAGCTGAGTGGTGGGGAGGCACACCCAGCTGTCCAGGTGTTTTGGGCTGTCCAGTGCAGACCGTTTAAACTGTAGTTTTTTGTGGCTTTCACAGGGAACAGAGAGCAGGGTTTAAAAGGACTCTGAATCCCTTTAAACCCTTGCTTTCTGCTCTATCCATAAACCGCTTTAAAAGTTCATGGAAGTTTGTGACAGTAGACCCCTCACGAACTTCTGTTTGCAGACCATGAACAGGATGAAATTTTATGACAAATTTTGTTTCATGGTTTGGTTTGTGCCCACGCCTAGCTGTGTAAGAGGCAAACTAACTGAATATCAAAACTCGAGGAAGAGAATCTGTCACTGGATGTACAATTCAGGCTACAAATAAAAATATCCAATCCTAAATAAAAACTAGCCTGCCCTCTAGATGAAGACCAATATGTTATTTAGTTTGTCTCTCCCCTGGTTCCTGTTCCAGCAATAAGTTTTAGAGGATTAATTGTTAAATTTCAGAGAATTGTTAAGTTGCTACAGCAGATTCCTGTGGTACCTTTAAAATGAATACATTTACTATATTGTAACCTTACGTTCCAACACTCATTGTACCCAGATGTTTTGAGGGTTAATACTGTCACTCTTCTAAAGAGCTCATTATGTCATTTGTTTCACCTCATAATTATTTGATTGAATAACATTTCTGCATAGCAGCACAACAAACAACCCTAAGTTTCAGTGGCAGCATATGGACATCGTTTTAATCCTTCTGCTCCTCATACGTGCCCAGACAGACGGCATTTTGGATTTGCCTCTGTTTGCCTTCAGAGGCTAATGTCTGGCAAAAGTACATGCAATAAATATTGACTATTGAAAAGGTTAATCTGCATTGCGTGGGGTAAAGTGGCATTTCTTTCCCAACTAGTAGGTCCTGACCCAAAAGGAGTTGTGAAGTTTATGAAAACGGGTCCAAGGTTTTTTCCATTTTATTGATGTGTATGCTTTTTAAGTGGGTCACAATACCTAAAAGGCTGGAAATCACTGGTGTAAAGGATTTTTTTAATATAAAAAAAACCCCTTTCCCCTGAGCTCTGGAGATTTATTACTCTAAGTTATTACAAGCTTGCTAAAGGAAGTTGCAGAAGCCAGTACTTAGAAAAAGGAAACACAGAGATGGCCAGCTAGCCTTCATTCTTTCTGACAGCATGGAATCAGAACTCTCTGGCAAGCCGATGCTGAAAGTGTCTTTCCATACAGAAGCTAAATTGACAACCAACAGAATCCAGTTCATTCTCCTGATGGCACTTTTATCTACACTTCCCTCCCTGGGATATATGTGACCTAACGGAGGTGCCATCAATTGCAACTATGACAGACCACTGATGCTTCCCCACTCCCAGGTAGATTTTCCCTCCAAAAATATTTTTAGTTCCCCTCAGTGACTGAGCTGCCTTTCGGTAGTGTGTATTTCTTCTTTATTTTATAAGCTTTAACTGTCCCACCCTGTCACAGATATTACTTTAGGCTTATGACCCAGCACAGGAACTAGAGGGAATACAAGAACTATCTTGTTTTAAAATACCTTCATGAAATGGCATGTGAGGCAAAATTAACTTTTAAAAACAGAATAAAAATTTTAAAAAACAGGCAGGGAATATATATGAGGAATCAGGGGTTAGAAAGCTGAGGGTAAACTTTCTAATTTATACAGATTTGAATTCTTAGAACATACAAGAGAGCGTTGTTGTGGCTTATTTTCAGAGTTTCAAGTTCTTCTCAGTGAAGGTTTTTGCTTATTATATATTTCAGCTGTTACAGTTTCTTAGAAAATAGCTTTGTCTTAGTACTTCTATGTTTCTCCCTTCAGAGATTATAGCGCAGTAAGGCTCTAATTTTGCTGTTGATATTTTGCCATAACTTCATTGTGGCTTTATATCTAAAAAATTTGAATGTATTAAAAACTCAGGGTGGAGGGGAAGAAAGCTTGTAACAACTCAAATCACCTGCTGCATATATTGTCTTGGTTAATTATTAAAACCATTACTGTGTTTATTTTAAAAAGTAATAAAGAACAGAAAGATTAATGTGAATTGTGAAGTATATTATATTCCATAAGACTTCAGAATCCGGTTCTTTCTAGGATACAAATTACTGATTAGTGTAGGGTTGCCAGCCTCCAGGTGGGGCCTGGAGATCCCCCGCTTTTACATCTGATCTCCAGCTGACAGAGATCAGCTCCCCTGGAGAAAATGGCTGGTCTGAAGGGTAGACTCTATGGCATTGTACTATGCTGAGCCCCCTCCCCTTCCTAAACCCTGCCCTCTACTGGCTCCACCACCAAAGTCTCTAGGTATTTCCCAAACCAGACTTGGAAACCCTAGATTAGTGCCACATATTAGAAGTTTTAGACAAAGAACAGGACTTCTATAACTTGCTTATTAATAACTTTTTATCTTGCTTCTTTCCAAAATAATATATAACATTAGACCAGATTTATTTAAGCAACTTATTTCAGCACAACAAAGAAGCAAATTAATTAGTTTATGGACTTTATTTACAACCACCTCTCTCATTAAAACACAATTTAAATTGGGTATAACTAGCACCTAGATGGAAAACTGCCTGGAAGCCTCATGTACACTGCTGTAATTGTATCTGAAATATCAAAGTCAATTACAAAAAAGCTAAAATTATATTAAATCACAAAATCTTTAATCAAATTGTAGATATTAAAACCTGTGCATCAAGATCCATCTGTTCTGGTTTCATACAAAAGTACCTTCCTTAAGCATCAAAAAACATTTTTAGTAAATTGCACGTGTATACCTGGGGATGTCACACACTTACAAGTATCTTTCCAATGGCCGGGTACACTTATAAATAGCATTTAAAAAATGTAAACCAGATGTGTTTCGACCATGAAACCTTCCTCAGTGGTTTAATATTTTACAACAGAGACCATATGCTGCTTTTGTTAAATTACAACATGCAAAATATAACTCTTAAGGTTATTAACTAAATATATACAAATACTTTCAAATTACTCACACCAGCCAGATGTAAATTTAAGTATAATCTGATCCATCTGGAAGGAAATATGGCAGGGGTGGCGGAATGCAGAGAAATGGGGCAGCTCCAGGAAGGCAGGCACACAAAGTGTGGGCAGGCACCAGTGTGGGGAAAGGCTGCATGGATGCCATCGGGCACCCGCCTGACAGAGTGGACAGCAAGGAAACCACAAACAAGCAGCAGGATATCTCCTGGGACCAGAGGAGACAGCAGTGACACTGCAAGGATTGCACAAGGATAACAGACACCTGGTGGCAGCACTTAGATAAATCTGCATAGGCAGGGCCGAGGAGGATCATAGGGGCCCTATCTGTCAAACTGGTGAGAAGTGATGCTCACCAGTCAATAAAGCAGTCTCCACAGGATGTCGACAAAGAGATCTTAAGAGCAGTGTCTCAGAGATCCCCCCACTACCTAATTTTATTAATCCAGCCTAAACTGAAAAAATAATCCACTGTGTTGTGTGGTTCTGGCTGATAAAAGGTATTACATGGCCTTTTTTTTTTGGATTTTCTTATAGACCAATGTGGCCACACACTGTTTTCCCATCCTAGAAGTTTTCTTCCAAAAGTTAGGGTCTTCTGACTGACTGAGAAAGAGATATATTGAGCGGTTTCATGACTGTCAGCAATACACTAGGGATGAAATTATATAGGCCTTAGGCATCACACAGGACCCCTATGGACTTTTGCAAACTCACAACATACAGGAAATCCAGGCTAACATTAACAGCGTTTAGGCTACAACATTTTACAAACACTTTTGAAAATGCTAAGAGCTCAGGGACAAAGAGCAAAGACAAAGGAAAACATGGTTCTATGGTTTTATGACTACTGCCACAGAAAAAAGTATGCCAGCCAACTCTGATATCAGTCAATTATTCACAGAAGTGATACTGGGAAAGAGGATGTCAGCATTTTACAATTACCAGATTAAAATAGGATAATACCATCAAAGCACTAACTTCCAGGGGAGGGGACTCAAACAGCACTAGAATCCATGAACTTGATCAAATATTCAAACTAACTTCTTCTTTAGGTCATTAATAGACCACCACCCTTTGAATGAACAAAAGAACTTGCCATCAAGTTACAATGGACTCACAGAGACCCTCTTTCTTTGATATCCCAGGCGTGAGATGATCTAAATCGGTTTGTCCTTGCCCTTACAAAGCATTGCAACCTCAGTCTTCCTAAGCGGTCTCCCATCCAAGTACTGATCATGGCCAACCCTGCTTTGTTCCTAAACCCTGATGAGCTCAGACCAAACTGGGCTAATCAGGCTGCTCTGAATAAATAACCTACTATTCTGAATAAATAACATACTACTTACTATTGTGGTTAGAGAAAGCTTATTACCTGGCTGCAATTCACTCACCATCATATAGCAGCAAGTCCAAAGGGCCTGAAAAACAACATATGTAGCTTTCTAGATAATAGTAGTATATAACTCAGTCACAAGCACATGACAAATAAATGATAAGCACAGAAACAATGACCCTATATCTGAGATGGAAGATGTAGTAGGTTGGAAACTGGTTAGGAGAGTGCTATTGGTGGAAGGACTCATGATGAGTAAGACATGGACCCCATTTGTAGGCTTATGAAGGAACAATGATGGCATAAAAAGCTTCCATTTTGTCCAGTAGAGCTTTTCAAGTCTAATAGTTATAACAGTCTTAATAGTTATTTAAATAGTTTAAATGGTTGCAATTTTAAATTCACATTCCTATTTCTGAGCTTGTTCTCACATATAAAGCTTTTCACAGCTTGAGACCCTAAACTTTAAGGATCACCCCCCCCCCCCGTACGCGTGCCTGCTAACTTAAGTCAGCCTACACATATCAGATAACTTCTGAGGATTCTTTCCAATCAGAAAGCATGGCTGGCCCTGGTGGAGATTTGTTTCTTCTCTATATGGCTCCATCCTTATAGAAGAGCCCCTCATAAGAGATCTGTAATGTCTGGGCATTTTGAAAAGCTTATAAAGCTGTGTTTGATGGGGGAGTGGATGACTTCTTTGTTAGAAACCGAATAAGCCACTTCAAACTGTTCTGGAGAAGTAATATACATCCTCTAAGCCATTCAACACTACCAACATTCTACACACCACAGAATGACAACACACTTTGCACTAGTTTCAAATGAAATCAGCAAACCTCTTCCTGGCCAGGAAAGTGGACACATACATTTATTTCAGCGAAGATACAGAATGCTAAGAACTAGCCACTACCCAAGTGAAACCTCAAAGCAACAGTATTAACAGGTTACTTTTATTCTTTAAATTCAAAGAACTTTCCATTAAACTTCAGCTGCAGCATCTCTAAATAAGATTATCTTCTCTTCAATATATATTGCATTGATTTCCTTTTTTCAATGCTCCCTAGCTGGTTCAGTGAGTTTTGTAATTTTATTACAACATAATCATGGGATTCAAAGTCATAATCTTGGAGACAGGCTTATGAAAGAAATAATAATGGCAAAAGAGGTGGGGAACATGCAGCTGGTCAACTCCAACCAAATCACATATTTTACAGAATGGCAATGCCAAGAAAATACTTTTTGAATCTGGAAACATGAAAGACAGCCTTAAGTCTGAAAAATACTGGGACATGCCTGAGTGGTACTTTTTTTATGTGTTCCAAATCAGGAGACACAAATGAATAAGATTAGAAATGTGCACCATTGTGAGGCAAAGCATCCTGGTTTCTCCCCAAGCGTTAACATGAATATTAGGAGGCCTGCTCTGGATTGCAGGTGATTGTAATTGGACCTCCCAGCCTGTGTCCGCAATTGGGCCTCCCTGCCTACACCATCCTTATCTCCTTCAAGGGCAGACTCAAGATGTGGCAACTGGCTAAACCTGGGGACCTATGTTCAGTTCTGTAACTAAGATGGGAGGGGGGAAGCACGTGGGCAACTAGAGAAGACGTGGGCAACTGTTTTGGCTCGGGGGCCACTTTGTGGGAGCAGAGGTTAGTGGAGGGCCACACCTTTTAAAATGATTGCATTCATTAGTTAACTTTGCATTTCAGAAAAGGTATAAATTGTATCATAAAAATCAATAAATATAAATTAAATAAAATAGTGGTCGTTTTATTCACTTTATTTATTGTGCTAATTTCATATCGTCTGTAGCTGCAAGCCCATTTAATTTTAGAATCAGTTTAATGAGACAAATGTACCCATTTATTAAACTCATTTTGAGTTTAATAAAACCGTAAAATTTAATCTTAAAGCTTTTTAGAATTTAAAGATTCCTCTGATACACCTCTGTAATGGTTTTAGGGTTAACTATTTTTTTACAAATTTTGGGACTGTTTTATCTTAATGGGAACTGCTTTTAATATTTTATGCCAATAAAAAGTATTTGTTGTTGTTGTTGACAAATGTACCCTATCACACTTTTCTACAATTTTTTTGAAATCAGGAGTGAGATTGCTTGTTGAGATTCTCATCACAGCCTGCAAGGTAATGTCTGTCAAAGAGCATCTATATTTACTCTTGTTGAGCTTCATGCAAGAAAAACTTTGCTCACAAATATATGTAGACCCAAATATAGAGAACATTTTCCCAGCAAATTTCTTCATACATGGAAATTTTTTCAGCAGACAAAGATTTGTAAAAGTCAACTAATGTCACAGCATTAAACATTTCTTTCACAGTGTGATCTGACTGCGTGTCAATAAGTTCAAGCTGCAGCTCCTCAGGTACTGTATCAATATCAGCAGTGATGGGATAAGAGAGCAAATTGAATTTAGGCTCAATTTTCTTGAAGTCCTGAAATCTTCTTGGCGGGCCGCAAAAAACTCTGTGGCGGGCCGCATGTGGCCCCCGGGCTGCAATTTGCCCACCCCTGTTCAAGAGGGTTCCATCAAGCAACCTCCCAGATTGGATTTGGGAGACCACCTGATACCAGATGGCAAAAGACAATAATTCAGCCACAGACAAGAGGGGAGACATGCTAACTTCATGATTTAACTAGGCTGTGGCTCAGACTATACTAAGCCCCATCGTGATGGACTACTACATAGCCAACACTTAAGCCTCTAGCTTGGACTCTGGTATTCTAATAGATGTGCCATCTAATACCAGACACAAATATATTAGATAAAGGTTAGCTTTTCTTATTGTCTTGCTGCAGGATTGTAGAGACTGTGTTGCCTAGTGATACCATATTTTCTTAAAGTATTTAATAAACCTTTACACATTTTAGCAAAATCTGGTTTCTTGTGTGCAGATAACCTTGAGGGCCCACAGTTCTGAGTGCTGCCTACTTGCCCAAGGGGTAGTGGCTCAGAAAGACCCAAGCTTGATTCCTTGACAACCATGAAAAAAATCAGTGTTTTTTGGATCCAGATACCAGGGAGCTGAAAAAAATCAGTATTCCTGGTTATTCAGGTCTCAAATACCGGCTTAGTATTCAGATTCCCCACCCCACCCCCACATTTCCATATAATTTAACTCCACTGTTCCCGATAGGGGAACTTTGTTGGGGGCTGGAGGAGCTGTTACATAAATTGCACCAAAATGGCAGCACAGCTAGTGGCACCTGTCCACTAAATAACCACCAAGTTTCAAGTGAACTGGACAGCTCTGGGCCTGGAATGACAGCCTTCATAGTGAAATGATGGTCCTTGAGAGTAGGAGTAGTGCTCTGCAACTGAAATGACAGGCCCTAGATTAGAACGATGGTCCCTGGAACCAGATAAACTGCTCTGGGATTAGAATGCCAAGAGCAGTTTATTTGGTTCCAGGGACAGTCATTCCATTCCAAGAAATGCCAGAAAAAATTGGGTCAGTCTAACTTCAGACAGCAACAATTGTTTGATAAGTACACATTTCTGACCTTAATAAGAAAATAATGGCTTTGTATATGATCAAAGTAGTATTGCAAATTAATATTATTATGGAATTTTTAATATAATCATAGCAATAGCATGAATTCTCTAGGTGACCAATTAGTGCACAAGTCCCTGATGCTTGTGGGAATATCTGTAATTACAAATCTCCAGTGAAATGTGAGTTTCCTAGCTTCCCAAGAATTAGAGATCAATGCATAGATATGGTATTCCTTGTCTCCAGCATGGAAATGCTCAATAGGAAAGCCTAGCCTTAACAAGCCTCTCCTTATAATTAATAAAGTGAACTGATATTAATCTGATAGCCAAGAAATTGAAGGGATGGGGTGGGATAAAGACCCTTGCCACAACTTCTGTATGTGAGTTTTATTTACTCACCCCTAGCTGCCTTGAAGACCTATTTGGAGTTAGAAGTAGTATGATTGCTGGGAAAGTGGGGGGAGGTTGCCTTTCCTAAACTGCTTAATTACTGGAGAGCATTAGCTGGGGTTGCTTCATGAAAGGACAGAGTTTGAGGGTGAGTGGGTGCCTTCTGGAGAGTGGTGTTTTTGTCTGGATCTGTTTTGGTCTTTTGTCTGGTCTGCTGCTCATTGAGCAAGGTCTGTTTTGACTGGGGCTGATTGCAGGCTGCATCCTCTGCTGTTGTTGCTGGGAGGCAGGGGCTGTGGGCCTCTAAATTGTCAGGCTCCTCCTAGGCAGAGGCTGAGCCAAAGGGCTCTTGGCCTGGGAACCCTGCATCCCTCTAGATACCTTTAAACCCCTAATCAGTTGAGGTTAAACCCCTAATCAGCCAGCCGGGGAGCAGGAGCTATCCAGTGTTTTGCAGAGAATTCCACATGTACAATTATCTACCCACTGGATGGAAACTGTGGGTGTGTGCTCGCTGCACGGAGCTCATGGCTCTCAGGGTGCAGGTTCATTCCCTTGAGGCTAGGGTTGCCAACCTGGAGAAGCAGAGGCAGAGAGGGAAATTTGGGGAAGAGATCCTCAGGGACTTATCAGAACAGTCCCACTCCCGTGCTGACAGCTCTTCTGTTGTTATGGAAAGTAAGAGTCTTGAGGTAAAAGGGCATCGTAGGGATGTGATGCCTTAGAAGGGACCCCTTCCTTGGGCAATGGACTGATACCCTCTTGTTCCGAGGATACCCCTGGGGGGTTGGGGGGAGGTGGGCTTCTGGTAGCAGGTTATTCAATCATTTGAAATATAGAGAGTGGGATCTGTGACAGGTGTTTTGACCGCATGGTGACTTGCCTGCCTATGGTGAAGATTGCAGACATCACACTACTGTCAACATAGGTTGGTTGATAGCGCTGGGGAGGAGTCAGCACACATGGTGCATGTTGGCACCAATGACACTGGGAAACGTAGTTGTGCAGTCCTGGAGGAAAAAATTAAGTTACTAGGCAGAAAGTTAAAGGTCATGACTCAGAGACGTTTTTAGAGGAATGGAAAGACTTGAAAGAATATTTAGAGCAATACTGGGATATGAAAAATAATATTTTACACTGTCTAACTACTGATTTTGGATGTTTAAAATAATATTAAGAAAAGAAGAAATAGTCCTTTTTAATGAATATATATTGAACGTTTGAAGTGGTAAGAATGGAAGCCAGATTACATATAACCAATATTTAGATAATATTTTTAAATGTTTAAAAAAATTTATAACTAAATGTTACCTGTTAAGAGATAATATTTCTAAATCTTTATAATCGCTGTTATATATATAATGGTTTAGGTGAGGTGGGAAGTCATGAAGAGTTTGAATTGTAATCAGAATACACAGTTATATAGAAAATGTGATAATGATGAAAATATTCTGAAGGTAATTGTGTAAAGTTTTAGATAAAAATTTTTTAAAAAGTTGTTTGTTTGTTTTTAAAAAAAAGAAAGTTAAAGGTCAGGACCTCAAAGGTAGCATTCTCAAAAGTGCTGCCAGTTCCACGCGGAGGGCCAGCTAGACAGGTACAGATCAGGAGTCTCAATGTGTGGATGAGAAAGTGGTGCTGGGAGGAAGGATTTAGATTTGTTAGGCACTGAGGAAACTTCTGGGACTAGCTGAACCTGTACAAAAGAGATGGGCTTCACTTGAACCCAAAGGGAACCAGGCTGCTGGTGACTAATGACAAAAAGATAACAGACAAGCTTTTAAACTAATTCCAGGGGGAAAGCTGTCAGGAGCTGGGGAGACTCCGGTTCAGGACAAGTCAGTCCAAGGAGATGATTGCATAAACATTCGGGGCAATATTGATAGGAGTGTAACAGAACTTGGGAGTGAGGGTAGGATGGCAACTGAGGACCATGTGTGACGACTACGGTGCCAAGGGAGGTGAGTGTTACTGGAGAGGGAAACACATTATAGGTGTCTATATGCCAATGCTAGAAGTCTTGCAGCCAAGATGGGGGAGCTGGAGTGCTTGGAGTTCAATGGCAATTTAGATATAGCATCTCAGAAATTTGTTGCCAGAGCATGTAGTGATGGCCACAGGAATAAACAGCTTTAAAGGGGGTTAGATTCATGGAGAATACGTCTATCAATGGCTACTAGCCATGGTGACTGAGGGGAACCTCCACCTTCAGAGACACTGAGCCTCTGAATCCCAGAGTCAGGTGGCAACATCAGGGGACGGCCTCGGGGTCTGTGCCCTGTTGTTGGCTGTCCAGAAGAACTGGTTGACCACTGTGTGAGACAGGATGCTGGACTAGATGGCCCACTAGTCTGATCCAACAGGGCTCTTATGTTTATATGATACATATCTAAGAAAAATAAATCCCTCTCCAATCAGGAATTGGAAGCTAAGTAAAAAGCAGCTTTGATGGGCCTGTTAGAACTAAATGTCCTGGAAAAACAATAACAGTTGTAGAAATATATACAACTCACAAAATACACAGCTCAGGTTCTTAGTTGTCACTCCCAGGGCCAAGTTACAGCACAGAATTCATGCTGCATCCCTCCACAAGGATGAGTGTAAGATGAGAGGTCATTGTGATGCTTCAGTAAACAAATATGAAAGTTAATGCATGAAAATCAAAGCCAAGAGGCGTCTGAACATGAAAAAGTTGCCTCACTCTTCCCAGAGCATATGGGGAATTTCACAACTGAGATGCCAAAGTATCCTTTCCATCAATGTAAATTCCAGTTTGATGACAAAATATAAAAACAGGAAGTAAGGTACAGAGTTGATTCAAAACAAGTGTGGAAGCCAGTGAGAACACAGAAATCAGTTTTAAAACTGAAATCAGACGTATTGCTGGTTTCTGCTCAAAGTTGCAGTATACTAAATCAGACCAATGGTCCAGCCAGCCCAGCAGTCTACTTTGAACAGCAACTGGTCTGAAGATCTTATTCACAAATTATTCCCTCTGCTCCTATCAGAAATCCTTCGACTTAGAGATGCCAGCCCCTGAACTTGGGAGCCTTTGACAAGTAAAGCACATGTTCTGCCACTAAACTATACCTCACACCTTAATATGGAAAAGCAGCTATGTGAAAAAGTGAACAATACACAAATGTGCTAAATCACGCTAGTCCTTTTAACAGGAAATACATACCAGTGGTAATAAGCAAAAATCCTATACCACATATACATTTTGAGATATAACCAAGCCCTCACATATACAGGAGTTATGGACTGACCCAAATTTCTTCACATTTTGTGGAAGAAATATCCATCACCAGAAAATGTACACACTGTACAGTATTCACGCTTCCATAAAAATAACTTATTTACTGACAAAAACTGGTTGAAGTTACAAAATCAGAAGTCGTTTTGTGTCTTCATTAATTTAGGTAAGAGTGAAGCTATGCACGCTAAAGATAACAAATTTCATTCTTTTAAGTTCAAAGAATTATTTTCCTTTTATTAACCCAGTTCACATCTATATACTAATAGCCAAGTTGCCCCCTCTGTGCAAATATCTAAATCCCTGCAGAGGGGGCACTTGGGGGGCAGAGAAATTTTTCTGCACATGTGGGACTCCCCACGTGTGCAGAAAAATCTAAAACGTTTTAAAAAACATTCGGGGATATTTAAATCCCCCCAAAAGTAAAAGAGCATTCCCTGCGCATGCGCGGTGACCGCTCAGGGAACTTTGGCAGCCCGGCGGTTGGGAGGCATCCAAGCCTTGCTGCTGGTACCGGGGGATGGGAGGGAAATTGGCGGGCCCGGCAAGAGCCGCTCAAGCCTGCTGGTGCCCGGGGGGGGGGGGGAGGCTTACCTGTGGGGACGTTCTCCTCCACCATGTGGAGCTCCCCTGCCCCCACGAGTATCACGGGTAACCACCTCTTGTAATGTCTAATTTGCAAAGGAACTACTTTCCTGTGGTGAGATGTGACTCTGCAGCTGTCTAGCAGAAAACAGAAGGTGCTACCAGGCCTGACCAGTATTTGAGAACACCTGGTAATGCTACACACTGTAAATTACAGCATAGTAAATAAGAGTTTCAGAGGAGTAGTTTAAAAGGATTTATCTCCATCCCTTTTGTTCTTGGGAACAAAGATGAAGCTCACTTTCATCAAACCACTACAAACACACATTTACATAGTAGTTTTGAAGAGGGTCTGATACACAAACACATGAAGCTGCTCCTACTGAGCCATACCACCAGTATGCATCCTATACTTCAGTGTGGATTACCGAGAGGCAGCAAAAGATCTTTCCTAACATGAAGTCCTTTACCTGCAGACAGCAGAGACTTCAGCAACTGAATGACTACTGAGAACTATGCAGTTTTTGCAGGAAAATTCATAGCAGTGGTACTATAAAGACAGTAGCTTTTCTCTCCAAGTGTCTAGTGCATCACTTCCCTTCACTTACATCTTTGCACTCTCTCTTTTCAATGATACTCCAATATAACCCCTTGCGGGCAAAAAAAGAAAAAAACGACCTAAATTTTAAAATGTACTGCATCAAAGGAAAGATCTAACCCAGCCTTTGGCAATGGTGCACCAATTTCTACTTGCAGGAAGATTTTTCTTAAACACAGGAGAGCACTGGAAAATGCAATTGCCCCACCTGCAGTCTAAAGGGGGTAAAGTCCATTTTTCTTGCATGTGTGAACTCTTCTGTAAAAGATCAAGCTGCACGTAAATCAATCCGGATCAAGTTTCATTATTAAAAAAAATTATCTTAGGGCCGGTTCCTTGTATTTCTTTCTGCTATGGATCGCCTAAAAGGCCCTTGAAGAGGCAGCCTGATGCATGCTTCCTCAAAAGCCAGCCCCGCTGGCATCAACGCGGGAAGCGACCGCAGCCTTAAAGGGCAACGCGTTTGCTTTGAAGCCAGTCTCACCGAGGTCAGCGGCACTTCCCCCCAAAACGCAAATGAGCAGGGGATGAACTGTAAGAGATGAAGGGGAGGAGGAGGCTTTAACTACCAACCTCAGGCAAGGCCACTCAAATTCTCATTTTACAGGGCGAGCAAGGAGCAGAGCAAGAAGGAAAACCGATTTCCTCGAGAGGCGGGGGGAGCGCGCCATGCCAAGCACCAGACTTATCCGGGAGAAAGCCCCACTGGACTCCGAGGACTTCCAGGCGAAAAAGAAGCGCAGCGAGCTGCCTGCCCCACTCCGCCCCTGACGAAGCTGCTTCGGCCTCCACCGCAGAAGGGGGAATCAGGACTTCCCGCACGCGCGCACACCCCGCGTCCGGTGGAAGGAAGGAAACGCGCTTTGCAGCAGCAGCGCCCCCCACCGGCCTCCTTCAGCCGTCACCTGGCGGGGCGGGGTCCACCCGCCACCGAGCCCTCCGCCCAGCTCCTCAGTACCTCTCGAAGACCTGCCGCAAGGCGAAGAGGCCGACCGCTAACGGGAAGGCGCCCAGGACGTGGGCGGCGCGGGGGTAGACCTCTTCGTCGCCGGCACCTTCTCGCTCCAAATCGGCCCAGGTCACGTTGGCGGGGAGCCAGAAGCGCTCGTTCCACAGCCAGCCCCACAGCACCGCGCCCGCCGCCGCCATCGCCGCCGCCATCTTCCGCCCCCGCCCCTACCGGGCCGCTACTGCCACTGACTCCTTCAGCCGCCAAACCAGGGGGAAAGTAGCTGCCGCCGGGAAAAAGGGGGCGGAGTAAGCTGGCGGGAAGGCAAGGCCCTGAATCCACGCCCATAAGCGCGGAGTGGACACGCCCCACGAACTCTTGCTTCTTGGTTTCTTCGGAAACCGTTAGGAGCTCTACGCATGCGCTCTCTCGGCCGCGGCGGCTGGGCTCCCTCTTCGTCTCTCCGAAAGAACGTGCCTACGTCACGAGGCCGTGGAGAAGGCGGGGGAGAGTCCTGTTCAGTGTTCCCTCTAAGCTGAGTTAGTGTGAGCTAGCTCACAGTTTTTTAACTTCTGACTCACATATTTTTGTCTTAGCTCAGGAAGGATGGCTCCAAAGCAAACTACTTTATGCAGTAGTCAAATCACTCACTCACAACTTTAATGCCAGTAGCTCACAAATTAGAATTTTTGCTCACAAGACTCCACAGCTTAGAGGGAACATTGGTCCTGTTTGGGGGGGGGGGTTTACTGTTGGGGTTAACACGAGGAAGAAAGGGACTGGAAATAATTATTCTAGCTGTGTATTGTTTTTATTTTGACATATTGGTAGCCGCCCTCAGTCCCTTTTGGGGAAAAGGGAGAGAGAAAGAGAGAATAAAGGAGTAACAGTCGGCTACCCACCACCAGATAAGGACAGGCATGCTGCAAACAAAAGCCAGCAAGTGACAAGAGGGCCAGGTGCACGTAGTCCTGTAGGGCCGTACTGAGGGTTGAAAGGGTGTGGGAGAGGACAGAAGAGGAACCAGTACTTACAGGCCCCAGGAGAGGGAAGTTTTTCCCCCCTTGGTAGGGTATTTCCAAACTGTTTCCTGCTGCTATCATTCTTCAGGGAGTCCTACCTAATAATAAATGGAGAACTAATATAGAAGAGTGGGCGGTGGTGGCGGCTCAAGTGGTTAAGACGCTGAACTGCATACCGGAAGGTCGGTAGCTCAGCAGTTCGAGACCTCTGCGTGCTGCATGACGGAGTGAGCTCCTGTCTCCTCTCCCAGCTCCTGCCAACCTAGCAGTTCGAAAGCAAGAAATTGCAAGTAGATAAACAGGTACCGCTTTGGTGGGAAGGTAACAGCGTTCCATACACCTTGCATCTAGTCATGCCAGACACATGACCATGGAAACGTCTTTGGACAGCGCTGGCTCTTCGGCTTGGAAACGGAGATGAGCACCGCATCCCTAGAGTTGTATTCGGCTGGCTTTCGAGCAAGAGAAACCTTTACTAATATAGAAGAGTTCAGTGGTAACTAGATGCTCGGTCCTGAATCTCCCATCTGTGAAGTAAATGTGTAGCATTAAGCTTCTCAAAGGCACAGTAAGAGTGCTAGTCTTCGTTTGTCAACTTCATGTGGATTCTTGAAAAATACAGAACTTTAAAAGTACATTAGTTTTTATATACATTTGGTTTCCTACTGGGCTTTTTTTGTAGAAGAAGCCCAGCAGGAACCTATTAGCATAATAGGGCACACACAATAGCAGAAACTCATTAGCCTATTAGGCCACACCCTCGACAGCACAGTTCATTAGCATATTAGGCGGGGGGCTGGGAAAGCACAAGGCAAGCATGGAAGCTTGCCTCTTTCCCCCCTGAGCTTCTCCGCCCCGCTTCAGCACCGCCTTTCTAGTCTCCAACACACACACACCCCAAACCAGACAACCAAGGAAAGGCGCTGCTGAAGATCCCAGGCACTTCAACATTGCCTTTCTAGCCTCCTACCCCCTCCCCCCCCCACCACCACCACCACATGGCAGGGGAAAGGCGGTGCTGAAGTGGCTGGGATCTGAAAGATCCCAGGGACTTCAGCATTGCCTTTCTAGTCTCCTACCCCCCTCCGAAAGATTGGGAAGGGAAGGAGGCATGTTTGCCTGCCCTCAGTCTCTCCAGCCAGCCCGCCACAGCAGGCAGGCTGGGGAGATCCAGGACAGCCAGGCAAACATGCCCCATTCCTTCCTTGAGCCTCTTCGCTTTTGCAGAGAGACTCAGGGAAGTGCCGGGGGAGGGCATGGGTAAATGCCTTTCTCTCTCTTCCTCACATCAGGAATGGAAAGGGAGGCATTTTCAACATGCCTGGGTTCCCCTCCTGATTTTCTTGCACCTGGAGAAGATCAGGAGGGGAACCCAGGCATGTCTGCATGCCTGTCCTCTTTCCCCAGGCTGCCCGCCACAGTGAACAGGGTGGTGAAAGGAAGTCAGGCATGCACACATGCCCCTTTCTTCCCTGAACCTCTCCGCTATTGTGGAGAGACTCAGGAAAGTGCAAGGGGGCATGGTTAAATGCCTTTCTCTCCCTCCCCCAGATCGGAGAGGGAAAGAAAGGCATTTTCAACGTGCCTGGGTTCCCTGCCTGCCCTTTCCCAGCTGCAACATGTCAGCTAGAGAAGAGAAGACAGAGAGAGGCTTTTCCTTGTCAATTTCACTCTCAGCTGACTGGCAGGGAGAGAAATTGACAAGGAAATCCTGAGGGGCTCCCTGTGTAACCTGGGGAGGGCAGTGTGCTCTGTAACCAGGCATGCCAGAGGTTTTGGTTGTAGGCGTGGCCAATTCAGGAGCCAGCCGGTCCTCCATTCCTGTGCACTCCTGCTCAAAAATAGCCCTGGTTTCCTATGTAAATCCATGCTCATTTAACTGCACCTGCAGAAAATTCAACACAGCACAGTCAAGGCACCACAAATCAGGATCAATGCTCCCTCTAGGCTAAGGAGTCTTGTGAGCAAAAATTCTACTTTGTGAGCCGCTGGCATTAACGTTGTGAGTGAGTGATTTGGCTACTGCATAAATTAGTTTGCTCTGGAGCCATCCTTCCTGAGCTAGAACAAAAACGGTGAGCTAGCTCATACTAACTCAGCTTAGAGGGAACACTGGTCAGGATTATGAGAAACCTTTTTTAAAAATTCTTTAGAATAGACACTCAGGAGGGCTTTGGAGAGCAGACACAAACCCGCAACAAGAGGAAATGGATGCTTAGCGGGTCACAGCCCTGTAGCAATTTGAAATAAAAAGAACTCAAGGTAAAACCCTCAAATTGAGCAACAGTGATGGTAGAGCACTCTGAGCTTCACATCACTCACTCTTTTTTTCTAAGCAGGTCTTTAAGCTCAGCTTCAGCCTGTGGCTAAGTGAAAGTAGTCACACCTGTTGTAAGGAAGGTGTGTTGCTTTCCACCTGTTGGGCTGCAGAGAAGAGAGGGACTCTACTTAAGCAAGAGGCAGAAATGGTTAAACAGTAGCTTGATGTGCTTTGCTTATGCAAAAGAACAAAACCCAAAACACAGTAATGTGATGTATCTTAAAATCCTAAGAAATGTTTTAAGGTCTTAAAAGCTTAAATTGGACCAACCAAAGTAGTAGTAATAATAATACTAATACTGAGAAAGTGTTTGCGTGCTGCCAAGCCAGAACTCCTGTTTCTGGCAGTTTTGTATCAGCCAGCAGGTATACCTGCAATCTTACTTGCAGAGATGCCACATGTATTCCCCAGTACCACTGCCTAGGCACAGTGTGCCCACTTAACATACATTTTCTCCTTAACACGAGATCTGATTACACTGCAAATATTTAACAGTCCTCCAAATGCCTGCTTCTCTGCTCTCAACAGCTGCTGGTAACCAGGTGCCTGGCAACATGACATCCTGGATCAGGTGCTTCAGGATGTGGCAGGCTGGCTCAGGCTGAGGCGATTGAAATTGAATCCAATGAAGACGGAGGTCCTGTGCCTGAGCCAGGGCAGGCCAGGGGGAGGGGTCCTGCTGCCGGCCTTCGGGGGGGCACCATTGGTGCCAGCGTCGAGGGTCCGGAGTTTGGGAGTGCTCCTGGATGCCTCCCTAACCATGAAGGCCCAGGTAGCAGCCACTGCCAAGGCAGCCTTTTATCATCTACGGCTGATTAGGCAGTTGGTTCCCTTCCTCGAACCCAATGACCTGGTGACAGCGATCCACGCAATGGTCACCTCGAGATTAGACTACTGTAACGCTCTCTACATGGGGCTACCCTTGTCTTAGCTCCAGAGGCTGCAGCTAGTGCAGAATGCCGCGGCCAGGTTGCTGATGGGCCTCTTGGTGCGAGACCACATCCAGCCTATGCTGAGGTCGCTGCACTGGCTGCCTATAGCATACCGGATCCGGCTCAAGGTGCTGGTTTTAATCTTTAAAGCCCTATATGGTCAGGGACCTGCCTACCTAAGGGACCGCCTTTTCTCGTACATACCCCAGAGAGCACTGCAGTCAGGCATTCAACACGACCTGGCCCTAGAGAGGCCAGGTTGGTGACCACCCAGACCAGGGCCTTCTCGGTGGCGGCTCCTCACTGGTGGAATGAGCTCCAGGAGGACATCAGGGCCCTGCAAGACCTTTTGCAGTTCCACAGGGCCTGCAAAGCGGAGCTCTTCCGCCAGGCCTTTAATTAGGAGCTGCCACCAGGAGAAATGGCCACTGGATAAGGCCACTGGTTGGAATCACTGGCCCAATACATCTGCTGGTGGAAGCCTCCTGGCCGAGGATACTTAGGCTGCCGCTCCCGGTGTTAGATTACTGTATTGCCGCCATCTTTTGTGGTTTTATACTGTCTATTTATGTGGATCCAATTTTTAACTTCTGTAGTCTGTTGATTTTAAGTGTTGTTAGCCGCCTTAAGCCAGCTATGCTGGTTAGGCGGGATATAAATCTAACCAAATATATAAATAAATAAATGTATAATCAGTAGGCAATGATACTCAGCTCTATATATCCTTAACCAAGTCTCCTGGTGATACAGTAGAGGTCCTAAATTGCACCCTAGCTTCTGTGGTAAATCGGCTAAGAGGGGACAAACTGAAACCGTGATAAAGAGAGCTATAATGTTGGTGGAGAAGACAGAGATCTTGAAGGACATTGTTCTCCCCACTTTTGATGGAGTTCAGCTGTGTCAGAATCTGCTGATTCAGACATAGTAATCTCTATTCTTACAGTTGTACCTTCCCTTTTGAATGCTGTTCTATTGTAAGCTATTGCCAATTATGTATTCTCATTTTATGGTTGTAACTGCTATGCTGTAGTGCTTAACCAGGCCTGGAGTTTGTAACAGCTAAAGCGGGAGGGTGACACCTGCATGGTATGGGAACAAAGGGCCTCTCACACCGCGGCCTCCGCATTCCATCTGCCCCGGCTGGGACTTCGAGGGAGGATGCGTCTCATCTCTTATCACATGCAAAAGCCTTGAGGCCATTGATTGTTATGTGAACTGGTAACATCTGAGGGGTCTGGTTTGGGAAGGGAATTTACAGCTTGACACCTCACTTTCTTTCCTGTGAGAACCAAACGGTCAGGATCCCGTTTTGCCCGCCAATTTTCCCCTATAGTGATTGGCTACCTATGGGTAATTCAAACTCCTTGGAATGGTATAATAGACCTGTATAATAGAGCGGTTCCTGGACAGCTGGGGCCACCTCTACCCCACCAAGAGGGAGCGGATTGGCTACATAGGGTCCAAGCTGAAGGACACCGCCAGCGATTGGTATGTGAGCCTGCACGATGCCCCCAGCCCTGAGCTACGTTCGCTGAACAACTTTATGTGGGCTCTCCGACACCAGTACGAGGACCCCCTGGGGGAAGAGAAAGCCCGGAACCAACTGCGGAAGCTGTTCCAGGGGAGGTCCACGGTGAGGGACTACACTGACAAGTTCCGGCGCGTCGCCGCCAAGATCCGCGGCTGGCCCCAAGAACTTTTCATAGAAAAGTACCGCGAGGGTCTCAACCCCGAAATATACGAAGCCGTCCTGCTAGGGGGTCGACCGGGAACACTGGCCACCTGGATGAGGGCAGCCGCAGACGTGGAAGAAAGATTCACCCTCATCAAGATGGGGACGCCAGCTACAGCCGCCAGCAAAGCCGTGCCAAGAGCGAAGCCAAAGCCCAGTGTGCAAGACATCCGAGATGCCCGCTTCAGGCAAGGGTTGTGCATGAAATGTGGGGAGAGTGGCCACTTCGCCTCAGCGTGCCCCAGGGGAGGAGGGAAGGGCCCGAAGACCTCTACCCCGGTGGCCGGGAGCACTCCTAGTAGGGGGAAAACCCCATTCAAACCCCGGGCGCTGCAACTGGAAGGTGCCACGAGCGAACAAGGGGAGCTGGAGCTGATGGAAACGCAGATGTCGGGAAACTCCAACGGCCTGCAGTGAGCGGCGCAGAACTGCAGGTCCCCTGCCAAGAAGCGCCATCTCCGGTGAGCATCCCTGGCCCCCTATTATATATGGTAGTGACTGTAATGACCCCGGGGACGGGCACTCACATGCGGGTCCGTGCCCTAATTGACTCTGGGTGTGCTCGGGACTTAATTAGCCCTTTGGTGGTGGAAGGGTTGGGACCAAAAGTCACCCCGCTGGCCGAGCCCCTAAAATTCACGCAAATGGATGGGTCAGAGATGAAAGAAGAGTGTGTAGCTGAAACTGAGGGCTTGATTTTGGGGACGGGGGAGCATTGGGAGAAGCGAGCTTTTGTCATCACCCCAAATGCCCAATTCCCCATGGTGCTGGGGAGCCCCTGGCTGAGCTCGCATGACCCCTACATCAAATGGAGTGAAGGGAAGATCTCCTGGGTGGACGACAGGTGCCTGACGCACAAATGGGACTCTGAGTGGGGACCGGGACCACCAAACCCCCCTCGACCGGCTGCCCTCGCCCCCTCCACGGTTCCCCGTGAGTATAGAAACCTGATGGAGGTCTTCAGTGAGACCGAGGCGGACGAGCTACCCCCCCACAGACTGTCAGATTGTGCCATAGAGCTGATTCCTGGCGAGAAACTCCCCAAAGGAAAGCTTTACTCCATGAGCCCTCTAGAGCGGGAGGAACTACGGAAGTTTTTAGACAAGAACTTGGAGCGCGGTTTGATCCGCCCTGCTAAATCCCCCTTCGCCGCCCCTGTTTTGTTCCGGAAAAAGAAAGACGGGGGACTGCGCTTGTGCACGGACTACAGGGGACTGAATGCGATCTCCACTTCTAACGCCTACCCCCTCCCCTTGATAAAAGACTTGCTAACTGAAGCGGCCAAGGGAAAAGTGTTCACTAAGCTGGATCTCTGGGACGCTTATTTCCGGGTGCGCATAAGGGAGGGGGATGAATTCAAGACCGCTTTCAACACTCCTTTGGGACAGTTTGAATACCTCGTGATGCCGTTCGGTTTGAGTGGCGCTCCGGGGGTCTTTATGAGCTTGATTAATGAAGTGTTGCACAAGCATTTATTCAAGGGGGTGTTATGTTACATAGATGATATCTTGATCTACTCTGCTGATAAGAAAGAGCACGTGAAATTAGTCCGGGAAGTCCTTTCCACCCTGTTAAAAAACCAACTGTATGTCAAACTGTCTAAGTGCGAGTTCCACCGCGAGTCGGTAGACTTCCTAGGGTATCGCATTTCGCAGAGGGGTTTAGAGATGGACCCGGCAAAAGTGGAGGTGGTGGTCCAATGGGAAGCCCCCCGAACGAGAAAGCAGTTGCAGAGTCTCTTGGGATTTTGTAATTTCTATCAAACCTTCATAAAGGACTTTGCCACGGTTACCCTTCCCCTGACAGATTTGCTAAAAACCAAGGGGAGGGGTTCGGAAGCCGGGAAGCCCGGGGAGAGAATTGCCTGGAATGGGGAGTGCCAGAGGGCGTTCGAGACTTTGAAAACCCTTTTTACCTCTGAGCCCATTTTGGCTCACCCAGACGAGACCAAAGAGTTCATAGTCCATGTAGACGCGTCCGATGTGGCAATGGGGGGGCCGTTTTGCAGAAGGGATCGGATGAGAAACTACACCCCCTTGCGTATATTTCCAAAAAGTTTAATGACACGGAAAGAAACTGGTCAGTTTGGGATAAAGAAGCCGCGGCTATCCGGCTGGCCCTCACTACGTGGCGGCATTGGCTAGAGGGGGCGCAAACCCCGTTTGAAATTTGGACTGATCATAAAAACCTGGAAGCATTGCGCACTCAGAGATCGCTAAATGCGAAACAACTTCGGTGGGCTGATTTCTTCTCAAAATTTAATTTTGTGTTAAAACACTTCCCTGGAAAGGCCAACTCATTAGCAGACGCGCTCTCCCGGTTGCCCCAACATGAAAGCCTAAAGGAAGAGGTGTTCGACTCCATGTTCTCCCCCCAGCAGCTGGGAGGGGCGGTAACCACCAGAAGCCAGAGCAAACGAACTCAAGTAGAAGCCGAGGCGTGTGAGTGGGGGGAAGAGTATTCACCCGAGGAGATCGAGGAACTAGAGACAGTGACTGAGTGTTCTCTGGGTGAAAATCGGTGTTGGTACCATGGAGATAAATTGGTGGTACCGCAAATTAAGCGAAAGGACATTTTATTAGCCTGTCATTCCTCCAAACTGGCTGGGCACTTTGGGTTTCTGAAAACGCTTAACCTAATTCAACGTCAGTTTTGGTGGCCGCGCATGCGCCGGGATGTTTCAGACTTTGTCTCGGCTTGCCAGACTTGCTTGATGTGCAAAAAGAGGGGAGGAAAGGTCCCGGGACTCCTGCATCCCCTGCCTACTCCTTCTCGCCCTTGGGAGGCGATAGCTATGGACTTCATAACTAACCTGCCGCCCTCAAAGGGGAAAACGGTAATTTGGGTGGTGGTAGACACGTTTTCGAAGCAAGCCCATTTCACCCCTTTCAAGCAACTACCGACGGCCAAGGGGATGGCCAAAGCATTTTTCAACCAGGTGATAAAATTACACGCTTTTCCTAAACGGGTGGTATCCGACAGGGGCAGTCAATTCGTTGCCAACTTCTGGCGGGAGCTTTTGAAACTGATGGACATAGAGCCAGCCCTAAGTTCGGGTTACCATCCAGAAACTGATGGACAGTCCGAACAAACTAATCAAATTTTGGAACAATTCTTACGATGCTACACCAATTACAACCAGGATAATTGGGTGGACTTATTGCCGTTTGCAGAATATAGCTATAACAATGCAGTGCACTCTTCTACCGGTGTCTCCCCCTTCATGGCCGTGGGGGGCTTTGAGGGAAAGCCTTTGCCTACCATTGAAAATGTGTCCGATGCTTCCCCTACGGACTTCAAGAGTTGGTGGGCGACCTTACAAGAATCATGGCCACTAATAGCCAAGGCTTTAGACCAAGCGAAGGAGGACTACAAGAAATATGCGGATCGTGGCCGAGCTGAGGGTTGGGATCTCCAGCCTGGGGACTCTGTTTATCTATCCACAAAAAATATACATGGCTTGCAACCCAGCAGAAAATTGGGGTGGAAATATGTGGGGCCCTATAAAGTGTTGCGAAAAATTTCAGATGTGTCTTTTGAATTAGAGCTGCCCAAGTCACTGAGTTCTGTGCACCCTGTTTTTCATTTCAGCTTACTAAAGAAGAATCCTGGGCCGAATGCATGGCATCCAGTTCCTCCTCCACTGATGAAGGGGGGGGCACCACATTTTGAGATAACTGAGATTCTTGATTCTAGAATACGTAGGGGCCGCTGGTATTATCTAGTTAGATGGCTTGATTTTGGTCCTGAGCATAATGAGTGGATTCGTTCTGAACATGTGCATGCTCCTAAATTAATTAAAGCTTTCCATAAAAAGTCTCCTGACAAGCCCGGGTGAGGGTAATTATCGGGGGGCCAGTGTGTCAGAATCTGCTGATTCAGACATAGTAATCTCTATTCTTACAGTTGTACCTTCCCTTTTGAATGCTGTTCTATTGTAAGCTATTGCCAATTATGTATTCTCATTTTATGGTTGTAACTGCTATGCTGTAGTGCTTAACCAGGCCTGGAGTTTGTAACAGCTAAAGCGGGAGGGTGACACCTGCATGGTATGGGAACAAAGGGCCTCTCACACCGCGGCCTCCGCATTCCATCTGCCCCGGCTGGGACTTCGAGGGAGGATGCGTCTCATCTCTTATCACATGCAAAAGCCTTGAGGCCATTGATTGTTATGTGAACTGGTAACATCTGAGGGGTCTGGTTTGGGAAGGGAATTTACAGCTTGACACCTCACTTTCTTTCCTGTGAGAACCAAACGGTCAGGATCCCGTTTTGCCCGCCAATTTTCCCCTATAGTGATTGGCTACCTATGGGTAATTCAAACTCCTTGGAATGGTATAATAGACCTGCCTGTATTATCTGTCTCATCTCTGACAATAATCCGAGAAGCTGTACTAATGTAGAGATTGGAAATAAAGAACTCTGGTTTACCAACCAAGATCTGATCCTTGACTACTTTGTGCAGAACTCTCACAAGCTGACCCTTGCTGACTCGATTAAGAACCTTGTGGTTATAGTGGCCTCTGTGTTACAACTGGAGAAACAAGTTAATGCAGCTGCAAAAAACAGCATCCTCCCAACTCAGCCTAGCCCATAAGATGGCCCCTTACCTTGATACAGTTGATCTGGCCACCTGAATCCATGCCACCGTGACATTGAGGTTAGATTACTGTAATGCACTGTACATTGGTCTCCCCTCAAAATCAATTCAGAAACTCCAGTTGGTGCAGAATCCTGCAGCTTGGCTGTTATTGGGAGTTCGACTGAGCACACATATTACTGCCATTCTATAGTCACTCCACTGGCTGCCCATCAGTTAATGGGCTCAGTGTAAGGTATTGGCTATCATGTACAAAGCCCTTCATGGCCTTGGACCCTCACATCTGTGAGAATGCCTCTCCTCCTATGCACTGCCATGACAGCTTTGCTCATCTGACAAATCTGCAAATGGGCAAAATCAACAACTGCCCGTACCCATGCCTTCTCTGTTGTGGCCCCCACCTTGTGGAATGGTCTGCTTGAGGACATCAGGAAGGCTCCCGCTCCCCTGGCTTTCACAAACTATGCAAAACTGAATTATTCAAGAGACCATTTCTGCACAGGCAATAGAGTTACACTATGCTAAACAATTCACGAAGTTATTTAGATAACATACTAGGGACTGTGGTCTATACTACTGTGGTTTATTCTACTGTGTTTAGCTTACTGGAACTAGGATCCTACTGTGTAATGTTTGTATCATTTAATGTGTCGTGTTAAGACTTATGCTTTGTTTCCATTCTGTTTTTAGATTTCTAAATAGTTCTACAACCCTAATCCTATTGCATTGTTTACTGAATGCCCCATCCTGTCGATTTTATTGGCTCACTCTGTGTGATCCACCTTGAGTCCAAGTGAGAAAGGTGAACTATAAATTATATAAATAAAATAATCAGGTCCCTCAGTAAAAGCTTCAAGGCTAAGGTGTAGAAAATCAGTTAGAGTATTTCTCTCACCCCAGCCCTATTCACAACTTGCAGTGAACACTCTAACTTTTATATATATATACATATACATATGTATATAAATGTTGCCAAATTGCCACCAAAACACCCTGTAGAAAGGAATAAGAATAATTCATCACCAACACTACCACCACCATTGTATGGCAGTGTGTGTTAATATAGCCAGGAGAGCCTAAGATTTTCTGGCAGCCAAAAGTTCTAGCTCTTTTAGTGTTATGCACCACGAGGTGGTGAGCTAGAGTTGTTTTTAAGGCAAGAGACATTTCAGAGGTTTGCCATTGCCTGCCTCTGCATCACACCCCAGTTATTCCTTGGAGATCACCCACCCAAATACTAGCTTGGGCCAACCGTGCAGAGCTTCCGAGATCTGATGGGACCAGGCTAACCCGGGCTATCCAGGTCAGGGCCCTGTAGAATAAGTCTTATATGCCTTCCTGTATGCAGCAAGCGAAGATGCCTTCCACACCCATCCCAAATAAAGCCCATGCCATAACTGTTGCCATACAGGCAACCCCAGAGAGGGGGTATCACCAGGACAAGGCTGTTTTAAGGAGTGTAATTGGTGCATGGGGGAATGCTGGGAGATGCAGTTTGGTACATATACAGGCAACAGAGCATGAAGGACTTTTAACAGTTATCAGACAGTTTATACTCCAGCTGTCTCATAGATGCCTTCAAAGCCTGAAATCTTGGTCTGGCTGCCACAGAATCACTGTGCAATCAGGAACCTAGTGACAAAATGCTTTGTTGCCATTTCCTGCGGAGTTATTTATTATGCTTCCGTAATAACCAGAAATTGTACAAACCAGCCTGAAAACGATACACAATGCCGTGCCAGGAAGCTGACAAATTATTTGAGGAAACCCAATATGGGGGCAGCTTACATCATGGTTCACCACTGCATTTTCTCACATGGTTTAGAAAATGGGGGTGGTATAAAGGGGGTATGAGGGTCTCACATGGTTCTGGTGATTTTTGTCCAGTTTCCATTGGCGCTGAATTATCCATTTGCTGTCTCATCTGTGGGTTGCCTCAGGGTACAGTATTTACACACATGCTCTTTAATATTTATGTGAAGCTGCTAAATGAGATCATCCAGAGCTTTGGTGTTCAGTGTTACCAGTATACTGATGACACCAAGCTCTATATTTCTGGAACTTAGTCCCCCAAGAAGCTGCTGTTTTGGTCCTGAGGCTATGGTCAAGTGGTTAAGACAGAACAACCTGAAGTTTAATTCAGACCAAAGGGGAAGAATGTTTGTTGGTAAGGCTGATGGTCTGGTGCTGGAGGGGAATGACCAACTGACCTTGGTTGGGGCAGGAATGTTATTTGCAGAGCATGTGAAAAGTGTTGGGTGCTTCGTAGTGCTCTTATGCTCAGGGCAGCCAAGAGTGCTGCGTGGCATTATCAGGCAGCAGCAGAAATCAGAGAAGCAAGGGAGACCGGAGGAAGATAAAATTCCACTGGCTCCTTAAGTGGCTGGGAGAGCAACGGAGTTTGGAACTGTGGCACTGTGGTAAAGCAAGAAGGGAGGCAAAGATGGGAGGCAGAGAAGGGAGGCAGAGACCTGATGCCACAGTGACAGCCCTTGTGTTTGGTTGCCCCTCCATATCTCACTGTCTCTTCCCATCTGGTGTCTGTGCAGCCATCCATCCATTTTTCCATCCATCCATCTGTCCATCCTTGGAGCTGTGCCTCTGCAGCATGAGCTCCCTTTCCTGTCATGCAGCCAGCGCACCGAGACCATCAGCATGACTGACTCATGAGGCTCACCTACGAGCACTGTGCCTGCTCACTGTGTAGGGTTGCAAATCCGGATTGGAAAATTTCTGGAGGTTTAGGGGTAGAGCCTGGGAAGGGCAAGGCTTATAGAGGGGAAAGACCTCAGCAGGTTATCATGCAGTAGAGTCCAGCCTCCAGAGCATCCATTTTCTCTGAGCTCTGTCATCTGGAGATCAGTTCTAATCCTGGGAGACTTCCAGGCCCCACCTGGAAGCTGGCAACCCTATTGTTGTGCTTGCAGTGACTCCCGTGCCTGCTCATTTGACTACTGCACTGGAAGGCCAGTGAGCTCCCCAGTTACCTGCCTGCTCACGGCGCCAGTGGCATGTGCCTCACTACACCAGTGAGTGTTCCACCCCCTCACCATGCTGGTGGCACACCCCATTCAGGGTTTGGGATGCCTATCACAGTGGCAGCTCACACTACCTTGCCTGTGGGGGCTTGACCATCCCTTGCTTTGTAGGAAAGGGGCAATGGCAGTGAGCCCGGGCTCCCAGAATCCCTAGTTTCTTTCCCGGTGCTTCTGGACCCAGTCTTATCAACGTTCTGTTTCACACTGTTGCTAACATTGCCTTTTATCAATCACATCTTGTTCACTTCTAGAAGAGAAGTGATGTCATACTTTGGCTATGCTCATCCATGCTTCTAGAACCTCATTGCTGGGCTACTGTAATGTACTTGTTTTGGGGCTGCCCTTAAAGACAACTCAGAATCTTCAACTTGAGCAAAATGCTGACCCCTTGCTGTCTTGGGTTAACTTGATGAGAAAACATTACAGTGCTGAAGGACCACCTCTCCTTATAGGAACCTGTTGTACCAGTTGCATTCCTTAAACCAGCTACTACTCACTTGCAATCTTTTGGGGTTGTTTTAATCTTTTGCACTGCTAGAGCCCGCACGCGGGGAGGGCGGGATATAAATACGAAAAATAAATAAAAAAATAAATAAATAAATAAATAGAGCCCAGGCCTTCTGAGTTGCTGTATTGATTTTATGAGAGGGCTTAATGGAGGAAGTAGGGAGGGCTCCTTTATTGCTGGTTTTCTGCCAAATGGTCAAAGTTCTTCTGTTCTCCAGGGCCTTCTACTGGTGGTTTTAATATCATTAGTATCTTCAGTATAAATGGTAATATTGGTAATAATGGTAATGATTGCCTGTTAAGTTGGCATTATAAAACATGTCCTTTTCTAATACATGTTGTGTGGTAGAAGTTGGAGATCTTATCAAGTGATAACAATTCCTCAAACATTTGCATGGATTAGTCATCTGCATTAGTAATTTGTGGTCAAGGACAACGAGTAGGGAAATACTCCTTCAAGCTGTAAAGTCCTGTGACTGTAGTTTTCTTTAAGAAATGGGTCATCTCCCTTGCTTCCCCTCCCCCCATTTTCGGATGACACAATACTAAGTGTCCGGAAATATTTGTATCGTCATTTTTGTGGGGTAGAACTTACAGAGAAGCTGTACCACAATTTCTCTGAACATTTCCTTGAACAGTGAGGGATTAAATTAAGATTTAAAGCAAAATTTTGTGTGTGGGGTGGGGAGATTTTCCCCTCTTGTTTTCATTGTGTGGAAGTGCTAGCACCATTATTTTTTAAATGTGTCAGAATTCACTTGAGTAAGAGAGTTGTGAAGATGCACAGTAGGGGCACAGTTTCCTATACAACTAGGTGACCCTAAGGTGGGTCAGCTGCCAAGGTCCAGGACTTCTTATGGGGCCAACTGCTGCCACCCCCCACAAGCTCACCTCCCCTGCTGCCCATCTGCTTGTTGTCAGCCCAGCTCATGCTCCCAGCTGCATGCACTGCTCAGCACAGTCAGGGAAGGGGGGGGGGGTGAGCGCTAAGAAAAGTGGAAAATGGGCAAGTGGCTGAGGGAAGGATGGATGCCTAGGAAATGGGGAAGAAGGACATAGGCAGGTGGGAAGGAAGGTATGAGCAGGGGAGCATAGTGATAAGGGGGATAGTGGGGTCAGCCCTCCTTGGGGACTCTCTGCCCAGGGCCACTGAAACCTGGAACCAGTTATACAGCCATCTATATCTGTAAATAAAAATTTAGTGAGGAGTGGCAGAACTCTATAGCAAGGCATGAAGAAGTTGGCAGTCCGCACCATCCGCCTGGCTTGACGGTTTGTCGCGGGGTGGAACGGGGCGGACCTCATGTGCCGGATCAGGTTGCTTCTGAGGAACTCCTGGAATTCCTCCAAAGTAAAAACCATCCCGTTGTTGGAGACAATGGTGTCAGGCAACATATGGGTTGTGAAGATCCGGCATAGGGCCTGGATGGTGGCTTTGGAGGATATGGCTGAGACAGGGCAGATCTCCAGCCATTTCGAGTAGGAGTCCACCGCAACCAGAAAGAGCAGTCTGTGGAATGGGCCTGCAAAACCTATGAGCAGTCTGGACCATGGTGTGTGGGTGGACTCCCAAGCTTAGGTGGGTGTGCTAGGCGGATTCAGTCGGACTTCCTGGCATGTTTGGCAGTGCTTTACCCAAGCTTCAACCTCCGCATCGATCCGTGGCCACCACACATATCTCCGGGCCAGGGCCTTTAAGTGAACGATCAATGGGTGTGCTTCATGTAAGGCCTGGAGGACATGCTGACGGAGGGCACTGGGGACCACCACCATGTCCCCCCACAGTAAACACCCCTTGTGGGTGGACAGCTTGTCCCTGCAGGCCATGAACGCTATAAACCCCGGGCCCACTGTGGCTGTGGGCCAGCCCAGAACACAGGAGAGGATGGGGACCCGGGCCGAGCGGCGAGCAACATCAGCCGCCTGGAGGGAGTGTCCAGAAGATCCTCCACCTGGAGCACGTAGTGCACTGGAGCCGGGTCTGCCTCAACAGAGCGCAAGGGGAGGTGGCTGAGGGCTTCGGCATGGTCCATGGCCTTCCCTGTGCAGTGCTGCAGGGTGTAGTTGTAGCCGGAGAGGAAAATCAACCAGTGGAGGATTTGTGGAGAGAGCTCCTGCAGCGTCTGCTGGTCCGCCACAAAGAGGCCAAGGAGGGGGAGATGGTCTGTGACAATGGTGAAGGAGCGGCCGTAGATAGTCATGAAACTTTTTTACACCGGCCACGATCGCCAACCCCTCCCGGCTGATTTGAGCGTAGTTGTGCTCTGCAGCCGACAATGTCCTGGAATAATAGGCCACCAGCACCTCCCGCCTATTTGGGAGTTGGTGAGCTAGGACAGCGCCCACCCCGTAGGGGGAGGCATTGCAGGCCAGAACCACCGGCAGTGATTCATCAAAGTGCCCTAACACAGCATTGGAAATGAGTAGTGCTTTGACCCCTTTGAACGCAGCAGCCTGGCAAGGGCCCGAAGTTTAGGGAGCCTGTTTGTTGAGCAGGCAGTGCAGGGGCTTGGCCACCACTGCCTTGTGGGGGAGGAAGGCATAGTAAAAGTTCAGGAGGCCGAGGAATGCCTGCAGCTCCACCTTGGACTTGGGCAGCGGGGCCTCGATGATGGCCTTGATCTTGTCCCATGAAGCCCAAAAAGTCAACAGAAGGGACCCCGAGGAGGCACTTCTCCTGTTTCACCTTGAGGCTGGCCTCGTTGAAGCAGTGGAGGACAGCACACAGGTGGGAGGCGAAGTTGTCAGGCATAGCCGCGGCAACCAGCACATCGTCAAAAAACGGTGTGGCACCCGGGATCCCTTTTAAAAGAGAGTCCATGAGACTTTGGAATAGTCCAGGGGCGACACTCACCCCAAACTGCAACCGCTTTACTTTAAAGGCTCTCAGGTGCGTTACTATGGTCTGTGCAGCAGTTGTGGCCTCGTCTACAAGGACCTGCTGGTACGCTTTGGCAAGATCCAGTTTCCCAAATATCCACACCCCTGCCAAAGTGGCCAAAATGTGGCTCACGACCGGAACCGGGTAGGCGTGGTCCTGGAGAGCCTTGTTGAGCATACACTTGCAATCCGTGCAGATGCGGACGTCCCCGTTGGGCTTCACAGGGGTGTCGATGGGGGTTTCCCAAGCAGCAGGCGAGACGGGCTCTAGGACCCCTTGGCCCATGAGGCGGTCCAGCTCCGCATCAATCTTGGGTCACAGGGTGAAGGGGACTTCCAGGGTCACGTAAATGGGTGCTACCATGGGGTTGAGTTGCAGGGACACCGGGGGGCTCGTGTACCGGCCGAGAGGTCAGTCGAAGACAGATGGGAACTCACTGCAGACATCACTAAAGTCCTGCAAAACGCAACTGTGGATCCTCTCAACAGAGATTCCCAAAGGGCCAAACCAGGCACGACCTAGCAGGCCGACTAGGTTGCCCTCAATCACCAATAAGTCCAGGTGGCCGTTGAATCCCCAGTGCTAGATCCGGAAGCTACCCACACCCCTTATCAGCGCCTGGTTCCACTGGAAGTCCATCAGGGTAATGGGCAAAGGGTACAGGTGGGGACCCCCTTTTGGACACAGTCCTTTAAGGGTCTCTTCTGATATGATGGAGAGGGCAGACCTGGAGTCTAACTCCATGGTGCAGGGGGACCCCTCTATTTTAACCCGGATGTGGATTTTTGGGGTAGAGGTTTGGCTGGGAAGTCGCAGTACCTGTTTGGTTGCTAGCAGGTAGAGGTCATCGGAGGCCATGTCCTCCTTGTGGTGCATTGTGGACCGGCGGCGCTGGGGTGGCTGAGTCGCCGGGGCTTGGGACCCCCTCAAATGGCAAACCCATGCAATGTGGCCAGAACGGCTGCAGCTCCTGCAGGTGGCATCCCAGAATCTGCACGTCTTCTGGTCATGATGGTTCCCACAGCTGGTGCACTCCAGTCAGGCTGACTCCACTGCAGTGTTGGTGCAGGCCATGGTCCCTGGATTTCTCCGCCTGGTGTGCTGCTGTGTCTGATGAACCTCTTCTCCTTCCGGTTTGATGGGGTCGGAACTGGCCTGGTGTGCGGTGGTCAAACAGTAGCTGGTTGTGGACCTGGCCGTGGTTGGATGCGACCTCTCCCATGCGGTGGCAGTGGAGAGGGCAGAGGCAAGGGTGCATTTCTCCTCCTCCATGATGCACCTCTGAAGCTTTTAATCACAGAGGCCACAGACTAGCTGGTTCTGGAGGACCTTCTCCAGATGGGCCCCAAACTTGCACTCAGCGGCGAGCCTTCTGAGCTCCGCCAGGTAGGCAGATTCCTGAGGTTGCTGCAGCTGGTAATGGAAGGCCACATGGCAAGCAATTTCTGAGGGCTGAGGAACGAAGTGGTCCTGCAGTGCCTTGATGATCCCATCAAACGTGGCCTCAGATAGCTTTGTGGGCATGAGTAGGTTTTGGGCCAGCTCAACTGTGGCGGTGCCGCACGAACCGATGAGGAGACCCCTCTTGCGATCCTCCTCCATCACCTGATAGAGTATCAGGATGGACTTGAGTCCCTCGACCAGGCTTCCCAGTGCTGGGGTTTGCCAGGTTGAACGGAAGGACAAGTCCTGCTCCCGGAGCGATTGCCATCGTGCTGTGTGGTGCTTGCGACGCGGAAGTGTTTCCCTGGTTGCCTTCAGTGCTTATGGCTGGAGCAGCGGCGGAGGTCCTCATCTTCCCTGGGGTCGCAGCAGCCCAGCTCACTCAGCGGGATCCCACCTTCGTCACCACTATTGTGTACTGGGTTCGATATATGGAAAGCCCGGACTACGACAAAGTGATCAGCATAGATTTATTGAGTACACAACAAGCATGCAATACTGGCCGAGATGGCCAACTATATACAACTCCTAGGACACACCCAAAAGTCCTATTGGTGGGTTTGAATTTCCCGCCAGTCTAGGATCCTTGACCCCTATTGTCTCTCAGTCAAATTCTGACTGTATGCCACTGGCGCCCAGTGGCGGTCAGCGGACATAAGAATGTCCCTCATACAGATCAAATACCTGCCACGGGAACACCTAGGGTGAAAATACAGGTTTCTACAAAGTTGTGGCCATTGCCAGCCTTGCAGCATAGTAGTAAATAAAATGGAGGGCGGGGGAGAGGAACGTCAGATTTCATGAGAATACTTCACAAGATTGCAGCTGCTCATTTTGGATTGCTTTGGCAATCTGAGAGTATTGTTAATACTCAGATCAAGAGGGGAGGAAGTGGGGTCCGTTGTGTGTGGGAGTATCCCCCCCAATCCCTTCTTGTCTATTCTAAACAAGAAGTAAAATTTACAGGCCCAGTTTGAGTAATTCCTTCATGACTGAGCACTATTATAGTGACTGTGCTGTGAAACAGCAGGTCTGCAGCTCCAGTCTCACTTCAGCCATATGTTGTCTTTGCCAAAATTTCACCCACCTACCTGTTATACCAGTTGTCAGAAATTCCTGAAGCTTCAAAGTGCTACATAAAATGGCAAGAAATATTGGGCTGGAGCCTACAATTCAGTTCCATGCAAAGTGGTCCTGTGTTGCTGGCTCCTTAAGAGAATGGCATTTTAGGATCAAATTGATTGTCAGAAGCCTAAAAAGACATAATTTCAAAACTCTGAAAGAAGAATCGATAGCATTCAAGTAACAGCTTTTACCAATACCAGGAAGAAGCTATGTGTGCAGTCATTTGTTCTCAGTTAGCATGATCATGAGGAAGTTCTTCATGACTCCTGCATTTTGTAAGCAACACAGGTTTTTTGTATGTGTGTGCGTGAAAGTGACACTTGGGGTAAAGCACCTTTCAAGCAAAATGCCTGTTTTTGCATCAGTGTGGCCGTTAAGGAATTAACTCTGGTCATGCCTATCTGTGTGGGTAGCAATATAGTAAGCATTAAGTCAACCTGTTACTAGCACTGTAATCCAAGACTTAATGCTAATCAGCTCTTAGGCTTTTATAGAAGCCTTCAGTAACTGGGGTAGGATTTGAAATATGTAGAAAAGCCAGAAGAACTCTCACATAGCTATTCCTTAGAGGACTTTGCCTGTTGAACTCAGGAATATTGCAGTTTTTTAGACAGTCAGCTGGCTCAGCATACTAGCTATTACAAATGTTTCACTTGCCATCCACCGGATTATATTATACAATTACAGGAGTATTTGTAGCAGTGGATCTTCCCCCTTCTCAAAACAATCTTATGCGGCTCCGCTCCGCTCCCCCCCCCCCCCCCCAAAAAAAATTAGAAGTCACTGGATTTATTTTGAAAAAAGAGCTCCCAGGAAGAAGAGGCTGCTGTGAAAAAGGGAAAGTGGACAAAATCCGTCATCTGGCTCTTGCTTGGGACAAAATTTTTGCCAACGTACGGCTTGACGGAGGAAGTGTAGGACTCTCCCTTCCTCATAGCAGCCCCCAGGCAGTGGCTTTTCCTTTAACAGAGTCTTCTGAGGGGCTGTGGCACTGTGCTAGAGCATCTGCTGGACAAGCAGAGGGCTGCAGGTTCAGTCCCCAGAATCTCCAGTTGAAAGGATCAGTCAATAGGTGATGTGAAAGACCTCTGCCTGAGACCCTGGAGAGCTGCTGCCGGTCTGAGTAGACAATACTGATTTTGATGGATCGATGATCTGATTCAGTATAAGGCAGCTTCATGTGTGTTCATGTGACCTTCAGTAATGCATTTCCAGAGGGCTGCTGTGGGAAAGAGATGGAGGGCAAAGAGCCAACACGGGGTCCAACCCACTCTTTCACCATCTACTATCTGGCTTAGTGGATAAAAAGAGAGAGGCCAAACGTTTTTAAATATAAATAAATCTTCAGATCACCTAGATAGCTCAGCTAATCCCCCCATATATTGACTGAACTATTTAGATCGAGAGTCCAGAGTAAGTGAAGTACTGTATGTAGAATACTTGGCATTTCAAACCATAAATCCAAATTAATTCCTTTTTACAATACCTGGATAAAGTGCCTCTTTCTATAATGATGTTGGACATTTCTCCAGTTTATTACCAAATCAATCCTAACAACACATGTTTAACTCCCTGATGATGTGCTCAGTCTCTTGCAGAGAAGTCTCCTCCTAATTCATTTGAAACCACAATGGGAGGTGGCGCACGTGAAGCTGTGTGCTTGACACCATATGGCTGGTATTACATCTCCATTTTGAACTTCAACCAAGTTCCACCAGGAAGGCTTGAAGGGAGATGGAATTAAAAAATTAACAGAGCAAAAAGCAAACCTGCAATTCAAAATATCCAGCAAGAACAATAGAAGCCAAGGATATCAGTTTAGGATGTTTATGTCCCACTTAATCAGTTGCATTCCGATACACGGACCAGCACATGCTAACTAGTGCATTTTATTGGCCAACTCATTTTAGTAAGTAGCTTGTGATTTAGAGAAACTGGACTCCTGTCCTGAGCAATCCACACCCAGTGGACATGGTGGTATTTGCTTTGGATTGCAGTGTAAATCAGAGTTGATTGTGTGAGTCTGATCATCTTGTCTCCATAGACTGAGGGCCAAACTACATGTTCAGGTTTTTTAAAGAGGGTTCCTTGCAGATGCAGTAAATTGCTTTTTAAAAATAAAGGAGCCCAAAAAAGCACAGAATACCATCATGGGAAGAAGGGCACCTCCCCCCCCCCCCGTTGTTTTCCACTGCTTAAACAGTACCGGGGGGGCAGTTATTTCCCTGTTTGTGCTGCTCCATGGGGAATGCTCTGGAATGTTGAGCAGCAATAACAAAACAGCCCCCTCCCAGTGCTGCTTCTGCACAGGAAAACAGCTGGGGGGGGGGGGGCAGAAGCCTTCCAAGTCTGTTTGGGCTCTCTTTTGTTCAGAAGCCATTCCCCGCAACTGCTGTGTGGCTGTGGGGAACCAAAATTGGGTCCGGGGAACAAAAAACCTGAACTTGTACCCTGGAGGACTCTAAGCTTCCAACTGGCCTACCAAGCACAAGAGTGTCACCTGCTGGTTGCGACTGCACACTCGCGTATTTTCAGTGCATTCTCACCTTTTGTGTCATTGCGACAAAAAGCCTGTACTAGAACTAACAACAGTAAAAATGACAGAGCCTTTATTGAATAAAAACATTTCATACTCAGCAAGGTTGTAAGAAAGCAGAATATTTTACAAGTCTAAAATATAGTTAGAGCTAATTTAAGTAAACACATTACAAAAGATTAAAAACTACTGAAGAAAAAACCCTTCACCCAGCTCAAAAATACTATGATTTATATAAAATACATGCAGTCAAATTGAAAAGCTCTAAAACACACAATGCTAGGAATCAGTCCCAAGAAAAAAATCTCACTATGGTGTCTTTTTTAATCAATGCAGATTCTGTTTGTTCTGCATATGTCATTTTTCATGCTGACTCTTAAAAGCTGGCAGTTTGGTGCACGCGGAATTTCTTAATTTAGGATTTGCATCCAAGAGTCAGGAAGAAGAATAGAAATTTCAAGTAGAAAATATGACTCAGGAAGACAGATTCAGGACGACAAAATGCGGAATGCAAGTAGCAATACATTGTGGACAGAAGCCTTGCCCTCTACACAGACAGTTCTTCAATTTAGTATTATTCTTGGAAATTAGAAGGTCACGGTTCTAATCTCGTCACACTGGCCAGCCAGGAGGCTCAAATTCACCCAAGTCCTGATTTGCAACAACAAAAGTTGTACACAAAAGAGCAAAGTGCAAAGGAAATTTCTCTCCTGATTGCAGCCAAGCATGTACCCACCCCTAAAGTCACTCTGACGATTGCATATTTAAGATACATAGTTGCTGGACATCTAGAAGACAGTGTTTTCACTATTAAAGGTATCCCAGTTATATATTGTGCCTTTACACATAGATTAAAGTGCAGTCACCATTTAAAGTAAACTCCACCCCCCCCCCCTCGGAACTGGTCCCTAAGCACTGAAATTTCATCGTTAGTGGTAATAGTAGTGTACTTCAAAAAAAAGGAAAGAAAAAAAAAGCTCATTTTCTCCCAGTTCAGCTTCATGGATTATTGCAAGATCCTGTACAAATTTCAAGCTACTGGAAGCAGATAAAATTATTAAAGAAGTGACTGGGATACTGAATGGAGTTCTCAAAAAAAGTGTGGTTTGCTCAACTGAAGTGGCAGCAGCTATCCCCACACCAATGATTTCAAATGAATCCTAATTCATTTCCACAAAGTTAATTACATTCTTGCAGGTTTCCAATGAACTTTCCTATGCAATACAAATCTGAGCAAGTCTTTATGGTTCCCTTATATGTCAACTTGTGGCACTGTGTTATTTCTGCAGAGGGCAGCCACTGTAGAAAAAAAGAACCCCCCCCTCCCCCGCCGCCCAATTAAACACACACATTAATTTAAGGCCCAGCACCTCGCAGCAAGTTCTCTTGTAAAGCCAATCTATTCTCCTTCGTCCTCCTCGTCCTCATAGTATCTGTTCCTCTTGATCTGTTCTTCCACTGTCAAATCTTCTAGGTCTTCGCCTTCAAAAAAACCAACATCTTGGGATTTACGATTTGGACTAAGGGATAAATCTTTTGCGGTTGCGGAACTGAAGACTGCATGTGTAGGAGACATAAGAATGGATGTGGCTTTGTCCGGAGACTCAGACGTCTTTTCCACATTTTCTTCCTCCTCATCTATCTCTGCACCCTGCTGGCCATTTGCAACCAGGCTTCCTCCTCCTCTTGCCTCTCCCTTCTCCTTCTCCAATTCCTTAGCCTCCTCCTCCATCTCCTCTACACTGGTGGTGTTCTCAGGATTCACTTTCTTGTTTTCCTCCTCATTCAGCTTGTCTTCTACCACTGTTTCCTTGGCCGGTTCCTCCCTTTGCCTGGCAGCACTCCTCTCAGTTCTATGGCTCTTAACAGACATTGTCCTAAAAGAGGCTGCCACTGTAAATGGCCGGCTTCTTTCTTTCAGCGAAGAGGACCTTCGTAATTTCTTAAGGTCTTGGTCCACATCTTCCTGATTATCTGGCTTAGAAACCTCATCCTCTGGGGGCCACTTGGGCTTCAACACTTTGATACCTTCTTCCAAGACACTGCCTTGACTACCTTGCTCAGCAGGTGGTGGCCAGGCAATCTTCAGTTTCTTCGTTTCAGTCGGTCTCTCTTCCTTCTCTGACATGCTGGCAGCTTTTGCTTCCATGCTGGCTGCCAGAACACCAACTTTTGCAATTGGCGCATCCTCTACCCCAGGACTTTGGGGACCTTCTGATGCACTCCCAACCGAGGCAGGTTTCTCTGGGGATTCTTCATTCTCTGTTTTGCTTACCCACAGTTCCTTGTGTGGCTTATGCCCAAAGCCTTCATCATAGTTGCCTTTGGATTTAAAGAGCTGGTTAAAATGAGGCTTGCAGTAAATGCTCCCATGAAGAGATGCATACGTTCCAAGACTGTGCAAAGGAAAAAAAACTCAGTTAGCATACCTCAAAGAATATACAGCAAAGATTATATTCTCACTTGCATCTAATATTGCAGTGAGATATCTACCCCTTAAAGTACGCCTGCCCCATTCCTATTTTTCAGGTACTCCTTCTAAGCCTGAGCTGGCCCAGAGGCATGAAAAGGGGAAGGAACTGGAGCACCATCCGGCTGCTGTAAGCCCTTATGGCTAAGTCTCTGCCCTTCCCTGTTCACAGCCTGAGCAGGCCTAAAGGAGTGGGCTGAGCTAAAAAGCCGAAGTGCATCTTTGCCTTCTGCTCTTAGCTCAAAGGACCACAGCCTGGAACTAGGAAAGAATCTTCCAGAAAAGAGGGGAAAACTGGCCCTGCACTCAGAAGCCTGTTTTCTCTTTTTGTTTACCTTGTGTTTTGTGTGTATTGCCAGGTGCTTTGAGTCCCCACAGCAGGCGCGTGGGTAGGGTGTGTGTGGCATATAAATAAATAAAAAGCCAGTAGTATTGTAGCATCATGTAACTTGACTACTCCTTTGCAATGGGGAGGACAGGGCAGAGCACCTGCACTCATTTTCTGCTAATGGACAGGGTGGAAGACAGACAATAGGTTTGTTTCTCTGGGACCAAAGTCAGGCTGAAAGAGGGATTTATGTTCTTGGTGTAGATATTGAATCTGCTAAACAACATTTGTGTGTGTATGTGTGTGTGTTTTAGTTCAAAAATAAGCCAGCGGTGAACAATGCATTCACTTCCTCTCCTGAACCACTTTCAACTCTCAAACTAGATGCGCGTCTCCAGTCGAATTTACCCTCCAGCCACACAGCCAGCACAAAGAGTGAAAATCAGTTATTGGATTCCATTGGATTCCATTGCCAAATACACAGATCAATCCCTCCTGTCCAGTAGGAAATGGCCACTATTGGGTGGCCCTGATACCATTATGACATGAACACTTGCACAGCAGTAGCAAGCAATGCTCGCTCTAAGCTATGGAGTCTTGTGAGCAAAAATTCTACTTTGGGAGTTATTGGCATTAAAGTTCTGAGCAAGCAAATTGGCTGCTGCATAAATTAGTTTGTTCCAGAACCATCCTTCCTGAGCTAAGACAAAAATCTGTGAGCCGGAAGCTAAGAAACTGAGCTAGCTCACACTAACTCAGCTTAGAGGGAACACTGGTAGCAGGGCCACCTTGCGGCAGGGTAGGCTGCTGTCCAGACTGCAATTTTCACAACAAACTCTGCTTTATCTTCCTGGTTATTCAAGATTATGATAAAGAATCCTTCCCTCACTCTTCTCACGGAGGGAGAAGGGCAGCGACTGAGTCAAACCCTTGCCTAGACTGCTAGGAGAAGTTTGCTTGCCAGGCTGACAAAGAGCAATGGTCTGTTAGAAACATGCACGTTTCTTAATGAAGACACCAGTCTGGATAGCCTCTTGACTTCCATTAGCAGGGACAGATGCACCCACTCCTGTAGACCTTCCCTGCTGCATCAAACCAGTGATTAATCTAGTCCAGCGTTCTGTTCCCCAGCGTGAGCTGGCAGATGGTTCTGAGAAGCAGAGTGTGAAGGCAGCAAGCTCCCTATTGGCCTCTAACATCTGTGTCCAGAGGTCCATTGCAATCACAGCCTTGACTTGTGGCAGTGAATTCTCTTAGTTAACATACAGTGTACAGAGTGTTCCTTCAGCTATCATTCCTAGATCTCTGGCAGTAGTTCAAAGTTCTACAAGCAGTTTCATTTGGGGCATATGCAACTGTACCTAAAGCAGTCAATTTCTCAGCAGCTATTAATCTACAGGCAAAAACGGAAGAGTTCCCAGTTCCATGTTTCTCAGCCCAGAAAAGACTCTCCCTTGTCTAACGCACAGTAGGTTTATGACAATCCCACATTTGTTTGAGAGTAACTCTAATGGTTCCTAAATGGTTGAGACTTACGTGAGTCTGCTGTTGCAGTAAGAACAGCGGAAGCAGGTGATATGGTAAACTTGCTGGTTGGCAAAGAGACGCTCCATTGGGTAAACTGTCTTCTTGCACGCAAAGCATGTTTCCTTTGCTGGCAGCTGGAACTTCTGGAGAAAGAAAAAGAGAGTTAAAGTCAACATAGGAGACTGATGCACTTTCCTTCCTTAGTACTTTTCTTTAGGTAACCCTGAAAGTTAATTCCAGCCAAATTTCCCTTTAAAGCTAAATAGAGATCATTTAGCTTTGAAGCAGCAGCACCACCTTCTCATGCCAGACCCCATATTGCAGCCAGGCTAGAACAGCAAGCTTCATGAAGACCAACAACAAAACTCCACATACCCAACAGCTGTACAGCCTTCTCCTCCTATTTCTATGGAAGTGGCCCAAAATTAAACCAACAAGAAAGAAACATGGAAGCAGTGAGCAACAGATATCTAAATCATGCCCCCGACTGATTGCAACCATCTGCACTGATCTTCAGTCTCTCTGAAGGCGGCCAGCAGAAGGGGAAAGAGGAAACTTAAAAAGGGCAAGATCAGCAAAAAGCACACAGCTGTCTATGGGTAAAGACAGATGCAACAAACACCAGATTCTTCTGCTGTTGAGCCAGAATGGCTTTTCTATAAACACTGAAGGGTATGCTTAACAACCAATCAAATGCTGGTCAGCCATTTTTTAAAACACCACACGGGTGCACAGTGTTGGAGCGTTCATCACCTGATTAAAAGAAGAATTTTTTTTTTAAATGTAGAACTGCTCCAGGGATTTAAAAGCAGGGGTGGGTGGGTGGGTGGGTGAGTGGACCTTGGTCATAGCTGGGCAGCCAATCAGCCCACAATAATCAGGCTTCCACGTAAACAGGCAGAACTATTTGTTCTTACCCCACCCCAAGCTGGACACCAGACAGGAAAGTGAGGGCACGTAGGTTGATCTTTTAAAGAGTAGTGTCTTTACCAGCACATAAAAAGCAAGAGAGAGCAAGCGTGCACACACAACACACACACACAGTGAACAAGGAAAAGGAAGGGGGAAGACTGCTTAAATGAATTCGGCCCCTCAAGCAAGTGGGCATACTTAAAGCACTGTTCATGGCGTGTTCTACCTTCTGACCAGGAGTTAACAGTTACAGGTCTGCTTTCCTAAAAGCAACACAGAAGCTAGTGCCAGTGCTCCAAAGCGACCAGCAATCTGATCCCCTGAAAGAAACCTTGAACCATTATGTCTGGCACATGGGATGTGTGGCCCAGGCCAAAAAACATCCATAGATGACAGCTCCACGGCCAATATATTGTGATGCACCAGTCACCCTCATGAGTCAAAAACTGCCTACCAGTTTAAGCAGTGCAAGGCTTTTTATCTATAACACAGAGAAACTGCTTTTGAAGGGGGAGGGAGGGAGAAAGAGCAACCAGCTATTTTTTATTTCCCCAATAATCATAGGGAAGTCTCAATATGTGAGCAGCATGGGGGAAATATTCTTCCAGCTACAGGAACCCGAGCACTCAACCTGATTGAAGGTTAGAAACTGACTTTCCCAGTCCTGTTCAGGAACCTAACATTTGCAAAGCATGACACTGCTAGTACATTTGCTGCAAACATACTTCCCCCCCATGAAACCTAGAAGAGCCTTGCAAAAATAGAAGTAGTAATGATGGTGAAGGAGGGTACAATACGTGGCCTCCAATAGTCTGAATCAGTTCAGAGTTGCAACTGTTGAAGTACATCCTGCCATCTTTTCTACTGATGAAAGGGGGATGAGTGGCCATATCTGACCCCCAAAAAGGGTATGAGGACCAAGCAGTCAAAAAGCCACAACAAGAAGGAGAAACCAGGAAAAGCTGAGCAGGGAAGCTAGCAGGATCCAAGTCACAGATCTTAACTGGGGCTTTAGGTTTTGTTCTATGTGAATTTTAAGAAAACTGTAGCCTTGGGTCCTTTGGGTTAAAAGTGCCCTGAACAAACAACCGTAGGCATAGAAATGCATGCTATAAACACGAACTACTGCAGAAGGCAGTAGGCTATTTCATAAAAAAAGAAAACAGGCAAGAAAGCTGAGAGTTGAGCTCACATTAAGGAGGGAGGCAGAAGGCAGGAGTAGAGATTAGGAACCAGGAGCAGGAAACAGAAGCTGGAAAAGACAATTGGCTATTTTATAAACACATCTCTGGGCTGGAATGAAGAGTGTTCAGAGAAGAACTCAAGAGTGAAAACCATATCCACACTATCTACTGAAAACCTCAACCGATAATTGGGGTGTTCCCTCTTAAGCGGATTAGTTTGAACTAGTTTTTTAGCCTCCAGCTCACACAGTTTTGTCTTAGCGCAGGAAGAGTGGATCCAGAGCAAACTGATTTATGCAGCAGCCAAATAGCTCGCTCACAACTTTAATGCCAGTAGCTCACAAAGTTGAATTTTTGCTCACAAGACTCCACAGCTTAGAGGGAGCATTGATAGGCATAACATGTAAATTTTCCTCAAAAGTTATAATCTTATATATTTTGAAGCATTTGCCACGGAACTCTGAATAATCATAAGACAGATCTGCTGGTTGTTCTCTTCAGTTAAAGAATAGGCAGAGGTGATGTTAACGGGCTACTTCCAAGTTTTCAAAGCAAGCTCACTGCAGAGCTGAGGGCAAAATTTCAACAGGGGTTGGAGCCATAATCCCTCCCCCTTTAGTTATACAACCAAAAGCCTCCTATAACCAAAAGATCTTATGCTGTCACTGTACCAACATTTTTTAAAGAACAGCTTCTATCAGAGGATCTTTGGCCTAGAAACTATTTTTAAAGCATTAATAAATGAAGTTACATAGTAGGTTTTGTTTTCCTCCTCTAAAGTTCCTGCACGCTTTAAATTAGCAAAATTAAGCATGGAAAAGTTTGGCTGCCGTGTAATTTTGAAAGTAAGATCTAGGGAGTGGGGGGTGGGGGTGGCGAATGCAATTCAGTAGCTAATACTTTTAAGCACACATTTATTTTGTACTTCATGTTGCTTCTAAGGTTCTCTCCCCCTAGAGTTTGGATGCTATGAGGAGAGGGTTTTTTCCCTGCGATCTTTCCTGCAACATCGTGGCCCTTCTGTGTGCCTCCTGGGTTCTCCCTGTCTTTCCTGCAATCATTCTCAAAACTGCTTTGCTGTGATCTTTTGAGGAAAAGATCACAGTGGAGCCAGAGTGCACCAATGCAGATGGGAAAATATAGAGTTTCCCAGTCCCGCCTCCAAAGGCACCATTTTCCCTGGCCCAGTCCCCCATTTTGTTGGCCATTTTGTTCCCTGCCATCAGCAAATGAATACCAATACAGTGTCCTCTGAATACCCAGCTTTCATTTTAAAAAATTAGCCTTTTTGCTTATTTGGAAATGCCTTTTCCTTTACGTCTCCACAACAAAGATTTTTTTTAAGTGGATGCTGGGAATTCAGAGATCCTGATTCGCATAATCCCCAACCTGGTCCTCTCCTGTTTCAGCTTCCAAGGCCAGGCTAGGTCTGTAGCCAGCATCTCTAGTCAGAGCAGGAACAAGTCAGCTAATCATAGAGCCCCAGAGAGAGGGACATGGATTCGCTTCCAAACGGAATCACCCAATTGGTTTAGCACCAGCCAGAACAGGAACAAATCACCTATCCATGTTAGGAGGTATGATTGTAACGAAACAGATAAAACCCTGAGGGGCCTCTTCCATCAGCAAGGAAGGGAAGGGGAGTCCCTCATAGGATAGGCTCATGTCAGGCCAACAGAGTTCAGGATCCATGAAGAACTGTAAGCCGTTAAACTAAGGAATCAGTTTAGTTGAGTTTCATTAGGTTTACTTAACTATTTTACCTTCTGAAAATCATTCCCTGCTCCCTGTTTCCCATGTAAGCAATTATAACCAACTTTCCTCTTCCCTCTGTTTTCCAAATAAAATTAGCATTATCATTTAAGAGAACCTGTGTAGTCCCTGTATTGCTTAGGTGGAATAGGTCTGGGTTCTATGTATGCCAGCTCTTAGCTGAGCCAGGATGTGTTTCTAGCTGGATGAAGAATACGTGCATATGATGGACAGGGACAGAAGAAGGGCTGTCAGATTCTTAAAATAACAAGCATGGTGGCAGCTACCATTTCACAGTATGCAGCTGCTGTGTCAGGGTAAGCAATAGCCAAGACTTCAGGGAAGCTGGGGAAACAGGACTCTCCATCTCTGGTTTTTCCTCTGCCCTTCCCCCTGAACCACTGTGATCCATCTCTGCAATGAAAGGGGCTAGGTAGACTTTTAAAAAAATGAAAGCTGGGAATTCAAAGAATCTGATGGACAGACTGCTATAATGGTATAATGCTATAAGGATACTCAACTGTGGCTTTAAAAACCTTTGTGGCACATGGGGGAGGCACTTCTGGGGCAGAAAAAATGTGGGGAAACCTGCAATGGAAAAAGCCTCATAATTACTGCACTGTAACAGCAAGAACAGGGATATCACACAAGCCTGTCTTCCATGTGGAAAACCCCATAGTAAAGAAAATCCACTGTACCTTCACTGATTTGGGCAGAGAAGCATCAGTCTGGCTGGATGCTTTAGAATCAGGGCTTTGTTTGGCATAGACCGACCTCAGGGCTTCGATTTCTTTCTGGGAGTTTAACCCAACTAGAAAGGAAGGAGTCTTTATCAACCACTCAGTTCACATCTTGGGTCAAGAAAGGCACAACTGGTAGCAGATGCCCCAGAAAGTAGGAATTACATCTCTATAAACCAAGTGGGCAACAAAACACAGTCATTACAAATAAGGTGATCCCAGTGACTTCAGATACAGCACATCGTCCAGAATAAAACCCATCATCCTTCCGATAACCAGGATTATGATAGACTTCAAACAATTGAGACAACAGCTTGGCACAAAGGAAGCTGTTTCCATAAAGCACACAACCAGTGCTGAATTAGCTACACCAAAAGGTTAAAGGATGACTTAGCTAGGGAAGATGCTAGACAATAGACTTTATGAGAGCATCAACCTGTAGATTTCCATTTTCAAGATGCCCAGTAGTGGTGGACATAACCATCTAAAACAGATACAAACATGTGCTGGAGAAGGACAGGGGAAATAAACACTGTTTCCAGTGATGGACATCTTCATAAATACAGACAGTAGACATAAAAAAGTGGGCAAGGAGCTCTAGATCAGTCCCAGGAATTGGATGAAATGTTCCAGTCGCTTTCAACCAGAGCAGCAATAATGCAAAATGCCTGCAAACTGGAAGGAGCTTTGCCTCCCACCGTAAGAGTTCAGTATATAAAGCAGGTGATGGGGAAAAACACCAGCACAAAGTACAAGACAGTGTATCAAGAATAAGGGTGTGTTTTGAACTGCAAATTGAAAATGCCACCAGAACCCGCCATTTAAGATACAAGCATCCAATTATAAATAATACACTAATAACAACTGTATACATATACAGAAAAATGGACAATATAAATGTAAAAATAATATATCAAAAAGCAGTCAACACATGACAAACAGATGGATTGCCAGCCAAACTCTGTTTTGAATGAATCGTCCTCAGATCATTTCTGTGTTGTCCTGTTCATTTATAATTTTATAAACTATAAATTTATAAATTATACGTTTATAATTTTAAAACAGCCACCAATTCAAAACAATGCACCAATAAAGGGTCTCCTGCCTATGCTGTATGAATGCCAGGAACTAGTACACTGTTTCAATAAATAGTAATACTGCTCAAATGCTGTATACAGTGACCTAGCAAGTACCAATTTTAAAAAAGCCCTCTGGTGGAGAGGGGCAGCCATAAAGCTCAAGGAAAACGTCCATGCGGATCCATTGCACTGCAAATGCCTCTGTGTTCACACTGTCAATGAAAACTACACAGAGAATGAAGGCTATGCCACTCCATGTGGAAGCGGACCTGTTATACTAATGAAGAACAAACTTCAAATGGAGCTTCACCCCTAAGGCCAAATGTTTGCTTCCAAGAGATTATGAAGTACAAAGGTAATTTAAATATCAAAGAATCAAAAAGGTTTTAAAGGAACATTATTTGCCACAGTACAAAACTGCTCATCTTAGAGCATTCTGGTGTATGTTGTCTGACCATACAAGTTTATGCATATTTTTGATCCAGCCATTCAAATGAAGATAGGCATTTAGGCTGCAATCTTATGGGCACTTTCCTGGGAGTAAAGCCCCACGGAACAACATGGGACTCACTTCTGAGTAGACACACTTAGGATTGCTCCTTCTGTCCTGTAAATGTTTGCATTCATATGTATTTCTTGAATCTCTCAACTATACACTCTTCTTTTAAAAAAATTTTTTTTTTACTAAATTTGCTCAAACTCAACTCTAACATTATGTGGAACAGTATCCATTCCATTATATAATTATTACATTTTACAGATATAAAATAGCTTTCATATATTGCATACCTTTACAATCTTTCTCTTACTACTTAATATTAGTTTCAAATATGTAGAGTATTTCAAGAACTTCACCTTGAGTTTTTAAATACTCTAAAATGGGAAGCCATACTGAAAAGGTACTATTATTCTTATCTATGGTTGTGTCACACACGCCAGAAAAAATGGGGGGGAGTTGGGGGGTTTTGTCCTGTTTTTCCCCATGCGCTTAAATGAGGGACCGATTAATCGCAGTACTGTGAAGGGGGTGGGAAACAATAGCATGGAGTCAGGATGGCCTGATCAGACTATCCCGATGCCATGAGACCGCACTGGAGCGATCAGACACAGGAAAGTCCACCCGTGGCCCATTGCAACCCATTTACTACCAGATTTTCCCCAGTGTCTTTTAACTCCGCTTCTGAAGCGGAGCAAAATGGGTTGCCGAAAACTGCGGGGCACTTCCCAGATGTTGTCTGATTGCGCCCTTTAAATCCACCCGGCATTCACACTTATGCCGGGTCTAATTGTGCGTATGATCACAGCCTAAATTTACTCCTTGAATGGATTGGGTAAGTTTTTCCATTATATATATATTCCAAGGTCCGCAGTGCCATAAAGCTAAAGATGGTATTTGTTCGGATTTCCGTTTTTTGGCTATTCCAGTTTTTGCTGCATATAACAATAAAGCGAACCGTTTTTTTCCCAATATTGTGTATTTGGATATTTTCTCTGTAGTTTAATAATAGCGTATCTGGTTCACTGGAATTTCAACACCTGTAATGTTTTTTATTCTTTCCAATACATTTTCCCAGAACACCTTTAGTCTAGAGCAAAGCATCCAGCAATGCAAGCATGTACCCTTTATCTTCACAGTTCTTCCAGCAACATGGTTGTGTTTCTTTATTGACATGAGATAACTGCAAAGAGGTTATACTCTTCTTCAATTATTGTGATACTCTCACAATCACTCTGTGCTTCTTTACTCACTGGCATTATTTGAGGTGGCCACCGGAAACTCATTTAGAATGAAACAAAGCCCATTATCCACTTTCCCCAGACAGCCTGAATGATTCATACACATTTTGCAGCATGAAGGAGGTTTTTATGTCCATGAAGTCTTACTGGACAGTATACTTCTGATCAAATAGGAAGACCAACACTGCCTCCAAAAAACTGCAGTTTCAAGATGAGTAACTATTGACCTTAACCAGACACAAATACTTAGCGATGTATGTGCATCTGTTCTGGGGAGTGAGGAGAGAAGAGAGTAAGAACTTACCGGTGCTATCTTCACAGAGGCTCGAATTCAGACCATCACTCATGGCAACCTGTGGGTCAGGAGGAAAATCACACTGTCAACCCTTTTGTCACACACGTGATCCAGTGAACTGGGCTCAGATGCGTAAAACACACACACAGGCAGCAAAGTGAAGCTTGGTTTAAAAAAACAGAAAACAGGTTAGACAAGGAGCAAGTGAATGTTGCATAAAGGGGAAAAAAACAGAGTGATCAGATGCCAACACCACAGCAGCCTTACCAGATACAAGTTACCGGACTAAACTGCTACTTTTCAGAGATTTACCCCAAAAATCAGACAGGAATCTTCTTCCAGTGTAGCTTCTTGCATTCACAGGAGAGGAGCTCCCATGGTTATCTGGTCTAGTTATTTTGACACTGTCTTTTATGTAAGAGCTATCAGTGCTGGGGCAACTCATCAGCTGTTCAAAATTATCTCCAGCTGCCCTGACCTGGATAGCCCAGGCAAGCCCAATCTCATCAGAACTTGGAAGCTAAGCAGGGTTGACTGTGGTGAGTACTTGGATGGGAGACCTCCTTGGAATACCAAGTCAGGAGGACAGAGGCAGGCTTGTTCAGCCACCTCTCTGAATATCCTCCAAGCCCCCAGTAGGGGTCAGTCACCAGAGGTCAACCTGACTTCCAGGTGCAGACACACTCACAAATTATCTCCAGCCCCTCCCGACAGCAGGTAACAGGAGTCTGCCCATCTTAGTGCTGTTGTCCATCAGTAACGTGCCTCTGAGGACGTAATCATTACTGGTTAGAAGGCCATGCAGGATTCAAAGAACTTACTACATTGCAGAAAAAGGTAGTTCCATGGGTGTGGCCCACCTCTTCTGACAGAACAGCTTTTCTGTCTTGAGAAGGGGAAGGAGATTTTTGCCTGCTACAGACTCCCAGTTTTCTCCCCACCCTGCTCCTTGGATCCACTGGCCTAAAGGTACATGGTTTTAGTGGTAGGGAGACAGGGAAACTGCCTTCCTCTAGAGCGCAACTCTGCAGAGGACCCAGCCCACAGTTACTATTTGAATACAGGATATCACAACTGACCTTTCCCCTTACACGAACAAGCTACTCTGCAGCTTCTGGAGTAACATACTTTTGAGTATTTTTAGCTACCAAACCTTTAGGAAATGGGCTTTACTTATTTTCCAGTATTATTTTCTTCTATAATCATGGAGACCAACGGCTGCCATCCTTTTCAGCCACTGCAAATATGTTAAAATCGTAGAGGGGGGTGACAGCAAAAAACATTAAATATCAATACTTGTTACTGTGTTAGTTTTTAAGGTCCTACAGGACTCTTGTCTTATCTCTAGACTAACACGTTTACTAAGCACAGGCTTTGATGAGCTCAAGCCCACTTTGTATAAGAAGTCTTGTGAACTGAGAACTCAGTGCCTGTATCTGACAGAGAGGAAATGTGTGTGTGAGGGTGGGGTAATTGTGAACAATGGGTTAAAAGGACTAGACACAAATCTCACTTACTGAGAACTGCACTCAAGTCCGCACAAATTTATACTACACTAAATGTGTTATTATCTAAGATGCCACGAAACTTTTGTTTCGGCTGCAGCATTAACAGTCCAATCCTGTCCAGAGATGATGCAACCTAAATCAATTGATTTAAATGGGCTCAGACTGAAGTTAAGTCTGAATAGGATCGCACTGTAAGTCTTCGTCTAAACATGCAGCAGAACAAGGTCAGAATGAGGTAGTCGAGAGCTGAGAGGGTAGAATGGACTGTAACACTGCAGGAGAGGAATCACATTTTTCCAAAGTTCCATGAACTTAATTCCCTGTTAAATGGAAAACTAAAACAGCGCACAAAGGGCAAGCCAAGAACCATCCTCCCTGATGTGCTTATGCTTTATTTGCAGGGTGTTTTTAAACACAGGAAGCATTAAAAATATGACTCCCTCCTAGTGGTGTTAGTGATTCTACCATGTCATTCTGCTGACAAGTAGACCAAGCTGAAAATGGCTACCCCACCAGAAGACCTGAACAGTACGCAAAGTTCTGGGGGGTATTAAACAAAGCTAGAGCGGTTCTCTATTTATGAACAACCTAATTCACACATCTCCCTGCCCTCCCCTACCCCACCCCCACGGCAGTGAAACAACTGTACACCTGCATCTGGGAACATGCAAGAGTTTACCTACATTCCTTAACCGGGAAGTTTAGTGAGGTATGTGCTCATCTGTGATCTCTAAAGTACTTTCACACGATCTGCTATGTATGGTTAAGAGCACACTGTGTGACTACTCTAATTTTGGGAGGAGGCAGTTGACTGCCTCTGCAAATCCAGGAAAGCTGGTGATGTGGTACACTGTATTTACTGTGAACCTGGAGGCAGCACAAGACTGCTTCTCAATACAGAGTCACAATTGGTTGCCAGATAAACCAGTTCCCAGAATGCTGCCCTGAATGCTTCTTACTCTTGATTTGCACTGGCTATCAGAAAGAAAGCTTTTTTTAAATTGCTCTTTGTACTTTGAACCCTTGTTTTCCCCACTGGGAAACTTCCAAGTCAAGACAAAGTGCCAGCTACAGGGCTGGTCTACAAGTCATTCCCGCAGAGAGCAGTGGCTATTCCACTGGGAAAGGGCAGTGAAGACTTGTGTCAAGTCTGAGTCTCCACGGAACATACAGAGCCCTCCTAACTAGGCTTACACCATTCTAGGTCAATTAACGTCAATGGACATAGAAGGGCATAACACTGCTTAGAGCTGTACTTCTAGTTATTTGCCATCTACCACCTTGACAGGCCTTTGTTACCGAAAGGCTTTGAGTACAGGTTCACCTACTGGGCAATTACAAGGGAACAGTGCCAGATTCAGGACACAGAGGGTTGTTTTTTCCCTTACGGGATGTCGGCTCTATTAAATAAAACAGAGCTAAAGCCTGTTCAGGCTAAGGAACTAATACACCATAATAAGATTAACAGTAGCATCTCACTAATTCAGCTCCATTTCGATCAAGTGAACAATGTGAATTAGGAAGGAAGCACTTTAGCTGGGATAACAACACCCTGCGTGAATTTGCCTTGTTTTGGGAACAAATAATTGTAAGCATTCTATAGCTGCTCACACTGAAGGTGCTCATGTACCGAGAGCTCGCCATCAAGTGAAGAGTGCCAAGGAGCAGTGCCTTCTGCATGCAAAACTAAGAATGTGCAAACGAACTAGCCCTTGTTAGGTCTGTTAAACATTTCTACCCAACCCACATCCAGCTAGGATAAGCTAACCAATGCATTCTTTTACATCAGTGTCTTGACTCCCCTCCCGCGTGCTGACACAGCACCCCGCCATTCTAGTCTGGCTTCTCACATGTGCAGGTTCATGCACATCAAACAAGCACTTAGTCACCATAGGGAAGAAAGCCACAGGAATGTCCATAAACTGAGAGTGTTATTCGCTCTTTTCAAAAAAGTCAGCAGGGAGAGGATCTGTTACTCAAACCATCCATTCAGCTGCAGAAAAGGGAACAAAGAGGGAAATTACAAGTTCACCTTGACTGGGGAAGTCACTTCCCGCAACTTAAAAAGGTTACCAGTTGAGGATTCACAGCAGCTGCTTGGGAGTGCAGCGGTTTGCCCAAGGAGGAAGTAGGAAGCTGCTGACAGCTGTCTAGGAATTAGGCCAACACATGTGCATTGCTCAAAAGTAGTGGCATTTGAAACTTGGGAAGCTTTTTCAACAGTTCCCCAGTTTTAAAGTTGTAGGGTAACTTGGCTTCATTACTCAATTTAGACAATGTCGATATGCTGTTTTGCTTTGCAGAAGATGCTAAAAACGGAGAGGAGGAATAACAGGGCAGCAAAACATTGAACAGAAAAACCGGAAAGCTCAATGGAGCAAACTCTGCTGTTTTCTATAGGAAAGGAATTAAAAAATCGACAGTACAATTCTTACAACACTACTGGTTAAATTAAAAAGGCATGATTATTTAACCCTAAAGGAACATGCCATTAAATGGGAGAAAAATCACATTTTGCAAGGAATATAGATATTTGGAACCAAAGATTGCAATCCTACACATGATTAACCTGATTAGATCCCATTCACTTTCATGAAGTTTAAGCAGCTTGGACTGCAGCCAAAGTGTCTGGCCCCTGAAAGTTAAAATTATGGAGGGCAAGAAGAACAGGACATTACTCAGTTTTTCCAGCCTTTGGCCACTTTAAACACACACTATACCATTCCGCAAGTCTCTTGCATTTGTACAGCATTTTCCCATCTGAAGATACACCATTTTCAACAAAATCCAATTAGAAAACAACCATTTAATAACAAAATGGGACAAGGTTTTAAAAAAATATGATCAGGAAGCAATGGTTTCTGTGACTTGCTCAAAGCTGATGTACTGACATAGTCTGTTAGAAAGTTCTCCTGTTCCAGAAGATTCATTACAAGAAGCAAGTGAGCTCTGTGCAAGAAGATACCCTGACAGTTTTCAGTGGAGTATGTACAGGAAAACCTCCTAGTGGACTTTGCATGGATCTTGGTAAGCCCACTTCACAGATAAACCTAAGTCTAAAACTCAATTCTGTTTTCCATGAACCTTAAAACACAACCTTAGAAACAGCCTGTAAACAAACTGCATCGGCAGATAAAATTCAGTTTCCAGATACTGTGATTTTACATTGTTCTGGGTGTGCTTCTTCAAGTAGTTTCATTCCGAATGAAGTTGGTTTTGATCTTCAGCCAACACAACCACTGCTTACCTTCTCCCCATCCTGCTGTGGAAAGCAGTCTTCAGAGCTTGGAGGCCAATTTTCTTTCAGCTCACAACTGTAATTCTTGACTTCGTTTTCATTGGTTCGAATCTCATTCTACAGAATGACAAAGCACTTGACTGTTGCATACTTTAGTCCTTACGGAAAGTTTGAGAGTAGTGTTATATTATAGAACACAGAGGGGGGGGGGAAGGAAAAGGCAGCACTTAAGGTGGAAATGAGATTCAGCATTAAACAAGTCTCCCCCTCAAAGAAAGGGGGGAGACAGACAGACAGGCAGGCAGACAGACAGACAGAGAACCCTAACCCTTAAAATCTGAATCTGGTAGATTCAGATGGGTAGCCATGTTGGTCTGAAGAAGCAGAACAAAGTTTCAGCCCCATGGCACCCTTAAGACCAACACAAAAGCTTCTACCCAGAATAAAACTTTGTTGGTCTTAAAAGTGCCACTGGTCTCAACAATGTTTTGAAATACAGCAAAAGCTTTGTTATCTGACGCCCGATTACTCAGAATGCAGTTAACTGGCATCAGCCAGAGGACAAGCTCCTTCCCCACAGCCACCATGCCCCTGCTTCTTCAGGAATTGGTGGAGACCACTCCCACCTCTCCAGCTGCCCTGCTTGATGCCTCCAGACATTGTCTGGATTAAGACTGAGGGTGCTACCAGCTGACATCAACCTTACACGCTTCCTTCTCCTTTACCCTGCCTCAAGCTGTTGGGAGCCAGCTCTGTTAGAGGGTTCCAGGTAGCTGTCCCACTTGTCTGCCTGCTCTGTAAGATGGCTCCATGGCAGGGGGTGGGGTGGGAGTCCCGCCAGGCATGGAAGCTGTTGCCATGGCATTCCCAATGGCTTGAGGCTTGGCTGCTGCAATTGCCTCTGGTGCTGAGTGGAGTACAGCAATAAGTCTGAGTATCCAGGACATCTGATTAACCAACAACCACCATTCTCCGCAAGTGCCTGATAGACTTTTACTGTGTTTGCTTTTGAGGGTGATACAGATCATGCTTACTTTCCAGCAATGGAAATCACTTGCCTTTTAGTGCTATGCTAGCCCAGATGAGGCACTAGGAACACTAACCCGTACAAATGTGAATGCGGGGAGCCTTGCCACAGTGAGGACCTGCATGTTCGCTCTCTTGTTGAAGGGGACCACTGTGCACTCCGCTGCTGGAGAAGGAGAAGCGCAACAGTGCCTCCGTTACTGAACGCCTATTGCCAGAAGCAGCCTGTAGCCACCTCACGTGTGATAAAGCCACAGACATTTATCAAAAAATATTATTTCAGTGACAAGGCCTTGCGCTTTGAGGGCTAGTGGCAAGCTCTTTCTCCCCCCCACCCCAACCCCCTGAAAGAGCTATATGATCCCATCTACATTACAATAGGGAACTACTTTGCCCTCCAGGGGAGGGCTTCATGGAAGTTGTGGGGCTTCATGGAAGTCCCAGGTTCAACCCCCAGTAAAAAGGATCAAGGAGCAGGTAATACACACGGCTTTTGCCTGATTCCAGGAAAGCTGCTGCCAGTCTAAATAGGCACCACTGTCTTTGATGTACTAATGGTCTGATTCAATATAAGGCATCTTCATGTGTTCAGGCAAAACATCAATAGGGGTATCAGTCCAAAATGTCTGCATTCTGGGGGAGCCTGCCACTGACCCATCTCCTCCTTTGTGTCCTATAAAAGCCTAACTGAAAGGGATATCTCTTCCCCCTCCACAAACTTCAGAGAATATTGCGTCGGGCTTTTCTAGGAGACACAGGCAGCATCATTGAGTCTGGAAGAGAGAACTGGGTCTGGGGGGCTTTTCTAGGAGACACAGGCAGCATCATTGAGTCTGGGGGAGAGAGAGAGAGAACACAGCCCTGCCCCTCCCCACAGTACTCAGGACTTCACACTGAACCAAGGGAAGTTGCTGAGTGCTCCAGACGCTGAACTCTCCACTCACGTCCGGTTTGGCCCCAAAGCTCAACCACATTAAACACTTACTACTTACCTCTAGAATCTTTTAAAATTGCCAGACATTACTCACTAGGAACACCACAAAAGAAATATCTACTGAACTCTGACCCAAACCAGCTGTTGGCCTTCAGCACAAATTAGCATTCAGGTCACCAAAGAAGCATGCATCTCTTCTCACAGAGAAACAGCAGGATTTTCTGTGCATGCCTTTTATAAGATAATCTTCCGTCAAGTGAGGGGATTACTTAAGCAATATCATCTTGCAGAGAACAGACTCAAAGCAGGGGGGAAAATTAAAGGACCATGGCATGTTTCATTTTAGTCTCACTGGATTCTTTTTTTTTTTTTTAGTTCACTCTCCTTTGACAGGTGGGGAGGGGGGACCACACACAGTGTTCTTTAAAAAAGGGGGGGGGGGAAATCAAGCCATGTAATTTGCTCCCAAACTGGGAGTCACCACACTGCAGCAAAATTAAACAGGAGTACAACAGTACTTTAACAATTAAAATGAATTATTCCAGCATAAGCTTTTTATGAATCAGAGCTTGCTTCTTCGTTTTATGAAGTAAGCCCTGACTTACAAAAGCTTATGTCGGGGCAAACTGTTAGCCTTGAAACTAACACTGGCTTTGGTTTAATTGTGCTGAAATCAATTAACACAGCAATCCCCCCTGAAGCCAAATACCCTACAGAGTTTGAAAGTTACCACTGATGTTATTATAATGCTAAATGTTTGCACCCATGCTCAAACACTACATTCTTGAGCAAGCGAAGGAGCAAGCATGCTCCTGGAACTCTGCCAGGGTAGACAGGGTTGGGAGAAGGGCCAGCTACAATGAGACAAATGGTGGACGGAGAAACTAGCCCAGACCCCCAGCCACTGCACTCCAAATAGTCTATTTCCTAAAGCTACTTCTCCCTTTAGAACAAGTTACCATATAAAGTGTTCTTGTAAGACAGGGCACATGGTACTTGCCGATATTAATGCCTAGGAAATTTAAGCTTGCCAACTAGCCTGGAGAAAAAGGTGCCCAGTCCCTTTAATAAAGGCTTAATGGGATGTTATTTGCCAATATTATTTACCTCCATGTCATCAAAAGCTTTAGCTGCTCATTTCCACACATTAAGCCTCTTTTAAAGGAACAGGACCAGGGGTCCTTTCGAGCAGGAGCTCGGGGGAGTGCAGCTCCGGGAGTTGGTGCCCGCCCCCCCCCCCCCCCGCAGGGGAATGTCTGCTTGTGTCCTGGCTGCAGCAAAATGACCCTGTCCACTGGAAAGGTCCTTGTTCCTCTGACCAGCCTTCTGAAAGCTTCAGCCACCACTGAAGCTGTCCTCCCAGAATAGTGGTATTTCTGAGGCTTGGACTAGTAACCCCTCTCCCTCCCTCTCCCTCTCTCCCCCTCTTTCTTTCTTGCCTTCTGGTGATGTCAGGGGGTGTGGCATATGCAAATAAGTTATGCTAATGAGCTCCTGCACCTTTTTTTCTACGAAATGACCCCTGAACAGGACATTTCACTTCAGGCCAGTCAGCAGCAGTATTAGGCATGCCCGTGCAATAAGTAGCAGTCCATTGGCTTACTTGTTCCTTAGAAGCCAGTAAAACTGCTGACACCTGTCATTTGAGGCAGTAAAGCTAGAAAACTGGAATACAGAACAGAAGAAAGGCGAGCTTTAGAGCTGGCCCTTAGCACTTAAGCCGATTTGTTATACAAGGTGCAATTACTCATTAAATTCCTTTCAATTACTGAAATGGAGCATAAGAACTGCAGATGGCATGGAGAGATCCTTGTGCTATAGGAAGGGGTGTTCCAACAGCATGGTGCGGACAGCTTCATTCATGACAGATCTGAGAGGCCTAAGAATTTTCAGAGATCTTTTCAACACAGAAAGGCAGAAATCACGACTAGTTTCCTAATTTATTACTTAATCCACTTGTATTATGTCAGTTTGGCTATGGCTGAGGCATACTTCTGCACAGGAATATCTACTGCATCTCTGCATGATTTACTGTTCTGGCCTTTCTGTTTCCAATCATCTTCTAATGCTAATGCTGCCCCATTTCTACCGCAAAGGCAACTGAGTTACCGAGTCATCTGATACAGAGATATAGCACAATTACCCTACACAAGCTCTGTGTTTGTCTCCTTGAAGAAAGCACATGATGATTCTTACTCTTGGGTACTCTACTGTTAAACAGTCCTTGCTATTTTAAACCCAGGATAAAAAATATGCCTCCACTATTTGAAGATTATGGAAACACTGGGCTAGGGAGAACCAACACATGGCTGACATAACCTTCTAGTACTGGATCAAAGCACATCATTCCCACACTTAAGATCTTTCCTTCCAAAATCTGCTCTACATTAACCACCTTCATGATTCCCATTCAAATGCGTGTTTAGCAAATACAGAATCAAGCACAACAGAACAGCATTAGCAGAACAAGGTAACATAGGTAGATAGAAGGGAAAAGAGAGAATTATTTAAAGCACATGCCAATGAACCAGAAAGCTGGGGGTCAGAAGAGAAAGGGGCTAGGCTGGGAAAGTAGCATCACCTTTGGGGCAAGTCACATCACCTTTTAGCCCCAGCTTCTCTTAGCTCCCAGCAGGTTAGCAAGGCTGAGCACCTACTGTACACAGAGATCCTCAGAGGCAGGGTGCTGTACGCATGCAAACAGACAGTGGCATTCCAGAAGGAAATGGAAGAGTTTGCTCAGTAGCTTTAAAACACAGAATACTCATCTTCTCCTAAGATGAAGAAGAGACCCTCCCACTGCCCTCATCATCAAGAACATGAATTATCTTGTTTCCTTCAACCCACAATCAACCTTTTAACAAGTCAGTTTTCATCAGAAACATCTCCTAGGCAGAGTGCTCTGGAAAAGCAACAGCCAGAGACTTAGAAGGGAAAAAAGAGAGGAACCTACCGACTGGCTGCTGGAGGTGCCCTGCTTGGACACGGCTGCCTGGTACTTAGCAAGCCTATCCTTGACTGACGTTTCCGACAAACGAGGTGTCTCCTGGTTCTTCCTGCTCTCTAGGCTAGGTGTTGGAGAGATGCATAGAGGATGACCTAGAAGAACAAGGCAGACAGTGGCATTTGCCTTCAGAAAAGACTGGATCAAACATTTTGGAAGGTCTGTTTGTTTAAACAAAAGGCTGCAGAGAGCCACCAGAAGGGTTAAAACACCTCCCTCCTAGACAGGATTATTACACCTAAATGGATTAGAGGAGATCAGTTTTCAAGGTTCCACAGCTTCCTCCGCTAACCAAGGACCAAAGTGGATGTGATAGCAGCAGGCGTCTTTGCCAGAGTTAGGACACTGCCTAATCCCTTCTAACCAAAATGCATAGCCAAGTAACGGGGGGGGGGGGGGGGGGGGGGGGGGTTTGAACCCTTCTGTTACCCAAGCTTTTGCCTCCAAATACTTGTTAGCTTCTGTTTCTGTCTGGGAGCCCAGCTGGCAGAAAACAGCTTTTAAAAGAACCAGTGCGAAAAGAGTTAAGAGGCACAGCCGGCAGCAGCATGAGTTGGCTTCTCTTCATGCCCCCTGTCTTACCCATGCCCATAAAAGAAATGCCACCAAGATGCAACAGACTCATAGCAGCCTTGGGACCATGGGGTTTTCAAGGCAAGAGATGAGCAGAGGTGGTTTGCCATTACTTTCCTCTACATAGCAGCCCCAGTCTTCCGGGGAAGGGGGTCTCCCATCCAAATACTAACCCCAGCTGACCCTACTTAGCTTCCAAGCTCTGACTAGTCAGGCTGGGCTGGTCTTTAAATTTTCCCAGCACCATTCAGCAAGATTGACTGTAACCCAGGCTGAGTCATGACACATCTGCAACTGGCCATGCCCTTATTTCACATTATCTTCCACTCAGAATATAATCTTGTGTCCGCCCTAAAATGATAGGTTTCCGCTTCCCTCCCCCTTCTTTTTGCTTGCATCAATTCATTTTGGATAGTGGAACTGATGGCAACACAATGTCATCCACAAGCTGCATGTAAACAGTGTTTGAGGCTTTTATGTTACTCCAAAATTTGTACAGCAAGCAGAGCACTGTCAAATAACACTTGGGGCATTTCAGAGTTCTCATTACCCACCAACATGGGGAACAGTCGAACGTTTTAAAATGGGAGACCAATTTCCCTCAACGAGGTTCTGCACAAATGTAATTTACTTCTTCTCATACACATGCATACACATGCACACACAATATTTCACACATGGTATGGAGACAACACAAGCCTGTGAATGGTGTGAACTCACAGCACTCCCTGTAATGTGACAGGGCCACACTGATCTTTTTAATCTCTTGCACATATTCTGTACACATTTTAGGAGTCCAGGGACTACTGTAGCTTCCCAACAGCACACATCACCAAAAAGACAACAGATACATTACTTACATGCAGCAGTGAAGACCACAAGAACTAAGTACATCAGCATCTCCCAGCTACTTTTGTTCTATCTGAGGTATGAGTGGCAACGCACATTACAGTCCTCCAACATCCCAAGGCTGAGTCTGTGCGCATGGGGGGAGGGGGTGTCCCACTCACACTCTGCCTAAAAGGAAGAATGGCCTCTGCATCTAGAATGGCCTGCAGAACATTCCAGCTTAAATAATACTGAATCTTGCCTACCTGAGGCGTTGTGGTTTCTTTCTCCAGAACTGAAGTCAAGGTCCTCTGATGAAAAGCTGTTCTCTGAGATCCTCCTACCAACAGCAGCCCTGCCCTGGTCACGCAGCACCTGTTTTAAAAAGGTAGAAACCCATTTATTTACTACTCAGACCCAAATATAGTGTTTTCCCCCTCTCCTCCTGAACGCAGTAACTTTTGAGCAGACAATGGCATATCGATTAAAAGGAGACGTTCTTTTAAAGTTTAGGTCACACCCGTTACAAAAGTACCTCCTCTTGCCCTGGCCGTCTCCTGTCTCAATTACTGCAACTTGCTTCTTCGGCCTTGCCACACTTTAGCGCCCTTCTACCTCTACCCTGAGGTCTGGCGCTATCTATCGTTCAGCTCCCTTGCTGCTCAGGTCATGAGACCCTAACCCCGCTCCCTCACACATCCTCAAACCCCTATTGGCTTTCCCATCCTCTCTCACTTCTAGTACACACTTTGTCTTTAAAGCTCTCTGCAAGCACTTGCCTTCCCCTCAAGTTTTACTTTTATTTTATTTTCTGTACTCATCAATTACTTTGACTCTTCCTCCTCTACAGCCTAGCTCTTAGACCATTCTTCCTCCTTGTTGCTCTCTGTGTCTGGAACTCTCTCAGTAAATAGCTATATAGCCCCCCCTTCACATTTTCTTTCATACTGACCCTATACACCAATGCCTTTCATCAAGTCTTTGGAATAAGCTTTAAGCATTTACCCCAACTGAAACACACGTATGCATGCTAATAACTGTGTATTCTGTGTGTACGCATGCATATCCCATCATCCTTTTCTCCCCCTCTGTTAAATTTATAGGTATATCTTACTCCAGCAGTATCATGTAGATTAATGACCCTCTACAACTATTACCATCCTGCATGACTTAAACTACTAGTCAAACTTAATTTAAAAATATGACCTAACAAGACATCAGTTTGCTCCACCTCCAAGTTAGGCTCCACAGCTGTGACTCAAACAATTTTCATGTACTTAAGTATTTATAGCCCACTTCTCTCCTACAGGGACTCAGTGGCTCAAAACAAAAAAAAATCGGTATAAATAAGCCAAATAAACAGAACAAGAAGTCTTGAGCTGGGTGGAATTTGATACCTTATTCCTCCAAGGGCACCACCTGTGAGCCACAGGCCATGGGCTACAGCTTGCACCCAAGGCCAAAACTGTGTTTGACATTTTCACTAAACATAATTCAGATGAAGAGATTTAGCTCTGTTCCAGTCACACAACCCAACACACCACAGGTACGTGCTGCAATGTTTAGCGCCATTTCACAGAGACCCATATCAGTGTCATTTTGATACTCGTATATTTCACTACAGAAATGTGCTGTCAACCAGTCTCCATATTTTTCTGACAACATCCATTGTGTGGATGACAAAACTGACATCCATTTCATTATTCAGAACCCACATGCACATCATAAGACAAACAACCCAATGCCTCAGGAGAAGCTACTGAAGCAGTCTTTGGCTGGCAGCTTCCCTGAGGATTCTGAATGTACTTTTAGAAGAAACCAGAAATAATCTTTTGCAGAGTAGTATGTTCTGCACCAAAGTGGAATACCTTTTCAACTGTTAAGGACCTACCGTATTTTTCGCTCTATAGCACGCACCTGACCATAAGACACGGGGGGAGGATCGCACCCTCCGCGCTGGTCAGGAGTCCTCAGCCGGCAGCGGCGGCACAGAAGCGGCGGCGCAAAAGCGGCAGCGGCAACATCGGCGGCGGCACGGCCTCGTGCGAGCCGCCAGCGGCAGCAGCGGCCCGGCAGCGGCCCAGCAGCAGCCTCGCAGCAGCAAGGGGAGCCTTGTGCCTGCTGCGGCAGCAGTATTCGCACCATAATGCACACACGCTTTTCTCCCCACTTTTTTGGGGAGAAAAAGTGCGTCTTATGGTCCGAAAAATACGGTAAATAGGTCAAATAGGTCCCAGAAAATGCAGGCAGATATTAAAAGAGAAAGTCAAGAAAGAACTATGGCATGACAGGCAAACTAAGGACACCTTAGAAGTCATTGAAAAAGGAATACCGTTAAAAAAAACCCTGAAGGAATAAGTTGTACATATCCAAAGTCTCTTACTGGAAGAACAGACATAGGAGGCCATTTCTTCCATTAAATATACAGAGACCCCCAAATACTTAAGAAACCGCATACATTAACACCATACGGAGCTGCCTTATACTAAGTCAGACCATTGGTCTATCAAGGTCAGCACCATCCCTTCCACATGGAAGCAGTTCTCCAGCAATGTGACAATGTGAGTACAGGTCTTTTTCATCACCTACCACCTGAACATTTTAACTGGAGACGCTAGGGTCTGAACCTAGGACCTTCTGGAAACAAAGCAGATGCTCTAACCACTGATGTTATAATATATTCCCACTGAGACTCAGCTACAACAGAGCCAACTCTAGTGTTCTTTAGAACTTTACAGACTGCTGTTGGGAGTCAAGATTCAAATGTTAGGCTACTTTAAAACATTACGTATAAAACAGCTATTATACAGCAGCTCCTGCTCTGTGGAAAGGCAGGGAATATTTAGCTACTTCTATCCCACCAAGGGCTCATGTAGTTTCAATACTTTCCTTTTCAAGGAGCAAGGGAATGGTAAGCAGTCTCAATTTAACAGAAGAGTTACAAGAGAAACTGCACGTTAAATCTGCCCTTAACTTCCACACCACATGTACACGGGCTACACAGAGCTACATGTTCCCTAGCTCTGTTCACCCCAGTTCACTTCCTCCACATGTCAGAAACACAATGATTACTGCGTCAGTCTTGTGTTTATTAAGGATTTGGTTGCACATTCAAATTAATGACGTGGAACGTCCATCTGAGGAAATGAATGTAATGGCAAAGTCAGTGTGTGGGGGGGGGGAGCCCTAATAGAAGAAGAGAAAAGTATAGCTGCATGGACTGGAGCCCAAGTTAGACATATCATGAGCATGAAATGTCACATTACACAAACATCTGTATTGCCCACATGGCAGGAAGATAAAGTAGCAGCAGCCTTAATTTACAGTTTCTACCCTATGCCAGAAGAAACGGGTCGGAGCCAGTAATCTGCTCATGCAAGGGGCATGGATCTTCCCCCCTCTCCTTCCCACAGCAATCCCTTTCTATCCCAGAAGCACAGGTTCTGGGGATCACAGGAGACACACTGAATATTCACAACAGGTTGGTGGAGCATAAGAGAGGTCTTTTCCATACCAAGTTCTTGTTCCAGCTTGGCTTCTTGACTGAATTGCCCCTCCCCCAAATACAGGGGGGTTGTGTGTTTTTTGAGAAACTGTTCCCCCCCCCCCCTTCATATTACTGCAAAATGGTCTGAAAATACATGAAAAAAACTGAAAGAAAAACCAGGAGAGCAACAACCGACTGGGTAAACAATACTGTGCGTAAAGGAGGGGAAAAACTGATGCAGTTTAGAAGCCAAAACAGAGCAAAGACCCAGTGGGAAAAAACCCAGTGATGGGGAAATGGGGTGAAACTGCTCCTTCCTGCCTCTTCCGCCAGTGCAGCTCCATCAGCAGAATTAGCAGGAAGGGCTGTTTTGTCCCCTCCCTCCTCATGGTTGCAGCCCACCAACCCATGTGGCTGTTACTTCAAGCAGGTCCTGCAAATTGGGGGTTGTAAGGGACTTCTGGTGGGAGGGAAACAGAGGGAAGTCTAACAGCTATCGGTGCCTTCTGCTGACGGGTCATAGGATCTGACCCTTTGATACCCTGCCTCTGAAGGAAAGGACTCCTCACTTAGAAGGGGGTTGTAAGACACTGTCACTACCTTTACTTTCTTCTGAAGGCAAAAATGGTTTTGAGCTTCATTCTAGAGTTATACATACAGAGCTTTGACACAAGCAATAAAACTTAGCTATGAACAGTAGCCCATACTGCTTACCCCTTTCACAGAAGATCTTATGACTGAGAGCTATGATAGCATAAGCATAGGGAAAGGACAATATTATATGATGAATACTAGGGTCAGGGGTCCTTTTGTAGAAAAAGAGGTGCATGAGCTCATTAGCATAACTCATTAGCATAACTCATTAGCATATGCCACGTCCCCTGACATCACCAGAAGTGTGTCAGAAAGGGAATGTCAGTTTCAGCCCCATTATATCCTATGGGCCATTGAAATCAATGGCAAAAACTGATAGGGCATATGAGGGGCTGGAGGAAAGGGGGTTTGAGGGAGAGGCTCCAAACTTGCAGGGTAGCTGCTGGGGCCTCTCCTCGAAATACCCACTAATTTTCAAGAAGATTGGACCACGGAGTCCAATTCTATGGGCCCCCAAACAGATTGTCCCATCCCCTCCATTGTTCTCTATGGTGGGAAAAATGTTAACTTTTTTCCTACCATAGAGAACAATGGAGGGAATGGGGGCAACCTGTTTGGGGGCCTGTAGAATTGGACCCCCTTGTCCAATCTTCTTGAAACTTGGCAGGTATTTCGAGGAGAGGCCCCAGCAGTTACCCTGCAAGTTTGGAACCTCTCCCTCAAACCCCCTCCCCTTCAGTGGTTTTTAAAATTGCCGCCGAATTTCGGCAGCAATTCGGCGGGGAGCTGAATCAGATTAGAGAATCTGATTCAGCCTGTGGCTGCCCTACTGGCCAGTCCTGAGCTGGCGGAGCTTCGCTTCGCCTCGCTCCGGCCCCAACGGACCCCTGACTAGGGTCCATTGTGTATTTCAAGGCACTGCTGGCCCAGAGTAAGAAATACTGGAACTGAATACTGGGTTAAGAATTTTGCACAAGGATCTGGGAGACTCAGGGTCAAATCCCCACTCCACCATGAAACTCTGAGATGGGTGATTGGCAGAACCTCACCCAATCTACCCAACAGGGTTATTCTGAGGATAATAGGGAGGGGGGGAGGAAGAACATTGCTTGGTTGTATTGTTCATGTTTGCATTCTTACAAATGGTTTATATTGTGCGTCTTGGGGGTGATTGTTTTTTGTCTGCATTTGAAACCCCTGCTGTTAAATTGCCCTGGCCTGTGCTGGAAATAAAATATTTACTTCTAAAATATTTCAAATAAAGGTAAGGATCACAAAGCTTGAGATGTTTTCCAACACCATTTGAGCACCAACAGTCACCAAGGACATCTCAAAGACCAAAACAAGAAAGAGGGGCATAATCCAGGCATTCAAGAGGCAAAGAGGCACCAACGAGGAAACCATTCTTAGGCCTTTTCTCAATGAAAAGATAAAGTTAATGACCTTACTGGATGTTACCACATGATTTAAGGATTACACAGTTCTCCCTGCAAAAGTAAGCTCCCCCCCATTGACATTAAAGTAATTTTTCCAACTTTGATATTCTAGTATTAAGATCTAGAAGAAGAAGAAGAGAAGAGATTGGATTTATATCCCGCCCTCCACTCCCCAAGGGAGTCTCAGAGCAGCTTACAAACTCCTTTTCCCTTCCCCTCCCCACAACAGACACCCTGTGAGGTAGGTCACTATTCACCTTAGCAACCCTAACCAAAACTTTATATCTTGAAATACAGTAAAAATTTTGCCTGTTTCACTGCTCAAGAAAACGGATTCCATGTTTTTACGTCTCTCTTGGGGTTTGTACACAATGCCCTAGCTCAGTCAGAATTCATGCGCTTTGCTACTGTGAAGCCTTTACTTCTGAGCCATACCAACCTCATTAAAGAGCTTGACTGGCTAAAAAGGAATCCAGTTGTTCAACAAAATACATTTTCCAACCATAGACTAGTATCTGAAGAACATGCTTTAGACTCCCCAAAATACAAAAATTGGACACTACCTTTTGTATTGCTTTAGCAAAGGCAGAGTATGCACACACAAAGTTGCCTTATACTGAATCAAACTACTGATCCATCAAGGTCAGTATTGTCTTCTACTCAGCCTGGCAGCAGCTCTCCAGGGTCTCAGGTAGGGGTCTTCAATATCACCTACTACCAGATTATTTTAACTGGAGATGCCAAGGGTTGAACCTGGGACTTTCTGCATGCCAAGCAGATGCTCTACCACTGAGTTGCGCTCCTCTCCAACTTATTACAAGGTGTCAAATGTGTTTCTTATATCACTATCTTTGTGGTTCATCATGTTAATGTTTCTCCTCCAATATGTCACCATCCAGCATTTCTTCCATCATGAACTCAAAGTGACATAGATATGGTTTCCAGTAGGTCTTCCATCCAGCACTGACTAGAGTTGCTCAGAGATAATAAAGGTGTTGTCATAACCTACCTCTGTATCATACACTGGGTACTACAACTCAGATATACCTACTTCTCAGTACCATCTTTTCTATCCATGGGATGCACCTAGGAAAGCAAGTTTTTGCTATGAAAATGATCATGGCTATCATCAACTCTGTCTGGTGCCATTAATTCAGTCACTTTGCCATCTTTTAACATGGAACACCATCTTTTAACATGGATTGTATCTAAAGTCAAGTTACCATCTTTTTAAAAAAAATCAATAGCTAAATCATCAAAAGAGTTCAGCTGAGTCAACAGTGGAGGCTATAAGTTAAGGGCTTACTTTTTCTGGACGTGACTTCAGTTTGAGTTGCTTTAATTCTCCATCATAGTATTAAATGGGCCCGTAGCCAGGATTTTTTTTAGTCAGGGTGTTTAAATTTCTTAGGGAGAACTGGCTAATCGAATTGGAAGTAATTTAATTAAAGTTAAATAGACTTCCTGGGGAAAATGGAGAGACGCTGTCTAGCTCTGCACTGCCACCATAGCCGGCCCTTTGCGCCAGGCGGCTGTGCAGTGCAGGCATACCTGGCTCTTTCCCCGCACCCATCGCCGCTTAGGGGCACTCGGTTGGATGGGAAGTCATGGGGCCTTGCCAGTAAGACCGGAAGGGGCTAGCCCCGAGATGCCCCACTGTAGCTACAGGCCTAGTATTAAACAAGGGACTTTTCCTCCAACAACAGCCTATATTCAAGCACATATATTATATATTCCATGCATTCAGAAAAGTCTTTGAAATGCATGGCTTCATGCAGACCAATGAGTGTTACCTCTTGTGTATTAAACACTAAGTGATCACACTTCATGATAATATGCAAGATTTAGATCAGAAGGCAGATTAAACATGCTTTGTTAAAAATAAAAGGCTCACAAAACAATAGCTAGAAGTTGTTCAAGGCTCTTAGGAATAGCTTTAGCCACTTCTCTCCCCATCCGATATTTGTGGTCAGCAGACAGGAATTCAGTTGGCAAGGATTTTCCCAAACCCTTAACATAAGAAGACTGTGTCAACAGAATTTTAGGTCATTACTTAAGTTCCAGGAAATCTCAGCATTGTAAAGAAGCAGAAGTCATGACTTTTAGTGAGGCGTGTCACTTAAACAATAAAAAAACACAGACGCTGTGAATGTTACTGCATCAGGTCACAAATAGCCTCTGAAAGAAAACTTGCATTATTCACCCTGTAAGAGTCTCATTAGAATGTAGGGATTCTTCAATACATTTTAAAGAGAAATCACTTTTATTGGAAGATCGGAACACAGAGGGGGGAAAATACACCATCTGCGGCTTAAGACACACTGAATTACTACAGCATCTGAAAAATTATGACATAAATATTAAATAATAGAAAGGGATTAAGATATAGTATAAATTGAATATTAACATATTTGTTTGTAGCCTATCTAATTCCCAAGTGGCCACCCCATGCAGATATCTAAATCTGCGTGGGGGGGCACTTGGGGGGCAGGGAGATTTTCCTACACACGGGAGGGGGGTGCAGAAAAATCTGAAAAGTAAAAAAAACTTTTGGAGGGTATATTTAAATTTCCCCAAAAGTAAAACAGGGAACACACCTTGCATGCGCAGGGAACACACTTACCTCACAGATCTGCTGCTGCTGGTGGCGGCAGGTGGAGAAGCCCTTGCTGGGGGGGGGAGAGTTGGCGGGGGGAAGAGCTGGCAGGGCCTGCGGCTGGAAGCTGCCGGGCCTTACCATCACTGGCGGGTGGGGGGGGGCGGGGGAAGAGCTGGCAGGACCCGCGGCTGGAAGCTGCCAGGCCTCACCGGGACAACTGGGGACAGGGGGGGGGAAGAGAGAAATCAGTGGGTAGACCTCCAGAGGCCAGGTCTACCAATACAGTGGAAAGGGCTGGGTAGACCTGTTCTCCGGAGGCCAAGTCTACCTGCCACCTTTCTACTCTATTGGAAGAGCTGGCAAGACCCGTGGCTAGAAGCTGCCGGGCCTCACCGGGACAACTGGGGACGGGGGGGGGGGGAGAGAAATCAGCGGGTAGACCTCCAGAGGCCAGGTCTACCAATACAGTGGAAAGGGCTGGGTAGACCTGTTCTCTGGAGGCCAAGTCTATCCGCCACCTTTCTACTCTATTGGTAGACCTGGCCTCTGGAGAACAGGTCTACCTGCCCAGTCCACTATATTGGAGTGGGGGGGGTCACTGGCTCGGGCCTTGGAGCTGGGGGGGGGAATTGCCAGGGGGGGAAGAGGACTTACCTGGGGCTGCAGCCTTTAGGAATAATCCCCCACCCCCCCCGTGAGTATAACGGGTCTCCGCCTCTTGTATATACATAAACTAGATGTAAACTGATCAGATACTTAGTTAAGTCTAATAATAAATAGAAAGAAAAATTCAAGAAACAGACTAGATTCAATATTCTAGTTTAAGTTTAATGGCTTATAATAGTTTAGTATTAGAGGATCAGTGAAATGATAATGTTTAGAGCTATGGGAGGGGGAAAACCTCAAGAGGAAGGCAGATGGAGTAACAATCTATCCAAGCCCATAATAAAATAAAAATTAATGTTTGAGGACTGTTATGCGCCAAAACAATGGGTTTGGACTGCTTGTAGTAACCACAAGTAAAAATATCTATGAAATGATTTCCTTCCAATTTATGAAACTTGTAAATGTTCCTTGTGTTTGGAAAATAATAATTAAAAACATTAAAAAAATAATAATAGAAAGGGTATGGATAGTAGGTATTAAAGCCATCATTGCCACAAAGAATGGAAAAGATATAAATATCGAGAACTCATGGTAACTCAGTGTTTCCTTGTTGAGCTCAAGGAGGAGTCCTCTCCCTGCCCTCCTTCACTCATCCTCAACAATTATCTTGGGTTAAAGAAATGCAGCTTTCATGGGCTGCAATGGATAGCGGTAAGGATGACACTATGTTCCACCCATTCCCCAGACTCCTCAAATGGTTCTCCCCCTTGCAAGGGAGGAGGAATAGCAGCCCTGTATCTTTTTCTTGATCCAAGGGAAAATGCTGAGGAGGGGAACATGGTCTGTAACAAACAAATGGCAACCGGCACCACCTCCTCACCTCTGCCACTCCCCATTACAGCCCACAAAGGCTACTTATTAAGAAAAACAAAAGGAGCTGGGGGGAAGACTCATTTAACCCCACATCATCCCTAATTTTATTTAGTTAATCTCCTCATTTTTGTCCATATTAAAATCCCCATAAGCACCTCACAAGTAAAAATCAGAACAATGAAACATTGGTCCAGAGGTGAGTCTCAACTACACTGCTGATCCACAACACCGCTTGGCAAGACACAACATCACTAAAATCAAGGAGGACTTGTTGGATGGAAAGTACTGTGCATCTCAAATCACATGCCAAATCAATTTCAGTGTACTTCCAAGTATCAAATGTTATCAATAATGGGAAACAAGAAGCACCATCAAAATTGCAGGGTTTTCAAATAAGACATGTTGGTTGTGTTCTAAACAGGCCTCAACTGCTCAGCCACATCTAAACTCAGAAGGCAAATTTTTGGGGGGAAACAGAACCTCCATGCACTGGCTACAGCCTTCTACCCCAAGTTCTTCCAATCGTAACAGGGTTTTTTTGGTATTTTTAAAAATGTGCTATTGCAAGTATGTGTGCACCTGGAAGTCATGGTGACCTCTGGTGGCTGACTGTGTGTGTACCTGGAAGTCATGGCGACCTCTAGTGACTGACCCCTACTGAGGGGCTGAAGGATATTCAGAGAGGTGACTGAACAAAGCCTGCCCCCACCTCCTATCCCTGGTATTTCAAGGAAGTCTCCCAGCCAAGTACTTGCCAGAGTCGACCCTGCTTAGCTTCCAAAATCTGATGAGATCAGACTTGCCTGGCCTATCCAGGTCAGGGCTTCCCATCATAATATTTGATGGATGGACCAGGAACTGAAATCAGGTGAACTCAGGGATTACCACAATGTGCAGACAAAGTCTTACTTTAAATTCATTTGCATGATATGTCAGCATCGTCTTCAGATAGAGCCCCGGAAACTGAAAGTGCAATATATTCTCTTCCAAGTCTCGAACATCTTGATCAAAAAGAAGCTTGCTTCAAAAAAAAAAAAGTGAGGCCACTAGGTACACACAGAACATTTTGGATGTTTGGTCATAATGTTTCCCAAAGTTTGGTAAGTTAGCAGTATCCCTCAGGCAGAGAGCCAAGGCTTCCCAATGCTGCTTCGTGTGACTGAAACCAGAGTCAGTATCAGCCACAAGAGCAAACCCCTGTTTCGGGTTAATTTAGCCCAACGAACACATTCTTTAACAAGAGAAATAGCTCTTTTCCTAGCTAAATCAGTGTCTCAAATCAGAACCAGGAAAAATCTGAGACATCTCCTTAATCATCAACACAAACCAGTTCCAGGTTACAGAGTCCATATGCAAGCCCTTGTCACTGCTCAAGATCTCCAGCACTTCATTTCTGTACTCTTGACAGTTATCCGCCCTTAGCTTACTGGCTGAAACCCTCACAGGAATCAAACCCTGGAAAGAATAATTATTGCTGGCAGTTTCCAGCATTGCTTACTTCATCACCCCCAATGACTGGCTCACTTTTGCGCCTGCAGTAAGCCAAAGTGGATTCCTGGAGACTTCCAAACAGAGCAAGGAGGCATCATCATTACGGAATAATACCTGAGCACACCTCCTCTGCACAGTGGTACTGTTTTATAACATTTGGGTGAAAGTGTACTCCCACACACATACTCTAGCAGTTTAACCAATTCTATGCAAATAAAGATCCAAATGGAAGACCTCTGAACTTTGCCATTGCTTTTTGGCTCTTCTGTGTATTAGCACCAATAGTGCACCTTTGTCTACTCAGACTGGCAACTGCTCTCCAGTGTGTTAGGCAGAGCTCTTTCACACTACCTAGTTCATGGTCCTTTCAAGTGAAGACGCCAGGAATTGAAGCTGGGACCTTAAGGACACCAAACGGATGCTCTATCACTGAGCCACAGCTTCTCCCTATCCTTAGATAGGGAGAAGCTGTCACTTACATATGCTCTATAGGAGAGGTGGCCAAACTGTGGCTTGGGAGCCACATGCAGCTCTTCACACACACTGTGCAGCTCCCAGCAGGGCGGGTGGGGAAGCTAAATATCATTAGCAAACAAATTATCTTTGGACAAATAAATATCATTATCAATATCTGCTTTTACCGCTTTTGTTATTATTTCTGAGAGTGTCATTTATTGTGAATAAAAAGCAAATCTGCATATTTCCCAGTAAAAATGTGTAATATTTGCTCATGTCTTGTGGCTCTCAAACTTCTAACGTGTATTCTATGCGGCTCCTACGTTAAGCAAGTTTGGCCACCCCTGCTCTATAGTGTTGAGGGCATCAATGGATCGCTGTTCTGTAATTTAGTGATGCCCAGAAATTGAGGCATGTAGAAGAGAAGAGAAGAAGAAGAGATTGGATTTATACCCCGCCCTTCACTACCCAAGGGAGTCTCAGAGCGGCTTACAAACTCCTTTCCCTTCCCCGCCCAACACCCTGTGAGGTAGGTGGGGTTGAGAGAGCTCTGAGACAACTGTCCTTGAGAGAACAGCTGGTACAGAGCTATGGCTTGCCCAAGGTCATCCAGCAGGTACAATGGAGGAGTGGGGAATCAAACCCGGTTCTCCCAGATTAGAGTCCGCACACTTAACCACTACACCAAACTGGCACATGTAACGTTTATCCAATTTAGTGCATTTTTAGACATGAAATGTTACAAACCAAGGCATATCCATAATTAGAACTAGCTTTTTTGTCTGATCAGTCACTTCATCCAGGATGAATTATATCTATTTGTACTGTCCTTTAATGATCTTTCAGCAAAGACTGAGTACATTATGCCTCAAACAAATCTGATCATACAACCACTTAGGGTTTAAAGCGTTCATATTATCTCACTTGGACAGGATGAAAGTTCTGCTCTGTTTTTTTGGGGGGGAGCAGTATTTGATAATCAGTTGGAACGCTAGTATTTTAGGCGGCTTGGGAATTACATATCAGGTTTTACACGTGCTCCTGCAATTAGCTGTAAGAAGCATCATTAGAAATCTCTTAACTTTGGGACACACCTTTCCATGTGCCTGAAACACTGAGCAGAAGAATTTATGGCTATTCCAAGTAGCAGATGCTGCTGTATAAGCTACAGTTTGCAAGGACTAGTCTGACAGAACACCAACCACCACCAATATAGCACATTTCTGGCAAACAGTAATGACACAGGTACTAAGCTAGTAAAACCCGCTCAGCCATAACCACCTTATTCTAGGGCCTGGCCTTATGGTTCTAGTGACTTTCAATAAGGCAAACCTTGAACACTGCAGCACTCAACAAAACAAGGGGGGGGGGGGTGTTACAAGCTTTAACATAAAACAGGGGAATGCCCTAAAACCACATAGTTGGCCATGACAAAACAACAACAACAAACAAAAAGAAGAGTATGTTCAGTGATCTAGTCATGTGCTTCTGGTACTCCAAGGCATTTCCTGTTCCAGCAGGACTTCCACAGCATCCCACCCCCCTCCAATGCTGCACAATTATTAGTATTGTATCACTCTCTAGCCTGCTCCGGATCTTTTAGAATAGTGTATAGTAGTGTTTTTTGGTTACAGTAACACACATCCTTTTTACTCCTTCATTTGACAAACTGGGATGAGAAAAAGGCACTCAAAGATGGAGGCGGGGATTAAAAACATGCCTTGTGACAGTCTACACTAGGAATAGTCTTGCTGCAAACTGTACAAACAGCTGAACTTCTTTACATTACAACATGGTTGATCGCAGGATGAAATTTTCTCTCTCGTTGGACCAGCTTGAAAGAAGGCGTACACACATCTTGATTTCAACTGAAATAGATGCAAACCATTTTATCTATTTGGGGTTTATTATTTCCTCAGAGACCAACCCTGACAATAACTGCACTACAAAGTCTAATCAGCTTTGACACAATACCTTTTGATATGTTTCCGGGTGACTCATCTACAGACCAGGTGTCCACAACTCTGGAGAAAAGTTACACCCTGCTCTTTTTCTAGCACTTTTCAGGACTAAACAGCTCAATCAGCAATTCAGAATTCATATAACTTAGATGAAGAATTCCATCAGACAAACCCTCCCACACGATTTTATTAAACTTAAGACCCACCAGTTCCCCCCCCCCCAAAACCCAAGCCATGTAGGGCCTAAGCTGCATGAAGTTTCCATGTATGACAAGCAACAAAAGTATGACAAGCAACAAAAATCAAGCACTAAGAAAACTTTGGGAGGAAAAAAAGTCAGCCAGACTGTTTTAAACTACCAGCATATGCAACTCATTTTTCTAGTTACGCAATTTTCCCTGGGGACACAGTCTGCAGTCCACATGAAGGATCAGATTTCATGAGCAATTGTAAGGAAAATGCAGGGCCTGTGAATTTGCAAGTCAAAACTAGTGATGGCAAGAGCTAGGCTGACTAGCTTCACACATTTTTCCTGTGAGAAGATTTTTTCTTCTTCTTTATTAAGCTACAGGAAACATTTGTTAAGATGCACATATGAAAGACAGCAAGAGGAGAGCTTAACACCAGGGGCCCAATTTTGCAACCGCATAGTAACAAAAAAGAATTGAAGTATTTTATTGCAATAGCACACACCCCTTTATTTTTATTCAGAGATGGTTTGGGTTTTTTTCCCCAATGGCATGTGTAGGTCACAGCTATCTTGGGTTTGGCTGACTCCAACAAAACACTTAACTGTTGTTAATCCATTTCCTGCTCCACCAGAACTCCAGCAGAGTTAGCGGCATCCAGAAAAGCAGCATTTCGCAACACCCATTCCGTTTGGTGTAAGTTCTTAGGCAATACTATTTTACAGCAGACAAGGTTAGTAAACCACTTTGCACAGTTAGCACTCCTAAAAATCACCACTTTGCAGAAACTCTTTTTTCCAAAAGCCAAGAAGAGCCAAAACAATCCATGCCTTACCTTTGTCTGACTTGCATCTCCCCTCTCAAACATCATCTTTAGCCTGCTCAGAGGAACGCTACACTTCTCTATCTTCCCTGAAGAATCCAGGTTTTCATTGGGCTCAGGCTTGCCTACTTCTTGCTGGGTCTCTCTGAGACAGTTCTCCATTTTCCCACTCTCGGGTGAATGGGCTTTCGCCTCTTCGCTGTCAACACTGGGATGTCTGAAGTGGCCAGTCACTCCGGAAGAGGAATGGAGATGAGATGTAGGACCAATCCCTGAGGCTTTGTCACTTTCTGCCAGGGAGACAGAGCCGCCTTCAGTTCCACCAGCGGGGCTGACAGCCTTCTGCCTAACCTCAGCACAGCTGCTCCGTGTTGTTTCCTTCCGAGCTTCCGTCCCCAATACGGGATTCTCCCACTTCTTCTTCAAGACGCTGAGGGTCCCTCTTTTGAAATGAGGGGGAAGGTTTTCTGCATTCTAAAGAAAGTGAACAAGAAGTTAATGCCGGTTATTAAAGAAGCCTGAAAGAGCTGTGAAGCGCTTCCTTTCCCGAAGAAAGTAAGGAAAGCACTTTAGCAGGGACTGTAAAGCCCTCTGCTGTTTCAGACAGCTGTGAATCGTTACAAGCATGCCACATGGAGAAAGCTTGAATCCCGGGGAAAGGAGAGGGGAGGGAGACGAAAAAGGAGCTGGAGCAGGAAGTGATACAACAGGATGGCCTTATATGGAAGAAAGGGAGCCAGTCTAATGAGAGAGTTAGAATTTGAGACAAAAAGGCTCAGTTCTGCACAAAGGCAAGGGGGACAAAATCCACCTACTAGCAAGCCGTGTCTAGAGAGGATGGAAAGCCATATGAGATGGCTGTTGCCAAATACTGCAGCATTTCCCATCTGTTCCACAGGGCAAGGAAGGGGGACCAATTAACTGGCTGCTTAAGAAATTGAGGATTATCTTTCAGAGAACAACTTGCTACATCTGCCATACATCTTTCGGAGCACTGGTCGGTAGCTTTCCAGGCAAACAACCTTCTTCGTCAACCCAATTCAGAAGATTTCTGCGCACCCAGTATATAAAATTGATCACGCACCTTGTTACAAAGGGAACGAAGTTTTGAGTCCAGTGGCACCTTTAAGCCCGACAAAGTTTAATTCTGGGTGTAAGTGAGAACTGAGTGACTTTGCATGTGCAGCGAGATGGGTTCTTATCTCACTGCACATGCAAAGTCACTCCATTCTCGCTTATACCCAGAATTAAACTTTGTCGGGCTTAAAGGTGCCACTGGATTCAAACTTAGTTCTCACATCTGTTTGTTAACTCTTATTATCTGCATGATAATTTGTATTTCCAACTGCTTTAATCCAACCTTGGCTATACATATCCACTGTTAACTTACTCATCTTGACTTTAATTAGCCCTTCCTGGCAACTAACCCCTCCCCCATATGTAATGGTTGAGGAAGGAAGTCTTGTTTCAGTGTATCTGAAGAAGTGTGCATACACACAAAAGCCTATACCCAGAATTAAAGGTGCCACTGACTTGAACATTGTTCTGTTGCTTCAGACTAACATGGCTACCCACCTGAACCTATCTTCTTGTGACAAACAGTTTTTACTTGTATAATTGGAAAACTGTTAGAAGTGCATATTAGCATTTTAAACTTCAGGACAGCCACAAAATTCTGGCAGCTGCCTGTAGCCAAAGTTCAAGCCTCTTAAGAGCCAATATCCTCCCCCCCCCCCCACAAGCCAGTCTAACTCCAGAAATTAAAATACAGTACCTGCAAACGCTGCATCTCTGTAGCCCACTCCTTATGTATCCTACCAAGCACGAGACTAACTGCAAAGTGGAACAGGTCTGTGAGGCTTTAGAGTATTAAACAGGATTAGCAGCTATATTGGGATTTAAGTCTCTCACCCTATTACTCTTCTGGTCACATTTTCAATACTGCTTTGCGAAATGAACAAGAATCCCAACGGTCACTTCAGAAATACACAGGTCTCAATCTGTTCGCCTGGTTTTGAGCCAGGCTCAGAACTTGCAGAGCAAAATGATGCTGTGAGATCAGAAGCATCAGAAAAGTACACAGAGGAGGGCTCCACAATAGGATTGCGTGTGGAAGCTTCTGTAGCCAAAGGAGCCTCAGAGACCAATGCCTATTTGCATACAGAAGGGCCTGGCATACTGGTACAGTAGGAGTCACATCCTGTGCTTCAGCGACCCATCAAGGCGATGACTAAGTGTCCGGCTGGGAACCCTTTCCTGTGGCCTCTGCTGAAGGAGATTACCTGCCCCACACTCACAGTGACCATTTGAATTTCAATACCCCACATAATGACCAAGTTGCAGACTCATCACATACGAACTGGCACTTTTTGCTACCGCCTTACACACCAGGCTCCGAACTCCATGTTCGGAAAGCACCAAGTGATTCAGGAACAAGCAACGCTGCTTAAAGGAAGCAAGTCTGACTGCAATCGAAAAAGCAAGACAGATCCCATCCCAAACTTGTCTGGACAAAACGAAAAAGAGAATGTCATTTCCCCCAAAGGGTAACCAAGGCCAGTAATCAGGTATCCTCATAGTTACACTGAAAGGTTATCTTAAGCAAACATAACAAAAGCAGAAGTACTGATAAAAAAAAAATGCAAGAGAGCTGTGCCCCGACACCTGCCTTTGAGTAAAAGCTAGAGGGATTGAATCGAGACAACAATAGATCTCTTCATACATTTAAGGCAGGGTTGCTTAAAACTAGAACTCTGTCTCTGAAACCCCTTCTGTAACTGAAATGTCAGAGGTATTTATGAGGTTAGGTAAAGGTTTCCCTTGCTCGAAAGCCAGTCGAATCTGACTCTAGGGGGCAGTGCTCATCTCCGTTTCCAAGCCGAAGGGCCAGTGTTGTCCAAAGACTTCTCTGTGGTCATGTGGCCAGCATGACTAAACGCCAAAGCGCACAGAATGCTGTTACCTTCCCAATGAAGCGGTACCTATTTATCTACTTGCAATTTCTTGTTTTCGAACTGCTAGGTTGGCAGGAGCTGGGGCCAGAGACAGGAGTGCCTGCCATCACGCGGCACTTGGGTCTCGAACCGCCGGGCAACTGACCTTCCAGTCTGCAGCTCAACATCTTAACCTCTGAGCCACCAGAGCCCCTATTTATGAGGTTAGAACCAATATAACAGGGAGCAATGCCTGCTACTGGGACTGTAGCCTTTCCCAACCAGTTTATTTAAGTTCCCCCACATTTACTATTATTTGTTCCATGATGATAATTAGAAAGAGCATTCACTGCATCACTGGAGGCAACAAGGTCTATCATCTACCTGTACAGAAAGAAAAGAAAGAGCAAGATGTCCTAGACCTAGGTTAAGTTCAAAGTGGAATGGGTAATCAAGGGAATCAAAAAGTTAGAAAGGCCATCAAGTCCAACCCCGTGCTCAATGCAGGATCAGCCTAAAGTATCCCTGGCAAGCATTTGTCCAGCCACTGCTTGAAGATCACCAGTGAGGGGAAGCTTACCACCCCCTAGGCAGTTGATTCCACTGCTGAACCACTGACATGGTACCCTGAGCCTTCTGTCTCGAGAATAGGCATTCCAGCTACACTCAACAAAAATGAAAGGGCATTCCAAAGGTTGATTAAGCATTGCAATTTAAAGGTATATTTTGTTCAACAATTCAGGACAGAAACCACAGTGTAGATGATGGTCAGTGTTCCCTCTAAGTTGAGTTAGTGTGAGCTAGCACACAGTTTTGTAGCTTCCAGCTCACACATTTTTGTCTTAGCTCAGGAAGGATGGCTCCAGAGCAAACTAATTTATGCAGTAGCCAAATTGCTCGTTCACAGCTTTAATGCCAGTAGCTCACAAAGTAGAATTTTTGCTCACAAGACTCCACAGCTTAGAGGGAGCATTGATGATGGGGAGGGGTTGTTTCTTTGTGAGCTGCTTTGTACAGGGTCTTCTGAGAAGCAGCCTTTAAATTTTCTAAATAAAATAAAGACAAAAGGGAGGGAGTCCTATTACTCCACTGGAGCAACTCATTCCAAGCCCATTCAATCAAATGTGGTCGAAACTGGGGATTTGCTTGGGCCAATGACAGTAATGGAACAAGAATGGTTCCCTGTCTGTGAGATGAGTAGGAAACTAGTTCCTTATTCTAAAGAGGTACAGAAGCAATTAGAACATGGAACTGAACTTTGCATGCCTGTACTCCACAAAGAATCATTTGAACTGGCTGGAAACTACCCCCAAGGAGATACTGTAGCATAGGGTCCAACCCACAGTTTTCCTCTTAGGTTAAGGTACCTTCATGTTTGTTGTCCTGAAGGCATCCTATGGAAAGAAATTGGGACGTGCTTCCTTGAATAAGCCTTGGATGGCCCCAGATCACACAGTCTACTAGTTTCCAAGCACTGTGACTAGCCCAAAGCTTACTATTCACGCAAAGTGCTCAAGTGTGGGATTTCAAATGCCCAACAGTATCAAAGGCTTTCGGCCATGTATCAGAACCACCACAGCCAGAATGTGGCAACATTGGTGCACCAGAGTAGGTGTTGCAAGAATTCTTTAAGCCCAAGTGTGCTCTCAGCCACAACACAATCATCCCCCCTATAAAGGCGAAACCCTTTTTCAGCCCCAGGACGTGTACTAAAGCGGCAGGATACTGCAGTGGATCAGGAGTTGCTTGTGTTTTCAGTTTCAGAACTTTAGAACGGGAACCACTATTTTAAATATTGTTTAACAAACTTACAAAAATGTAGAGGATTGTTCAGGTTTGCAAAATAAATGAAGTTGTGAATTTGTTATCTGTTTTTGACAAGGTAAAGCTCCTGAGTCCCTTGGACAGGATTCTGTTCATTAAGAGTACGGATCCTAGGGTTGGCAAGTTGGTACACTAATTCTTACCTGTGACTGTATTGTAAAATCTGGAGGTGGAAGATCACAAGTGCCTTGCATGAAGTCAAAGACTAGGGCTGAACAAGATGCTACAGCATTTTGTAAAGAAGCCTCTCTTGTGCCAGTGGGCAGTGCATGATTTGGTATGGCCAAAGGGTTCTTTCGGAAAGCAGAGGAATACTGATTTCAGATTTGCACACAGGCCATTTCAGAAACATGGTGCTGAGAAAAGGAACCAGTTTTAGCCCTATTTCCCGAAGTGGGCTTTAGGACCTGTATTTAAACAAAAATAGAACGGTACTCTATGGCTGCAATCACACACGCTAAACAATGCACTTTCAATCCACTTCCAATGCACTTTTCAACTGGACTTTGCCATTTCACATAGTCAAATACAGCTGGAAAGTGCATTGAAAGTGGATTGAAGTGCACTGTTTAGTTGTATGATCGCAGGCTCTACTGAACAGTGCAGGCAGCAAGAAAGATTTGTCAACAGCATCCATTTAAACTTCAAAGCTTTGGAATGAATGAAGGAGAGGCCCAGAATCTGAAGAGCTACCTTTGAAGCACAGATAGAGCTATTCATGTTTTGAGGTTAGGACAGAGGAATTGGGAGCTGGGAGCATTTTAGTTTCTGAGAAGCCAGCCAATACAGTGAGTCAACGCATGACCTCAGGAAAGTCATTTGACTTTCTTGTGCTTCAGTCAACCCCTGAAGGGACTAGAAAGTGGGTCAGAGCTAGATCTGGACAAGAAGGCAAACAGCATGTACAGAAAATTTCCCAGTCGACACTAGATGAAGGGACAGACAAACAGAGAAAAAACAAACTGTTCAGCTGTCCTTAAGTGCTGCCACTGGGGGAGATACAGAAACTGAAAACTCAGAAACTGAGAACTTTATGCATTTTTAAAAAATATTACAATACTTACACTTCTTTTTTTCTCTGCAGTTGCTTCCTCAGCTGCCTTTTGATACCTTTGGGAAGGGCAAAAAAATAACAATTTCTGAATCTCAGATTGAGGCACACACAAAGTTTGCAAATCTTTCAAGAAACTGGAAGTTCAGAATGATCAACACGGCTGTTTGGGAGATGACCAGAGGGGGAGCCAAGAGTCACCTACCATGGTATTTAAAAAGTTATTTACAATCAATTAAGTGAGAGAGCAACTAGCTTAGAAGAGAAGACCAAGTCCCTTGTGAAACTCGACTGAATTGTTAAGACACCCCTCTGTTAACAAAGTCATTTCACTACTGTGCTTGTAAATTTAAGCCAGTCAGTAAAATATTAACAGACCCGAGGAAACATCAAAGTCAACAGCTCTCGAATAGGCCTAGTTGTCACACCCATGGACTAATATTTATCAGATAGCCTTTCCTTTGCATTACACTCTTAAATATCTTTAGCAGCTTCCTCCTATGTATTCTACCACTAATTGTGCTTTTATTATGTAGAACATCATGTAGACTTTTAAAGGAAAGAGACTGGACAAGTTTCTCTTGAACTTTCTGATCACAAGCCCTCCTCCTAAATGTACTCCACCATCTGGCACCTATCACACAGGTGATCCTTGCATGTCACTGTTACACACACGTTATCTGGTGCTGTGCACAAGTTTCGTAGACAGAGATGTTAATCCAACAGTAGCATCAGAAACAGAACAAAAAAATCTTTGACCTCTCCTAAAATTACAAACAGGGAGACAGAACAAGGCAAGACCTCTTCCCTTCATCAGCCCATCATTCCACATAGCTCAAAACACAGCTACTGACCAGCTACTGACCAGCAACCATTAAGAACTTCCAGGGTGTTAGGAAGAGAAAAGTCCATTCCAGCTGGAGATGCCATGGATCTAACCTAGTTCCACCTACACATTACCACTCAAACCAATTAAATTCATTTCCACTAGTCCAATTCTTTCAGCCTCCAGGATACACATTTCAACTGGAGAAAATCAGTTGGAAATTTGTAATTCAGCTGCCTGAGAATCAGAATTAGGCTTACTGTGCATGGATAACACATATAACTAGGACATGAGTTTGGACACTGGGCCTCATCTTCATCACACACAAAAAGACAGGGATAAATACCACTTCTTCAACAACAAGCTTGAATTGAAGGAAATGTACATTTCTATTCTTCTGCTGCATTTTTTGTTTTTGTTTGTTATATCCTATGCATCCCAGTTTCTCAGCCTCTATTTCCCACCTCCAAAACATTAATATTAAAGTGCTCTCCATAGGGCCAGAAATGAACAGAATGTCACTGAAGACTGGCTCATAGGGTTGTTTGCAAGGATATATGTGGTAAGAAGTAGCAGCTAGGATCAAGCCAGTAGCTACAGTGGGGCATCTTGGGGCTAGGCCCCCCTGACTTCCTGGCAAGGCCCCACAACTTCCCATCCAGCCCAGGGTGTCACAACCTTCTCTCTCCAGAAGTGGCAGCTCCAGCCAAGGGCCTCTGGGGAGGAAGGCAGGCTAGATGCTTGCAGCGGGAGGGAGACTCTAACTTGCCAGTGGCCAGAGTGGAGACCAGCACAGGGTTCCTGTGCCCCACTTTCTTTAATTAAAATACCTTTAATTTGATTAGCCAGTGCCCCCTTAAAAAATTTAAATGCCCTGGCTATGGGCCTGGCTAGGATACTATAAACACTTCAGGGCAGCAGTCATACCACCAATCTAGTTGTTATATTGAATATATAAGTCTAGAGTTGAATACAGAGGCTCCGCTTTGACGAGATGATCTCTGCTCTTAATAACCACCACATTTTAATCTCAAATTCTAGGGGACGGTAGCTGTGTGAGTCTGATGTGACCAAAACATAGGGTCTTGTGGCACCTTACGAACTAACACAGTTATTATCAGCTAGTTCTGCATCTGGCATTCACTCCACATTTTCTCAACACTGAGGAAAAGGTGCAGCTCAAAACCACATTCAAATATCCTGGAGCAATGCTGTACTGACTGCGAAGTCATCCCTGAATGGCCATAAATCTATGCAGAAGGTACCATAAAACCCAATGATCAAAGAAAGTGAAAACAGCATGCAGTGTAGAGGGTACCATAAAATCCGATGATCAAAGAAAGTGAAAGCTGCATGCAATGCAGAGGGGAATTTCTGTTCCAGCGTGGGTTTGCTAAAACAATGGAGGGAAAGGCCAATGCAGAATCGCCCGCTGACATAGAGCCCACATCATCTACTGCTCAAAGGTGATATTTGTGTTTACTTATATATGCTAGGGTTACCAGACGTCCTCTGTATTTGGTGTTCGTCCTCTCTGGAGCGCTTTTAAAAAAAACTTATGAAAATGTCCTCTTTTATTTATTTATTTATTATTTATATTTGTCTCCCGCCTTGCTGAACAAGCTGTTGGAAGGTATGGGGTATTCCTTAGTAGCAATTATTACAGCTTCAACAGTAGTGTTATTTAAAATGAGATTTGTCATTGTGAGTGATCACTTGCCTGAAGTAGTCAGTCAGGAAAATATGTCCTTTTTTTGCTTTTCAAAATATGGTAACCCTATACATGGACAAATATATACATATCTCCAGTGCTTTAGACAGCAAAAGGGTAAAGGGAGAGAAGAGTTATTCCAAAGAGAGGCCAGCAGTTCCAGTATCCCATGACACAGATACGTTACATTACAGAGCAGATCAAGACAAGATCCAGTCCGAAGGATAAATGATCCACTTGGAGTTGGCATATGGTTTTTGAGCCACTTGGAGTTGGAATGTGGTTTTGAGTTGCACCTTCAACTTCTGATGTATTAGCAAAGTTCTATGAAACTGACTAATGCATAAGCCTGTAAGAAAAGACAATTAGTCCTTCTTGCACATTTTTTGGTAGCTGTGTTACCTTTCTAAGCATTGCATACTTCCTCCGGAGAACTCTGTGTGGTAGACATGGTTCTCTGGGCCTGTTTTATCTTAAGAAATCTGTGAGGTAGGGTTAGGCTAGGCTGAATGAGAGTGATGGATCCTAGATGACCTGCTGAATTTCTTGGCTGAGTAGGGAGGTCTCCCAGCCAGACACTGACCAGGCCCAGACCTGCTTAGCTTCAGCAAAATTGATGCATCCTGTGCCATCGAACATTAACTTGGGCCTCACAGCATTGATCTTGAAATAGTAATTATGATGAACTTGACTCCATATTCATTCAAACAGAACAACTTCAGAACACAGCTTAATCAACAACATACAATAGCAACCCCCCCCCCCCATAACAACAACAACAAAAACCCAGCTGGCACTTCCCATGTCTTATTTAGCACTCTACCTCATCCAAGGAGATCAGGGAGTCTGACATGGACGTAAGCACGCTATGTTGTGCCAGCTGTTCACTCTCACCTTATCACTGCCCAGATAAATTACATAGCTGAATACAGGTTTGAATACATCCACCCGGGCAGATCTCAGTGCTCCACCTTCCTATTGTCCCTGCTCTTCTAATGCTTTGAACACTGGCTAAGTTCACAACTAGGAAGCAAACCATACCAAGACGGGAGGGCCCAATGGCAAAATAAAGGGGTGGGATGCTCCACAACAAGAGAGGAGGCCTATCAGGTGAAACTGTTGAGAAGCTGGAAGAAAAGGCTGCACCTACGAAGTGAAGTAAGTTGACTTGCATACCATGCCCATCGCTGTTGCAGCACTTTACAGAATACAAGGCAACTATTCCCTGTCCTGAGGAGCTTACAGTGTACAGGTGAACATAAGAAAAGGAAGGGATTTGAGACAGAGGAAGATAATGTATCTATTCCAGTTGCACACGTCATAGATTAGAGTCCAATTACATGTTACAGTTTGGAACATGTAGTGACTGGGTTTCCCCCAAACTGACTTGGACTGAGAAGACCAGACATCAGACATAAAGGAGCTAATTTCCTAAGCACAAGGCCCTTTGGATCAGGACTGCAGTGGGAGAAGGGGCTTCAGAATTATCCCCCTACATTGTTTCCCCAACCAAAATGGCCCAGGAGTGTTATTTGCCTCATGTGGGGTGGGTATACATGTAGCCTCCCAATGGGGCCCACAACATCTCTTGGGTCATTTCAGGTCAGGAAAAGGGGCACAGGGGAGGCTGAAGCTCCTTCTTCCCTGGCACCAGGGTCTCAATCTGAATCAGAGGTCTGCACATCTGAAAAATCAGCTCCTTGCATCCAACATCTGTCTCAGTCAAAGCCAGGTTGGCATAATCCAGACACTACACATTTCAAATCGTAACATGTAGTTTGACCCCTAGTTTCAGCTCAGAAGGGGGACAGTTCTACAGGCTTTGCAAAAAGAAAAGTCACAGGGTGCAACATCCATCATTGGCTTGTTGTGCCAATTCTTTTAATACTAACAGTTTCCTTCAGGTCACCAATGACAATGAACTGATGACAAAAGATAATTTTCAGAGTATTGTGAAAGAGGTGTTAAGCAATCTACTGGAGAGCAATATATAATAGGAGGATTCCTTAACACACTTAAAACCCATATTGCCTACTGTGTGTTCATAGCACATTTTACCCAACTGGCTCATTTCTCAGAAACCTTTACAAACAAGCCAGGTTACTATTATCCCTATATTAAAAGACGGAGTGGGCCAAAGCTGCAACAGGGCTTGAGCCAACCTAACGAAACAGTCCACAACTCAGTCCTACCCACCAAGCAACTTTAATTCAAAATGGCAATTTATGTCCTTTTCCAACCAATCCCAATAATGTATCACAGTAGCCTTCTCTCTACACACACTAGTTCAAAGTGGTCATCCATATTTGATCTGTATTTCGAATGTGTATTCGCAGACAATGCCATACTCAATATCAGATGAACAGAAGTTGGTCCATTAACACCACAGTATCAACTGGTGCCATTTGAATTATAGTAGCGCTGCAGCTGTGGTTGCCATCCTCCAGGATTGTAATAGCTCTCCAGACTACAAAGGCCAGTTCCCCTGGCTGCTTCAAAGGGTAGACTGTATGGAATCACATCCCCCCACTGAGCTCCCTCCCATTCCTAAAGTCTGACTTCCCTAGGCTAAATCTCCTGGAATTTCCCAAGCCAAAGCTGGCAAACCTAGAAGCACCATTCACAGCTCAGAGTAGAAAATCAAGCTACAATGCATTCAAGCAAGCATTAAGGGATCTGCAGAAATTCAAGGGAGCATTTGCAATACTGAGTTGTTTAATTAAAGGTTGACACATCCATGATCCTAAAATCAATTGTGGTAAAAACAATCCAGACTTTTGCAGTACCATGAACACGCATAATCAGGAACAGTCATACAAAATTGTTTCCCCCGAGAACCCTGCATGAAAGCTGGCTAGAGCTCTTTCAGCCTCCTTTTAGGAAGTGCTTCCTAGAATGAGGCCAACAGATAGCCAGTCAGCTTTTCTGGCACACCTTAAACAAAACACACACATAATCTGCACATTATTGGTAAGAAGGAAGTCCTCTGTATGTCTCCGTAGTGCAGGGGTGGCCAACCTTGCTTAACGTAAGAGCCACATAGAATAAACGTAAGAGCCACATAGAGATGTCTGAGAGCCGCAAGACAGGAACAAATATCACACACGTTTTTATTTTTAAAAATATGCAAATTTGCTTTTTATTAACGTTAAATGGGACTGCCAAAAATAAAAATAAATGAGGAAAACCAGTTATAAGAAAGAGAGAGAGAGAAACTAGGAAAGCAAATAGATGGGAGGGAGGAGGGAAGGAAGGAAGGAAGGGAGAAAAAGAGAAAAAGCATGCCTCCCCTTTGCTTCCCCAGCCGCCCTGCCAGGAGCCGCACAATATGTGTGAAAGAGCCGCATGTGGCTCCCGAGCCACAGGTTGGCCACCCCTGCCTAGTGCATACTGAACTACAGTGTGGCAGGTCTTATTTCTCAGAGACTTAAGTTACACACAAGTAGCACCATTTGCAAGAGCACCTCCACACTAGGCCTTTGAAATGGCTGTGTCCCAGAAACCATAAGATGTTTCATTATTCAGAGAAGCAACCTTTCTCGCCCCACACTGAACATTTCCACATAGGGCAGCTGAGAAAGAACAGCCCTGCCAGTACCATCTAAGACGGCTGAAAGCCAGGTTACAAACAGACAGTTCCCTTCAGTTCTGTTCTTCCCCTTAGCTTATATCTCTCACAGGAATCCAATCAAAGCATTTCCTGAAAGCACAATTTAAAAGGTAGACTTTTGGCAAGCTACGGCTCTTTCTTCCCTTGGTTACCATTTAGTTTGTTTTCCTAGTTCAACAAAAACATAGCAAAGCTCCGCAAGTTCTTTGCCCGCTCCGGTGGAAAGGAACACAACAAAGCTCTTATTTAAAGTGCTGCTCTCAAGTTGTGATGCATCACCACAAGGGAGGCGCACCCTATTAATTAAATTCACTTCACAACCCTGTTGGTGCACAGTGGTTGGTCCAAGAGGTAGAATGTTGAACCTGCTATCAGTACACGACCTGTATTACAGCCAGGGCTCATATTGTAGCAGGAGCTCCTTTGCATATTAGGCCACACACCCCTAATGTAGCCAATCCTCCAAGAGCTTACAGAGCTCTTCTTACAGGGGCTACTGTAAGCTCTTGGAGGATTGGCTACATCAGGGGTGTGTGGCCTAATATGCAGAGGAGCTCCTGCTATGAAATGAGCCGTGATTACAGCTGTGTGGGTCCCTCTGCCATATACCAAACTGCAGTGTTGGATAGTCTGTTTCTCGGGGGGGGGGGGGGCTCTACCTCAAATACACTGTGGTCCTTGCCAATCCACTGGCAAGACACAGGTGACAGGATTCCTACTATAACGGGCAGAATCCTACCACCCTATTTGTGGAAGGTACAGTTTTTCTGCCTCTCTCTGCATTGCTGGCTCTTCCTGACCCCCAGAGGAATCGGTCCGGGAGCTGCAGGTGTTCTGCACTCTACAGCCCAGACCAGTCAGGTGTCCCCTGAATCACTGCACACAGGTCTGGAGAGCGGGGCTTGGGAGCATCAACAGGTGCCAGCAGGCAGGAACTGGAACTGAAGGCGAGGAGCAGGAACGGGAGTCAAGGAACTGGAGCTGGCACACAGGCTTGCGTCTAGTGGACCGGTTGATCCAGCAAGGCAGCTTTTCCCAAGCCTCAGCCTAAATAGGCTGGGAAGTAATCAGGCTCAGCTGCCCTGCCGGCAGGTGTTGAGCTCCTGCGGCTGCACTGCGCTTTGGCCAGGATCTTGCAAAGACTGATGGTTCTCACTGCCTGGCTCTGGGATGGGGTTGTGTGCAGCCAGTCGAGCAACTCACCTCTTTTGGGCTACCTCACCCTGGGCCTTCGGCCATTGCCATTCCTGTAGAGGGAGAGTGCCCCCTGAGGACTATGGGTCCGTGTCCTGCCCAGCAGAGGCCTGGTGACTATTTCAGAGCCAGTGGTGAGACCTCCCTTGTGGGCTCAGGCAGGGTGGCCTCTGGTGCTGCTGGACCATTATCATCAGTTGCCTTGGCCACTGTAGGCTCTCGCTGGTCCTGTTGGTCTTCCTCAGCTGGTGGCCTTGGTAGGGTTGCCAAGTCTGGGTTGGAAAATATCTGGAGACTTTGGGGGTGGAGCCAGGAGAGGGCGGTGTTTGGGGAGGGGAGGGGCCTCGGCATGGTACAGTGCCATGGAGTCCACCCTTCAAAACAGCCATCTTCTCCAGGGGAGCTGATCTCTGTCAGCTGGAAATCAGTTGTAAAAGCGGGGGATCCCCAGGCCACACCTGGAGGCTGGCAACCCTAGGCCTTGGCTCCTTGGGCTCTTCCTCCGAGGACTCCAAGCCTGAGTCATTGAGCTGGTTGGCAGGGGCCGTGGCAGCAGGACCCATGTGAATTGGAAGCACATCAATGGGGGGGGGGGCTGAAGTGAGATGGATGAACTGAAACTGCTCCTTCTTCCTGTCACTGCTAAGGGGAGGGTACCATTTCATCCCCTTGTCTCTCCTCTCTCCAGCCTGCTACCCTTCATGGCTGTTCCTATGAAAGGATCCTGCAACCCCGGGACTGACCTTTCTAGCAGTCAGGGGGAGCTGCTGCAGTGATGGAAGTGAATGTGGGGAAACTCCATGTGCCTGGTAGGCACTGCCCACTGACTTATACTTGGGAGGGTCTCACTGAGGGCACTTTCACACACACTAAAAAAAAAGCACTTTCAAACCACTTTCAATGCACTTTGCAACTGGATTTTATTGTGTGAAATAGCAAAATCTGCTTGCAAATGGTCACTGAAGTGGATGGAAACGGCATTATTTAGCATGTGTGAAAGCACGCTCAGGGTGTCTCTCAAGCTCCCTTAAATCCAAATGAAAACCACTGTGAACTGCTACTAGGAATCTCCATCATTATTTCGTAAGGAAGTGATCACTAGCAAGTGTTGGGCCTGCACGTGTCAAGTGCTGTCAAGTTGCAGCTGATTTACAGCAAACCCTCACGGCTGGTTTGCCATCGCTTGCCTCTGCACAAGAACCCTAGACTTCCGTGGTCTCCCATCCAAGTACTAACTGGGGCCAACCCTGCTTAGCTTCCAAGACCTGACAAGATGAGGCTAGGCTGGGCTATCCAGGTCAGGGCATCAGGCCTGGGTCTTCTAAATCAGAACAATGTTTTGACATTGAGGGAATTTCCAACTCCCCAAACATACATAGCTAGGAAAACTATCTTCTGCTTCCTCACAACAAAATGTAGCTAGATTCCTTAAAGAAGGTACACATGAAGCAATAATGCTATTATTTGGCATTGGCAGGTTACTTAAGCTTTGAAAACATAGTAACTGGGTATGGTTGGAGAATGGCCAGGCGTTAGCAGCTTCCATGATAACAGTGGTAAGAACACACACAGAGAAGACAGTCACAGTAAGGGTCATTTCGAGCAGGAACTCAGGGGAGCTCAGCTCTGGGAGTTGGTGCCAGCCCCCCGCTCCGCAGGGGAATGCCTGCTTATGTCATGGCTGCAGCAAAATGACCCCGTCCCCTGGAAAGGTCCTTGTTCCTCCGACCAGCCTTCTGAAGGCTTCAGCCACCACTGAAGCTATCCTCCCAGAATAGGGGTATTTCTGAGGCTTGGATTAGTAGCTGTCCCCTTTCTGCCAGCTCGTCCTTCCTCTCCCTGCCTCCTTTCTCTCTCTCTTCTTTCTTGCCTTCTAACATACTTCTGGTGATGTCAGGTGGTGTAGCACATGCAAATAAGTTATGCTAATGAGTTATGCTAATGAGCTCCTGCACTTCCTTTTCTACGGAAATGACCCCTGGTTACAGTACTTACCTCGAGAACCTCTCTGCAAGAGCCAACGACTTGTTCTTGTTGACGAGAGACAACTCTTTGGCGGTGATCCGCACAGAATGTGAAGTCCACTGCCTTCTGTTAAAAGGGGATGGCTCCATCCTGAAATGCAGCAGTATCTGGGGGGGGGCAGAGGGAAGAATACAATTCTTTACATAGAGGATTCATACCAGAACAGTAGCCTTCTAAAGCTGCCTATTCGCCAGTTGTAGAAAGAGATTTACAACAATTAACCACCTCCCTGCATCATGGAGATCATCTGTATAGTGACCTCCTGGAATTATTATTTAAAAAGAGAAAGTGCCTTGGTGCCCTAGACATAGACCTCCCAATTTCACACATAATATAGACCTCAGGATTTTTAATTTATTATTATGAGACACTCTGCACAGCAAAGACCAAATGAGATAATACATAACCCAGTAAATCCTGACCTAGAATAACTGATATGGCGTGCACACACCCTTTCCCCACTATTCTTCTTTCCTATCTCCACTGTCCTAAGCCTCTTGCAGCAGGCAGACAGCCTGACTCCTATTCTGAATGCCCTTTCCTGCACAACCATCTCAAGCTAACTAAAAGAATATACAAGAAAAATAAACTTTTTACAGTTAAGACACCTAAACAAATGCTACTCCTGTGCAGACACCTTTACAGTCAAGTCAGTACTAAAGACACTGCTTGTGAAGGACATTGCAAGCTTTCCGTTATAATATCTGCCAGTTGGGGGGGGGGGGGGGGGAGAGAAAACCACCATGCAGTCCAGTTCAGATTATCACAACAGGATTAAGCTGCCATATACGAAGGCAATGAAACAACTGGTGAGTGAACTGGGCTACCCAACTCTGCTCTGTTGCAGAACACAAGTGTCAAGAGGTTTATTCTTGCAGTTGTTTGAATGGAAGTTTTCTGGTTTTAGAATATGAGAAAACCAACAAATTGTAAGAATGTCTGTTTTAGTCATGTACGGTAGTTCCTTTCCACCAATGCCATTTTTTAAGTTTCTTTAAATTATGCTTGTATCTTTCCTTTCTTCAAGAGCAGCTCTGTAGCCTTGCAGCCACCTTGCGAGGTAGGTTAAGTTTCAGGGCTGATTAGAGATTTAAACGTGGGTTTCCCAGATACAAGACGAACACTGATCACTACACCGCACTAATGCTTCATCACACCATGGAAGTGCTAAGCAGTGGTAACAAAGGGAGTAGAAAGGGATAGTCTTTGCTACACAAAAAGCGATTTCATAAACTGACCTGCAGCACTCCTGTTTAAGCAGGTTAGTGAGCAGTTCCCCATCAGTTACTATTAAGCGCATCAAATTCAGCAGTGTAGTTGCTCCACCAGATTCACCGGGGCTAACAACAGCACAAAAAACGCTCACTGCCTGGAGCAACATTTGATCTTCCAGGCAATCTTGTTTCCCTTTCTGATGTTTTCTCCCAAGGCAGCCAGAGGCAAGCGTAAACTAAGGCTAGACTGACACAATTTCCCATAAGAGGTGCTATGCTGTGCACAAAGATTAAAATGAGACCTGAGATTAAAAGATTAAAATGAGATCTGAGGGCAATGGAGAGGCATTCTGCAAATACTATATTTATCCTAAAGGAAGACAACCTTGAATGTAAGATGCCAAAAAAACCCAAAACCCCGCCCCCAGTACTATCTGAAAGACTCAGGTTTTTCAACATGTCCAGGGACAAAAACAGCGAGGGGTGTTTATATTTGCGTACAAAATATAATTATGTACAGTAATAAACTTTTTGTGTATAACCTTTATTACTAACATAATTATAACCTGTATGCAAAGACACATACCCATTTTCTTCACAGCACAGATTGGAAAAAATAAAACCCAGAGTCTTCCTTCCAGATAAACAGGGGCTAGTCTTGTGAGTGTAAAGAGATGTCAAGTTGGAGATGATTTATGGAGACCCCTCGTGGGCTTTTCAAGGCAAGAGATGAGCAGAGGTGGTTGCCCCTGCAAAACAACCATAGACTTCTTTGGTGGTCTAAGAATTGATGATTGGGTTCCCCTGAGCCAGTCTTAGCAGAGCAGGTTTCCAGGCACCCTGAGGGGACACTATACCTCCTTCTCGCCACCTTTCATAGAATTTTCCACTCTAAAGTGTGGGGGAGGGGGAGATTTATTGTGACTTCTTGCTTCACATTCGAAAGTGTTTTTAATGAAAATGCCTGCATGCATATGTGAAGGAAAACTGTTCCAACCAGCACAGGAAAGACTATTACCTTCTGAAGCAGATTCTGAGGCCCATCAGCTGCAAGCCCCAGCTCAAATGAAACACTAAAACTGGTTTTTCTGCTTTGTTTGCTGGGAAAGTGACCCGGCCATGGAAACCTTTCCCTGGGCGGGGAATAACCAGAGAGAGAGAGAGAAGCTCTCTTTCTATACTCCTGCACAAAAGGAGCATCTTTTTAAAAAATGCCAATAGTGCTTGAAGGTTTCCACTGAACCAAAGTATCGGCGAACATACGCAAGTTGATGTAGCACAGCATCAAGACCTGGTGGTAAAAGAGCAAGTAAAAGATATAACTTGGAGATATATCTGATTAATTGAATTTAATAAATGGCAGACTATGAGGCAGCTTAGACAAGTAGAGTATAAAGTTTAAATGGGCATTTGTGGTGTTTTTTCTGTATCCGTTTTTTAAGTTTTCTATTTGACTTTCTCTACTAGATTTTGTATTTATTTTTCTTGTAACTGTAATCATCAAATTGTATTGTTACAAAAAAAAAGACCTGGTGGTAAATCAGAAGGGCTCAACTGGAGGACTAACAACATGCTATGATTTACTCCAGGTTCCAGCCATCAGGTGTGGGCTGGGAACTCAGTTCTCATGGACATGCAGGTCCAATTTGGATCATGACCATGGATAAGGGGCATCAGCTTCTCTCCCAGCACTGTTTTCCCAACCTGAAATGGCTTCAGGAAGGCACCACTTGTCTTGTCAGGGGCACCACATGTACTCAAGGGCAATGTTCCCTCTAAGGTGTGGAGTCTTGTGAGCAAAAATTCTACTTTCTGAGCTACTGGCATTAAAGTTGTGAGCGAGCGATTTGGCTACTGCATAAATGAGTCTGCTCTGGAGCCCATCCTTCCTGAGCTAAGACAAAAATGTGTGAGCCGGAGGCTAAAAGACAGTGAGCTAACTCACACTAACTCAGCTTAGGGGGAACACTGCTCAAGGGATATATTTATGCTTTCCCCAAGGGGCAAATAACAGCCCCCAGGGCTATTTTGAGATGGTAGAACAGCACCACGGTAAGGGAGACACTGAAGCCCCTCCTCATGTGCCAGTATGGGAGACACACAGCAGAAAACAGGAGCTGGGACAAAATATAGCAGGGAAGGAAAATGGAATGAGATGGTCATCCTCTGCCATTCCTGCCTGAACTTCTAATATTGGACCACCCACTGTCAGTTAATGCTGCCATCTCCTCCCCAGGAGGTGGGATAAGTGAACCCTTGATGTTGGGTCTGTGGAATGTTATGTAATACTTCTCATGGCATGCTTATCACTCTTCAAGCTGCTCTGACCTCGGGAGACTGTGCCTGTCCATGTATCTCTTCTCCTGTCTGACTCTAATTCTTCCCACTTTCCCCCTGGGAACTGTACACCAGTAATTTAAGTACCTGTTCTCTGAGATGGTGACTGGTTGCAATGCATTACCAGACCCCTTTTTGAATTCTGTTTAATTGTCCTCCTTGGGGTTGTGTCAGCCATTACTAACACAAGAAGTGCAGATGACCATAGCAGACCTGTCTCAATAAAGCATTAAAGCATTCCTGTTTAAGGACACTTGCTGGTGACTGACTGTGTAGACTCTCACCCCCACACACCCTGCAGATGTCATAATGAGGCAGACATGGCTATTGCTGTGTCAGGAAGTCTGACCACAGGCAAGCCATTTCCTGTCAGTTTCAGTCCCAGGGTATGGAATACCAATTTACCTTACAAGGTAGTTTCAAGGATTACAAGCATTCTGAATACCATAAATCACTATGTTAAGTGTTTCACTTCACATTATCATCCCTTGCATCAAAGGCCAGTCCCCAGTGAACTCTGGCTCCAATTAAACCCTTGAGGGAAGGTCTGAATCATTACTCACAACTGCACGTGCATTGTAAAATTAATTTCACACTTCTTGCAGACTAACTTGCTGCACACCAAGAACAACTGGTCCTTTGAAAGTCAACCACACAGTCTCTCGTTCAGAGATGGGAACCCAGGCCCCGATGCAGGAAGGCTGTAGAACAGTGATCTCTAACCTGCAAATGCACTAACTGCTCTCTCCCAAGTATTCAGCGTTATCATCAAATGACCCCTGGGGGGGGGGGAATTAAAGTACACTAAAACTTTTGCAATCTGGCACTCATGGTGGGGAAATGGGGTTTTCTGGGTAATCGAGGAGGTTGGACAATCATGCTTATTGCTCTACTTTTATCAAGAGGAATCCACAGCAATCAAGCCGCAAACCCCTTGAGAATGTCATGAGAATAGCCCCCACACCTGGTGGGACCCTTCCCCTTCTGCCCAGGCCACTGAACCACCCTCCACAGCAGTCAGACAAGCAGAGCAACTGCCCAGGAACTCACTGGAAGAGCTAGTTCCACACAGCTTTAGGAAGACTACAGGGGAAGGCAACACCTCAGTATGATGTCCACAAGCAGCACTGGCTGTCAAAAGCCCTGCAATATCTGGAGGCATCAAAGAGGTTTGTTGGAGAGGGGGTATATGTGCCTGAAAGGCAGCGGTATGGTAACTAGGTGACTGGGACATGGAGAAACAGCTCAAGGGAAGCCGAAAAGGAAAGAGACACCCAAGGATGACAGTGTGGGCTGTCAGAAGCCCAGCAACAGCTGATGGCATCAAGCTAGCCCAGCTGGAGAGGCAGAAGCAGGTGCCTGCCTGAGGACACAGGGGTATGGTGGCTGAGTGGGAAGAGCATGCCCCCTGGCTGATGCCAGCTAACTGATCATTCTGGGTAATGAAGTGCCAGATAACATAGCTTTTGCTATCTTTATATCCCGCCTTTCCCATCAATCATGGCAACACAAAGCAACTTACCAAAAAAAAAAACCCCAAACACTTGACCTGCAGTTTCAGAGGGTTAAAATAAGAGAAGAAACACACACACACACACACTTTATGCAATTTTCCCTCCGAATGCTCTCTTTATGAAATAAACTGTACACAGCCACCACTTTAAACTGCGCATAGCACCCGCCTTTACATTTCTTTCTTTCTTTTATTATTGTTTTATTTCATTCAATTTATACCCCGTCCTCCCTACCAAGTAAGGCTCAGGGCAGCTTACAAAAGAGGAATAGAAATACAATTAAAATACATCATGAAATCCATCATAAACCATCAGACAGAAGGCAGACAGCATCGGGGCTCCTGCACCTCTTTGGAGAGGGCACGTCATGATGCTGGACCCACCCCTGAGAAAGAACGGTTTGTGCCGTGGGCAAAAAGACAGCTCAAAGGAAGAGCTCGGTCAAGAGACAACTTTAGGAGGATCCCAGGCGGCAAGTAGGCACACAGGTAAAAAAATTAGGCCATAAAAACCACACCTCAGACAAGGAAACTTTAAAGGTATGTTTATGATATATGGCATATGATCCACCGACATGCATTCAATGAGACCCTTACAGGACCCCGAAGCCCCCACCGATCAGCCTGGCCATTGCCCAGGCATATATCCCAGAAGGTCAGGAGTCCTGCATCCAGCCACTACAGCAGGCTAGAACCAAAGACTACAGCAAGGAAGACAGGCAAGTTTGTGACAGCAAAATACTAGACTGTGGGGAAGGGAAACCATGCCTAGCACTGATAAAAGCACCTTTGCACGATCCTTTTTAGAGTGTCTCTTTTCCTTCTATTGTTAACCTTATTGAAGTCCTTTGTGCATGCTCTTTGTTTTGTTCCCTTATAAAACCGCCCCAGGTGCCAGCTGGCAGAAGGGGATGGGGGAGAGAAGAGAATCATTGTACACAATATTGTTTGTTTCAGGATGACAGAAGACAAATGCACCTAGAGCAAGGAGTTCTTCTTTAGAAGGAAAATAAAAATATCTGCTTTCACCGATTCAGGACAGCGCCAGGAGCAGAAGGCGAGAAAGCAGCAAGAGACGAACTATCAAGTGCAACTTGTAAAAACATGATGAAGAAACCAGGAAAGTGCTCAGCTTTACTAAAAGGCTCACAGACATGTCAGCCATCACTGGTGGAACTGAACTCCACTGGCCTTACTTGGTTACACACACATTAAGGCCAATAACCGAACGTGCTGGACTACTACAATTTTAGGGGAACCCACTCCCACTATCATCTTCAGGACTAGAGTAGCTGAGCTAAGCTATTTCTGGCTTCTTCCCACTTCCCAGGTTGGTCTGTATGCCAAGACACACCTGCACAGTGTGGAGATACCCAGACATGTCTAAGGCCAGACATTCTTGCTCACAAAAAGCCAGGGCTGTGAGGACGCACCATTCTCCTGCATGTACAGAGGACATGCTCTGGAATACTCTCTTTCCTGCATCTGCATGTGGATGAGGAAGCCTGAGCAGGCAGACAGTTCACACACACAGACACCCATTCCTTCTCTTTCGATCTAGAACCAACCAGGACCAGTGTTCCCTCTAAGCTGAGTTAGTACAAGCTAGCTCACAGTTTTTTAGCCTCCAGCTCACAGATTTTTTTCTTAGCTCAGGAAGGATGGCTCCAGAGCAAACTAACTGATGCAGTAGCCAAATTGCTCACTCACAACTTTAATGCCAGTAGCTCACAAAGCAGAATTTTTGCTCACAAGACACCACAGCTTAGAGGGATCATTGACCAGGACCCCCAAGATTCTTTGGAACCAGATTTGAAAGTTGCCACCAGAAAGGAATCAGAACTGACCCACCTGAATGCTGCAAACTCCTGCTGTCTCTGTCTCTCTCTCTCTTAATCCTGGCACACCCAGTTCTGGTTCAGGGCAGCAGCAGCACAGGGGTTCTTGCTAGTTAATGTTTACACATGAACACTCAAGTGTAAAGCAAGCATTGCTTAGGTAAGTCCTTGTGTTCCTCCCCACTAAACAGGTGTTCCAGAGAGGGACAAATATGGACTTCAAGATCCCAGAATAGTTCTGAGCACTGCAGAAACTTACTCATAGCTGACAAAACCATTAATTTTCCTAAAACCTGAAGTTTTGCCTTTCAGTTACAAGCAGGAAAAAGACAACAGAGCTTAAAAACACATACAGGCTGATTTTACCCACACCCCTAAACAGCAATTCAGAAGCAAGACACGGCAAATTCAAAAGCGGCCCCAGAGACGTTGCAGATTTTTACTACTTTGCAAAAGCGGCCCCAAAGACGTTGCAGATTTTTACCACTGCCCAAAGCTCAGCTCTTTCAACTGACTTCAGCTGCAAAATTCACTTTGGCCCGTTTGCCTGATTTTTTTTTTTCTTTCGCAGTTAGGAAAGAAGTTTGTATGAGTATTGGCAAGCTGAGCAAGCTTTAGCTTTCTCTCTGCCAGGTCCATTTTCCTATAGAAATGCAAATAGTGAAAACTATCTGTTACTCACCTCCACAACACCTACATAGAAACCTGTGTACAGATCTGGAATGGCTACCTACCTGGAAGTGTTTTTCCTTTTTAGAACATCTGTAGAGACATGCAATGTGGGCACCAGCACACGCTTGTAATTTTGCCAAGATTGTTATCTTGCATCCGGGCAAAGTCACTAAGCATTTCGTAAGAACTTTTAACAGGTATTTGGAACATGCTGTTTGTTTTTAAGCATTATTCCTTTCAAAACTCCAGGACTGAGCTTCTACAAAATATAGTATTCACGCAGGGAACCCACAAGAATTTCCAGGGGTCACTTCATCTTCCCCATATTTCCTTCTCCCACACCACGTCCTATTCCTCCTAGGAGCACCTATATCCTCTCCAGTTTCCCTGCTTGCTTCTCTCCTTCCCACTCACCAGCCGCCTTGAGCCAGCTGTCTGGAAAGGCGGGATAAAAATGTGATAAATAAATAAATAAATAGTAACATCTTTTATCTGCCCCCAATCTTCAGCTTTATTTTTCTAACTTAATTTAAATCCCTCCCTTATTCTCAACAGGGACCCAAGCAGTGTTCCCTCTAAGCTGAGTTAGTGTGAGCTAGCTCACAGATTTTAGCCTCTGGCTCACACATTTTTGAGAAGAGGAAGAGGAGGAAGAGGAGATTGGATTCATACCCCGCCCTTCACTAACCAAGGGAGTCTCAGAGTGGCTTACAAACTCCTTTCCCTTCCCCTCCCCACAACAGACACCCTGTGAGGTAGTTGGGGCTGAGAGAGCTCTGACAGAAACTGCTGTTTTTCAAGAACAGCTGTGCCAGAGCTATGGCTTGCCCAAGGTCATCCAGCAGGTGCAAGTGGAGGAGTGGGGAATCAAACCCAGTTCTCCCAGATTAGAGTCCGCGCACTTAACCACTACACCATGCTGGCTCCATGCTGGAAGGATGGCTCCAGAGCAAACTAATTTATGCAGTAGCCAAATCACCTGCTCTCAACTTTAATGCCAGTAGCTCACAAAGTAGAATTTTTGCTCACAGGACTCCACAGCTTAGAGGGAGCATTGGACCCAACCAGCTCACATTATTCTCCTGTCTTCCATTTTATTCCCACAGCAACCCTGTGAAGTAAATTGAGCTAAGAGAGAGAGTAACTGGCCATGGCCACCCAACAAGCTTCCGTGGCAAAGTGGGGATTTGAACCTGGGTCTTCCAGATCCTAGCCTTAGGACTTGGCACTATGCCAGTCTGAATATCTGCTTTTCCTCATTCCCTCTCCCTGGGAAAAGTCTGGCCAAGTTCCAAAATCATTCAGCAGTAAGTAGTTTAGGTGAGTTGTGTGGTGGCCAATGCAGGGCCCAGCCAAACCATGCAAATTTTGTGAAGGCTGCCACTGGGCCCAGGCAGGCCATGTGGCATCAAGTTATGGCCACCACGGCACCTGGGTGAACTGTGTAAATTGCATGGTAGCAAGTTGCCCAGTGGCTCCTGTTGTGCTTGGCCCTGCTGTGTCATCCCTCCAGGGTAGGAAGAAAGGGAGCAAGGGTTGACCGGGAGGCCAAAACACCCCTGGAAAGCCCCTCCCCAAGGCCCACATCCATAGGGGGCTCACAAGGGCGACGCCCCCTCCCAAATTTGCCCTGCCCCTTCACCATTGGGCCCTGGGCAGCCCTGCCCTCCCACTCAGCCAGCACACGCCACCCAAGAGTAAGGTGGGGAAGTGGGGGCCCCCTCAGTGGGCCTGCCCAAAGCAGCCTCAGGTTAACTGCTAAGAGAAATGAGCAGTAGAGAGAAGCCTGGCTGGCCCACCCGGAACAACTTCAGGCAAGCCAATGGGGGAGGGAGGTCAACTGGCTCACCCAGAGCAGCTCCAGGTGAGCCACTGAGAGTGGGGTTCTGGGGAGAAGCCGCAGAAGGGCCCACCCAGAGCCACTCCAGGTGAGCCGCTAAGAGCAGTAGGGGGGAGGGAAGCTTGGCTGGCTCACCTGCAGTTAATCTGGGTGAGCTGGCGAAGAAGGGGAGGGAAAGTCAGCTGGCCCTCCCAGAGCAACTCCAGGCAAGTCGATGAGGAAAAGGAGATTAGGGAAGGCGGATCAGTTGGCTTGCTCACAGTTGTTCCAGGTAAGCCAGCAACAGAGGGGACGGGAGGTGGGCTGGCTGCTCAGAGTGAGCCAACTAACCTCCCCTCCGTGCACTGCCAACTCACCTGAAGCTGCTCTGGGTGGGCCAGCCAAGCTTAGAATCCCCCCCCCCACGCTCAGCAGCTCACCCGGAGTTGGGCAGGCCTGTGAGGGAGGAGAGGAAAGGTCAGCTGGCCTGCCCAGAGCAACTCCTGGTGAGCCACTGAGAGCAGCAGGGAGGGAGCTTGGCCCCCTTAACAAAAAAATGCCCCCCCATTTCTGGCCACGGGCCTGCTTCCCCTTGCCTTTTAATGACAGAAACCAATGTTTGAAGGCTGGCAATATTGTTGCGGTTGCTTAGCAACCGCCACAATGGCCACTGAGATCTTTATGAAAGGTACAGGTGCTGCTTCTGTTATTATTGGTGAGGGACCATAGTTCAGTGATAGAGCCTCTGCTTGGTATGCAGAAGGTCCCCAGCATCTCGGGTTAGAAGGATCAGGTAGTAGGTCATATGAACACATGAAGCTGCCTTATACTGAATCAGACCCTTGGTCCATCAAAGTCATTACTGTCTTCTCAGACCACCAGCAGCTCTCCAGGTTCTCAGGCAGAGGTCTTTCAGATCACCTACTGCACCTTTTAACTAGAGATGTGGGGATTAAACCTGGGACCTTCTGCATGCCAAGCAGATGATCTATCACTGAACCATGGCCCCTCATTTGAAAGACCTACTTGAGATCCTGGAGAGCCACTGCCAGTCTAGGCAATACTGGCCTTGATGGTCTGATTTGGTACAAGGCAGCTTCCTATGTATGCCTGTGTATTTGGGAGGGGTGTTAATCCCCAAATTTAAAGAACCACATTTTCCTGAAAACCTGGGGCTCTTCTCAGATTGTCTTGTCTATTCGTGGGTCCAGTCTCTGCACTGAAGTATCCATAGATAGGGCCACATTGAGAATTAGATGTACTGATAAGAAAATACAATAGATCTATTACAGTGATTTCCAAGTTCAGGCAATGGATAAAGCCATCTAGCAATAGAATATGAAATTGATACAGAAAAAACACATTTTTAATTTTTAATTTTTTTTAATGAAAACATGAGGCTGCAGCAAAGATCCTAGCCAGGGAGTCACTAGTAGTGATACAGTACATCACAGAGCATCCAACACCTACACAATGTCTGTTCCGTATGTTAGTTTCAAATCTATCAGGAATACAAAAACAGGTAGGTTTTAAAATTAAGATGGCTAAGATCAAAGGTTGCATAGATTCTGTTATCCTTTATTTCAGAAGCAGCTATTAAACTGATATTTACAGGGGGGGGTTATGCATTTCTCAACAAACAACTCCAAATCTGTATGGGGATGTCATGGGGTACACCCGTTAGTACTAAGAGTTCTAAAATATCATTTCCCTTTCTTGGAAACTCCTTCAGTGTTTACTAAATTGATAGAACTTTTTAAAAAGTAAGGACAATCACAGCTCCTGACCTGGCACATCCTCTCACCTTCCTTCAGAGTTACTCATTCCCACATAAGGGAGAAGTTCCAAGTGTCCTGCCAAACGAATGTTTTATTCATTTTCCTAGGTATTTATACCCTGATTTTCTCCCCATTGGGTACCCAAAGCAGCTTACAATAATCTGCTCCACCATTTTATCTCCACAGTGAATGTCTATAGTAGCTTGTCCAGGGCTGTTTTAGTGGATGGTCTACCAAACTGCTTCACAACCTACCTCAGAGCCCCTCCCATTTTTCTGGCCATTCTACATTTCGAGTGGTACAAGTGTCTAAATTTTGTATTGGTTTTAGAAAAATGGCTTTAAAAGAACAAGCCTTCAGTTTAAGGTGAAAGCATGTCAGGACTAAAACCTGTGCAGCAAAGGACAAAAGTGAAAGCACGGCCAAAGAAATGGTTTGAACACTCTAGCTTTGTATTGCATAAGAATATAAAATGTGTTCCTCCAAGGTTTCATCTTGTGTCAGCTCCAATTTTAGAAAAACTCTGTACCTACAACTTATAAAAAGGAAAAGCTACTGTCATTAGATGGATTCTGGATAAAGTCACACGCTTTACATAGTAGTTCAATAAAATATAGCTTTATCACTGTTCTTTAACCTTTGATCAGTCATAATTCCAGTGCAGAAGACAGAACCCCCTTGCTTTGGATGCAACTCCTTTACACAGATAATGGATCCCCACAGACAATTATTATGTTTGATTCTGAGGGAAGGACCAAGTTTCAGTTTTAACAAGAAGGACATGTTCCAGGTACATGTTTCAACCAAGCACATCTGCATGAAACCCACATGACCAGGAACACAGAATGGAGGATAAGGAGACACTAATTGGCAACTCCTGCTTTCCTGAGATAGCTGCCTCTGGAATTGGACTGTGGAATTCATTGCCAGTGGGTGAAGTGATAGCCACCAGCACAGATGACTTTAAGAAGGGACTGGGTAGACTCTATGCCCTGTTGATGGCTCCCCAGAGGAACTGGTTGGCCACTGTGTGAAACAGGATGCTGGACTAGTGAAAAGTACTGGAGTCAAGAGGCCGGTAACAGTGAAAACAGCATTGTAGTTTATTGCAGGTCAAGATGGAACATGAAAACCTGGGCTCAGAGCCCTCTTTTATGTCGGTCGGAGATAATCCCCCGACCTCGCCCAAATGTCCTGATAGGACCTTAAGATAGTGGTTACAGTTCATAGGCCCCCTGGAGGAAACCTAGGCTCCTGATTGGCGGTTGTTTAGGATCTGACCAGCTATTGTTCTACCTGACTGAAGCTCAGGTAGATTTGGGCCATGTGCGAATGTCCTCGTGGCGGTCGCCATTACGCGAGCACATGGCGACTGCAATCTTGATACACAACTAGATGGACCACTGGTCAGATCCAGCACTGTTGTTCTTATGTTGTAAGGTCTGCAACACTTGCTCAGCTTTAGAGTGTTTTGACTTAGGAGCATGGACACCAACGTTCGAACATCTACTCTGCTACAGAAGCTTGCTTGTTAATGTTTTCTTTTATTGGACAAACTTGTAGGATACTACATATAATTGTTAATTGCCGTTGACCCTGTTATGTAAAACCACAATGATACAATTTTATCCTTACTGGATAAAAATGCTTTGTTAAGTTTTTGTTTTTTTATTGTTGGAAAATTTTGAAACTTAATACAAAGTTAAATGGGAAAAAAAAAACCCAGACAAAACATTTCTGCGGTGGGGGTAAACTTCAGAGTTTATCAAAAGACAGTAGGAAACATTTGCTATTAGACTTGGCGAAACAGCTGATAAGAGATCCCTACTGAATCAGGAGGCTCATATTCAAATGCAAGGAGGTCATTTAACACCCTATATAAAGGGCTTCTTGTTTCCAAGAGTAACCGTTTATGGCACAAGAGATGGACATCTGCAATAGTACAATTACCTGTTTCTGCTGTCAGCTTAGCCAGCACACAGCCTGTACCGGCTAGCAGCTCTATTCAGTGCCAGGGTACACATGACAAATGAGTCCCCTCATTGAGCACAGCGGTCAAGCTTAACATTTCCCGCAAAAATTGCCTTCAAGTATGCAGTTTTAGGGATGATCATGGACAGCTAAGTTTTAAGTATTCAGCTTAGAAAAACCTATGGATATCAAAGCTGATAGCTATTTGTAATGCCAGGCTTTTAGTTGAGGCAGTGGGCATCCCCCTTCTATTGGGCCTCCCCTTCAGTGGGTTGGATCTGTGTTTACCATCTGGGCTCCCCAATCCGAAATCTAGAAATTTAGGAATATTACTGTATTTTATTTGATGTTCTTAAAATTGTTTTTAATTGTTTGTATATTATATTTGGTGGAACCCACCATGAGCCTGCTATGCAGGGAGGGCAGGATACAAATCTAATAAAATAAATAAAGAAGGGGTTAGTAAGAGTATCTTGTATTTGAATGGGCAAAATCTACATCTAGATCTCTGCCCGGCAAAACAAGGCAGGGTCACTTTATATGCTATGCAGAACTATGGCTGGTAGGGGAGTATAGCAGATCTCCCCCACAAATGTACTTTAGTGATACACAGGGCCAGTGCCAGGCTTTTTTGCATACTAGGCGAGGCTACCTTCTGGCGCCCGCCCCCCCCCCGTGTGCTCACCAATTTTCAAACATAAATGAATTTTAGGAAGAATGAAAAACACAAAGAGGAGGATTCCTGCTTGTAGTCAGGGCTGCTCTCCCCATCGTCCTCACCCCACTTGCTGGCCTCTGTGCCCATCAGGGTTCTGCGCCCCTAGGCGGTCGCCTAACCTCGCCTTATGGTAGCACCGGCCCTGGTGATACACACAGTGATAAGTATGCATATATCACATGTATACATTACCTTTATGTTTACCCATATCAAAGATATGATGCATGCAACAACAACAAAAAACTTTTGCTGGTTGTCCTTGGCCAAGATACAAGCTCTCAGCCTAGTCTACACTACCTCACCAACAATAATATAATTATCCAGATGTTGCAATGCATCAGCCGTTACTTGACTACCAAGTCAGGAAAATTTCAGTGTTTACATCCCACTGTTTTCCCCAACAAGGACTCAAAGTGGCTCACAACATCACTCTCCCCTCCTGCACAGAGACCAGTATCTTCAAAGTACAAGGCCAGCTACTCTAACCAATAGCTATTCCTAAACCATCACCTTAGAAAAGTAACAGCAAAGTAGTTAGTGCCTCTTAAACATATATAGGAATCAAGAAGAGAATTCCTGACATTAGTGTCCATATGAATTATCATCATGGATAGAATCAAATGTCAGCAACAGAGAAGAAATGATGCCAGATCATACAGGAAGAACGGGTGCCTGGAAAAGAGAGAATGTGCGTGTCTGGGAGTGGGATAGAACTATCTCAAGTCAATTAACTCTCCTTCAAATATTTTTTTAATTGAAGGCATTTTTATTAAACAAGCAAACAATCAATACAATCGTTACAATAAAGAATACAAAATGTTTCAGTTACCATTGGAAAGAAAGAAAAAAAGAAGGAAAGAAGGAAGGAAGGAAAGAAAGAAAGATAGAAAGAAGGAAAGAAAGAAGGAAGGAAGGAAAGAAGGAAAGAAAGAAGGAAAGAAAGAAGGAAAGAAAGAAGGAAAGAAAGAAGGAAAAGAATGCCCTGGACTGATGCCTGAACCGAAACTAAACAGCCCCACTCTGAACACTTTTCCTTTTGTAGGTTAGAGTTGAGAATATCCAGCTTCGCTTTAAAAGAAGCTTTCCACTCTAAGCATTAGTAGCCACTTCCTCATTTGACAATGCACCTAAGAGAGACTTCTAGAGCGCAGGTAGGAAGGTGAGCCAAGGCCATAAATTGGGAGGAGATTTTGGGTAAACTTGATTAATCTTTCCAGACACACCCAAAGCTTTAACAAGCCAAAGGATAAACAACCATTTAGGTGATTTGGAAAGGTTCGTAAGTACTGTTAAGAGTGAGTTGTCCACCCACACCTTCCTCCCCAGGATCAGTACTCCTCCCTTAAAACAATCCAGATCTAGGTTAGGAACATGCCGGCACCTACAGAGATAGCCACTTCCACTTTGTGAAGCAGTCTGTAAATACAAACATCTGGATAAGACCCAGGTAGTTTGTATGTTGGTGCAATTAGCAGCCACAGGATCCCAGAGCTTTGCTATTTAGCTTCCTTCCAAGTTCTTCCTACATGAGTGCTACATTAACAGTTTTGGCACCACCAAATCTGTAACAATTACTTCATCACCCTCTGCAAAACTGGAACATTTCAATACCAAATGCACAGGACAGAAGGACCAAATCAACAATCCAGTGACTTCAAGCAGAGCCAGTTCCAAGTTTTGGTGGACTCCAGGCAGACAGTGCCCAGAGGCCCCTATCTGCCCACCACCAGGGCCCCCCTCATGCCTTCCTTTCCACCCCTACACCTGCATGCCCCTCCAACTTCTCCCATTTGCAAGCCCTTCCACTGCACATGCTCCGTTGCCTTCACCATCTGCACACCCATTTCCCTGACAGCACTGGCCAGTGCATACCGCCGGGATTGCTGCTGCCATTGCCACCAGCCGTGCCATCATTGTGCACCACCCACAGGCCCTTCCTTAATGACTCTGGGCAGTTGGGAGAATGGGTACAAAGGTGGCAGGCAAGGTGTGTGGGTAAGCAGCAGTGGGCCTCATCAGACGTTCTGGGCCCTCCTCAGGTATGCTGACGCTGGCCCTGATTTCAGACTATGCCGAATCTGCAGAAAAATATCACACGGGCATCCAAGATCGAGTTAATCATTCAATACGGGCAATGCCACTTCCTAGAATCAACATCAGTCACTGAAATCCAACCATTCCTTCCTGCTCGTTCAAAAACTTCAAAACGCTACACGAGTCAGAAGGAAGAAAGAACTGAAGAGGCCACAGCAGGCACCAAACACTTCAAGTCTTTAAGGATCATTGTTTGTTTAGTGCTACAAAAACAGTGATCAGCAACTAGAAGCCTATGGATCAGAACCAGTCTCCTGAGTGCTCCTGCCTGGCCTCAGGTGACTGACCAAGAGATAGGAGGAATGCAAAGAGGGAGTGGTGGCTACAACCACCTGACTGGAGGAACAGAAAAGGCCTTCATCTGCTCCTTAAGGTGATCCTCCTATTTAACTAGATGCCAATCAGGGAGTTCAAAGGATTCCTTTAACATTAAGAAGGAAGCCAAATATCCAGACAGGTAATATCACACAACCAAAACCATTCACATTTCAAAATCCCAAAGTAACTTTTAAAAGTAAAGAGCCTAAGTATCTGCTAGGGCTGTTCTTCTCAGGATGGCACCGGCACCTCTGACAAATAACATTTTCCCATCTCAGAAGGCTAAAACACCCAAACGCTTCCTTGCAGGGGTTCCAAAAGGAATGACAACCTAACACACACCACTGCACCCACAATCACCATCCTGACATATGCGATCACCCCACTCCCACAAAGCTACCTTAAGGACCAGTAACTTCATTATACTTTATGCCCCCTTTCTTCCATATACGGTCCCCCCTTTCGTATCCTCACAGTCACCCTATGAAGTCAGCTAAACAGGTGGCAGCATGCCCAAGATTATTTGGTGGGATTCACAGCTCAGTCATGGGGCACACTGCTTTCTGCAAGCCTCCCTACTCAAGCGCTCTCTTAATTATTACACCACACTGGAGTTCACATGTATGGAAGGTCTCACACAACAGGACAAAGGAGAGTTATCAATCACACACCATGATGATACATCTGCTTCCAAATAAAGGTTGCCCACAGATAACCTTCGCAGGCCTTCCCTTATTTACCCCACTTTCAGCAATAACTTGGCTACCCCTCCCCCCGTCGGTGCATACCAGACTTTATTAGCAATTCCTATCCAAGGTATGGCGCTTCTCCATTACACCTGCTGCCTTCACTGCATGCGAAAGAGCATCACTTCTCCGGGACCAGAGAAAGGCAGGCGTAAAGGATATACCCACCCCCCTCCCCTTTACAAGGTTATCTCTAACCCACCTGAAATTTTGTTTTGCAAGACACTACTAGAAGAGCTCTGCACCCGAATGCAAAGGAAAAACAGGCTCTGCAAAACCTAGACTTCCTTTTCGTCTACCTTACCGCCGCTCCCCTCGAACCCGGTATACGCACCTGTTGCCTTTGCTATCACTACAGCGCGCCTGGAACGCCGACCAAAAAAGACACGGGCTGGCCACGCCTCCTTCTGGAATCCGAGCCGCCCACCCTCTCAGCCACGCCCCCTCACCTTCCAACCTAGGACACTTCAAGTTTCTTTGCGCATGCTCTTGCCTGACAGTTCGTCCCCCCCCCCTCCCCCGCTTGCCACGAGCGCAAGAAAGGTTTGGGAGGGCGCATGTGCGTTGTTCTGCAAGAGAAAGTAGCTTGTCTGACTTGATCCCTCACCCTGGAGAAAACTCTGTCCCGCTGATACAAATTGGTTCCCGGAAACCAGGGCAATACCAGCCAGTATTAGTTAGAAAAAATATGCGCAAGTTAATTCAGATCCTGATTTTTAAAAAAGAATGAACGGCACTCGGACTTCTCTATTGGCTGTATGTTGTTTAACAGTCTAAGGGTTAGAAGCTTAGCAAAGGCTGCAACAGGTAAAGAAGTGGATTCTATTTGCAACACACCCTGCTCAAAAATCACATTTCAGCATAGTGCAATTTGAAGGGGGGGGGGTTGGTACCATCAAGTTACAGCTGAGTTATGAAAGAGATCTTTAGAAGTGGTTTCGAGGCAAGAGGCATGGTTTTGCCATGACCCTGGACTTCCTTGGTGGTCTCCCATCCAAATACTAACCAGGGCTGACTCTCCTTAGCTTCCAAAATCTGATGAAATCACACTTGTCTGGGCTATCCAGGTCAGGGTGCACATGAGTTTTATAAATCCTTTAATTTGTGTTTTTTCCCCCATCATATTGCAGCTGACTTATGGTGGTCCTATGGGGTTCTCAACACATTGCCCCGTGCCATGACTGTGGTATTTTTTGGTGGTCTCCCATGCAAATATTACCCAGGGCTGACCCTGCTTAGCTTCCAGGATCTGAGAAAATCAGGCTAGCAGCTAACCTGGGATATCCAGGTCAGGGCTAATTCCTGATACCATACATTAATGAATCAGAGGCAGGAATTCTGGATATATCTAAAATAAACAGGAGTCTAATGGTACTTTAAAAACTAGCATGATATTTTTCCACTCCTGTTTATTTTTGCAACAATAAACTTAATACAGCAACCCCTCTAAATTTATTTAAATGATGGTATTTGTAAGGTTTTCACCAAGTCTTTTATGGAAAGAAGAAATTAGGTAAAACAAAAAGCAGAAATCAGGATGTGAAAAAAATATGAAAATCTACACAATTTCACTCTTTAGTAAACAGTTCTTATGATTTAATAAGACTGTGGCTACAGTCCTACGTGGGAGCAAAGCCCCATTGAGGGCAGTGGGACTTACTTCTGAAAAGAAATGTCATAGGACTGTGTTGCGTATCCTGATTTAAACCAAGTCCAAGTGATTAAAAAACGCTTTGTAAGAAAGTGTTTATAACTGGGCCCTGGAGAATGCACAGTTTAGAGAACAATGCTAGTGGTTTCGGGGAGAAGCTGTGGCTACATAGTAAAGCGATTGTCTTGGATGCAGAGTCTCAAGCTCAGTAATAGATAAGTGCTGTCAAGTCACTGCCAAATTTAGGGTGACCCCAGCAAGGGGCTTTCAAAGCAAACGAGAAGCAGAGGTGGCTTGCCATTGCTTTCCTCTGCAGAGCCTTCCTTGGTGGCCTCCCATTCAAGTAGCAACCCAACTTAGCTTCTGAGATCTGTGTGCTATAACATGCCAGCTTCCCTCCCAGGGACCAGTAATAAGTAGTGTGAAATCTCTCTCCCAAAGACCTTGGAAAGCTGCAGCCAGTCAGATTGGACAATACTGAGCTTGATAGACCAATTGTCCGACTAAGTAGAAAGAAGCTTCATGTCCCCCAGTTTAAACAAGGACACATACTCAAGATAGAGAGGTAGACAAAATATTCTCCTGCAGGGGTGAAAGTAAATTTCTTACCGGTACTGTGACTCCCAGGGGGATCAAAGCAGGAGATGGAACGTACCGTCTTGGACATCTTCCTACTGGATACGCCATACTGGCCTGTACGAGCTTATCCACACTTCGAGTCTTGTAGCAGGAGAAGACTTTGCAGCTGTCTATAACTGAAGAGGGGCGTGGATTGCTGTTGTGATGGTGGTGTGAATTATAGGGTTCTGTTTACGGCTGCTATTATTTTGTGTGTGCTTAAGCATAATTCTGTAAACTGCCTGGGGCCTTCTAGCAGGTAGTAGCAGTAAATCACTCATAGTTGCATTTCATTTATTAGGTACAAGGAACAGGATGTATTATAGTGCTGCACCTGAGAGGGCAGTCAAACCTTTGAATATATATCTATAAAGGGAAAACATAGTGATGTGGAATCTGTAGAAAGATAGCTGTCTAGCAGAGGAACCAGAAGTTCTGCATTCTCAAAGTGTGCTAACAATATTGTTTGAGTTTTTGACCATTTTTGCTATTGTGGTATAATAAGACAGCTGTTTTCCCCAAGTCAGTAATACCTGCCACCCTTCTTTATCTGTCCACTAACTTTTCCTGAAATGAGTGTGCCTTTTTCCTCCTCCCACCCCCTACCCTCATGCTAACTTTCAGTACAACGAGAACATTTGACACACAGTCACTGGGACTGAACAGACTCCAGCCAACCAAAGGACTTTATTTGTGAACCCTGGAAGGCAAAACCCAGATAATCAGTGTGATACCTAAGCAGAGATGTACTTGTTCTGAGTCTACTGGCCACCGCTGCTAGTAGCTCTTCTGGGCATGGAACTGGGTGCGTGTGTGTGTGTGGGGGGGTATTTTCTGCATTGTGCAGGGGGTTGGACAAGATGACCCTGGAGGTCCATTCAAACTCTATGATTCTATGATTGTCCTGGATGTGAGGACTAGAGACATCAGACTTGTGCATTGAAAATACATCTTTTCAGGGCTTTTTTTTGCAGAAAAAGCCCAGCAGGAACTAATTAGCATAATAGGCCACACCCAACAGCAGAAACTCATTAGCATATTAGGCCACACCACTGATAGCACAGCTCATTAGCATATTAGGTGGGCAGGCTGGGAAAGCACAGGGCAAGCATGGAAGCTTGCCTCTTTCCCCCCTTGAGCTTCTCCTCCCCACTTCAGCATCGCCTTTCTAGTCTCCTGCACCCCCCCAACCAGACAGTGGGGGAAAGGCGCTGCTTTTTTCTCTCTCCCCCAGGTGGAGGAAGGAAAGAAAGGCATTTTCAATGTGCCTGGGTTCCCTGCCTGCCCTTTTCCAGCTGGGACATGTCAGCTAGAGAAGGGAAAGCAAAGAGGCTTTTCCTTGTCAATTTCACTCTCAGCTGACTGGTGGGGAGTGAAATTGACAAGGAAACCCCCAGGGGCTGCCCAGAGGGAAAGACAGCATTTTAACATTTCCCTCTTGTGTGTAAGGTGGGGAGGGCAGCGTGCTCTGTAGCTACACATGCCAGAGATTTGGGTTGTAGACGTGGCTAACTCAGGAGCTAGCTGGAACTCCGTTCCTGTGTGTTCCTGCCCAAAAATAGCCCTGCATCTTTTTCAGCAGACTAGGATCAAGGCTCTTAGACAAAGAGGGGTAAAGGAACACTAGTACAGCACTGCCACTGATTTAAATAGCATATAAATAAGGTTATTTAAGGGTAAGTGGGCTTCAGGCTACACCAATAATTATTTCCTGCTATGACCTACATCTGTTTTCTGGGACAGTTCATGTGTCATTTTGGCATGAGGATTTTCAGGAGACTTTTCCTTATGGTTTACTATTTATCAGTAGAAAAATACTACTTCCTTATGATTTTACTACTACTACTTTACTACTTTTACTACTTATCCTAGTCAGTGCATGCAGCAGAATAAAAAGATAACCTCCAGAACTGATACAATGGACAATATCACTTCAGTTGTAATTTTTGGGTGATTCCTTATGTAAAAAAAATCCTGCAAATAAAAATATCAGCACAGAGAAAGGTTCTAGGCCAGTGATGGTGAACCTTTTAGAGACCAAGTGCCCAAACTGCAACCCAAAACCCACTTATTTATCGCAAAGTGCCAGCATGACAATTTAACCTGAATACTGAGGTTTTAGTTTAGAAAAAAGAACTCATACATTAATATCTTTTGTCTTAAAAGAAAAACACAATAACAGAGCTTTCAATTATACAAACAACTTTTTATTGAAAGGTAAAAGTTTGCATTTGGCATGCTTTTGAACAATTAATGTGATTTTTGCTGTTGTATGCATGCTGATAATTTGTCTAACCTTGGCTCATACTTTGTAAGTTTGAGAGCAGCCCAGCCTCGAGTCTGTGTCATCTTTTTCCTTTTAGAGACTGAGTGCCCAAACTGCACGTGTGCCCACAGAGAGGGCTCTGAGTGCCGCCTCTGGCACGCATGCCAAAGGTTTGCCACCACTGTTCTAGGCCGTTCCCTACTGTACTAGTTTTCCATATCTAGGATTTTTTTTAATAAAGCAGAGTAGCATTAGAAATGTAACTCCCTAGCTGTGTTCTGAAGTGGTACAATCCATTTCATCACATCAGGATTCTGTAGCATCATTCCCATCTCATTCTACTGCATGTGTAGTTGTTTGTTTCTACATGGAGCTCTAGCCCCACCCCCACCCCCACTGCAACAGCTTTAAATTGGTTTTCCACACAGTGTTGTCATGCAATTGTCCATTTTCTGGCTCTTCTGTGGCTCTGCTCTGTATTTTCCCAACCTGCTTTGGTGTGATCTTTCTTGAAAGATCATCCCAAAAGCAGATTTGAGGAGAATTTGGACAGGAAGGTATGGATATGTGCCTTTCCCTGTCTGTATCCAGCATGATTTCCCCTCATGCCCAGCATCCCCCTGACAAATTTAATTTTTTTAAAGGCAAAAAACCCACCTGTTGTCAGTAGATAGGTTGCTATAGTGTCCTAACTCTATAGCAACATTTCTGTGACCTATTAAAAAAATCAAAAAGCGCACTGGAGGTGGGGCATGTGTGGCAGGTGCAAAGGGAAAGCAGGAGGAAAGCCCTGATGTGAAAGCTTCATTGCTGCCGAGAATGCCTCTGCATTCATTAGATAACCCTTTTAGACAGGTTAGGCTGTGGGAGGCATTTACTTTTTCAAGCCCAGAAAGGCTAGCCTGCCTAGGAAGCTTCACAGCTGAACGGTAATTTAAACCTCCCGGATCTCTTTCCTACATGCAAATAAAACATGCAGATGTCCGTTCATTTGTGCTATGGATAGAGAGCTGACAGGGTTCAGGGACATGTCCATGTCAGAGATGCTCCCAGATACAAGAGTGGGGCTCATGACAGGGAAGGGGAGCAAAAGATCAGTGGGCCAAGCCTAGCCCAGCCCAGCTAGAAGGGAATCCTGAGGAAAGCAGACTCTTTGCCATGACAGTGGCACAGAACTGGTCCCTGCCCCCACCCCTGCCAGCCAGCCCAGGAACGGAGGGGAGAGGGAGCGTGTGTGCAGCGTCTCCTGCTAGGACTGCAAAAACGATGTCTTTGGCCCAAAGTAAGATCACCTTATTCTGATGAATAACAGCCTCTGACTGTGCTGTCAAGTCACAACCAAATTACGGCAACCCCGGCAAGGGGCTTTCAAGGCAAGTGAGAAGCAGAAGCAGTTTGCCATTGCCTTCCTCTGCAGAGCTTTCCTTTGGTGGTCTCCCATCCAACTACTGCAGGGGCATCGAGTTTTAAAATCCCGGGGGGGGGGGGGGGGAGCTCGTGCGTGTGCGCAAAGCACGCACACGTCGGGATCATGTCCCCGCCGCTGCTGCCTCCCCCCCCCCCCAGCCTGGCCACTCCTGCTTCCGTCCCTCCCTCCATTCATCCAGGGGCCAGCTGGGCATTTGCTTAGCTGGCCCCTGGACGGATGGAGGGAGGGAGAGACGGAGGCAGCCAGGCCAAAGGGGCGGAAGAGAGAGAGAGAGAGACGGCAGCGGCCCTAGGAAGGGCCCGGGGACACGCGGCGGCAGGTGCTCCGTTTTCCCGGGGGGGGCCTCAGTCCCCCCCGGGAAATATTGGGGGTGGCTCAAGCCCTCGAGCCCCCCCGTAGTTGAGCCTATGACCTACTAACCCTGCTTAGCTTCTGAGATCTGATAAAAACCAGGCTTCCTTTCTTCCCATGAATAACAGCCCTGCTCCCACATAAAGAGCTGTATAGGAGCAAGTTAATAGATGCAGGAAATGGGTATGGCAAGAGGGAGCTTGAAGTTTGGGAGGAAAAGGTCACTGTGACAGGATTTGGGGTCAGCCGCACTCCTATCTTCAAAAAAAAAAAGTAAGCATAAGGGGGGGGGGCAATAATACTTAGCATATTGAGAAACTACAAACGGTACTGCAAATTACCCAGACACTCCCCCTGGGTTGCAATCAGGGCAGCCTGTTTGTAACATATGTAATCCAAAAATTAATCCTGTATCATTTTATTTACTGCAGAATCAGGAGTCAAAGCAGCCATAACTTCTCCTGTCCTTTCTCCTGTCCACCCTCCTCCAGTTCCTTCACCTACCTCCCACTTGCAGTAAGGTACATCTGGATTCCTACCTGCTTCAACAGGTATAGGAGGGCAATGGGCAAAAATACCAAGAACAAATTGTACTGCTGAAGCAGTGGAGCCCAAGCTGTGTTGGGAGAAAGTGACCCTTATTTTCATACTAGGAGTAAGGCCCGTTGTGGGAAGAAATACAACGGGCCTCAGAAGGAAGCTCCAGGAGAGTGTCCCAGCTGTGGCTGGTGGGGCGGCAGAGGGAAGGGGAAAATAGAGGGAGGCAAGCCATGTTTATTTCCTTCCGCTTAGCTATAAGGCAGAACTGTCTCAAGTCCTTTTGCTGCCCCAAGTGGGTAGTATGGGAGGAGAGCCTCATGGTAACAGGTATGGTTCCCTCCACCCCTGACTTAAATTGATTTGGGGATATGCAGTGGTAGCTAAGGTAGAAAACCAGCTCCTCCTATGCCATGTCTTCTGGGTTCCAAGGGTCTGGAAAGTGGTTCCATAGCCAGTTACAGGGTTGCCAACTCTGGGTTGGGAAATACCAGTAGATCTGAGGGGTAGAGCTTGAGGAGGGCAGGGTTTGGGGTGTGGAGGGACTTCAGCAGGGTATAATGCCATAGATTCCACTGCCCAAAGCAGCCATTGTCTCCAGGAGAACTGATCGTGGTCATCTGGAGATCAGTTGTAGTAGCTGGGAAATTTTCTGTAGGGGAAATGATGTGCTGGGGAACACTGTGATTTCTGGGAGATCTCCAGGCCCCACAGGGAGACTGGCAACTCCAATGACCATTAAAGGGAAGATTGGGATATGTATTTTACCTCAGGACACATTAAATGATTCCCAACAGCAACAGCAAACTGTTTAGAATGTTAGGGGCAAAGCCCAATCAGGCTGCATATGCAAATGACCTCTGTGTTCCGACTGGCTACACAGCAAACTGTTTAGAATGTTGGAGGTGAGACTCAGGCAACACAGCCAGTGGATAGGGATAGCTTCTGAGTGACACATCATGGAACCAACTGATTTAGAAGCGTGTTGAATGTTCAGAAAGTGCCACCCCACTACTCAATTATATATAAGGAGAGATATAGTGGGCCTGTTCTTAAATCCATAATGCATATGCAGGGTTGCCAGCTCCAGGTTGGGAAATTCCTGGAGATTTAGGAGCAGATCTTGGGCAAGGCAGATTCCGGGAAGGGGAAGAACCTCAGTGGGTTATAATGTCTAGGAACTACTCTCTGAAACTGCCATGTTCTCTAGGGGAACTGATCTCTGTAGTCTGGAGATCAGTTGTAACTCCTAGATAACTCTACTATGGAGGGTTGGGACATACTGATATTGAAAGTATGCTTCAAATCGGAAGGAACTTACTCTTTTTTTTTTTGGACAAATTTGGCACTCTCAATCATGAGATTGCATAATCAAATCTTGAGAAATCTTAGCAATGGATAAACATTGCCCAGCTCAAAGCTGCATCAAGTTCTTTGCATTCAAGTAAATTCTTAGGAAAGTGTTTTCATTTCCTAACAGAGTGCGCCAAAACTTTCTGAAGAGATTGGCAAGGTATGCATCCTATCTTTATTAATGTAAGAAGTCCAGCACATTAATGAAAGTACTAGTGTCCTTTGGAGTTGATGCTATTAACCTTTATACTACTGTAAAACTGTCTTAATTCATTTGATGTATTCTCTTTTCACAAAAAAAACAAACCCACTGTTAGAGACTTTCAGTAGACTTACCTTGTTTCTTTCTCCATTTCCCTTGTTTTTTGTCCTATGCTAAGGGAGGCGGGATGAGGATGTTTTGTAAAAATAAATAAATGAAAGGATTTTAAAAAAATGATTAAGGGAAACTGCAGGACAAGCCACGACCACCTCATTTCCAAACTTAGTAGAAAGTCTGAAAGTTAGAGCGAAATTTCCTGGGTGATACTAGGGAATTTATCTGCAAGAGACCCAGTTTGGTGTAGTGGTTAGGAGCATGGACTGTAATCTGGGAAAACTGGGTTTGATTCCCAACTTCTCCACATGCAGCTGCTGCTGTGACCTCGGGTCAGTTACAAGTTCTTTCAGTGCTGTTCTCTCATGAACAGTTATTGAAAGAGCTCTCTCAGCCCCACCTACCTCACAGGGTGTCTGTTGTGGGGAGGGGAAGGGAAAGGAGATTGTAAACTGCTCTGAGACTCTTTCGGGTAGAGAAGGGCGGGGTATAAATCCAATCTTTTCTTCTTCTTATATCATTTAATTACCTGTGTCCTGTCAGTAATCTAATGCATTCTGTAGGCAAATGTGGCTTTTTGTTTTACATATAGGTTTCATTGTAGGCTAGAATTTCCCTATATTCCTATCACATTTCTAACTTTGATTGAGAGTATCCATCTGAAGAAGAAACTGATTCAGGTAACAGTGGAGTAGTGGGGTTTAGAGGGTAGGAGAGAGGTTTCAAAACAAATCTGAGTCTATGGCATCTCACCCTGTCCCCTACTGAGGTCTGTCCCCTTCCCTAACCCCACCCTCCCCAGGCTTCACCCCCAAAATCTCCAGAAATTTCCTAACCCAGAGGTGACACACAAGTCAGAAGTCAGAAGTCAGAAGAAAATGGGGAAGTTTTGAGAGAGCAATGCCTGATAAGGAAGGGATGTTGGAGAAACACTATGGACTATGGATAGTACAGTAAATGTTTTATGACACACAGTAAATGTTTTATGACAGTGTTAAGAGGTAAGTTATTCAAGGGGAAATGAAATTAATGAAGATCAGTGTGTTCACCCAGACATTTTAAGTTGGTGGGAGTTGCTTTTTGTCTCTGTTTCTTAAACTGCACACGTAACAAATAATCAGCTGCTGGTTTGTAAAAATATTTTCGATCTGCTGCTTTATGCCTGCTATATTTGCTCTTCTTTTTGGCTTTATATCTGGTGGTTTTAAATTGGATTTGGATTTTATACTTTTAAAGTTGTTTTTATTATGTTATCTGCTACTGTGTACTGGGTTTGATGCATGGAAAGCCCGGACTATGACATACTGATCAGCATAGATTTATTGAGTACACAACAAGCATGCAACACTGGCCGAGATGGCCAACTATATTCAACTCCTAGGACACACCTAAAAGTCCTATTGGTGGGTTTGAATTTCCCGCCAGAGTTCTTATTGGAGACCTAGTGGTGGTCTAGGATCCTTGACCCCTATTGTCTTCCAGAGTCAAGCTCTGACTGTATGCCGCTAGCGCCCAGTGGCGGTCAGCAGACATAACATCTGCCCTGGGCATTGATTTGCTGGTTGAGAGGTGGAATATTAATACTTTTAAATAAATCAGTGACTGTATCAGAAGCTTGTAGCAATGTAGGTTTGCAAAGTAATGTAATGTTGTACCCAGAGCTTATTGGTAGGAGTGAGCAGGGATGGACAGTTATGGAACATGGGTGAAACAGTTCGGTGACATTTATTACTGAACTTATGGCCCAACTGCCCATTACACTGGGGGTCTGTGATCAGATCTTCCAATATGTAGTTCAAATTTAAAAGAACAAGTGTGGGAAGAATATCATGGCCTGGGTGTGTGTGTGTGTGTGTGTTAAAGCTGTTGCCTTCATGCCAGCTTCCCTGAAACTGCCAGTTATTAGACCAAGTAGGGAAAGACAGGCCATGTTTTGTGCTTCTTTCTTTTTCCCTACCAGGATTTCAGTCAGGAAACAGTGTGAGAGAATTTTTTTTTAAAAAAACCCTCTGTTCTGATGCTGTGGTCCTGATCACCCCTGCCCCTCCAGTTGGTTTTATACATGGATCCTTAGTGTAACACTTAGTCAGGCCCATGAATACCAGTCTAATATATGGGAGTTTGGGGTGGAGAGCTACTCCATATCAGTGCCTAAGCTCCATGTCCCAAGACTGAAGATTTATCCTGGGGTTAAGCAATGACCTGGAGGTTCTGGTCCTTTTCAGTAATCATGACTCGTGTTTGCGGCCCACACACACACACACCCAACACCAGCTGTACCCAGCTGTTGTTTGTTTTTCTACTTCATAGTTAACTTAATAGAAAATTCCCTCCGGAAAGCCCTGGTTTAATCAGTGATTATAGTGGAATTTACCTAACTTTCAAGGATCCGCTTTCCATCTCACAGAAGTACTAAGAAAAACAGGCACAGGGATTGGAATTGCTCACACAGGAGCTGTGTCGAACTGGTGACTGTAGATCCAGGATCCAAGAGATGACATCAGACGAGGGATGGCTACAAGTTTCTCGCAAAAATCATGCAATCTCTCTCTCTCTCTCTCTCTCACTCACTCTCTCTTGCTCTCAAACACACACATATACACACACAGATGATTGGCTCACTCCCAGGAACAAACTAAGCAAATTAGACAGTGGAGTTGCATTATCCATAATGATTTCACTCCAGTGGCTTGTCCTGGTTGGTGTCCTGTGACTTCAAAGCGAGCCATAAATGACAAGCCTAGGCATGTAAGGGCCAGGTCGATATTATATGTCATCATGTTGTGTCATTATCTGCCTTTTCTACTTCGAACTGTGCCGGCCTGCACTGAAGTAAGGATTTTAGGTTGGCTTAATTGCCAGCATTCCAATTTGACCTGATTTGTAGATTGCTGCCAAAGGCAATGTTATAATTATACCTAAACCATAATGTGTTAAATCAGCTGTTTCCTCCGTTCTAAAAAAAGAGAAAAGAAAAAGAAAGAAAGAGGAGATACGTTCTGTACTGTTGCTTCAGCAGTGATTTGTTCCCATGCCTAAGTTCACGTTTTTTGACTAAAATGTATTTCAGGTATCTGGATCCACATTATCGGAAAGAAACTGAGAAACCCTCCAGACCAAGCATTGATTCTCTGCCATCTTTAGCCACTAGGGCTGCTGTTCATAGGAGGGAACCGCTGCAGATAAACATACATAACGGCGCAGAATTATCCTAGCCCGTGGACTCCCAGATCTGGGCGTCCCCTTTGTCCGGACAATTTGTTACAAAGGGAGTATCCAGATGTTCATAATGTGCTGGCAAATTATTAGCCCTTTGCCTGACTCAGATCAGTGCAGTAAGATGATCCTTGTATGTTTCATGTTTATCACACACCTCCCATTGCAGCCCTAGCCCTGCTCAGTAGTTCTGATTTTAGTGATCCAATCATGCATAAGGAAAGACTGGTGCTTTGTGCAATCCTCTTGATATGTGTAGTTGCCACTTTGTGTGAGTAGGGCAATGTGTCGAGAGGGAATTAGATAAACACAAGAAGAGGGACCTGCAATACTCACGGGGGGGGAGCATTCCCCATGGCTCTTGCCCCGCAGAAGCAGGAGGACCTCACACTGAGGAGGAAGTGGCCACAGGTAAGCCCCCCCCCAGCACCGGGGCTCGAGTGGCTCCCATCCGCCAGCCCACCAAGCCTTCTCCCCTCCCCCCCGGCAACAGCTTCCAGGCACTGTTCCCAGAGCGTTCTCTGCACATGTGCAGGGAACACTCTTTTACTTTTGGGGGAATTTAAAAATCCCCCATATAGTTTTTTAACATTTTTCTTGCATGTGGGGAGACACACAAATGTGCAGGAAAATCTCTCTGCCCCCCAACTGCCCCCGATGTGCAGATTTAGATATCCGCATGCACAGGGGGCACTTGGCTATTAGTATATAGATATATGGAGCAGAGAGCCATCAGCGGCTATTAGCCACAAGGTATAGATAGGAACTCTCAGTCTGGGGTAAGTGATGCTCTGTATTCTTGGTGCTTGGGGGGGAGGCAACAGTGGGAGGGCTTCTATCATCCTGGCCCCATTGCTGGACCTCCTGATGGCACCTGGTATTTTTGGCCACTGTGTGACAGAGTGTTGGACTGAATGGGCCACTGGCCTGATCCACCATTGGCTTCTCTTATGTTCTTATGTGTTTATTTTCCATCTTGGTAGCCTTGATTGGAAACCCAGATTATTGACAGTGTGTGTTTGTGTATTCTGAAACTGGGAAATACACATGTAGCCCTAGTAATGCCCTGACCTGAATAGCCCATGCTAGTCCAATCTTGTCAGCCCTGGTTAGTATTTGGATGGGTGACCACCAAGAGGTCCAGCAGAGACAGGCAATAGCACCTCCGAACACCTCTTGCATTGAAAACCCAACGGGGTCACCATAAGTTGGCTATGACTTGACGACACTTTACAAACACTGCCCTAGTGACATAAAGGAGTAACATGTGTATTAGGAGGATCTTGAGTTGTACACTGTCCTGTTGTGTGAGGTGGGATTATGATAACTGAATAGTTCTTGGGTCTGCAGGGAAGTTGCATGTGAGATATCCTGTGGTTAGATTAGGTTAGGCTCCTAAGTCTAAGGGTATATGAAATCAGAAGCAAAACAGGGTAGGGTTGTTAACAGGCCTGGAGAAAAACATGTTTTCCCTTTAGCAGAGCCTTAATGTGTGGAAAATGGGAAGCTGAAGCTTTTCATGGCATGAACAACATCACCTGCTAAATAGCATCCCATTAAGCCTCTATGGCAACCCAAGAAGAAGAAAAAGAGTGAATATAAATGGAAAATTAGTGTATTGGATCATGTCAGGTCTTTGGAATTATCTGAACCTTCCCTCCCAGAGAGAATCCTATCCATCCCAGGAGTCAGTATCACGGAGAGAATGTCTGCTTGATCCCCATACCATCAGTCAGGACTCGGAGCAACTGAATTGTGAATATCCACCAGGAAGGAAAAGGTAAAGGCCACATGGCTGATGAAGTGTACACGCAGATGAAATCTTATACCAAAATTAAACTTTGTTGGTCTTAAAGGTGCCACTGGACTAAAACTTTATTCTTTTGCTGGAAAGCTCGCGCCTCCCATCTCTAAACACAGACCCCATCAAAACTGCCATCTGGTCTGTGGGATTCTATAGGGGTTACTCGGAGGCTGCTTTATAAAAGTCTTAAGGAAAGTTCTGTGTCTTAGTTTCCCCCCCCCCTGTCCTTTAAAAATATAAATGTGTAAGTTGTAATTATTAGCCATACTGAGCCTTAGGGATAGGGTGGGATATAAAAAACCAGAATCTGTACCCTTCATGAGCACAACAAGCTTCAGGGTAAGGAGAGTCCCTTATTTTGTACTTCTGTATCCTGCCCTTCCTCTAAGGAGTTGCATTTTTGAGTTGCAAAACTACCCTGAGAGGTAGGTTAAGTGGCAAAGCAGGAATTTGCACACCACCATGCAGGATCAAGCTAGACATTATATGCCAATGTATGCAACATCACCCCATTTAGCCCTTTCTGAACAGGAAATGCCACTTCTGCAGGAACGATTGAGACTGGAGATGCACCTGCTCCAAACCTTCTTTCACAGCAGTTTTTCACCTGCAGAATTCCAAGTATGGTTTGCTTGTACTTGGAACTTGAGTTGGGGAGAGGAGCTGTTGGGAGCAGTAGGAAGCAGCTTTTATCATTGGAAAAGGACAACCGAACAAATGTGAAGTGTATGTGTGTATAATATCTAGTTTGCTCCTCTGTGAACCACATAGTTTAGCAGGGATTTGACTCCATGTTTCCCATATCCAAACCTTACCATTCTAGTCACTGCATCATGGTAGCTGTAGTATATGTGCTATCTCAGCTCCTTTTACTTAAAACAGGGTTTTAACAGTAACAGTAGGTGAAGCCTACTGTAGGCATGTGCAGCTAGAGTTGCCAGATGCTGGTAGGAAAAAAATGCCCTGGCCCTTTAGTAGAGACATAATACAATGTTATTTAGCAGGTGCTATCGCCCTGCCATGACAAGTTTCAGCTGCCCATTTCCACACATTAAGCCTCTACTGAAGGAACAAGACATTTTCCTTCAGGCCAGTTGACAACTTTATGTGCAGCCTAATTTAGCAGCAGGAAAGGAAGAGTCTCAAAGCAGCTTACAAGCGCCTTCCCTTCCTCTTCCCACAACAGTCACCTTGTGAGGTAGGTGGGACTGAGAGAGTTCTGAGAGAACTTTGACTGGCCCAAGATCACCCAACAGTAGGGCTGCCAGGTCTGGGTTGAGAAATAACTGGAGATTTTGGGTGTGGAGCCTGAAGAGGGAGGGGTTTGGGGAGGGAAGGGACTTTAATTTTGTATAATGCCATAGAGTCCACCTTCCAAAGCGACCATTTTCTCCAGGTGAACTGATCTGTGTCACCTAGATCAACTGAAATATCAGGAGATCTCCAGCCACCACTTGGAGGCTGGCAACACTACCTGGTAGGCTTCATGTGGAGGGGTGGGGAATCAAACCCGGTTTTCCAGTTTAGACTCCACTGTTCTTAAACACCATGAAAGAAAGAAAGGAAGGAAGGAAGGAAGGAAGGAAGGAAGGAAGGAAGGAAGGAAGGAAGGAAGGAAGGAAGGAATTAAGTCCCACATAATTTTACTTTCAAATGTATGGCGGATTGCATCCTTAAGTTATGGCACATGCAGGGTTGCCAGCCTCCAGGTGGGGACTGGAGGTCTCCTAGAATTTAAAATGGTCTTCAGGCTACAGAGATCAGAAAATGGCTGATTTGGAGAGTGGACTCTATGGCATTATACCCTACTGAGGTCCATCCTCTCCCCAAACCCTGTCCTCCCCAAGTTGCACCCCCAAATCTCCAGGAATTTCCCAAAAGGAGTTGTCAACCCTACTTCACAGGCTGAGTACTTATTATTTATTTCAATTGTTTATGTTCTCCTTAGATCCCTAATAGGGATCCAAAGTGGCTTACAGCAGTCTTCTCCCCTCTGTTTTGTCCTCACAACAACCCTGTTAGGTAGGTTAGGCTGAGAGTGTGTGACTGGCCCAAGGTTACCCAGCAAGCTTCAGTAGCAAAGCAGGGAGTCAAACCTGGGTCTCCCAGCTCCTAATTCCACACCCTAACCACAATACCACAGTGGCTTATAAACCCGAGGAATAGGATAGTATATTAAAAAAAATAGAATCAGTAAATCTCACGATGCAAGTGTCAGAGTGTCTGCTTGTGGAGGAACAGGTTGTGTGTGAGTTTTGATTGATCGAATAAAAGTGATCATTTGAACACAGTTAGCTAAAAGGACAACACTCTGCACAGAGGCAAACAGTTCATCTGGCCTGACAGAGAGATACTTCTTGGGGAGAAAAGAACAAAGCCTACCTTGAAACTTGCAATGGCACAGAGAAAACTTTTCAGAATGAACTGATGGCTCTAGAGAACTCCCAGATTGCAGCTGTCCTCCTTTGTCTCCAGGTAACTGGACCTAAATGCTTTTATTCACCAGTCAGTCTCTGTTTAGAATTCTCTTGGACATAAGCTGGGTTGGCTGTTCCACTGCAGCGCAGGTGGGATTGAGGCTGAGAGACTTTACTCTCCCTGAGACTTTTGTCTCTTCAATCACTGGCCCTCATTTATTTAAATATTTATCAACCAAATGCCCCTTCCCCATTCAGGTGGCTAAGGTGAGTGTGAAAGGAGACACATGCATATTTCAGAGATTCCCATCTAGATATGTGTATTTTTTCTGGGCAGCATTTCCATGCACACATGTAGATGCACCCTGCCCCCAAGGGGGGCTATGCTATTGGAGGTCAAGCCACCCACTGCCAGTTGAGTGTGTGAGCACACTGTTTTAAATGCAACACTGTTCCCGAGCTCAGCACTTTATTTTTTCCAGTAGGAATGGGTAAGAGAGGGGTCTGCAAAGATTTAAAGAGAAGGGGAACATCTCAGTCCCACCCCAACCCCTCTTTACCCACCACTGGGCCCAGTTCCATTCTCTCCCACTGGCTCTACTTCCATAGGCATAGAGTACGGGGGGACTTGAGGGCTTGAGCCACCCCCCGTAATTTCCCGGGGGGGGGCTCAGCCACCCCCAGGAAAACGGAGCGCCTGCTGCCGCGCCTCCCCGGGTCCTTCCGAGGCCTGGCGGCCGCTGCTGAAAAGGCAGACGGAAGGGGTGGCCGGGGGGGGGGGGGAGAGTCACCGGCAGCAGCGGCTGGCAGGCCTTGGAAGGGCCCAGGGAGGTGGGGAGGTTTCCCGGAGGGGGGGGGAGAACATCGTCCCAGAGAGTGCGCGCGCATAAGGCCCCCCCGCCCCCCCCAGGATTTCCAAAACTCTACGCCCCTGTCTACTTTTGCCACTTATTGTCTCTGCCAGCTCCCCTCTTCCTTCGCACAACGTTTGGGGTACTGTAGCAACCCAATATGCTGGAACTCTGTTTGGGGGATGAGTGGGATTTTTGTGTGTGTGATGTCCAGACATCACTCTTAATATTTGGGGGAAGGTTACCCCCTATCCACTCATTTGGGAGAAAGTAAATGGGTACACTTAGGAACACTGTTGGGGTGAAGCTAAGCTTAGGTTTCCCTTGCTCGAAAGCCAGTCGAATCCAACTCTAGGGATGCAGTGCTCATCTCCGTTTCCAAGCCGAAGAGCCAGCGCTGTCCAAAAACATTTCCGTGGTCATGTGGCCGGCATGACTAGACATCGAGGTGCACGGAATGCTATTACCTTCCCACCGAAGCGGTATCTATTTATCTACTTGCAATTTCTTGCTTTCGAACTGCTAGGTTGGCAGGAGCTGGGACCAGAGACGGGAGCTCACTTTATCATGCAGCCTCGGGTTTTGAACTGCTGAACTACCGACCTTCTGGTCTGCAGTTCAGCATCTGACAGTCAAAGGGTACAGTTCACCATCTGAGAGTAAAAGGGTGCACTTAGGAACCCTGTTGGGGTGAAGCTAAGCTTACCTCTTGCCCAGTGTCTAATTTCTGGAGGTAAAGGTGCCAGGGATTGTTAGAAACATCACTAAAACTGATTTGAAGAAAGGATTTTCAAAATATTAATAGGGAATGGGAAGGGACTGAAACTGTGTGTGTTGTGTATAGCTGGATTCTCTTAAGAGCCAAATATTCTGTTGGTTTTTCACATTTCCAAGATTCTGTCATAGGCCAGCATCATACAGAGGACAAGAATCCACTGTAAGGAAACGAAGATGAAGAGGTGGAGCTACGCAGATGTAGGCTAACTCATTTGTCAATAGTGTCCATTGTATTATGTGGGACAAAGTAAAAAGGCTGGAATCTGGGGCAAGTCAACAGAGAGTCAAATGTGTCCTTCACTCACAGCACTGCATTCGGCAGGTGTGTGGCTTCATTTGTTTCCAGTGCCCCAGTCTGCCATCTATTTTCAATGCCAGGGCATGGACAATATTAACACAAGAACTAATCATGTGCAAACTGTAATTCTCTCAACTTTCAGGAATCACAGATAGGGGTATAGGTTGAAGATGAACAACTTTCGGATCTACCATATAGTAACAGTAAATACGCTATCAGAACCTGTTATCTGAGTTTTAGGGCCATGTAAATGTGAAACCTAAGGCAGAAATAATTGCCTTTAACCATAAACAGACTGCATGCTTTTTTGGGGGGGGGGGATCTTATGCTCCTGTAAGTAACTAACAATGTGTTCCAAAGCAGAGTTATGCTCTTCAGTGAACTTAGAAGGGTGTGACCAGGGGTCATTTCATAGAAAAAGTGGTGCAAGAGCTCATTAGCATAACTTATTTGCATATGCTATACCACCTGACATCACTGGAAAAGAGAGAGAGAGAGAGAGAGAGAGAGAGAGAGAGAGAGAAAGAAAGAAAGAAAGAAAGAAAGAAAGAAAGAAAGAAAGGAAGGAAGGAAGGAAGGAAGGAAGGAAGGAAGGAAGGAAGGAAGGAAGGAAGGGGGGGGGGGACAGCTACTAATCCAAGCCTCAGAAATACCACTATTCTGGGAGGATAGCTTCAGTGGTGGCTGAAGCCTTCAGAAGGCTGGTCAGAGGAACAAGGACCTTTCCAGGGGACGGGGTCATTTTGCTGTAGCCACGACACAAGCAGGCATTCCCCCGGGGGGGGGGGGCGGGGCTGGCACCAACTCCCGGAGCTGAGCTCCCCGGAGCTCCTGCTCGAAAGGACCCCTGGGTGTGACTCTGTTTAGATTTGCACTGTAAACTTGCTATGAAGTGGGCTCGTAGAAACTGTGACTCACCCAGCTGAACACAGCCCATCAACCACATATAGCTGGCCACCAAGAAGCATGATAAAGGTCCTGCTTTTGTTGTTTTCCTGAGACTAATTGTTAAGCTCCTCCATTTCTCCTTACTTTTATCCAGCAAAGACAGTCACCCCGGCTCTCTACGACCTCTCTTCCATTTGGCAAAAATGTTTAACAGGAACATTCCTTCCAACTGTTTCTCCTAAAAGGCCCAAGACAGTGACACTGAGTCAGCATCTGGCTGATATTTAAATTTGCCAGATGTCAACTTTTGAACTGGGCTTGCTTAACATTGTCCTGGTTTCTCCACCTTGAAACTCTACAGCTCAGAGACTAGTGCCAAATTTGAAGTCTGCTCTGTTAACATCTGATAACTATTAACCACATCAGATTTCACACCCATGGCTTTCCCACCCAAAAGCACAACAGTCATTCAGGGCTTGAGGAATGATTGGATAAAGGGTGCAGTACTATGGTACAATCACTAAGGGTTACTTTACCTGTTACACTTTTGAAGAGTGATCTGTGATTTAATTTTTATGCTAGATGAACTGGGAACATGCACACTGCGGCATCTTTTCAGTTAAGTATGTACAAGTCATGAAACCAATATACTTGGGCCATTTCCCACGTAACTTGGAAACATAGATCATCTCTACAGCAGAACACAGAAGTGAGTCCCAGTTCTATGTGTTCCTACCCATCTTGTGCATAATCTGTAATAACAACCATGGGCTGCAATCCTAAAAACACTTTCCTGTAAGGGAGCTCGTCTGAGTAAAATGAGACATTTTTTAGTAGACCAACTTAGGCTTGCTCTCAGGGTACAACACACAGCAATACAAACATGGAATTATGTGAACAGGCCTGGGGAGGGGCATCTTGTTATACATGCACTGGAGACTGTGCAGAACCTAGGGTTTACAACAGCCCTGGAGAAAAATGTCCTGTCCCTTTAAAAACAGCCCTGGAGAAAAATGTCCTGTCCCTTTAACAGAGGTTTAATGCAATGTTATTTACTTCTGTGTCATTAACAGCTTCAAGTGCCTTTTCCACACAATCAGCCTCTATTAAAGAGACAAGGTGTTGTTCTCCAGGCCTGTTGGCAACCGTAGCAGGACCCCAGGCTCACTCATGCACGCCTGACCATGTGCAGACCCAGTGTAGGGCTGTTCCTGATTCATGTCTCCATTTCCAAAAATTTACTCATGCAGTCATTTGCAGCAACCAACTGGCTCTCGCCTTCCCCACTGGATCCTTGCGCTCTCTTCTTGTGCTCTGTTGTCATGTACAGTACTTAACGCTTTTTCTCATACAGTGACTAATTGTCAAGAAAAAAAGAAATGAATATACATTTCATGTTCAACATTTTTATAGACGCATGTTTCATGCTGTTTTATGGCAATGGCTTTTAAATGGCCCTTTTGTTGTATTCTTTTAATACAGATAATTTGCTATGGCTTCGTGGTAAGCAGGGCTTGCTTCTTCTTCTTTTAAAAGGTGCTAGTACTCATGTATAAGGCTGCACTGATTTCTACCACCACCATGGACTTGGGAGCCTCCTGGAAAAGGTGCCAGTAGGTAATACCACACACCAAAAAGCCCTGCTTGTATGATACCTTGAACAGGTCTCTGGAGAGGCAACTTATACATCCTCTAAATAAATAAATGACATCTCACATAACCTACAATTCCCTCTTGCATTTTTAAATATTTCCTGTTTCCCAACCCTTTTCTCCACACAAATCAAGAAGCCACAATCTCTGATATGAATGTCACCAGAAAAAAAGAGAAAGAGAGAGAGATGTGGAGTTGCGACGGCTCCTCATGATAAGAAATGATGATGTACCCAATGGCTTTCTCCAACTTGTGGCGGTTCCAGGTTTTGAGGGAGGGGTGCAGCCACAGATGAGATAAGCAGCCCTGTAGAATAGAGCTGTCACAAAATGCTGCACTGTCCAGCCCCCCTTGCCAAGGAGCTGGGTGTGCCTTGCATAGATACGTGGATGATTACTCAGTGCTCTTGGCATGATTCATATCTTGGGCTTTATGTGAGTTTTCTCAGAGGACATGGGATTACTTGCACCTGATAGAGAACTTGGTTTTGCCTGGAGAATTCATCATTACTTCCAGAAGAAAGTGGGGGGGGGGGGGGGGGGGAGGGTTAATAGCCTGTAAGGTCATAGACACAAAATCACACCCATTAATTATTTTTAATTGGTTTGGCATAACTACCATTCCTGATTCGAAGATCGAGTTCACACCACGGAGACAGATGGCAATCAGCATTTTAACACTTGACAGTGCAAGTCCAAAAACCCTTTCCTGAGAGTAAGCTCCATTTGATACTCTTGAATAGGAACAGGAGTAGACCCGCTTTGGATAGCATTGTAAAACAGTCAAAGAAAGTGACTCGAAAATCAACCCTTTATCAGTTCATTCTGTTTAGGAATCATTTATCCATATTATGCAACCTTGAATTTGTTGGACTGGTTTGCTTTGAATCTGGTGACTGCAAAATAATAATCAAGGTGATTCATCACATTTGTTTTAGTGCACAATTCAAAATATGAGACATCTAGAAATCTGATGTAAAATCATTTGTCATTCCAAAACAAAACTGCCTCTTTGAGTAGGATAAGTGTCAAGCAGGTTGGCCACTTAGTTAACACTGCAAAAACTCACTATTCAATCTTTTTATATCTACAAAGGCAAAAACACTTCCTATTATATTCCTACATAGTCTGTCACACAATCCTAGCAAAGTAACTACCCTCCTTTTACCTAGGGTTGCCAAGTGCCTGGAGAAGAAATATCTGGCCCCTTTCAGAGAGGTCTAATTTTATTAGATGATAGAACAAAGTTTGAGTCCAGTGACACCTTTAAGACCAACAAAGTTTTAAAGGTGCTACTGGACTCACACTTTGTTCTGCTGCTTCAGACCAACATGGCTACCCACCTGAATCTACCTTTACTGGGTGATGTTATTCATCTCCATGCCATGGAATGCTCCAGATGCCCTGTTCCACACATGAAGCCTCTATTAAAGGGACAAAACAGTTTTTCTCCAGGTGGCTGGCCACCTAATAGCAGCGATTTCTACCCTAAAACAAGAAGCACATATTTTATACAAGAGAGGACAGAAATTCAGTCTGAAGAGGAAAGAACTTACATTGACTGTTTCTTTTACCTCCCCTCCGTTGGTAAACTAGGCACAAGGAATACGATATAAATAATTACTACAATGCAAGATCCATTTCCAGCAACAAATGCTCTTGCAGCTTCAGAGAACAAAATATAATTCCATCTCAAACAGGCAATATCTGATTACAGCTCTAATGTCACGCAGGAACCCAAAACGGAAGAATAAGATCGCAGTCCTATTTGTGACAGTTAGGGCTGCCAGCTTTCAATTCCCTAGGTGATATTATTCTCCTCCAAACCATGAAAAGCATCAGCTGTCCATTTTCACATGTAAAGCCTCTGTTAAAGGGATTGGGCTTTTCTCCTGGCCTGTTGACAACCCTAATGGTGATGCCAAGCCCCAAACCTGCAAAGTCACTTATTGCTCCAGTGCAGCTAGGTGGCACCAGTGTTGCACACATCTGAGTAACTTGGCAGTGTGGGTGAAAGTGTGTATTAAGTATAACCTTGCCTATCCCCTACATGAAAGGAGTCCTTTGTCTGCTTTTGGGGAGCAAGTGGGAAAAACAAAACAGCAGTTTTTAAAGCCTCTGGTGTCCGATTCCAGAATCAATGAACGGTCATTTGGAAAAGTGGAAAATAGATTCTGGGGCTGAGGGCTACTTCCAATGAAGCCCTGTTTAGTTCACCCCAGACCTAAAGATTATTCCTCTTGTGGTTATGTTGCAAAGCGTCCTTCTGACTCTGCAATGACCTGTGTGAAAAAGGGATCACTAGGGGTGTGAAGCAGGGGCGTAGACTTTTGGAAATTCAGCGGGGGGCTCCTTAGTGCTGGGGCGATGTTCTCCCCCCCAGGAAACCGCCGCACCTCCCCGGGCCCTTCTGAGGCCCTCCAGCCGCTGCTGCTGGTGCCTCTCTCTCCCCCCCCCTTCCCTCTCCCTCTCCAGTAGTGACGGCTGGGCCTCGGAAGGATCCGGGGAGGCGCGGTGGCAGGTGCTCCATTTTGCCGGGGTGGCTGAGCCCCCCCTGGGAAATTTCAGGGGTGGCTTGAGCCCTCGAGCCCCCCCATACTCTACACCTATGGTGTGGGGGGGAGGAGGTAGTTGTGAATTTCTTGCATTGTGCAGAGGGTTGTACTAGATGATCTTAGAGGTCCCTGTGCTGTTTCCATGGAGCTTACACACTGGAGCGGTAGACGTAGTCCAGAATCAGAGTCAGCAAACAAAGCCAGAGGGCTGGGGATTCCTTCCAAAGTTACAGGGTTCAGGAACAAGGAGCGGTTGCTACACATGCAGAAGCAGGCCTGGAATGTGCAGAGTTGCTACCACACTGAGGCAGATGTGTGAAGTGCTTATCAGGAGGTTCTCCCTTCCCAGGGAGTGGAGTCTGCCAAGGCTTACAACTCCTCCCGTTGCCTTTGCAGGAGCTGCAGCCTTGCACTCCTTCTTCACTCCTGCATAGCCAGCCTTTGGCATGCCCTATGTCTGGGGCATTCAGGAGAACTCGCCTTGGAGTGTCTGCAATTGGGGGTGCTAGGCCAGGCTGAGGATGGGTCTCTCCTTGTGGCTGCACCTCCTGTGCAACTGCTGGGGACTCTTCCTCCTCAGGTACTGTGGAGGGTTCTTCCTCTGGGCTGACTCCCGAGGAGGCTGGGTTGCTCCCTGTCTCTTTCTCATCTGAGGAGGAGTCAGCCTCAGCAGAGCCAGTACCCATGACAGTCCCTTCCAACTGTATGATTCTGTGATTTTTTTCCTCTTGACAAAGATTAATCCTTCCCATTTACCGTTTGTCAGCTGCTGAGCTTTCAGAGAGATGAAGGCAAAGACATTTTGCTTCCAAATAATTTTTGTGTCTTCCACTGAGAACTGAGTCAAGACCAGATGTTTCCAGGTGACTCATAGGCAGAGCCTTCTCAGCCGGCTATTCAGTGCTCGGGAGCTACCACCCATTGTGCATAATGTCCTCACGCAAATGGCATCCAGTCTCTCAGGCTTCAGGAGACCTCGCAGCATAAGTGAATGATGGTACTGAAACAAAGAAGATGAACAGCTCTGCTTATGAGGTGCTTATCCTTCCTGGAACCTACGGTGAATAATGTGCAAAAAGTTTGCCAGATTTGCAACATGATCTGGAGCTGGCTGTCAGGTAAATGCATACAATTTAGCTTTGCGCTGAACTGGAAGTTTTCTGCATTTAAAACAAAAATTGCCTTGTTCCAGACATACATCCCTTTCACAGATCACTGACTGTGATCCTATGCAGAGACACTCCTTTCTAAATGCATTGAGGTCAATGGGTTTAGGAGGGTATAGCACTGTTTAGGATTGCACTGTTAATGAACCTTCTCTACTCTTGAAATATTCCAGTTCCATGACACTCCCTAGCACAGAAACCAAAGTATTCTGTGTTTTGTTACCATTCGCTAGCAAAAGAAGTTCAGCAGGAGACTCCAGAACGGAACTGCTGAATTAGAGTTCATCAAGAAACTTGATACTATCTCCCAAGATTTAATAAGGTCCTGGGATTCCTCAGCCACAGCACGTTAACCAGCTTAGCAAAAGAAGGGAAGTTACATTATCGCAAATTGCTGCTATTGTGAATAGACTCTGAGTTTTGCATAATTACAACTCACCATGGGCTCCCTGCATTTCACGGTCCTTTGACCCGTTGTTTACATTTGTCTTCATATGTCTGCCAATGAGGACCCAAATTATATATCCGACTCTAGTCATGAGTAGGGTTGCCAGCCTCCAGGAGGTGACTGGAGATCTGTTTTTACAACTGATCTCCAGCTGATAGTGATCAGCTCCCCTGGAGAAAATGGCTGCTTTGAAGGGTTGACTTTATGGCATTGTACCATGCGGTCCCTTCCCTCTCCAAACCCCACCCTCTCCTGGATCCACCCCCAAAGTCTCCAGGTACTTTCCAACCCAGAGCTGGCAACCCTAGTCACGAGAACTTACACTGAATATAAACTTGCTAGTCTTTAAGGTGCTACAAGACTCCAGTGTATTTATGAAGTATTATATCCAGGGTTTTTTCTGGGGGAATGCACCGGAACAGAGTTCCGGAACATCTTCAACAAAATTATTTTTTAAAATGTTAAAAAATTCATGAGTTTTCAGTATACAGATTGAAAACTTCTTTCCTGAGAGTTCCAGCACCTCTTTTTCCAGAAAAAAAGCCCTGATGATATCTAACAACTGTAGTGATTAGGGTTGCCAAGTCCGGGTTGGGAAATACCTGGAGACTTTGGGGGTGGAGCCAGGAGAGGGTGGGGTTTTGGGAGGGGAGGGGCCTCAGCATGGTACAATGCCATAGAGTCTACCCTCCAAAGCAGCCATTTTCTCCAGGGAAGCTGATCTCTGTCAGCTGGGGATCAGTTGCAAAAGCAGGAGATCCCCAGGCCCCACCTGGAGGCTGGCAACCCTAGTAGTGATACATGTTGAATCCCACACAAGGAGCCCAAACAATGGCTGCTGGGGAAGGGGGGCAGGGGCGTGTTGACGGCTTAACAGTGATTCTATAGGATTATTGCAATTAACTTGTTTTCCCTCCCAGGGCTGACTCGAGACATTAATGCTTCTCCAACACAGGATCTGTGCTCCCCAGGATCTGTGGCAGTGCAGCAGAGGAAGTTTGGCTGTGCCATTCTCTATGCATGATTCTTTAAGCATTCCACAGTATAGGGTGTGACCTTGCAAAGGATTATGGAGTATACTGCACGGTGCTTCACTAACACACTGAAAAGTATAGTGTTCCAAGTGACGGCTTGCAGTGTTCATGCAGCTAGGATGGCCCCAGATCCATACAAAGCTCTTTATCTGACCAGGTTTCACCATACATTCTGATGTCCTGCTTACCGTGTGTTTGGCTCATAAGGCTTGCTTTTGAACCCAAACATGTAGGCAGAACGGTGGAGAATGTGCAAGGGTGGACTTAGTGATTCTGGGTCCATCGTGAGGCCCTGGAATCACTGTCAACCCTCCCCACCAACCAAGGCCAACCCAGGCCCAAGCAAAGGAAGGCAACTGGGCCACCTGCCTGAGCTCTAGAAGGGGTGGGTGTGCGCAGTAGCAATGGAAGCATGATAAAGCTGCCACAGAGAGCAGAAGTAGGAGTGGCAGCAGCTTAGCCCGGTGAACCGATTCAAGCAACTGGGAGCTCTCAAGAGCAGAGCTGGTTTCCATGAGGCGAGGTTAATGTTCCATGTTCTGTATGGTATTAAATGTATTGTGGAAGTATTTAGTTTAGAATATTTTGAAACTGTCACTTGTTCGTTGTACTGTATAATACCCTAAACTCTGTTATGCACATTTGGGTTTTTTGTAACATTTTTTGTACATTTAAACAATGATCTGGTGTTTCTTGATGAAAAAGTGCATAACATAAAAGAAGAGTTGGTTTTTAAATCCCGCTTGTCTCCACCCTGAGGCATCTCGAAGCAGCTGACAGTCACCTTCCCTTCCTCTCCCCACAACAGGCACCTTGCGCAGTAGGTGGGGCTGAGAGAGTTCTGAGAGAAGTAGGGCTGACCCAAGGTCACCCAGCAGACTTCTTGTGGAAGAGGAGTGGGGAATCAAACCCAGCTCTCCAGACTAGAGTCTGTCACTCTTAACCCCTGCACCACACTGGTTCTGAAGAAAGATGAAGCAGGGAAGGGAAGAAAAGGAAGATGGGTGTGATTTTAGAATAATATATTCGATTTGTAGGTGCAGGCTGATGGGTATGGGAGGAGCCCCAAATAATGTAGTTTTCCTCAGGCCACAAAAATCCTAGCTGTGGCACTGATGGCAGAAATGAGAATATGCTGGTGATTATTTAATGACTTCTTGTTAGGCTGCTCAGCCAATGATAAACCACCAAGCTGGGGGGGGGAGAGTAACACATTTTATTTTTAATTTTCGCCTGGGGCAGCTCCTGAGTAATTGCTGAGAAAGAGCAGTGGGAGAGTTCCCTGGGAAAGCTGGGCATTTCCTGTTCTGTCCTGAAAGTGACTGGGCGTGTGGTTCCCTCTTTCTGCTGACGTCTGACTGTGCTGGAAGCCCAGTCCACAAGGACTGTGAGGCTGAGTCACTCACTTTGTCAACTTGCCTTGACAGACAGAGAACTTTAACTTTGGGCCTCTTTAGGAAGTAAATTCCTGCATTGCCTGTGAGGCGGGGTTTCCTGTACACTGAGAAACAAGGCTCTTACCAAATGAGCTGGGGTGAGGTATGGCATGCCTGAGGAAATGGGCCCTGACACGTAGGTGAAGTCATAGTGGCATTCAGAAAGTCTGTGCAGAACTGGCTGAGAGCTGCTTTGAAGACATTGTAGAAACTGAAATACATTTTAACATTGAACTTTAAACTATCCAAAGTCTGCTGAATGCGTGTTTACTCAGAACTGAGTTGAGTTTAACAGGATATTTGTGCGTAGGATTGTGGCCAGTGGGATTTTTGTCCCTCTAAGACATGATTTCCATAAATAGGAGGAAGGCATTTTTTTTTATCAATTCTGAGAACAATACACAATAAAAATAAAATGGGATCAGTAATTGGAAGGCCCAGGGGCAAATCAGCCATCTGACTCTAGCACTGCCCCACTTAAAAGGCAAGATAAATATGTGAGGTAATTGTAGCTATACCAACAGGATTTGAGGGCATTATTTCATGGCAGCTTGGTCCTGTAACTCTTTCTCAAATAACCTGGCTTTTTACAGCACAGTTGGTGGAGGTGGGGACCGTGTAGGATTTCTATAATGTCTTTGGGTGACATCAATATTATTCAGAGCTAGATTTGAGTCCAGTAGCACCTTAGAGATCAACATGGTTCTTGGAGCATAAGCTTTCAAGTCTCAAAGCTCCCTTCATCAGATACTGTGTCTGATGAAGAGAGCTTTGACTCTGGAAAGCTTATTCCCCGAAAATCTTGTTGGTCTCTAACGTGCTACTGGACTTGAATTTAGCTCTTCCACTGCAGACCAACACAACTACCTTCCGAAACAATATTATTTTATTATGCCTTTAAAAAAGAAAGAGACTTCAAGGTGGCACAAAATTAAATAAAATTCACAACACAATTATGAAATACTCAAAGAAATAAGTACAGTGAACATGGTAAGTAACTTAGAAGCAAAACCTTAGAAGCAAAACTAACAGAGAATTACTGCCAAAAATCAAACTCTAAATGGTCTCTGGAATAAGAATGTTTGTCTTTGCCTACCATCAAAAAGCCAACATAAATGGGACAGAGTGGGTACCACAATTTTGGTGTCCCTAAGAGAATCCCACCATACCTCAGATGGTGGAGGAACACACAAAAGTGTCTGTGAGGCCTTAAACTTCAAGTAGGCTCATTGGGGAGATGATGGTCTTTTGAGGCCAGTTTGGTGAAGTGGCTAAGAGCGCAGACTCTAATCTGGGAAAACTAGGTTTAAGTCCCCACTCCTCCATATGCAGCTACTGGGTGACCTTGGGCAAGCCACAGTTCTCACAGAGCTGTTCTCTCAAGAGCAGTTCTCGCTCTCTCAGACCCACCAACCTCACAGGGTGTCTGTTGTGGGGAGGGGAAGGGAAAGGAGATTGTAAGCCGCTCGGAGATTCTGAGTGAAGGGTGGGGTATAAATCCAGTCTCTTCTTCTTGAATCCAGACCATTTAGGTCTTTAAAAGTCACCATGAGCTTTGAAGGTCAACACCAACAGACTGATTTGCCTATAGGGGAACATGAGTGGTAACTGAGAATTCGTGGTGGAAGTTACCTGGTCACTCCTCGCCTGCAGCTAAAGTTGACTGATGAGACTGGGCTATTAATCCTAAACTCTTTAGGTAAGTCAATGTTGCTCAGTCTCATTACTGCAAGTAAGAGGGAATTATAGTAACCTTGTGATGATGGTGACTGAGAACTTTTCTTAATATTTCTGAAATCTTAAATTGATATATTCTCAGTTAAAAGAAGGTTTGACTGCTACTATGGTGGTCAACAGAGAACCAATCTAATACCATGGATAGAATATTTGGACATGGAGAACTTGATGGATTTTATTATGTAGAGATAGGAGAAAGCTCGGGTATGATCCCCTGAGCTACTTGGTGGGTGACTGGGATGCAAATGTACATATGTATATGGATAAACAGGTTGTATGCCTCTTAGCTGACGATAGTTAGTTTCACGGGTATACGAACTGTGAAAACTATGATCATACTGCATCTGTTGAGTATTAATATGAGTGGACTGGTGAATGGACCACTGATAATGAACATTCTTATTCACACTGACACACATATTGATAGAATAAACTGCTTATTGACTTGGCTCATTGTCTTGGCGACCAATAATGTGAATTTGTGTATATGAGCTGGCTAATATGCAAAGTTTCTATGCAAACTCAGCACACTGTCTGGCAATATGTATGATCATTGAACAGATGCTGTGTACATTGATAAGCTAAAGTCTACAACACCCACTTGACACTGTGTACATTCCCCAGTTGACATTCCCCACTTCCTAATTTAAAGTCTGCACAGTTTCCAGTGTGTAATTGCATTTTCCCTTCATTCCATGCTTATTCAGTGACATATATGTGTATGCAATGTTCAGCTGGTATTATGTGGCTTGATCTACTTAAAAGCTTAAGGCTGCAACCTTAAGCGCTCCTGCTGTGAAATGTCCATTTGAATTTATTGGCACAATTTCTAAATACGTATGCACAGGAGCACGCGCTAAGAAGATTCCAGTTGGCCAAGAACACATAAAATAGACTCCAGGTACCAATGGAAAGGATGTTCTACTGTCTTTACTCTTCTAAGTAATCATTGTGGTGACTCCTGCTTGTAAGCTCTACTAATTTGAAGCAGTCCCAAGTACGGGTTCTTTGTAATTCATATCCTTGGCTTACAATTACCCTCTCTCTGAAGCCCTTTTTATAATGAGAACTACCACTGTAGTTTTGTGATATGTATTCCCATAAAGTTCAGTTAGGCTCCCGGATCAAATTTGCTTCAACTTCTTCTTTTGGCATGTGGTAGTACAGGGAGCAGGGTATAGGGCTGCCAAGTCTTACTTTGAAAATAGCGGGGGAGTCCTTTCTCTGGTAGCCTCGTACGCGCACACCGAAATGACGTCACCCAGAAGTGACGTCATCACGTTGGGCATGTTGCTGCAGCAACGCTCTGGTAATCACCCTAAAACTCTATGGTACCATATGGTACCATAGAGTTTTCAGGGTGATTGCTAGAGCGTCACCCTGGCAACATGCCCAGTGTGATGACGTCACTTCTGGGTGAGTTCATCATGTTGGGCACATCCGCCTGATAGGGCCACTTCGGGGGGTGGGGTTCCCCCCGCCGGCCGGATCTGGACTGGCGGATTGGGGACCTATTTAGCGGGGAAATCCCTGCCCCCTGGGGGGACTTGGCAGCCCCAGCAGGGTATCAGTGTCAGACTCTCATAGGGTTGCCAAGTCTGGGTTGGAAAATACCTGGAGACTTTGGGGGTGGATCTAGGAGAGGGCGGGGTTTGGGGAGGGGAGAGACCTCAGCATGGTACCATGCCATAGAGTCCACCCTTCAAAGCAGCCATTTTCTCCAGGGGAGCTGATCTCTGTCAGCTGGAAATCAGTTGTAAAAGCAGGAGATCCCCAGGCCCCACCTGGAGGCTGGCAGCCCTAGACTCTCAGCATTCCCAGTTTAAATCCTATACAAAGAGAGCAAGTGTGGTGATGTGGTTGAAGAGCTGGGCTAGAATCTGGGAGACCCAGGTTCAAATCCTCACTCTGCCCTGGATGTTTGCTGGGTGATCTTGAGCCACTCACTCTCTCTCAGCCTAACCTACTTCACAGGGTTGTTGTTATGAGGATAAAATGGAGGAGGGGAAAATAATGTGTATAAGCAACTGTGGGTCCCCACTGGGGAGACAAGTGTAGGAAATATTTAAAGAAATATCTAAATAAACAAATGCTTCGGAATGCTTGACAGTAAGTAGCCAAATATGAACACATGGTTCTGAAAAATCTTCGGACTTGAGAAAAAATAGACTTCTTCCAATGATCTATATAAGAATATATTTTACATTTTTTCACCTATTGGATTAAATTACATATTAAAATTATGTATGGATTACTGTCTAATTTACAAATGCATGAATTTATATTCAGATATTTTCCATCGGGGAATACTCTGTACCCTGCAAGGGAAAAAAAAAAGAACAGCTTATTGTTAATAGACATATTTTACAGCTCAGATCTATGCAGGTCTATTCAAAATAAAACGAAAGTCTTGTTGAGTTCACACATAAAGGGGTCTGAACAGGGCCGGTGCCAGGCTTTTTTGCGCCCTAGGCAAGGCTAACTACTTGCGCGCCCCCCCTGCTAACCAATTATCAAAAACAGATGGATTATAGGGAAAATTAAAAGCACAAAACTTGACCCTGCTAATTTTTTAAAAAATTGTGTGGGCTTGGGCAGGCAGGGTGCGAGGCAAAGCTGAAGGGAGCTGCTGCTGCAGTTGCCGTGACTTTCTGGAGGAAGAAAAGAATGGGAGAGCCGGGGCTGGTGAATGAGTGACTGTGAGAGCCTGTGGCTGGTTGGAGGGGCGTTGATTGTCCGTTTCTGCACTGCTCTGAGGTCTGCGCCCTAGGCGGTCGCCTAACTTGGCCTAATGGTAGCACCAGCCCTGGGTCTGAAAAAGAAGGTGAGGTTAAAGGAGGCAGAGTGAGCAAAATGGTATGTACTGGCGAGATGAAGGAAGCAGTGTAAGATTGATTAACACATTACAGTGCCCCAAAATGCATTCATGAGATGCATTCAATGTTCCATGCTGTGAACATTGCTATTTGAAAGGCTCTTACAATGTGCATTAATTAAACTGTACATGGTGACGACGCCACACACTGAACACTGGCTGGTGCAGACATGCTAGGTATAACCAAACCAACATACATAGGAAAAGGTTTCCAATGTTACAGAAGGAATGCTACCATGCAGAAATGCTTTTCATCTGAAACCCTTAAGGGGGTTCATATGTAGGGAGGGACCAACTGCGAGAAGTTTTAACACTTAGGATTAGAAACATGGAACACAATTAATATTCCAAACAGAGAACCCGTGTAAGGTCTTAAGGATAGGGTTGACGATCTGCTACCTGGAAATCCCCCCTTCACATTTAATTCTGAGGCTGAACCGGGAGAGCAAGAAGCCATATCCTGTGCAGGTATACCTGGTGTTCTACTCACTATGGCAGATAGCAGGAAGAACATGTAGGAAAAGTGTGAGTCTCCTGGTTCAGCAGTAAATGAAAGGGAGGGGGGACTGGGCTGCAGTTCTGGTACTTCTGCTTAGGATTGTCAGTTTGGCAAAATACTGAATGTAGTTTTCCAAAAGAATGATTCTTCAGTGGAGGAAGATGATGATCAAATGAGAGCCCTACTTATAGCGGGTTGCTCATCAACTATTGGGCAATATGACCTAATTTGTCTTCTACTGAGTCGATGCTTAGCGTGGTGGGAAGTACCATCAAGTCATAGCTGACTTATGGCGATCCCATGGGGTTTTCAAGGCAAGAGATATTTAGAGGTGGTTTGCCATTGCCTGCCTCCGTGTCATGACTTTGGTATTCCAAGGAGGTCTCCCATCCAAATACTGGCCAGGGCGAACCCGGTTTGGCTTCCGAGATCTGATGAGACTGGGCTAGCCTAGGCTATCCAGGTCAGGTCCAATACTTAGTGCATCATCTAAAACTTATCCATGGACTACAGCATTTTTCTTCTGCTCTTTGTCTTACAAGCGATTTTTGTGTACCAGTTAAAGCTAGGGAGACACCTGATTAATGGCTGGCCTTTACATTCTCAGAGGGAGAGTGGACACTATTTTCCTTCTCTGTCCCAATAGCCTTTAGTAAGTATTGGATTCTGTTTTGCACCTAGTACCATATAATGTAACCATGCCTGCAATGTAGATTGTGTTGAATTTTAAAACCATACAAACTACAGACTGTTCCTCTGTCTTGCCCTGAAATATCTTTTTCTCCTGCACCCTTTCAATTTTGCTTTTGTACTGAAGATCTAGCCTGATGACCAGTTCTGGGGAACTCAAAAACTTGCTCATTGATTTGTGTCGTGTTGTTCAACCTTAGGACTTCTATCTTACATTACTCAACAGTGACATCTACTGCTCATTCAACAAAGAAGCACCAATAAGAGAGGCATATAAATGCCACCACGAATTTTCTTTCCCCCATGCAGATTTTTGGCTATGCTTGCATTAGACCACAGGGCCAAATGCCTTGCTATCTGCTTTCACCCCTTTCCCAGATGCTGCTACCGTCTCCCCACTTGAGCTGCCACTTGCCTGGAGGGGCAAAGCTGCCTGGCCCCTTTAACAGAGGTTTGGTAGTGAGAAGAAGAAGAAGAAGAAGAAGAAGAAGAAGAAGAAGAGATTGGATTTATATCCCGCCCTCCACTCACTTAAGAGTCTCAGAGCGGCTTACAAACTCCTTTTCCCTTCCCCTCCCCACAACAGACACCCTGTGAGGTAGGTGGGGCTGAGAGAGCTCTTTCCCAAGCTGTCCTTGAGGGAACAGCTGGTACAGAGCTATGGCTTGCCCAAGGTCATCCAGCCAGGTGCAAGTGGAGGAGTGGGGAATCAAACCCGGTTCTCCCAGATTAGAGTCCGCGCACTTAACCACTACACCAAACCGGCTCCCACTACATCAAAGTGGCATCAAGTCATATCCAGCTTATGGGGACCTCAGAGGGTTTTTAGGGCATGAGATGCTCAGAGGTGGTTTGCCATTGCCTGCCTCTGTATAGCAACCCTGGGTTTCCTTGATGGTCTCCCATCCAGATATTAACAAGGGATGATCATTCTTAGCTCCCAAGTTCTAACAAGATCAGGCTAGCCTGTGCCATCCAGCAGGGGTGTAGAGTTTTGTAAATTCCGGGGGGGGGGGGCTCTTTAATGTCCAGAAAATTTTGGGGGAGGCTCGAGCCCTTGAGCCCCCCCATAGTCTACGCCTATGCCATCCAGTTCAGGGCAACAGATATGGGGTGTTCTTATGTTCATTTCCTTCAAAAAAAGGGGGGGGGCTGTGGCTCAGTGGTGGAGCATCTGCTTGACATGCAGAAAGTCCCGGGTTCAATCCCCGGCATCTCCAGTTGAAGGATCTGGCAGGAGGTGATGTGAAAGACCTCTGCCTGAGACCCTGGAGAGTCACTGCCAGTCTGAGTAGACAATACTGACCTTGATGGATCCAAGGGTTCAGACTCAGTATAAAGTAGCTTAATGTGTTCATGAAACCGCCTTATACTGAATCAGCCCATCAAGGTCACTATTGTCTAGTGGCAGCATCTCTCCAGGGTTTCAGGGAGAGATCTTTCGCATCACCTCCTACCCAGTCCTTTTAATTGGAGATGCCATGGTTTGAACCTAGGATCTTCTGCATGCAGTGCAGATGCTCTTCTACAGGGATACAGCCCTCCCCTTAGGTGATGTTATTAACCTCCATGCCATGAAAAGCTTCAGCTGCCCATTTTCACACATGAAGCCTCTGTTAAAGGGACAGGACATTTGTCTCCAGGCTTATTGGCACCTCCCCATACACCGCCTTCCTGTGGCACTAATTGTACATGGGGGGGGGGGGCAATGGGAGAAAGGTTAAACACCCTTCCTCATTCCACAGTTCCCAAATATTTAAAGCAGCTGTGTAGGGATGCTGATTAGCAAAGGAAATCTGCAGATGACCCTGTTTATAGATCACCAGCATTGTGTGTGGCTTGATCCTTTACTAATCCAGCAAGGGACTGTACAGTTTACTGACACTGTTGGGAAAATCCTTCATATTTTTGCTTTTTGATAAATAGTTATTTTGCTTCCGTTCACATATTCTGCCTTTGCCAAGGCAATGTACATGGGGATCTGGGCAGTCTTGCATCCAGCCACTAGCCAGAGTTTCAACAGAACTGCTGCATCATAGGCCTTCAAAACATGCTCTGGGATTAGAATGCTCTTTTCAAACAAACACCTGGTTTACAGCTAAAGGTTTTTGGGGGAAATCATTAAAATGCCACACTGCAATTTAAAAGAATCTGTGAATTTTAAGAGGCTGTTATCCTCCCCGAAGGCCATCCTTCCAGTGTTTCTTCTGTGATATACTGAGTCAGAAGAAGCCATAGTTTGGGGTCCATTTGAAGCCAGAATTAAAGCAAAGTGGTTGGTCACAGAAGTGGCAGTTTTCAAACCACTCATGAGGAGTAGGAGGGAATGCTGGAGCCTGAGGGTCCTCCAAACTTATTGCAATAATGACAAATCATAAAGGAACAAGAGCCTGGCCAGAAAAGCTGACAACTCTAGCTGTCCTCGTGGTAAAAAAAATCGAGTATTTGTTATTTGTTGGAAAACTGGACACTGTTTAGACAAAAGAAACTGTAAAGTGAAAATGAGGGCTAGAAAATCTCAGCTTTCTAGAGTCTTGTCCTCAAACTTGCCCACAAGCAGTGTTCCCTCTAAGCTGAGGTAGAGTGAGCTAATTCACAGTTTTTTAGCTTCCAGCTCACACATTTCTATCTTCTCTCAGAAAGGATGGCTCCAGAGCAAACTAATTTATGCAGTAGCCAAATTGCTCGCTCACAACTGTAATGCCAGTAGCTCACAAGGTGGAATTTTTGCTCATAAGACTCCACAGCTTAGAGGGCACATTGCCCACAAGTGCTAACTTTGATGTAGCTGAAGCAAGAAGAGGGGTACTATTGCACAAGCCTCTGTTAGAGGGTCTGCTCATTTACACAGCCTTCATTTTTTACCTACAGATGGAAAGAGAAGGCAGGACTGGTGGTCTTATCATTAAGCAGGGAATGCCTCAAGTGGTAGTCTTTGGGGCAGCAAAACACCCATCACTTAATGTATTATTATGTTTTTATCACTGTATGTGAGGATGTATAGACCAGGCTAGCCTGATCTCGTCATATCTCAGAAGCTAAGAAGGGTCAGTTCTGGCTAGTATTTGGAAGGGAGACCTCCAAGGAATACCAGGGCTGTGACGCAGAGGCAGGCAATGGCAAACCACCCCTGAACATCTCTTGCCTTGAAAACCGCACAGGGTTGCCATACGTCAGCTGTGACAGCAAACAAACAATAATAATATGTGAGGATATTATTTGGATTTTCTGCCTCAGGTACAAAAAGGTCTTGGCAGTTTCTGAGTGGAGGAAAAAGGGATCGTTATACCTGTGCTAGAATAAAAGGACGTAGTAGCCTCTAATTTGTTATGTCCCATTATAACATTTTTTGATGCTGTTTTCTTCCTCACATGTAGGGTTGCCAACAGCTTGTGGGGGGGGGGGGGGGATGATCCACCCCTTGTGTAGAAATAAGCAGCTGAAGCTTTTCATGGAATGGAGGTAAATAACATTACCTGGTAACTAACATCCCATTAAGCCTCTGAAGGTACAGCTCCAGGCAGCTGGCAACCCTACCCACATGTGCACACATGAACACAGCTTCTATAGGCCAAATTACAGGTCCTCACAGAGGCAGAAAAGCAAACGAAGGAGGATGGCTCCTCCACCTTGTGCCATATACTTCTTTCATTCATACCAGAAAAATCACCCTGCTTTCAGTAGATTGTCTTATTTGATCATAGGGCCGGATGGCATCATCTTGATTCCAATAATGTAAAGCCACTTACCGCATCTTTATTTCTTGTAGGGGCTTGTTCCTAAGGGAAGTGATGTCAAGTTCCAATAATCTAGGGATATCTGGGAAGCCGCAAGCCTGGGACCACAGCAGGGACACTGGTGTTTTAGGTCCAAGTGGGATGCTCAGTTCTGTGATATCTGTCTGCCACAGTGATTCTATCTGTTCACTGCCCTCATCTCTGTTGAGCAAAGAAAATGCTGTTATACTCCAAGGGAAGAAAAAATGCTTCACAGTTGTCACTGGCAGCTTGCAAACATGCTGGATGATGCAGTGGTCTGCTTTGCAGTCCATTTCTGGGGGCAGAGGATTGTTTCCCCCACCTTGATAGACATTTTCAGTTGTTAGAATTTTGGCACTGCTACTCACATACTGTAAGAACACACTGTGTGATTGCCCTGATACATGTGCTTGCTGTTTTGTGTGAATAGGGCGAAATGCACATATTTTTCAGCTTCAGTACACGCAAATGCATACCCTTAAAAATCTGGATTTCCAGTTGCATATATCAAAGCTGGAAAATAGTGTGTTGCCCTATTCACACAAACTAGTGCATGCATGTATTGAGAAGTCTTCATGTAGTACATTCTCTTGAGCTGCGGTCAGATACACTAAATAATTCACTTTCAATCCACTTTCCAACTGGATTTTGCTAGTTCACACAGTAAAAATCCAGTCTGAAAGTGGATTAAAAGTGGAACAGTTGAAAAGGGCTGCTGTAGGCTTACTACATCAGCATCAATACTGAAACATATAATGGGTTGGGGGGGAGGGCTGCCTCTCCCCCAGAGCCTACTTCTGCGGCTGATGTATTTTATGATCGTAATTGTTTTTAATTTGCTTTAATTTGATTTTAATGTAAAGTACGTGGGGAGTCATTACAGCTGAAAAGCCATCTATAAATATAGCAAATAAAATTAATTATCTGTTCAGTTGGTTTTAATATACTGTGTTGAATTTATTGTTGTGAGCTACCCCGGAGGCATATTTGGCATGACAGCAGCATATAAATTTCATAAATTATTCTTTCTAAACTCAAATTTGATGACCCCACATCAATCAACAGGGCACTGAGCCTCCATAGACAAGGAATGGGTTCCTGTATACCCAAGGGACTTTCTAAAAATGCAGAAAAACAATAATTTGTCCATTTCTAAAAGGACCCTCCCCAACAGCCTAGTGAGCACAGAGCATGCTCATTGTCCTCCACGAGCCACACAATGTTGAGGGCAGTTGAGAGTCAATCAGAAAAAGGAAAATGGGGTGGGCTGAAAATTGGCTTGAAGGATTCCCCCAAACTCTTATCCTGGAAGGAAAGAATAGGGTCAAGAGGTAGCCCTAATTCCACTTCCACCTCCTCTTAGTCAGTTCAGGGGACTGTTATTATTTTTTTTAATCTTATCGTCTTTACTGTTTTTGCAACCGGAGTCATAAACAGCAATACTGTTATTTTTAAGGGTTTTCACCAATTTTGTTTAAAAAAAACTTTTTTTCCTTTGGTAAAGCAGTTTATCACATCTGTTCTCCTGTCCTCCCCCTGTTAAATAGGCTGGGCTTGAGGGACTGTGATCGCACAAGGTCACCCAGTGAGCTTCTGTGGCAGAGTGGAGATTCGAACCCAGTTGCTCCAGGTCCTAGTCTGATCCTCTAACTGCTATGCTTTGCCAGCTTAAACAAATAGTCCCGGCAGTGGGATTAGCTGGAGCTGGAGAAAAGGTGTTTTGTCCTGTCCTAACTAATCATCTGCCTGCTGCTAGTACAAACAGAGCTCCTAACAATTCATATTGAGTGTGAAGGGTTGAAATTGGTGGCAAAATTCAGGTTGGGATACATGCCAGAAGGAACGTATTCTTTAGCTTCCCCACGTCTAACTCTCTCTGTTGGCTTTAAGATGTGCGCTGCTTTTAATACTGGGATGATTTTTTAAAATCTGCTGAAGCTACCATAATGCTAATTTTAATAGCTGTTCTGTCTCCTGATATTGTTTTAGTGTTTTGATGCTTTATGTTTATATATATGTACTTAAATTATTATTAACTAATTATTTAAGCTGTCCTGAACATAGTTGATGATGGCGAGGCGGGTTATAAAAAACTTAATAAATATTTATAAGGTATTCTTTCTGTCTATTGAATGGATTGCAGTGCAGACACATGAGGAAAGGCTGACATACACCACCCTTCCCTCTGGCAGTGTGGAATTTGTCTACATTGTCCTCAGTCTGCCGGACTGGCTATCTTTATGCCAGTTCATGCGGCCAAATGTTTGCCTTCCTCTGGCTAATGGCAGATGCTGCCTATCATTTGTCTCCATCCCCCATCCGTCGTGCTCCGGAGTTTGCTTAATTTCATGTTTGTTGCATCGATAACACTGTCTGATCATCTCATCCTTTGCCGTCCCCTTCTTCTTCTTCTTTGGTAATAATTTTTATTGTGTTTTCCATAAACAAGATCAAAGACATCATTTACAGTTCTTACAGTTGTTTATATAGGATACATGGTTAAACATAAAGGTTTTTCTAGTCCCATATCTCTTAATGTGTATTAAGCATTACAAGTACAAACTTTTCTTGTTGTTGTTGTTGTTAACTTAAATCAACAAGTTATCTACTTTCTAATTCCATATTAATTGTTCACAATAGTCCAGTATTTATAATATGACCAACTTTCACACATCTCTATTTTTTGCCATCTTGTCTAAAAAAGGAAACCATTTATCTATTGGGTTAAATCATTTTCTTTCTGTATTGTCTCTTTCATTGTATATGGAATACTTTCCCAGCATCAGAGTCTTCTCCAGTGAGTGCTACCTTCTTATCTGGTGGCCAAAGTATTTGAGCTTCAGCCTCAGTAGCTGGCCTTCCAGGGAACAGTCAGGAGTGATTTCTTCTAGGATTGTCCACGGGACTCTCAAGAGTCTTCTTCAGCACCATAATTCAAAAGCATCTATTCTTCAGCGCTCGGCCTTCCTTATAGTCCAGCTCTCACAGCCATACATTACTACTGGGAATATCATTGCTTTGACCATACAGACTTTTATTGGCAGGGTGATGTCTCTACTTTTTATTATGATGTTTAGGTTTGCCATCGTTTTCCTCGCAAGGAGTAGGCGTCTTTTAATTTCATTGCTGCAGTCACCATCTGCAGTGATCCTGGATCCCAGGAATGTGAAGTCTGTCACTGCTTCCATGACTTCCCCTTCTATTTGCCAAGGAGTGATTGGGACTGGATGCCTTGATCTTAGGTTTTTTTGATGTTGAGTTTCAAGGCAGCTTTTGCACTCTCCTCTTTCATCCTTAGCAAGTGGCTCTTTAGGTCCTCTTCACTTTCTGCCATTAGAGTGGTATCGTCTGCATATCTGAGGTCACGAAGAGTCGGACTGTGCGACTGAACAACAGCAGCAACAACCCTATGTCTGCAGCACTGTCTGCCTGTATGCCAGTGTATACAAGCAAAATGTTTACTTTTGTACAGCCTAAGAAATAACAAAATAGCGAAAAAAGAGGAACCGCATTGGAAAAGAGAAGTCTCACCACAGTCCTCATTAGCAGAAAGATCTGCATGTAGCTCTTCTGATTGGAGAGCATCCTTGTCACTTACATCCTTGTCACTACTTTGTCATTTTCTGCTTGAACTCTTGAACTCTAAGCCACACACCAGGTACCAGGATACTGGCCAGATACAAATATTCCTGAATATTAACAAATGTAATTAAGTTTTCCACTTGGATTAGTTATAATAATGAGATTAAAGAATGTGGTGTATTTGTTTTGGCTTTTGATTAGTTAATGTCCTATTGAATATCCCTGTACCTGACAATGGCTGAGAATGCAACAGGTTTCTTCATAGCAAACAGGGGACTACGGTATACTCTGGGTCTCAGGTAGACAGATCCAATGTGAGGCATGAGCTGGGTCTCCTTTGTAGTGCCTGCTGCTTTGATCATCACAGGGCAGGGTGGGCTGAGCTGGAGGCTGTAGTTCAAGTGAAGCTGGAAGAACGACAGAGAAAGAGCTGTTATTTGCCTAACTTAAATAATTGTCCAGGCCTAGAGAGGAATCATCAGGTGGAGTGGGGGCCAGTATAAGAATCACTGTAGTGTAGTAGTTAGAATATCAGCGTTCAACTAGAGACAGGGAGTTTCAATTGTGAAAGAAAGGCAATGTGAGAGACCTTGGCCTGAGACTCTGGAGAACCATTGCCAGTTTGAGTTTACAATACTGACCTTGATGGACCAATGGTCTGATTTAGTATAAGACAAGCTTCCTCTGTGTGTGTGAGGTGGTGGGAGTGGTGAAATAAATGAAACCATAACCAGCTGTTGATCAGATGTCTCTCTGATGTCAGCTTACAGTGCCTTCCGCTTCCTGTTATGGTTCAGGAATGGAAAGGTCACCCTGCAGTTTGACTTGAGTGAAACTAACACATAGACCTGCTTGGAGATATGAATTCACCCCATAAGCTTACCTGATCAAACAGAATGATCATATTTTCAATGTGGTGCTGTCGCTTCTTCTCCGCAATCTTTTGGCCAGACGTCCAGTTCTCCAGAGCCTTTTTCTGGTAAGTATCCAACCTCTCCACAAATTTGTACAATTTTTTCATTTTAGCGCCATCCTTGTCATCTTTGGCTGCATCTAGCCATGCAGTTATGGTCCGTCTGCAAATTGGAATGGGTGGAGTGGGGAAGGGAGAGTAACAGCGATAACCCTGAATAAATGCTTCCAGTACTGAAAATGAATTTGTTAAAAAGTTAAAGCCTAGTCATTTAACTAGCATGTAATTTAAAAACAACAACAACACAGTCTTATGCTGTTTCCCACTTCAGAGCAAAGGTGCATCTGGGCATAGGCGTCAGCTTCAGGGGGGCTGGGGAGCTGGAGCCCCCCCCCAAAACTTTTCCAGGAAGTGCTGAGCCTCCCCAGGAGACAATGGCCTGTGATGTCTCTGCCCCAGCCCCAGCCCCCCCCCCTGAAATTGGAAAGTCTATGGCCTTGCATCTGGGAATGTGTCTCCTTCCCCCTTACATGAAAGAGAAAGAGGAGAGAAGGTGCTCTGGTAGCTGCACAGGGAAGGATAAGAAAAGCATTACAGCAGGACTGAAGGAGGAGGGGAGTCTTGCTTTTAACTGCTTGGAGAGTGATGGGTCTCTCCCTCCCCCCAACCTCTGGTGCATTCTCTTAAATGATCTGTTAGTTTTCTTCAACTGTTAGAGCAGAGGTGTCGAACTCATTTGTTACAAGGACCAGATCTGACATAAATGTCACTTTGTCAACTGGCCATGTGTAACATAAAATGTAATGCCAGGTATTGGAGATACAAAGAATCAGAATGTATTATTACGGTCACTAGACCAGTCATATACACCCCATAGAAATTTTATAAAGCAGCTGGTAAGCTCCGAGTTGGGTGTCCTCACTGCAAGGCCCCATGGGCTGGGGGTGGGGTGCGCAGTTGGAAAACTCTCATGGGCAGACTGGAGAACCAGCAGCGATGGTGCCTGGGGGGGGGGGCGGGGTATCTTGGACTTCTGGTTTTGGCGGCTCAAACAACAGGCGCATCTCCTCAGTGCTCCGAGGGACACGATTTGTGTTGTGGTGGTAGGGAGGGGTCTTGGAACAATCCGGACCCCCGGAGCCCTTATAGGGGGCTCCCAGCCATGGGGCTTGAAGGGTGCCTCTCCCAAGGCTGACAGCTGAGGGACTGAGGCTCTCCTTTGCTCCAAAGGTCCTGCTGCCACAAACCAGCAGTGAGGACAGAGATGCACACCAGGGGCAAGTGGGCAGATGGTCAGGCACTTTTCCTTACCTTGCAGAAGACATCTGATGAACTGTGAATCTTGATGAGTTGATAAGCAAGAGAAGCACACAAGCACCCAAGCAAATACGTTCCCTTAAAGCAAAGCAAGGGGGGGGGAGCCCACCCCCACCCCCACCCCCACAAAAGAGAAAAGCCTTTTAAACTTCTAACGAAGAGGGGACAGAAAGCTAAACTTTAAATAACTAAGGCAGAGAGTAACCAAGAAACTCTTATTTGATTACTCAAGCCATAGAGACTTTTGTAATTTTTACCTAAAAGTGAACAGTTGCATAAATGGCTGGGGAAAAAGTCATGCCCAAAATAAAACCTTCTTCAAGAAGCGTTAGCCCAGCTCCTGCGGTCATGAGACCAGACGCAGCTACAGACTTTCCTAACATGATAGCGGCAGCATTGTGCCCTCTGTTGGACCAGATGACTTCACTTAATAATAACTTTGAGAGTCTCCAACGACAGCTAAAAGAGACCAACCTTAAGACAGAGCAAACCTCAAAATCATTAAAGAAAGTTGATGCCAAGACAAATAAGCTTTAAAAACGACTGGAGACTGTGGAAAAAAAGAGATCCTCAGATGAATATCAACTGCTTCAACTGCAAATGGAAAAGTCAGCATATGTTCTTAGATTCCAAGGGGTCCCAGAGAAGACAGGAAAAAATGCTTTAGAACCGATAGCAGGTATAAAAGCGAATTTTCTACAAAGCGAGATGGATATGGTCTATAGAACCTATCCAGAATATATTAAAAAGAATAACCTGCCCAGTGAAATTTTTGTGAGATTCTCCAAAAGACATTTTTGAGACCAGATACTTAAAGCAACAAATGGGACTACCCGAAAAATTGATGATAAAGAAATAAGAGTTTTAAAGGACATTCCATTTGAGATAAGAAAAAAAAAGGAGACCTTACAAAAATCTGATTTTGTTTTTGCAGAAAAATTCCATAACTTACAGATGGCTGGTACCACAAGGCGTCATCTTCAAATATAAGGATAAAAAAGAAAGAATAGACTCTGTTACTAAAGCAAAGGCTTTCTTGGAACAGTTTCAAAAAAGTGGAAAAAACATTAATATCAGGGGAAGACAATGGAGTGGCAGAGGACTGCAGTGAGGCGGAAAGTAAGGGAAGCACAATTTTTACATCCTCTGAAGAAGAATCTGATTCAGAATTGGGAGCGGCTGCTCCAGAAATTCCCAAAGCCAGAAGAGACGATGAACTTAGAAACAAAAAAAGATAAGCATTAAGCCATATCTCTATGTCTTCAACTCTGCTAAAATTACTTAAATACTTGGATATTCTCACCATGGTTAAAGTTTATTTGTTACACTCTTGTGACAACCTTCCCCCCCCTTTCATGATAACATAACTATTGTAAGTGAAATAATATTGCAAGCATTTGTATAATCTACTGACCACTGCTACTTGGGGGTTTAGTGGTTTTCTTTTCTTTCTCTTTTAGACTTAGATTTCCCTCTCCCATGGATTTCTGGGTAGATTTTAGAATAAAAGCTATAAAAATGTTTTTTTAAAACCTAGAAAGTATATTGATGGTCTGCTCCCATGATGCTTCGATTTGCACTAGCTTAATGTTACTTTTTTCTTACCTGATTTTCTGTAAGCGGCAGAAAGCAATGTATTTCTGGAAGAGCAAGGCAAGCCTTTCCGCATTGCTGTGTAACGCTTGAGTGATTGTCTCTTTGGCTTTGATGTACAGGTCTGGGGCAAGCCCGGCCTTCTGGTTAGCTTCTTCCAGCAGCTCCAAGTTTTTCCTCTGAGCGTTCACATTTAGTGAGTAACGCCTCTCGGTGACCCCATGTGCAGGAAAACCAACATCTCTGGAAAACAGCTTAGAAAATAAAGTGCTGTCCAGGTCAAAGGCATCTAAATGTTCATCACTAGGTTCAGGGCTAAGCTGGGGGGTAGTAGGAAGTAGGCCAGTTTTGCGGGTGGCAGGAAGGAGCTGATCCATGTGGGGAGTAGGCAGAAGTTGAACTTTGCGGATTGGAGACTCCAGTTTGATAGGTGAAGGTTCGCTGGGTTCCTGCCATTGGATCTCCTTGGCCAACTCCCCCTGAACTGTGGTCCTCAGCATTTTGAGCTGGGGAGCCAGGATCTTCTCTTCATTGCGTATCTGCTTTTGCCTCTCCCGCACCTTCTGCATCTGGGTCTGCTGCTTGCGCTGCTGGGTCAGATGCCGTTGCACCTGACGCTGCCATTGCTGCTGCTGTTGCTGATAGCGTTGCTGCCAGAGGCGCTCCTGTGCTTGCAGTTCCTGCTGCTGCTGCTCCTGCCACTTCTTGAACTGCAGCTCCTCCTCTGCTTTTTCCTGCTGCCAGGCCTGGAGCTGCTTCTCATGGTCTTCCAGCTGCTGCTGCCATAGGCTTCTCTGCTTCTCTCTCTCCTCATCCTCCTCCTGCCAGGCACGCAGCTGCTCCTCGCGCCAGGCCCGCAACCGGTCCCAGCGCCCCTGTTCTTCTGTTTGCTCCTCCTGCAGCAAGAGTTGCTGCTCGTACTGTCTCTGTAGTTTCTGCAGCTCCTCCTGCAGCTGCTGCAGCCGCTCCTGGTGTTGTTCCTGCTGCAGCCACCAGTACTGCTGCTGCTCTTCATGGTCCTGCTTCAGCTGCTGCCAGTACTCGACCTGCGCGACCCAAAGCAACTCTTGCTCCAGCTGCTGCTGCCGCTGCTGGTTCCACTGCTCCTGCTGCGTCTCAAATAATTCCTGCCAATGTCCCAGGTATTGCTCTTCATCGACCAGTCTTAGGCGTTCTTCCTGCAACCGCGACTGTTCGTCCTGCAGCCTCCCTTTCTCCCACTCCAGCCGCTCTTCTAGGCGCAGGAACCAAAGCCCCTGTTCTGACCCTGACTCCAGCAAACTGTGCTTCTCAGCATCTTTTGCTTGCCTTCTCTGTTCCTGGACCCTCAGAACCACTTCAGGCAGGTGAAACGGCTTTTCTGCCTTGGGATGTGGATACTTGGGCAAGTCCTCTCTCTTCTCTTGCTGCTTTTGTTGATCCTGAAACGCTGCTGGGCTTTCTCTCAGTTGCTTGGGTCTCTGCTTCGAAAGCTTGTGGTGTTTGAGGGCCATTTGTTGTTCTCCTCCTTCTTCAGGAATATTCAGAGAACTAACTGAGGATTCTTGGGATAATGTAGGCGGCGTGCCAAGGGGAGACCGAGGTTTGATTTCCTTTTCCTCTTCCTCACTCCCTAGGGTTGAGAACCTCTGTCTCATCATGGCACGTTTGTATTTCTGCCTCATTTCAGAGAAGCAGTCATCCAGTTTTTTATCTATTGCCTGATAGAGATGTTGTACTTCTGGGTTGGTAGGCTTAGATTTTTTAGGTTGCTTCAAGCTTTCTGAGGGAAACCTCTTTAGATTTTCCAGCTTGTCCTCTATGCAAGCTAGGATGGACACCTGAAACTCTTGCATTACAGACTTCATGTCCTGGCCGGAGGGTGCTTCATCAGTGGCTTCCCTAGGCTTAGATAATCGTTCACTTGCAGACGCAGTCAGTTCAGGCCTTTTTACTACGCGTGCTTTGGCAAGCTTGCTTTCAGGGAGGCTTCCACTCCTCTGCCCTGATATATCATCTTCAGAGGTTATGTCTAATTCCTCAAAAAGTTCCTTGATAGTCTTTTCTTCTATCACACCACCCTTCTCCCTGGCAATCTCTTGCAACTGTGTACCTAATTCATGGATGATGTCTCTTATAATCGTTGCTTCCTTTCTTTTCTCAGCTTCTTGTTCACTGCTGTCTATTGATCTCGGTCTCTCCACTAGTATACTTCTAGGGCCTTTAGTTTCTTTCTTTTCTTTGAGTCTGGCGGTTTGCTGACTCTGCGCCTGCATCTTGACAGCATCCCGACTCTCAGATTCTACGTTCCCAACTATCCCTGTTAAGGGTTTTTGCAACGGGCTTCCCTCTGGCAATTCTGCATCCAACTTCTCACTCCTATCTGGAGTTGTTAAGGACCCCTGAGGTGATCTGCTGAGTTGGAATTTGACACGCTTTTGGAATCTGATGGCCTGTACAACTTGCTTTGCTGAGCGTTTTAGTGATGGCTTCTGTTCAGTAGGCTGCCCATCCCACTGGATGCTGAGACGTTGAGTTTTTTCTCTTGGAGATTCCGGTTGTTTATCTGCAGGCAAATTGATGTCCTCTTTGATGCTGGGGGTGTGAACACTTTCTGGTGAAGACTCAGGTGACCCTTCAGAAGTTATTTCCTGAATGCTCTCTTGAGAACCTGCTCTAGATGACTGGGATAAATGACTTTCTGTGACACTTTTGGCTGCTGCTAATTGGGATTTTTGTAATTGTGTTTTCTTTTGTGATGTTGAGTCCTGTAGGGCAGTAGGAACTGTGTCTTCTTTCAATTTTTGGATGGATTTGACAACTTTCTCTATAGGAAACTCCAAACCTGTTTTTTTTTCAAGAGGGGCTGTTTCTTCTGGTGACTTTTGAGGTACTATCTGTGGTGCTGTCTCCCTTTCTTGAACCTTCATGATGGTCTTAATTTGAGTATCCTGAGCAAGGAGAGTCTGAGACTGTGTCATGGAAACAGCTGATTCCAGCTTTTCCGTGTCACCATCTTCTGACTTGTATTTCAGCTTCCTCTTCTCCTCCAAGCTTGAAAATGCTTCCGTTTCTGTACCAGACACCTTGCTAGCTGTTGGCTGAAATATTGGAACTTGTTTTACAGATACTGTCTTGCTCACATCTTTTTCAACGTCCACCTGAGACTTTGCCATCTCTGGAGAAACCTTGCTTAAAGGAGGCCTGCCGAGGGAGGTTTTACTCATTTGTGCCCTCTCATGTGCACTACGCAACTCCTTTTGCATGGCTTCATTGGTGGTGAGAAGTACCTTGCATCTTTCTTCAGCATTTTGGACTTGCATTTCTAAGGCTGCCTTCTTCTCTATGATCATTCGCAATTCCCTCTGCAGGCTTGTAATTTGAGGGTCCTGCTTTCTGCCTTCTGCAGCTCCCACTTCCAACTTGATTTTTAGGCTACGGCTCTGCCTACTTAGAAGGCCAAAGGCGTTTGTCAGGTTTGCCACCATGACTGCAATATATTTGATAGCACTGACCTCTCCTTTGGTGAAGAACGAAAGATCAGCCATTTCCAGTATCATTTCATTAATGTCATGAGTACGGGAGAAAGTAACGACTTCATCTTCCACCATCTGCTCTGCTGTCAAGGGTTCTGCTAAGTGGGGCTTCTCTGCCACTTTGTCTCTCCATGCTTTAAATATGCCAGCTCTGACTGCTGTGACGATTACAGAAAAAGGAAATTAGAATATACGCTAGAGAAACTTAGACCACTTCCTTATGGACGTTTTGCTGCCATTTTATGTCTAAACTTGGAACAGTGGTGTTTTGGGGTTTTTTGAGCCTCCACACAACCTTGTCTGCTTCACTTTCCAAGTTTCCCCAACAAATTTCCCAACTTTCCCAAACCAATTGTGGTACAATCTTTTGGGAAAGACTGTAGTCAAAGCAGCTCTGCATGCTGTATTAGGAAGCTGCAAAGTTTTGCAAGTCCCACCCACATCAGTGCCATTTTCCTTGCCCCAGTTCCACAGATGTAAAATTTCCAGAAATTTTAAAGCCATGGGGGAAATGGTTCCTTTCCTTTCCTTTCCTTTCCTTTCCTTTCCTTTCCTTTCCTTTCCTTTCCTTTCCTTTCCTTTCCTTTCCTTTCCTTTCCTTTCCTTTCCTTTCGTTCTTTTTTTTTGGGGGGGATGAGATTTTGGGAGAAATTGAAATATATGCAGTAGTAGTTTTCCTATCAAACAAACTTGTTTTATTGATTAAACGATATAAAGTGCATCATTTACAACTTATTTAGCATACAAAATTGTACTATTTAGCATAATTATGGCATTTTAAACTATATCTTCATTTTCTATAAGAAAAATTTCAAGTACCCAGTACTTAAGCATTGCAAACTGCTGCACCCCATTCTAGCATTGCACATATATCTTTAATTTTTGACATCAGAGAAGACAGGGAAAAAATAAAGTACATTCTGTACTAAACAAAAGAAAGTAGACACTTTTGCAGTCATAATAGGTATGACTACCAGCATAACGTTGAAAACATTGGACTTTATTTAATAACATACTATAATTATAATAATGCACTATAATTATTATAGCATGTTGCTACAACTATTTACATTTTTAAAAATATTATTGAAAATGGAAAATAGAAAAAATCCTCATACTGTTTATTCCGTACACTTGAAATGAGTGAAAAAGAAGGTTTTTTCACTCAAAAGGAAATATTTCATAGGAGGTTTTTTTCATGCTTCCCGAAGTTTCCCAATTTTTTATTGGTAACAATGAAAAAAGTGCACAGAAAAAAAAGGGGTGGGGAGATTGTTTTAAATTCCCCAAGCTTTCACATCTCTCCTTAGTCCTCCACTGTTGCTGTTCTTCCCCAAGCCAGTGGAGGGCTTTCTTTCAAGTAAAAAAAAAAAAAAGTAAAATATTTCTATGGGGATAAGCAATAGTGACCTGTCAGTTACAGATTTTTAAAGGCAGCATTATGTCAATTCCATTTGGTAATTGACATATCACTATAGTTTAATATTGCTAATTGACATATTGCTGTAGCTTTAAACTATGTTGAGACGGTGATTACTGATTTTTTTAAAAAACACAAAAGCCCTCTGGTGGTGGCACCAAAAAGTGGGGGGGAAATACCATGTGGACGTTCCATTGCTGCTGCAAATGCTTCTGAAGCCACAGATGAAAATGGAAGGAATGTGGGAAACCATTGCTGTGCAGATACAGCCTTAGTTCATAAGTAAAGAGCCACCGGACCAGGGATTGTCAGATGTGAGCCTTCTTATAAACTAAGAAAACTCTAAAAGATCCTGTCAGAGTTTGCTGCGCTCTGGGAGGGGGTGAGAAGGCTGGCCGGGTCCAGGGTCTCAGATTTTACCAAGGTGCACACTCAACCTCAGATAGAAGGATGAGGGACTGGTTAACTCATCACCCTCTCGTCCCAACCCTGGCATCTATTTCTGAGTTGATGGATTACGGAAGGCTTCTCTCTCTCTCTCTCTCTCACTCTCTCTCGCACACTCCTCGTTTTCCTCTCCGTACCTCGTTCCTCATGGGTGCCAGGTGCTATCCTCCCTGGTTGGCATCTTCCCACCTTTTTGAATCTTTCCATCCTGCTCCTGCCCCACCCCTTTCCCTTCAGAGTAGAGTGGCCATGGGATTGGCCCATTCTCCACCCCCATATGTGCATTCCTATCCTTCTTCCTCATGGTCAGGCCAGTGACACTGAGGGTGTCAGCCGTTCCCTCTCCCGTGTCCCCCTTTTGCCGTTGGGGTTCCTCTGGCTGGTCTACAAGGTAAGAGCCGTGGGCCTCCTAGGAGACCCCTGAGGGTTTTCCCTTCTGGCTGTCTCCGAAATAGTGGAACACCCTCACTCCCTCCACCTGGCGTAGGACCTGGGCCTGCCTTCTGCTGCTGCCTTTGGTGACCCCTGTTGAGGCCCCCTAGTCTGGTGGCCCTGCTGGGCTGAGAGCCTCTGCCTTCCTGTCAGAGGGAAGAAGCAACAGGAGGGGTCCGTTGGAGCTCCCCTCCTGACAGATCCTCCCCAGTTTGGTAGCAATGATGCCTCTCTTGTCCCTGAATGACTACTAGTGGATCAGACTATTATGCACACACTGCTTTACTGCGGATTTTCTGAGCACTAAACCTTTAAGCTTGACTTCTGTTCCTGCCTTACATGCTGGTTTTTTCCTCTGGTGTATTCATTCTGCAGCTACCGCCCCCCACCCCCGCGTTTTTCTATATCAAGGTGGAATGTCACTTGTGAATGTGTGTGTGGGGGGGGGGTTGTGCAAAGTTTTTTTTAATTTATGCAATTGCCCTATCGCAGCTGCGCAGTAGTGTCCAGCAAGCACCTTCCATTTAAATCCTCATTCAGGTTTTGTACATACATGTTAGCATTAGTTCGCTGAATGAAAAGGAACTGAAAGGAATGCAGGGAACCCACTGTTGAAATGGGACAGATTTTTTTTCTGCAACTGACAAGCAGCTGTGAAACCCCATTTTCCATATTTTTTTACTGCTTTTAAAATATACAACAACAACAGTCCAATCAAATAACAAGTAAAACAAAAGCCAAGAAACAAGTAACAGAGTATTTGAGATACAGGTAAAGTCATAACAGTGAAAAGCTAAACACAGAACAAACAGTGTCACATGCAGTGCGATATCTCATAATATTTGTGTGGAGCCATATAGTTGGATGATATATCACCGCTAAAAACATATTCCAAGAAAGGTAGCCATTTAAGTTAAAAATCTGAACTTTTTGAAATGTTAACCGAAGAAGCACAAGGGGATTCTTTCCTGTGTTATCAGCCACTGTGAAAAATGGGAAACAGTCACAAGATCTCATAACATGGGGGAACATGTTGAGCTGTGATCATTGGCAATATGTGTGTGCATGTGTGTGCGTGCACTTTTCTTTTAGGAACAGTAAGGAGAGGGCAGCCCAGCTGGGCTTGCTGTGCATGCGGGAAGCTTATGGCTCCCTGCACATGCAGCTCAGTGCTGCCTCCTCCCACTGCCAGGTTTAAACGATTGGCTGTGGGTGTGGAAGTGGCCTATGAGGGGCAGGAAAAGGGTGGGGGGAACCTGTATGCTTTTGAACCACCTTTGGTTTGGAAGTGAAGGGAAAAACTGGCAGAAGAGCCCTCTTGGAAAACCCAGGGAAACAGAGAACTGAACGCAAACTGAGTGCTGAAGGGAGGAAAAACAATGCAGAACGGAAAAAAAAACCCCAACGGACATGCACAGTAAACGGGAGGCAAAACAGCCATGCATAATAGGCTGAAGACCAGGGAAAAACAGAGTTCCTAGTATACTTCAAGAACTCTGAAACAAATAATTAGTGAGAGCAAAACACTTCTCAGAAATAGGGTCCCCCAAATCATAAGCTATTAGGAAGGGCACAGAGCTGGCAGTATTGTGCTGACAGTAACACGAGTGGTACTTTAAAACATGATCAGGATACACAGAAACAAAATAAGCCTTTCCTAACGATTGACCTATTGCCTTACCAGGGCCCACCTGACAGTTCATGGATTCTGATACTGCACTAATGCTCAGGAGAAAGGCCTCCTTAGTCTGACACTGGCCTTTCCTTGTGCGACTTACTTTTCAAAAGCTTATCAGCTTATCTGCAGCTGGATTTTTTTCTGCCCGGAAGCCAACAGCAGGCCACTGGTTTGCTGGTGGCACAAACTCTTTCACCTCCAGCCTCTTTTTTGTGATTACATACCTGACTTCCGTCTCATCTTCTCTCTTTCATGTAAGAGTGGGTAACACATCTTGATCAGATACAGGATATTTTTTTGGATGGCGTGGAAGTGCTTCAGGAGACTGTTCTCTGCCTCGTCAATCCAGTCTTCGCTGGGAATGACTTTTTCTTGAAGTTCAATTGTTCTCATCATTTCACCTGGGATTTTAAAACCAAAATTAGTGTTCGTTAAACAGCCGCAAATATGCTTGAGCTGGTGAAACAGAGACTGAAGTGATGAATTAGTTCCCAGAATATCCTTTTCGACCAAAACAGAGGAGGCACTGGGAGTTTCATGTCTGAAGCTCCCAGCAAATTTTGAAATCCAGTTACCTGATGCACTGCGGAAGGCACAGATGTCAAGCCTTCTGCCTTATGTGCCATTTCCCCAGCCTGCACTGACCCTAGGGGAATTGCTCTTTGTCCTATTAAGGAAACACATGGGTAGAGATACCAGAATCCATACATTTTCTCCAGTGGAGCAAATAAGAACTCCCAAGGACCTTTCAGGTTAGGAAAATGGAAGTGGGAACTCTTAAACTCCAAGCCCACACATATGGGTACAGATTAAACTTGGGTGCCTGAATGCCTTTTGTTGGAGTATCTGCAAGTTCTCTCCCTGGTGTCATGAAAGAGTTAACATGTTTGTCTCTAGGCTAATTGGTAGTTAGTTAGAGAACCTATGGGGCATCGAGTAGAAGTTCCCAGGCTAGAAGGGGAAGGTCTATGTACAATGAACTGACCTTTAGCCTGGTCATTGGTCAATTCATAGTTGGGATATGTTACCTGAGATTTTGCATGTAGGCATTCTGGAGGCTACTTCTCCCTTCCTTTGTTTTAGAGTTCAGTAACCAAAGTCTCCATCTTGGAGTTAACATCAGCTAGAAAGATGTAGCTGAATAGACAGATTGTTGGGGGGTTTTATCCTCCCATGTAACCCTTCCTATTCTTTAGTAAACTTTCTTTTAGCTAATTTACATGCATGTGCTGCATTATTGTTTTTATGTGCCAACACCTTTCAATGGAATTTTTAAAATATGCTTGGAGGATGGGAGACCTCTTGTCTGGTTTCCCCAGCCTCTTATATTTCTGGGAAACATATGCCACTACTTTTCAAGAGTAATGGCACTTTCTTTCCATGTATGTCTTAAAGAACAGTTTCACTTAAAAGGATCTCTGTCTCTATAGCAAATGTTGGTTGCATGGTTCCTCCAAGAAGTTCAAGGTAGCATACATCATTTTCTCTTCCCTAAGTGTGCTTTGCGCATGAAAGCTTACCCTTTGAATAAAACTTTGTTGGTCTTAAAGGTGCCACTGGACTCAAACTTTGTCCTGGGAGCCAGGTTAGGCTGAGCATACGTGACTGGCCCAAGGTCACCCAGCAAGCTTCATGACAGAATGGGGATTTGAGCCTGGCTCTTCCAGATCCTAGTCCGGCATTCCATCCACTATACCACACTGGCTCCTTGTAACTTGCGGCCCATCCTAAGCACCTACTCAGAATTCTGCTCACCCAATGGGACTTACTCCCAGGAAAGTGGTCTTGGAATTGCACCAAAAGTTAAGGTTGTCTCTGAAGAGCTCCAAAATAAGGAACACTTGTGAGACAGCAAGAAGACAACAACTTATGTGAATCAGAATATTACGGGTTCATCATTAGGGTATGCCATCCTTGCAAGGTATTTGCAGTCCTGGGGCATCTCTTCTTTTCCATTAGTGACTCTGGCAGAAATAAGGAACAAAGTTCTTTGAAACAAGGAACCAGTAGCAACACAAATGTTAAACTTAGACTGACTACAACCAATGTTTAATATTGTTAGATAAGTGAAGGACTGTGTGCTGTCTCCTGTCTCAGACTTCAGGAAGTCACCATAGATTTGGCCAAATAAACAGGTCAGGACACACACAGCATCCTTTCCTTTCTCTTATCTGATCCTGTTCCTTTGAAGTAGAATGCTATTCTCAGGGACAGCTTGACACCTCTCTCACACATGCACTCACACACACAAAGAAGGAGCATTGCTCTCCATCTTTGGAACAATGTATGCAGGGCATGTTTTCCCTGAAGAAGAAGAGAAGAAGAGGAGATTAGATTTATACCCTGCCCTTCACTACCCAAGGGAGTCTCAGAGCAGCTTACAAACGCTTTTCCCTTCCCCTCCCCACAACAGACACCCTGTGAGGTACGTGGGACTGAGAGAGCTCTGACAGAAACTGCTCTTTTTCAAGAACAGCTGTGCCAGAACTATGGCTTGCCCAAGGTCATCCGGCAAGTACAAGTGGAGGAGTGGGGAATCAAACCCGGTTCTCCCAGATTAGAGTCCACGCATTTAACCACTACACCAAACTACCTCTCATTGATACTGTCTAGAAAGGAGTTCCATATAATTCACATATCGGAAGTACGGCACAAGGGAAGCTTAAAGGCCCTGCTCCGTCAGCTTAGGGCAGTGGTTCTCAAGCTACAGGGCAAGCCCCAGAAAGGCATGGAACACCTGGAGAAGGAGCCACATTCCAGGACGTGAAAGGGTTCTTCATCAAGTAGAGCCTAAGGCACATTTCTCCTAGCAGCAGAGATTCAGCACTGGGGACATCCAGAGCCACACGGAAGAGGTTGGCGATCAGTGGGTCAGCTGCTGCTTCTGTGAACTCTTGAAGTGGTTGGTCCAGTGATTCAGAAAAATCAGTTAAGTTTAGAGCTGTGCCCAGCACTAGCCTTGAAACACAGAGTCATGAGCCTATTTGGAGATGATGCAAGTGCCTGAATGGCAAACACTGCTGTGGCATTTTCAAGCCTCCTTGGCAACAAACTGCATCCTTTTGAAGCAGGCATTCTGATCACTTCACTGCAAGGTCATGGACTAAGTAAAATAGCCTTTGATGGGAAACACAGTTCCCTTGCCCTGCCTGTGGTAGCTAGAGAAGTGTACTGCAACGTTCTCTCCTCTGAGCTTCAAGTGCCTGGGAAAATGGTGCTGTTTGTTTCAGACGAGTAGATCTGACATGAGCTCATTGATGCAAAAGAACCATCAGAGACACAGAGTATTGTGTTCTGCCATGGCAGGTATATTGGTAAAAGTGCAGACCCTGCTAACACCCCAGTGAGCCATGCACACACAATACAGCCCTTCCTTTTCCTCAGTCCCTGTCCTCTTCTCATCCTGACTTTGGATTCTTTTTCTAGACAGAGAGGCTTTCTAACACCCCCAACCCCGTCACAAGGCTCCTGTACCTTTAACTGTTGCAAACTGTTGCACAAGGCCAGGTTGTGGCACAGCTGGCACAAGTGGCTGCTTGCAGTGCCATGATGACAGTAGCCGCAGTCTTGCCCCAGTGGCCCCCAGCTGTCCCATCATTCCCCACTGGCTAACCTCCTTTCTCCTTCCCTCTAGGTGTAATCAGGGGGACTTGTATATCTTCAGCAAGTGCTGCCCTTCCCCTAACAATCACAGTGAGCACTTGCTCAAGATAGCAGAGTCTGATTATGGCCAGGAAGTGGTGGGGAAAGGGACAAGAATGGCTGAGAACAGACTAAAGACGAAGGCTTTCCGTTTGTCTGCCCTTTCCCCCCATTCCCTCAGCTATCAGAGGAACTGGGTATGGTCAACAAGTGTCCCCCATCATCTCTGAGGAATCAAGAGTCCACACTTGCCATTTCTCCCTTTTTGAGTCAGTGACTGCCTCTGCAATAAGAAACAGAGACATACAAGACCTCAAACTGAGGCCTTGTTATTTATTTTTGAGAGCCAGCGTGGTATAGCAGTTAGAGTGCTGGACTAGGATAACCCAGGTTCAAATCGCCGCTCATCCATGAAGCTCAGTGGGTGATTTTGGTCCAGTTACCTTCTCTTACCTTAAACTGCCCCACAGGGTTGTTGAGAAGAGAAATGGATGAGGAAGGGCAAACTATGTATGCTGCACTGAGCTCTTTGAATAGACTGTGGGTTTAAAAAGTGACAGGTTTGTTTATTTTTACTCTGACCCATTGAATCTATAGTTAGTGATTCTAGAAATGCATGAAGGGGCAAGTGGAATTGCATACGTGTGGGTTAATTTTAAGGTTGGAATAGAGCCCCTGTGCATATGTATATAGGCTGCATTCTAACCTTAATATAAGTGCATGAATGTTGGGATTGAGATCAACATACTAGATCTTACTCTTGTATTAAATCCTTCCCCTAAGGAGCTTCTGGTTAGAGTCAGGAGGAGGAGGACACCACAAATCTCACGACAGTCAAATGTTTGATTAGGATAATAAAAATAATGAGCAGGGGCTTTGCCTACAAATTGAAAAGCAGTATTCACTTTTGTACTCCCCAAACAAGAACTAATGATTAGTTATTAATTGTTAACTGTTGTTGACAGCCTTGGAGAGAACAGGAAGTAATTCCTTAGGCTGTAAAATAAAACAATAAAAGAAAAATTTCATGAAGAAAAAGGTATTTGTTATGCTGGACTGTAAATATGTAGGATCTTGCCTGTTAAGATGGACACTGTTGCATTCTTACAGGAATATTGTGCCCAGTAGAGCACCCAGTATCAATTCCCCTTACCACTTATTGTTAAAAAGGAATGACTGAGCAGCAGAGAACTGTGTGGAAGCAACTACTGATAGATCAAAAGTCAGAAAGAATTTTGTTTTGATGCAGAGCTTAGTGTTGCCAACCTTCAGGTGGCACCTGAAGATCTCCTGCTATTACGACTGATCTCCAGACAACCAAGATCAGTTCTCCTGGAGAAAATGGCTGTTTTGGAGGGTAGACTCTATGGTATTATTTATGGCTCCCTCCCCTCCCCAAACTCTGCCCCCCCCCCCCCGGCCAGTTTGGTGTGGTGGTTAGGAGCGCAGACTCTAATCTGGGAGAACTGGGTTTGATTCCCCACTCTTCCACATGCAGCTGCTGATATGATCTTGGGTCAGTTACAAATTCTTTCAGAGCTGTTCTCGAAAGAGCTCTCTCAGCCCCACCTACCTCTCTGGGTGTCTCCAGCTATTTCCCAACCCAGCCCTCACAAATGGACATGGTTAAGGTCACATTTTGATTAACATATTTTCAGCTGCATATTACTAATCATACCTCCCCCCAATCATCCAATGGAACATACCCCAGGCTTTTAATGATTCCAGCACTGACTCTAATTCCTTTTCTTTGAAAGCACTCTGATCCAGTGAATCAGTGATTTCATCTAATAAATTAGACCGTCGGCTCTTCTCTTCCCATGTAGCTGTGCGGAAGTACTCCTTTTCTAGGTCAGCATCAAACGCATCGTCTTTTTTGTAACGTTCATATACCCGGTTCACTTTATCTCGAATGTGAAGAAGCTTCTTGGAAATGTCCTATAGGGAAAGAATTCAGACAGCTGCAAAAAGAAAGCTGATACAAAATTGTTCTAGGTGACAGACCCCTCCTCAGTTGTACAACTCCATCCCCTTTAAGGATCACTAAAACCTGAGCAGGAAAGTCTTACTTGGTCTCAGTTTTGATGGCAAAAGCTAGTTAATCCTTAAGGATATGGTATACTCTTAAATATTTTAGTTCTAACTATGATAGGAATTTTTTTGCCTGCTGCTAACCTGAGTCTTTGGGAGAGCAGTGGCTAAAAATGTAAATACCAAACCACTAGAAGAATCTAATATGGAATTGCATGCACAGGACTCCCCTTCCCATCCTGGCCATTTCTTTTCCCCAGACATCAAGAGATGTTTGTGCATATTCTGTTTGTGAGAAGAACTGTGCTTTATGTACAAGTTCTTCAACATGGGCTCATGGTGGAAGCTCTGCATTAATGGCCGATATTGTAATGCCCCTGTATAGATCTATGATGCAGCTTCATTTGGAATACTATATATAGTTCTGGTCACCATATCTCAAAAAGTACATTACAGAGCTGGAAAAAGTACAGAGGAGGGCAATCAAGATGATTAGGGGGCTGGAGTACCTTCTCTATGACTTTTCAGTTTAGAAAAGAGACATCTAAGGGGGGGCATGATAGAGGCTTATAAAATTAAGCATGGGGTGGAGAGAGTTGACAAAGATAACTTTTTCTCCCTCTCTCAAAATACTAGAACTTGAGGGCAAAATACTACTTTACACAGTGAGTTATTAAAATGTGAAATTCGCTGCCAGAGGATATAGTGATGGCCACATGAAAAAACAGCTTTAAAAGGGGATTAGACAGATTCATGAAGGATAAGTCTATCAATGGCTACTAGCCATGGTGACTAAGGGGAACCTCCACATTCAGAGGCCCTAAACCTCTGAATCCCAGAGCCAGGAGGCAACATTAGGAGAACGCCTCCTATGCCCTGTTGTTGGCCCTCCAGAGAAACTCTTTAGCCACTGTGTGATACAGGATACTGGAGCAGATGGACTATTGGTCTGCTCCAGCAGGGCTCTTCTGATGTTCTTATGCAGACATGGCCTCCCCGCTATATAAATCCCCCCAGGCATGGGCTCAGTTTCACTATATACCTTCTTTGCTCTTTCCAGCTGTGCTGTGTCAATTTTATTCAGTACATTCTTCACAGAATGAGGGATTTCGATAGGGAAAACAGTCATATCAACTGTAGACTCCGTGTCCTGGGCACTTTGGAGGATTTCAGATTCTTCTTCCTCTAAGTTTCCTGTTTTTGATGAAGAAGATGAAGATTCTTGGGCGTCCGCCTCAGGATATAGGGTTGGCAGCTTGTCCCATGCAACAAATTTTTGAAAATTCATGTCTGCAGCATAGGAGGAGCCTGATAAACTTACTACTTCTTTGTCAGGTTGTTGAGGGGAAAGGGAAGACTTGTTCTTCAAAAAGTTAAGCTTGTTTCTGCTGTTGAGCAGAATCTCATCACTAGGAGATGAGAAGATTCTGTTTCTTTAGTTGATGTCATAGCTGCCATTCCATGGCTTCTAATCATGACATCACTGGATGGACAACAAACATTTGCATAAAAAGAAGCCCCAAGGAACAGAAGCTGGTAGTTCTACAAGCTCATTGGGAATTTTCATACAAGAGGTCTCTAGAATGTATCACTGCCCCAAATAGGCAGGGCAGGGCAGGGCAGGGCAAGGGCAGTGCTTCAACAGTTCAGCAGTGGATTATTCCATTCCAGACCTCAGCCAGAGACCAGCTGAAATGGGTTGCCATGCTCTACACTAGCAGTATAATTTTTTCTCCTGGCATAAGCCTTCACAGAGGTGTTAGCCAGAACAGCACAATAGTCATCTGGAAATGTATGGGGCTGTTAATATTAAGGTTTTATTTTCTTGTCCAAAATCCGAATGTTAAGAACTCATTTGTGTAATGTAATAACTAGTTAAAATGAAATGAAGTCTACTTAGAAATTGTCAGACTATAGTCAGCTGACATTTCACAGAAGACAAATACAGTAGTCCTGCTGACTGTGTCTCCATCTAGGGGACCAGCAATACCTTTTCACACTTTCTTCCACTTTCATATGAAAACAGGTTTAGTGCATGGCTGATACCATGTTACACGTCATCCCATGGATGCCCTGAAGTTCCTGCCCACACAAATATGGTAGTGCAGATTGCGGATGGGCAGTATTCGATGTCACATATGGGTAGTGTCAAAACCCTCTCCCCTTTAATTATGTACGGTGCAAGTAATATATGTGCACCTATAGACTATGCTCCTACAAACCTACGTACCTGTGCGCCATAAAGCAAATATGAGAACAGTAGATGACCTCTGTGATTTCAACTGTGTTTAATTGAAGGTGTGAAGCAATAACTTTAATTGGGTTTTTTTTTAAGTTGAGAAATTTCTCTTTTGTAATGGTGAAGATGAACAAGACCCACATAACGGTGGAGAGATGGATAAAAACTATAAAGGATTGTGTTGGAGGTGTAAAGAGATAGATGAAACCTTTTACCATATACGATTGTCTTGCAAAAAAACTAGCAAATCCTGGATGAAAATACATACTGAAATTTTAAAAAATGAATATCAAATTTGCCACGTCACCAGAGACAATGTTATTAGGAATCCTGCCAGTGAACGTGGATAGAACAAAGCACAAGGTGTTCAGATACATGTTAACAGCAGCAAGAGTAGTATTTGCAGCTAAGTGGAAAATTGAGGGTTGCCCAGCTCTTGAGAACTGGATAGATAAGATGCAAGAATATGCAGTTATGGCAAAACTGACAAACTACATTAACCAAAAACTGAAAGATGAATTCAAAAACAACTGGCAAGTTTTCTATGATTATTATAACCAATCTCTCTAGTTATACACCTGGTGTAATATTATATGATAATCCTATATGGCAGTTTTAATATGAAATATAAAGGATATTATTTGTGTTGTTTACTATAACAAAATGTGTGAAAATTTTATTAAAATTTCTATGAGGTTATTTATCTGCTTAAGGTGATATCCATATGAGCAGTACTAGCTAGCTAGCTAGCCAGCTGGATAGATAGGTAGATGAGATTATGTTATACCATATAATAGATAATATCGATAAGATAAAATGATAATATAGTATGAGAAAATGGTAAATTTATATAGAGTAGGTCGTTATACTATTCTAAGTTACTATGTCACATATATTTTTAAGCTATAGTCTTATACCATTACACCATATATATTGTGTTATATATATTTTTACGCTATTATGCAAAAAAACTTCCCCCCCCCCACATATATTCTGATAAAGGAATGTCCTCAATATCTGTCATTGCCCTTACATTATGTTTTTGGTAATTATATTCCTCATGCTTTTTTCCCTATTCCTTTTTTCTTTCTGTATCCCCTTAAAAAATTAAAATAAAATCTATTTTAAAAAAAATGGTGGAGAGATGCCATTGGGGTTTTGTGCAGAAGTCAAGATGAGGCTAGGAATGGTTGGGAAATGGTGAGGAGGTGTCATGGCACTTAAATAAATTGTGACAAATGAGATCATTTGAATTGTGAGTAATAACTCAGTCAGCCATAGTGGTAGAATAAAAGTTGAGCCCGGTAGCACCTTAGAGATCAACAAATGTTTCCAGGGTGTATATTTTTATTAGTCAAAGCTCACTTTGTCCAATACAAGTGGGAGTGAGGATCCATCGGTTCTTATATCCAGGTCAGAAGGTAGGAGGGGCCAAGTGGTAGAAAACCTTCATCTAGATTGTCATCAAGAGTAAATTCAGTTTCCTCAGCAGAGGCCGCCACAAACTCTGAAGTAAACCAGTAATTGTCATAGATACAGAGCTACTATTGCAGGGTTTATTCAGTTGATATTGTCTCCCACATCATAAGCTGTGCCTGCTGATATGTTTTTTGAGGAGCAAGAGTTAGCAGGGGGTTGTCAGCGCAGTTCACATCTGGCTTGTAATCTCCATCATACTGTCCAGTCAGCATAGTGATCACCCCACAAAAGCCCTACAATTGCTAAAAAGAACAAGAGACTTCATTGCTCTAGGTGTCTCTGCTGGCCATATCCTGGTCCTCTTGAAATTAAGCCTTTCTCACTTATCTTGCCTTAGCTCCCTGTCTGCTCCTTGTGCAATAGGTGGGGAGGTACTGATCTTTCCCTTATTGCTACAGCTGTGCCCTGACACATTTCATTGGTTGTCTCTTTCCTCCTGTCCATCCCATTGGTCTATGATGAGTTGCTACTGCTTACTCACCCAGATACTATGCCTGGCTTGGTCTCATTCAACTGATCTCCTCCTCCCTTCAGCTGCTATTAGAGCATCTAAGATGTCTCATTCCTTTAATAGCATCCCGATATTATTCATTCCTCTGTCTGCCCTTTTATTCCCCATTCTGCAGAACAGTAGAAATTCATCCATAAAGGTAACATGCTGAAAACACAAAGCTGATTCAGTAATGAACTGGATTCATACTGACCATGATAGCTAGAACTTGTCAGCAGTTTGGCATTTTGACTTCCATTGTAAATAGCCCAAACTCCATTTTGTGGACTGAGTAAAACTAAACCAATTTATGAGTATTCTGTATCACTACCATGTTTCCTGTAATCATGCCTTTCTAAGAAGGATTTGCTTGCCTTCCCTCATTTTCTCCATGCAGATGTTAATGCATTTTTACTAGGCGGAAACTAGATACGCAATTACTACTTCAATAGTCTGAGGAATAGAAACCTGTTAGCATAAACTTCTCTGACTAGGTTTTCAAGAGCCCTGCCCTTTAACTGGTTGGTATTATCAGGGGTGGGGTTGATGAACACACTATGCTTTTCATTTTTTTAAGAACCAACTCCATCTATTGACAGCAGTGTAGATAGTTTCCTTTACAGCTAACAGGAAATTTTCTTAGAATTTGACACCATTGTCTCTTTGCAAGGGTGGAGTTTCTTGATGAAATTGGAACTGTCCACTGTCACTTCCTACAGGAGACAGTGGGGCTGTTTGCCATGCCCAGACCTAGGCTAGTTTTACACGAGGCTGGAAAAATCTTTCTCTGCTTTGAGAACAGCAATGAGAAAGATAGAGGCATGTGGGGGGGTGGCATCCACATACCCTGTCTCCATGCCGCTCACTGCTGATGTCACTTCTCCGCATCTTCCTTGTTGCACTGGCACAAAAGCACCAACCTGACATGAATCTTGCCATTACCACCCTCGCGGCCATATACCCCTCTCCACCAACAGCCAAGCCTTGCCTCATGGCTAAGCAGCAGCCAAATTGTTTTGTATATTTTTTAAAAATCTGTTAAATGGTTAAAGAGGTGCATGCATCTGTCTCATCTTGTTTGTAAAACCACCCATGCTCATAGCCAAGTTTGGGCCGTGGCTTTGTTAGAAGGTATACCATAGGCAAAGATTATATTTCAGGAAAAGATTATAAAAAATGAATTGTATTTATATCATTGTGGAACAATAACTTTCAAGGTAATATTGAACCATACGCATTCTTTTTCTAAAAGAAAATATGAATGTAAAAAATGTCAGTGAAGTGCAATTAGAATATTCTTTCTTAAACAACAAAGCCTTAGAACAGCTCAAAGCAACTTGTTCTTGTACATGTAAAGAGAAGTGTAAAGATAAGTGGTAGCTGGAATACTGCCCTGGTTAAAACAAAGAGATGTACATAGACCTATGTCAGTTTTATTCCTGCTTGTGTATTCCCAGGAACATCTACCTTTCTAGTGTAAGGGAAGGGAAATAAATAATTCTAAAAGACAATGTTGCCCTCTGTTGTACCATATGGAAAGACAGAATCTACAGTTCCATAGATTGTGCCTTCTCTTTCTAAATTCCCTTAGTATATGGCAAGATAAGAGAAGTCTTTTTTCCTGAACCTCCACATTCTTATAATCCCTGCCTTTCACAGCATCTTGAAACTGGACAAAAATTTCACCTGTTGTGAGTGGAATTATACTTCCCTTGCCATCATACTAAATATTACAGATATCAGGGTAGAGAGTTGCCCATCTGAATGCAGCAAAACCTCAGCAAACGTGTTCCTAGCGCCAGATTTATGGCATGGCACTGTTCTGGCATTTCTGTTTGCCTCTTCTACCATTCCAGAGGTGTAGTCGTAGTTGTAGCAACATTAAACAAGAGTCCAGCGGCACTAACTTAAAAACAAACACAAGCAATTTATTTCAGCTGTGACCTTTGTGAGTCAGAGCATTAGGTGCAGATTATTCTCCACCCTCTTTCAATCATAGGCAGTAATACAATATAGACTTACTTGGGAGAAAGCCTCACTGAACATACAGAGATTTTAGGTGACAGTAAAGATGCAAAAGGTAAATGCTGAAAGAATAGCTAGATGCGAGTCCTGTAGCATAGAGACCAGCAAGATTTTGGGGGTATAAGCTTTCGAGAGTCAAAGCTCCCTTCGTCAGATGCCTTGTATCTGACCAACACAGCGATCCTCAGAAACTATCAAAAACTGGCCAAAGCAGGGGACACTCATGTCCTACACAAAATCAAGCAGTCTTACTCTCTCTTACTCTGTCTTTCCCGTTCTTCCTCCTTTTGCCAGAAGAAATGAGCTCTGATTCGCGAAAGCTCACGCTCGAATAAACGTTAGATCAAGACGGATAGCCCTGTTAGTCTCTCTGAAGCAGCAGAAACAAGACTGCCGTAGCGCCTTAAAGACTAACAAAATCTGTGGTCAAATTCAGGTGGGGTAGCCGTGTTGGTCCGAAGCAGCAGAACAAAGTTTGCGTTCAGTGGCACCTTTAAGACCAACGAAGTTTTGTTCAAAGGGTAAGCTTTCGTGTGTGCCAAGCAGACTTCTTCAGACAAATCGAACCTGTGGAAAGCTTTCCTGAGTCACTGCTCACTTCATACAGCTGAAGAAGCCGCTACGGGACTCTTTCCTAGAATAAACGTTGTCGAGCCTTTAAGGTGCCGCGGGGCTTCCGGCTGGTTCTTAAAGCGCCGGTCACCAACATCCTCCCCCCCCCCCATTGACGGAATGGTCCCTCCCAAGAGTAATGAATGGACACCGCCCCCTTCCTTCAAAGAATGGTACGTCCCACGCGCACAACTGCTAACGCCGCCGCCGCCATTAGCCCCGGCCGGTTGGGGCCGGCTTTTCTCTGCCATACACTTTCTGAGGCTAGTCAGCGTGCTCGTAGTCCGGAAGCGCTTCTACGGCTTGCCCCGGAAGAGGAGGAGCGTTGGACGAAGGGGGCTTGTCCCTGGTGGCGGGCGGAGCAATAGTAGCGGCGGCAGGAGAGGGAGGGAGGAGGAGGAGGAGGAAGAAGAGGAGGAGGAGGAGGAGGAGGAGGAGGAGGGAGGCGGAGCCTCAGTGTCCTCGCGCGGCTAGAGTGAAGTCGGGCGTTCGCTGCTGGCTGGGGGAGGAGAAGGAGGGCCCCGGGAGGGCCTGCCGGGATTGGGTCGGGGGGGGGGTCACAGACGCGGGTGGGAGGCTGGAGAGAGAAGATGCTGCTCTTCGTGGAGGTAAGGGAGCGAGTGGGGGCGGGTTGAGCCACGTGACTCCCCTGGCGGCGCGCGCTCGCCCGCCTGGTTGGAGTCCGGGGGGGGGGGGGGGGGACGGGACGGGACGGGATGGGACTGACACAGCAAATCCACTCAGGCAAAATTATTTCTCCTTCGCTCCCCCCCCCCTCCCCCTTTAAAAGGAAACTTTCATGGCGGGGCGCGGGGAGAGAAGGTGCTTGCCGGTTGGCGCTGATTGAGGGCGACGCGATCACGCGGCCGGCTGGGCGGGTAATGTGGCGGCGGAGGGTGTCGAGGTGTGTGTGTGTGTGGGAGGGGGTGGAATCAGGCAGGCAGGCAGGCAGGCAGGCAGCCCCACACGAGAGGGAGCGGGGTAGTTGGAGCCGTGTGGGGTGGGCGTGTGTGCCCGCCAAGGGCAGCCAGCGAGTCTCCGCGGTGGCCTCCCCTGTGAGGCTTGGGTGTGGGTGCGCGTGTGGGTGACGGGAGGCTCCGGGCCATGGAAGCGTGTCTTGGATTGTGAAAGCGAGGCAGGCCTAGGGGACATGACGGAGGGGCTGCGTTGAGAGGGCGTTTCGTGCGAAGAGGAGTGCCTTGCAAGTTTCTGTTTGCCTGACCCTTTGCTTCGCCGGCGAAGCGGCGGGGAAAGGGAGCCTGGGAGAGGGGAGGCCTTGAAAGGCACTGCAATGACCTTTTGCAAAAGTTGCTCTGGCGGCTGCTGCGTGGAACATGGCCGGGCACGTGTGAAGGTTACACACCGATTGAGGCCCGCGCTGGGGAGAAAGGAAATCACTCCCAACCGTTTTTATACCGCATCATTCTCCCCCTCCCCAGTCAGGGAGAACTCTTTTTTCCCCTTTTGCTTTTTAAACGGCAGACACATGAAATAAATGCAAGGTAATCAGCTGCCTAGCTTTCTTTCTCTCTCTTAGCAAATGCTTGGGGTAGATTCCAGATTGTATTGTTCTTATTGTAGAAATGCCAGAATAGCAAAGCTGCAATTTAGCAACTTGGCGCTGGCTTAACTGTGCTCATAAAGAGAACAGGCTTTTAACCGTGCATTCTAAGTGACTTGTGACACTGGATGGCTTAATCTTGTTTTCTTGTTTTATTCCGAGGCCTTACTGAGGGAGAATGTTGCGGTTCTGTTATTAGTTTGAACTGAACAAGATATTTCTGAATGTTAGAGCAGTATATAAAATACTTGCAAGGAAAAGTGTTGCGTAGTTAAATCTGTAAACTAACATATGGCCAGAGTTTTCATGCTCTGCAAAGGCAAAATTTTGAATAATTTGTAAAATTGAACTTTGTTTATGGTCGCCATATGTTTTCCTGGTTAAAATAGATAGGGCACTTAAATTGGAAGAAAATAAATTGCATTTTATTATTGTTCCTTCATAGTCTGAGTTGCAAATCAGTCTTTTGCATGTTCCTTTGGAAATACCTCCCATGCTTATATAGGCTCATAATCTATCAACATTGCACCCTCATAATCTAATTAAAATAGTAGATGGGGAAGGAACAAAAGTTTCTTTAAAAGTTGATGACTTGGCTAAATTAACAAATGTGTAGTTAGGACCTACTTATGTGCTGTGTAACAATATCTCTTTCGTGTTACACCGTTAGGGCTGTTATTATTATAAGTAACAGGGCAGTTAACATGCCCAGCTGGTGCCTCAGTGCAGGCTTTTATTGTTTCATTTTTGTCAATTTTACTTTATTTGATCTTTTGCAAAGCATAGCAGGATGTGTATGAAATTTCACTTTGTGTTCTTGTTATTTGGTCTAGTTATGTGCCAGGTGCATATACATGATTTGAAGGCTAGGGACTAATTAAAGTTACCTTGATCTGAAGTGAATCTGAAAAATGTAGTAGCCCTCTTAGTAATATTACATTTGATGACGTTAAGACTGGAATAACAAACTATAAGGAAAAGGAGTGAGGAGTCTGAGAGGAGGGAATTTTTTGTAGTCTAAAGTTTTCTACTGGGAAAATGGTATGCCTGTCAGTCATGAGTCATCACTTTTTAAATACTAAAATCCTTTTGCAAGTATACAAGTTGCAAAATTACAGTGTAATGCTGTGCAGAGTTAACTGCAGTCAGAACCCATTGATTTCAGTTGGCTCAGACTGGAGTAACACTGCAGGGGATTGTACTGTTAATGTTTTGTAAATTTTTCTGAAGCTACAAAAGGTGGAAAGATTAAACATGTGACCAGGGTTTAAAGCCTTTTCTGATTGGCACTTGTTTGGAGAAGAGCCACTGGAAAGGCAGGTCAATTCTAAATGTGTGCAATTGACACATTATTCAGTAGACCTGGTTGGGTTATACTTCTGTGTGAAATTGCTTCGTCACAAGTGGGTTCATAAGTCTGTAGGTTATTCTACTGTATTGAATCATTTAGTGCCACATCTCTGTTGTACTGGAAGAAGCTTGGTTCAGTATATACTTATGGAAGTGGTGATTTGGACTTGGTAATTTGGAATGTGGTGGCTCAGCTTGAATTACAGCAACATGGCTATCATGTTCTTTCCTTGTTAAAGTTTTATTCAAGGTATAAGCTTTTGTGTGCATGCACACGTCTCCAGATCTGAAGCAGTGTGCGTGCACACTAAAGCTTATGCCTTGAGTAAAACTTTGTTGGTCTTAAAGGTGCCACTAGACTCAAACTTCATTCTGCTACCTCAGACCAGCATGGCTACCCACCTGAATATTTCAAGATATAAGGACATTTTTGTTATAGCTATAAAGGCAGTATACTACTGAGTGCCTGACACTAATGGCCTGCCTCCTCTTACTAGAACCTGGGTAAAAGACATAGGTGAAGACTAGATTGCTGTAAATGAAGTATGCATTGGACCCATCTTGTACAGCTAAAGAAATCTGTAGTGCTCCCTGTAATACCATGGAATAAGGGAAGTCACGACCTTCAGTTTGCAAGACCTGAGCAAGGCTATTAATGATAGGACATTTTGGAGGTCATTAATTCATAGGTCACCGTAAGTTGGAAGCAACCTAATAGCACATAACACAGAGATATTTTATAAGGTCCCCTTTTGAACATGTTGCAAAATTAAAAGTTAATCATATGCAGGTAACAAAGCAACCATTTTGTTTAATTGAGTAGTTTACATACAGTTACTTAATGCCTTTTCAAAATGGCTAATAATGAGAAGGGTTTTTAAGAGGTGTGTGTGGAAAGCTAAACCTGCACATTTTATTTATGCCTTCCTTTTACTCCATGGAGCTCACAGTATTTTTCAGATGATTCATAAGTGGTCTGCCACTCAGGACCAAATCGTTTCATTTTCCACAGTTGCTTTTGTTGGGTGCCATAATGAACCGGCTATTGAACAGAGTTATTAAAAATAATATGATTTAACCTTCCCTCTTGATGAGGGGGGGTCCAAATATGTCTGTCAATTTTTATCCAGTGTCCTTGTTCCCCTTCAATAGCTTCTTTGAAAACTGTAATCTGGAAAACCTGGTAGTAGATAATAAATACAGATGGTCATATTTTCTCTGTGAGTCAGGTTAGGGTGAAAGAGTGACTTGCCCACAACTACACAATGAACTTTATGCTTGTGGGGTTTGAGACTTTCCCAACACTTAATTTTTAACATCTTCTTTTCTTACCCATCATGCTACTTTGTGCCTGCATAATAGCTTCAGATGCAGCAAGAGTGTGCTGATGCCTTGTTTAAATGTTGGGAGACAGCGAGTAGCTCCAGATGGAAGTGTCTGAAAGTTATTTTATTTTACAAAATTTATAGATTACTTTTCTGCCCTCACAAGGGCCACCAAGGCAGCTAACAGATTAAAAAAATGCATTCTCAACAGGCTACTTATCAAAGGGGGAGAGTTTTTGGATAATACACTGTACTTAGAATGACATTCAAATCATTCTCCTGGATATTCCTTCTGTGAATCATCTGTTCTGGAACATGTTCTTGATAAATATTGTCTCATAAGGCGACATCTGGTCACTACAAACGAGGACTAATTCCATTAATGTTCTGCTTAGAATTCCTCACTCTTTTTAATGTATTCTTACAAGCAGCATGGGTATGGCTGAATGATCTGAGAAGGATTATGTTTGCATTTGCATTGCTTTGTTTCTGTAGCAATGCTAACGTAGAGGAAATTATTGCGACTTGTCAAGATCTGTAAAATGAGAGGCTCTGCCATAAGAACATATTTTTTAAAAGGGTTTAATTGAATGACAACCTTGTGCATTTTATGAACAAACAGCCTTGCTGGGATGTCTGAATACAACCAGATTATCATTAGCAATGCCTGACCAGTGTAACATTATGGAGAAAGGGAAACCTTAGAAAGACATAGAGTGGAGGGACAGCTTGAGAATAGTCAACACTGATAAAGTAGTGCTCCATACCCAATCACAAGACTACTTGAGGCTACAAATGAAGGTGGCGGTCTGGTTGCCATTCTAGTAGTACAGTGAGCTTTTTGGCAGGTTGGTTATCCTGTTAATATTTCTTCTGGTTACTTGCTTCTCCTCATTTCTTGTGGCAGAACTAGGACAGCAGACTCTTCACTCAGAAGTTCTGTAAGGGAAATCTGTGGTGTTACTTCACATGTTCTTCTGCACTGCTGCCATGGGACAATCTTGCCTTGATTCTGAAGATACTGGGCAGTTTTATAATGCCTGATAAAGCTTAAGGGAAGAAAATGGTTTGTTACTATAACTGAATTTGTATGCTGTAGAAGAAATGCTGTAGGTGGTAGTTGAGCACATGAAACTATACTGATGTTTAGATCTTGGTGGGGGCAGAAGTGTATGTGGCCAGATTGCTTCCTTATGTCCTGTTTTTTTTCTGTTCTGTGGACAGGGTATGGTACTAAAACCACTCCTTGATGCTAGAGAGACTCCAGAAGGCTAAACTCTGGAAATTCAGCTTCATTATTCTCTGGCCTGTGCTTCTCTGTGGCAAGATGGTCAGTGCTTGTTCAGTATTATTATAAAGGTTTATTTATTGTTGTGAGTGTACTTCTGTTGTTCAGAGAAATACTTATTTGAGAGAACAGGTTCTTGGATTTTTCAGTTGGGTACAGGACTGTGAAAATTGCTTAAGAGCCAAGGTCCAGTTCTTATATGCCAGCAGCAAACATTTAGGTATGCAAGCAATTGGGTGCCCGGGAGCTCTTAATAATATTTGCAGGCTCATAACCCAAGTAGTGCAATAGTTTATTGGTAAAGTCACAGAAGCTGGAAAACTGGAAGTAAAATTTGTACATTTCCACACATACAGCCTTCCTCTAGCTGTTTGTGGTCTTCATTGACGTTTCCCCATGGGTATAAATATCTGTGCCGAGGAATCTGTGTTTAATTTTTCCAGCTTAATTGGTATTTACAATGGGATACTGTTAAAAGTGAAAGCTTACTTGTACACAACTTGAAATTATTTCATTGGGTGACTGAACAGGGCTGGCATGTATGCTATTATTCGGAAATATGTTTGCTCAGCCTCCTTGACAGGTGGTAGCTGTGCAAAATAAACTTTTAGTATTCCCCAAACATCTACTTTTGTCCCTTGAGAAAAAGGACATACTATTTAGACATAGTTTTTCCCATTTAACAGAGTTTAGATCAGATTTCTGGTGATATTGTGACATATACCCTCAGCGTCAAAGCATCTTTACATATCTGTAGGCTATTATTGAAACAAAAAGCAGTATTAGAGATGCTGCAGAATTTGCTAACTTCTGTGGGCTTCAAGCTTGTTCTGTTAAGTTGATTATTAGGTTCACTTTACCACTTCTGCAAGAGGGCCAGTTTGGTGTAGTGGTCAAGAGCAGTGGACTCTAATCTGGAGAACCGGGTTTGATTCCCCACTCCTCCACATGAAGCCAGCTGGATGACCTTGGGACAGTCACAGTTCTTTCAGAGCTCTCTCAGCCCCTAAAAACAAGTCTAACTCGCCACTAGCATAACACTAAGCGCTAGAACTTGTGGCTGCCAGACAATCTTAGGATCTCCTGGCTATTCTATACAATGCCATACAATAATTATTATTTATTATTATTACCATTTCTGCAATTTCTCCTGAAAAGCTGAGGCCCTGGCTAAACCTTTGGAAAGCTTTAGTGTCCACAATATGCTAAGAGCTTATCTTAGCTCATTGGAATGGATTCTGAAACAAGGGTGACTGCAGAAGGATAAGTAAAATTTTTACAGAAATTCAGAAAACGTTCTAAATAACATTTTTCTAAATTTGTGTGTCTGTTTTTGCCCATCTCCAAATAATGTTTCATAAACCTTAGATACTTCAAAACTCCTTACTACAAACTGCAATGAAGACTAGTGTGGAAATTGATAATGTAGGGATTGGGTGTGATAGCACTGCGAAATGCGGATGCTTCAGTTACTAAGGAAGCTGTGGCAGTGGGGGAAGAAAAGCAAAATCTGTGTCTGTTGCAATGCTCCCTCTAAGCTGTGGAGTCTTGCTAGCAAAAATTCCACTTTGTGAACTACTGGCATTAAAGTTGTGAGAGAGCACTTTGGCTGCTGCATGAATTAGTTTGCTCTGGAGCCCTCCTTCCTGAGTTAAGACAAAAATGTTTGAGCCAGAGGCTAAAAAACTGAGCTAGCTCACACTAACTCAGCTTAGAGGGAACACTGGTCTGTTGTACATTTTATCCAAATGCTAGTTTGTAGAGAGTGCCTGTGGTTGCCTGAGTTCCAAAAAGCAGACTTGCTCCAAAATATGGTTAGTAGTAGAATTTTTCCTAACTTAATAGAAGTTAAATCTGCTAGAATACCTTGTAGAGCTGCTTTCCTTATTTTAAGAGCATCGTGCTGTTGCAAGATCTGATTGCTTTTATGAGATTTATTTTGGAAGTGAGTGAGGAGCAGCACATCAACTAGGTATATTTCAGGAGGAGGAGGCGACATTGAGAATATTTTTTTCTCACTTAATAAAACGAACATAGTAAAAGTGTTCCTGTTCAGCACCTGAATATCTGGGTCAGTCGGCATCACCAGGAGGACAAGCTACTTCACCCCATCCCCATATCCCTGCGCCTTCAGGTGCGCATGTGTGCTCTCCCTCCCCCTGCCCCCACACCAGCCAGCCAGCTTGATGCCTTTGGCTGTTGTTAGGCTCCTGAGAGCCTGCAGTGTCATCCTTGGATATCTCCTACCCCCTCAGTCTGCTTTGTGCTGTTGTGAGGCATCTCTTGTCAGAGGATCCTTGGGTAGGTGGATGCTTACTGTATTGGACCACTCCATGGCTGGGAGGGAAGAGCAAGGTTCCTGCAATATATGGGTGATGTTGCCATGATGTTCCTAAGGGGGTTAGGGTTTCGTTGCTTTGGCTTCTTCTGAGTAGGAGTGGGGCAGAAGAATCAGCTTAGGTATCTGGCATGCAAGCCAGGTGACTTAACATTTATTGTAGTTTGTAGATAAAATCTGGCTGCCAAACTGAATTTTAGAGAAGAGGTGTTCTCCAGAAGTACAGTACAAGTTTTTTGAAATATCCTTAAATCTTGGTTTGCTAATACACCCTGTGTTTTCTCAGCAGGTAACATCGAAAGGAGCCAGCTTAAATCCTAATGCAAAAGTATGGCAGGAAGGCATGCAGGGAAACTCAGAGGCTGCCCCAGGAACTAACAGCACTGAACATTCATGGCAAGAGACAGCAGCTGTGCCGGGAAGTTGTTCAGAGGGTAAGACGTCAAGGCTGTACTTTGAAATGCTAACAGTAGCTTAAGCTCTTGTTCAGTTAGGACTGTGGCTATAGTACGTGGGTCTAAATCTTTCAGAAAGAAGCAACCAGCGATCTTGTCTTTGAGAGTACAGTTCCAGCAACTGAATGCTGATAGTAAGTAGCAGTGGACAAATAATGACATATGGTAATGGGCAGCTTGAGAAGGTAGAAAGGTAGGGCTCTGATCCTGAGTTCCTGTGGACGTACAGGCAGGGTGGAGGTGATTGTGAATGGGGGTGCTTTATGTTGCTGCTTACTAAAATTACAGAGGCCCGGTGATGACCAAGTATCGCGCTAAGAGGGAAACAAGTTGCTAAATTTGCAGAAATGAATCCTCCCTCAGTTTCTTTCTTTTTCCTGTTCTTGTTTTCTTTTTCTCACCTTTTATCTTGAGCTTTTATTCACCATTTCTGCACTTTAGTGAACACTTGACCCTGTGACCAAAAAAGATTATGAGATCTGAGGGCCATTTGCAACCAAAGTAGGCTGTTGAGTTGTTCTTGGGATAATGATACTTTGTAAATAATGCATTGGTTAAAAGGTATTGACCCAAAGAAGTTTGCTGAGAACTCTTAAGAGAAACAAAACTCTTTTCCTGATACTGATGAATACCAGTAGATTTAAGGAATACAAATAGATTGTATTAGCTGTCTTTGGGGCATGCATTCTGATAAAGCTACATCTAGCTGCAGATTATATTAAACTCAACAGGTTAGTCGTTTCTGATTATATTTTAGAATAAAAATATTCTATCTTAGAATAGATGTCATATTGTAGGTAATGGTTACTTTTCTGTGAAAGAAGAGGATCAAGACAATGTTCACTAAGTCTTGCACAGGTTAATAATTCTTAAGCACATGTTTCTTGGGTTAAAAATTTACATCTTCCAATCTCTCAATAAGTATAATAGCATTGGTGATGTAACATGAAGGAGTATTTGAAGTCTTTCAAATTCTTTGCAGTCCCCAAGAACAGTGGGGATTGGAGAGCAATATTGGATCTGAAGTTTCTAAGCATCAGATAGTAGACCATCACAATGGAAGAACATTGGCATAAAGAGACACACCGTGTCAATTAATTGAGCTTACTTTTTTCTCTGACCTTCATACCAAAAGTCTTCATTTAGGATCATGATGGATGGTGGTGACCCAGTGTTTGAGAAGTTATGGAAGATGATCAACAAGGACAAAAGCTCCATGCTTCTGACTCAGTACTTACAACCTTGTGGCTTTGTATGCATATATGCACATGGAATAGGCAAAGTGTGGGAAGTTTCTTCTCTAATTCCAAAAAGAGAAGTCCGCGAGCTAAGCGGACCCTTTGAAGTCAGCTGACTTAAGTGTTTCTGGTTTGTCTGCAGAATTCATTGATGCCTTTTGTCATGCCAAGAAGTTAAAATTGGGGGCTTGCATGTTATCAGGATGGGATCACCAGGAGGCATATAATCTGCATCCTAATCTTGCTGAATTGGTGACAGTTTAGTTGGTGACTGTCCAAGAGAGGTTTTTTCCAAGTCTAGTCTTCTTAACATGCAGGTCACTAGAGATACCAGTGGGCTGAGAGACCCACTGTCAGGAAATTTGATCATGAGAATTGGGATGAGGAGAGTCATAGCTACAGCTGACTTAAATTGATGGTCTTCAGGCCAGTCTTGCTTTTTTTCCAGACTTTTTTTCAGTGCAGGCACTCTACTCAGACTAGCAGTTGTTCTAGGAAGTGCTCTGAAGCTAGTAGAAGGCACTCTGTTACTGAATTCATTGTTAAATGTTTCTTAGGTGTTCCTCCCTGATCTACCCTCTGGTGGAACATAGATGCCCTTTGAGCTTCATGTGGTCTTACTGAATTTTACACAACCGCTGTTTGAACCTGTCTGGGAAGTGTGCTTAAACAGATGCCTTAAAGGTTTTTTCCCCACGTAATGGTGACTTTATACAGTCTCTGAACTGGAGGTACTATCAGACAGGCTAGGATTCAGCATATTCTGTAAGGAGGATCTTGTTCTGAGGACAGACCTGACCTCTATGCTGAAGATGAACTTAAGTCCTTTGGGTTTTTAGGAATGATTTTGATCACTATTCTGTTAGAAGCTGTAGCATCCATGAGAGACGTCACAGCACACCTTAGACTTGCTTATTATTGGCAGATCTATTTTCATGGAACCTTTTGTTCAAAAAATTGTGTGCTTTGTTTACGTTGCACTCAGCTATTAGAGGGAGAAAGATTTCCAAATTAACATTAGATAGATGTTTCTGGGAATGCATCGTCAAACTTCGAACAATCAAATTCCCAATGGAATCACAGCACATTCAGTCCACAGTGTAGCTATGTGTGGCTTTCGTAATAAATGCATCTGAGGACATGTTAAGCAGCACCGTGACCATCATTTCCAACACCTTTGTCAGACATTACTAAATAGGCACCCTTGCATTGGCTGAGGCTTGCATTCCCAGGTTGCTGTACCTGTTATTCAGCATCCAGTCCCACCTTGGATGGGGCACAGATTTTTTTAAACATCTATCAATCAGGATGCTGTCCTTCTCTGAGTGTTCTGCACAGGATAGTGTTAATGTCTTAGCAATAGTTCTAATGTACGTCTTCATTTTTAGAATTACATTGCCTGGAAGTTTTGGGGTTTAAAAATATTCTTATTGCCAAGTTTAGAAGCAAGTTACAGGAAAAAGTTTGGATTGTGAAAAAGAGTGCTTTGGACATTAAGACTATTTATGCAGACCAGTTTGTTGTTCAAAAAGGGATTAGATGGTGGTAGCCAGATAGTTGCTTGTATTATATTTTAGAAATCCAGAGTGTGATCAGAACATTGACAGCGAGTGACAGGAACAGTTTAGACTCGGAGACTTAGGGTCAGTGATATGGGTGTTCCAGAAAAGCTGGAATTGAAAATGTTTCCAGTACCCTAAAAAGGATAATCTGATTTAGCTTAGCATACTTATTATGACTTGATTTTTAAATAAATTTTTTAAAAAAACCATGACGCCCCATGTTAATTTTGTCATAATAGCGACAAGTTCTTGAGCTGGAATATTTTATAAGGAAGGAAATAAAAGGAGTAAAGTTCAAACAAATTCAAAGCTTTATGTGGAAATTATTTTTATTGGAATACCACTTCTAAAAATTTAAAGGCAATGTATGTTGCTGAGATCTAAGAAAAAAGCCAAAGGCACTGAAATCTCTTGACATAGAAATTTTAGCGTAGTTGTTCCCTCATACTTTTCAACAGAATTTAACTCTCTTCCATGGAAGTTGCTGGGACACCTCAGTTTTATTGTTGCTCTTCATATCACAATTCCAGCTGCCAAGTTTGCCTTGTGTTTTATTAGCAGCGCCATCCATTTCATTCTTAAGTTTATGACAGAATTCATTTTTATGAAACAATGTATCTAGGGGTGTGCAAAAAAACCCCAACACCGATATTTTTCGGGTTTGGGTATATCAGACCGAATTTCCCCAGTTCAATACCAGTAAAGTATCAGGACTGGGAAAATATTGCCCAAATATATTCGGCTCTGATATACATCAGCAGAGGGAAAGTAGCCCAGAGAGATTTCATTGTCAATTTCACTTGCCACCAGTCACCTGTGAGTGAAATTGACAAAGGGAAAGCCTGGGCTCTCTGCCTTCCCTTCTCCAGCTGACATAGGGTAGCTGGAGAAGATCCAGCACTAGCAGGGAGCCCAGGCATGTTTAAAATGCCTTTCTTTCCCTTACCGAACTGGGAGAGGGAAAAAAAGGTATTTAAACATGCCTGGGCTCTCTGCCTGTGCTTCCCCAGCAGCCCTGGGGCAGCTGGAGGAGGGAAGGTAGAAAGGAGGCTTTCCCTGGTCAGTTTCACTCCCACAGCTGACTGGCCGGGAGTGATATTGACTAGGGAAGCAGAACAAATTTGGGAAACTGTATTTGGAAGCCAAAAAGTTTCCTGAATTTGCAATTGGCTTTAAAAATACTGAAAAATACCGATAAAGTCTTTACTTGGTATTTTTTTGGTTCGGAAAAGCCGAATGCACATCCCTAAATATATCTTTAGAAATTGAATTTTTCTATGGAAAAATAAAGCACTGGAAAATGTTCTGCCCTGCATATCTGCTAAGAGTTTGTTGTACCCAGATATGAGGACTGCAAGGTACATTACAAATATAGCCTGTTTCACTTTATTTTGTTGAAATATTTGGGCACCCTTAAGCAGCTAAAGTGTTTATGGTGGAATGTGCCTGCTCTGGCCTGCAGGCCTTATCCCGCCCTGCCCTCCAAGGTTTTTCTCTACACCTGGAGAGCCTCTTCTTCCATTCTTGGGTAATCCGCCACCACCACCTGACCTTTGTGTGGAATTGCCCACTGGGAGGGTCAGGACTCCCAGCTTCCCTTCCAAGTTTTGAGGCCTTGCCTCTGTGTCTCCTGCTGCCCAGCACCTGGTCACCATGAGGACAGTTTACTCCCTCACGCACCCCTTGAGGAATAGCTGCCTGACTTCTTCCTGGCACTCCTTTTAAAGCAGTGTGTCCAAGACGGTGGAAGTCTGTGTGGTACAGAGAACCACTACCAGTATCAAAAGTTATAATATAAAGTATTTATTAAAAAGAAAAGGTTTACAAGCATGCTTTTAGCACATGGGTACAAGAAATGGGTAGAACACAAATCCTCTGTCCCTTTCTCTGTTTGTTTATTTATTTATTATTTCATACTTTTACCCCGCCCTCCCCACATTAAAACATAGGACAGGCTCTTTAGCTTAGGAATTACCTCTCTCTACAGAGTTACCATTACCTTGAAGCTGTCTCCAGCTCTTTAGGCCAGCACATGGTCAAAATGGCTCCCTTCTCAGTGGAGAGGTCTGCCTGTTCTCATAAATTCCACACCAAAGGAAAAGAGGCCTTCCTCCTGGCTCCCAGGAGTTTTATCTTCTTTCTTTCACCACCCCCTGACCAGGTCATCCCAGGTCAGAGAAATGTTTCCTGAAAATTCTACACATTTCCTTCCTGGTGTCCTTCGAGCATTTAATTCCTCCAAATCTGTGCTCCCTTCTTGGAGGGAAAGGGAAGATCTTGACCCACTCATTATCTCTCTTGCTAGATCTATTAGCATTTGTATGAGAGTGGGCTCTCTGGAAAGTAATTTCACTGACACCTCCCCCCCCCCCCCCCCACACCACCTGCTTTCTGCCCAGAGGGGAAAAATCTTTTAAAAAGCAAAGTGGAGGTTTGGCTTGAGTCATGTCAGGCCTCCCAGGAAAAAAATGCATTTCTTCACAGCGTTAAATCTGCAGTGGCCCAAAATCTTATGCTTAATTGAGGATAAGCAATTGGGTGTAGGATGTAAGATTATATATTCTTTCTCCCAATCCCTTCTAGAGCTTGAATTCCTGTCACCCTCTGTAACTGTGGTTAAGCATTATATTGGCAGCAGTGTTAATTGTAGTTAAGGCTAATCTGGGTTCCCATTTAGCTAGATTTTGAAGTCAAGGTTCTAAGTTTCTTTTGGATCTTAGTTAAGTGTAAGTCTAGTTAGCTTTAACTTTGGTTAAGTCTGGAGAGGGAATTTGCACTCCAGAAAAAGTAAGGGGTTGTGATGGATTTAGATTTATAAATTTACAAAATGCCGTTTGTGAAACTTAAAACAGCAGGTTGACTGACTCAGATAAGTTGAATGAAGTCCCCCAGTTAATGTGTGTGATGAACCATGAGGCTAGAAATTATGAGCCAGCCTTTCTGAATTATAAGGCTAAGGCTTTCAAACATTTTTCTGAATTAAGATTCCAGCTGTTGTCCCCCAAATGTGTGTTTGAAATTACTTTTTAAAGGTAAGCAGACTCTTCCATAGTTTTGAGCCACCTGCAAGTTATATAAAATTTAATAAGAATTGGTGTGTGTGTGTGTGTGTTGGGGGAGGGGAACACTCCTTCATGCCCGTTGTGCTCTTCAGACATCATTCTCCTTACGGTGCTCTCTCATGGGGACTGCCTGTATAGCAACAGCTAGATCATAGGGTTTTGTGTTTTGTTCTTGTGGTTGGGTCTAGTCCTTTGAAATGTCATGCCAGAATGGATGAGGGAGGTGCCTTTTCTTGCTACTTTTTGGAAGGTACGTAAGATCATTTCAGCAGATAAAGATAAACTTTTCAGCAGATTCAGCTGCATTCTTTTTTAAAATTTCTGTGGGTCCATAACAGTATTTTACTATTTATTATTAACTTCATTTATAGTGTTTGATTTGTGTGTGTTTACTTTTGAACATTTTAAATTCTGTGCATGTGTTAATCTTTAACTTGTGCATTAAAAAAAAACCTGTGTGCCTTTATTTAATCTGGGCACTTTTTAACTTTGTTAATTGTACCATTATGTTTTGTATCCTTGACACCTGACGCTTCATTGTTAGCCATCTTGCGTCTGAGGAAATGAAGTAGAATATAAGTGCGTTAAATGCAAATTAAGAGGTTTGATTTAGGCCCTGGTCAGCTCTTCCACATTTAAAGTTCTGAGGTTTGTAGATCTGCTGGGATAAATCCTGTTCCTTGAAAGAACTTTCTCTGCTATATGTCGTTAATCTACTTTGGAGATAGAGGCCAAGATGTTCTTGTTATTGCTTTTTTCATTTTATTGCTGGTTTTATTGCATACCTGTTGCATACCTGTTGCTAACTGTTGTAATTAAGTGCCCAGCCCTGAGATTTCCTCTTCCCTTTCCTCCCTCTTTTTCCCCAAATCCACAAACAGCTGTATAAACTGCTTGGAAATATGGTATGAGAGCTATTTAAAGGAAAACTGGTGGTGCTTATTTAGTACTTTTTTCTGTGCTTCCCTTTAAAAAGCACTCTTATGCTGAAGCCGTTTTTTGTGCTCTAGCAAATTCAGGTAACGGGTTGAGAGTTTTGTCGGGGAGCTGCTGAAAGAATCTCTCTCAAAAGGATATTTCCGTGGGATTCTGCATGTGCATCTTTCTGGATTAAGGCCTTTGTGTATAGGAAGAAATGCTATTGATATGGGTATTTGCTGATTTTGGCATTCTGACTTTAGTAAACTGGTTTCTTAGTTTTTTTAGCAATTTTCTTATAGCTCAGTTCATAGGGCACAAACTTCTTTTTGTTAAGACTTATGCAGTGATCAGTATCTAATAAGCATAATGGAATCTGAGATTGGATGTTTATCATAAGAAACCGTATCCCTTTAGCAGCACTTCTCATTTTGGTAACCTGTGTGCATCTGGAGACTTGCTTATACTCTGGCTATTGTATGAAGAAACTGCTCTGTTTCCAAAAGACATTCATAGCTGAGGGCAGAGCTGGAGCTTTGAACATTTTGTGTACACAGTTTCTTGCTTGTAGCTTTCGTAGAAATCTTGCCTTGCTTTAATCATCTGCAGAGTTTGACTGTCTTGCCTTTCCCCTTCCATTGCAGCCCAGGATCAGCATGGGAGGGGGAGATACAGTTGCTCTTAGTGGATCAAAATCCTGCTGTTGGTGAAGTGCTTGGGTAGATAAAATTCATTAAAATACCCTTTGCTGTATCTGTGAGGCTACTCTGGAATCTTCGTTGTGACTTCAGAACTAGACAAAGTTTATTTTATCAAGTTCATACTAAGCTTAAAAGTCACTAAAAATGTGAACAAACATTAGCTCAGTAGTTGGTGATCCCCCCCCCCCCCCGGTGCTTTGCAACCAAAACGTTATTAATCATACCACACATAGTGGCACTCAAACAAAAAATCAACCCAGATTCTTGGTTGAATTGCAGAGCTCTTCTGTAGTTTGCAGTGGTAAGAATATTACACAGTTCCATTAGTTTTCTTCTCATATTCTGATAAATTTTGGTTTGATACATTGATAGTGCTTAATGGAAATACCATAAAGAGATTTATTATTAGCCTCACAAGAAAGGCACTGAGGATAACCAGATAAATGGAGGCTGAAATGCAAGTCAGTATTCATTTCCTCAGGGGCTTCTCAGTATAATGGCCTAACAAAACCCTTTCCTTAGCAGTGTTGTTAATGTTTTCTGTAAATTGAGGATAAATCATGTAGTTGGGTTTATTTGTAATCTTTTGCAAAGAATGAAATTGTTTTATAAACTTCGTCAGATTATGTGTGGAAATCAAAACATACCTCTGCAAAGGAGGCAAAAACTTTGTGCACTTGTTTGTGGTAAATAAGCCACCATTGTTGTATGTTAAAATGGAAGTGCTAGAACAGAGATCTGTAAGTTTTGCCCATCATAAGTTTATTTATTTATTTATTAAATTTATATCCCGCTCTCTCCACTAAAAGGCAGGCTCAGAGTGGCTTGTTCCTTGTAAAAGAGAAAACAAAGTATTAAAACTAGATTTGTTTGCAGTGCTTGTAATTAGCAAAAATAACCCCCAGTTAGAGATTTAAACTCTTGCTAAAAAAACCCCATGTAATGTATATTGAGTGTCATGCTTTGAGTCCATGGGGAGGGAGATATGTGAACATCAATACTTCTGGTTATAGCCTCTGTTCTGAATCCAAACTTAAGTTGACTGAACTGGGTGGATGGGGAGACGTAGCCTTGTCTTACTTGACTTCATTACGAATTAGTGCTTGTAAATATGAAAGATACACATTTTCAGTATTTGCAACCTGTTTCTCATTGATTACACTTGCGTTAGGTAATATTGAGGCTGCAGATGATGGTGCTAAGCAGCATGAAGCAATGTATTCATCTTGTGAACCATCAAACAGTTCCAGTGGTGAGGAACTGGCAGCTAATGGAATGGTCTTGGCACCAGAGGATCTTGGATATCAACTCTATGAAGTTCCTGGTAAGCATCTAGCCTACACAGCAACTGCTTCAGTACTAAAAATTCCATAGATACTGTACTTGTTTGTGCTGGATGTTCAAGTTACGCTTTGTTCTTTAGATCTATAATATTAAGTCCTGCATTTTAAATGCTACATTTACATCTCATCCCCCCCCCCCCCCAAATTCTAATTATGTATTTATTCAGATCTTTTAAAAAGTCAAGTTCATTATTTTGGGAATTATCAAGAAAAGTATTAAAAGCTGGAATAGTGGCACTCTCTATTTGTTTCCTTCCACCCATGTGCTTGTAGGGTCCAGCATTAAGCCTGGTTTTTTGCATGTTTGTAACTTGCAGGCACCAAGTAATTTTTATTACTAATTTTCAATAGAACTGTAAAAAAAGCAGCTTGGAGGTGGCACACAGGCACACATTTCGGAACACTTGACAGTGAAACAATGTTTTAAGGAGCCTGAAAGGGAAGGAAAAGGTATCTTGGGTTTCAGAGAAGAATTTCTCAATGGACGTTAAATGCGTTTAATTTTCTGATGGTCCTACAGCATTGTATGTCCACGTGATGGTGATCTTGCTGATATTCTTAGGTTGCTTTCGTCACGTCTTTCTTTTGAGGGAGGGGTGAGTTGCATCTGTAAAATCAGAGGAGAAATAACATTTGTTTTCATAATTTTAAAAAGGATCTTAAAGTATGTGAGTGTATACTTTCATGTGCCATGTACTATTGTATGCTAATACCCTGGCTTCCCTTCGGCCTTAGAATCCTTAAATATTTCCACCTCTTTTTAAAATGTCTTCTTAAAACCTAATTATTTAGGAGAGCTTTTCCGGGATCACTATATCTCCTCCCTGTTGGATGCAGTGTTACTAATTTTGTTACTTTTCTGGTTCATTTCACGGCTTGGAGTGCCCCTGCTTTCCCCCGAAAGCATTTAAATGGTCCCTTTAAATGCTTTTGGGAAGAAGTGGGGGGAGGCCACGAATTTGCAGCTTGGAGTGCCAGTGTGTGCGGCCTCCCCCCTTCTTATGTGAATTTTTAAGCTCCACCTATGTGAGTTTTTTAAATGTAATTTTTATTTCAGTGCCCCCTGACTTTTTAAAAGCCCCCCCATTAAAAAATCCTGGCTACAGGCCTGATGTGGAGTCATTGTGACCCCCGTCATGGGAATGGGGCCTGTGTGTATGCAGCTTGTATGTGCATAGGTACAGTGCCTACATGCAATGGGGGTGGAACTAGCTCACCCACACCACTTTGTGTGTGTTGGCCCTGTTCATGAATAAACTATGTAAATAAAAATAAATGTCATGAGAGCCATATAAACAGTTTGCCTTTCTTGCAGAGAATGGGACATGCCTTTTAGGTGCAATATTCAATAAGAAATTAACTGTCATTTTATGTCAGGTTTGTGAACGTCAAGGAAGACACCTCCCCCCCCCCCCCCCAAATAACAAGGTAGCGATATAAATCAGGAGACAGTTGGTTATTTTCTCTTTCCAGGTTTTTGGCATGCATCAAATGATTTACATTGATAGGTGAGAGCAGATGGACTGTTAATTATCAATTGTTTGCAAGCTTGGAAGAAACACTGAAATTTGCATCTTTGGAGCATTTGTCAGATTGGGAGGCGTTTTAAGTTGATAAATTAATCATTGATAAAGTCCATTTCAGCATGTTCCATCATTTTATCAAACTTGTATATTGTTATGCCAATTGGGGAGGGTGTAGTTAGCTCAGTCATATTTTGAATGTGTTGGTAATAGAAACGTGAATATCTTTCTTAGGTGAAGGCAGCCCTATAATTTCTCCAGAAGACCTGAAAGAATGTTTGAAGAAACAACTAGAGTTCTGTTTCTCACGGTATTGTATTGCTTATTCATTTGGCACTTCGAGCAACATCTGTTTTGGTTATATATAGCTTCTCAGCCTTCAGCAAGGGAACATGGTCAACCAAGAAATCTAGCAGAAAATGTATTCGACTAATCTCTGATGCCAACAAATGGTGATAGAAGTGGATTGTCACTCTTTTTCCTGGCTCTATTAAAACTCCAGAAGAAAACTGGTATAGGAATATATCCTGTGATCTGACAATTGAAAGTGCTGATGGTTGCTAATATTTCAGGCCCCCAACAGCCATTTCTGACCATAGGGAAGCCTATTCCCAGGGTTGTGGGACCTGCATGGAGTGAAAGCCAAGTGGGGAGGGGGAAGGGGGAAATGCTATTTCCTGCCTTTTGCATAAGCGGATCTCCAGTGAGGAAGTGATTTTGCCTCCAATCTATGTGGGTCTCATCCTGCAACCCCAGGTATAAACTTCTGTGGGGTCAGAAATATATGTTGGAAGGAGGGAAAGATCAGCAATTGATGTATGTTCCTCATGATGTCCTTGTGCTGTATCCAGCCTCAGTACTTAAATGGCCCAGGAAATGTAATAACTTTAGCATAACCAAAACTACAAAACACATGGTTCTTAATATTTAGGGAACAGTCCTGAAAGTGTGTGAAATTGCTGCTTTACATAGTACTATTGGACAATGTTACCATACATAGAATTTCTTTTAAGTATATCATTGCTAGGATGTTCTTTATAGTCTGAAAGTTCCCTGAGCTTCCTTTTCTTCATTTACTCCTAGTGAGAATCTATCCAAGGATCTTTACTTGATGTCTCAAATGGACAGTGATCAATTTATTCCAATATGGACAATTGCCAACATGGAAGGAATTAAGAAACTGACAACCAATATGGATCTTATTGTGGAAGTACTGAGATGTGCGTCTAAATATTTTCATTAGCTGTACAGATGTTGTTGTTTTAGTGTGTAGTCACTATCTATGTTTTGTGTGAATCAAACCTTTGTATGGTTCTGTCAGCTCTTGATCTCACATAAAATAGTTTCTAGTTTAGTCAAATGAACCATATAAACCTTCCATGAAATCTTCACTAATGTCTTAATTTCTTTCCCTCTGATAAGGGTATTGAAAAGCATCCCTTTCTGACTTAGAGTTTCTTTAAGTTATTTTGCTGTTCATACCTTGAAACAATAAATGCATGTCCCTATCTGAGTAAGAGAATTGTTTTTGGAAAAAATCTTCTGTGCCCTTGAAGTAAAATTAGCAGCTGTGTCAGATTTCATCTTGATTTATTCCACTTCTTAAGCAAAGACTTGTCCACTTTGTTCCTTATTGAAACGAGACACCCATCCACCTCTGCAGCAGATTGCTTTTAGAAATGGAATGCATCTGTGGGTATGTCAGGAGCAACACCTATGTTGCCACCCTTTTAAACTTTTTTACTAGGACTAGAGAGGTTTACATGAGAAGTAGAAATTAAACCAAATCAGTCAGAAGAGATGTGATTGATATGTGTCATTTGTGTTATTGTTCTTAGAGTTGTATCTATTCACAGAAACTAAAAAAAATATTCTTTTTCAAAAAAAATTAGCTTCTCCTATGGTCCAAGTAGATGAGCGAGGAGAAAAAGTTAGGCCAAACCACAAACGATGCATTATTATTCTCCGTGAGATTCCTGAAACAACACCTATAGAGGTAAAGATACATCCTGAAGCTTGTGATAAATTTGGTCACCTAAGAAAATGCTTATGTTGCAAGAAAATCATCTAGATATGAAGTTATTTGTTCACGTATCAGGATTAAAGCTATGTTAAAATGGGATGGCAACCTTGATTAAACTGTGAATACAGGTTTTTGAAGAGCTCGCCACACCAGTTTTTAATTCGTTCTAGACATATGGGGGTTAGACTCCCAGAATGATGGGAAGAGGGCAGTGGGAAATAAATTGGAAAGGGGGATTGGTGAGAATTGTGTCTCCCTTTTCCATTAGTGAAATGCATCTTGCCAGTAGAAAACATGTTATGTTTATAATGTGTTATAAGCTGTTATTATGTTTTACAAGCTGTTATGTGTATTAAAGTTGTTTGCATACCTTTTGTTTGTTGTAATGACCCAGCTTCACCAAGGAGAGATGACATAAGCATATTTGGCAATGATATTTTCATGTTTTTTAAAAAATCTATCCACATCATATATTTGAATAGTTACTCATACAATGGCTTTTTACAAAGACTGACATTGTTAGTTGTTAATATGGATTTTTAATAATACTTTCTTAGCCATGGATATGGAATTATTTTGGAACAGTACTTTGCAGGAAGACAGTTCTGCTTAGTTGATCACATAGTGGCACTGACTTAAGATAAAATGTTAGCATTATTTTGTTTGGAAGTAATGTAATGTTTCTGAACTGGACTCATCTACTGAGTTGGGAGATAAATGATCTGTCACAGACATAGTACGGAAACTGTTCTTCCATGTGGATAAATGTCTAATTCAGCTTGAGTGTTCTTTTTTTTTTCTTGTAGTATTATTTGTAAAATATTAAAAAGCAAGATAAAATGTAAAAATAAGGATAAATGTACTCACAGTGGTGCCGTATAAACTCATGCACTCATTCTTGTCTTTGGACCCAAATATTAAAATGGGTGACATCTGTGTTAATAAAAAACTGTCAGAGGTATTGGAAATGTAGAGTTTGGATTCCTTGTTTACTTGCAGCAATTATTCACTAAAATCATCTTCATTTTTTGCTCCAGGAGGTGAAGGCACTGTTTAAAAATGAAAGCTGCCCCAAAGTGATAAGTTGTGAGTTTGCTCATAACAACAACTGGTATATTACATTCCAGTCAGATACTGATGCACAGCAGGTAAGAGTTTCATGTGGTTCTGCGTTTTACAGTTTACCTGTGTGGTGTGGGAGTGTTCAGTCCAGCTGACCCAGCAGGGTGAAGAGAAAGTGTAAGCTCTTGAGGGTTGTTTTTTTAGCTTGGCAGTTAATCTCTTTGTTGTAGTACATCCTGCTGTTAATAAATTCTGATAGCTGACTCTGAAAATGGTGTGTTGGTTTAACCTGATTATCCTTAGTAGAATTCTAGTCTTTTTAAAATAATAAAAATGGTACATTTACAAGTTTAAATTTGCTCCAGGTCCATAAATGTTGCCACTGCAAAATGTACTTTTTCCCATTTAGGAAGGAGGATCTTTCTAACTGCTGTTTGTGTGCAGTCCTGAAAGTGAAGTTTCAGATTTTAATTTTACAGGGGCTGTCTTGCTAGAAACTGCGTGTTTCAGACTGAAAACACTGCCTGCTATTCAAATGTTGTAGCTGTATGGTGACAAAATATTATGAGCCTGTGGCAGTTGCTGGTACAATTAATGCCACAGTTTTTCTTTGTAACAGTCATAATGGGCAGCAGCTGGAGTTGCACTGACATTCAGTATGTTGAACAAAAGGAATGTGCATCCCTCTTTAAAAATTAACTCCAGTTGCTTTTGTCAAGGGCTTTGAAAGACTGTGTCTGTCTTACAGTAACACTTTACATGTTGAGGCTCTGTTCCTAAAATAAAATATGTGAGAACCCAGATTCCCTCTTAAAAATGCAGTAGTGCAACTTGAATTTAGATTAATTGTTCTCTTTGTTGTGTTAATGTCTTTGAAGTGCAGTTCTACCAAAATGGATCTCAATTAATGTTTTTAATTGATGTACAGGCATTCAGATACTTACGGGAAGAAGTCAAAACCTTTCAGGGCAAGCCTATAATGGTAAGTCTCCAAGCATTCCCAGACTTTAAAGGATGCTCTAGCATTAAATAATGAGGTTCAACTGTAATCTTAACACAGGTTCAGATATAATGTTCCTCATGTCTGAACTGTGTGGCTTGGAAACTGGAAACTTGTTAGAAGCTCCGTGTCATGAGCTCATGTGCTGCTTGCCTCCTTTTTCTCATAAGTTCAGTGGTGCAGATGACAAAAGAGGCTACCCTGGTCAGTCTTAACCACAGTGAGCATTGATGCAGTTGCAGTGTCCCACTATGGAGGAAGGGTGGGAGGGAAGCAAGGGGAACCCATGGCATATTACAAATCTCAAGGAGCATTTTACGGATCAGAAGTGAAATCTCTGGATTTGTGTGCTAGTTCCAAGTAATGGTGGGACTGAAAATTTTTCCCTCTAGGTTGCTAGTTCAAATATAACTTCATCCGTGATGTGTTGTCAAATGAGCTGGTGAAGAATCCAGCCTTAGTTGCAGAGATATTGAAGGGCACAGACTCTAACAGCCAGCCATACATTCTAAAGACCGAGTGGCTCATATGTTTCCAGTAGAGGGGTGATGTTTTCTGCTGCATCTCCCTCCTCACTACAGACTCCTACTTTATCCCATTTGCTGTTCCTCGGGATCTGCTTACCCAGGAGGCTCCAATGAGCTGCGGGCTGAGTGGGAGGGAGTAATCTTAGGTCTTCAGAATTACATTGTTGGATATAGCCCAGTAGTCACAAATTGAATTTTCCTTTTAATTGTTCAATGCCGTGTACACTGGAAGAAAGACTTGCATTGGGATTATTTGTATGAAGCCACCTTTTAAATAGAATTCTCATCTACCCCAAAGCTCAAGAATTTGTATGAAAGCAAACCATATTCTGCAGGCTAACCTGATGGGGAGGGGGGATGTATTAAGAATAATTAGCAGAGCTCCCCCATTTTCCTTTCTAGTAAAAATAGTGTATAGTAGAAAACATGCATCCCCCGTCCCCCACGTTCCCCAGATTAGCTTGTACAGTGGATGTAGCATAGTTTGAAGTTGAGCTTTCTCTTACAGGCAAGGATAAAAGCCATCAACACATTTTTTGCAAAGAATGGTTACCGGGTGCTGGATTCTAGTGTCTATGCTCAGCCTGTCCAAACACAAGCACAGTTTGCCTCACCGGTGTTTGTGCAGCCTGTATATAGTCCTCAGCAGTACTCCATCTACAGCATTGTGCCTCAGACATGGTCTCCAAACCCTGCACCTTACTTTGAAACACCTTTGGTGAGTTGTCGCTTCTGTCTCAAGTATATTCCATTGGGTTTGCTTCGTTTCAAAGGAAAGTATATTTACCATTACTGCGTGGCTTTTCAAGGCTACATCTCCTGTATGGGAACAGCAATAAAATACTAAATTTGTGTTTCATCCAGCCGGTTATATAGAATGAATTGGTGGTGGTGTTTTGACCATCCTACTGCATGCTTTTTGAGGCTAGGGGAATAAGATACCAGCTTGGTTCCAAGAATCTGCATTTAGTCCTTCATTTCCAGCCTACTGATAACAAGTTTGTATCTTGGATCCTATTAGCACGAGCAAAGTGGCACTCCTAGAAGTAACCCCTGCCCTCCACTGCTTTAGCCTGCTCTGTTGCTGAAATTGTGCCCTCCAGAGGTGTTTCTGTCCCTGAGAACAGGTGTAGTGGGTGTAACGGGGCTTGCCTACAATGGAAGGACAGAATTTGTGAAGAACTTCCCCCCCTCCCCCACAGTTTTGCTGGTTTGGAATGCTTTCTGCCACTGGAAAAGATAGTTAGGAACCAAGCAGTTATTTCCCCAGAATTTCACACCAATAGGGGCTGATTATGGTGCTTTCAAGGGGATTAGAAAGAAGTGCCTGTAGCAGCATAGGGTTTTTGAAGCTCCTGTGAAGGAATCCAGACTTTTTTGGAAGTATTGTTCTGAAATGAAATTCCTGAGGAAAGGGTTTGCATTTCTCACCTGGACCTTGAAGTTTTTCTACTGCCATCAGAAAGATACCTCCAGCTGCTTAGTGTTGCCCAACACATGAATATTCTGACAACAGGAAAAATTATGCTTCTCTGCTTCCACTAAGTGTATATTTTCTTCGTGTTGTCCTTGCAAATATGTTACATATATATGTTTTATGTTCCAAGTGTTCAACCTGTTTTCAGTAAGGGGGTTCCTCTTATTACTTCCTGATATACTTGGTATCCACTGCAGGCTCCCTTTCCGAATGGTGCATTTGTGAATGGTTTCAGTTCGCCAGGATCATACAAGGCAAACGCTGCTGCGTTGAGTATAGGACGTCCATTCCATAGAAACCGGTAAGAAATCTGGCAACATATTTTTGTGAATTCATGAAAGCATTTTGAAGACTTAGGCCGCCACAGTTGCATCCATCTCTCTAGTTACTAACATGATCTGCCGTGCCTTAAAGGTTATTGTTTCAGAGGGTAGCTGTATTGATCTGCAGTAGAACAGCTAGATTCCAGTCCAGGGGCACCTGAGAGACCCAACAGGATTCTCAGGATAGAGCTTTCAAGAGCCAAAGCTGTCAGGTACAAGTAGGAATGGAGATCAGAGAGTCTTTATATCCCACTCTGAAGGTTGTGAGGGTGGTGGTGTGAAGGAGTTAGGATGCTTTGACTCTCGAAAGCTCATATCCTGAAACTCTTCTTTGTCTCCAAGGTGCTACCGAACTTGAATCTAGCTCTTTTTTTTGCGAAATGTGACCAGTAGAATGTTTCCCTCTTTAAAAACCTGGCCTGAGAGAGTTGGGTTACAGTTTTAAATAGCTTCTACAGTCCCCAACCCCTGAAGCTAATTCCTAGGGAGGAGCTTCCACATTCCCTATGAAACAGTTTTATCATTGTATCCTCCTTCACTGGTACCTTTTAAGCATAACTTAATTTAGGAGCTACAGCATCATGCAGACCAAACTTGCGGTAATTTAAAGGAGTGTATAGTAACTGAAAGCATTAGTACCCGCTTTTAGGTATTTTGTGCAGTGGCAACAGTGGCCTATATCTTCTAATAATCAAGTGTGGCCTCATCTGTGAATACTTAAATCCATGGATTGGGGCTACACTGACATAAAACAGATACTTCTGTAAACTTGGGAGACACCCCAGGATTGCAGCAAAATCTGAAAACATTCAACTGGGGGTTTAAATCCCTCTGAAAAGAAGGGTGTTTGCATATAACTCACCTACCTACCTCCTCTGTTGCTGGCAGAGCCTTGGAAGCTGTAATGGTGTTGGGGGGGGGGGAGGGGGACATGGAGCCACACAAGGCCTGAACTGGCAGTGGTGACAGTAGGGCAGGGGAGTTGCAGTGGTCCTGGTGGCTGAAACTGGGAGCCATGCCAGGCGTGGCAGTAGCATTGGGGGGGGGGGAGGGAGCCACAGCAGGGGCTAGGAATAGTGGTGTACAAGGGAAAAAAACGTTTTTTCCCGAATTCGGGTATATTAGACCCCAATTTTTTCGGGATTCCCAAAAACCCCCGAATATCTATATCGGTATAGTGCCAAAATTTTTGGGCACTGACTGGCACCGTGGCACTGTCTCTGGGGAGCAGGCTGCACATGTTCTGCTGCTGGCCCAGCTGGCAAACATGCTCCCTCAGTCTGGTTATGCTGCAAGGATTCTCTGGTTTGACCTGAGTGAGTCCTGTTGGGTTTGGCACTGACTGGCATGGTGGCACAGTTTCTGGGGGGCAGATTGCACAGGTTCTGCTGCTGGCCTGGCAAACATGCCCCTCACCACCTCACTTACTTTCTTAGACAGATTCTTGGGGAGACACTGTCTGCTGCCTGTCTGCCTTTAGTTTTTCCTGCAGGAAACAGTGGAGAATGGGGGGCACCTTCTTTGGATGTCCCTGGAATTGGACCCCCTAGTCCAATCTTTTCCAAACTTTGGGGGTCCTTTGGGGAGAGGCTACAGTCCAAATTTGAAGCCTCTACCTCAAACCCCCTCCCCCCAGCCCCCTGGAATTTTTTCAGAAGTTTTTTGCAATTGATTACAATAGCCCCATAGGGTATAATGGACCCAAAAAATCCAGGAATCCTGGAAAAAATTGGGTTTTTCCCCCCCGGAAAGCTGAAAATGCTCTGTAGCACCTTCCTGGCATCCCAAAACCTGGAAAAGATTATTTTTGGGGGGGGGGTTTGGATTGGCAAATCCAAATGCACACCCCTAGCTAGGAGCCATGCCAGGTGGAGTGATGGTGGATGAGCCGGGGAGCTATGCCTGGTAGTACCAACAATGGGGGAGGCAGGGAGTCACACTGAGGCCAGGAGCTGCAGTGGGCCCAGGGATGGTGATGGTGAGTGAACTACAGAGCCCAAAAGCCATGCAGGCCCAGGGCCAGTAATGGTGTCTGTGATGAGATTAGGTTCCCCTACCCAGTAAAACAGGTCATCACTTGTTGGTTACTAATCTTCTGATATTACTGACAAATGGGCATTATATCCATACTTTGAGCTAGAAGCCAACCTCCAGCCACAATACTAAGGTAACTAGCCATTATGGTGCTGTTTTTCCAGTGCTGAATGAGAATGTAAGTGATCCAGTGTTAAGTGTGCCAGCCCGGTACTCTGAGGTGTGCTTTTAGGGGGCAGACCTAGACAGGTCTATTTCGTTGTCTTGTATGTGTTATGGCTTCAGTCATTGGTAGCACAAGCTTCTCAGGCAGTAGAGGTCCATTTCATAGTTGCATATCACCTCCTGCTTTGATTTTTTTAAGCTACCCCCCAACCAGTCCTGGTAGCAAATGGAATGTTCTCTTGTAATCCAAAGTAACATCTAAGAGCTAGAAGGCTATCCATTCTGGTATATGGCAGGTGGTGTGCAGGTGAAAGTCATAGTGAGTAGGCTAATACCTAACATGGGGAACCCGAACTGGGTGGAAAGGTCTTGCAGAAATGTTTTAAATAATAATATGGATCATCCTCTACAAAGAGCATTTTTATCTGCTATCAGTGCCAAATGTACTGACCTGAATGTTAGTATTTTCAAAAATAAATGAAATTGTTTTCATTTAGAATCCCAAAACAGTTCACTGGAAAAGTTCCAGATAAGAGGGCATTACAGCTCAATTTTATTGAAACACTTTTCACTTGTGTTGACTCCAGGTAGACACTTAAAGTGGAGAGGATGTTTGCATCTTTGTGCATGTTAGGCTGAAAAGGAATGTTCCCCAAAAGTATGGGAAGCACTAACGTAATCTGCATTGTATAGCAATAAAAAGAAATTACTAGTTCATTTCCAACAAGCATGTGACATCTACCTCTATAATTCATTCACCAGATTGGGCTCTCTGCTAGTACGGCTGTAAAGATGTATAACTAGATATTCATTTTAAAAACCTTCTTGCATATGCAAGTAACTTATATTTACTGAGAAACTATAGTAGACTAGTTTAGCACAATAATTGCTTTTGTCAGATTCTGTGGCAACTGCCTCTGTACATATTTGATGAGGCTAAAGTTCATGGCCACAAGTCAATGTGATTAACAGAGGTTGAACTTTGAAGCTGTAGCTTTAGCAACCAAGGCACCTGGTAAAATAGCTTTAATTTTAACTGAATTGAAATTATGAAACTCAACTGAGTCCTGTGATTCTACTGGGACTTGAGCATTTACATCATATAGAATAGAGAGAGCTGTGATTTTTCTTGTTGGTGCAGAAGTTTAGTTTCAAACTACTTTAAGCTGCTTTGACAAGAGTTTTTATCAATATATACAACAAACTTATTTTTGCCAATAAATACTTGGTCTGCATTCATCAGAGTGCATGGTCTTCTGCCAGAACATTCCACCAAAAACTACAGAATATTGCAAAACATAATATTGCCAAAAACTACCATGACAGTTTAATGTAATAATCACAGCTTCATCTTCACCTGCTTCCTATAAGGTACATGCTGTTCAACCTGTCTTGCAGTATTGCCGGGTAACTGTGTGAACATGATTGGGGACTTTCCCCCTCCCTTTTTAATGCTGACAGTATAAACATGTATGTACTTTAGAGAAATCTTGTCTTTTTTTTATACGCCCAGCATGAAGCCTCCTTTTCGGTTGTCAAATAGCTCTGAACACCCTGCAGAAGCAACGTCTGCTGTCAGTGCGGTGTCAGGAGATGGACAGCTGCACAGAACCACCTCAAGGAACTTTCAAACAGAACGGCAAGCAAATACACTATCAGGACTTCAAGAACAAAGCTATTTACCGAAGGATTCTACCATCTCTCAGATAGAGCAAAATGGTGACTATGGCAGAGGCAGGTAAGGGATTCAGGCCCTCAGGGCCCTTACCTTGGGTTGAGTCATTGGTCCTTCTTGCCTTGTATTATCTATTCTGGCTGGCATCAGTCTTCAATCTAGGGACTTTGCATGACAAGCATGAGCTCTAGCACTGCGCTTACAGTGCTTCCCTAAAGCACTGCAAAGCCTGAAGAAATAGCTGGAAGAAGACGAGTAGGAATTTAACCATAGCAATAAAATCAGAGAGCATAGCAACACACAGAATGCTCACCGAAGCTCCACTTGGTTGTTTTGCAGGAGGACTGTTTTCAGAGGTCGGAGGAGACGGGATGATGACAGACTTTCAGTGAGTCATCTCATGGTTTTACTGCAAGGAATAATTGGACTCATATACTGACTGTAGTACTTGGGTCCAAAAAAAAGGGATCTGCTGTTTCTCAAGGCAGTGCCTTAGGACAATAAATCCTTTGTGCTTGGTCACTGAATTTTTTTGGTTTCCTTCTGTGTTGCATGCGAAGTTCCTACCAGTGATTTGTGTTATGGATGAAGTTAATACAGTTGACTCCAAACCCTGGTTGTTGTTTTTTTGCTGTTGAAAGGTGATAGCAATATTTTTGCTGATTTCTGTCCCCTACTGCATGCAGTACTGTTCCTAGGGGTCCTCTGATCTGAGGGGGCAGCAGTGGAAGTGGGAAGATGTGAGTGGAGCTATGTTCACAATACTGTGGATCCAGTTAAAGTCTCCTGGAACCGAACTGTATTAATTTTGTTAGCATTTAGTTATTTTATCATTCTGCTGTGTTTGTGTGGGTTGCTGCATGAAAGAGAAGGAAATAGACAAGTCTGTGTCCCAGGGAAACTTATGGATTCAGAAGAGCATGAAGTGTGTCGTCCCTGTGAAGTATGCTAGTGTGCTCTCTTCTCTTTTAGCGACCCCAGCCTTCAGTTGAAACCAAGACTTTGACACCAAAGTTTGACTTGCTAGCCTCAAATTTCCCTCCTTTGCCTGGTAGCACGGTAAAAACTCAAGAAGACCCAGTCTTGGAGAGTAGGATGTCAGACATTGTTAAAGGAATAAGCAAAGAAAAGGTACTGTGAGTGTTTGTCTTTTGCTTTCTATACTGTTGCAACATTTAAGAGTTGTGCCTTTAAGAAATAGTACTGTGCAAGACGGAAGTTTGTAGGTCTCATGAAGAAACTTCCACATGCTAGAACCGGTTCCATTAAAAATTATGAGGGACTTGGTTCCAAACATGAGCAGCTATATATGTATTTCACTTCTGTTCTTGGCCATTCAGATGATCAGAATGAGATGGTTAAAAGGACCATCTTTTTGTCATAAACTAGTGGGGAAGATATAGTCTGCGGTAGGGGAGATTGAACATGCCAGTCTGTGCAGGAGCAGCCAGTGAAGCAGGAATTGACCAGCAGCCCAGATCTGGGGACCAGCAGTGAGACACATAATGCTCCCTATATATTTATTTTTAAATTTACATTAATTATTGTCCGCCTGTGTAACCATCTTTCTCACTTGGACACAAGGTGGATTATATGAGAACAATATTTTCATAGGGAACCTGGATTGCTGGATGCTCAGGTGGATGCTCTGTAACCAAGGGACAACCTTAATGCAGCAGTTACACTTCTGCATTGAGTCAGAGCAGTTGTGTTATGGCTGTTTTTATAAGCTTGTGGTGAACCAGAGTAATCCATCTTTACATTGTCCGATTGATTAGAAGTTCCCTACTAAAATGCCTGTCCTGTGTCTTCAGTAACTGATGCAAGCACTTGTTTAAAGTTTGTCTTCTTCCATAAGTTTGTTTTTTGTGTTTTATTCCCCTTAGGAAAGCAAAGAGTTGACTGTTAGTTGTCCAGTATCTACTCAGGAAGAGCAGGGCCAAAACCCTGTTCAACCTGCCAAGAGCGCCAGTTCTCCTTGTAGGATTGATGTTCCTGGATTAAGGTAATTGAGAGACGCGGGAGCTTGTAGTTTCAAGTACCTCTTGGAACTGTTCGGTTGCATCACAGAAGAGGAGAGTAAAAACAGGAAATCAGAGAAACAGCAAATTTAAAAGATAAATATGACAATAGCCAGTTAAAAGACAACACACCAAATAGCATCAGTAATAGACATCGAAAGGTTTCTTAAATGAGAGAACCTTCATCTGGTGAAGGCTGAAAACATAGGCTAAGCAAAGAGATGCAGAGTGAGTTCAAATGACTTCAAGTGCCTTAACATATGTCACTTGGCTGAAGGGGAGTGCTTTTTGTACGAAGCATTTGCGAATGCTGTTATTTGTGTATGTCAGCAACACAGTTTGCTTACTTTAGGATAAAGCTATTGTAGTAATTTCACTTCACCTCACAGACCTTTATTGGCATTTCAGCACAAATCCAAATAAAATACACTAGAATCTGTGGTCAGAAAGAACATCTCCTACAGGCCTGGTAGAGGAACTTTGCTACTGATTCAATGATTTTGCTCTCATTTGAGGCTAGAAGTATAAATATCTTGCGATCCTCAGATCAATCCTCCAAAGGTAGCAGGAAAGGCTTTAAAAATACAGCACAAAGATCAACATAAAATTTACAGTGCAAAATAACATGGTTGTTATCTTCACTCTCACTCATCCCACGTGGACACAAACTATCTGTATATGGAATTTTCTTAAATCTCCCATATAGCACCACAGATGGGAGAATATTAAAACGGGCTAACATAAACGCCCTATGAAGATGAGGACCACACAAACAAGATAGGTATTCAGGAAGGGCTATTGTAGTATATTAATCAGAATCCTCAGATTTGATGAGGTCTCTTACGGTATCTCCTGGCATATTTCATCTGCCCCTGAACCCCCCAAGAGCAGGTAGGTTATATAGAAGGAACTGGGCTGCATATACAAAGATGGTTATTTGTAAGGTCTCAGACCTATGAAGACAAATATTACAGAAGCATTATGCATAATATCTAGGGCCTGACAATAAAAATTTGCAGTATTAACACTGTTCCTGTGCTGTGTGGGAATGGGTTACTTCTCCTTTTTGATACTTTCAGCACAGCAATAGGAAAGATTTAGCCTGTTTGTGGTTCCCCTAAATGCACCCCTCATTCCTTGTGAATCATTGTTTGGGGAACTTGCGAAAAAGTTCATCTGCTTTCTAGTAGGATGTAATACCAGATTCTCATTGTGTTTACCAGTGCCACCCATCCAGATAACAAGCTAGAAGAGGTCCATTTGCAGAAAGAGGCTGCAAGCCAGACTTCGCCACCCTCATCTGTATCCCCCCTTAGTGCGGTAAAGCCACCCAGGACAAATGCCACTTCAACCACAACCAATGCAAACACAATGCCTACTGTGACAGTACAGGTAGGTTTCTCCTTTCAAAGATTATGTGATATTTTAAATATACTAGATTCCAAGTAGTGCTGTGGGAGGATTTGGAAGCTTAGGGATTTACTTGGAATAAATTGTTTGTGATCTCCTAGGTGGGTAGCAAGTGAACAGAACTATTTGGTAGAAGAAGTAAGGGTATAGTTTTCTTATTTTGTGTGTTTATGTACTAAAATCATTCTCTTTTGGCACCCAAAGGAACCCCGCAAGCTCAGTTACGCTGAAGTCTGTCAGAAGCCCCCGAAAGAGCCAGCTCCTGTTCCTGTTCAGCCACTTAGAGAGCTGCGTACCAATGTTGCTTCCCCTGCCAAAACAGAAGAAAATGGCACCCATGAAAAGGCAGGAGAGAAGGCCCATGAAAAACCTGAAGGGAGGGTGAAAGACTTTGCTGTCTTCAGAGGCACTGGGCCTCCAAAGGGAGCTGCAGGAAAAATCAGGGAACAGAGACGCCAGTGTGGACGTAGGTCTTCTCCTCAGGGAGCACCTCGGCGTGTCGGCAAGGAACAATATGTGCCACCACGATCACCAAAGGAAAATTGATCATAAACTTTTTATTTAATCAGAACTATGGACTAAAGAGTAATGGAGGAGAAACTGGCCAGCTGTGAGAAACATAAATATGGGAAAAGTGGACACTAGATTCAAGAGTACAGGGTTTGCAGTGTGAGAGAGAGCTTGAAGGGGTCCCAATATTCATCTCTAACTGATATAAAATGCTGGATGAATTGAATCAATATAAATATGTGATAAAGATTATAATTTTTGTAATTTTTTTGTGTTTAATTTGCAGCAGGGATTCCTGCCTGAAATAGAGTCTGAGGATATGAATTAGCTTGTTGAAAATGAGGAACAAATACACATTAGCATGTTCCTCAAATGTAGAAGAGAGGGGCAAAAGAATATTTTTTTGGGGGGGAAAGTGTTTCTGTAAAAGTTATAAATTACTTTTTAAAATCTATTTAATGTATGGCTTGTTAGGATGATGTGTATGCCATAATGGCCTTGCATTACAAATCAGCCCCAAAACTGACATGCTTGGTCAGTGTGAATGAGTGTAGCCGCATACTTGTTATGTCATGATTTAGTCACTGATGATAACTGAATGTACTACTGTAGTATTTTGTGTTTGGAAATGTAGTCTTTGATCTTACTAATTTTGGTCAACTTTTAAAACTATGATTTTTACTTTTGAGTATACAGCCAGCAAGATTAGTAAACAGAAATAGCAGGCAAGTTTTTAATTTGTTCTTGCTTTTTGTCTAATTAGGGGCTGAAGTGTCTCCCCCACCCCACTGCTTTAGTAGTTTTCTCTCAACTTTATTACAGAATTATGCACATCTAGCTGGAATAAATGTTCCAGTACTGATACAAGTCTGATACAGGACAAGTGAAAACTGCACAGTGAATATTCTCTTGGTGTCACATTTAATAAACCTAGACTTTTAAACTGTTGAATACGCTAGAGAAGTGTGGCAAATCCACTTGAGGTCTGCGTTTATCAAACCTAGACTTCTGCAGAGTGGCTTGCATTGGCGTACTGGAAAAGCTCTTTTTGCTGAAAGGCACTTCATATTACTGTACTGGAGATCAGGTTTTCTTTAGTGGGGAGATTTTTTGAACAGCAAGTTTTAGTAACTTGTAGGTTTCCCCAATTAGAGTTGATAGCCATGAAAATGTTTAGGTTATTTTGGAGAACATTGGAGATTACTTTTATGTAGCTTTGTGTTAATGAGATTAACAGCATTGTCTAACAAGCGATCTGGTTTACAAGCTGGTAATAGTAGATGGTAAGAGAAGAAATAGGAAAAGGTCAGCGTGTTAATCTGCCAAAATTCAAATGCTAGGGTTCAAGGTTCTGTATTAAAGTGTATGGGGAAAGTATCTTGCAACAGTGTATCTTTTTCCTCAGTTAATAGCAAGTATACAAATCTAAAGTAGTTAGTTGTGAACACTGGAAAACTCCATTGCGAGATACCACCAAACATCTTATTTGTATATGCTAGTGATGACTTTAAAATGTCAGTGGCAGATAAATAACTGTGAAAATGTTCATCTTCTGATTTCTTAGCCAGATAATCCTTGGCAATTTCTTACTCAGTAGGCATTCTCTATCAATGGCTTTGAGAACACTCATATCTATTTTTTTAAGGAAATATATATATATAAAGTCAGATTTGTCATTTCTCTAACTTATTATTCAGCTTGGCAATCACTTTTTTGATTTGAGAAGTGTATATGTACTTATGCAGTTAGTATTCTTTTTCTACACCTTATTAATCATTATTCATTTTAAACTTCCTGTGCTGGGTTTGGTAATCTTTAAATTTACACAAATCATTGATCACGTTTGTTAACACAAAACACACTTTTGGTTTACTTATAATGGACATAACCCACAAAAGGTAAAAATATTTAAAGTTTTAAGAATTCTGCAAAATGTATAGAGGACTATTTGAAAATGTTTTAAAGATCATAAATCCTAATTGCACTTGGGATGGAAAACATACTGAACAGCTGCAGATATACTTAGGGTAGACATGCACTGTGCCATTGCTAATGAATGATGTAGTTGAATTATAATGTTCTGAAAGAGAAATTTGGTTGCAGTTCTGAAAGAATGTAGTTTTGGGCGAAGAGATTAGTGAAAATGTGACTTGGCAATGCAAGTATACCCTGCGTATGTGTCCATGTTTGCGTGGAATCTTCAAAGTCAGAATAATTTAAAATGTAACTTTTACTCTATTGGATGTTAAAACAAGTAGAGCTCACAGTCCTTTCTTGTGAGGCAAAACACTTTACATTTGGAAGGGATGCATTATACATCCTGGACATGTGTGCGTGTGTATGTGCATGCCTGCATTTCCCACAGCAGGTAATGGCTCTTGTGCAATGTATGTGTATAATTGTGTAAACAGCTTTTTCCAGTGTGAAATTACTTGCCTAGGGGGCTCACTATAACTCAAGTTTTTGATAACTGTCTGCTTAACTAACATAGCATCCTGTTTCCCCCTCACCTCAGTCTGTTACCTTGGATGTCTAAACTTCTTGGTTTAGAGGGAATAACCAAGTAAATACAATGGTTATAAAGAAAAAATGTGTTTGCTCCTAACTCTCCCAGCAGTCATTGCACCATTAGAAACATATCTGGGCTTGCTGTTGCTCTTATTCATTCTCACGCAATGCCTTATGTTTCCATTGACGTCTCTTCCCACTTCACTCTGAAAACAAGGAAGAATAAAATTTTGGGAACTAAATTCAGTGCTGGAGCGATTCCACTGTCTAACTGCAAGAATGTGAACTGCGATGGTGCTTGTTCTCTGCATAGCTGTGCATTATAAGTGTTAATTGGCAAGTCTTCATTTTTAGGGCTGATGGACAGAGGTACTTAACTATTCGTAAATTGTTGTCATCTGCTACAAACAGCATTGGATGAATGTAAAAATATATACCAGTATAGCTCGTACTGGTAAACATAACCAAAACTGACATTTTCATTCTAAATGTTAGATCAGTAGAGGTGGAACTGCTGATTGTATTTATCCATATTACACCACTGTCAAGCAACCAAGCCCTGGTTATTTTCTCCATAACAAGGTCATCACCTGAGATGCTTGCCTTTTACAACTGGAAATTTAATTTCTTTAAGAAAACAGTCAAGAAGGTGAAGACCACATATAACTTTCTGTTTCCTTTGTCATTTGTTGGTGATTTTTAGAGATTTTTTTTTTCAAAATGTGAGTTTCCCCCCTCCCCTCTCCACAGTCTTGGTATTGGTATATAACTCTGGGCCACATTACTGTATATCTGGTATGGAAGATATGAAGTGGAAATGGTTGATTTGCATAAGTCTTACATTCCTGCTTTTCTTTCTCTTAAGTTAGCATGGCAGAATGTAAAGCAGTAGGTTAAAATAGATCCGTCTTAATGACCAGAAGAAAAGAAATCTGAAACTGGGGTAGATCAGTAGCAATTAAGTGACTTAATGCTTTACTGTAGTTTAAATAGCTATGGCCTTACTACTTCGTCAATATCAACTGTCTGAATATATCCACTCTTTTTACTGTTACCCAGGTGAATATTCACATGGGCTAAAAATATCTGCTACATGTGTACAGATTTTAAATTTGTAAGATGCAAAATTGTATACAGACAAGATGCAACAAATGCACTTCAGGGTGGGGGGGATCGCTTAAACTTTTGTAAATTGTTGATTACAACAAATATGCAATAGGTTTTTTCTTTAAGTGTTGATATTTCCTTCTGAAACATGATTGTTGCCATTATCTTTAATGGTCTACCATGCTCTTATTTGTGTATGTGTGTATATTACATAGAGTGGGCTTCCTTTAGGATGGTACATTTGATTTTTCTTTTTTTGGATGTTGGTTGAGTTTTAAAAGGTCTTCTGCACAGACTTGGGAAGAGATCAGATGGGTGTATTAATGTATACTTGGAAGGATTTGAAATGGGAGCTAATCATATGGCTTGCTTCTGAAAAAACAGTCTTCAAACTAACCTGTATCAACTTTAACAATTTTATATTTAATAGCTAGAGATGTTTATTTTTATGGAGATTTAGTCATGTATAAAACTTCCCCCTCAAACATACATGATTAGTGCACAAATGACTTCTGTTTTATAAGTCAAGCTATTACTTCTCCCACAAAGGTTTGGACTTCCCTGTGACATTTAGTGTCACTTTTTGAAGTGATGGGGCTCATTTGAAAACATAACAAATATCTGGCTTCATTGTCAGTTTGGTTTATTCCTGTTGTCAAAAGTGTCTAAAACAACAAAATTGTGTAAAGTAGGTTCATGCTTAATTGTTCAAATTATACATGTATTCGTATTTGTTTTTTGACATTGCCAAGGTGCTATGGGAAATTGAAATAACTGTTAGAAGGAAATAATAAAATCCACCTTAAAAGACGCAGCCTTTTGTCCAGATGCTAAATCAGTTGGCAGACACAAACCTGTTTACCCCACCTGTTGATTAAAAGGGGGGGGGGGAAGAGGACATACTGTGAACATACATGTTCAGTACTTTTAAGCATGCATTTAAGAGAGGACAGGTGCTGTGTATAGATGTCAGTTCTCTACTTGATCAGAAAACTTGATGGAAATAGTGAATATAGCAAAAGGTGAAAGATCAGACTTGCCCGTCCTTTTCCTGTTATTTTCTTGGAACAAAATCTGTGACTTCATGGGGTTCTAACCTAGTTGGAGGGAAGCTCTTGAGCTCTTATCTTCAGTGACAGGAGAGCTGTCCTAAAATTGGGCAGCTGTGTGCTGAGGAAAATTTAGTAGTGGTCATATTTCCTGAAGTAGGGGCACCTTTTGTACAAGAGATTTTACTGAGATGGAGGTTAAAGAAAAATAGTTGGAGATTGGGGAAGACTTAGATGGCAGAAGATAGATAATCACAAGTAAGGATGTGTCCAAAACTCAGTGGGTGGCTCATGATGCAAGAGCAATGTGGATGAGTGTACAATGTGTCAGGTTTAGGGGAAAGGCTTATTGAGAAGGTTAGGAGGATAGTGCGAGTCTGGAAGCACAGCGTAGACTTAGGCTGTTTTCTCACATATTGGATAATGCACTTTCAATGCACTGGCAATCATTTGCAGCTAGATTTTCCTGGTTACAAATGATTGCTAAAGTGTGTTATCCAATGAATATGAAGGTACCCTGGCAAATGAAACCAGAAAGTATAAGTTAATGAGCACTAGAGGCAGTGGGGTTAGATGCACATCCTGCTGTACTAGAACTCAACAAAATGTGGCAGGTCTACAGCCTATGTGAGATGAAAGAATGATCAATTTTCTCATTTGTGTGCACTATTAGCAGCCAAGTGTCCATGAAGGCCCCTGCCCTCGTATGCTAACACTTCACATGCAGTGGAGAACAAGAACATTACACTGCTTCTGTAGCTTGTATAGGCCAGTTTTGGTAACCTCTCCCCTGACTCTCCCCCTTAATGCCTTGGACCACATTGGTTCTTATAACTAGGGGTGTGCATTCGGGTATGCTGATCTGGGGAAAAAACCCATTTTTTCAGGTTTTGGGATGCTGGGAAGGTGCCACAGAACATTTTCGGCTTTCCAGACCCCCCCCCCCAAATTTTTTTGGGATTCCCGAAAAATTCGGGGTCCATTATACCCTATGGGGCCATTGTAATCAATGGCAAAAAACTTCTGAAAAGTTTCCAGGGGGCTGGGAGGGAGGGCGTTTGAGATAGAGGCTCCAAATTTGGAATGTAGCTGCTGAAGCCTCTCCCCAAAAGACCCTCAAAGTTTTGAAAAGATTGAACCAGGGGGTCCAATTCCAGGGGCATCCAAAGAGGGTGCCCCCATTCTCCATTGTTTCCTATGGGAAAAACTAAAGGCAGACAGGCAGTGTCTCCCCAAGAATCTGTCTAAGAAAGTAAGTGAGGTGGTGGGGTTACTGCACACATGTTGGGCTGCCATGGAGAGGCTGACACTCAAAAACTAGAGGGTGCTCCTTCCCCCTCTCCACACGGTCTCACCACCCTTTTCAATGTAAAAAGAGGTGGCAGAACATCCTTGTTCAAAGAGGTTCTTTGCCTGGAAGACCCATCTGAGGAAAATAGCAGCCTTCTTCTGCCTTAGGCTGACCATATTCAATGCAAAGAGAATTCAGAACAACTAATCACAAATAAGATGGCTTAGAAAGCTCTGGAAAAAACTGCACGTCTTGTAAAGTAAACCAAGATACGGATGACCATACCGACAGTATTTGAAGTGAGCAGTGACTAACGACATACCCTACCACAAATTTTGTTAGTCTTTAAGGTGCTACTGGACTCTTACTTTTTTCTACTACCTCTCCCAATAGTGGTGATGAACTGAGAGAAGGGCATTCCAACTCCTTTGGTGCTGGAAAAAGCAGAAAAAACTGGTGGTGGCGGGGACACCCTCTAGAGTCCAGAACTCCAAATATAAATGCAACCCTGTTTTCTCCTGAAGCGGGAATCTTGGTTGTAAGCTTCCTAGGTCAGGAACTTTCCAGTTACTCTGAAGTACCATCTCTATGGTAAAATGGGTCTAGTGGCACCTTAAAGATTAAGAAAATGCCCTAACCTGGATAGACCAGGCAAGCCTGATTTTGTCAGACCTTGGAAGCGAAGAGGGCCGACCCTGGCACGTACTTGGAAGGGAGACCTCCAAGGAATACCAGGGCTGGAACGCAGAGGCAGGTAATGTCAAAGCCACCTCTCTGAAATGTCCAAGCCCCACTAGGGGCTGCCAGAAGTCAACCATGACCTCCAGGCAAGCACACAACACACACACACACACTATATATATATTTTAAGATTAAAAAAATAAGATTAAGAAAGTGCAACATTTTCTTTCATTACACACATGAAGTAAACTCTAATTTATGACCGTTTATGCTGAAAATTGTTTATTTAAGCTGTAACGTGCCACTGTATTTCTGTTTTGTTCGGGCTACTGCAGCCTACCGTGCCGGCGTGGAACTGACACCCTGCCCTTTCAGGCTGAGGTGCGGGGCCCTCTGCCCCATACGCGCCCCCGAACAGTTCCCCTTCCGAGGTGCCCACCAGGCTTGCCCGCTTCGAAGGCGGAGGAAGGGCCGGCGGAGCTGACACCAGCCAGTGGGTGGCGCCCCATGGCCGGCCGGGATAGCTCTGAGGGTTGGGCCCAGCCCTGCCTGAGGCGGCGCTCGCTTGTTTCGCACGGGTGCCGGAGCTGCGGGAGCCTGGGCTGGGCCTCTCCGCCCTCCCGCCTTTCTCATGTGACCCGGTCGGGGGTAGCTCAGCGCGGTGGTGAGGAGGGGAGGAAGGCGGCGGCGGCGGCGCGAGGAGGACGGGGCGGAAGGCGGCAGCGGGATTATGGCGCTGGGAGTAGCCGTCGTCGGTTCTGCTGCGTGGAGCGGCAGCCGGACTCGGAGCCCCCAGCAGCACTGAGGGAGAGGCGCCGGCGCCGCCACTGCCGCCCGAGCCGGCCCCTCTCTTGTCTCATCATGGCTGAGCCGCCAGGCGGTAACGGTGCCGTCTCTCCTCCCGCGGGTTTGCCTCGAGAGGTGCGCGAGCAGCTGGCCGAGCTCGAGTTGGAGCTCTCGGAAGGTGAGCGGCGCGGGGAGCTCCTTCCGGCGGCTCCGGAGCCCCTCTCGGTCCCTTGCAAGGGCGGCGGCCAGCTCGCTTCCTGGCTTTGCTCCACGTCCCTGGACTGGGGGCGCCTTCCCGGGAGGGTTCGCGGGGGGATTGAGCCGGGTCGGGGTCTACGTGCGCCTGCCGGAAAAGGAGAATAGGCGAATTCCCTGCCATTCCCAACCATGCGCGGTGCAACTCTCTCTCTCTCTCTCTCTCCCCCCCCCCCCTTTCCCCAGTTGCCCTGTTCTGTAGATATGGCGAGGATTTCCTTAAGGTACAGCATGGGGTGTGTGTGTGTGTGAGAAAGAGAGAGTGAGCTGTGCCTCTCCTTTCTAAGTAGTGATGGGTGTGTGTGTGTGTTCTGTATACTTGGGCACGCTTATTTTTTTCTGCCACTACCCCCCCCCCCCCCCCGCAGCCTTAATTGTCGTCTTCTGTTCTTCCAGTCGTTGCTTCATAAGCCGTCTAGCTTTCTTTCTTTTTATTTTTTCTCCCCTCCCCCGCCGCCTCTGATTTTATTTATACTGTAGCATATTTTCAGGTCACTTCTGTAATCTTTTTCCTTCTGTATTAGGTGTAATAAAATGGTTAGGTCTCTGCTATATTATCACCTTGCTACCCCGGTTTTCATTTTAATGGTTGGGGGTTTGAGGGAGCGCCCCCCCCCCCCCCCATGAGACTGGGTGAAATTTGCAAGTATTATGTATAACTAAGCTTATGTATGTTTTTTTAACTGCAAGATTTCTTGTCGCCCAAGAGATGAGGCTACAGTTGTTCTTTTTTTGGCTTATGTTTACTCTGTGAAATTGCCTCCTATGTCATACAACTGGTATTGTTATATTATCATAATCCCTCTGCTCTAGAGGTAGGATAGGGCCTGGTAAAGCCCACCCCCTCCATGTGAAGGGCAAATGGTTTTTCTTTAACTCTCTGGTGTCCAGTTTAGCACTTAAGTGAATTTGGTGATGAGCTTATGTATTATCTTCATTTATATCCATCCTCTCTCCCCAGTGGGGTCAAAAGTGTTTGTTCTTCCTCTGTTTTATTCTCACAACAGCCCTGCAGATTAGGTTTGACTGAGAGTGCATGACAGGCCCAAGGTCACCCAGCAAATATTCATAACAGAATGGGGATTCAAACCTGGGTCTCCCAGATCCTAGTCCAGAACACTAACCACTACACTGCTCTGGATGGTTCCTTGGAATTGCATCAGCCACTGTTTGGGTTTGCACTTGATTGCTTGTTATCTAAATTCCCTTATTCCAAAACACATTGATCTGACCTCTAAACCTGTTCTTGTATGATCTGATGCTTTTCATCACGCTTAACTGTTTGGAGTTAAGAGAGAATTATAGCCGACTGGCTTTAAAGACTTTTCTTGGTCTTTTTTTTTTTATATGTCTTTAAAGTGGTGGTAAATCTTAACCTTCTTCAAATATCCTTAGGGTTTGTTTTTGCCATGTATGAGCACTACACCGCTCATACAGCCCCTGAGGACAGAGAGTGACCTGATGGTTTTTCTCACTCCCCCTTTCCATTTACTGACATGGATTTTAGCCCCTCCTTCAAGGATGTTCAGAGCAAAACCAATGCCTGCTAGGGAATATAAATGGGAGGAATTCTGGATAACAGTGAAATTTGGGGGAATAAGGCATTTTCCATGTCACCTGTGCAAGCTGCTTCACGCTGATGTAATCAGTTAACACAAGGTTCCTGTTTATGCCAAAACTCTTAAATTGTGCTTGAGCCATAAATGGCACATTTCCTTCTTTTTTTGTGGCCTCTTCCACCACCCTGTTTACTCTTCTGTACTCTGTCTGTTAGGCTCTTGCCCTTGTTTTTGTTGAAAATGATGCCCATGAATGACTTTTGTGGAACAGAAGTTTTGAAAGATAGCTTTGTTAGTCTGCAGTAGAACAGCTTGATTCGAGTCCAGGGGCATCTTAGAGGACAACAAGGTTTTCAGAGTTTGAGCTCTTGAGAATCTGTGCTCCCATCTGTAGATCAGAGGGAACTGTGTGGGGAGAATGTATATGATTCTCTAACCTGGGGTAATTTTTTTCTACTTGAATACCAGCCCCACTTGAGTAAATACTTAAGTTCTTTCTCTTGAGTACAAATTTAGTTATTCTTTAACAGACATACTGGAGGGATAAGTTGCTTTGGTGTGCAGACCAGAATCTCATGGACTGTCCTGGGCCGGTAAAACGGCTTGTGCTAACCTATTAAAATATTTTACTTCCAATGAGAAATCTCAGTTTCAGATGTTGTTTGACATGTAGCATGGCTGGGGAGGGAGTTGCTATTCAAGAAAACAAGCCTGGGTACACCTGGGAGACACAGAATAAATTGAATGGATCTTTGGATCCTTGCTCTGGAAATGTAGGGACAGCTGCTTTAAATAATCATCTAGTACATGATGCAGTACAGCCTAAGTGCCACTGTACTGTAAAGTCACACCCGTAACAAAAAATGGAGCAGTGAATATTTTATGAGTATTCTAAGAGAATTAAGTGTATTCTGTAATTGCATTCTGAAAATGCAGTTTTTTTGTGCTTCATTTAAGGACGTGCTGCATACAGACCAAGAATGCCAGGCTCCCTGCCTCTACTCAGAATCCTACTCAGGTCTATTCAATGGGACTGACTCTGAGGAAAGTGTTCTTAGGTTGCTCTATAAGTGATAGAGAGAATGTCTCCATAGTTCTAACCAGTGACTTGTTCCTTACTAAGGCAAAACTTGTAGTGCTTGGCTCATATTTCTGGTCCCCAGCTCTTCTGGTTTCCTGCACATGTTCCTGGGTAGACAGCAGTGAGATCGTCATTTGGGCTCCCCTTCTTCCTGTCACATGAGTTCCTGTCATGTGCTTGCAGCTCATTTGTTCCCGTATTCAGTGGGTCTGAAAAGGCTGAAAGCCACTGGTCTGAGGACACCTGATCCTGCCACCTTACTGAAGCTTAAATGGGTCTTGGTCTGGTCAGGGCCAGGGCTATTTTTGGGCAGGAACGCACAGGAATGGAGTTCCGGCTGGCTTCTGAGTTGGCCACGCCTACAGCCAAAACCTCTGGCATGCGTGGCTAAAGAGCACGCTGCCCTCCCCAGGTCACACACAAGAGGGAAAGGCCACATGTTAAAATGCATCTTTCCCTCAGGGGAGCCCCTTGGGATTTCCTTGTCAATTTCACTCCCCTCCAGTCAGCTGAGAGTGAAATTGACAAGGAAAAGCCTCTTTCTGCCTTCCCTTCTCTAGCTGACATGTTGCAGCTGGAAAAGGGCAAACAGGGAACCCAGGCATGTTGAAAATGCCTTTCTTTCCCTCCCCGATCTGGGGGAGGGAGAGAAAAGCATTTAATCATAGCAGAGAGGCTCAGGGAAAAAAGGGACATGTGTGCATGCCCGCCTTCCTTTCCCCAGCCTATCTGCCCTGGAGAAGCTCGGGGGGGGGGGGGGGGGGGACAGAGGCAAGCTTCCATGCCTGCCCTGTGCTTTTCCAGCCCTGCCTAATATGCTAATGAGCTGCACTGCTAATGAGTTTCTGCTATCGGGTGTGGCCTATCATGCAAATGAGTTCCTGCTGGGCTTTATCTACAAAAAAGCCCTGGTCAGGGCCTAGAGCAGAGACCTCTTGGGAAACCCATATATGCTTTCAAGTTTTGTTATGGAAGACAGATGGGGATATTAAAGTACTTAGTTCAAAATTAAAAATCAGCGGAAGGATCTAACAGTATTTACAAATGCTATGTCATTTTAGCTTCTTCTCTTCTTCTTCTCTTCATTTTAGCTGTGTCTGAAAAAGTGAGCAGCTACTCAACAAAAGCTCATACCCACCCACAAATCTTGTTGGTCTTTAGGGTCTTACTGGACTCCTACTCTTTTCCAATGCTATTGTGTAAGTATGTTGCATTCACATCGGCAAATGCTGTAAATACTTCTGTAGGACTTATTTGCTCATGATGTCCTATTTCCGTTCAGTTTTACGTACAAGAACACATTCTTGACAAGCAGGATCATGTGAGGATAGCCCCAATTCTATCCTGTTGCGTTGCTGAAAAAAAGAAAGTCTCTCTCTGATGTGCAGTCACATCCTGTAAAGAAGTTACTTGAGTAACAGTCACATGAAGAAATTCAGAAGAAGAGAAGAGATTGGATTTATACCCCGCCCTCCACTCCCCAAGGGAGTCTCAGAGCGGCTTACAAACTCCTTTTCCCTTCCCCTCCCCACAACAGACACCCTGTGAGGTAGGTGGGGCTGAGAGAGCTCTGAGACAACTGTCCTTGAGAGAACAGCTGGTACAGAGCTATGGCTTGCCCAAGGCCATCCAGCCAGGTGCAAGTGGAGGAGTGGGGAATCAAACCCGGTTCTCCCAGATTAGAGTCTGCACTACACCAAACACTTAACCACTACACCAAACTACTACACCAAAGAACCATACACTTCTTTGTAAAGAAGGATCATTATTCCTGTTTACTGTTCCTCTCTGTTCCTTTCTTGGTAAGAAGAATTAAAGTGTGGTAATAAGCTGTAGTTGAGACCCCTGTTCATCAGGGTACCCATCACACTGGCTTGCTTGATGATCTTCACCTTGTCAGAGGTTTGTGGCCTTAAAGGTCACTTTAACTGCCTTGTTTGGTTACTTTGCAGCACACATAATTATTCAGAAGCCCGCTAACACTAGGTTTTGTTTTGTCCAGCTCCATTCTCAGAGACTTCATTTAGTTCAGACAGGGCGACCCTGTCTAGTGTTAACTTTTGTTGATTGTTAACAATATGAAGTAATGAAAAAATTGCCTCTTTTGAGGAATTATTACATTGCTGACTTTATTAACAAACTTAAGTGCTCAGAAAACACACTGATATTTTTCCAGTGTGTCACTTAGTTAGCTTTTTTTTTAAAGTACACTGCTTGATTTTTTAAATAGATGTCATTCAACATTTGTAGGAAATCCTGTCTTTTTTGTGCAGCATTTGGACTCTGTTCTCTTTAAGCCATAGTTCAAAGCACTGCAGTACCTTCTCAGCATCCCCCAGTGTGAATGCTAATTTATTATGGAAAAACTGTGTTTGCAGAGTGACATGTGTGCAGATAGGCAGTGTACATGCCTTGCATGTTGGTACATTTCTGATTACTGCTCTCTTATTTGTGTGTTGCTTGTGATTGTCACTGTTTTTGACTTATAATGCATTCAAAATCTTTCTTCCCTGCTTGAGTGTACACTTGACCTTGAGTTACAATAGGGATACCTCAACTATAGATGTAAAAGATGTAAATTAGTTTAGCAAACATCCTCCTGGCTGTGTTGCTGTGATTGGGAGGAGCAGTTTCAAAAACCCTTGGACAGGAATAGGCTGGTGCTGATGGAAAACCTCTGGAGCTTCTACCCCCTGGGGTTTGGCTGACTCTGGTAGTGCTGGGGTGGGAAGATGTGTTCACTCAGCCAACAGAAGCAGAGCTGTAGATGGCACTTAAAATTTCCTTTGTGTGGTTTTAAAGGAACCTGGTTCTTTTCATTGTATTGGTTCGTCAGCCTTCTCTTTCATTTACGGTGAGGTTATTGTTTACTTTGTGGGTGTTTCCATGTCAGGTGTCTCCTTTTAATTTCTGAAATGGAAAGAGGAATTGGACCAGCATTGTATCTTACTGGTTCTCCCAAGGATTTTATATGGACAGAAAGAGAGCAATCCTAAGCAGCTCTGCTCAGAATCCTGTTCTGTTCCATTCAGTGGGCCTTACTCTCAGGGAAGTGTTTGCGGGTTGCACTGTTAGTGGCTTAAAAGCAGTGGATTTAGCGGCCATCCTACCCTGTGGTATTGTAATAACATTTCTTAGGAAGTTTTCAGGATCACACTGTGGCACAGTGGCTTGTCAGGAAAAATCATTAATGTTTTGTAACAAGTCAAGCTTCTCATTCTCATAACTACTGTGTGCAGAAAGTTGGAAGTGTTCATTTGCTAAGAAAACAACTTGTGTGAGACTTCCACTGGTCAGGTTGTGGTATCTTCCACTCTGAAAACATCTCATCCTGCACACCTCTTTGCCTCAGAATTTGCTCCATTCCCTCCCTCTTTCTCTTCCAATACAGTACTTCTGCCAAAATATTTCAGTTCCCTGTAATGTTTGTATATAGTTATATAAACACGCCTGTCTTTCCTAATACCTGTAATTTACATGTATTACTGTTCCATAATTTGACTTTGCTAGTGGCAGAATCTGGATGTGTATTTTTTGTGTGTGAAGAATTTAGGACACCTGGTTTTTGTGCCATAGTCACAATGAATAAGCGTTTCCATGCGGCCGTCATTTGAATTATTAAAAAAATTATGCTAGCAATTTCATTTGACATTAAATTGTGGGGTGGGTGAGCTGAGTTTGTTATTGTTTGATGCAGCTTATTAAAGCTATTGACCCTAAGAGTTTCAAGGGCTGAGTGGCTTAAAGCTTGTGGATGTCATGCAGCACCCAGAGTTGCTGCTGTCTTAAATTCCAGTCTTGTCCTTTGCCTGCAAACAGTATGCTATTTCTTTTGGGTGTATCTTGGCCTTTACAAGCGAAGTACTGTATTTACTTCACTGTAGGTTACTGCTACTGTCCTGTTTTTTTTAATTGTTTTGTTTTTGACCATTCATAATTTGAGCAAGGAAAATGGAGTGTAAAAAATATTATTGGGCACAGTTTGTGCCTGGGAGATGCTATATATTAACAATATGGGTGCTACAAAATAGAACAAAGGATTATCTTGAATAAGGAACCCAACTAGTTGTAAGAACAAGGCTGTCTTTGAAAACTGAAGATGCAGCATGAAGCACGGTTTGGTTAGTGGATGATATGTCTTCCTGGGCATAGGCTTGTTCTTGGGTGCTTGAGGAAGCAGGAAAACAGATAGAACAGTGTCCTAATCGTTCTGTTAAGAAAATTCTTGTGGTAGCCTCCACTGTGACAGCAAAAGCTCTATCCTGTGTTTCTCAAAGGCCCCAGACCCCTTGATCTTTTCCCCAGTTTATTGTTTCACAGCTGCTACAGGAAGTAGCCCTGCTTGGTAAGTAATGACCTTGCAGACCATCTTCAGTAGACAGTTTCCCACTTCCTGAAGCAAGTAGGAATTGGCCCAATAATGAAGGTTTGGAGGAAGTCCTGAAAAGGGAAGAGATGCCCTTTGGGATGAACGAGCAGGGAAGGTTGATAAAAAAAGATTGCAGCTCCCTTGTTCTCTCCCACATCCAGTTGGTGGAGAGACGAGGAACCACTGTCTAAGCCAATACATCTGGAACCTACTAGTCATTTTGCTTATTCATCTGGATTACAGTTGGGATTAGAAGGACTGAGTGAGCAGGTCTGGATCTGCAGACACCACCCCCCCCCCCCGGTTTGGCTTATATTGGTGTTCATCATTTGAGTGAGTTGTTGTTTTTGATTTTGTGGGGACCACCTACTAGAGGCCTCTGCTAGGACTGTTGACCCAAAGGCAACATGGATGAAATCCCTATGCTCTCTCACATTTCCACCCACCACCACTCTGTTCCAGTCTTGGAGGCAGTGCTGGCATATCTCTATCACTTTATATTTCTTCCTTCCTTCCACCGATCTACATTATGTGCTACTACGTGGGCTTTGGTCAAAATTTATTTTTGTATATAATCTGGCAGCTGCAACTTGTGACCTTTGTTGGGGGAAAAAAATACCAAATCATAAAAAGTCATGTGAAGGTATTCCAGATAAAGTTCTGTTGCTTGATGAAAGTTAAAGCAGTAACCCCAAAATATTGTTTCTTTGTTCTGTGGGAAGGGTTATTTCCTCTGTGGGAAATAAGTACTGTCCCAGAAAAGAATGGGGTGAATTGTTTTCTAGCATGCTGATGAACAAACAATTCTTGGCATCCTGGAACCAGAGTATGCTCTCCTGCTATATTTGGTTGCTTCTCTAACTCTTTTTGGGAACAGAAGGGGACTTGAAGTGACTCAGGGCTTTCCATTTCAGGAGAGTAGACTATTGTAGAAAAACCAAAAGGAGAGCGTCATTAGCACATGTATTGCACATAAGCTTTTGTGGGCTTGTGCCTACATTGGCAGAAGTGAACATCACTGCATCTGAGGAAGTGGGCTCAAGCCCACAATAGCTTATGCTGTGATTCTTTTATTAGTTTTTAAGGGGCCATGATGCCATCCTTTTGTTTGAGGGCTTTTAATAGTTTGTTAGAGCATGACAGCAAACTTGCTCATTGTAAGGCTGGCTGAACTTTCTTTGTGATGTTTCTGCTGCACCCTTTTCCTCCTCCCTCCTGACTTGAAGAAATTCCTTTTTCATGTTTCTTTTTTCCTGTCCATAACTCTAGCACTCTGTTATGAAAACTGCTGCCTCATTTTTTTTCTACTTCTGTGTATGACAAGCTAATGTCTTTAACCTGTGTGAGTAGTATTGATTCCCCCCTTTTTGTTTTCCTTTCCAGTTGAGTTTTAAAACAAGAGGATCTCACATGAGAAACCTTGCTTGCCTTGCAACCATTATGTGAAATGGAGTGTTGGTGGCTTCTATGGATGCCGATAATTTTAAAAAGTGCCCCCTTAGGTTTGTGGTCCTTGGGTCTAGCCAGGATCCAGTACAAAGAAACACTGTCAGTAGATAATTGTGTTACTCAGGCTATGTCTGCTCTGCTAAAAAGAAATATTAAAATTGTTCACCCTTGCCACCCAAAAGCTGGTTTGAATCCGAAGGCCATTTCCTGCCACTGTAAGGCACTTACACCCAACAGAAGGGCAGAGCTGGTTTGTTGGTTTCCCTTTCCCACGGCAGACCTCTACATTTCCACCCATTGTTCCAGATGGTCCTCTCTCACCCAAGGACAGCATTTCACGGAGCTTGGTGGGAGGGGGAGATGGAAGACTGACTTAATTTGGATTCCAAGCCACTGTGCCTAGAAAATCTGAATGTTGCTATTTTTGATAGAAAAATTTGAGAGGAGGACCCCTTTATTGGTGTGTAGGATCAACTGCATTGGGCTTCTTCCCTCCCAAAACTCTTGCAGCGACAGCCATTCCATCTGGTCATCATGGAATAGTTACATGTTATCTAAGGTTTGATGTCTGAAATTGCTTGTTTCATCTTCTCTTCCTGTATTGTCTTCCTTTGTGTTTTGTCTGTGATATTGTGGGCAGGTACCTTGAATTGTAAACCGAATGCATCGACTGAAAAGTGATCTTTTAAAGTTTATTAAATGAATACGGAAGGCCACTGAACCCAACCCTCAGTCTCTGGAAATCTTATTTACTTGAATGATTTCAGAGGACACTTTCAGGCTTTGCCTCCTTAAGGGTTAGAAACTAGGTTTTCAAAATTGAACTTCTTAAGAACTCCGCATTCATTTCTGCATTCTGTGCTCCATCAGAATCATAGCTTCCACACAACTGTGTCGGTTACACCCTAGGTTAAAATGTGATCAGTTGAACTTTCTCAGTGTAAACTGTTATCGTCTTTGGCAAACAATGTGAAAGCCTAATGAATAGAAGGAGGAAATGGGTATATGCTCCTATAGTTTTGTGGCCAAGAGACAATATTTTTTCTCATTTTGTGTTGGTTTCTTTTTTTAAAAAACAGTCTGGATTTAACCTTTCAGTTTAGGGCACAAGAGCAGGTGGTTGTTAACTCCAACGATGGGGGTTAGAAAGGTGTGGATCAATTGCAATGTAAAACTTGGGTATTCTTGGAACATGTAAATACTTGCTGAAAGTCAGTGGGAAGCTCTTCTTGGGCATTGTTGTGTGTACGTGTTACTGGTTTCCAGGTGAAGTTGCACAGTGAGCTCCGTCCCGAAGGAGGTTGTTTTTACTTCACATCTTAGAGCTGCTTCTTGGCTGGAGTCTTCTTTCATGTTAGTCATATATTGGAGAAAAACTTGTAACTGTTTCTGAAATTGTCAGGTATGTGCCCTGTGGCTTCTTGCTGGCATGGGAACTGGTGTGAGAATTCTTGGGGCTGCACGCTTCCCCCTCCCCTTTTGTGTGCAGGTTTTGTAGCAAGCCTCAGTTTGTAACATCAAATCACAAACCTTCCTAACGAGAATCCTGAGCCATGGTTGGATTGATTGTGTCTTGGAACTGAGATAATTTTGTGGTCTGGACGCAAACTGCAGATTGCCACAGAAGTAGAGATTGATTTCTGAACCGGACTCTCGGAAGTGGGGTCAGCAGAAAAGGAGGGAATGATGTTTGTGATTGTGGGACTGGGGATCCCCGAGCCTTGTCCTTGTGCTGACGTACCAGTTTATCATTATATGTGGACCACACCTGCGTGTTTCTCAGACGCAGATATTTTTCATGCAGGAGGTTTCTTGCAAGAAAGTTACAGTGACTGAAATATGAAATCTGACTCAAAGCAGAGGATGTAAACATGAGTGGAAATACACATTTTAAATGTCTGAAGCAGTGTTTATTGAGATCTTCCACTGGAAGTAGATGCGATGGCAATCAGAGGGTTGCCTCCAAAAGTAGCCATTCTTGTGTCAGTTCTGTCCCCGGTGTCGGTAGTTTTGTGACAAGATGTCATCATTTTGTGTATTTCCACATTATTGGCTGCCAGTGGCGTAGGGAGCAATGAAACAAAGATGTCGTGTTTGCTTGACTTCACTTTGCAGGGAGAAGAAGCGAACTCAGCATTGCCTTTTGCAGCAGCATCCCCTAGTTCTGGCCCCTCGTATTTGCAAGCTTATGTCAGAGTGAAAAGGACCACGGAGACCTTGACCAAGGTGATCCAGCTATATTTTACATGCTGTTAAAGCCTGTGCTTTTAATAATCTCTGTAGAACTTTCTGTCAAGGGGGTTTCCATGAAAAGTATGCTCAGTCCTCCTGTAAAGTGCTCTAGAGAACCCTTGTCATATTCGTCACCTGTTTTAACTGAGGAACTGGTCACCATGGTGTCCTCAAATAGGACAACTCCTTCAGACAGAAACAAGCCTTGATACATAAAGGACTTTAAGTGAGGGAGAGCAGTGGGAAAGCAACATCCTCTGTGCCAATCTATTTGGGCAACTAAGGGCCAGGGATGACACCTAAAGTGATTTTATCTCTTTAATTATAGTGCATTTATGCGTAATAGAGGCTACAAGGCAGTTGCCTCTGTCTTAGGTGAGGCCAAATGGTGATAAGCAAAGTTCTGGGACATGTTCCAACATGCTGCCTTCCCAGACACTTTGTTTTACCTATGCAACACCCTGGAATCTTCCAATACCGGTGTGTAGAAAAGGATACAACTGCCAGCTCCAGTTCTGATATCCTTTTCTTTGCTGATATCAGTGTTTTAAATGCTGTTAATGTAAGCTGCCCTGGGGCCCTTTTGTGGAGAGTGTGGGATGTAAATATTTTAAATAAGTAAATAAACTACTGACTCCCTCTAAAGTGTAAATGGTTGGCCTAGTCTTCAGTTTCCAGTAGTAGCATTGCTTTTGTGTTTTACAAAGATCTGCCCTTTTATATTAACTATTTTCTGACTTTCTTAAAAAAACACACAACGGTAACGTGGTTTCTACAAGTTTAGGAATGCAGTGAAATGTCGGTTTATCTCCTCCCATACCAAAACCGCTCTCCCTGAGAAGGGCTCTCTGTATATCTGCAGTCTGGTCAAGACATAAAAGAACTACCGTACTGCTCTGTATTTGATCTTTGGAAGCGAGAATTCACATAGTAATAGGTGGAGAAGCTTAGAGAAGTCCAGCCATGGAGTGTGGTAGGGAGCCCTGGCGGGGCTTTTTAATTCAAATGTTCAAAAGCCCCAGCAGGAACACAGAAGAGGGAAGTTATTCCACTTGTTTCTTCGGTAGTGTAAACTCAACCTCTGAACACTAATTGAGCGAACTGGTCTACAGGACCAGCCTTTGAATGGAGATTGCCTCAGATGTTCTCAACCTGGTCTATGTGGAATCCAGAGGATGAGGGAAAAGAACTGGTAAACCAGTTAACTTTTTGAAAAATGTCAGAAGGTTTCTCAAATGTTGTCTTAAACTTTTGCTCTGAACATCACTTGCTGAAGGCAAATACCAAAGTGAAATAAAATGAAATTACGGTTGGTGGAGAGGGAGGGTTTTGATACACAGAATGTTCAGAGAACCAGGTAGTGCTCATGGTGCTGATAAAGAGATAGCTAATTCTTGGGTTAACAGTTTCCAGTACTTGGGCTTTTTTTCCAGGAAGCAACGCTTGAGTTAGCACTGTGTTGGGTTCCTCTCAGATTATCTGCCGTTTACCAGATTTTTTAATACATCTTTAACACTGATGTTCTTTTTCTGTGGAAAATGCATCGTATCCGTTACGGAATAGCTGTGCTAGTGCTAAAGAACAAGCTGCTTGCTGCAGCTTTACCCTGTAGAGAGCAGGCTAAATAAACCAGCTTGTGGCTCTTAGCTTTGCCTTTGGTCTGTTCTTCTGCTGTGCAGTGTGACCCCTTTTCTATTTGGGCTTCTGTTCCAGGGCCAGAGCATTATGAAGCCTGGGAAGGAGAATGGGAATCTCTTAGGTTAAAGAGCAAATACCGTTGTATTTGTTTGAGAGACAGAACTTCATGAAGTGTTCCAGATGGTATCTGTTTGTCACAAAATCCTGTATGTGTGTTAAGCTGTCATGTCTATAGTTCTTTTTTAAAAGGACAGAATAATAACTTAGGGGGGGCGTAGGAATGAGTCAGAATTCATAGGCAAGTCATAAACTTCCTTCATGCTCCACCCTTCAATGTGAACTCTTCAGTTCGCGGCAGAACTGCTGCCATAGGGAGTGGCTTTCTTAAGGAAGCAACTCATTTGCAAGTAGCACTCATTCGCTCTCTGACTGCCGTACTGATCAGCAGGATCATGAAACATTTGCTCCTCTTTTGAAGTGCTGCTGCTTATGCTGTGAATTCCTGTTCTGGCAAGTTTGAGAATCCCAAATGCTTCAAGGTGAGCCCTTCATCTCTCTTCCCTCTAGTTTCTCAGCCTCTTGAACCGGCACTGTTCAACTCCAGGAGCTGCTTAGACAGTGGTTCTGATGAATGGTTTAACTCGGGTGGGCAAACTGTGGCTCGGGAGCCGCGTGCGGCTCTTTCACATATATTATGTGGCTCCCGGCAGGGCGGCTGGGGAAGCTAAATATCATTAGCAAACAAATATCACTGGACAAATTAATATCATTATCAATATCTGCTTTTACTCCTGTTGTTATTATTTTTGGCAGTCTCATTTAATGTTAATAAAAAGCAAATTTGCTTATTTTCCAATAAAATCAGGTAATATTTGTTCATGTCTTGTGGCTCTAAAACATCTGATGTTTATTCTATGTGGCTCTTATGTTAAGCAAGTTTGGCTACCCCTGTTCTAGGTGGCTCTTACGCTGAGCAAGTTTGCCCACCCCTGGTTTAACTTGACTGTCGCAAATCTCGCAAAAATCGCAAAGGGCGATATAATTGTGGAGTTTGTAGCTCTTCCTTCTGTAGCAGCATGGGAATAAGGAAGAGGTGTGGAGCGTCTGTTGCTTAACACTATGCAGGAATTCCCTTGGTTCATGGTCTGTCTGTGTAACCCAGCTGTACTGTGCTGGTATCTCTTCCTTTCTCCAAGAGCTCTGAAGAGCACTTTCCTTTCATAACAATCCTTTGAAAAAGGTTAAGGCTGAAAGAGAGGACTTAGCCTAGGGCTTCCCTGTGAGCTTCCCTGCATTGTTGGGATTTCAGCATGGCTTTGAACAGCCAAACACTGCCCCCAAACCAATTCAGTGCCTTGGTGTGCATGTTGTCTGCTGCTCACAGGCTTTCCAGGAGCTAACGCTCTGGGTCACTGTTTCTTTCTGCTTGCTTCATCATGCTGTTGTAAGAGTTAAAGTTCCTGTTTACTTTTCTGACTAAACATGAGCTAGTTTGCAATGCTGAGTGTGTGCTAGCGAATGACTTCATGCCCCTTGGCTTTTTCTGGTGACTCTCACTGAAGAGTGTGGGTTTTCGCTGCCGAATTAATTTCTTCTGTTGGGAGACTTAGAGAAATAAAGGGTGATGGTCAGTGTTCCCTCGAAGCTGAGTCAGTGTGAGCTAGCTCACAGTCTTCTAGCCTCCGGCTCCCACATTTTTTGTCTCAGCTCAGGAAGGAGGGCTCCAGAGCAAACTAATTTATACAGTGGCCAAATTGCTCGCTCACAACTTCAATGCCAGTAGCTCACAAAGTAGGATTTTGCTCACGAGACTCCACAGCTTAGAGAGAACGTTGGTGTTGGTGAGGAGGGAGGGTCAAGGAGCAGGATCCCAACCCTGGTAGGGTGGGTTTGTTCCGTGAGTGCAGATAGCACTGGAAAAGCACCGCAGTGTATGACGGCTACATACTGGCAAAGTTGTGTGCGGGCTGAATTGGATGCGGTTCATCATTGTTGCTGTGCTTGCCGCTCACTCTGTATGTTTTATTGTGCCTATAACGTGTAGGACAAAGATCTTTTGAGAAAACGGTTCTCTTAGGGACGCATTACAATGGCTGAAGGCCCGTGTAGTTTTGCCAGAGTGTCTCTTGGAATCTCTGTGGAAAAGCGCACCTAGAGCAGCATCTGACTGAAAAGTGTTTGTTTATTTCCTCAGGCAATAGATTTTAATTCCATTGTTCTTGGGTCTTAGCTAACCAAACCAGGGTAGCTGCACAGATATACCCTCTGTTTCTCCACAGTGTTGCTGCTTTCAGTATCAGAGCTCAGCTATGGAGAAAAGTACTTAAAGCAATTGGGGAAGGAGGAGCAATTAGCTTCCTCTCCAGCATGCTCCTTTTTGTGCATCAGCCCTCCCCCCCAACAACCCTGCACCCCCACTTTATGTGCAAACCCACCAAACATGGCTGTCCTTAAAGGTGGGGTATAAATGAAGTAAGGCAACTTGTTGTCCACTATATGAAATGGCAGGCTGGACTAGATGGACCAGTGCTCTGATCCAGCAGGATGTTATGCGCTTAAGCGAATAAAATAAATAAATACATATAGTTTAGCCTGAGTGCAAGTCATGATCCAAGAAACTTTGAACTTGCTTCTGCCACAAATTCACATTGTGAATCTTAGAAGGGTGCAACAGAAAGTTGGGGGGAGATGAGGCGCAGTTTTATGGACGTTTCAAAGACCTGCGGTGCTCCCACCTGGTTCATCTCCTGCCAAATCACAAGGCAAGGTAGAAAGGGGGGAGATCTGTTGCAGGTCTTTTGGCTCAGATCATTCATACCCCCTCTCAGTTTGAAAGCGTTTAATCTCAGTTCAGAGGAGAAATCCCATTCAAATAATGCCAGGTCTCTTGTTCAGTTGTTCACTTACTCATAGAAAGACAAATGAGGGCGTGTGGAAGCCGAAGCACATCCATGATCCTATCTTACCTTCTCCAAAGGGATAAGGATAAAAAATGTGTCCCAGCCAACATGTATGGATGTACTCTTTGGGTTGATATTAGATGTCTTAATGCCTTTTAACCTGCAATTTTTACCAGTAGTAAGTGATTATCTAAGGCCATCTAACATCCTATTACAGACTTACGTTTCCATGGTGCATGGACACACCACTGCTTTACACAGTAATTTATTATTGCAACATCCTTTTGTGATGCGGTTGAATGCTTTCTGCTCTGCTTATGAGGAGTTGTGAGTCAGAGGTGAGGTGATTTTCCAGAGGCTGTCCTGTGAGTCAGTGGCAGAGTCAGGAACAGAGGCTGAGAGTCTGGACTTTTTGTGACTGTTTTCTTATCACTGAGGCTCCAAGAAGCAATGGGAAGAGCACTGAGTCACACAGAGACATCTGCTGGGGGTTTTTTTGGTCCCACTTTTCATACACCAACTCAGGAATTTTTAACTATGCATGAATCTTACACTGATGAGAAATGCTCACAGTGCAACCCCAAGGCTTGAAACTACCTCACTATTGCTGGATGGAATAGGAGGAACCTTCACAGCACTCTAAATGTAAATGTACATCAGTAGCCCTTTTCAGCCATTGCAATCACATGTACTGGAAGCTGGTAGCTGTGCACATGGGATGTGGCATACTACTTGTGATGTTTCCAAGATGCATAATTGTAATTTTATCTAAAAGCGGCCGCTTGTGTATTTTTTAGCCCCATTACACACATACCAAAACCGCTCTCCCTGAGAAGGGCTAGTGTTTTGCCCCTGTTTAGTCCCATTGGCAAGGGGAAATGCGTGCCCTGTGGGTGCCACAGAGGCAGAGAGATTTTAAAAATGACCAGTCGAGGACTCTTTCATATGAAGAGCTTTTATGACTACTAAGCCCTAAATGAAGTCGTGTGCTGTCTCTTTAAAGTCTTTGTTCCTTCTCTCTTTCTGAATCAGGCCTATATAGCAGAGTTAATGCAGGATGCTATTCTTGATACATGCCCATTCACCCAGAACCTTTAGCTTTGTCCTTTTGTACAGCAGAGGAAATGGTCATTTCTGTTAGTAAGAGGGGAAGAGGAGGATTCCAGTGGGTATGGGAAAACATACTATCCTTCAGCCTTTACCCTGGTTCTGAGAAGTCGAAGAACAACGATAAAATATAACTTCTTCAGTAACTCAGTTGTTGAACAGAATACCTACTTAAGGTAAAAGACTGGAGCTCCCCCCCCGCCCCCCGCCCCCAAATATCAACTTCTTTGCCCCAAAGAAAATCAAACCTGCTTCAGTTGGCAGTTCTGTACACACTTGAGAGCGGAATCTGATTAAATTGAGAACTGCAGTATGCAGACCCTTTTTTGTGGGAGCAATCCTAAGCAGTTCTACTCAGACATAAATCTCAAGTTATTGAATGGAGCTTACTTGAAGGAAAGTCCCCTCAGGATTGCAGTCTGTGCCATAAACCTTGCTTGTCTGATCAGTGTGTTGAGTAGTGGGTTTTAGGATAAGGGGACATGTGGTAGGATTTCTCACTTGCATTTGGATATGCATAGTGCTGTTGCAAACACAGTAGGGAAAGGACAGATCGCATTAGGTTGGCACCCGTATAGGGGCTAGTCTTCCTCTTTTGTACAAATGGAGAAATGCTTCCAGAATACCTTTAATACTTGTCTTCTGCATTGTTGCAGGGAGGAGGATGGGAACGAAACCAGAATCAGTTGACTCCAACCTAGCACTGATTTTTTATCTCATTCATCTCCCTCTCCCCATGTAAGGAGGCATACGCACATACAGCCCCCCAATGTTTCACAGTGTTTTGCCCCAGTTTCTGCATGAGGTGAACTTGTTTGGATTTTGTCTTGGATTTTGTGATGCTAGTGATACTGTGCAGATGTACAACTTTGTTGATGTATATTTTTCTGTGCAGTTCATTTTAAGAAACTAACTAGAGCTTTAAGTTTTTAAAGGTAGGATTTGAGAAAAATATCTGTTCTAGCTAAGGCTGAAGCTGTAACCGTTGGTAATGGGAAACAAGGAGTGCTGTGATGAAGGCTTAACAGAGTTCATTTCATCCCGCCCCCCACCCCCATTTATGCTGAGGGAGATACTGCATGGAAGCTATATTTAATTTGGAAATTTGGCTATTTTAGTAATGTGATGATTTTCCAGAGCTGTAACTGCAGCTGGAGCCTGTTTCCTCTTGCAGAAAAGGGAGTGTGGGAGCACTGATTGCATTGCCTGTTCTTGATTTATATCCTCCTTTACATATTGATCTTGAAGTGTCGAACCACTGGATCCTGAATGTATGGCATCAGTAGGTTAGCTACCCTTTGACTTGGGGATGCAACTCTAGTCAATGACAAGGTTTGCTGACCTACATAAACCTGGAGCCTGAAACCTTCATAACATTGTAGTGGTAATTCTGGCTGGCTGAAATTTGGGAATCTCAGTGTGACAGAAGTGTGACTCACAATGCTGTCTCACACAGGTTTCTATCTATATTCCGACCTGTGGGATTACTTTGTACATGTACTATCAGGTCTCTGTATCACTGGCACCAGGGCTCCATTGCTGTTCTGTTTTTAAAACTGGACAGCTGATGCCTAGAGGGTAAACCCTTTAATGAAGCCCTTGTGAAAAAGATTGCTAGGACAATATGAGCTACCGTGCAATGCCACCTTCATAGGAGCTCTGTAACAGAAATGGGAATTGGGTAGGATTCTTCAAGACTCCAGCCATGTGCCCTAACCACTTGTTCTGATCGCACAGAGTGCCCTGCCCTATGTGTCATGTATTTATGTAGATTATTGTGTTAACTATAATACAAGAACTGACTGAAATCGTAGAGGATTCTTCACTTTGGTGAAAAGCTTATGACCACAGATCATGAACTGCTAAAGTAGAAATTTAAGTCTTGAGGAACTAGAGTTCACTATTGGCTTTTAATTAAGTAATAACAAGATACTGTGTCTGCACAGTGTCGGCCAGCAGAGTGGTACCAAGTTGTCAGAGGCCTGCTAGGATCTAGCCTGCAGGAAGAGGTAGACTGCTCAGTGGCCTGCTGTGACTGTTTTGCTCAGCAGTTTTCAGATAAAATCTCTTGCAGCCCTTCCACCTTGGACTTCACATTGTAGTGACAAGTTCAGATGGTGGTGCCACAATGCCTACATGTCCAAGTGTTTGCGATACTTTTCATTCATTCAGTCCGAGGATGCCAACAGGATCCTTGGAAGTTTGAGGACTATCAGCTGTTTGCATGACCTTTGCCCTTCCTAGTTACTTAAATCTTGGGGGGGGGGGGGGAGCTGATGGGGTTTGAAAGCTACTGGTCATCCCAGCATTGAAACAGCATACTCTTGACCTAGGAGATCTCAATAAATGTCAACCAGTCTCAGATGTTCCATTCTTGAGCAGGGTGATTGAACAGTGATGGCTAGACAACTGCAAGCTTTCTAGGATGAGGCAAATTATTTAGATCCATTCAAATCTGGGTTTAGGCCCAATTATAGGACTGAAACAGTCTTGGTTGCTGTGGTGGATGATGGACAGCAGGAGTGCAACTCTGTTGATTCTCCTAGACCTCTCAGTAGCTTTCAGTACAAACAGTCATGGTATCCTTCTGGATCGCTTGTCTGGGCTGAGATTGGGAGGTACTGTTCTGCGGTGGTTCCTGTCCTACCTGGAGGGTAGGTTTCCGATGCACTTGGCCTTTGGCCTTTGGTTTCCTACAAGATTACATTTGTCCCTTATGCTCTTTAACATCTACATAAAACAGATGGGTAAGGTCATCCAAAGATTTGGGCAGGGTTTTCTTGAATATGTGGATGACACTCAGTTCTATCTTATGCTTCCAGCTGATCCCAGGGAGGCTGTAGAAATCCTGAACCAGTGCCTGGAGGCAGTGTTGGTGGATGTGGGCTAATAAACTGAAGCTTAATCCCAATAGGATGGAAGAGCCACTGGTAGGCAGAAGGTCTGACTCAGGATTTGAAGTGCCACCCATTCTGGATGAGGTTGTACTCCCCTTGAACCTGAGGGGTAGTCTTGGTTCCAAGTCTACTTCTACATGAGTAGGTGACAGCTGTGGCCAGGAGTGCTTTTTACTAGTTGATTAGCCAGCTGTGGCCAGTCCTGGGTTGCATGCCTTGGCTACATTTAGATTGGATTGCTGCAATATGATCTTGAGAAGTGTTCAGAAACGTCAATTGGTACAGAATGCTGCAGCCAGGATGTTGGCTGGAGTGAGTTATAGGGACCATATCACTCCAGGCTTGGCCTATCTATGCTGGCTCCCAGTTTGCTTTCAGGCACAATTCAAGGTGCTGGTCTTGACCTGCAAAGCCCTATGCAATTTGGGACTAACATACTGCCCAAGCCCTTACGAACCTGCCCAACTACAGTGATCGTCTTTGGAGGCCCTGATTTGGGTGCATCCACCTTCTGAGATTAAGTGAGCGACAACCTGGGAGAGGGCTTCTCAGTGGTGGCACCAAAGCTCTGGAATTCCCTCCCTAGGAAGATTGGTTTGTCATCTTCTGTTGCCATCTTTTGCCAGCAGGTGAAAACTTCTTTGTTTTGTTTGGCTTTCCATCAGTGATCCCGCCTTCCTGACCTATATTTTAATTGCTGTTTTATGTGTTAGTACGTGTTTACATGCTTTTTAAAATTGTCTAGTGGTGTGTGTTTGTGGGGGGTTATCATGTATCTTTTAAATTGTTAGGTTCCCTGGTGGCCCTTGTGAAGGCAGAAAGATGGGATATAAATTTTGCAACAAATTAAGTAAATTAATAAGGTAGTCACCTGCTTTTAGTCTGAACTATAGTTCTTAGCTTGTACTGTTGCTATGGCTTTTTTTTGCTAATGCAATAAAGATTTTATTATTATATTATAAGGTAGTCAATGAATATTTAAGGAATGTATCTGCTCCATTTAATTGGCGTGAATACTGGCCTTTTATAGATGTTGACAATAGATGTCGCCTGTTCAGGAGAATAATTTTCAGGTGATTTAGAAAAAATCTTAATTCGTATAGTTTTAACTGTTCAGCTAGAACTTGGGCATTTAAAGAATTCCCAGCTTTAGAAAACAGAGCTTATCCATTATAAAGAGTTGGTGTATTTTTTTAAAACCCAATATCCTTTTCTGCTTAAGGGAAAATGTGTCTGCTCTGTTGTTATTGTGTGTCCTCAATTAAAATATTTTAAAAACTATTTGCTGGAGCCTTATGGCAGGTTTTACATGATAGATTCTGGGTTTTTTTTTGTAAGGATACCAGCTTAGGCTGGTGTAGAGAGCATCTCTCTTCGTGAGCTCATGTCCTGCTGTTTCTTGCCTCAGCCTTCTCAATCCAAATTCATAGTTGTTGGCTTCTTTGTTCATCATTGCAAAGAGATTGCTCTGGCTGGACACACTGCATTGAATAGAGCGTCCCTCTTGCCTCTTCCATTAGCATAGTTCCACTGCCAGATGCAGGAAGAGAAATATTGTTCCCTTCTCTGTCCTCACTGCAGCTCACTGACTCTCATATCTGATACTTTGCGAAGGCCCCTGTGATCTAGGGAATCTGCTTTCCTGGGGTCAGAAGGGACTGCTAGAGGGAGGAGAAAGCAGGAAAGATCTAGACCAGGGGTGGGCAAATAGCGGCCCGGGGGCCACATGCGGCCCGCCACAGAGTTTTTTGCGGCCCGCCAAGACAGTCGGCCACGTGGTGTGATAGGGTACATTTGTCTCATTAAACTGATTCTAAAATTAAATATGTTTGCAGCTATAGATGATATAAAATTAGCACAATAAATAAATTGAATAAAACTACCACTATTTTATTTAATTTATACTTATTGATTTTTATGATACAATTTATACCTTTTCTGAAATGCAAAGTTAACTAATGAATGCAATCATTTTAAAAGGTGCGTCCCTCCGCTAACCTCCGCTCCCACAAAATGGCCCCCGAGTCAAAACAATTGCCCACCCCTGATCTAGACCCACCAGTGCCGTCTGCTGACAGGTTGCTGGATCCCACTTCTTCTCTTTTTCCTGAATGATTCAGGGGTGGAACTCTGCTTTCTGGCCAGTGTCATCTGTTCTGTTGTATTGGTGAGCTGTAATGTGGGCTAGGTCAGATTACATGCCTGTCTGTTGGAATGTTGTCATTTTCCATATATGGGGTGCATTTGTATGGGAATCTCTGCTGCCACAGGCTCTGCCCCAAAATGCATCAAGTGGTGGGATGTAAGTACACCAAAAGCAATGAGAATAGCAGAGACTTAAGCTTGTAGGGAAGGGTCACGGGAAACGTTTTTTTCCTTTATGCATTTTTTTATTCTGTTCCCTTGGGATTGTAGTAATACTAGTGATGGGGTTCTGAACTTTTACAAGGGCACCATAAGCAATTTGGCACGATGGAAGTACAGGGGAATTTCCTGCCTTAGTGACTTCCTCAGCAACCTGCTTTCCCTAGTCCATGCCCTTAGGGCGTAGAAACAACGCATGGAATTGTATTGCATCTTGACATAAGTAGGCTGTCTGTAATCTTGCTGCTTAACAGCTGGATGCCTTGAAAAACATATGCTTTAATGCCGGAATAATGCCTTCTGCTTAGGGCAGTCGTAGCTGTGGGAACTGGGTGACTTTTAGAATAAAAGCTTCTCTATAATGTCTGTTGGGAGGTCAGGGGCTGATGCTAAATGCTGGATTGGTTGTAGCATGACAAAAGATGTCTTCTGGTTGGTAGTTCACAACTCAGTTTGAGTGGGTGCTGTGGCTTTGTTTGAGATAGGACAGTTTGCTGAGCTTCAAGCAGCTGTAATTGAAAGCAGCCTTTTTAGCAGATTTAGGATGTGGGCACTAGTCTGGAATACAAACCTACTCGCCATATATTTAAATTGAGGACTTAGTTCCAAGAGTAGCAACAGAAGGCTTTTGGAAAGGGCAATTTTTGCAGGGATGGTAAACATCTGAGAGTTAGTGAAACCCCTGGCTTCTCATTAGATGAGAAGATTATAGGTGTTTTCAGGATGAAGTTACATGCTTGTGAGATGCCATTACGTATTGATTTAGTCCAATCCATGACAGTCCTCCTTTGTTTATAAAGAGAGCGCAATTTTAATCTAGCCTTCCAAAAAAGGCAGCCCTTAACTAGTGAGAAATGTGTTTATAGGAGCTTCATATAACCATTGTTATTACTTCCGATTGTTCTGAAATGGATGTAAATGGGATGGGTAAAGGATCCCCCTCCCTGCTTTCTTCCTGGCATCTTGGAGTTGGATATTCAAGTTGTTTCAAACTTACTGGGCTGTGTAGATTCCACAGCAATTCTAACAATTCAAGCAAATATTAACATCTTCTTCCCTATGCTCTAGCCTCCCCCCCCCCCTTTTCTCCTGGAGCCCTGGAAACAGCGCAGAGGAAAAATATTTTAGTGTGGTTATCTATTCTGTGCTGCTGATTTTGCTGGTGTCTTGAGGTGTCATTTGAGCCCAGTTTTAATCAGCACTGGCCAAAGACAACTGGGTGCGGTGCCTCAGGTGGAAAATTCAAATAATGGCCATTTCCCATAGCAAAAATAAATGATCCATTTGTCATCTTTGTTTCTCACAATCTGCCACCTGAGGCCTACATTGAGTTGTTCTCCCAGGCAGCTTTATAAAAAGCATTCCAGACTGGAATTTAGGGGTGACCTTACCCAAGGCTAGGACACACTTTTATCAGGGATGGTAATGGTCAGGTATAATGTTGTTGATTGATGGGTGAAGAGAATGGGGAAATCTGTATGCAGGAAGGAGTTTGCAGTCCTGTAGGCCAGTTGCTAAGCTGTGTCTGTGTGGTTCCTTTTAGAATGTCAGTGGCCTGTTCTGGGGTATTCAAAAACACATGGGAAATTGTTGTGCAGTAACGTGCTTACTTGTGACATGCATATGCAAGTCCCTGGGTGTGCGTTCAGACGCGCTGTTAGATCCGGCTTCAACACACTATGAAAACTGATCAAATGTGCACGTTCAGACAGCAGCAGCTGCCTCCCGTCCCCAGCCGTTGTTTACCGTAGCAAATTCCGGAGCAAAGCGTAGTATTTTGATACCAGGTCCTTAAGTGGTGTTTTCTGTGCTCTCCCGGTTGAAAGCGCAGTTTCCCCTGTGTGATAGCTCCACCTTCGTCGAGCCACTTCTGAGTCTTTAAACCCCTTGCCGCCGCGGAAGCCTCTGGTTTCCACTTTTCACCTGCCATTTTTATTTTTGCGTTGGCAATATACGCATAAGCGCTGCTCCGCCCACACGTTTGTAAAAATTTTTTAAAATAGCCACTAGTTTTGAGGTCGGGATCCCAAAGAGGCCAGTTTCAGGCGAAAATTTTAAAGGGACATGTTCTGTCAGGGCGGTGAAATCATGGTGCTTGTGGAACTGTGGCAGGATTTGCTCTACTGCTTTTGCACATGCGCATGGTTTTTCCCCCCAGATCTCCAGATAAGTGCCTATTCACATGCGCAAAGTTAGAAAAAAACAACAACAAACCGGCATACACTTCCGTGTGATCGCAATTGTCCGGAGTAAAAGAAAGCCACATTGAAGCAGGGCGATTTGAGCCAACTCAAGCACGCCGTCTGAACGCACCCCCTGAGCTCTCAGTCCACTGTTAATTGTAGGCCTGCACAGCATTCTTATGGACTTTTCTGATGATTTCTGCGAGCAGTGAATGGACTATGATACCAGTTATGTGAGATATAACAGTATATTAGGTAACCAGTGGGAAGATGGGAACAGATACCTACAATAAGGGGTCAGAGACCCATTTTCTGAGGTTGCCACCTCCAGTCGGGAGGTTAACACAGGACATAAAGACACTCTCTCACACACAAAGCCATGAGACTAGGGACATATACCAACAACTCCATGAAGGTACAAACTCCATGCATGCACACAGGCTTACACCCCCTCCTGCAAGTCACCCTCACCATTTGGTACATTAAAGGACTTCACACAAGGGTGCGAAGACAGCAGGGTGCTTCCTGAGAACCGGTTCTGCTGCCCAGGACTCCTTGTCATCCAGAAGACAGATGCAGCTGACGTCAACATCCTATCCTGACCATCAGGTAGATCTGAGAATGGACCATCTATAGGCTCTTTTAGGATGGCCTCATATCGTGCCATCCTCCCAGGTACCACCTCCCAATAAATACTGCTCCCCAAGAGATACAGTTAGTTCCTTTTCCTATCCCTTGCTTGATCTTCCTCCCTCCCTCACGGATCCTTGGGTGCACCACTGGGATCTGCCACGTGATTTTCTGCTGGTTCAGAGCCACGATCCTTTGTCCTCTGCCCGGAAACTTCTCCCCTTCTTTTTCCAGCCGGATCCACTGATTCATATAGAGGTAAGTATCACCCTCGACGGATACCATCAAATCTCCTGCTCATGCAAACGTCTCTGTATTTCTACCTAATTTCCTAGATCTGTATAATCATATGAATGACAGTGTAACATTGTTTATAGACCTTTTATTACATCTTTAGTAAACAATTTATCTTTTATACTTTTAACTTGAGTCTTGTGTCAGTTTCTGGGAAGTCTCAGTGAAGTGCCGCCTCTGTATACATAGGCAAGATCCCGATAAGCTGGCTGCATATTGCTAAGAGCTAATATTTCCCCAAATATTAATAAGTAAAAGAGCAGTCAGGCCAACATACAGACTCCTTGCAACTTTCTACTTGCATACAGTTTCCTGTTAAAGATTCTCTCAGTTCTGACAAGGCCATTTTGTTTTGATCTGTTGGACTACTTTAGTGGTGAACTATATATACAATAGTACATTCAGTTGTATTCCATAAATAATACCACAGTGATCTAACTTGGATGTGATCAGATAATGGATCACAGTGGCCAGATCATGCTTTTCAAGAAACAGTTGCACCTGGCAAACTAGCCAGAGCTAATAAAAAGCACTACATACCAAGGAGGAGATCTGAGCCTCCAGCCATAGACCAGAATCCAGTAGCATCTCTATGCTATGAACCTGCTCCTTCAGTGGACCACAATCCCCTCCAGGACAGGATGACTCCACAGCCCCCAAGCTGCTTCTTCATTGACCAGTTCTTCTCTGAACTGAGCTTCAGTTGATCGGTCTTCATTATTCTGTTGCCTTCTTTAGGCTACCTTTTCAGGATTTCCACAGACCCCCACCTAGTTTAGCTTTTAAGAAGAAATAGGGCTGGGTGTTGTCTGTGTATTGCTGATACCAGACTCCAAATCCCTGGATAACCCATCCCAGTGGTTTCATGTAGATATTAAATAGCATAGGGGACAAGATGGAATCTTGCAGGACCCAGTAGTTTAAATGCCACAGGGCTGAGGGGCAGTCCTTCAGACCACCTTCTGGAATCAGCTGGTCAAGACAGAGCAGAACCAAGCATGGTACTCACCACTCCGAACCTAGCCAGCCTCTCCAGAAGAATACCATGGACAGCGATATCAAAAACTGAGAGGTTCAGGAGAATCAACTCTTCCCTGTCTGCTGGTAATGAAGGCTGTTTCCATCTCAAAGCCAGGCGTGAATCCAGATTGAAATAAGTCTAGGTAACTGTTTTTCTTCAAGATCACTTGAAGCTTTGTAGCTACTACCTCCTTGAGCACCTTACCCCAGAACAGGCTATTAGCCTTTGGGGGTAGTTGGGTGATCTCCACATTTGGGTCCAGGGATGTCTACTTCAGGAGGGATCTCAAAGCCACCTATTAGCAGTTGGAACGACACCCTTCAATGGGGAGTCATTTGTTGCCTCTTTGACTCAGTCAACCAACCGAGCCTAGCATAATACTACTAGCATGAGAGCAAGGGGCAAGACCTGATGTGGGGGGGGGGGGCTGCACACTTTAAAGTGTCTTGTCCACTTCATTAGGCCTCACCAAGTGAAAGTCATCCATGCAACTAAGTCCAGATTGTGCTGCAGTAACATCCTGAAACTGGAGCAGTCCAACAAGGCAAATGTGAGCAGTTTTATATGCAAAAATGCATTGCAAAGGAATCACAAAGGGCTTGTACATTTTCTGGGTCATTTTCTGGGGCTCGAGAGCCCTTTCAGAACCCGGAAAAGCTCCACTGGATGGCATTGTACAAATGCAATAGTTGCAAAGAAGTGAACTTGCTTCATTGGCATAGTAGGCCCATTAATGGGCTGTCACCTGTAGTCAGTTGCATTCACTTCAAGTTTTTCTCAGTTTGCTCTCTGTCTGTCCAACCATTTTATCCGTTGAAGCTCCTCTGCCAACCAAGGGGCATTCCAGACTCCATGGAAAGAAAAAGGATGTTCAGGGGGAATTGTGTCCAAAGCTGAGTCTGCTCTATATTTCACAGGTCGACCAAGGCTGCAGCAGGAGCACCAGCTTTGCTGAGTGGAAAATTCACAAGAGACATCAAGGAGTAATCTGGATCCATTTGCCTTCTAGGGCTGACCATCCTAATTGCCCCCCCAAACCCGTACCAGGGTACTGAGTATGTATTAGTCTAAATCTCACTGGATAAATGGTCTGTCAATAAGAGTGGAAAATTCCCCCATTACCAGACCATCCCTAGAGAAGACCTAATCAAATGTATGACCCACTGCATGCATAGATCCCAGAATGTTTTGGGACAGCCCCATGATTGTGTGGCAGCCATGGCAGAATCCCTATTCTGTCCTAAGTCCCCAGCATCAGGTAATAACACTCAGAATTGGGGCTTTGGTTAAAAAAAAGGCATCTGTTGAGAGCCACAGAAGCGCAGTAGACCATGGCCACCACCCTTCCCCAGTATTTTAGTAGTGGCACCTCTTAGCCCTCCTCCAAAGTGCAACCTAGGCATATGGTAATGTATACACAACCGGTGGAAGCCTGTTGCTGATGGTAGATTAGTGGGTTCTAATAATCTATCTAGAAGGCTTGGTTGCCTGTCAACTACCAGATGAACATGCTCACTTCTGGCACTCTGTAGTCAGCTGACAGTCTTCTGGTCTGTAACCACCATTCTTTTTATGATTGTGTACTGGCTATCCAGGTGGGGGAGAGCAGGGGCAGCTGGGCTGTAATACCAGTCAGGATGCCTTCTGTTCCAGTGCATCCTAGGGCATAAGCCACAGGCTGAGCCAAAAGGCCAAGAGCCCTTTGGCTGACACCCTTGGCAGACTGGCTTGTCTAAAAACAATACCTGTTTAAAAAGGGAAGACAGTCATTCCCAGCTGATCTCAGCTGGGCCAGGTGTTCTCACTTGGCAGCCCTCCCCTTGTGTCCTTGGAAACCTGTTTTGTTTAAAAGCTCTACCTGTTAAAAATTACCACAAGCTTGCATGCTAGAATCTGTCAGTCTATATTTATTCTTGCCAAATACAGATAAAACAAGTTTGCTCCCTCTAAATTTACAGAAGGTTTTAATATTAAGAATAACTGAAACGAACCAACATTAAGACACTGAACTGTGCATAGGTCAGTCTTAAAGAGTGTTACAGAAGGTGATCTGTTCGTACAGTTCATTTAAGCTTTGAATGGATGCTTGGGCAGAAGCTTATGATAGGCTGAAGCCCAGTTCTCTAGCCTTGTTCTCCAGGTGGTTATCTGCTCCTACATCAAATGTGACAGATTATTGGATTCTGTAATGAAGTATTGTCATTTAGTTGTGCAGAGACTTTGCAGGTATGAAGCATGTGCTCAGATGGGATGAGATCATCGTTTAATGAAATAGGGCTGAGGAATGAATACCCTTCCTTAAGAGGTGCAAATATGAAATGTGCACATAGTTTCATTTCTGCTTTTTCTTAAATGTGAAACTGGACATAAATTTATTATAGCTTGATTAAAATTTGGCCACTTGGTTGCTTCTGGAAATCAGGTTTCACTGATCACCAATTGGCCATCACTGTCTCAGAGTGAACCTTTCTTCTTTTTTTAACAGAAGAGACATGAGAATTAAAAATTCCCTGAAAGGAGAATTGTCATTCACTGAAAATATTTTTGGTTCAGCATGGGGAGACCCAGGTCTAGTTTGTACAGGACATTGTTAAGGCAGTTGGGTAGCTTCTACTCTCCAGCAGAGTGTTGGGAAGTTCCCAGCTGAAGATCTGAGAAATGCAGTATGCATGTTATCTTGTCTGCTGTTATCTCTGTATCTGGTCATTTGTTTTAGCAAGGCTGAGAACTATTGTAGGACCAAATGATGTCATTGGAACCAAGCTTTTGAAAACAGCAGGCATTTGAGGGTATAAATATTATCTTGCATCCTGGGAGGGAAATAAAAATACATTTGATAAAAATGCCTTTTAGCAGCTTTTCCTACAAAGCAGAAGGTAGAAAGAAAGAATATTCTTGTTATATCTACTCATGAATGCTATGAGCCTCTGCTGCAGCCTCAGCTGCACATGTTCTGAGAGCAGGAGTTCCTGCCAGCATGGGCTTGTGCTTGAAATTCCTGTTTTCAATGTGCTTTGTCACCACTGTGAGTTGATTGTGTAGGCAGGGTTGGGAAATCATCTGGCGCCCTACTGTTGATACTGAATACACGGATGTCAGAGTCTGACTGAAGAGACAGGATTCTCAAACACAAGGATGGAGGGCCAGGGTCAGCACAGAAATATGATTCAGTGCTTTCTACCTGAGCAAATATACGTACAGGCCTAAACTGAACAATACAGTGGAGTTCCAATCTCTGCAAATAATCAGAAGTGACTGGTTGGGTCAGATAACTGTAATAATTCATGCCCTGTGGGGGGGAAAATTGCACTTAAGCCAAAAAGCAGGTAGGCGAACAAAAATTGCTTTAATAAATTAGACCAAAGGTCTGTCTGTCCAGGCATTCTTTTTCCAGCAGTGATCAGCCTGTAGCCCCAATAAATTTGTCAGTGGAATATGCAAGGAGATAACCAACTCCTCTTCTTTGCCCCCAGTATCTGGTAATTCAAAGTTAGAAGGAGTTGAGTTATAATGTGATCTGGAAAAGGCATTTTGTATTTTCCTCTGTTGTGGCCTTGCGATCACCTAAAATTGTACCTTCGTTATTGCGTAGACCATAACCTGGTTGATGAATTGCTGATTTGCATGCTGGCTCGATGGTAACTTGGTGTTTTGTTTTCAAACTCCTTCTTATAGATTCTTAAACTCTTTTATTTTCAAACCACAGTGGACTGCTATTCTTAATAAGCCTTTTATGATCTTTCCTGGGCAGCTAACAGTCAGTTTAAACTGCATTTGTGTGAGATTAGGGTTATCTTTGTCCCAGTGTCTTATCACTTTTTACTTTGACTGAATCTTGTTTGTAATTTTTTTTGCCCACTTAACCTAGTTTGGAGAATTTTTTTTTGGATTTCCAGAGATGTTAATGCTTAATTTCCTTCTTTGTGACATTTCCTGTTCTAAAAAGTTATAACCCATGTGACAATCTCAGTTTCTTAGCCCTTGGTTCCCCTGTTTCCTTTGGAAACTTTGCAGACGATTTTGTCAAAAGTATTTTGGAAAATCCAAGTATGTAGTTAATATTGGATCATCCTTTGCTATATCCTTACTGATTCTTTAAAAAAATTCCTAAAGATTGGTGAGACAGACTTGCAGAAGTCATATGAATTCTTTGTTAACATGATTTGTTCTTCTGTGTGTCTTAACATTTCTAGCAGTAGTGCTTTCTTCCAGTTACCCAAGACAATCAGGTTAGTGAGTCTATAATGTTCCTGAATTTCTATTCGATCCTTCAAAAAAGAAACCCATTGTTGCACTAGATACTCTTAGTAATGTAATAAGAAGGCTAAAGATCCATAATTTGACATTTGTGTGCAATTTGAGGAGTTGCTGTGTGGCTCAGTGGGAGGTGCCTCTGCTTGGCATGCATAAGGTCCTGGGTTCAATCCCTGGCATCTCCAGTTAAAATGACTCAGCAGCAGAGGACACCCTCTTGGTGAGACCCTGGAAAACCACTGCCCGTCTTGAGTAGACAATGCTATGATGGACCAAGAGTCTGATTCAGTATAAGGCAGCTTCATGTGTTCATGCATTTATTTATTTACTTCATATATATGCTGCCTTCCCCCGCCAGTAGGGACCCAAACCAGCATATTTGTGCTCATCTCAGTTTTTTCATGACAGCAGCCTTATGAGGTAGCTTAAGAGGGCCCAAGGTCATCTGGCAAGTTTCCGTGGCAGAGTTGGGATTTGAACCTGGGTCTCCCATATCCTAGTCTGACACTGTAACCACTGCCCCAGATGATCTTTACTAGTTCATCCTTCGTGTACAGACACAAATATTAGAGTTTATGCATGCAAGGCGAGTGGGCATCAACGTGGCAAATGAGGTTTAATGTGGCCAAGTGCAAAGTGATGCACATTGAGCCAAAAATCCTAACTATAAATACACGTTGATGGGGTCCGAACTGGCGGAGACTGACCAAGAGAGAGATCTTGGAGTCGTAGTAGATAACTCAATGAAACTGTCGAGACAGTGTTCGACTGCAATGAAAAAGGCCAACGCTATGCTGGGGGTTATTAGAAATGGAATAGAAAACAAATCAGCCAGTATCATAATGCCCCTGTATAAATCAATGGTGTGACCTCATTTGGAGTACTGTGTACAGTTCTGGTCGCCACACCTCAAAAAAGATATTATAGCATTGGAAAAAGTGCAGAAAAGGGCAACTAGAATGAAGAAAGGTTGAAGCGCTGGGGGCTCTTTAGCTTGGAGAAACAATGGCTGAGGGGTGACATGATCAAGGTTTATAAGATTATGCATGGGATAGAGCAGGTAGAGAAAGAAGTCCTTTTCTCCCTTTTTCACAATACAAGAACTTGTGGGCACTCCATGAAATTGCTGAGCAGTTGGGTTAGAACAGATAAAAGGAAGTACTTCTTCACCCAAAGAGTGATTAACACGTGGAATTCACTGCCACAGGAGGTGGTGGCGGCTACAAGCATGGATGGCTTCAAGAGGGAATTAGATAAACATATGGAGCAGAGATCCATCATTGGCTATGAGCCACAAAGTATAGATAGGAACTCTCAGTCTGGGGCAAGTGATGCTCTGTATTCTTGGTGCTTGGGGGGGGGGGGCAACAGTGGGAGGGCTTCCTGCCCCCACTGCTGGACCTCCTGAGGGCACCTGGTGTTTTTGGCCACTGTGTGACAAAGTGTTGGACTGGATGGGCCACTGGCCTGATCCAACATTGGCTTCTCTTATGTTCTTAAGGCCCATGTGCACATGTGAAAGTCCAACATACTGGCCTCTGATGTTTGCTTAGGGCAATGGAGATTTTGCAAACTGTGCCCTGTCAACCAAATGCTCTCACTGCCATGTGAAATGACTGGAAAGTGAGCATTGTTTGCTACTGTAGCTGCTTGGTGTCCAGGTTTAGATAACATGGCGTAATGTGACTGGCAACAAAATGAGCATATATTTATCTAGGAAAGGATTTTAAAAGTTTGAGGACCTCTGCAACAAGCCCAGAAACATTACTAGAGTCCAGTGGCATCTTTAAGTCCAACAATGTTTTATTCGAGGTGTGAGCTTTCACGTACACGTGTTGATGTTGGAATTTTGGATATAGACACAAGTAGATGGTTAGAAGAAACAATAGTCTACAGCATTGGTCTGAACTACCTGTGTGGGTGAGGAATCGGGAATAGCCGTAGGCTTGTTATGTGTATTGCGGGAATTATTTTAGAAACAAACACACCACGACACATAATGGCCGGGTTTATTTTTGCAGATGCACATACCTTCGATATGGAGGTATATGACTCAAATTACTTAAAACAGGTGCTGGTTCATGGAATGAGGCACATGGAATAGGTGGGTTGATGCCACTTATTATACTGGCTACTTGTTTAAAGTTTTTGTGCAGTGGGTATGTTCAGATCAAACCTGAAGCAGTAGTGCATGGAATAGGTTCTTGCCTGGCCAGTGGTCAATTTTGGTTTTCTTCTCTGAGAACCTGCTGCATTTACTATGTAAAAAAACCCCTCTGAGATTGAAGGACTTGTAGTTCTCCTTGAAAAACCATATCCTGTGAAGGGCATTCTTTCAGGCAGTGCCTTCTCATTACCAGTGTGAATTTCTACAGTCTGTCATTGCAACAGTTCTAATTTAACATTGTTTAAGATAAAAATCATGTTGCCATTTTGCCTTGGGTATTTTTCTGTCTGTTCCAACCAATAGAATGTCTTGCAAAATTAACCTGCGTCTCAAAGGTTGTTTGTAGTTGCCATTCGAATGCAAAATCTTGAGGAGTTTTTAATGATTACTACTAGGGATTCTTGTTTCCACAGCTCTTCTAAACGCCATGACTTGCAAACAGTTGAAACTTAGTCTATAATAAGTGCTTTTTGGATACGTATTCTGTCCATTAATAGTAATTGTGTGGTTACTCAATTCGAGGAGTAACTTTCAGTTAATTGAACTTTTCAGAATGCAGCGAAATAGTGGCTCTAGGCACATGTGTGGTAAAGTGGTAACTGCTACTTCATCATGGTTGCAGCAGGCTTGGGCTGAGTTTCCCACAGTGGTACTGTTCAAAGCACACTTCTGTTTTCCCAAGCACCAGCCCTGGATTTACCTGGGGTTGTGTTTGCAGCCATGGGACTGGGAGCGAGTTGGGAGAAGGTTCTTGTTGGCTACAGGCTTGCTCAAGCTGGCCAGTTGACTTCTTGAGAGCAGGAGCAGGAAGGAGCAAACCTCCAGGTGGCCCTGGAGTCCAGTGGCTTCCCTCTGGTTCTCCCCTGTTTATTCCAGCATCTGCAGGGCTCACCCTCTGTTGCTTTGGCTCTGCTCGTGTCCCACTGACTGAAATAGTAAGTTTCGTGGCGGGGAGACAAATAATTGACTGCATCTGACATTTGCCAGCTCTTGTGTCATATAACACAAAAATAGAACAGCAAGTTCACTTCTGTGGAAGGTGGAAGACAAGGGCACAGATGAATTTAAGAATCACTTCTGAGCTGAATATCTGTGGCTGAACTGGGAATATAAAATCAGAGCATTTTGATTGGGTTGGGTGGGATGGAGTGTTTCCACGGACTGAAGGATTTATGTCTGTATTGTGCAATTTTCTGGCCTCCCACCTCTGCCTGCAGCCAAAAATGCCACAGGAAATGTTATTCTTGGGTGTTCCTTGTCCTTCAGAGCAACATGTGGGGGGCGTTTTGGACTGTAGTGGGGATGCAAGACAGTTGTGCTCTGTAGATGGAAATGCTTCGTCAACAAAAATGGGCTGTTGAATCCAAGCTGCTATCTTGTATCCTGCTCCTAAACCTTCTCAGTGGCATATGTTCATAATGTTGGCATGGTATTATTTTATGCCCTTGTATGCCAACATAGAAAGTGTAGGAAATGAGCCATTTGGTGGTGTTTGGATAATGAGAGAAGCTGGAGATTGTCATGAAAAGTTTTTGGAAGTTATATGTTAAGGGCAAACAAAGTGAGCCCTGGGTAAAAAAGGTAAAGGTTTCCCTTGCTCGAAAGCCAATCGAATCTGACTCTAGGGGGTGATGCTCATCTCCGTTTCCAAGCCAAAGAGCCAGCACTGTCCAAAGATGTTTCTGTGCTCATGTGGCCGGCATAACTAAACACCAAGGCGCACAGAACGCTCTTGCCTTCCCTCCGAAGCAGTACCTATTTGTCTACTTGCAATTTCTTGCTTTCAGACTGATAGGCTGGCAGAAGCTGAGGCCAGAGACGGGAGCTCACTCTGTCATGAGGCACTAGGGTCTCAAACTGCCAAACTACTGATCTTTCAGTTTGCAGTTCAGTGTCTTAACCACTGAGCCACAGTGCGCCAATAGTAACTTAATCTAAAGGCAATGGATCTTGAAGGCTTTTTTTTTTTGCCGTTTGAGGTTTTTAAGTAGAGTTTTGTATTCATGTGATCTCACATTTGCCCTTACCCCAAACAGGATTGCATCATATGGTTTATCTTACTGTCCAACTTATATAAGTTCTCTAACTTAACAAATTCCAGTCTATGCAATATTGATTTGCTTTAAATTTTCAGTGTTTCCAAAGTTAGCCTCTAAGCAGGAAGATATTAAATATGAATAAGTGTAGATTTTGCTGGGTTTGTAGCACAGTGGAAATTGTGCAGATGTGGTTGATATCAGGAATACATTTGGGATTCAGGAGAAGTGGAGGCTGTTTAAAATCATGATTTGGGGTTTCCAGGAACTAGCGCAAGGATGCATAGCAGTTGTACAGTTGTGGATAAGGACAAGGCATGTGAGTCGGATGCAAGTGATGTCACTAGGTATCTTGACTACACACACCTAGAAACTTTGAACTATAACAGGGGAAATGTTTGTCAAGCCTCTTACTGTTAAGTCCCACTTCAATATTCAGTGCTTGGCTAATTTGCAAAGTGAACAAACTCTAAGCAGTTGTGAAATGCCTGGTTAGATTTATATTTATGTATTTAAATGTGCATGTCTCACCATTTTCTATGGTTCAAGGAAGCTTACAAGTGCAAATTTAAAACATGTCGTTCCTTCCCCCCCAATGCCAGTAGCCTACAGTCTAGAGTATGATTTCTTGTCTCACTGCTGTTCCTCTTTGGTGTTCGGTGGAAGTAGAAAACGAGGAAGGCATGTGCTTGGGAATTGGAGTACGTGCTTGGGAATTGAAGAGTGTAGCAGGATTTTCTTGAAAGTTTTGGCCTGGCTCTGAGTTGCGTTCCAGTGGCTTTCACCTTACTGCCTGGAAGGTGCCAGGATTTGTTCCGTACATAGAGGCTAATGGCCACATTAGGTAGGTGCCCTGGTGCCTTGGACACATTAGGTAGGTGCCCTGGACACATGGAGAGTTTCCAGTAGCAATGTCAGTTTCCTGGGGCACGTGTGATCAGCATATTGGTGGTCATCAGCATTCCAAACTGTGAATGATTTCTCCTTTGGGCTTTATATATTTCTTTTTATATTTCTCTTTTGGGCATGGGGAGATAACACTGTAGTAGTAGTAGTAGTAGTAGTAGTGGTAGTAGTAGTAGTAGTGGTAATAATAATAATAATAATAATAATAAAGAAGAATCACCCCACCCCTGCTACTGCAGGGCTCTGGGCAATGTACAATCAGGGATAAAACAAGATAAAATTAATTAAAACATCAGTACAACATTAAAGACAATCAGATGTCAGATAACCAATCCTCATTCCAACTCCCATTGCCGGCTACTTCAGGGACAGCGGGGAGGAGGGCAAAATAGATGTAAACAACAGGGAACGGGAAGGGTGCCAGCCAAGATGGAACTGTCACTGTCCTCAACCAAAAGCCTGGTAGAACATCTCTCCCTTGCAGGCCCTGCAGAGTTGCATCGGATCCCATTGGGCCCTGTTGGAATATGGCAGAGAGTTCCGCCAGGTTGGGGCCAGGACCAAAAAGGCCCCAACCTGGTCGAGGACAGCCAGATGTCTTTAGGGCCGGGGATCACCAGTAGATTGTTGTCTAAGGAGCGCAAAGCTCTCCTGGGGGCATAACAGAGCTTGTGGACAGATCCCACAGGACAGATCCCACATCCATAATAACTACTCTCCAATGGCAACCCTTTGAGTCCTGTGTGTAAAGGACGATTTAAACCAATCTGTGAACATCACTTGGTTACCTACTTCTGCCTCCAAATGCCTCAGTAAGGAGCACTTCTTAACTACAAAGGCCTTACCTGTAAGTTGAATCTTGCTTTTGATCACACATAGTATTCCCACTTACTTTGTCCTCCTGTCTGCCCACTTCCCTTGCTCTCTCCCTTGTCTTTTTTCTTAACAGCTGCATTCTCTCAGTACTTAGCAGCAGAACCCCCAGTTTAACATTCAGAAACAGGCAGGTCAAAAAAACCCCACCTCTTTTGCAGTATTGTTTATTTTTTGATTGCAGTATTCTAATCTTTCTCAACTGCAAGAAAAGAACCTGCTGCTCATCCAGGTCCATTTCTCTCTGTGCACCAGCATCTCGGGAAGCTTAGTTTTGTAGTGTGCGCTCAGCCTACAGCAGCTCTTTTGAGTTGTCTTAGAAATGGAGGCATTAAAGTAGCCAGGGGAAAGGATTTGCTGGCTTCCCTAGTGACCCCAACCTGCATCGTTTCTTTATTTGGGGCGGGGGGGGGGGGAGCTTGTGTCTTGCATGGCAAACACACTGCATACAGAGGAATGAAATATACATAATGGTGTCTTGACTTGCTTAGAAAAAATGTATGAAATGCTGCCAGAGGCAGCTATGATTTAAAGCTGTCTGCCTCTTCACTCAAAATATTCCCCTAGCTAGTCTTCCCCGTGGTGTTCCAGATGCATATTTATAAGGGTAAATGCAGTGGAGAAGTGCTTAAGGGAAATTTTGATTGGGGGGAAACAGCTGGTAAGGGAAAAAATCTATACAGCTTCTCCCCCCCCCCCCCCGGCAACTCCAATTAAAACTGAGGCCACCCAAAGATGCTTTCTATTTTTCTAAAAACTTGGGGTTTTGTTGCATATTCTTTGAGGGTGGTGTGTAGTTTGCCCATTAGTGATGTCATTCATAAAGTGTTGCTTTGGAATTGAAAAGGATTCCCCAAGAAATTGGTCATGTTGTAGTGTTGGGTACAACAGTTCCTCTTCCCTGAAGGATTCACTGCATCTGATGCAGTGGGCTCAACCCCATGAAAGTTTATGCTACCGTAAAATAGTTAGTCTTTTAGATGCCATAGTACTCTTCGTTTGTCTCTTGTGCAACAGGCTAACCACTGCATAATCTTATCCGAAATGTACATTATGTTCTATAAATATAGACTCTCAAACGTTTCTTAGAAACCACTTTTTAAAGAATATTACTATGTATAGAAAGAACAGGACACTTGCATTCTGTTGTTCTTCCAGCTACCCTAACTTTGGTATAAGACGGGATATGTTCAGGTGCTAATGACAGGCTGATTCAAGCAACACTGCATTTCCCCCCATGCCCTAGTCTTGACCTTCTTTGCACATAAAATGCAACATGCAAAGGAAAGGAGGTAGTGGCTGGCATCAGATCTAAGATTTAAATCCACGTGCCATGTATATGTAATGTGTTACAGTAGAGAGCCAGTGTGGCTTAGTAGTTAAAGGTTTGGACTAGGATCTGGGTTCAAATCCTCACTCAAACTCAGGTTCAGATCCTCACTCTACCGTGGAAGCTTGCTGGGTGACCTTGGGCCAGTTGCAGACTCTCAGCCTAACTCTTGATGTTTTCTACTGCTACAGACAGCCTTACATGGCTACCCTACCTTGATCTAATATGTGGCCTGTTTTGTTTTGAATTCCTGACCAGACCCACCTAAGTTTTTCACCAGCTTTGTTTTTTTAACATAAAAAACAGTTTAACTCAGTGGTTGCTTGTGGTTGCTTGTAGATGTCATGATAAACTGCAGCAGACTACTCAGTGTACCTAGTGGAAGTAACAGACATTTGGGCGTAAACCATGTTGTGTTTGCTTAAAGAAACTAACTTGACATTTTAAAAAACGAAGTTGACTTTTCTTTAAATAACTTAGAATTTCATCACTAAAACATAATCACTAAAAATCATCTTTTTATCATCCCTGCTTCATGGCTGTATGTGTTGTTCCCTGTCTTCTAACTCCCCAGACAAAAAGGTACAACATGATGATGTCACAAAATAGATAAATGTGCCTCAGTGTTATAAGAAGTATGCCATTTTCAGCAGTAGCACTTGTCAGGCTTACAGTGTCTTTCCTTCCTGTGCTGATACCAAACTGTTCCATGCCAGCTATTTCTTTGGGCACTTGGATAATACAAGAGAGCTCCTCTGATCAAATACCCAAGGGAAGTTTTGATCATGGTGATAGATTGTCTGTCTGTATGATGAGGTCTTTCTACATTTGGCTTCCCCCCATCCTTCTTCTGTGAAGAGATAGGGCTTTCTCCTCCTGACTTGCCAAAAGCATTTGGCATTTGACCTGCACTTTGGAAACCTTCACCTCTGTTTAAGTGTTCGTTCTGGTTAAATAAGTAAATGAAAAGGGTTGCTACTCGTGCCTTCACAGGTCCCTGTTAATCCCTGCTGGATAATTGGGGGGGTGGAATGGAAGCAAGGCAGATGGTTCCCGATCAATGGCCCAATTTCTTATAACCCTCATCCTCAATTTCTTCTGAGTCAGAAGGCAGCATTTTCTCTGTTGGATGCCAGCACTGCTCAAAATGCTTTCCTAGCTGTGCGGTGTTTAAAAAAAAAAAAAAAGTGCCATCAGCCACCTGGAAAGAATTGCAAACTTCTGCATGTCAGCAGAGATTAGATCCACCAAGGTTTCTGCTGCTAAGTTTAAATGCACCAGCCTTGTGCCTTGTTCATAATCCCTTCATCTGGGGGAATTCACTGTGGCGTTTCAGCCGGCATTGAGAAAGCATCTACTCTACAGGAAAATGATCTTTATGCAGTTGCTGATTTCTCTGAAAAGCAGAGAGAGCGGTGTTGGTGAAATCCAGTCCTTTCTCCTCTATTCCCATGTTGTCCAAGATACATATTATTTATTATTATTTTATCTACAAAACGTATGCCCCATCTTTCAGCCTTCATCAGAACAACCGAGGCAGCTAACAGATTAAAAAAGTACATAGTAAAAACAATCTTAAAATAAATCAAACAAAAACATGTCATTAAAACATTAAAAACCAACCTAAAATGCACGTACAAAAAGATTAAAACATCAATTAAAACATAGGGCGCACAAAGGAAAAATCACTGAGGGAACACGAGACAGAACAATGTAAGTCTTCACCCACTAGTGGAAGATGGCAACAGAAGCAGGCGAGTCTCTCTGGGAAGAGAGTTCCAGAGTTTTGTTGCCACAACTGAGAAGGCCCTCCTTCAGATTGCCACCTGCCTAATCTCAGAAGTCGGGGGCACCCAAGGCAGGGCCTTGAAAAATGACTATAATGGTCAGCGAGGTTCGTAAGGGAGTAGGTGGTTCTTCAGGTGTGCTGGTCCCAAGCCATGTAGGGCTTTAAATGTCAACAGCAGCACCTTGAATTGTGCCCAGAAACAGATTGGGAGCCAGTGTAAATGGGCCAAGACTAGAGTGAGATGGTCCCTATGACTCTCTCCAGTCAACAGTAATCTAATACTAGATGTAACTAGGACTTGCTCCACATTGGCTAGATCTTTCTGTCAGGGAAAGGCCAAAGCTAGCTAACCAGTCAAAGCTGGTAAAAGGCACTCCTGGCACCAGCTGCCACCTGCTTATCCAGCAGTTAGACTTGGTCCAAGAGCACACCCAAACGATGAATCTGTCCTTTCAGTAGAAGTGCAACTTCATCCAGAATGGTTGACAGCTTGCTGGGATCAGATGGTTCCATGCACACTTTCATGCATCTGTCTGTTAAGTTCCATTTCAATTTGTCTGAGGAAGTATGCATGCACATGAAAGCTCACATCTTGAGTAAACCTTTGTTGGTCTTAAAGGTGCTGCTGGACTTGAAATTCGTTCTACTGCTTCAGACCGAGACGATTGCCTACCTAGATCTAACTTATTCTAGTGTTTCTGTTTTTTGATCCTGTGCCACCTTCCAAGCCTGTGTCACGTTGTGGTTGGGAGTTTGTACTAGGATCTAGTAGACACAAATTCAGATCCCCAGATAGCAGTGAAGCTCACTGGGTGACCTTGAGCCAGTCACACATTTTCAGCTGAGCCTACTTTACAGTGTTGTTGTGATGATAAAATGGGGAAGGGAGAACCATGTGTGCTGGTAAGCACTCCTTGGAGGAAAGGCATGATAAACGTTACAAGAAGATATATAATCATAGTAAAACATTTCTGCTTTAATAAATACACAAAGCATGTATGTTAAAACATAAAATATCATCCAGGCCAAAGTAAGAAAATATAGAGATAAAGATCATATAGTCCAAAACCTTTCAGCTAAATAGTCTTTTAAAATGGTATTGATTCATAAAAGTAGACACACACACACAGAGTAAAATATCCAGAGTATAAACACAACATATAGTTGGACTAAGCCCCTTCAATAATTCTTTACAGGCCTTGTTTTGGAAAACTATGGTACACTATTTCCGCTGCATAATATGTTTGCAAGGTCACTAAAAATCAAATGAAGTTGATAGTTGGTGGAGTATGTTTGCAAAAAGATAACTGCTGGCTTCATTTAAAACTAAGCAGTGGAATTAATGATAGAGTTATAGCCCTGTAGGCACTGAAGTTGCATACACATATCCTGTAAGTGCCATCAATCCAAAAGAACTGCATCCAAAACAAATGTAGTGAGTCTAATCATGGAGCCTCTTCTCCCAGCTCACCCAGTTCCTCCTCCTCCTCCTCTTTTGGCATAACGACTTGCCTTTTGGTCCCGACCTGCAGTTTAAGAACCTTTGGGTTTAACTCAGAAAGACAAATGGAAGCCATTCTCTTGCACCCCGCTTCCCAGCTTCTTTTGATGAACTGTAAAATTAGATGAAATGTTTTCTTTTTAAAAGTAACTGTAGGGCCTCGTGTGTATCCAGCCTGTTGGGTACACAGGATTCTTATGACAAACCATAACGCTGTTACCTGGCCTATATTTAAAACACGTAATAGTTGTAGGCAGAAGTGTATTCTGTGGTTCTGTGAATCTTTTTTCTGCTGAAGTCCTCCAAGTGGAGAAGAGACAATTGCCACCCCAGCAAGAATAACGAGACAGACAACAGTCTTGGAATTAAACAAGGGCCACTTTATTAATTTACAAAACATTGCAGCAACGGGATAACCAACCCAAGTAAGCCTGGAACAGGCAAGGCAGGCGTCATCCCTGACCTGCCTCCTTGCCCTTGTAGGGCGGGTCACCCCCAGCTCCGGTCTTGAGCCATCGATCTGGCTCGTGCCCGGCAGCCTGGCAAGCTGGTTGCCACCTAGGAGCGCCTACCCCTGAAGCCTTAAAACGCGCAGGGAGGCGCCGACCTAAGAGGTTCCCAGAGGCGATCATCATTCCCTACCCTGGGCCTTAAAAAACCCGAAGGCAGTTCCTGACAACCTCCTGTTCCCTAACGGGATATGCCATGAGGTGCTCACCAGTTCCGCTTACTTGCTTGCACAACCTGCCACAGCCAAGGTCAAGCCTCTGCTTTGGCCTTTGCTCCCCATTCAGGGACCAAGCACCGCCCGTATCCCTTGCTGCAAATCCCGTAAAAATATTTCATTGCCCTTCCCAGACAAATGCACCCCGTCCGGCCTGTACAGATCGGACAATTCCACCCGTACCTCGGGGTGCTGTAGAAAAACACCCAACCCAGATTCCACGGCCTTCCGCATTTGCCTGTTGACCTTTCGCCTGGCCCGGTCAATACACCTGGGGTCGCCCAAGTTCCTCCACGCCTTGCGAGGTAGGATGGCTGACCATACAATCTGCACGCGTGGCCACCTTGCTCTTATCCTCACAAGGTCAGCCTCCGCCTGTATCACAAGGGCCTTACCCTTCATCAGCCCCAAATCATTACCCCCCAAGTGTATCACCAAGACCTGAGGCGGAAGCCCTCTGTGTTCATCGAATAGCAGGGGAAGGAGGGCCGGCCACCCCATGCCTCTCCGTCCCAGCCACTCGACCACTGCCCGGTCACTAAGGCCCAGTTGAGACCCAATGGGTGTCCTTCGGGCCTGATGCGCCGCCCAAAAGATCATGCTATGGCCGCAAACCAGAACACGCCGTCTTGTCCCACCGTCAGCAGCCTCTGAAAAAGGAACTGGATTAAGTTGGCAGCGTCGTCTACCAATCCCGGCTTATCCCTACATCCCCTCGACCTACGTCTTACAAGCCCGAACATAGCCTCTATAACAGCGGGACCTCCACCGCCCAATCCTCTGAACCTCACCGTTGGGGTACCCCATTGCTGCCGCTGTGGATGCCGCCCCAATCCGAAAGGAGTGGGTACCAAACCTCACACCACCCAATCCCAAACGCTCCAGTGCCTTCCTTGTCACACTCCAAAATTGGAATCTGGTGAGAGGGGAACCATCCGCGTGCCGGAATAGGTACCCGTGGTCATCCCCCCGCAGTGCCACATAGTGGCGTAAAGCCAGCACTGGGCATAATTCAGCCTCAGAACAGCGGTCCAACTCAAACTCAGAACCCCTTCCGCGCTGATCGGTCTTGGATCGGCGCAGCCTAATTCTAACTTTTGAGTCCGGGAAAGAGATGTCCCGCCTCTCCAGGGCAGTGCCGGAGGCGTCCCGCCTAGAGCCGGCCACCAGCTCGCTGACTCGCAGCGCCCCAAAAAAGGCAACCAAAGATGCCGCCTGAAACAGGGCGGCCTCATATCCGTCACTGCAGGAGTCAACCCATTGTGCCCCGAGCCCCCGCAGCACATCCGGAGTCAGGGGCATCCTGGTGTCCGCCACCCTGCCATGTTCCCGCGACCAGCCCTCCAGCATCTGCCGAATCCGGAAATCGCCTGTTGCATCTCCAAACCCCGCCGCCTTACTGGCATAGGCCAGTGCAGACAGCTTGCCCCTGATGGTGTGTGCTGCCAGGCCCTCCCTTCTCATTGCTACACAAAACTGCATCAAATGTGCCACTGGTATGGGCCAGACTTGCTGCAGACCGACCCCCTCCCGGAAGGACAGGAACTGCTTACCCGCCCTCATGTAAGCTCTTCGCGTGGCCGGGGCAAGGGCCAAATGCATGGCCCTGTTGGCCTCAGCCCTCCAATCCTCCATACCTCCTCTGGCAGCCGCACTGGGAACTGGTCGGCTTCCGGAGCTAGCTGACGGAATCTCGTCATCTGTTTGCGAGAGAGAGCATCCGCAACCCCATTACTGACCCCTGGCACGTGCCTGGCCCTAAACATGATGTTATGATGCAAGCACTGCAGCGTAAAAGCCCGCACCAGAGCCATGACCCTGGGTGACCTTGACGTCAGGGAGTTGATCACGTGTACAGTGGACATGTTGTCGCACCAGAAGTGGACCGTTTGATTTGACAGTTCCCTTGCCCAAACCCATACAGCTGCCACAATTGGGAAAAATTCCAGGAAGGTCAAGTCCTTGACCCATCCTGCCTGGATCCAGTCCAGCGGCCAGTCACCAGCGCACCAATGGCCCCTAAAATATACACCAAACCCCGAGGAACCTGCGGCATCTGAAGCGACCTGGAGCTCAGCCTCCAGTAGGAGCTCCTCGCGCCAGAAGGAAACCCCGTTGTATGACCGCAAGAATTGCTGCCAGACAAGGAGGTCCTCCCGCATCCCCCTAGTCACCCTAGCTCTATGGTGTGGTAGGCGAAGGCCCGCCATTGATTCACAGAATCTCCTGACGAAAGCCCTCCCGGGTGCCACGACTCTACAAGCAAAGTTGAGATGGCCAACCAACCGTTGCAATTCCAGCAATGTTACCTTCGACTGTGCCATCACCGTGTCCACCAAACTCCGTAATGCCTCAAGTTTGTCCCTAGGCAACCTGCAGCACTGTCCTATCGTATCAATTTCTATTCCTAAGTAGGTCAAGGTGGATGTGGGGCCCTCCGTTTTGTCATGAGCCAGAGGAACACCCAGTTCCCCCGCCATAGCGATAAAACTTGACATCAGGTACCCACACTGTCCTGTCCCCATCCCCCCTACCAACAAGAAGTCATCCAGATAGTGGGCTGTACTGCCTAGGCCGGTCCTGTACCGCAAAGCCCATTCCAAAAAGGAACTAAACCGTTCAAAGGCGGCACAGGACACTGAGCATCCCATGGGAAGTGCCCTATCCATGTAAAATTTACCCTCGAAGGCAAACCCCAAGAGCTCGAAATCTGCTGGGTGAACAGGAAGGAGGCGGAAGGCCGATTTGATGTCACACTTCGCCAGCTCCGCCCCCTTGCCGCACCGGCGCACTATGCGCAGTGCCTGATCAAAGGACGTGTATCTAACTGAACATAAATGGTCTGGTATCGCGTCGTTCACTGATTCCCCCCGTGGGTATGATAAGTGGTGAATGAGGCGATACTCTCCAGGTGCTTTCTTAGGCACCACTCCTAGTGGGGAAACCCTCAAATTTGCAACAGGAGGAGTAGAAAAGGGGCCGAGGACTCTACCTTCCCTACATTCTTTGGCGATCTTTTCCCGAACTATATGCTCCATTCCGACAACAGATTTTAAATTAGGAGCCATATATGCCTCCCTAGGTCCTTGGTAAGGTATTCTGAAGCCCCACCTAAACCCATCCAATAGGTAAACCCGGTCGCGGACTTGGGGGTAATCCCGCAACCAGTCTTCCAAAACCAATAACTTAATTGGGCTGGGGCCCTTTTTCAAGCGGGGGGTTGTGACCGCTCCCACCCCCTCCGCGTTTACCACCTCTACCGCTCCCCTTACCCTTTGGCTTGGGGCAGTTTGCAAAGGCATGGGGCCCTGCGCACAGTGGACACTCGTGTCGAAAAGAACATGCTTTGCGGCCACAGGTCCCATGGGAGGTGAACTCCCAGCAAAGCGGGCGTCGCTGAACCGCCTGCCCCGCCTGGGCGCGGGTACCTGGCTGCACTGCAGCTCTCCTCACCGAATGACCGCTATGCGTCCTCTCTCCCCCAGACAGCTTGGCTGAGGACATCACCTGTAACCACAGCTGAGGTTGAATCTGATCCCACCTTATAGCAGGATTCATGGCCGCACGCATACGAAATTCTTCGTCATACTGTGACCATGCTGGGCTTGGGAAATCAGTAAATGCTTTATAAACGATGTCCATGTACTGGAGCATCGCAGAGGCCCTCCAAGGTTGGTGCCTCACTATTACTGCTGCATAGATTAAAAACCCCGGGTACCAATTTGCCCAGGTTCTGTCCACCACCCTCCTTTTTAAACGTTCCTTTTCCCGGTCATCAAGGTCCTCCTTGTCCTTTTTCTCTAACTCCCTGTACAATAAAGAGAAAACGTCTACAAACTCTCCCCTAAGAATCTTCTCCTTAGTGGAAGTGGACAAGTGACCCCCTAGGGGGAGAGCTGCATCCCCACTTGGTATAGCACCTGCGTGTACCGAGTCATAGGAGGCAGCACTGGGAGAACCCCACCCCGACCAGTATCCCTGGTGTGGAGGCGGAGCCCCCATCGTACCTTGTGGGCCACTAACTGGTGATGGCTGCATGATGGATCCCATAGCCCCTTGAGGGTAAGGGCCCCAAGGCCAGTGTGATTCCGGTGTGCCCCAGTCGCCGGCCTTACCTTCCTGACACCATGGCCCCTTGAACACCCCAACCTGTTGATCATCCGGGCCAAGATTGTGTGAGCCGTACTGCAGTCCCTCCACGTCGACCACCGGTGCAGGCCCCCCGCCGTCCTCCAAGAACGCCAAGCGTGCCAACACCTGCGCTTGAAAGGAAGAATTAGAATCCGTCCTAGGCCTCTTAGCCTCCACCTCTTCCCGTGATACACCCCTGCTCCTTTCTAAGACCTCCAGCCGACGGAGAATAGCTGCATTGACTGGGTCGTCCTCTTCCCCGTCCGATGGCGGTGGAGCCGGACGTGCAGGGGGGCGTCTTGGAGCTGGCTGCGTACCTTTAGGTTTGGGAGCAGGCTGCTTGCCCTTAGACTTGCCCTGCCCCTTTCTCGAAGCCATGGCACCTACGCAATGAAACTGGCCACAAACCGTTAATTGAAGAAACCAAACAAGCACCAACCCAGCTTTCAGTGAAAGGCAGGCCGCTCTCACCAGTGGCCCGATGGATGAAGGAGGAGGGCTCAGAGGAAACACAGAACCCCCCCCCCTCAAGATCAGGTTTCCACTGGCTAGCGGGTCCTTGTGCAAGCTGGAATTACGAAAGTCCGTGCCAAAATGACAGAAAAGACCTTCTGCGACTAACAAAAGGAATTACAAGGATTTTGTTACTTGTTCTGTATTTTGCATGGGGGGGGGCAATGCAGCTATTTTTTACGCTTTTCTGCTTTAGAGGGTGAAAAGGACAATGGGGGGGGGCAGTACAGGTATTTTCCACGCCTTCCTGCTTTAGGGGGTGAAAAGGACAACCAAGCTCCGTCCCCCCCCCCCTTTCCAGAGCGGGCCTGAGCTGGCAAAAGGAGGCCTTTAAAGTAGGGAAGCCCCCAATATGCTGCTGCACCCCACCCGGCAAAATCAGCTCTCCGGCACCCCAACAAACCACGCGGCCTAAGGCGCCGCCGATGCCGATGCTCCGCTGCAGGGATCGCCAAGGTCCGGAAGAAAGGCTGCTGCCGCTCCTCCCGGGCGCCTCCGAAGCTCTCCCCAGACACTCTCTCCGTCCCGAAGCTCTCCAAAGCTCTCCCCAGAAGCTCTCCGAAGCTCTCTCCGCCGGTCTGGCTACTGGCCGCCCTCGTCCCCCGATGCCGCCTCTGCCGCCGTCGCACTCCCAGCCGCCGGAAACCCCCGCCGCCTGCTTGCTCCGCCGGCGAGGCCCGCCGCCGCCGATGCTGCGCACCCGCGAAAAGGCCCCGCCGCGGCCGTGCGCCTCCGTCCGCTCTCCCCCTGAAACAAGTCCCCGGAGGCCACTCCCAGCCGCCGAAAGAACCCCCGCCGCCTGATTCAAGCGCAAAAGAACCCCCGCCGCCTGATTCAAGCGCAAAAGAACCCCCGCCGCCTGATTCAAGCGCCGATGCTGCTCGTCCCAGCCGCCGAAAGAAACCCCTGCCGCCTGATTCAAGCGCCGATGCTGCTCGTCCCAGCCGCCGAAAGAACCCCCGCCGCCTGATTCAAGCGCCGATGCTGCTCGTCAGTCTCCGGTCGTGCGAGCACGTGGACCCAAGAGGCCGGGCTGGAGCAGGGCTCGGCCTTTTAACAGGCCGGCCACGCCCCCCCAGCTGCAGACGCTGCGCTTCCTTACTGTTGCTGCCCCGCCTTCCCGCGGTGCGGCAAAGCAGCACCCGGGCGCCATCGGCGTGGCCGGGCGCCCGGGAGCCCAGTACTGGTAATTCAACATGATGGGCTTGTTACGGGTATTTGTTAGGCATTTGCTGCTGTTAATGTGGTACGTGTTCTTGGATTATCAAATTGGGAAACAGCAGTTCTGGGCTTTGGAGAATTTTAAGGAGAACAGGTCGAGTACTTTATCAACATCTGTGGGGAACCAGATGAATGCACTATACCCTAGTTCGGCTATGGCATTGTCTTTATAGTGTATTTAGCCTCAAGGTTAATCTTTAAATGTTGCAAGTTTTTTCTCTTCCCAGTACTTAAATACAGTTTGATTGCACTCCCTCTCATTGTGCTGATGATGGCCATGGAATTAACGAGGCTTCTGTCTTCAAGCTGTCGTCTTTGAGACTTCATTGCAAAATGTACTAATATTTACTTGCCTCTAAAAAGATCGTGTCAGACAACCAGAAAGCAGGGATGCTTCACCAGCTCCCCCATCTCCATCTGCCTAATTGGTCCACCCTTCATCTGGAAGGGGCTGCAGTACAATCTGCCTCCCATGCAAGGCGAAGTGCCTCATGATCTTTGGATCCGAGCCGATCGGTTGTTTAACTGTATTTGTTACTCAAAGGCCCTCTCATTTAAGTGTTTAAATTTTTATCGCTCTTTTTAGAGCGCTGAGTACTATGTTGACCTAGATGGTCCAAGCTAATCTGATCTCATCAGATATTGGAAGCTAAGTGTTGGCTGTGGTTAGTACTTGGATGGGAGACCGCCAAGGAAGTCCAAGGTTGCTGTGCAGAGGCAGGCAATGGCAAACCATCTCTGAGTGTCTCTTGAAAACCTTACAGAGTTGCCATAAGTCAGCTATGACTTGGCAACACTTTCAGTCACCACCATTTTAAACAATATGTGTATTTGGCAGAGCTTGGAATGTTATTAAAAGAAGGATTTGGTAATAACCAAATTAAAGTTTTGATACACAGGTACATTTAAACACAAACCAACATGTGCTGGAACCGAGTATCTCTAGCATCTTGCATAATTTTGCTAATCAAAGTTTTAACAAAAGAACATTTCAGGTAAGGTGAACAAGCTGCGTTGTCATAAGCACTAGTAAAGCAGATAGACAGGTACCAGATGTTACAGTGATCTCTGCTTGGAACATTTTAGGACCGGCAGCAAAATATGGAAAACTGCTTCTCTAATTAAATGAAAATGTCATTTTTCTCCAATGTTAATTTGAAGAATTTTGCAGGAGTGTTCTCACGAAAAGATATGTGCACTAAGATGGAACGTTATTATTTGCAAATAGAGAAAGTATTCCAGGAAAAATAAAAATGAAGCTTTACTCATGCAAGTATACTTTGATGTCTCTGTCAGGAGGGAAAATATTTTTGTTTAAGGTGATAGCTGTGTTTTAAGTGGGTTTTTTTTTATTTTTTGCTTTTTTAAGCTCTCCCTTTCTTGGGCCTTGATATGAAAATAGCATAGTATTTGTTGCATGGGAAACGACATGTTTGTGTGTGTGAAGTTGTCCAGATAGTCCCTAGGGAGTCTGAACTTCAAAAATGGGCATAATGCTGTTGGAATGTGGGAAGGATTATTAGTGGCACTGGGACTCCTCTTAATTTTAAATGTATACACTTATTTTCTTCAGGCTATTCCCCAATTGTAGGATAGAACATGTTGGTTGTAAAAGCAAAATGATAATTTAAAAGGTATTGAGGACCACAAATATGGTAAGGTATGACTTTGGATTTCACTAAATGTTTAAGGCCAAATAGCATCATGGCCACTGTAATAGTCATAGTTTACTGTCAGCTTTTGATTCCAAATAAGAGGGGAGATATGAATTGGATCTCTGCATGTATTTTAGAGAAATGAGCCATCCCACTCAAGTGCCTCTCAAGAGTGATCTAGTACAAGCAATAATGCTTGTTCAAGGTTAGCAGCTTAGCACTAACAGTTATTGCCTTTATCTTGTTTTAAATAGCAGATATATAATGAAATTGTGGCATACAGTTAAGCCACACCAAAGGAATAAGGAGATACCAATAAAACCTGCTTGTCATCTAAGGTGGTTGATTCTGAAGGTAACATCTATGGTTTAGGTATTCGGGCCTAACATTTAGCTATGATTAAGGAAAACAAACCATGGTTAATAGTGTAATATACAGAAAGCAGGGCTCATTTCGTAGTAGGAGCTCCTTTGCATATTAGGCCACACACCCCTAATGTAGCCAATCCTCCAAGAGCTTACAGAGCTCTTCTTACAGGTGCTACTGTAAGCTCTTGGAGGATTGCCTACATCAGGGGTGTGTGGCCTAATATGCAAAGGAGCTCCTGCTATGAAATGAACCCTGACAGAAAGCCTACATACTCCTCTGTTATGGTGGGTGTTGCAGATAGCAGTTTATAGCAGGAGTGTCCAACATGAGGCCCACGGGCCAGAACCAGCCCCTGTAGGGCTCCTATCTGGCCCGCAAGCAGCTGGCTCTTGTCTGCTTCCTTCTTCTTGTTCCTGCTTCCTTGTTCCTGCATCACAGTTTGGTTTTGCCCAGCTCTCTCCTGCTTTCTGCTTCGCAGAGGAGAGAAGAAAGCCAAGCCTCCCTTCCCTCAATTGGCTGAGGGCTCCTTCCCCTCCCCCTTCGGGAGGAAAGAAATGGGGAGGGAGGGAGGGAGGGAGAGAGAGAGAGAGAGAGAGAGAGAGAGAGAGAGAGAGAGAGAGAGGGACTCTCGTGGACCAACAAAGCTTTATTCTAAGTATAAGCTTTCTTGTGTGCACACACTTCTTCAGAGAGGGAAGGAGGAGGAGGGAGGGGAAGTGAAAGAGCCAAAGAGAGCAGGAGGGGTGGGGGAGAGAGAGAGATCCCCTTTCCAGTTCTAACAAAATGGGGGAGGTGAAGAAACCTAAAAGCACAGCTTGCAATCTTTATTAGTGGAAGGGAGCAAGAGTCCAGTAGCACCTCAACAACTAGCAAAATTTGTGGCAGGGAATGAGCCTGGATGAGTCACTTCTCACTTTTGCAGATACAGCTGGAATGTGAGTCCATCTGTGCTTATATATTGGAGAGTGAAGTGACTTTAGATGCCAAAGGACAATAGCAGGCATTGGTAAAGAGAGAAGTAACCTAGGTCTCAGCTTAGTTCAGATGCATTTTCTTTATCTTCGTTATCAGTTCAGCAGTCTTTCTAATCTCCCTTTGCAATGCCTTTGTTAGAGAACTGCTACTCTTAGGTAAGCAACTGAATGTCCTGCAAGGTTAAAATGGCCCCCCACTGGTTTTTCAATGTTGTGGTTTCTAATAACAGTAAAAAGAGTAAGAGTCCAATAGCACCTTAAAGACTAACAAATTTGTAGCAGGGGATGAGCTTTCATTTATTTTATTTATTTATTAAACTTATACCCCGCCCTCCCCATGAATGGGCTTATTGCTTACTTCTGTAGACTTATTTCCATTTATTCTTTGCATCCTCCCGGACTGAATCCTCCTGGACTAAACTGAGACCTAGGTTTCCCGTCTCATTACCAATGCTGATGACTCCACTCCTACTACCCCTCTGTATATTGAACCTAATCCAATCAAGCCTGTTATTGCCATTGCGCATCTGAAACCATTTTTATAAAGTTTATATCTCTGGTACTTGGATTATATTTTATGGCACACATGGCTCGTCCCGAAAAAGTGACATTTGTGTCAGATCTGGCCCTCGTAACAAATGAGCTTGACATCTCTGGTTTATAGCATAATATAACGGCACCTCTGTATAATGTTTTTGAATGCTCAGGGTACTTCATGTATATTTTGTGTAAGTAGGCTTGGTGTGCAGAGAGGGAGGTACATTAAAAGCAAAAAGAATGTTGGTGAGTACACCCTCAAAACCGTCAGCTCACAGAAGGTTTTGTGTAGTGTAGTGGTTAAGTGTGTGGACTCTAATCTGGGAGAACCGGATTTGATTTTGTATGCCTCCACTTGCAGTTGCTGGATGACCTTGGGCAAGCCATAGTTCTGTCAGCTGTTCTCTCAAGGACATTTCTGGAAAGAGCTCTCTCAGCCCTGCCTACCTCACAGGGTATCTGTTGTGGGGAGGGGAAGGGAAAGGGGTTTGTAAGCTACTCTGAGTGAAGGGCAGGGTATAAAGCCAATCTCCTCCTCCTCCTCCTCCACAAAGCTCTTTATTGACACAATCAGACTCTGTCTTGAGCAGGTATCAAGAACACCTAACTGTATGACTACACACAGATGCTAAATTTATATCCTAGATTCCAATCTTTTGAAGAGCTTTTTTGTTACTGTGATGAGATCAAGGAAAATCTCACACAATTTTTTGTGGACATAGGAGAATCTTTACACAGAATTCTGACATATGGTGGGTACAATCACAAAATGGCTGCCACAGAAGAAGAAGAGTAGGTTTTTATACTCTAGTTTTCTCTTCCCTTAGGAGTATCAAAGTGCAGCTTACAGTCACCTTCATTCCTCTCCCCACAAGAGGCACTTTGTGAGGTAGGTGGCACTGAGAGAGTTCTAAGAGAACTGTGACCAGCCCAAGGTCACCCAACAGGCTTTATGTGGAGGAGTGGGGAATCAAACCTGGTTCTCCAGATTAGAGTCCGCAGCTCTTACCCATTGCACCATGTGGAGCCAACCACAGAACATCTGTGGCAGAGCCAACCCCAAAATGTTGTGAGGTTATGCATAACTCTAGTAGTAACTCTTTAACATTTCAAGCAGAAACTCTGTTTAACAGAAGGCCTTTTAAAACATACATATTATTGAAAAATATCTTGCTTTCACATAGTTTATCTTCAGTCACACTGTGAAGGTCCTGTGGTGGCATCTGCTGCCAAAGCAATGTTTGTTTGTTTTTATCTGCACAGCCAATCAGATTTCAAGTGGCCAGTCAGAAGCCCCTCCCACTTTCTGAAACACTTGGTAGGTTCCAGAAAAGGTGTTGGCAAGTGCTGTGGTGCCCATGGGCACCATATTGGGGGATCCCTGCATTCAGACGATCACAAATCACCTATTGTCCCATATCATGTTTCAAAAGTTGTTAGGAAAAAGTTCTTTATTGATGCAGAAGTAAGACATGCTCATGTGAGACTGCATTGCTAGAACTGGCAATTTAGGATAATTGCCTCAATTTTGGAGGAATGGACCTCAAAGGCACCTGGACCATAGAAGCAATTGAAATGATGTTGTGTAGGTAAGTCCAACAAGGGTTATAATCCCGGAGTAGGTCACTTCCACCATACCTGATTTTTGGCATTCGACAAACTCTACCACTCTTTGAAATCAGTGTGAGCTGAATCATTTCTGTGACCCATTTCCATGTAATTTCTCCCTCAAGTCAATTGCAAAAATTTGTCCACATTATGACAGGCCAGGCAAAGAAAGCTTGATGATTATGATGAAGGTTTTGAAGAAAACATCAGTGGGGGAGGTGGAATGGAGCAGGTAATGCAGTTGTATAGCCAAGCACCAATCTGGATGTAGATACCTTGTACCTCAGTTTCAAATAATTCTCCGGGACTTTGTATCCTGCCTGCTTACCTTTGTATCCTGCCTGCTTACCTTGACACTTCCTTGATGCTGCGCCTTCAGGAGAGAAGCATATATGTCATTTATTTACAAGAGAGCTTAGACCTTGTACTTCTAAAGCAAGGTGATTTTTGATGACTCACTGCGTAGGTGTGTGTGGCTGTAGATTTATTTGAAGTGCGCATAACCTTAAACATTGAAAACCTATTTGCATACATCTAGCAGTTTGTCTTTTCTCCTGCATCCACTTACTTTCTGATGTGTATGGCTCCTCCACGCAGATTTTTGTTCCACAGCTACCTTCTTCTAGCATTCTTCTTTTATTACTGACTTATTATTATAACTCTTCTTGCTCTTATGATGAGTTAATGCCCCACTTCCTGGAGGGGAAAAAACAGCACCAGATGGAAAACTGACAAGATACCGATGACTAAGAGTTACAGTTAGCATTGAAGCTTGCCAGAATTAACAGATTGGGAATCTCTTCTCTTCAAACGCCTCAAGAATGGCTTTTATTACAAAGACCCACCTTGCTGTTCCTTTTGGACTTTGCAAATATTAGTCGATCGTGATGATTTTTAAAATTTTGCTTTCCTTGTTTCTAATACAACACTATTGGTGCCCCCTTTTCAGTAAAGCTTGCCTAGCTTTTTAAAAATAAGCCATTGGTTCTTTTTTTTAAAAAGGATGTGAAGTCTCACTGTTGGTTCTCAGTACACTGTCTTGGTTGTAAGATGCCTGTGTATTGATCAAAAGATAAAATAACAAAACCCCTTCAAATTTAAATTTTGACTTGGGTGGTATAAGAGCCGAGAGAAATAAGCAGATTTTAAGACTCATCTCTACATATTTGTTTGGATTTCCAATATTTCTAGTATTACCAGCCAATCAGAAAGACGCCCTTTAAAAGTTTTCTGCCCCCTTAAATTAATGAGACTTTTTTTGGAGGCGTTTGTCCAGTCTGCTGATTCTGTGCTGTGCCCTTCTTTCTCAGTTCTAATCCAGATTTTAGCCCAAGGGAACTCAACTCTCTCACTTGGATTGCAGCAGTTCTTGGCAAAAGGTCCGGTAATGCTGAAGGAGTTGATCAGGCACAGCTCTCTGAACACATTATTGAAGTTATTTTAATGAGTGGTTGATTCTAATCTATAACAGCTAGAGAACAATGTGGTAATTGTTTTGACATGGCCTTGTGGTAGATACTTATCCAAGTATTTTAATGACTTGTCCAAGATGGCACAGGTGGTTTGTTGGCTATGAAGGCACAGTTCTACCAATTCCCTAACTCTCTTTCCTAGCTAAACTGAAGCTTCTCTCTAAATCAGCACTTATGGCGATCTTATAGTTGGGCACTAGTTTTTCCATAGAACTCATAAAGAACACTGTTCATGAGTCCTTGCTTCTCAGTAAATGTGATGAAAATGGGTGAGGGGGGTTCACACTAGAAATATGAAAGTGTCTCTTGAATGGGAATCTCAGTGTTCATTCTGATATCTCTGTCTTCAGGGAAGATTGCGTTTGGATGTATTTCCCTCCCCTTAAAAACAGGTGCCCAGGTTGAATTATAGTTGAATTTGAAATGTAATGTTGTGCAGACCAGGTTTCATTCCAGGGTTGCCATGTTTCAAAAGAAATGTCCTTGTTATGAACAGAGAAAGTCAAACAGGCAAGTTGAACTAAAGGTTCTTATTTTGCTTGGCCAGTAGTTGCATTGGAGGGGATATAAATCTGCTGCTGATAGGGCCATTCCCCACCCCCACCCCCCAAAACAGCTATGTCATCAAGGCTTTAGAGTGGCAGAACTACAGAGCCAAAGCACATCCAAAGGTCTTGTGATGTGTGTAGCCCTTTAAATCCTTAAAATTCATATCATGGATTTCTGCTTAGGATCGCAGGCTTGACCTTTGAAGCCTGTTAAGAAACCAGGATGATTAAAATAGGAAGCGATGTTCCTTTTAGCTGCATCTCATTTGCAAACATAACCAGAACAGGTCATATATCATGGGTGGAGGGGAGTGCATGAAGACAGGACAAGCTAGGGACTGCACAGGATCATGGGACAGAGAGTACTTTTAGGAAATCCCACTCCTCAGATCCCCCATTCAGGTTTCTCTAAGTTCTCAGGAGCTTGATTTCTCCCCCCACCTTTCCTTTAACTGACCCATAGTTGCCCTATCTCTGCTAGAGCATATTTAATCCTCACCGTGCCACCCCCAAGAATGCAAAGATTTGTTGTGGAGGCCTTATCTATCCACCTAGGAGCCAGCTAGTTTAATATCAGATAGGTAAGGTATCACTGACCTATGGCTTGTAAACCTCAGTAAGGATTTAAGTATACAAGAACCGGGACCGACGATACTCATGGGGGGGAGTATTACCAAAGGCTCCCAGCCTCCAGAAGCAGCTCCACATTCAGGAGGAGGAAGTGGCCACAAGTAAGCCTTCTCCTGCTTCCCCGCAGCAGTGGCAAAGCCCAAGCGGCTCCCAGCTGCCAGGCCCGTTGAGTCTTCTCCATCCCTCCTGGCACCAGCGGTGAGGCCTGAGCGGCTCCCAGTTGCTGAGCCCGCTGGGCCTTTTCCTGCCTCCCCAGCACCGGCGGTGAGGTCTGAGTGACTCCCAGTCACCGGGCCCGCTGGGCCTTTTCCCGCCCCCCGCACCAGCGGTGAGGCCTGAGCAGCTCCCAGCTGTCGGGCCCACCAAGCCTCCCCCTCAATGGCAGCAAGGCAGTTCCAAGTGCTTTCTCTGCGCATGCGCAGGGAACACTCTTTTACTTTTGTGGGGATTTAAGTATCCCCTGTATAGTTTTTTTTTCAACTTTTCAGATTTTTCTGCATGCCTAGGGACTGCCCCAAGTGTGCAGGAAAATCTCTTTGCTCCCTATGTGCGAATTTAGATATCTTGGCTATTAGATATATAGATGTGTTGGGATAGAACCAAGAAGAATCTGAAAGGTTCCCCCTGATGAAGCTGCCTGCAAAACGCATAGGGGTTGTACAGTTATTAAAGACTAGGAATAAGGCCTGTTGTGGAAATAAATACAGCGGGCTCTAAAAAGAGGCTTTGGGTGGGTGCCCCAGCCTTGGTCACTCACTGTCAATTTGCTGTGGCAACCTCAGTGGCTCCCAGCTGCCGGGAATGACACAGAGTCCACCATTTTCTCCAAGGGAACTGAACTCTGCCATCCGAAGAGCTGTTGTAATTCTGACTGATTTCCAGCCCTCATCTGGAGATAGGCAACAATGGTTCTCCAGGAGGAAATGGCTGGTTTAGAGGGTGGAGTCTATGGCATTGTATCTGTCTGAGGTCTCACTCTTCCTGAAACACCATCCTCTCCAGGCTCCACCCCTCAAACCTGGAGTTGACAACCCTATCTCTCACCCAGCCAACTGTCAATGCACCATTATCTGTCCCTCTGACTTCAGCTTTCCATCTCCTCCCCCCTCCCTACAGCCTCTACCTAGGAAAAGTACAGTCTTTCTCTGCAGTGGGAACTAAAGCAGCTCAAATAATTCTCTCCCCCTTTTGATTTGCACAACAACCCTGTGAGGTAGGTTAGGCTGAACATCTGTGAGTGGTCTGAAATCACCCACTCAGCTTCCACAGCAAGAACCTGGGTCTCCCCCTGGAGAAAATAACTGCCTTGGAGGGTGGACTCTATGGTATTCTATTCAGCTGAGGCCTCTCCCCTCCCCAAACTCTGGCTTCCATAGACTCTACCAGAAAATGTCCAGGAATTTCCAAACCTGGAGCTGGCAACCCTAGTTGGGACTAGCCCCAATGAGTTCCCCACAAAGGCCTGCCCCTGCCTTTTTACTGACAGAACCAAGCTTGGTTTCCTAGCATCAGCCACTGAGGGGAAAGTGAGCCACATAGCAGTTTTGGCAGTTTATTCAGACTGGGAATAGCCAAGCCAGCAGTAGGCAGGGGATAGGAGCGGACCCAGCACCCAGCCAATGGCACATGAGTACTCTTGAGTGGCGGTTGATGGGCCAATGGCTGATTGAGCACACAGCACAGCCAGTGGGAGAACTGGAAAATGCCAAAACGCTGGGCTTTTATATATATATAAGGATTCTGTTTCCCTCAGCACTCATTTGTTCATCTTCATTTTGCACTTCAGGCCTAATGGTGGCACAGAGATGTCATCATCGATTATTATAATATCTACAGGTTTTTGATAATACAGATTTGATGGTCAGAGAATGAAAATAGAACCTTAAGTATACAGTTTTTAGAAATGCAGTGGGGTGTAAATAGCTGTTGTGTTGAAGAATACAGCCATGTTCAGCATACATCTTGTAGTGAAACCAGATGGCCCTCTGTTTGGTATATTAAAAGGACTTATTGATTTGCTTTGCTAAACAACAATTTATTTAGAGCATTTTATTGAAATCTGTTTCAAGCAGCAGTTAAAACCTTGTGACTGCAACTGATGCAGGATTGTTTTGTTTATCTTTACACAATTATACATCCTGCTTTGTAGCACTGATGGACAAATTGCTTTCTGCTGATTGGCTGGAGCTGACGTTAGTACATTAAACAGTGTGTCTTATGACATCTTAAAGACTAACAGGTTTATTGTGGCATATGCTTTAAAGATAAGAACATAAGAGAAGCCAATGCTGGATCAGGCCAATGGCCCTTCCAGTTCAACATTCTGTCACACAGTGGCCAAAAATACCAGGTGCCATCAGGAGGTCCACCAGTGGGGCCTAGAAGGACACTAGAAGCCCTTTCACTATTGCTCTCCCCTGGTACCAAGAATACAGAGCATCACTTGCCCCAGACCGAGATCTGACCTACAGATTGCTTCATGATGTCATAATTTTGTTTATTGTTTTAATATGCTGTCACATGCTAAAATACTCACAGTTGCACTGATTTCATATAACAACTTCCCTCTAGAATTTGTTATCTGTCTTCTGTCTGAGAGCCATCATCCCATTAAAACTCTTCAAATTATAGTCATTAGAGGTGAGAAATGGTTGCCCCAGTCCAGCAGTTGGCTTGCCCACACAATAAGGGCTAGGCAAATAGGGCTGGTTCAAAGATCTCATTGCAGGTGCAGGAGCATACATCTGTTCAGCTGCTGGTCCTGACCTACTGACTGCCAATCTAAATTCTGTTAATTCATAGGAGCAGATACCTGAGTACAAAATGAGCACACTGTTACACTTGTGTCTCTCTTTTGATCTGCTAGCAGTGTTCAGAAAAAAGACAAAGGAGGCTTGACAAGACACAGGAAAGTAAGGGTGTGGCTTGTATTTTTGTGTGTTTCTGCAAAGAAAGGGAAGAAAAAGGAAGATGATCTGCCAGATTCTAGCAGTGGCTACGTGGGTGGGTTAACATCAAGTAGATACGGTAGAAGTGCATTACTTTAAGAGAGCCAGTTTGGTGTAGAGAGCCAGCTTGGTGTAGTAGTTAAGTGCGCGGACTCTAATCTGGGAGAACCGGGTTTGATTCTCCACTCCTCCACTTGCACCTGCTGGATGACCTTGGGCAAACCATAGCTCTGTACCAGCTGTTCTTTCAAGGACAGTTGTCTCAGAGCTCTCTCAGCCCCAGCTACCTCACAGGGTGTCTGTTGTGGGGAGGGGAAAGGAAAGGAGTTTGTAAACCGCTCTGAGACTCCAAGTGAGTGAAGTGTGGGATATAAATCCAATCTCCTCCTCCTCCTCTTTTTCTTCTCCTCCTCCTCCTTCTTTTCTCTTCCAGCAATGTGGTGGAGGGCAATCTGCCTAGTATTACCAGCCAGTAGCAATAAAGTTACTCACAAAGAGACTTTCTCTAAGTAGGTTTTCCCAGCTTTCCTTGTGACTGAAAGTAGTTCATTGGATTTTTCAGTAAACTTGACCTATATTTTGTGGCTCTTTTCATGTACAGCACGCACTGAAATTATGGAGGACTGAGCTGCTTTTTTTTTTTAACTGGAGTGCATGCAGTAATATAATATATCCCCTCCCCATTTTCTTGATCATAGATTGTTACTTAAAAGTCTTTGATGGAATACATCACCTGCTATAACTTGGCATGCACCATTTTAATAGAATGTTTCTGAAACTTTGAGCATCTGGCTTAAAGGAAAAGAAAGGAAAAGCCCTGCCTGCCACAAGTCCTTTTTGTAGCTAACACTGCAGTTGGCAGAATGATGGCTTTGGCATTACAGCCAGGTTGGTTGCATGCCAGTATGGTTTCCTTAGCAATGAAATTCCTCAAGCTACCGTTGCCGATGTAAACATAATTGAAAGCATTGGTGTTATGTGCCTTGCATACAGGCGACAAAACAGTTTTTAAACTGTATTTATTTATACCCTGGGTTTCTTACTGAGACTTAAGGCAGATCATGCAATATAAAACAATGTGATCAAACAGCATAACCCCCACCAAGCATAAAACGTCCAATAAACAATGTAATACGGCTGGGATTACAAACATTAGAAAAAATGAAAAAAGAAATCAGATCTGATAGATTATAAAAATGCAAGAAATGGAATTGCAGAAGCTGAGGACTGTGTTTTTGCATTTGTGCTTTTCGTTTCAGTGCAGGTTGAAACTTGTTGTTGATTTCTTCTTACCTGTGAAACAGGAGGACAATTCAGATCTTGGAGTATGAGATCACAAGATTTATGCTGTTTGGTATGAGATTTTGTATTCAGTAATAGTATAGTGACAGTATGCAGTCCTGTTTATCTTTGCCCTGGAAAATCAGATGAGCTAAATCATAGTGTTCAATTATTAATTGAAAATAGGTATATTTGTGCTGTTTTAATTGTCATATGATTATGGTATTTCCTCATCTTTCTGATCTCTTGTATATGAACAAATAGATGATATATTTTTGAGGGGGTTCTGAATTTTGCATGGAGGAACGCTTGAAAGCTGAAAATGTTGGTCAGGTATTATCTCTGCCTAGATTTTGAATCTGTTATTGCAATCTAATGGTGCAAATTCTTGAATTCTTCATGGAATAGGCCTGATCATTTAATAAGTCACTGCAGCATTTAATTCTCCTTCCATCTTCCCAAATCCTCTTTAATACAATGACTTCTTAGCATTATCTTGATTTGTACTTTTTGTAATCCAGTGTCTTGGATTTTCCTGCAATGTGCTATTAACTGCCCATGGCATACTTTGGACCTCCTGTGTGTGTGTTTTTATATCCCCCACTGGACTGATGAACACATGTCAAAATTATGCCATAATTAGCAAGTTAGTTTTTCAGGTTTTTTAAAGAGAAGGACAGTACCTTGAAAGAAAAGTTACTGGCTGGTATTTGAAACAGAATGGTGAGATTAGTGCATCTTGGTCAGATCCAGCACAGCAGTTCTGGGTGGTACTATGTAAATAACTTCTAATTGCTGTTTCTTAGTCAGAAGGGAAGCACTGGATACGTGGCTCATTTCTGGCCTCTGTTTTGTCTTGAAATGCTGGCCGTTGCCCAAGATGCAGTCACAATGCATTGGCACAGTGGTGTTGGCTGCCTTAACTATTTGAAGTAGTGCCTGCCTCATCCTTCCAACCACGTCACTGCCACTCTAAAATGCAGCTTTGCAGAAGCTTGATTCAGAGGACAGCTTGGAAAGCACTGAGTTTAACACACTCATTTTGATTTAATAGGCATTGCCATTAGTTAAGCGCAATGCGCGCAGAGTTCTGAACAAAAAGTGGGAGGGTAAATGTCAAATGTCTGCTATGATCAGATTTTTAGGGAACAGAATTCCCACAGTCACTTGATGCTGTATCAATAGATAATAACTTCAGAAAATTTTCCCATGACTTGTAGCTTATGTGTTGATCTGTTCAGTTCAACCAAATGCTGGCAGACTTAATTGGATTTCTCTTAAAGTAGTTTTGGTTGGGTTTTTGTGTGTGAGGGGGGGTATCAGTGGCCATCCCATCATTGCCAGAGGTTGCTTTTACCGTTTGGCGTGGTTTGAATACGGTTTCACTTCAGTAGGCCATTGTTTAACTCATTAATCCTTTGTCCGTCACTTGAAAGGTAAAGCATCATTGATCTCATAATTAGACGGACACAAATAATTGCACATTCAGTGTTGTAAATGCACGGGGTTTTTTTGTATTTTTCTTTCACCATGTTTTCCTTAAATTTCAGGAAGGTGTGGATTTTAAAGTCAGTCCGCCAGTTCCTAACATTCATTCTCTCCCCCACCCTTCCATCATACTCATGGCAGAGGGAGAGACCAGAGAGACCTTCCCATTTGAGTGGTGGGAGAGAGGAGAGGCGGGACTGTGGGTGGAGCAGGAAAGTTAAGTACCGTAAGTGGTGGAATTCTTATCTGGCAGTACTGCAACATGATGGAAATTAACTCTGCTGGAGCTATAGGGGGTCCAAGAAGGAAAGCCACAGAAATGACAGTCTGTCGCTGGTGAGAACTGGCATGTGATTCTTTATTTCACTCTTCACATATTAGCCAGAGTTGATGTGTGATTGTTTTAATTTCTTTGGTTTTGGGGAAGGGGTTGTTTGAAATTTTTGGGTTGCAGAGAAACTCTTGCGTTGCGTCCTATATTTGTATGGGTAGCCTGCACTTTATCCTTCTGGATGCTTGTTACCAGCTGTTGGAGCAGGTGGTATTAATAGATGCTTCAAAGCATGTAGCAGTGTCTAAAATGCTGATTTTCCTACAGCATGAAGCTTCTGTGCCTTGACCCACCTTCATGCCTCCTGGTTGCTGTTACCGGCCTCTGAAAGTTCAGGGGTGCTCCTCTTTCCCCATATATCAATATTGTTTTAAAGTTTCTTCAATAGTTATTTAGCAGAACACACAGATCATATTAAAGTGGGCAATTAGAAAGATAGAAATGCTAATAACTAGTAGAATGTATGTGAGGAGGGACCATGTCTGTTGCACCCCGTTGGTGTGTTCATAATGTGGGAATGTTGGTGGACACAAAGGGAATGTTGGTGAAGACATGGATAGATTACCTGGTGTCAGGTTTGGAGCTAGGTTTTCCGCCATTGTAAAAGTGTCCTGATTTGCAGCACCTTTTCTCTGACTGAATGTCTCTTTATCTTGTCTTGCAGTATTCAATGGAACTAATTTAGAATAGAACTTGATTTGTAGAATGCGGTGTGTATGTTTTACAAAGCAAAATTTAGTGTTGGCATTTAGTGTTATCTGTCCTGTCAACTGCCCTGGTGGGAGTCATGCAGAGAGGGTACTTATCAGCCCACATGATTTGTTTCAATAGAAACACCAAAGACAGATCTAGTAGTTGGATGCTATACTTGGCTGTGCTTCTGCTGCCTTTAAAGCAGTTTTGTATCCTGTGTGGTATGAACATGCTCATTTTTGGATCTGAAAAATCCTCTTGGTGCCTGGCTTCTATTAGAGACATTAAAACATCACAGGACTCTATTGTTAACACTGCAAGCTCTGGAGCCTGAACCGGTGAGTGATAAAAATGAACAAACTATGATACGCACAATCAGGTCTTTGTTAGTCTTTCCACATTTTGATCGCTGTGCTCATGGTAAAAGATTGGTATTCACAGGTGGTCAAGTGTCAGATGAGCAGCGGAACAGGAGAATTCAGGAACTTGATTAAGTTTCCTTTTTGAAACAGGGCCAATACGTTGGAGAAACTGCATGAAAGAGAGTATGATGGGATGGGCATGCATCGTACTTGTTGACAGTTGTGTAGCAGTAGCCGTGTCAAGCTTGTTAAGTAACAATTCAAGCAGTTTTTACCTAGAATTCTCCATATATGTGCAGGCTGAGTTTAGCAGTATTCCTGTTATGGGGTAGGATGTTCGTGAGCTGCTTAGCCTCCTGAAGTCCAGTTGGGTATGTGCGTCCAGTTTCCTTAGCATGTTGCTGCAGTAGCCTTAGCTCAGGTGAAAAGTGTATTTATATATTTGATCCTTACAATAAGATGTTCTGGACTTTCTCAGCTATGGAGCTGCGACCTTCTTAGAAGTCACCCCTGAACTTATTCGCTACAACGGTTTGATGTTCTCAGCAGAATTTGCAGTAGGAAAGTGCAGTCTCTACTTTGAAATATACTTGCTGTATACTTGTTCTAATTCCTGTATTTGCCTACGTTCCTTTTCGCTTCAGAATGTTCAGCCATGGTTTGCTTCAAAAGCCTTTTATAGAACAACTAAAGTCCAACTCGGACAAAATGTGAGATGTTAGGAATACTTGTGTTGTGGGCAAATGGGCCCCAATTGCAGGCTTTACGGTCTGTGGTTAAAGACGGGGCATAAGAAGGGAATAGAGGTCTGAAGCTTGCAATTTGTAAGTTGTGTCTAAAGGACAGTTACACAGCATTCACATGGAAGAAAAGGTAGGCTTCCTTCAGAATAACAAATCTAGATCTGGATTGGGGTTGATGGTTTTTTTTGAGAATCTGTATGACTAAATGCTTTGTATTTTGGTAAGTGACTCATTTCTGTTTGTTTCCCTTATCCCTAGCGTAACAGTTTAATTATGTCTAATCTAATGGTGTTAAACATGGGCTTTTGTGTCAGAATCTTCTAATTCTGTTGTGAAAACAGGACTGGGAATGTTTAAAGCGACGCTTTCTGTACAGGTCCTGTAAGAAAGCAGACCGAATCAAATTAATGTATCCCTTGCTGCAAAACTCATGTAAGGAGTTCTGAGGTGAGACTGGAACGCTGTCCTGGTATCACCCATTTAGGTGCTGCAGCTGCCTTCCAGCAATCTGAGATTAATGCTTCATAATACAAGAGCACAGTGGGGTGAAACAAGGACATTTGCTGAAACTTTGAAATGCTTTTCTGAGATTAAGATAGTATGGCTGGTGATTTTTCAGCAGAGTTTTAACTGTTAAAACTCGTGGTTTGTTAAGGAGAAGTGAAATACATAGCATGAAGTCATTTACATTGGCATCAATTGAATGTGTTGCCTAATGTAGCTTTGACGTCTGCAGGTAATAATTTTCCCCCCCCAAAGATGGGATTTGAAGCGCTTAAACTTGTTTGTATTACAGTTTATTTATTTATTTGCCCTATCATTAGTGGGGACTCTGTGATTATGTAGGCAGTTAAACAAGTGCTTTCATAAGGCTAGCCTAAAGGCACATAGCTGCTACTTTGATTTTTGTGGGGTGTGTGTTTGTGTGTGAAAATGCGTTCGTTTAATACTGTTTTCAGCACAGTGTAAGAGTCAGCCCAGGGAAAGACTCGTTCCTGTTCCATTGTAGCCCTTGGAGGGGGTGATGAAACTTCAAAAAGGGAAATTGGGAAAAGAAAGCTTTGTGTTCTGCTCTTGTCTCCCTCTAGAGCAGTGGTCTCCAACCCATGAGTTAGGTGGGTTATAAAGCCCCTCTTGCTGGGTCCCCGGGTCCTCTGTGTCTCAGAACTGTGGTACCCTGACCTGGATGGCCCAGGCTAGCCCAGTCTCATCAGATCTTGGAAGCGAAGCAGGATCAGCCCTGGTTAGTATTTGGAAGGGAGACCACCGAGGAATTCCAGGACAACTATGCGGAGGAAGGCAATGGCAAGCCACCCCTGTTAGTCTCTTGCCGTGAAAACCTTGTGGGGTTTTTTTCCCATAAGTCAGCTGTGACTTGATGGCACTTTACACCCACACCCCTTTTGAAAGACCTGTTGCATAGAGAGTGAAAATATCAACCCTTCTGCCTTTTTGGCATGCATTCTGAAAGTAGCAGTGGGACTGGCAGGCAAGAGATTCTGCCATGGCTGCAACTCTTTGTTCCTCACTACAGTGCCCTTCGTTCCTGTCCCAAGCTCATTTGGTCCTGGCCTTGACACTGGGTAAGGTCATAACTCTGGCTCTTTTGTTGTTGTTGCATGGTTTCGAGTCATGTTTGCAGCCCAGTGGGTTACAGAAAGGGTTAAAGATCACTCTGTGATTCAGACAGTTGGCATCTTGCTGGCCGTTTTCTTAATGCCTGAGCAATTCAACCTTTCTGTGGTCTATTTATGGAAGATTTTGACTATCATTAGAGGCTTTCTGGATCCACCTTTTCAAGAAGATTAACATTAGTCTTGAGAGCCAGTGTGGTAGAGTATTGGACTGGAACTTCAGAGGTCCAAGTTCAAATCCTCACTCAGCAAGGGAAGGTCATTGGGTAGTCTTTCTCTCTTAGAAATGTAAAATTTCTGGAAAATATGAAGGCATAGGGGGGAAAGTCTGCTTCCCTCCCTTTTTTAAACCAAAAATTTGGGGGAAAGTAGTAATATATGCTATATTTACTTCCCTGTCAAACTTAAACTTTTTACTGTTTTAACAGCATAAAATACATAATTTATAGCATAGCTAGCATATAAAATTATACTATTGGTGGCATATTTGTGGAATTTAAAAGTATAAATGTCTCTACAGACAATACCTTATACTTGAGCAAACTGCACACAGCACCCTATGTTACTGTAGCATAATTTTTGCCATCTGAGAGGTAAGAAAAAGTAATTTGAAGGTAGATAACAAATTTTGTAGTAAACAAAGCATTTGGACAGAAACACTTCACACTAGGTAGGACTACCAGCAGATCTGGGTATGAAGTTAAACTTTATAACATTAAAAACACTGAACTGTTGTATTATTGTTTAACACATTATATAGCATATTAATTGCTGTCAATTGTTTGCATTTAAACAAAAATGTTATTAAAATGTCATACATGTCTTCAGCAAGGGTATCCAACAATTTTGAGCCTGTGGGCACTTTGACAATTCTGACACAGGGTGGTGGGCACAACCACAGAATGGCCACTGTTGGAGGTGTGTACACACACACACACACACACACACACACACACACACACAGATCACTAGTGTGCGGGGCGAGAGAAGTAATTTTTAAAAATACAGTGGGAAAGAGGAGTGAGATAGAGAATAAAACGAACACTGTAGTGGCAGCTGTCACCAAAACAACAATATTTTAATCTATACAGCCAGTCAGAAGGTTTGTAGGGCAGGATGTGGCCCTGCCCATGTGGTCCTGCCCGCTTTCTAAAAACACTTGGTGGGTGCCAGGAAAGAGGTCGGTGAGACCTCTGGTCTACAGTATACGAAGAAATTATCATTATCTAATGCTGTAGATTGTCTTCTGTACAAATTTGCATAATACCTATTTTGAGTAAAACTGTGTCTTTCATTTGACTCATTCCAAAAAAGGGGGGGGGGGGTGGATCACAGGAGATTTTTTCCCCCAGTGGAAAAACAGAGGAAGTCTCAGACTTTTTTGTGCTGTGTATTTAGAATGAGTGAAATGGCTTTTAAAAAGAAAACATTTTTCTCACTAAAAAAGAGTAAATGTATCATAGGAGTTTTTTCTAGTGAGCTCCCCCCATTTCTCATCCCCCCCCATCCAGAAACATAAAAAAGGCCCTGGGGAGAAAAAAAAATCCCCCCCCCCCCAAGTATTTCCAGAGTTTTTCTGGGCTTTCACATCTCTTCTGTCTTTCAGCCTAGCCTACTTCACACCATTGTTGTGAGGATAAAATGGAGGACAGAGGAACTGTGAGCTCCTTAATGGAAGGGTGGGATAAAAGTGACAGATTGGCTGGCAGATGGAGTGAAACAGTGTGTTGCCATTTTTAAAAAGTTTATTGTTGTTTTTGTTGTTAGAAATATCATGCGTTCTTGGTTGGAACCTAGCTGTGGCAGCCGCATTCCCATCTGACGAATAAGATTGAGGAAGTGGGTGGTCGGGCCCTTTTGGGGGTGACTTGTGACACAGCCCCTGTAGCTTCTTACTGAGTCTGGCTCCGTGTTTGCTCTGTAGGTCAGGATGTATTGACCTCACTCATGACTGTTTGTTGCTTATTTATTTTTTGCCTTTACTGTTTTTGCAACCTAAGTCACAATCAGCAAACCCTCATCCCACAATAAGCCTTGTTCCGCAGGAAAGCATCGAAGAATTTAAAGGTGGCTACTGCAAAAGTTGTCATGAGATTTGCTTATTTGATGCTTTGTCTCCAGCAGTTGATCTCCCTTCCTGTTTCATGTTAAGTTTTAAGTGCCGTCATGCGTGTCAGTCTTTGGGATTTCAGGGAGTAATGTGTTGGGCCCTTATCAAAATTAGCCATCTTCTGTCTGACCTCCTACCACCTTCCTGTCTGTCAGGAATTCCCATGTCCTAGCAGACTTCCTGTAGCCTGGTGTTTGTGAAACATGCTTCATCATCATAGATTTTCTTTTGCCATTGATTTTGCTGACATCTGAAACTTTTGGTTTTTCTCTAGCATCAAACACCTTTACCAAATGTGGGCAGTGGTTTAAGCAAGTTTGGTGAAGAATGCTTTAGAAAAATGAGATACAGGCTAAATAAAGATGCCTTCTTATAATAGTAGAAAAGAGCAGGAGTCCAGTAGCATCTTAAGGACTAACAAAATTTGTGGCAGGGTATGAGCTTTTGTGAGTCACTTCTCACTTCTTCAGGAGAGGTGAGCAGTGACTCATGAAAGCTCATACCCTGCCACAAATTTTGTTAGTCTTCAAGGTTCTACTGGACCCTTGCTCTTTGCTACTGTGGCTGACAGACTAACACGGCTACCCATCTTGTTCTTATAATAGTGTGACTTGCTGAGAAGTCTCTGTTTAGATAGAATGCCTATCCTGTTTCTTCTTGCTGACCTCTTTAAAAACCCTCTGGTTAGAAGCAAGGTAGATGCTCCTGTTTATCACTGTGGAGGCAATGAAGTCGTGAGAACTGGAAGTGGTGGTGAATGGAGTTATTGGGAAATTCTGCAGAAATATGAGACGTCTGTATTTTTTCCAAAAGAGGAGACTGTTACTCTAAAAGTGCTCAAAAACCTTACGTCAGGACTGCAAACTGTATCCTGTTTAGAAGATATCTTGAGAGGGGTTAAACAGAAAGGGCTTATTTTTCTTTTCTACTGAGGTTATAGTTTTTTTCTGCATCTTGAAGTATCTTCAAACCCTTTCTATAGTGTGAGAGCTAGTACTTGCTGGTGGGCTTCATATTTGGTTTTCAATATGCCCCTGAGATCACAGTGATTTATAGTAATAATAGTAGAACTATGTGGATGTAGTGGAGTTAACGACAGACAAGGCAGTTAATTCTCTGGTCTGAACACTGGAAGTAACTGCAAGCTCAGCACTGGGCGAAGAAAAATACAGTTCTTTGTTGAAGTAAACTGTGCAAACTTGCTTTAAGTTGCACATACTTGCTTGGTGTACATACTGAACCTGCTACTCAAGTTCTTAAATGATTGTGCAAGGAGTGAGCTAGTTGTAGAAAAGCAGAACCCTGTTCACATTCCCATGTGCCCTTTTTAAAGGCATCAGCAATAGTCTGCGGGGCTTTGAAAACCTGTGCCAGATACTGGATTCTGTGAGCGATTTTTGCATTCATGGAAAATTATTAGCCCTGCTTAGTATTTATTGTTCATGTGGCTAAGCTACATTTTGGAGCCAGCTGGGCTCTTTAATACATAAAGTAGCAGCAGAACATATTGCATGGAACTCTAAAATGTGAATTTTCTGATTTCCCTGAAACACAGCAGATCCTGTTTGGACCACAGGTATTTTGTTTTCTACACAAGTGTGTTTCTGCAGCCTTTTGTCTGTGGACCGCTTCAGCCTGTACGTGATCCTTTTCTGTAATTTCTGTATTGTAGCAATTATGCCTTTGTTAGACAGTAAATGATTCAGTGTTCTAATTCTAACAGGGGGGAGGGGAACAGGGAGGAGGGGAGAAGTTGAAAGGGTCTCATTGTGTAAGCACAGCAGGATTAGCTGGTGTTACCACCTTACACGGATTGAACACCACTGCTTGGAATGAATTTTTGGCTCCAGTTGCAGGAAGAAAACTCTTGCAGGGCAATTCGTTTATGCACATGCAAGCACATGTTAGGCCAGGACCTGTAGGGCTCCTCTGATTGCTGGATTGTGGCTCTAACATAATGTTCAGAGTTAAGTGCTTATGACTTGTCAGTGGTTACCCCAGAAGTTACCTTGGGGTAAAATGGCTAGGCTTAACCTATATATCCTTTACAGGATAATTTGCTTGTTTTCCTTGCACTTAGGTAGCAGCAAGAGGTGGTTACTAGAGTTTAATCCATTTCTGCATCATTCTTAATTGGCAGAATGCTTTGTAGCCTTTGTTTTCATCCATGCAGCCGCTTAGGGCAGTGACTGTCCTCAGTTTACAGATGGGGACTCAGTCTGAGATGGTGACATGCCTAGAGCCACATATTGACCTGGTTTGGTCATAATACCTTTGGCCTGTGACTCACATACTTCCCAGTCCTCTCTCAATACTGTGAGTTTTTCTCCCTCAAATCCTGCTTGAAGCAACCTGTACTTTATCATTATTACGTGCAAATCAAGCAAACTATGGTCTGTTTTTTTTTCAGAATTGGAAAACACAAGAAAACTGGTTTTCAAAATACAGTTTGCAAGCAAACTATGGTTTAACCCCATTTGAATGTAACTGAACCAGGAAGGGTAAGAGGAGGGAGCATCCAAAGTATGGCCCTGATGGTCAGACTATGGCTGTGATTCCACGCACTAAATAATCCACTTTCAATCCACTTCCAATGCACTTTTGAACTGGATTTTACTTATGTGAACTGGCAAAATTCAATTTGAAAGTGCATTGAAAGTGGATTATTTAGTATGTGTGATTGCAGCCCCTGTTTTGCCAACTCGACAAACCTAGGCAAAGATGGGGCATCAAGTTTGCTAATCCAAATTTGCTGTTTTGTCTGTTGGAGCAAGTGGACTGTTGGGGAGGTCTGTGGTGTTTTTTGAAAATGCAGGAATACTTTTGAACTTGTTGAAATAAGCTATATTTATTGTTATATGTTGATATTGTATAATTTACTGGTGATAAGTTGTAGGAGGTATAGCTGTTATAGCTGTGAATAAGACATTGCTTAGATTCTGGATTCTTCTGAGCTCAATGTTGGAATAAGAACTAGTTAAGATTGTCTGGGTTGGAACTGATTTACTGGATGCAGTCTGGCTAATCTACCTGTTTATGCAGTTTATCTTATAGATCAGCATTATAAATAACTGATTCACATAATACAGTTGCGCCTAGAAGTCTTTTTGCCTCCTGGCTGAGACCTTCCTTCAAGCTTCCACAACATAGTTCCACTGTTTTTGGGTGACATCTTCATTGTAAATGGAGTGTCCTATCTGAAGAGGTACTGAGAAGGACCGCTGTGCTATCTTCTGTAAAAAAAACATGAATCCATTCTTTTAGCTGGGAATTTGCAGTTTATTTCCCAAGGAGGGTATTACTTTGAGGGAAAGTTGTATAACTGGGTTTTTTTTTTTCTTTTTGGCAGTGGGGTGATAAGTGTTTGATGCCTGTAGATCTCTGTAGGTTAGAGAGAAAGGCATTATAAAACTGCTGTTACCTTAGGAGGTGGATGGGTTTTTTAGAGATCTGGAGTTCATCATTTGTTTCTTCAACAGTTACTTGTTTTGGCTAGTGAAGTCTGTCCAACTCAAGTGAAATATATCCCTATCAGCTGTTGCAGTACTCATCTGGATGAAGAGTAGCTTCCTAAGAGGTTGAAGGAGGATGTGATTCATCCAGGTCTGATGAATCCTTTTCTGAACTTGGCTGACCTTAATATTACAAGTGAGCTTCATTTCCCCCCTTTTTTTCGTGACAAGATGATGAAGTAGGCAGAGTTAGACATCTCCAGGAGTTCTTACATAAAGTGAATTTTCTAGACTCTTACTGATTGGAATCCCAAGACAGAATTCAGGCCATATTGTTTTCTCTGACTGGCAGTCTGTATTTAGTGATGGAGAGGAGGAGTATGACTCTGCTTCCACTCCTTGACCTCTCAGCAACATTTGATGCAATTGACCACCAATCCATCTGGATGGCCTGAGGTACATAGGAGTGGAGGGGGGCATACTTGGTAGCGTTTTCTTCCTGCCTGACCAGTCACTGTCGTTCTAACTCAAGAGTGTATTCTATGGACTACTGCAGGGGTCCCATTTTTGTCCCCTCTATCTTTATCATCTACCTGGAGAGGAGAGTGTTTGTTGGAATGAATTATTATGTTGATAATACTGGCTTCTGCTTTTCATTTTCAGGAAATCCAGAAGAAGCATGAGTTTAGTCTAACAAGTTGAAGCCTAATTCAGGGAAAAAAGGGAAAAAAAGATTGGGGAAACTATGTAGTAGGGAAAAATCTAAATGAAATAAATATCCTTTAATAAATATGCAGATATTTTTGTTGTCTTCAAGTCATGGCAGACATATAGGAACCCCTGTAGGGTTTTCAAGGCAAGAAACATTCAGAAGTGGTTTGCCATTGCCTGCCTCTGAGTAGTGGCTCTGGGTTTCCTTGGTGGTCTCCCATCTAAGTACTGACTAGGGCCAACCCTGTTTAGTTTCTGAGATCTGATCAGATCGGGCTAGCCTGGGCTGTCTAAGTCAGGGCCTGCAGACCTTATCCCAGAATAATTCTAACATATGAAACACTCTTGTCGGCATTCATAAGAAAAGAAACCAAATATGCTTTGACATCAAAGCTCTACCAGTATACCAATAATTTGAGATGCAAGTTTCTCCTTTGTCAGTGATAAATATGTGTACCACTATATAGTACGTTACACTTTTTAACATACACATGTAAGCCTTTGCTTGCATCTTCTTCCATATGTTTTTTGCTTCTCATTTGCATATGTGGAGGGGTTTTCATCTGTGACTCTTGTAGGAAGGATAAGTGGGACGCCATGAAAACTCATCTTCTCTGTTGTAGTTCCTGTGCTTTAGAGTACGGTTTTATTGGCATTTTGATGGCTTTTTTTTTTTAATGACTTTGAGTGTAGTAGTTGTGCTGCTGGTTAAATGTGATAGTAGCTGGATTTTTTAAAATGAGGTTTGCAGGATGCTTGTTTAGAGCTGCATACTTAAACATACGTATGGAATTATGACTTTAAAAATTATGATTTAAATTTGTTGTTGCAATTTAAATTGTTCTATCCCATTAGGTGCCTCTGATGGGGCAGAGAATGCAGAATTTAGAATTTACTTTTTATTTGAACCCAGCCCACAGGGATACCTTCTGATATTGGCCCACTCTTGCACTAGAATATGAACCAAAATGTGCCATTATTTCCTTCACGGAGCCATACCAGTTAGGTGTATTGTGTGGAAGAATGTGAATAAAAGTGATTTGCACTTTTAAAAAAAATAAAATTGTTCTAACAGCAGAAGGAACTTAATGTGTGTTGGATGCTATACGGCTATAATGGATATCTAAGAACTGGGATTTAATTTGTCACTAATTGATTTCTAGGGGTTAAATACACCCATTGTTCACCATTTACCTTTGAGAGAATTGCATTTTTGTCACATAATGCTCAGTTTTGTTTTCCTCCCATTTTGACAAAAGCATAAATTTATTACATTTCAGAATTATAGCATGCCTCGATTCCTTCCTTCCTTCCTTCCTTCCTTCCTTCCTTCCTTCCTTCCTTCCTTCCTACCTACCTACCTACCTACCTACCTACCTACCTACCTACCTACCTACCTACCTACCTACCAGGATGCAACTTAAATGTCTGTATTTTTTCTTTGAGCCTGTAGCTGCATTATTCACAGGGGTCATTTCGTAGAAAAAGAGGTGCAGGAGCTCATTAGCATAACTCATTTGCATATGCCACACCCCCTAACATACCGAAAGTGTGTCAGAAGGCAACACCCACCCCTCAGGCTCCACTCCACAGGTGAGTGAAACTGACCTGCTCTTCCTCCATTCCCTTCCCCATCCAATACTTTGTGCAATAAAAATAAGCGTAAAGAACACACCCTCATTCTCTTCCTGCTCCCTTGAAACCACCAGGTTTCAAGTAGACTTAAGATACCCAAGACATGTGCACCACCCATCCCTTTCCCTTCCCCTCCCCACAACAAGACACCCTGTGAGGTAGGTGGGGCTGAGAGAGGTCTTTTGAGAACTGCTCATGAGAGAACAGCTCTGAGAGAACTTGTGACTGGCCCAAGGTCACACCAGCAGCTGCATGTGGAGGAGTGGGGAATCAAACCCAGTTTTCCCAGATTAGAGTCCAACTCCTGACCACTACACCAAACTGACGGGGTGGAAGCTGCTGAAGGGTTGGTGAAATTTCTCCAGTACTTATGTGCCATGTGCCCAGATAAAAAATGGTATACTTAGAAAATTTATATGCCACCTTGAGCAAGTCTCTGAAAAAGCAGCACACAGTCATAAAAGGAACAATGATAAAATTATCAATATTAAAACAAAACATTAAAAACAATAAAGACCCTAGCAGGGCTTTCCTCGGGGCGCTGCGCCTCTGCACTGCTCGGGGAAGCCGAGGAGGGGGCGGGGCTTGGTCATGTGCCCGCCCCCTGGGCTCCTCACTCCTGGAGCTGCGCTCCTGTGTGCTCCTGCTCCAACGGACCCCTGATTATTCATATCCCATAAACCTCAGGGATGTGAGCGAAATACTAGCGGTATTGCTGTCTGCTTGACCAGCCGATGGATTGCTGTGCAGCCAGGTGTATTTGTGAGTTTAATTTTGGAAATCTGTTTTATCCTTATTTATTCAGGTTACTAATAGATCAAAGCCCCAAATCTTTAAACTCATATTGGTGATCAAAGATGAGGTCAAAACAACGTTGGTTGTCTTCAAAAATGTATTGCATTTCCCCCTGCTTAAATTAATGGGGTTATCTTATCCTTTTTTAGATACTAAGGACCAAAGAATGTAGGAGGTCTGTGGTGACCTCTAGTTTTGTTTAACTGAAGTTTAGAAGTTTGGTTTATTCATATTCTTGTTCTCTCCCTTAATGGAAACTCAACTGGTATGTAAACGTGATATTGTTTTATCTCCTGGTACTAGTGGCCTCAAATTCCTTCCCTTCTGATGCATTTTGTGCAGTCCACCTGTAGGGGCAGTGAAATGGCCTATGATGTTCTTAAGTAACTTTCTTAATCCTTCTGCACGATTGCAAGGTTACTTTCAGATGCACCAGGTTTTATTAATGCCTCCATCCACTGGTGGCTGGCTGAACTTCCACTCTTTCTCTTACTGGATAAAGAACCTTTTTAGCCCTACCCAAAGGGAAGAAGCTGGTGGTTTCAGATTGTGCTTTCAGTAGCTTTTGAGAGGTTAGCTGGAAGAGGCGGGTGGGTGCTTGTGTTAAGGTTAAGCCAAACCTCCATATTCCTAATTGGAGCCTTTGTTCTCAGAATCCTTGTGGCTGTCTTCATCTTGAAATGATTTATTTATTTGTTTGTTTGTTTGTTTTATTTATACCCTGCCCCCCCCCAACCAAAAGAACTTGGGATAACTTAGAGTTGCATTCTTTGCCTCTTTTATATGAGAATTAATAGGTGTCAATAGGTGTCCTTGGCTTATTGAAAAGCTGAGATGGTTGCAGATTGCACTGGGGTTGGAAGTTGCAGCAAAAAGCTAAAAGGAGTCTTTTGGCACCTTAAAGACTTATATATCTATTGAAGCGTTGGCCTTTGCTAATATGACAATATCTTTTTGTGAGATTTGGCCCTTGATTAGATCAGAAGATCCGTTGCAGATGTGGAGCAGTTACACCTAGAATAAATTCCATATGTGACCAGATGTTTGGTTATTTGTAAGGATCACCTGGTGTGTTTTTGTTTTGTTTTGTCTTTTACTTCAAAGCTGCCATGTGGGGCTACTCATTTGATTGGAGAAGTAATGTCGAAGGAGTGTGTTCTGCCCTTCTCCCCACATTGTTTCCAAAATGTTATTAGCACAGTGGTGGGAGACAGGTACAAATGTTTAACAACCCCTTCATCATCTGTGCTGCTTCCACAGCAAAAAAATGAAGAAGAAAAATGAAGGGATCCACAACAAAATGGACAGACCTGTGGAGGTACATTTTTTAAATGCAGGAAAAAGTCTGATCTCAAATCCACTAGATCCTGATGTGGATAATTTCTCTTGCTTCACTATTGCAGAGAGAGAACTTTCTCTTAACTTCAGATGTTTGGATGCTCTTAAAAATACAGCACTTACCATCACTGCATAGTTAAGATGAGCATTGTTTTCAGTAAAGGATAACAGAATGACATTGTATCCTTTCTCCACAGGGCTCAGGGCATCGTACGTGGTGGTTATCCATCCTCTCAGTGAGACTGCAACAGGTTAGGGTGAGAGAGGCCAAGGTTTAATTTGTTTTGTCACAGATAAACTTCCTTGTGAGAAGAAACCAGACTGATGTACCTGTTCTCAAAGTCAGAATTATACTGACTTTCTCTGCCCTTAAGGGTAGTGTGATGGTCAGAGAATTTTTCTAGTTTGTGCAAAAGGAATGATAGATAATAGTGAGTATTACACTTTACAGCCAGGAAAAAAATGAGCTTAAAAAAAAACCCCTTATAGTCATCCTTTCAGAGAGCCAGTTTGAGGTTAGCCATCTATCTTCAACCTAGTTTGTGTCTGCTTAAAGTGGCTTTTTTTTGGGGGGGGGGTGTCTTTGCTAAAAAATTATTTTCAAAGCTGCTATAATATAGAATAAGCTTTAGGAACAGTGAAATCCTAAGAATGCTTTTCTGGGAGTAAGCACCACTGAATAGAAATGGAATAGGGTTCTGAGTAGACCTGCTTAGGATAGCTTTGTAAATCACCTTTGGTGATTTGTTTGGTTTTGGGAAAGAGAGCCTCTTAAGGGAATGATGGGAGACTCTGCTTTGAAATGCCTTGGCAGTATCTAAACACCAGCTGGCAAATTGTTTTCTTCAAAAGAGAGGCAAGTGCCGGCAAAGGGAAGCATTTGTCCATCTGGCTTTCTGGCTCATGGTTTGCTGGTGCAGATAGAATGTGATGCAAGAGGACCTTGTTTTGCTACATTCTCCCCCCTCCCAGCCCCCAGCAGACTTAATCTGTGAAAGGTTTTCAAAAATTCAGTTTTAAAAAGACATATGCAATATTTTAGTTGTTTGGTTTGCCTTTTTCATCTGCCCTTAAACCAAAAGCATGCGGTGGATTACAAACCTTAAAACCAGGCATTTATTTGAGGAGGGTGATGGCAAATCTTGCTGATCACCGACCCAAATTGTAAAATGCCCTTTTATTGCTGCTTGGTGTTGGGAGTTTGCTAGATCCAAAAAGGAAATTTCAAAATTAGTTGAAATTCATCTGAATCCATACTCTGTACTTTCCTGTGAATTTAGATTTTGCTGCATTGAGGGCCCACCAAGAGACTGCTAACTGTATACAGTGGGATGTGGTTAAGTATGTGGTCCTGGGGGAAAATGTGAAGCAGAACTTCACAGGAAAATGGAAGGATGAGTTTCTAGGCACCTGGTGGGAACATATGCGTTTCTTCTTGCACAGATTGCTCCTAGGCGAGTCTCTTCTGACCGAAATTAAACCAGCAGTATTTGTAAATTAATGTGAGAGAAGCTCTACCAAGGAATGTTTGAATGAAAGGAAATAATCCCCCCCCCCCAAGTCTTTGGCACAGGCTGGCAAAACCAAGAGTTTGACTGTGGATTAGTAGTATGTCTACATGTCCCAGGCCTGGTTCCAAAACTTCTTGTTCAGTCTCCTTGGACTTCATTGGCCATCAGATTGAAAGAAGATGACATTCGTTTTGCTGATTTACAAGTTAATTTAACTTTGACAATGTAACACGTAAAGGTTTTTTTCTGTAAGGCCCCTGGTACTCATTATATGTTTTTGAAATCGTATGAGCACTGCTCATGGGGGCCTGTCTCATTTTATATATATCTTTCCATGCTACAGTTTCAGGTATCACCGTGTATCCTCAGGATTTTTTTTTTAAAACCCTCTGTTTTCTCCCTTCTGGCTTTGTTGTGATACACAGTGGTGTTCATCAATACAAATATGTACACATGGTCACGGATGTGTCACGGTGATTAGCCTGGCCAGGAATCAAGTTCTCACTGCAAAGTGGGATTATCCCATCTGTTCCACTGTCTTCTCCGTGGTATCCTTTCTCTTCCAAATGCCGCACTATGATTTGCACGATGCAACAATATTCTGTTGTTGCTCCAAATTACTCCTGCATTACTCAGATGATTAACATACAAGAACAGGGAGGAACACTCAAATCCATGCTGAAGGAATTGATCGTCAAACCCAATGCCATGCAAACAACTATGCCAAGTAACAAGCTAGCAGCTTGGATTCCACACTGTGGTGGATTAAAGCCAGCATTTGCCATCACTGTGTAATTCATATGAAAGTATCTGACTTCATTCTTGATTCTGTTCCTCTGTTCCAGTGAGATCCTTGTACTTTGGTCTCCATGGCCCAGTGTACATTTCTTTTAAAGGAACTGGGCCCAAGTTAAATGGGGGGTGTCTTGGTCCTCAAGTTCTTGTGGAGATGACAACTGAAGGAAGATCTAGAAAGGTGCCTTCACAGGCTCTGGAAAAGGAAGAGGAGTGTGTGCCTGTCTGTCTGTGTAAAAGGACAAGTGCCCTTAGGGTCATGTATGCGCACACTTGTGTCGTTGGTGGGTGAAGCATTAGTATCTGTAATAGGCAAAGCTACATTTCATTGAAAGATAATGCCTAGACTGTGGTAAAGCTATTGAAAACAGCTAGCTGATGTGTAGTTAGCCTTAAAATATTGGATGAGGAGTCTTGCTGTGGGCTACTGTGATTCAGTCCTTGCTTTGTTGTTTTGAATTTCTGTACAGCTAACAAAAATGAATGGCTGAAAGCCTTCAGCCATTTCTTGAACACAAACTGGAATGTATGTTTGTAACCGTTCTGTTACAGGCTGCTCTCCTTTCTTTAGGAACAGAAAGATTTTCTCATGTGAGATAAGTTGCAGGAGAGGTCTGGCTGTGGTTATCAAGGAATATAAATAAATATAGCATGCGCTAGTAAACAGCAACATTTGTTGCTCACCAGGCATGCGAGTTCTCCTCAACGCTAAGCAGTATTGTTGGGAGAGAATTTCTAAGACAGATCAAGGGTTGTACCAGAGGGTTCCCCTCCTCCTCCTCTCTACTGCCGTGTTTCTAAATAGGGAGGCACAACTTCCTGTTTGGCCCTGTGCAGGTGAGTTTTGCATTTGTGCCTCAAATGAAACAGGAGGCAGGCAGTCCCTCTGCCTTTTCTCATAGTGCAGCAAAGGTGTAGCAGTGTAGGCTTAACTTCTTACTGCTGGTGTAGACGGTCTGGATGTTGTTGCACTGGTGTACAGCAGTTTCCAGGCTTGTAACATTTGCACAGCTCACTTGCATGACAGCGAACACAGTTTTATATAGGAGTCGTCTTGACACCTAAGAGAGTGCTCGAGTTTGTCAGGCGTTTAGTCTTGGAATCACTTTAGAGTTTGGGGGAGAGGTTGTAATTGTGTGAGGCATCCTAAAATAGACATACGTCCTGCTTTGCAGATGCAACATTTTCATTACCAGTAAGTGTCTAATGAAGGTATTTTATTTGTTGGTTTGAGGATGAGGAGAGCTGATTGAAACATTTTTCCAATTAAGGATAGAGGATACTTGGCGGTGAAGGGTAACCTCAAATATAAGAAGGTGTTTTTTGTACGGAGAGCTATTTTGTGTAGAAAACAGTGTCTGATCTGCGTATTTTGTCGTGTTTAGACTGGCATTCATGGTGTATATATATGTGCTGCTTTTGTAAATTCAGAGAACATATGCATGCAATCTATTGCATGGGGTGGTTTGCGCAGATTTTTCATGCTTCCTCCCCCCCACAATGAATTGCTTGTAAATGCGCGTAAATGTTGTTAACATTGAAGATGGTCTCTAAGGCTGTTGGTTCACTCACAATAGTTCACCCTGTATTGTGATATCGCCATCAGTAGTGTCCTTTGATAGTTTACCGCTCTTGGTTTACTTGACCATCATTTCCATGTGAAAGTATGTGGACCCAATAGGACAATAGAATGGGGAAATAAAGTGTGGGTTTAGGAAGAAGTGGACATGTTTCCAGTCTTAGAATTCTTGGCTCCTGTTGTTAACCAAAAATTACTTGAAGAAGGAAAAAAAAGGGGTGAAACTGAACGTTGGCTGTGGTCACACACACTAAATAATCCACTTTCAATCCACTTTCCAACTGGATTTTCACAGTGTGAACTGGCCAAATCCAATTTGAAAGTGCATTGGAAGTAGATTGAAAGTGGATTATTGAGTGTGTGTGACCGCAGCCGTTCTTAGCACATTGCTTCTTGAGGTTTAAATAAGGAATGTGAATGAATTCACAAGACTTGACTGAATATCCTACGTTTCCAGATTAATTCCCAGAGCAGCTACAGAAATAATTTACCTACATTTAGTCCACTGACAAGCAGGATGTGTCTTGTGTGTTTCTGTTAACAAACTCAGAACTAGAGATACCTCGCCCTCAAGTTTCATCCTGTCCATGTGTTTATATGTGCACTACTTGTTGGGCTGTGCACTGAATTAGCAGAAATCTGTTTTTTTTTAAAATTTGTCATTTTCTCAAATGTGCTGTAGCATTGTTTTGCTTATACTGTGCTAGAGAGGACTTGCATTTCACCAATTACCATCAGCCGACCAGATGGACCTGTATCCAAAGAACTCTGCACCACAGCAGGGATCAAAGTTATGTTTCGTGATCAGCTCTCCATGCCAGATGATACCCCAATTTTGAAACTGAAGGGAGATTCTGTAATGTGTCATGAGGGTTTGCCATTCAGAAGGAAAATGTCAAAAGCTCTGGAGGGAAGACATGTAAGATAAATAGGTAGACAGCATTGCTGCTGTGCAGTTGACCAAGCAAGCCCTTGTCCCATATATATATATACACACACATATACTTTTTTGCTTTAGTATTAAACTGGAATATATCTGTTTTTCATTATATTAAAACATTTTTTCCCCTTCCAATTGAAACTGTGGGCAAACATTGTATGATACATTGGTTCAGAATTTAGTTTACCACTCTTGGTTTACTTGACCACAATTTGGGCTGCCTGATGATCTGTAAGCCTGATTATTTCCCCTTTATGTGGACTTGCAAGTAAGCTGTTTTGTTTCCTGTTTCAGGGTGCTTCATAAGTGCAAGCTCTGGAGGGAACGGGACCTGTGCAGCTAGTGATTTTAGGATGGGACATTGCTTCTGTTGACTTCAGATTCATTGGTATAATGAGCTGTAGAACCATTGCATATTTGGACATCAGTCCCATGCAATTATGTAAAATATATGGTACTTTTAGTGATCCTGGGAAATACGAGACAATAATTGATAGTGCCTGTTGCAACTCCCCTAAGCTTTGTATCATCCCCTGGAATTACAGATCATATGGTTTGGGAAAAATGGGGAACACTGCTTATATATGTTATTTGTGCCCAGTAAAATGGCATTTTTGGCCCAGTGAAAGTATCCAGATTTCTCTGTTATCAAGTAGCTGGTTTAGCCTGCTTGTTGCTCTGATCTGCTTCAAAAAGTTGAATTGGCGTCCTGACCTGGATAGCCCAGGCAAGTCAGATCTCAGAAGCATAAGCAGGGTCAACAGTGGTTAGTACTTGGATGGGAGACTTCCTTGGAATACCAAGTTGGGAGGACAGAGGCAGGCTTGTTCAGCCACCTATCTGAATATCCTCCAAGCCCCCAGTAGGGGTCAGTCACCAGAGGTCAATGTGACTCCCAGGTGCAGACACCCCCCCCCAAATACCTCCCCCCCAAGTCAGATTGGCAACTTTACATTTACTGAAGCAACTGGAAATGTGATGGGATTATTTTAGAAGGTTCTTAATGAAATTTGTTTAATTTTAAATGCTGTTGAAACTGTGCTGATGGTCTGGACTGGACTGGAGTTCTAATGCCCCGGAACTCCTTGCTGACCCTTCATTTTGCTTTAGTTGCTACAACATCAACAAAGTTTTCAGTGATGGCAGCATCCTGCTGGAATATTTTCTGTGCTGGTTTGAAAGCGGCCAGATCAGTCTGATGTTTTCCAGTTCTTGTCCCATCCCCGGCTGAGTCTCCCTTTATACATCTTCATGCAAAATCACTATCAACTGTGCGCTTTGGATTTTTAAAACCAAGAAAAATCCATCCAGTCTTACCCATTTCCCATTTCCTATAAAGCATCAGGAATTCACAGTCTTTGTCCTTCATGGTGCAGAAGATAGACAGCTTAATGGGTGCAGCAGCTTGGATTGCTTTGAACTTGTGAACTGGCATGCTTGCAAGCAGCTCTTGTCGAGGAATGGCTGATTTGTCTTTTAGATGGTTTTCAAATATTCTGATATTAATGTTTCATCGAACAGCTTGGGGGGGGGTTGATTTCTGTTAAATACAGTCTTCACACCAAGAACACTGAAGGGTCTCAACAAATTTTATAGGAAGACAAACTAAAGATAAAAGAACAAGAGGAGGCATACCACTTACAGGCCTACAGTTTTCTTCTGGCTGCGTAGGGCTCACATTCTTCAGACTCTGAAAAACAGGAAGCCAAGTCTTAAAGATACAGCAGTGGTTTAGAGGAATCTCTGCATAATAAACGTGTTGTGTATGGAAGGTTTGGCCCTTCTGTGGAAGAAAAATGATAGCACTGTAGAGCTGCCTCTTTGAATCTCAAAGCTGCTTTTGCACAGAGGATCAAGGGTTGCATTACACCTTTGGACCGTTCAATTGGGTCTACATCAGCCAAGCACAGACGGAGTAAGCTTGATGAAGCAACAAATAGAAGTACAAGGCTTCTGCCATATTAGCAATGACACCATAAGTATTTTGAAACTTAAAATGTGTTCCCCTGGCAGGAAGGAGATGCTCAAGAAGCCTTTTGGCTGCTCACACTTTTGGAATATCCTCCCTGCTGCTTCCCTTTATCAACCTGTCTGCCCTTGTGATCTGGAGCTCATCTGTCTGGTTGACATGCTTGAGGCAACTAACAAAATCACAGTTGAATAAAGCAGTTATTTTTTGGGGGGTGGGGGGGGGGCAAGATTCTGCCTTGTGTAAGATGTAAGAGTCTTGTAACAACCTATTACTGTAATCAGCTGCAATGGCTACTAGCTTCAGCTCTGGCCACTAATGTGTGTTCTTCCAAGAATAATAAAATGATAGAATGATAAAAGGGTTGGAACGTTTTCCGTATGAAGAAAGGTTAAAACGCTTGGGGCTCTTTCGCTTGGAAAAATGATGGCCGAGGGGCAACACGATCAAAGTTTATAAGATTATGCATGGGACAGAGCAGGCAGAGAAAGAGATACTTTTCTCCCTTTCTCACAATACAAGAACTCATGGGCACTCAATGAAATTGCTGAACAGTCGGGTTAGAACAGATAAAAGGAAGTACTTCTTCACCCAAAGAGTGATTAACACGTAAAATTCACTGCCACAGGAGGTGGTGGCGGCTACAAGCATGGACGGCTTCAAGAGGGAATTAGATAAACACAAGGGGAGACCCACAAGAAACTTGTGGGGAGGGGGCATTTTCCCCATCTCGCCAGGCCCGCTGCTCGCCCCTTCCCCCCCACGGGCTCCTGGCGGCTCTCGCCGGGCCCGCCGCTCACCCCTTCCCCCCACGGGCGGAATTCCGGCCAGCCTCAGCAACTCTTGCCAGGGCTGCCGCAGTTCTGAGAGCATTCCCTGCGCATGCACAGGGGACGCTCTTTTACTTTTTGGGGATGCTCTTTTACTTTTTGGGTGTTATTTTTCAGTGTCCTGGCCCCATTGCTGGACCTCCTGATGGCCCCTGGTGTTTTTGGCCACTGCGTGACAGAGTGTTTGACTGGATGGGCCATTGGCCTGATCCAACATTGGCTTCTCTTATGTTCTTAAGGCCTAAAACAGCAGTGACAAGCAGGGCAATTCACATGTCTGAGCTCAAGCTCAGAAATGCTTGAGCAACAGTAAATTTTTCAGGCTTTGAGATTCCACAAGGCCTTTTTTATTATCTTGAGGCAACAGACTAATATGGCTGTCCCTCTGGAATTTGGGAACTTGGTTCCTTGGCCCATCCCCTGCCAAAGGCAATGGATGCTCTTATAAGCCTAGGCCTAGGAGGAACTTCAGGTCCAAGTTTGGGAAAGCAGCTGCCTCCTTCTCTGACCACCCAAGTGAATTGATACAACAGGCATAAGAACGGCTGTGCTTTATCTGATGGAAGTCTCATGTTTCTTTCATTGCTGATGCTTTTGATCCTGCTCTCACCACAACAGAATCCTTTGGCTTCAAGGCAGCCCGTCTCCTTGCTAATGTTTCTGTAGGTGCATAGGCAACATGCTATCCCCATGTCTTATTACCATGCTTGGGTGTGTGTGGGGGGGGGGGGTTTGGGGGGGGGGGGAGAGGCAGTTACCTTCATGCTTTGTAATCCTTTAAACATTTTTGTTGTTTTTGTCTTAATTAGATTTGTTTCAGCTTGCCAGAACTTGACAGGAGGAGAGGCTTGGCGGCATCTGAGTTTGATTACTTTGGTATAGAGCCTGAGGCAGCGTAAAGCTCACCTCTCAGCACTGAGTCAGTCTGGGGCTCTTGGCATTTTTTTACTTGTAAGTTGTGTGTGCTGTGGCTACATCAGTGTTACCTGTGGTAAACAAGCGAAGTATGAAAGGCAGGTGCACATTCCTAAATACTTGGGGACATTTGCCAAGGAGCTGATTGCCAGTATTTTAGGAATACCTGGCTGACCATCGTACTTTATGTGTGGACTCTGGAAAACCAAGCATAAAGCCGACGTGGCTGCAGCATACACGACTGCTATGACAAGTCTGAAAGACCCTTAAAGAATAACAGGTTTACAAAAGAGGGAGATGTAAAAGCATGAGGGGATTGAGGGAGAAGTGGAACAAAAAAGTGATGATATAGACATTGATTGGTTTGAGGAACGTTTAATGTCTGGCTTTTCGATAGTAGCTGTATAATAGTTCTGATACCCCAAGCCTTTAAAAAGAAAGCTATTGTGAGGGACCATTCCTTTCCTCCTGGAACTTGAAAGGGTAAGGCTGAGGAATCACAACAACTTCCCTCCAACCTCTGTTCCCCCCCCCTCTCCTGCCTCCACTTCTTGTATGCCCATAGTGGAAAGCTGAAGCATAAGGGATAACTTTTAGTTTCTAAGCACAAATCATGAAGCAAAAACTGATCACGATTCAGCACCATCAGTTATCTTCATTTTCTGGACTGGTTGTGTCTTGGCGATACAGTAGCAGACGTGCCTGTTATGTTAGCTGTTTGCCCCTTCTGTTTTCTCTCTGGGGTAATGGTGTGACCGCCCCTTCTCCAAACAGTTTGAGAGGCAAGGGTACAAAATAATAGATCGAAGTTAGATGAGCCACAGGCCTTAATGGGGGAGGGAGCCCTTTGGGTTTGCCCCAATTGATAGAGGGCATCTTGGTCTCCTCCTGTGCCTTAATTACAAAGACCAAATCTTTTCAAGAGATCTGGGTCATAATCTTCCCTTCCACTTAGGGTGGTCCCCGTACCCACTTCTCTCCCTTCTTTACCTCTGGTCACTCCCAGACTCGTTTTCCTACAAAGCAGTGAAACTGAGAGCAAGGTGGAGCTGTAGAGAGAGCTGAAGAAGAGATTGGATTTATACCCCGCCCTTCACTTGTAGTCTCAGAGCGGCTTACAAACTCCTTTTCCCTTCCCCTCCCCACAACAGACACCCTGTGAGGTAGGTGGGGCTGAGAGAGCTCTTTCCCAAGCTGTCCTTGAGGGAACAGCTGGTACAGAGCTATGGCTTGCCCAAGGTCATCCAGCCAGGTGCAAGTGGAGGAGTGGGGAATCAAACCCGGTTCTCCCAGTTTAGAGTCCGCGCACTTAACCACTACACCAAACTGGCTCTCTCTCTTAAGTGTTTCTAGGCTTGCTGTTTTTCGTGTTTACCTTTAATCCTTTCACATGCTAGCCTTTTTCTTGCCGTTTAGATGTAATGTGAGACAAGCAGATCTGTTTGGGAGAAATTTTATCACAGCATTGTTAGCATCTTCCTTTGTGTGGCAGCTCAGCTCCCAGCATCCACTTTGTAGGGCATCCTGAATAGGCAGCTAATGCTATCTCACCTGCTTTGAATGAATGGGTTAACTGTGATGATGGGTGACAGAATCAACAAACAAACTCTTTAAGTATGTTTGTTTTTCATTTAACTGTGAGAGGTTTGTGACTATCTTCACCTGACGGGCCTGTATAATACTGTTACCACTGGAGACAGGAACCTGGATCAAATACCCCCGCCCCATTTGCATGAATGCAGACACCTTTCAGGGTTCTCCCCCACACCCACAAGTTCACGATAGCACAAGTCTCACTTCTGCTTCCTTGGTTTCTTTTAGGAGACATTACCCAGAAGGGATATGAGAAGAAAAGGGCAAAGCTGTTGGCTCCGTATATCCCACAGACCCAAGGTAGGTCCTGTGTTACACTATGGGATAAGAAGTGCTGTTGCTATGGAGTGATGGGGGGGAAAGCTGAGGTTCTTTGATTTTAAGCTGATCTGTTCCTGTTGGGAATAGACTGGGTGGTGGGGAGTATATATAAAATCTGTGAAATCCCTTTGGGTTTAAGAAAACACTGAAAGGCAGTTTGTTTTCTGTGTATTGGCAGAGTCAAATGTGTGATGCCTGTGGAATGAAGTCTCATTTTCTGGTCACCATTTTCATACAGCGCACTTTCTTGATCAAAATAGTTGGATGGATGGATAGATGGCACATGGGAAGAACTTCTGACTCTACAAAAGAGAAAAAAAAGTGGCCAGAGTAGAAGGGATGGCAAAACAGGTTGCCTTGGAATGAAACAAGGGCCCAAGGGAAGGAATGCCAGACCCGGAAAAGCCGTAGGATCTAGGAAAGGAGGGGTACGGGAGGCATTAGATAGGAGCAGGGGAAGGACTGATGGAAGCGGGAAAGAAAGCTAGGCCTGCTGGCTCAGTTATAGCTTGTCCTTATGGCCATGCTTCCTGTACACTTATTTCTCATTTGAGTATCCTGTTAATATTAAATGTTCTTTATTCCCTGTTTTCATTGAGAATACTGTAAATATTGATACTTCCATTCAGAGTGTTCTAGCAGCAAGAGTGACAATTTAGGGAATAATAATTATCATGCTGACTCCCAGGTAGAACAAAGAATTAGCAGAAAGATTTTTAGTGCGCAGTGACTCCAGTATTGATACTTAACCTTTAAAAAAAAAAATCAAACCATGCTTCAAAGGCCTCTTGCATTAGGAATAAATTGGTAGGGATGTGCAGAGGTCCCCGTGATTGCTGGGATTAGCTGCCAATCAGATGAAATTATACCAAAGATGAATAAGGGTAAAAGGATATTGGATGCCAGTGTCTTCGAATTGTTTCTGCTTTGGCAGTGTGCATTGGGGTTGATGGCAATTATCACTCCCCTTCAAGGTGGTTTTGTCAAGAGAAGGACTTTGTAATTTTCCTGTAACATTAAATATGCCTATGGGCTGCATTTTCAAAAAGAGCTTGCAAGTGGTAATTCAGTCTGCATATTGTTTTGTTGTTGTTGTTGTTTTTAAAAAACCTCAGCTTCTTCTTAATGAGGTATGCTGAGTTGTCTGAAAAATCTGGACAGGATCCGTGCAGCTGGGTTTTGGGAGCCATGGATGAGCTGTTTTATCACTCCTTCTAATAGTAAAATGGCTGGCCCTTATTATGATCGCACAAGCAGCAAACTGAGCCACCCTTAGGCAAGGGAGCTGTTTCTTTATACTCTGGGGATTCTGTAGTATAACCAGACTTTGTAAAATAAGCAGATAAAAAAAAATACCTGGATGGGGACTGAGTATACCCAGGAACATGGGGGTGTGGAAGGCAGAAAAAGAGAGATGGGAAATTGGCCTACTCGAGGCCCTGAGAAATTACTGAACTGGGGGTGTGTGTATTTTTATTCCCTCTCTTTTTTTCTCATGGCCTCCAACTTTTATGCAGAAATAGAAATAAAGCTGCTAAGCTCCCTGGGAGGGGGGGACAGGGAATCCCCTGCCCCCAGGTCTGTTGCCTTCCACTGCTGGAAACAGCATCAGGAGAAAAATTACAAAGAAAAACAAGGCCTTGTCTACTCACTGGAAATTCTTACCATAGGGTTTATGGAGATTCCCAGTCCTCTGCAGAAGTGACAAAGGGTTTCTCCAGAAATTCTGTGGTAAGTACAGCTGGTTTTACCATAGAATTTCTAGTGTTTCCTAGAACTACCCATGATCACTTCCAGATAGCTTTTGGAGACACCAAAAAGTCTATGGTGAGAACTTCCTATAAGTAAAGAAGGCCTCATTTGTATTTTTAACTTTTCTCCTGGGATGTTCCTCCCTGCCAACCCTCCCATTGGTTACCAGGCACTGGCAGGCATCCTAAAATCAAATCTGTAACAAGTTTGAATTGATGTTCATCTATCTTTCCTTACTCTACTTTGTGGACTTTGCTTGCTTGTGAAATCTGCAAAAGGCTAACTGCCATTGTATTACTTTTGAAACATCAATAAATAGTGAAAAATAAAAACAAAAATGTTGCGATTGAACTTATTCACCAGAGCAGTGAATTCCTGAAGCAAAAAAAAAAAAAAGTCTGTCAGTGTCTAAAATGACTTATTGATTATAGTGGACTTTGGGTGTGTCTGTTTTCCTCCAATTTATGCTTGAAGGCAGTGCAAATGAATTTAGTGGTTTGTAGCCAAGTTGAAAAGTTATAGGGCAGAAAAACTTGCTGGCTTATGAAAGCCGCTGTACAGTTAGCGGATGGAAATTTTTTAAGCGCTTTCCCCAGGGATTCTCTTTTATAGCCTGTTGCTCAGTGGTAGAGCACATCCTTTGTATAGAGGGTGGCTACCTTCGGTCCCTACCATCTGCTGTTAGAGGATATCAGGTAGCAGGTGTTTCTCTGCCTGACCCCTTGGAAAGTTGCTGCCAGCCAGAAGAGGTATTGCTGAGATGGGTTGACCGATACTTCGACACCCTATAAGACAGCTTCATAGATGTTCACAGGTTTACAGGCAGTGCGTCTGCATCTGTTCTTTTCTATAGCTGTAGCTCTGAGAATTTGCTCTAGGGGCATAATCCACTGTGCTGATGTGGATGAGTGAATGGCAGGTGACCACTGGATAGATCTCATTTTTAATGCCTTTTGCTTACAAACCATGCATATTTTTTTATGTCGTCTTGGATTATTTCCAAGGGTCTCTCTTCGAACCGTCAACATGGCAGTTTGCTCCCTCTTATGCATGTTTTACACTGATTTGATTTTGCTTGTCAAAATATTGTTTAATTAGCAAGGGCGCAAAGTATTGATGTGGGCCCACCCACAAGCATTTTTCCTATTTTTATTGCCTGAGAAGCCAGCTGACTGGCAGATGATGAAGACAGAAACCATGTTGCTAGGTAAGGTACCAATTACTGCTGCCATACTTGAGTATGCTGAGAGTATGGCAGATTTCCCATTCACTTCAGTATGGGCCGAGCACACATAAGGAATAAGGGCCTTTGTGTTGGCATGTTGTTTCTCTTTTTTCAGTGAACATAAAAGAGGCAATTTACAGTTACGCTTATCTCCGAGGCTTAAAAACAATTCAGAGCATTTCCCATGGTGAACTAATGGCTTCTGTTCGCTTCTGATATTGGAAGTACTTCCGTTGTGCAGATAAGGAAATGAGAGTGTCACTGTGATGGTTAAAACGCCAGGCTGTACCAAACTACCAGGCCCGCATGGTGCCAGAGAAATTCCTTGAGAGTGGTCCAATAAAAGAGAGGTCTGTATCTATTTTAGGGCCCCTCTTAAGGGAAACGGCTGAACTTCCTTCTGTCAAGAGCTGACAGCAAGTGAGCCTGTTCCCTTTGAAGATATGTGACTGTGGTCTGCTTCCTCCATTACGGTTTCCCATGATTTACATGGAGGAAACGATCTCTCTGTTGTAATGTGGCAACGTGCAATTTTGGATTTTACATTAAAGCACCTAAAATCTTTTACATGACGTGCAGGACTGGAATAGACCACAATCTCTACCTACAGGCATGCCATTTAAATTATAGATAAAGGAGGGCAGGACATACAGGAAAGGATTTGTGTGTGCCTGAGGCTCAGATTTAAGGGAGAGATGAAATCTTTTTGGATTTGAATCTTCCCTCTGTTATTTGTCCTTATTAACTGTAGAGCCCTTCCAAATGTACACAAAATATATTTGGGGCAAGAGATTCTGTGGGAACTTGTGGATACTGTGTGAGGATGCATGTAGAGATTCTACTTCTTGCGTTACCAGTTCAGTTTTCCCATTGCTTGATGGGTATTTCCTTTCATGTTTTAGAGCCATTAGGTTTGTGTTCATTCTCTCTCTTTTTAAAGTATAGCTTGCACTCTTTGGTTGGAAGTATAAATGCAGGACAACCTTGGTGCCAAATTTAGCAGCTGTTTCTCATGCTTGGCTTAAGTGTGCTTCCTTACTCTTCAGAACGTTGCATTATATAATCAATTCCTAAGGATAAAGCAGTGGAATCCTCTGCCTACTACATAACGATTAGATTTACCAAGTCTTGGTTTCCTGCCCAGACCTCTTTATCTGCAGCATGCAATATTGCTCGTCATCTTCTTTCCTCCCTTCCTACTGCAGAAATTAAGCAACCTGGTTATTTATTTACTTATTTTATTTATAGCCCCCCCCCCCCCCCTTCTCACGGAGACTCAGGGCAGATTACACAGTGTGAGATAATGCAGTTAAATAGCAGGAGACATCCAACAAATAATGCACTAGGGCTAGGATCACAAAAATTAGGGGGAAATGCAAAAACATTATTAGACAAGCTATATCATAAGCAATGCAGAAAATAACTTACAGGGTGAGAAGACAAGGCTGCCAACCCGAGGTGGTGGTGGAAAGTGCTGTCACATGACAGCTGACTTATGGTGACACTGTAAGGTTTTCAAGGCAAGAGACAAGCGGAAGTGGTTTGCCATTACCTACCCCTGCATAGCAACCCCAGTCTTGCTTGGTGGTTTCCCATCGAAGTGCTACCCGGGGCCGACACTGCTTAAATTCCACAGTCTGATTAGATTGGGCTAGTCTGGGCCATGCAGATCAACAAGCCCAAGATACTACCCATGACAGAGTACTATAGACTACAACCAAACTTTAAAAATAAAAGCTGCCTCCATTATATGATAGCCCTATTTCCTTAACAAAAATGGCATCCTCAACATTTTTGTTCAAAAAATAATAATAATCAAGATTTCATCACATCTTGGAAGCTAAGCACGGTAGACTCTGTCAAGTACTTGGATAGGAGGCCTCCTTGAAATACCAGAGGTGGGAGGCGGAGGCTGGCTTTATTCAGCCGCCTCTCTGAATATCCTCCAGGCCCCCAGTAGAGGTCAGTCACCACAACTTCCAGGGGCACACAAATTCATTCACCAGAGGTTCCCTTGACGTCCAGGTGCACATGCACACACATGCACATATGAAAAACACATTTTTTTAACACTTCTGTTCTACACATTCTGTAGAATGATACCCGTGGGGGAGCCTTCCTGGCCTCAGGCCAGCCATTTTGCAAGGTGGGTGCCACAACAGAAAAAGCCTTGGTACAAGAAGTTTGAATGTGCATGTACATTTGTGTGCATGTGCACATACACAGAATTGTCTGTGTCAGGGTAGCACTTTGCTTAAAAAAAAGGATAAATCTCATGGGTTTTGTTTTCCTCTTCCACACTTGAAATGTTCAAAATGGACTGGCACCCAGGTCTTTGGCCTTCTGGCAATGGCCAGTACTCAGACACTTCTTGAGAAGCTCTGGAAGCTGTGGAGGCATGTGCACTGAGGGAAGTTCTTTTCTTCTGACACTCACAGGCAGTGGATGAGTATTCTGTATCATCGCTGATATGCTTTGCAGTTACAGTTCTCTGCGTCCCAGTCTCTGGAGCATTTGGCAAAGGCCTCTGCACAGTAACAACTTGCAAACATGAGAGAATTCTTCTCCTGTTGAAATCAGTGCCAGGGGTCATTTCGAGCCGGAACGCACAGGAACACCGTTCCGGGAGTAACAAGCCCAGGAGTGGGCACATATGGTGATGTGCTGTGGTAAAAAGCAAAAGCATACTAACTTGATCTGTATTATCATGCTTGTTGTAGGGTAGCTTCCCTGCAAGAGCAAAGAAAACCTAAAGTGTAAAGCTGACTCGCCAGCTCTGAGTTGGGAAGCACCTGGAGATTTTTGGGGTGGAGCCTGAGCGGTGGGTGTTGCCTTCTGACACACTTCCAGTGATGTGTGTGTGTGGGGGGTAGCATATGCAAACAAGTTATGCTAATGAGCTCCTGCACCTCTTTTTCTACGAAATGACTCCTGATGTGGGGCTAATTAGATTTAACTGCGTGCTGAGGTGGTTACACCTGCCCAGCAATGCATCTTCTCACTTTAAGCTCCTTGTCTGGATTTATGGCTCTCTGACGGTAAATTGCTCTTTCCCCTTCTACCCACCCCTTTTCCTTTTTCATAAATTTGTCCATGCTTTCTGTTGTGCTTCCTCCTGCCCACCATTCCTGGAACGACTTCCCTCTGTCAGTCATCCTGACTTCCTCTTCTCCGTATTAACCGCGTCATCTAGCTTCCTTTGTGCCTCAGAGCATTTCTGTGTTCCTTATTCCACCTCGCTTTCAAATGTTTTCACAAGCTTTCTTCTTTACCACAATGTTTCCAGGGCCTCCATTTCCTCTCCCTGTTCTACGCAGTGATTTTTTTGGTCTTTCTGTCTGGTTCACAGCATGAGGTATAAGTTTGGATGTTCCAGTTTCAGCCTGCTGTTGACTTTATGACGCACCATAGCTTCTCAGCCTCAGCCCTCTAACTCTGATATATGGGGTAAGAACAGGGCTGGCCTTCATGTATAATATTTTTGTTTTTCTCACAGGTTTGTAAGGGGCAAGTAATAATTGGTTCCACGTGACCAGATGGTGAAGCTTCTATAAAGAAAGCTGACCCCCCCCCCCTTCAGGCTTTTGATGTGCCATAAATGATTAACCCCGATATATGAGGGCAGATTAGTAAAAATATTTGATGGCTTGTTCAGTGAACATGGACCTTTCCATGACCTTTGAACTCCTCAGTGGCAGCAAGGGCAGCAGATATAAGCATGTGACATCACAGTCGCTTGACAGGAAGTGGGGAAGCCAGTTAGGAGCTCACCAGAGCCAAGGCTAGGGCAGTGGGCAGCCGACCAAGAAAGCTGGAGACAGGAAACACAAGCCGAGCACCAGGAGGTGTATTAAAGGGAGGAACAAGCCAAGGGTATCACAGTGAGGAATCCTCTGCAATGTCGCATTACCTTCCCTCTCCATCCTGCCATGCCTGTGAGCTTGCTTGCAGAAAGTTAAGTGCCCTTGCTCTCTATGCATGCACACTAGCAGCAAGTCCTTCTGATGAAAAACAGGCCCAAAAGGTGGCTTTACACGGGCTGGCCAAGCAGCAGGTGGGTCCTGGTCCGTGGGATGACCATTGCTGGGCTAGCCGATCTTGCTTATAAACCACTTGGTACTGGTTTTCTTATCACGTAAACATTGCAAAACATCGGGACCCATTTCCAGTGGATTGCTTGTGGGGTTTTTTTTGGAGGGGGGGGGGGTTCTGCATGAAATAAGCAGGGGTTGCATTTGTAGAGCTTTGGTACTGGTACGCACTAAGGGGTCACCCCTGCAAGAATTCGTTTCAATACACCCTGACCCTCTTGTTCCTATTTCATGCATGTGCACTTCTGCTTAAACTACTGGCAGACCAAGAAGATTTTTGCATTTGGTGCGTTAGTGTGAGCATGGAGTGCTCTCAAATAGGAGAGGGAGTGTTACAAAGCAGAGTTCTTTTGTTACAGAGGGGAAAGTGCATGGTTATGCACGCTTTCTGCAAACAAAAACAAACTTGCATTCACTGAGCCTTGCAGCTGGTTTGATCAATGTTTGACTGTTCTGTACAAAAGATTAGCATTGTCATTCTCCACAGGCTGCATAATAAATCAAAATCATGTGAATCGCTTTGCTTGTTGCTTCCGTTTCTGTATGCCTGCAGTCAAACTATATAGCAACTGTGAAAGCTGCCTTTTGAATTGTGGGATTCCATCTTGTGAACTTTCACCTTTGGCTTCAGTTCCTGTGGCAGCTCAGGTTGGCGAGTCATTCACTTGCAGCAGAGCAGTAGCTATACTGAGGGTGGGTGGGGATGGCAGTCTGACGGGCACTGTCAGCTTCCCTGCTGAATGTGCACCCAGTTTATGTTTTCTGCCATTCACAAGATGGTGGAGCAATATCTATGTAATTACTTCAGGTTCCTGGGCTTAGTCACCCATGTTCTCTGCCTTCTCTCCCATAACCCTGCTGAGTTCATGCCTCCTCTTGTCCTACAGCAGTTTCAAAAAGGTGCTTCCTAATTGCAGCATGGTAACTATGGATCTTATTATGTTCTTCAGAATCTTTTTTGTTTCTGCCCATTTTGGGCTTGGTGGTGCAGATTGTGTCTTCATTTGCAACAGTGCCCTCTGGTGGCTGCATCACGCTTAGGCTGAAAATATAGCTTTAACCATAGGCTGTCAAATCATATTTGCAGAATCAGGCCCTTTCTGCATCAGTGTTGGACCTTTCTTATTTACGATTAAGTCAGGTAGATCCAGCTTCAGTAAGTCAGTTACAGTTTTTTATACAGCCATCTTTTGATTGTTAAACAGTGTGTTTAAAATACAGAGACCGTGTCTAGACAATATGCCAGAAAAGTCATATTCAGGTGTGAGTGTCTGACTTCAGATTTTTGTATTGTTATGCATATACATACAACGAAACATTTGGCAGCTCCTGAACTACTTAGCATTGAGTGGTAGTGGAAGATGAGGCTTCCTGGAAGCAAGGGGGTAGACTTTCCAATTTCCCGGGGGGGGGGGGCTGGGCCGGGGGGGGAGGGAGGGGGAGGGAAAGAGAGAGAGAGAGAGAGAGAGAGAAGGGTTGCCAAGTCTTACCAGTGAGATGAGTTCCTTGTATGTGTGTGTGTGCGCGTGCCGGGATGCTGTCTCCACCTCTGCCGCCACCGCAAGAGCCTTTGACCCCCCCCCCCGCACAGCTCCCCCACACGGCTCCCCCACACCCACTCCTCCCCCCCCCTCTCCCCGGGGCTGACTGCCCAGCATGATGACGTCACCTGGAAGTGACGTCATCACGCTGAGCATGTTGCCGGGGCAACGCTCTGGCAATCGCCCTGAAACTCTATGGTGCCATAGAGTTTTCAAGGCGATTGCTAGAGCGTCACCCCAGCAATGTGCCCAGCATGATGACATCACTTCCGGGTGACGTCATCACACTGGGCAGTCGGCCCTGGAGGGGGGGGAAGGAGTGGGTGTGGGGGAGCCGGGCGGTGGGGGAGAGGCTCTTGCGGCTGTGGTGACTTCTTGGGAGCCCTAGCAGCGGCCGGGGGCGAGGAGGTGCGGCAGTGGGCGGGTGCTCCGTTTTGCCCAGGGGGAGGCTCAGTCCCCCCTGGAAAATTTCAGGGGTGGCCTGTGCCCCCGAGCCCCCGCGTAGTTGACGCCTATACCTGGAAAGACAACATAGTCAAACCACTCTCAGTAATGAGATACTGCAACTATCTGATCAGTTCAGGTCTTAACTGCTAAGAAGTTCAACCCTTACTTGGGGCATTTCATTTTTCTTTCTTCATTGTTCCTTTTTTTTTACTCACAGGAGTTTGAACTTATATTCAAAGTCATCATACTGCTGCAATTGAAAGTCCCAGGTTAATTTTAAATAATTTTCTAGCCTTTGGGGTACAGAAGTGTGTGCATGTGTAAATGATAAAGTATGGTCAGTTGTGTGGTAAAGCATAAAAGATAAACCACAGATTATGTGGGCGTTGTGTAGTCGGAGTGCAAAATACTTCCATGAAATGAGAAAACCAGCTACAAGGAGATGGGTTTGGATTGGGGCCTCCATTATGCCATTTTTCCGGTATAAATCTTCTTCCCTTATAGGCTGCTGTTAGCCCCAGTAGATAGGTAGATAGAAAGACAGTTACAATGAAAGGCATCTGTTTTTCTTCTTTACTGTGGCTAATAATTTGAGAAAGGGGATTTCTTGAGGAAATTGTACTGGGGTGAAGGTTTTTAGATGACTTATTTCTAGCACCGTAGCCCTAATCTGAATGCCTTGCTTTTTACTGTTAAAGAAAATGGAACATTTGTATTTCGGTCCTCAAAGTAGAAGAAGCAGAAGAATCTACCAGAACTCCTAAAATCAGGATGTAAAACTATTTCGTTTTGTGTACCTCTCTGTCCTTACCTGTGCCGTGCTCTGGCCCATCTGTCCCAGCCCCCTTTTTATAGGTTATTTTTCAGCGTACTTCTTGTAGTAACATATTTCCCATCCTGAGAGTTCCAAGATCACTATGTGCATAGAAGAGGCTAGTTTTGAATGTAAAAAGGTTTGCTGCTAGAGGAAAGCATGTTTCATTTTGCTTAATATAAACAGGTTGCTCTACTCAGTGAATTTGACAGTGCTTTGTCTGCAAATACTGCTCTCTTAGCTGCAGTTCACTTGCTTCCTGTCGCTTCTGTTCGAAGCATGGCCCCATTTGGAGAAGTGATTAGTTTTCTAATACACTCTCAAATAACTGGTCTTTCCTTCTGTAATAATGAGGAGCAGAGTCTATGCAGTGCACACAGGCCCTTTTCAAGTGTGGTTGTGGCTTATATTGGATAAATGTAATCAAGGATTATTCATTTACCTTTTTTGCTGTTCTCCTCCACCCCACCCCCTTTCCGTAAAAGGAGAATCCAGGCTAAGCCTGATTTCCTCCTTTCTCAAAAGCAGCTGGATCAATAAGCCATTGATTTTTATTTACCATCGTTTCTGCAGTCCAAAAAGAAGCAGGTCTGTCAGCCAAGGTAGTTGCTTCAACCTCTGCATGACTATTTCCAGAAATGTAATTACCTGACACACTTAACAAGTAGTATTGGTTTGCAGTAGTGGTTCAGCTATTGTGGTATTGATCTATCAGTGGCCACTAGCCATGGTGACTAAAGGGAACCTCCATGTTCAGTGGTGGTTAGCCTCTGAATACCAGTGCCAGGAGGCAACATCTGGGGAAGGACTCGGCCTCTGTGCCCTGTTGCTGGACCTCCAGAAGAAGTGGTTGGCCACTGTGTGAGACAGGATGCTGAATTAGATAGATCACTGGTTTGATCCAGCAGAGCTCTTCTTATATTCCCAAATTCTTCGCTAGCTTTTTGCGGGTGTGTGTGGGGGTACTGGGACCTTCTTTCAGGCTTGCTTTAGTAGTATCAGAACAAAGTAAGAGTCCAATGGATCTTCTTCGTGGTCTCTGTGCATCACACCTCTGGGATAATATGCGCCTGCGCCGATCCCGATCGGTAACTTCAAAGCCAATGGATTTTCGCGCCAACTCCCCGATCGCGCGCCGGCTCCACTGCGCATGACCGGGGAGGGGCACAAGGATCCTGCCAGTTCTCTTCTGACCGCCGCGTTGTGAGGATCCTTTCTCTCTTGCTCCGGTCGGTAGTTTACTTCTCCAAACTTGGAAAAAGCCTTCGGACTGATTTCTCTCCTCCTTTTGAACTCGGACTGTCTACTGGACTTGATTTCGGAAATTCCCTTCATTTCGTCATTCGGCCTATGGCCCAGCGGTGGGGGTTCTTTAAGAGGTGCCTGCAGTGCGACAGCAAGATAGCCCCACCGGACAAGCACTCCCTGTGTCTTCTTTGTCTGGGTGAGTCCCACCGAGTCGACTCCTGCGCTAGCTGCGCGGCTTTCTCTAAACAGACTCGTAAGAACCGAGCGGCGAGGCTCCGAGTTGCTCTCCTCGAGTTGGCCTTGTCTCCGAAGATGTCCTCCTCCGAAGTTCCGGCTTCTTCACCGACGGGACCGACGCCGTCTCCATCCCGAAGCATCGGTACCGACAGACCGGCACCGAAGAGATCACTCCCCTTGCCCGATACTCCCGCTAAGAAGCGTAGGGAGGGCAAGGAGGAGAAGGGCAAGCTGAAGCACAAGAAGTCCTCGAGTGCTTCGTCGACACGCGGGGCGCTCGACTCAGCCCAACCCGGGCTCGGCCAGCTTGACCCGATAGATCGCGAGCGACCCAGGGGTAGATCGATCTCCCCGATGCCGCGACCGATCACCTTGACGGACTCCGACCTCGACATAGACCTTACACAGGTCCCTCGGGATACCCCCGACGCCGAGGCGAAGCCACCATCGGCACCGAGAGGGGATAAGGACTACCGCTCCCCGGCTCCACCGGTGCCGTGGGACATCCAGCAGTGGAGATACCTCTACGGCTCCTACCCACCTCCGCCCCAGTGGTACCCCACCGAATGGGATCGACAATCCACCTCTTCCAGAGTGTCTCGGTACCGAGAACCTGCATCAGTACCGACACCGACACCTACACCAGTACCTCCGAAACGGACGCCCGACATCGATCCTCGTCCGTTGCCGACAACACAGGACCTGTCAAGTCCGACCCCGCTTTCACCCTCCGAGCACTCGGCACCGGGGTCCCCGGCATCTTCCGTGTCAGGAGACGAATCACTTCCGCACCCGTCTCCGGACACACAGGTCACCGAAAACCTCCCAATTTCCCCCTCCGAGGATGTGAAACCCTACGGGGAACTGATCAAGAGAATGGCACATTCACTGGCCCTGGCCATGGCCCAGCCGACTCCAACAGCCACAGACTCCATCTTCGATATAGTACAGATGGATACGTCCACACCGGTGGCCCTCCCACTCATATCGGTCCTGATGACTACGGCCAAAGAATCCTGGCCTCATCCCTCATCTACCCCTATCTCCAGCAAACACCTAGACCACATGTATAGGATCCAGGAGCCTGGGGCAGAATTTTTGTTTGTCCATCCCAAACCCAATTCGGTGGTTGTGACACCCTCCACCAAGGGTCGTAGTGGCCACTCCTCCCCATTGGACAAAGAAGGACGCAGAATAGATTCCTTTGGAAGACGTATTTATTCAGCGGGCGCGTTAGGCATAAAAATTGCAAATTACACCGCCTGCATGAGCAGGTACCAGTATTCGCTCTGGGAGCAGATGACTGCCCTCATCGCCCATCTCCCAGAGGACAAGCTACGCAACGCCAGAAAGATCCAGAAGGAAGGTATGTCTTTGGCCAAGCTCCAACTCTCGGCCTCTAAGCATTCGGCAGAAGTAACCTCCAAGACGCTCACTTCAGCAGTGTCCATCAGACGCCATGCCTGGTTGAGATCCACCTCTCTTCCTCAGGACACCAAGACCTTGGTGGAAGACCTTCCGTTTGAAGGAGACGGTCTCTTCAGCTCAACAACGGACACAGTGCTTCACGAGCTTGATAAGAGCATGAAGACTTCCCGCAATCTGGGAGTATCTCAACCTAAGCAGCAAAAACAGAGAACATGGCAGAGATCGTGGTCCAAGAAACAGCCACAAAGGCCTCCCTCTGAACCCGAATGGCAGAAGTCGCCGCCATCTACCTACCAACATAAGCCTTACAACAACAAGCCTCGCTTCCCAACCGCTCCGGCGTCTAAGGCGAAACCCCCCAAACCGAGCAAACAGAGCTTTTGACTCCCACCCCCGCTCCGATACCTCCACCCGTCTATCACCCTTCCTGACAGCATGGCAGCGCATCACTTCAGACAAATGGGCACTCTCGGTCATCTCCAAGGGGTACAGAATAGAATTCTTCGAGATACCAATGGAACACTACTTCGTGGTCACTCCTCCATCCGACACCCTAACATCCGAGGTCGGGACTCTACTGAGCAAGGATGCAATAGAACCAGTAGCGACCCAGCATTTCCAACAGGGATTCTATTCCCGCTACTTTACGGTGCCAAAAAGAGACGGGGGCCTTCGACCCATCCTGGATCTTCGGAACCTCAACGCATTCATAACGTACAAAAAGTTCCGAATGACCACCCTCCAGATCATTCTACCTTTACTGGAAGCGGGTTCTTGGATGGTGACGCTGGACCTGAAGGATGCATACTTCCATGTGACCATTCATCCTTCCCACAGACCCTTTCTACGCTTTGCGATCGGTCCACGTCACTTCCAGTACAAGGCACTCCCATTCGGCCTCTCGACGGCACCCCGTGTCTTCACAAAACTAATGGCAACCGTAGCGGCACACCTCCGCCTGCAGGGCATCCACCTATACCCCTACCTGGACGACTGGCTTCTGATCGCACCCTCAGCATCAGACCTGCAAGACCACGTCTCCCTAACACTCCACACCCTGGAGACTGGGGTTGACAATAAATACAAAAAAGTCCATGCTCACCCCCTCCAGACGGGTGCAGTTCATCGGAGCTCTTCTCGACTCCCTACAGTGCAGGGCGTTCCTACCTCCCAGCAGGGCCTCGGACATCGTTTCCCTCCTCAAAATTCTGAGAAGGAACCGGGAGGCGACAGCTCGTCAGATACTGCGACTCTTGGGGCTCATGGCGGCAACCACCATGGTCATTCCCTTCGCACGGTTACGCATGAGACCCTTGCAGCTGTGGTTCCTCCGTCGGTTCCGGCCAAGCCTACACCTTCTGTCCAAGAGATTCCGCCTATCGGACTCGGTGGTTCAAGCCCTGGAGTGGTGGCGGGTGCCACAGAATCTCCAGACGGGCGCCCCCTTTCGCCGCCCTCCCCCGTCAGTCACTATTACCACGGACGCATCCCTATGGGGCTGGGGAGCCCATCTAGGCGATCTGTGCGTAGGCGACAAGTGGGATCCATCAGTAGCCTCCAATCACATCAACTTTCTGGACCTACTAGCGGTCCACTACGCAATCCGGTCCTTCCAACATCTGCTGTCGGGAAAGACGGTGACTGTCCTCACGGACAACACGACCACGATGTACTACATCAACAGACAGGGTGGTACAGTTTCACGCAGTCTTTGCCGATTAGCAATAGAACTCTGGACGGAATGCCAGTCGCTGGATATATATCTGGTAGCGAATCATCTTCCCGGTCAGCTCAACACGCAAGCAGACTTCTTGAGCAGAGGGGGGTGCATCCTTACACGATTGGGAGCTCAATCCGCGGTACTTGACCCCAATCTTCAGCCTCTGGGGTCAGCCTTCTGTGGATGTCTTTGCTTCCAGAGACAACAAGAAATGTTCCCTCTTCTGCTCCAGGGCAGGTACAGACCCGACATCCCTAGGGGACGGTCTTCTCCTCTCCTGGTCGGGATTACACCTTTACCTGTTCCCTCCAATTCCACTGATACTGAGGGTAGTACAGAAGTTACTTGCGGAACAACCACTAGCAATCCTGATCACACCCTGGTGGCCGAGGCAACCGTGGTTCCCCACCCTCCTTCGTCTCTCCGACGGGTTGTACACTCACCTTCCAATGAACCCAGACCTCCTATGGATGTACAAGGGTCTGGTGCGGCATCACGATATACCCAGACTGAAGCTGACAGCTTGGCTAATTCGTCCTCCGAAATAGACCCTCGCATAGCGAATGTCCTCCTCAATGCCCGTAAACCATCTACCCGTCGTTCCTACGAGGCGAAATGGAATAAGTTCCTGTCTTTCCTTGCTTCAATAGGACGACCTTCCATTCCATCTACACTAAATGACATCTTTGGGTTCCTCTTGTCTTGTAAAGACAGAGGATTGTGCCACGCATCCCTTCGTGTCTACCTTTCAGCAGTTTCGGTTAATCATCCGACGATAGATGGCTACTCCGTTTTCTCTCATCCCACTACGAAGCAATTCCTAAGGGGAATGTGCCGTCTCTTCCCGACAGTTAAAACAGCTGTTCCAGCATGGGACCTGCCTTTAGTGCTGCACAAACTAATGGGCAAGCCATTTGAGCCTATGGCCTCTTGTAGCCTGCAGCTTCTTTTGTGGAAAGTAGCGTTTCTTGTGGCTCTCACTTCGGTTCGACGGGTGAGTGAGCTGTCGGCTCTTCGATGTGACCCGCCATACCTTACCTTTCATCAGGTCGCAGTGACCCTGACTCCTGATATTACTTTCTTGCCGAAGATAGTTTCGGACTTCCACATTAAAGCGGACATCACCCTGCCGGTGTTTTATCCTGAACCCAAGGACCAGACACAATGTTGCCTGCATTCCCTCGATGTTAAGAGGGCCCTGTCATTTTACTTGGATCGGACTAAATCCTTTCGCAAGTCTCCAGCTCTCTTTGTTGCTCATGCCCTTCCCAGACAGGGACAGAAGCTGTCGTCTCAGAGACTGTCTAAATGGATTGTTGAGACGATAAAACTCGCCTACCTCCTGGCCAAACGGCCATTACCGGCGTCCCTGCGGGCTCACTCTACTCGAGCAGTGGCTGCCTCGACAGCTTTTCTCAAGGGCATCCCCCTGGGAGATATCTGCAATGCTGCTACGTGGACGTCTCCTCACACGTTTGTGAGGCACTACGCTTTGGACGTCCGTACCCATCAGCGGTCGGCGGTGGGCCGTGCAGTTCTGCAGACAGCTCAGATGTGAGACCTTCAGCACCCACCTCCAGGTATGTGGTGTATTTATTGCTCGCTATTCTCCCAGAGGTGTGATGCACAGAGACCACGAAGAAGATATACAGGTTGCTTACCTGTAATTGGAGATCTTCGAGTGGTCATCTGTGCATTCACACCACCCGCCCTCCTTCCCCTCTGCTTTCGGTCTCCCTTGTGCTTTCTTGGAGGCTGCTTGCAGCGGTCAGAAGGAACTGGCGGGATCCTCGTGCCCCTCCCCGGTCATGCGCAGTGGAGCCGGCGCGCGATCGGGGAGTTGGTGCAAAAATCCATTGGCTTTGAAGTTCCCGATCGGGATCGGCGCAGGCACATATTATCCCAGAGGTGTGAATGCACAGATGGCCACTCGAAGATCTCCAATTACAGGTAAGCAACCTGTATAACCTTTAAGACCAACAAAGTTTTATTCAACGTGTGAGCTTTCATGTGCATGCACACTTTGTCAGTTCAGCAATACTCCACATGCTTACAAAAAGCAGCTAGTTTGCAGAGGACAAAAATCTATATACTAATAGCCAAGTGTCCCCTGTGCATGTGGATATCTAAATCCACACATCGGGGGCAATTGGAGGGGGGGAGAGATTTTCCTGCACACTTGGGGCAATCCCCAGGTATGCAGAAAAATCTGAAAATTTAAAAAAACTATACAGGGGATATTTAAATCCCCCCAAAAGTAAAAGAGCATTCTCTGTGCATTCTCTGGGAACTGCGGCAGGCCAGTGGCTGGGAGCCACTGAGGCCTCACCACGGGGTGGGGGGGGGGAGATCAGTGGGCCTGGTGGCTGAGAGCTGCTCAGACCTTGCCGGCAGTGCCTGGGGGCAGGGAGAAGGCTCACCTGCGCGTGCTTCCTCCTCCTTGACATAGAGCTCCTTTCCCCCCCGCAAGTATCGTAGGTCCCCGCTTCTCGTACATAGCTATTTGTCTCCTTCCCCCACCCTTCATAGCAGAGACCAAGGCTGTCTGTCACATCCCACCTCTTGTATGAAATGCAATAAACTTTCATCATTGAGTTGGACACAAGATGTGTTCCATTTGATCTGTCTTGGTTTATAGAAGCTTTCACAGGCCTAACTAGGCACAGTAGTGCTTCATTGTTGCCAGGCGTGTTTTCCTGAACAACCTCTTTGTTTTCTTTGTTAAACTTCCATGGCATAAAGACTAACTCTTGGACCCTGGAAGCTGTACATTTATGACGCTGTTTCTAGGGATTTGAAATATATTTTTAAATATATATGCAGGTATGTTTATCTGCATGATTTTTCTGATTACTACTGAACAGAAAGATCTCAGTAAGCATGAATGCATGTATTATGGCCATGTGGAGGTTTGTAAATGTCTCTTATTTCAGATTTGTCTTTCTGGTTTTATTACTGATACGGACCATTGCGCATTATGGCAGCATTATTCTATTTCTGCCCTTCCATCAGCCATTTTATTTATAAGTCGCCCTTCCTTCTGCTAAGGGGAGAGCAAGTGATTCAGCAAAAATCTAATGGCTGTTGAAACTTCAGCTCTGCAGCCCATAAAATCATGTGCAAAAATGCTGCTGTTGCTTTTGTCTGTGTGTGTACGTAGGAGACCCAGCTAGCAGAAACTGCAGAGGAAGCAGGATTATTCTAAAGGGAATACAGAACAGTCACCTAACATCTGCCAGGCTTAGCTGACTCCGGCTTACTTTATCCAAGAGAGTGCAGCAGCCTGTGATTTACTCTAAATATGAAACCGCCTCCCCCCACCCCTTTCTGTCTTAAGCATCGTGCTTCGTTGCTTTGTGCTGTGGATAGTTCTCCTGTGCATTGTTATCTGCAAATAGCGTTTAAACAAAGAACCAGCCGTTGGTGGGTTGTAATCCTTCCAGGTGTGTTTAGTGCCTTGCACTGAAAAAGATTGCCCTTTTTTCTAGGCCATGGATTGAAAGGGACTGTTTTGCCTCTTGGAAGCAAGACATTTTAATGCCTATGTCTCTAGTCATCTATGGAGAAAGTGTACATCATCTGAATATGCTGTGTGCACCTGGTGCGCAGGGGGAAAAAGACCCATATGTGTGTGGGGGGAAGATGAAGCTTTTCTTCCTTCTCCCCCCCCCCCCTTGAACTTTTAGTTTTTTATGCTGTTGATACACCTGCCTTCTGCAGCTATTGCTTCTGTGCACTTCACACAGTAATCTTCTTACACAGGGGCAGCTTCTTCGTTGCTGGGTGATGGTGGTGAGCAGCTGCTTCCAAATAGGTGTCATCATAGCTGAATAAATGCTAGTAGAGATTGCCACTGATGACTGTGTACAAGGGTGCTTGTTCCTCCCATACTCATTCCCTTGTGGGAAGTGACCTCCAGAGTCCTGGGGCTGGCAGGAACAGCATGATCAAGCCCAACTTTCTCCTCCTCCACCTCCCACCACCTCCACCAGGCAGACTCCTCCCCCCCCCCACGTCAGCTCCTCTCCTCTCCTGATGAACCTGATGGTGCAACACCACTAAACATTAGTCATCAGGCAGTGATTCACCGTACGCCAGTAGCTCTGACTACCTCAAGCAACTAGTCTAAAATTGGAGCCCAAATGGGAGGCGTTCAGAGTCAGATTTTAATGCCGGCATCTGAATCTCTAAACCCTTTGGCGGCTAAAGCAGAATCTTACTCAGTGCTTGAGGGTAAGATGGAAGTAGATGGTGACATGGAGAACTCTGATGTATTTGCGATCGTAGTCATAGGTGGTTATCGTTGTTTGCATAGCCTTTTCAGGAGCTGCTGGTAATAATCGCATAACCTTTAGTCCACGATAAGGGAGTAGCACAACCGAGAAGTGTGAATGTAATTGCAAGTTTAGTTTGTGTTTTACTACTGTGACTTATGAGAGACAATGCCATTTGGAGGTGGGACAGTGAATGAGATAGATGAAGGGGGTATTAGACATCTGAGTGTGCTCTGTTACTTTCTTACTTGGAGATTAATAGCGCCAGTGGTTAGTATTCAACAGGGACCTGGGGACACCTAGGTTCATATCCCCTCTCTGCTATGAAGCTTTTGGTTGGTTGGCTCTGCCTGTCACCCTAGCCTACCTCAGAGAGTTCTTGTGTGCATAAAATAAGGAAGGGAGAGTTGCGTATGTTGCTGAGGATAAAATGCACTAGGTAAATAAATACTGTGAGTTTGGGAGTTAAGGAGGATTTTAAAAACAACAGCATGGGATTATATTGGACTCTTCTCGTTTTCGTGCCTGAATCTAGTTCTTGATCTTTGGAGGCACGCTGCTCCTTGGCTGGTACCTGCTCGTAACGATATTCCAATGTGTTCAGGAAGAGTTCTCTTAGTTGTACCAGTGGCCCTGGTTGCCTACAGTGTGGGACAGCAAGAATGTAAGAAGAAATAGGATCCAGACCAAATGGAACCACAGTGTGCTTTAAGATCTAGAAGGGTGCAGCCCCACCGTTCCGAGTATCACCAGGCAAATTAAGCCCCTCTGCTAATTTCTAGTACCACCAGTCAAAATAAGTTGCCTGCAATCCTTTGAAGGAGTCAAGGAAGAGCTCTTTTCTTGGCCATCCTTGGCAAGTGTTTGCATTTCCTCAAGGAAGAATATCTTGCGCTTGGTTGACATGGCATTTAAAATATACAGATTCAGGTTATAATGGCACCATCTTGAGTCAGGTAAACTCAGACGTGTTAGATGTCAGGAGCTGTTTCCTCATGCTTGAAAAGAGGCAGCGGGTGGGGTGGGGGTGGGGTCGAATAAGCTGTGGATCCGACTTCTTTGCTGATCGATTTAGGCAGCAGAATGCTTGTGGAGGATCTTCACCACTTTTATGCATTTTATCTTTTTGGTACACTTAGTTATGATAAGGGCAAGGCCAGCCTCTCATGGCATTCAGGTCACACTAAAAGTTTATGGAGATGAGCAAACCGTATTGTGTCAAGGGAAGGTCAATAAAAGAGAAACTTTCTTGTTTTTTGGATGCCAGTCTGGGTGTTTGAGAATTGGTTGTTTGCCATTTAACTTTATCATATAAGCAGAATGATTCCGTCTTCACAGGCAGATACATGAAAGGGGAGATCTGTTATCTTTTGCATGTTATGCATCACCTTGGGCTCAAAAGTTCATTTTGCAGGTCTCCCACAAAAGTTAGCTCTGCTTGTAAACACATTGGCCTCTAACATGCCACTCAGCTGAGGAAAATTTGAAGCCTTCCTCCAAACTGTTTCTCTTCCTGCAAAGGAAGGGCCACTTAAGTTGGAGGGGGGCTTCTTAGGCTGGGGAAAATCCATCCAGTTGAAGGCAGGATACATGCCATTAAATTGCATCCTTTGACTGATGAATTATTCTAATAGAGGTATATTAGAAATAACTATGACTTTCTTCTACTGTAGATGGACTCTGATCTGGAGAACCAGGTTTGATTCCCAGCTCCTCCATATTAAGCCTGTTGGGTGACCTTGGGCCAATCACAGTTCCCTCAGAACTCGCTCAGCCCCATCTACTTGACAAGGTGCCTCTTGTGGGGAGAGGAAGGGAAGGACAATTGGAAGCTGCTTTGAGAGACCTCAGGGTAGAGAAAAGTGGGGTATAAAAACCAACTCTTCTTCTAGTGTACATACAATACAGGGTGGTTGATAATTACCCTAGAGTACAACTGATTCATGCTACAAAAATGTCTTCAGTCTTGGGGCTATTTTTCTTTATGAATATGGCTTCATCCGAGGAGGAAGTTCCTGATAACAAATCAGAAATCCTAACAGGAGGTCTCGGTTCCCACATAGGCCACTTCCACGCTGTCATTTTTGTCACCCGTTTTTCCCTATTGCTTCAGGACCCCCCCCACAATGTGTTTTGCTCTCTCTAGTAGTCCCAGAGAGAGCAAAACACATGTGGAAAAGTGGGGGGGGGAGACGGACCCAAAGCAATAGGGACAAACAAGTGTCCAAAGTGGCAGTGCAGAAGTGGCCTATGGTAACAAGCCATGATTTGTTCCCTTGCTCTCTCCTCCCTTCATACAATCAAAATAAAACTGAGGTCATGCAGCACCTTCAAGACTAATCACGTTTATTTCAGCCAGCGCTTTTGTGAGACAGAGCTCACTTCTTCAGGCGCAAATGTGAAATTAAAATTTCCCATTGACTTCTCTAACCACATTCATGGGGGGGGGGGGGGGGGAGGAGCTGTTGCTCATAAAGTTTTGTAGTATATCGTTCTGAGTGAGTCCATGTATAAAGGACAGGAATGATCATTTATTTGCTTAATTTTGATAACAAGAGATTCCAGCCTTTCATGGGGTTCAGTTACTGAGAGATAAACAGTGATGAGAGATAAAGCAAAAGTCTACAAACAGTTCCCTTCCTGGAAGGGTCTGTGTGAAGCATAAGACAGGGAATACAGTGTATTATTGTGACTATAATATGATAAGAAGAGCCTGTTACCATCTTGAAAGGGCGGATTGTGCTGGACTGTTATCAACTATAGTGAGTTACAAAATCCAGCTCTCTGTTGAAGCTCTGATGTAGTGTTTAATCTTTTGATGTGTTCTAATGCAGTGGTTTTGCATTGGATTCTTGCATTAAAGTGCGTTGTTGTTGGGGGTGTGGGGTTTTTGTTTTGGTAGAACAGTGACTTCAAGAACTACAGCTATATGTCTGGGAAGGTTAAAATGTTTCCCGGGCAAGTTTCAGAAAACTGCAATTTTTGATGTCAGATTTGCATCCATTTATTTTGTCACATAGGGACCAACGTATTTGTCTGATGTAGATAATGGAACGACATTGTTGGCACATAGCACCGTGTATTCAACTGGATGATGTGCAAGTGGATGGTATCACCAATGTAATTGCATCCCATGATAGTACTGCCTGCTTGTATATGAGGGCAAAGTTGGCATCTAGGTCTGATGCAAGATTTGTGTCTGTGCTGAGTGGTCCACAGATGTCGGTGAGAAGCTGTTATAAGTTGGGAGGCTGGTTCAACCTGAGAGCTCTAGTTAGTGCTCTGCTGTTAGCTGCTTTGGGTCCTTCTTGTAACAGTTTGTCTCTGGGTGACTGTCCGGTTTGTTGATCTGTTTCTTCACTTCATCAGGTAGGTATGGTAAGTGTGAGAACGCTTGTTTTAAATTCTCCAGATGACGGTCCCTGTCTGAGAGATCACAGGAAACATGATTGTGACTTAGTGCTTAGCTATAGACTAGATTGTTTTATGTTTCAGGTGGTAGGTGGAAGCATGTAGCTATGTTTGGCAGCTGAAGGGTTTCTAATATAAGGTGGTGCTTATGCGTTCATCACATAATTCCACAGTGGTGTCCAGAAAATGTGTTTATGTTGCGAACGGATCCATCATCAAGTTGATCATGAGGTTCAGATTCTTGAGATGCCGGTGGAATCACTCATTGGCTTCCTTTCCACGTGTCCAGGTTATGAAAGTGTCATCAGTGAATCTCAGGCACCGGAGAAGTGTTAATGGCAGGAGCTGAGTAAGTGGTGCTCTTGGACAGTCATGAAGGTGCTTGCATATTGTGGTGCCATGTAAATGCCCATGGTAGTGCTGTTAATCTGAAGTATAGATTGCTATCAGATTTGTCTCTCCCCCCCCCCCTTAGGTTGCAAATTGTTTGCTGTTACATCTGAACCCACAAAACTGTGGTTTGTGTTTTCCTTTGAAAGCAAAAACCAAATCCATGTAATACTTTCGAACCAGGATTGTAGACCATGATTGAAAGCTACTTTGCTGTTTCAGTAGGTGGGAAACCTTAGCTTGCTGGTTCAAAAGTAATGGCAAATGGGGGCTTGGCCTAGAGTGGAAGTAACTGATTCAGTTTCAGTTGTGTGTGGAGGGAGGAGTGTGCAGGCTCTGAGTTCATTCTCATAGTACCGAAGCGTGGTTTGTAATTATATTTATCTTGCTTCATAATCACAGGTTCATGGCATATTGCTTCCCAGTAGTTATGAATAATCTCATGTGGTTTGTACACATTGTATTTTGTGACACTTATCCCTATGCGGAGTAACTGTACCATAAGGTATTTGCCACCTAACCTCCCAAAGTAGAAGCAGGTGGAGTGTGTCTTTCTGAGCCCCCCTTACTGTTAGAAAATGCATGTTATCTGCTGCTTGAAAGGTTGGTTTCCAGAGGAAAGTTCATCAGCTGCCTTTTGGTAGAGCAACCAAATAAGGCTGATGGGGGTCGTTGTCATGTGTCAAAGACAAGGCAGGCATTGTGCAGAAGTAGAGTGTAATATAGTCAAAACACTTGTGTTCATCTTCAGTGTCCTGTGCAGTCCCACGTTGGGACTACACTTGTGCAGGCCAGCCACCGGAGGCTCCCTTACAGCTATTCTTTTTATCACTCCAAAGGAAGCACCTCCCCCTACAGAGCTTGTTAGAGGCCGTCTTCCCGCCTAAAGGTTACGTGCTCTGCAGGGAGGAGCCGAACTTTCCCTCAGTCCTCTTCTTCGCCGCCATGTTATAAATTCATGTTCTCTTCAGCTACTGAGTATCATGAGTTTAAAGTGCAGAAACCTGCAATAACTGGAGTGGATGGCAATATGGAAATAAGCATCCTGAAGGTCAAGTACACAAAAGCAACAGTTAAATGTTAACAATTGTAGGACTAATTCCAACTACAACATTTTGAACTTTCTAACATTCAGGAAATGTCAGGTCCAGGATTGGTTTAAGACCTCCATCTTTTGGGGGCACTAGGGAAAAGTGCAAATAAAAAATTGTGATGGGGTCTGAATCAGGGACTCTCTGTACTGCCCCTTTTGTATAAGGGATAACAGCTTCTGCTCCAACTCAGGCATGGAGTTATTCAGGGCCTGATCAGAATGGTGGAAGGGTGGCCATTAGTCTGTAATCTAAACTAACAATTGACAAAACCCAAGTGTCAGTTTGTGTTTTTTACCTAAAGTGGTCTCTAATTTTCATCTTGCTCAGGACATTGTCCTTCCAGTATTTTTTTCCATCTCCTGCCTCAGAGGCCGAGAAAATACTACTCTCCTTTGATGTAAAAAGCTGTTTATTGTTTTACCTAGACAGAGCAAAGGGTTTCAGGCAGTCCCTGCACCTTTTTATCTGATACTCCAGTAGCTCAAAGGGGAGGCCAGCCTCCACACAGACCATTTCCGGATGGATAGTCTTGGCTATTCGGTTGGGGTATGAGCAGGCCAATCTACCGTGTCCTCTGGAGCTATGGGAGTATTCAACACGGGCACAGGCAGCGTTCCAGAGATGCATCCCCTTGGAGGACATCTGCCGGGCAGTGACGTGGTCATCATTAGACATCTTAGTGTCTAATTTGGTGGAGATGAATGCGAGAAGAAATTCAGCAGTTGGCAGAGCCATGCTGCACTCCTTGTTCCACTGAAATTCACCCCACCTTCCCCGGTAAGTAGTTCTGTAGTCTCCCAATGTGGGACTGCACAGAAGACTGACGATGAAAACAGTGTTGCACTTACCTGTAACTGTTGTTCATCAAGGTGTTTTCTGTACAGGCACGCATTCCCTCCCTCCTATCACACTGTGAGTTCATAGGATGTAATTACACTCATGGTGCTCACGGCGGCTCAGGAGGACTGGGGGTAAGGGGGGCTCCTCCCTGCAGAGCATGTGGCCATTAGGCAGGCAGACCGCCTCTGACGAGCTCTGCAGGGGAGGGGCTCCCCTTGGAGTGTTAAAAGGATACCAGAATAGCTGTAAGAGAGCCTCTGGTGGCTGGCCTGCGCAAGCACAATCCCAGTGTATGCCTGCACAGAAGATACCTCGATGAACAATAGTTACAGATAAGTGAAACACTTTTTTCTATGTTCTCTTAATGGTGGAGAGACACAGTCATCACTGTGCTAGCAGCAAGGTTGTCCACCCACCTTGCTTGACATGCTTGGCACACAACTGTCAAGCGTTGATTGGGCATGACAGATTCCTTTAAAAAGTGTACTGAGTCACTTGTAGCAAGCCCAGGCACAGTCATGATCTTGGGGTTCAGGGTGGAGAGGAGAGGAGGAGGCAGACAAGTAAATCTCAGAACGCTGCTAAAACACAGGCAAGGTGTTGACTGCTTTTATTTTAGTCAGCAGAAGCATCATGTCTGTGATTTCATACATAGAATTCAGTCCCTCCTTTCCAAACATTGCTTGCTATTATGCAGTAGAAGTTTATTTTGAAATCTGCTTTCATGATTCTCAGCCAGATAGTGTGCCACTTACAGGGGAGCTAAAATTGCTGCAACCTGATTTCTGGTCTTACTCCAGCACATTGACCAGGTAATAGATTTAGAATCATGTCTTGTCCAAGAACCATGCAACAGACATATCAGATTGTCGCTTTTTGAACTTGGGTGTTTGATTATGTAGAAAGCATAAGTAGGGAAGCATAAGTTGGAAATGATAATGGCAGGCCAGGCTGGAGATGATGAAGTGGTTGGCTCACACTTTTGGCTAAAAAGTGGACACATAGCAGGGAACCGAGCTTTGGAAGACTTAAACTGCTGCAAGGTAGCTCCCTTGGAGACTTCAGGAAAAGTTTTGGGGGGGTTTTGCCCTCAGGAGGTGGGCAGATAGAGATAATGAAGCTCCTCGGCAGAGAGGGAATGGTCTCTCTCTCTTTTTTTCTGATTCTGTGTGGGCAGATGCAACTCTCACCAGGCCTCTTGCTGAAGGCAACCATTGCCTTGTGGGAGACTGCAGGCCTGGACAAAAACTCCAAGGTAATAGGAACCTTTTAGCACAACTGTAACTTCTGCTTTAGAGTAGTATCAGCTAGGGGCATGTGCAGAATGAGGGACAGAGGAATGGCACCATGACACTTTTCTTTTGGATTCCCCTGCTTAATCTGTTTCTATGCTGAGAGTATGTGTGTGGGGGAGCATTTTCTTTTTAATAAATGTTTTATAACTTTAAATACAAGTAGTTGTTCTCTGTACCGCCTAGACCTCCTCTGTTTGAACACACTTTTTAAAGCGGGCCCCAGGAGAAGGGAGGGCATCAGTCAGGTAGCAAGCTGTGCCTGTGGTAGCGGAAGACACAGTAACAAGGTGGGGCCTTAGAAAAGCAATTCAGGGAAGGGAAGCTGGGAGCCATAGCCCAGTCAGTGGATAATTCCAACAAAGGCCAGGTGGTGGCAGTGGGTGAAACAGAAGAGGTAGAGAAAAGCCCTTCAGAGGGCAAGACAGAACAGGGCCTGCAGGTCAGTGGAGGTGTTTCACCATTTATCTATAGGAAATATTTTGTATTGTATTTATGTTGAAGCCACTCTGGTGCTTGCATAGGAGCTGCCCCCTCCCCCTGGAAATCCCTCTGTAGTTTTACCTGCATTGATCACAGGTCCTTTATGGTTTCTGCACTTAGTAGGCTCCCAGGCTGTTGATGCCAAGGGCCAGCGCTGGTCTAAGGCAATGTGAATGCATCTAGCCATTTAATTGCTCTAGAGTATGGGTAAATGTATGGACCATTAATGTTAATTAGAAATATTTTAAGCCTCCAGCTCTTTTTTGTTGGCATTCACATATATACCAAGTCCGAAGGGGGATCCAAGAGCAAGGTTTCTAGGATACAGGCCAAGGTCAGAGATGAAGAAATCTGTCCAGAATACAGGCGACAAGGTCAGTAGCTAACAAACAAGTTGCTAACAGACGAGCCAATTTGGTGTAGTGGTTAGGAGCACGGTCTCTAATCTGGGAGAACTGGGTTTGATTCCCCACTTCTCCTCATGCAGCTGCTGGTGTGACCTTGGGTCAGTTACAAGTTGTTTCAGAGCTGTTCTCTCATGAGCAGTTTCTGTCAGAGCTCTCTCAGCCCCACCTACTTCACAAGGTGTCTGTTGTGGGGAGGGGAAGGGAAAGGAGATTGTAAGGTGCTCTGAGACTCCTTCAGGTAGTGAGGGGTGGGGTATAAATCCAATATCTTCTCTTCTTCTTCTTCCTCCACAACTCCCTCTTCTGTTGCTTTTTCTCTGTTGTGTTTAAGCCCCATGCTGCTAGCCATCATGCACCTGCCGGCTGCCTCAGTCCTGCTCATCCTCATTGTTGAAGCTGGGCCAGTGTTGTGCTGCTAGGTGGGCATTATACCTTCTGGTTTGAAGGTCCCTCCTAGTCTTCTTCTAACAACATTCCCGAGGCTCTGGTGATGAGGGGGGTGAATTGACTAACAACAGGCTCTCCGTTGCCAGCTCAGGGTTGGGAAGCTGAGGGGCCAGCGTACTGGTTCCTGGCTGAGAATCTATATCTGGCCCCCACAGTGACTGCCTTCTCCTGCAGTACTGGCTGTGGGCTTGGGTCCGGTGTCCCCCTCATTCCTCCAAGGAGTCCTCTGCGTCCATTTGCTGTTCTGAGCTTGGCTGACACACAGTAGTGTGTGGGGTGTCCGGGCTTGCCATTCTCCTGCCAGGGGTGGGGAATCGCCTGGCTTCCATTTCCTCCTGCTGCTCCTGAGCCTGGTGAGAGAAAAATAATTGGGGGGGGGATCTATCAGGCAGCAGCATGACATCACTTCCATGGAAAATCAGGAAGTGGTGGCAGTCCGCTCTAGGAATAGCTGGAAATGCTGTGGCCTTTACCTGAGCTACCCCATGTGCCCTCCCTGGGTTCCCCCTGCCAGCTGCTGGTTGGCAACCCTAGGAGTGTCATTTGAATTGTCTGCCTTAGATGCCAGAAGTTCTTAGGCAGGCTAAGCTAGGCCCTGAACGAAAGCAAAATTAAGTGCTGGCTGGTGGCCTTGCCTAGCTCTTACCCTTCTTGATGTATCTACACAAAGATCACTGCAGCTGTCATATTGTTTCAGTCAATACCTGTGATCCTTAGCCTCAAATGTAGCATGCAGACTCTTCTGGAAAGCAGTCATTATTGGATGGGTTGGGGAAACTGGTAATACTGATTTGGTTTGACATTTCTAACAGTGCTGAAGCTGTCCCTGTAGTTTTGTGGGCAAAGATGTGTACAAGGTGCCCTTGAACTGACCATACACAAAACCTTTCAAGATTGTATTTCTGCCATAACTCTATTGACCTTCTAGAAGTATAGCAAGTAAATACTTAACTGCCATGAGCTGGTCTATCAGTTCTGCCTAGCAGATGGAATATCGAAGAGCTTGTATATTTGAAAGTCTAAGAGCAAATGGTCTAAAGATTTAAGTCTTGAAATTCCTCCAGATAAACAGAAAAGTATTTTGAGGTGGTTCTTAGTTTCAAAAAGAGTTGGCACGAAATAATATACCAATGGTAGCTGGTGTCAGTTACATTCAGGAGGTTTTCAAGGACCAATTGGATGTAGTTTGAGAAATATAAGGAAAGGCAGTGCTGGTTTTGTTGCTTTATAATATCTTTGCTCTAGGTTTTAAAATTTTGGATTCTTGAAACATGGTGCAGTGCCTTAGCAATGGAACTGTAGCAGTTTTGATAAGCATGATACTGACAAATAAAGTGAGTTGCTTTATTAGTAGAAGTGAAACTTGCCGGAGCTAGATACTGGAAATCCAAAACAATTCCGGACCTTAACATGAGATTGAATACCTTCTGATTTGTAGTCGAAAGGGGCAAATCAACAGTGCTGATGTACTCAGGAGTTCGACCAAAGTCAAAATTTTCATTACAGTGAGTTATGATTTCTGATTTTTCAGATGAAATAGTTTGGGATGGATTCTAGCCCAAACCATTTATTTACAGCTTTGTTAATTCTTGTTGAATTTTAACCCTTAAGTGGCTTTCAGTCTTGGTTTTCTTCACCACTTTCTACCTTGACTTGGGTTACTTCACAGTTGAGCAGGGTCAACATTTTATCTGCTGTCCTTTGGTTTGAAAGGTTCCAAAGGGGCAGTTGCTCTCATGCACACACCCATTTATGTATGCAAGCACTCCCGTTTGGAGGAAGTAAAAACAATTATCTGCATGTCTTCTGTTTATTGCTGCCAATAGAAACCCATTTGCTTACGATTTCTCTAGACTACATGAAAACAATTGTTGAATGGGTTTACTCCAAAGATAAGTACTGGGTGGGATAAGCAGTAACTGCTGAAGTTTTCAAGTCTACATGTTGAAGTCTTAATGCATGAGACTGTGTACATGAGACAAGTATTATCGGTGTCTCAGGCAAGAAGGGTATTTATCACCAGAAGGATGTGCCTTTCTTTGCTTCTTGAAGGAATACTGCTGTATGCCTGTCAAGATATTTGTGAGCTTTGCCAGTGGGCCCAACAAGCAACAGTCTGCTGGATTTTGTAGAGAGGTAAAATTAAGAGGTTAAAACACTGAGCTGCAGACTGGAAGATTGGTAGATTGGCAGTTCAAGACCCTAGTGCCATGTGACGGAGTGAGCTCCTGTCTCTGGCCCCAGCTCCTGCCAACCTAGCAGTTTGAAAGCAAGAAACTGCAAGTAGATAAACAGGTACCGCTTCAGCGGTAAGGTAACAACGTTCCGTGCGCCTCGGTGTTTAGTCATGCTGGCCACATGGCCATGGAAATGTCTTCGGCCAGTGCTGGCTCTTCGGCTTGTTAATGGAGATGAGCACCGCCCCCTAGAGTCAGATTCGACTAGCTTTTGAACAAGGGAAAACCTCTACCTTTTTTCCTAACATTATTAGGAACCAAAAGTTTTTCAGAAGGCACTAATGAAAACACATATATTATAGGAATCAGTGGTGTCTACACTGTTGATCCCCCCCCCACCTAAAATGAGAAATTCAGGGTAGTTTTCCTTCAGAGGGAGTGAGAATGCTAGTCTTCCTCTGTTTTTGTGAAAGAGCCATTTATTTACATACTTATGGATTGTGAAGGCGTGGGCAAGAAACAGCAGTCAGCACAGGGAGAAAACCATTCTCGAAGCAAAAACATAATCCACATAACCAACCAAAACACAACAACGTGTTGCACAAGCTTTCAGGTTCTTCAGAACTCTTCATTATACTGGATGTCTAAAACCAAAAAGTGGGAGGAGCACATCTTTCAGGCACTGGTGTTAAGGCCAGCAGATTACAGAACAGAGTTCAGAAAGCTCCCTGCCAATCCAGAAGGGCACTGGGATGTTCTTTGTTAGGAAGCCTGCATGTCCCAGATATTAGGGAAAGGATGGCGAGTGTGTGTGTGTGTGTGTGTGTCAGGCTTTAATTCCAAGACCTCTGTGTTAGAATGTCAGACAGATGTGAAACGATAAACTGGTACTGGGTGAAATTAGTGTCAGTTGCTCCTTTGACCTTTTGGGAAGAAGATGGGTCCCTGGTTGCCTCCAACAGAAAAAATATATATAAAAAGGTTGATTGCATTTTTTCCCCTGACAACAAAGAGAGCCCTAGCGTTTGGCTTCCTAGTGAACCTTGTGTATCCCTCTTGACTGGCCAACACAGGAGGTTTTGCATGTTTCCTTACCACCTGCTGCCGCAGCTCTAAATACATTGCACAAAACCCTTATATTCTCAATCTAGTTGTACTAATCCTTTTGTAAGGACTGCAGAGCTTCAAAAAAGGAATTGGCAAAGTCAAGCTTTTTATGAATCTGTCTGCTCTCCCAGGTTTCAGTAGTCTCTACTGTAATTTTCCCATTCTTGCTCAGTGGCAATCCCCACCCCCAGCAAACACTACTGCTATGCTACAAATAAATGTCTTCTATTCTCTGGGGGATTTCCAGCTAATTTTAGAACCATGTTATTTACCTACGAAAAACAGTTTGCTCTCTTCTTATAATTCCTCTTCTTTTCATGCAACATTGAGCCGATACCCAGTGTGACTACTAATTAGCAGAGAAAACGACAGTAGAAGAAAAACTATAATTAACAGTGTTGGGTTATGGACTGATAGGTCTGAAGTAATTATGTGGGTATACTGAAGAGAGCAATGCATGTTTAACATGACAATTACATACCGAAAATCATAATCTGGGTGAAAAGTGGATATGTAGAAATGACTGTGTATATATTTTGCTTCTATGCAAGCATTGAAAACACATAATGTGGTACAGGGCATAGGCTTAACATTCCTTGGAATTTCAGTTTTCATTTACACAAGCAAGCAAGTTTCTAGCCCTTATGGTAGCAAAAATTAACTTGAAATGTATTGAGGCAATGCCTGCTGAAATCTCCCCTTATTCAGAAGAAGAAGAAGAAGAAGAAGAGATTGGATTTATACCCAGCCCTTCACTACCCAAAGGAGTCTCAGACCGGCTTACAAACTCCCTTCCCTTCCCCTCCTCACAACAGACACCCTGTGCGGTAGGTGGGGCTGAGAGAGCTCTGACAGAAACTGCTCTTTTTCAAGAACAACTGTGCCGGAACTATGGCTTGCCCAAGGTTATCCAGCAGGTGCAAGTGGAGGAGTGGGGAATCAAATCCGGTTCTCCCAGATTAGAGTCCACGCACTTAACCCCTACACCAAACTGACTCTCTATTATTCAGGAGTGTTGAGTTTTTTAAGTGGGACCAGGTTTGTAAAGCTCAGTATAGATTCTTGTCTGTCTCCCACCTCCCACTGCTAGCCAGTAGAACATTGTAAATTGAATAACGGAAGAGATTATACATATTTGCATCATTTTGTATGTTTCAGTACTTGTTGTTCCTCAGTGGTCCAGGGTGGGGCAGTCTCAACTTCTGGGAGAAGCTCCTCCATATAGGCAGGCAGGGTGACCGATCTTTGTGTGATTCCTGGAGGGAAGGGGCTTCTCTCTCGGATCCCAGTCTTCAGCCTTGCCTCAAGACAGATAGATGTTGTTGGCTGTGCTCCATTAGAGCACCACGATTCCAGTTTTCCTTTTTAGTTTTTTTTCCCCTTCAGCACATCTCTCAGCCGAGTCTCTTCCCTCTTTGGGGCACACACTGCTTTTCTATGTCTCAGAAGTTGAGACTGTCCCACCCGGGACCACTGGAGAATGGAAGATTTGTCTCACCAGTCTCTTCCCACCCAAGAATAGAATTCTTGAACCGGCTCTTGGAACAGAGTAGGTATGCTGTCTAGACCTAGAGCTTCCTCACCCTCCTCCTGTCCTTTCTCTCCCTGGTGAGGTTCTCTGGGAGTTGTTTCTTCGTTATGTTTGTGCCTCCACACAGTTATGCTGTTTTTTTCTCAACTGTTAGTTGTTTATCCTTTCTTGGGTTTGGTATAAATGTTTGGGAGAGGGAATTATACTGCTTTGGGACCAGACTGGGATCTGAGAGAAAAGCCCCTCCCCTCCAGGAATCTCACAAAGATCAGCAACCCTGCTTGCCTGTAGGGAGCTCCTCCTAGAAGTTGAGAATACCCCACCCTTGGACCACTGAGAAGGAAGACTCATGGTGAGACAGATCTTCTGTTTCTTGATGAAAAAGGGTGGAGTGCACCAAGCCTTTCTTGCTCTCCTCTCCCTGAAGGGCCATTTTGAGTATTAGAACCCCATGACATACCGCAAATACCTGATTCTTTATATTAGTAAAGGTGAAGGTTTGCTTTTTTGCCTTCAGAGGTGGCTTACTTCTCCATTCTCAAAACATTATGATTCAGCAAAATATATAAACTGAATAGTCTTTGCATGACTTCATTCTAATTTGCTTTTATACTGTTGGAAAGAATTCTGAAAAATGTAGTACGCATGTGGTAGGATTTTGCTGGGGAAAGGGGGGGGGATCAGACTGAAATTCAAGTCGCAAGCAGGTCTGTGGAAAAAGAAGGTGTACTTTAATTTTGAGTCGTCTGGTTAGGTGTATCTGAGAATTTTAAAGGCTTTTAAAAAAAATAAATCACAAAACCTAGGTATGTTCCTCTTCTAGCTGGGAGAACGGACCAGTGGTTACTCACCGTGAGGGGTCCTTCTCCTCTGAGATAAGGAGGACATCTTGATGAGTGTTTCCCACCCTGCTTGTAGGGAGGCAGGAACTAAACCTTTCACTTTCACTTCCTGTCCTCTGGTGGGAGACGCCCCTTAAGATCAGTTCGGGAACTCCCAGAAGCAGTGCTGAGCTGTAAACCAGAAAACTAACTGGAACTGGATAAAAAACAAGAACATAGTAACTGTGAACTATAAACAGTGATCATAGAAGGATTAAGACAGGAAGGAAGGTAGTAGCAAGAACAGGGAAGAAGACGATGGAGAATCGGGAGGGCGAAGATGTCCTCCTTATCTCAGAGGAGAAGGACCCCTCACGGTGAGTAACCACTGGTCCGTTCTCCCTCTGAGAGGAGGACATCTTGATGGGACCTCCCATAGCAGTGTCCCTTCAGCTGGGCGGGACATCGTCTTCCGTCATGAGCGCAGTCTGAAGAACTCTTTGACCGAAGGCCGCGTCGGTTGCATTGTAGGCATCAATCTTGTAGTGACGAACGAAGGTCGATACAGAAGACCAGGTTGCTGCTCGACATATTTGTTCAACCGAAGCGCGGTTCGCGAAGGCTGCAGAGGTCGCCGCACTTCTAACCGAGTGGGCTGTAATCCCGGCAGGTGGAGGAGTCTTGAGGACCCTATAGGCTTCCAAAATGCATCTCTTGAGGGTAGCGCTGATGGCGGCCGTAGACATTTTGTTGCCCGTATTGGGGGGCGATACCAAAATGAATAAGGAGTCGGACTTCCGCAGAGGCCGGGTGCGGGTAAGGAATGCCTTGAGTGCACGTCTGACGTCTAAAGAATGCCAAATCTTTTCCTTAGGATGGGAAGGGTTAGGAAAAAAGGTGGGTAAGCAGATCTCTTGGGACCGGTGGAATCTGGAATTTACCTTAGGACGAAAGGACGGGTCAGTGGAGAGGACTACCCTGTCTTTGTGGAATGTGCACAAGTTCGGGTTGGCTGAAAGCGCGCCTAGTTCGGAGACTCTTCTGGCGGAAGTAATTGCCACCAAGAATAGGGTTTTCATCTGCAACCAGACGAGAGGAATATCCTGGATTGGCTCAAATGGGGGTTTGGTTAGTGCAGACAGAACCAGATTGAGCTTCCATGTGGGGAATCTGTGGGACACAGGAGGATCTGTCAACGACACTCCCTTGAGGAAACGGCGAACATGTGGGTGGGAAGAGAGTGACCGGCCATCTACACGTGGAAGGACTGTTGCTAGAGCCGCGATCTGGTGGCGAAGGGTAGAGGCTTTGAGGCCTGAGTCATGGCCGTCCTGAAGAAAAGACAGCAGGTCCGACATATTAGGTTGCAGAGGATCAACCTTCTTTCTTCTAGACCATCGGACAAAAGCCTTCCATGTGAAATTATATATCCTCTTGGTAGAGGGACGTCTGGATGCGAGCATGGTTTCTGTTACTGGCGCTGAGTACCCTAAGTTGATGAGGTGTTGGCGTTCAACTTCCAGGCGGTCAAGCGAAGCCAGGAGGGGTCCGGGTGCCATATGGGACCCTGGGAGAGCATGTCCATGGACATCGGGAGCGTGAGGTATGGTACGCTGGACAGACTCTGTAGTTCGGAGAACCAGGGCCTTCGCGGCCAGTACGGGGCCACGACGATGATCTCCGCCTGTTCCTCCTTGATTTTGCGGAGCAGCTTCGACAGCACCGGAGTCGGAGGATAAGCATACAGGAGGGTCTTGGGCCAATGTGATACCAGGGCGTCCGTGGCTTCGGCTGCTTGGTGGTAATATCTGGAAAAGAACCTGGGAGTCTTGTGGTTGAGCGGGGAGGCGAAGAGGTCTACTCTCGGGTGGCCGAAGTGGTCCGTTATGAGATCGAACAGGTCCTGTTTGAGAGACCATTCTCCCTCCTGCAGCGTCTGGCGGCTGAGCCAGTCGGCCCTGTGATTCATGGAACCCTTGATGTGCTCGGCTCTGATCGAGAGGAGGTGGTGTTCTGCCCAGGCTAAGAGTTTCATTGCCTCTCGGTGGAGTTGAGAGGACCTGGACCCTCCTTGGTCGTTGATATAAGCCTTGGCTGCAATATTGTCCGTTCTGATGAGGACATGTTGGCCGGAGATGTGTTCCCTGAAATGCAGCAGGACTAGGCGAACGGCACGGAGCTCTAGGAGGTTGATGGGAAGATGTTGCTCTTCCTTGGACCATGTCCCTTGTGCTGGTAGGTGGAGGAAGACTGCTCCCCAGCCTGTGAGGCTGGCGTCCGTGATGATCTGTTTCCAGTCGTTCACGTAATAGGTCTTTCCTTGCAGTAGGTTGTGGGACTTGGTCCACCAGGTTAGACTGACCTTGACTTGATGAGGTACGGAGACTGGGAGGTCGAGCTTTTGCATTACCCTTAGTTGGAAAGGGCGTAATAGCTGCTGCAGTGGCCTGGCATGTAGGCGTGCCCAGGGAACAGAGTCCATGCATGAGATGAATAGGCCGAGAAGCTTGGCTAGGGTCATCAGCATAGTATGTCGGGCTACGATGGTCTGTTTTGCTAGTAGCCGGATCTTTTCTGCCTTCGAGGATGGTAAGAAGACGTGGCTGTGGACAGTGTCGAAGACGACTCCCAGATGCTCCAGAGACTGGGAGGGGATTAATGAGCTCTTTTGTAGGTTCACCAAGAATCCGTGTGCTTGTAGGCACAGAATGGTTTCTCTCGTGTCTGACAGCACCTTGTCTCGAGAACTTGAGCGGATCAAGAGGTCGTCGAGATAGGGGTGCACATGTATTCTGCGCTCCCGGAGGCAGGCGATGGGATGGATAAGAATCTTGGAGAAGACTCGTGGGGCGGTTGAGAGGCCGAAGGGGAGTGCCCTGAATTGCCAATGTTGGCCTAATATGAGGAACCGGAGGAACCTTTTGCGGCCGGCGAAAATAGGGACGTGAAGGTAGGCTTCTGTTAGGTCGATGGAGGAGAGGAACTCCATGGGTTGAAGGGCTTCCAAGATTGACCGCAGGGTTTCCATCTGGAAGTGTCGGAGTCTCACAAATTTGTTTACATATTTTAAGTCCAGAATGGCTCTCCAATCGCCATTTCTTTTGGGAACTGTGAAAAATATTGAATAGATGCCCTGTCCCTGCTCTTCTATGGGAACAGGCTCTATGGCAGAAATGATCTGTAGGTGTTGAACAGCTTCTCTTGTCCTCTTTATTTTGGATGGGTCCTTGATGAGAGGAGAGCGGAGAAAGCGGTCTGGTGGCTTCTTCAGGAACTCTATGGAGTAGCCTCTGGACGTGACCTCCTGGGACCACGCGTCTGCTTTGGAAAGGGCCCATTGATGATGAAAAAGAAGCAGACGGGCGCCCACCGGGCCCTGGTGGCAGTCATGCTGAGGTGGATTTGTTGGAGGTGTCGCGTCCGGATTTACCTTCTCTGAAGGAGAAGGGTCTGCCTGGGTGGCCATGGAATGGGTTGCATCTGAAGCCTTGTCTGGAAGCGCCCCAGGAAGGTCTGTAGGAATCCCTGGCAAATCTGGGTAAGGATCTTTGAGAGCAAAAGGAATAATTACCTGATCCTCTCCTGTCCGGTCTGGCTAGATTGCGTGGCATGGCCTTTTTCTTGTCTCTTGTCTCTACAAGGATCTTGTCCAGGGAGTCACCGAAGAGACGATCGCCTTGGTATGGATAAGAAGCGACTGTGGTTTTGGCTCGAAGATCGGCGGGCCATACCCTTAGCCAGAGTGTGCGACGAGCTGCCACTGCTGAAGCCAGGGACCTGGATGAAAAAACCATCGCGTCAAGGGTGGCATCGGCTGAGAAGGCTGCAGCTTTCAGGAGGCAGTTTGCCCCTTCTGCTAGTCGTTTGCTCGAAGGTGGGATGAGCTGGATCATCTTCCTGGACCATGCTATGGCTGCCCGGCTGACGATGGTAGCCGTGGCGGAGGCCTTAATGGCCATGACTGAAGCTTCATGCGCCTTGCGCAGGGTGAAATCCGCTTTGCGGTCAAGGGTATCTCGAACCAGGCCCTCACCATCCTCAGAGAGGAGGCCTGATGTCTGCAGAGTGATGACAGGGGCGTCCACTAAGGGGACCTGTAAGAGCTTGTTAGTAAATGAAGGCAAAGTATACAGTTTTCTTTGATTTAGAGGACAACGCTTATTGGCCATAGGTTTTTCCCATTCCTTAAGGAGCTGGTTCTCTAAGAATTCAGGGAAGGGGAAAACCTTTTCGGTGTCTGGGGTCCTAGGGAAATAGTCTTTATTGCCCTTAGGCCTGGAATCCTTAGGCTTAGAGGATGGGTCCTCTCCCTGCAGCTTAGGCTGCAGCTCTAGTGCTGATAAGGCTTTTGAGAGGAGATAGGGGTACTCTTCCGCTTTAAAAAAGCGCATGGAAGTTTCAGGGACTTCTAAGTCCTCCTCCTCCTCTTCATCGGAAAGGAACTCTCCTTCCTCCCGCTCTCCAGGATCTCCTGGGTCACTGCCCTCCATGGTATGGATCCAATGGGAAGGAACCCAGCCAGGGTAAGACTGATCCTTCCTGGCTGCCTTAGTGGGCCAACGGGGCCTGTCTTCCTCCCCCTCATTATCCTGGATGGCCTCCTCCTCCTCCCTTTCCCCGGAGACTATGCAGGGGTTATGGGGGCAGGATTGTATTGGATGGGGGGGGGCTCCCCTGGAGTGGACACTGAGGAACTCGTCCCTCACTGCTTGCTTGAGTGCTCTAAGCAAGGCTGGGGAGATGGTCTCTTCCTCCCCACCAGGGTTACTCACTGGACGCCGATCTCCCTGGGAAGAAGCTGGACGCTCATCATCAATAGGGAACTGCGGAGGAACTTGGGCATTAGGAATGTCTGGCCCGTTGTCACTGCCGTCCGCAGGGCTTATGGAGGTGGGGAAAATCGCTCCGCAGCCTTTTGCCGCCGCAAAACTTGATTTCCCGGGCTCGGGGTGCTTCAAAATGGCAGCCGTACGCTCGCCCGATTTCCCGGCCTCGGGACGGCTCAAAATGGTGCCCGCGTGATCAGGCGTGTCCTTGTGGGGCCGCTTTTTAGCGCGTTTTTCTTTCTGCGCGGTGGTCTTCGCGGCGGCCTTGGAGGATTCCCCGCGGCTGGAAGCGGAGGGTACACCTCTGTCTCTCTCTCCTTCTTTCTCTCTGTCTGAGAGAAAGCCATCCGTCCCCTCCATCATTGAAAGAGGTAGGGGGGAAAAAGGAGGGGAGAGAGAGTTGAGTGAAAAAAGGAGGCAAAAGTTGAGGAGGAGGCAGAGGAGATTAAAGTGGGTATAATAGAAGAAAAGATTAAGGGGAAGGTAGCTGAAAAGGGCTGTAGAAAAAACTAGCTAAAGCAGGAGCTATCCTAAAGTACTGCTCTCCCTTGCTGAGGCAGGAACAGAACTGATCTTAAGGGGCGTCTCCCACCAGAGGACAGGAAGTGAAAGTGAAAGGTTTAGTTCCTGCCTCCCTACAAGCAGGGTGGGAAACACCCATCAAGATGTCCTCCTCTCAGAGGGAGAAGAGGGGTTATAAAGTACGGTTGGTTCCTTTTGGTTAAGAGTACTTTACTGAGAACACAAGACCAGCAGACTTCAGTGAGGATTTGCAGGACACACAAACACAAATCACACCTCTTTGCCTCTTCCATCAGTGGAGCTTCACTGACAGAAGAGGCAAGGCGATTTTGCCTCCCTTCTCCCACTGCTTTCTTCAAACAGGCATGGCTGTTAGTCCACACAGGTCCCAGAACCCCATGGATAAACTTTCTTGGGGTCATAAAGGACTTCTTGGGGAAGGGTTCACAGAAAAGATCCACAGTCACCAGCACTTTCTGCTAAAAGGCAGCTGGATCCCATCTGAGTATGTGAAGCTGCCAGTGGCAGATCTTCTTCGTGGTCTCTGTGCATCACACCTCTGGGGATAAAGTGCGCCTGCGCCGATCCCGATCGGTAATCTTCAAAGCCTAACGGATTTTCGCGCCAGCTCCCCGGTCACGTGCACGTCCCACTGCGCATGACCCGGGGAGAGGCACGAGGATCCCGCCAGTTCTCTTCTGACCGCCGCGTCGTGAGGACCCCCTCTCCGCTCCGGTCGGTAGTTAACGTTCTTCTTTTTCCAACTTTGGAAAGGCCTTTCGGACTGATTTCTTGGACTTTACTTGACCTACGGACTGTTTTTCTGGACTCTCTTTGGATTATCCTCCTTCCACTCCCCGCCCGGCCTATGGCCCAGCGGTGGGGTTTCTTTAAACGCTGCCTTAAGTGTGGGAGTAAAATCCCCCCCCCCAGACAAGCACTCCCTCTGCTTGCTGTGCCTAGGCGAGTCGCATCGCGTCGACTCCTGTTCGAGTTGCGCCGCGTTCTCCAAACAAACTCGGAAGAACCGGGCGGCCCGACTCCGAGTGGCCCTCTTGGAGGCAGCGTTGTCACCGAAGATGTCCGCAGCCGACGCCTTGGCAACATCCCCATCGGTACCGACGGGCCCGACGTCGCCACCGATGCGAAGCCCTTCCGGCACCGAGAAGTCGGCATCGAAAAGACCCCTCTCACTGCCACGAACTCCCGCTAAGAAGCGTAAGGAGGGCAAAGAGGGTAAGGGCAAGCTGAAGCACAAAACCTCGAGTGCTTCGTCGACGCATCCCGCGTCCGACATGACCCAGCACGGGTCCCCACAGCTTGACCCTCCTGGGCGCGAGCGACCCCGGGGCAGCCCCGTCTCCCCGATGCCGCGACCCATCCAGCTCACGGATTCGGAACCCGACATCGAGCTGACGCAGATCCCTCACAGCAGTCCCGAGACAGGGCCTGACCCGATGCCGACACTGAGAGGCGAGCGAGACTGGCGCCTTCCCCCATCTTCGGTGCCGTGGGACGTCCGTCAATGGCGATACCTGTATGGTTCCTCCTACCCGCCACCTCCACAATGGTACCCAGCGGAGTGGGATCGCCAATCGACGTCGTCAAGAGTCTCCCGATGCCGAGATCCCCCGGCCCCGCCTCCGACTCCGATACCGTTACCGAAACCGAAACCGATACCGAAACTAATGATGCCGTTACCCACATCACCCGATATCGACCTCCCTCCTTATCAGCCAGATCCGTCGACCCCTATGTCTCCCTCCGAACATTCCGACCATTCGATGCCCGAATCTCCCGAATCATCCGATGACGAATCTCCCATCCAGCCGTCACCATCCCCTGATGTGGCTGAAAATCTACCAATCTCCCCCTCCGAGGACGTGAAATCCTACGGAGAACTTATCAAACGAATGGCACATTCCTTGGCGCTTGCCACGGTCCAACCAACGCCTACCGCTACCGATGCCATCTTCGATATCGTACAGATGGACACATCCACAGCGGTAGCGTTGCCACTAATTTCGGTGCTCTTGAGCACTGCCAAAGAATCCTGGGGCCACCCCTCCTCAACCCCAATTTCAAACAAGAGGTTGGACCACATGTATAGGCTCCAAGAGCCAGGGGCAGAATTCCTATTCATCCACCCCAAGCCCAACTCAGTCGTCGTGACCCCCTCGGCTAGGGGACGTAGCGGACATTCCTCCCCCTTGGACAAGGAGGGACGGAAACTCGATTCTTTCGGAAGACGATTTTATTCAGCCGGTGCATTGGGCATAAAAACGGCAAACTACACAGCCTGCATGAGCAGGTACCAGTACTCCCTATGGGAACAGATGACACCTCTTCTGGCTCAGCTTCCTGAGGATAAGCAACGCCTTGCAAGGAAGATCCAGAGGGAAGGCATGGTGCTAGCAAAGCATCAGCTTAACGCATCCAAGCATGCTGCGGACGTCACGTCCAAGACACTCACTTCAGCAGTCGCCCTTCGTCGCCACGCCTGGCTGAGGTCGACTTCGCTTCCACAAGACACTAAGTCCTTAGTGGAAGATCTCCCTTTCGAGGGTGAAGGACTGTTCAGCTCCACGACGGACACAGTTCTTCATGATTTAGATAAGAGCATCAAAACATCTCGTAACTTGGGTGTCTCACAACCGAGACAACAGAAGCAGAAGACATGGCAGAGATCTTGGTCCAAACAGCAACCGCGAAGATCTCCCACTGAACCCCAATGGCAGAGACCACCGTCTACTGTCTATCAGCAGAAACCTTATGGCCATAAGCCGCGATTCCCGTCCGCTTCCGCTTCTAAGGCTAAACCACCCAAGCCGAACAAGCAGAGTCTTTGACTCTCCCATTCGCTCCGATATTCCCACCCGTCTATCCCCCTTCCTACTAGCATGGCAACGTATCACGACAGACAAATGGGCACTGTCGGTTGTAGCAGAAGGCTACAGAATAGAATTTTTCCAGATTCCACAAGAATCGTATTTCGTAACCACCCCTCCCTCCGACACCCTATCGTCGGAAGTCGAAGCCCTCCTCTTAAAGGATGCCATAGAACAGGTACCAACAAAACACCTTCAGCGGGGGTTCTACTCCCGCTACTTCACGGTCCCAAAAAAGGATGGCGGACTTCGTCCCATATTAGATCTGCGGAACCTCAATGCGTTCATCACCTACAAGAAATTCCGTATGACCACTCTACAGACCATCCTACCGCTACTAGAAGCCAACGTGTGGATGGTGACGCTGGACTTAAAGGACGCATACTTTCATGTGACGATCCACCCGTCACACAGACGGTACCTACGCTTTGCGATCGGTCCGCGTCACTTCCAGTACAAGGCCCTACCCTTCGGCCTCTCTACAGCTCCTCGTGTCTTCACGAAGCTTATGGCAGTAGTAGCGGCACATCTGAGACTCCAAGGTGTCCACCTTTACCCCTACCTGGATGACTGGCTTCTAGTCGCCCCTTCTACGACGGAACTACAGAACCACATCTCTACTACCCTTCACACCCTAGAATTACTAGGGTTGACTATAAACCTCAAAAAGTCCATGCTTATCCCTTCCAGACGGGTTCAGTTTATCGGAGCTATCCTGGACTCCTTGCAATGCAGGGCATTCCTACCCCCCAACAGAGCAGCGGATATAGTCTCCCTTCTCCAGGCTATCCAAGAGGCCAAGGAGGCTACAGCCAAACAAATCCTTCGCCTGCTAGGCCTGATGGCCGCGACAACGGCAGTAATTCCCTTCGCCAAATTGCGAATGAGACCACTGCAGCTTTGGTTCTTGAGGCGTTTCCGCCCCAAATTCCACTCCCTCTCCAAACGTTTCCAGATATCTACCCAGGTCCTGGAGACCCTGAGTTGGTGGCTTGTGCCCCAGAATTTACACTCAGGTGCACCTTTCCGGCTTCCACCCCCCTCAGCGACCGTCACCACGGACGCATCCCTATGGGGCTGGGGAGCTCACCTGGAAGGTGTAGGTGTGGGAGACAGGTGGCACCCCTCTGTGGCGCACAACCATATCAATTTCTTAGAGCTGCTGGCAGTTCTCTACGCAGTGAGATCTTTCCGCCAATCCCTAACGGGGAAAACGGTGACTGTCCTTACGGACAACACCACCACTATGTTTTACATCAACCGCCAGGGCGGGACGGTCTCCCGTGGACTTTGCCGGTTAGCGATAGAGCTGTGGAACGAGTGCCAGGCGCTAGATATTCACCTAGTGGCGGCTCATCTCCCAGGACTACTCAACGTCCAAGCGGACTTCCTAAGCAGAGGAGGAGCATCCCTACACGAGTGGGAGCTGAACCCCCTCTACCTGACTCCGATCTTCGACCATTGGGGACATCCATCCGTGGATGTATTCGCCTCTCGGGAGAACAAGAAGTGCCATCTATTCTGTTCCAGAGCGGGAACGGACCCGACCTCTCTCGGAGACGGTCTCCTCTTCCGGTGGACAGGGAAACGGTTGTACCTATTTCCCCCAATCCCTCTCATTCCGAGAGTAGTCCACAAACTGTTGACAGAGCGACCGTGGGCAATTCTCGTCACCCCATGGTGGCCGAGACAACCCTGGTTCCCCACGCTCCTCAGCCTCTCACGAGGGACGTATCTCCATCTCCCGACGGACCCGGACCTCCTCGGGATGTGCGGGGGCCGAGTACTGCACCACGATGTGCCCAAGCTAAAATTGACAGCGTGGCTGATCCAAACTTAGGGTTAGAATCACGCATTGCTCAAGTTCTACTGAACTCACGCAAACTCTCCACTCGACGTTCTTATGAGTCAAAATGGACTAAATTTTTAACTTTCCTGGCGTCTGTGGGACGACCCTCAGTCCCCGCTGGACTTAAGGATGTTTTTGGTTTCCTCCTGTCATGTAAGGACAGGGGACTGTGTCCCTCATCTATCCGAGTCTACTTGTCAGCCATCTCAGTCAATCATCCTAAGATTGATGGCTATTCGGTGTTTTCCCACCCAACAACGAAACAATTCCTCAAGGGAATGAATCGCCTCTATCCCCCAGTGCGGACACCAGTCCCAGCATGGGACTTGCCCCTGGTTCTCACTAAGCTGATGGGAAAACCCTTCGAACCCATGGCCTCATGCAGTCTTCAGCTTTTGTCATGGAAGGTTGCATTTTTGGTGGCCATCACGTCTACCCGACGCGTGAGTGAGCTCTCGGCGTTCCGTTGCGACCCACCATACCTCGCGTTTCATCATAATGCCGTCACTTTGGCTCCAGATGTCGCTTTCCTGCCTAAAATAGTGTCGGACTTCCATATAGGGGCAGATATCACCTTGCCGGTATTTTTTCCTGATCCCCAGGACCCAACGCAACGTAGTCTACACACTTTAGATGTCAAGAGAGCCTTGTCTTTCTACTTGCACCGGACAAAATCCTTTCGCAAGTCTCCAGCTCTCTTTATTTCTTATGCCTTGCCCAGGCAGGGACAGAAACTGTCGTCTCAAAGACTCTCGAAGTGGATAGTTGAGACGATAAAACTCGCCTATCTTCTGGCCAAAAGGCCACTGCCGGCGTCCCTCCGGGCACACTCCACTCGAGCCGTGGCTACTTCCACAGCATTCCTCAAGGGCATTCCCCTGGGAGACATCTGTAATGCTGCAACGTGGGCGTCCCCTCACACGTTTGTGAAGCACTACGCCCTAGATGTCCGTGTCCATCAGCGTACTGTGGTGGGCCGTGCAGTCCTGCAAGCAGCTCAGATGTGAGACCTCCAGCACCCACCTCCAGGTATGTGGTGTTTATTGCTCGCTATTCTCCCAGAGGTGTGATGCACAGAGACCACGAAGAAGATATACAGGTTGCTTACCTGTAATTGGAGATCTTCGAGTGGTCATCTGTGCATTCACACCACCCGCCCTCCTTCCCCTCTGCTTTCGGTCTCCCTCACTTTTTTCCTTGGGGGCTGTTAGCAGCGGTCAGAAGGAACTGGCGGGATCCTCGTGCCTCTCCCCGGGTCATGCGCAGTGGGACGTGCACGTGACCGGGGAGCTGGCGCGAAAATCCGTTAGGCTTTGAAGATTACCGATCGGGATCGGCGCAGGCGCACTTTATCCCCAGAGGTGTGAATGCACAGATGACCACTCGAAGATCTCCAATTACAGGTAAGCAACCTGTATTTACGTGATCAGTTGTATATCTTTGGTAATGATCAAGCCAGGCCTTTTTTAAAAATCTTGTTTTTACAAGTCATCATTGAATTTTGAGAGAACTGCATGGTTTGGTACCTTAGTTTCTTTTGCCATGTCCAAGGAAGGCAGCCATGCTGGGGAATGGAGTTTGAGTCCACTGCACTCAAACTTTGTTGTGCTGCCTCAGTCCAACACGGCTATTTGCCTGAATCTATACTGGGGGATGTTGGGCCTACTGTGACTGACAGACTGTTTTGAGAGAGTTTCTCAGTAGTCCTTTGAAAGTTGTTTTTTTTTTAAAAAGGAATTCCTTACTGTAAATGTCAATAATAGCAGATAAGGTTAGGGGTGCAGAGGTCTGGAAAAACTGTCTCTGCCCCCCCCCCCCCCGCCCCTTCCTGGGCTTCCTCCAGGTTTTCTGATGGAAAAATTAAGGATGCTGTGAGGGAGGAAAACTTCTGTAAAATACTTTCCTTTTGCAGTGAGACAAAGCTTTATTCACTCAAAATATTTGTATGAAGATTTTAAAATGATTCCTGTGTATACTGAATACATATACAATATTTTCCGAGATATAGGTATTATTTAAATGTAACTAATTTTGCCCATAATTAGTGTGATATAATGTGTACACTATTCTTTTATTGTTTTCCTTGTTGTAAAATTTGATGTGATTTGCAGGTAGGCTGTGTGCCTTGTTTGACTGTCTGAGGAGGTTTGTGCAATCAGAACAGTTTTTTGTTTACTACAAAATCTGCGTGTCCAGGCTCCCCTGTCCATCTATCAGATGTTAAAATCTAAGGTAGCATTTGGCGTAGCGGTTTGTTCAAGATGTTAGTGGTTTTTAAAGTAATAAATATCTGGTCAAGGCTGCACAACTGTTTTTAAAACTGTATAATTTACATTTTGTTATGGTTGAACACTTTAGCCCTGCAGTCTTACAAAGATGATAATGTCAAAGAACATTAGGAAGTATTTGACATGCTTTGAAAAGACTCTTATTTGACTCAGAGGTCTTTATAGAAGGGAGGCTGCTGGAAGTACATGAGAGAGCAAATGCTCTTCTGGGTATATTTGTCTTCCCCTGTCCATGCTTTTCCTATACCCATCATTCTGGAAACACGAGTCTGCAGAAATCTTATATACTGGCAAATCTGTATGCAGGAATCAACTTAAAACCCTTACTGCAAATATTTCTGTAAAGGCGGTGCATTTTTCCTCGGCACCAATTGCTTCCTTTCGCCTGCTCCTCCAATCATCACCCTTCTTCTCTACTACTTACTTTTATTCTAACCTCTACCACCATACCCTTTCCCCTTTATAAAGAAAATAGGGAAAAGGAAGCATCAACCCCCTATAGTTCTGTGTCATGGAAAAAAGGATTGCAGGGTTATCCAGGGTGCTCCTTCCGGCTTTTAAAGATGGAGGAACGCTGCTGAAATAGTTTTGCTACTCTTGTATTGCAGTTCATCAGTTTGCAAGCTGGTTTGTGTATGATTCCGCCAGCAGAACAGTAGAGGCTTTGTGTAACTGTGTGCCCTTTGTGTTGCATGTTATTCTGCTGTTAGGGGTGATGTTATAAGTGTAACCCATGAGAGAACCAGTTTTCTATGTGTTACGGGGTGGACTTCATGGTGCCTGCGAGTATGTAGGTATGCGCAAAGTCAGCAGTTCTGTGGAAGTGAATCCTTGTATCGAGCATTTTCCTAAAAAGCTGGTCAGAAGCTAGCTTCAGCTTCTTTTTCAGCCCTTTCTTTATCTCCTTCTTCACACTGAGCCTTGTGGCTTCAATTCAATGCAAGTTTACTTTCTGCAGCAGGGGTACAGGGGCCTTCATGTTGTGATACTACTGCCAGTTAGCTGTCCTTGCTGTGTGCTCAGAAATATTGTTGGTGGTCGGGCACTTACATTCAAGCGTTTTGGCATCAAGTTAGGGATCATATTTTTGTGACTACAGGTTGCAGATTACAGCATTGTCCAGAGGTGTTAATATAGGGTTAGGGCTTGGTATACCATGGTCTACATTGAGGCTTACAGTATTCTTGTTAGTGGCAGCTAGAATGGCTATAGCCTCATGATAGAAGGCTAAACACCCACCAACAATTGACTTGTGATTTGATAAACTATGGAATATTTATATTATGGAGAAAATAGCTTAATGTATTAACAGTTGTATAAAATCTGGAGAGGACCATTCTGGTTTTGTGGAAATATTGTGGCTTTACCTAAACTATATGGTCTCTGAAGGGAATCTGTGGATACCTCTTTGCTGGTAGATGCATTTAATCTCTACTACTCTTAAAGGTGTAATTAACTTTGATGAGTTTTTGTGTGTCTGTACTGGGATATGACTTTGTAGTTATTGTTGTTGCAGTTAAAATTGTTTATTATTGTTTATTAATGTACTTGCTTGGTTTATAAATAATAACGGATATGGTTTAAAAAAATGAAAACAGTTTCCATCATTAAAAAAATATATTGTGCATTCCTGTGTGGCAGCAACTAATTTTTAGGTATCATCTTGACACAGAACTAGGCATATATATATACTGTATTGCTGGGTGGCACTATAACACATCTTGGGCCATGGGCATCCAGGGCTTTTTCTCATATCTATGCTGCAGACGTGCTGCAGTAGAGGAATTCAACTGTTTTAAAAGCCATTGATGAAAGAAATGCTACAGATAGACCCACTTGTGCAAGGTTTGTCCTGAAGGATTTAGGTGGCTGTCAGTTTCCAAATTCAGCAGGTTAACATTCAGAGGTCCCTTGTTATTACATGGGTAATTGGTGGTAGAACATGCTGTCAAGTTGCAGAGGGGTGTTCAAGGCAAGAGATGTTTAGAAGTGGTTTGCCATTGTCGGCCTCCTCATAACAGCCCTAGTCTTCCTTGATGGTGTCCCATCCAAATACTAACCAGGGCTTCCAAGATCAGGCTAGCTTGGGCAATCCAGGTCAGGGCTGTTAGCAGAGGTCCGTAAAAATCTTTGTCACTGGCCAAAAGAGGTCCTTCTTATTTTTCTTGGATTTATACATATGTACTTTTTAAATTTTTCCACAGGGGTCGATCCAGGTTTGCAAAAGGAACCACGAAATCAGACACCTGCTCCATCTGCAGCTCCAGCACCATCCTCCTCCAAGTATCACCGGGCACGCTCTGGGGGAGCCAGGGATGAGCGCTATCGGTCTGGTAAGGATGCTCCAGATTCATTTGGCAAGCACAGTATTTTTTTTTTTGCTGCTGCTGTTGTAGGAAAGGCCTGTACACTTTCTGTTTCAGGCATCTAGGACAGATGAGAGCCAGTGTGACACAGGAGTTAGGGTGTTTGCCTAGAACTAGGGAGACCCAGTTTCAGAGCCTCACTTTTTCTTTGAAGCTTACCAGCTGACCTTGGGCCAGCCGCATTGTCTCAGTCTAACTTCACTTGGTGGGTGTAAGCATAAAATAAAGAAAGGCTCCTGAGCTCTTTGGCAAACAGGCAGATCAAATAAACAATAAATACTGCTCTAAAAGTCTTCCAGCCAAATGCATCTTCATAGGCGTGACTCAATAATACACAGAAGAAGCTGGGGTGTGTGTGTGCGTATGTGCCCGCTCCCCTCCTTCAGTCCTGCCTTCGGTGTTTCCACCATCTGATTGGAGTTCTGTTCAGCTTGTTGCTATCCAGTCCTTCCTTTTAACAGTCATTTCATCTCTCTTACATTTGGGATTTGAACTGGGGTCCGTTCTCCGCATTCCAAGCATTGCAACAGAGTAAGATTGCTGAGAGAAAAGGAGGTTTTACAAGGGCTTCTTCCTCTTTTTTAAAGTCAGTGCAGGTGCTTTTATAAAATAAAGCTTCTAGAAGAGCTGCTATCACAGGTATGTGTGGTGCAGAGTCTAACACAGGTGTCCCCAGTGTGATGCCCATGGGCACCAGGGCACCCACAGACACCTTTCCCAGTGCCCAGGTGGCTTTAGAAAGTGAGTGGGGCCAGCTGGGGCTTTTGCCCAGCAAGGCTTCTGATGGACCGTGGGACATTTGATTGACTCTGCACATTTTTAAAAAAATGTTGTTTCGGCAGCAGCTGCCACAAAAGCTTTCTAAACTTTTTCTCTACAAGATTCACATTGAAGAAATAATTCAAGATGGATCCAATTGCAGATGCCAGATTGTTGGATAAAACCCTGTTAGGTCCTGTGTTGAAATCCCCCCCTCCCCGTTTATTTAGCTTATTTTTTGTTATAGCTTTTATGTTACACTGGTGAGAGAAATTAAATTTTATAAAATTTATTATATATGTATATAAAAGGATCTTCCCTATGTGACTGAAGTTTAGTCACTGCAGCCATTTTGTGACTGGCTTCACTTTCTGTGGCAGCCATTTTGTGGCTGTGCCCGCCAAATTCTGAAGGTGCCCACAGGCTCCAAAAGTTGGACACACCAGGTCTAATACATTTGGTTTGGTTGCAAGAAATTCACATTCAATTCCCTACACAGCCACGGAGGATCGGTGAGTGATTTAGTGCCGCTCCTTGTGTTGTACTGTAAGCTATCTCACAGGGTTGTTGTGAGGATAAACCACACCATGTGTGTTACTGCATGTAAGAACAATTGTGCATTGTTGTGTGTCTTCCACTTTGGGAATGGTGTCATAGCTAGGGTTGCCAACAGCCTAAAGGAAAAAATGCCCAGTGTCTTTAATGTATGCTAAAGAGCAGATGAAGTTTTTCATGCATGGACGTAAATAATTGTACCTGGAAATCAGCAATCTATTATGCCTCTATTAAAGGTGCAGGACTCCCCCCCCCCCCCCCCCCCAAACCACAACTTTTGGTAACTCAAGTCATACCCCAGGCTTCGTTTCATTAAATCAGGTATGCCTCCTTTGCTTTTTACAAAATCTTAGGACTTTCTTTTTCGTATCAGTTTTCTCTTTCATGGAATGATGCTTGGTAACAGCAATTTTCAATTTAGGAAATTTCTGTGTGCAGCTTTTATAAGGTTCTGGATCTTGTGTGAAACAGGGATGGGGGGAGATAGGCATATACTCCCAGTGTTTTTTCTTGTGAAGACAGAAAGTACATCTTGGCAGGGTGGAATGTTCCATCTGCCTTCCTTACAGGAGACCCAACAGTGGAAGTAACCACACTGAGTCTCCAGATTTGAGGAGGCATTTTTGTGTTTTGTCACTGACATTCTTTTACTTCTAACCTACACCTACATGAATCTGTGTCCAGATCCCCACTGCTGGTAGAAGCCAAGCCAGCAAAGGGCTCAGAAGAAGAGTTTATGAACATGTTCCCCTCAATATCCTGGTCGTTCTTCACTCACAAAATGTGCTGTCCTCTTGACTTTTTTAAAGTTGTTGGAGCTGTGGGATTAGCTGAAGGGTGGGGGGGCTTCATGCTTTCTACAGCTGCTTCATTCTTGCTGCAAATAAGTTTCTGAACTCTTTATACAAAGCATCCAGGTGGCAGTGCTTAAAATATAAAGAAGTTCAAGATTCAGGGAGAGCTCGTGCATTAGTGGCTGCTATGTCTAGGTGTAAGGTGTTAAGTATTGTGGAGATTTCCCTTGGGAAAGATTGGTAGGTGGGTTCTGCTTAAACTCGCAGTCTAAATGATGAGCATGCTGGGAATTGGAAAGGAATTTTCTACTATTCTGTGGCTCAGCTCGAGTGTGTGATTCATCTTTGCTTTTCAGGTGGCTTTCTGTGATGTTCTCGCTTTCTCTTCCTGGCACACAGAGTTCTACATGCTCACAGTCAGCCATTGTCACTTACATTTTCCATTTCGAATTTTAATTAGTTTTTCTGCATTTTTTTTTAATGAAGTAGGGGATAGAAAGTGATCAGCTGGTTTGATCCTGCAGGAGAATTCATTTTCTGCCACAAATGGTGCTCTTCACGGGAGCATTTTCCTGTCTTATTTTTCCGTAGTAAGATAACCTCCTGCCACCATATGTTCCCTCTTATTATGCTCCAGAGAAAGAAGCGATTCTTGAACTGAATGAATCATGTTGTGTTTGTTTCATTTGTGGCACTGAACTATTATGTCTGTCCAGATGAGTCATGTTCAGTAGGTGGCACTTAGGGCGTGAAGTGTGTTCTTTGCCTGACCCCCTGCAGGCTCATTCCCCTTGTCCCTGTCAGATTGCTGAAACTGCCCTTCGGGATCGCTCTGTTCAAACTTGTGCATGCGGCTGTTGAACTGACAAAACTGAAGCAGGCCAGAATCCATGTTCAGAAGGCTTTCAAAGGCTGACACTATGAGAAGGATATGCCTTAAAAAGGGGGCAGAGGAGCAGCTTGGAGTCTGGGGTGGTACATCTGTGGCCAGTTTATGACATCTGCAAACATACGTAGCACCGTTACGTTTCAGTTGCTCTCTGCCCAGCATTTGTTATAATAACTGTAGGAAGGGTAACAAAATTGGGGCCTCGTCGTTGTGCTTTTTATCCTCCTAACAGCTGCAGTTTTGATGTACTTTCCTTATTTCCGTTTGTTAGACATCCACACAGAGGCAGTGCAAGCAGCATTGGCAAAGCACAAGGAACAGAAGATGGCCCTCCCCATGCCAACCAAAAGACGATCCACATTTGTGCAGTCTCCTGCTGACACCTGCACCCCTCCAGGTTAGAGTTCTACCAGCACCTGTTTGACTTCATGATTGAAAAGTTAAAGTCAGAATGAAGTTTTAGTTCTCCCCTTTATTATGTCTAGGTCTCATATTCAGTGGTTCTTTTTAGAATAGTAGCTCTTCTGAAAACTTTTTTCTGCGTACATGTATGGTTAATGTTGATTTTTATATTTAACAGAGCAATTTAACTTCAGTGAGTTGGGGGTGTGTGTGTGTGCGCTTATGTTTTACTTTAGCATCTTGGTCTGTAATTTAACTCCAGGCAGGTCCCGAGAATGAAGAATTTATCTGACAGTTACCAGTTCACTTCAGGAGTTATTCAGAGCTTTAAATGTATTAGAACGAATAATAAGAATAGGAGGGCAGAGTTGATTTCTCTTACCCTCTCTACCCTTACCAAAACAAAGAATCCTAGAGTTGGAAAGGAGTCTTAAAGGCCATCTAGTCCAGTCTCTTGGTCAGCTGTCATTTTAAAGCTAGCTGGATGTCGTTGTGCCAGTTGTAGATATCTTATGTTAGATTGCAGACGTTTCATATCACAGGGTTTTGCTCCTAGGCTGACTTGGATCTTGGCTCCTGTCTCTTAAAATCTAACTAAGGCCATTGCTCCTTTGGTTGGCATCACATAGCTATATTGTGGTTTTCATCCATAAGTAGAATCTCCTGGAGTGTTCCCTGTAAGCTTAGATCTTCAGTAAACAAAACTGATCAGATTGCTATGTTACAGATCTCAGTGTGTTGGCTATGAAATATTAACTAATGCACTTCTCATTTTCTCAGGCTGCACCATGGGTAAAGTGACGGGTTGTACAAAAGAAGTTTCACAAACTGAGATAGCTTGTGCTGATGTTAAGCATGCCGTAATTACTGGACGTTACAATTCTACATGAATTCTTTTTTGTTCTTCCCAGTTGAGTGCTGACACCAGGAAAAAAAAACACACAACTGGTTTGATTTGCAAGTCAAACAAACTTCACTGCAGTGGCGTTATGAACAAGCTGTTCTGCCTTTTAGCAGGACTCTTGCTGTCTAGAACACTGAGCTACTGAATATCAAAATGAGTGTTAAATGTTCAAATGGCAAAGATCTGTCAGATCCAGCTCTTGTGCACTGAGCCTGGGACAAGGCAAAGGCAGTGGAGGATCAAATTAAGGATCTTCTGTAGCTGGCCAGAGAGAGTCTTCTGGTTGCTTAGAGCAGCAGAAAGATCCGGCATGGAAGCCATTACTGGGGTTGGGGCCTACTTTCTTAGCTGGTCTCTGTTCAGTTGCTTCCTTTGCTCCATTGTGGCTGATGGTGCACAGGCAGCATCCCTCTCTCTTAAACATTTCTTAGGCAACAGTTCTAGGCTGCTGAAAGTCGAAGTGCTGGCTGATGAGATCCAAGGAATGATCACTGAATTCCTTTTGTACATGCTATGCCTAATGGGCAACTAGATTTTGAAAGGTGAAGAGCGCATTTAGATTCCCACTTTGCACTCCCCCCACCCCCAATATTCCTGCCAACCTAGCAGTTCGAAAGCAAGAAATTGCAAGTAGATAAATAGGTACCGCTTCAGTGGGAAGGTAACAGTGTTTCGTGCGCCTCGGCGTTTAGTCATGCTGACCACATGACCACAGAGAAGTCTTTGGACAGTGCTGGCTCTTTGGCTTGGAAATGAAGATCTGCACCGCCCCGTAGAGTCAGATTCAACTGGCTTTCGAGCAAGGGAAATCTTTGCCTTTACCCCCCTATATGTCTAAAATTATTACGTATTGTGAAGTCAATTGAAGCTGGGAGTGCCCTTAAGTTACATGTTTCTGGCAAGGTGTTATAGCTCGAATCAACCTCACATTATCTACCAAACTATGCCTCACAGCTAATAATCTAATCCTAGACTGTATAATCGTCTCTGTGGGCACTCCCCATACATCAAGTGCTATGGATTCAAAGGGCAGCCTTGGTTGCCAAGTGAATTATCTTGTAGCACTGAAAATCTTGTATTCCTCCCTCTGTGGATGATTGGACCAATGATATGTTAGATCTCCGTACAAGGGAGAGAGTTGCATATAACAGATGAGAGAAGCTCTGGAGACCTTCGCTTCCACCTGGCAAGATTTCCTGTGTCTCTTTGAGCAGTTGTGCCTCACCTCCACTCCTCCTTCAGCTGGATCCATATTGCTGCCTCTCACTTCCCCCCCACCCCAGTCTTACTCTCTCTTTTCTTATTCTCTACTCTTAGTTGCCTGAGTGTGTGCAGCCCTTACTTTGTTTTCTTATTAATGGGGTGTGTTGGGAAAGAAGGTCTGGGGAGGGTGGATGGTAACATTCTAGGGAGTGAGTTGTTATATTTACCTTATGTGGAAAACAATAGAAAAACTCTTAACAGGACAAAATAGAAGCTATTCACAATAGCAAGTGCCTCTCTCCCTCTTTACAGATGCAATAGGTGACATAAGGGCACCTAGTTTTATGCAGTACAGTAATTCTGATTAATGTGGATGGATTCTGGGGCATTCATTTTTGCCAGTCAACTGGGCATCTGATCAACAGGAATTTGGGGGTTCTGGTGTTATCAGCTGTTAGTTGCCAGTGTTGATAGCCAGCAGGCCCCTGAGAGGAGAGTCTCCTTATGGCTGTGTATAGCCTTGACAGTGGCCAATTCTGCATTGGCTTTTCCCTCCGTTGTTTTACGAAAACCACATTGGAACAGAAATCCCCCTCTGCATTGCATGCCGCTTTTGCTTTCTTTAATCATCGGATTTTATGGTACCTTCTGCATAGATTTATGGCCGTTCAGTGATGACTTTGCAGTCAGTACGGCATTGCCCCAAGGTATTTGAATGTGGTTTTGAGCTGCACTTTCCCCTCCCAGTTGAGAAAATGTGGAGCAAATGCTAGAAGCAGAATTGCCCAATGCTAGTCAGCTGGGCAGAGCACAATAGCTGATTAATAGGGATAAAAGTAAAAGGGGCAAATTAAGGTATTTCTTTTGTTGGAAGGCAGAATTTGGAAAGTGAAGTTTCTGCTGAATAAAAATAAAGCCCTATGAAATGCTGGTACATGTTTAGTTGGGTACCTTGATAAAGTTTGGGGGTGGGGTTGCCTGAAAAGGGGTACTTTGGACAGTTTTGATTTGTAAACATCCTTTTAAAAAAACCTCAGTCTTCTTTTGTGAAAGATAACACAATTGATCGATCCATTGGAATTTAAGATTGTTTCCTCTCTATGAAAGTTAATGGCTTCCTACTTGACTATGTGTTGTGGTCAGGTTTTATGTTGTAGTGGATACTTTGGTTGTTTTCTGTTCATATTCAGCACACAGCATGTGCTGTGATAGGTTCATTTTAGTATATTTACTTATTCAAATATTTTTATACCACTTTTAGCATGTAGTTTCTTCAAGGTAGCTTACGGAATATAAAATAATATAAACAATAAAACTGCAGTGTGTTACACTCTATGAAGTATTTGTGTAGACAAATTGGGGGGGGGGATTTTCATCTCTTTCCCACAGTGGACCTCTAATACCCCCTTCATGCTGTTCCTGAGGATTCACTATCCCCTGGAGCAGCATGGGGGCCATTTTGAACCGCAGTGGGAGGGGGCAGATGAGAAAATTGCTCTCTGCGAGCAGAAATACTTCAGGCAGTAGATATTTTCAGCAGGATCCAAGCCAATGTATGGTATAACAACCCAACCCAAACCAGGAGTCAAAAGTGGCTTAGCAATAAAGGATTCCACAAAAGTAAGTACAAAAGAGCAATCAGACATAAATTTCAAGTCTTTCACAGAGCAGCCAAAGCCAAATGAAAAGGTCTGTGAAAGAGTTGTTTTATTGCTGTCTTAAGTCTACCAAAGAAGGTGCCAGCCATGCCTCATGTTGGAGGGTACTTCATAACCTTGGTGGTATCACCACCAAAAAAGGCTCTATTGTATGTTGCCACCCATTGAACCTCTGACAATGATAGCATATAGAATCATAGAGTTGGAAGGGACCTCCAGGGTCATCTAGTCCAACCTCCTGCACAATGCAGGAAATTCACAAATACCTCCCCCCCCACACCCCCAGTGACCCCTGTTCCATGCCCAGAAGATGACCAAAAACCTCCAGGATCCCCAACCAAACAGGTCTGACCCCAAAGTGGTGATCAGCATTTCCCTGGGCATGTAAGAAAGGTCCACAAGAACTAAGCACTGATGCAACCTTTCCTGCCTTCCCTCTCATGATCTGCCTAAGTTAACATTTACTTATATAAAGCAGGAGCCCACCAGCTGACCTGATTGCCCAGGTGGTTTGTTATTGCCATGTTAATTTGATTTATTCTCCAGCGTACTTATACCGGGGTGGCATTTGGGAGACGTAGATGTATTCTTAAAACCTTCTCAGTCTGTGTGCAGAAGAGGACTGGTACCTGTTGGAAGCTCCTTTTACAGTAAGCTAGTTGTTCTCTAAGTGCAACTTTGGGTTTTAAACAACAAACAAGTTTGCTTTGTGTACACCAGAGTTAAAGCAGTGTTTCTCATAGCAAATGCACAAAAAATGAACAATCTGTACTCGTCTACATAAATCTGGGAGACTTGATATTAGGCAGATTCTTCCATATACATGTATTCTGGTGTTTACAATTAACGTACATACACATGCAGTGCTCACTCTGCCCAGGTTTGTTGCAGGGCGCTATAGAATCTGTGCACAGAGCAAACATACTCACTGTGTAAATTGTGGATCTGCCTGAAGCTGATGTAATATTTGTTCACCTCAAGGTTTCTCATTGTTCTGGACTTCTGCTTTTGTCCTCATAACGTTACCTGAATGCACAAGAAGAGAAGGAAATTTATCAGAGTGATTCTATTTTGGTCCTAAGGAAGAGATTTCCCCTGTTAAATCTCTTCTATGCCTTGGGATATATGGTTTTGCCCATAACCATTTGATGTCTTTAAAAACCACTGCAAGCCCTGCTGGGAGTGGCTAATGAACCTTAATGTTGTGTCTCTTTCTTTGGATCAATTGCAGAAGACTGCACAGATGGGGGAGGGCATTTTACAGCATTTAGCCCAGTTTGAGCACTCCCAAGTTCCTCGTCTGTGACCTAATTGTGTAGGCATTCAGATTCTTTTAGATAGCTTGAATTACTACCATCTGATTTCTCTCTGTGAGCCTGAATTCATTCCCTAATGTCATGAGGTTATATTACCTCACATCTCCATTTGTTAGGGGTCCTTTGTACTCAGATATTACTCAGCCCTTTGGACCAGCTTATCAGTAAGCAGCCACATACCTAACCAGAATTAAAATGTTTCCTCTGCGCTTGTGTGCGTATTTGCTGCAAAACCTATACTGTGCTTCAGAATAAAATTGCTTGCATCTCATGAATTTAAAAGCCAGGGAAGCGATACCTGCGTGCCGTCAACCGAAGGGTGTGGCTGACTCTGTCAGACAGAGGAGTCCTGATTTCCTGGTGAAGTAGGTTGAAATGGTTGCCATAGAATGTAACTGCCCTGCAGTTCATAGCAAAGGGCTTCCCACTGAGTTTAGAGCTGGAAAGCTATTTTTCTTTCACCCTCAGCTGTGGATTTTCATAGCACAGTTCAAGGATGGTGTTTTCTCTGCTGCAGAATCTGCAACTGGCTCCCAAGAGGTCCGTCTCTTAATACGTCATTCACAGGCACAACAGGTTTATGTTTACTGGGCCAGGTGTTTCTAATGCCGTTTTTTGTGCCTCAGGCTCACGATATATGAAAAGTTGCATAAGTTTGTTGCCTCCCATGCACCCCTTCCCAAACTCCTTACACGTGCAGGCAGGAACTGAGCACACAGCAGAAATTTGCGTAAGGAAAAAAAAGTCTGAGTCAGACCTTGAATTGCATTTGAGATAAGAAATTTATTTTCCAGTTAGGGTCCTTACTTTCCTTTGTGAGAGTATCCTGACATTACCTTAGCAGCACTGGGTGTTACTGAAGTGGTACAAGGAAGGGGGCATGTTACAGCGGTTCCCATGCCATTAGGACTACGTTGAAAGGGCCCTGCAGAGGGCTGAAGAGTTATCTTTAACCCCAAGAGTAGGGGACCCCCCCCTGCATGTGTGCCAAGCAGCTGTATGCCAGACCATTTTGCTCAGTTCCCAGGACTGCTCCTGTGCCCAAGGTGAACCCCCTGAGGTTTCGGCAGTGGTGCCGGAGCTCATTGTGTCCTTCTGTGTGTCTGGCACTCCAACATCTTCACGCTTAGTTATGGTGATTTAGTGGGGCCTCAGGCGAAAGAGGTGCTTGCCTTCTGATTTAAACGATGCATGTGGGATTCCCCGGATTTAAAGGACTCCTTACAAGATGCTGATTTTGGGGATTAGGTACTCCCGTGAAGTGAGCCAGTCTCCATGAGCCCTGTCGCTCTGCATCTGCCCTCCCCTCCACCTGTGACGCCTTTAGAGAAGGACGTGGAACAGGCACAGGCTCTGCGTGCTCTGGCTGGCTGACTTCCATCAGTGCCGGGGGTATGTCCAGGGAGAAGGACCAGCTGCTTTTCTCAGGGATATTTCTTGTGTGCCCAGCTGGGATGTAAAAAATCAGAAAATACCGTGCTGTAGACAATTTACAAAGTATCTCAATATATATATATATATATATATTAAATTATATATTTTTATTTCATTTTTAATAGATAATTCACTATCATTTTAATTATTATGAACACATAGAAAGAGTATAAATCCCAACATACTAAGTATCATCCAAGAATATAACTACAGAGTTAATAAGAGTTTTTTGAAGGAGGACTGATATGTGCTTTTCACTTTGGAGGAAGCCTTGAGCTTACTAAGAGACACTTTTTGCAGCGTTCAGTGGTGAAAATTTGGATAAATATTTTGGTATTTGGCAACCTTATGCTTGAAAAAAATCTTTTGAGCTCCCTGAGGAAGACCTGGAAACAGGAGGATATCTGGACCTCTGTTGGAGGAGGAGGAAGCATGAAGACTTACTGGACTTTAAGGAGTCCTCCTTCAAAAACTCTTTTGTATTATTTAGGAGGACTGATACTTATCGAGGGGTTGTGCAATAACTGTAGTTAAATTCTTGGATGATACTTATTATTTTGGGATTTATACTCTTTCTATATGTTCATAATAATTAATATGATAGTGAATTATTTATTAAAATGAAATAATATGTATATATAAAATTTTTAAATATATATATATTTTGAGATACTTTGTAAATTGTCTACAGCACGGTATTTTCTGATTTTTGGTATTCCCATCGGGGATGTAAGGCAGTTGCCAGGCAGAAGCCCTTGTCAGAAGTGTAGCCCCCAAGCGGTATGTTGTGCCCAGCCCAGTTTTGAAGGCATCCAGCCTCTTAGACAGGGTCCCTTTTCTTAGCAGCCTGCAAGCTTTCATAAGGCAATATCTGTAACAGAATTTATAAACAGAAAACTCTGATATTGAATCCAGCTACCTTTATGTTCATGTAAATTTTAGGTGAGGCTGGGATTTGGGTATTTATGGAAAATCTTGGAAATCAAGTTTGGGTGTGGACATTTTCCCTACTGAGTTATCTTACAGCAGTCGGCTCTAGGACTTTCCCTTCCATGTTTTCCATAGATTTCTGAGAATGCAGGGCAGATATGGAATGATCCCCACCCAGAGATTTGAATGCTTTGGAGTCTCTTAAGCACCAGATTTAACACCGGATGCTTTAGTGAGTCAAATATTTTCCTAAAAGTGTGTCACTTTGGTCTTGCCTAGCTCAGCGGCAACCATTTTTTAAGAGGTGAGCTTTTATGCACAGCAGTACATGATCTCTGCCAGCCCTGTGTTCCCTCTACACTGTTGCCTGTTTCACATTTTAATTATTTATGTGGCCTCTTTTTCCCCCCATAGCTTGGGTGGGTTATATAATCCTATGAAAGTTGTCTACGGAATTAATGTTACAAAGACTTTTGCCAGCCCGGAAGCTTAAAGCCTATCCCTTCACTACTGGGAATCTCTTGCTTTGCCAGGGCTGAACTGAACAAGTGTACTGAATCAAACAGTTGGAAAATATCTATTTGGTTGTCATTCAAGCTGTCAAATACTGAATCCAGTAGAGAACATAAAGCTTCTGTGTTTGTGTCATGCAGGCCAGTGGATCTCATGTGCGGAAGCTTTAAACAAACAAACAAACAACCACCACACACTAGTAGAAGATAAATACATTCTCCAGGATCAGGTTGAATTAAGATGTCTTGTTGGAATGTAATTTCTGCATGGTAGGCAGGCAGCAGGAAGGTTTGCTGCCAGTTTTTCTGCCACAGCAAATTGCTGCTTAGCAGAGTTCCATTTGAGTGGGGCTTAGACTTTGTTGAGGCTTGCACCCAAGACATTTGTGTTGGTATAGCCTACTTTATGTTGGAACATCACCTTAGCTCAGTGAATGTTAGTGGGTAGAATGTTTGGACTTAGATCAGAGAGACCATGACCCTCAATTAATGACATTGGCCCCTCAATGTCTCTCATTAATTCCAGGGCAGCGTTTTAAGGTTAAAACATGGCAGCCCTCATTAACATGAGCTCTTTGAAGGAAGGGTAGGGCTCAGATGAGACCAAGCTGATACATATGCCTGACTTGAAGTAGTAAGGTTGACAGAGATGGCTCTGCAGCAGTGCCTGTTCTGTGATGGTACAATACCTGGGGAACCCTCTACCTTGGATAGCCTGAGCTTGCTAGTGATTTTTTAGAGGATGATGAAGTCTCTCTTGTTTAGGAAAGTGTCTGTGCTGGCAGGCTGGTTAATTGGCGTCATTTGGACATTTGTTAACTGGTTTGCTTTTAGTATTGTTCATGTTTTGTTCTTTTTCATTTAACAGCAGGGCTATTTTTGGGCAGGAACGCACAGGAATGGAGTTCCAGCTGGCTCCTGAGTTGGCCACGCCTACAACCAAACCCTTTGGCATGCGTGGCTCCAGAGCGCGCTGCCCTCCACACATTACACACAAGAGGAAAAGGCGTCGGGGGGAGGAGACTAGAAAGACGTTGCTGAAGAGGGGTGGAAATGTTGCGCAGCGCGTCTGCAACACCCCTTCAGAAGTTCCAGCCACTCCAGCCCCTTGCAGCCACTCCAGCCACTTTCAGCACCCCAGCTTTCCCAATTCTCACCAGCATTCACTCTGCTGCAACTCCTTATAGCAACCACACTTACACAGTCCTGTGGTAAACTATATACAGGATTTATTATTTACAGGATCAAAATGCTTCGCCAGAACCGTGGTACAAGAGAATGGACATACATCAGTACTGTACAATTCCATATATACATGTAGTGACCAATCAGCTTCATGCTGAGTCATTATGACTGACCTTACTTCAGTGCCAGCCATAACCAGTTTAGACCTGCACTACACAGCTACCAATTTGACAGATAGCTGTCAAATAGATCTTGCTGATCTTAGTGCTGGAGCTTAACCCTGTCAACAGGAAAAGCTCGGGGGGAAGAGACTAGCTTCCATGCCTGCCCTGTGCTTTCCCAGCCCCCCTAATATGCTATTGAGCTGTGCTGTCAGGGGTGTGACCTCATATGCTAATGAGTTTCTGCTGTCGGGTGTGGCCTGTTATGCTAATGAGTTCCTGCTGGGCTTTTTCTACAAAAATAGCCCTCTTTAACAGTATGTGTGCCACCACAAAAGCTTGAAGGTAGTTTGGTTGGCAGGATAATAATACATTTATTTGTGTCTGTTCAGTTGCATGTACGATGATAATGGAAAACAAAATTTCAAAAATCCACGTATTCTAGAATAGCAACCTTGTTGGGTGAGTAATGATGGTGCATCAAGCTGTGTTTTGCATAGTTGCCCTGGTTGACTTTTTGAACTTAAAAAGTTTAGAGATTATAAGTGGGGACCTGTGAGACTTGCAAGATTAAAGGGGGGAATTCCAATTCCCCCCTTTAATCTCGGTTCTTCTGTTTCCCTAGTGGCTATCTCATATGCCCCCACTGCCTTCTTTTGCTTCTCCTGCCCCCCTCCAGCCCCTTCCTTCCATTTTCTCACCTTCCTTGTTCTCTTGCCGCTCCTCCCCTGGCTGCCGCCGCCTCCTCCTCCTCCTCGGCTCACCCACCTATGTTGCCTCTCTCACCCTCCCCACTGCTTCACCTGTCCACTTGCTGGCTAGTCCACCGACTCACCAGCCCACCCACTTGCCTGGAACATCCCTTTTCCAGCCTAGCTCACATGGGGGGCAGTGGCTTGTCCATGTCACCTCCACCACTTGGCAGCAGTGCTTTCAAGCCACTTCAGCTGGTTTCAACTGTTTGTTGGGTTGTTAAGCAATCTTCAGAATGGTGGCCAAGCTTTTCATAACATAGCATCTCTGGATCTCAAATTACTGTCAACTTTTTGTTTTTCTTTCTCTGGATATTTGTACGTTTAGTGGCTGACCCAGATTCGTACAAACATCCTCCCAGTCTGTACTTAGCCCCAGCATGTGGGCTTTTCGATCCGCATCCCAAGGTCCACGTTTAGCATTAGACATATAATATTGCAAGTATGAAAAGATTTCTGTTATCATAAAGCAATACAGCCAGTCTTTGATCTATCGCATCAAGACAAATATTTTGTGACTCCTTACGCCTAGTTTGAGTTAGTGAAGTTTGATAGGCAGCCACTTTCTCCATTGGATGTCTGTCTTTTTAGATCTTTTTAGTCCCTCCCAGCCACTAAAACCTTCTTTGGAGAGCTCCTGCTGCTGTTCTGCTGAGATGTATGCTTTCAGGTACTTGATTGATTTGTTTATGAATGGGACAGATCTGCAAAAGGGGATAGTAGGTATCAAAGCAGCCCCGTGTCATCGGAGTTGTGCTGGTGTCGCATCGCTGCCAATACCAACAGCACATGCCATTCAGACTGCTAGGAATTCAGCCTTCTAAGATCCAGTTTTATATCACTGTGAAACCTTTAGGCTGAGAATATAAAGTAGCATAAGTGGAAATAGTCATTAATCTAAGAAAAAAACCTTGTTATCATTGGCTATGGTGAATGGCAGAAAACCCACTTCTGTTGCAACTTAATTGAACTTTTTGTATCTGGCAACCTCAGCCTCACAGGATAAAATGGAGGAGGAGAGCACCATATATGTTGGCCTGAGCTCTGTAGAGGAAGGTTGGGATGAAAATATGGTATAATTTCTGTCTTCAATTTCAGTATGTTCCTGTATCTAATCATAGCCATAGCAGAGGCACTATGTCAAATGCATAACCATACACTATGCTACTGTGAGAAGACCTGTCCCTTCAGCAGGTGCAGAACCCTCTCGTGTTCAGTGAAGTGCTGTTTGTTGGTTCCACTCAAGATGTATATTCTCTTTGATAGCTGACTTTTGGGCTGGCTGTGCTTGCTGAGGAGTGGCCGTGTGCAGCTGCCACATGATAGTGTGGCTTTGGTGGCTGCTTTGGTGCTCCTTAGCCATGGGTTGAAGACATGAATGCTGCTCTCCTGCCTTGAGATGCAGTTCATTTTACACACTAAAAAAGTCCTTCCTTTGGCTCCTTAATGAAGCAGGTAACTGGCATCCATCACTGCCAGATCTCTGAATTTTTGAACATTTCAAAACATTTGTTTGGATTGTCAGCATTGACGGGTGAATATTGGCATTCAACAAATTCCAAACATTCACTGTAGCACATACATTGTATTTCTGTTGTGTGGGCTGTGAAGATGTCTCCTGTACTCAGATCTCGCCCCCAAACACACCTGAAGACCAAAGAGAGTGATTTGTGTTGCATGCTCAAGTACATGCAGCTCATAACCAGCCTTCTGGGCCCCTTGGTGTTATACTGTTCAACTGTATTTCCTAATTTTCTCATTTTTGCAGTGAATGAGTTCATACTTAAATGATCATCTAATCAGAAACATTCCTTTGCTCCTTGGTGTAGGAGCAAAGAAATGGCATTGCCTCCTTTTCTGCTAAGTATGATTTGCAAATAGATTAGTGATCTCATGAGTGAGCAAGATAATGCAGGGTCCCCATCCCCCCTTTTCTTTCAGAAACTGCCTTTAATGTAAGGCAGCTGAGGTTGTCTGGGTAGTTGCTTCTCATCTGTGTCAGGTAGGCATCAGAGGAGCAAGGTGATAGAGCTTGCAAGGCGCATTCCTTTTTGAAGTTTGTTTTGCCTCCTCATGGAGGCCTTGCATGGATGTCTGGTTACCCTTCCCATGAACCAGAAGCCTGTTGTCTTATAGGCCTGTGTCCATATGAGTTTCAATATTTATTTCAGTTTTGTACTCCATGATATGCTGGGATTCCTACATTGTCTCCCATTGTGTCCCTTAATACTAGATGTCATAGTATTATCCAATTGCAAAAGGTAGATAAAAATTTTACTCTCTAATTGTGCCTTATTAGAAATTAATGCAAACTGCCATTATTGCCAGCCTGACATTGCCAAGACTGTGAAATAGTGATGGTGTGGTGTTGCCTACATCCAGACATACAAATATATAACATGCATGTATGCATGCTCGTATGAACAGACACATAAATAGAAACGCCCTTGACATCAATGACGCTGTGAATAGCTGAAGCTATGTTGCAGTCATTCTTTGTTCATAGTGTTTAGAGTCCCCTTATATAGGCAAGATTCTTTTCTGCTGATGCTGGATTTTCCTATAAGAAAAAAAAGTGACAAAGGAGTTCTTACATGCATACAGCCTCAGGCATTGTAAAAAAGAAGAAGAAGTTTTCCTTCATCTGTGTCCTCTTGCTGCGAATCAGTAATTGCAGTACATAGGCAATTTCCCAGAACACCTATTCCCAAAACTCTATTTGGGGTTGATTCTGATGCCTTGTTTTCCATTTCAGAATTGCTGATGATTGGGGAAAACTGCAGCCGGGTTCCATAGCATGCAAAGAGCAGGGAACTGACCTTGCAAGGGCATTGCCCACAAAGGAGTGGTTGGCTAACTGTGTGACTGGGGGTATTGAATATTCTTGCCAGCTTTTCCTTTGTGCAAAGGAACAGACTGGTCCAAGGTTTGGGGGCTTGCTACCAGCTTTCCCTCTGTGTTGGCCCGTATCCAAACACGCTCTGCATTGGTTGTTACGGAGCCTTTGCCAGTGTTTCCTCGGTTGCAAAGAGAGCATGTTAAGTGCGGTGTGCTTCCCTTTTCTGATCCCACACAGACACGTCTTCTGCGTCCGAAGATGAAGGGTCGCTCAGGCGCCAGGCTGCTCTATCTGCTGCATTGCATCAGAGCTTACAGAATGCTGAGTCATGGATCAACCGATCTATTCAGGGGTCATCCACATCTTCATCAGCATCTTCTACACTATCCCATGGAGAAGGCAAAGGGACCAGTGGGTCACTAGCTGATGTATTTGCCAATTCTCGAATAGGTAGGAGCTGAGGGGTGGGGTGGACAGCAAAACTAAACGCTTCAAGTCTTCATTTTATGTAAAAGTTCCGAAATTTCCCAAAATGGAACAGAAATTGGCAGGCCAAATTATTTCCAATCTTTGATCGCTTTAAGTGGCAGTCTACAAATAGTGAGCATGTCCCAAACACTTGGAGGTCCTCCCAGGTGCTAAAAAGCTTTTGACATTGAGAGAGGGAGAATGGCCTAGTGACACAGTTCCAGTGGAGGAGGTACTCCACAGCCTAGCACTTTTTCTTTTTGCACATTGGTGTTGCTTTATGCTTGTAGCTGCTGTTGTGCAGGAAAGTGTGCTCACGCCTGTGTGAGCAAAGAGGTTGCCATAGCTATTTGTTCTGTGTTGCATTGCAGACGTTTGTCCCTTAACCAACCAGAGGGGAGGCCTTGCTGCTTTAAAATTGTTTACCCAGCAAAGGGCTGAATGACCCCTTGCAGGCTGGCAAATAAGTTTACAAAAGTTGACTAGCCCACAGCTGTTTTTACCGCCCCATCTGCCTGCAGGAAGGGAGAACCAACTTCTGCAGAGCTTTCCTACCCAGTCACCTGAATGTGATTGTACTTCTGGGTGCCCTGGCAAGTGGGTACTGAGAAACCTGGCCTCTTGCATTTAGAAACATTTCACGAATGGACCAGGAATTGTCCCGTCCCACCCCAGAGTAAGGCTTTATGCAGCTTTGTTAAGGCCTGGATAATTTCTCCAGCTTAGTATACACCTTTGTTGAGGAATCTAAAGATCTGGATACACCAGGCTCAGTTTTTTGATGCTCTGAGGTGCTCCCTGCTGCTGGTGCTGCTGTATGAAATTTTGTAGGGTTTGTTTTGTTCCATTGTACATGTTTTCTTGTTAATGTGTTCTGAAGGATATTGCTGCATCCCAGAGGGGTAGCTGTGTGTCTCTGTGCTCTCTGCTTTGGCTTAATTGGTTTCAGGCGAGCAACGTGTAGATGTTTGGTGTCTTTTAATTGCTTCATTTTATTTCTTTTAACCTGTATGTTGCTGGTGTCTTTGTCTCTCTTTCTGGGATGCAACTCATTTTCTAAAATGGAAAACTTGGGAGATTTACCAATTTAAAATTCCATCAGCATAAACAGTTCTTTCTTCCAACAAAGAGATTCTCGTCAAAGTCATGGTGAAAACATGCTCTCAGATTGGAACTGCCTGCTATTCCATTGCTGAACAGTTAATGTCAAATTGCCGCTACAAAATGTAGCCCTTTCTTATACGTAAAACATTGGGAATAATAAACACAATTAAATTAGGAGCAGTGATTTCATTGGTATCATTGCATTTCCAACACAGAGACAGATGGATACACTGGTCACCATATACAAACATCATAAGGCCTGCCCGCAAATATTAAGAGCATTTCAACATTTTAAAGACATCGCCACGAATAGATTTGGCACAGTAGCCTTCCATTTGCTTAAAGGCTGTGAACACAAGGCAGAAAGACATTTTAGTAAATAGGAGAGCTGAAATCAACCAAACCAGGCACCGTGTTGTCAACATTGAAGCCCAGGATCCCAGTGGGGACAGTCCTGGAATCTGTGAATTTTGCATGAGACCACTTGGAAACTTGGTGGTCACAAGAAGAAGCTCAGTCTATGTTGTGTTTCACCCGTGTTGAATTTGTGTGTGTTGTGTGCATGCAGTCACTATGTGGTAAAGTCAGCCTAGATTAATTTGACTGAATTCAGCGGGTGATGGTAGCGTGTGCACTGCTGTCTCGCAATAGACTGGCACAATCAGAACTTGGCATTGACTGAGCTCTTTCTTCTGGCTTCCCACTGCACACTGAGAGGAAACAGGCCCTTGAGCAAAACTGTGGCCGGTGTCATTGTTGGTTAGATGAGCCACCCAGAGTAAGACTCGGAGAGATCTTTGAAGATGGACAGTCATGGAGATCTTATCCTTCTGTTCTGAAGGGGCCTGGAGAGGATCTCGCTGCCCTTCAGTCACTTTCCCAAGTTAAAGTGCATCTTTATATTCAGAGCCACCAAGCACTGAAAACTCAGGAAACAGCTCTGAATGGTTGCACGTTTGCTCAATAATAACATGGGTGTGAGGGGGAAAAAAATAATTGAACACATGTAATACATGTGTGAATTTCCAATTTGTTTTGTCCTCTGATGTGTATGTGGATGCAAGTGAACTTGTTTGCTGATATTTTCCACATCAGTGCTGTCAACAGAATGTGCTGCCTGCAGAAATTGAATAATCCACTGCTAACTCTTTCAAAAACCATTGTGATCACTATATTCTCCCTCACTCACATGTCTCCAAAATGCTTCCCAGTAGCCTTAACTCTAAACAATATTTTGGTGTAACTGTTTTCCCATCTCAGAAAAAAATAGAGCTTGTAGAATTAAGAATTGCCTAGAAATGTGTTCAGAAGTGTTACGTTACACTGTAGTTCAGCAAAGGATGGAGGATGTCGTACACACAGTATCTGATAAAGGCACAGAGAATCATACTGGAACTGGTAGACAGGTTCCTGCCGACAGGATCAGGGCCAGTCTAGTTCTGTAAAACAGATGAGGAAAAAGTGCGTTGCTATATTTTAGGTTATCGCTGTAGTACATTTTTAGCTTGCTGGGCAATTTTCCTGCTGGCAGAATGGCAAGTGAACCGCTGAATCATCAGGGAGGTTTTCCTGAGATCAGAATTTTTGTGCAGGTCACACTTTTTGGTCAGTGTCCACTGTACTAAGCAATAGTCAGACTACAAAAACACTGCAGTTCAGAGCAGTGTTTCCTTTTTCATTACGTCTCGGTATGGCAGTGGGGAGAAACAGTAGTTTACTTTTCTTGGGCTTTGTGGTGAACATCCCCAAATAAAGATCAGTGAGTCTAGATAACCTTTGGGAGACCGGTGGTACAATCTAGTTGTTACAGGATTAGTACTTAGCTCTCTAATGCAACTATCAGTCACAGTTCCTCTTTCTTTCCTCTGAGTTAATGGGTTATGTGCCATAATATCTGAAGACAAAGCGGGTAGATAATTGTCATACTGCATCTCAAGCCAATTTGGTAGTGGGAAGTAACCTGAATCTCAATTTTTTTTCTTCATCCTCTTTCCAGAAAATTTCTCAGTTCCCCCAGATGTTACAGCAACTACCTCCACACCAGCTTCCTCTGTACGCCCATCTGCTATTGACCTGCCTCCATCGGGAATAGTGAAGGGCATGCACAAAGCCTCTAACCGGTCCAGCCTTATGGACACAGCTGATGGTACATCCGCCCCTCCACACCTTGGGGGAGAGAGAGAGCCTGATAGGCCAGCAATAAAAGTAGCTTATAAAGCACAGCAGTGCTGAGCCACAAAGCTCGTGTCATCCGTTCCGAACATCTGTCTGCACTGTCACTGCTAGCGGACAATCATCTCATAAAAACAGATTTTACTGTCTTGCTTTCTTGTGACCAGTGTGTGCGTGTGCTTGGGGGGTGGGGGCGGGAGGAATTCAGGCTGACACTTGCTCCTGGTTGTATTTTCGCTAATGCTTGAAATCCTTATGACTAATACATGATTGGTTGGTTGCTTCAAAGAGTGATTATTTTTGAGGAAAGAAGCCCCCTTCTGCTTTGCTCCCCCCCCCCCCCCCCCGGCTTCTATGTAATCCAAGCGCAAAAGGCAAAGTGTTTATGGAGAGAATACGCTTTTCCAGAACTGGAGCTGTAAATCCCTGCCTAAGCTTTGAAGCAGGCCTGCTATTCACTGGCGTTGACTCTGTGCTCAGCTGTGGGTTTGTTTCTTTTTGTGCTGCTGGGCTGGGCCCGAAAAAAGTGCGCCTTGTTGGGACAAGTCTCACGGGTGCCATTTTTCCCATGCAGGGGTGAAGGACTGTGTTCTGCCCAAGATGTGTGAGGATCTGATTGCAAGGTTCTTTTCTCGATACATGTCTTGTGAAGCCAGAGCAGGCAGTGCCACCCAAACACAGTCTTTTATAACAAAAGATGCATGTGCTTGCTTCCCCCTACATGCTGTGGCATAAGTGGTGTTGTACCCTCCCCAGCATGGAAACTACCTACATGAAAGAAAACAACTCTTGTCTGAGACATTTTTTATCCCCAAGCATGCAGCAAAAAATATGTATGAATAAGCATTTGGGGTAAAGCAAGGAACATGTAACCCAGTCCTCAGTAGTTGTGGGTTTTTTTTTAAAGCTGAGCCTCACCCTGGGATCCTGCAGCTTCTCTCCATAGCAGCCATATTGTCTCCACTACCAGATCAGGACTCTGTTTTTTGATGTATGAGTAGGAAGGAAGCCTGCTGCTTCTTGCAGTTCCCTCCTTGTTGTTAAACCAACCTGGTCTGTGGATTAGTGGAAATGTTGCCTGCTGTCTCTGGACACTTCTTCCTTGCAGCAGAAGTTGTGTGCTTCTGCATGTTTTCCTTGTGAAAAACAGGGTAGACTACAAAGATCTATCCAATCTAGAGGCAGGGTTAGCCTCTCTGAAGCACGTGTGTGTTCCCTAACAAACCTACTCTCTGGAACATGATGCTTAAGCAGGCGCAGCTTGAGAGTTGATTGGGATCCACTTCTTCAGCAATACTGTGGATAGCGGCTGTGGAATTGCAGAAGGGGCTTTGTGATAACGGAGTAAAGTGTATTGCATTGATAAATACCTACTCTGGCTCTTTCACTTACCAGTAGCACTGTATTCAGAAGTTTTATAAAAAGGCTAGGATTGATAAATGTACTAAGGGTAGAACTTGCCACTTTTAAAATACCTGCTGGGCTGGAGTTCTGCTGTATACAGACAAGAAAGCCCCCAACTGTAGTGCCTGTGAGATTTTGCATCTAGAATAACCTTGACTGTAAACTGGCAAGGCTTGGAGTTCTCATACCACCCTCTGGTGGTCAGATGCTATTATAGTGCTGGCCAGATAACTTGACCAGCTTACAATACACCAAGCCATACGGAGCTCATCAGCCAGGTATTATGGCCAGTAAGATGTGTGACAATATCCTGTTTTCGAAGTCCTCAGCAAGCAGCCAAAACAGGAAGCTTAATATAGGCTTTGGTGGGCTGCCGTGTCAGCCTGGTAGGCTGCACTTGCCCCAGAGTCACTGATTGTGCAGGTGTGGTCATAAGAGAGGATATGTTTTCAAAACTTGTGTTGTGCAGTATTAAAATGGCTTTGGGGAGGAGGAGATATTGAGTTTAATTAGCAATAGCAGCTTCTGGCACACCTGGTTGTTAGTATTATAGTATTCTAATCAAACATCTGTAGTAGTGCTTGATTGGAAGACTTCTACTTTGTATAGTAATTGGGGGTGATGTCATTTCAGTGGTCCTTCCTATAGAACCACTGCTCCCTGCGGGTGACATTTCCCCTTGATGAACTGAACTCATTTCCCACACTGCAGGTGTCCCTGTAAGTAGCAGAGTCTCCACGAAAATTCAGCAGCTGCTCAATACTCTAAAGCGACCCAAGCGGCCACCCCTGAAGGAATTCTTTGTGGATGATTTTGAAGAAATTGTTGAAGGTATCTGGTTGCGTATATTGCCACTAAATATTCTGAGATTACCATGTAGTCCTGATTTACATTAGGATACCTTACTGAAATAATGTAAGAAAATTCCCTTGCTGGATCAGACAAAAGGTTGTTCTTATATGGCATCCTGTTTCCTACAGTAGCCAACCAGGTGCCCCAAGGAAGCCTGCAAGCAGATTGTGAAGTCAGTAGCTCTTTGCTGTGGTCGACCCCCTGCCCTAGGAATTCAGTGGTCTGGGAACAGAGACAGAACAAGTGCTCAGCCTTTTGTTTGGAAGAGCCTGAGTGTTTTGCCCAGCCATTCTTGGTTGATTGCCTTTTCTTTGACCAACTGGTTCGAAAGATTTTGGGGAAGGGGGGGGTGCAGGGTGTGTGTGCAAACATCTGTTGCTGATTACTGGATGCATCTTGTCTTCACCACATTCACTGGGTTGGATCTAGATGGAATTTTCTGCTCACCCAAGGCACTTCTATTCAGGGACACAGAACATTAGTTTCTCCCCACCCAACACTGCAGCCTGCTGATCTCCCTGAACTGCTGCTCCTGGGGGACTGGAGACCCTTAGGAATAGCATGAGAAGCAAATTGTGAGGTATCTGCAAGCATTGGTGGAAAATACTCCATCCCATCCATGAGCAGAAAACTTAGTACTGGTCCAACCTGCTGCCTCTTTAATGTTTGACATGATCTTGAGAAAGTGGATGCTGAATTGTGGCAGTCTCCCTGGAAGAGGGATGGAAGAGCAAAGCATAGATGTAGCATGCGTTTCCATCACTTGGCTTTGTTATTATTCTTGCTTCCCTTAACACCCAGCAGCATGTGGTATTTTGTCCTAGACATAATGAGGTAGAGTTGGGCCATGGATATTGGGGGGGGGGGTTTCCTGCTCAAGCCATTGAGGTGAGCATAGAGAAACTAGAATGCTTGTTGTTCCCACATGTACAAGATTGATTTATCCCCTACAATGCTGGGCCAAGGTATTTTGCCAACCATCTAGGTACCTTACACGGTCCAAGAGTTGTGTCCCAACATCCTGAGCAACATAGCAAAGGGGAAAATGTACTTCTCAGGTTGGAACATTGCAGTCCCTAATGACTGTGCGGTTGGACACACCTAGCACCTCTTTGCAAATCTCCAGATTGTGACAAAATCTATGATAATACTAGCCAGCTGTATTGTGGCTTATTGTTCCAGCCATCTGGATCTTGTCCTCCTCTTTCCACCCCACCACAGTTAAAATAAATCCCCTTTTTAAACCATTAATAGACCTTCTGCTCACAAAGATAATTGTGCTTTCTGTCATCTATATTTCATCCATCTATTCTTGCCATCTGCCCTGCTACTCTGGATGCCTGTAAGATCATCGCTTTTGTCTGCGAAGCCACTTCTCTCACTTTCTCAAAACCCCCTTAATCTACAAACCCTTTTCTGGACCACTGTGGCCTTGCCTTCTACGCTCTTTTCTGCTACCAGTCTCTTCCTGTACGCTGTGTCTGGTGCTTTTGAAATTAGGCTTTATCTTGACCCTTTTCATTTGTCTTCTCTGGCTGGCTGAGATTTTAGCCTTTCTGGTCACGGACTGTCACTTCTTTGGTATTTTATCTAGTCAATGCCACATAATTGTACTGTAGTAGTAATGATAGGTTCCTGCCGAATGCGGTCAAGTTAACATCTGCAGTTTTTGTCTTCAGAAGGGTACAGTTACCCCATCTCCTGCTGGGAAGCATCTCCTCTTAGCAACAGATAGGTTCCGATTGCCTCAACCTTTTAAAAACAGATTCTGAAACCCCGATTTCTAAAATCATTTCTGAGTGGGAGGAGAAAAGCCCTAGCATCAATGAATCTAGGATTCGTTTTGCACAATTCAGGACAGTATGCGGAGCTTGTTTCTTTTGCGAAGGGTTTTTTGATCTGGGAATGCTCTTTGCAGTCCCACAGCCGGACCCAAATCAACCCAAGCCAGAAGGACGCCAGATGACACCAGTGAAGGGTGAGCCCCTGGGAGTTGTATGCAATTGGCCTCCTGCCCTGGAAGCAGCTCTGCAACGCTGGGGAACCACACAGGCCAAATGCCCTTGTTTGACAGCCCTGGATGTCACTGGAAAGCCTGTCTACACCTTGACGTATGGTGAGTAGTGTGTTCCTCTTAACTCCATCTGCATTATCACAGTGGGATTTTTAGTCATGTGTAGCTTTGTGTCTGTCTCACTTAGCTGGATGCACAAGCAGTTTGCTTAGAAGAGTAGCATTTTGCCATTTCTGTTTTCTCCTCTGCACTGATAACAGGTTTCAGTTGTAACTGTAGTCAGCGTAGGCTGTTGATGTAGATAGATGCGGAGCTAGAAAGGATGGCAGGCGATGCAGGCGGGGTGCATGACAGTGGGGAATCCAAGCAATGTGAACAGCAGGCTAAAACTTCCGTGGTTAGATTCTGATTCTGCAATGTGTGCCTCTGTTCAGTAAGAGATTTATAGTTTGCCGTGCAGCGTATTGGATTTGGTTCTGTGGGGATCCAATTTCAAATTGCAGATCTCTCCTTGGTGCTCACTTGGGTATCCTTGACAAGTTAGTGTTTGTCTTGGCCACGTTGCTTCATGGGCAAAGCTAGAATATTAATGATATCTCTTCCTGGCTTTTTGTGAGAATAAATAAAATAGATGTCTTTATGTCTCCTGAACCTGTTAGGGGTATAGTGAATTATACATGTAACAAAGTAAATAGGAGAAATCTTTATCAGTCTGCAGCCATTAAGGAGATTGTTTTCTGGGCATGGGATCTCTCCTGTGAATGAATGAATCTGTTTGCATTAACCCCTGTGGGGGAAATGCAGCTCTTGCCATTTTAGATCCAACCTGAGTTGATTGGTTGCCTACAGGAATCGCTTCCCTGTTGCGTTTCTCTAGGGACCCATGAAAGGAGATGATTCGTATATAAAAGGCCTCTTCGGAGAGGATTATATATGCTGAGTTTTTTTAAAAAAACAATCAAATTGCCTGCTAAGGGATGCCTAACGCATTTCTGTTAGCATATATTTTGAAGAACTCAGTCTGCCTCAGCTAATCTTGGCGAGGGAGACAGTGATGTAAACCCTGTCCCATAATCTCTGGAAATCCCATTTAGCCCTCCACCCCACCCTCTGACTGGGATGTTTCACCAGACACTGAGTACACATTTAAAGGTGATCTTTGAAGCTGTAAGAGCTAGAAACTTGCTTTTTAACCCACCCACTGTCCCTGCCCCTGAGATAGATAATCTAAGAAGGCTGAATTCTCATCCCAGTACAGAACTTTCTGGTTGCATGGAATTGTAGAATATATAGGCTGTAGTTCTGTGCCAGGAAGATAACTTGTGTATGTGTTCTCAAAATATGGATTGTTGCAACTCTTTTTTTTTTATTGCTCAGATTTAAAAATAAGTTCTGCTGTTGTTGGGATTTGCCTCAATGGCAAATGATGCCGCTGCTAGTTTGGATTTAGGCCTGAGAGTCATAACGTTTGGTCTTAGGAGTATTAGAGTGGGCCTTAATGGATTAAAGCAAAGGGGAATGAATTATTGCCGCCCGGTGACCTTTTAGTTTTCCTTCTTGGCTCTGAAAGGGAGGGGAAACACTAGAAGCATCTATTGTTGGGAGTTCTTGTGAGGGCTTCAGAATCAGGGTTCCCATCTGGTTCTTATACCTCAACCATTCCGATTTATCTGTTATATACCTATAAAAGGTATATCCCTGCCTACCTAATGAGACTGTGGGTCCCAATTTGTAGGGCTTATTGGGAAGAATAGATAATTGCTCTGCTGTAGCTGGCTGATGGCGAAGCCTTAATTGTCTTTTTCTCCTTTCCAGGCAAGCTGTGGAGCCGAAGCCTGAAGCTGGCCTACACGTTGCTAAATAAACTGGGCACCAAAAATGAACCTGTACTGAAACCTGGGGATAGAGTAAGAAACTTTACCACTTGGTCTCTCTCTTATTTTAAAGAAAGCATTGTGGTGTGTGTCTGTGCTTGTACATGTGTGCCTTGTCTTATTATAAATGTTAAAAACGTGATTTTTTTTAAATTGCAGCTTTTGAATTGTCCATCTTGCTGTCACACAGTGAACTAATATATGTCCTTTGCTGAGTTGCTCACCTGATCTTGGCTTGGGTGTATAATGGGCCAAGCTCTAATGCTGCCCCTTCTGTGTTGTCTAACTGAATATTTCTGTGAACTACAGGTAGCTCTTGTTTACCCCAACAATGACCCTGTTATGTTCATGGTGGCGTTCTATGGCTGTTTGCTGGCAGAAGTCATCCCAGTGCCAATTGAAGTACCTCTGACCCGAAAGGTAATGTTTCTTCAATTTAGAAGGGTGATAGGCTGAGGATGTGGGGCGAAAACCGTGTCTGGCTATGTCCGGATGTGGAAGGGGTGGGGCAACTGTTAGGAAGGGCCAGACAGAGCAAAGATGCATATGCAGAGCTGAAATTGGATCAGGTGGCCAGTAAGATCAATGACCGGGCAGCAAATTAGCACATAAATGCAAGAGCTAACAAAGAGATGTGAGAACGAAGCTAGAGTCCAGAGGCATCCCCAAGACAAACCAAGCTCAACCCTGGGTACATGAGAGAACAGAGACTCAGCATGTGCACAGTTTTCGCGGGGAGCAGAAAGCAAGGCTTTAAACTTTAAATGGGTCATGAACCTTATATGAATGGTTCAGTTGGGAACTGGCATATCCGTTCTGTTCTGTTCGTGGTTCAGCCATGAACCTAACCACAAAAATGCGGTTCATGCCAGTTCCTGCTTTTCACCCTATTAAATTCCTTTGTGTAGCTCAGGGCTGATGTGATTGAGGAAGGAGACAGGTCTATTACCGATGGGTCTTTTAAATTCTTTCTAAAGAGCTTGATGATCTGCTTTGCTGCTTGATTTTTTTTTTATGCTATGTGTCTTAGGCCCATCCTTTGAATGCCACAGCTCAAGTCCAGAATGAGAGTGGACTTATGTACGCTGCCAGCCCTTATTCCTCTTTGCCTGTTAATTTCCCCCCCATATCTACTGAACTGTGGGGGCAGGCAGGCAGGCAGGAGTGTAGGCCTGACTCTGTTCCATATTCAGACCAGTTGGGTCTCCTGTCCAGTTCTGCCACAAACTCCCACTGCCAATGTTAGCTGTGGCCCTCGTCCCACTAGTGCAGATCTGCCTGTATGTCATTTCTCACATGATGGGCCTGACAGTCTACTGAGGTGTCTTTCCTTTTCCCACAGGACGCTGGAGGCCAACAGATTGGATTTCTGCTGGGCAGCTGTGGCATCGCTTTGGCCCTCACCACAGAGGTTTGCCTAAAGGGTCTCCCTAAAACACAGAATGGCGAGATTGTGCAGTTCAAAGGTTTGTTGTTGTTTTATGGGGTGCCCTCACTCTACATGGCGTGCCGCAGAACACATAAGGCAGGACAGACTGAGTCTGCAATCTCAGTTTCCAAAAAGGGAGTGGCAGTGAACTGAGGAAAGGAGAGGAGACTGGCACGGGAGGCGCACTGCCTTGTTGTTCAGCGGCAGACTGACTGGTTTTTGCAAATCCAGGAAGGCTGTCAGTCAAAGCTTGTTTATCAAAGTTAGGTTACTTTGCTATAAGGTGCTATAAGGAGACTCCAGTTGTCTCTGCAGCTGACCTTGACTCTAGGTTGGCAAAGCAGGAGCTCCTTTGCATATTAGGCCACACACCCCTGATGTAGCCAATCCTCCAAGAGTTTACAGTAGCCCCTGTGAGAAGAGCTCTGTAAGCTCTTGGAGGATTGGCTACATCAGGGGTGTGTGGCCTAATATGCAAAGGAGCTCCTGCTGCAAAATGAGCCCTGAACTTGGCTATTCAAACTGTATACCTTTCCTAGCTTTGCTGCTCAAGACCTATAAACTGGAATTACTAAGGATTAAAACTGGGGACTTCTTCATGCATAGTTTGCACTCTTACTAAATTATAGCCCATAGGGTTATGGGGGTTTTGTTAGAAAGCATTTTGGTAGTGGCAGGGTTCGCAGTGGCTTATAAACCAAACTTCTGCTGTTGAACAATGCAGCCCTGTGTTTCTTGAGCTTTTACATACCCAGTGGCTACTTCTCACACCTACCCAGGTAACATGTACAAAACCTCTGTGTGTCTAAGTGTGAAAACCACACATTTTGCCATCTTTACAACAGAGGATCACATAATCTTTTTTCCAATATGGCAAATCATCTCTGTTTTGGAAGAACATCTTGTCTGAAGTGGCCATGCCTTTTTTGTCTCTCTCTTGTAGTTCTCAGTCACTGTTGGCAGGTATCTCTTTTTCTTTTCAAATGATTTTCTTTTTCATGAGGATTAGAAACCTGGCATTATTATTTTTTAAGTGAAAGTTAAATCTGGATTGTAAGGAACGCAGCTGACTTATCTCAGGGAGTCAAAGATTCCGTGATAACCTGTCTGTAAAAAAGTCTATCCTCGCTAGATTTAAAGACTTTCTCCGGTTCTAGGTTGGCCTAGGCTCAAGTGGGTGGTTACGGATTCCAAGTACCTCTCCAAATCGCCAAAGGACTGGCAGCCCAACATTTCAAATGCAGGGACTGAACCAGCTTACATCGAGGTAGGTAGAGAATGGAAGTTAAGAAAATGAACTGCGCTGCCTGTGGCTGTTGAAATTGTAATGTCTTTAGGCTATTCTGAGCATCTGGCTTCCTTCCTGCGAAAAAACCCTGCATATCTTCATGTACTTTAAAATTTATGCTGTAAGCATCACTTAAGGATTGTTCAAAATCCCCATCAATTCTTCACTGAGCTCTGGATCTACTCAATTAAAAACTGAAGGTATAGTTTCCCCTGGAGTACTCAGAGTTACCAGTCAGCCTTGCTATAATTTTGCTATAGCATGCTTAAATTGTCAAGAGGGCTTAACTTCAGCACACCAGCTTCTTTCTTTATGCAGTTTAGGCAACATTTATTATGTGCTATAACCATTCTGTTGATATGTGATTTCTTTAGTCTAGGCTGGTAATTTGGACTAACTAAACTCTGAAAACCCTTCTTCCTTTTGGGCTGCTGTTGTCTGTTCTTCTGAAGTGCATCTTTCTGCTTATTCAGGCCAGCATCCCTTTCTGCACTTCCAGTTAGGGAAGCACTTCAGAGGTTTGTTCTGGAACTCCTTGCAAAGGTTCTTTTTTGCCCAAGGAGCTGGGCTTGTGTACCATTTCTGCACTGGCCTCCAAGCCCACTTATGAGACATTAGGGAATGGTGCAGGATAGCAAATTCAGACTTTTAATCCCTTCACTGTAGTTAGAGGCTGAGGACAGACTGGCAATCTCCGCCACTCTGCCTCCGCTTTTGAAGCGGAGGCAGAGCGGCGGTTCAGACGGCCGCATCTGCCCGGAGGAGGCAGCCCGGACGCATCGTGTCCAGCGCTGCGCTCCTCCTGCACCAGCCGAGCACCACTTCAAAGTGGTGCTTGGCTACTGCGGCGCACCCCGCGCGCACGTTTCACCTGCCGGAGCGGGTGTGAACGCGCGCGGGCAGGGGCAGCCGTGCGGCGTCCGCCCGCCGCTGCATGAAGCTGCCCGCAGGGCGGCTTCCTTCCGGCAGCATGCGAACGCCGCGCCACGGGGGAAATTCCCCCCGCCCCAGTCTGCCGCGCCGCGGAGGCACAGCAGACTGGCAATCTGTCTTCAACCAGAATACTGTTTGCTAGCACACTTCACTCTCTCTGTCAACTCACTCACTGCCTGCATCCTTATGCCTCCGAATGGTTAATGTAACTTTAACATCATTGACTTCTATTATGCAGGCCTAATGCAAATTCACTGACTTTGACCCATTTTCCCCCCAGTACAAGACGAGCAAGGAAGGGAGCGTGATGGGTGTAACGGTGTCCCGAATAGCCATGTTGTCTCATTGCCAGGCTCTGTCTCAGGCCTGCAACTATTCTGAAGGTGAGTGCTGTGCTGCTTGAATGTCTTGCGTGCAGGGGGTCAGATTGTGCTCTATCAAATCACACTGAGAAGTTTCAGCCATGGTGCAAAGTTCTGTGCTTATTGGGTGTTGTGGACTTCACCCCATAAATCCAAATGATCATTTGCTAGCCAGTTCACACTATCAAATGCTTCAGCATGATCATGAGTTTGGGTACATAACCTCATGGAGGGTGGTGCTGATGATCCAGGTCACACGTGCAAGATGCTATTAGCCACATTGTACGGACCACCTACTCTCATGGCCATCTTCCAAGGCCCTGGTTCATGTGCCTCTGACACCTGAGACAAGATGGGTGACAGCCCAAGAAAGGGCCTTCTCGGTCATGGCACCAAAATTATGGAATTCCCTCTCCAGGGAGATTCATCTGTCTCCTTCTATCATTGTCTTTCACTAGCAGATGAAGATTTTTGTCTGGCGTTCCCTCACTATTTCTGTTTGACCCTTCCTCCGATTCATGTGCTTACACGTTTTGTTTTTATTGGTTTTGTCTATTTATGTGTTTTTAATCTTGTTTTAATATTTTTATTGTCTTGGGGACACTAAATTGGATAGAAAAAAAAATCTCCTGGTTTAACACTGGCCTTTTTGTACCCAATTGGGAACCCACACAAAAATTGTTACGAATCAGTGAGAGAACATGACCTCGCTTAAACCACGACTTCTGTATGCAAAACAGAATCATTTTTGTGCTCTGTAAATGGTCAGCACACCTGAACAGTGGCCCCTGCTGCTCTTTTCCAGCATGCTAAATGACTCTGTTATGACAAAGCATAACAATGGGCAGTGATCCATAGGAGCCAAAGTACTTCAGTCATAAAACTGACTTAAAAATATGTCTCTCTTGGCCAGTCAGGCTGTTCAGGAGTTTACAGCAATTATTACAGTAAAACAGAACAAAACCACTCTGAACCAGCTCTTCTCTCCCCTGCCCCTTCCCTGTGGCAGTCTGCTCAGATGTGCCTATGATGTTGTTACAGAACATGCAGTGTAGATTGCCACTTTTGCTTTCTTGTTTAGATGGGAAGTATATGCAGGGAGGAGAGAGCGTTTGGTTTTTCAGGGTTTAAATATGACAGTACAAGAGAAACATCCAAGCTTGCAACATACCTGGAACAGCCACAGGCCTTGCCTTTAGTAGAACGGGAAGCTGGAGCTTGGGAATGATGTTTCAGGCCTTTTCCTATTTCTTCTTTTAGGTGAAACCATAGTGAATGTCCTGGATTTCAAGAAGGATGCTGGCTTGTGGCATAGCATGCTAACTGTGAGTCAACATTTTGAGGGGATGGGAACATGTTTTTGGTACGCTTCCCTCAGCCTAGGTGTGTACTGGAGAGGTGTTCTGAAGAACTGCATGGCGACATGGAGTGTAAAAAAATGTGAAATCTGTCACCATACTGAGAATCCGTGGCTTCCTTTGGAATAATTCCTCATGATTATGAAGGAAAAATGTTCGTGGGCAGTGTATGCCAATAAAATATGGACATAATCTGGAGAATTCCAATAATCCAACAGTAGGATCTCATGGAGGTGCATAATAAATCCATACAGGCAGGAAGGTGTGGATAGAGTCCACAGAACGTGCTGATAGTTTGATATCATATCAAACTCTTATCTCCTTCCCCTTCCAGCCTTAGCATACGTCCCCATGAACCATTCTACTTTCTGAGTCATTGATTCCAACTTTTGCAATATGGCTGATACAAAGAAGGCCAATTTGGATAATTAATTCTACTTTTAGAGTTTGTGTTTCCTGGCTGTTGCATGTAGGAGTTATAGGGTTCCTGGCACCTTGATTAAAAGAAAAAAACAATAGTCCTGTGTCACTCTGATGACTCAAGAATGAATTGTGGTATGAGGTTGCCTAAGCGACAGCCAGCTTCTCCAGATGTTCCAGTTATATAAAACGTGTACATTAAAGGGGGAAGTTTTAGCATCCTGACACCTCTTCTGTTGTAATACTGAGATGCATAACATTGGTGAGTTTTTCTTAAGAAACATATTTTAGCTGTGCAAGTGCTGCGTTTTTAAACCCATGTTGTTGTTTTTGTTTCTTTCTGAAATTTGGTTATTTGACCCCAACTTGAGGAGTAATATCATATCCTTTTAGAGTAGAGATTTATTTTATATGCTGATGTTTGAGTGTAGACTTCTGTGAAGATGTAGGATGTTTTTGAATATTAGTTGCCATGCTGGTTGAGGGAGTTCAACTGTGGTTTTTTTTAAAGATTCCTTGGTGTGTACTTGGAAATACAGCCTTCCCGCTATTGTGTTTTATTGGCATGTGGGTGTGTGCTTTTTAATAAGTTTTGCTCTCTCTCTCTCTTTTTTTGCCTTTCAGAGTGTAATGAACAAGCTGCATACTATCAGCGTGCCCTATTCTGTGATGAAAACCTGCCCTCTTTCTTGGGTACAGAGGGTTCACACTCACAAAGGTAGCATAGAAATTGAACAGCACACTATCCTTCTCTAACATATTTGGACCCTGCAGATCAAAGTGGTTTCTTGGGGTGAGGCGGGAGGCACTTAGGGTTTTCCAGTCCCACACAGAACTGGACGAGATGCCAGGAAAGGTGGTAAGGAACCCACAGATTTTACGCCTTGAAGAACTGGCTTCCCGGTTGTTCTGCCTCTTCCTTTTTCCCCTTGTCTCCTTTTCATTCATTCCATTCATACCACTATAGTAGAAGTCTTTTTAGAACCCAATAAAGATTATCCCCAGAGTCATAGGATCTGAGTGCTCTAATAGCCATGTGGTACGGAGGCTGAAGGGGGAAGGGGCTGAAATCAACCTTTCCTATTCCATCAGCAAAGCTGCATTCGTGGAAGAGACAGGGTGATTTTTTCCTCCTTCTCTCTGCACTCTCCTGACCTATGTAGTTATTACTCCTAGTGAGTTCCACAACCATGGAAATAAACTTTCCTGGGTTCGGAAGGGACTGCTGGGAGGAGGGGAATGCAAGAAAGATCTAAGATGGACAGATCCTGGGGTCCAGCCCTTTGACTTCTCCTTTCTCTTATTCCTCTGGGTTGCAGCTAGAGTAGCTCTGGTGAAATGTCGAGATTTGCACTGGGCCATGATGGCCCATCGGGACCAAAGAGATGTCAGCTTAAGTTCCCTGCGGATGCTGATTGTAACTGATGGTGCTAACCCTTGTAAGTAGTTTTTCTGTTCTCTTGCACTCCTGTGGGTTTTTCCCCCTCCTAACAGTCTTTACAGCTATGCACGTTTAGCCATAAGCCACTGGAAGATGTTTGCACATATCTGAATGTGTGCCTGTGGATGTGCTCACTCACATGCACAAGGGTGAAGAATGCGCCTTGAAATATGGTCCTGCTGAAGACATCTCTCTGAGACAGTGTGTACATTTTAGCAGCATAATCTGAAGTTTTATGTAGGGCATAGCCAGGTGTAATACAGTTCCATGAGAGACAAGGCACCAGAGCATATCCTTGCCTCAAGAAGGAAGGTGACTTGTTAGAACTGCACTCCTCTGATTTGGCTGTCAGTCTTGTTATGCCTGTGAGCACTGAAAAGGGGATTGTGCTCCACTGGTGATTGAAGGGAGAGAAACAGTGCTGTGTGGCTGTTCATGCCTTTGCTTTTAAATGTCTCCATCCTGTCTTCAAAAGCCAGCAGCACTGGAGACTTTGAGCCAGAACATTTTCAGAGATGTAGGTGAGGAGCTTTGCAATGCAGGGAACACTTCCGAGGTTCCTTGTTGCTCCAGCTGGGAGTTGGTTTACATTCTTTGTTCCTCTCATTTCAAAGTGGGGAAATGGAGAGGGGAAGAAGTGTGTATATTTTAAGACATGGGTTTTCCATAGAACGTTTGCCATCGCTGCAGTATTTTAGAGGAGAGAAAGTAAATACAAATTGTGGCTTGCATTATGCAATTTGCAATTTACTGTGCAGGCACTTTGCCATATTTTTCATATAGCTTAAATAATTTCTATTCTATAGAACACTGATTTCTAAACCCGTGGGTCAGGACCCTCGCCTGTTTGCAGAGCCCTGCTGTTGAATTGCAAGCCTATTTTGCTCCTGCTTTGGGGACTGTTACTAACGTACCTGTATAGAGAGCAAGGGTGCAGCACCTCCCATCTCTCTAGATGCATGCTTAGAGAGGTTGGGCAGTGAGGCAACAGCACTCAGCCGTAGAGAGGATACCTCAATGGCTCTCACTTGTGACTCGTGCTTTGCTACAATCCTGGTGCTCAGAATGTGTCCCCAGCTCTCTTTGTCTACTGTCCACAGCCTCAACACTAAGGAGATTGTAATTCTGGTTCCCCTTCTTCCTGTCAAGTAATTTTCATGGCAGTAAGCATGCTCTCTCTGGCACAACCTTGTCAGCTACAATATTGGAGATGACAACTCTGACTTATCTTGTAGAGCTACTGTAAAGATTACAGCAAGATAATGTATGTGGAGTGCTTTAAACATTCACCTGCACAAATTCTTCGGAACATTAAGTAGTAGTAGTAGTAGTAGTAGTGGTGGTAGTAATAGTAGTAGTAGTAAAGAGAAACAGTTATCTCTATACAGAGGACATTTTTGCTAGCTCTTTCTACTTACAGTAATCTAGACTGTCAGTAGCTAAATGGATTTCTTGTAGAAAGATCACTTGTGCATTGCCTCTTCCCAAGAGCAGATAACATCAATGGCATTGACAAAGTTTTAAGACAGGGAACAGAGTTTAGTACTTGGAAACTCCCTGGCAGAATAACATTAATGGCATTGACAAAGATTTAAGACAGGGAGCAGAGTTTAGTACTTGGAAATTCCCTGGCAGGCAACCCTGTAGCCAGGAGTTTTGGGGGAACGCTAATTAAACTTTACAATTAAATTAAATTAACTTACTGGAGGATGCAGGCAGGGAGGGCAGAATGGTTTCACTGCGCCTGCTCCAGGCAGATCTCCTCTGAGGCAGGCAGGGTGCGGGCGGTGAATTCATCCACCCCTGCCATGTCCCACAAGGCCAGGTACTTATCTGGGGGGACAAGGGAGGAAGGCTGCGCTGTGTGCCCCAGGCTCCCCCCCCCCCCCCCCCAGCCAACTAACGGAAAGAAGGAAATTGTGCTTCAGGCCGGCATAGCTTAAACAAGATATTTAAATCAAAAGTTAAACAAGAAAGGGAAGATTGGAGTGGGGGTGTTGTAGATGCGATAGGGGGTGCCGCCTCCCCTGCTGGCAGTGGCCCTGCTGGCAGACATGGTCTCTTGATGTCAGTTTACATTCAAAACTGTAGTGAAATGATTGAGGGATGCACAAGCATCATGCAAGAATTGCTTCATTAAACAAGGATTTGCCTGTGGGAGGAAAAAAGAGAAAGCCACCCAGTGGCACCATAGCAAAGAAGACATGGGGGCAGATGCATGTTTAAATTGCTCACAGGGGATGACTTGGAGGGTCTTTGAGAGAAATGAGCAACAAATTTGCATGGGGTAGCTTGCTGCTTATGGGGTCTAATTGAGTGTCCAACCAGATGGTGTTCATGAGAGACAAGATATGAATGCCATTAGGGCTTCTGGATCAGACACTGGGAGGGAGGGGGGGCTACACCAAGAGATGTGTACTAGTCTTCAGGGTGCAGGGGGAAACTCTGAAACCCTGTAACCTTCTTCTGCAAAGCGGTTTCAGAGTCACAAAGACTCTGAGAAAGTTTAAGGGATGGTTCTGAAATGTGATGTACAAATTGATGCTGCAGTTTAATTCTCCCAAGTTTTTATTAAGCGTTCCTGAGCAGCTGCATTTCAGATAGGCCTGCACATGATGATGTAAGATGCTCGAGGTTTCAGGACTACATTACGGTGCCTTAATTAAATGAAGCAGCCTTATTTTACAAAGAGGCACTCTATTAGGGCACTTATACTTGTCTGCAGTGCACTAAATCCTTTGGAGATCTGGTTATATGTAGGGGGTCGTATAAATGGTAGAGGCTGTGGTTTTCAACGTAGTCTGCGTGTTCTGTTAACCCCTGATGCTCAGTTTCAAATGAGACTGTTCGTCTTCCAGGGTCTGTGTCCTCCTGCGATGCATTCTTGAGCTTGTTCCAGAGCCATGGGCTGAAACCAGAGGCAATATGCCCTTGTGCAACATCTCCTGAAGCCATGACGGTGGCCATTCGGAGGTAAAGCCGTGTCTCATTTGCACAGCTGTATTTCTTTTGTGTTTCAAAGGACACACTGTCCGTTGACATGTATGTTTAAGGTCTTTTTTAAAAAATCTGTGGTTTCTGCAGCTGTATTCACTGTTTTGCAGAGTAACTGTGAAAATTGGTGGCAACATGGGTGGGACTACTGCTCACTTTGGATAAATGGGAATTTGTGCATTTTCTGGGGTTGCCCCCCCCCCCAATTTTCTTCATCCTTTCTTGATTTCTAAGGGTTGATGAATAATGAACTTTGATTTCCGTTTACTAGAAAAAACAGCTATAATTGCTTTCAGTTACAGTAAAATATAACTTTTGTTGCTGTAATCTGACACATGCTGTGTCTTAATTCAGAAATGAAAGTCCCTTTCAGGTTTGCTCCTGGCTGGTTTTATATTGTCAGGGTCTTTATAGTAAGTTTAGTTTCAGGACTTTTTTTTTTTGACAGCCATTAGAATACAAACATAATTACTTAAGGTTATCCATGAGAAAGAAGCACAAATCCCACAAATGTCTGTGGGTAGATTCATTCACCTCGTTTTCCTTCTTGGTATGGCTTTTGCTTTCATCATCAAGAGATGCCCCCGCACACTGTGGGTTCCATAAGAACCCAGGTTTGGATAACTGTTCAGAATACTCAAATGTTGGTTTTTCCCCAAGTAACTTCATGTGAAGTGGTCCAAGACAGTTACCCAAAGCCTGGAAGCTAATGATGTCCATTGTTTTGTGGCACTTTCAGAAAACCCAGTTCTACCAGATTTCCTAATTATGGGGGTGGGTGGAAATATCATCTGTGTAAAAAAAATAAATCCTGGCAATGCCTAACGTTTTGTCTGTCGCACATGAAATCTGCCTTTCCTTCTTAGGCCTGGTGTTCCTGGAGCACCTTTGCCTGGAAGAGCCATCCTATCAATGAACGGGTTGAGTTATGGTGTCATCCGTGTGAATACTGAAGATAAGAATTCTGCTCTTACCGTGCAGGATGTTGGTCATGTGATGCCAGGAGGTGAAGTCATAGTAGTGGGAGAATATGGGGAGGGTTGTGGTGTCTTGCTCCAAGACTGTTAAAAGTTGTCGTGAAAAGTAGTGGGATTATAACCGGCATGATGTTTACCACAAAGGCTGTTTGATTTCTGATGTCATCTTGGCTGCCACTCGGTCCATTGTCACTGTGCTAAATACCTCCTGGGTGTTACAGTCAGTCCTTTTTATCTGTAAGTTACTTAGTTTATTCAGTCACCTTGTGCCAAAAAGAAAACAAGGCCCCGTTGTACTTAATCTTCAGATGACCTCACCCACAGTTCCATGTAGAGCATTGGGCACAAAGTGGAGCCTTGCAAGACCCCCCACATGCCCAAGGCTTAGCATCATTTCCCCCAGCACCACCTTCTGAAACCTCCCCTCTAGGTAGGACTGGAACCACTGCAAAACGGTGGATCCCAGTCCCAGTCCCAGCCCAGATTCCATGGTATCAGAAGCCACTGAGAGATCCAAGAGAATCAACAGCATTGCACTCTGTCCATCTCCTGCCACAAATCATCCACAAGGGCAACTAAGGCTGTTTCAGTCCCATAACCAGGCCTGAAACCAGACTGGAGAGGATCCAAATAAGTCCTTTGGAGTCAGTGCTCAAAGAAAACAATGTGTGCGCACACACACATGCGCACACACACACACACACACATTCATGTTATGTATATACATATGCTTCTCTCAAGTTTGCTCTTAAGTGCTTTGGCTGATGTTAAGACACTGGAGCTCAGTGTTTAGCTTGAACACTTGAAACATGAAATAGCAATTCTCACTTAAACACGGCAGTGGCTTCTTAACAAGGTAGTTGAAGCACACATCCTAATACGTGCTGAAGGCCTCAACGTGCATCCAGCTCTCAGGCCTGGTCTTATCCCATTTCTTATCTTCACAATGTTTTCTGTATTTTCAAGACACACAAAATGTCAAGCCCCAAGTCTGGTTGTGAAGTTTGCTCTCCTTTGTTGTAGGAATGATGTGCATAGTGAAGCCTGATGGCCTTCCCCAGCTCTGCAAGACGGACGAAATTGGGGAGATCTGCGTCAGCTCCAGAACGGGCGGGATGATGTATTATGGCCTAACTGGAGTAACTAAAAACACATTTGAGGTATGTAATTTATGTATCCTGTTTTTAGTTTTGAGGGAGTTATGCCGTTTGATCTAGTTAACAGACGGGTCATGCTTGTGGAACAAGTGGGTGGGAAGGAAACCTTTTTCTGTTAGTATTCATGAAGTGTTCAGAGCACTTTGTGTACATTATCTTAGTAGCCCTTACGTCAGCCCTGTGAGTGACATCCCTAAGATGAACCCCACGTAGCCGCTTGGGTGGGAAGCTTGGGCTGAAAAGACTCACAGACCGGTGAGTCTGTGGCTTAGCTGTGGTTTGAACTGGGGACATCCGGTGCACCATTTATTCTTGTAACAGTTAAACCAGAGCAGTTTAATATAAGTATTGTCTGCAGATGTCAAAGGGATCTGCAACTCTAAAGTTTAGCAACGTGTGGTAGCATTGCTACTGAAAGTTTGGCCCGTCCTTAAATCTCCACCCTAAGAGTTAAAAGCTGTTTTTATAATATCACAAGAAGGAACATATGAATATTGGAACTGTAGGCAGCAGATGCCGGACTCTGATTCCGGTCAGAGCTGTAAGCTTTAAACTTTCTGCAGATGGAGGCAGATTTTTCTCACTTGTTTAGGACATCACTTTAAAGTCAAAGACCTTAGAATTGGCTTGCTTTTTGAAGTTAAAAGGTTTCCCATCTGAGGGACTGGAAAAGCATTTATGCCTCTTGATACGCACATGTTTCTCCTGAACTCCTCATATGCACAAGGGGTGAAAACAGACACATGATGCCTTGCATTTCTGAGTGTGTGGTTCTGCCTAGAGCTACTAAATTATTACATTTTTCAATGTGCGAAAGATTTTAAGAACAGCAAGATGGTAATTGTGAAATTTGAAAATGCGTTGTAACTAGTGTTCCTTCTAAGCTGAGTTAGTGTGAGCTAGCCCACAGCTTTTTAGCCTCCGGCTCACACATTTTGTCTTAGCTCAGAAAGGGGATGGCTCCAGAGCAAACTAATTTATGCAGTGGCCAAATTGCTCGCTCACAACTTTAATGCCAGTAGCTCACAAAGCAGAATTTTTGTTCACAAGACCCCACAGCTTAGAGGGAACATTAACCATGAAGCAGAAACCAGCATGGCGCTATGGAGGGCTTCTGTTGGGCGGGATGAATTTATTTTCGTGCTCCACATCTTTGCATATTCTCTCACACTTCATACACACAGCAGAAAAGTTTTCCCATTCTTTACGCCGTCAGTCAGATCCTGTGACAGATCTCCACTGATAGAAGGGATCAGAACAAGATCAGCAGAACAAGACTTCTTACAACCCCCCTACCACTGCTGCCCAGAATGATCTTAGAAATGCTATTCCTGGGAGATCCCCCCTCAAACAGAGATTTCGAGCATGCCCCTCCCTATTACCTATTCTGGCCCTACTACCCTTCTTTCTCCCTATTCTTATCTGTAGAACCAATCCTTGGCCAAAAAAAATTCCATATTTCTGGGTGTGTTTTTTGTTTTTTTGTTTTTTAAAGAAAAGCCTGATCTTTTGAGCACAGGTTTTCTTCCAAATAAAGTGAGGCGCTTGAGGGGCAACAGAGGTGGGTGGTACACACACAGTGTTCTAACGAGAGTGAGTTTTGCACTGCAGAGAAGTAACTGGCTTCCTAGGAGGACCACAGCAGCAGAGGATGCCCTGCTCTCCCCATCTCACTAGCTTTTGTTCGGCAGAACTCTCTTCCGCCTGTCATGGAGAGTCATTGTTTCTGTCTGTGCTTGCACTCAGTTCCTATTAATGTCAGCAGTAGGATTATGTAAGCAAAATATGCCCCAGAGAAAGGGATTGATCCCCCCCCCGTGCCAACTCCCCCCAGCTGTATCAAGAACATGCTGCATCATCCTTCTCTCTGTGCATTGCCCATCTGTCACCCGTGGCCTCTCTTTTCTTCTTTCAGGTCATCCCTGTGAATTCAGCTGGCTCTCCTGTGGGCGATGTGCCGTTCGTGCGCTCGGGCTTGCTGGGCTTTGTTGGACCTGTATGTTGAGCTGCTTTTATTTTGTTTTGTGCCACTGGGGCTGGGTGGTACACAGATGTCTGAGACAAGCTTCCTCTTGACAAATATGGTTTAAAAAGCCCAGACGTAATTCCTCTGGGATGCAGATACGTGCAAGAATCCAGTTGCTGAATTGCTTAGATCAGCATTTCACAGTCTTTTGATATGTGAGGTACAGTTTTGTCCCTCAGTTTAAAATCAGAGAAACACTTTAATCTTACCCGCTTATTTTTGCCTCTTCTTGCAATTCCCAAAGAAATGGGTTGGCATCTTCCTCAGACCTTCAAGGCAGGCTAGTTAATATGGCTCAGCCATTCAGGGGTGGGATTGTGCTTTCTAGGCTAGTGGTCTTCGACCCCATAGACTGAGAACCTAAAGTGGGTCTTGAGGCCGTGTACAGCTGTCCTTTTTTCCGGAAGGACCTGCCTGTATTGCGTCTAAGTAGAGAGCCCTAATGAAGACAAGACAATTCATATTCATGTGGTAAGGAGGGAATGATTTTTTTTTTTGCTGATTACTTTTGTCTTACAGGGTAGCCTGGTGTTTGTTGTTGGGAAAATAGATGGACTGCTGATTGTTAGCGGACGCAGACATAATGCCGATGACATTGTGGCCACTGGATTGGCAGTTGAATCTATAAAGACAGTTTACAGAGGAAGGTTAGTGAATGTCTCCCTGGATAATGATACAATGCATTATCCTGTGAAGCTATTTGTTTATATCTCTCTGAGCTATTTGCTTGTAAGATCTTTTGCAAATATGTGTGTGTTTGCAACATTTATGATTATTTTAATTGCTGTCACTCTTGTAAACCACAATTGCTGCCATATAGCAATCTGTAAATAATAGTAAGTAAACCAAGGACCTCTGTGTCCTGACCTTTGCTGAAAAGTGACCGGGAACAGTGGAGCTTTTTACTGACTACATGTATGTCTTGGGGTGCTCTGTCAACAGCACCAAAACTGGCAGCTTAAAGTGATTGAATCTCTTAAAGTGAGGAATCTCTCAAACGCTGTTAATTTATTTGGTGGGGTTGAACGTTGCAAGTTTTGAAGATTCCCCATCAGATAGAACAAAATTACTCCTGCTGAAAGAGCTGACTGCATTTTTGCAAGAAGTTTCAAAACGTACCATCCAATTTTGTAAATCTAGAGAGCTATGCAAATGCCAAAACTTCTTGCAGTGATAAAATATGGATTCCATTTTGTAAGGTCAGAGAATGCTGGCAAAACAGTGCAGAGGGAGTCTTGAAAAGTCTCTTCTCTTTTCTGAGGTTTAGTTTTGTGCCTTGGTGTTTCTCAGACAGCTGCCCCCGTCCACTACGCTACACCGTGCTGGCTCACTTCCTTTTGTGTACTTTGCAGTATTGGTGGAGGGTGCATGCTGGATGAATGGTCACCTAAAAAGGCTGACCTCACAAAACTGAGGAAATGAACTGTGACTCACAAAAGCCCATACAGGAATATATGTTATTAGTCCTTAAGGAGCCAGTGGACTTCTGATTTGTTTTACCTGCAAAGGACCTCAGTTGCCAGGCTGTCCACCCTACATGGATTCTTGCAGCCTGCGCTGGCATTGCAGATGCTGCATTCTAGATCGATGGGCACGGTCTCGTCCAGGGAGGATAGATGCTACATCCTGTTTGTCCTTTTTTTAAGGATTGCAGTGTTCTCTGTGACTGTGTTCTATGATGAGAGGATCGTGGTGGTTGCCGAACAGCGGCCTGATGCTTCTGAAGAGGACAGTTTCCAATGGATGAGCCGAGTGCTACAGGTGAGAGCAGCCTAGGCGGGGGGGGGTTGGGGGTTGGGGGTTGGGGTGTTCCTGTATTTTGATGGGTTGGTGGCACCCTTTTAGGAAGCACCCAGTGTATTCTCGTTTGTGAATTTAAGATCATTGTACCCCTAAACTCTTTCAAGGCTGCTTCCAAATAGACAATTAAAAACAATGTTTTTAAACTGTTCTTTAGATACTGGGCGATCAGAAAGGGAACAGTATCACATGGGGTGGGGGTGGGGGTGGGGAATCAGGCACAATCAGCAGAAAGCAACCATCGAAGGAAGCAGAGAAAAACATAATCGTTTTCTCTGAGGGCAAGGAGAATAAGGGTGGTGTAGCATGGTACAATGAACTTTTGTATCAGGGAAGAGGGACTTGTTTCCTGTGCAGGCAAGACCTGCAGTTCATTGAACGCCTGTGCACAGACTGTTCTAGATCCCTCTAAATCCCTGGGTTGGTTCTTCCAGTTCAGAGGAAGAAGCAGCAGGGCACAAATCCCCCTGGCCACATCCCATCTCTTCTCCCCCCAGTTGCTCCTCTACGTGCTTTCAGCATGGGAGGTGTCTTATGTGGGTGTTGTTGATGTCTGTGTAGCAGGTTATGTGCCTGCTTGTCTCCCAACTGTCTCTTAGCTCAGTATGTTATCCACAAGAATAGCAGTGGCTATCTGATTTGTGATTATATTTATGATACGTCAAAAAGTTCTTGGGTGACGCGCTTGTTTCTCTTCAGGCGCTCTGATGGAGATGAAAGAGAAACTAACGTCTATTAGACTCTTTTTTTGGAATACGATCCTCCTTTTTTCTTGTCCGTAGGCGATTGACAGCATTCACCAAGTGGGAGTATATTGCCTCGCTCTTGTTCCAGCCAATACTTTGCCAAAAACTCCTCTAGGAGGGATCCATATATCTCAGACCAAACAACACTTCCTAGAGGGGTCACTCCACCCATGCAACATCCTCATGTGCCCCCATACGTGTGTAACCAACCTTCCAAAACCTCGGCAAAAACAACCAGGTGAGGCACCTTGATGCTGGGACAAAGGGGGAGGGGCCTCTTGAACAGTCACTCTGCCCAGTAGCTATAAAGTCTGTTCTTAGAGCACGTCCTTATACTTTTCCCCAGCATTTCCTTATAGAATTTCATTTCAGACTGTAAAGTGGAGAAGGGCTGGAATTAAAAAAAAAATACATTCTCTGTGGTTCAAAACACTCTGAAGTAAACTTTTCCATAAAGAGCAGCTCATTGCTTGACCACTGCTTTTCAGCTGACTTTCATTATAAAACATTTCTAACTCCTGTATATTTATGTGCTTGCAGTTTTAAAAAAACAGGAGGCTTCTTTTTGTTACATCAGCCCTCTTTTCTTTTGTTTCACTGTGCCACCTGCCCAATCGTGGCCCATCCCTTCTACCTTTTTTCCGTATCTGGATTCCTGGAAACTCTAGCTGTACCTGTATTGGCTTTCTCCGATCCAGCTCAGAAAATCTCCCTGAGCGTATTTTAGACGCTCAGGGCTCATAGGTGTCACTCAAAGGCTCTTATTTATGTATTTTTTTAATCAGATTTCTATCCCACCCTTCCTGCAAACAGGCTCAGGGCAGTTCACAACCATCGGCACCTTGTGCCTAGTACCATAAAACATTAAAAACATGTAAAAATTAAAGCATGCTAAAACAATCATACATACAATAGAAAATTAATGCATTAAAGTGCTCACGAGATATTGAGATGGCGCGATATTATGCTGGGATCTCGGTTCAGTGGTCTTCCGGCCTTCCACGACACTATGGTTTGATCTCCATATAGGGCTGGCTAATTGGTGGTAGTGGTGGGCGGCTCCTACTTGAAAGCCTGGTGGAAGAGCTCTGTCTTACAGGCCCTGCGGAACTGCATAAGGTCCTGCAGGGCCCTGATCTCCTCTGGGAGCTCATTCCACCAGAAAGAAGCTAGTCACCGTGAGCCTGGGGTCACTAGCCGATGCTGTGATCCTGGCCATAGTATTCTCTGGGGTATATGGGGAAAGGTGGTTCCTCAGGTATGTCAGACCCTCTTAGAATGGGTTCTCCACTTTTTTTCCATTAACACTTCAGCTTTGCCCATCTACCAGTTTTTCCTCATGGGTCCACAAAAATGCAAGCTGTAATACTCAGTTGCATGCTCTTGAACCTCTTTCCTTTCCTTCAGCAACTGTTTACACACAACTGTATAATTTTCATCCTTTACCAAGTGTTTTCTGCTGCTGTTTGCCAACAGGTGTGGGTCCTGCCTCTGTGATGGTGGGGAATCTGGTTGCCGGGAAACGCATCGCACAGGCCTCTGGGAGGGACCTTGGACAGATAGAAGAGAATGACTTAGTGAGAAAGGTGAGTTCCTGTGGCGCTTCATTCAGCCTTGGAAAAACAGGTTAAAACATCCCCACCTGTACCTGACCATCATCCCAGGCCTAATAAACACAGTTTCCAAAACAAAGCATTGGCATCCAAGGCTGGAAAGCAGTGTCATGGTGATGCTTTGCCAGGCTGTGCACTTCCCCTGGCCCTTACGCCTTAGGAGGCAGGAGAGGAGAGTGTCACCCTGCTGCACATCCAGGGGAAATTGTTGTTCCACCTGTGTGCATGCCTGCTGTCTACATCAAAGCAGGTATTGTATCCTCTAGCTCGGGTGGCCAAACTGTGGCTCGGGAGCTACATGCGGCTCTTTTACGCATATGATGTGGCTTCTGGCTGGGTGGCTGGGGAAGCAAAGGGGAGGCATGCCTCCCTGATTGGTCTTCCCTTCTCCAGCCAGTGTTCCCCTCCCTGGGTAGGCTTGAGGTGGGGGAAGCAGAGAAAGAAAGCAACTTTAACTTTAAATGCATTCTCAAAGCTACCCCCCCCCCCCCGGGGCTGGCTGGCTTGGAGGAGGTATTCGTCTCTTTAAATCCCTTCTACAAGCCAGACCAGCTGGCGTGGGGGGCCTGGAGGATACATTTAAAGTTAAAGTTGTTTTCTTTCTACCTCTCCGTCCCTCCCCATCTTTCTTTCCACCTTCTTCCTTTCCACCTTTCTTTCTGTCTCTCTCTCCTCCCTCCCCATCTAAAGTTAAATGTGTTCTCCAAGCCCCGCCACACAGGCAGACTGCTTGGCTCGGACAAAGCCTTTGTCTCTTTAATATGCAAATTTGTTTATTTTTCAATAAAAATTGGTGTGTTCCTGTCTTGTGGGTCTCGAGTACCTGACGTTTATTCTGTGTGGCTCTTAAGGCAAGCAAGTTTGGCCACCCCTGCTCTAGCTGAACACCTGCTGTCTCTGGAATGTGAGAGTAAAGCTTACGTCATTGCAGGAAACCCAGTTGGAGTCATAGGTGCAGGGATCAGGATGGTGCAGCCTGGGCTTGTGCACTGAGCCCCTGTAGCTCCTGCTCTTTCTCTCACTCCTCGTCAAAGGGCCGGCCCACATAGTCCCAGCTGACAGCAGCTTTATGTCAGACTTCCCCTTGCCTTTGTATTCCTACCAGGTACTTAACAGGCAGCCAGTAAAAGTGAGCCTCTGGCAATCCCACCTGCCAGGCTCTTGCTCACACAGCCTGTTTGGGATGTCACCCTGCTTCCCTGCAGCTCCTGTACTGTGCCTCCCCATTCCCATATAATTGGAGTCCTCTCTGTATTGGCCTCTGAAATCCTGAGGACGTTCTTGTGACTTGCGGTTTCTTCTTTTGACAGCATCAGTTCCTGTCAGAGGTGCTCCAGTGGAGAGCTCAAGCAACACCAGAGCACATGCTTTTCCTCCTGCTCAATGCCAAGGTACTGCTGGAGGTTCATAGAACTTCTACTGCAATGATTAGCAAAAGTTTCAGTGCACTGTGTTCCTTGTAGAACGGGGAGTGGTGGGGGATCATCACAGTTGGGGATGTGCTTCTTCCAGGTTTGGGAGTCGCTAAAAGGCTGTGTGCCATGTTACTTTCTCCTTGGCACACCGGGTTAGTCAAGGTAATGGAAGGCTGTTTCAACATCAGGCGAGATGCAGAGAGAATAATTGTTCCCTAAAGACATCTGTTGTGTCAGTTTGAATGAATGGGGATGGTGACGAGCAAGGGGTGCTCTAGAGGCCTACAGTGGCCAGTACTGGCCAAGGAAAGTTTCCAGTGTGTTTCCTTCATGCTCTGCTGCTTGCTTGTTTAGAAGGCGCTCTTTTCTCTTTCTCTCTCAGGGGGCCCCAGTGTGCACAGCCACCTGCCTGCAGCTGCACAAGCGGGCCGAGCGAATCGCATCGATTCTGTTTGAAAAGGGACACCTCAATGCCGGTGACAATGTGGTGCTGCTCTATCCTCCTGGTAAGGCGCAGGCGGTGCAGGGGAGCAGACTGTGTAGCTGTTAGAAACGAAGGGATCTCTGGAAAGGCATCGTCAGGGCAGATCACAAAGCAAAACTGTAATAAATGTTTAAGAGATGCCTGAGCAGCTGATGGCCGCTCTGCTAAATGTGCTTCCACAAGGCCACCCTTTCTCTTCTTGTATCTCAGTTTGTGGGTGAAGCCCTTCAGACCATAAATCTTCTTAAAGCCAGATACGTGTCATGAAGCATGAATGAAGCTCTGGAGAACATCCTTCTTCCTACTGTTCTCCGCAGTATTCTCGCCAGAATGATTCTCTCCTCTGCACCAAGGAAAGATCAGTTGTAATTTGGGCAGTGGGCACTTAGCGGTGGTTCTTCTTCAGGGCATCTGCATTTGTAGTTGAGTTCTGTGCCTATTTGTGTCAGGTCACCATTTAGAAACTGCGAGAGCTAAGCTACATACGTGTTTGGCATTCAAGGCAGAGAAGAAGAAGAAGAGATTGGATTTATACCCTGCCCTTCACTTGTAGTCTCAGAGCGGCTTACAAACTCCTTCCCCTTCCCCTCCCCACAACAGGCACCCTGTGAGGTAGGTGGGGCTGAGAGAGTTCTTTCCCAAGCTGTCCTTGAGAGAACAGCTGGTACAGAGCTACGGCTTTCCCAAGGTCATCCAGCAGGTGCAAGTGGAGGAGCGGGGAATCACACCTGGTTCTCCCAGATTAAGAGTCCGCGCACTTAACCACTACACTAAACTGGCTCAGAAGGCCTCTACACATGCCTCAGTTCCTATTCCACACTTTCTCCACGGAGCTCAGAGTGGTGCACAGGTTTTTCCCTTCTTCTCCATATTACCCTCATATAAAGAAGTTTAGGCTGAGTGTATGTGCGTAGGCACTGTGATGTTGCAGTTGGACTAGGATCTTGGAGACCCAGATTTGCGTCCTCACTTTGCCACCCACATCAAGTGACCTTGGGCCAGTTGCAAACTCTCAGCCTGCACTACCTCACAGGGTTGTTACGGGGATAAAACTGGGGGAGACAACTGTGTGAACTGCTTTGGATTCCCACTGGGGAGAAAGGTGGGCTATAAGCAAAGTATATAAGTAAATAAAATCATCCAGCAAGCTTCACGGTTCCATTGGTATTAAAACCCAAGACAGCTTTGATGTCATCTTCCAAAACTAGGCCCTTCGGCTTGTAAAACAACTAATACACGCATCTAGATATAACTGCTTACTGTGGCTCAAAGGGTATGGCAGGCTGGATTGCCTTATGGCCAAATGACATGTAGCAGACCGAGCACAAGGGCTGTGGCTTCACATCATTCACCAACTCACCCCTCAAGTAGGATAAGTGATGTGTGAGGCGATACTCCTGCGGGGCCTTCTTAGGTATCACTCCCAGAGGAGATACATGTAGATTAGACACTGGAAGGAGAAGAAGAAGGCCCAGCACTCTCCCCTCCCGACATTCCTTATCAACCTTAGCCCTAACTGTGTCCTTCGTGGAGCACAGATTGTTCGCCCAGTACTGGATCCTCAGGCCTTGGCATGGATATAAATACGCCTGGCTTCGGCCTGCTGTTTTTAACATTCAGGGCAAATTTAGAACTCTTTGACAGTGAGGATTATTTGGCACCAAAACAGATGACATAAGCCTAGGGGGGGAAAGAGGTATTGCTTGTTTCGTGGAAATCATCCCCATCGAGCAACCTCACGGCCATAAACTTCCATATTTCAGCTTGACCTTAGCATCTCAAATCCTTTTGTTTTTCTGTTGGATACACTTGCTAGTAGTGCAAGGTCCTTTTCAGCCTTTCAGCAGACATGAGGGTCTTCTTCAAGTGCATGGCAGTTCATGCTGCCACCTCCATTATTGGGGCATTTTGATTTTTCCGTAGGTAGACCACCGGTAGCAGACTTTTGATGATCCTTTTCAGCATTTCTGCATCCCAATGCAGGTGCTGGCAGAGCTGGGCCTCCAGGTCAATACTGCTGAAATCTCAGCCTTATTTCACCGGACAGATCCACTTTGTAGGAGCCCTCCTTGACTTGGATGCGCGAGAGCATTCTGACCACACAAGGGACACACTCTGACTATCTCTGGTCAACAAATGAATTGTTCTGTAGTGCTGCTATGAGAGATCCTCCTTCACTTGCATTTCCAGCTTGGTTTGTGAGTCAGCTGTTTGCCATCAGATGTCTAAAGTGCTTGCTGCAAAAAAAACCACCCAAATGTCATGTGTATGTTTAGCTACTTCTTCAAATCTGTATCTTCTTTGGTCCCAACAGGCATTGAGCTCATTGCAGCATTCTATGGCTGCTTGTATGCGGGCTGCATTCCAGTGACTGTCCGGCCTCCACATGCTCAGAACCTCACTGCCACTTTGCCCACCGTGCGGATGATTGTAGATGTGAGTAGCAGAGAACTGAGAGCAGCTCGTCAACAGATGGTTTTGTGCCTGCCCTGTTGTTTCAGTGTAACAGCATAGTTTTTTCTCATGCATTAGTTTGTACAGTGTGGGTGTGTTAATAAGCAGGACATTGCATGATGCAATACTGTCCTGGTCAATATCAGAGTGAAACATGGTTGAAATATGCCAGTGCTTTCTAGTGGCACATAGAATACTAAAGAAAATGAAAACAGGTTTCTTCTTGATACTTTCAAGATTTGGCTGCATATTTGTCTCTCTTTCGTGCAACAGTGCCACAGCTTTTGCTGTGCCCTTCAGTCTAAAAACAAGTAGGAAAAATGGTCTCATTCCCCGCTGAAGCACTGCCTCTTCATCCTTGTAATGGCGAGCAGCCCATGGGCCAAAGTATGTTGCAGGTTAAAGTGTAAACTGAACAATGTAGTTGTTCATGTAAATTTGAAACCTTCACTGTACAAAGTTGGGTGTGCAAGAAAATAAATTCACAATAAACACAGCCCTAAATACACAATGAAGAGCATGAATTGTGTCTGGAGTGTTCCACTTAGGCCACAAACCCACAAGATATGGCAATTAGGCACATTGCTGTCTTTTGGCCCTGGCCCCCTTGGTAATCCAGGGATGGTAGTGCTGGACTCCTCTTGAAGGGTTATGTTAAGACAGGGGTAGCCAAACTTGCTTAACGTAAGAGCCGCATAGAATAAACATCAGATGTTTGAGAGCCACAAGACATGAACAAATATTATCTGCTTTTATTGGAAAATAAGCAAATTTGCTTTTTATTAACATTAAATGAGACTGCCAAAAATAATAACAAAAGGGGCAAAAGCAGATATTGATAATGATATTCATTCGTCCAGTGATATTTGTTTGCTAATGATATTTAGCTTCCCCAGCCGCCCTGCCGGGAGCCACATAATATATGCGAAAAAGCCACATGCGGCTCCCGAGCCACAGTTTGCCCACCCCTGTGTTAAGATGTTCTGAAATAATGTATGTGAATTACTTAAAGCACTAAGAAAGCAACGTGCTTGGTAATGGTGGTGGCTATTTGAACATGGCGGTGGCTATTTGAACAAACGTATCCAGCTTCCTTTGCCTGTGAGCTCTGAATTTCACATTAATTTGACATTGTTGTGATTATTTTGTTCTTCCTTGTTGACAACAGTCTCTTTTTGGGTATGTTTTAGGTCAGCAAAGCTGCCTGCATTCTCACCAGTCAGACCTTGATGAGGCTACTGAGATCCAGAGAGGCGGCAAGTGCTGTCGATGTGAAAACCTGGCCAACCATCATTGACACAGGTAGCAGAACTGACCTTGTTCCCAAGACATACCAGTTTTGGAAAAGATGCAGCTGAGAACCAGCTGTGATATTTTGTCTGGAAAAATATTATTACTGTCTGGTACTGTATAGGGTTGGAGTTTATGACTGTGTTGCACAGTCTGCTCCCGGTGCATGGGTACAGCCTTCTGACATGCACTTATGGACTTATGTCCATTCAGGAACTTAAAGCCTATGTATACATGGGTCAAGCTCGCCATCATTCGTCCCAGAAATGGAAAGCAGCAAAGGACATTCAAATCATACACTTTCATTTAGAGCAAAATGGACAGCATAAATAAAAACAGAGCAATAGAACAACCTCAAAAAAAAAAAAAAGCTAAGCAGTTTTCCCAGCAGGGTATCCTGTGCATCCAGAGGAGGCGACTGCACCATCTAGTCCTGTGTAAAGACACCCTTGGGAAGGAGGGGTTCCTGCAGTCTAAGGGGGAACAAGAGGGAGAATATAAAATATATTTTTGTCTGTCTGACTGGGGAGAGGTGTCATGTGTGCTGAGGTTCCTTGAAGACCGTGGGGGAGAGACCATCCTTAGGGAAGACTTGGTTCCCAAACGTGCCCAAATCTGAATTGCTAGGCAAAAGAGCCCTTTCTATATTATTGGTCCTGTGGACCATTGTGGTTTGAATTTGGACTGGAAAAACAGTTCTTCACAGAGGTACCAGGGCTGCTAAGAGTCTGGCTGTGTGCAGGTGAACTTAAATGGACAAAAGACTAGCTTGGACAGTGATTGTATTGACATCATTAATGTCCTGCTTCCCAGGGTGACTCAGGATTAGGGGTGTGCATTTGGCTAACTCCAAGCAAAAAAAAAAATCAGAAAAATACCTTATCAGTATTTTCCGGCTGTTCTTTCAGCTGGATATGGAATGGGGCTGAATTTCGGCTATCTAAAATGGCCAAGCCCCCCAAAATCACAAAAATATTTAAGATTTTTTGGGGCCACCCAATAGTCAGAGTTAAAAGGCATTTAAAGGGATTGCAGCCCCTTTAAATGCCTTCCAGGTGAATTTGCTGCTTTGAGAAGGTGTTTAAAGGGACAGCAAGCCATTTAAACACCTTTGGAGTTCACTCGCAGCTTGGAGAAGGCATTTAAAGAGACTGTGATCCCTTTAAACACTTCCCCTGCTCCATTGAAACCAATAGAAGATAGGGGTACCTTCTATGGGAGCCCATAGAACTGGACACCCTGGTCCAGTCTTTTTGAAACTTGGTGGTTTCTTTGAGGAGAGGCACCAACAGCTATATTGCAAAAAAACAGCCCCCCAAGTTCCAGATACCCCTGGATTGATTCTCCATTATACCCTATGGGGACCATTGATTATAAAGGTCCCCATAGGGTACAATGGAGCAGGGAAAAAATGGGATTCCTGAATATTTATCAAATTTGAATACCATACTGGTATTGGGATTCAGGAATATTGGGAAATACTGATATTTTTTGGGTTCAGTAGACCCAAAAAATGCCAAAAAAAAAATTGTGCACTCCTACACAGAATGGTGGTGGAAAGTGCTGTCAAATTGCAGCTGACTTATGGCGACCCTGAAGGGTTTTCCAGGCAAGAGATGTTCAGATGTTTGTGTCATGACCCTGGTATTCATTGATGGTCTCTTGTCCAAGTACTAACCAGGGCCAACCTTAGCTTCTGAGATCTGATGGGATTAAGCTAGCCTGGGCTATCCAGGTCCGGGCCTGGTTAGGATACCTGATTTCATTTGGGGTGAAATTGATTAATTTGAACCTCTGGGAGGGGGGAGTGCAGTATTCACAGGCGTGGGCCAGGTAGAGTTCATGAAATTACCAGACACCCAAGATGGGGCCCTGACAACGATGCCCCAACTCTCTTCAGGAGAATGCACTTCAAATAGGGGGATGGGGGCTAGTGGCTCTTTTCCCTTGTCCAGTGCACTGGAAGGTACAGGACTCCAAGGTCAATCATGGAGGGGGAGCTTCTGTGCAACAATTCCCTTCTACTAAAGTTGGGCCCTGTAACTCCCTTCTTCCAAGTTTTCTTTCATCAGTGAAATACCACCATTAGGACAAAGTGTGAGTCCAGTGGCACCTTTAAGAACTTGTTTAAGGTATAAGCTTTTGTGTGTGTGCAAGCACACTTCTTCAGATACAGGAAAGCTTATAATTTGAATAAAATTTTGTTGGTCTTAAAGGTGCCACTGGTCTCAGACTTTGTTCTGCTGCTTCAGACCAACATGACTATTTATTTATGTATTTGTTTGTTTGTTTGTTTTTATTTTTCAAATTTATATCCTGCCCTCTCCGCTAATGGGCTCAGGGCAGATCACAAAAACAGCTACCCACCTGAATCTACCTCCATTAGAGGAAGCCTTTCTTTGTTGAGGGAAGAATCAGTGAAAGAGAGTTATAGGACCCAGCTCATGTTTCCATTGTATTCCAACTTCACCTGTTTGCTTTATTCTTTAAAAAAGCCCATTTTCCAGCATCACATTTAAAAGAAAACAAAACACTTTGCTCTTTCCTGTTCCAGATGATTTGCCCAGGAAGCGGCTACCTCAGGTCTACAAGCCACCAACCCCAGAAATGTTGGCATACCTGGATTTCAGTGTTTCCACAACAGGGATGCTTACAGGAGTAAAGGTACGGCAGCATCTCACTTAGCCAACATGCTTAGGAGCCTCCATTCTGTAGGCCAAAACTAAGTCTTGGGTTTTGCCTCCAAATGAAAATGTGCCAGATTGCTTCCAGCCTGTACAAATAAACACTGGCTTTCTTAATACCACATACTGGCAGTAATGCATGTGAGCAGACTGTTCAGAGAGCAAATGGCCTTGCTGTGTATATGGAGCTTTGTGTTCAGAAGGGGTTTCCACATTTTGCTGCTATAACAGCAAAAATATGCAACACCATTCCTCAGGAAATGATTGGAGTAATCTTCAAGATGTTTCCAGTAGCTTAACTGAAAACAGACTATAGCCAAGCTACCTACATTACTGGTATATTTGTAGGAGTGTGTGCACAGGAGCAGGAGAGCCCGTGATTAGTTGTCGCATAGGTTCAGCTCTTCTCATTCTGGCTTCTTCTCTGCGTCACTGCTACTGGCTCCCTTGCCTAAAGAAAACACATACCCGTGCCTTGGGCAATGGTTGCTTATAAATTGTAGTGCACCCTAAAATCACCATATCTCATGCAATGGACTACACTTGTGGCGCACATATCTGTAACATACGTTGCCACTAACCTAGGCAAAAGGACTTAAGATTCTGACGTGTGGAGAAGCAGCAGTAATTCAGTGGTTTGAGTAATTGGCTGGAATGTCAAAGGAACCTGGGACGAGGCGATCGTCCTTGATTGCTCTGTGCTCTATTTTCCTAAATAGCTGTAGCTACAGAGAAGACAGCAGTCCTTGTGTGACCAAGAGGTTGTGAGCATGGAGATGGCAAAAAGCCTTGAGGGTCTTGATAACTGCTGCAAGGAAGACATCACAAATGTCTATTTAAGGATTCATTCTGGGGTAGCCCTGATATCCAGCAAAGACATACATGCTTTAAATGCCAACATGACTTACTCCAGTGGGTTGTGGAGTGGGTATAGGGCTGTATATATCAGGCTCTGCCTCTTTTGCTTCTGAGAATCAGTGCTCTGTCTCTCTCTCTCTCTCTCTGCAGATGTCCCATGCAGCAGTCAGTGCCCTCTGTAGAGCCATAAAGCTGCAATGTGAACTATACTCCACACGGCAGATCGCCATCTGTTTAGATCCCTATTGTGGTCTGGGCTTTGCACTTTGGTGCCTTTGCAGGTAAGAGCCAAGATGTTATTAGAAGAACTGCTGGGCTGTTAAAAGATAGACCCTGACTGGTTTAAATTAGGACAGCATCAAAGGGAGGAAGGCCTGATTCCAGTGGCTAGTGTTGCAGCCTTTCTACACGAGTGATCCATGGTCTGCCTAAGAACAAGGCCAGTTTCATCATTCAGATAGCTAGTGTTTCCCTTTTGCCCTCAGCTGTTAAGAACAGGAGAAACTTTAGACCTGTACAGAGTAAAAGCAGTATGCATCTGATTCAGTCTTCTGGGGGAAAGGTATTACAAGCTTTGTGCCCACCTGGTATGAAGAATTCATTTTAAGTGGAGTTCTTATTCTGAAACCTACATTTTGTGCCTGATGTGCCCCCAAAGAGCACAGTCCACAAACCAGATGGATTGGTGCAGCAGCCTTTCCTCTGCACCAGCGTGCAACTGCTGACCCCTCTGCAGAGCCAAGATGGAGGGCAGTTATGGCCCACAGGGCTCCGTGGAGCCATTTGGTGGGATAAAAAGCCCCTCAGAAATAAAACATGCAACTGCTGTTTGGTTGGAGCAATTGTATCAGCTCCGAGCTAAGAATGGAGCAGAGTTGGTGGCAGTTTTTAACTGCTGTTGGATTATGCAGTGGTTTGGATTGCCAGAATGCCTAGAGTTTGCTCAGTTTGCAGGGATGAGTGGGGAAGCAAGTTACTGTAACAAAAGAAGGTTTGCAGATTACCTTTAGGCTGCGCAGAACTAGTGAAACCCATCCAGTTCCAAGAATTAATGCCTTGTCTGTCTGTCTGATGTTCTCTGACAGTGTGTATTCTGGTCACCAGTCCATCTTAATTCCTCCTATGGAGTTGGAATCCAACCTTTTCCTGTGGCTCTCCACCGTTAGCCAGTACAAAATACGGGACACTTTCTGTTCCTATTCAGTCATGGACATGTGTACAAAGGGGCTGGGGAACCAAGTTGATGTATTAAAGGTAAGAAGCTGAGGCTTATTTTGTACTGCAAGGGGCAGGGGTATTTGAAAATACCTTTTAATATTCAGGCTGTCAGAATGGAATTGCATCTCCTTGCTTTTTATCCTTCCTTTCCTATGAGACGCTTGGCAAATTTCCTCTTTAAAAGAAGTTTTGTTGACTACCATGAACTGCCTGTTTCCAATTCAGCTTTTGATTGATTGATTTTATTTATTATATTAGGTTTTTATACCTCCCTCCCTGCAAGTGGGTTCAGGGCGATGTACAACAGTCCTATAAAAATGCATATAAAATCATTAAATAATCTAAAAATACAGTTCTAGAAACACCCAATACCCACATGGCACCATAATACAATTCTAACCTCCAATTTCCTGTACTGTAACAGCGGGGGGCGGGGATGAAAGCAGTTAGTGAACCAAACATCCGTTGGCAACTGTTAACCATTAGACCATTTATGTTAAACCCATTAGGGTTAAATACCGTTGATGTTAAAACCACTGTTTGTCCTCAGCTGTTTGCATGGTGGAACATCTCTACCTAGAGCACAATGCAGTGAGAAGTACTTCTGCACACACCCACTGAAATGGATGGGGCTGGGGGCTCCCCAAGAGCTTGGTGGTAGATTCCCTCCTTAGGTCCAGTTTAAGTTAAAGTTAAGCAGATAGCAAGAATTTTTGAACTCATAAGATATCCAGCTATGTTTGAAATTTTCTCCCCATTGTAATGTTCTGTTCATTTTAATGAGAGACACTGCATTTTGAATATATTAACTGAAACAGAGCTTTTGTTTTTCAAGCTGGAAAACTTTCAGGAAGCAGATCCCCCCCCCCCCCCCAAAGTTTGGTTGGATCCTTCCAGTCTGTTCTGCTGGTGTCAGCATGTTCCCCCAGCGGGAGGAGCCTTCTTCTGATGCAACAGGGTCTTCTGCTAGCAAAGGAGTCTCTTGCGTCAATGGAACACACTGACACCAGCAGAACAGACTGGTAGGATCCAGTCCATTGATTTTACAAGCTCTTTTTAACCCAGTAAGGATGGTTGAGAGGGGAATTTTAAACACAACATCTCAGAAAGTACAAGCAGTGCCACAGAATTCAGGTGTGGCTTGCTGTTTGAAAATAATGGTTGTTGCCAGCACATCAACCCCAGTACGAGATTGATATCTATTCTGGCTATCCAGTTCACTAAGCAAAGCTACTAAGATTGGGGGGGGGGGGGGGAGAGACACACAAAATCACAGCAACCAATTATTTGCTCGCTAGCATAATTTTGTGTTATGAAAATCAGTCTGAGGCTCTTTGATGTCAACAGAAGTTTTGTTAGTAGAGAGATGGGAAGGATGAGTCACTGGGTCCTATTGTTAAAATTCTTTCTTTGGCTGGGTCAGTGTGACCAGATTAATATCTTGCTGTTCGCACAAACATATATATATTGTTTTAATGATTACTCAACAGCCCTGGTGTACGTACTGATCTGACTTTTGGATGCAGTCCTTGTCCTTTTGACTTTTCACAATATTTCCTCCGTCATAAAGGGCTGATAACACTTTAGTCTTTCAGTAAGGACCCCGAGTACTATAGATGATACAGAAAGATGATTGATGCATTTTTTTTTATCTGCCTGGCCATGTGTCATTACGGATGCTAAACTGGTATGGCAATGCCAGTGACATCCTAAGTGAGTAGGGGAAATGTTAGCATCACAAAATACCTAGTCATGCTTTGCGGGACACAATAGTGCTTCTTGAGCTTGAATGTAGGATTGACCAATGTTCTCTTGGTCTGCTGGCCTGTTGAAACACAAGTCATCCCCCCCCCCCACATGTTTGATTTCTGTGCATTGGCAGGCAAGAGGCATTAATCTGTCAGGTGTCCGGACCTGTGTTGTGGTGGCAGAGGAGCGTCCACGGGTGGCTCTTACTCACTCCTTCTCCAAGCTCTTCAAGGACATTGGCTTGTCATCTCGTGCAGTCAGCACCACCTTTGGGTCAAGAGTCAATGTAGCAATCTGTTTACAGGTAACAAAAAAACCTTATTGGTCTCTTTATCGGGGTTCGGGTGTGTCCCCAACCTGTTTTGAACCTGTGCACACAGCTGGTTTTATGACCTTGAAGGTTTTTGAATGCTGATCTCCAGGGTGCTCTGGAGAGAACTAGTTGAACTGGTCACAGGACACATGTGAAATAATAACCACACAAGACAGTGGGCTGCATTGGGATTGCCCATTCTCCTCCTTCCATCAGCAGAGCTCTGCTGTTTTATTCAAACCTCCTTGTTCCAATGTTCCTCTGTTTTTAATGCCACAAGAAACCTCTACAGATACAATTACGAGAAGGGTCCCTGACTCCCTCTTGTTTGTCTCCCTGGGGACTGAGAAAAAGGAAATGATGTTCCTAGCCAAGCATGGTGGAAACTCTCCCAAGAAAGCATGTACGTAAGCATTCTTGATGCTGAACAGAAATCATCCCCTTAATATGCACCTTTGCGTGAGCTGTGTTTTCTGTGTTACTGGGCACTGGATAACCTAGCTTGCATTTCCCTCCCTCAGGGCCTTCAACTTTCTACCACTTATCTCAGTAGAAGCGAAAAACATACATGCTTTAAAATGTCTGTTTAATGTTTTTAGGGAACCTCAGGGCCTGATCCCACCACAGTATATGTGGATCTGAAGTCCTTAAGACATGACAGGTATGGCTCTGTTTTTGCTGTTGTTATCTATCTTTGCTGTTTGAAGCCTGTGAACAAAATATGTTGTCATCTGTCCAGCCATGCAGCTCCGAAAGGGGCACTGAAGTCTTCAGAAGAGGGAGTGGCAGTGTCCATGGGTTGCCTGCTCCTAGTGTATGCCCTCATTTGGCTTGCCTGAGGTCCACATAGCTTTACCCAGAACAAATTGGGGAGAGGTTCTGCAGGCTGGAGAGGGAGGGGAGAGTCACGCAAAGTCTGGAGATAATTGGATACGTACACGATCAATTTATTCACAGTAATTTGCTGAATTTGCCAAAGTCTAACTGGGCTGGCCGGGTGAATATGTAGCTTCTTGCACAATTATGTCATATCTAGTGTGATGCCAAGCAGTGCCTGGGAGGTCAGGGGTCTGAAAAGGCATGGGTGGGACATGTCACAGAACTGGAAGGAGAAGAAAAATCCCTTCACAGACATTTGCTGCTATTTTTAGCATTCTCCTCCTTGAACCAAGCAATCACCTGACTCTTCCTTCCTGGCACCTAACATCACAAACTGGAGGAATCTGCTCCTCCCCTGCCAAAGAACTATAACCATTGTCCAGTAGTACAAACAGACAAAAAGAACCAATGAAACGTCTTTGCCCTTGCACAATCCAAAGGATCATGATTGTTGTTTACAAGACAGCCAGTGTTGCTATTTTACCAATTAGCCATTTTTCATATACCGGCTAAAGGGGCTGGGTAGACAGGCCTCTTTCTGGTTGAAGTCCTGAATAGTCAGCTATGAGGGGTCCCTCTCTCTCTCTCTGTGTCTTTTTTGTGTGTGGAAAGAAGCGGAATTTAACCTGAGCTGAAGGAATGGCTTAAACAACTCATAAAAAAGTGTACTGAAATGTAAAGAGTGGTTGTTTAGGTGTTCAGAACATTGGATGTATTTTTTTTATTATCCTTTAATATTCATTCTGAAGGTACAAGTACTTCCTTTGTTTTATTTTTTATCATGTGTGCCTGTTTCTCTAGAGTCCGGCTCGTGGAAAGAGGTGCTCCCCAGAGCCTGCTGCTTTCTGAGTCAGGCAAGGTAAGGTTACATCTGTTGATGAAACGTCTAGTGTACAGCCAGACAACTTTCTGTTATTGAGGAGAAGCAAGGCCAGCAGCAGGAATTGGAATCACTGGCCATCTTCTGGGGCCCTTGTATTGTTGCCACATGGAAGTAGAGTGGAGACATCCCCCCTCCAAAGCATTATACAGGCATGACTCATAAAAAAAACAAGAACTCCATATCGACTATATACTCTGTGGCTGAAACCCATGAAACCTGATTTGGCCACTGGAAATGCTGTCTTGCTATTAAAATCCCCTAATGTTTATATTGGGTGTACCAGTGTAAGAATGGTCTTTCAGCTCTACTTCTTCCTCTTTTAGATACTGCCTGGAGTCAAAGTGATCATTGTTAATCCTGAAACTAAAGGACCTGTTGGGGATTCTCACCTTGGAGAGGTACATGTTGCTATTGCTTCTGTTTTACATGTGTAGATCTGGCTCAGACCAGTCCTGCACAGTTCCTGTTTGTTTCAAAGAGTGCTACACTGGGGGACTTCTCAGGGCCCGTTGCTGATTATTTCACTGTTTGGATGCTGGAAAGGTGTACTGGTTTCCATAGCAGTTTTGATAGTCCATCCCTCGTTCCACATGTCGAGATGGCATGCAGTGTACCAAATGAATACATTTTAGAAAAATGCACCCAATCTAAATGATGATTCTCAAAGGCTGCACCTTTTGTTTTTATTTGCAAGTCAGAATTCTAAAAAATGTGTCTGGTTTACATGTATACTACATTTAAGCTTTGTTTGTTTCACCTGAACTTTTTGATTGCAAGAAGCCCATGATTGGTCTCCTCACTTAAGAACAGGAAACAACAATTGCATTGTTAATAAATCCTGTGTTTATCCTCACAGGTCTGGGTGAATAGTCCCCACACTGCCAGTGGTTACTACACTATCTATGATAATGAAACCCTCCAAGCAGATCATTTCAACACCCGCCTGAGCTTTGGTGATGCTGCCCATACTCTGTGGGCACGAACAGGGTACCTCGGCTTTGTACGCCGAACAGAACTCACAGCTGCCAGTGGAGGTAAGACAAAACATAAGACATGCTTTTTCCCTTTCAGTAGGGAGGGTTTGTGACATCTGCTAAGTATGTTAGGTCTGCAGGTAACTTCAGGACAAACGCTCAACTGAGTGCATCATAATGATGTGTGCTACTTATACCTAGAAGCAGAGCACAAATGTTTTAATAAATGATTTATTCATAAATAAGCTATTTGCTTCTTTTTGGACTAAAGAGATAGTAAGCATGGGTCTTTTTTTAGATCCTGAAGTGAAGGAGTGGTTCTCAAGCATAACAAAATAATGTGATAAAAGACATTTAGTTACTTTCTTGTCCAGGAATTTTAGGAACAAACAATAATGGATAGCAATAATAACAGAAATAACAATCGCAATAATGGATTCATTTCTTGTTAATATATCTGACCAAAAAAAACAGAGTGTGTCTACGTCTTTCATTTATATTTATTGAGCTTTCAAAACAAGGGCAACTTCAGTCTGAATAATTTATACATGTAATTTTAAATTTTCCTCTCCAGAACGCCATGATGCACTATATGTTGTAGGGGCACTGGATGAGACTCTGGAACTACGCGGGTTGCGTTATCATCCAATTGACATCGAGACCTCAGTTTCTCGGACACACAGAAGCATTGCTGAATGGTATGGAACCATTGAAGTATATTAGTTTCCCCTTGCAGTGGAACTGCGGCAGTGCTGAGCTCAAAGTGTTGGGACTCAAAACAGGGTTGTAGCTCTTAGTTGCATGAGCAGAGTAATCTTGTTGTGGGTTTTTCCATCTGAATGAAGAGAAATTATTGACTCTAAGGCTGATGTTTGTAAAGGGCCTAAGAAACATTCCCTGTGCATCTATCTAGAAAGCAGTTAAGGCCATTTCACATATTATACAGTGACGAACCTATATTTGTGGTGTAGTGTACAGTCAGTAAAGAGCAGCATTCATTTCTGGCTCTCACAAGCACACATGAATTGATACATGTGTGTTTAGACAGCTCTATGTCACACTCATGCTTTATCTTTGTAGATGTGTATCTAAGATACTTTATGTGTGAAGTGGCCCTGAGAGTTGAAATTAAGCCCACTGAATGAGGCTAGGCAGCCTCTGTTCCTGACACATCATAAATGGTTGAAGCTTGGATCTCAGGATTCAAACAGAACTAACAATCTAGAAGCCAATCTCATTCATATTAAAGCTAGGATTAAGAAATGACAATGTGTGAATAAGTATTGAAGATTTAAAGAGCTTGAGTTAGGAAGAAGCTTGCCAAGATCTACTTTCTAAACCTTAAAAAGTCACACATTCTAGTGTTTAAGTGCAGGTGCATTGTGTTGACTCCATACACGGATGGGAATACTTTATGCAGCCATCCAAGGATGGGAAACCATATGCAAAATCTGGCCTACCTCACTTTGCATTTGGTCCCTTTGTTTCCTCTTTCTTAGCACCCATCCTTTGGGTTCCACCATTCTTTTTGGACTGGTTGTAACAATACAGGGTCTGTTCCAAAGGGCATTTCTAAGACAATGTGGACAGGACCTGATTTAAGTATAGGAGGCAGTTGGTAAATGCAGGCAGCTTCCAGTACGGCTATTCCAGCTCTCTGTGTTTAGTCAGCTTCAGGAAAAAGGGGCCGCAAACTGAGCAAAAGAGCCATCATTCTTCATGCTTCCCTAGGAAGGAGGTGGCAGCACACACCTTCCACTTTAAACATTTCCCAAACAGTAGAGCTGGTGGAGTGGCAGGGAGGATGTATAGATCAGTATATATAAGCGAAGAATGTGCATGAGCCCGCTCGCGGGGAGGGCAGGGTATAAATACGAAATGATAAATAAATAAATAATGAATGAATGAATGAATCCCCCAGGGTCGTACAAGACACCAGTAGCCAGTTCTTCTGTTCCACGTGTGGTGTTCTTGCTACTCCCTTTGTGGCTCTGTCTCATAACACTCTCCTAACATTTGAATCTATCGAATCATTGCCAGGGGGGCGCGGGCAGTAAACAGGCACTGCTTGCAGGGGGAAGGAACCGCATGATCCCTTATGGACATCCACATTCAAACATTATCAGAGGGTCGTGGGAAGTAGCAAAAAACTGGGCATACATAGGCTATGTATAATAATAATTGTTAGCTCCGGAGATCTTTTTGTTAAATATTTTACCAGAGGGTTTGTTTGGTTATGATCAGAAACTCCTGGCTTATATTTTGATAGCAGCATGGATAACCCGAGCTACGTGTTGGAAATCATCTACAATGCCGGGGAAAGAAAATATAGTTGCTAAATTATTAGAATGGGCTGAGATGAGTAAACTAAGTTTTCTTTTGAATGTGGAAGCGAAAAGGGAAAGGAGAAATGTTTGGTCCAAATTGTATGTATGGATAAGCCAATCTGGCTTCTAAAATTATGAGTTATTGTACTTATAATTTGTAAAGTGCATTGTTAAAAACTGATCTAAAATAATTTTTTTTTTTAAAAAGTGGTATAATGTAAAGGTGCCTGATCTCTATGAATCTTTTCCCTCAGTGCTGTCTTCACGTGGACCAATTTACTCGTGGTCGTTGTGGAGTTATGTGGCTGTGAGCAAGAGGCCCTTGATCTGGTCCCTCTGGTTACCAACGTGGTTCTGGAAGAACATTATCTGATTGTGGGAGTGGTGGTGGTGGTTGATCCTGGGGTGATTCCCATCAATTCCAGAGGAGAGAAGCAACGCATGCATCTCCGTGACAGCTTCCTGGCTGACCAGCTGGACCCCATCTATGTAGCATACAACATGTAATCTTGGGCATGCAGGTCACAGCGCTGATTACAGACTTCGCAGGGACCAGTGACAGCTATGGAAACAAAGTGAAAACTGGTTGGAAAATCAGCAAAGGTTGTTGAGAAACTGGATTATGCTATCCTGTTCCTTTCCACTGTCACCTCCTGGACTGAAAGCAAGGCAGACTGATCGAAGAGGAAAAGATGGCAGTGTGGCAAAGAAAAGTTTGTGTTGGTATTGCAGGACATTAGCTTTACACAGTGGAAAGTTTGACCTGCATGAGAAAACAATGCATTACTAAAGCCTTTACTGTAGTGTTAAACTTTTTTTCATCTGTTGTATATATTTGTATTTTTTTCTAATACTGTTTTAGGAGTGGGGGTGGGGTGTTATTTAGTTAAGATAACAAATTATTAAGAAAAAGGTCACACGAATCCTGCTTGTTCCCCAGCAAACAGTGTGCTTTGCAGCTGTGTGTTAGTTTCATTCTGTAATGTATCGTTAATATGGGATCACACCACGTACTTAAAATTGTGCCATGACCAAATCCGATAACCCACTGAATGGAAGAATTACTTATTCATATAGATATTTCTTAAATTTTAAAAGAAAGGATTTTGCCTATATTTTAAATATGTAAATATTAATATACATAATTCACTTATTTAGAAGATTGGCTCAGATGATGGTGACATGTGCAGTAGATGCCATTTAAGGGCTTGATTAAAGCCCTTAAACCATTTTTGGGGGGTTTTTTTGTTAGGCATTTAATGTAAGAAATGCAGAACTTAAAATAGGTCGTCCACTCTGTTTTGTTTTATTGCTGGCCAGAGTATGTCATAGCATGTAGAAGACTATATTTTCAATTCACATGTTTCTAAAAGAGGCTGAAATCCATAAGCTTTTAAAGCATTATCAAAATAACAAATGAAAAACAGTTGCAAGTCTGGAATGTTTAATGTAACCTGTACAGCCTCTGCTTACCCTTGTCATAAAACGGTGTGTAGGCAGGACACCGTTTAACCAGAACCACTCAATTCGTCGTCTGAGTCAGGATTCCCTGCTTATCTGTCCTTTCACCATGTTTTATGCCCACTAACAGATGCAAATGCACAGAGAGACTTTAATTTAAACTGGAAAAAAGCCCTGTGGTTTCCTTGATGCCTTCCCTGGTTTCTGGATGGAACTTGTTACTTACAAAGTGAGAACAGTTACAGAATGTCTTCAAAGCAGGGTCAGGGCGATTCTGTTGAAAGCATGGGGAAGTACCTCTCCAGATGTGAAAAAGCAGCCGATCAGTTTCCAGTCTTCAAAGTATTGATGGGGAAAGAAAAAAGCAGATGCCTTAAAATGTGCTGAAACAAACATTGTCTGAAAATGGTTTGTAGTCTCCTCCCACTGGGCTTGGGAGGTGTAGGAAGATTTAATTCTTTTGTTTAGATCACTTTTCTCCCCCCTTATTGTACCCTTAGATTCTTTTTCTCTTCCTTCATTTTACATTGTTTTAAGAAAACACTGAAAGTGGATGCCAGAAATGGTAACAATTCTACTTGGGCCATTTGTGGTCTACTGTGTAAATAGTTAGGATATTTTAATAATATCTGTTTGCACCCACTCTGTAATAAAGTCAATGTTTTTAGACATTTTTAAAAGAGATATAAATATAAACTTGGATTAAATCCTGAACTACAGCAGCTATATTAAGTGCAGCGCTGACAGCTTCCCCTTAAACAAATCCCATACGTATACTTGAAAACTTTTCTGTACAAACTTCCAAACAGTTATTTTTAATGGCCTGACATATTGATACTTTGATGGAAAACATTTAAATATGTTAGCAAATATATTTAAGGTTATCTTCTTTGGTCATACGTAACAGTGATGAAATATATAATGAAACAAAGAGTTACAGCAAGACTAGAATGGGATGGAAGGAGGTCCCTTTGCTTTGAACTGTTGAAATATTAACTACTGGTTCTTTTAGAGGAGACTTTGAATATTTTGTATTATCAGTATTTCCATAGTGCAGTGCTGCTACCTAGGTGAAAACCCTTCCATGCTGATAGTTTTAAGGCGTCATCTGCACTAATTAGGAAAACAAAATACAGCAGTTGCTGGAATTCAGCATGTGAAGAGCATAGTACCAAGGACTTCAGCATATAAATGTCCTGAGCACTCAGCCCTGATTTCTAACTGCAGTTTGGGCTAATATCAGCTTTTTATAATAAACCACTTCAGCATCTTTCTATTGAATGGTGCACAAATGCATTCCTTCGCCAAGATACAGGCCCCCACCTCTGTGACACCTTCCTGACCCTGCACCCCTTTACATCTCTCTCCAGATGTAGTCTGACAGAACACTTTGTGTACAAGTCAGAGAAACTTCCTCGAATGACATTTGGGACCTTTCAGTCTGGAAGACTTGTGTTCTGTTATTTGTGGGTGGGGGGATGCTACTAAATGCAACTCCCCCCCCCGCCCCCCTTGATTCAGTTGGTAAGCATTACTTGCCTTCCCAGGTTAGTGTGTGACTTTGAATGCAGAGTGTTATCTTTCCAGAAGCCTTGATGATTAATGCTCTGGGGATTTCAGTTGTACACTTGGAGCTTGGGACTTCCTCAGTGCTGCACAATTGTTTGCCTTCAGGTAGCTTACACAAAATGGCTGAGATTCCAAAGGAATGACTGTGAAATCGGTGTCATTATCCCCTTGACCAATGATGCTGATTCGCTCTGTGTGGTTTTGGGTATGTTGTTTCATGTTCTCCATCAGCATATGAGATATTGCAGCTTTTGAATGGAATTCAGGGAAAGTGTGTAGGTTTTGCTATGTGACCTGTCTGGAAATAGCTGGCCCTTCCATTTCCCACATAACCAAGCAGACTGGTGGTGGTTTTAATGAATCCAAAGGGGCAAAGTCAGTTCTCAAGCCCAGTTTTTTGGGGAAATTTCTGTATTGGCTCAGGTGATGCTGAACCTAAGTGTACCAGATTTTCAAGAGTGTATATTGTTATGAAACAGTTGGGAGCATCTGTTAGCCTGTGAATCCATTTACCATGAACATTCAACAAAAATGTCTTTCACGTCTTATTTTCAGAGAATTTTCACTCTTGCTCAGTATGTTTATTATTGTACCTATTACACCAGCCCTGTTATTTACTGATTTTAGTCAACTGTATAGTCAAGAATGATGGGTCATGCTTAACTATGCTGGAGATGTGGTTGTAAAAAAACCACGGATAAATTTATTTAGCCCTGAAGGCATTCCTCCCCTTTCATTAATGTCAATACGTTTACCATTGTCAGATTCAAATTACAGCAGTGTAATTATGTATAAAGTTTTTTTTTATTTATTTGAAATTAGGTTTTAGATATACTTTTTTAAAAAATTTAACATCTGGCTGGACAGTGTTCCATTAACGCATTGATTGTGTCTCCTTTGTCTCGTGTTAATAAACAATGATGCCTGACTGTTTTCTTGATTCTTCATCCCTTCTCCCTAGCGGGAGAGGTAAGAATCTCCTGGATCTGGAGAGTATATGGGTCTTGAAAGTGCATTTGTTCCAGATCTGCTATCCTGATGCTTAAGGAACAGGTCTCTTCCCAGTTTGGTGTAGTGGTTAAGTGCACGGACTCTAATCTGGGAGAACCGGGTTTGATTCCCCACTCCTCCACTTGCACCTGGCTGGATGACCTTGGGCAAGCCATAGCTCTGTACCAGCTGTTCCCTCAAGGACAGCTTGGGAAAAAGCTCTCTCAGCCCCACCTACCTCACAGGGTGTCTGTTGTGGGGAGGGGAAGGGAAAGGAGTTTGTAAGCCGCTCTGAGACTCCAAGTGAGTGAAGGGCGGGGTATAAATCTAATCTCTTCTTCTTCTTCTTCTTCTTCCCAAAGGTCCATTTGCATCTGCATGTAAAATCCTGAACTGTGACTGTGAATGACCCACTACATTGTGAAGAAAATCTTGTGCAAAGATAAACAACAAATTAATCCTGGTTGATTCTCCCATCTTCTCAACTGCTGTTAATGCTAGAAAGCTCTCCATTCTCACACACCTTTGATGCAGTACCAAGAGTAAGCTCTGAAAGAGTGTTTTTAGTGGTTATTTCCATCCGTAGTTTTTCAAAGCCAAGGCCTCCGTGCCTTTCCTAAGGTCGGGTTCCATAGCTCACAGGAGGTATGTTTCTTGTAATCCTCTTAGGAGGGGAGTAAATATCTGGTGCTGTTAGAGCACTGAGGTTCTACCAGGTTAGATGTGATTAGTTATGGTGTCCTTTTAAGGCAATCTGCCATAGAAGACCCATCCTAAATTCTACATTTTTTCAGCTGCCTTATATATTGTAGGCTAATACTATCAGTCATTAGATCATTTTGCTGTTCAGGGAACTACTGGCCTCACTTCCAGGGAATGGTTACTTCTATAGTTCTGGGTGAAGAGCAATTACCCCCTTGAGGTCACGTGTAAAGTCTTTGCAAAATGTTGTGAAATAGATAATCTCTTCACAGACCAAAGCATTTGTCAGAGGATTTGTGTAGAATCTAACAGCTGAAACCTTTTGAGCAGAACTTGCATCAGTTATGTGGATACCAACCTCTATTTGTTCAATAACTGGATTGATAGATGTGTTGTGATTATATTCTAATTGTAAAGACAACTCTGGAAAAGTGTTTCTAGTTGAACACACACAGAGACACAGAATAGCAACCATAAGACCAGTCAATAAGTTTAGATTAAAACTTAGAACATGATAGAGCCTTTAAATTAGTGGTTCCTAAAGTGGGTGGTACTGACCCCTTGGGGGCGATTACCTAGGGGGTGCTAAGAGGCAAGGGTGTAGCAGGGGAGTGCTGGAGGTGGGCCCCTTTGACTGTTCACTTATTTGTGAATGACCAGGCTACAGCCCAGATGCTAACGAAGGAGAAATATACCATAAAGTAGACTCCAAACAGTAATAAAACTTATATTTATTCAAACAATTCACTAGAGATTCAACAAAAAATATAAAATGTTCTCTGATAATAACAGTATTCAACTTGTGCAGTAATGAGTCACCAAACATCCCACAGGAAAGGGAAAAGTGTATAACATTTAACGGAATAAATTTCCAAATTCATCTAACATTCTTCAAAGAAGGAAAAAGTAAGTTAACATTCAGAAGAGGAAATTTACAGCCACAAAAATGTACACAAATGAAGGAAAAGAGTCCATATTACAGTCAGTCCTTATCATTGGAGAGTGTGTTCATAAAGCTGAGTCTTCTAGTAAAGCTGAAGTCACTCAAGGGTGAGGTCCAACAGAGTACCAGTAAACAGACCATTTCACAATCTTTCTCAACTGCCCAGAAGCAGTGAAAACTTCCAAATTCACAAAATAAACAGTTCCAAAAAACTGCCAGGCTTAAATGGAGCACCACCCTCCACCAATCCATACAAATATCTCCATATTCCATTAAGGGTATTTCCTGGCAAATGACACTCCCAAGCAGTGTTCACTCTGAGCTGAGTTAGTGTGAGCTAGCTCACAGTTTTTTAGCCTCTGGCTCACACATTTTTGTCATAGCTCAGGAAGGATGGCTCCAGAGCAAACTAACTTATGCAGGAGCCAAATCGTTCACTCACAGCTTTAATGCCAGTAGCTCACAAAGTAGATTTTTGCTCAAAAGACTCCACAGCTTAGAGGGAACATTGCTCCCAAGTTTCTGCCTCTGCACAGTGCTGAGATCTGGTGGAAAATGTATCAGAATTTTTAGTAAATATGCCACCAGAACTCTAGTCAGACTAGTATACCACATTTTGAGAAACTCATCACCATGTGTGCTTTTGTCTCTGTCATTTTTCCGTTTTTTGCTGTTAAATCCTTAACATAATAGTATTAACCATGGTATTTATTTTCCTGTGTTTTCAGTTACTGAACCTGTTGATTGTGAAGTGCTTTTTATCTACACATGTTATTTTTGTCACAGCTCACCCAATATTGATATTTCTAAATTATGTAATGATTTAAAATTTCATAACTTTTCAGAAAGGAGAAACACTTCTAAGGAAAAATTTAGGGTATAAGTAACAAAAATAATGGCAGTAAGAGGAAAAATTGTAAATAAATACTGGGGAAGAAGTTTGCCTATATTTTCGGGGGGGGGGGATTAGACAAATTTACAAAGAAAATATAACACATTGTCTCTATTCAGAACTGCAGTAATAAAATGAAAGGAAAAAATCAAAGTATTAAAAGGAGGCAAAATTAAAATCTTTTATTCCTTTAAATTCAAGCCATTATTTTTCTTAGTTTTTTTCAGTCTCCCAGGACTTTTTACTTTCATCCACCGTCTCTCCAAGCAAAAAATTTGACTCTAGATTACTAAATGTGGTGATTCACTGGGAAACTGCTATCACTTCATCAAGCCTATTAAGACTTTACTTGAACAGTGAAGTAGTCACTAATTTTATATCTAAGATTCTTACTAAATGACTATCAAACTTTGAAAAGGTGGTATCATTGGATCAAATTCATTAATTTTGTTGAATAAATTAAATTAATTGAATTTTGAATAAATGTGCAATTAATTGTTTGAATTTTACTGTTATCTTCCATAGTGGGTTGTGCAAACTGCAATTCTGAATAATGCTTTTCCTTGTATAGGTTAGGGGACACCAGGAATGAATTTATGGAATCAAGGGAGCAGTGGCCCGAAAAAGTTTGGGAACCACTGCTTTAAATTCTTCTGCCTTCTAATCACTTCCATATCATAAAATCTACCAGTATACAAGCAAGGATTTGCATCAAATTATAATTCCCAATTGCACTCTCCAGAATTTTGTTAAGAGGCAAGATTTTAGACACTTGTCCTACATTAACTGAGTGGAGGGGGTTAGGTTTTTACTCTTGCGTTAATTTTTTATTGTACTTTCATTGTATTGGTCAGTGGGTTGGAGTTGCCTGATTCTGATTTCCCACATCAGTCTCTGGGTATGTATATTTCATTCAGGGTTTATTAGGCAAGCTTTTGTTAATGTAGTACTACTAGCCAATAGTCTTCCTTGCTTGAGCTGGTCTTGGTACTGTTGTCCGAGGTCCCAAGGCTTACACTTCAGAATTAAGTATATGTTGTTAGGAACAGCTCAAGGCATCATGACCCCCACCATGAAACTGTGGGGCTTGTTTAAGTAAATGTTGAATGATACTCAATTTGAGTCTTGCCCTTTGTATGGTATTTCTGGACAGTTCTGGACAGGAAAATAATGGTTTGTGAAGGAGTTGGAAGGGTAGGGGCTAAAGTTAGGTCGAAGTGCTTTTCCAACAGATCTGGGCATTCTTTACTGGTATGGTTGTCAATTCTGTCAAAGCCTGGGTAGCCTCAGGGATAAAGCAGACCAAGTGGATGAATTAAGATGGGTAGTCGTGCTGGTCTGTCTGCAGCAGCAGATAAGAGTAAGAGTCCAGTAGCATCTTAAAGACCAACTTATAACTAAATAGAAAGTACTTGCCTCTCCCTTCTGAAAATGTCTGATTGGGCTGATTAACAAATATGTTCATGTTATGCAGCTATCCACAATACTTTGCCAGTACTGAAGTATTGATAATGGGATTGTGGAAGGAATATGACTAGCACTCTGGCTTTTCCACAGAGCACATTTTTAGTCCCAATGTACATATACATCTCTTCAGAACTGGGAGTATTTCTCTAAGTCTGTATGGCATTAAACACTCAACAGAAACCTTTGTTTCCTCTGATAAAAGGCAATAAGACCTTAGGGTCATACAATTTTACCTGATTGTAATTTATCTCCCAGTCCTAAAACTTATTACAGCAGCCAACTCAATACTGAGGTTAGGGGCTGACCAACTGCTGTAACAGCATAGTAAAAAAGCATGTTAATAGCCTGCAGGTAAATAAACTGTTTCAGATTACAACATATATTTTTGGAAGGCAAAGAAGGATGTTAGGTAAATGTGTAATGAAAATATTGCTTTAAAAATAACTTGAAATAGCTGCATGAGTCAATTTATCTGCATGTAAGCTCAAAGCCATTTGAAAATATTAAATTCCGTGCAAAACACTTTCTTTTTGCTTAATTTGTTTATAGTGGGTATGTGTGGAGACTGCAGGTAGCAATGTAATACAAAAGCAAGGGTGGACCAAGGACTGTGACTTAATACTTTCCACAGAGAAGTGGCTGTCTTGACAAGCATGTTGTTAGCCATCAACCGTTTTCTCAGAGCTTTCCTATTATACCCACTAACAATGCACAGTCAGCATAGCATCCTCACAGGCTCTACCAGTCCTACTGCTTTTCCCTTTGAACCCACATAGGACTTAACTCTAAAAGTACTGTTCCTGGTAGCAGTAACTTCAGCCCACAGAGTCTCCAGGCTGAGTGTTCTGTCTGGTCATCCTGGGTCATTCATTTTTCAGACATGCAGACCCCCCTTTCCTGCCCAAAACAAATAGTTTCACAGGCCCAAAGGGCAATGCCAGCTTGCTCTACTTTTTGCTTCTGGTCCCAGGATCTTCAGGCAAAGAAGTGACACACTTTAGGCTACAGTACTTTGTAGGATCCTTAAGATCAACATTCATAGGATGGCTGCCACCAGAAAATCATTCTCTCTTCAGCTTTTCACCCTATCAGTTCTGGGGCCCTCCAAGATATTATTAAGGCAGGTCAGGGACTGTACTGCACTGGCCCACTCATTGCCAGGGAAGCAAGCACCAGTGGACATCATGGCACATTACAGAACACGAGCAGTAATTTCAGTAGCCTTTGACTCTCAAGCACCTACTGAAAAGATCTGTAAGGCAGCAACATAGTTGTCTTCTTCCATATTTATTCAGCATTGAAAAGTGGGTATCTGCACCTTAGTTGATGTGGTCTTTGGCACAGAGTGCTTCTGTAGTTGGTTTAGCAATTTCTTGGCCAGTTTGCTGCTACTGGGGATCCCATCAGTTTTTTTCTCATGGTGCATTCTGTCCAGTCCTTGATGATATATATTTTCTGTGACATGATTGGTGACTTCTACTGACTACAGCATGGATGGAATATAATTTGCATTCAGACTTTTATTGAATTCTTAGGATGTTTCTGTAAATGGGTGATTGTATTTATCTCCCCCTCCATCCAATGAGGTCTGGTCAGAATACATGGGTCACCTCCCCCACTTCCCGCAACACTGTGAATTAGTTTAGGATGTGGTATTAATTGGCTCAAGGTTGTAGAAGACTTAAAAACAACATATTTGGTACTAATCCAATACCACTAGGATTTAGATTTGGATTATCATAATTGTTTTCTATTAGGGAGAGGCAATGTGATTGCTGCAAAATTGAGTTTTTACCCCTTCATCCATTTGAGCAAGGCTGTTAATGATAGGGTGTTTTGGAACTCTTTAGTTCACAGGACTGCTGCAAGTCAGAAGCAACTTGATGGCACATAACATGCATTTTTTATTCTAGGTATTTGCAGCTGGCTTTTGAAAGGTAGGGAGCCTGAAAAGTCATTTATCATAAACTTAAATGAAAATGAAATAACAGTGGGATCTACGTATGACCAATACTACTACTACTAGATGTTGCGTTTCCAGAGCACACCAACAGTGCAATAATTATGTGCAGTGGGCCAAAGGACCCAATGCTCAGCCTTGAAAATCACTGGGTGATCAAGGATCTGGTGGCCACTGCCTCACGCACTTTCTCTGCCTAAAGTATTAGGACACCGGTGACCATAACAAGTGGGGGAAAGGACTATACGCGTTTGCCTTGAGTTGCTTGGGGGAAAGGCAAGTTCAATACGTGTTCACAATGCAGACTTTTTAGCGCGCGTAACAGGCTGCGGACTGCTTCAGTCTTCTTCAAAGCTCTGAACACTTTGTTTCGCTTGATTGTTTTTAAAGCACAACAATGCAAAACCCCTGTCAAGCGGTTGATACACAGCGCCCTCAATAGCAACCTGGGACTCACGCTGACGTCTGAGCAAGCATGGCTTGGCGCGGGCAGCACCCTGTCCCCATGCATGCTTATTCGCTGGGTGAGCCCCATTCAGCTCAGTCGGACTTACTGGCTACTGAACCGCCGCAGGATCCGGCAGCGGAGGTCACCGCGACATGCCGGATCCTCTTCGCTCCTTCCCGACAGGCCGACGACCCTTCCGCTCTAGGCCGCGCCCCTCTATGCCCCCCAAGGGTGGGTGGCTACTCTAGGCTCACTGGCGAACTCTATCGTCCGTGGCGGCCGCTCGCTCTAGCCCTGGCCTCCGGCACACTCTATAGTCGTAACCCGCCCACCCCGCGAGCGAGCGAGCGAGCGAGTCGGGCCCTGACGGGGCCTAGTGTGGAGAATGCTGACGGCCTCGGCGGCTCCGCTTTCCTGAGTCGCTGAGGGGTGGCGCCGTCTCTTTCGATCCCCGTCGGGTGCCACGCGAAGCCGAGACGAAGCCTCTGAGGTAAAAGCGGACGCGCCCGACAGCGACTCAATCAGGGCGCGAGGCGAAGCGGACGCGACCGAATCAACGAGCGCGAGTGGGGAGAGAGAGGAAGGGGGGGGGGGGGGAGGCAGGGTAGGGCGAGCTCCTGGAGGGAGACGCGGCGCTTGGGAGAAGCAGCTGGAGGAGGAGGAGGAGGGCGAGGGCGAGGGCACGCGCGGGCTTGGAAGGGCGCGAGCCAGTGGCGCACTTGGAGGCGGTTGGGGCTCGGCTCGGCTCTGGCGCGTCGTCGTTCCTTGCCTCAGTGCGGCGCCCGGACCTTCGTCCTCGCCCCCAGCCTGTTGCACAAGCACCGGACTGCGTCCCGGCGCGCTGGACTCGCCCACTTCCACCCGCCTCCTTCCCTTCCCTTCCCAGGCTGGCCTGCTGGAGAGGGTGTCCCTCGCAGAGGCTCCCTTCGGCGCCGGCTCCTCAGGGGTCTCCTCCGCGCGTGGATGCCTAACCTCCCTTCCCTGGTCGTTTGGTCAGAAGGCTTCACACAGGGACACGCTCCCGTCTCTCTCTTTCTCTCGTTATTTTCAAAGTGAAATGCCGCTTTTCTTAATGGCGCTGCATGTTTCTCTACTTCCTAAGCCGTTTTTGTATGGTTATATACTACTACTGTATGTTTCTGTGCCTTATCTGTATGTATCATCTACACTTCTGTATGTTTCTATACTTCTTCCTGGAGCGTTTTTATGCCCCCAGTTTGCTTTTTATGGCTTCTTTCTTTTCTTTTTTTAACATGGGTCATTCTTATGCTGCCACTGTAAACGACGAGGAAAACTAATGCAGGAATAAATTTTGCTTTTAATGAGCCACTGGACTGCTGTTTTTATTTGCTGCAGTGGACTGGCATGGGTATTCATTTGGCATTATATTTATGATTTTGTTGTATGGGTTGCTTTCTGGAGAAGGCAGCTCATACAGATCTTCTAAATAAACAATGAAAGCTCAGGCATAAAAATTCAAAATATAATAAATGGCACCTCACCTGAATACTAAAAGAGCCGGAACACAACCAAGTGACTTGCAGTGCTATTCTAAGTAGAGATACACCATTTGAAGCCTATTTGTGTCAGTTAGAATTGAGTTCAGTTGCAGCTAGAGACCATTAAGATTTTTAGGGTATAAGCTTTTGAGAGTCAGAGCTCCCTATCAGAAGGGACTCTGCAAAATTTATATTCCCAAAATCTTGGTGGTCTCTAAGCTGCTACTGAACTTGAATTTAGCTGTTTTGCTGCAAACAAACACAGCTACCCTCTGAAACAATTTTCTTCAGTGGGCTTAGAAAGGTGTAACTGTTTAAAGTTACACTGTTGGCCTGAAGGCTTCACCCTCCTACTTACTCCTTTGTAAGTGAAATGTTTGTTTCCTTAGTGGGCTTTTAACACTTTTTAGGGTATTCTGATGGCTAATTTCTATGGGGAGTCTTTTATACATGATTTTATTTTATTTATTTATATCCATGCCTTTCTACCCAGTGGGCACCCAAAGCGGCTTTCCTCTATTTTATCCTCACAACAGCTGTAAAGTAGGTGAGGTTAGGTGTGTGACTGGCCCAAGGCAACCTAGCACTCTTCCAGAGTGGGGATTAAAACCTGGGTCTTCCAGATCCTAGTCTGACATTTTAACCTCTACATCATCCCAACTCTCCTTTATTTTGCTCTCTGAACTGCCTCAAGCAGGTTTCTGGGTAGGTGCCATTTAAATTTTCTGGATAAATAAAAGTTCAAACAAAAAGCACAGCTCTCTCGTCATTTGGCAGCCCATTCCAAAGGGATGGAGCTGCTGTAGGGAGGGGATGCTTTTGCACAGGCTGTGGCAGTCTTCATCTGTTTTACAGAAGGAACCAAAACAGCCCTGGTGAGATCATAGGATCTGCCTGTGCTGATATGCTGAAATTTAAGGGATGTTTGTATTTCTTATTGCATACCCCAAGGAGAAATTTCTCCAAATCCAGCATTATCCTTAAAAACACGTGTGTTGAACACCTATGTTGTCCTTATCTCTGTGGAGCAACATAATCCAGTCTCTTATGCAACAGCAGGGGAGGAAGCAAACCCAAGTTTGTGGCTGCAAATCTGTTGCTGTAGGAAATCGCTGATGAAATCATCTTTAGTCATCCTGTACTCAAGGATGCCTACAGAATGGTACAAAGTTGAAATTCCCCCTCTCCTCAGCTTTAAGGCCTTCTCTGGCAGTTTGGCCACTGACTTTCCACCTGGTAGGGAGCTGCAGCCCACTGTCTGCAAATGTGTTTTTGTTGTATTGTATTTGTGGGCATGGTTCTGAAATGTTTTACAGACACATGTTACAAAATGTAAAGTATGGCATGGTTCTCTGCATGGGAGTGTGTGATTGTAAGTGCAGAACTGGGAGATCGCGATTTTCTAGACCCATCTAATGCTGAATATGACTGCATGTTGTTTTGAAGGAGACACACTAGGGATGTTGTGATCCGAATTCAAACAAGTGTTTGATAAGGTAATGCTGCTTACATGTACATGTAAAAATACAAAATCCATGCTTGATGCTTTACTTTGACCATAGTTGCTATTTATTCAAATATTTATATATGATACTCCAAATATGTAAGCTTTTCTCTGTTCATTTCATTTTTCATCTATTACCATTATGCCACTTTTCCTTCTTGTTCCTCCTATAAATACACTAGTTGTCTTCCATAACTAAAACAAAGCCTGCACTTGTGAAACTGGATTTAACTTACCTTCATCCCTTACTTCCCTTCCCTTTCTCATTCTTTCCCAGTGTTTGTTGACTACTCTTCCACTGCTGAAAATTTGGTTGTAAACTCCTTGGGGCAGGGACCATCTCTTTTGCTTACATTATTCTGTAAAATCTAGTTATTTATGTGGAATGTTTGGTGCATATGTGTGCCCAAGGCAGTTCACACTACAATAAAACAGCTCATAGCAATTAAACAGTGCCATAATCAAATAGGAAGCACTGCCACTAACCATATAACCTAAAATAACAGGAAAAACATTCTAAAACAGTTCCGTCTATCTGTGTGAATGGTGCTGTTTCAATAAATAAGATTATTAAAATAACTAAGTGCAGAAAAGGGAAGAAGTAGGGAAAAAGAACATGTAAATAATAGAAAGGAGTTTTGTTGCATCTTAGAGAGTAATGAATGTATTATGGCATAAATGTTCAGGAACCAAGTGCCCACTTTTATATGACACTTGAAGTACGTGCTGAAAAAGTGGGCTCTGGTCCATAAAAGTTTATGCCACAATATGTCAGTTTAATTTTTTAGCATACTAGAAGTCTCCTTTTTATCTTTACTGCGACAGACTCATATGGCTGCCCCTCTGGAACATGCAAATAACGATGAGCTCAAATCTAAGATGGTAAATTTTATTGCTATTGAAATGGTTTTACATTTATTTATTTATTTAAATTTATGAATTGCCCAACCCCGCAAGTGGCCTCTGGGCGACTTACAACCTTAAAAACAATTAAAATAAAATTGGTATAAAATTATCACAGTGCACGAATAAACTGACCAATCCAGATGGCGATCTAAGCCCCTTTTGCCAGTGCCAGTGTTGTCTGTGGAGCAGGGCAAGGAAGGGGATGTGGGGGCCATAGGAAGAAAGAGGGTGCCAGTCTTAATCGTTGCCCGGTGGAGCATCTTTGCCTGACTGGCCATGCAGAACTGTGTAAGGTATTAGTAGGTGAAGAGTCAAATAAGGGAAATAAAGATGTAAGGGCTGGGATAATTTTAAATCGTTCCTAAACAAACAGGAGCGATGTATATGTTTAGAAAGGGCATTCCAAACTTGGAGAAAAGCTGAAGCAAAACTTGAGCAGCATAAGGGGAAAAAAGTTTAAAGGGGGGGGAAAGCATAGGCTAGTATATTACAAGAAATGGATGTTGAATGCTGACAGCTGTTTATGAAGTATAGTGTAGCTGACATATAATCACATGGTAAGCTGGACTTGTGGTTGTTAGCAGATCTGTAATAAAATTCTTCTCGCGACTAGTAGGTTATTGTAGACAATCAGTTAACAAAGTGGTTGCCGAGTGGTACTACTTGACCTTTGTGGCTTGGAAAGGGGTGGGGGTGGCCATAAGCCTCCTGTTTTCTAGACTCAGCCCCTTGCTACCCTGAGCATATGTGCGGGCTCAGCCTCTCCAGAAGAGGGGAGAAAGAGGACAAGGCTCAGTATGGGACAGGAGCGGTTTGCCACTTGGGTGCTTGTCTTAGTTGAAGTGTTGCTTGCCACTGGCAAGTGCTGCTTGCCACTGGCAAGCAGGTAAGTTGCAAATTACAATACTTGATCTGAGGCTGAGACAGGTGAAGAAAGATGACCAGGGAAGACCAGAAAACAAAACATAATTATCAAAACAAATTATCAGAGGGTGCATGAGTGTTCAGAAATAGAAGAATGTGATTCTTAGCAATATAAAACAGGAGCAAACAAGAAATTGCTGAGAGAAGAAAGAGAAGAGGCAAAGATAAAACTAAGGTTATCAGCATAATGAAAGCCTAGATGCAGCAGAATTTTACAGAAATGAATAGTTCTGTAGAGCAAAAGCAGTACTTGGACACAGATATCCAAACACAAAATGCGTACATACAGAGTTACCTGTGAAGTATGCATGTATTTATAATTGGCCATCTTCTTCTTACAAATGCATGTAAGTGAGGGTCTGATATTTTCTTCAAGCGTGCTTAATTTTAAAAAAAACTTTGGGGCAGCGTTAGAACAATTGGATACCTTTATAGCCACACCAAAGGCAATCATATTAAATACAGCAGTTCCTTCACCCACAGTGCGCATGTCTGCTGCACTGGTAAATTAATTCCTTTTGGTGTGGCTATAAAGATCAGGAGTCGAATGTAATACTCCCACAGAGTATTTCTGTGCCACAGTATATATTTTGGAATGCCCCCACAATACCTTACATTGCTAACTATGGCTGTGTTCACACACACTAAATAATCCACTTTCAATCCACTTACAGTGCACTTTCCAACTGGATTTTGCCAGTTCACACAGTAAAATCCAGTTGGAAAGTGCACTGAAAGTGGATTGAAAGTGGATTATTTAGTATGTGTGAACACAGCCTATGATGCAGATTCTTCATATAGTGTGTATGGGGTATTAGATTGGGACCACTGAAGAAGGGCTTTGTGGCTGACACACATCTGATCCAATTTAATTGGTTTATTGGTTCCAGTGCTGCTAAGAGTGTACTGCATTGCTTGCAATGTGTACTGCAAAATGTGCTACTAAGGGTATACTGCACTGTTTGTAATGTGTGTACTGCACAGCGTGTGACCTGTATGGCCTAAAGGCCTATTTTGTTTTTACTGAACTATTTAAGTGCGCTGTAATATTAAAGATCTATTTTATTTAATCTTTTTAATGTATGTTTGTAACCTTTTAGGTACCCAGTTCCATTTTGGGGGTTGGTTTTTTGCCATTTCTTTTATGTTGCTCATCATTAGAACATTTCCATCTACCCGTACACTTAAGCCAGGGCTGTAAACAATATTACACATTTCCATGTGGCAGCATGACATTTTTACATGACCAGGCACCTGGGATTTTTTCAGCCTTGATTGGAGATTGGATAACAGTCAGTAAAAGTTTAACTGTTCTTCAAAATGTTCCAAGTACTGTAGAAACAGAAAGCTCCTTTTTTGTAGAAGCCTAAGCTTCTTTGGCTAGTTGAAGGTATGATGATTGTCTGTTTCCAGGGTTCTCATGCCATGAAAACTTTGGCTTGAGTTAAATGTTTGTGTGTCAAAAGTTGAAGTTGAGATGTGTTTTTCAAGTTGACTCCAGAATTCCCTCAGCATCTGAAGTGATTAACTGGAATAGTTACTCTCCTACAGTATAGTCCTTAACAAAATACCAGAGGACTGGCAACCATATAAATGTTAATAGAAATGCTCTCTTGACATATAAGAATTATTAAAATGTGTTGTCTATTTTTCTTATTCTTAAAGATAAATATGATAATTCTGTATTACCTTTCTAGGGTTAACTTGAAGAAAAGAGGCTGCTCACAAGTATTGGTAAAAATGCAGAAAAATACCAAATTGTCTAAATGAGATTATACTGCTGAGCAATGCTCCCTCTAAGCCGTGAAGTCTTGTGAGCAAAAATTCTACTTTGTGAGCTGCTGGCATTAAAGTTGTGAGTGAGTGATTTGGCTACTGCATAAATCAGTTTACTCTGGAGCCATCCTAACTGAGCAAAGACAAAAATCTGTGAGCCGGAGGCTAAAAAGTTAGCTCACACTGACTCAGCTTAGAGGGAATCCTGCTGCTGAGCTTAGGGCTGCCAGCCTCCAGATGGGGCCTGGGAATCTCCCGCTTTTACAACTGATCTCCAGCTGAGAGAGATCAGCTCCCCTGGAGAAAATGGCTGCTTTGAAGGGTGGACTCTATGGCATTGTACCATGCTGAGGCCACTCCCCTCTCCAAACCCCACCTTCTCCTGGCTCCACCCCCAAAGTCCCCAGGTATTTTCCAACCCGGACTTGGCAACCCTAGCTGAGCTGTTGATATTCCAGAGGACACAATTGAAACAGAGCAGTTAAAATTACAAAAATTAAGCATGTGAGGAGTCAGTGGTGCATATTTTGCATTATATACCCAAACAACATAATTCAAAGAGGGCACCATATATCAACTGAGAAGATCAGTAAACAGCTATTGGTTTATGAAACTGTGTTTAGTAGATTATAATAACTGAATATTTATCTTGCTAGTTAAGCCAATGGTTAGCAATTAAATGATTGGTTATGATTTTTATCCTTTGAAAGAATTGTGTTTAGATATTTGATAAAACTTGTTTACTGTTGGGGATGAATATCTGTTATTTTGCATTGTTCAGCAATTTTAATACAAAAATGAAGAAGTATGGTAGTGCACAGTAAATGATATCGGTTTTGGTCATCTGTTAAGTAGTTAGGTTTCAACAGACAGATGATTAATTGTGACATACCTGTTTTTTCGTTGTGCCTCCTTTCTTATTTAGTTAAAGAAACTTGAAGTATATTTCAAAGATAAACACAGAATTTACCAGATAATATTGGGGCAATAAGACTTGTCAGAGAATTTGGAAGCTGGTGTAATTTGGGAAACAAGCATGCATACTATATGCAAAATAGCTGAATTATATATTTCATTGTGCTCTGTTTTTATGGTAAAGGAGTATGATGTTTTCTAGTCATACAGAGCTCTTATCTGAGGGTATTAATTTTCATAAATTCTGTTATGTATTCCTTGCACATATAAAACAACTCCTTTGTGCCAGAACAGATATGTTTGGTGACTGGTGCGTAAAAAAGGTCTATCTTTTTTATCAGTTAAGGAAGGGCATTTGCTTTTTGTGTATCTGCTTTGCTTTCTCCAGAGGGTGTCCACATTAGCTTGTTGCAGTCTAAACAACAGAGTCTGGTGCCACTTTGAAAGACTAAATTGATAATGGCATAAACTTTTGTGAGTCTAGTTCCAGCTACTCCAAGGAAGGGCCCTATAAATTTAAAGGACCCACTCATGAAAAAAACATCTAGAATTGGGAAAAAATCTAGCATTGAGGGGTATGTGTGAGAAACAGGCTTTTTGTAACATTGTCATTTTATTTTTATTTTTCCGTTTCACCTAAGACCACTAAATTTTTCTTTCCTCTAAATACCTGCTGAGGAGAAAGAACATGGTGTGTGAACACTTGTACTTGCTTTTGTGAACACCAACAGAAGTGTGAATGTTGCATGTTCATGTAAACCTTATTCTGACTTGATTTTTTAAATATAAAACAAATACAGTTTGAGTATTTGTAAATACCGTTGTCATAAACTCACTTTGAAACAGAAAAATTACATGATTAGCTGTGATTATGTTATCTTCCCACACTTTGAATCTGACCTTTATGTCTTGTCTCTAGAGGAAGGTCATGTTGGTGACTCCCTCGGACGGAAGGGATCTTTCTAGACCTTGATTTTAAGTTGTGAAAAACAGGAAAATATTCGGATGGCTGCAGACTATGAAGTAGCCAGTTAGCTGACTTCAGCAAGTCCTGCAGTTTCTTCATCAAACTATGGTTTAGTGTTGCATCTGAACTAAACTTTTTTTTATGAAAACAACAACAAATCTGTGTGACATGTGTTGCATGGTTATTTTGATTAAGGATGAAAGGACTGAATAAGCACTTTAGTCTTTTCCATTATGTTGGCTTTTATACTGTGAGCATATCTTAGGTTTCAGGACTGAGGTCCTGTGGTTGATCTCAGCAGGGAAAAATCAATGACTCATATTTCCATTGAGAGAAATATAACTTCCAGTTTCTCAGCAACGGTCCTTGCAACTGTTTCAGATGTTGTGTAACAACATGTTCAGAACTAGCTGATCATCTTTTAATGCCTTGAAGGTATTTTTATTGGCACTCTTTGAGTCCTGACAATGCTGCTATTGACGAGGAAGTCTGTAATAGTGCTTCAGGTACAATAAAATACATTACTGTGCCACGGATCTTGACAAATTTTCTTTGGATCTGGGAGCCAGCCCAAAATTAGGAACCAGATATATTTTTCATCATGAGGGTTTTTGTATTTTAATGACCACATTTGCTAGTTACTACTAACACAAAATGTAATCCTAACTTCTAGTCAGTTTCTCGTACTTTTATCAATACTAAGACTGTGCACCCCATTGTAAGCCGCCCTGAGCCCATTCGCAGGGAGGGCGGGGTAGAAGTACAAATAAATAAATAAATAAAAGTGTGGCAGCATATAAATAAATATGGGAGTGACCATGGTTGATATCACTACAATAAAAAGCTAATTGCTAACTCTAATACAACTTCTTCTCCCCAGTTTCTCATAATCTCATTATTGTTTTTTAAAGAACTCCATTTAATTGAATATTGGAGCTAAACTAGTGGGCAGCTGATTAAGAAATGGATTTATCTGCCCCTCCACCCCATTAAATGGTGTAAAGGAAAGTCTGCACATAAACAAACAATGACAAGATCTTCAATCACAATTATTTTTATTTCAGGCTCTGAAGGAAAACAAAGACCTCAGCCTCTTTCCCCCTTCATTTTCCCTCTGCAGGAAAAGATCTGTTTGGGAGGGGCAGAGGAGAAGGATCATATCCTGTTAGGTTATTTATGTCAGACAGTAAAACATATTTTGATGCAAGGTAATAAATCAGCTTTGTAATTCCACTGAGGATTGCTGAGAGGCTGCAGTGAAATCCTAGTTGAAAATACTAGGCACCACAATGAGATTGTTAGGCTGGTACCTGGGATTTGTCAAGCCCTGCTGCTACATGTTGTAGATTCAGAAAGTTCTTTGAAGCAGACCGAAGTGCAAAGATGTCAAGTTGTCAACTTCTTCCTGCTGCCCCCCCCCCCCCGGGAAAAGATCTATTTGAGTGGAGCAAGAAAAAGATCCTATCCTGTTAAATCCCCAAGATAAGCAGAAGAGAAATGAGATAAAATGGGTCCTGTTGGTTTCAGCTGGGCCAAAGTATACATATTGACAGCTGCCAGGAAGGGATTTTTGTTATAATTGGGTGGCAGGCATTACTAGAGGTAGAATTTCCATTAGGCCTAGAAACGTATCCTGTCCCTTTAATAGAGGCTTAGTATGTGGGAGTGGGCAGCTAATGCTTTTCATGGCATGGGAAGTAATATCACCTAGTAAATAATATCCCACTAAGCTTCTATTAAAGAAGACAGGATTTTTTTCTCCAGGTAGTTGGGAACCTTAACTGGATACAATAAAGAACAATACTTGCTGGCAAGACACTAATTAGAACACATTATTATGTCTTCTGACTCTCCTTGGAAAACATCAGTATAGAATGGCCTTTTGGTTAAGATGTGAAATTCTCTGTGACGTGCATTTTGCTTTATTTTTGGTTTCTTGTAGGCTGATTATGGAAGAAGTGCACAAAACCAGCAGTAGCAATTCAGCAACACCCCCACAAACACCATCTTTACAAGGTACCACTCTACAAGCAGCTCAGCTTTCTCGTGTTTCTCAACAGGTAAAGAAAGCTACACAGGCCAGAGCTTCTGAGGAATATTTTAAGTAGGTTAATTGCAGTTTTCCTGTGCAAGGTTGCTTTTTAATCAGTGCATCAAGTGTGTTTATGTAATTACAAGGGATTTTTATTTAAATTTGGTCTTTGTGAATGGAATTAAAAATGCATCCAGATACACTAGATACTGGCATATCCCATAAAATCCAAACACATGTTCTCTGTTGGTTTTAGATCATCTTCAAAAATAATCAAGGCAGCTCAGCTCAATAATGTAATGGGAGGATTATTTTGAAAATATTGCTGAAGCCCCTCTGTGGTATTTAACTTAAACGTTGTCAAATCAGAGTATTTTTAAGTAGCTGTCTTATAACCATGGAAGCAGAACAACTATGCGAAAGCTTTAAAAATGATGCTTAGCCTGCTGTCCAGTTATTTAGAAGTTTCTGCTTCTGGCAAAGAAACCTGAAGCAAAACAAAGACTCCAGTCCTCTAAGCACTGATGCTCTGCAGTAGCAAAGTAGCAAAGCATCAGTGCTTAGAGGACTGGAGTCTTTGTTTTGCTTCAGGTTTCTTTGCCAGAAGCAGAAACTGTTGAAACAAATAGTCACTGTAGTTGGTAGATCACTCCTTGAAATGTGTATCTTTAGATCCCAATACAGACTTTAGAAACTTCAGATCCTAATAGTGGCATCTTGGTTTTCCTGTATTTTTTCTAAGAAGTTTCTGTGTGTTTTTGCGTAGGTTTTTGTTTTGTTTCTCAAGAGTGGTACTCAACTGCCCTTTTAGATTTGGCAGATGAAGCTTAACGGTCCCAAAGGTCACGATTGGTTTGACCGCCAGAGATAATCCTTGAGGTCATCTTGTGTAGACTCTTGTACAATGCATACAGCAGTTAACTTCCCTCAAGCCCCAAAATTATGTGTGTTAAAACTGAACCGCTTTTAAAAGTGATGCTCAGTCTGAGCTGTCTGACCTGTGGAAATACCATAGAACCGTTCTGCAATCCACGCCTCATAGTATCTTATCTGTCAGCACTTGTTTTATTTATCTGCATGGCATGTTTCGTGATTTGGTTAAAAAGCTGTTGATTTATTTCAGATGTCTCTTAGAGGTTCAGCTCCAGTAACAGTGGTACAACTTCCTGGGGATCAGGTCCAGGGAGTAATTCATACAGTTCAGAGCTCCTCTGTAATTCACTCCCCGCAAGCACAATCAACGCAGGTAACTATTAACTGTCTTTGGAAGCTTTATTGTTAGCGCCGACTGAATTCTGCCTCAGTGCATTTTAGCCGGCTTGGCACTGCAAGTGAAATGATGATACTTTTTTTTGAAAGGTAGGGGAGAGAAATGGAAACTTAGGTTAGCACAAACTCTATAAGTTGTTTGGGATCTGTTTTTGTGATTAAAATATTTAGTATCATATTAGGAGCTGTACAGATTGAAAACAAAAACAAGTCCCTGCCAGTGGTTTACATGTTTAACAAAACAGGACACAAAAGGATAAGGAATAGTTAATATGTAATCAAATACATTTTCATATAGTTAGATTAAAAGATAATCTGAATCACTTATTCATGTGTTACTTGGTAAGTGCAGTAACAAATGGATAACTTGAATCTGTGAAATACCAAGCAGCAGTCTATCGCTTCAAAATGGGAGCATGGCCTGTGATGACTAATGCTAGTTCATGGAAAGCTAATGATGCAAAATCATCTGGATTTAGCTGTTGTTTTTGTTCATCTTCTGAGGAAGTGGGCGTGCCTGACAGATCTCTACAGGCAACATAAAACGTTCTCGCCCTTCAGTGGGATCATGCCCTGCACAAGTGCAAACAATCCCCGAGCCTGCTTTGCTATTCCTACGACAGCGGGCCAGTGAGGCTCTCCTAGCTTAGGTCAGCAGTTTGTGTAAAAGAAGGTAGCTCAGATGAGAAATCCTGCATTTGTCACATCTCCTATATTGGTGGTATCTTTTGTACAAGTGTGACAGTAGCTTCTTGGGCAAGAGAGGGAAAAGGCTATGCATGACCTTTTGCACTGAACTCTATATTTAGTAATTGCTGTAAAACCACAGCTTTATATCCGTCCGTTATGGTGACAGAGGAAAAATATAACAAGGAAGTCTCTGTTTGTGTGTGGATGTAGCTGAAGGGCATTTAGCAGCATCCCGTTTATTCTCCTAATGGAAGTATTCAACATTAGACTAAAAATTTCCTGAAATAATTGCCCTGTGACACACCAGTGTATTTCCTGTGGCAAAGTATCACTTCCGGTGCCACCACCAGTATAATGAATCTAATAGAGTGCATGTTCAGAATCAAAATCTAAACTCCCAACCTGTGAAAAATTCTTAGATATGTTGGGGAACCTGACATCTTGAGGAGTAAGAAATTGAACTTCAGGCTCCAGTATTTTGTGCTGAGAGTAGGCTTAGGTAGTTCAAACCTTGGGAGAGTTCAAACATGTCAGATACTCTTTATTATTGTACCATATCAGAAGCAGCACGAGTCCCTGTAACTCCAAAGCTGCTGGATAGACTATGGTGCTCAGGTAAAGTATACTCATGTCTGCTCCTGCTATTCCCAGGGAACTAGTTTTCAAGGAGTTAGGTGCAACTGCTTCTCCTGTTTTAGATGGAGACTGGGTATGTGTGTGAGAGAAAATTTGCATGAGAGAGATTTATGCATGCCTGTATACAGGGCATTTTTTGTAGAAAAAGCCCAGCAGGAATTCATTAGCATAATAGGCCACACCCAACAGCAGAAACGCAGTAGCATATTAGGCCACACCCCTGACAGCGCAGCTCTCTCCCAGGATTGGCTTCCCCAGGTGCCCCGTGGTTTGTGGGGCGCATGGGGAACCCAAGGGAAGGAAGGCAGTTTCTGGATTGGTTTCCCCAGGCGCCCCACAGCTGCGGGGCACCTGGGGAACCCGAGGAGGGGGAGGCAGTTTAAACTGCCTTCCCTCTCTGGATCAGCTTGGCTTCCCCAGACGCCCCATGGGGGCTGTAGGCATGGCCAGCTCAGAAGCCAACTGGAACGCCGTTCCTGTGCATTCCTTTTTTTTTTTTAAAGATTTTATTGATTTTATCTATTTTCTACCATTACACGCTACTCACTATGCTAAATTTACCTTATACAGAGAACACTATGTAAAATGTTTACTTATATCAGGTTACAAAAATTATAGAGCATTTAATAGAACCATGGTTAACACCAAATTACTTTGTTACTGTTTCCAATCAAAAAGCTATTTGGCAAGTATGCATAACCTTGAAGAAAACACTTAATAATACATCTTATAAATCATATTAGTGCATATGCTTAATATAACGGTTTAAAAATCATTTCTTCTTTTGTCCTCTTCTTGTCTTTCTAGTCTCAACTTGTACTTTTGGAGCTGCTGCTCCTTTTTCTGAGTCTGATATCTCTTCTTCGCTCTTAGAGCTATCAAAACCATACATGCTTTCTTGCGAGGCCAGTGAGTCATCTGAGTCTCTCTCTGCTTTTTTTTCTTTGCCTTTTTCAAGGAATCTTTTCGCTTGATCAACAGAGTCAATCTTATATTTCTTGTCTTTAATGCTGAAGCTTAGTCCCTCTGGAGTATTCCAACGATATATAATTGACTCAGACTGAAGCCATGTCGTTAACTTCCTGTAGGCTTTTCTTCTTTTCCGTATTTCAAATGGTATGTCCTTCAAAACTTTAACCTCTTCTTCTTGTATCTTCAGAACCGCTTTATTTGTGGCTTTTAACACCACATCTCTTGTAGATTTTTTGGAGAACCTTATCATGATTTCACCAGGCAGGCTTTTCTTTTTAATGTACTCTGGATAGGTCCTGTAGACCATATCCATGTCGCTTTTTATTTCTTCTGCTTTCAAGCCTGTTAATGGCTCCAATGCTTCACTTATCAGTTTTTTAAGGTCTTCTCCTTTTTTTTCTGTTACGTTCTGAAGTCGTAGGAAGAAATTTGAACGTTCCATCTGCAATTTCAAAAGTGAATCATGATGAAGAGCCTTTTCTTTTTCTGCTTTTTGTAGCCTTGAGTCCTGATTTTTTACTGACGTTTTGACCTCCATAAGGTCCCGCTGCAGCTTCTCCGTAGTTTTATTTGACTCCTTCAACTCCAGCTGCATTTTAGCCATCTTCGTGTTGAGAGACGTCATTTAATCCACTAGAGGTCGCAATAACGAGGAGAACACAGCGCTCATCTCTGGTATCAACCTTTGAACTCGGGGCTGTACTTCCTAGTTTTGGGGAAGGTTTCGGTTTCCCCGCCATTGTTGAGACACGCTATTGTTTACAGTTAGATAAGGTGGACAAAAGAAGCGATTTTCTTAACGGCACTCGTATCATTTTGAATGATTGATCTTCAAGTACGCGATACCGCCATCTAGCAATTCATACAAGCTTTTCTTCCTTCAGTAACGCCGTGAAAAAGAGCCTCGTAAGTTCGCCGATAATGGAAGGGGGGGGGGGGTTTCACTCCACCCGCCGCGTTCCCCGCTAAGTTCTGCTTATTTCTACTTCGAGACTCACATTTTCACCTTGCGTATCAGGGAGCTTATGCTTCATCACTTCGTATTCTCTGCTGCCTCACGGATTGCGCTACAGCCATTGCGGCTTCCACGATGGGGGAACCTATGGGGGTGATGAGGGGGACCTCGATCCCACGGTCGCCACCGCAGGGAGAGATCCCCTCTCGTGCCACCCCAGGCAGAGCCCCCTCACTGGGGGTTCTGGGGGCTCGGCACCAGTCCAGAGCCCCTTCTTCCCATTGGGCACGGATCGCTTCCCCCGCTGGTGCGGTGGGAAGCGTCCGCCATTAATCGCAAGTCTTCCGGAAGTCCCCCGTTCCTGTGCATTCCTGCCCCAAAATAGCCCTGCCTATATATATAAAGAGGGGCTGTGGTGGCTCAGAGGTTAAGACGCTGAGTTGAAGACTGGAAGGTAGGTAGCTCAGCAGTTCAAGACCCTAGTGCTGCATGATGGAGTGAGCTCCCGTCTCTGGCCCTAGCTTCTGCCAACCTAGCAGTTCGAAAGCAAGAAATTGCAAGTAGATAAAGGTAACAGTGTTCTGTGTGCCTCGGTGTTTAGTCATGCAGGCCACATGATCATGGAGAAGTCTTTGGACAGCGCTGGCTCTTCGGCTTGGAAACAGATGAGCACCCCCCCCTAGAGTCGGATTTGATTGGCTTTTGAGCAAGGAAAACCTTTACCTTTACCTTTTTATATATAAAGAGGTATACACAGTATGTATGTTGTCGTAAATCTTGGGGATGGTCCAGTGGCTAATTGAAACCCGACAATGTGGACTGTACACTGGAAGAGATGTTCACACTTGCAGTGGAAGATCATAGAGGAAGTCCAAATGCATGAGATCCAAAAGTTCCTAGTTCTCCAGCCAAGTGTTTTGCCTTTACTCATGTCAAGGTGACATGTGCAAACTGATAATCACCAGTTGTGAATCTGTTTGTCTGTCTACCGTATGTGGTGCGCTAGATGAGTCCTTGAATTGTAGTTACTTGATTTGTTTTGTTTCTGCTGTGCTTAAGGTTGCCTTTCTAAGGCTCTATGAGAGGACCAGAACACAGCCACAGAAGGGATTCCCACAAAAGGGATTCCCAGCATGCCCATACAGTTACAGTACCATGCTGTACTGTACTGTTGGTAGGTGGGTAGTATAATGGAGGTTGACTGGGGTTGCTGACCAATCAAGTGACTGGTGATCGGACAGCAGCTGCCCAGTTTATGTTGTTTTTGTTCTCTGACCCTCATGTCTTAATCTTGAGGAAGAGAGAATTGGGTTCTGTTGAGCATTCTGTAAGAAGAGTCCGGTTGCATTGAAAGGGAGCTGATGTAAGGGAATGAGAATAATGGAAAGCTTTTCTTTCTCCTTGGGGGCATAAAGGTGATAATTAATTGAGAGGAAGAAAGATTCTGGTGGGAATCTAGAAGGGCAATGAACTTACAAAAAAAGAGAATATTTGTACCAGTGTGGTGTGGTGGTGAAGTGTGGCAGACTGTAATCTGGAAAAGCGAGTTGGATTCCCCACTCCTCTACATGCGGCCTGCTGGGTGACCTTGAGCAAGTCACAGTTCTCTCAGAGTTCTCTCAGCCCCACCCACTTCACAAGATGCCTATTGTGGGGAGAGGAAGGGAAGGCAATTGTAAGCGGCTTTGAGACTCCTTAAGGTAGAGAAAAGTGGGGTACAAAAACCAACTTTTCTTCTTCCACTTGTGGAGCAGAGGAGCGCTAACCATAGTTTGCTGTTATGTCTAATGTGCAGTTTGCACTCTCCCTGCAAAAAATTCTAAACCGGAGTTTATTCCTAGTTTGAAGCCTTGATTTGAAAGGGAAGTGCAAACAGTAATTTGCTGATTTGGACATAATGTCAAGCCATGGTTTGCCACTGATGTCTCTAGTTGAACCACCATGTGCAGGGGGTGAGGGAATATGCTAGTCCAGAGATCCTCAAGGCTTATTCATTAAAGTCAAACTTTAGTTCATCCTTACATCTGAGTGAAATGTACCAGCATATTTTGTTGGAACAAGTAGATACCTTGGTGTCTATTTTTAGAAAGCAAATATATCTAACTAGTAGTGTTTGGGTACTTAAACAATGTAATGCCTCTATATATTGTGTGTGTCTGTGTATAAGATCTTTAAGTGGTTATTTTGTTTGTGATGTAGAGAACCCGACTCCTGTTATTTCTGTAAGATGTAAATAGTGCAGCCTCTGGGCGAAAGACAATTTAGAAACTTAGGACTACCTTTGTATAGTGACAGCGGCACTCTTTTTTTTCTTACTTGAATAGCGTACTTTCCCACAAACTGTGTGTTCCCTGTAGATCTTATGTTGCTACTTCTCAGTTCACTATAAATAAAAGAGCTTTGTTAATGTGTATTTCTTGGAGAACACCAGAAAATTTATGAGTGTTTGCCAAATTGCTGAGGACGCACATACAGTAAAAAAAAACCTTGAGTCCTTGAAAAGATTGAAGACTTTTCCCTTTATATTCTTCCTCCATATTATTTTGCTTTATCTAAAGGTTTATGTGTTTCTGAGAGAGACAGACAGACAGACAGACGGACTTTGCAGAATTAGAGATTAGTTTTAGTTAAATCAGTACTTTTTTTATTTTCACACATTCACTGCAGTTCTTCCTCCTTCACAGCCAGTTGAAAGCAGAAGACTGTTAAACATGCTGTAGCCCTGTTAATGCTGACACTGTTTCCACTGTGGGTACAAATGTCATCTTCTTAACATGCCTGAAAACTTTGGCTGTCTTTTCCTGCATTCAGAGCATAGTGTTTCTAGTTCATATGTATTTTTCAGTATTTTTTTTCCATTTCACAGTGTAATGGGTTAGGACTCTGATCTCTGTATAATGGGATCAGGTTTAAAACTCCAATAATAATAATGAATGTACTTAGCGTGTTCTTCATTCAAAGAAACTTGTCTAGGGGTAAACCTGTTTGCAAGTTTTTAAAGACCTCCTGTTGTTTTTTAAAAATCAAATTGCATTTACCTAAAAGCTGCATCTCGCTGGCTCATTTGCTATTATACAATATGACACAGTGTATGTCCTTCAGGTGTCTTTGTCGGAGAGCGAGGATTCACAAGATTCCTCCGATAGCATAGGCTCTTCACAGAAAGCCAGAGGGATCCTTGCACGCCGTCCATCTTACAGGTCAGTGCTTTATACAAAAGTAATATTCAGATATTAACTTCGACACAGGCTTTATGGGAAATTTAGGTTTGGGGTTTCATGCAGCAGCCTGATTTTGAAACACACCTGCAACAAATATCTCTCTCAAAAAAAATGGGAATCTTTGAAACACAGGTACTTGGGTTATACCTTCAGAAGACCTATTGATAGCTGTAATTTTTAGCTCTATATTAGGCCAGCTGTTTTAAGAAAGGATAACCCTAGATCAAAAGCCATAAAGTATTGCTGCTTACCTTTCTTAGTGGATTTTGGTTCTCTCTTCATAGTACTTTCTTTCAGTTTTAATTCCACAGTTTGAAAATAAAAAAATAAGGCTCAGAAATACACCACAAAGTAGATATCGTATTACTTTTTTCCTGAAGATTTCCTGCAAAATGTGCCTGAAATCCTTTGTGTACTAATACTATTTTTAACAGAAAAATCTTGAACGATCTTTCTTCTGAAGACACACGGGATAGAAAAGGAGATGAAGCACATCCTGGTGTCTCTACTATCACATCAATGTCTGTTCCTACACCTGTTTACCAAACTAGCGCCGGACAATACAGTACGTACTATTAATAATAATAATCTGCACTGGATTAACTGAAATGTAATTTAAGGTTAATTTAATATTAATGTTAATAATTATTTGGATTCAAAGGTGCTCTTTCATTCATGGAGGACTCTTCCATTCCGGGAAGGAGTTGTTTTGTGAATGGACGATTCCTCTGTCAACCAACCTGCAACTCAGTACTCGGTCCAGTGCTTTTTAACTTGTTTATTAATGATTTGGAGTTGGGAGTAAGCAGTGAAGTGGCTAAATTTGCAGATGACACAAAGTTGTTCAGGGTAGTGAGAACCAGGGAGGATTGTGAGGCACTCCAAAGGGGTCTGTCAAGGATAAGCGAGTGGGCATCAACGTGGCAAATGGGGTTCAATGTGGCCAAGTGCAAAGTGATGCACATTGGAGCCAAAAATCCTAACTATAAATACACGTTGATGGGGTCCGAACTTGCGGAAACGGACCAAGAGAGAGATCTTGGAGTCGTAGTAGATAACTCAATGAAAATGTCGAGACAGTGTGCGACTGTAATGAAAAAGGCCAACGCTGTGCTTGGGGTTATTAGGAAGGGAACTGAAAACAAATCAGCTGGTATCATAATGCCCCTGTATACATTGATGGTGTGACCTCATTTGGAGTACTGTGTACAGTTCTGGTCGCCACACCTCAAAAAGATATTATAGTGTTGGAAAAAGTGCAGAAAAGGGCAACTAGAATGATAACATGGTTGGAGCACTTTCCCTATGAAGAAAGGTTGAAGCGCTTGGGGCTCTTTAGCTTGGAGAAACAATGGCTGAGGGGTGACATGATCGAGGTTTATAAGATTATGCATGGGATAGAGCAGGTAGAGAAAGAAGTCCTTTTCTCCCTTTCTCACAATACAAGAACTCGTGGGCACTCCATGAAATTGCTCAGCAGTTGGGTTAGAACAGATAAAAGGAAGTACTTCTTCACCCAAAGAGTGATTAACACGTGGAATTCACTGCCACAGGAGGTGGTGGTGGCCACAAGCATGGAAGGCTTCAAGAGGGAATTAGATAAACATATGTTAAAACTGTTTTAAAAAATAAAAATAAATAAAAAGAGGGAATTAGATAAACATATGGAGCAGAGGTCCATCAGTGGCTATTAGCCACAAAGTATAGATAGGAACTCTCAATCTGGGGCAAGTGATGCTCTGTATTCTTGGTGTTGGGGGGCGGCAACAGTGGGAGGGCTTCTAGTGTCCTGGCCCCACTGCTGGACCTCCTGAGGGCTCCTGGTGTTTTTGGCCACTGTGTGACAGACTGTTGGCCTGGATGGGCCACTGGCCTGATCCAACACTGGCTTCTGTTATGTTCTTATGAAGATGTGAGGTGCATGAAGTTAATTGCTCACAGGCAAGCAAATGTATTTGGTGAAAGATTTCTGTGGCAACTGCACCAAAGAGAAGGATATATTAGCTGTTGCAGACGTTTGGCTATTATCAGTGTCTTCTCTGGTTCATTTTCATGATTAATGTCTTTTCCGTTGCATTTTTGTTTTAATTCTTAAGTTGCCATTGCACCAAATGGACCACTACAGCTGAGCAGTCCTGTTGCAGAAAGTGTGCAGGGTTTGCAGACATTTACAAATGCTGGTGGAACGCCACTATTACAGTATGTGCAGACATCTGATGGTCAACAGATACTTGTACCCAGTAACCAGGTAGTAGTGCAGAGTAAGTACTGCCTTTGAAATTTTTGGAATTGTTGGCTTCTTCCACCTGCTTAGGATAGTTCTACTAACTGATTCTCACTATACTTGTAGAACCTGGGTGCCCTTTCTCAAGAATAAAAATAATTTTTCATAATAGAAAAGTTTCACATCGAATTCTGTTCCATTTCAGTCTTATTCTACAGCTGTATCTAGCCAGCTCTATGTTTACGCTCATGTTTATTTATCAGAACCCCTTGCATTTAATTCAAACTTTTTTATTCCATCAGCACTAATCCAGAGATTCAGATGAGTGTTAGCAATGTAGATCTTAAAGTTAAAGCACAATTCTGATACGAAATATTATCAAAGTCTACTCTTATCTTTTCAGTTACTTCAGTCATGGGCATAGAATCAGTACAGCATTGCTGCGCTCTTTTCCTGTCAAGGTCACAGCATGTATCAACTGCTGGGGGGAGATGTGACCCTGTTTGATAAGCAGATTAGGCAGAGATTGATGGATTCCCCAGCTGAAACTGGAAACTAAAGGGTGCACAGGTGTGGATTAGTCCTTGAACTTACTGGAAAGTTCCCAATGGTCCACTGCCCTAGGAGGCCAGAGGAAGCCAAGAACAGGCTGAGCCAAGTGGCCCCTGTGGTGCCAGCCGTGCTGCAGTGACTATGCCAATGGGTATAGGATGGGTCTACACCTGTTATTGTTGCCAGAGCCCAGGTCCAAGCCAAGTGGTTCCTGCAGCACTGAGCCACTTGGGTCAGCTTTCTTCAGACTTGTTTTAACATTTTAGTCTGCCCTGGGGACATGTGGTAACTCTAGGATTTTTTCTCTCTCTCACCACCCTTGTTTACACACTCTGCATCCAAATTGTACCCCAAACTTCAGAGTTGTCTTTCGTTGATGGTGGCCAAGTCAGTAAGTATGACCACCAGTGCCTCTTCCTAAGGAACAACATTTTGTCCCATTTTGTTGTTTGTGTTTGAGCTACAATGGAACAGAAAGTTTTCTGGTACACTACCAACTTTGGCAGTCACCGTCTGCTCATGCCTTAAGTGCAAAAGGTCTGTATGTCTTTAAAATACTCAAAACCATTCGTTTTTTTCCCCCTTGCTGCTTCCGGGTCATTAAGAGGCACATGCTCTTTTCTGTATTCATACGCCCTCTGCAGTTGGTTGGGTGCATTGCATTTTGAACTTGCGTATATGTATATAAGTGTGAAAAATAAAGTGAGTGCTGGTGTTTAAATTCTTTCCTTTGTAATGATTCTTTCCTTTGGTTCTTTGACAGCTGCTTCAGGAGATATGCAGACGTACCAGATACGCAGTTCAGCAACCACCGCTTCCCTCCCACAAACTGTTGTGATGACAACTCCGGCCTCCTTGACATCTCAGTCAACCAAGACAGATGATCCACAGTTGAAAAGAGAAATACGGCTAATGAAGAACAGGTATTTCGTTTCCCAGTTACTATTAGGCATTTTTCCTGATGCTGCTTTGAAAATCATTCTCTGGTACGAATATGTGTTACTCAGGTATTGGCTTCATATTGTCTTTTTTATCCCCCCCTAAAAGAATATTCACTATTGCTTTCCCTCAAAAAACATGTTTACTTCCATTAAGTTTTTTCTCATTTGACTTGGTTGCCAGCATTTTGTTTAAGGGAGTTTTTGAACAACAAGGAGTGGAAGAGATGATTTTACAAAGGCAAATATATTTGTAATACCAGGAAAAAAAATATTAAATCACGAGGTCTCTGGAAGACACAGCCAAATCGATGCATCCCTTTCCCTCAAACTTTGTGTGTGCGCACGAATAATAACATAAGAAGAGCCCTGCTGGATCAGACTAGTGTTTAGCATCCTGTTTCACACAGCAGCCAGCCAGTTACTGTGGAGGGCAAACAAGGCGTCGAAGCCAAGGCCCTGCCTTGCTGCTGTCTCCCTGCACTGGTATTCAGAGGTTTGCTGCCTCTGGATATACTGGCTTCCTTCGGTCACCATAGCTAGTAGCCATTGATGGATCTCTCCTTGATCAATCTGTTTAAACCCCTTTTAAAGCCATCTATGCTTTTGGTCATCACAACCTCAGTTGGCAGTGAATTCCACAGTTGAATTACTCACTGAGTAAACAAGTATTTCTGTCTGTTTGTCTGTACCTATTGTCAGTCAACTTTGTTGGGTGCTTCTAAGTTTTAGTATTGTGGGAGGAGACAAAGCTCCATCATAGTTGTTCTGTGCAGTCCCACGTGGGTACTGCACAGGCCGGCCAGCCAGCCACCAGAAGATTAGTTAGCTTAGCAACAGAGCCAGAGGGGCCCCTCCCAGTCAGAGATCTCTCCTTTCTCTCTTTGCTGCTGCTGTGAGGGGATCTTTTCTTGTTAGCTCAACTTTGCTTTGTAAAAATGTCTTCAGTAAAAAAAAAACAAAAACACGTTCAATGAAGATGACCCAGACAGACGAACATTCTGTCTGCCTTCTGTGCCCCGCCTTCTGTGCCTCAGGGAGAGTCACAAAGTTACAGCATGCAAGATCTGCCAACAGTTCACCCTGAAGGCCCATACAGATCGTGCCTTTTTTATTCTTATTTAAAATTTATTTAAAATAAAAAGGTTTTATTTAAAAAGAACAAGTGCATGATCTGAGCCTGACAATAATAGGTTATACAGCTGTAGAGGTTGTTTCTAGTCAACCATGGAACTATTGGAACAGTAATTAAAGCTGCACAGAAGACATGGATCAATTACTCATTGTAGGGATTTATTGGGAGGAGCAGCAAACACATTCTGCTCTTCAGGATCATGAATCAGTTGTACCTTGCAGTGCTGCTCCTGTGTTCACATTTCCTCAAATGCATTTTAATTTCTCTTTAGCCAAGAGTCATTGCATTACTGAAATCCAGTGTGTATTCACTTCCCTGACTTTTTTGTTTGTTTGTTTTGTCTTTTGGAATAATGTGCCTTGGGCAAATTGGAAAATTAATTATTATCAACTTTAGAAACTTTTTTGCCTTAGTTCTTTGCCTATGTTGATGGTTTTGTTGCCTTAAGACAGTTTTATTTTATTAATTTGCTAGCATTGTTTCCCAGCTCTTCAACCCTAGCCCTCTGCATTGTTTTGCTCATTAAGAGATCAGTGCTGTTTGATTGAATTTGTTATCATATTATGTAATCTGCTTGAGTCTCAGTGCGAAAAGTGCATTTATTATACATAAAGTAGTTGTTAATTATCATTATCTACCTGCTAATTCCCAAACTGGTGTTAAAAACACCACTTATTGCTAATATAGTAGGTAGGTCTGAAATCCTTAAAAAAGCCTTTGGAAGCTACCTGTTTCAGTCAAAACTGCTGACCCATCTCACTTTTTAAAGACTTTTTGTCAGAATCAGTTAATTCTGTCAATGTAATCTTGCATGCACACTATGTATTCTGTTATGTCTTTATGTGTTGGACCTGTATTTTCTCCTTTCTTGGTCGGGAGGGTGACAACCCCTAGGGTGAGAACAACGAGGCCTCTCATCCCTGCCTCCGCATTCCAGCTGCTCCGGCAGTAACTTCAAGGGGAGGAAAGGCTCTCATCTCTTATCTATGCTAAAGAACCTTGGAGCCATGAATTGTTATGTGAACGGAGGGGTCTGGTTTGGGAAGGGAAATTTACTGCTTAACACCTCACTTTTTTCCTGTGTGAACCAAACGGTCAAGACACCTTTTAGCCCGCCAATTTTCCCTCCTGGGGATTGGCTACCTATGGGTAATTCAAACTCCTTGGAATGGTATAATAGACCCGCTTGTATTATTTGTCTCATCTCTGACAATACCCCGAGACGCTGTACTAATGTAGGAATAGGCAATAAAGAACTGTGGTTAACCAACCGAGATCTGATCCTTGACTACTTTGAACAGGACTCTCACAGATTGTCAGAGATCCTTGATTGGGATTCAATCGTTCCTGACCATGTCAGAAGACGATCTCGTCCCCCTCAAACCTACCACTCCAGAGGAGGCCCCGGCTACCCCGACGGATCCGGGGAACGGGGGTGGCGGCGGCGGAGGAGGTCCCGAGGTGCCGGTGACCACGAGCCAGGGGGCTTACTACATCCCGCGCCGCCCGATTACCCATCAGAGCGTGACCCCCCAGTACACTTGGAGCCACTTCGGAGGCCGATCCGTGACTTCGTGGGTGCACGACAGGAAAGGGGTGAGAGTTCCGCTCACCGGCGACCAGCTCGATCGTGGGAGGCCGAGCTACCTAGGAGACGACCGCGAGCCAGTTCGCCGTGGAGGACCGCGTCGCCAGCCTCCCGAAGAGGAGACACTGGATTTGTATGGGCCCGATCCGTATCGAGAGGAGCAGACGGTCCCGCTGGATCAGATGATGGGAGACCTGAGGCTACAACTCACCTCCGAGCTCCGCGAGCTGGCCCTCGATCTCCAGCACCAATTTCGAGACGCTATGGTGGCGATGCAAGGCGCCCTCCTCGGTCAAGGAGTCGGAGCCCCACAACAGCAGCCAGCACCCGGAGGGGTTCCGGCTCAGCCACAGGCGCCCGTTATACCCGCGCAGCCAGCTCAGCCGGTCGTCCCGGCTCCAGTCCCGGGGCCCGTCCCCGCACCGGCCCCAGTCCCGGCCGCGCCGGCCGCTCGCCCACCCCCTTCCGACCCGCTGACGACTACTTTCGATGGGGACCCCGAGAAGCTACGTTTCTTCACGCTCGAGATCGGGAGATTCCTGGACAGTTGGGGCCACCTGTATCCTACCGAGAAGGATCGCATAGGCTACATCGGATCCAAACTGAAAGACACCGCCAGCGATTGGTATGTGAGCCTGCACGACAACCCTGGCCCTGAGCTGCGTTCCTTGAACAACTTCATGTGGGCTCTTCGGCACCAGTTCGAAGACCCGCTGGGTGAGGAAAAAGCCAGGAATCAGCTGAGGAAGCTGTTCCAGGGAAGATCGTCAGTGAGAGAATACACTGAAAAGTTCCGGCGCATCGCTGCCAAAATCCACGGATGGCCGGAGGAACTCTTCATGGAGAAGTATTGGGAGGGTCTAAACCCGGAAATCTACGAGACCGTGCTGCTGGGAGGCCGCCCGGGCACGCTGACTACCTGGATGAGGGCGGCCACCGACATGGAAGAACGCTTCGCCCTAATCAAGATGGGAGCATCCGCAACCGCCGCTATCAGAGCGGGCCCACGAGCGAAGCCCCGATCCAATGTACAAGACGTCCGCGACTCGAGGTTCCGGCAAGGGTTGTGTATGAAGTGTGGGGAAAGTGGCCACTTCGCCTCGGCGTGTCCAAGAGGAGGGGGGAAGGGCCCGAAGACCTCAACTCCAGGACCTGCAAGCACCCCGACTCGGGGGAAGACCCCCATGAAACCCCGGGCTTTGCAGCTGGAAGGGGCAACGAGTGAGCAGGGAGAGCTGGAGCTGATGGAAACCCAGATGTCGGGAAACTCCAACGGCCTGCAGTGAGCGGCGCAGAACTGCAGGTCCCCCACAACGAAGCGCCATCTCCGGTGAGCATCCCCGGCCCCTTGTTATATATGGTAGTGACTGTGGTGACCCCAGGATCAGGTACCCACATGAGGGTCCGCGCTTTAATTGACTCTGGGTGCGCGCGAGACCTAATCAGCCCCCTAGTAGTGGAGGGGCTGGGACCCAAAGTCACCCCGTTAGCGGAACCCCTGAAATTTACCCAGATGGATGGGTCCGAAATGAAGGAGGAGTGCATAGCAGAGACTGAGAACTTAATTTTGGGAACGGGGAACCACTGGGAGAAGAGAGCTTTCGTCATAACCCCTAATGCCCAATTCCCTATGGTGTTGGGTAGCCCTTGGCTCGGGGCGCACGACCCCTACATAAAATGGAGCGAGGGGAAGATTTCGTGGGTAGACGAACGCTGCCAGAGCCACCGCTGGGACCCAGGATGGGGTCCCGGGCCCCCCAGCCCGCCGTCTCCCGCGGCCGCCCTCGCTCTCGTCCCGGCCATGGTGCCTAAGGAATATAGAGACTTGCTGGAAGTGTTCAGTGAGACCGAGGCGGACGAGTTGCCCCCCCACCGGTTGTCGGACTGTGCCATAGAGCTCCTCCCGGGCGAGAAACTCCCAAAGGGCAAATTGTATTCCATGAGCCCGGCGGAACGGGAAGAGCTGCGGAAGTTCTTGGACAAAAATCTGGCCAGGGGGTTTATCCGCCCCGCCAAGTCCCCTTTTGCGGCGCCCGTGCTGTTCCGAAAGAAAAAGGATGGCGGCTTGCGATTGTGCACGGATTATCGGGGGCTAAACGCAGTCTCCACCTCTAATGCTTACCCCCTCCCGTTAATAAAAGACCTTTTGGCGGAGGCGGCCAAGGGGAAGATTTTCACCAAGTTGGATCTGCGAGATGCCTACTTCAGGGTGCGCATAAGGGAGGGGGATGAACCCAAGACTGCTTTTAACACCCCCCTGGGGCAGTTTGAATACCTCGTGATGCCGTTCGGCTTAAGTGGCGCGCCCGGGGTCTTTATGAGTTTAATCAACGAAGTGTTGCACAAGCACCTATTTAAGGGCGTGTTATGTTACATAGATGATATCTTGATCTATTCCACTGATAAGAACGAACATGTGACTTTGGTCCGAGACGTACTGTCAACATTACTAAAAAACCAGCTGTTTGTGAAACTCTCTAAGTGCGAGTTCCACCGCGAGTCTGTGGACTTCCTGGGCTACCGCATTTCTCAGAAGGGGTTGGAAATGGACCCGGGGAAAGTGGAAGCGGTGGTGCAATGGGAGGCTCCGCGAACGAGAAAGCAGCTGCAGAGCCTGTTAGGATTTTGTAACTTCTATCGGACTTTCATCAAGGACTTTGCCAAAGTCACCCTTCCCTTAACGGACTTGTTGAAAACCAAGGGGAGGGGTCCCGAGGCGGGAAAGCCGGGAGAGAAACTGGCGTGGAACGGGGAGTGTCAGAAGGCATTTGAGGCTTTAAAAACTCTTTTTACCTCAGAGCCCATTTTGGCGCACCCGGATGAGACTAAAGACTTTATAATCCATGTTGATGCCTCGGATGTAGCAATGGGGGGGGCCATCCTACAAAGGGACTCTGAAGGGAAACTACACCCCTTAGCGTACATCTCAAAGAAGTTTAATGAAACGGAGAGGAATTGGTCAGTGTGGGACAAGGAAGCTGCGGCCATTAGGTTGGCGCTCACTACCTGGCGCCACTGGTTAGAAGGGGCGCAAACTCCGTTCGAAATATGGACGGATCATAAGAACTTAGAAGCTTTGCGCACGCAGCGGTCCCTCAACGCCAAACAACTGCGCTGGGCGGACTTCTTCTCAAAATTTAACTTTGTGTTAAAGCATTTTCCTGGGAAGGTTAATTCCCTGGCAGACGCGTTGTCCAGATTGCCCCAACATGAGAGTCTGAAAGAGGAGGTATTCGATTCCATGTTCTCCCCCCAGCAGCTGGGAGGAGCGGTTGTCACCAGGAGCAAAGCAAAGAAAACTGAGCTCACCACTGGGGACTGTCAATGGGGGGGGGGAATATGCCCCTGAGGAAATAGAGGAATTGGAAGCAATGGGAGAGTGCGAAAAAAGAAAGGACAATTGTTGGCTCCGTGGGGACAAATTAGTGGTGCCAAAAACCAAACGCAAAGAAATCCTGCTAAATTGTCACTCTTCCAAGCTTGCCGGGCACTTTGGATTCCTAAAAACTCTTAACCTGATCCAACGGCAATTCTGGTGGCCGCGCATGCGTCGAGACGTCTCGGATTTCGTCTCGGCATGTCAAACCTGCTTAATGTGTAAAAAACGGGGAGGCAAAGTCCCGGGATTGTTACACCCCCTCCCCACGGCTTCCAGGCCCTGGGAAGACATAGCCATGGACTTCATTACCAATTTGCCCCCCTCAAAAGGAAAAACAGTGATCTGGGTAGTAGTAGACACGTTTTCCAAACAAGCCCATTTCACTCCCTTCAAACAGTTACCCACCGCCAAAGGGATGGCTAAAGCCTTCTTTAACCAGGTGATAAAATTACATGCTTTTCCGAGAAGGGTGGTGTCCGACCGCGGAAGTCAATTCGTTGCCACCTTCTGGCGGGAGCTTTTGAAGCTAATGGACATAGAACCTGCCTTGAGCTCGGGTTACCATCCAGAAACCGATGGCCAATCCGAGCGAACTAATCAAATTCTGGAGCAGTTCTTAAGGTGCTACACCAACTACCACCAAGATAACTGGGTGGAATTATTACCCTTTGCAGAATATAGCTACAACAATGCAGTGCATTCTTCCACTGGGGTCTCACCTTTCATGGCAGTGGGAGGTTTTGAAGGTAAACCGCTCCCCACCCTCAAGGAAGACCCCCAGGCTCCCCCTTCAGACTTTAAAAACTGGTGGTCCAGTCTCCAGGACTCCTGGCCGTTGATTGGTAAAGCTTTGGACCATGCCAAGGAGGACTATAAAAAATATGCTGATCGTGGCCGAGCACCGGGATGGGACCTTCAACCCGGGGACTCGGTTTATCTCTCTACCAAAAATATCCACGGGCTGCAGCCCAGCAGAAAATTAGGATGGAAATATGTTGGACCTTTTAAAGTGCTACGAAAAATCTCTGATGTCTCCTTTGAACTCGACCTGCCTAAATCACTAAGTTCTATACATCCTGTGTTTCATTTCAGCTTGCTGAAGAAAGATCCTGGGCCGAATGCATGGCATCCAGTTCCTCCAGTTCCTCCTCCACTGATGAAGGAGGGGAGTCCACACTACGAGATAACTGAAATCCTGGATTCCAAGACAAAGAGGGGCCATTTGTATTACTTAGTTAGATGGTTAGATTTTGGCCCGGAACACAATGAATGGATTCGTTCTGAACATGTTCATGCCCCCAAGTTAACCAAACTGTTCCATAAAATGTTCCCTGAAAAAGCTAGGTGAAGGGAATCATGGGGAGGGCAGGGTGTCAGAATCAGTTAATTCTGTCAATGTAATCTTGCATGCACACTATGTATTCTGTTATGTCTTTATGTGTTGGACCTGTATTTTCTCCTTTCTTGGTCGGGAGGGTGACAACCCCTAGGGTGAGAACAACGAGGCCTCTCATCCCTGCCTCCGCATTCCAGCTGCTCCGGCAGTAACTTCAAGGGGAGGAAAGGCTCTCATCTCTTATCTATGCTAAAGAACCTTGGAGCCATGAATTGTTATGTGAACGGAGGGGTCTGGTTTGGGAAGGGAAATTTACTGCTTAACACCTCACTTTTTTCCTGTGTGAACCAAACGGTCAAGACACCTTTTAGCCCGCCAATTTTCCCTCCTGGGGATTGGCTACCTATGGGTAATTCAAACTCCTTGGAATGGTATAATAGACCCGCTTGTATTATTTGTCTCATCTCTGACAATACCCCGAGACGCTGTACTAATGTAGGAATAGGCAATAAAGAACTGTGGTTAACCAACCGAGATCTGATCCTTGACTACTTTGAACAGGACTCTCACACTTTTATGCCAAAAAACTTAAGTTGTGTGTGTGTGTGTGTGTGTGTGTGTGTGTGTGTGTGTGTGTTACTGGGCAGTAACTGCCACATGAGTTCAAAAGAAAAATGTAAAGGCAGGTTAGGCATGCATCAGCTGTGCAGTAAAGCAGTGATTCCAAACTAGCTTGGCATGTTACAATATTTGTCTTGAATTTCAGAGAAGCAGCCCGAGAATGCCGTAGAAAGAAGAAAGAATACGTAAAATGTCTTGAAAATCGAGTTGCTGTCCTTGAAAACCAGAATAAAACTCTAATTGAAGAGCTAAAAACTTTGAAAGATCTTTACTGCAACAAACCTAGCATTTTGTGAACATCAGAATTTTAGAAGGAATTTTTTATATTAATTTAAAAAAATTCAAATAAAAGGTCAAGAATGAATCTTTTCAATCCAGCTTTCACAAGGACTGTTAAGATTTTATTTAGAACTTGTTTGGTGACAAGAGTACAAAAAGGAAACACAAAAACCTCATGAGGTTCTACTGGCACAACTGGAATCTTCATTAAATCAGAAGAGAGGGACGTGCATATTCTGTCAATCAAGAGATACTAATTTCCTGAGCTACAGTTGAATTTGAAATGCTTGCAATATTTGATTGTAGTTAAATTGTGGAAGAACTGAGTCTTTGCCTTAGCTGAAAAGCTCTATCAACGTATATAACCAGCATTGATTTTAATTTCTCACCTCTCTAATAGTCAGCTTTCTTTCAGTTATTTGTATGTAAATATTGTTGCTTCAAAATGTAAATTCTGTTCTGTGTTTTTTAGAAGATAGAGAAGCCACTAGCTTGCTAAAAAGTGTAAGTAATATTTGCTATTAACAGGCAGGCAATTTAATTTTTTCTAATGCATCCTGTGTTTTAGCACTTTTCGTAAAGGCAGTGGCCTCTTTGAAACCAGAAAGAGACACTAGGTACATGGACACAGTTGCAAAGGGATGCCATGTCCTTGGTGATACCAATGTATCTGTATCTTTTATACATCAAAACTAAAGGTGATAAGAAAAAGTTTCTAGAGGGCTTTTTTCAGCATTACTTCTTATTTGCTTGGTAGAAAATTATCTCAAGATAAACTGAAATGAACAGGCATCACACATACTGTTTGAAGATCCTGTTTTATTTTCTTAGGTTAAATAGTTTCCAATTTCCTTAGCACTACCCACGTTTAAAACAAAATGAAGCAAAAGTTTCCTGCCAAAATAAAATTCTAGTATGAGAGAGAGAGAGAGATTAAATTGCACAATTACAATATTCATTTTATAAACTAGGCAGTAATTTGTCTAATTTTTTAAATGAAAAGTACTCTTGTTGAAACAGATGCCTGGTATATTTTTGTAGCTGAATGGATTACCTTTACAAATTCTATAATTGAGTTTCTATGGCTATTTTAAATGTTTATACAATTCCAGTAAACAGAGAATTTTCCCTCAGATGATCAAGTTTATATTTTTATGAGATTAAATCAGATGCTATTCTTTCTATATATTTCTTTAGGCAAAATATAATTTAACAAAAATGTCAAGAATATTTTTGAAAAAATAAGTACTGTTCATAAATAATTGCACATCCTTTTGAATTCACTAAAGATGCTGTCAGGGATCATAATATGCATCATTCTGCTTTCTTTTCAAAGAATGTTAAAAGATTTTTTGATATGAACTGAATTCCTGAGTACTTATTAAATATTAAATCGACTAATGGAGCCTTATTCTAGTTAAGTCTGAAGCATTCCAGTAGTGCTCTTTGAAGTGTTGCTATTAAGCACATTATGACAAGATGATGAAGCCAAGGTCATATACACTTGTTATAACAGTGCAAGCCTATTTCAGAAATACTGAGCAATTTTGAGATTATCATGGTACCCCATTCTACAGAAAATTCTATTCCATTGAACTATATAATAGTTATAGTTAAAAACCCAAATCCTGTCAGGGAATTTAAAAAAACTGCAGTGTCTAAAGCAGTACTATGTAAATTGGTGAGGCATTTGTGGGTATAAAACCAGTAAGGAAATGGGCCGTAAGTGAAACGATGTGTCCAGTCCAGCAAACCTCTTTACACTCATGGGAAAGCTTGTGGATGTGCAGCTGGCTTTTTGTGTCTTGTGCTTCTTACTGCAGCCCGGCATCTATTATAAGCTGCTTCAGAAACTATTTCAAAAATGGTTTGTGATATAATTTGAGTGGAAATGGATGAGGCCCTTTAAAGAAAACCAAGATAGAAGCTGTCTGGTGGACATGCAACTTCCTCTGCATCATCACAACTAATCAATTTTACTGTGTAAAATATCTCATGGTGGTGTAATCCTGTAATGACTTCTGTGTACTCATTAATTTTCTGTGAATGAGTTTCCACTGAGAATCCCAATTTCAAGTCTGAAATTTTTAAGATATGGTGTAAAATTATAAATAGACCTTGGAGCTATGTCGTATTTTGTTTCTCTTTGCCCACGTATCCGTTGACATTTTAAAACTGCCATTGTGTCAAGGAAAATTAATGATTTCAAAATAATTGATGTTGAGAGGGTGTTAAAAATTGTGTGAATTCAGAGGAAGAATAGAAGTTCTTTTGTTTTTTGTTTTTCAGAGAAAATGCATTGAATTGGTTGATACTTGTTGACATAAGTAACATGGGTATGTCATCACAGAAGTATTATACAGTTGCTGATTTCTTTTGCAGTCATTTTTAACAAAATGAATATTTGTGTTATTTACCATTTTTATTCACATGGCAATTATAAAACAGAGTCTGGAACATAGGCAATGTAACCCTAGTTACCATAGATTTGTCTTCAAAGTTAGCAGCTTAGCTTAAAGTTTTGTAAATATTTTTAAATAAACAGGTGGTTGCACTTTTCAACCTCAGTAATAAAGAATCCAAAATACAATTTCAAACTGACTCATTCATTCAGACTGCGAGGGCATTGTGGTGCTGGTGTTATTTCTCATCACTTAGAATTTGGTCAGTTGTAAAAATACTAGGAGACCACACACTTCTTTTTGTTTTAACCTTCATCGGGATTTTTAAGGATTAACTACTGTACCTGTACCAACAAGAAAAATACATTGCATTTGTTTTGCTGTAGGAGAACCAGCAGAGGGTGCAATGAAGGTAGAACTTTCTAATACTTCAAACCCTAATTTTTCAGACACTGGAGCTACTTGTGAGTAAATGTTTGCAGTGCTGATAACTCAAAAGCTAACTCAATTATAAATCCTCATAATCTGTTTGGAATGGAAAAATGTTACATAGGAATTTTACATATGCTGTTTATATTCAACTGCAAAATATGTTTTATTCTTAAAATGCTGTAGATAATGTGGCAGCTTTTTCCACCTGACGTGCAGATTAATTCACTAGACACTTGAATGCAGACATCGATATTTTTGATAGTATAGTTTGAATTTCATAAAATCAGTCTTATTATGATGAAGGAAAAAAATATGCTAGAAAACTCTTTTCATTTCACATTTTAAAATATGACCGCAGCCCTTGCACTGTTCAAAAGCGTGTGGTTGTCGTCATGTCGTTTATAGCCTATCAAGCATACATATGTTACAGAAGAGGTGCTTTTTGAATTTACATTTTTAAGTTACAGGCTGAATTATATATATGACTCTAATAGGCATAAATTCCGTGAAATAGGCTGAATCCTGTTGTATCAGTGGAAGGTATCCTGTGATACCCAAAAAGGTATTGCTGGGGTCATGGACTGCCATGGACAAAAACAACAGTATTTTTAAAAATACCCACTGCATACAGGGGGCTGAAGTGAGGGAGGTGAATTGAGGGAAATTACCTTACTCTTATACCAAAAGAAAAGTTGGCAGAGGAATTACAGTGGAGCAAGGGATCTGTTCACATACAAGCAAAGACGATTCTGTGCCTTTATGGGAGTTGCAGAGAAAATTGTGAGAAGGGAAGGGTGGGGAATATCGGCTATCATAAAACCTTCCACTCATGCAACCATAGGATCTCGCCTAGTAATTGCAAAGTATGATGGATGTTCAAAATATTTAGGTAATGCTAAGAGGAAAAAGTGATAGTTTAAAAATCTATCTAAGGTCATTTTTATATAACAGAGCATTTGCCTTTTCACAGAACAAGATGCAAAGTCGCCCAATCTGCACTCAAAAAGATCAGAACACACGGAACGCTCACAGTGGTGGTTTTGTCATATACGATAACTTGTGAATTTATCCAACTTCTATAAGTTGCTGCACGTATATAGATTCCTGGAAATTTTGGTTTACCGCAGCCCATGCCAAAGCTGGTGATTCCTACAAGATAAAACCTGGTGTAGTCTGGGAAATAGCACATCATTGGTCCACCACTGTCTCCCTGGAATATGAAAAACAAAAATATGAAGTTCTAGGATGCATGGGATTGTGATCCAATTAGTTATGACTCTTATTACTTGTCAGAAGAAAATACTGATTGCTATGTCACATGAATCTAAATGGATAGATTAAGGTTACTTTGATTGGATTGTATTACCTATAATTTTATCATGGATGTTCTAGAAACTCCTCTATCTCAATAAGCATTCCAAAACAACTCTGAAAACCATGCTGTCTATATATCTGATAGCCAAGGCACCCCAGGTATGCAGAAAAATCTTAAAACTTAAAAAAAAATATATGGAGGATATTTAAATTCCCCAAAAAATAAAAGAGCATTCCCTGTGCATGCGCTGAGAATGCCGCCAGAGTTCCCGCCAGAGTTCCCAGAGCATCTGGGCCGCCAGAGTTCCCAGAGCATTATGTACACGGGTGTTAAGAACTGTGTCAGCTATCAGGCCCCACCTCATCCTTTATTTCCAGTTGTCTCTTTCGAATGGAAACCAAATGGTTCAGCTGTTCTGAATGGAAAGAAATACACTTACTGCTTCATATTCTCTGTGTGTCACTCTGATGGATCTTTTAAGCCTGCTCAAAGCTACAATTCACAAACTTCTAGAGCTAACTTTTGAGTATGAAAATGTAGTTTGGAATGTCAATACCCTGAGGGGAGGAGGCACTTTTAATGGGAGATTTTCCCCCTTCTTTGGCCACCCTTTGGAGGTCATTAAACAAACAGTGGTAGTATTTAGGGCAAAAAAAGTATTTCGGGTATCCAGACAGCAGTTAGTGACCTTTAAACATGACACTGACTGTGAAGTAAAGGCCATGGCTACTGCCATTATTGTCCATCTACAAGCCTGGGCTCAGTTCCACTTTGCTGCAACAAGACCCTAGGTCTCTGATTTAAAATCTGCTCTCAGAAAGAGAGGGCCTCCTTAGCAAAAAGGTTCATATCTGCTTTCTCTCTTAAACAACTGAAGTGGCAATTCTGGAATATGAACCCCAAAAGACAGATCTTGTCATGCTCCATCAGAGTGTTCTTCCTTTAGAAGGCCCTTCTTTTCAACACAAAAGTCCTCCTCTTCCTCCTCTATATCTTGGTTTTCTGATAATCAGTCCAAGGATTCACTTGAATTCAAGCAGGCAATTTGTGGATTTGTGCAACTTTTCTCCACCTGTTATCCCAGTTCCATTACCAGCTTTCAGCCTGGGAGGCCATATCATCAGACCATTAGGTGATCAGGCTGGTATATACCATAGAGTTCTTTTTGTTTTCTCCATCCCTCTCTCCCAACTTGATTCCCTCCATAGAAAGAGGTGGTATTAAAAGTATTACATTCCCAAAGGGGCACAGGGATCTACTCCAGGTACTTCATCATCCCAGAGAAAGACTGAGGTATTCATTCCATCTTCATTGTCAGAGGAGTTAACAACTACATCAAGAGCAAGAAATTCTGATTGGCGCCCTTAGCATCCATCCTGCTCCTCCAGACATCAGGGATCTGGTTTGCACCTATCAACCTGAAGGGCACCTAGTTCTACATCCTGATTCTGTCACAACATTACCCCTTTCTCTGCTGTGGGAAACGGCCACTAGCTAAGGTGTTGCCCTTCAACCTCTCCTGTGAGGGTTTTCACTTAGTACATGGCAGTAGTTGCACCCTATCTTTGGTATCAAAGGATCATCATCTTTCCTTATATTGACACCTGGCTTCTGCCAGCATCCTCTCATCTTTCCCTCCTTTGTAATGTGAGAACTATTGTGCATATCCTAGCCACAGTGGGCCTTCAAGTAAACTGAGAAAAGTTGCTTCCTGTTCTGCCAGAACTCTGAAATTCACGAAGGCACTTCTGGATTCAATGACTAAGAGGGCATACTTGCCCTATAACTATGTCAATTTATTGGCTCCTGGGCTTCATTAGTAGCTACTATTGTGTCACCAAGCTTTGGATAAGACCTCTGCAGCTTTCGTTCCTACATCTTTCCCAACCAGCAATGGATTCTAAGGACCCACCACATGTCACAAAAAGTACTACAGTTCCTCTGGTGATGCACTTCTTAATTCTGTTTGGACTGGAGTGTCCCATGTATACCTCTCACACTATATCTGACCCTGAGAAGACCCTGGCCCTTTGGTCATTTCAGTAGAAGTTCTACATCAATCATATAGGTTTATTCAAGTCACTTCATGCCCTCTTCCCAAGGCTTCAAGGCAGAATGATACAGACGGCCACTGACAACACGTAGACCATGTACTATATTAACAGGCAGGATAGAACAGCATCTAGTACCCTAAATAGCCTTACTAGCTGCCAGTAGATGAAAAGCATCAAGTACAACCTTACCTCAATCCCATTCAGGCTATAAATGACAATAACACTCAAGTGGATGCAAGTCATAAGGGCTGGCACACAAATGAGCAATCAACAAGTGTATCTAAACCCAGTGTTCCACCAATGGGATCCGTTGGAGGCAGATATCTTTGCTACCTTCAACAACTACTTACAGCCTCTTCTCCTTCAGGGCAAGTCCCTGGGAGACACCTTTCTCCTAACCTGGTTGTGCCCATTTTATGCCTTCTCCCCTAATCTCCTTGTATCCAGGGTCCTAAGGAAGATAATGAAGGATGGCACCGTCTACATTTTGTCACACCTTACTGGCCACCCCAGTTGTGGTCTACAAAATTTCTGCAGTTATCTCAGTATCTTGCTTAGTGTACTAGATCTTCTGTCACAGCACTGTAGCAGAATTCTGTACCTGGACAGCTTGTACCTAGTTGTCTTAAGGTCAATCTGGCAGCTGCATCTTGACCTCTGACAGAAGAACATTCAATGTTCACCCAATCACTAAAGAAATAGTTCTTCTGGAGTTGTGTTCATCTTTATCATCCCATCCAACCACCAATCCCTGCATGGCATCTGCAGTTTGTCCTCACCCAACCCATCGACAAACCCTTCAAACCACTAGCCATCTGTATCTGTTTAAAGGTGATTTCCTAGTAGCAGTCTGTGTTGGGTTGTAATGGGACTTTTTTTTAGGTTCCAAAAGGGCAAACTGGTTCTCCACCCAGACGTGTCTTAGTGTTCCAAGGTGGTGCCAGGACTCCACCTCAAACAGGATCTTGACAACCTACCTTTTTCTCCTGCCCTTTTTTGAATGCAGAGTGGGGGTTTTTTCTAGATGTTAGAGAGGCCTTGTCTTTCTATATTGATCACACTGATACTTTCCACCTGTACATATAGGTGGAGGCATTCTTGCAGATGTAATGTGTCATGACAAGCTTGAGCATAGAAACAAATTGGCAGACAGTATAATAATTTTAAACTTGGAGTGACATTAAAAACACAACCCAAGCCAACATTCTAGCTGCAGCATTCTGCACCACCTAGTTTCTGTGTTGTCTTGAAGGGCAGCTTCATGTACAGTGTGTGGCAGTAGTCCAGTCTTGAAGTTATGTAACGTGGATTGGTATGGCTAGGTCAACTGTGTCCACTCCAGTCAGCATTCATAGACAATAACAGCAAATGGTAGTTTTCAGCTGAATACCAGCAGTTCAAATTTTGTGTGATGCTGGTCTTTTTTCAGTTTCTATAAGCAACTTTTTTTACTACCTTTCTTCCAACCAAGGAGTGAAATTAACTTGGGTTGGGACCTTTTTGGTTGTGGCCGTATAGAAACAGCTGTGCACCAAGACCTGACCTTGTAGACCAAGTACAGACAATCAAAACTTTTTTTCCTAAACTTGCTGTTATCAAAGTGTAGCTGATAAAGGTTTCACTGTACTCTTTGAAGGACATGAGGATGGAAGCCTGCATGGGGCATATTCAGCTGGTGGCTGTCTGGTGTGTAGTATGTGCTGATGGGGGGGGGGGGAAGATTCAGAGGCTGTGAAAAAAGCCATTAACTAAAACATGGGTCCTCAGGCTGTTAGTGTTTGAGAACTGCTAATATATCATGCGCATGACAGGATGTTTTATCAGTATGTTTTAAAATGGAATTGTCTCCGTTTTACCTGGCAAGTGTCAACTCCGCCACCTTCTAAGCCAGCACAAAGCATATCCTCAAATACTGCCCCTGCGTACCAGTCCAGGCTATTACATTTCTCTTGTGGAATAATGTTGATTTGAGCTTCTTGTAATATAGCTCTTGGGGGACCTGCAATGAAAACACAAAACACTCTTAAAACTAGGCTTGTTTTTAGCATTCTACAACATGTACAAATTCTGGGCGCTCTTGAGCCAGTGCACATTCCATCCCACACTGGAGAAATCAAATAAGTTGCCATATAAAGGAGCCATTTCAAATTTTAGAGCTTTAGTAAATTCCATTTGTAAGGTGGCCAGAGTCCGGCTGCACAATGAATGGTGCCACGCCACTCAGGGCACTTTGACAGGCAGGCAGGAGCTCTCTGTTGAGCATTGTTAGCGCCCCCTTGCAAAATATATAAAATGGCCCTCACAAGTATACCATAGACAGGAAGTCCCCTAGAAGCAAGACTCCTGTAACTCACTGTATCCTGAGTTTTCTTTAATGAAAGGCGCTTTTCAGATACTGGGGTTTTTCTGGATTATAACCTGATAATCTGTCTCTCTGTAAAGTAGCACAATTGAACAGTCTGTCTTCCAAGCAGTGTTCCCCTTGAGTTAGTGTGAGGTAGCTCAGAGTTTTTTAGCTTCCGGCTCACACATTTTTGTCTTCGCTCAGGAAGGATGGCTCCAGAGCAAACTGATTTATGCAGGAGCCAAATCGCTCGCTCAAAACTTTCATGCCAGTAGCTCACAGAGTAGAATTTTTGCTCACAGGACTCCACAGCTTAGAGGGAGCACTGCTTCCAAAGCCCTGACATGGAGGAACTTTCCCTATAGCTCTTCCCCACTGCATGTGGGAGAGTTTCTGTAACATCCCCATCCCACCCTAGGGATGCCAGCCTCCAGGTGGGACCTGGGGATCCCCTGGAATTAAAGTTCTTCTCCAGACTATAGAGATCCAGTCCTCTGGGGAAAATGGGCACTTTGGAGGGTTGATTCTATGGCATTGCACCCCACTGAGGACCCTGACCTCCCCAGGCTCCATCCCCAAACCACCAGGAGTTTCCCATCCTTGAGCAGGCAACCCTGCCCCCCCCCCATCCTCCACTGGTAGCCAGGGGGGACCTGGCAACCCTGTGGCTCTCAATTCTTCCCACCTTTCTTTTTTTGGAGGGGGGGAGTGTAATTAGTGCAGAAAACAGCCATCTATCTGTTATCAGGGAGCAGGCAAAGGGAACACATTATTTCCATTTTATAGTCTTTCCCTTAATTACTTATTTGTTTCCACATACAATTTAAGAAGCTGGTGCTTATTTTTAAAGCCTTTCGTGACCTGAGGCCCACATCCTTGAAGGAACGTCTTTCTCAGTATGAACATATGTGGCAACTCCATTTTGCCATTCAGCCCAGCAACGCCTTTTGGTTGTTCAGAGCTTTTTAAAAAATTTGCTACATGCCCTGAATCCCAGTTGCTAGAAGAAAGATGGGCTTACAAGTGCTAGGAATAAAGTCGGTGGGATGGTGGGGGCATCTTTTTTTAAACAAAGTTATTCCATCTTAGACTGGATTATTTCTCTCTTTTTTTGTAAAGTTGATTTTTAGAAAAACCTTAGAAAGTTTTCTTAGCTGCCTTTAGAGATTTTTGTAAAGACAGTATAGAAATATTTAAGTAAATACAGGTGCATGCCAAGAAGTGGAAATTATGGTTCTAAGAACCTGCTGTAGGATCATGTGTTAATTCTGCTTTATGGCACCAGTAAATGCAAAGCAATCAATCAAAAGCAACTAAGGGCAGGATAAAAATTAAACAGTGTTGATGAACCTGAACCGGAACTCAATCTGTACTTTTAGTGGTTTTTCTCCCTCCATAAAACGTAGGGCTGCCAAGTCCCCCTGGGGGGGTGGGGATTCTCCCGCTAAAGAGGTCCCCAATCTGCTAGTCCGGATTTGGCCAGCGGGGGGAACCCTACCCCCAAAATGACCACTTCTGGCCAACGTGCCTGGTGCGATGACGTCACCCAGAAGTGACGTCATCACTCTGGGCACGTTGCAGGGCAATGCTCTCGTAATCGCCCTCAAAACTCTATAGAGCTCCTGTGTGTATGATTCTACTCATAACATGGGCTTGGATCCACAGGAGATGTCCATGGAGCAGGACTTCCCCTGTGCAGCTCAAAATGTTGCAGGAAATGCTACTCCTTTGTGACAGGGCAAATCTACAGGAGGGAAAAAAACCCTCTGTTCACATAACTTCTCTGTGGGATCCAAGTGATGTTTTAGTATCACTGAACATATCACAAGAGCTTTACCTATGGGCCAGAACATATCTCAAATCTTGGCTCAACCATGAGCTCACTGCTTTGCTTCATGCAAACCACTCTCAGTCCTGTCTATAGTTCAGGAATGGCAATTAAAGCCGATCTTACAGGATTACTGAGGGATTGTGTATGAAATGTTTAAATCTCTTAAGAGGAAAAGCAATAATATGCACTGTCATCAGTACTAGAAGTACCATAATAATATAATAGTAGATGTGGCTAAAAAGCATTAATCAGAGGTTTCAAGTGGAACCCACAAGCAATTGCAGGAGTCACTTCATTCCCCCCTGTATCCACTTCCCCTGGCCATTTCTTCTTTCTCTTCTCCTGATGGAAAGTGCTGTCAAGTCACAGTTGACTTATGGCGACTCCATACGGCTTTCAAGACACGAGACATTCAGAGGTGTTTTGCCGTCACCTACCTCTGCGCAGGAATCCCGGACTTCCTTAGTTGTCTCTCATCCACGTCCTAACCTGGGCCACTCCTGCTTAGCTTCCGAGATCTGATGAGAACAAGCTAGCCTGGGCTACCCAGGTCAGGACTTCTGGTTGTGATGAGTCCTCCCTCTACAGCAGGAGGGAGGGGAGCAGGGGTGGATGGGTAAACCAAACAGCCCAGGAAAGGGCCTCGCCCCTGCCTTTTACTGACAGAAACTAAGGTCTGAAGGCTGGCAATATTGTTGTGGTTGTTTAGCAACCCACACAATAGGCACTGGGTTATCAGGGGACATTCATTTTTAATGATACAAACACTGCATCTATTATTTGGGGAAAATTTAATCCCCCAAAGGGATCTTTCAGCTTTTTATGCAAATTTGGGGCTTTTTCAGGTTTGTATGTTAATGGCTCCAGTCTCTAGATTTAAGTATCGACAGATGGGGCCATGTTGAGAATTTGAAAAATTGATTTACTTAATATAATGCTTGATAATGTAATGATGCTTATATAAGTTTAATATAATGTATATATAAGCTTGAGTCTTATGTGGATATAGGTTCAAGCAATTCTGACATCCAAAAATGCAACTATTGCTAATGGTTTTGCAGAATGGCATGAGAATCATGAGACTGAACTTCTACAGTTTATATATACATATGCTCTGTCTCAGGCTGAGGACAGACTGGCAATCTGGAGCGAGATGAATGCAGAGGAAACTGCTGCGGGGGAAAAACTCCCCGGGGCTGGCCGTTCACACCGGCCGGTGTATTGCGCAATGGTGCCAATACGGAGCGTACAGACTGCTGCGGAGTGGCCCCACGTGGGCCGGCCTCCGCAGCCTGTGATAGGGCTGTTTTGCCAGTTTGCGCATGTGCGCACATGTGCACATGCGCAAACTGGCAAAACGCCGCGTTCACACTGCCGCCTCCGCTTGCCTCCCGCCTTCTTCCGGTTCACACTGCCTGGAAGCGGGAGGCAAGCGCAAGACAGCCCCTGGACACCAGTTTCTCCCAGTGTCCTGTTAAAGCGGATGGAAAGCGAGTGGGAGACGGGTAAGTGCGAAACAGAGCCGACGGACAGATGTGCATGTCTGAACGTGCTCCCTTCTTCCACTTGCAATGCGGGGCTGTCCCGCTTTACATTGCCAGTCTGTCCTCAGCCTCAGTTCATCCATCAGAGAAAATAAATATATATAGAGTGAGAGTGGTCATGTTAGCACATTTATTCCCTGTCAGAAGCCTAATGTGTGGGACAAAGTTCTGTACCCCTCCCCTGAATAATTTTTTCCTGGTTCCACCACTGCAATATACTCATCATAAAGATGCTTTCTGAAATTGCTGGATTTAATCTCATTTTTAAGAACAGATTGTCTTAAATAATAAAAAGCAAATATTTACCTTTCTCTTTTGAATTCCCCCATCCACTTACGTAACAGGGAGTCTCCGCAGTCACAACAAGAGGACCATCAGGTAAGCAGATGGGCTGAATAAATGAATTGAATTTGATAGAGGTGACTAGTTTAAATAAGGCAATGTCTCTCTGAAAGGTCACCTTGTTGAACTGGGCATGGAGAATGATAGCCGTAATTCGGCTCTTTGTTGTATGAGAATGATGTCTGTAAAGATGATGCATACCCATCACAGCCCTCCAAAATTCTGGATCTCTAGGAACAAATTAGAATAAAATATTTGTATAGTCGATAGCTACTTGACAACCTGTGCAAAAGCAATAGACAATGGGCCAGAGAAATGGTGAGAGGATGGTAGATTAGATAAGCAATATAAATCAGTAATTTAGCAAAGCAAGCTAAAAACTCAGGCCATGCGGATTCCAGTTCTGCCCAAGAATTCTTCCCAAACAAACTTGGAACCTTAGCAAGCCACATTCTTCAGCACATGATCACCATTATGAATAGCATTCCTATCTCTGCCGTTCATCAGGGTTTTCTGATGGCAATTAACTCATATAGAAATTCCAATCCTGATCAGGGACAATAATTATTTTCTGAAAGACTGGAGTCAATGTCCAATGTTACTATCCACCGACTGGGCGCTGCATATGCTATGACCAGGATCAAATAACTGCGTTCTTATGGTAACATTATGCTAGTGTAAGTGACAAACTGCTTTTTTAAAACGAAGGGTTTCATAGGTAATTGGCGATTCCACATGGGAGTCTGTTATTCAAAGAAAATCCTAAACGTTCTCCATGGCATGTCCTCCAAACCCTTGAGTGTGCCCAAACTAGCTCTTTGGCTGAGGACAGACTGAGAATCTGTCCCGAAAGAGCCCAGGGCGTCCGTTCACACTGGCTGTACAGGGAGAAGGTGTGTGGCTGCCGGGTGCTTTGCTGAGACGTGGCTATGCACAGCCGCGGCAGCCGGAAGAGCCCATCCGCACTTCCGACGCTGCATGCTCTGCACCTTCGGCGCGTCCACACCTGCGGGAAGTGCCAGGGAAACACACCGGGACACCTGGAGACCAGTTCCCAGGCGTCTCCACCTGAAACGCAAGAACAGCGCTTCAGGCACAGGTGAGTGCACGCGGGCAGCAGAGGACAGCTGCGGCTGTCTGGACGGCCTCTCTGCCTCCACTTCTAAAGCAAAGGCATAGCAGGCCACCTCGCCAATCTGTCCTCAGCCTTTGAATCTGCATGAAAATTTGTCTTAAACACAGAACTACGAAAATGTTCTTAGGGGAACTTTGAAGACATACTTTTGAAGTAGATCAGTATTTTAAAGGAGATTAAATAATTTCCCAAGCCATGTGTAAAAATAATCAAGAGTATAGTAGCACCCTAAAGACTAATTTATTCCAGGATAAACTTTTGTGGACTACAGTCCACTTCTTCAGATTAAATAAATGAATCCTCACTAGGCAGACTTTTTACAGAAGACGTGTGAAAAAAAAATAAACAGTAGGGTCAAGCAGTCATGAAATGTAGGAATTACGGAGTAAAACACAACTACACAAATTCAAATTTTATGTGAAATTCAAATCCAGTCAAGGAAAGGAGTGTTACAAACTTGAAGCAAGGGTGAAAAGCCTTATTGCTGCGAAGTTGTGGTGGTGAATGAACGGGGCATTTTGAATGATCTTGTCCAAACTGAGGCGGTGGGGGGGGGAGGTCTGTGTGGCTAGAATCTTCCCTAAATTCTGAATCCTGTTGTATGTGAGAGGGAATAGCAGGTGTGATAGGTTATGGAGGGAAAATGGCACTGATGCAGGCAAGTAGGTGTAGAAATGTATACCCTTCCGTCCTCCGGTCCATGCCATGAAGAGCTTCAGTGGCCTATTTCCAATATTATCTGTCTGTTAAATGATCGGGGCATTTTTCTCCTAGCCCGTTGGCAGTTCTGTCAGTCACTTCTTGTCTTACCTTCTTGGTCCTGTCCACTGCCTAACCTCCCGTGTTCCTTAGGCAGTTTCTGCCATTATTCATTTTTTTGACCCAGCCCTTGCTCCTGTTTTCCTTTCCTTTGCTGCTACTTCCTTCACATCTCATTTCCTAGGCTATCTGCATCCTCCTTCACTCATCCCCTACAGTTTTACTCAACTGTAACTTCTCTCTAAAGAGTTACAGTGATTCATATGGGTGTGAACTAGAGGTGGGCAGGAACTGTAAAAATGGGAGATTCATGGAGGTTCGAGGTTTGGGTTTTTCTGAACCTTAACCATGAACCTCCACGAACTTCTCCATTGCATGAACCGGTTTGTCCTTCAAGAGGTTTGTGGAGCCACAGCCCCATCCGGAAGTGAGCCCAGAAGGCATTTAAATGCCATCAGAGACCACCACTGGCCCGCAGCCCTACCTGAGTGAGCTTCCAGGTGGGGCCTTTCCATATAAAGACCTGACCATATAAGGGCATATAAGGCCTATAAAAGCCTTCAGAGCCCACTCTGGGAGCTCAGTCAGCTGAGATGGCCTGGAGGTGGGGTCTGAAGGCATTTAAATGCCTCTGGAGCTCACTTCTGGTTGGGTGGCCCGATCTGGAAGTAAGCACTGAAGACTATTTATTTATTTATTTATTTGATACCACCCTCCCCTCCGAGGCAGGGGCAGGGCGGCTTACATAAGATACATATATAAATACAATTAAAATCCATCATAAATGCTTTTGGAGCTCACTCAAGAGGGGCTGTGGGCCGGTGGTGGACTTCAACAGCATTTAAATGGCTTCGGGGCTCACTTCCAGATGGCCCACCAGACCCGAAAGTAAGCTCTGAAGCCATTTAGGTGCCTTCAGGGCCCAAGAACGTGACTCCCAGAAATCTCACCAACCTCCATGAAAAACATGGAGGCAGGTCATGGAAGACACGTTCTCCCAAACCCCTGGTTCACGTACCATGAACCAGCCTGGTTTATGTGCGAATCGGGGTTTGTTTCAGGGTTCGTGCCCATCACTAGTGTGAACTGAAGGATGAAATTGCTTGGTTGAGTTCTGAAGTCACAAAGTTCTCTGTGGTTTGTTCCCCCCCATGAATGCTGGAGCAAGTTGTTACTTTGAAGGTTGGTAGGCTTTCAAGTGGTATCTCTCAGGCCTGGTCTGACATGACCAGGCAAGCAACATAATACCATCGATCTTTGTTCCCCACTGCTGCTTGATAGGATGGGAGTGGGATCAGAAGGGTGAAATGGCATCCTATAACACTGCATCCTGTAACAGCTGTGTAACCAGAAGAGATGTCACCACACTGCAGGACACTCTAGGCTTCATCCAAAACTCAATGGTGTTTACCAGAGAATTATGAGTGAACCCTGGAGCATCCCACAATGTGGTAATGGCACTCTGCAGCATCACAGAATATCATTTGGGTAAGTCCAACCTCCATTGTGTAATTCCAGCCCCTGAAAGAATGACATATATGGAATATTCTACATAAATTTACGTGTTCAACTAATGTGTTTTATCAGCACACTTGCTCTGCATCTAAAAGTGACAGGGGAAAAAAAAATAAAATTGAAGAATACATACGTCCATCTTCGAATGCAGTGTGCTGCTGTCAGCACTGTGTTGTGATTTATTAAAGATCCACCACATACATGGTGATATCCTAGACCAAATCGGTAAACTTGAAGACTAACTTGCCACGGCCAGGCTCCAATCTGAGCATCATGTCCACCTACAATCCGAGTCCCTGTTGTTATCTCATCCACAAGAGGCCTTGTTCCACATTCTAGAAACCAAAACACAGTTATATCAGTGAGATGTGGTGTTTGGAAGGTCTTTCTCCATTTTCCTGCAACCCTTGCTAAGCTGAACAAAGGGGAGATGCCCCAAACACTGCCAAGGTAGTGAATGATTTTTAAATGCTTGCAACTCTAAGAATAGATAGCCTATCCTAACTTAGCATCAATTAGGGTATGTACATTTAGAGGACTGTATGTTATCACATTTCTTTTTCTCCTTGCTCAGTCTGAGGGGTTTATAGACCATGTGTGTGATTTATAGTTTGTTATTAAATTTATATTTGGAATGCTGGTAGTCTGATCCATTAAACCCAATTCAGCCATGTTTATCAAGAAGTAGTAAGGGGAAGGGTGGTAGTTGATCCCTCCACCCCCAGAGTGCACAACTAGATGTGCTAATCCCTGCAGTAGCTGGCAAACGTGAGGAGGGACACATAGAAACAAGGCTTGCACTGGCAGAGGGGACCCTACATTCAAACCACTTGAGAATGGCCCTCTTAATTCCCAGTCTGTGGTGACTGCAGTGCCAAAGGGAGTGGTTGGAGAAGCGATGGAGCCCGGCTGGTCTGAAGATCCCAGATGGTGGAGTAGATGTCTCACTCCTATGTGGGCTGAAATGGGACTTGCAAGGCAATTACCCCATAATCCAGTACACATATCAGAGTAGAAAATACACATCTGGCCCCTGAGGTATTAAAAGTACATATGCACAGGGTCCAGCAAGCAAGAAAGGATTAGGCCTATGTCAACTGTATTTTAAAAGAAAAACATAGTGATCTCTACACATGCATCTGACATGCTATGCTTGCATTTTCTACTTGAGTATCTGGGACCAAGTTTTTTTTTTGTTTTTTTTAAGGGGTATTGCAAAAAACAGTTTTAAAGAGGTATTGCAAAAAACAGTTCCAGATATCATACATTACAGTTTTCTTGAGTGGAGAAAACTTGCACAGGGAAGAGGAAGACGTGCATAAATATAATGTTTGACAATAATGCTGAATTTAAAGTGCCGCTTATTGCCTTGAAACCAAACAGCTTGTGACTGGTGAGTGATTATTTCACCTTAGGCATCTGTGTTAAGGAAGGAAGGTGGCATGGTATAGCCTGATCAGATCTCAGAAGGTGGCATGGTATAGCCTGTCAGATCTCAGAAGTTACGTAGGAGGGATCTCAGAAGTGACTTGGGTGGGAGAACACCAAGGAAGACTTTGCAGAGGAAGGCATTGGCAAACAGTGATGCCTAGATGTAACCTCTCCTTGTGCATCACACAAACAACTTCTGCTTTTCATGCCTTGAAAGCCCCTTGCTGGGGTCACCATAAGTTGATTGCGACTTGGGGGTACTTAACATATGTATCTGTGTTTTTAAAAATTCTCTTGGTTTACATTCTGTGAATGCTCAGTGGTTAGGCTCAAACTGCCCTTCCAGATAGTCTGGTTGAAGGGAAGAGACAACTGTTTCTTTCCTTCTTGATGTCTTCTAAATTCCAAGCTGAAGACCCTGGATGACCAGCCATTATTATGGTGAAGATTGCAGCCCAGGAGAACAAAGGAGCCAGGGCAGATATGGCCACAAGGAATTTTCCAGTTTTTCCCCTTTCTCTACCTGTTACATTTCCAGTGGTTTGGGTTTTGGGAAGAAGAAGGTCTATTCTATAAGAAAGGGGCCAGACATACTTGGAGTGCAACAATGACGGAGACACTTTGGATGAGACACACATAACTTGGGGACTCTGAAGGAGACATACACAGGAGCATGGTCTGAAGAGAGATGACCACTAAGATGGAGGAAGAAGGTATAGATGAAATGAACAATTTTGGCACCATTAAGATACTTCTGCCTGTCTCCTTAACATCATAGGTTTTAGACCTAGGGAAAGATGATTGTGTTTATGCATATTTGATTTTCCTACACTCAGATCCTGTAGTATTTTGCTGTTCAATGGGATGCTTTTAGTTGTTGTAACCAATGAGATTAAAGATTTTCTTTCCTGTTTCTGAAGCTGGAATTATTTGATCTTTTATTATCAAACTTCAAAGACGAGGCAAGAAGAGGCTGCTTAGCTTTGATAATATCTCACTCGTGTGATTTCTAAGATTTTCCTGTTTCCATATTGGACATGGAATAAGAGATTTTGGATATGAAACATTAGTCCAACCAGAGAAGGCCAGACTGCAGTTTATCTAATTGCCTCCTGATGGCAGCAGAGAGTGAGTACTATTTCTGAAAAGGAATGGATGCGATAAAATGGGAGAGGTTAACTCCTCCTTGCAGTCTAGCAGCTTGAGACCTGGGCTGGCTGTGTAAATCCATCACGACCCAAAGTTAAAAAAAGGGACCTGCAGGGTCTTTTACCACAAGGGCCAGGGTGCGTAATGCACACTTACTTACAGGGTTGCCGGCTCAGTGCTGTTAACTGACAGGAGACTAGGGGGTCAGGTACGGTTGCCATGCTCCAGGTGCGGCATGGAGTTTTCCTGCTATTACAACTATTCTCCAGACTACAGATGTCAGTTCCCCTGGTGGAAATGGCAGTTTTGGAGGGAAGGGCTTATGGAATCACATCCCAGCTGAGCTCTCCCCCTTCCCCAAACTTCATTCTCCCCAGGCTCTGCCCCCAAATCTCCAAGAATTTCTCAAGTCGGAATGGAGACCTGGTGAAACAGGGTTGCATGATTCCATGATGTAACTTCTGGCTGCGTAACTGGTAGTAACAATACTGCATCACATGACATTCTAGGGTTTCTCCAAAACTCTATGCTAAAACAGTAGAGATGGAAGATATTCCTAGAACACTGCATAATGTGTTCTGGGTTCCAAGCCTGAAGTGATTTCTGGCACTGTGCGATGCCGTTTCCCCCCACTGCTCCACTGAGCACAAGTGAGAGGACAGGGAGTGCCAGTGGGGGTTTCCCTGCCAGCATCGGGAATCTGGCACCCCTACTTGTGTGTCAATAGGATCTTCATTCAGAGTCCTGTTCCATCTCCTTATTTATTTATTTATTTATTTATAACTTTGATTTCTAGACCGTCCTCTCCCAGAGTATTGGGGCTCAGGGCAGTGTACAACATCTCATAAAATACATTCTGATCAAATTTAAATTCAATGGACGATAAAACAGTGAAATATTAAAACAGTTCAAAATTCATTCCAGATGGCACCTAGAATGGGCCAGATTAAATAGTCATCCCAGCAGGAAAGAAAAGAAGGAGCCAGATTGATAGGTTCTGCAGGGCACGGATGTTATTTGGCAAAGATTTCCACCAGGTTGGAGCCAAGGCTGAAAAGGCCCTGCCTCTGGTTGAGGACAGCCGGGCGTTTTTTGTTTCCTTCTATTATCGGAAGTGAGATAAGCAGTAACAAGAGAAGGGTCCTTTTAAGTTGTGGCTTTCTGGTTATGGAATGTCCTCCCTTCATTGGTGCCCAACTGCACCAGTAGCCAGAGTTTACACTTTCTTTTCCTTTGGTTAATTTTTAAAGTTTTGTTGATTTTCAGTTATATGAAAGTGAGGCATGATTCTTTGATCAGCATGAGCAGCCTCAGTTCTGCGTACTATCTTAAAGGCAATGGTGAAGTCTGTGTTAGAGATAAGAGGTCAGGAGACGCAGTCCCTCATCTGGCAATTGCAGCAGATCAAGCTGACATTAAAGTGATACTAGAGGAACCACTTTAAAAGTTAGTTACTGTACAGGTTTCATTTCCTGTTTCCCAAAAAACAGAAGGAAAATGTTATGTGTGAAGCAACCCTCAGCTTCCAAGTTTCCAGAGGCTGGGAGGTCTTTAAACCAGAGGATATAGTTTCCAGCAGGCTTGAGCCTTAGCAGTTTTTAAGGTTCAAAACAAAACTCCACCACATGCCTCTGTGAGGGGCCTTTAGGGCAAGGGCCGATTGGAAATTAGGGGCACTAGAAAGAATCCAGGTGAGCTGCCTCTCCCCAGTCCCTGCCTAGCCAGGAAAGGGGACAGGCCAAGGAGTATGCCAAAAGTAGGGTTGCCAACCTCCAGGTAGGGGCTGGAGATCTCCCAGAATTACAATTGAAGAATAAGAGATTAGAATTATACTCCACCCTTCACTACCCGAAGGACTCTCAGGTCGGTTTACAAACTCCTTTCCCTTCCCCTCCCCACAACAGACACCCTGTGAGGTAGGGGGTCCTGAGAGAACAGTTCTGAAATAACTTGTAACTGGTTCAAGGTCACACTAGCAGCTGCATGTGAAGTGGGGAATCAAACCCAGTTCTCCTGGATTAGAGTCTGCGCGCCTAACCACTACACCAAACTGATCTCCAGACTACATAAAATCATTTCTTTATTTATTTTTATTTATTTATTTAAAACATTTATTCAACTTCTTGAGAAAATGGCTGCTTTAGAGGGTGGACTGCATGGTATTATACCCTGCCAGGGTCCCTCCCCTCCCTAAACCCCACTCTCCCAGGCTCCGCCCTCAAATCTCCAGGTATTTCCAAATGTAGAGTTGGCAGCCCTAGCCATAAGTGTGGTGCCCTGCTTGCTGCCAGCTACCTGAACCCATTGCTGTCAAGCCGGGCAGGAGCTGATCAGGCTGGTGAGGATACCACTGGGCAGAAGCAGGTAGTATGGTGCCTGGCCTTAGTACCGCCTGCCTGGGCCTGATGCTGCCAGCTCATCCCTGTTTGGCCTCAGTACTCCCTGTCTACGCCTTCCCACTGGATGGGACCTGTTGGGTAAGGACAAGCTGAGGAAAGCTGGCATCCATAGTCTTGCATGACCAGACCAGCCCTCCATCAGGTGAGGAGGAGGAGGGCCCCTTTTCCAGGTCTGTTTTGGCCGCACAGTCTGCCCTTACAGCCCAGAGTATTTGACATTTTGTCCCCTGGGGAAGAGAAAGTGTTGTGAGCCTCACCATCTTTAGGGATGACAGCCGACAGCTCTTTGAGAGGGACTTCAGAGAGCAGCAGAAACAGCACTACAAAGGAAGCAACGGCAGGGCAATAACTCCGCCCCATTTTCCTTAAAGGAAACAAAATGGCAGCCAGCAGGTTTCCCTGCCTCCACCAGTGGAATGTTGAGGGAACCATGTGATGAAGGGAAAGGCCAGAAGGAGCACAACCAAACTGTGTGCTGGACTAGATGGACCAGCAATATGATCCAGCTGGTATCTTCTGATATTTTTAACTCCATGCATATTGTGTATGACCACTTTTCTCCACCCTTTATCTATTGGCATAGGTTACTATGACTTCGCCTTGTTCCCCTTGGATCTGAAGCAATGCAAAATGCAGATAAACAAGAAAGCTTGACAATGAGGTAGCTGTGTTAATCTTCACAGCAAAAGTAAAGAAGAAGAAGAAGAAGAGAAGAGATTGGATTTATACCCCGCCCTTCACTTGTAGTCTCAGAGCGGCTTACAAACTCCTTTTCCCTTCCCCTCCCCACAACAGGCACCCTGTGAGGTAGGTGGGGCTGAGAGAGCTCTTTCCCAAGCTGTCCTTGAGGGAACAGCTGGTACAGAGCTGGTACAGAGCTATGGCTTGCCCAAGGTCATCCAGCCAGGTGCAAGTGGAGGAGTGGGGAATCAAACCCGGTTCTCCCAGATTAGACTCTGCACACTTAACCACTGCACCAAACTGGCTCTCAGGAGTCTAGTGGGTTCTTAAAGACTCACAAAATTTTATTTCAGCATGGCTGGAGTATAATTATGAGTCTTTAAGGAGCCACAAGAGTCCTGTTCATTTTGAATGAGTACATCGGGGGTGTCGAACTCATTTGTTATGAGGGCCAGATCTGACATAAATGAGACCTTGCTGGGCCAGGCCATGTGTGTCATAAAATGTAATGCCAGGTTGCAGAGATATAAACTTTATAAAGGACTCAAAGATTTTTTTAAACATAAAAATGTGCTTAGAACATTAGCACTTTTGCAATATTTTGTTTATTTAACAGTATCTGATAACTGACCCCTCTTGCTCTGAATGATTGCATCAAAATGTCTGTGCTGTTGCAATCTTGAGTATGCTGTTCAAGCCTGTTATCTGTAAGCTGCAAACCTACTTTTGATTTATGGACATTCACCACAGAAATCTCATGGTCAGAGTTCTGAGTCTAGGACCCAGGGGAAAACGTGAAATGGATGAGCGATTGAGAGAGCCTGGCGAAGCAAGCGATGATGCAGCAGCAATAACAGAACTGGAAGCAGGAGATGGCCAGTTTCAGTGCGGGCCTGATAGAAGCCCTCCCCCGGGCCGCATGTTTGACACCCCCTAGAGTAGATGATCTGGCTGTGGGCCAGAACTAGTAAGTGAACAAAATGGATAGGATCTTTTTATTTCAGTTATTTATTAGCTATGTCTTAGGGTTGCCAGCCTCCAGGTGGGGCCTGGGGATCTCCCGCTTTTACAACTGATCTCCAGCTGACAGAGATCAGCTCCCCTGGAAAAAATGGCTGCTTTGAAAGGTGGACTCTATTGTACTATGCTGAGGCCCCTCCCCTCCCCAAGCCCCTCCCTCTCCTGGCTCCACCCCCAAAGTCTCCAGGTATTTTTCAACCCAGCCTTGGCAACCCTACCATAGATAATGCTAGAAGCAGGCAAACATAGCTTAAAAGCCAATAAAATAAAACTGTGATAATGGATGTGAAACAGACATTGAAAGTTAGCCCCACCCCACTTCCTGTGCAAACAGAAAGCTGGTGTAACCTGTGTTGTTCCCCTTTAAGGGTTGTTTTAATTCATCTTGTTTAAGTTTAGAATTCAGTTTGTATCCAGGGAACAAACTGTCAAGGAATGCAAGCAGTTGCTCCTATATTATCAAGAACAAGACATACAAGTGGAGACCCATAAGAAACTTGCGGGATGGTTATCTTATTCCTCACACCTTTGCTTCCTCCCCTCTCCCCCTACCTCTCTCACACTATTTCTCCCTTCTGCCCCCCCTCTCTCCTCCATGTATGTTACTTCCTCTCTCTTTCTGACCCATCATCATTCTCTTTGTTTTTCTGCCTCCCCACCTCATCACTCTTTCTCTCTCTTTCTGCTTCCCACTTCAAATCCCACCCTCCCCAAGCTCCACCTCTCAAATGTCCAAGAATTTCCCAACCTGGAGCTGGCAACCCTATTTCCTTCCCATCCAACAGCCAATTTACCTTTATCTGTCTTCAGCTTTCCATCTCCACCCCCCTCCCCCACAGCCTCTACCTAGGAAAATTACAGTCATACTCCACAGTGGGGACTAAAGCAGCTTACATTATTATTTCCTCCTTGTTGTTTGTACAACAACCCTGTGAGGTGGGTTAGCTGAAAGTACGTGACTGGTCCAAAATCTCCCAGTCAGCTTCCACCGCAAGATGGGGATCTGAACCTGGGTCTCGCAGATCCCAATCTGAAGCTCTAACTGCTACATCACCATGGCTTTCATAGGGTGGCTGCTGATGAACAGTAGCAAAGCAGCTGGGCCTAATTAAGTCATGCAAATCAGGTGGTATCAAGTCACACAGAGAGTGCTGCCTAGGGATGCCAGCCTTCAGGTGGGACCTGGGGATCTCCTGGAGTTACTGCTCATCTCCAGACTACAGAGATAACTTTTGATGGAGAAAATGTTGAGGGTGGAGTTTATGGCATTGTACCTCACTGAGGTCCCTGTCCACCCCCAAATCTCCAGGAGTTTCCCAGCCTGGATCTGCTGCTGGTGGCCAGGGGGGGTACTTGGCAACCCTAGACTGCTGCCAGTAAAAACCCTGCCTTTTACTGCATTCAGAATGTTGGTTCTATTGGTTGGTTTTACTGCATTCAGAATGTTGGAACATCATACTGTATTCGTTTTTGTTTGCTTTAACTTTATGTTTGCATTTATTTTGTTAACTGCTTTGAGTCCCTAGACTCAAGAAAAGCAGAGTATAAGTGGCTAAATAAACAAATTAAAGGAAAGCTATTGTAAGAAAAACAGTTATTAAACAGTTCATTTTTTGAGAAGTAAAAGATGAAACGTCTTCATACAATCATGTACCCTCTGTATTTGATCCCTATCTTCCATTATAAAAAATCTGAATACAGTTTCATGTTATGATTATGGTACAGATCCGCAACAAAATTAGACAAGTGCATTTTACTTTTGGCCCTAAATGACATCTTAATCTTGTTAAAAACTGACAAAACCACACATTAGAACATGCAATCATTATTTATTGGCATATGAGAGTAAAAAATCCTTAATTATGAGTCAGCAATAAAGAGGCTAGTTTATCAATCTTGTGAGACAGAATCGTGAAATAAAACTTTTGCAGTTACAAACATTTAAAAAATAAAATACGTCCCATGTATCTTACAGTTTGTACCACCTGCCCTGCTAGGGTGAACAAAAGAATTATAGGCTCCTGGGGCATTAAAAAGATGTGCAGATGTATAGCACAGGATATTTTGATTGTTATGCTGGGATGAAAAATGCTATATCTGCTGAAGTATCCTTTTGTATGCAGGTATTAAAGGTACAAGAAGTCCCATACTGCACTGTTTTGCATCTGCTTCACATTTTACGTGCTATAACAACCCAATTTTGTTACTTGCTATAACAACCCAAGTCTCCTCCTCAGTGTGTAATCCCAGCAGAGCTGGAAGCCGTCTTATGCTGGAGCCATTTTACCTGGGCCATAAGAATGGGCTTCCAAGATCACTTAGATACCTGCCCTTCCCCCAGCAGGGCTGCATATAATGAGTGGCCAGGAGCAGGGAAGGTGGATAGGCTTGCAAACATGTGAGAGGACATAGAGGGGACACAGCCCTACCAGAAGCTCTGGGCACCACCAACTGCTCCACATCAGGATATGCTGGCATCACCTCTGTCTTTCAGGTGTAGGGTTACCAGGTCCTGGAGATTTGGGGAATGGAGTCTTTGGAGGACTGGGACCTCAGTGGGACACAATGCTATAGAGTCTACCCCCCAAAGCACCCATTTTCTCCAGGGGACCTGTTCTCTGCACTCTGGAGATGAGCTGTCATCCTGGGGGACCGCAGGTCCCACGTGGAGGCTGGCATCCCTATTCAGGTGTATTGAAGTACTTCAGGGATACAAACTTTCAACTGGACAGATATCCCTTTAATAGCAGTTTGGTCAGGAGCAGAGAAGTATGCTTAACTTAATGCTTTGAAAAACTGAATGAGCTGTTTTTTTTCATATCAAATCTGTTAAAATTGCAAGGATAGGCTAAGCTGGGCTATTTGTGTTTTGCCTGGCCAGTTGGCAACCCTATTCAACGATGTATATGCACATTTTAGAAAAATGCAGGAATTCCTAAAGCACTTCATGAATCAGAATTTTACGATGATTTTAGCCATGCTTTTATTTGCAATAAAGCAATGGAAATGAGCTATGATTTGTAGTGAACTTTCTAGCTTACATTTGGCTCAGTGTAATTGGCTGGATTCATTTCAGAGAAGTAAACTCCTTTCTTTAGAATGGCATCTCTATGAAGTGCAACCCTAACACATTTACTCAAAAGTAAGATCTCACAGAGTTTTTTAGGTTAGTGGCCTACACTGCGATCATATTCATGTTTACTGGGAGCTAATCCCCCATGAAAATAAATGGAGCTGCTTACTACCAGGTAAGAGGGCTTAAGATAGCAGCCTTCTTCAAACCCAGTGAGACTTAGACCAATTTCCCACAAGCAGCTGTGCTGCCCTTGCTCTTCTGTTTCCCCGGGTTGCATTTGTCAATTTCACACTTTTTGCTGCGTGGCCGCACTTTGACCTGCATCTCTCTCCAATTTCCTCTGCATCTTGTCAATCTCAAAAAACAATGCAACCAGAGCAAGTGGAAGAGTGAGGGCGGCACAGCTGCTTGTGGGAAATCGGTCTTACTTCTAGTAAATATGTACGCTGATAGTTATTTCACAGCATAACCAATAATATGTGGTTGAATTGGTGTCCAGTCTAAAGGGACACTTATGTGTTGCAGCTTTATTTCTGAGAAGCTGGCCTTTTCAATGTCAGCCCAGGTATCTCTTGTTAGGTAGCAGCCATCAAAAAGAAGTTTCCATGTTGGAGAGTAGACTCGTTGCCAAAAGAAGCTCCAGCTTGAATGATCTGCAGTGACATGCTCCAGAAAATAAAAAGCTCCACCCTGAGGAAAGCAACAGAATGTTTGAACCAAAATAATGCAGGGTGTTCTGTGCATTATAAATCATTAGGTGTGCTTGCAAATTGTGCTTATGAGACATTTCTGTTCCCCCAGAAGTTCCTCCCCCCCCCTTGCATAAATACCAGTAGCGCAAGTCCAGGGAGTATCTACTAACTGCTCCTGCCTGCCAGTATGTATCTGGCTGCCTTTCACTAACAAACACCCTTCCGGCCGTTATTGTCTGAGTGCCTGGAATGGTCACAAACTGAAGGAGCAGGACGGTTATGAAACATGTTGACAGTTAAGATAGTCCTTAAGAGAGAAATGGAAAGCCTGCTGATGGGGGGGGGGGGGAGATATCTCACACAGAGCGTAGAGTCAAGAGGGATTATGTGCATGAAGTGGAAAATAAGAGGCGTTAAAGCCAAAAGAGGAGTACTAGCAGTGTACCAAGGGCAGGGCAGGGGGGGTACAGTCCATTTCTGGGCGCAGCTTGAGGAAGGCCCATTTATTTTTAAAGGGTAGTTCTGGCTGCAGCCACTTGGGTACAGGGAAGTCTGAGCATAGCAAAAAGGCTTAAACATTCCTTGCTCCAAGACTACCCAAGACTATGTGAACTGAGGCAAACTTGCTTAACAACAACCGAACCAGCTAACTGCTACAGTAATTGCCAGCCTGCAGGTCACTTTCTCCAATCGCCTAGCCTTTCTCTCTTCCTTTCCTTGGACCCAGCTCAGCCAGATGTTGCAAAACAGTAGTTAGGGTGTTGCAGCAAGATAAAACAACCTTTCCCTGTCTTAATTTCTCTCCTTTTCCACATGTTTCTCATTCATTTCTGTCTCCCTTCACCTAATTTTTCCATGTCTCCCCCCACCTAGTCAAAAAATCTACACATGGCTTTTTTTTGCTGTCTGACCCATCTCTCTTCAAATACTTACTGACTTGAGCACTCTGTAGACTTCTCTCAAAACAGCTTCCACGTTCTCCACTGAGCACAGGACCAAAGTAGAAACTACAACATCCACAGAGGCATCGGGTACCTGGCTCAAGTCCTCTCCTGAGGCCGTTATGAACTGGCTGTATTCAAGATGCTGGTTCTGGACCATGCTTTTAGCTAGACGCTCCTGAAAGTGGGGATTGGGGTCCGTACAGATGACTCTGCAGTTGGCTGGAAAGAACTGGAAGTTGGAGCCGGTCCCAGTGCCTATCTCCAGCACTGTCAATTTCCCCGAGGAATCCGCAAATTCCATCATGTTACGGAACAAGTCCTGTTTCTGTTTCAACATTATCTTGTTGTAGTCGACTGTAAATTTCTCCAGGAAATAGGGAAAGAAAATCTTTTTGCAGAAGGGTCCCCATATGCCCAAATACGATAGTATATATACAGGCAGGGCTACCAACTGGACACAGAGAGTGAGAAACAAGACCACCACCTCTGCCATCCTGACTCAGATGCAGATTCAGCACTCTTCGTTTTTGTTTTTCCGTGAAGTTTAGGTCACGGGAGAGAAGCTGCTGAAATAATTTTGAAGTTCTTATTTAGGATTCTGCAAAAAGTTTAGTACTCAGATTTGTTTCATTCATCACTTCCAATAAAGATCCCAAGCAAAAATAATAATAAAACACTAAACAGTCACCAGCTTCACAGTCTTTCTTCAAGACTCAAACTGCACTAACTTCCTGATTCTGTAGAAACTACTGCGACTGCTAGACTGGTTGCAACTGAATGGAAGAAGGGTGGGCGGGGAGAAAAAACTTAACTCTTTCCCTTCCATTTTTTTCAGCTCAAAACTGCCCTGTCCAAGTTGATTTCTCACGTGTACCTTCCCTAAAAAACAAAAAAAAATTGGCTGCATCTGAGTGGGAGAAGGGTGGGGTGTGCGAGGCTGCAAGCCTAACTGTTTCTGGTTGTTTCTCTCCTCAAAATTGCCCTACCCAAGTTGTTTTTTTCATGTGAACCTTCCTTCCCCCTTCCAGGACAATATCACCAAGGTTTTCAGGTTGCACTTTTATTGAGGTGAACTGGTGTGGTTAGTCCAGTCACCATTAGTTAGCATAGTGCTTAAATAAAGCTACAAATGCAGCAGCATCACTTACAAAGCTACACAGAGTCACACTGCAAGTTTAGGCTGTTTTTACATCTGACTTTCCCGCTGGAATCATTCTAGTTCCAAAAAAACCTGCCCACACTTCTGTGCGGTGTGAAACCGTGCTGCTACTGAAATGTCCACATCTACTAATTGCCCTCCTGTGGTCAAGCTAGTATTCAACCAGCTTGATTCTGCTTTAAACAATTGCTGTTGATTAGGGCACTTAGACCACCTGGAGTGAAATTTCACACCACTGGGAATTCAGCACAGGAAAAGACAGCAGTCAAACTACTTTAGAGGGGAGGTGTAAAATGACCCTTAGAAGAGAAATGCTTCTGTCTTTCTTTGAGAAGTACACTTTGGATAGGAAAGAGCAGAAATTGGATAGATTACTAACCTACTAGCTAAAGGATGGAGGCGGATGGCGAGAGGCCCATCTGCCTCATGTTGCCAGGAGAGGACCACATGTCCCTCTTTTGGTGCGTGTAGGTAGAGAGCTTGTCTTCGGGTGCGTTCAGACGTGCACATTTGATCTGTTTCGAAACGCTTTGAAACGGATCAAATGTGCGCGATCAGACAGCCGCAGCTGCCTCCCATCCCCAGTGTCACTTACCATACCAAATTCCAGAGCGAAGCGTGGCATTTTTGAGACCAGGTCCCGAGGTGGTTTCTCCCATGCTCTTCTGGCTCAAGCCACATTTTCTGCTGTGTGATCACGGACCCGTTGTCGAGCCACTTCCAAGTCTTTAACCCACCCCGCAGAAGCCTCTGGTTTCCGCTTTTTGCCTGCCATTTTTTTTGTGTGCGTTGGCGATATGCGCATAAGTGCTTCTCTGCCTTTCCATTAATTTTTTTTTTAAATGGCCACTACTTCTCCATTCGGGATCCCAAGGAGACCAGTTTCGGGTTAAAAGTTTAAAGGGACGTCTTCTTTCAAAGCGGGGAAGTCACGGTGCTTGTGTAACTGAGAGGCTTTGCTCTCCTGCTTTTGCACATGCGCAAGATTGTATTTTCAGTTAATTGCTTATGCGCATGCGCAAGCGGGGAAATTTTTTTAAAAAGCCCGACACATGCTCCTGTGTAGACGCCGGGGAGCCACTTGAATGCGCATCGAAGTGGGGTGAGTGTGATTGCGATGGTCTGGCGCAGGGCATTTTGAGCCAGCTCCAGCTGGCTCCAGCACGCCATCTGAACACACCCTTCAACAGAGTGAGAGAGAAGAAGAAAAGGGAAATGATCCCTGAGAACACAAGCTGCATTTCAAAGGGGACAGTGGCAGAAGAGCAGATACAGGAAGAAAGGTCAATGTGCCTGTCTAGCCATCTAGTCTCTCTTGCCACTCAGTCTGGAGGTCTGAGACAGGGGACATCACATCTGGAACTTCCAACAACATTTGTGTGCCTTTATCTTCACTTCAGCCCAGACCTTCAGATGGTGCAAAATGGGGCAGCCTGTTCCTTCTCAGAAGCTAGCTGCGATGACCATGTTGCTCCTATTCTGATGTCCCTTGAGACTTGTAGGGATACCAGCAGGCCTGGAGAAAACAGTGTCCTGTCTTTCTAATAGAGGCTTAAGGAGCAGCAGAAGCTTTTCACGGCATGGAGGTATGCCAACACCCCCTGGTAAATAACATCCCGATAAATATTTATTTAAGGGACAGGAGTTGTTTTTCTCCTAGGGATACCATTCCCCAGGTGGGGGTGGGGGTGGGGGATCACCTGCTTTTGCGGGCTTCTGCCGGCCACTGGCTAGCTGGCCGGCGGGAGGAAATTCCCCCCAACCCCGATGCCATGTGCTTTGTCCTGACGTCACCTGGAAGTGACATCAGCGTGTCAGTGATGGTGGGGGGAACGCTGCTTTTGGGGCAAAATTCTGGTTCAAGGCCGTTTTTACCATAGATTTTCCCCAAAAAGCAGAGCACCACCCCTGATGTCGCCGATGCGCTGACCTCACTTTCAGGTGACGTCAGCACATTGCACAACATCCCCGCACCCTCCCCTGAAATGCCCCCCCCAAAACCCTGTGGCATGAGGAGGAGACCTGGCAACCCTATTTTCTCCAAGCGGTTGGCAGCCCTACTTCAGAGGCTGCTTATTTGTTCCCGGGTCCAATTCAAGGTTCTGGTGGTTACTTTTCAAGTCCTTCTTGACCAGAGGCCCACAAACGTGAAGCATTGCCTCTCCCTATGTGTTCCCATGCAGCAGCTTTGTTCTTCCCTGCCAGTAGGCCCCCTTGTCTCAGACCTTTTCTGTAATGGCTCCTGTGCTTTTGCAATGGCCGTCCCCTGTGTCTGAAACAGCTGGGGTAAAATATACTGGGTTCAAATGCGTAGAACAATCAGCTCGTAGTTTATTAGTGTTTACAGCAAGGAGAAAAGAAGACTGGCTGTCCCGGTTGGTTTCCTCTAGGATCCCTGTCTTCCTACTGGCCCATTCTAGTATCCTAGCGATCTATTGTTATGCGTCCCAAGCTAAGTCCTTTTGCAAGTAAGTTCAGGCTCAATACATAACATGGGGGGAAGGGGCATGCATCTGAGGTGCTTGTGAGTCTGGGCATAGGGAGAATATCCTGCTAGTGAAGCAAAAGATATTTTCAGATTAGTGCTTTGAGGAACAATCCTAAGGAAGTCTATTAGAAGTAAGTCCAATTTTATTCGGTGGGGCTTACTCCCAGTAAAGTGCTCTTTGAATTGCACCCTCAGTGTGGTTTTAATGCATTTTATATTCGTTATTTTAATTGTTCTGCTGTTACCCGCTTTGAATCTTGATCAGCCCTGTCTCCTAGCTGTCCTTCAATGCTGCCTTCTGTTAACACAGCTTGGCAGTGCCACTTTCTAGTAATGTTCTAGTAATCTTCCATTTCATGGCTGTTCTAGTAATCTTCCATTTCACCGGTGATTTTGCATTTGTGGGGAGAATGTACTGGGGTTTTTACCCCACTATTTGTTGAGCTGATCTTCTTAGAAAGTGATAAGATGCAGATACAGATTTCTTGCTGCTACTGTTTTCTGGTCAAATAAACTGAATGTCTACTTGCCAGCAGCAACAGATATAAACTGAAAAGGATGCCTAGCTGCAGAGTGTGTACAACAAAAAATATTTTCTGGGTATGTGGTAGATTGTAGTTCTGTGCACAAGTCACTGGTGAACATGCATACACAATCCATGTCCAATGTATATTTGATTTTTCTCATGTTACATTCTAATGTCACATTTAACAAACATACAACATATGACTGAAACCCTGAATTTTTCCTGGTACTTATGAACAGATGTATGCATATACAGTCATGCGTAAACAGGGGTTCAGTGATTTAAATGATCTGATCTTTTTTCATTCAGAGGAAGTATCACTGGTTACCCCAGGGGCAGGTATAATTCTGATTTGTCTCCTGTTCCGTTTGCAGGGTTCACATTGTCCTGTTTCATATGCATATTGGTAATCACTTGAAGACAAGTTTCTAAAAGGATTTTGAGGTTCTCAATAGCAGATTTTTCTGCTGAGCTAATGACAGCATGAGTAGTTGCTTGCTGACCTTTTCTTAACTTTCCTACAAACAACTTCTCCAATTTAGCATGGCAAGCGGGCTCGGACCTAACCATTGGGAAGCCATCTGAGTAAATGATAACTGGAAGCTTTTACTGTAAATTATGTTATTTATTTGGAATTGTTTTCTGCTGATTTTATCTGTTTTATAATGTATTGAATTGGCCGTGTGCCCTCGTAAGCCGCCCTGAGCCCGTTCGCAGGGAGGGTGGGGTATAAATACGAAAAATAAATAAATAAATAAATTTTGGCCCTATATTCAGAATCTAGAAGGAAAAAGAAAACTGCTTTTAAATGTTTGGGTTTTATTCAACTTTTACATCACTTTTGCATTTTCAGGAAATAACTGATTTGTTTCACTGGGGATTTTTGAGAGGGGTGATAAAAGATAATTATTATATCAGTAATGATGAATTTATAGGCATATATACTTCAAGACCCAGAAATGGGGCACAGTGCTAGGTGCTGTAGGAAATATAGCAAAGTACGATTCTTAGTCACCTACCAATTAATTTGTTTGAGGCTGTACTACCTGAAATTCAAACTTTCCTATAGACCCAGTGCATTGATGGAGAATAGCATTAATAGTTCCTAATGATGAAATGTTTTCGAATTAGGGACATTATCACGGATAGCACAGGAGGTTAACACAATCATCTGCATACACAGGTGTTTATAAAATCCTGCATAATTTTCTTTATTATTTAGTTACTTTACAGCATAGCCGATGATATGAGGCTGCGAAGGATGCCATACTAAAGGGGCACGTGTATGCCACAGGTTCAGCTCTGAGAATCCAGCTTCTTCCAGGTCTCTCCAGGTCTCTCTAGCCAAGTGGCACCCATCAAACAGAATCTGCCAAACTGGATCATAGATTTGCTGCCAGAAGAGACTCCAGCTGAAAGGAGCACCTGCAACGTGTTCCATGAAGTAGAAAGCGCCACCCTGGGAGAAACAAGCCAGTAAGCGCATTTGTTACTCTGACTCATCATTTCTCTTTGAGAGCCAGTTTGGTGTAGTGGTTAAGTGCGCGAACTCTAATCTGGGAGAACCGGGTTTGATTCCCCACTCCTCCACTTGCACCTGGCTGGATGACCTTGGGCAAGCCATAGCTCTGTACCAGCTGTTCCCTCAAGGACAGCTTGGGAAAGAGCTCTCTCAGCCCCACCTACCTCACAGGGTGTCTGTTGTGGGGAGGGGAAGGGAAAAGGAGTTTGTAAGCCGCTCTGAGACTCCCTTGGGGAGTGGAGGGTGGGGTATAAATCCAATCTCTTCTTCTTCTTCTTCTTCTTCTTCTTCTTCTTTGGAGAAATACCCTCTGTGTATCTCATCCATGGCAATCACTGGTTACAAAATGATGGATTCTGAAATGATTCGGCTAGGTTCTCTTACTGATTGCATTTATGAGGATGTCTATACTGCTAGAATTTTGAGGATTCATTGAAATTGGGAGACAGGCAGAAGCAAAAAGCCTGCTAATGTAGGGGCACCTCAGAAGTGAGCACAAAGGCATACAAGGCTCAGTGACATAGCCAATGAACTGAGTTGCCTAGGTTACACTCTCCAAAACAATCCATGTTTGTACTTCAGCCAAAAGCCACTGCTTTGTGCAGCATGTGTCAAAGCAAGATCCTCCCCCCGCCCCGTCCCCCAGGTGCCTTGCAAGCTGCAGGGCATCTGGAGAAGCCAAGCCAATCCAGGGAGGGAAGACAGTTTAAACCCCTCCTTGGGTTTCCAAGGCACCCTGCAGGGTGCCTGGGGAAGCCAATCCAGAAACTGCCTTTCTTTTCTTGAGTTCCCCATGCGCCCCACAAGCCGCAGGACACCTGGGGAAGCTGATCCTGGGTGGGAACTGCACCGTCAGGGGTGTGGCCTGATATGCTAATGAGTTTCTGTTGTTGGGTGTGGCCTGTTATGCTAATGAGTTCTTGCTGGGCTTTTTCTACAAAAAAAGCCCTGCTTATATTCTCAAAGAACCTGCATTCAAGCAGGACATGGAAGGATGTGTCTACCCTATTAAGGCCCCAAGGGCAGATTCTATCAGAATAAGGCCTATTCAAAAATCTCCTCTGCAAAACCATTGCAGGAATGCTATTCAGTCTTGCAAACAAAAAGAGCTCTACAGTAACGTGGGATGGTAAGATAATAGGGGAGGAAGGTAAAAGATCTTGGGGAAGAAAGACCAAAAAGCAGGATCCTTTTCTGTTTAAAACAGATTAACTAATTTAGAGTCCAGTGGTACCTTTAAGACCAACAAATGTTTATTCAAGGTATGAGCTTTCGTGTGCACGCACACTTTATCAAAAATAGATGTTAAAACAGATGTTATTCCTCCCCTCGGAGCAGGGTATTAGAAGGTACAACCATGCCATGAGGCCCATGTTACATTGAATTATGTTGGTGTGTATGATGACTAACTGAAGTTTCTGCGTAGAGTTTTAATGACATACTATTAAGTGAAAAATTGGTTTATTCCCTGTCAATGCTTTTGCTGAATCATTTGTCAATGCCCAGTTTGGTGTAATCTGTTTTTTCTAGTTCTGTTATCCTTTATGTTATGCTAACTGTGGTATTTAACTGATATGGCAAAATTTAATTAATCCTTGCCCACAGGCCACTCAGGGCAAAATATACCAGTTCTGTTCTTACAGTGTTCTCCAAAAAAATCTGGGAAATGTAGTCTGGTGAGGGTTGCTGAGAAGTGAGGGGGGAGGTGGGGGGAGAACTGAGATGAGACTTACCACTTTGGTGTCTCTGTATGTCTTTTAACAGACCGTCCACGAACCTAGGTGATTAATCTTCTGATCAGTTCTTCTGATTATTTCATGATAGCTGCTGTTATCTGTGCAAGCAGACAATGTAGGCAACACATCTAGAGTCATTTAAAGAGGCATCCAACCATGAAAAAGGGATGAACTTTGACTGTCCTTGATATTAGGTCACTACAAGAAGGGGGACCCGTGGTACTTGCGGGGGGGGGGGGGGAGAGAAGCTGTCAGCCACTCGGGCTGCCACTTCGCCCACCCCCCCGCCCTTCTCTTTGGCCCGAGTGGCTGAAGCCACTTGGGCCGCTCCTCCTCCCGCCCCCGATCTCACTCCCTGGCGTTTCTCCCCCTGCCACCCCCACCCCCAGCTCCTACGCTGGGCCCGAGTGGCTGAAGCCACTCAGGCCCCGCGTTTCTCTCCTCCACAGCTTCTCCCCCTTCCCTCCCCCATGGTCTTCAGCGGGCCTCAGCAGTGCTCACCAGACCTGCCGGTTCTCCCCCTCCCCGGGCTCCAGTGGGCCTCCGCGGCTCTTGCCGGGCCTGCCACTTGCCCCCTTCCCCCCCATGGGCTCCCAGCGGGCCTTAGTGTCTCTCACCAGGGCCGCCGCTGTTCCGAGAGTGTTCCCTGCGCATGCGCAGGGGATGCTCTTTTACTTTTCAGGGATTTAAATATCCCCCGAAAATTTTTAAAAAGTTTTTGGATTTTTCTGCACATGGGGGGAGTGCCCCCCATGTGTAGGAACACCTCCCTGCCCCCCAAGTGCCCCCCCCTGTGGATTTAGGTATCCGTACGTGGGAGGGGCGCTTTCGCTATTAATTTATAGATAATCATCTGACCATTACTCAGGAAAACATATGTCTCCAGTGACTGAGAGGATTAATTTGAGTATTGTACAAATGCAAAAGTGGCTACAAGCTGCTTTGTCACTTCTTTATCAAGGCACAACCTGGTTCTCACCCTGTATACAAATGGCTACCACACCAGTACAAAGCTCCTGTATCATGATGCTTGAGAGCAAACATCAAAGCCATCCAATTAGGCCTTCGCCTTGCACATAAGCAAGGAGTTTGATCAGTCTGGTGAATCTGTTTGGATGAAGATTCTCGGCATCCTTGAGCCCAACCTCTATATCATGCTGGTTCTCAGAATGTTAGCTTATCTTTCACAATTTCCATGCCTGGTGCCACCAGACTTCTGTTTTGTCATGCCTGTTTCTGGCATGGTCAGTCTGCAAGATAATTTGACCACCCATAAACAAACAAGTAGAAGGGAAAAATAAACACTTTGAATTGCACTGGTGGTAACATAATCTTTTATGTGTAAGTTAACAAAGAACAGGGGGTAAAATGGATTTGCATTGTGAGAAACCGCAAGCATAGTGAATGATCAACAATTTATATAACCCCTAATCTAGGGGTATTTCGCAAGGAAATTGGCACAGTGAAGAGTGTCTTTTGGGCCAGGCCTCTGGAGCCAACTGTTGCATGCTGTGTATTACAGGCCTGAATCGTACATTCCAGGGTGTGTTCCAACCAGAGCAGCAGCTGCAGCAGCAGGTTTTCTGGCATTAAAAATGAATCCTTAACAGCTTGCTTTGGTGGAGGTAGGGGTGGTGGTGGTGTGGAGGGCATAGAAGGAGAGATCACCTGACCATTGCTGTCTAAAGATTGCTAGGAGGAAGAAAAAAGATGGGGGGCGTGCTAGAGTGTACAGTGCAACTGTGGTTCTGTGTAAGGCAAACATTTGGGATGGGAGACTGGAAAATACAGTGTCACTAATGCCCATGCCGATTCGGCTCGTAGCAGCAACCCAACCCAAATATCCTGCCAGAAGGAAAATAGCACACTGTGTTGTTTGTTTGAGCCCCAGCCTCTGTATCCAGCTACTGCATGGTGGTGTGGTACGGGGGAAAGTGCACATGTTATCCAGTAAAATTTTTAAAAGAACACAACATACCAGCATGAAAAAAAATGTATTTAATGTATTTAATTCCTTTGCACCCCACTTTTCTCCCCAGTCGGGAGCCAAAGCAGCTTCTATTTTCCTCCCCTCCTCCATTATATCCTCACAACAACCCTGGGAGATCGGTTAGGCTGAGAGAGTGCCCAAGATCACCCAGCAAGCTTCCATGGCATGAATGGATTGGGCTTAGTGTGTTCTCTGTCCACCCCCCCCCCCCCCCCCGGGAATTACTTACTGGTCGCAGCACCCGTAGAGCTTCCTTCAGGACTCTTTCTGTGCTCTCCACAGAGCACAGCACCAAGGTGCAAACCACAACATCGACAGATGCGTTTGGTATTTGTGGCAAGTCTTCAGCTGGTGCTATCACACGGCGCTCCAGCTGCAGGTGCCGATTCTGAGACAGGCTCTTGTCAAGGAATTTGCTGAAGTTGTCGTTGTTATCGTTGCATATGAGTCGGCATCCTGCTGGGTAGAACTCAAAGTTAGATCCACTTCCTGCACCAATCTCCAGTAGCGTGAGCACCCCCGAGGGGCCTGCAAAGTCCTTCAGGTTGCTAAAAAGTTCCTTTTTCTTGGTGGCCATCTTCTCATTATAATAAAGAGCCACGCGGGCCATGAAGTGTGGAAACGCCATCTTGCAAAAGGGGCCCCACAAGCCCAGATACCACAGCAAGTATATAGGGGAGGCCAAGAGCTGGACCCCTGTCCTAAGCAGGACAACTGACCAGCTTGCTTCCATGGTCAGTGAAGAGCAGAGACCAAGAAAAGCAAGACCGAGTTAGAAGAAAATGATTTTTCAGGGTTTGGGGAGGAGTTTCCCTTCTGCTGCTGTTACTCATTGACAAGCCTCCATGGAGAATAAGCCACATGACTGGAATAGCTTGATACAGGAATAGACTTGCTTATTTGCATTTGGCTCTGAGCTCGGCGTCGCAGGAGTCTCTCACGTTAGAACATCCCTGTGATTCCAGAAATTCTGGAATCAGGTATGCCCACAAATAGAAGAAATCTCAGTTAAAACAATACCTCAACAATCTGAAGTAATTCTTCTGGAAATAGGCCAATTGAGTCACTTAGATAAATCTAAACAAACCGTGATAGGAATTCTATTTGTCGATTGCTGAGACAGAAATAGCAAGGAAATGGGGAAAGGTCACAGGTCCCTCTTTAAAGGACTGGTACAATGCTATATGGACTCATTTTGTTTTAGGAAAATTAGACCAATCCTCGGGTCTGCAGAACTTAGATACCTATTATAAAAAATTTTCAAGCTGTCTGGTTTCCGATCATACGGTTTCTTCAAGAAAAGGAAATGATGTAATCCAATCTTTTCTGTTGTGAGCTACTTTATTTTTAAAGAAGGCTTTTAGAAAATATAAGAGTATTTGTGTGGTTTCTTAGGTAAGTTTAGTTGTTAGTTATTGTATTGTTTGTATTGTCACACTGGTTTTATTCAATGTATTGCTTTTGTTTCATACCTAATTAAAAAAGGGGGGGAAAGAACATCTCGGCTGATGGGGAACATCACTGTATTGATTATTATTTCCCTTTTTTAGATTAGGGTTATGCCAGACATGACTTGGGAGATCAATGATTAAAATTGTCTACAGATTGAAAAACAGAACTCCTAAAAGGGAGACCCATACAATACAGTAGAAGGAGAATGGTATTTAATTTTTTTCTTCCTGTACTCCCCCCCCCCCCCCCCCACTCTAGGAAAACAGTGCCCTGAAAGAACACAAAGGAGAAAAAGAATGAATGATACAACTGCTGTTCCTTCCTAGCTGTGGAGCAGAGTTTGAGGCTCAGATTCTTATGTATTCTTTTCTGCTTAGTCATGGTGCAACTGCAAGGTCAGTAAGGACAACAAACATCAGCGTATGGAAGATCAACTCACACTCGTGGTGCTGGTTCCCCCCCACCCCCGAGGGAACTTTCTTTTTAAACTGAGGGAGAAGTAGACCTTGGTTGTTGGAACATTAAATATGTTTTGGCAAAACCATATTCATTGATTTCAAACCTACCTGGTATGGATTTTGGTAAAGGTTCATTAATGATTCCCCCAGATTGTCCCAGCTTTCCCAATCAGAATCTCAGTGTTTCAGAGCTAAATGTCTTATGTGTGTATTTTAACTCCGGACGTCTTTTAAAACCAAAAAGTAGCCTTGGAAGGCTGCAAGTTTGGTGGCGGGATGGCTTGGTGTGCATAATTCTTTCCCTGCTAGCCATTTTCCCAGGGTCATTTTGTAGAAAAAGAGGTGCAGGAGCTCATTAGCATAACTTATTTGCATATGCCACACCACCTGATATCACTAGAAGAAGTATGTCAGAAGGCAAGAAAGAAAGAAGAGAGAGAGAGAAAGAAAGAAAGAAAGAGAGAGAGAGAGAGAAAGAGAGAGATTGCTGGCAGAGAGGGGACAGCTACTAATCCAAGCCTCAGAAATACCACTATTCTGGGAGGATGGCTTCAGTGGTGGCTGAAGCCTTCAGAAGGCTGGTCAGAGGAACAAGGACATTTCCAGGGGACAGGGTCATTTTGCTGCAGCCATGACACAAGCAGGCATTCCCCCGCGGTGGGGGGGCTGGCACCAACTCCCGGAGCTGCACTCCCCCGAGCTCCTGCTCGAAATGACCTCTGCATTTTCCCATTCAAAATACCCTACCTAAACTGATTTTCTCCTCATGGAGAGAAAGATACAGGTCCAGAATGCGTCTCAGGGCCAAACCAGATGTGACACTAAGAGTTTACATGAACAAATTTCTAAGCCCCCCCTTCCCCAAGCTGGTGCACAAGCCCTTGATTTGGTTAGGCACTATGGCATCCAAATCAGGTTAAGCTTCTCTCCTATTTGAGTGTTTTTCCAACATGAACCAGCATAGTTGAAATGCTATTTTTGTTTTGTTGGTGCAAATATACAGGAGGACCTATATGTTGACTACACCAGAGCAAATAGCAGCTCTGTGGGAGAATTCAAAGCCAGGAAAATAATGGGGAGGGTGTCTTAAACCCTCCCTGACATCACGGTTGCAGTACAGCCTAGACTGGGACCTGCGCACTAACCTTTTAAATTCAAAACCATTTGGGAGCTCAAGCAGGGAATTCCCAGCATAACTTTTTGTTCGATCCTCAGTACTGCCTATAGATTCACTGCAATAGTACAAAAATACATGTAGCTGGTGAGGAACCATGAGGTTTAAGCATGTCACTTTTAGGGGGGGGCATGGCTCAGTGGTAGATCGTCTGCTTGAAATGCAGAAGGTCCCATACACCTCCAGTTAAAAGTCTGAAATGCAGACTTCCGGTTTTGGCGGCTTGAAGAATGGGCACGTCTCCTCGGCACTCCGAGGGACACGACCCATGTTGTGGTGGTAGGGAGGGGTCTCGGAACAATCTGGACCCTCTGGAGCCCTTGTAGGGGGCTCCCAGCCATGGAGCTTGAAGGGTGCCTCTCCCAAGGCCTTGAAGGATTGAGGCTCTCCTTTGCTCCATAGGTTCTGCTGTCACAAACCAGCAATGGTGCCAGACGCACACCAGGGCAAGTGGGCAGTCAGGCACTTTTCCTTACCTTGTGGAAGACAACCGATGAACTGTGAGCTCTGGTGAGTTGAAAAGCAAGAGAAACATGCAAGTGTTTAAGTGTTTATGTTCCCTTTAAAAGCAAAGCGAGGGGGGGGGGGGCTGACTATGCAACCCATAGAGACTTTTCTAACTTTTACTCAAAAGTAAACAATCATATAAATGGCCAGGAGAAAAGTCCTTCCCCCAAAAAAACCTTCTGGAAGTGTTAGCCCAGCTTCTGAGGTCATGAGACTGGAAGCAGCTACAGGCTTTCCTGATATGATGGTGGCAGCACTGCACCCTCTGCTGGACCAATGACTACACTCAATGACAACTTCGAGACTATCCAACGTCAGCTAAAAGAGACTAACCTTAAGACAGAGCAAACCTCAGAATCACCTAAGAAAGTTGATGCCAAAACAAATAAGCTTAAAAAACAACTGGAGACTGTGGGGAAAAAAGAGATCCTCAGATGAATATCAACTGCTTCAACTGCAAATGGAAAAGTCAACTTATGTTCTAAGATTTCAAGGTCTCCCAGAGAAGGAGGGAGAAAACCGCAAAGTAACTTTATGCAATGCTTTAGAACTGGTAGCAGGTATAAAAGCGGATCTTTTACAAAGTTGAGATGGATATGGTCTATAGAACCTATCCAGAATATATTAAGAAGAATAATCTTTCCTGTGAAATTTTTGTGAGATTCTCTAAAAGACATATCAGAGACCAGATACTTAAAGCAACAAATGAGACTACCCTAAAAATCAATGACAAAGAAATAAGACTTAAAGGACATTCCATTTGAAATAAGAAAAAAAAGGAGACCCTACAAAAATCTGATTTTATTTCTACAGAAAAATTCCATAATCTACAGATGGCTGGCACCAGAAGAAGATGGAGTGGCAGAGGGCCGCAGCGAGGCGGAAAGTAAGGGAAGCGCAACTTCTACATCTTCTGAAGAAGAGTCTGATTCAGAACTGGGAGCAGACACTCCCAAAACTCCTAAAGCAAGAAGAGACTATGAACTCAGGAACAGAAAAGACCAACATTAAGCCATATCTCTATGTCTTGAACTGCTAAAATTACCTGGATACTGGGATACTCTCATCATGGTTAAACCTTACTTGTTATACTCTTGTGATAACCCTTCTCCCCTCCCCTTTCATCATAAGATAACTATTGTAAGTGAAATAGTATTGCAAGCATTTGTAAAATCTAATGACCATTGCTACTTGGGATTTTAGTGGTTTTCTTTTCTTTCTCCCTTAGAATTAGATCCCCCCCTATTGATTTCTGGGTAAATTTTAGAATAAAAGCAATAAAAATGTAAAAAAAAAAAAAAGGCTGAAAGGTCATTTACTTGAGATGCCAGAGAACCACTCTCAGTCACAATAGACAATACTGACCTCAGTGAACCAGTTTGGTGTAGTGGTTAGGAACATGGACTTTAATCTGGGAGAACCAGGTTTGATTCCCCTTTCTCCACATGCAGCTGCTGGTGTTACCTTAGGTCAGTCATAAATTCTTTCAGAGCTGTTCTCTCAAGGGCAGTTCTTGAGAGAGCACTCTCAGCCCCACCTACCTCACAGGGTGTCTGTTGTGGGGAGGGGAAAGGAAAGGGATTGTAAGCCACTGTATGGCAGCGGGCAGGCGATCGGGCTGGCTCAGGCAGAGAGAGGCATGTGCACGGCTCCTTTCCCCAGCCTCTCCTTTCACCTCCTCCTGCCGTGATCTTCGCTCGGCCCTGAGTCTCCTTCGGGTAGTGAAGGGTGGGGTATAAATCCAATCTCTTCTGTTCTTATTATCCAGTGTAAGGCAACTTTACCTGTTCATGTGTTCTCCGCATTTTAGTAAGCCTTCTGGATGATGAATGCTGCACAGCTGTGTTACCTGCTATGATCCCCTTCCTGGCACCAGACTGGCCCTCCAATGGGTCCTCATGAAAGGATTTAAAGTGTGCTCATTCCAGTTACAGGGAGATCCAACTACGAGCTTTTAAACAGCAGCAACTTTAATATACGCTATTGGAGCTGGAATTGGAGGGCAAGTCTGGTGCTAGCAGCCGCGGTAATTCCAGCTCCAATAGTGTATATTAAAGTTGCTGCTGTTTAAAAGGCTCGTAGTTGGATCTTCCTGTAAGTGGAATGACCCCCTTGCTAACAGACCCTACCACCCTCCACACAACCTCTGACACACAGGTTCAGGGATACAGATAGGTCAGTCAGTCACAGTTAGCCACTTGTATTGTCACTTTAAATATGTCGAGAGCCATGACCCTTTCACACACCAGGCCCCCCCCCCCAATTCACAGAGACACCACCGGGTAGGGTAGCCCAGTTTTATTACTGATGAAGCTACTGTTTTGCTTTGGTTTATTATTTTGTTTGCAGTTAAATTGTTTTTACTTTTTTATTGTTAGCTTTCTTGAGCAGATGTCTGTAGAGATGGCCAATATATTTTCTAAATAATATAAATCATTGAGGCTGCAATCCTAAGGAAGCCTTCCTGGGAGTAAGGCCTGTTGCACAACACGGGACTTGCTTCTCTGTAGACCTGCTCAGGATTGTTCCTTAAATGTGCTTCAGAAGGGATGGAGAGGAAATTCGCCTGCTTCAGGCCCTGAGACCTTAGGAAAACTCTGGAGGGGGAGTGGGCTGGGTTTTCCACAATGGTCCCCTCCCCTTCTGTGATTCCTTATACTCGCCCCAGTTTGTTGTATGTAATAAGTTATTTAAAATACTAGCGATGGTGATTTAGATTTATTCAGTTGAGCAACAGTCTTGTAGCCACATGGCAAGAGTCATCTTTTTAATAAGATATTTATGTGATCAGTTTCAGCACATGCTTTGCTTTATGAATTAGCAATGTGATAAATCACTGGCCCATATCATATAAATCCAACAAAGCTTGGATTAGGCAGTGTTACACCAGAAGATTGAGAAAGAATTCAATGAGATCTGAACATGCTGGAAAAGTGGGCGGATGTGAACAAGATGTAATTTAACAAGGATGAGTGCCAAGTTCTACATCTGGGTAACAAAAATGAGGAACACGCATACTGAATGGGGATACACTTCTGGGTAGCAGTATGTGTGAACAAGATCTTGGGGTATGGGTGGACTGTAAATTAAATATGAGCAGTCAGTGTGATGCAGCGACAAAAAAGGCTAATGCAGTCTTGGGGTGTATCAAGAGAGGCATAACATCCAAATCGCAAGATGTCATAGAGCCATTTCACACAGCCTCTATGTTCCGTTTCAGGAATGCTTCTACAACGGTTCCTGTCTGGCATTTCAGACAGAACCGTTGTAGTGCGGGTTCAGTAACAGAACATACCGGCCATTTCACACAGGAACGCTTCTCTACCGTTAGGGAAGCGTTCCTGAACCAGCTTACCTTGAAACCTGCTCCCAAGCGTTCTGCTGTTCCTGTGCTGGATCTGAAGCGCTATGGGGGTGCTGTGTGAAATGCCCCCCGAAGCGCTTCCTCCAATGACGTGTTTTTGTGCCTCTTTTTGCCAGCCCGCGCAGGCGATTTCTGGATTTTTTTTTAAAAGCAGGTTTAGATTGCTATTTTGCTGTAATGGGACAGCAAAATAGCGCAATATCAGCTCTGTGATTACAGCAAAATAGCGATCTGAACCTGCTTTTTTTAAAAAAAACAACAACCGGGAATCGCCCGCGTGGGTGGGCGAAAAGAGGCTTGAAATGAAAGCAGCTGTCTGAAATGACGAACTGCTTCAGCGACGGCTCTGTACAGGTAGGGGAAGGGCTGTGTGAAACAGCTGTTACTGTACCGGTTTATTCCAAGCCAGTACAGTAACATTTTAAAGGTGCTGTGTGAAATGGCAGATAGTCCCGCTGTACACTGCATTGGTCAGGCCACTCTTGGGGTATTGTGTGCAGTTCTGGAGGCCACACTTCAAAAAGGATGTGGACAGAATGGAGTGAGTGCAGAGGAGAGCTGACAAGGATAATCGGGGGCCTGAAGACCAAGCCCTGTGAGGAGAAGCTAAGGGCCTTGGGAATGTTCAGTCTGGAGAAGAGGAGGTTGAGGGAGGACATGATTGCTCTCTTTAAGTATTTGAAGGGCTGTCACTTAGAGGAGGGTAGGGAGCTGTTCCTGTTGACAGTAGAGAAGAAGAAGAAGAAGAGAAGAAGAGATTGGATTTATACCCCACCCTCCACTCCCCAAGGGAGTCTCAGAGCAGCTTACAAACTCCTTTTCCCTTCCCCTCCCCACAACAGACACCCTGTGAGGTAGGTGGGGCTGAGAGAGCTCTTTCCCAAGCTGTCCTTGAGGGAACAGCTGGTACCGAGCTATGGCTTGCCCAAGGTCATCCAGCCAGGTGCAAGTGGAGGAGTGGGGAATCAAACCTGGTTCTCCCAGATTAGAGTCCGTGCACTTAACCACTACACCAAACTTGAAATCATGGGTTTAAATTAAGGGCGGGAAGGTACTGGCTGGATATTAGGAAAAACTTCTTTACAGTAAGAGTTGTGCAACAGTGCAATCAGCTGCCAAGGGAGGTGGTGAGCTCCGCCTCACTGGCAGCCTTTAAGTAGAGGCTGGACAAACACTTGTCAAGGATGCTATATGCTGATTCTGCAGTGAGCAGGGGGTTGGACTAGATGGCCTGTTTGGCCCCTCCCACTTCAGTGATTCTACTGCAGCTACCATATTGTTCCATGTTGATCTTGGGGAATAACAAACTAGGCCTGAGGTAATATTTTATTTATTTATACTTCATATTTATACCCCGCCCTCCCCGCAAGCCCTTTACAGGTGCAACCAGCTAGCAAAAAGCTATACTTCTTTCCTTAATTAATATAGTTATAAGATGGATGTAAAGACCAGAATCAGTACAGTGATGTTTCATATCAGCTTTACCTAATAAGCAAACTGTTCCTCTCGTTGCCTTCATTTTCCTTGGCTGCTTGTTAAAGAAGATGATCGAGTTGGTTTATACCCAGCTCTTCACTACCTGAAGGAGTCTTGGAACAGCTTACAATCGCCTTCCTTTTCCCTCCCCACAACAGACATCATGTGAGGTAGGTGGGGCTGAGAGAGTTCTGAGAGAACTGTGACTGGCCCAAGGTCACCCAGCTGGCTTTACTTGGTGTGGGGAATCAAACCCGGTTCTCCAGGTTTGAGTCCGCCGCTCTTAACCACTACACCAAGTTGGCCAACAGTAACAACAACAGATAAAGCACAGTTTAAAAATTCATGGGCAGAAAAGGTGATTCAGTGAAAAGTGCATGCATGCATAGCAAGGCATTCTGAATTTATATTGTTCTTTCCATCCCTTCCCCACTGCCTTTGCAAAGCGTTGATGAGGGGACTGGCAAAGAAACTGCTGATTTGGCTTGCCCCTTCCCCCATATCCTGACTTTGCGGTCGGGAAGCTATTTTTCTCCAGGCCAGTTTGGTTAGGGATCTTGGAGGTTTTTTGTTATCTTCTGGGCATGAAACAGGTGTGTGTGTGTGTGTGGGGATTTGTGAATTTCCTGCATTGTGCAGGGGCTTGGACTAGATGACCCTGGAGGTCCCTTCCAACTCTGTGATTCTATGATCTGAGAGCCAGCATGGTTAAAGTGCTGGACTAGGATCCAAACTCAGGTTTGAATCCCCGCTCTGCCATGGAAGCTGTCTGGGTGGTCTTGGGCGAGCCACAGATTCTCAACCTAACCTACCTCACAGGGTTGTTGTGAGGATACAACGGAAGAGAGAGCAATGTAAGCTTTTCCAGGTCCCCATTGGGGAGGAAGGTGGGATACTAAAGTAAATAAATATTTCAGCACTGCTTAAAAGAACAAATAAAGCTCAATGGGGATATTAATTTAACTAAATGAACATCCATCCTCCTTTCCCATTTTGATTAGAAAGCAGTTTCATTGGGATGGGACTTAAGCTTGTGAAAAGATAACAAAAATTAGCCAAGTCCTCCCCCTAGTGACAAAAACTCTCATTACACATAGCTGGTCAGTCCACATTTCAATTCTACGGAATATAATTCTACAGAAAGGGCAATAAGGTAGTAAGATTTTCTTTGCCTGTGAAATTTTAATTGGTCCGAATTAATGTGCGTGTTTCCACATTAATTGATGCCGGTTCTTCATTTCCGCATCTGTCCTTGCCCTGAATCTTGAGCCCGGGTTGATGCCGGTTCTTCATTTCCGGGTTGATGCCGGTTCTTCATTTCCGCATCTGTCCTTGCCCTGAATCTTGAGCCCCTGCCTGTCTCCCCCCTTTTTTTAATGTAGGCAGAGTTGCGTTATGACGTCGTGATGCAACAAAGCCGTGATTGGCCAAGAATTTTGAAATTCCTGGGAAAGTTCATCTGAGCTTCCAAGCCCGTGAAAATCATCCGTGTAAGAAAAAAAAAGCTTGCACCAGAGTTAGAGGGGAAATGGAGGGTGGGAAAGGGATGGGAAATGGAGGGGGAACATGCAACACTAACACATGTAACCCCTGCAAAAATTGTGTCTGCACCACCACGCCACCCGCAATACATTGGCCCCGCAAAAAATATTAACCACACAACGATGGATCAATGTCATGTTGTGTTGTTGTAATGCAACCGGGGGGGGGGGGGGGAGCAGCTTGCGCTGCACCTCAAAGCCATCAATACATATTTTTATAGTGGCATGACTCAGGCATGACTTCTGTGCAAAAGATGCAACACAGAAATGTGGAGACATCAACAACAAAAGTACATTTTAAAAAAGACATTTAAATGCCAGTCAACGGTGGATCAATGTTGTGTTGTGTTGTAATGCAACAAAGCGGGGAACAAAACCCCCCCTGCTCGTGCCAGGGCAGGAAAGGGGAGAGAAAGGGGAGAGAAAGAAGCAGAGGGGCGTTGAAGGGGTGGAGCAAGAAACCCCAATTTTGGAGTTCCCCACTTGAATGCCCTGACTTCACTCCCGTGGCAAACCCCCCCCCCCCCCCGAAAATCCCGGAAACGGAAGATCCGGAGGAAATGATGATTACATTCAGGCCAACTGCAGACCCGGAGCAACAAGTGGGGAACTATTGCTCTGCCCCGGATTTTATCGGGGAGTGACGCTGGGGCAACAACTAGTGCGGAGTCGGCCACCGTAAAGCAACCAGTTTCTGCGGGGTGACAGTCTTTTAAAAACCTCACTAAAGACAGAATTTTTTATTATGTCTTTGAACTGTGCATGTCATATTGGGCCTTGTTCTATGAGCAGAATGAAAGAATTATTATACTATAAAATATGTAGCCATTCTTTGTATGTATAAAGGCTTATCTGTGCAATAAAATCACCTTTAACCCAGTGATCAAAAGACCTTGCTGTGTTTACCAACAGTTATAATCAATGGGTGCAGTTATCCAGGGCCGGACTGAATCTGTTGCTGGCTAAGCCTGCAAAGATCTAGAATGCATGTTTTCCATCCAAGGAGCTGGATGTGATTCAGGGTCAGGCCTGAGGATCTGGATTGTAGCAGGAAGAAGAATTTACTGCACTGACCAGGCCAGAGAAGAAAGCCCTTTTGCTTGTCAATAAAAGACTTGAAATGTTGCACAGCCTGTTCCCCAATGATCTTAATTTTGGGTTGTTCCATGTCACAAACAGATTACAAGAAAACGTCTAACTTTATTGTGGCTTTTGGAAGGTCAGTACCCTCCACTTCCCTTTGGCCTGGCAGGGCTTTCTCTATGAGCTATCACTGTTGGGTGAACCTACAGAAAATGCAAGAAAGATTTCCCTCATTATGGCATGATCTAGATATCCTGCTCACTTCATTATTTAATCCCCTGAATAAACCCAACAGTTTAATTTGTGTGAACTGTGGGCCTAGTGGCTGCTCTCAAATGGAGATGCTGAACAATCATTTCACAGCATAGCCAAAAATATGGGGACGTGTTGGGGTCCACTTCAGTGGGGCATTTATGTGCCGCAGCTTCAGTTCGGAGAACTTCGCATTCTCCAGATCCTTCCAGATCTCTCTTATCAAGGAACAGCCATCTCCCAAGTGTTTCCAGGTGGGATAGTAGACTTGCTGCCAAAAGTAGGTCCAGCTGGATCGGTCAGCAGCCACATGCTCCATGAAAAAGAATGCACCACCCTGTAAATGAAATAAATTGTTTAAATGTGCTCCAGGGAAACAAATGCATGAGAATAACAGGGCCACAATTGACCAGTGAGGGTGATCAATGACTAACACAAACTGATTTCTAATGAATTTCAAAATGTTGTTTAGTGAGTTTGAAACAGGGAAGTCTGAGTTACCTTTGCTACCCAGAAGAGACCAGAACTCTGTTGCCCATCTTTTTTGTCAATAGGTGGCCACCAATGCTCCCTATAAGCTACGGAGTCTTGTGAGCAAAAATTCTACTTTGTGAGCTCCTGGCATTAAAGTAGCAAGTGAGGAATTTGGCTACTGCATAAAGTAGTTTGCTCTGGAGTCATCTTTCCTGAGCTAAGACAAAACTGTGTGAGCTGGAGGCTAGAATACTGTAAGCTAACTCACACTAACTCACTTTAGAGGGAACACTGGTCGCCACACTAAAAAATTACAGGACACTCCTGTAGTGCAGTTAGGCAGGAAATGATGCAGCAGTAGCGGTACCGGAACACTGTGTTGCTGACATGTGCCTCTGTGGGGAGGGGAAGTGGGTGGGTCATGCAGAGTTATGCCTTACCTTAATAACTGCCCCTCCCAGACCAAAATCTATAAAAGCCTTGGAAGAATTTTCCTCAGCCTTTTTGCTCTGGAGATGCATGGCCTTTTCTTTTGGAAAGGTAACCGCAGTATTGTCTGGGTTTCATCCAAGTAACATGACCAAAGCAATATGTGAATGGGCAGAATATGAAACATTAGAACAGTGAGTGCCAGTGTGGTACCATGATGCCCACCTGTTGTGTTTCCTGGTGACCACTTCCTCTTCCACCAAGCAAACAGGCAAACCTAAATTTCCTAGACTTCAGAAGAGAAGGAGGTGGTGGTTCAGTAGAACTCAGGAAGCATCAGATTTATGTCTACAAGAAACACCAATCTGGTAATTGTAGGACAATGCTGGCTTGGTACCTGCTAACATTTTATGAAACCCCCAAATGTTTTCTGCTTGATCCAAACCTGAATGGCAGCCATTTTGTGGGTGGTTCCCACCAGCAGCTATTTTCTTATGGTGCCCACTAACTGTTTCCAAAATTCCCAAAGTGCCCACAGGTTCAAGACAATTGGGAACATCTATATTAGATGCTCTATGATCCTCCATCCGCAGTCTAAAGTGGTGCAGTTCATTCTACCACCACTGGTCTCTCCCATCTCTTTTCCCTGCTTCTGTGAACTAGTTTTAAGGAAAGTTTTCAAGTACTGAAAGGCAAAAACACTAAAAGGGGCAGATTCAACCTACCCACAGGTGGGCCCAAAGGACTAAAGGGGTGAAACCAAAGGGGTCAAAGGGCACAGCTAACAAGAAATGCATTATTTTGCTAATGTGAACAGCTTGTGGGGCCTGTCAAGCAATGCACGTAAGTACAATGACAAGCCAACATGGATAAACTTCACGAAATCCAAGTTCCCACTGTGCCATAAGCACAAGGCAAGAATTAAAATTCAAGTCCTCAGAGTAAGAACTCAAGCTGATGAGAGCACCATACTTTTACTCACATGTGTAACACACATACATGCAGCATATTTTAACAAATTTAGTGCTTGGAACACATTCTGGAAAACAATTCGCCCATTTTACAGCTGGGAAAGACTGAGGCCATATACATGCATACACGAGCAACGTGTGTGTGTGTTTCAAAGAACTCAAAATCAGAACAGATGACACAAGAAAGGGAGCCATGCTTCAGTACAAAAGCTGAGCACAACAGTACTGGCAACAAGCCTCAGTTTAAGAAAAAACTGTGGATGACCAGTTGGAGGCCAGGTAGCAGCTATGGTGACAGGCCTCCTCTGCAGTCTGAATGGACACTGATCCCTCTTACCACTATATGATTCTACCTCCTCATTCTGCTCCCTGTGGAGGCCAGGCCTGCATATAAACCTGAATGGAGATTACCAATACAGAGCCATTGAAGTCAATGAGAATGGAGTGAATCTTCAAAGGCCTGTGCTGCATATATATTCCAGCTTCTGAAGATCTCAGGGGATGTATGGAAGAGTCCGGGGGTGGGTAGGGAGAGCAGCTTAAGTGTAATAATGAGTGAGTGTCAACAAGGTCTTTGAGGCTTTGTGCACAGGGTATGCCTTTGAGTAAACTTACTGCTGGGTTTGTTCCTAGAGCTATAGAATACTGTGTGTTTATAGTTCTGCTTTTATGGTGTAAGTACAGTAAGACTGATTTAAATACGGAAGTTTCTGGGGAAAACTCATCCTGCACAATAGGGAAAAAAGCCTGTGCAATTTCATCATGAATGATTTACAGTAGTCAAAAATGTAAACTAGGTCAGCAGCCAGGAAGCAGAATCAATTCAGGCCGCGGTCAGACGTGCCTTTAGACGTGCCTCTGCTGCGAATGCCTGATGGATCTAAAACAGGGGTGGCCAAACTGCGGCTTGGGAGCCACATGTGGCTCTTTTACACATATTGTGTGGCTCCCAGCAGGGCAGCTGGGAAAGCAAAGGGGAGGCATACTTTTTCACCCTCCTTCCCTTACTCCCCACCTCCCATCTATTTGCTTTCTTGGTTCTTTCTCTCTCTCTCTTTCTCTTAGACAAATAAATATAATTACCAAACAAATACCATTGGACAAATAAATATTATTAATATTTGTTTTTACCCCTTCTGTTTTTATATTTGGCCGTCTGATTTAACGTTAATAAAAAGCAAATTTGCATATTTTAAAATAAAAACACATGTAATATTTGTTCATGTCTTGTGGCTCTCAAACATCTGATGTTTATTCTATGTGGCTCTTATGTTGAGCAAGTCTGGCCACCCCTAAAGGGCATGATCATACAGACAATCATACATCTGGGAAAGGTCCCACAGCTGTCGGCACCCTGTGCTGCCCCACCATGGAAGAGTTAAAAGACACCGGGGAAAGTCTGGTCCTAATGCTTGCCGATGGGCCACGGATGGACTTTCCCCGTCTGATTGCTCAACCATGCACTCAAGCCATCAGGATAATCTGCTCATTCCATCTGACTTGGTGCTATTTTTTCCCTCGCTTAGCTGTATGCGCATAACCGCATACTCCATGGGGAACCCTCTGTGCGGAGGTGTGATTCCTCGTTTATGCACATGGGAAACAAAAGGCACCCCCCCCCACTCGCCTGCACATGCTGTCTGATCATGCAGTGATGGACTGTGCCCGCAGCTAAAAAGGATGTGTGCTCGTGCAATGCTGTGTTGATTTCCACCAGGGGAAACAGGCTCGCTTCCCCTCCACACTAAATGGCACGTCTAATCACAGCATCAGTGTATTTATGCAGATCAAAAATTATGTGTAAGTACAAAAATATGCAAAAATGAGGATAACATTTTGAGGAGAGGGCCTACCATGTAATTTTTGACCTTTTGTAGTAGAAAACGGCAACCTCACATGGGATCCCTGAATTTTTGTTGTTATAAATTTAAGGATTAAAACCTACCCCAGGATTTTAATTTACATACTATTTTTTTACTGGCTTGTTTAGTAAAACTACATTCTGGAAGGTATAAAGGTATGAACAGTCAACAAACTTCAGAGCTGGCCACACACAATTGCATAATAAAGGCTCTATCCTGGTTCCACTTGTGTTGCACCATAAATCCTAAATACTGGAAGTCAATCCCACTGAAGTTCAGCATTCTTGATAGCCCAGGCAACTACAGCTTCAGGCAAGGATGTTAAGCAAAATTACCTGATAGTTAACTCCATTTGAATATATGGCCTTTGCTTCCAGGTAGAGAGGTATTTAGGATAGAAGTATATATTTGAATCAAAAACCAGGGAGGAAGATTTGTGGTAAACCACATATTCTGTGAATGTCAAAACATAGGGCTACTGCCAAAAATGTCAAATAGGTTATCCCCATGTCAAATAAGTTACCCCCACACTTTAAAATGTATATTTCAATATATACAATATTCTGACATTGTTTCTCCACTCTAGTTCCAAGGCTTTGACAAACGTTTGTGGGAGTGGGGAAAATCCCAGTGTAATGGTATCAGGAAACAAGGCAAGTCAAACTATACTTATGGGGATGGAACATGACATGTGGCTGTCATCTGCAATAGCATCTTGGTATTTCAGATAATATATAGATCCATACTCAAAGTTTAGGTCTTTGGAAGTTTGTCCTCCTCCTTCATTTGTCATTTTGGTATCTTTGTCTCAAATATGCTACACTTGCTATGTGATTTTTGTTGACAGTTTTTAGACAGAAACATGGTTGTGTGTGAGAGACTTCTTCATTTATAAAAAGTGAAATTCTTCAAACAGTTACTCACAAATCATATAGAATTTTTTCTGAAAATAAATTGGTCATAGTAGTAGTAAAGTCAGGTATTCTCAATCAAGTTGGGCAGAAACAGCAACTTTTATGCCCAAATTCAATAGGCTAGTTGCTTTTGGGGGGGATGGGAGTCTTTTCTTCCCAAGTGCAAAAAGAACTTCTGGTTGTTAGATTTCAGAGAGGAATAAATGTGACACAGGACACACACACAGAGACGTATTTTCACTGACTGTCACTCGGGGTAGGTGCTACTAGACAAAATGCAAAGGATTCTAGTGTAAAATTCAACAGTTAGGTTTTTTCTTTCATTTCTCACATTTTGTACATTCTTTCCTCCCAAATAATTTGTGAAAATATTAGAACAGTCTGATATTTTAAAAGAAACAAAAAAGCATGTGCTAACGTTCAGTGGGACTTCTGATGCACCTCTGGAGGTCTTGGGGACAGTTCTGCCTATGCAGTGGGTCCTCTTGTGGATTAAACATTGACTGAAGAAAGGGAAACCAAGAGTAGGAACAAATGGGTGGTTTCCGCAATAGAAGTGAGCAGTGGGGTCCCACAAGGATTGGTCCAGGCCAGGACTGCAGCAACTTAATTTATTCATAAACGATTTGGGAATCAGCAGTGTATTAGCCAAGTTTGCAGATGATGCCAACTTATTCAGGATGGTGAAAACCAAGGCAGACCGTGAAGAGCTCCAGGAAGGAAGCACTCTCTAAACTGGGTGTGGGCAATTTATGTGAAGGTGATGCACACTGGAATAAATAAAAACCCTAACTTTAAACTAGCTGATGGGGCCTGAAGAGGCCAAAACTGAGACTGAAGGGGATCTCAGGGTGGTAGTGGATAGCTCAATGAAAACAGATGTTCAGAGGTGGTTTGCCATTGCCTGCCTCTGCACTTCAACCCTGCACTTCCTTGGTGGTTTCCAACCCATCCAAGTTTTATTTTATTTTATTTCTACCTTGCCCTCCCAGCCAAGGCCGGCTCAAGGTGGCTTACATAAAATCAACATGTATTTGTGATAAAACAATTAAAACATTTAAACAATGCTAAAAACAGTTAACAATAACACAGTAGGTGCTAGTATTGTTGTTGCTGGATCAACAATGGCTACCATATTAGCTCTTTCTTCCCATAACCGGCTTCTAGGTCTTCAGGTGTCTTTTGGGCGGCTGGCACAGGCTGTTGTTGTAAATTCCAGAGACAACAGGGCTTCCTATCCTTCAACTCCTAGTTGTTAATGGTGTTTAGTGGTGGCAGCGGCTCCAAAAGCCTGGCAGAAGAGCTCCATTTTACAAGCCCTGCAGAACTGTTAAGAAGAAGAAGAAGAAGAAGAAGAAGAAGAAGAAGAGATTGGATTTATACCCCGCCCTTCACTCACTTGGAGTCTCAGAGCGGCTTACAAACTCCTTTCCCTTCCCCTCCCCTCCCCACAACAGACACCCTGTGAGGTAGGTAGGGCTGAGAGAGCTCTTTTCCAAACTGTCCTTGAGAGAACAGCTGGTACAGAGCTATGGCTTGCCCAAGGTCATCCAGCAGGTGCAAGTGGAGGAGTGGGGAATCAAACCCGGTTCTCCCAGATTAGAGTCCGCGCACTTGACCACTACACCAAACTGGCTCTCTCTCACAAACTGGTTAAGAGGTTCCGTAGAGCCCTGATCCCTTCTAGGAGCCCATTCCACCAGGATGGAGCCACCACCGAGAATGCCTTGGCCCTGGTTGTTGACAGCCTGGCCTGCTTAAGACTTGGGAGGGCCAATCGGCTCTGGGCCCCTGAATGCAGTGCTTTCTGGGGAATATGTGGGGAAAGGCAGTCCCTCAGATATGTAGTTCTAATAAGGACTGACCCTACTTACGTTCTGAGATCTGATGAGCCTCGGCTAGCATGGGCCCTCCAGATCAGGGCTTATTAATTATTACACCTACTCATTTTTTAGATCATTTTCAGCCTCATTTCCACTCTGGCTGTAATTTTTGTTTGCTTGCTTCCCCTCCACTTGGGATGATACTAACAGAGGCTGTACCCCTCTCAGCTAAAGGATTTTCCCTGCCAAATTTCCAACAGACGGACAGGGAGAGCACAGCTTGCATTTGGCAGCCTAAGAAAGCAGGTTGCACAACACAGAGGGCACAAGCAATGTCTTAAATATTAAACAAAATTTTGGCTCTCCCTCCAGCACTGTACTGCCTCCTGCCCTGTCCCTCCTGGCCCCTATCACCTAGGGTGCGTTCATATGGCTCTTTTGAGCCATGCCAGGCATGAGTGCCTGGTGGATTTAAAGTACACATCCAGACTGCAACATCTGGGAATCGTGCCACTTTCATTAGTAGCCTGTCAATCCCCGTCGGGGATCCATACTTAAAAGATAGTGCTTAAAAGTCTGGTCTAAAGCTGGCCAACAGGCCAATGCCAGACTTTCCATTGTCAGGTCATTCCACCAGCACGCAATCAGCCCATAGTGATGGTCTCCAGACCATCCTGAATGGCCGCCATTTTAAAAAACTCTTAGCAATATGGGCATAACTGCTTAAACATGCGACATCCGCAGACGGTGAGGCACATATGCACATAAGCAGATATGCACATATGTGCATGCACAAACAGGATTTTTTTTTTTAAAAAAAGCCAACCACATGGCTCCTTATGGTGGATGCCGTCTAGCCATGTGCGGTAAAGTGATTTATGGGGGAACTGTCTGGTCGTGCAATGCTGGATTAAAAAGATCTAGATCAAATTACAGCTGGGCTAATAGCGGGATTAGCTGCCTGTCTGAACGCACCCCTAGTGTTGACTTTCCACTCACTGTTCTAGTATATTTTACTCCTTAAGAACATAAGAGAGAAGCCAATGTTGGATCAGGCCAATGGCCCATCCAGTCCAACACTCTTGTCACACAGTGGACAAACAGTATAACAAATATCTATATATGGCAGTAATCAACAATATAGAAAATAAGAACTGCACCAGAACGCAATAATAAAGGTATGCAGAACAAAATTATTAATGTATATTACTACAAATCTCCACACTATAATAAAGGTGAAATATACTCATAACAATAACATCACAGAGAAACATTCATAACTACAGCTGCTAATACATACAATCAGTAGTCATCAGTTTCTAATTATATAATCAGTAGTAATAAGTAATTAAGATGACAGTCATCATCAGTGACCAAAACAACAGTCCAACGAAGGCTGCGGATTACATACTCCGTTTCGATTGGATCTTTATCAGAAGACTAATACATGATTCATAGATTAGTACATGTTCAAACTGTCAGAATTCACTTAGGAGGAGATGACTTCATCTTATACCAGGTTCATAAACAGGTATGTGTTCAGTTCACAAAATTCACATAGAGGAAATGACTTCATCCAAAAGATGAAATTCTCAATTAGCCATGCTCGCTAATTGAGAATAGTTCCATCTGTAGAATCGGCAGCCCATCTTGGAAGCATCACTTGCCCCAGATCCAGAGTTCCTATCTATACCTTGTGGCTAATAGCCACTGAGGGACCTCTGCTCCATACGTTTTATCTAATTCCCTCTTGAAGCCCTCCATGCTTGTAGCTGCCACCACCTCCTGTGGCAGTGATTCCACATGTTAATCACTCTGACACACCCATCCCAAACTGTTCTCCAGCATAACCCATGTGAGCCAAGCCTATCAAAGGTGGATCCCCGCTTCACTTTTCTGCACTCACCGGTCTGAGAACTCTTACCACCTCCTCGAGAACGGCTGGGACGCTGACCACGGAGCACAGGACCAGGGTGCAAACCACCGCATCCACGGAGCAGTCGGGCACCTGATGCAGGTCCTCCCCGGAGGCCACAAGGAAGCGCTCGAACTGGAGATGCGAGTTCTCAGCCATGCTCTTCTGGAGATATTTCTGGAAGTTGGGATTCTTGTCCGTGCAAGTCACCTTGCAGCCCGGCGGGTAGAACTGAAAGTTGGCCCCGCTCCCGGTGCCGATTTCGAGCAACCTAAGCTCTCTCGAAAGCCCGGTGAAGTCCTCCAGGTTGCTGAACAGCAGCTCCTTCTCCCGGTGAAGTTTCTGGGTATAGTATTTGCTGATCTTGGTTATGACATAGGGGAAGACTCTCTTACAGATCGCATCCCAGTAGCCCAGGAAGGAGAGCACATAAATGGGAAATGCCAGGATCCTGACGCAGCCTTGGAAGAAAGGGACCAGCACCAACCTCGCAGGAGGACTTGCATCAGTCATCTTGCTGCAGAGCTCTTTGGAGAACAGTTTCTGACCTCGCTTCAAGCGGCTTCCGCACTAAACTACATACATCCGGCTTCTCCTGCCAGCTGTCTCCCTCGTTCTCTTTTAAAGCAATACCGACACGTTTAATCCCTGGCGCTGAAAAGGCAGCCTCCGTGAATACAAGAGGTTTTAGCTTGAGAATGCCCACTTTGCTTAAGTACACAAGGAGGGCTAGGTAAGCACACATCTGCTATGCAAATTGACATGGGTTTAAATTTTATTCTCTTTTCCTTGTATCTGCTGCAGTTTTTAGCCCACCCTGCCTTCCTCTATTCGAGGGACAAGATACTTTTCTTCAGGCCTGTTGGGAATAATGGAAGTAAACCTTTTCCCATCTCCCCCCACCCAGTAAAATAATGGAAATTTCAGAGAAAAATTGAAATACATGTCATACTTATCAAGTATAAAATTATTGTTCTGCTTTAACAACGCACACTGCATCACAAGAGAGCCGGCATGGTGCAGTGGTTAAGAGCAGTGAGCTCCAATCTGGAGAACAGGTTTTAATTCCTCACTAGGGGTGTGCATTCAGCATAAACCGAGCCGGGAAAATACATAGCTGAGTCCCGAATAAAAACTTGGGGGGGGGGGGGTGTTGTTGCTTTTATTTGGGTAAGCTATACTAAGGAGAGGATCAGGTGGGGCAGCAGGAGCTGAGAGCTCTGCACTGCCTGGGCTGGGGGGCTCCTCAAGCCGGGTCTGCCTGCAACGATGGGGAGAGACCTCCCTGCCACACCCCAGATCCTGGGGCCAGCTTTGTGACACCCCAGATACATGGAACCACAAGTAAAAGACAGTTGTTCCAAAGGATACAAAGGGCCATTCTGCATCTAGCATTTGCTCAGCTGTTTTACCAAACCCTCGTTGGAACAGAAATTCCCCTCTACATGGCATGCCACTTTCACTTTCTTTGATTGTCAGATTTTACTGTATTCTCCACGCTGTATGCTGGTTTCACTTCCTTTGATCTATCCGTTTTATGGTACTGTCTGCATAGATTTATGCCCGTTTTATGGCCATTCAGGGATTGGCATTGGCCCAGGGTATTTGAATGTGGTTTTGAGCCGCATCTTTTTCTGTCCTGGTGTGGGTTTGGTAAAACAACAGAGTGAATGCAAGATGCAGAATGGGCCAAAGTGTGCCTGTGGGTGGAACAGTCGTTATGCGCTGCTGAGAACGTTCACTTACTTTATACCTTTGAAGCAGGCAGCTACATTTTCCTCAGAGGCATTCACAAAAGAACAGTGCCAGCATATCCTCCAAGCTTTTGCCCTCCTGCCAACTAAGCTGGCTTTTTGTCCATTTATATAATGATCTTATGAACCAGATATTATTATACACCAGACTGCTCTAAAAGAGCAACCCAGGGCACTATATGCTTGTATCTCTGCATACAAGGGAAGTGCAGGAAACTGAAAGCGCAGGAAATTGAGAATGGGCATAAAACTATACTTGATCTCTGTGCTTACTAAAGGTAATTTATCTGTTTCCCAGCTGTCAAGTGAACACATTCGACTTCAAGACTATTTAAACCGGTGATATAATGACACTGAAGTGTGTTTCTGAGCTTCTAGTGGTTGCTTAGAGATGCTTGAACTGGGAAACTTGCCTTCTATGGATATGCTGGACGTGTGTACATGAGACAGTATGTGGGAAGCCCAGACTCTTGACCTCTACATAACAACCACCCATTTGATTCAAATTTTTAGAGCCTGTTTTACTGAACAGAAATGGAGACAGTTAACCAAGAAACACATTTTAAAAAGGCAAACCTGGACTTACATACTACAAATGGAAATCCAGTCCCCCCCCCCCCAAAAATCAAAGGTACAAAGATGGCAGCATCATAACACATTGATGAGTACCACATTGGAGACTGCTGCACTAGGTACTGAAGGGCAACAAACTGTGCATGCTTTTTTTGGGGGGGGGGGACCCTCTCTACCTGTAGCTGCTGTCCAAATTTCGCACCCAGAGATGACCTTGTGGGTTAGGGTTAAGGCTGTTTCTTAAAAATCTTTACAAACATGGACTAAAATTAAAAAATTCTAAAGTCAGTTTAAAAAAACTTAATAACTGTTTGGGGTTAAGGATTGTGTCCTTGAAATGTGAATGTAATACAGTGCCCAAACATTTGTGCCTCAGTCTGTGAGCAGAAGGGCTTATCTGTGCAACAAAACAACCCTTGTCCAAAGTCCTTGTTTTGTTAACCAACAGTTATAATCAATACATGCAGTTATCCATAGGAATGGGCACAGACCGAAAAGAGGCAGTTTGGTTTGGGGTCCATGGCAGCCCACAGACCGAATCCTGGACTGAACCGAACTGGCCTCACATGGACCGAACTGGTCCAGCAAGTTCAGGACGTGACAGAATTGGGGGGGGGGGGGGATCTCCCAGGATGTGGTAAGCTGCAGCCAGGAGACAGGGGGAGGGATCTCCCTGGAAGAGACTTACTTTAACCGTCTGATTTTGCTCTCTTTCTTCAAAGCAGGGGGAGCAAAACCAGCCATTTAACCCTTTAGGTTTGCTCTCCACTGATTCGGGGGGGGGGGGGAGGACCAACACCAGAGGGTTAAATATGGGGGCAAAGAGAGGGGGGAAGCTCCATGCAGACAGGGAACTTAAGGCTGTGGAGAACAGCATCAGTTTAGCTTACAAAAGTAATAAGTGAAATAAATACTTCCACGTTGATGTTGCCCCTCTTCTTTCCTCACTCTGCTATGTACAGTTTCATCAAAATGCAGGGCTATTTTTGGGCAGGAACGCACAGGAACAGAGTTCCGGCTGGCTCCTGAGTTGACCACACCTACAACCAAAACCTCCGGCATGTGCGGCTACAGAGCACATTTTCACATAAGAAAGGTGGAGGGCTGGCTGGGGAGACCAAGGGTAGCCAGGCAAACATGCCTGCTTCCCTTCCCAATCTTTCGGGTGGGGGGGCTGTTAGAAGACTAGAAAGGCAATGCTGAAGTTCCTGGGATCTTTCCGATCCCAAGCACTTCAACACCGCCTTTCCCCAGCCATCTGGTTGAGGGGGGGGGGGTAGGAGACTAGAAAGGTGTTGCTATAGTAGAGCAGAGAAGCTCAGGGGGAGAGAGGCAAGCTTCCATGCCTGCCCTGTGCTTTCCCAGACCCCACCTAATATGCTAATGAGCTGTGCTACCAGGGGTGTGGCCTAATATGCTAATGAGTTTCTGCTGTTGGGTGTGGCCTATTATGCTAACGAGTTCCTGCTGGGCTTTTTCTACAAACAAAGCCCTGTCAAAATGTAACACAAAGAATCAATAACATTTGCTGAATAAACATCAAAACCATTCAAGGACAAAGGCTCATGCAATCATTGTGTAACAGGGAACATGATCAACATTGTGTAACTTGCATGTGATCAACATGATTTATGGTGCTGGTTCTTGCACCAACACAGTGCTGCCCTGTACAAATTCCAAATCTCCAGATTTAAAATACAGCATGCAATGCAGGCTGAAGAGTGGGCTATGAGATAAATGGGAGAGGCTGCTATTAGACACTGAAATGCAGGAAGCCATATTGATTCACACAAACTTCACCAAAAAAAAGTATGTTATATCGTACAGTCCTTAAAAAAAATGTCCCAAAATGGCTGTCGCCAATATGCTGACAGTACCCAGCATAGTGAAGCGGTGGAAGCCCTGAATTCCTGCCTTGTGGCTGTGAACAAATCTATATATCTGTTTCTCAAGTGTGACCTCATCTGTGGATATCTAAATCCATGGATCAGAATCACACTGAAAGTATAAACAGATTTTCCTGCAAACCTGGGGGACTCTGAGGTTTGCAGAAAAATCTGTCACCTTAAAAAATACACTGGGGGTTTAAATTTCTCCCCCAAATAAAAAGGTGCTGTCTGCGCATGCACAGACAATGCACTAACCTATCTTCTTCAGAGCTGGTGGTGTCGGCATCCAGGAGCATCTCCGGGCCCAGAACAGGTCCCGGACATCAACTGCAGCTGTGCCTGGAGGCCTGGCTCAGCAGCAGAGGAAGCCACTCTGGACCCTGTGCAACTTTCAGACACCACAACTGCTGTGGCCAGGCCCAGAGGTGGTGGCTGAAGCCTGAAGATGCACCCAGCTCAGTGATGGCGAGGAAGATGGGATTTCCCCCCTCTGAGAGTCTTGCAGGCCCCTATCAGCAACAGGAGATCAAGGTAAAGGGGGAAAGGTGGGGGGGATATTGACAAGAAGGGGAGGGGGAAAGAAATAGGGAAGATTGTCAGAGAAAGGGGGGAGAAATAGAGAGGGGATGGATTGACAGAGAAAGGGTGGGGGCATAACAGAGAATGGAAAAGACTGACAGGTAACGGGAAGGATAGGAAGAGGGGAAGATTGTCAGAGAAGGGGAGGCAGAGTAATAGAGAGAGGGTAGGTTGACAGAGAAGGGGAGGGGAAGATTGACAGAGAGGGGATGGGGCAAAAGAGAGGGGGTAGGTTGACAGGGAAGAGGAAGGAGAGGAAGGGGAGAGATTGTCAGAGAAAGGGAGGGGGGAGAAAGAGAGGTGGGGAAGACAGACTGGGAGTGCATTGTGTTGCTGGTGTGATTTCTCATCACTTAGAATTTGGTCGTAAAAAGACTGGGAGACCGCACACTTAATTTTGTTTTAACCTTCATCTGGATTTTTTAAGAATTAACTATTGTACCTGTACCAACAAGAAAAGCACATTGCATTTGTTTTGCTGTCGGAGAACCAACAAAGGGTGAAATGAAGGCAGAACTGTTTTCATTACGCATTTTAAAATATGACTGAAACCTTTGAATTATTCAAAAGAGTATGGTTGTCATCAGGTCATTTATAGCCTATCAAACATATATATGTAACAATACAAGTACTCTTTGGATTTACATTTTTAAGATATGGATTGACATACATGTTGATAAATAGACTGGATCCTGCTGTTTATACCAGCTGAAGGCATTCTGCGATGCCTGAAAAAGTATTGCTGGGGTCACGGACCCCCTGCATACAAGGAGCTGAAGTGAAGCAGGTAAACTGGGTGAAATAGGGACAAAAAAAATCTATGTAGATGTCCTCTTGTTTTTGATTTTTCATTAAAAAGATCTATGGATGGATGAAGTTGGTGATGGAACAAACTTTTATTAAGAAATTGTTAACTCAGGTGTTTCTCCTTCAATGTCTGTTTTTGTGAAGCACATTATTGTCTGGTGGTATTACCATCTGGAGATTAATTGATTAGATGGCCTAAGAAGTTTATTAATAGGGATACAGATCTTGAACTATAATGAAATTTCTTATAAACTGGGAAGATTAAATCCACTCTTTTTCAGTTTTTGCAAACTAGACATGTAGTCAGTCATTTATGGCTACTCTGAGCCGGCCTTGGCTGGGAGGGCGGTGTATAAATTTGATAAGTAAGTAAATAAATATTGTGCAAGCACAAAATAATGACTTAAGGTCAAAAAACCCTTTTGAACTGATATACTGTAATTGTTCTTGACTATTTGTTCTTGACTATTTTGTTATCTATATATCTAATAGCCAAGTGTCTCCTGTGTGTGCGGATATCTAAATCTGCACATGGGGGCATTTGGGGGGCAGAGAGATTGTCCTGCACGCTTGGAGGACTCCCCAGGTGTGCAGAAAAATCTGAAAACTCAAAAAAAGAACTATACGGGGATATTTAAATCCCTCCAAAAGTAAAAGAGTGTTTCCTGTACATGCGCAGAGAACGGTCTGGGAACTCTGTGGTGGGCCCGGTGGTCAGGAAGCACCCAGGCCTTGTTATATATATAATTGTATATAAAAATCTATTAGTTATTGACTAATTTGGACAATTCTACCTTGCAGCATATTGCAAATGGGACCGAGATTTACAAGCCAAAATTGCTCGGGGGGGGGGGGAACTCTGAGATAAAGGGTTTTGGTCTGGAGGTATGTGGTTCCCAAATTATTCTTAATGGATGCTAGGGAGAAATTTTATAAGGTATTCTTTCAGTGGTACCTTACGTCTCACAAACTGTATAGAGAACTGTTCCCAAAGTGCGTGAGGTGTATATTTTGTCCAGCCTCTGTCTCCTGCTCTGCTGCTTCTCAGAACTGAGCCCATGGCTCATTTAATATCCTGCTGCTATTTATTGTTCATTATAATTTTTTTAAATTAACTTATTAATACTATTTATTCCAAGTAGTTAATAAGAGTATTAGCAGCAAATGAAGAAATAAATGGTTTAACTGTAATTGTATAACAAATATCTATATATGGCAGTAATCAACAATATAGAAAATAAGAACTGCATCAGAATGCAATAATAAAGGTATGCAGAACAAAATTATTACTGTATATTACTACAAATCTCCACACTATAATAAAGGTGAAATATACTCATAACAACAATAACATCACAGAGAAACATTCATAACAACAGTTGCTAATATATACAATCAGTAGTCATCAGTTTCTATAATCAGTAGTAATAAGTAATCAAGATGACAGTCCTCACCAGTGATCAAAATGACAGTCCAACGAAGGCTCCGGATTACATACTCCGTTTCGATTCGATCTTTATCAGTCTATGATTCATAGACTAGTACATGTTCAAATTGACAGAATTCACTTAGGAGGAGATGACTTCATCTTATATCAGGTTCATAAACTGGTACATGTTCAGTTCACAAAATTCACATAGAAGAAACGACTTCATCCCAAAGGGGAGATTTCCCAATAATTCCAAGACGGGCTGCTGATTCTACAGAATCAGCTAATTGAGAATAGTTCCATCTGTAGAATCGGCAGCCCGTCTTGGAATTTCCTCTTTTGGATGAAGCAATTTCCTCATTGTGAATTTTGTGAACTGAACATGTACTAGTTTATGAACCTGATATAAGATGAAGCCATCTCCTCCTAAGTGAATTCTGTCAGTTTGAACATGTACTAGTCTATGAATAATGTATTAGTCTTCTGATAAAGATCCAATCAAAACGGAGTATGTAATCCGCAGCCTTCGTTGGACTGTCGTTTTGGTCACTGATAATGACTGTCGTCTTGATTACTTATTACTACTGATTATATAATTAGAAACTGATGACAACTGATTGTATGTATTAGAAGCTGTAGTTATGAATGTTTCTCTGTGATGTTATTGTTGTTATGAGTGTATTTCACCTTTATTATAGTGTGGAGATTTGTAGTAATACACAGTAATAATTTTGTTCTGCATACTTTTATTATTGCATTCTGGTGCAGTTCTTAACTGTAATTGTTTAACAATTTTATCTGAATTATTATCCTCGGATCAATTCAGATTGGGGCTCCAGCCACGAGTAGGTAACTGAAAATGACTCACGTGTTGCCACATACAATTATTATTTGGGTTAAATACATATCTGCCATATCTTCCCCATTACCATATCTTCCAATGCAATACCACAATTCTCTGGAACCCTCAACTGGCATATAATGTCACCCAGAGCCCAAATGAAGGCCCAGTACATCCTTCTGCCCTCATCAGAATTTAACTCAACCCATCCCACCAATATATACCCACCCACACACACAGCAAAAGAAGATTCACAGTGGGTGGGCAGGTAGAACGCCAGAGCGAGAGAGCAGAGGATGATGATGCCCTCAGGTGCCACCTTGGTGATGTTAGAAAGTGTCCCCGTCTGGATGGACACCTCATGGACCAATCCTGAGCATCCTAGCTTATTCTGTCCTAGACTGGGGGGTGGAGCATGCTCTTTTTCCTGAGTACTGTCACCTGCTGCCAAAGAGCACATACAGCATGAAAGGGCGTGGGAGAAACTGGGAATAAGATGTAACTGTCCATTCAGTTCTTCCCCACCAATGCCTGGGCAGAGACAGAAACACCAAGTTTCACTTTTGGCTGTGAAGTTGTAAGAATGCAAGCCCCAACCCTCACCGAGCCAGCAAGCCAGTCCCCCCCAGGGGAGGGCTGCACTACTTAAACTGCTGTATAGCATCACTATTAGCAGAATCCATACGCTGATAGGGAGCGTACCACACAGTTATCTGTGAATGTGTATCACTTTGAGAAGATATGCTATTCACAACACACACACATGATGAAATAATTAAACAGTAACATGGGAAGTTAACTGTGTGCTGCCTTTAAAGTGTACGTACCAGATTCTTGCATCCTTGCCACGGTTCGCATCTGCCACTGTTACCACAAGCAGGCATACATAGTTTTAAAACAACTCTTCAACACTGTGGTCACACACACGAAATAATCCACTTTCAGTGCACTTTCCAACTGGATTTTTACTGGGTTTCCTTCCCCCCCCCCCCCCCGGACATTCGAGTTAAAAAAAAATTAAAGGGACCATTCGTGGACCAGTTGCATTGTAATGCAACCATGCATGCACAAACCACGCATGTGTAATCCACAGCTGTTTCACTGGGTGGATGCGTCACAATGCAATTACGCATGTGTGAAGCATGCCTATTTCCCAAAGGCGCAACCACACCTCCAATTAAAAAAAAGGAGGAGGAAGAGAGCAAAGGGAACACTAAATTTGGGGCAAGGCGACATGTGGAAATGCACACCCGGGACAAACCCAGGTCAGATTTCCATAATGCGGAAATGCCCCCACAGAATCAGGCCAATTAGACCCCGGGGGGAACGGAATGTAAACCATTAGTGCTGAATCAGCCAGAGTGAACTGGCAAAATCCAGCTGGCAAGTGGATTGAAAGTGGATTATGTCGTGTGTGTGACTGCAGCCCTAGTGTGTGGGCTAGCAGATTGTCCCCATGAAATTTTAAACCTGTGGCCCAGGAAGAAGCCCTGGAACCTGAAGTTCAGAACCAAATCCTGGTATCTGGCCGCCCTACCTGTTGAAGAATACATGTGTGCCCTGGAACATGGGAATCATTGAGATAGATGACTGGAAATTAGTTTCCCACAGCCTCCTGGTCTAGTACTTTAATATTCAGGCCACTTTGTTCAGTACCAAATAACTTTATTCAAACCCACTTCCTTAATGAGCACCAGCAACTTGTTTTTAAAAGGCCCTGGAAGTGCTTCTGGCCTTTACAAAATACAATGAATCGGACTGGGAAGGATAGCTCTGACAGGAATAGCACTGGTTCAGCAAAGGGATCAGAATGACATTTTATCCAAGATGTTAAAACAAGATGGACATACCTTTTTATTGCAAATTCCAAAGTAAAAAGATGTACAGTACAAAGGAAATCAATAAGTCAGACGTTAACTATTTTTGTTATAGAAGTAGGGTTTTTTTAAAAGACACATTATCTTTCTCCCCTCCCCTCCCCCAATATTCCTCCTTTCCTCTCTCCTCCCCCCTTTAGAACAGAACAAAATTTAGGAATCAAGATTTAAAGGGTCAGAAATATGTTACTGAAGGGGGAAGGGAGAACAAGCAAAGTGCAGCAAGAAAATAAAATATTTGCCCTGATATCTGTTGAGAAAAAGCTGTAGCAGTGACTTTCTTAATTAGCAGCATTAATGGCACCATCTCATTATGCTTTCCCCTTAATCCGTGGTTCTGTCCCGTGCACACCTAGAACAGTACATAAGTTGCAAACCTCAGAAAAGCATTTGAACAGACGTGAATTAAATTAAGCCTCACAACACCCCTGTGAGGTAGGTAATTGCCCATTTTGCAGATGGGTAAAACTGAGGCACATAGAGAGGTTAGGTGACTTGCCTGAGGTCACTCTCTCTCTTGCATACATACACACAGCAGCGGTGGAGCTGAAAACAGAAGTTGCCAGAGGTCTGTTTCCCAGTATTCAGCTCCAGCACCTGGAAAACTATTTTCACCTACAAAATGCTTAGACAGACAGACACATACATCCTCTCTATACAGATGTGACATGCAGCAACATTGTTGGGCAGAATTTGAAGATATATATATTTTATATATATATATGACAGATCATTTCAACACATTCTAGCAAGTTTTGAGATGTTGTGTAAGCTTCCTCTGTTGAAATCAGCCGTACCACAAAATTCCAAGCTAGTATGCTAGCAGAGGCCCTCTCATTCACCAGCCTCCTCATTTTGTGGAGTTTGGATTTGCATTTGGGGAGTGGGAATTTCTGCTTCTGGAGTTGCTTCACATGATATTTTTCCTACATGGAGATAACTTGTGCAGGGGAAAGCTGGACACGCGTCACTTTTGAATGGCAAAGTGTTTATTTGGCTACTGATAACATGGTTTGCAAAGCCCTGATCGGGGCTGTTGGCATGATTTCCTAGACCCCGGACAAAATTAACTGGGCCCTTCCCCCTTTGGGCCTAGCCTCATATATGTTGCTCTGTGCTCTGGAATACAAAACTGTGAAAGATCACAAAACGTATCACCAACCACAACAGGAACGATAAGGACCATAAGAACCTGCCTGGATGCCAGACCACCCACATGCACACAATCAAGCCAGAGTCTGGGAAGGTTCCACGCCTCCCCTGCACCCCACCACAGCCATCCGAAGCCTTGTTTCAACCTCACCCACAAGGAAGAGGGTTGCTGACCAGGTGTGAGTCCCTCCTCTCCCGTAGTTCCCTGTCCCCTCCCCACTTTCCGTGCCCAATCTGTAGTCATGGCAAAATATACTTTTGCACAGTGCTGCCAAGTTTCTCCTACAAGATTATCCCTACATGGGAAAAATATCATAGCCAGAGCTTCCCCTTGCTCACCATTTCACAGGGACTACCAAAAGCAAATGTTCAGTGAATGGTCTCTTATTGGGAGAACCACTTTCAATACAATACCAATGTCCTTTTTTTTGTTGCTCTCAGTCATCTGGCAATGGGGGAGACGCAGCTAGCATATGAAGGGAAGGTATTATACCTCAGCCCTTTGAATGGAAAGACTTGAAAAGAAATGCACAAAAGCTGATTGGAACCAAGAGTTTAAAGTGCAATGCTTATGCATACTATGGCTGTCCAGTGGATGGCTTTCTAACCGCTTGTTAGCCAAGGCCTGGGTGTCCACCAACCTATGTACAGCAAAAGCCCTAGTGCGTACTGTTTCTCGAGAGAGAGATATGCAGAAGAATATGATGTGGAACAGACAGCACCGCAGAGCTACCCATTTCCTATTGCCAAGACAAGCACAGTATCAGCCTGAGAACCTTCTAGCTGGGAAGGAATAATACATACAATGCAGGAGGCATAGGTGCAGTGGGGGCTTGCTTGAAAGTGCTCACCTGTAATATCAGGTAAGAGAATTTCATGCTGGTGCATAGCCTTGAAACAGAAGTCTTCAGCATGGTGATGGGGCAGACAGTGCTTCAGACTAGAGTTTTTCTATGGTCCTCATCACCATGGTGTTTGAGCCCCTTCAAATTGCAAACAAAAGCATGCTTAATGATCTCCTCCTGCATCCAAAGAATCACCCGTGTACCAGTATAAATTGGTTTTTCATTCCATATGTGAAACCAGGTGGCACTTAATAAGCTATGGGGGAAATGCACGCTTAGAAACTTGTGGGGGCTGCAGACGTTTCTTCCCCAGACATGGTGGAGTCATCTGATTTGTTATACTGAAAACACTTTGTGGCCCTCAGCTTCCACCAGAGACCACACTTGCTTCCCCCCAAGGAGTATGCATATCTGATTCCTTTTTGCCCTGTATTGGTTGCCAAGTAGCAACTAAATTTAGACATTAGAAATTCAGCCCCCAGGGAATATTTACATTGGGCCAAATTTGGGCCAGTTGCATTACACCTGAATGTACCCTGCACAACAGGGAATCTGTAATCAAGTAAGGAATTGTACCTCTCTTTTTCAGTTCCAAAGCTAACGACACTATTGATAATTGGCAAAACAAATGTATACAGGTTGTCTAGTCTTTTGTCTTTCTTTCTTTTAACTTTAAACTATAATTACTGGCATTAATGGCCCTTTATAGAATGGCACTAAACTACCAGTTTAGCACCAGGTTGTGTCGAAGAAAAGCGCTGACAATTGTTTCCATGTAGCCCAGCTCATCAAAACCTTAATGCCACACACAAATGGCAGCCATGACTGACCATGTCAACATTGCCAGGCCCAGCTTGTGGGACAGTCACCTCAATCTGTTCATTAGGCAGAGTCACTTCATGCAAAGTATCGAGGCAGTAGGCCAGATATCCAATACATGATCCTGGATAATTTTTTTACACAGTTAACACAATTGCTTTAAGAACCCTTACTCTAACGAATTATGGAAAAAACAAACATCATGCCAACTTCCTCTTGTGCTTAGGAACATTTATTTCATGTTCTTTGGCTTGTGGCAGCAACATAAGTGTTCAAAAGTATGTTTTCTTATAAAGACCCGGAGGAACCACCAAGCCATCTAATGCACTGGCCTTCTCATTTGGCTTCCTGTACTCTCCAGGGTGGTTAGGGCTCATTTCGTAGCAGGAGCTCCTTTGCATATTAGGCCACACACCCCTGATGTAGCCAATCCTCCAAGAACTTACAGAGCTCTTCTTACAGTGGCTACTGTAAGCTCTTGGAGGATTGGCTACCTCAGGGGTATGTGGCCTAATATGCAAAGGAGCTCCTGCTACGAAATGAGCCCTGATAGAGTCAATGAAAAATTGCTTTGAAAACTCAGATGATGCCTCTATTGCCTTGCTGGATAACTGATTGAGTGAATGATTTTACTGCAGTTAGAAAACTGAAATAGGAAGACTAACTACAGAATGAAACTAGGCTACATCAGTTTTGCCATAGGCTTTTAGAAAATAAATTGAGAAACAAAACAAAGCTGTGAATTAAACAGAGCTCAAATGTAAGTGTTCCATGTACAAGACAAATCATTTCCTCCTGCCTAAATGTATGCAACATCTCTGTTTCCTAACAGTATCAGTAACACAAGAACTGATTACATATTATTGTACTGGGAGATCTATTTGAATTAAGGGTAACATTTTAACTGATCCAACTTCTTTGGTGGTACTCATTCCTCTTTCAAAATCTCCAGTAGTAACTTTTGTATGATTAAACAGGATTTTCATAATATAAAATTTTCCAGTAAAAGTTAAATCATATCCTCCCCCCACCAAATTGATCACAATGTCACCCCTGTCTAGACTATAGTGCTCTAAATTCTAGATTTTTCCTCCATACAAACTCACTTGACCTGGGGTTGGGGGGAAGTCACTAAGAATTTCTACATGCTTTGCCTACAGTTGACACCAAAATAATAGTGATAATGTGTTGATTTTAACAGAGAAAAAAATGGCACCAAGGGAGGAGAATGAGGCTGTCTGCCAGCTGAGATCAAAATCAAGGGCTCTCTTCTGTATGCCCTCCTGCTCTGCATGGATCAGCACCCAGGACAGCATCTTTTCTAATGTTGCTCCAAGATTCCCCAAGGAGGCTCCTGAGATACTGAACTGACAAACATTGATGTTCCAGACTAGCTCTTTTCTATCTGTTTTTATCTGAGTTTGTCATTTTATTTCCCTTTAAAAAAAACACTGAAGTTTTGTTTGAGCTATACGCTGTGTTCTTGCAGTGATTTGGGATACTTTTAAAAAATATTGTAACTTCAAAAAAAAATTTCTACATGCAAAAATCTGTTTGCTGGCTAAAGAAAATATTTTTGCTGTCACCATAAAAATCACTGTGTGTGTGTGTATACACACACACGTGCACACACACAATTTAGAGTCCAATGGCACTTTTAAGACCAGCAAAGGTTTATTCAAGGTATGAGCTTTCGTGTGCACGCACTTGAAAGCTCATACCTTGAATAAACCTTTGTTGGTCTTAAAGGTGCCATTGGATTCTAAATTTGTTGTACTTCTTCAGACCAACACAGTTGACCAAGTGGATCTACACACACACACACACACACACACACACACACACACACACACTCTTACTTTGATCTGTGGCCTACAGTTGTTTCTGTCTTTCAGTTGCAGACGTATTCTGTCAACAATGCATTAGTTGGGATGTGGTTATGAACTGTGCCCAACAACAATTTTGTTGTTAAATGAGCACTTCTTTATTGGTTGTGACTAGAATGAAGATTTCTGATGGCAAACCTGCACAGTGCCCTTCTGTTTGCTGCCATCAGAAATCCCCACAGCCCTGGAAGTCACACACCCATAAAGCAAGGCAGAGAATTTCTTCCTAATTCTACCAGCCCCCCCACCATAAGTGAAGACATAAGGAAGAACTAGTTTAAATAGTCTTATCAAATATTCTCAAAATAACATTTTCAGGGGAAATAATGATATGAAAAGATTGCACTTAAATGTCAGCAAGGAGTGTTACAATTTTAAATTGGTGTCAATGATTTTGTGACTTTTCTGCTGGCTTCTTTTTTTCTCTGCCCCCCCTAGAAGGCGCTTTACTTCCACATTTCTTGGATCTATATATCCTGTTACCCAGTATATCTGTATAACTCAGTGTATTGGCATCCTCATGAAATTATTCATGTAAATTATTCATTTCAAGAGTCTGCTAACATTCTAGGCTTCACCTACTAACTATATATAAAAATTCAGAGCAACTCTCCCAGCATCTGTGAAGTGTGGGCTGACTGGGACAACTGTTCAACCAAGCACACCAAGGGGAAAAAAGTGTAACACAGACAGTAGGGAAAAAATCCAGCTGTTAATTTTAGCAGAAAGATATAGCCCACAGCTCTGACGCTGTTTGTTAATAACTTTTATTCTTAAGCAAAACTATTGTAATGTAAGAAAGTTCAAGTATCGCTAAATCATGACCCAATGTAAATATAGACTGCAGGGCATTTCTTTTTCTTTTTTCTTTTTACTAAAAATTGCTTAATAAAATTTGACAGCACAAACACTATATGTACCAAGCTTTTGATATGGAGCAGTAGTCCAGCTAATGAACAATTATGACATTTAGCCAAATCTTGCATAGAAGTGGTCAAAATATATTGCACCTCAGAACCAAAATATAGTCTAAATATTTCTATTGTTGTAAAGGTAATTTTGCAATAAATGTTATCTTTGTGTCTGTTTGGGAGGGTTTGTTTCCCCCTCGGTGGGGATGTACATAGGTTGGTATCTCAAAAGTGGAAAAAAGAAAGAGAAAATGTATTTTTATATATATATCTATATATATGTATATATATAAAAATTAAACATGGACAGTGGCATAAGCCAGAAGCCATTCTATTTAATTTTGTAGTCCTTTGTTATTTACAAAAAGGCATGCCAATAAAATAAAATGATATATTACAGTATTTATAATATTCTTTTAAAAAGTTCAACCACACTTTTTCGGCTTTTGCTGTTGTTGTGCTGTTTACAATGTTGCCTGTACATCTGCATGTCATTTTTTCATTTAAATATTATACACATTGTAGGAGTAAGTGGGGATAAGTCTAACAGGAGAGAAATGTTTCGTTCTTTGCAGTGTCTGGTACAGTAGAATTTTTCCACTGATGTCATGATAGCTACACTATGCATTTTAAAAAGTCCAACTTGGCACAGATGTCTATCAAATGACTTGCTTTCTACATGACCTTTGTAGTAGGCATCTAGGTTGCTAATAAATCAAGCCTCTGCCCTTTACCTAAAAGGTATTGCTATCTTTTCTGCTTTCTTGTTTTGCTTTTTCAATATTTCAAGTGATTTTTTTTTGCCTTTTATAGATACAATTTATTTGGTCCACATTCAAACAGCTTGCTTCCTTTTATCACATTCAGTATGCTTCCTTTACAACCCAGCATTCTGTACAATTAAAGTAGTTCTACATCTTCCTGAAGCTGCAGATGGAACACAATCTTGGTTATGATGCAATGCAACCTTTGGCCCATCAGGAAAAACAAAACAAAACAAAACCCTAGTCTCCAAACCTGTGCCCTTCTAAGAGAGAGTAAGAGAGAAAGAGAGAGGAAACAAAGAACTGAATTCACAGTGATGGTTGACTTGTTCAGTGGCAATGATGTAATGGGACATTTTTTTAAAAAAAAACTGAGATTCCCAGGTATGAAACACAAAACTTAAAGAGAGGGGTTTTTTTGAGGAGGGGGTGTTGTGAGACCCCCATCAATTTAGAGTTAAGATGAGTTGAGAGGTAGCTCTTCATCCCTATCTGAATTTGGAGGACTGTTAAAAAATTATGACTGCATAACCACATGAAATGAAATGAGAAGATGGTGGAAGGCACACAACATTTATGACACTTTTCCTTCTCAGCTCTGCGCTCATGTCACACTGCTACTTTTGCTTGTCAGACGTAAGTTGCTCTATTTCATGGTTATTATTATTATTTTTTTTTAAAAAAATTGGGTTTGGGTTTGTTTTTTGGTTTGCTTTTTGTTAAAACAAAAGTGGCAGCTAGCAAAGCAAATGATAACCACACAGCATCAGGACGCAAGCTGCAGGAAATCTAGCAATGGAAGAACAATTAAGTAGAGGCCACTTTTCAAGGAGTCAGCTTGTGCCCCATTATTAGGTTGCTTGCATCTTGACACCTCCCAAAGAATGCAACAATTTGCATGGAAATATGGCACACAGGTGCTGTATCCCCCACCCCGGTCATATCCCCCCAAAGGCCCCTATAAGATTGCTTTAGATAACTGCTTGAAATTGCACCTTTAAAAGATCAGGTGTTGTTTCCTGTAGCACTTATCTCTCTAAAAGAAGGGGGGGGGGAGTGTCCACACTGCAGAATGGAGGCTGAAGAGTAATCATAAATATTGTGGGATACAGAACTGCTGGATGAGTTTTCTTGAAGGCCTAAAGTCCTTTTTGACAGTGGAACTGTATTAGAAACCATTTTTGTATGGTCTTCCCATCAGATGGGGTTTAGAGCAGCATTTTTGGGTTTTTGTTCTCTGTGTTTCTTAAAAGTGCAAAATACATTTCTATATATGGGTGCCATGAAGGTTGTAAAACAGACACACAAAACTTTTTGATGGTTGGTTTCACTTTTGGTTCTCCCCCCCCCCCCCCCCCCCCTACCGTAAGGTGTATGAAAAGTTTAAGAACTGGTACCTTGGTGAAGGGCATCTAAGAGTATCTCTCCCAATACAGTGTGCCGTAGTCAGTGGAGTGCCTTGAACATATGGCTTAACGCACGGCCTGGACAGCATATTGAGTGTCTTGTGGTTTTATGATTCCTCATGCATGATTCCTGATCACAGCATGCCATCATGCAAATCATTTCTATGCATTGAAACGAGCACAATTTTATTTTATTTTTGGAACCAGCCTGAGTGAGTTTTGCAGGCTGAAAACACCTGATTGCCCCCATCTCCCAAACCACGGAGAAGCCCATAGAATAAAGAAGTATGCAGATAATAAATACCAAAGAAACAATGACGATTAAATGGCATGGGCTATGTGTGTCGTTTCATTTCAGCTTTTTGTTGTTGTTGTTGTTGCTTGATTAAATTTACTTTTTTCTCCTTGTTCTAATTTTTTTTTTTGCTGCTTAAACTAAATATCAGGTATGAAAATCTAGTTCTGCTTGAACAAACAAACCCTTCAAAATGATGATTTTTTTCTGGGTTTCCTTTCAATAAAATGAGAAAAATAAAAATCCGTTTTGGCTGCTTTGGAGAAAAATATGAACCCTAAAGCAGCATTTCCCCCCCTTAAGTGTGTGTGTGTGTGTGTGTGTTTTATTTTGCTTGTTTGTCCTAAGTTGCATTGACTGATGTGGAACATGCAGTATCCACCTGCCCAAACAGTATAAAATCCTTTTTTTCGCCATTGTATTGTTTCCTGTTTTTGTTTTTTAAATATATTTGTCTAGATGGGTCCTTTAAACAGGTGGTAGATCACTGCTTTGAGATGCAACATGGTCACACAGTAAGCAGACTATGTTTGGTATAAGATCTTCAGGTAAAGTGTCTCCACAGCTGTTCGCTATTGTTATATATTTATCAGGAAGTTTGTAAACAATCTTTTTCTGCTCACAAGTTTTCTACAGTTATTATTAGCACGGATCGTCTCAACACTTGGATTCCCTGACATCTTTTTGTCTTTTTGCCTTTTCCCGTCTCCCTTCTTCAGCCCGTTGTTTCTCTTTCTCGGGTTTAGTTACACTGTCATAGGATGGAAGGGATGCTGTGGACGGGGTGCCTTCTTTTTTCTCTCTGTTTGTCCCCCCATTTTCCATCTTATTGGAGACATTCTTTCGGTAAATGAAGCCCCTCTTTATCAAGCGGGCCCTGTAAGCCCTTTGGATGACCACGGCAGAGACTTCTTCCTGCTTACGCCGTAGTGTGGTCGTGATAGGCTCATAAGACACTTTGGAAGGATTAGAAGCCACAAACCTCTCTTCCATCTGCTGCCTCAAGATGTCTAGTTCACCACTATCACCCAATACACGTTTGGTGAAGGCAAATAGGATGTCCAAGCAGTGGATCCTGTCCCCGCTCACCATCGGCAAGTCCATGGCGATGAGTTCAATGGTGTTGGGCTTAGGGACACGGAGAGGATGCTCCAAAGCATCGGCAAAGTCTGCCAGTTTGCAGTACTCTATGAACTGTGTGGCATCGGGGTCAAACTTCTCCCAGATCTCGTAGAACGTCTCAAAGTCATCTTCACTCAACGGGTCAGCACTTTCCTCCGTAGCTACACTGAAGTTCTCCAGAATGATGGCAATGTACATGTTTACCACGATCAGAAAGGAGATGATGATGTAGCTGACAAAGAAAAAGATCCCCACTGAAGGATTCCCACAGTCGCCTTTGAAGCCACTCCCAGGATGCTCCTTTTCCAAATCACAATCTGGAGGCCGGTTCAGGATGGGCAAAAGCAAGCCGTCCCACCCAGCTGAGGTAGTGACTTGGAACAAGCAAATCATACTATTGCCGAAAGTCTCAAAATTGAACATGTCATCAATGCCAGCCTCGTGCTTGACATAGGCAAAGTTTGACATCCCAAAGATGGAAAAAATGAACATAACTAGGAAGAGCAGGAGGCCAATGTTGAACAAGGCAGGCAAAGACATCATTAAGGCAAAAAGCAGGGTGCGGATCCCTTTGGCTCCTTTGATCAGGCGCAGGATACGGCCGATTCGGGCCAGGCGGATGACTCTGAAGAGAGTAGGTGACACAAAGTATTTCTCTATGATTTCAGCCAAGAACATACCTTAAACAAGATTGGGAGGAAAAGACAGTGTTACAACTACATTGCTCATTCTGCTTTCAAGTCTTCCTGTACCTTTTTCTAGAGGCATGCAACGTTTGTTGACTAAGGTTGGAGAAAATGTACTACAACAGACAGCACTGGTGGTCTCCATGAATGTATGTCTTTTAATATACGAGCCTTAAAAAAGCACCCAGCAATCTAATCAGTAAATTTCCCTTTACAATGGCCATGCACCCTTAAGACAGAAATCATCACGAAATTACAGGCAGTGCCACTATACCTACTCAAAAAAACAGCACAAACTCTGCCTCACTGCTACCAACTCAATACACGCCTTCCTGTCTGTCTGCTTTGTGTTGTGCTGGTTTAGGGCCAAACTAGACATTGCATTTTCCTCATTCTTTTTAGCTGAAAGTAGGTTGGAGTAATGACGAATTTTAGATCCAGTATACAGTAATGGCTAGACTGTTGGACTAGTAGCAGGGAGACCTCACTTCAAATCCCTGGGTAATGTGAGTGACTCTGGGCCAGTCACTCTCTCTCAGGATTATCTGCCTCAAAGTATTATTGTGAGAATAACAAAGGCTACAAAGGCTAGAGGAGGCACCAACTGCATGTCAAATTCCTCCGGAGGAAATAGCCTCTCTTCCCCTGCACTTCAACTGGTGCGTGTGACCGCAGTTTATTATTGGCATTGTCTCCTAATAAAATTTACACTCAGTGTGCTTGCACAATGTTTTAAGAATTTGGTTCCCTTCTAGGTGCTCAGACATTTGCTCTAAGGCAGCAGTCTTCATGGGTCAGGAACCTCAGGTGGGCTGCAGAGCCCAGTTTACTGGACCGTGAGCCCCTGCAGATCTGCCATTTTTTCCCTACTTTCTGAAATGACCTGCTTCAAGAGCGCACATGTTGACAGAGCAAGGGCTCTACTCTTTCTGCCTCTGCATGCATGCTGAGTGGAGTAGCAGGACAGCAAAATAACAGCATCCACCAGTGGAGAGGATACTTCCAGGTCTGTAGTCCTTGGCTTGTTCCTCAGTACGGTACACCTTCTGGTACTCAGCTTGTGTTTCCTGGGCTTAGCACTGATGAGGTCATAACTCTGTCCCCCCCCCCCCCCCCTTCTGCCACAGAAATTCCTGTCATGTACTTGCAGTTTATTGGGTCCCAGGCTGCCACCTGGGGGCTAAAGGTGGGTTCCAGGTCTGGAAAAGTTGCAGACCACTGCTGTAAAGCACAGGCTTTCTTATCATCAGCTCAGTCCATTTCGCTGGAGGAGGCATAGGCCATATGTACAATGGAATGCGTTCTGAAGAGTTGCACCTCTGGATTCAGGGGAGCACTTGTATGTAAGGTAGAGCTCACTGGAGCCCCTGTGTTCACAGGCTATCTCCAGATCAGGATAAGTCACCCGGAAAAAAATAGAAAGATGGATTGCACAAAGAAGTCCCCATTAAATTATAAGTCCTCATTAAGAATCTTAAAACCAATTGCATCTCACGAGGAAGTGTTGTCCTGAAATAAATAGCAAGAACGCACTGCCTGACTTGAAGGATGAAATAAGGCTTAGCAGGTGATAATCTACATTGGCCCATGATCTGTCTCTATTGATTTATGAGGCAGAAGAGTTCAGATTTCAATTTTGGATGAAACTTAATCTCAGTATCATGTTCAGTCCCCCACCCCACACATTCTGTTATGTTCTCCTCTAGGCACCTGGACCTTTGTGTGACGTTCATATCACAGGTATTTTTTTATACTCACCCACAATGGAGAGAATCACAACCACAAAATCAAAAATATTCCATCCAATAGTGAAGTAGTAGTGGCGCAAGGCAAACATTTTCAGCACACATTCGCAAGTGAAAAAGATAACAAAGACAAGGTTGATCCAGTACAGGATTTCTTCCATCTGCTTGCTCTGAGTGTCAGTCTCAACCATCATGGTCACCATGTTGAGGCAGATGAGCAACATGATCACTATGTCAAATGCTTGCTGGGTGACAAAGTCAAAGACAGCTCCTTGGACTCTGTTCTGTAACACAGAATGGGAAGGACCCACACAGTCAAGGGACGAGCCAAACAGCATTACTCAATGATGTGCTTAAGAGTTCTACGCATCTTGCACCACATTGCATCTAGTGGGCAGGTTCACAAGCTTTCATGACTCAAAGATCTTCTTCCCAAGGATCTACTTTCTGTCCTGGAATACACTGTCAGTTGCGGCAGAGTACCCTGGGTAGGGATTGTCGCTGTGCATGCCATGCACGTAGAAGATCCCCCAGGCCCAGTCCCTGTATCTCCAGTAAAGGGAAAGACCTTTTACTTCCCAAGACACCAGAGAGCTGTTGCCAGTCAGAGTAGGCAATACTGACTTTCAAGGACTAGTGCAATAAATGGGTCTCACATTTACGATGGAAGATGTGTGTGTGTGTGTGTGTGTGTGTATGTGTGTACTCCTCGACCACCAGAAAGCATGTAAGCTATCTCACAAAGCATGATTTTATTTGTGCAGGATTTTGTGTTCTATACTGGTCTGTCCTATAAAGTACATGTCCTATAAAGTACATGTACATTATAAAACAATATCCTTAACCCCTTTGCTGCAGGATAAGGCGACTTCTGTATCCCGTACTGCAGTACAGCATTCAGGATAGTGAGCTGGCAAAACGTGAACACAGGAACTGATCAATTTTGCATTCTTTAGTTGTTGTAGATTTCCCGGGCTGTATGGCCGTGGTCTTGGCATTGTAGTACCTGATGTTTCGTCCTCAGAGGTGTAACACAGAAAAATGGAGTACTCTCTGTGTCAATGTGAGAAGAAAAATGGTAGGCACTCTCACATGGACACAGAGTACTCCATCTTTTTGTGTTATACCTCTGAGAATCCCAGTCACAGCTGCTGGTGAAACGTCAGGTACTACAATGCCTAGACCATGGTCATACAGCCCAGAAAATCTACAACAACTAATGAACTCCAGCCATGAAAGCCTTTGACAACATAATTTTGCATAATTTCCCTGCATTTAAAGGTTAAGCTTAGATGAGATGCTAGGAGATACCTGACTGGATTTTCCCAGTGACATTTAGAGGAGAAATGGCCTCAGCTGTGTGTGGCCAGTTCAGATCGGGGCTATATGGGGAAAGAGAGAGGCACTTTTATTCCTTCACTGTTCCATCTATTTAAACCTCTCTGCGCTGCCATTATCCTTGGAAGAAAGGAAGACGGACAAGGTGGGTGCTGCATATAGCTGTAATACAGCTTAAAATGCTGGGAACCTCTGATCGTGGATCTTTCAGCATGTCATTCATTTTCATTCAAAATTTCATTTTAATGTGCATCTTTTCGCAGAGCTTTGTGGTTGGTTTCAAGGGAACCCCCTCAGGATCACAGACAATGCATATGTGCAGCCCGGACACTGGAGTCCATCTCCCATTGCCATTTTTAGTTTGTAAATTTTATGCTAAACCTGGAGCTTCCCTGCTAGTTTCTGTTCTGGCAATTTACCCCACTGTTCTAGGGATTACCATATTTTTTAAGATTATATGTTGTTCTGTGTGTTTTAACTCTTTCTATATTAATGTATTTGATATGTTAACATAGTTTCATAGTCTCCTTATGTAACAAGCTCAATGGCTAAATTCTGGAAGTTCAACCGCCAATGGGCGTTTTGGACACTTTGCTTGAATAAACTGACTGGCATCCAAAGTTGTCCTAACATTAAGTCTTGATTTTTTGCTCTGATTTAGAGTAAACCTTCAGCACATTTTGAAAAAGGAGAATTAGACATGAAAACCTTTGTGGCATCCAAACTGAGCAGACGGTCTAGGGTTGCCGAGTCTGGGTTGGGAAATACCTGGAGACTTTGGGGGTGCAGCCAGGAGAGGGCGGGGTTTGGGGAGGGGAGAGACCTCAGCATGGTACCATGCCATAGAGCCCACCCTTCAAAGCAGCCATTTTCTCCAGGGGAGCTGATCTCTGTCAGCTGGGATCAGTTGTAAAAGCAGGGGATCCCCAGGCCCCACCTGGAGGCTGGCAACCCTAAGCAGAATAGCCCCTTTTATTCTGTTAATGAAGATTACCTCAAAGAATAGAGAGGCTGATGGAAAATGTGAAGAAGCTATTTGAGGGCACAAGGAAAATGGCTTGGGCTACATCTGGAAACTTACCAACGGCCTAGGAATAGGCTTTTGTGGCTTCTTGGAACCTAGTTTTTTCATGGCATTGTAATATTTCTTCTGCTCTTCTGTCATGAAGATATCCTGACCTCCAAAGTAAAGGAAGGGAAAGGAAAGAAGGCTGGTTACAATCTGTTCATCAGTGCTTGAAGATGAAAGTAAAACTGAGGCAGGTAGTTTTCCTTATTGCATCTAGTAATAGCTGGAAGAAATTCCAAAGCCTCTCCTAAACAGGACAGGAGATATGTGACTGCATACAGGCTTACATAGGAGCAGGTAAGGAGCTTTCTGCTGTGGGGTGAGGTCTGCTTTCTTTCACCTTCATTCCTGTTTCAGCACATCTAACCAGCTCTAGAGCCTGGCTGGTGCCTGTTCTTCCTTCTGTTTTATTTTGAAAGCACCTACATAGTTATCTTATTCAAATGCTGCTTGGAGCTTTATTTTTTAGGGCTAGAGCAAGTGGTTTCTTGACTGATACAAGAGATAGCCTATCAGCCCCATACATACCTTTGCTTTGAGAAAGGGGCATGCAGCGTGGCCAGGGGTCATTTCAAGCAGGAGCTCAGCTCTGGGAGTTGGTGCCAGCCCCCCCCCCCCCCGTGGGGAAATGTGTCATGGCTGCAGCAAAATGACCCCGTCCCCTGGAAAGGTTCTTGTTCCTCCAACCAGCCTTCTGAAGGCTTCAGCCACCACTGAAGCTATTCTCCCAGAATAGTGGTATTTCTGAGGCTTGGATTAGTAGCTGTCCTCTCTCTCTCTCTCTCTCTCTCTCCCCCTCCCTCCCTTCCTTCCTTCCTTCTGACATACTTCCGGTGATGTCAGGTGATGTAGCATATGCAAATAAGTTATACTAATGAGCTCCTGCACCTCTTTTTCTACAAAATGATGCCTGAGCATGGAGAACTAATGCAGGGATCAGCCAATCAGCACTGTACAAAGCCAGCGTCTTCTCAAAGCAGAACCCCCCCTCCCCCAAATCTCCGCTGATCCTGTGGAGTGTGTTACAAATGCTGTGACTGCATTGTAACTGAGGGCTCTCATGCTGAATATGTCTATTTTGTCTATTTAATTCACTTGTTGGACTCTCTAGAGCTAAAGTCCATTTTAGGCATGCAAAGTGCATGGCTGTAGCTGTACAAGAGCCACAAGTAGGCAGCTCCCAGTGGCACATCCTATGTGTGAAGCTGAAATTGTGTGCACTTGTTTGGTCAGTAATCACAGAGGCAGTAATATCACAATGGCATGGGAAATTGCTTCACGCAAAGAGCTTGCCAGTGTGAAGCTTTCTCCATCCAATGGAAGCAGCACAAGTTCCACAGGAGAACAAGACCTGCCTTTTAAGAGAACATGCGTAGGATCCACTGATAGAGCTTCATGTGCACAAGAGGGGGCTTCCTATGGTTGGCAACCGTAGAAGAAAGTAGTCCCTTTCAGGGGTTACATTTGGAGGTGTCCAATCACACATACCAGGAGAGCTTGCTACCCATGATCCTCATGATCTGCATCTTTGCCAATTTATCTGAATTAGGCACCACATGTATACTTTCCAGATTCAGTACTCGCTGCATGTGAACGCTCAAAAACCAGGGTTTTGTGTAGAATCTACTGAAACTGGAAAATACGGTGCAGTATTCAGACAAAATAACATATATCAGGAGGATTGTGGCTACTGCCCAATCATGGTATGCGTGACTGTATACCGACATACTCACAGACCTCTTCTTGCCATAGTTGGCAAAAAAAGTCCCATATGGATGGCAACCAGTGCCTATTCCAAGAGAAGTCAGCCAAAATTATGTTGCAACTATAGTGCAAGTAATCACCCTTAAAAAACTGATCCCATATTTGACATTTTCTGCTCAGAAATCCAATATGTATGAAGAAATGTTATCTCATCTTATTATTTGAAGTCTTCTGTTATATAAAGCAAGAAATTTGCCCTTAAATTTGATGCATCTCCCAATTCAACTTACTCAAAGACAGTGGAAACATCAGTCCTGCAGCCAATACAACACCTGCAGAAAGTGGAGTCAAACTGCTTTCCCCTCCTCTAGGACCTCTGTGTCTACTACAGCGCTATAACTCTGCAAGCAAGGAAAGCCCCTCCCCCTCCTTCTGTCTTGTTCTGTAATGGCATCAGCATTGTCTTTTGGACATATTTCATTGCATGTGAACCCTCTAAAAGGCCAAAGGACAGTGTGAGTACATGAGAGGATATGGCGACACGAGTGTGCTTGATCTATGAAGGGTCATTCACTGCAGCTTCATGTAAGGATCAGGATAAGTACACCAGCCCTTGGGTAATTAAATCCCAAATCTAAACCCCAGTATCCCACAGACAATTAGAAGGTAATTCAGAAGGCACCCTGAACTTTGCATCTCAAACAAATGAGATCCGGTATGCCGGACAGTGAGAAAAGTTGACCTATCTTTTTCTTTTGCTGATTGAAGTTGTCAATAATGACACCGATGAAGAGGTTCAAGGTGAAGAATGATCCAAAGATGATGAAGATGACAAAGTAGATGTACATGTAGATATTGTCCTCATACTTGGGCTGCTGTTCCACCTGTGAACACAATAGGAAAAAATTACATTTCAGAAGCTGTCATCTTTAAGAGGTTGTTCAAGCCTCAACATGATTTTGGTTTATTAACAATCCGATGGATTAGATGCAGTTGCAAAATCGTCCCTTAACCTCAGGCTCCACGGGGACCCGAAGTGCACACAAACTTCTGCAGGAGTGGGATTTGCTATTCAATTCGGTGATGAGGGTGTCTGCAGCCTGGCCCTTGCAAGTGTTTCAGACATATAACACAAGTCCTGCATACCCTAAGGAGCCAAATCCTTTATACCATGGGATTTTCAGTGACTTTGACCGTGCAAACTAACCTGACTTGGATCTATATAATAATAAGGTAACCATTGTTTTAAATCATTGTTTCATTATTTACAGCACTATGCTCCTCTGTGACAGCTTCATTTATCTGAGCAAAGCTTTCTAAAGGTGCTGCCCTGCAAAAGGATAAGACTGGCCACTTCCCATTCACATGGAATCTCGGTGGTGGCTCCTACCTTGTAGAATGGTCTGTGTGATGATGTCAGGAAGAACATAAGAAGAGCCCTGCTGGATCAGACCAATGGTCCATCTGTTCCAGCATCCTTCCTTTCACACTAGCCAACCAGTTCCTCTGGAGGGCCAACAACAGGCCATAGAGGCTGAGGCCTTCCTCTGATATTGGGATTCAGAGGTTTAGTATTCTCACACTTCCCTCACACGTCTCTTGTTTTGCAGAATATGCAAAATGTTACTGAGTGAGAGGGCATTTTTTTAAAAAGGCATTAGGTCTGTAGTAGAATGGGCATGTTTATTATGGAATAGGATTGTAGTCCTGCTTTTACTTCATTGTCTTATACACTTTCTCTGTTGTTTATAGTATACCTTGTCTTCATTTGTTTTTTTAATCATTTTATTTTCTAATAGTCAAGTTTGACCTAATCTGTGAATACTTAAATCTGCAGATTATGGTCCCACTGACAAAAACTAGATAGCTCTGCACACTTGGGTGACACCGCCGCCCCCCAATTTACAGAAAAGTCTGAAATTGTTCAAAAAATTTAATTGGATGTTTTAAATCTTCCCTAAAAAACAAAAGCATTGCCTGCTCGTGTGCAGACAACGCACCTCCCTCCTGCTCTGTTGGTGCACTGTGCAGTTTTGCCAATGGTGGTGGGGTGGTTGCCAGGAGCTGTGGTGGGCCTCGCAGCATTGCTTATGGTGGGTGGGTGTGGCTGGGAGCTGGGATGGGTCCAGCAGCATTGCTGATGGTGGGTGGGTGGCCGGGAGCCGTGGGAGAGTGGTGGCGGCAGATGGGAGCCTCAGTGGTCCCAGCAGCATTGCCAGTGGTGGTGGGGAGGAAGCTGCACTAGGCCCGGCAGCAGTGAAGGGGAGAAGCTTAAGAGGGGGAACAGATTCCTCCAACAAGTAGCACAGGTCCCCACTTGTATATTCTAATAGCCAACTCAGCCGAACCTGAGGGTTTTTAAATCTAGAGACTGGACCTGTGAACGGACAAGACAGATCTTTCTACAAACATGAAAAACAGCCTAAGTTTGCAGGAAAAAAATCTAAAAAATAAATATATTGAGGGGTTTAACATGATAAAACATGATAAAAGGAGCATCTGTGGCTTTAAGAAATGGGTCCCCACAACAGGCTTGGTTTCTGTTAGTAAAATGCAGGGAGAGGGGACAGAGATTTTTGTCTTTGAGGGAGGACTCATTGGGGCCAGGCCTGGCAGGAACCCCCAAGCAGCTTGATACAGCCTGACTTGCATGACTCACCTAGGCCTGGATGTTTGGCCACGGGGGTGCTAGCCCCCAGCTTACCCAAGGGGCTAAGGTTGCCAGCCCCCAGGTCCAGGCAGTGGTTCCCCCACTTATGGGGGCTTCAATCTGCCCCTAGCCACCTGGCTGGCAGGGGAAGCCCCGCCCCAAGCCCCATTCCCAAGAGCAACCACCTGCTGGGCTACCCCTCTCCCTTCCCTCCTGCCTGATTTAAAGGGCTTCAGCTGATTGGCTGGGATCATGTGGCCTGCTGACTAGCTTGAGGCCCTTTAAATCTAGCAGGAGGGAGGGAGGGGGTGGTCCTGGGCTGCATGTCAGCTCGCAAAAAGACCCTTTGAAGGGTCTTTTTGTGAGTGGGATAGGGGCTGCAGCATGCAAGGCAGGGCAAGAGAGGCAGTGCTTGGCCCAGCTGAGGAGGGGGGTTCAGTGTCTGGCCTGGCTGAGGTGAGATGGGGTAGGTAGCATCAGGTCTAGTCTGCCCAAGATAAAGGGGGAGGTGACACCCAGCCACGACCACCCCTCTTCCTCCCTCCTGCTAGATTTAAAAGGCCCTCCAGCTGGCCGATGGGCCACGTGGTCCCTACCAATCAGCTGCAGCCCTTTAAATCAGGGAGGAGGAGATGGAGAGGGGTGGCCCAGCAGGTGGTTACTCATGGGGGTGGGGCTTGGGAGCATCCCCGCCCACCACTGGAAGGCCCCCCCAAATCCCCCCGCCAGAGTGACGAGGGGACCTGGCAACCCTACAAGGGGCTTTCAGGGAAGGGAAAGAGGAAATAGCAGGGGAGGGGAAATGAGATGCCCCCACAGATCCTTGTTGTTTTCTGTGTCTGTAATCCTAGTCCTATTGCACTGTTCATTGGTTGTTATATGCTGACTGCACTGTTCTATATTGTGTAACTATATCTATACCTTCTATATCCTGAGTATCATTGAGTAAGACTGACTATAAAGCAAATGAATCAAATACAGTGACAGGAGGGATATACGTTACCTTTCTGGAATCTACTGCTGCATACATTATATCCATCCAGCCCTTAAAGGTTGCCTGTGGAAGAAAGCACACATTCTTTTAGAGGGAAGTGTTTTTCCTAATAAAATACAGATGCAACAAGGAGAATTCTGTGAAATATTGACAGTGATTGCTCATTTTAAGAGGTACTGTAGCATAGTAGTTAAGAGAATGCACAGTATTCTGGGGTCAGACAAGTTGTTCCCAAATCAGCCTATATTTGGATGATAACAACAGTCTACCATACAGTCCTGTTGTAAACATTACAAGAAGATGCAGTATGTGACATACTGATAACTGAAAATGCTATGTACTGAAAATATGGTATATTGTTTGGCCACATGAGACCGAATATTCTTTAAATTTTGACATTTCTCATACTTTGTTTTTAGTCAGGTTTACCAAAAGTTTTGTATTTGTTTCTGCTTTTCCTGCCCTACAGCTACAGGCAGTATGGGTAGTTTCTTCCCACCTTTCTTTTTATCCTGACAGCACTGAGGTTGGCCGCCTCTCCTGCCTTTTTGGTCTATGACTTCAGTAAAGGAAAGTTTATTGCAGATGACTTGTGACTTCTGGCATTCCTCTTATTGGTTATAGCGTATCCGCATGAATCACTATGATTCACTCCTTGGGAGAAAACAACTTGGCTCCCCATTTCGAGTGCCTGGTAACTTATTTCAGCTGTATGCCATTTTCACTCTCCCGAACTTGTTCTTCATCACAAAATCCTTCCCACAAACTGAAGAAGAAGAGTTGGTTTTACTCTGCTTTTCACTACCCGAAGGAGTCTTGGAGCGGCTTACAGTCCCATTCTCTCTCCACAACAGACACCTTCTGAGGTCGGTGGATCAGAGAGAGTTCTGAGAGAACAGCGACTGACCCAAGGTCACCCAGCTGGCTTCATGTGGAGGAGCGGGGAATCAAACCCGGTTCTCCCAGATTAGAGTCTGCCATTCTTAACCACTATACCAAGCTGGCATTCATAATATGTGAAGAGAAATATATATACTGTTTGTGTTTTGCTGCTACAAATCTGAGATTTGAATTTGTGTCCATGAGTACACTTCAACACTGATTCAGCCAGAGACCCAAACTGACAAATATACTACTAGTCTTAGATTACAATTTTATTTAACTATTGAGTACTCATTGACACACCTTTTAAGACTGCCCCGAAAGCTACTGCCTCTGCTCATATCTTATAGATGTTCATTCCATTTATGTTAGTCTGAAAACTAGATTTCAAGATATTTAAAGGCTTTAACTGTGTTATTCATTTAATAACCATCTAAATGCCTGTTTTAAGACCATCACTTCAGTTTTTGTATGATTAAGGATGTTGTAAGAAATTTCCCCTATGCTTAAGATCCATTTGTGTGTGGGACAATTAAATCTTATCAAGATTGACAATGATGAATTACTTTGTAATTCCTAAGTATTATGAACATAAAATTAATCAGGAATGCCTTGAGGCACTCCTTGATTTTCTAGGATCTATGTCAATCAATTGGTGGTGTGTACTCATTCTAATCCTTGGCTTAATCCTTGCATTAAGTGCTTTCATCAGTAAACCAAAGGTGGTGATGAGATCCATAAAAGCTGAATAAAGATTTTTTTCTCTCTTGCTGGATATTTATGGGTAAATTTTACAAGCTGAGGCCCTGTGAAGGACATAGGAGAGTAAATGATGAGGAATTCCCAACCCCGATGAGTGCAATAGCATGACACCACTCTAGGGCTGGATGTGGGGTTGGGAAATACCTGGAGCCTGGGGAGGGTGGGGTGAGGGGAGGGACCTCATCAGGATATAATGCCATACAGTCCACCTTCCAAAGCAGCCATTTTCTCCAGGGGAACTGATTTCTGTTGTCTGAAGACCACAAGATCCCCAACTACCACCTGGAGGTTGGCAACCCTAGCTTGATGCCTTGTATAAACTAGCCCTGAATCCCAGTGAAGTATTTTTTTTTTACCTCACATTTGTTGTACTTACGGAAGAGCTGGGAGGAAAGAACTGGGATTGGGGAAAGTATACTTCATGACATACATTCCCCCAATCCTAATTTTGCTTCCTATTCTGGGATACTATAACCTTTTAGGGGCTCCTCCCCTTTTACATCTTAAAGAGTTGTTGCAGGGAGTGTTATTTAGTACTAGTATAGTGACATTTGCAGAAGACTATTGTAATCTAAGGAGTTAATGGTGAACCACAGTTCCCCTGTCTAAAGTATTGTGCCCAAAACCGAAGATGTTATAGGCACTAGCATTGTTCTCTCCTAAAAACATTTTTTTCTTTCCTAATGTTCATTTGTATCTTGTTATTGCACTTTGGGAGTGAGTTTTTTTCATGTTAAGGTGATGCCCCTGATATTGGAATGTAAGGAGTATCTGTATTGGATCCTCACTTCACAACACTGCTTATCAGTTGGCCTTGGGATATATTACTCCCGTCCAAGATCAGCTGTGGGAAAAATATGCAAACACACACTAACATGCATGCAACTGAAAACTCTGTTTTCCTCAATAGTATATAGGTCTCTGGATACTGTCTCAATAGTGAACCTTGGCTCAGGCAGGACTGTGCAGCAGTGCTGTATATATTGGTGTGCCATCGTTTCTGGGCTTCTTGGTCAGCAGCGGTGTAAGGCTGTATTTTCTGTTTTATGACTTGTTGATTTCTTTTCTTTGACTTACCTTAGAGATTTCAATAAAACTGTCTGCTTTCCTTTGCCACTTGTGTGCTTATTTCTTCTGAATCCCTTAGTGGAAAAGAATCTTCTGCCTCTTGGTAATATAGCTTACGAAGTGTTTTCTCTCAAAATTTAATTAATCTAGATGGGCTCCTTCAGCTTCAAGGTGGTCAAAGCCTCACAATCCTAATTTTCCCTTCCAGGGTACTACAAACTGAGGACTTCAGCAGGCCTCCCTGCCCCCCGGTCTCCCCCATTTTCTTTTAATTTTTGCTCAGCTGCCTTTAACACTGACTCCTGGAAGGCAATCACCATGCCCAGTGCTTGTTAGGCTACTTTCTGGGTGGGGTTTCCTTTTCCCCCCTGTATACCTAGACCATTCCCCCTACCCAGAACCCCCTGCATTATTTGGGGTAGCCCTACTGGCACCAGAAAGCCAGTTTTACTTAAAACTTGCTAAATTGTGGCTTAAAAAAAAAGCACTTTGCATATCTTTTCACTGCAATACTGATTAAACTTATTAAATAGTATGTGTTTGGATCGCAGCAGTCTCTTTTTAAAAAAGATACTGACAACACTGTTAGTCTCCCATTTCTTGAGAATGACATTGCAGCCAGAGAGAACATTTAGCAAGAACTGGAGAATGGCTGTTGGAGATATCTGACACATTTAACCCTTTCACTACTACCAGTGAAGTTGGAATGCCTGAAGTTGGAATGCCTCTATTTACTTCTATTAAAAAAAACATCATGGAACAATTGTATGCCGATGAAGTGATAGATGGGACGTCACAGCTATTTATCTCTCAGAAATGTCAACCCATTTTCTCAGTGATTTTTTTTCAAACAACTTTAGACACATGAAGGAACTTTCATATATCTCACAGGTGTCTTTCCTCTCCCCAATTGGATTTCAGCTTGTTCTGCAACATCAGAGCCGATTCTGAAATGCCCTAAAATTTCAAAATGGCTTATTGAGCAGCACAGACCACTGCTTTTAGAAGATGCCTCAGAAGACCGAACTTACTTTAGATCACATTCACAACATGTTATCTCAATATTTTTCTTCACTATTATCAGTTTATTTAAACCAGTCTCCTGAGAATGCCAGGGAGTGAAAATGTGGTGTGTTAATGACAGAGAATGTTTTAAATGAAGAGGAGAATAAAAAGGCCATCTTTTTCAGCTGCAGCATGCGATTAATAGCGATTGGGGAAAAGTACCTCCCATTCTCTCATCTCCATATAAGAAAAGACCCAACCACAAGTTAAGGTGATAGTCTAGCATCACACTTTCATTCCTCAGAGGTGTACTTACCCTTTCATGCCGTCATCCCCTACAGGTACTCCATTCTCTACAAAGTGCAGCAAGAAAAATCTGACTAACTGATGCTTCTAAATGGGGGATATAGTTCACTTCCTTAAAACCAAGTCTTGGTAGGGTCTTTTCTATCACCCTGTTGAAGAAATGTTATACTATCTAGACCAGGGGTCTCCAACATTTTTTGGGGGGTATTTTTTTGTATTTGTGTGTGGGTGTGTGCATGCGCGCACATGTGTGCACCTGGAAGTCATGGCAACCTCTGGTGACTGACCCTACTGGGGGCTTGGAGGATATTCAGAGACATGGCTGGATAAAGCCTGTGCCCCTGCCTCCTGGCTCTGGTATTTCAAGGAGGTCTCCCATCCAAGTACTTGCCAGAGTCGACCCTACTTAGCTTTCGAGATCTGGTGAGATCGGGCTTGCCTGGGCTATCCAGGTCAGGGGAGGTCCCCAACCTTTTTAAGCCTGTGGGCACCTTTGGAATTCTGACAGAGGGTGGTGAGCACAGTCAGAAAATGGCTGCCACAGAAGGTGGAGCCAAGCACAAAATGTCAGGGAGTGAGGTTACGCATAACCCTAATAGTAGCTCTTCAGCATTTCAAGCAAAATCGCTGTTTAACAGGAAGCCTTTTAAAATGAACACATTGTTTTAAAATTCACACAGTTTACCTTCAGTCATGCATTGATGTTCCTTGTGCTGTGGTGACAGCTGCTGCTGAGGCAACTATTTAAAAATCTGCACAGCCAATCACCTTTTCAATGGCCAATCAGAAACCCTGCCGGGCAAAAGCCCCATCTGGTCCTGCCCACTTTCTGAATACACTTGGCACGTGCCAGGAAAGATACTGGTGGGCAGCCATGTTGGAGACCCCTGGTCTAGCCAATACAGATGCATGAGGCAGATAATGCACAGGACTTTAGGAAGCCACTTTAGAATACCAGCATTTTGCAGCTGTGAACTGCTGAGTGGAGAGTCTTTTAATGTAGTATATACCAAGAAAAACCAAGACGCAAAGGCAGAACTTACAACTTGCAGAAGAGCCAGGTATCCTGCGCCGACATTGTCAAAGTTAATCTTCACATTCTTCCACCGGATCTCTGTTGAATTGGGGTCCATAAGTCTCTCGCAGTCTGACTTGTTGTTAACAATATCAGTTTCGAAGTACTCTTCAGCGGTTTCATTATAGCAGTAATGGTACTTCCCAGCAAAAAGATTAACCCCCATTATGCTGAAAATCAGCCAGAAGATAAGGCAGACCAACAACACATTCATAATGGAGGGGATAGCGCCCACCAAGGCATTCACAACCACCTGTATCAGAAGGGGGAGGAGGGAGGAGAGAGTTTCAGTACAGAAAAGATGACTGATGGTGAAACAAAACATGCCTAGTTTCAGTGGGGGATGGCAGCCTAGTCAAAAATTCAGACTTGTAAACATTTAATCCTAAAAGAGATCCCTCATTCCATTATTTTTTTCAAGAAAGCTTTACATTTCAACAGAAATTTCTGGCAACTATTTTTTTGTCATATCATAAATATTTGATGGAAGAAGTATACACTTTGTAAAAAGTGAAAGCTCTGTCCTGATGACAAAATAAGCTCCTGGTTGCTTTGAACGACCAGGTTTGAGAATAACTATGGGGGCAGGGAAAAAAATATTTTGGCAACCATTCCCCACTTTTAACCAGACATGGGTATTCTTTCTCCTACTCCCATAAAGATAAATGGGGAATTTTAGCCATTGATTTCAAATGGGAGTAAGGATAGATATTAAAGGTGTTCTTCTAAGACTCAGCATTGGCTTAGCATAAAAAAAAGATCAAGGTTGTATGTATTGTTCCGTAAGCAAGGCCAACCATGTCCAAAGAGCTGAGCATGCACATTTGCAAGCTCAAAAAACAAAATAAAAATAAAAGCCATATTCCCTCCTCTGAACCATGTCAAACAGAAACAATAGCATTTTATAGGATTTCTCCCCCCTTTCCTTTGATTTTTGAACAGAGCGAGGCTAGCTGTCATTTAAAGATTTTGCTGGAATTGTCTGTATTAGAAACAAATGAAAGATAACTTAATCCTAATCAGTTTCCCTTTTAAATAAATAAATACTCCTTGAAACTCTTTTGGCTATTTTGAAGTCATGTTCTTATCTTTCAGTTAGCATAATTTATATCCCCCATTCCTTTTACACATTTTGAATGGAGGCAAAGTAGGTCTACCTGCTCATTTTTAATTTAGCACTTACAAAGCAGTTAATATACACATTCTGTTGCTATAGTCCTGCAAGTGGAACTCTATAATATCACTCAGCATATTTAATTCCACAGGACAGGGAGTGGTTAATACTGACTGTAAGTAACCCAAGGGGGTTAGAAGAAATTACAACTTCCCATTTGTAGAAGAATGATCCATAGTTCATTAATTCGTGCAAAGAGAATTGTTCTTAGATTCTATTTCTTCCTGCCTGTATGCAGTACCCATTGAAGCTCCCATTACCAGACATCTGCATTTCTTTCAAAGGCATTAACACCTCAGACAGCAGTGTCTGAGGGTTTTTTTTTGTTTTTTGTTTAAAAAGCATGAATTATGATTAGCTGGGCAGTATTGCTCTGTTGTGTGATTGCTTCTTCAGTTATCAGCAGGTGGTGCTGTTGCTTTAAACAATTCTGCTGAAAGATACAGGAGCAATTTAAATGGTGGCTACATCACACATGACAAACCAAACGTAGGTGCACAATTCTCTGCAGAAAATCTGCTGCCTGTGTGGCTCCCCTCAGAGTGTATTAAAACCACTGCAACCCAGCACCCATTAATTCTCTACACGTGCTTGCCAAGAAATGACATAACCCCTTTGGATTCAGATCCTGGAATGAGCCACAAAATCTGCCTCCTCCAGTATATCTAAAGAATTTGAAATAGGAGATTTAGAAAAGATGTAAACCAAAAAGATTACTGTCCATCATTTGTGGCTTTAAATTATATTGCCATTTTTGGTTTGTTCTTTATTAAGACTAATGTCTTCTTGCCCTTCCAGTCATTTAAATAAATGTAACCAATATGTATCTTTATCTAAACAGATGATTCAAACCATTTACAACTGTTATAAGAGAGGGAACATGGCTTTTTAATGTGAAGGTTGCATATTGGAAACTGTCAGTAAGTGCATGCATGTTTCAGAGCATTACTATTGACTTCCCTAAAAAAAACAAAAAACAAAAACTACGAGCAGAATAAAGTCCTTAAAATGCATATTTATTAGAGCAGAGAAAAATAGCTACTGCAGAATTATATAAAGATTCTTGGCATTTTTCAGTTCTTTTAAAAATAGTAACCTAGATGATACGTTGAATGGAATGTCAGACTAAATCAGAAATGTAGAAGCAAAACAATAGGGTTGTTATTCAGTTATGGGCACAAAGGTCCAGCAACTGGTTAGGTACCATAATAAGGTGGAGAATACACAGGGTTGAGGTGATGACCCAAAAAACTGAGGAAAATTTGCTAGGTGGAAAAAAAAAATCAAATATGGCCCCTAACACAGGCTACATTTTATATTTTACAGCACATATTCAACCTATGCTGCGCAAGCTGCACTGGCTCTGGGTGGAGTACCAGATCAAGTTCAAGGTTCTGGTTTTAACCTTTAAGGCCCTAAATGGTCTGGGACCCACGTATCTTCGTGGTATACCCCCCAAAGACAACTGCGTTCTGCAGACAGGAACTTACTGGTGACCCCTGGCCTGAGAGATACCCAGCTGTCCTCGATCGCAGCCAGGGCATATTCAGCCCTGGCTCCAGCCTGGTGGAACTCTCTGCCAAGCAAGGTCCATGCCCTGCAGGACTTATTGCAGTTCTGTAGGGCCTGTAAGGCAGAGATGTTCTGCCAGGTGTTTGACTGAGGACAGTGACAGTTTCCATCTGTCTAGCACTCTTGTTTTCTTACCTCCCCCTGTGACACAGCAGCACAATCTGACGTTTCCTAGTGCCATCAAATCAGGTTAATTTGTTGTATTTTTTACTGTTTTTAATCAGCAAATCTAAAGTATGAATGTGTTTTACTGTTGTACACCGCCCTGAGCCCTGTTTTACAGGGGAGGGTGGTCTAGAAATTGAATTTAATAAATAATAATAATTAATACTTTCTCCCCTCCTAACAGAAATCTGAATTTTGTTCTTGTTGTCGTCCAAGTAGTGGTATTTTGGGTCAAGTAATCAGTTTTGTCAACATAAAACATGAAAAGACTTCTAACCATTGCTCTACCATTGTTTATTTGAACATTTATGGATTATTGTACGATTTTTTCCATTGAAATATTATGTAATTTTGCATTTGTGTTGGTCCTGGTGATGCCACTAGCACTGAAAAATGTTATTATCATCATGTGGGTCATCCGAGTCTGCATCATCACTGAATGGTTCAGGATTTTGCATGATTATATACCATCATTTTTATTGGAGGATATATGATTCAAGAATGTATTACCACAATCAAAGAGATGGGCACAATGACAAAACTTGCAGAAGTTCAGCAAAGGTTCTTCAAGCACATCCACTAATTAGATTTGAATTAAAACAAACAAAACCATTGCAGGTCCTGCTCAAGGACTACGACAACCTTTCTTACACACTTCAGTCATAAATACTGGTGAACAAAATTAGCCTGAAAGGTGATGCATGACCTTTTCCTCAAGAACTAGAGCACCATAATGTATGACAAACCAGGAGCTGGAAGTTACTGAACAAGAGCAAGTTACTCATCAGCGCTGAATCAGTTGCCAGGTGTTTGAATAACATTCTAGCTGATGAAACTGGCCTGATTTAACCATCATATACTGTATATATTTTCCTGTAATTAATATTCAATATCTGCAAAAAAGTTTTTATGCATATACTGGTCTTCAGGGTCAGGGCCAGTCAAAGGGCTGGCCAGCCTAGGTGCCCCCCAGCCAGGTAGCCTGGTGGCCTCCACAGCCAGCTGTTCCATGTACCCCTCCCATTGGTCAGCCCAGGCATGTCTCCATGCTGGCCAGGACTTGTCCCAAGTTAATGGCTGGCCCAGCCACACTTTGAGCCATGGCCCAGGTGCACGCTGAGCTCCTGGGTGGGCATGTCCCAAGCCACTGGCCATTCTGGTGACCCAGATAGTGGTGCTGGAACGCTGAAAGGATGTCTGTGGTACCTCCACCTTCTGGTATCTTAGGCAATAACTTAGGGCTTCTTAGTGGGTTGAATGCCCCTATTCAGGGTAATCTTTAACAGCCATGACAATAATTTCTGTCATGGACATTAATTTGTAACCATAGTAAAATTCTTGTAAAGGATGCCTTGAATGTTTGCCATTTTGGAATTTGAATGGCATGGATATTCATAATCAATACATCAGTCATGTGCATGAAGTTGTTGTTATCAATATTATTAATTTAATTTATATCCCGCCCTATCCCACAGGTGGGCTCAGGGCGGCTTACAGCATTGGCTTATAACTAATACCTTATTGCTGGACTGTCTAATGCCTGAGTTGTACCATATTTATGACTGAAACTCATATTGTCTTTTTATTGCGACTCTATTTTCTGCTGCCTCCTTTCTTTTCTCCAAAATATGTAGAGAACTACACTTCCCAGGGCTCCTTGTGCCAAATTTTAGGCAGCCCAATGGAAGGAGGGATGCAGAAAGAGAGACCTAGCTTCTACAGTCCTGCCTTGACTTTTTGATAACTTTGAGATAAGGGATGCAGTAGGGGTTCACAAATGTGGGAGATCACAGGGGACTGGATGAATTCTGATTTAAATTACATTGTGAGTGCCTGAAAAGGATGCCACTACAAGGTATGGCCATAAAAAGTGAGAGTATATTGAGGCAAGCCTAGGAGAGTAAGCCTATCACTAAATAAAATGCAGTGCTATCAGCTGCATCACGAATTTTGGATAAATCCATTTCCTTGGATCACTTGCTAATTGCTGATATAAACAAACAGCACAGAAAAGTCCAATGAGTTCCAGGCTAAAATGGAGTTTTGCATGGTTTTTCATTTTTCAACTGTACCATCAGTTCACAACCTGGTTGATTATCAATCAGTTAAAGGAATGGAATCATTTTGGTTTTGGTGACCAAATGACATTATTTCATGCATCACTGACTTATGGGTCTGCTTGGGGAGTACCAAGGAAAAACATCTTGTACTTGAGTACATTCTTCTGGTCGTTAGGAGTATATCCAGTCTAAAATGTACAATTCTTGCGCAAGGTGATTGAATGAGTGGTGATTGGCCAACTTCAGGCATTCCTGAATGGAATGGATTGTTTGGATCCATTCCAATCTGGTTTCAGGCCTGGTTATGGGACTGAAACAGCCTTGGTCACCTTGGTGGATGACATAAGCCAGGAGATGGGCAGGAGGATTGCAACCCTGTTAATTTTCCTGGACCTTTTGGCAGCTTTCAATACCATGAATTATGGTATCCTTCTGGAGTGCCTTTTGGGACTGGGAGGCACTGTTCTGCTGTGGTGCCTCCTGCCTACATTTGGCCATCAGTGTATGGAACACGGAGTTCCCCCAACTTCCTCTCAGTTTTTGCAGGCCCTTCTGACCTCTGGATGGACCAGGGGGCTGGGGTGAGGAGTCATTCCAGCCCTCCAACCCACATGGTTATTCTTCTGTGTGAGTTCTGCAATTCCAGGAATAAATGAAGGGGCTCCAGAAATGAAGATGAATGCAGGAAAACTCCACGTGCCTTCCATGCATGGAGAGTTGGATACAAGCTGCTGATTGCAGCAGTTGTGAATGGCCACTGTGCTTGTCTTGGGTACTTTTGAGTCTTGCACAGAAATGTCACAAATGAAGCCTCTCACAATTCAAGGGTTTTTAAAAACCTTCTTGCATTTCTTTCTGTTTCTGTTTATATACATGCATTTATGCATACACATGGTCTATCAGTGGCCACTGACTGAGAATTCATTTCATTTATCTGACAAACTGGACTCTAGCCTATAAAACCTTATAAATCTGTCTTATCTGTAAGACTGCCAGTTACAGATTAATATGACTGCATCAATGATGCTGTTTTGTACCTGTCATCCTGGAAGCTGTCATGGTCCCCTCTGTAAACTGCAGTCCCCTCTGTAAACTCTTGTGGGCCAGTGGCATTCCTTTCAATTTTAAACGTGGCCTGCATGCTATACAAGATTTTCCCTGCCAACTGTGCAATATCATGACTTCTGGTTACTGATAATTTAAGCCTGAAAATATGTTTGTGTCTCAGTAATGAATGCAAACATCAATGATGCTAGTAGTATAATCTATGGATTATCACACTCATCTCCAAAATCCTTAATAGTTTGATTTCTGAGCCAGGGGATAAATTTCTGAAGGAGATAAATATATTTTTCCAAATTTGGTGGACAGACCATCCCTGCACCATCAGTGAACATTATTCAAATATGTGACATCATGCTGAATAACAGTTACGAGTTGTCAGTTACGAGTAAGCTAATGCTCCAGTGCACCTTGAGCCTGCTATTGTAATGTTCTAGTTGTCGTGGAAATTATCATGAAGCCTATGTGTTGGGATTCCCTCCTATATTGTGGCTAATTTTACCCCATGAACTTCATGGCTAAAATTTAACAGAAGTTTTGAGTAGTCTTTGATTCTTGGTTCTTTTCATTCAAAAATAATTAATGGATATGTTGGAATAATATTCATTGAACCTCTGCCAGTCATATCATTTGGGGATGCATTTGTCCATCACTTTGATCTTGGAGATACATCACTGAAAACATTTTCACCAGGGTTTTTTTTGTAGAAAAAGCTCAGCAGAAACTCATTAGCACAATAGGCCACACCCAACAGCAGAACCTCATTAGCATATTAGGCCACACCCCTGACAGTGCAGCTCTCTCCCAGGATCGGCTTCCCCAGATGCCCTGTGGCTTGTGGGGTGCCTGGGGAGCCTGAGGGGGGGGGGGAGAGGCTGTAGGCATGGCCAACTTGGAAGCCAGCCGGAACTCCGTTCCTGTGCGTTCCTGCCCAAAAATAGCCCTAATTTTCACCAATAAGAATGATTATACATTACCAGACAATTTCCTACAATATCCCATCATTATATAAGGACTTGTAGGCCACTACTAGATTCAGCAAAGTGTGCAGTCTTCCTCTAGAGAAAAGTTTCTTCTTTTTAGAAAGGCTAAGCAAAGCTGAGCAAAGTAGGGAGTGGGACACTCTAAGGACCTCAAGGATGATGAAAATAATTTCAATATTAGTGATACCAACATGAGAAACAAATACAAAATTTAATTTAATAAAATATGTGCAATAACCTGTAGACATTTTCCTGGATGGTTTTATGTTGCCAAAAACTGATACTGTAATCGAAAGGGCCTCTACTTAGACCCCAAAAATGCTTTTTCCCGGGACATCTGCAATGGAAAGTCTCTTAACATTAATGTTAGGTAGGGGCTATTTCACCTCATTTATTTATTTAGTTAAAACTTTATCGCACTCTTCCTTTAGGAAGCTCAGGGTGGTGATTTTCTACCAAGCAAAGTTTCCTCAGATTTTTGAGAAGATCACCCCTCTACCCTTCCAGGACATTAAAATGCTGTTGGTCATCTGTCCTTGTAAATGTGATGTTTGGACAGTACCATTTGCTCTCTACTACAAGTAATGAGAAAAGTCTCAGTGTGAGTTAATTCTCTTCATGCATTGTTTTGCTGAACTAAAACTGTAAATGGCTATTGTGCTTTTAATGGGTAATAGGCAACCAGACTTCATTAGAACTGTGATCTATTTAGTTTATCAGCCTTTCTCCATCAATGCCAAAGATCTAGCAATGAAGATGGTGGGAAATTGAAGGAATTCCAGGTTAGCCGAAATATATGAGATTTTATAAGCCCCAATTTAGTTATAAAAAGGGAATCCCAACTAGAAATGCTCAGTTTCTCCTTGAAACGTTCTTGCCTTGATTCAGGAAGGAACATCCATGCATAGAAACAGGCTTGTCCTCATGACTTCTCCTTGCTGGATTAGAAATTATCTGTGCAGATCAGACACGCATGCAGTTTCTCCGTATCATGACGTGGAGCTGAAAGTTGGAGTCATCAATGCAATCTCGTCTGCATTACTCCATGGCAATGCACGTTACCATTTGTTTTACAAGATCTGCTACCATGGCCCACAGCGGGGGAAAACACTTTGGTGGATGTATCTATTTTTGCACTATTTTTATATCGGTCTTTTTTACCAGCTTATTATATGATTCTTTGCTTTACAGGTAACTCGATCAAGGAAGAAAGAAATATGCCTGTTTTTCTAATAATTCATTATGGAATTCTGTGCAGGATTACTCCAGTCCAAGCCAACTGAAATCAGTCACTGGAGTAATCAGTTCAGAATGACAGTTTATGATCCATCTCTATATGAATATCTTCTGTGTACTTTTTACTTGGTTAAAATGACAAAATACTTATTTAGATACATGAATCAGTGCCTATCATCTACCATATGTACAAATCAATTTTAGATAATTAAGATTTATGGCATATCTATAGTGTGAAATGTCCTGTAAAGGGGTGCAGTGCTGTGAGCCTCTGATCAGGCAAGCACCCAGCTTACATGGGACACTCCATTTAATTTGCCACCGCCCCCTTGCTTATTAATTTCTCTTCTTCTACAGATACTCAGGATGCCTTAGGAAGTAAGTGGCTGATACTTCTCCGTTCACTACAGTAGCGAATGCTTCCATGGGGCTTTGGGGAGGCAAAACTTCAGACCAGTGTTTCTTCCTCAGATGGGGGAATTCCCACAAGTTAAATACTGTTCCAGAACTGCTCAGAACTGAGTCCCACTTGCTGCTTGCCTCAGAGCATCCTCTCTCCCTCTGAGGTGCTCCTGCTACATCTTTATCTTCCAGAAGGCAAAGGGGTGACTCCTGCCCAGTGAGTGAGGGCAACATACCTCTTCCAGCCTGGCCATATCCACCTCACAAGCGGCATCTTCTTTTTTGTTTTTAGGTAACTTGGAAGTGGTGAAGTAGATTTAGGAGTACATAGTTTCATTACAGAGAAACCTGAAAAAAGAACCCCCAGATTCCACTTCTTAATAGAAAACCTTGCGTCTCTGTACAGACTGGAATCCAAGCAAGGAAACAACCTTAATCTCTTCTGAAGCATCAAAGAGGAATTGAATTACTGACTGCACTTGATCATTTGTCACCACTGTTGTCAGGGAAGAACTGGCAATTGAAAAGAGAACTGGCAATTTGAAAAACCAAGCCAACAAATACCAACAAGATCACTGGAGCAGACAGCACCACACTTGAAAGCAATGGTATCATCGCTTTGATGTTGATCAAGAAGTGTTCATAGGGTCTGATTCTCCAAATATTTATTACTGTCCTATGCAGTAATGGCAGTTACGAGCAACACTGCAGCCATCCGTAGCATTTCATACTCCCTGCTGAAGGAAGGTGCCATGGACCAGTTTCTCCAGAAACTGGACACTACTTTGAATAATCAAACTGTACTTCCAAAGGATATTCGGCCTTTTCACAAATCTAGCATGGGACAAAACTGATAGGCTTGGAGAGATTCTGAATGGCAAGTGACTTTTCATAGAACCAAAATCTATGGGCTGCATCTCTCAAAATCTCCTCTACTTCCACTGAGAAACAGCAGCAGAGAAGTGTGTGACAGACAGGCTAGATTCTGCTTCTCTGTAAGAGCAACCAATGAGAGCTGACAGAATGTTGAGAGAGGGAGACTTGGAGAACAGCAATTGAAAATGATAGGAGTGAGCAACAAACAGCTTAGGAATTGGAGGGGGGAAGGGAGGGTTCCTAACTGAGTGGAACTGTTGCGAAGAGGTGCTTAGAGCAGGCTGAAAATAGTAAATTTGTAAATAAAGGATCCCAGTTGTAGGAATAGGATCTCAATTCAAAAGTTCAGTGGAAATGAAAGGTTGTTACTTTTACCTTATTTTCCTCAGTGTTTTGTGTGAGTACAAAGTGGGGTCACAAATGGCAACTACTGAAGGTAAAAAAGATGGAATACTATACCACAGATGAGTATGTTGACCACAGCCACTGCAGCCATACTAGAATACTGAGGAAAACTGAGAGTTGATTGATGGGTGGGTAGGGGACACACACACCCTGAGTTGGCTAATTGCGGGGCAGATGCAGTAACACCCCCCCCCCCCATAATGTACCCTGTAATACTTTAGTATTAGGACTCTGTTACAGTTTTACAGGATTTCATTGGATCCTGCCAAGCTACTGAGTTGCCAGTAGTGTCTTAAATCTGAACGAGTCAGATCTCATGAGAAACTGCTACAACTGCAGGGAACAAAAGTCGTCATGAATCTAGGTCTATATTCCAAAGAAACAGAGACCACCTAGCAGTCCAAAGAATGTTATGCTATCAGTCTTTTGACTGGCAACAGTTCACAGCATTGGCCATGGTCTGGCAATTCTTAAGAAAGTCTGGCTGTCGTACCTTTGCATTGGAACAGGTATCTCAGTAGTAGGGGCAGTAATTGTACTTGTTGAAAGTTAGGTGTACAGTGGTGCAGATAAAAAGGTGACTCCTTGGTCACATTATTATATTGACAGTATTGGACCAGAACCTTCAGATGACGAATTCTTCCATACTGCAAGGATCAGTTATAGAAACATGCTAAGGTCATATGTGAAAGTGACATTAAGATTCATTTAAATGTAGTTCACTCTCTCAATGGAACCAGAATAACAAGAAGCAAGAAAAAGTGAAGGCCGTTCTCAACAGATCTAGTAAAAAGTGATTGAGCAGGACAAAGACTTGATGCCAAAGGATTCTGAGAGCCTCCTGCAGAGTCCAGATTTAGAAATACAAGAACTTTGGAACAGATTCTTGGAGCATCTCCATCATTCCCAGTGAGATGTGTCGGCACGGTAAATATGGACATGGTTGAAAAAGACATGCATACCTTATTGCATGCTTTTAGAAGGGCATCTGTTAACATCATAGTGCGATATGATGCATGTTTCTTATTGCCATACCATCTGGTGTTTTGACTGTGACAAGGTAAACTGTTTTAAGTGCCCGCCTGCCAGCCTCCCATAGGCAGTTGTCAGTGCTTATTAAAAATATAGAAATATTTAAGCAAATAAAGGAATAATTTATTGGAATACCCTGAGGATACTTTCCAATTAATCTCTGGCAATGATCCATCCAGATGTACTCCTGTTGGCTGAACTAATGAGGTGATAGCAGATAAGAATATAAAGTTGCCCATTAAGTCAGATATAAATCCATCAAACCCAGTACTGTGTATTTCAGTTGATAATTAGCTCTTGGTAGTGTCAAGAAGAGATATTTTCCACTTCTGCTATTAAAGTTATTTTAACTGGAGAGGCCAGAAATTTGAACCTGGGGTCTCCTACATGTGACGTATGTACACTATATCAAAGCTATGCCTTAACAGTAAATGAAACCATGCAGGTGCGAAATCCTGCCATTCCACAGTGGAAAAGAAGCTTTACTTAATGTAGTTCTATTTATGCAAGATATTGCACAAGAGCTACTGTAAGATCAAGCGTTGACTTCATTTCTGATCAGTGCTCCTGTATAAAAAAGTTCGAAGGCTTCCAGATGTAGTCATCACAGTCTAATTTGGGAGTGTGATATGATTTGATTGAAGGTCAATTAAATTTGATTGAGAGGTGTGTGTGCTGCTGAAATGTACTTTTTTTGCACTGTGTAATGCGTGAGGTAAAGGATATAGTCCAGCTGATTTAGTTCAAGGGCTACTTGCAATGACTTTCTTGTGTTTCCATTTGTGCATGAGCTCCTGTGCGAGAAGAAGTGTTTTGTGGGAAGCAATCTGTAGATTTTTTGGGAAGTATGTAATGGAAATGTACCTCAAGGTGGTGGAAAGTACCGTCAAGTCAAAGCTGACTTATGGCAACCCTGGACAGTTTTCAAGGCAAAAGATGAACAGGGCTGGTTTGCCATTGCCTGCTTCTGCACAGCAACCCTGGACTTCCTGGGTGGTCTTCTATCCAAGTATTAACCAGGGCCATCCTGCTTAGCTTCTACAATTCAGCTAGCCTGGACCATCCAGGTCAGATCAAGAAGTCTTCCTAAAATCAGATACTGTGAAGCGATATTATTCCATGGCAGATCACAGAAATGCCTTCCTGAATCAGATGAGAGAAACAGTGCAGGAGAACAGATCAGACTGTTATCACGCAATGGTATAAAGACCAACTGTAAAAAGAGTACCGAGGCTGAGATTTTTTTTCACAGCAAAAAGAATCCTTTTGCAGGACATGCTATCTCAGAGCAAAAACAGTTCTTCAAAAAATAGACGATGACTTCATCAAAGCATTGAAGTCAGAGAGCAAAGTAATACTGTTTTGGAATGGAGAGACTTGAGAGCAGCCCACCAATGAAGAATTTCCATGATGTCTTAAAAATGAACAGGCTAAAGGAGAAAGTTGAGGAACAATAATGAGACAATCATTCTGAAAGGGGGTAGGGTACTCTTGGGTCACGTCATCATTTTGATGGTTTGGGGCCAGAACCTTTAGACAACAGACATGTTTTCCCACAGCCCAGGGACTTTGTTCAGTGACAGAGATGATTCCAGCATAATTTGTTACTCTAGCAACATGTGTCAAAATCTGCCATACTTGCATTGTGGAGCAGTTAAGTGATCTAATTCCACCTTTGCAGAAATTCTCTGAATTATACAGGGGTTATCAGAAAAGCTGTGAGACTGAATTTCTTCATGGTTCTTCACAAAGAAACTAGATGTAATGTACTCCCAATAACGTTCTCCTAAATCTTCTTTACCATTACCAAGATCCCCAAAATAAAAAGAGGCATTATTAGAAATATAGTACAAATCCAAATTATTTTTCAATTATTTTTAACAAGTAGATAGTAGGAGACACCTGTATAAAATAAGTCACTGAGACATTTGCAATCAATCTGGCAATATTCTCTGAATATAAAATAGAAGTAGGGATACATTTCCATACCATTGTTTTCCTACCACTGCATTGTTTAGATCAGAAATCAGGCATACTTTCTTTGAACGATGGCTATAGTTCTTCTCTGAACTCTGTCCATTTTTTTTGTTCAGTTTTATCCTTGTTTTAATTGTAACTGTGTAATTCCTATATTTAAAATAAATAACTGCATTGTTTCCTTTACATGAATACAGACCAAGATCGATTCCTTGGGATGGTTTCGCATCAAATTATTTCAAGTGTAACAGTTCATTCTTTTAAGGGGCAATTTCCTTTTAAAAGGTTACATGGCAACAATGTCTTTTAACCAGTTCAGTAAAGTTCAGATTTTGTGCTCTGTGATTTGTTGCTAACATTACAGTTTTACAGTGACAGGACGGGGGACCATAAAGCATGGTAAAAGGGAAACGGAGAATAAGGAGGAAAGCTGAACTATCAGACAAGGCTGCCCAGTCACTACTGGACTGGACTGAGAACAACGAGGTGCAAATGAGAGGAATTAAACCGGAACTGTTTTATTTGGGGGTGGCTAAGTTCCTCCCACAGCCCAGCCCTTTCCTGCCATGCTGAATTATGCCACAAAAGATGAAGATTTTTTTTAAAAAAAACATTTAGATCCCTTTTGATTCTTTTTTGTTACTTCTTTTAAGAAAGAGGGGGGAATTGAAGTGGTTCAAATTCTGCTTCTTTGCACCTGGTGATTCTCCCTATTCAATACTTACAGCCAGAAATGCCCCCTCGGATGCTAGAGGTATTACAAGCCAGGCCAAAGAAGAACAGCCAAGTGCCAACAGAGAATCTATGAATGACATGTGGTTTGGGCCAATAATGAGGCAGCTTAATATGTCTCCCTTCTTTTTTTTTTCCTGGTGTGTGCTTGTAATTTAAAAAAAAAAGGGAGAAATGTGCAGCAGGGTGAAGGTGAGCCATAAACAGAGGGAGGTGATCAAGTCAGCAGCTGCATCATGATTCTGTTTGTAGTTATGTCTTTCTACCAGTTTGATCGGTTCTAGCATGCTTTTAAAAAAAAAACCCCGTAATCCACAGGCATGCAGAAGGATCAGCTTGCTAATGGCATCTTACCCTCATCCCCTCAAATCGTGACAACGCTCTTAAAGGCCTCAAAGCTCTGAGTGTCCTAAGGGATTTAATGGCACCTAGTTCCGAGTAGCCCAGGGCATTAGCTATAAGGCTGACTAAAGAGACCTACACAGAAAACAGAAAAGAAAGGAAAAGAAAGGAAAAGAAAAAAAAGAGGTTCCAGACTGTTAGAATAAATCCCCTAGCACTGATTGTTTCCCCCCCAAACTGGACTGCAGGCCCCAACAACCCACACCCCCATTTAGAGTGATACCGAAGACATGACCACCAGCTGCCTACTTCACTTCACTGAAACGACCTGGAAGGAAATAATGCAGTTGAGAGAGGCATAAGAATAAAACAAAGAGGGAAAAATAAGTGAGATAGAGAGAGGCAGAGACACACAGACGGAAACGGGGTCTGTTGGAAGGTTAGGAGCCCAAACGGATGACAAGAACCTTACCCTCGCCCTCTTAACAGTCTGCAGGATCTCAGCAGCTCCCATTAAATTAAGCCAGACAAATTTTTAAAGGTACCTATGAGAAAGAATACAGATAAATACACACACTGCATTAACTGCCTTGCTTCTCGCATTCGGATAGGGCCTGCCTTGCTCATTCCCAGTGCAGTGACATTACAGAGACATGTGTGAAAAAGGTAAACATCTAGGCCTCTGAAAAGTTCACAGTGAGTAGCATGAATGCGGGGGAAATTACTTAGCCATTTATTGGATTGTGTTGAAGCTAGGAGGACAGTAATTCTCGTGGAAACTTTAGATTTTTATTATTATTGTTAATAATAATGCTGTTAATGCTGAGAAACAGTGGGTTCAATCCAGAGGAAAATTTCTGCTGACAAGGTATATTTGTTTGCCCCCACAATTTTAAAACATTCCCCCCCATTTTTCATTTTGTTCATTTGAAATTCATTGGGTGTGGATGGGGAAGATATGCTGTTTAATTAAAAAAAACTTCTGAAAGATTCATTTAAAACATACAAAACCAAATTAAATTAGGGATTGGTGATTCAAACTGCATCTGTGATGCAGAAAGAATAGCTTTCTTTTTAAAGATCTGTTGCGCAATTCGAACATTTCACATGATACCAGAACATCTTTAATGTTAAGACAGACTTTTGTCATTGCATTTCAGCATTGTTTTCCACAATCAAAACAAAAATATAAAAACTCAATATCTTAACAGAACAATACGTTTCAAAATGTTGGTTTTTAAAAAGAATAACAGAGAAGGCAGATGGAAGGGGGACTTACTGGGGGAAATTGGGGGGACTTACCAGGAGAAGGACCCAGGCCTCATTGCTGACGTCACACCGGAAGTGATGTCATCATGCTGTGACGTTACTGTGATGCTCTGGCTTTTGGGCAAAAACTCTGTGGTAAAACCAGCTTCAACCACAGAGTTTTTGACTGGGCCTTTCTCTTTCTTCTGGTAAGTCCCCCCACCAGCCAGCTGATCAGTGGATGGGGGGAAGGCCTGGTGGCAGGGGACCCCCCACCTCCACTGGGGGTCTGGCAACCCTAAGGCAGAACCATGTTTGCCTCTCTGAGTTCCCTAGAGCAATGCTGAATTAAAATGCAATAGATAGCATGTTTTGCTGTGCAGATGACATGATCTAGCCAAAGTTTAAACCCCAACAATTTCAATGAGAAAGTTAAGCATATGTTTAAATTTCTACTTCTAAATGTAAATGGATTTCACTTTGGTAGGATTGTGTCAGTGTTTATTGAAAATATGTATTTTAGCCATTCCAGAATGGATACTTGTGGGAGGCCAGAACTCCTCTAGATCCTGCACATATATTAGTTGCCCATTCCTACTTAATATTTGGTCTCTTATAATGAGAAACTGGCTAAAAGGAGAAAAAGTCATGTTCATCATTTTGTGAGATTTTATTAAACATAAATGTTTTTTGTATCCTCTGTGCAGTCTTTGAGGCTGTGCATACTCAGGACAGAATGTGGAACCTGAGGAGCTTCTTTGCCCATGGTACATTTTCTTATTTCTGATTTAGTTCACCCATTAACTTCCTCTCAAAATCAAAAATAGAGAAGCCGGCACTCCTTTTTGGAACTTGATTAGGCTGTCCACTGACCCATTCTCAGTACACCTGCTTCAAAAAAAGTGCAGGGCAGGCTGCAGAATTAGGATGGCTTGTTTCCCACCTCTCTCATATTTCTGCTCATAGGCGAGTCAATATTAGGTTGTGTAAAAGACACTCAAGTTGAGCTGGTGAGCAAATACACATGGGCCACTACATACATGCCTATCCAATGCATTTCAATGGTGCCTTGCTCAGCTCTCTGGATTCCCAGAGTAATTTTGGCCCTGGGAATTTTGTCTTCCCTCTTCCCAATCCTGGGCAGTGTTCCCTCTAAGCTGAGTTAGTGTGAACCAGCTCACAGTGTTTTAGCCTCTGGCTCACACATTTTTGTCTCAGCTCAGGTAGGATGGCTCCAGAGCAAACTAATTTATGCAGCAGCCAAATCGCTCGCTCACAACCTTAAGGCCAGTAGCTCACAAAGAAGAATTTTCGCTCACAGGACTCCACAGCTTAGAGGGAGCATTGGTCCTGGGAGTGAGCACCTGAGCTCCTCAGCTCTTTAGAAGGTTCCCTGACCTGGGGCTGAACATGGACAGTCCCAGTTTTGTTACTGTACAGAGGACTACTTGAAGAACACCAATTACAGGTAAGCGCAACAGTTTTATATAAGAGTGTTATAACAGCGTCACCATTATAGACAGGGAATTTGAAATCACCATTCATCACTCAAAATGACTACAGGGCATGATGTCAAGACAATCTTGACAACAGAGCAATATCCTGATTTCATGGATCAATAGTGCTGAAAAAAATTTCGTGGATCAAGTGCTGAAATAGGTATGATTTTTCAGCGCACCTACAGTTTGCATCATGCAGGACTCAAAAAGGAATTTTTAAAAAAACTCTGGAAACTTAATGTTTTTTTTTAAGAAGATACAAAGAATTCTTAAGGGCATCTGTGTCAGAAATATGAGATTTTGTCAACACAAAAACACACATTTAACATGTAATACTTTTGAAAAAAAAACAAGGGGGGAGATGACAAATAGCCTTAAATATCTGGCTTCCCTTTAAAATCTGGAAGTTTCACATGAAACTCAAAAGCCATTTTCACTGGGCTATGATATTCATTTCCAAAATATAATTTCAGAGAGAAGTATAGTGGTGGGTATTAGAATTGTGATCTGAACAACCATATTTGTCTAGAACAATCAAAACAAAAGAGAACTTACTATTACTCAGAAAAAAGACACACAAATATGTCTGACATTTCTGGGAATCAGAAAAAGACTACATGGCAAAGCTGTCCACAAACCTGAAAGAATTCCACATTTATGAGTATTGTACCCCCAATCAATAACCCAACTTCAAGTAATAATGTTAAAGCTTTTAAAAAAACCCACACCTGCACTATTGGGATAGAATGCCTAAAGAAGGTATTTTCTGATAAGACCCAGTTTTACTTCATTTCATTTTAACCAAATATTTCAAAACATTTAGCAGCTACCTGAGGAGGTTTCACTAGATCATCTCATTTCTTTCCCTCCCATGTCAGTCTTATCCAGAAAATCAGTTTGCTGACAATACCACCTCACAAAGAAAAGCAAACATTTTAGAAGACATTCCTGTCATCCTGGTCAGCAAGGGTTCTCAAATATTGTCAAAGGGAGCCTCACTATTAAAAAATAATCAGCTGCCCTTAGTGCAAGGAAAAGGCAATGAGGATTGGGCCCAGTTGAACTGGTGTAGAGATTATAGCTGCCGTGAGGATTCCACCAAAAAAGCTCTCCTTGTTGTGAGCGACACCTAAGAGTAAACCAGCTGGCCCCTCTGTAGATGGTGAAAGCAGCAACACCAGCCTGCTCACATACAAAGCAGGAGTCTTTTCTTTCTCATGAAACTGCTCAGATATGTGACTTTTGTAAATTAATTGAAAGAAAAGACCTCCCTCCTGCTCAAAACAATCAGCGTGGTATGAAAGGAATATAGAAGAGAAGAAGAAGAAGAGATTGGATTTATACCCTGCCCTTCACTACCCAAAGGAGTCTCAGAGCAGCTTACAAACTCCTTTCCCTTCCCCTCCCCACAACAGACATCCTGTGGGGTAGGTGGGGCTGAGAGAGCTCTGACAGAAACTGCTCTTTTTCAAGAACAGCTGTGCCAGAACTATGGCTTGCCCAGGGTCATCCAGCAGGTGCAAGCGGAGGAGTGGGGAATCAAACCTGGTTCTCCCAGATTAGAGTCCACGCACTTAACCACTACACCAAACTGGCTCTCTGCAAGAGGCAGTGGGTTGCATCCAGTGATGAGCTTGCACAAGGACCAGGGGTCATTTCGTAGAAAAAGAGGTGCAGGAGCTCATTAGCATAACTCATTAGCATAACTTATTTGCATATGCTACACCACTTGACAGCACTGGAAGCATGTCAGAAGGCAAGAAAGAAAGAAAGAAAGAAAGAAAGAAAGAAAGAAAGAAAGAAAGAGCTGGCAGAGAGGGGACAGCTACTAGTCCAGGCCTCAGAAATACCACTATTCTGGGAGGATAGCTTCAGTGGTGGCTGAAGCCTTCAGAAGGCTGGTCGGATGAACAAGGAGGGACGGGGTCATTTTGCTGCAGCCATGACACATTCCCCCGCGGGGGGGGGGCTGGCACCAACTCCCGGAGCTGAGCTCCCCCAAGCTCCTGCTCGAAATGACCCCTGACAAGGACTGAAGAACTTCTCCACTTTCCTCTCCTCCAGCAGCCATTTCTGATCCCGGGAATGCTAACTCTCATGGTTGCTGGACCCACACAGACGAACATCCACAGTGCGGAAGGGGGAGGGAGGAAATTGGATCTGCTCATGAATCACTGATCCAATCCAGTACATTCAGAGAAGGGTAACAAACCTCCAGGTGGTGCTGTCGCCTAGAGTTCTCCTGGAATTGCAACTGATCTCTAGAGTACAGAGATCAGTTTCCCTGGAGGAAATGGTAGCTTCAAAGGGCAAACTCTATGGCATCACATCCCTGCTGAGCTCCTCCCTTCTTTCCACAAATCCTGCCCTCCCCACTCTCCATCCCAAAGCTCCAGGAATTTCCCAAACTGGACTTGGCAACCCTAGTTTGGAGTAGCTGCGATTCAGATAAGGGGCAGCGGGCGGGGAGAGAAAAAACAGGCTCCTCCAGTCACTTAGAAGTTAGAGAATATTGGAGATGGAGATTTTGGGGGACAGGATGGAATGTCCAAATTCTTTATCCTCCCTACCCCGTACCATGCTTCCTTATGGGCTCACAGCTCTAATGTTTGCATATACTCATTATTTCACTCATTATGTCATGAGTATTTGCAAATAATAATAGGCCAGTTAAAAATTGCTTGCAACAGAGAGGTTGTTTAAAATGGTATCCTTCAGGCAGCCAAAATGTCCAGATATTCCTTAGTTCCATCACATGTAGGAAGCTAAGACAATGTAAAAGACAGGGAGTATCACATAGGAGGCAAGAACAGGAAGCAAATATTTCATGTGAGAAGTCCCTTTAGCATCTCCCGTCCTTCCTCAGCATAATTAACATGTGGGTGGAGGCATATAGTTGAGCATCTTGCAGTGATGATTGTGGAAAGGGAATATGGGAAGAGGAACAAACACAATCAAGGAAAAGAAGATGTGAACATGAACTCAACTTTTCCCCTGTCAACTAGGATGGAGGTCTGTCTCACACTTTTGAGACTCCAGGTTTTAGGGCAACTGCAGTATAAAACATTGTGCCATACTGAACTAGTCTAAATTTTGATTGAGACTGGTCTTCAGCTCTCGAGTCAGGGAGCCTAACATGAGGCACAGCAATCCTCTGCCATTTTTACCAGGCTGATTTTGAATGCTATTTTTTTTAGTTTGTTAATGTGCTCAAATTTGTTCAATTTTGCTTTCTGTAGTTTACTGCTTTTCTAAATAAGACTTTTCTGAATAAGACTTGGTGCCGGTGACGTTGACTCATCGTGTTCATTACAACGTTCATTACAACATTACAATGTTCAACCGTGGCTCTCTCTTTGAACCTCCTTGCAGATTATACAGGAATAATGACCATGTCTAACAGGGAGCTAACAGAAGACAGAGTTGCATATGGTGCAATTTTTTGTTTTGTTTACACTTCTTTTTTTCTCCCTGTCAGTCAGTGTTCTCAGACCTCAGAGGAAAAGCAGTCCTAAAAGCCCAAGGACAGAAACGCTCAACCCCCCTAATTTCTGCAGTATAAATTGCTGGTATAGAGAGCACTGAATACTTCTTTGATAACTCCAGGATTAATCTATACCTGATTTAGAGCAACAGATTAGGACCACATATCATCTTGCTAGGATTTTTCCCATGAACGCAACGAACTGACTGGTAGAAGCAAAAAAAAAAAAGGGGGGGGGGGAGGAAACAAGAAAAAAATAGATACATACTGCTACAATGAGGAAATCCAGCCAGCACCAGGCGTTAGTGAAGAACTTCACAAATCCATAGGCGCACCATTTCAACAACATTTCAAGGATAAAGATGTAGGTGAAGACTTTGTCAGCATACTCCAAGATAGTCCGTATGGTCCTTCTCTGTTCTATGTAAATATCCTCAAAGGCCTTAAGGAACAACAGGGTAATGTTCATGACTGCACTCTGCATTTGGCAGTAAATTCAAATAAACAGGAGTTCTCACATAGGTCAGTTGCCTGGTCCTGCTACTAAGCCTGTGGGTTTTGCAGATTTTTCAGGGGATTTTTTTTTTCTTTGCTGGGGGAATTCTGGTGGACTGATGTGGTGGATCACTGAGAGGAACTCCAAATGCTGCCCTTGCATGCCAATGAAGAGAGAAGGGCATGTGGTGCCTTACTGGAGGATGGCAGGAGCCAGTGACAGAGACATCAAGATGCTGCAGGTGCACCACAACTCAGTGAAGAACAGAACCATCCAGTGATGTCATTACCTTTGCTCAACAGCTGCCCACCTGTTTGATGCTGCAGCTGTCACTCATGTCCCTTTCCTCATGACACCTATCATGTCCCTTTTCTCATGACACCCTCCAGTAAAGGTACTACATCCCCTTTGTCCTCCAGTGGTGGTAGTTCAAGTCCTCCTAGTGGCCCACTATGAAGTGCTGCTGGTCGATACTGAAAAATCATTACTAGAACTGACTTGCTTGACTCTGCTGCCATTTCCTATATCACATATTTGAAAGAGAAGCCATGAAATTCCAAAGGGATTCTTGGACTCACTTATGAATTGGAGGCTACCAGTAATGGAACCCTCCCCCGCCCCCCTGGCCATGTCTTATCAATCAAGTCCCAAGAAAAATGTAACTCGGCTCACCAGAGCTCCGCTGCTTAGCAAGATCATGAAGATAATGAATGTCTCAAACCAGTTATGCTCTACAATTAAAAAGCAAGTCTTCCGTAAATTCCACCAAGACTTTCCCTTTCCCTCTTCAACGTTGACGTCGCAGCACTTAAACCGTTGCACACAGCCTGCAAATGTAAGTTAACATAACCTTTTTTGAGATTTTAAGTTTTATTAGTTTTGCTATAAAGAGAAAAAATTACCTTTGTTCTGAAACTTTTAATTACAAAACATCAAAAATAAGCACCATTGCTGTACAAGACAGTTATGAGTTGTGAAGTTCTTTACTGGAGCTAAACAAGGGAATTTGGTGGCCACTAACCCTAAGCCGGCCTCGGCTGGGAGGGTGGGGTAAAAATCCAACAAATAAATAAATAAATAGAATAAACTTAAGGTCGAACCAAGTTACTGTAGCACGAGCGGGTTGCAGAGTTGGGACCCTCAGGTAGGCTGTAGAGTCTTACTCTGCTAGGCTATGAGCCCCTACACTTTCTGCTTCTTTTTGGAGAAACCTCCATGCACAGGGAGCAAAGGCAGAATACTTCCAGTGTCTCTTTGTGTGTAAATTGAAAGGAGAGCCAAGACAGTGAGGCAAGGTCACTCAGTGGGGGTAAAGACTCATTTTGAACACAGGCAGGTTCAGAAGCTCTCTTGTGAAAGTTCTGCCTTGCCTTCTCTCTCTTTCCCGTGGTAAGATCTTAATTGTGACTTTTCCTTTTCCTGTCACATGACTCTGCTACATAACTTCCTGTCATGTTCTTGCAGTTCAGTGGGTACCATACTGTAGTCTGGGGGTTAAAGGTGGCTCCCAAGGTCTAGAAAGGCTGAAGGCTACTCCCCTAAGCTGACTTTAGATTTTTAAAGCTTTCTTCCTCTCACAGTGCGATCAAGATCACCTTCTGTGAAGCATGCATCAGGGTCCAGATATTCTTCTGGGGCTTCCACAGGAACTTCTTCTGCTTCCGGCTTTATATCAATGGTACTGCCCTCTGATGAGCTGGTATCATCTAATTTCTTTAACAATAAAGACCACCAGTCAGAAATATTATAAGCCAATGAAACAAAGAACTGCATATCTGAACAACTTCTTAACAACTACAATAACACTCCACTAAATTGATCCAGATGGTCAGCCGTGTTGGTCTGAAGCACTAGAACAAATTTAGAGTCCAGTGGCACCTTTAAGACCAACAAAGGTTATTCAAGGTATGAGCTTTCATGTGCAGGGCACACTTTTTCCAACACAAGAGATCAAGATGGGTAGCTGTGTTAGTCTGTCTGTAGCAGTAGAAAAGAGCAAGAATCCAGTAGCACCTTAAAGACTAACACAATGTGGCAGTGTATGAGCTTTTGGGAGTCACTGAAGAAGTGAGCAGTGATTCACGAAAGCTCATATTCTGCTACATATTTTGTTTGTCTTTAAGGTGCTTCTGGACTGTTGCTTTTTTCCATCACAATAGTATCTTCTGATTTTATTGCAAGCACAATAAGCACAGCAAAACTCTGTGTGAGTTAATAATTGTTTTCATAAATAAGCATGGCAAGCTAAAAGATACTTTTAAAGAATGCTAGGAGTTATGGTAACTAGATTGGATCCCCCCTAAATTTTGCTGATTCCCTACTGTTACAACAGACCTTCAACTCCCCCAGCTATGCCTGGGGATATCCCATCCCCCAGCCCTACCATTTCAGGCTGCAGCAGGAGGGGGAGGGAGGAAGTCTCTCTTTCACAGGCAGGAATCCTTCCGTCTGTGATAATTTTAGGAGGGATCCAAGCCTATGTGATTATTTTACAGAAGCACCTGTGAATCTGGTCAGCTCAGGACCAAACTAGATGATGCCAGAAGACTTGTGAATGGATCGTCCCAGTGTTTTAAAGAGAAATATCAGCTGCACAGGCCTGAATTAGGAGAGCGGTTGAACTCTCATCCACAACTTCATTAATTAAAACCAATCCTCAAGGGGTTTTTCTTTTGTGTCATCTAAGCCTGAATCTTGCAAAATGTAGCTACAACATGGTTTCTGTATTAAGATCTGCTGTCTGCAAGGCTTAGCTGCTCTGGCCATCTGTGCTTCTCTTGTAATGCATATGACCACCCAAAGCCATGACATGAGAACGTGGTTCATGAGCAAGTGTGGCATAGGGATGAGTACCTCTTTGCTGCCATCAGGGTCCGTGTCGCTGCTGAAATCTTCTGTATTGAGGTTCTCAAAGTCAGACTCACCCACAGCTATGGGGACACGGACAGTGAGGTTGGGGTTGTTGATGAAAGACATGTGGTCTTCATCAATGATGTACTTTTCTACACTGCTGCCAATGCCACTGGTGGTTCCATTGCCATTTTTCTGGTAATCGATCTCCCGGTTGATGTCGGCCCCAGTGTGGTTGGCAATGCAGTTCATCTTCTTGTCGTACAGCTCATCCAAGGGCTTGACTTCATCAGCCTCCCTCTGCTTGAAGTGGGTCTGCACAAAATCGTGCACTTTGATCTTTACCCAGGCAATGCCCTTCTTGATTCGGATGACAGAGATCTGCAAGTTGTTCATCTCACCATCATCATCAGTTGCGGCTAGATTGTCAGCGCTGAAAGAGCTCAGCAGCAAGGCCAAGAACAGGTTCAGCACCTGAATGAAAGAGGAGGAAAGGTCTCTGTTGCAACGCTTACCAGTGCTTATTTTTGCTCAGAGAACTGGCACTACCTTACTCAAAGCAACCTTGCGCGTTGAGAAAGCACAGAGACACCCATGAAAAGAAAAGATAAACTTCATTTATATCCTGCCTTTCTTCCCAATGGGCACCCAAAACAGCTTACGTCTTCCTCCTGTTCTCCATTATATCCTCAAAACAGCCCTGTGTGGTGAGGCTGAGAGTGTGTGACTGGTTCAAAGTCACCCAGCAAGCTTCCGTGGCAGATTGGGGGTTCGAGCCTGGGTCTCACAGGTCCTAGTCTGACAGTCTAACCACTGCACCACACTGGTTCTCTAAAGATCAAAGTTGCACAGGATTCAGCAACGGAGGGCTGTTACCTTTCTGCTCTGCTTTCTGCTCTGCTTGTGGGCCTCCTGGAGGCATCTAAGCCTCCAGGAACTAGATGCTAGACTAGATGGACCCAGCAGTCTTGTTCTTAGAATCTTTGTCATGACATTGTATTGATACAGCAGCCATCATATCACATTCCAGCTGCCACTTCAGTGGTGCAGGAATACTTAAGATCGGGGTTCACAGCAAGCAAAGAATATTAGTTTCATTCACTGTAGTTCAAGACAGCCATTGAAAAAAAACAACAACCGGGTATACTAACCACCAAATTTCCAATGACCATAACCATCATGAAGACTATAAGGCACATTGCCTGCCCTGCCACTTCCATACAGTCCCACATGGTTTCAATCCATTCCCCGCACAGCACACGGAAGACGATAAGAAAAGAGTGGAAGAAGTCGTTCATGTGCCATCGTGGGAGCTCGCAGTCAGGGTTGATCTTGCAGACGCACTCCTTGTAGCTCTTGCCAAAAAGCTGCATCCCAACCACAGCAAAGATGAAAACAATGATGGCCAGCACCAAGGTCAGGTTACCCAAGGCACCCACTGAATTACCAATAATTTTGATCAACATGTTCAGAGTTGGCCAGGATTTTGCCAGCTTGAAGACCCTCAACTAGGAAATGATGGGGGGGAGGGAGAGAGAGAAAATGTATATTTGATTAAAAAATAAATAAAAAGGAGAAACCAAGTGACACTTCTAGAAATTGAGACCCATTTTTCAGATACATTAACTGATGACCCACAAGCCAAGCACTGAACAGGGGAACTGTATCAGCAGAATTTAGTATCTCTGATCATTCCAGATGAGTGGCCGCACAAATGTATTTATTCATTTAAAAATGTTCATCCCACTTTTCTCCTCCACAGCAGAACTCAAAGTGACCTACAAATCTAACAATGCAAACAAAATCCAACAAAACTGCCCCTCCACTACTGGGAACGTATCTTTCAGTCAGATATTTGAAAACAGGAAAATTCTGCCTGTAACTTTCTGGAAAATGTCTACATAACAGACAGTGTTACAAAATACCTTGTGCTATGTCTTCTACAAGCAGAAAATAAAGTTGAGATACAATAGCTCACACTTAGTGCAAGTGGATTGCAAGTATCATTTTCAGTACTTCCACTTGCACAATGACTGCTGTGGAGGAGAAAAGTTCCATGAGATCCAACCAATTATGAGAAAGTATATGTAACCCCTAGCATTAGGGTATTACCACCTTGCTTATTTTTCCAAAAGAATCATTCCCCCATTCTAGTAGTGATGACATTCATCAAATCATAAGCACTCAAATATTCACTCAGAACAGCTGACCTTCAGAATCGGGCAGATCTTACGCTTTCAGTTAACACTTAAGCTAGGAAAATGAAGGTATGAAGATGATAGGACTGATCTGTCAACTCCAAACAATTCACTCTTCAATTAGCAGGCAGTTATTCCCCCTCCCTGGAAACTGATGATCAGTTCTATTGATAGATAGATGATGGATAGATTCCCAATAAACTTATATAAAAGACTTTATAGTAGCTGCAAGAAAGGAAACTTTAAAATGAGAAAGTAAGAAATACCAATCGGAAGGATCGCAGCACGGAAAGCCCTTCTACATCTGCTAGCATCAGTTCCAGTAAACTCAGAGATACGATAAATCCATCAAAAATGTTCCACCCTTCTTGGAAATAATAGTAAGGGTCCATTGCAATGAGCTTCAGGAACATTTCAGCCGTGAATATTCCAGTGAAAACCTGGTGAGAAATAAGGGAACTGAATGTAGAAAGCTCCCCTTTAATTTGGGAGTACAGATTATTCACCATTCACCTTTGGTTGAGACGGTGGATACCATATGAGACCGGCTCCACCAGCCTTACCCACCCTTTCTATTTATCATGCTACGCACTCTCATATAAGAATTGGTGGGAATTTGTCCACTTGTAAAAACTAGTATATCTAAGCAGGGTAAAAACAGGGGTTAAAGTCTCTGAAAGTATTTAAATTGGATTATCGCCATCTGCTGATTGATGTATAGAGCCAATTTTTAATTTTTACTGTATTATGTTTTAATATTTTAAATTGTTATATTCATATGCTGTGAGCCGCCCTGAGCCTGCTTGCGGGGTAGGGGGGATATAAGTAAAATAAAATAAATTAAAAGAGGAAAAAGGGAAAAATGGGTGGGTCATATTGCATCAGCACTTTAGACAAATAGACAGTATCCTTGTAGTGATTGGCCTGTTATTATGTCGTCTTAACATTTCACTGAATTCCCTAATACATTCCTTACTCAGTGCTTCAAGACTGACAGTAGCACCTCCTAAAGTCTCACAAAAATCTAGTTATGGATCAGCCATCAGTGCTTCAAGACTGACAGTAGCACCTCCTAAAGTCTCACAAAAATCTAGTTATGGATCAGCCATCTAGTTATGGATCAGTTATGCATCAGCCATCTTTCTCAAGTATTCATAAGTAGTTGGGGAAGAACATAAATCTCTAGAGTGAAGAAAGCAGTTATCATTTTTCCAGTGTATCATTAATTGGTTAAGAACAGAAGAAGAGCCCTGCTGGATCAGACCAATGGTCCATCTAGTCCAGCATTCTGTCTCACACAGTGGCCAACCAGTTCTTCTGGACAGCCAACAACAGGGCATAGGGGCCAAGACCTTCCCCTGATGTTGCCTCCTGGCTCTGGGATTCAGAGGCTTAGGCTGCGGTCACACGGCCCTTTAATGCGGGAGGAAGGGCTGTTTCCTCCTGCATTTAAAGGGACCATCTACAACAGCCACGGCTAGTCCTGTGCCGAAGTGGGCTCAAATACGGATTCCTCCCTCATTTTCCGACCCCGGGAAAATCGACTGTTTTCCTGGGAGTCATGTGAGGAACCCTCATTTGAGCCATCTGGACAGCCCTCTCTCGCAATCACTGCGAGAGCAGGACTGTCCAGATGGTCCCATCCACCATCCCCCCCCCCTTTACACTTAGGTGCTTGGGCACTCAAGTGCCCAAGTGTAAAAGGAGAACCCCCCCCCAAAAAAACTTACAGGGTGGCCAGCAGGACTCGGGGAAGGGTTCCTCCCCCGGCCACCACTGCCGCCTGCCTCCTCCTCCTCCACCGCCTCCTCTTCCACCACCGCTGCCCACTTCCTCCGCTGTCGCCAGCCTCCTTCTTGGTCGCCGGCCGCCTCCTCCGCTGCCTCCCGCCGCAGCCGCCCACCGTTGCCGCCGCTGGGGGTTGGGATGTATAAACATCCCATGTATAAACATCCCAACCCAAACTTAAGAGAAGCGGCTCCTTTAAATCTGGGAAGAGTTCCGGATTTAAAGGGCCGTGTGACCACGGCCTTAGTGCCTCTGAATGTGGAGGTTTGGAGAAATGTTCTCTTTTCCACTCTTACTAGGAATCGTTTCACACGAACACTGCTTACCAGATTTCCTACAGACAAGACATGTTCAAACTGTGGGGTCATGGGATGGTGTTCCATTGCCATGAACAGAGTATTCAAAACAATACAGATGGTAATGGCTAAATCCACAAAAGGATCCATGACAATCAAATTGACGATCTCTTTTAACTTCACCCAGTATGGGTGGCACTCCCAGATGAGGACGGTGTTGGCGAATTTGTACCAGCAAGGAGGGCATTTTCGCTGAGATTCTTCCAGCTCTGCAACAAGATAAAAAAGAGGCATCTGTTAAAAGCCAGAAAATACTGGAAATTTAATGCCAGATTGAAGTCATTCTTAATTTTTTGGTCAGAATTTAAAGTGTATAGGCTATTCTTGTTTTAGAACAAGAGCTGGTCATGGTCACGTTTTACAAATAAATGGAATCAAAACATCTATCAGAAAAATAATCATGGACATGGGAGAAAAGTGTATGCATGTTTGATTAATCTAAATAGCCAAACAATTAATATTTGATGGAATATAAAGAAACTGTCCCCCCCGATGTGTTTTGCTCTCTCTAGTAGTCCTAGACAGAGCAAAATGCATGTGAAAAAGGGGGGAAATGTGGAAAACCTTTTACACTTTTAGCATGCTCTTCCTCCAAGAAGCTCAAAGGAGTGCACTCCTTCAATCTCATGATTTAGAAACCTCAGGGTTTTTTAAAATAAGAAATGTCTAATAAAGAAAATATAATACTGACTTCTGGAATATTTACACTACTGGCAACAGCAACACATAAAAACTAAAGTTCTCACATACCTTCTACAAGAGTATTTGTTATAACAGTCATTATACTGTTAGTTCGGTCCTTCCTTCCATAGGATGCATTCAGCTGGTCCATTGATACTAAGAGGGACCCAGTAGGTTTCTTTTTAATTTCCACCTCAGTGGTTCCCTGAAAAATCCATAACATCCTGTAAGTATAACCTCTTTACTGTCTATGGAAGTGAAATGTGATAGGCTTTCAGCCACAAAACAAAGGCAGGGTTTGTTTTGCAGCCCTCTGTTGAGTCTTTATAATATGGTAGATAGCGTAATGCCTGACATAACCTTACTAACCTTTCCAAAGTGCAGAAGGATTTTGATCAAAAGGGGTATATATTACTTAATGCTGGCATTTTAATGTTGGGGTATTACAGTTAGAATATTCAAACTTTAATGAAGAAGAGAAATTTGATGGAACTAGCTGTAGATGTATGGTTTCCTATTTAGTGCACAGGATGTCTGGATACAGTTTCTTGTTTTCTGTGGAGTCCCATGATATCTCTGGGGGTTTTTTTGGGGGGGGGGATATCTCTTTAGTGTCTGTACATTCATTTTGTCTGTACATTCTTTGAGCTTGGGATCCAAGTATAAGTATGGAAACAGAGTCAGTACCATGGGCCACTGCTCCCAGAGTTTCAAAATCCACCAGCACAAAGTAATGGTGAGCAGAGACTGGAAACCAGCAAAACGGTTTGCTGATTTAAAAAAAATAAAATTGAGTCTGTAGATTGTTGTGCATGGTTCTGTCCCACCAAAACCCATTTGCTGCTGATTTTAACTGCATACCTAATTTTTTCTGCATCTAAAAACTGCTGATGATTACAAAATCCAAATGTTGTGCAGCTACATTAAAAATATAGAAATAGCTTTAGGCTATTTGAGCTGTTCCAGCTAAGGTTGCCAGGTGTCTGGTACTGACCCAGAGAGTCCAGCATTTTCACTGACTGTTGGGGGGAAAAAACTGAAAAAACACCAGACATTTAGAAATCCAGTATTTTTGCTGTGTTTTCCCTAAATAGTCAGTGAAAATACTGACTGCACACGCTTCACATTTGGGCTGGGTGCTTCTGGGAAGAGGTGGCATCAAGCGTGAAAGAACAGCTACTGCTGCATTGCCCCAGGGCTGGGTGCTCCTGTCCGGGCAAACAGTGCATTTCACACTGTTTGCCCTGGGAGGAGAGGGTGAAGACTCAGTGTGTTTGGTATTTTTTTAAAAAAAAAAAACTGGCAACCTTAGTTCCAATGTGGCCTTTTAAACTGTGCCTGCATGCTTTTACCAGTGCATTTTAAAATGTACACAGGAAGAGGCATAAAACATGGAAAAATGTTGTTCACGTTAAAAGAATTTCCGCTTCTCACAATTCACTCTCACTTTCTCAAATCGGCAAATTGGGCCAGGGAGTTCAAACTAGGTATCTTCCAGGAGACACATGGAATGTCTCCCAGTAATTGTGCTTTTTACTTTAACAGGCCACAAGGTGAATCTGAGTAAAGCAGTTTTGGGGCAAGGAGAGGGGAGTTAACCCTTTCTTCACTGGTGACTCTTCCAATCAAAGTAGTTCCCTTTCCTCAAGCTGACTTTCTCACGCCAGCTGAAATGATACTAGGACCATATATCTTATCCACTGCAGAAAGAAAACTCAGTAAGAGTAGAACACAGAGTCCAGTGGCACCTTTACGACCAACAAAGTTCTATTCAAGGTATGAACTGTGGTCTGCATGCACACTTCCTCAGATACATTGTTTTATTGCTTCAGACCAACAAATAGCTGCTCGCTGGAATCTATCAGAAAGAGTAGGGGCAGCCTTTTTATTGGAAGTATGATCTACAGGGAAAGAGTTACATTCTTCTTCCTGCTGCTGTTTCATTCAAATTTGGAGCCTTCAAGGACTGCATTAAAGTAAAAACAAAAAGCTCTGAATGACTGCCCATGTCTAATTTTGTCCTGTACAGCACTAACTCGTCACTCAGTGCTGTTTGCCTAAAGCTCCCTTTTTTATAGGACAAGCAGGGGACCTGCAAGAACTTGTGGACAGCATCTTATTTCCCCTCCCCCACTATTTCTTTTTTTCTTCCCTGAAAGCCCCATAGCCTCTCTCCTTTTCTTGTTTCCTTTTCTCCTTCCCTCCCACTAGCCACTAGGTAACCTGACATTTTCTGCCCCCGGCCCCAGCTTTTCCTCCTTCCCTCCCACTGGCAGTCTCTACCCAGGAGAACTTTGGCCAGCTGAACAGTGGGAAACCTGCAAAACTTGCAAAGGGTACCTCATTTTCTCCATAGTCCCTTCCCTACATGATTTCCTCTTCCTGGCAATCCCCATCTCACCTTTCCTTGCTTCCTTCTCTCTTAAAGACTTGCAGGGTGCACCTCATTTTAGCCTGGATCCCCTTCTCACTATTTCTTTCTTTCCTCTGGCAACCCCCATACTCTCATGTTTCCATGCTTTCTTTTCTCCTTCCCACCCATTAACCAACCTACCTTTTATTTCCTGTCCCTATCTTCAGTTGTATTTATTAGTTATTTACTTCATTTATATGCCACCTTTTTCCACAGTGGGGACTCGAAGCAGCTTACATCATTCTCCTCTCCTCCATTTTATCTTCACAACAACTCTGTGAGGTAGGTTACGCTGAGTGTGTGTGACTGACCCAAGGTGAGCACCGCAGCAGAGTGGGGAGTGGTTTGTGTTGAACAGAAACAAGCAGTCCTGAGTGAGTCATGCAAGTCAGTTTGGTGTAGTGGTTTGGTGTAGTGGTTAATTGCACGGACTCGAACAGAACAGAACAGAAACAAGCAGTCAGTCCTGAGTGAGTCATGCAAGTCAGTTTGGTGTAGCCAGTTTGGTGTAGTGGTTAAGTGCACGGACTCTAATCTGGGAGAACCAGGTTTGATTCCCCACTCCTCTACTTGCACCTGCTGGATAACCTTGGGCAAGCCATAGCTCTGGCACAGCTGTTCTTGAAAAAGAGCAGTTTCCATTAGAGCTCTCTCAGCCTCACCTACCTCACAGGGTCTCTGCTGTGGGGAGGGGAAGGGAAAGGAGTTTGTAAGCCACTCTGACACTCCCTTGGGTAGTGAAAGGCGGGGTATAAATCCAATCTCTTCTTCTTCAAGTCACGTGGTACCAAGTTACCTGAAAGGTGCTGCTGGGCCTGACCCCGATAAATCCCCCCACAAAGGCCAAAACAGCCCTGGAAAGGGCCCTGCCCCTCTCCCTGCCTTTTATTGAAAGAAACCAAGGCTTGAAAGCTCACAATACTGTTGTTGTTGGCTAGCTACAGCCACAGAGGGCATTCACGTCTTAAAACTACGGGTGCTGCTTCTATTTTTTTAGGGGGGTTAACCTTCAATTAAAAAAAAGATTCTAGGTTTTTCTGCAAATCAGGGCATTTTCCAAGTTTGCAAAGATCAGTCTTCTCTGTCCATGGATCCATTCTCTGTATTTAAGTATCAACAGATTCGGCTATGTTGAGAATTAGAGATATTGCTATGATTTCTCTATTCACTTTTAACAGACTGCAGGCATATTTGGTAGGCTTACGTTGGGGTTTTATTGTATTTTGAATTTTTTTAAAATTGAAAATGTCAGCAGCCTTGAGCTATGGGAAAAGTGGGGCATAAATATTTTAGTAAATGAACAAATATTTAATCTTTTTTGGGTGGATGTCATGCTGGCCACATGATCATGGAAACATCTTTGGACAGCGCTGGCTCTTTGGCTTGGAAACGGAGATGAGCACCGCATCCCTAGAGTCATATTTGACTGGCTTTTGAGCAAGGGAAACTTTTACCTAAGTAACAGAGCATGTGTCCCATTCCATGGAAGAGAGAATCTCTCATTCTTTGCCAAGGTAAGCAGGAATGTGCAGAATTAGAAATGGATGATTACCGCAGTGTCAGGAAACACGTATTTATTCTTTACTTCATTTATACCCTGCCTGGCTTTGCAATGGGACCCAAAGCAGCTTACATAATTTTCCTCTCCTCCATTTTATTCTCACACAAAACTGTGAGGTTGATTAACTGAGAGAGAATGATGGGCCCAGCAAGCTTCCAGGACAGAGTGGGGATTTGAACCTGGTTCTATAACCACTACACTATACGTTGGCTGCTTTGTGCTTCAACATATAGATACGCGAAACAAATCTGCTCTGGGAATAGCTGCATAGTTTATGTGGTTCCTCCAGTGTGATAAAGATTTGCTGGATATTTGTACTGCTTGACTAGTATAGTTGCTGTCGCAAAGTCACACAATACAGAAACATATCTTAAGTTGCCTTTCATGCATGCATCATGCTAAAGTCTGTGATATTTCCATGCTGTTAGAGAACTGAATTCTGAAAGGATACTGACATGCTAACTAGAGAAAGGGGTAATAGTTGAAGCTGAAAATAGCTAGGAAGGGATTTAAAACATTCCTAAGGAGGGAAAAGGACAGGGCGAGGGAGTTTCAATTAGCTTGCAAGAATTAAGACAGGTGGGTGTTAAAAAAAAGCTTGGAAATTACAGACAGAGAAACAAGGCTTTTCTTCTGCACTTTATGCTATTCCTATATATACTAACTCAAGAACAATTTAGTTAAATCTCAGTACAGGTAAGTATAGTTAGGATTAGTGGCAATGTTATCTGGCCCACCTTTTAGTACCTGGTGTAATTCTCACTGATGTGGTAAACTTGTGTCTGGACAGTGCCACTTCAGACTGCAGGTAAGGGCTGACATAAATGACTATTCCTGTTTTTGGGTGGAGGACCCCTCCACCAACAAACTAAAACAGTAGGAGTAGCCTTCTGTACAGTTTTCTTCCTGAGATCCAGTTTTCTCTGTAGAGGTATTTTTTTCAATCATCTGAGCCCCTACCTGAACTCTGAAGAGACAGGTGTGTGATCGCATTGAGAAAAAGCCCCCTTTCTCACTGTCTTGAAAAATCTGTAATATCTGATTTCTTTAGTTTCATTTTCTACTTGTGTATGCTAGAAATTTCACATTCATCTCCTTGCTAAGTCATGTACTGTAACTTCTAAAAATAGGTAATATAATAATCTGCCAAGAAAGATTTATTCAAAATTAAATGTGCCTGTGTGGGTGGGATTAGGAAATTTCTGATTTATCCCATTCACAGCCAGGTGATCCTCAAAATAATTTGAACGTCTTCTGGGATTTGATTTAACAAGCAAAGTATATTTATTACTATTCTTTCTTTTCCCCTTGTTATTGTTCCAAGCCATTTTTTTCCTTTGAAGCCAGAAGGGGGGAGTGTGTGAGTAGGTTAATCCAAGAAACAAGAGAAAGTGGAGAAGATTAAAAGCAGAGGAGTTTGGGAGAAGGGTTCAGATTGTAACATTTGTGGCTAGACCAACCAACTTTCATTCCGTCAGGGATCCATTTGGCGGCATACAGGAAAGCAGAGAGAAGGACAGACCGCCATGCCTAGACTATCTACTCATTGACTTCCTTACGCTGTCATCAGTAGCTGCCTTATCTATTTTCACCTCAGGCAGAATCCGTCCGCTGGGTATGTTGGAGGCTGGACCGCCAATCAGGGAGACCACGCCATTGCAGTCCACGGTGCTATTCCGCTTCACGTTCCGACGGATGCTGGGAAAGATGCGGGATGATCTGCTTCCCTGGCTGTAACCACTGTAGCCACTGTAGCTGCTTTTCCGCTCATGGCCCCGGATAGGGATAAAGAGGGAATCCCTCCTGCCCTCGCTCTCCTCCACAGTGCTGTGTTCGTCATCTGCAAATTCATTTTCTGAACCTGGGTCACGGAAGCCTCTCTTGAAGCTGAAGATGCTGCTTTTGCTGTTATGTCGGGAGAGGTATGGGGATCCTGGGATGCTCAGCAACGACTGGAAGAGAAGACAAGCAAGGAGATGGAATAAGAAGGGCGCAAGACCACCAAGAAAAAATAAAATACCCTCACTGAGGGAAAAAAATAAAGGGAAGTTTTATGTAAGTGAACAAGTCTTGCATTTACATCTATAGCCAGGGACTGACTCTTTACTTCCACTCAGTATGTCAAATGCACCAGAACCCCACCCCACCCTTCACTGCTTCTCCATCTCATTATCCTCTTATTGTTGACAGGTCACAGGTAAACCCCCAACGGATGGGATTCTCCTTCTCTGCTAAGGTCTAGACTCAATACAGTAACTTTATCCTCCCTAGCCCTTTAACAGTGTTATCCTTACAGAGTTACACCACTGAAGTCAATGGGTTTAGAAAGGTAGGATTCTGTGTAGGATTGCAGTGTAAATTTCCCTTGCCTATAATTCCTTGCTCATTATCCCGTTTGCCTTTATTCTCAGCCCATCTCTCCCTCTGTTTAGCCTTCACTAACTCTATTATATAAATTTGCAGCTGCTTTTAAGTTCCTTGGCTCCTGGCTCCTCTTCCCAATCCTTCTAATAAAGTGTACATGCACACGAAAGCTTATATCCAGAATTAAACTTTGCTGGTCTTAAAGGTGCCACTGGACTGCCCCATAAGGTTACTTTTGTCCCTAGGACTAGTAATTGACAATTTCCCTTTCTTTCCATCCAGCTGTCCTTACTATTACATCCATTCCCTCCAATGGGCATTTCATGTCATTAATTTCAACAGGTAATCGCACTTGTATGTTCAGTGTTGTACTCCCAACATGAAGAGGAAGAGAAGTTGGGCTACACGAGGGTTGATTACTTCAAAATTACCAGAACCCGGTTGCTTTTCAGTGCTCAAATGTAAAGAAAGATGTGTAGGTGATAGTTGCCTAACTGAGAACACGCTGTGTGTATTGAAATGGGCTGAAATGCACAGCAGCATTAAACGAAAACTAATCAGGTCAATGGCGATTTCTGTATTTTGGATGGTCTGAAAAGCTGCTTTTATGAAGTAGGAGTTATACAAATTAAATTGTAATACAGCATTGCTTTTATTCCACTTGGTGGAAAACCTGCCTGTAGAAAAAGTTCCAACGGCAGTCCTTTGAGTTAAGCAGACTGAGGGAGAGGTTTATGGCTCAGAGGCAGTGAGGCCATATTGCTGCAAACAGACACATCAAGCTTCTACTGAGTCAGACCATTGGTCTATCAAGGTCAGGACTGTCTGCTCTGATTGGCAGCAGCCCTCCGGGATCTCAGGAAGAGGTCCTCTCCATCACCTGATCCTTTTAACAGGAGAGGCTAAGGATTGAACCTGGGACCTTCTGGATGCAAATCAGATACTCCACCATTGAGCTGTGACCCCACCCCATATGTAGGCAGAAGACACCATGCAAAAAACCTGACGTGTCATCAGAGAAGATTTAACATTAATCTAGCCCATCTTTCCCTTTGACATCTCCTCCAGCCTGCCATAAAATAAAATGGTATTTCATTTACTGAAAGTTAAACTTAACCTGGTTCATGATGGAAAGCTTCCGCCCCAGTCTGTTGTCTGGCAAGCGGAAAACCTTCCTCCTCATCCCATCTTCTGATTCTGACTTGAACACTTTCTCAACGTCCCCCTTCTCTTCTCCTTCTGATAGCTCCTTTTGCTTCCGTTTCTTCCTCCTGTTTCGTCTCTCTTTGGCACTCTTGGAACTGAGCTTGGAGAACTCTGATGAGCTCTGAGACATCCGTCCTCCACCATCATCTTCCACGGCATCTTCAGAAACTGTCCCTGCCGAAGTGGCCATGGCCGCAGCCTGCAACAGAAGGAAAGGAAAGAAAAAACTTAGCTCATGCTTCATCGCATGGATTCTATATAATCTGCACAGAAGGAACATAATTAAACCAAAACTAACAGAAAACAAGAAGCATAGTGAAGGCAGATGTTAAGCTTCTTTGAACTCTTCCCTTACCACTTCTGAAAATACAGGAAAGCAATGACTTTATTGAGAGTCTTCACACAGATCACACCTACACCGTGTGGAAAAGCATATATGTACATTCTACATACTATGTTACTGAAACAACATGGCTTGGATAGGGTTGCCTTTAAAGGGTCTTTTAAAGGGCCCACGACCACCCCTCTCCCTCTCTCCTGCTAGATTTAAAGGGCCCTTCAGCTGGTTGGCAGGCCATATGGCGAGCCATCCTGCCAATCAGCTGAAGCCCTTTAAATTGGGCAGGAGGAGAGGGAGAGGGGTGGCCGGGTGGGTGGTTGCTCTTGGGGTGAGGATTTCCCCACTGGCCAGCTGAAGCCCCCAGAAGCAAGGGAATCCCCACCCGGACCTGGGGGCTGACAACCCAAGGCTTGGATCCAGCAGAGCATTTCCAATGGTAGAAGGAAGCTTGCGAAGCATGACTTTCCCACCTCATATGTTCAGATAAAGTACTAGGCATTGTTTCTTGAGCAACAGCAGAGGGCAGAGATTAAGCCATAATTTCATCATCCCTTCTTGCTCTAGCCACTAGGGAGCAGGCTTCTTCCTGCATGGCAGGGTCTTGGGCTGGTTTCTAATTAGCCAGAGGATGATGGTTCTCTTACAGATCTTGCCCCAGTATGGGGCTTTCAGTAGGAAGTGTTTAATTCCTTCCTTAATTCAAGTCTCCCTCCACCCAATAATTCAAAATATTCCTTTAGTGTCTCAAGAAAATAGACAGAGAAAATTCTTTTCTCCTCAGTTCCTTATGTTTTAGCATTTGTTCTTTACATTGCATAAAATCACTTCCTGTCTTTGGACAAACACATCACTTTATGTAAACAAAGTGTTTACACAACTCTCTCAGTCTATGGCCTTTTTCATTCTGCTCAGGCCCAACTGAAGAGAAACAGAAAATGGGTGTTAACATTGGGTATTTCCTACATATGTGGCATTACACTTGATTGCAATATTTGATACTTCAGCAACATGGATAAACTAGGAATAAGGCCCATTGTGGGTATAAATACAACGGGCTCTAGAAAGGCGCTGTTGGAGAGTGCCAAGGCCTTGGGCACTCAGTGTCAGTTTGCTGTGGCAACCTCAGCAGGGTATAATGACACAGAGTCCACCATTTTCTCCAGGGGAACTGATCTCTGCTACCTGAAGAGCAGTTGTAATTCTGAGTGATCTCCTGCCCTCACCTGGAGATTGGCATCCATGGTTCCCCAAGAGGGAATAGCTGGTTTGGAGGGCAGAGTCTATGGCATTGTACCTGTCTGAGGCCCCACCTCTCCTTAAACCTCACCCTCTCCAGGCTCCACCCCTTAAATCTCCAGGAATTCGATGCCTAGAGTTGGCAACCCTATCTCCTTCCCAGCCAAGCATCAACCTACCTTAATTTTCCCCTCACTGTTCAGCTTTCCATCTCCCCCCCCCCCCCGACCTGCAGCCTCTACCATGCTCTGAAGCCCCTCTTATAAACACAGGTAACTGCCATTTCGTTTCACCTACTAACAGCCACTGAGGTAACAGCTGAACCTTATGGGGGAACATTTTAAACAAACCACAGGCAGCAGCCATCTTATAAACACAGGTAACTGCCATTTCGTTTCACCTACCAACAGAAAAAAATTATTCCTCCACCCCCTGCTTTAATCTGTACTACTAAACTTTAGTAGGTTGGTTTATTTGTAAAGAATTTATCAGTCTTTGCTCTACATAGAAAAAAAAGGACAAAGCATTAGGCTTGCCAACCTCCAGGTGATGCCTGGAGATCTCCCAGAATTACAACTGATCTCCAGACAACAGAGATTAGTTTCTCTAGAAAAAATGGCAGTTTCAGAGGGTAGACTCTATGGCATTATATCCCTGATGGGGTCCTTGCCATCCCCAAACCCTGCCAGGATCCACCTGCAAATCTCCAGGAATTTCCCAACCTGGAGCTGGCAACCCTTACAAAGCACAGAAACTAATTCATTTGAAGAATGGGAAAAATAATTAACCTGGGCTTCTTCCTGCTGTTTTTTCAGCTGTTCCAACATGGCCTTGAATTCTGCTTCCTTCTGCTCCGCCTCTTCCAGTGTGGCCTGGTTTTGCTCTTCATAAGCCATGGCCACCACAGCCAAAATCAAATTCACCAAATAGAATGACCCAACAAATATAACCAGGACAAAAAATATCATGTATGTTTTTCCTGCCGCCCGCAAGGTCTGTGGAGAATAAAGAGAGGTAATATTACTGGGTTACACTTCACATCCTAGCATGTATCTTACTTTATGCTACCAGAAGATTCCCCCACAGCCTAAAGAAGCCAGCCTTCAACATAGGTGGCTCTTCTGTTGGAAGAAGAGACACTTCTTGGAGAAAGGCTTTTTAGGCTGGAACAAGACTTATTTCAAACATTATTTGGGGGTGTGGAAGGATACAAGTAGGGTTGCCAACATCTAGGTGGGGGCCTGCAGATCTTCCACTATTACAACTGATCTTCAGACAACAGAGATCAGTTCCCCTGGAACAAATGGCTGCTTTGGAGGGTGGACTTTATGGCTTTGTACCCAGCTGAGATCCTTCACCTCCCCAAGCCCCACCCTCCTCAGGTTCCACCAAGGGCGTAGACTTTTTCAATCCCCGGGGGGGGCGGGGGCTCTCTTGTGTGCGCGCGCGAAGTGCGCGCGCTCGGGACCATGTCCCCGCCGCTCTCCCCCCCCGCCCCAGGGAGCCGCCACCGCTTCCCTCCCCCGGGCCGTGCCCGCCCGCCCATCCCCCGCGCTCCCCGCCCCCTCCCTCCCTCCCTCCCTCTCCCCGCTCACCTCGGGCGGCGTAGAATTGCTGCTGCTGCTGCTGCTGCTGCCTGCAGCCGGGGGCCGGCGCGTTGCCCTTGCGGACCCCCGGCTCCCACTCCGCCTCGCATTTCCCAGGGGGGGGGGCTCAGCCACCCCCGGCAAAATGAACGCCCGCCGGTGGCCAGTCAGCTGGCCGTCGCAGCCTCTCTCCCCCCCGCCCTGCCCCAGGGAGGCAGGAGGGCAGGCCGGGGGTGGGGGGGAAGGAGAGGTGGCGACGGCCGGCTGGCTGGCCACCAGCGGGCATTCATTTTGCCGGGGGTGGCTGAGCCCCCCCCGGGAAATTTCGGGGGGGGGCTCGAGCCCTTGAGCCCCCCCGTAGTTGACGCCCATGGGTTCCACCCCCCCCCCCAAATCTCCTGGTATTTCCCCAGCTAAAGCTGGCAACCCTAGATACAAGTCATTTAGGACAGATAGGTATGTCATCCTTCTGTTTAGCACATTTTTGTTCTGCTGTTTTCCTGATGAGCTCAGGACAGTGTTTACAGTTCTTCATTTTGTCATGGACTACTCACCAGAGGGAGTGTGTCCATCATCTTTTCCACAGGGTCTTTTAGGCCTTGACGACAAAATACCTCCTCTAGGTTTTACCACAAAATTATTACACTTATACTCAGGGCTATTTTTGCAGGAACACACAGGAACGGAGTTCCGGCTGGCCATGCCTACAACCAAAACCTCTGGCATGCATGGCTACAAAGCATGCAGCCCTCCCATTACACACAAGAGGGAAAGGCAGCATGTTCAAATGCCCTCTTTCCCTCTGGAGAGCCCCTGGGGATTTCCTTGTCAATGTCACTCCCAGCCAGTCAGCTGAGGGTGAGATTGACAAGGAAAAGCCTTTCTCTGCCTTGGCTTCTCTAGCTGACATGTCACAGCTGGAAAAGGGCAGGCAGGGAACCCAGGCATGCTGAAAATGCCTTTCTTTCTCTCCCCGATCTGGGGGAGGCAGATAAAGGCATTTAACCATGCCGCCCTCCCCACACTTCAGCAGGGCCTTTCCCCGGCCATCTGGTGCTGGGGGGGCGGTGTAGCTATCTGGTTTTGGGGGGGTAGACTAGAAAGGCGATGCTGAAGTGGGGCAGAGAAGCTCAGGAGAGGGGGAAGGCAAGTTTCCATGCCTGACCTGTGCTTTCCCAGCCCCCATCTAATATGCTAATGAGCTGTGCTGTTGGGGTGTGTGACCTAATATGCTAATGAGTTTCTGCTGTTGGGTGTGGCATTTTATGCTAATGAGTTCCTGCTGGGCTTTTTCTACAAAAAAAGCCCTGCTTATACTAGTTCCCCTGTTCCTTACTTTTCCTCCCATGATAAGTAATGTTCTTGAGAGATGACCTAGAAGATATACTCTCTGCTAATAGTCTTTCTATGCTCGCCAGTATACACTGCACTTTAGACAACACCCTCCCACACAGAGCAAGGCTTTTTATCTCTTCTTCTCAGGCACCACCCTCTGGTCTCTTGCTGTAGTTTCCCCTCCAAAATCTTTTGTTAACCAATCACAGGGTCCAGAGAGAACCTAGGAAATGTAGGCCCTGATAGCTACTCCAACACAGGCTTCCTTAGAGCCACTAGGCCGCTCTAGAGCAGGTTTGCCAGCCTCCAGGTGGGGCCTGGGGATCTTCTGCTTTTAGAACTGATCTCCAGCTGAGAGAGATCAGCTCCCCTGGAGAAAATGGCTGCTTTGAAGGGTGGACTCTATGGCATTGTACCATGCTGAGGTTCCTCCCCTCCCCAAACCCCACCATCTCCTGGATCCACCCCCAAAGACTTCAGGTATTTTTCAACCCAGAGCTGGCAACCCTACCCTAGAGCCTGTAGGCCGTACTGCTGTAGGCCCATGATTATGACACTACCATACAGGATTGTTGTGCAGATAAAAAGGAAGAGAGAATAATGTAAGCTGCTTTGGTCCCCACTGTGGGAAAGACTGTAGTTTTCCTAGGTAGGAGCTGCCAAAGGGAGAGGGGTGGAGACAAAAGCTGAAGACAGAGGGGCAGATAAAAGTGGGTTGGGTGGGTGGGAAGGAGATAGGATTGCCATCTCCAAATCGGGAAATTCCTGTAGATTTGCAGGGAGGAGCCTGGGGAGGGTGGGGTTTGGGGAGGGGAGGAACATGAGACCTGTATAATGCCATACTTCCAAACCAGCTATTTCCTCCATGAGAACTACCACTGCCAATCTCCAGGTGAGGGCTGGAGATCACCCAGAATTATAACTGCTCTCTAGGTGACAGAGATCAGTTCCCCTGGAGAAAATGGTTGCTTCAGAGGGTAGAGTCTATGGCATTATACTCTGCTGAGGTTGCTTCCCTCCCCAACTTCACCATCCCAAGGCTCCACTCCCAAATATCCAGGAATTTCCCAACCTGGAGCTGGGGGATCTGTTGTGATTACTGGAGAGCTGGCACTGCCACTGCTGCTGGGGGGGGGGGGGCAGCTGGGAGCAATGCCACCACCACTGCAGCTGCTGTGTGTGGGGGGGAGCAGGCAGGAGGCTGGGAGAATGATGGGGGCACAAAGAAAGAGTGATGAAGTCGGGGCAGAAAAAGGGGACAGAAAGATGGGGGACAGAAAGAGTGATGGGGTCTGAGTAGAAAGAGAGGAAGTGTGATGAGGTGGGGAGGCAGAAAAACAAACAGAGTGGTGGAGGGTGGATAGAGAAAGGAAGTGACATGCATGGAGGGGAGAGTAAGAAATGGGGTGGCAGAAAGGAGAAGGAGTGTGAGAGGTGGGGGAGAGGGGAGTAAGCAAAGGTGGGAGGACTGAGACTGTGGGGGCCCCACAGTTTCTTGCGGGCCCCCACTTGTAACGTTCTAATCTTTTCCTAACAAATCATACTGGTATTCTTGTTCAATTGTCCCCACAAGACCTTTTCTCCCCATTGAAGCAAAAGCAGTGCACATGCTACCTTTTGATCATATGTGTTGATAGGAACATGTAGAGACACCACCAGTACTAGAAATCTTGTACTTCCCAAGGTCAGTGCCAATTTCTTCCTCTTAACTGATAACAGCTAATTCAATGACAGACAATGCACAGCAAAAAGTAATACTTTGTGTTTAAGAGCACTGAACTACATCTGCTGTTTCGTTGCTAACTTTTCTAGCACTAGAAGATGCTTCTATATTTCTTCAAAGGCAAATTGTATACAATAATGTTAGGATTGTTTCATATTCTTCACACCACCAGGAGGCTCTTGAAATAGTGCAAAGGAGAATCATCACAGGTAAGTAAAGGATAGGTCTGTAATACTTACTAACTGATACAAGTTTTCCCAATAATCCTGAGTCATAAGGCGAAATAAGGCCAGGAAAGCCCAACTGAAAGTGTCGAAGCTGGTGTAGCCATAGTTTGGATTCCTCCCTGCTTTCATGCACGTATAGCCCTCGGGGCATTGGCTGCAGACAGGAGGGAAGGAGGTTCAGCATGTTGACATGGTAGGATCATTAGGCTCCAAAGAGGAAGATGGACCACTTTCAGTAAGTCTTTGTGGAATCTGTACATTGACAGACTGCATTTGCATTATCAGAGCAATTCTTTCACCTACACAATTGCATCTGTGCAACTTTTGGGCATGTATACACAAACATGGTGCATCAAGATTAACCTCTGGATGCCAAAACAATTTACCAGCTTTGAGTTCAATTCTATTAGTGAACTCCACAGCAGAAGTCAGAAGCTAGAGATCAAATGCTGGCAAAGTGACATATTCTCCAGGCACCCAATACAGAGCTTCACAATCCAACCAACCTCTTTCACAGTCCTGTTCTATATCTGGGTGACTGACCTCAGAAGACAATTTACAGTGCCATCCTAAACTGAGTTATATCTTTCTAAACTGACTGAAGTCAGTGGTGCAGTTCTGCTTAGGATGGCACTGTTAGGATGCCAGATGTATATATGCCAATGTACATAACGTTACAAACAATGTCTACATGGGCAGAGGCTACAGACATTGTGGAGAATTAGAATCTGAGTTGTCTGCCCCAGCCTTGAGCCTGCCTGATATTCTTCAAATTGGACTCTGTGTTTGATTTGGAAACTGAGCATAGAACCCAACATGTACAAGATTGATCCCTACAATTCACACAGATTTTGAGGGAAAAACTGTATGTACATGGCTTACTTATGTGGGGCACTATATGCACAGACCTATTCAAACATGGTGTCTATGCATGAACATAAGAACATAAGAGAAGCCAATGTTGGATCAGGCCAATGGCCCATCCAGTCCAACACTCTGTCACACAGTGGCCAAAAATACCAGGTGCCATCAGGAGGTCCATCAGTGGGGCTTGGACACTAGAAGCTCTCCCACTGTTGCCCTCCCCCCCCCCCCCCCAAGCACCAAGAATACAAAGCATCACTTGCCCCAGAATTCCTATCTATACCTTGTGGCTAATAGCCACCGATGGATCTCTGCTCCATATGTTTATCTAATTTCCTCTTGAAGCTGTCCATGCTTGTAACCGCCACCACCTCCTGTGGCAGTGAATTCCATGTGTTAATCACTCTTTGGGTGAAGAAGTACTTCCTTTTATCTGTTCTAACCCAACTGCTCAGCAATTTCATTGAATGCCCACGAGTTCTGGTATTGTGAGAAAGGGAGAAAAGTACCTCTTTTTCTACCTGCTCTCTACCTGCTTTCTCTACCTCTACCTACCATGCATAATCTTATAAACCTCAATCATGTCACCCCTCAGCCATTGTTTCTCCAAGCTTTCTTCATAGGGAAAGTGTTCCAACCCTTTTATCATTCTCGTTGCCCTTTTCTGCACTATTTCTGCAATGTATTTGAGGTGGGATGTGAGCCCTATTCTATAAGGTTTGCAGTATCAAAACATGTTTGCAGGGGGGTAATAAGTTTATATAATACAAAACAAGAGGCTTCCTCATAAAAGATAGATCCTCAAACATCCCAAGGTGAAAAGGCACAAGGTAAACAAATGATTTTGCAAATGAAGCTATTTAAGTGCTTTTGGAATGGTATCCATCAGTATTGATTTTTCCCCCTTCCAATAGTAGTTTGTCAAACTGTCCACTGGAGATTTAAGAAACAGGGAGAGGGAGAGATTACTTTTGAGCTGAGAACTTACCCTGCATCTGAGCTGTTCCCACATAACAAAGGATCAAGAAACCCAGGTATTGTGTAAAAATTTGCTACAGCAGATAAAGGAGAAAAGCAAGTAAGAATTGATCAAGCAATAAGGAATAACAGCACAAACATTGAGAGTGTGAGCCATACATTGAGAAAACAGCATTTCAACCACCTTAGGGGCAAAGTCACAACGGCGCTTTGGAATTCTGCCATTACAGAATGCTGATGTGTGCGCAGCTGGAGGTGGAAGTGCATGTTAAATGACTGAGTGATCTTATATCTGTGGACCGTAGAATGTAGTTCTAGCTCTGTGCAGATGAATAGTTACATCTCTTGATAGTTATTGCCACAGAATGGCATGTTAGCCCCCTTTTAATGGTCTAAAAATCCTTAAAAATCCTTAATAGGTTTTTCTCCCTTTGGGGCAGCACTTTGAAAGTGGGGCTATACCTCACCGATACAGCATCTGCTTTGCGTAAAGGAAGTTCCAGGTTCAATCTCTAGCATCCTCAGTGGAAAGGATCAGGTAGCCAGTAATCAGTGTTCCCTCTAAGCTGAGTTAATATGAGCTAGCTCACATTTTTTTAGCCTCTGGCTCACACTTTTTTATCTTAGGCCGAGGACAGACTGCCAATCTAAAGCGGAGGCAAAGCGGAGGGAACTGGAGCGGGGGAAAAAACCCACGGAGCTGGCCGTTCACACTGGCCAGAGCAATGCGGATCAGCGGCAATACGGAGCGTTCAGACTGCCACGGAGCGTTCAGACTGCCGCGTAGCCAGCGCGCGCGGCTTGCGCTTGCCGCTGCTTTTTTTTTTGTTTTCCGTTGATGTGTTTCGCATATGCGCATAACTTTTTGCCGGTGCGTTCACACTTCCTCCGGATGCCTCCCGCTTCTTCCAGTTCACACTGTTTGGAAGCAGGAGGCATGCGGAGGAAGGCCCCTGAACACCGGGAAAAACCGGTGTCCTGTTAAAGCGAAAGGAAAGCGACTGGGAGACGGGTAAGTACGCAACGGAGCCGAGGGACAGATGAGCATGTCTGAACGTGCTCCTTTCTTCCGTTTGCGAAGCGTGCCTGCCCCGCTTTAGATTGCCAGTCTGTCCTCAGCCTTAGCTCAAGAAGGATGGCTCCAGAGCAAACGAATTTATGCAGCAGCCAAATTGCTCGCTCACAACTTTAATGTCAGTAGCTCACAAAGTAGAACTTTTGCTCACAAGACTCCACAGCTTAGAGGGAGTATTGCTGGTAATGTGAAAACCCAGTATCTGAAACCCTGGAGAGCCATTGCCAGTCCAAGCAGATAATACTGTGAAAAACTCATACTGCTTTGACACAGTACAAGGCAGCATTTGAAATTCATTGGCATGCACTCTACTGAGTGGCAGGGTACAGTTCAGAGCACAGTTTGGAGCCTTCCTCCAATTTGCAGGAAGGCTCTATAGGCTGGAAGTGCTTCCTCTAAATACATGCCGTTATTTTGTTTACTAAAAAACAGAACGTTTTGGCAGTCCTGAATGGAGGATGATTACTAAAGTGAGATCCAATTCACAATGAACACTGGGAGTAGCCCATTGGATGGATGCTCTTGAATTGGCTGTAAAAATGGCCCTGCGCTCAACTGATTTTAAGGACTGAGGCATAGGAGATTTTCCAAGCATAAGAAAGAGGCCACTATGTTAATAAAAGACAAACATGGATTGCCAATGAAAAATATATTGGTCAAAAACTTCTCTCTCTCTCTAGAGAATAACAATGAAATGTGTGGTTACAAGGATGAACCAAAGAGTCTACAATAGGCATGCACCATGCACAGCAGAGAAAAAAACCTACAGATGTTGTTGGAGTATTCTTCCCAATCGAAGCCCTTGGTGCCATTTTCCAAGTATGTCTCATTGAGGTCAATGGGCCAGATGACACACTTGTTCCTTAGATTCCCCATGAACAGCTGTAGCCCAATTAAAGCAAATACGCTGAGACAAAACACTGTCAAAATCATCACATCCGACAACTTCTTCACAGACTGAATCAGGGCTCCCACGATAGTCTTCAAGCCTAGGGAAAAGGAAAGCAGTGATAACACTCCTGCTCAGTCTTGGGAAAAATTACTTAGGCAGAATTATATAGGCTACCTATGTTGTCCTGACTAGGGTGACGCCAAGGAGAACTGATCATGGGCTTTGGCAGAATTTTGTCTTATGGAAGAAAGTCCTCAAGCCATGTATTCCAAGATTAGCCCAGTGAAGGCAAGCGTGGCTTGAGATTTTCATCTGGTACGTTAACATAAAAAAAAAAAAGAACAAATGGGCCAGTTGTGAAAAGGCATTTTTCAGAACTCTAAGGTAGGAAAATATCAGTCTGCGCTCCATTGCCCCATTCTAGCAGACATTCCCTGTTAGATTATACAACAATAAGAACAGTATCCCTCTTGAGATAAAAATAACAGTTTCTTTTTCAACACTTGGAAGCTTTTGAAACATTTAACCCCCCCCTTGTCCCTTAATTTAAAAAATGATGTTAAAAAGCTGTTTCTCTTCCTCTATTCCAACCCCTCAGATAGTCTAAGAGTGGTATGATTCAGCAGTGTGGTACAAAAATATGGAAATTATTTATTTATGTATTATTTTTATTTATACCCCGCCTTGCCGGACAAGCTGGCTCAAGGTGGCTTACGAAAGTTAAAGTATCATAAAACAATAAAAAGAAGTTAAAACAAAATCAATTACAGATAAAACAGACAAGTGATGGCGGCCTTCAGAATCAAAACTAGCAGTAAGACAGCATCCGACAGGGTCTCAGGCCAGGAGATGTTACAAGGGCTTGTTCGTCGATGGCATGTTCATCAGTGGCGGCTCCAAATCAAAGGTCTGGTGGAAGAGCTCCGTTTTACAGGCCCTGTGGAACTGTAGAAGGTCTGCAGGGTCCTGATGTCCTCCAGGAGCTCATTCCACCAGCGTGGAGCCACCACTGAAAAAGCCCTGGCTCTGGTGGTCGCCAATCTGGCCTGTCTCGGACCAGGGAGGGTCAGGCAGTGTTGTGTCCCTGACCTCAGTGCTCTCTGGGGCACATATGGGAAAAGGTGGTCCCTCAAGTAGGCAGGCCCTTGACTATATAGGGCTTGAAAGGTCAAAATCAGCACCTTGAACCGAATTCGGTATGCTGTAAGCAGCCAGTGATGTCAGCACCGGCGGGATGTGGTCCTGTATGGAGCATTCTGTACCAGCTGTAGCGTCTGGATCTGAGACAAGGGCAGCCCCATGTAGAGAGCATTGCAGTGGTCTAATCTCGAGGTGACCATTGTGTGGATCACTGTAGCCAGGTCATTGCGTTTGAGGAAGGGAACCAACTGCCTAATCAGCCGTAGATGATAAAAGGCTGCCTTGGCAGTGGCTGCTATCTGGGCCTCCATTGTTAAGGAGGCATCCAGGAGCACCCCCAAACTCCTCACCCTTGGTGCTGGCACCAATGGCGCCCCACCGAAGGCCGGTAGTATCCATATATTAACTGCTGATCTGAAATCCTTAAAAATGCAGAGAAGCTATATTGATTGGCAGAAAGAATAGGCCAGCTTCATTAGCAGCTGCAGCTAAACACCCTTGCACCAATTCAGTTAGGCAGATCCATAAATGGAAAGAACATGCAGGAGGAGGACTCTAGCATCCCAGCATCCAGGTGTGTGGGTGAACGCAGGCATCTCCTTCAGCCTCTAATACCTCCCTAGCCAATCAGCACTGTCAAAGCTGACTGCAGTGTACCTCTGCTTAGCAGGGAGAGAGGGGAGATACCAAGGGTTTCACAGCCTTTTGCTGTCTTGAATGTCTTCTCACTGGAGTCTTATAAGTGAAAGTCCATCATCAGGTTTCTTAGGGAACTGTTTTGCCCTTTAGTATTGCCATGTTTCCAGGAAACATCACTTTTCTGGAACAGAGAGTCAAGATTCAGCCAAGGGGGGGGGGGGGGGGGCAATAGACTTTTCACCAGTACTGTCTGTTCCAGGGTATTTTTCTTTGACATAATGTCAGAGCGTACTCTATATATAGGCCATAGCTGTAGTAAAATGCTCTATTCTTAAGGGAATTTAATATCACTGGGGAATTTAAGATTATAATATTATAAGCAATTATGTGGTTATGAGTCAGTCCATGGCCCATGCACCCCAATTACACCTTGGGAAGAAGATGCAAGTCCCTATGGCATGCAGATGTTGGATAACTTCACTGTCTTGATGCTCTTTGACTTATGTTCACTCAGTCCATTGACATCAATTTATATTCTTTGCTATCAGAGAAGCGCGGTTTGAAAAACCGTTCTGCCATACTGATTGTTTTCGACACAGTCTTGTTGCATGAAATGTTGCAAACGAAGTATTTGCAGCCTAGATGTTGAAAGTTTGGCGTATGTTCTGTTTGTGTTTTAGGGAGTACCAGTTCTTCAGTTGCATTGAGTTTCTTTCCATGTTTCTTTTTTTAAAAACCCTCACCTGTCTTGGGGAATGGATGCTACCAGCTATATTTATGGTCTGAATCTGGAACAAAGTCTTGGAGCTGCCTATGAAATTGCCATACATTCTGAAAAGATTGGGGACACAGCTCTCCCAAATCAAGCATCTTTCAAGATGCTCATTCAGAACATACTCATTAAGTGAAATCCCATCTAAAAGAAAAGCTATATCAAAGGACAGGTTGTGTATAAATAAGATAGATACAGTGATGGGGACCTCTCATCCATAGGTCCCTTAACCCCTTTAAATTTCACTTCTACCTCCAATGTACATGTGATGGAGGAAGACATGAATTTAAAGAGATGTATCTGCCACCATCAGCTCTGGTTCTTATATCTATGAAAACCTGAACCCAGACCTATGAAAGTGATTTATCATTGGCTGTTGCACTATTACCATAAAAAGTGAATTGAGACTTGGTCAATTGTTATAAAAATATTTCTATACAACATTTTTATGTGGTTGACACTTCTGAATGCAACTCCAAGGCCAGAATCAGAAGCTTACTTTGTCCTATAGAACAAATGCAAACTTGAGGTCATGGCAAAACTCTCTGTAGGATCACACTCAGAACAAATGTCCATTTAACTTATTTATAGCTCTACTTGCTCGTGTGTGTATTAAGTGCCATCAAGTAACTTCCAACTTATGGCAAATGGAAGAATTAGTGTCCCTCAAAACATCCGACTGCTAACAGCCTTACTCAGATCTTGTAACTGAGGGCCATGGCTTCCTTGATTGACTCAATCCATCTTCTGCTGGGTCTTTTTCATTTCCTGCTGTCTTCAACTTTTCCTGGCATTACTGTCTTTTCCAGTGACTCTTGTCTTCTCACAATAGCCTCAGTTTAGTCACTCTAGCCTCTAGGGAGAGTTCAGACTTTCTCCCACATATCTAAAGGGCCATCTCTCCCTGCATGTCCCTGTCATCAGCTACAGTCTTTAGCTTGCCACCTGCTACGTGTTCTCTCATGCCTCACATGAATGAAAATCGGTTCGTTCTGTCTGTCTGTGTGGTGTATGCTTGCATGCCTGGAAGTCATGGTGATTTCTGGCAACCCCTAGTAGGGTCTGGACATTTCAGAGAGTTGGCTTGATTGCCTGCATCTGCGTCCCGAGCCCTGGTATTCCTTGGAAGTCTCCCTCCCAATTACTTGCCAGGGTCGGCCCTGCATAGCTTCCGAGATCTGACAAGGGCAAGACTGGTGCTTTCTTATTTCCACTTTATGGGAGATGAGGGGGAATGTCTGTGGAAACTTTTAGGGGGCAATGTAATTCATTGTATTCACCAGAGCATTTGATGGAGTGTGAGTTGCTGGCATTTTATGAGAGCAGGCTGGGAATTGTCTGTCTGTCTGTCTATCTATCTTAGTCTTTTAGTTTTGTTTTGTAAGCCTCCTTGTGCACTAGGGAAACATATCTAACATTTTGAGTGCTTCCGTATATAGTCTAAGGATAAATTCAGATTGAGAGTTTTTTCCCATTCTTGGTGTGGGGCATTGCTGTGTTTTATGAACAAAGGAGAAATAATTTTCCTGAAGGAATCTTGGATGGACTCCATGGACACTAGTAGCTAGACAAGGTAGACATTAACCTTTTCACCAGCAAGCATTGCTTGTGGAATCAAAAGTCAATACATATTGGGTAAAATGGTCCTCTGAATGCACCCATGAGCACACAGCAGCCTCCTGAAATCTGTCTTTTGTTCAAAATCTGTCTGTTCTCTTCCACCTATTCTCCTCCCCCCATCAGCTAGGTAAATTGACCACTAAACCCAATTGCTTTTCAGCTCATATGGATTTTGAAATCAACATTAAAATGAGGTACAGCCAACATTTTCCCTATCAAAGTAACCAACCACAATGCTTTTTCTCCAGCAGCTGCCCCATTATAACCCATCCTTTTAACTCATTGTCCTTTCCTCCAATTTATAAAAATTAAAGGCATTTAATGAACCATTACGCATTTTGACTTGTTTCTTCACCCCCCCCAATCTACCACTTGATCCAAACATTTTCAAATACATTTTATTAGTCCCTGTTCTTGAACTGCGTCCATTCTCTGACTCACACTCCCCAAGTCTTCTCCTCTCCAAATCCCTCAGAGCTTTCATGCAGCTATAATTGATACTAATGTCCCCCTTATTGCTGCTTTTACTGCATTCCCAGAAGGGTCTGGTAGAAAAACCTTTGGAACAGTGTTCTCAGTGTTTTAATACCATTCCAGTTTTTCCTCCTAGTGAGGTTTCCACAAGTGGCAATTAGAGCTTCCACCAACCCCTCCTCCTCATGGCATTAAAATGTACATGCAAATGTGATATATCACAAGTTGCCATTTATAACTGATTTTAGTGCTGGATCTAAGTTGAGTTTACATTCATGTTATGTGCTTGGTTCACCATTTCTGTTCACTTTTTGATGTACAGCGCTTGATGAGATGCGCATGACTGGTTCTTCAGCTGCTGTGGGGATTTGAATCAGCACATCTGGTTTTATTTTTACACCTATTCTGTTCTTTGATGGAAAGCTCAGATCTGTTACCAGCAGCCTCCCATTCAGAACACAGGTTGGGGGGGGGGGGGTCACATGCCCCTAAATTTTAGCAGCTTCCCCCAGATCATTCATTAAGCCAGACTATCCCACAGCAGTGCATTATTTACCTGTGGATGTAGTTAGCTTTACAGCAAATTAACAGTCACAAGGCAAATGCACCTTTGATCGTATGGAGAGAAGCTCATTCACAGTCTTAGGGCTAGGGATGCTACTGTTGTGACCCTTCTGAATTCTAATGATACATGGAATGTTATTGGTGGGGCTGTTAATTGCCCAGCCTATGGGATGTTTGAAAGAAACCTTATAAAGGCTTTCTGCCTTCCTTATGAAGGCAATTACTGTGTGCTGCTGACTCACTGTCCCTTCTGTGCAGCAGTCTGGGACAAGCCAGTTGCTTCAGGGCCAAGCAAAGAACTTTGGGTCTCCTGTGAGGCTTTTGAGGGACTTGGTTTGGTGGCTTGCTGAAGAAGAAAAGGTGGCATATAAATATTTCAAATAAATACATAATTATAAATGCCTTCTATAATCTAGAGGCCAGTTCCCTTTATTTATTGCAGTAATGTGTGATTGACTTACATACTCGTGATGGACAGGAGAAAAATCTAACCTTTCAGAAGGGTCATGAGTTGAGGGGGGCAGATGGACTTCTGCGGAGGGATTAGACCCCTATTGCATTTGCAGTGATAACAAAGTTTTCTTTTGGACCATGCAAAAGGCTAATCATACAGAATACGGCAGGCATTACAAAAATGTGAAGCAAGCTGGATTATATGAAGCAGGCCCAAGCCAAGGCTGGAAATGCTATATCATGCACAGGATTTATATTTCAGATCTACGCAAAGACATGTGTTACTTTCCAATTCAAACATCTATTTAAGTGGCCATTGTTATCTAGCAACTCATACAGTAAACAACTGATCTGTTGAATACATTTTAGTGTTCTTTTGATCACAGAAATGGCCACTGCTGTGGGTATTTCAGAGAGTTCTGTCAGTTGCTAACTCAAATGTTACACTGCTCCCATGGGGCTGGACTGCCAGGGATTGAACTAGCCTATCCTCTTCATGAGGGAAGACAGCCCCTATGGTTCTCATTATTCCCCAGGCTCCTTGCAGTGCAGGACCTCTATGACCTTCTCAGTCACAATTGACTCCAATCTGAAAGCCTGAGGTTCTGTGGATCAGGCGCCAGCTTCCATCCAATGAGAAGACTGGGCAGATCAGGATATTCCCAAGTGATCCTTCCACCACTAGATCCCCGCAGTCTCCCCTAGGACCACAGGAGGCAGATAGCCTGGAGTTAAGCCTGGACTGGACAGAAGAATGTATACCTGGTGGATCAGGACTCTAGCCATAAACTAGAGAAAGGCGACTCTCCTTAATCCTGGCAGGACCCAAGATTCCCTGCAGGAAATTGTGGGCCTTGCGCCTCCCCTATAATTCTTCAGTTGAGTCTCAGCAATTACTGGGTCAACAGCTCTCCAATCCCATTTAAACTAGTACTGGAGAGCTCTCTGCAGCAAAGACTCCAGCCATCCAGCTCCAAACACGAGGGTCAGCTTCAGCTGTCCTCCAGTTACCCCATGCATTTTTCCTTCGCTGGCACTGACAGCATAGAAGGCACTGACAGTTGTGAGTCTTCCCCCCTTTTCCATCCCCCCTGCAGCCATTTTCAACCCTTGGAAAGCTTATTCCAAGGGTTGTGGGATCCACATTGCCAAGTGGGATCCAGTAGAGAGGGGGAAGAGGGCAAAATCCACTCTTCTTGCCTCTTCCATCTGTGGACTTCCATTGACAAAACAGGGAGGAGGGGATGGTTTCCCCCCTTCCCTCTCCTCACTGCATCTCCCTTACGTGCATGGCTTATTATTCCGTGCAGGTCCCGTGACCCCAGGAATAAACCTTTGTGGGGTTGGAAGGAACTGCCTGGGTGGAGGGGAAAGCATGGAAGAGTCACAATAGGTACATGAAGATCCATTATCTTAGTGCGAACAGATTGCTGGATCCAACTCATGAGCAGACAAGTCTTCTGAGCTTTTTTAAAAGAAGAAATAACTGGCAGAGTATAACATGTGATTCAGCCTTAAGTGAGAGGTCCAAGCTCACACAAGCAATTTTCCGGAGCAGGGAACAAAAAATCCTGGCTTGAACAGAACCCATGCTGACATCCTAGTCATTGTACCCATCATCTTCTCTGAAGGACATGTTACACATGTTACTTAAAGATATCCACTACGAAGGAAAATACAGTTTTCCACAATGTGTGAAGGTCTAACATGAATTCATTATACTATGCATATACCAGCTGAGCAGCCAACTTGTGTACATGAGGCACAATAAATATTCACACGGCTATTTCACAAGTGAATGTAGACGTGTGCTTTTCTTCTGCATGTAGAAAATCCTGTATGTAGGAAACAGTCCTTGTCTAAGAGGGATTTGTGAAATGACGCCAGCTTTTAGATTTCCTTTTCCTTCCAATCCTAGACTATTTTCTGCCACAGTGTCAAATCAGGTATCAGATCATGTATCAGGAGCGCTTCTGGAGTCTCACTTGGTCTCATAAATGGGAAGTGTCACCATTTACTTTAAAATTTTACACAGTTGTACATTTCTATTCTATGGAAAGCATAGGTACAGACATGCAGATTATATAGGGATGGGATGGGGTTGCTGTTAAAGAGTCATACAATTCCTCATTGTTAACTAGAGCTGGGTTTGTAATTTCCCAAACAGGCAAAATTTAAGCAAAAAAAAAATCATCCAGTATTTTGAAAAAGTTGCCATTTTTGTACTTTTAAATGCTCCTTTTCATAACATTTGTAGTTTTGATTTTGCCTAGATGTTGTTTTTCCCAATTAAAAAAAAATCTTTTTAAAAAATCCATTTACCCTGGGAAAACATGACCCTCATCATGGTTGTTTCCAGAAGTTAAAATGACAACATCGTGGAAAATTTTTCAATGATGTTCAAGGAGACTTTGTTTTTGACCAGCTATAGAACTTGTTGGTTGTCTGAAGGGCCTCTTCATGCAGAATGCAAGGCCCATCAAAAATGTGGCAGTGCCATTTTTGAAAAGGCATGGGACAAGGAAGGCAAAGGACACACACCGGAAGTGCAAGACACAGTCACTCTTAGTGGTTAGAAGCGTTTCTCACCTGGAATGACAGAGATAGTTTTCAAAGCTCGGAGAACTCTGAAAGTTCTCAAGGCTGACACATTCCCAAGGTCCACAAACTCTGTGACATATCTGCAACAAGGGAGGTCACACACAAAGAGACACAATCACAAAAACACACACAAAAAATGGGAGTGGGGAATAAAACAACAACTACAGACAAAGCAATACATCACTCACAGGGAGCTGCAACCCAACACCTAACACCAACTGCCTTACCTGGAATTACAGAAATAGTTTTCAAAGCTCTCAGTACCCTGAAGGTGCGCAGAGCTGAAACATTGCCTAGGTTTACAAACTCTGTTATATACCTGTAGAATTAAACCAGAGTTAATGGCACCAATTGGGGTCACCTAGCTTTTTTTTTCTTAAGTGTCATGTTCATTTGCAGGAAAAAAAACAGATTTCAAAATGTCAAGTGCTTTGGAAGCAGCATTTTAAAACAGAAAAGAAAAAGAAAGAGGGAAAGATAGAAACAAGGATGCAAATAAATACACTGCATTCCTAATAAGAGCTGCACTTAAGGTTCAACTAGCCAAGAAATTTTTTTTGTCCCTTTAATAGAAATTTAATTTGCACAGATCTGCAGTTGAAACTTTTCATGGCACAAAGTTAAATAACATCACCTGGTAATTGCTACAGATCAAATGGATATTAAAGGGATATCTAGAAGGGACAGTTTAAAAGTTGACAACCCCAGTTGCACCTAAGTTCACTGACTTCAATAGACTTAAAAGGTATAACTTGGCTTCGGACTGCCCTGAGAAGTTATCACAGGCTCTCTTGCATTAGCCGTACTTCCCATTACTATCTGCAGCAGAATTTGGTTGGCCTATGAACCCTGGCTTTTTTGGGAGGGATAGCCTCTTTAAGAGTGAGCTAAAATGTGCCCATGGACAATGTTAACAAGCTCGGAATGTGGTACCAGGAAATCAGGAGATCTGGCAGCATACTAGTAACCAAAGAAACTAGCCAAGAAAACCAATATGGGCAAAGTGGATCAGAATTTGGCAACTTGGATGAGTTTTCACCAATTTTCTAATAATAATTGTCTAATAATAGCATGAAAATGCCGCTCTAAACACTCTTAGATAAATTTGTTTCCCAGTCCTATTGTGTAGCACTTTAATGAATTATCACCCCAAATTATGGAAGTAGTGTCTTGCGGCAATTTAAAGATTAAGGTTTTGTTAAGGCAAATCAATCTTTCAGATCTTTCTGAAAGATGTTAAGGAAAATCAATGTGTTAGTCTTTCCGACTTTTTGTGGTTTAGAATTACATAGTGGTTTATTATATCCAGGAAGAAAACCTCAGCATCCTGGATTCCATTCCCCATTACACTCAGAACATATGTTGAAAAATCATCCTTCCAGTGCTGGTCACACACCTCCTTTGGATTTTAAGAGTCAGAATTGAAATGAGCAGTATCAAAACATCTAGCGGTAGAAAATGATCATTTAGTAACACAATCAAACCTAACTGGCAAAGATCAGTTTCTAGAGGGTTAAGTGCTGCATTCCGTTCAGCAGTGGCTGATGCCAGCTGTGCCAGTGCCAGCAGTGGCCAAACTCATCAGTGCTCGAAACACACTAGAAGTGTAGTTTCTGTCTCTATGAATGCAGAGTTCTACATGCTGCACAGTAGCTGGGTTGTTCACTGCTTATCAGATCTGAAAGACAAACTGACCTAGCCAAAGCAAATACGAACAAAGCAAAAGAAATTAAACAAGCTACGTAGTTGAATCATCTTCCTACACAGGCCTGCATCTTTAGCTATGATGTTATTCCATTTTTTTACTGATCCATTGAGTTAGTTTTAAAACTACAATAAAAAGAAAGTATTGAGGCAGAGCCAGGATTGGAGTTTATGAAGGTTATTGTTAGCTTTCATCTGGGTCAAGAATAATCCAGAACCAACAAGTAACCTAGAACTGATCTTGGTCAAGAATGATCTAGAGCTAATTGCATGGGATTGGTCCCAAGTACAAACACAATAGATTTATGGGGAATGATTTCAGTCCTACATCCTAATATGAGAATTTCAGATATTTGGAAGTTACTCATGATGACTCGGGAATGATGGGAGGGGTTGGTTGATCTGTGACTTTCAGATTTCTTGAAAATCAACCACCTGCTCCTTCTTTCACTCACATACAGAGCCTGCTGGCACAAGAATAGCCAAACATGTAACTTACGCCATCATGATGACACTGAAGTCTAGCCAGTTCCATGGGTCACGAAGAAAAGTGAAACCGTCTATGCAGAAGCCTCTTGCAATAATTTTCACAAGTGATTCAAATGTATAAATACCAGTGAATGTATACCTGTCAGAACAAAGAATGATGGAGCAGAACAGAACACAACTTGTTAGAAGGTATGTCCTAGTTTCCGTGCCCTACCCCCAAGAAATGGCCAAATATACAAATCAAAATTTCATATTTGAAATTTTATAGAGTGGCATTTATAACAAAAGAATGTATTTTGACTGGTTGCAATTTTTAAAAAAATGATTTTAAATAAGTCTTTGTTCCTTGGTTTCAACAGTTTTGACTGGATAATGCTTTCATGGGGTTTTGGCAGACATTGCCAGAATCTGGTTGACATAAAAGCCATTACTTACTTTAAGAGCAAATCATGACTGGCTGATCTGAGACATAGGCATTGCCTGTGGTAAAAGGCTAGGCAATGGGGGTTCCTGGCATATTTGGATGGCATCAGGAGGGTCTATGCACCTGGCTATAGCATAAAGTTAGGCTCATACTCCTGTCTCTAATTCCCCTGTTGTGCCACATGCCAGAAGCAGAACTACTTCAAGGACATAAACTAGAGTGGCATTATCTCATGCCACGGAGCTGACCTACTTGCCTCTCACTCCCCTACTGGCTACCACTGCTCTAAAAGATTAAGCAAAACATTTTAAGAAATTCAAAACAAAATCAGTTCTGTTACTTACTCCACCTGCTTCGACCAGTCCGGTGGGTTACTAAAAGTCATGAACACACAGTTCGTCAAAATAGTGCACATAATGATCATGCTAAATACTGTAGAGGAAAGTCAAGGAAGAAGGAACGATAGCAGATTGCGTATTCAGCCCCAAATTAAGAAAAGTCCCCTACTAAAGTTATTTTTATTACACCTGGTAGAAACCCCCAATATTCTCATCTGTGAACACATGAAGCTGCCTTGTACTGAAACTGGCACTTTTTCTGTCAAGCTCAATACAATTTCCTTTGACTGGCAGCAGCTTTCCAGGGTCTTAGGTAGAGGCCTTTCACATTACCTACTAGCTGGTCCTTTAAACTGAAGGTGTTGGGGACTAAAACTGAGATCATCTGAATGGAAACCAGATGCTCTCCCACTCAGCCACAGCCCCACTGCTGCAATAGAGGAGAATACTCTAAGGCTTTGTAGTTAATTAATATAGGTAATACTAATGCCTTCCCCTGTAGTCATGGTGGGAATTCCCTGATCACTGGAGTCCTGGTCCTGTAGATCATTGTGCTGTGAGCTGCCAGATGTGAGTGATACAGTCCACCAAGGAAGTTCAAGAACAGCCAACTAAGCTGTCTTTGAGCTGCAGTACTACCCTTGAACTAGACGAACAGGTGCAAACAAAAAAGGTACCAAACTGTGCACTGCTCTTCTGCATTACACTTTTAGACCACACTAGGTATACTGATCCTTTTAGACTTGCTGCTGCTGTTTAATCATACACTGTCATTCTTGATGAGCCATTCCATTTAAGACTCCATGTTGTATGTGGACTACTCCCTCTATACGATTTTTTCCCCTCACTATAAATACCAATTCACCATTTAAGAGACATGGGTTGTAGCTCATTCTTCTCCATGATATGCTGGGTGCATGTATATTTTTTATAATATGAGACAGCATTTGTACATATGATATCCATCTACAATTTGAAATGCTTGGGTCTTGTATGTGGAACTAGGATTCTTCTGGGAAGAAGGAAAAATGCAAGCCTTCAGTTAAAAATTTTAAAATACACATCTACACACCGAAGGAGTTTTATACACAAGGACTGACAGAACAATCCTAAACCGAGTTGTACCCTTTCAAGCCTATTGATTTCCACAGACCTAGCAGGGTGTGACCCATTTTAGGACCACACTGCAAATCATATCTGAACCAATCTTACATTGTTAAAGCAGGACAGAAAGGAAGGGAGTCTGATTCTGGCCAAGTTAGGATTCACCTCTACATTACAGACCGATTCTACCCCACACACGAATCAATCTATCGCTGAAGAGTGAAAACAAAAATATCACCTTTCACCTTTGGATATCACTGCTTAACACCTAGCGTCAAGGCTGTAAAACTGTAATGTAAGCAGAGAAAAGCTGATGCATAAATAAGAGTCCTTTCACCTTTGATTTCATAATACTTCACAGTGATCCTTTCAGGGATATGTCCTGGGCAATTCCCCAAAAGTACAGATCCAAAAAAAGATTCACTAGTTTATTAGAAAGGAACAATTAGGTTCTACATTTCTTAACATTTTTTTTAAATTATCGAAACTCTTGAATGCCACCCCACTAAGGCACAGCAGACATTTGTAAACCATGCACAATATACTAGATGTCTATGAAAGTAATTGCACTATAAAATAAATAACATCATCAGTATCCCGACATTCATATGTTTAATTATCAAGTGTGTATATATCTCACACTTTCCCTCCTGTCATACTTCTTGTCATTCTACAGCAAACAGTCTATGCTGCAATTTGGAAATTATACTATGAACATGAGTCATAGATACCCAGATTCTCCTGGAGACAATTGGCGAGCGCATACAGAAAAGAAGCATTTCTAATCAATATTGAATCAGTTTCCTGAGTCTGGAAATTTTATCCAAGCATTCAAAGGACATCCTGAATCATTCTTTTCCTGTCAAGGGATAAGCAGCTTAACCATTCCCCCTCTCCATACATTTTTGTGCTCAAAATCCCCCCCATTCACAGTGCTGTTCAAATGTGCTGGAAAGGAGGACACGAACCACATTTTTGCGGTTTGGTCCATGGTTTGTGGCTGAACCATTAACCGAACCATGAACTGAACCACGAACCAATATGTTGGTTTGCAAACTGAAATGGTTTGGATGGTTTTATGACCCTGCTTTCTGCTCCCTGCTGAAAGGTCTGAGCCAAGTGGTGCCTGACATGCTGGCAGATTTGCTGTGGCTTGGCTTTCTTTGCTGCTAATGGTCTTCTGGGGCAGTGGGCAAATGAAAACTTTCCATATAAGTTAAATAACCAGTCCGCCTCTTAATAACAGGTACCCAGTTTGAAACCACATGAGCTGGCCAGAGATGTTCATGCTCCTGAGAGGTAATCATACATGGCCTGAAATGGTCCATGAGTGGACCTCCACTTCCCTCCTCAGTCCCTTTGCACCCCTCCTGAAATTCTGCCCAAGCTTCAGGGGATGTCCAGGAACAACTATGGATATAAGGGTCTGCAATGGGAGGAAGGGATTAACAACAATCCCCATTCTGCCTGTAGAAGCACCTTGTACTGGTGGAAAAAGAACATAGGATCCATCTGGGAGCATTATTTATAATTATTTATATAGTGTCCTCAGTGTACATGATTACAATGAGCACAATGCACAGGAGTACCTTCTTAGTGAGCCCCTATTGGGGATAGGGGGCAAAGGTGTCTGTCTCTTGCAGAATATAAAGGCGACTTTTAGATTTCATGGGTTTGAGAATTGTAGTCCATCTCTGAAAAAAAAGAGAAAAAGCACCCAGTCTGCACAGGTTGCCGGCTGTACTTTTGGGTTATGCCAAGATTAAAAAAAACCCTTCTTTCATTTTCATGAATGAAGTATGGTAGTTTAAAAAAAACAACAAAAAATTATGACACCAGGGTTTTTTGGGGGGAGGGGGGATTGGGGGTGGCCTGGATATTTTATCCTGGATATTTCAACACTTTCCCAAGCAGAAGAACTCCCTGTTGACCCAATATTTTCAACAGTATGCAGCCCTCAGATAATCCAAATTACTTTGGAAATTTGTTAGAATTTTTATTGTTAGAAATTTCCTGTACCATATGGCTAGCCTCTATGACCCCCTCCCCATGGCCAGTGGGGTTGTGGAGCATAAAGACCTGCACTGAATGGTTTGACTGATGTAGTGGAATGTTACGGAGGACAGAGGGAGTTGTTGTCATGAACAAGCCATTTTCAGTGGTTTCTCCAAATATAGTATGTACTCTGGTCCTAACCCACTCAGATCCAATAGCAAAATCTTAGACCCAGATGTTAATATGTCACAGATGCACACACATACATATGACCTATGCCACTTCTATCAATATAACCTCCAACCAAGCTACCTAGACATTTTGAATATCCTTGTGACATATCTATATCATTGTATACTGGATGAAAGACATACACACCGTGTGCCATATATTTTTTTTAGTCAGCACCAGAAACAAACAAAAGCAGGGAATACAGGGACTGAATGGGCAAATTATACTATTTAAAAAAGGATATGAATGTATCAAAATTTTAATAGCTATTCTCCTAAGCAGATTAAAAGGACTTAAAATGTACAAGGCAGGCGTGGCACTAAATCGGAAGAGTGTTTTGCCTCTGTTTAGTACTACAAAGGTCTGTAGAAAAAAAGAGAGAAAGAAAAATAAGTTATACAGTGTTACAAAAACAATTTATAGATAATCTGTTCTGTTTCAATTTAAAACTGCATTGTACATGGCTGATACTAATACATTTTTAAAATATAGTTGTATTGGTCATATTAAGCTCATTGGTCATATTGAGCATATTAAGTCATGAGCTACTCTTTACATTGGAAATCTGGGTTAGGGTTAGCAACCAAACAAGTCAGGATCATTATAAAACAAATGAACAAGTTAGGATCATTATAAGACAAAGATATAAATGTGAAGAATCTTCAGTCATTGAGCTGTTTCTAAATAAAATTAGGTGACAGATTAAAGTAATAGCAATAATAGGTGGCAAGTCATATTTTGAAAGGCTTTCCAGTTTTGAAAACTGGCCACATGTAGTAAGCTGGTCAAGGAGACAGATTTAGAGTAGCCTTCTCTTTTGTGCTGGCTTACTATAGACAAGGGGAGTACTGAAAAATACAACCTATCCCTACCTACAGTCTGAAATAATATAGCTTAGAATTCTACTACAACATATGATATAGAATGAATCTCAAATAGGAGGACAAAGCTAACAGTAACAGTAATTTCCGTAATACATTTGGCTGGAAGAATACCTCAAATCTCTTCCGCCTACCTTGTCTTGCTCTTTTCTAGTTGATGAATACTTTTAATTTTTTTTTTTACTCAGGACTCCATACTTTTCTACTGTTCCTCATGTTGCTTTGTGTTTATTGTACGATTCTGATGTGCTATTAATGGTCATATAACTAAGAATATAGTTAACACATACACTGTTGGGTGGAGAATTAATCTGGCCTTCTGAAGCAACAGTCTTCAGACTAGAAAAGGGCACTGACTCAAATCCAGATTCAAGGAAATGTCACAAAGAAACCCAGGCTACCAGGATCCACACACACCTGCAACCTTGGATTGCCTTACCTTTGTACACCCCATAGTAGCTGAACTCCTCAGAGCATTGATGCTTGCATAGATAATGCACAGTTTCATATGAGCAGAGCATGCACCCGTCTCTTTGAAATAACTGCACACACTCACAGGCCATTCCTCAACATTGAAAATAATGTTCAGATTTAACACAGAGCCAAGCTTTATGTGTGGTTTGTGAAACCAGAATTCAGCTCACAATGAAACTTCAGATTCTAATTTGTCTTGACAAATCCTGGTGTCATCAGTTTAGCTCTTTTCCCGACCTTCTCTGCAGAGAACCAATGACATAGCAACATACATAATAAACAAAAATCAAAAGTAGCCATATTGACTTGTGTCTCTATTCAGAACCTCTAGAGATCACAGGGTGTGATATGGTTCATGATTCACCTTCTTAACTTGTGCTTTGGTGACCACAAATCTAAATAAACCCATTTCCAAAGGACCAGATGGCTGCCAATTGTCAATATATTTACTAGCACTACTTTTGGATATTTATGTCATTTTGTTTGACTATCATAGAGTTTTATATTCTACTGAAATACCTGTTGTTACAATGGTCAAGAATCAGAGGGAGGGCCAGTGTACAATGATGACCACTGGGATCTATGCACAAAGACCCATGATATACCCACCACCACATTATATAGAGGCAAGCCAGAATCTGCCACTGACTTTGCCTCAAGGAGGAACTGAAAGCAACCAGAACTCCATGATGAGCATACCTGTATGCTACGTAAGTATGCAACCAAATATTTATCACATAACTCTTTACATTTTAATATACACTTAAAGCATATTAGGTGTACGCTGATTGAATCACTTTTAACATTTTGTCTTGAGTCACAGTAAGAATGGTGATCTATGAATGAAGATAATAATAACAACTACTACTACTACTACTACAGTAATAATAAATAGAGTGTGTGAAGTGACACTTAATTTCAGTGCTGCAGTAGCTTATAATGACAGTGACCCTTTAAAATAGCACAAATTAGATGCCCTGACCTGGATATCCCAGGCAAACCCAATCTCATCAGATCTCGGAAGCTAAACAGGGTCAACTCTGACAAGTACTTGGATGGGAGACCTCCTTGAAATACATGTGCACAGATGAAAAAAATACAACTCCCTCCCAAAAGATAGCAGAGTTGGGTAACATCTAGACCATGTTGTGATAATGGTGAAAACAATCCCTCCCCCCCAAAAGGAGGTTGAGCACTTATAAGAAAACTGAAATGGTTAACAAAAGATCTAATTGTTTGAAAAGCTCTATTTAGAAGCCAGTTTCTCAAACACAACAAGACCATGAAAATCCAACCCTTGTCAGAAGTGATGGACAGCTGCTTGTGTGACAAAGGAATGTGATGTGCTCAATAGATTAAAAGTCCATTACAAAATATGCAAACAGGTGGTATCTCCTATTCTCTATGATCTGTGTCAGAGATAATGAGCACAACCCAGAGACAGCTGGTTGCAACCAAATTCCGTTGAAATGTGTGTATTTCTTTCAAAAGACACTCCATCTTTCTTTCCCAACAGAAATTCAGAACGGCATCAGGACAGCCATAACATTACAATGAAGCCTATACAAAGAATACACTAATCTTCTCTAATAGTAAGATAGATATCTCCATGCCAATAAGCAAAACAGGATCACCTACAAACAAGAACTAGAAAGCTGAAAGTTGAAATGGTTAACAAAAGATCTAAAATGGTTAAAATGGTTAACAAAAAACCTCAGTGACCACGAGCAAGCCAAGCCCCCACGACATTACCAGTGTCAGGGGCTCAGCTCAAACCTGCATGGTAGTGACAGAGGTCTGGGAGATGGCAATGGGAGTAACATATGCACACCACATCTTGTAATACCTCAGGTGGCCAGGAAAAAAAACCTGAATCCCTTGTGGTATATCAGTGCCCTCCTCACTTTGGCTGTGCATAGAAACATGGCAGCAGTAGGGAAAAGGGCACAAGAAAGTCTTCACTCTGTCTTGTGAGTATTAAACTTCAGCCTACCCAAAGGGGGGAAAGAAACTGAACTCTTGAACTTCTCTTGACTCAGAAGAGCAGCGGGTCTCCTAAACTTGGTGTTGATTGAGACTGAGGTCGCGATCAGACACCTCTTTAAATCCAACCCAGGCACGAGTGCCTGGCGGATTTAAAGGGAACGTCCAGACAGCAGCATCTGGGAAATGTGCCGCTTCCATGATCAGCCTGTCGATCCCCACTAGGGAGCCTTACTTTAAAGATACGGCTGAAAGCTTGGTCTAAAGCTTGGGCCAATGGTGGACTTTCCCCCATCTGGTCGTTCCAGCATGCAATCAGCCCGTCAGGATGGTCTGACTGCAGACCATCCCAAACGGCTGCCATTAAAAAAACCCTTAGCTATATGCACATAAATGTGCAAACATGCGACGGCTGCAGAGCTCCGCTCAAACGTTTTGGACAATGTAATGTTTCTGAAGGGTCTGTGCAATTTATTAACTTTGTTAATTGAAATGGTACCTAGAGGAAGGTACCACTGACGGTGCTTTTAATATTCAAGTCTGCGCATGCACAGAAAAACAAGTACATAGTGAGGCACATATGTGCATGCGCAAACAGATTTTTTTAAATTGTGCAGCTCTTCAGGTGGATGCTCTCTAGACAATCCACCATGGACTCCGCGCGTGTGGTATGGCGATTCATAGAGGAGCTGTCTGGTCATGCAACACTGGATAAAAAAGATCAGAATCAAATTAGAGCTGGGCCAATGGCAGGATTAGCTGCCCATCTGACACACCCTGAGGGTAGTCAGGTGTTAATTAAAGCAGGGGGAATAAAGTGTAAGGAGACTGAGACATTGAACAAACAACTAAAAGAAAACCAGCCAAGATTAATTCAAATGCACTCAAATCTAAAGTCTACACGAACAGAAAACATGGAAGGTCAGGTATTTGTGGGCCTTCTCAAAATGAAATGATCACAATACTTAAGGCAGCAGTCCTTTAGTGCACGTACTGAATTTACCAAGTACAGATTGCACAGCACCTGGCTCAGTTCTCACTGATCTCCACGAGAGAGATGTCATTAATTTTACTGGTTTGAGACTGACCAGTTGATGGCAGGAACCAAACCAGGGTGGCGTTAGTGATTCTGGGGCCCTGGCCAAAAGTCAAGGATAGGGCTAAAGAATTACTACAACCACCTGGCTGCTGCCCCCCAGGGCCAAGCAAGGGATGACCCTTGCCTGTGGTGATGTGGGTGGGAGCCACCACCACCATGGAGCCCAGGGCAGCTGTCTGGCTGTCCATTGGTTAAGACCAACCCCAGAACCAAATCCAGTTCTTCTGGGCACCAGGCTAAGTCATTAACCCATTCATTAACTATTTCTTCTCTTGTTACTCAAGTGCAACAAACCTTGAATTGCAGCATGGAAATGGACCAAATATAGTCTGGTGTTTGAAGGCAACAAGAAGCAATTTAGATTACACTTTCAATGTTCAAAATATTTCATATACGTACATTATCTTGTTCTTATCCTTCCAACCTAGGCCAGTATTGGAGTGGATCCAATCAAATGTTAACAACCTTGTACAGAATGTTGTCCTGCTAATGCAGTTAGTCGTACTTGGGGCTGGAGGCCTGGAGGCTAGCAGCCCCATTAATGAAAGTGAAGATCAAACTGAGCAAACAGAGGATTCTGAGAGAGTGGATGAAAATACGAATACAGAGGCTATAGTGCATCTGCACTATGCCTCGAGCAAGTGGAAGACAAGGAGGCTTGAATCCAGACTAGCTTTGCCACAGGACCAAGGATTTTTGCCTGCGGAGTGCAGCTTTCTCAACTCCCCCCTCCTGTGGCAGACCAATGTCCCCTAGGAACAGGATTTGGGGAGGGTATTTGGTGCTGCCATGGGACAAGAGAAGATGAAAAAGTCACATTCTGTGGGTGGAAATCCTTGTGCCCGTGGAAGCATTAGTCTGGATCCAAGCCAATAACTGTGTACAGTGGGGATAACTCAGTGCAGTCCTTTTTCAGGAAAATGAGCTTCTGCTTGTGCAAGAACACTTACGCAACCAGAAGAGGACAGTAGGATACAGGCTGCTATTAATATTATTATCTCTATATTGCAGTTGGGAGCGGCTTGCCCAGGGTAAATTTATGGCAGAGATGAGCGTCGAAGATCAAGATTGTGGGAAGATCAAAAATCATGGCGAATGAATGCACGTTGAACTTCCCACATGGCCAATGCAGCAAAATCAGGAAATGTACCATTCTAGTTTTTGTGGGAAGAGACACGTCTCCTTTAAGAGCAGGAAGCTGGAGGAGGAGCTGTTAATCAAAACCATTCCCAGGGATGTTTATAGCTGATGGTGACCAAAATGATTTCAGAACCCCCCACCCTACCCTTTCACAATTGTGTTGCTCTTTGCAAGGCACATAAGTGGCACTGGCAGAGGCCTCCCACATATTTTTGAATAGCTTCTTTTGGAATATAAAGCACAAGCTTTTATGATGTGGAACACACTTCAGCGGTTGCATGGCTCAAGCCCTAATACATGTGTCAGTCTTTAAAATGCCACTAGACGGTTGATTTTTGCTGCAACAGACTACCATGGCTACTCCTTTGGAATTATAAGCACACCACCCCCCAACTGGTTTTAGGATAGTAGCCCTGTACCCAGTATCCTAGTTCATTTCCATTTTAAAAAATCTCAGGCAAGAAGGCTGTCACTAACAAAATCCCTTGAGGCAAACAAAACTATATGTTTCAGACCAAATGTGGGGTTTCCAACCTTGTGTTTGCTTAAGACGAAGGGAAACCTTGTCCACAGCTTTGGGAGATTTTCATACCATGGTATCCATGATATTTATCACAGGCCAGATACTTTTCCTGATAGGCTTCTGCCAATGTATTCATTTGCCCCCCAATGCTGGAATGAAGACAAAGCGGGGAGTGGCAAAGCCCCAGAAGTGTCCAGCGCAGGAGCGCTGACCAATGGGGCTGAGCCGAGAGCTTAGGGGGGGGGGGGGGCTGCCACGAGGCAGCAGCCATTTGGGACAGAGAAGAGCAAAAGCCTGCACTCGCCCATAATCGAGCAGGGGTCTTGTTTTCAATGCTACAATGACAGTTTTATTGTTGAAGGTTGTTTAAATCTGTCATGCCTGCTGGGCTGCTATTGGCCAATGGACACTGGATACTGAGCATCCAAGGTATGACAGAAACAAAATGTGGGTTTGTAAGTAAGGATTATTGGTAACTCCAGGACCAGTTCAACGTACTTTTATTTATTTGTTGGTATTGTTCTACTGTTATGTTGGAAGCTGCCTTCAACAGGTTCTGGAGATGCGGTATACTATGAATGAATGAATGAATGAATGAATGAATGAATGAATGGCTTGTTGGCTGGCTGGCTTTTGTAGTGAAACAGCCTTGGTTACAAATGGGGTGATAGTGGCAAGGTGTATTAGTGAGAGAACACAGCAGCTGAGGGGATGGGTGTTAATTCATTTGGGTGTATTTGTCATTTTCATATTAGTTATAACCCCAGTAGTATAATACTGATAACTAACCCTCACAAGTGCTACATAACTGAAAAAACATTATGGTCATTACCAAAAGTAGTTATCACCACTGTGCTGCTGAAGGGTGTTTTATGTGATCATTTATTTATTTATTTTATTTGTATCCCGCCCTTCCTGCCAAGGCAGGCTCAGGGCAGCTTACGCACAATATGTTAAAACAACTAAAACACAGAGTTTAAATAAAACCACAACAATATAGAATAAAACGTATCATAAAGTGCTAGTGCATTCATAACTGATGGCGGCATTCTCATAAGTGTATCTCTATTACTTCTTAAGCTGCCCTTTCTGTTCAGCCAGTGACTAGCTATTGGTGGTACACCATCTTTGCTATTATGCCCTCTTGGAAGGAGAAATTTAGAGCCATTGGCTCAGAAAGATAGCACGTTTATTTTAAAATAAACATATGTGGGCCTATGAATTGTTTTTAAAAGCAGCAGCATTTGAATATATACACAGATCTTCATGCTCACATTAAAAGAATATGAGCTGGTTCTCTTTCAGCTTGGTAAAGGCTAAGCTAAATTTCAAAGCATTTGTCACCCCTTGCTCAAATACTCTGGCCACCAAATGAGAAGGGAGCACTCACTGGAGAAGACCCTGACACTGGGAAAGATTGCTTAAGGTAAAAGAAGAAGGGGACGACAAAGGATGAGTTGGTTAGACAGTGTTATCAATGCGACAAGCAGGGCTATTTTTGGGCAGGAATGCACAGGAACGGAGTTCCGGCTGGCTCCTGAGGTAGCCACACCCAGCAGGAACTCATTAACATAACAGGCCACCCCCAACAGCAGAAATTCATTGGGACTGGCTATATTAGGGGTTTGTGGCCTAACATGCAAATTAATTCCTGCTACAAAAAAGCCCTGGGTTTTGACAACAAACAAGGTAAACAGAATAAGAAGCAAAAGGTGGGTGTGGCTGGATGGCCACTCTTCTGGTAACACGGGGGTATGGCCTAATATGCTAATAAGTTGTGCTGTCAGTGGTGTGGCCTAATATGCTAATAAGGTTCTGCTGTTGGGTGTGGCCTATTATGCTAATGAGTTCCTGCTGGGCTTTCTCTACAAAAAAAGCCCTGGTGACAAGCATGGACTTGAGCAAGCTCCGGAGGGCGGTGGAAGACAGGAGGGCCTGGTATGATGTTGTCCATGGGGTCGTGAAGAGTCGGATTCAGCTGTGCGACTGAACAACAACAACAACAAACTTTTAAAAAGAATCTACTTTACACGTGTATCTGTTTCCTTCCCAAAGTGGGAGGCTATCAATGAACCACAGCTATAAAGGAGATTATACAAGAAGCCATGGAGTTTGGGTTTTGGTGCCAGCGCTGCACAACTTGTGACTCACCAAGCCAAGCACAGCCAACCTGAACTAACCCTATATGGTGGCCTCCCAAGTGACACTTTCTGCCTCCCTGTTTATGCACTCCCAGGCAGGGAGTAGAAGCAAAAGGTTAGCTATTACCAGGCTGCTAGACATGGCTGTTGGATCACAAGGTGTGCAAATCCGTTCCACTCCCTGATTTGCTTAAGCTAAACTTGAGACACTATTGGAGAGGGGCCATTTGTTTCTGTTCCTCATGGTTAGCTTTAGGGATGTAAAAGCACACCCCTTTTCATTCCACCCACTTTCATTGCTGATATTCCTGATTCGTTTTCTCTTCTAATATTTTAATATAATTTTTGCACCTCTTATACATTTTACACTGTATGTACACAGCTGACATAACCATAATTTTAAAAATGCATGCAATTTGGTGCAAGGAAATGGGAAATGAGATGAAAATATGAAAATAAAGACTCGCAGGCTTGCTTTGCACAAGTGAAAAATACCAATGCAACAAAGTTGCACAGCATTCCCAGTTAACAATAAAACTTAAGAACATTAAGAAGAACCCTGCCGGATCAGACCAATGGTCCATCTAGTCCAGCATCCTATCTCACACAGTGACCAACCAGTTCCTCTGGACAGACAACAACAGGGCATAGAGGCTGTGGCCTTCTCCTGATGTTGCCGCCTGGCATTGAAATTCAGAGGTTTAGTGCCTCTGAATGTGAAGGCTCCCCTCAGTCACCATGAATCTCTTTTAAAGATGCTTAAGGCCAATCCCTTCAGCACCAAAGCATTTGTTTCCTTTGAAAATGCAGGCTCCCTCCATCTTTCTTACTTACTAACTTAAAATACAATATTATAAAGAGTTAACAGAAGTGCCAGGTCAAAAGATGACATGGTGGTTGACAGTGCCGTCAAGTCACAGATGGCTTAGGGCAGCCCTGTAGGGTTTTCAAGGCAAGAAACATTCAGAGGTGGTTTGCCATTCCCTGCCTCCATGTCACAGCCCAGGTATTCCTTGGAGATCCCCCATCCAAATACTAGCCAGGGCCGACCCGGTTTGGCTTCTGAGATTTGATGAGATCGGACTAGCCTGGGTCAGGCCTAAGATGACACAGGCCTAAGATGACACAGCTGGAGACCAGAAGAGAGAACAAAATTCCAAGAGACCCCCCTCTAGATTTCCTTTTAAAAAATCACTTATGTCTAAGAAATGCTTCCACATTTAAATCTTTGCAACATCTTGAGGCATCCTTGCAAGGATCAACACTGCAAGTGCAAAAACAAAACAAAATAAATTGAAGAATTTTGTTAGCATGAAATGGTTTGTGCCTTTGCAACTGGCACCAATTTCTACCTGTCTTTCATTGCTTTCCGTTGTACACTGCTGAACTTTATGCTCTCTCTTATCATCACTTCTCCCATTCTGAATTGAGATTCAGGGCCAAACAAGATGTGATATAGGGGGATCCCTGATAAGTTCCTTACCTAAACTTCCCTGCAAAACTGCACAATCCCCCCCCCCCCCCGAGCTGACAGCAGTTTGGCAGCGGGGGAGGGGGGGTGACAGTGCAATCCTATGCAGACTTAATGTAGCCTAAACCTATTCATCTCAACAAGTTTAGACCAGAGCAGCTCTGCATAGGATTACATTGTCAGATGTGGGAATGGTTGCAGAAGACAAAGGTTAAAGATTCCATCACGCATGGTAACCAAACAAGCAGGCCCATGAATTTGCTTCAAATCAAAATAAAGTATGGGAAATCCTGATGTTGGATTTCCCATATCACTTCTAGTCTGGCCCATCTATTCACCAAAGGTATTGCCACAATAAGACATCCGGAAGCTCAAGTTACTGCTATCTGGTTGCAAAGGAGTAGTTGAAAGTCCAGTTGGTAGGAGGGAAGTGGAAGGTAGGCTGTGGTTTAAGCCTTTTGTGTTCATTGTTGCCCCCTGCAACTGCTGCAACTGCATGCTTCCCCCTCCACAAGAATTCCCCCATGGTTGCCATATTACAGAGAAAAGTAAGTGTGTGAAGGGGAAGAATTAAGCAACCTGCTTGCCCACTGCTTCTCCCCTCCAAATTGTGTCTTGGATTCTGTTGCTGGTGACTGGGCCACCAAGCTCTATGATCTGTCCTCAGTAATTTCAACAGTTCTCCTTCTCCTCCTATAGCATGACTGTCTTATTCTATCAGACCTTGTTCTGTAACACCTGAGACCAACACAAGCCAAAGGTAATCCTTACTAACAGTTCCTTACAGTCAACCAGTGGTAAATTATCAGTTCCCACAATCAATACTAGCTATCAGAAATGTGCATAAAAAACTATGTGAGCCTGCTTTGCCATAATTCCTCCTTTTTGTTTAGCCGGTTACATTTATTAGGCTGAAGCATTTGGGACTGTTGCCAGAAAAAAATCTGGTGGGTTTTGGTGTCTGACTGACTCCACATACACATAATTCTATGTTTTGCACTCTGAAACAGTTGAACTAGAGATAATAAGCATCAGCCCTCCCGTTCTGTACTTATAGTTACTATCACAAATTGGCATTCTGATTTCACCCTTCAGCATCCCATGAAATAACATGAAAAGCCCACTCGTATCATTTGTTGAGTCTGTTTTCATGACCAGCTCCCATAGATGAAGCTTGCACTGACTATAAACTGTGAGTGCCATAAGCAGAGTATGTAATGTGATGGCTCAAAGCACATTAAGAACTTTGTGTGCCCTGAAGTTGAGTGCACCACTGCTAGTATGGCTTTCTGGCATTTGCAGGGGTGTGCTAACCCTCATTATGTGCAGAGTTCTGCCCACACTGTTGGCAATTATCATATAGCCACTTTCATTTGTGGTGCTCTTCAACCTTTCCAGGTCCCAGACTCCCTCAGCTACAAGCTCATGACATTAGAGTCATGTGACAGAAGAGAGGGCTCTATAATTATGGCACTAACAGTGTCAGTGCCAGGACTATGGAAAGAAGACCAAGAAACCCAGGGACAGGAAGACAAGCTGAACACCAGACGTACTGTAGAGAGACACAAGCCACAGTTCAGAATCTTGGAGGAATCCTCTCCACCAGTGAATTATCTTCTTTCACTATATGACTGTTCCTCTCAGCATGTGTTTAAAGAGATTAAAGAGCTAAGGTAACCTTGTTCTCTATGCATATGCACTAGCAGCAGGTCCTGCCAAATGATGGCAAAATAGGGTAGCTTTAGAGACATTGTCTTCAACCCGTGCCTTGGGACCCTCAGAGCCCCACCTGCTAGGTCATGATCCGCTATAGAACTGTCATTTTTTTTGGGCTGCTTTTTGGAAGGACTTGCTGCTATTGTGTATAAGTAGAGAGAATGGGACTATACCTCCTGCCTCTTAATGGTGAGGCAAGGTCATTCAGCCATGGAGGGATTTCTTTTTTAATACAAGCAGTTCAGAGACTCTGGCTCCTCTTCTTTATTTCAAATGACTGAGATGTTATGTGGGTTCCTGCAATGTGCTTGCATCTGTCACCTGAGGTTACAGATAGGTCCTGGTTCTGGAAAGGTTGAAGATGATTGCTCCAGAGGGTCTTGCAACCCAGCTGGTGGCTCTCCTCCAACCACTAGGGTTGCCAGGTTTCTCCAAGCAGCTGGCAGGGGGATGAGGGATGAGCTTACTGGGAGCTACTTTGCATGTTTCAGCAACATGCCCACGTGACTTCCAGTGTGACCCAGAAATAATGTAGGCACATTGGGGACATTAGGGCAATGCTCTGGTTTTTGGGCAAAATTCTATGGTATTATTAGTTTCTGCCATAGAGTTTGTACCCCCCAAAAGAGCGTCACCCCAATGTCTCTGATGTGCCTACATCACTTCTGGGTCACGTTGAAGTCATGTAGGCACGTTGCTGAAATATTGGGTGTTCCTCCCTTGTTTTGGGGGTAATTCCCCCCTCCACCCCTCTGATCTGTAGCAGAAAGGTGGGGCCTGGCAGCAGGGGACCCCTGCCCCCACTGGGGGGATTTGACACATGGGGGGATCTGGCACATGGGGGGATCTGGGGGGATCTGAAAACAGCCTGCTACCAATACTGTAGCTGGGTGTGAAAATGGTCTTACTGTGATCCTGACTATGATTATTACAGAGCTTTTAAAAACAGATAAAAAAAGCTAAACCATTTCTGGAATCATCAAGGTGTATCATTCATCTCCCACAAAATATGACAAAGTTTAAGGCTGTTTGCAAGGGAAACTATAGAACCTCATTAGAACTTTCTTTGGGTCAGTCCAGTTGGTATCCTAAGTTGGTGAAGTGGCTGACAAAGTGTTCCATCACACATCCAGATCAAATGATGTTTGTGAAGCATATGAAGTAGTGCTATAAATATGGCCCCTTAGTGGGCATTCAGACAGCCACTTCATCGTGTCTGCATTTAACTTATTTCTGGTTACACTACAGGTTCTATGGATGGAGAACATGTGTGTGAACTGACTCAGCACTACCATCGTATTTCTCTCCTTCCTGGCTGAGATGGACTGATAGAATGTTGTCCCTGTTCTCGACATTATTCACCACTTCTGTCTCATACTTTTTTCTGTATGAGATTTACTGCCTTGCAAAATGGCTTAAACTATGGAGCAAGCTATGTGTCCCTTTTGCAATGCTATCAGTTTACCCAGCAAGCTATCAGATGCATTTCCTCCTTTATACTGGAAAAACAAATGAACATACAACCAAAAGGCAAAATCCATATTTTACAAGCCCTTCAATAATGTCACTTTTATCTCCTTTCATATGCAGCTGGACACATAAAGGAGACTCCAACCACCAAACCTGTAATTCCTTTGAGGATAAAAGGACCGTGTTTTAAAAAGCTGGGTCTTGCTGACTCACTTTCTGCGTCATATAGTAAGGGTCAAAGTCCTCCAGTGGTACAGCAACCAAGCCTTTTGGGATGTCCCCATAGATGAAAGGCAAATTCTTCCCTGCCTCCAGGTCACTGTTTGGTTTTGGTTTGCTCTCTTCATCGTCATCTCTATGGCTGCTGTCTTGTTTAGGACGTTTCTTCTTTTCTTCTTCAATGCGCTTGTCGATGTTAGCCAGAGACTCCAGAGTGAAAGGTCTAAAACTATCAGGGCCTGGTGGTGCAAGCAGCCGTGCTGCCATCTTTTCATCCTGCAGAAACTTCTTTAGTTAATGTTGTGCCAAGGACAGGTCAGCTCTGTATGGAAGAGAACAGGACACAAGTCACTTCAGAGCATAAGGATAAGACCAAGGGTCTGTCTAGTCCAGCACTGTGTCCCCAGCGGCAGCTAGTCAGCCACAGGGATGCTCACAAGCAGAACCTGCAGACAGCAGCCCTCACTTGCTGACTTCTTCCCACCCTCTGACTTCTTCCCACCCTTTGGCTGTCATGGTTAATAACCAACAATAGACCGATCTTCCATAAATCTGTTCAGTCCCCTTTTAAATCCATCTAAGCCAGTGGCCATCACAGTGAATTTCACAAGTCAAATACTCATGGTGTGAAGTGATCCTTTCTTTTGTCTGTCTTGAATCTAGTGCTAAACAGGTTTGTAGGCTGACCCAGAGTTTTTGTGTTTATATGAGAAGGATAAAAATTCCTCTCTAGCCACTTTCTCTACACCATGTATAAGTCTGCGGACCACTATCATGTTGCCCTTCAGTCACTTTTTTTCTAAACTAAAAAGCCCCAGATGCTTTAACTTTGCCTCATAGGGCAGGCACCCCCAAGCCTGCAGTTCTTCCCATTGTCCTTTCCTGTACCTTTCCCCATGCTTCGGAAGCCTTTTTAAGGGGCAACAACCAAAACCTTATACAGTATTCCAAATAAGGCTGCACCAAGGACTTATGGCTATTGCTATATTGGCAGCTTTATTCTCAGTTACTTTCCAGATGACCACTAGTGTGGAATTTGCTCTGATAAACCACAGGCCATTTAGTCAACATTTTCGGCAAGCTACCCAACATAATCCCAAAGCCTTTTTTTGTCATCATCATCTCAGACTCCATCAATGGATATGTGAAATTAGGACGTTTAGCCTCATTGTGCATCACCTTGCATTTATGGGCACTGAATTTCATCGGCCAAATTATTCCCTAGCAATAATAATTCACCCAGTTTGAAGATGCCTTTCTGGAGCACCTCACAGTCCCCTTCTGTTTTCAACATCCTCAGCAATCTGAACAAAATCATGAACTGTCTGAAAAAAGTGCTGCATCGCAATTCACCTGCCAGTTCCAGTTCATTTATGAATCAATTAAATAGTACTGGTCCCAAAATAAATCACTGGGGGATCCCAATGTCCACTTCCCTTTCCCCAGAATTGTGCATTTATAACCACTCTCTGCTCCCCCTTTTTCACCAGTTACCAGCCCATGAAAAGACACATATCTCATGCCTTTTAAGCTTGCCCAAAAAGCTTATTCAAAAGCCTTTGGTGAACCCTCTCATCAAATGCTTTTTGGAAGTCTAAGTATAATGGGTCACCTTTGACATTCTCAAAGAACACTAACAGGTTGATGACATAATGACTTTCTTTTACAGAAGCCATGCTGTCACCTCCTACACCAGATCCCAGGTTCCAATTAGAATCAAACTCAAGGTCACTTCCCTTAAGTCAGCTCCATGACTAACTGTTCTAGGGTATAACTATCATGTCAAGAAATGTCCTGTTTGTTGCAATTTGGGCAGACATTTGATCATTAGTGTGAGATCACGGTGGTAGTGCACTATAAGCACTAACATTGCCATCCTACACAGAGTTACTCTTGCAAGCTTCTTTTCAGACTTAGTATTTCCATCCACACTAATTTCATGGGGGAGTTTGTTTCCTCCTGTACATTTTAAGTCCCGTCTTTCAGGTAGAGAACACCACCACCCACAACTGAGCTTTATCTATCCTTCCTGTAGAGTTTATATCAATGGATGACTATGGTCGCGATCAGACAGGTCTTTAGATCCATCCCAGGCACAAGTGCCTGGAGGGTTTAAAGGGAAAGTCCAGACAGCAACATCTGGGAAAGGTGCTGCTTCCACGATCAGCCCACTGAGCCCCGCCAGGGAGCCATACTTTAAAGATACTGGTGAAAGTTCGGGCTAATGCTTGCCAACAGGCCAATGGCGGACTTTCCCCCATCTGATAGTTCCAGTGTGCAATCAGCCCGCTGGGATGGTCTGACTCCAGACCATCCCAAATGGCCACCATTAAAAAAAAATTCTTAGCGATATGCGCATAAATGCATAAATGTGTTATAGCAACTGAGCTCCGCTCAAACGTTCCAGACAATTTCATGTTTCTGAATGGCCCATGAAATTTATGAACTTTGTTAACTGAAATGGTACTTAGAGGAAGGTACCACTGACAGTGCTTTAACCATTCAATTCAGTGCATGCATGGAAAAACAAGTACACATTGAGGCGCATATGCACATGCACAGACAGAATTTTTTTTTAAAAAACCCAACTGTGTGTGTCTTTCAGGTGGACGCCATCTAGACAATCCACCATGGAGTCCATGCGTGGTAAGGCAATTCACGGGGGAGCTGTCTGGTCATGCAGCACTGGATAAAAAAGATCAGGATCAAATTAGAGCTGGGCCAATGGCAGGATTAGCTGCCCATGTGAATGCACCCTATTTCTCACTGATTCTCCCCATTCTTCAAGTCAATTACAGATAAAAAATGGTGGCAGGTAAGTATTTTTGAAAGGGAAAATGAAAGAGCCTGGCTCAGGAACATCCTTAATGAGATGCCACCAACTCTCTACTAAATTTTCTCACACTCCATTTGTATCCCACAGGGCTGTTTAATGTTGGATCGGTTTTTGTGCCAGGGAAGACCATTCTGAGATCTCGGATATACCTACTACCAAGAACATTTTTTTAAAAATCAGCAAAAACCTGCCAGAGATGGGGGAAGAGAAATGATGAGAGCAAGGGAAAATAGTGCAGGATGTAGGTGAGGAGGTGTGGAAAGCTTCCCTTTCCACAAACCCAGTATGATCTTCAGGAAAGATCTGCCAAAGAAGCCTCATGGAAACCCACGGCAGAGCCGGGGACAACTCAGAAGTTGGTAGAAGCAAGACAATGTTGTGCTGTGCAGAAGCCAAGATAAAAATGGCTGTGGTTTGGGTTGAGGGGCAAAGTAAGAGCTGGAAGCAACCCTAGCCTGACTCATTAATCACTCACCATACTGGCTCAGTTTAAGAAGCAGTCCAAGTGAGGTATAGTGGTTGGAATGTCAGACTAGGATCTAGGAGAACTGAGTTCGAATCCCTACTCTGCCGTGGAAACTTGTTGGGTGACCTTGAGCCAGTCACACACTCTCAACCTAACCTGCCCCACAGGTAGAGTTTCCAACGTCCATGTAGGGCCTGGTGATCTTCCAGAATTACAATGGATACCTAGACAATACAGATCTGCTCTTCTAGAAAAATGGTGGCTCTATGGCATTATTCCCTGTTAAGGTCTCTCCTCTCTCCAAACTCTGACCTCCCCAGGCTCAGTCCCCAAATCTCCTGGAATTTCTCAACCCAGTGTTGGCAACCTGACTCACAGGGCTGTTCTGAGGATAAAATGGAGGAGAAGATAATATGTCACCGCCTTTGGATCTCCATGGGGAAAAAGGTGAAATATAAATGAAGTAATAAATAAATAAAAACAAACTAAAATAAGTAAATCTGGCTGTTGAATATATATTGTTAATATAGCCCAGCAGATTTTTTCTTCCTTCCTTCCCTTCTTGTTGAACTTGTTTCCTGAAATCCACTGTGACATGTGCCATTTATTTATTGGATAGAAAGGGAAAATGTGGAGTGTCCAGTTCTAATTGTAAACCTGCAACCAATGAGGCCAATTTCCATCCATACATTCTTTCTTTCCCCTGTGACTTCATGAAGTGGCAACATCTCTGTCTGTTTGTTCTCCCTCATAGCTAGTAAGGTTTGAAAAGAACTGAACCCACCACACAGAGGCCAGGCATGACACTCCCAGAGAAATTCTGTTGGCTTGACTGAAGAAAGCTGGAAAGGGAGAGACTTTTGCTGCCAACAAATTGACTTCCCAGGTTGGTTCCAGCTGACTATAGGGGCAGATAGTGGCAAGGCTGAATCTTCTAAAGAAAAGTTACAAAGAGATCTTGGGGTGGAGAGATCAAAGGCAATGTGTCCCTCAGAGGGCAGTATGAGGACAAGGAGTCTACCTTGCATTTTTAGCTTTTGTGTAGCCCTGGTGACTGCACAGAGTTGCCAACTCTGGGCTGAGAAATTCCTGGAGATTTGAGGGTGGAGCCAGGGGAGGAACCTTAGTGAGGTATAATGCCATAGGGTACTATAGGGCATGAAGCAGCCATTTTCTCCTGGGGAACTCTTATCTGTGGTCAGGAAATCAGGTGTCATTCCAGAAGGTCTCCCAGCTCCACCTGTAGGCTGGCAACCCTATGACTGCAGGCTATTGCAATTAAGTACTTTAAGCCTGTAAGATCATGCACTGTGGGTCACTGCCATTCAACTCACTGAGGCTTACTTCTGCATGAACATGGTTACAGTTCCATAATAATTCTCCAAGCAATTTCAGTGAGATAGTTAAACATATGTTTCCCTTTCAGGACAATAGGGATTTTAAAATGCTTAGCTTTAGATGTACCGTGTCCCTTATTATGTCCTTTTTACACTGTATGAAATATAGTTTGCTAGACTATTTGTATAATCCTATGCAGATTTACCCCTTTCTAATTATTTCATTGATTTCAATGGGCTTAGAGACTGAAAGTAACTGCATAGGGTTGAAATGTATAGTGTGTTAAATATAATCATGACATTAGAAGTGTTGGATTTTTAAAATTTAGAAATGTGTAACTACAAAGCTACAATAGATTTCTTAGGCTTTACCATGTCATAGTACTCTCTGGCCTAGTTCTCACAGATATGGTAAACCCAGGTCTGGATTGTAGCATTTTCAGCTTCAAAATGGACCACTGCTTTGATATTCAAAAAGAAACAACAAATAACGACAGCTAATGTGGTGTATTGGTTAGAATGTAGGCTTGGCTCTGGGAGAATTAGAATCAAATCCCCATTCTGCCATGGAATCTTGCTGGATGACTGTGAGCCAGTCACACACTGTCAGCCTAGCCTACCTCGCAGGGCTGTTGTGAAGATAAAATCAAGGAGTAGAGAATGATGTAAGCCACTTTTGGTCCTCTTTGGGGAGAAAAGTGGAGTATGAATGAAGCAAATAAATAAAATAAAACAAAGAAACTCTTCTGCACCCAGAAGAAAACTAGATGTCAGGAAGAAGAGCTCTAGCTTAGGCTTTCCCCTGGTATGCTAGTTTTCCACGCATGCTGTGTGGAATGATCTCAGCACAGGTGTTGGTGCTGCGTTATTCTGTCTGCGAGCTGAATATATCTGGGGGGAGGGGCAGTTGGGAGAATCCGACTTGAACCAGCAGCTGTGGCAAAACCTGTGTAACATTTAAATATGTGTTTGAATTTTATTACTTGACCCCGGATGATCATAATATGACGAGGAACTCTTTTTCTTTTCAGAAGCTTTAAAATAGCACTATAGAGAAAAATGTAACCTATTATGGGGTTTGTTGAATGTCTACCTGCTCTACAACCATTGAAAACCCAGAAATCCCTGTATGTATTTAATGTGGGGAGGGGAGAGAATCGTGGTACAGTATCGCTCAGGGCTGTTAATTGCCTGGAGAAAAATGCCTTGTCCCTTTAATAGAGGGTTAATAGGGCCTCATTTACCTCCATGCTATTAAAAGCTTCAGGGACTCATTTTCACACATAGGCCTCTATTAAAGGGATGGGACATTTCTCTTTTTTCATCATATGTATGTCTGTATATATATTGGTCAAAACATTTTATCAAGTGTATCCAGGATTTTTGTTGAAACCATCTGGCAACCCTAACCTTTGCTCCTATGCCTTTAACAGCAACCTGAGCAGCAAATAAGTTATAATGCTTCTCTCAGTGCCTTGGAAGGCTTCCCTGCCTGATTTTGGTGATCAAGATGCTGTACAAGGCACAAGAGCTGGCCAGGCTGTTTCCCCCAGTCAGTTGGCAACCCTACTTTTGACTCCAATATAGGACAAGGCCAAAACTTGGTTTTCTTCCACCACACTGAATATATTGCAAAAATCCATTCCTAAATACAGTTTGCCTCCAATATAAGTAAGAAAAATATATGATACAAAGGGGAGTTACTGTTTAAATATTTTTACAAGTATAAAGGAAAAAAATAGTACCACGGATTTGACTGAAGGCTAAGTCTGCAGAAATAAGTTTGCATTCATCAGGGATTGAAAAGTGTCCTCAACAAAGAGGGCACCAACCAAGGATGACGTGCTCTCAGACCGAATAATAAGCGTGAGTCAGAGAAAAAACACACAGAGTTTGTCTGCATACGATTCTCCTATGTGCAACACGCACACATACACAAAGACAGCCCACCCCGTTGCAGACCAACACCTTTGCAAGGGAAAGACGAAGTAGAATGCCCTGTGATTTCCTTGCATGAGGGATGCCAGTCTGAGCTTTCCACCCTGAAGGAGGAAAGGGGAGTGGAATTCTAGAAGCTGTGCACTGATGCAACGGCACTGCAGCACTGCAGACTGAAATACAACAGAGGACTATGGGCTTTTAGTGCTTAAGGGAGCACTCTCGCTACTGGACAGGCAGAGGTTTTTAGATGCAGAAAGAATGACATTGCTGCACATCAGACACAGATGGAGCAACAAAAATGAAACACAGGCACTTGCATTAAGCAGCAGCAAATCACAAGCCTTGGAAACGGAATAATCCAATCATACACACACACCCCCCCCTTACAGTATAAAACTGGACTGCAAGGACCTCTTGAGCAAGGAATGATGACTCAACACATTCCTTGAAGCCAATGAACCCCCCTACACTGCCAGATCATTACGATGCAGCTATTCCGGTATGAAGTCAGTCAGTCATCACCTTCACTAGGATGTCCACCCTACTTTGCCGCCTTCTCTGAGCAGCACTGCCCACTGACACTGGAGATTAACATAACCTTGGTGAGAAGTTTACCACTGAATTGGAAGAAATATTCTAATTCCTAAAAAGAAGGATTGTATATAGGGCTGTTAATAGGGGTACCAGCAGACCTTAGGATGCGTTGCACCACCAATTTCATCTTGAATAAGGCTGAAGTCATCACTCAGGAATCAGAACTTTTGCTAATTAGTTGAACAGCTAGTTTTGTATCAGCAAGACTGTAAAGAGACATGTTCCTTTTAGAAACTATTCTGGTTCTGGCCTTTTACTTCAAAAAGATAATAAAAGACTGCGCTTGAGTTGATGTTTTTGTCTTAGTTGCCATCTTGTTCTGGTGTGGGATAGGGCGGGATATAAGCTTACTTAAATAAATAAATAAAAATAAAATAAGAAGGAGAGTTGGTTTTTATACCTCGCTTTTCTCTACCCAAAGGAGTCTCAGAGCAGCTTACAACCACCTTCCCTTCCTCTCCCCACTACAGACACCTTGTGAGGTAGGTGGGGCTGAGAGAGTTCTGAGAGAACTGTGACTGACCCAAGGTCAACCAGCTGGCTTCCTGTGGAGGAGTGGGGAACCAAAGCCAGTTCTCCAGATTAGATTCCATTACTCTTAACCACTATACCACACTGGCTTAACCACTATACCACACTAAAAGGAAATGAGAATCTGGGCAGCAGATAATGAAAAATAGCTTTTTTCCATTAAAACGTAAGCTTTCATTGTCCCTCTCTGTTGATAGTGTTCTGCTTGGATGTTTATATATTTTATTGTTATGGTTAAATATGTATAGATATTGAGTGCTTTTAACATTTGACATGTTTTAATTCCTTGTTGTTTGCCACCTTGAGAACCTATTTGGGTAGAAAGATGGCATATAAATGTTTGAAATAAATTAAATAAACCCAGCCTGTGCTTGGAAATGTTGCTGCTGGAGACATTGCCCCCCTCCCTGCATGCGAAGAACTTTTTGATGGAGATCTTAAACAAAGCACTTGAGGTTTTGGTAATATGTACACATGTGTCAATTAATTTGTCAGTTTAAAGGCAACTGATTAACTAACTGGGAAGTTTTTAATTGTTTGGCAGCCTAAACATGAGGCACCCTGAAGATCACTTCTGTGCAAAGTCTAGTCTAACTATTTCAATAAGGAAAATGGTGGATATATTTTAGCCATCTATGGAGGCATATTTCACCCACCACTTCATTCTTGATGAATTCTCACCTGTGACCTTATAAAGCCAACACAGCAGCTCAATACCCACTGTTGTTGAAAAAGGGACAGAGATTTACCCAAGGCCATGTTGGCAAAAATATAATCAAGACCACTACCCAAGATACTCAACATCTCACAGGGCATGGGGGTGTGCAGATTAATCCAGTGATCAGTTGTCAACATCACACAAACATTCCTGATATGTTATATAATACTTAGTGTAGTATATACTACTGGAGAAAAAAATGTCCTGTCTCTTGCATAAAGGCTTAATATGTACAAAAGGGCTATTGAAGTTTTTCATCCCATAGAACAGGGGTGGCCAAACTGTGGCTTAGGAGCCACATTTGGCTCTTTCACATATATTATGTGGCTCCTGACAGGGCAGCGGGGGAAGCTAAATATGATTAGCAAACAAATATCATTGGAAAAATAAATATCATTATCAATAACTGCTTTTATCCCTTTTGTTATTATTTTTGGCCGTCTCATTTAATAATATAAAGCAAAATTGCATATTTCCCAATAAAAACATGTAATATTTGTTCATGTCTTGCAGCTCTCAAACATCTGATATTTATTCTATGTGGCTCTTATGTTAAGCAAGTTTGGCCACCCCTGCCATAGAACCTCTAGTAAAGGGACAGGATATTTTCCCACAGACCACTTGGCAACTTTCTGTATTACCAATACAACTCTACTCAGATTTACCTGCATCTGATGCGTGCTGTAACATTGTTCCTATTCTTGTTGCTTACACAGATGTAACACCAGTGTATTTAGATTTCCATTTGAAAATTAAAAACCTTTTCAAAATGGAAGCTGAAAATTTCAGAATTCTAATGTGCAAGTAGAATAGAAGGGTGGAAGAGCAACTAAAGCCAGCCATACATGGAGAGCTCAAAGCAATCTTCAAGACTGAGGTTGCGATCACACACACAATTAGCCCCGACACAGGTGTGAATGCCGGTTGGATTAAAGGAGCGCAATCAGACAACAACATCTGGGAAGCACCCTGCAGCTGTCAGCAACCTGTTTTGCTCTGCCGCACAAGCAGATTTAAAAGACACCTCGGAAAGTCTGGTAGCAAACGGGTTGTTCCAGGCCACAGATTGACTTTCCTGTGTCTGATCACTCCAGTACGCTCTCATGGCATCGGGATGGCCTGATCAGGCCATCCCAACTCTGTGCTATTGTTTTTTGCCCTTCTCAGAATGTGCATTATCACACACTCCATAGAGAGCCCTCAGGGCTGAGGTGTGAATCATCAATCCCTTGTTTAAGTGCATTGGAGACAAATGGCAACCCCCCTTCCCCCGATTCACCCGTGGTTGCATCTGAACATGCAGTGGCGGGCTGCACCCACAGCTTCAAAAAACTGTGTGATTGTACAACTGCAGGTCAACTTCCATCAGAGAAAATAGCCTCCCCCCCCCCCGCTTTATCTCACGCATGTGACCGCAACCAAAGAAATCCAAAATTCTTTCAGAGGAAACATTAGTTAATCTTACACTATGGCTGCCAATTCTGCATTGAGAAATCTCTGGAGATTTGATGTTGAAGTCTTGAAAGAGTAGAGGCTGGGGAGGAGAGGAACCTCAGCAGGGTATAATGCCATAGAGTCCAAAGCAGCCATTTCTCCCAGGGGAACTGATCTGTGTAGTCTGGAGATCACCTGTAATTCTGGTAGATTGGCAACCCTTCTGTGCACTGACACTGCTTCTGTCAGCAACCTTTTTTTGGCAGAACTACACAAACAGCTCTCAAACCAACATTAAGTTCTCATCTCCATTAAAACTAGCTGAAAATTGCAGAGTGTCATCATTTGCACCCATGATATAAAATAACCACATGATATACAGTAACAAAAAAATGCTTTGTGTTGAAATTATGGCTGAAAACAGAGAATGTAATTGGCTTTTTGATTCTTGAAAAGTAGCAGAAAAATCTGACTAATGCATTTCAGTCAGCAAACTGGTATATCCGTTACATATTTTCATGTTTTCTGTGTGGTGGTGGAATTCTGTACTGTTCAGTTGTCACATAGTAAAAAGACACAGGGAAGCAGCTCCCTTGCTGTTTAGGTATGATATAAGCATGTACCTATAGAGCCTTTCATGAGTTGGGTCATCTCTAAATTTGCCAGGTCCCCTTGCCGTGCTGGCAGGGGGATTTGGGGGGCATTCTGGGACATCCCTGATACAATGATGTCACCTGGAAGTGATGTCATTGTGTTGGCAGCAACACACAATGCTCTGGTTTGAGGGCAAAACTCTATGGTTTTAGGCCAAATTTACCATAGAGTTTTGCCTTCAAACCAGAGCATCCCATGCAATGTCCCCAACATGATGACATCAGTTCTGGGGTGACATCATTGCATTGGGGATGTCACACAGAAACATGGCTGTTGGGGGGCAGGGTTTCCTGCTGGCTGGTGGTGGTGGGCTGAAGCCCTGAAAACTGGGGGTACCCTTGCTGGTACCTGGAGACTGGCAACCCTATTTGAAAGTGAACTTTTCATTGGCTCAGTTCAGATCCACAACGATGGTTAGCTTATGAAAACAGGATTTGGCTTTCAGATGACCACTCAGATCCTGGTTTTCCTTAATAAATGGTGGTTTCACCACCTTTGCTCTGGCCAGGCATCTCTACATTCAGGCATGAGAAAAAACAGTGGTAAGAAACCAGCCAGGGTTAAGTCAGCATATCTTCATTCATACACTGCACAAAACCATAATTAAGGCTAACTTTGGTTTAGTTATCAAACTTCAAACTATGGTTTCAGATCCTGGTTTGAGGGACCCTAATTAACCAACAGAGTGGCCTGCATCCAGTTAGGCACAGTAATCAAAGTTTAATTAAATCATGGTCTCATGTTCAGTGTTCCCTCTAAGCTGAGTTAATGTGAGCTAGCTCACAGTTTTTAGCCTCCGGCTCACACATTTTTCTCTCAGCTCAGGAAGGATGGCTCCAGAGCAAACTAATTTATGCAGTAACCAAATGTGCTCACTCACAACTTTAATGCCAGGAGCTCACAAAGAATTTTTGCTCACAAGACCCCACAGCTTAAAGGGAATATTGCTCATGTTATGTTTGAACTGAGCTACAGTAGTTTTGAAGGATACTGCAAAACACTCATGGCAAAATCTACCAGAAATGAAGCAGAGAGGTATAATGGAATTTTTGTGCATCTTCTGCCCCTTCTGAAGTGATCTGCTCAGGACAACATCCTACTGAGTTGTACCAAGACTGTACCACAAAAGTACGCTAGTGCACTTGGTGACTGTTCTACAGCTTTGGAATTCCCTTCCTCTACAGTCTCATCAAAGTTCAAGCCTTAACATTTTCCGGAAGTGCTTTAAACAGTTGTTTGGGGTGGTTTTTAATGGCTGACTTCTATACAGTATTATAACATTCTAAATGGCTATTTTATTTTTTAGATAGAATTATTTTAAACCTGCACAAAGCCCTCTGGAAGGGGGTTCATTAAAACTGAACTTAAAAAGTTTTAGTAAAAATGTCAAAATACTATAGACAGAATTAATTATCATAATTTACATAAACAGTTAAAATTCATCGGTTCAGGCTTTGTAAAAATATATGTTCTGGGTCAGAAACAGAAAAGGAAATAAAGAGCTATTATTTATTTATTTGTATATTTCAAAGATTTATATCTTTCAACCAGAAGGTTTTTGAATGAGCAATCCTAAACCAGTCTACTCAGAAGTAAGCCCCAGTTTATTTAACCTCCCAGGAAAGTGTTTTTAGGATTGCAGTCTGAGATAGTTAGTATTGTTGCCTTCAGTGTTCCCTCTCAGCTGAGTTAGTGTGAGCTTGCTCACAGTATTTTAGCCTCTAGCTCACACATTCTTGTCTTAGCTCAGGAAGGATGGCTCCAGAGCCTACTAATTTATGCAGTAACCAAATCACCTGCTCACAACTTTAATGTCAGTAGCTTACAAAGTAGAATTTTTGCTCACAAGACTCCACAGCTTAGAAGAAGAAGAAGAAGAAGAAGAAGAGATTGGATTTATACCCCACCCTTCACTACCCCAAGGCGTCTCAGAGCGGCTTACAAACTCCTTTCCCATCCCCTCCCCACAACAGACACCCTGTGAGGTAGGTGGGGCTGAGAGAGCTCTGACAGAAACTGCTCTTTTTCAAGAACAGCTGTGCCAGAGCTATGGCTTGCCCAAGGTCATCCAGCAGGTGCTAGTGGAGGAGTGGGGAATCAAACCCAGTTCTCCCAGATTAGAGTCCGCGCACTTAACCACTACACCAAACTGGGAGCATTGGTTGCCTTCATTGCTAATGGGAGAATGCAGCACCAGTATAGCATAACGGAGGGTTCAGTAACAAGCCCAAAGCCCAGTTGTCTGATCTTGACCCAAGGACCCTTATTTTGAAAAAAAAAGCTTCCTTCTCTCACAAGAGCCAAGAAAGAAGCTGTTTTCATATGAGAGGCTTCAGTCACCAATGCTTCAGATGTGAGCCCCTGGCTCACTTCTGCAAAAATAGAGGCAGAGGCATAAGACTCTTTAACTCCTGCTTACCTTGTGTGACCAGCAGGTGAGGCTTTGGCAGAGCCATCCCTTTATTACATACTGCAGTTTCTAACTCTCATTCCCTTGTGTCTTGATTCATGCACAGGAAATCAATTAAAATTTTAGATTACAATTAAATTTGGCTCTTTGAGTGGCAAATAGAATACCAGCTCATCTCCTTAACTGCATCATAGTTCTGCCACCCAAATGGTGACTTGGCAATAGGAACAAGAAGTTAGTTGTATACTGCCCTTCTCGCTACACTGTCTCTCTCTCTCTCATCACTGAAAACAGATGTCTTGGTCTGAATCCCCAGCAAACTTGCTAAATGTTACTAAATAATTCTCTCTCCCCCTGCCCCAAATACCAAATGGTACTAACTTCCTGGGCATCTAGGAAGAGGGAGAGAGAGAGAGAGAGAGACAGAGACAGAGACAGAGACAGAATCCTGACAAGTAGGAGAAGGTTGCATACAAAGAATGCCACATCTGGCTAAACGTTTGCAGTTCTGTTGACTAGAAAAAACTGGAAACCAATAAAAAGAGATAGAGGATGGCAAGTCATGTGGAAAAAGGCTTAAAGGAACTGGGAAGGTGAAGTTTTAGTTTAGCCAACATAAAATGACAGAAAGAAGGACATATGCTGGCAATTTGTGGATATTTAAAAGAATGTCAGAACAAAAGAAAAAAAATATTGCCCTTTCCACAGACAGAGTTCATAAAGGTTTAAGCTAAGAGTTAAGATTTTTTTTTATTATTAGGGCCTATTGAGCAACGGTTTAAGCTATTTATAGAGAACTTACAGGGAATCTGCATGTCAACTATAGCTTAAGGGAGCAATCCTAAACAGGACTGCTAAGTCCCATGATATTCAGCGGGGCCTTTACTCCCAGGAACATCTCCTTAGGATTGCAGCCTAAATTTGCATCCATTGTTGGGTACTGAGCTATCATTGCAGTATAGCTGTAATTAAGAACTGGATTTGATGACACAGGAAAATCCAGTTGCAAATTATCACTGTAGCAGGATAACAGTGAAATGTAAAATTTCAAAATGGAGAGAAATATTTTAAAAAGCTTTAAAAGAAGTCACTGTCTTTGCACTAGCACTTCACAGAACAGAAGCTCCACTCAAATAGCTGTGTTTTGAAGCCCACTGCTCATATCTAATTATACGAGTGCATGCAGGTCATGTGACAGAGAATACTCTCCCCCCCTTGTGGATAAATGGGTCCACCACTTTAAATTTTCCCAGCCGCTTACCCAGCTGCTTTATCCTTATCCCAGTCACCCTGTTTGTAGCACTAGCCAATATGGTAACACCATCATTATTTGTTGCAGCACATAGGAAAATAGAATATGAGATTTTGACTTCTTCTTTTCTATTTCTTTTTTGCCCTGTTCCATTTTAGTTATACAGAGGATTTTGTGAACATGATATATTAAACAAACTGAAGATATCTGCATGCATTTGCATACATTTTCCCCAGATTTGCATAATATATTGTTACTATGATTCTGTTCCTCCCCCCCCCCCCCCCCAATGTTGCTTGATTCACGCAGTGTGAATTGTTGATAAGGGAAGGAAGAGAATGGATGGCAGGGTGATGCTTTTAGAACATTTTTTTCTACAACCAGTGCTTTCAGTTTGTTGATCCTAACATTTCATCCGCACACTTTCAACGTAAAAGTAGATTCAAGACATTTTCTAATGCATAACAAAGTGAAGTCAAAATCAAAATGACAGTACAAAAGCCAACAATCCAACAAACCAATATTAAATTCAACAACAGAAGACTCAACTACCTTGACCAAAAAAGGATTAATCATCAAAAAAGATCTGACATATGTCAGCAAGACAGCCACATGTTAAATATGTATGTCACTGTAGTTAATCTAAGGAAGATTTTAACAAGCTACTCACCTGTACAAGCTAACCACCTCTACCAGTTACCTTTGATGATAACTGACACAGTCTGTGCTTGCAATATGGAACAGTATTGTCTAATCGGATGGACAGTGGTTCTCCAGGACCACATACAGAGAAAGCTTCTTTCCAATGCGTGATACTTGAGTTCCTTACACTGGAGATGCCAGGTACTGAACCAGCACCTTCTGCATAGAATATACATAGGCCAAGGACAGACTGTTGTTCTGCCGGGCTACTGGAGCGCGGCAGAACAAGCCAGGGTGAACTGCCCAGCAGCATGGCGTTCAGACGCCGCCGCAAGGAAGCCGCCTGCAGCATCCACACTGTGGGCGGCTTCTGGTGGCAGAGCGCCTCATGACTCCGCCCACCCACGCACGTTCACACCCGCCGGAAGCGGGTGGAACGCATGCACAGCCGCCAGGACACCACTTGGAAGTGGTGCCCGGCTGCTGTGGGAGGAGTGCGCCACTGGACGAGGTAAGTCCGGGGCGCCTCCGTGGGGCAGAAGCGGCAGTCTGGACACCTGCTCTGCCTCCACTTTTAAAGCTGAGGCAGAGTGGGCCAGACTGCCAGTCTGTCCTCAGCCATACTCTACCATTTAGCCATACCCCCCCCCCCCAATACTTGTCCCTAATACATTCTTGGTGTTGTACCTGCAGGTCAATACTTGCATATGTTTAGGCAGCTAATATTTTTCTTGGGTTAAGTGGAATCATACAGCTGGAAAGGGTCTTCTAGGCCATGCTTACTGGGCATTCAACTTGGAAATGTGTAGTGCAGAGATAAATGATTTGGGGATTAAATCTCTGCTCTACTATACAGGCAATGTAGGGCCAGCTATGATAAAAAGATAAAAAGGGGTGGGACAGGAAACCATTCTGAGTGCGCCATTCTGAGTTCCAAGCAATGTTTACAAAATATATTTTGAAGACATTGAGAGTAAGATCAAGATGGGTAGCTGTGTTAGTCTGTAGCAGTAGAAGAGAGCAAGACTCCAGTAGTACCTGAAAGACTAACAAAATTTGTGGCAGGGTTTGGGTGGTATCTGAAAAAAATGAACAGTGACCCTCAAAAGCTCATATCCTGCCACAAATTTTGTTAGTCTTTGGCTGTGTTCAGACTGGCACTTCAATCCACTGTTGCCCTGCCTCTAATTGAGCCAGATTATTTTGTGATAGAGAATCCTGATCAGACTCACCCCTTTTAGCGCGCTTCAAAGCGCTTTTATGTGGTCAGATGGCAGCAGGCAAGGAGTCAGCCCATGAGCCATTTTTTTAAAAAAAGATTGTCCTTGGAACATGCCCACAAACACTGATCAGCCTGCTGGGATATGTAGTTCATGGGGCTGTCTGCCATTTTTTAAAAAGTTTGCCTTCTGAGCATGCACACAAGTGCTTACTGAGACTGCTAGGATATGGAGTTCACTGCTGTCCTTCAGCTAATCTTTTCAATTTATCCCTTCCCCAAAGGACAGAAAAAGGGCTGTCTTCTTTTGAGAGTTTTTAAAAAGAAAACAAAGTTTTGAGCAGACCCTGGGGTGTGTGTGTGTGTGTGTGAGAGAGAGAGAGGTACATATATGCAGTCATGTACTCCTTGCTAACTAGTAAAACAAAATGGCATCTGGAAAACAAGAGACCAGTCAGACCTGTCTGATGGCCTAGGTGCACAACAGAGCGACCAGACAGCAGGAAATCCATTTTGGAACCAGCTCAGATCAACAAGACTGATATTAAAGAAACATGCAGCAAAGGGGGAAGGGATGGAACTCAGACGACTGCGGGACAACAGACAGATGTTGCTGTCTGATTGTGCACTTTAAATCCGTAAGGGAACAGCAACAGCAACGGATGAAACTGCCCGTCTGGACACAGACTTTAAGACGCTTCTGGACTCTTGCTCTTTTCTGCTGTGGAAGTAACTTTTGGGTAAACATGCATTGGGTCACCCTGCACAAATAAAGGTTACCAGTTTGTATTCAGTTCTGATTTCTGATTCAAGTTGCGGGTAATGACTTATCAAACGCTAAATTACCTGAGCCTAGCTGATATTATAGGACATCTCTTGTAGCAACATTCTTATCTATCACAATTGGCAGATGAGGCAATGGGTCTGAGTTCTACTTGTCTGAATGATGAAAAATACAACCCTAAGCATTCTTTTCTGGATACGAGTTTTGCTGAAACCAATGAAACTCACTTTCAAGTAACCAGCTTTAAAATTCAGGGAAAGGTCTATAAGAGCATTTGAAGTTGTGCCCTGACCATATTCATCCTTCTTCCAGGCAACATTATCCCATAGCTTTAGAAGGCAAGCTTTTTTGGTTCACCAAGAGGGGCTAATGATGTGATCATTGCTTGAAAGGTTAATGATGCTATTTTATTAGACAGTTAAGTTTTTAGGATGATTTCATTTTGCTGTATTTCAAAGAATGGCAGTATATTTTTTATTGATTGTTCTTAAACTTTGGAACATCTGCTGATCAGAAAGGTTGACTACGAAATAACTATCAGAATGAACTTATTTATTTTAGGAATTTTTTTTTTTTACCTTGCCTTTTTGTTAGATGGCTTACAGAATAAAGACAATGGATTGGATCCAGAGGTTACATTCCACTAACAGCAGAACTTTACTCTAAAGCAAGGAAATGTCTACTAGCACAAGGAAACTTCCACTGGCATATCACTGGAACACACCTGTTCTGCCAGGACAAGCTTGCTCTTATTGGAGAAAGGCTCCACTGTTAGCCGAACAGAACTTTTGCATCCAGCCCAGTAAAAATAATCAAATAGAACAATAAAACAGATTCAGCAATAAAACCACAATAAATAATTTAAAAGATGCTGTCATTTCCCTCAGATTTCATTTTAAAACAATAGGAAAAGAGGACGGACTGACACCATTATAGAAAAAGCTGATCTCAATTGTTGGGCAGCAGGGCTGGTGTCAGGTACAAGCATTGTTGTGCCGTTGGTGAGGCCCAGTGGCCATGGAAAGGCCCACCCCTGTGCAACAGTGTGACTGCAGCCTGTCCTCAAAATTTTGGTGATGACAGTCATATCCTTGGGTCCCTGGAAGAACTGAGCCTGCACACACCTCTCACATTTACTGGGAAGTAAATCCTCTTGAGTTCTTATTAATTATGTTCAGGATCATGGTCTTATCTGAGCTTAAAAACTGGTTTGAACCATTGGCTTAAATATAGTTGTGGAACTTATTGATAAAATTGAAATATTCCCACACATGGATCACAGATACTCATTACAAACATGCATATGGTATTCAGCACAGAAGAATTACCTGCTTCCCAAAAGTAGTAATACTTAAGTGCTTCCCCCCATTCTCGGCTTAATTCTTACATGACATCTTGGGCTGGGGACCAACAGAAATGAGTCAACAGGAAGTGGGGGGAAGGTAGAGATGACAGAAGTAGAATATGTGCAAGTTCATTTACATATACTTTAGTATAGCAGAGGATGAAAACTAAGGAGTTATGCTAAAACCATCACAGAAAAGGTGGGGGTTGGCAATAGGGCTGCCTGCTCTGGGCTGGCAAATACCTGGAGATTTTGGGGGTGGAGTCTGAGGAAGGCGGAGTTTGGGGAAGGGGAGGGACTTTAATAGGATATAATGCTGTGGAGTCCCAAAGTGGCCATTTTTTCCAGGTGAATTGGTCTCTGTCACCTGAAGAGAGGGTTGCCAGATCCCCCTGGGGGTCGGGGGGCTGCCCACTTTTGGGACCCCTGATCCACCAGCCCAGATCTGGCCAGCAGGGGGAACCCTGCCCCCAAAAAACCTGGATCGGGCCAATGTGCCCGGCACGATGATGTCACCCAGAGGTGATATCATTGGACTGGGCCTGTTGCTGGAGGGACGCTCTAGCATTTGGCCTGAAAACTTTAATACATGGACAATCTTACTCCTGAGTGCCTGTTTATTCCTAACCCATTATATTCCATTAGCAGAATTGTTTACAATATAAGAGATAGGCATTTTTAGTTGCTGTTTCCCAACTGCATTAGAAATAATTTTGTTTTATAACATTATTGGGGTAACATATCCTTCTTCTAGGGTTGCCAGCAGCCTGGGCGGGCTCTTCCCCACCATTGGCCAGCTGGCCAGCAGGGGGAAACCCTCCCTGTAAATGCCCCCAAACACGGCACAATGTCACCCAGAAGTGACATCATCACACCAATGCTCCTTCTAAGTTGCAAAGTCTTGTGAGCAAATATTCTACTTTGTGAGCTACTGGCATTAAAGTTGTGAGCAAGCAATTTGGCTACTGCATAAATCAGTTTGCTCTGGAGCTTTCCTTCCTGAGCTAAGACAAAAATGTGTGAGCTGGAGGCTAAAAAACTGCTCACACTAACTCAACTTTGAGGGAACACTGCATCATGCTGACAATGTCGTGTGGCAATGCTCAAGTTTTGGGGCAAAACTCTGTGAAAATTGGGCTCAAACCATAGAGTTTTGCCTCCAAACTAGAGCGTTGCTTTCGATGTCAGTGGCATGATGATGTCCCTTCTGGGTGAAAAGTGCACACAACAGAAGCTCCCAGAAAGGCGCGGTCAGGGGTCCTTTCGTAAAAAAAGAGGTGCAGGAGCTCATTAGCATAACTTATTTGCATATGCCACACCCCCTGATGTCACCGGAAGTGTCAGAAGGCCACACACCCCTGACATCACTGGAAGTGTGTTAGAAGAAAGGAAGGAAGGAAGGGGGGGGGGAGGAATGAAAGGAACAGGAAGGAAGGTAGGTAGGTGGGGGAGAGAGAGAAGAAAGAAAGAAAGAAAAAGAAAGGAAGGAAGGAAGGAAGGAAGTAAGTAGGTGGGGACAGAGAGAGAGAAGAAAAGGAATGAAGGAAGGAAGGAACAGGAAGGTAGGTAGGTAGGTGGGGGGAGATAGATAGATAGATAGATAGATAGATAGATAGATAGAAAGAAAGAAAGACTCCAGTCTTGTTTTAAAAGTTTCTTGATAATCAGCACTCTTTCCTTCTCTACCAAGGAGGCCAGAGACCTCAGAGGAGCCAGTTGTGAAATTCTGAAATCTAGTTTTATTCCACCAAGACCCAGCAGCGCTTATGAGCCACCAATCGAGTAAGCACTGGAAGGTTCTGAGCATAGAACTATGTGTAGCTCTGGCATAGGTTGGCTGCCCAGAAACAGCACGACTGAAGTGAGCCTGGAACCCGGGTATGATGCCATAGAGTCCAGCATCCAAAGCAGCCATTTTCTACAGGGGAGTTGATCTATATAACCTGGAGACCAGTTGCAATGTCAGAATATCTCCAGCCGCCACCTGGAGACTGGCAACCTGAACTACTCCTGGCCCACCACGTTTTAAAGCACAGGATGAAAAGGCAGACGTAGAAACCGAAGCCAAGAATGAATAACTTTCAGAATGCTTCTGTTTGCAAGAAGCAGAAAATGTATATCCCACTAACCAATCCTAGACCGCAGCAGCGTTTTCTCTCACAAAAGCTCCTCCCCTGCCACAATTTTTGTTAGTCTTTAAGGTGCTGCTGGGCTCTGGCTCTTTTCTACTAACCAACCCAATAAGGTTTTTTTGTACAGAACTCTGAAAAGCTTCACTCACCAGCCCCATTTCTGTCCATCTGTAACTTGAATTGACTGGTTTTTACATTGGAGTCGCCCTACATTTTCTTTCCATTCCTTAGTAAGCCCCGTTCACACTACAAACTGAGATGTAAAAGTTTCCTGGAGTGCCACATTGCCCTTGAATCCATTCACCTGTGAAAACGGCCACCACCATATTTTTAATGCTGTTTTGCCGTGTTAATTATCAGATAACCTCCCAGAGCGAGCAATGAAGGGACATGCTTTGTACATGCCCAGAGGCCCCCTGTTCTTTCCTATTCCCCACCTCCTGAGCAATGCTCCCTCTAAGCTGGGGAGTCTTGTGAGCAAACTTTCTACTTTGTGAGCTCCTGGCGTTAAAGTGGTGAGCCGGCGATTTGGCTCCTGCAGAAAGCAGTTTGCTCTGGAGCCTTCCTTCTTGAGCGAAGACAAAAGTGTGTGAGCCGGAGGCTAAAAAACTGTGAGCTGGCTCACGCTCACCCAGCTGAGAGGGAACACTGCTCCTGCGACAACCATAAAAACCAGGGCTCTTCTTGTAGAAAAAGCCCAGCAGGAACTCATTAGCATATTAGGTCACACCCCTGACAGCACAGCTCATTAACATATTAGGACACACCCAGTGTTCCCAGAAGTGTGGTCATCCAGCCACATCCACCTTTTGCTTCTTATTCTGTTTACCTTGTTGTCAAAATAGTTTTGACAAAACCAATAAAAACATTATTTTCTGTCCCATCTATACAAAACCTTGCCTGAACCAATATCTTATGTCCAACAATTATTCCCACACTGGATTGGAATCAATTCCTAAGGGTTAGGTTCCCACAGAAATCAGGTTGCCTTCCTGCAGAACTAGTACGCTGAATATGATTTTTTAGGGTTGCCAACCTACAGGTGGGGTCTGGAGATCTGGTGGGATTACAACTGGAGATCTCCTGGAATTACAACTGAAGTACAACAGGTGGGGTCTGGAGATCTGGTGGAATTACAACTGGAGATCTCCTGGAATTACAACTGAATCAATTCCTAAGGGTTAGGTTCCCATGGAAATCAGGTTGCCTTCCTGCAGAACTAGTACACTGAATATGATTTTTTAGGGTTGCCAACCTACAGGTGGGGTCTGGAGATCTCCTGGAATTACAACTGAGCTCCAAACTACAGGTCAATGGCTGCTTTGGAAAGTAGAGTCCATGGCATTATGCCTTGCTTAGGTCCCTCCTTCCCCTAAACTGCACCCTCCACTCCCAAATCTCCAGGGATTTCCTCAACCTGGAGTTGGCAACCCTAGTTCACTGGCAGAACAACGCTAGGAGCCAGTTTGGTGTAGTGGTTAAGTGCGTGGTTTCTATTCTGGTTTCTATTCAACACACACAACAATGAAGCTACTTTTTCAGATGTTTTCTCTTACATGGCAGTAAGCACCAAACCACTTTAATACAGACTTTAAACACACATATATTTGCAAGCCATTCCCAACAAGACACTACTGAACTCAGGCTTCAAAGTTACTTTTCTTAAGCAGAAGATGCCATGAGAAAACTAAAGAGATCCTCAAAAATTAAAGATATTGTCAAAACCAGCATTTCCTGGGCTCTCTGCTTTTTTACATCCACCCCCCTTTTCAATTTTTTTTAAAGGGGGGGGGCAGAGAGAGAAAGACAGAAAGAAAGACAGAAAGAAAGGTGGGGGGGGCAGAGAGAGAAAGACAGAAAGAAAGACAGAAAGAAAGTGGGGGGGGCAGAGAGAGAGAGAGGGAGAGAGAGAGGGAAAAGAGAACAGAGAACTTACTGGTGCAGGGAAAGCCACGCGACGTCGTCGGCAAGCCAAATGCAGAAAGCCTAGCCCCTGTGCTTAATCTTTGGGCGGGGCTTTCTCCTGCTGGCTTTTTTTGTTCTTAAAGGGAAAGCACCCGGTGGAGCCTACTCCTGCTGGCTCTCTGCAGGAACTTTCCCTTCAAGTATAAAAAGCTCAGGTCGGGCAGGGAGGGGGCGGGGCAGGCTCGGAGGCCAGCCGGAACGGCGTTCCTGCTGAAATCGAGCCCTGATAAAAACACTTTTCCGGGGAATGAGCCCCATAGAACAGACTGGAGTTAGATTCTGAGGAGACCCACCTGAGCCTGTCCATCTTTGCCTTCCAGGAGAAGGCTGCTGGAGTGACCTGGTTTGAAGCGCCCCACCTTCCCGGGCCGTGCGTGGGACCACCTCCGTCCCTCTGTTGCTCCCGCCCGCGCATGGCAAGCCCCGGGGGCTGGCGGGCAGGTGCTGCTGCGGCGGCGGCGCCTCTTTCTTGCTCACGAGTAGACATGCCCACGCCTTCCTCCTTGGGCGATCAGGCCGGGGACATTGAGTGGAGGGGGTGGTGGAGGGGGGGGGGTTTCTTTGCGCGGGGTGGGTGGGTGGGTGGTGGGAAACTTGCAATTCCGGCTTCAGGAGCCTTGAGCCGCTTCTCTGGGGCGCCTGCAGCCGGCTGTTAACCACTAAGCGGCCCCCCCACGCGTGGGGTGAGCGGTCCCGCTCCAGGTGATCCGCGGAGCAATTGAATACCACCAAGGCCGGGCTGGAGCGGCCGGAGAAAGGGCTGAAGTCAGCGAAGCGCTCCTCCAGCAGGCTGTCGCCGGGGTTCAGGTGGTGGTGGTGGTGGCTGCACAAGTCGAAGTCGTGGAGGTCCAGCGAGCTCTTGACATTGAGCGGGGGTGGGTTGGAGGGTTTTTCTTTCCCCGGCCGGTGGCCTGCCGCCAGCTCGGGGACATTGAGTGGGGGGGGGAGGGAGAGAGTTTCTTTGCGCGGGGGGGGAGGGTTTTTTCCCCGGCCGGCAGCCTGCCGCCGGCTTGGGGACATTGAGTGGGGGGGGTCTGATCCAGCCGCGGCCATGCTGGGGGGCGGGGCTTTGTAATGTGCCTGCCCCCCAGCATCTTCACTGGCGGAGCGGTGCTCCGCCTGGCTCCGGCCCCAACGGAGCCCTGGGCGCGGTAATCCCCCTGCCAGCAGAAAGGTAGGACCTGGCAACCCTACCTTCTTCATACACATACATGAGCAATAGCTAGTTTGGGCAGTTTTGGCTCTTATTTCATTTGGCCTACTGGCTATGTATGCTTAGGCCTCTTTAGTGAAATGTGTGTGAATGGAATCTAAGGTAAGCATCTTCAGTAAAGCCACAAACCAGACAGCTCACATTCACCTGGTCACTGGACATCTCTTTGGCTGTATGTCCCATGCAAGGCTAGTCTTCTGCTACTCCACTTTTTTATTGGCTCTCACTTTGCATCAATTAAAAAGAGTAGTCCAATGGCTTCAGGCACTAACTACCAACTTTCTAAAACTACATTTCAATCTCCTGCTCTTCCAAAGCCTTGATGGATTATTCAGGGCCTGGTGCTTATCATTCGTACTTCACTTCCCTCCCTGTACAATCAGGATAATTTTTTCCTATATTATGTAGTTTGGGGATGGGACTAGAGGAGATTAATTAGACAGCATTTCAGACTTCAGAGGTTTCCAAAGAACCTCAGTTATGGAAGGGTGGAGTCCAGGTAAAGAATCATTCCTACATGTGTGTGTATAGTGTCATCAAGTCAGAGTTGACGCCCAGTGATCTCATAGGGTTTTCAAGGCAAGTAATTAAGCAGAGGTGGTTTGTCATTGCCTTCCACTGCAAAGTATTCCTTGGTGGTTTCCCATCCAAGTACCAACCCTGCTTATCTTCTAAGATTGGGCTATACTATACCATTCTACACCCCCCCATTTCTACATAAATTCATGCATAACCATGTTTCAAATACTTAATTTTTGAAAAAGTACTGTAGCAAGGCCCTTCCATTACTAACATCACATTATTTTATCAAATGTTCCCTACAGTCCATTTACTGGTGCATTATGAAATTGTTATCATCAATAATTAAAAGCTCGCTGTTGAAAACAAATGAACAGATCAAAAAGTTGAGGTTAGATCCATGTGTGTTAATCTCCCTTTCATACTATGCTCAGTCATGCACCATGTGGGTGTTTTGTACAGTTTTCCTTTGGGGAAATGTTATATATGGTCACATAACATAGAATTCATCATAAAAATAAAATACCTGCATCTCCATGCTAACTGTGTTTGCGTGTGTCTTGCTAATGGATTAGACATTCATTTAACAATGGCAATACTTAATAGTTTTATGGCATTTTTTGAATGGGCAAAGCACTTTTATAATCTCACACAATCTTATTCATCCTCACAGCAATCTCTTTGAGCAGGCCAATTTAATTATATTTCCATAATGAAAAGATAAGGAGTTGTATAAAGGCAAACTGGAACCTGAGCCTTCCAGCCCCAAATCACGTTATAGCAAACTGCTGGATTGCTTGTCCTCTGTACCTCTCTTTCCTGACACTGTACAGATACATCTTTTCCCCTCTTGAAAACAGAATGCAGGACAAGCTCTAATGATCTCTTCTTGTCTTTTGATAGACACACAGCAATCTTTGTTATGGAGAATATATTATTGGAGGTTTCAGGTTATAAATCCATGTATCACTGATTTAAAAACCAATACATGTGATATCTAATATGTTCTTGATAACAGTCTCCATATGCTCCAACTAGAAGTAGCATAAAACTTGCAGTTTTTCCTAGATAGGTTCACTTTTTGTGGCTCTCAGAGTCTTAACAAATAAGTGGCTGCCTTTTTGGCTACCTCGGGTGATTTGTCTTGCTGCTTCTCTCTCTAAACCACATCACCAGCAATAAAAAGCAATACTGGGGGGCAGATAAGTGGATGCACATGAGGTTGGAGGTAGTATTTTGGGATGCTGGAGAATATGGAAATGAAAAAGCATACCTCTAGTATGATCTCCAGATGTGGACCAGGAGGGGGACTACCTCTTGTCCTTACCTCCACTTGCTTCTACTCAATAAACATGCCTAGAAAAAGCAAGTTCAGAGGTATGTGTTGCCATACTTCGGAGCAATGCTCCCTCTAAGCTGTGGAGTCTTGTGAGCAAAAATTCTGCTTTGTGAGCTACTGGCATTAAAGTTGTGAGCGAGAAATTTGGCTACAGCATAAATTACTTTGCTCTGGAGCCATCCTTCCTGAGCTAAGACAGAAATGTGTGAACTGGAGGCTAAAAAACTGTGAGCTAGCTCACACTAAATCAGCTTAGAGGGAACACTGCTTTGGAGTATGCGAGGAATAGGCGTTCACTCGCACAAAATATCAATTCAGATGCCACATGAAACCATGGTTTAATTAAATTAACTGCAGTTAGATGTGTTCATTCAGATGTGGGCTACTTAACTAACTACAGTTAGTTGGGGTATGGCAAACTAGGATATGAAACCATGGTTTGAAGTTGGTTTATTAACCACAGTTAGTTTTATTTGTATGTGACACACATACATATACAAATGCAGACATCCTGGCTTGTTTCCTGGCACTGCCCTTGCTGCAGTGCAGGTCAGGATGCCAGACGGGTCTCTATGGGGGAGGTGGGAGAACAACAAAGGTAAGAAAACCATTAGTTGTCAAGTCAAATCAGGATAGGCATGACCAGCTGGGAGCAACAACCTGATTTCATATTGTAACCATAGTTTAAATAAACCGTTTTTTGAGTTACATCTGAACCAAGCCAAAAAGTTAGTATATCTTGCAAATGTCTGTTGATTCTACCTTTGAATGCATTGTCTGTCCTATAGATTTTAATAGTTGCAGAACTGTCCTTAGATAAATAATCAATTTAGCTTATTTTGAATTGAAGCCTTAATGCAGCTCCTGTATCCAGTTTCATACAATGCAATTTTGTACAGTATAAGCATAGTACCGGGGGGGGGGGGGGGAGAAAATGGGTCTGCATGCTGGACAGGAACTACTGGCTTCTACAAGAGATGGTAAGGGGCTTGCAGTCAGAAGCATCACTGGCAACATGACCACTCCCCAAATAGTGATAACCGAACTAACAAAGGTGGGGAATCCCTCATCAACAATATTATGCTTTTGGGGGGGGGGGGGGGGTTGTCCATACAAGTCACTGGATATCACTCGCAAACAACTGAAAATTATTTAAAATACCAAAATATTTTGCAGGCTGTCAAGCGCTGTAGAAGGAGCGTACAAAAATGGATGGCTAGACTCCAGGTGGCTTAAACACATCTGCTTGCTCAACTCAAAAGTGCAACTTAATCTGTGATGTTCTTTATGAGAAAGAGGATAAATTTCAGAAAATATCATAATGCCATTTTAGAAGCACACATAATACCTTTCCACAGAGGCTATAGAACTGTAAAAACAACAACAGTGATAAGGAATGCATATCACTGGGCTTCTCTATAACCCGAGATCTATGTTTGGAATTCTAACCCTAAAGTACTCACCTCTTTCCTACCAAATTGCCTTATAGGGTCTATTTTTTAATCTTCTCTCATTTTTCACTAGAATGGGAGTTCTGTGATGATTAGTTCTGTCAATTAGGAACTATTTCCCATCCTGTCCATCAGAAGTATTAGGGCAGAAAAATAGAATCACAAATAAACATAGGCCTGGATAGAACCATTGTGTTTCTATAGATGGAAGGATTTCTGCCCATAGAGCATGACTTTCTTACTTCCCCCTTCCATTGCAGCCTAAAATGCCCCCAAATGTTCCCAAGGGGCCTCTGCCCCCCAAGATCAATACTGGTGGGGGTATGAATGCCAGCTCCTAGTTAGGTAATTCCTGAAGATTTGGGAGTAGAGCCTAGGGAGGGTGGAGTTTAGGAAGGGGAAGGGACCTCAGTAGTGACCTCAGAAGGGTACAATGCCATAGAACATGGCCTCCAGAGCAGCCATTTCCTGCAGGTGCACCGATTACAATAAATTGTAATTCCAGGAAGTCTCCAGGTCTCACCTGGAAGTTAGCAACATATTTGGAGGCAGTTTTGGGCTGTATTGGGAGGGGATTGCAAGAAAGTTGCACCCTGTGAGCAGAAATTATTCAGTCCACAAAAATTCCCCATTGGACCCACGCTGCAGCAACAAGAATAAACAGCTGTACCCCTCGCATTACTAAGTTTATAGCATGCACCACCAATCAAGGCCAACCCTACTACCAACGTCCCAAATCACACTTCTTTGCTACTGGGCTCACCCAGCAGTCAGATCTGATAAAGAATGAGAAGAGTTCAGATTTCAAAATTTAATTTTGTTTTGATTTGATGCCACGAGGTAGGAAGTAAGTTTTCTCCTCCAGCACTAATATAAGCAGTCACCCTATGCCCATGGAAACATGACCAGCACCACCTGGAGAGAAATATTCTAGGAATAATCCCAGTTCTCTTGCCCTTTCCAAAACTCTTCCCCTGTCTAAGGCAGACCACCTGCCTTGTTGTTGTATTTCCTGTCTTTTGAGGCCCTAACATGTTCTAGCAGCAGTTGGTTAAAGATCAATAGTTTTTCAAGGTATTATTATTTCAGGGATGAAGCTGTGGGGTAGTGAAGAATGGTGGACACCTCTCACAGTCACCTCTCACTTAGATTACTGTAATTTGCTCTATGCAGGTCTGCCCTTGAGGCTGCTCTGGAAACTTCAGGTAGTTCAGGTAGTGGCCGCCAGACCATTGGCTGGTGTAACCTGGGATGCACATATCCATCCAGTGCTGCAGCAGCTACACTGGCTACCTCTCTACTTCCGGATCATGTTCAAGGGGCTGGTACTCACCTTTAAAGCCCTAAATGGTCTGGGACCGTGATGTCTAAGGGACTGGCTCTCTCAGTATAATCTCCTTCATATGCAGTGTCCGTCATCATGCCACTTGTTAGTGGTGCTCAGCCCCTGTGAGGTTTGCTTGGCTACCACCAGGACAAGGGCCTTTTCCACCTTGGCCCCATCCTGGTGGAATGCCTTGCTAGACAAGGTTTGAGCCCTGCAGGACCTTCTGAATTTCCTCAGGGCTTGGAAGTGGGTCTTGTTCAGGGAGGCCTTCTCCTGATCTTGTTCTGTTGGCCCTCCTGGAACTTATCCACTTATTTATATTTTGTTGATTATTTACAAATGACCAATGTCTGATTTTATTATCTTATATCTTATATATTTTTATATCCAGTTATTGTTTTATTGTTGTAATCCACCCTGAGCCTTCGGGAAAGGGTGGAATAGAAATCTAATGAAATAAATCTTTCGGAAGGCATTTCAAGCAAGAACAAAAAGGGCATGTAATTCAAGCAAGTGAGAACAACATAGCTTTACATGTACCATAACATGTATCTGGGAAAAAACATTCAAATGTATTGTTGGATTGGGACTTTTAAAGACATGGAGTAGTTCTGCATTGAATCACTGCACATTTACTGTCAAGCAGTCATAGTCAACCAGCGTCTGAGTTCAATTTAAACATTTTTAGAAGACTGTAGCTGGTTTTAATTTTTGTGTGTGAAAAATTTCTTTCACCCTCATCTTTCCCGCTTCTAGCTGAGCAAGCAGGGAAGGATGTAGCTTTCTACCTAGCCAATGTGAAATCAACCACCACCCCAAAGAACAAATACTTGATCCTCTGTGAATGGTCTTCGGCACTTATTTGCTTCCTCATATGAATGGGGCCAAGGAGCCACACAGAATTGAAGAAGAACAATTTGGAACCCCTGCCAAATATCTACCTCCAACATCCCACAGCCCTTCAAGCACTTGAGCAAACAAGTTCCTCCTCTCTCTTCTCCCCATTAGCTCACACTCAACGTTCTGTGCCTCCTGGTTTTGCTCATTCTTGATTAGGATTTTTTAGTGGGACAGATTTTCTCCTTCCTTCCTTCCTTCCTTCCTTCCTTCCTTCCTTCCTTCCTTCCATCCATCCATCCATCCATCCATCCATCCATCCATCCTTCCTTCCCCCCCTCCCCTCCCCTCCCCTCCCCTCCCCCTGTGGATTAAAGTTGCCATCTCTGGATTGGGAAATACCTGGAGAATTTAGGAGGTGGAGCCTAAGGAAGGCAGGGTTTGGGGACAGTATGGACTTCAATGGGATATAGTGCCATAGAGCCCACCTTCCTGGATGGCCAGATTTTGTGACTTTTATGATCAGCATATTTATTTATTTATTATTTATTTATTTTTGCGATTTATATCCCGCTCTCCCCGCGAACGGGCTCAGCATAAAGACATAGATACAGTGATTTACTATTTGTTGAACACCTACATTCTGTAGAGGAGGCTAGTGCAAATTCTGAAAAGCAACTTTATGTGTGGGTGCACTTGCAAGTGTGTCAAAGGCCAACTGGGGAAATTAAAATGGCCCTGAGGAGAAAAACACCCCCCCTCACAGTGATTCTGCCTGTGCTCCTGACCAGGTTGAAGGGTGCAGCCTAGCAGGCTAAAGGGCACAGAACTCAAAATACTGTGCTTAATCCTCACTAGGATTTTAAAAGATAGAACATGATTTTTAAAATTTTCCCCTCCTCACTCTTTCACTTGATTGGCTGCTGTGGGTTTTCTTTACATTTGTTTTAAATATTCATTTTAAATTAATGAAATGTCATTCAGGAAAAGCAGGGAATACACAGAATGAGCAGCTTCCTAAAGGGTAGTTTAAGGAAGGTTAAGGAGGCAGTGTGTGCTTATGTCACAGACACAGCAGCCATTTTCTCCCATATGTTCCTGCCCAGGAATTAAGACTACAGGGAGAGGCCCTCCTGACTGTCTAGTCCATCAAAGAAGCTCATCTGGTGGGTCCACGGTAGAGGGCCTTTTCAGTGGCAGCCCCATGATTATGGAACAATCTCTTCAGGAAGGTACACCTGGCCTCTTCATTTTTGATCTCTAGGAAGCAATTGGTTTTATTTATGACTACATTTGATTAAGTGTACCAGCAGTCCTGAATTTTGATTTTAAAGTTTGGTTTTGTGCTTTTTAAGCATTTTATTTTATGAATTTTATCTATGTTGTAAGCTGCCTTGAGCTCTGTAAGGAAGAAAGGCGGCTAACAGAGGTCTTGCATAAATAAATAAGGCATGAGAACATTTACACTCGAGCCTCATTTTTTGGGTCCATTTCAAACTCCTAACTCAGAGTCTCTGCACGGACACTAAGTCTACGCTGTATATGTAATCTCATGAGCTATGAAATTAAAAAAAAAATCATTCTGTTTCTGAAGGAGCATAAGTAGACAATATCATTGTACAGGGCTTAGCCACTGCACAGTTCCTGTCTCCCCCTCCCCGTCATGCCTGAGCCCGGATAATACTGGGTTGCATTTCCAACAGCTGATCATGCAACAAAGTCATAGATTTCACTAACCATCTCCAAATATTCCCTCTTGAAGAACAGTAACAATTACACTTTGTTAGCAAGTACTTGATTATCCAGAATGCTTAGTTAACTGGCAGTGCCTAGAGGGCAAGCTCCTCCCCGTCAGCTATCATATCCCCGTGTCCTTGGGCCCTACTCCAGCCACCCATGTTGATACTTCTAGCCACTGCTGAGTTTCTGACACCTGGTGCTGCCAGCTGACATCAGCCTTGTGTGCCCCTTACCCCCCAGCCTGCCTCAAGCAGTTGAGAGGCAACTCTGCCAGAGGGCTCCAGGGCAGCCGGTTGACTTGTCTGTTTTGAGGACTTCTCCTCACCATGGACCAGCTGGTCAGTGGGGGAAACCCTGCCCCTAAACAGGGATGTTGCATGGGGGATGCTCAGGTTTTTGGGCAAACTCTATGGTTTAAGCCCAATTTTACCACAGAGTTTGCCCAAAACCCAGAGTGTTCCCCGAGTCATGTCCCCGATACTATGAAGTCACTTCTGGATGATGTCATTGCATTGGGATGTTGGGCGATATCCCTGCCTACCCCTGGAATACCCCCCAAATCCCCCTGCCAGAGCAGTGAGTGGACCTGGCAACCCTAGCGGCAAACAAAACACTTCAACCTTAAAATAACATTTTAAATATAGTATTTATACATAAAATAATTCAACAAAAACACACATAACACCAAAACTGTGACTGTAGCTACTAAGTCGATGGCCTGACCCTGACCGCAGTGCCCTCTTGGGTATATACGGAGAGAGGCGGTCCCTCAGGTATGTTGGACCCTGGCCATATAGGGCTTTATAGGTAAGAACCTATATAGGTATAGGTAAAGGCCATAAAGGTATAGGTAAAGGCCATAAAGAACCTTTATAGGTAAGAACCAGCACCTTGAAACGAACTCGGTATGCTATGGGGAGCCAGTGCAGCGCCGCCAGCACAGGCCTGATATGGTCCCGCCTTGCGAGACCCATCAGCAGCCTTGCCGCGGCATTCTGCACCAGCTTCAGACCATATCTAAGCCTATGTTCCAGTATTGATTTGTAGTTCATTAGTTTTTAAAAAATCTCAAACAAGCTACTCTACAGCTCTAATACCCCAACCTTCATATTTATTCTTTATCTGTTTTGCTGCCATTTGATGCTAAATGTTTGCTTCTTGTTGTTTTTTGCAGCTATTCAGTTATTTGGTCATTTTAATTATATATCATTGCACTTTTACAGTTATTTTACTCTTGTTAGCCACCCCAAGAATTAAGACTGTGGGTCATAAACATACAGCAGCATGGTGTGTGGCTAGCATGCTGGACTAGAATCTGACAAAGTAACAAAATGCTAATATGCACCACACTGAATACAAATTATATATGGTCAGTTTGTGTTCTTAACAGGGTTGCCAATCTCCAGGTGGTGGCTGGAGATCTCCTGGGATTGCAACTGCTCTCTATGCAGCAGGAATCAGTTTGCCTGGAGAAAATGGCTGCACTGGAAAGTAGACTCTATGGCATTATACCCCATGGAAGTCCCTCCCCTCCCCAAACCCTCCCCTCTTTAGTCTCCAGCCCCCCAAATCCCCAGGTATTTCCCAACCCTAGTTCTATATATCTAGCTGGAAACCCTAGTTCTATATATCAAAATGAGAGAGGCACTTTGTCAGTATGTATTGTGTCCCACTTTGTTTGCTATTGTGAGTTTGGACCTAGGATCTGGGCCACCCAGGTTCAATTCCCTAAACTAGCACAAAGTTTACCCAAGGACCTTGGCCCAATCACTCTTTCTCAGCCTCCCTCACTTCACAGGGATGTTGTGAGAATGAAATGGAAGAGAGGAGAACAATTTTTAATCTAAATATTTACACCCCGCTTTTCTCTCAAAGCATCTTACAGTATCGATGTATGCTGCCCTAAACTCCTTGAAACAAGTGCAGGACAAAAATGTACTAAATAAATAAAAATTAATTTCAGACACATGAACAAATCTTAAGTGCAGCGGCCCCGTTCTGTGAAGGAGCTCCGTGCAGGGAAGCCTCCCTCTGAGCATCCAGGTGATGCAGGTACATTGAGACATCTGGAGCTGCGTCTGAATTGTAATGCTCGTCTGGGCCCTGATGAACTGAAGGGGAAATGCCTTTCAATGGACAAGGAAATCTATATCCTGATCCCGGGACACCATTTTGTTGCACATGACAATAAGGGCTAGATTGGAGCTCTTGACTTGGCAGGAAGCCCCACTGAGTTCAACTGGAACTGGCTTCCAATTGCACTGTAAGACGTAATACGTTGACTGCAGTTCTGTAATTCTTCATGGCAAATTTCATGCACAGGCTATGAACATCGACTCTCAAAAGACTGCCACAGACAGGAAAGGATAAGGGGGAAGGGCAACGTTCTCTCCTTCTCTAAGGAACAGATGTGCCAGATGTTCCACAGGGTAGTATAGCCAACAGCTCTTCATAGACAGCATTGTAGGGAGGGAGATTATCAATAGAGAAGTGATGGATTTTTTAAAAAAAATAATATTGGCCTGGTCATTTTGGACTTCTGCATATACATGTAGATGGTGGTGGCAAAGGCATGAGCCTTTAAATTAAATCAGTATCAGGCAAGATAATTGATCTAGCACGTATTTGCACTGGAATTGTATTGGTCCCCTGAGACACATTTTGTGTGCACACAGCTGTCTCCAAAAGCAATGCAGTCTCTATAACAGTTGTTCTATATGTGCAAACACATGCTAAACTAGTAATTTCCAGAATGTGTCTTGGGCCACAACAGCATGCTATGAGAGATTTGCTGGTGTGGAGCAAAGAAGGAATGAACTAAATAAAATATCCCTGCAAGTCAGCCATCCATAGAAGAAACTGCCTGTTGTGTCTCTGCATGATTTGCTGTTCTGGTTCTGTTTTTTTTTTTCTTTCCTTATCAGCATCTGCTGAGTGCAAGTAATTCTGCTGCATCTCTGCACTGACTGGGTCATTCATTTATTCCTGACGTGATGTAGGTCCTGCTCTCAGAAGAAACAGCCTGCTGTGTCTTTGCTCAAATTACTGTTCTGGCCTTGCCTGCTTCGAATCTGCCTTTTCTGGGGTGGATAATTCTGTCGCAGCCCTAAAGAGGGTCTGATCAGATAATTCTATCATGAAGTGATGTAGAATAACCTGCTGTCAGATGAAATGTGTGCCTTTCTATGTATTATTTCTCTGACGCTGCATTCCTCATCTGGTATGCCCAGATCACATGCAGACACATGGGTGGGTGATTATCTCCTGAAGAAAGGTAGTTCTTACTCCTACGTGTTCTAAAAGCAAAACCTTTTGGTGGTTAAAAGTGAACTGTGCCTCCATTTTTCATTCAGGAAAAAAAATCCCTGTGCTTCAACTATAACAAGTTTAGGAAATTGTGCTAAGCCAGAATGTGTGCTGATCTGAGCTTCTTCCTGTTAGAAAAAGATACCGTGGAGCTCTAGAGCTGAAAGGATTCCCAGTTAAATTAGCAGGCATCTCAGTTCAAACTAACAAAAGAAGTCGCACTTTGCACAATGCATAATTAACCTATGGAATTGATTGCCACAGACTGTTGTGATGGTGTCTAGTATAAATGGCTTCCTAAAAGGTCTAGCTAGATATATTCACCAAGGATAAGCACATTGATGGCTATTAGCCAGACTGGCCAGAAGCTCCATTTCCTCATTTAGAGGGCAATATATAAGGCTATCGTTTTGCACTGCTGTGAATGTTCCTGAAGCATCTAAGCTGGACATTGTCTGAGAAAGCATTCTGATGACTGACCTAGCTAAGGGTAGAGTAGTCATCATAAGTTAGCCGTGACCAATGTTCCCTCTAGGCTGAGTTAGTGTGTGCTAGCTCACAGTTTTTTAGCCTCCAGCTCGCACATTTTTGTCTTAGCTCAGGAAGGATGGCTCCAGAGCAAACTGATTTATGCAGTAGCCAAATTGCTCACTCACAACTTTAATGCCAGTAGCTCACAAAGCAGAATTTTTGCTCACAAGACCCCACAGCTTAGAGGGAGCATTGGCCGTGACTTGATGATACTTCACACACACATAATTTCCTTTTTGTTACATCAGATTCAAAGATTTCAGGTATTGGAAGAGGACAGTCTTTTCCTATCACTTAGTATCTAACAACATTCAGCTGGAGATGACATGAACTGAAACAGGGACCTTCTGCATGCAAATTATAAGCCTTAGCATTGAGCTACAGTTCTTTCTTCCTGCTAGAAAGAGTAGTATATATTGTTACCCAATACAATTACTTTCCTCGGGTGGGGATTACTCATAATCAAGACTCTCTGTGTTCTGCATTAAAAAAAACAATGAAAAACAAAAACACAAAACATAAAATGAAATTCTGAGCCCAGGCAGCCTAAATCATAACACAGAAAGTGAATTCTGCAACCTATGTAAATTGTCCAGATGAAGCAAACTAGTGTAGAGAAGATCTATGCAAAGCACTGGAAATCTTCTTCAGCCACCCTTCTGACTTCCAAGATTTCAGAACACAACTGCCTATCTTTGCACCTCTAAGATCTAGAAACCTTTTTAAAAAAAAAGTGGAAAGGGATATTCTGAGCTAATTTCTGCTCACAGTGCCACATTCTGTACTTATTCTGTGACACTACAGAAATGTGGCATAAACGTGGCCTTAGTTAGCAGTATAGTTCTATAAACAATTCATGGTGCCTGACCTAGCTCCTGTTTCTTGTAGGCACCCCTTGGTACACTTGATCCCGACCACACTTTGGGCTAGAACGGAATTGTATTGAATATTATGGATTCTTAATTTTTTTTTCTTATTGTGCACATGATTCATTTCATCATTTGAAAAAAGAGGCACATTTCAAATGAAGCCCCTTTCTTGCCCTGTTGCAGTACAGGTTTTCTAGTTAATGTTCCATTAATACAGATAAAGGGTAGGGTTTGCAAATGCTCTCATCTTTCCACAAAGAAACTCAATGGGCTTAGAACAGTGTAACTCTGTTTAGGATTGCATTGGCAGTCTCCTGACCTGGAGTGAATTAGTTAGATGGAAGTTGCTAGATCCTAATGAAGAGAGAAGTCCCCACCTTAGGTCAAATCCTTGATCCGGACAGTCTTAGAGATGTTAAACACAAACTTTAGTATGTTACATATTTAGATAAGTACTCAATAGGTTAATAAGCTGTAAACAATATTATTATATGGCATACCTCCTACCCCTCAAATGAGAAAAGACTGAAGCTTTTCCACCAGCCATGGAAGAGCCACTTAAGTTGGAGGAAAGTTCCTTACATTGGCAGAACTTCATCCAACCTAAATTGATTGATGTCATTTATAGTCCGCCTTTCTCACTTGGACTCAAGGCAGATTACACTGAGCAAATCAATGCAATCAACGAGGTGGGACATTCAATAAACAATGAAATAGGATTTGTGGTGTAGAAGCAATGAGAAGCCTAAAAACAGAAATGAAGCAAAGCTGAAGTGTTAACATGACACATTAAATGATGCAAAATCACACAATTGGATCCAACCCACAGAAAAACTATACACAGTAGTATAGACCACAGTCCCTAATAAACTCTGCCACAACAGCTTCACTCATCTGAGCAGGGCTTTCTGCAGGTGCCAACCTGCAAATGGGCAAAACCAACAACTGCCCGTAGAAGAAGAGAGAAGAGAAGAGATTGGATTTATACCCCACCCTTCACTTGGAGTCTCAGAGCAGCTTACAAACTCCTTTCCCTTCCCCTCCTCACAACAGACACCCTGGCCGAGGACAGACTGGCAATCTGAAGCGGAGGCAAAGCGGAGGGAACTGAAGCGGGGGGAAAAACCCACGGAGCTGGCCGTTCACACTGGCCAGAGCAATGCGGATCAGCGGCGATACGGAGCGTTCAGACTGCCACGGAGCGTTCAGACTGCCGCATAGCCAGCGTGCGCAGCTCGCGCGCGCCGCTGCACTTTTTTTTGTTTTCCTTTGATGTTTTTCGCATGTGCGCACATGCGCACATGCGCACATGCGCAAAACTCTTTGCCGGTGCATTCACACTTCCTCCGGATGCCTCCCGCTTCTTCCAGTTCACACTGTTTGGAAGCGGGAGGCATGCGGAGGAAGGCCCCTGAACACCGGGAAAAACCGGTGTCCGGGTAAAGCGGAAGGAAAGCGACTGGGAGACGGGTAAGTACGCAACGGAGCCGACGGACAGATGCGCATGTCTGAACGTGCTCCTTTCCTCCGTTTGCGAAGCGTGCCTGCCCCGCTTTAGATTGCCAGTCTGTCCTCAGCCCCTGTGAGGTAGGTGGGGCTGAGAGAACTCTTTCCCAAGCTGTCCTTGAGAGAACAGGTGGCACAGAGCTATGGCTTGCCCAAGGTCATCCAGCCAGGTGCAAGTGGAGGAGTGGGGAATCAAACCTGGTTCTCCCAGATTAGAGTCTGCACTACACCAAACTGGCACCGTACACGTGCCTTCTCATTTGTGGCATCCACCTGGTGGCATGTCCTGCCTGAGGAGGTCAGAAAGGCTCCCCCTCTGCTGGCTTTCCACAAACTGTGCAAAACAATTATTCAAGAGAGCTTTTCTCTGCAGGTAATAGGGTAGCACTGTACAAAACGGGTGGCAAAGTTACTTAGATAAATTATTGTGAACTAGTACTGTGCATCTTATTTCATCAACAGAGGGTTCCTATTTTCTTGAGCACCTTCATACATACTTTCCTGCCCTACAAACAGGCTCAGAGATGACCACTGGAGGAATTGTAAACTACGACTGAATAAATACGGTCTTACCGAAGAAGAACCAGGTTCAGGAAAATGGATTTTGTGAGGGAAATCTATGTAATTGTGATCTAGTGCTAATATAACCGAGAAAAAAAAACAGAATGCTCAGCATCAGAAAAGATAATAAAACTAGTGCTTAAAAGAATAATTCAGCAAGCTAGGACTTCAAAAACAACCCACTAGATCACTTGGCACTGAAAAACAAAGGAGCAAACAATCCTTGAACTATTCAGGTCACTCAAGACCATTATTGTTATTACCTGCAAGCCAATTCCTGTTTATAAAAGAAAAAGGACTCCCATCTTTGGGAAATGAAGTTTCCCCACATCCAATTAGCTAGTAGAGACCCCAGTTGTATATTTTTATTTCTGTATTGTGTGGTTTGGTTTATACATTAGGGTGATTTGATGGCTCCTGCTCAGGGGTGAAAGTCGCTTAAATTTCTTACTGATACTGTCTTTCTCAAGGGGCCTGAAGTAGAAGTTGGAATGTACTCAGCAGCAGTTCATATCAAACTTTCACTCATGCTTATGCCTGTGATTGCTTGTCCTACCTTGGGACAGAAGATTGGACTTAGCTACAGCCTAGTCACTTCAAACTCTGTGGTCAAGAACATAAAAAAGAACCCTACTGGAACAAGCAGTGGTCCATCTAGTCCAACATCCTGTTTCACACAGCAGTCAACCAGTTGCCCTGGAAAACCAACAATATAACACAGAAACCAAGGACTTCACTTGATGTTGGCTCCTGGCCCTGGTATTCAGAGGTTACTGCCTCTGAATGTGGAGGTTCTCTTTAGTCACTATGGCTAGTAGCCATTGATAGATCTCTCCTATGTGAATCCATCCAATTCCCTATTAAAGCCATGTATACTTGTGGCAATATATACCACTAGCAGTGAATTCTACGATTTAAGTACTCATTGAATAAGGAAGCATTTCCATTTGTCTGTTCTGAACCTATTGTCCGTCAACTACATTGGACAACCCTGAGTTCTAGTATTCATGAACTGAACTAGAAGAGGGAGACAAAGCATCTACTTTCTCTACCCCATCCATGATTTTATAAACCTCTATTATGTCCCCCTTTTGTTGCCTTTTCTCTAAACTGTAAAGGTCTCTGACACTTCAGTTTTTCCTCATAAGAATGGTGTTCTAACCCTTTAATCAGTTTCCTTCTTCTGCATTTTTTCCATCTGCAATACCCTTTTTTGAGATATGGCAACCAGAACTGTACACAGCATTCCAAATGAGGCCACACCATAGCAGGATTCAAGGACATTGTAATACTGACCATTTTATTTTCAACCAGTTCATGAATATCATGTTGCTTTTTGATTTCAGTCCTTTCCTCCCAAATGCTCCCCACAAATCAGTAGATACCTTGATTTCAATGTGTTTACTTCACTGGTTGGTGAATTTAACTGAATGGTGATTAATAATAAATGATAATTGTAAGGGTAGCAGTGGATTCTATACCTTTAAAATGAATATGGAGACTGCTCAGGGTTGGTTTTATAACCATGTGAGGTGAAGTAGTAACCTCGCTGGTAGCTTCTGCCTCCACCTTTGGCTCTCTCCCCTTGCTGCTACTTTGTCTTATTTATTTACAGAATTTTATTTGCAAAAATTGTATCCAGCTTTTCTGCCCTTCTAAGGGCCACTAAGGCAACTAACAATTTAAAACACACATGACCCCATCCAAGAGGTTTAGCAGCTCACTCTGGTATCTTTAAATGCAACAAGGTTTCCTGAATCCTTGCAAGATTCTTGAAACAGTTTGGGAAGACCTACTGAGTATGTGTGCACCATGGGTTATAGCGAGTGGGGGAGTGGGGAAGCCAGGAGCAAGAGCTAAAGCTGGGAAGCAGTCTCTTGTTAAAATGCCACTGTTACAACTGACCGCATTTTAAAGAACCTGGAAAAAACATTTTGGCTGTTCTAGAAAAGCAATTTTTAAAAAACAGATAAGGGAGGGGGCTAACTTTTTTTGGGGGGGGGGAGTTGGATCACTTCCACAAAGATTTAGTCCCTCCAAGGGTTTTAGACACAATTCAAAAAAAGTGCTAAGCATGCTTAAGTCTTACTGAAACAAATCTTTCTCCCTGAATGAGAATGGAAGGAGAGCATCTTCATATGCAAAATTCCCATCCACACTTCCTACTTCCAGCCCACTAAAAACTAGTGCTAATTACAGTGATGATTATCCACTGGCATAAGCTGTCTACAGGATGGACCAATTCATCATCATCATTTCCAATCAGAGCTAGATCCTTTCTGAAAGAGTAATTTTAGCCATATATACAAGCCACTGGGTTTCACCTTGTAGTAACAGGAAAAAATTTGTTGCCTGGAATTGCAGACTGGAAATTCTCACCAGCTACCACACAATATTAATAACAACTATGAATCTATTCTAGGTTACTGTTGTTGGGTTGGTTTTTTTAACACGTGAGGTCACTATCTAGAATGTGCATGACAAAATCTTACATTCTGTAGTGAATTCAAACACGAATTTCAGCATATTGTTCCTAGCCCTATGTGAAGTTGAGATAAATCTTTGATAGCTTACGTACTCACAGCTGTCTACAAAAGAATGCAATGCCTTGCTATTAACAGCTTCTTCAACATTTTAATCCATTGGATGAGTTTATGAATCTGCATACATGAAGTTCTTCTATAAGTTCCTTCACACCAAAACCATACTGTAGCAACATGCAAACTTGTAATGATACGGGTTAGAAAATTTAAACCAGAGTCTAACTTTCTTAAGCAACTGGCTATTTTTTTTTACTCTCATTAGGCTCTAATGTGAACTGTGAACTTTTCTGACAGACAGAAGAATCATTACCCGTGTGACCATTATCCAAATGGAATACGCTGAATCAAATGCTGTCCTAGCCCAAGCAGTACGGTCTATAAAAGGTTACAGTTAAGAGGCCGTTTTAAGGCTTTGTGTGAAACAGGAAATCATGTAGCCAGATCCACAAGGCAGCTGTCAATTTCCAGGTGAACAGATCAGATGTCCAGACACCTGTTTGCCATGGGGCTTACCAGAGGTGGGTGCTCACTATGGCAACAGGAAGGGTTCACTGGGATATAACAGTGCGCTTATTGCATCAGCTCTGAAATGCCAGAGAGCTGAAGTTTCTCAATGCCCAGCTGACTCATGATAGGGTTACTGTGTGTGATGGGACCACCACAAACAGTCCACAAATGTTCCACCACAAATGGTCTACCGTGGTACTGGCCTGCCCCACAATTTGGCCTCAGCGGTGTGATTTGTCTCCATGATGCCACCAAACTTTCCAGATAGTAGCTTGCAGTGGCATGAAGAACTCCCCCCCCCAGTTAATTATAAAAGGGTTAATCTCATACAGAAGCTACCCCCTAGAAACAGTTTCAAGTGGCTTCCTTGTGACACCCATATCATGGGAACAGCCCTTCTTCATAACAAATATTTCCTGCCTATTTCCATTATTATTAATAATTTACATAGAATCTCATTTATTGCATTTTTTATTGTACTGGGCCTTCACAATAACTGTATGAAGGGGGGGGGGGGTTATGATTCTCCTTTTACACATGAAGGTGGAGGGTGAGTGACAGGGACTTCCTCACAAAGGCCACCCTGTGAGTTACATGTAGGATAAGGACTTTTCAACCCATTCCCTCAGTCTAAGTCCTACACTTATACCTCCTCTGGGCTACACTAGTTTCCTTGCCGCTGCTGTGATGCACTGCAACCCTCTAAAAAGCCATCTCAGCATGCTGTTTATTTCTTTAGCAGCCTCCGCACTAGAATGAAACAGTGCTGAAGTTCTTGCATATGAGAAAGGCATTAGAAAAACGGGAAGGGGGGGGGGGATAGCTTCCCCACTAGTAGCCCCACACAAACACAAACCCACCCTGTTAGCAAAGCCGGTCTCCCTGGGAATGGCTTCCAGTCTCCCCACAGCAGCAGGAAAGGCTTAGGTAATGTATATTAGGCACCAGCTGACAGGCCCAAGCAACCCGGGGGGAGCGGAAACACAGCCCATGAAAATAAAACTCTCCAAGGAGACCTCAGGTGTGAAACGGAAGAGAGCTCCGGCGGGTCAGGAGCTGTCCATTTCAGCACCACCCGGCTGGGATGCGCCCCAAAGAGAGGAACCCCCCCCCCTTCAGCGCCACCAAATCATCATCCTGATCCTGATCCTGAAACAAATTGAGGTTCGTGTCACATCTCTACATGGGGGTGGAGTGGGGGACGGCGACGGTACCGTAGCAAACAGAAACTCTCGACTGCATTCCCTCCCTTAAACCTGCTTCGGGCCCCAGATTAGTTTTTCCTATGTACCCTCTATAGACAGTTAAAGGTACATTTACCCAGACTGGGGAGAATGCGACGGTATCAGGCAAAAGCTGTTCTCCCCCCACCCCGGAAAACCTTTCGGGAAGCGACTGAAACGCCTCTCGTCCCGTCCCCCCCCCCGCGCCCCAAGGTATCCAAGAGCAGGACGCCAGGGTCATCAGCAGGAGTCCCCCAAGGCGGAAAACGCTGCAGTGCCACAAGAAGTTGCCATGCAAACGAGAGGCGGGCACGGAGCCCCCTCCCCTCCCCAGATCTCCCATCCCACCTGAGCAAGCCCGCTCCCGACCGGTCAGGCGGGCCTTTGCAACACTCAGCCGACAGCGCGATCGGGAGCGAGGGGGAATCCACCAGGCCCGCAGTCTCGCTGCCTCTCCCCACCTCTCGCCGCCAGTCCTTCGCGAGCTGCTAACTCCAGAAGTGTTGCAGCGTCTGCGCTCCACCCCCCCCCCCCCCGGCCCGCCCCGTCCTTTCAAAGGTACCTCTGCAGCCGCCGGCGCCGCGGATTCCTCTCCCCCTCGCCGGCCCGTCCAACTTCCTCCTGTCCTCTTCCACGCCCCCAGTGTCCTCCCCACGTCGGTGGGCTGGAGAGGGGACGCGGTGGGGGAGGGGGGGAAAGCCTGACGCTCGACTCCGGCCCGGGGGGGGGGGGAGACGCAAGCAGACCCTCCCCCCAACTTCTTCCGCCCGCGGGGCGCTGGGGAGGGGGAGGCGAGTCCTCCTCTCTCGCCTACCCGATGGGCGGGGGGGGGGGGACAAGGGAAGCGGGCGGCGTGGGGGGGATTTTGCGGAGGGCGACGGGCCGGCTGTGCGGCTGACACGGGCTGGATGCCGACTCAGGGCCCGGCTTCCCGGCTGGGGAGCCTTGCCAAGAAAAGGCGGCCTGCTCCCGTCGGGGAGGGAGGGAGATGCACCAGCGACGCCTCCTCCGGAGCACTCCGGCCACCTTCAGCTCCCCGGCGCTGCCCCCAATGCAGAAGAGACGCTCCGGAGCTGCCGGCTGCCGGGATGAGGGGGAGGGCGGGGGTGGGGAGAGAAAGCACCGGCTTCCCCCGGCTCGGGAAGGGAGGAGTTGGCTGACGGCCGCGGGGACCAGGCGGGAAGGGGGGCTCAGAACACCCCCCCCCGGCTCACCCCCCCCCCCAAAGTCCCCGGGAGTCCCCACTTCGGAGGGCTGGCCAGCTGGGAAGGAGACAAGAGGGCAGCTGCTTTACCCTCGAGGAGGGGGGGAGGCAAGCCCCGGGAAATGGCTCAGTAGATTGGGGGGTGTTTTACCGAATAAGTCTGGGGTCATCCAGGCAACGGGCCCGGCGAGCCCCGAGAGGGAGCCTTTTGGACTCCAGAGAGGAGACTCACCAGCTCTCCCCCCCCCCCCCCCCGAGAAAGAAAAAGGCGACGGGAAATCGCTCTGCGGCAAAGCCCCTGCCGGGAAGTGGAGGGTGTGTGGCGGGGGGGGGGGGGGAGAAGGAGAAAAGGGGGCTGGTTGCAAAAAAAAGAAAAATCGCTCACTTGCCCCAAGGAGGCAGAGATGGGGGGGATTCCCCACGCGCCCCCTCCCCTCTCCCTCCTCCTCCGCCTTGTCCTGCGCGGGGCCCCCCAGGCCGGCAAGGCAACTTACGGTGGCGGCGGCGCTAGCGCGACTCCTGCAAGGCGTTGCTGGACTGCAGAGGTGGGGAGGCTGCAGGAGAAACTGCGGTTGTCGCCATCTTGGTGCGCTGCCTCCCCTGCCTGCCTTCCCCCCGGTGCAGCGCGCCCTCCCCTTGCATAAGTGATGACTCGCAGCAGAGCGCTCGCGCGGGGGGGGGGGGGGGAGAGAGGAGACTCCGCGCGCGCGCCCGCCTCCCGCCCCCGCCCGCCCGGGGACCAGCCCGGCCCGCCCCGAACTTCGAGGGAAGGAGGGAAAGTTGGGGGGCCCGCGGGAGCCCCGGGGCAGCCTCTCGCCTCCGTCCAGCCGAAGTCCACTTACTTGGAACAAAGTGCGGGGAACTTCAGCGGCAGGCCCGAGGCCAGGGGGAGAGGCGCCCGGCGAGGTCCGAGAGCGCGCAAAGCCCCGGCTACACCGACGGGGGGGGGGGAGGGTCAGGAGTCCTTTTGGACGAGGCGGCCCGGCAGATTGGCGAGGGCAGCGAGGCGCCACGGCCAGGTCCCGAGCCCCTTCGAAGGGGGGGGGGGGAGGGTGTCTTCGAGCGAACGAGTCCCCGATTGAGGACGGGAGAAAAGCGGCCCCCAGAGGAGCCGGAGGCACTGGCATCTCCCTGCCCCACCAGCAGCAGCAGCTCGGTCGAATTGGAGCAGTGCCCCGAAACTTGATTACTCGGAGGGGTGACGGGAGGAGGGAATGTGGACAGCAGCAGACTCCGGGCGACTGTGAGCAGCACAAGGTCAGGAGAAGCGGGGGGGGGGGGGGGCTGAAGGTAAAGCCCTGCCATACCTCCAGAGGCAGCTGAGAAGATCTCTGGCCACGATTTGTCGCTCTCCTAGGGACACAGCCCCGAAGTGTGTTAGGCGGATCAGGATCACCCGGGGGGGGAGGGGGGGCATGGAGTGGGACAGATTCACGTGCGATCCAATGGAACGTGGAACCCCCTTTAACTTGTCACCAAGAGAGTGCTAGAGAAGCAAAGAGGAGAGAGAGTGACAGCACACCCACCATCCTCTCCTTCTCTTGTCACCTACTGTCACAAAACATCACTTCCCACTTTATGAATGAACCTACTGTAAAAAAAAAAGGATTTTGGAAGTAAGCAACCACTCACTTAGTCTGAACCTGAAATTAATCAAAGTTTATATGACACAACAAAAGATATAAGGGCTTCTGCACTGCAAGCAGCCCTTGCAAAATAGCTTGCTGTGTTATTCCCACCAGGCACCTGGACCACTGAGTCTCTGCTTTCAAGCAATTTGTGACATTATTGAATTATCTACCTGGGCTTTAGCCTGGTATTCTCAACCCTGACAGGGTAAAATCTGCATTTTCATGAAAAGGTTCATCAGATTTGTTGTGTTGATCCCCAAGAAAGACAAGTGAGATCCAAAAAGGACCCAAGTTTGGGTTCCTTTTACTTGGAGGGCAGCAAGTTTCTGAATGACACAGCATTCTTTTCAGGACTGGAATGCAAATTTAAAGGCATGACAGGGAGGGGAACTAGCAATGGGAAGACTGTGGCTACTTACTGAAAGATTACTGCAGACTTTTAAATGCCAGATTGGTAATCATTAAAAAGAGATAAAGGTTTAGCTAGGACTAGTATAGTTAGTTTCTAAACGGCTTGTTAAAAGTTTCTTTCAGAATGAATTTCCCTGTACCTCTCTCTCTGTGTTAAGTACCCTCAAGTCACTTACAATTTATGGTGAACCTGTGAATTAATGACCACCAAAATGTCCTATCATTAAGCCTTGCTCTGGTCTTGCAAACTGAGGGCCCTGGCTTGATGGAGTAATTCCATCTCATCTTGGGTCTTCCTCTTTTCCTGCTGCCTTCAACTTTTCCTAGCATTACTGTCTTTTCCAGTGAGTCTTTTCATAATGTGACCAAAGTATGATAGCTTCACTTTGGTCATTTTAGCTTCTAAGGATTGTTCAGTTGATTTGATCTAGAACCCACTTATTTGTCTTTTGGTGGTCTACAGTACCTCACTCTTATTCAGCATATTTCAAATGAATCAGCTTTCTTCTTGTCAGCTTTCTTCATTGTCCAACTTTCCCACTCATACATTGTAATGGGAAAAACTATGGCATGAATTAACTTGATCTTGGTCACCAATGACACATCCTTACACTTAAGGGTCTTTTCTAGCTCCTTCATGGCTGCCCCTCCCAGTCTCAATCTCCTTCTGGTTTCTTGGTTGCAGTCTTCCTTTTGGTTGATGATGGAGCTAAAAGAATAGAAAATCCTGAACAATTTCAATTTCTTCATCATCAGTCTTAAAGTTGTGTAATTCCCCAGTAGTCATTACTTGTCTTCTTGACGTTCTGCTGTAATCCTGCTTTGGCACTTTCAGCTTTAACCTTCATCAGTTGTTTTAAGTCTTCACTATTTTCTGCCTGCAATGTCGTGTCATCTGCATATCTCAAGTTGTTAATGTTCCTTCCACCAATTTTCTAATCCAGCTTTCTTTACTATATGTTCTGCATACAGCTTGAACAGATATGAAGATAAAATACAACCTTGTCTGACACCTTTGCCAATTGGAAACCATTCTATTTATCCATATTCTGTCCAGTATCCCAACAGTAGCAATCAGATGTTGTGGCAAGCCCATTTCTTTTAAAACCAACCATAGCATTTCATGATCCATACAGTCAAAAGATTTGCTATAATCTGTGGAAAACAAGATGATTTTCTTTTGAAATTCTCTTGTATGCTCCAGTAGCCAATGTAAATTTGCGGCTTGATCTCTAGTGCCTCTTCCTTTTCGGAATCCAGCTTGAACATCTGGCGTTTCTCATTCCATATGTGATCACAGTCTTTGTTGTAAGATTTTGACCATCACATTACTTGTGTGAGTCTCCTTTTGTCAGAATTGGAATGTAAATTGAGTATTTCCAGTCTGTAGGCCACTGTTTTCTTTCCATATTTGTTGGCATATTCTGGATGGACTCAGTTTCTGTTGTTTGGAATAGCTGTATCGATATCCCATCTACTCTTGGTAACTTGTTTCTTCCAATTGCTCTCAGTGCAGCTCTCACTTCACTTTCTAAACTGTAGGTTCTTCTTCATATGATTCTTCTTCAAAGGAATCTGTCATCCTTTCATCATTTCTATATTGTTCCCATCTTTTCTTTATTTTGTCCTGCTCAGTTAATGTATTTCCATGCTGATATTTCAGCATGCCTAACTGCTTTAAATTTCCCTTTGATTTCTTGGATCTGTGGAACAGATCTTTTGTTCTTTCTTCTTTTGTTGTTCTCTTCTATTTCTTTGCATTGGTTATTATAATAGTTCTCCTTGTCTCTACATGCTGGTTGCTGAAACACTGCTTTTAGACTTTTGATTCTATTTCTATCACCTTTCACTTTTGCTTCTTGTCTATCTCCAGCAATTTTAAGGGTTTCATTAGTCAGCCATTGAAGCTTTTCATTTCTTTTGGCTACCGGAATAGTCTTTGTGCATTCATCCTTGATAATATCCCTGGTTTAAACCCATACTTCTTCTGGGTCATGGTCACTTGAACTTAGCAATGAAAATCTGTCCTTTACATGTTCTTTAAACTCTTCAGGAATATTGTTTAGTTTTTATTTTGGCACTATGAATGTTTTGATATTTTTCTTCAGCTGTATTCTAATTTTTGATATTAATGATTTGTGGTCTGTACCACAGTCAGCTCCTGGTCTTGTTTTAACAGAGAGAATATAATTTCTCTGTCTTTTGCTTCTGATTATGTAATCTATGTGATTTTGGCATTGGCCATCTGGTGATGTCCATGCATACAATTGTCTGCTTGGTTGCCAGAAACATGTATTCACAATTAACATTTTTTTTTGTCTTCACAGAATTCTGTGAGTTGCTCTCCTGCTTCATTCTATGCTCCTAGCTCAAATTTTCTGACAAAATCTGATTTTACTTTGTTCCCCACTTTTGCATTCCAGTCACTTATGATAATTAGCACATGTTGTTTAGGTGTGTGGCAAATTTTTGTTTTACTGTTCTTTTAAACTCTTAATTTTTTATGGTGTATGGCCTATGGACTATTAAATTTAAATAAACTTAACTAACTTAACTAAAAGCTTTCTTTCTCTTCAACCATCTGTATTTGGGGCATAAACTGGAATGATGGTTATATTGATAGGCTTTCCATGATGTCTGATTGATATAATTTGGTCAGACTTTGTATTATAGCTCCTGACTGCTTGTGCTACATCTCACCTCACTGTTAGAGCAACTCCATTTCTTCTGTGTTCATCATTTCCAGAGTAAAATACTTTGTCATTTTCTGATTGAAAATGTTCTAATCCAGTTCACTGTAGCTCACTTACCCATAGGATTGCAGTGTTTAAATGTTATTTCTTGTTTTATTTATTTATTTATTTATTTATTTTCTTAAATTTATATCCCGCTCTCCCCACCAAAAGGCAGGCTCAGAGTGGCTCCCATCATTTTAAAATAGCATATCAACGTTTAAAATAATACATCCACATTAAAATATTGTCCATACAAAATACAAAATTGGCGGCATTCTGATTCAACCCACAGGTGGGTCCGAGAAGCATTCCCATACATTTCTGTAGGTAGATGTCAGTGCCACAAACGGGCGGCAGATGGCAATGCCAATAGACGGGCTGGTTAAATGGAGCAAGAGCTGGGCCAGGGCTGAGATGTTTACCTTGGGCGGCCCCTACCCAAAGGCCTGGTGGAAGAGCTCCATTTTGCAGGCCCTGCGGAACTGCATCAGATCCCGCAGGGCCCTGATGTTCTCCGGGAGCTCATTCCACCAGTATGGGGCCGCCACTGAGAAAGCCCTGGCCCGTGTTGTAACCAGCCGCGCCTCCTTCAATCTGGGGATAGTTAGGCGGTGTTGGGTCCCCGACCGTAGTGCTCGCTGGGGTACGTATGGGGAGAGGCGGTCCTTCAGGTAGACAGGTCCCAGGCCATATAGGGCTTTATAGGTAAGCACCAGCACCTTGAACCTTATCCGGTACGCTATCGGCAGCCAGTGCAGAGCCTTTAAGGCGGGCTGTATATGCTCCCCCCTTGGGAGGCCCAACAACAGCCGTGCCGCAGCATTCTGCACTAGCTGCAGCTTCCGGATTTGGCACAAGGGCAGCCCCATGTAGAGGGCGTTGCAGTAGTCCAGTCTTGAGGTGACCAATGCATGGATCACTGTCACCAGTTCATTGTGTTCAAGGAAAGGGACCAGCTGCTTGATCAGCCGCAGATGATAAAAGGCTGACCTCGCAGCTGTTGCAACCTGGGACTCCATCGTTAACGCGGAGTCCAGGCGCACTCCCAAACTCCTGACCTCCGCCGACGGCGCCAAAGGCACCCCCCCGAAGGCCAGAAGAGGGATCCCCAACCCTGGACTGCTCCGACTCAGGCATAGGATCTCCGTCTTCGTCGGATTCAACTTCATTCGGCTCTGTCTGAACCATCCAGCCACAGCCGACAGTGCCAGATCCAGATCACCCGGGCTGGAGGAGGACTGACCGCCCAATAACAGATAGAGCTGGGTATCATCTGCATATTGATGACAACCCAGCCCAAACCTCCGCGCGATCTGGGCAAGGGGGCGCATAAAGATGTTAAATAACATAGGGGAAAGAACTGCTCCCTGCGGAACACCGCAATCCAGCCGGTGTCTTTGGGAGAGTTGATCCCCTACCGCCACCCTTTGTCCCCGATTCTGGAGAAACGAGGAGAGCCACTGTAAGGCTAACCCCTGGATTCCAATATCGGTGAGACGACAGCGCAGCAACTGGTGGTCGACCATGTCGAACGCCGCCGACAGGTCCAACAACACCAGCACCGCAGTGCCGCCTCGATCCAGATGCCTTCGGAGGTCATCCGTAAGGGCGACCAGCACTGTCTCCGTCCCATGACCTGGCCGAAAGCCGGACTGGAAAGGATCTAACACAGAGGTGTCTTCCAAAAAGCTCTGTAGCTGGTCTGCCACCACTTTCTCGATTAATTTGCCCAGATATGGCAAATTAGAGACCGGCCGGTAGTTGACTAAATCGGCCGGATCTAGAGATGGTTTTTTAAGAAGTGGGCATACCACTGCCTCTTTAAGGGCACTGGGGAACATCCCTTCTGCAAGGGATGTGTTAATAATTTCCCCAAGTGCCCCTCGTACCTCCTCATGGCTTGCTTTAATTAGCCATGATGGGCACGGATTGAGCCTACAGGTGGTTGGGCGGACCAGCGAAAGCAGATTGTCAACCTCATCCAGACAGAGTGGATTGAAGTAATCCAAAATATGACCAGAAGACGGGCTTGGAGCCTCAAGTTCAGCCACTGTATCAACTGTGGCGGGGAGGTCTCAGTGGAGCGCCAAGACTTTATCTGCGAAATAGTTCCCAAAAGCCTCACAGCCAATGTCCAATTCTCTATCGTTTGGTCTGCTCGCTGGCAGGGTCGTCAATGACCGAATTGTCCTAAACAATTGGGCTGGGTGGGAACTCGCAGACGCTATCTCAGCTGCATAGAAAACTTTTTTTGCAGCTTTGACAGCCACCTCATAGGCCTTCATAAACGTCCTATCAGCTGTTCTTGCGGCTTCGCCAGGAGCACGCCGCCACCGCCTCTCTAGTCATCTGAGTTCCCGTTTCATTATCCTCAACTCGCCCGTATACCATGGGGCGAGTCGGGAACGGGGTCGCAGAGGATGCCGGGGAGCGATCTCGTCGATGGCTGCCGAAAGACAATGTTGCCAGTCTTCGACCAACTCATCCAACGAGTCACCAGTGGGCAAGGAACCCCGCAGAGCTTCCTGGAATCGGCTAGGATCCATTTGACTCCACGGGCGAGCTAAAATTCGCTCGCCACCCAAACAGGGTTGGAGGGGCAGGTTCACCCGGGCCTTCAGAGCTTGGTGGTCTGACCATGGTACCGCCGTAGCTGTAATCCGGTCCACCGTTACCCCCCCCCCCCGCGAAAATCAAGTCAAGCGTGTGACCGGCTCTGTGCGTAGGGGTTGTAACAAACTGGGAGAGTCCCAGTGTTGCCATGGACAACACTAGGTCCATTGCCTGCGTGGAGGTCGTGTCCTCGGCATGGACGTTGAAATCACCCAGGACTATCAGCCGAGGATGTTCAAGCGCCCAGCCTGATACGGCCTCCAGCAGGGATGGCAGGGTGTTTGCCAGTGCGTTGGGTGGATGGTACACCAGCCAAACAGCCAAACCCTCCCTGGCCTCCCAGACAAAGCCGACACACTCCATGCCTGCAAGATTCCGCGGCGGTAGCGCCCTGAAGGTGTAACCCTCCCAAATGAACACCGCCACTCCTCCCCCCCGCCCCTGAGTCCGAGATTGGTGAAGGACCGAGTACCCAGGTGGTGCCATTTGAGAGAGCGAAACTGTCTCTCCCTCACGCACCCAGGTCTCGGTCACGCATGCCAGGTCTACATCCTGCTCTGACAGAAAGTCGCAGAGGGTGCTGGTCTTATTGTTTATAGACCTGGCATTGCACAACACCAATGTTGGAGCGGGGTTCTGCTTCCTTGCCCTACAACCTGCTACCTTTGGGATGAGACACAGATTGGAAGGAGACCGAGCACGTCTATGTCTCCATCTCCTTCCCTCTTTCCATCTAGTCCCACCGCCATACCTCCCCCTCCCCAGGAGCACCGGGATCCCTGCGCTGTTCAGGCAACCATCGACGGCCTTTACCAAAGAAGTCTCGGCCATCACCGGACACCCTCACAGCAGTGTTGGAACAACCACCCTATCCCCTCTCCTTGAGCATCTAATACTGCTAGCCTACGGTACCACACCAGTTCTGCTCATATGTCACTTCACGACACCCCATCAGCACAGCAGAAGCTGAGCTGCTAATCCAACAATTTCCCACCCAAACCCCACCCCCTCCCTAACACTAACTAACTACAGATAACTAAGGGGCGGGAACAAATCAATAATAAATTACTAGGGCGACTACACTAACTAACTCTTGCCTTAATCCTAAGTGCCAATAGTTAAAAATAATTAAAAGAGAGGAAGAACACAACCAAGGCACGGCCTCTAAACTCCAGCAGTTCTTCCTGCTCCTGGTTATGGCCCCATAGGGGCAAAAGATTGTCTTTCCAAGATAGAGGGCTCCAAGATAGAGATGTTTCTTCCATCTTAATGTCCCGACTCTCCAATTTCCTCCGCTGCCCTGTACCAGCTCCCCAATTCTTACTATTCAGAAGAAATCTGGAATGGGGGGGGGTCCGTTAACTCTTCGGGCTAGACTCTCCTCCAGAGGGCACTCCGGGAGACCTCACCAGCCTCCGACTCCGCCCGGGTGCACTCGTCACTCCCAGCAGCGTCCGACGGTGTCCGGTGACTCCCGAGGCGGCCCACAGCGTCCGGCGCCTCCCGGAGGGGCCCCGGTGGCCCGAAGAAGATCTGCCGATGTCCCGGCCGTCAGGTGTTGCCCCACGATCTCTGGCGCTTCCCAGCACACCCTGGCTCCACCAGGCGGGGGGGCGGGTCCTCCAGGCGCCGCAGGCACCTCCTCTGGCACCTCAGGGTCCTCCTGGGGGGGGTCCTCCAGGCACCGTAGGCACCTCCTCTGGTCTCAGGGTCCTCACCGTAGGCCCAGAGCTCCGTGGCCGCCCAGACGCAGGCAGTGTAGGTCTTCCAGGCACCGCAGGCACCTCCTCTGGCCCCTCAGGGTCCTCACTGCAGGCCCCGAGCTCCACGGGCGCTCAGGCGCAGGGCCACCGGCACACAACACAGCGACCCCCGGGAACGCGGCAACACAGTCCCGCCCGGAGACACAACAGCGCGGCAGGTCCCAAGGGTTCCCCACCCGAAAACGCCGCGCCACCCCAGCCGGAGCACCGCGACGCCGAGACAGGGCACCAGCAGCCTGGCCAGACGCAACACAGTCGGAGGGGGCAAAGTCCAAAGATGGGCTGGACAAGCCGACCAGGAGACAGACCAGGACGGGCCGGACAACCGACCACAGCACAGCCGAATCAACCAAACAGGGGCACAGCCGGGTAAGCAGCCTCATCTTCCTTGTTTCCTCAACTCTCGTCGATTTAAACTCCTGTTTTCTACTCTCTTACTTCTCTCTTACTTCCCTACCACTATTAGCACAATAAGAGCCGAATTAAATCCAAATTAAAACCCAATTGCGCATTAAAACGCACTAAACTTTCCTTCTTCGGCGGAGCTCCATTTACAGCTCCACGCCGGCCGCCATCTTAGGTTAGCAATCTACTGTTAGAAGTTTTATGATTTTGATCTTACCTTGATTCATACTTCTCATGTTCTATGTTCCTATTGCAGTCCTATGGGCAAATGGGGCCCACCTGAGTGGAAGTTGAAAGGAGAGCAACAAGTAACAAACACATTGAAAACCAGTTTGGAATGAAAACATGCCACAGCTTTATTGATTACATCAGATAGAGCATTGGTACAGCATAGAGCAGGATCCAGAATACACTGGGTGACCCATCTGTTGGCTAATGTACCACATCCCCATCTGTTGGTGGATGTACCACATCCCCAGCCCGCCTGCTGGGCAATGTTCCCTCTAAGCTGAGTTAGTGTGAGATATGGGCAGGCAAGTGGCTCCTCCTATGGAAAAGGGCTGTATCACTGGGGTAAAAAGGGCTGTTGCTTCCTCTGCAAAGCCACAAGATAGGGCCCCATGTGCTCTCCCTGCTCCCCCTGCTGCTGGAAGGCACCAAGCTACAACATGACTGTTTGAGCCAGGCGACATCCTAGTGCTAGCAGTGTCCTGCAGCAGTGCTGTCCTGGAAGGGATTTCACAGGTGTTAGTGTTACTCAATGAGTGGGTAATTCAGCTCACTGTTCAGACTACAGCTTCAGCTCCCCAGCCTGCAGCTGAACCCTGTGTACCCTCATGCTCTTGAGTGTCTTGCTTCGAGACTGGCAAGGCCTCTAGGGAGTTGTGGCAGGTTTGTTCTTCTAGTGAATCAAGGAGCTCCAGTTTTTCTGATGATGAAGCCCCAAGGGGATGCAAGTCCAGCAAGAGGAATCACCACAAGCATCACAAGGCACAAGGTACGTTGGTCGATGAGGCATATCTGATCTAGCAGTGAAGAATCATTAGGTGAGTTCTCCTTGGCCTTTTGGGCACCAAAAGGGTATCAATTACTCAAATAAAGTGAACGAGAGTGTTTGAGAAAACACTGGAACAAAAGACTCTCTAGATCTAAGTAACTGTGAATTAAGAACCTCTCATTAGCCTGATATATAAGATAAAAGTCTGTGCTTGTACTAGTTTTGCCTCAGTAATTTCAACCTCTGATTTCACCTGATCTTTCCCTTAGATGTTAAATAAAACCTTTTGTAATTTTTGAATTTTAAAAAATCTCAAGTGCCATTTTCAAGAGTTTAAGTTAAAGGGCAATCCTATCCCTTCCCTCAGGTTTCTGGGCTGAGGAAATAGTCAAAATTTATCTTATTGACAGGGTGGGACAGCCAAAGTTTCTTCAGGGGAGAAGAAAACACATTACCAGGGCTGCTCAGTCAGTGAGGGGACAGAAAAATGAGGGAAAATCTAGCCTCTAAGCAGCGGCGTAGAGTTTTAAAATCCCCAAGGGGGGGTGGGGGCTCTTGCGTGTTGCTGCTGCCACCTCTGCCCCCTGGCCTGGCCACTCCTGCCTCCATCCCTGCCTCCGTCCATCCAGGGGCCAACTGGGCAAATGCCCAGTATGCTGGCATCACCCGGAAGTAATGCCAATGCGCTGGGCATGTTGCCGAGGCAACGCTCTGGCAATCGCCCTGAAACTCTTTCAGGATGATTGCTAGAACGTTGCCCCGGCAACGTGCCCAGCGTGCTGGCGTCACTTCCGGGTGATGCCAGCATGCTGGGCATTTGCCCAGCTGGCCCCTGGACGGATGGAGGGAGGGACGGAGGCAGGAGTGGCCAGGCCGGTGGGGGGGGGGAGAGGCAGCAACAGCGGGTGGGTGGGCGGGCAGATGGATGGATGGGCGGGCCTAGGAAGGGCCCAGGGAGGTGCAGCAGTGGGTGCTCCATTTTGCCGGGGGGCTCAGTCCCCCCTGGAAAATTTTGGGGGTGGCTCAAGCCCTTGAGCTCCCCCGTAGTTGACGCCTATGCTTCTAAGGGAGGGAAGGGGTCCGTCATCACTTATTACTTTTTTGTTACTTTCTTATCACTAGCACTTCTTAGTAATACGTTAGATACAAACATATAAAGATATTTTGCTATTTTATTATGATATTTTTATATTATTAATATTTTTTGCCAAACAACTCAATTATAGTAATGAAATGATAAGAAAACAAAACCGCCAGCCAGCTAACTGCGGGGGGGGGGGAGCCCCAATGAAGATGAATGGCAATTGAGGGTGTAAACACTTCTTGGGGTTCAGCACCTGGTTACAGTACAGGAATGGGTCTCAAAAATCCTTCGATATCAACAGTGTTTAAGAGCTTGGCAGCATTCTTAAATCCCATTCATGTCAATTGGGATTACACATATATAAGATTTTCAGAATGGTACTCCAATCCACTCTGGACCAATTGCTCACCAAGGCAAGGTTTGTATATGATACAAAACTTCTTAAAAACAGTTAGTCCCTATCACCCATTTTATAGATGACAAGAACCAGAAAACAGCATTGATGCTGGAGGAACTGGGAGGATGAAGACTGACTGGAATAACCATGGACAGCTAAAACAAGTGAGTGGTGCAGCATTGCACTAAGAAGATGGAAAAGCCCACAGATCCATTAACCTGATCCAAGGAAAATGTCACATTAGAAAATAAAACCAACATGAAATAAACATGGAGATAGTGACACCCAATGATCTTTCATATTGTCTAGGTCAATAGACTTGTGCATCTGCAAGTACATATGTAGAATAACTTGGATTTGAGATGTGTCCTACTGGATGCAATCAAAGGCTGCAATCTTAAAAACAGTTTCTTGGGAGTAATCCCCATTGAATAATCTGGGAGTGCATTTAGGAGTGCTCCCCAAATCACAGAATTGCCTTCTATGGATATCATTAGTAAATGGAAAAGCAGCCCTTATTCAGCATTATTTTCCTGACATTGGTCAGCTAAATGGGCGTATCATGTGCTGAGTACATATGTTGTTTATCACCAGCATATGGTAGGAAAGGATATACAGTTTCTAAAAATGAAGATTCCATTTTCTGCCAGAATTCATTTCCTTACTGTGGTCATTAATTAGCTACATTCAGTGATAATTAACTCCAAAGAATAATGTATTTATTTATGGAATAGTTATTTTGTCTTAAATCTGCTATCTATCAGTGTGACATTCATAATATTTGATAATGGAGGCAAAGTAAACCATTTTCCAAATTCTAATGAGTTACATAATGGACGATGAAAGCAAACACATTTGCCCAAAAATCAACGAGGGTCAAATATACACATAATGTACCCCCAACTCCCTTGCAGGGCAATCCTAAACTAAGTTACACACTGGTAAATCTGGATGTAACTCTGTTTAGGATCACAGTATTAATCCATACTGCACTTGATTTTAGCCTGCATTGGTTACCTGACTCTTCATTGCAGCTATGTGTAGATGTGAGACGAGGTACAGTCTATGGACCTGGAAAAGTGGTGATGGCATGGAGATTTTCTAGACTGCTCTATTCCTGCTCTGTTCAAAATGGTTTTTAGCACTGTCTACTCATTTTCCAGATGTGACTATCTTTTATGTCACAGATATAAGGTGAAAAAAAAACTTCGCAAGAACCCCACCCCACAACTATTCCTTCCTCATTGCCATGCTCCACCATTGGAAGACCAATAATATTTTATTGAGTGTTGCATCAGGAAGGGGGCCCTGTTTCAAATTCACACTCTTCCATGAAGCTCACTTGGCCAAACATTCTCTCTCAGCCTTCTTTGTGAAATAGCGGAGGAGAGAACTATGGATGTTGTTTGGAAGAAGAGCAGAATAAAGAAAGAATACTAATGGATTTTGCCATATAATGCTCCTATTTTGATACAGCTCAGATTCTAAAGCCAGTCTAGTCCCTTCTCATCGTTGTAGGGACTTTCAGTCCTCTGATATGATAGATTCACAGTATCTGTCATATCAGAGGACTGAAAGTCCCTACAACGATGAGAAGGAACTACACTGGCATTAGAATCCAAGTTGTATCAAAATAGGAGTATTATAACTCATCCATGCATATACATCTCTTGATCTCTCACACAAAAGTTCAGCACTTGCAACCGGAAATGTAAACCAGCTCAGGACTGAGTTTGAGTTGACTTGTTGCTATAAAATTATATCTGTGGCAATTGTAATGGCTGATAAACACAATAAAATCATCACTTCTGTGAACAATGAACATACCTGTGTAGAATGGTCAGAGCTTTTTTATAAAACAATAAAAGGAAGAGAAGTATGTCCTATTGTGCTTTTGTTGAGGATGTCCCAGACTGAGTCCATGAGGTTTGTCCTGCCTGGAGATGCTTGTATTCCAGATCTTGAAATACTGCTACTTATGGAGGAAAAAGTGTATGCTCAGTCTTGGATATTTGAAAACAAATGTGAGAAGAGGAAGCACACCTCAAGTGTATTTCCTCTCCTGGTGTGAGGATTTTGGATGTAATTCATGGTACAGTTCCAGCAGTGTAAAGGAATGTCAAGATCAGGCCAAAGGCCAGATGTCTAAACCAGCAATCCCTAAAATAAAGGCCAGAGGTGAGAAGGAGGGTTGAGTTCAGGCCAAAAGTAAAAAGTGAACAAACTGAAGGGGTCAGAAACAAGAGTAATAATCCAGGGCAACCTGGGTCAAGTTCCTTGAAGTCCGAATGGGTTAAACCCTAAACTTGTTCTGGGGCAGGTCCTCATAGATAGACAAGCTGAGCAGATTGAGGAATCAGCTTGCAAGCCTGGGCTTTATGGAGCCTGACACTGTGCTATTGACTCTTAGGATCCCATCCTGGGACCTACTCAGGTGATCCCAGACCATTACAGAAATTGCAGTCCAGGAAGTACTATTATACTGGCTCGGTGCTGCTGGTAGTAAAGCACAGGATCTAGCCTGGGAGAAGTCCCAGTTTGAGTCCCATCTTGATTCGTTACACCTTTGCTTAGAATGTCTCATGCTATTCTCAGGCACAGGCCTTGCCATCCTCTGTCCCCATATGCACAACAAGACAGGATTCTAATCTTAAGGGATTCAAGACAAGATTGCTTTCATACAATATACAATGGAGCAAGCAACTTGCCAGTTTAGCACCAAATAATCTCCCTTTGCTGTTAGCCTGTCACCCTCTTTTAGAGACCTCACACCTGCTCCCTATCATACTTCATGTCATGTCAAGCTTTTAGTTCTTGTTTCCTGGTGCTCCTTACAAAATCTATGCACATATCCCTTACCAGACCCCTTTGTTACCCTTAGTTCATTTCCACCATGATCCTTGTTCATCAAGATATGTTTCTTTTCTCTTCTGAGTCAACTAAGCCTTCCCTGAACCATGAGATTTCTCTGATTTTCTTTGGAGTTGATACACAAGCATTGGAATCAGTTTGGGCAGAGATCTTCTGCACGTCTGCCCTCCCTGTGCATTTTTTCAGTTGTGGAGTTGGTTTATTTTCTTCCACACATGGCTTAAATAATGAGGATTTTCAAGGGGGGCTGCTGCTGCTGTCATCATTAGTGTTGTTATTGGTGGTGTCGAGAACCCCCTCCTTATTGTAATTTTTTTTAAAAAAAAACACTCTTAAATATTGATATATCGCTGTAGTATTGTAATGGTAATTTGAGCAGTTAGCAGTAATTTGAGTTATCTGAATTCCTTCTTTCATTTTTTAAAAGTAAGTCTCCAGCTCCTTCCCTCGCAGAGCTGTGAGGAAAAAGGCATATCTCCACAAGGGAAGGGAATACAGCCTTTAAAAAAAAATGAATGCTGGGAATTCAGAGAACCTGCTTAAACTATCATTACTACACTACAGCAATATGTTGATATTTCAGGGCTTAAAAAAAAAACCCTCTGAAATCATTCGTCTTCAGTAGTGGGGGGAGAGGGAGTGGTTTAATGATGATGACAGTCCAGTCATTGCAAAGTGGGCTGGAGGTGGGTAGGATAAAGAAAACCAATAGAAACAGTATGCACTAGAAAAAAGCCAAATCAACATCAGCTTCCAGAAAAGACTGGGGTAACAGTGGTCTTGGAAGAGCTGGAAAACCCCAAGGGAAAAACAAATATACAAACAAAAACTAGTGAACACTAAAGGCAGAAAAATGCATGCAGAAATCAGGGAATAAACTGAAGAAGTATAGTGCCAGAAGTGATTAAAAAATTGCAGAAAAGAGCTGGATTTGATATCTTGCAAATGTTTAATTTTTAAGGTCTTTGTGTATTGCACAGCCCTTGTCTTCTTTTTTAAAGTTAAACTTCTTCAAGTCTTATCAAGCTGAAATGTTTATCAAATTGAAACGGTTATCAAATCGAAATGTCTGCTATGGATATCCTGTGCTGTTTTCTCACATTTTAATGCTGCTTGTTGTTGCATTTCACTTTTATTTGTTTGGTGTTTTGATTTGGAACTGCCTCAAATGTGCTTTAAAGAAAAAAGTGTGGCATATAAATCTAGGCTTGGATCCAGTGGTCATTTCCAGTGATGAAACCAGCAAGTTTCCCCCCCTTCCACTGCAGCCCAAAAAGCCCCCCCCCCCAAATATAGCCCCTGAGGACAGGGGACCCCCACGAACAGCATGGGGGCAGGTTGGAGATCTGTAGCAAGGGGACGGAGTTAACAACCCCCCCCCCCGCTCATGTAGAAATCCTCTGTTGGATTCAAACTATAGGAAATAAATGCCATGCCCCTTCAAAATGCTGCAGTCAGCAAAGGACGCACAAGCATGTGTGTGGATCACACTGAGGATATCACCATGACACCTGTCTCAGCATCTTCAATACTGATGAATAAAGTAATTAACACTCCCTTGACTTCTTTGGCAACATTTTGTCTATGGGCTGAATTGTGTACGCACCATTCTTCAAAGGAACAAATGCAGCATACGACAGATGAAGGAGCGATTCCCTTCAGGTGCCTTGCTGCATGAATACTAAAGGAAGATGTAGACCAAAGTGGAAACAGAACCATCAGTCAACTGAACATACTTTGTAAATGCATCTTGGGGCAGAGAGATTTCTTTTAAGCACTTGGAGCAAATAGCACTGAAGGATACAAAGCAAATAACCAAAAAGGACAAACATTATCTTTGCCTCTCCCTTTCCTTTCCTGCTATCTCCTCTGTCCCTCCCCTGTGAAAATTTAGATTGTAAGACTCTCAGGGCAGGGATCTACTTTGTTTAAAAAAACTGTGCAATTAAAATTGTAACAGTGTGAAATGCCAAGAACACTTGTAGCACAAAACCCTTAATGCCTGTCAGAGCAATTCTTTTGTTCTTTTTCTTTGAGTTAAAAGGATCTTAAGAGTATGCCATATATGCATGGATAATTATAATGTTACTTCCCACCTGTGGTGTACTGAATGGACTGGACCACATCCCTCTGTGTAGACAGCATTTCTGCATTAATGAATATATGAACTAGTCCACAGTCTGCAATTCAGGTGTGATTACAAAACTGGGGTTTTAAAAAAACCCAAAATGAAAAAAGAGCACCTATAGCTTTAAGAAATGGATTACCTCAATGGCCATTGCTGGGCAACAACAATGATGTTGGCAACATCCCACCAGGCTTGGTTTCTGTCGGTAAAAGCAGAGGAAAGGCAGTACCTTTTCCCACAGCTATAAATTGAAGTGGAATTTGCAATAACCATACCACCTATACTGTGGATGGTGCTGAAGAACTATGATTTGGGTATGCATTTTAGCATCTATATAAGTCTACTGGGAGAGATCATCCAGAGATTTGAATTGAGTTGCCACTATTATGAAGATGATGCTCGGCTCTATCTTGCATTACTGTACAGGTGCTTGGAGGCAGTACTGGAATGGATGAGGTCTAATAAGCTAAAACTTAACCCACCCACCCCCAAATGGAAGTGCTACTGGTGGGAGGAAGTCTGACTCAGGAAATAGGTTATGTATGGGGTTGCATTCCCACTAAAGGAGCAGGTTCATGGTTTGGGAGGGCTCCTGGACCCAGGCCTCCTATTGGATAAACAGGTGGCAACTGTGGCCAGAGGTTCCTTTCACCAGCTTCAGGTGATAAGCCAGCTGCAGCCCTTCCTGGGCAGAAAAGAACTTGCCAATGTGATGCATGCCCTAATAACACCTAGATTAGATTACTGCAGTGCATTCTACATAGGGCTGCCCTTGAAGACTCTCTGGAAGCTATAGTTGGTACAGAATACTGTGCCCAGAGGGTTGACTGGAGTTAATGATAGGGACCATATCACTCCAGCCTTGTTCCATCTACTCGGACTTTCAGTTTGCTTCCAGGTGCTGGTTTTGACCTTTAAAACCTTGCATGGCTTGGGATCAACATACCTTAAAGACCACCTTCTCCTATACGAACCTACCTGTTCACTCTGATTATCTCTGGAGGCCCTGCTTCAGTGACCTCAGCCATCTGGGGCTAGATGGGTAGTGACTCAAGAAAGAGCTTTCTTGGTTGTGGCACCAAAACTTTGGTGCTTCCTCCCCAGGGATATTCATCCATTCCCTTCTATTGGTGTCTTCCACCAAGGGGTAAATACTTTTTTTTGTGTTTCTTTTGGCATACCACCAGTAATGGTTATTGGCCTCCTCCCTGCCTCTGGTGCTGTATGTTTATGTGTTTTGATGGAATTATTTTATAATTTTAAATGTTGTTCTTAGTTGTTCTATTGTTATAAAGTTTTCATGTTTGCTGCTTTGGGGATATTGACTGGGTGGGAAGTTGGCATACAAATATTTTAAATAAATAAATAAAAACTTCTGACGAACATTCGTAAGTAGGCTCTGCACAGCTTCATGTCTAGGCATACTTAATAATCAGTAAATGTCAAGGAACCTAATGAAGCTTGCAAGTGAACATGTTTAGCATCAGGCTGTAGGATCGCAGTCTAATCCTAATCAATGGCATCTGGAATGAAATCCATTAAAATCAAAGGAAATCACCTCCAAATCAGTATGGTAGGGTGAGGGTCTGTCTCTTATCTGAAAGATTCCATGGCACGAAGGGCTCTCAAGCTTTTTGCAAAAACTGCATTGCTGAAAGGGTGGTGGCATGAGGTCTATTACATGATCAAGCCCCTTTAGACAAATCATTCCTACACTGAGGATATCATGCAATGCCTGAAAAGCTCACCATGTGAAATGGGGGGAAGGATGCTGTCACTTGAATTCACTCCAAATAGTTTCTTGCACGGATTGGGGGGAAAGCAGCCTGTCACAGAGATGTACATATGTATGGGTGAGGAAAGTAGAATCACATCTCACACAACAGATGGAGCAAGTGTGGGATTGCATATCAGCGTGGGATGGAAAAACCTAACTCAGTGATAGATGTATGTGCGACTGCAAAGGTAGAAGGAAAGCCATTGAAGCCTGAAGAAGTGTGGGACTCATAGTGCCAATGCCTTGTGCTTGTCAGATGCAAAAGCACAAAAACCCCACCAGAAAATCCTAATGCTGGTTGTAAAACAGCCTAATGCCGTGATCTGGATATAGCATCAGCTCAAGCAAAACAGCAGCTGTGGTACTGTTCCTAAGAACTGTCCCTCTGTCAACTAGTTCTTCAAAGCTACAACTCTCCATCCAAATGGAAGGATGGTTTTCTATTGCCATAGAGCAGGGGTGTTGAACTCATTCGTTATGAGGGCTGGATCTGACACAAATGAGACCTCGTTGGGCCGGACCATGTGTGTCATAAAATATAATGCCAGGTAGTGGAGATATAAACTTTACATAGGACACAAACACAAAGAGTTTCTTTTTAACTTAAAATAAAAACATGCTTAAAACATTAGCACTCTTGCAATATTTTGTTGATTTAACTGATAACTGACACCTCTTGCATCAATTATTGCATCAAAATGTCTGTGCTGTTGCCTCTTGGCAGAGTCTAAATTCCTTATGGTATTGCTCTCAGTTGCACAGACACACAACTCCCCCCCCCCCCCCCCGGCCATATTAAGGCATGCATCCAAGAGGGGGAATGGAGGTGCATGGTTGCCATCAATACAAGCACAAACCACACACGGATTTATGCCAATACACTAAAACAATTGCACAAGATGCACCTGTAAGACCTCATGTGTGCCACTTCCTAACAAAGGACTGGTAGCCTGTGGAACCCACTCTCCTGGTATATCCCCCGGACAACCTTGCGCTCAGAAGATCAGAATCTACTGGTGGTCCCTGGCCCAAAAGACATCTGGCTATCTTTGACCAGAGCCAGGGCTTTTTTGGCCCTGGCTCCTGCCCAGTGGAACTTTCTACCTGGTGACATCCATGCCCTGCAGGACTTGAGATAGTTCTACACGACTTGTAAAACAGAGACATTCCACCAGGTCGAGGATAGCAATGGTTTACCATCATATCTGGCCCTGATCCGCCCTCCATAAGAGAAATTAATAATTGCTTATGCCATCAGAATATTCTTTAGACTGGATTTTATATACGCTTGTGAAACTGTGTTTTAAACTACATTGTATACAGCCCTGAGCCCTCCAGGGAAGGGTGGTATAGAAACACATAAAGAAATAAAGAAATAAATAGACAGCCAATGTTTGTGGTGCAGCATCCACATGGATTGATAATCAACATGTCAATTATCAGTAATGTTAAATGGCAACAGTTTCCATTATGCAAACAGGTTTCTTATATCTTATATTGGGTCTTTGATGATCACTTGCTCTGAATTTTGACATAAGTTGGCTCTTTAATTATAAAAGATTGTTGATGCCTAAAGTAACACAAGTGGGTTCCAAGTTAGGGGCCTGGGCTTTGAATAAAGAGATCATTCTATGGGAAAATTTCATCTGAGTGGGAAAATCATGTCTACTGCTATTATGGAGACTATTGATTTTTAGCAAGTATGAGAGTTGTAAGATGTAAATTTTAGGTGCCCTATGCTCCACTGGGAACACACTATTGTTTAATAGACTGCCCCATTATTTGTGTGTGCATGTGTGCGTGTGTGTGGAAAAGCACTGTGAGATATGTGTCATCCCAGGTGGATTTATGAGCAGATCTTGCAAAAATGCTGAGTCAGGGCAGGTAAGGGGCAGGTGGCAGGAGCTTTTGAGGCTAGGAAACTGGGTTACTGCAAGATTTATAGGGAAGGCAAGGCGGGCTCAGCAGATGAGGTGCACTATTGTATCCTGCAGATGTGCGCCACCCCCCAAAAAATATCACCACATAGATGGGGAAGATGCTACCTTCTCAGTTCCAGGTTCCTGGTATTAATTAACAAGTTGCCAGTCAGTCAGATTCCATAGCTTATCAACAGTGGATCCACATATTGTTTTGCCACCTCCATTTGTACAGCTGAGCCATTAAAGGATAACATGTCAAAACATGCAATGAAAACATATTGCATACTGATAAGAACGTCAGGTTAGGGCTTGTGAGAACCAGGTTTAAATCTCCTCTCGCCGATGAAGGTTTCTGAGTGACCCTGGATCAATTTCTCTCTCTTGCAGTCTTACAGGTTTGTGTCAAGGATAAAATGGACGTGGTGAGAATACTGCACACTGCTTTAGAGTCCTTAGAGGCAGGAAAGTATACAAAAGTAGAGATAAGCTATGGCTGAGAGCATCTTCCCAGTAGTTTTGCTGCATGCTTTCCAGTGGCCAGAGATAGGTGTCTCTCCTTTACACTTTGTGTGCATTGGTTACTGAACCCTAGTTATGACTGTTCTGCAGAACTGGGTACCTGAAAGGGGATTGTCTCTGACTACTACAGTCTCTCCATGCAACAAGGCTGGGTTTGTGGTCTGTGGCAAATCCATCGCATCTTCCCTTTGCTGGTGGCCACAGTCTTCGCTCTTCCTAGTCAGTACCCCCAGAACCTGTGTGTTAATAGTACTGTTTTGGTATTCACAGGTAGGACAACCTTTCTCTTAAACAACACAAGCTCAACTGAGACCAGAGTTCACCAGGAACTTCTATGTCCCAAAAGTGAGATCTGATGCTACAAAATTCTCAAATGGGATTAAGCAGGGTCTGAAGATAAAGGATGCTGTCCTCTCATGAAAGAAGCACAATGAACTCTCAGTCATTTAGGATCAGGAGTGTAGGGTTTAGGGGCCTCTGTCATGCTAAGGTTGACAGCCTCCAGGTGGGGCCTGGAGAGCTCCTGCTTTTACAACTGATCTTCAGCTGACAGAGATCAGTTCCTGTGGAGAAAATGGCTGCTTTGAAGGGTGGACTCTATAGCGCTGTACCTTGCCAATGCCTCTTTCCTCCCCAAACCTTCCCCTCTCCTGGATCCACCCCCAAAGTCTCCAGGTATTTTCCAACCCAAACCTGGCAACCCTATGTCATGCCCTTACCTGTCCTGTCTGGGCTTGCAGAACATCAGAACTGGAAAGGAGAAGAGGGAGTTTGCAGCATCTGGTTCTGGATCCCCCTGCCCTGCCCTGGGTCTACCTTGCTCAGCCTGAACTCAGCCACCTCCTCACTGCCCTGCTTCTAAGCCCCTTATGAAACTAGCGCAGCATGCTGCCCATGCTTACCTAGAGTCTCATGAAGTCTCCTGAGACCAAACAATCTTGTGAGACCTCACAGGAATCTTGGGCTGCACCTGCATACTCTTTCCCCCTCCCATTGCCCTGGCCAGGCTGAACTGCCAGCAGCTGATGGCAGGCCCATACTGCATTACTGCTGTTGAAGCATTTCTCTTCCTTGCTGCCTGGCTTGGCAGCTGGTGGGTGTGGTTGAGTCGAGCCCTTAAAGGGCACATGTTGTGTTGCTGCTCCTGCTGTTGTCACAGCAGTTCCTCTTGTTGCTACTGTCCTGATGGGCTTCTGTGTTGCTGGCACTGTGGCTTCCCATGTGCGCACCCTGTGACTCCTGGGTATGTCTGGGGGTGGCTCTGGCAATGGGGGTGGGTCCACTCCTGGGCAAGGAGGAAGTGATTCCAGGACAGGAGACATGATCTTCTGGATCTGAACAAAAGCACCTCTCATTTTAGGAATGAAACCTACAGAGTTCATTCTCCTCTAAACTAGTCCGTCTAAATATCATCAGCCATATGCATTGGTGCAGAATCTAGGAATACAGACACAAATTCCAGGGCAGTAGTTCTGTTTGTCTATTGTGTCAAGATTAAAAGAGGGTTTCTGTGGCATCTGAAAGATTTATTGTAGCATAAGAATTCGTGGGCTTGAGCCCACCGGGTACAGACAGTTCGATCTCCATGAAATACATGGTGAGCTGCATTATGCTCGCTGCTATGAACTGAGTAAAAATTACCCCACAGTGTTCACACAGCCTTATATAAGATTATCTATCAGAACTGCTGGGTAGGTTAAATTATAATTATAAACAGACTATGAAATCCTTGATCTTTGTTTGGAAAGGAAGATCCACAGGAAAGGAAGATCCACAGAAAATCCTTTCTGGAGACAAATGGAATACATTCGCTTTGTACAGCACACTTGGGCAAGTTTTTAAAGAATAATTAAGGGAAGTGCTGGTGGAAGCATGGACACAGGGGGACTGCTTAGGTTAGGGATGTACCAGAAGACTTTTTGCTGCATTGTGGCTCCGCAAACAAAGCAAAAAAGCTGTGAAACCCAAAATCCAAAAGTCTCCGCTTGATCTTACCCCTGGGCAGGGCCCAGTAGTGCCTGTGCATGCACGCACACACTCACAAAATACTCGATATGGTGGATGGTTGGATTTTTCTCTTTAGGCAAGGGATGGGAGAAAGAAGAGATCCTGATACAAAGTTGCCCCATTCAGTATCAGACCACTAGTCCAGCCTGCCCGAGACAGTCAACCCTGGCTGGCAAGAGCTCTTCAAGATCTGAAACAGCAGCCTTCCCTAGCTCTGCTAACAGAAGAGTCTTTTTTAAGCTACTGAAGACTGAACCGTGGACTGTCTCAGTGCACTACCAGTGAGCTCTGCCCTGCACATATACAAGGCTGATCCTTAGAATCAGTGCCGGATTTCACTGTTTACAGGACACAGGTCTTAGTTCTCGCAATTCCCTTAGCCATGTCAACATTTAAATTAAATGAACCATTCAGGGGGAGGAGAATGGGCTGTTTTGAGTTTTGAACAGGAAAAGAAAACTTCCAGGAAGCAGCATAACTGCCCGAGTTCCTCGTATTTATCCTATAGAAGAAGAGGAGGAGGAGGAGGAGGAGGAGGAGATTGGATTTATACCCCACCTTTCACTTGGAGTCTCAGAGCGGCATACAATCTCCTTCCCTTCATCTCCCCACAACAGACACCCTGTGAGGTAGGTGGGGCTGAAAGAGCTCTCTCAAGAATTGCTCTTGAGAGAACAGCTGCAAAAGAACTTGTGACTGACCCAAGGTCACACAGCACACGAAAGAGTGGGGAATCAAACCCGATTCTCCCAGATTAGAGTCTGCACTCTTAACCACTACACCAGACTGGCTCTTTCAATAGCAGTAAATTCTAGTGAGTGGTTTTAGTTACTTCCTGTTTTGTAGAATCAAGGACTCTTATAGGGGAATCCAGTTGAAGCTAATACAGGGGGAATCTATAAGCCTATGCGCAATGGATTTTATTTAGTGTATGCGTGTGTGAAGGTATTCCATACTGGTTAAGTGCTAAAAAGGTTTGGGTGGGTTGCTCTAGCAAACAGGAGGGGTATAAATCCTTTTTTCTCCTCCATGGTCTCTTCCAGTTCTTCTTACATCTATTTTCCCTTGTGATAATAAGGGTTCCTCTCTCATCCTTCTTTTCTGCTGTTGGTGGAGCTGTTGTGGTGAAGTTGTTTCAAGTAAACACATGACTCTAATGCAGATCAATGGAGCCAAACACAAGTCCCCCTTATTCTTTATGCTGTGGTGTGCTGCCTTAGCTTCATTAAGAACATTTCTAATGTTCCCTTTGCCATAGGAAGCTGCTCTTATAAAGGATAACATGACCTTCCCTTGGGAAAGGGGGAACAGCAATATATATTTTTTGCCACCTCATTTCTCATCCAAGGATTACTTTAACGCATAATTCACATTTCCACTACAGGATGCTCACAAACAAGGAGAACTAGTCGGGGAAGAAATTTGTCCTTTTTTAAGGGGTTAAATTATTGGAATGTGGATATAAATAATAGATTAAAGGAACTGAATTCAGCAGTGCCTTAGGGAGCTTTTATACATCTGAAATCTAAGTTTTTTCAGAAAGGAAAAGTGAACTACAGATCATCTGCAAAATATATATTAAGCTTAGCAGGGGTGGGTGGGTAACACAGCTCTTCCTGGAGAATGAGAGTTCTGACTAAAAAGCAAAAGCCACTAATGGTGTTTACTCGGAATATTTATGCCATTTATTTAAAGCTGGTAAAATAGTGTTGCCAACAGGCCTGGAGGAAAATGTCCTGTCCCTTTAATAGAGGCTTAATGGGATATTATTCACCTCCATGCCATTAAAAGATTCAGCTGCACATGAAGGCTAAAGGGGCAGCACCTCTTTTGCCACATCTGTTGGCAACCCTGTGGAACACTGATTTTGGCCTAATGGTTTATTTCTGTTCACTGGGCTCCTAATTATGCTTAGTCAGAAGCAAGTCTCATCAAATTCAATAGTAGGCATTCCCTATGATTACATTTTTAAAGGGGTAACATTCAGAACACCAGAGTAGAAAGTATGGCAGTCTGTGTACCACATAACATGTGTTTCTTATAAAGCCAAATATGTCCTCTGAGGAATATTCTGTTCCAAACTAGCGTGGCCAGTTTTTAGTGCTTTCTTATACAAATCACTGGCTCCAACCAGATACCAGTTAATATTCTTACTGACAAAACGCTCCCATATTTAAGTGGCCAAAACACATGTGCAGTAAGATTAGCTGTGAATAGCACACACATGTTTAATAGCATGGTTGGGTTCCATGAGTGCTTCAAAACATGCCAGCCCAAGGTTTCTGTGGAATTACCGCCATCATTTTAAATTGCTAGTACAATTAATACTTTTCCTGAGTTGCTGCTTGAGCCAGCCTTTGAAGGGACCTGTGTCTTCCATTTGGGGTTAGGGAGACATTTGAATAACCACCAGCCTGAAATATTTTACCCTCCCCTTTTAAATCAGTTTTTTCTGCAAACCTGGTGGTTCTCCTGTTATGTGGAATTTTTTTTGTCTGCATAGGGTCATTCCATAACTATATGGGTTGCTAAGGCACTGGGCATTAATTTATTAGAACTGTATCAAAGACAGAGACTTCTGCCAACTGAATTTACACTCTAAGCCCTCTCACAGTACAGTCCTAAGTAGGTCTACTCAAAATCCTGCTGAAGTCTCCTCAGTGAAGCTGACTCCCAAGAAAGTGTCCTTAGGATTACATGGTCATGGAATTATTATTTATAATTTGTAATGGACATAAGCTGACAAAATGAAGCCCTTTCAGTCAAGCTCCACTGATATCAAAGGAAGACAAATGTACGTATTACACACTCTTCCATTTACATGAATGGAACCTGAAGAAAGGACTTAGCATTGGATGGATCATTCCCTCTGTTACTCAAGTGTATGTTGCAGGAGACACTTTTTCTGTGCAACTGATTTTGACTTCTTCCTGCAGCCTTGCATGGCTTAAAGTTACCTGGAGAGAGTAGCAGATCAAAGGGGTTCCCCTGCTCTTCACCAGTATATAGCCTGACTCTTGCAAGGGGACGGCAAGGAGCACAGAAGCCTGCCTTTGCTACCAGATGATAACAATGCATTAGAAGGTTTACATCTCACGCAGGGGAATTCTCATGGCATATTTGGCAGTGACTGCTTAACAACATGTCACTTGACTGGCATCCAAATCTTAATAAAGGAAGTCCCTGTACAACCTCTTGAAGGTTGTCCATGTTTCCCCAGCAAGGCTGCTTGGAAACCTCTAGGTCTCAACACAGGCACAAAAATGCTATGTCATGATCAGATATTCAATAATAGCACACCTTGTAGGCAAAAGCATGCTCTCCTGGGATTCTGGAGCTCCGTCCTCTGTGCTGTGCCTTAGGGAGCGCTAGATGCCAAGTGCTGAGCAGGCAACCATGTGGCACAGGGAATGCTGAGGGATCATTCATCACTGTGGTCCTGAAGCTGACCTCAGGATAGAGCACAATATGAACAGCACTGTCATAGTTTGAAACTTGAGGGTCAATGCAGCTGGCAAAGAGCGCATTTGTTTATACAGTCCTATGCAGAAAGACTTCACTGTGTTCAGACTGGAGTCCCTCTACACTGAATTGCACTGCTACAGTCCGACCCTGAGCAGAATTATACCCATCTAAGTCCACTGAAGTCAGTGGGCTTAGGAGGGCATAGCTCTGCTCAGGACTTCACTGTCAATGTAGTACTTTATTCCCAAGTCATCTAAGAAAACACTCTATAAATGTAGTTTTCCTACCAAGTGATGAGCTGGGGGACGACTACTGCTTCCACATTAACGGTTGGCAAAAGTGAGACTAGAAACAAAGCAGAGTGGGTTGTACTAGATGACTTCTCCCTTCCAGCTTAATCACTATGACTGTAGGGAAGGAATCCTATGAACATAAGAACATAAAAAGAGCCTGCTAGACCAAACCAGTGGTCCATCTGGTCCAGCATTCTGCTACACATCGGCCAACCAGTTGTCCTGGAGGGCAAACAAGGCACAGAGGCTGAGTGTTTTTAGGATTGCAGCCTGTGATTTTTCTTTACTTACACTAGTAGACACTAGTCCTGCCCATCACTTTAAGGAAGGGAAGAATGCTTCATCACAGAAAAGTGCACAGCCTTCGTGGGACTTCTTAAAAGTAGCAAACAAAGAATGAAATGGTTAAGCCTTACTGTGTTGGAGGAAAGGACTCTTGCTGACATTTGCCACATTTTTTTCAAAGGGCTTTAAGGAGAACCAAAAATTATGTTAATAGTTCCTAGAACGGCATAGGCATGAAGATGAATTTTCACTTGTCAGTAGCACCATAATGGGTGTTATCTAGTAGGAACATACATACTGGATGGGGGTTACACTTCTGGGTAGCAGTGTGTGTGAACAAGATCTTGGGGTACAGGTGGACTGTAAGTGAAATATGAGCAGCAAGTGTGATGCAGTGGCACAAAAAGGCTAATGCGATCCTGGGGTGTATCAACAGAGGCATAACATCCAAATCACAAGATGTCATAGTCCCGCTGTACACTGCATTGGTCAGGCCACACCTGGAATATTTGTGTGCAATTCTGGAGGCCTCACTTCAAAAAGGATGTGGACAGAATGGAGTGGGTGCAGAGGAGAGTGATGAGGATGGTCGGGGGCCTGGAGACCAAGCCCTGTGAGGAAAGGCTGAGGGACTTGGGAATGTTTAGTCTGGAGAAGAGGAGGTTGAAGGGAGACATGATTGCTCTCTTTAAGTATTTGAAGGGCTGTCACTTAGAGGAGGGCAGGGAGCTGTTCTGGTTGGCAGCAGAGGATAGGACTCACAAGACTCGGTTTAAATTAAGGGTGGGAAGGTACCAGCTAGATATTAGGAAAAACATTTTTACAGTAAGAGTTGTTCTACAGTGGAATCAGCTGCCTAGGGAGGTGGTGAGCTCCCCCTCACCAGAAGTCTTTAAGCAGTGGCTGGACAAACACTTGTCAAGGCATAGGCGTCAACTACGGGGGGGCTCGAGGGCTCGAGCCACCTCCAAAATTTCCTGGGGGGGACTGAGCCCCCCCCGGGAAAACGGTGCGCCCTCCGCCGCGCCTCCCTCGGCCCTTCCTAGGGCCACCACCATCTCTCTCTCCCCCCCCGCCTGGCTACTCCGACCCTCCCTCCATCCATCCAGGGGCCAGCTAAGCAAATGCCCAGCTGGCCCCTGGACGGACGGAAGGACGGAAGCAGGAGTGGTCAGGCAGGGGGGAGGCAGCAACGGCGGTGGCGGGGACATGGTCCCGGCGGGCGCGGGCGCTTTGCGCACGTGCATGGAAGAGCCCCCCCCCGGGAGTTTTTAAACTCTACGCCCCTGTGTCAAGGATGCTCTAGGCTGATCCTGCATTGAGCAGGGGGTTGGACTAGATGGCCTGTATGGCCCCTTCCAACTCTGTGGTTCTGTGGTTCCAGGTACCCATATGGATCACTCTACCTCATACCACATAGCACTCACAATAGCAAAATTTTACATAGAAGCAAAATCACAATCTCTCCGTGATCAGATACTGCACAGCAGGCATTCTGGGAAAAGACAATCCACCTACACGAGAAAATGGTTCCTCTGCAACAAATGAGTAACAAATCTTCACTTCTTGAGGGATCAAAGAAACCACCATCTGGAGAGGCCCTCAGGAAGTCCAACAGTTCCCACAACAGCTTCCTCTTTCCAAATGAGCCGTCAGTCTCAACAAAAGCCGTATATAACCCTGGTCAAATATCGGAGAGGTAAAATGCACTGTGCTGGGGAAACTGCTCAAAATGGAGCTAAAGCCATAACTATTGATCTGGTGTAACCAGCTGACTGTGCAGCATCTCTTTAAGAACACAGTACACAGCAGTGCCAGCAAATATCAATAACACCACCCATACCAAGCTCTCTCCTGCTTCTAGTGTTACATGTTCAGATTCCTGCTTTGTTGTAGTAGGGTCAGGGCTCTGCGGGCTACTGCATTTATGTGGGTCATTACAGGTGAAAGGGGCAGCTGAGATGACATATCAGGAATCACTTTTTCAGTCACTATGTGTTTCCTCAGCGTGACCGGTAAAAGCTAAATGGTTTAGCAAATGCTCATTTTAAACATTAAGAGATTATCCTGTTGCTCAGTGGTTTCCATTCTTCCTGCCCTCAGGAGCCTCTTTCCATGTCAGTTCATTTGTGAAAGGTCCTTGCTGTTTGCAGAGGATCCTGGAGTACTTTCTAAGGCATCTTCTCATTTCTCCAGAGGTATGTAGAGGTTCAACACTCCCCTGATGTTGCACAGGGAGAAGCATCATTAGTGATGCACGAACCAGCTGTCATTATTGATTGGCTATTATCTAAGGAACCCTTGATAAATCTGCAGTGAACTTCAGGGATCCAAGAAAGCAATCTTAAAAGCTACTACTAAAGGACTCTGATAATTACTCTGGAGGTATGTGTAAGAAGAGTAACAATACTGGATCAGGCCAGGGGCCCATCTAGTCCAGCATTCTATTTCCTCCAATGGCCAGTCGGATGCTATGAGAAAGCCCACCTGATAACTGCTCCCCAGCATCTAAACATTCTGCTTCTGCCTGCTTAAAGATAGCATTGTTAGCTATTCTCAGTCTTAACAACTGTATTAATGTTAGCAAGTTGTCAGCTGCTATGTGTTCTTAAATGAAAATATTGGATAAATTGGTCATTGAACAGGGGATGAAGATGTGCCACTCACTACAGGTAACAGCCTGCTGGTGATCCCTGGTCCCAAAGATGTCTGGCTGTCCTCGACCAGGGCCAGAGCCTTTTTGGTCCTGGCCTCAACCTGGTGGAGCTCTCCACCGAGCAGCTTCTGGGCCCCGAGGGACTAGATGCAGTTCCAAAGGGCCTATAAGGCAGAAATGTTCTGCCAGGCTTTTGGTTGAGGACAGCAGTGGTTCTCTATTGCGGCTGGCACCCTCTTCTCTCCTCCCCACTCTGATTCTGTGCTTCCTCCCCACTGCCCAGAAGTGGCCAGACAGTCCAGAACTGGGATGTAAATTCTAGAGACGCCATCTTGGACTTTTTAAATCTGTTTTTTAACCTTCTATTTTAATTCTGTTTGTGATTAGAATTTTAATAGTCTTGTGGCTCTTCTTATGTTCTTATGTCCTACTCAGCTACAAAAGCTAACAGCCACATGCAGGCCTTATTCTCCATGAATGTGTCCAAGCTCCCTTTAAAATCCTTCTACGCCATTGGTTCCTTTTATATCTCATATACAATAGGCAGGTGGATTTCCTGATGTCTGAAAAATTATACTAAAGGCTGTACTACCTGAATTCTCTGCACATTTTTGGGCTGCTGAATGTAACGTGAGTTAGCATTGCTATGCAGTTGTTTCAGTACATCCCCAGATCATACGTAGGTATGCTCTTGCTCAAGTCCATTCTACATTTTTTAAAATTTTATTTACAGAATTTGTATTTTGCCTTTCTGCCCAGTTGGGGCCACCTCAGTTTGCTCCACCAATGCACACTTCTGCATCATGTGCAGGTTTTGTACTAGATTAACAGACATCACACCTTCCAAGTGTTGCAGTTCAGGAAGTTCTTTGTCCTACTACCAAACTTAACAGAGGTGAGGGGCTATCGGGATGTCGGTCCTAAGTACACTTCCTTGGCTTATGCTGGCTTATTGTGACAGGGTCTGAGGATTCCTACACTAAGCAAGACTGCTGTCTTAGAAAACAGCCTCACAGATCCTACTCATATGATTCTGCATTCTAAATGCCTCCATCCCAACTTATGGATGTTTTAGAGAAAAAGGAGAGATAACATCTTCTTCCTTTCTATACTAGAACACATGGTATGTGTGTTTCTGTATGTGAATGGAGGGTGTCACCCAAGTAAAATTCAGAGCAGTAGACTCAAGTCAGACAAAAATGAAGACCCCCCCTTCCTCTCAATAGCTTGTGGAAAGCACTGCTATAAGATGCCAGCATACCTTATGGACTGTCTTCTCCCCTATGTATTTACCTGTCCGCTCCAATCATCTTTGGAGACCTGCTTCTGCTGTCCCTGCTGTTTGAGGCAAGATGGGTGGTAACCTGAGAAAGGGCGGTCTCTCTTGTGGAGCTGAAACATTGGAAACCCCTTCCCCAGGGAGATTTGTCTGTCTCCATTGTTTTCTTCCACCAGCGGGTAAAGACTTTTCGTTTTGCTCGGTGTACCAACTGTCATTGGTCCTCCTCCCTTACTGTGTTATGTGTTTTAACCGAATTATTTTATACATCTTTTAAAAATACTTTTAATGTTGAAATGTCCTAATGATTTGATATTTTCCACCCTGGAGACCCTATTCAGGAGGGAAGGCAGCACAGAAATCTTTAAAATAAATAAATGATGATAGTCATCTGCTTAGATGGGTTTTAAAGAGGATGAGACAAATTCATGGAGGAGAGGGCTTTCAGGAGCTATTAGTCATAACGGCTAAATGGAGCCTCTGCATTCAGAGGAAAAAATGAATGCCAGTTGATGGGAAGTCAAAGCTGGATGACGCTTTACAGAATCAGTGCCCTGCTTGTAGGTCTTCTGGGGCATCCTGGCCAGCTACTGTAGGAAACAGAAATCTGGCCTGGATTGACCGCTAGAGTCTGATCCTGCCAGCTTCATCTTGTTTTCTTATTCTCACCTGCCAAGAGTTTCACTGGTCACTGTGTACAGTCCACCATCTAGTGGCAAGTCTTATCTTCTGCTTTTTGACGATTGCCAAAGATCCCTATTTCTTGTCTTGAATACAGATAAATTAGGATGGAGGTAAAAACAGCTTTCCTATACAGTATGTTACCCCAGATTTGCAACCCTCTTTTGCTGGTGGTAGAACAAGAATCACTCCCATGGTTTTCAAGGCAAGTGAGTATCTTGAGCATCAAGCCTTGAATCCTATTTGCCTGCATGTAGGCAACTCCAGAAGCTCAAGGAAGTGCGCTGCCTCTTCACTAAAGTTTCATCTTCCAACCTGCTTAAAACTGGGGAGGTGATGTATTTCCACTCAGGAAGTGCATATTTGATGACAGGGAGGAGCTGTAGAGAGCTCTACAGGACAACTTTTCACAGTGGTAGTACAATGGTGTTGTCAGGGCTGGACTTTGGTAGGGGGAAGACCAGGTTAACTACCCTGGCCTATCAGAGGGACCCCAAAGCCAGGTTGTAGAAAGAACATAAGAAGAGTCCTGCTGGATCAGACCAGTAGTCCATCTGGTCCAGCATCGTCTCTCACACAGTGGCTAACCTCTGGAGGTCCAACATTAGGGCATAGAGGCTGAGGCCTACCCCTGATGTTGCCTTGAACTATCCATTTCCAAAAACTCACCATCCCACCCTCAGAAGGGTATCCTCAGTATGAGAGGATATTGGTTCATCACCCTTGGAAGGGGGAAGGGATGGTTATCTAATTCATCAATAAACTTCATCTAGTTTATTTCCAGCTTCATCCTTCCATTTCTTTCCTCCTGGTACAGTCTGGAAATTGTAGTTCCAAGAACATCTGACATTAATGATGAAGGGGGCCCATAAAACAGAGTCTAAAATTACTAAATTGCATCACTGGGGTCCAAGGTAGAATTCTAACTGAAGAACAATATGGGGTCTAATTTTCTAAACATTTTAATTGTTTTATGTTAACCTTATACTGGTAAAAGTTTAAGTGAGACCTTAAAATAATAACTACATAGGCGACTCTTGAAAATAAATGGGTAAGTTGGGCCCACCTCAAACCACCCTGAATTCAACCCTTACATGAATTTTATTGAGTTAGAATCTCACCATTCCATACAATGGTCCCCCACTGCTTTCTGCTGCTTCTGCCAAAACTTGTGTAATTTTCAGACATCACAAAATTAGCTCATTCCTGCTTTGAGTTCACCAAGGAAATAGCTATCATGGGCCAATTTTAGGATGGCTTGACAGTACTGAATGCAAATAATGAAAGCCAGAGATTTCCTGCCTGAGAGGAAACTCATATGACGCTCTCTCAAGGATCTGAAATCTCTTTGTACATGTTTTCCAGTTTGAACAACCCTTAATGACTAACAATAAATGTGTCATAATTTTAATTGAATCAATTTTTTTGTTCTCTTCCTCACCAGTAACTTAAGCTTGGATCAGATGCACTTTGACATACAAACACCAGAAGCCAACCATTGGCTGCACTTGGCTGGGACCTGGTATTTTTGGCTACTGTGTGACGGACTGGATGGGCCATTGGCCTGATCTAACATTGGCTTCACTTATGTTCTTATCTATGTGCTTCTAGTTATTGTCCAAAATGCACCACACAGTCCGCTCTCCACAACCGAATTCTAAGATATAATTGCATCTGAATCAGGCTCCTGGATAGGAACAAGCACCTGCAGGATTTTCATCAAGCGTTTATAACACTACAGGCAGGGTTGGATTAGCCATCATTGCCACCAGGACATTTCCCAGTGGCTACTCCTCCACCTGGGCCAGGCCAAACCAGTGGTGAGAAGGGTAGCTTCCTGCCAAGCCAATAGGAGTGTGGCTGGCTGGGCAGGAAAGAAGAATGCCATACCACCTCCTTTCTTCTTGCTGGTTCTTTCTCTTTCCTTTGGGGAGGAGGCTGGGGGTCTTGGAGGTAGGGCCAGGGGTGCACCGGGGGGCTCTTTTACAGGACCATTTCCTCCTCCCATTCCATACACGACTACGGACTGACTTGGGAAGCAATGAGATAGACAGGGCTAGATGGTTACCCAGAAGACATCTTCTACAGGACAGGTTCTACAGTTGTTGCCTACTTCCAGATGAAACTTCTCCAACACATCATAAAGATTCTCCAACCTTTTCTGTAAGGCAATTCTTCCCTGTCACAGACTGTGGAGGGTAGGCCAGCTGTTGCTACAGGCAGCCTCCGAACCTGAAGTAGCAACAATGGAGCACACAACAGAGATACAAACTCAGCATACAGTGAACCCCAGTGCCAACGGTCCCCATCTCTACCCAAGTGACATTAGCACAGGGCCCAACAACAGATGTAACATCATAGCCTGCACATCTTACAGGCTCTCATGTGCCAGTAATGTCCACCCATTGTTTTCAGTGGCCAAACTCAACTGTCTTGATGTAAGACAGGAAATGGACACAAGCCTACCATTAGAAATGGAAATATAAACCAGTGGGAGAGGGGCATTTCAGCCTTCCTAGACATTCAGTGATAGACTCGAAAATCTCCATATTTCAGCAAAATAAACAAGCAAAGGTCGATGGAGACTCCAGTGTGAAACTGCTGAGTATAAATGCAGGCCTGTAATTTCATATGCATACTTGGGCTTGCTACAGACTGGGAGTAGATACCACACTACAGAGATTAATTGTCCCTCCTTACAGGTTTATGAACGTTATTCACGTTTATCTTATTTTGTCAGTTCATCAACTATTGCTACTGATCTACAGCCAGATAATTGGACTGCATTATTTTTTTCCCCCTTTTAGTGGACCTTTTTTTCTGGTGAGAGTTTGCCATGTAATGTAACACGTATTTTGGAATGGTGGGCTTTCTGGTTTCTCTTTTTGTAATGGCTCCCCCACTTCTTCTGATTGTAACAGTTTGTATATCTGTAGATATATACTTGCTGAGTGTAACACCATACGATAAAGTGGACTCTGACTCATCAATGTTTACATCACAACCCTGTGTGCACTGTTGTTTAACTGTTGCTGTAGGGTTACCAGGTCTGGGTTGGGAAAACACCTGGAGACTTTGGGGGTGGATCCAGGAGAGGGCGGAGTTTGGGGAGGGGAGGGGGCCTCAGCATGGTACAATGCCATAGAGTCTACCATTCAAAGCAGCAATTTTTCTCCAGGGGAACTGATCTCTGTCAGCTGGAGATCAGTTGAAAAAGTGGGGGGGGGGGGGGGGGGGGGGGGGGGGGGGGGGGGGGGGGGGGGGGGGGGGGGAGATCTCCAGGCCCTGCCTGGAGGCTGGCACCCCTATGTCATTACCTGTTCTAAGTCTCCAAAAGGTGCATAACAGAGACAGAAATGTATATTTATTTGTGGCTCAAAAATTAACATAGTTCTGAGTGGTTTCTATGTATCTCGTTAGATCATCTATATACTAATAGTCAAGCGTCCCCTGTGCGTGCAGATACCTAAATCTGCACATCAGGGGCACTTGGGGGGGGGGGGCAGAGAGATTTTCCCGCACACTTGGGGCAATCCCCAGGTGTGCAGAAAAATCTGAAAACTTAAAAAAACTATACAGGGGATATTTAAATCCCCCCAAAAGTAAAAGAGCGTTCCCTGTGCATGCACAGAAAATGTTCTGGGAACTGCAGCGGGCTGGTGGCTGGGAGCCACTGAGGCCTCACCACCAGTGCCGGGGGGGGGGGGAGATCAGTGGGCCCAGTGGCTGGTAACCACTCAGGCCTTGCCGCCAGTGCCCATGGGAGGGGGAGATCGGCGGGCCCGGGCCTCACCGCCCATGCCCATGGGGGGGAGATCAGTGAGCCTGGCAGCTGAGAGCTGCTCAGGCCTCACTGTCGGTGCCTGTGGGGGGGGGGAAGATTGGCAGGCCTGAGCCTTGCTGTCGGTGCCAGGGGGCGGGGGAGAAGGCTCACCTCCTCCTTGACTTGGAGCTCCTTCTCCCCCCCCCCCCGCGAGTATCGAGGGTCCCTGCTTCTTGTATGTTTTATTCCTACTCGAGAACTGAACTGTATTTCTCATTGAGGAGTGCAGCTACAGTAGCTGAGGGAAAGGCGAAGTACAGCTGATCAGCAGAAGATCCAGAGAATCATTATGGTTATAGGAACATAAGCTATGAAGTCAGCATTCTGGTAGAGTTTTAATGACTTAAACACACAGGGAAGGCTCTGAGTAATCAGTGAATCAAGTGTGGAAGCCACAAACACTTAAGGGCCACCTGGGGGAGAGGGCGTTTTCTCTCTGGAATTAGCTCCCCGGGGAAATTGGTTTTATTGCTCTATTTATTGCATTTATTCAGCTGCACTGTGTTTTTGTTTATTGTATTTTTAAATGCTGTAAGCTACCCTAAGTCCCATATGGGGAGAGGGCCCCACAATAAAATAAATAAATAGGCAACTCTACACAAGAAGAAATTAAATAAGCAGAAAACAAATGTGTTTATCTGTAGGGTTACCAACACAGGGGCAGGCACATACATCCTTTTATTATTATAGGTTTACTTAATTTATACCTCAGTCCCTCCCAAAGGGGAAACCAAGTGGCATACAACATTCTCCCCTTCTCCATTCTGCCGTCACAGCAACCCTGTGAGGTAGGTTATGCTGGAAGTGTGTGACTCGCTCAAGGTCACCCAGCAAGCTTCCATGGCAGCACAAGTGGGTAATCGATCTAGGGCCCCACAATCATCCTGAAGTTTGGTGGCCAGTTTTCAAATGCCTAGCTTTATTTTCTGATGAGGTATGCCAGCCACAAACAGAGAAGTATAAATTCCATTGCAAATAGCATGGGGGTGTGTGTGTGTTCTGGAACTAATTTGGACCAGGATGTTCTGATTTCCTTCAGTTTTGGCACTGAAATTTCTGTGACCATCCTAAAGCAGGTGAGTGGGCAGTTACAAAACTCAGACAGATGGACAGTCAACTCCTTTTATTATAGTTACAGAAGCAGAGCAAAAATGGTGGCATGCAGGCACTCCTCAAAGGGCAGCTGAATCACTACCCCATCTACGATTTCCAGAGTAATATCCTGCATCTCAAAGATGCTTCGTATTCTCTGTGATGTGGGTTTTCTAGAAAAACTAGAATTGGAAGATGTTCTGGAAAACTTTCCAGAAAACTAATTCCCTAAAAAGAGTGTAATCAGATTCAGCATGTTTACTTTGACATATTTAGTAACCAAAATTTTAAAGTACCTCCCAGTAATAACAAATCCTTGAATAATTTAATTGGGGGGGGGGCAGAATAAAAATGTGGTTTAAATGTTACATTGAAACAAATTCAAAGCTTTATGTGGAAATTATTTCTATTGGAACAATACTTGTAAAAATCTGAAGACAGAAGGTTGGATCCAGACTAAGTGAGCAATCTATACTGATTCCGTCTTCCCATTCTGGATGCCCCCCCCCCCCAAATGTATCTCCTTTGGATTCCGTGTGCCCCCAAGAGCAGTATTCTGGGGACGTCAGTGTTTTACAGTGGGAAGGAGGAGGCAGGAAATTTTCATACTGCCATTGGAGAAGTTAGTCTTGATCCAGCCTACTATAGCACGTACTTCATGCATTAAAACAAAACCCTTAAGGCACTGAAAACTGTTCACACCAATTTTAACGCATCTAAAGAACGGTATGTGATATGCTGTGGATGTGGTTGTCCACTCATCTATTTCAGAAGAATTTAATTCTAGCCTACTGAGGTCATTAGCAGTGCTTCCTCGAAGCCGAGCTAGTGTGAGCTAGCTCACAGTATTTTTAGCCTCCAGCTCACACATTTTTTGTCTTAGCTCAGGAAGGATGCCTCCAGGGCAAACAAATTTATGCAGTAGCCAAATCGCTCGCTCACAGCTTTAATGCCAGTAGCTTACAAAGTAGAATTTTTGCTCAGAAGACTCCACAGCTTCCAGGGAGCATTGGTCACTAGGGCACCTCATCACTTGCATTACTTGTGAATTCCCTATTAGATTGGTGATATCCCTTCCCCCATGCCAGAGGAGAATTTAAGTACAAATTACACCTTTGGTCTTGAATTGATCTTCACAGCTGTACAAGAGAATTCATGGCTTGGGGTTTTTGTTTTTGTTTTTAAAATCTGGACTACTATATATATTTGTGGTTTTATATCCCTGCCAACTGACAAATAAGTAAAACACATATATGCTCTCTCTCACACAATTCCTGGGGATAGTTGCCTGAAAAACATTAATTACAACTTTGAAACTTCCAGGCTTGCCTAACATTGTATTGATGGTGTCATCCATTCATTGTTATCATAAAAGAATAAATGTTTAGAAATGGAAAATTTTCTGCAGGGGAAAAAAAACATAATTTCCCGCCCCACACTTCTGTACCTTTAACTAACTCACAGTTCACTCATTTCCTGCTCTTCCTCTTCAAATCCAACTACCCTTTCTGCTGAATCTGTGCCCCTCCTCTTAGCTGGCGGGATGCCACCTTTTCGAACCTCTGTTGGGCCTGTGCCCCCTGTGCCCCCAATCCAATCCAAAAACAAAGAGTGATTTCCAGCTATCAGGAGACTTTCTCGTAATTAGTCCCCTTCCATCCTGGCCTGTCAAGTGGCAAGTGCTCAAACTACCCATTCTAGTCCATCAAGCAACAAAGAAACAGTAGGCCAGCAATGTCTCCTGCTATGCACTTTACTTGGCAAAAGCCCCCACCTTGGCAGTTAAGTGCATTCCTGGCTAGTACCCAATAAAATGGAGACATCTGGGGGACTTATTATTCTGATGCAGTGAGAAGGGATGGTATTAATGCCTGTCTTGTGAAAATATTCAGCATTCTGTGAACACTAAATACAGGAATGGAAGAAAAATGTTACAGTGGGTCAACTAAAGGTTCTTCAAAGACCTTGAGTTCACTGGTCTTGTGGGAGAATCAATAAACATTACTTATAGCTTACTTCTTTTGAGGCATACAGACACAACCTATCCACGGAGCATCTCTGTTGGGCAGCCTTATTAAAGTCAGTTGATCACAGCTTCCCAGGAGCGCTAGGGATTGTAACTGTGTGAGGGAATTGGAGGTGACTGGCACCTCAGGAAACAGAAGATTTTCTTCACCTTTGCAAAAGATTTCTGGTCCCCTTGGGGAGACAATGATAGTTAAGCTGGCTGAAACTAGACCGGTAGGATGTGTTCACACCATCTTGTTTCCTAGCATAGTATGTACTATGTCCCAGGAACTGCCAAATGCCATCTGCAGGGGAAAGTCTGCTGCTTGTTAAAATGGTACAACTTCTAAATTGTTACAGCTAGCCCTGACCTGGATAGCCCGGGCAAGCCTGATCTTGTCAGATCTTGGAAGCTAAGCAGGGCCAACTCTGGCAAGTATTTGGATGGGAGACCTCCAGAGAATACCAGGGCCAGGAGGCCAGGGGCAGGTGATCAAGCCACCTCTCTGAATGTCCTCCATGCCCAGTAGGAGTCGCCAGAAGTCACCATGACTTCTAGGCATGGGCAGACACACACACACACACAATGCAAAATAAATTGTTACAGCCAGACCCTGCTTTTGGAACATGGTTTAATGATCCTGGACTGAGACATTAGACTGCCTTCTGACCTTGCATTTTGATTGTGTTATCTGACCCTGGACCTTGACAGTGGACCGTGACCCGAGAACCCCTGCTGTGAGACCCTCTGGTTTTGGGACTTGTCTTCTACCTGGTGGCCAGGACACAAACGTAGCACGTGTCCCAGACGAAAGTTCACATGCCTGTATAAGAAGAAGAAGAAGAAAAGGAGAAGAGATTGGATTTATACCCCACCCTTCACTACCCGGAGTCCCAGAGCATCTTACAATCCCTTTCCCTTCCCCTCCACACAACTGACACCCTGTGAGGTAGGTGGGGCTGAGAGAGCTCTTTCAAGAACTGCCCTTGAGAGAACAGCTCTGAAAGAACTTATGACTGACCCAAGATCCCACCAGCAGCTGCATGTGGAGGAGTGGGGAATCAAACCTGGTTCTCTCAGATTAGAGTCCTAATCTCATAACATAACATTTATGAGATTCCAATAATTTGGGGGGGGGGGGAAAGTTAGAGCTGTGTTAGTGTTAGTGCTGTAACATCAAGCGTTAGTGCTGTGATATCAAGCCTTGGGTGGTGATGGAAAGTGCCATCGTCGTAGCTGACGTATTGAGATCCCATAGAGCAGGGTCCCCAGCATGGTGCCCGTGAATGCTTTGGCACTTCCTGGCACCCACCAAATGGTTTTAGAAAGAGGGAGGGGCCAGATGGGGCCTCTGATTGGCCATTGGAGATTTGATTGGGTGTTCAGATTTTTGGCAGAAGCCGTCACCACAGAATTAGTATCTTCACTAATTTGCTGCCCAGTCAGCAAAGAGTGAAATTGACAAGGAAAAGCCTCTCTCTGCCTTCCCTTCTCTAGCTGACATGTTGCAGCTGGGAAAGGGGCAGGCAGGGAACCCAGGCATATTGAAAATGTCTTTCTTTCCCTCCCCGATCTGGGGGAAGAGGCTCGGGGAGAAGAGGCAAGCTTCCATGCCTGCCTTGTGCTTTCCCAGCCCCCCCCGCCTAATATGCTAATGAGCTGCTCTGTCAGGGGTGTGGCCTAACATGCTAATAAGTTTCTGTTGTTGGGTGTGGCCTATTATGCTAATGAGTTCCTGCTGGGCTTTTTCTACAAAAAAAGCCCTGGTTATAAGGATCTTTTTCTTAGATGTCCCTATACTTCTCTGTTCCTTGGGTAATGCTGCCACCTAATGGCAAACACTGGATGTGATCTGCTAAGGACAAAAATGGTTAATAGCACCAACAACTTGCAACACTTATGTTCTAGTTCAGTTTTACTAGGAATCTTCTCTATTAGTTCAAATGTTTTTATCATACTTGATGATATTTGTAATCTACCTTGAGTCCCAGTAGGAAACACAGACTATAAATTAAGTTCATACTAAATAGTAATAATAAAGAACCTGACTGCTGCCCCAGATATCAGCCTCTGAAATTACAAAAGCTACCAAATTGGTCACCTCAGAATAACTAACTTCTCCCTGAACATGGAAGCTCTGGCAGTTCTTTGATACTGCCATTTGCAGATGATTTGCAGATGATCTCTTGAATCTCGGTTTACAAATTCTAGCTTCACCATCTACTCCCTGGCCAGGCATTTCATTAGCAGGGGACAGAATGAGGGCAACATCAAGGGAAAAAAACACAGATTAAGCCAGGTGATCTGTATTTATATGCCATGCAAAACTTTAATTAATACAAACCAAATCCAGACCCTGTTTTACATCCTGGTTTGACAGTGGAGTGGCCTGTTCCTGGGGGTATTATGCTAATCATAGTTAGATTCTCCCCCACCCCAATCTTTTCAGGTAACATCTGAATCCAACCATTGTGTAGGAGAGAGACAGAGACACAGTGGCGTATATTTTAATGATGATCCCCCACTTTGATGTTTTACAGCCTGCCCTCTATTGAGAATTATTTTATGCTGCTGATGTCATTGATTCTTGGTTTTTCACCAAGATGATTTTGCAGCCCAGAATTTTATCATTGGGATTTTTGTAAAAAAGAAAAGAAAAAAAAAGATAAAAATCATTTTTACCTCTTTGAATTACTTTTGTTAAATTAAATAAATAAGATACAATAAATAAATTATTTATTCTTTTGCTTTGTTAACTGCCTTGAACAAGATTTTGAAGAGTAAAAGGGTAAACAAATTTTAAATAAATAAAAGGAGAAACATAGAGGGAAAGAGCAAGAAATCACTACAAACTGATGGTGGAGCACCTTGGGATACAGAGTCTCCATCTGTGGCTGTGATGCTGGGCAGCAGATCTTTTATCTTGCAGGAGTGCCTCTTTGTATTATACTTGTGTAGAAACTGCAACCAGCAAGGCAATTACATGCACATGTAGTGGTCATGTCCCATAGTGTCACAGTTTTTGGGTAAAAGTTTACAGACAATGAAAATATTATGCATCAAATTATTTGTGCCATGCCAGCGCTGGCTTTGTTAACAATTTCAGGGACACAAAATGAAAAAGAAACTGCTTGTGTATTTGTGAATACAACATGACTTACAAAGCTATCTTAGGGTTCTAGTTCTCTTTCCTTCCCCCAAAGATAGCACCCCCCTGGGACTTCTTGGGGCTTGGGGAAAACACAGAACATGGAACAGTTTCTATGGACTTTGCTGGAAATATGGTTTATTTCCATTTTGCTTCCTCACTTTTAGCTATGGAATTCTACACACAGGGCCAGTTTATTGAAATGCTTACTCACAAGGTTTTGCTATAAAGGATAAAAACTTCAGGCAAGCCTTGAAATCTAGGTGATTAAGAAGATGTAGGTGGTTAAATCCTGTAGGTGGTTAAAACAGAAGTCTTCACTAAATGTGCATTTGCTGATCAGCACTGAGAGGAAAATTGTTATGTGCCAGGAGAGAAAGTGAATGGCTAATCTTAGTAACTACAGATGCTCAGGAGGGTTTTATTGCGAGTTCAGATCCAAGCCAATGGTTTTGCTTAGGTGCCAGTGATAAAACATATGATCACCCTATATCTCTTGCCTTCAAATGATTATCATTGCTTAACCTACAAATTGTGACTGTTGCAAGAACAAGAAAAAAGTGCTACCCAGCTATTAATTCAGGCAGTTTTGGAAAGGAAAAACCATCAGGAATTGAGAAACACAACAGTTTTTTTAATTATTCTAATGGATGTTATTCTAAAGGGCCTGAACGTCATTCCTCTAGGCCTGGATCAAGGGCATAAGATAGTCCTCCACCTTATCTCACATATACAATCTCATAGATCAGAAACCAAAATAATTCTATTCAGTTTCAGAATTGACACAAATAAACCATACGATGGTAGGAGGCTTGCAACCTATACTGGACATTCCTAGAGTCATGGGGCCTAATAAAGTGTTCCCATTTACTTCCAGTCCCATGCTTGGGCCCTTTATGGGGCAGCTTTTATTTACTTCATTAATATATCACTTCTGTCCCATAAAGGACCCAAAGCAGCTTACATCATCCTCTCCTTCTCTGTTTTATCCTCACAACAACCCTATGAGGTAGGTTATGTTGGAAGTGAAGGACTTTGCACTGTCTCTTAGCCTCAGACTTCAGAGGGGGACTATAGAGAGTCAGAGAGAGAAAGAGAGAGGCCAGGACCCTGATCATCCTTCCCTTCTACTGCTCTGATGCTATCCCTTTAATGTGCAGATCGCTACTCTCAGGGAATCTTATTTATTTATTTATTTTATACCCCACCCTCCCCATTGAAGCAGGCTTAGGGCGGCTTACATAAAAGTTTTAAAACAGACAAAACATAGCAAATATAAATATAAAACGTAACATGCAGGTATGCCATTTGTGTAATACTGGCGCGGCAAACCATGACATAAAGCACAGTCAGCATTTGGTGTCAGTTCATATTGGTGGTGTGCAGGCTGTCGGTGATGGTACTAGGGCGCAGGGTCTTAAATTCATTAGGTGCGGCTCCTTAGCTGAATGCCTGGTGGAAGAGCTCGGTCTTGCAGGTCCTGCTGAACTGTAAAAGGTTCCACTGGGCCCTGGTGGTTCCAGGAGCTCATTCCACCAGCACGGAGCCCACAGAAAAGGCCCTGGCCCTAGTTGAGGCCAGCCTTGGGAACCCGAATGCAGGGCTCTCGGGGGGACATGTGGGGAAAGGCAGTCCCTCAGGTATGTAGTCCCCTGACCATAAAGGGCTTTAAAGATAAGAACCAGCACCTTGAAGTGAATTCGGTACGCTATAGGCAGCCAGTGTAGTGCTTTCAGCACAGGCTTGATGTGTTCCTCTATGGGGAGGCCCCACAGCAGCCTGGCTGCAGCATTCTGCACCAGCTGAAGCTTCTGAATGTGGGACAAGGGCAGCCCCATGTGGAGAACATTACAGTAATCTTGAGGTGACCAGCACATGGATGGTCCTTCTGGCCTGACACCTTCTCTCCACACTATACTTCTCCATCTTGGCACCATGAGGGCAGGACATGCTTCCCCCATCTCTATCCATCCTAGCTAGTTAGACTAGATTAGAATCCTGTCTTTACTCTATCCTGTCTAGAACGGAGTTCCTTACAATCGAGGACTCATATTAGCTTTTGCAAAGATAAAGAAGCTCTATGTGTAATTCTGTTTCTTGTAATCACACACAAACCAGATAGACGCTGCCTTGAGCACTCTGCTAACACAGTAATCCTTCAGATTAGTCTGAGGGTGTGTGACTGGCCCAAGATCACCCAACATGGCAGAGTGGGGATTCGAACTTGGGTCACCCAGATCTTAGTCTGACACACACTAACAACTACCCCACACTGGTTGTCTTTTAAAAGACTCTTAATGCATTGAGACAAGAACTAGAATGATAGTTATTAGCTCTCCCATAAAGGCTTCCTCCCACAGAGCAAACAGCTGTCACAGAAGTGTGATGTAAAGTTTACACGGTTGAAGACACGAGAGAGGAAAGAGCCAGACACCTCCTCTCTCAGCAGCCATTCCCTGATCTTCAAAGCAGCCTGGTAATTAGCTTTAAAATAAAAACAACATAACCAGTCGTAATCATAGATCTTGTACTCATTGTTGGGTAGTGCTCAGGTTTGCCAGGGCTTGGGCGGTGGTCTCAGAATCCATACCCTTCCTCCTTTCTTCCTTGGCAATACAAACTGTGGTGGGCCTCAGCAGCTGCAATTAAATCACCAGTAAGCACCACAAGAAATCCTGTGCTAAGGGGCACTGAGTGATTAATTGCAAAACCTTATGTACGTCTCACTGCGGTGGTCTTCTCTTCAACCCACTGCCGGCTACCCTCAGGTGAATTCCCGCACCCCACCTGCTGCGATTTCTTCTTCTGCTGCCTTCTAAAAAAGATTGGGACGCACAGGGAATAAGGACACAACTCCTGCTTCTCTTTGCACACATGCTGAAAAGAGCAGAATTCTGGCTCATTTTCAGTGCCGTCCCAAGCACGTAAGTCCATTAATGTCGCAGGGCTCATTTCGTAGAAGGAGCTCCTCTGCATATTAGGCAACACACCCCTATGTAGCCAATCCTCCAAGAGCTTACAGTAGCCCCTGTAAGAAGAGCTCTGTAAGTTTTGGGAGGATTGGCTACATTAGGGGTGTGTGGCCTAATATGCAAAGGAGCTCCTGCTATGAAATGAGCCCTGTCAATGGGCTTAGAAAGGTGTAACTCTGGATGGCAGTAGAAAGTGTCATTAAGTCACACCTGAGTTAAGGTGACCTTGTAAGTTTTTCAAGGCAAGAGACGTTCAGAGGTGGTTTGCCATTGCCTGCCTCAGTGTCATGAACAGTGTTCCCTCTAAGCTGAGAGTGTGAGCTAGCTCATAGTTTTTTAGCCTCTGGCTCACACACATGTGTGTCTTAACTCAGGAAGGAGGGCTCCAGAGCAAACTAATGTATGCAGCAGCCAAATTGCTTGCTCACAACTTTAATGCCAGTAGCTCACAAAGTAGAATTTTTGCTCACAAGACTCCACAGCTTAGAGGGAGCATTGGTCATAAACCTGGTATTCTTTGGAGGTCTCCCATCCAAAAATTGGCCAAGGCTGACCCTGTTCTAGCTTCCAAGAGTTGATGGGATTGGGCTAGTCTGGGCTATCAAGGTCAGGGCTAGCTCTGCATAAGGCTACACTATTTGGCTTACTAGAGCACCATCTAAAATGATTTCCCTGTTTTTAAAAAAATAAAGACAGTTTTTCTACGGCTCCCAGCCTTACAGATAATGCTGGGAAAGGGACTGATAAACTCAGTTAAAGTGAGAGAATTTTTATTTTCATTACTTAACTGATCTACTACTTTATGCTTTACTCTCAGTGTAGCTGGACTGGGCTATTGCAAGCAGGACCTGTCCAGGCTTCCCTTAAGGGTTGCCAGGCATGGCCCAGGAACTGGTAGGAGTCTGGGGGTGGGGGGATGGACAAGATGTGGGGTACATCATTGTGTGGGGAGGACTGCACAGAAAGGTGATAGATGGGGGGAAAGGTTTACGATCTCCTGTCATTAGATAAAGTAAAGGTAAAGGTTTCCCTTGCTTGAAAGCCAGTCAAATCCAACTCTAAGGTTGCGGTGCTCATCTCTGTTTCCAAGCCTAAGAGCCAGCACTGTCCAAAGACGTCTCTGTGGTCATGTGGCCAGCATGACTAGACACCAAGGCGCACAGAACACTGTTACCTTCCCACCGAAGTGGTACCTACTTATCTACTTGCAATTTCTTGCTTTCGAACTGCTAGGTTGGCAGGAGCTGGGACCAGAGACGGGAGCTCACTCCATTATGTGGCACTCAGGTCTCGAACTGCCGAGCTATCGACCTTCCGGTCTGCAGTTCAGTCTCTTAACCACTGACTCTGCTCCTAATCCCCCTCCCCCCCAAATGGTGCTTTTAAATGAAACAGAATTGTTGGGGTATTGTTACACACATTTTATATAAAGCAGTTCAGCTCTGAGATGGGCAAGATGGAGTTTAAAGGAATTATTTAAGGAAGTTGTCAGTTACAAGTAGGTGAAAGCTACTTTGAAATCCATATTTAAAACTAACTTTGCATTCAATATGTACCTTTCTATTTCTAACTATTCTTAGAAAGTAAAATATATGTTTTAGAGTATACATGGATCAATATACATTGATTTTTTGGGTTTGGCAAGAAGATTGCAGACATTTCTGTTCATTGGGGTTGCCAGCCTCCAGGTGAGACCTGGGGACCCCCCAGAATTACAGCTCATCCCGAGTACAGAGATCAGTTTTGCTGGATGCTTTGGAGGGTGAACTCTATGGCATTGTACCCCACAGATGTCTGTGCCCTCCCCAGGCTCCACCCCCAAATCTCCAGGATCTTCCCACCCTAGATCTGCCCTGCATCCCCTGTCAGTGATCTGGGAGGCCTGGCAACCCTGTCTGGTTATGAGGAAATGGCTGATTTCTCTGTTTGTTTGAAACCCTGCTTGGTAATGTGGCAACCCACTTACCAAGTAAATTTGGAATGACTGGTGCCATAATGTGAGAAAAAGGCAGGTGAGAGATAAGAAGCAGGAACTGCAGACTTTGATTCTCTGTGTATATATAATAACGGTATGTATAAACTTGACATCAGTAGATGAAAGCTCATTAGCTTCCTTCAATCCATCAGGTTAATGAATAAAATGGCCCATACAATATGCAGTTGCATGCTGCCATAAAGCACAACCCTCCTTTCTTTCCAGTTAATAGAACTATTATTCACAAAGTAAATTAGTTGCTGTAACTCTTTATCAGTCTCTAGAAAGAGACCAATGAGTTATGGATTAGCAAGCAGAAAGGGAGGCAAGCCCTTCAGAGTTCAGTCATGTCACAGCCTATGCTTCTGAAGGACCCTATCATTCTGCTCAGCTGTGCATGTCTACTCGGGTTCCAGATCCGTCTCTGACAAAGTGCCTGGGCCTGAAATCTTTGCAATATCTTGTTCACCCACCTGCTGAAGAACACCGGGACTCACTGCAGTTACGAGACGCCTTCCTTTGGCACGGGGAATCTTTCAAAATATTAAAATAAAACATCGACATTGTCTTGACTTCCACACCAGTTGGGTCTTTCTTCACCCACAGGACCTTCTTTTATCTTTTTGTTACAATATTAAGGACAGGAATAGCTTGTTCTTCCATTCTCCCCTCTCTTCTTTGAAGCACCAGGAATGGCTTCCAGTGGTTATGAAAAATACTGGAGTCGGGAGGCCGGTGTTAGTGATTTCAGCATAGCAAGTTTATTTCAGGTCCAGCTGAAGCATAAGGAAACAGAGATCAGGGGGCCTGCTTATATACACAGGTAAGCCGCACCCCGGACCTTGCCCAAACAAGGCAGTTGGTTAAGGTAATTGAATAAGTTCCAAGTTAATTGAATAAGTTTCAAGGTAATCCCAGGATAATACTTGGATAATCCCAGGGGCGGATAAGTCTCAAGGTAATTGAATAAGTTTCAAGGTAATTGAATAAGGTTCAAGGTAGTTGGATAATCACAGATTTAATCACAGAACATAACAGGTTTATGTGACAGCAAAGAGCCAGCTGGTTGTGTGTGATGGAGGCTCAACAGCTGCAAGGCCAGATATATTGTCAAATATAGGATGCTTCTGCTAAAATGGATCTGGGCATATATAGAATTTATTGCTGCTCTTTGTTTGTGGTACATTATCCTATGGTGTGCCAGTAATCATCTGCAGCCTGTGATTATGGATAGTCCTATGGGCAAGGAGAACTAGACTAGAATGCAAGAATTTATATACAAACTGGTATATCCCAATGGAAAACTGGATACTTAATGCTCTGTTACATATGTGCAATTTACAGGAGACTAATTGAGAATAGGAGTGATTTCAGAATAACTGCAAGAATTATCAAGGCTGTCCAGAGTGCCAGTGGACTAGCCCTTCCAAGGACCACCTGTGTCATTTTGTTGTCCAGCTCATCAGCCCTATTTTTCACGATAGTGGCTGCTCTTCCTGTTGATGGGATCTGAAGTCCTTTACTCAGAGGACCAATACAAAGACAATTAGCCAGCTGCCTCCTAGCTTGCATCAGGATTGAAGCACAAATGAAGTCAGGCATTCATGTTTGGAACCCTAGCTAGATATATGTGTAGAAGCTGGGATTGAGACAGAAGCTGGGCATGGGTGATCTGGATTGGGTCCATAGTGCTGGAAAAGGGGAGCTAGATTTTCCCTACCATACATCTCTTGAATTGGAGATGCCTCTGGGAGTGCTTTAAGTCTTAAGAAAGGGGAAAAGACAGATACCCATATAGTATCTCTCTTCCCCCCATCCTGGGACACAGAACAGCAGGGGCAGGGATTTGTAAATGTGGAAATGGTCAGTGACCTGATCCAGGTTCTACCCATTGACTGTGAAGAGCTCCAAGAGGACCGCTACAATCTGGGTGAGTGGGCAACGATGTGGCAAATCAAATTCAGTGTTGGTAAGTGTAATGTGCTGCACACAGGGACAGAATTCCCAACTTCAAGTATAGGCTTATGGGACTGAGACTTCCTCCCTTCAACACTCAGTTCACTTTCTGGTCCCTATTTCCTCAGGCTCTCTGAGAGTGCTTTTGTACCAATTTCCCCCTTGTTTCATTTCCAAGCCGAAGGTAATTCAAAAGTATACAGATTCCCTCAGATTTTCCCCTTCCTTTTGCTGCCCCTCAAAGGTCACTCCCCACCCTCATTGAGGTAGTTCCCCCACCCTGCATCTTCTGCCATCCTCCCCCATTCATTGGTGTACAAGCTCCATTTTCCCTTTGTTTTTTATTTTTTGATAAGCAGCATGAGTCTGGTGATATGATACTATGAATTTAGTGATATGAGACTATTGCTAGTCTCAGATTGCTGAATTAAAAAATTAAAACTAGGGGGGAGTTTAAAAGGAGCTGTGTCAGGTTTAGTTTCCTGCTAATATTGAGTTGAAAGGGGGATTGGAGAAGAGGCAAGCGGCAGGATCCCCAGTGCTAAAAAAGGGGGGGAGATTTCGGTGCCGCATGCAAGCAAAATAAAGGGAGGGGATCCTCAGCACAGAATGAAATTGACATGAGGTGCAAAGGGACAGACACTGGGAAGGGAAGCCTAAAGCTTTGAAAACATTCCCCCCTTTAATGATTTAATGAACAAAGTGTGGGGAAACCATTTTGGCAGTCTCTGGAAGTCTAATATTAAAATGACAGCTGAGTCATATGGACGTTCTGCGAACCGCTGAACTTAAGAATTGCTTAGGATCAGTCCATTTGGAGGAAGAGTGCAATCCGCAGAAGAAAGGCTTTGAAAAACTGCCAAGATCATGACCAATGTGCAGGATAAATTAGAGAATCACAAAGAAAAATTGCAATACCAGTATCAGGGGGTTCTACCATGCATTCAGTACACTCAACATTTCCCTCCATATGAAATTGTGTGACTCTTTCCCATTCTTCACAGTGGCTGATAACAGAGCAGAGAATCCCCCAGTGTTCGGCAATATGAAAAATTGGGTTTCACAGCTGCTTGTCTGTTTCAGAAAAAGTTTGGTCAGTTTCAACAGTGGGTTTCCCTCCTTTGCCAGCATTCCTTTCTGTTCCCTTTCATTTAATTAACTAACACTAAAATGCATGTACAAAACCTGAGCCACAAGGATTTAAATGGAAGTTGCTTGCTGGACACTACTGCTCAGTTGCAATGGGGCAATTGCATTAAAAAAAACTTTGGATGCCACCCCACACAAATCACAACTGACATTCCACCCCAATTTAGAAAAGTGTTTTTTTTTAATTGTAGTGGAGAATAAATACACCAGAAGAAAAAGAATGGTGTGTAACTTGGGCACAGAATCCAAAGTCAAGATTAAAGGCTTACTGCTCAGAAAAGCTGCTGTAAAATGTGCATGCATAATGGACCAGTGTTAGGGATTATTAGGAAAGGGATTGAGAATAAAACTGCCAATATTGTAATGCCCATGTATAGATCTATGATGCAGCCTCATTTGGCATACTCTGTACAGTTCTGGTCCTTGTATTTCAAAAAGGACATTGCAGAGCTGGAAAAAGTACAGAGGAGGGTGTGACAGATAGCACGCAATTACAGGCATTTAAGCAAACCCTGCTTGAAAAAGGGTGAGCTGGCAAAAAAAAAAAGATAGACAGCTTGTTGGCCAGCAAGGCACTCTTCTGTGCTCTTATGGATTTTTATCCATAAGTTTGAACTCTGTGTCGCCAGTAGTGGAAGGGACTTGCGCTTTCTTCTTCACATAGGAGCCAGCTCCAGCCCAAGCCAGGAGGCTGACACCCCAAGCAGTTCACCCAAGACAAGGACAAAGGATTCCTCTTGCCATGAGGCTTCCTTCTGTCAGACATCCGCTGGTTGACCCCCACTCCTCAATATACATCTGAATAAGTTATGCTAACGAGACTGCCTAGCACCTACTGTGCCAGCCATCAGATACTTGGCTAAAACCATCAACTGACAATAGGTATGGCCAGGTGAGTCATCGGACCCCAGACTCAGTGTCTGTTTCCTGGTGAAGTCATACTTTTGCAACACTGACCAAACCCCTGGACCTCCTCCCTTTGTTCACCTTTAACCTATGGAAGGGTCCAGAAGGGACGGACCACCTAAGAGGTGTGTTAGTGGGATGTGGTCTGTGCAGCCTCCCCAAGACCACCTAATAAAAGACCTTGCGCAGAGGCATTCGCTCTCTTAAGCCATCGCTCTCTTAAGCCATCGTCCCCTATCTGCTTTACCTCCCCTTTACCCTTCCCCCCCCCCCCAGCTTGCCTTTCCAGTCCCTCTAATCTTCTGTTGGAACTTCCTTCGGTCAGACAACTCCTCTTTAGGATAGGTAATGTATTGCTTCCCCACCAATGAACTCCTGCAAATTGCAACAGTGCTATTTTCTATCTTTATTTCCCTAGACCTGTGTGTATGTGTGTAAGAATCTGTTTTTGTGTGAGTGAACAACATCATTTAGTAAACATCATTGAACTTGGAACCTGCCTCACGTGCCTCTTTCCTTGAGAACTCCCGGGAGGGGTGGGACCCTGGTATAGTTGGCAAGAACCCGTGTATTTTGCTGATTGCTAAAGGTAAATTAAAGCAATTCGGCTAACAGAATTGGGGGCTCAGTCCGGGATTGCCCTGAGGGTTAAACTTCGCGCCATAGTCGACAGGCGTGTCTTTAACCCACAGATGTAAGGGAAAAACCACTTCCGGAGCTCTTGGAGAGGCTGTATGATTGGTTTCTGTCTGCGTGCCTGGCTCTAGCGAGCAACCTATCGTGGGTGGCTTCCCCCTTCTCTCTCTCTCTCTTTGAACCCCAGGTCAAACTGTGTGACTGTCCGCGCGTCTATTTTGTGGGAAGGGATCCAAAGAAGACCAGAGTAGGGCGCTAGACCAGTTGCACCAACACTACATACACTACATACACCCGCTGAGTCCAAAAAAGAACTTTTTCTTTGAGCGCACCCTCGCTCCCCCTCCTTGCTTTACTTCGCTCAACGAAGTGAAATCAATTGATTTTGGTTAGGGGTCAGCCTGCTGGAACATATTGTTTCGAAACCCCGCTGGTTAATAGGTTATCCAGTGAGAGCTTGCGAGCCCAAAACCTTCATTTGGTTGTGTGGTTATCCTTAGGACAAGAGGTTTGGCCAACCCGTTCTTGAAACCCTCATATAAAGAGACTGGGTGTCTCTGAGACTGGGTGTCTCCTTTTGGGTTACGAGTAATCCCTGGGTGTCGTGTGGGTGTGAGTCCCCGGCTCTAGAAACCGAATTAAGGCCGAGAGTGCCGCATTTAGGGTTAAAAGTAATCCCCGAGTGTCGAGAGAGGTGTGAGTCCCCGGCTCCAAAAACTAATTAAGGGCTGGGATAGCCTGTTCTGTGGTGCGTTGGCCACCTTGTGCCAACAACAGTAACTGTATAAGTATGGAAGAAGGGAGACGACTCCCCTTCCAGTGCCCCTGTTTGAGGTAAAACAGGAGACTCTCCTTGACATACTCCTTTTCCCCAAGGTTAGTTCCTCAGATCAGTGCATCTGAAGTTAGTTAGGGGGACCCCACAAATCAGGGTCTTTTCCCTTTGGTGGCTATAGGCCAATTTGGTAACTGTAACTTAAGTTTGCTCCTCAGATCCGAGAATCTGAAGTTTGTTTAAGGGAGGCGCCTGGAAACAGGGTCTTTTCCTTTTGGTGACTGTTCAGCCATTTGGGTGTTGTGATAAACCACACAACATGTGCTTGGACTTTTTAACTGTGTAACAAAGGAGTCTTTAGGGCTTCCTTTTTGGATGTGATAATTTAAGAGAGTTAAGGAGTATTCTCTCTTTTGGTTAGGAACTGAACTAAGCAAGTGAAAATGTGCCCTGCAAGGAAGGCAGAGGTCTAAAAATGCTGTCTTAAGGAAACAGAAAAACCCAGCTGGCAGAAATAAGATCAAGTTCCCCTAGAAAAACAGCAGCTTGAGACCCTAATTGCATTTGAACCCTGTGAGACGCTGCTAGACTTCCCATAAAAGAATAGGAAAAAAAATCCCTAAAATCCCTGTAATCTTAAACAGAATAGTGAAAATTCTGCACCTTTTGTTAAATTAGGCAAACGGGAGCCTAAAATGCCTCAACTAAAATTCCTGGGAAAGCCCAGCCAACTCTCAGTAGTTGGAACAGAAGCAGGCATTCAGTACAGCCAGAATGGCTGCAGCAAAATGAAATCTCCCCCCCCCTCCATTCCAACCCCAGGGAAAGAAACTGGGTAAGAGATGGGGAAAGAATCCTCAGGAAGCAAGCGCTCTCCTTTTAATCCTTTGTAAATGAAATTTGGAGGGAATGGTGTTAATCCCCAAGAGACTGCTGCACAGAGAATAGCATTTCCCTGTGGCAAAGTCAGTCTCCAGGCAAGTCCTGGAGCTCTCCTGGAGCTCCCCTGGAGTTCTAACAGATCTCCAGACTACAGAGTCTAATTTCTCTGTAGAAAGTGAGTGCTTGTGGGAGGAGGGAAGACTTCATGGTTGTTGCCCCACTGGAGTCTCCATCCTTCTTCAAACCTCAGCCTGAATCCCCAGGAATCTCCTGCCTGGACCTGACAACCTTAAACACAGCTCGAGACCAACAAGTCCAACTTTTGTAACTGTAAGATGAGTGATCAACCTTAGCTGTAGAACACATGCCCCCAGAAAGAACTTAGATTCAGGGCTATAAAACAGCACAGCTATGTTACCAAATTTTACACATCAAGCTTAAATGCCAAGAATAATCTTCCTGTAATTATGGCCATAATTGAGAGAAATTGAGAAAAAATTTGTACCTCTGTTTTTACCTTTTAAAATATAGAACCCTACAAATCCCAGTCTCTTCCCAACTGCCTTTGGAAGAGAACTGGACCCCATTTGAGCCACATTTGAAACAGCCTCTGAGCTTACACAAAGTTCTAAATCTGTTGCCCAAACTATTTCCCTCAGCAGGGAACAGCTTTCTGTGACTGTCTCTGCAGATGTGCCAGTTTCTAATTATGCTTTCAGTAGATGCGCACACCAGGCTTTTATGGAACCTCATGAGGCCTTAAACTTTGGCCCACTTCAGCCCTCCCTATTACAATGGAGAGATCTCAAGTCCAAACCTCCCGATATTTGCCCCACAGAGACAGAACTCTTGGTGTTTCCCCAATTTCGACTTCAGCCTCCTCACAGGGTTACTGGTAAGAGATAAGCAGACTTTTGATTATTAATTACCCTTCCCAATTTAGAAAAGCAAAGATCATCTCTCTCTCAACTCTAGGGAGAGAGAGACTTTTGCTGTGTCTGCCCTGCCTTAAAACTGAGGAGACATAGCACAAACGAATAAGGTTTTTCTGCCTGTTTCATTCTGGCCTATGCAGGTCAAATGAACACAGAAAAGTTCTTTAAAAAAACCCAGAAGACTGACAATTTAAAATTAGCTTAATCAGGAGACTTTAACAGCCCCAAAAGAAATGGAGAAATTTATTATCCCCTCCTCAAAATGGGCAGGAATCGCAGCAGTAAAATCATGAGAAATGTAACTTTTATTTTTGGAAAATGGAAGCTCCTAAGCTCCCTTCTTTCTGTAAACTCTCTATAGTCCATAGAGATACTAATCTCCAGGTCAGACCTGGAGACTTCCCATTGAACTGTTGGGGAAGGAGAAAAACCTCTCCTTCCCCACCACAGAACCTTCTTTCATTTGAACCCTCAGTAGGTACAATGTGTTTGTTTTGTGTTATAAAGCCTTTAAAGGCTGCCCCTTCTAGAGGGTGTAGAAAAAGCCACATTTTCTTTTGAAACATTTTGTTTTAACTGTTTACAAATACCTTTTTTTTTTAAGTGGCACATTTTCAAACTTTTGAGCCACAGCAGTGAGGTAGTTTCCCATGTCTGCAAGAAGCAGCAAATTCTCCATTTTGACTACAATGTATTTTTACTTCAGTGGCTCCTGATACAGCATGAATTGGCAAAACTCAGGCAGGCTCTCCTTCCAGCTGCCTTTGAAAAAAAAAAACCAAACTGAGCCCACTTTGGCCTTACCTTAAGATGCTGAAAGAAGTCAAATTCTAAAAGCCTCATGGCAGGGCAAACTGCCCTCATCTCCCCTTTTGCGACATTTGCATAATCAAAGAACTAGCAGGCATGAGATAAGATGGAGGAGTGCTGGTAATTGTTGCTTTTCCCCTGTTCTGTTAGGGCTATTTTTCCTTCTCAACCCTAGAGAGAAAAGTTCTTATATCACCCCCACCTTAAAGGAACTGAAAAGGGGTGCACAGTGAAAAGAAATATGGAATGGTTTTTCTTTCCCTTTTACTTTGGCTCTGTTTTGTGAATTCACAGGGTTCTGTGAATTCAAGGGGGGGAGTGCAAGGAGAGTGCAAGGAATTTTTGGTGCAAGGAATTATTATTATTTTTTATTTTTATTTTTGAGTTTTCCCTTCTTTTAATCTGGCCTGGAAAAGACCCAAACTTTTTGAACTGTAGCAGCAGTCCTGTTAAAATCTTTTGAGACTCGTGTTGAGAGAGCCTCATCAGACAAAGACAGTCTATCTGGAAAACCTCTGCCATCCAACAAAAGCCTCCTTCCCCCCACATCTCTTGTGAAATTTGCATTATCAAAGAGCCAGCAGCTCTGAAATGAGATGGAGAAGGAAGTTCTCCCTCCCTCTTTTGTTAAGCATAATTTCCCTCTGCAACCAGAGAAAAAAAGTCCCCCCCCCTTCTCTCTCTTAAGGCAACAGGGAGGGGGTGGGTAGTGAATATTTGGATTTTTCCCTTCCTTTTTTTTGCTAAGAATGTGGCCACTATTGCAAGAATGTCAGTCTCCAGGTGGGCCCTGGAGATCCCCCAAAGCTACAGCCTTTCTCCAGAATGCTAAAGTCAGTTTCTCTGGAAACGGGTTGATTTGATGCAGCATTAATTTTATGCAATTTTATGCACTGTTCTTTTTAAGTTGCATCTCCTAATCAACAGGAATCTCCTGGACTGGAGTTGGCAACCCTACCCTTTGTGATGAAACTTTGCTGTAGAATGCTTTGAAAGGAAGGTTCCCTTCCCTTCTTAAACTAGGTTTAAATTCCCTTTTTGGGCAAACTGCTCTAGAGTTGCCCCTCTGCCAAAAGACAACAGATCATTGCTTGGAAGTTAATATTTCTTTTTGTTGTTGCAATTTTTATAGCTTTAATTCTTTAAGAACAAAATGATATTTCTAGAATTTTACAGTTTTTGGTAACTTTGCTTTTATTTGAAATCTTAAGATTGCTTCCTTGGCATGCTTTCCTTCTAACTTTTTTAGTACATCACATCTCAGGAATCTCTAGGAGAGACAGTATGGTGTAATGGTTGAGTGCATGGACTCTTATCTGGGAGCACCGGATTTGATTCCCCACTCTACCACATGCAGCCGCTGATGTGACCTTGGGTCAGTCACAAGTTCTTTCAGAGCTGTTCTTTCAAGAGCAGTCCTCAAGGGCACTCTCTCAGCCACTCCTACCTCACAGGATATATTCAACAGAGATACTGTTTCTATTTCCTTAAATGTGTTACTGCCTCTCATTCTCAGGCTTTGTCCTGTGTAGTATCAGTTTTTTTTTAGATTTCTTTCTCATCTCACAGAAGTGGGTCCTGCTAGCTCACTCTTTTGCTAGTTTTCCTTAGTCTTGAGATACTATAGCAGTCAGAATGTTTATACCATCCTTTTTGCCATCTTGCTACGACTTGGCTTTTTCATCTGAAGTGTTTATCATGCAAATCCATTCTTCTGTTCTAGTTCAGCCTGGTTTCAGCCAGCGAGTTAGGAGACTCTTTCTCTGCTCAGAGGAACTGTTTGCTGGCACACAGCTTATGCCAGAGACCATGCTTTTACTTGGGTTATGATCTTTCTGACTGACTTCTTAATCCATAAAGAATTCTCTGAGCCTTATCAAGGGCCACTGCTTGTTCTATGTCTTGGATTTTCCATACAGTTTATATTCCAGATGCTTGGTAAAATTATGCCTCGGTCACTCAGGCTGTATTCTTCTATCTTTGTCTCATCTATACTCTGTGCATGCACAGAGTACGCCTTCAAATATGTTTCTTTCCTCCCTATTGGTCACGAAAGAAACAAAGGGGGGTGGTAGAATACTTCTAAAACAATTTTCTTTTTGCCCAGCAACAATTGTTTTTTCGTTTTAGGGCAAGGACCATGCCTTTCTTTGGTACAAACCGAGGGCAGTCATGTGCACCCATGTCATTCCAAGCCACAATTTAACCTTGCTTCTCTTTCAGGAACAGTCCAGCAGCATGAAGTCCCTAATTGGACTAAAGCCACTTGGTTGGCAACTGAAAAAGGGCCTTTTCAAACAAGGTCTACCCCTTAAAGTTGCAAACCTGAGAGCATCTCTCTCTGGTATTTAATCCTTGAATCACTGGGCCTGAGCCAAGGAAGGCTCTCATATAGTAAAATCATGTTGTCTGTATGGTTTTTTTTTTATGTGTGTACTAATCATTTATTGCTTTTCAGATTCCTGCCAGTTTTATTTTTATTTTTAATTCCTCTCTCACAACATGGGAGAAGTCAGATGTTTTGATGAGTTTTGTTATATTGTCTTTTTTACATTCTTTGACTTTTTATTTTTTTTGGGGGAAGTCTAAGCCACTCCCACAAGCCGGTATTTATCTTCTTTTTATTTTCTTTTTAAGGGGCGCCCAACGTTTGCTACAACCTTATAAGCCATGGCAATACAATTTAAATTTTGAAAAAAAATCTTTTCTGTTCTGAGCTCATGTATTATTATTATTTTTATTGTCTCCGGAAGACACTCTATTAAATGTGATCACATGTCTAGCAAAATGTCAATCTTGATACAAGGGGGTGAGAGACACTGTCAAATGTGTCCCCTCTTCCTATAAACTGCCAGTACATTGCATTGTGTTCTAATGGGTGATTGGGTGTCATATCCCAGTCCTTCAATTTTGTGTTGCAATAATGCTTTTGTCTATATTTACTATGATCTAATATGTGCTACTAATCATTAAGAGTTTTTTCCCTTCTCTATGTGTGTGCTAAGGTGATTGCATTTGATTTGTTCTTATATTTATTTCTGCTGCCCCATTGTGCTCTTCAAGTTCTCAGAAGTTTTGCATATACAGGACCCCATGGACTGTACAATGGACTTCAAGGGTGGAAGACTTCAACATCATATGTCATATGCTGCTCAGAATTAACCAAAGCCACAGACGTTCAAGCCTTGATGCACCTAGCAACCAAGGTTTCTGACTCCTAACCCTCCTCCCCCTCCTCTGATATGCCTTTACTGTTGCCCCCTATATGTGCCTTTTTCTCGCTTAGAACTATTCCCATGTATGTCCATATTTGTGTTCTATTCTTTACTACAATTGGGTAGGCCTTTAAAGGCCCATGAGGTAGAAAAATTGGGTCGTAGCAGCTTTACATTTTCGAACCCAAGGAAGCATAGGCGAACACTACAAAGGCAACCGAAGGAAAACGGTTTCCGCCTCCTGCACATATTCAGAAGACCTTAAAGAGCCTTCACCTTTTTTGTGCAGAAACACTGCAATATACGAAAAACTATACTGCCAAATTGCCAAGACATCAGCGGGGCATCCCCCGGATGACAGACCTGTTTGACAGTGTAGCCATGCTTTTGAGTCCAGTAAAGCAGACCCAGAAAGGAGATACTGTGCAGGCTAGCTGAATTATCAGCCAGAGGAGCGTGCACCTTTCAATTGGGTTAAAGGCGGCCTGTGGAACGCCCGCGTGCCCTCCTCTGCAATGACACTGAGACTCACAGCGAATAAACTTTTCTTTTGCCTTTTGCTTCCAGAGCTCCCCGATTTGAAACCTCTTAAATTATATCAAATTGTGCCATTGGTATTTTTCAAATATTATTTTCCAATAATTGTCTCCAAATTTAAGGAAACAAGTCCCGGCATGCACTGCGGTATTGCCACTTTGCATACGCAATAGCATGCCGTCCACCAAATTATTTTTCCCAAAATTTTTTTTATTATTTCAGTATAAGCAGGCTCCCTTTTAGTCATTGCTTAAGTTTCTCTCCCTTTTTTTATTTTTACCACAGCCTAGTTTATCCTTTTGCGTCCACAGCAGCCAGCGCCCCATGCTTACTAAACAAGCCTCATTTTCAGTTTCGCTTTTGCAAACTATCCTACTGTATTGTTTTCTTTCAAGGCGGATTGCAAAACAAAGCCCTCCTGTTAATCCAAACATTATTGCTGGCCTGCACAAATAAATTTTCTTTTTGCACCAACAGAGTTTCTTCCAGTAACTCATAATAAAAACCCCCTTTTCAATCGCTGGTTCCCTTTTGCTTTTATTTTTCCTCCGCCTTTGACAGCTTATATTTTGCAACTAGTCTTTGCAACATGCCTCTGCTTGTTCCAAATATATTTTTTTTTCTATTCTTTTGACCAGTGTTGGGAGGGCCGAAGCCCAGACGAACCGTAGGGAGTCATTAGTGAGCAGGGCAACAGGGGGTGGGAGGACCAATGAGCTGCGACATGGAAGCCCAAGAGAGAGCTCCGTCAGGAGTAGGTGCAAATGAATTCTTTGTCCCCTTCTGGACGGCTTCTGAGTGTGATCAGAGGATGCAGCTGGATTTGCAGGTCCAGACTGTATCAAGAAGAAGCCACTTGGAAGAACGTGCAGAAGTTGGGCTCGGAATTTAAGTCTGGCCCTTGCTCCCCTTACACCAGGCGTGCAAGCCCTCCCTGCGCATGGCAGTGGAGAGTGCCTGGGAAAGCCTCCAGGTTAGCTCGTGCCACCCGAAAAAGCCCTCATGCCACCTTTTCCAACGTTTTTCTATGTTAAAGGGAGATTTTCAACAGCTCTCCTCCTGAAGCGCCCACGGTCCAAAACATGTCCATGCCTCAACACTGGTGCCTAACTCAATCTTTTTGATTTTTAATACATTTATTTGTCTCAGAATGTTTATGTATCCCAGAATGCCTAAACAATTTCCTCATTTGCATATGCGACAGCCTCTAGCCCTAACGTATACAGCCAAGTCAACAGCATGCGACCTTTAGGGGTTCTGCCTAGTAACTAGCTGCCCAGTCCGCTCCTCATTGGGTATAGGACGGTACCACTGGGATCGGGTTTAGAGGGGAAGATTGTTCTATTTTTGTACAGTATTAGGGGAGGGCCCCCTGGAGGGAGCCCTCCAAGCTAAAACGGGTACGCAGCTAACGGCGTCCCCGCGGAGCCACCCGGCTCCAGATAAAAAGGCCAAAGTCGGCCGGACACAACTCCCGAACCCAGCTTTTGCATGCCCTCTCCGTGTATATGCGCGCGTGTGCTCTATGCCATCTCGCATATACTCCCCAGGGTTCGGGAGGCGTGCCCGGAGACTCCGCCAACCCCAAAGGGTGAATACCTGGCCTGTGATTATTCCAGCCAGGACCCCAAGATGATGTGTCTTTCATAATACAATGATTCCAGATGCATGACCTGTTTTGACCTTTTCTGAATTTCTTCAATGCCTTTAGACACTCTGCTTGCAAATTCACTAAGCTATGTTTTATTTTAATATCCTTTTTTCTTAATTTAAGTAGGTACCCATGATGCTTTTAGATAGCAAGGGGGGGCGACTCCTCAATATGCAAACCGGTCTCCTCCTTCCCGGCCGAACTGACTCGTGTCCATGCCGAGAAGCGACGAGCGCAACCGAGAGCTTCATGAGCTATTGATTAAGACCCGAGTGGCTTCCGAAGAGCCGAAGATATACGAGTCCTGGTGTTCCATTAGATACAATGTAAAGCGCGCCTCTCTCCTGTTCAAACAGCACCAGTTGCCCTGTTCCAACAGAAAAGCCTTGCCGCTCAGGAGAGATGGACGAAGAATTGTTTGTAACAATTTTTATTTCCTTGTGCATTCCTTGTGGAGTATTTTTATTGATACAAATGTGTGTACTTCCGCTATAAGTATTAAATGCTTTATGTATAGATAATACCCTTATAAGAAACTTATAATGCTTCTATAAGGCTTTGTACAAATGAATTTAAGATAAGGAATTTTTAGAATTACTTTTAATATTTCAGTTAAGGATGTTTCTGCTAATTAGAGACTTAAATATTTCTACATAGGCTCCCTTGGTGGTCTAATGCACAAAGCCTTGTTTTTATGTCCGCCCCAGCAACAATTTGGCATTTTTATTGCGATAGATTTTTGTCATCTACTGGGTCCGTCCCTTGCCAACTATTTCTTCCAGGATCACCATCATGCAGTCTGTCTCAATTTTCATCATCGTATCGCCCAAATTCGGAGACCTTCACCTGACGCCTTCAGGTCTCCGAGGGGGGGAAATGTTGGCCAGCAAGGCACTCTTCTGTGCTCTTATGGATTTTTATCCATAAGTTTGAACTCTGTGTCGCCAGTAGTGGAAGGGACTTGCGCTTTCTTCTTCACATAGGAGCCAGCTCCAGCCCAAGCCAGGAGGCTGACACCCCAAGCAGTTCACCCAAGACAAGGACAAAGGATTCCTCTTGCCATGAGGCTTCCTTCTGTCAGACATCCGCTGGTTGACCCCCACTCCTCAATATACATCTGAATAAGTTATGCTAACGAGACTGCCTAGCACCTACTGTGCCAGCCATCAGATACTTGGCTAAAACCATCAACTGACAATAGGTATGGCCAGGTGAGTCATCGGACCCCAGACTCAGTGTCTGTTTCCTGGTGAAGTCATACTTTTGCAACACTGACCAAACCCCTGGACCTCCTCCCTTTGTTCACCTTTAACCTATGGAAGGGTCCAGAAGGGACGGACCACCTAAGAGGTGTGTTAGTGGGATGTGGTCTGTGCAGCCTCCCCAAGACCACCTAATAAAAGACCTTGCGCAGAGGCATTCGCTCTCTTAAGCCATCGCTCTCTTAAGCCATCGTCCCCTATCTGCTTTACCTCCCCTTTACCCTTCCCCCCCCCCCAGCTTGCCTTTCCAGTCCCTCTAATCTTCTGTTGGAACTTCCTTCGGTCAGACAACTCCTCTTTAGGATAGGTAATGTATTGCTTCCCCACCAATGAACTCCTGCAAATTGCAACAGTGCTATTTTCTATCTTTATTTCCCTAGACCTGTGTGTATGTGTGTAAGAATCTGTTTTTGTGTGAGTGAACAACATCATTTAGTAAACATCATTGAACTTGGAACCTGCCTCACGTGCCTCTTTCCTTGAGAACTCCCGGGAGGGGTGGGACCCTGGTATAGTTGGCAAGAACCCGTGTATTTTGCTGATTGCTAAAGGTAAATTAAAGCAATTCGGCTAACAAGCTCCCAGAGCTCCTTCTGATTGGTTGATTTCTGCTTACTGTGTAATGGAACACTGAGCTGTTTAAAAAGTTGGGAAGGAGTGGGGTGGGTCAGATGGAGTTGGAGCTAGGGAGGAGACTTAATGGAAAACTCCTAGTGAAAGCCTCTGAAGAGAAAAAGGATCTGATAAGCCCTGTCTGGAGCAGAGTAAGTGTGTTGTGGCCTCTGGAAATAAGAGACTTAGGGTGAAGACAGTAAGTTTGGCAAAGAAGTGTCAGAACCTCTCTGTCATGGACTTCAGGCAGAATAAGGTAACAGAGCTAGGCCACAGTCAAGAGTCCAGTCCAGGGGTCAAATACCAGTTTAGCAGCAGTCAGAGTTCATGGGTTATTCAAGAAAGCAGAGTCAAGGCAGTCCAAGGTCATTGATCAGCAAGGTTCAGGCAGGTCCAAAAAGCAAAGTCAAAGGTCAGTCTAAAGGTGACAGGAGGCAGGCAGAGTTCAGAGTTGTGGTCACAAAGTTCACAAGATTGTGACAAGTCACTTCCACAACCTGCAGTTCTCCAGGTCTGATTTATATAGGCATTCCTTAACAAGCCTGATTTACAGCGATCTGCTTGGAGGTGCTCCTACACTTACTCAGAACAGCTATCATTAAGCAGCTGGCACTGAGCCAAGAGGCGAATCCTCTGTCTGCTTGTTCTCAAGTCTTCTCAGAGCCTTTTCTTTCACTGTTCAGTTAATGAAGGGGAGTCTGGTAGGCTACTTTCCTACAGCTGTGCTTCATCATCAGCTACTTCAGAGCTGTGGTGGGTGGGTCAAGGTCAGCTGCTAGCAATGGATTTTGAGGCTCCTATATCTCTAATTCACTAACTTTAGCTGGTTCAGCTGGATGTAGCTCCTCAATTCCTGAGAAGTCTTCAACCACACTGGACTCAGGCCGGTCAAGTTGGCCCACGACACTCACCTATTCAAGGTGTGGAGGGAAATCTCCTTGTGTGAAAATTTGAAACACTACTTGAGTGGAGAATTAGACATTCTCAGTATGGAAGCTTATTAGCCAGTTTACAGAGACTGTTCTTTTGGAAGACAGGGATTTGACAGAAGGTTTGAGGAAGCACAGAGGTCCCTCAAGCAGGTCAAAAGAGGTTATTGCTCTTAAGGAGAAGAGAATAATAATCTGGCCAGGGGAAGAAGGGGTAGATAGATTTTTTTAAAAAAAACCTAGTCTAAAAAAACATAGGGTTAAAGCATAATACAATCTCAAGTCTGTGTGACCATCCAGTAACAAGTTCAAAAGAAGGTATAAGGGACTCTAGTAAACTCTGTATCACAGTAAAAGCAGTGAAACATCTCTAACAACATCAAGTCAAAATAAACCAGGGAAAATAACTCTTTAAACATCTCTAGTGTTGTATAAAAGTTTTGGATATATTTTTAAACCTCTCTTTACCAAACCTACCCAAGGTCACTTGTAAATATAATTTCCCAACCCCTGCCTGTTTATTCCAATAAATTTGATTTCTTTTTCCACTTTCAGTGTGTCTAGGTGCCTATTTCTGAGGGAGAATTTTTAGGGGTACAGACCCTCCTCAATCACAATTCCTTATTTAGGGTGCAAGCCGACAAAGTATCGAACAGTAATAAGGTGGGACAACAGCATTATAATAGAAGTTTATTTACCACATAAGAAGAGTGACACGGTACAGGATGAGGCGGTGGATCAGTCGCTGATGGTCGACCATGTCGAACACAGCCGACAGGTCTAACAACAACAGCACTGCCGATCTGCCCCGATCCAGATGCTTCAGGAGGTTGTCCATGAGGGCGACCAGTGCTGTCTCCATCCTGTGACCCAGGCAAAAGCCAGACTGGGAGGGATCTAAGATGGAAGTGTCATCCAAGAAGCCCTGTAATTGAGTTGCCACTGCCCTCTCTATCACCTTGCCCAAATAGGGCAAGTTGGAAACTGGCCAATAGTTAGCCAATTCAGCTGGGTCCAAAGATGGCTTTTTCAGGAGAGGGCACACCACTGCCTCCTTCAGTACCTCCAGTAACAGCTCCTCTGAGAGGGATTTGTTGGTGATTTCCTGCAAGGCACCTCAGAAAACCTTGTGGCCAGCTTTATTTAGCCACGAAGGGCACGGATCAAGGGGGCACGTGGTAGGGTGTACAGTTAGGAGCCATTTGTTGGCTTCCTCTAGGCTGAGTGGGCTGAAATGATCCATAACGTGACTGGAAGACGTGCATGGAGCCTCAAGTTCACTCACTTTATCAACTGTAGTGGGGAGATTGCGGTGGAGTGACAAGACTTTATCTGCAAAATAGCTCGCAAAAGCCTCACAGTCGCCTTCTTCACTTGCTTTGTTTGTAACACGGAGTTTGTAAGACATTTCCTTTGTAGACTGGGGATATTGAACCTAGGTATGATGAACCCCTGTACTTCCCAAACTGTCTGGCAGAGAGTGTATTTGTAGTTCTGTTTCAAGGCTTTCTATTTCTTTTTTCTTTGAGAGGTACTTTGTTTAGTCTACTTCAGCACAATATAGTTCTTATTGATGTTTCTAGATTTCTTCCTTCAAATATTACAGGTTTTTCTTAGATAATACAGCATTGACTCCTGAGGTGTCTAAGCTACTCTCCTTTATTCTCCTTGTCCCTAAGAAGCAATAACTCCTTTTACTGATTTTAACTGTTGTGAGCCACCTAGAGCCGCCTGTGCTGGCTAGGCGGGATATAAATCTAAATAAATAAATAAATACTGTTTGGCTTGTCTGGGAGTTCTCTCTAACTTCCCAGACCTTCTACCAAATCCTTCTCCAGTATCCTTGTCTGTATAAGGTTGTTCTGTAACTTTGCTTACTGAGAATCTAAGTTTTCCCTCAGAGTTGTGTTAATATATTTAGATAATGGGGTTTTCTTCTTTTTTCTGTAGAAGTACTGTTCTGACTATTGCCTGTCAGAAAACACTGATTCCCCAAATGCCTCTTTTCTCAGAAGCCACCCTCTGGCTACTGATCCTGACAATAAATTTCAAAAGACCAAATTGCAAAAGACCACTTTCCCCTCCAGATCTGCTGTTTCATATCTCTCTCAATTGATGCTGGCCAATCAGAGGAGGATATTTCTGCTATCTGGCATTACATTTTATGACACACATGTCCCAGCCCAACAAAGTCCCATTTATGTCAAATCTGACCTCACAACAAATGAGTTCGACATCCCTGCTCTAGAGGGACACTGGTGACCCCTAGCAACCAGGGGCTGCACAGTTTAGACCATGGGTGTCAAACTCATTTGTTATGGAGGGTCAGATTTGACATAAATTGGACTTTGTCAGGCCAGGCCATGTGTGTCATAAAATGTAATGCCAGGTAGCGGAGATATAAACTTTACAAAGGACACAAACACAAAGGGTTTTTTAAACTTAAAATAAAAACATGCTTGAAATATTAGCATTCTTGCAATATTTTGTTTATTTAACAGTCTCTGATAACTGACACTTCTTGCTATGAATTACTGCATCAAAATGTCTGTGCTGTAGCAGTCTGGGAGGGGGAGGAGCCTCATCCCAGTGCGGAGAGCAGAAGCTTGCCTATCTATCTCTCCTGAGCAATTGAGAGAGTCTGGGAAAGCAAGCTAAGATGCAGCAGCAGCAGCAGAACTGGAGAAAGAAGCAGGAGGCAGCCAGTCCCTTGTTGGCCTGATAGAAGCCCTCTGGGAGCCTGATCCACCCCTGGGCCACATGTTTGACACCCCTGGTTTAGACCCTTCATCAGCAACAGTAATTGGTTTCAGCCATTTTTCACTTCCCAATCTGCTCCTGGCTGTAGGTGAGCATTTCCACATTCGTCTGCTCTCTGTTAGCCTTTGAGAAGGCAGAGAGGAGCAATGGGGCTTCTTACCCAAGAGAAGTGGCTTCATCCTTTGCAAGGGAAGAGAGCCTGACCTGTGGGCATTTACTACTAGGAGGAAGGATTCAAGACCCTTTTACAGAGATTGGTATGTGGTTTATAGGATGAGGAAATGTGGCTACCCACTATAATCCACTATAATCCATTATAAAATAATTTGATACTCTGAATGCACAAGAGACACTGCAGAACTAGGCAGTAACCTTCCTAAAGCCATTCAACCCTGTTTAAATAATTTGAAAAAAATCTTTGGTTTTACATCAGTTCAGGGTTTTTTGCAAGTTGGCAACAACTGCATTGTAAATGATGTGTGAAACATAGCCGACAATACAGCGCATAATATGATGGAGGCTAAATATTAATCTCACAGACAATGTGTATAATAGCAAAGGATTTGAACTGTAAATTGAGCCTGGTAACTGAGGCAGATGATTCTATTCAGGGATTTTATTTTATTTTCCCTTGTTTCTCCTTTCTTCCTCATTTGCTGTGACATTTCTAATTGCACTATTTGCTCTTAACATGTCTGATGTATCTTATTATATGCTTTAATGATTTTTATACCACAAATTGTTAGCTCCTGCAGAATAACATAGGCGATATTTTACTTGGAGTACATCACCCATTGCTGTTCAGTTGCTTGTAGAAATCTTGCATTTTAAAAGGATTAAGTAACTGGAGGGCATTAACCACATCTGCTCCTAGAATGATTTCAGTCCTCTTATGCCAGAACTACAGAAATGGAATGTTTTTGGGATGAGCAATGATGGCTGGGTCATTAAGAAGTTGACTTCCGTCTCCATAAATTGGGCTGGGGGAGAATGGAAGAGAAGCTTTCCCATAAACAAAAACATCTATATGCATCTTTTGCTATGGTCCTGTTACCAGTTGATCTGGTAGCTCTGACTATAATGAGCTACAGTGTTGAACTGAGAATAGAAACACAGGTACAAAACTCTGCTCAGCCACAAATCTTATGGGATGACTTGAGTTTATTCTCATAATCTCTCAGCCTAGTTTACCACATAGGGGCTGCGGCCACACAAGCAAGATAATCTGGAGGGGAAGAGAGGCTATTTTGCCCTGGAGCAATTTGCCCCACAGTTGCACGATCACACAGGTCTATGGACCTGCTGGCGCAACTTGCCGCTGCGTGAGCAGATGCAACTACAGGCAAGTTATTTTTTTTGTGGTTGGTTTCCAGTTCGCTTAAATGGGGGATTGCTGAATCGCTCCTCCACCCTAAGGGCTTTCAATGATGCACACACTAAGAAGGGGGAAAAAACAACAGCATGGTGTCGGGATAGCCTGCGATCAGACTATCCCTGATGCCACACTTCTGCACTGGAGTGATCACACGGGGAAAGTCTGGCTGTGGGCCGCAGCAACCCATTTGATACTGGAGTTTACCTAGTAGTTTTTTTACTCTGCTTCTCCGGAGGATAAAAACGGTTTGCGATGGTTGCACCACGCCTCCCAGATGTGCTGGTGTGATTGCGCTGCTTTGATTTGTGGATGAATAGTCCCTCTTGCGTGGCTAATGGGTGTGTATGATCACGCCCAGGGTTGTGAGAAATGACCCTATTCTGAGCTCTTTGGAGGAAGTGTGGGATAATAATAATGGTACCTGTGAAGCCATGAACCCTCTTATTAATAGGTTTCTGTGGGTATGTGCATACAATGATAAAAGGGATTTTATTTGAAGATATATACATCACATAGGGTTTCTCAGAACCAAATTTGGCTGTGGCTTCCTGTTGAGAGTACACTTGGTGGCAAAGTGTTTGTTGCTGTGTAATGTGCAAAGCGACCCTGTCAGTCAAATGCTTTAAAAAAAAAACCAAACCCACATATTTTGCAGCAGTCACAATTCTGACATAACTCTGGGGAACATCCAGCCATGTATTTGATGAAAACAAGTGCTGTTCTCTCAGGAACAAATCCGGATCTGTGTGCATTTGACGAAGAAAAACTGTCAGCTTGAAATTCAGAACTGGAGGGAAGGCCCATTTGCATGTTTGCGGATGGTCTTTTGAAGCCGATGGTTTGTAGTTCCTACAAACTTTGGTGGCGCTATAATGGACTTCTTCTTCAGTATTGTCAGGCCAAATGATGACAGGTTTAAAACTGGAGGGAGACTGTGTGCTTTGATGGGTTTCTTAATTTGTTTAATGGATTGAGCAGACACTTCAGGGATTAAAGGTAACCATGTCCATTTTACCCCCCCCCCCCCAAGGATCTCCTTCTTCTTACATGTAGGCATTACTGTTTCCTGATCCTTGGTTCCCTGAGCATAATGGTTCACACTGTAGGTCATCCTCCATAATCAACAGAACAGAGAAGGGAAAGGAGAAGGGTAGTGTAATATATGTTCAGTTGTAGTTGCCATCTAGTGGCCTGGTTAGACATTGCCAGAGAATATCATTGGGCATGTCTAAGCCGGGGAGGCGGAGTTGCTATTTGCTGTTTCTGGTCTCTTCTATGTAGGGCTGCCAGGTCCCGGCAGGGGGCGGGGAAATCCCCACTCGATGGGTCCTTTACCACTGGCCTGGATTGGGCCATCGGGGGGAACCCCACCCCCAAATTGCTGGGATCATGGAGATGTGCCTGGCATGATGATGTCACCCAGAGGTGACGTCATTGCGTCAGGCACGTTGCAGAGGGATGCTCTATCATTTGAGGGAAAACTCTATGGTTTTCCCTTGAATGATAGTGGTCCCACCCCCAACGTGCTTGACACGATGACGTCCCTTCCGGATTATGTCATTGTGGTATGCACGCTTTGCATGCACACCAAAGAACTCCCAGAGACGGCCAGGACTCCCCCCGCTGCAGCTAAGGTAGGACTTGGCAACCCTAGTTCTATGATGGAGGCCTGGCTGAGGCCTTGTGAAGTACACCAGCAATAAATATTTTGCACCGCTCTGCTTGGCTGTTTTGGATCACCTACATTACAGGTAGCAGAATTTTCTTTCATGAAATTATGGGCATTAACCCAAATAAAGTTTGTCTGTAGCATGTAAAGGGGCTATTTGGAGTCTAGCAAGTAAAATCCTTTCCTTTTAGGGCTGCCAGGTCCCCCTGGCATGCAGGAGTTCAGTCGGTTTCTGGTGCTCCCCCCGGCACTGACGGGGGAGAATTCCCCCCACCAAACAGCAAGAAGCAGGTGTCAGACTCCAGGAGAAATCAGTTCCCAACAACAGTCATTCAAAAGAATAAAAAGTTTATGGAGACATTAATAGGATCCAGACTCTTAACGTTTCTGTGTTAGAACTGGGGAAAAGTGTGCGAAGTGATCAATTATACCCGATTCAAGCAGGACCCTAATGGCCCAGAGCCAATCACACCTAAGGTAGAGGCCCGCCAAAATAATGGCCCCCTAATTCCCAGAGGAAAGATGATGCCAGCCTCGGCTAGTGTTCAAGGTTATTTGTCTGAGCTGAAAAACATAACAAGGAATAGCAGGGAAGTGGCCAAAAGCGAAAGTGGAGATTCCTTACCCCCCTCTTGCATCCCCATGGCAACCAAGCCCTATGAGGTGGGCAAAGTTGACAACAGGAAATAAACATGACATGCCTATATCACCCAGAAGTGACATAGGCAGAATTAACTTCAAACCATAAAGTTTGGCCCCAAAACTCCAAGAATCCCCCCTTCTATGCCATCAACATGCCTACATCACTTCTGGGTGACATAGGCATGTAATGTTTATTACTGGCTCCCAGATAATCTAGGCACATTGGGTTGTTCTGGCTCCTGGTAAATTCCTCCCCATCCCCCGCCCTTGAGTCCTACTGACCTGGCAACCCTATTTCCTTTTATTATTATGCTCCTTTAACCAAAGGTCTTGAGCAAAGTCAGAAACAAATACAAGATAAAATACAAAACAGGAAACTTTCAGATAAAACATGGTGAATTAAAACCCACCTCTAACAACACAGAGAAACCACAAGTGTAGAAATTTGGTAATGGAAGTCTTGATAACTACAGGAATGTTACAGCCCCCTTTGGAATAAAAGAACTGTAAATGAGTGTTTATATTTACCTCAGCAGTTTTTATAGCTGAATAAATACGGGTTTTCCAAGTAAGGTTGTTACCGAATGTTACATCCAAGTATTTAAAATGGGCTACTTGTTCTAGAAGGTAAAACTAAAGTTTTGATTTATTCTGTGGTATACATTAGGTATGGTGCATGCATGCTTTCTAGATGCCATATTTACGCACAAGGTTGGTGTCTTTGTACATGTCTGAGCATATTATGCCCACTACTTAGAGACCTTTTCAGCCTTTTCCAGACTGAGGAAGCATTTTTAATCATCAGGACCTACTGAGCTGCAGACGTGTGACAGGAAGTCAGATGGCATCGCAACCCCATGACAGGGAGAGGGAGAGTTAGGACTTCACTGTTGTGGGGGAAGGACTCTGTGTCACAAATGGGCTTGGAGGACCAGCTGATGAGGTGTGTGGTAGTTTGGCCAAGTAAGGGGTAAGAGAGAGAAGAAAAGGGTCAGTCTTTACAGGCAGAGGGTTCCCTGAACCTTCCTGTTCTCAAAAAAGGAATAATCTCCACTGCTGTGATACCTCATCTTGGTGTCCTACTGTTCTTAGTATATGTGCAAAGAGAGGCAGGAGCTGTGGTGCCCTTGTTCTCTATGTACTAACACAGAGTTTCCTGATGTGGCACCTGCTGGCACTTCCTCTTGTCCCTACCATGCTTTTCAGAAAATGGACAGGGCCGTTGTAAGGCTGAGCTTTTTATTAGCTGCTCTCATTCAAAGATCAGGGTTGTCCACAGCTTTAATATCAGCCACAGTCACTGGAGGGTCAGGAGGACTGGTAAGCAGTTGACTGTCCTTAGACAATGTGTGGTTCTATTTCCCCTTCAAGCTTTAGTTCTTTTTATTCTCCCTTCTCTTCCCGCCCCCTGAATTTCATTCTTTGCTTTTTATCTCCCTTTTTCATTCTTTTTCCCTCTGCTGGATGTCCTTCATCCCCCCTTCCCTTTCTGTGATTCTTTTGCAAAGTGAGGAGAAAAGTATTACATTGGGTAATAAAGAGTACTATTTCCTCCGTTTACATAGACAGTGGACTTGGCTCGCCAGAAACCAGTTCTGCAGCACAGAGGCATTAAGCCCATCAGCAAGACAAAGGTTCTAGCTGATGAGTCATTTTCCACCTCCAGGTATCTCTGTCACAACCCAGGTAGAGTGTAACATTGCCCAACCCCTTAAGCCCCTCTCCTCCAGTGGACAGGACTTTTGGGGCGGACCACAAGGGGTGGTCTCAGGGGAGGTGTCCAGCCAAGCCCTCCCCCAGAGTCCCCTAATAAAAGAGGACGCACAGCAACTTGTTCTCTCTCTAGCTTTTACTACCTCTTACCCTACCCTACCCTACCTCCTCGGCTCTTGGTTGTGCAGCCAGAGTCTACATGTGCCCCTAATTCCCTCCCAGCCTCCCCTTATTTTTCCAGTGGGAACACAGCATCTCTCCGGACAGGTAATTATTGCCCTCGATGGATACCAATGATATTCCTGCTCATGCAACCGTCTCTTTACTCTAACTTTATTTCTTAGGCTCTGTATAAGTGTGGGTGTGAATCAGTATTGTTTGCTTGAATAAGAATCTTCAGTAAAGAAACTATTTTATTACTAAAGCCAGCCTCCTGGCTTATTTCTGGTGCTTCTGGAAGAGGTGGGACCTCTGTATATATTGGTGGTGACTCCTTTTTGCCTATTGCCACTTAATTAATAAGCTATAATTCCCCAATATTGATAAGAAATCAAGGCAATTTGGCTAACACACCTACCTACTCTTTTTTTTAAAAGCAGTGTCCCATGAAGCCAGATTCTGTGCATGTTTTTATTGTGAATGTATGCGGGTACTCCCTGCAGAGTCAGACCACTGGTCCATCTAGTTCAGTACTGTCTGCTCTGATTGGCCAGTGTTCTCCAGGATCTTAGGCAACTTCTGTATACAAAGCAGGTGCTGTGGTGCCAGTGAACCCTAAGGGCAGTGCAGAACTGTTCTCCTGCTTTGACCCTCTGTGAAATGGCACAACTGGAAATGAGATGGCATGGGAGATTTATTTGTCTGGACCAAGAGCCCTGTGAGCATTCAGTGGTGTGTGCACAGGCTGTGTCACTACTTTCAATGGAAAGAGCAGGTTGGTTTGTGCATGGATGAGTCCCCTCCATTGAAATGAATGGGGCATCCCTTGTGAGTAAGAAAGCCATGTGCTGGTATTTGTGCTCCAGTATCCACAATAAATAGAGATAACTCCTGGTGTTTCTCAAGCAACTGCAGGTCTCCGGCAATGACGCACAAATAAACCTGCTTTTTTTTTTTTGATGGGCATTTGATAAAGAAGCATTACTCAATTTTCAGTGTCCTTGATAAAAGACAATTTGTAATTTGCACAGTCCCCTAAAGGGAGGCATTTCTGTTATCTTTAAGAAGAAGAAGAAGAAGAAGAGATTGGATTTATACCCCGCCCTTCACTCACTTGGAGTCTCAGAGTGGCTTACAAAGTCCTTTCCCTTCCCCATCCCACAACAGACACCCTGTGAGGTAGGTGGGGCTGAGAGAGCTCTTTCCCAAGCTGTCCTTGAGGGAACAGCTGGTACAGAGCTATGGCTTGCCCAAGGTCATCCAGCCAGGTGCAAGTGGAGGAGTGGGGAATCAAACCCGGTTCTCCCAGATTAGAGTCTGCGCACTTAACCACTACACCAGACTGGCTCTCAAGCTTCTTAATTTACATGTGCTATTGTTTCACCATTGCCTATAGATATGCTATTTCCCTTCTTCTAGCACAGTTGCCAAAGTAAAAAGAACAGGAACAAAGAAATAAAGAGTATATTATTGTGAACATCTTAGTATTTGTGACCTCCCAAGTACTGTTTTGTACTTGAGAGTTCTGGGTTGGTAAATTCCTGGAGATTTGGGGGCGGACAGAGCCTGGGGAGGGACCTCAGCAGAGATGTGATGCTGAGTCCACCCTCCAAAGCATCCATGTTCTCCAGGGGAACTGATCTCTGTAGTCTGGAGATCAGTTGTAATTCTGAGAGACCTCCAGCACCCACCTGGAGGTTGGCAACCCTATTTTGTACTTATATTGGCTTTTCACAGGACCTATGTGATTGATTAGTGATCTCTGGAACAATTTTTTAATATTGTCTCCTTTGTTTTATTATATACTTAGATCCAACTAAGAGTTAAAGAGCTATTTCCCAGTTTCCCTTCTCCAAGCAAAGGGAAATCCAGAGTAGATTACATGGAGTCAGTTTTCTTTTGGACGTGACACTGCTGGAGACTTTGGGCATCTTCTTTATAGATTAATGCTGTGGCTCCAGTTCATCTGGAAATTTGATTATCCTGAATTCATATAACATTGGGATTCCTTGATTAGATCCCTACTCTGCCCATCTTCAACAGTTGAGTGGTCCTCACCCTCCCTAAATGGGTCTTCAGTACAACTGTGATTGTGAGTATCTTTCCCATATAGTTGTTAAATAAGCACAGCAAGAAAGACAACTTTATCACGGAGAGGGGAAAATTGCTGTCAAGAATACATCACTGTCCTTCTACCTTGTTGTGTACATTTGGGTTCAGCAAACATTTGCATTTCATGGTCTTTGGCCCTGTTGTTTACAATTAGATTACATTTCATGTCTCCCACAAAGAAGGCCCTGGTCCTGAATGTCCCAAACTATGTTAGTTTTTTAGTTGAATACAGGACTCTTGGGTTTTATTGTTCTGTTTATCTGGAGATGCATAAGACTGAAGGAGTGAAGAAATGGCATTCAGGCAATACTAAATTCACAGCAGCAAATCAGTCTCTCTCCAGAGAGTTCAAAACCAGTTGCTCTCTTGATATCTTATTGGCTTGGATTCTGTGGACCCCAAATGCAATGGAGCTTGTTGATGCAGATATTTCCCTCCTCCCCCTCCCCTCAGTATCCCATTGCACCCCCCACAAAAGTTAAGCCTCATGGACTAAAAGCCACGTGGTACATGGATCTGCAGTAAGGAGGGGGTTTTGTGGGGGAAAACATCTCCATCTAATGGAACCACTACACCAGAGCAACCTTTCTGGTTGCACAAGAGGGAGAGGTTATGTCTCAGTCTCCCCTCCTGACTGTAACCTTCCATGCCTTATGACATTTTGTTCCTCACAGTGCAGCAACATTTTGAATTATTGGGGACCCTAGTTGAACCAGGCTTGTTATTTATTTATTTTTAATCTGGAGTGGAGAAGCTCACTCTTATTCTGTGGCTTTGTTATGCTTCAAACTCATTCTAGTCCTGATCCAGCTAAGGAGATTCATATATAATTTGTATGCATGTGAACAGGTTTGTTGTGAGCATGAATCTGTTATGGGACTGGAAGCAGTCAGCACAGATTGGCTACAGATGCACGGCTGTGCATTTAAGTGAAGTTAGACAGTCTGTTCACTGCTTTGAATGGGGTGTCTATCTGATGCATGCCTCTGTTGTGTTGCTAATCACATGCAAACAGCTTGTTCACACATGACTAGAGCTGGATTGGGGCCTCTAGCACACCTACATTTCTTTTTTCATGGAATTCAGGAATGCGTTGTATGAGGTTCCTGGGAAGACACCAATCCAGACACTGACCAAATCCAGACCTGATAAGCTTCAGCATGGTGGCTCTATCATTAGCCTCTAACCACACACGGGTTGCCAGGGAATGCAGGAAGCTGTCTGAATCCATTGATCTATTGGCATTTGGAGGGGCAGGGAAAGAGCTGAGTGTCTTAAAATCAATGGCACAGATCAGATGTCCCATGAAACAGCGATTTAATTAGTCCAATTGCATGTAGTTTAGCCACTCTACTAATTGTGGTTAATCAGTTATGCCAAATCATGGTTTGAAGCTGGTTTAATAATCACAGTGAGTCTTAGGTATAGTTTCATGTGATGTATGAACATAGACATTTTGGCTTAACCCTTGCTCATTCTCAGATGCCAACCTTGCTGCAATGGAGGCTGGGATACCACTTATACCTTTCATGTGTACTTCATCCCTTTGGACCATTCTGTCTTTCACTTCTTTCCCCCTGGCAACTTGGCCCTTTACCCTTTCTTGTGACATCAGAGTAGCTCTGCAAATCACTGTCAAAGGTTTTCCAAGAAGAAGAAGAAGAAGAAGAGATTGGATTTATACCCCGCCCTCCACTCCCCAAGGGAGTCTCAGAGCGGCTTACAAACTCCTTTCCCTTCCCCTCCCCACAACAGACACCCTGTGAGGTAGGTGGGGCTGAGAGAGCTCTTTCCCAAGCTGTCCTTGAGGGAACAGCTGGTACAGAGCTATGGCTTGCCCAAGGTCATCCAGCCAGATGCAAGTGGAGGAGTGGGGAATCAAACCTGGTTCTCCCAGATTAGAGTCTGTGCACTTAACCACTACACCAAACTGGCTCTCACTACACCAAACTGGCTCCAAGGCAGAAGGTAGCACTGATGGCATTCTGTAATGTCAAGGCCCAGGCAGCATAGATGGGAGTGGGGAAGAGCCAGATGGTACCGGGTCTGAAGGACCAGGGAAGAGGTTGGCTGCACATCATTACCGCAATATGTTTTACGTGTATCATTTCTGTTGTGACTCATGATATTGTCTTCTCGGAATGAGGAAACCAGGACTTTATTTCAGCGTTGGACTTGGCCCAGAAAAATACTACTTGGTCCTTCCAAAATGCAAAATTGTCCAATACAAAGTCATATGTTCAGAAGAAAAAAATATCTCTAACCAATGTTCAAAATAAAAGTGTGAGAGGAAGAAAGTCTAGATAGACTATACCTTATCAGTTCCTAGTACTCTTTTTTATTTGTTTGTATCATCCATAAGATGCACTGCTCATCCCTCATATCCCCTGAGAGTCCTCCTGCCTTTGGTGCTCTTGGGGGAGCAGTCTCTCAGCCTTGGCTGCTGGGCTTCTCAGCATGGGGTTCTGAGAAGCCAGAATTATCCATCGCATTTCAAAGAACAGTAAAAGTACACAAGTGCCCAGAATAACTAATATACTGTGGAGTGAGTGGAGGAAACATCCTGGAATGTCTTTCTTTGGCCACAGGATGGCGGCCAAAGCACAGCACATCCACCAGTGGCTGGGTTGTGTCTCTGCAGCAAAATGCAACACATAAATTAACTCACTGCTCCTTGAACTGCAAAGATGGTCATAAAATATAAAATGGTGTAACAGCTGGAGAAAGGTACTCATGCAGCACGGGATATAAAATATGCATATATTTGCCTAAAAGGTATTCCTTTCCTTATGAAGCACGGGGACAAAGCACTGTGTGTTGTTTATGGGCATTATGAAGCCTTAACAGGATTAATAATTTACAAAGGGTAACTTGCCTTGCCATTTATCTTCATCCTTTTAATGCAGGAAAAAAAGTGTGTGTGTGTATGTGTGTGTGAAATCACTTTATATTCTTATATATTTATCATAATCCCTGCACACTCCATTTTCTGTAACACTGTTTTAATACTTTTGTTTAAATGTTAGCACTTTCACTCAAAGCCGCATAATTGCATCTGATTATATTTCATTCCCAGGGAAAAAAAACTTAATTGGTATACAAGGCAAAGCATGTTCACATTTTTCTCTCTCCTGCTGAGCTCTTTCGGTGTTCAGCAATGCCACGTGATTCTCTCCTCCCTTCTTAAAATGACCGGTCATCTCCTGGTTGTGGTGACTCTTTTAGGTTGCGATCCTAAGCACAAAGTCACTTGGAAGCAGGGTCTCGTGCAATAACAGTAATATGGATACATTAGGCAAATCAAAGCAAACCTGTATATTTCTTATTTTGCATAATCCTGTTTCTGATAGTCACAATGAGAGGCAAAGCAAAGCTTTGAAGCTCTAACCTTTGATCACAAGAGCCCTTCTCTGGTTTTTGAGATTCGGCCAGTCGTTGCCCAAATCCTTTCACAGTCCTCAAACATGACCTTCTGAAATAATTGGAATTGGAATGAGCTCGGAGTAATTCTGTGTAGGATTTGCATTGAGTGCTGTAAGGACTGTGTCCTGTGCTTAGTTACTAAAATTCTGCCCTTATGTGGGACAACTACAGACCTGTAGAAGGCAGAATCCGCATGGAATATCTCAGGCCGGTTTTGCAACAGCTTCCTTAGCGACCCCCTTGGTTTCAGCTTTAAAGTTCTGTTTTTAACTTTTGAAGTCCTAAATGGTCTGGATCCAGGATACATTCAGGAATGCCTTCTTGCATATTAACCCACCTGGAACTTAAAATATTCCACATAGTCCTTTATTAACACAACTACATTAGTAGTCATTAGGTGGCTACATATGGTTGGACCTTCTCAGGAGTGCCTCCAAAATGGTGGAACTCCTTTCCCAAGAAGTTCTTGTGGCCCTTTCTTTGCTGGTTTTCAGATGATACATAATCCGCCCCCTGGAGAGCATTTGATACCTGCTGTTTCAGTTATATTTTGACTTTTGCTGCTCCACTATTTCTGTCTTTTATTAATTGAGGACCGATCCTTTTAATGGGTTCTACTGGTCTTAAGATATTGTAATTCAAAATTGTAGTTTTGTAAGGTGCCTTGAAGCTTATTTTACAAAGCAGGATATAAAATTTTCCAAAAAATAAGTCAAATAGCCTTGATGATAGCTAGTCGATATTGCAGCAAGAAGAGGGGCTTCCAATCCGTCATGCCCCTAGCTCAACTTCAGGCAGTTACAGTTCACGTTGTGAGCAGTAATTTGAAATCATCATCAAAGTTCCATCGCCCCCCAATTCCCCCTCACCATCTTCTGATGAAAGCTTAAAGCAAAGGTTAAAAATATTATCTGGGGTAGGACTTCTCTCCAACGGCCAAGCTCATTTTATCCCTGACCCATTAAGCCAGGAAGACAGCCTGCTTCATCTGTCATTGAATTCAGCTGAATTTTTTGTCCCTGGAGGTGATGCATCATTTAACACTGATTTCCCTTATGGTCTGGTATACCTGGAGATCATTCGTTTTACAAGTTAATAAGGAGACTGCTGGCTTGACTGCCCATCACTGCGGATGCCCAAGACTTGTGTAGAATCTTTAGAAGCGGCCTGCATAGCATTGTAAGGCAATTTTTGGCTTCAGTTAAACCTGATCACTTATTGAAGAACATTGAGGTTGCAGTTCTGTAGTCACTGACTTGGGAGTAAGACTTGTTGAACACTGTGGAATTTACTTTTGAGTAAACAAGCAGAGGTGTGCACTGCACATTGATTCAACCTTGTAGCTGATTCTATTAGACTTACTATTTAACATTAAGCATTAAACAATAATGAATTAACTAAGTATGTCTGTTATTATTCGAATCTGGATATGGGTACCTTTTTGGTATACTGGAAGATGAATGGGATAACTCACAATTTACCAAATATCACCGAGTAGGGTTACCAGCCTCCAGGTTGGAGTTGTCCTGGAATTATAATGGATAACAAGAAGATAGGGATCAGTTCCTCTGGACAAAATGGCAGATTTGGAAGCTGGATTCTATAGCATTATACCCTGCTGAGGTCCCTCCCCTTTCCAAACTCCCCAGGCTCCACCTTCAAAATCTCTGGGTCTTTCCCAACCAGGTGTTGGCAACCCTATCTTGGAAAGAAGGGCAATGTTCCAGAAATCTCATGTTTAAGGACAGCTGGCATGAATCTGCAGTTGGCCTTTCTGGTCACATGACTGTAAGGTGAGAATTACCTCATCGCTAGCTACTCTGTAGAGGTATAGAATATGTTTTCTTTGTTGTAGTATAGTGGTTAAGAGTGTTGGACTAGGATCTGGGAGAACCAGGTTCGAATCTCCACTCTGCCATGAAAGCCTGCTGGGTCTCCTTGAGCCAGTCACAAACTACTCTCAGCTTAACTTACCTCACAAGGTTGCTGTGAGGATAAAATGGAGGAGAGAAGACTGATGTAAGCCACTTTGGGACCCCACGGGGGGGGGGGGGGAAGCCAGGTATAAATGACATAAATGCATCCTTGGAGCTTCTTTGCAAGATGATTCTGTTCTGTGCTAGCCCATGAGAACTTTTCCAGCTAAGATCTGGTGCTTTGCTAAAATGGGAGATTAATTGTACAAACACTGATCATTCTTATTTTTCTTTTGGGATAATGTCCTGGAGTCTGAGGGGATGTCGCATCTCCTAAGTTATTAAGCACCCCCCCTCATTACAGGCCAAAATAAAACTTTCTCCCACCCTCAACCTCTAGCATTCTTTTGACTGTGGACTGGGGGGGGGGGGTCGTTCAGAAGGGTAACATCCTAGACCGGCTGAGATTGCTTGTCTTTTTTTTTTGTATGTTTGTATGTTTTTTGTGTTTTGTTCTTTTTTGTAATCAGTGTTGCATCCTTCTGAGGAGAAAAAAATGTTCAAAATACATAATAAAGTATAATTTTTTTTCAAAAAGAAAGTATAATCTAGAGGGCACTAGGGCATGGATGACAGTTGTGAGATCTTGGTCTTCCTAGAGAGGTCTCACTGGTGAATAAATGGAAACAAACCAGTCAGGGCCATTGCCAACAAGCAGAGATCCAGATCCAGAGCAGGCCCAGAAACAAAACCCTGCTGCTGCACAGCTGGTATTTCATGGAGGTTGTGAGCCTGCCCCCTTTCTCTGGATCACTGCATGAATTCCACAATATTTAGACAGAATTCAGCTTGATCATGGCCAGTGCTCTTATCTATTTTTGTTTAATTTGATATAATATATTATAATGAAGGCTTCCTTTCTCACAGTACAAGAACTCGTGGGCACTCAATGAGATTGCTGAGCAGTCGGGTTAAAACGGATAAAAGGACTTCTTCACCCAAAGAGTGATTAACATGTGGAATTCACTGCCACAGGAGGTGGTGGTGGCTACAAGCATGGACGGCTTCAAGAGGGAATTAGATAAACATATGGAGCAGAGGTCCATCAGTGGCTATTAGTCACAAGGTATAGATAGGATCTCTCAGTCTTGGGCAAGTGATGCTCTGTATTCTTAGTGCTTGTTGGGGGGGGGGGGCAACAGTGGGAGGGCTTCTAGTGTCCTGGCCCCACTGCTGGACCTCCTGAGGGCACCTGGTATTTTTGTCCATTGTGTGACACAAAGTGTTGGACTGGATGGGCCATTGGCTTCTCTTATGTTCTGTTATGTCCTTAAGACTCACTATGAACATGACAAGAGAAGAGCCTCCAAGCAACAGTCTTGCTTCTTTAGGAACTCTGAAAGGGCATGTTTCCCAGGCCTTATGATGACCGATGGAGTGTTATTTCACCCACATTTACCAGCTTATTGTCATTTACACTCTGCCTCATGGGAATATCTAGGTCTTAACCCTCCTGTGAAAAAGTCAGGAGGAAGCACGTTGTTTGTTAAGAACTCTGATCTGTCTGCAGTAGTGACTCATATTTACACAAAGGCTCTCATCATCTAATTTAACTACCAAAGCTGATCCAGACCGTTTGGACACACTCTAGAGGCTGCACCTGCTCTTCTGATGCAGTTCAGCTACCCTGTTCCATTGTCGTTCAACTATTGTGCAATTTGGATTCTCACTGAACCAAAATCCAGCATGGGCTGCGTTTGCCAGCATTCATGTGGTGTTGCCATGCATCAGTTTTATGAGTTCAAAGGTGCTGGCTGCTGCACTCCCAACTAAAGTGGTGGCCCAAAAACAAACTGTAAAGCACAAACCTACAATAGGACTAAATGTTTCATTTTATCTTTGCTTTTCAACTCACTCCCTTCATAAAAATACCCATTTTCCTGCAAGTTAATCACTGCCCACTCCACAAATTTTTATTGTTCCATGAGATGGAGTTTTGTGGTTGTTGACATTTCTAGGAAACTCAGGCAGTCACTGGTTACTTTTCCAAATTCATCCTTATCCAAATAGGTGGGTTAACATCCTGATCTTGCAGACTTGTACTTTATAGAGTTACCTGATTTGAAGACACTCAGAGTACATGTGGAAAAGTTAGAGATTAACTCCATGTGCTCCTGTAAATTTGCCAAAGCAGCAATAGAACAGACATGATGGCTGTCCTGTTTTTCAAAGTGTTCCCTTCCAGAGATTCTGTTGATTTAAATACACCATCAGTAAAAATTTTATTGATCGTCTGTGTAAGTTCTGTTTCAGAATCATGCCTCAGTTCTTGCTTGGACTGTCATGATGCATCTCGGATGTATAGGTAAGCAGAACAGCAACGACCTGCAGGAGAAGCAATATCATATGAATAATTACAAGCACCCCTGTGGTGGGATATCATCATAGAAAGATTCCTAATTGAATACTGAATTGGTTCGTCTTCATAAGATCTGCTTTTGCGGCTATGGGGTAATCTTGTTCACACTTTGTAGAATTGTATCCATTCATGAGTCTGTGGCATTTGATATGTGATTATTTCTTCGGGCACATCCACATTGCTCGTACTAAGAGGAGAAGATGTGCTATTCTAGCACACACAGTACCTAGAGTAGTGATTCAGTGTACTGTCTTTGCAACCTTCCGTTCCACATGATTTGTTGTTGTTGTTCAGTCGCACAGTTGAGTCTGACTCTTCGCAAACCCATGGACCACATCCTGCCAGGCCCTCCTGTCTTCCGCCATACCTTGGAATTTGCTCAATTTCATGCCTGTTGCATCAATAGCATTGTATAACCATCTCATCCTTTGCCGTCCCCATCCAGCCACATCCTGTAGCCCCCAAACCAGGTCTTCAGGGGTGGAATCAGACCGGCCGCCCAACATCAGATAGAACTGGGTGTCATCCACATATTAGTGACACCCTAGCCCATGCCTCCGGGCAATCTGGGCAAGGGGGCGCATATAGATGTTAAATAGCATTGGTGAAAGTACCGCCCCTTGAGGCACTCCACAAACAAGTGGGTGACTTTGGGGCAGTTGCTCTGCGATAGCCACCCTTTGTCCACGATCATAGAGGAAGGAGACGAGCAATTGTAAGGCAAGCCCCCGAATCCCTGTGTCAGCGAGGCAGTGGGCAAGTAGCTGGTGGTCAACCATGTTGAACACTGCTGACAGATCAAACAACAACAGCACTACCATCCTGCCCCAATCCAGATGCCTCCGGAGGTCATCTGTGAGGGCAACCAGAGCTGTCTCCATCCCATGGCCGGGGTGGCAGCCGGACTGCAAAGGATCTAGCATGGAAGTGTCATCCATAAAGCTCTGCAACTGAATTGCCAACACCCTCTCTATTAATTTGCCCAAATAGGGCAAATTGGAAACCGGCTGATAGTTGGTCAATTCGGCTGGATCTAGAGATGGTTTCTTAAGGAGAGGGTGGACCATCATTTCCTCGAGGGCCCCTGGGAACAGCCCCTCAGTGAGGGGCTTGTTGATAATATCCCTTGAAACTCCTCATGGCCAGTTTTAATTAGCCAGGAGGGGCATGGGTCAAGGCTGCATGTGGTTGGATGTACAGTTGAGATCAGTCTGTCAACTTCCTCTAGACTGAGTAGACTGAAGTAATCCAGAATGGGACCAGAAGACGTGCATGGAGCCTCAAGTTAACTTACTGTCTCAACTGTGGCAGGAAGTTCGTGGTGGAGTGACAAGACTTTATCCACAAAATAGCTTGCAAAAGCCACACAGCCAATGTCCAATTCCCTCATATTTTGTCTGCCCTATGGCAAAGTTGTTAAGGACCAAATCATTCTAAATAATTGTGCTGGGCGTGAGCTAGCGGATGCAGTCTTGGCTGCGTAGAACTCCCTTTTTGTAGCTTTGACTGCCATCTCATAAACGTCCTATAAGATGCTCTTGTAACTTCATCCCGAACACACTGTCACCGTCTCTCTAGCCGTCTGAGCCTTTGCTTCATCAGCCTCAGCTCCTGGGTATACCAGGGAGCCAGCCTAGAGTGAGGGCGCAGAGGGCATCTGGGAGTGATCTTGATGGATGCCGAGAGTTGGCCATGCCAATCCTCGACAAGCTCATCTAATGAGCTGCCAGGGGGCATTGGATCCTGAAGAGTCCTCTGAAGCTGCACAGGGCCCATTTGGCTCTGCGGGCGAGCGAAAATTTGCTCGCTGCCCAAACAAGGTTGGGGTGTCACATTCAACTGGGCCTTCAGGGCATGGTGGTCCGACCATGGAACTGCCATTGCAGTGATACCGTCCACTGTAACCCCTGCCGCAAAGATCAAATCAAGCGTGTGACTGGCTTGGTGAGTGGGGGCTGTTATGTATTGGGAGAGTCCTAGCACCACCGTGGATGATGATATAATGTTTAAGATGGTGCTAACCAGACACATTGAGAAATTAGTGACAACAAAAGTGTCCAGAAACAAAATGCTCCTTGTTTGTATCATCTGTTTAGCTTTTAACTCCTCCTCTGATTTCCTTGGTGGCAGTTCAAAATGACCAGTATTATGATATTATGAGTAATTTGGTGTCTGTGCAGTAACGGCATTCAGCATGGTAGTTGATGAAGTGCTGCTGACACATGCTTGGCGTTTACATGGACTACATGTGCCTACCGGTTATCATGGACATTTCATGTATAATTTAAAGGCATCTACATTAAGTGCTGCAGCTTTTGCACCTGCATATTTGGTGAGATTTATCAGTCAGCACTGTTGACACACACACAGAATTTGCAGGACCAAACTGCAGTTTTCAATTGGCAATGCAAGAATGTGTAAATGTTTTTGCTGTTCCCATCAAAACCCTTAACTGGGCAGGCAAAATTAGTAAGGCTGGAATATTAGACAGACAAATCATGCAGTCCCCACCCCCACCAAACAGAGAAAACACATACATTCTCAGTCTATTCTCAATGAAACAGTCCATAAAGCACAATGGCTTGTTGGTCTTACACACGCCAGGCCTGATATAGACATTCAGTATAATATAATAAATAGATGCACATATTTCAGATTCAAAGGTTTACAGCATAAAAGGATGAAACTAATACATTTTGAAAGGTAAAATATATTAATAAGTGCATTATCAAAATTATATCAGTCCTCTGAACCCACTCAGAATAGTTTTAAGACTATCCTTCATTTAAGATAAATTTTGCCATTGTTTCTAGAGTTCCACTGGGGGTTTAACAGATGATAATCCACAGAACTGGCTGGAAGGGTAGCTGTAAGCAGAGCTGACATAATTGTTCTTTGCTTGGCATATATCTAGCAGGAAAACAAAGAAGTATAATGGATTCAACAACCTGAGCTCTACAGGGACATAACCTCTGCTCACGTGGGATTTCCCTAAATCTACCAGTTAGCTCTGCTAAAGGCAGTGTGTTAAAACAGGCTAAGGAGAACAACCCTACAGTAAACAGGAACTGAAGGCCGGATAAAGACGGATTGTAGGAAAAAGGGATTGAAGGCGCAAAACTCAGGTAAATAGATGAGCAGACTTGCTTGCCATCAGCTGTAAGTGTTTGCCAGTCCACCTCTTCCAAGCCTTTCTGTTACTACAGCACAGGCTTTGTTTAATCCCAGCTCCAATCAATAGGTCATAGGTCCACAAGTCTCTTGTCTAGTCACCAGCTCCAAGAGCTGGAATAGGAGTCAGATTGAAGCTAGTTTACCATAGGGTTAATTTTTTTGAAGGGGGGCAAGAATCAGAGTGAGGCCCAGCAAGAACTTGATTGCTGCAGACCAAGCTATGGTTGAAATTTGCGTCATACCTGCCTCTAGTTGCAGAGCAGATGAGGCTACGCACCTAGGTGCTCCAAAAAGAACACATGAAAGGAAATTTGGATGCATCCAATATAGGGTTTAAGAGCTTGGATCCAAATTGGGGATCCATATAGTTGCTGAGCTGTGACTTTCATTTTCAATACTTGTAAGGCTGAGGGAATGTAATGCCCACCAAAGGAAAAAAGAACCTCTGAATGACTGCAAGATTAATTCTGGTACTGGCTGAAGCTTGCTTGCAACGCAGGCTTTAGGAAAGAGAGGAATGAGAATGGAAGGCCAGGTAACTGAATGAACCGACTTGCTCAGGAGGATGTGCATCAATCAGTCATGTCATAGGGTGCGCAAATTTGGCCCTAGAAAAAAACATTACCTTTGATAAGGATTCAGACTTGTGGTATTTGGCAAATATTTTTAAAGTTTGATGCATACAAACTGCAGAAAGTGAAAGCAAGACAGTGTTGTCTGCATATAAAAGAACAGAAATTTGGGTGACCAGCCAGCATGCAGATCAGTAGAAGCAAATTTCTGAGGAAGATCATAAAAGATGGGGGGCAAGAACACAGCCCCAATGTTGCCCCCTGGTGACTGTGACCAAATTAGAAAGAGAACCTTGGGAATTATATTGCACTTTCAGTGAGCCTCCAGGGGGCACTGCATGCCAGAGCCAGAAGCTTGTTCCTGCCCAGAGACAACTGTGCTTCTGCACAGCAGCGCCCCCACCCTCAGTTTCTTTTTTGCTGCCGAAGGAGAAGGTCTTGTTTTTCAGAGTCTCCAGCTACACTCGAGAGGATTTCTTCCAGATTAGTTGAAGCTAATCTTTTCAAGACAGGCTTTTCAAGACAGGCTCCCAGTGTGGGGCAAAGATGACCCAAACTGATGAACATGACCTCTGTCTGTTCTGGGTGAGTGAAGGGCATAGTGTCACCACACGTAAGGCCTGCCAACACTTTAACCCTAAAGCTTGGGGAAATAGGGCGTCAAAACTTAAGGCAGCATTGTGGGAGAAAGCCCTTAAAGCCTTGGAGCCCTCGTCCAAGTCAGCCCCAGAGAAAGCTCCCAATTCTGCACCTTCAGAATTGATGTGTTTGGCTACACCTCCCAGATCTGTGTCTCAGCGGATCCAGTCTTAGTTACGCTCCCCTCCAATGCATCATGCCTCTTCTGAGCCTCCAGTTTAGAGGGCTAAGGGAAAGACAAAGGAACATGTAAATCAGCTTCCCAGCAGACCACTCCCATCTGCACTCCTGAGCCAACGCCAGCCTTTCAGGAGAAGCCCAGGACTCCATCTCTGGATCTGAGATCTCCACCTGTTTCTATCTCAGATCCAGATGTGGATACAGGCTTACTACATGGCCAGGTTCCACGTGAGTCCAATCTGGAGCCAATGGCCACGGTCCTACAGTCTCAACCCCTACCACCTCTGTGGTGGCCTTCACACCCCTACATAACGTCTCTGGGATATGTGGAGGAACGGGGTGACAATTTTGCAAGCCCTAGGAATGCAAGTTTGTATCATTACCCTCACTGAGTGTCCTCGTACCTGCCCTCAGCGACTGTCGCATGCAGGCCACATTCTCCTATTCCTGCAGTGAAAGAAGAAGAGGCAGCGATTGATGGATCCAGCACAACGCCAGATTTAAGCCCAGATGAGAGAGTAGGCGAGTCATCTTTGGAATCTTCCATGGAGGATCTCCAAATATTTGGAGAACAGATGATTCGTATGGCCCGGTCTCTCAAAATAGAAGTCATTACCTCGGAAAACAAACCCAAATATAAGATCCTGAGTTGCCTCCATTCAGGATTATTGCTTCCCCAGTCTTGGAGGGCCTTGAGGACCTCATGCAGGAACTGTGGCAAAAACCTACATCTCTCCAGCTTACATTGAGAAAGGTAGAACATTATGGGCAAGCCATAGTTTTGTCAGAGCTGTTCTTGAAAGAGTTCTCTCAGCTCCACCTACCGCACAGGGTGTTTGTTGTGGGGAGGGGAAGGGAAAGGAGATTGTTAGCCATTCTGAGACTCCTTTGGGTAGTGAAGGGTGGGGTATAAATCCAATCTCCTCCTCCTCCTCCTCCTCCTCCTCCTCCTCCTTCTTCTTCCCCCCCAGCCTGCCTGCCAAGGCGGAGTGGGGGGAAGTGAAGAGAGAAGGGGCCGGCTGAGGAAGGGAAGGGGAGGCTTTTGAAGATGCCTCCCCCCCTTTTCACTTTCCCAGCTGGCCTGCCAAGGCAGGCTGGGGGGGAAGCAAAGAGAGAAGGGGTTCAAAGTTTAAACCCCTTCTCTCAAGAGTCGCACCTCAGCGAGTGGGCAGAGGAAGCCAGGAGGAGGCATTTAAATGCCTCTCTGCACCCCCAGCCCCTTCGTTGCTCACCCCAAATGACCCCTGGAGGGGGGAGAAAACTGGATGTTCTGGGTAGAAAATTATATTCTTCAACAGCATTCAGTTTCAAAATTGTTAACTATGAAACCATTACGGCTGGTTATCAGCTCCTCTTATGGGAGAGGATTCTTCTGTTCCTGGAACTCCTGCCGGAACATAACTGTCCCCTCACTAAAGTTCTGTATACTGAGGCCATTAAACGGTCAAAGCAGCAGATTAATGCAGGATGGCATTGTGTGGATTCGGCTGTGTGGGCCATGGGGAGCTCCATCATATTCAGATGCCACATGTGGTTAAGATCAACAGCGTTGCCTATGGAGTCCTGGCTTAAAGCTGAGGACTTACCTTTCAAAGATTCCAGTCTCTTCTCTTCCAAGATGGACGAGATGCTTTCCCTGATACAGAAGAACAAGCAAAGTCCCTAGGAGTGCCACAATAATCCATGCTCCAATTTAAGCAGAGGTCCTTTGTGAGAGAGCCCTGGCATCTGTATCAAAGGGTCTGCCACTTTCCTGGCCCCTTGGGGTCTCAGTACCCTACCCCTATGCTGTTCACCCTACAACAGGGTTACCATAGACATAATGGTTCCAATCAACCTAAGTCAAACCAGCAACAACCCTCTTCCAGAGAGGCAACCTCACCCCAGAAGTCATCCTTCTGACTAGGATCATTGTCAACCTCTGTTAAGTTTGGGGACAGCCTAGCTCAGTTTGCTACAGTCTGGGAGGCTACTACCTCCAATGAGTGGGTTTTGTCCATAGTTAGATTTGGTTACAGGTTAGAATTTAAGTCTGTCACCCCTAGCTCTTTAAGGGGATCCAACAAGGCAACTTTGGGTCTTAACCAGACTTTGGCCTCCCTAATTGACAAGGGCGCCATGAAGGATGTTACGGGGTCTCAGGCATCGGAGGGTTTCTTCTCTCGTATGTTCCTAGTAGATAAGAAAGATGTGGGAGTTAGACTCCTTTCAGACCTCTGGAAATTACATGGGTTTTTTTTCATGTTTCTAAGTTCCATATGGTATCCATTCCTTTGATTTTACAATTATTAAAATTTAATGGTTGGTTCATTGTTATTGATTAGAAGGATGCCTATTTTTCATATTTCAATCCACCCTCAACATTGCAAATTCGTATGTTTTTCATGCAGGGAGCAAATTTTTCAGTACACTGCATAGAAGATACTAGATGAACAATAGTTACAGGCAGTATTCCCTCTAAGCTGAGTTAGTGTGAGCTAGCTCACAGTTTTTTAGCTTCCGGCTCACACATTGTTGTCTTAGCTCAGGAAGAATGGCTCCAGAGCAAACTAATTTATGCAGTAGCCAAATCTCTCATGCACAACTTAAATGCCAGTAGCTCACAAAGTAGAATTTTTGCTCATAAGACTCCACAGCTTTGAGGGAGCATTAGTTACATGTAAATGCAACTTTGTTTTCCCATGCTCTTTTGCTTTCTCATGCATGCACGTATCTGCTGTTGTACTAGACATAGACATGCAGCTGCCCAGCACACTCCAACAAAAGGCTTAGCGATCACCGGGGCTTTTTTTTGTAGAAAAAGCCCAACAGGGACTCATTAGCATAATAGGCCACACCCAATGCCAGAAACTCATTAGCATATTAGACCATACCCCTGACAGCACAGCTCCCTCCCAGGATTGGCTTGCGGGGCACATGAGGAACCCGAGGGAAGGAAGGCAGTTTCTGGATTGGCTTCCCCAGGCGCCCCGCAGCTGCAGGACGCCTGAGGAACCCTGGATCAGCTTGCAAGGCACCTGAGGAACCCAAGGGAGGGAGGCTGTAGGTGTGGCCAACTCAGAAGCCAGCTGGAACTCTGTTCCTGGGCGTTCCTGCCCAAAAATAGCCCTGGCGATCACGCAATCCAATCAGTGATCAATCTGGGCTTTATTTGCAGCTGGTGATTGTGACATGAGCCAAACCAACAGGGGTTTGATCATCCCTAATCCAGAATATTTCAAAGATGTCTATATCTGTTGGTATTTTATTTCAGTTGTTTTTGCTATGCTGGCCTCCCTCTTTGTAGACCAGTTATATTGGTAGGATTACAGTTTTTGAATGGCACAGAAATCTTTTCATTGAACAGGTGTTCTGCTCTCTATCATGGGAGATGGCCCTATTAAAAATACAATTTGAAACTGTTTATTAATCAAAACCATACCTGTTTTTATCAGAAACTACTGTGCAAACAGAAAAGCATTTTTTAAAACATTAATGAAATGTAATGCAAATATTTAAGCTATCCCAGGGTTGTCTTACAGTACTTAATCAAAAAAGGCACACTGATTTCAGCAGGTGCTTTGAATAGGGGACTCCAAGATTAAATATACAAGAATTTGCACAGATACGTTATTAGCTCAACAAGAAAAATGATGTGGTATGAAATGGAGAGTAAGGGAGAAATGTATTTAACTGTCTTTTCCATGCAAAAGAAGATTTAGCAACCTAGAAGCTTGTTTCTACTGTAGGTGACCACACTTCATGCTGGTGCAGGTCTCTGTCTATAGCACATTTGTTTTTGGGATTTTTTGGGGGTCTGCTCTGGATTGATTTTTCCCATATTCCTCAAGTGAAGATCTGGGGCATTGCCACCCAGCTCATAGTTGTTCCCACAGTCCCAGCGGCACACCCACAGATACTGCTAGGCAGCTACATCCAATGTTGCTTGAGTTGGGCCAGCCAACTTGGCTGGGGGTGTTTTTAAAGATAATGTCACTAAAATAACTGGAGAGCTGCTGGTGCGTCTTTTTTAAATCCCCCAAATTTCAAGTGAATTGGACCAAGGAATCCAGTTTTATGGACAAGGTGCCCCCAACCACCCTCCATTGTTGCCTATTGAGGAAAAAAGTCCACAAAAAATGTAAAACTTGAGGATCTGTCCATGCTATTGAAGCTATTGCTAAACCCAACCAATGTAACACCTTAGAACTTGAAGCTATGCAAAATGCGGGAATCTCAAAGTAAACCACAAGAATCCACAACCCCCCCCGTGAACACAACACACACCAACTCCAGCACAGTACTGTAAAAAAACCAACAAAAACCCTTGAAGGCAACAGAGTGTTACCTAAAGCAGCTTGGCAAGCTGATACCAAGCCCCAGGAGACACAGAAACACAGGGGAAGAAAGGGGGGGGGGGGAAGAGTAAAAATCTGATGCTCCTGGTTAATCCCAAATATATCTGGGATTTTTTTAAATCCATTTTTTAGTATCTCAGAAAAATCCCAGATATATTTGGGGACCCAAATATATAAAAAAATACTGATAAGGTATTTTTGGTATTACATGACAAAGGAGAGAAATGAAGACTAGTTATAGCTAGTCTTCATTTCTCTCCTTTCTCAGGTAATGCTAGTTACTTATACCTGAAGTGAATTGACGGGTGGGGTGGCAAAGATACTTTTATGTAGCCAGACATCAGGATCTTCCTCTCTGAATATCCATTTAAGGCAGGCTTATGAAAGGCACCTGCTGCTTGGGAGCAATGTAAATGTATCTTCTAGTTAGGAAGCTCAGAAATGATATTAGCCTCAGAAGAGCCCCCTCCTCACACAAAATGGTAGAAGCTATGTGAATTCCACTTTCCCAACCCTAGCAAATAAATGCACATCTTGAATTGTTTGGAACAAAGCAGTGTTAAGTCGTTAGAACATTGGCCAGGTTCACATTCCCACTCAGGTATTGAACTAACTGACTATTCAGTCTCTGCACTATTTTTAATTTCACAAATCTTTATGATATTCTCCCAGGGACACACGGTTCTGTAAAACAGTTGCAATACATCTCTCAATACCAGCTCTTAAATATTGCATCAGAATTACTTCAGAACTAGCCTGGGGCAGTCGTGGGGAATAACAGCTAAACATTTGGCATGCTGTCATCATTGAAGCAATGAGGTTTTTAAAGTTTTCTTTGGTGGCATCATTCTGTTAAATTTGCCACAATGCTGAAAGAAAGCTGTAATTGAAGAGCAGGGAAGATTTTATTGTGGTTGTTTTTCTCCTTTTCATCTAATCCAATGTCTGGCCCCCATTTGCGGATACCTACATTCATGGATCAGGGTCACACTGAAACTGGTTTCCCTGCAAACTTGGGGGACCCAGGTTTGCAGGAAGATCTGCAATCTTAAAAAAATACATAGAGGGTTTAAATCCCCCCCAATAAAAGTATGTTCTCTGTGCAAGTGCAGAAGACATACTGGCCTTCCCTTTGCAGAGCCAGCAGTGAGGGTGTCCAGGAGCTACTCTGGGTGTGGATACAGCAGCAGCTGAGTCCAATAGACACTCCAGTCCCAGCCATGGTGGCAGCGGTGTCCGGAAGCCGCTTGGGCCTGGCCACAGCAGTGGTGTCTGGGAGCTGCTAGGGCCCAGAGAAGCTCCCAGGTGCTATAGCTGCCACAGCTGGGCCCAGCAATGGTTGCCGAAGCCTGGAGCCATGACAGGACCTGCAATGGGGGGTGTGGGTGGGAATGGGATCTCCCCCATGAGTCTTGGTAAGGAGAGAAGGATAGGAGGAATGTGGGGGAGGAAAGTGGGGGAGGAAAGTGAGGTAAGGCCAGGGGAGAAAGAGAGATGGGGAAGGTGACAGGCCATTACTGCCCACTGAGGAAACACTATGATTTTGAGGAACCAGGTTTGTTTTAAAGTGCAAACCTTCCCCTCAGTTACCAGATGTTCTTAAGGCAGCAAGTGCAAAGGTCATAGGTTTGTTGCCATGAGGTAAGCTTTGCAGCGAGCAAAGTAGGACTCAGACATCACTGTTCGCTGAGGCAGGCGTTGTATATAAATAACAAAGAATATCTGTTCATTTACAGGTAAGTTTCAAAGAAAAGATCAGCAGTACCGGTCTCCAGATAGTAAAAGGAGAACCCTGGCTGAGGCACAAAAATTTATGGTAGTTAAGGTTTCAGAGTGTGGTTTGAAATTTGTTTAATGGTTTCGGGCACCAACAGGCTTTTACCACTCTGCCACTCAACCAAGCAGAGCTACCCTTGAGTTTGCCTGCTCTTATGCTGAGCCAGACCTCAGCTATCACTATCCTCTTTTGAGGCAGATGTGAACTCTGTCTGCACACCCCCTGAGGCAGAACCAAACTCTCTCTTGCTGTGGTTCCCTCCCGCATTCCATCCCCCTTCTGAACGGTGATTGGATGCTGAAGCAGTACACCCACGGTCTCAGCAGAGTGGCTGTTTTCCCCTTCAGAAGGGAGGACAGCCTCCTGTCTTGGGGGTGGGGGAGACAGAGAAGGGTGATGATTGAGAGAAGGGGAGGGGGGAGAAAAAGGGAAAAATTGTTAGAGAAGGAAAAGAGAGAAGGAAGGAAAGGGGGAGATATGATACACCCTCCCCACAAGTTTCTTGCAGGCACCCACTTCCCTGTATATCTGTTTCTCAAGCATGGGACAATCTGCAGATATCGAAATCTGCGGATCCAGACCACACTGAAAAAAAAAAAAGGAAATTTTCTCCCAAACTTGGGAAACCCCCAGGTTTGCAGAAAAAAATTAAAACTTTAAAAAATACATTAGGGGTTTAATTCCTTCCCCCAAGAAAAGCATCTGTACATGCACAGACAATGCACTTATCTCTGGTGGTACAGCTTCAGTGGTGGTGGTGGGGGGGACAGGAGCCATGGTGAGTCTGGCAGGGGAAGCCAGGAACTGTGGGGGACCTGATGGTGGAGACCAGGACCTGTGCTGGGCTTGCTGGCATTTATGTTGGGGGGGGGGGCAAAAGCCATGCTGAACTTACTTGCGACAGCTGTGAGATTGGAGGGGTTTGGGGAGCCACAGTAGGCCTGGTGGCAAAGGCCAAGAGCTGTGTTTGGACTGGCCAGCATTGATACTGGGGTGGGTGGGGGTTAAGAACATAAAAACAGCCTTGCTGTATCAGACCAGAGGTCCATCTAGTCCAGGGTCTTGTCTCACACAGTGGTCAACCAGGTCCTCTAGAGGGACAGCAACAGGGCATAGTGGCCAAGACCTTCCCCTGATGTTGCCTCTCAGCACTTGGGTTCAGAGGTTGTTTGCCCCTGAACGTGGAGGTTCTCCTCAGTCACCATGGCTAGTAGCCACAGATAGACTTATCCTCCATAGATAGACTTATCCTTTAAAGCTGTCTATTCCTGTGGCCATCACTACATCCTCTGGCAGTGAATTCCATATTTTAATTGCTCTCTGTGTGAAGAAGTGTTTGCTTTTGTCTGTCCAGACTCTATTGTCCATCAGCTTCACTGTGTTCCCTCGAATTCTAGTATTATGGGAGAGGGAAAAAAGGTTCTCTTTCTCAGCTCTCTCCACCCCATGAATAACTTTATAAACCTCTACCACGTTCCCTCTTATCTGTCTCTTTTCTATACTGAAAAGTCCCAGACTCTTTAGTCTTTCCTCATAGAGAAGGAGCTCCAACCCCCTAATCATCTTGGTTGCCCTCTTCTGTATTTTTTCCCAGCTCTGTGATGTCCTTTTTGAGCTACGGTGATCAGTACTGAACACAGTATTCCAAATGAGTTCACACCATAGATCTATTTAGGGGCATTATAATATTGGCTGTTTTATTTTCAGTCCCTTTCTAATAATTCCCAGTGTAGAGTTTGCCTTTTTCACTGCTACAGCAGCTTCCCCAGGTAAACAGCTAAATAGCTGAACAGTGAACAGCGATGGAAGTAGAAAGCCAGCAGGAGAGTGGGGCCTATCCAGTGTTTTGCAGGGAGCGCCGCATGTATGATTATCTATCCACTGGGTGGAAATCATGGGTGTGTGCTCGATGCATGGAGTTCTTGACTGTCAGGGAGGAGGGTCATTCTTTTGAGGCTTGAGCTGCTGAACGCAAGGAACTGAGGCAGAGATAGAGCTTCAGGGACTTACTAGAACAGTATGAGGCCTTTGCTAACAGCTCTTCTTCTGTATTGGAGAATGAAAGTCTCAAGATCGGAGGCCGAAGATCTAAGGAGGAGGGATGTGAGGAGAGGTGGGGCCTGGCATTCTCCTAGAATTACAACTGATCTCCAGACAACTGAGATTAGTTCCTCTCGAGAAAATGGCCACTTCAGAGGGCAAATGCTACGATAGCATAGACTTTAGGTGAAATCCCTTCCAAACTTCTCCCCGCCATAGGCTGCCCCCCAATATTCAGGAATTCTACAGGCTGGAGCTGGCAATTCTACAGTGTGTTATAATGGTTAGAGCTTCAGAGTGGGGCCTGGGAGCTCCAGGTTTAAATCTCCCTCTTGCTGCAGAAGCTCACTGGATGATTTGGGGCCAGTTACATACTTTCAGCCTAACCTTCCTCACAGGTTCAGGTGAGTAGCCGTGTTGGTCTGAAGCAACAGAACAAATAAAAAGGCTACGTCCTCTGGAGAATCTCCTTCAGTGATCTCCTGTAAATATTGACGAGCATCATATTCAGAAAACTACAATAAGTCTTCTGCACGTCACAACTGTGGATCTAACAGAGTCTCCTTGAGAATGTTTAGCCATCTTTATATGCACAGCAGCGCAGACGCACACTGAACTGAATGAGCAAATCAGTAGGCTGGGTCACTGATCATGGATATCTCACAGTCTAAATGAAAAGGAAAACACAAAGAAAATGGCAGCAAATGATCACTGTCAAGGAAGGGGCATGACAGGTTCTTAATTGCTGTATCCAGCTTCTAGACATACTATACATTTTGAATTAGCAAAAGGGATTCCCCCCATGGAGTTTTGCTCTGCTCTTCTAATTAAGATAAGGCAAGATGTTCCTTCTTTATCAAAGAAGTTCACCATAAATAATCAGCTGGGTAGGATTGTGTTTTGTGATGGATATTAAGGTTTTCTGGAAAGGCTGAAGTCAGTGTGCCATTCATAAGACTATTTTTTACATGATAGTGAATTTTATGACCTTTCTATGCTCTGATAAAGGGAAAGTGTGCTGAGTGTGTGCTGGAATCTTACATCCTTGGCTCAAATCAAATCTCAACTCAGCCATGAACTCATAAGGTGGTGTGAGGTAAGCCAATGCCTCTCACCTTCAGCCCCATTTCCCCATCATGTGTAACACAGGAGTAATGATTTTTACAAGAATTACTGATAAGGGTTTTTATTAGGGATTACTATAATAATATACATTAAATGCTCTGGATATTAAAAAGTCTCATATAAATGCCAAGTTTGGGGGCAGCATGAACAGTTTGGGTTATCTTTAGACGGAAGAGTACTTCCCAGTGACAGTGTCTTTATGATATATGATATTTTACAAATATACAAGTAGAGCACAGCTGAGGGCAAAGGGGCAGGGGTTCTGTGACAGAATTAAAGAAAGAGAAAGAGGGATTCTGCACCCCAAGATACCACACTTTCAACCAACATCACAACTTTGTTCCAAATTGCTGGCCGTAGTTTCTTCACATACACTTACCACCCACCCATCCCACTGGTTGGAGTGTTGACACCTTCTCCAAGCTCTGATGGGCCTCTCATTCAGGAACATAGAGATATTGGGAGACTATCGCCTAACTCTCATTGTGTAAACATGTACAGCCATGAAAGAATATTAACTTTTTTTGGTCAAAGGCCCATCAGGGGACACTTTGGTAACCAGACAGTAAACTCAAAAATACGTTACAGTAATGTGTGTGCCACATGATAGCATAACACAGTAAATACAGTGACAGACTTTAACTACATCATCACCAGGTAGCCCACCTATTGATGGCGGTGGGATACTGGGAGCACCTTACCAAAGGGCAACATGTGTACACTGTCCCCCTTTAGTCTTCCAAGCTGAAATTAAGGTCCTGTATTAGGTGGGTCTGCAGAAGAAAAGCAAAATGCATCTTGAGGACCAATACTTTAAAGATCAGGAAGATATCTGATGGAGTTTTGACTCTCAAAAGCTAATGGTGGTGGAAAGTGTCATCAAGTCACAGCTGACTTATGGCAACCCTGTGGGGTTTTCAAGGCAAGAGATGTTCAGAGGTGTCACGCCCCTCGGTCGCCTCCCGGGGGTCCCGCCCGGTTGTCGTGGTCACGGGGTGTGAAGGGTAGCGCCGCACTCCTGGGGGGTGGAAAGGGCTGCGGCTCTGGCCTCAGAATTGGCGAGGGGTGAGGGTTAAGGGCACCCTTAGTCACCCTCTCGCCACCGGGAGCAACCCTTCTCTCTCGGAACGCTGGTCCCACTTTATCACTCTCTCTCGCTCTGGCTCCGTTTGCTTCCCGGCGTCTCCTCCCTGGCCTGCCAGCAAAGCCTTCTTTTATTTCCTCCCCCTTGCACAGCACCGCCCTTCACCCGGCCTCGGCCCCCTTTATCCCCTCGGATGCCCGGCACCTCCCTCCACCCCGTGCCTCTCGCACGCTGGAGCACAGCCGCCGCGCTCTACATCGGGCGGCGGCTCGTCTTTCCTCCGTGCCGAGGGTTGAGACTCCTCCCTCCCTCCGGACTTCTGTGCTCCCCGGCTGCTTCGCCCGTGGCCTGCTTGCTCCGTCGGCGGGTGAGTCGTCTTTGGTGGCGGCGCCTCCGTCCCGGGGCGTGGCAGGCGGCTGCGGAGGCCGAGGCGGGCTCATCCCGCCGGGACACAGCTCCTCGTTGGCGGTCACCGCGGGGCTTCTGGGGGTTCCTGGCTGCTTGTGGCCCGCTCCCCCGATGACGTGGGGCTGGGTGCTTCGTGCGGGGCATCCGGGCGTCCCGGGGGGCCGTTCCTGGCGGGGCCTCCCTGCGGGGTCCGTCCCCGCTCTGGCGGCAGCTGGGGGCGCAAGGGCCGGGACGGGCCACAGAGGTGGCTTGCCATTGCCGGCCTCTGCACAGCAACTTTGGTATTTCTTGGAGGTCTCCCATATAAATACTAGCTGGGGCCAACTCTGCTTAGCTTCCCAGATCCAATGAGATTGGGCTAACCTGAGCTATCCATGTCAGGGCTTCAAAAACTCATACCCTGGAAATTTTGTTGGTCTTTAAGGTGCCACAGGACTCAGATCTTAAGGTCCTTTTGTAATACATAGAGCTCTGAAGAACTGAGTACTACATATCAAAGAGTGCTTTTGGATTTTAGCTTTCTGCAGTAATTGTAGTACTGATTTATTTATTTATTTATTTATAGGCTTATATGCCGCTCTCCCCACAAGTGGGCTCAGAGCGGCTCACAATACATACGTTAAAACATTAAAACAAATAAAATCAAATCCAACATACTTCACAATTACAAAAGTTAAAGTGCTCAAAAAGATGGCGTAGTATAATACCCACCATTCACTGCTTACAAGTGCTGATGGTACACAAACGTCCAGGTCCTAGGCTGGGATCATGATGGTCAAACAGGAGTGAAGGGGAAGGCAAAGAAGGAGGCGGCCCCTATTTGTAAGCCTGGCGGCCCCTATTTGTACAGGCCCTGCAGAACTGCACAAGGTCCCGCAGGGCCCTGATCTCCTCTGGGAGCTCATTCCACCAGTAAGGGGCCGCCACCGAAAAGGCCCTTTCCCTTGTAACAGCGAGCCTGGCTTCCCTGGGGCCTGATATAACCAACCGATGTTGGGCCCCAGACTGTACATACGGGGTACATACGGGGAAAGGCAGTCCCTCAGGTAGGTCAGACCCAGGCCATTTAGGGCTTTAAAGGTGAGTACCAGCACCTTGAAGCAAATCTGGTATGCCATAGGTAGCCAGTGCAGTGCCTCCAGCACTGGCCTGATGTGCTCCCGTCTGGGGAGACACATCAGTAGCCTCGCTGCGGCATTCTGCACCAGCTGTAGCCTCCGGATTAGCAACAAGGGCAGCCCCATGTAGATGCATGATGATACATGAAAATGCATGTATGGAGAGGTAACTTGAAGCAGAAAAGCCATCTCCATTTCACATACTTCACCAGGAACTGCTTTCCCCTAAAAAAGCAGCCGCTGGGCTCTTTTCACATGACTGCACATGTAATGTATAGTTCTGCTTGTGGTATGCATGTCAGAGTGTTAAAAATGAACATGTGTGCAGTAGCTCTACACTGTAATATAATATAATAAAATTATAATTCTAACAAGGGATGAGCATTTTTTAACGTTTCTGTTTTCAGTTTAAGACCATCATCAGTTTTCATTATATGCCTTCTTATTCTCATTTGTTTTCATTATTTTCACTTCTCTGGGCTTTAATGAAAAAGCTTCAATGTCAGTTTTTTAAAATTCCTGATCTCTCCAAACTCTCCCACATCTCTCTGTTCCCCAGCTGAATCTCTCCTATTGTAAGATCCATTAGATTTGCATGATGGAAGAGTCTAGATGTCAGCCATACTTTTCCTGTCCTCTCCTGACTTTCTTTCCCATCCCTTTGCCCACAAGTGGACTGGCAATCTGAGATGCCCCTGTGGTGCTACAAACCAGGAATGCAGGGAGGCTTGGGGGGGGGGGGGGATTCAAGTTGACATTGCTCTGACAGCCTAATGACACGCGGTGACTCTGGATGTGGTATCGTCTTATCAGAGTGAACATCTAGGATTCAATGGAAACTCCATGGGGTCATGCCAGAAGCAAGATCATGCCATTGGGGTGAAGGCGATTTTCCTGGCATTTTCTGGGGGATCAGGGGGGCTGTCAGTGGGAGATTTCCTGCTATAGTGGGGGTCCTGGCAGCCCTAACTGTAGAGACACTCAGTTCAGTGGGGCCAACAATGGTCATTAGCTCACCCATTGCTTCCTGCTCTAATCTGGCAGCAGAGCAGGAGGAGACAACTGATGAGCTGATTTCAGTTGATGAGGGGTCTGAGCCAAGTGACCCCTGAGGTGCTGGCAGAGTTGCTTGGGTTTGGTTGTAATGGTGCCTGGTGTCACTTGCTCCTGATATGTGGGAAAGTGGTTGACAAGTAAATTTTCCTGTACATAAAATGGTCAGTCCACCAATACCTTTAGCTTTCTTTAACTCTCTAACCAGACCACCAGGCACCAAGGAAATGAATGGAATTGGTGTGGATAATATTAGTTCGCTTTTTCATATTCCCATTTAGTTTCATTAACAACATTGTTACCCAAGTAGTTAGCCTCCTAATTAGTTGGGGGAATTAGTTTTAAGGAGACAGAGCAAGAGGAGAGTAACTGGGATTCTCTACCTATGTTTATGAAGATTTTTCCCTTTAAGAGAACTCTCAAAATAAATCAGGCAGATGTTCAACCGAAAAGGTTTTTATTTAAAAGAAAAAGAATAAAACAAAATGCACACAGTAAACACACACACACACACAGAGAACTAGCTAAGAGAAACACAGGGAGGAGAGGGGAGAGAGATCTTAGAGAAGGGTGATAATTACCAATCTCGAGGAGAGGTCTGCAGCAAAGTGGGGGTGTATGCAGAGGATCCAACACACACACACTCGCGCGCGCACACACACACTGCTGAGCAGGGTGCTCCAGATTTGGGCAAAACGTACCCTGGGGCAGGTATAATGTATTTGCCAGAAAAAAATAACTTAATGGGCCTTTCTGAGATGGACAATGGGATGGGAGAAGTTTAATAAGGACGTAAGGGAAGCCAGTGTTGGATCAGACCAATGGCCCATCCAGTCCAACACTCTGTCACACAGTGGCCAAAAACACCAGGAGCCCTCAGGAGGTCCAGCAGTGGGGCCAGGACACTAGAAGCCCTCCCACTGTGCCCCTCCCCCAACAAGCACCAAGAATACAGAGCATCACTTGCCCCAGGCTGAGAGTTCCTATCTATACCTTGTGGCTAATAGCCACTGATGGACCTCTCCTCCATATGTTTATCCAATCCCCTCTTGAACCCTTATATCTGCCACCATCTCCTGTGGCAGTGAATTCCATGTGTTAATCATTCGTTGGGGGAAGAAGTACTTCCTTTTATCTGTTCTAACCCAACTGCCTGGCAATTTCATGGAGTGCCCATGAGTTCTTGTATTGTGAGAAAGGGAGAAAAGTACTTCTTTCTCTACCTGCTCTATCCCATGCATAATCTTATAAACCTCAATCATGTTACTCCTCAGCTGTTGTTTCTCCAAGCTAATGAGCCCCAAGTGCTTTAACCTTTCATCATAGGGAAAGTGTTCCAACCTTTTTATCGCTCTACTTGCCCTTTTCTGGACTTTCTCCAATGCTATAATATCCTTTCTGAGGTGTGACCAGATTTGCACACAATATTCCAAATGAAGTCGCACCATCAATTTATACAGGGGCATTATGATACTGGCTGGTTTGTTTTCAGTTCCCCTCCTAATAATCCCCAGCATAGTACTAGCCCTTTTTATTGCAGTCGCACAGTGTCTCGACATTTTCAGTGAGTTATCTACTACAACTCCAAGATCTCACTCTTGGTCAGTCTCCACCAGTTCGGACCCCCACACTCTTTTACTTTTAGGGGAATTTAAGTATCCCCCGAATAATTTTTTTAACTTTTTGGATTTTTCTGCACACCTGGGGAGCTCTCCAAGTGTGCAGGAAAATCTCTTTGCCCTCTAGGTGCCCCCGATGTGCACATTTAGATATCTGCATACCTTGGCTATTAGATATATAGATGGTATAGAGAGGTGTTTCTGCCTCAATGATCTATAAACTGCCCCTCTGCAAGAGGAGGGGTCTGACTGCTAACATCACCCAGACCCAATCAAACTATCATATGAAAGCAATCATATGACATGCCTAGCGCATGGGCCCTGGGGCTTTCCAGGACTCCTTGCAATTTCACCTCACCCCGGTGGTCCTGTTAAATATAGCAAATACAAAATTCCTAGTCTCCTATCTCAATCTCGACTGTATCTCAGATATGGAAACCTATCAGGAATCAGACTGTTCTCTGGGAATGGTTTGGAAGAATCGAAAAGAGCTCCGAATACCAAGATGTAGGTGGTGGTTTATTGGAACCCTCATAGTACCTAGGTTCAAATACATTCTCTTTGATCCATTCACTGTTTTTCTCACTCCTGGAGGAATCATAGCTCACTTAGGTTAACAAATCTCTGCAGCATTTCAGCCTGACACTTAATGGCATTATTCGAAGCAGCACTTGATTTAAGATTTGAACTTTTGAAGCAATTCTTTCTAGAGCCAATGAATTCCACATTTCTAATAAAATGAATATGACTTTAGCCTCTGGTCATGTAGTAAATCTGTACTTTTTTGGGTTATGAAATCAGCCATCTCATGCTTTTCTCCCCCCAAATAATGTGCTTAAATCATGCCGTGCCTAGTCCCTTCAAATGTTTCTGGATGACTTTATCCATTTCTGTGCCACCTGCAGGAATTGTAGAGGGAATTATTTTATTTAAGAAGACAAGGCCTGATGAAGAAAATGTTGAATGGGCTCCAACAGCTGTATATCTGCTATGTGGGTATCTCTGGAACATCTGGAGGGGTTGGTTGCTGCTCTTTGTGCCACCATTACAGGCTGGTTATGGGTTCCTCTGTGAGACTGATTCATTGTACCTTTGTTAAACAAATGCATTTTTGTGGAACTGAGCTTTTCTACCAGAAAGCTAAAACCAGCAGGGTATAGTAATGGAGACACCTTTGTTCATGGGTTGGCATTCAACAAGTTACTATCTTTATACAACATAGGATTGTTGTGGGGATAAAGTGGAATAACCCTTTCATGTATAGAGGGAAAGAAGGGGGGAGAGCAAGGGAATAAAACCTTACACTTCTGAAGCAGTAAATTAGGAGTAGGCAGAAAGTCACTTGGTACATACTAGTCAGTTTCCAAACCGTTAGAAGTAACTCTCTGCCCCTCCTCCAGTGCTCCAGTAATCATTTTATTATTCTTCCCTTTAAAGCTACCATAGCAGCTTCTCTTTTCTTTCATGAGAAGGAGGCATATGCATGTACAAATCCTTTGCTTTGGATGGGAAGATGGTAGTCCTCGCACCCTCTCCCTGGGCCAGTGACAATCTGGCGTGGTTATGGAGGTTAACTTGGGGAAAACAGCAAAGGAAAAATATCCCCACTACAGACCTGCTTTGAAATGCTGGACCTTTTGTACAAGCCACAGTTCTGGGACTGGCACAACCAACTAAACCACGATCTTGGGATTGATAGCTCTTAGGGTCTTGAAATAAGTAGTTCCCAGAAACAATGTCTGCTTTCCCCTACAGTATGTAAATAAACACAATAATGAATTAGATTAAAAAGTTTCAGAAAGGAGAAGTGATCTCTGCATCAGCTTGAGACTCAGCCAGCTCCTTCAGATTCCCTAGGACAGACACCATGTGGACCCAACAGAGACAATTCACATCTCCTCCCTTTCACACATACTGCAAAAGCCACTGCTGTCCCTTGGGTTGAGATATTATCTCATCATCTCCCCTGGGGATGGTTTGTAGAACTCTGATGATCCCACTTCCTGAAGCAGCTGAAATTCCATCTCACTGGCTCATCCAACTTAGAAAAAAAACTGTTTGAGCAGGGGAAGTCTCCACCAAACTAAAGTTTACAACAGTCTGCTTGGGCTGGCCTCAAAGGAAGACCAGCTTGGGTGTTATTTATTTATTTTATTAGATTTATATCCCATCCATCTCCCTGCAAGGCAGGGCTCGGGGTGGCTCACAACATAAAAAAAATACAACTGAACCATAAGGTACATCATTAAAACAGATTAAAACAATTAAAATTTTACCCTTCTCCTGGTACCTAGAAATATTCCACAGAGAAAACATCTGGCAGACCAATAGCTGCTGAAAATAAAAGGACTAGCCAAAGGCCTGCTAGAACAATTCTGTCTTACATGCCCTACAGGAGCTTGACAAGTCCCCCAGGGCACATGTCTTCTCTGATTCCACCAGGACGGGGCTATGATGGGAAAAGCCCTCATTCTAGTGGAAGCAAGACAGAGTTCCTGAGGACCAGACACTGTCAAGAAATTGTACAATGATGAGTGCAAGAAATGTGTGTGGGGGGGTTATATCAGGTGAGGTGGTCCTTCAGGTATGCCGGTCCCAGACAGTTTTGGGCTTTAAAGGTTATAACCAGCACCTTGAACCTAATTTGAAAACAAATTGCCAGTCAGTGCAGCTGCCACAAAATTGGTTGTATGTGGGTAGACCAAGATGACCCAGTCAACAGCCTGGCAGCTACATTCTGGATAACCTGAAGTTTCTGCAGTATCCGCAAGGGCAGCCCTGCATAGAGTGCCTTGCAGTAGTCTAGTCTGGAGGTGACCATGGCATGGATCACTGTGGCAAGATCAGGCTGGGTGAAATAGCACACCAGTTGGCGGGGTTGGTATAGAAAGAAAAATGCTGATGTCGCCACTTGGGACACATGCTTGTCCAACAGAAGCAAGGAATCAAGCCACACCCCTAGGCCCTTTACTGAATCCACCGGACTTAACGGGACTCCATCAAGAGCCAGTAGTTGCAGTCCCACCAAAGACCCGGCCTTCCCCAGCCACATGACCTCCATCTTTGATGTATTCGACACCAGCCAGCTCTCCCTCAACCAGTCATCCACTGCATCCAGACACTGACTCAAGGCTGAGAGGGCTGCATCTGACTGCTTATCCAGCAAGAGACAGAGTTGGGTGTCATCAGCACATTGATGGCACCGAACTCCAAATCTCCTGACGAGTTCTGCTAGAAGGCATATATATTTTGAATAACATTGGAGTGAACCCTGCAGAATACCACAATCTAGTGCCTGCAAGGAGGAGACCTGGTCCCAGACAGCTACTCTCTGAGCATGTCCCTGGAAGAATGAGGAAAACCAGTTCAAGGCAGCACCACATACCCCCCATGAGGCCAGGCGGTTGACTAGGACCAAAGAGTCACCTATATCAAATGCTGCTGGCAGATTTAATAAGATCAGCAGTGCCAAACAACCTCAATCTAATTATCAGTGGAGGCCATCCACCAGAGCTAAAAGTTGTCCCAAAACCAGGCCTAAAGGTGGATTGGAAGGGGTCAAGTGCTTCAGCCACTTCCCTCTCAGTTACATTTCCCAGGAATGGTAAACTTGACACTGGGCAGTAATTGGCTAGGTCCTTTTTGTCTAGAGAAGCAACCCTGAAAGAGTCTGATTAATACTATCCCTCAGGGAGCCTCTTATCACCACTCGGTTGGATTTCACTAGCCAAAAGGGGCAAAGATCCAAGGAGCAGGTTTTAGGCTTCACAGCCATCAGGATCCTGTCAACATCCTGCAAGGAGAGCAAGTGGAAGTGATCCAAGCCAGGACCAGATGGTACCGATGAAGCCTTCAAACTGGCAGCAAGGTCATGGCAGTGTGGTAAGATTTTATCCACATAAAAAGTTTGCAAACACATCACAGCTAAATACCAAATTGTAATCAGTTTGGGACTCCACCTTCAGGGAAGTCAGATCCCTAACCACCCAAAATAGTTGGGCTGGATGTGAACTAGCAGATGATGGAGGTAGAAAAGTAAGCCTTCTTTGCTGCCTTCACCGCCACCTCATAGGCTTTCAACTGAGTGAGAGGAACAACCTCATTAGGCCTCACCAAGGTCTCAGTCAAGCAAGCCAGATCAAAGCCACCCTGTTTTATTACATCATGAAGGAATGCAGTTTTGTTCCTTATCGATCTGACACTGCACAACATCAACGATGAAGAGGAGGGTAAACCAGGAACCTGAGCATCAGTCCTAAGGAGGGGCCAGAGATTAGAAGGGTTCTGAGCATCCTCATATCTCTGAGGAATTAACTGAGGAATTAACACCAGTGCTTTTTATGTGATATTTATGGTTTTAAATTTTGTATTTGAAAAGTACCGGAGTCAAGAGACCAGTGGAAGTGATTTCATAGCAAGCTCTTTATTTGGTGGTCAGATAAGGCATGCTGACCTGGGCTCAGGGGCCCTCTTTTATTCCGGTTGGAGCCACACCTCCGACCTCGCCCAAATGTCCCTATAGGACCTTATGATTGTGGTTACATGTCATAGGTCAACTTGGGGATCCTAGGCACTGGATTGGTGGCAAGTTACAATCCGGCCAGTGATTGTTCTTTCTGACCCAAGCTCAGGTGGCTGGCCTGGCCATGTGCATTTGGCCATGTGGCAGTCGCCATTACATGGAGCACATGGCGATCGCCACTGCATACATTACAGTATTGCTATATTTTATATTGTGCACAGTATTGGTGTTGTATTTTATAATGTTGTAAGCCGCTCTGAGCCAGCTCTGCTGGAAGGGTGGGGTAAAAGTTGAACTAATAAATAAATAAATAAATATCTCAGGCACCTTCTTTGAACTACACTCCTCCCCCCACCATACCTCTTGGTCCCCCACATTACCGGAATGTGTGATCCATCGGGGCACATGAGTTGAACTAATAGACCCAAGGTAAACGCAAGGCCAGATGTCAATCCAAATTGAGGCTAAATATTAGCTGTAACAATCAGCTAGTAAGAGAACGAACCAGAAGCAGGATCTCTTAAAACATTAAATATTCAACAGACTTATACAATATTAAACATCAAACTACTAACAATATGCTAGATAAGCTCACTTTAGGTATAACCTGTCACAGGACACTGAACAAAAATAAGTCTAGGTCAGCTAAACGGACTAACATACTAACAGGTATGCAATAATAACAACTAAAATTATATGCCAGATAAATAACAATACTAACCAAGGTCCCCCATGTCCCCCACCCCTAATACAACAACCAGGCATGTAACTAATGATGTAATTAATTAATAATAATAGTTCTGAGCATTCCCAACAACATATTGAAGTGATCAGGACCTGCTCTAAGGGCCACAGCCTTGTTGTGTTGTCCTTGGCACACTGCCACATAGGCCATAGGCCTGGCTTTATGGATCCTCAGAAGCAACATGGCCTGTCCCAGGCGGCGCCTGGACACCGGCACTAATTATGGTGGTGGTGGTGGGTGCAGCTCCAAATGCAGCACAGCTGGGCGTATCTAGGCGGATGGCTGAAAAACAAGCTGACTCACTCTATCTAGTACCGCTCATACGGCTATCACCTTAAGCAGAAATTAGAACAAAACATATTTTAAAAGACCTTACTCAGTAAAGCTGACTCGCTCTCCAGCAGCTGGGTCACGATCCCTGGCACAGGGTGGGTGGATGGTTATGTGACAAAAAATATTCCTTCACCTTAATGGATTGCTACTAACAGGAAAGATTGCTTGGGCGGTTTAAGAGACGGTAAGTCCCAGACATCTTCACAGTATATTTGAAATAAAGAATGCAGTTCCCAGAGTGTACATATATGAAATGATAATCAAAACAATTCCAAACACTGAAATACCATTGAACATTAGAACATTTTTTTTTTCACATTAGGAAATATATCCTTAAGAAGCAAGAGAGCTGGTTTCAGGGTTGGATGTGGAACTGGCTGGATCTTACAGACTGAACTCTACGGTGAGTGGCCGTGTCTTGTGCTATTTCTGCCATGACCTATCTTCCTCCAGAATCCTTTGCAATGCTTCAAAGTATTCTGGGCCACACAGTCACTGATGCAAAAGATCCTCGGACATAACCAAGTGCTTAAAAAAGCTCTTTGCACTGCTCTTGTTTGGGGGTTTTCATTGAGTCTTGCCTTTGAGAAACAATGCTGGATTACATGACATTTATTGTACCCAACAATGTATATTAGCTAGCTAGAAGGGACCATGGAAGTAAAGGATGGCCTGAAGGCCTCCGTAAATCTGGTAAATCACTGACTGTAACCCATATTTTCAGAGTGCCTTGTTAGATAGAGTACTTTGTGGGTAGTGGCAGTGATGAATCACATGAACTCCAGCTTGAGAACCGAAGAGGACCAAGGCAATCACAATGCATTCAAGGCTCAATGTTTTCTAGTGCTAGCATAATTTGTAAACTAAAACAGCTTTTAGAGAGGAAAATTTCCAAGTTTTTAATTAAGACACTTAGTCTAGAGAGTTTAATGAAGCACTGGGTAATGATCTAACCTTTTATTAAAAATAGGCTCAATTACTTCTCAGTTAAGAAGTCTATTCAACAGTTGTTTTTGTGTAGCAAAACCCAAATTAAAGATCTCGTCGCACAATACAGTAGACTATTATTTTCATCAGTTTTTGTCCTGTATTATTAGTAAGTTGAATTGAACCAGCATGGAACAATGCACCAGTTCTTCTTTGGTAACCCACAATCAGAAGGTCACTTGGAAAATGGTGGATTACCAGCAACCAGGGCTCAAATGTTCATACCTGCTTTTTTGATATCAGTACATATATTGAGCTGGGAAGAAGGCTCTTGATTGTACAGGCGGTGCCAGAAATTAATGAAAGTTTAAAAGGTCATTGAATGCTCTTATTCATAAGCAAAACACGCTGACAGAAAAGCTTTACTACAGTCTAGTAATCTATTCAGAATGAATTTTATAAATGAGGAAGTATTCCGAAGATACTAAGAGAAATGCTTCAAGAAAATGCTTCATAAATAGACTGGGCAGTGATGCTGTTAGCCGGATTGCTTTAATTTATGCTTAGCAATCAGCAAAATACACGGGTTCTTGCCAACTATACCAGGGTCCCACCCCTCCCGGGAGATCTCAAAGAAAGAGGCACGTGAGGCAAGTTCCAAGTTCAATATTGTTTACTGGATCATGTAATCAAGCATACAAAAATCGTAATCACACACACAATCTTACAGGTCTAATAAAATAAAGAGAGAAAATAGCACTTTTGCATGAGCAGGTTTCGTTGGTGGGGAAAGCACGTTACCTTAGATGCGTTGTCTGATGTCAAGATGAATTGGATTTGGGGAAGAAAGGTATAAAAGCTATGGGGCCACGAGGCTTGAACCGGCAAGACCACGTGGTTCTCCTGGATCGCGAGTCCAGAGAGAGAAAAAGGGGTTTAAAGATGGAGGCAAGGATTGGGGACAGAAAGCTGGACTGAAGGGTCAATAGGTAAGATAGAGGGCGACGGCTCAAGAGGCCGAGTGACTCTCGGTTTGGACTTTTATTGGGGGTCTTGGGGCGGGCTTTGCAGACCACAACCCACTAACACTCCTACTAGGCGGTCCGTCCCTGTTGGACTTTGCTATAGGTTAAAGGCGAACAAAGGGAGGAGGTCCAGGGGTTTGGTCAGTGTTGCAAAAGTATGACTTCACCAGGAAACAGACACTGAGTCTGGGGTCCGATGACTCACCTGGCCATACCTATTGTCAGTTGATGGTTTTAGCCAAGTATCTGATGTATCAAGTATCTGAAGGCTGGCACATTAGTTGCTAGGCAGTCTAGTTAGCATAACTATCCAGATGTATAGTGGGGGAGTGGGGGTTAGCCAGCGGATGTCTGACATAAGGAAACCTCATGGCAAGAGGAATCCCTTATCTTTGTCTTGGGTGAACTGTTTGGGGTGTCAGCCTCCTGGCTTGGGCTGGAGCTGGCTCCTATGTGAAGAAGAAAGCGCAAGTCCCTACCACTGCTGGCGACACAGAGTTCAAACTTATGGATATAAAAATCCATAAGAGCACAGAAAAGTGCCTTGCTGGCTAACATTTCCCCCCCTCGGAGACCTGAAGGCGTCAGGTGAAGGTCTCCGAATTTGGACGATACGATGACGAAAAATGAGACAGACTGCATGATGGTGATCCTGGAAGAAATAGTTGGCAAGGGACGGACACAGAAGATGACAAAAATCTACCGCAATAAAAAATGCCAAATTGTTGCTGGGATGGACATAAAAACAAGGCTTTGTGCATTGGACCACCAAGGGAGCCTATGTAGAAATATTTAAGTCTCTAAATAGCAGAAACATCTTTAACTGAAATATTAAAAGTAATTCTAAAAATTCTTTATCTTACTGGGCTACTGGTGTCTCTATACAGGAGAGAGGCGCGCTTTACATTGTATCTAACGGAACACCAGGACTCGTATATCTTCGGCTCTTCGGAAGCCACTCGGGTCTTGATCAATAGCTCATGAAGCTCTCGGCTGCGCTCGTCACTTCTCGGCACAGACACGAGTCAGTTCGGCCGGGAAGGAGGAGACCGGTTTGCATATTGAGGAGTCGCCCCCCCCCATTATCTAAAAGCATCATGGGTACCTACTTAAATTAAGAAAAAAGGATATTAAAATGGAACATAGTTTAGTGAATTTGCAAGCAGAGTGTCTAAAGGCATTCAAGAAATACGGGAAAGGTCAAAATAGGTCATACATCTGGAATCATTGTATTATGAAAGACACATCAGCTTGGGGTTCTGGCTGGAATAATCACAGGCAAGGTATTCACCCTTCGGGGTTGGCGGAGTCTCCGGGCACGCCTCCCGAACCCTGGGGAGTATTTGTGAGATGTGTGGCTGAGAGAGACACGCACACACTCACAGGCAGGGCATGCAGAAGCTGGGTTCGGGAGTTGCGTCTGGCTGACTGGCCTTTTTATCTGGAGCCGGGTGGCTCCGCGGGGATGCCGTTAGCTGCGTACCCGTTTTAGCTTGGAGGGCTCCCTTCGGGGGGCCCTCCCCCAATACTGTACAAAAATAGAACAATCTTCCCCTCTAAACCTAATCCCAGTGGTATTGCCCCATACCTAATAAGGAATGGACTGGGCAGCTAGTTACTAGGCAGAACCCTTGAAGGTCGCATGCTGTTGACTTGGCTGTATTCATTAGGGCTAGAGGCTGTCACATATGCAAATGAGGGATTTGTTTAGGCATTCTGGGAAACATAAACATTTCAAGAAGAACAAATTTATTAAAAATCAAAAACAGTCGAATTGGACACCAGTGTTGGGGCGAGGATACGTTTTAGCTTGCAAGCACTTCAGGGAGAGAGCTGGTGAAAATCTCCCTTTAACATAAAAAGATGTTAAAAAGAGGGGGCAAGAGGTTTTGGCCGGGGCTTTGAGCTAACCGGGAGTCCTTCCCAGGCACTCTCCACTGCTTCGTGCAGGGAGAGCTTGCACGCCTGGTGAAGGGGGGCATGGGCCGGATTTAAATTCCGAACCCAACCTCTGCATGTCCTCCAAAGCAGTATGGCTTGGAGGAGCTGCATAGCAGAGGGAGACAAAGGATTCGTTTGTCCCATATCTTCCTCCTGAGCTGTCTCTCGGGCTTTCATGTCCCCCTTGTTCTTGTTGTCCTGCTCACTAATGATTCCCCACGGTTCGTCTGGGCTTCGGCCCTCCCAACACTGGTCAAGAATAGAAAAGCAAGCACAAAAACAAAAATGTTTTGGCAAGCAAACGATTTGCTTTGCAAACAGAAGACTTGGTTTGCAAACAAACGGTTTGTTTCTTGCCCGTAGAGTGCACAAACAAAGAGACGGAGACAAAAACAAAACCGTGCACAATGAGAAAGTTTTTGAAAAAGGTGATGAGGCTTCACGGCCGTAAAAAGAAATAAAGAAAAGAACGATGATTGACAGGCTATGCAGATTGTGCGTCAACAAGGGCATGCTGGGAGAAAAGGACATAATGAGTGAAATAAATTTTTAAAAAGCCAAAAAGACCGAATAAGAGGCCAGTACCGAGGTGGCTGTGTATTTCGGGCTGAGGATTGCTTGGGCAGATAGTCGGGGAAGAGGTCACGCTAACATAGAGAGATGCCGTGATATGTGGCTGGAGAGCTTTCGGCTGGAGCTGGCTAACCTTGGGGCCTTTCCCCAGGCACCCGTCGCTGCCTCGAGTGGCGATAGGATTGCACGCCTGGTGGAGATGGGGCGAGAGAGGGGGGGAATCGGAGTAACTTCTGAACCCAACTTCTGCACGCACCACCGGGGAAGCCGCCTACTAAGCTTCACATTCGTGCTAGCCACAAATGCAACTACGGAGCTTTTGTCGACGGCATCTTTGGATGCGCCCTTGGCTCTTCTGATCTCCCATGAAGAAATGCTTTTGGTCCTCCCACCCCCTATCTCCCTTTTCTTTCTCTCATTACTCCCCATGGTTCGTTAGGGCTTCGGCCCGCCCAATGCTGGTCAAAGAATAGAAAAAGGAAAAATCTTAGGAACAAGCAGAGGCTTGTTGTGATCCTAAGGTGTTGCTGGAAGTAAAACAAAAAGGGAGGTGTATACTGGCTACATATCTTTGAAAAACGTTGGTGGGAGATTTTTGCAAAAGCGAAACTAAAAATAAGGAAGTCCGGGGCGTGGATGACTTCAGAAGGATTAAACTGAGTTATAGGACGATTGAAAAATATAAAAAAAGTAATAGCACAAGTTTTGGGAAGAATAGTTTTTAATATCCACGTGCCGGGGCGTATGCAAAGTTGAGATGCCGCAGAGCACGCCGGATCTTAATTTCTTAAGACCGAATCTTTGTTTAATAAGTTGTTATTTGAAAAATGCCAATGTCAAAATTAATAATACTTTAGGAGGTTTCAAATTGGGAACCCAAAGGAGAAAGACGATCCAAAAATTTTATGTCCTATGAGCGAAAAAGCCATCGCAGGGGGAGAACACGCAAAAAGATCGTGGCTTGCCTTAACCTTTTTGAAAGGATTGCATTTTCCAACTGGCTTTCCAGTAGGACTTGCACACTTGCATTCCCTTTCTTGGCCTGCTCCATCTTGCTGACCTCAAAGCATGACTATACTGCCACAACGGATCTCAGTCATCCTGAGAAAGCTCCGCTGGCTTCTTGGCGATTTGGCAATATGGTTTTTTGGTTTCAGCGATGTTACAGAGGAATCAGAAAGGCAGCATGATTGAGGTTTTCCGAATATGTGCAGGAGACTGAACCTGCTTTCCTTCGGTTGCATTTGTAGTCTCGCTGATGCTCCCTTGGGTTCGATAAACTGCTGCTAAAGGCCAATTTTTCTACCTCATGGGTCTTTTCTACAAGACCCACCCAATAATGGTTAAAGAATAGAAACACGAACATAAACATACATAAGGAACTGAAACGGATGAAGACATACAAACATAGAAGAAGGGTAACAGTCAAGGTATGCCAGAGGTCGGGAAGGTGGGGTTAGGAGTTCGAAACCTTGGATGCAACGTGCATCAAGGCTTGGAAATCAGTGGCTTTAGATTGAGCTTCTAATTTGTGGATTTGTCTTCTCACCCAACAAGTTAATGTAAGTAGTGCCACAATTAAAATAATTTGGAAGGCCAAAATGACGACTATGGGGTGGAGCATTAAATTTAAATATCCCGTCATTGTCGGGCTCCAACCAAGAAGCGATTCCCACCAGCTATGTTTTCCCGCCTCCTTAATTTCCACGGCCAGTTCCTTAATCCTGGCGCCATTATGGGAAACGTTCAAGGCGGCTTTGTCTCCAGCTTTCTTTAGCTGAGCCAGGCGTTCTTGGAGGTCCGGGTGAGAGAGCAATTTCCGTAGGGCTTCCAGTCCTAACCCCAAAGGCACTGGAGCAATAGAGTCATACAATTCTGGGGATATGGCCATTTCTTGTTGTGTCCAAATGGGGGTTTCAAAATAAAAGTCACACCCTCTGATGGAGGTAATGTTACAAAAGCATCTGTTTATTCCAGGCAGCATTTGTTGGTAGTATAGTGTATTGATGTGAATGTGTTCGCAGGTTGTTCTGAGACAGACACAAGCTCTGCCTATGTATATAATGGTAGACCCGGTCTCGCTGACCGTGTCAAATTGGCAGTGAGATATGGCGTGTTTCTTGGGAACTAGGCATGGGTGATGTTTCTCTAGGGCTTCGTCGTCACAGATGAAGCCTAAGTTTTCCTTATGGGTACATCTGTCTAGATTGATCATATGCCAGCTGGATGAGCTCACTTCAGCCCATCGGTCAATATTCCTGGCGTATAATACTGTGTCCGAATTAACTTGAATACCCAGCGGAACTACTGGATAGATGTGGAAAATTTCTTTAGCGGTCACTGTGGTTATAATCAATTGCAAGGTCTGGGTTACCGCGTCAAAAGAGGCGTTTGCCAACGACCACCAGTGCTCGAGAGAGATTTCACTGGCGGTTAAATTTCCTTTAATCAATTCCCTTATTTCTAAGGGTATAACTCCAGCCATAGCTTGTTTGATTATAGTCATGGCAGTGACTACATTAAGAGTTTGTGCCTGAGTGCAAGCAAGAGCCAATGAAATATTGTTTTGTAAAGACTGAATGCCACCAAGGAGATTGTTAAAATCTTTCTCCATGATTTGTTCCCAAGTAACCAGCAGGGGGTTGGTGGAGCGTTCCACGTGGGCAAGGGAATCCAATGATTGCGTAAGGGGGAGGCTCATTTGAGAGATGTCAAATGAAACCTTGGAGGCTTTATTTGCTATCACCTCTATGTTTGCAGCATCTATGGCTGCCATGCCCGCTCCTACGGGTGCGACCCAATCAGAAAGATCACGTTTAGTTCTTCTAGAGAGCTCTCCTTTATGCCACATTAAGATCCAATTGTCCCAACCTTGCTGAGTCGTGTGTAAGTAAGAGTCACAGAGGGCATGGCTGAAAGAGGTGCCAAGCCCATTTAAGCTGACATTGACCCTTTTTACTGAAATTTGCGGTTGCATCAAGACTGTTTCCTGATGATTAAATTTTAAAGTGTGTGCTCCCACTACCAGGTAGGTCAGTGAGGCTAGTGCGTCTACATTTTGGATGAGTGGGTCCAAATCGAGTGTGTGATTTGCATCACCAATTATTAAAGTGTAATTTCCTTCCTGGTGGGTGAGCTGCAAAGTTGTTGTTCCGATAGCTGTAAGGTTTACAGTATCGGTGGCATTGAGGCATACAGTAGTGTTTAGAAGGAGGGTCCAGTCTGGGGGACCTTGCTGCTTTAACGCGGAGCAGTTAAAATGCCAATTGAGCTTGCCCCATACCAGTGGCTCTAGGTCTATGTCTTCGCCGAATGGGTCCGTGAGCGTTATCGGGACCTCTGTGTCATTGAGGAAGTGTCGGGAGCCAATGGAAATGATTAATTTTAAAGGGTCGCCAATGTCCCATACGGCAGCTGATATTACAGCTATGTCAGTATAGAGGGAGATGGGGATAGGAGCAATATATTCAACGGTGGATGTATTGATTCTGTCTTGTGGCTGTTTGCATAGGGTCACTTCCATTTCATCCATAGCATATTTCCCGGAGGTGCATAGAGTGACCTTTTCTCCGGTGCGGCTGTGGATGCAATGTGTGAGCTGCTGTGGTGGACATTGATTTATGGGTGTGAGTGTGACTGCTCTGTCATGCCGTCCTGTTACACAGGTAAAAATTCTAAAAGGCATGTTGATTCCCACGCATCTCCATCTGGTCAAGACTACCGTATGGTTGGCTATTTGTGTTGTTGATGTAAAATGAATCAAGGACAATAATAATAAAATTTTTAATGGTCTTACCCATTTGTCTGTTGCTGGGGTGAAACTTCCTGGATGCATTCTGTAATATAATGTTTGAGGGGTGTGTGAGTGAGATCCCTGTACTCCATACTGCAGTCGACATACCCAAGTAGTCACAGTATGGTTCCCTTTTAGCTAAAGGTGCTTATAGTTTCTTCGTTCATTGGTGTGCGCTTGGCACTTATGCAAGCCCGGTGCGGTTACTGCTGTACGCTACCGTGGCATTTGTTCTTGGAACGAGGTTATTAGACTTAAAATTCTGCTATTCCCTTCCCCCCTTGCTTCCTAAATGGCGGCTTGAGCCATTGGGAAGCACTTAGTGGAACAGACAAGCGTCTCCAAGGGAGAAGAAAGGAAAGAGTTCGAACACGTCTGTAGGAAGGAAAGGACCATGTTTAACTGCAGCCAGTGGGCTTCCGTCGCCGCCGGGGTCCGGAGGAAGATCAGGTGGGACCGGAACCGGCTCGCCCTTCCATAGTTTGAGTTGGGAGGAGTGGAAAAACTTGTGCCACGTTTGGCCGTGTTTCCGAGGGATTGCCAGTTTGTACACTGCAGGGCTGACCCTATCAATGATGGGGACCGGACCAGCCCATTTAGCCATGAGAGCATGCTGTTTTCGGCTGAACTTGCGGTAAAGCACTTGCTGCCCTGGATCCCAAACCTGGGGATTGCGGACCCATCCCAATTTCTTGTCTATTGCAAGCTGGCTTTCCCCAAGCATGTTGGCTACTTGGAGGTGTATAATCAGGATGTCAGTGAGGAGGGATCTGACCCACTCATCGTTTGCCACTTTAGGTTCGAAGTCCGAGGGGACATCGCTCTGTAGCCAAAAAGCTTCTGGCATGCGCATTTTCCTGCCAGTCATGACCATATGTGGGGAATAGCCGTGTGACGCCGTGGTTCCCCTGATAGCCATAAGAATGATGGGCAGTTTTTCATCCCAAGTCCTGCCCATGGAATTAACCATTTTCATGAGCGCCTCCTTAAGGGTACGGTTAGCCCGTTCAATAGAGCCAGAAGATTGGGGGTGTGCTGCAATGTGGAATCTTTGGGTGATCCCCAGAGCCTTGCAGAGCTCCTGAGTGACCTCTCCAATGAAATGAGGCCCGCGGTTGGAGTCCAGGACTTGGGGGATGCCCCAGCGTGAAAACAAGTTATTAAAAAGAAGTTTGGCGGCCGTGCCGGCTGAGTTGTCCTGGCAGGGGAAGGCTTCGACCCACTTGGAAAAGGGATCAATTACTGTAAGGCAGTGCCTGTTGCTGTGGCTAGTTTTTGGAAGGGGACCAATGAAATCGATCTGAACTCGCGCCCAGGGTCCCTCTATGCGTTGGTGCTGGATAGGGGCTTTGGGACCGGATGAGTCTGCATTGACCATGGCACAGGCTAGACAGTTATCAACCCACTGGGCGACCTCTTGTCTCATGCCTGGCCACCAGCCTGCATCACGCACCCGCTCCAAAGTAAGGTCTTTTCCCCTATGTCCCTGCTCGTGAATGAATTGGATCAGGTCTGCCCGTACTTCTACTGGAACTACCCAGTGGCGTGCCCCAGTGTGATCCACCGCCCAGATTACTCCGTCCCGTTCTTCTATGGAGTATTTCCCTGTAGGGTCCTTGCCCTTGGAAAGGAGATCTTGTACATCTGCGTCATTGGCCTGGAGCTCCCCAAGGTCTACAAAGACTGGTGGGATAGACGGCCTATTGTGTTGGCTGCGTGTAGTGACAGCCTGCAGAGGTTGGTCCGGCGGTTCTTGGGGAAGGGGTATTTGTGCAGCGGCTTTGGCCAAAAGATCTGCCTGATCGTTCCAGTAGGCGATTTCAGAGTTGTTCTTTTGGTGGCCTTTGACATGGGAGATTTGAGTCTCCGCCGAACGACTATGGAGGAGTCGTACAACATCTCTCCATAGTGTTACGTGGGCCACCGGTTTGCCTTCTGCATTTACCCAGTCCTGTTTTTCCCAGTGGGGGAGCCACACCGTAGCAGCTTTGGCCGTCCAGTCCGAATCGGTGAAAACAGCGACCGGAATGTCTGGGGGCTCGAAGGCTAGAACAGCTCGCAGGGCTGCAACCTCTGCGGCTTGGCTGGAATGGGGGCGGACAGACTCCTGCAACGTGTGACCATCGTGGGTACGGATGGCACCATAACCGGTATAGGGGGTCCCTGTCACATGGAAGGATGAGCCATCGCAGAACCAGCAGTGAAAACCGAGCTGCTTGGCTTCTTCGAATGGCACTCCCCATGTGGCTGGCCAGGGTACGTGGTCTACCACTGGTAGAGGACACTCATGCTCTTCCCCAGTTATGATGAGGCCGTACGGGGCAGGGGGCTCCTTCTGCTCTTTCCGGTAGTCTACTCCCTTATTGACCAGTGCAAGCGTCCACTGGGCAATGCGGGCATTAGACACTTGGCCATCCTGAATCTTCCCTGAGAGAATGTACTTCAGGGGTGTGTGAGTGGTTTGCACTATGACCTTCGCGCCTCCGATGATAAATTCCCAGTGAGTAAGGCTCCAGACAAGGGCTAGACAGACTTTCTCGCATGGGGTAAACTTTATTTCTACAGAGGAAAGATTGCGGGAGGCATATGCTACCACTCTTGGGGCGCCAGCATGATGCTGTATAAGGGTGGCACCGAGACTTTTCTCAGAATGTGCCAGTTGGATGTAGAAGGGTTTGTCAGGGTCCGGGTGCGCCAAAGCGGGAGCAGAGGCAAGACTTTGTTTAAGGCTGGCAAAGGCGTATTGTTGTTCAGGTCCCCAGAACCAAGGTGTGTTGCTCTTTAAGAGAGCATACAGAGGGCGCGCTTTGTCAGCAAAGCCTTCCACGAAATCCCTAGAGAAGTTGAATGTCCCTAGCAAAGCTCTTAAGGAGGGCACATCTGTAGGCGCAGGGAGCTTGGCAATGACTTCCATGCGCTGGGCATCGGGAGTCCTGCCGTCGGGACCCAGGGCCAGGCCGAGGTACTTGACCCACGTTTGAACTAGCTGGGCCTTGTCCCTATTAGCCTTGAACCCTGCTTCCCTGAGAAGATTCAAGACTTTTCTGGTTACATCAGTGACCTCTTCTTCTGTGGGGGCGTGGACAAGAATGTCATCCACGTAAGAGAGCACGTGATCTTTGGAGGTAGCGCTAAGATGTTCCCACATGCGCACAACGTGTGCATGACAGATGCTAGGGCTGGAGTGAAAACCTTGAGGTGTGCGTTTGAAGGCATATTGCTGGCCACGGAAGGTAAAAGCGAATTTATACCAGCAGGACTCGTGCAATTTGATGGAGTGAAACGCATTCGCCAAGTCAATCACACTATAGTAGCGGGAACCAGCTGCAATGGCAGCTAGGATTTCATGGTATTTTGCTACTACAGGGGCCACTGGAGGAGTCACTGCGTTTAGCGCTCTGAAATCTACTGTCATTCTCCAGGTCACTCCGTCTGCTTTAAGGACGGGCCAGAGGGGAGCGTTGCAGATGGACTGCATTGGGAGGATGACGTCCCATTGGAGGAGCCCCTCAATGGTTTTGGCTATTCCCGCTTCAGCTTCGGCGGGATATTTGTATTGTTTTTGTGGAGGTGGATCCTTCCCTTCTATTAACACACAGGCATCACGGACGGTGCCGCACTCTGCCTTGTCTTGGATCCAGACTTCAGGGAAATCTTGGATCCAAGGGTCACTAGGTTCCAATGGGGCCAGGGGAAGAGGAGCCTTTAGGGCGGCACACTGATGGACTGCATTGATTTCGCTAGGACCCCCCGGAATCTGCCAGAGGAAGCCATTAGCCAAATCAATTGTGAGCCCATGGTCTCGGAAAAATGGAGCCCCGAGAATGCCATCGTCTTCGCCCTGGTTGTCGCAGGCAGACACACGTGTGGAAAGCTTTCCCACTGTTAAGGGAATCGAATTCCAGATGGTGGCAGTGTGCTTGCCTCCGGCAAAGCCTGAGAGAGAGAGGGTAGCTGACGAGGGCTGGCCTGTTTGGGCCAATTGGGGTTTAAGAACATTTGTGGATGCTCCCGTATCTACAAGGAGTGTAGCAGGTTTCATGTTCCCTGGAGTCCCGACCCCTGCTTTCACAGTCGGTCTCCCCCATGTGTCGGGCTTCAAAGGAGCCACTATGCCATTGGGGAGATTGTGGGACTCCGGGCAGCCCTAGCTTTGGTTCCCTTTCTCTTCAATGCGAGTGAGGGTGGTCTTTACTGGGTTGAGAGGCCGTTCCTGTTGCTTGGCCGAGTCTGTCAGTGCCTGGAGGAGAACCGAGTCGGGTTCTAGATGGAAGCGCTCCATCTCAAATCCCCGTTCCTTGAGCTCCATCCAAAGGTGCCATCTGAATGGACTTACTCCATTTGGAGGTGCATCCCTATTGACCTTTTGGTGAAATGGTTGTGGACCGGGCATCAGCGGCTGGGCAGCCGGGTGTGAATTGCCTGAGCTAGGAGCAGGACTATACTGATTGTCAGGGCTGTTGTTATAGTCAGCCGGAAGTGGTGGAGCAGATGGATGCATGTATGCCTGCGCGGGGTTGGTTCTGTTGTTATTGTAGTCTCTTTTCCCTCGATAATTATTGTTACCGCCTCTCTGCCAAGATTTGTTATGGTCATAGCGGTCATTCTTGTAGTTCCGATCGTAGTTCCGATCGTTGTTCCTGTCGTTGTTCCTATCATAATTCCTATCGTTCCGGTTATCATATCTACCTGAAGGTTGGTACTGAGAGTGTGGGCCGTGATTGGCATACGTTATGGCTTGGATGGGTTCTTCCTCTTCCTTATCTTTGTGTTTCTTAGATCCTTTTCCTGCCTTTGTGACTCCGGTGCTCCTGAGTAAGGTAGCCACCCGTCTTATTTTGAGTTCCATATTGGGCCAGGTTCCCCTAGTGGGGTCTGGAATATTAAGAGCCAATTGTGTTTGGGCATTGAAGCCATGCATGAGTGCTCGTCTAAATGCATCATCATCGAATTCGGGCTCATTAGTGGCGGGGTCAATGTATAGCGTGTCTGCCAACTGGGCTAATAGCTGCTTCCTGGCCATATAAGCCTCTGGGTCTTCTCCTTGCCCTTGCTTTTCTAGGATGAACAGTGCAGATAAGCTGCGGTTCAGGTGGAGATATTCCAAAACCTTCTGCATCCATTGGATCCGAGTACCGGCTGCGATACCGTTGGTAGCTATGGCTGAATTAATGGCTGTTAGATCCGTGCCTGAAGCACAGCGCCTGGCGAGCTGGCAGAGATCCTCTCCATTGACACCGCCATACATTGTGTGGATGTGCGTCATCCATTGTATAGCAGTATCCTTGGTGAGAGAGCCTACTTGCTCGGCGATGGCCTTAACCTCATCGGGCTTCCATAGCTGAGTTTCTGTTACGGTTTGGGTGGTAGTTCTGTTGCCGGTCCTAGTGACCATTTGTTTGGTGCTAACAGGGTGGACGGGGACATGGTTCTCAGGATTCTCCTCTGTAGCTGCTTCGGGGGTTTCTTCAGTGTGGGAGAGGTCAATTAAACTCTCCGGGTGGATTGTGGATACCACCGCTCTTTGGGCTTCCAATTGTCGTCTTAGAATCTCTATCTCTCTTTTGCGGGCATCATGATTGGCTTGCTCTCTCTTAATCATATTCTCTTGGGCCAAATACTTTGCTCCTTGTTGTACTGATACCAGGGCTACATTGGCCTTTTCTAGGGCTTTTTCTGCTTCCTCAGCCCTGGCTGTAGCCTTTGCGGCTTTTTGTTCAGCCTTTTGAATGTTGAGTGCTAAACCTTGATTCTCTAGGGTCAAGGTTAATTTATCGGCTTGTAACTGCTGGCTCTCAACCTCGACCTCTCTTAGTCTCTGTTCCATTAACTCCTCGTAATTTTCTCTCTGGTCTATGAGATCTTGTTCATGTTTGCTTTTTATTCCATTCAGTTCTTCTTTGGTTTCAAAATACCTAACCTCCTGTTTATCCATCTCATCTTGCATACGTTTAATGACGGTTGCAGCGTCCTGCAGAGCCGTGTACAAAGCCCAGCTGGCGGCTATGTCTTTAGCCGTAGAACCAGGTTTTTGGGTCTTACAATAGTTCTGGAAAGCGCTTTGGGCTATTTCTAATGGATTGGGGCCCTTAAAAGATCCTTCCTTCCAAGGAGACTTGCCTTTTTTTACCAGCCATTTTTCTAGCTTAGGTTCGTCCTCCTTGGTACGAAACATCTTTGTAGGGATTCTCCTGTTTTCGCTTACAACAGGGGCGTGAGAAAAGGGAACTGGATTTCCCTTCCCTGCCTTAATCGGCTTCTTAAGTTACAGTTGTTGGCTCAAGGTGGCCAATGCACCACAGAACAGGCTATCCCAGCCTTTAATTAGTTTTTGGAGCTGGGGACTCACACCTCTCTCGACACTCGGGGATTACTTTTAACCCTAAACGCGGCACTCTCGGCCTTAATTCGGTTTTTAGAGCCGGGGACTCACACCCACACGATACCCAGGGATTACTCGTAACCCAAAAGGAGACGCCCAGTCTCGGAGACACCCAGTCTCTTTATATGAGGGTTTCAAGAATGGGTTGGCCAAACCTCTCGTCCTAAGGATAACCACACAACCAAATGAAGGTTTTGGGCTCGCAAGCTCTCACTGGATAACCTATTAACCAGCGGGATTTCGAAACAATATGTTCCAGCAGGCTGACCCCTAACCAAAATCAATCGATTTCACTTCATTGAGCGAAGTAAAGCAAGGAGGGGGAGCGAGGGTGCGCTCAAAGAAGAAGTTCTTTTTCGGACTCAGCGGGTGTATGTAGTGTTGGTGCAACTGGTCTAGCGCCCTACTCTGGTCTTCCTTGGATCCCTTCCCACAAGATAGACGCGCGGACGGTCACACAGTTTGACCTGGGGTTCAAAGAGAGAGAAAGAGAAGGGGGAAGCCACCCACGATAGGTTGCTCGCTAGAGCCAGGCACGCAGACAGAAACCAATCATACAGCCTCTCCAAGAGCTCTGGAAGTGGTTTTTCCCTTACGTCTGTGGGTTAAAGACACGCCTGTCGACTATGGCGCGAAGTTTAACCCTCAGGGCAATCCCGGACGAGCCCCCAATTCTGTTAGCCGGATTGCTTTAATTTATGCTTAGCAATCAGCAAAATACACGGGTTCTTGCCAACTATACCAGGGTCCCACCCCTCCCGGGAGATCTCAAGGAAAGAGGCACGTGAGGCAAGTTCCAAGTTCAATGTTGTTTACTGGATCATGTAATCAAGCATACAAAAATCGTAATCACACACACAATCTTACAGGTCTAATAAAGTAAAGAGAGAAAATAGCACTTTTGCATGAGCAGGTTTCGTTGGTGGGGAAAGCACGTTACCTTAGATGCGTTGTCCGATGTCAAGATGAATTGGATTTGGGGAAGAAAGGTATAAAAGCTATGGGGCCATGAGGCTTGAACCGGCAAGACCACGTGGTTCTCCTGGATCGCGAGTCCAGAGAGAGAAAAAGGGGTTTAAAGATGGAGGCAAGGATTGGGGACAGAAAGCTGGACTGAAGGGTCAATAGGTAAGATAGAGGGCGACAGCTCAAGAGGCCGAGTGACTCTCGGTTTGGACTTTTATTGGGGGTCTTGGGGCGGGCTTTGCAGACCACAACCCACTAACACTCCTACTAGGCGGTCCGTCCCTGTTGGACCTTGCTATAGGTTAAAGGCGAACAAAGGGAGGAGGTCCAGGGGTTTGGTCAGTGTTGCAAAAGTATGACTTCACCAGGAAACAGACACTGAGTCTGGGGTCCGATGACTCACCTGGCCATACCTATTGTCAGTTGATGGTTTTAGCCAAGTATCTGATGGCTGGCACATTAGTTGCTAGGCAGTCTAGTTAGCATAACTATCCAGATGTATAGTGGGGGAGTGGGGATTAGCCAGCGGATGTCTGACATAAGGAAACCTCATGGCAAGAGGAATCCCTTATCTTTGTCTTGGGTGAACTGTTTGGGGTGTCAGCCTCCTGGCTTGGGCTGGAGCTGGCTCCTATGTGAAGAAGAAAGCGCAAGTCCCTACCACTGCTGGCGACACAGAGTTCAAACTTATGGATATAAAAATCCATAAGAGCACAGAAAAGTGCCTTGCTGGCTAACAATGCAACTAAGATGGATCTGAGATTTGAAGTGGGGCCACAGGTTATGCTCCTCTCCTAACCCTCCCTCTATCCTGGGGTTGAACTGTTAATTCATGGCACAAGGCTATATTGGTCAAATGTCTTTAATTTTCTTTAAAAGCAGCCATGCAGAGGGAGGATTAGAATCGAGGCTGCTGGGGTGGCTTTCTTTCTTTTCTTACTAGGGCTCATAGTGGCCGAAGCTGAAACAGATGCCACATTAGACATGAATTCTTCTTCTAGCCCTACCATCACAGTGGTGGTGGCTTTCTGCCCCAACCTTCCCTCCTCTGGCCACTGCTGGCTCAGCTGGTTGTGGGTATAGATGAAGCGGAAAGCACGCTGGATATATTTTCACCCCCTGACAACTAATGGGGGGGGGGGGGCGCTTAGAGCAGTAAGTGCCTGCTGCATGCTTTCTGCAAGCCATCTCTAGCCAGGTTGCCATAACTTAGCACTGCAAGCATTGCAAAAAAGAAAAGAAAAAAAGATTGTGGTACCTGGGCTTACATCACTTCCCCTTTTGGGGGGGATTTAACCCCCTCCCTTTTGCTTTATGTTTTTTCCCCCCTGAAACCCTGGGTGTTCCCCCAGGTTTTTAAAAATACCCTCCTTTTCTCCATTGTGTGTATTTTAATCCATATTCTGTGGTCTGAATTATACATGACAAGTGGAGACCTGCAAGAAACTTGCAGGATAGTTATCCCATTCCTCATACCTTTGCTTCCTCCCTTCTCCCCCTACCTCTCTCACACTCTTTCTCCCTTCTGCCCCCCTTTCTTACTCTCTCACTCTCCTCCATGTATGTTACTTCCTCTCTCTTTCTGACCTGTCATCATTCCCTTTGTTTTTCTGCCTCCCCACCTTATCACTCTTTCTCTCTCTTTCTGCCTCCCACCTCAAATCCCACCCTCCCCAGGCTCCACCTCTCAAATGTCTGGGAATTTCCCAACCTGGAGTTGGCAACCCTATTTCCTTCCCACCCAACAGCCAACCTACCTTTATCGGTTTTCAGCTTTCTATCTCCACCCCCCTCCCCTGCAGCCTCTACCTAGGAAAATTACAGTCTTTCTCCACAATGGGGACTAAAGCAGCTTACATTATTATTTCCTCTTTGTTATCTGCACAACAACCCTGTGAGGTTGGTTAGGCTGAAAGTATGTGACTGGTCCAAAATCTCCCAGTCAGCTTCCACTGCAAGATGGGGATCTGAACCTGGGTCTCGCAGATCCCAGTCTGAAGCTCGAACTGTTGCACCACAATGGCTTTCATACGGTGGCTGCTGATGAACTGTAGCAAAACAGCTGGGCCTAATTAAGTCATGCAAATCAGGTGGTATCAAGTCACACAGAGGGTGCTGCCTAGGGATGCCAGCCTCCAGATGGGACCTGGGGATCCCCTGGAGTTACTGCTCATCTCCAGACTACAGAGATAACTTTCCATGGAGAAAATGGATGCTTTGGAGGGGGGAGTTTATGGCATTGTACCTCACTGAGGTCCCTGTCCTCCCCAGGCTCCACCCCCAAATCTCCAGGAGTTTCCCAGCCTGGCTCTGGATTCGCTGCTGGTGGCTGGGGGGATACTTGGCAACCCTAGACTGCTGCCAGTAAAATCCCTGCCTTTGACTGACAGAAACAGTTGGAACCTCCCCCCCTCCCCCGAACATTCGAATCTCCTCACAGTTGATGCCTGGAGCTGAGGCCATTTCAAAAGGTATTTTGGGGGATTCTATGGTCCCTGAAGGGTTTTTTTAAGTTTTCGGATTTTTCTGCACACGGTGGGAGTGCTCCCTGTGTGTAGGAAAACCTCTCCCCCCCCCCAAGGGTCCCCTAGCTCGGATTTAGATATCCGCACAGGGGGGCCCCCCTTCGCTATTAGATATATAGATGATGTGCCTTTAAAAAGGGAGGGGAAGACATTTCCAAAAATGCCAGATGTCATATTATATCTGATAGATAAATTCAAAATGTTGGTTGTGATGAGGCTAGGAAGACAACCTGTGTGGCGGCAACATATATAATAATTCATCCCAGAAATGTTAAATTAGGAATGGGCAGACTCTGCGCACCCACATGGGGGGCACAGGCAAAATGGTGCTGATGGGGCCTGCCAGGATCCCCCCCTCATTTATTGGGTGAGTGGGACATATCCTAGGACAGCCAAGTCATTAATACATCTTATTGGCTGCCATTTGGAAAAGGTATTATAAAAATAATTTTAAATACATTTTAAATATAAATTATTGACTGATGATTTTTGCTGAAGGTAAGAAAGTCATAGGATCTATCCCAAAACATCTGAAGATGAAGTTTCCATTTAGTAAAATAATTTTGACATGTGTATGTGATTTCTCCTAATATACGATTTGTTATAAATTTTCTTTGTATACCACTATAGTATTTCAGTATATTGTGCACTTGAAAAGCTCAATAAAATTTAAATGAAAGAAAGAAACACAGCCAGCATCACAGTTACTGCTTTTGCAGCTGGGGCAAAATGGTTTTTTTTATCCTCAGAATCTGAGCACAGCAGCTGGAAGAATGCCTAAATGAGTTTACTAGCAACGAAACACTACCCGGAACACATCTACTGAATTCATAACCTGTGAGTTCCTGAAGGGATTTATTAAAATTCCAAGCATGCTGATCCCAGAGTGTTTGATTTCAAACACAAAATTAGGGGACTGAGTTTGATTTAGAGGAGGGCAGGGGAGACCATCTTCATCAATGGGGTTCACTCCAAAGATGCATTCAATTACCTGATGTCCAGACAAATGGTAGATATGTGTTGATATATAGCTCTTAACTTTGGAGAAAAAAAATAAGGAATTCTCCCATATTTTAGATCCAATCAAGATGGGGTTGGTGCTCTAAAGGATTTTCATTCTCATGAAAAATGTGAAAACCATTCTGGTAGGCATAAAAAATTCAGACCTGTGTGATTCTTAACCACAAATATATGCAGCTAGAAGGCAGAGACCGGGGCTTAAGTAAAACAGAATCTCAAAATAAACAGTGTGGCCCAAAGTCTAGGTAGGTGGGTATTATAGGAATCTGACCCTTGACCCATTAAAATACACATACATAAAGCAGAGATATAGTCCTGATGTCAGCAGCTGCTTCAGGACTCTTGTCTTGCTTTCCCCTTTTGATAGGTTATTTCACTTAATATGTATAGGCTATCAGTGGTAATCCTTTTATTATATTCTAATAGAGGTCAGTTGGACTGGGGGGGCAGGTTTTTGGATCATACATTCTCCAGGTTCACAGTCTTTCTCACATGGTGAAACAGCAAGTTCCCCTGCTCATCTGCCCTCTGCAGAGAACATCTCAGGTGAGCCAGTTGCATCAGGTGAATGCCTGGTTGCTGAAAGTCCAGGTTGTGCGATCTCCTGCTCTGGCTTTTGATGGATTGGCTATGCAGCAGACAGGCCAAGCTCACTCTCCCACCATGCATGAACAGAGACCACCCCAGTGAATATATCTTTGTGCACTTGGCACTTCATCCGAGTGACAAGAAGTTCCAGCTGTAGCACTTACGTAGCTTGGTTCCCCTTGGGTGAGAGAACACACCAGGTCTTTGTCTTTGTCATATTTACTACTTTTACTGATGCGCAAGTAAAACACACGTGGAGGCAAAAAGGTGCTCCTGCAGAACTCCTATCCCAGCTGAGATCCTCAGAGAGTTCCTGTACCCCAAGATGCTACAGCCAGCTCACTGCCTGCCTCCTCTCTTCATGTGACTTGCTTTGCTACATAGACCCCCAGGGCCATCAGAGCCCTTGGGATTTTGATGCTCCCTCTCTCAGTGACCCTGATATCTGCATGGCTTCACTATATGAAGCCAATAATTTTTGATATAACGGGACAGGGAACCCAATTTTGATTTGCAAGAACATATGGTAAGTAAACATTTTATACCCCCTCTGCCCTCCCCATCCAGCCCTCAGATAAATTGTTCCCCATATAAACTGGCTCCCCACAGAGCTGTAATTACCTCCATATAAATGATCCCCTGCACAACAGCCCCCCGTATGAACTGGCACTTAAAAATAGACTGGACAGATCCAATCACAGATCTCCCAGCATCTTATGTGTTTTGACCCATAAACTTCAGGAGACTACCTTTAAACAATTAACACCCACTGAGGAAACATCAGCAGATCTTTCAGAGTTATTAACCTAATAACAGAATGGTCAGCTAGCAGCCAAGGCAAAATGACCTGTGGCTCAGGTTCTGCACTAACCGTAATCTAAACAAATTCTCAACATGATTTAAACAACAGTACAAAATAATAAGGGTTTTTTTAAAAAGAGAATTCTCTTTAAGTAATATTTAATATCTTCCATGTTGCAAAACCACAAGGCTTAGTTACAAGAGATAAAGGGAATTTTTAATTCAGACTTCTGCTCATAAACAGCCTTTGAAGATTTTTTATTCCCTGGCACTCTTGCAGTATCGTTTCCATTGATGACTAATTTTATCTTACAAGTGCTTGAGCTTCTCTTTCCTCCTGTTTGATCATTTCATTTCTTCTGTTTAAGGCTGCAGTCCTATACTTGGTTATGCATCTGAAGTCTCCACAGATTTCACATGGACAGATGGATATCTAAGATGACATTAGATTATAGCCTAGAGATATGGCCATAACATCATTTTCAGGCATCTGATGCAATAACAGAAAATGTGCAAACCCTTGGTAACCCAGTGTTCCCTAGATAGGCCACACATCTGACTGGGTGAACGGTAGGAAATCCATAGTATTGACATAATTCATGCAGTGAAAAACCTCATGCCAGAGGCAATGGCTGGAAAGATAGCCAGTTTTCTCTAAGATGATATAGGTGATGTGATTTTAACATGCAGTCATTTCAAATGAACCCCTGAAGTGATACAGTCTCCAGCTGAAGTCTGCACTACCATCATATCAGGATAGTGTTATTATCACTCAGAACTGATTTCACGTGCTGAGGCTATCCATGGCTGAAGTAATATCTGAAACTGATTCCATGTAGGTTCACCAAACCACATGGCATTTCCTCATTCTGTACCTCCTTAAAGGTCAGTAGCCACTGGTATGATTTCCTCCCGTATTATGGGAACCTATCCATGAAACAATCTCTAACATTTTTGTATACCCAGCTGGACCTCTGACTATATGGAATTTGTTTTCAATGCCAAGCCAGGTGCCACAGTAACATGAGAACCAGCCCTCAGAGAGGATACATCTTGCCCCAGACTTTTGGATGGATGACTATTCTGCATTTACAAGCTGGAACGATGTTCTGTGCAATTCCATGATACTTTTAATCATAGAATAGAATCATAGAATCACAGAGTTGGAAGGGGCCATACAGGCCATCTAGTCCAACCCCCTGCTCAATGCAAGATCCACGTAGAACATCCCTGACAAGTGTTTGTCCAGCCTCCATTTAAAGTCTGCCAGTGAGGAGAAGCTGACCACCTCCCTAGGCAGCTGATGCCACTGTTGAACAATGTTTACTATTAAAAAAGTGTTTCCTAATATCTAGCTGGTACCTTCCTGCCCTTAATTTAAACCCATTATTGTGAATCCTATCCTCTGCTGCCAACAGGAAAAGCTCCCTGCCTTCCTCTAAGTGACAGCCCTTCAAATACTGAAAGAGAGCAATCATGTCCCCCCTCAACATCCTCTTCTGTCCACATCCTTTTGGAAGTGAGGCCTCCAGATCTGCACACAATACTCCAGGTGCAGCCTGACCAACGCAGTGTACAGCGGAACTGTGACATCTTGCAATTTGGATGTTCTGACTCTGTTGATACACCCCAAGTTCGCATTAGCCTTTTTTGTTGCCATATCACACTGGCTGCTCATATTCAACTTACAGTCCACCCATGCCCCAAGATCTTGTTTACACACACTGTTACCCAGAAGCGTATCCCCATCCAGTATGCATGTTCCTCATTTTTGTTACCCAGATGTAGAAGTTGGTTCTTATCCTGGTTAAATCGCATCTTGTTCACATCCACCCACTTTTCCAGTATGTTCAGATCTCATTGAATTCTATATCTTCTGGTGTATTTGCTGCTCCTCCCAATTTTGTGTCATCTGCAAATTTGCTTCTCCACACCTTTATCCAGATAATTTATAAAAATATTGAAAAGTACCAGGCCCAGAACCAAGCACTGGACACCCCCCTCCATTCAGATAAAATTCCACTGACAACTACTCTTTGAGTGTGGTTCTCCAACCAGTTCCCTACCCACCTAACTAACCTACAGTCCAGTCCACAGTCCTCTGATTTACCCATCAGAACATAGGGTTGCCAAGTCTTACCTTAAAGAAAGCAGGGGAGTCCTGGTCCCTCTCTGGGTACTATAGAGTTTTCAGGGTGATTGTGAGAGTGTCACCCTGGCAATATGTCCAGCGTGATGGCGTCACTTCTGAGTGACATCATCACACCGGGCACGTCAGCCTAATCGGGCCATTTCAGGGGTGGGGCTCCCCCAGCTGGCCAGATCTGGACTGGCGGATTGGGGACCCATTTAGCGGGGGAACTCCCATCACCCGGGGGACTTGGCAGCCCTATCAGAACATCATGGGAACCCTGTCAAAAGCTTTACTGAAATCCAGGTAAACAACATCAACAGCATTCCCTCGATCCAGTAAGCTCGTCACTGAATCAAAGAAGGAAATGAAGTTGGTCTTTCTCAGACCAGTTTTGCATCAGTTTTCCATATGAATGCCCCTGAATCACTTTTGTGTGCATAAGGTTTGCTTTGGTATCAGTGGTGCTGTCCCTTCTCCACCCACTTCACTACCGTTTTAGTATTTCTTGCTGCCATTTTCCCTGGTGGTGGCCATAGGTCTTAACTTTAAAAAAAAAATTACAGTATATTGATGTATGCCAAAGTGCTCATTTAAAAGATATCAAATTCATTTTTACTGTATTTGCAGATTATTGCAGATTATTTATTCTGAGCAGGTACTGTAATTGAAATGTTCGTGCTGAATGTGCATATCAACCAGTCAACCACACAAGCCACTGCAGAAAAGTCCCTGCAGCTAACTGAAAGTGTGTTTTTCAGGTCACCATACTGTGGCATCTGGCCAACCAATCATAGGTGCTCCTATTTGTACTGTGGGTGCTTCCTTTGGTCATGCCCCATCACCTTCACTACACACATGAGAATCTTCATTTTGAGCAGCTGTTCATTTGTGTGCTCATGCATTAAAACTGTCCGTGCAAAGCAAGGCTGCCAGAGCATGAGGGGTGTCCTGATGATGGGACCCTGGAGGCCCCACCACCACCACCCCGCAGCCTCCCAAAGAGCTGTCAGACCCCTCCCCAATGCTCACCAGGGGACTAGGAGCAATGGCTGTGATGAGGGAGAAGGAGCAGGAGGTAGGAGAGGTTGACAAAGTAAGGCTGGGCCTGAGTGGCCAGCTGCTGCTGCCAGCAGTAAGCCAGGCGCCAGAGTACAAGTGTCCCCTGCCAGGCCCACCCACGCTTCAGAGGCTGCTGGCCCTTCCCCAGCAGAGTCCATAGTGGCGGGGCTGGCAGGAAAGCAGCCATTTTGCAGGACACCAGACCCCTCCCTGGGGAAGATGCTTGGTATCTCGAACTAAGCAGAGGGGTGGGGCAGCAAGCAGGAAGGCCCGGGGAGGAGGGGGCTGGGAGCAGTGTTCCCTCTAAGCTGAGTTAGTGTGAGCTAGCTCACAGTTTTTTAGCCTCCGGCTCACACATTTTTGTCTTCGCTCAGGAAGGATGGCTCCAGAGCAAACCAATTTATGCAGTAGCCAAATTGCTTGCTCACAACTCTGGCCACCTCCAGAGAAATCGATGGCCTGGAGCCCAGGAGGAGCATGAGAGATGGGTGTGGTGAAGTAACCCCGCTTCCCCACTCAAGAGACTGAGATCCTAGCTATCGGGGGGGGGGGAGCACCGGTGACAAGGTGGCTGAGTGGGTGTTGGCCATGCTGGGTCCCCTTCCTCCCTTTCCCTCTCTCCAACTATAGCTTGAGTACCGTGGACAATTGATGGAAATTGGGAAGCTGACTGTATGCCTGAGGAATTAAGTAATAGCACTTTATACATATTTATGGTTTTAAATTTGTGTATTACTTGATTTTATATTGTATCTGGTACTGTCTTGTTGTACTGTATTATATTGTTGTAAGCCACCCTGAGCCGGCTATGCTGGAAGGGCGGGCTAAAAGTTTAACAAACAAATAAATAAAACTCCAGTGAGGACGAGGAGGGGTGTAATGAGTCGTGTTGCAAGGGGTCTCCTGGCATGAAAGGGAGACCATATATTTACTTGTAATGTTGGATGAGGAGAAGGTCCAGGATGTGCATTTTGGACTTCTGATTGCAACACTGACTCCTTTGAAAAAATTGCAGAGCAGATGGTGAGCTGTGGGCACCCATATTCTGTTGTGTAGTGCCAGAACAAGACAAAAGCATTATGACTGCAGTATAAGAGGTTGTTTGCCTACAACAGCCATTCTGGGAATACTCTCAAAGGTATTTTCATGATGCAGAAAGTGCCTGTAAAACTCCCACAGTAAGGCCTTTCTCAGAGCCCTTGTCTGTTCTACAAATCAGTCATGGTTTCATGCCATGAGCTCTACTGTCATTTCCTTAAGAATCCAGGTTTGTTTGTTGGAGTCCTGAGAATTGTTATAGTTCCTGACGAGGTTGCAAACCTCTATGTGATGGCTGGAGGTTTCCTGACATTACAGCTGATCTCCAAGCAATAGATCAGCTTACCTGGAGAAAATGGCTGCTTTAGAAGATGGACTCTGTGGCATACCTCTATGGCATTATACCTGGAAGCAGGAAGTCCCTGTCCTCCCTGCCCTTCTCAGGCTCCACCCCCACAATCTCCAGGTATTTCCCCACCTGGAGCTGGCATCTCTAGTTCCTGACTCTCATAAAAGGTCAATTCCCTGAGGAGAGGAGATAATTCTAAGTTTAGTTATATAGTGTGGATATGGTGTAAAAGAGTCTTTAAAAAGAAGATGGCTTGAAACCATTTTTTTTGGCTTTTACTTTAGTTTCCCTCAACACTTCTACTAAATAGAGGCCTGTGGTGTTTCTGACATCTCTCCCAGGCATTTTCATTCCTTCAAAAGTCAACACAACCAATATACAAACAAAATCCCCTTTATTCTTTTGATACTACCTTCCATATTTAAGCCATGGAGTGCTTTTAGGTGCAGCCTGTGAAAAAAAGCGCTGAAGAATAAAGTACTATTTTGCTACATAAAATGATATGAAACTCTGATCAATATTGGTTGACAACAAAAGGCCTTGTTCATACAGTTTTCTGTGATGTGTCAACCATAGTGTTCATTGATTTGCCTCATGGATTCCAGTGAATTTCTCTTTTCAAGAGGCCTGTGAAATAAGATTCCCTCATCTCGTCCTACTTTCTGATCTGCTCCACTATCTGAAGTGATGCAAAGAGAATGGATGATACACACAGAGTCAGTACACCGTGTGTTAGACATGGAGAAGCTGGCTTCAATTCTCCATTCAGCCCTCAAGCTCACAAGGGGACACTGGGCTAGTCACACAGTTCCCTAACTCACAGGGTTGTGAGGGAGATCCATGTATGCCACTCTGAGATCCTTGGAGGATGGGCAGGATTAAAATGTGATTGACTAAATGTATGACAACATACTGGTTCAAGCTGGAAAACCATTCAGAAGTGTAATTTCTAAGCAATTAATTCATTTTTATCTTGTTAATGTTGTTGTTTCCTGTCTTGCAGGCAGAAGTTTCTTGTCTTGAAGAAAACTTGTGAGTGGGAACTCTGTTTTCATTGTAATATGCATTTCTGTCCTCTGATACCTTACACATCCAAGCATACACAATATTTAACAGCTCTTTGCTAAAAGCTAGAAGGAAAACAATGCATAAGCTGAATTTGTTTAAATTTCTCCATAATGAAAACCTCCTTCCTCAATGAGTCTGAAGCATGAAAAGACACCTTGGCATATGGAAAGTGACAGCTATAGTCTAATTTTCTTCCAAATTGATGACGAATTCCTGTTAACTGCTGACATGTATAATGAGAGCATTCATACCTGACATGCTCTCTGACTCTCTCTGTCTCTGTCTCTCTCTCTCTCACACACACACAAGATTTCAGATTGTAAATTGAAGTGTCTTTGTTTGTATTTCTTCCCTCCCATGCCTCAATCCTTCTTGGCTTTTTTGAGGTGGCTCCATTACAAGTAACACATTTTAATCATGAAGAGTCTGAGGTGAAGATGGTTCCTGTGTAGATACCAAACTCCCAACAGAGAATGGCTGATATTAGATGCAAAATATCTTTTTGCTCTCTGGTCTCTGCAGTCTCATTACACAAGAGCCTCTCCTTGCTAGTAGTATTTATCTGTTTCATGTTTCCCTGCATTCTTGGTCCTATGATGTATTAACAAACAATGGTCTCCGACTCTGGGATCATTAACATACTTCTCTCTGCTGTGAGTATAGAGATCACCCGGAAAATTGCTAAATCCTGCTCCCAAGTGATTAAGCGGCATTCTATATATATTTCCCAACTTAATGTAGAAGATAGTAGCTGATGGTATTTTATATCTATATTTTTATGTACTTAGGTTAGAAATGGCTGTATTAGTATTAGTTTTAATAACTTTTATACACTTTTATATTTGTATACCTTAATTTTTGTATTTTATGAGGTTATGAGCACTTTTTTCTTCCTTATTTGTATCCTGGTCATGAACTGTAAAACAAACAAACAAACAATGGAATGTCTACATGGGATCCTCCTTGGTTTCTGGTCCAGTATTTTCACATTACAGCTGGAATGCAGGTAGTAGTTCCTGGCAAAGGAGAAGACTGTGTTGCATGGAGGACCTTACCATAGATGGACTAAACTTCCTGAGATCTCCATGATGTTGTCCAGGGCTATACAACTTATCTCCATGGAAACCAACCAGACATGTATAATGGGCTGGCAAGTGCTTGACAGGGCCACTTCTTTCTGCATCCCACTCAGGCAGCAATGATTTAAGGGTTATCAGACATCTGGTGGGCCACTACAGATGACTAGTAGACTGCCTTCTGCTTGATGAGCCTTAGGTTGTGTACATCTTCTGTATTCTAACATGTAGCCTCTTAAATTTCCTTTCTATCTTGCTGTAGTGCCATCATCGAAAGAACCCCCAAGGAACAGTAGGAAATGGTGTTGTCAGATAACTTGATCTAGGCTTAGAGCATATTGGTACCTAGGCTCCATCAAAGTGGCTGCAAGATCATTTCCTCCTAGACTTCAGCCTTGCTAATAAAGGAGTGTCAGGTGTAAGCACTAGAACATGACTCAGCATGCCTGCCAGGTGGTACTTATGCTAGGAGGATGCACCTAAGCAGGCTGAGGAAGCAGTAGCAAGTGGGCTTCCTTGGAGACCTAGACCTGCTGTTGCTGAAAGAAGGCCCCAAAGATATGTGAGAAACCATCTGCTGCAATCACCCTTGAAAGTCCTGCCTCTCCTTCAGGGCTCTGAACCAATCCTTGTGATTTAGGCCTTATTGTCACCCAAGCAGAGTCCATGGAGCTCCACTGGATGGGAGGTGATGACACAGCCAAAGTTTAAGAAGGGTAAAGAAAACTTAAAAATTTTTGGATAGGGATTTCATGGCTCTGGAACGATGTGTCAGCTTAACCAGGCTTCTATCTAGCTTTTTAGTTAGGATTTGGGGGTCAGCTTTGTGGTGGCTCAAGAGATTAAGATGCTGAACTGCCATCCACAGCAATCATCTTGTTGAGAACCCTGACCTGGATAGCCCAGGTTAGCCTGATCTCATCAGATCTCTGAAGCTAAGCAGGGTGACCTCCAAGGAATACCAGGGTTGTGACACAGAGGTAGACAATGGCAAACCATCTCTGAAATGTCTCTTGCCTTAAAAACACATGTAGCTCATTACCTAGTGGTGCATAATGCTAAAAGAGCTAGAACTTCTGGCTACCAGACAATCTTAGGATGTCCTGGCTATTCTACACACAATGCTATTTTATTATTATTATCTTGCTGAGGAAGTGAGTGACTACTTCCTGTGCCCTCCAGAATTTGGATGGCACAGTTCACATCTCCAAGGGAATGACCTCTTGGCCTCTATTGCTGGGCCCACTGCAACTTCCAACCACAGCTGTTTTCCACCCCCACCCTCCAATCATCACTGCCTGGAGAAGGTGGGTGGATTGTCTGCCCATGTTCAGACAACACTTGTTTGGGGTGGGATTTGGACCTCCCACATATTTACATTTTTCTGCAAATCTGGTGGGTCTCCAAGTTTGGAGGAAAACTTTCTGTCAATTGTGGGCATGATCTGCGAATTTAGATATCCACAGATCAGCTCACACATGGCTACTTAGATATTTAGAGATATATTTAAGGGGAGAGTTGCCCAGAGACAGCTCAGTTGAACTTAACCTTCTTGAACAACACAAGGGGAGTTTGACCAGGAGAAACTCATTCCAACTATCTGCCCTTGACATTCTGAGGGGAGCTGCTCACTCTGACTAATTGTTGCCAACAGAATTGTGGGAGTTTTTTCAGGGGCAGCCCACTCTGATCCTCCATTTTTAGGAGAGTTTGCCTATGGACAGCTCACTTGAACTAACCTTCCTTAACAGCACCAGGAGAGTGTCCAGGGACAACTCATTCCAACTTATTCTCACCAACAGCATGGCAGTTGTCTGCTCAGGGGCTGTTCCTGTCAAGCGTGCCCTACCTCGTTCTAAGTGAATTGTTCCCCTGTCTCCAGATAACCCTAGGTCAGGACCTGTCAACTCACAGCAACAGACACCATAAAGCTAAATGACCTTTATTATAAAGAAAATAAAGAATGAAGAGAAAGGTTAAAAACAATGCCATTGCAGTGAGGGTTCAAAGTATACTGTCCAGGTCACACAAAGTGATGGTATCACTTTACTTTGCTCTGAATAGACGTCACCTAGAGTACTGTGTTCGGTTTTGGCCAGCACAGTTTAAGAAGGATCCAGACAAGCTGGAACGTGTCCAGAGGAAGGCAACAAAGATGTTGAGGGGTCTGGAGACCAAGTCCTATGAGGAAAGGTTGAAAGAGCTGGGTATGTTTAGCCTGGGGAGGAGACAACTGAGAGGTGATATGATAGCCATCTTCAAGTACTTGAAAGGCTGTCATATAGATGATGGTATGGCATTGGTTTCTGTTGCCCCAGAAGATCAGACCAGAACCAATGGGATGGAATTAAATCAGAAGAATTTGTGACTAAACATGAGAAGATCTTCCGGTCAGTCCCCAGAGTGTGGTGATGTGTCATTTGGGATGGTCCAAAGATGGTTTGCCTGTGCCTGCCCGTGTGATTGTCCTAGGGTCACCCTACTTTGGAGCAGCTGGCACAAAAACCATGCTTTTGACCAGGAAACAGTATATATCCTCTTGAAGGGGAGAGTCCTGTGAACTTGCAGGTATATGATATGTGGTGGTCCAGACCTTATTTTGGGGTTCAGAGCTTTCAAACTCTCCTCAGTGTTTTTGGATGAATTCATGAATAAGATGCGAATAAGGAATGAATAAGGAACTGGGAATAAGGAACCAACTTCAGCCTCCTAAGAAACAAGAAGTCTGTCAGAACCATCAGTCAAATGTCCTGACAAGCTGAAGGTAAGGCAAATTGCAGGAAAGGCAAGCACATGATACCCCGAAGTGAATGAAAATCTGACAAAAATTATTTCCTGGCTCCAAGCAAGGAAACTAGCACAAGCGCATATGGAGCATTAAACACTAAAGCACACAGAGCCCATTTTGAGGGTGGATGGGTTGGATATTGTTCCAAAGCTCTGTGTTTACCATGAGGTACATGTCAGGGCCTTAAATTATCACCAGGCTCCTGCCATTCTGATGAGAACAGCATGTGGGTGTTTACTCATAACTCATAATTGTGGGCAGAGCTCCACATGGTAAACTCTGAGCAGGTGTTCACATACTTTGGGTGGGTTTTAACCCATGATAAGAGAAGCTAAATTGGCATTGTTGAAATCTGCCCAAACCACGCAAAGGGTCTCTCAAACAAATGACTTTCTAAGTCAAGTTCTGTCTACTCAGTGCCATTCTGAACAAACATCCATGTGGCAGGGTTGACAACTATAAACTTGGGGAGGGGGCTCTGTATTGGTTTTCCCAGTTCAATTACTACAGTGTTCCCAGCTCCTTCCTTCCAGTGGCCGCATTCGTTTATCTCCAATCTTGTCCTGTTCCTTACTAATGTGGGACTAGCCCCAAGGAAAGGTGGTGGGAAAAATTAAAGCTGCTAGAATTTGAAAAGCAGGATGTTTTAAAATATGTGAGGGACAGAAACCCCATGTTGGGAGTAAACTGTTCAAACATGGGTGTTGAGATCCTCAATCCTATACACAAGAAGGTGGTACAGAAGTATGTGCGCATTTCTGAAATTTTTTCTTTTCCCCCTGGAGCATAAAATGGAGCAGAAGTCCCACAATTCATTGCATGCAAAGTAAAATTACATACCTTGCAAGAAGGATAGCTCATATGAGGTACAATACTCTTGGAATCAGGAATGTGTCCTTTCTAAAGGACAGATGCCCTTGTATCTCAAGACCTTCATTCTCCAAGAAGTAGTACCTTGGGAGAAGAGCAGCTACATCAGGTCCCTGAAAACCTCGTCAATATACTTGAGCTTTTCCATATCAGCAGTCTTGGCCTCAAGGGAAAGAACTCATTCTGGTTCCTTGTACCAAGAACATATGTGAAGCTTCTGCTCCTCGCACAGGAAGATAATCATCTGTAGTTACATTTGAAAAAATGTCAAAACATCTGATGATTTTTGAATCTGCGTAGGGAAAGAAAATTACAACCCAAGATATTCTAGTGAGAGGAATGAGCAAACACATAAATGGAATGGGTGGGCAGCAAAAGATCCATGGTGGCAAGCTCTAAACCAGGGGTGGACAAACTTGCTTAACGTAAGAGCCACATAGCATAAACATCAGATGTTCGAGAGCCGCAAGACATGAGCAAATATTGCATGTTTTTATTGGAAAATATGCAGATTTGCTTTTTATTAACATTAAATGAGACTGCCAAAAATAGTAACAAAAGGGGTAAAAGCAATATTGATAATGATATTTATTTGTCCAGTGATATTTGTTTGCTAATGATATTTACCTTCCCCAGCTGCCCTGCCGGGAGCCACATAATATGTGTGAAAGAGCCACACGTGTCTCCTGAGCCACAGTTTGGCCACCCCGGCTCTAGACTAACACTAATCTATGTCAATTGGAATGTGGTTACAGAATCTCCACACATATACAGTTGAACACACAAGAAATTGCTTTATACTGAGTCAGTCTTATTATTATAACAATATGTATAGCAGGTTCTCTGAATTACCAGCTTTAGTTTTTTTTAATTAAAAGTAAGACTCTGCCCCCTTTTGTTGCAGAGATAGAAGGGGAAAGACTTATATCCACAATTGTCTGAGGACAGGCCCAGTCCTAGAGTCACTGCAAGCCCACCCTCTTCACCTCTGGAGCTACGCACAAGGGAAAAACAAGCAACAGCAGTCGTGGGAGTAGCCTTCTCAAACTCATTGCAACAGGCAGGGGTCCCAGAGGCAGCAGAGATGGTGGCAGGCATGTTAGTGCAGCCTCACCAAGACAAGCAGGCAGGCAGCAGTGAGGAGAGAAAACCAGCAGCATGGGCAGGCTGTGGGAACAGGTGGGCCCACAGGAAGCAGTCCTGGCCAAGCTGATGGGAATTTCCACTCAGGCAGGCCTCCACTGTCAGCAGATCAGGAGCTGGCAGGCAGTTCCAGGAGTCAGACTGCCAATGTTTTGGCAGCACCTGGAGATCTCCTGCTATTACAATTGATCTCCAGATGACCAAGATCACATCTCCTGGAGAAAATGGCTGCTTTGGAGAGTGGACTCTATAGCATTATACCCTCCTGAGGTCCCTCCCCTCCACAAACCCCACCCTCTTAAGCTCCACCCCCAAATTTCTAGCTATTTTCCAACCCAGTTCTGACAACTCTAGGGGGGACCTATCACAGGGAGAGCATGGAAGAAGGAACTGGCTCAGCCCTGTTCTGACAGCCTAGGCTATCCAAAGGTCAGGGATTCGAGGAGGCTGGGGAAGAGGCGGGGTCAAACCCAGCCTATATAAAACCAACCCCACAACAGGCCAGGGAGGAATAAGAGAGTCTGTGCTCCCCAGAGTGCAGAACAGGGAAGAGTGAGGAACAAGGTGGTGCAATCCTCTCTTCCTCACATTCTGAGGTCTGAGGAGCTTACTCTTATCATTCAGCAGGATGGGTGAAGGCCAACAAATAGGGCTGAAGAAGGAGATGCCTCGCAGCAATAAAAGGGGGCAAGAGGCTTACTTAAAAAAAAAACACCTGGGAATGCAGAAAATCTGATACACAGGCTGCGATCATATGCACAATTAGCCCCAACATAGATGTGAATGCCAGGTAGATTTAAAGTGCATGATCAGACACGAACATCTGGGAGATGTCCTGCAGGCAGCAGCAACCCGTGTTGCTCCGCTGCAGAAGTGGACTAAACAGGCACTGGGGAAAATCCGGTAGTAAATGGGTTGCTACAGGCCATGGGTGGACTTTCCCCTGTCAGATCGCTCCAGCACGCTCTCATGGCATCGGGATGGTCTGATCAGGCCATCCCGACTCTGTGCCTCTGTTTTTTCCCCTTCTCAGTATGTGCATCATCGCACACTCCCTAGGGAGCCCTCAGAGCTGAGGTGCGAATCATCGATCCCTCATTTAAGCACACTAAAAACAAATGACAAAAAACCCTACTAGCTCACCTGTGGTTGCATCTGATCACACAGTGGCAAGCTGTGCCTTCAGCTTCAAAAGACTGTGTGATCGTGCAACTGCGGGTCAACTGCCACCGGAGGAAATAGCCTCTCTCCCCCCCCCCCCCGCCACTTTATCTTGTCTGTGTGACCACAACCATAGATTGCTATAATGTTATAGCACTGATATTCAGTTGCCAGGAGAGGAGATGTTTGCCGCAGTGACAAGGGCCAGGAAAATTGCTGCCATTTGTGCAGGGCCAGGGAAATCCGGACTTGTCCACCCACATGGCCAGGAAAATCCGGACTTGTCCACCCACAGGTTTTGCCGCAGTTTACAGAAAAGCAAGTTTGAGATAAATGCTGGGGAAAACACAGGAGGTGTACGAATGCCACTTCTTAGGAGCACTGAAAATGGTGCAAATAACCCAAGTGGAAAAAGTCAAAGATTGTGTAAGCTCTGCCAATCAATACTACATGTATCAAGAATGCTGGGATTTGCCAAGCCCTCACATTGCTTCTTTAGTATTCCTACCATTCATTTTCTCAGCATGAAGTAGAAATCCGGTCTTTCCCCCAGTCCTTCTTGTTCTTATGAACATGCACCAGTGATGGTGATAAGCAGGCACAACAACACAAACTGAAGGCTTTGCACAGAAAATCCACAATGCTTTGTCCCTAGAGGGATGCATATTTATAAGAATGGGGAAAATGTGGGGTTTTATTGGCTCATCCTCCAAGAAGGGCCACAAGGGGAGCCTAATTTTAAAAAGACCCTGACTGCATAGGAAGTGGGGGGGAATAGGCTTGGAGAGGTAAACAGCCATGCATTTAATTTTAAGATCTCAGTAATTTTATAAAATGATGTTTTCTTTAATTGCACAGCTAGCAGCAGCATATCTACCATTGACTGGCTCACAGTTAGCCAGATAAAAAATCATTGGCTAGGTTTTTCAGTCCATTAACAAGTGGCCTCTTCTAAGCACACACATTTCTAATGATGATTTGACATTGCAGAGGGAAAACAAATCAGTCATGACTTACGATGCATGAGCCACAACTTCCTGCTGTCCCAGGTTGTCACACAATGTTCCAGGGTAGACCCCTCTCTGACAGTAATTCATGTTTTATTGTTTCTTTCACACAAACAAGGGAGCCCAAGGAGCCCTTGAACACACCAGCTTGTGATCCCGGGGAAATGGAGTCATAAGGTTTAATTTTGCTTCCGACAACAGACACAACTGGCCAAGAACAACCTGGCAGATTTTGATAAGCTGTCGGCTTTTCTCTACACTAAATCATACAAAAGAGATGGAAGCAAGAGTATTAAGGGTTGTCACGAAACGCTTGGAGAACACCAGTCAAAGACTATCTGACCTTTTAAAAGATCTAATAGTTTTCTGTGGTCACCATCCTCAAAAGGGATTGTGTTACCTCTCTTGATAGATCCTGTATCCTTCACTTTTAATATATAGTTTCTTCTGTACGCCAGACATGTTTGGACCCCATGCAACTATATACACGTCTATACTTTTTCTTCCCGCTGTTCTGGCTTCTTTTTTTTGGTAAAATGTAATCCCCTCTTAATAAGTCCAGAAAAGATACTGTACAACAAAAGAAGTTCTTCTTGTGATATTATACCTTATTCTCCAGCAAACAGAACAGGACTCGCAACTCAGCATAAGGAATCAAAGGTGGATGATGTGAAGATAGAGTATCCTGATCACTTTTGCTAACTGCACATCTGTCAAGCTACTTTGGTATACAAGTGACCATTACAATGTCACCAGCACCACAATGGGCAACTGTGTTCATAAAATCAAACTGGAAAATATCTGAATGTCCATAAGAAAGAAAAAGATTTCTGGACATGAAGGCCCACTTTGGATCTAAGGCAGGTAAGAACGAAACAAGTGGGAGCCAATGAAAAAAACTTTCACTGGGGTGGCGACAAATAGAAGTGGAGCAAGGTAAAGACCAGACTTTTGTTCTGATCCTGACATGGGGAACTGTACCCAAATTCATCATTGGAAACAGGATGGAACACAACAACTTGCAATATAGTTTTTTTTAGTATTTTATTGAGTATTTTTAGAATTGGTAGTTTTTTAGTATTTAGCAGGGCTTTCTTTGTAGAAAAAGCCCAGCAGGAACTCATTAGCATAATAGGCCACACCCAACAGCAGAAACTCATTAACATATTAGGACACACCTCTGACAGCGCAGCTCCCTCCCAGGATTGGCTTCCCCAGGTGCCCCGCAGCTTGCAGGGTTCATGGGGAACCCGAGGAGGGGAGGCAGTTTAAACTGCCTTTCCTCCCTGGATCGGCTTAGCTTCCCCAGGTGCCCCACGGCTTGTGAGGCACCTGGGGAACCCGGGGGGGGGGGCCTGGAGGCATGGTCAACTCAGAAGCCAGCCAGAACTCTGTTCCTGTGAGTTTCTGCCCAAAAACAGCCCTGGTATTTAGTATTTTTAGTTTTTTTCCCTTAATACTTTATTATAAATATTTCAATACAACTTTCAATATTACAACAAACCAATTATAAAAAGAAACCAGGTAATTTACTTTAGTACTTAAAACAATAATACATTAGAAGCAATACTAGTAAAAAAAACAGTAATACATTTAAAAATCTATCAAGCAGAGCACTATATGAACATAGGTGTTATAACAGATTTAGAACTATATCATGTTCAGGCAAGTAATCTAACACAATAAACCATTTCTCATCAAAGCTAGATTCATGTTTATTTATTTGGTCAGTAATTTTCTCCATCACATATTGCTCCCAAATCTTAAGATGCCATAATGAGAGAGTTGATGCAAGCGTTTTCCAAGTTAAGGTGATAGCCATATTATGCTGCTAAAACAGTGGAGATGAGCTCCTTTCTAATACATGGAACTTAAATTTTTAAAAAGCATTTTAACGCATTCCAGCTCTATGAGTCTGTTCCGTTTGGGTCCAGTAGTATCTGGATATTGCTAAAACCATTAATAATGATGATAACAACTTGGAGTTTTCCCATTTTATTGTGAATCTTCTAGCTTTAACCTTCAAGAAAACCTTGACATTACAATATTCTTAACAATTTGTCTGCAAATGTATTGGATTGCTCCCTCCAGGAGCATTATTCCACTCTGCCTGAAAAAATTCAAGACCATTTTGAGACCATTGCAGTGTTTTTGTTGTGGTTGTTTCCCAGAGCAGAACTCTTACCTGTCATCTCTTCATAATAATTCCAAAGCAAAAACTTTTGGTATCAATACAGAATTAAATGTATTATCAGATGAGGCTCCACAGCATAACTTTGCCTTGTCTCGCCTCCAATAGCATTTAGCATGTAATTCATCAAGAACTCTACTCACTGAACAAAAGCATTTGTCACTGAAAAATGGAGAGCATGCTGAATAAAGGTAAATGGGTTTGTAGGAAGGGTAGAGTTCAAATTTTACTTAACACTACTTTATGACTGCAGTCTGAGTTCCTCGTTTCTCCTGAAGAGTAGTCAAAGCCATACCAAGATTAATACTTGTGTTTTATAAAAGAAGGCATTCTTTTTAAAATGTTGTGTGGTAATATGAAATTATGAATTAACTAAGTGTTTATCTCTGCAGCAACAGGAAATAGTTATGATTAGCAATACTTATTAACTATGCTGCACAGCTGGAAATGCCATACATAAATTATTTGATTCTTTTTAGATCTGAGACTTCTCTTAGATCTGATCCCACTTGTCCACTTTATGCTAAGGACCGATACCTGAGTACAAAAGACACATGTGTCTCATGATCTAATGTGTGTGCATTTATAAAATACAACACATGCCCCTTTGAAAGAAGTAGTAATTTGTGAAGGATAGGGCTCCCATTGACAGTGATATTCAGATTAAGTGGTGGGACTATGCACTAAAGGTCAGCTCAGTTCTAAGCAGCCTTCACTTAATTTCATAGGACAAATCAATTGTGTTTCTAATTAATTTGTTATTGTCTGTCCTGTGAGGTCTGCCACTTGAACATCAATCATTCTCATTCAGGATGGATTTGCACTGATAGATCACAAGAAGGGTAGCATGTGGAAAACTTGATCTTTGCAAGCTTCAATCCCATTGACCAGCACCAGGTTTCAAAAAGCTTAAACCATGATCAAAACCCTGGGTGAAACAACAATCTACACCCAAAATACTCAATGTTATTTTGCACAGTTGTATCAAGATTCTTTTTGTGTGGTGTTTTATCAAAGTGCACAGCAGGAAAACAATGTGTAAATATGCTGGAGAAGCAACACCCTGCTAAAGGTCGAAATACAGCTGATAGTTTAGTCCACTTGTACACTGGGGGCTGGGGGCTGTGATGCATTCTCTAGTGTTTAGGGTTTATTGAATGTTTTTCTCTTGTAGTTCAGCACACCTCTTGTTGTTTCTCTCGCTGCTGTATGTTAGGGCATGTAGCGCTTGTAGGCTTTTCAGTTGCAATAGTGACCTGCAGTCAGATTGTCTTTCTGCAAAATCCTGTTGCAGTAAATTCAGTGAAAACAAACTCCAAAGAGTGGATTGGATTATTTGTGAACTCTGCCAACAAAAGAGAGTCTTGATGCTATCGTATAAATGACCATACCCAAGTTTGTTTTTTTGCAGAAGAGGGGATCTATTCATTATTTTTACAACCCACCTTTCCTCCCCGAAAGAAGAACTCAAAGAGGCCAATGAATTCAAATAATGACACAAATTGGGGAAAGCAGGAATGTACCATCTCTCCCAGTGACCAGCTACTGTAGTCTGAGAAAAGGCCAGGGGATAGTTGTAAGAGGAAGGTGAAGTCAAGGAGCCAAAAGCTACAGCAAACTCTACATGTCTTGACTGTCATGTCTTTATCATGCTTTTCCTCCACAGAGCTCCAGGTAGTATCCACAGTTTCTCTTCCTCTATTGTTATCCTTCCAACAAATCTGTGAGGTAGGTTAGAAAACTATGGCTGGCAAGAGGTTCCGGTTTGATTCCTTGCAGAAAGGGGATTTGAACCTGGGTCTGACACAGTATTATACTACACTGTCTCCAATTCTGGAATTAAGTTTAAAAATTTTCCTAGTTAAATTGAAGTTATTGAGGAGTACAAGGCAACATAAAGTAAGATTCCAAAAGTATAATGGAATGAAACAAGGGAACTGAGATTATATCTAGCTTGGAAGAGTAAATTCTTCTTGACCCAGATAGTACCCTGACCACACATGTAATGTTTTTGTTACCTTTTGCATCAGAAGTGGTATTATGTAAGAGAAATTGTCAGTGTGCTTGTTGCTTAGCAATCTTGTGGAAGTTTAGGTGAAGTCCATTAATTAGTCTGGGGAAAGGGTATGGCCTTTGATGTGTTGCTTAGCAACCAACAGAACCAGGGGTATAGAAACAGGGAAAGTTTCATTCAAGAGAACAGAGCTAGAGTCAGTTTGAGTCAAGACATAAAACATACAAACAAACATGGCCTCCTAGGAGAATGTATTTACAAAACTTTTGGAGCTGTGCAAATGGAAGAATTCTATAGGAAATAACATTGATGTTGACCCTCTGACTGACAGCACCTTTCCCACAGCAGAAGCAAATTAATTGAATTGCAAGTTCCTCCTCGTTTCAAAATTTGGGACATCATCAATTACCCTTTGGATAATCAGATAGAGATGCATAGATTACTTTAGTAGGTGACCTTTTCTGACTTGAGTAACAAACAGAAAAAAAATACTTCGTCTACCAGTGAAGATGTTGGTGTGCTGGCAAACAAAACGGGGAGAGGGGAGAGACAAGGGTATACCTCGCAAAATACACATTAAGAGCCAGCCAAGCCCCCTCAGCACAGCCAGCATCTCAGGACTGGTGGCTGAGCAGGTCTGGGAGTCAAGGACAGGCATAAGCCAAGTCTGTTGCCTTTTCCTGCAATGCTGGCCCCAGCAGTGCTGCTGGTGGGCAGAGAACTGATGCTGAGCGCCAAGCAAAATGGTCTGGTGTGCCACTGTTAGCACACGTGGCAGGGGTTGCCTACTCCCTGCACTGGTAGATTGCTTTGCTTTTAAACAAAAACCAAAAAACTTCAGCTCTTTTGCTCTTTCTGCTCTAGATCTGGCTATAGGGATATGTTTGTGACATTTTACAGTATAGCATCACCACTGGGATGGAGTTTTTTGTGGCAGAGATTATGGTGGATTACTGTGCTGCAAATAAATCAGGGTGGTCTCACATGGGAAATTTTCTATAATCAAGTCATTGCTGTCTCAGCATCCAGCATGCAGAATTATAAATGGCACATCCGTGCATCAATGAATATTGTTCTTTTGAAATAATTTACCTTGCCAGTCTTCCCATCTGTGCTGGGGGTTCTATTCCACTATTATTTTGAATGCTTTCCCTCCCCCTCTGCTTATCAATATCAACAGAAACATACCTTGATATTGTTTCACTTTTTCAATCAATTAGCAATATTACATCATGACACCAAGAATATAGAGCTGCTGTCAGACTGGCAGCTTGTTGCAGTATGGTGGCACCTCTAGTTGTGCCGGTTTAAAGTGTTGTGGGGCATATCATCCAGACAGCACACCCTGCTGTGGGATCCCCCACGCGGCCATCCCATGGTCAAGTGTTCACATTACTGCAGTGCCTCAGACATGAAGTGCGCTGCCCAGTTATTTTTGAAATGCTGGTGGGTGCATATGCACTCATGCACACAAATATGTGCTCATGCACACTCATATGTGCTCATGCACATGTGCATTCATGCACATATAGGCAAAAACTCAAAAATAACCACCCCCAGCAGTGGAAACGGATCTGCAGGTTCAGATGTCCCTTCCAGGTTCTGGTTGTTGTAGAGGAGTTGTTGGAGAAGAGTTCAGACATCAGAAAACCCAGAGGGAACCCCAAACAGCCCATTAATACCGAACTTTCCCCGGTATCTGTTAATTCTGTTTCCATTGCGGAACAGCACGAGCTGCTAATGACTGCACCAAGGGAGGCAGATGTTCTCATCTGGAGGGGCCCATTTATTCTGCTCAGGTAATGCTACTATAGTGCCACAAACTCCTTGTGTGACTGCAGCCATGGTTAATGTATCCAGTTCCTGTTTGTAATGCTTTTCTTATTCATTGGAAGCCACTTTTGTATATTTCTGAATAAAAAAGCATGACATAAATTTCTGAAATAAATACCAAAGTACAATTGGCAGTGCCCTCTGCTGTTTTTTTTAGCCCTACAGCAATGTCAAAGAAAAAAGAAGAGTAGAATAGGGATTGCCAACTTTTATGTCATCTCTGCTCCTGTGAGTATAACATCAGTCAGAAATTTAAGGGGGGCGGAAACGCTTGAGAGGAGATGAATGGAGCATAACAACACAGTCATAGTTTATTACCCTTAACAATGAAGAAGGATACTTGTACACACCTATCTCCTATTTTGTCACATTTATTGCTTCACTGTTCCCCCCCAATTAAATCCAAACAAATGGTGACTGCATGAATCTAGCTTGTTATTGTTGTTTAGTCTTTGCATATGTCAAAGCATCTTCATTAAGTTGTGTGCTAATTTGCTGTTCACTTATGTAGAGGCGTCTGTCTATATATATTTAACTGTTAACTTCCATTTCAATTTATCTCATACCTTGAATATACCTCCGTTGGTCTTAAAGGTGCCACTGTACTCAAAATTTGCTCTATTACCAGGCCATGCTCAATAAAATCAGCATACATCAGGTCAAATCTACATCTGACTTTCCCACTGGAATCATTCTAGTTTTTTTTTTAAAAAAAAGTCTATGCCTATTTTTAGTTTAAAAATTACTGTTTACATTCGTTAATTGCCCTCCTGTGGTCAAGCTAGCATTATTCTGCTTTAAACAGATTCTGTTGCTTAGTACTCTTCAGACCCCAGTGAGTGAAATTTGAAACTAGCGTGAAATGAGCATAGGAAAAGACAGCAGTCAAACTACTTCAGAGGGGAGGTGTAAATTGGGGATTTCCCTCAGTTTGGAGTAGGAGAAAGGGCTAGAATACCCCCAGAATGGTGTGTGGGGTTGGAGACTTTGGCTGCCACCACCAGCAGATGCTTTTGGACAGGGGCTGCTGCATGACCATGACTTTGACACAGAGCCTCTGTGGTCTGAGGGGCTTGGGAGAAAGAAAACTTGCAAAGGTAGGTTAACTAATCCCTGTTAAGTACTTTTGATTATCTGCCCTTTTTTGTTAGAATACAAATGAATAGCAAGCATTCAATTAGATCCATTTCCTTTAGGGAATGATCCAAGCAATATAGCTTCAGTTTCCAATTTATTCTGCAGTTCATGACACACGTTATATAATACCTGCTCAATGTATATTCTTTAGTGTGTTTGCTTTCCACAAGTACAATAGATCTGATGAGGTTTGGTGTGTTTCTCAATTACCAGTCATTTTAAAGTGTAGAGGAAGAACTGAATTCTCTAAAAAAAAACCCAACAACCCCACCTTCTTGCTTCCAAATAAGTCCTGTGGATGGCGATATATTTAGTAGGGCTCTTCAACAACACAGAGAAAAGAAAACAAATTAGAGGCTGTTGGTGATATGTGAAGCTTCCTTACACTGGACAGTTCTACACCATTAAATTACTATATTTCAGTGATTTGCAATGAGTAACAAATGAGGACAGATAACTATGTGAACCCAAAGGTTTGATATAAGACTGCTGAAATACAAGATTGCAAAAATCAGGTGAACATCATCCTTCAAATATGCATTAGGTTTGTAAGGGTGTATCTAAACTGCACACTTCTATTAGTTTTATATCTACCAGGTTAATAGTAATGGTCACCTCCAAATAATTCAGGAAATTATAGTTTGATGAGGTCCTGAGAACTTCTGTTAAATATTACTCCTCCTCCTCCTCATAGAACTATAGTTTCTCAGGGTTTCGGGGGAATAGGAATGCCTATTCAACCAGTTTATATCTGTGGTGTAGGTGTCCCACTAAATGTAACTAGTGTTTACATCACCTGTATCATGTCATCTGGTTCACATTCTTATGTCACTTGGATATGCAATCATATTGCTGAGCTTTGTTATTGTTGTTGTTTTCTCCTGTACGTTGGTTTGCTGCTTCTCAGGCATTTTGCTTTTTTCAAAAGCAGGGCTCATTTCGTAGCAGGCACTCCTTTGCATATTAGGCCACACAACCCTGATGTAGTCAATCCTCCAAGAGCTTACAGAGCTCTTCTTACAGGGGCTGCTGTAAGCTCTTGGAGGATTGGCTACATCAGGGGTGTGTGGCCTAATATGCAAAGGAGCTCCTGCTACGAAATGAGCCCTGTCAAAAGTTTAAATAAGTGGCCCTGAATTCTCTGCCAACATGACTCTCCAGGCCAATCAGTTTTGGCACTGTATTGGCACTTGACCGGGTGCAAGGGGGAGAAAACAAGAGCTCTGCACTGCAGGCCTAGTCAGGATCAGGACCTTGTGGCATTTTAAAATCACTTGAAAGCTGTGACAGCTTCACATCTGGCTCAGCCCTAAGATGCTGCTGCACCAGACAACCTTCTGCTTCATTGTGGTTCAACAACAACAAAATAGGATGTGTAGCTCCTTAGGAGGAAGTGTTGTTTATGACTTCTGACTTGGCTACTACTGACAAGAGACAGCTTCGAAGTTCAGGGCACGTTTGGATGCAAAATATGGATATGAGTATAGAGAAAGAAGCACTAGAAATAGGACCAACCAGACACAGCCTGAAAGAGACTGGATGCACCTGGCTTCATAAGATCTCCCTGACTTGCTGTTACAGAACAGTATTGCAGTAATTCAATTTATAGCACCATAAACCACAGCATTAAGTACAATCTAAACCACAGACCAAAATCATAATGGGATTTATGTAAATTTCATTTCCACCTGAGATGTGGAAGAATGACTGTTTGTTGAAATTATCATTTTGTTGTACTGTATTGTAACACAGAGCATCCCTGTTTTTGTATCTTGTTTCACTGTGTTAATCCTAAGTAGGAGATGGAAATGGCTGCATAAACTCACCTGCCTGGAGTGAGCGATGCATTTCAAGCAAACAAGCCATGTCAGATGTCAGGAATTCCTCCAGATGGCTTCAGAGATGCTAGTCTGCAGTTCATACTGAAGGCAGGAGGAGTGGGAGGTGTAAAAAGATATCTTTCCCATTCTCTCCCTCTCTCTTTTTAAAAACTCTATGCTTTAAAACTCTTTCTTCTTTTGAAAAACATCTGGGAGGGAGTTGGATGCTTGTCCTGAAAGCTTTCTGCCTCCATCATCCACAACTTTTCAATTTTTCATAAGGAGATATGAAATCCCCTGGTCACTCAGATGTCAATCAGTCTACCATAACTGTGCCTTCCTCTTTTCTGTTTGATTATTTACCTCTCGTATCTCAGTTCTGTCATTCCTGAAAAAACTCATCACCTGTAAATGTTAGCTGAGAACACAAATGCTGCCTTTCTTGTTGGAGTGAATGTATGTTTCTAGTAATAGGTCTAACAGATTCATCTTTTTAAAATGTATTTTTCACCTAAGCAAAAGCTCCCTGACTTTAAATTTGTCTGTTTACAGATTTGTTCTCACATAAACATACACAGACACACTCACAAAAGCGGTAGACCTGCAAGGAGTTGCAGGGGGCATCTCATTTTCCCCTCCCCCACAATTTCTTCTTTCCCTTCCCCCTGGCCACCCCCATATCCTCTCCCTTTCCCCTGCCTCCTTCTCTCCTTCCCATCCACTAACCAACCTACCTTTATCTGCCCCCTGTCCTCAGTTTCCCCTCCTTTCCACCCCGTGGCAGCCACTCCCCTGGCCAAGCTGCATGGCTTGAAATCCCCAAGGACTTGTGGGGGGCACCTCACTTTCCCTTGTATTCCACTCTCCATCCTGAACACACATGAATACATAAAGCTGCCCTATACTGAATTGGTTCATCAAAAATCAGTGTTATTGTCTATTCAGACTGGCAACAACTCTCCAGGGTCTCAGGAGAGGTCTTTCAGCTCACCTACTGTCTGATACTTTGAATGGAGATGCAGGGGATTGAACCCAGGACTTCCTGCATGCCAAGCAGATGCTCTAACACTGAGCTGTGACGCCTCACCCTATTGCTTCTTTTATTTCTCCTGGTAGCCCCATATCATCTACCCTTTCCTTGCTTACGTCTGTCCTTACCATGCAAACCTACCTATCTTTTATTTGTTCCCACCATTCAGCTAAATTTATTATTTATTTACTGCAGTTATACTCCGCCTTTCTCCACAATGGGGACCCCAAGCAGCTTACATCATTCTCTTCCATTGCATCTTTACAAGAACCCTGTGGAGTAGGTTAGGCTAAGAGTGTGTGTGACCGGCCCAAGGTTATCTAGTGAGCTTCCATGGCAGAGTGGAGGTTTGAACTTGGTCACCCAGATCCTAACCTGGATCTCTAATCACTACACCATGCTGGCTTTTGTAGGGTGGCTGCTGTTGACAAGTAGCAAGCAGCCAGACCTGGGTGAGTCATGGAAGTTGCATGGCAGCAAGTTCCCTGGTGGTTGCTGGTAGGCCTGGCCCCAATAAGCCCACCCCCAAAGGCCAAAACATTCCTGGAAAGGGCCCTTCCCTTCCCCCTGCCTTTACTGATAGAAACCAAAATTTGAGGGCTGACAATACTGTTGTGGTTGCCAAGCGATGTGCACTGAGGGAATACATTTCTTAAAGCTACGGGCAGTCATAATTTTGGAGGTGGGGTTAACCACAGGTTTTTTTACATTTCAGATTTTTCTGCAGGCCTGGGACTTTTCTCAGGTGTGTAGAAAAATCTATATTGTTTGTTCATGTTCATGGCTCCAGTCTCCAGATTTAAGTATCCACAGATTTGGCCATACTGAGAATTATATATATAGATATGATATATACACACATACATAAGCACACAAGACAAGGACCTCTGAATTTACTGAATCCAAATACCATACCAGTACTGGGATTCAGGAATATGGGAAGATATCGATATTTTTTGGGTTTTGTATCCCCAAACCTGAAAAATACCATTTTTTTGCACACCCCTAGTGTTTGGAAGAAAAAATGATAGATTCTTATAAAGAGAGATAAAGGAACATTATTACAATTCAGACATGAGGACAGTGTTTATATGTGAGGGAAAGTGCTGTCAAGGTGTAGCTGACTTATGGTGACCCTGTAAGTTTTCAAGGCATTAGACAAACAGGGGTGGTTTGCCAATGCCTGCCTCTACATAACCACCCTGGACTTCCTTGGGGGTCTCCCATTCAAGCACCAACCAGGGCCAACCCTGCTTAACTTCCAAAATCTGATGAGATCTAGCTAGTCTGGGCAATCCAATTCAGAGCAGTATTTTTTATGGTGATTCCTAAATATCAGGAGAATGATACTTGGCTTTTATCCCCCCAAAATCCAGTTGTTAGTGTGTGTGTGTGTGTGTGTGTGTGTGTGTGTGTTACCTATCATTTAAAAAAAGTAAGACAATCATTCTTATTGTCATTCTGTAAAAAATAAATTATTTTATTTGAACAGGGGGAATGTAGCAACCCCATACCCACGACTAATAATGCAAATTGAGGTTGTATATATAGCATGGGTTGTGGTGTAGCTGACAGAGACCAGGTGAATGAGGGAAAACTGGGACTCAGATGCAGAACTGTAAAGCTCACTGGGTGAGTCAAGCCAGTTTTTTTCCTCAGCCTGGCCTACTTAACATGGATAATATGGGAACAACAGCTTCTTTGACAAAGGATGGGGTGTGTGTTAAATCTATTTATTCAATATTTATAGAGCAGCTTTCTCTACGTGGTAGGACTATAACTGCAAAAATAAAACAGCTTTTACTGAATGGTGCTTATCCCCCCTTTATAGTAAAATACTTTATTCTCTCCCCCAAATGCCACCATTTTTCTTCCCCAAACTAATTATGCTAACTTGCTACAGATTTTTATCTAAAACATAGCACCAGAGACCATATCTAGTTTTGCTGTTCAAACGTCTTAGGGACATAAGCAGCCACTCTTCTACTTATTTATTCAGTGAACTGAAGCCCAGTAACATAATTAAGCCCCATGATGTTGACGTCAGGGTAGTACATCCATAGGAATAAATGCATTCCAATATGCATCAGGGGGTCATTCTTATGGCGATGGGCTTAGATGCAAGAGATTTCATTTTAAATTCCTGTCCAGATACCAGGCTCACTGGGTATCTCTCAGGTTTGTTGTAAGCATCAAATAGACTCTGTACAGTATGCCACCCTGAACCCTTTAGAGAAAGAATGGGATATAACTATGACAAATAAGAACACTTTGCCACATCATTGCTGCAGAGGTCAAAGAAAGCCTTCCAGAAGCTCTCATTAGCCTTGCTGGGAGCCTGTGCCAGTAATTGCTACTCAGGAGGAAAATGGTGACTTCAGATTTAGCACTGCCACAAGGTTCAGGTGACCTTCCATTACAGTTTTTCCCACAATCTCTATTATGGTATTGGCAGTACAGTTCCATGCAGAGTTATTCCAGTCTAAACCCATTGAAATCCATGGGCATAGACTGGAGTAACTCTGCCAAGGATTGTACTGTAAATGTCTTTTCACTCAGGACGTCATATTATGAAGTGCCATATACTCAGTTAGAATTATTGTTGTGCTTATCACTGACATACCATAACAATCATCACCAGTCTGAGAAGGCTTCAAAAGTCACCCAGTCAAATGGCCATATGTTTTGGTATCCAGTATGCAGGTAACTGACAGATGACAGGATATTTCTATTCTGCCTTGAATTTATTAAGAAGGATGTGTTATTTTTATAGCAAGATAATTATAGGTGAGGTTTTTAATAGGCTGATTAATTCAGGAACTCTCCTTAGGATTTTTTAGGCAGCCCCTCCTCCTCACTTGCAGTCACCTCTTACAGCCAGCAGAGGACAGTAGTTTTATATTGTTCACTCTCCCTGGAGGATACAGTCCCAGATCCTGGATTTCCCCTCCCCCTAAGCCTTTAAAAAGTCACACAGTGAAAACAAGTATCCAGCCTAACCTAACAAGAGTTTACTGAAAGCCATCAGGCATCAAGGTTTCATTTAATGTATGCCTGAGCTCTGTGTATCACATGCATATATCATAAGTATATCAATATAAATAAAATAGCCTTGTCTAGGTGACGAAGAAGAAGAAGAAGAAGAAGAAGAAGAAGAGATTGGATTTATACCCCACCCTTCACTACCCAAAGGGGTTTCAGAGCAGTTTCCTTTCCCATCCCCTCCCCACAACAGACACCCTGTGAGGTAGGTGGGGCTGAGAGAGCTCTGACAGAAACTGCTCTTTTTCAAGAACAGCTGTGCCAGAACTATGGCTTGCCCAGGGTCATCCAGCAGGTGCAAGTGGAGGAGTGCGGAATCAAACCCGGTTCTCCCAGATTAGAGTCTGTGCACTTAACCACTACACCAAACTGGCTCAAACATAAGAATTGTTTACTTGTGGATTGGGGAGCATTTGATGATGTTACATATTTGACAGATAATATTGGTTAACAGTTTAAAAAAACCACTGGATTAGAAGTGAATATTGCTTTTAATTGAACATTATACATAATTTTGTATACTTACACAATATAAAAATTGTCCTAAGTACATGAGAGAAAATGCTTGTGTGGGGTGTATAAATTATTTAATAATAAAGTGGCTGAATCTCATGCCAGTCACAAAGGCCGCAAACCAATGGAAATCTAGAGTGGGCAGGACAGGGTGGCAAATATGATATTTTATTTATCTGTTTGTTTATATGCTGCCCTTCTGCCCTCACAGGGGCTACCAAGGCAGCTAGCAAAGTAAAACAAACATGATAAATATCTGTCTGTCTGTCTGTCTATCCAGGGCTTTTTTTGTAGAAAAAGCCCAGCAGGAACTTATTAGCATAATAGGCCACACCCAACAGCAGAAACTCATTAGCATATTAGGCCACACCTGATAGGTGTGCAGGGCAACAGCAAGTTCTATATGCAGGGCAACAGCAAGTTCTTCCTTTTTAAAAATGTTATTACCAAACAAACGAAAAAATGTACAGTATACAATAAAAACTCCCACAGCCTGAGACTTCAAACACTTTTAAGTAACATTCCTAGAAAAAGAAAAGGAAGAGATAAAGCTGCCCACCCTTTCTTCTTGAATATACACATATGAATCTATCAGCTCATTACCTTTTATTTATCAAATATTTCCCTGTAATTGTCCCTAAATAAGCCTTGCGTCAGACCACTTGCTGCACTCCAGCCACTCAGAGGCTGTCCCCTCATGTAACCCACCACTGTGTTCAGCTCAAACTACACTCCTACCACATCCCTACTGTGAAATGCCAGAAATATCAGTCTGTTGAGGTTGATCCACCTGGTAATTTAACAGAAGGCTCCCAGCTCAATCCGTTCCCCACCTATCCAGGGCACTGACCAAATGGCTAAGATGGGTCACATGAAGTTGCTGTCTTCTATGTCAGTTGGTACCTCTGGCTCAACATTGACTGGTAGCCAGCTATCCAGAGTCTTAAACAGAAAAAGATCTTTTTAAACACCTGTTCCTGAGATCCTGTAATTGAAGTTGCCAGAGATTGATCCTGTGACCTTCTGCCTACAAAATATGGGCTGAGGACAGACTGGCAGCTAGCCATGATATAGTGCCGCCTCTAATTGACCCAGTTTAAAATGTTGTGGGACATATCAGCCACGCAGCACACCCTACTGCGGGTTACCCATGGAGACATCCTGTGGGAAAGCATCCACATTATTGTAGCACATCAGCCATGGAGCGCACATGGGCAATTTTTTTAAAAAGCCACTTCGCTAGCAGCAGAACAGATCTGCAGGTTCAGACTGCCAAATCTGTTCTGCACACACTCCCCCATGTTCAGACAGCTGCCATGTGCAATGAATACGCCAGGAAACAAAAACTCCACTTCGGAGGCGATGGCTTTTTAACCCGGCTCCAAGTTGTCCTCTGATGGGGTGAGTATGTCCGGGGAATGTCTGACAGCTGTGGCTGTGTGAATGGGCCCATTTAATCCATTTGTGAAAGGTGCCTATATCGGGCCAAACTGACAGTCTGAATGCAGCCATGTGGTTCACCACTCAACCAAAGCCCCGCCCCTTAGCTGGCTCCTCATGCCTGCAGAAATCCCACTACCTTGCATCACTATGTACTACTGGTGGTGCCCTTCTAATTTGTTTTAATGCTTTAGAGGCTCAAAACGATCAATCTTTCACTGAATGCTCTCACGGTTACTCATCTGTTTAGAGCCAGATAGAGTTTATTTGACTTCCTCCTGTTTCTAATCTTTTCTAACTGGAAAATATTCAGAAGCATTCCTGTCAAAAGGACAAGCCAGATAATCATTTTATCCTAGAAAGTATACTTTGATTTTATGAGCAGCAATCTCTTTCTTAGCTTGGATGGATGGAAGATATATATATTTTCCTCATTTATGGGAAGACTTCTATTATAGTCTCAAGGCTCTTGTTTAATAATATTAAAAAAGCCTTTCCAAATCCATACCATCTCATTTTTGAAGAGGAAATAACCCTATCATTACACTCTGTGGCACTGATATGTTGTATAATACTGCCTATCAGGACACAGTGAAGAAAACTAACTCTTAAATGGTTGCCATATTAAATATTTGCAGTTTTAAAAGTTAGGTCTTTCCAGAAAGAAATGTTATTACAGGCTTATGAAGAAGTCTTTGTAGAAATAAAAATGGGTGGTAATGGACCTGTAAGCTGATTTTGCTTGAGGCATTTAAATTGCCATCTCATTGCTCAATATAATCTATCACTGGAGACATTTAAAGTACTTGCTGTAGAAAAAGCTGTAAGATTAATATCAGTACAGTCCAATGTGAAATAAGTGATTTTCAACATTTGAACAATGTTGAATGACTGCAAATTAACACTTGATGACCATTTGATGTGATATGAGAAGTGGTGATTGCAAATTGCTCATTAACTAGATTTAACTTGGAAATCTTAATGCTTTTGTTTAAGTGGTTTTCCTGGGTATATACTGGGTTTACTAGGTTAGGGTCGCCAACTGACCGGAATCAGTGTTGTACCTGTCCCTGTAACAACAGCCTGATTTGCAGAAATTAGCGGATGAAGTTTTTTATAACATGGAGAGAAGCAATATTACCCAGTAACGTCTGCAGATCAAGTTGATGCTGAATGCGGGGGACTTATAAAAATATTGGCAGTTCTTTTCAAGTCAAAACTAGATTAAATGATAATCTGTAAAGAATATTGAAATTTTCATTACAGTTCTCAATTACATTCCGGAATACTAAAATCAGAAGTTGCCAAATAGTCAGGCAACCAATGTATCTGCATTCTTTAAGAGTGGCTGCCATCTACTAACTGACTTCCTTATCACTGCATGAAATATCACCATTAAAACCTGCAACTGTGGCAACTGGGTGAAAATCTCGCACCCTGTTGTTGTCAGGAGAACCCCCCCACACACACACATTAAACATGGGGAAAGTATCCTTTTCAGAGTTAATAGGGACTGACACAACTCAAGATCAGATTGTCTGGGGGGGAAGGGTAAACATTTGCCACATGGTTGGCAGCAACAACTGATAATATTGAGACATTGCTTGAGACCCATGGATTTTGAAGGACCTACCAACAACTTGTGAGATTCTTAATATACCTTCCCTCTTGGTCACCCAGCGCTTGAGACACCAGTAGGGATAGCATATTCAACTGCAAATCTGCTCACTCTGCTGCTGAGGAAAGGTTTCTTGTCCTTCTGAAAACCTGGAGATATGAAGCAAAGCATATGGATTGATTCTCCTCTCTAAAATTTTTGGTTAGAACTCGGGTCTCTTAAAGAAAAGTTTGAGTCATACTATCTATATATTAATTCCCAGAGGGTTTTTTTTTCTGTGTGGATACTTATATCCACCAAAAGAGAGCTCACTCTCCCCCAGTAGCTTTTCCTACATAGTCAGGGTAAAAAAAAAAATCTTCAGGGACTGTTGATTTCCCCCCAATACTTTTTGAAATGGCATCTACTCCAGGCGTCAACTGTGAGAGATTAGAATGTTTGGGGTAGGGGCGTAGGGTTCTAACTGTTTCTGTCAATAAAAGGCAGGGTTTTTACTGGCAGCAGTCTAGGGTTGCCAAGTATCCCCCCTGGCCACCAGCAGCAGATCCAGATCCAGGCTGGGAAACTCCTGGAGATTTGGGGGTGGAGCCTGGGGAGGACAGGGAGCTCAGTGAGGTACAATGCCATAAACTCCACCCTCCAAAGCATCCATTTTCTCCATGGAAAGTTATCTCTGTAGTGTGGAGATGAGCAGTAACTCCAGGGGATCCCCAGGTCCCACCTGGAGGCTGGCATCCCTAGGCAGCACCCTCTGTGTGACTTGATACCACCTGATTTGCATGACTTAATTAGGCCCAGCTGCTTTGCTATTGTTCATCAGCAGCCACCCTATGAAAGCCATTGTGATGTAACAGTTAGAGCTTCAGACTGGGATCTGCGAGACTCAGGTTCAGATCCCCATCTTGCGGTGGAAGCTGACTGGGAGATTTTGGACCAGTCACATACTTTCAGCCTAACCAACCTCACAGGGTTGTGCAGATAACAAGGAGGAAATAATAATGTAAGCTGCTTTAGTCCCCACTGTGGAGAAAGACTGTAATTTTCCTAGGTAGAGGCTGTGGGGGATGGGGATGCAGACGGAAAGCTGAAGACAGATAAAGGTAGGTTGGCTGTTGGGTGGGAAGGAAATAGGGTTGCCAACTCCAGGTTGGGAAATTCCTGGGCATTTGAGGGGTGGAGCCTGGGGAGGGTGGGATTTGAGGAGCGACTATAGACCAGTATAATGCCACAGACTCCACCCTCCAAACCAGCCATTTCCTTCACTTGAACTACTATTGCCAGCCTCCAGACAAGGGCTGGAGAGCACCCAGAATTACAACTGTTATCCAGGTGACACAGAACAGTTCCCCTGGATAAAATGTCTGCTTTGGAGGGTTGCTGAGGCTGCTTGCCTCCCCAAGCATCTCTGTCCCAAGGCTCCACCCCCAAATCTCCAGGAATTTCCCAACCTGGAGCTGGCAGTCCTAAAGTGAATTGATCTCTGCAGCTGGGAGATCCATTGTGATTCCCAGAGCACTACCACTGCTGCTGTGGGGGAGAGGAAGCAGGCAGGAGGGTGGGAGAGTGATGGGGGCAGAAAGGGAGAGTGATGGAGTGGGGGGCAGAAAGAGAGAGAAAGAGTGATGAGGTGGGGAGGCAGAAAAACAAAGAGAATGATGACGGCTCAGAAAGACCAAGGAAGTAACCTACATGGAGGAGAGACAGAGACTAAGAAAGGGGGGCAGGAGGGAGAAAGAGTGTGAGAGAGGTAGGGGGAGAAGGGAGAAAGCAAAGGTGTGAGGAATGGGATAACCATCCTGCAAGTTTCTTGCAGGTCTCCACTTGTATGGAACTATTTGCTCTGCAGGCATCTTTCTGGGGAACACTTGTTTATTGATAAAGCACAGTGGGATTTTGGATAAAAATATGTATAGTTCTATGGATCTTGCAGTAGTTAGGCAGGTTTTGCACAGCCGTCCTCTCAGCAGGCTGAACAACCACGTTTTTCTAATTTATAAACAAAGCACCTACCCGGAATTCCATTTTAATTAGTGCAGTTCTTCTGTGTGGACTTGACTCGTTCCAAACTAAGTCCCACCACATCTGAATCAAGATGCTAATGACAAAGCACTTGGGGGGGGGGGGGGAGTTCAGCGTAGCTTTCCAATGCAAAAATCAGGCAAAACTCCATGAGGCCTTTATCAACATGCATTCACTGAACAACTAATTGCAAAAGTGGCTTCTCACATTAGTTCTATGGCACTGCTGGCTGTGTATCTGGGAATCTAAAAAGTCAGTTAATATCCTTTTAATTACTGAAGCTCAGTGTCTCATTTCTGCCTTGGAACAGTGCCTACAGAGATGGGCCTTGGGGAATGTAAATGACCAGGACTGCCAAGCACTCCTCACTTGTGATATTTTACTCTTAGTTAAATTATTTGCATCACTAGTTCCCAAATGTAAATCCCCTGCCTGTTTCTCAGATCCCAAACATAAAAAATTATCCATGGATCTTGTTTAATGGTTCTCAAAAAAGATTTCTAAGTGATCAATATTTTATTTGTTCTGATAATATTTATTTTATTTATTTTTATAGCCAACTCCATCCATTAAGGGATGGGGACAGGAAGTAAAAATCCCCCACATACACACAGCAGAATGGAATATCTGTCACTCAGATTTCCCTGACCTTTTCCAACTTAACATCTAACATGAAGAAATTAAAATGAAATTTTAGAATTCATGTATTAAAATGTGCTGATCTACACCCATGGCACTTACAAATGGAGGAAAATATTGGAATTAAGCTGCATCATAATGAAGCTATCCCATGACTTTTTGTGCATTCTAATATTGTTTTGGGTCTTTTGTCATACTATTTTTCCAGAGGATGATAATTGTCAGTCTTCTACCTCATTTTTCAATGCTGTTATGGGTTAGGAAGTATTTTTTTTAATTTGTTTTTAATTTGTTTTAAATTTAGGAATTTAGGAGCAAGTTATACTTCTTGCCTCTTTGAAAACCTTTTAGATAATAGATCATGCAAGTAGGATTGGGCAGGCATAGATTCAGCCCTCACCTTACCTGCTCACTTGGTCATTAAGTTTACCTTGTGGAACATTCGCTCTCTTAGCCTAATATACACCTGTTGCGTACTGGGTTCTATGCGTGGATGAGCAAGACAATAGCATAGTGATCAGCTTAGTTTATTGTACACAACAGACATGAGGAAAAACTGGCTGAAGTGGCCAACTATATACAGGCCTCTGAGACACACCCACAGCCCTATTGGAGGGTTTGAATCTCCCACCAAAGTCCCTATTGGTGTATACTCGGAGGTTTGGGAACCTAGGCTCCTATTGTTCTCCGGAGCCAAGCTCTGACTGTCCGTCGCTGGCACCTAGTGGCAGTCAGTGGACATAACACCCCTTCCCCCATAGTTCGAGCCCCCCTAGGTGACTTAGTCCTTTAAGTACACCAGGGGCCAGCACTCTCACATGGAATGTCATGGAGCGGGAACTGGGGTGTCTGGAGCCCTGTCAGATGGATCTGCCTGTATACTCGACTGTGGGTGCGGCAAAGTTTCTCCTGGCTCCAAAACAGGGGAAGGCATCCGGTCATCCTGTTTGGCAGCTGGTTCCGGGATACCCCTGTCAGGAGAATCGGGTTCAGGGATGCCCGGCTGGCAAACTGCAATGTTTCCTGGAGCCAGGACGTCCGTTGTGGCTGGAAGCAGACGTCACTGCAGATGGTCAACATGCTTCTGCAGGACCTGGCTGTCTTCCGTGGAGACCTTGTAGGAAACAGGTCCCGTAGCATGAATGATCCAGCCCACTAGCCATGGGGGGGCCCTTGCTGAAATTACAAATGTATATGGGGTCCTCATTGCAGTTTATGTAGTCTCACAAAAACCATGTGATGTAGGTTAGGCTGAGAATTTGGAATGGAGGCCATGCTAGTGGCAGAACATCTACTTTGCATGCAGAAAGGCCCAGATTCAGTGCCAGGCATCTCCAGTCAAAACGAGATGTGCTAGACCTCTGCCTGGAAAGCCACAGCCCTATATGTATCTTGACTCACTGCGTGGGAAGGGAGAGTAGGTATGAGCACACTGCCCCCCCTACCTCCACCCAATCACTGAGTAGTCTGCATGGTGCAAATGGGTGGAGAAAAGCCCTGTGCACATGCCCCTTCCCCAGGATTTAAATATACAAAAAAAGGACCACGGTGTTCCATAAAGAATGCCACCAGGTTAAGAATAAGATGCCAAATATTTATAGTGGAGTGGTTATCTAACATCCAGTAATCTTTCCAAATTATTACTCTTACAAAGATCTGCAATTCTTAAAGGGGTAGTACAACACTCCAAAGGTATGTACAAAGGTTGCTGAAGTCTCGTATTATTTTTGTTCTTTTCTTCCAGATTCATGAAGAGATCCTCCAGCTTCCCAGTGACCAAACTTGCTACCGGTGTGGGCACATTTTTGCAAAGTTCTGTAAAAAAGTAAAGTAAATGGCATTTTGTAATGAAGCAGACTGTTGCCTTTACTTTTGGAAGAATTTATTCTGTGGAGAACAAATCAGTGTCAGGAAATAACATATAAAGGCTTGGGTTCCATGTGACAATTTCACATTGTATGTGACTTTGAGGAAGTTTGCGAAAACGCAGCCACACCAGTAGTACATTTGGTCTCTGGGAAGCTGGAAGATCTCACCAGGAATCTAGAAGAAAAGAACAAAAATAATATGAGACTTCAGCAAACTTTGTACTTACCTTTGGAGTGTTGAACTACCCCTTTAAGAACTGTATATCTTTTTAAGAATAATACCTAGAAAGATTAGTGAATGTTAGATAACCGCTATAAATATTTGGAACCTTATTCTTAACATGGCGGCATTCTTTTCTATACTACCTTCCCCAGGATCAGCAACATTCTAGAAGCACCAGCGCTAATCACGGGGAGGGAGCACAGGCCTGGGCACTTCCTGTGCATATTTGCACGAAGCAGACAATATAGTGAGGCAGGGGGTGGAGACAGCACACTCATGGTGGCTCTCCCTCCCCATGTGGTGAGTCAACTAGTGGATGGGTCATCTGCACAAGGCAACTATAAGGCAGCTTCCTGTGGTCATAGTGACTGGTCCAAGTTCAAACTTCCCTCCACCATTTCCCTCAAGAAAGGAGCCCATGAATCTATAGCCACAGACCAGCAGCAGTTGGTCAGCTCCCTAGGGTGATGGGGGCCTGTGTAGCTCTGTCCCTCAGCAGCCCAGGATAGATTAGATTTCCCTTTTGAGCTCTAAAGAAGCACAGTCAGTTCAGTTCATAGTTATCCAGCTGCTGTTGTGTACCTTTCTAGCACAATGTGCATTTTATTTGCATTTTTTGAGAATAACCCTCAGACAGTCTTTGCTGCTTCATCTGATACATTGTGTATAATAGAACTTTCATAAAGCAAAATCATTAAAGGAAATCAGCCTTCCCTGGCCAATCAATAATTGTTTACTTTGTTCTGATTTTAAAAATTTTTTTTTGATCTTACATTGCTGGAAGGAGATTAAAATTTATTGTGAAGGTATCCAAACAATCTTGGAGAAAACACTGAAGTTATTAATGGGAAAGTGAGTCACCTTTCATGCTATCTCAGTTGGCTGTAGAGTAGAAGTACTATGCAAGAGGCAAATCATGACAGTGTGATTGACAGGTCAGGTAGGATATATTGCTCCACAAGATTCTGCTGTGGCGGTAATCTAATGTGACTACCAAGGCTATAACTAATGCTGGTTGACTAGTAAAAGGCCGCAATAAATATGTTGGTAGCTTGTCCTTATTATGGGGCGGATGCACGACTCGTAGTGCCAAGCTTCGTTAGGCTTCTTTATGGCACCCCGGTGGATCATTTTTTGCATGCCGTAATTTTCAAAATTACAGTTGCATGTCCTAAGGCTGCCATCACAGAAGCTATGCTGTAAAAGGGAAAGGATTTTTGGACCGGAATGGGACGTAGATATTTGCAATCTGTCACTCTGAAAAACTGATATATGGCAAGAATTTATGCAGCCTACTGATTAAGGACGGTTTTTAATGGGCCATTTTTAGCATTGGTATCTGCGGCTCAAGAGATGTAAACCTTGCACAGCTGTGACCCTTCCTCTCAGGAGGGGCGTGCTGGAGCTGCCTGTGCCTGGGAGTTTACACCTAAAGAATCTCTGCAACTGCAGAAAGGTGTCGTTGTTTTAATATTCATAAACCGAGAACAGGAGTATTTCACATAAGGCAATGTTCCCAGAATTTTTGGAATATGCATCTCATTTAAACTTATATTACCTTCTGTTCCTGCCATTCCACAACCAAATACTACCTTTTCCACAGGTGAGCATGAAGTCATGGTGTTGTGTGTGAGGATCTGTGCAGTGGGATATTAGTCAAACACTGGCCTTAGAAGAGGAACAGAACCAGAATCTCTTGTCAAGCCATACACAGGGAAACACCATTTCAGTATTTCAGATTGTTTCTCTAGTCCTTGGTCTTAGGATGTTTTACTGTAATAGCATCATGTACTCCACCCTGAGCTCCTTGGAGGAAAGGCAAGATTAAAAAATATTAGACAGATCATTGGACATGTAGTTTTGAGTAATTTTTCCTGGGGAAAAATAGATATACTAAGCTATGTTTTACTAATTAAACTGACACACACACTTTCAGCATTTTTTGTCCTGTACAACTTGAGTTCATATTGCATTTATAGTCTTCTAAATATAGGCAAATTTGCAAAGCAACATGGGTAAAATAAACCTATTAGATTATGATAAAGTCTTTATAATTGCCAAAGTAACTTAAAAAAAAAAAAAGAGTGATCTGCATGGAGAGGAGATACACATATAGGACCAAACAGGTGGCTCCAAGATTATCTACTGGTTGACAATAATCAGGATTCTTGAAACAGTGCTGTCACAACTGGTATGTGGATATATGAGGCCATCAGGATCTGAATCAGACTACTTGCACTTACGACTCTCCTACTGGCAAGGTATCCCAGACAGATGTCTTCCCAACCCTGCAACATTTTATAGCCATGGGTGGAATGTAATTGCAGCATATTTATTTATTTAGGCACTCCTTTTCTCCCCAATATTAACCCAAACCAGCTTCTAATGTCCTTTTGCCTTCTTCCAGTTTATCTACCAGGCGAGGTAGGATAGGTGAGAGAATGTATCTGGCCCCAGCAAGATGATACTATGTGAGTTTCTTTTTCACACTATGTGAGTTTCTTTTTCTCCCTTGCACAGAACAAAACGCTGGCCGTTTTGCTCTTCAACTTGCTATTTCCATGGACATCTTCAAGACTGGCACCTATTGTCCTTCCCCCCAAAAGCTTTCCCTCTTTCCTCCCTGATTTCCTCTTAGTTAGCTCTTGTATGTGTTTTAGAGTGTGTTTTAGTGTGCATTTCTGTCCATTTCTACTTTCTTTTAGTAAAAACATTTCAGGGTAAACTTCTGCCTGGTTTATTTGAGAGTTCTCTTAAGGAAAAAATCCCTGTATACATAGATGGAGAATTCCAGTTACTCCCTCTCACTCTGTCTCTTTAAGGCTTATTTCCCCAACTAATTAAGAGACCACTATTTGGGTAACAAGACAACTTGATGAACAATAGTTACAGCTAAACACAACCCTGTTTTTTCAGTCCTGGGCACACTCACCTGGGAGTTAGGTTCCATTTAACAGTGGAACTTGCTTTTCAGTGCCTGTGCATAGGATCCCGCTGTCATTCTGCTCTACTACCATCCTATACACGTTTACCTTTAAGTAAGTCTCACCAAATAGTATCTGACTTGTCTTTGAATGAAGATGCTCTATTTTTGATTTTACACACCTGCCCAAACTGCATTTTCTCCCTAATATGAACTGGCACATTAAAAAGAAAAAGAAATACAGATTCCAAACATGTTTTCCTTTCTAGTCTCTTTCAAAGTGATTTACTGTCCCATACAAAGTCTATCTATATAACAATCCCATTAACATTTTACAAAGGATACATAAAAAGGTTAAAAACAATGCAGAGCTTTTAGGCTTGCTCTCTCCATTTTTTCAGGGTTTTTTTTTTTTGTTCCTCTTTTGAGTTTATCACAGAATAATAGGATGGTTTGTGCTGAGGTATGTCTTTGCTTTCATGGTTTCTAGTTCTTGTTATTACTGGGTTGTTGACCTCAGCACATTTTACTTATTTCCCCCCGTTATTCATTTTTTTTGTAAACAGCATTACGGAATAGTGATTGGACAGCACGGATGAGAAAGACGTGATTGATGAAGAGAAGTGCTGCCAGAGAAAGCCCCAATCCGCAAGGCACTGAGAATCTTCACTGATGGGAAGGGAAGAACTGATATTTTCGCTTATTGGAGAAAGGTCTAACATACGTAAAATGAATAAAAACTGAATGAGGAATAAACAGCGTTGTGGATTTCAGAGGCCTGAAACAATTGGTTTTGTCAATCATGCAGCTGTTTTGAGGCAGTATTAATTTTTAAGAGCTCTCTCTGGAGCACAGCCAAAAACAACTTTTGATTGCAGCAATCCACTGTCTAGCAGATGAAGAGCACTTGGGATCAATGAACTCTCATATCCCTTTCAGGTCTGCTGAGTGTCAATCCTAAGCAGGTCTCCTCAGAAGTAACTCCCATTTACTGCTAGGAAAGTGTGCCTAGGACTATAGTCACATTTATTTAAGTGAGAATTTCTTATGTGGGATGCATGGAAGCATCACATGGTATGCCTACCCAATAATGTGACGTGGGTTCTCTCTCGCTCTTTCAGGATTGGATCCAGACTAAATTTTCCATCATTAGAATGAAAGTTTCCTGCTTTTCCTTTCCCACTGCTGCCCACTGATCTCTACAAAATAATGTTAGGACCCCGAGAAACAACTTGGGAGGGGCTTATAGTAGGAAGTGACATCCAGCAGAAATTATCCCTCCCTTTCCATTAGCAGAAAATTTAGTCTGGATATAAGCCTAAGGTGTCTGCATTACATGTTAATTTGCACATAAAGTGGGAGATTCATGTACACTCACCATATTTATTTAGACAATATATATGCTACCTATCCAAGAACCTCCTTGAGGTCATGTGTAATTCAGATGTTTTCTCACAAACACGTCTTCTCACTCCTGCATTTGTATTCCTCCGCTGCTTTCTTTCATTTCTGCAGAGGTATTTGCCGTCTGAGGAGCAAGAGTGCAGTTTGTTCCCTCTTGTGGAGCAGCAAGGGAATTCCCAGAAATAGGGAAGTCTGATGCTGCACCGCAAAAGAGGACAAATTGCATTTTTGCACCTCGGATTGCAAATACCTCTGCAGAAATGAGTGAAAGAGGCGAAGGAATACAAATGCAGGAGTGAGGAGACCCGTTTGTGCAGAAAATGTCACAGTCTTGGCTGGGTAAGTCTGTGAACTGACCATAAGATACTTTGATACACTCATATGCATGGTCATCCACTAGATAACTTTGTTCAATAAGGTGCCCTTCACCTTTGCAAGTAGGGTTGCCAGCTGGTGACTGGCACCCACCAAAAGTCTAGGGGGGCACATGGGGACACTGTTACTCCGATGGAGTGATGTTACTCCTGGGTTTGTCCCAGAAGTGACATCATTGTAGTGGCATGATGTTCTAAGATACACTGGAAACTCTATGGTTTTACCCCCAAAATGACGTCACACTGTTGGAGCGACAGTGATTTTTGCCTGATTTTCCCCACACCACCCTACCAAGTAGTGGTGGAGGTTGGGGGCTACCACCAGGAGGTCTCCTGATATAGCAGAAGATCTGGCAACCCTATTTACAAGGATAGTTTGGACAGGGTTTCTGAAATCTTCTGATGTCTAATCACTAAGCTCCATCCATTATTTATTGATTAATTTTAATTCATTTATAGTTCACCTTTCTTGCTGAGGCTCAAGGCAGATTATAAAATACAGAAAACAATTCAAGCAGCATAAGACACCCAATGAACAACACAATAGGATGAGGATTGCAGAAAAATAAAAAATACACACAAAAACTGCCTAAGACATGACATACCATCATGCAGAAAGCAGATTACAATGGTAGGAAAAATGCAGTAAAGACAAGGTAGTACAACAAATATTGTAATGAAATTCCCTCTTATTCCCATATAAAAGCAACCTCCTGAGATGTTCTATTATATAACATTTCTGATCACTTTCTCAAAATGCCTTCCTGAATGTTTCTGTTTTGTACATTCTGCAAAACGACAGAAGTGTCGAAGCCTTCCTGACCTTCTCAGGGAAGTCGTTCCACAAGGCTGGAGCCACCACGGGGAATTCATTTGAGTGGGCAGTTTCTGCTCTTAGTGCCTTTCCAGAGTGGCACTTTCAGAAGGCTTTGCTCAAATGACTAAAACTCTTGTCCGAAGAGAATGAGTGTGACATGCATGTTCCTAGCTGGGTGTAATTGCTCATCATGGGACAATAAGGCTATCATTTTTCATTGATTATAAACTTTTTTGATTGACTAAAGGGTATTTCTGATCATCTGGGGAATACATTTTGAGTGAGTTTGTTGTTGTGGTTAGGAGCGGTGAACTCTACTCTGGAGAAGCGGGTTTGATTCCTGCTTCTGCACATGAAACCAGCTGGGTGACCTTGGGTCAGTCCCAGTTCTCTCAGAGCTGTTTACTCAAGAGCATTTCTCTCAGAGTTCTCTCAGCCTCACCTACCTCACAGGGTGTATGTTGTGGGGAAAGGAAGGTTGTAAGGTTTCGAGATTTCCCATTCTCCTTTTCCCAACATGGATTTTCTGTCCAATTACCTTCCTCCCTGTACTTACTGACATTACTGACTTTTAGATTCCAGGCTGAAACTTTTTTTTAATTCACCCAGGCTTTTAACTAAAATTTATCCCCTTGTTGTCTCTCAGCTTTTATGCTGCTGCTTTTATATTTGGTTTTCTGCTGATTTTAGAGGGCTGCGGTTTTACAATACTGCTGATGACTGCTGTTGTGTTAGTTTATTGAGTTTAAATTCATTTTAGTTGTTACACAGAGCAGGATAGAAATCTTTTCAATAAACAAATGGCTGCTGATAGGAGATTGGTGTCTTGCTATATATTTCTGATCACAAGTTTATTTGAAGTGCCATCCGAAGCAGAGTTACATTCTTGAATGGACTTAGAAGTTTTGCTTAGGATGGTACTACTGGACGGTTAGGAGTTTTTTAGTCATTGTGGATGAAATATATCGTGTGGCATTTTAGAAATATTATACAATACAATAAGAATATGTAGACATACAAACAACAAACAAACCCAACCAGGGAGGAGGGCCAGTAAGAGTTTACAGAGAATATGCCAAATGAATCTGAGAAGAAATGCATTTTGTGTATAGAGGTCTGGCCTGAGTAAAACCAGGAGGTTTTAAAAGTTTTTCTTTCTGGGCAAAGAACAGGCAAGAGAGAGGAAGTCAGTTCAATAGTGTCATGATCTGTGCCTGCTCTGGGAGACAGGCCTAGTGCAGCCTAGGCACAGGAGAGACCTGTGTGAGTGATAAGCAGACAGCCTACAATCCCCATACGGCTTAGCAAGGGATTGTGTGAGGAGACGGAACAGAAGCTCTTGTGAACTGTAAAATGCATTTTTTTTCTCTACTGCTGCCTTTCCTCACACAGAGTCAAGCTGAGGGGACAGTCTGGGCTGGGAGAAAGATCCCTCACTTGGGACAAAGTGAGTGCAGGCACAGGCCTAGTATAAGGGCCTTGAAGTAGGAAACAGTCAAGTAAAATAGTTAGTCACGTTCGATTCATTTATTTTGCCTTTGAACACTGTTGTTGATTATAAAGCACCTTGTCTCGTTTCCCTGCCCCAGTATTGTATTAATAAAACCTTTTTGTTTAATTGTTTTCTGCCTGGTCATCACGCCTATGTTCCTCGGTTTAAAAGGGGCATTTGGTTGGGCTTGGGAGGGTACCCTGGGCCTTCTTAAGAGACCCTAAGGCCAGGTTGGTGGTGGCAGAAGGTGGCAACCCACAAGGGTCATGACAAATGGCTTTCCAGCCTCACCTCAGCTACCTCTTAAGAAATTCTAATAGATCCAGCTAGAGACAATAGGATGAGTCAGTCCCCTCCTCCAAACAGGGAATGGAGATTTGGAGATATTAAAGACTAGAAGGACCTCAGAAAGAAACTTCTGGAGACTTCAGGGAAAGCTTCTTTGACCCAGCCTGAGTTGATCAGTGGGTGGAGAAACAGATATGATAAAAACTCCTTGCAGCAAGAGAAAGTCTCTTTTGTGCTGAGTCCATCAGAGCAGACAGAACTCTTAACTGAGGTCTGGAGGAAGTGGCCATTGCCATAGGGCTGCCAAGTCCCCCGGTAGAGCGGGGGAAACACCGATTTTGAAAGCTTTCCCCCGCTTTTCCAAAATTGGCCACCGGGGGGACAAAATGGCTGCCAGCAGGGGAACCTCGGAGCCTGCCCTGCTGGCCTCTTGAACTTCTTAAAAGGGAAATTTCCCCTTTAAGAGCTGATCGAGCAAGACAGCCCCGCCCAGAGATTAAGGAGGGACTAAGCTCTTTCTACTGAAGGGCTTCCGTGCAAGGTTGCTACTGAGTAAACTGCTGGGGTAAGTTGGTGTCTGCGAGCTCTTTTCCTTCTCTGTCTCTCCCCCTCCCCCTCTTTCTTTTTTCTGTCTGTCTGTTCACTGTGGTTTTGTCAAAGGAATAAACTGTCACTTCCAAAGAGGTAAACATCACAAGGAGAGGTTGCCTGTAGAAGGTCTGGGAGTGGGATTGTTTAAAATGTCTTGTCGTGACTGTTTGGATCCCCCCAATCCTCATTTCCCTTCTGCAAATAAAAGTTGGGATTCCTCATTTTTATGCCAATTTGCTGTTTCTTTCAACCATGTCCCCCCCCCCCCCCTCCAGCAGTAAAAATCTGCATTTTTAAAAGCATTTGTACATCAAGTAACCGGTATTTTAAGTTAGGGATGGATCCAACTAGCTTTTCTGCTGGTGAAAAGGGGAGGACAAAGGTCCTCTTTAGCCACCAAAAAGCCTATGCTGGGGGGGGGGGGGAGAAGTTATGGGACTTACATGGACAACAGCTGGGTGAAACAAGGGCCAGAAATAAAGCCTGGGAATTGGGCAAGAGTAAGTGAAAAAGCTGACTGTCTGTCTGTCTGTCTCTCTCTCTCTCTCTCTCTCTGTCCCCATCCAGCAGAGGTCTATCAGTGGCTATTATAGCCACAAGGTCTAAATGGAACCCTTTGTCTGGGGCAGTGATGCTCTGCATTCTTGGTGCTTGGGGGCAACAATGGGAGGGCTTCTGGAGTTCTGGCCCCGCTGCTGGACCTCCTGAGGGCACCTGGTATTTTTGGCCACTGTTGTGACACAGAGTGTTGTACTGGATGGGCTGTACTGGATGGGCTGATCCACTGTGGCTTCTCTCCTGTTCTTATGATATGAAAATCATATTTAGCACTTGTGTAGCACTTAGGGCTTCATATTCTGCCGAGATGAGGAAGGATTCAGTAGGGCCGTTGCTCAGTGATAGAGCATCTGCTTGACATGCAGGAGGTATCAGCCTCTTCATCAGCTATCATCAGGTATCAGCTAAAAAAGGATCAGGTAATAGGTGACATTAAAGATCTCAGCCTGAGACCCTGGAGAGCCACTACCAGTCTGAGTAGTCAATACTGACCTTGATGGACCAATGGCCTGATTCAGTATTAGGAAACTTCATGAGTTCATGTGTCAGCATGTGGAAGCAACATCACAGGATGTGACATCACAAAATGATGTCACTTCCTTTCTCCTGGCTCCACCCCCAAAGTCTCCTGGCTCCACCCCCAAAGTCCCCAGATATTTCCCAAGTTGGACTTGGCAGCCCTACATTGCCATGTGCTGGCCTGGACAGCTGAAGGAAGCTGCAAAGCAATGGAAGTCTATAGAGATCTATAATATTCTAAGCTAAATCCTATATTCCACAACAGATAGGGCATATATAGAGGGAGGGACATAGAAATTGTGTTTTACCCTTTTCTTTTTAATCCATTGCTCAATCTGGTGCTGTGCTAAAAGTATGCTTGTGAACATTTTCTTTTTAATAAATACTTTTTAACTTTTGATGCTAGTAATGATTCTCTGTACCACATTAAACTCCACTGTCTTGGATACACAATTTTTAAATGAGCGCTGGGGGAAGGCAGTCAGTGGGCAAGTGGCTATTCCTCCAGGGGCACACAAGGCAGTAAATGGTGACCAGATGCTGGGCAGCAGGAGACACAGAGGCAAGGCCTCAGAACTTGGATGGGAAGCTGGGAGTTCTGACCCTCCGAGCAGGCAATTCCTACAAAAATCAGATGGTGGTGGCAGGTTACCGGAGAGAGAGAAAAGCCTCTCCAAGTGTGGGAAAAACCTTGGAGGGCAGGGTGGAATAGGGCTTGCAGGCCAGAACAGGACTGTTCTGCCACAGAATCAAAAAAGTCTTTACATACTGGCAGACGACAATGATAGAAGAAGAAAAATGAATTCTCCTGGGAGGGAGTTTCAAAGTTTTGTTGGGTTGGCACCTATCTAGCCTCAGATGGCAGGAGCACCCAAAGCAAGGGCTCCAAAGATAATCTGAATAGACAGGCAGGGTCATTCGGGAGAAGGCTGTCCTTAACGTATGCTGTCCCCTAGCTGTACAGCACCTTGATAGGGCCCAGAAACAAAATGTGAGCCAGTGTAGATGGAACAAGACTCCATCTACACTGGGTCACATTTTGTTTACACTTTACAGCTGATTACAAAAAAAAAAAGATTATGATGAAAATACAAGTTACTACTCCAGCTAGAAACAGATGAAGAACAAGTGAAAACATGGATGCAGAATTTTAGACAGCAGAGATTCATGGATCAATGGGAACACTAATGGGAAAAAGAAATCAAGTTTACAGCCAGCCATGCATATAACCCTAAAGGACATTGAGAAAGCAGATTAAAAACTACAAAGGAAAATGCTGGAAATGCCAAGACATGGAACTTTTTTCATATGTGGTGGAAAGGAAGGAAGGAAGGAAGGAAACAAACACATGGGGAAATGCAGAACATATTAAAATGTAAATTCCCTATGGAAGCTAAGAATATGCTATTAGGTATACTGCCTAATAAATTACCAAAAATTCTGGATGAAGTATTCAAATACATGGTGACAGTGGCTAGAATTATCTTTGGAGCAAAATGGGAACTAGATGTCTGCCCCTGCCTAGAAGAATGGAAAAAATAAACTTGCCAAATATACAGTAATAGCAAAATTAACAATTTATGTGAGAAATAGATGTATCACGAAATTTGAGGAGAAATGGAGTGTGTATTATGCAAGCAGGAGACAAATTTAAAATGAGAAACAGCTTAAAAATGTATATAAATGTATTGAAATGCAGAAGCAGAATGGAAATAAGTTTTAAATGTAATATCTTGAATATAAATGTATAAAGAAGTGGACCCTGAGCAGAAATATCTTCCTTTTTTTATTATGAGATACATAATAGATTTTCTATCTATACTCTGATATTACCTATTGTTAAAAGTTATGGTGAGTAGGTAGAGGTGGGGAAAATATGTAGCACCAAATATATAGTAAAGATGAAACCAATAATGTAGATGTAAAAAAGATTAGTTGTATAATTTGAAATATAAAATGTTGAATATAAATGTACCCCAACACAAGCAAGTACAATTGTATCTTATAGACAGTGTTTTAGAAACTATAATGAAGGGTAGTGTTCAAGAGAAATGCTTTTTGTTTCATACACTCTGTAATAAATATTTTTGGTATACATAAATGTGCTATGCAACCCCTTTTTTGTTTCTGTATCGCCTTTATACCTTTACTTGGTTTTCCAAAACAAAATATAAAGCCTGGAGTGATATGATCCCTATGGCCCATTCCAATCAACATTCTGACTGCAGCATTCCGTACCAACTGCAGCAGCACCCAGACAGTCTTCAAGGGCAGCTCCTAGTAATAATAAATCATGCAATTCCCTCCCCAGAGAGCTATCTTTTCCCCTCTGTCATTGTCTTCTGCCACTGAGTGATAATTTATCTGTCTTCTCCAGCATTCCCTCACTCATCCTCCATCCTGCACATGTGTTTTAACTTTGTATGTGGTGTAAGAGGCCTTTTCTGCCAACTGAGGGGACTCACATAGCCTCCTGTGATTTTGGAAAATCAGGTTTGTTTTAAACCATGCTGTTCAATTCATGGCTCATTATACGCTCGGTTCACGAACCCCAAACCATCACAAATTTTAGAGGCTGAACAACCAGTTCAGTTTGTGAGGTTCATGACATGGTAGAGCAGACAGCCCTGATGTGCTAGAGATACCCAACCCACAGGGGATCTCTGGCTGGCTTTCCTGTCCCTGCCCTTCAAGTTTGGTGAAAATTGGATTTATGGAGTCTGAGTTATGGCCGCTCAAAGAAGTTGCTCCTAGAAAAGTGATTTCTAGGGAAATGGCAGAAATGACAGGTTGCAGGTTTAGAAGGTTCAGGAGTGTATAGAATGGACTCTGTGCAAGCTAGAGACATAAAACTTGCAGAGAATCTCCAGCTGACTTTTTTCTACATGCGCTCCAAGCTATGTGAAGTTTGGACTTAGGAGGTCTGAGTTAGGGCCCTCCAAAGAAGATGCCCCCAGGAAAAATTTCAGGCACAGGTTCAAAAGTGTATGGAATGGGACCTCTGCAAGCAACACACACCAAAATCACAGGAATTGCACCCTGCTGCCTACTCCTCTACAATCTCTCTAAGTTGGAGGTGGATTACATTTCTGGGGTCCCATTTATGGACCCCCAAAAAAGGTCTCCCCAGTGCTCTTTCTAGAAAACACAGTTGTAGTTTATAGGAGTCTATGGAAAAGCTCAGGAACAGGTCAGTGACACCAAACTCACAGGGAAACTTCATCTGGGCAGACCACCCCCCACCAGCCAGACACTAAAAACAAGGCAAGCATCCCACCTACTCTCACAGCCCCTCCCCAAGTCTCCAAGGGCAGGTTCTGAAAGACAGAAAGGCAGACATCTGCAGAGTTCTGATGGGGATTCCCCAAAGTTACCCCACGACAGCTTGACAAGCACACTACTCACACCACACAAGCAAGGGAAGCACACCCACAACTCTCACAGCCCCACACCAGGCTGAAATACACAAGTCCAGAGCATACCCATCAACCATGGGGGTCTGAGTTATGGCCTCCCAAAGAAGGTGCCTCCAGGAAAGTGCTTGTGGGAAAAATGTCAGGTGTAGGTTCAAAAGTGTGGGTCTTCATCTGGGGTACCCAGTAGCTAATCCCCCACCTCTCAGCGTTAGCAGAGAGATGGTGTCACATTCAGGGCTAAGCCTGGCACTGTTGCACTCCCCAGGGGTTCTGGGATACACGAATACAATGACAACAAGTACAAAAGTACACAGGAGTAAGGTCTACAAACCAGTCTGGAGTCGGATATCCAAAGGTCCAGTCCAAGGGTCAGGATAGGAGGATCAAGGGCCCAGGGGTCCAGTTTCAAGGCTTGGGAACAGGTGCAGGATACAGGGGTCTAGGTGGAACTATTTACATTACAGTATTAGTGGATCGCAGCTGCACACATTTTAAATTTTCACATGTATTTACACAATAAAGCAAGAATTATAGGATTATCATGCCCTCCCTGTTTAGGTGCCTGTCACTTTGGCACTGGTCATGGGGACAGTGAAACCTCATACTGCTGCAATTACAAGATTAACACATTATATTGGGGGTTATTTATGTATTTAATTTAGTCTATTTTTACATCAGCCTTCCTCCAAGGAAGTGGTGGTACATCATTCTCCCCTCCTCCATATTAGCCTCACAAGAGAGACTGGCTCAAGGCCACTGAGCAAGCTTCATGGCAAAGTGGGGATTTGAACCCAGTGTTCCAGATCCCACTCTGATACTTAACCACTACATCACATCTTCTGCTTTCATCACCAATGTGCCTATGTGCCAGAGGGGATTTCCAATCATACTTTTGCTGAGTTACAAATGAACTTTTGTTTTGCTGTCAAGTCACAACTGACTTAACAATGAACCCATAGGGAAGGGGTGGCCAAACTTGCTTAACGTAAGAGCTGCATAGAATAAACATCAGATGTTTGAGAGCCACAAGACATGAACAAATATTACCTGCTTTTATTGGAAAATAAGCAAATTTGCTTTTTATTAACATTAAATGAGACTGCCAAAAATAATAGCAAAAGGGGTAAAAGCAGATATTGATAATGATATTAATTTGTCCAATGATATTTGTTTGCTAATTATATTTAGCTTCCCCTGCCAACCTGCCGGGAGCCACATAATATATGTGAAAGAGCCGCATGCAGCTCCCAAGCCACAGTTTGCCCACCCCTGCCATAGGGCTTTCAAGACAAGAAACCATCAGAGGGGGTTTGCCCTTGCCTGCCTCTGTGTAGCGACCGTGGACTTCCTTAGAGGTCTCCCATCCAAATACTAACTAGAGCCAACCCTGCTTAGCTTCCAAGATCTGACAAGATCAGGCTATCCTCGGCTATCCATGTCAGGGCTTATTTAGGTCATCATGTTGTACATACTGCCATCAAATGCTCAGAAGTAGTCCTTTGCTGTAAGAACTAAAGTTTTGTTTGGAGGTATGTTTTTCTTAGTGGGGAAGAGGCAAGTTGAGTATCACAGCACCAATAAGCATCTGTGCTGTCACCTAAGTAGGAATACTGCAAGGTGTAAATTGCCAGCCCAGCAGTCTGGCCAGCTGTAAATTAGCTGAAGAAACGTGAAGGCTTATTAATGCAGAACTAAAGCAGAAAAGCTACCTTTCCATGGAGAATCCGCCTTTGTTTTCAACTGCCATGTATGAGTTTTCTCTGCCCTCTTACCTTGATCTGCCCAACAGAAGACATTAAATCCGTTGTAATTGGTGGAGTGATTAATGTGTCTGACTCTCCATTGATCTACAGGGGGGAAAGATTCAACCTGAAATTCACTCAATTGTGCCTAGGTGAAGCAGAGGAATATTAAAACCTGATGGCGATTTCGCATCTCCTGGACTGATAGCTAATGAAAGAGAAGCTTAGTTCAAGTCATTGCAGTTTGTCTTCTTACCTTTGGAGAAAGGTTTATTTTTTTTTTCTTGGAAAGGTTAGCTCCCCCTTTGGAATTCCTTTTTAATAACATCAGCACACCATGCTCTGTGATACTGAGCATTTCCTGGACCACTAGTACTGCTGAATTAAGCCAAAGGGTTTACTTTACTTTGCTTAGGGTTGCCAGCCTCCAGGTGGGGCCTGGAGATCCCCCACTTTTACAACTGGTTTCCAGCTGACAGAGATCAGCTCCCCTGGAGAAAATGGCTGCTTTGATGGGTGGACTCTATAGCATGGTACCATGCTGAGGCCCCTCCCCGCCCCCCAACCCCGCCCTCTCTTTGATCCACTCACAAACTCTCCAGGTATTTTCTAACCCAGACCTGGCAACCCTAGCTTTGCTGTGGTTTGAATTGTCTGGCATTACAGTCTTGTGATTTTTAATGTTTTGATGTTCCAGGAAGAGGAAGAGGAAGAGGAGAAGTTGGCTTTTATATCCCGCTTTTCACTACCCCAAGGAGTCTCAGAGCAGCTTACAATCACCTTCCCTATTTCTCCCTATAACAGGCACCCTGTGAGGTATGTGGGGATGAGAGACTTCTGAGAGAACTGTGACTGACCCAAGGTCTCCCAGCTGGCTGCATGTGAAGAAGTGGGGAATCAATCCCAGTTCTCCAGATAGAGTCTGCTGCTCTTAACCACTACACCAAACTGGCTCTCTGCAAGTTCATTGTCAGTGACCTGCAAGAGCGTAGTGGATTTTCCATCACAGGGGTTTTTTTTCTGTATGTGCAGGAGATTGCACAAGCTGAAGTAGAAGCAGCACCTTTCATGGAGGAATCATATTTGCACAAACAATAGTGCAAACACAAAGTAATTTTACTTGCACTAATATAATAGTGCAAACAAAACGAGCTGGTCATTAAATGTTCTTCATACGATCCAAGCCAACTGTATTTCTTGTTCTGAGAGTTTCACAGACAAACTGTAATACATTGCCATACAAGTACTACAGGTCAGAATAAATATCTTAGCCGAAAATAAACACAAAAGCCAGTGTTCTAGGGTTTTTTCCCCCACAGCAGCTAAATTGCTTTTCCTTAAGAACAGTTGTTTCTTTCACGGTTTTAATTTTCATCCAGGGCCTTGAGAATGACCTGAATATTAAAAAGACTAACAACTCCTCAGCTTAGTGTAGAAATGTCTGTTTCAATTTATGCCTGGCTTTGAAAATATTAGATATGATTATGGCCACTCTGTACAACTTGGAATTCAAAAAAAAGAAAGAAAGAAAGAAGGGAAGATGGCCAAAAGTAGGTGGGTAATTAGCACCATGGTATTATTGGTTTGTCATCTTTCAGGTCTTGCATTTTCAGCAGTAATGTAGTCTGATTTGTTATGGTCTACATTCTCAAGAGAGTAAACAGTACTGAATGTATGAGGAAAGATTTAAATAGGAAAGAGCTTAATATATTACCACTCTTGATGATGTTTTCTAGTTGGTGTCAGGAATGGCAGGGGAATGGCAAGAGAACTTCATCACCTTGGGTAGCTAGAGTTGCTAACAGGCCAGGAGCAAAATATTCTTCTCTTTCACGAGATATGGCAACCCTGTAGGGTTTTCAAGGGAAGAGATGTTGAGAGGTGGTTTGCCATTGCCTACCTCTGTGTCATGACCCTGGTATTCCTTGGAGGTCTCCCATCCAAATACTAGTGAGGGCTGACTCTGCTTAGCTTTAAAGATCTGATCCAGGTCAGGGCTCACATAGGCTTAGTGAGATGTTATTTATCAGGTGATATTATTTACCTCCATGCCATGAAAACAGAGGGGCTGTGGCTCAGCAGAAGAGCTTCTGCTTTACATACAGAAGGTCCAAGGTTCACTCTGCAGCATCTCTAGTTAAAAGGACCAGGCAGAAAGTAATGTTAGAAGATCTCTGCCTGAGATCCTGGAGAGCCACTGCAAGCCTCAGTAGCCTGTACTGACCTTGATGGACCAATGGTCTGAATCAATATAAGAAGATTCATGATTCGGCTTCATGTGAGTGTGTTCAAAAGTTTCAGCTGCCCACATCCACAAAATAAACCTCTATTAAAGGGCACAGGACATTTCCCTCCCAAGCCAATCTAGATAGTTCACTGTTGGTACAGCTATACATGAAGCTTGGAATCCCATGAATGGCAGTCCCAGCTTTTTTTTAAAAAACAAAACAGAACAGAACTATCATAGGGGGGACTGATAAGGACCCACTGGAACCTTTTTCCTGATCAGAAATGGTGCTGGAAACAGTTACTGATACAAGTACTGATGTTTGCCACAGTGAGGCACGTGGCAGCTCTTTCAGGGCCATTTCTGATCAAGAAAACAATGCAGGGGGTGGCTTACCCTACCCTCCTTGCGATGCAGTCCCAATCAGAATCAGGCTTCCTATGTGACAGCTTTCTTTAAGGAAATGCTGTGCTCTTCATTAATAGAACTTTGATCCCATTGTCATGTGACCTTTGGATTACCAACTTCAAGGTGGGGCCTGGAGTTCTCCTGGAATTACAATTGATCTCCAGACTGCAGGCATCAGTTTCTTTGGAGGAAATGGCTGTTTCGGAGGGTGGGCTTCAAGACATCCCATTCCTGCCAGGCTTCCTTCCCAAACTCTGACCTTTCCAAGCACCACTAGCAAATCTCTAGGAATTTCCCAAGCCAGAGTTGGCAACCCTATGTGAGCTACCTAGGACTATGCATGCATAGACCTCTGACCTTGCCTGAGACACATAAGTAAATAGGATAGCATAGAATCAGGATCCCACTTATTCTGTGGCATCAAGACTTAGCTCTGTTCCCAAACTTAACGATGTGCCTGTAAAGCTGTTGAGGAGGAGACTCAGAACACATTGACATTCCAGAGTCAAAGGAATCTAGGGATCTTGCCTAGCCTTCACTCACCCAACTCAGAGAGCCTGCCACACTAAGGAAAGCCTCTGCAGGTTCAGAATTTTGACTCCAGTGTAGTTCTACAGGGAAACTTGAACCTCATCAAGTGTGACTAGAGTTGGAGTCCTCCAGACTCAAGCCCCAAATCTTAGATCTCTGGCCTGTTAAAGAGCTTATGTGGGTTCAGTGAAAGACAACCGTGACTATGTGACAAACATTGTCTTTTAAGAAGACAGAGTTTTGCTCTGTCATTGGCTGTTGCTAATGCCAGGTTCAAGGCATGAAAAATTTCTGCATCCAAGGATTGTGGCCAGAAAACCCACCTATGAATTATTAGCAGTTAGCATTGTTATATCAGCGATGCTACATCAACCCTTCTCCACCTTACAAGAAACTTGTGCCACTCTGATTGGTAGAGGGGCCAAGCTGGTGATGCCCTTATATTTCAATAATTAAGATTCTTCTTGCCCATAGGCTGTAGATTAGTAGTAAAGGGATGTTTGAGGGAAACGGGGCACAGGATGCAATGCATTAGGGCAAAACAACCAACATGAATTTATGGAATTGCTCTGTTGGAAGATATGGAATGTTAGGGGACTAGGAAGGAATTGTGCTTCATGTAGCAAATCTGAAGGTCAGGGATGGGTCCCCACACCAACTACAGAAGCCTACCTGGATAGGATTAGTTGTGAATTCCCTGCCGAAGGTAACTGTGCAAACAGAGAGATTTTGCAAAGTGGTTTTCTAACAGCTCCTTGGAATTCCTTGGAAACTTACCAGAGGTACATTAATGACAAAGTAATGACAAAGCTTCCCTCAAGATTGTTTGACCATCACTATCATTTTTTCCCTATAGTGTATCACTGTAGGGAGTGTGCTTGGGGCTGACAGGTCTTCCACTGGGAGCCCCAGTCCTGTCCCACTGCTCAATATCGAAGCAAGGGGAAAATATGCATCACTTTGGCACATGAATCAAAAGTAATATCGCAGCTTCAGGGTGATAACTGTAGGATTTCCCTGAAACCCTATGATTTTGCCATAGACTTTCAGTGGCATCTTAGAGCATTGCCCCAGTGCAATGATGTTGCTTCCAGTTTCACCCTGGAAGGGACATCACATGTCAAAGCAATGCCTATTTGAATGCCCCTGCCCCTAGAAACCTCCTGCAGACTGCCAGCAATGGGCTGGCAATGCTATGTGTGCTGATCAGTTAATGTGGGGAGACTTTGACATTAAATGTTGTTAGTCTTTCAGAGGGCACTGGACTTCAGTTTTATTTTCCTACAATGCACTAACAAGGCTACCACTCTGGAATTAAAAAGGCCAGGTCAGTGGCTATACGTGAGCCAAGTGAGTACTTTAGTGATTCTTAATTGGGGCAGTCTAAAAATCCTGTGGGTCATTCAGAACTTTTGGAGCATTTAGGATTTTAAGTAGTTTTTTTGCCACACTTACAATGGCTTCTGACAGCCAGAAGTTTTATATTGCTTACCCCACCATGAAAATAAAAACCCATACTGCTCCCCCAGGCCCTTCAGAAAAACTGCACAGAGAAAAGGAATGCAACCTAACATGCTGGAGTTGTCTGATGACTATCAGTCACAAGGATATCAATGAATGAGCCTCTGTGTATTGTGTACATATCATAAATACACCTATATAAATAAAGATGCTGTGTCAAGAGCGCAGTTTCTGTGTCCTAATTTTTTACTAGCAGGTTGGGGAAAATTTGAAGATAATGTTGCCGCCTTTGTGGGTAGAAATAAATGAAAGTTTAAGAACCATTGCCTTAGAAGGTGCCCTAGAATCCTCTGCAATGTGCAGGGGTCCATGTCAGATGCTTAGAGTTTCCTTGTCAGACAAGTTAGTGTGGAAAGCATTCCCTGAAGGTAAGAATTTCAAAAAACACTGATCTAGTCCATGGATAACCAATGAAACCACCTGAGAGGAAAATCAGTTTAACTGCTGTGGGAGGGGGGGGGGAGAAATCTAGAACATTGGGGGCCTTTTCTCACTAGCTTTCCCCCGCGGTTTACACCGAAGCTAGCACTGGAGCTTCTGGTCAGTTTCCCACCATTTGCTCCCTGCTCACAATTTCCTCCAGAGTATCACTGCACTGCTCCGGAGCTTCCCTGGAACAGGATTTTCTTGCTCCAGGGAAGCTCCAGAGCAGTGCAGTGATACTCTGGAGGAAATTGTGAGCAGGGAGCAAATGGTGGGAAACTGACCAGAAGCTCCGGTGCTAGCTTCGGTGTAAACCGCGGGGGAAAGCTAGTGAGAAAACACCCTGGGTTTTGTATTTGTTTTTGGCTGCAGTGTTTATTCTGATCTGTAGTACTTGTACGGTAATTCATGAGGGTTTGTCTGTGAAACACAATTGAAACACAAGAGACACAGTTGGTTTGGATCTGAGGCAGAGCGTTTCACGACATTACCGTAGTTTTGTTTGCATTACTGTATTTGTGCATGTGGAATTACCTCCCCATGAAAGATGCTGCTTCCAGTTCTGTTTTTAGAATCTCTTGTTCATATGGAAAAATGCCCTGGGATGTGAAATCCACTAAGCTCTTGCAGGTCACTGACAATGATAAACCTTTTGTGCAATGGTAAAAAACACTGAAGACAACAGGTGACCTTTAGACATTTTTGCAGCCCTTTTAATCTTCCAGGGAACTCTGTTGAAATTTTCAACAGTGAAGTTTAACACTATCACTGATCTCAACAGAGATCTACCATTTGTTACAATGGGTGCTAATATCCCACCCCATACAAATGTTAATTACCTTTGCTACATCTCTGTAACTTCTTGTTGTTATCTGCTTATTGTGAGAGTTCTGCTCAAAGTAGTCAAGGATCAGATCTTGGTTGGTTAACCACAGTTCTTTATTTCCAATCTCTACATTAGTACAGCATCTCGGATTATTGTCAGAGATGAGACAAATTATACAAGCGGGTCTATTATACCATTCCAAGGAGTTTGAATTACCCATAGATAGCCAATCCCCTTAAGGGAAAATTGGCGGGCAAAAAGGTGTCCTGACCGTTTGGTTCTCACAGGAAAAGAGTGAGGTGTTAAGCAGTAAATTTCCTTTCCCAAACCAGACCCCTCAGATGTTACCAGTTCACATAACAATCAATGGCTTCAAGGTTTTTGCATGTGATAAGAGATGAGAGGCATCCTCCCTTGAAGTTCCTGCCGGAGCAGCTGGAATGCGGAGGCAGGGATGTGAGGCCTCCTTGTTCTCGCAAATCATTGGTGTCACCCTCCCGGTCTGGACAAGCATTATTACATTACAGTTACATAGAATCCCAATACATGACAGATACATAGGAAAGCTAAAGGCATACATAGAACTAAGGGGAGGAGGCCTGACTAATATATTGTCTGAATTAGCAGATTCTGACACCCTGCCCTCTTCATAATTAACTTCACCTAGCTTTATCAGGGAACATTTTGTGGAACAATTTCACCAGTTTGGGGGCGTGAACATGTTCTGAGCGAATCCATTCATTGTGTTCCGGGCCGAAATCAAGCCATTTAACTAAATAATATAATCGACCTCTCCGCATCTTGGAATCAAGGATTTCAGTTATCTCGAAGTGAGGGGCCCCCTCCTTCATCAGTGGAGGAGGAACTGGAGGAACTGGATGCCAGGCATTCGGCCCAGGATCTTTCTTCAGGAGGCTGAAATGAAAAACAGGGTGCACAGAACTCAGTGATTTAGGCAGTTCCAGTTCAAAAGACACATCCGATATTTTACGTAACACCTTATAGGGTCCAACATATTTCCATCCCAGTTTCCTGCTGGGCTGCAAACCATGGATATTTTTCGTGGAGAGGAAGACAGAATCCCCTGGCTGGAGATCCCAGCCTGCCGCTCGTCCTCGGTCAGCATATTTTTTATAATCCTCTTTTGCCTGGTCCAGTGCTTTGGCTATCAATGGCCAGGAGTCTTGCAAGGCAGTCCACCAACTTTTAAAATCCGATGGGGAAGCATTGGGTTCATTCTCAATGGTAGGCAATGGTTTCCCTTCAAAACCCCCCACCGCCATGAAAGGAGAGACTCCCGTGGAAGAATGCACAGCGTTGTTGTAGCTATATTCTGCGAATGGCAACAACTCCACCCAATTGTCTTGATGATAATTGGTGTAGCATCTTAAAAATTGTTCCAGAATTTGATTAGTTCGTTCGGATTGGCCATCGGTTTCTGGGTGGTAACCCGAACTCAGTGCTGGTTCTATGTCCATCATTTTTAGGAGCTCCCGCCAGAAGTTGGCAACGAATTGACTGCCTCTGTCGGATACCACTCTTTTCGGAAAAGCGTGTAATTTTATCACGTGGTTAAAGAAAGCTTTGGCCATTCCCTTGGCGGTGGGCAATTGCTTGAAGGGGGTGAAATGAGCTTGCTTTGAAAACGTGTCTACCACCACCCAAATAACCGTCTTCCCTCTGGAGGGGGGTAGATTCGTGATAAAATCCATAGCTATGGCCTCCCAGGGGCGAGAAGGGGTGGGTAAAGGGTGCAATAGTCCCGGAACCTTCCCCCCCCGTTTTTTGCACATTAAGCAAGTTTGGCAAGCCGAGACGAAATCGGAGACGTCTCGGCGCATGCGCGGCCACCAGAATTGACGCTGGATCAAATTAAGCGTTTTTAGGAATCCAAAATGCCCTGCTAGTTTAGAAGAGTGGCAGGCCAACAATATATCTTTACGTTTGGCCCGTGGCACCACTAGTTTGTCTCCATGGAGCCAGCACTGATCTTCTCTCTTTGAGCATTCCCCCAAAGCTTCCAATTCTTCCACTTCCTCGGGAGCATAATCCCCCCCCCAATCGCAAGTCCCGATATCCAACTGCGTTTTCTTGATTTGGCTCCGAGTGACTACTGCCCCACCCAATTGCTGGGGGGAGAACATGGAATCAAACACCTCTTCCTTTACACTCTCATGTTGGGGCAATCTGGATAGCGCGTCTGCCAAGGAGTTGGCCTTCCCAGGGAAATGTTTAAGTACAAAATTAAACTTGGAGAAAAAGTCTGCCCACCGCAGTTGTTTGGCATTGAGGGGTCTCTGTGTGCGCAACGCCTCCAGGTTCTTATGATCAGTCCAAATTTCGAAGGGGGCTTGCGCGCCCTCCAGCCAATGCCGCCACGTAGTGAGCGCCAATCTAATAGCCGCCGCTTCCTTGTCCCAAACCGACCAATTTCTCTCCGTGTCATTAAATTTTTTCGAGATGTAAGCCAGGGGGTGTAACTTCCCGTCCAGCCCGCTTTGCAATATGGCCCCCCCCATGGCTACATCCGACGCATCTACGTGGATTATAAACTCTTTGGTCTCATCGGGGTGGGCTAAGATGGGCTCGGAAGTGAAGAGATTTTTTAAGGTTTCGAACGCCCTTTGGCACTCCCCGTTCCAGGCAATCCTCTCTCCTGGCTTTCCCGCCTCGGGCCCCCTCCCCTTAGTTTTCAGTAAGTCCATTAGGGGGAGAGTGACCGTCGCAAAGTCTTTTATGAAGGTTCGATAGAAGTTACAAAATCCTAACAGGCTCTGTAATTGTTTCCTCGTTCGCGGAGCCTCCCATTGCACCACCGCCTCCACTTTGGCTGGGTCCATTTCCAGTCCCCGTTGAGAGATGCGATAGCCTAGGAAGTCTACTGACTCACGATGGAACTCACACTTTGATAACTTAACATAGAGCTGGTTTTGCAGCAAGGTAGAAAGGACTTCCCGGACCAGTTTTACATGCTCTTTCTTATCAGTAGAATAGATCAAGATATCATCTATGTAACATAACACCCCTTTAAACAAGTGCTTGTGTAATACTTAATTGATCAAACTCATAAAGACCCCGGGCGCGCCACTTAAGCCGAACGGCATCACTAGGTACTCAAATTGTCCCAGGGGTGTATTAAAAGCAGTCTTGGATTCATCCCCCTCCCTGATGCGCACCCTGAAGTAGGCATCACGCAGATCCAGTTTGGTAAATACCTTCCCTTTAGCTGCTTCCGTCAATAAGTCCTTTATTAAAGGGAGGGGGTAGGCATTAGTAGTGGAGACGGCATTCAGTCCCCTATAGTCTGTGCACAGTCTTAAACCCCCGTCTTTCTTCTTCCGGAATAACACAGGGGCGGCAAAAGGGGACTTGGCTGGTCGGATGAAGCCGCGCGCCAAGTTTTTGTCCAGGAACTTTCGCAGCTCTTCTCGCTCTAAAGGGCTCATGGAATACAGTTTCCCTTTAGGGAGTTTCTCCCCCGGGAGTAGCTCGATGGCACAGTCCGACAATCGATGGGGGGGTAACTCATCCGCCTCGGTCTCGCTGAATACCTCCAACAAGTCTCTATACTCCTTGGGCACCAGGGTGGGGGTAAGAGCAAGCGCGGTGGGTGGGGGGGGGGAGGGGTCGGTGGTCCTGGACCCCATTCCAAGTCCCATTTATGCGCGAGGCAGCGGTCATCTACCCAAGAGATCTTCCCTTCACTCCATTTAATGTATGGGTCGTGCGAACTGAGCCAGGGGCTTCCCAACACCATGGGGAACTGGGCATTTGGGGTAATGACGAAAGCTCGCTTCTCCCAATGTTCCCCCGTCCCCAAAATCAGGCACTCGGTTTCCGCTATGCACTCTTCCTTCATCTCCGACCCATCCATCTGAGTAAACTTTAGAGGTTCCGCCAGCGGGGTAACCTTTGGTCCCAACCCCTCCACCACCAAAGGGCTAATTAAGTCCCGAGCACACCCAGAGTCAATTAAAGCGCGGACCCTCATGTGGGTGCCCGATCCTGGGGTCACCACAGTCACTACCATATATAATAGGGGGCCAGGGATGCTCACCGGAGATGGCGCTTCTTGGCGGGGGACCTGCAGTTCTGCGCCGCTCACTGCAGGCCGTTGGAGTTTCCCGACATCTGCGTTTCCATCAGTTCCAGCTCCCCTTGTTCGTTTGTAGCTCCCTCCAGCTGCAACGCCCGGGGTTTGATCGGTGTCTTCCCACGGCTAGGGGTGCTCCCCGCCACCGGTGTCGAGGTCTTCGGCCCCTTCCCTCCTCCTCTTGGGCACGCTGAGGCAAAGTGGCCACTCTCCCCACATTTCATGCACAGCCCTTGCCGAAACCGGGCATCTCGGATGTCTTGCACGCTGAGCCGTGGCTTCGCTCTCGGCGCTGCTTTGCTGGCCGCCGTGGCCGAGGATCCCATCTTGATCAGGGTAAATCTCTCTTCCATGTCGGTTGCGGCCCTCATCCAGGTGGCCAACGTGCCCGGGCGGCCCCCCAGCAACACCGTCTCGTAGATCTCCGGGTTGAGGCCCTCCCAGTACTTCTCCATGAAGAGTTCCTCTGGCCAACCGTGGATCTTAGCCGCGATGCGCCGGAACTTGTCTGTGTAGTCCCTCACCGTGGATCTTCCCTGGAACAACTTCCGCAGTTGATTCCGGGCCTTTTCCTCGCCCAGAGGGTCCTCAAATTGATGACGAAGGGCCCACATGAAGTTGTTCAACGAACGCAGCTCAGGTCCTGGGGCATCGTGCAGGCTCACATACCAATCGCTGGCGGTGTCTTTCAGCTTGGACCCGATGTAGCCAATCCGTTCTCTCTCGGTGGGATAGAGATGGCCCCAGCTGTCCAGGAACCTCTCTATCTCCAACATGAAAAAACGCAGCTTCTCGGGGTCCCCATCGAAAGTAGTCGTCAGAGGATCGGAGGAGGCTGGGCGGATGGCTGGGGCGGCCGGAGCCGGTGCCGGGGCGGGACCTGGCACCGGAGGCGGAACGACCGGCGGGGCTGGCTGCACCGGAGGGGCGGGCACCTGAGGCTGAATCGGGGCCCCTCCAGGCGCTGCTGGCGGTTGCTGAACTCCTATCCCCTGACCGGGGAGGGCTCCTTGCACGACCCTCATAGCGTCGCGAAATTGGTGCTGGAGATCGAGGGCCAATTCTCGTAGTTCTGTAAAAATCAGCTAGCGTTCGCTTGTTCATTGGTGCTGGTGAAAAGCGCTGTCAAGTCGCAGCCAATTTATGGCAACTGCATAGGGTTTTCAGGGCCACGGTGGCTCAGTGGTTAAGACGCTGAACTGCAGACTGGAAGATCGGTAGTTTGGCAGTTTGAGACCCGAGTGCCGTGTGACAGAATGAGCTTCCATCTTTGGTCCCAGCTCCTGCCAACCTAGCAGTTCGAAAGCAAGAAATTGCAAGTAGATAAATAGGTACCACTTCAGTGGGAAGGTAACAGTGTTCTGTGCACCTTGGTGTCTAGTCATGCTGGTCACATGACCATGGAAACATGTTCGGACAGCGCTGGCTCTTTGGTTTGGAAGTGGAGATGACCTAGAGTTGGATTTGACTGGCTTTCGAGCAAGGGAAACTGTTACCTTTTATAGGGTGCTGGAGATCGAGGGCCAATTCTCGTAGTTCTGCGGTGAGTTGGAGCCGTAGCTCTCCCATCATCTGGTCCAGTTGGGGCATCTGTTCCCCTCGGTACGGATCGGGCCCATACGGACCTGTCCTCTCTCCTTCGAAGGGCGGGCGACGCAGCTCTCCTCGGTAGATCGGCTCGCAGTCGTCTCCCAGGTAGCTCGGTCTCCCGCGATCGAGCGGGTCGCCAGGGAACGAAACCCGTGCCCCTTTCCGGTCGTGCACCCACGAATCCACGGTCCCACGACCGAACTGGCTCCAAGCGTACTTGGGGGTCACGCTCTGACGAGGAGGTAGGCGCGGGATGTAGTGAGCCCCCTGAATCGTAGTCACCGGCACGTCTGGGGCCCCTCCGCCGCCTCCACCACCGTTCCCCGGGTCCGTCGGGGTAGCGGGGACATCTTCGGGTGTAGGGATGGGGACCGTGTCGTCGTCTGACATGGTCAGGAACGGCTAAGTCCCAGTCACAGATCTCTGACAATCTGTGAGAGTTCTGCTCAAAGTAGTCAAGGATCAGATCTTGGTTGGTTAACCACAGTTCTTTATTTCCAATCTCTACATTAGTACAGCATCTCGGATTATTGTCAGAGATGAGACAAATTATACAAGCGGGTCTATTATACCATTCCAAGGAGTTTGAATTACCCATAGATAGCCAATCCCCTTAAGGGAAAATTGGCGGGCAAAAAGGTGTCCTGACCGTTTGGTTCTCACAGGAAAAGAGTGAGGTGTTAAGCAGTAAATTTCCTTTCCCAAACCAGACCCCTCAGATGTTACCAGTTCACATAACAATCAATGGCTTCAAGGTTTTTGCATGTGATAAGAGATGAGAGGCATCCTCCCTTGAAGTTCCTGCCGGAGCAGCTGGAATGCGGAGGCAGGGATGTGAGGCCTCCTTGTTCTCGCAAATCATTGGTGTCACCCTCCTGGTCTGGACAAGCATTATTACATTACAGTTACATAGAATCCCAATACATGACAGATACATAGGAAAGCTAAAGGCATACATAGAACTAAGGGGAGGAGGCCTGACTAATATATTGTCTGAATTAGCAGATTCTGACACTTATCTCCTTTCACCCTGCACTAGAGTGTATATTTTTTATTATCTAACAACAAGTGGAAGTGTCTCATATATGACTCCCAGCCCTCTGCTGCTCACTGATCCAGCATAGGAGATGGAACTTGGGAGTTGCCTCCTGTGGTGGACAGCCTGGTAAGCCTGCCCACCCAAGTGTTGCAAACAATTTACTCTCTGGATTGGATCTTGTTTTGAACCCCCTGTTCCTCTGTACCCCCATCCCCTTTCTGTCATGTACAGAAATTTGACGTAATGGATTTAAACTCCTGGGCATCAAGCGTCCCATGAAAATTGATGACGGAATGAATGTTCTTAATTCGAGGGTACTGCTTGATTCCTGTTTTATTTTGCAGCCCTGTGGGATCTACTTATCTTTGAGCAATGCCTGAGCAGATGGAGAATGTTTAAATGATCCAAACACATTGGTGAGACCTGCTCATGTCAGTCTTTACCACAGACTTGAAATTTCTATAATAGACAGTGCCAGTCTCTTAGGAAAGACACACACAATGGGCCTTGCCCACATGGCGGGTTCATTTAAATATTCTCCGTACTGCAAAGGGAGCTGTAGTCCCACACTGTTGGAAGGGCACTTCTATGATCTATCCAAACGTCTTGGTACTGTCATGTGGAAAACTACAGTGGACTGTGCAGTGCACGGTTCTGGGCTGTGACAAGATGAAATCTCTATAATTAAGTGTAAGGACACTTTTATTTTTCTCTCCAGGAGCCAAAATGGGTACTACACCTAAGAGCTACTGCTTCTGCAATGATAAATGGTGGTTAGATTTCCTCACAAATATGGGGCAGGTTAGTAACTGCACGTCTCTCTGCCTCAGCTCTCCTTGTGTCTGTGCCCAAGTGTGAGCTATCATTGGGATATTGATTTCTACACTCTCATAGCTGCTTTCACATTTAGCCAGCACTGAAGCATGCTGTATTGATTTGAGTACAGTTTCTAATGGCACAGAATCAGCAGATGATGGACAGACAGCAGCGTCTCCTTAAATTCCTCAGCTAGTGGCCCTTATGCTACTGGCACAACATCTTCCCCATTGCTTGTGTAAAAATCAGCTAGCGTTCGCTTGTTCATTGGTGCTGGTGAAAAGCGCTGTCAAGTCGCAGCCAATTTATGGCAACTGCATAGGGTTTTCAGGGCCACGGTGGCTCAGTGGTTAAGACGCTGAACTGCAGACCGGAAGATCGGTAGTTTGGCAGTTTGAGACCCGAGTGCCGTGTGACAGAATGAGCTTCCATCTTTGGTCCCAGCTCCTGCCAACCTAGCAGTTCGAAAGCAAGAAATTGCAAGTAGATAAATAGGTACCACTTCAGTGGGAAGGTAACAGTGTTCTGTGCACCTTGGTGTCTAGTCATGCTGGTCACATGACCATGGAAACATGTTCGGACAGCGCTGGCTCTTTGGTTTGGAAGTGGAGATGACCTAGAGTTGGATTTGACTGGCTTTCGAGCAAGGGAAACTGTTACCTTTTATAGGGTTTTCAAGGCAAGAAGTAGAGGTGGTTTTCCATTGCCTGCTCTAGTGTAAACACTTTGTTTGGTGGTCTCCCACCTAAGCACTAATCCGGGCTCACCTGGCTTCTGTCTCTGTGTGTAAATTGCCATCAAGTCATGTCTCGTTTATGGCAGCCCTGTAGGGTTTTCAAGGCAAATGATTAAGCAGAGGTGGTTTGAGATCTGACAAGATTTGGCTAGCCTGGGCCATCCAGGTCAGGGCTGTCTTGTTTGTTGGTTTATCTCTTTTTCTCAGAGATACAGTTCATCTTGATAGTTTAATTTGTTAGAATAGTGTGATTTCTGTTCCTTTGGCCATTGGTTCAGATTCATCTGTTTCCTGGGAACAGGAAGAACTGGGGCAAGCAAGAAGGACGCTGTACTTAAGGGGGGAAAATTAAACATTGTCCTAGTTTTATATCTCTGCTGAGCCATGATAAATACAGTGAGCGGGCTTGGGGAAGCCACCATCAGCTGAACGTTCTTCATAGGTTTTCCATAAGGATGAACTGAGCAGATTTAATCACAAGATTATATTCTGTTTTAACTAATCCAGAGGCACATCTATCCCTTGTACTCAGTTTGGAGGCTTTTTTGTGAATCTGAGGTATGGTGGGAGGCCATAAGACCTAGAACCCATTGGTCATGGCATCACAGCTGTGGAACTTTCTGCCCAGGTACCTTTGGTACCTTTGCTTAGTAGTGATGGAAATATGAAATTTTCTGCCAGAAGATAAGTGGTGGCCACAAGCACATATGGCTTTAAAACAGGATTAGACAAGTTTTAGGGTTGCCAACTCTAGGTTGGGGAATTCCTGGAGATTTGGAGCCTGGGAGGGCAGGGTTTGGAGAGGGAAGGGACCTTACTAGAATCGCTCAGGGGTAAGGTACCACCGTGATGCAATTTTGAACTGCTGAAGTTATATATTTGTAATCCTGTTATGTAAAACTGGTGATGCCCAAATTGTTTCCCACTGTGTGGGGGTAAAGTCTATGCCACAATCCTTGTGCCATGCTTTTTGTATTGAGGAAACTTTGGACCATTTCTTATCATTCAGTTGTTTATATATTATAGCCAGGAAACCCTTGGCAGAAGGGTGTTGCCGCTGTATAAATTTTTCAAATAAAGTTAATGATCTATTTACAGTGAGTGAGAGAAAGAAAGGAACACTTGACATAGTAAAACTAGTGAACAAGTATGGAATCTAACTACTCTAAACTAGATGATTTCCATGTTCTTAGGTGATATCCAGGCTTTCCTTTCCTGTGGTTCTCTAACTGGCCATACTACAGTGAATCATCATGGAAACATATCCTTCAGAGCTACTCCTTCAGTTCAAATGGCTGTCTTGTTTTTTCATTGGTGAGAATCTCAGATTTGATCGCATTGAATTTCACTATGTCTGGTGTGCAGCGTGACTGTGGTTTGCTATAAAATGGCACCCCAGATGGTCATGAAGCATTCATGTACCTGTGAAAACCTGCTGAAACAGACTGCATATGTCATGTGCAGGCTGTGAGCTTGGGATGTTTCTCAACAGAGGCTGACCTCAGTGAACAGAAAAGCCAGCCTCTTCCACACATTCCCCATATGTCAGGCTCTTTTTTTGTTTTTGTTTTAAAATAGACTAGTCATGACCAGTGGGGTGTGATATTTGCAACCAGCTGAGTAGGAGTGCATGACAGATTCCCCTGTGAGTTCCAAGGGGATTTTCATATTAGAACAGAGATGGAGCAGGTTTGCCTTTTATCTTTCTATTTCATCTCCATGTTCTCATTATCTTCTTACATACCCATATCTTTTTTATTCTTTTCAGTGTCTGCTTAAACACTCAAATATAAATTCCTGATTTTCACTGACTCTTAAGGTTTTGAAGGCAGGGACACACAACCAAGTTCCCAAAATCCTTCTCTATACACTGTCCAAAGAATCACTCTTCTCTTAAGAGATATCTCCTTTTTCATTGGGCAGGGATTACTTCTCTAGACAAGAAGCAATTTCCCTTTCCAGCTTGATTTGGGATCCTTGTTGATCCACCCACTCCTTCTGCCACTTTTCCGGTCCACGGTCAGTGCTAAACTCTCTTCTTAAACTGTCAGTTCCCAACTGCCCTTTCTGAACTGATGCTTTCCACAGAATTCTGTTTGAACAACCTGTCACTCAAAGGTTCTCAGACACTGTGAGGCATTAATCCTTGACAGTCCATCACAGATTTGTGGGAGCTAATGTCGGGTAGTGGTCACAGTATAAGACTAGTATCTAGGGACACAGATTCATCTCCCCACTCTGCCGTGGAAGCTCTCTAGGTGACCTTGCGCCATTCACTCTCTTAAAGCCTATTTTACCTCTCAGGGTTGTCATGAAGATAAAATGGAGGAGGGGAAAATGATGGTGTTTGTTGTGAGAAAAGTGAAACATAAATATCTAAAATAATAAAATGAAGAAGAAGAAGAGATTGGATTTATACCCCGCCCTTCACTTGTAGTCTCAGAGCAGCTTACAAACTTCTTTCCCTTCCCCTCCCCACAACAGACACCCTGTGAGGTAGGCGGGGCTAAGAGAGCTCTGAGACAACTGTCCTTGAGAGAACAGCTGTGCCAGAGCTATGGCTTGCCCAAGGTCATCCAGCAGCTGTAAGTGGAGGAATGGGGAATCAAACCTGGTTCTTCCAGATTAGAGTCCACACACTTAACTACTACACCAAACTGTGCTGCACAAAGAATCTCTGGACATTGTCAAAGAATGCTGGGTGTCTGGTAGGATGTAGAATGCAACAACCAGCCAAGTTGAACTTATCTGTTGCTTCATGAGAGCCAAGAGCGCCATTAGAATATGTCCCATCATCCTGAGGTGATTCATTAAGCAGAATGTTTACTAATGGTAGATAAGCTGTTTTCCAGGCTGTTATCCACTATTACTCATCTTCTCACTAAGAAACCCTTTCAAGGACCATGTTCTGAACTACATGATGAAAAATAAAGTTTAGCAATAAACAATGGACTATCTTTTTCCTTGTTATGCCCCTGTAATTACTGCTTATCTGATAGGATGAATAACTTGTACATGGAATATATTGATAGGATCCCTCCATTTTGCTGCACACCACTATCTGTCTGAACTGTTTGCAAATATGATTTCTTTCCCCGAGGGGGGACTTGTAAGTATATAAAGCTGCCACTGTATCTTTCTCCCTTTTAGTGACTGATAAGTATTTATCTCCAGCTAATGTGAAGTGCTTCCTTTGCCTTCCATTAAGAATGTGTGCTGAGAATACACTGTCAGTAAACATACAGTGGCCCACAAACATGAGCTTGTGTTCCTTGTGAAGAGAGCACTAACAACCTTTTCTATTTTGAGCACCCGGTGAAGGATGCCTGTTCTTTACAGTCTTCCTTACTTCACAGTGGTGACCGAGAGTTAAAAAAAGGAACTTCTTGTGCAACAGATTGCTCTTTGAGATAACTTTAAGGGAGGGAGGAGATGACTATCACTTGGGACTGGGATGGGTAGGCGGCTACTGAATATTGGCCTTTTCTGGGGCCAGTCATCTCACAAGGAGCCTGTGGGGCCTAGGGCTGCCAGCTCTGGGTTGAAAAATACCTGGAGTCTTTGGGGGTGGATCTAGGAGAGGGTGGGGCTAGGGGAGGGGAGGGGCCTCTCAGCATGGTACAATGCCATAGAGTCTACCCTTCAAAGCAGCCATTTTCTCCAGGGGAACTGATCTCTGTCAGCTGGAGATCAGTTATAAAAGCGAGAAATCTCCAGGCCCCACCTGGCGGCTGGCAACCCTAGTGGGGCTTGTACAGGAAATCGACAAATAATGCTTGAGGTGACCGTGAATAAAGATTTGTTTATTTTTTTAAAATATTTGAATTTATTTTAAAAGTTAGTTTTTAAAGGTTTTATATCTATTACAAAAGTTAATCTGAAAGAAGAGAAAATGGAAGGGTATCTGTTAAGTACACAGAATAAATTTCTGAGGGAAAATTTTGTTTTTTGAAAGGGGAAGCCTACTAGGGGAATAAAGGCCAATCAACCATTATCAGAGAATCCTGTTGTAACTCACTTGGCTTTTTCTGGAATCGTGACAAACTCAATATCAGTTTATTTGTTAATGCTGACAGTCACTGCATAGCGGAGGAGCAGTTGGTGTTGGAAGGTAAGCACCCTTGATTCATTACTTGGTTCTGAGTGTGCCTCTTGTATGCCAGAGTTTTCAACCAGTTTCTTTACATCGTATGTTTTGCCCATCCCACTTAAAAAGCAAAAGTTTCATTGTGCAGGTTTATTTACCAAACCTCCTCAAATCAGCCAATGCTGGCTGCACTACTAATTTGTGTTCATGTGTTTTACTGCATTACACCCAGTGGTACCTCAAGTATAATTTTAGTACACCATGCCATTGGAGAGACTTATTGTACTAATAAAAACATGCTGAAATTATGGCACGTGTCATATTCTTCTCCCACTAGAGCCTCTTCCTTCAGATTAGGAGAATAAATACCCAGTGCTCATACCTTATTTATAACCTATGTTGCTTCAGGTTCTTAATAATTAATTTTCACTAATGCAAACACCTTTCAAATTTATTTTGTAGACATGACGTATCCATTGCCTCTCCTGTCACACTTTGGAGGTATGTGTGGTGCTTACTAAAAAGAAAAACAAATGTTAATATAGGACATGACCTGGTTATGAGCATGAGTGTGATGCACTAGTTAGGGTGCTGGACTAGGCCTTGGTGAGGCCCAAATTTACATCCCCATTCCGCCATGTAATTCCCTGGGTGACTTTGAAGTAGTTGCTATTTGTTAGCCTAATCGATCCAATGAGGCTTTAGGGGCCCCCGATCCACTGGCCTGGATCCGGCCGGCAGGAGAAACCCCACCCCCAAAGTGCCTGGATTGAGCCAACGTGCCCAGCACGATGATGTCACCCAAAATGGTTAGACTGAAATTAAATTTCTACATCTCACAAAGTGCCTTTTAATTTATATTTATTTATTTAGATGTGTTTATACCGCTTTCCTAGCAATGAAAATGGCTTAGCTTAGGACTAGTAAAATGCATACCAATACAGTTAAAAACACTTTAAACCCCCATCCCCAACATTTTAAATGCTTCCAAAAATATAAAAGATAAGTATTCTTCCTCACTTCTTTATGAAGGAGCTTCCATAACATGGGTTGCCAACCTCTGTGTGTCACCTGGGAATCTCTCAGAGTTACAAGTAATCTCCAAATGACAGAAATCAGTTCCCCTAGAGAAAATGGCTGCTTTGGAATATCAAGCATTATGTTTTTGACCAGGGTTGGCCTGTTTGTGGTTTGTGAAGCAGTGTTCACAAACTGAAGAAATGTCCCCTGCTTTCTGCTCTTCATGAAAACAGCTCAGTAGTGAGGAGCTTCCTGCCACTTAGCTGTTTGGTTTAAATGACTCCCAGCCATTTAAACCTCTGCTTTCTGTTCCCCATGAAAAGCCACAAGGAGCAGAAAGCAGGGAGGCATTTAAACCACTGCTTTCTGCTCCCCATGAAAACCCACGAGGAGTAAAAAGCAGGGGTTTAAACTTTGAATGGCTCATGAACTGATATGAACCAGGTCAGTTCATGAACCAGTTTCTCAGTTCATATTCGTTTGTTATTCAGGTTGTGGTTTAGCCATGAACCGCGGATTGAACTGCAAAAATGCAGTTTGTGCCCATCCCTACTTTTGACTTCGTCAGCCCAATATTGAGATCTTGGAGATTTTTGATGTGGAGATTACTGATGTGGTCATGCATTTGGGAAGATAACATCTTGATAAAAGATCCAGAGGAGTTAGCTGTGTTAGTCTGTTGGTGCAAAATAGTAAAAAGCTCAGTAGCACCTTTAAGACTAACAAACTTTATTGTAGCATAAGCTTTCGAGAAACACATCTGACGAAGAGAGCTGTGTTTCTCGAAAGCTTATGCTACAGTAAAGTTTGTTGGTCTTAAAGGTGCTACTGAGCTTTTTACTATCTTGATAAAACATTACCTAAACCTCCCCCCCAAACCTCTGGGAATCGGATACAACCAAAAGAAGGCTCCACAGTAAACATGAGCTCAGCTGGCAGATCTTACTCTGTTTTCCAATGAGCCTCTCCTCCTATCACAGTTGGAATGTTTTCATTGGCACTAAAATACAGAGTAGACAGAAAGACTCAACTGGCAAGGAAAACAAAAGGATCTGACATCCTTTCTTGGACCGAGATCTCAGCTGAGGCACACGGGTGGCAGGTGAGGGGTTGCCAACTGTTGATCGTCAAAATTCAGAATAAAATGTCAAAAACAAATCCAGATGCACGGTTGATTCTACTGAGAAAAAACACACAAAATAGGATTTTAAAAGCAGCGAATTGTTCGACCTAATCAGAAAAAAAATAAATTCGTACTTTATATTATAAAGAGATGTACAGTGTGCATGTGTGTTTGGCCATGCTTGATTTCAGGACTGTCAAGAATCACCAAGGGCCCCCAGACAGATTTCCTTTGAGCCTCACCTCATGCCACCTTTGAGGTCCCTTCACACTTAAAAGAATGCACACACACAAAACTACTTCATTAGAGCAGGCAGGCTGTTACTATCCTCCATTGGAACTTTGGCTGCCTCTTCAATGACTTTGGCTCTGGGAATTGTGTATCCCTAATTGTCTCCCGTCAGCATCCATAATCAGTCCTATTCACATGCCATGAACATTATATGCCCGTCCTTCCCACTAATCACAACTGTATGTATCTTTGTGCCCCTCTATGTATTGTTGCATGTGCATATGTTGGCTGCTTAGAAGTGAGGACAGATGTGGTCATGGACAGGACAGAGCCCAAGCTGAGATGCATCCTCTTCTATATTTCTAGTTCATGTTTTGCATGGCTGAGTTCTGACCTTAAAACCATTTCTGAGGTTAATATGTGACTTGTCCTCAGGGATGAAGGTAAACTGGTCCAGCATACAAGTAAGAAAGTAGAAAAAGGAGCAGCTTTGAGGAGATTTGATGTCCAGGACTGGGTGTTTCCCCTCCTTCTGACTGGCAGCTTTGGTGGAGGGGGAAGATCATTTAAAAATGTTGCTCTATCAACATGTTAGATAGAGCAAAATGTCGCTCTATACTGCAGCATCCAAGGAAGAAGAAGAAGAATAGAGTTGGAAGGGACCTCCAGGGTCATCTAGAAAAAAAAGAAGAGATTGGAATTATACCCCGCCCTTCACTACCCAAGGGAGTCTCAGAGCAGCTAACAAACTCCTTTCCCTTCTCTTCCCCACAACACACACCCTGTGAGGTAGGTGGGGCTGAGAGAAGCTGCTCTTTTTCAAGAACAACTGTGCCAGAGCCACAGCTTGCCCAAGGTCATCCAGCAGGTGCAAGTGGAGGAGTGGGGTCCTACCCCCTGCACAGTGCAGGAAATTCACAAATACCTTCACACCCGCAGCAGACACCCTGTGAGGTAGGCAGGGCTGAAAGAGCTCTCCCAAGAACTGCCCTTGAGAGAACAGCTCTGAAAGAACTTGTAACTGACCCAAGGTCACACCAGCAGCTGCATGTGGAGCAGTGGGGAATCAAACCTAGTTCTCCCAGATTAGAGTCCACACTCTTAACCACTACACCAAACTGGCTCCCTGTGAACTGGGTGGGAGGAGGCCTGCATGCCAGATACAGTCATTGTTGCTATGTCTGGGAAGACATGGGACCCATCACAAAAGTCAACACTCATGCAAGATGGAGGCTAAGTGTGAGTAGGTAGCATGTACAGCTTCCCACAGTTGCTTTAAAATGGGCTGGGAGATGGCTGAGGAAAATGCCACTGGCCATCCTCTTCAGGCAGTGCAGGATGGGGGGTCAGTGGAAGGAGGAGGAGGAGGCTGCCCACAGACCTTCTCTGCTCCTGCTTTGAGGCCCCAGGGACAAGCACCAAAATGAGACACACCTCTGAGGATGTGGCGAGTGAGGGGGCTGCTTGTCCAGCACCAGTTTAAGCTCTGTAGCTACACATCACTTTTGCCTGGGGACAAGCTCCTCCTACATTTCCCCTCGTCTAATCCATCACATGTGGTAAGCACCTCTGGCTTTCTCAAGGCCTTTATTTTCAGATGATACTCCCCCTTAACCTTCAAGCTGGTGTTTAAACTTTTCCAAACCTAGTAAGGAGTTTATGTCTTAGGCAAAATTTATGAGCGAAATGCACCCGTTCTCTTTCCTCCTGTGTTTTGTGTGGCTGTTTTGTACTGTGGCTGACCAAGTTACCTTTGCCTGGTATCAGGGGGAATTGTTTTATAGTTCCTTTGATGTATATGTTTCCTGGTCTTCACCCTACAATGCAAACAATTGTGATAAGAGTCCAATACATATTTTACTCCTTTAAGTAGCTGACCTTTAGCAACCATTTTCAGTTTTATGCTCATGCTTTTTAAAAGCAGTGTATATGACACATTACAGCATAGTCACTTCTGTGCCCTGAACCATTTCAATTGGTACTACTCAAATAATCTGGCATCATTCCATAAACACCCAGATGAATTCCCAGCGACTTTGTTTTCATGGTCTAGTGGTGCCCCTCTACCAGCTTTCTCCCTCCCCTTTCATTAGAGGGATCATGGGGTGCTTTTCCTGCCCTGATAAAGCACGTTATTTTAATCTTCCCAGCCTGGCAGCTGTTAAATGAAACCTAGCGCGCATGTGAGATGGGAAAGAGAGCGAGAGAAAGATGTCACCCCTATTGTTCTGTAAAGGTGTAGATAGCACATTTCCTGGGGAAATTGAGGACATGAACTTTTGCCAAAGCGAATATTTCCAGAATTGCAAAGAGAATAGAGATAAAGTAGAGGAAGCAGAGAAAAAGATTGAAGGTCAGACCCATCAAGCTTTCAGAGCATGTTGAGGGAAGAGAGATTAGCTACAGCAATATTGAACTTTTCTAGAGACGCAAGATTTAGAAGCTTTAATTGAAACATCAGCCTTTGCCTCGACACTTGGAGCGTTGAAATCCTTCTTGTTGAAAAGTGTGACAACAATGAGAGAAATTATACAGGCAGCAGCAGCTACAGTTGAGAAGCTGCCACTTTCCCCTCTCCTGTCTGTGTTTTATCTACAACTTCCATTGCAAAGGGCTAACACTGTTATTGTCAGCCAATATTGCCCTCATCCCTGCCCTCTGCAACATGCCCTAGAACCCCAGCTAGAACCTCTTGTGGCGCTAGTTTTTATACAATAATCCCACTAATTTGGGATTCAGGTTTTAATGCTCTGTAAGAAGTGAGATCAAAGACAAGGTGCACCCTAGAGTTGGCATGCCTCCCACTATGGGGGCGAGTGACTAGGGTTGCCATCTCTGGGCTGGGAAATTCCTGGATATCTCAGAGGTGGAACCTGGAGAGGGAGGGCTTTGTGGAGGTGAGGGACATCAGTGGGGTATAATGCCATAGAGTCCACCTTCCAAGCAGCCATGTCCCCAAGGTAACTGATCTCTGTAACCTGGAGACTAGTTGTTGTTCCAGGAGATCTCCAGCCACCACCTGGAGACTGTGATGAATTTGCTGCTTGGAGTTCAGTCCCCCCCCCAAACTTCTTAAAGGGTCCCTTTAAATACTTTGAGCAAGAAGTGGGGGGGGGGCTGAACACCACTTGGAGTTCAGGTGGGGGGCAGGGGAGCGCCAGGTCCTAACATGACGGCATCACTTTTGTATGACATCATCGTGTTGGGGATGTCCCTGCCCCCTCCAGAAACGCCCCCAAAGTCCCCCGCCAGGGACTGAGAAGCACTTGGCAACCCTGTTAGAGGCCAAGCTGCTGCAGCCACAGTCTGCATGTGAGTGCTACAGCAACAGAACTAGAGACGGTTGTAACTGAAAAGGTTTAGGCCGGAGCTGGATTAATGCACAAACTAAGTATGTACAGTTTAGGGCCTCAGTTTATGAAGGGCCTGTAAATTAAAAAAAAATGTAATTTAGAGCCTAAGCATATCTAAATCCAACCCTGGTCTAAAATGCAGGGATTTATGTCTAAACTAATTACTTTTACTTTGAGAATCATGGTTGCCCTGTATCCAGTTTGTTAGCAATAGCATCTCCAGCAGAATTTGATTTCCAGCACCTGAAAGTTGACTGAGCCATGTTGGAGCATGAATAGAGTTCCCAACCTCAAGGTGAAGTCTGGAGTTCTCCCAAAATTACAACTAAAGAGATCGGTTCCCCCGGAGGAAATGGCATCCCATCCCATCCGAGCTCCCTCCCCAAATTCTGCCCTCCCCTGGCATTTCCCTTACCCCAAGTCTCCAGGAATTCTCAAAGCCAGATTTAGCAGTCCTGAGCACAAAAATCACCACTTAAACACCCAAATGTAATCCAAGCTGGCAACTGATGGTCATCAGGTATGGAAAATATGCTCTCATTCTGGCTGTGTGAATTGACTTGGTCAGGGACGCAGGTTATTCTTCATACTATATGGAAGGGGAAAGCAGCCAGGTTTGTTGGTTCAGAGAAAAAGTCATTCCACTGCCACAAAAGTCAAAGTTTTAAGCTGATAAATATAAAGAGGATAAAGAGTTAAATGTTTCACTGCTGAAAGTTTCAGAAGCGCAACTATAGAAGGCAAAACAGCAGATAGAATGGCAAAATACTTGCTTTTGATAAGCTGTTTAAAAATGCTTGAAGCTGTTAAGTATATGGTGGTGCATAAAGCATGAAATGTCTAAACTTCATAATGTGGTTTTAGAGAGAGGAAAAAATCTGCCCAGAAGGTTGAAAGAAAAGTGTGATCTGTAAAATGTCAAAGAAAAGCACTCAAGTGATGATGAATAATGCCCCTTCCAGTACTTATCATCAGCCTTTTTTGCACTTTTTTAAATAAAATGAACAGAAGTAAACTTACCCCTGGATGGAGAAGTCATGTAACAGATCTGGGCTTCGTGTGAGGAAATTCAGACAACTTTTGTAATCCATTTTGGTAGCCAATTGCGAACACATTTTTTGTGTCATTTCAGACACAATTGTTTTAGCAACTGGCTACTCATGGATTTTATTTACCTTTTCATAAAGGTAACACCAGTTTGGTGTAGTGATTAAGCACGTGGACTCTAATCTGGGAGAAATGGGTTTGATTCCCCACGCTTCCACTTGCAGCTGCTGGATGATCTTGGGCAAGCCATAGTTCTGTCAGAGCTGTTCTCTCAAGGACAGTTCTGGAAAGAGCTCTCTCAGCCCTGCCTACCTCACAGGGTGTCTGTTGTGGGGAGGGGAAGGGAAAGGGAAAGGAGTTTGTAAGTTGCTCTGAGACTCCTTTAGGTAGTGAAGGGTGGGGTATAAATCCAATCTCTTCTTCATACAAAGCCACTTACATCTAGTTAGCAAAGTGTGGCTAAGCCATTCTTAAGGTAAACTGCTTTCTTCTGTTTTCCCCCCTCTTCTTCTTGCTTCTGAATCACTTTAGTGTGTTATTTAAAATGTGTGTTATTTAAAATGTGTGTTATTTAAAAGTGCTGCACTCCCCCCCCCCCAAAATCTTCCTCATACTTCCTTGTGGGGGAAAAAAGCACAGCACTGTTTGAAATGGCTAGATCACTTCAGAGACGGCTCATTAATGGAATGAAATTCACTGTATGAAACCTCCATCCCTATATCATTTTACTTGGAACCGGGCCAACAATTGATAACATCCTGTTTAGAATGGGAATGTGAAAGGAGCCATGGTGTTGGTGTCTTTAACTTGCATTGGGTTAAGGAGGATGTTACACAAACTGGGCAATTTTTGTAAGGACGAGGTGTTTGGAAAGAGTCTTTGATTTCGCTTAATGGTTGAGACTCCTTCACCAGTATACTCAAAGAAGATGCTAATTTGTTTTTAACAAACCTTTACATGTTTTTAACTCTATAGCCTTGTTTGCTGGTCTTTGTCCTGTCAGCTCAATGGTCTTTGGCCACAAATAATAAACTTTAGACAGACTGACTGACTTGCTGCATGATCTCAGGGAAGTCACTTAATCTTCCAAATATGCCTGTCCTGTTTCACCTACTTTGCATTAGTCCTAGAAATAACTGGAGTGAAGCCTGCTGCTTTCTTGAAACCATATTCTCCAGAGTAGGATTTCAGTTATAATAAAAGGTGGGGAAAGCTTTTCATGATACAGGAATGCTAATAGGAAAAAGAAATACATGCACATGAAATGTGAAATCCTTGGGGGAGAGAAGAGACCTCGACGGTATTTTTTTAATGCAAAAATTAAGCCTATCTGACTTACTCTTGACCATATAGTTATTCTAAGTGCACGTTTATAGCTGCAGGTGCCAGAGTTTTTATGTGATATTTTATATTAGGCACAGATTGATAGCCAAGAAAATCCTGACTACTTCACAAATCTTAAAATTAATGCTAGAATATCTTTAAATATGCTTGCCTGCCTTGTATCTGAAAGTAAAAGATGGCAAAGAAAATGAAGATTTAATGGACTGATTTTGTTTTTGTTTTTGTTTTTAAAAGGAGGACAGACAGGAGTGGAAAATGAACCTGAATATCTTAATAGTTCTTACATTTTTAATTACATGTCTGTTTGTTTCACTGCAGAACCCAGTTTGTGCATCTCCAAAGTCACAGAGCGAGGGAGTGAAGCAAACATTAAACATTTTTAGTTCCATTAAAACCTTTGTTGTGCTTTTCTCCTCTCTTTCAAGGTTTTTTAAACATGATAATGAGCAACTGCATCAAGTTAGATATTGGGAGATGGCTTGGGTTGATCAAATGATGCAGAAAAAGCTGGCCACTAAGTCTGCTTGGCTTTGAGAAATGATTAATGGTACTCATTGGGAGCTAACCACTTGGTCACACAAATGGATTGCTTGCACATCCAGCTCTGCAGCTGAAGCTGAAAGCTTTCTGCAGCTTCTTATGAGAATTTCCTCTGAGATTCAGTTCTAAAATAGTTCCCTGTTACGGTGGTGCCCATTAAAGACTTCTGGAAATCCCCAAATGAAACTGTTCTGCATCATGGTAATGTTTTCAACTCGGAAGATAACTGTCCAGTAATGCACTTCAAATATCTAAACAATCCCAACTAAGTGTTCTTGTATATAAAAAACAAAATCTGTGCTGTTCAAAATTGAAATCAGGTGCTGTTTTCAATTTTAAGAAAAATCATGTCCACAATAAAACTGATGGCAGTAGTAAAAATTAAAAGAAGGCAACAGTAGTCTGGCAGTGGTTGTTGAAAATACAGTTGTTTTTGCCTGCTTGAAATATGATGGGACCAAATGAACCTTTCTCAGGAGCGCTTTTCTTTTTAGCCTTATGTGTGGGGTCTGTGTGTCATAAAATATTTCTCTTAGTATTACTACTACTATTAGCATTAAACTAAACATACCCTGTTTGAGGCCTCGTGTGCCTGACTGTAAGTAACAGTATTACCCCTGTTTCAGGAAACTTCATTTCATTTCCCCGTTTAGTGCCAGCTTTTGAAGTGATAAAAAACAGAAAGTTTTATTTCTCTGGCAAGCTATCCCCCAGCCCTCTCGATTACATCCAGAAAGTGTTTGCGCTGACAGTCCCACAGCTATGACTGCTAAACAAATACTATTCACCATCTTTTACAACATTTAATTAAGGTTTTTATGACCACGTTGGTGTGAAAATGCATCACCAGCTTTCAAGTGAAGTGATCTATGGAACCACCCTCCCATCTCCCCATCTGGAACGAAAGGTCGAGTATCAGAGGGACAACAGTGGGCCATAAAAACAAGCATCTTCCCCAAGAACCTCTACTAATTACTCTATTACATGAATTTAAAATGCATTGTCTGCAATGAATTCATGCGCACCTTAAAAAGATAAATCATCTTTCTCGTTATTTGCAAAGCTGTGAATAACTGTGGGAGAGAAAAATAAATGCATGGAAGGAAACTTCTTGACATTCTTGTCAATATGCATGTTGGGAACTGACAGCATGAAAAATTGCAGCAACAACTTAAGAAATGAAAATCCTCAGGGCTTGGAGAAAACACACACGAAGACAGCAGCATCTGCATACCAGGACTGTGATATATGGATTCCTTTAGCCATTATGAGAAGATCAGTGCCTGTCACACATGTTTTCCCTTCAACCATCACGAGAGTGTAATTAGCACATAATGAAATGTGTTAGAATAAATTGGGGGGCAGTAGGAGGGAAGTCAGCATCTCTCAAAGTTCTTCTCTGCAAGTAAATGAGTGCTTACGTGAGCAGGAGCGGTGAGATTTTAAGAGAAATCTGTGGTCAATTTGAGGAGAAAATCTGCATAATGCTGTAAAGTGCAGTATAATAATTTAATGAGGTTATTACCAGCCTGCTCCTTTCTTGCTTCAACCACTATATGCAGAATCATGGAGGAGAATTTACCATCCTGTATGTTAATTGGGACGCAAAACTGAATAAGGATGAAGCCATTTACTAAAGATGTGCATAAATGTTATGCCCAGTTTACAAAATGAACTTTAATTAAATGTAGTTGCTTTGGGTAAATTTTTAATTTAAATCAGATACAAAAGATATTTGGAGCTTCTTTTTTTTTACGTTTTGCATCGGTCTCTTTGGGGAGTTGTGCAAAACATGGAGGGGAGAGGCCAGCTCTGCCTTAACATTCACTGACACCTTTGTGTAAAGGGCAGGGCCTTTATTAAAAAAAGACAGTCTTGCAGGATTATTCCATATTTAATTGTATATTAAGTTATCATGCATTTGTTGCTGACAGCCTATATTCTTCATACACGAATGCCATTTTTTACTCAGTGTGAGATTTTCTATGAAGCAGAGAAACTGCAGAATGGAATTTCAGATGCAAAATTCTCAGCCAACTTTCAGTATCTTACTGACTGAATAAATCATTTTGAAGAAGCCAATCAATGCCCATCTTTCCAGTTCTCTTCCAGTTTCATGCTAGGGTTTTCAGACTCCTGCAACAGGAGGCAGGAGTTCATGCACTGCAGACTGCCATAGAAGTTTACTGGGTGAGTCTTTGGCCGGTCATTCTCTTGGCCTCACCTAACTTCCAGGATGGTGGTTGAGAAGATAAAAGCAAGGAAGGGGGAAAGTTGTTATAAAAGCCATTTTGGATCCCCATTGGGAAGGACAGAAATATTTAAGTAATTGTATGTATGTATGTATGTATGTATGTATTTATTTATTTATTTTTTCAATTTATACCCCGCTCTCCCCGCGAATGGGCTCAGGGCGGCTTACATGGGCACAAAGGCCGACCAAAAAAGTATCAGAGGCCCAAATAAGGCTAGAGGGAGGGAGCAATATTTTTTCTTTACCCCACCTGTCTGGCCAACCACTGGTGCAGCTGCAATCAATGCATGCAACAGAGTAAATACATTTGTGCAGATGGGAGAGGAGGAGAAGGAGACAGGAAGGAAATTTCTTCTCCTTCCTTGAATTCTCCAGAACCAACTGCCCAGTTCCATGCATGTGTGAACAGGGACATGACCTTATATGAAATGTGGAACTAAACAGATCTGTCATGGGACCAAATAGGCTGTGTGGAGCTGGAAAAGACCGTATTATCCCACCCAACCTGAAGAAGTCATCACCCCTGTTAATGATAGCTTTGCTCCCATCTTTCTTCACCCCCTCACAGAGTCTCTGTGATGAATTTTCTACCTACCCTTCATCCCCAAACAGGCCTGATGTCTTTCAGTGACCCAGGCCCCTGGGATATGGTCCCCCTAGAGCAATCTCTTGGTAGCCCAGTGGTGGGGAGAGGGAGGTCCCATATGAGGGAAAGCTAATCGTAATTAAATCCCTTTGAAAGTAATGGGTGAGTAATTTTGGTTACCTTGTTTCACTGATTTCAAAGAAATCTAAGTGTGACTAACTTCCTCTGGACTGAGATCACTACAATTTGCTCAAAGTCTCCCACTGACTTGATAAATGAGGTGGGATTTAAACTGGAGTTCATAGCACACTCTTAAAAGGCTGAGTTTCTAGAAAATTCAGCGCAAATCTACATTTCCTATAGCAAAGTTAGTTTTATTTTCCTTTCCCTTTTTATTCCCTTCTTAGGTTTCTTTCTTTCTTTTAAAATGAATAAAATATGCTTATTTTTAAGCTCTAGCCTTCACGCCAAAATATAGTTTTCCTTCTTGAAAAGCCACAGAGGGAGAAAGAGAAAGGGGAAGAGAATTTTTATCTTCAGAGAACTGAGGGGGGGGGGTGGAGTAAGTGTGGAATTATTACTTTCTAGTTATATATCAATGGACAACATAGACAGATAAAGTCGACTTCTTAGTCTAGCAAATAGATATTGGTGTTGAGCTCCTTACAGGAAAAGTTTTATGTGCTTTGACACTATTCATAAAGTCTTGCTGAGCTGTCCTTATTCTATTTCACTTAGTATTACTGTATGATGCTTTTTCAGAGAAATCCATTTCTCCAAACTGATGGGTTTTGATGTCGGTGTGTAATGGTGGTGCTACCCCTCTATCATTTTTATTAGCTTATTTTACTGGCTGAGAAGAGGTTTTTTCCATTTAATGCAACAGAAGAATCTGCCTGCCCCCGTTTCATTGTGGTTTTAACTATTGAAAAATGATGGGTGGATTCCACTTCCCATTAAAATGGGTAGTAAAATGAGCCCCAGAGAGTTTTGCACTCCTCTGATCAACATCTCCTGGTGGTCCCTGGCCTGAGGGACGTCCACTTAGCCTCAACCAGGGCAAGAGCTTTTTTGGCCTTTGCCCCGGCCTGGTGGAACATGCTCCCACAGTTCTGTAAAACAGAGCTGTTCCTCCAGGCCTTCAATTGAGGTGGCGGGCATTCAGTCAATTCTGGCTGCCCTGTTCTGTCCACAGCACTGTTTTTGACTTTTCCCCCAGTGCCCTACTGTTTCTGGACACCATCTGGACAATGGAGTTTCTAAGGGTAATTATGTTATAATGAATGGGTTTGGTTGATCTGCTATTGCTATTTACTATTTTATTGCTTTTATTGTTTGCTGATTTTATGTTGTGAGTTGCCCTGAGCCCATTTTTTGGGGTGGGGCAGGGTATAAATTAAATTAAATTAAATACATAAAAAAATGCATTGTGTGCAATGGATCAAGATTGTTTTGGATGCATTTGAGAGCTGTTCTATGAAGAAAGTTTGTGGGTGCACTTATTTTGCAAAACCCAGACCACAAGGGGCCCATGCACAGCCTGCCTTGATACACGGCAGCCTGTGGCCTAAGAGATAAAATGATCCAGAAATGCCTCTTGACATGATCAGTTAGCTTCTTTATGAAAGCCACGAGCCGTAAAATACCTGTGTGGGCTACCACCTAGACTCATAGATGTTTCAAGCTGAGCTCGGACTCTGATTGCTTACTCCCCCCTCTCCTTCATCAGCACGTACCTGCTGTATGGTGTATGGTGACTCAACAACTCTTCCTCCCTCAAAAGTTGCTAGCAGTACCTAAGTATGTACAGTGTAGAAATGGTGTGTGTTTGTGTGCATATGTGGAGATATGCAGGCAGAACATCATTTGCAGTCAAAAGTTATGCTTGTATAATCCCATGTACAAGTAGGGGGGAGCACGGAGAACCACATTTCTGGGTAGTAAGTACAAAATGCTCCAAAAAGTGCTACTGTAAAAAACATGATTGTGTGTTCAGGGGTGGGGGAGGAATGAAGAATAAGTGTTGTAGGATGAAGACCAGTAGAAGTCAGTAATGAACCTCATGAACACAATGGAGGGCTCGGTACATGGGAAAGTGCTAAGCATTCTATTTCACCACTGATTGTTGCATTGCTGGCCATAATTTGAGTACTGCCTTACTTCTAGCATCTCTCTTGGTGGGATTTGAACCCCTAATTACTGTTTCTCACATGTGTACTTTTGGCCCATGAGCCATAAAGCTATGGGGGGATGGGGGTGACAAGAATTTTTTTTCCTGGTGGGTAGCTTTGTTAGTCTGAAGTAGCTGAACAACATTTGAGTCCAGTAGCACTTTGGAGACAGTTTCCCAGGGTATAATTTGATTAACTTTGTCAGACACGAAGAATGATTTTGATGAATGTTCTGTTGTGTTTGTGTTTTCTCTTCTTGCTGTCTTGATGTGTGTGTCCCCCTGCCTTGAAAAGTTACTTCTTGAGTTTCTTTCTTCTCCTGGGATCTTCACCTTTGTGTCTTTTAAGTATTGAGCAGGAGGCGATGAATTCAAACAAACAGGCTTTTATTCAGTGACATTGTTCAGCTCAAAAGACAGCTCTATGAGAGCAGCACTTTCATTTATACTGTTCCAACACATAACTTTCAACAATGTAACTATATACAGGCAGTACTATTGGACCCAAGCAGGGCTCAGCGATTGGGTATCTAGATTGGCTTCAGGACCAATGGGAGTCTTTATTAATCAGCCAACAGGAATTGGAACTTTAGGATACCAGAGCCCTTTTCAAGCTATTACTGCTTCATATTCTAAACAAACACAACAGTGTTAAAGAGGTTCTGAGTGTTCTGTGAGGGTTTCCTTGGCTGAGTGAGCTTTGGAAGTGTCTAGGCTGTTCTGTCCATGGCTCCTTCCCTGTGATTGCAGGAGGAAATTCAAACCATCATCTTCAGAGCTTCCAGAACTGTAGTTGTTATGGGACTCCTACTGGGGATGCCAGAGTTCTTCTTACTATGCAAGGGCGCTGTGTTTTCTGTGCTTTTAAAAATCTTGTTATGTTCTGTGGGTGGGTGGGACACAGTGATATTAGGAAGATTGCTGGCATTGCTTTGTGTTGATTGGCTGGTTCTGTATGTAGCTGACATAGGGGCATTTTCAGCATGCTGCTCCAAGACTGGTGGCTGTGGGTAGTGTTACTGTGGTCCCACCTTTTTGGAATTGAGTCTTTTTTTTGCTATTTGTCTTTACCAGGAAAACATAGGCTACTGACTTGTTACACCAGTGCTGCTCCCGTGTCTGAAACATGTTGATGTCTAGGGCTTGCAATTGGACAGCTTAGCCTGTATCATTTTCACAGAGTAAAACTCAAGTACTTGACAGCCTGATTGGTACTAGTTGTTACTGGAAAAGCATTAACACAGGAATTGGATTGGATTGGACTGGCTAGGAGCAATGGGCATACTTACTTAAGGAAGATTGGAGAGAATGGGTGACTGTGACACCCTATAACTTCTGTTATAAAGAAAATCAGAACTGTAGGAACCTGTGTGCTCAAAATACAGCCCTACTATTTACCTCATATGGAAGATACTCTCTTTCTTCAGGTAGAGGAAAGATGTTCAGCAAATTAAATTTGGCCTGAGCTTATCTCCAAATGGAAGTAGAGGAAGAGGAATCAAGAATAGTTCATGCCATCAGCACAGAAAGGGGATTAATATTTGGAGTATGGTCTGCACCTTCATTTTGGCAGAAGCCATGGAAGAGGCACTGGAAGGTCTACCAAGCTGAGCACACAGGTTCCTACAGTTCTGATTTTCTTTATAACAGAAGTTATAGGGTGTCACAGTCACCCATTCTCTCCAATCTTCCTTAAGTAAGTATGCCCATTTCTCCTAGCCAGTCCAATCCAATCCAATTCCTGTGTTAATGCTTTCCCAGATGGCATCTGTGTTATGGGATCTAGTGATGAGGGTCATTTGAAGATTCTGGTACAAGTTTGCAAGAGAGCGGAAGAAGTCAGAATGCAAGTAAGCAGCAATAAATGTGAATTCTTCAAAGAAGCAAAGGCACACTTGTGAGTCTCAAAGAACATTTGGGGAAAAATACAGAAGCAGTTCTGAGAGTGTTTTGTCAGCCAAACAGTCTGTTAATTTATTGGGTTGGCAACTCAAGCATTGGCCTTTCCAGTTAATGAAACAACTTGTCATTTCAGCATGCACTCTAGCACTGGGTTGGAAGTTTTGCAGGTGTCTGATGGTCCAGCCTATCTTCTGTACTTTCTCCCACACTTCCGTCAAGGTATTCGTGGTGATATATGTTATCTATTCTGTCCTTAGTATAGCCTGATGAGCTAGATTGGGTTGGGGGAGTGTCTGGAACAAGGTTACCCAGGGAGTTTCATTGCAGAGTGAAGATCTGCACCCAAAGTGCTCAGATCCTTGTCCAACCACTGCACCTCACTGGCTGTCTTTGAAACTGGAACAAAGCTTTTCCATGTAATGTCTAATGAACAAGAACAACCTACAACTACTGTTCACAGATCTTTAAGCCTTGCAAGATGCAAATATGCCCAGGCAGCCTGAGAAGCTTTGAGTCTGATCTGCTGAGTTATGGAAGTTCATCATTACTGTTTTGACAAGATTTCTGACCCCTCAGGTACTCAGGAGAAAATATACAGTTTTGACAGATCAAGGATCTTCTTTTGTTTGCTCTGCCTTCCTTGTGACCTTGAAGATTACTGAAACTTGGTTAAAGTCCTGGATGCAAGTTGTCACTGTTGATCTTCACATTGGAACTCTTCTCTCAGTGACTATGTCAGGTTTGAGATTCTAAAAAGGGTTCCAAGAACACTATATATACTGGACTGAAACAAGGACTTGATGTTACTGTACCATTATACTGTGTTGTTGAATGTGAATGAATATAGAGACACTTTGGAATATAGGGACATTTTATTATAGAATCACAGAGTTGGAAGGGATCTCCAGGGTCATCTAGTCCAGGCCCCTGCAGTAAATTTACAAATACCTCACTCCCACCTCCAGTAACACCTGCTCTATGCCCAAAAGAGGGCAAAAACAACAACAACACCCTCCAGGATCCCTGGCCAAAGTGGCCTGGAGAACAACTGCTTCCTGACTCCAAAATGGTGATCATCATTTCCCTAGGCGTGCAAGAAAGGGCCACAAGAACTAAGCACTGATGCAACCCCTCCTCCCCTTCCTTCTCGTGGTCTGCCTAAGTTCAGAGAATCAAAATTGCTGTCAGATGGCCATCTAGCCTCTGAAAACCTCCAAAGAAGGGGAGCCCATCACCTCCCAAGGAAGCCTGTTCACCAAGGAACCACTCTGTCAGGAAGTTCTTCCTAATGTTTGGCTGAAAACTCTTTTGATTTAATTTTAACCCATTCATTCTGGCCTGATCTTCTGGGGCAATAGAAAACAACTCCGTACCATTCTCTAGATGACAGCCCTTCAAGTACATCTCTCAGTTGTTTCCTCTCCAGGCTAAACATACCCAGCTCCTTCAACCTTTCCTCATAGGACTTGGTCTCCAGACCCCTCATCACCCTCCTCTGGAGGCATTCCAGCGTGTCTATATCCTTCTTAAATTGTGGTGCCCAAAACTGAACACAATACTCTAGATGAGGTCTAACCAGAGCAGAGTAAAGCAATACCATCACTATGCATGATCTGGACACTAATTATTATTATTAATATTGATTTATTGTAATACCATGTTGGGTTTTTTGTTTTTTTACCAACTGTTCACACTGTGTTCCCCTTCATGTTGCTAACTGTACCATTTGTTCAGATCAGGGCTGTATGGAGAAGACAGAAGAGGAAGACCAGTGGGAGGGGGTAGCTCTTCACCCAATTCCCCTCATTTTGCTAACTGAAACTGTGGGCCAATCTTTTCCCCATTTAAAGTTATAATAGTAGGATTGGGGAGTTCCTCTTTTGTTTAGTGAAGTCATGGGGGAGAGAAAACTTTAATCTGTACTCGCCCCTCATAGAGCCCCAGTCTAAACAGAGACTTCTGCATGCCTGTCATGTATTATTTAAAAATTAATGAAAATCTTGTTATATTTGTGCCATCTGTTTTGACCCTTAGTATGTGCACAGGCTTTCTAAAACCTACCCTATAGAGAGATGTAATTAACAACCAGACTGATCAAGTAAAGAGTCATGAATGCTGTGTACTCACACTGCTACAGGTAGCGCAACCTGTCCTTTCTGAGTATAGAAATGGATTTAAAAAATTGACTTCAGGCACAACTCAAGTCACAAAGGAATTGTTTTCATATGATATGTCTTGGCATTGCCACAGCAGGTATAGGTATATCATCCTTTCCTCACCACACATGCATTATTAGGTACAGAAGAGTGGACTGAGAGGAACTTTGCTGCCAGCTGTAGCATCTGAGTTGAGTTTTGGTTGCTTTTCCTAGCTCCGGTTATTAAGTTTGGGTATTGCTTAAGGGGCAAACTCTGGGGCTCTTGGCCCTTGGCCCCCTGGCTGGCCCAAGAAATAGTTGGGAGTTTGTTTTCTTCAAATTGTTTTTTCTATTGTATTTTGATTTTCCCCCTACAGTTATAAGCTGTTTTGGCTCCCTTCAGGGGAAAAAGCAGAGATTACATACTCTAAGTAGGTCTGACCAGTGAATCCGAGGCTCAAACGAGAGCATGACCACTAATTTTTGGAAAAGAATAGATAAGAATCTGACTTGCCATCCAATTTATCTCTAATATCAACATTTAAAACGTCTGTTGAAATATCTGCCTCAGGATTGGAAAGATTCTACCTAGGGTTATCAAATCCAGGTCTGGAAATTTCTGGAAATTTGGGGTTGGCAGCTGGGGAAGGCAGAGGTCAGGGAGGGAAGGGAGGTCAGCAGGGTTGTGATGCCATACAGTCCACCTACCAAAGCTGCTCTGTCATTCAGAGATCAGTTATAATTCCAGTCCCGCCTGGAGATTGGCAACCTGTTTATGTGAGAAAACTTCCCAGTAGGATGGACCTGTAATTACACTAGCAGAACCATTGACTAATGATAGAGAACAGGGTATCATCCCTAGTTAATTGTTAAATATTAGGTTTGAATGTTCAGTTGGGGTGTTATTAATTAGAGGGAGGTCTGTTGTGTATGTTCTGTGCCAAACCTCTGTAACGTTCCAATTTATCTCTCTGCATGCTAGTTTAGATCAAGCAGCCAAGCAAGGAACACGTCTGCCTAATAAACTATGTTTCCTCCGCATTCTGTTATCACGGGGATGGGGTTGTCATGTATGTAAAATATATGATTAGGCGCATGAGTGATGATCAGTGCAATCCTAAGCAGAGGCGCACTCCTCTTCGGAAGTATGATGGGCTCAGAAGGGTGTAAACTCTGATCAGGGTGGCACTGCCTCATTTCCTCTCTCTAGAATCAAGAGCAATAGGATCCCAGTTTAAAATCAGTGTTGCATAAGGAGTAAAACATCATTAAATCAGCTCTTAATAGTACCCAGCATTATTGAAATATTATAGTAAGCTTTAAAAAAAACAGTTGACTCACCTTTTCATGTTGAGTAGTATCTTTTGCTGTCATCATAGTGGTCAAAAATACAGCAGTTTCTGCATCAGACAAGTAAACGGATGCCTAGCCATTAGCAGGACAAAAGGCAGAGAGCCAGCAGAGGAAGCAGGACTGCACCTAATTCAATGACATTAAGTCCAGCGCAATAGTTGTCCCAGAGGAGGAGCCCTACCTTGCATTTAACAATCAGATCATTAATCAAAGACCCCCATGAATTAATCATTGCAGAGGAGTAGCTGTGTTAGTCTCTTGCAGTCAAATAAAACAGAAGTCCAGGGGCATCTGCAGGACTAAACAAATTTATTGTGGCAAAGACCTCTGTGTTTGCCTTTAGCAGAACTTGTTGAATTATCATTTTTACTCCTTATTCCCAGTGTCCATGCATGGTAAATATGCTTGATTTCCAGACTTTTTTTCAACAGGCTAATTTGTACGGTTTGAGTTCCCTGCCAAAGACCCACTTCAGGCTAAGACTGTCCAAAGCATATGCCCATACATGGAACCCTCTCATGGAACCCTCATACATGGAACCCTCTCATTTGCTGCCTTTTTAAAGAATAGTTCACAGGACCCTGGGGCACCTTCTCCCGCTTTGACCAGTCAGGTTTCACATCTGAGCCTCCCACCTAATCCCTTCTCTTTCTAAGCTTGGAAAGAAGAGAATAAAGGTATAGCTGCTTACCCTATAACTGGGAAAACAACACGGAGCCCCCTAATTAGCCTTTGCAGTGCAAGTTTTTGCCTTTCCCAGAGGGGTTTTTTTGCCATTAGAATTGTTTATTTGTATGTGGCTCCACAATCTATACAGGATATTTACAACACATGAATAATGGAAAACTGCACAAAATACAATTGAGGTATAAGCTAAGAGCACAGTATGTCATGTTTCAGTAAATGGAATTCAAAAATTTGTAAACTAAATGACCAGATAAACGCATCTTGTATTTTATTAAAACCATAGAAAATACCTCCTTTGTAGCACATGAGGCAGAGGACAGTTTTGTGTGTGTCATGTAATGCAACCACAGCATCTCCAACCATAGAACTGCACATCATTGGCAAAAACACTGAAAACTGTTGGGACGCACCAGTAATGCGTCATGCGTTTCTCTTGGTCATTAGACTTGTTGCCTCAATGGAAAAATAGACTCCATAAACATTCAACAAATTACACTTCATAAATTTTTCTCTTTGAAGTTTCTGGCCACAATCTGGATTGCCTTCCCCAGAGTTGACATGTGGCCCCCATCTTCCCTGGCCCAATTGGAATTTGCTTAAATGCCTTTCTCCCTTTTGCAGTATTTGCTACCATACTGCTTGGACCACCCTCTTGGGAAGTGGTAGCTATAGCCTCTCTGCTTCCTCTCTTGCTCTGCCTGTTTGGGCTCTCCCCTCCCCTCCTGAGTAACTTGCATAGTGTTTTGGTGCTTAGGGTGACTGGCTTTAGTGGGAATCTAGTTGTGGGTGATCTCATTGGAAGTTTTAAAAAATTATTTCGACTGCTTCAGATTTGGTAACGCCCCAACCCAAATAGTGATATTATTCTGCTTGACATTCTGCTTTATTTATGGTTTTCACTCTAAACAGATCTCAATATTGCTTCCAAACTTATTGTGGTCCCCTGTTATTGATTCCCTACTACTGGCGTGTGGGACTCTGGATATGAAGCCATATGTAGCACCTAAACCATAGCTGCTCCTTAGGCTTGGACTGAGGAGTGATAGAAGATGGCTTCCCAGGGTCTGGGCTCTTTTAGTGTGATTTGAGTTTTAAGTAGAAAGCGAGCATATTTATACTGACATATTTCAAGGATATAGATGTCTTCTGAAAACACATGAACACACTGAGGTCATCAATAAACAGTATCCTTGGTTGCTTGTTCAAACTAGGGTTGACATTTGTAAAATATACGATTTGCTCATATGTCAGAATGGTTTTAATTTTTTCCAAGTTTGTCATAGACAGCCAACTTTCCATTAGAGTGTTTTAAAAGTGCTCATATTGCAAAACATTATTTCTGTGGTAAGCTTACAATTTACCTTTCAATTGAATTGGGTCTGTGAAACTATATTGCCTTTAAATGTCCATTTATTAAAGCACTGGAGTAGGTTTCTTCAGTCTAAAAGTTGCGGGTTATTTTATTCAATATGATTCAAACTCAGACAACATTTGTCTTGGTAAAATATAGAATGTAATTTCTTGTACTTTATTTTGGTTTTGCATCTAACATCAAATGCATGGGGAAACTAGCAGGGTTATGGCTACATTTCTAGATGCAGAAATGTACTGTAACTTGACTAAGCCAGTTTGGTGTAGTGGTTAAGTGCACGGGTTTGATTCCCCACTCCTCCACTTGCACCTGCTGGATGACCTTGGGCAAGCCATAGTTCTGGCACAGCTGTTCTTGAAAAACAGCAGTTTCTGTCAGAGTTCTCTCAGCCCCACCTACCTCACAGGGAGTCTGTTGTGGGGAGGGGAAGGGACAGGATATTATAAGCGCTCTGAGGCTCCTTTGGGTAGTGAAGGGCGGGGTATAAATCCAATCTCTTCTCCTCTTCTTCTTCTTCTTCTTCTTCTAATAAAGCAAGGGGGGAATCCATCCACATTATAGGAAATGCTTTTTCTGCCTTAATTAGGGATATGCAACTTGTTTCCACTTTCATTTCACTTTTTAAAAAAGAAATTAATTTTTATTGTATTCATTACTGCATTCTGGAGTTATGCACTAGGATAATAATTAAGACCTGAGCTGAACAGGGCTCTGTTGGGGCCGGAGCGCGCCGGAGCGTTGCTCCGGGAGAGAGGAGGCCGGGGGGCGGGCACATGACAAAGCCCCGCCCCCCAGCTCGCTTTCCCGGCCCGCGCTTCGACGTGGAGCCGGAAAAAAGCCTCCTCCCGTGGCAAGCGCCGCCGGCCGGGACAAGCCCTTTCCCTCCCCCCCCCAGCAGACTTTTCCCGGGCCGCGCGGCAAGCGCCGCCGGCCCGGGAACAGCCCTTTCCTCCCCCCCCCAGCAGACTCTTCCGGGGCCGCGCGGCAAGCGCCGCCGGCCCGGGAGCATCCCTTTCCTCCCCCCCAGCAGACCCATCCCGGGCCGGTGGCGCTTGCCGCGCGACCCGGGAAAAGCAGTTTCCCTCCCACCCCCCAGCAGACCCTTCCCGGGCTGGTGGCGTTGCCGCGCAGCCCGGAACAAGCCCTTTCCCTCCCCCCCAGCAGAGTTTTTCCGGGCCGCGCGGCAAGCGCCGCCGGCCCAGGAGCATCCCTTTCCTCCCCCCCCAGCAGACCCATCCTGGGCCGGCGGCGCTTGCCGCGTGACCCGGGAAAAGCAGTTTCCCTCCCACCACCCAGCAGACCCTTCCCGGGCTGGCAGCGCTTGCCGCGCGGCCCAGGAAAAAACCCTTTCCCTCCCCCTCCAGCAGATACTTTCCGGGCCGCGCGGCAAGCGCCGCCGGCTCAGAAGAAGCCCCTTCCCTCCCCCTTTCAGTGTTCCCCGGCTGGGCAGGCCGCTGCCAGCCCGGGAGAAGCCCCCTTCCCTCCCCCCCTCAGCGTTCCCGGGCCAGCCCCTTCCCTCCCCTCCCTCACCCATCCCTCCCCCGCTCAGTGTTCCTGGGGCGGTGGCAGGCCGCGGGCCCCAGGACAAGCCCCCATCCTTCCCCCCCGCTCACCATTCCTGGGCCGCGGGGGGCGGGTGCAAGGGAGGGAGAAGCTGGGCCCGAGTGGCGTTAAGCCACTCGGGCCCAAGCAAGAGCGGGGGGGGGAAGCGCCTCTTCCTTCCTTCCTTCCTTCCCTCCCCCACCTACCTACCTTCCTATTCCTTCCTTTCCCCCTTCCGCCCTCCCCCCTCCTTCCTTCCTTCCTTCCTTCCCCCTTCCCTCTCTCTTCCTCCACCTACCTACCTACCTTACTGTTCCTTTCTTTCTTTCTTCGTTCCTTCCTTCCTCCCTTCCTTTCTTCCTTCTTTCCTTTCCCCCTCCCTCCCTCCCTCTTTCTTTCTTTCTTTTTCTTTCTTTCTTTCTTTCTTTCTTTCTTTCTTTCTTTCTTTCTTTCTTTCTTTCTTTCTTTTTCTTTCTTCCTTTCTCCCCCACCTACCTACCTACCTACCTGTTCCTTTCCTTCCTTCCTTCCCCCTCCCTCCCTCCCTCCTTCCTTCCTTTTTTTCCCATCAGATAGGCTTGCCAGCTCTAAGTTGGGAAATACCTTGGAGATTTTTGGGGTAGAGCCTGAGCGGTGGGTATTGCCTTCTGACACACTTCCGGTGACGTCAGAGGGTGTGGCATATGCAAATAAGTTATGCTAATGAGCTCCTGCACCTCTTTTTTTACGAAAGGACCCCTGGAGCTGAATATTATCCATTCTTTAATATAAGTAATCTGAGCATAATCATTTCTGATGTGTGGTAATAACTGAAGACATGAGCTGACCTTTATCTTGGCATATCATTGTCTGCTTGCACTTTCCTGAGTAGTGGGGGGGCAGCCAGGGGAGAGAGTAATTAAGCAGATAGCTGCCTGCTACGGATGTTGTCCAGCAAAAATGGTTTGCCAGTATTCCTGTTGAACAGGACCTTCCTGATTGGTATTGATGTGCACAGCATTTTCTCCTGTTCATGACAATCCAAGTAGCTTTGAGAGGGCTTTCTGATTCTACAGAAGCACAGGGGGCATTTGCATTATCTGAAGCTGCCCCTCTCAGGGTCGGCGGAACTTTGCTTTTTAATTTTTTAAAACTTTTATTGCACAAATGGTTACAAACAATCATGTACAGCAAATTAGAAGGAATTATCAACAACTAATATCTAATTTCATATGTTTATATTATTTATATTGTACTTTACAAATTAAATATTGAAACTAATCTATATAGATCTGGCATTTAAAACAAATTTCACCATGTTGCTCTAAATAGTACAATAAAGGGTACCAAATAGACTCAAAATCTGATTTATACTTCTGTACAGCTTTAAAATTCAACTGTTCAGTTATCTTTGCCATTGTGTAATGTTCTCATAGTTTCCCATGCCACTAAGAAAGCAGGGGAGCTATCAAACTTTTCCAGCAATGGGCTATGGTTGTTTTGTCAGTAATATTGTGATGGTTAACCTTAGTTGATATGGGCAAATTTTGTCTATCTTATAATTTAAAAATAAGGATTCGAGTCATCTCATGAGTATGATCTGTAATTAGGGCTATTTTTTGTATAATTATATCATACTTCATCCAGCAGTGGATATAGGAACCTATACATCCACAGTATTTAGATAGGAAAGCTTTTTGGGTGTATAATACCATCTTTTAGTAAGAATCTTAAAGGTCTGAAGCTTTATTGATAAGACTGATGATCTATACTCAATAGATGCCCATATTTCCCCCCAGATCTCTTCATTTAAAGTGATTTTACAGTCTTTCTGCCATTTCTCCTGGTATGATAACCTGCCTGTTGACTCAATATTATTTATCATTTTATACAATTTAGAGACTAAACCTTTTTTATTGGTCTCACAGGAATTAAGCAATCTCTCAAAGTCTATTAAAGGACATTTTAATACATTAGGAAGTCCAATGCTAGAACTTAGATGAGAGATTTGATAATATATGTACCAAGTAAATGATCTGCTGTTTTTTTCTTCCAGGGATTGTTTGTCTAACATTCTATTATGTTTTGTTAGATCCATAAGTCTAGTGATTTTAAGTGATTTCCAAAAATTAACATCTGTATTTTGTTGGCCTGGAGGAAACCATACCTGATCTAACAGTGATGACAGCCATGAAAATTCTGGTGTTAATTGCATTTTGTACTTATCCCAAACATTTAAAGCTGCCACAATGAACTGATTTTTATAAGGATTTGCAAAACGCTCTACTCTTCTCTGTCATATAATACTCTTTATATCTATTGGGTATGTAAATAAGTAAAAAATATTAGTTTAGTCAGGCTTGTCTTCACTTGTTAGAAACTGTACAATGAGAGAGAGCTGTATGGACTTATAGTATTTAAATAGATCTGGAAATTGCATCCCTCCATTGTTTGACGGTCTAGTAAATGTTTTAGAACATATGTGATGCTTTTTTTTTGCCCAAAAAACCCTTAACAATGTGTCCTGCCACAACTTCAGATATTTATTTGAAACTGTAATAGGGATTGCTCTTAAAAATATATAAATTTAGGGAGAAAAAAAGATTTAACTAAATTATATCTTTCAATCCAAATAAATTGTGTTTTCTCCCAAGATTTATTAAGGAGCTCTTGAAATGCCCTTTCATGACTATATTTTATAAGCTGTTCTAAACATCCTGGAATATTAATTCCTAGATATGTAATATATGATAAAGCCCATTCATAATTATAATTTTGTTTTATTCCAGAAGCAGTTGTTTGCGGTAAATTAAAAGGGAGCAAATTTGACTTTTCTTGATTAATTTTCAGACCGGAAACTTCTGTAAAGTTATTTAAAACCAATTGCAACTTTTCCAAAGGAAACTCTGGATTTGATAAGAACAACAAAATGTCATCAGCAAATAATGTAAGTTTATAGTCCTTTTGATTAATTTTAATACCCTGAATGTTATGATTCTTCCTTATTGCATTGGCCAAAGGTTCCATCGTTAAAGCAAAAAAGCATTGGTGAGAGAGGACACCCTTAATGAGTGCCTCTCTCTAAATATAATCTATCTGAATATATATTAGCCTGTGCGTTTTCATAAATAGTGGAGATTGCAGATAAAAATTTACTGCCAAACCCCATTTGCATTAAGATTGACTTCAAAAAGGAGTCCAAGGAGTCCAAGGCCTTTTGTACATCCAAAGAAAGTAAAATAGCTTTTTCTTTTAAATTCTGAACATATTGTACTACATGCAATGTCTTATGTGTGTTTTCTATAAGGTCTCTTCCTGGCATAAAGCCTAGTTGATCTTGAGAGAGACAATTAGTAATGAATGTGTTAATAAGATTTACCAGGATTGCTGTAAACAATTTGAAATCCATGTTCAACAAGGATATTGGGCGATAAGATGATGGCATGGTAGGGTCTTTACCAGGTTTGGGTATAACTATCATCATTGCTGATGACCAAGAAGGCAGCAATATGCCGGTCTCCAAAATCTGGTTACAGGTCTCCGCTAATGGTTGAACTAAAATATGAGCATATTTTTTTTAAATAAAATTCACGTATAAAGCCATCTGGACCTGGTGATTTGTCTGTATAGATATAGATAGAACTTTGCTTTTATCCACTGACAAGCGGGCAGGACAGTAGAGATTGGGAGACCAATCCCCCACCCAGCAATATGCAGCATATGGCAAAGAATTTGCTTGTAGCATCTAGTGGGAAGACAGGGATGCAGGAATGGGGGATATTCCCAGAGATTGGGACTTTGCCCTCCTCCTGTGATAGATAACACATCCCCTTTGCAGACTAGAGAGCACAGAGACAGAAGCAAAGGATTTTCGCCCTCACACCCACTCTTGCAAGGACTCACCAAAATCGGTAAGATGCAGGAGATCAGTGATAAGGAAGGATAAGTTCATCTCTCTCTGTGAGAGAGACAACTACTGATTCAGGATCCGAGATCTCTCAGTGTCCATCATTTCATGGAAAAGTTGACTTCTTTATTTGACCAGTTAGAAAATGAGAGTTGCCAGCAGCCTGTTTATTAAAGATACTGGCATTTATTCATGACATCAACATGTTTCTTTTAACAAAAACTACTTTTACTGTATGGCCAGCTACAGTGAAAGCTCAGTTTGCAGAGGATTACCCATGTTAGTCTGTTGCAACAGAACCAAGAAGAGGTTGTGTAACACTCAGAAAAATCAACAGATTTGCTGTGGTAGAAGCTTCCATGAATTAGAGTGTTGCCTTGCAAGGCACTTATGCACTCTTATAGACATAAAGTCTATAAGTGTTAATAATAGACTCTGTTGCTGAATGTGTAAGAGGGACTGAGATGCAATGTGGTCAGAGAGTGATGCCAGGTGTACACATGTGCCAGCTGATGCCTGAGACAATGTGCCAGTGGTTCCTGAGGTCACCAGCTCCCAGAAACATCCCTTAACACAGATACTCACACAGATACAGCCACTCGCCATTGTGGATTGAACATGTGCTTCCAGAAGCCATTAGCGAAGCTCTTCTTCATCATGCAGGCAACCCCCCCAACCTTCCTTGCTATGAAGGGATAAAAGACTCTTTCCCACCTTCCGTAGACAATGGACTTGGCCAGCCAGAAACTGGTTCTGCAGCCCTGAGAGCAATACCACAAAACCCCTGAGAGCTCATCAACACCACAAAAGAGCTAGCCAATGAATCATTCTGACACTCCAAGTATCTCTGTCACAATTTAGGTAGAATGTAACATTACCCAGCTCCTTAAGCCCCCTCCCTCTTGTAGACAGGACTTTGGGGGCAGACCATCAAGGGGTAGTCTCAAGGGAGGTGTCCAGACAAGCCCTCCCCCAGAGCCCCCTAATAAAAGAGGTAAATATCACCCTCGATGGATACCAACAATAATCCTACTAATGCGAGTGTCTTTGTTCTATGTATATTTCTTATGCTCTGTGTAATTGTATGAGTGAATCTGCATTGTTTGTCTGAGCAAGAACCTTTCAGTAAAGAAACTGCTTTGTTACTGAAGCCAGCTTCTCTGTTTATTTCTGGTGCTTCTGGAAGAGGTGGGACCTCTGTATATATTGGTGGTGACCTCTTTTGCCTATTGCCATATTAATAATAAGCTCTAATTCCCCCATATGATTAAGAAATCAAGGCAATCAGGCTAACAAGAGCCTACTGACCACTTGTTAACATGTGTGTGAACACATATATATATGTACATATAGCAATTGGTCTGAAAGCCATGAACTTGAATCTACTATCTCAGAGATAGTAGATTCAGATTCGGTAGTAGATTCAGATTTGGTGGCTCAGAGGTTAAGATGCTGAGTTGCAGACCGGAAGGTCGGTAGCTCGGCAGTTTGAGACTCGAGTGCTGCATGACAGAGTGAGCTCCCATCTCTGGACCCAGCTCCTACCAACCTAGCAGTTTGAAAGCAAGAAATTGCAAGTAGATAAATAGGTACTGCTTCATTGGGAAGGTAACAGTGTTCCATGCGCCTTGGTGTTTAGTCTTAGTTTATTTCAGCTCAGATGACCAATGGTCTCAAGCACATCCACAATATATATATAATACCAAAGCGAGAGCTTAAAACTACATTCCAAACTTGTTTGAAATGACAGGCAATAAAAAAATTTAAAATATAAAACAAAACTAAAATACAGACCATATTTTAGCAGCAATTATTTACACTTCAATGCTATTATAATAGCTATGTATTTTGCTATCGGATCAATATCTGACAGCAGATAAGAGGTCACCCGTGTCTCCAGTGGAAGGTGATATTCAAATAGAATTGGATATATCCAATATGACCTAAGAGCTAACCAATATGAACAAAAGGAGATGTGTCAGTGTCTCAATCTCACCGGAACTGCAGGTACAAAGCCTGTCTGAATATGGAGTTCGTAAGATACGTCCTGTTAATTCTGCAGATGGTACAGTGTTTAATCTTGCAAGAGTAAAAGCAAATCTATGAGGGGGGAGGTAAAATGGCTTAGATATAATGGAAGGGTCAACGAAGGAGGGATCCCCAGAGCTAGGGGAGAACATACACACCTGGCATGTGTGGTGGTACTAGCCCTATCCCAATTTCCTGCCTTTGATCTGTTCTGTCTCCATGCTTCTTGCTGAGATATATTCTTGATCATTGATATCAGGAGGCCGAGGAGGTTCAATAGCTCATCTATTTGATTTGACCAGGTATTTTTATAATTATTCTTCTTCAGTCTATAAATCAAGCTCCCTGACAATGGACTAGAAAAACAAACCTTCAGTCTTAGGGCTCATTTCGTAGCAGGAGCTTCTTTGCATATTAGGCCACACCCCCTAATGTAGCCAATCCTCCAAGAGCTTACAGAGCTCTTCTTACAGGGGCTACTGTAAGCTCTTGGAGGATTTGCTACATCAGGGGTGTGTGGCCTAATATGCAGAGGAGCTCCTGCTATGAAATGAGCCCTGGTCTTAGTCTGAAAGCAGCCAACCAAGCTCTAAGTTCTAGCCAGCTTTGTGCTAGCTCCCACCTGAGAACAGCTCCCGCCATGCACTTGGGAACTCCCAAAATTTGACGCAGGAATTGAGTTAGTCATTTGCCTAAGGATTCAGAGGCTGTACAGATCCAAATGGCTTTTCAGCTTGGAAATGAAGATGAGCACCACCCCCTAGAGTCGAATTCAACTGGCTTTCGAGCAAGGGAAACCTTTACCTTTATCTCAGTAAAAACCTGTATTAAAATCTCTGCTCATCCCTGAATCTGTGTGTTCTTGGACCAGTAACTTTTCTGTAAACCTACCTCCCAGTTGGTGTGAGAATAAAAATGGACCCGCTCAGTGGCACTTCAGACTCCTTGTAGGAAAAAGGGAATACAACTATGAGGGATGAATAATGCTGAAGATTCATTTAGAAAGATGCATGTTCAGTGTTATTATTCATAGATAAGTGAGGGCCTACAAAGAACTTGCGGGAGCAGCCATACCATTCATGCACTTTTGATTTTTCCCCATTCCCACTACCCCTTCTCTCAGTCTCTCTCTCCCTCTCCCTCCCCCACATTACCATATCTTTCTCTCCCCCCCCCCCCCATACTTGGATCCTGTCTGCTGGCACTGCAGCTGCTGTACAGTGGACACTGCTGTAAGGGGCGGGAACAGATGCTGCTGCTTGTGGCTTGCCCATAAGGCACTTCTGACAGGTGAGAGATCCCTCCTCATATCTTATCTGAATCCCCTAGGAATAAGGAACAAGGGAGGTGGAAAGAAATAGGTTTTGGTTCAGGGGGATTGGATGGGGGGTGGGAAGGAATGGGAAGAGCTTGGATTGGAAAGGGGCATAAAAGGAGAGCCTGTGAAGCTGGATGGGGAGGAGAAGGAAAGTGCTCAGTTGACAGGAGGCTGAAGATACCTGCAGTGTTAGATATTCGTTAATCAGAGCGATAAATCTTTGCTTCTGGAAAAAGAGACCGCTTCCTTAAGTTTAAAAAAGCTTTATTACTAAAGGGTAGGGAAGATGAGATAAGCTATAAAATAACAAACAATTGCATTCTAAGGAGCAACATGGCTCCGGTCTAACTTCTACAACATCTTACATGAGACTGAGAGACACAATGGAGAATCTGTCCTTCTCCTTGACCCCTAGGACTAGTCACCTGAGAACAGTAAACCAATCTAACAGTACAATACCCCTGTAGATTTGTGGGCTTTCCTTCAGTTGGTCAGCTGCCAGGTTCCTCTTCCAGGGTCAGGCTGAAAACAACAACACTAAGATACACGAGTTAACCACATAATGGCTGGAAACAGGTCTTGTTCTATACACATTTTCCCAACATGTAGGTGGTGAGGGAACCCAGAAAGCAGATCCTGGGAGACTCCTGCCTCTCTGAGGCTGGAGGGAGCACAAGTGGGATGGAGCCGGAGAAGGAGCCCACAGAGTACCAGGAGGACAGTCACAACTCACTTCCTGGTAGACCAATAATTTCAGGTTGTCATTCAGTTTTAGAACCTCTTTCTAAGTATAGGGGTCTTTTTTGAGACCATTTATTAAGTTGATGCAGTCATGTATAAGAGACTCAACAGACTTCATAAATAGCCTGCATTCCATAGTCAAAATTCACAGTTCTTTTAATAACCTTAGAAGTTGTCTCTCTATATACCAGCATTCCACAAGATGAGGCTCTTAAGGTGCTAGAAAATACCCTGCACAAGAGACAGCAATGCCACCCACCAACTGCGTTTTGGATAGAAGTTGCTGAAATTTCTATGATGAGGAACTACTTTATGTTCAACCATAAATTTTATTGGCAAACAAAAGGCATTGCTATGAATTGCTCTACAGCTCCAGAGACTAACTATTTTGTATGCGGAAACCTGTAAATAGGAATGTATATCTATTCCAACAACAATCCCCTTGTAATCTGTTTTTCTAAATGGTGGTGGTTTAGAGGTGATATTTTTCTGTTGTGGAAAGGTAATCAAGCCCAATTGTTAGATTTCCATAAATGGTTGAATCAGAAAGATGTTAACATAGAATTTGAAATGCATTGTGATAGATCACTTTTTTCAGTATTATAGTTTATTTCAGTGATACGAAACTGCTCACTAGGTTGTACAAGAAGCCTACTGACAAAAAATCTTTTTTGCTATTTAACCGTCATTGTCCTTTGCCTGTCAGAAGCAACTTTACTATACAGTCAGTTCCCGAGGTTACATAGAAACTGTTTGGAAACTTCAGAATTTGATAAAGAATCCTCTGTCTTAACAAATGATTTAGTCACAAGAGGATACCCTAGGCATTTGCTTCAATCAGCACATAAGGAAGTTCTCGCCAGAAACAGATGGGAACGCCTCCAAAGCCGTAGGAACACTGACCTTGACAGGTTGTTCTGTAGTATGCTGTTTAACGCTATAATGGTCAGTCTCTCTAAAAGCGTTAAATGTAATTGGAACATATAGAAGAGAAGAAGAAGAAGAGATTGGATTTATATCCCGCCCTCCACTCACTTGGAGTCTCAGAGCGGCTTTCCCTTCCCCTCCCCACAACAGACACCCTGTGAGGTAGGTGGGGCTGAGAGAGCTCTTTCCCAAGCTGTCCTTGAGGGAACAGCTGGTACAGAGCTATGGCTTGCCCAAGGTCATCCAGCCAGGTGCAAGCGGAGGAGTGGGGAATCAAACCCGGTTCTCCCAGATTAGAGTCCGCGCACTTAACCACTACACCAAATTGGGTCCCCTTTTTGTTGTTCATTTAATTCTGTGTTATGGAGGCTATATTGTGTACGTACACAACCTTATGGAACATGCAGTTCCATTCCATGTCAATTACTTATCTGACTCACCATGTCATGTAATAACCATCACATGACCCCGAGGGAGAATCTGTTTTATCCACTGTGCAGATGCAAAAAAGGCTGCAGGGCAATGAAATGAAACCCCACCAAACCAAGGAAATGAAACACCTCTACTACCAGCTACAGTCGTAAACCTGTTTGGTAGGCACTTGGCTCAAGCAGTGGCAAGGCAAACAGATGTCAGGCTCAGCACATGAGTGATCATGGCTGTCAAACACAGTATGTTCACTGGCTGAACGTGTTCACTGTGAAATGTGCAGCATGTCTGCTTAAATAATTCAACATTGCATTAAAATCTATGCTTATATCAACTATGGTCACTTGCTTCAACAGTAGAAAATATTGCTATGCTACCTGTCCACATGATGTTATCAGTCAGTTCAGTGACTGGGCACAGAGTGCCATGGTTTCCTATGTTATGTACCCTTATTATATTGTCATCTTTTAACAAGTATGGCATGCTTTTGTAATGCTTCCAAGCCTGTGGCACCTCGGTGATGAGCTACACAGTGGGATGAAAGAAGAATTTGATCCTAGAGCACCTGATAGGCATAGAGGCCATTTTGCTGATACTCTTGGCAGCATCCTACCCTGTAAGTGTAAGTGAATGGCTTTGGTGCAGGGAGGAGAGAAAGCTGACTGAGAGGCTGGCAGTTGCAGCCGAGGGTAGACAGGTGCAGTACCTCCAGTTTGCCCCCTGTTTAGTGCAACAAAAGGTATCTTGTTTCAGGCCTGTATAAGTAATGACACAGCTAGTAAAACACAGATACACTTGCTACCCTAGCTGGAGTTTGATAAATCTTTGCTGCCTAGAATTGCAAACACAGGAGACCCTATCAAACCCCACAACATGGGGCTGGTGAGTGGGGGTTTCAGCTAACTGGCTTACAAATTGTGTAGGCTTAATGCTGAACATACCAGCATGCTGAAACTTGGCTTCAAGTTTTCGCCAGGTTTCATTCTCATGACACAGGGGGAACAGAAGCAGCAGCGCATCCATCTATCTTAGCTTGATTTGATGTCACATTTCCGCTAACACTGCAGAGGCTCTTGTCTGTGAGAGATCTGGCTCTCTTTCCCACTAGCAGCCTTAGGCAATGGACTGCGGAAAGGAGACTGCTGTGAAGTACAGCACGGCACACGGCAATAATACGCAGTTCTGCTGGTGGAGTGCCATTTACAGATGATAAAATGATTTTCATGCAGAATTCAAACTAGGTTTTCAGGTTAGCCTAAATGCTCCCAACACAAACAGTCCTGGGAAAACATTGTTACCAATTTGTTTAGATTTATCAGTCACCCTGTCCCTTATGATCAAGATTAGGTAAATACAGAGTGGCACCAAATGACCTCTATTTTTGTCTTTCCACTTTGAAATTCGTGCATTCTGTGCAGCCAAACTACAGAGAAATGACCTTGCTGAGCATTCATATTGTTTCGATGCTGCATTTATTTTATTTTAATTTATACCCCTCTTTTCCCTTCAATAGGGATCCAAAATGGCTTAGCAGGTCATTCTCCCTTTTTCTGTTTTAGCTTTACGAACGCTGGAGGGAGTGGGGTAAGTTAGGCTGAAAAAGAATGACAGGACCAAGGTCATGCAATGAGCTTCTGTGGCAGACTGGGGATTTAAACCTGGGTCACCTAGATCCTACTCCAGCACTCCAGCACTCCAGCCACTGCACTGCACTGCCATTTCTTGTTTGTTTGTTGGCATGCATTGCTTTAGGGGCTGCTGCTTTTCTGTTCATCTTTCTTTCTTTCTTTCTTTCTTTCTTTCTTTCTTTCTTTCTTTCTTTCTTTCTTTCGATATATTGTTTAATTCAATGGGGTCTGGTGTCCAGAATGGGACAGCTGTGAGTAGAAAGCTGCTTGTTCAAGACTGGAAGAATCAAGATCCCACTTGACTGGATTTCCTGGATTTCCAGGCACCTGTGTAAGATCATAGTGAATGGCTGGAACTTAATTATGGCTGCAATCACACACACTAAATATTCCACTTTCAATGCACTTTTGAATTGGATTTTGCCCACAGTTCACCACAGTAAAAATCCAGTTGGAAAGTGCACTGAAGGTGGATTGAAAGTAGACTATTTAGTGTGTGTGATTGCAGCCTGTGACCAGTTGTTCATGTAGCTGTAATAGGAATCCAAGCCAAATGTGGTAGTTCCATATAGGGAAGTTATGGGATGTAGGGGGTTCCAGCTTGTCCCCCAAGTTTTTTGACTGCTGGGACATCTAGCCTGAAGAATATGGGGCTTGGTGTCATCAGTATGTTAATGAAACCTAACTGTCCTTTTCTGCCTCATAAAATCCTTGTGAAGCCTCCCTGGGGGCAGTGATAGGCTGGATGAGGGCAAATACACTTAAACTCAGTCCAGAGAAGACATCATTGATGACCATGGGTGTTAGGGTGGACCAGTTAGTAGGAGAAATGCCTGTTATGGTTAGGATTAAACTTCCTCCCCCCCAAATTATTAGACACATTGCTTGGGGTTGGGGTTCTCTTAGATCCAGTATTACTTCTAGATTGTCCAAGGATTGTTGTACCTTTTATAAGCTTTGACTGATCTGCTGGTTTCACCTGGTACTGTAAGAGATCATTCTAGCTACTCTGGACTGGAATGCCAGAGACTGAACCTGGGGTCTGCTGCATGTGCAAGCTGATGGGGAGGGGCTGTAGCTCAGTGGTAGAGCATCTGCTTGGCATACAGAAGGTGCCAGGTTCACAACTGGCATCTCCAGTTGAAAGGACCAGGTAGCAGGTGATATGAAAGATCTTATTTATGTATTTATTACTTCTGACTCTGGTTGTAAAAACAGTAAGTAGTAATAAATACATAAATAAGATCAGCCTGAGACCCCGGAGAACCACTGCCAGTCTCAGTAGACAATACTAACTGATGGTCTTGATTCTGTATAAGGCAGCTCCATGCTCTACCACTGAGCTACACCCCTCCCTGTGGCTCCACTGCTATCCATAATCTGGTGACTTCTTCACTGGATGATTATAGCGCTCTCTGCATGGGGCTGACCTTGACAGTGGTGTGGAAACCTCAGGTGGAGCAGAATGCTACAGTTCAATTGACAAGTCGTCATATTCATATAGTGATGATTTCAGAACATACTGACATTTTGTTTCTGGGTCAAATTCAGTGTGCTGGTTTTAACTTTTAAAGTAATGAGTTCTGAGTATCTCAGGGAGCACTTCCTTACATATGTACCTCTTAAACATCTGAGATGTTTCTAATGAGGGCCCACTTCATGTTCCATTTTTTGGCAGCTTTCTTTAGGAGCAGGTGCTGGAATTAAAGAACTTCCTGCCTTGGAAAATTAGTTTGTTTCCCTCCCTGTGCTTTTTTTTTTTTAAAGGCAACTGTAAACTTTTGGGAAGGAAACAAATAGGTTCCCCTCACTACAACTCCGTGAATTCCCCTTCCCAGTGAAAGGGAAACTTGGATGAGACATTAGAAATTTTTTGTTAAGGACCCAAAATGTTTCTGTGTCAGATACCAGTAAGGATCAAATTTCTGTGATCTCTTGATGTCTTGTTTTCTGTATGCAAAACATCTCCTGTATGCTGGTGGTCATGGTGGTGAGGAGACTGGCAAGCTCCCATTCAAATATAAAGAGATTGGGGGTGGTCTCTTTTAAAGTAAAACAGAGCACACTGGGCAAAGACAGCTAAACCATACTCTGATGCTTGAAGACTTTTCTCCCCAGCCAGACTGTAATACCAGAGGTGAGTCAGCGTGAGGAAAAAATGCTGAAAACTAGAGCAGAGAGGTAATGGAGGGAAATTTCAGTTCCCTTCACCAGAACACTGCATTTCTGTTTTACACTGCATTTCTGTTCTGCATTTCCTGTCTCCACTTGAAGATTCTAGGGAAGGAGGAAAACTCATGCAAATACATGCCTTTTTATCTGCTGTGCAAGTGAGAAAACTGTCAGATGGGGTTTGTGCCTCCAGAGGGTTAGGCTGCTGGAGGGGATCCTGTCTCAGGAGACTGTATAGCTCTCAGAGCTTGAATTTTAGAGAAAATTTTAGGGAGGGGATCATTTTTCAGGAGACTATATAGGTCCCAGAGCTTGAATTGTATGGAAAACAGGCTAATTTAACGAATGCTTTATAAGAAGACTGTTCCTGTCTCAGAACCTAGCTTCTGGGGAAATCTGGCTAAAGATTTGGAATTTCTAGGAGGAATTCACACTTATATTGTGGGATTCCTGAAGCAGGGGACAAGTCAAAGGTTCACGTCAAGGGTTTTAAAAGCTTGTCCAATAACTGCTCTCTGCACTCATTTTTACATTTGTATATTGTTTCTAAGTCTGTTTTCTGAACATCCTGACTACTGTACATAGGGTTGCCAGCCTCCAGGTGGGGCCTGGGGATCTCCTGCTTTTACAACTGATCTCCAGCTGACAGAGATCAGCTCCCCTGGAGAAAATGGCTGCTTTGAAGGATGGACTCTATGGCACTGTACCATGCTGAGGCCCCTCCCCTCCCCAAACCCCACCTTCTCCTGGCTCCACCCCCAAAATCCCCAGGTACTTGGCAACCCTAAACCAGGACATGAATAAGTTACTGTTTTTCCTGTTTCCCTTGTGTCTCGTGTGAAGCCCTAAAGAGGGTAAGACATTTTTAGAAGTTAGCCCAGGGAATACTATGGGAAATAATATCTCTAATGTAATTGTAGCAGGCAGTAACACTAATTAGGCTCTGGTAAAACCCCTCAGATGTACTGCATTTAGAAGCCACAGGTTCAGTCTGCCAGGTGGAGGTTGGGCTAGAGATCACACTTGCCAAATTCAACATCACTCTATGTCTACTCACACATAATTTAAAATCCCGTCATTCATATGCACCTGCTTGCAATTCAGCATGGAGGATCCCATGTATGATAATTACAAACCCAGAAAATTTCATCTTAGCTGGGTGGAAATATAGTAGAAATATATTGCCCCATTGAAACTAATGAAAACAGAGTGAAGAATTTGAAGAGGCCCAATAAATATAATAACAAAAATGATTTAAAAATATTTTACTGTGGTTATACCCCTCCTTTTTCCTCAGTGGGGACCTAAACTGGTTTACATTGTTTTCTTCTCCTTCATTTCCCCGTCACAACAACCCTGTGAAGCATGTTAGGCGGAGCGTGTGTGACTGGCCCAATGTTACACAGTGAACTTCTGTGACAGAGTGGGGATTTGAACCTCGATCTCTCAGATCCAATCAAACACTCTAACCACTACACCATACCAGCTCTGCTTCTGGGGATGCTACTAAAGTCTCAGGATGCTAAATTTCTCATCCGTGTGGGTTTGACACAAAAACATCAGTTTTGATTTTGCTGCTTCCTTGTGTGAACTGAATGAGTCTTAATTCTTGCATATTATTAGTTCATGCTAAATGTTTCCTATTAAAATTAACTCATTTTCAGTGCTGATTTTGCATCAATTATGTATTAATGGCATACAAATGGTGTAAAAATAGCATGGAGTGAACAAATCAGTGAAAAGTCTCCCAATGGTAGCATATGAAAATCAGAACAAATGAAAAAAAGAATATCTATAAATCCTTACACAAAGCAAATAAAGTATTAATAAAATTTTGATGTCCATGCCTATGCTTTTTATTGAAAAGGAGTATTAAAATCCTTTAGATGTTTTAAAAATAAAACAATATGCAGCTTTTTCTGGCACACATTGATTTAGTATTCCAAGTTCAGTAAATCTATTTTTTCCCTGCTTTCCTGGAACTACTTCAGGGCCTATCAAATATCTGGCATGCCACAATACAATCTTGACAGAGTTGTGTTTGATTAGAGGGTTCCAAAGTATGTGAGTGTGGGAAAAGCTTTAGGAGGTAACACCCGGGTTGTTATCTGCCTTTGGTAGTACTCTTATTAACCTCTTAATCAAGTAGCCATTTGTAGGGCAGGATAAAAGGCAGCATTTCAAAAATGTTTTGACTGTATTATCTCATACTCTGTCAGGTCACAACAGACCTCGCTTTGAGATACTACTTTAGTTTGTAACAACCAATGACAGATAAATTAAAAGAGAAGAAATAATGCTGGCTCATTTGAATGTTTCATCTACTGGCAGCAAGAGACTGGCATTTGAGGAAAATGTTATCTACAAAATTTCATTTCTGTAGCTTTGTCTGCAGTTCATGGAGCACAAGCATGTAACATAAATGTTTAATGAACAGGGCCCTCAGTATGGGAAATCGTTGGCATCCACTGTCTGAAAATGTCGCTTATTAGTCCTTACTGTCACATTTCAAATTATGCCTGAAAGGAAGCAGAGAGCTGAAATCAACCTCTTTTGCTGCTATATTATTGTATCATTAAACGAGAAATATTACGGGTATATTTGGGGGGAGGAGGAGGTGAAGATTCAGATGCTGTGCCAACACTCCATGTCTTCCCTTTAGTTTTGTCCTCACTCATGTTACTGTGTTTTCTTTTGGTTTTATGTTTTAATGATAGTGCTCATTTAATCTATAGGCCTTGAGCAATGTCACACTAGGTACAACAAAAAATAAATAATTTACTGCTCGCTGGATAAGACGCAGCAAAGGCGAGGTGGAATCACCTTGTAGCTGCCCAAGGCCTGCAGAGTCAAGTACCACAACCCACACCGGGTTGTGGTACTTGACGAAGCACTTTTAGAGAAGGTACCCTTCTTGTGCTTCTTGTGCTAGCTCTGCCGCACTTTAGGCCCCATTTAAAGAAGCCCCACCATTTGGCCAAAGGCTGGGGGTGGGGGGAGTAACCTGCCAAGGCAGAGTACTCTAAATCACATTCCTGTAAACAATGCTCCAAAGTTTCTATCTGTCTGAAAGCACAGTCACAGTCTATCAGATTACGAAGTCCTTTGCGTTCGACTTTGCATTATTTGAGAAGGGATGGAGTTTAATCTTGCAAGTATCAATGCTGTCCTATATTGAGGAACAGTTAAAAAAAATCAGAGGTATGGTAAGGGCGCCACTGAGTAAGATAATCCAAAGTATAAAGAAGAACATACCCTATGGGCTCTTCTTGTGGTACAGATGAAGTTATACAGATGTTTATTCATGACAGAGCATGCTACTGATCTTTGCAATATCTCCAACACACTACTGCTAAAACCCAGCAGTTGGAGTATAGTCTCTATTAATTTCCTCCAGGGGGTAGCAAAAGAGTTAGATTTTAATAGAGGGACCCATTAGCTTCTGTGGCAAATAATTTTTTCGGCCAAAACCTGAAGGCCCTTATTCAGGCCCATACTTTCAGAGATTGTAAGCCTAGTTCTGCCCTTAAAGAGACATTAGCCATGCAATTTAGCACCCCCGTGATCTACAAAAATAATAAGAAAAGGGAATCTACTGTCTCTCTACAGGCTTCAGTCTATACTGGAACTCAGTAGAGAAACTAACCACCTACTTTTGAATTCAAAATTGAAATAGCAGCAGGAACAAACTGGCCACCTTTGCTGTTTAAAAAAGAGTTTTCTGGCCTTCGTTGCAACTAAGGCTGTGTTGTGAGAACCCTTCTGCATTACAATATTCTGAAAAGGCCCTCCCTCAGCAGTTGTAGGAGGCCCATAGGAGACTGAGCTAACAAAGTGTATAATCCAAATATAATAATACTGATATTGGGTTGTTAGTCAAAATAGGGTAATTTGGGGTTTCTCAGAATGTTGGGTTTCTCAGAAAGAATGCCATATCATTTAAATACACATTAAACAATAATGGAGCTAGCAGTCATCCTTGCCAAATACCCATCTGTAAAGGAAAAGAACTGGACAAAAGGCCTTCCAAACTACAGCAAACCTGAGTTGAAGAATAATACCCCTTCTTGATTAACCATAACAAACTTTGGTCAATTGAAGATTTCCCTAATTTGTCCCACAAATGATCCTTTGGGATTGAATCAGAAGCCGCCTGATCCATAAACGTTATGTATTAATTGCTTTTTGGAGTTGATGTATATTTCATGGCTAAATGATATAAAACTAAGCAATGATCTACTGAAGACCTTCCAGTGACAAAGCCTGCTTGCATAGGACCTAGAATCTTTTCAGAAATCACCCATTCCAATAATCTTTGTAGTAACAAAGAGTAATAGAGTTTTTCTAATGAAGACAAGACACTAATTAGACTGTAATTAGATAGATTTGTCCTATTATCTTTTTAATAGATAGGCACTATAATCACTTGCCTCCACACCCTTGGGATTATACCAGTTTCATTTATCACTCAAAAAATTGCAGCCAGAATAGAGCTCCGCCAGTTTATGTAGTAGTGGCACAACTAAATAGAAATCATATCTAGGCCAGGAGCTTTCCCAGTTTTCATTTTGCTGAGAATATTTTAATATCCACAGGTGAGATCTTAGGCCAGTGGGGTAATCGCATGGGGTTTTTGGTTCTATCTGTTTTCAAACATACCATTTCAACAGTAATTACTGAATATTATAGCCAGTGAGGACAAGGTAATATTAGAAAATGTTGCTAGCCAACAAATCAGGGAACCCACTGACTTTCAATTTTAACTCAAGTGTTGGGTGTCTGGATTGTAAACAAATGAACTATCTTTTGTAACATTTATATTTTGTACATTTGATACAGGAAGAGAGGTGGACAGAGTGGAGTTCTGGAAAACTTAGAAGCAATAGTCTGTGTACAGCAGAGCATAACACAGCGCAGGCAAGGTCTGTTGAGGCCTTGAAATCTCTTGATTCTTACCTGTATTGCTGTGCCAGAGATCAGCTCTTTAGCAGGATTTGGGATTTGTGAAGTTCACATACCAGGTATGGGGGATCTTGAATGTAACTGTAGGGTCACTAGATGTTCTCTTTTTAGAGGCCATGTCCTCTTTTTGTGTGTGTCCATCCTCTTTAGGTCTCTTTTTTAAAAAAAAAACCAGATGAAAATGTCCTCTTTTTTGGGGTTGGAAGATTAGGAATATTTCTAGTTAGTAGCAATTATCACAGCTTAAATAGTAGGGGTATTTAAAATGAGATTTATCATAGTGCACTTGTTTGAAGTAGTCAGTCGGGAAATATGTCCTCTTTTTTGCTTTTCAATATATGGTAACCCTGCAATAGAGCAAACTGTGGGGAACATGGATACATCACAGCTTTAGTATCTTGATTGGATATCATCACCCCATATTTTTTAGTGTTATTATACAATATTTTCAGTATTAGATATAAATGTAGTGGGTGGTAGGAAAGGCAGGATATTAATATTTTAATGAACATGTTTTGAAAAATATTGCTGATCATTTGGACATGGGGCTCCTCTTTGTGCAGAGAGAACAACTTGTGTTGCCTTGCAGTTTCATAAGGTGGGGGTTACCAGGGGTCATTTCGTAGAGAAAGAGGTGCAGGAGCTCATTAGCATAACCTATTAGCATAACTTATTTGCATATGTTACACCACCCGATGTCACCGGAAGTATGTCAGAAAGCAAGAAAGAGAGAGTGAGAGACAGAAAGGAAAAGAAAGAGCTGGCAGAGAGGGGACCGCTACTAATCCAAGCCTCAGAAATACCACTATTCTGGGAGGATAGCTTCAGTGGTGGCTGAAGCCTTCAGAAGGCTGGTTGGAGGAACAAGGACCTTTCCAGGGGACGGGGTCATTTTGCTGCAGCCACGACACAAGCAGGCATTCCCCTGGGGGGGGGGGGCTGATACCAATTCCCGGAGCTGAGCTCCCACGAGCTTCTGCTTGAAATGACCCCTGGGGGTTACCCATGCTGCTTCCTTTGTAGAGCCCCCTCCTTTTGTTAAAAGGTAGAAGCAAAGAGCCCAAGAGGACCCGAAACTGGCTACTCACAGCTCTCCATTTTTTAAAGCATTCTGTGTGGTAGACCCCACCTGAACCCCAACTTGTGCTTTTCCCATAGTGAACTTTGGCATGATGTTTCTCAGTCCCTTTGCTTTTTGCAGGCTTCTAGGATCAGGGCAATCTGTTATTTTATTTATTTATTTTACAAAATTCACATCTCACATTTCTACCCTCATAAGGGCCACCAAGGCGGCTAACAAATTAAACCATATATAATAAAATTACATATCAAAAATCATTAAAATAATTAAAACCAGAGTTAAAATAAATACAAAAACATGCAAACAATAATTAAAACAATAATTAAAACAAATTAAATCTAGACCTAAAGGTAATATTATTGAACATATGGCCCAAAGATCAGAGATCACCCGAGGGTAAGCCATTAATTATTATGCTACTAACAGCAGCTAAAGCTGTCATAGCCCAAAATTGGAAGCTAGCACTCCCTCCAACAATATCACAATGGTATAGAAAAGTTTGGGAATTCTTCATGCTAGAAAAACACTCACTTCTTATAAAAAACCACAGATACAAACCTTTTTCTAGAAAACCCTCTGGGCAAATGGTCACGCTTCATAAAGTATCTAGATACTGATGCCATAGAGGGAGAACAATGGTCCATATCCAAAGCTAAAACATTGTTCAGTTGGTACTAATTCTAAGTGAGACCCAGTAAACAAAGTCATGATTTCTCTCTGAAGGGAAAGGAATATAATGATATTATAGACTATCAGTGTTAGATCGTTCTATTGTTTGAATTATTGAAGATACAAAAAATGTAACCACCTAGTATTATTAGCACCTTTAACAGCTTAAATGTATGCCTACCTACTATTGATTTTCATTGTAATGCAACTTGTTTTAAAATAAAAATAAAAAGTATTTTTTTAAAAGTACCTGTTCTGCCTTTCTACTAACCCAAAGGACCTCTTTGTCAGGATTAAGTTTCAGCTTGTTCGCCTTCAGCCAGCCCATTAGTGACTCCAAGCACTTGTTCAGATCATCTTTGTGGATTACTGCCTCACTTCTTCAGATGCAATTCAATGGACACGGGGGGGGGGGGGGAGTGAATACTGGGCCCAAATTTAATTTAATTATTTTTCTTTCTTTCATTTCATACCCTGTTGTTTGGAGCATATGAGTTTCTGGGGTCCAAAAATCAATGCTTTTCCTTCAGCCATTGAACACTACTGGAGCCAGCATGGGTTTGTGCTGTCTGTACTGATGTCATTACCTTGCCACACTACCTTGGTTTTTCAACAGGTTGCAAAAACCTTTTGATTGGCACTGCAGGACCAACCTGTAAGTGGGAATGTTCATGTGCAGACATTGTTTCTTGTTGGGTAGTCCTTTTTACTAAGTACCTAGTGTAAGTTATCTATCAAGGGCCTGGTGTGGAGGAGTATCAGTTCTACCAAAAATCCATTTTTGTACTATTGAGTCCTAGGTATTTTCTTTAAAGAAACATGAGTTTTGACTACTCACAAAGCAGATTTCTCATTTTTTGTGGAACTGCTGTCAAAACAAGTTCTGTGCAATTTTATGTTTTTCTCCTGTGTGCAAAACAAGGACAGCTTGATGCTTTTGTAGTAGGGGATCCAAAGCTACAAATGAATTTGATTTCAGGAATTCTGGTAGATCAGACTAAAAGAGAAGCCCTTGTCAGATGTTATGGGGATGGAGGGTTGGGGAGAGGAGGAGGATCATCAGGATACCTGAATGGAACCTAGGCATATATGGTTCTCCTTATGTATTCAGCTGAGTGGAGAAAGCCTTATGCATGTACATTTGTATGCACTCCAAATGTAAGGCACTCCAATGAATGTGTGTTGGTTGGGGGCAGAGCTTATCACAACACCCCCCCCCCCCCCATGTGCACTGGACTTTCCCTCATAAGAATGTCTGAAGGAGTGTATCATATATGTTATTAGGGTTAGATGGAAAATTCTACAAGGTCAAATATTAACTTGTTAAACACATTTATTGAGTTCTTGACAATAATCAAACAGTAAATGACTTAGAATATGAAAAGACTCTTTTGAATGGCTTCAATCTTGTTCTGTTTGTAAAGAAAGAAAACCCATAAAATATACAAGATTAAGCCAGCATGGTTTCAGTCACAGATTCAGTCAAAGAAATGGAAATTTGTAACTAAAGGATTTCCTCAGATAATTGGTATATAGGGCAGAAAAAGAGCTTTTGTTGTGCAGGGTCTGTGACTTAGTCGTAGAGCATCTCCTTGGCATGCAGAAGGTCCCAGGTTCAGTCTCTCGTATCTCCAGTTAAAAGGATCAAGTAGTACGTGATGTGAGACCCTGAGACCCTGGAGAGGCACTGCCAGTCTGTGTAGTCAACACTGACCTTGGTGGACCTATGTTTCACATTTTTATTATGCTTCATTTTGGAAGCTGCCTCGGGCAGGTTCCCTGGACAGGAGGCGTAGACATTTTCTAAATAAATAAGTGAAATAAATCTTCCATCACCATTACTATTCCATGTTTTGTGTGACTCTGTAGCAGTGCTGAGCCTAGAAAGGGAGAGAGACATTCTGGAATTGATGTAATAGGGGGTCCATATCACAGCCCCACCCACTTTTGACCTTCTCAGTGGCTTCAGAAGCAGGGAGTTGTGCACTTTTGTCTTCCTCCTTCCTCTGACCCCCAGTCTCTGCAGTCTAGTTGGTTCCCTCACTGGCCTCTGCCTAGCTCCCTTTGAAGAGAAAATGGCAAACTCTACATATTCTTTCTCATTTCCTAGCCTCCTGTGACTAACCATCTTGTGACATGTCAGGCAGTAAGTCATCCAAAAAGGTACCCACTTACAGGTCTCACCAGCTTTATTTAGGTCATGCAGCATAGCTGATACAATGGCTATGTAAAAACTTATATTGCCACGGCTCCTTCTTGGAGCAGCTACCAGGACTGGGGAAGGCCCACCACTGGAACCAACTAGACTCAAGAAAAAGTCTGATGGGATCTTCTTCTTGACTGTGAAAAAAGTAACAGTGACGATCATCTCAGTCCTATGCATGCTTACTCAGAAGTATGCTGCACTGTATTCAATCAGGCTCACTCCCAGGTCTGTGCCCCATTCATCAGAGTTTTTTTCCCCTTGTGCTGTAGCTGTTGATTTCAATTCATGGGCTAAGTCACAGAAAAATTGGAGTGATCCGGTAAAGTGCTTAAACAGAGAACTCTGCCAAAAGTCTTTGCTCTTCACACTTGTAACTGGGGATAGGAGTCGAGAGAGGCATGGCTCAGATGTAATGACAAACCACAGGTAGCTGCTATATGGCCTTAACTGGGGGATTCTCAGGCTTATGTGTACCCTCCATCTCACCTGTTGCATGGCAATCTAATGACTTTAATCTTGCAAACCAGGATTATAAACTGCAGAATTCTTCAACTGTATTGGTGCATGTGAGGGGAAGAGGTAGTAAGTCCTAATTTTTCTTCATCATGCCCCCAAACAGCCCGCAGGGTTAGGGAAAGCGGGGGGAATTTCCCCAGTGGGGCAATGACTGGAAAATGTGGAATAGCCAAATGCTAGTCTCTCCCTTGAAATTGCAGCCCCAAAGGCTACATTCCGTAAATAAATTTTTAAAAAGATTTTAAAAATTTCAAATCAGTGAAAAGGACATTGGAATGGCACACCATGTGTATCTCCACCCCTAGCCAAACAGTTCAGCACAGGGAATCACAGTTGCAGAGTATTCAGCTGCTGGTTGATTCAAAATATGTCTCGTTTTAAATTAGTCGCTGACCTGGGTGTTAGGGTCATGCTCTGAACTGCCTGAATAAGGTCCTCGATATTTTAGAACTGCCTGCTAAGGTTCTGATGCCTAAATCTTAAAGTATACAGTGGAATTAAACTGACACGCCTTTATACATTCCCAAGTCTATTAGTTTACGCCAACCCACCACAAAGAAATAATGAAAATTTTCTTAGGGGCAGGGAGGGTTGTTTAATATGTAGTCCGGGGTCTACGGGACTTTTATTTTCAAGAGGAAAAAGTAAACCAAAGCAAGTATAATAAATTAATTTGTTAAACACATTTATTGAATTGATAACAGTAACCAAACACAATGTATGACCTTTGTAAAACAAGAAACAGAAAAAAATGGATTAATTCCAGTCTTGGCAGTTCCTACTACAGCTATGCGATGAGGGGAAAATATTTCAATTTCCTTTATATTCTTCAGGTTATCTATTTACAGAACTTATCTCAGTATCTGTCCATTATTAAATAAACAGAAGGATCATGACCCAGAAATAAGTTTCCCTTACAATCATTTAGTTCTGCTTTGCCAGTAACCAGTAATGAGAGTGATATGAGAGCTTTCCAAGGATTACTTGGCACACAGAACACAAATCCACTTGGATGCGGTAGTGAACCACCATTTTTTTTAATGGGAGGATGATGGGAAGGGGAAGAAGGGGCAGAGGGGTACAGAGGAAGAATTTCATATGTACAAAGTCTGAAAAGTCTTTCGTTGGTGAGCTATAGTAGTTTCAGGAAAACAGTATCAAAATTGTAATCATGTTAACGGTAGATAGTGTCTTTTTTTGTTTTGTTATGACTGATCATATGAATAAATTTCATTTAGGTGAATTCCCAACTTGGCATCCTTTTCTTTGGGGAGAGGGGAGCACGACCGTGTGTGCCATCTATGAAGTACAAAGACCGAAGACTGAATGAGGCTGGGGGCTTTCTGTATTATGTCAATTCACAGTAGTAGCATTCCACTGAGGTTAAGAGTTCTTCCTGCTTCCAACTTAATTACTTGAGCAGCCATTCGTTTACTGCAAGGGGATGGGAAAAAAAGTGGGTTTCCATAATTACATCTAGTACAGAAAAGCAACAATATGACTACAGAAGATTAGAAAAATGATTAGAATATAGATTTTAGGACAAATATTGCAAACAAACCAAAACACTTGTTAAGAATGGGCTAGATCTGTTGACTACTTTGATAGAGATTTTTTTTTCCTTTTGGAAGAAGGCAGAAGGGAGTTATAGAACTGATCTTAAAGTAAAGGAATTGTGGGATTCAAGTTGCATGAATCCAATAGTTATTATCAGAAATGTAGGGAGAGGGAGACAGAACAGAGAAGGCAAAAGAAAACCAGAATCTGGAGGATACAATTCCCTTTAGACATAAAAACTCACTTGGACTTGGTTGTGTATCAAAGCAGAATATAATACAGAATTGATATATACATAAAAAAGCTCCATCTTTCTGTGCTTTGCTTCTATTCTACTGTGCTCTGGAGAAGAAAACAATATAACACCAAAATGGCTGGCAAGGAGTAGGCAAATTGTGTGCTATAGCCAAGTCCACAGACCTTCTTGCTCTATCCAGGCATGTCATAAATTACTGATGCTTGAACTATGCCCGTCCACTGTTTTTGGCAGGACTTTCTGCTTTAGGGAAATGCCCTCCATCTTTCAATAAAGGGTGATGGTAGAATGAGCCATTAAGTTGCAGACAATATATGGCAACCCAATGGTTTTTCAAGGCAAGAGACATTCAGAGGTGGCTTGTCATTGCCTGCCTCTGCATATCAACCCTGGACTTCCATGGTGATGTCCCATTCAAGTACTGACCAGGGCTGACTCTGCTTAACTTCCAAGATCTGACGAAATCCAGCTAGCCTGGGCCATCCAGGTCAGATCTTCAATGGATGCTTGGGCCCATTTTTCATAGTCATTTTGCATTCTATTGGGAGAAGTCTTTTCCTTGTTATTTCAGTATTTTTCCCCCCCTTGGGGTACCAACAATATAGAAATTTGGTTGGATCTAGTGATCTGCTCACACAAGGATCATGGATCTTCTCCACTTTCCCCTCTCCCCAGCACTCCTAGACCATGGGAAGCTGATTCTTGAGGTTGCAGGACTTATATGGAGTAACAGCCATACAAGACAGTTGGCTGCAATGAGGAGAGGGGAAAGGGCAAAATCCCTACCTCCTCCCTATTGTGGCAGTACAGCACTGCTAATGGAAGAGTCCGGAATGGTCACTCATTTCTCCTCTTCTTGCTCCTCAGTACAGCCTATCTACTGGCTTGGCCATTATTCCATGTTGATCCTGCAACCCCAGAAATCAACTTTTTTGATTTGGGGAGGGGTATCAGAAGGCATTGCTTAGAGAAGGCAGGGAAAGAACTGTTTTACCAACTAATTTCCTGAACTCTTCTGCTGGATTCAACCCGTAGGCCACAACCTAAAATGGCATTAAGAACACTTAAGACTCACTGAAATGAAGGATTATGGACACTGGTTTAGCACACACTCTGCTCTATGTTAATTGTGCCGCTATTTAATTTCATTGCCGCTATTACCAGAATTAAAAGATACAACCATAAGGATGTGCAGGAGGTATCTCATTCCCCTCCCATTCCACTATTTCTTCTTTCCTTTTTCTGAAAGCTCCCATAGCCACTCTCCCTTTCCTACTTCCTTCTCTCCTCCTAGGGTTGCCATTCTCCAAGTGTGGCCTGGAGATCTCCTGGAATCACAACACATCTCCCACCTACAGAAATCAGTTCCCCTAGTTAGGGTTGCCAGCTCCAGGTTGGGAAATTCCTGGAGATTTGGGGGTAGAGCTCTGTGAGGACGAGGGAAGTGATCCTCACAGGGTATAATACCATACAGTCCACTGTCCAAATGCAGCCATTTTCTCCAGGGAACTGGTCTCTGTCATCTGTAGAGGAGCTGTAATTTCTGGTGATATCCAGCCCCCACTTGGATGGTGGCAACACTGATTCCCCTGGAGGAAATTACTGTTTTGGAGGGGGAGTCTATGGCATTATACCTCTCTGAAGTTCAGAACCTACTCAAGCCCCACCCTCTCCAGGCTCCATCTAGTTAGGCCTGGCTGTGGTGAATCCTCCTGCAAATACCAAAAACAGGCCTTGAAGGGGCCCTTCCCTTTTCCCCTGACACACAAATCCAGGTAGAAATACTATGGTAGCCTAGCAACAGCCAGTGGGGGAATCCATTGCTTAAAGCTACCAACACTCCTTTTATCATTGTCAAGTTTTTAAAGTTGCCCAATGTATTTTTTTTTTTAGATTTCACATTTTTCTGTAAACCAGGGGGCTCTTTTCAGGTTAGTAGAAAGATCTGTCTTGCTGGTTCACAGCTCCAGTCACTGGATTTCAATATCAAATATTTGGCCAACTTGGCAATTAGTATATAGAAAAGTGGGGACTAGTGGTGTGCACTCGGTATATACTGAGCTGAATAAATACCTGAACAATATCTTATCAGTATTTTTCAGGTACTTATTCAGCTGAATACAGATCAGAGATATTATTCGGCTTTTATACGGGCTTCCCAAGTGAAGGGATTTAAAGTTCAAATCCCTCCCCTCTCGAAGTTGAGCCGCAGCTGCAGCGTGACTCCACAGAGAAGGGAATGGGTAGGGAAGGTCTCTGTCTCTCTTTCCCCTCCCACCACCTGGAAATTCCTAGAGATTTGGGGGTGGAGCCTTGAGAGAGTGAGGTTTGGGGAGGGATGCCACCTCAGCAGGATAGAATGCTATCGGCTCCACCCTCCACCACAGCCATTTTCTCTAGGGGAATTAATCTTTCTCATCTGGAGAACAGCTATAATTCTGGGTGATCTCTAGCCCTCACCTGGAGGTTGGCAAAGCTAAACCTCCTAGAGGAAATGGTTGATTTGGAGGGTGGAGTCTATCGCATTACATGTGTCTGAGGTCCATCCCATCCTCAAACCTGACCCTTCCCAGGCTCCACCCCTCAAATATCCAGGGATTTCCCAACTTGGAGTTGGCAACCCTATCTCCTTCCTACCCAACACCCAGCCTATCTTTATTTGCCTCTCTTTCTTTAGCCTTCCACTATTTCCCTCTCTGCAGCCTCTGTCAAGGAAAACTATAATCTTCCTCCACAGTGGGGAATCAAAACAGCTTATATCCTCCTTTTTATCCATACAACAACCCTGTGAGATAGGTTAGGCTGAAAGTATGTGACTGGTCAAAATCACCCAGCTTCCACCACAAGATGGGGATCTGAACCTGACTTCTCAAAAAAGTTTGCCCTCAATTCCATTCCTTTGTATCAGTCCACCCTAAGATCAGACTTGGGTGGCTAGTCACATTAGATTTTCCCTTGTGCATAGTATTTTGTGGGATGTTTAGAAGCACGTGAGAAAAGGGCCTGCAAAAAAATTATCAAAATAATTCTTTTAATATGAAATCATGTTTGAAGCATACCTCTATACTGTAGTTTCTGTACTCTATTGTTTGGGCAATCTTTCCCTTGTAAACTAAAGTTGATGTTTGTTCGAATACATCGGTTGTTGAGAGGCTGGACTGGTCTGAAGTTGTCGCTCATGCTCAGAAATATCTGTGAAGGCTGATTCTGGCTTAGCAGTCGTAATGAATGCATCTGTACAAAACATAAATGCACCCCCATGTATGTCACTCAAAAGATTTGCATGTGTTCATTTGTTGTGGGAGCATACTGTATGTTCCACTCATAAACCCAGGATAATTTCATGTACAATTAGGAAAAAATTTATAATCAGGGCTCCATATACATAACCATTGCTTAAAATACATAAATAAAACAAGAATTCTGTACCAAGCATAATTGAATTCTGCTGCTTTTATATTGTAGGCAAACTTTAGACATTTAAATTAGGGATGATGGGGAAGTCCTATTTGATACATCACACAGTCAAATCTTGCTTCTCCCTCATCTAAACTCAATTTATGGAGCAGTTCAAGAGGGGTTCACACTTTTTTGGTGTTTTCATTTTGTCCTAATTCTGTGTAGACCACAAATTTGGAAGAAAAGGTTTCATTAAAATCCCACTGCTGCAGTTATGCTTTTCCTTTGTGGGTTTGAACCGTCCCCTCACTTCTCCAAAAGGCTCTGTAAACCCACGTTGTTACAGTGGAATCTGTTGCAAGGGGGTAGACAAAACCTATAATGGTATACTTTCCTAACCTTTCAGACCTGATGCTTCCTCTATATATATAGGGAAAAGAGGTTAAAATGTTTTAAAAGCCATTCCCAAATGGTAGGTGTTCTCAAGAGAAGGCTGAAAGAGACTAAAATTTCCCCTTGGCTATCAATTAAAAAAAAAATCTGATACGAGTCCATTAAAATTGTACTTCTTTAACAGATTCACATCCATAGCAGGAAAGAAGTTCAAAAGCACTCTAACAGTACATTCCTAAGAATATTTTCCTGGGAGTAAGCCCTGTTGAATAAACATGGGAAGGACTCTGAGTAGACCTGCTTAGCAGTGTTCACTTCCAGCGCAATCATAAGTAGCGTTACATCAGAGTCAGTGGTCTTAGAAGGGCACACCTCTGCTTAGGATTCCACTTTAAGGGGCACACATGCAACTGGCCCAGGTTTTGCTTGTGTAAACTGAATGGTCCAGCTTCCAAAAGCAGGAGTCACTTTTGTGCTGTATTCACAATCTAACACTGCTAGAGAGTTGTAGGGAGAACTAACGGTGACTTTCAGTGTTACTTTTAAAAGGCACGGTGCTGTGTTATAAAATTAGCATAACATATAGCACAGGATGACAACTTTACACATTTTACCGAAACTCCAGAAGCTGGTCCAGATTATTCACGGTTGTTTTGGAAAAGAGTAAATACGTAAGCATATTTCTGAGATTCTGTGAGTCAGATAGACATTCCCGACATCAGAAATCTGTATTTTATCGAGGACAGAGATTTCAAGACAACTGCAGCAGTCATAGTGATGACGCCTCTGGCAGTTTACTGGCTGAGCTGCCTGCCTGTCACCCCAAATATGCTCCGTTTGAAGTGCATCTGGCAATGATTGGCTCACCTGAATGCAGGTCACAGAGGGGCTGGGCAGTCACAGAGGCTTGGGCAGGGTGAGCTGCTGTAACACTACACAAGACAGCTGGAAGGTCCTAGGAAAATAAGGGTACAGGAAGCAGGGACCTATGAAAGTAAGCTTGGGAGAGGGAGTGCTTCAGGAGGAAGAGAAGAGAGGGTTGCCAGGTCCTGTACTCTCGCTGGTGGGGGGTAGGAGGGAGATTTCTGGGAGTGGGGGTGGGGGGTGGGGTGACACCACCCTGTGTGACGTCCCCAATGTGATGACATCACACACATAAGTGATGTCATCACATTGGTGATGTTGGGCAGTGATGCTCTGGTATTTTGGGCAAAACTATATGGTTTCTACAGAGTTTTGCCCAATACCAGAGCCTTGCTGTGCGATGTCCCCTGTGTGATGATGTCACTTCCGTGTAACATCATCATGCTGGGGATGTCATGCCGGGTTGTGGCAGTTGGCGTGGGGCTTCCCCCCACTGGCCAGTTGGCCAGCGGCGGGCAGGGTCCTGAGAAATCGGGGGATCCCCCACTCCCACCTGGGGGCTGGCAACCCTAAAAGAAGATGGCAAGAGGAAGGAATATTAAAGATGAAGGAAAGGCAGGGGAGAGAGGATGGGCAAGGGAACAAACTGCACCCACGGCCTGGAGCTGGAGAGGTGAAGTTCACATATTTGAAATGGCCAGTCAAAATCTCCGGCTACGGCCCTTACAGTGCCATCCCAAGCAGAGTTACATCCATCTGAGCTCACTAAAATCAATTGGCTTAGAAGGGTGTAACTCTGCTTAGGAGCACACTGATAGTTTATTTTCAAGTTAATCTATAAGGACTGAAAAGCTTTCCTCTAGTAGATGATGTGTCATATAGATTCAAGAATGCTTTTTTTTTTACCTGCATCCTGGTTATGTAGACAGGTTTGTTCATTAGTATCCAACTTGCTGTTTCATAACAGGGTGGAATCGTCATTGACCCATCATATGTAATGAAGCTAGAGGTTTCGGGGTAAAGTTCCTCGATATTAAGTCCCTGCAGTAAATATGCATCATCTAGAGAATAAATGAGGGCAAAATGATTAGCAAAATGCAACATGCATATTCACAAGACAAATGTATAAAGTCTAATTAGGATACCTGGGGACTTAATACAAAGGTTCTGATGATCGTATAGTACATGCCATAGTTTACAAATCCAAAAAGAGAAACAATTAGGCCTAAACCTAGAAGTCCTGACCAATGCTCCCTCTAAGCTGTGGAGTCTTGTGAGCAAAAATTCTACTTTCTGAACTACTGGCATTAAAGCTGTGAGTGAGCAATTAGGCTACGGCCTAAATTAGTTTGCTATGGAGCCATCCTTCCTGAGCTAAGACAAAAACGTATGAGCTGGAGGCTAAAACCCTGTGATCTAGCTCACACAAACTCTGCTTAGAGGGAACCCTGGTCCTGACCCTGATTCACACTAGCAGGAAAGCCAATAAATCTAGTTTAGGCATTCTTGTATTCAGAGTTGGGTTGATAGTCTTAAAATGGAAAACACTTATTTTATTTAAAACCTTTCTGTCTTGCAATTCCTAGAGAATAAAAACAATTTGCAATAAAATTCGCATACAGTTAAAATCAGGAATGTGTCTAAAACCCCCATATTCTAATAAAAGGAACTGGCATATGGACATATGAAGCTGTGCTATGCTGAGGCGGATCACTAGTCCATCTAGGTCAATATAGACAGCGGTTGTATAGGGCATGTGGAGGAGAAGGATTTTTTCAAGTCCTGCTCTCTGAGCATTGTTCGACTAGACATGCTAGGCACAGAACCTGGGACCTTCTGCATCCAGAGCATGTGGTCTACCACAGAGGGACAATCCCTTCCCACTTTAAAACAGAAAGAAATTGTATTATGACTTACCATGAGCCTGAAACATCAAAATAGCTTTGATTTACTGTCTACAAGGTAAAACTGTGTAGATATTTCTGGGGAGAATATTTCATAATCGGGACATAACTACTAAAATGACCCTATCCCTGTTCACCAGCTGCCTAACGTCTGGCCCTTTACCCATCTATATATCTAATTCCCAAGGTGTCCCCTGTGTGTGAATATCTAAATCCGTGCAGGGGGGGGCACCTGGGGGGCAGGGAGAGTTTTTTTGCACACATGGGGGACTGCCCCCGTGTGCAGGAAAACCTTAAAACTTAAAAAAAAACTTTTGGGGGGATATTTAAATCCCCCCAGAAGTTAAACAGCATTCACGGTGCATGCACAGGGAACACTCTGGGAACTCTGCGGTGTCTGAGTGTGTGGGGGAATCACTGCGGGGAAGGGGGAATCGCTGGGGGGAGAAATCCCTGGCCCGAGCAGCCCTCAGCCACTCAGGCCTTGGAACTGGGGGGGAATCACCATGGGGGAGGGGGAATCATGACGGGGAGGGGCGGGGAGGAGCCTCTTTTTCCTGCTCCTGACATCACATGACTGGGGCTCTAGCTGTTTCCTCGCACCTCCGCTGGGCTGAGGGGAAGAACTGCCCTGTCGTCCGCCCAGGTAGGGGCTTGACCAGCCAGCCAGCCCCTCTTTGTGACTGGGAGTGTGGCATAAAAAAATCGATTAAAGTCTTTTTTCTTCTCCCCCCCACCCCTGCAGTCTCCTGAACTTCTCAGGTTTCAGAAAGCGCAACCGCGACATGACTCTTGACAGGGAGTGAGTGTCTCTCTCCACGGTAGGAGGTGAGGAGAGAGAGAGTGAACTTCGGAATGGAACAGGTCTCTGATGAAGTAGGTTGGTCGCTGTTGTTGCAGAGCAGTGGCCTGTTTTTTTTGGGGGGGGGGCGTTGTTATTCGTTCACACATTTGTATGCTGCCTTTAATCGTGGTTCAAGGTGGCTTATAATAATAGTAAAAAGCATTTCAGTTAAAGCCATAAAAAGCATTTGGATATATAATGCTATATGCCAGTTTGGTGTAGTAGATAAGTGTGCAGACTCTAATCTGGAAGTATCGGGTTTGATTCCCCACTTCTCCACAGGCAGCTGCTGGTGTGACCTTGGGTCAGTCACAAGTTCTCTCAAAGCTGTTCTCTCAAAGCTGCTCGGGCATTGGAGCCGGGGGGGCGGGGAAGAGGACTTACCTGGAGCTGCAGCCTTTCGGAATCCCCCCCCCCTTGAGTATCGCAGGTCCCCGCCTCTTGTTACCATTCTAAACCAGATATTATTCATTGTTGGCCCGATTTTGAGTAAAGTGATACAGGGACGGGAGTTTCATATAGCGAATTTCCTTCCATTAATGAGCCATCTCTGGAGCAGTATGGTCATTTCAAGCAGTGCTGCTTCCCCTCCTGCCCTTTTTCATCACATGATCTTCCTCTGACTTTTTAAAAATATTCTAAGGTGAGCCCTATAGGGCTAAACTGCTATAGCACTTCAGTGCTATAATGGCACCATTGAGATGCATTGATTCAGTGGAGTCAATGCATTTCAATGGTGCCTAGCGGTTTAATGCTATAGCGCTCTCCTTAGAATTTTTTAAAAGTCTGAGGACGCTCATGAGGTAAAAAGGGCAGAAAAATAAAAGCAGCATTGTAAGAAGCAATATGGACATTTTAAACAGCACACTACAGAGATTCAGAAGTGCAACAAAGGGGTTAAAATGGGAAAAAGCAGTTTCCCTGAACAGCATCTCAACCATGCTTTGCTAACCTGATGCAAGCTGTTTGTATGAACAGGTAAATAAACTCTGCTAGCATCCGTTTACTAAAACAGGTCTGTCTGAAATGACAGAAAAAATCCATTAGCAACCAGTTACTACAACGGAATACAAAGGCAGTCTGAAAAGGGTCCCTGAAACAGTAAATCCCTAGGACGAGAGAGGTGCCTTTTGGGAATGGGAAGTGCTTACTAGTGCAGGAAAGTGCTCCACAATGTAGGGTGGGACTGTGCAAGAGGGAAAGAAGTGTATCATTCAGTTGATGTTTTTAGTGTTCAAAATGCTTCATTATCTCAGTACAACAGTAATGTAAGTTAAATCAATGTTCTTGTCCCTACCACACCCTGTTGTAGATGAGGAAATGAAGACACCCAGTACTAGGGAGTTGCTGTGGCTCAGTGGCAGAGCAACTGCTCTTCATGATGGAGGTCCAGCTTTCAGTCGCTAGCATCTCCATACAAAAGGATTGGGAAGTAGATAATGGTCCTTTCTGCACTTGGATCTCATCCCTGGTTTTATCAGAGTTCAACTCGCAGCATAATACCTTGCATTTATCCCTGGTTATAACAGCATCTGTTTATCCTGGGACAAGTGTGGGGCAAAACTGGGGTGACCTCCATGAAATGTGGAAACAAAAAATACCCCGAGATAATTACAGGGGTGAACTCATGTGTAGTGTAGAATGTAAGTTCGGGAACAGGGTTGAACCAGGATTTAAGGTCTAGTGTGGAAAGGACTGATGTGAAAGACCTCTGAGACAGTGAAGAGCTGCTACCAGTCACAGCAGTCAATACTGACCTCGACAGACCAATAGCCTGACACAGCAGAAGGCAGATTCATGTGTTCAAGGGCTGAGCTCTCGAATAGGGATGCCATTCTTCAGTTGGGGGTGGGGGATCCCCCGATTTTTGGGCCACTTCCTCATTGCCAGCCACATGGCCAGCGGGGGAGGGGGGGAATGCTGTCCCCAAACATGATGTTTCACATTATTGATATGGTCAAAGACCAGCACAAATCACATAAAAGCAGTACAGATCGATTATATATGAATTACAGGGAATTAGTCCAACATTAAATTATATATAAGACATATCAAATGTGTAAATATACAATATTACAAGCTAAAATAATTAATATTTATTGTTAAAATTCTATTATGCTACATAAAATTTCCTGGAGGATTTTGCAAGCAGCTGCACAAAACCTCGTGTTGAGAGCTGTAATCTGAGGATTAGCACCTTATAAGAGGCATCCTGGTAAATGCAGGGTCAGAGTGGCCCAGATACCTTCTGTGCAAAGGAAAAATAATCTTTACATAAATTTCCTGATAGAACCTACAGTGAAGCAAAACACGTTCAGTTGTTTCAGCTACCCCAGATCCCAGCCTAACCGGCTCCCACCCAGCTTGAGAGTCCCGCCACCAAATTGGGATGTGTGATCATCCCAACCCGAAAGAAAACATCCCGGATTAAAGTGCAGCGGGACTTTATCCGGGATTAGGGTGCCGTGTGACCACAGCCTCAGTCTCTCTCAGCTACTACTCTAGCTGAATGAACAAGCCTTTCAATTACTGTTATGGAGAGTAGTGGGTACAGTACATCCCGTAACACAAATATGCAACAAAAGTGATCCAATTCTTGAGCCAAAGTTTGAATTTAAATTTAGCAGAACTGTATTTTACTGCATTACATGTAGGGGAAAAGTGGTGCTTGGGAAAATGCTGACTATTGTGGGTGACAGGTGGGGCGGGGAGAAAAGATAGTTGGTTAACAATTTTTTTATTGTTGAACAAATCCTGGAAAGGCCAAGAGTGTTTAGATTTAATTACCCTTGCACTGCAGAAAAAGACTGTTCTACCTTGTTAAGGTTAATGTATGATAATAAAGCTGCTCAGCGAAGCCTAATGCCCTTTAGTGTGCGCAGTGGGAGTGGGGCAGGCGCTGAGAGTTCACTCAGAATGCTCGAGCCCAATGAGAAAATATGCTGCTAAGCAAACGGCTAGGCTTCCCACTTATTTTTTTTTATCACATCCTTCCTTGCTTGCTAATTAATGAGCCATCCCTCTGTAGAGGATTTCAGGGTGAACATGTTATGTGCTCAGCCTATAATTAGAAAGAGACTGAGCCTTTAAAAGCCATCTGAGCAGACTGCCACCTGTCATGCTTTTGGTATCTATATAGCAAAATGCTTAACTATCTTCACTACCCTCTCCTTCACGACATCTTTATCAGGCACTGTAGTATTACTCCATTTTACAGAGAGGGGACTGAGATGTAGAGAGAATTTTGCCCGCACTCCCACGATTAGTGGCCAAGGAGGGATTTTAATCAAGCTCTTCCAGTCAAGCAACGCTCTGTCCACTGGGACAGAACTGCATTGGCACATTGCTCTCAGGGAGCCCCTTTCAACTGCACAACAGTGCTGTACCCTGTCAGTGCAGAGGTGTTTGGGGTCAGTAAAGATGGAGCTGCATTAAGTGCACAGTACGGGTCTCCTCATCTACTTGTTTCAAGTGCACACAGGCTTACCTCTGTGCAGTGGCAAAAAGTAATTCACCAGAGGCTAATGGAGGTCTACAAGGTAACTGCAGCCGACTGCTCTTATAATATGGAGACGAGTATAACAATCCCCTGGAAGAATGTCATTAAACTCTAATGTTCAGAGAAGTACTAAGCTCCTATGACAAGCCAAGGTAACAATCACAGGCATTCCAGACAACAGGTGATTGTTCCTCTGAAGCACCTTTATTTCTGGGTCAGCTCAGTGATTCTATACACTGAATGACTGTTGTTATAAACAGTTAAATGGGAATAAACACTGTGTACTCCAGAGGCAGAAACAGATTTGAACAAAACCAGGTCACTGGCAACACTGATATCTACCTCATAATATGTACAGGAAATCATATACTCTTGAATGTATTCAAGCACAAATCTTTGGACCTCATTGGATGCCTCCTTCCTGTCCTGAACTAGCATTCCACCTAATAACAGCCAGTGCAAAAGGAGAGCTAGCGAAAGAGAAAAGTTTTGCAGATGCTCAGCACTTCTTCACTCTGAGTCCAGGCTTACTCCAAGACAGATAAGCGCATGCCATGAACCACTGACTCCAACAGACACTTCAGGAATAAGTAGCTTGAGGATTAAGTTCTGGGTGACCTTTGAAGGAAGAAGCAAAGGGCAGGCAGCTGATTCTCTAGGGCCAGCCTCACCACTGAGCAACTCCAGGCAGATCCCAAGCATAGCACTCTGTGTGGCTGGTGGTGCTTTAGCTGCAGCAGCTGGTGGAAGGAGCTCTCTCTTCCTATTGATATCTCAGGACATGTAGTTTATGCTGCTCCTGATCATCAAAGACTGGAGGAAGGATGAGAGGCTTGATGTTAGATGAAAGCCAGGAGAAGCTCAGCAGAAAGCAATAAAAAAAATGAAAAATCAAAAATCCGAGCAACAGCCGAAAGGAAGCTTTGAGCAAAAAGGCGAGTGGCTTGAAGGACAGGCGTGAGGTGTATGAGAATCAGCAACCTGCTGGGTCATAAGAGTTGAGCAATAACAGAATAGTACAGTATAGAGAGGGGAGCATGGTAAAATATGGCTGCCTGGTGCTTTTGTGGGTACAGCGGGCCCCCAGAGCTTGGTAAACGACAGAGACAACAGCAAAGGTGCAGAAAGCAGAGAGGATACAGAGCCCTAGAACTTGTGATGAGGGCTTGAGCTCGGTTTCTGTTTCAGTATTAATCCACCTGAACTACAAAGATGCTGAAGGCTGCCCCGTCCAGTACATGCTTCTGTTGCCTTGGGAGGGCCTTAGCAGAAGAGCCTCTGTTCTGCATGCAGGGAGTCCCCGGTTCCAAAACACCTGGCATCCCCAGTTAAAATGATCAGACAGTGGGTGACATGAAAGGTCTCCACCTGAGACCAAGGCGAGCAACTGCCAGTCAGAGCAGACAATACTGACCTTGACAGACCACTGGTTTGACTCAGTATAAGGCAGTTTTGTGTGTGTGGAGGAATGCTGTGATCTGAAGGAAAGAGGAAGCTAAAGATCCCACTACTCTTGACCCACATTATGCTGCTTATTTTTCTCAAGATAAGACAGTGCTTGGTCTTACAAGTCAATTTCTCATAAACAGGAACAAGGGGCAATTTTCATGTATGTGAGCACATGTTATGACTGGAAGGTGGTGGTGGAAAGAATGGATGAGAGAGTGTTCTTGCTAAATGTGAGGCATTTGGTTCTGCTTTTGTCCCACAGGTAGAGCGGATGGCTACTTTGCTCTCTTCTACATGACTGGCTTCATTCTCTGTTGTTTACATATTCAGCCCACTTTGGCCTGGGGCCCGGGATGCCGATTTTGTTTCCAAGCCAAAATAGGTTCCAGATGAAAGTATAAAACCAGTATTGTAGCATTACTGAAGCAGAACTGTGTTAAAAAGTTAATACCTAGAAATGGCTGTATACACCTGAATTCTATTAGTGATAAATATTTGTAAGGTAATAAATGATAATTTTGTGGAAATGACATGAGGCTGAGGATGCTTTTTCATTTTCAAGCCAGTGAATGGTTTCTGACTTGCCACTGTTCTCTCTCTCTCTCTCCTTTCCCTGCCTGTTCATTATTTATGAAGCGCCGAGAGTGATGCGCCACATCAAATGGCTCACTTGAAATGAGGTGTTTCAAATTCAGAAGGTCAGCATCTCCTACTATCCCCCTGTTATTTTTCAATGAGACTGGTTTGGTGAATATGGAACCCTACTCTACCAGAGGACTGAAAACTATAAGCCTGTGTGCAACCAAAACATATCGGAAATATGTGCTTGGTTTTATTGGCACATGTTTAATTAACCTACCCTGCCATATGCCCACATTGTATTATAAAAACAGAGCTGTGATCAACATGGGACAGCTATTTAAGCTTTAAGTCACATCCTGGAAACAAGGGGGCCAAAACTGTTAGTTTCAGTGCTAGGGAATGGATCTTGCCCCTTGAACAGACAAAACTGTGTTATACTGATTCCAAACTGGCTTCGTATTGTCTACTCCAGTCGGCAGCTGCTCTCCAAAGTACCTGGGCTCTTCCCCAGAATGCTTTGTGTGAAATTCTGAACTGAGGATGGAAAGGACTGAACGTCGGATCTGTGCATGCAAGTCATAGACCCTCTTTTTTTGCCTGCCTAGGGAATAATTGTTAACATGCATTCCTGATTTGGTTTTTGGTCTCTTCCATTTTTTTGTGTTAAAGGCCTTGGGCATTGTCTACAATTGGCAATAATATTAGACGAAGCCTAGATTGTGGTCGAATGCATAGCATCCATCTTTACGTGTAACAACTATGCTACACTGTATTAGCAAGCTGGATACCGAGAGTGATGAAGACAAGCCCAAATATAGGCTTGTTTTTTGCCACTACCTACAAAGAAAATGGTGACTGAATTGTAGTCAACAAGCGACCTCAGGATCACAGCCAGCAAACTGGACTGATTGCCCCTATAAATCTATCACTCCCTATATTTCTACTGCTGAGTTTGTTCTACGATTATTGGATGGGCTCAGCAAAGATATTAGTCCTGTGCCAGTGTAGCACAGCAGTATTTTGGCCCAGTTTTGGCAGCTTTTGCGACACTCTCCATGATTTATGCAGTCATGAAGACAGCAAGCTTAATCTGAGCTGAAAGCATGTACTTTTTAGGTTTTGGCATTGCTTCTAACCACTGTCCGATCAATTTGTTTCCTGCAGAGTAACAGATAGTCAGTTACTATTTGGGCTGCCAATAAATCCACGGGTATTTAAGTGCAAAATTACGGTGCATTGTATACTGTAATTCAGAAATCAGTGATGTGCCTTTCAAGTGTTATTGCAATGTAGATGTTAGATGATGTTTTGAACCTGATAAAATGCTGAGCTCTGACTTGCACGGGCACAACAGGTAGGCAAATGTAGAGTTTGAGTAAAGATAACAAGGACAAGACAATGACAAACGTTCATATTTTGAGACAAATCAGGCAGTGGAGACAAAAACATGATGAAGGTTGTGGCCAAAAGGAATCTATTCAAGGCTATCAACCCTAAAAATTTTTCCACAAGTCAGCTTGGTGGAAGGCTGTGTACCTGTAAACAGGAATTCTATTTCCCACTGATGCAGAACTGGGCTGTCTTTTGGGCAGTGCATATGTGCAAGGAAAAGCAGACACTGTTCATTACCAGGTGGGTCAATTCTGTACCTTAGGTGTATTAAGTGTGACTGATTTCCTTTGTAACTTTCCCTTGTTCAGAACCCTGACAGAATGTAAGCATTTATGTCTCCCTCTCTCCAGCCATCTCTCCAGCTGTGTATCCAGGAAGGGACAAATATTTCTGAAAAAGATGATTTGTAAGATTGTGTTCTGCCGATTAAAAAGTAATGGCTATGTCATGCTTTTCTAGGCAATGGAAGCCAACAAAGAAAACAACGAATCTCTGGCTTACATCACTGTGGAGCTGCCACTCATTTTGTTGGCGGAGTAATTAACACAGCAACAGTGCACAGTCTGATTAAACCGTTTATTTAGGAATTAATATACTTGATAGGGAAGAGGAGAGACAGAGAGAAGTTCCTAACTACATCTCTAGCTGAGAGAGAGGGTAAGACTGAGTGTGGCACTTCCGAGAAGAAGGGGAGAAATTGCCCTAAGAGTAGCAATCTGGAGACAGACAAGGAATGACACTTAACAGGAGAGAAAGTGCTAACCTCACTATCTATATACTAATTCCCAAGGCATCCCCTCCATGTGGATATCTAAATCTGCACATCGGGGGCACTTGGGGGCAGAGAGATTTTTCTGCACACTTGGGAAACTCCCCAGGTGTGCAGAAAAATTCTAAAACTTAAAGAAACTTTGGGGGGGATATTTAAATCCCCCCAAAAGTTAAAGAGCATTCTCTGCCCATGCACAGGGAATGCTCTGGGAACTCTGCAGCAGCCCAGCGGCTGAGAGGCGCTGAGGCCTTGCCGCTGGTGCAGGGGGGTTGGGGGAGAGAAATTGGTGGCACGGTGGCTGAGAGCCACTTGGGCCTCTGCACCAGTGCCAGGGGGTTGGGGGGGGAATCGGTGGCCTGGTGGCTGAGAGCTGGTCAGGCCTCACTGGTGCCCATGGGGGGGTGGAATCGGTGGGCCTGGTAGCTAGAAGCCTCAGGCCTCACCGTCGGTGCGAGGGGGGGAGAAGGATTGGCGGGCCCAGGCCTTGCTGTGGGTGCCAGGTGCAGTGGGGGTGAAGATTTACCTGCAGCTGCTTCCTCCACTGTGTGGAGCTCCTTCTCTCCTCCTCCCATTGAGTATCGTGGGTCCCGCATCTTGTCTATATACTAATAGCCAAGTGTCCCCTGTGCATGCGGATATCTAAATCCACACATCAGGGGCACTTGGGGGGCAGAGAGATTTTCCTGTACACTTGGGGGACTCCCCGGGTGTGCAGAAAAATCTGAAAACTTAAAAAAACTATATGGGAGATATTTAAATCCCCCCAAAAGTAAAAGAGCATTCCTTGAGCATGTGCAGAGAACTCTCTGGGAACTCTGTGGTGGGCCCAGCATTTGGGAGGTGCCCAGGCATCACCGCTGTTGCCCAGGGGGCGAGGGAAGATTGGTGGTGGGCCCAGCAGCTGGGAGGTGCCCAGGCCTTGCCACTGGTGCCTGGGGGCAGGGGAAGTTCAGTGGTGGCCCCAGCAGCTGGGAGGTGCCCAGGCCTCACTGCCAGTGCCCAGGGGTGGGGAAAGATTGGTGGTGGGCCCAGCAGCTGGGAGGCACCCAGGCCTCACTGCCAGTGCCCAGAGGGAGCGGGGGAAGATCAGTGGCAGTCCCGGCAGCTGGGAGGCGCTCAGGCCTCACCACTGGTGCTGAGGGGAGGCTTGGCAGGCTTGGCGGTTGGGAGCCGCTCGGGCCTCACCACCGGTGCTGGAAGGGGAAGCTTACCTGTGGCCACTTCCTCCTCAGCCATGAGGTCCTCCCCCCCCCCCCGCAAGTATCATGGGTCCCTCTTCTTGTCCTTTCTAATTGTCTTCTTTCTGCCCCCTGCAGGGTCTTTTTCTCTTCTTCTTTGTACACCAGACATTGTCTTTTCCAACACATTTTGTAGTAAAAGCTAAGCTACGGGTTCAAAAAGTATCACATGGTACACGTTTTCTAGAGCTTTTCCACTTCAGACAGAAGATAAGATAATCATATGTTTGAATGCTTCCTGCTAATTGCTTTTCTACTATGCTTATTCTCAGTGTTCAGAGAGTCTTGGATGTGAGGAAGTATTTTTGTTCTACAGTTTTCTATGGGTGGACAAAGGAAGTGGGTTGACTAGAAACTGATTCCCTAGGATAGCCCAGTTGCATGACTTCTGACATCTGTCTGAGGTTCTAATTCATCTTTGTGACGAAGTTCTGTTAGCCCTTCACAGAATCATCAAATCTACTTTTTCAAGAAGTGGTATTTCAAGTTTTGAGATGTCTGTGATTTATAACTCTGTTTAGGTATATAAATCTGATGAGATGAACAGTGGGGTAAGGTTGCTTCAAACCTGTGCCCTTACTGAGTTATAAATACCCAGGGATGGTTTTGCTTTATGCTGAAGGCAAGTATAAAGTTGAAGAGTGGGCCACAATCTTAGTATTGCTGGCTTCTCTAGGCAATGGCTTATTATAAGATGAGACCTTAGATATTAAATTGTAAATGTTCAGCTGTAGTCAGTCAAGCACTCGAGAAGCCAAGCCAAGAATAGTGGAGGTTTGTACCAGCCAAAACTACAGCTCTAGAAGCAGCTTTGACAATGTGCCTCCCACTGGCAAAATGAAACTCTGAGAACTTGGAAAGTGTTCTGCTTAAAAGTCAATTCCTATGAAGTTCATTAGAGAAGTATATGTTATAAGCCTCAAGTTTTCCTTTACAACCTATCCCATCAATGAGGCAAAATGCGACCCTTTTACAAAGGACGGAAGAGTAGTGGTTCTTCAGCCTATTAGACCACGAGAACTCTATGTCAGGATGACATACCATTTTTCTGGGGCTGTAATGAATCAATTACATCATTATGGATCACACAGATGCTTTTCCTTAGAAACATGTCAATACAAGATATGTTCATATTACTCTCTTCCCTTCTAATGAAGTACATTATTTTTCCATTCTTCTGCCTCTTAGTGCTTTGACTTTTTGGAAGCCAAGACAAAACACCATTAACTACTAGAGTGGACAAGTATCCACGATGAGCCCAGGATGTTAGAGAAGGGGGCATAATCGCTTTATAATGAACTCCCATTTGCTTTACTAAAATGATCCGCTTATAGAATCAACCTTGGTTGCCATCTGTTCTCAGGCCATCATCCAACCAAGATATGTCTTTGTCATGCCCCTTTACAGTATGTATAAATAACTCAAAATATTCAAAGTCATTTGATACCATCTATGTATCCTTTAGGGGCTGCAGTGGCTCAAGTGGTTAAGACACTGAACTGCAGACCAGAAGGATGGTAGTTTGGCAGTTCGAGACCCAACCTAGCATTTCGAAAGCAAGAAATTGCAAGTAGTTAAATAGGTACCACTTTGGTGGGAAGGTCAGCATCTAGTCATGCTGGCCACATGACCATGGAAATGTCTTTGGACAGTGCTGGCTCTTCAACTTGGAAACAGAGATGAGCACTGCATCCCTAGAGTCGGATTCGACTGGCTTTCGAGCAAGGGAAACCTTTACCTTTACCTATGTATCCTTTACATGTCTCCTGTGTCTCATAAAGCTTGCCTATAACTTCCTTACAGATATATCTCTAGATAATGGTAGGCTCTGAGCCCGACCAGCTTTTATTGATTATCTGACTCTTTTCTGCCTGAGGACAGTTTCTGAACTTGAGAACTTCTCTTGTAGCATTTATATTTTATTAACTTCATAATCATTTTCACAAAGCCCAAGACACCAACACTTGTTTTACAACCTGAATGTATCTATTATCCCCTTTTGTACTCTTCTTTGGTTCTTAGTTTAAATTCTTACATTGATTAATACTTTAATAACCACCACTACCGATCATGAACATAGATCACACTCCTTGTTTATAACACACTTACTTCACATTAGTACACCTAACCTAGAAGGGACAGTAAGACATATCTTTACCATCTATATATCTAATAGCTGCACACAGGGGGCACATAGGGGGCAAAGAGATTTTCCTGCACACTTGGGGCACTGTACAGGGATACTTAAATCCCCCCCCAAAGTAAAAGAGCATTCCCTGCGCATGCGTAGAGAATGCACTGGGAACTCTGCCTCACCGCCATTGGGGGGGGGGGAGGCTTGGCGGGCCTGGCAGCTGGGAGCCACTCAGGCCTCGCTGCTAGTGCCAGGGAGGGGGAAAAAAGGCTTAGTGAGCCCAGTGGCTGGCAGCTGCTCAGGCCTTGCCACCGGTGCCAGGGGTAGGGCTGCCAAGTCCAACTTGGGAAATATCTGGGGACTTTGGGGGTGGAGCCAGGAGACTTTGGGGGTGGAGCCAGGAGAAAGGAAGTGACATCATTTTGTGATGTCACATCCTGTGATGTTGCTTCCACATGCTGACACATGAACTCATGAAGTTTCCTAATACTGAATCAGGCCATTGGTCCATCAAGGTCAGTATTGACTACTCAGACTGGTAGTGGCTCTCCAGGGTCTCAGGCTGAGATCTTTAATGTCACCTATTACCTGATCCTTTTTTAGCTGAAGAGGCTGATACCTCCTGCATGTCAAGCAGATGCTCTATCACTGAGTAACGGCCCTACTGAATCCTTCCTCATCTCGGCAGAATATGAAGCACTAAGTGCTACACAAGTGCTAAATATGATTTTCATATCATAAGAACAGGAGAGAAGCCACAGTGGATCGGCCCATCCAGTACAGCCCATCCAGTACAACACTCTGTGTCACAACAGTGGCCAAAAATACCAGGTGCCCTCAGGAGGTCCAGCAGCGGGGCCAGAACTCCAGAAGCCCTCCCACTGTTGCCCCCCAAGCACCAAGAATGCAGAGCATCACTGCCCCAGACAAAGGGTTCCATTTAGACCTTGTGGCTAATAATAGCCACTGATAGACCTCTGCTGGATGGGGACAGAGAGAGAGACAGACAGACAGACAGACAGAAAAAAGAAAGAGGGAGAGAGAGAAGGGAAAAAACTGGCAGAGGCACTTACTTCCATTTAGACCTTGTGGCTATAATAGCCACTGATAGACCTCTGCTGGATGGGGACAGAGAGAGAGACAGACAGACAGACAGAAAAAAGAAAGAGGGAGAGAGAATGAAAAGAGCTGGAAGAGAAACTCACCTTGCCAGCCACATGCAAAAGCAGCTCCTTCAGTCCCTCCTTAATCTCTGGGCGGACCTGTCTTGCTGTGGAAGAAGCTCTCTTGCTGACTTCTTAAAGGGGAAATGTCTGGCGAGGCTTTTTACTGCAGGGCAGGCTCTCTGCAGACATTTCCCTTTTAAGGCAGCCATTTTGTCCCCCCGGTGGCCAACTTTGGAAAAGCGGGAGATAAGCACTAAAAATCAGTGTTTCCCCCGCCCCACCGGGGGACTTGGCAGGCCTAGCCAGGGGGTGGGAGAAGGCTTGGTGGGCCCAGTCCTGCTGGGCTTGCCTGCGTTCACTTCCTCCTCCTCAATGTGGAGCTGCTTTTGCAGGTTGGGAACTTTTAGGAGTACTCCCCCCCCCCCCCCGTGAGTATTATGGCTCCCGCTTCTTGTAACTCTTGTATTGGAGTCTTGCTGTGGTGACAGTGGTTATACTGGTAAGCTAACAACACCCATACTGAGAATAAGGGTCTCACCAACTTCATCTGGCTAATAATGAGGCATGCCAATCAGAGCTCACCACATGAACATATGCGGCCAGTGTTACACCAGGTATTCTTGGCTTTCAATTCGTTTCTGGTTTTACTTTGAAAGTCCCTTAACAGTTTGGGCCTAAAGTACCTGAAGGACTGCCTCTGCCTATATATACTGGCTTGCTGCCAAGGAGGTGCTGCTGTATGAGCCCACTTTGTCTGAGGGACACCTGGTGGGAGCCTCTGGGAATATCTTCTTGGCAGCTGCTCCTGGACTCTGGAACTCTGTTCCCCAGGGTTGTCATCTATCCTCCTCACTGCAGGCCTTTCTTTTCTTTTTAAAAAAATATGTTTTATTCAGTTTTTTAAGGTTACAAGTTATTAACAATACTTCAGAATAATGTCTGTAACTTACATATCAAAGAGTTTCTAATCAGTACAATATACATTTCTGTTTTGGGGTCTAAGATTACATTTTAAGCTTCATCCAATAATACACTCTATTCCATCTTTTCCAATAAGTATCTTAGTTTAAGTTTAACCAGTTGACATTTAGCCTGTCCATTTCTGCCAACTCTAATAGTTTATGCCTTATTTCTTCTATAGACTATCCGATTTCCAGTATTCTGCAATTAGAATTCTAGTTGATGTAAGAATATATGTAATTACATATCTATCTGTTTTGAGATTCTCAGGTAACATATTTAATAAAAAATATTTCAGGTAACATAGGCAAGTTGACCTTAAATATATTTAAGATCATTTTATGCACTTTAAACTAACATTTTTGTGTTCTGTCACATTTCTGCCACATATGAAAAAATGTTCCTATGTTGGTCTTACATTTCCAGCAAGTGTTGGGTAGTTTGGGGAAACATTTGGAGATCTTATTGGGAGACCAATGCCATCTATGGAACATTCTGAAGATATTTTGTTTGTAAGATATTGCTCTCATATAATTCGTTGATTTCCAAATTTTTGCCCATTCATCTATAGCTATAGTATGTCCTATATCATTCATCCATGTGATCATAGGTGTTCTAATTGTCTCATCTTGCATATAGTCATTTATAAGCCAGTTATATAAGTCCCGTATTAGTTTGTTCTTTGTAGATAACTAGATCTTGTCTATCTCATTTGGTTTTTAACCTAGTTTTTTAATCTTTTGAGAATCTTGATGTTAATTGTATTTTTTCCACCACAACAGTTCTATTCCTTGTTTTTGAAGCAGCTCCTCTGTTTTCAATTCATTGTTCTTATCTAGTAAGATTTTCATATGATTCTTTGTTGTTTTTGGTAAACAAGGTGGGTCTCATAAACGCCTCCAACGGTGATACCCATTTCGGAGTTAAAGTATAAAATTTTCCCTTTAAATCCTTCCAAATTTTTATCAAGGCACCTCTTATAATATGGGTATGAAAATTTGTATGTATTTTCTCCTTCTCATACCATAAATAGGCATGCCAACCCATCCTCAAATAAAAACTTTCTAGTTTTAAGATTCTTGTATTCTCTAATACTATACATTATCGTATCCAACCTAGAGCTGCTGCTATATAATACATTTGCCAATTTGGGATGGCAAGTCCTCCTTTATCCTTCTTGTCTTGAAGTACTTTCCATTTAATTCTTGCTTTTCTGTACTGCCAGATGAATTGTCTAATAGTTTTATCCAGGTCGGTGAAGTATTTAAATTTGTTAATAATTGGTGAATTTTTCACCAAAAATAAAAATCTGCCTAGACTGCAGGCCTTTCAGTGTCAATTAAAGACTTCTAATTATTTCAGAAGGCCTTTTAGTAGACCTGTTAATCCACCTCGAGTATAATTGAGAAAGGCACACTATAAATTAAGTAAATAAATGTTTAACAGAACTTTTATCCCAGGTTTTAGTTACCATTTTAAGGTCTTAACACTATGTTTTGCATTTGATTTTTTTTAAAATTGCAAGCTACACTGGACAGAATTTTATGGAAATGTTGCATATAAATTCCATAAATAAACAAATAAATATTCACAAGAAACTCAAGTGAATTAGGAAGCATCTCAGTGGGGTTGCTACTCGCATTGTTCCAGAATCATTTGTGGTAGTCAAGTATGTTAGTCAACTGAAGCACTTACTTTACAAGTCAGCACCTGTCCACTGACCCATGTCACTGCTTCCCACAGACATTTCTTAGCAGGACAACTCAGTGACATTAAAATCCACAAGATTAATTTCAGAGAATGAATGCAGTGATTAGTGTGTTAGACTAGGAATGAAAAGTCTGGAGTTCAAATCATCACTCAGTCATTGAACTTACTGGACCAGTCATTCTCTCTCAGCCTAGTGTGTTTCACAGGTTTGTTCTTATGATTTAAATTTTTTGCAATGTTCCGTTTCAGCTCTACTGTGTATGAACCAGGCCGTTGAACCAAGCACAATGTTAATAATTAAAACAATATCACACACATGGACTTTCTGAATGAAATACTTAAATCTAATGCAAGAGAAGCAAATATTGCATACTTCAGGTTTTAATATTTCCCTCAGAGGTAAGCCATGCTGTCCCACCATTACAGAAACACTCTCACCCATTTTTTCCCTTTTAGGTCATGAAACTTGATGGATACCATTAATGTACACAATGGATACAGGTAATAATTTTCTTCTGATAATTATGCATACACTGTTAAACTTATGTATAAAATGTTTGAAAGGTAACATGTGGCCTTTAAAGATGAAAGAGACTGAGGAAAATGTAGATATTCCACCATAATCAGCTATCAGTACTTCATTTAATGTAGCAAGTCTGAAACATGTGCAGAGCTCTAAGGGCCTTTTCATACATAAATCTGCAGTGCAGCAGCAAACCTTAGTTCACCACTCAACCGGGAGCCATTCACAGCTGCCCATTAAGTATAATAAATACATCCTTGTGCAGTCATATTTTATATACATTTTCAGGCATACATCTAAAATACACAATGTGTGAAAAGGTCCTAAAACATTAAATTCTTCTGAAACCAACAACAAATGTCTGTCATTTGACATAGGTACTTAAAGAGGAAGAAGAGGAAGAAGAAGGAGAAGAAGGAGAAGAGGAGGAGGAGGAAGAGGAGGAGATTGGATTTATATCCCGCCCTTCACTACCTGAAGAAGTCTCAGAGTGACTTACAGTCCCATTCCTTTCCCCTCCCCACAACAGCTGGGTAAAGGTCCGCTGGCTAGGCGGGATATAAATCGAAATAATAAATAAATAAATAAACAGACACCCTGTGAGGTAGGTGGGGCTGACATCTGTTAAAGGCAGACATCTGTTATTTTCCATTATAATTTAATCACATCTTGTTATCTTCCAAATGTAGCTCCTGGGGCCACTTTTTCGAGTGGAAGAAGAGGCTGGACGAAGAGGGATTCTTACTCTCATGCCAATTTTCTGCTGAAAAAAGACACCCTTCAAGCTGCTTGTACCTACAGGGGCAAAACTTACGGAAACCAAAATGTATACCCCAATGTGGGTCCAAGCATCTTGGTGACAGCTATTTTTTTTAACAGCAAAGGGGGAAGGCATGAAGGAGCCCTAGAAAAAATGTTTTTAAATGATCACAGAAGAAAGCTTAAAATGCAGTCTGAGTTAAAAACAACCCTCCCCCTTGAGATCTGCAGATAAAAGCTGGAATATTAAAGCAATAATTCTTCAGAAATTATCAGTATAGTTCCAACTACATTCAAAGCTGTTTCAATGCCTTCACATTTTGCAGGGGTGGGAAGGAGGGGAGGCTACTAGAGAAATGGTGAAGCTGTCATTTAAAATCCAGTTTAAAATTCCAGGGCAGTGCTTGATTGCTAAGGTTCTCCTGATCCATGTTTCATATCATCTCGTAATGCTTTTAAAACCATAGCTTCAGTTATTGTTTGAACTATTGCTGAGTTCTGAACCTATTTCACGCTCTGTATTCCAGCTACAGTAGAGTGAATAGCACCTTCTGATTTGGTTAAAACCAGCAACTAAATATTGACTGCCCAAATGAAGTTACCTAAGTATGAGTTTTAAAAAGCTAGCTGTTTCAGAGTAAAAGAGCTTTCTAATATGTGAAGCAAAATTAAGTTTTTTAAAAATTATAATCCAAGATCAAAGACAACAGCAACATTACTTTCCACGCTTTGTTTTTATTTTGTTTGTTATGTTTTGGTATCCCCTGATTGCTGAGGAAAAGCCTCTAATCAATACTCATTAAGGCACAAAGTAACTCTTACGTACTACAACACTATCTCTGGCATCTCTAATCACAATCTAACATGACCTCAGAGTGTGATTCAAAAAATCCACACAATGGGACCAGGTATAGAAAGGGGAGATGTTTCTGAAAACCTGTGGAAAATGTGAACTCTTCCTGGACTGCAGACCCTGAATAAACGAGTGGGCTCAGGGCAGTTCACATGAAAATCATATAAAACACATACACTCTATTAAGTAATTTAAAATACAGTTCTAAAGCCCAATAACCATATGGTGCCATCATACAATTCTGCCTCCCCCCCCCCCCATTTACATTAGCAATAGGGGAAGAGGGGTGGAAGCAGGTTGTGAATCAAATGGTTCTTAAAAACTATTAAACTGTTAAGAAACGGTTGCTCTTAAAAACCATTGTTGTCCTCAACCGTACTCTTGGCGGAACATCTCTGCCTTGCAGGCCCTGCAGAATTATAGCAGATCCCACAGGACCCTGATGTTAACTGGCAGAGAGTTTCACAAAGTCGGAGCCAAAGCCAAAAAGGCCCTGGCTCTGGTAGAGGATGAAGAAAGAAGAAAGAAGAAGAAGGAGGAGGATAGCCAGACACTCTTTGGGTCAGGGACTTTCAATAGATGTTGGTCACTTGAGCATAATGCTTTCCAGGGGACATACCAGGAGAGGCAGTCCTATAGGTATGTTGGTCCCTGACCATTTAAGGCTTTAAAGGTCAAGACCAAAACTTTGAACCTTACCCAGTACTCATCTTGGAGCCACTGCGGCTGGAGAAACACAGGTTGCATATGTGCAGTTCTCAGTGTCCCCATAAGGACCTGGGCTTTCTGGACAAGCTGTAACTTCCGAATCAGCCTACAGCAGCCCAGCATAGAGTGAATTACAGCAATCAAGTCTAGAGGTGACCGTTATGTGGCTCTATTTAAAGCATTTAAGCAGAGTATTTTTCTTTTATGTCTTCAATGTGTTATGATTGTGGAAGGCATTTAAAGCTTTTAAGATATGTAGTAAAGAATGTTTTGACATGTAAAAATGTTGGGTAAAGGTATTTGTTATCTGTGAATAGCTAATAAATCCTGGGTTACAATGTACTGTTTCAAGGTCTAATCTACACCTGTCTGTTTGCAATTCATGTAGAATCCTAGAAAAGAATTGTTGATAAATGTGTCAGAGGTCTGTGTGTTTCTGTGTTTTGGAACCACTTCTCAGGTCCCAACTACAAGTTATTTTATTACACATACATTGCAATGTGGGGTACATACAGATGTTCTATAGTGAGTCAAAAGCAACTTACTTTTGTACGTTATTCTTGTTATGGTGTCTCTGTTAAGCATACGATTTAGAAATGGATTTGATGATTCAGATACCTATGAGAGGTAAAAAATCATGATCAAAAACTAGTTACCATAACCTTCTTTTTTGGAAAAATACAGCTGTTTGATTTGCACACAGGCACAGTGGTGTCTTGTTATAAGTCGTATAGCAGCAGAGGCAAAAAAATATTATTAATAATAAAACCAATATTAAATAGTTACGGCAGACTCAATGGAACTGTTTTATCAATGACTCCTTCCAATAAAATTTCTTGTCACCTTTCAGTCAAGGTTAGAACACAACCATCACTGTGATATTTATACCATTACACAATATAAATAATTTTCATTTATTTTATTCAGATTTAAAGAGATATAGACTAAAAAATTTGATTAAAAAACATGGAATAAATATAGTGTGTCTCCAGGAAACCCACAAAGCTAAAAAGGACAAAAAACCTTTGATAAATTCGCCAGTATGGGAAACAAAGGTTGAAGCAAGAGGAACTAAGAAAGCAAGAGGGGTGGCAATTCTTATACATTCTAGCTGGAAGATAGAAGTGTTAGATCAAATATCAGACTTAGAAGGAAGATATGCCTTTTTGAAATTTAAGATGAATAATAGGAAGTTTACAATAGCTTCTATATATGCACCAAACACAGGACAAGTAAGATTCTTGAATAAGATATTTCAGAAATTGCAGAACTTTTATGAAGGGGAATTGGTAGTGGCAGGAGATGTTAATTATGATTTTAAGAAAAGTAAAACCTTGAAGCTTAAGAAATGGAAATTAACGGATGCATTTATGTATGGAGGGAAAACCTTACAACCAACATACTTTTCAAATAGATTTAAGAACTTTTCATATATAGACTATGTTTTAGTAAAGGAAACAAATGAGATAGAGGTGACGAAAACAATAACTGAGCCTATATGGATTTCGGATCATGCTCCCTTGATAGTACAATTTAAATTAAGTGATGAGCGAAAAGAGTTTATTTGGAGATACAAGGCTAATATGCCTTTAACAGAGAAGGATAGGATGGATTTAAGAAAAGATATAGAATTCTTTTTTAGAGAAAATAGGAACTCAGCTACGGAAGAAGTAGTTTGGGATGCAGCTAAAGCAGTTATAAGGGGAGCTTACATTGCTAAGGAAATCAGAATTAAAAGGGAAAATAATAAGGAAAGAAGCAGGATAGTAAATGAAATCATATTAAAACAAAAGGAACTTCAGGGGAACTATAGTAGGCAGACTCAGCAATTATTTTAAAAACTTAAAAAAGATTTAGAGAATCTAGACTCCTTATCTATGTGGAAAAAAGAAATATTTATAAAAAATGAATATCATAGAATTAATATGAATACAATGAAAAGAATGGCCAATTATTTAAAATTAAGAAAAGAAAAACAAAATATAGGATGTGTCAAGGGGGAGGGGGGGAAACAGCTTTATAAAAATATCCAGATAAGAGAGGAATTTGCCAAATTCTATCAGCAACTATTTAAATCCGGAGAAAACCAAAAATTAGAGGAACAGTTAGATAATAAGTTAACGTTAGAACAGGGAGAGAGACTGAATGAAGAAATTACACAACAGGAAATAGTAGAAGTACTAAAAGGTTTAAAAAATAGGAAATCTCCCGGATTGGACGGGTTTACGGCAGAATATTATAAAGAAATGGCGGAGATACTGATTCCAGAAATGCAAAGTTTATTTAATTATATTCTAAAAGAAGGTAAAATCCCAGACTCATGGAAGAAAGTTGAAATATTACCAATATTAAAACCCCAGAGGGACCCTTTAGATATAAATTCATATAGACCAATTAGTTTGATGAATCAAGATTATAAAATTTTTACAAAAGTTCTGGCTAATAGATTGAAAAAACAGCTCCCAAAATTAGTTAAGGAGGATCAATATGGATTTGTCCAAAATAGATTTATAGCCCACCCATTGAGAAATATATTAAATGTTTTGTTTTGTAAAAATAAGAAAACACTAGCCTTATTAAAATTAGATGTTTACAAGGCGTTTGACACTTTAAATCATAATTATTTAATACAGGTATTGGAAAAATTTGGCTTTAAGGGATCATATTTGAATGTTATAAGGGAAATGTATAGGGGAGGTAAAGCAGTTATTAGAATAAACAACGGACATACTAGAGAAATTCTAATTGAGAGAGGAGTAAAGCAAGGGTGTCCATTGTCCCCTATGCTATTTGTATTAGCAATGGAACCCCTAGCAGATAGGATACGAAATAGTGGTAGAATTCAGGGATTCCAAATAGGCAAGGAAGAACTTAAATTGAATCTCTTTGCGGATGATATATTGTTGACACTAAGTAATCCACTACAGGCAATAAGAGAATTATTAATTATTTTAGAAGACTTTAAGTTAAGCTCGGGGCTTGGAATAAACATTAAGAAATCTGAAATAATGTTTATTAATGTAGATAGAGAAACAAAGAGAGCGATACTAGAATTAACAGGGATGAAATCAGGAGTTAGGAAGATCAAATATCTAGGAGTATATCTAGACAAAAATATAGAGAGGCTGCAAAAAATTAACTACAATAAGGTCTGGTCAAAGATAACAAAGAAATTGAAGGAGTGGAAAAACAAGAACCTGAGCATTTTAGGGAAAATTAGAGCAATAAAAATGTTTATACTCCCAAAGATGGTATATTTACTTCAGGTGCTCCCAATAGAACTGGACCAGGCAGTGGTAAGGAAATGGGATGAACATATTAAAAACTGGGTGTTTGGACGCAAAAAAGCAAGAATTTAAAAAAAATTAGTATATATGCCCCAAGATGACTTAGGATGGGGGTTACCATGTATACAAGCCTATTACAACACATTTCAGTTAAAAGTATTGATGGAGTTAGAATGGAGGAAAGGGGATAAGTGGGTAAGACTTGAATCTGAGGTAAATAAGGGAGCAGGAAGTTATGGAATTTATACTAGGGAACTGCGAAAAGAAATAAGGCAAGCAGAGGGACCAAGGAGAATAGCCTTGATTGTTTGGAAAAGGTGGGAAAAGGTTTTGATCCCTCAGATCTCGAAATGGACTCCACTTAAGTATATATGGGAGAAGGAGGTGAGCCCGAAATTTTGGGAAGATCTGCAGGAGGAAGGAATATTAAGAGTGAAGGATATGTATAATAGCCAAGGAAATGTATTAACACTTCAGGAGTTAAATCAAAAATTAGGAAATAGACACTGGTTAAATTCAATGGGATTACATCATTTAATTAAACAAGATAAATATAGAGAAGCGATTAAAAGGGAAGACAATAATATAGAACAAATACTATATGTGAAAGAAATAAAGAAAGGTTTGGCAGGAAAGATTTACTTAGAACTGGTGAAAGATAGGGAATTTATGTTCAGAATTTTAAAAAACAAATGGAATAAAGAAAAACAAATTTCTACTGAGGAGGTTAATAGGTTAATGGAGAATTTGAAGAAAATCAAGCTAGAAAAGTATAGAGAACTTGAAAGAAAAATAATTTTGAAGTGGTATAGAACCCCTGCCCAACTGGCATATATGATCAAAGGGATGAAACCTAATTGCTGGCACTGCAATGCAAAAGAAGGGTGGTACTCTCACTTATGGTAGGAATGCCCAAAGGTGATAGATTTCTGGGAAAAGATACGGGGAAAAATAGCAGTACTATGTAAAGTTAACCTGGATATAGATGTGGATTTATTATTTATGGGTGTGTTGGGAAATCATAGAATTGAGAAACAAAATCAGAATATTTTTAAGGCAATGTTATTAGCAGCGCATGCAGTGATTGCATATGGTTGGAAGGAGAACTTAAAATGGACTTTAGAAAAATGGAACGAATATCTATATGAATATATACAATTGGACATATTGGAATGTTTAAAGCAAGATAAGTTATGGACTGTAAAAATGGAGGAGATAAAAAAGAAATGGTCGGTATATTTTGAATGGGTTTATAAAGGGGAAGCCAATATAATTATATTTGAAAAGTTGGAAAGAATATGCTCATGGTTGAAAATGTAACTTGAAAATTATGATGGTGGCCACTTTAGGGGGGGAGGGAAAAACGGGGGTAAAAGGAGTATCAAAAGAAATTTGGAATTAAATTGCAATGTAACAATAATATTGAGATATAATTAAAAAATTATTTAAAAAAAAAAAAAGGTGCATAAAACAAATACTGAGGACCCTAAAAAAGATTCATAAAATAGACCTCAGACCAAAATCAGATTATAATCAGCAAAAAAAAAAAACTTAGTTAAACGTTACACACACACACACACACTGTTTTGTCTTCACACCTAAAAGACGGTAAGCTAGCCACTAGGTGAGCCTCAAGGGGAGGGCAAAGGTGAAGTGCCACCACTGAAAATGCCCTGTCTCTACTTAATCATCACCCATCTCACCTCTGAAGGCAGGGTTTCACAGTATGAATAGAGGCGGTCATTCAAGTACAAAGGCACCAAGGTGTTTAGGGAATTAAAAGGTGAGAACTAGCCCTCTGAATTGTGCCAGGTGGGTTCTGTAACTCTGTCGTTATAGCAAAAGCATCTGCCTTCACTCTATCCAAGGTTGCTGTGTTCCAGTTTAAACTTGAGCATAAAAGAGCTCCTCCCACCTTGTCCCACTTCCACTCAGCAGGAAACACTGCTGCAAGCATAGCCTTAAGGTACAGCATCTATGTTTTAAATTTTTTAATAAATCAGTACAATGCTTTGAGGTTCTGTGGAATATTCTGACATGGAAATGGCTTTCTTCTTTGCCAGGCTACACAACTGCTTTTCTCTTCTGCTACTCTTTGAACTAGATTCTCCTCAGGTCTCGGCCTCTATTTATATTGACACTTGGTTCTGGAGTTCATTTTGCAGTCATGACTCACAGCAACATAGTTGTGAGGGTTGCGGAGTGAAGCCTGACTAGGAATTTTATATAGGAGTTAATCAGCCCTTGACATTTTGCCGTTCGGGCTTGGAATTCAATGAGATAGCCACGCTGCAGGTTTCAGGAATTATTCAGTACAAAATTGTGTTCTGTACTGTGGAAGTCTTCGAAAGCCACAGAACTGCATTTGCTCCTCTGTCCTCTGACAATACTCTACTCTCTCTTCATTGTAAAAACATACGATCAATATCGGCACAAGAGTAGAGCAGGGGAAATGACTTCAGTTAAAGTACCATTTTAGTTTTGCATCTGAAAATTGCAAGTTTATGTTTATTTTCACAATTCCCTCCCCTGACAACTACCCTATATTTCATTTGATAGTACTCTCGTCTATCTGTTGGGCATAGTTATGAAGAAATGAATTTCTTTAGGGTTATGTGTAAGCTTTTCAGAAGACCTCTATAAAAGGTAACAAGCAAATATTTAAATCAGTATATGTACGGTTAGATACATGGCTGTTCATTCTTCATTCTGTACTAAAAAAAAGTTAGCACTGCTTCAAAGATTGGGAAACAAAAACAAGTTATTGAGACACTGATGCTAACCAACTGGCAACCTCTATCATCGGCTTGTCCCCAGTTCAAAATGAACTTCACCAAAAAATGCGCAAAACCAGATTTTCAGAGGTGAGTTGGGACAGAAGGTGGCACATTTGTATTAAACACAGAGAAAGCCCTTCTATCTTGGATTTAAGTATACAAACATTGCTTAATATGGTAGAATCTTGAGTCCATATTGGGACTTTTATGGGCCTCCGGTGCTCATTTGGCAACTACAGCCTGGGGCCCTTGGTCTGAGAAACCAGCACTTCGTTTGATGTATGCTACCTATCAAAGTCACATTAAAATCCATTTTAAAGGCCATTTGTAAAGACAGAAAGAGAGAGAGAATGAAGATGGGATGGGAAGAGAGATACTGAAAAGAGACCTAAAAATGGATGCTGTGAAAACATCTTCAGAATAAAGACAACTGTGTGCACCTTTTAAAGGATTCTGTAAGTTGCATACTGAGGGACTGGTCACAGTGATGGCTATTTCAATGTTAAGAGCAGTCCATTAGAGCAAGATTCCCAGAGGAAGTTTGATAGGGTTACAAGATGCAGTTGCCGGCTATTGAAACAGAACTCAATCACTTAAAACCTCATGAAGCAAAGAGAACTCAGTGTATATGAAATTGGACTGTACTTACTTTCATAAATATAGAAACTACCACCAAGCCATTGGGACTTTTTGCAGCTTCCGTAACATTTGTATATAACTCATGGTTATAGTGGATTAGCTGAACCTAAAGAAAAGAGAGGGAAATGAAGATTAAGCATGGGAGAATCAAATTCATTCCTCTTTTCAGACAACAAATGCCCTATTTATAAAAGCAGAGTTGCTTGCAACATATCTCTACCAAGCTTGTAAAATTTCATAATCATTCTTTAATTTTTTTTCCACTGGAGGTTTTGCAGCCTGCATGATTTTAATAATCACAGTGACCATCTGGCTTGTATTGGCACCACCCCAGTTGTTTCTCCTCTCCATTGTCAACAAGTGAATTTAGCATATTAAGATGCAAAATGCACTGCAGAAGTCGGCACTGGTTTCCTCCTGCAATAGCCCTGAATGTAGGCACTATGTAAAATGCCCTTCCAGCAATCCGAGCTATAAACAGGGATGACTGGACACAACCCCCTTGCACAAGCATGAGAAGCAGAAATTGCCACAGCAGACTCTAAACATTCAAATCAAATACAGTGGCCCAGAGATAAATGTTTAGACTAATCACAGGATCAAGAACTGTATGTGTAACCCAGGGCTGCGTAACTTGTTATCCACCAAGCTGAATGCACCCCACCAACTACATATGGCAGCCCCCTGCGGATTTAATAATCCTCCTATATTTGTTGCCTGCTTGAGATTATATTTGATCCTTGCACCTAGCCTTCAGAAACTGGAATACCCTTCTTCTTTAGGCTTACCCAGTGTAATGTACTCAATGGCCACCACCATGTGGTCGGGGCAACGCATGTGGCCGGGCTAGAGACCGGAGTGTTGATCTGGTGAACAACAGACCGGCCGGATTGTAATTCCCACCAATGGCGCGCATAGGATCCAATAGAGGACCTATAGCACACAACCGCGGGAAACTGTCCCTATCAGGTTTATCGGGCCGGGGGTGTGGCTAAAGTGTGTATATAAGCAGGCTCCCAGACCTCAGCCCAGCATGTTCATCTTGACCACTTAATAAACTATGAGCTGATTTCACTTGCTACACGTCTCTGACTCCAGTACTTTATACCCAGCACCTTTTTTACTGTCCTGCAGGTGCTAGGCTAAAACATTTCTCCTTATCCAGGCTTTAAACTGAAAGGTTCTGTTTTTAAAGCTGTTTTATGGTTCATCTCTAGCCTGAGGGCTGTTTTATGGATATCATTTTAGACTACTGAATGTTGTGTGACTTGTTTTAATATTGATACTTTTATCTGTTTTTACAAGTGATTTTATTGTATTTGTTTCTACTTTGTGAGCGGCCATGATGAACAAATCTCAGGAGAGGTGGCATACACATTTCCTCAATTAATAAAAAAGCAGAAACAGGAGGCAGACCCTTGGGAGGCTAATATGTATTGCAGGGTGTACAGATCTACCTTCAGCAATTGGGGGGGGGGCTTTGACAACGGTCGAGGGAGTCAGGAGCACTGGGATTGTGTTCATCCCGTTTACCAGCAGCAACAATCATGCTCCCCCTTCACTGCTAGATATAATTTTTGTTGTCTATTACATTTTGATCCTGCCCTTTCTCCAAGATGATATATATGGTACTCCCCTCCACCATTTTGTCCTCACAACAACCCTGTGAGGTATGTTAGGCTGACAGAGAGTGACCAGCCCATAGGTACTGTGAGTTTTTTCTCTCAGTGAGATTCTGAAGTCAGGTTTTTCTGATTGTAGTCTGACACTCAAACCACTATTACTATGCTGCACACACTCTCTTGGGATATTTGAGTAAGGGTAAGCAGGCCTGTAGCTAGGATTTTTTCCCCCTGGGGGATTTTAAATTTTAAAGGGACCTTAAACTTATATTCATTTGGAAACAATTTCCCCACTTGCTCCAAAGCCCCCCTCCCTCCAGGCCTGGGGATGGGACTGAATTACACGTGGCAGTCTGTGGCAGATCTGGTTCTCCTCCCCTTCCCAACCAAATTGCTCATGACCCAGCAGCTGTTTAAACCCAACTTCTGAACCTGTCAAAGGGGCACAGGGCAGCCTCGGATGAGGGTGTTTTCCCCGGCTGGCTCTGATGGCTCTGTGCAATGGCCCTGGTGAGAGGGACGGCAAGGTGAGAGAGAGGGTGATGGCAGCCAGGCAAGCAGCAAAAAGGAACCTTTTCTGTAAAGGGAGGAAGCAGCAGTGGGCTGGGTTTTGTTGCTGGCACAGCTTGCCATGACACAGTGCCAGAGCGTGTGCCTTTAAAAAACTGTACAAAAATGTTGGGGAAAAAATTGGGGGGGAGAAAATCCTGTGGGGCTGTGGCTTTAAGAAAGGGGGCAGAACCCCAAATAGCCCCACCGTGGCTATGGGCCTGAGGCTAGGAAGCATCGTGATGGAGTTTGAAGCTTAACTGGGCTCAGCTCTAGTGCATTATTGGAAAATGATTAATTTTAAAAAGCCCAGAACGACATAAACAGGAAAACAAACAAAAAGCCACAGTAGCAAGCATATGGAGAGAGAGGGGTCTCGTTTATGAAACATTTTGTGTACCTCATATCTCCCTAACTTGAGCCAAAAAAGTTTTAGAAGGGGCCTCCTCAGATCTAGAAACATATGGCTGGGGAATTCACTTGGGTTGATACAAACCATGGAATAAAAAGTGGTGACGAAGAACTATTTCACCCCTTTCTATGAGGCAAACTACACAATACAGTTCATCACTTGTTTACAGTAGTTTGCTCATGTTCCCTCAGCCACACAACAGCTGTGGGGAACTGCTTCTAAAAAAAAAGGAGAGCCCAAATGGGCATGGAATGATGATGGGGGGGAGGAAGGGCTCTGGCCTCCCTCTCAAGCAGTTTTCTCATATGAAAACTATGTTTGGTTGCGGTCACATGTGTGAGATAAAGCGGGGGGGGGGGGGGAGAGGCTGTTTCCTCCAGTGGAATTTGACCAGGAGTTGCAAGATCACACCTCCCTTTGCAGCTGTGGGTGTAGTCCGTCAGTGTGTGATCAGACAAAACTGTGGGTGAGTCAGGGGGTTTTTGTCCCATTTTCCCCCATATGCTTAAACAAGGGATTGATGAATCGCACCTCCACATTGAGGGCTCCCCATGGAGTTTGCAATGAAGCACATACTGCGAAGGGGGACAGAATGGCACAGAGTTGGGATGGCCTGATCAGACCATTTTGACACCATGAGAGCACACTGGAGCAATCAGACAGGGGAAAGTCTGCCCGTGGCCCCTTGCAACCCATTTACTGCCGGTTTTTCCCCAGTGTCTTTTAACTCCGCTTCTGCAGCAGAGCAATATTGGTTGCTGAAGGCTGCGGGGCACTCCCCAGATGTTGTTGTCTGATCACTCCCATTAAATCCGCCCGGCATTTGCGCCTATGTCGGGTCTAATTGTGTGTATGATCGCAACCATAGGGGAGTTAATTTGACATTTCAAATGCTTCATGTGCAGTATCTGTGCACATGAAGCAGTTTTACTTCCAACACACTAAAAGCTGTACTGATGAGTATGTGCCACTGTCACCACCAGTAAGGGAAGGTAGAATGAGTAGCACCTTTAAGAATTCGAGTGGGATTAAATATGTAGACAGTTAAATGATACTTGCAAGTTGCCAAAAAACAACAACCCAGCTGTAGATCAAAGGCATTTACCGCAATGAAAGAATGCAAAGATGCAAATGTTTGTTAGCTCTAGGCACTCTCCTAGAGCAAACAGTGTGAACAAACAGGCAAGACGTGAAAAATGTCTTTGTTGATTTGCATTGTCACAATGAGAAAGAGGAAGATGGAGAAACAGAAGAAGGAAGCAAACACTGCAATGTCAAAAAATTTTTTATTTTGAACAACCAGTACAAAAATGATTGAATTTTTTGAGGGATGGCTGATATTTGCTGGCAGCTAAGTGCTTGGGAAGTTCTGCTATCTACTGGGCTTCTAGCCTGGCTGAGATTTACATGGAAACACCACTTGTATAAAGTCATGAGCGGAAATCTCCATATGGGCACTTTATCCGTAGAAGCTCCAATTTCTATTATGGCAGCAATGTTTTCTGAAGCACCATTTTGTCCTCCATGTGAGAGTGCCAGTTCGTGGATGGTATCTTAACATAATCCGTAGCAAGAAGTTCCAACAGAATAATCTCTTTCATTCCCACTGGTATTCGCTGTATGTGCTTCAGGCGCCATATCTGTTGACTCACGGAGCACAGACTAAGAACATGACCAAGCACAGATTAAGAACTGAAGAATTGTCCTTCCCAGATATCAAACAGAACAGAGGCCTTATTGCAGCTGTTTCCTCTCTCATACAGAATATGTAGAATGGTTTTTGTATAAAAGTACTCTTTGAATGGATGTGCTTGAGAAAGTCTCTCTCCCTCTCTCTCACACTCACACACACACACACACACACACACACACACACACACTGCTTTTTAAAGCTGTAATGTGATCTCTTCCAAAGGAAACTGTGCACCTACTATGCATAATCACCAGATACATGTGGAGTTCAGTTCTTACATCTTGTCATAGGGAGGACATACAAATCAATCTACAAATGTTACATTGGGAGCCCCAAAAGTGAAGTCTTTCATGCAGAGAAGCAGTGTTGTATAGTGGTTAGTCTACTGGAGTAGGATCTGGGAGACCCAGGTTCAAATCCCTGCTTGAACATGGAAGCTTGCTGGGTGACCTTGGGACAGTCACACACTCCCAGCCAACAGGGTTGTTGTGAGGATAAAATGAAGGAGAATGATGTAAGCTGCTTTGGGTCCCTGTTGGAGAGACAGATGGGTTATAATCGAGGAAAATAAATAAAACATCTGCTTTCCAACACTTCTGTGTAATGCCAGGGCCAGTTTCAGTAACTGGTGAAATCACAGACAGAAACCATAGGCGGAGTTGTTACATTTGCTCTAAACCAGGGGTGTCAAACATAAGGCCTGGGGGCTGGAACTGGCTCATCTAGGCTCTTATGCAGCCCGTGAGCAACTGCTTGGGGGGAGTGGGGGGGAGCCACTCTGATTGTGGCTTCAGTGGAACAACTTTGTCTGCAGCAGTCAAGCAACATGGGAGTATTTGCCTGGTGCTACACCACTGGCTCTCCAGTCTGCCCATGTGGATTTTCCTTTGCACCCCCCCCCCCCAGCCCATGAGGCTTTGCAGTGAGGATACACCAACTTGGAGATTACCAGCTGCTGTCCTTTATACAGTTTGTATCTCCGGTACCTGGCATTACACCAGTTTGATGTAGTGGTTAAGTGCGCGGACTCTAATCTGGGAGAACCGGGTTTGATTCCCCACTCCTCCACTTGCACTTGCTGGATGACCTTGGGCAAGCCATAGCTCTGTGCCAGCTGTTCTCTCATGGACAGTTGTCTCAGAGCTCTCTCAGCCCCACCTACCTCACAGGGTGTCTGTTGTGGGGAAAGGAAGGGAAAGGAGTTTGTAAGCCGCTCTGAGACTCCAAGTGAGTGAAGGATGGGATATAAATCCAATCTCTTCTTCTTACTTTTTATGGCACACATGGCCCGGCTTGACAACGTGACACTTATGTCAGATCTGGCCCTTGTAACAAATGGGTTCGACACCTCTGCTCTAAACTGTCATGGGGAATTTCATTGGTTGGATAGGTGCATGTTCAAATAGTGGTTTCTATATGTCTGGATTGGGTGCTCAACTGTACAGCCCAAAAGCATGGAAAAGTGTTCAGATACCCGCAGTTATTTCTCTTTCTCACTCAAGAAACTCAGAGATACTGGCTTCTGGAAGTATGTGTCTGGGGCTTGGGTTAAATGGTCTGAACCACACCATTCATAATGCTACTGTAGAAACTGTGTGCTGAAACAACACATCTGATCAGGGATGATGCGCCCCCATCGCAGCACCCAAACAGCTGCTTGGGGGCAGCATTATTTTTAACATGCAACGAAGCACCACACAGTATGCAAACAGGGAAGGGGCTCTGAGGAACTTCTGCAAATGCTGCAGAGAATGCAGGAAAATAGCTCTTGGGCCAGAAGCAAGAAAACGCAGCATTGACTCCAGCATTAATGAAACAAAGCGTGTGACCCTGGGGGAACACTTCTGAAATTGTGCATCGTGGGTGGCAGCATGCCTTGTATCTGATTCTGTAAACTAGAGAACTTGGCTTATGCTCTAAGAGTATGAAGGACAGCTTTCCACTTAACTGTGAAAGAGAGAAAGCTTAAAACCAGAAAAACTTTAATAGGAGGGTCGAAACTGTTGCCACAATGTCATAATTTATTTTATTTTACCATGTATCAGAGGAGGAAAAAATGTAGCTTGACCTTCTTTTTTTTACATCTGGCACATTAGGTTATTTTGTTTTAAAGTCAGCAAACAAACTAACTTGGGCAGAAGAAGTAAAAAATGTCAAAGGCAACAAAGTCATCCACAGAGTTTAGGCAGCCAGCAGAGCCGGAGGAAACATTAACACAGTCCTATTGTGATCTGTCTTCTAAAGGCCTTGTAAAGAATTAATGAGGGTTCCCACTAAATGGTGACCAGAGGTTACAGGCTCATTAGCTACCCACTTACGAATTTACTGAACTTCCATAATGTCTCAGGACTTTGGGATTGTGTCCTTGTTGGCAACTCTTTCTTTTTTTGTTGGCAGCAAAGTTTTGGATTTTTATTTCCTGCTGATGCTCACTCCTGTAGTCAAGGTCAGTCAATGAGTTCAGGAAGAAAGAGGTCATGATATCTACTTTGGATGTTCCTCTCCACTAACTCGCAGTGTCAGAGGCAGTGATGTGATGCAAGGAAGGAAAGCTGTAATTAGAAAGCAGAAAGGGCCAAGGAGAGGTAGGAGCATCTCTTGGTTCTGTAATCAACAGAGAGACTGTAGAAACGCAGACTGCACACCCACTCCAGAAATGGTGCTTGGGTGCAAAACACCAGCCGTAAACTGAATGCCTACTTTTAAGCTCAGATGCCATTGAAGCTGATGGTGTGACTACATGTTAGGATCCAAACACAGAATCCCAATCCTGTCTCTGCCTCATAATGCAGGGGACAGGAAACATTTGCAGGGGAGAGTGGGTGGGTGAGGAAGGGGTGTTTAAAACCTTCCTTCATCCAATGGTTCTCATTAGCAGATGCTACTCTCCTTCAACCCTAGACAGCTATACCTCATTTCCCCCCCCAGCCAGATTTTGAGACTGGAAATAAGTCCAAATGGAGTAAATGCTGGTTGGGCATGGAATTTTCAACAGAGAAGGAAGTGTGGAAAGGGTTTAGCACCCCCTCTTCTACTAGGCTGCACCTAAAACTGCCTCCCTGCATTTACATGACTTCATCAAACACAGGTTTCCCTTACATAGTGTAATTTTCTCATAAAATCTGAGTCATATGTACTTTATGGTTTACTAAAGTAATCATGAAGTATTTTGGAGAAGGGGAGGAGCCTGAACATTTCTTGCAAATGGAATATGCTAGGCCCAGCGTACTTGTGAGAATACATTTTCCACGATGTACCTTTGTGGTTGCTTAATATTTCACAGAAGGCTTGTTTCCCATGTTCCTTCAGATAAGAGCAGGAAGAGCACAACAATGGGATGCATTCCACAGAGACACCTGCTTAGCACCTTCTTCGTATCCTTCTTTAAGGCTGCGATCATACACATAGGTGCGAATGCCGGGCGGATTTAAAGGGAGCAATCAGACAGCAACATCTGGGAAACGTCCCGCAGCTGTCAGCAACCTGTTCTACACCACCACAGAAGTGGAGTTAAAAGACACCGGGGAAAATCCAGTAGTGAGTTGTGATGGGCCACAGACGGACTTTCCCCTGTCTGATTGCTCCAGTGTGCTCTCATGCTGTCGGGATGGTCTGATCAGGCCATCCCAACTTCGTGCCATTGTTTCCCCCCTCCCTCCTCAGTATGCGCATCATCGCAAACTCCATGGGGGGCCCTCAGTGCGGAGGTGCGATTCATCGATTCCTCATTTAAGCGCATGGGAAACAAACCGCAAAAAAACCCCAACAACAATTCACTAGCAGTTGCGTCTGATCACACACTGATGAGTTGAGCCTGCAGCTTCAAAGGGAGGTGTGATCTCGCAACTGCGGGTCAAATTCCTCCAGAGGAAAGAGCCTCACTCCCCCCTCCGCTTTATCTGGCGTGTGTGACCGCAACCTAAGAGCGCAGTGTTGGGAGAAGCCACAACCTGCCAGAAGTCTAGTTAATGTAAACAGGGTTGAAAGAGTTTAATCTGCTTGTACTCTAGGGGGAGCTGTGGTGCATTCCCTAGTGTTCAGGGTTTATTGAATGTTTTTCTCTTGCAGTTCAGCCTAGCTCTTGTTGTTTCTCTTCGTGCTGTGCATTAGTATGTGTTGGTGCTTGTACTCTGAAAGCCTCTCTGTTGTATTAGTGGCCTGCAGTCAGTTATTGTCTTTTTACAAATAAAAGTCATTGAAAGCAAACTCTAAAGTGTGGGATTGGGTTATTTCTCAAACTCTGCCAAAGGCAGCCCAGCCCTTTCTTTTCTTCCAGGCATTGCAATTTACAATGTTTCACACTAAGAGATCTACAGTTTTCACAGCTTACCGTCTGCCACTCTGTGCCAGTTTGTGGCTTTAATGTTACGATACGTTGCTTTCATTTTATTTTTGGAGTGGACTTTCAAATGATTTTTAAAATATCTGCTATTAGTTTTGAGGAGATTAGGAAGGGGAGTAGAGTTAGTGGCAAGAGTGGCCATTTGCCACACTGGAAAGAACCACTGAAGACCAAGGGTGTAGACTTTCCAATTTCCGGGGGTGGGGGGCTGGGGTTGGGGCTGGGCCAGACATTACAGGTCATTGTCTTCAGGGGAGGCTCAGCACATCCTGGAAAAGTTCGGGGGGGGGGGGGCTTCAGCCCTCCAGCCCCCCTGAAGTTGACGCCTATGCTGAAGACTAATGGTTGTTTTGTCTTGTAAAAAAACCAAATTTTCCCATTTAAGTGCCTGCAATACTTACCATGAGAAATGAACATGGGAAAGCTGCAATCCCAAGAACACTTTCCTGGGATGGATTCAGGTGGGGTAGCCCTGTTGGTCTGAAGTAGCAGAACAAAGTTTGAGTCCAGGGGCACCTTTAAGACCAATGAAGTTTTATTCATGGTATAAGCTTTCATGTGCAAGCACACTTCCTCAGATACAGTGGAACAGAACCCCCTCAACCATTACTTATAGGGGGTGCAGATTGTTGTCAGGAAGGGCCATTGAGAGTCAAGACACATAAGTACTGGATGATTATAGCTGAGATAGGATGTAAGAAAGATCGGTGAATGGCAGTAAATTAACATACAAATACAAGAGTTAACAAACAGATGTGGGAATGAGGTTTGAGTCCAGTGGCACCTGCACCTGTGTCACTTTCCTGGAAGTAAGACCCATTGACTAAAATGGGAGACTTCCAAGTAGGCCTGCTTAGGATTGCTCCATAAATCACCATTTTTGACATAATAAAGTCATAATTAATGTTAGACTGAGCTAAGCACAACCAACCAGGGAAACTTGTGAGGGACTTGGACTGATCAGTCAACCCATTCAACTGGCACTTCCCCAATTTCTTCACTATATTCTCTGTCACAAGCGTGCATGCACATACATACACAGACACATGTGTAAGAGCTCACTTCAGACATCCTGCAAACCCGTAGTTTATTTATGCTATGTCTGAATACAAGCCACTCTGCTGACTATGATTAGCTAACGCCTGTCAAACTAGGATCTAAAACTATAGTTTGAAGTTAGTTTATGAACCACAGTTACTCTTAATGATGGTCTTGCTGGATGTACAAATACCCCAGGGACTTAGTCTTGGCTTGTTCCCGAGCACTGTTCTTCCTGTCTACAGCATGAAGGTGTTGAGGCAAACCAGGATGTGACTGATCATCTACAAACTGAATCCCGGTTTCACAAACTAATTGTAGTTAACACAAAACCATGTTTTTGTATGAAGTCTGAACTGAGTCATCCTTGTGGGTCAGCCAGGGCTCAGCAATAGTGAGGACTCCTCAGGAGAGAGGGATCCTCAGGAGAAGAGGGGCCTACTGTAACTAGCCTTAAATTAACAGAAGTTGACCAGCAAGAGAATGAGATGCAGGCTTTTCAGGACTTACAGCCAACACCTGGTGCAGAGCCACAAACACTCTCCAGCCCTGATTCAGCAGGTGAACCTCAGTTAGCCATTCCCAGCCCACCAGTATTTTCTGCACCCTTAGAGGGCCACAGACAGAGGCTGAGAACAGAACTACAGGCAAGAAGGCAGAGTGCACACCTCCTGGCCCTACACTAGCTGCTTGCTGATGACAAAGATTACTTCTGAGTAGCTGGCATAGGGCTATAAAAACCAGCCAAAAGAGGCTATTAGGTGTGGATGCAATGTGTATGATAGATCCTAAGCCACTGGCTTTGCTTAATTCTTGGAAGCCTGACCTTGGACTGAATGACCTTGCCTAGCCTGACTTCTGGAACCCTGACTTTGGACTGAATGACCCTGCCCGACTTCTGAAACATGGTACTCAAAAGCCTGCAAGCCAATACAGCATTCCCTTAGAATCCTGCTTAATATTTCTGTCCTCCACTGTTTGTGTTCATGCATTGGCTTTTGGTAGGGCTGCCAGCCTCCAGGTGGAACCTGGGGATCCCCCAGAATTACAGCTCATCTCTAGACAACAGAGATTAGTTTCCCTGGAGAAAATGGATGCTTTGGAGAGTATACTCTGTGGTATTGTCCTCCCCAGGCTGAGGTCCCTGTCCTCCCCAGGCTCTATCCTCAAATCTCCAGGAGTTTCCCAACCTGGATCTGGCAACTTTAACACCCCCCCCAATCCCTTCCTGGTGGCCTGGGGGGACCTGGCAACCCTAGCTTTTTGGAGTAAAATATTTCATGGTCTTCCTTTCCATTTCACATACATCCCTTTGCTTTGCTTCTTTCTACAATGCAGCATAACGGGATCTTAGGACACTCCATGAGAATTTAGGGCAACCTTGGGATAACATTCCTCACATGCTTGCCATCCCATTATAGTTTAGAAAAGTTAACTTAGCAATGCAGTATTATACAATCATGTTAATGGAGTTGTGTGTAGGCGATAAGTAATTATCCTCACTCTAGTTATGCTCCAAATAATTTGGTTAAAACTTGATCACATAATGACCTACTTTTGCTTCCAGGACTGTGGACTCCCACCACCTTTCCTGCCCTTCTGTGTATTTATACTGCTGTTGATTCTGGCTGAATTAATTAAATACATCAGAAATTTTAATAATAAAATTGACTTAAAATCTCGAGGCGAGTAGATTTAAACACCATTTATAATGAAAGGCCCTTGACTCTAAATCAAGGTAGCAGATGGGGATTGCAACAATTCCAATTTCATTACAGCAGTGGTAATTCATGGTATTAAAGTTACCATTTTTAAAATGAATGGGCCACAAGAGAGGGACAGGGAGAGAAGGAATGGGAAGTCATGGTGGAAGGGAGGCAAAGAGACGAGTTGTGCGTGGTCAGAGAGGAAGGAACATGATGTTGAGGGTGGGGGCAGGAAAGAAGAACAGGAGGATGCAGAGGTGGACAATCAAAGAAGTGGAAGGAGGAGACTTGAGAAGGTGAAGATGCCATTGAGGAGAAGGTACAGGCAGACGGGTAGAACTATCACTCCCATTATAAGTATTTGTTTTATAGCACCATCTCCTTCCATATGGCACTGTGTGTCAACTATGATAGCCAGCCAGCCAGCCATCTCTTGGCTATCCCACCACTTAGGATGGCTCATTCGACACTGACCAGAGCCCGGGCCTTTTCTATCATGGATCTGTGGAATAGTGAGAGAGTGACAAGGTGGGGCGGGCCCCCTCGGGTGGGCCCCCTCCCTTGAGATTTGCAGAAGGTGCTGCAAGGTCTGCCTGTCTGCCAGGCTTTTGAGGACATTTAAATGGTGGGCATCTTTTTTTGGGGGGGGGGTAGGAACTTGGGGCTTGGTATTTTATCTTTCTGTCATGAATTAGCTGATTTTCAGCCAGCTGATGCTGCTAACCCTCCTGTCAGCGACTCTGAGGTGGTGGCAGCAAGTCCTAGTGCACCAGTTGCTGATGACAGAGTGTGCTCTGGCCCCACGAGCACTGAGACCACCGAGGAGGCAACCCTGAAAGATGGTGCCCCAACAACCCAGGCTCCAGAAGAGACACCACAGGCTGCCTCACCTCCTCCATCCCCAGAGCCAGGGGAATGCAGGAGGTGGTGGGCACTCCTGGAACTCCTTGAGAGGAGGCAGAATGCATGCCTTGCTGCCTGGTGATTACCAAGTCAAGAGGAGCACCTGGGACTAAGGAGCCAAGCGAATGGCTCACTCATGAGCTCAACAAGACCCAGCTGGGAGCCACCCTTAAAGGAAGGAACCTCAGACAGCTCAGGCGTGCGAGCAACTCATCACAATTCTGTAGATGCTGAGACCACAGCACCAGACCCTGCTACCTCCTGCAGTTCTTGAACTCCTGGCTTTGACCTTCGGACCTGCTTGACCACCTCTCTTGGGCCTGCTCAGATCTCATTTGCTGTTTGGACTCTCATCTGGCTTACTCCATGCATGACTTTTGGACTGAACTATTGGCAATGCAATTCTGGTTGGTGCTCTGCCTTGTGCCATAAATGTAATACCAGGTACTGGAGGTATCAATTGTATAAAGGACAGTAGCTTGTAAGCTCTGATTTGGTGTATCCTCATTGCAAGGCCCCATGGACTGGGAGGGGGGTGCAAAGGAAAACCCACACGGCCAGACTTGAGAGCCAGCTGTGCAGCACTGGGCAGACTGCTTGACTGCTGCAGAGGAGGTTGTTCTGCCATGCTGAAGCCACAATCACAGTGGCTCCACCCACTCCCCTGAGCAGTCTCCTATTCCCTCCCTTGCACTTATTGATCATGGGCCGCATAAGAGCCCTGGATAGGTTTGTTTTGGCCCCCAGGCTTTATGTTTGACCCCCCTGTGCTAACTTTTACTGTCACATTCTCTCTTTTAAATATGAAGTGAATAAGCTAGGTACCCTTCATTAAGGCTGCTCCTCTCCATACTGCTTTTGTATTCCCTTGACTGTATTGTGGCCCCAGAATACTACAGCTGAAGGTCTCCACCACTGGGGATTCTGAAGCATGGCTCCAGGAATACTTCAAATAGGGAGGAAACAGACCTTAAGCTCTGACCAACAGAGAGTGCTTTTGAAAGAGACTCTATGGACATGCTCACTTTGGATCTCCAGGAGCTTGCACCTCTGGATGAGAGGCACTGCCTAGAGTCCCCCAAATCCTGATGGTGAGCTTGCCCTTCCACTGTGCACAGGACAAGACAAATATTTTTGTGCCGTCTTAACACCAACCTAAAGCATTTTCTGTATTTTTTTTTTAAAACTCCGTTTAGTACTCCAAAAGGGCTCTACCAGCATTCTGAAAGCTATTTCCTGTACTTTCCTCTTACACTGGAACCGGCATTACCATTTGAAATAAATACTTCTAAAAGATCTTGCATGGCTGCTTTGTAACATAATGTCACCTCTGGAGCTCCCTCCAAATGGCTTGAGACCTGGCACCTGATGTATCATCAATCTTCCCTGCTGTTCGTAGCACAGCTATGATCAGTCGAGATGCCCAGCCTGACAAATGTTTGATTTAAAAGAGAAGGGGCTGATAGCAAAGTGTGCTCTGCCTGGAGGGGGCTTGTTTGTCTTCATATATTTTGTGTTAACCATCCATAACTTGACAGGGGGGGTGTTTAATATTGGGAGGATGCCTCTGGTCCTTAACTGAATACATTATTAACCATGGCATAATCTGAATATTACACACATATAGATTTTAGGCCACTTATATGCCACCTTTCCACTCTGAAAAGTACTCAAAGTGACTCGTTAATGAATAAAGCACAAATACAGCCACAGGAACAAAGTTCAAAGCGTTAAAAACTAGAAAATGATCTAGCATCGTATTTAAAATCAGGGCAAGAGTTTTAAGTTTTAGAAAGCCTTCAAAGGCTGTGATCACACACACAAAACAATCCACTTTCAATGTACTTTCCAACTAGATTTTTACTGTGTGAACTAGCAAAATCCAAATCAAAAGTGCATTGAAAGTGGATTGAAAGCGGATTATTTAGTGTATGTGATCACAGCGTAAAACAACTTTGATGCTGGAACGTCTACAGTGAGGGGATAAGCATAGTTCCAAGGGAATACAATTTTGAAGATTAGGGGGTGGCCACTGAGAAAGCCTGACCACCCAACATACTTCAATGATTATGAATCTCTTCAGGAGAAGTAAACCACCTCAGGGTGTGGGCAGGTACATATAGTCAAGGCAATTAATTTAAACTGGATGTATAATTCGTGTAGAATGAATTACAGTAGTCTGTTCTGGAGGTCACCATTCTGTGGATTACCGTGGCTAGGTTGGGGCAAGACAGGTAGGGAGCCAGTTGCCTAACCTGGTGCAGTTGAGAGAATGCCAGCTTGGCATCCTTCGTGACCTGGGCCTCCACAGAAAAAGAGGCATCCAGAGTCACACCCAGACTCTTGATGGTCAGTGCTGGTGATGGGGGCACATCATCAGGAGTTCGCAACCCAACTGAGGCTTCCCCCTCCCCAGCCATAGAATCTCCATCTTACCCAGATTGTTTCAGCTGACTCTGCTTTAACCACCCAACCACAGCCTCCAAACCCTCAGCTAAATTCCCAGGAGCAACAGAAATAGCTGGGTGTCATCGGCATATTGATGACACCTCAGCCTGAAACTCCACACTAGCTTGGTGAGGGGGTGCATGTAGATGTTAAATAACATTGGGGAGAGAAGTATTTCTTGAGGAACCCTGCATTCCAGGGTGGGTACCTTGGAGATACTATCCCTCCCAAAGCCACCCTCTGTCCCCAACCATGGAGAAATGAGGTTTACCATTGCAAAGCTAGCCCCATGGATGCCAGCGTCAGCAAGGCAGTGAGTCAATAAGACATAATGGACTGTGTCAAACACTGCTGTATGGTTGAGTAATATCAGCAGCGCTGACCTGCCTTGATCCAGCTGCCTGCGATATTGTCTGTGAGGGCGACCAATGCTGTTTCCGGCCTGTGGCCAGGGTGGAAGCTGGATTGAAATGGATCCAAAACTGATGGGTCACTCTGGAATGTCTGGAGCTGTTCTGCTGCCACTCTTTCAATTACTTTGCCCAGAAACGAAAGATTTGAGACTGGGTGGTAATTGGTCAGATCGATAGGATCAAAAATTGGTTTTTTCAAGAGCAGAACAACCGCCACCTCCTTCAGCACCTCCAGAAAGATCCACAAACCCAGGGACAGATTGACAATATCTTGTCCTCTCAATATCTTGTCCATAACCTCTCACTGCTAGCTTTCACCAGCCACAAGGGGCACAGGTCTAAGAGGCAGGTTGTTGGCCTAAAAGCACTCAGGATCCTGTCAACATCGCCTTGGGAGAGCCAGCTGAAGGTGTTAAAGAATAAATCCAAAGATGGTCAAGGGGCCTCCAGTTCACATGTGGTGTCAACATTGGCTGGAAGATCGTGGCGGAGCAACATGACTTTATCTGCAAAAAAGCTCACAAATGCCTCACAGCTTATTGTCGAATTTCTATTATTCTGGGATGTAAGAGACCTAACTATCCTAAACAACTGAGCTGGGTGAGAGCTAGCAGATGTGATGGTGGCCACATAAAAATATTTTTTTGTTGGCTTTCACCACCATCTCATAGGATTTCATAAGCGTCCTATGAAATGCTCTTGTGGCTTTGCTGTGAACTCGCTGCCAAATTTGTTCCTGTCATCTGAGTTCCCCTTTCATCCCCCTAAGTTCCATAGTGTACCAGGGGGATATTTTCTGCTAGGGACAGAGAGGACGTCGGGGGTTAATTTCGATGATGGCTTCAGAGATACGGGAGTTCCAGGGAAGCATGTGTTAGGGACTATGGAATGTTTTTGCTTATGGAACTTGGTAATGTTCCATGTATATTCATGGTGTTGTAATAACAACAATGATGCCAAAAATCCAAATGCTGTTAGGACACCTGTTATTTTTAAGAGGTCTTTGCAGATATTTGTATAAAGCCTTATTTATGCAATGTCTATGGCATGTTTTCAATAGAAAGTGGGAAGCCAAATCATAGCTGGGTAGTTTTGCCCACAAGAAAGCATAATTTAGTACCAAGAGCATTGTTTACAGTGAAGCCTGAAAGGAAAATCCCCTTTCAGTTCTGGTTTTAAGCCTCCCAGCTCTTGTTATAAGCTATTGATTTTCTTCGGAAGATTCCCTTTGTAAGATTAATTTGCCACAAAACAACTGAGCTTTCTTTGCTTCTCTTGAGGAATAAAAGCCTGTGTTTTTTTCAGAGAGTGCTAGAATTAAGATTAATTACTTTTATTGTATTTGACACAAAATCCAGAATGCATCCTTGTTCCTTCTCCTAAGACTGCACGTTTCAGGCACACCAGTTCAGAGCAATCCAAACAGAGTAGTCTTACTAAGAGCGAACTGTATTAGAGCTTCTTCTGTTACTGAACACTGTTTGGCAAGGTGAAACGCCCACCCTGTTCCAAAGTACCACAGACACTTCCATTTGGCGAAGTGTGTTTGTAAGATCGCATATATCTTCCTCCCTTCAACTGACTCTCCTGTAGCACATCCCATGCTATTCCAGAGACTTCTCCAAACTTTGGCAGTGCCTTTTTGAGGGTTCAGGAAGTTCCACTGACCAATAAGAATTCTGGTCAAACTACTGTGGATCCAAGCTCAAATTCTGCCAAATGGCAGCCATGGTAGCTATGAGACAAAGCAATTGTTTTCAGGAATGCTGACAAAGTCATCATTCCTCACAGTGCATGTATTTTTTCATTCTCTTCTCATCTCTAGCCAAATATAATTTGTAGGTTTTTGAAGCATTACAAACCCTTGCACAGTGGCAGCTTTAAGACCAACAAAGTTTTAGTCAAGGTATAAGCCAGGGGTGGCCAAACTTGCTTAACGAAAGAGCCACATAGAATAAACATCAGATGTTTGAGGGCTACAAGACATTAATAAATATAACCCACACATTTTTACTGAAACTATGCACATTTGCTTATTATTAACATTAAATGAGACTGCCAAAAATAAAAACAAAAGGGGTAAAAACAGATATTGATAATGATATTTAACTTTAGATGGGGAGGGAGGGAAGAAAGAGACAGAAAGAAAGAAAGGTAGAAAGAAAGCAAATAGATGGGGAGAGGGAGGTGGAGATGGAAAGAACACAACTTTAACTTCAAATGCATCTTCCAAGACCCCCGCCCCCATGCCGGCTGGCTTGGAGAAGTGATTCAAAGAGACAAATGTCTTCTCCAAGCTGGCCAGCAAGGGGGGTGTGTGTCTTTAAGAACGCATTTAAAGTTGTTTTCTTTCACTGCCTACCCAGGGAAGGGAACACTGGCTGGGGAAGGGAGGACCGATCAGTGAGGCATGCTTCCCTTTCACTTCCCCAGCCACCCTGCTGGGAGCCACACAATATGTGTGAAAGAGCCACATGCGGCTCTGAGCTGCAGACTGGCCACCAGTGGTATAAGCTTTTATGTGCATCACATTTCTTCAGATACAGAAGTATGCATGCACACAAAAGCTTATACCTTGAATAAAACTTTGTTGGTCTTAAAGGTGCCACTGGACTCAAACTTTGATCTGCTGCTTCAGACCAACATGGCTACCCACCCAAACCCTTGCACAGTCTATGATTACAGGTGATAGTGGGGTAAGTATAAGGGCAATGAAATTTCTAGCATACCACCTTCACTTCTCTTGATGTAGCAAATAATTATCTGTTAATTACCAAAGCAATTTAATTCTTAACAGCAAGATGATACTAGTGCATATTCTTTCTATCTGCTCCTGTCTCTTTAAGCTAGTGGTCATATATTTAACCTTTTGGCAAAGGCAACTATCAACGAGTACTCTATTTCCCTCTGGACAGGAATGTAAGAACTGGCCTGCTAGATCAGTGCTATGTTCAGTCCATCCAGCCCAGGGTCCTGTTTTCTACCGTTGCTAACCAGATGCTTCGAAAAGCCCACAGAAAAAGCAGAGGCCATAGCCTAGCCCTATCTTTGTGTGCCAGAAACTGGCATTCAGAGGTACATTGTCTCTAAGCAATGGCCAGTGAAGAGGTGGAAACTAGTCAGAGGGTCACAAATACTGATTTTACTGACCAAAATTCCAAAAAACCCTGACCAAATACTGAACAATTTAATGTCAGGCTATTAATAAGTTAACATTTTAAAAGTAAAACTAGGATTTCATTAAAAAATTATTATCTGGCCTCCACCATCCCCATAGCACACCTTTTTATGGATTTTTTTAAAATGAAGAGAGGACAATGTTTTCATTATTGTGGAAAATTAAGGCAAAAAAAGATTTCCTTTTAAAAATAATTGCATACTGCAGATAATAAAACAGCAAAACATATTAAAAACCATACATAAAGTAATCATTATGACAACAAAACATAATTACTGTAAAGTAAGACTTGTCTTTGCTTTTACTTTATCTTTGGTTTTTTGATGAAAAAAGAAGTTTTTAATGAACGCTTCCTTTTCTCAAGTTTTATGCACTGCATCTGCAAGCATTTTTTTTCTTGTCCTCTTCCACTGCTTTCTCCACTCCTTCTAGCATAAGCTGTGTGTGTTGAATCCCACCATATCCTTTTTCTCAGCAGCCTCCTTTACACGTTTGGTTGCATCACTTAGCCGTGTTCAAGCGAATTATCCCCTTCTCATTCTGTTGTCTCAGCTTTTTCAGTTTTGTTTTCTTCTCTTGTATACTATCCTTTTTACTGTCTATCTTCTTAAACCTTTCTCACTCCTCTGCCTTTTCTTTCTTTTCTTTTTTCTTTTTGCTCCTTCTCTTTAATGACACAACATTTATCACAATATTAGTTGTAATGAACATGAACTGTTCTTGCCATCTGTAAAAGTTCCTGTGTGAGATTAACATGGTACACCTTGTTTTCATACACATGATATAAAGTTTCTTTGACCATAAGGTGGGCGTTCAACGTTCTCTCTGACATGCTAGCCCTTTCATTGGTCAAAATATGTTCAGATTTTGAAAACCCTCTTTCTATGTCTGCAGTACCATGCGATAATGATAATGTTGCTTTCTCCACCTTGGTAACCAGTGGGTATTTTGGATCTCCAGATGGGTTTGTCTTTTCAAATAACTGATTCCAGTACATATCTATGCAGCAAGTGTCACTGGCAGTTTCATCTTCAAGTCTTATGACGTTTCCATTTATCCGCAATCATGTCCAGTGGAATATCCACTGGGAGTTCTGCTGCTACTTTCATTATATCCTTGTGGGTTCCTTCCTTGACTCTCTGTGCTGGAGCTAAACATTGAAGATATCTGAGGATGGGCTTGTCCAAAAATGACTGGAGTAAAAAGTGTTTGCAGGCTGCTGTGAATTTTTTTTTTGCTCCTGTTAAAAAGAGTAGCTGTTTCTTTTCAGAAAGTTTTTTTCAGTTAGTCACAGATTCTACTTTCACTGATTACTTCTCTCACAGGTATGCTGTGCACATCACTGAAGGCTTTAAGAGACAATGGCGCTGAACTCTTACACACACAATTCATTATGGTTATTGTGTTTTTACTTCACTCTGCATCACATGCACCAAAGGTCCTTCTTCCTGGAACACTCCAGTGAACTTTGTAAATAAGCAGGCACTTGTGCAACAAAACGTCATCTCTGCTTTCATTGTCTCATGTTTTAAGAGGTTAATTATGTTTCTATACTTAGTGGAAGATTTCACCAAATCACTTTTACTCTTAGACACAAAGTCTTTAAAGTACTTCACAACTGAGCTGAAAATTATCTGTCTTCTCACTGGGAAGTCATCATGTCTTCCCCAAAATGCAGTAATGAAAACCAAAACACAAACTGCATTCACAAAAATCAAAGAAATACTGACTTTACTGACCTTTTTTTTAAAAAAAAAAACTGACAAATTACTGACCAAGATTAAAAAAACCCTGACTTTTACTGATTTTACTGACCATTTTCCATCCCTGCCAGTGTTACTCAGCTAGAGGCAGGTGAGGAAAAATTTCTCAGTGAGAATAACTGCCGTCTATATGTAACCCAACGTACAGGTAGGAGAGCCATGAATGACCCCCCTGAGCTGCTTGGAAGAAGAGCAGAAGAACCATATAACACAAATTAAAAAATAAGCAGAACAGACACACCTACTTCGGAATTTGTCCCCTCAAGCTGGAGAGCAAACAGACATAGTATTGGCTGCACACACCTCAAAAACACAGGGCCAGAATTCAAAGAGCTCCAGGATTTATGAACACTCGGTAGGATTTTTTTTAATGTTCTCCTTTGACCACTCTTTTCTACAGCCTGTCAAAGAAGGGAACTATATAGAATATAAGCTGATTTTTTTTTTAATAAAGGAAAACCTTGCAGCACCCAGAAAAAATATTTCAGTACAGCTGTGTAATACAAAAGCTTACATACCCACTGAGGTGTGGAGCCTTATTCCACTTGGGAACAGGAGCTCACTGTGGTAGGAACAGAGCCAGGGTAACATGGCTCCAGGGGCATAGCCAGAAAATTTTGGGTGGTGGGACACTGGGAAATCTGGGGGGGGGGGGGGCAGGGGATATATATATATATATAGAGAGAGAGAGAGATCCCATTGGCAGGCAAGTGAAGAAGAGAAGGGTCTTTCCTCACCTGCTGGCACAACTTCCACAGCGGGAGTTGTGGGGCATGGGCCATGAGTGAGGGGGCACCGCCCCTAAATGGCCCACTGTAGCTACAAGCCTGCATGGCTCTGGTGGTGACTGGCTCTTTTGGGAGGAAGATACAGCACTGGCTGAATTCTGATTGGAAATGTATGGCCAGACAATGGGAGAGTAGGATGGGGTTGGGTAACTTGAGGGGGAGGTTTCAGCTAGAGGGACTGCGGTAGAAGGGTGGGATGCCAGAGAGGGGCTGACAGACAGAGTCCAGCAGGTAGCTCATGGTGCAACCCAGGCTGGAGCAGGCCATGCCGAGGGAGAATAGCAGTGTTTGGGTAGGCCCTGAAGGAAGTAGTTTAGCCAAATCTGGACTGGAACTAGACCAGAGATGACCCCTTTTAAAGGCAGGCATTGGAGCATGGACCAACATGGTGTGAAGCTGACAACTCAGTTTGTGCAAACAAATGGAGAATAAAGAAACCTGTTGCTGCCTCTCAACCTCCATCTGCTTGTAAGGCATCATGGATCGTCATGGGTATGCTGGCTCCCCCACCCCAAGGGTAGGTCACACACTCCAGCACCCACAAAGTTCAGTCCCATAAATAACATTATCTAAATAATACACTGCATTTATACAGAGCCTTTCTCTGATAGATCACGGCACTTCTGATCCCTTGCACACTTTGTAAATGAGCATCTCCATTCTTTCTCTTTAGGAGAGACAGAAACAGACTTCTCAGAATCCTACCCATACACGTATTCACAACATTCAGTTATGCTCTAGTGTGACCAAGAAGTGGAACTCCCTTGATTCTCAATTACTGGGTCCCCCTGCTAACCTTTTCATGGTTGCCATTCAGTCCTATGGGGGAAAGGAAGGAGCTGCACTTAGGGATTCTGTGCCAACAATACAAAAAAAACTGCCCTTCAGTGCTGGCATAGAGACTCGAGTGTACATACGTAGCAGAATGAGGCAGTAATGAAGATCACAGAAGCCTGCCATGGTAGAATGGACAGTATCACTTCAAACACCAGGTGAGGAATTATTTATTAATGTTATTAATCTTTGAAGTGTATATACTGCCTCTCCAGAGACAGGTTTGAGGCGGCTCACAGCTTAAACCATACAATAAAACCATACAGCCACTAAAAACAATCTAGAGGCTAAGAACAAGCCACTACACATGGCTACCGCAGACTATTAAAAAACAATTTTAAAAGACTGACCCCATTATAATTCTAGTGCTTAACACTCTCCTTCATAAATAATGCTCTGTTAAGTGGCAAAGCAGCATAGCGTGAAAAAGGTTAAGGTATGAACTTTTGCCTTGATGCGCTTTTAAATGTGAAGGGATTTTTTTCCCCATAGGGGGGCCTGTAGAATAGGATTCTCCTCCCCACAACACAGTCTGACATGGCACGGGCTATTCTTGCTCATATGCTGCTTCAGGAGTAGCAGATTCTGAGTGGCTGTTAATGCCACGGATCCTTCATGGTAGAGAGACACTCTGCACCCTACTAGGAGCAACTGTAGTGTACAGGACCCCCCTTTCACACATACAGCTTTATTCGTAGTGAGAGTCATTTTGCTAGTACGTGCCACTGGTCTGACTCTGGTGATGGTTCAAGCTTTTATAACCTCGCCTCTGTATGGTGGTGAAAGAGCTGGCTAGATTTGATCCAAACTGAATTCTGCAAGTTATAAGTCTACACACATTCTTGCTACTGTGTTTGCCAACTACCCTCAGAAATATATTCCTTGAGAGGCAGATGTTAACTGGCAGGCTGGACGGTATTCTAGCTCCAAGCCATTTAGAGCCTTAATTGTGTCCAGAAACAGATAGGTGGCCAGTGCAGATCTTTCAGCATCCTCTGACAGTAGCCTGGCTCCCACATTCTGCACCAACGTTTCTGAACTATATTCAAAGGTAGCCCCACACAGAGTGCATTAGAATAATCTAACACAGATGTTAAGAGAGCATGGATCACTGTGGCCAGTTACTTCTTCCATACCAGCCAACTTTTCCCTCAAATACTGATGCCAAATATAGTGTTGCATAAGCCCATAATCTAGCATACAACCAGACAGACTTTAAGTTTCACTGCTTTCAAGGGTTTAAGGACATACTTTCCAGCAATAGAGAAAAGGAGCTTTATATATCAAGTAGTGAACATATCAGGTAGTGGGGGGGGGGAGTGGTAAACATATGAGAGACACAGGGTGTTTAAGTAAATTATTTTTCTACAGACAGTATATTATGAAGATTGTTTGACTTTGGTAGCTTAGTTTACACAGGCTGTATATCCTGCAGTGTGGCAAGAGTAAGAAGCTATTGCATGCCACTGAAAGTAAGCCTGCTAAGTCTATGGGGCATCTGACTTTCCCCAAGATGAATAATGGTAATGAGGTATTAAAACAATCAGCAATGAAAGACACAGGGTGATGTTAGTATAAAGTCTGAGGCTCAAGCAAAGGCACGTTTGGAGACACCCAGCATGATTTAAAATAGCCAACAGCATTCTAGAACGAATGTTTTATTAAAGTGCTGAAAATCCCTGAGGATATTACTATTCAATGACACAAAGGAAGGAAATTTCACCGCATGATTTCCCCCACTTTAAACAGAAGATTTAAGGATTATGATGACCACTAATACAGTCAGTTGTTTGTGTCTACAGGGCAGGAAACAACAGGTACCCCTAAATGAGACCCAGGTGAGCAACTAGAAGAAAAACACACTGACATCCAAGGGCAAATGACTCAAATATAAAGAATGATTTCCAGACTGACAGATTTAAGTAAGTTTTGCAATTTCAACAAATAATGAACCTGAAAATCAACATTCAAAACACCCCCCCCCCCAACCTGTGTTGTTTAAAACCTGCAAAAGTTAATGGCACGTAATATAGAAATAGTGATAAAGACTAGAATGGATTATTGAGTAAAGGAAGAAATGGAAGGCAAGTGAAGTGGCTTCATTAGACTGGGCAGACCAGAAACCCAGCCATTTGACTGTAGAGATTCTTGGTTTATGAATGATTGTCAAGCGGCTCCACCAGCTTAGAAAGACAGAGTTGGTTTTAGCTGTATTCTTGAACACTTTGTCCCAGTTATAGGCAAGGGAAATATCCCTCCTTCTCTACAGCTTTTTGTCCAATAAGACTAGGCAACTGGTAGACTTGAGGCCCATGAAGAATTATCCATCTAGCCCCCAGCATGGTGCCTCGTCACAAATCCCCCCCAACCTCCTTTTATTGTACGCCTCAATCACTTGCAGCTGTCAGGGCTTCAGTGCCTCCATGAAAAGCAACAGTAGAGAGACCTCGACAAGGCATCAGGCACCCCAAGTCCCTAACTCCCCCTACTCCTCCCCCTGCATGACCAGAAATAAAAACTAGGATTGTTCTTTCAAAGCAGAGCTTGCCGTTGCCCTTTTATAAAAGCATTTTGCTATGTTGCCATGAAGAGAAAAGCTCCAACTGATGACAACTGCAAAGCAAATCTCTGTTAAAGGGACAGGATGACACCACTGTAGAGTTTGTGTGGTATAGTGTTTGGGGTGATTGACTAGGATGGGGTGGGGGTGCTTAAATCCCCACTCTGCTGTAAAAATCACTGGGTGGCCCTGAACCAGTCACACGCTGTCAGCCTGAACTATCTCGCAGGGTTGTTTTGTTTTTTTTTGAGAACTGACCAGTCCCAAACTCAAATCCTCACTCAACCATGAAGCTCACTGGGTGTACTTGGACCAGTTAAGGAGGCAGGGAAAACCAAGAATTATGCTCTCAGCTCCTTAAAGGAAGGGTGGGATAAAAAATGCAAACGATAGGCTGTTCATTTGGCAAAACTAAGACTGAGTTCTTCCCTTATGAACCAGAATTGCTAGTCAAAGCACAGTGAATGGTACCTGGAATAAGTAGCTGAGCTGCCATCCATATTGGCTGAGAACTGTTTACCTGTTTGCTTGGAGTGAGCTGGACAAAAGAGGTGTCTGCATTAGAAGCGGTGTGTGTGTCTGTGTGTTTCCAGTGGAAATTGCCACCCCAACAAAAGGAAATACCATTCCATCAGAAGAACTGTCTAGCTGGATACATCCCGGTGGTTGCAACTAATGCCATTGGTCCCTTGCTCTGTTCAAAATACAGCCTCTGAAAATTACGAGGGTTTGCAACGTAGGAGCCAATAACAAGAGAAACTATACTCTAGCTGACTTGGTATGTTGTTTGCTTGCATGACTATCAGCAGAGTACAGAGTATTTTGATTAATTAAGGGGTAAATCCTGCATCCACAATCACTGCATGCAATAAAAATCAAAATGGTTCCAGAGCAGAGAGGCTCTGCATGGCAGGAAACATACTTTTACAAGCTGCCTTTCCACATACTACACTACTGAGCAGAAATAAGAGCTCTGATCATTTTTCTCAAAGGAAATTGGTGGTGGGGAAGAGAGTTAAAGGGGCCCAGACCCAAGCCATAAGCCTCCTGGACCTTCAAGGATGGTAAAAGGTTTAGAAATCCAATTAACAGAGCATTAGGGATGGCAACAAAAAAAAATGGCGTTTCCATTGGCAAATGCAGTCATTGACTGATTCTGAAACAATTTGCTCAGAGGAAATGCTGCCTCTTTTAACAGTGGAGGATATTGCAATTCTTTAGGAGTCCCTTAATGGGGCTCCAAGTGGGATTCACCAGAGTTGCTGAACTCTAAAGATGTTCACTTAGGAAGATGGGCACTCAGCCAATAAGAAAACAAGTGTTAACAGCGACCCACGTTAAAGCCCTCTCCCCCTTTTCTGTGGGCAGAAAGCCCAGTATCTGTTCAGGCTGATTCTTTTTTATTCTGGCAAAGATGCCCCATCCTTTGACTTGCTGCTGTTTTCAAACTTCAGTTTGACAGCACAGGTTTTGGTTTCTGTTCTTTTAAAGAAAGGATTCTTCAAAATGCCTCAACCTTCAGCCTGGGAGATTTCACAATGGAAGGGGCTATATTAGACAGAATAGCGACAAACTATTTTAAGGATTTGGTCCCTGATTCCGTGCTTATTAAAAGTAGTGGAACAAAGTAGAGAAGAATGATAAATGCCCAATCCCCCTCCTCCTTCCCCAAATTATAACAAGCATATTTTTGAAAACTTGCCCTTATCCATTTTATTTATAGACTGATATTAAGCACATATGTCTGGAAGTAACGACCGGGTTCAATAGGGCATAGGATTTCAGACTTGCAGTTAAGGGGCTTTGTACGTAAGCACCCTTTAGTTGCAACTTACTTATGGTGACCCTAGCAAGGGGCTTTCAAGGCAAGTGAGAAGCAGAGGTGGTTTGCCATTGCCTTCCTCTGCAGAGTCTTCCTTGATGTTCACCCATCCAAGTACCAACCCTGCTTAACTTCCGAGATCTGATGAGATCAAGCCATACCAGCATGCAGCCTTCCCAGCCTTACACTAACAAAAAGGTGTGTGTGTGTGACTTCTGTTGATTCTTCCCCACTGCTGTAGACCTTCAATGTCTACCTCCTGCTTTCCCTGGAGGGTCCTGTCATCCAGGAAAAATCACTGCAGGGGGCATTCTGGGTTGTAGCAAGAAGGGAGGTAAGGAAGACACGTTCCATTGGCAGAAATCCTTTCCACCAGCAGAGGATTACTGCAGGACCCAAGCCATGGATGGAAGGGTAAACAATACTGAACCTAGTGAGAGCACCTAATTAAGCTGATTGGCAGTAGACATGTGTGATGAAGTGATGCTAAGTGATCGGTGGCCATAGGATGTAGTGATGGCTATTAATTTACATAGCTTTTAAAACAGGGATCAGACAAATTCATGCAGGACAAGTCCAACAGCCTGGAGAAAAATAAATATCCTGCCATAATAGAGGCTTAATGGGTTGCTATTTAGCAGGTGATATTACTTTACCTCCACACCAGGAAAACTTCACTTGCCTGTTTTCATGCATTAAGCCTCTACTAAAGGAGCAGGCATTTTTTTCTTCATGTTGTTGGCTGGTAAGCTACTAGGCATGATGATTAAATGGAACCTCCAGGTTCAGAGACACTAATCCTCTGAACCCTAGTACTGTGGAACAACATTGGTAGTTCTTTTAGGCAGTTTGTGGTTTATTTATATCTTGCTTTTCTGCCCAATGGGGGCCCAAAATGGCGGACACTATCCTTCTTTGCTCCTTTACAGGATTTGAATCTGGGTCTCCCAGCTATTAGTCTGAACTCTAACCACTATAACATTCTGGCTCTCATCTGGCTGGCCACTAAGGAAAACAAGATGCTAGACTAAATGGTCCATTGTTTCAGCAGGGCTGCTCTTTTATTATACTGTAATGCAATGCAGTATTTTCTATATTGGGGTGGAACGTCACTTATGATGTTTGGGAGGTGGTGTCCAAAGTTTTTTTTTTTAAATATATGCAATTGCCGTATCACAGCTGTGCGGTAGAGTCCAGCAAGCACATTCTATTTCAATCCTCATGGTTCAGGTTTTACACATTCATTTTAGTATTAGTTCAGTGAATGAAAGGGAACACAAAGAAATGCAGGCAAAGAGGGAAAACCCACTGCTGAAACTGACCAGACTTTTCCTGAAACTGACAAGCAGGTATGAAGCCCCATTTTACTAAGCACTAGGGCAGGGGTGGCCAAACTGTGGCTCAAGAGACACATGTGGCTCTTTCACACATATTGTGTGGCTCCCGGCAGGGCAGCTGGGGAAGTGAAGGGTAGGCAAACTTTTCCTTCCTTCCTTCCATCCTTCCTTCCCTCCCTCCCACCCTCCCATCTATTTGCTTTCTTTGTTTCTCTCTCTCTCTTTCCACCTCTTTCATTCTTTCTTTCCATCTCTCTCTCTTTTTCTCTCTCTTAGACAAATAAATATCATTAGCAAACAAATAAATGTCACTATCAATATCTGTTTTTACCCCTTTTGTTTTTATTTTTGGCAGTCTCATTTAATGTTAATAAAAAGCAAATTTGTGTGTAATATTTGTTCTTGTCTTGCGGCTCTCAGACATCCCACATTTATTCTGTGTGGCTAGGGGATTCTTGGCTATATTATCACCCATGTGAAAAATGGGAAAGAGCCATACAATCTCATAATATGCGGAAACATGTTGAGTATACAGACTGCACGATAAAACCCACTGATGCTTGCAACGTGTGTATGCATGTGCATGCATATCTGTGCAAAGTCGGCTGCAACTCCGCCATGCTTTGTACAGGTTCTCTGAGCTCTCTGGCAGAAGCTCTGCAGAGCTTTTTAGAAGTCTTGTGGCACTAAATTGAAAAAAAAATGGGGGGGGGGAGTTATTTTCGCCGATGCCCTAGTGCAGCTGCATAGTAATGCTACTTTCCTGCCCTTTCTTGCAAATTTGCATACCTACTGGTTGTGATCTTGGCAGGTTTTTAAAGCCTGTCCTGTGAGGATTGCACTCATCCTTCAAATGGATCGATCCCAAGTGATTCTTTAGTCTGGCAGTTTGCAGGACGTCCACATGACTCTGCCGTCATTGTAATGTTAGGCTTCTGGGGACTGCCAAAATGGTCTCCCCCCAAACTTTGTTCACTAAAGTATGAAAGGGAATAACGTTTTCAAAGTTTTAGGCTTCCCATCCCAGTCTCTCTCTCTCTCTCTCTCTCAACATCTCATGTCAATTTCATTCCGTGCTGACAATCCCCCTCCTTATTTTGTTTGCATGCAGCACTGAATTCCTTTATTTTTTTGCACTGGGGACACTGCCATATGCCGCCTCTCCAATTCCTCATTCAAGTCAATACCAGCAGGGAACTAAACCTCACAACTCCTTTTAAACTTTTCCCCGTCATTTTAATTTTTTTTTCAGTAATACAAGACTAGTGATAGTCTCATATCGTTAGATTCATGCCACTTGTCAAAAAAAAAATTAAAAAATTAAAATGAGGGGAAAATGGAGCTTGTACACTGATGAAGGGGAGAGGATGGTAGACAGTGCAGAGTGGGCAGGACAACCTTGATGTGGGCAGGGAGTGATCTTTGAGGGGCAGCAAAAGGGCAGTGGGGTATGTGTGGAAATCCAAGGGAATCTGTATGTTTTTGAATTACTTTCAGCTTGTAAGTGAAACATGCAGGGGTCTGTTGGAGCACACAGGAGCGCAGCTCCGGGAGTGAGGAGCCCAGGGGGTGGGCAAATGACCAAGCCCCGCCTCCTCCTCAGCTTCCCCGAGCAGTGCAGAGGAGCAGCACCCCGGGGAAAGCCCTGCTAGGGTCTTTATTAATTTTAATGTTTTGTTTTAATATTGATAATTTTATCATTGTTCCTTTTATGACTGTGTGCTGCTTTTCCAGAGACTTGCTCAAGGTGGCATATAAATTTTCTAAGTATACCATTTTTTATCTGGGCACATGGCACATAAGTACTGGAGAAATTTCACCAACCCTTCAGCAGCTTCCACCCCATCAGTTTGGTGTAGTGGTCAGGAGTTGGACTCTAATCTGGGAGAACCGGGTTTGATTCCCCACTCCTCCACATGCAGCTGCTGGTGTGACCTTGGGCCAGTCACAAGTTCTCTCAGAGCTGTTCTCTCATGAGCAGTTCTCAAAAGACCTCTCTCAGCCCCACCTACCTCACAGGGTGTCTTGTTGTGGGGAGGGGAAGGGAAAGGGATGGGTGGTGCACATGTCCTGGGTATCTCAAGTCTACTCCAAACCTGGTGGTTTCAAAGGAGCAGGAAGAGAATGGGTGTGTGTTCTTTATGCTTATTTTTATTGCACAACGTATTGGATGGTAGCCCCTGTAAGAAGAGCTCTGTAAACTCTTGGAGGATTGGCTACATTAGGGGTGTGTGGCCTAATATGCAAAGGAGCTCCTGCTACGAAATGAGCCCTGGTTAAGGCCTTAAAAGTAAGAACCAATGTTGTGAATTGGGAGCATGCTTGGGGGGGGGGGAGGAAGAAGAAGAAGAAGAAGAGATTGGATTTATATCCCGCCCTCCACTCACTTAAGAGTCTCAGAGCGGCTTACAAACTCCTTTCCCCTCCCCACAACAGACACCCTGTGAGGTAGGTGGGGCTGAGAGAACTCTTTCCCAAGCTGTTCTTGAGGGAACAGCTGGTACAGAGCTATGGCTTGCCCAAGGTCATCCAGCCAGGTGCAAGTGGAGGAGTGGGGAATCAAACCCGGTTCTCCCAGATTGAAGTCCACGCACTTAACCACTACACCAGACTGGAAGGAGATGATACTATTCATAGGTATGAAATGAATGATGCTGGATGAAGATAAAGTTTTACAAAATTCTGTTGTACCATTTGGTTCATTGACAATAGTCAGAAGAATAATTATAAAACCAAAACCAAAAACCCTTCAATTACCGTGGCTGAACCCACCGTCTGGAATCAATCAACATCTCTAGGATGTTTAAAGACAGTGCAGTCCTAAACAGAGTTATACCCTTCTAAGTCCATCGACTTCAACAGACTTAGAAGAGCCATAATTCTGATGAGGATGGCACTGGTAAACACTGTCAGGTTAATTAAATGGTTCACTACATTTCCAACTGCAGTTTGAACAAAAACCACAAATTATTTAAGGGATGCTTAGAGACATTTTAAAGGTAATTACCGTACCAGCATTCCACAAACCTTGGAGATGTATTGTAAATTAGTCTAAATACTTCAGTGAAGTTAGTATTAGCACTTAGAGCAGTTATTACCCAGTCTTTTACAAAAAACTGTTAAGACATATTTGACTTGGCAGATGTGCTACCTGCTGTAAACTTTCATAACAATGTATTAAATTCCCTTTGTTTAATAATGTCAGGTATCAAATTATAACAATCTATTTGTTCAAGAACAAAATTGGAACGAATAATAGAAGGGACCATTTTGGACGGCAAAATATTTTACTTATTGTTAAAACAGAGTATTCACAAATGGCTTCGTATCAGTAGAAAGCAGAGTAGAAAGTCAGAGTGTATGTGATATTGAAAACGGTGGCCTTAAAAGATGAGTTGCCATTGGGGATGCCAGTTTACAGGCTCTGATCTTGAAACTTGGGTTCAGGAGCTTGTTCTCAGTGCTACATGAAGCTGTGTTATATTGAACCAGACCATTGGTCCATCAAGGTCAGCCTTGCCTACTCACACTGGCAGTGGATCCGCAGGGTCTCAGGCTGTGGACTTTCACATCACCTCCTGCCTGGCCCTTTTGACTGGAGAAGCCAGGGATTGAATCTGGGGCCTTCCACATGCCAAGCAGATGCTCTACCACAGAGCCACAGCTTCTCCCAAGGCTGAAATCTAGCTGTAGACTGGAATCTCATGACTGTCGCTTGATGGCTTCAGACTTCTTTGCATATCTGCTTGTGATAACCGTGTCAATAGTCCATTGTAGATGACATGCAATGATCTGGCATTAATAGTTCAAGCACATTTTGAAGAAGTGGTTAGAGTGTTGGATTAGGGTCTGGGAGGCCCCAGGTTTGAATCCCCAGTGCACCACGGAAGCTTGGGCTAGTCACTTGCCTACTTCTCTGCCTAACCTACCTCACACAGGGTTATTGTGAGGATAAAATGGAAGAGGTGAGAAATTGAGAATGATGTTGTAGGACACTTTGAATCCCCATCAGATATCAATCAATAAATTTAGTATATAGTCAGTTTTAACCTCTTAAGAGTCAGTTTGGTGTAGTGGTTAAGTGCGTGGACTCTAATCTGGGAGAACTGGGTTTGATTCCCCACTCCTCCACTTGCAGCTGCTGGATGATCTTGGGCAAGCCATAGTTCTGTACCAGCTGTTCTTTCAAGGACAGTTGTCTCAGAGCTCTCTCAGCCCCACCTACCTCACAGGGTGTCTATTGTGGGGAGGGGAAGGGAAAGGAGATTGTAAGCCGCTCTAAGACTCCAGGTGAAGGGTGGGGTATAAATCTAATCTCTTCTTCTCTTCTCCTCTTCTTTTGATTTGGGATGCTTGAGATCTACCAATCCTTGCTGCAGAGGTCAAGAAACGCAGACAACTAGTTTCCTGGAGATGGCTGGCTTGACTTATAACTCTATCCATGAGTTCAGTGGGGTTTCCATGTAAATATGGATAGGGTTACAAAGTTTGGTGTCACTTACTCCATATAAAGTGTACAATGGATTGCAGGATTTGCAGCCTTTGCCATGCGTCGCTTCACACAATATGATAAAGTGGGAGAGAGCAGTGCAAATAAGGTATGCTTCATCTTATCACACATCTGGTGTAATGTGAAAAAGGGAATGTGTGCAGGGTGAGATTTACAAGCTGTTTTTCATACAGGGAGCTTGCAGATCTCACCCTAGCAACTGGAACTGTGGTAATAAGAAAATGTGACTTATTTGCACTTTCACCTTTGTTGCAGTCACTCCAGTACTTGCCCCAAATGTATAAAACTACTCAATGAGGAAGCTGCCATTTGCTGATTTAAAACCCACTTGGGCTCTTGAGAGTCTCCATGGGCATCGGATCAAGAAAATCCATACTTTGGACTGGAGTCCGTGTTTCTTCTGGTAACTTCACTGTATATGAAAAGATGACTGAAACTACAGGTCATCAGAGTCAATGCAAAATCTGATACTTATGTGTCTGATTCACTGGACTCTGGCCCATAAAAGCTAACCTTACTATATGTGTGTGTGTGTGTGTGTGTGTACACACACACACACATGCATCTTCCATTCTGGTGTGAATTTTCAATTTATTTGTAAGGTCTTTTGTTTACCCAATGTACTGGAATGTATATTCTTTGCTGAAAAGTGTTTGCATTTTCTTAATAAATTAAATGATATTGTTATATATGACCACACTGGCCCATTGGCCCACTCTGGAAGCTACTTTTGAGTAAATGGTGCAGATGGGAAACAATTCAGGCATTCAGTTACATGTCTTTTCCCCTACTTCACCCCCCCCCCCCCAAATGCAAACATAGATAGCCTGTGAAAGGAGAGGTATATCTTAATCCCTTTCTCTTTCAAGACTTTCCCACAGGGAAAAAAAAATCACTATCCGCCACCTTCCTGAAGCAGAATACAAGTGGGTACATGTATCATTTCGTGTGTAGGGGGGGGGGACTTTGTATGGGGGGGGGTTGCTCTTTATTAAAAAAAAGTCAGGTTGGAGGAAAAAAGCTGAAGATTGATGGAGTTTGGGCCTTAGGCAGGTGGGTAACAGTACGCTCTGCAAGGACACAGGACATGTTTAGTTTTCAAAATGTTACTGGTATACATGACAAAGCCCTGTCCTGGATGTCCTGGGCTACGCCACCTCCAGATCTCAGATGCTGAGCAGGATCAGCCCTGGTTAGTTTTTGGATGGGAGACCATCAAGGAGGTCCAGGGTTGCTACGCAGAGGCAGGCACAAACCACCTCTGAACATCCCTTGCCTTGAAAACCCTACGGGACTGCTGTGAATTGGCTTTGACTTGACAGTACTTTCCACCACCATACATGACTCAGCTGATTCAGAGAAGACACACTTTGGAACAATCTGCCAAAACTTCAAGCTATCCAAGGAGAGGATGTTAGCCCTGACTTCCCCAAGCACAGCAGCAACAGCAGTGGTGGCATTGCTCCCAGCAGCCCACCTGCTCCCCACCTCACAACAGTAGTGGTAGTGGCAACTCTCCGGGAATTACAACAGATCTCCCAGCTACAGAGATCAATTCCCCTTAGGGTGCCAGCTCCAGGTTGGGAAATTCCTGGATATTTGGGGGTGGAGCCTTGGGAAATTGAGGCTTGGGATGGGAAGCAACCTCAGCAGGGTATAATGCCATAGATTCCCATCTCCCAAAGCATCCATTTTCTCCAGGGTAACTGATCTCTGTCACCTGGACAGCAGTTGTCATTCTGGGTGATCTCCAGCCCTTACCTGGAGATTAGCAATGGTAGCTCTTGTGGAGGAAATGGCTGGTTTGGAGGGTGGAGTCTATGGCATTATACTGGTCTGATGTTCCTCCCCTCCTTGAAGGACTTGTACATGAGACAAGTGAGTTTGAAGGGGAAAACTCAAGTCTGCCTTCTCGCAGTGAGCAGTTTATTTTTAAACATACACAGACTTACACGCCACGCCCTTAGGTTGCTGCATCAGCGTTCAGTTTAACATGTGGAATCAACATGAGGGGATGAGACAACTGTCTCAGGAGCCTGCTGTTTGCAGAAGGGATTGTCAGCTTCAAGGGGACAACGCTCATTGTGTAGCAGGGAGGATGGAATCCATATAAGGGGGGGACATCTGTCTTGAGAGTATGCTATTTGCAGAAGGGCTTATACAATGCTCATTGTGTAGCAGGGAGGGGGGAGAAGCATGGACTTTGACCTGGCTAGCATCCCAGTCTTTGACTTCCCTACACCTCCTCAAATACTACCCTCCCCAGGTCCTGGAATTTCCCAATCTGGAGTTGGCAACCCTATCTTCTCACCCAACCTTGGTCAACCTAGCTTTCTCTGCCCCTCTGTCTTCAGCTTTCTGTCTCCACCCCTCTCCCCCTGGCAGCCCCCACCTAGGAAAATTAGTCTTTTTCCACAGTGGGGACCAAAGCAGCTTACATTATTCTCTCCTCCTTTTTATCTGCACAACAGCCCTGTGAGGTAGGTTAGGCTGAAAGTATGTGACTGGTCCAAAATCACCCAGTCACTTTCCACAGCAAGATGGGGATCTGAACCTGCATCTCACAGACCCTACCCTGAAGCTCTAATGGTTGCACCACACTAGCTTTCATAGGGTGGCTGCTGTTGAACAGTAGCAAGCAGCCAGGCCCAGTTGAGTTGTGCAAGTTAGGTGGTATCAAGTCACCCAGAGTGTGCTGCCAGGCCTAGGACTGCCAACCTCCAGGTAGGACCTGGAGATCCCCCAGAATTATATGAACTCTAGAAAAGAAATCTATCTCCCTAGAGAAAATGGCTGCTTTGGAGGGTGGACTCTGTGGCATTATATCCAGCTGAGGCATCTCCCTTCCCCAAACCCTGCCCTTCTCAGACTCCACTACAAAATTTCTAGGAATTTCCCAAACTGGAGTTGGCAACCTTTGTCAAGCATGGCCCCCAGTATCCGTCCCTCAAAGGCCAAAATAGGCCTGGAAAGAGCCCTGCCCCCTCTCCCTGCCTTTTATTGACAGAACCAAGCTTGGAATACTATGGTTGCCTAGCAACGGCCACTGAAGGAATTCATTTTTTAAAGCCACAGGTGCTCCTTTTATCTTTTTAAGCTGCCCAGTGGTTTTTTTTTTTTTTTTAGATTTTACATTTTTTTGCAAACCTAAGGCCCTTTTCAGGTTTGTAGAAAGATCTGTCTTGCCCGTTCACAGCTCTAGTCACTGGATTTAAGTATCCAAAGATAACCCAACTTCACTGTTGTAAGATTACTGATTCATGTAATTCAGTGCTTTCAGATTGACTGATAGGAGCTACTGCCATTAGGTTTTTAAGCCATTATCTCTTCTCTGAGAGATGATGGCCAGCCCTGTTGATTTGTACTGGTCTCATAATTGTTCAGTGATTTTGGGATGAAGCATGAAGAACAGAGCAATTGTTTATATGAAGCCCGACAGCAAGTGGTCGCAGCAACCTACAGTGAAATGTTTTATTTGTGCTGGAAAATCTCATGAGGAACAAGAATATAGTGCTTAATAGTACGATTCAGTGAATAACTGATGAGTGACTTACAGTGCCATACTAAACAGAGCTACACTCTTCTAAATCCATTGAAGTAATTCTGTTGAAGATTGCACTATTAAAATGATGCATTTGACCTTGTGCTTGGATAAAAATAGTCCTAAAATGCAGACTGTGAGTGGCAGCCATCTTGCAACCTGGGCAAAGTAAACTCCAAATGCCACCTGTGAAATCCATTTGGAACTATTTTCTTTAGAACTGACCTCTATTTATGCTTCCTTAAGTATTGCCTTGTTATGAGAGCATCATAGCTAGTAATGGCTCTGAAGTGGACCTGCTCTGTTCTGTTCAGCCTTGTATACCAATTGGCCATCACTTCAAGACCGAAAGCACTAATTTGCTAAATGGCTGCCTCATTCTGCAAGGACGTTTTGAAGTGACAGTGATCCTAATGCAGTAATGCCCGATAGTAAGTATGCCACTTCTCTCTACAATACCATCAAGAATACGATAGGAAGGCAAAATGCTAGGACATTAGTTGCCCACATGTTGTGTTCTAATGGCGACTACCATGTGGTCCGGCCATGCGGTCCGGGGCAAGCACATGGCCAGGCACAGATAGAGCTTCGCTTCAGAACACAATAGACTAACTGGATTGTGATTTTAGACCTATCGGTCAGCCAGGATGCAAATAGGGACCAATGATATGCGGAGACTTAATTGTAATCCTATCAGAGAGTGTGGGCGAGGCTGGGGGCGCGGTTTAGATGCGCATATAAGCAGACCCCTGAGCCCCACTCAGACAGAACCTCCTAATAAACCATTCCTTGGTTCTTTACTATCTCATTCCTTTGTGTATGTCAACGAAAAACCCACTGGAGACCCAGTCACAGGTCTTTCACTTTGTTCTCTGGCTTGACCCTGAGAATTAGAGTTCACAAAGTTTTACAGGTTTTTCTTTGTCAATTGCAGATCTATTGTATGTGGATTAGATAAATCTAAATTAATGTATCTGCCAAACCAAAAAGGTGCCTTTCACTTAGGGAGCATTTGGAGGTTTTCAGGGCTCAGATATTTCAAACTGGACTAATAAAAGAGATTTGACATCAACGGGGTTCACGTTTGTAGCGCAAACTGCAAAGCTTTGCCGCTAGCAGAACTTCTAGCAGAACAGCAGTGTATATCTTCTACTATACCCATATCAACCACCCCCTCCCCACTGTTTGCGTTTTGGGGATTTGTTTTTCAAATGAACTAGATCAATCCATTCTTTTGGCTTTTAATCCAGTGTTTCTTGGCAGATTGGTATGCGTTAATGCATACTGGCTTGCAGAAAGATAAGAGTGTGAAAAGATAAAAGGTGATGAGATAGTAGGAGATAAATAGGGGGAAAATGAGTTTGGAACATAATTTTGTCTCTCTTACAGAACTCAGATGTGTTTACTTGGTGGTTAAGATGACACCTAATGCAGAATTTCAAGATGCAGATATCTTGAGGTATGGCTATTATTATTGCAATAATTTTGAAAGAAAAACAAATTTCCTCCAAAAATGTCAGCCTGCACTGAACTGCCCATTTCTGTGTTACTTAATTCATAACGTTATCTCCATAATCACTGAGTTCGCCCAGACAGAAGTGATTGCCTTTGAAAACAGTGCTTCTGTTTGTACTGCAAAAAGTTATCAATAGGGAAAAAAGTTGGCTATAAAAATAAAAACGTTTTGAAGTCAAAGCTTCATTGATTGGAGGGAAGATGTACTATTTATCAGAGTGACTTTAATTAAAGAGAGAACAGTATGGATTTGGATATATATATCCTCCCTGGGAAATAAACCAGCCCCGTCTCCTTAAGCAAATACTATTAGCTGGCTTTAAACACTACAAACATTTTGACAGAAAGATAGCCAATTAACATATATTTGGCCTCTTAATAAATTAATTCCATCCCTAAAATAAAGAAGAATGTTGAACAAAAGGAACTATGTGGGTGCTTCAGTGGGTGACAAAAGGGGTACCAATAATATGGTGGCTGACAGTTTCTGATCATGAGAGGATTGCCATTTTCCCAGTGGGGGGCCGGAGAACGCTCAATTTTGTGGGCTCCTGCCTACTGCTGGCCAGCAGGAGAGGATCCCCCGAAACAGTGACCTGTGTCACCTGGAAGTGATGTTGGCATGGCGGAAACATCAGTGGGTGACGCTCTGAATTTTGGGCAAAACTCAATAGTTTGATGCCATTTTTACCATAGAGTTTTGCCCTAAATCCAGAGTCTTGCCCCTCATGTCATTTCCGGGTGTGTAGGCATGTCGTGTTTTGGGGGGACTGGGGTGGCGATATCGCCCCCCACCAATGCTCCCTCTAAGCAGTGGAGTCCTGTGAGCAAAAATCCTACTTTGTGAGCTCCTGGCATTAAAGTTGTGAGCGAGCGATTTGACTGCTGCATCAATTAGTCTGCTCTGGAGCCATCCTTCCTGGGCTAAGACAAAAATGTGTGAGCTGGAGGCTAAAAAACAGTGAGCTAGCTCACACTAACTCAGCTTAGAGGGAACACTGCCCCCCACCCCTCTGCTGGTGGGCAAAAGGGACCTAGAACCCTAGATCATGATGGTTCTTTGCAAAGGGAAGGGAATTTTTTAAAAAATGACATATTGACGCTCTGGACAGCTACCATCTCTCAACCACAGGGCAAGCAACAGAGAAATGAGGGCAACAAGTAGCAGAAGAGTAAGCATCTAAATACTCTTACTCAGTGCTTTTTTAATTTTATTTTTTTAAAGTGCCAGTAGTCATATGCAGGGTTGCACTGATTTCCACCAATGCCTCCTTCCTCTGCAGATCCCCACTTGGATATTCCTGAGAGCTCACTGACCCACAGGAACAACTTTCAGTAGCATGCAGCTGAAGAGGGGGATTGCTGTGCCCCTCTTAAGAAAAGGGTACCTGATTTTTCTTAATGGTGTTGCTAGATACAAGTCATTATCTGGTAATCCTTATAACAACAAGGGATGTGCATTCAGCATTTCTGAGTGGAATTAATACCCAAATCATGCCTTTTCATGAGGGGGTTTGAGGTAGAGGCACCAAATTTGCAGTGTAGCTGCTGGGGCCTCTCCCCAAAAGAAACCCAAGTTTCAAAAAGGTTGGGCCTGGGGGTCCAATTCTATGGACAGCCAAAGAGGGTGCCCCTGTCCTCCGTTGTTTTAAATGGTAAGAAAAAAGCAAGGCAGGCATACAACAAGCCCAGCAGAATCTCCCAGATAATCTCTGAAGTAGAAAGTGAAGTGTGGGGAGGAAGCATGTTTGCAAGGCCAGCAGCAGAAGCAGTGCCAAAACCCTATTTGACCTTAGTCAAATTGTTTTATGGTTCAGTATTCTAGATTGTTTTAATGTTTTATGTTTCTGGATGACACTGTTGAGCACTGCCCCGAGTTCGCTCTGCAGGGAGGGTGGTACAGGAGTTAAATGAAACAAACAGATAAACCAAATGCCACTTCTTTCTTCTCCTCCGCTGGGTCTTCCCCATCACCCTCCCTTGCCCACCCTCTTCCCTGCTATGTCCTCCACCGGACTCCGTGCCCAACCAGTTTGCAGGGCAGCAGCGGCTCTTTGCCATTCTGGGGCTGTGGCAGCTCACCCTGTTACCCGGCCTCTTTGCCTGCCCAGTCTTCGACGTCCACACTTTCACAAGGGAGGGAGGAAGGAAAAGAGGTGACCCCAGCTACTCTTCTGCCTGGCCTCTCTCCCTGTGGGAGGGGCTGTGGCTCAGTGGTAGAGCATCTACCTGGCCTGAAGAAGGTCTCAGGTTCAATCCCTGGCATTTCCAGTCAAAAGGGCCAGGCAATAGGTGACGTGAAAGATTTCTTCCTGAGGCCCTGGAGAGCTGCCATGAGTCTGAATAGATACTTCTGACCTTGATGGACCGTTGGTCTGATTCAGTGGAGAGCCACTTCACATGAGCACTTCCACTGCCACCGCCAGGCTCCACACCCAGCTGGCTGATGGGGGAGTTGCAGTTCTGGCTTGCCTGGGTGCATGGCAACTTGCCCTGTTGCCTGGCCTGCTCCCACTTCATAAGGGAGGAAAGAGGAGAGCAGGTGGCTTCCCACTCAGCTTGCAGGTGCAGCAGCTTGGGGGGGGGGGTGTGTGTCCAGGTTTGTGTGTAGCCAAGTCTAAGCCCACTACCTCTGGCAGTCAACTCATGGACGGTGCACCTGTTTAAACTGTGGCAGCTTGGGTCCCTTGTGCTTCCATTCTGTCCCTGTCCCTACCTACCTCCTGTGTCTTTTTCTGGCTAAGTGGGGCAGGCTGGCACACAAGGAGAGACCCCCCCCTCCCCCCAAGGTGCCTGCACTCAGTGAGTTATATCACAAAAAAGCCCTGTTCTTACCCTACTGGAGAAAAGGAATGGGCTGTACTTATGTCTCTCTCTCCATGCATGCATACCTACAGAGGCATGACAGTTATTCTCTCCCCCCCCCCCCCAGTGTTGAAGAGTACACACACACACATACTTCCACCATGTGGGAAGGTACAGTCAGTGACACAAGTATTTCTCACCTGAAGAGAAAAAGGAGGAGGAGATTGGATTTATACCCCACCCTTCACTCAGAGACTCAGAATGGCTTACAAACTCCTTTCCCTTCCCTTCCGCATGACAGACACCTTGTGAGGTAGGTGGGGCTGAGAGAGCTCTGACAGAAACTGCTCTTTCAAGGACAGCTCTGACAGAACTATGACTTGCCCAAGGTCATCCAGCAGCTGCAAGTGGAAGAGTGGGGAATCCAACCCGGTTCTCCCAGATTAGAGTCCACGCACTTAACCACTACACCAAACTGGAATACCCATCCAAGGGTGTTGCTCAGCACCCTCCTTGTGGACATTCTAAGAATGCATATGAGAATTTTTATGAGAATGTTAAGTGTTATAAAATGAAATTAAGTTAAATATTTCAGGTAATATTTCTTAACAGAATAATTTAAAACATCTGATGCTATTATTTTATTTCCCCTCGCGGCTGTTACAATTGCCCTTTGATCAATAATACTTCAGTACTGTTCTCTCATAAAGAAAATTTTCTACCTCCTCTTGTAACATTCAACCTGCCAATAAATATCCTCCTCACAGCTCCTGAAGATATGAGACAGGTGGAGACCAGAGAGAGGAGTTTTCAGTAGTGGCAACTAACCGGGGGAATATCCTCCCCTGAGACTCATGTGGAGCCTCCTTTACTCTCTTTGAGGGGCCAGGACAGAGTATTATTTTTTTACCCAATCTTTTAACCAAGCAGTTGATCTTTTAAAATTGTACTATAGTTGGTTTCCAAGCCGAGACATTTATGTTTTATGTTGTTTTAAATCATGGTTTTTAATAGTTTGCTAATTTTCAATTCTTTTATGTCGTTCTTTGATTTTATCATGTTTTACTTGGTATGCCGCCTTGAGCAGGTTCTCTGGAGAGTCAGCATAGAAATGCTGTAAATAAATAAATATTTGCACCTCAGGTATAAATCTCTTCATTTAACTACCTGTCCTAAACTAAATTCCCTTGAGCTGTCAAGTTTGATCTTTTCCTTGACAGGCTAGTTTTGAATGTCCTGGGAGTTGTTTTTACATAAGAAAGAATTCAAGCTTTTGCTTTCCCCACTGTCAGTGTGAAGTAGTACACTGTAGTACACACTGTAGTGAAGTAGTACACACATCATGCGGGACTCCTGGTTAGGTAGCTGGGTCCTCTCCCTCCCTCCCTCCCTTTCTGGTCATACTCTGCACTATTCTAGCTTCCGGTGCTTGATAGTCCAGCTAAATTTCATCCCAGATGAATTCATCTTACTAGTTCTCCTACCATTTCTTCAAGTAAGACCCAGGAGTATTCATCCCCATAAAGGCAGCTGTGGATAATGTGATTACCCAAGTATCTCAGGGCTTGATTCAGATTGGGACCATAATGCAAGGTGAGGAGAAGCTCCAAACTTGCTCCTGCACACTGCAGAGCTGCACATGCAGTATTCAGTGCAAATAATGTCTCCCCCCGAGTCATTTTAGTTTGGGGAAATGAGGGGTGGGGAAGGTTGGAAACTCTCCACCCTTGTCCCAATTTGAACTAGACCCTGTGGAGCTTTGGGAAGTAAGTTCTCCACAGCTACTGTGTGGGTGCGGGAAAAGTGAGTTGGGTTAGGGAAACCCCAACCCAACTCTTTGCCAAACATATTGTGTAGCTGGGTCCTCAAGCAACGTTTGTGTCACTAAAAAGCATGGCAGTCATCTTCCAAAAGCTCTTGCCTTTTCTTGTTGTTGCTGATACAGCAAATGCTAGAATTTGGTCTTAGAGGCCAAAGCATAAAAAAATAAAAGGAAGTTGTAATGGAGAATTCATTATCAGTTGCCTAAGAATTATTGTAAAACTGAAGATTTCTGCCTTTGGACATAACATACTCTTTAATTAAAGACAAACCGTCCCTGAAGCAAGTTAAAGTAATATTTTAGCAACTAAAAACAATTAAGGAAAAATGAATCTGTTATAAGTGTCACATGAGGGTTAGACTTTTCAGCATCTTAAGTGCCTCAAAGGAAGTATGGGGATGGGATTTTTTTCCCCTACCCAGTTTTGTGCTGATGAAGTTTAAAATTCTCATCCCAACAGGGAATTAGAGTCTGTTATGTGACAGACTTTTCTTACATCCCCTGAATAAACAGAACAGTTGGTAACTGAACAAATAAATAAGTGAAGAAAAATACAAAACTACCAAAATGGTCTAATTTAACCAGCATTTCAAGGAGCAGCAACAACAGCTCTTTTATTAGGGGCACATTACACATCAGGGCAAAATACACATTACACACATATGCATCACATAGAGGCCTGAGAACCATTTTTTTAAAAGATGAAAACTCTCTTTTGGAGAGAGTGATTTTTGAACAGAGAAAGGAGGGTAAAGAGAAAAGTATGCTCAGCCCTTTCCTGGTCAGTTCTTTTTCTGCAGCCAAAAGTCCCTCTCACTGGCTGTTTTCCATGGAATTCTAAATGTACCTTTGGGAGAATAAGCATGTAGGAGGAGCTCCGTTAGGGGCAATTTGGAATGGAAAGCCAGGCAATGCGGAAAGTGTCCCTCCCCTCTAACTACTCCACTTTAAAGTGCAACATTAAATATTTATATCCTACACTTCTAAAGGTCAGAGCAGCTTCCAAGATAAAAAACATAAATGCAACAATATTTGGTTGAAGTTAAAAATTACTCATTGCTACTTAAATTGCACTGTTTAACACGATTCTGTAGAAATGTGTCCCCACTAGCTCGCAAGAGCAACATACAGGCATATTTAACAAGTCAGGTGTTATGTGTTTTTCTAAAAGTCAATGAAGTTGGGGGCTGCCGGATTTCTTCTAGCAACCATTCCACAGCTGTGGAACCACTACTCCAAATGCTTGTCCCCTTGCTGACTGCAATCCAACTGCATGAAAAGAGGGGGCTGTCAATAAAGACAGCTGAGCAGATCTTAATGTTTGTTTGGCTCTATATTGGGAAAAGGGGTCCTTTAAGATATTTGGCTCCCAATACATGTAGGGCTTTCAAGGTCATACCAACATCTTGAATTGGACTTCTAAGTAAATTGGAAGCCAGTGCAATTGTTTTAAAGTTTGGGTAATATGCTAATATGTTTACTTTAGTGCACAGGTGAAAAACCTGCTTTCTGCACAGTCTGAGTCGTCTGGACAGGTAGCCCCACAGAGAGCACATTACGGCAATCCAGCCATAAGGCTACAGTAGCATGGATCAGCATAGTGTGGGCAGCTGGGCCTAGAAAGGAAGACAGTCTCCTCACATGGCACAACAGAACAAATGTTTTAAACAATGAGATCCCTCTTCCCAAGCTTTTTACCTGATTGAATAATGCAACTTCAAGCTACTAAAGAGCAGTAAATCAACCCTTCAACAGCATCAAATGTTCTCACCAAAATCACCCAACTCTGTCCTGTCTAGATTCAGTTTCAGTGTTCTCCACCATCCACTTGACCAGGCGCTAGCTCAAAACTGAGACGGCTGCACTTGGGCTGAGTCAGCAATATGTGGAGCTGGGTGTCATCAGCATGCTGATGACAACCAACTGCAAAACTTCCAATGATTCTGCTTAATGGTTTAATGTAATTGTTAGATGATAGTGCTAATAGACTAATGGCCAAGCTGTTCATTTGGCCTCTCTAACAGAAATCAACAGATACCAACAGAAATTCTCTGCGCCCTATCAACAGAAAAGAGTACTGCCCATCAGTGTTCCCTCTAAGCTGAGTTAGTGTGAGCTAGCTCACAGTTTTTTTTAGCCTCTGGCTTACACATTTTTGTCTTAGCTCTGGAAGGATGGCTCCAGAGCAAACTAATTTGCATAGTCTTGCCTGGAGAGAAGAAGAAGAGATGAGATTGGCTTTCTACCCTGCCCTTCACTACCCAAAGGAGTCTCAGAGCAGCTTACAAACTCCTTTCCCTTCCCCTCCCCACAACAGACACCCTGTGAAGTAGGTGGGGCTGAGAGAGCTCTGAAAGAAACTGCTCTTTTTCAAGAACAGCTGTGCTGGAATTATGGCTTGCTCAAGGTCATCCAGCAGCTGCAAGTGGAGGAGTGTGGAATCAAACCCGGTTCTCCCAGATTAGAGTCCAGATTAGAGTACACCAAACTGGCTCTCACACCAAACAGAAAGGAGTGTGGCCTAACCAACGTGGATGACTTCCCCCACTGAAGGAGACGCACAGATTTTTTAATAAAGCCTAATTCTAAAAAGTGAGTTGCATTATCTGTATGAATTTTTTGTGTGATAATGGGTGAACTATTGACCTGTCAAGCATTCCATTTTTGTCGGGCACCCTGTTGAAATATATAAAAACAAATGATAAAAATGTGTTAAATAATCAGAGATGCAGTATGACTATTAGATGTAATAACAGGGGTGCTGAAAGAAGGCAAACTATCTGAAGCTAAGTTAATTATCTGATTTAGTCTTAAGTATATAAGATGTGTGAGGAATATCCAAATCTAACAGCTGAGTCACACCATTCTAAGCCCATTCAATGGAGTTAGAAGTGTGTAAAGCCTGTTTAGGATTGCACTGTAAATCACTTTCTCCAGCAGATCAATCAGTCAATCAATCTCCAGAGGATGTGAGGATGTACATGAAAAATTATGTCAACTAATTATTATTTTTTTTAAAAGATCAAGCTGCCTGGAACAGATGGCATTACCTAGACAGTTGTAACAAACTGAGATTCTAAAATTATTGAGCTTTTGACTGAAATCTGTCATATAAAAATGGCAGGCCAAGGGAACGCAGCTCCAGTTTTTGGAAAGGGGAAGATCCAGGAATGTACAGACCATGAGCCTAATCATGAACCTCACTTCGTCTAGGAAAATGGTAGAATTACTTAGTCTTCAGTATTTTAGTCCAATCTATGTGCCAGTGAAGTGGTTAGAGTGTCAGACTAGCACCTCAGAGACCCCATTTCAAATCCCCAAATAGGTAATCTTGAGTTAATCCTCCATCTTCAGGGGAAGATATCCTCTGAACACGAATGGGGGGGGGGGTTAATATGCCCTCTATGCCTTGTTTTTATGCCTTCTAGTGGCATCCAGTAGGCCATTTTGTGAAACAGGATGGTGGATGAAATTGATCATTAGCTTGATTAAGCATGGCTGCTCTTATTTCTTATGACTTTTCAAACTGAGTACGATTAATATGATAGTCACTTGAGATTTTATTGGACATAGAAATAATTTCACACAAGTTTTCAGTTAGAGCAAATTTGCAACAAAGTGTCATAAAGCTGCCACTTCCCTCCACAGCAATTTAAACCAATGAGGATTATTCAAATAATGTATTTGAAGCTCTGCAAGAACTTAGGAAAAACTATCTAAATGCTAAGTATTACTTTGTGTCTACTCAGAATGTTAATTCCACAGTATTGGGTAGGGGTGTGTATGGAGTCACATAAGGCTGTCTTCATGCAGCCTCTTTAAAGTTTAAAGGGACTGCAGAAGCCCAACAAACAGCTGAGAGGTGGGAGCAATCTGCTCCTGCCTCTTGCTGTTTTTGGATCTACTGGTAATTCCTGAATATATCCGAAATTTTCCCAGGACTTTCCCCGTTTTTTCCAAGAAAACCCAAATACTTTTGGGATACCGAAATATATCCGAAAAATATAGATAAGGTATTTTTTGGATATATATTTGATTCGGGTATATCCGAATGTACACCCTGAGTGTTGAGTTGTTCTTCCTGGCCCCTGGGGGAACAGTACAAGGTTCCTCCTTTCTACATCGTCAGAACAGCTGCTCAGTGGAGTGTATTACTAACCTAGAGGGGGATACAGAGAAGCAATTCATTTAATTAATTTATTTAAATTATTTTTATTATTTCGATCCCTAGATCTTGTTTAAAGAGTTCTTGAGGTAAGTCAGGAACTAGGGTAATACACAGGCTCCTCAATATGAACATCTAGATTTTCATCTGTTCTCTTGACAATCTGTGGTCAGTACCTTGTCTGAGCCATTTAACCATCCTTTGTCTGATTTTCAAATGTCTTTAATTCCAGCTCTGACTTTAGAAGAAGGTTGGTTTTTATACCCTGCTTTTTATACCCTGAAGAATCTCAAAGCAGCTTACAATCGCCTTCCCTTCCTCCCCCCCATAACAGTCACCTTGTGAGAGAGTTCTTTGAGAACTTGACTGTCCCAAGGTCACGCAACAGGCTCCATGTGGAGGAGTGGGGAACCAAACCTGGTTCTCCAGATTAGAGTCCACCGCTCTTAACCACTTAACCATGCTGGCTCTCTTAGAGCATTCATTCACACTTTACCTAAAGAATGATGACCAGATCTGCTGGAGCTTGCATTGGCTTGTTCCTGGCTTGCCGGTGGCCTCCCAAGGCAGTGAGACCTTTCCATCTAAGTTAAAAGACCAAGTCACTCCTGAATGTTCCTTTTTCCCTTCTATTAAACGTTGGATGGTTTGGGTTTGTGAAGCCACCAGCTACAGACTCTGGACACAATAATTTAGAAGCCACTGGCTGTTTAGTTTTTTGAGTTAAGAAACTTTGCTATCACTCATGTGAAGGCATTAGCACCTATCGGATTCACAAGATCCCATAAGACTTTCGTAAAAAGCTTTTCGTAAGAATAAGGTTTTGCTTCTCTCTCTCTCTCTCTCTCTCTCTCTCACACACACACACACACACACAAGATAGTTTTGTTGACAAGGTGAGCTGACTGTACGAGGCCTTAGCAAATCCATTATGATGAAAAAAGAGGCTTTATTTTTGTCCTGGGAGAATCTCGACTTTCCAGTTAAGATATACTAATCCAGAAACACCCCACCCCCAATTACCACTAATGATCTAATTCTAATTTCCTATAAATAATTTATTTTATAGAAAATAGGATTGCTGATAGGCCTGGGGGGGGGGGGGGGAATGTCCTGTCCCTTTAAAGAAAATGCAACACGGCATTAAAGCCTCTATTAAACTGAAAGCACATTTTTTCTCCAGGCAGTTGGCAACTCTCATTGAAAATCTGATTTGCTTTCATGAAGCTATTGTTGATTACAGTTTGGTCAACTCTCTCAGGTTACTTCTTTGCTAAACTGTAACTCTGCATTTACAATTATGACTGTTATTGGAAGAATACATTTCTACAGTTTGGTGTAGTGGTTAGGGTATTGGACTACAACTGAGGAGACCTGTGTTCAAATCCTTCCTCGGCCATGGCCCTCAGTTGGTTATCTTGAATGAGTGATCCTCTGTCAGTTTAACCTACCTCACAGGGTTGTTCTGAGGATAAAAATGGAAACAGGTAAGAACCAGTCACTCTGCTCCTTGGAGGAAATATGACAGACCGACCATATCTTTCAATAGTGTGTAAGATAGGTAGACCATACCCTGATTTTTATTTATTTATTTAATTTATATCCCACCCTCCCTGCCGAAGCAGGCTCAGGGCAGCTTATGAAGTATTATAAGAAGATAAAACTAATAAAATAAAATTGCAATAAAACAGATCTACAAACAATACATAAAGTGCTAGCGCAATGTAACAATGACGGGAATCCAACAGTCAGCTGGCAACATGGTCTGGGTCATATCGGCGGAGCACAGGCTACTCAAGTTGATGTTGATGTTAATTTTATAACATTACATTTCAGAAAAGATTTTCTTTTCAGCTCTGGGCTTGGATAGGAGCTCAAAATGTGACACTGATGTTTAGGAATTTGAGATATTTTTTCCAGGCTTGGAAAAACTAATTACAGAAGATGTTTACTTGAAGAATCAAGCAAAACATTACTTTTCATTTTCCTGCTACTAGAAATGCTGGCCTTTCTCAGTTTTATTAGGTCTCCTATAAAATGCACATGTAATCCTTGGGTATGAGGCATAAATCTTTTAATGGAAGACACTACCTTTATTTTTTCTTCTTCTATTCAAGCGAGCAGAAATACAAATATATGTTATGAAATGTAAATGTGCATGACACAGAATTGCATAGTGCCCATATAAGCTTGGGTATCATATACCTCTAGTTGTATAATGAAATCTATATATGAAATCTAATTTTTCTTCTAAAGTAGCAATGTGACAAGAACAACATTACACTAAGACCCTGGCTCAGTGATGATATTCATCATGTTCCTGAGATTGCAAAATGAATGTGGAAAAAATGTACAACTACAATCATAAATAAAAAGGAGAGAGAGACAAGAACACAGGCACTGAGGACACGGAATTTTTACAGTCTTAGCATTAAAAAAACTGGTTTTGTGTACAAAGAACAAGGAGCTGGATTTGAACAGTGGCCTCAAATGCTACTTGGCATTCAAAATCAGGTTGTGATAGAGGGAGGGGATCGGTTTACTGAAAAAGAAAACCCTGCATCTACCAGGGCATGCCTAACTTCCAGGGGAGCCAGTTTGGTGTAGTGGTTAAGTGCGCGGACTCTAATCTGGGAGAACCGGGTTTGATTCCCCACTCCTCCACTTGCACCTGGCTGGATGACCTTGGGCAAGCCATAGCTCTGTACCAACTGTTCTCTCAAGGACAGCTTGGGAAAAAGCTCTCTCAGCCCCACCTACCTCACAGGGTGTCTGTTGTGGGGAGGGGAAGGGAAAGGAGTTTGTAAGCCGCTCTGAGACTCCAAGTGAGTGAAGGGCAGAGTATAAATCTAATCTCTTCATCTTCTTCTTCTAATGCAGCTGGATCCAGGCCTGCAGTTTAGAGGGCCAAAGTGAGTGTTAATCTTTTATCTCGAATCAATTTGAGGCTGCAAAAATTCAGATTTATTTATTTATATTATTTATCATTCTCCTTTCTCACTCGTACTCAAAGTGGATTACACTGAGTGAGTCAATCCAATTGATGGATAGGATATTCAATAAACATTCTATAGGATTAGTGTTGTAGGGAAAGGGAAAGGTTTCCCTTGCTCGAAAGCCAGTTGAATACAACTCTAGGGATGCGGTGCTCATCTCCATTTCCAAGCCAAAGAGCCAGCACTGTCCAAAGACGTTTCTGTGGTCATGTGGCCGACATGACTAGACGCCGAGGCGCACGGAACGCTGTTACGTTCCCACCAAAGTGGTATCTATTTATCTACTTGCAATGTCTTGCTTTCAAACTGCTAGGTTGGCAGGAGCTGGGACCAGAGACGGGAGCTCACTCGGTCATGCAGCATTTGGGTCTCGAACTCCCAAACTACTGACCTTCCAGTCTGCAGTTCAGCGTATTAACATGACACTTTAAATGAAGCAAAATTCAATAGTAGGACCCTAGTTTCAATAAGCTGTACACAATAGTATAGGACACAGTCCCTAATAATTTTTCTAAGTAACTCTGTGAATAATTTAGTACAGTGCAAGTCTATTGCCTGCGTAGAAAAGCCCTCTCGAATAATTCAGTTTTGCGTAGTTTGCCGACAGACATGAGAGTGGGAGCCTTCCTGACCTCCTTTGACAGGCTGTTGCACAAGGCTGGGGGCACAACGGAGACGGCATGGGTACAGGCACCATTTTCAGGCTGGCACCTGCAGAAGACCCTGCTCTGATGAGCGAAGCTGCTGTGGTGGAGCATAGGGGCAGAGGCGGTCTCGCAGATGTGAGGGTCCAAGGCTATGAAGGGCTTTGTATGTGACAGCTAATACTTTAAATTGAGCCCGGTAACTGATGGGTAGGCAGTGAAGTGCCTGCAGGATGGGAGAAATATACGTGCTCCATCTGGCTCCCAATAATAGCTGAGCTGTGGCATTCTGCACAAGCTGGAATTACCAAATTGATTTTGAGGGGAGGCTGTTGTACAATGCATTCCAGTAGACTAGTCTTGATGTTATTGTGGTGTGGATCCATGATGGCCAGATCAGGAGTATCAAGGTAAGGGGCCATATCTTAGGCTCAGCTAAGCTGAAAGAAAGCCTTTTTAGCAACTGCATTAACTTGCTCCTTCAGATTGTGAAGCCAATGCTGTAGAGAAAAATGGGACTAGGGGTACAAAATTCCTTGGGGCTGGGTTGTTCCATGGAGGGGTGAGGGATCCATCTGTCTCATGCTTTCTCTGAAGTCTCAGGCAGGGTTGCCAGCCCCCTGCAGTGGGGGTAAGAGGTCCTCCTGCCCCCAGATTCTGGGCTGATGGTGTGATGTCATGTCCAGGGGAAACCTGGAAGTGATGCTTCACCCCATTCCTAGAGAAGTGTGATATCACTTCTGGGGTTTCCCTGCCCACCCCCATGGTCTCCTTCTTTTAGGGCTCCAGCAATTGCTAGAAGCTTCTCTAGGAATCAATTATCAATCATTTTAACCCTTTACTTGACTCAAAGTAATTGCAAGTTCTCTCCTACAGCAAGAGAGCACTTACTGTTTTTTCCAGATAAGTGATTATGGATTGTTAGTAGAGAAATGTTTTGTTCCATTAAGGACTGGTGAATTTCTTTTCTCCCTTCTTTTTCTCTCTTTCGAAATGTGGGCATGAGGGGGGCTGTTGCTGTGGACAGCCCTGGTCAAGCAGTTATTATTCGTTGACTGGACAGAGTAAATTAAAAAACCAAGTAGGTTCCTCACTCATTCCTCTTAAAGTCACAATTTATATGTTTAAAATGCACCGAGAATGAATACAAACAAGCATTTAACAAGTGGTACCTTATCATGTGTCCACAAGACCACTTTGTAAGCTGGCCGGGCCATCTGTATTGGTCCTGGTTGACAGATGCAGGGGAATGAGGTAGCTGAATGGATTGTACCGCTTCAGAATCTCCCTGCAAGCAGAAAACCAGCACAGCATGAAAAGAGAGGGAAGCCGAACATTTCTCCCTGCTGTGCTAGTTTTGTATTTGCATGGAGGGTTTTTTGTGCAATGGAACTTTCAGAGCTGATATCTATCACTTGTAGTCTGAAACGGTAGCATCCTACTACCACCTTTTCACCTTGCATCTGTGAACCAGGCCTAAATCTATTCTGCTACATGGTGTACCTCATGAGAATTCGAGGGAGACAAGGGCGTGGTAAGATTCTCCCTGTCATTTGGTAAAGTTATACAAAGGACCAGCTTAACTAATGATTATTTCACAATGTGGTAATTTGGCAAATGGCCACCAGAGTTGGCCTTTACCCTACTAATTGCTTCATTCAAAAGCTTGTTTGGTGTAGTGTTTGTGAGTGGTGGACTCTAAGCTGGAGATCCGAGTTCGATTCCCCACTTCTCCACATGCAGCCAGCTGGGTGACTTTGGGTCAGTCACAGTTCTCTCAGAGCTGTTTTCTCAAGAGCAGTTCTCTCAGAGCTCTCTCAGCCCCCTTCTACCTCACAGGGTGTCTGTTGTGGGGAGAGGAAGGGAAGGACATTGTAAGCCGCTCTGAGACTCTGAGTGAAGGGTATAAATCCAACTGTTCTTCTTCTGAACTTCAGTACACACTCTGTACTGTACTATGTTACATGTAAAAACAACAGATTAAATCCCTTGATTTAATCACCTGCTCCCTCCTGCTGCTGCCCCAAATGCCCCGCTAAATACTGTTCTTGGGGTAAAGAGCCCCCAAGAAACAGCTTGAGGGAAGAGAAAGGTCTAATGCACTAGGTTGGAATAGGGAAAAACTGCTCTCTCCCCATCTCTGGATATCCTCCATGGGATCCATCCCAAATTATGTCCCAATCTGAAAGAAAGAAGAAATAATAGAAAGAGGGGAGAAAAGGAGAGAACCAGCCCAGAACAAGAGAGAAAGGGATTGTTTTAAACACAAGCATTTTCAGTAACATTGAAAAACACAAGAGCCTACCATTTAAAAATGATTTACACAAGTATTGGCCGAGGACAGACTGCCAATCTAAAGCGGAGGCAAAGCGGAGGGAACTGGAGCGGGGGGGAAAACCCACGGAGGTGGCCGTTCACACTGGCCAGAGCAATGCGGATCAGCGGCAATACGGAGCGTTCAGACTGCCACGGAGCATTCAGACTGCCGCGTAGCCAGCGCGCGCGGCTTGCGCGTGCCGCCACGTTTTTTTTTGTTTTCCTTTGATGTGTTTCGCATGTGCGCATATGCGCATAACTTTTTGCCGGTGCGTTCACACTTCCTCCGGATGCCTCCCGCTTCTTCCAGTTCACACTGTTTGGAAGCGGGAGGCATGCGGAGGAAGGCCCCTGAACACCGGGTAAAACCGGTGTCCTGTTAAAGCGGAAGGAAAGCGACTGGGAGATGGGTAAGTACGAAACGGAGCCGACGGACAGATGCGCATGTCTGAACGTGCTCCTTTCTTCCGTTTGCTAAGCGTGCCTGCCCCGCTTTAGATTGCCAGTCTGTCCTCGGCCATTATATATACAATTATTTATTAAAAATTGAAATACTTTCACTATAGTTGCAAGCAAAATAAGGGTCTTCCAGATTGTCCTAGGAATGTCTGGGCAGAGGTTTGTTTGTGTTTGAAGCTGATGTCCACAATGGTGAATTTCTACAGCTCGGTTTAACAGACGGCCGGTGCTAAACTCCAACAGGAGTCTTATAAAGAGCACCAGTTATGGAGTACCGTGGTCTAATATCAGTGACATTTGTCTGGCATTTGGAAACTGTTATTACTGTCCCATATTCCTAGAATTTTAGCTGCTTCATTAATTGTGGTCTGTTACACCGATTTTTACCTTCCAACTGAAAAGATCTTTTTTGTTGTATTTCCTCCAACTCTCTCTCTCTCAGTCATTATTCATTCCAGGGCACTTGCCACAAATGACACTAAAACTCTTAATGGAAGATGAAATCAAGTAATGGAATACAGCACAGTAATTAGTTTGCGTGTTCACTGGCAGATTTTTTTTTAATAAAAAAATACCCATCTCCAGATTAACAATTTAATCTGCAGAGCACAAAGGTTTTGTTTTGTTTCAGGCAAAGGGGGTTTATAGTGATGTCAAGGCAAATGCTGTGCAGGAAGTCATCCACTGCTGCTCCATCTGCTTCCTTCTTCCATAGCAACATGCACCTTCCAACACTTCAACAGCCTCCCACTCCCCTGCTCATCAAGTTCTTTCCCTCTCCCAGCACACCTCAAAGACCCACTATATCAGCAAAGCTTTTTCTGAAAGACTCTGGGCAATTTGCCCTCCCTGAACCCCATCCTCATGGGTAGCTGGTGAAATCCTGACTTCTTCCTCCAGCACAGATTCAGAACCAGGGTTCTATGAAAGTGCTTGCCAAATTACAAGTAATCAGGATGCTTTTCATCCCATTGAGTACCTTTTATAGTTAATTTTTTAAACTTACTAGAGAAAGGGTGGTCAAACTTGCTTAACATAAGAGCCACATAGAATAAATGTCAGATGTTTGAGAGCCACAAGAAATGAACAATTATCACACACACACAAACACATTTTTATTGAAAAATATGCAAATTTGTTTTTTTTATTAACATTAAAAGAGACTGCCAAAAATAAAAACAAAAGGGGTAAAAAACAGATATTGATGATATTTATTTGTCCAATGATAGTTATTGTTTTGTTTGCTAATGATATTTATTTGTCTGAGAGAGAGAAAGAGAGAGAGAGGTAGAAAGAATGAAAGAGGTAAAAAGAAAGAAAGAGGAACAAAGAAAACAAATAGATGGGGGAGGGAGGAGGGAGGGAGAGGTGGAAAGAAAGCAACTTTAAATGTGTTCTCCAACCCCCCCCCCCCAACCCCCCCCCCCCACTCCAGCTGGCTTGGCGAAGGAATTTAAAAAGACAATGTCTTCTCCAAGCTGGTGGGCAGGGCCACAGGGTGGAGGCTTGGAGAATGCCTTTAACTTTAAATGTGTTCTCCAAGCCCCCCCCCCCCCGCCCCCACTGCTGCACCGGCTTGGCGAAGGGATTTAAAGAGACAAATGCTTTCTCCATGCCAAACCAGCTGGCCAGTGTGGTAGTCTGGTGGGGCTTGGAGAATACATTTAACTTTAGATGGGGAAGGAGGGGAGAGAGAGCAAGAGAGTGAGAGAGAAAGAAAGAGAGAGAGAGAGAGAGAGAAAGGAAGGAAGGAAGGAAGGAAGGAAGGAAGGAAGGAAGGAAGGAAGGAAGGAAGGAAGGAAGGAAAATATATGGGTGGGAGGAAGAGATGGAAAGAAAGCAACATTAAATGTGTCCTCCAATCCCCCTCCGCACCCAAGCAAACTGGCTTGGTGAAGGGATTTAAAGAGACAAATGTCTTCTCCAAGCTGGCTTGGGGTGGGGATTGAGAATGCATTTAAAGTCACAATTGCTTTCTTTCTCTGCTCCTCACCACCTCAGGCCTATCCAGGGAGGGGAACACTGGCTGGAGAAGGGAAGACCAATTGGGGAGGCATGCCTCCCCTTCACTGCCCCAGCTGCCCTGTCAGGAGCTGCACAATATGTGTAAAAGAGCCACATGTGTGTCCCAAGCCACTGTTTGGCCACCCCTGTACTAGAGGGATCCTAAAACCCTGGCCTAGACGGCCCAGGCACCTTGACTTAATCATGCTGTGGAAGCTAAGCAGGGTTGGCCCTGGTTACTACTTAGAAGGGAGACCATCAGGAAGTTCAGGGCTGCTACGCAGAGGCAGGCAATGGCAAACCACCACTATTTGTCTCTTGCCTTGAAAATCCTACATGGTCGCCATAAGTTGGCTGCAACCTGATGGCCCTTTTGTCCACCAGGGGGATCCTGAGCAACACACAATTCTCTGAAGAGATGTCTTGAATACTTGGGTAGACTCTTTCAAGAGTTCACTTTTTGTCTTTCGTTTATTTTGCCAAGTTGGACAGAATTCGTTCAGAAGCACTACTTAGCTTATCGCACGCACACACATTTCCTCAGGGCTTCACATTAGTGTAATCAAGCAACGAAACTTTTTAGGAGCACAAAAATATTTCTCATTCACAAAGCAAGGGAACTAGCATGATTTTAATGGGCAGTTAAAGTTTAAACAATTAATTGCACCAATTAATCAATTAAAACTTGCTGCCCTAGCTAATTTATATAAATGTATTTAAAGTAGTTATTTAATCTGTTAAATTCATTGTGCATGAACGTACAATGTATGCAAATTTAAACCTACCCATTACCCAGCATTGAGACTGGAGTTACACAGAGAAAGGAATAAGATAATGTAAGGGGGAAAAAAAAATACTTTCCCTCAATGCTGTTGAAATCCTTGGAATTTTACAGGCCACTTTAACATTTGTACTGGACAAGGCATATCTGAGGCTCTCTTGTTCTGTGTACATCAACCAGTGAAGGAAGCTTTGGTACTGCCAAGGTGGCTGGCTGTGCCTGCATGCTGTGTGATTTGGGAGAAGGCGCAATGCTCCCTTGCTGCTTATAAGATAAGGTGCACAGAGTGAGTAGGCAGGCTGGCTGGCTAAGGATCCAGCCAAAAGGATAAAGGCAGCCTTTGTCAGTGGCTGAGGACAGACTCAAAATGAAGCGCAAGGGAAGCGGGGCAAAAAGGCCCGGGCCAAGTCGTTGCGGGGCTTTCTGTTCACACTGCGTAGACTGATGCGGGACCACACCGGGGAGGAGGCGGAATGGAATGTTTGCACTGTGGGGCGGCCCCTGGCGGCAGCGCCACATTGGCACGCAGCTTTGGTCTGTTTTGCCGACCTGCGCGTAGGTGCAAGGGTGCATAGGTGCAGCAGCAAGATCAGCGGGTTCACATTACTGGTGCAGCTTGATGTGTGGCTTATTTGCATCCACACTGCCAGGAAGTAGGATGAATGTGCACCCAGATGGCTTGACACCGGTTTCACCAGGTACCTTTTTAAAGCGGGATGAAAGCGCTTCAGGATGGGGTGAGTGCAGCACAGCAACACCAGGCAGCTGTGGCTGTGTGAACGGGCTCTCTTAATCTGCTTGCAAAGCAGGCCTATATTGGGTCAAACTGCCAGTCTGAACTCAGCCAGTAACTCTGGCATGACTGTGCAGAGCCTGTGAATGAACCACCACTTCTCTCATCTATGTCAGAGTCAGTTCTATTCAAATGTAACCAACTTCCTGACACCTTTACTGTCCAGTAACAGGTAACTCAAAAGTACCACCCCTTAAATTAATCCCAATCAGCCTTCTAAAACATCTTCACCACCTTTTGATCCATACTGCATATCTCAAGCAATTTAATACACTGCCAGTCTGGCTTCCACATCCCAACTGAACATTAATCTGCCGTCTGCAGCAGTTCTGCTAAACCCACTTCCTTGAAACATATGTTCCTTCCTCTCAGTTCTTCCTTCAAGGCTTAATATTCTATGTTAATAAGTACTGAAGTATGGTAAACTTATCTTAGAGCCGAAATACTTAAAATTGACCTGTGTCATTTTCCGGAAAAAAAGCTCCAAGTTGTAATGCAGATAGCCCATGGCAATTTGCAGATCTGAATTTCACTATTCCTCCTGCTGAAATTCTTTTAATTCCTTTCCCCCACATGCAGGACATCAGTGCAGTACGGAAGTAAATCAAGATGACGGCTCATACATGTAATATACTTTCCCTCTTGGTTCTGGTTAGTGTCCCTTCCCCCGGTTTTCATTATACCTTCATCTCAATCGAATCCAGCTTTCTTTATGATATGTTCTTGAACAGATTGAACAGACAGGGGGATAAACTACATCCTTGCCTAACATTTTGGTGCAGATGACACCACACTACTGATGAAGGTTAGAGCAGAAAGTGCCAAAGCAGGATTACAGCTGAACATCAAGAAGACAACAGTAACGACTACTGGAGAATTACACAACTTTAAGTTTGACAATGAAGAAACTGAAAGGTTTCTATTTCTTAGCTCCATTATCACCCAAAAAGGGAGACTGCAATCAAGAACTCAGAAGGAGACTGAAACTGGGAAGGGCAGCCATAAAGGATCTAGAAAAGATAGATGTATTGCTGGCTACCAAGAGCAAGAGAATTCATAGTACACTATCCCCCATTATTATGTATGGGTGTGAAAGTTGGATAATGAAGGAAGTTGATTCATCTGAAATGTGGTGTTGGAAGAAAGTTTTATGGCTACTGTGGACTGCCAAAAAGACCAATAAATGAGTTGCAGATCAAATGAAGCCCGAACTCTCCCTAGAAGCTAAAAAAGGCTATCGTGCTTTGACCACATTATGAGAAGACAAGAGTTGCTGGAAAAGACAATAATGCTAGAAAATGTTGAAGGCAGCAGGGAAAGAGATGGATTGACTCAATAAAGGAAGCCATAGCCTTCAGTTCACAAGATATAATCAAGGCTGTTGACCATAAGATATTTTGGAGGATATTAATTCATGGGGTTGCCATAAATCGGAAGTGACAAGATGGCACTTAACACATCACCAAGCATCTAAACCCTTGAAGTTCTCCATAGTTGTTTAATGGCAATTGCTTCTCAATAGAGAGACATGACTGGTTTGTTAAACAAAGGAACTCTGCCATAATTGGCTTATTTATAAAAGTTGATATATACATAGTCCTGTGCATAGCATCCAGGGCATCACTAACTGATCACGTGCTATTGTAAATTGGGGCTCGGCAGACTCTATAGTAGAAGTCCAGCAGGGTGGTATCTACTTCAGCTTTTTATGGGGAATCTGTTACATTGCTCTCCTTACGCCAGGGCAACATCTGGCCTTAGAGCTGCAAGTGGTAGCTTAGCCATGCATTATCACCTGCCAGGTGTTTGATAAAATTATTGCATATTTTTATTAATATAATTATGTAGTCTATGAATGTTTGTTTTAGTTGTTGTTTTTTAACTGAAAACCCCTTAATAAACCATCTGGAGCTGCAAGTGCAGGAGTTTAATGAAGCCCCTAGTGAGTCGCATAACATAGCTTACATTTCACATATGGTCTGCTCTTTATTAACTCTTAATATAGAATGTTCATTTGACTTTGAATTGATACATGTTCTGCAAACCCAGTTCCATTTTGCAGATGTGAAAGATATTCATTATTACTAAAGATGTGTCCCTTATTCCAGGATACCACATCTGTGTAGAATATTATGAGTGTCCTTTTTATTCAAAGCACTTACTTACTGATGTACTGGCAAATCACCTTTTTAAAATGCTCAGCCTAAATTTTCTTTGGTTTAGTTATTAAGGCAATCATGCAGTACTGTACTATGTCCTCTTTTCCTTTTTTCATGAGCATTGTTCCATATATGGTAGAAGGCAACACCCACCCCTCAGGCTCCACTCCACAGGTGAGTGAAACTGACCTGCTCTTCCTCCATTCCCTTCCCCATCCAATACTTTGTGCAATAAAAATAAGCGTAAAGAACACACCCTCATTCTCTTCCTGCTCCCTTGAAACCACCAGGTTTCAAGTAGACTTGAGATACCCAGGACATGTGCACCACCCATTCCTTTCCCTTCCCCTCCCCACAACAAGACACCCTGTGAGGTAGGTGGGGCTGAGAGAGGTCTTTTGAGAACTGCTCATGAGAGAACAGCTCTGAGAGAACTTGTGACTGACCCAAGGTCACACCAGCAGCTGTATGTGGAGGAGTGGGGAATCAAACCCGGTTCTCCCAGATTAGAGTCCAACTCCTGACCACTACACCAAACTGATGGGGTGGAAGCTGCTGAAGGGTTGGTGAAATTTCTCCAGTACTTATGTGCCATGTGCCCAGATAAAAAATGGTCTACTTAGAAAATTTATATGCCACCTTGAGCAAGTCTCTGGAAAAGCAGCACACAGTCATAAAAGGAACAATGATAAAATTATCAATATAAAAAAAAACATTAAAAACAATAAAGACCCTAGAAGGGCTTTCCCCGGGGTGCTGCACCTCTGCACTGCTCAGGGAAGCCAAGGAGGGGGCGGGGCTTGGTAATGTGCCCGCCCCCTGGGCTCCTCACTCCCGGAGCTGCGCTCCTGTACGCTCCCGCTCCAACAGACCCCTGCATATGAGAGTCAAACCCCCAGACCAGACTCAAAAAATCATCTGGTCTAGTTCAACCCTCAGCGTTGTTGAAATGATCACCAGACACACTGATGTCCCCAAATCAGTGCTATGTTTTATTCTTGCTTTCTTTCTAGTCTACTCTTGAATTTTCTTCTAATTATACTGATGTGATCAGCTTTATATACACACTGCTTTTATTTAAGCTGCTGGAGTGCCCAGTGCTTAAAAAAAACCCACACCAAACATTTCATTCAATATCTTCACTGAACAATTGATTTAAAGTAGATTCAGAGGCATTGGACTTTTAAAACATGAGTAATTTCATTAAAATAGTGTTCGTGACTTTGTTATACAGCAACATAGCTTTGTAAAGCAAAAGAAATTATTACCATCAATTATAAGAACATCTTTTGACAAGGCTGCAATTAATCTACTATTTTTTTACATATCCGTTGTTCCGTGATGCCAATGAAAATGCTGGGCATTAATTGACTCATCATCAGTTAGTGATAGATGGTCCAGACTGTAAAGTGGTTATTAATCTTCAGCAAAATAAACTGTTTTGTTACCAGAATGTTTTGGTGTTTCATGAAAAAAAGATAAGGGGGCCTTCTGCATATATCTGAAATCAGGGGATATTTCTCATATATGTATGTTCATATACTTGAAAGTCGCACTGGTGTCCAAATATCCAGAAAAACAAATCTCTCTTGGACAATAGACAGGTCACCTCTATCTCCTTTCTGAGTTTCTCCTGAGCCTTGAAGACCATGTGGTAGACTCCTCATTATTGTTTTTAAATACACAGGTTCAGTTATCATTAGCAATTTTGAGCTGTGTTACGAAGCCTTCTGAGTAGATTTGTTTCTGTCACTGAAATCTCAGCATAAGAACAATCCACTACAAAGATCTCTTAATATGAAGTTGATATAGTCTCAAGCTTTCTTAACGATCCATGATGTGGGAAAGCAACTACCTAAGGGCAGAAAAATAGGCTATGCTTACTCACCTAGATTCTTAAATCTGACTCTATGTGCAGTTTTCCACCAGCCCTGGTGACCCTACCCAAGCTGTCTCTAAGTCTAAGACTTTCTGTGCCACTGTGAAACAGGTAGCTATATCCTATCCATGTTTCTGCTTTCTTATTACAGAATCCTCCTGCCTTCATGATCTAATCTTGCTGGGTTCCCTTTCTTCAGAGCATCTGCCTATCTGCCTCCTCCTCAGACTCCCTCTCTGTTCTGCACCCTGATCTTATCTTCTGAGCAGAATCTCCAGGGTTTAACTGCTTGACCTTGTGACTGGTCCTGCCCTTACCTAATGGCCTTCAATTTCTGGTGACTTCTTTGGTGACACCCGTCTGCCGTCTCTTGCTGCTGATCACACTGGAACTCCCTAAGGTCCCAGTCTAACACCTGATCCTCAGAAGACTGCCCAGACAGAAAACTCCAGTGCAATGTATAGAACATACTTGAAAATACTATTCGTATTACTGGGGCTTCTGCAAGAGATATACTAGTGGTTTCATTCCTGGGCCTTTTGTTTATGGACTTCCCCCCTGCAAATCTCTACAGAGATCAGCTAAATACTTCTAGCCTATAGAGAATATTTGCTTTATTTCTAGTGGCTTGGAGATAAACCACTGAAGTAAGAAAAACAACCAGTCCACCAATTTTTTACTTAGATTATAAATAGTCTGCCTTTAAATTTATCTTGTCCTTCTACCTTAATGGTTCTCCTTGAAGGAATCCTTTCATGTTAACTTGTCCTCAGAGGAACCATGTGTTGTGTGCCAAAGAGGATTCTCGATTCTACCTATAATGTAAACTCAGGATACACATTAAAGGCCACGATAAGACGCTAGTAGTTGTGTGCATGGAGCTCTCAATATTTTGTATTTTTAAATTAGTGAGCATATGGAACTGTCATTCAAATTGGGAATGTAGTGACGCTATGTGTGCGTGCATGTGTGTGTGTGGGAGATTCCAAGGCTTCTCCTTGCACTGTCTTCCTAAATTAAATGGCCTCCCATAGGATCACCTTGTATCAAGTTCTGTCTGTCTGTCTTAGGTCGTGATCAGACGGGTCTTTAGATTTGACCCAGGCACGAGTGCCTGGTGGATTTAAAGGGAATGCCGAGACAGCAACATCTGGGAAAGGTGCTGCTTCCATGATCAGCCTGTTGAGCCCCGCCAGGGAGCCGTACTTTAAAGATACCGGTGAAAGACTGGGCTAATGCTTGCCGATGGGCCAATGGCGGACTTTCCCCCATCTGATCGTTCTAGCATGCAATCAGCCCATCGAGATGGTTGCCATTTAAAAAAATTCTTAGCGATATGCGCATAAACATGTGATGGCCGCAGAGCTCCACTCAAACGTTCTGGACCATTTCATGTTTCTGAATGGCCCGTGAAATTTATGAACTTCGTTAGGTATCACTGGAGGTGCTTTAACCATTCAATTCCATGCATATGAGGAAAAACAAGTACACATGTGCATGTACAAACAGAATTTTTTTAAAACCCCCCCCGACTGCGTGGTTCCTTCAAGTGGACGCTGTCTAGACAATCCACTGCAGAGTCTGCGTGTGGTAAGGCGCTTCACGGGGGGAGGGGGGGCTGTCTGGTCATGCAACACTGAATAAAAAAGATCGGGATCAAATTAGGGCCGGGCCAATGGCGGGATTAGCTGCCTGTCTGAATGCACCCTAAGGGAAGAAACTGCAGCCAGGCATGAGATGGGAAATGCTTAATCTTCCCCACAAATAAAAATTGAGATCTTGCAGCTACTTGAAAGAAAAGACAAGCTGGGAGCACCATACATAAACCTCCCATCTAGGGGTGCTCAAAAACCTTTCAGTTCATCTCATATTTTGTTTGCCAGTGGCAATCAGGCAGCCAATTAATAATGGGAAAGATCATCCGGGAGTCGGCTTCTGATCGCCTGTTGGGAAAATTGCAACTGACTTGCAGATGATTTCATGGAACAGCTTGAAGACATGTTCTTCTGATTTTCAATCCTCAAAATTTTGCTGTATCATAAATAAGCCCAGCTTCTTCACCTTCTCTTCTCCTTACCCAAGCTTTTTGCCTGGGCTACAGAGAAAAGGAGAGAAGTAACCTCTTTCCTTCCTCTCTCTGTGCAATACAGAAACATTGCCTCCCCCCCCCCCCCAATTTAGCTTGGAGCTGAGGGAAGATAAATAATCTCTTCCTCTTCTCCCTTTAGAAATGGGGAGGTCAGAAACATTGCTTCCCCTGCTCCCCCCTTTTGCAATAGGGACATCAGAAGCCAATTGATTCTGATCTCCAGCTTCATTGTGTAGTGATTTTTCACAGGGGGTGGTGGATCAGAAACCCATTCCCAGCTGATCCCCTATATGCTAGAAATCAGCCTCTGAAACCTCGCTGAAGCTTTCCTGTGTCCTAGGCACAACAGGGCTAGGATACAGGGATGAGCTCGGAGATCAGAACCTATCTGATCCCTGATCAGCTGTGAGTCAGCTTCTGACCAACCAGCTTCTGACCAAACTTGTTTAGCATCTGTTCGAGTTAGTCAATGCAAGCGGAACATATCCTTAATCAGCTTGTGATCTGATCATGAGTACTGAAGAGGCTATGTTTGTCAACTGGTTTACTAGTCTCCTCCACAGTTTGTTTATGTAAAGCAGCTATGCTCCCTGGATGTCTTCTCAGCTTACATGTGTGATCGTGAGGCCTGACATTCGCCTACACCTATGGATTGCAGGGAACGTGACGGTCAGACTGTTTGTTAGGGAAGCTTGTCTTCGCATTGAGAAACCTGTGATAAATTTCCAGGGAGCTCCAAGGTTCCCCTGGAGAGTTTGGAAACTGCTGCTCAAGCTATTTCCCTTGGCGATTTCTTTCCAGTTCTCAACTCATCTCCACTGCCAGCTGCTGATGAATGGAGAACAACTCAAATGTCCCCCACCGCCATTCTTTTTGCACAAAGTAAACATCAACATGCAAATATATTTGCAGTCTGCAGTCTGATCATGCGATGCAATCTCCAGTCTGCTTTGACCTCTACTGCACCATCATCATAATCATTACATTTTTAAATGTTGGGGGGAAATTTAGATGTTTCGCTACTGAGAGGCAATAGAACCCCGCCTCCCAGTATTTGCAGATTTCACTGCTTGCAGTGATCCTGGGAAATGATCCCCCACAAATGGCAAGTGTCTTCTGTAGTTGAATTTTCTGTGTTTTGTAAAATGCTGAATTCCAAGCCGTTATTGTGACCACAAGCAAAAACAACTTCCCCATGCCAGCCTCATTTTGTTGCTCTTTTCAGCACTCTAAATATACTGACATACCTCCCCAGAGAAAGCTTGTCCGTTCAGTAGGTGTTCTGACCCTTGGCTGTCTTCACTTCCAAAGTGTAATCGGATCTCCTCTAAGCGGTGACTGTATGTCATGGGCCCTCCAGAGATGTTGACCAAATGCTCTTTGTCCAGTCGTAGAGAAACGTGCCTCCCTGTATTATACATTGTTCCACTGACCTAAACAAAGCAAAATAAATAATATGAAGGTAGAAAGCCTTGACTCATTTCAGGTTTTTTTCTTTCAAATATTGTCTGGTTGATCTAGAAGCAATTAAAAAGAATATAAAAGCTGTAAGTTAATTCACACACCCTTAAGGGCTTCATTTTTGTGCTTTGATCATTTCACTGCATACTGAATTATTTTAATAAGTATCCATATTTCATGTAATAAATATATATACATTTTAGCCAGCAGTGTACGGGGAAACACAATAAATGTGATTAGTTTGCCTCTAAATAAGTAGGAATTTGGAAGTATTCCTTCTACAAGACTTGAATAATAGCTTCATTACAGAATTTCGGGCACACAAACAGCGAATATTTCAACTAAAGGATAAATTATTTACATTATACTTAAACATAGCAGAAACTCAACTCATTTGTTCTCACTGAAAAATTTATAAAAACAATTGGCTAAGAGCAGAAAAGATCATCTCTGAAATGGAAGAAATCCCTGCAAACAGTGAGCTTCTGTCCTTGTACATGTTGAGGGTAAAAATCTTGTTCACCACAGTTTTTCAACACAAGTACTCTGCACTTGGCTCCAAGGCACGTCGACCATATAATTGAAAGATCTTTGCTAGCAGACACAGTTCTAGTCCTGGATGGTAAATCCTCCATTTCGGGCAAATAGACTGGTTCTCTGATTTGTCTGCAATATTTTTCTTTGGAGCACACATTGGCTTTTACTGTGAGCATCAAAAAATTGTAATGGCTGGGTACATGGTAGTACATCAGTGCTATATAAGTATCTAGCCAATATCAGCAAGGCAAGGAAGAAAATTTTTGGTGAAAAATGATCCAGCTGCCTTTACTGAGCTTTTGCTTTTAATAAATTGAGGGTGGAAGACCCTAAAAAACAACCAACAGTGTTCACAAGTAGGTCCAGTGCACAAGCAAAAAGCACCCAGAAGATGCCCCGCCCAAGTCTGAACTAATATCCAAAAGTACTGGACTGTTACTACTGAAATACTGTGCTCCCAGGCTGAATCCACATATCATTACACTACAGTAATCCTCTGCAACAAGATTTGTCTTATTTACATAGTACAGCCCACTTGTGAATGACTGCTACAAGAATAGTGATGGCACCATATCCAACTAGGTAGGATGCAGACTTTTATCTTCTGTTGTTCCCATCTATCATTTCATTGAGGACTGGGAAGGAGGCTTGAGGAGCTGTGACGCAGTAGGTGCATTGCTTTGCATGCCACAGGCTTCAGTTTCAAGCCCAGATTCCTATAGTGATAAAGCATCTCAGTAGCAGTTGTTCCCCTTCCTTAGAGAGCTGGTGTCAGTCAAAGCAAATGGCATTGTTAAGATAGTCTGACTCAACATAAGGCAGGTTCATCCTTTCACGTGACCTTCCAGCTAGATTATGTCTGGACACATTTATGCTTCAATTCAAAGTTTTTCAACATCTTTAAAAAAAGAAAGAAAGAAATCACTGGGCTGAATAGAAATAATACATTTAAATTATCTTAATTCGTATTAATCAGAGGAAGTCTGGCAATGGTATGCTTTGTTGAGCTTTAATATAAAAGGAAAAGCCTTAGAATTACACGTTACATCCTATAATGTATCAGCACTGTAATAATTAACTTTGCTGCAGTATCATTTTATCTGTAACACTAATTACTGTGTTTAAAAGGTCTTGCTTTGTTGCTCAGTTTCCTGCAAGAAAAGTTACAGGGCAGAGATTGCGTGACAGAGATAGGGGCGATCATAAATCACTTCTCCTTCATTTCTCTGACATGGGTGTTTTACAGTCTCTTTTTAATTTCCTATCAAAATAAGAAAAGTTTCCATTTGTCACATAATGTCATTTATTAACAACAAGGGTAGAAACCCCCAACAAGTTAATGAGTTTATTGCCCTGACATTCGTAGGCTTGACAAATAAACATCAGATTTCAAGGGGGTCTGTGATGTGCTTTATTGAATTTAAGCTATGGCGGTCTGCATAAGCAACTGCCTGCTACAAGCTGGACGTGATGTTTTGAAAAGAGAAGAAAAATACCAAACTGATTGCAAAGTCATTCTGCTGTTCTGAAACTGGCACCTTTCACTGAACATTCCACCTGATTTTGTGGGCACTTCCGTAACAGATATAAAAACCATTTTCTGACTCTGCTTGATGCAAATCTTTACCACCCCTGGGCTTTCTCTTCTGATGTAAATATGACCCAAGTGGCCTTTTAACACCAATCTAATAATTCTCTATGGAATATAAAGGAATGTCAACCACATTCCACAGGAAGACAAGTGCTGTGCTCTGTTTTAATGTGGAATTCACAAAACTGCTCCTTTAATTTGTAGCAGTGGTAGGAAGATGTAACAGGGCATGTGCTCTTTGGAGGCTAGAAGGTTATTGCCAGAATCATATTCCTAACCTTTTCTGATCCTTCTTATTCTCATGACTCAGCCCCACCTATTACTTGCCAATCAGATGCTGCCTACTACTTAAGAAATCCAGGTAAGTTCTTTGCTTTTTCAGCAATTTGACAGCTGGATTAAGTTTCCAGGTTGGTCTCTGTTTATCTAGCTCTTCGGTTGCGGTCACACGTGCGAGATACAGCCGGGGTAGTTGACCCGTGGTTCTATTTCCTCCGGCAGCAGTTGACCCGTAGTTGCACAATCAGACAGACTTTGGCAGCTGCGGGCACAGCCCGCTGCTGCTTGATCAGATGCAACCATGGGTGAGTCGGGTTTTTTTTTGCTGTTTGTCTCTGATGCACTTAAACAAGGGATCGATGATTTGCACCTCAACCCTGAGGGCTCCCTATGGAGTGAGCAATGATGCGCATACTGAAAAGAGGGGAAAAAAAACAGCATGGAGTCGAGATGGCCTGATCAGACCATCCTGATGTCATGGAAGTGCACTGGGGCAATCAGATGCAGGAAAGTCCATTTGAGGCCCGTAGCTACCCATTTGCTATAGGACTTTCTGAGGTGTCTTTAACTCAGCTTCTGCAGCGGAGCAAGACGGATTGCCGACAGCTGCAGAGTGCTTCCCAGATGTTGTCATCTGATCGTGCGTCTTTAATCTGCCCAGCATTCGCACCTATGTCGGGGTGAATTATGTGTGTGATCTCTACCTTTGTTCCCCCCCCCCCCCACACACACCCTCCATGGAATGTTATCGGCTCTGATAAGCTACAAGCGTCTTTGACTGGCTGTTGGTCTTGGCTTGCTTAGCTCTGGATAGCATTCTGCATAGATTTTCTTAGGACTCCAGTCAACTGACTTTGAATGGACTGATTTCATTTCTGATTGGCTATTGTTTCAAACTAGCTACTCTTTATAACCCCTCCTTGCTCCTGTCACTCTGTTGTTTGTAACTTTAAGAATAAATATATCTGCTATGGATGTACACTTCATGCATCTGATGAACCTGGCCATAAAGCTTATGCTGGAATACATTTTGTTAATGTTTTAAAGTGCCACTTTGTATTAATCTTGGACCTTTAACTCAGGTCAAATCTACATCTGACTTTCCCACTGGAATCATTCTAGGTTTTTTTTAAAAAAAATCTCTATACCTGTTTCTAGTTTCAAACCATACTTGTTCTAGTTTAAAAATTACTGTTTACATTAGTAATTGCCCTCCTGTGGTCAAGCTAGCTCTATACTGCTTTAAACAGCTCCTGTTGTTTAGTGCTCTTCAAACTCAGGGAGTGAAATCTGAAACCAGCGTGAAATGAGCCTAGGAAAAGACAGCAGTCAAACTACTTCAGAGGGGAGGTGTAAATTGGGCCTAATGCAGGTTTGCTTTAGGCTTTGCTCCTAGGACCAGTTCAGGCTTGTGATTCTGGGGCCTAATCCAACCAGCAATCATATAACTAATGCTTCAAGTAATGGTAAATCTGAGTTCAGACCATACAATTTTGCAGAAATGTAGTATTGGGTTTTCCTACACATTAGAGAGCCACGTGGATGATTCATTGTGGAGAGACAACAGGGGCCACCCATCTCTGACAACACTCTCTCTGCTCCTCTCTTGATTTTTTAAAATTTAAAATATTTATATCCTACTTTCCTCCCAATCAATGAGAATGAAAGTGGCTATTACTTTTTAATTTTTTTAACGAAATGTATACCCCACCCTTCTGTCCTCATAAGGGCCACCAAGGCAGCTAACAAATTAAAACATATGTAATAAAATCACACCTTAAAAAGCACTAAAGAGAACAAAAACATATCATTTAACAATTAAAACAGAGCTCCAATACAGACAAAAACATAAACACAAAATGCTGGGCAGGCAGGCAGAAGGGATCACTGAGGGAATGCCAAATGAAACAAAAAAGTCTCCACCTGCTGGCAAAAGATGGAAACAGAAAAAGACAGCCAAGTCTCCCTGGGGAGAGAGAGTCCCAGAATGTTGCAGCCATGACCAAGTAGGCCCTCCCCTGGGCTGCCACCCACCTAGTCTCAGAAGGCAGGGACACCCAAGGCAGGGTCTCTGAAGGTGACTGTAGTGTTTGGGTAGGTTCATAATGGAGTAGGGTATCCTTCAGTTTGCTGTAGTGGCTAAGAGCAGCAGACTCTAATCTGGGGAACTGGGTTTGATTCCCTACTCCTCCACATGCAGACAGCTGGATAACCTTGGGTCAGTCAAAGTTCTCTCAGAGCAGAAGGATTTTCATCTACAACAGTGTGATTTTCCTGCCTTCCTCTCCCCAGCAGGTCCAAAGGCTCTCCTCTTCTCTCCTCCAGGAACAGGATGGGGGGGGGGGGGCATTTTGGTCTGCCAAAGGAAGTGGGACAATCTCACAGAATGTCAAAGATCTCCAATCCACAGTAGGCGACATAACATCTGAGTTGAAGAAAGTAAACTGCCTGGCTTCTGGCACTGCTATGTCACGTAATAAGGTCCTTTTGAAAGCCTCTTGAGACTTCTTCTGCCATGGCTGAAGTTTAAGACTGTCCTGTTTTCTTGGCACATTCTGCAATGCTGAACATACTTTCAGTCTTTTTGTCTGAGTTCTGTCCCGTGTCTCACAAGTCTGCCAGAAATCTAGATATTTTAGCATACTTTTGCTGTTATCATGGGTCATCTGTATCGTGGGTCATCTGTATCCTGTTTCTTTAAAACAGTGGCATGGCTAAACAGAACAGATGAGAACATATCTCCACGTCTGACCTTACTGGATCTTCAGAACTGGTGATTTGTGTTAGCAGCTGTTGTAACTACATGCACAGCACTGTAGATGCTATTAATGCTGTGATACAAAGGGCCAAAGCAAATCCTGGAGCATGCTACGAAACACTGAGGTTATACTTCAAATATTGGTTCATAGAGGATTACGAGGATTCAGTCCTCAAATGGCTGCATCTGTGAAATAATTATAGCACTGGGCTGTCTATTTTTGCTAAAATGACAAATATATGGATTACCCTCCCCAGACTCACAGCCTTGCTGCAGTGAAGCATTTCCAAGGATGAAACCACCTCCACCCACAGAACTTGACTTTCTCATCTGAACCTTCCTGCTGAAGCCCAAGATCACCCCTCCTCCACAAAAATGCTGTTTCCACTGTGACTTACAGTTTTGTTTTCTAAGACCTACAATAAAACTTCAAATTAAAGAAAAGATTGGAAGAAGAGGGATGTCTTGGAAACTGGCTTATAAACTTAATTGTGGAAATCACATTAAATAAGAGTTGAAGCCAGAAAACAAAACAAAAGGGGTTCAGAAGCTCTAGGCTGGAATCTAGCGGTAATTTAGTCTGATGAAAGGAATTTCAGTCAGCAGAATATGACCTTGTTTGTCTCCCTCTTCCTACTGCAGTCGAAAATGGCTCCCATATTGCTGCTTCTGGGGGACAGGGAAAGCCAGGAAGGGCATGGGGGGGTGGAATATGGGGTCTGCCATGGGTAAGGGGAATCAGCAGGGTTGCCAAGTCCCCCTGGGGGGGGGGCGGGGAAATTACCGCTCCAGCGGCCCGTTGCCCACCAGCTGGGATCAGGCCGCCGGGGAGAACCTCACCCCCAAATTGCCGGGCTGAGGGGACGTGCCCAGCGCAAAGACATCACCTGGAGGTGACATCATCGCGTCAGGCACGTTTTGGGGGACACGCTCTGTAATTCGAGGGGAAACTATGATTTTCTCTCAAATTACTGAGGTCCCACCCCCAATGTGCCTGACGTGATGACATCACTTCTGGGTGACATCATCGGGGTGCGCGCACTTTGCGTGTGCACCAGAAGCCTCCAGGAGAAGAACGGACTCCCCCCGTTCCCAAAGAAGGTAGGACTTGGCACCCTAGGAATCAGTAATCATTGTCCTTCCTCTTCCACCTAGGGAAAATTCCTCTGCAGCATCCAGCCCCTAATGTTTAAAAGTTGACCATCCCTAGTTTTCCTATCTTGAGGAAAAGTTTAGGAAGGCTCTAGTATACATTTAAAACTATCTAATAAATGCCTTTTCTCCTAACTCTTGGAATAAAAAGAGCAACACTTAGAATCATAGAGTTGGAAGGAGCCTCCAGGGTCATCTAGTCCAATCCCCTGCACAATGCAGGAAATTCACAAATACCTCCCCCTCCACACCCTCAGTGATTGCTGTTCCACGCCCAGAAGATGACAAAAAACCTCCAGGATCTCCAGCCAAACTGGCCAGAAGAAAAACTGTTTCCTGACCCCAAAGTGGTGATTAGTATTTTCATGTAAGAAAGGGCCACAAGAACTAAGCACTGATGCAACCCTTCCTGCCCTCATAATCTGCCCAAGTTCACAGAATCAGCACGGCTGTCAGATGGCCATCTAAACTGTGTCTGAAAACCTCCAAAGGAGAGCCCACCACCTTCCAAGGAAGCCTGTTTCACTGTGGAACTACTCTGTCAGGAAGTTCTTCCTAATGTTTAGCCGAAAACTCTTGGCTTAATGTCGACTTGCTGGTTCTGGTCTGACCTTCTGGGGCAACAGAAAACAACTCCATACTGTCCTCTATATGACAGCCCTTCAAGTATTTGAAGATGGTTATTTCATATCACCTCTCAGTCGTCTCCTCTCAATGTAGTTTAAAAGTAATCACAGAAAATGTTTTCAGCAGCAGCAGAAGAATGGTTGTCAGAACCAGAAATGTCCACTTTGGAGGACAAACAACATTCCCTGGCTCACAACTCCAGAAGCTGTAAAGTTTATTGTCTTACTGAACTTCCTATGGGACATGGAACTTGAACACCAGGAGCCAGGCCCAGTTCAGCAGCACCGAAGGAAGTGCTTTGAGGGTTTCCACTGCTTGTTCCCTGAACTGCTTCCTAGATAGCTCTGCAGGCCGCCGCTACCAACAGGCCAAGTCAGTGGCAAAACAAAACAACCATTTAGCAGCTCCTTCGGAAATCTGAAATTCCCTGCAAATCCTTGAGTTGAGGCCTTTTAAAGTATTTGAACTTTTGAAGCCAGAGGCTTCTGGTGTGCTGCTATTTCAGCATCAGTTCCTAGGACTTGTACAAAGTCCTGGTTAAGCTTGCCAGGTCTCCCACTATGACGGGAGATGTCCTGCCGGCAATCTCCACTGCCTGCTACCACTCAATTGGCTGGCAGGGAAAAAAATAAATGTAACAGATCACTCTTACCCTGAAGTTGCCTCCCCCACACACACACATTTCTCCACCTCTCCCAAACTCCTGCTTGGTTACTAGTTTATGGCTGGCAACCCTAGTCTCAATACTCTCACTATTCTGCAGTTCCACATCCCAGGGAAACATGTTATATCGCTCCTGAATGCAACCTCAGATCTGTAGGGCTGGGTTAGTGTTAACATAATCAACTGGGCGACATGTAAGGGTCATTTTCCTTGCAAATAGAAAGAACCTGAACAGGCATCAGGTAGGCGTGTTTCAGTGAAGTCCAGCAGGAGATACGTGCACCCACATCCAATGCTCCCTCTAAACTGTGGAGTCTTGTGAGCAAAAATTCTACTTTGTGCACTCCTGGCATAAAAGCTGTGAGCAGGCAATTTGGCTACTGCACAAATTAGTTTGCTCTGGAGCCATCCTTCCTGAGCTAAGACAAAAATGTGTGAGCTGGAGGCTAAAAAACTGTGAGCTAACTCACACTAACTCAGCTTAGAGGGAACTCTGCCCACATCTGATGCTGATACACACTGGGAAGCTCAACAAGTTTTCATTAAATTTTACAGAAGGTCATTCCACCACAGAACCATAATTCGTGTGACAAAGCATTGTCTACTAGAGCTTTACGGCCAGTGACCTTTGCATTTACAAAGCCCTAACTTATTTACTTGCCCAAATGAATTAAAGTGTCTTTGTGGTCCCCTCCCCTTAGAATACCGTATCTATGTGGAATTTCTCAGTCCACATTCATTACCATAATTACTGTCTGTTTACTAAGCTCACTACATATTATTCATGCAGCATCACTCACTAGTTAAACGCTATCCGGGAAATGTTCCTGTTTGTTGAAAAAAGAGAGAGCGAGCTACCGTATGACATTAACTGCTACTATTCTGTGCTCATTAAAATTCATGCTGTAGATTAAAATAAGAATTATGCAAGAGCAACCATTAGCAGAAATAAGGTGTCGCTCTTCTCCATCTGGATTCCATACCTTGTTTAGCTCAGCACCGTGCTGTGCAAATGGCTGGCTTGAAGGACTGTTCTGGTGCCAGCCCCAGCCTGCGACAGCCCTTCATCGCAGAACAGCTTTGTCAGTGACAAACCTCACAGGTAGAGGGAAGAAACAAGGACTTCTGTTATCCCATGAGGCTTGCCTTTCTCCTAGAGAAATTCTGTTCCCACGGTATGGAACAAATATGACAGAGGGTTGGTTCAGACACCATGTGAAACGTAGGTGTTTAATTTAACAAACCACCGTTAATTGGTTTTGTGAATTTGGGTCACTAATCCATTAGATGTGATTAGGGTCCTTCAATCCAGAACCTGAAACTGATTTATTGAACACAGTTACTCTTTGCATTATGTATGAATATGGTATCATGGCTTAATCCTGTTTGTTTCCTGCCAACAATCCTGGGGTGGTGGCAGGGGAGCAGAACTGTGCAACTGCTGGCTGGGCTTGGGAAGCGTGTTGCCCTCTAGAATTACCTTGCTGCCATCACTAGGAGGGGGCCCCGTCCTGGTGGAACCAGCTGTCAGATGGCACACAGGCCCTGTGGGACTTCCCTAAGTTCCACAGGGCCTGCAAAGCAGAGCTCTTTCATTTAGCTTTTCATTAGTCAGGTATGTTTCTCTGGGCTTACGTTTTTAACCAATGTCTGTTAATATTTTAGCTATTGTTAGCTGCCTCGAGACTGCTTGGTGGCGAGAGGCGGCAGATAAGTTTAATAATAATAATAGCACTGTTGCAGACAGTATCTTTTTTCCTTCTTTCTGCTTATCTTTCTTCCACAGAACTCTTCTTACCTTCTTTTATCATTTCATCTGTCCTCAGAGTTTTAATCTCCTAGCTCTTTCCTACCATCTACAAGGTCAAAGAAGAAGAAAAGGAGGAGATTGGATACCCCACCCTTCACTACCTGCGGGAGTCTCAGAGCGGCTTACAATCTCCTTCCTTCCCCTCCCCACAACAGACACCCTGTGAGGTAGGTGGGGCTGAGAGAGCTCTCTCTAGAACTGCCCTTGAGAGAACAGCTCTGAAAGAATTTATGACTGTAATCTGTATAAAATGTACATGATATCATGTGTTACAGCGTTGCAGAAACAAATACACAAGACATATCACAGTTGTAGGAACTCTTGTATAGTTCTTTGCCATTGACCCCAAAACATGGTCCTAAAAGATGTTGCTTATCTAAATGTTGCTTACCTAAAACACATTTAGGTTACATTATGTGACCAAGCAAAGATTTCAAGTTGCCTACAGCAACAAACAAACAAACAAACAAACAAACAAACAAACAAAGTGTCTCATCACTGTCCATCGTTAATGACCAAACTATGCCAAGGAGATATTCTGTCATAGGACAGCCTGGATCACAGCACCATCTCCCAACTTCTTTAAAAAAATCTAAAAGTCTTAATAAATGGCCTCTTTGTTTATAAAGCTGAACCTGATTTCACATTTTAACTGGGACACATTAACAGTAATTGTTGGCTTCAATTCCTTTAAAAACTGGGGGGGGGGGGGGGAGAGATAACTGTAGCACTGACTGGGACTCTATGCTTTGCCTTCCATATATTTATGTTCTTCATACATTCATAATTTAGAAACTTCTATCCCACTCCTCCCTTCATCTTTTTTTTTAAATTAAAAATCTCTAAAACTTTTATCTTCCAGCTAGGAAGTTGTTCCAATCAGGGGCGGTTCAGGGTGTTTTGCTACCACCTTTTCTCCACATGCCTCACCGTTGCTGCTATTACAGGAAGAGACGACTCTCCTTCTGTCTTCAGTATCCTTCAGTTTTCTATCAAAGTATATAGCAAACTGCTCCATAGATGCTCCTGAGCTCTTGAGAAATTACAAGAATTGGACTATCGTTTTTGGTTGCTCTCACAACAAGCAGCCAGAAATGGTGGTGGAACTCTCCGGCTAAGAGAGACACAGGAGAGTTTGGGAACTGGGATGTACGGCTTCCTGTGCTATTTTTAAAGAGGCCCAGAGGAATGAGGGTATCTATACCAGTTTCTGGGCAGGAGTGGCAATTGATAAGGCTAAAGGTGGGTGGCTGGGTGCCGGTAGGCAGGACTGGAGGTTTTCATTCCCCAATTCGGGGGCATCACAGAGCCATCTCCGGTTCTAGCCATGATGGGGGTGATTAACTCTCGCCACACCTTTTCCAGCTGTATGGTATGTTTTAAAACATGGGACTAGAACTGTACACAATATTCCAAATGCAGCTCCAACAGATATGTTATGATACTTCAGTAATCTACAACTAAGTCTCATTCCATTGCATTTATTGCAGTTTAGTTACAACTGCCTTTTGCCAGAATGTGCCCTGAAGGTCCGTGTGTGTTAAGTGCCATCAAGCTGGTTCTGACTTATGGCGACCCCATGAATTAATGACACCCTCCCCCCAAAAAGTATCCTATGGTTAACAGCCTTGCAAACTGAGGGCCGTGGCTTCCTTGATGGAATCAGTCCATCTCGTGCTGGATCTTCCTCTTCTTCTGCTGCCTTCAATTTTTCCTATCATTATTGTCTTTCCCAGTGAGTCTTGTTTCTTCATAATGTGTCCAAAGTACAATAGCCTCAGCCCAGTCATTTGAGCATCCAGGGAGAGTTCACACTTGATTTGATCTAGAACCCCCTTATTTGTCTTTTGGGCAGTCGATGGTTATCCATAAAACTCTTCCCCAACCCCACATTTAAGAAGGAATAAATTCTCTGTCTGTTTTCTTCACTGTCCAATTTTCATAGTAAAGGGGAATACTATGGTATGAATTATCTCGTCCAGGGCTATTTTGGGGCAGGAACCCACAGGAACGGAGTGCCGGCTGGCTTCTGAGTTGGCCACGCCTACAGCTTCCCCCTCCCTCGGGTTCCCTAGGTGCCTCACAAGCTGCGGGATGCCTGGGGAAGAAAATCCAATCCAGGGAGAGAGTTTAAACTGCCTCCCCTCCTCGGGTTCCCCAGGTGCCCTGCAGCTGTGGGGCACCTCGGGAACCCGATCGAGAAACTGCCTTCCTTCCCTCGTGTTCCCCATGTACCCCGCAAGCCGCAGGGTACCTGGGGAAGCAGATTCTGAGAGGGAGCTGTGCTGTCAGGGATGTGGCCAGTGTTCCCTCCAAGCTGAGTTAGGGTGAGCCAGCTCACAGTTTTTTAGCCTCCAGCTCACACATTTTTGTCTCAGCTCAGGAAGGATGGCTCCAGAGCAAGCTAATTTATGCAGTAGCCAAATCGCCTGCTCACAACTTTGATGCCGGTGGCTCACAAAGTAGAATTTTTGCTCACAGGGCTCCATAGCTTAGAGGGAGCATTGGATGTGGCCTAATATGCTAATCAGCTTCAGCTGTTGGGTGTGGCCTATTATGCTAATGAGTTCCTGCTGGGCTTTTTCTACCAAAAAAAGCCCTGATCTCATCCCTATATAATTCAAATAGTACTTTTATCTATGTTAGCCTGCTTGGTTTCAAAAGTCAGCGGCAGCAGAAATTTAAAATCTGGCTGAGTTACCTTCTGATAGGCTAGTACCAGTTTTTATATACATCTGATGCATTGCAATGTGCTGAAAAGAATTACAACCATTACATCAACATTCTAAAAGAGAAAGAATTCTGCCACTTGAATCGGTACGGCGATTCATTATTGCCGGGTGATATTTGCTTGCAGTGTTTGGTTTCATCCAGCAGAGGGCACTGTGAACACATTACATGCTTGTTATTCAATAGGTACTGTTTACTTCTCTGTGCCAAGAAGGAAAGAAAGGAATGTAATCTCTTGAGTAAGTGATAGCCCCAGAATCTGTGACTTGTATTTGCAAAGGCAGTGGTATCAATGATCTGGAACAATTGAGAGTTCCCCCCCAGGATTCCAGCATATAGCCGTGAGTTTTCAGGGTGCCGGTCTCCGTGGATAGTTTGAAGGCCATCAGATAAACTATATTTCCAGCTATGCTTTTCTGGTAAGAATGCAGGCTTTTTTTTAGGAAAAAATATTGAATTTAAAAGGAACAGTACATAAATTGAACACTGGACCCTCTAATAATGGGCCCCTTGCTGAGAGAGAGAGACGGCATATAATTGCTTAGCTTTAAGGAACACCAGGGAGCAGGAGTAATAGCTGCATCAATGTTTGATTTTTAAAAATCATATATGTGTGTGTGTGTGTGTGTGTGTGTGTGTGTGTGTACTTTTCCATCTTTTTCACATCTCATCAAGACTGAAAGGGGAACCATGTGGACTCGCAGTTAGGTAAAAATGGTGTGGTGATTACAGTGTCACACTAGGATGTGGAGGCCTGAGCTGGATTGCCCCGGCTAGCCAGATCTTGGAGGCAGATCAAGCAAGGTCAGCCCAGGTTATTATTTGGATGGGAGCCCACCAAGGAATTCCAGGGTCGCTATGCAGAGGATGACAATGGCAAGCCACCTCTGTTCATCTCTTGCAGTGACAATCCTGTGGGGTCTCCGTAAGTTGGCTGTGACTGAATGGCCCTAGTATTGGCACACACACATACAGAGGATGAGGGAGACGCATGTTCAGGCACCCGCTCTGCCAGGGAAGCTTACTGGGTGACCCTGGGCCAGTCACTACCTCTCAGTCTAACCTACCTCTTAAGCGTTGTGGTGAAGATTAAATGGAAGAGGGGAGAACGATGTTGCAAGCTGCTTTAGGTCCTCCTTTGGAAGAAAAGTAGGATTTAAATAAATATGCCCAAATGTAAACATGCCCCCCCCCCCATTGCAGCATTCTGAAAGCAAAAGGTTTTTGTAAACCCTTCTTCCTGCTGACCATAATTGCTACTGTGAAGAGAGCTGGAGTGTTTGCTTTGCTAAATTACTAATCTTCAAGATGCTTGGAGAAAGCCTCAGAAATGACCAAGTCCAGCTTCACTGGCTAATGAGCACAATATGTCACTTCCCCGTGATCAAAACAATGGGCTTCAATAATGCATACCCCACTCTGAAGGGTGGGGGGCAAGCAAGCAGACTCTTAATAGAGGAACCACAGGGTCACGCCAGTCATAAGATAATTATGTCCCATAAGCAATTAAAGACACAAAATGTGTCCTGGTATACTGAAACACCCCATGGGGTTTATATACCACATGCTGTCTCTCAGGGACAATAAAGTTATTTCTTATATCCCCATTACCATATTAATACAGGAGTCTGGGGCTGAGGACAGACTGGCAATCTAAAGCGGGGCAGGCACGCTTCGCAAACGGAGGAAAGGAGCACGTTCAGACATGCGCATCTGTCCGTCGGCTCCGTTGCATACTTACCCGTCTCCCAGTCGCTTTCCTTCCGCTTTACCCGGACACCGGTTTTTCCCGGTGTTCAGGGGCCTTCCTCCGCATGCCTACCGCTTCCAAACAGTGTGAACTGGAAGAAGCGGGAGGCATCCGGAGGAAGTGTGAACGCACCGGCAAAAAGTTTTGCGCATGTGCGCACATGCGAAAAACATCAAAGGAAAACAAAAAAAAAGTGCAGCGGTGCGCGCAAGCCGCGCGCGCTGGCTATGCAGCAGTCTGAACGCTCCGTATCGCCGCTGATCCGCATTGCTCTGGCCAGTGTGAACGGCCAGCTCCGTGGGTTTTTTCCCCCGCTCCAGTTCCCTCCGCTTTGCCTCCGCTTCAGATTGCCAGTCTGTCCTCAGCCTGGGTTTGTTAGTTCAAATGAAGGAAGGCTGCTGCAAATTCTCTACAACCAACAGTGGTTAGTGCTAACAGCTTGGAAACTGAAAGGCATCCCTTTTTCTCCAGTGTACGTCTAGCTACACAGCAGGTGACCATAGTTCCCTAATATACAGGCTGTTTCTTATAGGTCTTTTATGCCCCATTCTCAAGACCTTGTCACAATAACAAATACACAGCAATGAAGAAGAGGGCATATCTTTGCCCTGGTGGATATCCTGGCAGACTGAGCACAACTCTTCTCCTGGGTCTCTCAGAGGTTCTATATAATGTTGACCATGGTATTCCTTCTGGACCACCTGGCTGAGACGGGAAGTAAAAGCTCTCTGCTTCAGTGTTCTGCTCTTATTTGGAAGGTGATTCCAGAGGATGATGCTAGGGGACATCTGCTCCATCTAGCAGCATTGGTTTTCTAAGTGCTGCAAGGTTCCATCTTGTCCCCCATTATATGTGGCATCTACAGGGGATCACTTTGAGAAGCTGTCTGGGGATCTGGATGACAACTGAATGGACCATGTGAGATGGTCACTGTTCAAAAGAGCTTGTGTGGGATAGTGGTTAGACAGCTGGATTAGGATCTGGAAACTTCAGATTCAAATCCCTCCCAGGAAGATGTTTCTACCTCATCACAGAAGAGGCTTTTTGAGTCCATGCACACATATACACTTTGACTTAAGAAATGGTATTACATTTCTTTGACAATAGTGCAAACAAAACAACTACAGATATGGGATGGGTAGCTCTACAATATTGGCTGTGCTGTGTGATCTAGTACATCTTTCTATTAATAGCTCAGTTTAACCAGATGTTATAGAATGTGTGAGGGGAAAATACCCCAGCTGCTCTTGTATCACCTATTCCAACTTTCTTGTACGCTTCTGTCATTATTCTAAAAATACAACTAAAGTAGAATTCAGAGAAACTGAAAGAAATCTGATTTGCTGCCACTTTGCCCTCTGCCGATGTTACACTACAGAAAAATACAACAAAATCCATCCCCAGCAACAACCACGCAAAACAAAGCCGCAACAGAAATGTATTCAATATTATCAGCAAAAAAACCGTCTGTATGTCATTCTTGGTGATATCAAGTAGTGTTGCAGGGCACAGAAGGCTTTAGTTCTATCACACACAGTCTGTCTAACACGGTAAGGGATGGTGGGAGATATGGATAGCAGGGAGGGGAATGAGTCTGTTGGCTGGAGAAGATCGATGCTGAGCCACTCTTTCCCATCCTGTTTCTGGTATTAGTCTGGGCTTGGACAAAGGCATGAGCCTTTTGGCACAAAAGCTCACAGAAGAGCCAAAGGGCTCGCGGCCCCTGATGCTTCATCTGAGGACTTGAGTGAACTGACCTAGTTCAATTCTGGACCAGCTCTGGAGTTCTGCTGAATTTTCTTTCTGTTGTTTGCTTGTCTATTACATTGATTTTTCTAAAATTTCCTTTAGGTCCCTAGTGTGTAGAAAAGGGGAAATCAATCAGCTGAAATAATTGTTTGTAAGGAATCTAAAAGATACTATAGGTGCTATCCTAGCTGTACTCATTGCTGGTTACACAACACACTGTTAACCCACCTACCTATGCATTTCTTACCCCACCCTTCCTCCAAGGTGCTCAAGGCAGTATACATGGCTCTCCTTCTCAGCGTTATCCTTAAGACAACCTTGTGAGGTTGGTCAGGCTGAGAATGAGTGACTGGACCAAGGATTCTCACTGAGTTTCATGGAAGAGTAGAAATACAAACTTGAATGTGTGTTCCCAATCCTAGTCCGGCACTCTAAGCAGTATACCAAACTGGGTTAGGGAATCTGTTGCCTTAAGATGTGGAGACAGCTCTGGCTTAGATTTCTGTAAAAATCAGTCTGGATCAGACCAAAGGTTCATCTATGAGACACCCTGTTCTGCAAGCATCCAGTCTGATTCTTCTAGGAAGTTCACAAGCATGGATCCAATATGATGATATATCCATACATACATGCTGCCGCCTCAGTGGAGCTGATAGACAGCCCTGCTGGCTCAGATCATGCATAATTTGAAACCATGGCTTATTTCAACTATGATTAGTTGTAAATCCAAGATTTGGCTCAGACAGTTATTCAAATGCTGGCTCTCTTTGACAAATGCTGAATTTATCACCTTCTCTCTCTGTAGCTGGAGCAGGGTGGTGCTGGAAAACAAGCCAGGATTCAGCCAGGATGTCTACACCCACACAACATGCAAAACCAAAACCAAAAAATCAACCAACTGCAAACCATGGTTTCAGATCCTGGTTTGATGGACCCCAACCAAATGTAGTGTTGTGGGCCACATTAGAAAATCACAGTGATCACAGTTAGCCCTTAGACTAGCACTGAAATGATTTACTCATAACTAAGTCCCATTTTATTCAAAGGGGTTTATTTCCAGTTAAGTATTCTTAGGACTGAAGCCCTAGGGATCTATTTCAGTCCCAGATGGCAGTTCAAGTAAGACGGGGATGGCCACAATCATCACGCTAGCAGGATTTTTTGTGTGGGGTGTGTGTGTCGACTGGATCACTCCTGGTCTGGTCTATCAAGGCAGTTCTTCACCACTTTAACCCACTGATGCCAAGTTTTTCTAATGATATTGGAATAATGCTAATTTTTTTTTTAAAAAATCACAGCTATACAAAAATGCCTAAGGCTTTACCCTGGAGGTAAACTGATATTTAAATAACCTGAAATTTGACCTCAGTAACATCCATTTTGCATGGGGTCAAATCCTTCACGGCGTGCGAACAAGACACGCTGTTTGGCTGTCACGTCTTCCATTGTGCAAGAGAGTGCCATTGATTGCAGCCTTCTTTCATGCACACCAACAATATAAACAGTGAAAAAAGTGAGCCAGGATACAATATATAGTTTGAATTCTGCCCCTTTGGGAACAGTGATATTACTTTTTGTTTATCTGTGAAATAAAAATGCAAGTCAACTGCAATCACACCTTTTATAATGGAATTATTACTGAAATGTCTACGTTTCAAAAGTTGTTGTTGTTATTTTCCATACTCCAAAAATTCAGTGTTTGGAAACAGAACTTTGGAAAGCTCATCCATGCCTAGCTTGCTGCCTGTAAAGTTTTTGACTTGTCAAGAGCATCACTTTGAAAAGATGCAAATCAGTTTTCTAAAAGTTTTTTTTTTTAAAAATGAAATGCAAAGAATACGATGTGACCTGATTTTCTGCCAAAATTCCTTTGTTCATTCCTGATAAGAATGCACATTTTACTGACACTGATAATTTTTGGATATAATTCCTCCCTTGACTGTTTCTTGCTCTGCCTTATTTTTTCTAATATTTCGATACCCATCTTTCAAAAATGGGCTGTACTGCAGTGCACTGTGGCCACAGAAGACTCACCTACAAATATATCTTGCACAGACCTCAGACCTTTTGCCTAGAGGCCAGTAGAATGCATCTGAAGCTCAGTCAAATGCAGGCTGAGCCTGGTCCTCACTTAAGCATTTACAGGCAATTAACTAGTTTCAATCCAGGAACACTAGCTTGGTTCAGAGAACTGAGTGGGTCTTGAAGTGGCTTCTTCAAACCAACAAGTGTTTCCTTAACTTTTTAAAATAGCCATGCACACATGGCATGCCCTCACTGCAACCAAAACGCTCTCCTTTTAAGTTACTCACAAGAGGGCTTTGGGATCGATAGGGAACCTTTGTGTCTCTCCGTAAGCCTCCTTGAGTGAGAATAATCTCTTTGGATGGCTTAGTTAGGGTTGAATGGATATAAGTGGACCCAGGAGTCCTTTCGTAGAAAAAGAGGTGCAGGAGCTCATTAGCATAACTCATTAGCATAACTGATTAGCATATGCCACATCCCCTGACATCACCAGAAGTGTGTCAGAAAGGGAATGTCAGTTTCAGCCCCATTATACCCTATGGGCCATTGAAATTAATGGCAAAAACTCATAGGGTACATGAGGGGCTGGAGGAAAGGGGGTTTGAGGGAGAGGCTCCAAACTTGCAATATAGCTGCTGGGGCCTCTCCTTGAAATACCCACCAAGTTTCAAGAAGATTGGACCACGGGGTCCAATACTATGGGCCCCCAAACAGGTTGCCCCATCCCCTCCATTGTTCTCTATGGTGGGAAAAAACATTACTTTTTCCCCACCATAGAGAACAATGGAATGGGGGCAACCTGTTTGGAGGCCTGTAGAATTGGATTCTCTAGTCCAATCTTCTTGAAACTTGGTGGGCATTTGGGGGAGAGGTCACAGAAGCTACCCTGCAAGTTTGGAGCCTCTGCCTCAAACCCCCTTCCCTACAGCTGCTTTTAAATTTGGCAGCGGGCCAAATCAGATCGGAGAATCTGATTCGGCCTGTGGCTGCCCTACTGCCCCTCCTGAGCTGGCGGAGTGGCGCTCCACCTCGCTCTGGCCCCAAAGGACCCCTGAATGGACCACCATGTTATTTCGCAGGAGACGGACATGCCTGCAGAGTCAGACTTGATCAGTAGAAAAGGGCAAGGATGCCAATTTCCTTTTCATCTGCCCCAAGGCACAAAGGGGAGACAGATCTCTCTGTTCCTTTCTTCCTCGGTCATACAAATTGTCTGCTTTTGGATCTCAACTGATGTAACCACCATTTCCAAGTGATTCCACCCTCCAGGGCCCAAGAGTCTTGTTCCTGCTTCATTTTCTTAATAGCCATGTATGATGATTTTGCCCTCTCTCACAGCATTTCCCTTTATATTGATTTATTTTTTATTATTTATTTATTTTATACCTTGCTCTCCCCACTAAAGCAGGCTCACGGCAGCTTACAGGCACACTGGTATCATAAAAATATTGTTCTTAGCTGAGCAGCCCTTTTTCTTTCTTCTTTGTTTTTCTCTGGCTGTCCCACACAGTCATTTGAATGTATATTGGTAAATGCTGGCCCAGCCTAGGAAGCTGAATGGAAAGACTAAAATCTTTCTTTTGTCCTTGTTTTATAATGGCACATAAAAGGCGGATGGTAAATCAAAACTAACAGTTTTATTTTACTTTGAGAGGAAATGTTCAGGTAGGAATCAGGTTTAGGACTTTTGAAGTGAACAGGCAACAGGAATAAGGTAACTTTGTATAAGAATAAACATCAGATAATTTGTCTCAAAAACAAGTAACTATTTCTGTTATTCAGATGGGTCTTTAAAACTTGAGGAGAAACTTCATGGTCTCACAGACATTAAAGTTGGTGAAGGTAGGAACATTTACACAAGTTCCAGTTTCCTTCTTTATGCACTGGCTAGGGATCACCCCATGTTCTAATGAGTGGAGGAAAAGGGAGAAGGATTCTTCCTTTGGCAATCAGAACAGTCCTTTCACTGCTTGGCTATGGCAGCATATTGATCTTGAAAATAAGTTAGTGGATACTCGCTACTTTAAAAAAAGATTAAAGCAATTAATTTGCATTTTAGAAAAGGTGTTTAACAGATTCATATTTAATTACTTACACTTAGGTTTGGTGGTTGGCAATGGCATGCTTATCCAAGTGTACAGTTTGCCTTATCTCAGTTTCTGGCTATAGGCTTGCAGACTGGAGGGCCTGTGTAGCACGGATATTTCTTACCACCAGCACACACTTATTTATATAGATGGAACCATTATATATGGTTTCAGAACTGTTTCCCATGTATATAATTGCTAGGCAAGGTTCGTCTTGAATCAGATGCCTCATGTACAGTAGGCAGTTGCTCATTCCACCACTGCACTCCATGCTCAGAATCAGCAGGGGGCTATGGAGTGTGGATGATGTCACTGGTCAGAGTTCCACCACAAGATAGGCAACTGGTTCTTTTTGATTCTGAGACTCTGAGGTAGTGTTGGGTAGTGGCTCGAGTGTCAAAAATAGGACTAGGGAGACTTGGGTTCAAGAACTTCACTGTGAAGCTCAGCGGGCAAGTTTGGGTCAATCTTTCCCAGATTAATTTAGCATGTCTGTTGTGAGCATAACACTGAAGGGGGGGAGAACAGCATATGCCACAAGGGGTTCCTTAGAAGAGAAGCAGAATAAAGATGAGATAAATAGATTTCAGTCTCTTACCTCTGCAAGGGATTATTCTGTCCTCTAGTCTGCTAACTCATCACCTTCCCTAGGCACCTGTCTGCATCCCATCTTCATCCTCTCCCAACACCTTCTGTACCTAACCTGGTCTATCATTCATCTGGCTCAGTCTTTCTTCCTATTCCTGCCTTCAATTTGACTTTGGGGATTCAGACTTGGCTGTACTTTCCTTCTACATCCCAAACAGACTGCTCAACACACATTTGCCTCTCTTTATCAAGTCCTTTAATAATAAAAATCTGTACTATATTTAACTACCTAACACATGATACTGGGACCCAAGCCTTCCTTTTTATGATTTCAGGGAAAAAAGAAATCAATGTTCTCATTTTACTTAAAGTCCTAGAAGTTTATTATGGTCTTTCTTTTCCATGCCAAATATTCCTGAAGCCTCTCTGATGCCCAATAAACAAGGCATTTAATCATCTTTAAAATGCCAAACCAGTTTAATAAATTCAATTTTCTTCTGCAAAATATTGCGGTATTGATCTTGGCACACTATTTTTTAATAAGCAGAGACGATACAGAACTGCTTGCAATGAAAGTCTTGGAAAGTAGGACACAAACTGCCTCAGCAAGCAGCTGAATTCATGCGGTTAGTTTTTGCCACTGCGTAAACTGTGGTTCTTTTGCAGTTGTTGATATGCATTGTAGTGGGCTTTGGGGGATACAGTGCCATGTTCTGCAGTACTACACACTGTTCAGCAATGTTATGTCTTTGCAAGTAGCATTCCATGCAGATGTTAAATGCTGAGTGGGAGACCATGGGCAGGATGCAAAGAAGGGAAATGTGCATGTGGCAGAGAATCCCATGTACAGCTGGCAGCTTGCTGCCTGTTATTGTGATTCCCACTGCCAAAAAGACGCCTCTGTATGAACTCATGAATGACTAATCTCCCCAGTAGCCATCCAGAAGGTGCTTCCTCAAGACAACCAAACTGATTTCACAAGCAATGTCACATGCCCCATGTCTACTCAAAGGTCCAGGCCTCAGTATCTGCAAAAGTCAACATGACTTACTTAGTAACATCATTACACATGTAAAAGTTTAAAGCCTAGAAAGACCCTACATTCTAGCAATAGTGTCCACAAGAACGGGACCCTCAGTCCACCTCTTGTATTAGAGACCCTCACAGCCATACCAGAGATAATTAATGAAACAGGAGGAGGGACAAGATACCTGACTTGTACATCCCGTTCCCTATACTTCTCTGTCTCATCTTACGTCAGCTGCGCACATCTTCTCTAAAGGAGCAGCATACAGATTGGGGAGATCAGTGGAAGGGAGATCATCTCTTTACCTTCCACTTAGTATTGTATCCAAAGTATCTCTCAGACCTCCTGCCTTACCTCTCTGCAGTGGGAAGAAAAAGAAAGTGAAAAGGGGGGAAACAGCAGTCATAGGAAGGGGAGACTGTCTTTTCCAACTTTAAACCAAAGAAAGCCCTTTGAACCCTATCTAACATAACAGACAGCAATGAGAAAGAAACTTCACCATCCTTTTCAGTCTCCTAACTACAAAAAAGAACCACATTCCTTTTGCTGTTCTTCCCATGGCTTAGCAAGGCAGCAGCCTACGAAACGGCAAGCCAGTATGGCGCAAGAGACAAAAGAGACGGACCTTAGTTGCAGATTCAGTGGTTGCCCTGGCTGAATCAATATTTGCCTGTCTTGGGTCTCCATATGAAAATGAGAATAATAGGGATTTCTCTTTGGTGGATGGTGTTTAGGAATGAACAGATTTCCCCAGTTCTGCTCAGCTGCCACACTGTATTTCTGCTGTGCCTTCTGTGCTGGTCATCTTCCAGCAAGAAAAATGAATTTTGGACTGCTGATAATGAATTTTGCACTTGCGTCTGCACACTTTGCTCTCTCCACATTTTTTCCTTTGATTTTTTTTTTATTGTGTCTTCCTCCACCAGCACACCAGCACAGTTTACTAGCTGCGGTAAACAAATTATTTTTAAACAAACCACTTTCCTTACAAGAAATACAGGTTGCTTACCTGTAATTGGAGATATTCGAGTGGTCATCTGTGCATTCACACCTCTGGGATTAAGTGCGCCTGCGCCGATCCCGATCGGTAATCTTCAAAGCCTAACGGATTTTCGCACCAGCTCCCCGGTCACGTGCATGTCCCACTGTGCATGACCCGGGGAGGGGCACGAGGATCCCGCCAGTTCCTTCTGACCGCTGCTAACAGCCCCCAAGAAAAAATGAGGGAGACCGAAAGCAGAGGGGAAGGAGGGCGGGTGGTGTGAATGCACAGATGACCACTCGAAGATCTCCAATTGCAGGTAAGCAACCTGTATATCTTCTTCGTGGTCTCTGTGCATCACACCTCTGGGAGAATAGCGAGCAATAAACACACCACATACCTGGGGGTGGGTGCTGGAGGTCTCACATCTGAGCTGCTTGTAGAACTGCACGGTCCACCATGGTACGCTGATGGACGCGGACATCTAGGACGTAGTGCTTCACAAACGTGTGAGGAGACGCCCACGTTGCAGCATTGCAGATGTCTCCCAGGGGGATGCCCTTGAGGAATGCCGTGGAAGCAGCCACGGCTCTCGTGGAGTGTGCCCGGAGGGATGCCGGCAATGGCCTCTTAGCCAGGACGTAGGCAAGCTTTATCGTCTCTACTATCCACTTCGAGAGTCTCTGAGACGATAGTTTCTGTCCCTGTCTGGGCAAGGCATACGTGACGAAGAGAGCCGGAGACTTGCGAAACGGCTTTGTCCGATGCAAGTAAAAGGAAAGAGCTCTCTTGACATCCAGAGAGTGCAAGCTGCGTTGTGATGGGTCCTGAGGATCAGGAAAAAACACAGGCAGCGTGATGTCCACTCCCACATGGAAGTCCGAGACAATCTTGGGTAGGAAGGTGATATCCGGAGCCAGGGTAACTGCTCCATGATGAAAAGTGAGATACGGGGGGGTCGCAACGAAGCGCTGAAAGCTCACTCACACGCCGAGCAGACGTGATAGCCACCAGAAATGCTACCTTCCACGAGAGAAGCTGGAGGCTGCAGGAGGCCATGGGCTCAAACGGTTTGCCCATTAACTTGGCCAGAACTAATGGTAGGTCCCATGCTGGGACTGGTGTCCGTACTGGTGGATAGAGGCGACGCATTCCCTTAAGGAATTGTTTCGTAGTCGGGTGAGAGAATACTGAGTATCCCCCAATCTCCGGATGGTTGATGGAGATAGCCGATAAGTAAACTCTTATAGAAGAGTGGCACAGTCCTCTATCCGAACAGGATAACAAAAAACCAAAAATATCATTAAGGGTGGCAGGAACAGTAGGCCGCCCTATTGAAGTTAGAAAAACCATAAACTTATTCCACTTCGCCGCGTAGGAGCGGCGTGTGGACAGCTTGCGTGAGTTCAAGAGAACCTGTGCAATGCGTGAGTCTATATCTGAGGTTGAAGCATCCATGCTGTTAGCTTCAACTTGGGAACGTTGTGGTGAAGTACCTGACCTCCGTGCATCCAAAGAAGGTCTGGGAGCGTCGGGAGGTGAAGGTAGATCCCTAGGGAGAGATGAAGGAGCGTGGGAAACCACGGTTGTCTCGGCCACCACGGTGTGATGAGAATCGCTCGTGGTCGCTCTGACATCAGTTTGTGGACTACCCTCGGTATCAGAGGGATCGGGGGGAAGAGGTACAGATGTCTCCCCGTCCACTGAAGCAGGAGGCCGTCCCCGAGGGACGCTGGATCTGCGCCGGCTCTGGAGCAAAAGAGATGACATTTCTTGTTCTCCCGAGAGGCGAATACGTCCACTGAGGGATGACCCCACCGATCGAAGATCAGGGTCAGGTAGAAAGGGTTCGGTTCCCAGTCATGTAGGGATGCTCCTCCTCTGCTCAGGAAGTCTGCTTGGGTGTTGAGCAGTCCTGGAAGGTGATTCGCTACTAGGTGAATGCTGATGGCTTGGCACTCGTCCCAAAGCTCGATAGCTAAGCAGCAGAGTCCACGGGAGACCGTTCCACCCTGCCGGTTGATGTAGTACATGGTGGTTGTATTGTCCGTGAGGACAGCCACCGTCCTTCCCGACAGGGAGTTGCGGAATGACCGCACTGCATAGAGAACTGCCAGGAGTTCTAGAAAATTGATGTGGTTGTGGGCCACAGACGGGTCCCACTTGCCGCCCACACCGACACCATCCAGGTGAGCTCCCCAGCCCCATAGGGAGGCATCCGTGGTAATGGTTGCTGAGGGGGGCGGGAGTCGAAAGGGTGCACCAGATTGAAGATTCTGGGGTGCCAGCCACCACGTCATGGTTTCCAGAATTTGCTCTGAGAATCGGAAGAGCTTGGAGAGAGAGTGGATGCTGGGATGAAAGCATCTCAGGAACCAGAGCTGTAGTGGTCTCATCCGTAGCTTGGCGAACGGAATCACCGCTGTGGTTGAGGCCATTAGGCCTAGTAGGCGAAGTATTTGCTTGGCCGTAGCCTCCTTGTCCTGTTGGATCGAATGGAGGAGAGAGGTTATGTCCGTTGCCCTGTTGGGGGGCAGAAAGGCCCTGCATTGCAGGGAGTCCAGAATGGCTCCGATGAATTGTACTCGTCTGGACGGTATGAGCATGGACTTTTTGAGATTGATCGTTAGACCTAGAGAGTCTAGGGCGCTGAGGGTTATCCGGATGTGATCTTGTAAAATTGTCGCGGAGGGGGCGACCAGTAACCAGTCGTCCAGATACGGGTAAAGCTGAACACCTTGAAGCCGTAGGTGGGCAGCCACCACTGCCATAAGTTTCGTGAAGACACGAGGGGCCGTAGAGAGGCCAAAGGGGAGAGCCTTGTATTGGAAGTGACGCGGACCGACCGCGAAACGCAAAAACGGTCTGTGAGCTTGATGGATCGTCACATGGAAGTACACATCCTTTAAGTCCAGCGTCACCATCCATACGTTGGCTTCTAGCAGTGGCAGGATGGTCTGGAGGGTGGTCATGCGGAACTTCTTGTATGTGATGAACGCATTGAGGTTCCTCAGGTCTAAAATGGGACGGAGTCCGCCATCCTTCTTTGGTACCGTGAAGTAGCGGGAGTAAAATCCCTGCTGGAGATGGTGTATGGGTACCGGCTCTATGGTGTCCTTGGATAGAAGGGCTTCGACCTCTGATGACAGGGTGTCTGAGGGAGGGGTGGCTACAAAGTAGGGTTCCTGTGGTGTCTGGAAGAACTCTATCCGGTAACCTTCCGCTACTACGGATAGGGCCCACTTGTCCGTGGTTATAACTTGCCATGCAGGTAGGAAGGGTGCCAGATGGGTGGGAGGATCGGAGCACGTGTGGGAGTCAAAGACCCTGTTCATTGGGTCTAGGGGGTTTTGCCTTGGAGGCAGAAGCTGTTGGGAAGCGCGGTTTGTGGCTGTAAGGCTTCTGTTGATAAGCAGAGTGTGCCGGTCTTTGCCACTGTGGTTCGTTGGGAGATCTTTGTGGTTGCTTCTTTGACCAGGATCTCTGCCAACTTTTTTGTTTCTGTTGCCTTGGCTGAGAGACACCTAAGTTACGTGATGTCTTCATACTTTTGTCTAGATCATGAAGGACTGTGTCTGTGGTAGAGCTGAACAGCCCTTCACCCTCAAAGGGGAGATCTTCGACTAGCGATTTTGTGTCCTGAGGAAGCGCCGTCGACCTCAGCCATGCATGTCTCTGGAGGGCAACTGCCGAAGTAAGCGTCTTCGAAGTTACATCAGCAACATGTTTGGAGGCATTCAACTGGTGTTTAGCCAAGACCATGCCCTCCTTTTGAATCTTCCTGGCCAGACGCTGTTTGTCTTCAGGAAGGTGTGCCAGGAGCGGTGTCATCTGCTCCCATAGGGAGTATTGATATCGGCTCATGCAAGCCGTGTAGTTTGCAGTTTTGATACCTAATGCTCCTGCAGAATAAAATCGTCTTCCGAACGAATCGAGTTTCCGTCCTTCTTTATCGAGGGGGGAGGAATGGCCACTGCGGCCCCTAGCTGAAGGTGTCACTACGACTGAGTTGGGTTTGGGGTGGATGAACAAAAATTCTGCCCCCGGCTCTTGGAGACGATACATGTGATCCAACCTCTTGCTCGAGATTGGAGTCGATGAGGGGTGTCCCCAGGATTCTTTAGCGGTGTTAAGAAGCACTGAAATTAGTGGTAGAGCTACTGCTGTAGATGTGTCCATCTGCACTATGTCAAAGATGGCATCGGTAGCGGCTGGGGCTGGTTGGATGGTGGCTAGAGCCAGGGAATGGGCCATTCTTTTGACGAGTTCCCCGTAGGACTTTACGTCTTCGGAAGGGGAAATCGGGAGATTGTCAGCAACATCAGAGGATGGTGATGGATGAGTGGGGGATTCCTCTTCGGAATCGGATGAAGCGGAGGAATTCGGTACCGACAGGTGTTCGGAAGGTGACATAGTGTTCGACGGGTCTGGTTGATACGGAGGGAGGTCGACATCGGGTGGAGTCTGCGGTATCGGCATTGGTATTGGCATCGGTGCCGGTGATGGCTTCGGCATCGGAGACGGGAGAGGCCCCGGGGCCGGTGGATCTCGGCATCGTGAGACTCTTGACGACGTCGACTGTCGGTCCCATTCCGCTGGGTACCATTGCGGTGGCGGGGGATACGAGGAACTGTATAGGTATCGCCACTGACGGACGTCCCACGGCACCGAAGAAGGAGGAAGACGCCAGTCTCGTTCTCCTCTCGGTGGCGGTGACGGGTCGGTTCTGGCCTCTGGACTGCTCCGAGGGGCCTGTGTCAGCTCGATGTCGGGGTCCGAGTCCGTCAATTGAATGGGTCACGGCATCGGGGAGACTGAGCTGCCCCGGGGTCGCTCACGCCCGGAAGGGTCAAGCTGCGGAGACCCGTGCTGGGTCAGGTCGGACGCGCCCTGCGTCGACTGTGCACTCGATTTTTTGTGCTTGTGCTTGCCCTTTTCCTCCTTGCCCTCTCTGCGCTTCTTTGCAGGAGTTTGCGGCAGCGGGAGGGATCGTTTCGTTACCGACTTATCGGTACCGACGGTGCTCCTTTTCGGGGACGGTGCTGGGCCCGTCGGGGCCGATGGTGATGTCGTCGAGGCCTCGGCGGTCGACATTTTAGGCGATAACGCTGCTTCCAAAAGTGCCACTCTCAGTCTCGCCGCACGGTTCTTGCGGGTTTGTTTAGAGAAGGCAGTGCAGCTCGAACAGGAGTCTACTCAATGCGACTCGCCCAGGCACAGGAGGCAAAGAGCGTGCTTATCTGGAGGCGCTATTTTACTGCCACAGTCCCGACAGCGCTTAAAGAAGCCCCACCGCTTCTTTAAGCCATAGGCCGAGCGGGGAGAAGAACAAGGAAAATCTGCGAGCGAGTCCAGTAAACAGTCCGAGGTCAAAAAGGGGAAGAAAAACAGTCCGAAAAGGCTTTTTCCAATAGGAAAACGAAAGTACTACCGACCGGAGCGAGAGAGGGGTCCTCACGACGCGGCGGTCAGAAGAGAACTGGCGGGATCCTCGTGCCCCTCCCCGGGTCATGCGCAGTGGGACGTGCACGTGACTGGGGAGCTGGCACGAAAATCCGTTAGGCTTTGAAGATTACCGATCGGGATCGGCGCAGGCGCACTTAATCCCAGAGGTGTGATGCACAGAGACCACGAAGAAGATCCACATTTTCTTCATGGTGTTTTTTTTTTTAAATATTGACTTCGGCTTCAGCCACCACCACTTCAGCACACTTTCTCTCTTTGGAACCGAGACATTTTCTTCCTATGTACTTATAAGCTCATTTTACCACTTTGTTCCAGTGCACAGAATAAAGCTTTCAAACAAATTATTATGCAATAAAAAGACCTCACATCCATGCACACAACAAATCTTTTTCTGAATTATTCACTAGCCTCTTTCTGATTTTTCTCTTTCTCTTAAAAGCCATCTAGTTGAAATTCTGACTAATGCAGATCTGGAAGAACTATGGATTTTCACATTATCAGGGGTGCTCTGGTTCCTGCAGTTTGTAAGTCCAAAATCTGGGGATCGATTCAGCCGGGGTGTGTGTGTGTGTGTGTGTATGTACTTTATAAGCATTTCTAGTTTTGAGGATAAACTACAGGCTGATTAAATAATTCACATGCTTCAAGTTCTGTATTCATGATGGCAGCAAAGAAGATTTTTTGCTAAGTGCTAAGATTTTTTCTGATTATATGAGAAATGCACACATTTTTGTTTTAACACACTAAGCACACACTTTCTTGCTTATACCTCTTGCAGCAGACACTCAGAAGGAAACAGAATGCCTGGATACTTGGGTCGTTCTTAGATAGTTGTGTGTTTAATTAAATTAAAAGGTTTTTTAAAATAAATTTGTGCTTTACCATCAGTCTGGTGGAGGTGACAACATTTAACATACATGTCTTGTTTCTCTCCTCTTGGCCATGTATGGTCAAAAGAGAGCATGTTCAGAAACTGAGCACTTTAGGAAATGCTTTATGAGCTAAATGGGATGGCAAACTACATGTTTTGCTTGTGGGCAATATGACAACATCTAAATAGCAGCTACTGAAGAAGTTTTAGGATGATGTGCCAAGCTCCAAACCCCCCCCCCCCCAAACATTTCACTGATTTTTCGAGTTGGTCTGACACTGTTGGAACACTGCTGAAATTAAAGTGCTGGTCAAATTAAAAACATTTGGGCTGGTTTCTTACTGTGCAATCCTAAACAGAGTTAACTCTTTTAAGTGCAATGGACTAATGTCCCATGGTCTTAGAAAGGTGTAACTCTGTTTAGGACTGAATTCTTAGTGTTTTTCATTTTTTTAAAATGCTACTAGAGATTATTTTAACTATTATTATTGATGCTAGTGGACATCTTTTGTAAATTGCCAGAGTCCTCCGGGGGAAACTTCTGAACTTTTCAAATAAATGAAGCCCCACAGAATACGAAGCTTGACTGCATCCTCTCTATACTTTTCACCACAGTGTATTATTCTACAGAATGGCTTCAATTTCCTGTTAACCATCTATATATCTAATTCTCAAAGCCCCCTTCTGCATGCGGATACTTATTTCTGCAGATAGAGGGCATACTCTCCCCCAACAGGTTTTTCTACAGATTCAGGAGACTCCCTTGGTCTCCAGAAAAATTCAGTTTTTTTTTAAACCCTCAGGGAGGGTTGAATCTCCCCCAATACCTTTTGAAATGGCTGCCAAGGGGATCTACTCCAGGCCCCACTACATTGACAGTGAGAGATAGACTGGCAGATGGGGGGGGGGGGGGGAAGGAAGCAAAAAGCAGGACTGGATCTTGGACTGAGAAGGATTCCCCCTGCAGTAGGAATGGGTAAATAGTAGGGGATTTAGGGCCAGGCCTGGGACTAGAATTGCCCACTCTAGGTTGGGAAAATTTTTTGGAGATTCTGTGGTGAAGTCTACAGAGTTTGGGAAGGGAGAGGCCTCAGTTGGATATAATTTATTTATTATTTGGATTTATATCCCACCTAGCCAGCCATAGTCTGGAGTTCAGTTATAATTCTGGGGGACCTCCAGGTCCCACCTGGAGGCTGGCAAACCTAGGCCTAGCAGCACCCTCTGAGTGACTTGATACCACCTGACTTGCATGGTTCAACTAGGCCTGGCTGCTTGCTACTGTTCAACAGCAGCCACCCTATGAAAGCCAGTGCTATAGAAGCTCACTGGGTGATTTTGGACCAGTCACATACTTTCAGCCTAACCAATTCATAGGGTTGTTGTGTGCATAAAAAGGAGGAGAGAATAATGTAAACTGCTTTAGCCCCCACTGTGAAGAAAGACGATAGTTTTCCTCAGTAGAAGCTGCAGTGGGTAAGGAGATGGAAAGCTGAAGACAGAGGAGCAGATAAAGGTAGGTTGGCTGTTGGGTGAAAAAATAGGGATGCCAACTCCAGGTTGGGAAATTCCTGGATATTTGAGGGGTAGAGCCTGGGGATGGTGGAGATTGAGGTGGGAGGGACTTCAGACAGATATAATGCCACAGACTCCAGCCCCCCCCCCCCCCAGCAGTCATTTCCTCCAGGGGAACTAATTTTGCCAACCTCCAGGTGAAGGCTGAAGAGCTCCTGGAATTACAACTGATCTCCAGATGACAGAGATCAGTTTCCCCGGAGAAAATGGCTGCTTTGAAGGGTGGAGTTTATGGTATTATAACCTGCTGAGGTCACTTCCAAGCTCAAACCTCATCCTTCCAAATCTCCAGGAACTTCCCAACATGGAGCTGGCAATCCTAAGAGATTTGATCTTTGTATTTGGGCAATCTGTTATAATTCCTGGAGAGCAGCTGCCATCACTGTTGCTGGGGGGGAATAGGTGGGAGCCTGGGAGAGTGATGTGCAGAAAGAGTTATGGCATGGGGGCAGAAAGGAAGTGACAGGCATAGAGGAGGGAGAGAAAAAGTGAGTAAGCAAAGGGGTGGCAGGATGGAGAAAGAGTGTGAGAGAAGTAGGGGAAGGGGGAGGAAGCAGAGGTGGGATAGATGTTCCTGCAAGTTTCTTGCGGGTCCCCACTTGTCTAACTCTGATATATATTTCACGTGTACATTGTGATCTGCTGGATCAGATCAAAGGTTTGTGTAGTCAAGGGGTCCTCAGTCTTTTTCAGCCTGTGGGCATCGTTGGTATTCTGACACCACACAGTGAGCACAACCACAAAATGGCTGCCACAGGAGACACAGCCAGCTACAAAATGGCTGCCACAGCTTACCTTCAGTTACCAAGTGAAAATCTTGCGCTATGCTGGCAGCTTCTTTTAAAGCAACACTTTTAAAAAATCTGCACAGCTAATCAAATCTTTAATGGCCAATCAGCACCCTTGCTGGGGAAAAGCCCCACTTGGTCCCTCTCACTTTCTAAAAAACCCTTGGCAGGCGCCAGGAATGGTGTCAACAGGTGCCATGGTATTCAGGGGCACCATGTTGGGACCCCCTGATCTAGTCCAGAGGTTCCCATGGGTCACACAGTCACAGAACATCTATCTGTCTGTCTGTCTGAAAACTGTAGCATCTCCAAGTAAGGGATCTCAGGAAGCAGGCACTGGAAAAGACATTTCTCTGCCTCAAACTCTGAAGAATCACTGTCAGTCAGAGTAGGCAATAATATGCAGAGTCAACCAACTGACAAACTTGGAATGATGCTGCTTTGTACATTCATAATGCTGCTATATTTCTTCTAGTCCTCTGAAAGATAAAGTTGAAGCCAACAGTATAATAAGACGCTCCACAGAACCGATACCATACACACATTTCACTTCCTAAGAAATAGCACATCTGGATTTTATTATCACTTTGATATTTATTTGCATTTTTTTTAAAAAAACCTGAGACATATCTTTTTTAAAAAATCACAAAACAATGCAACAAATCCAAGTGAGCATTTGCAGGATATTTAGGTTTAACATTTCTTCCTTCATCTTACACAAAGCCAAGAACATTTAAGCAGTAGCCTAAAATAAATAGCTGACCCACTGACACAATGCCTCTAACAAATCACAGATCTAAGAAGGCAGTACTCACTGTCTACAAAACACGTGCACAAGGAATGCATAAAGCCAGCTCTTCCTATGAGAGGGAAGAAGATTAAGGATAGAAAAGGATTAGAAATTAATTAAGACACTCTGTCGTGTTTCTCAGTATCCTCTTTGATCTGTTACCAGAGACTCTCCAAGGGCTTTAATGCTGCTGTGTCAGGGACCTTTTGAGCTGCAAGTACTTCTCTGGCTTATTGCTCTTCGCATTTCTCTCACTGCTTGCCTCAAACTTTTAGCGAGGAATAAATGGGTGTCTCATCCAGATGACGTACTCTCCAGCTCTTCGGTGTTTTCCAGGGATTCCTGGGAAGTTATCAGGGGTCCCTCAAGAAGAATGATGGGCAAGTTTCCCTCCTCTGCCATTACTGATCTTCTCTTATCAAGCGTACTTAAAGGGGTCTGTTGGATGTGTTTAGTCTCTATGGTATTCCCTCACACAGGCACTGGGGGGGGGGGGACCTTTACTTGCTTACAGACAGCCTGCTAACCTAAAACAACTTCTCACCCGCAATGATAAACTACTAAACAGTAACATGGACTCTGGTACCAAGGCCTGCAACAATCCAAGATGCCAACTTTGCTCTCATATAGATCCTAGCAACACCATCAGTGGACCCAGCAACATCAGCCATACCATCTCAGGTTCCTACTCCTGCTCATCCTCTAATGCAGAGGTGTTGAACTCATTTGTTATGAGGGCTGGATCTGACATAAATGCCACTTTGTTGGGCTGGGCCATGTGTGCCATAAAATGTAATGTGAGGTACAGGAGATATGGACTTTATAAAGGATACAGGCAAACCCAATTAACAGTAGAAAAGAGCAAGAGTCCAATAGCACCTTAAAGACTAACAAAATTTGTGGCAGGGTATGAGCCTTTGTGAGCCACTCACTTCTTCAGATATCTGCATCGAGACTTAGGTTTCCTGTATCATTACCAATGGTGGCTTCTCCACGCCTACTACCCCTCTTCATATCACACCTAATCCAATTACACCTTCTATTGTCATTTGCCTGCTAATGCCATTTGGCATCTGAAATCACTCCACTTTCCAACATATAGGACAGATGGACTCACATTCTAGCTGTATCTGAAGAAGTGAGCAGTGACTCACAAAAGCTCATACCCTGCCACAAATTTTGTTAGTCTTTAAGGTTCTACTGCTCTCATGTTTTTCTACTGCTACAGACAAACATGGCTACCCATCTTGATCTATGGCATTCTGAGTTCACACAAAGGAAAGGAGAGTCCCAAAAAGAATGGTTGGTGCCCCTTGTGAATGGACCATGCACCCTAAAACATCCCCCCAAATCCACTGCAATGTTTCCCTAGCAGGCAACTAAGGGTTCTGTAGCAGATAACATAGGAAGGGTTCTTGGAAGGTAGAACATTTAAAACCATGTACTTATTTAGACCCAAATCTTACGTCACCCCAGTGGCACACTTTCACTTAGCTTGATTCCACATCGCACTGGCAAATCTATACAGTGGGACCAGGTGAACAGGCAAATCTGTTGCTCCTTTAAGGTCTTTGTCATCCCTGATAGCAATGCTGCCATGGATGCACATTACAGATGGGACCATGGTGGCATGGGAATCAGTCACATGAAAGCTGACAGCACAGCTCTCTGGCAATTTCTCTGACTCTCTGATTTATCTCCACAATAGCTTGAACTGAAAACATTAGGCTCAAATCGGTAAAATCTATTCTGTAAGCACCAATACATATTGTTAACATGGCCCATGCTACAGTACACAAGTGGGAGAAGCAGATACAGTGAAAGAAGAAACAGGCTGCAATCCTATGAACACGTTCCTGGGAGTAAGGCCCCCATTGAATGAAATAGGACTTCTGAACAGAACTGGTTTAGGATTGCTGTTCAGTTACAGAGGTGACTTCTAGCTTAGTTAAACAACAAATTCTGCTGAACATAGCAGAAAAATAATAAAGTCGGTCTAAGAAAGCTATTGGAAAGGGAACATTTTGCAAGGTTTCTGGGAAGCTGCCAATGAGGAAGCCATCCAATTCCAAACCTCCTCCGGCAGTCCCTTTCATGGGACTGATGCCATAACCGAGAAGGCTTTGGACCTTGCTGAGAAAGTGTGAATGGAGGCTACTGCTACGAGAGTCTACTATGAAGTTGGCATGTGGGTTCATGCGGTTTAAGTGCTTCTTACAATTCTATTGCTGCAAACTAGCCTGAGTACTCCTTTGTGAAGGCAACCAATAAATATTTGTTTAAATAAAGAAGCTATAGTCCACCCTATTTGCAGAACCGGATTTCACAGATATCACCTTCACTATTAATACAGCTTTGTGTAAAGAGAGTCTGGCATTCACAGTTTAACCTGCAGACAAATGGAATTCATGCCGCTCAACTGTAAGATATTTACAAACAGGGCCCTCAGACTCTTTGCAGTGAAAAGTAAATGCTTTTTCGCCCCTACACAGGCTTACAACTGTGAGGCGACTTTGAAGTTGCGGAGGGTATCACGTGCAATGGCAGTAAACAGCAAGAAATCAGTAGTACACAAGTTTGAGAGAGAGAGAGAGGGATTCAAAATGAGAAACACAGACAAAATACATATTGTGGCTGGTTTGTCAGAGAAAAGGTAGTTTGTACTCTAATTAGACACCTATGCAGCCGATTGTGGAAAAAGTCACCTAAACTACAATAACAAAATCAACAAGAGTTGTTTACAGATATGGATAAAAGTTAAAACCTGTATTTTATGTGTATCTAGACAAGTGCTGAAAACCTGGAATTAGTGGGTTTAATCAAACAATTCCCTTCCACTAAGCAAGGAGCATTAATCTGGGCACAAGGCGCCTTAGTCTGTGGGATAAAGGCTTGTTCTACCAAGGGGAGGCTCCTCCTACACACATACTTAGCCCAGTGGTCTCCAGCCCACAGGGTGTGATGCTTAGATGCGTCATAGAGTCAGGAAGATGGCAATATGAGTTCATTCAGTAGTGGAAAGGATTCCTGTTTGGCACCCCCTTGCCACTAAAGTTTTCCCTTGCCCCTGCACAGCACAGCTATCCTGGCCACCCCAAATCAGTCAGTCCTCCAATGTTCCATATTCACTTGTGTTGTGGCACTCTTTGTCTTCCTGCCATCTGAGTGTGATGTCACATGAATTCCTGGCATTTTCTTTTACAGCTCACAGTTATAAAACTATAAGCCCACTTATTGGAAGAAACAATAACAAAGAAAAGTGAAATATTAAAGTGAGAATGAATCCAACCAAATAGGTCCAAATCAAAGCATGATATGAAAAAGAGACAGGCCAGGCCCAGAGTTGCTTCTGATTACTCTGCTGTTTTAACCAGAAGAAGTGTGTGTGAGTTCTTGTCATGACCTTGCAGCTTAGTGGGTCCCGTTCCATTGCCTTAAGGGTTAAAGGTTAGTGTGGAAAGACTGGAGACCACTACTCAAGACAAAGAGACTATTTAGTACAGCTAAAAGCCAACACAAAGATTAAACTAGATGCATATTTTGTAAGGACCAGTCTATCCTTGTGATATAAAACCTACTAGCATTCCCTGTATTCATCTATTTTATGGCTAGAGATATCCATCCATGTTTGCAAATTTCTTGGTAGATGAGGGGTTCTGGAATATCATGTTTGAAATTACTGGAGCTGACTGCCTAGAGAAGATGGCTGTCTACAGAGATCAGAATATGTTTTGGAGATCTCCTAAACTGTATGTAAGACAACTTTTCTTTCCATGTATCCTCCTAGACAGGTCTTCCACCGACCATTGGCATATCACTTGGCTGCAGTGGGAGGGGAGAGAAAGGGAAAATCCATTCTGTTATTGGGAAATTTAGTTGAGATCCAACCCCCTGTCTTTTTTTTTTTCACTAAGCATTACTAGCTTTCTATCCTTCTGCTGTTCTGGAACAGCCCCCTTCATAATCCTCTCCCTTGTTACTTGACAGTTCTGTCACCAAGGGTCAGGGCTCCCTCTGTTTAAAGGCTGGAAGAAAGTTCCTTGGAGGCTCAAAGACTGCAAAAGACTCTATGATTTTATGCTCAACTTTTTTTTCAAGGAGAACTCTTTCCAGTTTTCTCCTGTCCATGACTAACTGAAGAGTCCTATTGCGTCAGGGCAGAAGGGAAGGTGGCATGGTATAGCCAGATCTTGTCAGATCTCGGATACTAAGCAGGGTCAATACTTGGAAGGGAAACCATCAAAGAGGACTCTGTTGAGGAAGACAATGGCAAACCACCTCTGCTTCTCACTTGCCTTGAATGCCCCTGGCTGGGGTTGCCATAAGTTGGCTGCCACTTGATGGCACTTTACACAGGCACATAGACACCCATTGTGTTGGGGTCAAAAAAGCACCATGCTATGGCCTAAGAAAACGCTGGTGTTCTTGACCATCAGATGGAAGCTTATCATTGTAGATAGCTGAGCAAAACCAGCTCTAGAAGATTGTTTCTTTTCCCCTGGGAAACATGCCTTCATTTCCCAGTTTTAATTTAATTCTTGTGCCACTGCTGCATGCATCTAAAAAGATTATTAGTTCATTCTTTATTTAAGCTGCCAGCTTATCCCGAGAGTCACTCCAGGTAACAGTGGTTTAAAACAAGCATAAGACAGAATGCATGTACTTCCTCTTCTTCTTCTTTTTTAAAAAAACCAGGTTTTGAAAGTTACAAACAAATGAAAAACAGCTACCGTAACACTCAAATGCAGAGGCTTAAAAGATAACCCAAACACAAAGGTCTTTCCCCAGCTTTTATTCAGAGTATATCACAATATTATGGGGAAAGTCACTAAGAACCTCCTTGATGTGTTATTCCAGTTCAGTCAATAGGGCATACTCTTCTTTTTTCTTGCACTAAACCAGTTTGAAGTAATTGCCTCATAAACATAAGGTGAAAAATGACACATCTGGAAAAGGGTTCATTATACTATTATTTGTCAAGTAACATCTGCCAAATGGAGCAAACACTGAAAATATCCATACCATTTATTTGTACAGAGGCTAAAAGTGGGGAAAATAGGAATTGCATCCGTCAGCTAGGAGTGGCAGAACCAGAGGATGGGGTGGGGGCTCCCCCACAAGTTGTTCGTGGTTTCCTGCTTGTACATACATAATGGGCTACAGCAAGCAACTTTTATTTGTCTCACTCCCCTGTCCCCTGCCAATATCCATGTGGCAGGTGAGGACAAGGCCAGTGGACTTGCTGAGGGCATGTCAGCGCAGGGGCTAAGCTTGTGGGATGGGTGTGGCCCAAGAGACATGACATCGGGCTCAGCTGGGTAACAAAGGTAGCTGTGGCTCTGAGTGGAGAAAGTGTGCCCTTTGGTTGGTGTGGGTGGTACCAGAGGAAGGGAGAGCCACTTCCCTGGCTTCCCAGATGACTACAACTACTGGAGTGAGATTTGAAGGTCAGGTCATACAGAGGAGCTGGGGTGAAGGAAGACAAGGCAAGCTTGAGCAGTGTGGGGCAGTTCAGGGATGAAGCGGTCAGGACAGGAAGTGATGCAACTCCCCTGCAAAGGACAAGACTTCCTGTAACTGGAGATGGCATTAAAACCAGTGAAAAGAGTGTCTGGAGTCCTGAGTCTTGCTTCAGGGGCATGGAGACCCACCCCCTTCCCAGTCTGCTGCACACCCCCACACTAGCGCCTCCTCACTCTGGCTCGGAGATGGACCCCTTACCTACAGTTCATATGTATAAAGTATATATATTGCATGCTTTGAACACATGGACTACTGCACTGCCTGCCAATCATCATCATCATCATCATCATCATCATCATCATCATCATCATCTAATTGAAACCAGCAAAAGAAACCAACATTTTATGATGGCATCAAACATCCCATCCACAGCAATATGGTTAAAGATCAGTAGTAAAAACAATAAAAATTAGCAGTGAAACCAGAAAAAAACCCCAGCAGATCAGATGTAATAAAGGAAAGGGGGGAGTGAAATCAGTAACAGAATCAAGAGAACCTACAAAATCATTGGAAGGCCTAGGAAAACACCTAGCCCCTAAAGCTGAATAAGCATCTGCCACATAAATAGTCGAAGGGAGGGAGGTCACATGAACACCTGAGGCTGCCTTATACTGAATCAGACCATTAGTCCCTCAAGGACAGGACTGTGTACTCAGACTGGCAGTGGCTCTCCAGGGTCTTAGGTAGCAGTCTTTCACATCACTTGCTGCCTGATATTTTTTTTTAAGTTGGGGGTGCTGGGGATTGAACCTGAGACCTTCTGCATGCCAAGCAGATGCTCTACCGCTGAGCCATGGCCCCTTCCCCTGAGATCTAAATTTAAGGAAAAGGCTTTAATACTATGGACCTACCTAGCAGACTTTTAACAATTACCAAGATAACATCTATACATGGTGTGCATAGAAAAAAGAGTTACAGAAATACTGATGTTACAGCAATAGGAAAGACGCAAGAGCTCTCACTTCAGGATGCAGGCCATGATGCCAGGGACATGTTAGCTCCTTTCTCCCCTTTTCTAAGGGCATGCAGACTTGGAGATGGCCAAGTTGCAGTCTAGTCAGTGGGACCAAGTTTAAGTACTTAAGTTTAATACTTACACTTAAATTTAAGACTTAAACCATGATTTACAGCTCTTCAAGTGATAAACTATTGCTCAAATTTGGGCAAAGCTTTCTTTCCCCATAAATGTTTAGCATTGTTTAAACAGCTGGAGTATGCACACGTAAACACACACATACTCCCAAATTCCTTGGTCAGATCAGAGTTTGGAAGGGAAACAATTGATGCCATCGCAAATCAGAAATCCCAGCAAAATGTGCATACACAGTGTGAGATTAAAGGATTAATCCCCAAAGAGTGAGCTTTGCAGTTCTGTGCCGTGTTTGCATACTGGTAGAGAGCTAATTAATGTGCAGTTCATCCTTTGGCAACCAGAGCCAGGCTTTGAAACTGAGCAAGATTAGTTGGCGTTTGGCCATTTTAATCACCGCCACTGACACAGGCTCTGAAACTGAAAAGTAGGAGATGGAACACTAAACTCTTGGAATTGGATTGTTGTCTAGAAATTGGTTAACAAAGGCATTGGTCAGATGCTCAGGCCACATGAAGTTGCCTGTGGGAACGTGTGGGGCAGCTGTGGGACTGATGCTCCAACAGAGGAATGCATGGAAACACTAGCTGTATCAACTGGAATTTCTGTCTATTCAGCTGCTGTGGTTTTCCTGACTCATGCCTCCAGACAAGCCTTACTGGGTTATGGATACTATCACATGATACCATACCCTTCTGTATGTAACTGATTGCAAGGTGCTGAACATCTGAAATCACAAGAACAAAAGAAAAGCCATGCTGAATCAGACCAGTAGTCCATTTAGTCTAGAAACCTGTTTCATACAGTGGCCAACCAGTTAACATGAAGAATCAACAAACAGAGCATAGAGACTAAGGCCTTCCTTTTATGTTGCCTTCTAGTGCTGGTATCCAGAGGTTTGTTGCCTCTGTATACAGCAGTCCTCTATACTCACCATGGTTAGTAGTCCGTGATGAATCTATCATCCATGAATCTGTCTAACTCTCTCTTAAAACAATCCATGTTCATGGTCACCACTACAACTGGCAAAAATTCCACAATTAATGACATATTTCCTCTTGTCTGTCCTGAATCTATTGCCCATCAATTTTATTGGGTGTCCTCAAGTTCTAGTATTAAGGGAGGGGGGGAAGCTCTCTCTATCCATTCCTTCACTCTTCAGATAATTTTATAACCTGCTATCACAGGGGTATCAAACATTAGGCCCAGGGGGCAGAACCAGCCCGTCCACAGCTCTTATGCGGCCCATGCAGTGTGAGGGAGGGAACCGGAGACTGCTGGGGGTATGTGTGAGTGGGTGGAGCCACTGCAATTGTGGCATCAGCATGGCAGAACAACCTCATCTTCAGCAGCCAAGCAGCATGGGAACATCTGCCCAGCATTGCACCGCTGGCTTTCCAGTCCACCCATGTGGGTTTTCCTCTGCACCTCCCCCTCAGCCCATGGGGCTTTGCAGTGAGGATATACCAACTCGGAGCTTATCAACTGCTTTCCTTTATAAAGTTTATATCTCCGGTACCTGGCATACATTTATGGCACATATGGCCCAGCCCAACAAAGTGACATTTATGTCAGATCTGGCCCTTGTAACAAATGAGTTCAACATGTCTGCTCTATCATGTCTCCTTTTGCCTTTTTTTCTAAATTGAAAGATTCCTTAGTGTTTCTTCATTGGAGAGGTGCTCCAATCCCTTGATCATTTCAGTTGTCCTCTTCTGTCCTTTCCTCAGCTTCACAATATTCTCAGCTTCACAATATTCTTTGTGAGATAGGATGACCAGAACTGCACACACTACTCAAAGAGTACTCAAAGAGGAAAAACAAATTGGAATAATCTGCAGTGGGCTGTGCAGCTGGAACAGGAATCTTGGCAAGGATCAGATCATGTTTTAACTGTAAGAAAAATTAAAGGAGGTCGACAACATTGCCTTTACTTCTTTGCAATCTGATTTATATTAGGAATCAGAGAGTAGACATAACATAAAATATATAATACTGCTGGTCTATCACATTTTTATCCCACCCTTCCCCAAGGAGTTCAGGGTAGCATATATCATTCTCCCTTCCTCATTTGGTCCTCAGTACAACCTTGCACAGTAGGTTACATGGAGAGAGAATGACAGGTTCAAGGTCACCCAGCAAACTTTATGGCAGAGTGATAATTTGAACCTGGACATCCAAGATCCTATCCTAACCACTACACCACACTGGGTGTGCTGTGAAGGATTATACTAGAAAACATATTTTATGAATATCAGTTATAACCTTCTAGACCTCTAAGGCTACAGTCCTAATGGCACTTTCCTGGGAGTAAATCCTACTGAATAATATAAGACATTTGATAAATTCAGGTGGGTAGCTGTGTTGGTGTGAAGCAGCAGAACAAAGTTTGAGTCCAGTGTGCTTTCGTGTGCATCCACACTTCTTCAGACACCTGCAATCACATGAAAACTTATACCTTGAATAAAACTTTGTTGGTCTTAAAGGTGTCTCTGGACTCCAACTTTGTTCATAAGACATTTGAGTAGACCTGTTTAAGACTGCTGTCTAACAATGTGGTCCGAAGCAGAGTTATACCCTTCCAGATCTACTGAAGTCAATGGGCTTAGAAGGGAACTCTGCTTACATCAGATTCAAATGTTCCAAAAAAAGCTGATTTTCCATGATACCTAAATGAAGTTCTGAAACAAATAGCCTACAAATGACATAAAGGAAACAAAGAAATAGTCATCAACAACTGAGGCAAAACTGAAAAATAATATGACAATAACAACATACAAATAATAATAATAATAAAAAAACAGTTGTAATCAGCTCATCCCTGCATAGACCTCTTGCTTTTTGTGTTTTTGGTATTTCTGTATCTGACTTGATATGGGTTCAGAGTCTGATATTTCAAATTCACTGGGGTGAAACTGTACAAATACAACAGTAGTTCATAAATAGAAGAGAGAAAAATGGAAGTCTGCTGTTTCAGTAGTATCTGTGCTATAAAAGTTCACAGCCCACTAAGGCTAGGAAGAGTCAAAACTGAAACAAAAGTATAAAAACATAATGATGGTAGTTTGGATATAAAATCCAGCTAAAGTTGGCTGCAACTAATGGCTCAAGGGGAAAGCTCGGGCACAAAATTCTAGCGGGTCACCCTAGGAGGTGGACATGTCATCTTATTTCTTTGTAAACCATGTTTGTGTTGGATCTGGTTGGTGTGAGGGGGAAGTGGGGCTGCCTGGGAGCCTATGACAACTCTTGGGCACCATACTCTTTTAAAGTGCTCCTGCCGCAGGAGATCACAAGCCTAGAGTGCGTTGTTGGCCTGGTGTTGGAGGCGGGGGAGAGTGTGGTGATTTGGCTAATGTACCGACCGCCTAACGCATTGGCCAAGAGCCTGCCGGCCCTGATGGAGGGTGTAACAGTCTGGGCACTGGAACACCCAAGGCTGATAGTCCTGGGTGATTTCAATGTCCATGTCGATGATGCGTCTTCAGTTCAGGTGCTGGACCTGATGTCGTCCATAGCAGCATTGGGACTCACCCAGTTTATAACGACCCCTACGCACCAGGCTGGACACACGCTCAATCTGATCTTTGCAGCGGGGGTGACAGTGGACCGGATTACTGCTTTGGCAGTACCATGGTCAGACCACTATGCTCTGAGGGCTCGTCTGAACATTCCACCCAAACCCAGGCGTATGAATAGGGGTCGCCACCTTCTCCTTTCCCTTCCCCCCCATATTACATCCACCAATGTCGACTGCTGGCATTATCATCTGCTGCTGGGGATATGGCACTTGGTTTCATCAGAGAGATGCCATCTGTTGTACTGAATGTTGAGCACTTTAATTGTTACTATGTTTTAATTATGTATGTTTTATACTGTTTTAACTGTTTTAAAATGTAAAGTGAATCCTGGTTCGCCAGGTCTTGTAAGCCGCTCTGCGCCTGCGAAATGTGGGGAGAGTGGTCTAGAAATCAAATAAATAAATAAAATATTTGTTGTCATTGCAGAAGGAGGTCTCGATCAGTGTTCTGACTTGTATCCCACCTGTGATGTCTAACATGTACACTTAGTTCTCCTTCAGTGCTCCCCTGCCTTTTTTCCTTTGACCTCTATGCTTTTTTCTTATTCTTGTCTTCTTAATGCTTCATCTTCAGCTACCAGGTTCTCTCAACATTACATGCTTGGTTTGTTTCTTTCTCACTTTGTTATCTCACCCTTTATCTTAAAAATCCAAGAGTCACTTGCAGTGCAGAACAGATGAAAGGAATCCCTGTGACAAGTGCAGACACATCTATGACTTTACATCTCTGGGGTATTTTAAACAGCAGATTGGGAAATACATGTGTCGGCCACCACTGAAATAATCCTAAAACTTCAGAGCCATCTCTTCTTTTAGAACAACCTCCTTCCCTTTATCTTGTACTTTTCATTTCAGTCATGGCTATTTCAGTCCACACCATGGCAATCCCTTGGTTCCTGATATCCTGTTTTCCTCCTCTCAAACAGGACTTTCTGGATGTGGGGCAGGGGGGGACATTATATGCAGATTCCATTGTGTCCCAGCCGTAGGAAGTCACAGCAAATGCTAATCCTGATGTTCACCAACAAAATGTTAGGCCTGGAAATTATCACAGACAGCATGAATAAAATCACTGATTCCTCAGGGATTTTTCTGTGAAAAACTTGGTACAACTTTGTATCTTTCCAGGGACACACTTTCTCAGAGTTTCAAGTTAACATTCAATCTCGCAAACATCATGAGCAGCTGCTGTCTAGATGCCTCCTCAATCTGTCAAATCCAATGTCCTTGCACTGCAATAATCCTTTGCAATATCCTTTGAGGTGAACTACATACTACCTTCCTTAGACAACAGTTTCAGAACAAAAGCTAGAGCTAAATCAGAGACACCATAAGAAACTTTGCAGTACCTTTAGAACTGTAAGCTTGCAGAATGTTCTGTATTTCCCCCCATTTTTGCACACTACCTAGCAATTTTAGATGCTTTATAAGTAATTATATGCCCTGCAATTCTCAGAGGGTAAGATAACCCTCATGAGTGACGATATGTATGTAGAAGCTGATGGCCGAGACTTCTTTCCATTTGGCAACTTGGTGAAACCACCTGGGAAGGGGCTGTGGCCCGGTGGAAAAGCTTCTGCTCAGTGGAAAAATCTCTGATAGGTCCCAGGTTCAATCTCTGACATCTCCTGGCACCTCCAGTTAAATGGATCAGTTAGTAGATGATGTGGAAGCCTGAGACCCTGCAGAATTGCTGCCAGTCTGAATAGACAGTACTGACCATCATGGACAAACGGTCTCAGCTTTGTGTGTTTTTACCATCTCTTTCTAAAAACACAACCAAGTGTCTTTATTGAGTTGGTCCAGTCAGACCCAATGACCTACCTAGTGCTTTTGTTTTCTCCTCACTTTTACTCTTCATTCCTAGCACAAAAGCTCTTAAGATCACTCAAAATGATAATAACACCATTATAAACCACCACCACAATTAAAAAATGGGATACAGTCTAATTTCTAAAAATGCTAATCAGTAAGTAGTCAGATAATTTTTAAAAAAATGTACATATAGGTCTGCTGGAAAAAAAGAGGCCAGGCACAAGCTTATACCCAGAATAAAACTTGGTTGGTCTGAATGGATTTAAATTTTCAAGCGTGTTGGTCTGAAGCAGCAGGACAAAGTTTGAGCCCAGTGGCCCCTTTAAGACCAACAAAGCTTTATTCAAGGTGTGAGCTTTCACGTGCACCCACTTTTCTTTTCAGATACTTTGTTCAGGTACAAGGGCTGTGACTGTTCCCCCCCCCCCCCCCCCCGGCCAACTGTGGCTTCAGAGAGTTCATTTAAATCATGGAAGAGGAATGGTAGGGAGGGGTTAAATATTCCCTTCCCAATCAACCCCCCCCCCCCCAAGATCTCCAGAACATCTACACAGGATTCCTAACAAGTTAAAAAACAAAACAAAAACCAGTGAGAGATCCTGATCACAGATCTCTTATGTGGCTCCTGATTTGATTTAATTACGCTCTTTTGCTTTTCCTTTCTTCCAAAAACAGGAAAATCAAGAGAAATACAATTTACAGTTTAGTCCTAGTGAAAAACATTTAGTCCACTGGATTTCACAATAAGAATTAAATATGTGCTCATATTTTTCCCACTGCAATCAATTAGATTTAGAAGCACTTAGCACCGGCTGCATCGGGCCTCTAATTATTAGGGCACGATCCTCCCTGAAAACATGCATGTGTAAAACTGAGGTGGTATTTTAAAAAAGCGTTTCCCGCTTTGTGATACAATGTGTCATGAGTCCTGCTGAGGATGCGGCCTTGGCTCCAGCTGAGCCTGTGCTCCCGGCTTCAGCAGAGCCCACACCTGACCCTGATGAAACCTCAGAGCTCGCCAGCATATCCCTACCACCTGTCCCAGCAACAGTGGCAGAGGAACAACGTTTGACAGGCAGCCCCCCTGACTCGCCTCCTCCGATGGTGCATTTGCAGAACCAGCTCAGGCAAGACTTAGCGTCCCGGCAGAGGGAGGTGCGCCTGCGCAGCAGGCGGTCCCTCAGCCCTGAGTTCTAACAGAAGCTGGGACACACATGCTGAGCACTAATTAAGCCCAGCACCTGAGGGGTATTTAGCTTCCCCTCCTGACGCTGGTTCCTTGTGCCAGCAACTAGTCCGTTCGATGATGCTCTGCACCTCCCTCACCCATGCTCCTAATTTCTGATTCGTGCTTTGAACTCTCCGGCTTCCAATGACAACGCTCTAATTTTGTACTTCGGACTCTGTTCTTTTGGCTCCTGCTTGCTGCCCCTTGATTCTGACCTCGGATTGGACTTGGACTTTCGCTCTCTCTCACCCTGCCTGCACCCAGCCCGTGACACAATGTTGCAGAAGCAGCCAAGTTTCATTTCAATGTGGTTACTACTGTTAGCTAAAATCACAACAAATTATTCCAAATTGCGGGGTTGTTTGTAAAACGATGGTATACAAACGATAATTAAAGCGGGAATTGTATGTAGCTTACACAATCCCTAGGCAACAAATTACTGTAACAAGCAACAAATCCCACTAAGCAGTGCAGAAATGCTCAGGTGTCAGAAGGAAAACAACAACAACATATGTCTGTGGAACTAACCAAATGAGAGTAATATATAATTTCCTTAAATAAAGGGAAACGTGGAATTAATAGAAGCAATAGTTCGACAGTTTCCATGGCAGTTAGATGTGATATTGCAAGATCATTATTACAGAACAAACTGCAAATTATGATAAGATGAACAACAAATTGACTGATAGCTGTTAATTATGCCTGAGTGTCTAGAAATAAAGACAGGAAACAAAAGCATCGCCATCTATAAATATGCGCGTGTTGGTACAATTTTGTTAGATCTATAAAATGTGATGGAGAGAAGGAGGGATTGTGTGTGTTCCGGAAATTATGTTGTACAGCCTTCAGAAAGACATTCCAATTTCTCTGAGAAAACATTTTAATGCTGAGTTTTATCTTGCTTTATTCCAACTCTAATGTGATTACAATTTTTTCCGCCATTCTTAATAACGCTTTTGCCATGTGGGAGGATAAGAAGAAAACTTCTTTTACTTAAAGAAGAAGGAAAAAACCCAATAACCATGATCCTGTGCAAGTGGAAAATGATAATCTTTTCTTCTGTGTTTCATTCCTTGGAGAATTTGGAAATGTCCCCAAAGTTACTGGGTTAAACAAAGTTGCATGCAGTAATAGATGGATGTGATGTTGTGGGTAGATCAAGATGAGTAGCCATGTTGGTCTGTTTGTAGCAGTAGAAAAGAGCAAGAGTCTGGTAGCACCTTAAAGACTTAACAAAATATGTTGCAGGGTATGAGCTTTCGTGAATAACTGCTCACTTCTTCAGATACAGCTGGAATGGGATCTATTTGTACCTTTCCAAATTTCCATTCTGTACAGCTGAATGTGGTGCCTTCCATGGAGATAGATCAAGATGAGCAGCTGAGTTAGTCTGTCTGTAGCAGTAGAAATGAGCAAAAGTCCAGTAAACTAAGCTACTTACATGGATGGGACAATAGATCCTCTGTCTATATGCCCATTACCACTTAGATGCAATACTCACCTTTTCTTGAATACTTTACTGTTGAGAACAACAGACAAGAAGAATTGCTAGCTTTGTATGGAGAAGGTCACAGATTCAATCCTTAGTAACTCTGCTTCTGTTTGAGGTCCCGAAGAGCTTCTGCTAATCAGAGTAGACACTACTAAGACAGATGGAGGAATGAATGGTATGACTCCATAGAAGGCATTTTCATATACATGGAAGGAGACATGGATGTACCTATACAGAGTAATGAAGCAACTGTTTTACAAATGGTGCAACATAATGCTATTTATTCATAAGTAATCAATGGTAAACCTGCTCACCTGCCTTCAAACTGCCCTGAGTGAAAATCTAATTGCTTTCCTTGCTTGGGGTTGGTTGACTGAGAACTGTGTATATGCAGTTGATGATATGGCACCCTGGCCAAGGGTGATGGGCATGCTCCTTTCTCTCTGAAAGCAGAGAGAAATGTCGAGAGACATTCTCTCGGAATGTCCACCATCTCTGATAATGCCCATACCTTTTCCTATGTCACAGAGCAGAAGCTGTGCCTTATAAGAGAGCCAGTTTGGTGTAGTGCTTAAGAGCATGGACTCGAATCTGGGAGAACCAGGTTTGATTCCCCACTCCTCCACTTGCACCTGCTGGATGACCTTGGGTAAGCCATAGCTCTGTACCAGCTGTGTTCACAAGGACAGTTGTCTCAGAGCTCTCTCAGCCCCACCTTCCTCACAGGGTGTCTGTTATGAGGAGGGGAAGGGAAAGGAGTTTGTAAGCCGCTCTGATACTCCAAGTGAGTGAAGGGTGGGATATAAATCCAATCTCTTCTTCTTCTTCTTCTTCTTCTTAAGTCATGCCAAGAGCAAAAATAAAGGGACCTTGCCTCCTTCCAAAAGACAACATTTTTTATTTGACTCTGTATGCCCCCATCTTTATTTAGCACTCCATTCCCTATCAAGCATTCACTGTACCGAGCAAATGCAAGATTACCCGATCAACAGATTGATTTTATTAACAAGGTTGAAATACACATCGCTAAATGGGTATACACAGACATCTCCATTCAGCACTTTAGTTAAATGTATAGCAATGAACAAGCAGGCTCATTAAGATGCAAGAGCAACGAACAATTACAACATTGTCAGCATAATCAGTTGGACATCAGTCATCTCAGATCAGTAATGTAGCAGGGCTATGTTCACGGCAGCAAGAATACAACAGCTTGGGAATGATTTTTTTTTAAGTAGGTTTAATAACATTCTTCCTTTAATGTTAAAACTCATCAAGCCAAAGTCTATGCTAGCATGAAGCTCCAGACAATTGACGGAGGATTCAGAACACAATACATTTCATCCTTGTGGTTTTGCTGTTCTCGCTTAATCACACTGGCAAGTCCCCATACTGGGAAAGATGAATCAGAACTGCCTTTCTTTTTAGCTACAGAGAAGACCAAGACAGGATAAAACAGTTCAATCTAAGTTTAAAATTTCTAGTGTATTCTCAACACTCAATCCAGAATTTGGCTCCGTCAAATGAAATATTATCTTCAAAAATCAGCAAAATAATTCTTCTTCCTTCCCTTCCTGAAGCCAGTTTCAGGCTTCAGAAACCCTGATGCACTCTTGCTGAAAACTGATGGACACAGAGATAGTCTTGCAGCATTTATTTATTTTTAAAAGGACCGACTGCCTAAAATTGAAAAGTGGTGTTGGAAAGTGCCTGTCACGTCACACCTGACTTATGGTGAACCCATAGGTTTTCCAAGGCAAGTGATGTGCAGTAGTGGCTTGCCATTGCCTGCCTCTGCAACAACTAGAGCCGACCCTGGTTAATTCCTGGTATTTGGCAAAACCAAGCTAGTCTAGGCCATCCAGGTCAGGGCAAAATGGAAAAGGGAGGGTCAAAACTAGAAGCTGAGTCATTGCAATTTGGATGGTGTGCCTGCCTGTCATTTCAATTCTGAAGCTGGGAGGAAGCAGGGCTTCTGCTTCAACTGAGGCATGTGCAGTAAGTCTTAATTGTGTATCATACATAGATCCCTCTAAGCTGTGGAGTCTTGTGAGCAAAAATTCTACTTTGTGAGCTACTGGCATTAAAGTTGTGAGTGCGCAATTTGGCTCCTGCATAAATTAGTTTGCTCTGGAGCCATCCTTCCTGAGCTAAGACAAAAATGTGTGAGCTGGAGGCTACAAAACTGAGCTATCTCACACTAACTCAGCTTAGAGGGAACACTGGGACTCCTCACCCTTTCTCTTTTCCAGGGATTCTTTCATTTTCTTTATTTAAATCATTTTCACCCCCTGTTCCTCCCAAATAGCCTCCAGTGCAGCTTTCAAATTTAGAGGGGGGAGGGAATTTTAAAATAGTCATAACCAAAAGCAGAAACAGAAGCTGAGCAGTCATTAAATAGGAAGCAGATTAAAGCGGAACAAAATCAAACGTCTATAATAGTTGTGAATAGGCTTTATTTAATTGTTCTGAATATTTTATATATGCTTGTATTTTAAACACTGTTTTAATGTTTGAAATGCTTTGATGTTTGCCACCTTAGGGACTGAACTGAGTGGAACGTAACACAGAAATGTTTTGAATGAATGAATGAATGAATGAATGAATGAATGAAAGCAGGGGGTGTACTGGACAGACTTTAGCTTGGCATGCTAAAGATCGTAAACATTACTCCAAGCAACCTTCTCCTGGAGGAGAACTATTAAACCATGGGCATCCTCAAAGAACAGTTTTAACAGTACCAAGGTATCTGAAGGATCGCTCTCTCCCAACCTTGACTTTATCTCACGGCCTCTGACTTTAGGGGTGTGGCAGTTCACACACAGGGTCTGCTTTAGTGGTGGCCACCTGGTTAAAAACTCCTTCCCCAGAGATGCTCATCCAGCATCTTCTCTTTAAGCACCAGATGAAGACCACCATATTAGTCTAAGGTTTTAGCAGCTATATCCACCTCTGTGCATGTTTTTGGCTCATGGTTCACAGGATCCAGCCTCATGTCTTATTGATATTCGTAGTGGGTGAAAGTCTAGAAATATTTATGTATTGCTAAAGCAGATGGATGCACAGCAGGCAGATAAATACTTAGCATCTCCTCTTGACAAAGAAAGGTGAGAAATGAGATTGTCAGGAAGCAACATGAAAACATCACAAGATATCTGTCATAATGCTTCAAAGAGAAAGGCATTGTCTTTGACAAACAGCATGAGTTTCTGTATAACAATTCAGCACTTCACATTTCCAGTCTTCTTTTTAATGCCACTCTATTTTCCGCTGAAGTCTTCTTCTATAAAATGTAACATCATTCTCTGATGACTAACTAATCAGTCTCGTACCAAATCACCCCCTGAAATAGAAACTGGTCGAGTTTTTCTATTGAATTTTATGCACATATGCTCAGGACATGTGACACCTGCTAGTTCTTCTCCATTACTGGTTCATTTTTTATTAAAGTGCTTTCCGATTCGTAATTTCCAATATTCAGCTTCTCGTGTGCAGGACTTATGAATAGTTCCTGGTGTGTTTGATGATGAAATCAAGTGACTCAGGGTCTGAATGGGCCCCCAAGCCAGGATCAAAAAGAAGGACTTAATGGTGGGGTCTTAATGGTGGTGATCACTGCCCTGATTCTTGCCATTTCAGGGCTAGTGTTGCCTGCATCGAAGTCTTGATATATTTATATCCATGGAAACTATATTTGCTGGGCTGCACACCAGTGGTATGTAAGAATCAACTGCAAGGATTATTATCTCTCCATTGCCCCTTATTCTAGCTCAATAATACCAAAGTTAAGAACATAAGAGAAGCCAGTGTTGGATCAGGCCAATGGCCCATCCATTCCAATGCTCTGACACATAGTAGCCAAAAATACCAGGTGCCATCAGGAGGTCTACCAGTGGGACCAGGACACTAGAAGCCTCCCATTGTTTTCCCCTCCCCAACAAGGACCAAGAATACAGAGCATCACTTGCCCCAGACCAAGAGTTCCTATTTAAACCTTGTGGCTAATAGCCACTGATGGACCTCTGCTCCATATGTTTATCCAATTCCCTCTTGAAGCCATCCATGCTTGTAGCTGCCACCACCTCCTATAGCAGTGAATTCCATGTACTAATCACTCTTTGGGTGAAGAAGTACTTCCTTTTATCCGTTCTAGCCCGACTGCTGATCAATTTCATTGAGTGCCCACGAGTTCTTGTATAGTGAGAAAGGGAGAAAAGTCTTTCTCTACCTGCTCTATCCCATGCATAATCTTGGAACCCTCTATCATGTCACGCCTCAGTTGTCATTTCTCCAAGCTAAAGAGCCCCAAGTACTTTAACCTTTCTTCATAGGGAAAGTGTTCCAACCTTTTTATCATTCTAGTTGCCCTTTTCTGCACTTTTTCCAGTGCTATAATATCCTTTCTGAGGTTGAGACCTGAGAAGAACCTGATTATTACTGCTGTTCAGGTGTAAGCCTTTCTTGGGAATCTGTAGGCTGTATCACTCACACAAGTGCCAACAGCAGTGTGTATTAATGGCTAGAGACATACTAGCAGGGTGCAGGCCTTTTACGAGATCTATTTCAGATCATAGATTCCAGCAAGTCCAGGTCTGATCTAAAATGGATCTTTTGCATTGTCTTCTGTGGCTTATTGTCTTATTCAGCTCAGCTACTTTGATAGCATTTCTCATGTTGTTGCCTTGACCAAAACACCTGAGTTTCTGCTTTAGTTACTTAGCTAGTGGAGCATATTAATGAAACGTTCAGTCTGAGCTCTTTCACACATGAGCTCTGAATCTTAAACACCACAATGCATGCATTTTGTCAGGCTTCTGTATTCTCTCCTCTTGTTTAGATTCCATGTATCAGTCATTCCCAAACTGGCAAGAGGATACTATGGCTAGAGTGCCTTGCAAGAACGATGAGGTGTGAAATGAAAATTAGAGAGGGGAAACCCCCATTCTCTATCAGTTCTCCTTACCAACATATGAAAACGTTGAAGAAACCCCCACTGGATAAGCAAATGGTGGACAGGAGGATATGATAATTGGGCTACCTTTCCTTTGAGTTGTTTTGAGAGCTGATTGGAAATATAGGCACATTCTTTTGAGAGCAAGAGAGCAGAGCCTCTCTAGTGTTAATTTGAGAGGGAAGGGGTGGGCTGCTAGTAAAAACACTTGATCAAATCCAACAGAAAGCACTAAAAAGCATTGTTCAGAATTCAGGCCTGCACCATTTCTGTCACAGGCATCTATTTTTCTGTCTTCCCAATGGGAAAGGTTTTTTTTTTTTTTAAAAAAAAGATAATCTAGCATATTCTGAACACAGTCAACTATCAGTACAATGGGGTTTGTGTATTCTGGAAGGCAAGGGAGTAGGATGAAGGTTTGTCAACATATAACAGCTAACTCAGAAATGATTCCATAATGCTCCAATGCAAATTTGTCCCCACAGACTTCAGGAGGTAGATGAAGAAGATTCCGTGGGTTTTCATGACAGCACATGAGAATCCCAGAGCACTCCATAAAGGCACTTGCATTCAGCTTTATTTATTTATTTAAAGTATTTCTTTGTTTCCTTTGAGTTCAGAAAACAGCCACAACATTTAGCAAAGGAAAGCTGATAGCATAACTATACAAGCCAACCATGTACAATAAAAAAAAATCAGTAGACTTAGCAGCAATTAAAACCACATCTGCAATTCAAACATTGAATGCCAGTATAAAAATAGACTATTTCCCCCTCTCTATGTCTACCAGCAGCTCAACCAGTTTGCAGATGAAGCACAGCAGAACTTTCGGCAGATACCTGTGCCTTGTGACATTTTGCTCGCTAGGCTTCCGTGACACCACCATCAGTTTTTTGGAGGCCTCAGGGTGCAGTTGGGGGAAGATGAAGGTGAAAGCAGGGGAAGGAGGAGGGGCCATGGCTCAGGGACAGAGCATCTGTCTGGCATGCAGAAGGCCCCAGGTTCAATCCCTGGCATATCCAGTTAAAAGGTAGTAGATGATGTGAAAGACCTCTGACAGAGGCCCTGGAGATCCACTGCCAGCCTGAGTGGACAACAGTGACCTTGAAGGACTGATAGCCTGATTCAGTATAAGGCAGCTTCATGTGTTCAGTTTTGCTCATTTGGAAAGAAGGATCTTTTTCTTGTAATGTTATATGTTCTGCAAACTAACATGGGTATCCTTAATCATTTAAATATCTATCCTATATTTCAGAGAAAATTCTTACAGAAGCCAGAATGATAAATAGCACAACATAAAAGACAAAAAGAGAAAATGCACAATTAAAAGTTCATTTTTGATAGGTATAAACAGGGGACCTACAAGGAGTTGTGGTTATGCAACTCATATTCTTCTTCATTATTGCCTGTTTACCTTTCCTGAAAGCCCCCACAGTATCTCCCTTTTCTTGCTTCATTTTTTTAACTACTCCTGAAGGATTTTTATTTCTCTGAGATAAGACAGCAAAACATCACCTGCCCTTTTGAAGTAGCCCCAATACTATCTCCGCACAAGCAATTAACGGCAGTCACTCAATCACTGGAAGTCAAATATACAGTTGATATTCCCCTACCACGAAGGTTTGTGAGGCATTTCTCTTTCTTCCCCATTTTTTAAAAATTAAGTATATTGATATCACAGTTATTTGTGTTTGGCTTGATTTCAAATAAAGCAATACAAGGACAGGGGTTTTATACAGCAAATTTCCTTCCATTAATGAGCTGTCTCTGAAGCACTATGGTTATTTCAAACAGTGCCACTTTCCCCCCTGCATTTTTCGCCGCACAATCTTCCTTGGATTTTTTTTTGAATGTTCTAATTTGAGTGCTATAGCACCAAACCAATGTAGCATTTCAGTGCTATAGCAGCACCATTCAGATGGAGTCAAGGCCATCTCAGTGTTACATGTATAACACTGAAGTTCTATAGTGCTCAACTTAAAATGTTAAAAAAAATCTGAGGAAGATTGCACAGCGAAAAAGGGCGGGGGAAGCGGCATTGTAGGAAACATTATGGACATTTTAAACAGCACACCACAGTGATTCAGAAGTGGAACAAAGGGGTAGAAAACAGAAAAAAACAATTTCCCTCAAAAGCGGCTCAACCACGCTTTGCTAATCAGATGCAAGTGGGTTTGTATGAACAGGTAAATAAATTCTGCTTGCAGCCAGTTACTAAAATGGGTCTGTCTGAAATGACAGGAAAAAAATCCATTAGCAACTGCTAGTTATTAAAACAGAATGCAAAGGCAGTTTGAAAAAGGCTTCAGTGTCTGGCAACCAAAGTTCTGCACTGGATGAAGCTGTAATAATTACTCAGTATCAAGCTGAGTTGTGCAGCCATTGTCCATAATCGGGAATTTGTGTGCTTTTGTTGCTTTTCTATGGTCCATCTTTCCATGCGTAAAAGCTGTGCGTCAAGTTCTCTTTTTTAGCTTCATTTTGCATTTTTAAAATTATTTCAATACAAACATACACTCAGTACATACACTCATATATATTACATGCACAAAACAAATTCCCCAGTAATTTTACAAGAGATTGTAATAAGCAAATCTTATCAAATATTTTTTTCATTAAAATGAATAATGTCCAATATTTAGAAATAAATCAGGTTCCATAAAGTTACTCCTACTAGCCCTTTGATAGTATGTTAATTTAGATAATAGCACAATAAACCAAACCTTGTTAAACCACTTACTGATAGTTGGTGATTCTGGCTTTTTCCAGTTTATTGCAATAACCATCCTTGCTGCTGAAAATAATCCTAGTACTAATTCCAAATCTGAATTGTCTACATAACCTCTCAAAAAACCCAGAATAATTAATTTTGGTTCAAAAGGTATTTCCCTATCCAGCATTTAATTAACATAATTTACCACAGTCTTCCAAAATGTTTGAATTTTATGGCAAGACCAGAAAATATGGAACACTTCTGCAGAGGAACTATTACATCTCCAGCACTTATCCTTTACTGTACTATATATAAAGGTTAATTTATGGGGAATTAGGTACCACTGGAAAAGTAGTTTATACATGTTTTCTTTAAGACTAGTTGACAGTAGTCAAGTAACAGCTCTTTCCCAAAGCCAGCCCCATTCCTCTTCTGTGATCATAATTTGCAAATTCTTTCCCCATTTTCTAGTATAGCTCAATAAACTACTGCCAATATCAGTTAGCCAAGAACCGCAATGCAACAGCATCTTTCATATTACCAGAGAACAATAATTCAAAAGATGTTTTAGATCTTAAACCTGTATCAAAATTATTATTTCTTCAGATTTGGAGATTACTTAAATTAGATTGATCTTCTATCTGTTCATTAAACAGCCGCGGCCAGGCTGTTGATGGGCCTCTCAGCATGAGACCACATCCAGCCTGCGCTGAGGACACTGCACTGGCTGCCTATACTGTACTGGATTCGGTTAAAGGTGCGGGTTTTAACCTTTAAAGCCTATATGATCAGGGGCCTGCCTACCCAAGGGACCGCCTTTCCCTGTATATACCGCAGAGAGCACTGCGGTCAGGTACTCAACATCGCCTGACCATCCCTGGCCCTAGAGAGGCCAGGATGGTGACCACCAGGACCAGGGCCCTCTCAGTGGCAGCTCCTCACTGGTGGAACAAGCTCCTGGATGACATCAGAACCCTGCGGGACCTTTTGCAGTTCTGCAGGGCTTGCAAAGCGGAGCTCTTCTGCCAGGCCTTTAATTAGGAGCCGCCACTGGGGGGGGGAAAGGGGGCCTCTGTAAAGTACTGAGTGAATTTCTTGGCCCAGGAAATTGACTGGTGATGCCTCCCAGCCTGGGTCTAGCTAGGCTGTTGTGCTCTGTGTTGGAAGTATTGTTGGCCGCTATTTTTGTGGTTTTCTGTAAATTTTTATGCTGTGAATTTGTATGCTATTTATGTATGTATTGTTTTAAACTGCTGTGAGCCGCCTAGAGCCGGCCTTGCTGGTTAGGCGGTATATAAATCTAAATAAGTAAATAAATAAATAAATAAATTTAAAGAATACTGATGTCAACAGTGATGAACCCAGACTGAAGGTACCCTTCAACTTATACCAAACTGACAATATGGCCTAGATAATAGGATTATCCCAAGTCAATTTTCTATTATCGTACCAAATCTCCCGTCTTCTCGGGGATCATGGCCCGGTCCCGGCGGCAAGAAGGGGATCCGAACTGGATTCGGATGCCCAGGAGACCCTGGAGGGGACTCCTGCCATGAGGGCACCATGGATAGCCTCTCCTTGGGTGGCGACCCAGGGATCAAGGCTTCCCTCTGCCTCCATGGTTCTGCCGCCACGGAGCCTTCAGGCACAATGAAGCGCTAGCTGGACAGCTGCAGGAACCAGAAAGTGACAAGAAAAAGAATGCATACCTGAAACGCCTGGCAAAACTCTAAGTGGCTTTCTTGCAGTAAGATTCTCGGATTTGATCTTAAAACGAGGGGGATTTAAAGATTAAATCCCCCCTCCCTCACTGGCTGGAAGTAACAGCACATACGAGAATCTCCTTGTATGCGGAATGATTGGAGACTAAAAGGGACTAATTTAACTGCCTGTAAAGAAGAAAAAAGTGGCTTTTAGCTCACTTTTGTAAACTTTTCTAATTGTAAACAAAAAAAAAGCAATGACTGGATGGGAAGAAAAGATGGCGGGAAAACTAAAATCTTCTCCCAAAAATCCTACAACACTTCCTGCTACAAAGTCTGAGGCAAGTACAGACCTATCTGCTGCATTGGCAACTGCTTTGCACCCCCTGATGGACCAGCTGACTTGTTAATTCTAAATTGGATGCTTTGCAAAAACAAATCTCAGATGTAAGCTTGAAGTCAGACCAGACAGCAAAAGCAGTGGCAGAGGTTGAATTGAAAGCAGAAAAAAAATGTGTTAAGACTGGATGGGATGGAGAAATAGAGGATTTCCAACAAGGACAATTTATTGAGGCTTCAGATGGAAAGATCTACTTTTTTCTTGAGGTACCAGGGTATTGTTGAACAGAAAGATGAGAACCTAAAAAAGACTTTGAGTGATGCTTTGACTCCAATGACAGGTTTGCAAGCAGAACATTTGCAAAGCGACATGGATATGGTCTACAGGACCTACCCTGAATTTGTAAAGAAGAAAAACCTGCCTGGAGAAGTGATAGTGAGGTTCTCAAAGAGATCAACTAGAGATGTGTGCTCAAGGCCACAAATAGAAGTACCCTGAAGATCCAAGAGGCTGATATTAAAGTTTTAAAGGACATTCCATTTGAAATAAGGAAGAAGAGGAAACCCTACAATAATTTAACCGCTTTTTTACAATCAGAGAACGTCCTCTATCGGTGGTTGACTCCTGAGGGCCAGCTCTTTACTTTCAAAGATAAGAAATAAAGGATTGACACAACGGGGAAAGCCAAAATTTTTTTGGATTTCTGTAAAGAAGAAAAAGACAAGGCTACCACAGGGGACTCTTTAGAACTACAAGAAAGCATTTATGGACTGGAAAGCTCAGACTCAGATGGAAGTAAAAGCACAGAAGAGGGAGAGTTGGAGGAAGATATGGGTGCAACGGCAGCAAAACCCCAGAGAGAAAAGAAAAAGAAGAAGACATAAAGAATAATGAATTCTCTTTTGTTAAAAGCCATAAGTGTTTTTTATTGTGTCCCGTTTTGAATTCCAATCAATCTTTGTTTATAGGCATTAGTTAAGCAACATATAGCAAAGCAACTTTTAGCCTGCATAATTTACTATTTTCTTGTACCTAGAATTATTATCTTTACAACAGTACAATATTCTGGTTCCTGTATACTTTAGGGTAGAGTAGGTTTTTATGTTTTTAGTTACTGTAGTGATTTTAGTTGTGTTGTAGTTGTAGAAAATAAAATAAAAAATTCAGAAAAGAAAAGAAAATTTCCAAATACTGATTTTCTTTATCACATCTGTACCATTCTGTCATTTCGGCTAGCCTAACCTCCTTATAATATGTACTAATATGAGGTACTACCTTTTATCTGCCCTCATGTTCAACTATATTATTTCATTTATACACCACCTTTCTCCACAATGGGGATCAAAAGTAGCTTACATTGTTCTGCTCTCCTCCATTTTACCCTCACAGCAACCCTGTGACATAAGTTAGACTAACAGTATGTTACTGTAAACTTCCACAGCAGAGAGGTAATTCAAACCTGGGTTTCCCAGATTAAAACTGTAAACATTACATCACACCACCTTTCAGGATTGACTGTTACTGAACAGTAGCAAGCAGCTGGGCCTGAGTAAGTCATGCAAGTTTTTGTGGTAGCAAGTTTGCAGTGGCTGCTGCCAGGCCTGGCTTGAAGAAGTCCTCTCTCCCTGAAGGGCCAAAACTGCCCTGCCATTTACTGAGAGAAACCAAGGCTTGAAGGCAGAGAATACTGTTGTGGTTGCCTAGCACTGGCCACTGAGGACATTTGTTTCTTAAGGCTATAGGTGCTGCTTCTATTATTTGTGGGCTTTAATGCCCCATTTTTAAAAATTAAAACTAGATTTCAGATTCCCCCACCCCCCAACCTGGGGTGTTTTTCAGGTTTGTAAAAAAAACCTGTCTCATCTGTTCATGGCTCCACTCCCTTGATTTAGGTATCCACAGCTTTGGCCACATTGAGAATTAGATATATTGATAGCTATAAGGGGAAGGAGGAGGCATCCATCTGAACTTCAGAAGTTGAGGCGTAATTACACATGCAGAAATACCTTTTGCTTTAAAACAGCTGCAGAATGATGGTTGGATACCTCATGCAATTTCCTTATAATTTACTTATATACACAGAAGACAGCATAGTTGGTGTTCTAAAGGTCAGATGGAGAAGACAGAAGGAAGAACAAAGGAACTCCCTTAAAGAAGGGGAGGAACTATTAGCATTTATTTTTCAAAAATATAATCCCCCCTCCAAAAAAAAGCCCCTTGTCTGAAGACAGAACTGCATAGACCTGGCTGGAGATGGCAGATGGTGGGGGTGGAGATCAGGAGCAGGGCTGGTAAAAGAAGTTGGTAACCTCAAATCTTTGCACATGCACAGAAGAAACATTCCTTACTACATGCAAAATGTAGACCAAATAACTTCCTCAAAGTTGTATTGTGGGTGAGCAAGAGAAATGGGACTGCAAGAGACGAATAATTATTGTTCCCCTTTATTAATACGTTTGCTTGTTTTACTTGGTTAGAAAATGACCCTCTGTCCAAATATCATTACTAGCAAAACTGTGACTACAAGGAAGGGGGGGGGGGGAGATGTAATTACTTCTGCCTTGCCTCTTACTCAGCGGTTTGCCGATGAGCCTAGTAGAGAAGCCTTGAGATATTGCAGTGTTATGCAGAGTAAACATCTTTTTAATTTCTTCCAAACAATTCTGCATGCTCGAGTGCCCTAAGCCATGATGACACAGGCTACTTTTGCCAGCTTCCCTGCAAGCACTAAGAGCTTCCCTGGAGTGACCTGAATGGAAGCCACATGCATGAAAACTGAGCAGGGCTCCTGTGAGCTTTCAATGAAAGTAGCAATTGCATTACAGGCCATAATTTGTAGACCCACTGGGCAATCAACATTCTGTGGAAGTCAGTGGCAAAATTCCTACTTTCTTTAGTAGGGCTGAGGTTGTCCTTCTAAAGCATACATCACCTGCAATGTCTCCCACACAAACCACGCAAAGTACACAAAGCAGCATTACACTGTATCGGATGTTCTTCCACCTATCCTACTTTGCCAGGTTTAATGTAGTGGTTGCCAGTTTATTTATTTTTCGTTTTAATTTTTTAATTTTTAATTATTATTTTCTTTAAAAATCACATCAAATATATTGAAGTTATAAATGAAGAACCGGACAGTCTGTAAACAAAAGTATGACACATATGGGGAAGTTCTACATAAAAATAGGTAGTGTGGAACAATCACCATAATCTCACTATGATAGAAGGTGCCCAGGAATGGGGTAAAACCAGATCAAGGCTGCAGTGCGGAAGACGCCCTCTTCTTTTCCACCTCTGCTATATCCTTTTTAACCTACAAAAGCCAGAACTGCACACAATGTTCCAGAATGATCACACATAGAGCTAGACAAGCACATTATACTACTGCCCTTTTTATTTTCCTTCCCTTTCCTAATAACCCCTAGCATGGAGTTGGCCTTTTTCACTGCTGTTGCACACAGAGCAAACTTTCCCATCCATTGGGATTGGGGTGGATTTGGAAGCTACTACAACTGGGCAGAGTTCTTCTGCTTTGTCTCCTGCCCCATTCCACAAAGAGGGCAATTGATTTTGTACCTAACTACGCTGCTGATGGCAAACACCATGGGGCACCCAAGGTCAACCATGTAGGACGCATTTGGGAGCTTGTTCCCCTGCTCATCTTGCAGCTTTGTTTTAGCAAACTGTCACTACATTGTGAAGAGCACAGAAAACAGCTGCCAGTTTTAGTACCAGTGGGAAGACCTTTCTACCCAGAACAGCTGCCTATCTGTCTGAGCAGGATGTTAAAGTGCCTACGCTGCAGCCAGCGAAAGAGGAAATTCCAGAACTGAAGCAAACCTTCCGCTGGTGGCCACCTTTGCTGATGAGGGTTGACACAGCCTTTCTTGCGCAGAATAGCTGCCAAGGGATAACAGGCGGTGCTGAATTTTACATGAGCCTGTCAATAGAGCATACCGAGATGCAGTCTCATAACATGCGTCTGAAGCAAAAATAGGAACTTGTTGCCTCCTAATTTATGGCAAGAAGATCCTCGCTTATTTTAAACAAGCCCTAATTTTGTCTTGGTCTTTTGCTTCATTCATTCATTCATTTATTTATTCTTTAGTTTTATACCCCGCCCTCCCCGCAAGCGGGCTCAGGACGGCTAACATGGCACAAAGTGCAACATACAGTACAATAACATTTAAAATCCACTATAAAATCCTAAAACAATCTATTTACAGTAAAATTCCAGTTAACCAATACTTCCAGTTATGATATAAAAACAGATGGCTTAGGGTCAAGTACAGCCTTCCATGGCCATCAGGCCTGGGCAACCACCAGGGTAACCCCACATCACCAGATAGCAATCACAGGACTAGCTCCTTTCCGCTTTGGATTAAAAAAAGATAGAGTTGGGGATATACACAGAGGGATAGGCAGCTTGCAAGTACTTTGTGCATGTCTGAAGAATGAAAACAAAATTATATTATATAACAAGATCATTCACTTCATGCAACTAATGAAGCGGTGCCTTGTATAGAAATGCTCAGGCAAAGAATTGTTATACCAGCTTTTCAAGTTCCGTGGGTCTTTTTGTTATCTATATTTTGCCCCAAAATTCTTGAATAGTGGGATATTCAGTCATGCCCCAAAGATATTGCTTATATCTGACTTGTCCCTTCACTGGATCTTCTGTGTTGGGTCACAGTGATCTAAACTGGATCTAAAAGTGTTCTTGTGCAAAACAACACCCCTCCACTTGTGCAAGGGAGAGAAGCCACAGTCTTTGTACACTGCACTCCTTTTCCAGCTGCATCCCATGGTTTTTCTGACAGACCCCCAACTGGGAGTATCTTTTCATCTAGCTTGAGGGGCTGTAGAAGACAGGAAGAGGCAGCAAAGATACGTTCTTATAAGAGTTGCTCCTGCGATTCTGAACATTAAATGTGTCCAGTGCCTCTGGTTATTTCATTGCTGCCTGATTTCAATGATTACTAGCTACCCACTATTCAAAAAGACGTAGTTTATACCTATTCAGAAGAAGAAAGGTTGGTTTTTATACCCTGCTTGGAGGTTAAGATGCTGAACTGCAGACGAGAAGGTCGGTAGCTCGGCAGTTTGAGACCTGAGTGCCATGTGACAGAGTGAGCTCCTGTCTCTGGCCCCTGCTCCTGCCAACCTAGCAGTTTGAAAGCAAGAAATCACAGGTAGATAAACAGGTACCGCTTCAGTAAGAAGGTAACAGTGTCCCATGCGCCTTGGCGTTTAGTCATGCCAGCCACATGACCACAGAAAACATCTTCAGACAGTGCTGGCTCTTTGGCTTGGAAACGGAGATGAGCACTGCCCCCTAGAGTTGGATTCGACTGGCTTTCAAGCAAGGGAAACCTTTACCTTTCTCTACCCTAAGGAGTCTCAAAGCGGCTTCCTCTCCTCACAACAGGTGAGGTAGGTGGAGCTAAGAGAATTCTGTGACTGGCCCAAGGTCATCCAGCAGGCTGCATGTGGAGGAGTGGGGAATCAAACCCAGTTCTCCAGATTAGAGTCTGCCACTCTTAACCACTATACCACCTGGCTCTCAAGCCATGCAACTACATAGAAATTGGGTTGGATCCAGTGCAAGGACCTTCCAAGGTCTGCACAGGGATCCCTGGTCTTCTAAACGTGGAGATCCCAGTCAGCCATTGGTGGATCTTTCCTTCATGAATTTGTCCAACCCTCTTTAAAGCCACGTAAGCAAGCAACCAACATTATATCCTGTTGCAACAAGCTGGGCACTTGTATGACAGCAGAACACTTTCCATGTTCTCAGTGGTGAGAAAATGGGAAGGCCAGAGTCAGGAGCAGCGCTGTTACAGAGTCCAATTTAAGACAGATTACATATGCAAGGATAATGGGGGGGAAAGCTTACTTCATCTGGCTCTCTTTTTTTCATGGTGAATGGTAGCCCGAGTCTTGCAAGCCAGAACGACGCAGGTCCCTGAAGGTAACGTTCTGCATAGGGTTCTCAGATCTTTTAATCTGACCCCTGGAGCAGGGAAATAATCAGGCTTGGGCTTTGAGCCCAGTTCCCAAAACCTCCGGTTGTTGAAGGCGAATGGAGTTGTCTATTTGTTCTTATATATGTGTGCATGCAGTTGTGATGGGAATTATAATGCTGGTTAACTAGTATTTCAAAACATGGAATGTTAAAATCTGTATTTCTTTGCTCAAGGTGATATTCTCAGGACTGATTCTCATTCTATATTCAGTTTCCTATTCCCAAATAAAAAAAGTACAAAGGGCGAACTCGTATAGAATTTGGTATGCAAGCCACACACAAAAGAACATAACAGTGGCTGCTGGAAAAGGACCACAACATAATAGACAAGGGTGCAGAATTTTCAACAACTTCAAAAGGCCTACTTTCAAGCATATTAAAGACTGAACCACAAACAAAGTAGTATATTTGTTATGGTTTCTTTTACTATCTCAGAAAATATAGCTGTCTTACAGTGATTTCAACTACCGGGTCCCCCGTGGACACTATTTTCCACCCTGACTGGCTGCAGCTCTCCAAGTTCTTTCTCATCTCTGTTACCTAGATGCTTTTGAACAGGAGATGCTAGGGATTTAAATCTGTGCACAGAATATGTCCTCTACCACTGACATGTGTCCCTTCCCCCAGAATATATGAAGCTATCACACCACTGGGCCATCTAGCTCAGAACAGTCTACTCCAACTGGGAACAGCTGTCCAGGGACTCATGCAGAGATTGGTCTTTCCAAGCAACTGCTTCCTGAGAACATTCCAAGTTTAATCCTCAGTATTTTCAGCTGGAACCTGGGATGTTTTGCATGTACTCTACCACTGAGCATTGCCCTTCTCTATAGCAGCGTTATTATCTACAGCAACAGAAGTATCCCCCTATCTAAGCAAAGATATTTGTACCGCTGACATGTATACTTAGTATACCAGCTTGTCCAGCAAGGCAGGATGTAAATGTAAATGTAAATAAATAAATAAACACATACGTACATACATACACAGACCCATTAAATGTTCACAGAATAAAATGTGGGGAGACTCTTATAACACACCTATTCAACAGTAAATTAATGCTTCCTGATCCAGTTAGGGTTGCCAAGTCTGGGTTGGAAAATACCTGGAGACTTTGGGGGTGGAGCCAGGAGAGGGCAGAGTTTGGGGAGGGGAGGGGCCTCAGCATGGTATAGTGCCATAGAGTCCACCCTTCAAAGCAGCCGTTTTCTCCAGGGGAGCTGATCTCTGTCAGCTGGGGATCAGTTGTAAAAGTGGGAGATCCCCAGACCCCACCTGGAGGCTGGCAAGCCTAGATCCAGTGTTGAAGACGAAGAAGAAGAAGAAGAAGAAGAGATTGGATTTATACCCCGCCCTTCACTCACTTGGAGTCTCAGAGTGGCTTACAAACTCCTTTCCCTTCCCCTCCCCTCCCCACAACAGACACCCTGTGAGGTAGGTGGGGCTGAGAGAGCTCTTTCCCAAGCTGTCCTTGAGAGAACAGCTGGTACAGAGCTATGGCTTTCCCAAGGTCATCCAGCCAGGTGCAAGTGGAGGAGTGGGGAATCAAACACAGTTCTCCCAGATTAGAGTCCGCGCATGTAACCACTACACCAAACTGGCTCTCTTATACGTGGTGGAACTCTGCTTTATACCTTAGACCTGATTTTTTAAAAATCACTCTGACGGGGAAAGAACAGCTGAGCTCCATACTTCAAGCACCTTATTCAACCTTGTTTCTCAGTCAAAACACATGCACTGTTTCCATGCCAGCAACCCATTGTGCTAGTGTCCTAATACTGTACGTGTAACATTTGAGAACTCAGTTCTTTCCTGTCAGTGTCATATTTAAACCAGGCTTTAGGGACTATGTGCAGAAACACACATGCACTACAGTTAAGTTGCATCCACACATCTATTAAAGATTTAACTTCTAGAAGCTTGAAATAGGGACAATATAATGATATTCTATTGGCATTTACAAAAATTGAAAGCCTCCTGTGGTAGGGTTGCCAAATTCTAGATGAAGCTGGAGATTCCCTTGAATTACAACTGATCTCCAGACTGCAGGGATCAATTCTCCTGGAGAAAATGGCTGGTTTAGAGGATGGACTTTGAATCATTATACCCTGCTGAGGTCTCTCCCCAAACCCCACCTTCCCAAGGCTCCAATCTCCAGGAATTTCTCAACCCAGAATTGCAAACCCTATTGGGGAGGGGGGGATGGAACCATCTCAGAGAAAATGAGACAAAAATCAGATCCATGACTATAGACTCTACAGCCAAACTACCACTTGGGAGCCGCATGAGGCTCTTTCACACAATCTAATTTAATGTTAATAAAAAGCAAATTTGTGTATTTTTCAATAAAAATGTGTGTGTGATATTTGTTTATGTCTTGGGGCTTTCAAACATCTGACATTTATTCTGTGTGGCTGTTACATTAAGCAAGTTTGGCCACCCCTGCTAAATTTCAAGATAAATCTTGAGAGATGCAGCCTATGTAAACTGAGTAGATGATAGAGCAGGGATTATCAGGGGCTGATACAAAGGAACCAGAGGAGTTTCCAGAATTTTTAATATAGATATGAGGAAGATATTTTATGGCAGGATCAGTTCAGCAAGAAACAGGCTAGGAAAGCTGCCCTGCTTCTTTTTCACAATTATGAAGCCTTATATAGATAGATCAGCTATATATAATAGTCTTATAAACTAATAGTGAATGATGTGAAGAAAATGAAGAGTGATAATTTTTTCCCTACCTAATAGCTACGGTTTATCTATGATGAACTTGACTGGCAGTAGGTTCAGGACAGCCAAAAGGACGTACTACATCATGTGCTACATAATTAATTTATTGAATAACCTACTATAATAGGTGAGATTGACTGGTTCAGAAAAAAAATAAAAGGGGATTAGATGGATTCATGAAGATAAACCTGGGGAAACAGGGACCAGAAAGCAAACTGAGTGCTAGAGGGAGAAAAATCAATACCACCCCATTTTTTTCAATTTAGTGGCACAAGACTAAAAAAGCTCTCCAAAGCTTCTGCCAGAGTACTTCTCCCCCATGCAAATTGCAGCCCTGTGCGAAGCATGGTGGAGTTGCAGCTGACTTTCCACAGGTGCGAATGCACGTGTTGCCAACTATCACAGCTTGAAATGCTAGCATCAGTGGGTTCTACCATGCATTCTGTACACTCACATGTTCCCCCATATTATGAGGCTGTGTGACTCTCCGATTTTTCACAGTGGCCAATAACAAAGCAGAGAATCCTGTAGCGCTTTGCAATATGGAAAACAGGGCTTCCCAGCTGCTTGTCAGTTTCAGAAAAAGTCTGGTCAGTTTCAACCGTGGGTTTCCCCCTTCACCTGTGTTGGTTTCTATTCCCTTTCATTCAATGAGCTAACACTAAAATGCATGCACAAAATCTGAACCACAAGAATTTAAATGGCAGCCCTGGAACCACCCTTCATTGTGAGGCTGTTGTTATAACTGGGTAACAAAATAACATTTGGGCTGGAGGGAAAAACTGAAGATATTTTTATTTATAAGGTTTTATAAAATAGGGATTCACTGATTCTATTTATAGCACCTACTTGACACATTAATATATCCTTACATACTGTCTATACAGAGCCATAAAAACCAAACATATATTCCATTCTAAACCTCTCCTGACAGTGAAGCAATGGCTATCTGCCCAGTTCCTATGATTAAAAAAATGGCATGGCAGTAAATCACTGAGAGTTTAAATCTCTGGGATTATCATTATTAAATGTGGTTTTAATACTTTCTGTTCAGTACAGTGCTCTATGGAGAAGTATCTAATCACAAACTATTTAAACCCTTTGAGAGAACCTCCTCGCTAAATTAAATGTTTGTCAGCTGTGGAGAGAACAGCAGTTCCAGGTTTCACCCAGCTAGGCTGAAGCTTGACCATAACGTAATCATCCAAAATGATTTCTGATGACTGTGTATACATCAGGTTGTCAGTGGTGGAAACAATGTTCTTAACCTCAGTGCAGCAACTTACATAGAACAAAATTACTGACCCAAACATTTGCTCCACAGCAGTGGCCTCACAAAAGGCAAAGATGATAGTATTGTAACATAAACAGTCATGAACAATGAATTGTGATTTGGTAACCATCACCTTAGAATTTTAGTTCCAAAGGGTAACATTGGGGGTTCCCTCCTCCGCTTCGTCTCGCCAGTCAAGACAGTCCTCTTCAGCAGAATCAGCCAGTGAGCATATCTCCTCGCTGACCCATTATTTACACCTTTTTGTCAGCTTCTCCTTCTTTACAGAAAGAGAAGCTGATGAAAAGGTTGACAGCAGGTGGACCAAAAAAAAAAAAAGTAAAGAAACCTGAACTGGCCCAGTTTCTACATTCCCAAATCGTGACTTCACATCCAATACCAGGTATAGATCAACCAGAATAACCCGCTATAATATTAGTCCACTTCCAACACTGTTGCCTTTTAACCTCTTTAATTTTCTCTTCCTGGCCACAACACTTAAAAACCATCCTGGATATCTCTGGGGGATTACTACACAGCATGATCTCCCATTTTGGAACTGCAACTAGGGACACAATACAGGAAAATAAATATTTTCTTCTTACATGTAACACACCCATGAAAGAGTGTGTCCAGGACAACTGTACAGAACTTTCTCTAATAATTTGGACTTAAGTAAAAGCAAGACAGGTATAGATTCAAAGGCAGAAAAATGTTATACAAGGAACTGTACTCGAAAAAGATTTCATTAAAACTATCAAAGCACAGATGTAAGGACAGCCATTATTGACCTGGTTCAGTTTTCTCCTAGCACTTCTGAGGCAATTCTTATAAATTACTGGTATGAGCTAGCGTTACGAGGCGCTGCCGAAATCTGGAATTACCCAGATTCAGATCCAATGACTTCCTTCCACCAATCTGGATCCAATAGTTTCCAATAATTTGATACAAAAGGACTTCCTGCTAGTCCTTCTCTTGCATTACAAATTTCTCTCTGTTAGCAGAGGTGTTTATCCACTGAGGAATACTTACAGGAGGGAGTCAATGGATCCAATTTAGTTGGAAAGGAATTATTAGATCCAACCCACAAACACATAACATTGAAATGTAGCAACTTTACAGTGCAATCCTATCCACACCTGCCTGGGAGTAAGGCCCAATCAATACAGTGGGCCATACTTCTGAATAAGCCTGCACAGGATTGTGCTGTTAGTCCAGTAATGGAACTAAGGCCTGAAAAGTGGTACTTGTGAGAAACTGATTATGAATTTAGAAAGACTTCCGCAGGATTTTTTGCATAGCTCAGCACAGCCATATTCATCAAAAACAGTTTTAAAAAATCCACATAAGAATTTACAATTCACTTTTATGAGAATAAGCCCATTACTAGTTATGCAGTATGGTGAGCCCATCTTTACTGGATTACAGATATATTGTATACCTTACAGCCTAAAATTCCATACAGACCAGGAGAAGTCATAAGAATGTAAGAGAACATAAGAGAAGCCAATGTTAGATCAGGCCAATGGCCAATCCAGTCCAACACTCTGTCACAGAATGGCCAAAAATAGCAGGTGCCCTCAGGAGGTCCACCCATGGGGCCAGGACACTAAAATTCCTCCCACTGTTGCGCCCTCCCCAGCACCAAGAATACAGAGCATCACTTGCCCCATACAGAACATTCTTATCTATAGGTTAAAGGTAAGGTTTCCTTTGCTCGAAAGCTAGTTGAATCTGACTCTAGGGGGCAGTGCTCATCTCCATTTCCAAGCTGAAGAGCCAGCACTGTCCAAAGACTATTCCACGATTACGTGAGGTGCATGGAACGCTGTTACCTTCCCACTGAAACAGTACCTATTTATCTAATTGCAATTTCTTGCTTTCAAACTGCTAGGTTGGCAGGTGCTGGGGGCCAGAGACGGGAGCTAACTCCTTCATGCAGCACTCGGGTCTCAAACGGCTGAGCTACCAACTTTCCGGTCTGCAGCTCAGAGAACAGCCATTGATGGACCTCTGCTCCATATGTTTATCCAATTCCCTCTTGAAGCCATTGATGCTTGTAGCCGCCACCACCTCCTGGGGCAGTGAATTCCATGTGTTAATTACACTTTGGGTGAAGAAGTACTTCCTTTTATCCATTCTAACCTGACTGCTTAGCAATTTCATTGAGTATCCACAAGTTCTTGAATTGTGAGAAAGGGAGAAAAGGACTTCTTTCTCTACCTGCTCTATCCCATGCATAGTCTTGTAAACCTCAATCAGGTCCCCACTCAGTCATTGTTTCTCCAAACTAAAGAGCCCCAAGCGCTTTAACCTTTCTTCATAGGAAAATTGTTCCAACCCTTTTATCATTCTAGTTGCCCTTTTCTGCACTTTTTCCAATGCTATAATATCCTTTCTGAGGTGTGGTAACCAGAACTGTACACAGTATTCCAAATGAGGTCACACCCTCGATTTATACAGGGGCATTATGATACTGGCGGATTTGTTTTCAGTTCCCTTCCTAATAGTCCCCAGCACAGTGTTGGCCTTTTTTTATTGCAGTCATACCCTGCCTCGACATTTTCAGTGAGTTATCTACTACGACTCCAAGATCTACTTGACTCCAAGATCTACGACTCCAAGATCTACTCCAAGATCTCCAAGATCTACTCCAAGATCTATCTACTACGACTCTCTTGGTCAGTCTCTGTCAGTTCAGACTCCATCAACATGTATTTATAGATAGGATTTTTGGCCCCATTGTGCATCACTTTGCACTTGGCCACACTGAACCCCATTTGCCACATTGATGCCCACTCACCCATCCTTGACAGATCCCTTTGGAGTGCCTCACAATCCTCCCTGGTTCTCACCACCCTGAACAACTTTGTGTCATCTGCAAATTTAGCCACTTCACTGCTTACTCCCAACTCCAATAATTAATGAACAAGTTAAAAAGCATGGGAACCAGTACTGAGCCCTGTGGTACCCCACTGCTTACCACCCTCCACTGTGAAAATTGTGCATTTATACTCACTCTCTGTTTCCTTTTTATTTGCCACTTTTTGATCCACAAGAGGACTTGTCCTTTTATCCCATGACTACTGAACTTACTTAGGAGCCTTACTTAGGAGTCCAGCCAATGAAGTCTGCCTGACATCAATAGTGCTAAACTGTGTTGATTATTTGGCTGAAAATGATATTATTCCAAAAAATCTATTTGACTATGTTTTTTTAAAATTAGTGTAGGGCTATAATCTTTATTTACTTTTTAAAGGGAATCCTTTTCCCCTCTCTTATTTATTTGTTTAAAATTTGTTTTATATAATGATTAAGAAGTATATTATACTTTATTACATCATATAGCTCAGTTGTAATTGTATGTTATAGTGGATATTATTTTGTTTGTTAAAAATTTGTACATACAGTTGTTAAAAAGTAGCGCTAAACTGAATTACATCCAAGTTCTTTTGGTTGACCTTGTTCATGGATCTGCCTGCCTAAGTCATGGTATTTCAACTCCGAGACAGCATAAAACAAGGATCTCTCTGAGTATGTGTTTATATTTCCCTTGTGTGTCATGTATTTTATGATGGTAGGCCAAATGACATTTTTCCTGTTTGGAAATGTACATGAAGTACGGAGCTGCTTCTCCTAAAGTATGGCTTTATCTTTAGAACATTGTGTTAAATTTTATGTCTGTAATATTTTGTTCTGAAAGATAGGTTTGCTAAAAAAAATTGCTGAGAATCCTGTTAGTAATCTTTCCATGAGAGAAAACATAAACCACAGTTTTTCAATGCTTTTGAGAGGTGAGCTAGTTTGCCCTTCTATTTCATGGTTGTCAACATGTCCTATAGCTTTGTATAAGCATGAACTTACAATAAATGTGTGCACATATTTATCAGAAACACAGCCCTGTTACTTTGCTCGTTCAGTACTCTGCTGGGAATAAAGCTAGCTCAAAAATACCTCCAACTTTTGACCCAGGTGTTTTAATGATGACACTGCATGTGCATTGTCAAACCAATGTGCAAGATGCTTGCAGAGTTCCCTCTCAGGAGCCATCACTGTGCACACCCAATGACTTAAGAACTCATACACACACATACACACACTCCATACCCAGCAAGCATGAATATGCCCAAGTGTTTTCTAGTATCTCAGTCCAGTCAGTCAGAACAACAGCCTTTCCAGGACCATCACCTGCTTTGAGAGTCAGCTTTGACATTAGGATACTCCATGGCCTTCCAGGTTCAAGTAACTTCCTCTGACACTTTACTCTGGTTCCAATTCCTTTAAAATATCAACAAATTATCAGAGACGAGCAGATCCTCACTACTGTGTCCCCTCTAGGTTTTAATCCCTCTCTATGGGATTTGATCTGAAGATCTTCTGTCAAAGTTTGGAAAATCTGATGAAGTAGACTCCAGAGAGCATTGCAGTAGCCCAGTCTAGATTTAACAAAGATGTAACAAAGGCATGGATCACTGTGGCTAGATCAGACAGAGCAAGGAATGGGTGACGCTGGCGCACCAGCTGAAGCCAGGCAAAAGCACTCTGATCCACAGCAAGGGGAGTGTAACCCATCCAAGAAAGAGGAGATTTCAAGTCCCTGGTCTGTCTTTCTACTAACCAACAGGACCTCTGTCTTGGCATGTTTAAGTTGCATTTCTATCCTTTTTTCATTCTCCTCTGGATGCACATTGAGCTTGGCTAAGAACTGTGTATATATAGATTTTAAAAACTGAGCGGCCGGCTCAGTTTTAGCCCGTAAGGTCATCTGACATTGGAGCAGCGCAGGGAGACGGCCAGGCCTGGTTTGGCCTACGGGACAGCACTCCGGACCCGCATGGTGGACGTGACGACTGCGGCGGGGAGATTAGAGCTGGGGGAGACCAGCAGAGAGGGGCATTATTCGAAATCAGCTTGGCACGGGGCAGTCTGCTGGATAACAATGTAGACCCGCCCAGAGAGTGCTGTGCCCCCAGCTGGACAAGCGGAGGCTGGCGAAGTCATCGAGCTGGTGAAGTTATCACCAGGTGCAGTGAAGGCTTTTGGGCCTTAGCACTCTGCTGGCCGGTGCTGTTTACATCGGAGCGGCTGGAGGGTTGTGGAGCAGCGCTATACAGTTTGACTTCATTACTGCAGCAGCGCGGCGAGCCCCTGCTATTCAGATCTCCAAAAGAACTGAGGGGTGCTCCTCCCTTGTGTCTAAGGGGCAAAGAGGGGCCAGGAGAGAGAGACTGGATGCTTGGATGGTGCTTGGTGCCAAGGAACTAAATTGCCAGTGGAAACGAGCTATCCTGCATTTATTAGTTTTAAGTGGGGCTGAATTGGGAACCTGATTGTGGGAAGTTGGGGTTGGGAACCTAATTAATTAATGGGTGGGGGAGGGGTTAGCACTGGCCTTTACTGTTTTACTGGCCAGTGAAGGAAATTTAGCAGCGCCAGTGGGGTACAGGATAGTAGGGTAGGACCTACTGGGGATATCCGCAGCTAGGGCGGTGCAGTGAGCGGCTGCCCAGTGATCTGAGGCATAAGCAGAGATCAGAGGGTAGCGATGCCTGGCCAGCAGATTCCGGTGCTCCTGGGGAGGGGGAAGTTTAACGGTGGGTCCAGGCATGAACAGAAGGGAAGGATGCGGAGAAGCAGACGAGCTCAGCACCTTTCCAGCCTGAGACCCATCCCAAAGGTGATTGGCAGTTGGGCTAGGATTGTAAACTCCCCTCTGTCATTGGTGTTGTGCAATGCCAGATCCATAAATAATAAATCCATGGTCCTTAGGGACTTCATGGCGGAACAGCAAGTAGATCTGGCTTGCGTGACCGAGACCTGGGTGCGGGAAGGGGAAACAGTAGCTCTTTCCAAGCATGCCCCTCCCAGGTTTGCGGTCCTTCACCAATCACAGACTCGGGAGCTCGTTGGATGAGCTGGTAGAGGACTGGCATGGCCGATCTTGACTGGGCATTGCACGCTGTGGCTGGATGGCTCAGGCTGAGTAGGCTGAAGCTGAACCCAGCGAAGACGGAGGTCCTGTGCCTGGGCAAGGGTGGACCTTGGTCGGGGCTCCCACTCCCGGCATTCAACGGGGTGCCGTTGGTGCCTGCACCGGTGCTGAGGAGCTTGGGAGTGCTCCTGGATCTCTCCTTAAATATGGAGGCCCAGGTAGCAGCTGCTGCCAAGTCGGCCTTTTTTCATCTGAGGCTGGTGCGGCAGTTGGTTCCCTTCCTGGACCGTGCTGACCTAGCTACAGTGATCCATGCGACTGTCACCTCGAGGCTAGACTATTGCAACACTCTCTACATGGGGCTGCCCTTGTCACTGATCCGGAGGCTGCAGCTAGTGCAGAATGCCGCAGCGAAGCTGCTGATGGGTCTTCCGAGACGGGAGCACATCCAGCCTGCGCTGGCGATGCTGCACTTGCTGCCAATAGTGTACCGAATCTGCTTCAAGGTGCTGGTGCTTGCCTTTAAAGTCCTAAATGGCCTGGGTCCAACCTACCTGAGGGACCACCTTTCCCCGTATGTACCCCGGAGAGCACTACGGTCTGGGGCCCAACATCGGCTGACTATACCTGGCCCCAGAAAAGCCAGGCTCGCTACCACGAGGGGGAGGGCTTTTTCAGTGGTGGCCCCGAACTGGTGGAATGAGCTCCCAGAGGAGATCAGGGCCCTGCAGGACTTGGTGCAGTTCCGCAGGGCCTGTAAGATGGAGCTCTTCTGCCAGGCATATGAGTAGGGGCCGCTACCCCTGCCTCCCCCTCCCCCCTTTATCTCCATAGTACATGTACTAATGCCTGACCACCGATTGTGCCATCTGCCACCAGGAAAAGGGCACCGGTGTGATCAGATTGTCACCATCTGAGTTTTTGTGTTTTTGATTGCTGAGCACTTTAGATTGTTAAACTGTTGTTGTTTTAATGAAATGTTTTAAATATTTATTATGCTTTTGAATCCTGGCGCGCCAGGTCTTGTACGCCGCTCTGAGCCTGCGTATGCAGGGAGAGCGGCTTAGAAATTAATTAATTAATTGATTAATTAATTAAATAAAAGTCTCCCAGGTGCCAGTATCTGGGGATACACATGTTAGGACATAACATAAGAACATAAGAGAAGCCAATGTTGGATCAGGCCAGTGGCCCATCCAGTCGAACACTCTGTCACACAGTAGACGAAAACACCAGGTGCCCTCAGGAGGTCCAGCAGTGGGGCCAGGACACTAGAAGCCCTCCCGCTATTGCCTGTATTGTGTGTTAGGTATCATATGCACACTGTTGTTAGGTATCATATTTACATGGCATGACTCTGCTGTCCTTTTTGGTAACATTAAATGGTGGAGGACGCCAGGGTAATACTACATATATTGATTTTTTATAGTGAGGAACATGTTCACTGTGTGTGATGGACCAGATATAGCAGTTATATACTCCGGTTAATGAATGCAATGATCAGTCTGAAGGCCCTCCCTTTCTACAAACTGCAACCTCTGTGATGGTGCATGTTAAAATTCTTGGCTGCAATGACCAAGTGACAATTAAGTCAGAGAACAGTTCTGGTTTATGTAGTACATATAATGTATTATCAGTCCTAGAGTGGCTTGCATCAGTATACACAGTTTACAGACAAAACATGGAAGCTGGGCATTTATCTACTGGTACTCAGCAGCACCTTCTAAAATTTGCAGCATTTCCTGTAATTTTGGTTCTCCCTAATTATTAACATACACCTCTCTAGATTTGTTTTAACAACAGGATGGAATGCAAGATGCAAAAGCTACTAGGAAACCCTTCAATAAAGCAGAAGGATAACGAGGCCTCCCTCCATCTCCTGTCAATCTTCGACACTCTGGAAAGAGATAATGAGACATCAGTTATATCAAATATGTTTAGTCCAGTGTTTTCTATGTCAAAGTGATGGAAGTCCTCCACTGACAGAACAATTCTAAAAATAGGTATGGAAACATTTAATTATCAGTTTCCTTTTTCACTTTCAATGTGACAAAAGCTGTACATTGTTCAAACAATGCCAGTCTGCAATGCTTTGCAGCTTCCCCTATTCTGAGGATATGAGAGTATAATGTGAGTGTATATGTGTGTGTGTGTTATGTAATACACCATGAATTGTTAGAAAGATGAGGTATGGTATAAAAATTTCCGTTGAAAATAATGCCAAATAATATTGCCGTTATGCACATGCAAAAACCCCTTGATTCATTAATTGTATGGATTTTAATTGATGAATCAGTTCGTTGGCTAAATCTAAGCATGAGTACGACACTAGTTTTGGTATACACCACCCAACCCGCTCCATCCGTCCCGTATTTTTAGGCTGTATGTTTCACAGCAGGCACCATGACAGAAAAGGCATTCCTTTATGCGAGAGAATAGAGAACACTTCTGAGACCATACAGGCATATTGCTGTTTTTATATGGACAAGTTTTTTTTAAAAATAGCATTTTAAATGTGTTTCTCAATTAATTAAGCTTGGAGCTCATCAAAAACGGCGGGGTGCAGGAAAACATTAAGAAATTCTCCCTCACATGCCAGCTCCTGAATCTGCAACTAAAGAGGTGCTGGAAAAGGAGTGTGGTTTTCTTCCACGGCTGGCGGGAGGCAGAGCTGAATAGCATAATGCTGCGTTCTTGGTGATGGATTTGGGGGAAGGGGTTGAAGCCCCCATTCTCTTCTCTTTTTGATAATACTGACCTCGATGGACCAAGGGTGTGATTCAATCTAAAGCAACCTCATGGGTTCAGTTATGTGTTTGGCACCCGTCTGAAATATTTTCACCACATGGAGGGATAAGCAGGGAGGTTCCCATGGTCCAAATGCAACCCAACACACCCCTCCTCTCTTCTACTGTGTCCCTGAGATCTCAGCTCCTTTGGACCTCCTTCTTGATCTCGCTTTCTCCTTCCCACATTTCTTGAATGCCACTTGGTGTCTTGTGGTAAAGCTGCAAACCGAGAGGGTCAAGCTAACAACAGAATAATTGTAATGGAAAATATAGACATTTATTAGGGTGTACACATAAATAAAACAAAATCAAATTAAAAGAGACAGTCCTAGTATCAGACATTTAAAACTAGGTTCATAAAGAACTAATTGCAGTGCATATCAAGCTGATGGGTAAAATCTAAGGACCATACGTGTTTCGGCCCCTATGGCCCTTCCTCAGTGGTCAATATTCCTTATTATAAAGTGACACACATCCAAAAATGCATACAGAATTTTGTATATACATATGTGAATCTTTGCTACAACAAGTCAAATAAGCCTGTGGTAATTGAGCAAATTCTCCAAATTAGTCTGGTATCAAATGTCCCATTCATCAGTGATGTGTGTCACTCCCATCAAATGAAATAGTCAAGCTTGACCCTCTCGGTTCACAGCTATTTGTTGGGTTGAGTCCACCCCCTTTTTTCACCTTTTGTTAGTCTTGCGGTAAAGCACCACAGGTGCAGGTTTTCTGAACTAGCTCTTTGTGCACCTCCTCCCCGCCTTTCTTGTGCGCAAAGCATGTCAGCTCTCCTCCTGCACAGCCGAGTGTGGTGCACCTAGAGGAATGTGTGTGTGTGTGGGAGGGGACATCAGGGTACGGGGGCCCCCTGTTGTGCCTCCAAGCCCTCTCTCAGCACCAGCAAGGTGTGTGTGGAGGAATTTGGAGGGGTGGGGAATTAATGAGGGCTGAGGTAATTTTAGCTTGTTCAGTGGGAGCCTGCCTAAGCCATCTCTCCCCTTCCCCAGATCATTCTCTTGCAGCTGGCATCTCTAGCAGGCGGAGCCTCCACTCAGCTCTACTGGCTCCTGCACCCTTCCCCCCCCTCCCCAGCCTGCAGGCTGCAAGGAGACAGGTGGGGAGGTCTCCTGAGGGCTCTGGTACCTTCTAGATTTAATGGCTTCCCTAAAACCAAACTAACCTCCTGATGGCTGACTAGTTTGTTGCTGGGCAGGCTATTTATTATTTATTCGTTTTATTTTTCCCCATGGCATTTCTATCTCACCCTCCCCCACAAGTGGGCTCAGAGTGGTTTACAATGTACCAATAAAACAACAACACCGTTACACATAACTTCAATAAATACAATACAATAGCACAATTTCCATGGCATCCAATTTACCCCCCCCCCCCAAATCAGATTTAAGTTCAGATTTAAAAACCAAGATGGTAAATGATAATATAACAATTTATATTCCAGGTAATTCCATACACAGTTCAGAAAGAGCCAGCATAACAGGCCGGTGGTCTGGCCTGTAGCCCATTATACAGTTGGTACAGTATAAACTGATTGAAGCAGGCTGGTGTGGGCAGGGGAGGCCGTAAATTGGACACCTGCCGCCTCAACCGAAGGCCTGACAGAACAGCTTTGTTTTGCAGGCCCTGCAGAATCATAATAAATCCCGCAGGGCCCTGATCTAATTTGGAAGCATGTTCCACCAGGGCGCTGGCTCTGGTTGAGGCTAAGTGGATCTCTTTTTGGGCCAGGGACTACCAGCACAGAGCTCTTCAGAGGACATATTGGGAGAGACGGTCCTGCAGATATGTTGTTCTCTCACCACTCAGGGCCTTTAAAGGTTAACCAGCAACCAATGCAGCCGGTGAAACACTGGCTAAATGTGCGCCCACGTCAGCAGACATGGTGCTGCATTCTGCAGCAGCTAAAGTTTCTGGATCAGGTTCAAGGGCAGCCCCATGTAGAAGGAGTTACAGTAGTCCAGCCTGGAGGTGACCACTGCATGGATCACCATGGCTAAGCTGCGGGAGGAGAGATAGGGAACCAGCTGCCTGACCAGCCAAAGATGGGGCAACATTTGTGATCTGGGCCTGCATAGAAAGTGAGGCATCCAGAGTCACTCTTAAGCTCCTCATCATTGGTGCTGGCATCAACAATGTCCTGCCAAGGGTCAGGAGTCAGATTCCTGATCCCACCGACTCTGTTATAACCAACCAGCCACAGCATCCAGTGCTGTGGCTAATATATCTGGGGCAGAGTAGGGCCAGCCATCTATCAACAGATACAGCTTGGTGTCATCAGTGTACTGGTGGCACCCCAGCCCAATCCTCCAAATTAATTTATTTTATTTTATTTATTTCTTAAATTTATATCCCGCTCTCCCCACCAGAGGCAGGCTCAGAGTGGCTCACATCATTTTTAAAATAACATATCAACATTAAAATCATACATCAGACATTAAAATACACTCCATACAAAATTGGCGGTAGAATAAAATCAACCCACAGGTGGGTCTGAGAAGCGTTCCCATACGTCTCTGTATGCAGATGACGGTGCCACAGACGGGCAGGCAGATGGAGTACCGGTAGACGGGCTGGCAAGGTGGGACTGGGCCAGGGCTAAGATGTTTGCCTTAGGCGGCCCCTACCCAAAGGCCTGGTGGAAGAGCTCCGTTTTGCAGGCCCTGCGGAACTGCAGCAGATCCCGCAGGGCCCTGATGTTCTCTGGGAGCTCATTCCACCAGTACGGGGCCGCCACTGAAAAAGCCCTGGCCCGTGTTGTAGCCAGCCGCGCCTCCTTCAGTCCGGGGATGGTCAGACGGTGTTGGGTCCCAGACCGTAGTGCTCGCTGGGGAGCATATGGGGAGAGTCGGTCCTTCATGTAGGCAGGTCCCAGGCCATATAGGGCTTTATATGTAAGCACCAGCACCTTGAACCTTATCCGGTACGCTACTGGCAGCCAGTGCAGAGCCTTTAAGGCGGGCTGTATATGCTCCCCCCTCGGGAGGCCCAGCAGCAGCCGTGCCGCAGCATTCTGCACTAGCTGCAGCTTCCGGATTTGGCACAAGGGCAGCCCCATGTAGAGGGCGTTACAGTAGTCCAATCTTGAGGTGACCAATGCATGGATCGCTGTCGCCAGTTCATTGCGTTCAAGGAAAGGGACCAGCTGCCTGATCAGCCGCAGATGATAAAAGGCTGACCTCACAGCCGTTGCTACCTGGGACTCCATCGTTAACGCGGAGTCCAGGAGCACTCCCAAACTCCTGACCTCCGCCGACGGCGCCAACGGCACCCCCCCGAAGGTCAGAAAAGGGATCCCCAACCCTGGACCGCTCCGACTCAGGCATAGGATCTCCGTCTTCGTCGGATTCAACTTCATTCGGCTCTGTCTGAACCATCCAGCCACAGCCGACAATGCCAGATCCAGATCACCCGGGCTGGAGGAGGACTGACCACCCAATAACAGATAGAGCTGGGTGTCATCTGCATATTGATGACAACCCAGCCCAAACCTCCGCGCAATCTGGGCAAGGGGGCGCATAAAGATGTTAAATAACATAGGGGAAAGAACTGCTCCCTGTGGGACACCGCAATCCAGCCGGTGTCTCTGGGAGAGTTGATCCCCTACCGCCACCCTTTGTCCCCGATCCTGGAGAAACGAGGAAAGCCACTGTAAGGCTAACCCCTGGACTCCAATATCGGCGAGACGACAGCGCAGCACCTGGTGGTCGACCGTGTCGAACGCTGTCGACAGGTCCAACAACACCAGCACCGCAGTGCCGCCTCGATCCAGATGCCTTCGGAGGTCATCCATAAGGGCGACCAGCACTGTCTCCGTCCCATGACCTGGCCGAAAGCCGGACTGGAAAGGATCTAACACAGAGGTGTCTTCCAAAAAGCTCTGTAGCTGGTCCGCCACCACTTTCTCGATTAATTTGCCCAAATATGGCAAATTAGAGACCGGCCGGTAGTTGACTAAATAGGCCGGGTCTAAAGATGGTTTTTTAAGAAGCAGGCGTACCACCACTTCTTTCAGGGCACTAGGGAACATCCCTTCTGCAAGGGATGTGTTGATGATTTCCCCAAGAGCCCCTCGTACCTCCTCATGGCTTGCTTTAATTAGCCATGATGGGCACGGATCGAGTTTACAGGTGGTTGGGCGGACCAGCGAGAGCAGATTGTCAACCTCGTCCAGACAGAGTGGATTGAAGTAATCCAAAATATGACCAGAAGACGGGCTTGGAGCCTCAAGTTCTGCCACTGTATCAACTGTGGCGGGGAGGTCTCGGCGGAGCGAATTAACTGGGTAAGGGGGCCTATTTAGATGTTAAACAACAGCAGGGAGAGGATCGCCCCCTGAGGGGATGCCACATACCAGAGGGTAACATGGAGAAACTCACTCCCCAAGTGCCACCTTTGTCTCCAACCATGGAGAAAGGAGACTAGCCCTTGCAGGGTTGTCCCCCTGCATTGCCGAGGCAGTGGGTTATGAGATTGTTCTGCACAGGGCTGGATTGCTTTCTTTCTAAGCCCTTCCCCAACCTTCCAGGCTGGAACTATCTTGCTCTCTTTGTAGCGCAGTTGGCTTCCGTTGGGTCTTACTCCTAGTGGTGTGTTGTTGTTTTTCTTGTATTCTCCTGGTTGCTGACAGCTGTCTGTATTCTGCCCAACCCCCCAATCCCCCATTTCTGCAGTGTTGAAATGAAAGCGGAATTGAGGGGCTCAGTGAGGGGAGCTGCCACCCCATGTATATGCACAGATATGGTTTTTCAGTCTCTAACTTTTGCATAAAGGAAATGAATAAGCTCTTCATCTGATTTCTTACAGGGCTGAGCAGCTGCTGTCCCCCCCCCCCCCTTCATTACCTGTAATTGCCACCAATCCAACAAAGTCTTGTTTCTTTTAACTACAGGCTTTCAATTTTTCCTCCTAAGCAGGGGAGGTGCCACATCCACTTTTCTGTCCCATAAGGATCACTGCATGCTTTTAATAATCATGAGCCAACCACCTTGCCAATGGAGCCTGCCCAATCCATCTCTCCCTCTCCCCAGTAGACCTTCCCTTTGTCTGGCTGCTGGCTCATCTATTTCTGCACCTTCACTACATAAAGGTGCACAGATTTTGCACAGGCTTTAAATGAGCACTGAGTCCTTTAAACAGCTGTGAGTCAGCCTGCATGCATGAGGATTTTCATTGTAACATTACAAACCCAATTGTGGACCTGGACACAAAGTGACCTGGACATGGGATGCAGTTTCAGTTATGAGTTATGAACTCTGAAGTCTGCAGCCTGTGTGGCTGGATAAGGTCAATAGGAGTAATACATCTCTTGCTTTTATCAAGGGCATCACTAAGGCTCCCCCCCCCCTTTCTGCACAGGCACTGGTGAGACAGCTGGTGTGGTAAGTGAATAAAATGTAACTAGCTTATGAATGTTTTGGTGCAAAAGATAAGCATTGCTGACAAGTTGGAGTCGTTTGCCTATATTTTGCCATATTTACAACCACATTCCTGGACATATTGCCTCCAATTTCCATTTCCCATTTACATTACAAAACACCACTTAAATCTAGTTTTCATCTACAGTTAAATCTGTACTAACCAGGCAAGAACTGAGCACAGATGGAATACTATTATTGTCAGTTTTTTCCTTCTATTTTGAAACTATTCCAGCCTAGTCAGAGGGGCTTTAATTTCTTTTTGTTCTGCAAAAAATGATTTATCCATAAGAAGAAACCCATCTGCATGAACTTAGAGGTATCCTCTGATATTAGAAAGGACCACTCCTTTATCAAACATATCCTCCTTATATATAATCATCAGTTCGAGTGGCAATGTTCTATTCACACCAGAATCAGTTGGCTGCAAGAACTGCCACTCAGAAAGGGGTCCCTGGCCACTGGCTGCGTTGCCTTCATCCCGCCCACAGAAGTGCCACCCAGCGTCTTGGCCTCAGTGTGCTGGGAGCTGATAGATGGGCTGGACAATCCGGATGGAGGGTCCTGAGGCCGAGGCCACTCATGGTGGCACTGCGGCAGCCAGGAGGCAGTGACAACAGTGGCAGTGTGGGCTTGCTTGGGCTGCAGGCCCAAGAAGGGATCATGGTGGTGCCATGGCAGCCAGGAGGCAGTGGCAGCAGTGACTGCAGAGTCAGTGGGAGGTGGGGAGCCATGGCAGCCATGAGGTGGTGACAGCGGTGGCTGCAGAGTCAGGGGGAGGGTGGGAGCTGCGGTGGCTGGGAGGCGGCAGTGGCTGGAGAGTTGGTGGGAGGCTGGGAGCCACGGCTGCTGCTGCACAACTGGTGGGAGGCAGGGAGCTGCAGTGGCCAGAGAGTTGGTGGGAGGTTGGGAGCTGCAGCAGCTGGGAGGAGGAGGCTGCAGTCGGTTGGAGGCTGGGAGCCACGGTGGCCATGAGGTGGAGGTGGCGGTGGCTACAGAGTCAATGGGAGGTGGGGAGCCACAGCGGCCATGAGGGAGCAGCTGGAGAGTTGGTGGGAGGCTGGGAGCCATGGCAGTTGAGAGGCGGCCGCCGATGCAGAGAAAGTGGGAGGCAGGGAGCTGAGGCAGCTGGGAGGCGGTGGTGGCGGCTGGAAAGTTGGTGGGAGGCTGGGAGCCGTGGCGGCTGGGAGGCGGTGCCAGCGGTGGCTGCAGAGTTGGTGGGAGGTGGGGGGCTGCAGTGGCCAGGAGGTGGCAGCAGCTCAAGAGTCGGTGGGAGAGGGGGTTGTGGCAGCCTCTGTCTAGAGCCCATTGTATTTTGTCCCACAATGGGCCTTATTCCTAGTTTTGAATAAAGGAGTTACTGCTATTCTAGGTGGTTTTTCCTCCTGCCATACAAGGCTGGAAATCACCTGCTGCCAATTGTCCCAGATACCCAAACCACAATGAACAAAAACAACATGGATAACAAACTCCTCTTGATTCCTGCTATTTTACCAAGAGAAGATACAAACATATGACACTGCATTATAGTGAGGCATGCCTAGCTCAGTGCTGTCTGCTCTGACAGTCAGTAGCTCTCTAGGCTCTCAGAGAAAGGTATTTTCCTGCTTCAGCTACTGGAGATCATTCAGGTAGAGATGCTGTGATTAAATCTGGGACTTTTTGATTGCAGAGCAGATGCAATATCCCTAAGCCTCTTTTCTAGGATTGTACAAGGCAGCTGTACTTACCTAAGGGCAAACTACATGGATGGTAGTAGCTAATATGTGAGTTATGGCTCTGGGTACCTCACTAAAGTTCACTGCCAACCATATAACTCCATATAATAAGCTCATTAGGGGGAAGTGAGCTTGGGTCACTTCCTTAGAGATCATAGGGGTGGGAAATCCAGCTGACTAAGCCCTTAGTTGTAGTTCAATAATAGTAATAATAAATAGTAACAATAATAAACATTCTCCATATAATGAGCTACTCAGTTTCCGGTGTGCTGGAGCATGGTACCACTTCATAGAGCTACCTACGACTAGGCTGACCAGCCCCCAGGTCCATGTGGGGATCTCCCAGCTTCTCCCTGCCATGGACCAGGTGGCCGGCGGGAGAAACCCTGCCCCTAAACAGGGACATTGCCATGCGACATCCCAACACAATGATGTTACCTGAAGTGATGTCTTCGTGTCAGGGACATCGTGCAGGATGCTCTGGTATTTGGGCAAACTGTGGTTTGAGGGGGGGAAAAAGTAGAGTTTTGCTCAAATACCAGAGTGTCCCTGTGCGATGTCCCCTATGAGATGATGTCACTTCTGGGTGATGTCATCACATCAGGGACATCAAGTGATGTCCCTGCCTACCCCCAAAATTTCCCCCAAATTCCCCTGCCAGAGCAATGAGGGGGTTTAGTAACCCTACGTATGACAGAGGTTTTCTGCCTGTAGGCATACTGTATGCATGGTTGGTTATGCTATTGCCCTGTAGTCTAACTGCCCTCATCTCCATGAGTTAAAAGGCCAGAAGATTTCAGTGTGTCTTCTTCTGTCTCTCCTAGATACAGATTTACAAGCACTGCATGTAGCTTCCTAAGTGCTTCAGTACTTGGGCTGGGTTACAAGGCCTCTAGCTTTGGTATAATGATCAGCAATTTTCCATATAAGGAGCCAGGCAGGAGGAATAAAACTCAGGCTGAGCTAATCATGAGGAAGTGAACTTTGGCTCCATCCTAGGAGATCTCATGTGTTGGATATCTGGCTGCAAAACCCCTGGCTTTATATAAAAACAACAACTCCCTTCCCTTCAGGTAGGGAGCATGCCAGCCTTAGCTAACTATGATGCTTGACAACCAGACTTGTAAGAAGTGCTCCCTCTAAGCTGTGGAGTCCTGTGAACAAAAATTCTACTTTCTGAGCTACTGGCCTTAAAGTTGTGAGCAAGTGATTTGGCTGCTGCATCAATTAGTTTGCTCTGGAGCCATCCTTCCTGAGCTAAGACAAAATTGTGTGAGCCAGATGCTAAAAAACTGTGAGCTAGCTCACACTAACTCAGCTTAGAGGGCACACTACTTGTAAGTCTGCAGGTCAGGCTTACCAGGAATGAATACCTGGTGTGAGCGGAAGGCACAAGGCAGTGCCTCCTAGAAGAGAAGCATCTAGCCTGGTCCACTCTAAAGGAATAACTTAGCACTTTTGGGAGGAACCTGGCAACAAGGATTAGGAAAAGAATGCTGAGCCTTTCTTGTTTTTTGGGTCTTGCAGATGGCCCTCTAACCAGGCAGAACAGTGCCCTGCTAAGCAAGGGTGCCAAGGAAGATGAGGAACCAGAGACTTCCTGTCCATCATGGATTTCTCGGACATTAACTTTATTTCTTCTTGTAGCAGAGCTGGGAGAAAGAAGCAGACTTGACGGACATTTCAGAGTTAGGCATCTATTTTGGTGTTTATTACTCTTTTTGCCTGTGGCTCCTTTTGAATTGCTGTCCTCAACTCATAGATCCTGTGGCTAGGGGGTCAGAAAGTGGCAAACCTCCCTCGAGCATCATCAAGGCATGACAAAGAGGAGTCTGAGCTACTAGTTTATCAAGTTAGGGTTTTTTGCATACCTGCAAAGTGTTCCAAGTAGGTAGACCCCCACTTTGTTTACAGATAGGCTGCCTTTGCAGTTTGTATGGGTGCCAACTACTCTACTATTAGATATGACGATTTACTTCCCTAGAGAAAGTAAGCATTAACTACAGACAATAAGAATAATTCTTTTTTCAGAGCACTTCCTTATCATATAATTAGCTTACTATGGGATCGCAAAACAAGGAATATACGATTTCTTAGTCTACCAACACATTATTTTTATCTTTGAACATAATTCTGTATGCATTCAAAAACATCTTACAGAAATAAAATCAGTATATGCTTGCAGCAGTTGTGCTTTGAGAACTGAGCTGTGAAAAGTTTATGAAATAAATGAACCGGATGATGACAAGAGTCAGGGTCAGAACTTCATTCTGGTGACTCATCCATTGCATACACAAAATTATACTCTTATATTCTGTGTTAAATGATCCAAAGAGAACCTGTCCATCTCCCCTGTCACAAGACGCATGAGACTCAGATGTGGAAACAAATCAAAATCAGTGCAGAGTAAATTAAAAAAGGTGGAAAAGAGCCAACATGCAGTGCTCCATCTAAGCTGAGTTAGTGTGAGCTAGCTCACAGATTTTTAGCCTCCAGCTCACACGTCTTTGCTCAAGAAAGATGGCTCCGGAGAAAAACTAATTTATGCAGTAGCCTAATTGCTTGCTCACAAATTTAATGCCAGTAGCTCACGAAGTAGAATTTTTGCTCACAAGACTCCACAACTTAGAGGGAGCATTGGCCATCAGGCATACTTACTAATTGGGGAATAGTGATCCTTGGTCTGACATTAGGGATATGCCATTTTCATCTCTAAAAATCCCTTTCCCGGTCTGGGGACCATCATACCTGAGGGACTGGCTCTCCCTTTACGACCCCCCTTGGCAGCTGCAGTCCGCATCTTGCAGCCTGCTGGTGGTGCCAGGCCCTTGGGTTGCACATTTGGTGTCCACCAGGACAAGTGCTTTTTCAATTATAGCCCTGTCCTGGTGGAATGCCCTCTCAGATGAGACCTGGACCCAGTGGGGACCTTACTAGGTTTCACAGGGCCTGTAAGCCTGATCTTTTCTGTCAGGCCTTCTCTGATTAAGTGTATTTTAATGCTGGATCCACTGCTATCAGTTGTAATTGTAAATTATTTGCTTTTTATACTCTGTATATTATGCTGTTTTACTGTATTTATTACCTCTGTTTTTGTACGACTGTGAACCGCTCTGAGCCCCTCTTTGTGGGGGAGGGCTGGTATATAAATTAAAATAACAAATAAAATAATGAAACAAATAAAATTATCCCATTCCAGTCACACTTGTAACAAGGGACATCAAAGAACACTAGTTTCTGTGTTGGGTCGTGGCTCCTCGTCAAAGCAACTGAGTAGCCACAGTTTTGTTTCAAGTGACTCTGTTATTCAGTGTGACCAACAGAAGGGCTTTAAATTAATTTAATCTCAGGTAGCGTGGATATTCCTTCTGCAGAGGCCCTGAAAGAGGCCAGATCATACAACAGCAACAATCAAAACCTGTGTGGTGACATGTCAGCAAGCCCCTGGAGAGATCGTGATATACATCAATGCAATTGTTTTACAGACCCCATCAGCATACGACTGACAATAGTGTGAATTTTTCATAACAAGGTTAACTTATCATGCCATTAAGGGAATGGATCGACCATGACAAATGGGTGAACAAAAGGCTATCTTTTGAAGGTGAATATTAACATGGCATCATTTGCTGCAATCCCCTTGGTGTCTGTGTGCAAGACTTTTCAAAGCTCATCCTCAGGAAAACATCAGAAGGCTGGAGCTGTGCCTGAGAGAAATATAAACAGGGTGTTTTGGAATGCACTCAATATGGTTGCAAGTCTTAAGTAGGAAGACTGGTTAGGAAGTAATACAGGGTAAAATACGAGCATGCTCTGCACCGTGATGCCTGTATACAACCATCACACTCCCTATATGGAAGAGAATTCTGGCATAATAGTAGTAAAGGGGCAAAGGTAAAGGTAAAGGTTTCCCTTGCTCAAAAGCCAGTCGAATCCAACTCTAGGGATGCGGTGCTCATCTCTGTTTCCAAGCCGAAGAGCCAGCACAGTCCAAATATGTTTCTTTGGTCGTGCGGCTGGCATGACTAGACACCGAGGCACACGGAACGCTGTTACCTTCCCACCGAAGCGGTACCTATTTATCTACTTGCAATTTCTTGCTTTCAAACTGCTAGGTTGGCGGGAGCTAGGGCCAGAGACGGGAGCTCACTCCATCATGCAGCACTTGGGTCTCGAACTGCTGAACTGCTGATCTTCTGGTCTGCAGTTCAGCATCTTAACCACTGAGCTACCGCATAGCCAGTAAAGGAGTAGTCAGCTCTATAAATTATTGTCTGAAAGACCCTGCCAGAACAATGTGCTCTTGCACTGGTACTGCATTCTCTACAACAAAGACAGCTTGCGGCTAGCCTGCTTGGTAAATGCTGGTTAAAACTACCCAGCTCACAGGCTGGATCCAAACTGTCATGAGAAGAACAAAACTCATGGGCAGGGCCTTTCCCACCTCTCCCTTTCCATTCAGCCCTTTAAGTCCATTGAAATTCTGCTCCTGGAGGGACCATCATGAACAGCATAGGGAAAGGCTGGCGCTTCAGACAAACACATGTAAAAATCACCTTCTCCTGCTCCACAGAACTTCCATTTTGCTAGTATCAGTGCTGTTATGCTGGTGGTATAACACCTTTGGATTCAACTGCATGTCTTCAGTACCCTCCTACAGACTCACAGATTGTGAGTTACTCCTGGATAAACTCTTGCTTATCTATGGTTAATTATTTCTACTCATTTCTCAGCAAGGTATATCACCTACTTAAAACAAAATGCAGTGCCTACCATTTGGCACTCAGTGGTAAGAGATGTCATAGTCCCGCTGTACGCTGAATTGGTCAGGCCGCACCTGGAGTACTGTGTGCAGTTCTGGAGGCCTCACTTCCTACAGGATGTGGACAGAATGGAACAGGTGCAGAGGAGAGCAATGAGGATGATCAGGGGCCTGGAGACCAAGCCCTGTGAAGAAAGGCTGAGGGACTTGGGAATGTTTAGTCTGGAGGAGAGGAGGTTGGGGGGGGGGACATCATTGCTCTCTTTAAGTATCTTAAGGGCTGTCACTTGGAGGAGGGCAAGGAGCTGTTCCTGTTGGCAGCAGAGGATAGGACTTGCAATAATGGGTTTAAATTAAGGGCAGGAAGGTACCAGCTGGATCTTAGGAAAAACTTTTTTGCAGTAAGTGTTGTGCAACAGTGGAATCAGCTGCTGAGGGAGGTGGTGAGCTCCCCCTCACTGGCAGTCTTTAAGCAGCGGCTGGGCAAACATTTGTCAGGGATGCTCTAAGCTGATCCTGCACTGAGCAGGGGGTTGGACTAGCTGACCTATATGGCCCCTCCCACCTCTGTGATTCTATGAGTCTATGATTCTAAGTGAATTCCTACACCCCTTTTTCAATTATGCTCAAAGTATTCTGATAAAAGACCCCTTAATTTCAAAAGTAGCAATTTTATGGTCGGGAGTGGGGAGCAAAATCCCATCCCAGCAAAGTGTAACAACTGCCGCTCCACCAACAAGAAATATCGGCTGACTATGACTGGAACAGGAATTGTCACTGGTACATCTGTTTTCATAGTTTATAAAGTACTGCACTTCCATGGTGTTAATTTATCTTGCTTATTTTTTTCTAATGATTTTAAATGTTTATTGGTGTGCTGGATTGCAGAAAGTGCAGTATAATTTAATTCTCAGCATCATATTCGGAGAAATCATTGAAGGCACTCCAATGATGAAAGAGCAGCTATGCTAATATAACAGCAAAAGGGATGCAAAAAATGATTTATGTTACTTTCTTCTTCTATTTGCAGTTCATTAAGTCACTGTCTTCTTGTAATGACCAAGTGAAAATTAAAGTACTTCAGAGGAGAACTTTAGGTTCAGCATCATTAGAAGAAGAGAAATGCGTTCTTTGATGAACTTGACTGGAGAAATCTATAGAGCACAATTTAATCAGATGACACATTGATCTTTGATATGCTGCAAGGCAGCTTTAAGACTGAACAAATCCTTTAAAAGCATATTTCTCTCTTTAAAAAGTAGTATATGATCCATGAATGATTTATTTTTAATATGCTTCAACTTCATACGGTACAGATAGTACACAAAGCTTCATTTTGCATGCCGTGTAAACACAAGGTAAATATATTCCAGCCTGGGGAATCCTTATCACTCATCAGCTTCGTGGACCTCTCATTTTTAAAGTGATGTGCTCTAGTCCACATAATCCAATTGACCTGTGAAAAAATGTCTTAATGTTTGACACAAAAAGCATCTCTGAGCCCCTTTTATTCAATTTGCCATAAAGAGAGAGAAAGATGGTGATCATTATACGGAATTCATATTAGTCCAATAGGAAATATTTCTACATTGATTTTATCTGCCAAGGGAAGCCCAAGACATTTCACTGAATTCTGGCACACACTATAGAGAGCATTCTCAATTTATGTGAGGTACTTGGTAAGCCTGTAATATTATTTATTTCATGTAGAATTTATTGAATGCACCCTGGACTTTCCCACAGCTGCGTATTACAGGAGGAAATTGGTAGTGATGGACATGGTGTGTTGCCATGAAGTTATCTGTAATTAACGATTTCTCTAATTGAAGATCCCCTGGTCACCTTCTAGGGATTCCTCAAGGATTTCTAGGCACACAGTTTGAAAACTACAGTTCGAACTATTGTAGATTTTACATTTGAACTATGAACCAATTTAAGAGTCCCTCGTGAACATCGTTCATATGGAATTAATCCCACAAAGTGAAATCTGCTCAAATACAAAAGTCTTATAGCATTTCTAGCTAATGGTCCTTTGCGAAAACAGTATATGGATGCTTCTCAGCTGTGCACAACACACTGAAATGCTGTTTTACATCAGCACTGCAAACATTCATCAGTTTCACTGGCAGATCAATCAACAAAATGGTGATTAATTGGTGAAGGCCAATGTCAGTCAGTGAGGGAAATTGCTATTAGTTAGGTAGAGAGTTAAGTCATCTTTTGAAGTTACTCTAACATTGCAATTCTATGTAGAGTTACTCCAGTCTATTGATTTCAATGGGCTTAGATTGGAGAAACTTTGCATAGGATTGTACAGTAGAGAAAAGAAGAAGTGGAAGAGGAAGAAGAGGAGGAGGAGTTGGTTTTATACCCCTCCCTTCACTACCCAAAAGAGTTTTGGAGTGGCTTACAATTGCCTTCCCTTCCTCTCCCTACAACAGACACCCTTTGAGGTACATAGGACTGAGAGAGCTCTGAGAGAACCGCTCTTGAGACAACAGCTCTGAGAGAACTGTGACTGACCCAAGGTCATCCAACTGTCTGCATGTGGAGGAGTGGGGAATCAAACCTGGTTCTCCAGATTAGAGTCCGCCGCTCTTAACCACTACACCGAACTATGATGCTCTTAACCACCACACTAGTAGCCTTGGTGGACAACCTCTGCTGTCAATTGAATAAAGGTGGGTCTGCGCTGCTGATTTTATTGGACTTGTCAGCAGCATTTGACACAGTTGAACATTCGGTCCTGATCAATTGCCTGGCCTCACTGGGGGTTTGTCGGACTGCCTCAATATTGTTCCTTTCATTCCTCCAGGGATGCCATTGGAAGGTAGTGGCTGGGGATGGGTGTTTCGCCAAGGAGCCTCTCGAGTGTGGGGTTCCGCAAAGCATGATTCTCTCCCCAATGTTATTTAATATATATACACATCCTCTATTGAACTAATTAGGAGATTCGGCGTTGGATGCCACTAATATGCAGATAGACACTCCGCTCTTCCTCCTGCTGGATAAGCAACTGGACTCTGCACTGGCAGATCTGGCCCGTTGCCTTTTAGTTTTATTTGTACTATGTTTTTAATTGGTATCTGTTAATGTTTTAGCTGCTGTTAGCTGCCTCAAGACCACTTGGTGGCGAGAGGCAGCATACAAATTTAATAATAATAATACTAATAGGCTGTGATTCCCTACCTACCTCCTTGCTTATTGTCAAGATAATAGGTTGGATGTCACAGAAATTTTTGAAGGGGGACAATTTTCACCAACTCCCCAAACATGCTGTTCCTGAAGCTTCCATGTCCCACAGGAGCAGCAATTCAGGGATCATTTTCATCTGCAGCAGAAAGGCGGGAAGAGAGGATACACTGTTCTACTGATGGAAAACCATATTGTCAACGAAGACTTATTGTGAGCTCTGATAATGTTGTTACAGGGAGTGATTTTTTTTCTGAGATACACATATAGCCATTGAGTCCTTTTATTCTCTTTCAAAAAAGTAATTTCTCTTAATTTTTTCTTTGTAGTTTTCTGTTACACCTCTATGCACCCTTTTGTAATTTCAGCCTTTGCAGGGTTCTGACGTTACACACCACAAGGTGGTGCTCTCGCAGGAGGATAGGAAGGTCTGGGATGAGGTTGCCTGCCTCGAAACAACTGCAGAGTGAAACGCTGACATTCTGTATCACCTCCCTTCCTGGCCCTCCTATCTTCAAATTTCTCTCTCAATCAAAACAGAATTGATTCAAAACAGACTCCAAATTCCTAAAAAGAAGGAAAGAAATGGATTGCTGAACTTCAGGAGAAGTTAGGTATAGGAGAAAAGAAAATTTCTCTTGTGCCACATAGCCTATAGTTTGTACAATCTATATGCTTCAATATTATGCTTTCTTTCCACTTGCCCAGGGCGGCTCTCCACTGAGGAGGACATTCCTCTGGTTCCAAGTGCTTTCTGCTCATGTCGGACTGCCCAAACTGGAGGAATGTAAAGGATTCCAATCCATAACTTGCCTACGTATCAGAATTGCACATCACGTTTTAACTGCAGTTCTGAGATCCATACAAAATACGTTTTTATACAAACTATGGTTTTGTGCGATTAGCCATGTTGGTAAACCATGATGTGGCAATTGACAGGAAGCATGGGATGGAATCTAAGCACCTGAAGGGGTGGGCAACAGTGTTCCCTCTAAGCTGAGTTAGTGTGAGCTAGCTCACAGTTTTTTAGCCTCCAGCTCACAGATTTTTGTCATAGCTCAGGAAGGATGGCTCCAGAGCAAACTAATTTATGCAGTAGCCAAATCACACTTTAGTGCAAGTAGCTCACAAAGTAGAATTTTTGCTCACAAGACTCCACAGCTTAGAGGGAGCATTGGTGGGCAAGCAAAGTTCATTCAGGTACCACAGAATCATGATTTAGTATTATTATGCCCAAATAATAGCAGAAAGAGACTGCAATAAGCAGACTAAGGTAGGGCAAAAAAACCCCATCTTTGGTTCTACCTACGTATGACACATATGACAACTGACTTTTGTGAGATGTTGATCTGCACATTCCCCCTCACTGTTTTGTAAACTGAAGTGGTGTAATTTTGATCCTGCTTCATTCTTGGATGCTGCAAACACAATGAGCTCAAGGATAAGCCACATTCAAATAACACAGGTAAGATGAACAGTAATACACATAGTTATATGAAAACACTGCACATCAAGGCTACAGTGCTTCTTAGTGGAACAGGGAAACCTTGATTTATTTGTTTTACATGCACGTTACAAAGAAGAAAAAAAAGGAACTGGTGGTAAACCAAATCAAGGTCATCTCGTACTCTGATTATACGTCTCATAAACATACACAATTGTGTTTAATAGGCAAATTGCTTTTAAATACAGCTGCATCAACTCCATAAAGCTTTTAGGAAGAGCAATAGAACACAAGCCTTTGGGCATGGTTTGTATCAAGGCTGAGTTGAGATTACTGCTTTTTTTGAAAATTTTTATCATTGGAAAAAATTCTGTTTTCAAGTCTTTTAGCTCTCTACTATTTGCTTACTGTGTCCTGATTCGTTCTCACATGCAACTGACTTTACTAGTCTCCAGTGATGTTATTGTATGACCAAATCTGATTGGCTAAACAACAGTATGTCCTGTCCTGTTGACTACATGATCCCTGTTTGGGTGGTATCCCTCATGGAGTTAACCAAGGAAAGAGAAAAAAAGCTGAAGCCATGGGGCATGGGGGAGCAGTAAAGCTGCATCAGCCAGGGCAAATAATGACAATGAACAAAAACAAAGTGTTTTTCAGACATATTTGTAATCAGAAGGCAAGGTTGTAGGGTTGCCAAGTCCAGGTTGGAAAATACCTGGGGACTTTGGGGGTGGAGCCAGGAGAAGGTGTGGGTTGGGGAGGGGAGAGGCCTCCACATGGTAGAATGCCATAGAGTCCACCCTTCAAAACAGCCATTTTCTCCAGGGAAGCTGATCTCTGTCAGCTGGAGATCAGTTGTAAAAGCGGGAGATCCCCAGGCTCCACCTGGAAGATGGCAACCCTACAAGGTTGAGCCTGGACTTGGGGAAGGCCAGGAAGGGAAAAGCTAGGAGGCAGCCCTGGACAGCCAGGGGAAGGAGCAGGGCAGGGAGATAGGCAGCAGGGGGAAGATGCAGGGCAGGCTTCCCTTTCCTTTTATAGCTCCCCAGGTGGAGCAGGGGGAAAGGGACTGCATACATGTCAGGTGGGGTACTGTCCAGGAACCCAGTAAAAGGAAAGGCACCACACCCAGCCAAGGAGGAAAGGAAGGACTGAGCTACAGAGGCAGCTGAAAGAGAGGGAACCAAGAGGAAGCCAGTCCTGGGAAGGAAGAGGAGTTGGGTGGTGTAACCCCTTTTCATTCTGAGGCCTCAGGGGAGGTGGCCTGACCTCAAGAACAAGAGAGGGTAGCAAGCACATGATAGGGAGGGGAGGCTCACATTTCTCCTCCCACTAGCAATCCCTTCTGACCCTGGGCAAGTTGATTCTTAGGCTTGTGGGACCAGGAGCAATTGCCATGTGGGTTGGCATGCTGCAGTATGGATGCGGAAGGGAGTGAAACTGCCCCTGATGCACCTACCGTCAGTGGATCTCCACTGATTAAAAAGAGAAGGCTTCCCCCCCGCCCCTCAATTCAGCCCAAGGACCTGCATGGCTATTACTCTGCATGGATCCCACAATCCAAGGAATAAACTTTGTAATGGATACCAGGGGGAGGAGGGGAAAGTGGAGAAAATCCATGATTCTTGCACAAGTTCACTATATCCAACTCACAGATCTATCAAGATAAGTACTGTCTACTCTGATTGGCAGAGGCTCTTCATGGTTTCATGCAGTGGTCTTTCGCAACCCCAACCTGGTCCTCTTTTTAAATGGAAGATGCCAGGGACTGAACCTGGGAACCTTTGCCTGCAAAGTAGATGCTCAAATCTAAGTCACGGTCCTTCCCAAGGAAATACCCTGATATGCAATAATCAACTTCATGTTCACATGAGAAATGAACAGGGTGATGGGTGGGGAGGCAAACAAAACGGGAGCATAATGGTCATAGACCTAAACACTTCTCCATTCTGTACCTTATTCTGCTCTTCTCAGCAATTTTTCCCAGCCAGACTCTGATACTGGAAATCATCTGGGATGGGAGAAAAATGCTGAAAGTGGCAGAATGCAATGAGGTAAGAAGTGATGTTCATGTTTTAGTTCCTCTCTGTTGCATGCTGTTTTTGCATAATAACAGATGCACCCCATCTGCCTCTTGAGATCCTGAGAAAAGAAGACTGATTCATATGCCAATGTTGTCACAAAGTCTATGCTTGCTCTACAAGAAATGAGTTTAATTGCCTCTGAAGTGGAACAGTCTCCCCACTGTCTGCACTCCGGCAGGGAGGATCTCCTGAGTCAGAGTTACAGCCAGGAATGTGTTTCCCACTGAAAACAATGGAAATGACTACCAGACTGATTAACTAATAAGATTACCTTTCTGGTATTAGAGAAAACAAGTTGGGGACCCGCGATACTCGCGGGGGGGGGGAGAAGGAGCTCGCCCCCTCCCCCCCAAGGAATCCCCGCGGGCATCGCCGGGCCCGCCTCTCCCCCCTTCCCCCCCCACACAGATCCTCCCGGCGGGCCTCGCCGGGCCCGCCACTCGCCCCCTCCTTCTCCCCCCCCACAGATCTTCCCGGCGGGCCTCGCCGGGCCCGCCGCTCGCCCCCTCCTTCTCCCCCCCCACAGATCTTCCCAGCGGGCCTCGCTGGGCCCGCCGCTCGCCCCCTCCTTCTCCCCCCCCACAGATCTTCCCGGCGGGCCTCGCCGGGCCCGCCGCTCGTCCCCTTCTCCCCCCCGGCCGCTTGTTCGTTGCTGCCGCCGCTGCCACCACTGAGGTAAGTCAGTTCCCTGCATGCGCAGGGAACGGTTTTTTACTTTTCGGGGGATTTCAGTGTCCCCCGAAAACTTTTTTTAACTTTTTGGATTTTTCTGCAGGTGGGGGGGTCACCCCCCACCTGCAGAACCCCCCCTCTGCCCTCCAAGTGCCCCCCCCGGCGCGGATTTAGGTATCCGCACGCGGGGGAGGCACTTGGCTATTAGATATAGAGATGACTTAGGTTTTCAAAGCAGTGAAAGAGCCAGCTCTGTACCCCAGCCTTTGTTTTTGCATACCCCTTTCACATTAGTACCTTATTCTCTTTCCAGATTGGATGTCTCCATTATCTGCAGGACATCTGAAATGAATCCATTTATTTTAAATGAACAGAAAAAGAACCTGGAATGGGTCGTGATTGGGCACCTAGGCCATTGTGACCTCACCATACAGCACAGCCTGGGGATCCTGTATTGACTTTTCCAGGGCTTTTTTTTGTAGAAAACACCCAGCAGGAACTCATTAGCATAATAGGCCACACCCAATAGCAGGAACTCATTAGCATATTAGGCCACACCCCTGAGAGCATGGCTCCCTCCCAGGATCGGCTTCCCCAGGTGCCCCACGGCTTGTGGGGTGCATGGGGAACCCGAAGGAAGGAAGGCAGTTTCTGGATCGGCTTCCCCAGACACCCCACAGCTGCGGGGCACCTGAGGAACCTAAGGAGTGGACGCAGTTTAAACTGCCTTCTCTCCCTGGACTGGCTTGGCTTCCCTAGGTGCCCCATGGCTTGAACCCGAGCAGGGGGAGGCTGTAGGCGTGGCCAACTCGGAAGCCAGCCGGAACTCCGTTCCTGTGTGTTCCTGCCCAAAAACAGCCCTAGACTTTTCACAGTAGTCCAAAAGGGGAGCTCTCTGCTTCTCCTTTGTTTCATGCATTTATGAGAGATGTTAATGCTTCCTTAGAGTCAAATCCAGACACAGTTCAAACTAGGTTGTGAAAGAATAACTATGCTTTCAGAATAACATTCCTTATCTTTTTAGAGTGGGAAAGAACATCTCCAAAGTACACTGCAGAAAGAGAGTGACATTTTTATTTTCATGGATGAGCTGGGAAAGGGCAGAATCAGCAGGCCAAATTTCTCCACTGGGTCTACCAGTTCCCCTGATGAATTATTCCTGGCCCTCACCCCCTGGCACTCAGCACTGAGTTGAACATAGGATGATTTGGGTGCAGTTGCACAAAGCTTCTTTGATTTACCCATACCCCATGTCTGATTAGCTCAGGAAGAGAACTCCTTAACTAGAGGGAAAGTCCATAACTAGGGCAGCCTGGGATACAGTTAAATATCAGGACTTCATTGTCAGGAGACAGGCACCTACTACAACTCTGTGTCAGGGAATCCAGGGGAGGTATCAGTTGTCAGCCCTCTTGAGAAGATCCAGTTTGGGAATTAGCTGTTTGGATGTGCATATCTGAGAGTCAGTGCTAAAAGGACAGGTATTGGGGAGGGGGAGCAGGGAGACAGGATAAACAGGCTGAAACTTATTCTCTCTCTCTCTCTCTCTCTCACACACACACACACACAGAACCCACAAATCTTTCTTCTCGTGCCTTTTTCTGCTTCCTCATGTCAAACATTCCCCCTTTAAATGGATTCATTTCAAAGTTATTTCTGCATCAATTGTGTATAGATGTATAATAGTATAGTTTAGTCCAGTTTTTATTTTTATTTTTAACAATATATTTATTAATTTTTACAAACAAAACATCAATTAACATTCAATTACCATACACGTGGTAAATATTCTAAGTATACATTATATTAGTTTTTCATTAACAATAACTAAACAACCCAACACACCCAACTATAAAAACCCTTTATATGTTAGTTACATACTCAATATTAATAAAATACAAATTTGAGATATTTATCAGGAACTTTATATTTAATGTTTGACCTATCAATTGTGTATTGAAAAAAGGATAACCATCTCTCCATAAACATGTTATTTTTGTTAGGACATTGGATAGACACAATTTGACAGGTTAATTTGTCGGCAGCAGCTACGTCCCAACACTTAGCTATCCATTGGCTCACAGACGGAATTTTAGGTTGATTCCATACTTGCGCTATCAAGGTTTTAGCAGCAGAGAGTAACAATATTGCCAACTCTTGAGTGAACACTGAGATATTTAGGTCCGGCCAATAATTCAGCAGAACTGATTGAATAGTGTTTGGAAACTCATGTCCACATATTTTTGATACTTCAATCAGGATAGATTTCCAGAACTTCTTAATGGGGTCACATTCCCACCAGCAATGGAAAAATGTACCTTTTTGATTACAGCCCTTCCAACAATAGGGTGCTGATTTATATTTACAATGAAAAAGGCAGACTGGGGTCAAATACCACTTCGAGTATAATTTAAACATTTGAAGCTTAACCAGGAGATTATTAGTTTTAAAGGCAAGAGAATTCCAGATTTTGTCCCGCTGAGAGTTATCCTGTATATCCTGTACTTCCTCCCAGGATTTTTGGATATTTGATTTTTGATTCCAGTTTTTTTGTTGTAGAAGTCTATATATAAGGCCAATTATGCCTTTGTAACTGAACTTATCTACTAAAATAGTTTTTTCAAAAGTGGTTAAATTTCTGTCCAAATTGGAAGATTTACTTAACTCAGAGTATAAATGAGTTAATTGCTGATACTGGAACCATGAAATTTTTATCGAGTACTTTTTCTCTAAAAAGTCTTTTGACCCCAGTTTAAAGTTATGTCTTAAATCCCCTATCCTATAAATACAACCATTCCTTAAATTCAGAAATTGAGAAGAGGATCTGCCTGGTTTAAACCACAACTGTCCCAAAAAAGACATTGCAATTGATACTCCTGGGGACAAGATGTTTCTATACTTATCCCATATTTTTAGTGTATAATTTAAAAATTTGTTTTTTGTAACTGAAGTGGTTCTATCCTTAGGCTGGTTCCATATGGCTTCACACAGCCTATCAGGAGCTACATAATTGGCTTCAATCAGAACCCAGGTTTTGTCTATCTTGGGGTTTGCATAATAGCAAATATGTTTTAACTGGGCTGCGATAAAGTAAAGATATAGGTCCGGAAGGCCTAGACCTCCCTGTTTAGTAGGTTTTTGTAATACTGCCTTTTTTACTCTGGCTTTCTTTTTTCCCCATAATAAGTTATGAAAACTTAAGTTCCATTTCTTAAATTCTGCCTGAGGAATACAAATTGGTAGATTTTGAAAAAGAAAAAAAAATTTCGGAAAAAGAATAGTTTTTAAAAGCTCTGTCTTTTCCAACAGAGTTAAATTAAGTTTATTCCATTCCTGTATTGTTTCGTTTACCGTTTTAGTTAAGTTACAGTAATTAGCTTGATACAGCTCCTCAAGCTTTAAGGGGATATTTATTCCCAAGTGTCTCCAATACTTTGAGACCCACTTAAAAGGAAAAAGCTTAGAAATACTAGATTTATCCTTTTCCATTAGCTGGATCGGATATCTCTCTGATTTTGCGTGGTTTATGGAAAATCCTGAAATTTTACTATAATTAGAGATCTGTTCCATCAATGCTTTTAAGGAATATTTGGGATCAGCTAAATAAAAAATTGCATCATCTGCAAACAGGCTCATTTTAGCGTGTTCTTTAGCAATCTCAATTCCCTTTATTTTGGGGTCACTTCTAACTGCGTGTGCAAGAGGCTCAATAGAAATAGCAAATAAAATAGGGGAAAGGGGGCACCCCTATCTAGTGCCCCTTTTTAAATAAAGTTCTTCTGACCTAAAATTATTAACACATATTTGAGCTGTAGGGGTTTTATAAATAGCTGTTATGGCAGTCAAAAATGCTGGACCAAACTTCATGTATGACATCAGTTCCATCAGATATTTAGGTTCTACCCGGTCAAATGCCTTTTCGGCATCAAGTGATAAAATTACCGAGCTAATGGCCCTAGTTCTACAATGATCAATTATATTTAAAGTTTTACGAATATTATCAGTGATTGTACGGTTTGGCATGAATCCAGCCTGATCTTTGTGGATATATTCAGTTATGATCTTATTTAAACGGGCGGCCAAAATAGAAGAGAAAATTTTAAAATCATGGTTCAGTATGGATATCGGGCGGTATGATGATGTTAATAAGTGGTCTTTCCCAGGTTTTGGAAGAACAATTACTCTCGCTTCCGTCCAAGAGTTTGGGATCTTACCATTCTTTAAAATCGCATTAATTGTTTTTTGCATGTGATCCAGAATTTCCAATTTGAAAGTTTTATAGAATTCTACTGGAATCCCATCTCTTCCAGTGGCCTTATTATTTTTGGAAGACATTAAAGCCTCCAAAATTTCTTGTTTTGAGATGGGTAAATCCAAAAATTTAGCATGTTCCTTCGTTAAGAAATTATTATAATTGATTTTAAATAAGCGACAATATCTAGTTTCTCTGGGTTAGAAGAAGAATACAATTGTTTAAAAAATTTGTAAAAAACAGATGTAATTTGCTTTGCCGTATATAAGATATTGCCATGCTCATCCCTGATAGAATGAATCAAGGAAGAGGAAATCTTTTTGTCAACTCTAAATTTAAGTATCTTTATAAATTTAGGGGTTTTCGTTAACATACTTTTGTTTCAGCAATAGAAGTTGTTTTTGCGACGCAGACGTATCTAATACTTCTAGCTTCTTTCTCTCCCGGTTCAGCTTTTTTAGTGTTTTCTTGCCACCGAATTGCATGTGTCTCAGTTCCAATTTTCTAATTTGACTTTGCAATTGCTCTATAATTTTTTGTTTTTCTTTTTTACTGGACGCCGATACTGAGATGAGATGGCCTCTCATAACTGCTTTAAAAGCGTCCCAGATAACATGCTGTTGTACCTCTCCTTCTGAATTAAAATCAAAGTATTCATTTATTTGTTGTAAAATATATTGTTTGGTGCTCTCATTTTGAAGTAAGAGCTTATTCATGGACCAAAATGGCCCCTTATTGTCTGCCTGTTGCTTAAAAAGAGTACATTTGACCCAGGCATGATCAGATATTGTTATAGGTCCAATATCTGACATCTTAAGACATGAATATAGAGTTTTAGTGGCCAAAATATAATCAATTCTTGTATATACCTGGTGTCTAGGGGAAAAGTAGGTATATTGTCTTGTCCCTGGGTTAAAAGATCTCCATACATCACCCAAATTGAAATGATTAAAAAGCTCAAGCTCTGATTTAAGGTATTTCTTATTTTTCCCTCTACCTGTTGTTTTTTTGTGTTTTATCAATGTTAGGATTTACTATGTAATTTAGGTCACAGCCAATTATGATTTCACCTTGCTTGAATTCCATCAACAGTTTAAAAGTATCTCTAATAAACACTAATTGCTCTGAATTAGGGGCGTAGATGGATGCAATTGTAAGAGGTACTCCATTGAGAAGACCTTTAATGAAAATAAAACGGCCTCTAGGATCTATTTTTGTGGCTTGAATAGAGAATGGAACATTTTTTGAAATTAAAATCGCCGTACCTCTCGCTTTGGAAGTACCGGGAGCTTGAAATTGCTGCGTGAACCACTAAGATGGGAGAATTGTTCTATCTTTAGCTTTTTGGTGTGTTTCCTGAAGACACAAAATATTAATACGCTGCTTGGCCCAATAATTAGACGTTCTCCGTCTCTTAATAACGTTGTTAAGACCTCTTGCATTCCAAGAGGCAATGCCAAATTCTTGTGCCATTATAAAAGGGAAATAAGAAAAAAAACATTATATACTATTCAACAATTAAAGCTCTCTACCAACAATATCTTCTATTTTTCTTACGAAGTATTTCAAACCCTATAAACACTAAAAATACTAAAAATACCCACCACTAAAACTTATTCTAACCTTTAACAAATGCCCTTTAACAAGGGCCAGAGTTTAGTAAGTTGGTTCCACTAACCAACTTTTAACGGTAGCAAATCATTGCTTCCCTTAGCTAAAGTACTCTATCTAAACTAAAAGGGGGGACACTTATATTTATAGACAAAAAAACAATGATTTTTTACCATCCTCTCTCCCCACAAATAGAATTAAATAGTCGCTATTCAGAAGTCTTGTCTACCATAAGTTTACATATAATTGTTCAAAAGTCCTGAAATTGTTAAAAGAACCGAGAAAAAGTCATGAAGAAACTACTTATCACATATAAATTATATAATATATCAATTTTTCCTAGCCAAGCAAAAAGACTTATAAAACTTTTTAGTCCCCTGTATTCAAAATCTTAGGCTTTAAACAAATAGCTTTATAAAATGGCTGCACAAACCCTTATACCTAACTATCTATTCTAACATACTAACTGCTATAGAATTATGGCTAAATATTTATTAAGTCTTGTTCTAGCTTCTTACTAATACACACTTAATAATATAACAATCTTAGCTTATCCTCCCTATCTGACTATATACTATTTGGAACTGTTTTTTTTTTTTTTAATTCCATTTTTTCTTATGTTAATAAGTATTAAACATCTAACCTTGTTATATGTCTTTTTCTATCTATCTACCATATCTTAGTTATCTAGAGTAGTAAGAAAAACAGTATAGATTAATACAAAGAAATCTTTGACTAAACTCACTAAATATGTTGTACTACATTTCTATTTTAACTATAAACTCCACTGTAGCAAAACCCTAAGTTATACAAATTAGAAGCACTAACTCTATGTTATAAACGTTTTAAACACAGTAGATGATGTTTCAGGTAGCCATCAGTTCGTCTTCTTCTGCCTTCGTGAGGTGGACTCCCAGCGAGTTCAGCAGAGCTTTGCCTGTAAGCTTGTCAGTCGCTTGGTATTGAAGACCATTCTTATAAACCAAAATGTCTGAGACTGGAGACCATCTAAACCTGATTTTCGCTTCATTAAGTTTAGCAGTAATAGTCTTGAGGTTTCTTCTCTTCTCTAAGGCTTCCAGAGCTAAGTCTAATAAAACCATAATTTTACTGTCCTGAAACTGTAGTGATTTACGTACTCTTGCTTCCGTTAAAATTTTGTCTCTCACTCTTTGATAGAGAAATTGAATCAATATGTCTCTGGGTCTACCTTGTCGAGCCGAGGTGATAGGGCCCACCCGGTGGGCTCTAATTATTGCTGGAGCTACGCCGTTTTCCAGCTCTAGCACTTTAGCCAGCCAATTTGAAATAAAGAGAGCTAAGTCCCCATTTTGTTCAGCCCCTTCTTCAAACCCGCGTAGTTTGAGATTATTCTGGCGCCATTTGCCTTCTAGCACTGCCAGTCTGTTCAAAGTGGTATGTTCTGAGCTTTGCAGAGCTCTTACCTCTTCTTGGAGATTTAGGGCCATCTGGGACGTCGTCTCCGCCAGTTTAGAAGCCTCTCTCATGTCTTTACGCAAGTCTTCTATCGATGATTGAACCGGCTTAAGGAGATCAGTGACAAGAGAAGACATAGATGTAAGTATTTCCTCCTTAAACAGTTTAAGGTCCTGTCGGATATTCAGTGCCTCGCTTTTCCCCGTCGGGGAGGATGGCGTCGCCATTTTGTTTATATCGGAGGGCCCAGAGTTTAGCGGAGTCTGAGGAGGTAGCGGCTGGAAAAAGTCTTTTACAGACAACTTGCCTGACCCGGACAGGTCTGGGGTAGAACCCGGCTGTTTCCTGCTGCTTTTCCTCGTCATTAGCTCTCGACTTAACGAATTCCAGATGACTTTAGGGGAAAAAGGACGGGAGCTCCGAACTCAAGCGTCCGCCATATGCCGTCGCTAGCTCCACCCCTAGTCCAGTTTTTATGATGGCACATAGACCATTCAGAAGCAGGAAAAAACCCCAATTTTATAATATTATCTATGTAAAATCTCAGATACAATGCCATAAAGAAATAGATGATTCAGCAACAAAAATAGATGGAATTAAAAGTCTCAGAATGGCATGAAAATGGCATATCTGTATGTCCTTAATCTTCAGAGGGTAGACTCTAAAAATGAGGTCAAACAGACATGGTTTTGCAGAGTTCTGCAGCATCTCTGATTCATATTATTTACAACTATACCACCTCAGTTTGATGCTCTACAAAATTAAGAGATGGGAGGGGGAACCAAGCACTGCCTGTTAGAGGAGACAAGATGTGACGTTAAAAATTAAAGCTCAGTAAAGATGAAAGACAAGACATGAATGCCACAGTGAATAACTTTTTAGAAGTTCAGGACAAGAAATTGAGATGAGCATCTGGGAGAAAGAAACTCCAGAGCTGCAGAAAAGGGGCAGACTTGAGAGAAATGCACACAGAGTAGGAAGTTTGCTAAGAATCTCTGAACCAGAAGAGCAAAGAGAACAAAGAAGACTATCAAGAGAATGAAAACAATGCATAGATGCTTTCTTTTCTGCAAGACTCTCTGAAATACATAGAAGTTGCACAGTGGCACGATAGGGACACTAATGGAAAACTTTTTGATGGGTCCTACTAAGAGGGGATCAAAAATGGGGGATGACATGGGGCTGAATCATGATTCAGCTGAGATGTTCTAACAAAGGTATTTCCTAAGCGTCCATCTTAAGCTTGATAAATATGTACATTCAAAGTGAAGAACATTACCTAGAACCTGTTGTAATATAGGTAAAGGTAAAGGTTTCCCTTGCTTGAAAGCCAGTCGAATCCAACTCTAGGGAGCACTGCTCATCTCCGTTTCCAACCCGAAGAGCCAGCGCTGTTGGAAGATTTCTCCGTGGTCATATGGCCGGCATGACTAGACCCTGTGTTATCTGAATTGCTTTATTTTAAGATTAGCAATTGGCAAATAACCAGGTTCTTAGCCAACTATACCAAGGTCCCGCCCCTTCTAGGAGTTCCCAGAAAATAGGCACTGAGGCAGAAGTCAGTTTAAATGATGTTTTACTATAAAATGTTCTCAAGCATACAAAAACAGAATCACACGCACAAACACACAAGTCCTAAGAAGTTTCAGATAGAAAAATAGCACTTTTGCATGAGCAGGAGATGTGAGAGCCAGTCTGGTGTAGTGGTTAAGTGCGCGGACTCTAATCTGGGAGAACCGGGTTTGATTCCCCACTCCTCCACTTGCACCTGGCTGGATGACCTTGGGCAAGCCATAGCTCTGTACCAGCTGTTCCCTCAAGGACAGCTTGGGAAAGAGTTCTCTCAGCCCCACCTACCTCACAGGGTGTCTGTTGTGGGGAGGGGAGGGGAAAGGAGTTTGTAAGCCGCTCTGAGACTCTTAAGTGAGTGAAGGGCGGGATATAAATCCAATCTCTTCTTCTCTTCTCTTCTAGTTGGAGATGGGCTGTCTGTTCCAGAAGAAGAATTGAGGGGTTGAAAGAAAAAATGGGGAGCGTGTCCTGAACCGGCAGAAACACGCTTCTCTCTCTTTCTGCGCAGACCAGAGATCAAAGATGGAGGGAGGGTATTGGGATAGCAAGCTGAACTCAAGAGGGATAAAAGCAGATAGGGGTTGTAGAGGCTCAAGAGACCGATTGCATGGAATGCAACCTCTTTTATTAGGTGATATTAGGGGCGGGCAGCGCTGACCTAATCCCAATAACACACCTACCAGGTAGTCCGTCCCTACAAACCCTAGCATTGGTTAAAGGAAAAATAGGAGGGGATGTGGAGGGGTGGTCAATATTGCAACACTAGAGACTAAACAGGAACTGACATCTGGGCAAGCTTGCGATGAGTCACCGAGCCATTCCATTGTTCCTTGATGGCCCTGGCTTGGTCAGTTGATGGGCGAAGGATTAGTTGCCAAGCAACCTCATTCATAGTCCAAAGTTCAGCATCTTTCTGGAATGTGTGGAATCCCACAGGTATGTTGGGGGGGTTGGGGTTGCCTAGCGTGAGGTGACAGGAGAACCCTTGTGCAATGAGGTCCTTGTCTCTGACTTTGTGTGAACCATGGCGGGTGCCTGCTTCCTGGAATGGACTGGAGCCTCTTACAGCAACAAAGAGTGCATGTAGTCCTTTAAATCATAACATCCCAAAGTTCAGACTTATGAACATTAAAAGTCCATAAGAGCACGTGATGTGCCTTGCTAGGCAACATCTGAGGTGCACGGAACCGCTGTTACCTTCCCACCGAAGCGGTACCTATTTATCTACTTGCAATTTCTTACTTTCAAATTGCTAGGTTGGCAGGAGCTGGTACCAGAGATGGGAGCTCACTCCATCACGTGGCACTCAGGTCTCAAACTGCTGAACTACTGATCTTCCGGTCTGCAGTTCAGCGTCTTAACCTCTGAGCCACCGCTTTTTGGCAGAGAAACCAGTGTGAATCCCAGTGGATTCAAGTACACATTCTATTTAATGAAGTGGAGAAAAATGGGTCTTCTCATTGCATATTTCCCCCCCAGAAAATAAAGAATGTTTACTGAGTATTTGAATAATGGAAACACTGTAAGAAATCTTTTAGCTAATTTACTCTGTCTTTTACCAACTGGTATTTCTCCTGCTACTACCTATTTAGCTTTTGGTGGTGCACCATTCTTTTCTGTGACATATAGATTTCAAATGAAATCTGTGAGAGACTATCAAGATCACCCAACCCCCCTGACTTCCGGTTTTGGCGCTCACTGGGCGAGTATGCTTTCATCGGAGCTCCGATGATAGCAGGCTGTGCCCACAACGGCTGGGAGAGGTACCGGCTGGATCCGGTCCCCCCTTGAGCCCTTCTAGGGGGCTCTCAGCCTGGGGCATGAGAGGTGCCTCTCCTGATGCAAATGCCGAGGGATTGAGGCTCCTCTTTGTTCTGATAGGTCCCACCGCCGCACAACCAGAAATGGCGGGACGAGCGAGCAGGTGGTCAAAAGCATTTCTCTTACCTGGTGGAAGATGTCTGATGAAGCATGAGTCTTTTGTAAAAGAAGTAAATCAGCCATTCCTAAAAAACCACTGGGGCAACAAAGGCTTCTCCACTTAGGGTTGCCAGCCTCCATGTGGGGCCTGGGGAACTCCTGCTTTTACAATTGATCCCCAGCTAACAGAGATCAGCTTCCCTGGAGAAAATGGCTGCTTTGAAGGGTGGACTCTATGGCATTGGACCATGCTGAGGCCCCTCCCCTCCCCAAACCCCACCCTCTCCCGGCTCCACCCCCAAAGTCCCCAGGTATTTTCCAAGCAAAACCTGGCAACCCTATCTCCACTTCCTCCTGAGGGTCCCAGGAAAGCAGGTTTGACCTGCACCCTCACCATCTCCTGATTTGTGTTGCAGGGGAAGTGGCAGCTGACCCAGGCCCTGGCAATTGCTGCAAGAAGGCAGGGGGATTTTGGTGCCAAAGATCTCCTCAGATCCAGCTGAAGGGCTTTCAGTTTCAACTTAATGCTCTCTCGTTTGCTCTCCTTTCATTGTGAGTGGGCAATTTACACCTCCACTTTGGCTTCTGCAGCCCTCTATTGTCAGGGCATGATGACCCCTAAATCATCTGATAATGTACCTGCTATTTCAAATGCAGGTGATTGAGATGCAAATGGCATAGTCAAGGGGGTTTTGTGGCTGAATAGTCACTCCAGCACAGCAGAGGTGGAGGTGGGAGGACTAACAAAGGAGTTTTCTCCTCTCTCCTCCAACAAAGACAATTGAGAAGAAAAACACAAAGAAATTATGACCTAAACAAGGAACTTTGCAGAAGAAAAAAAAGGCCAGAAGGCAACTGGAGCTCCTCCAAGTCCTGTACATGCAAGGAATGCAGGAAAAGAACTGAAAAAGGAGGCACTCCTCTCCTCTGGAGTGGGAAGAAAATGACCTAATATCCTGTCTTCAGGGTTTGTGGGAGAAGGAGTACCTAAACGTCAAGATCTCCTCCTCTCCTCAGATGAGAATGTTGGCTTCTCTTCTGTTCCCACCCAACCTGACCTTGGTTCTTTTACTCAGAAGCCAAGATATAAACAATAAAAAAATGGAAATGGAGGCACTGGGTGAAAAATTAAGCTCAATTTTCCAATAGAAATTTTGCTTTTTGCTCCAGTGAGATACATACCACATTTATAATCTTTTCATTTATCACATTTCTATTCTACCCAACTACCAATAAGTTCAGGGTGGCGTATATGGTCCTTCCTTCTCATATTATCTTCATAATAACCTTGTGAGGTGGGCAAGAGTGTGACTTGCACAAGGTCACCCAGTGAGTTTCATAGCAATGTGGAGTCCTGAACCTGAGTTCAAATACCGTTCCACCAGATACTCTTGAGTTCAAGAACACACCCTCCAAAACTAGATAATGTTCAACACTATAAAGACCATTTGTTCCAAGTGGTGTTATCACGGATGGTGCTTTATTTATTTTTATTCAATTTTTAGACTGCCCTCCCCCATACTTGGGGCTTAGGGAGGTGTACAACATTCAAAATCATAATCAAATTTAAAATAGTTCACATCAAAAAAAACCCACACAAAACAATTTCAATAACCATTTCAGATGGCGTCTAAAACAGATTGTTTACCCCAAGTGGGGAGTGAACAAAGAAAGAGGCCAGGCTAATTAAAAACTGCTGCTGTCCTCAGTTATGGGCCTGGTGGAACATTTCTGCCTTACAGGCCCTGTGGAACTGAACTAGATCCTGCAGTGCATGGATGTCTTTTAGCAGAGAGTTTCACCAAGTCGGAGCCAGGGTCGAAAAAGCCCCGGCTCTGGCTGAGGACAGCTGGATATTTTTCAGGCCAGGGATCTCCAGAAGGCTTTTCTCAGCTGACCGCAATGCTCTTTGGGAGGTGTACCAAGAGAGGCAGTCCCAAAGGTACATTGGTCCCAGACCATTTAGGGTCTTAAACGTTAATACCAGAACCTTGAATCTGATCTGGTAATCAATCTGGAGCCAGAGCAGCTGGCAGAGCACCAGTTGGATGTGTGCTGTAAATGGGGCAAATGGGGGATGTGTGCTGTAAACCTGTGCCACTGCATTCTGGACCAGTTGTAAGTCCAGGTCAGTCTCAAGGGTAGCCCCGCGTGCAGCTGATGAATTTATGAAACTGGATAACAGTGTGAGCATCACCTCAACAAACTGCGGGAACTGGTCCTTAGGAAGACCAAGGAAGAAGGTCAGTTTGTGAAAGCAAGTCATACTGAAACATTTCCGAGGGAGTTTGGCATGTGTGTCTATTTGTGTGTCAGGAAAAGAGCAGCTGAAGAGCCGGATAAGGTCCTTTGAAGAGAGAAAATTTGATTCAGTCCTCTTCCTCATATAGATTTGTTGTGTTTTCTACCCATCAAAAGAAGTAATAAAAGCAAACTGGAGGTTTCTCTATATGTAGTAATGCTAAATTAAATGTTGAGAATATTTTCAGCTAAGAGAGAGGCAGAGTCACCACACAATTGTATATTTTGTGAACTAAGATGCATTATTTTACGCGTAAAGGAGCTATGATCTTCTAGAGCAGGAATGTGCTCTCTAAACAAGAGATTGCAAAAAGGCATGCAATGGACTGTGAAGAGATTTGGAGCTTTTAAAGTGCAGAGTGAAAAAGTACCAGCACATGCTGTGTCAGACATCTTTAAATAGCAAGCCTCTGGGCCAAGATCAAGTGTATCATTTGCTACATCCTCTTGGGTGGAATATATCCCACTTCTGCAAAGGGAGGGGCTCGATATTCTCTCCCTTCCCTTCCATCTCTGATTTCAAGATCCTGTGATCTTTTTCACTGCTCAGAGCAAAGATAATGAATGGCTTTCTTTCCCCTTTCCTCTTTTAGTTTTAGGAGAGGCGCTTTCTGTCCACAACATGCGTGCTTTTGCTTCATCTGCAGTCTGGTACATTTTTTAGTGAGATGAATGACATGCAGATAAACAAAAATATTCTCTGTTGCATAATAACAGACGGGCTCATTTTTATAGGTTTTATATGTTAGGTAATCAGCTTCGCAGATGATCAAAGATTAACTTTTAAATGGATGCTGCTAAGAAAGATTCTCAGTCTTAAATCAGCTTTCCTGCATTAAACCTTCCTCTTTAATCCTCAACTCTAAGTAATTTTATAAATAGATAAAATTGGAAAATCTCTTAAACCACACAAGTATAATATAATCAGATGAAACATGCCACAATCTCTTCTTTTGCTTGGGAGAATACCCTTGGGTGAAAACAAACAATTATTTTCAGCTTCCTCTCTGCTCCATTGTTTTTCAACAATTCTCAGGAAATGTGTGCTGAAAGAAGAAGCCGCCCGCCACTTGTTGGTGGAATGAATAATTAATAACCAGTAGCATTAAATTAAAACCCATCCCACCCAGTTACATAATGCTGCTGTAGTCATTGCTGTGGGCCTTTAAAAATAGATCCATAGTAACAGAAGTAACTACCCAAAATGCAGATGCTGCTAAAAAAAAAAGCATTCTGCTTGGAAAGCATTTCAGCTAAATTGACCATATGCCTTGCCAATGTCTATCCTCCACTGTATCACACGGCATTATCAACAAGCCTTGCAGTCTGTGAGTGTGTGTGTGTGTGTCCCTGAAAAAGCAGGGATGCTTCAGCTGGGAAATCTCAGCTCAAATCACTTGCAGGGAATGTAGATTCTCAGCTATAGCAGTCTATAAGGCCAAACCCATTCCTTGTCATGATACACTAGAACAGTGATTTGCTAACGGTGGGCTTCTTCAAGGAGACCTTGGGTTGCCAACCTCCAGGTGGGGCTTGGAAATCTCCTGGCATTGCAACTGATCTGTAGACAACAGAGATCAGTTCACTGAGAGAAAATGGCTGCTTTGGAGAATGGACTTCATGACATTATACCCTGCTGAGGTTCTGCTCTGCAGCAAATCCCACCTTTCTAGGGTAGCCAACCTCCAGGTAATGGCTGGAGATTTCCCACTATTAAAACTGATCTCCAGGCGATAAGAGATCAGTTCACTTGGAGAAAACGGTTGCATTGGAAGGTGGACTCTATGATATTATAATCCATTTAAGTTTCTCCCCTCCCCTCCCCTGCCCTCCTCAGGCTCCACCCCCAAAATCTCCAGGTATTTCCCAACCCAGAGCTGGAAGCCCTAAGAATAGCAGACAAGCTTTCTAGAAAGACACCGGCCCACTACTACTGTACCCACGGAAGAGAACTGAATGTGTTATGGGTCACAGTCTTTGATCATTCAGGATGATGGGAGAGCCAAAAAACCCCACCCTAACACATGTACAGTACCCCCACAGAAGTGGAGTGCACAGCTTAGAACATGCCCCAGGCTGGACAGGGGTGCTCTGGTTTATTTCTGTATTGTTTAATATATCTCTGTGCTGCTTTTCCTAAACAGCTCAAAGCAATTTGCAAGCATAAAATTCCAAGTACCATAGATAGTTAGAACATCATCCTAAAACTAAGAATGAAAACCGACAGTCTGCCAAAGAAGTCTTTTAGAAACCTGGGCCTTGGACTTCCTTCTGAACTGCAAAGGGGAAGAAAGTGCCTCACACAGGAAGCTGCCTTATACTGAATCAGACCATTGGCCCACCAAGGTCAGTACTGGCTATTCAAGACTAGCAATGGTTTTCCAGGGTCTCAGGTTTTCCACTTGACCTACTGCCTGGTCCATTTAACTGAGGATGCCGGGGATTGAATCCGGGACCTTCAGTGTGCAAAGCAGAGGCTCTTTCACTGAGCCACAGCCCCTCCCTGGTTCACCAAATGCACACTTGCCTGGCGGAGACTGGCCACTGTCATTCTTGCCTGGTGACATCCAGATTAGATGCAATACACAACTGAAAGGCTACTGCTGGAAAATATTCAGAAATGTCAACCAGTTCAAATTATAACTGATCGAATATTGACTGGTTGTATGGAACACATTTCTCTGACATAGTTCCATCTTCTCTGACTTTCAATTTGTTTTTAGAGACCAATTCTAAATGCTGCTGTTTACCTCTAAACATCTAAATGAGAGATTTTGAACTCATTTGTTATGAGGCCTGGATCTGACATAAATGTCACTTTGTTGGGCTGGGCCATGCATGCTATGAAATGTAACACGAGGTACCAGAGATATAAACTTTATAAAGGTGATTTCAGATGCCAAATGGCAATAGCAGACAATAGCAGGGTGGTTTGATTCGGAATGGATTGGATTAGGCGTGATATGCAGAGGGGAAGTTGGCATGGAGATATCAGCACTGGTAATAAGACAGGAAACTTAGTTCTCAGTTCCATCCAGGAAGATTCAGTCCAGGAAGATGCAGAGAATAAATGGACATAAGTTTGACATTAAAAACCACAATATTCAGTTGGTGACCTAAGAGTAGCAGTACTCTTACAAAGGAATTTCAAAGGGAAATTAGAAAGAGAGCCTGCTGAATTGAAATTGATAATGAAGCTCAAGACAATGCATTCTCCTGGACTGAACTGAGAGCTAGTTTTCCTGTCTCAGTATCAATGTGTGCTATTATCATTTGGCATCTGAAATCACCCCACTCTCCGAGACATAAGGACCAATCCAAGTGTTCTAATTCCTAATCAGGGACTCTTCGAAAGAAAATAAATCCAGATAGGAACAGAGAAATCCAATAATTAAAAAAAAAACTTTTCAGAATAAGCCAAAATAATTTCCTCAGTGTACATTGTGCTTTTCAGAAGAATCCATCTATCCATCCATCCATCCACCCACCCTCCTTCCATCCCTTGAAGCGTGCTTGCACACAAAAACTTATAGCTGGAATAAAAGGTTGTTTTGTTTCAAAGCTGGGACACCAATTTTATTCCCTCTCTCTTTCTTCCTCCTCTCTACCTCCTCCCAAAAGAGGAGGAGCAGCCCCAGAGAGGAAAGTAGAAGCCGTCTCGCTCTGTGTGTGTGTGTGTGTGTGTGTGTGTGTGTGTGTGTGTGTTTGTGTGTGTGTGTGTGTGTGTGTGAAAGAGAGGGAGGGAGGGGCAGGCAGGCAGGATTGTCTTTGTATCTCTCTGGCACGAGGCAGCCATGAGGCTCTCTCTCTCTGTGCACACACACATGTGTGTGTGTGTGTGTGAGACAGAGAGACAGACAGACAGACAGAGAGAGAGTGGGAAGGAGGCAAGAGGCAGGAAACAGGAAGCAAAGAGTCACTGAGCAAGCTGAGGAAAAAGCAAGCTAGAGTGTGGCTGCAAGAGCAGCCTTGGGAAAGGAAGCAGGATAAGGAAGTTGCTTGGGGGCCAGTTTTGAGCCCTGTGCAGGATTGATCCGGCCCGCGGGCCACACATTTGACACTCCTGCTCTAAATGGTCTAGGGTTGGAATATTTTAAGGACTACCTTCTCCCATGTCTACTAATTTATTATTTACATTCAGATCAGCATCAGAGGCCCTTCTACAATTCTCCTGAAGGTAGGAAGTTTGAAAACTATTGCATGAGAATTGTGCTGATTGGGCTTGAGAACTGATTTTACCTTAAAGTGACAACAACAATTTAAAACCTACAGTTTCATTAAAAAGACAATTAAAACCATTTTCAGCATCAATGCTATGGCTGAGCTCCCCAAGCAATTTGACTTTATTACAATTGCATTTAAATTACATTTCTGTCAAATTGTGCATTGTACCTATTTTACAATATGGAAAGATCAATGAAAAATAAAGCTAGCTGACTACAGAAAATAACTAGAATTGTTGCAGTGGGATATTAAAAATGAAGCAATAAAAGAGAGAAGACAAAGCAAACTGTATTGTTATAGTGCTATCTATATATTTCACAGTTGCATGTCTCTAGACCATTCCTCCTCTGCAGTCATCTTTGGCACTGAAGTCTCCTGTTGAATTCACTACACTGATTTCACTGGAAGATGAAGTATACCCATTGGCCTTGATTCAACAGAATGTACACACAAAACACCTTTTTTCATATTCATAGATCCATGTTCAGAGAACCTCTGAAAGTCAGTGGCAGAAGACAATATCTGGGGAAGGCCTTGGCTTCTGTGCCCCACTCAAATTTCAGAAACCTACAAGGGCAATATTGGGTGGTTTGATTCGGAATGCAAAGCCATCAAAAGGGCACTCTGATATGATCACAAACAATGTAAAAGGTATAATATTCCATCTCTCTGGAATTATTAATATCCCTGAAAAAAGAACTAAAATCTGTTATCAGAAAGAAAAAAACCGAGGCTACTACTAAGGGATGGAAGCTGGTTATCCAAACTGCAAATCAAAGGGATAAAAGACTTTTTTGGAATTTGGTCGCATATAGCTTGGGAACTAGTTCAGTTGTTCCATGCTATATTCCGGCTAGAACCTGGGAGGACTACTTTATTGCTCTTTTCTCAGCAAATCAAGGGAATCTGGAAGGTTCCAATTGTATTAGTATACGGTTTGTTAAACAATGACTTCTGGTAACAAAACTAGAGCACCTGATAGTGCAAATGCACTCAGGGAAAGCCCAGCCCCTGACAGAATTCCTATAGAGCTTTTCAAGGCTAACAAAAAATCTAATCAATAATCTTTATTCGTGTAAACTCTACAGGACAAATTCTGAGGATCTGGAGGCAGGCCATAATAGTCCCGATTTATAAAAAAGGTGACCCGCTAAATCCTGTGAATTACAGGCCAATAAGCCTGCTGTCAGCTGTGGGAAAGCTATATGCCTTGTATCTTTATGATAAACTCTTAACCTGGCTGGGAAAAGAATCTGTCCTGGGTACTCGGCAGGCTTGCTTTAGAAGAGGGAGGCGTACAATAGATCACTGTCATATTTTTCAACATATTACTCATAAGTACACCAGGAGAAGTGAGAATACATTGACATTTGCCTTCATAGATTTGAAGGCTGCGATTGACAGTATCCCAAGGCCACGTTTGTGAGAAAAACTTGAAGCAACATCAATCGATAAGCGTTTATTATTTCTTATCCAAAAACTGTATGATTGTCCTACAGCTCAGATTAGATGTGGACAAAGGGGACAGCTAACCAATTGTCCTCAGTAAAGGCATTAAACAGGGCTCTGTCTTGGCCCCACTTCTCTTCAACCTTTATACAAACAACATGGCTCATCAATACCTGCCATATCTTGGTACCTTCCAATTATCTACGCTCCTTTATGCTTATGATTCCACCCTACTATCTAGTTCTGTTCTAAGTCTCTGGAAACTTCTTAAGCTGTTTGCTTGTTACTGCCATACAGAGATTAACCATCAATTTTTCTAAGTCCAAGGTGTTACTTTTTGGAGGAAGCAGTGCTAAGAAACGCTATAGATGGCTTATATTATATCAGGAATTAGAGTAGGTTGACAATTTTAGTTATCTTGGTGTTACCTTTTAATCTAACCTATCCCGGAAGACACATTTAGAAGCTGCTGTCAGACTAGCAAACAACTCTGCTAGTGCTATTACTTGATTCCTTTTCAGCTCTGGCTCTCAGTACATTCCTGCTGCCTTCACCGCTTTCAATGCTAAAGTTGCTGCTGAATTATTATATACTGCTCCAATTTGGATTGAAATGGTTAATGAAGATTTGGATAACCCACTGCTGAAATTTCTATGATCGATCTCTGGAGTCCCTAAATGTGTGTCGGGAGATGCACTGTGGGCAGAATTCAGTCTGAAATCCCTCGAAGCTCAAGCTTGGATTGGAGCTTTCAAATGGAAACTCAAAACTTTAACAGCTACTTTTTCCAAGGGACTCCTGTATTTTGAAAGACAGGATAAATCTTATACCATCTGGGACAAATAGCTGGACTCTAGACTACATTATCTCAAGATCTCTCAGGATATGATCTATTACTGGGACATCAAAGAACTTTTCAATACAGTAAAATAACACACCAAGAAGCTTAATTATTTAAGTATTACTCTGAGGTCCAGACATACCTGCTCCTCAGCGGTGGTTGGAATTCCACCTCCCCAAAAGATGCCAGGTTAGGTGAAAAATCTGTTCCAAAATACAGAAGAGCTTTTACCCTCAGACATCTAAATCAGACATCTAAACCTTCAGAGGTTACTAATGGGCACTATGTAAAGCAAACATATTCAGAAAGGTTATGCCCATGTGGCACTGGGAAAATACAGACTATAGATCATATCCTACTTGTATGGTTTATCTGTTCAGAGTACAGAAATGATTATCCCTTTTGAAGGTTTGTCCTGTGTCACCCCGCTAGGGTGACTTGGTTTCTAAGATACAAAAAAAAAAAATCACTCTGATCATACCCAAATTTCTCACAATTGTTGTGGCTTATTGTACAGCTATTCAGAACCGATAGGTTGATGGAATAGTAATTTTATCATCATCAAATTGCTTTTGTGCCCTTTTGTGGGAGAATCTCTTGGGCTTGTTGTATTCCTGCTTTGCTTTTTCCCCACCATTGGAAACAATGGAGGATGGGGGCACCTTCTTTGGGTGCCCACAGAATCATACCCCCTGACCCAATCTTTTTGAATCTTGGAGGAACTTTTGAGGAGACGCTCCAACAGCTATGCTGCAAATTTGGTGTCTCTACTTCAACCCTCCCCCCAGCCCACTGAATATATCCTAGGAGATTTACCATTGACGATAATGGCCCCATAAGGGTCATTCAGAAAATCCCCTTATTCAGAATCCCCAAATTGACTTGGGATTCTCCTTCTGTAAATTGAACAAGATTAGAAAAATCTGATTTGGCTTAACTAATGCTTGAATCATGCCGAAAAGGCATACTTTGGGTACTAATTTGGCTTGGAAATACCGAATGCACATCTCTAACCCCTATCTTATCTGTGGCTGGGCTGGTTTTGCCACTTTTGTCATCTGCAAATGGGCCAGCCAGTTTACTATTATGTATACTGAATATCTGAATTCACAGGTGGGCTGGTTGTTGATATTAGTGCATAACAAGAATACTATTTGTTCTCTTTCAGGTAATATAATATGGTACTGCTTGATATTCTTCACTGATTCCATGCTTCATTAAACCTTCTGCCACTTTCCTCAGGGAACTTTTTTATAGATTTGTAGATCTTGTTGCAAGCTAAATTTCCTTGGATGCTCACCCTCTTTTTCTTCTCCAAATTTCTTATAATTTCAGGTTATAGGGCACTTGAAATACAGAATACAAGATTTTAAGTGTGGCATCTCTCTACCAAATTTGACTTCCTTCCTACATTATGAAATATGAGGGATCCTTTCAAAAGAAGGAGGAGGTTTCCCCACCCCCGGAAAATTGAAACACTGCAATGACTACCCAAGGCACTACTTCCTTTTTTCTTTATTCTATGAAGATCAATGACAAGTGGTTACTATCTCTGTCAAGATACCAATGCCTTGGATAACATATAACTTGCTCAAAAATGTTAAAATAGCATAAATTCATAAACAAAGATGTAGACATAATTTTCCCCATGAATATTATACACCTGAAATAATCTGAGAAGATTGTGAACCTGGAAGATCAGCAAGGCAAGAACTAAACTCTATTGGCAATATGTGGCTGCTGTTTGGTCTCCTTTTCTCCCCTCTTCCCTGATAACATCTTAGCAATTATAAAACTTATGATGTGGGATTACCATGCTTCATGCTTCTTTATCTCCCCACCACTCTAACTTATTGGCTGATGGTTGCAGGGATCAGAAAAGGTATGAATCATGTAATGTATTTTGGTTTGTTTGAGGAAAGGGAAGGAAAAGATTTGGGTCTGACTGTAAAAACTAAACATCTCCCCTAAGGTCTAGTTTCAGTCAAGGACCAAGCCATGCTCACATGTAGCATTCTGAGTTATATTTTTGTATGATTCAGATACTGAATTTATAAAAAAAAACATAGGGCAGAAATATCACACATTAGTTATTCCAAAGTAATTCACTTACATTTACTGTCTCCTGACAGCACAATTATTGATTTTGTTTTCACATGAAAACAAGGCTGGGGGGTGGCTGAAAGCTTAAGCTGCAGCTTGTATTAAATATCCACTGAAGTCACTTAATTTGCGTCAACTTACCATTTAGTATGACAAAGCAAAAATAGGGAACACAGGCAGAACTCCTCCACAGGTCAAGAAATTTGAGATGAGAGGAAATCCAATGCACTCCAGGGACATTCAGTTCCGTTCCCATCCAACTCAATTGCTGTGATCTGTGAATAACTTATCTGATAGGCTGGTTCATCTGCATCTAAACAATTTGGAGGTGTTTGCACAATTACAGCTGCCAACCCATCTGCTAACATCGCAACTGATTATTAAAACAAAAATAGCTACGTTTGAGGGGGATTTTTAACTTGAGACTTACTACATTGGTGTCTCTGTGTGCCTTCTGATGCTATCACTCAGTGTTTGCCCATGAAGCAAGGACACTAATCTTGTGATCAGTTCAAGGTTGATGCTGCTAACTGCAGAGGTACAAAAAGCAGGTAAGGTATCACTATGTTAGGTTATTTAAAAGATGCATCCAACTGTACATGCATAAAATGGAAGGGAACAACAACTGATTATGTGCTTGACAAGCAGTAGCTTTAATAATCTGATCATAGCTCTCGGAAATTTTTGCCTATTCTCTGGCAATCAAGAAGATGCAGTCTCCAGACTACATGAAAAATTATTGGATAGTGGGTGTTTTGGGCCCTCATTCCCTGACAATTCCACATAATAAGAGGTATTGCAGTCTAAGGATATGTAGGGAAAAATCAGTGGTATTTCTTATTGATGTCCGCAGAAGTTAGGTCTATTTATAACAAGGATTAATGTGGTCAGCTACACCATCTCACACTTAGTTAGCATGCCCATATAGATATCTTTTCAAGTGACTCCAAAGACACAGTAACCAAAGTGATAAAAAGTTAATAAAAACATACAAGTCATAAAATTGACCAATTATTCTAATTTTTCCTAGTTTACTTAGAATCAGTAGATCAGAATTATATAAAATACGTCTGAAATGAACAAAATCATATATGAAAGAGGGAGAAAAAAGGATACACAAATCCACTTTTAAACATGCTGTATGATAGCCTCTTCTAAGGCATGTGAACTCTGAACAATGAAAGCATCTACAATATGTATAAAAAGAAATTAGCTTTCATTGGCTTTTCAAAAGGAGTTTAACTCTGAAAGAAAGTGCTTAACTTTGGAAAGTGCTTTAATGAGCTTCATAAACTATCTCCTTGGCAGAAAGCTATGTTTTTTTTAGAATACAATCTTCACAAAAAGTAATTAACTGTATGCAAAGACTGTATCAAATGCACAAGCACACTATGTGTCAAAAGATCTTTGCTGCGCTAATATAAGTTTCCAGAACCATTATTTCTCTGACTTCCATTATAAATTTCATACAAATATATAGTTTAGGCTTGGTAGATGGTACTCAAGGGTCATAAGAAACTCCAGTCTGGTGTGATAACAGCCCTGCCAACAGCACTGTTGGGATCTTGGACAAGTTCCTATTCTATAATTCCTATTCTACAAAGTTACATTTATCTGTTATCCTAGCTACTTTGAGGCACAACACTGGTTTAGGGCACAGCAAACATAAAGCTACTTTACAGATGTTCTAAGATTGGAAGGGGTGTGTGTGTGATTTATATAGGAAAGCAATTTTATCCAATTCAGAAAAAATATACATTATACTAAAGAGTTTCTTATAGTTTTTATGTGGCTTCTTGGCATGTGCATCTTAAGACTGGGTTTTGTAGCAGGGATAAGCTGGTGAAGAGGTGTTATTTTTGTATCTGTTATGTTTCATCCATTTCATTTATAAACTAGCTGCATTACGTATGCTGTATATGTTGCTATTTACCTGAAGCTTCTGGGGTCTAGTGGCATGGGTGAAGACAATTCTCCGGCTCCAGCACACAGCACCCCCTGGAGGCTCTAAGTTGTAAAAACCTACCGATAGGCAGGCCAGCTCACACACAGTCCCTCCATGTGGGACTACACAGAAGTTCAACAATAAACATGAAGATACTTCTATCTTGCCTCATGTCGTGCACACTTTGAATACACAGTTCTATAATTAAAACTAACCAATTATGTATAACTAACATTCAAATAAAGCCTATATTAAGAAAACCCAGAAGTAGAGGACTAATAAAGGCCAGAAGTCTGCAATGTATGCTCTTTTTTTTTTGAGGAAGAGTGAAACATCTTCACATTTCTCCTGAGCTCTTTACCAAAGAAGAGCTATTACTATTTTTTTTTAATTTTAAACTTTTTATTGAAGACTGAAATAAAATACAATGCAGTACTTTAAAGCATGAATGAAAACAATTACAAAAAGTTCATTAAGTTTGTGGTGAATCAAGAATTGCCATTACAAGTTATCGGGTAATTTTGAGCTTATCATTCAAATAACTAAAATGAAAAAGAAAAATACTAATTGTTAAGGAGAAAATGAGGGGCGCTGTGAAAAACAAAATGCTAAAGAAATGGTCTTCATAAGCAGAGAACAAGTAAAAGAATACTATGAAAACAAGAATTTTGAGCACTTAAGATACTTTATTGTCAAACAGAAAGACCATCTGAAATGAGGTGGCAGTGAAGACTCCATAATAAGATCTCTCTCCAGAATAATTGGACTTTGAGAGACAGTTTTTGGACACAGTCTATGCATTTACAACAGGGAACTAACAAATAAGTCAACCACACACTGTGATTCACAGTCCAGTTGCAGCCTCCAACAGAAGGATTCCAAATCATTATTTCACAAGCTTAGCACTGTTCTCGGGAGAGCTCTCTCAGCCCCACTGACCTCACAGGGTGTCTGTTGTGGGGAGGCGAAGGGAAAGGAGATTTAAACTGCTCTGAGACTCCATCTGGTAGTGAAGGGCAGGGTATAAATCCAATCTCTTATCTTTTTCTCCTATTACACATTAATTTTATTGCATTTTTAAAATATCAATATGCATGAGAAAAGAAAAGAAATCATAAAAAAGAAATTAGAACTCAAAATACAGAATACCTATAACATAGAGATAATTCTGAGCATGGCTACGGAATGTACGTTTTAAAAATCCATATGATGGGCAATGCACAGAGAAGGGGGAAGTCCTACAAATTTGGGGAAGTCCCTAATTTTGCAGAAAAAGAAGAAGAAGAAGAAGAAGAAGAGATTGGATTTATACCCCGCCCTCCACTCCCCAAGGGAGTCTCAGAGCAGCTTACAAACTCCTTTCCCTTCCCCTCCCCACAACAGACACCCTGTGAGGTAGTTAAAATAAGTTAAGAAATAAATGATGAGTGGGTTGAAATTACCCACCCACCCCCAAGTGGAGAATACTGAATGAGTTCTTATGATCTCATAATGAGATGTTATGATAATTCATGATATCATGGGTGGAAATCAAAGGCTTTTGGTCTGCAAAGACACTGAAAGCAGCAACTGGGAGGTGAGACTAGGGTTGCCAAGTCCTACTCACGTTTTAGCGGGGGGAGTCCCACTTTGGGAGTGTTCTGGCGCACGCACTTTGTGCATACACTGCAGTGATGTCACCCGGAAGTGACGACATCACATCGGGCACATTGGGGGCCGGACCTCTATAATTCAAGGGAAAACCATAGAGTTTTCCCTCAAATGATAGAGTGCTCCCCCGAAACATGCCTGATGTGATGACGTCACTTCTGGGTGATGTCATCGCGCCGGGCATGTCTCTGCAGCTTGGCAATTTGGGGGTGAGGTTCCCCATGGTGGCCCAATCTGGGCTGGCAGGGAGCGGGCCAATCAAGCGGGGATTCCCACCCCCCGGGGGACTTGGCAACCCTAGGTGAGACAAAAGTGAAAAGGGATGGGGTGGGGACTGGAAGGAGACAAAAGAGAAGGGGGAATGGAAAGCGGTGAAGAAGGGTGGAGGAAAAGGAGAGAAAAGTGGTAGGGTAGGGAAAGAGGAGCAAAAAAGTGGGAGGACAGGAAAGGGGGGCAAAAAGTGGTGAGGGAGACAGTAGAGAAGAGATGTGATTTCTCTTTCCTGTGAAAAGGGACTCAATCTGATTACAGCCTTTCACTTAGATAGAATCTCTCAAGAGTTCTGTACTATCTGTTAAGCATCTTATCTCATATGTTTATGTTCATTCAAACAACTTAGCAAATGATGACCTAATGAACAACAAGAAATGTTCTTATCTTTTCCCCAAGTCGTCTTCTTAGAACCAAACGAGGTCTGACCTCTTGTGATAGGGTTGGCAAGATTCAATGTACAGTGGAAACAAGCTTGTTAGTAACTGGATCCAAGTAAATGTCAAATTCTGTTCACAGCCATCTAGCTTATGAATAAAAACTGTTTGCTTTCTTCATCTATTATTAAAGATTTCACTCAAATAGGAATCTTCAAATTTGCCTTGAAACTTTATAGCAACTTTAGTTTTTAATGGGTCATGAGAATATGTTACGCAGTCTCAAGATTTGGCAAATGCTAGTCAAACTGTTATACAAATTATTTACTAATATTTTACTTCTTTTCTGAATAACTGATATATCAATAGATTAAAGCTTTTACTCAAGAACTTGAGATATAAAAGGCCCAGGAAAACAGCATTATGGAGAAATCAGAGTTTTTAATGGGAATTACTAACAATAATCTGTGTGCTACCTATACAATGCCTTGTAAAACGAGTACATGGGCCGATTTGTGTGGACAATCACTCTTTTATAAACACAGGATAAAACATCACTTTTTCAACAGCAAATACTAATGTCTCACGGATTGAAAGCTGTTATTACAGTGAACAGTATATTTTAGAACTACTGTTAAACTTGAAATGATATATACATTTACAGGTTTCATCTGTAGGAAATCATGATATGAAATTTCATTTTAAATGACAATTGCATGTTTCAGATGCCAATTTTAGATTAAAAACTAAAACATTTATGTTATCAGGGGTCATTTCGAGCAGGAGCTCAGGGGAGCGCAGCTCAAAAAGTTGGTGCCAGCCCCCTCCCCCCCCCCGGCGGGGGAATGCCTGCTTGTGTCATGGCTGCAGCAAAATGACTCCATCCCCGGGAAAGGTTCTTGTTTGACCAGCCTTCTGAAGGCTTCAGCCACCACTGAAGCTATCCTCCCAGAATAGTGGTATTTCTGAGGCTTGGATTAGTAGCTGTCCCTTCTTTCTTCCTTCCTTCCTTCCTTCCTTCCTTCCTTCCTTCCTTCTGACATACTTCCCGTGATGTCAGGTGGTGTAGCATATGCAAATAAGTTATGCTAATGAGTTATGCTAATGAGCTCCTGCACCTCTTTTTCTACGAAATGACCCCAGTATGTTATCAAATCCATAATAGCTCCCATTCATTCACTTTTAATTTATATCTAGCTTACTGAAATCGGTGACTCAGCTCATCATATTAAAGAGCTGGCTAAACTGTGCTAATAATTTTAGAGCCACAAAAAGACACATTTAGAAATGTACTTAGCATTTATATAGCACTTTGGTATGTGCAAAGTGCTTTATGTTATCGTGCTGCAATCCTACTAATAACCCTATATGATATGTAGATATCTCTTTGATGCTGTTTTGTGAGGACGTACTCCAAAACTGATGCTGCTACATTGTAGTTTGCCTAGGGCAATCTCGTGAGAGCTTGGAAGAGGCAAGATTTGAACTGGGGGATGTTCTAATTGGTAGCTCAGGACCAAGTCTGTGTCGACTGAAACATTTTATTTGCAAATACCCTCGGAAACAAATGCCCTTTATGAATTCTTCAGTTTTCCATTTTTGTGGTATTTCAGTTATATAGTTCCCTTACAGATTATACAATGAAATATTCCATTTTACCAGCTTTCTCCCTCTTCTTGTACCTCTATACATCCTTTCTAGTTGTCCCACTAAGGGTTAACTTGCTTCTTTAATTCTAATGTGGTAGATGACATCTGAATCTTTCACTGTTTCAAGTGAGATTAATTCACGTCACCCAGAAGAGAGTCTTTTCAGCAGCTGAGTCAGGTGGCAAAACTCCCTCCTTCAGGAAGTAAGACTTGCAGTGCAATCCTAAAAACACTTTTCTGGAAGAAAGTTCCATCAAATTGAACCAAGTAGAATTCTGAATAGACCATCTTTGGATTGCTCTCTTTCATTGTCATTTCAGGCCTACCAAATTGTTGATTCCAGGCTCCAGATTGTGCTCCGAATCAGGCTGAAGGTTTTGGTATTGGCCTTTAAAGCCCTAAACGATTTGGGACCAGCATACCTTCCAGACTGCCTTTCCTGGTATATCTCTCAAAGAATGTTAGACTCTAGTGAGCAAAATCTGCTGGTGATCTCCAGCTCAAAGAACATCTGACTGTCCTTGACTAGAACCAGGGCCTTCTCAGCTCTGTCTCCTGCCTGGTGGAACACTCTTTAGGCTGAGATCTGGGCCCTGTGAGATCTAATACAGTTCCACAGGGCCTATAAAACAGAGTTGTTCTGCCAGGGTTCCATCATGGCAGCATTGAGGGCAGCATTGAGGGCAGCATTGGGTTCCATCATGGATTGGCCTCCCCCTTTCTCTCCATTCTCCACTTCATCTCCCCTTTCCTTCTGAGTAGACAGTGTATACATTATTCCCCCTCCTGAGATTGTATGTCATCTTTTAATTGTTTTGTTGCTCCAACCATATTTATTGCAAATTTTATTGTACTTATTGTATTGATATACTTGCTTTAGATTATTGAATGTTTTTATTGGTTTGTTGCTACCCGCTCTGAGCCTGGTCGCAGGAGAGAGCGGGCAATAAGTCTAATACATGAAATGAAAAATGGATTAAAATCTTTTTAAAAATAAATTCTGGAAGTCCTCTGAGGATATAGGATGACTGTTCTTACTGCTTCTCAGTTTTAATGGATAATTTGCTAGTAGGTTTTTAAAAACAGTTTATCTTTTGATCTGCTGATTGATTTTACAAGTTATTATGTTTTTACTGCTTTTATTAATATACTTGCTGCTCCTTTTAGTTGTTTTAGTTGGTTTTAGTGTGTGTTATATGTGATTTTTATATTTTGTGAAAAACCTTACGTATTCCTATTAGGCAGAAAGGAAGTGATATAAATATATGAACGTGACATAGTTAACTAACAAATGTTACCTTGTAGAAAAAATACAAAACAGAACTCTCACTCTGCATTCAGAATTAACATAGTCTGGAACTTTCTTCCCAGCATGCTCATATTCCATCAGCAAGGAGCTGGGTGCGTCTGCATTTTTTAATTAATGTGGGGAAGCCTGCAAATATTTAATCCTCCAACAGCAGCATAAAGTGGTAAAGACCAACAACAGACAAATCACAGGAGGCTTCTCATCATGTAGCATGATCCTGAGACCAACAACAGCATAATCCCAACACTCAAGGTCACTCCGATCACGTCCTTGGAGGATTTCAGAAGTCCTCAAGAAATAATCCAAATTATGATCACATTTCCTGGCAGACCCAGAAAACCCATTAATTTTATTGCTAAATCCTAGCCCATGCTTTCTCTGCCAATCCCTCCCCCTTTAGCTTCTGTGTGCAGAATGCCACGCTGTATTTCTTTTGTTCTCTGCCGTAGAGGAGTCTAATGTAATTTGATAATTACAACACGGTAGGACATTGCAGTGACATAGGTTTGATTAAAAATTTAATTTCAATAAACAAGGACGCTGCCTTCCCTGGAATGATTATGAAAGGCTAATCAAGGAGAAAGAACCAGAAGAGGAGCGTTCCTGCAAACAGTGCATCTGGCGTCCTCTTCCCAGTCTCATAGATTGGCAATGTGTTGGAGTGAAGAAACTTTATTCAGACAGTGACAGAAAATATCCAAAACCAAGCAAGTTCAGCTGCTTCCTAGCAAAATCCATTGCTAATTCTGTACAATCAAAAGCCACAGAACAGCTTGATGGGGTGTCAGTTACTCCCACCCCCCCTTTAGAATAAAATAAAAATCTGGATGTCAGTGCGGGAAAACAATCAAGCCACCACTATGATTAAATGTAACAGGTGTAGCATGCAGAATGCAGAATGCAGGAGACAATATTTGACTTATTGTGTTTTAGATGGGTCCTCTTCCCCCCCCCTATCTCGCAAGCTAGCTACCTCATCTGTTGCACTCGGTGTCTTTTAGTCAACATTAATCTGCACAGATGGCAAAACATCCTAATCTCTGCTACCAGCTGCGGAGGGGGAATTTTTAATGAAATGGGAATTTGAAGGGTTTATATAGAAACCACTAGAATTTCTATTAATTTTTCTCCAACATCCAAATTATGTTAACCATTATTTGGCAGGTATTTTGCTGTATGGACAATTAGCAGCATATGGAGAGTGTAATGTCAGTTACCATATGCTTTTACTATAATTTACGACAGCCTTGGGGTCAAAGAGAAATCAAAAGATTTTGCTTGATATTAACATAAGAAAGCCAGTATGGAGGAATGGCTAAGGCATCAAATTATTACCAAAAAGACCTTCCCTACGAATCTCATTCAACTTCCCTATGAATCTCATTGGGTGCCCCTAGGCCAGTCACTATCAGTCAACCTAAACAACTTCACAGCATTCTTGTAAGGATAAAATGGGGGGGGGGGGAATACATACAACCCTGAGATCCTTGAAGAAATGTCAGGATAGAGATCAAATCAATATGATGAATCTATATCAGACTTAGCAGGACAAACAAATACAAAAAATAACCCAGTAACAATTACACATCTTTTTAGCATGTTACTGCAATGCCAACTGAATATAATGGGAAAACTCTTTATGCATTATAGGTCTGAGTTGTCATCAAGGCTTACCCAGGGCTGCTGATCAAAATCCTGTCTTCATTGCTGTACCTCAGCCCCTAAACAAGAATGCCATTGAGCATGTGCAGCACATTATCTTCATCACTGGTCAGCACATCAACTGGTCCCCATGCAATTACCTCAAGAATGCACCATCAGGCGAAGTATTTAGGGAAGCAACATTTGTGTGAACTAGGATTTTTCCATGTATGCGGCCACCCCAATTCTTATACTGCAAGTAGCCAAACCAAAAAAAACACCAACTCCCCCCCCCCCAAGCCATGCTATCATTCTCTAGGGAATCAGCACCCCTTACTCATGGGGCACATGTATGTAAGACCAGATGGCTACAACTTGACCCAGCTGCAATCATACTGGTGGTCTTGCTGTTCTCCAAGGGATGCTGGGCAGGCTGCCTCATGTATGAACAACTCTGAGTAATATCAGACATCTCCAATTAGACTATAAGTCCTATAGGTCAGAGGGATATAGCTTCAAACAAGACTGAGTCCGGGCATTATAACATTCTGAAATTAAACCCTGATTTGATGTAACTATTAAAAGCCATGAAACCCTGATCCCATACTAAATCAAGAAACACTTGTGTGCCACTAAAAGAGAAAGGTGTATAGTGCTACAGGAAGTATTTAACATCTCAATCTCCTGTATGTGGTTTTTGTTTTTATAGAATTGTAGTTTTGGGGGAAAGTTCCATACGAGATAACCTAAACAAAGAGCTCCAAATTATCATTTTCATCACTTCCCAGCCCCCCCCCCCCCAAAAAACTTTGGATGGGCTACACAGGGAGTGCTTAGCTTTTCTATATACCAGTATGCCGTTGCGAATTTAAGAAGTGTTCATTTTTTTACAATGACAGGATCACAGTGGTTTGGGTTTTTTTGCAAATTTGTCTATATCTGGGAGTTTCTGAGCAATTAAGGTTAGATGGTCTATACCTAGTACAACAGGAAAGGCCTCTGCCATGCTCCTTAGCTGTTAAGCACTGTGTATTCCTGTCATGAAAGATATTCAGTTGCATCCTTTGGCTGCCCTGAGAATTTGGTCCCCCTGCATTTATTGCATAGCATATGTTCCATGTAATGTAACTATAATGAGACATGCATACAAAGGCTGGCAACAGTTTCCACAATTTGGGGGGGGGGGGGGGAGATGGCTGAAATCCAATAGGTGTTCAAAAATAGACTTCTTTATATTTCACTGCCCCATTAGGCATAATGCATTTCAGCTGTGTTGCCATTATTTTCCTTCTGGCTCATCGTCAGTAAATTCTGAATCATTACACTATTAACAGCTGGTTTCTGTGTATATATGCTAGTGGCTTGGGCATAATAGCATGGCCGTTCACAAGCATCCACGTAAAAGAGAAGCTTAGAAACATCCCAGCTATATTTCCCCCCCCTCACTAATGGTGACAGGAATATTTAGAAACTTCTCCCAAGCCATCCATTCTAACAGCCTTCTAGCATGTGGGACTGCTATGCTCAGCTTTGTAATACATAAAGCCACCAGTCACTCTTTGGCTCACTTCCATACCTTTTCTGTGGACAGAGACAATTCAAACATGTTGAAACCACGTGGCCTATACACACAGGCCTTCCTGGCCTGTCCCACTTCACAATGTGGTGGGTAAACCACACATTTCAAATGATTTCTTGCAAGGAACAGGTATGGTGAAAACTTTTTCCACTGACATACTACCTTTCCATGCACAGAAAATTTTAATTTTGCATGGGAGAGCACCAAAGCTTGGTGTCAGAAGAAGAACAGATAAGGGGTGGAGCTATATCATGGGATGTTTCTCCATATCTGAATTAGCACTGAAACAGCTATGCCTAGTGAAATAGTTGGACTTTTTATTCTTACCTTGCTTTCCCCCCCCCCCTTTATCTGCTGACATGCTCTTCCTTGAATCCCTAGACGCTTGCCCCAGTGATGAAAATATAAGGATGGAGGTGTAGCTGATTAAAGCTGTTAATTTCCAAATTTATTTATGAATGCATTTATATCTACATTGAAGACATACTAATGGGGAACTTTTATTAGCACAGCTGATTGCTGGAACATTTACCTAATGATTAAAGAGTTCTGAAGGAATACGTTTCCACAGTTTAGCCTAGGGCTGCCAAGTCCCCCGGTAGGGCGGGGGAAACACCGATTTTTCATGCTTCCCCCCCGCTTTTTCAAAACTGGCCACCGGGGGGAGGCAATGGCTGCCAACAGGAGGGGAACGTCGGAGCCTGCCGGGCCCTCTCCCTTCCAGGCCTCTTAAAGGGAAATGTCTGAAGAGCCTGCAGTGAAAAGCCTCACCAGACATTTCCCCTTTAAGAGTTAGCAAGAGAGCCCTGCCCAGAGATTAACGAGGGACTAAGCTCTTACTGAAGGGCCTGCTTTGGCATGCAGCTGGTGTAAGATTGAAAGGTTGCTGCTGCTGGGCCTGGGGTAAGTCCATCTGCCAGCTCTTTTCCTTCTCTCTCTCTCCCCCTCCCCCTTTCTTTCTTTTTTCTGTCTCTCTCTCTCTCTCTGTCCCCATCCAGCAGAGGTCTATCAGTGGCTATTATTAGCCACAAGGTCTAAATGGAAGTAAGTGCCTGTGCCAGCTCTTTTCCTTCTCTCTCTCTCCTTCTTTCTTTTTTCTGTGTCTGTCTGTCTGTCTCTCTCTGTCCCCATCCAGCAGAGGTCTGTCAGTGGCTATTATTAGCCACAAGGTCTAAATGGAACACTTTGTCTGGGGCAGTGATGCTCTGCATTCTTGGTGCTTGGGGGGGCAACAGTGGAAGGGCTTCTGGAGTTCTGGCCCCGCTGCTGGACCTCCTGAGGGCACCTGGTATTTTTGGCCACTGTTGTGACACAGAGTGTTGTACTGGATGGGCTGTTGGCCCAATCCACTGTGGCTTCTCTCCTGTTCTTATGATATGAAAATCATATTTAGCACTTGTGTAGCACTTAGTGCTTCATATTCTGCCGAGATGAGAAAGGATTCAGTAGGGCTGTTGCTCAGTGATAGAGCATCTGCTTGACATGCAGGAGGTATCAGCCTCTTCAGCTAAAAAAGGATCAGGTAATAGGTGATATTAAAGATCTCAGCCTGAGACCCTGGAGAGCCACTACCAGTCTGAGTAGTCAGTACTGACCTTGATGGACCAATGGCCTGATTCAGTATTAGGAAACTTCATGAGTTCATGTGGAAGCATGTGGAAGCAACATCACAGGATGTGACTTCACAAAATGATGTCACTTCCTTTCTCCTGGCTCCACCCCCAAAGTCTCCTGGCTCCACCCCCAAAGTCCCCAGATATTTCCCAAGTTGGACGTGGCAGCCCTAGTTTAGCCTCCCAACAGTACACACCATTTCCTGATCAAATTGCTCACTAGTTCAAAGTGGAGTAGCAGCACAAGAACTTAATTTTCATTTAATATCAGGGAAAATGAATCTAAGGTAAGTCAACAGGGATAGCTTGCAATAATAACATAAAGCAGTAATTTCGGTTTCCCTCCCACTCATTAGAATCAATGGGAACTTCACCCTTTGCTTCTATATACAGAATCAGCAAAAGAGACCAGAGAAGCAATAACAAACACCCCCTCACTGACTCTCGGTGGGAAACCTTGGCATTACAGACTCAACTTCTCAAGAAGAAGTAACGTTAAATCTGAAATTCTTCCTTGTTGCCAGGAAAATAGCAAAGCAACACAGATAAAAATACTCAGCCATTACATTGGGCTTTCTGATTATGCAAAACCCTTTACACAGATAACCTAGCGAAGAGAAGATAAGTATCATCCCTCTATTGCAGGAATCCTGACTGAGTTCCAAGCTGAGGCAAGATCTGAACTTCCTTACTCCTATGCAGTACGATCCTAACCACATTATCTCAGAAGGGAAGCTCCCAGAGTTCAGCAACTATCCTACACCAGCTCCTGAGGTAGAAAGCATTTATCAACAAATTTGTAGTACTTTTCTCCTCCAAAGGGAGGTTCTGATATCAGTATAGCTAGGTGGTTAAGGCTCAAGCACCCTCAGAGAGAGGCAGGATTAGATTAGGTATCCTTAGATACCACAGAGAAATAGTGTGTTAGTGACTTGCGAGGGGACTGAGGAAAACATTCTGAGAGACAAACTAACGCTATTTCAAGAGTCTGAAATTCCTGGGTTTAGTAAGCCACAAGAGATGGGGACCTGTGATACTCGCGGGGGGGGGGGGGGGGGGGAGAGAAGGAGCTCCACAAAGAGGAGGAAGCAGCCAAAGGTGAGTCTTCTTCCCCACCCTGCCACCCACGACGAGGCCTGGGCCCGCCAATCCTTCTCTCCTGCCTCCCCCCCGCACCAATGGTGAGGCCCGGGCCCGCCAAGCCTTCTCCCACTCGGGCACTGGGAGAGAGGCCTGACTGGCTTCTAGTCACCAGGCCCGCTGATCCTGCCCCCCGGCACCAGCAGCGAGTATGGTTGCCAGCCTCCAGGTGGGGCCTGGAGATCTCCCGCTTTTACAACTGATTTCCAGCTGACAAAGATCAGCTCCCCTGGAGGAAATGGCTGCTTTGAAGGGTGAACTCTATGGCATTGTACTATGCTGAGGCTCCTCCCCTCCCCAAACCCCACCCTCTCCCGGCCCCACCCCCCAATTTTCCAGGTATTTTCCAACACAGACCTGGCAACCCTAGCGGCAAGGTCTGACTGGCTCTTAGCCGCCAGGCCCACCAATTTCCCCCCCTCCACGGGCACCAATTTCCCCCCCTCCACTGGCTCTCAGCCGCCAGGCCTGCTTTTCTTCCCCCCAACCCTCTAGCACCAAGGCCCGAGTGGCTCTCAGCCGCTGGGCCACCGATCTCCCCCCCCAGCCCACCGTCACCGGCAGCAAGGTCCAAATCCCCCAAGTGTGCAGGAAAATCTTTCTGCCCCAAGTGCTTCCAGTGTGAGGATTTAGATATCCGCATGCACGGGGGCACTTGGCTATTAGATATATAGATTCCAAGTAGTTCATTCTGTGTGTCATTTTTGTAACTTCAAGTAGGGAATAAGACACACAGGCCAACTTTACAGGGCATGGAGGTTCACTCTGGTTGTCCCTTAACTAATGTCCATGCTTAACTATGTTCATGTGCTACTGGTCATGATGCTTTTATCCAGGATGGATTATGCCCATGGCTGTGGGAGGCCCTTCTGTCTTTAAAATGCATCCTGCAGCAAAATCTATTAATGTGGAGCATCTATGCAGTCATACTGAATGATCCTTATGAAACTGAATCTTTACTCCTTTTATGTGTGGTTGGGGGTGGATAATGTCAGTTGCACATGAAGACAGTAACAAAGCCCCCATGGTCATATGATTCATATCTAACTGGCCATGTGAATTTGGTGTTCTTATACATTGTCAGAGAGAGACCCACTCTAATCATTCAGATTCATCTTGACTTATGTTCCAGTGGTAATGTGGTTTGTGCAAATGCTTTTCCATCCCTGCTTTTTGAACTTCAGTTGAATTATCAATCAATCTTTGCTTCTCCTACAGAGTACCTGCTGTGGGAGAGAATGTGTGGGAGAGATCAGATCAAGATGGATCTTTGTTTTAAATTATGTGTTATTCACCAACTGGTAAACATGGAAGAATGCTTCCTTCTTAGAGAGGGGAAAGAAAGGTGTTTCATCATGCAACCCAGAATTATTTACATTCAAAACAAGGTTTACTGCAGAACTTGAACAGGTAACAACAACTGCTGCATCAGTCATTAACCAGGTTGCCAACCTCCAGGTGGTGGCTTGAGATCTCCCACTGTTAGAACTGATCTCCAGGCAACAGAGATCTCCAGGCACCTGGAGAAAACGGCTCCTTTGGAAGTTGGACTCTATAGCAGTATGCCCCCAAACCCACCCTCTTGAGGCTCCACCTCCAAAATCCCCAGGTATTTCCCAACCTGGAGCTGGCAACCATACTCATGAAGCTAGACTAGGCCCAGGCCAAATTTCTTCCCTTCTACTTCCTGTTTCCTGCCCTAATATCACCCAGCAGGCTCTGTGGTATATAGCCACTAAGAACACCACAAAAGATAAGCACATAAACATAGGAAATGGTTAAAAAGAGAACTACTGAGGCTCCAGCTACACATTACAAAATACTCACCCAAAGACTTTCCATCACATGTGCACTAGGAATTTTGGGCCTCCCAGGTACACAATGGCTCTTTCCTGTTTGTGACCACGGTATGCAAGGGGCAACGACCCCCCACCCCACATTGTTTTCATGTCCTCAAACCCATCTCCATGTTGCCTGGAGCAAAAGCAGCTCTATGAGCTGGTTTAAAGATGCAAAAAGAACAGATCTGTGACTGAAGGGCTCAGAACTCCCATCACATACAATGTCTTTGTGTTCTTCCCCAACAAACATACCGGCTTTCTTGAGAGAAAAAGTGGGAACAGACCATGGCTGGAAAGAGAAGGAGAGGAAAAAGAGCAGTACAGCTCCAGGGGAAAGAAAAGAAGAGCATGAACTTCTGAGCAAATAATCACCCTGGAGAGATTCACATGAAATGATATACGTGGGACAGTGCCTCTGAGCTTCCCCAAGCCAATAAAAAATTCTTAAAGTCTACCTCAAGCACAGTCAATATTTAACGTAACAAAGACACATGGCTCTCCTTGTCTTCATTTAATACTATGCAGACCTTGCCTGTTCAGTGGGAGAAAAACTATACTGGGCCTTGCTATTAAAAAACCCAAAAACCAATTTATGTATCTACCTAAAACATTTATTGGCCACTTGTCTACCACACGGCACCCAAGGTGGCTTACAATATAAATAAAACAGTGGTTATAAGACATATAAAATATGACAATTTAAAATCTCAGTTAGGAGTGCCAGTAAATAACAACTTAATTAGTCAAATGCAGTCCTAAATAAAACTGGCCTCAGGTGCCACATCTAAAGTGAAATCTGAAGCCCAATGAACTAAAAAGTCTTTCTGCTCACATGAATTTCAAAGGAAACCAAGAGTTTTGGCAAGACTGTTGTTTATCTAGGAGGTAATTCCACCTCTCTTTTTGATAATACACATGGCAGTTTAAAATAAATAGAAAATATCAGGGCTTTTTTTTTGTAGAAAAAGCCCAGCTGGAACTCATTAGCATAATAGACAACACCCAAAACCAAAAACTCATTAGCATATTAGGCCACACCCCCAACAGTGCAGCTCCCTCCCCGGATTGGCTTCCCCAGGCGCCCCGCAGCTTGCGAGGTGCCTGGGGAACCCGGGGTGGTGGGGGAGGCTGTAGGTGTGGCCAACTCAGAAGCCAGCCGGAACTCCCTTCCTGTGCATTCCTGCTCAAAAATAGCCCTGGAAAATATCATAAAGGACCTGTCCAATATTAAGTTCAAAATGATGAAAATGAACCAATGAACAGCGCCTCATAGACATTCCTTCATCTAGGCGTAGGGATGGATAGCTGTTGTGTCAGATGGTGGATGGAAAGGGCTCCCGTTCTCTTTCTCCCTCTCTTTTAGGTCACAGAATGGCGGGCAGCTGATCAAGTATAAGAACGAAAGAGATCAGAGTTTCTTGGTGGTGAATATCTGTATTAGGCTTTGCCTGAGTTAAGTTCAACAAGCAGTTGGGCTTTATGGGCTATTTTATTGAGAATAAACTGTGTCTGTCTAGCTCTGTCTGTAGACTGGGAGTTCAAGAAAGCAGACAGAGGCAGCGAAGAAGGAAGAACAAACACCCTAAAAAAAACAATAGGAATGAATGACACATCAACAAATCTGTCGGGAATGGCAATATCCTTAAAACAGCATCTGGAATTAAAGACACTTTTCCAGTGAGCACCATGCTCCCAGAGCAGCCATTGGTAAAGTGAGGAATAACAACAAAGACACACACCTCAGCAGTTTCACATCTATGTAATATCAAATAATTTTTTAAAATCACATTCTCATTCTGTTCACTACAAATGTCAATCAAAGCTTGGAAAAGGAAAGTGGAGATACATGCATCATGGAAACACAAATGCAAATGTCAGAAGTGTGTATTGAAAGCTCAGGAAGGGTGCTGCTAGGGTCAAATCCATATTGGGAAGAATAAATTGTCTTCTTAGGCTGTTGCCCTTAAGCTCACAGTCAATAGGACTTGCACCCTTGCTGAGGTATAGATGGTAAATGACAAATGGGAGGAAATGAATGGAGCAATACTAAGCAGGCCTGCTCAGATGTAAGTCCCATTTTATTCAGTGGGACTGACTCCCAGGAAAGTGTATCTAGGATTGTACAGTAACTTCTGAGGAAATGATGGGGTAATGTAAAGAGTGTTATGTAAGCAAGACCAGTTATCTCTGCACTTTAACTGTGAAGGATGGTTGTGTGTAGAATTTGAATCACAGTCTGTTTTCTCAGAGTTTCTATACCCTAGTACAAAAATGTAAACTGAGAATCAACTGTCAGTACAGCTGTAAAGAAAAGCAGCATAGCAATAGAGAATCTCCCACCAAAGCACAGACTCGCTGAAAGATGAAACACCAGTGCTTTTATTTTTTTGCAACATTTATATCCCATTTGTCACATAGCTCAAAGTGGCTTACAAGTTCATAAATTCCCACATAACTCCCTTTCCTGCAAAAAAAAAAAATGCCTGCAACCCATGCCCATTAATGATCTAGCAAATAAAGTAGCCTTGCAGTGCCACCTAAATACTGGCCCATTCTTCATTTAGCACTTGCTCCGCTGTTTTACCAAACCCATGTTGGAATAGAAATTCCCCTTGACATTGCGTGCCACTTTCAATTTCTTTGATTGTGGGATTTTACTGTAGCCTCCACACTGCATGCTGGTTTCACTTCCTTCGATTTCTTAATTTTATGGTACTGTCTGCATAGATTTATGGCCAAATATATGGCCGTTCAGGTAGGACTCTGCAGTCAGTACAGCATTGACCTGGGGTATTTGAATGTGGTTTTGAGCCACATCTTCTTCTGTTCCAGTGTGGGTTTGGTAAAACAAAGGAGCAAATGCTAACGCAGAATGGGCTGCTATTAGAGACAACATCCTCCATTTCTTTGGGAGACCCCCTGCCATAGGGTGGAAGCTATGATGGGAAAGCCATGGGCTCTAGTTGATGCCAGGCAGGCTACCCCTAACCAACGGGACAATGGCAAGCTAAGGACTGCAACTAAGGACTGCATAGGGACAGATTGGAAGAGATAGTCCTTTAAGGCTATAACCCACCTCTTCCCTCACTAATGTTTATGGCTTGTTAACACAAAAACCTGTCAATCTAGAAATGTTTCAGAATAGAAACTATGGGGGTGGGATATGATCTCTGGCAACGACAGGCCAGCCCATATGCTGGTTATCCACATACAGCTATTGCTTTTCTCTCTGATCTTTGATGCCACCAGCCTTTTAAAAAAAATATTACTGTGCAGGTACGTTAAAGAACCAAAAACAAACCTGACACCATCATTACTCTATGTGTGTGGCAGCCATCTTTTAAAGTCTGAGAGACCTGCTGTTTTTTTCCCCTGATGATTAAAATACCCTCAAAAGGAAATAAATCATTCAAGCTAACAAAGAGAACATACAGTCTGTTGAACTGTACCATACCCATGTGCTAGCCATAGCCTATTACAAGGGGCAACCCATTCGGCAGGCTCATGCAATCCTTACTTGTTATAGTATTAACACCATGTTTCTTAACTGAGAACTTCAGAAAACTGATATTCTGCAGCCATCGGTCTAGCAACCAGTGTGTGGGGAGATGCTCTCTGTATCTCGCTTCTAAGGGACACTGCAGGCACCACAAACCCATCAAGGTCCTTCTGTAGGCCTCATATCAAAATATGGATAATATTCTCAATAAAGATTTTAGATGGAATTCCAAAGAAGAAATTAATGCTAAAGTATGAAGTTATCAGAAATGAACAGGGGCCTCCCTTCATAGAGCTGAGTTGCCAAGGGCGTACGAACAAGATGCTATACAGTGTGAACTGGCCCCATTTTGGGCACCTTTCAAGGTTCAGCCAAATAAAATATATACAAAATAGAAGAAAGGTGAAAGACAGCACTTGACATCTTGAATAGTGTCGGGTTTTTTTTCATGTTAAGATACTAAAGAGGTGAATTATAGGTAACTTCTAGACTACACTTGAAGAATTCCATCCAGGCTTGCAAAACATTATACATTTTCAGCATCCTCGTTAGACTGGCATTTGATAACAAATGATGTATAAGCAAGGAACTCCATGCCATCATTCAAACACAAATACCTCCAAAATACTCCACATTTAAGTGCAGCACTTTGAAACAATAAAGAATCATTCTTCTGTGAAGCTTTTAATGTGTGTGAATAACAAACAAAGCTAGTTTTTCAACTGCATTTTTGCCATACTTCAAACTGAAGGGAGAAATAATTGCAATTACATGCACACCTTGCTGACACCCAGGATGAAACCAGGAGATATCTAAATACTTGATATAATTTCTATGATAATAGGAGAAGCAAAGATCATTCCTTCAGTGCAGATCACGCTCCCTTTTCTTAAATCAAAGCGCCATGGAGGCTGTCCTGCCACAATGGTTAAATGAATAACATCCATTAATAAGGAAACCACATTGTGGTTCTGAATGAGAATTTCCCATATACTCTTTTGTATGTTCAAAGGGACAGGAAGGGGACGGAAACTGAACTGAGGGCCAAATTAGATATGATAGGGCAGCCATGTTTGTTTGTCACTTGTTTGCTCTTTTCATGTATAAAATAGGACTGGTGGTGACGGCAATCAATGGCAGCACCAGAAAAGGGGTATCTGGGGACACACAAGGGACATTTGGTGTGGGGAGCACTCTGTCCTTCATGTGAGATTTCTGAAACAGGAATCATTATATCTAACTCCCAACCTGCCCCTGCCCAGCATGTGCATAAAACCCCCCCCTGCATGATGGTGTTAATTAAGGACTGAGATGTTTCTGCAAACTTCGGGGAGGGGAAGGGGAACATGTCTGCAAAAAACACCTCAAAACACTAAATAAGATGTGTGTAGCTTTAGAAGCTCCCAGAAACACAGCAGTGTGTGTGCAGATGCACACCGTTACAAATAAAACACCAATCAAGACCTTATGACTTCTCAGTAGGCATAACAAGCATTGCGAGAGCAGGGCTGTCCAGATGGCCCCCCCCGCCATTTTTTCCCACTCTTTTACACTTGGGCGCATGGCTATCCATGTAAGTGTAAAAGAGTGAAGAAAAAAAACCCGACTTACCCTGGCGGATGGCGGGTCGGAGGCTGCCACCGCCACTTTCAGTTCAGCTGGGGCCGCCTCCGCCGCCTCCATCGGCTCAGCTGAAGCGTCTTCAGCGGCGGCGGCGGCCGCAACCGCCGCCACCCTTTCTGCGGCCGCGGCCGCCGCGGCTTCCTTAGCTGCCCCCACTGCCGCCGCTGCCTCCGCCGCCGCCGCGGAGGCTATTCCCGCCACGGCCGCCTCTTCAGCGGCCACAGCCGCCGATCCCGAGACAGCAGGGGTTGGGATGTTTAGACATCCCAACCCGCTGCTGAAAAAAATGGCCCCTTTAAATCCGGGAGCCCTCCCGGATTTAAAGGGGCCGTGTGACCGCGGCCTAAGTGACTTGATACCACCTGACTTGCATGACTCAATTGGGCCTGGCTGCTTGCTATTGTTCAACAGCAGCCACCCTATGAAAGCCAGTGTGGTTTAGCAGTTAAGAGCTTCAGAGCAGGGTCTGTGAGACCCAAGTTCAGATTCCCAACTTGTTGTGGAAACTCACTGGGAGATTTTGGACCAGTCACATATTTTCAGCCAAACCTACTTCACTGGGTTGCTGTGTGGACACAAAGGAGGAGGAGAAAAGCTGCTTTGGTCTTTACTGTGTAGAGAGACTGTCATTTTCCTAGGTAGAGGCTGAAGGAAGGGAGGAGATGAAAAGCCGAAGACAGAGGGGCATATAAAGATGGGTTGGTTGTTGGGTGGGAAGGAGATAGCGTTGCCAAGTCCAGATTGAGAAATTCCTGGATATTTAAGGAGTGGAGCATGGGGAGGGTGGGGTTTGAGGAGGGGAGGGACCTCAAACAGGTATTATGCCATAGAATCCACCCTTCAAAGCAACAATTTTCTCCAGGAGAACTAGCACTGCCAACCTCCAGGTGAGGGCTAGAGATCACCCAGAATTGTCACAGATCTCCTGGAGAAAATGGCTTGCTTTGGAGGGTGGACTTTATAGTATTAAACCCTGTTGAAGTTACTTCCCTCCCCAAACCTCACAGTCCCAAGGCTCCACCCCCAAATCTCCACGAATTCCCCAACCTGGGGCTGGCAACCCCAAGGGGATATGGTCTCTGTAGTTGGGAGATCTGTTGTAACTCCTGGAGAACCACCACCACCATTGCTGCTGTGGTGGTGGGAAGCAAGTGGGCAGCTGGGAGCACGGCCACCTCCACTGCTGCTGTGGGGGGAGCGGAAGCAGGTGAAAGGTCAGGAGAGTGATGGGGGCAGAAAGAGAGAGTGATGGGGTAGGAGGGAAAAAGACAGACAAAGAGTGATGAGGTGGGGAGGTAGAAAAAGAGAGAGTGATGGAGTCGGGGGCAGAAGGAGAAAGTGACAGGCATGGAGGAGAGTAAGAAAAGAAGTGGCAGAAGGGAGTGAGAGTGAGAGACTGAAAGAAGTAGGGGGAGAAAGGAGGAAGCAAAGGTGGGGAGAATGGGATAGCCACTCCCACAAGTTTCTTGTAGGTCCTCACTTGTAAATACTAATAGTATGAATTAGTATTTTTCCTCTCAAGAGATGAAAACATTTTATATACAGTCTTTTAGGAAATCTTACAACAGTCCTAACTTACAACAGTTAGGAAATCTTACAACAGATTGCCTAGCATTGTCACTCTTACACCAGAGATAAGTACTGAGAGGGGATGGATATTTAAAAACATCCAGTGAGCTCAAAGCTCAGCTGAGGAGCCTTCTGGTCCATAGCTGAAACTCTTGATGACTATATTACAGCAGTTCCCACATCCTGTGGTAGTAATGTTATTCAGATGTTTTATTCTATGTTTAATGTTTTTATCGTCCCTGTACATCGCCCAGAGTAGCAGGGATTGGGTGATCCATAAATCCAATTAACAACAATAACAATAGTCCAGCCATACCAAACCACGTTTTTAGAAAAACACAGAAAAACATAGACATGTGACAGCCAAACTAACTGTACTTCTCTGATAATTTAGCCTTTCAGCCAAGCATTAGACTCCCCCCCCCCCCCAGTTCATCAGCATTTTTTAACTCTCTGATTTGGTTCAGGTTCCTAAACTAACTTTAAAAAGTACAGCTGACTGATTCTGATACTTTTAATGGGTTAGATGCATTTCATGCAGAATAATATTGACACTTTTCTTTGCAATGTACCCCTATAAAATGAGGGGAAGGGTTTGGCACCCCTGGAAAAAGGCCTTGAAGAAAACCTCTGACAAAGGTATTTGAGAAACAACTCATAACCTGAGCCCAGCAACAGAAAAACTGTGGAAATATCTGATGACCATTGGCACCATTAGTACCAGGGCTATTTTGGGGCAGGAACACACAGGAATAGGTTTCTGGTTGGCTCCTGAGTTGGCCACACCCAGCAGGAACTCATTAGCATATAATGCCACTCCCAACAGCAGAAACTCATTAGGATTGACTATATTAGGAGTATGTAGCCTAACATGCAAATTAATTCCTGCCACACAAAAAGCACTGGGTTTTGACAACAAACAAGGTAAACAGAATAAGAATATAACTACTGCCAATAAAATTGAGCCTGTTTTCGTGCTGATGGCATGTAAAAAATGGGAGTGTAAAGTTAAAATACAATACAGAGAAAGAAAATAAGCAAAACAAAAATGCTCTTGCTGAACATGCATAGAAATGAGACAAATGTATGCTAGTCTGGATGCAATTAAGAAATACAAGGGGGGTGCAATTCTCATGGGGGGAGAAGGAGCTGAGGCCAGCGATCTGTCCCTCCCCCCGGGCCCGTTCCCCCCGGCTCCTGTCTCCCCCCCGCTCCTTCCCTTCCCCCAGGTCTCCGGCAGGCCTTGGCGGCACTCACTGGGCCCGCTGATTCCCCCCACGGGCCTCGGCAGGCCTCGGCGGTGCTTGCCGGGCCCACCGTGAACTGCTGCTTCTCCCCTGGTCTTTGGCAGGCCTCAGCGTCGCATGATGGGCCCACCACTTCTCCCCCTCCCCCCATGGGCTGCGGCGGGCCTCGGCAGCACTTGCTGGGCCTGCCGCTTCTCCCCTCATGGTCTTCAGCGGGCCTTGGCAGTGCTTGCCGGGCCCGCTGCTTCTCCCCCTCCCCCCACAGTCTTCAGTAGGCCTCAGCAGCGCTTGCTGGGCCTGCTGGTTCTCCCCCTCCCTTCACGGGCTGCGGCGGTCCTTGGCGGCGCTCGCCGGGCCTGCCAGTTCTCCCCCTTTCTGCGGGCTGCGGCGGGCATTGGCGGCACTTGCTGGGCTCACCAGTGGGCCTTGGTGGCACTCGCTGGGCCTGCCGGTTCTCCCCCTCCCCCCCACAGGCCATCCCTCTCTCCCCCCCTTCCCCAGCGAGGCCCACGGCAAGGACTACTCCGGTGCTGCCGGCGGGTGTCGTCAGCATTGGCGGGCCAGCCGCCGGGTTGCTGGCTCGGCCGCCGCCCGCTGCTACCGCCCGTCCGCTGCCACCATCAGCATAGAGGTAAGTGGTTTTTACTTTTGGGGGGATTTAAGTATCCCCGTGAAATGTTTATTAACTGTTTAGATTTTTCTGCAGATGTGGGGACCGCCCCACGTCTGCAGAACAACCTCCCTGCCCCCAGGTGCCCCCCCACAGATTTAGGTATCCGGGGGGCACTTGGCTATTAGTATATAGATGCTTTCTTTCACTCATAACACTAGCCTTCTATTTTGCCTTTTTGTAAGGTAGGTTACTTCGTAAAAACAAAATGGGTTACTTTGATAAAAAAACCCATAAAACTTAAAAAGTTATCTTAACCCATAAAACTTAAAAATTTATCTTAACTCCAGAGACTTAAGCATATGTTTAAGTCCCCCACTGAAATCAACCAGACCCACAAGAGGGTGACTTTGGCTACATTGTGACCTTTTAAATAATCAATATCTCTAATTCTTAACAATTAAATCCACAGATCTGAGAAAGGGGGGAGGAGGGAGGGAGAACAAAGAAGAGGTAGAGTAGTGGAGAGGAAGCAAAGCCAGGGGGAATTGGGTAGCCGCTCCCTGCAAATTCCTTGTGAGTCCCCACTTGTCAATACATCTAATTTACAATGTGCCCCCATCTGTAAGTACATAAATCTGGAGATTGGGGTCATAGACAGACCTTTCTACAGACTTGAAAAAACAGTTCCGGGTTTGCAGAAAAATCTGAAATCTAAGAAAAAAGAGGATTAAGCCTTTAAAAAAAAACAAAAACAAATGGAACCATTTCTTGTTGACCTTGTTAAGGTGGAACAAATTCCTGGACCTCTGCACTATGAACAGTTTCTTTTACCGTTTTGCTCTAATCAAATACCAACCCCTATGTTTGCACATTGCTCCTGCTATGCTGAGTTTGGGATTAGATTTCATATGTACTTTAAGACTTCTTAAGTCCAGCAGCTAATACACGTGAACCCCTGACCAATGAATTCGGATCTGGGCAGAACTGAAACCAAACAGTAAAGGGTGAAAGTGGTAGGTTTATTCGACTCCCTGACTGACCTTTTTAGTTCCCTGCACCTGTCTTCTCCTATGAAAGCCAAGATCTCACACAAGACTACAGAACTGCAGGTCTTATTGCTAGTCAACTTAGCCTAGAAAATCCAGAGCAACAGTTGAACTTTGAGAGTTCTGTCATAATAAGGCAGGATAACAACTTGGAGACCTGGGAGTTGGCACAGACCCTGGAGAAAGTCTCTAGGGATCCAGAGCAACAGCTGAATTCTGAATGCCCTGCCACAAGAGAGCAGGAAGACTATTTAAATTTAAAGACCAAGGAACTGACAGAGACCATAAAGGAGACCCTTATGGAGATGTATCGTTTTATGAAGAAGAAAAAACAGGCATACTGAAATGGCGCATCTGAGAAAACATCACAGGAATCAGAACCTGAGGAGAGTTGCTCTGAACTCATTAATGACTAAATAATAGCAGAAGGGGCCTTGAAAATGGTTTAGTATGCAGATGAAAAAGTTAACAGCTAGTTCAGGTCGAGAGGTTTCCCTAGTATCTGATTGATTGATTTTTCAATTTTCATTCTCTTTTCCTCTCATTGCCTTATTTTGCCGTAAGTATTCCATTCTGTTTGCTGAGCTCAATTTACACAGTTCCAGTGATAATATCCCCAAAGACTAGTCACTAGGGTTTAAGGTTGTTGCATAGTTAATAACCCAGTACAGCTGCTAATTTTGAAGATTACTTTCAGGCCGGTTTTTCAGTCTTGGCAGTTTGTAGATGGACAATATAGCCCTACTAAGTTATATATGGCCAATTTTGTACGAATATAAAAAGCCAATTTTGTATGGATATAAAAAGCCAATTCCCTACAAGGATGTATGTGATGTTTGGAAGCCTCACTCAGTTATATCCTTAGCCCGAAGTACATTTCTAAACAGATCCAGTTGAATACAGATTTTGATTAGCTCACGTTAAATATAGTTGTCTTAATTTTTTGTGTCCCTTCATCTTTTACAGTTTTATCTTAACTTAATAATGAAAATTTTTGAAGTAGTGATATATGTATTAGATTGTATGGATTGGTAAATTCTGTGTATTGTTACTGCTTCTTCGTCCACTAAACAAACATTTTAAATGTTTTTTAAAAAATTATGGTAACAGTGCCTTTAGCTTTAAGAACCAACAGTACTGGTTTCTGTCAGCACAAGGTAGGGGGCAGGAGCTCTTTCCAGAGCTGTTTTGGTTTTTGAGGGAGGGCTCATTGGGAGCCGGGCTCTGCAGCAACCACCAGGCAACTGTCCAAGTGGTCCTCGCTGCTCTAATTGATGGAACAAGCAACAAATCTAGAGATGATCACTGGAGCTGCTGAATAGATTTATATGGATGGGGATGATCACTCTGAGGGCCCCAGATCATGCAAGTCTTTAAAGTTTTATCTTCAAAGCTGAAAAAGTTGTACAGGCACATAGCTCCATCCAAAATCCAAAACCAAGACTAAAATCCAGGCAATACCTTTTATTCGGACCATGTTATCACTTTCGCCATTTGGAAATGCCCGCGAAAAGAAAAAAAAGCTTGTGCCAGGGTTGGAGGGGAAATGGAGGGTGGGAAAGGGATGGGAAATGGAGGGGGAACATGCAACACAACACATGTAACCCCTGCAAAAATTGTGTCCACACCCCCATGCCACCCGCAATACATTGGCCCCGTAAAAAATGTTAACCACACAATGATGGATCAATGTCGTGTCATGTTGTCGTAATGCAACGGGGGGGGGGGGACAAAATAAAAAGCTCGCGCTGCACCTCAAAGCCTTCAATAAGACATTTAAATGTCAGTCAACGGTGGATCGATGTTGTGTCATGTTGTCGTAATGCAACGGGGGGGGGGACAAAAAAACCCTGCTCGTGCCAGGGTGGGAAAGGGAGAGGATAGGCGGGAAAGGGGAGGGAAAGGGGAGAGAAAGAAGCAGAGGGGCGTTAAAGGGGTGGAGCAAGAAACCCCGATTTCGGAGTTTCCCACTTGAATGCCCCGACTTCACTCCCGTGGCAAAAAACCCCAACAACCTGAAAATCCCAGAAACGGAAGATCCGGGGGAACCGAGGATTACATTCGGACCAACAGCAGACCCAGAGCAACAAGTGGGGAACTGTTGCTCTACCCCGGATTTAATCGGGGAGTGATGCCAGGGCAACAACTAGTGCGGAATCGGCCCAAGAAAACCTTTCAAAATGTGTATCTTTGAACTCAATTATCTGGCTGACCTCCCACAAATGGCTGGCAGAATACATGCTCCTGCCAATGCTGCCAAGATGTGTATGTCAGGTGTTTCTTCCAATCTATTTTTTACTTGCATCTCTAAAATAAATAAAAAGCAAGCAGGTCTAAGATTGAAGCTCTCGTTTATTTATCTGCAGTGGAAAGATTAGTTATTGCTTGGGAAGAAACATGTTATTTCTTACTTTTTGCTTATAGCTAAGTTCAACTGAATTTGCATATTTTCTTCATTTTAAGAATAGGTGATTTAATATATGAGGATAAAATGAGGATAAAATGAGGATAAGATGTGTAAAGGAAATTATATTTATGATAACCTATGATCTTTTGAGGAAAAGTTAAAAATATCACGCATGGTATTATGATGAAGGATGGATTTGTATTACATGTCCAGATGTAAAGTATCAAGACCTAGGGTATATTATCATGCCTACTATTGTATCCTTGGAGACCTTGTATGTTCAATGCCACATGTATTTATATTTTAATGTAAAATTAATAAAAGAATGCAATGCAAGCAACAAAAGTTGAAGAAACAGCCCCCATAAGCAGATGGTCTTGCAAGATGACTTGTGTCTTCTCTTGGGCCAAGTTCCACCCATATGGAAAGGAACTGGGAAAGAAACTCAGTGGCAAGTTGAAGTTTTGATGTTTCACACAAAGGGAGAAGTACTAGGAATCACAACAATCCCAGAGTCTCCCCAGCTTATTGCTTTTACACCTGAATCTCTGAAGAGCCAGTATTCTTCATGTGACAGACACTTTGAAGTGAAATAGAAAAGGAGAGGAGGGCTGCTACAAGGAACTGTCTGAAGCTCAGAAAGAACTCTGCTCAGAGCTGAATAGCAAGTAGGAGATAAAGGAAACAACGATCTGGACAAATTACTGCAAGGAATCTCTGTATTGGAAGAAAAGATTTTGTCCCTTTCATCCAGAACAATTACACTGGGAACTTTCCCCTGATGTAGCATATGCTACAATACATGAGACACCTACATCATTAAAAAAGGAGATGGAAAAGGGTTTTTCAGGAAATCATGGGTAACACACTCAAGGACAATGCCAATGAACTCTGCAGAAATCACTCTGCCAGCTTTCAGATACAACTCCATTTTAAGTGTGTTGAACTGCCACCTGAAGGGCCGAACCCTACCCACCCATCACAGTAACAATAAATGGCCACTGGGTTCACACATAGTCTTGCTCTCTCTTTTGGTGACTTGCTTGCTCAGCATCTATTCGCCTGAGGTACTCAATGGAGCATGCTCAGAATCTCTGTATATGAATCCCCAGAAATGTAACTGAGTAGCCAAAAGCAATCACTGCTGGGTGGAGTTTGATATTGATTGGGGTCCTAGCACTGGGGAAAAGAGGGTAATTCTTCCCTCCCACACTGGAAATCACTACCAGTCTTCATTAAATGCCAGAAGGGAAAAAGGCTGGTAATATGCTGTGACAGACTGCACTTTAAAAGCTCTTAAGTGCTGTGTAAACATGTGAAAGACTGTGAAGAGTTAATGCCTTACAGAGCCAGAGAGCCTTGCCTGACAGACTGCTCAAAGGAATTTGATTGGTTAGCATCAGTTGAGCAGAAAGACTTGGGGACTGACTGCTGAAGGGAATTCAGTTTGAGCTTAACCCTGAGTGTGGAAAGTTTAACTCTGTCTGAGAAGAGTTTAGCTCTGACTGAAAACAGTTTCATGCTGACTGAGGAGATAGGCAATGGGGAGTGGGTGAATCAGTGAAAACCAGGAAAAGGGACAGAGCTTCTAGTTAGAGAAGAGATTCCACTGCCCAGCTGAAAGGGAGATAGCTCTAAAGAATGATCCCCAGTGTGCTCAGAAAAGGAATTGGGGTGCTTGGTAGTATACTGTGAAAAGTAGTATAGTAGTATACTGGATAGGGCTGCCAAGTCCCCCGGTAGGGCGGGGGAAACACCGATTTTTCATGCTTCCCCCCCGCTTTTTCAAAACTGGCCACCGGGGGGAGGCAATGGCTGCCAACAGGAGGGGAACGTCGGAGCCTGCCGGGCCCTCTCCCTTCCAGGCCTCTTAAAGGGAAATGTCTGAAGAGCCTGCAGTGAAAAGCCTCACCAGACATTTCCCCTTTAAGAGTTAGCAAGAGAGCCCTGCCCAGAGATTAACGAGGGACTAAGCTCTTACTGAAGGGCCTGCTTTTGCATGCGGCTGGTGTAAGATTGAAAGGTTGCTGCTGCTGGGCCTGGGGTAAGTCCATCTGCCAGCTCTTTTCCTTCTCTCTCTCTCCCCCTCCCCCTTTCTTTCTTTTTTCTGTCTCTCTCTCTCTCTCTGTCCCCATCCAGCAGAGGTCTATCAGTGGCTATTATTAGCCACAAGGTCTAAATGGAAGTAAGTGCCTGTGCCAGCTCTTTTCCTTCTCTCTCTCTCCTTCTTTCTTTTTTCTGTCTGTCTGTCTTTCTCTGTCCCCATCCAGCAGAGGTCTGTCAGTGGCTATTATTAGCCACGAGGTCTAAATGGAACACTTTGTCTGGGGCAGTGATGCTCTGCATTCTTGGTGCTTGGGGGGGCAACAGTGGGAGGGCTTCTGGAGTTCTGGCCCCGCTGCTGGACCTCCTGAGGGCACCTGGTATTTTTGGCCACTGTTGTGACACAGAGTGTTGTACTGGATGGGCTGTTGGCCCAATCCACTGTGGCTTCTCTCCTGTTCTTATGATATGAAAATCATATTTATCACTTGTGTAGCACTTAGTGCTTCATATTCTGCCGAGATGAGGAAGGATTCAGTAGGGCCGTTGCTCAGTGATAGAGCATCTGCTTGACATGCAGGAGGTATCAGCCTCTTCAGCTAAAAAAGGATCAGGTAATAGGTGATATTAAAGATCTCAGCCTGAGACCCTGGAGAGCCACTACCAGTCTGAGTAGTCAGTACTGACCTTGATGGACCAATGGCCTGATTCAGTATTAGGAAACTTCATGAGTTCATGTGGAAGCATGAGGAAGCAACATCACAGGATGTGACTTCACAAAATGATGTCACTTCCTTTCTCCTGGCTCCACCCCCAAAGTCTCCTGGCTCCACCCCCAAAGTCCCCAGATATTTCCCAAGTTGGACTTGGCAGCCCTACTACTGGAGTGTTTAGGAAACACTGAAACAAAAGCCCCTCATCCCAAAAATTTTAAGACTGTGTGAAAAGTTCAAAACTCTCAATTTCTGGAAACAAATGAACTGTAGCTTATGAAAATATTGTTACCTCAGAGTTCTTATGAATTTTACCCCTGATTTCACCTGATCTTTCCTCCTCTTATTTATGTTGAATAACATATTTTCTTTATTTTTGAACTTTATAAAGCCTCTTGTGTGCCATTTCAGAAGTTTAAGTTAATAGGGTGATCTTGTGTCTTCTCTCAAGTTCCTAGGCTTAGCCAGCATAAAAATGCAGTAATGTGACGGGTGGGACAGCCATAAATCTTCAGGAAAGAAGAAAACAGATAGAGGGGCTGCTCAGGCAGAAAGGAAGAGAAACACGGAGGAAAAATCCTGTGTCTGAGGGAGGAAAGGGGCTGAGGTCATCATATATGTGTATTGTGTCTGTGTTCTTCCTTCTCAGGACTTTAGACTCTCATGGAGGCATATTTTCAATAAGGGAAATGTTGCAGAGAAGACAATGCCCTCTTTTTCCAGCATCCTGAGCCATATCAACTCCCCACCAGGTTTACTTGATGGTGCCAGCATTACATTATGTTGAATTACTGTATCTCCCTGTATATGCCCCTGTGCCAACAACACTCTGCAGACAACTCAACATGCCCCATAAAATTTCCCAGTATAATTTCCATCACATATCTGATGAAGTGGGCTGTGACCCATGAAAGCTCATACTGAAGTATTGTTAGTCTTTAAAGTGCCACTGTTTTGCTCTGCAGATAGCCACCTGTCTAAGGTGCCTTCTCTTAGGACTGTGTATAAAGTTGCCAACATCCAGGTGGTGGCTGGAGATCTCCTGGGATTACAATTTATCTCCAGGTGACAGAGATCAGTTCACCTGGAGAAAATGGCCGCTTTGGAAGGTGAACTGTACGGCATTATACCCCATTAAAGTCCCTCTCCTCTACAACCCTGCCCTCCTTAGGCTCCACACTTGAAATCTGCAGGTATTTCCCAACCTGGAGATGGCAACCCTATGTCTATATGATTGCATGGAGATCACAGGCCTTTTGCATGGTACGCCTCGTCCTTTGGAATGGCCAGCCAGAGTGAGTGAGAATAGCACCTTCACTCACTACATTTTGGAAGGCTTTTAAGTCAGTCTTATTCCAGAAAGCATTTAGTGGAGGCTACATTGTTTCAGCAGATTTTGCTGTGCTTGTTTAACTCTTGTGAGTTTTTAGTTCTTGTTTTTAAATCTTGAATACTTTTACATTTGTATTTTGTGTTTTTCAATCTGTGATTCAGCTTTGTTAATCGGACTCTTACAGTATGTCCATGCATCCTAGTTCTGGCATTTTTTTGCAGCCTTGACTGATTGACCCTTTCATGTTCTTGGATGTGCAAAGGTTTCATTTAGATTTCTGGCCATTACTCAAAGTGTGGTATTTTACCTGCATTGCTGTAAGTTTGGGATCTCATGAACACTTATATGGATGTAAGCCTCACTGAAATTTGGTTGCCAGCTAAGCTCTATCTACCCTTCAGCTGTTTATCTGTGGTTATCTTCTTCCCCCATCCCCCAACCTGTTAGGGAAGATTAGCCACAAAGAAGAAAGAATTTAGATAACTGGAGAAAAAGAGCTGTAGGGAAGAGCTCTGCTGGTTATTCTGTATGACTTCAAGCTTTCCTCTGACTGATGAGAGAGAGACTTTAAAGTTCTGAACAGGCACAGCCAGGCTGCTTTTGCTATGATAAACACACCATGCAGCCCAATAGTTTGAATGTGAGGGTGCTGATGGGAAATGTTCATGGGATCATCAGTATTCTGAGAAGGTTCTTAATAGTCTGGAAAGCAGCTCCCTCACCACAACTGAAGGGAGCCTACAATTCAGCTTAAGAATGTCTGTTCTTAAGCACAGTTGGCAACACAGTGAACCGGACCAGAGTGATCTTTCATGGACACTAGTTCAAAATGGCAGCACTGGCTATGGATGGGAGAAGAACTATCACTGTGAACGTTAATATTATCATAAAATTCAAAAAGCTATTTTTGTGTGTGTGTTTGCTATTCCAAAAGTCATGTAAGGGTCTAAGAATACATGGCCCGCAACTGCATTTAACAAAATGCAGCATACATCTGCCCAGTGTTATTTGCTGTCTGTTCTTTCCCCATTTTGATCATGTGGCCTCCTTCAGAAATCAGACCTCTTCTTGTATTTCCACAGCCCTCTGGAATACCCTGTCTGAGGACATGCAACCATGTTTGTTCCCCCCCCCCCCTCCTGACTTAAGCTAACAGAGCTCCCAGCAGCTTCAGGCTTCCAGTTTCCCTCCAGTTCTGCTTGATTTCCTAATTTCACAAAACTTCAGCCTGTGATACAGAAATGCCACTGGGGAAGCAGTGGGACACCATTGACAGTGACTTGAAGGGCCTGAAAAAATCACTGGGTATTCAGAACCAGGGAAAGCGAGGGAAAGAACAGCAAAGAATCCCGAGGATGGGAAGAAAGAGAGGAGACAAGGAAAGAAGCTGATGGGGAAAATGGGGATAAAAAGCCAAGAGTCAATAAAAAGTTAATAATGTTATTGAGTTCAACATTTCTATAAATAGGGAGTACCCCAAAAGACCAACACAACCCCTTCTAACTTTAAAAGGAGTAACTTTTCTGGAATGAGGGGACATGTGAAGATGAAACTGAAAGGAAAAGTAGAAAAGGTCATAACCATTGGGGAAGCTTGGAGACTATTTAAAACTACAATCCTAGAAGCTCAGAAAAATATATACCGCAAGTTAGGAAAGGCACAAATAGATATAGAAAAAGGCCTGCCTGGTTAACAAACAAAGTAATGGAAGCTGTAAAAGGTAAGAAGGATTCCTTTAAGCAGCAGAAAGTTAGTCTCAGTGAGGTTGATAAAAGGGAACACTGGCTGTGGCAAATAGCCAAAAAGGGAATATGAGGAGAATATTGCAAACAACATAAAGACCTACAATAAATCTTTCTTCAAATACATTAGAAGCCGGAAACCAGCCAGGGAGGCAGTAGGGCCCTTGGATGACCATGGGGTAAAAGGTGTAGAGAAGGATGATAGGGAAATGGCTGAGAAGCTGAATGCATTTTTTGCCTCTGTCTTCACTGTGGAAGATGAGAAGCACTTGCCCACTCCAGAACTGCTGATTTTGGGGGTGGGGCATTGAAAGACCTGGTTCAGATTGAGGTGATGAGAGTGGGGGAATGTTGGTAATTGGCTCAAGAGCTGGTCACATTAATTAGGTTGGTCACTTCATAGTTGGTGGGGTAGAGCGACCGGTAAGTTAAAACGGTGAGCACCTAGGCATTGTAGTTAAATATTTAGCGGGCCTTTGAGAATGGCTTTCGGGCCTGGCAGCTCAGGATCGGGAAAGAAGGTTCTTTATTGGAGCAACCTGGCCCGTCTATCTTAGCAGGCCTTGAGGCTTCGGGGTGGTGGGCCAGGGGTTCTAGTATAGTTGCCGAGCTGCTAGTCAAGAGCTTTGTTGAAAGGCTTGAGATCAGGGCGGGTGCATCGCCCAATAGGAATATGAAGGTGATCTTGAGTTTGACACCTGTCACGTTCCTCAGTATGGTTTACTACCCCTTGCCAGTTTGTTGAAATAAATAGTTAATTAAGTGGCCCTTGTTTGAACCCAAGTTTTGTGTCCGTCTCTTTTTGCCGTATGGGGGGGGGGGCAAAGGGTAAAGCGTTTGGGGCTCTTTAGCCTGGAGAAAAAACAACTGAGGGGTGATGTGATAGAGGTTTACAAGATTATGCACAGGATAGAGCAGGTAGAGAAAGACGTACTTTTCTCCCTTTCTCACAATACAAGAACTCGTGGGCACTCAATGAAATTGCTGAGCAGTCAGGTTAGAATGGATAAAAGGAAGTATTTCTTCACCCAAAGAGTGATTAATACATGGAATTCTCTGCCACAGGAGGCCGATACAAGCATGGATGGCTTCAAGAGGGAACTGGATAAACATATGGAGCAGAGGTCCATCAGTGGCTATTAGCCACAAGGTATAGGTAGGAACTCTCGGTCTGGGGCAAGTGATGCTCTGAATTCTTTATGCTTGCGGGGCAACAGTGGGGGGGCTTCTAGTGTCCTAGCCCCACTGGTGGACCTCCTGATGGCACCTGGTATTTTTGGCCACTGTGTGATAGAGTGTTGGACTGGATGGGCCATTGGCCTGATCCAACTCTGGCTTCTCTTATGTTCTTAAGATAAAAGTGCTTCCTTGAGGCCATTTTTTATTTCACATTTTGTTGTAAACATTTTGGTACCCTCATTTTCATTGTTAACATTGTTTCTTTGTTTCTTCTGTGTTGTTGTAATTCTTTGTGCCATTTATGTGCATTCATCACTTTGATGCAGGCATTCAAACTGACCCATCAAATTTATGAAATCTTAGTCCTGAAGTTTAGCATAATTGGACCTACCTTCTCCTTTTGTGTTCTCCTTTGCTGGCATCCCTGACTGGGTAGTTGTGTACTGCATTGGCAAGTGGACCTTTAATGGTGGAGTACATACCATAGCCTATCCATGAAGCTGTATTAAACACAGCTTAAACCAGCAGTACTCACTCCCTGGCTCTTCGAGAGCCACATTCTCACATTTATTTCCATCCCTGGCATGAGAACTGCATTTCAGAGATGCTTACAGATTACCTTTTCCTCCAGCAGCAGCTGTTTCAAGGGCGGAACCACCTACTAACCAGAAGTTCCACTAAGCAAGGACCCTTTGCCTACATTCTTGAACCAGGGCAGGAGCCACGTTGGGGAACAGTGCTCAGAAAAGCCTCAAGTGGCATATCAAAGAGCCACGTGTGGCTCCCAAGCCACTCAGTATCACTGGTTTAATCTGACCGACAAAGCCCCAAATATGCCAGAATGCCCCCTTCTTCTTTACAACATGTTCTTGACTTGACTGTCTGCAGTTCTTCCAAGGGACCAGACATTATGTATACGCTCTGGCAAATCTTGTTCTTGCTCCTTATGTGTAGTGTGTTGGATACTTTTTTTTTTTTGCCTTTCCAGGGCTATAAATACAAGATAATAATATAGCAATCTGGTGAGTAGGGGCCAGTTTCCATGTGGTGGGAAATATTGAAAAATGTCTAAAATACAAATCAAGGATAAAGAGTCCTGAAGTTTAACAGGCTCAGTGGAGACCAGAATTTCATAACTAAATCTCTTCTAGCAGCCAGGAGCTGTCAGAATGATAAATCGGCTAGTCTTTAATATCAGTTTACATAGCATGGCAGGAAAAAAATTGGGGTGGGAGAGAAGCAAACAATAATTCATACAGCAAAATCTGTTGGCATAACCATTTCCGACTTTTAAGATGACAAAAGTAAAGCAATCCGGCACTAAGGCCGAAATTTTAACCGGCATCACAGATAACATTGTCAGGAAATCAATAGCTGTTCTAAAGCCCCCAGGGCAGTTCTGTCACACATCCTAAGAGTTACTAGTTAGATATATGAATGGCTTACTGGTTGATGTTCTTGCCTTGCAGTGTATCATTTTGTGAGACTGCAACAGCTACCTTTAGATGTTCTTGATTTTTCATGCCATCTGCACTATGACTAGTCAGGAGGAGGGGGAGCCCAGGATAGCATCTTATAGGTTCCAAAGCCACCTTGTGAAGTAGGTAAGGTTAAAAGACAGTAACTGGCCCAAGGTCACCAAAGGATCTTCATAAGATTTGAACCCAAGTCTCCATGGTCTAAGTCTGTTAACTCTGCTGTACTACAGTAATTCGCATTGGGTTGACAATGGCATTTTAATTAGATTTTGATTTTTACTGCACCTTGGTCGTGGCCACACGAGCAAGATAATCCGGACGGGAATCAACACAAATTTGCACTGGTGCAATTTGCGCTGTATTTGCATGATCACACAGGTCCGTGGACCTGCGAGGGCAAACCACCGCTGCATGATCACATGCAACTGCGGGCGAGTTGGGGTTTTTTTTCTCGGCCATTTTCGATTTGCTTATTCACTTAAACAAGGGATTGATGAATTGCCTCTCCACCCTGGGGGTTGTCTGATGATGTGAATACCGGGGGGGGGGGGGGGGGGAGGGGTTGAAAAAGCCTGATCCCTGATGCCACACGTTTACTCTGTTGCGATCACACAGGGAAAGTCCGGCTCCGGGCCGTCGCAAACCATTTGATACTGCCTTTCACTGGTAGCTTTTTACGCTGATTCCCCGCCGGCTCAAAGCGGCTTGCGACAGTTTGACAACAGTTGTGGGGCACTTCCCAGATGTCCTGGTGTGATCGCGCCACTTTGAGCGGGCGGGGAATGATCCCTCTCGCGTCACAAATGGGTGTGTATGATCGTGCCCCTTGTGTCTTTTCACCTGTTTTACTGAGATCCCTCACAGGAAGGCTGTTGTGTTTGTTGATGGCTTGCAAAAAGAATAGAGAAGGAGAGATTTCATACTGAGCAAGGATAGTAGTTATGCATGGGACCCAGTGCAAAAATCACATATAAATCACATAGACACAACATTTTGAAACCAGTATGTCATGTTCTTGGTTTCTTCAAGTCCTAAGATTGCCACAGTCGTATGTTTGTGGTTTTAAAAGAACATGCCCATAAATCTGATGGGAGGTCTCTCTTAGAGATGCCAGTAACAAATGCTGAATGGCAAAATGGCTAACTGGTGCATCTGCCTGGATCAGGTAGCCACCCAAAAATCTGCAAGGCAGTTTGTCCTTGAGCAAATTCTTCTGTGTCTCCTAGAAGAGGATGGGTTTCTATGATATGCCTAGCTAATTTTGTCATTCTAACAAGAATGTATGAAGGGGACTGTATAAGCTGGTATATTTACTAATCAGGCATTCAAAGATGCGGATCTAGTTCATTAACCTTGTAGAATATTATTTTCCTGGCAGTCAATGTGTCTGAGTACCCCTATTCTCTGGCGGCTGGCTGGAGATGACTTCGCCATCAACTTCCTTGTTTTTGCATGCTATGCTTGGGCAATTATGCTGCGTTTAGTGATTGAAAATGTAACATCATTTGAAAGTCCGTTCTTCCTATATGCAGGAAAATTGTTTCCAGCTTATTCAGCACTTATTGAATTAGTATTGAAAAGATCATTTCATGCTTGGTTAAGTGGTAAATCCAATTCATTTGCTGTGAGAGAAAGTAACAAATGTGACTTCTAATGCCGTTAATTGTAAGCAAAGAAGAAAGTGACAGGTGTTAACAAAGAAAGGTAAAGAGGGCTAGTTTTTGCTAGTCATCTGACCTTTCACTTATCACATGTTAGCCAAGGCTGCCATTTTGTTTGTTGTCTTAATTGCAAATTTTAGACATGATCAAGGCAAAGTTAAATGCTTTTAAATTCCATAGTTTTCAATGTAAACTAAACCACCTTGAGTCCATCAGAGGATTAAGGCAGGGTTAAAATGTCAAAAATAAATTACAACAGAAGAGCTTCTTTCTCCCACAGAAAACAATGGGGCCAAGATGTGCTTTGCTTTGGTTGGATTATTATTATGAAAATGAGTAGACAAACAGTACCAATAAAATAACATTGCCCATAAACTTTCATAATGTATAAACCATATAATCTTTCTGGAAAAAGGAAGGGAAAGCCACAATATCATTTTGTGTATGAACCATATTCCCTAGCCTTATTCTGTCTTCATTTAATAATACTGTAAATCTGTCTATCTTTTCTTAGTTATATCTGGTTTGCTAATTTAATTAACTGTTTCCCAGCATTTTACAATCCAATTCTCTAATGGTGGCATGCTTGGGGATTTCTGTATCTTAGCTATTTCAATCTTTGCAGTTGTAATTAGATTAGAAAGCACTTCCACCTCTCGCTTTTTCACATCCTTTATATAATATCCATGAAAAAATTAGCAATAGATCCATAGGCAATTGATGGCATATAACCATTTGAACATTTATATAACTTAATTCCAGAACTTGTGTAGAACATCACAGTGCCACTAAAAATGAATGAAGTTGGCTCATGCCAAATACATTTCCAATAACTCTCTGAAATCTTATACCCTTTTTTCAATTTCACAGGTATCAGATACCACCTGTCCTTAAGCTTATAATGATTTTCCTTGAAGTTGGCGGATATAAAAAGCAAAGGACCACTATGAAAAATGTAAGTTCATACTTCCTTTTGAGACTTAATTCCTTAAATCTAATTCCCAGGAACGTTGGAGGGTTTTTTTTTCTTTCTCCTGTAAGATCTCAAGAAGAAAATGATACATTATTTTTAATAAGATATTTGTATGGCCAAGATCCTTCAACAGAATGATCAGTGTGAGAAAATCAGTTTTTCCGCACTGTTGTAAAAAGTGCTTTATGTGAAGAAACCAAATGAAAGATAAGCATGTATCTTGCACTCTCCAGATCACACCCTGTTGTAAGGTTATTGCAAATGATAAAGTCGAATATTTTTGAAAGACTGTATTATTCCCAGTTACCCATTTGAATTAAATGCAGCAAATGGAGAAATACATAGGATTCATTTTCCCCAGTGTTAGCCGAATTGCTTTAATTTATGTTTAGCAATCAGCAAAATACACGGGTTCTTGCCAACTATACCAGGGTCCCACCCCTCCCGGGAGTTCTCAAGGAAAGAGGCACGTGAGACGGATTCCAAGTTCAATGTTGTTTACTGGATCATGTAATCAAGCATACCAAAAACGTAATCACACACACAATCTTACAGGCCTAATAAAATAAAGAGAGAAAATAGCACTATTGCATGAGCAGGTATCGTTGGTGGGGAAAGCACATTACCTTAGATGCGTTGTCCGATGTCAAGATGAGTTGGATGGGGGTGGAAAGGTATAAAAGCTATGGGGCCATGAGGCTTGAACCGGCAAGACCACGTGGTTCTCCTGGATCGCGAGTCCAGAGAGAGAAAAAGGGGTTCAAAGATGGAGGCAAGGGTTGGGTACAGAGAGCTGGACTGAAGGGTCAATAGGTTAGATAGAGGGCGACGGCTCAAGAGGCCGAGTGACTCTCAGTTTGGGCTTTTATTGGGGGTCTTGGGGCGGGCTTTGCAGACCACAACCCACTAACACACCTACTAGGCGGTCCGTCCCTCTTGGACCTTGCTATAGGTTAAAGGTGAACAAAGGGAGGAGGTCCAGGGGCTGGTCAGTGTTGCGAGAGTATGACCTCACCAGGAAACAGACACTGAGTCTGGGGTCCGATGACTCACCTGGCCATACCTATTGTTAGTTGATGGTTTTAGCCAAGTATCTGATGGCTGGCACATTAGTTGCTAGGCAGTCTAGTTAGCATAACTATCCAGATGTATAGTGGGGGAGTGGGGGTCAGCCAGCGGATGTCTGACAGAAGGAAACCTCATGGCAAGAAGAATCCTTTGTCTTGGGTGAACTGCTTAGGGTGTCAGCCTCCTGGCATGGGCTGGAGCTGGCTCCTATTCAAGAAGAAAGCGCAAGACCCTACCACTGTTGGTGACACAGAGTTCAGGCTTATGGATATGAAAATCCATAAGAGCACAAAAAGTGCCTTGCTGGCTAACACCAGTTTGTCAGCTCTGGAGAGATAGAAATGTTTCAATTTCATTTTACAGGTCAATCATTCATTGTAAGCCACAGAAGTATTTCAGTTGGACATCCATATCATATTGCTCAGGATTACACCTTCAAGCCAAAATCAAAGGTATCAACAATGATTCATGATAGTATAAGACAGCATTGTGTTGTCCCATTCAAGATTTTATCTTGTGCTTTTGAATGATTAGATAAGAAATTCTTGGGGTTTTACTTGTTGTTTTTTTATGTTATATTTTTATTAGGTTTTTACTTGTTGAACTGACTATTAAGTCAACACTATGCCAAGAGCTCCACATCATATGGCCTAACTATGGCTGAGGACAGACTGGCAGTCTGGCCCGCTCTGCCTCCGCTTTAAAAGCGGAGGCAGAGCGGCCGTCCAGACTGCCACATCTGCCCCCCGGAGGCATCCCGGACTCACCTTGTCTGGTGGCACACTCCTGCCACAGCAGCTGGGCACCACTTCCTAATTGTGTCCCGGCGGCTGCGCGCGCGTTCCACCCGCTTCCGGTGGGTGTGAATGCGGGCGGGCGGGCGGAGCCACGCGGCGTTCTGCTGCCGCCGCTGGAAGCCACCCGCAGTGTGGATGCTGCGGGCAGCTTCCTTGCGGTGGCGTCTGAATGCCGCGCTGCAGGGCAGTTCACCCCAGCTTGTTCTGCCACGCTCCTGTAGTGCGGCAGAACTTCAATCTGTCCTCGGCCTATATGAACATGTAAACTGCCTTATACTGAGTCAGACCATCGGTCTATCAAGATCAGTACTGTCTACTCTGACAGGCAGTGGCTCTCCAGGATTTTATGCAGCAGTTTTTTTTATACCATATCACCTACTTCCTGGTCCTTTTAACTGGAGATGCCAGGGACTGAACTCAGGACCATCTGCATGAAAGCAGGTACTCCACCACTGAGCCACAGCCCTTCTCCCAAAAATGTTAATTTGGTTTAGTTTCTCCTCATTAGAACTTCCCAGCACTATCATCCATGTATCCTCACTTCAAACCTGAATACGCTCGGGTATTACGCTTGGGATACATGTCATATATGAAACATGACAGGAGGAACAATTTGACATACAGAAACGGCAGGCAGAGAAGGTGTTAAGCACATATGCTTCTCCCCATCACTTATACTCTTAAACTTGCACCTTCCAAAACAGTTTCCTTTTTAAAATCTATGGTTTATTTTGGTTAAAAATATCTGTTCCCAACTATCTCAGAAAGGCACACGGCAGATAACAAACATAATTCACAGAACAATTTCACTAAAACATCCCCTAAAGACTAATCTGAAAAGTGAAATTCATCCCATAGACCACACTAAAACCAAAGTCCCCCCTCCCCCCAAGACTTCTTTACAATAATTTTACAAATTTTATTAATTTCTTTAGGGAATTTATATGCTGCCTCTTTAGAGTTCTGTTTGAGGTGGCTTACCAGTAAAAACAATACAATCATAAAAAACACCATAACTTATCAACATGAAAAATGAAAACAAACCACTCAAAATAAGTGTGCTTAGAGCAGCAATTGAATTCTTTAAGATAATAGCCATAAAACAGACCACAGACCAGAAGCAGACCATAAAGCAGCTGAAAAGATTTAACTACTTAGTTATACGGCTGTCTAAAAAGAAACATTTTGGCCCGGCACTTAAAAGGCACTGTAGTAGTCACCAGGCAACAATATCTCAACAATTCTATAGTAGTACAACAGTACAGAAACCAGCTGTATTAGTAACAACAAAATCAGTTACCCAACATCAACAACAAAAGCAGCTGCAAAATAAAAACTTAATAAACTGTGCTAAAGTGAAGATTGCCCTGACCTGGTGGCCCAGGCTAGCCTGATCTCGTCAGATCTCAGAAGCTAAGCAGGTTCAACCCTGATTAGTATCCGGATGAGAGATCACCAAGGAATACCAGGGTTGTGAAGCAGAGAAAGGCAATGGCAAACTCATTTGCATCTTTTTCTCCTGCATGTACGAATGAATGTTTCTATGCACATTATGTACATATACGTATGCTCATGTGAATGGGTCCACTTACCAGTTTGGTCCCAGCTTCATACTAGGGTAGCTTGAGCATAAGAAAGAAATCCTTTTTTGCTCTGGCTCTGCCTCCTAAAAGCTGCTGGCTTGCCCTGATCTCGATAGCCCAGGCAAGCCCAATCTCGTCTGATCTTGGAAGCTAAGCAGGGCCGACCCTGGCAAGTACCTGGATGGGAGACCTCCAAAGGATACCAGGGACAAGAAGCAGGCTATCAAGCTACTTCTCTGAAAATCCTCCATGCCCCAGTAGGAGTCACCAGAGAATGCCATGACTTTCAGTCATGAGCACACGCACACACACACAAAGCTCCTGGCTTTGGTTTACACCTGGGTATGAGAATCTAAATGACCTGGGCAGTGAGTGACCCACAAAGAAGGATCTTTGACAAATTTATTTACTATTATTTATTTACTTCGACTTATATGTCGCTCTCCCCGCTATTGCAGGCCCAGAGCAGGCCCAAACAAGATAAATTCACAATTATTAAAACCATATAAAACCTTAAAACATGCATAAATCACAGTAATAATTTAGTAAAATGCTCAATGTAATAGATGGCGTACCATGCATCTCCAACATTTTCAGGCCCCCAGTGTCAATAACACTGGGGCCAGATGGTAACTTCTGGCTGCACGTTGGTGGTGGTAGGGTGGGGGAAGAGAAAGAGGCAGCGGCCCCTATTCATATGCCTGGCGGAAGAACTCCATCTAGCAGGCCCTGCGGAACTGTATCAGGTCCCTCAGAGCCCTGATTTCTTCCGGGAACTTGTTCCACCAGGAAGGGGCTGCCACCGAAAAGGCTCTCCCCCTCGTGGCAGTGACCCTGGCCCCCCTGGGGCCTGGTATAACTAAACGATGTTGGGCCCCAGACCGTAGTGTTCTCTGGGGTACGTACGGGGAAAGGCGGTCCCGCAGGTAGGTCGGACCCAGGCCATTTAGGGCTTTAAAGGCAAGCACCAGCACCTTGAAGTGAATTTGGTACACTATAGGCAGCCAGTGCAGTGCCGCTAGTGCTGGTCGGATGTGGTCCCGTCTAGGGAGACCCATCAACAACCTTGCCGCAGCATTCTGCACCAGCTGCAGCCTCCAAATTTGCAACAAGGGCAGCCCCATGTAGAGAGCATTACAATAATCTAGCCTAGAGGTGACCGTTGCATGGATCACTGTAGCCTGGTCTGCGCAGTCCAGGAAGGGAACCAACTGCCGCACCAGCCTCAGGTGGTAAAAGGCCGACTTGGCAGTTGCTGCTACCTGGGCCTCCATTATTCAGGGAGGGATCCAGGAGCACTCCCAAACTCCTAACCACCAGCGCATGCACCAATGGTGCCCCGTCAAAGGCCGAGAGTGGGAGCCCCGACCCAGGCACAGGACCTCCATCTTCGCCGGGTTCAGCTTTAGCCTACTCAGCCTGAGCCATCCAGCCACAGCGTGCAATGCCCGGTCTACATCGTTCGGTCCAGAGCTAGACTAGTCGCCCAACATCAGATAGAGCTAGGTGTCATCCGCACACTGGTGACAATCCAGCCCCGCCCTCCGGACAATCTGGGTAAGGGGGCGCATATAGATGTTAAAAAGCATCAGGGACAGGATAGCCCCCTGAGGCACTCTGCATTCAAGCGGGCGCCTCCGGAACTGCTGTTCCCCTAGCACCACCCTTTGTCCCTGACCCTGGAGAAAGGAAACAAGCCACTGTAAGGCAAGCCCCTGTACCAACACGGCCGACAGGTCAAGCAGCAGCAACACCGCCGCGCCGCCCCAATCCAGATGTCTCTGGAGATCGTCAGTAAGGGCCACCAGAGCCATCTCGGTCCTGAACCCTGGGCGAAAGCCTGACTGGAAGGGGTCTAATACCGAAGCATCATCCAGGAAGCTCTGCAACCATATCGCCACCGCCCTCTCTATTAATTTGCCCAAATAAGGCAAATTGGACACCAGCCGGGTCCAGAGATGTTTTTTTCAAGACAAAGTGATGAAGCTCCTAGTGCAAGCCGGCAAAAAGTAGTAAGGCAGTGTGGAAAGAGAGGAGAAATTTCTGCATAGGGAACAGGGACATTGGAGGTAGTTACCTCACTGATCTGTGGTGGGAAATTCTGGGAACCTCTTAGTAGGAACTGCTAGCGTGGTCTTTATTTCTTCCTAACATTTGAGAGCTAAGGCACCTGTAAGTCTGTTGTTGCAGAACATTCTTGATAGATTACTGAAAGGTCCTGATTAAATACACTGAGGGCTAGGTAAGGGTTCTGAGCCTGCCTTTGTTCTGCAGATTGGGATGAGATGATGTGGAATTATGCCAAATCCTTACCATTTCTCTGCTGGTTCTTAGTCTCTGTATTGTAAATGGTCCAAAATATCTTTTCTGGGTCTCATATGACGAGCACAAAAGAGCTAGCCAATACTGATGGGACAGGAGAGAAAGGCTAACAAAATGGAGGCTTGGTGGTAGTACCAGGCCTAAGTATTACATCAAGGAGTTTTACATTTAGAAAAAGGCACTTTCCTCAAATTCAGTTTACTTTTTAGGTTAAAATATATATATACATAGATTGCGGAAACAAAATCTTCTGGTATGTAGAAGAACAGACACATCCTTTTTACCCTTTGTATATTAAAACAACTGAATGACTTTTATTATTCCATCCATCTGTATTAACGAAATAATTCAAGTCTGCATATGGTATCAGCATTAAGTAGGCACTGGGGAAAATAAAATGTTAATTTCACAGAATTGCAGTTATTTTAGTAGAACAGATTACTTTAAATTGGATGCAGTTTCCCCAAAATAAAATGTCTTGGCTTCCCCTCCAAAGTTTATGTTCTGTGACAGTTTTGGCTCCATTTCATGTTATATTGCTGTAGAGTATGATGCATTTATGTATCCACACCACGTATCTCCTGTATTTTGGCTGACCTGCTGAAGAGCTGCAGAGTTACTATTTTATTGCCAGGCTATGCTATCTTGGGAGAGCACATCAGCTGCAGCCACATGCAATGTATGTCAGTTCTTAAGCCAAAGACAGATTGGTTTTCTGCCGCGCCTCCCCGGCGCGGCAGAATGGGGCGGGGGAATTTCCCCCACCCTGCGGCGTTCCCACACTGCTGGAAGGAAGTCGCCCGCAGCGTTCAGACTGCGGGCGGCTTCCTGGAGCGACAGGCGAACGCCGCGCGGCCGCCTCTGCCCGCGCGCGTTCACACCTGCTTCGGTGGGTGGAACGCGCGCGGGGTGCGCAAGGAGTGCGGCGCTGGACGCAACGCGTCCGGGCCGCCTCTGGGGGCAGAACGGCCGAGACGGCCAATCTGTCCTCAGCCTTAGAATGCTAATATGCTGTACATGGGACCAGTGTTCCCTCTAAGCTGAGTCAGTGTGAGCTTGCTCACAGTTTTTTAGCCTCTGGCTCACACATTTTCTTCTTAGCTCAGGAAGGATGGCTCCAAAGCAAACTAATTTATGCAGCAGCCAAACTGCTCGCTCACAACTTTAATGCCAGTAGCTCACAGAGTAGAATTTTTGCTCACAAGACTCTACAGCTTAGAGGGAGCATTGCATGGGACTGCCCCCAAAAATGATATGAAAGCTTCAGCACGTGCAGAGTTTTACAGCCTCCCTCTTGGTTCCCTTGAGGCTCATAGGACTTCTATTCTAGCTCATTTCCACTGAATTCATGTTACTTTCTAGGCTGAAATCAAGGTACCGTTAAAGGTCTAAATGGTCAGATATAAACTTCCCCAATGTATTCCTTGCAATATTTGAATGATGAGTGAAGCTTCTCATAATGTACTGCTGATCACTGAAGTCTGTCTGCTGATGCACAAAGTAGGGCTTTTATGTGTTTGTGTGTGTGTTTGTGTGTATGACCCTCATTGTGCAATGCTTTCCATTAAGGGTTGAACTAGATGAGACTGTAATGTCTCCTTTTGGCTGTGGGTTCCCTGGTTAGAGTACTCACTCAGGCACCCATTCTCAGGTCCATTTGGCAGAGACAAGTTGGCTTAAAACATCAGCCATTTATTTGCAAGGAGGCGACTCCAACAACCAACAACTTCAGCTAACATACAAAACTGGAAAGTGAAACAAGAGCTCTACCCAATAGGACCAAACTAAATCACACAGTTTATTAGGGGAGAAGCAGACTGTTCCATTACATACATGTATACAATAAGTATACCACAGAGACAACGATTAGGGGTGTGCAAAAATATATATATCAGTATTTGCCGATATTCCTGAATCCAAATATTGGTTGTTGTTGTTTTGCCTCCCCCTGCTTTGAAGGGGGGAAGTGAAAGGGAGTGCTGAAATGGCCTCCTGCCATTGAAACCAAACAGCTGACCAGCGGTGGATCCACCAATCAGCTGTTAGATTTAAATGGCTACAAGCCATTTCAGACCTCCTTTTCTCTTCCTCCCACTTGGAACAGGGAGAGGGAAAGGGAGTTCTGAAATGGTTTGTAGGCATTCAGACTGAACAGCTGACAGGCTGACCCACTGCACTGTTCAGTTTAAATGGCCACAAGTCATTTCAGATCTCCCTTTTCTTTTCCTCCACTTGGAAATGGCTTGTGGCAGCAGCAGAGAGGCCCAGGAAGGGAAGGAGACATGTTTCCACAGTGGGCTGGTTGGGGAAGCGAAGGGCAGGCATGGAAACATGTCTGGGTTCCCTGCCTGCTCTTTTCCAGATGCCTTGCAGCTGTGCGGCACCTTGAGAAGGTCAGCCAGGGAACCCAGGCATGTTTAAAATGTCTTTCTTTCCCTCCTCCATTTGGCTGGGGTAAGTATCAGAATCAAAGATTGTAAAATAAAGTATGTCTAGAAAGGACACACTTAGAGACCTAACTTTCCCTGGATGATGTCAAAGATGGGAAGTAGGATATCTTTTCTTCTGTTACGCCTAGTCAGAATATTGAATTACAATGCTCTGGTCATCTTGACAATCCTCTATAGCTCTTTAATTGCGAGTAAACTGAACATGAGCAATACATTGGATTAAGAACTTGGAAATACAATACCAACAGTTGTTAACATTTCATTTTCGATATGTGGCCAGAATGCTTGGGAAAAGAGATGGGAGTTAAGGTAATGGATGGAACCACAATGACCATCTGACATCTGAATTGTGGCTCTTGGAGATGTCCTGTCTAGAAGACACAAATTAAACCAATCATTTAATGTAGGGTTGCAAAGCTGAATAGTAGTTTTGATAAACTCATTAAACACATTTTGATTGTCTTAAAAGTTGCTCCCATCTACAACGCAAGCTTATCAATATTTATTCTAAAGAAGGTCTTTCTGAGTTCAGTGGAGCTTATTCCCAAGTCTACACAAAAGATCGCAGACTTAACCAGTCTATTATATTTCAGGCTAACAGTAATGATTCTAATATAAAGGTAAAGGTTTCCCTTGCGCAAAAGCCAGTCGAGTCCAACTCTAGGGGGCAGTGCTCATTTCCAAGTCGAAGAGCCAGCGCTGTCTGAAGACTTCTCCATGGTCATGTGGCTTAAATGACTAAACGGCAAGGTGCATGGAACGCTGTTACCTTCCCACTGAAGCAGTACCTATTTATCTACTTGCAATTTCTTGCTTTCGAACTGCTAGGTTGGCAGGAGCTGGGACCAGAGACGGGAGCTCACTCCATCACACAGCACTCGGGTCTTGAACTGCCAAGCTACCGACCTTCCAGTCTGCAGCTCAGTGTCTTAACCTCTGAGCCACTACTAGTGCCTAATATAGGTACTTATAAAAACTGAAGATGGCAGTTTTGCCTGTTATGAGGTATGCACACATCCCTCTGAATACTGAAAAAAAGCTTGATTTTATGCTTCAGAAGCATGGTATTTACTCATAAGAAGTTTCTTAAATTTAACTGATTATTCAGTTGATCAAAATGCATATGATTAAATACATCTTTAATTGGGCGGGAACCCTAATTGAAATGAAACTTCTTTGAATCCCTTTTTTTCCCCAACAGACTCTTTCTCAACAAAAGGCTGGGTGAATAAAATATCATATGAATAATAGGTGTTATATAGAGTGAATCTATCATTTGCATTTTGTTTGTTAAACTTTTTGACATCTGTATCAAACTTATTAAATTTCCAAACACAATATATCAAAGAATCAGATTATTAAGCCCTCTGAAAATCAATCACAAATCAGTTTTCAGATGACACTGATATCTTATTGCTATTCATTCCTCCTGGTCCATTTCTAGCGGTTCATTTTACATTCCTGCAGTGTTGAAATATGGCTCATGCCAGTATCTGTCCTTTTAGTAATCACCAAAGCAAAGCTTGGCAGTTGTCATAAATTACACTCTTGAGGGAAAAAAATACCAGTAATACTCTGAATTGATTGAACAGCATGGAATCGAAACTAGCTGTCAGAGAATCCATTTGACCGATTTCTCCCTCTATCCTTATCCCCACTTCGGAATCAGACTTCTAGTATTGCAATTATTTTGTGCCAACATATGCTGGATGGACCAATTATTTATAAAAAGCATTATTTTAAACGACTGTGCAATTGCATTTTTTTAAATGTGCTCTTTCAAAAGAAAGCTATAACGGATACAATTGAATAATTTTCATTTACCCACACAGCATTACAGAGTTTAAATAACAGCCTGTGGCCAGTGCAAACTGATTTATTCAGCCTCCAAACATCAACACCAGGTGGAATGACTCTTTGAGATGGCAGAAAAAGAAGACGCCACTTCAATCAAACTGCGGGTGCCTTCCAACTAATGTTAAGCCCAGGGCGGGATTATCCATTATGCTAAGAAAGGCTTGCAGCGATAGATGGGAGCATGTATCCATTTTGTGCCTTGGGTCTCATTAAACTATTCTCCATTCAAGACAGTTTTCTTGCCCTCATCAATGGGAAACAACAACCATTTCCTCAGCTGGAAAAAAAATAATTTTGTTAGGTGAATGGGCAGCACATTGAGTGAAGTCCGTTTTGCACTGCAGAAGATTTCAAGGGCAGGACACGATGTGAGGAAAGGGATGCAAATCGGGTTGATCTGTAGATTTATTTATTCACATGCTTGCAAGTGACAAACAGCAGACAAGACAGCAACTCTTTGTGAGCCAGAGAAATCTGAGTCAGAGCATATAGTTTAGCACATGCTAATCCATGTCCATCTTTCATTCCATGCTCATACAGACTTTGATTAAAATTAGTTGTCAGTATCTTTAGAGATAAGTCAGTTTAATCATTCTAAACTGGGCTTTCATTGTTTGAAATAAGTATTTATGTCTTTAAGGGGGAAAAAACCCCACTAACAACCTTTAGTTTAGTGACCCTCTGCTCTGTCCCAGGTGGCTGGGATGGGTAACAGCAAGTGGGAACAAGTTAAAATAATTAAATGAACTGCTAATTGATACTTAAAGTGATGCCCACCAATAGCATTCCTTAATGTACATGATCCTGGGGGATCTCCCTGCACTCGTCTCCTCAGGAATCACAACACAGTTGTTCAAACATAACAGGCAGCCAGCTATTACAGAAGGCGACCTTAAGAGTATTTTATTGTGCCCTACTAGGGCACTTTGTTGTGTTTCCTTTCTTGCATCCCACTTACGTGCCCTTTTTGTTGGGCTTTTCTGACATTGCAACTTCTTGTCTTTCAGCCTCCAGCATCCTCTGCTGTATAATCACAAGGTCTGTGGATCAGTGATAAGGTCCACTTTAATTTACAGAGTTGAAGCTCAGCAGGTCTGGTCAACACCCTGTGTGAACTGACTGTGTACTTCAGAATGTACAATGAATCCAGTTGTGAGTATTGCCTCTAAAGAATGATGTAAATAGATTGGATTGGGCAACAAAGATGGTATTGCAAGTACTACAAATGAAGGTTGGAAGAATAGGTGTGTTTAGCAAGGAGGAGACTGAGGGGAAACACAATCACACCCTTCAAATACCCCTCAAATACCTGAATGGTGTTGTCTGGAGTTCGGACACCCCACCCTCCATAATTCAGCCAGCCTCAAACTTAGTGTAGGGGCCACCAGACAATGACCATTCTTGGCCCCACTGGTGGCATCAACTCCGCATCCCACTAACCAACAGTGTCAGGCATATGACACAGCTTCCTTAAATCTGCTGGCAGCACCACCAGCCAAGCCCATCCAGTTTGGTGGCCAGGGAATGAGGGGACAGGCAAAGGAACTAGCTGCAATTTCAGGTGATTTGCTCCCTGGGCTCCTGCAAGACTCATTCATTCTTAAAGTGCCCAGGAATCAGCACTGGCCCCGCATGGGATTCTGTGCAGCCTTCATAAAGGGACAGGTGGCAGGCTAAGGAGGATGTCCTCGGAAGCTTTCCAGACTGCAGAGGAGAGCCAGGGTGAGAAAGGAGGAAGAATAAGGTGTTGGGAGTACTGAGGTCTGTGCTGGCCCCATCTGGGACATGTCAGTGACTCAGGACCATGGAGATGCTGAGCTGGGAGACCTGAGCCAGGGACACTTGGACCCCCACAGGTGTCACAGAGGAAACAGCAAAGATTTACTTTTTTGATGATCCCAAGGACAAGACCAAGTCTAATGGGTGTCAGTTACAGGAAGCTGCATTATCAACTGAACATTAGAATAGACTGCCTAATGGTGTGAGCAGTCCTTGCAATGGAATCAGTTACTTGGGAAGATCCCCCTTTGCTGGAAGTCTTCAAGTGGAGGCTGATCAGTTATTTGTCAGAGCTTTAGTATTTCCACATTGGGTAGGAAGTTGGAATGGATGGTTGTCAGGTCCCTTCAAATTCTAGAATCCTATGGATTTTATGTTTAGAACTGTGTGCAACATTCTAAGGATTTATCACAGACACGTAGCTGTTCCTCAGCAAGTACGTCATTATGGAAAAGTTCCCTGAAGGTGGAAATTTCAAAACGCCACTGCTCTGGAAAGGCACATATTTGATGGCTTTTCTCTCCCTCTTTCAGTTCGCCAACTGCCATCACCTGGCCTTTGTAGGAATTGTCATCTGAGAGGGCCAGGGCTCCTAGCTTCCCTTCCCTCCATTGCCATTCTAAGGCCCCACCTTGTGCCTGCATCTCCTGCTGCCATGGGGACAGCTTGTTGCGCTTGTGCACCACTGGAAGATCAGCAGACTGCCAACTGACTGACTGCCCCCCTTCTTCTACTGGTGTCCGTTTAAAATACTGTGTTTGAATGGAGGAGTTCTAGGTGGTACACAGAACAGCTACCAGCATAAAAAGCTGTAAACCAAGTGATAGCCCAGGTGAGAGCTCGATTGGCAGCAAAAAAGAGACCTGTGCCAAGGAGTTTTATTATTTATCTTTCTGCTCACCCCCTGAGGATCAAAGAAGCTTTTCCTGATGTCTCCAGGAAGTTTTCTCTGAAATCCTTCTGGTACCTTATGTCTTCCAAATCTTTGTTCCCTGCTAGGTGTCACCTTATAGCCAGAAGGGTAAACTGACTATTTCATTGCATCCAGCCAGGGAGCAATTACCATTTCTAAAACTTGGCTGGGTGAGGCTTAGGGCTGCCAAGTCCAACTTGGGAAATATCTGGGGACTTTGGGGGTGGAGCCAGGAGACTTTGGGGGTGGAGCCAGGAGAAAGGAAGTGACATCATTTTGTGATGTCACATCCTGTGATGTTGCTTCCACATGCTTCCACATGAACTCATGAAGTTTCCTAATACTGAATCAGGCCATTGGTCCATCAAGGTCAGTATTGACTACTCAGACTGGTAGTGGCTCTCCAGGGTCTCAGGCTGAGATCTTTAATGTCACCTATTACCTGATCCTTTTTTAGCTGAAGAGGCTGATACCTCCTGCATGTCAAGCAGATGCTCTATCACTGAGCAACGGCCCTACTGAATCCTTCCTCATCTCGGCAGAATATGAAGCACTAAGTGCTACACAAGTGCTAAATATGATTTTCATATCATAAGAACAGGAGAGAAGCCACAGTGGATCAGCCCATCCAGTACAACACTCTGTGTCACAACAGTGGCCAAAAATACCAGGTGCCCTCAGGAGGTCCAGCAGCGGGGCCAGAACTCCAGAAGCCCTCCCACGGTTGCCCCCCAAGCACCAAGAATTCAGAGCCTCACTGCCCCAGACAAAGGGTTCCATTTAGACCTTGTGGCTAATAATAGCCACTGATAGACCTCTGCTGGATGGGGACAGAGAGAGAGAGACAGACAGACAAAAAAAAGAAAGAAAGAGGGAGAGAGAGAGAAGGGAAAAAAACTGGCAGAGGCACTTACTTCCATTTAGACCTTGTGGCTATAATAGCCACTGATAGACCTCTGCTGGATGGGGACAGAGAGAGAGACAGACAGACAGACAGACAGAAAAAAGAAAGAGGGAGAGAGAATGAAAAGAGCTGGAAGAGAAACTCACCTTGCCAGCCACACGCAAAAGCAGCTCCTTCAGTCCCTCCTTAATCTCTGGGCGGACCTCTCTTGCTGCGGAAGAAGCTCTCTTGCTGACTTCTTAAAGGGGAAATGTCTGGCGAGGCTTTTTACTGCAGGGCAGGCTCTCTGCAGACATTTCCCTTTTAAGGCAGCCATTTTGTCCCCCCGGTGGCCAACTTTGGAAAAGCGGGAGATAAGCACTAAAAATCAGTGTTTTCCCCGCCCTACTGGGGGACTTGGCAGCCCTAGTGAGGCTGGAGACCAAAAGACTTCCCCTCTCCTGCCTGTTCTTTGCCAAGATAGAGAAAAAACTTCTTAAAACTCAGAGTGAAGGTTTTGTACAGTCCATCCCTCCAAAGGAAAAAGCATTTCTCCACAGAGCCCCAAAGTTGTTTTTTTTTAAAAGTAAACTGTACAGACACATTTCAAAGAGCTAAATGAACAAGCGTGTTAGCAGTGTACACTATTAGCAGCGAACACTGGTCATAGAGGCCTTAACACCAAGGACATTCTGATCACGAATTATGAAAGTCTAATAGTGCATAAAAATGCATGTGAAGTGGACCCAAGATAATGGCATACATAATTTTTGCCCCACTGTTCTGCTTGAAGTGGCTGGTTTTCAACCATAACTCAAATCCTGTTTTGCAAACCAACTGAACTTTTGAAAGAACTGCTAGGTCACTGTGCCTTATATGCACACATTACATAACATTTATTATTCATCACACACAAGATCCGAGCTCTGGTCACTCCATTAAATTCCCCATTACACACAGTAGAAAATTCAAGCACTGAATGTGCAAATGGATTGTTATTTGTGTTAACAAACTGTGTTCTTGTTTTCTTTAAAGAGAACCTATATTAAGGTATAACCAGCTTACTGGAATTCTTCTGAGATTAACTATTACATGCAAAAATCAGATCCAAAACTATGGATTGCTGTGGAATATCTAAAAATGGCTTTGCAAATCATTTGATGCTTTGGGGGGGGGGGGGGGGGGGAACAGCACACACCTGTATTAGCCCAGGGACAACTAGGAATTGTCAGACTGTCTTCATATAAGCTGTCCTATGCCAAGCCCAAATATTGGTCCATCTAACAATAACTATCTACTCTGACTATTGATGGGTCTCCAGGATCTCTCAGACAGAGAAAGGGCTTCCCTCAACATGGGCTACTTGAGATCCTTTCAACAGAAATGCTGGAGAGTGAACATGGGACTTCCGGCATGCAAGTCATACACCCTATCACTGGAACCACAGTCACTACTAAAAACTAAACTCGTACTTTATCATTGAGCCATGCCTGTTTAGTAGAGAAAGGCCTTCCCCAAAACCTACTAACCTTTAACTGGACCTGCAAGGGTCCTGGGATCTTCTGTATGCAAGCATGCTTAACCCTCAACACTAATATTTGCTTCACTTATTGCAAGCTACTCTGTCTGCTATGGATTTTTTTCACAGTATATTTATATGTTACATGTGCACTGAATAGTCACAGTGATCACATGAACAACACACATGAACAACACACATGAATTAGGGTGAATGCAAAGGTCAGACCTCCAGTAATTTTAAGTCGTGTAAAAGTGATATGAATGATGCTGATAGGCAAGAGGACTAAAGAATAACTGAAGGAGGCAGTGCAGCAGCCATGCCTTGTTTCAGTGCCTAAAGATAGAGACACCATTGCTGAGCAAGAATTTGGCATCTGAACTTCCTAGGGCAGGGGTGGGCAAACTTGCTCAGCGTAAGAGCCACCTAGAACAGGGGTGGCCAAACTTGCTGAACGGAAGAGCCGCATAGAATAAACATCAGATGTTTGAGAGCCACAAGACATGAACAAATATTACATGTTTTTACTGGAAAATAAGCAAATTTGCTTTTTATTAACATTAAATGAGACTGCCAAAAATAATAACAAAAGGGGTAAAAGCAGATATTGATAATGATATTAATTTGTCCAATGATATTTGTTTGCTAATGATATTTAGCTTCCCCAGCCGCCCTGCCGGGAGCCACATAATATATATGAAAGAGCTGCATGCGGCTCCCGAGCCACAGTTTGCCCACCCCTGTCCTAGGGCAAAGCAAACACGTAATACCTACTCACAGAATGCTCAGGTCTAACTCATGTATCCATTTTTCCTTGATGTAATTTTTACTCCATAAAGCTAAAAATATATCAACAATTTTTAAAATATAATTTTTAAAAATGCCATTCTGGGCATTTCCTTCTGGGGATAAGGTCCTGGAATACATGTTGCTAGCACTTCTCTCTTGAGAAATGCTTTTCAGTTTGTTTTGTTGTAAGCATCAAGTGAGTCTGAAAAAAGTGATTATTTTTTACTTGTTTGCAAAGACTGGAAGAACGTGTGGTGTAAATTAATGAGTCTGAATTTCTTATTAGAAAGGAGAGTTTATCCGTAAATGGGCTTGTTGAATTTTCTAAAACGCATCTAATCAGAAGACAAAGGCAGCATTATTATGAGAAAATTGCAACATGTGGATTTTCTTCCATAACTGCATTCCTTCTGGGGGAATTCATCTGCATGTAAACTCATTAAGTATCTCAGGCTGATATTTCAGATCTTGGAATCCAATTAGGTACACCAGTGACATAGTGTCTTCTGGAGCTGGAGAGCCTCTTTGTAATAAAATGAAAGCACAGAGTAAATAATGGAGGAATAATTTTATGACATCACCTAGAAATGCTTGTAAAGGGGGGGGGGAATCTCTTTCTGCACCCTTCTTTGTTCATATCACTGTGTTAAAGACTCTTTCAAGTACAGCTCTTATGGAAACTAGTCTCCAAAGTCCAGAGATTGTTGTTCAGGCCACATATGAAGATGAGTGAATCAACCTGACTGTGTTCCATCATTCTCTGACTTGGCTGGATCTAGGCTAAATTTCCCATCGGCAGAAGGGAGCATTCCTGCTCCCCCCTCTCCCACTGAAGCCCACCAGTCTCCACAAAATGCTGCTCCTGGAGGAAGGGGGATCCTGAAGAATGACATGGGTGGTCTGCTCTGGGAAGGGGGAATCAGTGGGAATTGTATCTCCACTTCCCAGATCCAACCCATCACCTGTGGATATGTAGCCCATTTCTCTGGCTTTCTCTTCAAATTCTGGCTCTCCCGACCACTACACCATACTGGCTCTCTGGCTTTTGCTTGTAGGGACTTCTTCGGCATAGAGAAGAAGAGAGGGAGGAAACACAGGCCTCCCGGATCTCTTGCTGTTCTTCAGGTTGTGCAGCCTACAAGCTTCTGGGCATTTGGGCACTGCACTGAGAGATATATAAATAACCACATCTCAAAATATGCAGGGCTCATTTCGTAGCAGGAGCTCCTCTGCATATTAGCTAAATGTAGAACACATGAAAACATGAAGCTGCCTTCTACTGAGTCAGATCATTGGTCTAACAAGGTCAGTGCTGTCTATTCTGACTGGCAGCATCTCTCCAGGGACTCAGGGAGAGGACTTTCACATCACCTATGACCTGATCCTTTTAACTGCAGGTACTACAAGGACTGAAACTGGGAGCTTCTACATGCAAAGCAGATGCTCTCCCCCTTGATAAGCCCCTCACCCCCATGCACCAGTTATGTATGGCAGCCAGCACAGGAATGCAATAAACCTTCAGACTTTACTTCCTACCAAGGACCGCAAAAGCAATTTGTCAAGTTCTTTGGAGCCTACAAAACAGGGAATCAACTTGAATCAGAGAGTTATAAGTGGAGGTAGGGTGCTGAGTCCAAAACAGAGGGAAGATCCTTGATTTAATTTTGTCATGCTTTTTAGCAAAAAAAAACCCACAAAAAACCAAAGTGACTTACAATGTTTGAAAACCCAATGGCACCAAGTACTGAGCCAGTTACAAAGTGTTTACATTTATATCTTATATCTTTTCTGCTATGTCAGGTGCATATAACAATGAGACAAGACACAAAGCTGAAAGAGGTATGCATTGCCAGCATAGTTCATAGCTCTCTGGCATCATGTTTACGCAATGAATTACAGCAAACCATTAGCAAAGTGGTTGAACCATAATGACTCCCAACCAAGGAACTCTGGTGAGCATCTTCTGACATAGGGAATTTTGGCAGCTTCTCTCTGTTGCTGCCTTTTAATATTTTGAATTCACAGTGTTTTAATTGTATCATTCTTTGTTTTAAAGGTATCTTGGGTGTTCATATGAAAAGACAGGTAATAATTTTCCTCCTCGGGCTCAAATATGTATTATACATTATTCATAACAAAATTAATAAGCTCTAAAAAGGCATATTTAAAATATTTACAACATTTAATAAACAATCAAACAAGAGACCCAGTAAGCACATTAATTTTTTTTCCATGGCAGGTATTAAATTTTAAACAGAACTTCTGGTTCTCTGACTATCCCCAGTGTCTTAAAGGACTGAAGCTATGCAGAGGCTCTCCAAAACTACAATAATTACGGGGAGCATCCTTGATGTCCCCTGGAAATCCAAGTGTCTTGTCATTCACTTAAGATGCTGATATGTACATTTAAATAATAAATTGTGCCTCTCCCCAAAAGAAAAATTCTAGCCAAAAGGGGGGGGGGGGGAGTTAAACAGGGTTATACCCTTCTAAGACCACTGATTTCATGGTAAGTGCAACATATAAGTCCTGTTTCAGGGTTCAAAGTCTCTGACCGAATTTCAAGTGAAGCCCTCCTTGTAGGGTACAATTCCAGCTTTAGGCTTATCAACAATAGAATCCATTTGCATGTTACCTCTCCTACTTAGAGGGTTGGCACTAAATTATTGGGAGGAAGGGAACCTTCATCTGGAGACAGTCTCTATGGAGATCTGAATAGGTGCAATCTTAGCAATGGATGTCTTAAACACTTAACAGGCCCTAAGGGAAATCAATGTATTGTGCGTAAGCAACAAGCTAATGCTTTATGTTCTATTGTCATTTCTGAAGCATAGTTATGCAACGGAACAAACAAACAAGCAAGGCTTCTATTTCTTCTGTCCATTTACTTCGTAATACCTGGTCAAGGATTTCATATCCATTTTTTTGTTTTTCAGTTCATGAGATGCCACTCCTTTGTACATCTAAGCCAAACTCCTTGGTGTGAATTCAGCTGAAGTCTCTTGCTCATATGTCCCACTGAAATCTGTCTTGACAAGTGAGTTGCAAGGAACAAAAAAATCTGTTTTTTTTTGTAATAATGTTTTGTAATAATGTTTTTTTGTAATAATGTTTTGATCGGCCGTTGGCCCATGTAAGCCGCCCTGAGCCCGCTTGCGGGGAGGGCGGGATATAAATCCCAAAATAAATAAATAAATAAATATTTCAATAAAACTAAGGTTGCGACCACACGCACAATTCGCCTCGACATAGGTGCAAATGCCAGGTGGATTAAAGGAGCGCAATCAGACGCCAACATCTGGGAAGCGCCCTGCAGCCGTTGGCAACCCATTTTGCTCGGTCGCACAAGCGGAGTAAAAAAACACCTCGGAAAATCCTGTAGCAAACGGGTTGCTACAGGCCCCAGATGGACTTTCCTGTGTCTGATCACCCCAGCGTGCTCCCATGGCATCGGGATAGTCTGACCGGGATAGTCTGACCAGGCTATCCTGACTCTGTGCCGTTGTTTCCCCCCCCCCAACTGCAGTATGCGCACCAGTGCATCCCCCCGCACATTCCAGAGGAAGATCTCAGTGCAGAGGTGTGATTCATCGATTCCTCGTGTAAGCACATCAAGAACAAATGGTAAAAAAACCCCAGCGGTTGTGTCTGATCACGCAGTGGTGGGCTGTGCCCGCATCTACAAAACTCCATGTGATTGCACAACTGTGGATCAACTTTCGCCAGAGGAATTAGCCTTGCTCCCCCCGCAGCTTTATCTTGTGCATGTGATCGCAAACTTACAGTGCCTCCTAAACAAAGTTGCACATTTCTAAGCCCACTGAAGACAATGAACCTAGAAGAGTGTAACTCTGCTTGGGATAGCACTACTTAAAGCAACACCCTGTCTCCAGGATTCAATGGTTCCTATTTTGCAAATGCTGGTCTTTCAAAGGACATCTTCTTCCAAAGGACATACCTTCTGATCTTTATTTTATTAGTTAGGGCAAGTGCCTGTAGCTATCTAGTTGCAGTAAAGTGCAATCCCATTTAAAAACATCATAAATAAAAAGTCTTATCTCTGTACCAACATAATAAAATACACAATGCTGATTGTCTGGAAGTAATTCACATATGTATGCTCTTCACTCACGGTCTAAACTTTCAATGACTTGCAGTCACATTGAACATGTAAACGTCCACGACTGTAATGTAAAGGTGATGTAAGAAGTCTGTTTATAGTGTTTGCTGAAACTGCAATGGTCATTTCACAAATGCAAGTTGTCACTTATTATATATTGTGATACATAGGCATGAGAACTCATACTATCTGGTTCGTGAATATGGCTGTAACAAATAATCACTCACAAAAAACGTCTTTGATTGAAAAGGCAAATGTATCCTTTTGTCATTTTTTAAAATGGCAGCCACAGTGTTCCCCATGCTCCTTGCTTCTCATTTGGCACCATGTTATCTTCTCCCTTACAGAATGATCCTAGACAATATGTGAGTGAAATGGTTTGGTCAGCTTGGCTAAACAGTGGTTTGAAGCCAAAATCTGTTTGAGAAGTTACCTGGTCAATCCAAGGATATCCCATGCAGTACTGCAAGCATGAACAATGAAACCACAGCAGCACCGTGTAGGTAGGACAAGAGTCAACTTGTCCCTAGGAAACCACAGCCATGTCTTCTCTCCTTCTATGCTGCACTATCTACCCTCTCAACATCATGCCACAAGAAAGGAAGTGTCAACCAGTTGCACGGGCAATACAACAACATGGTTCACTGCATACAATGGACAAACATGACATCCCTGTTTGCAGCCTACGCTATGCCAAAGCATTACCCAACGAAGGGGGGTAGCTTTGCACCTAGGAACAGGTCCACAGTTTGGAAGATGAGAAATATTTTAGTTGAGTCCTGTTCTTAGCTCATTAAACATCTGCAGGCTTAGGAAAAAATGCAGGGAACAAGGTCCTCTTTTACTAGCTCACGCTGTTACAACTTCACAAAGCATCCAGATCTGACCATTCCTTGGAAAACACAGAATGATTAAGAACAATTCAGATCTGCTGACAGTAATACATAAGGCATATCACGGCACGTGATTAAGAACTCATTTATGGCAGTGCACATTTGGTTTTGCTAAGGGAAAGGGTAGAATTTGCCTGCGGGCCTAAGATCGTGCTGATGTTAACAGAACCATGGAAAGGACCTAATATTCAGTGTGAGTTACATTATTTTGAAAACCAAAGCCATTCCAGGGATCTTACCTTTCTGCCCCCTGTGTTTATGCGAAGAGGGGTAAGGAAAGGGTCGAAAATCATATGGCTGGTTTCTATATTGACAGGTGATTGCCGTTTCCCGACAGAGCAAAGATTCCAGGCTGAATTCACCAAGCCCCAAAAGGAAGGAACTGTAACCAAAAGAGAAAGAAGAAAATATTTCAAGAAGGATATGTGGTAAGGGGGGGACACACCAAGCAACCTGTCCACTTTTGTTGCAGGTCATGTAGACAGTTTCTGAGGACACAGAAGACCAGTTAATGTAAAGAAAGAATAACAATACAGATTCTCTTTAAAGGTTGCATTCGATCCATAGCTACTTGCCTGCATGAATATTCCAGGAATTAGGTCCAGCCTTCCATTTTCCAGGATCCATGTAAACACCACAATGGCCTGAGAGCTTTGGGATAATGCAATGTGACTTAACAGAATATGATTTCCTCTAGAGAAAGGGCCAAACTAAATGTCATGGCAGACACGGGTCCTTCCTGAGACCACCAATTGTAGTTCTCTAAAAATTGTTATGAGGCCCTGATCCAGACTGGGTTCACGGCAGTCCCAAGAGCTCTCCCCTCCCCCCCAGCACTGGGGACTGTTTTGGCATCTGAAAAGGCTTGAAGGGGCAAACAAGAACTTCTGGCGCTGCTGTCTGCCTGATCTGGACCAGGGCCTCAAAGTAATTTTTAAAGAACTAAAACTGCTTCTAAAATGGTGTCACTGGCCATAGCATGGACCTGTGGCTGCCATCACGTTTGGTCTGGCTCAAAGATAGTACTGTGCAGTACTGTTCTTTAAAAAATATATATATGTGCAAACAGAACAAAAGTAAGGCACATCTTAAAGAAGTATTTATTTTTGCTCAGTTAAAAATCAAAGGAAGGGATACTTATAGCCTGGTTCATAGAGTTACCATCTGTTCAGAAACCTCTAGGTGACTGTAGCAGCAATCAGAACCAGGAAATATAGGCATCCATTGAGAGTACCCTCCCAGTATTCTAAATGCCAGTACTACGCACTGGAGTTGCAGGAGTAGCACTGACAACCAGAAGGAAGCTCTCAATAGATGCCTGCAGTTATTTGCTCTGACAGCTGTTGCTATAATCACCCAGAGGGCTCTGCACACGTGGAGGCTGGTTTACAGGCTGTTCTGCAAACTACAGCCATAATAATGTACAGCAATAAATTACTGGGCATACTATGATGAATGTCCATAACTATAGGTTTGCAAGCATCTACATTTCTGCTTACGACTACCACCATGGGTGTTAAGCCAATGCTTCTGTCACAAAATACCATCATACATATATTTATTTCAAAAGAAAAGGTTTTAGGATAAGCACAATAATTCTAGAACACTTTTGGTCCAACTAGTCTGAGAGGCAATGATCACTCAACATTAAATCCAAAGAGGGCCTTCAAATGGGTGAGTAAAGGGAGTGGAGACTGTGCTGATTATTTTATTTCAGGAAGTTATATGCTATGAAACACATCTCCCACAGATAAATCCATCCGTTTATTTCTTCTGCTTGCACAGATAATACCCGAAAATTTAATTTCCAGCCTCACTTCCTTTCCCTTGTACTGACTTCCTGGTCTTCTCAATGAGAGATACAGTAGTTGAGCACAGAAATTGTCACTGTGCATGCTGAAGCAATAAAGATATAACAGATGTGGATGTGTCACTGGCACTAAATACTGGGGAGGGGGCACTTAAGGCACATCATAACCTCATAGCCTCTCTTTTTCTCCACACCTGTTTAAAAGCACCCTGAAGCCCATCTGAAAATGTATTTTTATTACTCAATTTGGTGGAATACTATGTATTTATAACATCCACATTCAACTCCCACCTCCACCACTTAAATAATTTTCAGTTATACTAATTATCTTGCAAGTTTCACACATTATCTATTGATATTTTATAAATTATGTTGGTCTCTGCTCTGATTGCATAAAGAAGGCAAGATCTACCTATTTTAACATTAGGACAGACAGCTCTTCCAGATACCTTACAACCTCACTGCTCTGTTTGTGCATTCCATAGCAGAGAACAATAGCATAATGGGTGCAACCATCATACATGACTGGTGGTGGGATGCATTTATCTCAGCAAACCTTAATGTGTGTAGGCCTGAGTCTAAAGCACCATTGGAATCACTCAGCAGAAAGAACTTGCTTATAAATCTGGCTTAAACTGGTGAACCAGTGTATGGTATTGGTTTGAGTGTTGGACTCCGGCTGTGAGAAACTGCAGTTTGAAACGCCACTGAACCATATAGTTCACTGGGCGACTCTGAGCCAGTCATGCTCTCAGTAGGGTTGCCAACCCCCTGGTGCTGCCTGGAGATCCCCCACTATTACAATTGAGCTCCAGGCGACAGAGATCAGTTCACCTTGTGCAAATGGCCACTTTGGAAGGTGAACACTATGGCATTATACCCCACTGAAGTCCTTCCCCTTTCCAAACCCCACCCTCCTCAGGCTCCATCCCTAAAATCTCCAGGTATTTTCCAACAAGAAGCTGGCAACCCTAACTCTCAGGCACAGCGTAGCCCTCCTCAAAGAGTTGTTAAGTAGAGTTACCAGGAAGCAGCTGGCAACCCCTGGGAGAAACTGGAGGGCAGGGCCTGGTGTGCTGATGTCACTGCTGGTAAAAACCAGAATTGGTGTCTTCAGATGCTCTAACATTTACAAAACCTCTATGGTTCCAGTTTTTACCAAAAGTGACATCGCTGCAACAGCCAGTGTTCAATTCCACCATTTCCTCCTTGCCAGACAAAGAGCCTGGATGTCAGCCTGGCATCCTTAGTTATTAGATAGATAAAATAGAGAACTATATACAGGGGTCCTTTCGTAGAAAAAGAGGTGCAGGAGCTCATTAGCACAACTCATTAGCATAACTCATTAGCATATGCTACGTCCCCTGACATCACCAGAAGTGTGTCAGAAAGGGAATGTCAGTTTCAGTCCCATTATATCCTATGGGCCATTGAAATCAAGAAGATTGGACCACGGGGTCCAATTCTATGGGCCCCCAAACAGATTGTCCCATCCCCTCCATTGTTCTCTATGGAGGGAAAAAATGTTAATAGAGAACAATGGAGGGAATGAGGGCAACCTGTTTGGGGGCCTGTAGAATTGGACCCCCTGGTCCAATCTTCTTGAAACTTGGTGGGCATTTCAAGGAGAGGCCCCAGCAGCTACCCTGCAAGTTTGGAGCCTCTCCCTCAAACCCCCTCCCCTCCAGTGGCTTTTAAAGTTGCCGCCGAATATCAGCAGCAATTTGGCAGCAAGCTGAATCAGATTAGAGAATCTGATTCAGCCCGTGGCTGCCCTACTGGCCAGTCCTGAGCTGGCAGAGCTTCGCTCCACCTCGCTCCGGCCCCAACTGACCCCTGACTATATATACTGCTCCAAGCTCCTTAGAGAAGGTAGCTAAATCTGATTATTCAACAAGTCCTCCAGAAAGCAGTAAATAGTTTAAACTATTTAACCAACTCCCTCTGTTCTTGGGACAGTCTGGTCTGGCCACAGCCACACATGCCTTGGAACAATTACGCCAAAGTATTCAATGCATTCTATGAGTGGCTGCCTTTGAAGAGGATTCAGAAGGTTCAGCTGCTCCAAAATGAGGTAGCAAAGATCTTGACTGGTGATCAGCAATCAGTACATTCTTGTGCTTTGTCAGCAGTACTGGTTGCCTGTTTGTTTCTAGACGCAATTAAGAGTGCTAGATTTAAAGGACTGAGGCAAGGGTCCACAATGTGGTGCCCACTGACACATTTCCTGTTACCAACCAAGTGTTTTTAGAAAGTGGGAGGGACCAAATGGGCTTTTGTCCACTCAGGCTTCTGACTGGCTATCGAGAATTTGATTGGCTGTGCAGATTTTTTAAAATGTTACAATTGAAGCAGCTGCCAACACAGCACAAAGGATCTTCACTGTGTGACTGATGGTAAAATGCAGCAGCAATTTTGTGGCTGGCTCCACCTCTGTGGAAGCCATTTTGTGACTGCACCCACCATGCTGTGCCAGAATTCCAAATGTGTTCTCAGGTCAAACAGGTTGCGGATCCTGGACTAAGGGATCAGGGCCTCAAAGGACTGCCTCCCCCTATATCAATCTGCCTAGGCCTCAAGAGCATCATCTTGAGCAAGTTCTGTATCTTCAGTGAGGGAGGTGAGATAGACTGTCAAATTTCCACCATGGCCTCCCTGAACTCCCAGCCTCAGGAAATTCGTCACGCACTCATCACTCCTGGCAGTTTCTGAAAACTTTTCTGTTCTGGATGGCTTTATTCTTAAGCTTTCATGGATTTATACTGTATTTGCTCAGATTGTATTCCATTTTCATTGTTTCATTACTTTCACCTGCTGGTTTGGGTGTTGCTTTGTTGGTGGACCATTATAAATATTTTTTTATTAATTGATTTTGACAGCTGTTTTAGGATTATTTTAAGCATACTTAACTTACTGTTGCCAGTGTGATTGTGTTTGGGGAATTTGGGGGGAATTGGTGCTATGTTTTGTTGCATTGATAGATTTTATTGTGCTATTGATTTATAGTGTTAGCTGCATTGCTGGCTGATTTGTTCAGCAGGCAGGATATAAGTGTTCTTAAATTATGCTGTATTCTGCCATCTGGCAGTAAAGTTGATTACTAGATTTTTCATATGCGAGATGTTGCTTGAATTGCTGTTTTCTCTGCTACTGACAAAAGGAAAGAGAGAAAAAATTCCTCTAGACTCTAGGGTGAGGCAAAACAATGCATTGTAAGGCTAAGTTATGGCCTCTGTGATCAAAATATTCTAGAGTCCCACATCTCTTGGCCACATATTCTCTTCTTTTTTATGTCTACACAGACATGTACTCTTACACAGAGTTACAGAGAGAACACAAAATCCACTACTTTTGTCACACACAAACATACTATGTTATTTCTACTTTTATTCTGTACCTTCCACTGCCCCATAAATGGAAAGACAGCCAATTCCATTTTATAAAAGAGCAGCCACCATAAACTGTGACATGACACTGAGAATAAGAATATTCTCCATAAGATGAAACTTTTTGAGAATAATGATTCATCTTTTTTTTTCGTCCTGTCCTTCCACCCTAGAACTCAGATACATTGCTCTCTCCATCTCTATTTTATCCTTATACTAACCAGTAAAACATATTAGGCTGAGAGGGACAGGCCAAGCTTACTGCCACAATCTCTGCCCCCCCCCCCCCTTCAATCAAGTCCCAGGAATTTTTTTTTAAAAATCCTGAGGGGATAGAATTTGGGGCTGGGTATAAACTCACCAAAACCTGGACTGATATCTGAAGGATAATGAGGTAAACTGACAGGCACAAGATGGTTTAAGTGAATAAGAACAAAGTTTATTCAAAAAGAAACACACAACTGAGGTAAATACCACAATCAAACAGGAGTTGTGGAATATTAGGTTTTAAACTGCACATGCCCAATGAAAAATATATCCATATAAAAATACAGCGCTCTGCTGCAACTTAGTTTCACATCAGATCCAACAAACCCTGCGGGAATACTCTGACACCTTTGAACACTCAGGTGACTTTAACCACATACGATTTTTGTATGAGGAACACTTGATTTTTCTTCATATATACATTGAGTGATTTTCATGTCACATTCAACACATGTACAGCTGAACATGTGATTTAAAGCTCAGTTATCCAAGTACAGGTGCCCAGTTTCATTTGTGCATTGAATGTGCACTGATTCTTTCTTACAAACAGGTATACACATGCAAATGTATGTGCATTCACTGTAACATGTGAACAGGGCTTAAACCTCCCATCAGATCATAACTCTTCTCAATACACAACTCCAGCTGGCTAGTTCAGCACCACACTCTCATTGGCTCTTGAATTGGGGTGTTTCTGTGCTCTCCCTGCAACACCACCAGTGATTTTCATGTCTGAGTGGAGATTTGAATCTGGATTTTGCTGGGCTCAGACTTCTATACTACAGCAGCTATCAGTGACCATACAGAAAGGTCCCAAACCAATAGTTCACTTAGCACCATTCACTTCTACATGATACAACAGCAGCATAATTAATTATTTTGTCTTTATTCTCACATGTTGGCAAGCACATATGTCAAATGCTTCAAGATATGGCTTTAGAAGATTGTTTCTCTTCTCCCAAGGCCACTGACTGATAAAGGAGCTATCATGATGCCACACTGTAGCTCCAATATAAGACCAACCGTACCACAGTATTGAAATCAATCAGTGGAACTGAAGAAGAGTCCTTGTGCTTCCATAGTGACTGTATCAAGTGTCAATGTGATGGCTGTGCCTTCATCATCTTTGCTGAGGATTGCTTTTCTCCTTCCTACTTCAGGTGCCTTATAAAGAACCCTTTGGCTTTTAGAGCCAGCGTGGTGTAGTGGTTAAGAGTGGCAGACTCTAATCTGGGGGACTGAGTTTGATCCCCCACTCCTCCACTTGAAGCCTGCTGAGTGACCTTGGGCCAGTTACAGGTCTCTCTGAACTCTCTCAGCCCCACCTATCTCCCAAGGTGAATATTGTGGCGAGAGGACAGGAAGGTCATTGTAAGCCGCTTTGAGACTCCCTAAGGTAAAGAAAAGTGGGGTATAAAAACCTGCTCTTCTTCTCTTCTTAGCCTGTGTCTTCAACCAAGCCAGCCAGTAGCCCTGCCCACATGTTACAGTGAATGCATGTACCTCTTGCACGTACATGAATATACCTGTTTGTAAGAAAAAGCCAATGTGCATTCAATTCACAAATAGAACCAGGAACCATTACCTGGATAAATATAAGGAAAAGCTGTACCTGCACTGAATGTAACAAGAGAATCATTCAGAATATGTATAAATTGTACACAAATAATACTGTAATGCGAACAGGGCTAATGAGTCCCAGACCAGCCTAATATGTACTTTACGTTTCATGTTTCTTGTTGTAAGCCACTTAAGAATCCTTTTCCAAGAAAAGTAGGATTTATATAAATACATTATCTGAACAGCAGCATGTCCCACCAACCCCATGCCAACTCACAGCTTAGTACCAATACATCATTTAAACTAATGATCAAAAATGGCTTTAAAGCCAACCATTTCCATTTCAGCAGAATTCTACAGTACCCATACATTTATAAACCAACTGCAATCCTTATTCTTGTTTTTTCATGAAAAAGAGGATCTTTTGTTGCCATAACACAATTAACTAAGCTGCCCTTTTCTTGCACTTGTGTGCTTAATGGTGGCTCATAGTTGGCATTATCAGTGAAGGGCTTTATTCCTTTTTAGAAGACCACACAAACTGGAAACAACGAAACTAGGTGTTTGACTGGGAAAGGTATTTCCTCTTTCACTGCTTCAGAGCACATGGTGTTTGCTTTGCCTCTTTTTTTCTCTCTGAATATGAAGAAGACTGGGTAGAAATAGAGTTACCAACCAAGGTGGAGCATGGAGTTAAAAATGATCTCCAGACTTCAGTGACAAATGGCCCCAGAAGAAAGGGCAACTCCAGGGGTAGATTCTAAGGCACCACAGCCCTGTTGGGCTCCTTCCTCTCCTCTGTACCACCCTCCCCAGGCACCACCCCTCAAACTCCAGGAAATTCCCATGTTGGAGTTGGCACCCTAGGTGGACAGCAGGAATTCTTACTATTTAATTAGGAGCCCAGTAAACTCCTATTTTGCTGTAACTAGGGACCAGAAAATTGCTTCACAGATAAAGATATTTTTAACTGCCACATTAACACTGAATCACTGAGTTTAAAGAATTTCCTAATTGTATCTATAGACACACTTGGTCAGGCGTCCCCGCCCCCCCCCCCCCCCCCAGCTACAATCTGAGCCAGTTTAGGTACTTTACATGAAACCCCCCTGTAAAACCTGAAATAGAACAGTGTATCCTGTCTAAAATTTTACACTCTGTCCCCCCCCCCCACACAAGCACACACAGAGAGGATCCTTTATAGACCATGAGTAGCTTAGTGTGGGGGCATTAAGCACACAGGCTTTAACCTAGTTAAAAGCCTGGGCTATTCCCAGTAGTAATGTATGGCTGCAAGAGTTGGACTATAAGGAAGGCTGAGTGCCGAAGAATAAATGCTTTTGAATTATGGTGCTGAAGAAGACTCTTGAGAGTCCCTTGGACTGCAAGGAGATCAAATCAGTCAATCCTAAAAGAAATCAACCATGACTGTTTCCTGGAAGGCCAGATACTGAAGCTGAAGCTCAAATACTTTGGCCACCAAATGAGAAGGGAGCACTCACTGGAGAAGACCCTAATGCTGGGAAAGACTGGAGGTCAAAGAAGAAAAGGACGGCAAACGATGAGATGGTTAGACAGCATTATTGATGGAACGAAAATGAAATTAAACAAACTCTGGAGCACAACGAAAGACAGGAGGGCCTGGCGTGATGTGGTCCATGGGATCGTGAAGAGTCGGACTTGACTGTGCGACTGAACAACAACAACAACAACAACAACATAAATGAAGCAGAAGGAGGCAGTAGAATTCTGAGGTGCTAGAATGGGCTGTTCTGCTTCAAAGTGCAAAGAGTAAGGTTCACTTGCTTAATGCTTCCACATGAGAAAACTCCCTGCTTATTAAAAATTCACATATCTATGAGAGGCTACCTCAAGCAGGTTTTCTGGAGAGGAAGCATAAACTTAAAAAAAGAAAAGAATAAAAGTTCCATCCCAGTGCTGTGCAAGATTCCAAAATTCTTCACCTAGAACTTTTGAAACTGTAACCCCCTTCCCTTCAATCTGAAGTGGCACAATCCATTCTACCATCTCAGCACTCTGTTGTCTTGCAACCACCTAATGTTGCCACTCTCCAGGTGGGGCCTGGAGATCTCCTGGAATTGCAGCTGACCTTCAGATGACAAAGATCATTCCCATTGGGAAAAAAATGTCTGCTTTGAAGAGTGGATTGTATGGCACTATACCCACCGAGGTTCCCCCAGCCCAAACCGAGCCCTCCCCAGGCTCCACCCTCAAATCTCCAGGAATTTCACAGTCTACAATTGTCAGTCATCATTCTATTGCATATGTAGACCAGGCCTAAGTCATAACTGAAGTTAGGCACAGCTTACTTATTCCACTGGTTTCAATAAGGCAGTTACAACCACTTTTAGCAGAATCAAGACCACTTTATTTAAATTAGAAAATTCCATTCAATGCACTTCAATTTGTGGGTGATAGAGGTAAGCCCTTTGGTATGGTATAATGCTAATGTAAAACACATTAGTACCAACAGCTGAGAATGGGATGAGCAACATCAAAGGGGTGAATGAAACAGACCTTTAGTATTTCAGTCTCTCTTCAAACACTGGAGAAATTTATTTGGTAGTAAGATTAAAGAACCATGAATTTGTTATTTTGTATGGTCTTTCCTCCAAAACAAAGGATACATATCTGATCCCTGTTAATAGAAGAAAGAGGGCAAAGTGAAGAGAAAAAGTAAAATCTTTTAAGAATGCTGAGTTCCAGATAGCGTGATTAAACTACAAAAATTTGCCCCAGTTATGAGCAGCTTCCTGTCTGTTGTGTTCTCTGCTAGACTTTCTAACATTAAACCTCTGGGCTGTAAGTGACAGCCGGCAGGACCCACAGGATCCAGGCATGTTGTACCCTTTCCAGTTCATTCAGATGATATCCACTGGGGTGAATCCAACCATCCTCCAAGTAGTCTTCCTCCAGTCTAAGCAGGCTTCGTCTAACTTAAGTAGCTCTTCCACTTAAGTTGGAGGAAGACTTTTCAGGCTGGTGGAATGCTTCAAACTTTGTGCTTGTGGAGTGGGAGGATAGGAGTAGGATTCACCCCGCCATCTCTGAATGACTGGAGATTTACCAGCTCTGGAAAGAAAGTTTCTGGTCTTCAAAGATTTAGACATCACAAAGACTTCTAACCTGACAGGTAAGAACCTGACAGGCCTGACTTATTGGCTCTCATCAGAAGTCTCACATTACCCTACTTATGGTCCATTCAGGGTAAATGGCATAACAGGTAACATAGTTCCCGTTAATATACTGTGTACATTCTGCCCATCCAAATGCATGCAGGGCCTCTACCAAACATGACACTTCATACTGCAAGTGTTTAATCATTTCTCCTGAATTTAGGAATAACTGTGAGGAATAGCTGAGAAGAGCCCACATTGTATCCTGAAGACCTCAGACTCGATGGGCAGTAATGTCACAAGCAAACTACATTCAGAGAACTTTAGCTTAATACAAGCTATGTTTTCTCTTATGCACTTGAATCAACCACTAGAATATGGGTTTCCTTGGATTTTTAATGTGAGGTAAATTTATCACAGGTACAGTAAGTTGCCCAAGGCAATCTAGTGGTGTTCTGAGATAAACTAGAATTGGAAGATGGGTTTCCCACATCCAAATGCAACTATCTAGCCACTGCTACCTAGGGGCATTTCTTAAACAATGGAAACTGCCAGTGTGAAGCACTTTTAACAATCTAACATATTTGAATACTTAAGAATTTTGGAGTGTTTTAAGTATCTGTACTAAGATAGGAGCACAGAATATAATGTTTTAATAAATAAATAAAATATTCATGCATATACATGAAGGGGCTACATGATGACAACTTGCCAAAGACTGAGGGAAGATAAAGGACCTGACTCACCTGAAGTGCGTCTAGGGCCTAGTCTACACAGGAGAATGAGATGGAAGAACTCTGAGGAGGTAAATTGAGCTGTACCACTTCACCACTGTGCCTGCTTCTGTCAGTGAAAAGACAATGGACTTTCACCATAACCCCCCTCCCCCACACACTTCCAGCATGCCCAGAATAAACTGTCAGAATAAACTGTCAGAAACGGGGGGCATTTCACACAGCACCCCATAGCGCTTCAGGACTGGTACAAAGAACAGAAGAATTCTTGGGAGGAGGTTTCAAAATAAACCGGCTCAGGAACACTTCCCCAACGGGAGAGGCACGTTTCTGTGTGAAAGGGCCAATATATTCCGCTAGGGAACCAGCACTAATACGGTCCCCTCAGTGCCCATTGCTAGGCAACAGAGCTTGCTTCTCTGAAAGCCCCTTTCCACACCTATGTTGGCCTCTGGAAGAAAACTCATTGGGGCCAGCTGAACAGAATGCCATAGAAGCCACCCTCCAAAGCAGTCATTATCTCGGGGGGGGGGGGGGATCTGTTGTCTGGAGTTCAGTTGTGATACCTGGTGATCTTCAGGCTCCACCTGGAGATTGGGTACCCTAGGCATAGCAGTAAGCGCTTCAGGGCAGGATCTGCTAGACCCTGGTTCCTGCTGAGTGGGTAATTTGGGGCCAGTCACAGACTTTAAGCCTAACCTACCTCACAGAGTTGTTGTGCAAGTCAAAAGGGGGAGAGGAGAATGATGTCAGCTCCTTCGGTCCCCATTGCAGAGAAAGACTACTTTTCCACCAGGGGAAGTATGGTTGTCAATCTCCAGGTGAGGGCTGGAGATCACTCAGAATTACAAGTGCACTCCAGATGGCAGAGATCAGTTCCCCTAAAGAAAATGGTGGACTCTGTGTCCTTATACCCTGCTGAGATGGACCCCTTGTAACAGCCAATGTGACATAGCAGTCAGGGTTTCAGAGCACAGTGGAAGCTGTGCGGTGGGGGGGAGATAGAAAGTTGAAGAGGTTGATGTTGGCTGGGAAGGAGATAGGGTTGCCAACTCCAGGTGGAAAATTCCTGGAGATTTGAGGGATGGAGCCTGGAGATGGTGAGGTTTGAGGAGGGGTGGGACCTCAGACAGGTACAATGCCATAGACTCCACCCTCCAAGCTAGCGAGTCCCCCATGGGGAACCATTGTTGCCAATCTCCAGGTGGGGATTGGAGATCACTCAGAATTACAACTGTTCTCTAGGGGGGAGGAGATAGAAAGCTGAAGCCAAGGGGCAGATAACGATACATTGACAGTTGGCTGGGAGGTAAGGTTGCCATCTCCAGGTTGGGAAATTCCTGGAGATTTGAGGGGTGGACCCTGGGGAAGGTGAGGTTTTAGTAGGGGTGGGACCTCAGACAGGTTCAATGCCATAGACTCCACCCTTCAAACCACCCATTCCCTCATGGGGAACCATTGTTGCCAATCTCCAGGGGAGGGATGGGGATCATGCTGAATTACAACTGCTCTTCAGATGGCAGAGATCTTCCCCTGGAGAAAATGGGGGAGTCTGTGTCATTATACCCTTCTGAGGTCACCACAGCCAATTGACACTGAGTGCCCAAGGCCAGGGCACTCTCCCAGAGCCTCTTTCTAGAGTCCGTTGTATTTATTTTCACAATGGGCCTTATTCCTAGTTTGAAATAATTCCAACAGATGGATGAGAGTGGTGGGTGAGACATAGATATCCATACAATAAGTAGGAGGGTTCTGGTGCTTTGAACATGCTCCCCTCCCTTTCTAAGGCCTGACACTCTGGCTGGAAGCATACTCAACAGTTCATCTGGTTCCAGACCTCACAGCATCCCTCTGAACGCACCACTGGATGGAGTCCCATTTTGAGGGCCAAGATGAACTTCTGCTAATCCCACAAGATAACTGAACTTTAAATACCTGATCCAAATTGTGAGTCTGTTGCCCAGCAAGGCCCTTTTGAGTGCTCTTATGAGTTATGAGATTCATAAGCCTGAACTTTGGGCTGCCTTTAATGGAAGGGCCATGTGCTTTCTTCATAATAGGAGCCAGCTCCAGCCCATGCCAGGAGGCTGACACCCTATACAGTTCACCTGGGACAGAGACAAAGAGGTTTTTCCTCTCTCTGTCTTCGCACGCTGGTCAAACCCCTGCCCCCTCTCCTACACATCTGGATAGTTATGCTAACTAAGCTGCCTAGCAACTAATGTGCCAGACATTAACCAACAGGCCAAAGTCATTGACTAACAATAGATGTGGCCAGGTGAGTCATCGGACCCCAGACTCAGTGTCTATTTCCTGATGAGATCATATTCTTGCAACACTGCCCAACCTCTGGACCTCCTCCCTTTGTTCACCTTTAACCTATGGTAGGGTCCAGAAAGAACGCACCGCCTAGAGGTGTGTTAGTGGGATGTGGTCTGCAAAGCCCGCCCCAAGACCCCCAATAAAAGTCCAAACCCGGAGACACTCGGCCTCTTGAGCCGTCACCCTCTATCAGCTTTACTACCCCTTCAGTCCAGCTTTCTGTACTCAACCCTTGCCTCAATCTTTAATCCTCTCTCTCTGGAGCTCGTGATCCAGGAGAACCACGTGGTCTTGCAGGTTCAAGCCTCATGTCCCCATAGCCTTTATATTTTTCTCCCCATCCAATTCTTCCTGACATCGGACAACGCATCTAAGGTACTGTGCTTTTCCCCACCAACGATAACCTGCTCATGCGAATGTGCTATTTTTCTCCCTTTATTTCATTAGGCCTGTGTGATTGTGTGTGTGATTACGTTTTTGGTGTGCTTGACCAACATTATTCAGTAAACAACATTGAACTTGATATCTGCCTCACGTGCCTCTTTCCTGGAGAACTCCCAGGAGGGGTGGGACCCTGGTATAGTTGGCAAGAACCCGTGTATTTTGCTGATTGCTAAACATAAATTAAAGCAATTCGCTAACAAGTCCAGGTACCTATCTTAGTAGGATGACAATATGTTCACTTTTTTCCCATTTGTAACAGCAAACTTTTCCTTTTGAGCTTTTATGTGACATTTTTATATAAGAAGACTTTATAAACTGCCACCTTCCACTGTTAAGCATTTGGTAGCACATTCCACCATGTATCATGCTTATAAAACTCTTGATCTTTTAGACTCATCTTCTACAAGCAAATTTTCAACAGCACTAAAAAGCTTTTATAGCCTTGGTGTTCCCGTGGCGTGACTACTGGCACTTACCTACTCATGCTTTTAAAACAGAAGCCTTTCCCCTCACAGAGTTCTGAACCACAAAGAGAGAAGACAAGAAGCAAAGCAATCTGTCACATTTACCAACAAACCTTTACCAGAATCCATTTTATTCTACTTTGTCATTACTGCAATCTGAGGAATTAACAATTTCTTAGAGAGATTTGAACAGCACGTATCCAATTTGTATTTAGCACAAACAAACACACTTCTCGATAATAGACTGGAGTGGGCTTTGCAAGCCAATTAAACAATGAATGCCATTAATGAAATAAATTGATTTACAATGCATGCCAGAGGCTGAAATGTGTAGATCAACATAACAAAGTGGGGGAAGCCTTAGTTGACCAACCCATGTTCATTTTCATTCTGAAGAAACCAATCTTATCCAATCTGAAGCTTATCCTTCAGGATACCTATGAAGTAATTGTAATAAAAGATAGTAACTACAGATAATTAGAGATGTAAGGACAGTGGCGGAGGGGGTATTCATGTTAGGACTTTTGTCCAATAATCAGAAAAATCAGAGTAATGAATCTTGCTTTTCTGGAAAGAAGAGATTGCTTCTTTTAGTTTAAAAGAAGTTTATTACTAAAGGGAAAAGGTAAACGGGATTAGCTACAAATAAACAAAACATGCTTTCTAAGGAGCTGCATTGTGCTCCGTCTTCACACTAAGACATACTGATAGAGAGTGAGAGATTGTAATGGAGGATCTCTCCTTCTTCTTGACCCCTGAAAGGAAACACCTGATATCATTGACCAATTAGCAAGACAGTACACCTTTAGTTTTCCCGGGTCTACAGTCAATTGGCCAGCTGCCAGGTATTACTTCCAGGCTAACATAGGTAAACAAACAAGTTGCATAGTTAACCCTATAATGACTGAATTTCTCAGGCCTTGCATTACATGCTCATTTCTCCAACACCCCTTCTCAAGACCTGAAATGCAAGTCATTATACATGCATACACAAAACATTATCCAGCATTAGCATCAAGCATATTCAACATTTCACGAAGTCTTTCAAACTTGTCTTTGGTCAGTGGCTTAGTCAGAATATCAGCCACCATCTCTTCTGTACGACAATGCTTAATCTCTATCAACCTTTTCTGGTACAAATCTTTAACTAATGCACATTTAATACCAATAGATCTACTTCTAGCAGTCGTGCTCTCTTCCTTACATATAGTTATACAAGCTTGATTATCCTCTAACATAAGTATAGGTACAGGTTCAATTATTCTAAAATCTTTCAACATCTCAAAGATCCATTCAAGTCTGCTGCAGGCACTTGCTGCTGAAATGCACTCAGCTTCTGCTGTGGATTGCGCTACAACAGTCTGCTTTCTACTAGTCCAGTCTATCAGTCCATCTCCATAAAAGAATAGGTATCCACTGGTAGACTTGTAGTTGTTCATCTCTTCTCCCCAACTGGCATCCATGTAGCCAACTAGTCTTGGTTGTTCAGTTGGTGCAATTTTCAGTTTTAAGTCCATTGTTCCTCTTAGGTAACGTGCCATCTTCTTTACTGCGCTCCAATCATGATGATTTGGCGAACTTACTTTTCTGCTTAGAAATCCAACTGCCGCTGTAATATCTGGACGCGTTGATTTGCTCAGGTACAAGAGCTTTCCGACAGCCTCTCTGTATCCTCCTATGTCCTTTAGTGGTGTGCCGTCCTTCTCCTTCAGATATCCAGGTTCAAGTGGGATTGTTGAAGCTTTGCAGTTCTTCATGCCAACAGATTCTATAAAGTCCATAATCTTTCTTTTCTGGCATAAAAGAAAAGTTCCATCCTCGAGTCTCTCAATTTGCATTCCGAGGTATTGTTGAACATCTCCTAGCTGTTTGACTTCCACTTCCTTATTCAGTCCATCAGCTATTGCTTTGATGTCTCCTCTGTTTTGACAAGCCACGATCAAGTCGTCAACGTAAACAAGAACATACTGGTATTGTCCATTTCTGATTCTAGTGTACAGACAAGGTTCAGCTTTCCCTTGCTTGAAGCCTTGCTTCTTTAAAAGTTCAGTAAGTTTGTCATACCAGGCCTTTGCGCCTTGCTTTAGGCCATAGAGTCCTTTATTAAGTTTGTAGACTAAGTTTTCTTGACCTTTGACCTTGAAACCTTCAGGTTGTTCCATGTAGATTTCCTCAGATAGTTCTCCGTTGAGAAAAGCAGTCTTTACATCAAGATGCTCTACTATCATGTTCCTAGATGCTGCAACACTTAGAAGTGTTCTGAATGTTGCTTGGTCAGTAACTGGAGCAAAAGTTTCAAAATAGTCAGTCCCATATTGCTGCGAGTAGCCTTTAGCTACTAGGCGTGCTTTGTATAGCTCCACAGTTCCATCTTCCTTGTGCTTTATTTTGAAGACCCATTTACATCCAACAGGGTTTCTGCCTTGAGGTAGTTGAGTGAGAGTCCAGGCCTCTTTTTCGCTAATGGATAGCAGCTCTTGTTCCATTGCTTCAAGCCATCTGCCTCTTTCACTCGCAGGTAAGTTGCAAACTTCCTTCCAGTTCTTGGGTTCCTTTGCAGGTTGCACAAGTTCACAAAATCCATACTTCATTGGAGGTTTTCCCTTAGTGCTCCTTTCTGATCGCCTCACACCGGGTGTGGGTTCTGCTGTGGGTTCTGCCGTGGGTTGAGCCGCTTCCTCTGGTGTGGCCCCTGCTTCCCCTTCTGTTTCAGTAGTTTCCTCAGAAGGTGGACCTGCTGCTTCACTTGCCAGTTCCCCAGCCAGTTCACCAGCAGTCACTACAGGTAGCCAAGCAACGAACTCATCAGGTGCAGTCCCAGGCATCTTTGGATCAGCTGCAGTGGAAACACTAGGCAATACAGTCTCATCAATAAAAACAACATTGCGTTCTTCTACTGTGTGGGTTTGGGGATTGTATATCCTGTACCCTTTCCCACCAACAGGATAGCCTACAATAAGTCCAGTTTCAGATCTGGAATCAAGCTTTCCCCTCTTTTCCTTTGGTATGTGTGCATACCCTTTTGCGCCAAAAGCTTTGATATGTCCTAGACCAGGCTGTCTTCCAAACCAAGCCTGAAAAGGGGAGGTTCCAATAATCTATGAGGGTAATCTGTTGTGTAAGTACACTGCTGTGTTCAGGGCTTCTGCCCATAAACCGTTTGGCAGTCCAGAATGCATCAGCATAGCTCTGCACATCCCCTGCAGTGTTCTATTTAATCTCTCAGAAGCTCCATTTTGCTGGGGTGAATAAGCAATGGATACTTTATGTTGAATTCCTTGCTCTTGTAGAAATTGTTTGAATTCAGCATTACAATATTCACCACCTCCATCTGTGAGTAAGCTTTGAGGTGCTTTGCCAAATTTATTTTTAACAATAGCCACATAATTTTTAAATCTACGCAGTGTTTCATCCTTACTTCTCAGCATATACACATAAGTGTATTTTGTTTTATTCTCTGTGAAAGTCACAAAATATTTGTTCCCACCTAGGGATGCAGGTAAAGGCCCAACAAGATCACTGTATACAGTTTCCAAAAATTCTTGATTTTGCGCTGGAGTTTTCCCAGAATAACTTGGGGCATCTCCCTTTGCTCTGAGGCATGTCTCACATCTAGTTTCACTCTTTTCACAATGCACAACAGGTATTCCACGTTGCTTTAACAATTGCTCAACAGATTTCAAATTTCTATGTCCCATTTTAATATGCCACGAAAATAAACATTTTTCATGTTTACAAGCATCATCACAAGCATCCTTAGTCTGGCAGATCTGTTCCTTATCATCAACAGTCTCTATTTCCTCATCAGGATCAACATCAAAAGTTTCTGTCTCCTCATCATCACAAGCTACAAAGTAATGAAAGCCATTTTTCTCTTCCACTTTAAATTCAAGCTCTCCATCCTTGGTAGAGACCTTGCTTCCTTGCTCTGGTTTGAGCACTACAATATGGCCAGTATTCATAAGGCTTTTTGTTGAAATTAAGTTCTCAACAGCTTCAGGCACATAAGCTGTATTTCGCAATTCAACTTCAATTAATTGATTATCTGTAGTGGACAATCGCAATTTTACAGTCCCAACGCCTTGTACATTCAATAATTGCCTGTTAGCTTGGTAAATTCTTGGTTTGTTTTCAACATCTATGTTACTAAACCAGGCTTTTTCTCTACACACATGTGTACAAGCGCCAGAATCGATTAAAAATATTTTCTTATCATCTGTGTTAAAATCATCAGTGATCCTAAAAGCATTGCCTTTGCTCTGTGTCTGTGCTGCAAACTTCTTTCCTCTGTGCTGTGTGTGTGAAACGTGACCTCTGCTCCTCCCATAATGGCTTCCCCTTCCACTGGCTGGTTCTTTGTTACTGGAACCATGTGCTCCTGTGGCTCTTTGTTCTTGGGGCTCATTATTAGGTGCATACTTAGAAGAGCAGTACTTTGCAAGATGATTTTTCCCACATATAAAACACTCTATTTTCCTTTTAAATCTCTGTCCATGCTTTAGACTCAAAACAGACATCTCATCAGACAAACTTTCTTTCAAATTTCTAGAATCATATTCCTCAGTTAGTGCAGACAAAAGACCTTCTAAAGTCAGATCATCTTTCAGTCTAATCATACTGGTTACAGACTCATAGGAACCAGGCAGACCCTTGAGAATTGAAGAAATCATATCTGTATCAGAGGGTGCTTCATTCAGGTCTTTAAGCTGTGTGTAAATGCCCATTAATTTGTCCATCTCTTTGGGAAGGCAGTCTCCCTCCTTCATCCTGAAATCAAAAATCTTTCCCTTGAGGGAATAGATTTTACTCTTGCTGTGCTTATCAAATTTATCCTTTAACTTTTGAAGCATCAATCTGGACGTGGCTAGCCCTCTTAATCCTGGTACCTCTGTGTAGGGAATACTCCCTAAAATCAGGGCTTTAGCAAAACCATCCATCATAAGGAATTGTGTCTTATCAGGGTCAGTTTCTGGAGGATTTTCAGTTGTTAATACTTGAAGGGCATTGTGAGTCTGCAGGCGACTCTTCAAATACTCCTCCCACCACTGATAGTTAGCCTTTGTAAGTCTGAGATTTGGCATTTCCTGGGATGGGGCATTAAAAGCCATTTTTTTTTTACTCACGTCCCTTTGGATTTGAGGTAGAAGCACAGGTTCTGGCTCACTCATCTACTTCTCCAGGAGCTGGCAGGGTTAATCTTTCCTTTCTCTGCAGCAGAAGCAGCAGCGCGAAGTTCAAAAGCTCCTTTGCCTCGCCTTCCTTTGTACTCCCGGCAGCAGCGTCTCTCAGGTGCTCCAAGTCTCAGCTCCACTTACAGCAGGCAAAAATTAATTCAGTCAAAAAAGATCCTTTGCTCCTGGCAAACTACAATCCAGCATAGGTTTTCCCCTGATCAGCAAGGAAACAGGGTTGGGCCTTTCTGGCTGCAAGATTGCTCTGAGAGCAGGAAGGAAAAAAAGTGGTCGTTTTAAAAATCCAAACCTCTAGCTCTTATTCCCTATTTCTCTTTCTCAATCAATCCAGAAAGCTTTTTAGAAGAGAAACCATGTTTTAGGAACCATGCTCTGCTACCATTTGTTAGGACTTTTGTCCAATAATCAGAAAAATCAGAGTAATCAATCTCTCCTTTCCAGAAAAGCAAGATTCATTACTCTGATTTTTCTGATTATTGGACAGAAGTCCTAACAATTCATGGAAAAACAGTTCCCCCCATTTCCCTCCCTCAAGGCCTATCCCCCCATTTTTTTCCAATGCAAAACTTGGAAAATTAGGGGGAAACAATTTAAAAAAACATTCCTATGAGATATTTTCTCTTTTAGAAAGAGCAAAATGCTTCATAAGTCAATTTTTTTACACTCTAAATACTTCAAGGACCCTTTCCATTTTTTCAATGGAAAAATTAGGAGATTTTTAGGAACACTGAAAAAAAAACCTCCTATGAAATATCAGAACAAAGCCTGAGTCCAGTGGCATCTTTAATGGCTACCCACCTGAATCTATCCTATGAAATATGAAATGGGGGGGGGGAGAGAAACCCTCCTATGAAACCACTGTGAAATACTTGCTCTTTTCAAGTGAGGAAAAGCCTTGTCTTACAAAGCAGTTCATTCATTCCAAATGTACAGCATGAAAATGTCTGAAGACATTCTGCATTTGGAAAAATTGAAATTTTAGGGACACACTTGGGGAGGAAGAAGAACCTCTTATACTTTGGGCATACACAGCATTTTCAAGATGTTTTGCTTAATATAATAATATTATATTATAAAATATAATATAAAAACAAAATTTAATAATATTAATATCTTACAATATATTTTAAAAGAATGCATTATTAAAGAGTTCAGTGTTTTTATTAATTTAGTATCTCTGGGGTCCTCAAACTTGTTGATCCTGTGGGCAGTTTTGGAATTTTGAGAAGGGACGATGAGCACCACTGCAAAAGAACCAAACAGATTACCTCCCTTCTCGCATTTTGCAAAAGAATTGCAGAACAAAAATAAGTGAAGGAATGTTCAAGTGGGAGGAAGGATGAATGGAATTACAAGGCTGAGTACTTATCAATCCTCTTGATCCTCTGGTGGCTGCACTGCTATTGCAACTACGGAAAACTCTTTCACTTGAATGAGGGTGGCCAATGTGACAACGGAAGGTGACACTGGTGGAGGATCTTTCATAGACAACGGCTGTGCCAGTTCAGCTAACCCTGTTAAGTACTGGGCAGAAGAAGACAATGGTAAACCACTTCTGATCAGTTCTTACTCCGAAAACCCTACGATGAGACAATCCAAAATGAAAAAAAAGATATAGTGCTGGAAGATGGAACACCTCCCTCTCCCCCATCAGATGGCATTCAAACAGCTACTGGAAAGAGCCGGGGACAACTATGACTAGTACTATTCTTAACAATGCAACTGGACTATAGCCAAAAGGACCATCAGTTGTTAACATGAATAGATGCAAAAGGAAAGTCCAAAGCTGTTTGATGCATATAATAGGATCATGGAATGTGAGAAGTATGAATCAAGGTAAGTTCAAAACTGCAAAATGAGAAATGGAGGATTTTAAACACTGAAATCCTGGGAGTGAGGGAACTAAACTAGACTGGATTAGAACATCTTCCCTCAGAAAATTTTGAAGTGTTTTACTCAGGGAATGACAAACACAGAAGAAACAGAGTTGCTCTAACAAGTGAGATGTAGCACAGTTAATCAGGGGCTATAACCCAAAATCTGACCAGATAATATCAATCAGATTTAAGGAAAGCCTATCAATATAAACATCATTCACGTTTATGCTCCAACTACAGATGATAATGAGGAAGAAATTGAAAGCTTTTATGCAACTGTCCAGGAAGAAATTGGTCACACATCTAAGCAAGATGTGCTGATAATCACAGGTGACTGAAGTGCAAAAGTAGAAAACAAAGCAGAATCAAATACTGTTGGAAGATTTGGGCTGGAAGCACAAAATGAGGCATGAGAATGGCTCCCAGAATTCTGTGAAGACAAGTTCATTAGAAACACATGTTCCAGGCAACCAAACAGACAATTGTATACATGGACATCAACAGACAGCCAGTATAGAAATCAAATAGATTACATAGTCAAAAGCAAAAGGTGGAGAAATTCTATACTATGTAGGGGTGTGAAAGTTGGACAATGAAGAAATCTGACAGGAACAAAATTGATTCCTTTGAAATGTGGTGTTGGAGGAAAGTTTCATGGATACTGTGGCTCACCAAAAAGACACATAGGTTGCGATCATACACACAATTAGACCCAACATAGGCGCAAATGCTGGACGGATTTAATGGGAGCAATACACTATACACATACAATTTACTACTGACAAATTATTTTCTTGCATATACCCAAAATAAGTCAAGATGGGTAGCCGTGTTATTCTGTCTGTAGCAATAGAAAAGAGCAAGAGTCCAGTAGCACCTTAAAGACTAACAAAATTTGTGGCAGGGTATGAGCTTTTGTGAGTCACTGCTCACTTCTTTGGATACAAAATAAGTAAACACGTTGAGGTAGCTAAGAAATTCTTATCAGTATCTGTCTTCATTTTGCAGGCATCTAGCATACTCCATGCAAACAGAAAAGACAAAATAAAAAGCTTCTTCTCCTGGCTATCCCTTTACACAAAACCCTCTTTTATGAGCCCAGGCATTTTCAGCCGGCACTATTACTTGTAACGATGTTGAAGGGCTGGTGACGGTTTCCTGCACGTGTATACAATAAGAGAGATATTCTGGGTAGATTTTGATAGGAACATAAAATGATATTTGAAAAGTGCACAGAATTTGATGTACTAATGTTGTTATCAACTTCCACCTGAGTAACCAAAAATGCATTAAAACTAGAACTATCTGATGACTTCAATAGATGTTCCAGTTAGGCGCATTACGGATTTTAGTCATACAACACAGTCATGTTTACTCAGAATCAAGTCCCTCTGTGCCTTTAAAGTATCACCCCACTATTTGCAAAGGTAAAGTACTTTGCATAAAGCTGCTGTTTGCATTATGCCATAAGCATCAAAAACTTCAAAAGCCCCACCTGGATCCACCCACTTTCTAAAAACAAATCTGTGAGGACCACACTGGACCACCTTCTGTCACTGAGCCTGCCAGCTGTTGCACAAGGCCCCCAGCAGCTGGCTCAAGGGACTGCAAACAGTAAGTGCTGCCACCTGTTCCCTTATCAGCCAGTAGGCAAACAAGCAGAGAGCAGGCCTTCTGAGACTCAGGGTTATCTGGTTTTGCCTTTAGCCTTTTGTTATTTGGAGAGAGTTGTCTTACAGTCAGGGTCATCTTCCTTCAGTGTAAACAGTATAATAAAAACCTGTTAATAATAAAGGTCAGGTGCTAGATAATGAGTCAATTCTTTAGGAGAAGAATTTAAGGAGAAGTTTTTAGGAGAAGAATTTAAGCAAAAGTTTAGTCACAGATAAACAAACCTCTTTCCACTTTAAAATCTCTGGCGACTGGATGAGCCACACAGTGTCTTTTCTCTCATTCTGCACATTATCATCATGACATTCATTGTTGAGTTGGTACTAATTCTAAGTGAGACCCAGTAAGCAAAGTCATGATTTCTCTCTAAAGGGAAAGGAATATAATGATATTACAGACTATCAATGTTAGATCATTCTATTGTTAGAATTGTTGAAGATACAAAAAATGTAACCCCCTAGTATTATTAGCACCTTTAAGCGCTTAAATGTATGCCTACCTACTATTGATTTTCATTGTAATGCAACTTGTTTAAAAATAAAAAGTATTTTAAAAAATCTTCCTTTTTCGTTGGATCTGGTTATTATTTCAAGATGCTAATAGCACAAGAAACAATTTTACAGGATGCAGATTTAAGTGTTTAAAGGAGGGGGGGGACCCTTCCTAAATATAATAGCAGTTCAACAGAGGAACTGCTCGCAGAGGTTGCTGAATGCTCTAGATTGGGTATTTTCTAAGAAGGATTAAGATGAGAACTGGCACTGCAAGTTGGCCAGGTCAAACTCTACCAGGGCACAGAGCCCAGCAGAGGACCCACCACAAATATTTTCCCGGTATCCCACTCAGGAAAGTACCTGTAGACAGTGAAGGAAACAGCAGATTGACTCAGACGCACCAACATTTTCCAGTGGAAGGAGTCCTGCAAAGGACCAAGCATGATGCTTCTCATCCTTTTTTTTTAGTTCCACAGGCTCCTGCAAGGCTAAAAGGAATGCAAAGCATTTGCTACTCTGACCTCTGCAATGTTCCCAGTTATAAGTGGGGGATTGCCCCAGAGGGCTCTGAGAGATCACCAAGACTTCTCTCACATTCTTAAATTTCCAGGTGAAGGATTTCTTCAAAGATGTTGTGGACTGAGACTTCCATGCTTTATGTTCTACTTCTGCCAGGCACTCCTCTGGCCCCTCCCCAGAACTGTCCTGATGAGAAAGGTACCTGAGTGAGCAGGACACTTTTGCACTCCTTTTATGCCCGCCAACATCAATGAAGCAAAAAAGAATGTGGGTGAATGTAGGGAGAAAAAGAAAACAGCAAAATAGAAGACTGGGGGGAAATGATGATTCACAGACAACTGGTGTCCAAGTATCTTCAGATATCTGCCACCATCCCTGAAACATCTTGTTTTATGGAAGGGATTAAGTCTTCTATTGGTCCAGTGTAGCACCATGATTCATGGCACTAAACGTGAATATGAGCTAGCTGAATGGGAACATTAATGCATGATTCCACCCTCCCATAATCAGTTTCTCATTTTTTTAAAAAATTGCCATGATACTGTCTAGTACTACCCCCAATTAGGAGTTTTGTTCAGCCATGACTGGTTACATCTCTGAATACTATCCCACATTTTGTCAGATCTTTTGGTGGCTACGACTTATGCTTCTCAAAGCCATTATGGCTTTACATTTAGCTTTTATGTAAAAGCTGAGAAGGTCATGCAGTTATCCAGAACATTAGCATTATGATTTTCTTCAAGTTGAGTAGGTGGAAGTAATGAATGGGCTGCTTTAATGATGTACAGAGAGCTCTTTTCCCCCCTGGTTTCAATTCCCACTTTCAATAAAGTATCTTGAGATTGTATCTTAGGCCTCAGTAATTATATAAGCTAAGAATAACTGCTTTGCAAATATAACCTGATTGGCTTTTATATTATGGCCGGTCTCAATTTTCAAGATTAAATATGTGCAAATAATCAACTGTGTGAATGAACTTAAGTTCCTGTTGTTATAACCTTGCCCATCTCCATCCCAAAAGGTGGATTCCTTTAGAGTCAATTCACACAACTCCTTTAGCCTGAGAAGGTGTGGATTAAAAGACACGTTCAGTCATGGAAGCTAGTGTAATGTAGTGTTCAGCATCTCAGACAAGGCCTCAAACACACGGGACAACAATATTTCATCCATAACATGCAAAATGCAGACTTGCACTGCCTTAATACAGATTTACTTCATTTATAACCCACTTTTCTTCCCAATGGGGACCCAAAGTCCCTTACATAATTCTTCTCCATTTCATCTTTGCAACAAGTCTCTGAGGTAGATTAGGCTGAAAATATGTGTAGCAGGGTTGTGCAGGAAAGAAATTTTAACCCATCTGTCTGCTTGAAACAGAGCTTCCTGCTTTGTTATTAGCATTTTAAATGGAAAGATTTTTTAAGGAACACATTTCTTTTTCCTTTTAAAATGCTAATAACAAAATTGGTAGCCTAATTTCAAACAGAGAAATTGAGTGGAGGTTAAAGGGTTAAAAACCCCTCTACGGACAGTAACCAAGGCTGTACAAACTGAGGCTGTACAAGCCAACATATTTAATTATATGGACATAATGAGATTTTCATCTCATCTGTATGAACCCGGGGACTGAGAAGAACCTGGATTTAACTCACCACTTTGCCATAAATGATCTTGGGATAGTATCTATCAATATAACATACCACACCAGGCTTTTGTGAGGATATAATCGGGGGAGAGAAAACAGGATTACTTACCTGTAACTGCTGTTCACTGAGGATCTTCTGTGCAGGTACGCATGGAGACTGCACATGCACGGGACTGCTGACTGGTAGGTTGGTCTAACTAAAAGCCTCCAGAGGGTACTGCATGCCAGAGCCAAGCCCCACCAAGGGACATGTGTTCCAGTGTGGCAGCACCCATCCCCTCAGTTCCTAATGCTGCCTAGCATGCAGCAGGGTAGGAGGGAGGGTATGTGTACCTGCACAGAAGATACTTGATGAACAAGTTACACGTAAGCAACCCTGTTTTCATCATTGATCTTCTGTGCAGTTCCACATGGGGATTCTAACAAGCTACTAAAAAAAGTGGCGGGGCGTGCTCACCTTATTTGAATAAAGACTGAAGCACCACTTTTCCCAAGTGAGCCTCTCTTTGGACTTGCATATCTAAAGCATAATGCCAGATGAAGGTATCCTCCAATGACCAGGTTGCAGCATGACATAACTCTGCCAGCAGTACGCCACTCCAGAGAGCCGCTGATGTTCACAGTGCTCTAGTTGATATCCAAAGAACAGGGAGCTCATGGTAATTCATAGCACTGTTTGATGGTCAACATGATCCACCTGGACAATGTCTGGTGGAGCACTTACTTCCCTCTGTTAGGACCCATAGAAAGACCTCTGCTGCCGGAATTTGGCTGATCTCTTCAGGTAAAATAACACATGTTTAATGTCCAAAGACTGTAACCTACACTCCCCATCCGATGAAGGAGAGGGAAAAAATACAGGCAGAATAATGTTTGGGATAAATGAAATCTAGAAACGATTTTGGGGACAAATGTAGAATCTGGACACGTTCTGGGAAAATTTTTATGTAAGGTTGCTCAATCCTGAGTGTTGCTACATCGCTGACCTGTCTGGCTGAGGTGATAGCCACCAAAACTGATCAACAAGAGAACATGTCACCAGTGGTTCAAAAGTTTTCCCCATTAGACCATACCAAAGAAAGTGACCACTGTGGAACTATGGGACACCTGGGCAGAATTAAATTAGCTAGGTACTTAAGAAACGTCTAGGACAGGGGGTAAGAAAACACAGATCTGCCCTCCACCACCAAATGGAGACATGATATGGCTACTAGGTATACTCGCAGGGAGGAATAAGAAAGGCCTTCATTCTTTAGGAAAATAATATATTCAAAGATGTCCCTCAGGGGAGCAGTAAACAGCTGAACACTCCTAGCTGCAAACCAGGACAAAAAATGTTCCCATTTGCACCCATAAGACTTTCTAGTAGAAGGCTTTCTGGCATTTAGTAGCACATAGGTAACATCGTCTGAAAAGTTCAGATTTCTGACCTGATACTCCAAGCTGTCAGATGGAGCTGGATCAGATCATGATGAAGTACCTGACCCATGCTGATGAGGTCAGGTTGATTGGGAAGATGAATGAAATGACCCTGTGCTAAGACCATAAGACTGCAAAACCAGACTCGTCTGGGCCAAAAAGACACTATTAGTATCATCTCTGCACAGTCCCCTCTGGCTTTCATGAGGACTCTGATCAGAAGCAGGAGAGGAGGAAATGAGTTAAGTAAGGTCCCTGTCTAGGAAACCAGAAAAGCTTCTCCCTCTGATCCTGCCCCCTACCCCAATCTGCCTGGGAGAAAATCTGTCCGCCTTCGTATTGTCCTCTGTGGCAAATAAGTCTAGACCTCCCCCCACCCCCACGCAAAGAAAGGCTGCAGGTAACTCCGAATGAGAGACCACAAATGAGACATGGTCCCTACTTTGCTCAAGCGGTTAGCCTGAACATTCAGTGCTCCCAGAATATGTACAGCCTGGATTGAAGCACTGAGGTTCAGGGCCGTTTGCCATATCAGTGCGGCTTCCTGGCACCCATGCCCCCTTGTTTGTTTAGATGAAACTAGCCTGACACCCGTGCTTCGCTACAGTATTTAAGTTCCGTAAATCCAGTTATACTGATGATGTGAAGTCTGAAATGTAAAAATTTGTTGTAGGAATTCTAATGGAGAAGATTGTAGTGCAAAAAACAAAGTGAGGCATACATACTGGGGTTTTTTCCTCCACTGAAGGACCTCTCTGTAGACCATACTGGAGGCTCTGCCCTCAGTTGCTGGGGTCACCAGGCTGCTTGGTGAGCTCACTCTGGAGCAGGCCACATAGAACTGTCCATGTGAGAAGCAGTCATCAGTTAATTCCTGCCACCTTCAATGTCTGGCAGACCTTGAGGGGAAACTGCAGCCTCTTGAACTTTGCCGTATTCCTAAATTGCCTCCTCCTTGTAGTGTTGGTGTATCTGGCTCAGTGTTTGCCAGGAACTTTCTTGGGGGTAGTGAGAGGTGAGAGGGAGTTGGTCTGAGGGAGTGGTGATGTGGTGGACATTTCTTCAGGTTCATGAGGGAGCCATGCATCGAAATGGCTCCTAGAAAGGTCCTTTACAATCTCCCTATGAAAATTCATAAACTCAATTGCCATGCTGGCAGTTATGAGAAATGTCTATTCAGGAGTCTTGAATCACTGATTTCTGTCACTGTCCTCAGCTGTCTGCAGCCTCCTGTAACTGTTTTTACCTCAGAACACTGAGCTCTGCAACCAACCAATCAGAGAGTGGGGGGGGGGTGCAAGGTGGCAGCAGCCTGGCAGAAACATAGGAATCAATAGGGGAAGCACATTTTACCCCTTTTGACCCACTTAGGGGTTGACTTACTAAAAATCCCTTCTTAGTGAGCACCTACAGCATGGTAGGAGCGCTCTCCCCAAATTTGGTGTTTCTAGGTCCAGCATTTTGGCCTGGGTGTTGATTTTACGGTGAGGGGACTTTCTTTTATAGAGAGAGAGAGAGAGAGAGAGACATAGCAACTGCATTGTCCATTTGTAGCCGGATGGCTTGATCTTGTAAAATACCTGTGAAACTAGTAAGGGAATTGAGCACTGCTCTAAATTCCAGCAAATTAATATGTTCTTTCTTTTCCTCTCTAGATTCAGTACCCTGGACAGAGAGGATCCTTCACAAGTGCTCCCCAGCCCAAGAGGGAAGTGTCCATGGTAAGTAATACATCCTGCTGAGCTATCCCAAAAGGAATACCTTGCATAAGATTGGAAAGAGAAGACCACTAGCTAAGGTGGGCCAGGACCCTGCTTGGAATGGAGAACTTACGCCAGAGGGATCATAAGAATATAAGAGAAGCCAATGTTGGATCAGGCCAATGGCCCATCCTGTCCAACACTCTGTCATACAGTGGCCAAAAATACCAGGTGCCATCAGGAGGTCCACCAGTGGGGCCAGGACACTAGAAGCCCTCCCACTGTTGCCTCCCCCCCGCCAAGCACCAAGAATACAGAGCATCACTTGCCCCAAACCGAGAGTTCCTATCTGGTGTTTTTGAAACTTGTTGGGAGTTCAGAAGCTTTCCCCCACAGAGCTGCTTTGAGCTTAAAAGCTTGGTTGCCCCTAGCCTTAGGGGTAAAGCTTCGACAAGCCTTGCAGGCTGAAACGTTATGTTTTTCCCTGTGACAGGAGAGGCACAGTTCGTGAGCATCTGTCTGGGTCATTTTGCTTCCACAACAGGAGCATTTCTTAAATAGGCCCTTCTGGGCCATCTCTGTAGAGAAAATTCAATGATCTCTCTACCTTGTACTGAATTCTGGAGACTCCTCAATGCACAACCTCCTTGAAAGGCAGCAGAAAACGAACTGAGAGTACCAGTGCTGCCACACTGGAACATGTGTCCCTGGGTGTGGCTTGGCTCTGGTGCACAGCACCCTTTGGAATCTTTTAGCTAGAACAACCCACTAATTGGCAGGCCTGTGCATGTGCAATCCCCATGTGGAACTGCACAGAAGACTGCATCTTAGGTATGCTCTCCTGGTCATCTTTGAGTAAAGTTGGAATAAAAAGTCTCCTGCTTAATCTCCTTTCATAAGCCACTTAAAAGCATGGTTATATTTACTTGGTCTTGTCTTTCCCATGAGAGGAAAGCGAGAGAAAATTAAAGGACATGTCCCCAGTACACTAGTTGAAGAGTATGACAACAGTAAAGGAAAATCATCGTGGAGGAAGCAAACTTTTTTAAAATTTTTTGATGGTACATACTCCAGACAGAAGAGGGATCTCTCCATTTAAATTGTCCTTCTGTTTCCAAAGCTCTTATCTGCAGCTTCCCTCAGCATTTGCTCTAGCCTAATCTGCTTTTCATTCCCTGGCATGTCTGCTATTGATATAACACCATGAGCTGCTGAGTCTCTCATGCCTGTCGATTTCTCACTACCATCTGATGAAGGGCACTTTAACTCTTAAAAGCTTCTCCGCCCCCCCCCCCCAAAATCTTGCTAGTCTGTAAGGTGACACTGGACTCAAATCTAGCTGTTCACTTTTCAGTTGTCTCTTCATGATGCCACACAGTGTTACCTCTTTGTCATAAGTACTTGAAGACTATACAAAGAATTGGTCATCCAAATGTTTCACGCACTACTGCTCAGGCAATTATCATAAGCTTTGGCTCCCTCTCTTAAGGGCCCACAGGTGGCAGCACTCTGGAGCCTTATTCCCTGTATCATTGTTGCAAGCAGAGGCGACGTGGGGCCTGGTCTCAGTTGGGCTGCAGTTCCACTCCTACGGACAGTTAGAGTGGTGCTACAGCCCTCAGCCCAGCAGGGATGAAATGGAACAAGTAGCCAGTAGGGTTCTATCTTACACTATAAAGTTACTGACTCTAGTCTGGCTTTTCTGCCTGACTCTGGGTAACATGTCACTCAAGCACGGGCTGAATTGATCAGTCTGCCCATACAAGGCACCAGCTCTTAGCTCTCTTGACAAGACTACTGATGCTATTTTACTTAGGTGTCATCCTATGAACTTTCTTCCCCTGGTTCTGGTAGACTTCCCCTCCCTGGTCTCCCATCAATACTAGGGGATCCCCATGTTTTGTTACGGAAAGGCTATTCCTGAGCTGCTGCTGTGCCTCCTCATCTCTTGACAGTCCCTCTGTACACCTGCCTTCTGTCTTTGGTTTGCTTACAGCACTGGAAGTCATGCACCACTCCACTTACAGTTCAGTGGTGGCATCTTCAGAAGGCATAAGGTGATTTCAGCTCTCCACAATTAGTGGCTGCCTCACAGAATTTCTGTATCTGGACAAGACATACAAATAACACTTTCTGAAGGCTGCGAGAAAATAAAGCATGGTATACCAGCTCACACTGCACTAGAATTGCTAGAAAGTGCATCAGATAACACAGCAGATGATGGAGAAGATCTGCATTTGGATAAATGCCTGCAGCTTTTAATGACTTCATGGCTGGTGAAACAGTTTGGTCATTTTAATTATATCCATGCCTCAAAGGGCTATGTTTTATGGGTATGCGCTTAATATATCCCTGTGCATAAATTAGTCTCATACATCAGCACTAAACTTTAATCTTTCTTTCCTTATTTCTATCCACTAGTGGGACTGTAGCAGGTTTCAGAACAAAAGCAAAAGCAGCTGCTTCCAAGTAGATGCCATGTTTCAAAGATCTTTTGTTGGAACTGTAGAGAGGAAGCTGTATTCTCAAGGTTTGTGCAGTGGCTACAGTTCCCTTTAAAGAAATAAATACATGTTTAGGCCGTCCTTCCCTGCAAGCAGGGCTCAGGGTGTCTTACAACACAAAGGAACGTACAACAAATAACTAGAAGTTAAAATTCTAAGATAAAATACATAGTGCATACAGGAGCAATAATTCAATCCACTCCAAGATGGCAAGAACATTTCAGATTTCACATGCCTTGGGGGGGAAGGGCTTGTGGAGAATGGAGGGTATGAGAGTGCCAGACTATATGCTATACCATCGCAGTCCTCAACCAAATGCCAGGCAGAACATCTCTGCCTTACATGCAAGCACCTACTATAACATAATTGGCAAGCACCTACTATAATATGGGTTTTATAATCTAGCAGGCTTTCCTATTTGATCTTTATTGTAAAGTGTGTACCAGTTCTCTCTGCACTGTCAGACTAAGCAGGAGAATCCTATATTCTTGATCTCATTTGAGAGTGGAGATTTTGTTTACCAGTTAACCACATATTGTGGAAAGTGGTGATGATGATGTTATATGAAGTCTAGCAAACATTTTATTCTCTTTCGTCACTAACCTTTTCACACTACTGAACTTTAAACCTTATGTGTCTTAGCTTACCTACTGCTATAAAACTCTTAAGCTACTACCATTATTATTTCATACTGAGTATGAGGCCTTTTTACCAGAGCTGGAAAAGATCTCATAAACCATCAAACCCATCTCTCTTAGAAGAAAACTACTGAATACGATCCTTGTCAAATATTTACAAACCTTCATTTCAACAAAAGGTTACTTTATTTATATCCCACAGTCTTAGGCTGCGGTCATACACACCAGTTGAAGTGGAGGGGGAAATGAGGCTACTTCCTCCAGAGGAATTAGACCCGTGGTTGCAAGATCACACAGCCCACATAAATACACATTAAAATTCCAATTAAATCAATCAATCAATACAAATCATACTATATAAACATAATTTATATTAAAAGATGGCAAATCTTCCAATATCAGCTGTTACTGAATGGTGGCACCAGGCTCCTGCCCAGCTATGGAGTCTCGGTTGGTGGCGTTGTTGTGTTGGCCAGCAAGGCACTGCAAAGTGCTCTTATGGATTTGAATATTCATAAGTTTGAACTTGGGTTGCTATGCTGCAAGGACTACAGGCATTCTCCATTGCTGGGAGAAGCTCCAGTCCACTCCAGGAGGCTGGCAACCTCTATGGTTCACTAAGACAGAAGCAAGGACCCCTTGCAATAAGGGTTCTTCCTGTTATATCGCGCTGGTCAACCCCTGCCCCCTCCAACATACCTGCACGGATTGTGCTAAGTGAGGTTACCTGGCAACTAATCTTCAGCCCATCAAGTGGCCAGCTAGGGCCATTAAAGAGACAATAGAATGGCTACGGTGACTCATCGGACTTTGCCCAGGTGTCAGTTCCTGTTTAGACTTTAGTGTTGCAATACTGACCACCCCTCTGCATCCCCTCCTCTTTTTACTTTAACCAATGGTAGGGTTTGTAGGGACGGACTACCTGGTAGGTGTGTTAGTGGGATGTGGTTAGCATTGCCCGCCCCAAAACACACCTAATAAAAAACCTTGCACAGCATACAGTCACCCTCTTGAGCTTTCATGACCTCTACTCGCTTTTTATACCTCTCAGGTCCCACTTGCTATCTCAGTACCCTCCCTCCATCTTTAATCTCTGGTCTGCGCAGACAGAGAAAAGGTGTGTTTCTGCAGGTTCAGAGCACACACCCCATTTTCCTTTTCAATCCCTCTAATCTTCTGTTGGAACGAGGATCCATCTCCAGGATAGGTAAAGTATCACCCCTCAACGAAACTCCTGCTAATGCAACAGTGCTATTTTCTATCTAAATTTCCTTAGACCTGTGTGTTTGTGTGTGAGATTCTGTTTTTTGTATGCTTGAACAACATTTTATAGTAAACATCATTTAAAAAGGATTCCTGCTTCAGGGCTTATTTGCGGGGAACTCCTGGAAGGGGTGGGACCTTGGTATAGCTGGCAAAGAACCTGGTATTTTGCCAATTGCTAATCTTAAATTAAAGCAATTTGGCTAACAGTTGGTACTTTTGGCACCATTGCTGGTACAGTTGTTGGTCCAGTTGGTAATTGGGCCAGGGCCATAAAATCGCAGCAGCATCCTACTTAAAAGCCTGGTGGAAGAGCTCCATTTTACAGGCCCTGAGAAAGTGTAAAAGGTCCCACAGAGCCCTGATGACCACTGGGATCTCATTCCACCAGTGGGGGGCCGCCGCAGACAAGGTCCTGGCCCTCATTATAGCCAACCTGGCCTCTTTAGGCCCTGGAAAAACCAGGCGGTTTTGGGAATCCAATCTTAGTGCTCGCTGGGGTATGTGTGGGAAAAGGTGGTCCCTTAGGCAGGTAGGTCCCTGGCCATATAGGGCTTTAAAGGTAAGAACCAACACCTTAAACCACATCCAGTATGCTATGGGCAGCCAGTGCAGGGTTTTTAGGGTGGGCTGGATGTGTTCCCGCATAGGAGGACACAACAACAGCCTCGCCACAGCATTCTGCACCAGCTGTAGCTTCCGGATTTGGGACAAGGGCAGCCCCATGTAGAGAGCATTACAGTAATCCAGTCTTGAGGTGACCAATGCGTGGATCACCGTTGCTAGGTCATTGCATTCAAGAAAGGGAACCAATTGCTGGATCAGCCATAGATGGTTAAAGGCCAACTTCACAGTGGCTGCTACCTGGACCTCCATCGTTAGGGAGGTATCCAGGAGCACTCCCAAACGCCTAACCTCTGGCGCTGGCACCAACAGCGCTCCATCAAAGGTCGGGAGAGAGATCCCTAACCTTGGACCACTCCGACTCAAGCATAGGACCTCCGTCTTTGTCGGATTCAATTTCAATCGGCTCTGTCTAAGCCAACCAGCTTATGTGTGCAAACTGACCTCAAGATGCAGCTTAGCCCCTGACTCAGTGGTTAAATCTACATCATTTAAAGGGAGTGCCTAAACTGACAGTCTCCTAACCTCTCACGCGCAGCAATACCATTCCAAAAATGGGCATGGACTCTGGAACTAGGGCCTGCAGCAAACCAAGATGCCAACTCTGTCCCTATATCCACTCTGACAACACCATAACTGAACTGAACAACACCTGCCATACCATTTCAGGTTCGTTCACTTTTTTATCTTCCAACATTATCTATGCCAACAAATGTCACCAATGCAAAAGAATAAATGGACATAAATCCAACATTAAAAACTGCAACATAGAAAACCCAGGGAGAGAACATTTTACTCTTTCAGGTCATCCCATTGCTGACTTAAAAGTGGCAGCCTTCAAAGAAAGACATTTGAAGGGGAAATTACAATGCAAGGTTGCTGAAGAGTTCATCCACAGGTTCAGAGCAATGGAGTGAGGCCTCAGGGCTGAAGAGGGACACAGGATTCTTATCTCACTACAGTTGCTAATTTTCTGCCCCCAGTCATTTCCCCTCTGCTCTAATCAATCTGATTACAATACGCATGGTACCTCTGCATCCTATACAAGCATCCTTTACAACATCCCTCCCACTTTTTGCCTAGAATAAAAGGACTTTGAGATCTCAATTTCTGTTTGTGTCTGAGGAAGGGAACCTTGAGTATCAAAAGTTTATACCCTGAAACTCTTGTTGGTTGCTACTGGACTTGAATCTAACTGTTAAACTGATAGGAAAAGACATCTGTGATGGAGATCTCATTCTGCAAAACAAGTTGGGGAAGAAGAGTGAAAAAGGCTTAAAAATAATCAGTGTTTAATGATTTCCTTCCAATTTATGAAACCTGTAATTGTTTCTTGTGTTTGGAAAATAACAATAAGGTTTTATAAATGGGTAAGGTTTTATAAATGGCTGGAAGAACATTTCAAAAAGTGAATTAACTTTAATTGTATGCTCTTGTTAAAACTGAGACAAGCTAGTTTGGTGAATTAGATATTGATTCTAGTAGAAACGTTAATATAGATATTTACAGTATGGACTCTGTATCTGTTAGTATGTTTTTAAACAAAGGAAAATAACAATAAAAACAAAATTTAAATAATAAAAAGTAACACACATCTGTGGCCTGGGGGGACAGTGGCAAAGCAATCTTAACAAAGGCAGAAGTAACACAACAGAAAATAAAAGACACTTGCATATCTAGAACATAATAGGCCCTTTAAGCTGGAGTGTCAAAGCATAATTATTAACCCGTCACTGTAACAACAAACACAAATAATATGAATACAAATGTCAGGCTTCATTATATTAAGAAATCTACATATAATCCTTGTGAAAAACCTGTCTGGGCAAAGATTTTTGTAACTTGCTCTTTTTAATATATGTGGACATAGAAAATATTGCAATTGCCTGTCTGAAGGGGGTGCAAGGTTCTTCTAGTTTCATAAAACGAGCAGATGCTACCAGGCATTTTACAAACAAGACACAGCCCTGCCCTGTTCTTCTTTGTCCTGAGCATCTGGTGTCCGAGGTGTACTGCTTCTGAATAAGGGGGTGCTATTCAGCTATGACACGTTCCATCTGCATACTCCAAAAATATTTTCCTCCTGCTATTCTTTTATGCCTAATCCACCCTGTGGAGTTCAGTTGTGTATAACAATCATGTTATATACAGTGCACTACGCACAACAAAACTGTCACATGACAACCCAGTTATGGCTATATATAGTGGTCAACAATATACATACGCCGGAGAACTCCACATGCATACCTCAGATTGGATAATTGCTTGTGTGATTCCTGGGCTGAGCTGCATGCTCATTGCCTGTCTGAATACCATAAATCCACTGACATGGAGCAGGTTTTTAGCATCCCTCTTTTCTCTCTTGCTCATCTAACAGCTGATAACCACTATTCAGAGTATCTGACTGCCCCCCCCCAAAAAAAACCCCTCTGGCTGTAATGCGCACAGGAATGTTGGATAGGGGCCTTCACCATCCACTGCCTTTCTGCACCATCTGCTTCCAGAAACTTTGTTTTCCAATTCGCATCTCTCTGGCACCTCTAGGCTGTATCATAGTTAATGTTCTGCAGAGAGCACACAGCTATTACCTGTCACAGCCACAGCTGCAGAACAGCCTCCGTCATGTTCCTGTGCTAAAATTATTCCATATACCACCAAGCTTGAACTGTAATTAATTGCACTCAAATGTGTAGACTGCCTGCCTCCCCTTTCTTGATAGTGGAGCTTTCTTATTTATTTATTTCCACTTATTTGCCAGTGCAAGAAAGAAACAGATAAGAAATTAATATTGGCAAGCAAATGAGAGAGTCAGTAGTAGTTATGTCTTAGGAATAGGCATTATTCAGCTTGAAAGGGACAAACTGGGTAATTACAGCTATCTGCAAACACAGAGAGTGGTCAGCAATAGGAAACAGTCTCATGCTTGCCAAAACTGGGACAGGAAGGCTCTGGTTTCCTGCTTTAGTGAAGCAAAGGAGCTGTCCAGCAAAATTAGGAATCAGGATTCAAGTCAAGGTAGCTAGAGCGGCAGGTGTCCTATCCAGTCAAGTAACCTGAGGTCGGATGTAACGAGTAGTACAAACTGAAGCCCTGTATTGGCGTGGTTCTGGCAGCTACTAAGGGGGCTTATGTGTGGCAAATCTTTCTGTACATAGATAAGACCAATCCAGGCCATAATTAAGTGCAGATTCATGATGGTACTGCAATCCACCTTCTAATATGACCTCTGATCAAGCTCATTGTTTTCTTTCTTTCTGAGGCTCTGGGGTGACCCTGGGGGAATAAGCAGAAGTATGGGGCAACAGGCATGCAGCTGGATCCCAGGATTTAGTAGGGTTGATTGGTACATCTCCTCTGGCTGGTGTCACAGAAGACATTTCCTCTCTCCTGCAGCCCTACCTGTGATTTTAAGCAGCCACATGTTTATACAGATGTAAGTGTAACTCTGGGTGCAAAGGAGATTTCTGAACTGGCCTCCATTCTGACATCAGGCAAGGCACAGCAGAGCGAGGGAGGAAGCAGATGGCTTTGCAATCTATTTTCTTTTCAGTTGTATTTTAAAATGTTCAGAGACAAAACCAGCACAGTTCTTTGACTGATGAAAGAATAAGCTTCCCGGGATGTTGCTGGCTACTGAGACAAGGAGATGGATTCTCCTACCCCCTTATGGTTTTAGGAAGGAGCTTAACTCTTTTTTACCCCACATTTGAAAGTGTGCAGAGCTTCCCTAAGTCCACAGTGGTGGTTTCTCCCCGCCCTTTCTCTCCAAGGCTTGTGAAACCTGACCTTCTTGTATATTTTCATGGAAGGAACGGTGTTTTCAGTAGTTTATACTCTCCTGGAAACAGCCATCACACCCTGCAACTGTTTTTGCATGGCACAAAAAAGAATAATCTCTTAGAGGGTCAGTGAGATATTGGGATAAAAACAGAGCACCAAAAGCTTGCAGACCTGTCCCTCCACACTTGTGGTGGCAAGCTGACCCCAGCCATGTAATTTTGTCATGAATAGTATTCCTCAGCCTAGATGAATCTCCCATCACAAAAGGATATAATAGTCAAGACTGGACACTGTGTGCGCGTGCGCACGCTGTCCAGTCTCAGTTGACTCAAGGCGACCCTAGGAACACCTGGTTTTACAGGCAAGAGATGAGCAGAGGTGGTTTACCAGTGCTTCCCTCTGCATAGCTATCCTAGTCTTTCTTGGTGGTGTCCCATCCAAGTACTAACCATAGCTGACACTGCTTCGCTTCCAAGCTTTGACAAGCTTTGGGCCATTTATGGCTATTTAAGCTTGCTACTTTTTTTTAAGGTACCTGTTTATTTAAAAAAAGGACAAACAGAAAAGAGGAGTGTAACATAGTCTCAGCAGTCTATCATGTTTTCCTTTACTGCCCCAATAAATGTGCAAGCCATTCGACATCTCCTCCTGTTACCCAAATTTATAGACAAATGTTCCTGCAGCTTTTTACAACTGTGGCCTACTGAAATATTTACTTTACAGATTTGTTCTGAAAGGGTGGCTTTATTTTTTTTAAAAAAAGTTATACCCTATGCCTCCTGGAAGTTTGGAAGGGCTCACAAAATCTGAGTAAAATAAATCAGCACAATAGAGCCAGCAAGAAACAATACCAGCCATAACTCAAGAGCCAGCAGAATGAACCAGTAACAATGAAACAACCTGAAAAGGGCCTTAGGAGCAAACAAACCTCTGCACACTCTTCTACAGTAGCCAAAGGACATTTCTGTAGCTTCTCCAGAAGACTATTCCAGAGGAGGGGAGTGACCGGGGAAAAGATATGTCCTTGCCGCAGATGTGCTGTCTTCAGTGGGAGAGAGGACAACAATTAGCAATGTCTGCTGGACTAATGTAAGGTCTCATATGAGTTCATGCCAAGAGTGGTGATCCCTTAAACATTTAGGTCTCAGTGTCATAAATGGTTTTTAAGAGAAGAACCTGTATGCCAAATTGAGCCTGGAAGCAAAGAGACAGCCAATTAAGTGGTTTTAGAAATGATTTATTTGATGCTTCCATACTTTTGTCGAGGGCACCCTCATGACAAGTGTGACACAGTTATCCAGCCTAGAAGCCTAAAAGAAACATGAATCAGCAGTCAGGATGTCAGAGTTAGGAAGGAAGAAGGACATCTTACAAATGGAATGATGAAGGAAGGAAAGGACATCCCTCACTACATCTCGCTTTACCAAATGTACTGTCTTCATCTCTGGTGTGGTGAACAAAGGACATTGTTCCAAAATGAGGGAAGGGAGGCCTTCCATTACGCCAATGTAAGACTCAGACATACACCTGAAATGCTAAGCATTCAGTTGAAAGCGAACAGTTTTACATTTGTGTGCCAGAAGAACTGGAAGGTAAAGTTGCAATGGTTGCACTGGGATTTCTTTTCTGACAATGCCAGAGGGGGGGGGGATCCATAAATACATAGTGACTTATTCTCTGCAATAATCCAGTAATACACAGTGATTTATTCTCTGCAGTACTGCACTTGGGTACATTCGACTGGATTATACCATCAATTGTGTACTTCAAATCTAGTGGAAAGGCAGGAGGTCCTCACTGAAGTCCACACATTTCCTATGATCCTGTGATAAGAGCTAGAGAGGCCAAATCTTGACCCATGCAGGCATCTAAACACAGAAACTTAAATGGACCGTCACAAAAAATATGGTGCCTGCAAGGTGTGGCATCACAATCAGTGTGGTGGATTACAGACAGGGAGATCTGGTTTTAAAACCCCACCACCACCACCACCATGAAGTTTACAGGATGATCTTGGGAATGGCATGCTTTCTCAGCCTAACCTTCCTCACAGAACTTTTGTGAGAATAAAGTGGAAAGATGAAATACATGCACTACACTGAGCTCCTTGGAGGAAGGGTGGGATACAAATGCTATTTTAAAAAAAAATCAATGACACCCCCAACTGCCTATAATTCAAATACTACTTCAACACAAGCTTCAAACATGCTACAACACTGTGACTCAATTCGTGCACCAAGTGAAATCATTGCTCATTTTAATAATGGCCAGTTTTTGTGAAACCAGATTTCAGCTCACAAATGATAACTCAAATCCAGATTTGCCTTGACAACAAGTTGATTTCATTGTCTTCTGTCTGTAGCCTGGGAAGGCATCACTGGGGAACCAGCCAAGACCAAACAGGAATGTCTATTTGCCCACATCATGTGAAATGACAGTTAAGACTGTGATTAATAAACCACCATCAGATGCTGATTTAAAGGACCCTAACTAACCATAGTTAGTAGAGTGGTCTGTATTCAAAAAAACACATTAACCATAGTTAGTTTAATTAGGCTATGGCTTCCCTCAATGTCTGAACTGAGCCCTGTGTGTCTTTATAATCTGGATTCTTTGATAATTTGGTTTTCATAAAATAATATGTGAAACCCATGAGGAGAATTGTGGTTTATATCCCAGTAAAGAAAAATACCCTTCTAGTCTCTTTCAGATGTTCCATTTCTTGGCTTTATGATTCTTGTCTGCTGTCCCAGTTATTATTGCTCCCACCCTCAACCGCTATTTAGATTGCTCATTTCCTCAATGGATTTACAGTAAATGGAAAAGAAGCCCTATTGGAAATAACAAATCTTTATAGGAAAATATAGATTCCCAATTTCTGGAAACAGTTTCAACTGCCACTGCATCACTGTGCTGTCTATGGTAACGATTGCCACTGTAATTATCAGCTTCATTATTAAGCTTTCTTGCATCACTGTGCACTGATCTAATTATTGAGAATGGTTGTCAGCTTAATATTGCTTGTCTCATGATCACGTCTAGATGTTTCATCATCTGTAAAATGCTGATAACAGCAGCCTCATAAATTGAAACAAAGGCTCTATGGCTATGTTTGATACACACAAAAGTATCAATCGCTATTAACTGTTCACCGAGCTCTTTGAAAGTGTGAAGTGTTTCATAGTTGTTAACTTGTTTGCTCACACATCAACTGTGCATGGTAAGTTCAGTATGGCCATTTTACAAATGAGGAAACAGAGGCTGTCATTGATCTGTCTTAGATCAAGATGGGTAGCTGTGTTAGTCTGTCTGTAGCAGCAGACAAGAGTAAGAGTCCAGTAGCACCTTAAACGCTAACAAAATCTGTGGTAGCGTACGAGCTTTTGTGAGTCACTGATCACTTTGTATCTGAAGAAGTGAGCAGTGACTCATGAAAGTTCATACCCTGCCACAAATTTTGTTAGTCTTTAATGATCTGTCCTAGTCCATGAACTGAGTTTATAGGTGAGCTTAAATCAGGAATTCCAACTTCATGCCCAATGTGCTATCAGTGCTTCTTCAGCTCACTGCACATGACTTAAATGCAACAGGGCAACATGCACAAAGAAGAAGCATGGGAAAGCATGCCAACCTGATTCTCTCTAATTGACATTTGTGCCAAAGTGGACTGAGCATTTACTTGTATGAGTTCTGACCTGTGAAACAGATGGCTGATATTCCAGCATACCTGATCTTTTGTCTATTGCATATACTTATGCTACTATTACATGTATGCTGTTACACCAGTACCCCTATCTAGGGCCTCAAATCACACCAGGACATAGAAAAAGGGGCAGCTAAGGGCGCTACCCATGCAATTATAGACCCATAGAACAGATGCCAAAAGACCACAGGAAGAAGCAGTTTGACCAGACTGAGGATAAATTGCAAAAATCAATTAAAAGAATAACAAAGTTTTCAGGAACTCTTTTGCAAGAACGTTCACCTTAAAACCAAACACCTTAAGATGAGATCATTTCAGATTTGGCCACAAAAAGAATGGTCGTGGTTTGTACCAGAAAAGGACAAATACTACAGAATACTTAAAAGGGATGTTTTAAGACAGTGTCTAATAAATCACATGGGGCAATCTGGCCTCCTTCCTGAATGAATTATAAGGGCAAAAACTCATCATCTGTGTCCCAACACATCTCCAAGCAGTCATTATGTTTTAGTTAATCACAGGATTAACTAGTTAACTGTTAAGCACAATAGCAAGACCATCTCCTGTCAACAATTAGCTTTTGCCCCCGAACTAATATTAGCAAGGGAAATAAATCTGCTGAATCCTTAAACTAGCTAATATGATCACTTCAATTGATTCCACTATCACAGAACATACAAACACACAAACCACACACACCAAGATAGGAAATTAAGTATATATGGTCTGAGATCTAGCCATACATTTCAGCTCAGGTTTTCTCACCTTAGCCTGCTTCTGCCACTAAGGAGACAACATGTGGTTTTCAAGACTGGTAGCTATGATCTAACGTCTATTTTCTGATTCTTTCCTTCTTTCTCTCACTATGGCCCATTTGCCTCATACTCTTTTCCCACATTGCTGAGGCAGCTCCAGGTTCTTTCTATGGAGCGTGTTTTTGTCTCTTCCCAAAGCTCCTCTCCAGATCCCCTGGTACTCTGGAACCTGTCAGACATCTATTAGTCCAGATCTCCAGCATAACTCTCCCTCTTAGATCTCTACATCTCCTCCTTGAATTATCTTCCATTCCCTTTCCCCTTCTCATCCAGCCTTCCTTCTTTCATGTTCTTCAGAGACATGTGTGCACGCACTCAACTCTCTCATGCCCTAGTCATGAGTGAGACATAACTGGGTATCTTAATCATCCAAGATTTTAGTAATTGTTTGATTAGTTTGATTGCCAAACTAGATGTAGTTTGATTGCCAAACTAGATCTAGTTTGATTGCCAAACTAGATATTTATAGCATTATATTTTGACATCTCTATTTTGACTGCAAACTGCCTTTTAGATTCCTTTCTCTCTTGCCTTCAGTCTATTCATTTGCTGTTAATAAAAGTTAACCCTTTTAAACCCCACACCAATTTATTACCTGTGTATATAAAAGCTCACGTCCCAAAAGGCCAAAGCTGGGGGGGTGAATGTGTGGATGGCCACATGTATGTACTTCCCCCTGGTCCTAAAGGACTATACAAGCTATAACAGCAGACCTTCAAGTTACCTTGGCAAAAGTCTTCCTAATGTAGGTAACATATTAGAGAGAACCAGAAAACAGGGGAGAAGGTTGAATTTGCCAGTGGGCAGAGGAAAGTTTAAGCATCCTCCCCTTCTGTCCATCATACATTTTCATAACAAGGAAGGTGGGGGGGGGGATTAGGCCTAATTTTTTCTTTGTGATATGTAGTTCCATCCTCTATAATAACACTGCAGACCTAAGTAGAGATACAGCCCTCTAAAAACCCATTACACTCTGTTTCGGATTGCACTGCTAAAGGGAGGACTGTGGGTCAACTGCCTGAGTATAAAATACACACAACCTACATAAGTAGTGAAGGTATCCATTAATCATTGCTGAGCTCAGTAGCTAACTATGCCCCCCAAAATCTTGAAACATTTTTGTGATAGTTAAAGGTTGTTATATTAATGTCCTTTACATTCCATGTTTGTGTATATTACACATATCGACTTAGATCATTGTAGGAAATGCAGTTTGTGTGCTTTAAATAAATAAAACAATCCTCTTCCTCAAGGAGCAGCCAGAGGCACACCTGGCACTGATATGAACTCCAGAAGGGACACAGTCAGCCCCCCCCCATTCATTTCAAGCCTCTTGGACTATCCACAGGTGAAGGACCCTCACGGCCCATTTCAGGTGAACGCCACAGCCAGAGCCTCCTTCCTCTTTGAATACACATTGCAGTAAAGCAGTTGTAGAAGCCTACTGCAGCAAAAACAGAAGAAATGTTGTAGCACCTGACAGATTTATGTAATCTACATTATTATGATCTATTAGTTTTTGTTCCAAGTCCAGTGTTCATTTTAAATAGTTGCAGCTTTTTCAAAAAGAAGTCGGCATTGGGGAGAGGCTTTTTAACTCTTGCCTCCTTTGCTGTTTTTCTCACTGATGAAAGCCATGGCTGCTCAAGGGATGGACTTTTTGAAAATGATAAAATGACTGGAGGAAAAATGGGGAAATAGTTCCTCTCATACTCCTGTACTCTCTCCACCAAGAGCAGCATTAGAGGCTGCACAACTATAATTTACAATGATGTGGGGGGGGGGGGAGATTTTTCTGTTGGAAGTGGAGGACTGGACACAGTCTCCTGCTTCAGACTTCAGAGATGGCACCATAGATTTGGATAGAGAGGCCAGGACACACAGAGCATCCTGCTATCTGATATTATCCCTTTGAAGTAGAATGCTATTCTTAGGGACAAGATTGCCTTCCTTCCTTCCAGCTTCCCATCTCTCTCTCACACACGAAGAAGCACGTTCTTCATCTTTGGCGCCATGGATGCAAGATATGCATTCTGCATCTGCATCCTTCCTTGTTAGTTAGATTCAGTTCTATCCCTATCTCCCATCTATACTATCTAGAACAGGGATGTCGAACTCATTTGTTATGAGGGCCGGATTTGACATAAATAAGTCCTTGATGGGCCAGGCCATGTTTGTCATAAAATGTAATGCCAGGTAGCAGAGATATAAACTTTATAAAGGACACAGACAAACACAGTTAAAGACTGTGGAGAGTGCCCTCTGAGGAAGGCAAAGGATGAGGGTATGCCGTAATTTGTCTCTCTTTCCTCTTTCCACTGCTGGAGGGAGGAGGTTGAGCCTGGAGCTTTCTTTCCTAGCTTTGGAGTTTGAGACAGGCAGATGTAAAATTTCTGGCAATTTTTAAGCCACAGGAAAAAACAACACTTCCCCCTATTTTCTCAGGGGGGAAATGGAAATGGGGGGGACAGGACTGAAATATATGCAGTACTTACTATCCTATGAAACCTAAATTATTTTTACTGCTTTAACATAAAATGCATCAATTTTAACTTTTTTAGCATACAGAACTGAAATTCTTGACATATTTATGGAATTTAAAACTTATAAATGCTTTAGTTTTCTACAAGCAAAACCGCAAATATATTCAATACTTGAGAGAAAACTGCAAGCTGATGCACCCTATGCTACCTTAGCACATGGACCTTAATTTTTGAGATTTGAAAAGCAGAAAAAATAGGAGTTCAAACAGAAAACACAGGCTTTGTGGTAAATGGCATGAAATATATTATCAAGTGACAGTGATTAAACAATGAGTAAAGTTTTATATTGCATGTCAAATAAATTGAAATTCTTAGCTTTCAGTAATCATATCTGCATAGTTAGATGTAGTTCCAACTAGATGCTGTCCTCTTCCTTTTGTGGCTACTACTAAGAGAGAGTTCAGTTCTCAATGAAACTTTCACAGTTTTCCATTGAGGCTTTGGTGCAGTTTCTGCCTTTCCTCCCCCCAACCCCTGCAAGGTAGGGCAATAACCTGTGGGTAGATTTATCACAGTGGTTTGAAAGGAAGCTGAAAAGTTCAACAATGGAAGAGTCAGGTTGAAAAGACAACAGTAGAGAAACAATGAAAGCTGGCATATTCCCTCATGAAGATTAGATGAGGAAAAGTATCTTGGATTTAAGAGCTGAATATGTCTACAACATGCCCAATTCATCTTCAAAAGCATTTAACTCATTTTAAACGAGAGAATATTTAACAGTTTTTTTTTCAGTACTCCCCAAAATTTCCTTTTTTTCCCATTTGAATTTTTTAAAAAAGATGGGGAAAGAAGATGGGGGAAAGGATTTTCTCCCAATTTTTCCTGGGCCCTCACATCTCCAGTTGCATGCCATCCCATTTCTCCTCATTCCTCCAGACTTCTCCTTTTCCCTCTTTGTGAGGGAATCTGAGCTTTTCCTAAATACAGTAAATAAAAACATAAATCGCCCCAGCAACCAGTCTGCTACCTTCACAGGGGTTGCCAGCTAACACAAAAGACTGCTTACTCACTGCTTCTTTTTGGCTATTAGCTCAATATAGGGGATACAATGTCTCTCCCGAGGTCATGGCTGCTGAAGCAGGCGCTGACTTTGCCACATGGGTCCCTGCAGATTGCTGGGCATCCTAGGCCAGCTCTGGACTAATTCACCAGGACGAAAATCCTATTTGCTGGCACTGAGGATTTTTGTGAGGCATCCAGTTTCTCCACAAAAGCCAAAGTAGGGATTGGGAAAAGATCAGGCACAAACAGACTGGTGGCCTGGGCAAGAGATCCAAGTTGGTGCATGGTGTGCCAGCTCAGTACTATGTGCTCATGTTAATTTCAAGACAAGGCCTGATAAAAATTAGAAGACATTCGCCCAATAGTGCTGGCTCCTGGGGTTCATCTGCTAATAGACTACATTGGCCAATTAGGAAAAACAACAGCAGCTAGAAATATGTACTGGAGACTGTAGGTGTTCTTCCCCATTGGATGGAGGGTTATATGCAGTAGGGATTGCACACCACAACCCAATCTAGGGTAATCTAGGGTAAAACAGGGCCAAACTAGCAATGTTACTGAGAAAAAAACAGCAAATTCACTACTGATGTAAGCCCACCAATACTGTCTCCAATATTGGTGGGCTTACATCGGATTTTCCGTTAAGTGTACACCTGACTGAGAGCTGTAGCCAGCCATGGCTCTCTGAAAAGTGTCTGTTCATGACATACGTGCTTGCCTCCTCCACATATTACATCTCTAGGTACATATTTTAAAAATTAATGGTACACAGCTGACTTCTAGAGGCAACATTTAATATTGGATGACCACATTAAAGGAAGCATGCTACATTGCTTTTGTCAAGTTTAAAAATATTAACATTTCATCGGCAATACTGAGATTCTGTTTACAAAATTAAGCATTACCTCCATTCAGCTACTGGAATGGAAGCATAAAAAAAGATTTTTAAAAATTTTTGAATTACGAGAGTTTATGAGTCTAACCATTAAAAGTGTAAAGCAAAGATTACATGTTGCTAGTGCCTTATAACAGGGAGCACACTTTGACTCGGTGGTTTCCCAACTTTTTACCCAAAACTAACCCATTATTGACTCATCTGGCCAGGAGTCCCTACATGACAGCTGATGATCCCCAGCACTGCAGATTGCATAGGGATATGAGTAGTATGGGACAAGTTGTCTTTTAGTGAAGTCTGAGGAGAGAATACCCCCAAGGCACCTCTCCCTACTTCTCCAAAAGCCCTTCGGGCAGGAGGAAGGCTCTAACCACCACACTGATCCTTATCCTGACTGTCAGCAAGTGAGGGCAGGGGACAGAGCAGATCCTCCTTGGTCTCCTCCCGGCCCTCTTGAATCACCCTGCAGCCTCTGCACATGCTTGGTGTGATCTTCTAGATTCGTGAGATGTCTGAAGCTCTAGAGCAGAGGTGTTGAACTCATTTGTTCTAAGGGCCAGCTCTGACATAAATATCACTTTGTCAGGCCGGGCCATGTAATGCCATAAAATGTAACGTCAGGTACCGGAGATATAAACTTTATAAAGGACACAGGCAAACCCAATTAATGGTATTATTTACTCAAAATACAAACATACCTAAAACATTAATGCTCATGAAGTATTTCCTTAAACTTTCTCCCTGATGCCCACCCTCCCACTTCCATCACCCATTACTCATTAGCACTGGGACAGGATACAGGGACCTAATGCACAGCTTCTGTCATCTGTCAATAAAGGTAATAGCCAGATATGGGCCGGATAAGAGCCCTGGACAGGCTGGTTCTGGCCCCTGGGCCATATGTTTGACACCCCTGCTCCAGAGGGCCTATAGGGTTGGTGCTGGCAAACCGCGTAGGCAGCTGCTTGGTTTGGACACCAACCACAACTTGAGAACTTTGTTGGAACTGTCAAAAGAGCCCAGCTCTGCCATGTTAGGTGGGTGTTGTAGCTCCATATAAAGCCCATGGGTCTGTTGTTGCTGGTCTTCTCCTTAAATAATCCCTTCTGAGGAACCCCACGGTTTCCCAGAACACTACTTGAAAACCTCTTCTTTAAGTAACCCATGTGGTATTCCTAACCAATGAGAAAGAAAAGGAGATTTTGGGTGTACCTGAAATGACTGGGGGAGAGGAGAATATTTGAAAGGAGTCATTATTTTTGCTTTGCCCTATAGTGTCCTATAGTGTGTGGGTCTGGCTGTCTTCCTTGGAACATATGAAGCTCTCTGCTCTGCAAGCCTTCTCTGTCTTCGTAGCATACTTGAGCACAAATTGCACGTATGAGTGTGTGCATCGATGGTGCATTGATGGTGCATCGATGGTCCTGTCTCACAGGAGGATTCTGCTACGTGGCCTTTTGATCCCTTCCAATTATGATCTTGTAGTGGAGAACAAAATGTTGTAAAATGATAGTGTTTGAAAAATACACACACATACACAAAAGTCCTCCCCCACCCTAATTTTGCTGTGTTTGGAAAACAGAGCCACTCCAGAATGCCCCTTTGGTCATTAACATTTAATTATGCAAAAACCAAGAGCTATAATTTTAAAGCATTTTTTTTCAATTAAGATTATTACCTGGGAAAAATGGATGTAGCAATCACAATTAGCAACCTTTGGCCTTGCAGATTATTTGCTTATTTTCATCTATACACTAAGGATATGGCAATAGGTAACAAAAAGGAAGCGTTTTCTTCCATTACACTGATTGAAGCACTCTTAATTCCACTTTGTAAATTGTGCTATTTATGGGGAGGGATGGAGATTTGGAGGAAGAGGCATTTGTACAGGGTTTTTCTTAAAGTAATTAGATTGTCCTTGTCTCAGTGCAATTAGAATTAGAATAAAAGTAAACTAAGCACTAAGAATGATTTACCACAACTTTATGAGACTGACTACAAACCCCCTTTGTTTAATTTTCATGGCAATAACCCAGACAAACCATACATCACATCTGTCTTCTGTGCACTGTAAAGCTACTACTGCCTATGAAGAAGATGGTCTGAAGCAAAGTAAAATAATAAAGGAGAAGCAAGGCAAGGAAGTTGCTGTGGCTCTCTGACAGGGCGCATACTTTGCACGCTGAAGGTCCTAAGTTCAATCCTTGGTATCTCCAGTAAAAGGGATGTGTTGATACGTTTTGATTCTTCCTCTAAAGAAACAAGATGGCACTCATGGTATCACATTTTTTATCCCCACAACATCCTTACAGGTAGGTAAGGTTGAGCCAAAGCTAAGTGAGTTTCATGGCAGAATGTGAATTTGCACCCGGATCTCCCAAGTTCTAGTGTGACATTCTCTTACACCAGCTTGACTGTCAAACGGAAGGTGCGAGTAAATATATTTCTCTGCTTCAGATCCTGGAGAGATGAGCAGACAGGGTTGCAGGGTTGATGGAGGGTTGTCATGTCTCCCACGTTAGTGGGATACCTCCTACTGCCACTCAGCTGGGCAGTGGGAGAAAAATGGGAAGAATGGCCATTGGCATTGCCAGGGGCACAGTAATATAACTTCCAGGGAACTGGAAGTCTTTTTATCATGTCACCGGTGACACTCTAGCGCTTGGCCAAACCATGGTTTTGACTGAATGCTAGAGTGTCCCTAACAACATGATGGCATCACTTCTGGATAGCCTGAAAGTGATGTCATCATATCACCAGTGATACTGCTACATTTCCAGTGAGCCCCCTCAACTGGATGAGTCTCTCACTGGTTGCCAGCCTTGTGCCAGCAAACCTATCTTGATGGACCAATGTTCAATATAAGCCAGTTCCATAAGGTCAGATATGGTCAACCACTGCCACAGTGCATTTCTGAATGCTCCTGAAACAAAAGACAATTAACAGTGCCATCCTAAGCCAAGTTACACCCTTCTAAATCCACTAAAGTCAACAGAAAAGGGTGTAACCCTGCTTACGATGGCACTGTAACTGAGAGGAGGAACTTCGCCTATGCATAGTCGTGGACATCTGAGGTCCATGTACCTTTTGGTTTTAATCCTTTTCTCAGATGAGCTTGCCTGTACCTTGAAATCAGGATCAGAGGTCCTGTTGATGGTGTGACCTTTTGCTCACATGTGATGTGATGTTTTGCTCACGTGTGATGTTGCTGTTTGGGGGGATTCCCTCCCACCAACCAGCTGGCCAGCAGCAGGCAGGAAACTGCAAAATCAGGGGATCCCTGCCCCCACCAAACAAATGGCAATCCTAGATTTCTGAGACAGCTGTCCTTGAGAGAACAGCTGGTACAGAGCTATGGCTTGCCCAAGGTCATCCAACTGGTGCAAGTGGAGGAGTGGGGAATCAAACCCAGTTCTCCCAGATTAGAGTCCGTGCACTTACCCACTACACCAGACTGGCTCTCCTAAGGGTGCAGGAGGAGAGGGCTGCACCAAAGATGGTGCCAAAAAACAACAAACAACAATAGCAAACAAACAAAAAATGGTGCAGTGGGGTGGAAAGTTGTTTTATTAACATATACTGCATGGAAACACTGCTGGGTGGGTTATTTCTCCTTTTCAGCTGTTCCATACGGAGTATTTTGTGCATGTGGAGCAGCAAAAACGGGGAAATAACTCCCCTCTCCCAGCACTGTTTCTTAATTGGAAAATAGCTTGGGGGGGGGAGGCAGGAGCCCTCCCCCCCCCCCCCCGCCACCCTACAGCGACATCCCAGGCCCACTTGGGCTTTCCTTTAACTTTTAAAAGCTATTTCCTCGAAGCTGCTATGTGGTTGTGGGGAATCCAGACCCAGCTCTTTAAAAACACAAACATGTTGTTTGGCCCTGAGACATCTGCCTCATAAAATCTTTCTGTACCATATTCAGCCAGGTCAAACTTCTTGTGACAGAGTCACATCATCCCAACATGAGCAGCAAATTATCCCCTTTCAAAACACTGGCCCAGATTCTAGGGTGCTCATGGAGAAACAACCATTTTAGTATTGCCAGATGGGAACAAACCATGATTTACCAGCTACTACTCAACCACCTTACAAGTTGTTTTAGGGGAATCATGGAGCACAATGTCTGATCTTTAACGGAGCACTCAAGACAACTGCATGGAACCAGGAGCACAAGGCATAAAGAAGAGGCCAACTGTAAAGCCAATTAACCATTCAGGACAGTATCACTTAACGATTGCAGATCCTCTGTGTTTATTAGAAGATGCCAGGTGGACCATGAAATGTGTTGCATACAGGCAAGTTTGATGAGGTTCAATCAAATGTCTTAAACAGCCAGTGCAGGGCTGGCCTGGTACACTTCTCTAAGAAAAAAGAAATTTTAGGGGGAAAGACAGTTATTGCTACCTGTCTAATCAAAACTCATAATACCCATGCTAAGAAACAAAGGTCGCCTGCTGATAAAACCTTATGAGAGAACCTAATGAAGGAGCTGGATATAAGACCTAGATTCGGTTTCCTAGTTGCATGCACCTTTCAGTCCCTTAGAATGCCTGCCAAAGTCTCTGACATACACACAATAGTAATTAGCCAGTTCAGTGGCCTGGTATACAGCAGGTGGTTTAAAAGAGACTTGCCCAAGCATATCTGTCAGCCACACTGTGGAGATCAGAACATGCAAATGAAAGATCTAGATGTTCAACAAGATCTCACTGCAACAGCCAAGAAGCCAAACACCAACAGGGAAGTAGTGACCTAACAAGTTTGGCAGTGAAACTACATTAATTAGTGCATGCTCTTGTGGTTAACTGGGATCAAAACCAGACTGTAACAAAGGAGATACTGGAAAGACACTAGGCTCCAGTGTTAGAGTTTAATTTTATGAATACACTTAAGGAATCACAAGAGAATTCCATTCAATTAGAATCCCCTTATGACTGTGTTATTTACAACGTTCTGGCAAGTTTCATCTCCACCTTACCACAGAAGAACTGTGCAAGTGTTAACATGACCCAAACACACATTTTTGGCAATGCGCATGAACAGTTGATGGAATAATGCATCTCTTTATCTTCTCTTTCGGGTTGCTCTCTATATTGGAAAGGTGAGACAAGCGTCCAGAAGATTCCACCTGCCAGACAGTACCTTGAGAAGGCACAGCAAGAATCCAAAATAATTTGTGATAAACAAGCTCCTATATATGAGAGGAAGCAGGATTAGCATAAGCAGTGAGCTGAGAGTGTTGCCTGAGTAAACCCCCCTTCCCCCAAAAAAGAGTGTAGTTCATGCTTCACTTTTCTGGAGAAACCAGTTCTGAATTACAGGAGCCAAACCTGACTGGAGAGATGAGCACTGCAAAGAGGCTAGAAGTCCTTGTGTCATCTTGGGAAATGGTGTGGCACTGAAATATTTTATTTGGGAGATGAAGTCATTGTCTGAGGAATGCCATAGAGTTATGTCCCTTAGAATAGGTGAGAGACACATCCCTGTCCTCTGGAGCTCCTTCCGTGAACATTTCTACAGTGTGTGTGTGTGGGGGGGGGGGGGGGTTATTACTGCCTGCTGGGTTAGTTCCTGACCCCAGGCCTCCAGGGACAGAGTACCAGCTCATGATCAACAGAATCTAACATTACTCATCCTCAGTAACTTTCAACAACTGCAAAAATTATAGGCAATATATTGACAGCATAAGAACATATGAACAGCCCCGCTGGGTCCATCAAGTCAAAATCTAGCATCCTATTTCACAAAGTAGCCAACCAGATGCCCTGGAGGGCTATCAAATGGGGCATAAAAGCCAAAGCTGCCCCCTCAGGTTGCTTCCAAGCAATGGTATTCAAGAGTTTACTGCCTTTGAATATACAGGTTCGTAATAGCCACTGATAGATCTATCCTACATGAATCTGCCTAATCCCCTTTCAAAACTACCTATGCTAATGGCTATCACCAATCACTATGACCACTAGGAATGAACTGCACAACTTAATTACTTGCTGACTAAAACAGTACTTTCTTTTACAATACATCCTAAATCTATTGTTCTTCAACCTCACTGGGAGCCCCCTAGTTCTAGCATTATCAGAGAGGCAGAAAAAGAAGAAGAAGAAGAGACTGGATTTATACCCCACTCTTCACTTGGAGTCTCAGCACGGCTTACAAACTCCTTTCCCTTCCCCTCCCCACAACAGACACCTTGTGAGGTAGGTGGGGCTGAGAGAACTCTTTCCCAAGCTGTCCTTGAGAGAACAGCTGGTCCAGAGCTATGGCTTGCCCAAGGTCATCCAGCAGGTGCAAGTGGAGGATTGGGGAATCAAACCCGGTTCTCCCAGATTAGAGTCCGCGCACTTAACCACTACACCAAACTGGCTCTCAGTTATCGCTATTCAATCTCTCTACCGCATGCACCCCAAATGGGTTCAAAATCTATATCCTGATGATTGTATAGAATTAACTCTTGATGACAATGTACAAAGGCTATGAAAATCTCAATACATATTTTACTCTTAAGTGATTATCACAGTAAGAATATATGATGTTTATGCGATGGAATAATGAAATCATAGTCATCATGATGTACGACAGTTTAGGGTTGGACTTAATGACAGCACCTCCACTTGATAAGCCTTCAGTACTAGTTGCACAGTCATCAAACTTGAGTCAGGAGGCAACTTGCTGATGGCAGCTTAATGAGAGACATCCACTGTGCATAATGACTTATTAAGAAAGCAACATTTAATGTGTATGGGGGTTTGCTGTTGCAGTATCTACAAGAATATAGGCTATTTCCTACAAAAGGGTATGTCAGATGGCCAATTAACATGAACATTTGGATCAAGCCCCCCAAAATCTTTCAGATGAAATGGTCAGGCATATGGTCACCCCAGGTGACGGCTTTCTAATAATCCTCCGTGGCTATAAAAGCTGTTTAGGATTTTAGTAAAGACAGAAGGCAGTCATCATTACCCTTTTTTTGGCAGGCTAGAGGAACACTGCATTTGGTATGATTCCAAATTGCAGAGGAGGTGTACATGTTCTCTGGTACTGTTCTCAAGGATAATTTGTAGGCAAAGTTAGAGAGACCTCCTGAGAATCACTGGTAGAAACATGGTGCTTCAATTTCCCCATCAGAATCTTAGAAATCCTGACAGCAAGCCATGCATCAACTGCCTGACTCTGCAGCCTCGCCATTTCCCTCTCAGGAGGAACTGACAGCAGTAATATAGAAATGTTAGTTCATCATTCCCTCCTATATGAAGTTAACTTCTGCAACTATAAGAAACAAAAGTTCAAGTAAATAGCATAGAAAGATTCTGCATTTTTCAGTTATGACGATTCAGGTTGCCTTTATTGTGTACAGTTTTAGATGTGGGGGGAGAGTGTTACTTCTTCTGGTAGGCACAAACTCCTATCAATTGAAAGAAAAATACCACTCTCCAATGTCTTGATCCCACATTTTATTTATTTTTTAATTTATTTTCACATTTATATCCCGCCCATCCCATAAACGGGCTCAGGGCGGGTCACAGCATTTCAATAAATAAACATTTCAATAAATACAATAAAATTTTAAACACATTGAAACATATAAAATCAACAGTCATGCTTGCCATAGGGAGAATCCGGCTGATTGATGTAACTGATATGGCCGGTTATCAGTGGGTGAGAGACTGCAACCTCGGGGAGGGGCATATGTGGACACCCGCTGCCTCAGCCAAAAGCCTGGCAGAACAGCTCCATCTTGCAGGCCCTGTGGAATTGAATAAGATCCTGCAGGACCCTGATCTCAATAGGGAGCATATTCTATCAGGTGGGGGCCAGGGCAGAAAAAGCCCTGGCCCTGTTCGAGGCTATGCGGATGTCCTTTGGGCCAGGGATCACCAGGAGATGTTGTTTACCACAGCGTAACACTCTCCAAGGCATATATGGGAAGAGGTGGTGCCTTAGGTATGTTGGTCCACATGACACGTGACCAACAATAGTAGTACACCTAAAGCCTCCAGAGGATTTCGGCCAAAAGGTGAATTTTCAGGGGTTCCTCTTGAAGTAAAACATCACTGGGAATTCAGGGAAACTCAAACGACTGTCAATAAAATTCTCAAGGGGTGGGGTTGGATTGTCATGGATGCCTAAGCAGCTGCTGAATTTTGCCTAACAGCAGATTCGACGTGAGTAGGGAGAGTCCTGGCCAAGGGAAACATCAGTAGGAATTCTGAAAGCCTCTACAAGCATCTCAAAAAGATTAGTGGAATTTCTTAAGTTAGCTGCAGAATGTCTCAAATCACATCTGTCTTAAAAAACGCTGCTTGGGCATTGCAGGAGGATATAATAACCAAGGACAAGAAAAATGAAATGTGTCTTTAGGCTTTCACAAGTCACCAATAGTGACGGCCTAAAGACACATTTGGGCAACTCTGCTTGAGTGGTTTAAAGTCCTTACTGAACTAATGTGTGCTTACTGCTAATGAAACTGACTCTTTGTCCTTAAATGGCACTCAAGTAATCTTCTTCACATGTAGTCCAACGTACTTTTTATGCTTTTAAGAGAAAAAGTTTTAGAATACGCTACACTTGGCTCTACAGTGGTGCACTTAAGGTGGACTATTTACTATTGAAAGATCTAGAATGTGAGTAGCGATTAACAGCAGAGGACAGGTATGAATACAGAAGAGTCAATACAGCTAATTTCATTTCTTTTTTGAGTCTGCACGTTGACACAGTTGTTGGTTTGGATCAGTCTATCACATCATAGCTGCCATCACTGATGATTCTTTGGTTTTGATTGTGACATTGATAGACATACATGATTTACACTCAATAATGTTGGGAAATTCAGGAAAAATTCAGCTTAAGAAAATGGCACGGCACTAAAGACTCAAAGCTTTGTTTGTCCTACAGAAGAAGCAAAATCAGAACATGAATCTCCAAAGTGAACCAGCAAGTTTATGAAATTCAGTCCTGTCTCTGCATATGAACTGGATCACAGGGTAGCAGGAGTAAGCTTATGCTCTGCACAAGGTCACAGAAATCAAGCAACCCTATCTTGCAAATTGGTGGTAGCAGCCACATCTATGGCTTTCAGGCACTTAAGGTAACTGCAGCATTTCACCTTTTCTGGCATCACATTTTCAGAGGGGGAACAGTCCTTGGAAACGCAGTCCCAACCATCCACACTTTGTGAGGGCTCTGCTCCGTGTGCCAGTGGCATCGGTGAATAACCAAAGAGTGGTTACTGATTGAGCTTTTTAAAAACTATTGATGATAAAAAACCATCGTAAGTAAAATTAACATATGCTGGAACAATTTCTGTTCCTTAGATTGCATTAACATTTATTTATTCCATTGACTAGTGACTAACATTGACTATCATAACACTGAAATCACCTTAATTAAATATTTGTAGGTGTCGGTATTTTTATATATTAATTTTATTTTTTGCCTAATGTTTGAACCAGAATAAAGCAGCCATGACTTTTTGTAGCAACTAATACAAGTTCAAAACACAAATTACACACACACACATACACACACTCTACAAATCTAAACTTAAGGAAGATAACCATCCCTTGTAATTCACAATAAAATTCCATATATCTTGAAACTATACTCATATTGAATGCCCTTTATTTTCTTCATCCCCATCCCTGTGACTGTGATTTGCTAACAATTCTCAGAAACAGTTACAGTTTCCAGACAACACGCTGGAGTAGCTGAGGCTCAATTCAGGGGAAGTTCTGGTAAGAAAGTCTGCCCGTTCCTCCTCACAGCCCTGGTAATTTCAACTCACTACAAATTGTGCCAGACAGCAATTTACACATGCTAAATATTTCAGTACTTCCAGGAGGGAAGCTTTTGAAATACCTAAAAGTGCAATTCAGTTTTATGTTACTTTTGAAAATGTGAGTTTTGTCAACTGAAGTTTATAACTGGTATGCAAAGAACATACAAGTAGTTCCATGTGCCCCTCTTGCCAAAAGGTTTGCCTCACATGTCTTAAACACCTCATGTGGCAAACCAAAACAAATTGATGGGAGCTTCAAAATCAGTTTGTGATCTGGCAAGGGCAGCTCACTGTTCAAAGGGGGAAAAAATCAAAACCCCTCTGAAAATGTCTAAGGATCTTTTTTCACCTGCAGTAGTTCTAACCCAAAGGATGTTTTCCTAATAAATAAAGGGAAAACTCCCCCACCCCAGTGAGTTGGATCAAATCACTCCTTTCCATCTGCTTGGATCTAATCATTCCCATTTGCACAGACTTCTTCCGAGTCTTAGCAGGAAGGAGTCACTGGTTCCAACATCATATCTTTGATTCTTGTTTACAGCTGTCTATATTGGGGAGGAAAGCCCCTCAATCAATTAATGATGATAACTAATTAATAATGGGGCGGTTCTCAGGCAAGAATCTCAGCAATCGCAAAACAGATGCAAGTTCTTTTCAAGCTGTTGTCTAATGAGAACTGGAACACACAAAAATGTACCACACCATAATTCTGAGGTTGTGCTTTTTGTCAAATAAGGTGTAGGTCTATGGTGAGAAAAACACCACAGAAACATCTGCCTTAATCTATTTGTTCCAATGTTTCAGGGTATGTGTGCAGCTCTAAAACTTTGAAATGGCCTCTTTTTCTTCTCTCTCAGACTCTAGTATAGCTCATATAGAATGAACACCAATCCCTTCCAGGGGGGACTTGTAAAATATAATGTATGTTTCCTTTTTGGCAGTCAAGATTCACCAGGAGATAGTACCTCAGAGGCTTTATTACCTGTGACCTTCAAATAGAACAGAATACATCTTATTTCTGAAATTATTCTACCCTGTGGCGATACCATTTGATAGCTTCCCTACCATCCCAAGAATAAAATTGTTCCCCTCTTGGGATGAAAAGTATTAGGAAGAAAAAAATGAAATTATTTGGTTCAAATGGAATAGGGCATGTGCTGCAGCACATAAGGAAATAAGGTTACAAGATGGAAACAGTGAATATGACTTCTCAGGTAATAGGCAGTATGTATGTCTTCAAAACTATCTTTACTGACAAGATTTTGGAGTTCAATCCTGGGCTCAACCAGTCCCAAAGACTAGGGATAATACTCAGTTTTAAAGCCTTACCATTTCCATTTTGTTTTTCCTTTATGCAAATCTACCTTGCTAATCTTATATCTTCCTGCCACTCTTGTTGGTTTCCTTGGGTCAAATGTTCCTCATAAAAACAAACACATTATTCAGAAGTGTTATCTTGGTACATAAATGAAGCAGAACGTATCAGTGGCATAAAATATAATAGAAAAATGGCCTACAAGAAACAAACTGGAACACTGGAGACAAAAAAGAGTGAAAGGAACTTGCCTGTGACAACAGTGTGTAAAATGAAAAAGAAACTTAAAAGGGCATGTTCATACACCACAAAGTAAACAGTGATCCTTGGCCAAAACGTTCTATGCAAGCTCCTCTGAGCAAGTTTCTTCCATTAAACTGGATTGAAGAACAGTCATTCTGTCGTGGTTCCCCCCACCCCCTATAATAGTCAACTGTATACTGAAGCAGGTCAGTATGTGTTCTGCATCTAAATTTTACAACCAGGAACACTATTATATGATTTTACAACCAGCAACACTATTATATGATTTTACAACCAGGAACACTATTATATGATCAGAATCAGGGCTATTTTGGGGCAGGAATGCACAGGAACAGAGTTCTAGCTGGCTTCCAAGTTGGCCATGCCTACAGTCCCCCCCCACCGGGTTCACCAGGTGACTCAGAAGCCGAGGGGCACCTGGGGAAGTCAAGATAATCCGGGGAGGGAAGGGAGTTTAAACTGCCTTCCCCCCCCTCGGGTTCTCCAGGTGGCTCGCAAGCTGTGGGATGCCTGGGGAAGCCAAGCCGATACAGAGAGGGAAGGCAGTTGAAACTGCCTCCCCGCCTTGGGTTCCCCAGGCACAAGCCGCGGGACAGCTGGAGAAGCCAATCCCAGGAGGTAACTATGCTGTCAGGGGTATGGCCTAATATGCTAATGAGTTGCTGCTGTTGGGTGTGGCCTATTATGCTAATGAGTTCCTGCTGGGCTTTTTCTACAAAAAAAGCCCTGATTGGAATATACTGTAGAAAAAGGGTATTTGCATAACTCTGACTATGGGGCAAGAAAGAAGATAGCAGAGAATGAAGGGGAGAGACTGAGGTACAAAGGAAGGGAAACATTAACAAATGTCATGTTTAACTAGTTGTGACTAGGGATGGCCATGAACCAAATTATGAACCTAAGTTCATCACAAACTTGGCCTAGTTCGTGGTTCATGAACCTTAGTTCATGCCATCCCTTTAAATGGTTTTTGGAAGCCATGCTGCTGCTGTGACAGCAGCGCGAATCGCAAGTGAACCGAGAAGGCGGGGGAAGCAAAGGGATCGTTGAAACAGCTTGCATCTCAGCTAGTGAACTGGGAAGGCATTTAAATGCCTTCCCAGCTGACTCACTGAGACATGCCGCTGCCACAGCAGGACTTAGCAAGTCAATATTTAAACACCTTCCCAGTTGGAAGCAATTTCAGCTATCCCTTTCACTCCCCCACCCCGCAAGCTGAAATGGCTCACAACATGCTGAAATGAATTCCAAGCTGGGGGGGAGGGAGCTACAGGTATCACTGAAATGGCAAAAGCCATTCAAAGGGAACATTCCTTTTAAATGACTTTTGCAAGCGGGTATTGCAGTCAAGTGAAGTCCAAGTGGTGAGTTCAGCCAGAAGGGGTGAACTTACCACTTGGACTTCACTCACATGTGGTGCCCACTTCTTTTGCAAGATCTCCCCCCTTCCATTTTGCTGGCCTCAAGTAGCTGCCACCAGCAGAAAGGATGGAAGATCCATAAACTTCATGATCCAAACCTCATGAACCCCCACAAACTGGGGGAAGTTCGTCCTGGTTTGTGGTTCAAGGGACCTCACAAACCATGAACCAAGACAAACCTTCAATTTCCTGGTTTGTGCCCATCCCTGGTTATGATTGGCAATGTGGTGAAGTCACTGATCAAGATGCAAGTGCTCACTTATCCGTGCACTACATTAAAATGGTCTTTGGAAAGTCACTTAGCCAAACTTGGCTTGTAACTAAAATGTTATTTCCTGGAAGTTGTCATCTGGCATCGGGGTACAGGAGCAGCTCTAGATAACACTGATTCAGCTTTCAGCCTTTTCCCCAAGCCAGCTTCCTGCTCTGTTCCCCAATTTTTATTTCCATGATCTATGGCCCTGTGGCTTGGTGTTCCTTTAGTCATCTTCACTCATCAATAGGCTGATCTCTTCACTTGTGATCAGTGGTATATATACTTTCTGCATTACTATCTGATCTTAGAACAAAGTTTCAGTCCAGTGGCATCTTTAAGAACAACAAAATTTAATTCAAGGTTTAAGCTTTCATGAAGTTTGCATGCACACGAAAGCTTATACCTTGAATAAAACTTAGTTGGTCTTTAAGTTGGACTCAAACTTTGTTCTGTCTGATCCTCGGTTTGGCTCAAAATTTAACACAACAGTCTTGAAAGAGAGCACATACGGCCTTGCTCTTCCCTCTTTGTACTTCTTAAGATTTTTAGATATTTACCATATATTCCAAAGGAATGCATGTGTTTTGTTTCACATCATTTTATTTTTTGCCACAGCTTGGTGGTATCAGCATGGAGTCAGATCCATTATCAGGAAAGCTGGCCTGTGTGCCCATTTCCTGAGATGGGGATTTTGGTGTGAGGGGCAAGTGGTGCGCCCAGCCCAGGGGCATAGCTGGGGATTACCCTCACACCCAGGTGGCAGGGGAGACCACCTTGGGCGTCCACCCTTGTGGTATCCAGAGACCTGTCATCCCCCATGTGTACAGCGGATTATCGACTGGCAACAAGCCAGTCAAGGAACTGGATCTGGGGCCCATGCTGTGCCAAAGCATAATCAATAAAGTTATGGCCTATTTTCCCAATTTTCTGAAATCTATGTGTAAGTGTGTATTATTCAATCAAACCGTATACGGGGCTAGTAGTTAGCTGGGGGATGATGGAGGGACTTTAGCCTGGATGCCCGCCTCGCTCCTCCCCTTGGCACTGGAGCCGCAATCGCTTCCTAAAGTTAGTATGGAGATTTGGTTCACCAGCCTCCACTTCCAGGACAATGAAATTGACTTCTCACATTTCCCCAAATCTCCTTCCCCCATTAAGCTTGTTTGTTTCTGGTTGGTGGAAATATTTTAAGTCTTTTTGCAGTTTAGCACTGTTTGAGAGAGAATGTGGTCTCATTTAATTCAGTGGGGCTTATTCCCAGGCAACACTGATTATTTTGTTCACACTAAGAGATAGCCAGATGATTTGTTTTGTTATGATATTTCTTTAGGGTCAGGGTCCTGAGAGACCCAGATGGATTTTTTTTGTCTGGGGGTGGGGGCCCATAATCGCTTTTTTGTCTGGGGACCTACGGTGCCACTGTATTTCAACTCTTGGTTGATGACACACACATCCAAAGGCACTGAAAATTTTATACCAGATTGTTATATCATTGAAGATTTTGTTGTGTTGAGTGCAGCTACCACGAGAAGGGATCCATGGCTTGTTTTATAAACTTTCAACAACCACACAACATATTTAGTTAGTTAGTTAGTTCAATTTCTATCCCGCCCTTCCTGCAAACAGACTCAAGGCAGGTTATAACATTGGTTATAGAACACCAGAATCCGACTTTAAAAACTATAAAATCTTAACCCCTAAAACGATGGCATTCAAACTCCTGTCCTGTTTTAGAACAGGTAAAAGGAAGTACTTCTTCACCCAAAGAGTGATTAACACGTGGAATTCACTGCCACAGGAGGTGGCGGCGGCTACAAGCATGGACGGCTTCAAGACGGAATTAGATAAACATATGGAGCAGGGGTCCATCAGTGGCTATTAGCCACAAGGTATAGATAGGAACTCTCAGTCTTGGGCAAGTGATGAACTGTATTCTTGGTGCTTTGGGGGGGGGGGGCGACAGTGGGAGGGCTTCTAGTGTCCTGGCCCCACTGGTGGACCTCCTGATGGCACCTGATGTTTTTGGCCACTATGTGACAGAGTGTTGGACTGGATGGGCCACTGGCCTGATCTGACATTGGCTTCTCTTATGTTCTTATGTTCCTTCAAGCTATTTCCATGGTGTCCCTGTATTATCCAATTAAAAGCAGAGAGGGCTAAATCCCATAAGGGATTCCCGATGGAAGATACCCTAACCTCGGCTAAACCAAGGCAGGTTGTTGTTCAGAGTCCTTGAAAATTGAAGACCTTGTAATAGGTGATAACAGGTGGTAACAGGATAGTAACAGGAGGGGCCAGATGATATTTGATGTCCACTGTCTCACCCAAAAGCCTGGCGGAATAGCTCCATTTTACAGGCGGAACTATAAAAGGAAACTCCTGGTCTGGATTTATATATTAACTTCTGGATGTGTGTCTTGTTGAAATACTATATATCACTGACCACTGATGAAGGCCCTAGAGGCCGAAACGCATATGGTCTCGTAGCTCATTTGATATATTCATGAACTATGTACATGAAATTATCAACTTTGTCTGTGAAATTACAACAGCTTATTTAAAGCTCATGTTGATGTTCTATGCAATCTGATATGTATATATCTAATAGCCAAGTGGCCCACCCCCGTGCGGATACCTAAATCCGCGCGGGGGGGCACTTGGAGGGCAGAGGGGGGGTTCTGCAGGTGGGGGGTGACCCCCCCGCTTGCAGAAAAATCCCAAAACTTTAAAAAACTTTTCGGGGGATGTTTAAATCCCCCGAAAAGTAAAACAACGTCCCCTGCGCATGCGCAGGGAACGACTTACTTGGGCGGCGGCAGCAGTGGCAACAAACAAGCGGCCGGGGGGGGAGGGGGCGAGCGGCAGCCCTCGCCGGGCCCGCCGGGACGATCTGGGGGGGGAAAGAAGGAGGCGAGCGGCGGGCCCGGCGAGGCCCGCCGGGACGATTTGGGGGGGTGGGGAAAGAAGGGGGCGAGCGGCGGGCCCGGTGAGGCCCGCCGGGACGATCTGGGGGGGGAAAGAAGGGGGGCGAGCGGCGGGCCCGGTGAGGCCCACCGGGATTCTTTGTGGGGGGGGAAGGGGGCGAGCTCCTTCTCTCCCCCCCCCGCGAGTATCGCGGGTCCCCAACTTGTTCAGACCTAATGCATTTAACCTTTGCCATTGTGTACACCATATATATATATACACACACACACACACTGATAATATTTTATTTGAGGTACCTTGACCCTTGCAAGTTTACAGGGAGGAGCCACACCACAGGCCCCTCCCCCTGGCCCAAAGATTCTCACTAAGCAGCACACTTATGGGTTGTACTGCAGCAGTTCCCAAGCCACTGATGTGAAATGGAAGGATACAGGCTTCCAAACTATGATTATAAGCACCCACTGCACTGACTTGTACCTTGAGCAATTACATTCTATTAGGTTTATTACAGCCTACAAGTCTCCTAAAAAGATTTCCATTGATCTCAATTATAGCCGAAACACACACATATACACACGCCATCAACAAAGCGTTTTATAGAAATGCAGACAGCCGTATGGTGCCGAAGTCTAATAAATAATGACAATGCTCTGGTGCTTTTAGAGCATTTTTTATGTACAAAGCCCAGTGCAAACATTAGAGTAATTATTTTAATTGAAGTTAAACCTTGTCTATTCAGAGCTGAACAAGTTTCATTCTTGTTTGATAAGGATTCACCATAGGTGGCTGGCAAGCACGAGGAGCCAAATTTACGATAGATAAATGAGCTTGGTGTAATATTAGAAAGATGAGGTTTAAGTGCTGTTTTGCCCCAGTCTCTCCCACTGAGAGACAATGAACGAGACAGGCTACAATTGCGGAACATACTTTAATGAAGAAAATAACTATTGCTAGCAGACACATTATCCAGATGAGGGTTGAATGGTTTATAATGCTCATTTTGCTGACTATGGTTTGCCTGTGACTTGCCTTGAGTTTAACAGTGTGTACAGAGAAGAACAACTAGGGGAAGATTTCTCACTTGAAGAGCGTATATAGAGCTGTGACCTGCTTATAGCAACATTTCCTGAAGGTCTAATGCAGGGGTGTCAAACTTAAGGCCCGCGGACCGGAAGTGGCCCGCCAATGGCTTTAATCAGGCCCATGGTTCTTTTCTTCCCCCTTCCTGTCCTCACCCTTTGAAGCTTGATCCTACCAAAGTTCCCAGCTCCCTCCATCTTGTTTTTGCCTGCTTCGGCAGGAAGCTCTTCTGGGCTTGCAAAGTTACAAAGAAAATACAGAATGGATTTTTCCATTGAGGTCTCTGCACTCAGATAGTCACAAAATTGTCTATTTCCAGCAATAGAAATAGTGCTCTGGGACCAGAATGACAGCCCCCAGAGTAGAATGACAGTCCCTAGCAATGCAATCTGTGTTCTGGGACTGGAATGACTGGGCACAAAGTGGAATGAAAACCCCCAGAAATAGCAGCAGCATTCTGGGAACGGAATTCCACTCTGGGAGCCCTCATTCCAATCCCAGAATATTTCTGCTACTCCCTGGGACTGTCATTTCACTCTGGTGGCTGTCATTCCAGTCCCAGAATATTCTATCTGGGCCCAGAGACCTTAATGGGAAATCCATTCTGCATTTTCTTTGCAACTTTGTCTGTGCTGCAGTGTATTTCAGTGGAGTGGAGCTCAAAAAGTTTCACTTTCCAGTGTTTGTACAGCTGAAGCTGCTGCTTGATGGAGTTGTCTCCTTGAGGATATAGGGTTGATGTTTTGAGCCAGCTTGTCTCTGCTGAATGGACCTGAGAACAGGTGCCTGAGTACTCTAACCTGGGAACCCACTGCCAAAGGGGGACATTACACAGAAGCCACTGCCACTCTGACTATGCCTGGGGTGTGGGGGGGAGAAGCTTGCAATGCCCAGCCATTTTATGTTCCTAGGCTCAGAGCATTTTATATTTTTAGTTTATATATATTTTGAGTTTCTGCTATGATCCTTGTGCTTTTTCTTGATGTTTTATTTTTAAAATTGCAGTGCCAAATCCCACTATTCCCCCACCTTTCTATTTTAGACAGGCATCTTTTAAGGGGGTGGGGGGTGGGGAGGTGTCAATTAGTAAAGGCTATTAAATAAACAAAATATCACAAGAGTTTTAAGCACATTTGTATTTTAAGTAAAAAAATAATATCTTTAATTGTGTTGTATCTTTTATAAAGTTTACATATCTGCTACCTGGCATTACATTTTATGACACGTATGGCCTGGCCCCACAAAGTCCCATTTTATGTCAGATCTAGCCCTTCAGTTTGACATCCCTGGTCTAATGTAAAGAAAAAGCATAGCTCTTTGGGGAGCCCTGTCAGTGAAACCTGCATCAGCCAGTATTAAGGACAGGGTGGAGGTTTTACCCATACCAGAACAGCGGGTTGGCTCTACCAGTTCATCAGCAGAAGGTGAATTTTTGCAGGATCTTCCTCATTCTTGGAGAAGAACGAGGAAGGGATGATATCACTGCCTTCCCCCTCCTCAGTACAGCTCCCCAACCAATGTAACTATTCATCTAGATGGGTCCCACAGCCTTGGAAATCAACCTTTCCAGGGTTGGAAGGGACTGCTGGGGGAGGGTCGGATGGCAAAAAATCTGTATTCCTTAGGCCAACAAATTAATGGATCCAACTCAATGTCTCCCAGGTGTAATATTACCCTCCACCAAAGCAAATGAGAACCAGTCAATGGTGCAAAATATAAAGTGACACCACACAGCAGATGTCTAATTCTGCTCTCTGCTCTGGTGTTCCCACTGGCCTAACTGATAGTCAGATTTAGTCCCAATCTTGTATGATGCCATTTACATGCAATCTACACGCAACCAGGCTTAGATTTTGATGGTGATCTTCTGAATTTCATTAATATGGGGTGGAAAGAGGGGTGACTACAGTTTCATCCCTAGTGTGGAGAAGCCATTAAAGAAATCTGAACGTTAAAACAGAAGTAAGGTTGCCCTAAAATTAATTACAATCCTAATTAGAAACTGACACACAACCGTTCCACTCTACTTTTTTTAAAGTGTTGCACAAACATAATTACAGCAACTCTGACAACAAACCAATAGTCAGCAATATCCTTATATCATAGTTATGGCCTAGCCTAGGCACACCATGAGAGGTCATGGCTGAAAAGCAATTTGAATCAGGGATTTCCATCTCATGCCCAACATGCTACACCAGGCTCATGGATTCTCATGTATCTCCTGGTAACTTTCTGTATCTTTCTAAGGGGGTTAGCCTTGCCTCTGAAAAACATTCTTCTCAAACCAAGCAAACAGGGTGCCAGGACTAAAGCTTAGAGGTTGGATGTGAGAAAGAAGTTGGCACAGCTATGTTCTTGAAATATATCGTTTAAGCAAATTAGTGAACCAGATGTAGGACTATCATGTAAGCCACAACACAAATGGAAAATTTAATGTGCTGAAAGGGCAGGACTAATCTCACAAAATATGATTGAGTTTATGGCTGGAGGCCAGCTCAACAGAGCTGAATTATGTGGCTGTACACCCACTTTCTTCTAAGAAGTTATGGAAGGCATCGCCCCAATATCATCTGCTTAATTTAATACTATGAGTAATATACAGAAAAAGAGTAAGAAGACAACCATGTGTATCTAAACAAACACTTTTGAGCAAGGGAAACCTTTACCTTTACTTTACCTTTCTCTACTTTAAGGAGTCTCAAAGCACCTTACAAACTCATTCCTTTCCCCTCCCCACAACAGACACCTTGTGAGGTAGGTAGGACTGACAGAGTTCTGAGATAACTGTGACTGACGCAAGGTCATCCAAGAGGCTTCATGTACAGGAGCTGGAAATAAAACCTGGTTCTTCAGATTAGAGTCTGATGCTCTTAACTGCTACACCATGCTGGTTCTGAGCAAGCTGTCATGTACTGAAGAAGAAAGATCTTTGTTTTGATCAAAGATTGTTCTTCTCTTGGTGCCAGCTTGGTGTAGTGGTTAAGTGTGCAGAATCTAATCTGGGAGAACTGCATTTGATTTCCCACTCCTCCACTTGCACCTGCTGTTTGACTTTCGGCAAGCCATAGTTCTGGCACAGCTGTTCTTGAAAAAGAGAAGTTTCTGTCAGAGCTCTCTCAGCCCCACCCACCTCACAGGGTGTCTGTTGTGGGGAGGGGAAGGGAAAGGAGTTTGTAAGCCGCTCTGAAACTCCCTTGGGGAGTGAAGGGCGAGGTATAAATCCAATCTCCTCCTCCTCCTCCTCCTCCCTCCTCCTCTTTCTAAGGAGGCTAGCCTTGTACTTTGGCCTTTACCCATTTCACCCACGATCTAAGATAACAGCAGCACATATGTATTTGGTATCTCCAGAACTAGAAAAACCTATACTCAGTGAAAATGACAAGCTAGCGTCTGGAGAAGAGGAGGTTGAGGGGGGACATGATTACTCTCTTTAAGTATTTGAAGGGCTGGGAGCTGTTCTTGTTGGCAGCAGAGGGTGGGACTCACAATAATAGGTTTACATTAAGGGAGGGAAGGTACCAGTTGGACAGTAGGAAAAACTTTTTTGCAGTAAGAGTTGTGCAACAGTGGAATCAGCTGCCGAGGGAGGTGGTGAGCTCCCCGTCACTGGCAGCCTTTAAGCAGTGGCTGGACAAACACTTGTCAGGGATGCTCTAGGCTGATCCTGCACTGAGCAGGGTGTTAGACTAGATGGCCTGTATGGCCCCTTCCAACTCTGTGATTCTATGATTCTATATAAAGAAATAAGAAATCTGTAATGTTTTGTCTGTTTAATTGATCTTATTGGATATTCAAATATAAACACTGCAGTTGTCGAGGGCAGTTTACAATGCACACTCAGTATTCTGTGTGCTGGTCTGGGCCTTTAAGCTGATTTTTAAAAGGATTGCCTTTAATGGTGCCGTCTATTGTCCCTGGAGTTTGTGAGCTTTGTTCTACAGATCTATCTATGATCCTCAAAATTATGCCACCAACGTGCATTTCATTTTTCCACTCCCATACAGCCATCCATTACACAACACTGAAAACACACATAAAAATAATTGTTATGTCAATGGCAAGAGCCATGACCTAGAATTAATTTTTATTTTAGACTTCTAGAGAGGCAGGAAGTGTTGCATATTCTGAGTAATAGTAAAATAAAAATATGTTCGAAGTTGCCTTAATACTACTTAAGCAACTTTGTACAGCTAATTTGCAGAAGACTTATTAAATACAGATTAACTATCGTTAGTGTTCTTTCCTCTGTTTAAACTTCCTCTAAAGCAAAGCTAGTATGGCTAAGTCAGTAATCATATTAAGGCCACAGAAACTCCTCACCACAATATCCAAAGTGTTTTCTTTTCAATTGGATTTGGCTGTATTGAGTTGACTAAATAAGGAAAAGGCAACACCAGCCTTACAATCAGAAACTTATTTTTCCCCTCTACTTTATAGACTCCCCCACACACACACGAACACACACGCACTCCAATATACACAAAATGGAATGAGCTTTTATGACTCAGCAGGGTAAATGCAGAGCTTTTAAAGGGAGGGGAAAAAATCAACAGTTCTGTCTTGATCTGTCACAACAATACACGCAATGACTTCGCGTCTCAGCTTTCAGAAAGGCAATTCGGTAATCAAAACAATTCAGTCTTTAGCTCGCCTTTGAAAGCACCATGGAAAATTGTTTGTACTTAAGCCGTGTGCTGTGAAAGGAAAACCCATCCTTGTTTCTTAAAACCAGTTTTGATTTAAGTTCAGAGGAAATGCCTGGAGTGGTTTAATGTAAGTTTTGGGCAACAACTACACTTACTTTAATTTGGTGGCTTTTTCTTTATTAATAAAACTAAGTTATGGAAAGAGGAAAATGGTATTTCATTCCCAAGGAACTTCTTATTTCAGAATAATTTCTCAGATGAGAGTAGCCCATAGATCCTTTGGCTATTTCCACCAGACCTCGGTATCCCCCTGAGTTTTTAAATTACACTCTCCACAGTCATAAAACAGTGCACTCTTCTTTCCCCTTATGTCTGACAGCTCTTGACTTGACTACTGAATTGTGTTCCAGGGGAGAAGCCCTAAACTCTGATTCATTAGGCATTTTTGACATGGAGAACAGTTGAGATGGACTGCTGCTATCATTCCATTCTCCTGGGTTTCCCAGAAGAATCTGGTCACTCGCGGTTGGAAGAGCAACAGCCTTATCCACCGCCATTCTTATGACACCAGGGAAAGCTTACAGTGCCATAATAAGCCAGGCAGCAAAATTAAAAGCAGCTGCTAATGTATCAAATTAATGAAGGAACTCACTTTGATTTGTTTATATGTATAGCCAATGTTATAATTAATTTCTATGCCATTCCAAAAGCACCACCACCACCACAACAACAACGCACATCAATGGCTATGGGAGCTACAGTTCTATGTGCATTCACCATGAATTCAGTGGGATCTACCTCTGAGAAAACTAATTTAGGATTGCATCATAAATCCAATTGTTTCAATCTCAAGCAAGTTCCTCCAGCGATGAAAATCAATGAGAATAATAGCCCATCTTCCCACTTATTTTTATCACTATTAACTATATCAGTTACTGGTTCACACTTACTCATATTCCTTACCTTCTACCGATTGTATTTTTTCTAGGGCTCATTTCGTAGCAGGAGCTCCTTTGCATATTAGGCCACACACCCCTAATGTAGCCAATCCTCCAAGAGCTTACACAGCTCTTCTTACAGGGGCTACTGTAAGCTCTGGAAGATTGGCTACATCAGGGGTGTGTGGCCTAATATGCAGAGGAGCTCCTGCTACGAAATGAGCCCTGGTTTTTTCCATACATCGGTTTCCTAGCTGTCCTCATCATGTTAGCACCTTTAACCTGATTCTTGGCTTCATTTGAGTTTCTTTTAATCACCCACACATGGTTTACATGTAACCTCTAATGGTACAGTATTTGCTGCTGTCTCCATGTCTGGTAGATGCGGAGTCTACTTCCCATCTCATTATTTTCTAAACATGGTTACTACATCACATAAATGTTAACATTTCCTTATGACTACTGCTTGTGGGCTGTGGCAGCCACACCCTCAGAGCAGAATGTATTCTTAACAGCTTCATTGCAGCCATGGAGGCGATGGGAGGTTTGCTAGGTTTTTTGTGTACACAAGGTGTTGGGCCCAGGGCCAGATTCTCCAGAAGATGACCAGGATGAGACAGAGACCACCTTGCGGGAAGACCAGGAGGCTCAGGGGACACCAAGATTACTGGACCCCCTCCAGACCCAGAGCCCTTGGATTCTAATTTCTGACTCCTCAATCAAAGGACCCGCCTCTGTGATGCTGTGATGCAGTGATGCTGCCAACCTTGTATGTCCAGATCCTGGATAATCAGTCCCCCAAGTTCTCCCCCCACCCAGCAGAAGCCACAAAGATGGTGGGCCCACAAGGAGGCAACTTGCCAACAACGAAATGAATGCCAATCAGCACTTTACATTAAATTCTTGACTGTTTTCAGTGTTTGTCAGGGCAGCAAGGCTCAGTCTGAGGGTCCAAGGGCCAGATCAGATCAAGCGCAGGACTGGTTTTCAAAGGAGAAAGATAGGTGTCCAAAGACCAGAGATGAGGTCAAAAGCAGACAAGGTCCAATATCTAGGGAGGGTAAAGCTTAAACTCAGTCAGGGCTAAGCTGAGGAAACAGTCTAGCCAGAGCTTATAAGTATCTCGATTGGTTCCAGCTGTCATGTGCTGAGGTCCTGTCAGTTGATACTTGAAGTGGAGAATGCAGTCTAGATAGTGCAGTCGAGCTGCACAGACGCCAGATATTGTAGCCGGCACTGTGGCACAAGTTGTAAAGTGCAGGGGCTAGGGTAGTAGAAGACTCAGCTGAGTCCCCTTGGGAATTTTACACTGGCTCAGTTCTCATTGGGGACCTCTCCTAGATCTAGTCCATGAAAGAATAACATTCAACTAACACATACTATAGACAGAAAATATGCAAGGTATGTTGTGTGTGTGTGTGTTGGTACACAGATTCATTTGCATTTACTCTCTCCTTGTTTGTACATTCTTCTTTAGAGATTTAATTAGTGAAGGAAACATGGGAGGGGGAGGAACAGTTTGTTGTTTGGCAATGCATTGTCTTTTCCCAGTCCCAGTTCCTTTTCATCGAACACTCCCTTTTCCGCATAAAACAGAAACGCCATGGGGATAAGACTTTGACAGATGTCCTGCCAGACACTGAGCTGATGGGAGCAGGTGGCAATTGAGTATAATCAGTGTAATAACTGGGAACAGAATTCTGCAGCCTCCTCTTAATTCACGCATAATGCAAGAATATTAACACTTCAGTTTGAGACTGAAAATTGGACTGGATGCATTATGAAGACACCTTCTGTTGGAGTATTAAACTGTATTATTTCCAGTGTAGCTATATATATCTTGAGGCTAGAAACAGTAATCTTCACTTGGTTTCTGTGCAAATAAAACACTGACTTCAAAATCCCTTATTCAGAAGCGAAGTTTCACTCAAAATCTACTGCTCTTTCTATCCGTCACATTTTCATTCCACCCTTCCTCCAAGACACATGGTTCTTTCCTTCATTTTAGGTCATGCTGAGAGAGACTGGCAAAGGTCACACCACAGGTTTCCACACCACGGTCACCTCCAGATAGGACTACTGCAATTGGCTCTACATAGGACCATCCTTGAAAATGCTTTTGAAACTGCAGGTGGCCTAGAATGCAGCTGCCATGTTACTGACTGGAACATCATGGTCAGCTCATATTACTCGAATTCTTCAGTAGTTGCACTGGCTACCAATTAGTCTCTGGATCCAATTCAAGGCTTTTGATGTCAACCTTCAAAGCCCTTAACACTCTAGGACCCTCATACCTACAGGACTGCCTCTCCTGTTACAACCCCCCACATTCCCTTTGGTCATCATCTAGAGGCGTCTTGTTGGTGCTTGGACCCGGGAAGGCTCGGTTAGCTATCATCAGAGGAAGGGCCTTCTTGGTTGTGGCCACTACCCTATGGATTGCACTTTCAGATGACACCCTAGCCCTGTCAGGCTTGTTTAGTTTCCTCAGTGTATGCAAAGCTGAATTATTTAAGTTGGCCTTTGGAAGGTAACCATATGTTTGGGCTGTTTTAACAGTAGTATGGTGACTGCCATGTATTTTAATATTGTAATGTTTTAATACTTTAATAAATTTTAATCCTTTACATTTGTTATTATGTTGTTTTTCACTTATTGGTTTTAATGTTGTAAGTTGCCATGAGACCCTTCCAGAGAGTGGTGACTAAAGAATCTAATAAATAAATAACAGTTCCATGGTGGACTGGAGATCTGAACCTTCCAAATCCTAGACTGACAATCTAACCACTGGCTCTACTGGCTTTGAGTTGACACAAAATGTTTAAGAAATGCCCTTCAAATCCCCAGTGCGCTTCATATCCAAAGTACCACTTCATCAAACATGAACCTACCTATGATCCCATCTGGTCATCTGTTCTCAGTCTAGGAAAGGTGAGACAAGAGGGCAGAACATGGACTTTTTGATCATCCTACTTTAGAATTCTGTCTCCCAACAAGCCTCTTCACTTCTTGTCTTCCTGGGTGTTGTACAGTGTCCGTCCCTGGGGGGGATTCGGTTCCTATTAAATAATATAAAGCTTTTTCCTAATGCTGCTGTTTTGTGGACATTATTTGTTTGTACTATTACTATGTTAACACATGGTTTTTTGTTCTATCTATATGATGCTGGCTGCCTTGAGTATCCAACAGATAAGCAGGATGTAATATGTTCCAATTAACCGAACAATATTGTTCTTGCCAGCAACCAAGTCACATCTCATCTCCTTAACTAGAGAGAGAACTCCAGGGACCAACAGCCACTCTGCCTGTACTAGCCTGCAGGAGGAGAAGGAGACGACACACTCAGTTTCCCATCATCTTTCTTTCACCAGGCAGGTGAAAGTTTTTCAATTTAAAAAACCATGGTGGTTTCCTTCTCATTACATTTCCCCATCTCTTGAAAACAGCGGTACTCGCTTTGCAGCTCAACGAAAGCCACATCCATTTCGATTTTGTTTTAATCCCACGTAACTACATGACAATACACATGACAAGGTGCTTAACATAAAGCAGGAATGGCGGCCTGATTCACTCAGGGGCTAGGGCCTCCTCACCATGCTGTTCACGGACCAGACTCTCTTGTCACCATCCCTCCCTCTCCCTCCTACATGTGGGGATGGAGGAAGAGGCCTGGCCCTGTCAATCCAACTCCATTTACAATCCTCTTCTAAACTGAGTGGCATCGCTCTCGGGCCACTGGCATCAATAAGAAAAGTATAACTCAGCTTTGAATGGAATGGTATGTGAGGAAGGCTGGTTTTAGCCCTGGTGCACACACTATGAATACTCCTACCCACTATGTACCAGCTCCTGCTTTTAGAGGTGTCTGAGGCTGTGATCACACACACTAAATAATCCACTTTCAATCCACTTTCAATGCACTTTTGAATTGGATTTTGCCAGTTCACACAGTAAAATCCAGTTGGAAAGTGCACTGAAAGTGGATTGAAAGTGGATTATTTAGTGTGTGTGATCGCAGCCTGAGTACTTAAATCTTCAAATAAGGGCACTTTCTTAGCACCTCTGCATATGTCCAGAGAGCTCTGAATAGGAATCCTGAATTTCACAACAGTTTTGCTATCATTAAAGAGTTTCCCTTGCTCGAAAGCCAGTCAAATCCAACTCTAGGGGCGGTGTTCACCCTCATTTCCAAGCCGAAGAGCCAGTGCTGTCCAAAGACATTTCTGTGGTCATGTGGCCAGCATGACTAGACGCTGAGGCACACGGAATGCTGTTACCTTCCCACCAAAGTGTTACCTGTTTATCTACTTGCAATTTCTTGCTTTCAAACTGCTAGGCTGGCAGGAGCTGGTATCATTAAGTAGATACAAATTATGTTGTGCAAGAAGCATTTAGGCAGCATAACCTGAAATTTCAGTTACATTCCTAAGAAGTCTAAAGATTGTATTTATCTGCAATTTATTTATCTATCTATATGTTTTCTTAAAGCATCTGATTAGCAGGTATGCTTATGCAGGAAATATATGAATTACATAGCTGGAAACTTGACTTAAATTGGCTTGATCTAAATCAATCCATTATGCCACCAGAGCACAAAGCAGCAGATTTGCATAATGAGAAAAGAGCAATGTTTGGCACTGTAGAAGGAGCCATGGATTTGGAGTCAGTGTAATTCCCAAAGGAATCCCAGTATTGCTGCAGACCTTCCTACTGCAGCGGCAGCCATCAGGACACTTTACATTCAATGCAGAATTAAAGGAAAAAATCCTGCTTCATTGTTTGGCTCACCCTGATCTTCTCTCTCTCTCTCACACACACACACACATACACACACACACTGCTTTGCATCTTCTATCCTTAACTCATCAGATGGTGACACTGATTCATGCTTAAACCAAATATGCTATGTGCAGGGGTCATTTCGTAGAAAAAGAGGTACAGGAGCTCATTAGCATTACTTATTAGCATAACTTATTTGCATATGCTACACCCCCTAACATATACAGGTTGCTTACCTGTAATTGGAGATCTTCGAGTGGTCATCTGTGCATTCACACCTCTGGGATAAAGTGCGCCTGCGCCGATCCCGATCGGTAATCTTCAAAGCCTAACGGATTTTCGCGCCAGCTCCCCGGTCACGTGCACGCCCCACTGCGCATGACCCGGGGAGAGGCACGAGGATCCCGCCAGTTCCTTCTGACCGCTGCTAACAGCCCCCAAGGAAAAAGGTGAGGGAGACCGAAAGCAGAGGGGAAGGAGGGCGGGTGGTGTGAATGCACAGATGACCACTCGAAGATCTCCAATTACAGGTAAGCAACCTGTATATCTTCTTCGTGGTCTCTGTGCATCACACCTCTGGGAGAATAGCGAGCAATAAACACCACATACCTGGAGGTGGGTGCTGGAGGTCTCACATCTGAGCTGCTTGCAGGACTGCACGGCCCACCACAGTATGCTGATGGACACGGACATCTAGGGCGTAGTGCTTCACAAACGTGTGAGGGGACGCCCACGTTGCAGCATTGCAGATGTCTCCCAGGGGAATGCCCTTGAGGAATGCTGTGGAAGTAGCCACGGCTCGAGTGGAGTGTGCCCGGAGGGACGCCGGCAGTGGCCTTTTGGCCAGAAGATAGGCGAGTTTTATCGTCTCAACTATCCACTTCGAGAGTCTTTGAGACGACAGTTTCTGTCCCTGCCTGGGCAAGGCATAAGAAATGAAGAGAGCTGGAGACTTGCGAAAGGATTTTGTCCGGTGCAAGTAGAAAGACAGGGCTCTCTTGACATCTAAAGTGTGTAGACTACGTTGCGTTGGGTCCTGGGGATCAGGAAAAAATACCGGCAAGGTGATATCTGCCCCTATATGGAAGTCCGAAACTATCTTAGGCAGGAAAGCGACATCTGGAGCCAAAGTGACGGCATTATGATGAAACGTGAGGTATGGTGGGTCGCAACGGAACGCCGAAAGCTCACTCACGCGTCGAGTAGACGTGATGGCCACTAAAAATGCAACCTTCCATGACAAAAGCTGAAGACTGCATGAGGCCATGGGTTCGAAGGGTTTTCCCATCAGCTTAGTGAGAACCAGGGGCAAGTCCCATGCCGGGACTGGTGTCTGCACTGGGGGATAGAGGCGATTCATTCCCTTGAGGAATTGTTTCGTTGTTGGGTGGGAAAACACCGAATAGCCATCAATCTTAGGATGATTGACTGAGATGGCTGACAAGTAGACTCGGATAGATGAGTGACACAGTCCCCTGTCCTTACATGACAGGAGGAAACCAAAAACATCTTTAAGTCCAGCGGGGACTGAGGGTCGTCCTACAGACGCCAGGAAGGTTAAAAATTTAGTCCACTTTGACTCATATGAACGTCGAGTGGAGAGTTTGCGTGAGTTCAGTAGAACTTGAGCAATGCGTGATTCTAGCCCTAAGTTTGGATCAGCCACGCTGTCAATTTTAGCCTGGGCACATCGTGGTGCAGTACTCGGCCCCCGCGCATCCCGAGGAGGTCCGGGTCCGTCGGGAGATGGAGATACATCCCCCGTGAGAGGCTGAGGAGCGTGGGGAACCAGGGTTGTCTCGGCCACCATGGGGTAACTAGAATTGCCCACGGTCGCTCCGTCAATAGTTTGTGGACTACTCTCGGAATGAGAGGGATTGGGGGAAATAGGTACAACCGTTTCCCTGTCCACCGGAAGAGGAGACCATCTCCGAGAGAGGTTGGGTCCGTTCCTGCTCTGGAACAGAATAGATGGCACTTCTTGTTCTCCCGAGAGGCAAATACATCCACGGATGGATGTCCCCAATGGTCGAAGATCGGAGTCAGGTAGAGGGGGTTCAGCTCCCACTCGTGTAGGGATGCTCCTCCTCTGCTTAGGAAGTCCGCTTGGACGTTGAGTAGTCCTGGGAGATGAGTCGCCACCAGGTGAACATCTAGCGCCTGGCACTCGTTCCACAGCTCTATCGCTAACCGGCAAAGTCCACGGGAGACCGTCCCGCCCTGGCGGTTGATGTAAAACATAGTGGTGGTGTTGTCTGTAAGGACAGTCACCGTTTTCCCCGTTAGGGATTGGCGGAAAGATCTCACTGCGTAGAGAACTGCCAGCAGCTCTAAGAAATTGATATGGTTGTGTGCCACAGAGGGGTGCCACCTGTCTCCCACACCTACACCTTCCAGGTGAGCTCCCCAGCCCCATAGGGATGCGTCCGTGGTGACGGTCGCTGAGGGTGGTGGAAGCTGGAAAGGTGCACCTGAGTGTAAATTCTGGGGCACGAGCCACCAATTCAGGGTCTCCAGGACCTGGGTAGATATCTGGAAACGTTTGGAGAGGGAGTGGAGTTTGGGGCGGAAACGCCTCAAGAACCAGAGCTGCAGTGGTCTCATTCGCAATTTGGCGAAGGGAATTACTGCCGTTGTCGCGGCCATCAGGCCTAGCAGGCGAAGGATTTGTTTGGCTGTAGCCTCCTTGGTCTCTAGGATAGCCTGGAGAAGGGAGACTATATCCGCTGCTCTGTTGGGGGGTAGGAATGCCCTGCATTGCAAGGAGTCCAGGATAGCTCCGATAAACTGAACCCGTCTGGAAGGGATAAGCATGGACTTTTTGAGGTTTATAGTCAACCCTAGTAATTCTAGGGTGTGAAGGGTAATAGAGATGTGGTTCTGTAGTTCCGTCGTAGAGGGGGCGACTAGGAGCCAGTCGTCCAGGTAGGGGTAAAGGTGGACACCTTGGAGTCTCAAATGTGCCGCTACTACTGCCATAAGCTTCGTGAAGACACGAGGAGCTGTAGAGAGGCCGAAGGGTAGGGCCTTGTACTGGAAGTGACGCGGACCGATCGCAAAGCGTAGGTACTGTCTGTGTGACGGGTGAATCGTCACATGAAAGTATGCGTCCTTTAAGTCCAGCGTCACCATCCACACGTTGGCTTCTAGTAGCGGTAGGATGGTCTGTAGAGTGGTCATACGGAATTTCTTGTAGGTGATGAACGCATTGAGGTTCCGCAGATCTAATATGGGATGAAGTCTGCCATCCTTTTTTGGGACCGTGAAGTAGCGGGAGTAGAACCCCCGCTGAAGGTGTCTTGTTGGTACCTGTTCTATGGCGTCTTTTGAGAGGAGGGCTTCGACTTCCGACGATAGGGTGTCGGAGGGAGGGGTGGTTACGAAGTACGATTCTTGTGGAATCTGGAAAAATTCTATTCTGTAGCCTTCTGCTACAACCGACAGTGCCCATTTGTCTGTCGTGATACGTTGCCATGCTAGTAGGGAGGGGGATAGACGGGTGGGAATATCGGAGCGAATGGGAGAGTCAAAGACTCTGCTTGGTCGGCTTGGGTGGTTTAGTCTTGGAAGCGGAAGCGGACGCGAATCTTGGCTTATGGCCATAAGGTTTCTGTTGATAGACAGTAGACGATCTCTGCCATTGGGGTTCAGTGGGAGATCTTCGCGGTTGCTGTTTGGACCAAGATCTCTGCCATGTTTTCTGCTTCTGTTGTCTCGGTTGTGAGACACCCAAGTTACGAGATGTTTTGATGCTTTTATCTAAATCATGAAGAACTGTGTCCGTCGTGGAGCTGAACAGTCCTTCACCCTCGAAAGGGAGATCTTCCACTAAGGACTTAGTGTCTTGTGGAAGCGAAGTCGACCTCAGCCAGGCGTGGCGACGAAGGGCGACTGCTGAAGTGAGTGTCTTGGACGTGACGTCCGTAGCATGCTTGGATGCGTTAAGCTGATGCTTTGCTAGCACCATGCCTTCCCTCTGGATCTTCCTAGCAAGACGTTGCTTATCCTCAGGGAGCTGAGCCAGAAGTGGTGTCATCTGTTCCCATAGGGAGTACTGGTACCTGCTCATGCAGGCTGTGTAGTTTGCCGTTTTTATGCCCAATGCACCGGCTGAATAAAATCGTCTTCCGAAAGAATCTAGCTTCCGTCCCTCCTTGTCCAAGGGGGAGGAATGTCCGCTACGTCCCCTAGCGGAGGGAGTCACGACGACTGAGTTGGGCTTGGGGTGGATGAATAGGAATTCTGCCCCTGGCTCTTGGAGCCTATACATGTGGTCCAACCTTTTGTTGGAAATTGGGGTTGAGGAAGGGTGGCCCCAGGATTCTTTGGCAGTGCTCAAGAGCACCGAAATTAGTGGCAACGCTACCGCGGTGGATGTGTCCATCTGTACGATATCGAAGATGGCATCGGTAGCGGTAGGCGTTGGTTGGACCGTGGCAAGCGCCAAGGAATGTCCCATTCGTTTGATAAGTTCTCCATAGGATTTCACGTCCTCGGAGGGGGAGATTGGTAGATTTTCAGCCACATCAGGGGATGGTGACGGCTGGATGGGAGATTCGTCATCGGATGATTCGGGAGATTCGGGCATCGAATGGTCGGAATGTTCGGAGGGAGACAGGGGTCGACGGATCTGGCTGATAAGGAGGGAGGTCGATATCGGGTGATGTGGGTATCGGCATCATTAGTTTCGGTATCGGTTTCGGTTTCAGTAACGGTATCGGAGTCGGCGGCGGGGCCGGGGGATCTCGGCATCGGGAGACTCTTGACGACGTCGATTGGCGATCCCACTCCGCTGGGTACCATTGTGGAGGTGGCGGGTAGGAGGAACCATACAGGTATCGCCATTGACGGACGTCCCACGGCACCGAAGATGGGGGAAGGCGCCAGTCTCGCTCGCCTCTCGGTGCCGGCATCGGGTCAGGCCCTGTCTCGGGACTGCTGTGAGGGATCTGCGTCAGCTCGATGTCGGGTTCCGAATCTGTGAGCTGGATGGGTCGCGGCATCGGGGAGACGGGGCTGCCCCGGGGTTGCTCGCGCCCAGGAGGGTCAAGCTGTGGAGACCCGTGCTGGGTCATGTCGGACGCGGGATGCGTCGACGAAGCACTCGAGGTTTTGTGCTTCAGCTTGCCCTTACCCTCTTTGCCCTCCTTACGCTTCTTAGCGGGAGTTCGTGGCAGTGAGAGGGGTCTTTTCGATGCCGATTTCTCGGTGCCGGAAGGGCTTCGCATCGGTGGCGACGTCGGGCCCGTCGGTACCGATGGGGATGTTGCCGAAACGTCGGCTGCGGACATCTTCGGTGACAACGCTGCCTCCAAGAGAGCCACTCGGAGTCGGGCCGCCCGGTTCTTCCGAGTTTGTTTGGAGAACGCGGCGCAACTCGAACAGGAGTCGACGCGATGCGACTCGCCTAGGCACAGCAAGCAGAGGGAGTGCTTGTCTGGGGGGGGGATTTTACTCCCACACTTAAGGCAGCGTTTAAAGAAACCCCACCGCTGGGCCATAGGCCGGGCGGGGAGTGGAAGGAGGAGAATCCAAAGAGAGTCCAGAAAAAACAGTCCGTAGGTCAAGTAAAGTCCAAGAAATCAGTCCGAAAGGCCTTTCCAAAGTTGGAAAAAAGAAGCGAAAGTTAACTACCGACCGGAGCGGAGAGGGGGTCCTCACGACGCGGCGGTCAGAAGAGAACTGGCGGGATCCTCGTGCCTCTCCCCGGGTCATGCGCAGTGGGGCGTGCACGTGACCGGGGAGCTGGCGCGAAAATCCGTTAGGCTTTGAAGATTACCGATCGGGATCGGCGCAGGCGCACTTTATCCCAGAGGTGTGATGCACAGAGACCACGAAGAAGATCACCAGAAGTATGTCAGAAGGGAGGGAGGGAGGGAGGGAGGGAGGGAGGAAGGAAGGAAGGAAGGAAGGAAGGAAGGAAGGAAGGAAGGAAGGAAGAAAGAGCTGGCAGAGAGGGGACAGTTACTAATCCAAGCCTCAGAAATACCACTATTCTGGGAGGATAACTTCAGTGGTGGCTGAAGCCTTCAGACGGCTGGTCAAAGGAACAAGGACCTTTCCAGGGGATGGGGTCATTTTGCTGCAGCCATGACACAAGCGGGCATTCCCCTGTGGGAGGAGGGGCTGGCACCAACTCCCGGAGCTGAGCTCCCCCAAGCTCCTGCTCAAAATGACCTCTGGCTATGTGTCTTGCACAAGCACTTCACATGCAATTAAAAAACACAAGACACTGCACAAGCTGATATTTTTCAATCTTGTTCCATTTCCTACCATCTACGCTTAGAGCATACCCTGAACATGTTCTCCAAGGATATTAAAAGCTCCAAAAATAGGAACCACTGGCATCCACTTCCCCAATGTAAGGAAATCTTTCATTATTTTCAGATGAGCCCAGACATCTTCTTTGCTCCCCGCCCCAATTTCCTGTGTTTTTCCAACTTACTACCATAGATGCCTCCCTCTGTACTTGTCTAGGTGACATCTCTCTACTTAACTTCATTCCAAGCATGTCCTATTTTGTTATCCAGCTGGAAGAGCCTTTCAATATCTAAATAGATCTAGATTGCATGTAATTTGAGCTAACCTGCTGTTAAGCTTCCGGTGTCATCAGCACATTTTTAGAAGATGCCAGCAAACATTGTACAGTTGTCTGTGTTCCTCCCTCTAGTTCTCATCTTACACTGCACTGACAACTCCACTTTTTTCTGCCTTCTGCAGAAATTTCCACTTAAACGTGTCATGTTCACATTTCCAGATTTATGCTTTTTGATTTTGTTGATCAGTCTCCTATATTATTACAAGCTTTTCTGAAACCAGCAAAATTAGAATTACTGTGAAAAGCTAGCCATTATTGCCATACACTGAATTGGTAAATGCAGGCACACCTTAAGTAACTCAAAATTAGTCTGTAAAGCCTTTCATGGAATGGCAGCCATACAGATTAGCATGCTGTACATTTTCCCCATCTATTTTACATTCTGTTGATTTTCATCTTCTGTGCAAAATTATATAGCTATAAATCAAAATGGAAAACTAAAATCAGAGTTCTAGAAAGAACACAACAGCAAGTCTATTTCTACTTCCCTATATAAACTGACACATATGAAGGCCGTCATTGCTCAACAGTATTAATTGACAACAGAAATAGATGCTGGTGTATGTTATTCAATATACTGACCAAAACCCAAAGCCTTATGAATGCTCCAGAAAACTCTGGACTTCCCTAATCATTATAGTCTTGTGGACAGTTCTGTACATCTTCATTTGATAAATAGGTTGATTCCATGAGAAAACTTCAGACTAGCATGTTCCTCCTCTATGGGTGTGACTGCTTAAGTTGGTGGTATACAGGATATCCTCTTTGCTGCATTGTGGCTCAAAATCAAATGAAGCAATTGGGATGGATGGTTCCTTAGGACGAACTAATGGTGTCCATGCCTACTGACATGGTTACCAACAGTGAGAGATGACTTCGAGTTTTAGGGCAGGGTTTGGGTGCAGAGTGTGGTAATGAACACAAAGACAGAAATACTACTCCTCTGGAAATCTATGGATTTCCCAAATTTAACTCAAAACATAACCATAGATTTCCTTCTGATCTGCCTGCTGGATATGGCCAGCAGCAGCCGGGGAGAAGGGGAGTCGTGGTGGGTGGGGCTGGCCATGTTTGATGGTGCACATTGCAGATTTTGTAAAGCAAGGGGTATGAGATGCACTCCGAAGGCTATGCTATGCCCTCCTTCCCCTCTCCTTATTTCCTCCCCTCACACAATGTAATTCTCTTCCTTGAAGCTATTGTTTGCTATGATATCAGAAACAGCAAGTGCTGGCTGATGCTTTCCCTCCAATTCCAAAGCGGAAACCACAAATAAACCACAGTTTCCCGTTCTGGCTTGGAGAACAAGCATAAACCACAGTTGCCTGATTCAGACATGGATGAACTACAGTTTGCCATGGAACAGTGAATCACAGTGCACAAGGAGGAGGGAGGAATGCAAGAAGCATGTGAGCTCAGGATATCACCACATTATATGTGAACTAGACCAATGCCACTGTTACACAAAGCACAGAGTGCTGGGTTCAGATTAGGGAAGCAAGTTAAAAACCCTGATCAGCCAGGTGGGTGGCCATAAGCAAGTTACTGTCTTTTGGTCTAACTTATTTTACTGATTGTTGCAAAGCTAAAATACTTCACCAAGATACAAGGGCTGAATGGAGAATACCACGTGCAGGAAGGAACTCCACCTTATGCACCAGAGCTCCCATATGAGCCAAAGAACTCCTAAGGAGCAAGCAAACACTTCCAAACACCAAGATTCACTAGATCTTTCCTTATTTGGGTGGGGAACATATCTATTGTTTTAATCAGTATAATAATATACAGCAGAAAGAAGAAAGTTCAATCACTGATGAACAGTCAAACAACAATCACACTTCCCCAGAGAATGTTTCCCTTGGCTCCACATTTTCCCACCTGCCCCTCTGCACTGGAGTTCCCAGCAGGAAATCAGAAACATTTTGAGTGCACAGAATGTGGACATGGAGATAAACCCACCCCAGCCTGGACTGATGATTGATGTCAACTGGCAGGCATGAGGCAATTTGCTTTTAAACACGAAGCAGCACAAAGTTTATTCAGGGAAACATACACCTGGAGTAAATATTAACAATTAACCAGGAGGGGTGGGAGGTCTGGTCTCAAACAGTACATATATCAGAAAAAAGCCCATTTAAAATATATAAGAACAGCATTCTGCTACAACTAAATTACACATCAGACCCAGCAAACCCCACTGGCATATTGTAACACTTTTGCAGCACCATACCAAGGGTGAGGCAGGGGGTGTTGTCCGCCCTGGCTACAGCTTGAGGAAGTCAACTGGAGGGCCCTCGAAACCAGCCTCATGCTGTATGTTTGGCTGAAAGTCATTTCTTTTCTTTTTAAAATGCAGTTCTGGCTGCCACCACTAGGGGCACACGGAAGTCTGAGGATAGCAAAAAGCACACTAGGGTCGCGGCCACACGAGTGAGATAAGCTGGACAGGAATCGACGCAAATTTGCACCTGAGCAATTTGCGCCGCAGTTGCGTGATTACACGCAACCGCGGGCAACTTTTTTTTTTTGTGATGGGTTTCCGAGGTGCTTAAATGGGAGATCGATGAAGTGCTTCAACAGGGGAAGGGGGAATCGATGAATTGCTTGGACGGGAGGGCAGGCGGGAGAAGAATTGATTATTCGCCTCAACAGGGGGGAGGATTGATGAATCGTGTCTCCTTCTAAGGGGGCCTTCGATGATGTGCACAAGGAGAAGGGGGACAAAAAACCTGCGTCGCATCAGGATAGCATGTGATCACGCTATCTGCGATGCCACACTTCCACGCTGGCGCAATCAAATAGGGAAACTCCGGTTGTGAACCACAGCAAACCATTTGCTACTGGTGTTTCACTAGTAGCTTTTTACAACACTTCCCCACCGGATCAAAAGGGTTTGCAACAGTTTGATGACGGTTGTGGGAAGCTTCCCAGATGTGCTGCTGTGATCACACCACTTTGATCTGGTGGTGAATTGTCCCTCTTCCATGGCAAATGGGTGCGTATGATCGCACCCTAGGATCAGCTGCACTTCCCTTTCTCCAAGAATGAAGCAAACTTGCTTAACAATAACCAAGCCATCATCCTGTTAGCTGCTACAGTAATTGCCAGCCTGCAGGTCACTTTCTCCAATAGTCTAGCCTTTCTCTCTTCCTTTCCTTGCACCCAGCTCAGCCAGATCTTGCAAAGCAGTAGTTAGGTTGTTGCAGTAAGATAAAACAACCTTTCCTTATCTTAGTTTCCCTCCCTCTTTCCCACACTTTTCTCATTCATTTCTTTCTCCTTTCACCTATTTTTTCCATCATCCCATCCCATTTCCCCAATTTTTCCTTCTTGGTCTCAAGACGTTCTCGTCCTTATCCTGCTTGGTGACAGAATATATTTAAGAGTAGTATAGTAGCAAACCTTTGTTAATATTATGAACAGAAGGCACTGGGTTTGCTGGGTACTGTACACTGCACTGGTTCTGCTCAGCTTCCCCTTGCTTGGTCTGTGATTCTGTGCTTGACATCAGCTGCCATTGCCACAATGGCACTGGGTTTGCTGGGTGCTGCACATTGCACTGGTTCTGCTGGGCTTCCCACCCTCCTTCCTTTCTTGGACAATGTGATCCTGTGCTTGACATAAGTCCTGTTGAGCTGGCATTGTCACAATGGCAGTGGGTTCTGCTGGGCACCCTGTGAGTGCACTTGTTCTGCTGGGCTTTCAAAATGCCCCTCCACCTTCAGTTTTGACTGCAGAGATTCTCTGGTTTGACTTTAATCCTTTGGAAACAATGCAATATGGGGGAAGCAACTTCTTGGGGGGGGGTAGTATGTTTCTTAACATCCAGTCTCGTGAAGATTGTGATCACTGGCTAGTAGTAGTTAGTAAAAGTTAGTACAAAGGCACACTCCTGGCTCTCAAAAATGCCTTGTAGATGATTGGGATGGTCAGCTCATGGGCTTCAAAATGAAGAACAGAAGCCCTCTCAAGTGCCTGCTTAGAATATCCATGGTGTGATGGTGGAGGTGGGTGGGTGGGTTTGCTGTCAAGTCACAGCTGACATAGTGACAAGCCTGCCTCTGTGTTGGCCCTGCTTAGCTTCTGAGATCTGAGAATATCAGGCTGTCCAGGTCAGGGCTAGGCTGAGAGTAAAGTGACTGGCTAAAGGTCACCTGGCAAGCCTCCATGGCACAAGTGGCGATTTGAACCTAGATTTCCCAGATCCTAGTCTGACATTTAAACCACTATACCACACTGACTCTCAAGATGAACTAGCATGTTGGAATTCAGTTTTTTTCCCCCACTGGCATGATTATATATACAAAGTTAAATAGAAGAAATTTTTCACTGCATATCTTTTCTGGCTATTACTATTATTCATTTTATATCATGATTATTGCTGAAAATAAATGTGTCATATTTCGGAGGCTAGGTACACCACTGCATTTTTGTACATTCAGCTCAACAAAGAAATCTACAGTGGATTCCTAACCAGTGCTGTGCCTTTCTAAGTTCACTGACTTCTGTAAATGTAGAATGGTTAGTAGTACTTGGATGGGAGACCGCCAAGGAAGACCAAGGGTTTCTATGCAGAGGAAGAAAGTGGCAAACCACCTCTGCTTACCTCTTGCCTTGAAAAGCCCTTGGGTCTCCACGAATTGGTTGCAACTTGATGGCACGTGGTTATTATTTTGGCTATGTTTAGGACTGCAATGTAATCAAACATCTGATATATCCTCAGCTCTTTAATTCACACACTTGTTAAACTAACCCTCCACTTTCAACCCTCAAAAACCTCACTTCTGATTAACAACTTCCTCCTGTTGAATGTTACCTTTTCCAGTACACAGCCTGTATTGGCTGATTAAGAACATCGCTTTGATTAGCTCCTGGCATACATTTCTGTACTACAGTCACACGTATGTTTTCCTCACTTAAAAAATACCCAAGTCCTTAATGTTGCACCACCAATGGCTGTGCCCAGCCCAGCCCCCTCTCACAGCACCCTTAGTGCCAGCAAGAGATAAGACTGTACTGTTGATTCATTGTTCAAATTGATACAAACGCCAAATTTTATGGGCAGACTATGCATGCCAACAAAATTCTCAGGGGCAGAAGACCAGCACTTGGGCTTTCATGTTCAGAAGTTCTTCAGTTTGAAGGTCAAAATGGCAATCATTTAAGCTACCAGATGCAAACACAATACATCCTCACATAATAGAGAGAAGGGGATTTCCCCTATTGTGTTAGGACTAATTCTCTTGATGGAATCAGTTGGCATGTACTGTTCTGGAGGGACTTTTTGGCATGATGCACATTGTCCTCTACACACTAATTAAAACTGTGTGTGTATGTGCGTGTGTGGAGAGAGCATAATCAGAGTACCAACAAACAATGATGGGGGCATATAGGATGATTTGTGTTATCAATGTGTAGAAGCATTGGACACCGAAAGGAATTTGATTGGCAGTGCTTTATTAAGTTCTGGCAGAATTTAGAGATGCTGGGAGCTCCTTTATGAAGCTCTTGCACATAAATCCAACCTCTAGGTCTCGTTAATACTGATGAGCGAAAGCAGTTAATTGAATTATGTATGAAGTACTGCTGATTAAATAATATTTCACTCTTTGCTACAGAATTAGCCCTGGTGCATTCATGGCCACTGTTGTCTCTAACTCTGGATGTCAGGGGTTCCTTTTCTTTAACCATGTCAAGTCCGTTTAAAAAGGTATCGTGTCAAAATACACCACGCAAATCTTTTTAAGAAATAATCTGTAAAGAATAACTCTTTATGTAAAAAGGAAATGATATATACACATAAGCCCTGTTCACTTAACACATCCAAGATGGAAATTACATACATACAGGGGAACCAGAATGAACCCACTGGTCCCACTGTCCAACTCCGAGGGCTGGAATGTGAATACAGTACCTGTGCATGTGTTTGTTTAATTACGTATCACCCACCTTTCTCCCTGAGGCTCAAGGCAGATTACAGAATTTTTTAAAAATGCAGTCATACAGCATAAGACATCCTATGAAGACCAATGTCAGATCACCAGGATTAAAAAATCAGAAAACAATGCAAACACACTGCCTAAGGCAAGGTATACTATAAACAATGTGGAAGTGGAATTACCAAGCTAGAAGATAATTCAACAACAGCAAAATGTACAAACTGTGTCTGCACAGGCTCTGTTCCTATGATTCGCAATGCTGCTTGTTTTGAATGTTCCCAGTCATGGGGCCAGAGCCTTCATGCATCCAGTTGCTATGCACGCAGCTGCTGTTCTCACATTCCGGTGACTCTGCTTGGGTGGAGGGTCAGCCAGCATGCTTATTTCTTCTCCCCCTGTATTGTCACTCTGGGTGTCTTGCAGGTAACCAAACACGATACACATCGTCAAGTGCATTGGAAGATGTAATGTTGGACCCTACAAAATGTAGACCTTCTCTACCTTCCCCTTCCTGCATCAAAAAAATCTAAAGGATCAGAGAGCATGTGTGAATCTAACAGCATGAAGTACAGAGAGGCGGGGTAACCATGTGAGATAGCACCCTCCTCATACGTCTGCTGTTAGCTGTTCCACTGAGTTTCTTCTAATAGCAGAAGAGTGAAGGAAGTTGTCCAGCAGCAGCACGGGAATCAGATAGATGACAGAAGTCCTGAGGAGGGAGGAAAGAGTGGGGGAGGAGTGGTGCCAGTGAGACAGATGGTGTTCCAGGGGGGTAAGGCTGGAAGGCAGGAGGATGGTCCCGCCTGATGCTGCACCCGCTAATGACGGGCTGGAGGGCAGCAGGGCACAGAGCTGACATCCCTGAGGATGTGGGACTTTCCAGTCTTGCTGGCCCAGGCCCCAGGAGGAAGGACTGGTGAGACTTGGGGGGGACTTTAAAAGGCAGGAAAGAGATAGGCCAGGGAGGAAGAGCAAGGGCATAGCCCAGGGATGACTAGAGTGTCCTGGCGCCTGCAGGGAAGAGGGACTAGGGGGCAGCCGAGCCCCCCTCTCCCTTTAACTGTCTGAGACCCATTGAGGAGCTCACTAGAGGAAAGAGGAACCATGCAGGACCCCACCTTACAGGACTCACCCCCAGAATTCCCAGACTCCAACAGAGGGCTCTTTAGCCAGATTCTTCCTCCTCACTGCAGCCAAATGAGCCACACAGTTTTTTGTCCATCACAGGGGCCTGATGGGGGAAGGCAGAGAATTATCTCCTTCTGCAAGCACCCTGCACTCACAGTTTGTTGGACCCAAAGCAGAGTCAGTAAGTACAAATAAATCTGAATGAGCATCATAAATTAGACAGAGATGCACATCTAAATGTTCACCTGTATCTGCTACATGAATCAAAGACTGGTTGCAGACACTTACCTCTCACTGGACTGGGGGGTGGGAAGTCATCAGATTTCTCACATAATGTTGCAAAGATTATAATCGTGCATTAAAACTAACAGTGTACTGCATCTAATAATAACCAGTGCAAACATACAGCATGTGACTGTGTGGTGACGGAATATGCAGCGGGGGACCCCATCTGGTGACTTTCTCACAGGGAGGAGGGGGACAAGGAAGGGACCCCCTGGCCCATGGGCCGAGCAGGGCCAGGCACAATGTAGGGCGTGGCTGGCTGTACTGGCAGCTATAAAAGCTCAGACTGCAGAGGCGGGCATGAGTGGGTGTGAGGACAGCACATCCTAATTACCTCGGGCAGGTTTAGCGGCCGGAGAGGGACTGAAAGGTAATCATGCACAAGAACTGGGGGAGGTAAAGGTGGAGGCGCAATGCATGGGGCGTCGCAGAGAGCAGAGCAGCATTGGCTGAGGTGATAACGGCACCAGGGAGCGAGGGAACTGCCCTGCAGAGAGAACTTCAGGACTCTTTCTGGCTGCCGCCTGCAATATAGAAACCCTGTTGCCAATCTCAGTGTGTCTTCATCTCTTGAGATCATGTGGAAGCCAGCCACCTCCGAGACTCCTCAGAGCCCCAGTACTTCAGGTGACCAGAACCAGTTCCATTATGAAGGTTGGGACCAGAGAGTTATCCACTATTCTCCTCTCCTCCATTTTATCCTCACAACAACCTTGGGAGGTAGCCTAATCTGAGAGAGTGTGGCTGGCCCAAGGTCACCCAGCGACCTTCCATGGAACGACTGGGAAATTAGAACCTGGGTCTCTCAGATATCTAACTAATGTCTGACACTATCAACTATTAACTACACCACTCTGGCTCTCAGTAGACAACATCAGCGGAGGAAGAGAATTCTAACACTAGCATCTTACAGTCACATCCTAAGTAGAGTTATACCCTTCTAAGCCCACAGACATCCATGGACTTTAAAGGATCAGATGTAAATCTGCTTGGGATGGAACAGTTAAATCCAACTGATTTTCAATGGGGGGATTAAAAGAATTGGCTCTTATCAAAATTAATGAGACTTAACTTTGAATAGATTCTATCTTTATTACCCTCCAGACTTCTTTCCAATAGTCATTGTTTGACTAACCTTGTAATGATTGTTCAACCTTTCCTTCACTACTGCAGCTCACAAGCTCTCAAAGCCAAGAATATTGGCCTGTTTAAAAATATTACCACTCATTTGCTCTTTCTACCTGTTTTCCTCCTTCTATGTCCTAACTCACAATTTCAGAAGGCACCCACTATTGAATGTGCCAGGGATTGTATGACATTTATCATCCAGAAAAACAACAAGTGATCTAGACTGCCATTACTGCCTTTTGAACAGAGGCAGAAAAGTGGCTGAGCCCATGGTAATGACAGAACATCTACAGACCTGTAGGTGGCTACAAACTCAAGGTGAGGGTAGAGTAAATTGCATTTTGTACCTACTCTAAAATTTGGAAGGGGCTGCACGCAACTTGCATTCATTTTTTACTTCTGTCACATAATTGGAGCTTATGATTAAAGACAGATTTAAGAGCAAGCAGGAAAATGTTTTCTACGGCAAGATTCTAAAGCATATACTAAAACTTTGATAAACACCATATAGACTAAGGGTGGCCGAACTTGCTTAACATAAGAGCCACATAGAAGTAACATCAGATGTCTGAGAGCTGCAAGACACGAACAAATATTACACATGTTTTAATTGGAAAATATGCAAATTTGCTTTTTATTAACATTAACATTAAATAAGACTGCCAGAAATAAAAACAGAAGGGGAAAAAACAGATATTGATAATGATACTTAAAGAGAGAAATGCTTTCTCCAAACTGGCTTTGGTGGGGGGGCTTTGAGGACACATTTAAAGTTAAAATTGCTTTCTTTGTCTGCTCTCTCTCCCCCCCCCCCCCAGCATACCCAGGGAGGGGACCACTGGCTGGTGAAGGGAAGACTGCCCCCCCTTCACTTCCCCAGCCACCCTGCCAGGAGCCACATAACATGTGAAAGAGCCACATGTGGCTCCCGAACCACAGTTTGGCCACCCCTGATATAGGTTATAACATAATGACATTCCAGATTAAGGGCTGGCTATGTTTTAATGCATGTGGTTTTTATCAAACAGATTTTGTTTCAATATTTCTATAATTTGCTGTATAGGCTTTTGCCTATATCACTTCATATTTTTGTCTCTGGTCCATTTTTAACTTGCTCTTGTACCGATCCCCCCCCTCCCCTGTGACCGCCCTTTGGGGGGGGGGGGTTCAGTAAATAAGAAATTTAAACCTTAGGTCTCTGAGACCCAAAAACAGCAACTTGTGCTCCATATGCCCTAAGATCATTATTACCTCAATAGTATCAGTCACTTACACATCTTTATGTTTTTGTAATTTAAAAAATTCTGTAGCAATTCTCTAAAATTGGTGTACCAGACTGAAAGGAGAGAATACAGGCAGTTGAGACGAGGTAAGTGTAACCCTGGGAGAAAAAGTGTATCAGCTGAATCATTCTCAGATAGACAAATACATTTCAGATTCACTCCTGAACATCCGCAAGCCAGTAAAAGAGAAATCCTAAGCACATCTACTCAGAAATCGTCCACGTCTAGTCAAGTTTCCAGGCGTACTCCAAGGAAAGTGTCCTTAGGATAGCCCCATAACAGCAGAGTTATACCCTTCTAAGTTCACTGAAGTAAATGGGCTTAAAAGGCTGCAACTCTGCTTCAGTAGGCACCGTTAAAGACTTGTCAGTGGTTTCTACAGACAGGAATATTTCCATAATATCACCTTTCATTCTTTCCAGCTGATCGACAGTGTAGCACATAAGAGGGAATTTAATACTGCAACATATCAAATGCCTACAAGCATCATTTGATTCACCAAAGCTGCAGGATGGTCAGAGTTACACCAAATCAGGTTGTAATTAACAAATGCTCTACAAATACATCATCCTTTATTTCCACTGGCAGGACGGCAAGTTAACCTCGTGATCCTATTTTCTGCAGATTTATCTAGAATTTATGTAGCATCCTTGTAATTAGCTTTAAACTCTTTTATTGGCATTCTTAATGAAGGAAAGGGCATGAGATCCTTCTCTTCAGAAGGAGCTCATAAAAAAAGAATGTCTGAGCAAATGATTCCATAGTTCCCTTTTTCACATTCAAAAGAACTCATTAAGGAGAAAAAAGCAGAATGTGTAACAGAATGCAAACACTGAAAATGTATTTCCCCTGCATTCTGTAGATGCAAACACACACACACGCAAACCCTTCCCCTTTGCAAAACATTCAAAGCTTTGGAAAGATTCCTAAGCACACACACACACACAAAAAACCCGGGCCAATTTTCAGTCAGATCTTTGTGTCAAAGGGTCCACAGACCCCCTGCAGGGAGCAACAATCCATATCAGGGGATACAGGTGTTTCTTTGAGGTCCCCCTCCTGATGCATACTGAGTGCTCATCCATCTCCTCATGTTCAACTGAAGAGGGTTAAATCCATTCAGCTTTCCTTCTGCTGGTTGGGAAGGGGGTGAGGAGGCCCCTGTGACTGCCCAAATGGCGATGTAGGGGATCATGGGATCTGAATAGAGGAAAAGCCATATGGGATGGAAGCAATAACAAGGAGAAGATTGAGACTGAGTGGAAAATCTGGCTTGATCCAAATCAAAGACTGCATTTGGGCATCACAATGAACCAGGAGTTCCTAGGATCATAGAATCACATAGTTGGAAGGGGACATACAGGCCACCTAGTCCAACCCCCTGCTCAATGCAGGATCAGCCTAGAGCAGCCCTGACAAGTGTTTTGTTCAGCTGCTGCTTAAAAACTGCCAGGGAGGGGGAGCTCACCACCTCCTAAGGCAGCTGATTCCTGGTTAAGCCTGTAGTCCAGCGGTTCTCAACCTGTGGGTTGGGACCCCTTTTGGGGTCGAACAACCATTTCACAGGGGTCGCCAGCTGGTGTCTGAGCCCACCCCGCCCCTCCCCGCCGGCAGGAAAGGGCCCTGTGCTCGATCGAGTGCAAGGTCTGGCCTCCCGGCTCTTTGCCTTAAAGGGAGCTTTCCCTTTAGTCATTACTGGAATTGTGAAAACAGGTAGTGGGTACCCACTACAAAAATGCTAACCCACTGCCTCACAATCAGTGGAAAACAGGGCTTCCGGATATCATAAACTCGGGTTGATAAGCTTTATAAAGTTCGAAGCTCGTTTGTTAATTACTGTTTGTACTAATGGTGGTCTGTTTGTACTAACGGTGGTCTGCTGTGATGTCTAAGTCCACTGTCCATTTTACCTGCCTGGCCATATAGATGGTGATGGAGGGAGGATACCCTTCCTGCTAGGTAGCTGAAAAAAGGTAAGATGCAGGCAGCTTAGGGTTTATGCACAAATTAGGATCTGTCCTTTATGTCTGGTATACTAATCAGATTCTGTTGCACAAATGACAGTTGACGATGATGTCTGAATGTAGCCAGTGCACATGTTCAACTTGTATTAAGGCAATCCTGTGTTTTGTGTCATTTTTATGCTCCACTGTTAGTAAGCAAGCATATGACATGATATCATCAGACTGTACATTTCCTCGTCCCAGTCTGGGGTAGTGAATAATGCAGCACAAGGGTGGGAAAACACCCAATGTGATGAAAGCCTGTGATGTATTTTGCATTACTCAAGGTTCCAAGGAGGGAAGAGAGACTGAACACAGCCGCAACCCTGTGATCTATCTCAAAACAAAGATCACATTTAACTCATGGAAATCAGTTAACTGTCTGGACAAATTCTGAGACCACCTGCCTGAAAGTTGGTCAAAGAAGTAACTGTAGCTGAGACATTTCATTAATGGTGGTGGAAAGGACTACCAAGTCACAGGCCACTTATGTTGACCCCATAGGATGTTCAAGGCAACAGATGAACAGAGTTGATTTTCCATTGCCTGACTCTGCATACCAGCCTTGGACTTCCTTGGTAGTCTCCCATCCAAGTACCAAGCAGGACTGACTCCTCTTCGTATCTGAGATCTGATGAGATCAGACCATCCTGGCCCACCCAGATCATGGCATTCATTAATGGCAGTTGTTAATTAGTCAGACTTCAGATTCCAGCCCCCCCACCAATCCACCACAAGAATACTTTACATACCAAAGAGGGAATTAAGAATAAGCAATTTAGTTACAAGGATATTAAGTAGGGCAACTACAAAGGTAAACTGCATGCGGGCTCTAAGGAGTCTATTTAAATTTTAAAGCACCACCAGCAGCAGATGAAATGAATGGTATGGTCCACACCTACTAAAGTAAATGGGAATTCCTGCATTTGTTTCAGTGGAACACTGCCAGCTGCATTTATACATTCTGCATTGTAAGAGAATCAACAACAATGACAAAAAGGAAAAAGAAACACTAGTCTGACTTAGAACCCTTACTAAACCCAACTGGAAACTCTTTAAAAAAACACAACTAAGTCAAACGTGGAAAAGAAACATTTATACAGGAAAATAGAGCCGGATTAGAATAAGGAAACTGATAATAGAGTCGGGTATTCACGCCACTGAGTATCACAGAAATGAGCCTGTCTGTATTCTAGTGGCATCAGGGAAGTTAGCCCAAGAAGCTTCAGTTGGCAGACAGGCTTCCCAGACTGAAGAACTCAGCATTTTAATACTAGCCAACAATGCTGAATCAGTAATGGCTAACTGATCTTTTAACATTAAGACAAACAATAAACATTCCTTCAAATATATCAGTTGGGTCTTTGGACGACAAAGAAATGAAAGGAATACTTAAGGAAGACGGGGAGATGGCAGAAAAAGGAATGCATCTTTGTATCTGTTTTCACTGGTGGAAATGTGGGGCATGTATCCACACCAGAGTCACTCCTTTTAGCAAAGGTGTCAGAAGAATTGAGTCAAACTGGGGTAATGAGAGATGAAGTTCTAGGGCTACTAGGCAAACTGAAAACTAAAAAAATAAATTGGCATACACACAAGGGTTCTCTTTTTTTGGGGGGGGTGCATGGAAGTCATGGTTGACTTATGGCGACCCCTAATGGGGCTTGGACGTTTCAGAGATGTGCCTTACTATTGTCTGCCTCTGCATCCCAATCCTGGTTTTCCTTGAAGGTCTCCCTTCCAAGTACTTGCCAGGGTCAGCCCAGCTTAGCTTCCAAGACCTGATGAGAGCAGGCTTGCCTTGGCTATCCAGGTCAGGGCCACACAAGGGTTCTTAAGGAACTACAATGCGACATTTTTGTTCCACTAATAGCTATATAGTAGAAAAGAGCAAGAGTCCAGTAGCACCTTAAAGACTAACAAAACTTATGGCAGGGTATGAGCTTTCATGAGTTATTGCTCACTTCTTCAGATCTTGATTTAACAGGTCTATATAACATGTTACTAAAATCAACTTCTGTGCTGAAGGACTGGAAAGTAGCGAATATCAAACAATATGTCAAATGAAGTTCAACGTAAAGAAGTGTAAAGTGATGCACATGGGGGGGGGAGGAGAATCCTAACTTCAAATACATTCTGAACTACCCATGACTAGGAGGGAATGAGAGCTTGGCGCCACAGTGAATACCTCAATGAAAATGTCAGCTCAGTGTACTGCAACAGTGAAAAGGGCAAACTCGGTGTGAGGATTATTAGGAAAGGAAAATCAAATGGCCAATATTATAACCCCCCTTTATAGATCTATGGCATGGTCTCATTTGGACTACAATGTGCAGTCTTCGTCACTGCATCTGTAAAAGGAAATTGCAGCGCTAAGTGCAGAAGAGAGCCACCAAAATGATTAAGGGGTTGGAGGACCATTCCAATGAGGAAAGGGTAAAGAGACCGGGACTTTTCAGTTTAGAAAAAAGGCGACTAAGAGAGGACAAAACAGAGCTTTATAAAATTATGTTTGGGATGCACAAAGTAGATTGAGAGTGCTTTTTCTATAATAACAGAACTCGGGGGCACATAATGAAGCTGATGGGCAGCACATTCCACAAGCGATTAAACTGAGGAATCCACTGCCAATGGACATAATGAGGGCCATGAACATAGATGGCTTTAGGAGGGGATTAGACAGATTCACTTAGGAAAGGTCCAGGCCTTGGGCTCTATGCCCTGTTTGTCGGCCCTCAAAGGCAACTGGTTGGCCACTGTGTGAAACAGGATGCCTAGCCAGATGGACCACTGGTCTCATCCAGCAGGACTTTTCTTATGTTCTCTATTGTGACATGGCTTTCTGAGCCTGGAAGATTATCAAATGTGACATGGATCTCTCCACTGAATGTATCTGCAGTTGCCTCCAGGGAACAGTACCACTGGTGGCACAGGGAACAAGAAGACTGATCCACAGTGCTTCCAGTTTTATCTGGTGCCAATAGTTAGCCGGTCAGTCAGGGCTTTAACAGGGAACAAGATCTGGGTTTAATGCTGCTGAGAACTTTGCTGAAAATGAAATCCATCTGCCAAGTCTCCTCTTTCAAATTAATATACGAAGGCCTGCTTTAAATGTGACATGGACAAAGAAAAAGAACTCAACCACAGGATTTCCACCTTCCTCCAGCATGTCTTTTAAATCACACTCCTCCCTCTGCAAAACAACAACATTTGCTCAGCACACCAATGCTAACATGCCCTAGTTAAGCATGTGTAATTGCTCTCTGCAAACATAGCAGTCCAGGTTAAATGTGACTCTCTGCCACTGTAAGTAACAGTGTAAGGGACAGTGTAAGTAACAGTGTAAGTCCTTTAAGTAACTATTTTTATTTCACCAGAATTGTGTTCACCATTAAATGTGTTCACCCTTTTCAGTATACTGAATGAGTATTTTTTTTAATATATTGTTTTGGAGAAGCCCACTTCCTAGCCTAAGAATTTGAAATAAAATTGACCGAAGCTTTCTTTGCCACTTAAAGCCATGATCAGCTGCATCTTCAACACACTTGGCCAGCATTTATTCTTTAATGTATTAATTTGGAGGAGCACAGCCCACAGCCTAGGAACTTGAAATGAAACTAACCAAGGCTTTCTGAGCCAGGAGATGTTCCCCTTTGGGAAATACAAAACCCTGCCAAAAGGAAAGGCTCCTGGCTGTAGAGAGTTCACTCCTAATCTAGAAACAAACAGTTTAGTAAATCAATGGTTCCGTAAAAGAGTCAGCCATGGCAAATCACTAAGAGACAGTGCATACCAATCCAGTTTAAAGTTATTTCTGAACATTTAAAAAATGTGAACATTTATTTAAGGGTTGATTTATTTATAATCCGTGACCTGAACAGACAGTGCTTGAACATCTTTTTGTTCAAACAGGTAGGTCTTTCTGACTTTAAATGAATGGGAAACACTTTCAAAATAGCAGGCCAACAATCAGCAAATTCTGCCATCATAAAAACTGCAGAGTGCTTTTGTGGGTAAAATCCCCCCAAATCTGATTAACTATGCAACAATGCAGAAATATCTGTAGAAATCGTATCTGCTTCATCACAATGGCATGGTTATTCTTGCCAGTTTGGTGTAGTGGTTAAGTGCGCGGACTCTAATCTGGGAGAACAGGGTTTGATTCCCCACTCCTCCACTTGCACCTGGCTGGATGACCTTGGGCAAGCCATAGCTCTGTACCAGCTGTTCCCTCAAGGACAGGTGTCTCAGAGCTTTCTCAGCCCCACCTACCTCACAGGGTGTCTGTTGTGGGGAGGGGAAGGGAAAGGAGTTTGTAAGCCACTCTGAGACTCCCTTGGGGAGTGGAGGGCGGGGTATAAATCCAATCTCTTCTTCTTCTTCTTCTTGTAATAAATAAATAAACAAACAAAAGACCCCCATATTGCCCAATAACTTCAACATTCCATGATTACTTTTAAAATGTATAACATTTCCCCCAAAACTTAGCAGTAATTGCCATAAATAGCAGAAAGGCATTAAGGAATCAGATCTTTGTTTTGACCTTTCTTATTATTACCTCAAGCTTTCAAAATTCTTGAGTCCTTCTAAACCTAAGTATGCTCTATTGACAGTGTCCAGAGAGAAAGAGAGAAGCTGAACTGCTGACTTGTTTTCCTAACAACAGATTTTATGAAGTGCATTTTCAGAGATTTCGCCAAAGGATACCAGTATAAATCCCAAATTATGCTAATAACATAGAAGGAACAGGAGGAATTCACGCTCCAGTTCCTGCACTGATGACTACGAAACTTCTCACATAAAAGCAAAGACTGCCAATAGAACAATATACCCTTTGCATAGTTTTAATTAAAGCTATGGCCAATTTATCTGGAAGGATCAGTGTGGCTCCCAGGGAAAAGGGCTATCTGGTGCCCTATCCCTGCCTGCGCGGATATTTTGTTTCTGGGGCAGCCTGAGGAAAGCACATTTTGATCTCCTATCTATAGAATGGACATTGCATTTAGAGATGCACCAAATGAGTCCATCAGTTGTTGTTACATGGCACCACTCGGATTCTTCCAGACGTTAAGTAGTAGTAACTTGAACCACTCTGCTCTCATTTGATAATAGAAGAGGCTACTGGGGAACTGGGCATAAACCCAGGTTTGGAGCAATTGGCCATGCCTGTGTTCCAGAACCTGCCTGACTCCTTTTGTCCCCTTGAGGGTACTGTCCAAATTCTTCAATCTTCACCCTGTGTCTAGGGCTGCCAAGTGCCAACTCTGGATTGGTAAATTCCTGGAGATCTGGGGTTTGGGGAGGAGTGGGAACCTCAGCAGGATATAATGCCATAGATGCCAACCTCCAAAGCAGCAATTTGCTCCAGGGGAACTGATCTCTGTAGCCCAGAGATCAGTTATAATTTCTGGAGGTCTCCATGCCCCACCTAGAGGTTGCCAACCCTACCTGTGCCAGATATCTTACATAAATCCCACAGAGATCTGCCTCTTTCTGCTTGTCTTGAGTTTTTCCTGCCCAAAACCTGACTCCCAAGACCTTAACCCAGTCATACTCTAATAATTTGTCACCAACCTCCTGAAACTAGATTGGAGAAAAGCCTGTTAGATCAACCACACCATGGTGAAGGACAGACTGGCAGAATGAAGCACAAGGGAAGCGGGGCAAAAAGACCCAGGCCAAGTTGCTGCAGGGCTTTCTGGTCACACTCCACCAACTAATGTGGCACCACACCGGGGAAGAGACAGAATGGAGCGATCACACTATGGGGCGGCCCCTGCCGGCAGCATGGTGTGTGCGGCTTTGGCCCACTTTGCTAACCTGCGTATAGGTGCATGGGCACATAGGTGCAGCAGCAATCGGGACAGGATCCCGTGGCGCCCGCCCCCACCCCACCCTTTTCCACGACACTCCTCACAGGGCTGCCATTTTACCAGACTGTCTCCCAGGAGGCTGTGGGCTGGGAGCTTTAACACCGCAAGCCAGAAGCGTCCCCATGGGTGGTTGTGCGCTCAAGCGCACAGCACGCATGGCGGTTATGCGCATCCCTGCCAGATCAGCAGGTTCACATTACCGGCGCCGCTTGATTGTGGCTTATTTGCATCCACACTTCCAGGAAGCGGGATCAACGCGCGCCCAAATGGCTTGCCATGGCTTTCACCTGGTACTTTTTAAAAGTGGGCTCAAAATGCTTCAGGACAGGGTAAGTACAGCACAGGAACGCCAGACAGCTGTGGCTGTGTGAACCAGCTTACTTAATCCGCTTGAGAAACGTGCCTATATCAGGCCAAACTGCCAGTCTGAACTCAGCCCATGTCTCATGATTAAGCAAGTGAGGCATATAGATTTTTAAATAAATCTGAATTTATTCATAAAAATACAACTCACAAGAGGTTTCCAGTGCTACGCAGCCTACTGGGCCCATTCAGAGTCAGCTTCAACCTGCCTTATACTGCGTCAGACTACCAGTCTCTCAAGGTCAGTTCTATCTATTGCGGTTGGCAGCTGCTCTCCAGGATGTGGATCCAGCCAGCTTTTTCAATTTATCTCACCTAATTCCCCTCCTAGTACAGCCACTATCCCACATGGCTTTTGTCCATGCAAGTCCCACGATCCTCAGCACAGCTTTTCTGATGGTTACCAGGGTCCTTTCTCCTCCTTTCTTTAGCAGTGGAAAAGCTGGCTGAGTCTAACTCTAGGGGTTTAAGTAGAGGTTTTTCACATCACATACTACCTGAGTCTTCTATCTGGGCATTGAACCTAGGACCTTCTGCATGCAAAGCAAATGATCCAACACTGAGCCACAGCCCTTCCCATAAGCACCCTTAAACTTCAGGGCAGTTGCAATCATCTTGAAGATGAACACATGAGGCTGCCATACTAAATTAGACCAAAGGTCCATCAAAGACAGTACTTGACTATTCAGACTGGTGGCAGCTCCCCAGAGTCTTTTATATCACGTACTACCAGATGATTTTAACTGAAGATGCCAAGCATTGAACCTAGGACCTTCTGCATGCTGAGCAGATGCTCTACTACTGAATCACTGAGCACGGCCCATTCCTATACAAAGACCTATGATTCCAATCATGAATTACACTCTGAAGTGTTTTCACAGACATTTTGTCTTTTTTTTCTAGCTGGACTAATGAGAGTATATGTGACTGTACCTGTGTGCATGCTCATCTGCTCAACAGCTTTTTGCACAGGCCCACAAACATGTCCTTGGCTAGGCATGTTCCACTTCTGTGGGTTCTGAAAGCATCTAAGGCAGCAACTTTGTTCAAGTTCAGCAGGTCCAGGTCCAACTTGAGCTCCACAAAACAAAAGTGGCATCTAGCTGTGAGATATCATATCCACAATACATACTGGCCCTGGGGCCAGGGGAAATCAGAGTCTGAAGGCTAACTATATGAGTGGAGCCACGCTGTCTGAAAGCCACCTTTGGGAGGTGGGGTAGACATTCAGTAAATAAATAAATAAGATTTCCTTAATACTGCGATCAGTTTAAAACTGTGATAATGTGGCAGTCCCCCACTAGTATTAATTAGCTTTTAAAAGACATGTATTAGATATATTGTTTCTATTTTCCTGAGTGTTTCATAAACCTAAAGAAATGAGTCAGTCAACCAAAAAATTTCACAACAAAGCAAATAAACCCATAGAAGTCAAATTCAGCTGGAAGACTACTTTGAGAACCCTGCAAATGTCTCATTTCCTGTTTGGGGAAACTATCTGTAAATGCTTAGACCTCTCCAGAAGGCTGCATTCACCTTTTGCAAACATACACAAAGTATGGCTATTATTAGAAATGTGTGGAAATGTCCTGCCCACACAGTGTATCTAGCATACGGCTTGCAGATTTCACTGCCAGTATCCCTGGCAGCTCAAAAATTTCTTTGCTCCTTAATACCCATGGATAATAATGACGTAAATGAATTTCCCGCTTCTTCCACCAAATACAAAGCCTGTCCTCACCATAAACACATTTCCTTGGCTACTTGTTCTACATGGGTAATCACCCTAATCAAATCTAGTTTGAAAAATAAACCAAACATAGTTTCCATGTTCAAATGGTGATCTGGTTGTTACAATGTGTTGAAACACAGCAACCAGCCACCAGAAGCAGTGGTGGAAGGTAGATCAGAACACTCGGTCCCTTCTGGGAACTAAGCTGCATTAGCATAGACCCAAATCATTTTAACAGCCTCCTTCCTATCCTTATATCTGAATCTCCTTCCCCTGCCCTCCTGGTCTATGCCACAAGCCACTTAGGGCATGTCCCTGAAAACCCAGCTGATCTGTATCTTCTGCTACTAATGAGAAAGGTGGACTATAAATAATGTAACTAATGCAGTTCTTTCCCTCCACATGCCGCAGCAATGTTGAGAGGGGGAAAAATACCTCTGAATCTTGATTGTGCAAACACATAATCAAAAGGATGATGACGACGTCTCCAAATTTAAACATGGCTATTTGTGTTTGAAAAGGCTGACTTGTGTGTGCTGAAATCGGAGCCAAATGCTACACGTTGCCTCTCTTCTTTCAAGGCTTTCTTAGTTCTCCAGTGCTCTTTGCATTCTGTCTGCACTTTGATGTTGTGGTGTGTTAGTTCCCTTAGAAATGAGGGGAGTCAACAGCCTTTGATCTTGTGATCTTTTCTTTTTACATGAATTATCCTCTGTAAAGTAAACACCGAGTTGGGTTTTCAACATCCCCTCTGGGAATTCTTTCGATCTCAAAGACACAAAGGAAGTAATCTTTGAAATTCTAAACATTTCCCAAACTTTTGCATCCCTGAGATCTTATCTTCCGAGACATTTATTTTTGTCAATTCAAAATCCATCTTCTCCTCAATGCCATGCTTTTCTACCCTGGGAATTCCTTTGACAGCATTTTTCTTTCCTCCAGATCTATAAGACAGTGGGTTTCAACCTTTCCAGACTCAGGTCCTACTGAACTACAAACGCATGGCATCACAATCACACAACAGAAATAGGGGAGCCGTTATTATCACATTATCACTGACAAGGCCAAATCCCTGGACAGCAGACTCAAGCCAACACATGGGCAGGAAACACAAGCTAAGCACCAGGAAGTCTACCCTAGTGAGGACCAAGCCAGTGGTCAGTGATCTCATCACATCATCCTGTTGTTTTTCCCAGGTTGTGTCCAAAGAGAATCAGATGCCATGGCTACCTATGCTTTCTACACTTGTGCACTAGCAACAGACACTTCCAAAATGCAGCAAAAAACTTATGGTTCTGAAGTCATGGGTTGTAAGAGATCCCGAGCACAATCCAGCAAAAACTAGCCATGGCTAAGTTCCACTAAAATACCAACCAATTACTTTCTCAGGTGGTTTCATTGTAACTATTTTTTGTTGTTGTTGGATGGTGCCCTTGTATTTACATCTTAACATCATTCCCAGTGGTTTCTGATTTAAAGCATTTTTTCTCCTGCCATAGGAAACATAGCCCTTTCATTTCAGATTCACATTTGGAGCAGCTTTCTTCAATTAGCGAAAAGAATTATAAATTTTCATTATTCATCATTTATGAGCCAATCTACCATTAGACAGCTACAGTGAACAGCACTCTTTGATCTCTCCCCTCTTGGCAGAAACTTATAAAATATTTCATTAGAGCACAGACATCAGGACTTGTGAGCATTCGATTCCTAAGGAAGCTCGCAAGAACACTTCCTTTGGTTCAGGTCTGTGGGGATTTAAGATTGCTTTGGACTAATTCAAATGTACCTAAACCCCTGACTCCTACCTGGCTTTACACTTAAAGTCTTGGTTTTATAATTTCAGAATGATACAGAATATGAACAAATACAACTATAGGATTTCACACTATTGGTTCTTCCCTACACTTGACTTGGGTCATTGTGGTTTTTCACAAGCAAGCAAGTTTCTCCTATATAACAGACAACTATGAGTTAGGGATGAACAACTGTTCCCTATTTAGTTAGCGGTGAAGAGGGATGGGCGGGGTATAGCTTCTTAGATTTTTGTTGTCCATTTGGGTTCTCTTCTTCTCACTGTTGATTTCATAGGTTTGTACTTTGTACTCATGTTGTACACTTTTAAACAGACTTTGTAAACAGAATATATGTTATTGTACATACAATCTACACTACATATAGCACAATTTACATTGCTGACTTATTTGTGCACAAACAGCATTGAAAAAGTACACATTTAAAGTGAAAAACCACAATGAAGTAATCCAAAATAGTCACCAGTTCATTATGCACTGAACTGATGTGTGGAGGCCCAAACTGCATACTGGACTCTGAAAACAGAAAATGACCCTGCTGGTGGATGGGGGGGGGGGGGGGGGCAGAAGAGTGGCTGGAGCAAGAAGAAGCCCTTTAATTTCAAGCAATCTTTTGCTAAGGGAGCTATGAGGCTCACTCCCCTGATAGAACAGTAATGGGGGACAAATTTTGCCCTACCACCCACCCACGCCATTGTGCATTTCATTATCAGGACACCCTGATTCTCAAAAAAGGGACATGGTAAGGGCTGCTGGGGGAAAGTGAACACAAGGAAGTTGCTGTTTCACTAAGCACTTTCCATTTGTGGGTCTGGACCAGTGTTCCCCCTAAGCTGAGTTAGTGTGAGCTAGCTCACAGTTTCTTAGCCTCTGGCTCACAGATTTTTGTCTTAGCTGAAGAAGGATGGCTCCAGAGCAAACTAATTTATGCAGCAGCCAAATTGCTTGCTCACAGCTTTAATACCAGTGGCTCACAAAGTAGAATTTTTGCTCACAAGACTTCACAGCTTAGAGGGAGCACTGGTCTGGACTTTTCCCCTTCCCATGATGAGATTCATCCTCCCCTCAAGCTTGCAAGATGAAACATCCAGAGTTCCTTCTCAGGTTACAATTCTAAGTGATGAGAGTGTTCTTCTAAAATTACTCCTAAATTTATAGAACAACTATATTAAAAGGCTGCCTACTAACCAGATCCTATACGTTTTTACTCAGGATAAAATCCCATAGAGTTGAAGGATACGTACTTGAAGTAGGTGTACTTTAAATGAAGCGCTATGCAATTGCAGCTCACAGGCCTGCAACTAGGGTGATGCTGTGTGACCTGAAAATTACAGACCAAGATAACTTTGATGCACTGATGTTAATGATGGTTAATGAGATAGTTTATTCTATGGCAGAGACACCATTTCTCATTATTATGAGCAAAGGACTGTTATAATGCAGCAGGCGGTTATCAAACGCCTGAGAAATCCTGCTACGCAAATTGACTGTGAAGTTGCAGATGAATCAATTGTGTCTATAGCGGGCACCAAAGTGTACAAGAGGGAGACAATGATGAGACAAGAGCCAACACACTACTGACTTAAAAACTGGCCACAACTTCATTATGATGAACTTAGGCGATGCAGAGATGGTTGAATGCTGCTGCCAGAACAATCTCATCTTGTCTGCAGAGAGGCGAAGATTAGCTTGGAAACAGTGGATGGAATAATCCACTAAAGTTGTCCACTGCTACCAAGCTGGAGGTGCAGCAGGTTCAGCAGGCTGCGGGCATCATGGACAGGTCACCTCAATGATCACGGTCCCTTCCCGATGGCCACAGCAAACCAACACGACATTTGTCAGTACAGTACAATCCAGAACTAATCTAGTATGAAGTGGAACCATTTCTCTGTGAGGAAGGTGAGAACCTGGACTTATGTCTGAAAATAAGGAAGCCCATCTACCAGCTGAAGCCTCCAGCAAAAATGAAAATGGGGAGAGCGTGAAAGTTGAACCATGCATGGGGCTTTTCCAGGAAGGACCAACCTATGTATCATTCTGGAGACAGACCAAATGAGTGATGTCCTGAATCCTACCAAACTGAATCCTGTCCTTGCTCTGTGGGCCAAGAGGAGAGGGAAGAGTTTCTACGGATGGCATGGCCATGTTGCACACCTAGAAGCTGAAAGGCACAGCAGGAGTGTCCTAGAGCTGTCTCAATGCCCCCCCCCAGCAGACATATTTATTACTTATTGACTTAAAACCTTTTAAAAACATTTTAAATGCCACCTTTCCACCTGATCCAGGTCCCCACATTGGTGCACATAAAACATTAAACAAATTAAAACAACATTAAAATGATAAAATAATTCAGTAAAAACACATAAACAAACAACACTCATATCAGGGAGGAGGGCCAATAACCATTATTGGGGTGGGTATGCCAAACATAATAAAGCTTCATCTGAAGGACAGGGCAAGAGCTAACCTATCTAGTCCCTATTCTTTTCTTTTTGATATACAAGTATCATTATACTTAAAGGACTCGAAATAGGTATATGGTACCCAACTCTACCCAAAAGCAACCTTTAGTGTTTTGTAGTTACATACTGAATGCATTTTATGCCCATTTTGTTAACTTTATTGGCCACAATTCATGGCATCCTGAAGTACAGACATACCATGGACATCCCCTTTCTTTTCATTGCTATAGGTTACTCTTTATACACTTTCTCATAGGCGGAGGACAGATTGACAGAATGAAGAGTAAGGGGTATGGGGCAAAAAGACCCGGGCCAAGTTGTTGTGGGGCTTTTCGGTCGCACTGTGGACTGATGCGGGACCATACCAGGGAGGAGGTGGAATGGAGCATTTGCACTGCAGGGCAGCCCCTGGTGGCACTGCTGTGGTTGCACACGGCTTTGGTCCATTTCACTGACCTGCACGGAGGCACATGGGCACAGCAGCAGTTGGAGCAGGATCCTGTGGCTGGGAGCTTTAACTCTGCGAACTGGAAGCGTCGACATGGGTGGTTGTGCGCTCAAGCGTACAGTCCGCATCGGCGGTTATGTGCATCCCTGCTGGATCAGCGGGTTCACATTATTGGCACCACTTGATTGTGACTTATTTGTGTCCACACTTCCAGGAAGCAGGATCAACGCGCACCCAAACAGCTTGCCACAGCTTTCACCTGGTACTTTTAAAAAGTGGGATCAAAACGCTTCAGGACGGGGTAAGTATGGCACGGGAATGCCAGACAGCTGTGGCTGTGTGAACCGGCCCACTTAATCCGCTTGAGAAACATGCCTATATCGGGCCAAACTGACAGTCTGAACTCAGTCATAATACATGCATATCATGACCCTCCACGGAAGAGAATCACAAAGGCTTTGTTGGTTCCAGACTAAATTTTTCAGTGACAGAATGGAACTTTCTTGCCTCCCTGCCCCCCACTGCCGCCCACTTATCCCCACAAAATACTGCTCCTGGGGGAATAGGGGACCCTGAGGAATGACATAAGGGGGTCTGCAGCAGGAATAGGGAATCAGCAGAAATTGCCATTTAGTCTAGATCCAACTCCTTGCCTATGCAGAGCCACATGGTGCCACAGAGGTCTGCATGTGTGCATCATTTTCTTCCAGTGAGTACATACATTGTTATAAATCTACCTTGTTTCGGGGGGGGGGGGGGGGGGATTCACAATAGTTGCTCATGAAAAAACACTAAAAAAATCAGAACATAAATAAGGAGGGCTGCCTCTTGCTGGAACAATGAGCTGCATGTCTTGAGGGTTCTTTCCATGTACCATAAATAAATCATAAACACTTCTCATGTTGATTCATTCCCTGATGGAGATGTGGGCTTTATCATGCACAATATACAGTCTCCCCAGCTCTTTGCATCGTAAAAAGTAACTGAGTTATGCTTTCTTCTTGAGAATAAATTTATTTCACTCGCTTCCTTGCCACCCCCACTGCAAACCCTAAATTCTTACCAGAGGTACATGATGTCTTCTGCACCATCACTGTACTGCACATCCTACATAATTAACATTACTGATAAATACATTTCATTGATTTAGGAAGTCCAAAAGATTTCTTAGTATATTTATAGAAGAACAGCTGCAGTATAGAGAGGGCAGCAAAATCCATATAATAAAATACCCACCCATATGTAAAGATGTTCATCCTTAGCCAAATCGAAAAATGTAGCACACGTTTCTTAAGGGATTTTGTTCTAATATTCAAAGTGTTCAGCAATTTCATATAAGGAAGCTGAGAGAATATCAGCAAGGAAAAGGGAATGTACTGGGAATAAAAGTGTCAGACCCTTTCCTACTCCATGGGTAGTAGAACTGTCAAGCATCTGATTTGGGCATCTTACTACCAGTGCTTTAGTCTAGAAAGGGGGGTTCACATGCACTGTTTGTGGCCACAGCACCAAGGGGAGGGCGTGGGGGAGGGGGCAAAGGGCGAAAGGGGGTTCCCTTACTCCCTGAGCCCCCTTAACCCATTTTACAACCCAGATTTGAATAACACACATACAGCCTGGCCACAACTTTATTGTTTACAGGTATAAGAAGCCTTGGCACAGCATGGGGAACTGGATCCTGGCCATCAACTGAGCTGCCGGACAGTCAATAATTTCCTGCCCACTCAAGGCATCCCAGGGCAGGGCGGCACCTTAAAACTATTGGCCAACCCTGCCTGCCAGCCCTCTCCAGCCTCCAGGATAGGGGACAGGATCAAGTTTCCCACGCTTGTAGCAGCCTGTCCAACTGGACTTCCTTGTGTGCATCACAAAACATTTATGCATTCTTGCACTTTCCTGGAAACTGATGTTTGCCCCTTCATGTTCAGAACATGCCCCAGAACAAATACTTAATACAAGTTTGACTGCTATGTATCTACCCACGGTTACCTGGTGGATGTGGCAATGCTCCCTCTAAGCCGTGGAGTCTGGTGAGCAAAAATTCCACTTTGTGAGCTACTGGCATTAAAGTTGTGAGCGAGCAATTTGGCTGCTGCATCACTGCATCACTGCATCTGGGGCCATCCTCCCGAGCGAAGTCAAAAATGTGTGAGCTGGAGGCTGAAAAGCTGTGAGCTAACTCGCATTAACTCAGCTTAGAGGGAACACTGGGTGGGGGAGGTGTAGGTAATCCACACCAGAGGTGATGCAGACTTACCAGTAGTGACCCAGGTAGTCAACTAGCATGCTGAATAGATGTATTGGAGCCAAAAAATACTACACCTGTCTTTTAATTCTTTGTTTGCATTATGTCTTTTGTGATGCACCTTAATGGTGCTGCTTTTTTCTTCCATTGCTTTGTTGTTGCTTTATATTTGGGGGTGAATTTGCTTCCCCAGGTGTATCTTTTTGGACAGAATGTAGAGAAAAGTAGCTGTACAATTTTGTTCTCTTAGGACACTTGTATAGTAGTTAACAGTGGCCGAGGACAGACTGGCAATCTGAAGCGGGGCAGGCACGCTTCGCAAACGGAGGAAAGGAGCACGTTCAGACATGCGCATCTGCCCATCGGCTCCGTTGCGTACTTACCCGTCTCCCAGCCGCTTTCCTTCCGCTTTACCCGGACACCGGTTTTTCCCGGTGTTCAGGGGCCTTCCTCCGCATGCCTCCCGCTTCCAAACAGTGTGAACTGGAAGAAGCGGGAGGCATCCGGAGGAAGTGTGAACGCACGGCAAAAAGGTTTGCGCATATGCGCATATGCAAATATGCGCATATGCGCATATGCGAAAAACATCAAAGGAAAACAAAAAAAAAGTGCAGCGGCACGCGCGAGCCCCGCGCGCTGGCTATGCGGCAGTCTGAACTCTCCGTGGCAGTCTGAATGCTCCGTATCGCCGCTGATCCGCATTGCTCTGGCCAGTGTGAACGGCCAGCTCCGTGAGTTTTTTCCCCCGCTCCAGTTCCCTCCGCTTTGCCTCCGCTTCAGATTGCCAGTCTGTCTTCGGCCAGTGTCTACAAACTACAGCCAGTTGTGATTCAGAATTTGCTTTTTGTAAGCAAAAAAGCACTAGAGGTACAAAACAATCTCCAAAATCTATGTATTTTGCCACTGGTACTTTTTTTAACCCCCAACTCATTTATTATATTGGAGTTTAAAAAAATAACCCATGCCTTCATTAAGAAAACATTGATTCAGGGAAACCTTTCCAAGTGCTCTGCAGAGATACAGTCCTTTATGACAACCTGATGACTCCTCCTGATAGCCTGGAGAATATTTACCTCACCACAGACAGCCATATACATGGAACATGGTTACAAGAGAACTTTCACCCTTAGCACAGAAGAAACAAAATCCCATTTAAAAGGAACTAGACACAACCCAAATACTATTCAATTATTTTATTGCAGTTATACAACACTGAAGATTTCAAGGCAATGGAAGGTCATGCCTTCATTTCATCTTATTACAGATTCCTTAACCAAGAGGACAAATTATCCACTAGTTCCTCACCCAAAAGAACTCACACCAAAACAAAACAAAAAACTTCTAATGTTATCTTACCTCAATGCTAACTCTTCACAATACAAGAATACAATAACTCCTTGAATTTCCAAGAGCAATATAACAACAGAATGAGCTGGCCACTTCTCATCTTACGGGAGCAGTCAGGTTGGGAGGTTTTAAACCAATATTCTATAGACTCATTCAACAGAGGAGGTAGAGGATAAGCTGGAAAAGAACACAGAAAGGGACCAGAGGTCTTCTCTGATTATCTGGAACCCTACTCCTACATTTATACCCTTTTCAAGGTCTCCTCCCCCACATACCATTGGCTCACTTGGCAAAGAAATGCCAGAACAATTTTTAAAAAATCACCCTGGCTAAATTTCTTATATAACTAATTTTGACTGGCTTATTGCTGAAGTCTTCCAAGTACCCAAGGTCACTTGGCCCAAGGAATAAGGACTCATGAGATGTTAATTGTCTGAATTTGGGATGTGGCTACAGTCCTTGGCATTGGACTCGGAGCTACTGGGGAAACATGCAACTTCTATGTGAATTCCCCTGATCCAGTATTTTGTTATTTTGAATGCTAGGTCATGTTGCCCATCTGTATCCCATGGCCGATCCAAGAACACCAAGAAACCATTTAGCTATTGTCATTCAAGAACAAAATCATCATATCATAAAATCCTTTCTCAGAGCCAAACTCAGAGCTACCAAGTCCCACTGGAGGGCGGGGCTTCCCCGCTAAAGGGGTCCCCAATCCGCTGGTCCGGATCCGGCCAGCGAGGGGAACCCCACCCCCGAAGTGGCCTGATCAGGCCAACTGCCCAGCATGATGACATCACCCAGAAGTGATGTAATCACACTGGGCACGTTGCCAGGTTGATGCTCTAGCAATTGCGTTGCCCCAGCAATGTGCCCAGCATGATGATGTCACTTCTGGGTAACATCTTCACAGCGCACGCACACACACAAAGCTCCCAAGGAGGGACCAGGACTCCCCCGCTTTCTTTACATCCTTCAGACTTGGCAACCCTACCCAAACTAGATGTGACAGTATTCCCAAATCCATCACAGGGATGCTTGATGCTTCTTTTCAGGAATTTAATTCTCTCTGTTTAAAAAGGCCATAGGGGCCAATGATTGGGACCATGGTGCAGGGGAGTAGGGGCCCCTGCCTCCCCCCACACACGATGTTTTCAAGAGTCCAAACTCCCAGCTTTCAGATTTTGACAAAGACACATCTGCAAGCGGGAACAGGAGTCCCTCCTCCCCAACACACCATGATATCAGCCACCCAAACATTTTTGGGTTTTGTGAGAATGTTTCTACAAGACATAACAGATTTTGTCTTAGCGTATATGAAAGGTTTTCCCCCACAGGGTTATCAGGGCGATGCTTGTGTTTCATTGTTTTTATTACCAAGCACTGGAAGGGGCCTCAGTAGCAATCTCTGAATAGAATGCAGCACAAAGATTTGTAGACTCAAGGAAAAATAGAAACATTTGGAAAAACAAAACAAAATCAGTGACAGTCTCATATCTGGGGATTATGGTGCTAAATCCTAATGCTCAAAATATCAATGTATCCGAAGCCTGCTCTGTACAAACCTGGCAGTTAAATCCTGACAATCAATCCATCAGCTAAGAAACACAGCTTAGTCTAGATTCCATTGACTTGTGCCCAGTAACTGAAAAAGGAGGAAATATATAGCAAAACATATGGTGCAAACATTTCGCTTTTTTAAACACATGAAACTGGCTGATGTAACAGGAATTTAAGATAGCAAAGATATTATAATCTCTTTAAAAGTAAGGTCAAGATTTTTGATTTTTAATCTTTTTAAACTTCTTAAATTTTTTAGAAGACTAACCATCTTTTTCTGAATACAGTTTGGTTTCAATGCAAATGTGAACTGAATACAAATGACCATGTGAAACCCTATCCATCCTGCCTAAAAACTGAACCGTGAATATCTATCAGGCTGATTTTAAGGCTGTAAAAGAGAGAAAAATCAGTGGTGGAGGACAATACAGCTTCTTAGGTTAAGTATTATAAATGTCACATATTTTTCAACTATCAGACACACAGAAATATTAATCTGTTGAAGTAAAAACAGGAAGGGGAACTGTGGAGCCTTAAAAACCAACAGATTTATTGTTATTGCACAGTTGTGTTCACTGTCATTTCTTGTAATTATAATTATGAGGTTCCTACCAGAATCAGAGACTGTCAAAAATTATTCAGCCTATCTGGCCATGTTTAGCCATTCTACTGTAGTTCCCAGTGTGTCCTATGTGGTGCTGCCTTTGAAAACAACGTGAAAACTGCATGACTACAAGAAAAGCAGATCATATGTCAACTGAAACAAATTGTATCAGTCATATTATACCTATATCAAATCAATGATATTGGCTGATTTTTCCCCCCCTGAGTTCAGTTCAAGCTACAGATTATAGCATATGAAGCCTCCGAAGCATGGGGAAAATGGCCTTTCAGAGCTGTGGCTCCTACCCATACTGTAGAGGCTTCGCCAATGATCCATCTAGTCCAGCATTCTGTCTCACACATTAGCCAACCAGTTACTCTTTAGGGGCAATAACAGGATATAGAGGCCCTTGATGTTGACTCCTGACACTGGTATTTAGAAGTTTACTGCCTCTGAATGCGGAGGTTCCCTCCAGTCATCATGGCCATTGATAGACATGTTCTCCATGCATCTGCCTAATCCCCTTTTAAAGCTGTCTGGGCTCATGGCCAAGATCAAGATGGGTAGCCATGTTAGTCTGTGTGTAGCAATAGAAAAGAGCAAGAATCCAGTAGCACCTTAAAGACTAACAGATTTTGTGGCAGGGTAGGAGCTTTCATGAGTCACTGCTCACTTCTTCAGAAGTATTATAAATGTCACAGAGAACTGAAGAAGTGAGACAACTGATAAGTGGTACCCAAAGAAGTGAGCAGTGACTCATGAAAGCTCCTACCCAGCCACAAACTTTGTTAGTTTTTAAGGTGCTACTGAACTCTTGGGCTCATGGCAGTCACAACTTCCACTGGCAGCAGATTCCACAGTTTAATTATGAGTTGTACAAAGAAGTATTCCTTTTTGTTCATCCTGTATCTACTGCCCATCAACTTAGTTGGATGCCCTTGAGTTCTAATATTTTGGGAGAGGAGCAAAGTTCTGTCTCTCAACTCTCTCTCTCTACCCCACACCTAATTTTATAAATTTCTATGATGTCTTTCCCTTACACATCTCTTTTCTAAAATGAAAAGTCCCAGACTTTGTCAGCCTTTCCTTACAGGAAATGTATTCCAACCCGTTAATCATCTTGTTTGCCCTCTTTTGTATTTTTTCAAGCTCTGCAATGTCCTTTCTGATATAGGAACCAGAACTACTCACAATATACCAGATGAGACCACACCATCCTGTGCCATTCTGTACAGCACCAAGATCACCCATTGAGCCCACATTGGTGATCTGGTAATATTTTATGCCCTTCAACCACCTAAGCTCTGCAGTGTGGTGTTTCAAATTACAGTATTTATTATTTTACTTTCTTTTAATTAAAGTTTTTATTAACAAAAGAATAACAAATAACAGCGAAATAACAGAAAGAAGAGAAAAACTATAAAAATATATGAAAGGAGGTTTCCAATTTTCTCTGTGACAAATACAAGTATGATTACTAAATATTCTCTTACTCTATGTTTACCAAAAAAAGCTCTCTTTTTCTGTTGTCTGAATTCCTTCGTCAAATGCACAAATAGGGTTGCCAGCCTCCAGGTGGGGCCTGGGGATCTCCCTCTTTCACAACTGATCTCCAGCTGACGCAGATCAGCTCCCCTGGAGAAAATGGCTGCTTTGAAGGGTGGGTTGTATGGCACTGTGCCCTGCTGAGGCCCCTCCTGCCCTCTCCTGGCTCCACCCCCAAAGTCTCCAGATGTTTTCCAACCCAGACCTGGCAATCCTATGCACAAATCATCAAATCATTGTTATCTGTTTCACACAAAAAGTCCATAAAGGTATTTATGATTCTACAGAGAAATACTATTTTGCCCCAGAAACTATCAGTACTCGGTTCTGGAAAGTTCTGAACACTTGTAACCTTACATTATCCAAAGAACCCTATGCTTATCTATGAGGACTACTATGGTTGAGGACAGGAATGGTTCATCGTTGAGCCTGGCCTCCTCCATCTCTCTTCTCCTCCATGAGGTAGCATATAAATTGGCTTCAAGCGCCATCTAAAATAGTTTGGAATTGTATTGGTTTTATTGTTTTTAGCTGTTTTAGTTTGGTTCTAAATGTATTAATTAAATGTTGTTCACTGCTCTGAGCCATCTAGGGAAGAGGGCAGTCTAAAACGTAAATAAATAAATAAATACTACAAATGACTGTGTGCAGGACTGCAGACTTAGCCTTCAAGTAAGCAGACTTGCTTAGTATCTTTGCATACATGCAGAGACAATCAAACGGAAATCCATCTCTTCCCTCTACAGCAGATAGAATTGTGTAACAAAAAGACAGGAGGGCTGCCTGGTCAGCAGTTTTGGAATATAGTGCAAAGTTGTCTGACAGTTCTGTGTAGTTTCAAACCAATAGGTGTAATTAGTTACAGCGACTAATTAATATGTTTCAACTTGTTGAAATAAATTATATCCCCAGGTTAAAAATCCCTGCTTTAAATATTTTTCTTGGTAATATAAACCCAATTCATAGTGTCTTCTAAATCTACCAGATATCTCTGGATAAATGTCCACTGGCTGCAATCATCCTTACATCAAACTCTAAGGCTGAGGACAGACTGGCAATCTGAAGCGGAGGCAAAGCGGAGGGAACTGGAGCGGGGGAAAAAACCCACGGAGCTGGCCGTTCACACTGGCCAGAGCAATGCGGATCAGCGGCGATACGGAGCGTTCAGACTGCCACGGAGCGTTCAGACTGCCGCATAGCCAGCGCGCGCAGCTTGCGCGTGCCGCTGCACTTTTTTTTTGTTTTCCTTTGATGTTTTTCGCATGTGCACACATGCGCACATGCGCACATGCGCACATGCGCAAATGCGCAAAACTTTTTGCCGGTGCGTTCACACTTCCTCCGGATGCCTCCCGCTTCTTCCAGTTCACACTGTTTGGAAGCGGAAGGCATGCGGAGGAAGGCCCCTGAACACCGGGGAAAACCGGTGTCCGGGTAAAGCGGAAGGAAAGCGACTGGGAGATGGGTAAGTACGCAACGGAGCCGACAGGCAGATGCGCATGTCTGAACGTGCTCCTTTCCTCCGTTTGCGAAGCGTGCCTGCCCCGCTTTAGATTGCCAGTCTGTCCTCAGCCTAAAATAAGCAGCCAGACAGAGTTACTTACTCCTGCACCCTACTACCACCACACACTACCACCATAAAAACAGAAAGTTACAAGAAGTGATGAACCTCACCAGGGAGTCTATTTCCTCTATTACTTTATTTTAATTTATTATAACAGTTAACCAATTTAAAGAGTGCATTAAAAATCCTGGAAGTTTGAGGTCCCCTGGAGAATTCTGAAGACTTCAACGGTTCGGTAGATTATCTGCAAGCAGACATACAACATTCTTCTGGGTAATTCGCATTTAGCCTGGCTGTATTAAAATTTAAACACAAAAGAAGGGCTACATGACAAGTTCAACACTAAAATGGAAAAGGGGGGGAGGAGTACTAACCAAGCAGAGTTACTCCAGTTCAAACACAGTGAAATCAGTAGGCTTATATCGCAGTAATACTTTGTGGGATTGCAATGCAAATGCACCACAAGTACACCTGCATTAGACCCCTTGTTTCCAGGAAGAAAGGAAGACCTTTATCACTAAAAATGGGGAACCCAAGAACACTGGCATATTCAGGCAGAGGAACAGGTGCAGTCATTCAAATATAGCCATAATAGTAAGCAAGGTTCAGGAAGCCTCTTCCCACATCAAAGAGCTAGCCATGTTATCTGGGTCCCAGACGGTCTATGATTTGGAACCACCATGCAAATAACTTATGAAGCTCAGCTTCTAGGAAGCCTACATATTGAGTACTATGAGGGATCAGTATGACTGAATTGGGATAATGCCCAATAATTTCTCATAATCAAGAATTAGGATCTCTGAAGGTCAAGGATTTGCAGATCCTCAAAGGACAATATATGGGAACACAATTTCAACAATGAGACCTTAAAAGCAAAAGAAAACAAAATAGGCTGAATTCTACTTTCTCCTCCCCACATAAATGAACAGCAACTGCAGGCCATAATGATCCATTAAATCCAACATTTGATAAAATATAATTAAGAAAACATAGAGCTTTTGGCAAGCTATAAACACTACATGCAGTAAAAATCCTATTATTCTGTATTTAAGCAATAACCCATAATGGCTTCTCAAAAGTGCATTAGCATATAAAAACAAAGAGCATTTCTTTGTGGTGCATATTGATTTGTATATCTTCTCATGCCTTTTGCCACACACTAATTCGTCTGCCCCACAGGAGGAATCACATACAAACCCACTAAGCAGGGTGCTTAAGAGTTAAGCCACCTTGGACCCAATGGCTTCAATGACTTGTAGACTGGGCTGACATTTGTGCAATAACCTCTCAAAAACTACTCTATGCTAGGGGATCCTTTCAGTTCGGCTGTGGTGAAAAATAAGAAGAAACTTTAGGTTATATTCCAATTCCAACAAAGGGAATGAGCTTACAGAAGCAGATCTTCACAACATCAGGAAGAACATCCTCCTTACTGCAGGTCCCTGTGACACATGGCTCAGGAGGGTCCCTTGATCGTCAGTGGGGAGTGTGCACGGGGAAGAGAAATATAGAGAAGATCAATATCTTCTTCCTTTCTTAGGAATTAGAATCTAACTCTGCATCAGTGAAGTCAACAAACCTAGCACAGGAGAATGAAACTGGAAGATTTCCAATAGGTGATGACTCTGAATTGTAGAAGCCAATGCAGATATAATGAGTCCAACCAGCGTTTTGGCTAGTAAAAAGGTCGCCTTTCCCACCAGCAAGGATATGGGACTTACATAGGCTGAGGACAGACTGGCAATCTGCCCCGGGAGAGCTCCGCTTGGGAAGTGGGGGAAGGGAGCCCGTTCAGACATCCGCAGCTATCCCTCGGCTCCCTTCCGCACTTACATGCTTTGAAGCCGGTTTCCTCTCGCTGTAGAAGAACACCGGGAGAAACCGATGTCCAGGGGCCGTCTTCCGCATGCTTCCCGCTTTCAGGCAGTGTGAACCGGAAGAAGGCGGGATTCAAGCGGAGGTGGCTGTGTGAACGTGCCATTTCGGCAATTTGCGCATGAGTGCTCATACGCACATGCACACATGTGCACATGCACACATTGCCAAAACAGCCCTGCCACAACCTGCGGAGGCCGGCCCACCTGGGGCTGCTCCGCAGCAGTCTGAACGCTCTGTAACAGCATCCTTGTGCAATACACTGGACAGTGTGAACGGCCAGCCCTGGCGAATTTTTCCCCCGCAGCTTTTGCCTCCGGATTCCTCCCACTCCAGATTGCCAGTCTGTCCTCAGCCATAGACAAAAACTATCCAAGATGTGTTTTAGTAAAGAGGGCAGTTGGGTGAGACTGAAGGAAAAGCTGTTTGGATTCAATTTAATGCCTTCCTGGGATTATGGAATAGTGCACCTTCCACATTCAAATTTCTGAGAGGAGGAGATTTCTAAGAGACCCCAAATGTTTGATCAGAGTTTTAGGCAAATTCTTGTTGCTACAACACCAAAGATTGCAAAGTCCTTTATACATCAAGGAAAGTTCTTTCTGTCTGAGCAAACTAAAATTTAGGTTGCGGCCACATGAGCAAGATAATCCGGAGGGGAATTGAAGCTTTTTTGCTCTGGAGCAATTTGCCCTGCAGTTGCGTGATCACACAGCTCCGTGAAGCTGCTGGCACAAATCACTGCTGCGTGATCACACACAACCACGGGCAAGTTGTGGGTTTTTTGTGGTGGGTTCCCGAGGCGCTTAAACAGGGAATTGATGGATCGCTTCCCCACCCTTAAGGGCTTTCGATGATGTGCACACGGAGAAGGGGGGAAAAACAACACCGTTGCATCAGGATAACGTGTGATTACGCTATCTGCGATGCCACACTTCCATGCTGGCGCGATCACACAGGGAAACTCCGGCTGTGAGCCGCAGCAAACCATTTGATACTGGAGTTTCACTAGTAGCTTTTTTCCTACAATTCCCCACCTGATCAAAATGGTTTGCAACGGCTTGAGAACGGTTGCGGGACACTTCCCAGATGTGCTGGTGTGATCGCGTCAGTTTGAGCCGTCGATGAATCGTCCCTCTAGCGTGGCAAACAGGTGTGTATGATCACGCCCTTAGTGTGTTCTTCTCTGTAGTTATTTTACAGTGGTGGTAGTAGTAGTAATAATAGTAGTAGCAGCACCAGCACCATGGGACACTTCATTTATTTTTCTCCATGCGGATTTTGCTTCTGTATAAGAAAATGTATATATATGCCTGCAAATGACAGGCACCCATTTGTTTTATGCATTATATGCACTGTCTTGTAGCTAACCATATGGTTCCGAAGACTAAAAATATTTAGGTTTTCATACAATGGGGCATAGTTTCAGCCAATTCCCTCAATCCACTGAACCCCCTGAAATCTGGCTCATGGTGTTCAGCAGATCAGTAGTGGTGGCAAAGTGCGAGTCTGCAATTGGAAGGGGACATCAGAAGAAATCACTGACCCCTCTTAAGAACTAGATGCATGTGTTCATCTCTGATAGTATACTTGTAATTAGCATTGTTTTTTCCCCTCATGCACAAGTGAAATATGTACAAGTGAATTGATTAAATGGTTTCAAGGAAGGGAAAATCCAAGTGGGAAGGAAAGACAGCTTTTCTGAAGATTTAGAGATCTGTTAACATTTGCTTAAGCCCTCACAACTTGTAAGCCCTTAAACTCTTCTCAAATTTGCTTGTGTTTGACCAACAATGCTCTAGAAGGCATATGTGCCAATTTTCTTCTTCATTTTCTTAAGCGTGCTATTCTGAACAGCACCGTTCACTTCAATTCATAACAAACTATTAACAGTGAGAATTCAAGAACACACTTAGCCACATACAGTCCTTTCTACATGCCACAACTGCTTCCTCGAACTATTTCCATAGTACTCCACGTTTCCTGCGACTCTGGGAATCAGCTTTCCTGAGTCAGGAAGGACTGCTGGGGGAGGTGAATGAGGGCAAGATATGCATCTGTCAGTGCCTTCCATGGATCGGTCACTGGATCCAACCCAATGAGTTTATTACTGTTATTGGTTAGAATGAGGCATCTGTTGGGAGCTGAAGTTTTTGAGACTACTATTTTACAAAGGTTGCTTTGACAGTTGTGATTTTATTATTTTATGCAACATTTTATTCACCATATAAGCTGAACAGAAATGTTTAAGTAAAAGATAAGAAACACATACAGCCTCACTTGGATCTCTGGGGAAACAGAAACAAAATCAATAAAATTGACTGTTTGGTGACATAATATAGACCCTGACACTGTAGGTATGACTCTTGAAGGAGAAAGCAAAATTTTAATTCTAGCCCAAGATATTGGTACACATTTGTTGGGAGCTCCTTTCTCTGGGTGGCATTCATGCCCTGTGGCTGTGGTTTCGGTACATAATGCAAAATTCACTGAACAAAATGGCAGATCACAGCACTGGGGGAGCAATTACTGCTACCACCATCCGTCTTCTGCAAAACTCTGAATTATAAGGAGTGGTGGCACAGCAGCAAAGCACTGATCTAAGATAATTAATTCCAATAAAATTTCTGTCCCACATGCCAAATGATGGCAGATGCCTTGATTGAAGTTCATTTTGGGGACATTAGCATAGAAAAGCTTGCAGAGACCTTTGAGACAAGACAGCTGAATCAAAGAATGGAGTGCTGATGCACACAGCAGCCTCCTGCAAGCATTTTGTCTGTGCAACAAGCTGGTAACAGAAGGCAAAGCTGCATGTCTCGCTCAAGAGCCTCCAACTTCCAGTCAAGGCTGACTTCAGTCAAGTTTAAAAAGTACACTTCTTTCTTTGTGGTTTTGGAAAAAAACACTTCTTGCGGCGTACTCTTATAAATTATGCTGATCAGTTTGTGGCATGGAACCATGATAATGATGCTAATAAATCTAGGCATTGCTCAGGATTTATGCACCCTTTTGTAACTGAGATCAGAGGGCAAGAACTGGCACTCATAATGCCAAATGTTTTGGCTCCATTCCGAAAACCACTTAATAGCCAAATATGACCAACTGGGGTTGAAATGCTTCAAGTAAGCGCCTTCAGCGTAGCATCCTTTATAAATAATTCCCCTTGAATATTCTCCTCTTTTACACTTAAAAAGACTGGAAGAACTGTTCAAGTACCGAAGACAGAAGCTAAAAAAGAAAATGGGCATACTGGACTGATTATTGCAATGCAAGAATGGAACAAGGAACTTACCATGAAGGTTACTTTCAACTGAAGAAGAGATATTCTGGCGATTAGGTACTCACCTACCCACAATCCCAGGAGGCAGGAATTAGGTTGTTCCTTATGTCTCCAGTGGGGACTCCCCACCATACTCAGTTCAGAGATTTCCACAGCTAAGGTAGCCAATCATGGGATATGCCCTATCAAAAATGAACTGTGGGTCGGTAGAAGAAGGTATTCATAAACAGAGCATACCACACAGGAGGGATAACAGAATACAGGAAAAAACCCAGACTCAGGAAACAAAGACAAATGTAAACTGGCACAATACATTCAGAGATGAACAGTAAACATAAAGCACTGAACTGGCATTGATCCCCCCCCCCCACGAGCTCTGAATTCTATGAAGAAGTGATCCCCCCCCTAAAAACAGTGTCCTCCTCTTTTTCAAGAGAAAGGAATTTCCACACTAAATCCATTGTTCTGTTTTCACTTGAAGAGGATATTCTGACAACTGTGATAGTACCAAGTGGTACACCCAAGTTTAAGGTGGGAAGAAGAATGCCAGCCAGTCAGTTCACTTGCTGAAAAACCCATCAAAACCTCTCTCAGAGGCTTTCATGGCTCTTGAGTTAGGCCCTGTAAGACTGCAAACATTCTCTGTCATGGCATGGGAGGAGATAGGGAAGCCCCTTAAGAAAAAACTGCTTGATTCTAGGATGTTGTGACACTAGATACCCTTCCATTGGAAATAAGATGGATGCTAGGGCAGCTACTTGTCTGCACAGCATATTAGACTCTAGGACAGTTCATCCTGGAGGAAGGACATCACCTGTGGTAAGTTTGACTCTACTGGATCACAACCCTTGCATCTATATCACCAAACATATGTTTTCCAAGAGCAGTTGTATATCCTAGAAGTAGACTTCTTGCTGGATGCTGGTATAGTAGAAGTCACCTGTTCCGAGAACCCTTTGCCCACCAGTGTTTTCCCGGGTCTTTTTGCCCTGCCTCCCTTGCTCTTCATTTTACCAGTCTGTCCTCCGCCAAGGACATGGAGATAAAACGCAGTGTACTCAAACCCTATAATATGAAAGCCAAACTGAGGGGGAGAGAAAATTTTTTTGCTAAAAGTATTCCACAACAGAGAGTGTTCATTAGGATGCTCAACAGAGACCAGAATGAAATTGTACTGCTTCAACAGTACACTCTGCAAAAAATGTGCTCAGGTGGTTTCTCTCTCTCTCACTGTACAACCACATTTGCAGTTATTCATCTTCTGAGCCAAGCATTCCTTTCTTACACCTTCTAGAGTGGGAAACTGAGTAGGATGTTAGAAGTGTCCACTTCTCCACGCAGACTTCACAACTTTCAAGACTGCAAAGAATGCACAATTAGAAAGAGAGAGCTGAAGCAATCTGCTTTCTTACTACATATGGGGGAAAGACGTAGAACAGCGTGGGGTTCTCTGATCTGTGAGCGCAATGTTTTATTACTGTGTTTGTTGTCAGACGCCTTCTGTACTTAACTGGGTCAAAAGACTGGCTAGAAATAAACAAACTGGCACACCAATCCGGCATTCTGAAAATCCTAGCCTCCCTCTTATGCATTAATACACATGAAAAACCAGGATGATGATGACAGATGTCGGGGTTATGAACACCATGTAGTTCGATTATTTGTAACTTCTTTCTTACAGATAGAACTTAACCTGCAAAACATGCTGACAACCTGGGTAGTGGGCGCTCCCCTCTACCAATATGGTGCTGTGCTCCTCTAAAGTGATATAAACAGATGTTCCTCCATGACAACTTTCCTTATCTGTACAAATTCTTGTGTTCCAGTTATAAACAGCACAGTGAAGAAGAGAAACGAGATAAATTTATTATTTCTGGGGCAAAGATGAGGAAGGAGAAGAGATACAATATAGCCAGCTGTTTTGCCCTTCAATACAAATTATACAATACTGGTGCAGGGTGAAGAAAAACAGGACTGCCCAGTACTCATTTCCAATGCATCCTGAAAGGCTGTATTATATAATCATTTGGGAGCCTTTCTTTTGCATGCACCAATATGGAGATAATCATTTGATGCCTGCAAAATATATGAATGCATCCAGCTCGTGAACGGTGTACTCCTAAGAAGAGCTGCAACCTTCTCTTGAAATGAATGGCTTAGAAGTGTAGAACTCTGATTAGTATTGCATAGCAAGAGTTCTCCTGTTGAAAATGGTATCAAATCCATGCATATGCTGACATTCTCTTAACTCATCATTAACCTGTAGCTCTCAACAGCAAATAAAGGGAGAGAGAGGAATTGTCCTGGGTATTGCAAGGTCTCAGGTTTGGCCATTCTGCTTCAACAGAATATGATGATTACATGCTTAGAAGCGAAGCTTTCTGAACTGAACAGCCAAGGAGATCATTTCATTCTTTCATGGGAGAAAGGGGCTAATATCTTGAAATGACACAACAAGCTCAAATCTAGCTCAATCAAGTCTTCACTGAGTGGGTTTTCAACTAATACTTATTAGCCTCACTACTGTTGTCTACAAAATGGCAGTAAGCATAAAAGGTCTCAACTTCAGAGCTGTCCTAAGGATGAAGAAGAAAGTGTCTTAAAAAGCATTTCGTACACTAGAAATTCTATTGTACACTAGAAATTCTATACGATCAGCAAGTGTAGCTTATAATCACCAGCTTTATATCACTCCAGTTAAGTCAGTCAATGTCAGAGTAAGCAGCTAGAAAATGCCAAATAAAACCCAGTTTATAGTGAAATTCTATGCAGATATACTCCACTCTAAGCCCATTTAAACCAATGGGTTTAGACTGCAGTAACTTTGCATAAGATGGCACTGTAAATGAGCAACAGAAATTACTGTACCTACTCATTCAGGAAATGTTTGCTCTACTTGAATACCAAAGACAGATTATTTCTGAAGAATTTCCTGCCAGAAGCAAAGACGGCATATGCAAGATCTTGAAAATCAAACTGAGTGCAAGTATTGACGGAATATATAGTAAACATTTGCTAAGAAGCTGAAATGGGAAAAAAATTAACTTTTATTGGACAAGTCTTAATCAGCTAATGTGATTTAATTTTATGTTTTCAGATATGGATGGATTTAATACATTATTGGAATACAACACATTACCATGTATTTAATGTTTTATAACAAGTCTCTTCTGCTTCACTGTCAAACACTTATATGGAAATATTTATGACAGCTTTGTAAATGAGAAGTTGTACAGAGAAACATTCAATAACGGGAAAAAAGGAATATCTGCTCCAAGTCATATCCCTGAATGTGCTCCAGAGAAATCATATGCATACACAACACTATATACCACGACAGATAAGTCATGTTTCTTCAACTGAATCTTAGAAAGAGTGAAGTTACCCAAATCTAAATCATTCATACTGCCGTACTGACTGTTATAGCCAATCAATGTGACCATATTTCCTTTTCCCTCAAAAAACGATGTTAGGATATTCACTCCTAGTCTGACCAGTTCTGGCCTTGTGCTATGGGTTTCAGCTGACAAGTTACAATGAAGAACAGGCCCATAGCTATGGTGGGGCATCTCAGGGCCATGCCCCCTTAATTTACAGCTATACCCCACAAAATTCTTAGAAAACTTTTTTCCCCAAAAAGTTATTACTTCTATATCAATTCAGCCACACTGAGCTGTGTCCAGCTGTTACATGGTTAGCCGGCTGCCGGCCAGTCCTGCACCGCCTTCTCCTGTCAGCCAGATCCGGTCCTGTGCCACCTTCTCCAGCCGGCCGTTACTGTGCCACTATGCCACCTTCTCCAACCGATTGGTCCTGTGCTGTGCGCCCAGGCTACCTGTGATTACCTGGCCAGCCATGCATGACCTCACCAGCTCCACCCTCCCTCCCTGTTCCCATTCCCATGCCACCGATGTGACTGAACTGCTCACTCAGCTTGCCGATGGCAGGCAGCTGATCTTGACCTGGAGAATGGTAGGCTGCACTTCTTTTCCCAGATGGGGTGGAGGTTGGGGTGGAGGGGAAAAGCCACAATTCACATTTGAAGAGCTTGCTGCAAAGCATGTAATGGCTGCCCCGCAAGGGGGAAAAAAAGCCCCACAAGCCAAAAAATCCTTGCCAGGCGCCTGATGAAGAAGCGAACATCAACCATGATAACTGCATTAGGTCTTCATCAAGGAACCAGTCCAGCAACATTAAAATCATTTTCACTCTAGTTCCGCAAAATACACTGAGAACTCAGGAAACTTCATGAGAAGAAGACGAGGAGGAGGAGGAGAAAGAGGAGAGGAGGAGAAGAGATTGGATTTATACCCCACCCTTCATTCAGAGTCTCAGAGCGGGTTACAAACTCCCTTCCCCTTCCCACAACAGACACCCTATAAGGTAGGTGGGGCTGAGAGCGCTCTTTCAGGAACTGCTCTTTCCAGAACAGCTCTGACAGAGCTATGGCTTGCCCAAGGTCATCCAGCAGCTGCCTGGTGGAGGAGTGGGGAATCAAACCAGGTTCTCCCAGATTAGAGTCTGCGCACTTAACCACTGCACCAAACTGGCTACACCAAAAAAAACCCAGGTAAAATAATGTTTGGAAACCAGATATTTTGGAATAAGCTTTTTAAGAAGGCAACAATAACATTAAACACTTATCGTGCATTCCGTTATTATGCACTTTCCAATCTATTGTTTTAGAGTAAGGTAATTGAGCAAGTAATGGCAGAGCAACTGGATGACACCTGGATGACCCATCTGCCTCTGATCATTTCACTCTGGTTTTACACTCAGCTATAGGACGGCACAAACTGTAGTTGCTCCAGGGGACAATCTCCATTTACAGCCTGATCAAGATAATTATCTTTGTTGGATCTGTAAACAAGTTTTGATACAGCTGATCACTTCATTTTATTATACCATCTGGAATCTGGAGTTGGTATTAAGAAAGTCCACCGGTTTGGGTCTTCTCTGTCTGGATGGACACAAAAGCTGAGTCAGCTGTTTGGGACCCAACTTATGAGGTGCTCCAGAGGGTCGGCATCATCTCTTGTCTGTAAAATTTATGTCAGACTGCTAAATGTGGTTATCCAGAACTTTATGGTTGGGAGTTGCTGATGACACCCAGTTCTGTATTCATTATCAAAGGTCCTAGATGCTGCCGCCTCAGTCCTGAACCAAGGTCTTGAGGCTGTGATCAAGTGGCTAAGAGGCAAGTAAGACCAAGAAAGAGATCTTGGAGTCATAGTAGATAACTCACTGAAAATGTCGAGACAGTGTGCAATTGCAATGAAATAGGCCAACACTATGCTGGGGGTTATTAGGAAAGGAATTGAAAACAAATCAGCCAGTATCATAATGCCCCTGTATAACTCGATGGTGCAACCTCATTTGGAATACTGTGTACAGTTCTGGTCATCACACCTCAGAAAGAATATTATATCGTTGGAAAAAGTGCAGAAAAGGGCAACTAGAATGATAAAAGGGTTGGAACACTTTCCCTATGAAGAAAGGTTAAAGCGCTTGGTGCTCTATAGCTTGGAGAAATGATGACTGAAGGGTGATATTATCGAGGTTTACAAGATTATGCATGGGACAGAGCAGGTAGAGAAAGTACTTTTCTCCCTGTCTCACAGTACAAGAACTTGTGGGCACTCGAAATTGCTGAGCAGTTGGGTTAGAACGGATAAAAGGAAGTACTTCTTCACCCAAAGAGTGATTAACACATGGAAGGTGGTGGCGGCTACAAGCATGGACGGCTTCATGAGGGAACTGGATAAACATATGGAGCAGAGGTCCATCAGTGGCTATTAGCCACAAGGTATAGATAGGAACTCTTGGTCTGGGGCAAGTGAGGCACTGTATTCTTGGTGCTTGGGGGGGGGGGACAACAGTGGGAAGGCTTCTAGTGTCCTGGCCCCACTGGTGGTCCTCCTGATGGCACCTGCTATTTTTGGCCACTGCATGACAGAGTGTTGGACTGGGTGGGCCATTGGCCTGATCCAGCATTGGCTTCTCATATGTTAACTGAAACTTACCCTGGACAAGACAAAGGTAATGCTGGTTGGTATGGGTCATATTATTCAGGGAAAGCTCACCCTAGATGGGGATACTGGATCATTAGTTGAGGAAACAGATTGTTGCTATTGATAGAAGCACCTAATATTTGGGGTGTCACCTTCTCTCCCTTTTAGATGCAGTGAATCTGCCCACAATTCATGCTTTATAACCTTGTAATTGGACTACTACTTTTACATGTTTTAAAGATAACTCAGGAACTGCAATTCATGCCAAGTAGAGCGGCCTGTTTGTTCTTTTATGTTGAAACAAGTACACTGCTTGCCAATGTGTTTCCAAGTTCAATTTCAGGTGCCAGTTTAAAGCTCTTCACCATGCATCTTTGAAGAACTCACTCTCCTCACATGATTGGGTTCCTAGGTCCTACCTTCTTCCCAGCAGGGAGATCTTTGGGCCTTGCCAGGATCTTCAACCATGCATGTGTTACTCGGAAATGAGATCATCATGTTGCCGACATCACATGGTAACAATAGTTTTTGGGCAAAACTTTATGTTTTGAGCCCCAATTTGCAGGCAGGGTCCCCCCTTCCCCAGCCAGCCAGCTGGCCAGTGGTACAGAGGAGCCCCTCTAAAGCTGGGGAACTCCTGCCTAGACCAGGGGTGGCAACCCTATCACAGAAACTGTTCACCAGTTAAAGTCCTCAAACCAGCTGATTTTGGCTAGCCTGCTGCCCAGGAATAGTCCCATATCTTTCTTGTACCTCACTCAAAAGCAGTACTAGCAGGAACCAATGGAGCTGGCTTACAAAATGGCACGTTTCAAATGTTACCAGACTGGTATGAGACATGACAATTTAAAAAAGGAATCCAAGCCACACATGAATTGTTCTATGATCCAGAACCTGTGTGTAGGATCCCACAGAACATTTCCACTTGTGCATGAGCAGAAACCTATAAAAGTTATCACAAGAAGCCCTTGCACAAAGTCAACTATATACTTTTCATTATTGCTTGTGCAAGCCTTAGTGTAAGATATATTTTAGCAAATCCACATACCCCATTACCCACTTCGATCAAATTATGTCACAGTTTCAAACTGAACTGTAATGACTGCATCTGATAGCCTTTTATATACAGCACTGATTGGAAAATCAGTGTTCGATCTTACAGTAACTCTTGCACAATCTACTACACAAGTGGAATTGAGTTAAGTAAAAGTTGTAACATGATTACATAAATTCTCCTTTTCTGTGAAGGTCAGTGTGTCAACTTGAGCTCAGTAACTATCTCTCAACCTAACCTACTATAAAGAGCTTTTATATTGCTAAGGGGGGGGGGGTCATCTCCTGTAATCCCTCTATCCTGCGTTCCGGGGGGGGGGAGTGAAATATAAATGCGACAAAAGGTGGAAAACCCACCAGTTCATATTTCCTCCATTTCTACTTGAAACAGAGAAGGAAAAATAGTACTGGCTGAACCTACCCATGATCTCTGAGGAACTTCCATCATGTGGGGGCCATATTCTGGTATATTTTTGATTGTCTGAGAAAATGAGTTCAGTTCTCAACTGTCTCCTGGATTTACCTTGCAAGTAAAGAGAATTATTTCTCCCAAAGCGTCAATAAGAGGCATTTACTTCTACAAGGTATTTTGATATACTTCACAACAGCACTTCTCCATTTAACTACAAGCTTTTTTACACAGAGGCCAGAAGGTCAAGCTCTGTGAGGCAATGCCTTGAAGAATCTCAAACCTCACTATTGGGCAACTTATACATAATAGGCTTCACATGACTTCATATGGCCTGGGGTTAAATATACTGGCGCTAAAGCAAAACAAACCTTTTGCCAGAAGGAATGTGCTACAGAAAAAGAAAACAGGGTATTGTATGTCTACAAAGTTCAGTGTCTACATGTCTTCTTGATACACAGAAGGAAAAACAATTATCTTAGTCATGCTGGAACCACTTAGTTGAGAGTCATTCCTATAAGGACAGTAGTGGCAAAAGTTACAGTTGTGGGACAGAAGATATAACTGGGGCATTGTAGGGCTAAATGGGTTCCCAAATGATGGACATTCTAGCATGTAAAACAGGCATGATTTAAAATTTCTCACTGGGGCTGTTTTGACATTTAAAAACCCAATTAGGTTTTGCTTCTCCCTCATACAAAAAGAACCCATGAATCACTATTTCATGTTTCTGGGCACTGGATTTCCCCCTAAAATGTATGCATTTTTGAAGTTATCTGTATATCACAAAATCAATATTATATAGCGCATGTATAATGTACATATAAATAATGCACACTGCCTGAATAAATATAGTGTAAAAACTGTCCAGCTTGTGTATATAATATAAATGAATCTGCAAAACCAACAGTGACAAAAGGAGAACTGAACGCACTGACCAAAATACAAGCAAATATAAAATCAAAATAGGGAACATTCAGTCATCCCTAATATAAAACTGGCAGTGGGGACTGAAGACCATCCAGCTCCCCCAAAAGACAAAGTTGCAAGGTGTGAGAGTTCTGCTTAAAGTAGTCAAGGATCAGATCTTGGTTGGTTAACCACAGTTCTTTATTCCCAATTTCTACATTAGTACAGCATCTCGGGTTATTGTCAGAGATGAGACAAATTATACAAGCGGGTCTATTATACCATTCCAAGGAGTTTGAATTACCCATAGATAGCCAATCCCCTTAAGGGAAAATTGGCGGGCTGAAAGGTGTCCTGACCGTTTGGTTCTCACAGGAAAAAAGTGAGGTGTTAAGCAGTAAATTTCCTCTCCCAAACCAGACCCCTCAGATGTTTCGAGTTCACATAACAATCAATGGCTCCAAGGTTCTTTGCATGTGATAAGAGATGAGAGGCATCCTCCCTTGAAGTTCCTGCCGGAGCAGCTGGAATGCGGAGGCAGGGATGTGAGGCCTCCTTGTTCTCGCAAATCATTGTTGTCACCCTCCCGGTCTGGACAAGCATAATACCTTACGGTTACATAGACCCCAATACATGATAGATGCATAGGATAGTGAAAGGCATGCATGCAAGAAACTAAGCATAGGCCTGACTAATATATTGTCTGAATTGGCAGATTCTGACACCCTGCCCTCCTCATAATTCACTTCACCTAGCTTTATCAGGAAACATTTTATGAAACAATTTTATCAGTTTGGGAGCATGAACATGTTCTGAGCGAATCCATTCGTTGTGTTCCGGGCCGAAATCTAGCCATCTAACTAAGTAATATAATCGGCCTCTCCGTATCTTGGAGTCAAGGATTTCAGTTATCTCGAAGTGAGGGGCCCCCTCCTTCATCAGTGGAGGAGGAACTGGAGGAGCTGGATGCCAAGCATTCGGCCCAGGATCTTTCTTCAGTAGGCGGAGATGGTGCTTCTTGGCGGGGGACCTGCAGTTCTGCGCCGCTCACTGCAGGTCGTTGGAGTTTCCCAACATCTGCGTCTCCATCAGCTCCAGCTCCCCCTGATCACTGGTAGCTCCCTCCAGCTGCAACGCCCAGGGTTTAATCGGTGTTTTCCCCCCGCTAGGGGTGCTCCCTGCTACCGGCGTCGAGGTCTTCGGGCCTTTCCCTCCCCCTCTCGGGCAGGCTGAGGCGAAGTGGCCACTCTCCCCACATTTCATGCACAGCCCTTGCCGGAACCGGGCATCTCGGACGTCTTGCACGCTGGGCCGTGGCTTCGCTCTCGGGGCTGCTTTGCTGGCCGCCGTAGCCGAGGACCCCATTTTGATCAAGGTGAACCTTTCTTCCATGTCGGTCGCGGCTCTCATCCAAGTGGCCAACGTGCCCGGGCGGCCCCCCAGCAGCACGGTCTCATAGATCTCCGGGTTAAGGCCCTCCCAGTACTTTTCCATAAAGAGCTCCTCCGGCCAGCCGTGGATCTTGGCCGCGATGCGCCGAAACTTGTCGGTGTAATCCCTCACCGTCGATCTCCCCTGGAACAGCTTCCGCAGTTGATTACGGGCCTTTTCCTCACCCAGGGGGTCTTCAAACTGATGACGGAGGGCCCACATGAAGTTGTTCAATGAACGCAGCTCAGGTCCTGGGGAGTCGTGCAGGCTCACGTACCAATCGCTGACGGTGTCTTTCAGCTTGGAACCGATGTAGCCAATCCGTTCTCTCTCGGTGGGGTAGAGGTGGCCCCAGCTGTCCAGGAACCTCTCTATTTCCAACATGAAAAAACGCAGCTTCTCCGGGTCCCCATCGAAAGTAGTCGTCAGAGGGTCGGAGGGGGCTGGGCGGACGGCGGGGGCGACCGGGACCGAGGCGGGTGCTGTGGCGGGCCCCGGCACCGGGGCCGGGACGACCGGCTGGACTGGCTGTGCCGGCAGGGCGGGCACCTGAGGCTGAATCGGGACCCCTCCGGGCGCCGCTGGCTGTTGCTGAACTCCTATCCCCTGACCGGGGAGAGCTCCTTGCACTACCCTCATAGCGTCTCGAAACTGGTGCTGGAGATCGAGGGCCAATTCGCGTAGTTCTGCGGTAAGTTGGAGTCGCAACTCTCCCATCATCTGATCCAAGTGGGGCATCTGCTCCTCTCGGTACGGATCGGGCCCATACGGACCTGTCCTCTCTCCTTCGAACGGCGGGCGACGCGGCTCTCCTCGGTAGATCGGCTCGCAGTCGTCTCCCATGTAGCTCGGTCTCCCTCGATCAAGCGGGTCTCCAGCGAACGAAACCCGTGCCCCTTTCCGATCGTGCACCCACGAATCCACGGTCCGACGACCGAAATGGCTCCAGGCGTACTTGGGGGTCACGCTCTGATGAGGAGGTAGGCGCGGGAGGTAGTGAGCCCCCTGACTCGTAGTCACCGGCACTTCGGGGCCTCCTCCGCCGCCACCACCACCGTTCCCCTGGTCCGTCGGGGTAACGGGAACATCTTCGGGGGTAGGGTTGATGGGGACCGTGTCGTCGTCTGACATGGTCAGGAACGGCTAAATCCCAGTCAGAGATCTCTGACAATCTGTGAGAGTTCTGCTTAAAGTAGTCAAGGATCAGATCTTGGTTGGTTAACCACAGTTCTTTATTCCCAATTTCTACATTAGTACAGCATCTCGGGTTATTGTCAGAGATGAGACAAATTATACAAGCGGGTCTATTATACCATTCCAAGGAGTTTGAATTACCCATAGATAGCCAATCCCCTTAAGGGAAAATTGGCGGGCTGAAAGGTGTCCTGACCGTTTGGTTCTCACAGGAAAAAAGTGAGGTGTTAAGCAGTAAATTTCCTCTCCCAAACCAGACCCCTCAGATGTTTCGAGTTCACATAACAATCAATGGCTCCAAGGTTCTTTGCATGTGATAAGAGATGAGAGGCATCCTCCCTTGAAGTTCCTGCCGGAGCAGCTGGAATGCGGAGGCAGGGATGTGAGGCCTCCTTGTTCTCGCAAATCATTGTTGTCACCCTCCCGGTCTGGACAAGCATAATACCTTACGGTTACATAGACCCCAATACATGATAGATGCATAGGATAGTGAAAGGCATGCATGCAAGAAACTAAGCATAGGCCTGACTAATATATTGTCTGAATTGGCAGATTCTGACACAAGGTCAGACCAGTTGCCAATGCTTTTTCCTTCCTTCCTTCCTTCCTTCCTTCCTTCCTTCCTTCCTTCCTTCCTTCCTTCCTTCCTTCCTTCCTTCCTTCCTTCCTTCCTTCCTTCCTTTTGTTCACAAACTTGTGCTAAGACTGTCAAAGGCTGTTTTGCAACCAACTGTGCACCAGTGATGCTGTATGCTCCAGTTCCTTTTATGGAAGCAAAACTGCCCACCCCTTCTCACTTAGGTCGCACTGTTCTGACAGTTTATTGTCCTCCCAGGCTTTTGTAGTAAATGACAATTATTTTTGATGGAAACACCAGGCATAAATCACCCCCATTACTCTAGATGCATTTCTGTGGAAGGGCACAGACGTGTGTTCATTTTATTCATATTTCGTCAAATCTATTGACAATGTTTGTGCTTTGCTGTTATTGCAGTTTTAAATAAAGATTAGAGTTGCCGGTGAAATTTTGCCTAAAGCAAAATGCAGGAAGTGAAGGTGAGAGTTTTTTCTTAGGCAAAACAGCAGAGAAATCTGAGAGAAGCAAAAGAGGCACAACACCTCCCATGGGATTTCTTGACGGAGACAGATGCTACATACCCTCAATTGTGATCTAGTTCAGAACTCACTGGGCTGGATCCTACCAGCTTTTCCATTCAGTCTTGCCTGATTAGCTTCTTTGTCACTGTGCCTGTCTCATACAGATTTTGATTATACAGGACCCACAATCCCTCACATAGCCTTTTTGAAAGCCAAAATAGGCCACTCCACCTTTTTTGGCCTGTGGAAAAGTTGGTAAGCTCCAACCCTTTGTTTTCAATCATCTGAGTAGCTTGGACTAACCAAGAAAGCAAGCCGTACACCACACTACAGAGATTTATTCTCTTTAATCTGCATTATATTATCTGTAAAAGTAAGCCACTTTGAGTTTCCCATTTCAGACAGAAAGACACTATGTGTTTTTTTAAATGGTTAAAGACATTCAGTTAACCAACACCAGTCCCAAAGAAGCAAACAGCTGTATAGAAAAGTATTTAAGATTAGCATGATGGTGTATAATACTGAAAAACGAGTAAGGAGTTTAGGGACAAATCTGTTTCTGGGATTTTTCAGGTAGCAGGGATGAAGAAATAAAATCAGAAACCGTTTTGTTTCTGATTTCTTAGCTCCCTGAAAAATTCCAAAAATGGATCCCTCCCTTCATAGCATTGAACTAGGATCAGGGTTCAAAATCTCCACTCTGCCTTAAAGGTCAGTGGCGCACTTTGGGCCAGTCACTCCATCTATATAGCTAACAGCCAAGGTCCCCTCTGCATGCAGATATCTAAATCCACACATCTGGGTCACCTAGTGTCAGAATCTGCTGATTCAGACAAGGTTTTCTGGGGTTTGCTGCTACACTTTCTATTGCTCTGTTGCTTATGCATTTTCTATGACAACCTGTACCTGCACCCAGTATGTATACATGCATTTCTAGTTGCCCCTATGCCTACCATGTAACCCTAGCTTTGGCCAGTATAAATGTAAGCTATGTGACCCCAGGTTTATGGCCCTGACTGGGCCTGGTCAGTGTAACTGTTTGCCCGGGAGAATGACAACTTCAAAGTATGGGAACAATGGGCCTCTCACACTCCTGCCTCCGCATTCCATTCATCCCGGCTGGGACGCCAAGGGAGGACAGAACCCATCTCTTATCAACGTGCGAAAGCCTTGAGGCCAACGATTGTTATGTGAATATGGTTACATCTAAGGGGTCTGGTTTGGGAAGGGAAATTTACAACTTAACACCTCACTTTCTTTCCTGTGGGAAGCAAACGGCCAGAGACCCCTTTTGCCCGCCGTTTTTCCCCTTTAGTGATTGGTTACCTATGGGCAATTCAAACTGCTCTGAAAGGTATAATAGACCTGCTTCTGTCATATGCATTATCTCTGACAATAACCCGAGAACCTGTACCAATGTAGAGATTGGAAATAAAGAGCTGTGTTTCATCAACAAAGATCTGATCCTTGACTACTTTGAGCAGAAGTCTCACACCTAGGGGGCAAAGAGATTTTCCTGCACACTTGGGGCACTCCCCAGGTGCACAGAAAAATCTGAAATGTAGAAAAAACTATAGGGGGGATACTTAAATCCCCCCAAAAGTAAAACAGCATTCCTTGTGCATGTGCAGAGAATGCTCTAGGAACTGTGCCTCCCCACCGTTGCGGGGGAGGGGGAAGAGAAGGCTTGGCAGCCTGGCAGCTGGAAGCCAGGCAGGCCTCGCCATTGCTACCAGGGGTGCGGTGGGGGAGAAGGCTTGGTGGGCCCAGGCCTTGCCGTCGGTGCCGGGGGCGGGGGAGACGGCTTGGCGAGCCTGGCGGCTGGGAGCCACGCAGGCCTTGCCTTTGGTGCCAGGAGAGCAGGGGAGAAGGCTCACTGGCAGCTGCTTCCTCCTCCTCCATGTGGAGCTCCTTCCCCTCCTACCACAAGTATCATGGGCCCCCATCTCTTGTTATATCCTAATTTCCCTGATAGAGTAGCTCGGAAGGAAAAAGGAAAGGGAAAATAGGAAAGACAAAGGGAGCATTCACTCTCGAAAGTTTATATTCTGAAAATCTTGTTGGGTTCCAAGATGTTACTGGACAAATAAAGCATGGAGCAGCTTAAAATGATAGTTTTCAGACAAAATGATAAACAAACAAGCATTTTGGTCTGGTGCTTAAAAGAGAGTAGTTTGTGCACCAGGTGAGCCGCACAAGTAAGGGCAATTCCATAGGTGAGGGGCACAAAGAGAAGGGCTTGTGAGGCAGATCTTAACTGGCAGGCTGGAAACGACGAGAGTAGACGGTCCTTCAGGTGCCCCAGGCACCAGCCATTTAGGGCTTTAAAGGTAAGGATCAACACCTGAATTGTACCCAGAAATAAATGAGCAACTTTCAGCATTGGGGTGATACAATCCAGCCCCCATCAACTGGCTGCCTCATTGTGGGCCAGCTAAAGTTCCTGGATCTTTTTCAAAGGCACACACACAGCATATTTCAGTAATCTAACCTGGATGTAATCACAGCAAAGGTTACTGTAGTCAGATAATGCTTCTCAAGGAATGGCTGTGGCTCCACTGTGCTTCCATGATCCAGTTACATTCATATCTCACACTGATACAAATAAACTAGCCTGAATAGATAGACAAGTTCAGGGTAGCCATCATGATTATACTGCATTGATCTGTTTCTAACCTCAGAAATTAAGAGCAGAAAAATGAAAACAGAAATCTGCTTTTAAAAGAAACATTAAAGAAGTATGCATACAATGCATTCTTTTAAAACTTTCTTTTTACTGGATCAAGTGCAAGTATTTGAATACAGCCTATCAACTGATGGTGAATGACCTAGCAGGAAGCAGGCTTTTTTCCAGCTGCACACTTTTTTGAAACTCTTTAAGCAAAATGAACACTAGACAAGGAACCCAGTTCCTTTTGGATATGTTCCTGCCATATCCTTTGTCTTGCTCATTTAATTCTAAATCCATGCAACGTTTTAGCAAAAGGATAAACAAAAAAGCAGAAGTGGCTTGTCATCCTTCAGAGGAGTAACACAAATATCCGGAACAGAACATATGGCTGCAATTTATGAAGTGCTAGCCAAAGACAAATCTCTGCAGGACCTGGAGCATGGATGTAGAATTGCTTTAGTGTGTTCTACTTTCGATTCTATTTATGTTCCTCGTTGTTCAGGGAATAGTTTTAGGTTTGCTGGGCACTTCAGGCCTTCAGTTGATGAGACAGAGTAGCAGCTGTGCTGCACACTTACAGAAATGGGGCTGTGTGGTTGCTTATTTAGATTCAAGCACTACCAAGGGGTGTTCAGAAGGCCAATATTATGCGGTGACAAACTGTGCCTTTCAGATCTATTGAGAAATCACTGGTTATTACACCATATATATATATATGTTCTGTATAGGAGAGTGAAGTGGCTCAGTGGCAGAACACTTGTCTTACACTGCAGAAGGAAGGTTGAAGGTTCAGTCTCTGGCATCTCCAGGTAAATGCCCTGACCTGGATAGCCCAGGCTAGCCCACTCCTGTCAGATGTTGGAAGCTAAGCAGGGTGAGCCTTGGCTAGTATTTGGAAGGGCATCCTCCAAGGAATACTAGGGCTGTGACACAGAGGGAGGCAATGACTCTGAAATATCTTTTGCCTTAAAAACCAGTCTACAGGGCGACCTAGTGTACAAAACACTAAAAAAAGACCTAGAACTTCTGGCTGCCAGACAATCTTAGGATCTCCTGGTTATTCTACACACAATATTCCAATTGCCTCTCACTTAGGGATTCTTGGAAAAATATAGTTAAGCAGAGATTAAATCAGCAGAGCAATGAGTGAGAGACTGAGTCCATGTATATATTTGTAAAAATATAAACATTTACTAGACAACTAACATGGGGAAAAGGTAAACAGGATGCAAAATAACAAAGCACTAGATCCCTATATCTTTACTGCTAAGAAGATGCTACAGGAATGGTGCCCCTTCTTCTCCAACACACAGATGAAGAGGACCCCGATATGCTAAATAGCCAATACATTGTTTTCCAATCACAGGGCTAAAGTTCAGGTCATTATAATAAGATCTCCTACAAGATTCCAGGGCTTTTCTCACTTAGTAAACAGACTGGGTACAACAATAAACATGTGACTTCCTGTTGACTAACACAAACATAGCTACCTCTATAATTACTGAAGTGTTTTAACTTGCTAAACCCAACAGCCACTTACTTTCTACACAAAACCCATGTACCCACCTATTGGTTACATGATCACTTATATCAGATAAAAAATAATCTTTAATCTTGTCAGCAGTTCTGCTACACTCTATTATCAGTCCATGGATAACAAAGAAATCAGAGGTTGATGTGTATTCAAGGGTTGCTCTCCTAGAATAACATTACTTTAAAAGGCTTTAAGTTACTGTGATCAAAATAGGAGTCATTTTTGTTTGACATAAGAAATCATCCACAGCATATATGCCTCCAGCATCACAAATGCTCTGATTCAACAGCTGGTGCATAATTCATGGGGCAAGCGCACATGATGTGTACACAATACTGCTGGAAGACCTAAAACACCATAAAGTGTGGGGATCCATGCTGGGCACATGCCAAGGAGCTTTGAACCAATCATAGCTCCCTGACACAATACTAACATTTGTCCCACATGGTATAGAGACACACCCTTCTACACTTAATGGCAACCTCTGTAATTAAATGCCAGCAACATTTTAACATTAAGAGGCAAACTACATAAAAATTCCGAACAAGAGACCAACAAAGAGCTGGTGTAGAAAGGCTTATTTGGATACCAGAACCATACAACTTAACATTACTGATAACAAGTGTTTCATAAAGTTTCTGCAGCCCAAACATGGCTTGTTGTGAGTCCATTATTTGGAAGCAGCTTACACAAGGTCTCACAATAAACAATAAATATACATAGGAGCACCCTGTGCAACTGCTTTAGTGCACTGGCATAAATCTGTGCAACATTCACACTCGGATTACTGGCAACTGATCATCTCTGTCGGTTTCTGTGAAACATGTCTAAGAAGCTCTTCAGACCAAAAAAGACCTTTGCTTGCCATTCCCTTCATGTACTGGCTATTTTAGTATCATACTTTACTTTCTTGAAGAGCCATATTTGGTTCCACAGGCTGCAGACCTCTTTTGAGGGTTTTGCTGCAGGAGTGCATTGTACTTCCAAAGTGATCTCATTCCAAACATTCCATTAGCAGAACTGCCATTGAGCTGTTCTCATTGCTTGTGAAAACAGAATCCTTACTTGATGTATTCACCCTAGCAGGAAAGTCTGCATCCAGGAAATATACCTTTATACCCTTTGAACTTGGAATAATCAACACTGTTTTGCTGATTAAAATCCAGCTTACTATCCATCCCTCCTTACAGAGTCAGTCTCTCCATTTATGACAGTGCCATCCTAATCAGAGTTACACTATTGTAAGCCCACTGACTTAAATGGGCTTCAAAGGGTACAACTCTATGTAGGACTGCCTCGTTCTCTTCTATTTGCTCTTTCTTTCTGATCTTGGGGTTAGAATTTCTGGCAACTTCTCAGAAGAACTGAAGATCCTTACTAGGATCCCCCCATTTTGTGATTGCAGGGTAACACTATTGCATCTGAAGGTGGTTGTTCGTCTTCCTTGTCCTGACTCTGCTTTCACGTCACAGGCAAGAATTAGTCCTTAAGATGTAGGGTTTGAAAGAAAAAACAAAACATGAAGACAAAAAGCTAGTCTTCATCAATTATGTACCTTGTGGTAAAGCAGGCAATAGGGTGCTACTGATTTTCACAACATTCACTTGAGTTATAATGTGTTAAGTTTATCAGTACTTCTCCAGTATGAATCATAGGAACAGACGAAACACACTATATTGCACTTACCCGGAACAAAGCTTCCCTGGACCACCTCCTTATAAGCCCACCAGCCTTCATGGATTTTCGGTGAATTCTGCTGAGCTGGAGGAAGGAAAAGGAAAAATAAAACTAGGGCAACAGCATTCCCTTATACTTTTGCCAGGTTCTATTCCCCATGCCCATGAAGGATCATTAACTGTCTTGGTCATAAAACAAAGTCCACCAATTATGGTGATCAACTGAAGGGCCAGTGCTCACACTGCTGCTGCATGGCAAGCCCAGCTTGTTAGTGAGGCTAAAAAAATAAGAAAAAAAGTACACCTTGGAACTGAACTAAGACCTCTTACAGATTTCCCATGCATTAAAGAGTCTCAGAGTCCATTGCAAGGCACTTACCAAAAACCAGCCAACATTCAACTTGTGCAAGAATGACAAATTAATCCAGCTGTAGGTGTGCGGCTGGTTCCAAACAGCAGCTAGAGGTGCAGAACCGTATTTCCTGACTCCTGCCATGCATACCAAACAGCAGTACACACCACACAATTTTGCTTGGCACACAGAACCCATTTTCTGCCCCAGGAACCAAGACAAGCTCATGAGGTGCAGTCAGTGCTGATGGGGTGGTTGTGTGGGAGAAGGCAACAATGTGGCTTATGCCTGTCATCTCTCTTTCACTTTCGGGAGGGGGGTGTTAAATTTTATTTTCAATATGAGTATTATCATCATCTGTAACATAAACAGCATCTTCCAGTTACAGTGAACAGCATAAGACAGATACAGTATAATCATACATCAACATAACAAGCAATGGATGAATTGTTGAATAATGTATTTCATTAACTAATTGCAACTAGCATGAAATAATTATCTAACTTTAGTTTATTTATGTCATCTTGGTGTCTAAACTTCCATTTCATAAAAGGAGCCCATTTTTTCAATATGTATAATTTAGTTACCTTAGAATCACGTTTTGGAACATAAATAAATACTTATCTATAACTATGTGCCTATATAAAGATATACAGAAAGAGCTTTTTCAGCACTGGGATACTCATAAAATAGATTCAGATGTCATGACACTAAAAACTTGAGACAATCCACCTGACTTTCTGAGGCCTACATTCTTAACCTGTGATACTGTCTATGTGGTCCCAAGCATGATTTAGATAGCATGAGATACAGCAACTCTGTTGAAGTTAAGTAGATCTGAGTCTGGTCAGCTGGGAGACCTGCTGGAAACCCCATGCAAGTTGGCTTCCACCAAGGGACAAATATGGAAATAAATAAACAAAATTCCAAGGAAGGTCAGCATATTGTAGCAGGTCAAGTATTAGAGTGAGGGACTAGAATAGGTTCAAATCCCCTCTCAACCATGGAAACTCACTGGGTCACCTTGGCCCCTCATTCTCTCTTAGCCCAACAGGGGTGTTGTGAGGATAGAAAATGGAGGAGGAACAAATGTTGTAAGCCCCTTCGGCTCCCCATTTGGGAGAAAAGCAAGAAATAAATATCTAAATGAATGAACAATTTCCCACTCCCTTTTATAGCATTAGCTATGTTTATGTTACTGGAAAAGACAACAATTCTAGGAAAAGTTGAAGGCAGTAGGAAAAGAGGAAGACCCAACATGAGATGGACTGACTCAATGAAGGAAGTAGGGCTGCCAAGTCCCCCAGTAGAGCGGGGGAAACACCGATTTTTAAAGCTTACCCCCGCTTTTTCAAAATTGGCCACCGGGGGGACAAAATGGCTGCCAGCAGGGGAACCTTGGAGCCTGCCCTGGCCTCTTGAACTTCTTAAAAGGGAAATTTCCCCTTTAAGAGCTGAGCGAGCAAGAGAGCCCCGCCCAGAGATTAAGGAGGGACTAAGCTCTTTCTACTGAAGGGCTTGCGTGCAAGGTTGCTGCTGGAGTAAGCTGCTGGGGTAAACTGCTGGGGTCTGCGAGCTCTTTTCCTTCTCTGTCTCTCCCCCTCCCCCTCTTTCTTTTTTCTGTCTGTCTGTCCACTGTGGTTATGTCAAAGGAATAAACTGTCACTTCCAAAGAGGTAAACATCACAAGGAGAGGTTGTCTGTAGAAGGTCTGGGAGTGGGATTGTTTAAAATGTCTTGTCGTGGCTGTTTGGGTCCCCCCAATCCTCATTTCCCTCCTGCAAATAAAAGCTGGGATTCCTCATTTTTATGCCAATTTTCTGTTTCTTTCAACCGTGTCCCGTCTCCCCCCCCCCCCGGCAGTAAAAATCTGCATTTTTAAAAGCATTTGTACATCAAGTAACCAGTATTTTAAGTTAGGGATGGATCCAACTAGCTTTTCTGCTGGCGAAAAGGGGAGGACAAAGGTCCTCTTTAGCCACCAAAAAGCCTATGCTGGGGGGGGGGGGGAGAAGTTATGGGACTTACATGGACAACAGCTGGGTGAAACAAGGGCCAGAAATAAAGCCTGGGAATTGGGCAAGAGTAAGTGAAAAAGCTGTCTGTCTGTCTCTCTCTCTCTCTGTCCCCATCCAGCAGAGGTCTATCAGTGGCTATTATTAGCCACAAGGTCTAAATGGAAGTAAGTGCCTCTGCCAGTTTTTTTCCTTCTCTCTCTCTCCTTCTTTCTTTTTTCTGTCTGTCTGTCTGTCTGTCTCTCTCTCTCTGTCCCCATCCAGCAGAGGTCTATCAGCGGCTATTATTAGCCACAAGGTCTAAATGGAACCCTTTGTCTGGGGCAGTGATGCTCTGCATTCTTGGTGCTTGGGGGGCAACAGTGGGAGGGCTTCTGGAGTTCTGGCCCCGCTGCTGGACCTCCTGAGAGCACCTGGTATTTTTGGCCACTGTGTGACACAGAGTGTTGTACTGGATGGGCTGTTGGCCCGATCCACTGTGGCTTCTCTCCTGTTCTTATGATATGAAAATCATATTTAGCACTTGTGTAGCACTTAGTGCTTCATATTCTGCCGAGATGAGGAAGGATTCAGTAGGGCCGTTGCTCAGTGATAGAGCATCTGCTTGACATGCAGGAGGTATCAGCCTCTTCAGCTAAAAAAGGATCAGGTAATAGGTGACATTAAAGATCTCAGCCTGAGACCCTGGAGAGCCACTACCAGTCTGAGTAGTCAATACTGACCTTGATGGACCAATGGCCTGATTCAGTATTAGGAAACTTCATGAGTTCATGTGGAAGCATGTGGAAGCAACATCACAGGATGTGACATCACAAAATGATGTCACTTCCTTTCTCCTGGCTCCACCCCCAAAGTCTCCTGGCTCCACCCCCAAAGTCCCCAGATATTTCCCAAGTTGGACTTGGCAGCCCTAGAAGGAAGCCACGGCCCTCAGTTTGCAAGACCTGAGAATGACTGTTAACGATAGGGCATTTTGGATAACATTAATTCATAGGTTCACCATAAGTCAGAAGCAACTTGATGGTACTTAACATACAGACATATTAATGTATACACACACATACAGACAGACCCCGCTGTTTGCTGTTAACTGGTGCAGGGAGATGAAGAGAAAAGTGGAAAGTCTGTCTTTATATGCCTTTTCCTGCTTATGAGTTTCCAGCAGTACAAGAAAACAGATAATCATGGTTTTGTACTCAAATGACTAGCTGAGAGTGCAAGCGTACCAGTTGTAGGAGGAGGCAATGACCTGGCGAGGCTGTCGTTACTCGACATTTATAAAATCCTTATCAGGTCAACAAGCATCAAGCTAAGCATGCTAAAAAGAAGCTCAAGGGAGGCAATACTAACAACCCAATCCGATATCGTGCTGCGCCAGCAACTACGGAGTTTAGAGGGGCTGCGCTAATGTTCTGTTGGGATTATGCTGAAGCTAGATACACTGAGCAAATGCCCAAGGATTAAGGTGCCAGAGATACTGTGTACGAGTCATTTAAAATGACAGAGGAAGGACAAAAAACAGAGCCAATCCTGAATTGTACAGCCTGGCAGGCAAGCAAAGACTATGTTCATGTTACCAGGCAAGCAAACTGGAGAGCTGATCCCCAGGGCCCTAGGCATCAACTTCAGGGGGGCGGGGGAGCTAGAGCCCCCCCCCCCGAACTTTTCCAGGATATGCTGAGCTTCCCCTGGAGATAATGGCCTGTAATGTCTCTGGCCCAGCCCCAGCCACCATCACCCCCGGGAAATTGGAAAGTATATGCCCTTGCCCAGGGCCATATTCACCTGTGACCCTTCAAATCTCTACCGCTGGCACCAGCTCCAGGAAAACACTACTGCACATCTGAAATGCATTCACTACTGTGCAATCTGAAATATGCTGCGCATCTGAAATACATTCTGAATGCCACCAAGCAATGCTTGACATTCTCTGTGAAAATGAAAGAAGAACTTCTATTTGTACACAAATCCAAGGGGGGGGGGGGGGATGATGCTGAAGCTCTGATCTAGCCCGTTCTTCCAACTGGTCTAAAGCAAAAGGCCAAGAGGTCTTAGAAGATGAGCAAGGAAGCTGGGTATTTTTTAAAACCGTAATCTGCATTAAAACTGGATTAGTAACAGAAGTCTCAAAAACACAGGGCTGTGAAATCAGAATGAGACAAGCACACAATGCTAGGCATCCTGTCTGACGCACTCGCATGCGCATATCTACACACACAAACACAGTGTGTCTACCCTGTCTAATCTCATGTCCATCTGATGAGATGGCATTATGCCTGGCTCTCTCCAAAGTCAGCCTGACCTTACAAATGGGTTACCAATTCCAGCTACCAAGGAAGCCTTTAAAAACAGACAACCTAAACCACAATCCCCATAACACCATTCTTTTTTTTTAATGCCAGTCTCATAGAAATACGTCGGTGTGAAAGTTCCCAAAGGAATCTTGTCTGAACAAACAGAGCAAGTCCATCCTGTGATGCCATAAACCATATTTTTGTTCAAGTGGCTTGCAGAAATATATCAGACGCAAGAAACTGTTCTGAACTGATGAGTCCCCTGTGACTGCAAGTTGCTTACAGTGGCAGGCAGAGGACTCATCTTCCGTCCTGTTCCCTGCTATGTAATGGGCCTGGCATGCATGCAAGCAATATCTTAAATCTGGCAATGGCGGCTGTTCCCATCAGTGCTTCTTTTCCTACTGGGTAATGCTTTGCTTCTTGTTCTTGCAGGCGATCACATGTAAAATTATTCAGTGTCAGAACAACTCAATAAAACTGAGCCTTATGGATGAATACACGTACATCTAGTCAAATAGCGTAGCATGGTGGTTAGAGTGTTAGACTAAGACCTGGGACCACCAGGTTTTAATCCCAGCTCTGCCATGGAAGATCACCAGGTAAACTTGGGCCTTTCATATCCCTTCAGCCTCACCTACCTCACAGGATGTTTTGGGGTATGAGCTTTCAAGAGCTGAAACTCCCTTTGTCAGATACCATCTGTTATCGCATGACATCTCATCCCCCCAATCTTTTTGGTCTCTAAGGTGATAGTGGAGTCGAATCTACTGCAGACCAACATGGTTACCCTCTGAAACAACCTCACAGGGTTTTTGTTGTACAGGGGAGGATTAGGGCGTGTTTATTGAGGGAAATCCACAGTAGTTCTTCCTTGGTGTTACAAGTCTGGTTTGGGGCCAATTGGTGCCAGTTCACAGTGCAAGGACTCTGTAGTATTCCAGTAATATAGTAGAGAGTACCTCTAACCATATGCAGAGTATCTTTCTGTCTCCAAAACTGAATAGACACATTTCCTTCACCTGTGAGGTCAGGGAAGGCAACAGATGTGGCATCTGCTCTTTTCTGACATCCTTTTTTTTCATACAGCAGGGTCTTATCCTTATTATGTCTATGCAAGCTTGTGACTTTTCTATCATACATTAACATCTTTTTAACTACAAAGTAACCCTGCTTAACTAGATCAGTGGTCCATCTAATTATTTATTTGTTTATTTAATTAAACTTGTATCCCTCCCTCCCCGCAAGCTCAGGGTGGGTTCCATCAGTGGAATACAATAACAAATAGAACCAATTTAAAACAAGATTAAACAATGAAATAATCATACACTTATAAAATACCATGCAGAATCTAGTTAATAACTCAGTAGCTAAAAACATTATTATAATTCAAGTTCAGGACACAGATGGAAGGCCAATCAGAAGGGGCGGGATGCCCACTGCCTCAACTAAGAGCCCGGCAGAAGAGCACCATCTTACAGGCCCTGCAAAGTTGTAATAAATCCCGCAGGGCCCTGATCTCAGATGGGAGCTCATTACACCTAGGCTGAGGACAGACTGGCCATCTAAAGCGGAGGCAAAGCGGAGGGAACTGGTGCGGGGGGAAAACCCCACGGAGCTGGCCGTTCACACTGGCCAGAGCAATGCGGACCAGCGGCGATACGGAGCGTTCAGACTGCCACGGAGCGTTCAGACTGCCGCGTAGCCTCCCGCTTCTTCCGGTTCACACTGTTTGGAAGCGGGAGGCATGCGGAGGACGGCCCCTGAACACCGGTTTTACCCGGTGTCCTGGTAAAGTGGAAGGAAAGCGACTGGGAGACGGGTAAGTACGAAACGGAGCCGACGGACAGATGCGCATGTCTGAACGTGCTCCTTTCTTCCGTTTCCGAAGCGTGCCTGCCCCGCTTTAGATTGCCAGTCTGTCCTCGGCCCTAGACAAGGCAAGTTGAACATCCCTGAGGCCAAGGACTACCAAAAGTTGTTGATTTGTAGATCTCAGTGCTCTACAGGACTCATATGGGGAGAAGCCATCTCAAAGGTATGCTGGCCCCTGGCCATATAGGACTTTAAAGCTAAGTACTAACACCCTGAAACAGATCCGGAATTCAATAGGCAGCCAGTGCAGTTCACACAGCACTGGGTGGATGTGAGCCCACACATGCGTTGCTGTCAACACCCATGCTGCCACATTTTGCACTAGCTGCAACTAGTGCAGCTGCAACTAGAGCAGAATCAAGGGCAGCCCCATATATAGAGAGTTACAATAATCTATCCTGGAAGTGACCATTGCATGGGTCACTGTAGCTAAGTCCCAGGGGGTGAGATATGGGGCCAACTGCCTGATCTGTAAAAAACAGAACTGGCAGTGGCGGTAACCTGGGCCTCCATAGAAAGGGAGGCATCCAGGAACATGCCCAGGCTCTTTGCCCTAAATGCTGGCACCAATGGAGCCCCATCAAAGGCTGGGAGCCTGATTCCTAGTCCCAATCCCCCACGACTCAGGTGCAGGACCTCTGACTTTGTTGGATTTAACTTCAGTCAGCTCTGTCGCAACCATTCAGCCACAGCTTGTAAAGCCTCATCCAGATCTTCTGGGGCAGAGTCCGGGCAGCCGTCCATCAATAGATAGAGCTGGGTGTCAGTCGCATACTAGTGACACCCTAGCCCATGCCTCCAAATAATCTGGGCATGGGAGCGCATATAGATATTGAACAGCATGGGGGAGAGAATCGCTCCCTGCGGCACACCACATTCCAGTGGATGTAGCTGAGATAATTCCTCCCCCCAAGCACCACCCTCTGTCCCCAATCTTGGATAAAAGAGGTCAACCACTGTGAGGCAAGCCCCCTACAAGGCAAACCACTGTATCCCCATGTCAGTGAGGTGGTATGTTAACACATCATGGTCAACCATATTGAATGCTGCTGACAGATCAAGAAGTATCAGCAGTGCCAAACTGCCTCGATCCAGATGTATTCGGAGATCATCCACCAGGGTGACCAAAACCATCTGTCTCATGGACAGGACAAACACCGCTGGGAGGGTTCCTCGACTTCAGCATCCTCCAAAAAGGCCTCAAACTGTATTGCCACTACCCTGTCCACTACCTTACCCAGAAATGGTAAATTAGACATTGGGTGGTAGTTATTAAGGACCATAGGGTCCTGAGGAGATATTTTAAGGAGAGGGCGAACCACCACCTCCTTCAATCCCCCTCGGAAAGTCCCCACTGAAAGGGAAAAGTTGATAATCTCCCTCAGGGGGTCTGTACCTCATCGCCGCAAGCTTTAAGCAGCCATGATGATCTTGGGAGAAACTGAAGTGGTCCAAAACTGGACCCAAAGACAGCCAATGGGCTTCCAGTTCTCTTATTATATCAAATGTGGCCGAAAGGTCACAGCAGAGAGACAAGACTTTGTCTGCAAAATAGCTTGCAAAAGACTCACAGCCAATCACCAGTTCCCTAGCATTTGGCATATTCTGGGGAAGGGTAATCAGTGACCAAATAATTCTAAATAATTGGACCAGGCAACAGCTTGCAGACACAATGGAGGCAGAATTAAAATTCCTCTTTGCAGCCTTCACTGCCATCCCACAGGTTCTAATAAACGATCTGTGAGATGTACTTGTAACTTCGTCACGGGCTCACCGCCACCTTCTCCTTCCAGCATCCTATTTATTATGGCATTCAATTGCCCTAGAGGGCCTGCCAACAGCTTTCACTGTTCCACTACCCCTGAGCATGATGTTTTCATCTAGATATCATGGCTCATAGCCACTAATGGATCTATTCACTGTGAATTCGTCCAGTCTCCCTTTAAAGCCACCAGTACTATCAGCCAGGGCTTTTTTTGCAGACAAAGCCCAGCAGGAACTCATTAGCATAATAGGTCACACCCAACAGCAGAAACTCATTAGCATATTAGGCCACACCCCTGACAGAGCAGCTCCCTCCCAGAATTAGCTTCCCAAGGTGCCTCGCATGGGGAACCTGAGGGAAGGAAGGCAGTTTCTGGATCGGTCTTCCCCAGGAGGAGTTTAAACTGCCTCTGTCATTCCTCATAGGAAAAGGATTCCTACCTCTTTATCATTTTAATTGCCCCTTTTTAGTGATTTTTCTAGCTCTGCAATACCTTTTTCAAATGGGGCAACGAGACTGTACATAGTATTCCAAATACAGTCACCCCCTACACTTATTTACAAAATTCTCTCTTTCTCTCTCTCTCCCCTCACCATTCCCAAGGCAGGATGGATAGAAAAAGAGCAAAAGGAAAACTTTGTTTCTTGCCATTATAAAAGCAGATGGCATCAGAAGATGTTTGTGCTGAGTTGCCCACATCCCACCCCTTTATTGTTGTTTGCAGAATATATAACCTGATAAAGAGCTCTGGTGAACTGAGAGGTCTGCACAGTCTGCTCCTGGAGCTGTTCTAACCTTCCTTCCAAACCAGAACTGACCAACCTCTTGCCACTTTCAAGATACCATGTTTGTCTCTACCTGCCCCTCCCAGTCACACTGCCAATCATTTCCCCAACACAAACACAAATATTTCAACTCCCTCTCTGTTTCCAGCTGACCTGCTTTATGTTGCTGTGGTCTGGCTTTCTGTTTTAATCTCCCGCTGCCCCGTTTCCTTGTTCCAATGCCACTAGGGACCCTGAGGATTATAGTTTCCTTTGCAAGGACACAAGATATAGACTTCCAATACAGGAGGGTCTAGGTTTGCCAGAAGCTCCTGTTTTAGGTTGTTTTTTCTCAGGTTACCCTTGGAGAGGATCTCGGCCATCATATGCCCAGAAACACTGTAACAGCTGCGAGGGGGAAATCACCCTAACTCCCTCTCAAAGGTGCTGTAGGACCCAACGACCCAACCCCAGATTCTGCCTGCTAGAGGTGGAGCTCTCTTCTTCTACACCAGCTCCCACCAGAAGTTTGCTCCCAGCTTCCCTTTTTATTGGCTAGCTTTTCTACTACTGCCGGTAGTTTACAGCTGGCAGCTTCCAGCTTCCCTCCTTCAGTGCTCTACCATCTTCCCTTTTGTGCTCTAGTCCACTGCTGCACCTCTGCAGCCCATCTGGTAGTTGCTCCCTGGTAGTTGTGGAGGGGGGTGGGTTTCATCACTGGCCCCTCGAAGCAGCAGCCCACTAGAAAATGTCCCGGTGGGTTTAATGGCCAATTTGCACCTGAAGATATGGAGCAGAATGGAGAACAATGGGATAAGCTATTTTAGGGTTCCCATTAAGGAGGAAAATGTGATGTAAATTAAAAAAATCATGTAATCAGGATCTTTTTTTAAAAAAAAAAAGCTTTTAAAAAAGAAAAGACTCCAACGATGAAAAATGAAATGCAGGGCTGTAGCCAGGAGATAGAACGCGGTGAAGCATTCATATAAATATAAGCAAGACAGACTGTGGGGAAGTTAGTACTTAATTGCTGAAAAGTCGGTACTTCTTTAATGAGGTACTCATTTTCATAGAAAGAAACCAGCATGTGGCACAAGTGAGGACAGAAGAGATGAAGTACAGACTGCATTAGCCTCCTCAGACTATTTACAAAATAAGCCGGTGGCAGCTTTCCTCTTGATGTCCCATACAGGAGGAGAGGGAAAGTATGCTCACTGATCCAAGGTCACGTAATGCAGTGACAACAAAAGTATATAACACAAACTTTTGGGCTGGTCCTGGATCCACTGGACTGCTGATGTGTGACCACAGGTTATGAGCCACTGGATATAGGTGAAGAGTTCTTTGGCTGAAGTCAAAAGGCTCGTACTTCTGACCATGCCTTGGCTTTAGTTACCTGCAAACCAGGTATGGAAACAGAAATTCAGCTGGGATGTTATCCAGCTGGCAGAGATGTTTCTGAACTCCATCTCCCTGCTAAATGGCAGAAGCCTATTTTTATAGGTTTTTGTGTTTGGCATCTTCATTCTTTGAACTAAGTGTAGAAGTCTTGAAGTTAGGTAACATTTCTGCTTTTTGGCAAAAACTGAGGAAGTGGTTTTAGGGTGCCACTGAGATACGAGAGACAGGCTTACCAACCAGCCTGGAGGAAAAATGTGCTTTTATTTAATAGAGGCATAAAGTATGGAAATGGGCAGCATAGAGGTAAATAGCATAATCTGGAGAAAAACATCCCTTTAATCCTCTGTTAAAGGGACTGGACATTTTTTTTCTCTCCATTCCTTTGGCAACCCTAGTGAGAAATTGTAGTGAAGTTAAGCACTTCCCATTCAATTCAACAAGGCCTGAACAGAGGACCTGCACAGTAGACTTTACTCCACATTAATTACCGAGGAGGGGGTACCAGCTGGATTCGCCACATTAGAAGAACAAAATGTTCTAAGACCAAGCTTACAGAGAAGCAGCAACTGACTTTTGTCAGGAAGTCTGAGCACCAGACAAGGATGCTGTATGGCTATTATAACCAGTTGTATGGCTATTACAGCGAATCCCATCAGTGTTACAGCAGAAACACAAAGGGAGGTATCCACGTCACTCATTTGCTACTCTCAGCTATGGAAACCTTGCTCTGTGCATGTCAACCTCCAGTGTGGCAACCAGCCTTTTCTGTGGTGGTGCCTCCAACTCTAGAATTCTCTTCCTACATCAGCTTATGTGGCACCAAGCTCTAATGGCAACTGGAAAGTTGTCCTCTTTATTTTATGTTATTTTCACGCTTCTTCCACTTACTCTCCTATTTTATTATTGCATTATTTATCACCATGTCCTGTTCCTTTATTGCATTTTAATCATCCATTCTGCTTTCACAAGCTGGGATGCTGTTATGTTATCTGCTGGTGTTCGAATGATGCTACCTACACCTGCTCATGTGGTAGATACTTTGATAGTGGACTACCAATGAAGCAAAGAAAATCTGTGGTTTACAGGGAATCAGCTAGTTGCTAGGAAGGGGAAAATAGAGGCAGTAAGATGTGTGCTGCCTACACATTCCATATGGCCTAAAAAAAGAAAACAAGCTAGTGTTTTTGTAGTGCCTTGTAAAAAGTAGATTTTTGTTGGACAGTTTATTTACATTCACTTTAGACTGTGCTAGAGGCAAAGAACCCTAGTGAAATCCACATGTCCATGTAATAACATTTATATGGTACTTTAGTTTTCAGAGCACTTATCATACATTAATTTAGCTATTTTTCCAACAGCCCTATAATTTTATTCAGTATTATAAATCTTGATCCAGAGATGCTCTTGCACAGCAGAAGACAACTGGCCCTATGCTGCATACAGGGATCTCCTGACTGCAATCCCATATCAAAGGTATGTTCAGTCGTTATTATTTTGGTGCTCCAACCCTGACTAATGGGACAGCACACTAACCCTTCCAATACATGCAGTTGCTATTGTGTGACTAGGACAATGCACTTATTTTCCTGCTTTGCAAATGTGTACCCTCAAAAAATCTAGGCTTCTGATTGTGTGTACTAATGTTGGAAAATATGTGCATGTCACAAAAAAATGCCAATCACATGTATTGAGAGGGCTGCACCTAGCATAACTCCCCTTACCAACAAAGGGTGCTATTGTCAATCACGCAATGCGATAAAGGACTGTCTGGACTTAGACCTGACTCTCTCAAAATAGGTGATACATATTGTCAAACCAAGTAGTTTGTTTAGCTGTATATACATGGTACAGTAATACCTACAACCTGTATGATTTTGCCTCCCATACTCCACACACAATGGCCTTCCATGTTCATGCATGTTTTCAACCATGGACCAATCTTGGAAAACAGTGAGAGTGAATAAAAAGCTATCAGCATAACCAAAGGAGAAAAAAAAAGCTTATCTTCTTCAACCTTTTAATCCCACTCCTACAGTAATCTTATCAGATCATAGATTCTTGCAGAGAAGCAATGCTGATATTAATTTATATGCAAATTACTGTATCCAGAGTGTTTGTAATCCAAACGTCCTCAAACTTACTTCGGGTTTTGTTCTTAAAGAAAAAAAAATTCCTTAACTATTTGTGGGGTGCCATTATTGATTCTTGAACTGCCCCTAATCCAGCACGAAATGGTAAAACTATTTTCACAAGGACACTCGGTTTAATTTCTTTTAATAAAATTAAAAATACCTCTGACCAGCCTTATCCAACCACAAATGACCATCCCTGCCCCCCCCCCCCCCCAGAACTGTAAGCTTCAAACTGTGTTTCTGCATCAGGTTCCTAGCCTGGGGGGCAATCCTCTGCAAGGAGTGCGGGTGAGAAGTCACTCGCCACGCTACAGACACAAGAATCACCGCCTTATGTAACGGAAGCCCAAATCAATCTGAAAAGCCTATTACTCTAGTTCCACTTCAGGATGATAAACTGGAACTTTTAATAAAATGGACTAGTTAAAATTGGACTTAACCGTTTCAAAATGTTGATTTATTTACTTACAAGAAATAAACATTACCTATTTTCCTTGTTCTTTAAATGGTTGGTTCTGTTTATCATAGATGTGGCACACCATGACTGCCTTGTACTGTATCCATTTCTTCAAGCCACCAGCTTATCTACCTCACTTTTACCCCACCCTTTGTCTGAGAAGCTCAAAGCAGAGTACAAGGTTCTTCCATTTTTCCTTTTCTCTGTATCATTCCAAATTTTAGTATCTGTCCCATTTTAACTTGACAACCCCATGAGATGGTCAAGATAAAACAGTGACTAATGCAGGGTCAGCCACATGGTTCCCCCAAATCCTAGTATAACTCTCTAACCACTATACCACACTACCTATCATTTGAGCATTTCAGACCAAGAGGTTCCAGTTCCAATTCCCATTCACTCTAAACTTGCAGCCCTAAAATTAGCTGATTTGTTCTAGTCAATGTTGCTTGCTACCACCAACATTTCATAGCCTAGTTGACCCTAATGTGTGACATTGACCCTAATGTGTGACATTAGCCTCCACAGCAGGAGAACCCCCTTCTACGCAACACTCTTAAAGGTGCAGCAGCCCTTTCAGTCTAGACCCCCACAGCCCTACCTGCTGAACCTCTCAGGTCCCCAGTCCCGAGAACATCATATTTCTCCTGCCTTGCCTCTGCTGCTTCTAAGGCAATCTGGTGTAGTGGTTAGGAATGCGGACTCTAATCTGGGAGACTAGGTTTGATTCCCCACTCCTCCACATGCAGCTGCTGATGTGACCTTGGGTTAGTCACAAGTACTTTCAGAGCTGTTCTCTCATGAGCAGTTCTTGAAAGAGCTCTCTCAGCCCCACCTACCACACACAGTGTCTGTTGTGGGGAGGGGAAGGGAAAGGAGATTGTAAGCCGCCCTGAGACTCCTTCAGGTAGTGAAGGATGGGCTATAAACCCAATCTCTTCTTCTTCACTTCACTTCACTTCATATGTCCGATTTTATCCTAGTCCTGTTTTTTCCATGTCTCCACCATGTCTCCTCAGAACTATTACTTTCAGGCCACTCTCTACTTTGTTCCACTTCCTCAATGCCATTTGGTCTTGGTAAACCTCAAAGGCTTCTGTGTCCTCCTTCGGGGCACAGAACACATGCAACCTCTCCTGACTTTCAGTTCTTCAAAGTTCTCTCTTATCACAATGGCCCTTCTCCACAGCCTTTCCCCTCAAGTCTCTACCTGCCCATCCCTCAGGTTCCTGTTGCCTATTTGGCACCCTTCCTTTCACCATCTTGACTCTAGGATCCATACATTCTCTACCTCCAGATACCTATTCCCACTGTCCCATCCTCACCCCATTTTAATTTCCTCTGAACTGACAACTTTGCAGTTCAGCTTACAGAACACACAGTTCTTCTAGTGTCAGAGGCCTAACTACTATAAGTGTGCTGTAAGAGCACTTCCTGAACCCTACTCAACACAGCCATTTGGATAGTAACCAGTGCTAACTACATACGGGTTGTTCAGAGAGAAGTGGACACAGAGCACCTCTGCTTACCTGTGTCATAGTCCCACCATGCAAACAGAGAACTGTTAGATAGCACTGTGCATTGCTCTAGGGGGGTTTTTTCTTATCACTTTGGTTCAGATGGTAAAAGCTTTCAGAAGCTTTGTACCTCCAGCTACAGTCCATTCACACACGCCTGCTTCTCATGCCTAAACCTGTGTTAGATGCTTGTACATCAGATGTACATTTATGCACACTGTGATTACTTGCAGTGACTTATGTCTCTGTCTGCAGGACAGCAGGCTCCAAGCTGATCAGCTCTATTTGATTCTTGGCTTCAGACGAACACCATGTACCTTGAAGGTTCCACTTGCTATATCGGATCTGTGACTTCTGACAGTCTTCCAACACACAAGCAGCCATGACTGTAATGCTGTGAACAACACAATGCCTGCAGTTTTCTCCATCTTGCTTCCAGCCCTAGCACCAGCAAGCTTTTAGCCATTCCCACTTTTAGCCATTGGGGAAACAGAAGCCATCATGCAGTCTCGCAAAGCTGATATCTAAAGACCAATCCACAGACGACACAAAATGCTCCAAAATAAGAATGTTATAATTCCAAGCTTCCAGCAGAAAAAAAAGATTCCCTAGGCAAAGTAAACTAATGCTCTTTCCAGTGCAGAATAAACATCTTGTCTTTGCAAACACACAAAAACAAGTCTTTATCTCTTTAATAAAAACACAATGTATTATTTAGAATGAAACAGAATCAGATACAAGGAAAGAAGCAAGGGATAGAGAAAGATAAGAATCATCTGCCTTCAGTATTATAAAGTAGTGCCATACATCAAGACTATCTAATTAGTTTTGCTCCTTTAAAATGTCTCCATATAAAAAGTATTTTTTTTATGATTGCTCACTACATTTCAGACTTTCCTAGAGTGTAAAAGGCCCAACCACAGCCAGACCCCTGCCAAGAGGGCCTTCTCACCCAGGCTGCATCCAGACATTGTTGGATACTGTGCTGTAGCAATAATTCCTAACAAGATTGCCTTGTTCGTGGAGGAAAACCCTGTTGGAAATTACAGCTAGAGAGCAACAACTGCACAACATCTGACAAGAAGTAGATGCCATCCATGCCACTGAATGAGTAGCTGGGCTCTACCACTTGAACCTGCAGGAAATGATCCTTCACCCCAAGATATTCCCTACATATCATGAAGAGTATGGTTAACTCTGGTTTTCAATGTAGGAAGACTTTGTATGTGTGTGTGTGGAGAAGCTTTCCATGAAGTGCTACCAGTGAGACAAGGATATTCCTCCTCAGTCAGAAGAAAGTCCCTAGCTACGTAAACAAATTGATGCACTCCATAAATGCCACAGACTTCAGTGTGGCTTCCCCAGACAAAAGCAGCCTAACACTGATGTGGGTGCAAGAGCTGGTATCCTGCTTTTAAGTTACAAGTGCTACAATTTGGTTTTGGCAACGTTCTGCCAACCTCCCAAGCCTGAATTCAAAACTGAGAAAAACACAGTGGTTCATTTTCTCAGGCACGAAGTCATTTGTGTGAGGCATCCAGCTTCATACTTGTCAAATCTGGATATTCCATCTCATCGAAGGGCCTTTTCTATGGCCCATTGTAATATTTTTCCCTCAGAGGTGGTAGTGGGCTGCTACAGAAAGACACCAATGACTGAGCGTGTCTGCCTGTGTGGTACTGGAGAAATGGATACGATCACACATATTCTGCTTAGTTGTGGGTATTACAATCAAATACGAGCTAGATTTATTCAGCCTATACAGGAAAGATTTTCAGGTTTCTCAAATATTGTAATAAGCAATATGCTTCTATCAGATTCTAACCTACAGATCACATTGGCATGTGCAAAATTTTTAGCAGCAGCCAACAGAATTCATAATCAGTATGTAAAGGTGCGATATAGATATAGATAGTATGATATTTCATTCTAATTATTTGTAAATGCTTCAGTTTTGTTCTGTCTGTACATTAGTATCTAAATTTCATATTATTATAGTTATATTTTGATATTCAGTTTTTGATATGTGTGGACTATTTTCTGCTGGTTACAAAATGTAATCAAGTGATGAATGAATGGGTTAGGCATCATAATCAACCTTATCAAGCAGAAATATATTGGTTTCTTCTGCAATGGTTATACTTTACTTATGCATCCACAGACTACTCTGTGTAATCACAGACCACTTTGCCACTTTATACCTGGCTATAGATCTAGCAAGGGAGGGAAGGCAGCATGCTATAGCCCAATCTTGTCAAATCTTGGAAGGTAAGCAGGGTTGGGTCTTGAAAGGGAGACCACCTAGAAAAACTCTGAAGAAGAAGGCTATGGCAAACCACCTCTGCTTCTCACTTGCCTCGAAAGCCCCTTGCTGGGGTCATCGTAATTCAGCTATGACTTGACAGCCCTGCACATACACACATATATCTAAGAAACCTACTGATTCTGTTTGCATCCAATAGCCTTCAAAAGGTTTTATAAGCTGTAATCAATATTTCACTTGTCCACAGAAAAACTTGAGAGACTGCTTGATTGCTGCCCACATTTATGGTACAGCATGTCACAATGCATATGGCATCCGAGGTTATGCTGCCAATGGAACAGACTCCATCTTCTGCTGTGTAAATGACCACAGACGATTAGATGGTGGGGAGAGAAAGAAGAACAAGGTCAGGAAAGCAACGGCAATCCACCTCTGCTTCTCACTTGCCTTGACAGCCCCTCGCTGGAGTTGCCAGAAGTAAATTGCAATCTGACAGCATGTACATACATAATAAAACACATTCACCAGGCAGGCCAGATTTCTTCTTTCTTTAGATCCTGTTTTGCTAAAAAAAAAAAAATGCAAATATTTTTTCTTCATTATGTTAATACTTTCTAGTTTCATAAACTTTTTTTGACCATTCTAGAATGCAACTGCTGCATGCTTATATAATTGTTTTCTCTCTTCATCTTGTTGAGTAATACCTTTCAAAGCAACTCCGTTATTACAGGTTTCTACGCTTTCCCTGCTATGAAAAAGTCCTTGCATCTCAGAAAACCAGGAAAAAGTTAGCCCTGACCTTGAGAGCCCAGGCAAGCCCCACCTCATCAGATCTCAGAAGCTAAGCAGGGCCAACCCTGGCAAGTATTTGGATGGAAGACCTCCAAGGAATACCAGGGCCAGGACGCCAGAGGCAGGCTGCAGGCTATCAAGCCACCTCTCTGAACATCCTTCATGCCCCAGTAGGAGTCACCAAAGGTCGCCATGACTTATGGGCACGTGCACGGAGACACACACAAAATACAAAAATGCCGCCCCCAAAGGGGAGACACACAGCTTTGACACACAGAGCTGATAGTTTTACATATATAATTGATGGGTATCTTATGACCAGTAGACCATATGTTTTTCAGCCCCTTAGAGACTTCCTCAGTGGTCAATATTACTATTGTAAAATACCACACATCCAGAAATAAATATATGAAAAAAGATTTTCTTTAGAGCCAGGTGCCGCTTTCTCATGTGATGTGCAGTTGCTAAAAGTTTACTCAGTGGGCCATAGATAATCTCTTATGGTAACTGCATACACTCTCCAAATTCTTCTGGTAACAAATGTCTAATGTGTCTGGATGTGTGTCTCCTCCATCAAAGGAAAAACTGTGAACTCACAACCATATCTAGAGTAGGATGGCTAAGTGGTAGCCTATGGGCCCGCTGCCATTTATGTAAATTCCTCCCTTCCTTGGCTTCCAGAAACTGATTGAGGAAAATCTGTGCTCTCCCTTCAGGCTAACGAAGTTGGCCATCCTTCATCTACAGTGTCAGGCTTGGATGAAAGAAACAACACTGCGCTGCTGTGAAACTCAGTATGTGGCCTGTGCAATTCATCATGCTTCACTCCTGGTCTCCCAAACAGAACTCCTGGAGGCCAAAAATGCTACTCTGTTCTCCTTGGAGAAAGGGTAAAATATCTGATGTAACAGAAGTAGTATTTATCTAGTAAAATTTGCCTTTTTTCCCTTAAACAAACCAGCTCACAGTTTTATGTTACCCCAATGGTGCAACACATCAAACAGTGTGATCCTAAGCAAAGTGACACCCTTCTAAACCCACTGATTTCAACAGACTTAGGGTGTGTTCAGATGAGCAGCTAATCCCACCATTGGCCCGGCTGTAATTTGAGCTAGATCTTTTTGATCCAGCATTGCACGACCAGACAGCTTGCCCATGAAGTGAGCTTTTAAAAAGGGTTCCAGAGGAGATCCGGGAAATTACAGGCCAGTCAGTCTGATGTTGATACTGGGTAAGTTGGTGGAAACTGTTATTAAGGAAAAAATTAGTAGGCACATTGATGAACATAATCTATTGATGAAGACTCAGCATGGGTTCTGTTAGGGAAGATCTTGTCTCACTAACCTGTTAGTGTTCTTTGAGGGAGTAAACAAACATGTGGACAAGGGGGACCCAATAGATGTTGTTTACCTTGACTTCCAGAAAACGTTTGATAAAAGTTCCTCATCAAAGGCTCCTAAGTAAGCCCAATAGTCATGGGATAAAAGGACAAGTCCTTTTGTGGATCAAAAACTGGCTAATTAAAAGGAAACAGAGAGTGAGTATAAATGGGCAATTTTCTCAGTGGAGGGAGGTAAGCAGTGGGGTACCACAGGGATCAGTTCCGATGCTTTTTAACTTATTTATTATTTGGAGTTGGGAGTGAGCAGTGAAGTGGCTAAATTTGCAGATGACATGAAGTTGTTCAGGGTGGTGAGAACCGGGGAGGATTGTGAGGCACTCCAAAGGGATCTGTCGAGGATGGGCGAGTGGGCATCAATGTGGCAAATGGGGTTCAATGTGGCCAAGTGCAAAATGATGCACATTGGAGCAAAAAACCCTAACTATAAATACACATTGATGGGGTCTGAACTGGCAGAGACTAACCAAGAGAGATCTTGGAGTTATAGTAGATAACTCAATGAAAATGTCGAGACAGTGTGCGACTACAATGAAAAAGGCCAACGCTATGCTGGGGGTTATTAGGAAGGGAACTGAAAACAAATCAGCCAGGATCATAATGCCCCTGTATAAATCAATGGTGTGACCTCATTTGGAGTACTGTGTACAGTTCTGGTCACCGCAACTCAAAAAAGATATTATAGCATTGGAAAAAGTGCAGAAAAGGGCAACTAGAATGATAAAAGGGTTGGAACACTTTCCCTATGAAAAAAGGTTGAAGCGCTTGGGGCTCTTTAGCTTGGAGAAACGATGGCTGAGGGGTGACATGATTGAGGTTTATAAGATTATGCATGGGATAGAGCAGGTAGAGAAAGAAGTCCTTTATTCCCTTTTTCACAAATCAAGAACTCGTGGGCACTCCATGAAATTGCTGATCAGTCGGGTTAGGACAGATAAAAGAAAGTACTTCTTCACCCAAAGAGTGATTAACATGTGGAATTCACTGCCACAGGAGGTGGTGGTAGCTACAAGCATGGATGGCTTCAAGAGAGAATTAGATAAAACATATGGAGTAGAGGTCCATCAGTGGCTATTAGCCACAAAGTATAGATAGGAATTTTCAGTCTGGGGCAAGTGATATATTCTTCATGCTTGGAGGGGGGCAACAGTGGGAGGGCTTCTAATGTCCTGGCCCCACTGCTGGACCTCCTGAGGGCACCTGGTGTTTTTGGCCACTGTGTGACAGAGTGTTGGACTGGATGGGCCACTGGCCTGATCCAACATTGGCTTCTCTTATGTTCTTATGTTTTTAAGCGCTTTACTGCATGTGACTCCCATGGTGGATTGTCTAGATGGCATCCAGTTAGGAGCCATGCGGTCTGCTTTAAAAAAAAATCCTGTCTGTGCATGTGCATATGCGCCTCACCATATACTTGTTTTTTCGCACATGCACAGACTAAAATGGTAAAAGCGCTGCTAGTGGTACCTTCCTCTAGGTACCATTTCAGTTTATAAAGTTGATAAAGTTCAGGGGACCGTCAGAAACATAAAACTGTTTGGATCGCTTAAGCAGAGCTCTGGGGACGTCACATGTTTAAGCAGTTATACACACATCGCTAAGAGTTTTTTTAAAATGGCGGCCATTCGGGATGGTCTGGAGACCATCCCTACAGGCTGATTGTGTGCTGGAGGTACGACCTGACGGTGGAAAGTCCGCTATTGGCCTGTCGGCCACCTTTAGACTGTACTTTCACACCTATCTTTTAAGTACGGATCCCTGACGGAGATTGGCAGGCTACTCACAGAAGTGGCATGATTCCCAGATGTTGTGATCTGGACGTGCACTTTAAATCCACCAGGCACTTGTGCCTGGCATGGCTCAAAAGAGCCGTATGAACGCACCCTTAGAAGAGTATAAGTCTCCTCAGAATTGCTCTGGAAGTGTCCTAAAGCTATTTGTTGTTGCTGTGTTACTTAAAAGGAATATTAGACATCAGATGGTTAATAAAACAATTGTCTGCTCCACAGTCAATACAGAAACTGAAACAACACTATGTAGCCGACACTTTGGAGCTGATTCAAATGTCAATTGTGAATACAAAAATATCACCACCACAGAAACTCAGTAAGAGGCTCTTGTGAAAACCTTCAGATTCCCTAAAAGGTTGCAAGTTACCATTTCCTGAAAAATATTGGAAGGGGGGACCCTTTTTCAAAGTGTGGTAATCTGAGATGCGACTACAGGCATGATGCCGAACAGGGAATTAGCTGATAGACTACTGTGGCTTCTTTTGATTATGTATCTCATTGGCTGTCATCACTTTTGGTTGGCCTCAAAAGTCATTTGTTTATTTTACAGCATTTATATATGTATATGCAATTTAGACCCAATCAATGAGCAAACAACATTAAAATGTGCATTTTTAACAGGAAAAGGTTGGCACAGGGAAACAGAAAAGGGTGTTACAATAAGGGCTGATTCACTGCTCACAATGGAGAAGCAGAATCGAAATGAAGACAGTCAAGTCAGCCCAGCAAGTTTACAGAATTCAATCTCAGTGCCGCTTCTTCTCCCTTGGCTTTCTTGCATGTGCCATGACCTAATTAGTTGTTTTCTGACTTTCAAGAAATTATACTTTTATCATTAAATCCAATTAGCCAACTCTGTGCAAGACTAACATGTTTTTCATGAACCCTTACCAGATATTCACTGAATGGGTTTCAACTTCCTGAGGTCTTATCTTCTCATTTTAAGCATGCATCATTCCCTCTTACACAGTCATGGTTCCTCCCTTTAACAATTCCATCCAAATAAAATCACCAATAATATTTTTGCCATTAGAATTTATTTATAGAAAATGATCCAACTAAAGAAGGGTTATGGGAATGGGAAAGGTGTTCTAATCAGTCACAAACCTTAATATTGTATTAAATAACCTCAGTCTTAAACATCAGCTCAGTCTATGGCAGCGGTCACACACACTAAATAATCCACTATCAGTCGACTTTCAATGTACTTTCCAACCAAACTTTGCCAGTCCACAAAGTAAAATCCAGTTGGAAAATGCATTGAAAGTGGATTGAAAGTGGGTTATTTAGTGTGTGTGCGCAGCCTTTGAATCTTAATGGTGTCCACAGATTTTTTTTAATACTAGGGAAGAGTCCACCATTAAGTTTGTTCAGCTGAAGATCACAGAGCTACACTGAAGGAGTTCAATGATTATACTTTGATCTTTACAACAGTTCTCCCCAAATTGTTTTCAAAGATGAACCAGAAACAGGATTTTCTGTGAGCCTTCTTCTCTTCCATCCTCTCTCCCATTCTCTACCAAGATCCCTCAAGGTCTAAAAGGATGCTGGCCTAGGAAGGGATATAGCTAAATGGTGGAGCATCCGTTCTGCATGCAGAAAGTCTCAGGTGCAATCCCAGGATCTCCAGTTAAAGATCAGGTAGTAGATGTCGAGAAGGACTTCCTCATGATATCCTGACAGTCAGGACAGACAGTTCCAACCCTGACAGACCCATGGTCTCACTTGACATAAGGCAGCTTCATGTGTTTCTGTCCTTAGATGGGTTATACTTGGTTCCCTTTCAAACCAGGATTGCAAACCAGGATTGCAAATCACAATTTGAGGCTGGTTTACAATTATGGATTGCAGGGCAAGAAGAAATCTGTTTGCCAATGTATATACAATAGGCATACTGGACAGAAGCTGCAGTATGGAAGAGAATTAGATGAGACCGAATGAAAAAGCTGGCTGGATGCAACCCAATTAATGATTTCTTTACCTTTTTTCAAGGCAGATGCCTAATTATTAATATGAAAAAAACCAAGGAATATATTAAAAATGGTTTGAAAAAAATTAAATAGTCATTGGAAAGAAAAGAACCAGGCCTCATAAAACATCTCCAATATTCAGAAATCATTCTCAAATTTTGTTTGGGGAAAGCTTCCATTTTCAAGAGTGTTCTGCAAACCAGTGAAAACATAAAGAGAAGGGACAAATGGCGAGAAACACAAACAATACAATTCATAACACTTCTATGAGAAGCAGTAATCATCCGTAAAAAACTTTGCTGTCTTTGCTAAGCTACTCTAACACCACAATTGAGAGATAAATCCTTTCTCACAATTCAGACTCAGATGAATATCATCAAGCTTGCTGGTAAGATCATGCTGAAGCCCCTCTTTGAAATGTTTTTTTTTTAAAAAAACGCTTACATGACAGCAGCACAATGTCCTAGGATATCGAAATATTCTCCAATTAGTTTCTGAAGGTTGTTATCTTTAGCTTTTTTAGAAGAAGTTCTCTTAATTCCTCTTTACCCAATTTCTCCCTGAAATTCAACAACCTGTTTTTTGCCTCCTCTTTTTAGGATTTTGGCGTCAGCTTCTATCAATGACATTTTGTTCAAAGAGAAATTCAAAAAGAGGAAGAACAGGAAGTGAGGTTCTACAGAATTTTAAATTTCTGCAGACCTTCCTATCCTTCGGTTACAGAACAACCCTATGCTCTATAACATAAAAAATAACTGCTACTGCAACTGAAGTTACAAAAGGATACATTCTTTGAAGAGAAATGAAAGAGAAATGAAAGAGAAACTCCTCTTTTAAAAGAGAAAAAATAGAATAAGAAGAATCAATGGCTATATCTAAAAATGAATTTTAGAAAAAGAAGTTCCCTGCCTCATAACAGCATTATTACCTTTGCTGCCAGAATAATGCCCATTTACTCTTCCGTGTACACTGTACACTGATCTGTATCTGTACTGCTGTATAAACAGCAGTAACTGTAGAAGGGCATTGGTGGCAGGTAATGCTACGTTTCATTTTGGAAGATGAGTCCCTGCTGGCATCGCTGATGTTATTTGGTCCATAATACCATTGCCTGACCAGACTAGGGAACAACTGGCGTCTGAGATAGCAGTAAGACCTAGTCCTTACATTTAGATCTCTGTTAGAAAGCCTCTTATTGCTGCTGAGCAGCTGCTTTAGATTAAAAGTGGTCTGTAAGTGAGGATAAGCCTATCACCCAAGGCTTGTCAGAAAGAAGCTCCATTATCAGGATGGATGCAGATCATTGTTTTCTAATTACGCTGAACGGGTCTATCACTGTAGTTTGGCATGGAATAACACACTTGATAGGAGTCTGGACCTATGACAAAAGAATATTAATGCTCCTTAATAGCTATAGATGTTTGCTTGATTGGAGATAATTGTCAGGAGATGGTCTCTAAATATCTGTCTTGTTCAGTGACCCATCAGAATTCAGCCACAGCGGTACCTCTCCTCCTAGCTGATGGGAAAGGGGCAGGTTACATGAGTGCATCTGGAAAAACAACACTTTAGAGAACAGAAGAGGAACTGAAACAGACAGCAAGCTTGAGCTGGCAATGAAGTATTTGTGGGTGCAGGAGCTTCCTTGAATTCAAAATATGTTGAGGGGTGGCAGATCTGCTGCCTTGCAGGAACACCTTATGCTCTACATGTATATTTGCATAAATAACAAAGCAAATGTTACAAAAACACCCTGAGTCACCAGTGACCCCAACTCACCAATGGAAACCAAATCCAGATAGCCCTGCTACCAGAACAGTGCTGTGTTTCTCACTTGGGAAAGTGAGGGGTAAGTAATGATGAACTGAAGCAGTTGTTGGTTGGACTCAAAGGTGAGAAGAAGAAGAAGAAAAAGAAGAGGAGGAGGAGGAGATTGGATTTATACCCTGCCCTTCACTTGGAGTCTCAGAGCGGCTTACTAACTCCTTTCCCTTCCCCTCCCCACAACAGACACACTGTGAGGTAGGTGGGGCTGAGAGAGCTCTGCCGAAAACTGCCCTTTCAAGGACAGCTCTGACAGAACTATGGCTTGCCCAAGGTCATCCAGCAGGTGGCAAGTGGAAGAGTGGGGAATCAAACCCAGTTCTCCTAGATTAGAGTCTGCACACTATCGCCTTCTCTGCTGGACCTGTCCTATAGTATGTTTTTCCTGGGTACCAGTCTTGACTAGTCAATCAGTTTCTTCAGTAAGTGGGTACTATAATTTTAAGAATGGCTGGATAAAATTATTATCATCTTAGACAGAGATCATTGTGGACATTTAAATTATTACAGGAGACAACTGAACTGTCAATACCAAAAATGATCTTCAAAAATGACAAACTTTGTGGGAAGTTAAAGAATAGAGATATGCGGTTGAATCCAACTGGTGTAACAGAACTTTCATTTGTGGAATGGCATTTTCTTGGCAAGGGAAGGGGGGCAATTCTTGTGTATTATCTCTCCCACTGCTTTGCCCTGTAGTCTGTTTGTGAAGGTCCCCTGATGACAAGGAGCAGAATTTTGATGGACAGAGTAAACTGCAGCAGGAAGAAAAATGGAGGCAATCCCGTTTCATGAACTTCACTCTGCTCACAGGACTTTGGTATTCAACCCATGATTACCAATATGTTGATTGCTGCAAAAATGACCATAACTAAGCAGTGGAAAAGAATGAGCGAGCCATCTATATCAGTTTGCCACCAGGAAGTGTGATGTGTCTGCTTAAATGTTTACAGCTGTTCTGTTTGTGCATTTGGAGTGAGAAGAGTCATTAGACTGTGTTAGGGAAAAAACAGCACTGATTTGTAGATTTCTGGATATAAAAATTTGGGAATAATGAAATGCAAGATCAGATTTTGTCAGTTATGATAAGAGTATTTTATATTCTAATAACAGTACTACAATCCTTTCAACTGGTCCAGCACTTGCCTTCTTGTCATTTACAGATTTCTGCCTAGGCTTAGCCATTTGACTGGGTCATTGAATTGAGCAGTCACATAATGATAAATTTTTGAAAGCATTTTAGAACTGCAGGATATTATTTAATCATCAACAGTTTGTTCCCTTTGCAGAAACAAATTTGTTGGCTGTTATTTTGAAGCAATTATATAAACTTATAAAAAGTGGTAATATGTACCCAATGCTACAATAATTGGTAGGTAACGTTTGATATACATGTGAATTATTTGGTGAACATCTCTTCTGTTGGCTTTACCCAAAAACACCATGGTCAGCCTGCAGCTACAATTAAAAACAAACAAACATGAGGTGAAAACAGAAATAAACTTGAGATTGTAACCAGCTATCTGCTCATGCAAGTATCACAAATCTTCTCCTCTTTCCCATTCTCCCAGCATCCCTTTCTGACCCCAAGAAAGTTGTCATCATGGGCTGTGGAACCCTCACATGGGTCAGCAGGCTGCAGTGAGTAGGGGGAAGGAAGCAAAACCTTCTGCCTCTCTGGTCAGAGGTGAAAGACAGGAAGCAGAATTTTTTTAAAAACCCTTCTACAGTGCAGCCCACTAACGTGTGTGTGTGTGCGCACGCATGAGCGCGCATGCTTACACTGCAACCCAGGTCTGATAACAATCTAATGTACTTGGAAGGGCTGCCAGGTCCTCCTTGGCTAAAGTTGGGGTGGGGTGGAGAATAGGGTTGCAGCGCCAGGCAGGGAAACTCCTGGAGATTTGGGGATGGAGCCTGGGGAGGACAGGGACCTCAGTGGGGTACAATGCCATACAGTCCACCCTCCAAAGCATCCATTCTCTCCAGGGGAACTGCTCTCTGTAGTCTGGAGATGTGCTGTCATTCTGAGGGATCCCCAGGTCCCACCTGGAAGCTGGCATCCCTAATTCAGGGAGACTTGGGTACAGCTGGAAAAAAAATTAAAAACCCAGGCAGCCTTGCTTCTGAGTAAACTTGGGCTGAACATCTGCCCCAGAATTGTGCGCAGAACTTCCTGAGCATGGACTTTGGCTAAAGTGGGACGTGGATGTTATCCATCATTGGCCCAGTTTTCCAGATTTGGGTCCTGCCGCTCTTAACCACTATACCAAACTGGAACTCATTTGAAACATGGGCGGGGTACTGTGCAATGTTCTCCATTCAAAAACAGACAATACAATTCTGAATCATCAACGCACAATTATTTTATTTATGTACCATGCATATCACATTGTTGAGCTTTTTTGGAGGGGGTGGGGTTGAATTCAGAAAACTGTAAACCAGTTGTTTATTCTACACAGTAACCTTTGTGTGTAGTGCAGTTATCATATGCAAAGCTTCCCACTGCAATCTCCTGAAAGATCGCCATAATTTTTTTCCTGGGATCCAGGCAAACAGAATTAAGAACAATTTCTTTAGGAACACATATTATTTTTGACCAAGACTAGAGCCGGCGGAAAGGCTTGAGACTCAAATGGATACTTCCATGGAATGGGCGGGAGGGAGAGACTTACAGTGCCATTGTCTAGATTACCACCTTACCCTGAAACGAACTGCATCATTTAATGGAAGCTGCCCGTGGTTTAATCTAGTCCTCAACACAATGGAATGAATTGCAGTCTGGCCCAGAGAAAAGAGATTTTACCAGCAAGCTATCTTTTCTGCTCCATTAAAGGTACGCCTGCAAAGCTTTGCAGGAATAAAACTGACTGGCATTAAGAAACTCTACAGCTGGAAGGGGAAATGGCTCCATCAGCTTTGTCACTTTTTTTTATGGCCCACTTTTCCTGTTTTTATATTTGTGCCCGAATTCAACCCACAGCTTGGTTTATGCTCTGAAATTAGGATCTTTCTGAAATAGGATCTTAGCAAAGCTTTTGTTATAAGAGGATATATTATTTTATAAGGTTCTTAAAATGTTTGGGTATCTGTGCAATCTCGAGTCTCATTTTATTTCCCCGGAATTTGGGCCACTGTTCACTTGCACACTAACCTGTGACTGTTATTTCAATACTAGCTAAAAGTTATCTTCCTGCCCAACAGTCCACAAGTTATCCTACCAACATTTTTATCAGCCCTTCCCACAAATCTGGTTTAAAAATATTTTAGAATGCATTTTTTTTTAAAGAAAATCCTTGGTCACAACCAGTGTTCCCTCTAAGCTGAGTTAGTGTGAGCTAGCTCACATTTTTTTATCCTCAAGCTCACACATTTTTGTCTTAGCTCAGGAAGGATGGCTCCAGAGCAAACTAAGTTATACAGTAGCAAAATTGCTCACTCACAACTTTAATGCTAGTAGCTCACAAAGCAGAATTTTTGCTCACTAGACTCCACAGCTTAGAGGGAGCATTAAGAATAAGCATACTAGAATCACAGATTTTGGTTAAAAAGTGCCTTAGTGTCATGTGCTCTCCCTATCAGATACACAGTGAACGGCCAATGTAGTTTCTACCCCATAATCAGTCTGGAAGTTGTACTGCATACTGTTTAGCTAATCAGTTTCATCTAGAAAACTCTGGGCTTGCAACATCACCCCTTCCTTGAGTACCTTGTCTAGTTCTATTGTAATGAAACTAATACTTATTTACAATAAAGAAAGATGTGGAGTTTTGCCCCGGCTTCATTTAAATGAGAGTGAAACCCTACAACCTGTTTTCATTGCCAGGAATTGGGGCTAAACCAAACACCAGCCAGGAGTTTTATATTAGAAGGACTCCTGTCTTCTGTTATTTTCAATCAGAGCTGCAGCAGTACGTGTTGGGGAGAGGGACTTCCCCCCACCCTAGGGTTGCCAGCCTCCAGGTGGGGCCTGGGGATCTCCTGCTTTTACAACTGATCTCCAGCTGACACAGATCAGCTCCCCTGGAGAAAATGGCTGCTTTGAAGGGTAGACTCTATGGCATTGTACCCTGCTGAGGCCCCTCCCCTCCCCAAACCCCACCTTCTCCTGGCTCCACCCCCAAAGTCCCCAGGTATTTTCCAACCCGGACTTGGCAACCCTACCCCACCCCCATTCCATTTCCCCAAGCTGTAATGGTCCTGTGGAATTGTTATTTGCCCTGCTGGGATTAACAGGGAAAATAATGGTTCGCTGAACCACTTTGGTTTGTGAAATAGTACAGCAGCAAAGGGTTAACACTCCACCCTCCCATGTCATGAGCGTCATCAAAAATGAAGGCCAGTAGTTCTGCTCCTGAGAAGTAACATGGGATTTCTGATCACAGATCTCTCAGAGCCTATTAAAAACAAAGGAGAGCCCAAATGGGCCTGAAACACCTGGGGGGGGGGCTCTTGTCCCACCCCCACCATCTTCCGTTCCAAAAATAGTACTGCAGGAATAATATCCTTCGCCATTTTTTTGCTGTTCCACATGGAATATTCTGTGCACTTGGACCAGCAAAAACAGGGGAATAACTCCCCACCATTATTGTTTTGGCATGGAAGACAAAAGGGGGGGGGGAGAACCGCATACACACACACACACACACACCACACACACTGGTGTTCCAAGTCTGTCTTGGCTCTGCTTTATTTTTAATAGCCATTCCCCACATCTACTGTGTGGGCTACTGAGTGGCTGCAGGGAACCAGAGCTGGTCCCAACTCTTCAAAAAGGCAAATGTTGCTCTCAGTGTCATGTCTGGTTGGGCCTCAACCCAAGAACAGAAAGCTGTGAGCCATTTTTATACATCACATAACCATAACCCGTTTTCAGTAAAAAGCTTTTGCATAGAAAAGCTATTCCAGGCAGTGAAAGTTGCTTCTTGGATCAGTAAGTAGCCAAGTAATCCATGACTGATCAGAAAAGAATGGAAAACCTTTGCCACTGACATCTCTCTCCAGTGCTCAGTCATGAAGCATGCAAGAGAAAGTAAACAAGAGGGAACAGACACTCCCTCCAAAGCTCAGAAGTGCAATAGCGGTGTGTGTGTATATGTGTGGTGAGCTAAGAGTGATGAGTCACTTTTAATTCCCAGGTCCTGATGAGACACAGAAAGGACAAAGAGGGCAACACTGTGAAATAAAGGGCAGAGAAGAGAAAGGTGTGATGGTAGCCAGAAGCAAAAATGGACAAAAGTAAAACCACCGTGTATGCACAGTTCTGCTAAGGACCACAGTGGGAGGCCAGGGATTAATGCTATAGTTGGAATGCTTTTATGTCAAGCTGAGAGATTTCTCCAAGCTCTTGCACATTTGCTATTTAATAGCATGGCGTAGTTGGCATGTACTCCAAAATGCTGCAACGTTCAGGTCATACCATACGGCAAGGATAGGGCTAGGGCTATGAATCTCTCTCTTTTTCTGCAAGCAGAAAAGGCATTTAATAGTTCTGCGTATAGTCAGTAAAAGAGAAAAAAAATCTGTTCTACAATTCAGTGGCGAGAAGCTGCATTAGTCGGCTACAAGTGAATACTGTCGCTTCAGGGGAAATAATGCTGCTAGAAAGATCAGGTATTGCCTGGAGTCCTGATCCCCCCCCCCCCCCCCGGTCAAGCTGTATAATACAATAACAGAAATTGATCCTGTAAAAAACTTAGTTTGGAATCTCCTGCTTCTGGAAACTTAATGAGTGAGTTATGTAGAGATGGAAAAGACTCTTGGATTTTAAATAGTGCACAGAAGTTGTTCAAAGCAATCCAAACAGGGCTGAGAAAAATATGCCCGACTGAAATTCTTTCTCTTACTCAACCACTGAACACACAAACCGTTTTTTCATGCTTTTGCCTCTTGCTACCCTAATTTTACTACTTCCCCCAGACTGCCATTTTAGGGATCGGGAATTTCTCATCATGTACGCGCAGCATAAAGCCTCAGCCAGTCACAACTTTTTCAGCCATGCTGCACATGTGGTGAAGCAGATGTGTATACTTGTTGCATGCAATAGCACACAGGTGGTCTACACCATGATTTTCCGCACTGTCAGCAACAGATTTATTTATTTATTTTTGCCCCTGGCCATAGCACTATTTATAGAGAATGCAGAAAATATGAAAATACAGATTTAAAAAGAGAAATCAAAATACAAGAGTGAATGTATCATAACAGTAAAGTATATATCTTACACACTTATCAATAAAGTGTCAGTGAACAATGAAGTAAGATACAGAAAACCACTTGACCATTCATTAGTTCCCATTTATTTTCAATTAGATACACCCCGTCAGAGCCTCTGATGAGTCTTAATGTGGTTGCATTAGTCAATGTGAAAGTACTTGCAGTCTTTGTAACTTTATTATTCCCTAACAAAAAAGGGATAATTAGAGGAGATGATATACTTTGCAGAACAGGGCAGTGAAGGCAACAGATTTGAAATTCCTCCTCATCCACAAAGACAATGGACACTACTTGTCATTATTTTTAATAGTGTATTTCTAATACGTTAGAAACCACTGCAGGACATAAAATAGATTGCATAAGTTAACTTTCTAATTTATGTGTTTCTTTAAAATACCTCTGAGGCAACAAGACTGAATTGCTGTCATGTCTTCTGGGACGGTAGTGTTATCAAGTTTAGATTTAATTAATGCCCTTGTCTGCAAACAGGTCTTTGGATTTCAATTCTACTTGTGAATGGCCACTTTGGGAGATTAGCGTATTAATCTTTCAGGCCCAGGAGTTTCTGAAGAAGCTGATGCTAGTTATATTGATCCCAATAATGAAGGGGTGGCAGCATGTTTATATGCATGTATGTATTTATTTGTTTGCTTGTTTATTAAATTCAATTTTTATACCGTCCATTTCCTGAAACACGGCTCAGGGTGGTGTACAATTACATACTAAAACAACATATCATATACCAAGATGGGTAGTCCGGTTAGCCTGTCTGTAGCAGTAGACAAGAGCAAGAGTCCAGTAACACTTTAAAGATTAACAAAGTATGTGGCCAGATCTCTGAAGAAGTGAGCAGTGACTCACGAAAGCTCCTACCCTGCCACATATTTTTTTAACATGCCATATAGTTAGAAACATTTTAAACTTACAATAAAATTCCTGTGTCAATTCAAATTTAAACAGATGGCGGACGCAATTTCCATTTCTGCTACCACTTTGCAGAGGGGGGAAGGAGTGACACCCAAATGGACACCATCGCTGTCCTCAACCAAACACCTGGTGGAACATCTCTGCCTTACAGGCCCTACAGAACTGCATCAAGTCCTTCAAGGTCTGGACATTACTCAGCAGAGAGTTCTACACGGTTAGGACTAGGGCACTAAAAGCCCTGGCCGTGGTCGAGGACAGCCGGATAGCATGGGCTGAATTTCTAAGCCTGTTAAGGTGTGTGCACTTCCACAGAAAGCACAGCTTGTGACACACCCCCAACCACTGGCTTTCTCAGCCACTAACTCCTCCCGCCCCCACACTTTCTTACAGTCTCAGTTCTACAGGCCAAGGTAGCTAGAAAGAAGTTCTGTGGGTTTTTCAAATCTATTTTTTCCACCTTTTCCTTAGGATGAACTCAGGTAAGTGGCCTACCACCACCAGAAGAATCATTCGGACCTGATTCAGTACCTGTCAGAAACCGTCCCTTTCCCAGGCTGCTTCTGGTCAACCTGTGAAGTGTGTGTGCACAGGTGTACATTTGTGTGAGCAACTTTTCCCCTCCTTCTTTCCCTTTCTGTATGCCACAGCAATGCAATTCAGCACAAACTGCCCGAGAAGCATGTAGCCGAGCCAGCCAAAGGCTCACGTGTGAGTCCTATCCCAAGAGGCCCTGTTCCAAATCCCCAGTGACTAGGGTTTTAAAAAGCTTTATTAACCTATGCATTTGTTCTAGAAACCACAGATATTTGCCAACAATCTACAAGCAGGCAGACTTAAAGCAGAATGCAGTTGCTGGCTAATCATTACTGACAAAGATTATACATCCCTGCCTCCAAGAGTGGGTTTAGGACTGATCTGCTGGAGAAGGCACACATAACAACTGGATCCCGACACAGAGCTGCGCTCCAGGCTACCCTATATGGACTTTCCCCACTCTAGTTTGGAAGGTATCATTCTTGTGCCCACCAGAACTTGGGATACAAGTAAACAACGTTCCAACCAAGGCAGAATTACTTGGTCTGCCCATAGATTTCATATACACACACATGTTTTCCTAGTTCTGACTGAGTGTAATAACACAGGATTGGCATTTTATCAAATCAAAGGAGATATGTAAGAGCTATACTGCTGAGGGACCAATTTCACAAACATAATTCCACATCTTACTTTAAGACAATAAATCACCTATCATTCTCCCGGGGTATTTTTCCCTTGTAATTGTCATCTTCAGGTGTTAACCTCATCAGGATGCTGTAGATTTGAGCCCTTTATTTGATTTAAAATTATATAGCAAACACTCAAACTCTATTAACTCTCTCCTGATACAGTCTTCTCTGTTAAATTTATCATCACCATCTTCTTGATTTCCAAATACTGAAAATTTAAGAGAGAACAACTTTGGATCCTTATATTATTATAGAAGGAAAAGCTTATTCTCAACCATCAGGTTGTAAATTCTTATTAAGCTAGCTTTACTGTATGTACTGAAGTCACCCACGATGCTCTTTAGTGAAAATACCTTAAATTAAATTACAGAAGTAATTAAGTAATTGTCTAGGTGCCAGCATCTGTCTGTGCCTTTCCCATCCACTTGCCACACTAGCTTTATACAAAGGTTGCTTGCTTGTTTGTCTGTCTGTTTGTTTGTTCGTCAAGCTCTATTTGGTGTGGTGGTTAAGAGTGGCGGACTCTTATCTGGAGAACCCTGTTTGATTCCCTACTCCTTCACATGCAGCAAGTTGGGTGTCCTTGGGCCAGTCACAGTTCTCTCAGAGCTGTTCTCTCAAGAGCAGTTGTTCCAGAGGTCTCTCAGCCCCACCTACCTCACAGGGTGTCTATTGAAGGGAGAGGAGGGGAAGGAGATTGTAAGCCACTCTGAAACTCCAAGTGAAGGGTGGGGTATAAATACAAATCTTCTATTTTCCTTCCCTACCATGACTCATTTCTTTAGTGGCACATTTATACCATGTTCAATCAGCCTTAAATATTTTTGCCTTGTTACCACCATTGATACGTGACTACCAAAAGGCTGATCCCACAATCCAGCATTCTGCCATCAAAATGACTCACCTCTCTTTCCAGTTTGGTGTAGTGGTTAAGGGAACGGACTCTAATCTGGGAGGACTGGGTTTGATTCCCCACTCCTCCACTTGCCACCTGCTGGATGACCTTGGGCAAGCCACAGTTCTGTCAGAGCTGTTCTTGAAAAAGAGCAGCTTCTGTCAGAGCTCTCTCAGCCCCACCTACCTCACAGGGTGTCTGCTGTGGGGAGGGGAAGGGAAAGGAGTTTGTAAGCTGCTCTGAGACTCCCTTGGGTAGTGAAGGGTGGGGTATAAATCCAATCTCTTCTGCTTCTTTCCATTCTAACCACATGCAGCTCTGCCTGAACCCTTATTTGGGCTTTTTGTCCACTTCTGAATCCACAATTAATTCGTCATCAAAGCACTCCTTTGGTCTTTCCATCCTTTAACTTTACACTTTCACTCTTCTCTTTCCACCACTTTAATTCATCTACCTCCACCACTCTCAGTGGTCCAGGGGTCTCCTGCTCCAACCACCCGTTATGACTGGGATGGCCTCCAAAAATACCTAACAATGCCATCTCCCACGCTTCCTTCAAATCTCTTCTCAAAACCTACTTTTAACATGAAACTTTTGGAATAATCCCTAGTCACTCTTCTCTACCGAAACTGTCTAAACACACATAACTGGAATGAAATATATTCTTCCCCTGTTTATCTCCACTTCCCAGTCTTTTCTCCTATAAAATTTTAAACCATAAGCAATTCTTGTGGTCTGTAAAGTACCATGCACATTGGTGATGAAATGTAAATCAACTTCAATTTATCTAATTGTTAATTTGGCCTCATATGCAGACTAGGGTTGCCAAGTCCGGATTGGAAAATACCTGGAGACTTTGGGGTTGGATCCAGGAGAGGGCAGGGTTTGGGGAGGGGAGGGGCCTTAGCATGGTACAATGCCATAGAGTCCACCCTTCAAAGCAGCCATTTTCTCCAGGGGAGCTGATCTCTGTCAGCTGGGGATCAGTTGCAAAAGTGGGAGATCCCCAGGCCCCACCTGGAGGATGGCAACCCTAATGGAGACTGAGGCCATGTTGGCAGAAGGAGATTTTTCAGTTAACTTGGAGGGACCACCCCCAGGTTTGCAGAAAAATCTGAAACAAAGGAGGAGGGTTAAAATTTCCCCCAAATGGGTGAGCACGTTTGCACAAGTGCAGATAATACACCTCCATTGGCCCACCAATAGAACTGGAAGAGGAAGCAATGTGTGTGATAGGAGGTGAGCAGGAGCCACTGCCTATGCTGTTCCACATATCTGGATGGGCAGAGCAGTGGAGGGGGGGACAGAGTGGCAGAGTAGCAGGGGGATGGATGGGAGGCTGAAGGGGTAGGTGAGCAGAGTAGACAGAGGGTGGACACAGTATTGAGAAAGCAAATGCCCAGGAGGCCAGAGGGCAGGGAGGGGGATGGCTAAGCAGAGCAGCAGGGGAACAGGTGGGAAGATGGCACAGTGACAGGAGGGCAATGAGCAAGAGACCAAAACAGTGGGAAAGGGAGCAAGAAGGTAGAGTTGGGGTATGCAAGATTCCCCCACTCTCACGAGTCTTTCTTGGGTCCGTGCTGAGGGAGAATTGGGAGACAAGACCAAAGATGGAGGAGCAAGAGAGCAAGCTAAGGGGGGCAAGATGGGATCCCCACGTGAGTCTTGCAGGTCCCCACTTGTAATTACTTGTAATACATGGTTTTATCTTCAGCGTATGATCATTCAAGATACTTGGTTCCATACCTATTAATCCAATTCTTGCCATCTTATAACTTCATATAAATCAGTCAATGACTTAAATTTAATATTTATTAATTCTAACTTTTAACATTGTCAGTACTGCTAAAAAAATAAAACAGCACAACATTCATTTTTACAATAGCAATTCTCTTCATCCAAGATACTAAAACACTAATTCCGATCTTGTTGTAATTTGATTATCAATTTATTTATTTGTTTCTTTGTTTATTAAAATGTATAACTCTCTCCCCACAGAGAGGGCTCAGGACTTTGCACAACAATTTCCACAATGTTGTTAATAATAAGGGCTTGTTTTTCTACTGATTTCACACCATAATGTCAAATGTTACTATCTTTCCTCTTAGACTTAACAGCACAAAGTTGTAAAGAAAATGTGGAATGGATTTCCCATTAAGGTCTCAGCCCAGATAGACTACTCTGGGACTGGAATGACCGCCCCCAGAGTGGAATGACAGTCCCTGGGAGTAGCAGCTGCATTCTGGGAATGGAATTCCACTCTGGGGGCTGTTATTCCAGTCCCAAAGTAGTCTATCTGGGTCCAGAAACCTTAATAGAAAATCCATTCTACATTTTCTTTGCAACTTTTTTTGAGCTGCAATGTATTTCAGTGGAGTGGAGCTCCAGTAGTTTCAATTTCCAGTGTTTGTATGCGAGCTGAAGTTCTCTCCTTGCAAATAAAGGGCTGATGTTTTGAGCCAGCTTATCTCTGCTGAATGGAACTGAGAACAGGTGCCTGAGTACTCTAACCTGGGAACCCACAGCCAAAGGGGGGGTATAGACCGGGGGGGGGGGGGAAGCTTGCAATGCCCAGCCATTTCACATTTTCCTAGTCTCAGAGCACTTTATATTTTTTTTGTTTTTATTTTTAGTTTCTGCTGTGATCCTTGTGTTTTTTCTTGATGTTTTATTTAAAAATTGCATTGCCAAATCCCACTTAGTCACTACCATCATTCATTGTATCAGGTCCTCAGTATTTATCCTTTTACTTCTGTTAACAAAAAATAATATAAACATTTAAAGTTTTTTTTTTTAATCAACAGATTATATACACATTTTTAAATAGTCTACAGAGCTAATGACTCTGCACGTTTCTAGATCTTCGGTTGAATCCTAGGATCTGTCAGTGCTCTCAGATCTTCCCAACTTTTCCATACTACCAGCAGCCCTGGGAAAGTTTATTCCAAGGGGGCACAGAACCAACATGGACTAATAACCATGTGAGCCAGCAGGCTGCAGTCAGGAAGGGAAAGGGGGGCAATCATCTGGTTCTTCCGTCAGTAGAGTTCCACTAATGGAAGCGAAAGACAGGAACAACGCCACCCCACCCCACCCCATTCCTCAACACAATGCACTGACCTGTGAGGCTATTACTCCATGCAGGTCCCACAACGCCAGCAAATATACGGAGGTCAGAAGTAAATGCAGGGGGGAAGGAAAAGAAAGCAGGGAAGACCCTCAATCCTTGCACTGGATCCAACCTCTTGTTTATGTTCGTGGTACATTGCGACAGTGTGGATTATTGTAGACAGCAGTGGACTTGTATCTGCCCCTGATAACTTCCAAGAATACATGCTTAACTTTGAAGCTGTAGTTAGACAACTTTCTAACAAAGTAAAGCTAACTTTCTAAATATATTAGTGGGACCATAAACTTCTTCACATTGTTGTGTTATTACAAACTGGAACAACACGCATTAAATGGGGGGGTGGGGGGATCAGAATCACATCTTTTTGAAGTCAAAATGCCCTAACGGCAAACACTGGAAACTTATTAAGTACAGCTCTCTTTTGTTTTTCCTTTGATGAATATCCATCTGTTGTTCTCAAGGATTTCTGCACTACTATATTAGCGAAGCATGGAAATTGTTCCTGAATAAAAATAAGAATCTCAGTTCATTATCTCTGCCTGGGTGGCAGTACAATTATGCCACTGGCAATGGACATTCACTCCATAAATTTAATTTTGATCCTTGCTTATATTAGGTCAGGGTCAAAAATGAACATACAGAAGGATTCTGAAGAATGTGGGGGAAAGTACTTCTTTCATACCTTGAGTTCAAAGGAGAAAAAAGACATGCCGGAACTGACAGTTTAGCTGGTTCAGTGAAATGCAGTTAACAGCAGTGCTCTGCTCCATGAGGGGGGCTGGAATATACTGGTATCTACTGGTGTAGTGGTTAAGTGCACAGACTCTGTACTGGTGTAGTGGTTAAATGTGCGGACTCTAATCTGGGAGAACCGGGTTTGATTCCTCACTCCTCCACTTGCAGTTGCTGGTGTGACCTTCGGCAAGCCATAGTTCTGTCAGAGGTGTTCTTGAAAGTGCAGTTTCTCTCAGTTTGTCTCAGAGCTCTCTCGGCCCCACCTACCTCACAAGGTGTCTGTTGTGGGGAGGGGAAGGAAAAGGAGTGTGTAAGCCGCTCTGAGAGTCCAAATGAAGGGCAAGGTATGAGTCCAATTTCTTCTTCTTCTTTTTCTTAATCCTCCAGAGTGCATGATGATGATGATGATGATGATGATGATGATGCAACACGACTGTGGCATGTGTGAGCAATCTGAATATATGGAGCTGCCTTACACTGAATCAGACCACTGGTCCAACAAAATCAGTACTGTCTATTCAGACTGGCAGCGGATCTCCAGGGTCTCAGGCTGAAGTCTTTCACCTTACCAGCTGCCTGATCCTTCTAACTAGAGATACCAGGAATCGAACCTGGGACTTTCTGCACGCCAAGCAAATGCTCTACCACTGAGCCACAGCCCCTCCCAGTTTATAGCCCACACAGAAATGCTGCTGCTTAGAATGCTGGGCCTTCAGAACTGTCCATATATTATCACAGTGTAACTTCCCTCATTTTCACCACCACCACTCCTGCAGCGATGGGTTACAGTTCACATCAGGATAACAGCTTACTGCCTGGTGGCAGTCTCCCAAAAGATGAGGCCCACGAGGCCCACAGTTACTTCTATTCAGAACCTTATGTTGGGATGGCCACATGGAATCCATGGCTCAAAGTGCTGCCTTTCAGTTTTATTGCAGTGGTCTGAAATGCTGACTACACTATTGATAAGGACACAGCACAACAAGATTATTACCCCTGTATCAAAAAATATACACTGCCCTTCTGTTTATTTCTGGGTACAATTCAAAGTGCTGGTTATGAGTTTTCAATCACTGAATACTATATGAAGGACTGTCTCCTCCTGCATGCCACCCATTAAGATCTTCAGATGCCCCTCTATAGTAACACCCCTAAACACACACATCCTACAGAATAAGACAGACAGTGACCAAGATACAGAATTTTTAATGGTGACGCTGTTGGGAGCATACATTTTCCTAACAGGTTTGTCTGATACCCTTGTGACTTGTGTTTATGCCCCATGTAAAGGCTTTTTCAAAAAATTTCATTGTGCTTTGCAGTCACATGTTGTAGTTAATTATCCAATAACAGTATCACCTGCTGCAGTTTTTGATCTACTGCTTTATATTTTAAACTTCTTTCTTTAGTGTTATAGTGACATTGGTTTAATCTGCTATCTCCTCAACCTATTGGTTTTTATGTTTAAAATGTTTATTTCATTACCTTAATTTGCTGAGGATGCATTCTATTTCATTTGCTGATGAAACCTGCTTTTAACATTTCGGAAAAGCAGATAATTCATATTTTAACAAACACAGGTGATGTGGCCATAAAGCGTTTTGCAAATACTAACTAACAGAAGCAAAAGACTTTTCTCAGCTTTGCAGAATAATCGGGCAAATGTCTTGTTAGGACATACATTAGTACGGATCACAGCTTTAGCACCTCGTTCCAAAAAGCATATGAGTAACTTTATTCAAGCAACCTGGAGGCAAACTAATTACTAGGGTAAAACTATATACATTCTGTTCTCTTTTCTTTGTGATCCCTATCAGCACAATAGCTAAACATCTAATTCTAACATTATATGCATGGCTGCTGATCTACTGGCTGGCACCTTATGCCGCTTACAGCTTTTATTTACTTATTTCAAGTGGATTTTAAAACATGTCAATGGGATTTTTTAAAACATCTACTATATTTCAGTTTATGTTTAAAGCAACCTGTTGAAAATAAACCTGAATATGCACAAATTTACCAAAGCCTACAGTACATTCTGGAGAACATACTGAGTTAAAAGCCTTCTATATATAAAAAAAAAAAGAACCATGAATTTCTGGCCAAGTACTGTTACGCCAGCACAGGTCATGTGTTGTATTTAATCATGCGTACTATCCACTGGACCCGTGATCCTGATCGTGGTGCCCACTAGTCTGTTTCCCAGTGCCCAGTCCCTTCTTCCCCAAACCACTAACCCAGTCACACATGATTGGAGCAGAAGGTGATTCATAAAAGCACCACCTCTGTGATCCACTGAGAAATAGATACTTCTAGGGCTTTTTTTGTAGAAAAAGCCCAGCAGGAACTCATTAGCATAATAGGCCACACCTAGCAGCAGAAACGCATTAGCATATTAGGTCATATTCCTGGCAGCACAGTTAATCAGCATATTAGGCCACACCCTCCATGTTACCAGATGTGTGGTCCTCCAGACACACCCACCTTTTGCTTCTTATTCTGTTCACCTTGTTTGTTGTCAAAACCCAGGGCTTTTCTTGTAGCAGGAACTTTTTCGCATGTTAGGCCATACACCCCTAAAGTAGCCAATCCGAATGAGTTTCTGCTGTTGGGAGTGGCCTATTATGCTAATGAGTTCATGCTGGGTGTGGCCAGCTTGGGAGCCAGCTGGAACTCCGTTCCTGCCCCAAAATAGCCCTGGATACTTCCATCATAAGAGGACATTTGCCTTGGAACCTCCTAACATTTTGTTATTGGCCCCATGCCATCCACTGGCAGCCATTTTGAAACTGGTCCGCTCCCATGGCAGCCACTCAGTGGTAGCGTCTACCATCTGTTCTCAAAAGTCTGAAAGTGCCCACAGGCTCAACAAGGTTGGGGACACTTGTACTAGACCCAGAGGCTGGCAAGTCTTCACAGGCATTAGGGTCCACACCACACCAAACTCACGTGTTGCACTTACTTGGATGAACTTGTTCTAATGTTATCTGAACTGTGTAGGAAACAACCACCCAGGAGAAGCAACCAAGCCATTAATCACATAATTAATTGATTCTATGTATTCACAACTGGCAGAGATCTCAGGAGCAGAGTGCAAAATTTCCAGTTTTCAGCCTAGCGACATTTGGCCCAATACATGATTTTTTACAATGCACCCTTTCATATCTACAGATAAGCTCCTAATCATCTTATCTGCCCAAGAAACAAACAAGGTGGCAATTTATTATTTTTATCTAATGGTTCATTTTGTTGACAAACACCCCCCCCCCATACTTTTAGCTGCACACAACTAACACAAAACCTTTCAGGAATTTAACAGAGATAGCAAACATAAATCCAGTTATTCATACTATGTGCTCATTACCTGGAAGAAAATGAAGCTCGATGTGTATAGTATAAGACAACTGTATTATTCTCACAATCACATACTACATACACCTGCTTCTTGTAGCAAAGTAGTTCTTGTAATAGCACCTGTTCAAAAAAGAAAGTCAAGCAAAGAACACAGAAGCACTCTTCAAACATTACACTCTTAACAATATAGAATGAAATTAGTTTTTTCCCATGCAAAAGATGAGTCAGTATCCTAAATCAGGGTGGGATTTTGCAAGGGAGCAATGCAGCGAAAAAGGAGAAAACCTGTGCAACTCAGCATGGCCTCTGGAAATGTTCCCATGCAAACCTTTCCAAAGTCACCCTTTGTTACATAATGGATTTTACTCCACAGCTATAAGACCTCAAAATGGACAAAACCATGCAAGGGAAAAACCAGACTGACTTTTTGGCAAGCACTGGCAGTGTAAACTCTAATGGAATAATCTCAGTAAACAGCAAGGCTTCCCCTGAGGTCAACTACCCTGTAGTTATAGGCTACAGAACAATTTAGATGTTAAAATCTTCGTGCCTGCAAAGAAGCCTTTGATATGATGAAACACCTCTTGCAAAACTTGCCAAAGGATTGGAGATCTGGGGCTGACTTGTTCCCAACTCAACAGCACCCTACCTTTATTAGGAGAAGCTCACTGGAGCAAGACTAGTTCCAAGGAAACTAATTAAGGGAGGCTTTTGTCGTTATCCTGAATCCATTCTATGAGCATTTGACTGCCCAGACACAGTTCTAATCAAACATCTTCCTGCTTGTAAGTAGAGAGGTCCTTCTGGGCTCTTGCTAGTGAAGCTGATAAAAGCTGCAGGCACAATCACCAAAGTTCAACTTGAATTCTTTATATAAATCCTCTCATAGTGGCCTCTGTCTCTTCCAACTCATCATTTCTAGTAGTCCAGCACAGCAATGATCAAATGCATAGCGCAATGATAGAGCACATGCTTGCATGTAGAAGATCCCAGATTCAATCTGGTGCCTCCAGTTTAAGAGAGCAGCTGTTGGGTAAGACCTATCCAAGACCCTGGAAACTTGTTGCCAATCAGAGCAGAAAACACTGAGCTAGATGAACCAGTAGTCTGACTCAGTATAAGGCATCTACCTATGTTCAGATTAGAATTTGTCATGTGCGATTTTCAAGCAGCATCTGACAAATAATCCACAACGTGACCTGAAATGTCTGAGCATGTCTCTGCTGTGGCTATGCACAAGGAATGCAACACAAACTTGGCCTTGCCACCTCCTTGTATCTTGTCTGGGGAAGTACAAGTAGAAGCCGAACAACCAATGGATCCCAAAAATGAGGGAGGTCCTGAAGGCAAAAAGACCAGGGAGAGGAATCCTAGAAACATGTGTACCAGCTGTAGAAGACCATAGCACAGCTTCTGTCTCCCTTCCTGTTTCACATATTAAAGTCTGGGCTTTTGGCATTTGGCTCTTAGCCTGCGGCCTTGGGAAAATGAATGAACAGACAAACTGGGAAACAGAAGGAAGAAACACAAATAGTGAAAGCCTGGCGCTCCAGAACTGGAATAGGGACAAGAGGCAGTGACGAATGTGTGCAACAGAAGACTTTGGGTGAAGGATGGTGATCAAAATAATTTTATATATGACTCTTAGCCACAATGATTTGGGAAGTCATCGGTGTGCTCTTTTTTCTTCGTTCTGGCCTCTCTTCCATTAGCCCACTGATTCTCTCACTCTTTCCAGCCTTGCTGCTCCCAGACAAAAAAGGAAAGTTCATGAAGTTTTGTTACACTACATGATAGTCGGAAGAGCTGATCACAGAGGTTTAGCTTTCTGCAATTTTTTACCTGCACAAGGAAGGCGGTTGTTTGATAGAACAGGAGGCAATTTGTTATTTAATCAATCACTCCAGCCATTATCTAGCAACGCAGCCCAAAATTCTTCTTCAAAAATGGCTTATTCCTATGAAACATGTCACCGGAAGAAAAATGAAAACTCCTCTGTGATTTACCTTGAAGTACAGGAGCCCTGAATGATTGAAGACTATACTTTGGCCAAGTTTACTTATTTCTCATTCTAAATGCAAATAGACAGTGGCTATTCTTCCAGCCATTGCAAGAGAATGTATTTTTCTGAATACTTATTGCTGATTTCCCACACCTGAACTCCATGAAACACTCCATTGACTTAAATTGCTGTTTAAAAACTGATCTGAAATATTTAGATATGAAACACAATGGAGCCTGCATACAGCTCCATTTGTTTTAAATAGCATTTTACCCAAATGGTGTATGCTCTTGCAGTCCCACTTCTCCTTCTCTACATAAAGAAGGAAGTTACTTACGTCCAACATGGGAGATGCAATTTCCTTCGTAAGTGCTGGTACATAATATCCCTAATCTGTATTTTCGCAAGGTTCCTAAATATCCTTGAACTCTGAAGCAGCACGAGAAATTCATCAAGCAAAGGAGTTTGTTTCAGTCAAGTGTAGTTTTAAATGAACGTATATTCAGAAAGACAGATTGCTTCTGGTAGATCCATACAACCAGAGATCAATTCCAAAGGGTTGCCATTATCTGAAGGTAGGAATCTCATTTGCCATGCCCAAATCCAGAATCCAGGCTCATTTGAGTTCCCTGCGACCTGGAGTTAAAGAAACACACCACTCAGTTCTTCAGTTTACTCAGGGGTCATTTCGTAGAAAAAGAGGTGCAGGAGCTCATTAGCATAACTCATTTGCATATGCCACACCCCCTAACATACCGGAAGTGTGTCAGAAGGAACCACCAGCAGCTGCATGTGGAGGAGTGGGGAATCAAACCCGGTTCTACCAGATTAGAGTCCAACTCCTGACTACTACACCAAACTGATAAGGTGGAAGCTGCTGAAGGGTTGGTGAAATTTCTCCAGTACTTATATGCCATGTGCCCAGATAAAAAATGGTATACTTAGAAAATTTATATGCCACCTTGAGCAAGTCTCTGGAAAAGCAGCACACAATCATAAAAGGAACAATGATAAAATTATCAATATTAAAACAAAACATTAAAAACAATAAAGACCCTAGCAGGGCTTTCCCCGGGGCGCTGCGCCTCTGCACTGCTCGGGGAAGCTGAGGAGGGGGTGGGGCTTGGTCATGTGCCTGCCCCCTGGGCTCCTCACTCCCGGAGCTGCGCTCCTGTGCGCTCCCGCTCCAACAGACCTCTGAGTTTACTATGTTAGATGGGGTCAAGTTTCCATTCACTGGGCTGGATCTATCTGGTGAAAGACACTGATGGTTGCTGATTTTACCAATGTTCCACTCCTCCCCCCACCCCCAGCAGCCATTTCTGACCCTGGAAAGTTTGTTCTCAGGGTTACAGGACCCATACTAACAAACAGTCATATGGTTGGAGGATGAATTGGGAAGAGGGTGAAGTCATTCCCTTGCATGAGCCATGCTCCACTAGTGGAAGAGGAGGGAAAGCACAATTTCACCCACTACAGCAGCCTCTTGTTCTACACGGATCCCAGGACCTCAGGAACCAAGTTTCCTGTATTCCAGGTGCTCAGAAGTATAGGAATCTAGGCAGCAGGTATTCTACTATCTACTATCACTAGGATGGCTTGGAAATGGAGTATAGGTCCTTCTCTCTCCTTTCACTCTTCAAAACTGCACTCTGATTAGTTGTCTTTACCCTTTCCAGAGCTGGGACTCATCTCTGACTCCCAAGTTGTAGCATGGGATCCAATGAGTTCTAAGCATGTGGCATCATTTTACTGAAAATAGAAAGCCAGAATTATGACCTCACCAGTGTCAAGGGTAGGGGAGCAGCCCAAGAAAGCCAGGGAGGGAGAGAAAACAAAAGCCAAACACCAGGAAGTGTTATCATAGTGAGGAACATTGACATGTGGAATTCACTGCCACAGTAGGTGGTGGCGGCTACAACCATGGATGGCTTCAAGAAGGAATTAGATAAACATATGGAGCAGAGGTCCATCAGTGGCTATTAGCCACAAAGTATAGATAGGAACTCTCAGTCTGGGGCAAGTGATGCACTGTACTCTTGGTGCTTGGGGGGGGGGGCAACAGTGGGAGGGCTTCTGGTGTCCTGCCCCCACTGCTGGACCTTCTGAGGGCACCTGGTGTTTTTGGCCACTGGCCTGATCCAACATTGGCTTCTCCTATGTTCTTATGTTCTAACAAGCCAAGGTTCAGAGCCTTGGTGGAATCCTCTCCACCACCAAGAGATCTTGCCTCACTGTCTTGCTACTCCTCTCTGCATGTGTGCCAAGAGATATATGACACCCTTGCTGTCAGCACATGTTCTCCAACAGCTGGTCCTTCCAAAAACCTTTTAAAATGGCAGCTCTAAGGGAGTCCGGCAGATCAGTCTTCACCACCCACTTGCACAAAGACCACTGGATCAGATTACAGAATGCAGGCACTTCGGGTGAAATACTCTTTTAACACATATAAATAGGTGCAGATTATAATCGATAAATGTGGGGGGGATAATATGTTCAGCCTCCATACTTTAAAATCATGTATATTTTCAAAAAAGAAAGCAGTTAAAAAAACTAATGGTTAGTCCGTTCTGAAAAAAAGCAATTCACAAATGGGTGGATGCTCCCATAAATAACTAAATTTTGCTTTTATATATTTACTCACCATATTTCTATACTGCTTTCCCTCGCTGTTCAAAGTGGTTTACAATAGAACAAGTGAATCGAAGCTAATCAGAAAACTTGATGTATTAAAACCGATTAACACAATTAAACACCATTAGAAGGAAATAGGGAAAAGGTCCCTATAAGAATCCTTACAGGGCTGCCTGACTTCAGCTGACAACCTATCATGTTGGGACATGGCCCACCACAGACAATGTTCTTGCTTCTGGCTATCACAGATCTTCCCTCCTTTTAAGGAGAGTAAAAGACAGCTAATATTGTTGGAAGGTTCTTAAGATCCTTCCCTGCTTGTATGACAAGAGATGGTCCGTTATATGGTATTTAATATGTTAGACATGCAGCAAAATGAGGTGGTGATGAGACTGCAGAGTACAATAACGGCAATAAAACAGGCTGTACTACTTCAGCTTGCAGGTGCTGGATAACCTTTTCTCCCAGTTCCCCCAGGTTATTAATCCTTTGAAAAATGGGAAACAAACACAGCATGCAAAGAGCTAGGCTAGAACATTTGAGACCGATATGCTAATTGTTTACTGGTACAGGACTTGCATTCACAGAAGCATGAAAAACATAGCTTCTCCCCTCCAACAATCTGAAGTGCTATAGCCCATTCTGCAACCTCATTCTGCTGCATTAAGGACCCAGGGCCAAAGCAGACACCATTTTAGAGAATAATTTGGCCATTTTAAAATGTTGCACACCTTTTTCAAATGCGAGGGGAAAGGATCGTCTGGTCTTGCAGAATTTTTAAATGGCCAAATTCTTTTGTGAAATGGCATCAGCATCTCTGAGTTCAATTCATAGATGCCATAATGTCTAGTCTGGTCCTCCGTTCATACTACATAAGAGCACTGTTAGAACCCAAGTTTCTTATTTATAATTGTAACACTCCTTCTGTTATCAAGTCCGTTACCTAAACGTCTCTACAGTTTTATAAAAAGCACAGGGATCAAAATGTAATGAGCAAAAACAGGGTGCATAGAATTCTGCCACGTCAACTGCTGACTTTTCACAAGCACTTTAATATTTGCATTTAGCCGATTCCGCCAGGGAGGCATCGTCTTCATTGATGATTGCAAGTTACAGCATTGTGATCTTTATTTTTTTTAAATTTTAATTATATTTTTATTTTACATATTTTGCTTTAAGCACTCTTGAGCCTATAACTATTTTAAAATTAACAAAAAAGGGAGAAAAGTTGTTATAAACAAAATAACCCCCAGTAGTTTGAAGGCCGACTGCAAGTATATCCTGAACAAGGAGGACATTACTGACCTCACTTGAAGCTTCCCTCATGCATCTTGATAAAATTATCTAAATCAATATAGGCCAAGAATGGTATTCCATAACAACTGGCAATCATCCCCCTGGGAAAACTTCTCACCTTTTTAGGTAACCATCAGTGACTTACTGCAGCACTGTAATAACTGTCCTCTTTCTTGCACTCATTTGGAAAAGGTGCTAATGCCACACGTCAGTTCTTTGCCTGTACCGCAAAAGGATATTGCTGAAAAGCCAAGTATTCCTAGAATGCACCATTAAATCCCTAGATGAGCCTGTAATTGGAGGCCACTATGCTAGCAGTTTCATTTTGTCTGGCAACAATCAACCCCAGATGTCCTATAAGGCAAGCGCTTTACGCTATTTGCACTTGTTAATTAGAGGTGCTACCACTGAAGGAACCAGTGAGCCAAGTACCAACCCAGTTTAGTTTTCTGGGGAACAAACAGCTACAGGAAATGCTTATTTGCTCCAGCCGTTTAGGTCACTGGAACAGATTAAAAAACTATTGCACTGTTGCAATTAAAGAAGAATCTTAGATGTTAAGAACATAAAAGAAGCCATGTTGGATCAGGCCAATGGCCCATCCAGTCCTACATTCTGTGTCACACAGTGGACAAAACCGAAGTGCCAACATGGAGGTCCATCAGTGGGGTCAGAAATCCAGAAGCCCTCCCACTGTCTCCCCACACCAAGAATACAGAGCATCACTGGCTACCCCAGACATTGTGTTCCATCTATACCTTGTGGCTAATAGTGACACATGGACCTTTGCTACTGACCTTTGGTAGTAGAGGACTTGTTTCTTTTCCTTATTTTGCCTTCTTTGTTTACACTGTCTGGACATCCTATTGTACCATATTTGGTCTGTGACGACAGCACATGGGTGGATGGCATGTTTTTTTGGTAGGGTTGCTGGAGGGTTACTGTTTGCTTCCATGGACTTTAAGAAAAAACCATATAAGTGAGAGACAGTGCTTGGGATCAAATCCTGTTATGTCAGCATGCTTGGTGCCCCCTCCTCCTTCCCTGTTATCCTCCTAGGCAGTCATAAGGGCTGCTGGATAAAAGAAGAATAGGGATTTTACTCTCACTGCCAGGATAGAATGGTAGCTCCATAGTGCTCGTGATCCTGAAGAATGGACTCTGCTGCCAAGCTGAGGGCCCTGCCCCCAACATGTGGACTGAAAACCACTGAACTAGATGGACAGATGAATGTCTCTCATCTGAGCAACCTTCTGAGCTCACAAGTCCCAAGCCCACCACCGCCACTCTCTATAGTGCTCATTGTCTTCAGACTGGCAACTAGACAAGAGAGACATTACCCATGTCATGGCTACAATTGGCATCTGAACTTCTACCTGCCAACCTACCTGAACAGAACAGCCAGCTCATTGCTTAGGTCTGATTACACATTAACAGCTGCTGTAAATTGTTCCCTAATGCACTGCCTGTTCATGTCCCACTATTCTGGGCTGTTTGCAAACACTCGAGGGAATCAATCAAACTGCACAGTAACCTGCAGTATAAAAAGCAATTGAAATCAGTGTCCACATGACATTCACGTGAAGCTGCTGTCATGAGCTGGGCCAGGCATTAACAACTGCCCTACTGCAAACCACAAGCCCCCCTCCATGCAATCTGGACCAGCTAAGGGCCAGCTGAAGGGGGGGGTTCTGCATCACAAGGACATTGGCGAGGAGCACTGGACAACCAGTGGGGTGCCTGGACAGGGAGAAACAAAGCGAAGACAAGAGAGAGTTTTGGCAGGGAAGATATGTCTGTAGACCTGCTTGGGCTGGCTTATTTCTCACTATCGTATAGGTACTTGTCTTTGGTACTTCAGCTTCTTATCTCCAAGTCCTTAAGTCTGTTGGCCTTGATACATCACTGGGTCCATACTGACACCTGTGGGTTAAAAGGTGGGTCCTGGGTCTGGAAATGTAGTTGAATCTAGCTGAATTAAGAACCGTTGCCTTCAAGAAAACAACAGCCTCTTTTACAGCTCTAAAAGCAGTGCTTCTAAAATAACTCTGTCTTTATGGTCTGCTGTAATTTAATTAACAGTAAGATACCAAGACAAAGCTCAAAAATAGTTGCAAGCAACAGATTTTAATCTGACGGCCTTGTGAGACACCAGCTGAGATAGCCTTTTGCCTTAGGTTTCGTTCTCTGATAAAAATAATACCATTTGTACATTTGTACAGCAATTATGCTTTCCTTCTCTGACATATTCCCACCAGCTCTTTCCACAATTAAAGGGCATGTTCCGCAAAAGCTCTCTAGACACTGATCTACCTGGGCAGCCAGACACCAGGTTGATTTGTTTGTTTCCAAACTATAATTAACTCCCAAGCATACTTAGAGGAATTAGGATTTCACCAGATCACAATCCTGAGCTAACTCAGCCCAACTGGGAAACCAACTATAACAAGACACTCCTAAATTGCAGTAAAACTATCTTGTTTTAAGTGCATCCCCTGCTCCAATCCAAAGCAGCCTTACTGAAATCAACATCAGAAGGTTAGGAGTAGCAGATGCTTTTGGCAAAATGTTGTACCAATTACACTATGTCATCAGTAGTTTTATACGTGCTAACAACAGAATGAAAAAAAAACAAAGGCAATAAAATGATCTGCCAGGGTTCTATCTGTTCACTAGTATATACAGGATTTATTCTGCAATAAATATTTTCCTGGAAACACTTTATGAGATTTTTTTTCTTTCAACACTTGAGTGGGTTTTTTTAAGCATGTAAAACGAGCGCTTTTTCAACGCTTGAAAAAGAGCAAAGCCTACATATGTGTGGTGTGTACCAGTCTTACGTTCCTGGCAGCCACCACAAATCCAAAATTGGTATGGAGTTTCCACTTCCAGCACTGCACAGCATCTTAGCCTTGCTTCCTCTGTGCCTGAATTACTGCTGCCACGAGGAACACCATGTGCCAGATTTCGAGGAACAGAATTGAAAAAAGTCTTCTTTTCAGGTATCTGCCGTGTGCTGGGCTATATGTATACCAAAACCTGAACTGTGTGCTGCGCAAGTCCCTTCATAATCTTTAAGAAAGCAAGCAACTAAGTCAATGCTGCCCAAACCACCCCATACTAGTAAAACTAAGAGCAGCTTCAGATTGTATGAGTGTTTCATATTTCTGCTTTACTATTATGGCCAAAGGAAAACTCAGACCTGCAGAGATGCACCGGCTGCAGTTCCGCATATGAATAGTCTGCCTGAAACCAGACAAAGGTATTTATATAGCCACTGCCCATCCCTGTTGCGGAGACCATCTGGAAATCACTGCAGCCTCTGGCACCATATAAAGACTCCCAAAAGCTGCTGGAGATTACGCCAGCTGGTCACAGCCAACTCCAAATGTTCAATTGTTCTGCAGAAAGTGCAGCATTTCTCCAACTGCTCACCACCCGCCCCAGCACTAGGGGGTACTCCATTATCATTTGGCAGAGGAAGGCTTGTGAATGGATTAGCAAACTGACATTTTGAGAACTCCACGATTTAAAGAGGTAAATGGAACAAGACATCTGGGTCAGTGGAACTACGAATACAAGAACGTCAAACATCTGCAGGGGATTACTGTACATTGCCTTGAACACCTCCTTGGCAGACATATTCATTTTAGAAGGAAAACATGTCAAAACTATTTGGACACCTCCAAAGATTATTTCAAAAATCGATATTCTGACTTCACCCAGAAATGGCTCAAGGCATTTCACAAGACAATAACCAGTGTTAACCAAAACAACACTTTTAAAAATTAAAATAGTCCCAATAACATTAACGTACCATTTAAGCCACCCTAAGAAAAAAGACACATCCCAACACCAAACACTCCAGTTCTCCAGCCACTTATCCAAACCCTTCACTGAAAAGCCATACCAAATAGCACCTCTTCCAAAAGGTCAGGAATGAAAAAGTTTGGTGTGGTGGTCAGAGCGCTGAGTGAGGAGCAAAAAGCCCCAGGTTTGAATCCTCACTTTGCCATAGAAGTCTGTGGGGTGACCTTGGGCCAATCGCTCTCTTTTAGCCTAGCCTACCTCACAGGGATGTGAAAAGTGGGGTACAAGTATCTAAATCAAATCTAAGTAAATAAATGAGAAGCCCTTCTTACCTCCATTGGTGGGGGCATTCCACAGCAGTGAAATAGCAAGCAAAGGGGCTGGAATTCAGGCTAGAGGAGGACCATATCAGGGAAGGGAGGAAGATGGCTGGTTAATATCTGAAAAGACTAGTTCACATCAGAAATGGAAGTGCTGTGCCTCAAGCCAGCTTGGAAAACACAGTCTTCCATCCCTAATCACAGACATGAGCATCTTGGCTGTATTACACTTACTGAGCTTACTCCACACATGGCCAGAAGCATTTATTCCGTGCTCTGTTAAGCCCCCACGCTCTCTCCACAAAGCTCACAGAGAATTTCTTTGGCACCAGGGAAAGGATATTCTGGATCGGCACACTCACAAGATGTCTGAAGATACGTGACCAGGCTTAAACAAAACACGGGACAGAACAACCTGGATACTTTTTATTCCTGGCATACTTAAAATATAGATTCAAAAAAAAAAACCCCAGGAAAAGCTATCAAGAGGAAATTAACTATGCTTACAATTCCACAAAACCATGGAATTCAAGTGTATCTTACACAATACTCAAAGTCCCGTTGATTTCCTTCCAACAATCATACAACTTTCTGTGGGCTGTGCCCACTGCATTGTTGCTCACTGGAACAGTAAATTCTGTAGCAAGTTTAATAAACAGGCGCCACAAACAACCAGAACGAGATCCCAAGATGAACAGAACGACTCCTTCTCTTTGCTGTCATCAGACTGCTTATCGCCTATGTTTGAGAGACTCAAATGTTTTCTATTGCACCTGGCTGCCTCGTTTTTAACATTATGAAAACATTACTCAAGGCTTGTGCAAAAGAAATGACTGTGCAAAGGAATGTGTCAGCCATTATGTGATCAGGAGCATCCCACCTACAGCTGCAAATGTTGCTGCTAATTAATCTGTCGTGGCATTACACGGAAAAAAGGGCTTGGGCCAGAACACAGCATAATGCATACGCCTTTTACACAGTGTCACGATTATCTGAAGGTCTCAGATTGCTGCAGCCGGATGGGATGTCATTTTGACATCATTTTAACACTCCCCCTGGCACCCCACCGTTCATTTAATGCCACGCCGCAACATTGTTCAAGGACCTGAGCTCTGCTGGAACTTGACTCCCCAAGAAGGTTAGGGAAAACCCACAACCATTCCTTCATCGTAAGGGCTTTATTGTGCCCATACTCATTCGTTCACACGTTTGTTGCTATTCACTGGAGCAGTTCCGAAAATTTCCTCGCTTCTCTTAAAAATGACTGGTACAAACTGCAAAAAGTCTTGTTTTGTATTACAAGAATGACTCCAAACACGGCAATTGCATTTTAAGCTGGGGGGAGCCACTCCCACAATGTATTTGGCACCTTCATCACAAAACTGTCTCCTCCGATAAAACTAAGCCAACATTTCAGTTGGTAAGCCCCCGACTCTGAATGATTTACCTACATGAGGGAATGAGTGAAGGAATGAACTGTTAAGTGGCCATGGATTGGCAACATGACCCTGCAATTATTCAATCCCCTTCGGCACATGGAGCACCCTTAACATGCCTTCAGAGCTTAAGTGACCTACCACAGCTCTTCAGACACCATCAATTTCCGGCAGGGCCCATGTTCAATGCAAAACGCTGGGAGAACAATTAAAACAGGGGAGGAAACCCTGGAATTAATCAAGATCCCTCATTTTGATTATCCCGTGAAAATGAGTTTGTACCATGGCAAGCAGCTTTTTTCAACGAAAGCTTTCCTTATGAAACAATTACAATAGTGTATAAAAAGACGCTCCAAAAACCCTTTTTGCTTTCTTTAAATATGTTTTATGCTATGAATATGATATAATCTTATATTATGGTCCCAAGAAACGTCACCAGAGAACTTAGACTATCACACTGGGCAGATAGCCATGATGTCATTTCAGCTGGATCTTCTCTTTACCCGTTAATGTGGCTATGCACTCACTGAGATCAAGAGCAAAAAAAAAAAACACCCTTCCACAGTACTGTTTCAGATCCCCTGAATCCACATGCAAGCAGCCAGCAAAGAGAGTCATTCACCTGCAGCTTACTAATGCACTAAGGGTAGAGAAAATGTTGTTGTTGTTTCAATTTATTTCTGTGTTTCCACAGATAAATTTATTTACCCTTCATTTTTACCTGTTGTTGAAGACTTTGAAAAAAATCTGTATTTCCTTCCTCCCGAATGCTATTTGGGTAGAATGTGTGCTTGATACAGAACAAATGAAGGTTCAGAAATAAAAGATTTCATTGAGCATCCACCTTGAACAATTCACAGCGGGTTGACTTTATGTTTTCTAGCCATTCATTATCTAATCACAACAGTAAAAGCTCCTAGCAAATGCTCTTCTGATATATGCTATAGGACTAGGACACTCTAAAGAACTAGTCCAATGCTCTCTATTAGGAACAATTATTAAAGATTCCTAAGTGAGGGGGGAGAAATATTCCTGAAAAATAAAGGGCTGGAAATTAAATATCTGCAAAGTACTTGTATATTTTAAAAGCCTAGCATAATTCAGATTAGGAACCCACATATTATTTTATTCAAGAAGAAAGACAGTTATCAGAGAATGTTTTCATATGCCGGAAAAAACAATGAATGGACAGAGCCCTCCTACAAAATGCAAGATTCATTCCATCTCAAAATATCACTGAGCTATTTAAATTATTGGAAGGGACTCTACTGCCCTTGTTTTCTAATCCTCTGTACTTCCTCCACTGCCAGTCAACTGTATGAAGGCATCTGGTACCCAAAGAACAATTCCTCTGTTCCAAAAGAGCAATGGGGTTAGTCAGTTGCCCCCTGGGGTTGAAAGCTTCAGGATAAGATTACACAGGCTGTGATGTAACCTGCCAAAGCCCTGCAGACAGACCCCATGGGTGGAGGGGGTGCCAGTCGCACAGGGCACAGGAGACAGTAATTCTGCCAGACAAATAAGCATGCTCCTGTCGGCACAAGATTCTTGAGGCCACCAAAGAAGTCTGAAACCTTCTGCACCATCACATGCCAACAGACAAGAATTCTGGCTTATTTGGATGCCCACTGTTCAGAAGAGGGCAGTTCCTAACAAGTTACAGGTAAAAAGCCTGCAAGGGAGACAGTGCTCGATGGCTAAAGAGGATTCTTGTCTTGTCCACCTCTAGACCTGTTCTTGCCAATACGCTCCGGGGAATGGGTTGCCGCTTGCTGGGTGCCCCTTCCCCCGCGTCAGAAGCAGCACTATTATCTATACCAACAGCAGTAGAGAAAGGGGTAGAAAAATCCCTTCCATCTACTAGTTCAGGTAAACAGGGCGCTGCTTCCCTCTCGTGTTGCTGCCAAGGAAGCAAAGAAGGGGAAAAGCTGAGGGTTTTGCAAGATAAGGGGGAACCCTTCACCATCGTGAGGTCAGGTGTGAGAGAAAGCAAATATGTCACTGTCCCCTTAGGTGAGAGATTGCAGGGGGACATGGTACTGGTGGACTCCTCCAAGGCCCTTTCTGATGGTCAAATGACCACAAGGAGGGGAAAAACGACAATCTGTAGAAACCAGCTAAGGGTGGACTCTCCCCCCCCCCCCCCAAGTTAAACGAAGACCGCTGAGACTCTTATATAAGGGTTCCAAACTGACACATCTGTCAACACTGCAGGGTCAGACACTGAGGCAACAGATCAGCGTGAAGGATCGCCTCAGCTGATACCTCTCCAGGGATTAGAGGTGCCGGGCATGGAAAAACACTCACATCTGACTAAATAAAGAAAACCACTAATAGATGATTTCAGAGAGTTGGTTGTCTTTGGATGCGGAGGGCAACTGGCTCCGAAGTAAGAAGAACAGAGCAAGTTCCAGCCAACCTCAAGACAGACACAGGTCCAGGTTTTGCTGGCTCTCCCCCTACAGGCCTCTCCCTGGGGCTTCCCAAGGGCCAGGATGTCTCCACAGGGACCCCCCTCCAGTTTCAAAGCGGAAGGCACAAGCATCCACCTGTAGAGAAGGGGAGTCGCAGGATCACCTTCAAGGGCTTCATCTGAAGTGCCCCAAACTCCAAGACTCGTCCCCTCCCCTCCCCCTCCCCTCCCCTCCCCTGTTCCTCTCTGGCTGCAACATAATTATTCCAGCATGAATGACGTGACACACGAACAGACCAGCGGAGGCTTTTGAAGTAGAAGAGTGTGTTTTCCCGGAGAATAAATTGTTGTAATCCTTAATGGCAGACACCAGGCCCTGCCTAGTCATTAATTGGACAAGGTCCTTTTGACAACTGGAATTACCTGCTGTGTGCAAAAACAAGGAGAGAGAAACCTCAGTGCCAGTACCCACCATGCCGGGCGTGATGCCCCTGGAGCACTGCTCGGGAGAAGAAAATAAATAAATGCCAGGGTCTCCCCAGATCCGAAGCCACTGCGCTGGAGACGGCGGAAGCCTCCTCCAAAACACAACGCCCCCCCCCCCCCCCTCAAAGCAAAAAGTTGAAGAAGTTTAAAAGCCACACCTTTTTTGCAAGCTGAATTAGACAGAGCAACTCATTTAAGGCAACCCCTGGTAGGTCCAGGGAAACAAGAGAGCGCAATAGGCAGAAAGCCCCGCATTTCACTCTTCCAACCAAGGCACACTATGAATTAAACAGAAGGGGCCAATCCTCCCCGGGGCTGCTGAATGAATTCACCCGCTTTAAAAACTAAGGCAAACCAACCCCGGTGGTTTTCTTAAAGATATACTGCTAGCACTTATAGGACCATAGGGTATTGGGGGGGGGGGGGGGGGGGGAGAAGCGACAATACCCATATATTTCCCCTCTCCTTGGCGTGGTGCTCGCTGCGTACCTGAAATGCAGACGATGAAATTGGCTTGCAGAAGAAAAAGCACCTCCCAAACAATTTCCATCCTCCGATTCTCATGCCAAGTGCATCCCTCGGCGAAAAAAAACAACAAAGATCAATATGGCAATCCCCGAAAACCTCCTTTCGGACTTGCAGCCTGTATTCCCCAGATGTGCTGACACATGTCCGAGCTCTCTCTCCGCACCGCTCACACGAGATCCCTTCTGTGCCTTCGCCCTCCAGCCAAGACCAAGGAGCCAACCGCCGGCGCCGGCTTTTTCCTCCAGGAGAGCGAGACAAATCCACCAGATCTCCCAACAAGACATAGACAACCAGGCCCCAACCGATTCCCCCGCTCCGGAAACTCTAGATTCCAGGGGACCTGAACCGCAAGTTGTCCCCAAACTCCGCACGCCTCACCGGGGCATCGCCACACCGATCATCCTCCCGGCGTCTCTTCTTCTTCTCCCGCCGGCTACAAAAAGAGATTCAGATTACACATTGCAAAGGATTTTCAGGCTTCTGCATGCGATTTCACCTACAGCTAAAGCCGAGGACGAAAATACCCAGCCCAGGTCTCCCTGCCAAAAAAACAGCTCAGCTCCCGTAATTCCCCACCAAGCAAAAGGAGGTTTTCCGCAATGCAACTGCAGGGGTCGTTCTTTCCTCGTCTAACCAATATCCACACCCCCCCCCCCCCCAAGCTATTGGGAAGAATCCCGAATGCAAATAAATAAATAACTCGCCAACTCTCTCCCTCTCTTCTCCCCCCCCCCCCCCCCAATAAACCTTCCACATTTATTCCCCGTTTTTCCTTAGCACTTTAACCACTCTGCTGGGGTAAATGACAGGAACGCCGCTTAATACATGCACGTATCTGCATCATATACTCTTTCTTTAGATTGTGTTCCTTAGGTAAGGTGCATCGAATTGCCAAGCGCCCGTCTGCGGGAGCTAACCTCCCGGGCTACTCTAGACGCAAAGCCGCAACGCTTCCAACTTCCCCTCCGAGCGGCCTTTTGCATGCAAAAATAATCATTTTTTGCACAAAGACAGGAAAGGACCCGCGGCCAGCCAAGAGTTGGCAAAGTCGTTGCACCGCCTTCCATCTACCGCCGAGCCGAACCCCCCTGATTTGACACGGCGTGCGATGGCAATACTTACCCCTCTCCCTAAACCTCCTGGTTCTTCTTCAGCTCATATGGGACGATTGCTCCCCTTTCCAATTTGCCCGCAGACGCGCTCCCCCTCCCCACCCCCAAAGAAAAAGAACTAGAAGTCAAGCTGCAGGCGGCCCCAGCTCGGTACAAAAGCCATGCTCTATGGTCGTTAGGATTTTTTCCTTCCCCTCCACTCCTCCACTTCAGGGAATCATTTGCTTTGGGGCTCCAAGCCCGGCCGAGCCAGTCTGCGACGCTTAGCAGCTCGGTGCACAGCCGAGCAGGGACGGAGGCGCGAGCCAGCGCGCGCAGGGGCGTGAGCCGTAGAGCGAGCAAGGGTTCCGCTGGGGGGAGGCAGCGCCTACTGCCAAAATCCGAGCAGCAGCTGCCGGGATTCCCGGGTGGGTCCGCCGCCGAAGCTGGAATCCTGGCTTTGCCAGCGACAGACCGCGGGGGAGACGGGCAAAGCAGATCGAAGGTTGCTGGCAGGAGTCTGGAATTGCAAACTAATAAGGCGCGGAGTTGTTGGCTTGCACTGCGCAAACCGTCCTCCCTTTTACTAACAGCTTTCAGTCAATGCTTTGTTTTAAAGTTGCATGGGGTTGGAGCCTCGGAGAAAAGTGTTCTAAGCTAGCTGAAGACAAAACGGGGTTTCTTTCATAGTTCTTAAGACTGCAGAATGGGCCCGGGGTGCTGAGATCAAGGTTTGGCCAAAATTCTCCCCGGTCGGGTACCCAAGCGGAAATGGGGAAGTATATGGACCCACTGTTTCAACAACCCAGGGCAGGTGTGTGGGAGAGACGGAGACGCGCCTTCCTGCAGTGCATCTAGGGAGGGAAAACAGAAAGCCCAGTTCAGGAAAGCTGCTCCAAAGTGCAGGTCCAGCATGTGAGTGACTGACCGGCATGATGCACTAAAACGAATGACAAGAATGCCCATTGGGAACAATGGGAGATGCTTAAAGACCCCATTGGATATAATGGGAGGCAGCAATACCAATTGGCTTGCATGGGTTCCCTTGAGATATATTACAGCGCACAAAAGTTACCAGGAAAATGTGGAACGGATTTAGAGAAACCTGCCCTGGGTCTGGAATCACAGTCCCTGGCACTAGATTAAGTGTCCTGGGACTGGAATGGGAGCCCCCCAAGTGGAATGATGGTCACTGGGCCCAGATAAACTGCTCCGTGACTGGATGAGAACCTCCAGTGTTGAATGATGGCCCCTGGGACTGGAATCAGTGTTATGAGACTGGAATGACAGCTCTCGGAGTGAAATGACAGTCCATGGGAATAGCATAAGTGTGTTCTGGGACTGGAAAGACAGCCTCCAGAGTAGAACGACCATCCATGGGTTTAGAATCAGTGCTCTGCAACTGTAATCACCAGGGCTATTTTTGTGCAGGAACACACAGGGATGGAGTTCCGGCTGGCTCCTGAGTTGGCCACGCCTACAACCAAAACCTCTGGCATGCATGGTTACGGAACATGCTGCCCTCCCCAGGTTACACACAAGAGGGACAGAAGGTATGTTAAAATGCAGTCTTTCCCTCTGGGAGCCTGTTGGGATTTCCTTGTCAATTTCACTCCCCTTCAGTCAAGGGAGAGTGAAATTGACAAGGAAAAGCCTCTCTCTGCCTTGGCTTCTCTAGCTGACATGTTGCAGCTGGAAAAGGGCAAACAGGGAACCCAGGCACGGTGAAAATGCCTTTCTTTCCCTCCCCGATCTGGGGAAGGGAGAGAAAGGCATTTACCCATGCCCCCCCTGCACTTGCATGCCTGCCTGCCTTCAGATCCCAGGCACTTCAGCAGAGCCTTTCCTCAGTTGTCTGGTTTGGAGGGATGGGGGGTAGGAGACTAGAAAGATGATGCTGAAGTGCCTGGGATCTTTCAGAAAGATCCCAGGCACTTCAGCAGCGCCTTTCCCTGGCTGTCTGGTGGGGGGGGGGGGTAGGAGACTAGAAAGGTGATGCTGAAGCACCTTTCCCCGGCCTTTTGGTTCGGGGCAGGGATAGACTAGGAAGGCAGTGCTGAAGTGGGTCGGAGAAGCTCGGGGGTGGGGGGGGAAGAGGCAAGCTTCCATGCCTGCCCTGTGCTTTCCCAGCCCCCACCTAATATACTAATGAGCTGTACTGTCAGGGGTGTGCCCTGATATGCTAATGAGTTTCTGTTGTTGGGTGTGGCCTATTATGCCAATGAGTTCCTGCTGGGCTTTTTCTACAAAAAAAAGCCCTGGTAATCTCAAACAGAGTGGAATAAAATACTTTACATTTTAATTAATATTTTGGAAGTTGCACTGTTATCCCCAAATCTGCTCCACCTCAATAGTTATCCTGCTTGTTAGATGTTCTGTTTCCTTTCAAGGGCACTCAACTAGTATCAGCCTCCTCATTCTGTACTGTTGACAAGTAAATGTCCTGTCCTTTTCTTCCTTAGAGTCTTACAGTGTCCAGGTCTGCTTTCTTCCTATCCGTGTTCCTATTTATGAGGAACATGGAGGATAGGAAGAAAGCAGACCATTCCACTCTGGAGAGTGTCATTCTAATCCCACAGCATTTATGCTGCTTCCAGGGGCTGTGATTCCACACTCAGTGCTGTCAATCCAGTCTCAAAGCAGTTTTATCTGAGGCCAGGGAACATAGTTCCATTTTGGGGAATATTACACTCCCAGAACACTTACGCTGCTCCCAGAGACTGTTATTCCAACCTGTGGGCTGTTATTCCAGTCCCACAACATTTATGCTACTCCCAGGGATGGCTGTCATTCCACTCCCACAACACTTATGGTACTCCCAGGGACTGTCATTCCACTCTCAGTGTTCTTTTTATAATCTCAGAACATTTTTCCTACTCCCAGGGATTGTAATTCCACTTTAGGGGGCTGTCATTTCAGTCCCAGAACACTTTTATCTGGGTCTAGAAACCATTGTTCCATTCTGGGGAATATCATGCCACTCCCAGAATATTTATGCTTCTCCCAGGAACCATCATGCCACTCTGGAGGCTGTATTTCCAGACCCAGAGCACTGTCTTCACATGTCTCAACCTACATTCACTGTGAGTGGGAAGGTGAGAAGGAACCACCCCAGCATGTGCACCTGAGTGACCACCAACAACAGCAGCCCTGCCACCATCACCTCTCAGGGAGGGAAGAGAGCAAGGAGCTGCTGGAGTGACTGACCTCCCTCCCCCCTCCATTTCAACCAGGTGGCAACACTGCTGTGGGTGGGTAGGGAGTGGCATAGGACCAGGAACTTCTGCCAAGGAATGGAGGGAACAGTGGGCAGTGGTGGAGCAACGAAGTGCAGGGCAAGTTGCTGGGCAGGCAGAGCAGTAGTGAGAAGGGCAAGTTGCTGGGCAGGCAGAGCAGTAGTGAGAAGGGAGGCTAGTCAGAGTGGGGAAGGGGGCCAAGGCCAGATGGGTGGGCAGTGCTGGATGAGCATTGGGGAAGGGGGGGCTTGGGAGCAGGAAGGAGGATGGATGGGGAAGTGGTGATCAAGTAGCAAGGGTGGTAGGCAAGCAGAATGGGGGAGGGAGTGGGTGAGCAAGCAAAAATCCCCTTCCACATCTGGATTGGCAGGTTTCTGATGCACAAATCCGTGCCCTGTGTGACCTCTTGGCCAAATTGGAATCACACAGTCAGAGTCCAACGAGTTAGATGAATATCTGTTTAATGCATTCAAAACAGGGAATACAGGGCTGAGTACCTTAGCACTTCCAGCAATTCCAAAGCTGTATTCTGCCATAACCAGGAAGGGCAGAAGCTCTCACATTAAAGGGTTTTTAATTGGTACCAGTCAGTTAATATCATACAAGCATAATTTGACTCAGTGCATCTCGCAGTGGTGTCCATATTTTCACTTGTTTATCTTGTCTTCAGAACACTGAGAACATTAGAGAACACTGGGTTCCTTTCTGACCTGCATATGGAGAGCTAGCTGATAAGGGTTATGGATCACATTAAACTTGCTCTCAGCGTCCTTGCAGCTTGCGCATTCCATTTCTATTGCATCCTAATTCCACCTACAGAGGCTTCTTATACAAAAAGTGCAGTTATAAAATATATATGTTCTGCTATAAGTTTATCTTATCAGAAGATTCTAGGTTACATACCAGGATCTGGATCTATCATGATTAAACTTTTGAAGGCACAGTGACAGCTGTCAATATATAACAAGGAGAAAGTGTCAGAAATCACATTCAGAAATCACATTCTTTTCCCCTTGTCCTACAATATGAGTTTGCCTGTGGGCAACTGAGTGTGAGTGAGCAAAAGAGGAGAAAGATGGGATCTTGTAGGTCCCAGCATGTCAATATGTCTATTTTTGACCTGTGTCACAACATAATGGAGCAAGAGACAGACTGGAGGAAATTTTCATCAAACCTGAAGGATGTCCTAGGGTTGCAGAAAAATATGAAATCCAAAAAGAAAAGTGTTGTTAAAATGCCCCAAAATGGCAAAAACAACATCTGTAGCTTTAAGAAAAGAATGCCCGTGGAAACCCGTGGCTGTTCAGAGCTGCTAAGCAACCACAACAATATTGCGAAACAAACCCAGGATCTGGCTGTTTCAGCACTTGAAAAGACATGACTTGGGGGGGGGGGTGGAGAACAAGAGCATCTTGCTGCATTTTGAAATGACTAAAATGGTGGCAGCATCTTCATGGCGTCACACCTAGTGTGGCCCTGACTCTTGCCCTGTCCAGGTTTGGGTCATGCATTATGAGGAAACACTGCCACCTTCTGTCAGTTTTACTAGCCAAGGGCTTCTGTACATAGGGAAGTCAATTCTAGCAAATGGTGATTTAAATATTTCTCAGCCTGAGCAAATGAATCATGATTTTTTTTCCGAGTTTGAGATACATTAAGCAAACACCTTGTGCTGAGAAGACTGCCTGTTGCCCAAGTCAAAAAAGAAGAAAGGATATGTCTTTGACCATGATCAAAGTTTTAGGGATCTAAGAGCATTCAAGAACTGAAAGCAGGAGAGCTAGAATATGAAAATAATATAGATAGGCAAGGCTTGATTGTGTCATGGAAGACAGGAGAATATATATATGCATTCTTGACAGCTAATTCTAGTTCTCCAATTACAATCAAATGTCAAATGCTGGCCCCACAGAAATTTCCCATGAATTCAAAAAGGACCAAGCTTTGGTTTTAATACCCAGTGCACACAAATAGCCATCTTTCAAGGAATCCAAGGGAACTGTGGTTCCACTGTCGAGCATTCTTAGTGATTTCTCGATGTTACAATATCCAGAAGGCTTTTGGGGAAGCAACAGCTGTCTGTATGCTTATCCCACCCAGCCTCTAAGGAGCTCATGGAAGCATACATGTCCCTCCACTCTTCAGCTTTTATTCAAAATAAACCCTGTGAGATAAATTGGGCTGAGAGAAAGTGACTGGCAAAGGGTCACACAGTAAACTTCACGGCTGAGCAGGGATTTGAACCTGGATCAACCTGGTTCAATCAATTTAAGTTTGGAGATATATTCTAAAGGTTCCATTCTCTCCTTGCTTAGGCATGGTCTAAACCCAGAGAGGGCAGATCTCATGTCTTCTTCGGGGTTTTTTACAAAAGCCTTGGCATGTATGAGTTACCAAATGGCAGTTCAATGGGTGTAGCCAGTCATAAAATTGTGGCTTGTACAGAAATTGTACAGAAATCACTCAGTAATCAGGTGGGGGGAACATGCCTGTGCTGTTTTCCCAAAGCAAATTACCACCATCACCCCATATTGTAACTTGCCATGCAGGGGGAAGTATACAGCTACCTCTACATTTTCCCAGGAAGAGGCCAAAAACAGCTTTGATGCAGGGGGAAAGAGTCCATAGCATGCTCCTTTCCCATCCAAGGCAGGGGAGTATGCATATGTGCACGAAGGAGGAGAGGTGGGTCGGAAAGGGTGCCAGTGCTTTCATTTTCTCATCCAGAGCAAAAGTATGCGTGAAAGAGAAAGAGGAGAGAAACAGCTGTGGTTGCTTTAAAGGGACGGATAAGAAAGCAATTACAGCAGCACTGGAGGCAGGCCAGATTCACTGGCGAGTGACTGCCCACTCTTGGTGTAAATTTGCTCATGTTTAAAGGCTACCATGTGCATTCATCAGGTTCAGCTTGCCACCTCACGAATCCACCTCGAGTTCTGTGATGATCTGACATGATCTTGCCAGCTGGGAAAGAGAATATGCTTTTGGTTCCAGCTTTGGGGAAATGATATCCCTTCCTCTGCTTCATGTCCATGCTGCAAGGAGAGCAGAGGCACCATGAATTAGTTGAGGAATGGAGAACACACCTTTTCCTCCTAGCTCAACACTGAATATAACAACCTCTGAATCATGCCAAGAATCCCACTGTAGTCCTTAAGTAGACACGTTATGATGGATCCAGGGAAAGCTGATTTTGCTTCTCTGAAAATTGTAGGAAACTGTACCTGGAAAGCATTTATCATTCTGCTTAACCAAAACGTAATGATTAAATTCCACTCTGGCTTCAACCAGCAGAATCCCGTAGATTTCACCAAATATTCAAGATTGCCCTCAAACTAATGTGAGTCAAATTCACTGTTGGCATAAGCAATTCTCCTCCAGTGACCTCTGGACTGGCTGACTCTCACACATCATGTTAGAACTAGAGGGCATTTGGAGCAATTAACATTCATCAGGCTTAAACCCAACATACAGAACTTGCTGCTGTAGGAAATGTTCACAACCAACTGAATAATCTGCTTTTTTAAAAAAGAAAGGATGCCAATATTGCAGTTATGCTGAGGATGCTTTGAACACACCTAATATTTCTCTAGAAGCTGCAGTAGCTAAGAGGTTAAGATGCTGAGCTGCAGACTGGAAGGTCTGTAGTTTCGCAATTCAAGACCCTAGTGACGCATGACGCTCCCATCTCTGGTCCCAGCTGCCAACCTAACAGTTTGAAAGCAAGAAATTGCTAGAAGGTAAATGGGTACTACTTCAGTGGGAAGGTTCCGTGTGCCTCGGTGTCTAGTCATGCCAGCCACATGACCACAAAGAAGTCTTTGGACAGTGCTGGCTCTTTGGCTTGGAAACGGATATGAGCACTGCCCCCTAGAATCAGATTTGACTGGCTATTGAGCAAGGGAAACCTTTAATATTTCTCTGTGTGTCCCCAAGCCTGGGAGTGGTTTAAAAGGATTGAATTACTTTCTAGGGGTGTGCATTCAGATATACCGTGTTGAAATTATACCCAACATTAGCTGTTTCAAGTCATGGCCTCAACCCATGGCCCTTTAAACTTTAATAGGGAAAAGGGACTTCCGGCAAGACTTGCGATCATGGCGGACGTGCTCCTCCGCATCTGCGGGGAGCGCGATCCGTACCGGCAGGAAGAAGGGGCTCCGGACTGGTGCCGAGCCCCCAGAGACCCCAGTGAGGGGGCTCTGCCTGGGGTGGCCCGAAGGGGATCTCTCCCTTCGGTGGCGACCGAGGGATCGAGGTCCCTTTTCATCACCCCCATAGGTTCCCCCATCCGTGGGAGCCGTATGGCTAGAGAGAGAGAGAGAGAGAGATTGGATTTATATCCCGCCCTTCACTCACTTAAGAGTCTCAGAGCGGCTTACAAACTCCTTTCCCTTCCCCTCCACACAACAGACACCCTGTGAGGTAGGTGGGGCTGAGAGAGCTCTTTCCCAAGCTGTCCTTGAGAGAACAGCTGGTCCAGAGCTATGGCTTGCCCAAGGTCATCCAGCCAGGTGCAAGTGGAGGAGTGGGGAATCAACCCTGGTTCTCCCAGATTAGAGTCCGCGCACTTAACCACTACACCAAACTGGCTCTCAAACTGGCTAGAAGCGCAAATCCGTGAAGCAGCAGAGAGTGCGAAGCTTTGAAGCTTGAACTTATAGTTACGCATGGAGAAAACGTGAGTCTGAAGTAAAAACAAACAGAATACAGCGGGAAAGGTGGGTGGAGTTAAACCCCCCCCCTCGAGATCGGCGTACTTACAAGACTCTTTACGTGGCGTTACTGCATGAAAAAAAAGTATGTTCGGCTTGCTAGATGGCAGCATCGCGCTTTAGAGGATATGAACTTTAAAAGTTATAAGCGCATTCGTAGAATTTGCTTCTTTCATCCATCTTATCTAACTATCAACAAAAAGCGCAGCCTCAACAATGGCGGGGAAACTGAAACCTTCCCCCAAACTAGGAAGTACAGCTCCGAGTTCAAAGGTTGATACCACAGAGATGAGCAATGTGTTCTCCTCGTTATTGCGGCCTCTAGTGGACCAAATGACAGCTCTCAATGTCAAGATGGATAAAATGCAGCTGGAACTGAAGGAGTCGAATAAAACTACAGAGAAGCTGCAGCGAGAACTTCTGGAAGTTAAGACTTCAGTAAAAAATCATGATTCAAGTCTACAAAAAGCAGAGAAAGAAAAGGCCTTCCATTCTGATCAGCTCTTGAAACTAGATGGAAAGATCGAATTTTTTCCTAAGACTTCAGAACGTGCCAGAGGATAAAGGAGAAGACCTTAAAAATCTACTAAGTGAAGCGCTGGAACCAGTAACAGGCTTAAAAGCAGCGGAAATAAAAAGTGACATGGATATGGTTTACAGAACCTATCCAGATTATACTAAAAAGAATAGCCTGCCTGGTGAGATTCTGATAAGGTTCTCCAAAAAGTCAACAAGGGATGTGGTGCTTAGGACCACAAACAAAGCGGTTCTGAAGATCAAAGGAAAATAAGTTAAAGTGATGAAAGACATTCCATTCGAAATAAGGAAAAGAAGGAAAGCCTATAGAAAACTGACATCTTGGCTACAGTCTGAATCTATTATCTACAGGTGGAACGTTCCGGAAGGATTGAGCTTCAGCATCAAAGATAAAAAATATAAGATTGACTCTGTTCAACAGGCAAAAAGTTTTTTGGAAAAAAGCAAAGAAAAGAAAAAAGAGAGAGACTCAGATGGTTCGCTGGCATCGCAAGAAAGTATGTATGGATTTGATAGCTCAAAGAGTGAAGAAGAGATTTCTGACTCGGAAAAAGGAGCAGCAGCTCCAAAGGTACAAGAAGAGACTGTTAAGACAAGAAGAGGACGGAAGAAGAAATAAGGGCTGAATTGTTTTTATTGAAAATTGCACTTATACATTTTATATAATTTGTATAATTAAGCATTCCTCCAAAGAACATGTCTGTCAAATAGCTTTTTTATTTTTCTTATATCATCAGTAACAATGTTAATTGAAAATTAACCAAGGTTTAAAATGCTTCATATGTGATTGTGGTAAGGTAATATTAAGCAAATGCTAAAGCACACTCTGTATAAGGTAAATGTAGCTTAGAAAGTAGCGATGTAGATGTAGTAATAGAAAATTCAATAAAATTTTTATTAAAAAAAAAACTTTAAAAGGGAAAAGGACCAAACTGTCCCCAGACATACTTACTGGCAGTACTCCATTGTGGGAGAGTTCTCCCTACTGCTGGCATTGGAGGCAGCAGAGCCCATCCCCTCAGCCAGAAAATGCTGGGCAGGTTAGCAGACTCCTGGACTCCCATGAAACTTGGGTTGTCACAGTGACCGTTTCCTCTCCCATCAGTTGAGGGTGTTCTGGTTGTTGTTTTTAATTGGCAACTCAATAGCATGATACCAATAGCAATGGAGTTAGATACTTCCTTTAAAAAAATCTGGGAGCCTGCCAGCTGTGTCACCATTTTCTGGTTGTGGGGTGGTCCCTGCCGCCTCCAATGCAAGGAGAAGTCTCCAGTGAGGACAATGCCGGCAGGGAAATTCTAAGGCTGGCTACCTCTCTTTCCTTTCCTCCCTCTACTGCAGCCTTGGGTGCAGCATTGGAAGGGTAGGGGTAGGAATGACAAAGTACCCCAAAATAAAATCCGGAACCAGTAACACTTCCAAAAAATCAGGATAACAAAAACAGTACCATATCAGAAATCCAGAGAGAAATTCATACCTTACATGTGTCTTGAAGAGACCATGAACTACACCCTAGCCTTCCCTATTTGTGGGATTTCCTTCTAGTTTTGTAGATCCCTTCCTGGGCCAATCATAACTTGGGGTGCAGATTCAAAATTTCCTCTGAGGAGACTTTTGACAAATCCATTCAAAAATATAGATTAAAGAGGTTTTGCACTGTGTGGTGGAATGGGCCTGCGTCAGCTGGTGGGCCCCACTCTGCCCACCCCTCATTTGCCTGACCTGGCAAAACCGTTCCATCTTTCTCCCTTCTCTAAACTCATGCCTCATCTAGATGGTATGCAGGGCAGGCACATCACTTCATTACTTTGGAGAAAGTTGGATAAGCATGTCTCCCAAAATGGTCTCTGTCTCCTGCAGACTCCAACCAACTCTCTGACTGGCTTCTGACTTCTCCCTGACAGGCCTACCGCCCCAAACCTCACTATATAAAACAGCAGGTCCCGCCCAGAAACTGGCTCTCTCTCCTGCAGCATTCTGGGGCAGATCTCCTCACAACCTTGATGGACTTCCTGTCCTCTTTAGGGAGCTGTCCTCAGACTACTGAATGGAGACAGCAGGGGAGAGGGGAATGAGGAGGAGACTAGGCCAAGGCTTACCTCAAGTTTGGGGTCTCCTATCCAGCCCACACAAGGTCTAACTCAGAAACAAAAATGGTATTTCTCCACAAATTCACCAAAATTTCTCCACTCTCACCAAAATTAGTGTCATAGGCACTCAAAGGTGCCAAGTGCAAAGAGATGAAAACCAGGAACACTTTAGCAGTGTCCATGACATAATGGCTAAATAGAACAAACTGATACGTTGATTCTACTTCTTTCTCCAGTGCACCAAAGTAAAATTGCCAGCCCTCTTCCATGAAGGTAATGTACAATCTTATTATTCCCTTCAAACAGATAGGCCTATCCTCTCTTTAAATCAAATTAATCCATCCATAACCCTTACAAGAGAATGAAATGGAAGAGGGGGGGATTTTGTATGCTGCCATGAGCTTCATGGTGAAAGTGTGGCATAAAAAACAGTTGTAAATAAAAAAGTAAATATCAGACTAATGATATTATTGCAGTGGAATCCTAAACACATTTACACTCTTCTAAATCCACTGAAGTCAACGGGATAAGACAAATGTACCTCTGCTTAGCACTGTGATGTTAATTATTTGGTATTAATTTTGCAGTGTACAAAACTGTTTAAAAATGGTCCTGCCACATGTGGATACATAACACAAAAAAGGAGAGAAGAAAAAAGAAAACAGTGGAAGAAATTGATAGTACAGCCAAGTATATACTAGTATACAAGTATATACTAGCTGATGTATCCAATTGGTGATCTTGGGTATCCAGCCCTCAAAAGCTTTTAGACCCATCTCTTCCATCCCTGCTAATTGGAATTCCTTCTGAATAGAAGATGCTGGGAATCAAGCTTGGAAGATCTAAACAGTGCACTGTCTCAGCCCCGTCAAAGATTGTGAACTTCTAAAAGCATACAAAGTTGTCCCCCAGTCTTACCATTACTTTCTTCTTGGTTTCCCTGGACAACATCCTCTTTGTCAGCCAGATGAGGATGGTGCACCTGGATAAGCCATTATCTCGGCAAAGTGATCTGTAGCTATTCCATGATAGAAGCCATTGTGTCATTTTATTTAGAGCTGTTCTTGGATCCAATGGTAAGCATGTTGGCAAGTTCCAAAGAAATGGACTTGGCTGAAATGGGGCTTTATAGATCTTGTAATAGCATTAAATCGTTCTCACATATTATGATATTGCGTGGTGAGTACTAAGAACTGCTGTCTGAAGATAAGAAGCTCTCTGAGTACTAATAATTACAATCCTTGCTGTTTTATCTCTGGCACTGTAATTTTACATAGTGTTACAGCCATAAATTCTTATGTTTTCTGAGAATATCTTCAGTGTTTATATAAATAGTCCAATCTTCCCACAAAGGGAATTGATAAAAAATTTAACATAATCACCGTAGAGAGCTTCTAAGGAACCAAAAATACAAAGGCTGTTAAGGTAATTCTTTTTCTTTATTGATGGTGGCATCAAAATCATGCTAGTATTTGCATTTTTTTTCTGTTGGTAAATATTTCTATGCCGTATGCTCAAAAGTTAAAAGAAAAGAATAAAGATGCTGATTAATTGTCTGAGCAGTTGGTTGTCAGTCAGCGTTTGTTCCTGAGAGTTATTATCTCCAAATTTACTGTCAATCCAACAGATTCTGATCTGTCTAAAGACTCTGTGTGAAGATATCAAATATGTGTGTGAAATAACTTCCCTTCCATTGTTTCAAAAGACATGAAGACAGAATCTTAGTTTAGACTCTCCACATAACAGAAATCAAACAATAAAAAAGTTTTCCATGTTATTATTTGGTCCTATTTGTTAACCAATGATGGGATTTAGATAGAAATTCCCCAAAGCTATAGAAGATTCAAAAGAGATTTTTGTATAGAAAAGTGTATTGGTTGATTCCCACAGTTCAGTTCTGCTAGCAGAGGTCAACGGCAGTTTATTTGTAAATTATTGCTGGATCTAGACTAAATTTTCTGTTAATGGAAGGCACTTTCACAAGTGGAACAGAACTCTTCTGCCCCCCACCCCCGCTGCAGCCCACTGATTTCCCCCAAGTGCTTACTGAGAGCCAGTTTGGTGTTGTCAGACTCTTGAACAAAGTTACTCTCAACAACACTCTCTTCCAGTGATTTGTTTATTGAGTAGTAAAGATGATTCAAGCTAAGACTGTCTGTGTCAGAACTAAAGTTCTGGTGCCAAAACCCAAAGTTATGCATGATTCAAACAAGCCCCTCAAAGGTTCAGTCCAATCACATCCCACATTCAGCTCGCCTAAGCTTCCCACACCCCAGCCCCCACCTAAGCTTCCCACCCCCACCTGCGAGACTATGTTTACATTATCTAAGCAGTTTAGCAATCAGAAACAACAGCCAAGGTCATTTGCTCTTCTTCTCAGAGAAGGGATGCATCTTAGACATAGTTGCCCAGCCACTACAATAAGCCTTTCTCATGTGCACCCCCCCCACACACACACAGAAACCCACACATACCCCTTAGGAATTTCAGCAATAAATCTCATAACACTGTCTCCCATGGCAAACGTGGCACCGAGTTTGACAGGTGTAGTGCTTACGAGCATGGACTCTAATCTGGGAGAACCGGGTTTGATTCCCCATTCCTCCACAGTTACAAGTTCTTTCAGAGCTGTTCTCTCATGAGTAGTTCTCAAAAGAGGTCTCTCAGCCCTGCCTACCTCATAGGTGTCTGCTGTGGGGTAGGGAAAATAAAGGAGACTGTAAGCCGCTCTGAGACTTCTTCAGGTAGTTAGTGATGGGGTATAATCTCTTCTTCGCCTCCTGGGCAATAGGACCATTTCATGGAGCTCAGTGGGTCGCACCTGGGGTAAGAGGGCAAAAAGGTTGTTCTTTTGATGGAAGTGTCCTCCATTAATAGAAACCAAACTTTAGAGCTAATCCATCATATATCTATTCATTGACACACATATTATTGATTTGTGACACTATGGTGTTAATTCTTAATAACGGATTGTACAACTATTCATCAATGTATATATGAGATCCTTTGTTATTTTAAATGATATTCTGATTGTCAGTCCATCGCATTTACATCTTTGGCCTCTAGTACTTGGTACTTTTTTGTTCCTTCTCATTAGAGATTTTTTCCCCTACACACACACTTTTATCAAACATACACAGTTAAACCTTAACAATCTCATTTAGACAACTGTCAGCATTTGCTGGGATTATCTCTGTGAAGTTCAACTGTAACATTCATCTGGGGTTGTCAATATTCATCTCCACATGTAACAGGTTTAGTAAGTAGTGGGGAAGTACCATTTGATATTTCGCTAAATGTGTACACAAATATTGGCTTTATTCTACCACTTTGCTCAGGCAAATGCAGAGCTTTTTCCAGTGGAAGAGGCTTTCTGTGTGGAGGCAAACTTCCTGCACAGGGAAAGATTCTCCATTTAGCTGAATGGAATGGTAGGATGTAACCGGGTGTTTGACATACCTCTGCATAATCTGGCTTTGTATAGAATGGTATAGTGCGGGAGAGAAAAAGAAGTAATCAAAAGGTACTGTTGAAAGCAACAGCCTTTTCCATTTTCAAGAACAGTGAAAGGTAATGGAGGAATGACTTCTTCTGAAGTTGTCTCACATTTTGCTACAGCTGAACAGATTCTGGAGGTGAGTTAGAGGTATGTTGTATTTCACTTAGCTATGCCACCCTTGACTCTTTGGCACCATTATTATTTGACCTTTGTGTGTACAGAAATAGAAGGGGATATTAGCAAATCAAGGCATTGTTGGACGGTAGAGAACACAGAAGATGAGAGTGTAGAATTGTAAGTGGATTTAGGTTTAATCTATTGAGCTGTGTATATGCAAATCCTGAAAAAGCTGGGCCTGGAGTAACAAGTTATGTTCCCCACATAGCAGTATCTCCAGCCATGGTCAGGATGCATCGTTATTGTGCTTTGGACTGTGTGAAATGGATACCATGATTGTATCTGTATAGAATAAGCATAAGGCAAAGCACACCCCTTCCACAAATTTTTGCTTTCAAGAAGGGTAATAATAGTGTGTTGATCATTTTTAATTAGGTATTTTCTGGGGCATAAATAATTTTTATTTATTTATTTAAAACTTGTTCTATCCCACCTTTATCTTCTTGAACTCAAGGCAGCAGTTTTTGCAAATGATCAACACAGGCAAGTCCTTTTCTGCTATCATACAACAACAAAAGATTTTCTGAATTGGCAACAGTGATTATGAAAGTTGTTCTTTGCCTTGGGTCCATTCAGTGGAATCAGGGTCACAGTTTTGCAGCCCTTTGGAGTTAGTGGAAGGTTCCTGCTTTTACTGTATCAGTAAGTTCTCAGTCCTGTGGAGTAGATGATTTATGAGCTTGCTGGTCCATGTAACAGCATAATACCATTAACGTCAAAATGAAACTCTTCAAGTACTTAAATTAAGAATATCAAGGTTTCTCGTTCTGATTCTTCTAAGTCAAGGGGGGGAACCTTTTTGAATGGATGACACATTAGGTGAAAAGATGATATGGAAGAGCTGACTTGCCATACTTGGAGCACATTCCAGGCAATCCCAAAAATGAAGACTACAGTAATGATTTCAGGCCGAAGCACAGTTATTGAATGTGTGATTATACTCTGTTTAGAGGAAAACTGTATAATCGTTGAATTGCGACTTCATCTTTTTTTTAAAAAAAAAAAGTTTACTTTTGCCCTCCTTTTTTCTGTTCGTGTTGTTATTTGAAACGCTTTATGAAAATATAAAAAATAACTTAAACATGTTTGTATAAGTGTGAAAAAGAAGGAACACACTAGGGAAGTTTTGCCATTTGAATTGTATTGTAGACCTAGTCACATCATAATTTAATATTGGCGATTCCCAGTCACCAGAAATTAAACGCAATAGCATGGCACCAACAGAGTATATGAAATAGTACTAAGAATATTGAAACATTGCTTTCAGTACTTCAAGTTTGTGATGAATCTACAACAGACAAATCTGATGAAGAGTACGCAAACGGAATGATTACTAGAATGCTGTTGTTTGTCTTAAGTAGTTTTTTCCTTTGTAATAAATGTATTATATTAGGACCTTGAGCCTAAGATAAGACCTCATTACTGGCTGAAAATATTACCATAGGAGTTGCATCATTCTCAGTGTACTGTCGAGCTTCATGGTTAATGCTTAAGCTGTATTCTTGTTAATGAATCACTAAAAATAAAAATTCTAAAAATTCACAGCATTATATTAAAAAAGATATAAATATTGTAAAATTATACTCAGCAATTTAGTGTTTTACTTAGTTACATACACTGTGGTCCGGTTTGTTGCAATTGCCCATAGCTCTTAAGGCAACAAGACTTTACATGGCATTTTGATAGTGATTTAATGAATAATCTGCAAATCAGGAAAGCCTTTAGAATAATCTAAATGAATTTGTCTCTATCTAATAGCAAAGTCAGCCAAATCTTTGGATACTTAAATCCAGTGACTGGAGCTGTGAACAGGCAAGACAGAACTTTCTACAAACCTGTAAAGGGCCTCAGGTTTGCAGCAAAATGTAAAATCTAAAAAAATACAGGGTTTTGGATTTTTTTTAAAGGAGCACCTGTCGTTTTAAGCAACAGATTCCCTCAGTGGCTGTTGCTAGGCAGCCACAGCATTCAAATCCCCTTCTTGCTGCAGAAGCTCACTGAGTGATTTTGGACCAGTCATCTACTTTCAGCCTCATCTACCTCAGAATGTTGTTGTGCAGATAAAAAAAAAGAGGAGAGGAGAATAATGTAAGTTGCTTTGTTCCTCACCATGGAGAAAGGTGGGGGTATAAATGAAGTAAATAAATGATAAATATAGCTGAAGATGGGAGGCAAATAAAAGGTAGGTTTGTGAATGGCTGTGAAGGACAAAATGAGGCAGATAAGGGGAGAGGATATGGGGGTTGCCAGAGAGAGGGAAAGAGGAAATAATGTGGGGAGGGGGAGGCAGGAGAAAGGGAGGAACCCCCATACAAAGGTCCTTGAGGGTTCCCTACTACCAAGTTGGCCTGGCCCAGTGGCTGACACCAAACAACTGAACCACAGTTTTCCTAGGTAGGGGCTGCTGGCATAAGAGGGAGACAGATTAAGTCAGAGGGTTAGTTAAAGGTAGGTTGGCTGTTGAATGGGAAGGAGATAGGGTTGTCAAATCCAGATAAGGAAATTCCTAGAGATTTGCGGGGGGTGGGGGGGGTAGAACATGGGGATGGTGGAGTTTGAGGAGGGGAGGGATCTCAGACAGATATAATGTCATAGACTCCACCCCACAAAACAACCACTTCCTCCAGGGAAACTAGGGATGCCAATAGGGGTGTGCACAAAAAAAAAAAACAGTATTTTTCAGGTTTGGGAATACCAAAATTGAAAAATATTGGTATATACTGATATTCCCAAATCCCAGTATCGGTATGATATTGAGATGTGGGGGGAAATGTTATGGCTGAAATTATTCTGCTCCATGACCCCTTTACTCCCTGAGTTGCACTGCGGCAGCAGCCACAGCACACCTTGGTAAGGTAAGGTATGTCTCTAAAGACCTTCCCTTTTTTTGCTGAAGCAGGCCGCTGCTGTGAGTTTAAATACCTTCCTTCCCAAAGTCGTGCCCACAGAGGTGGCACACCTCAGGGAGGGAGGGGAAGGCTTTAAATGCTATCACCCCTCATTTACTTCCCCGTACTTTGAAAGGGGGAAGCCAAATGGAGGGATTTAATGGCTTCCTCCCATTTAAAAGGATAGGTGCAGTGGGTCTGCCTGTGTGCTGATGCTTTTAAATGGGAGGGAGGCATTCAACCTGCTGGGTTTTGCTATCCTTAGTTCCAGAGTTACCATTATCAAAAGTTACCATTATGCAAAGAAGGCAAACTTTAGATAATTTTAATTTGATTTGATTTCCAATTATTAATTCTATTCAGTTGAAACCAGTAGAATTTTCATGAGTTTGCAACGTATATAAATGTTTTATGTAAAGCTTTAGTTTTCTTGATAAACCTTTCGGTGTGTTTTGAAAGCAGGTTTGTTTAATAAGGAAATATAAAAAATATATGACTCTCTCCTTCTTCATCAGGTCCTCACAAAATGAAGCGAGCTGGGTGACCTTGGGTCAGTCATTGTTCTCTCAGAACTCTATCAGCTGCACCTACCTCACAGGGTATTTTTTGTGGTGAGAGGAAGGGAAGGTGATTGTAAGCTGCTCCAAGACGCTTTTAGGTAGTGAAGAGCAGGCTATAAAACCAATTCCTCCTCTTCCTTTCCTTCTATAAGTGTGGTAGTGGGGAACTTGCCAAAGGTCACCCAATCAGCTTCACAGCAGAGCAATGATTTCAACCTAGTTGAACACTCTAACCACTATATAGTGTTGTCTCTCAAGGGACACTCTATTTTCCAGGTAGGAGTTAGCAACCAGGAAGGCAATTTGCTCTACTACCCCATTAATCAGTACTCGTGTTCCATTGTTAATTCAATACCAACCATCAGTAACATCTTCACATTTCGGAAGTACCTATTATGGAATATGGTTGAGCATTATTTATAAGACCTAAAGAGAGATATAATATTAAACATGTAATCTGTCTCACACATTCAAGTTTTGGAGAATTGCAAACCCATATTACTCTGCTACTAGAAAACGGAATATAATGTTGTGGCACTTCAAAGACTAACAGACTTAATATGGCATAAGCTTTCAAGGACTGGAGCCCTCTTCATCAAATGCATGAAATGTGTCTTCAGTGGAAGGAATAAAGATGTGAGCTCAGCAAAAATAATTGTAAGCAGTGGGATCAAGCACCGTCAGAGAAACACTCTGTAGCATTTCTATGCAAAACTCAAATATATACAAGATGATAACACAATCTTGCTATACTTTCAAAGCTAATTTTAGACCTACAAAATAAAAAGAAATCATTGTTGAGGTTGAGTCCTAACTGGATTTATCAAGCTTCCTGATAGAGTGTAATTCAACGATCTCATACTAAAGTTCCCCTTTGAAGTTTTTTTTTGTTGAATAATGGCCTTAATGCTGCTAAGCTAATGGTGACTTTCAGGTCCACAGTGAAGTAGCCTGGGAGGCAGAAATGTTCTTCTAGTTTCTGAGGCGGCACTTCAAATAGTTAAGCATAATAACTGAATGCTGCCTACCCCTTTCCCTGTCTAGTCTTTCTACTTTTGTCCATTTATTCTTAGAAGCTTACCTTTTTCTGATTCACCCCCCCCCCCCGAAATTTTCTTTTCCTTACAAATGGCTCCCTGATTAAATTGTTATAATTCATTTGGGAGACAGATAGCACTGCTTTATCTGCTACATCTATCACTTTTTAATTCTGCCCTTTCTCTACGTAAATCAAGGCAGTGTATATGGATCTCCCTGCCTTCAGTTTGCTCTCACAGGTACTCGAGGGGCTAGATTATGGTGGAAAACAATGACAGGTTCAAGGTTACCCAATGAGCTTCATGGCTGAGGATTGAACTAGAAGTATGTATTCCTGAAGTTCAATTATTTTCTGAATCATCAGGTTGCAGGGTACATGAGACCCACTCATGTTGTAGTCTGGACAAATCAGGACTGCAACATGAGTGGTGCTTACTCCCACTCCTCTGCCCCTTTTTCTTGGCCTGATATGGACCCAGGAAGCCACTATTTCCCTCCCTTTGCAGACTTAAACCACTGTGTCCCCTCACACTGTGGTTTTGATTCAAACTGGGCCCCTATGTGCCCAATAATTAAGCTGAAAAATTCTAGGAGCCGCAAAATCACACTGGTTAGATCCAAGTGGGGATTTGACTGCATAGTGACCTGCCTGCTGGTGCAAATGTGGGGGACAACATGCACTGTTGGTTGAAAGTGCTGAGGAGGAGTCAGCAGTTGTGGTGCACGTAGGCACTAATGGCATTGGGAAATGCAGCTGCGTGGTCCTGGAGGGAAAATTTAGATTACTAAGCAGAAAGTTAAAGGCTAGGACCTCAAAGGTAGTGATCTCAGAATTGCTACTGGTTCCACACACAGAGCCAGCTAGACAGACAGAGATCAGAGTCTCAGTATGTGAATTTATTTATTTATATTTATTTATTTATTAAATTAGATTTGCTAGGCCACCCTTCCCTACAAGAAGGGCTCCGGGTGGCTTACAATAGAGTGATAACAAAATTCTTTAAAGCAACATTAAAACCAGTTAAAAACAGATCAATAAATAGAAACAAAGTACATATACCAGATGATGGAAAAATTGGCTCCTGCTGGCCTCCTTGGGGGGAGGGGTTGTGAGGGATAGGAAAATGTATGAGAGTGCAAGATGTCATACTATCCCCCCCGTCGCTGTCCTCAACCAAATGCCTGGTGGAACATCTCTGCCTTACATGCCCTGTGGAAAGGTAATAACTCCCACAGGGCATAGATGTCTACTGGAAGAGAGTTCCACCGGGTAGAGGCCAGGGCCGAAAAAGCCCTGGCCCTGGTTGAGGACAGCTGGATCTCTCAGGCCAGGGACCATTAGGAAGTTCTTATTTCCTGAGCGCAATGCTTTCCAGGGGCATACTGAGAGAGGTGGTCCCAAAGGAATGAAATTAAGAACCAATAAGTCTCTAGGTCAGCACTGGAGGGTTCTTAGGGAACTGAAATGTGAAACCGTTGATCTACTAACTGGTATATGTAACTTATCAGTAAAATAAGCCACTGTACCAGGGGATTTGAGACTAGCAAGTATTACTTAAATTGCTTCCTCAAGGAGGTTAATGGTCCCAAGTCTTTCATTCTTTACATTCATTTTCTATAAAGTACAGAAGATATAAAGTACAGATGGTAATTTCTCGGGTGGGGGGGTATAAGGCTAAGTCCCTTGATCGTTGCAAAATGCTCCAGTAATACAAAGAATTGTTTAAGTGCTGGAAATTGCTGCTGCTTAAAATATTTCCTGTGCCTCAAAGCGCTGCTGGCAGAAGTTGCAGTACCTGTGGGAAGTTGGGTGTGCAAACCAGAAAGTAAGGAGCCAGCCCTCAGACTGAAGGAAAGGCTCTTACTATTTTTTTTGAAATCTTTCTATACAACACTTAGTGTGTATAGTTTCTACATGCCTTGAAGGGATTGTAAAAATATTGTTCTTCTCTCATCATTGTACCACTTAGAAAGCAAAAAAGTACGATTGGCCATAACCCTGGAACATTGTTAATATCACTTTGGACCAAAGGGGCTTGTAAAATGGAAGCTTTGATAACCGAAACATAAAGATGTCACTGTCAACTTTCCCCAAATATACACATTTGTTGTAAATGTCACATAACCCTGTAGCTAAGTGATGGATCACAGCTGTCTACACTTTCCAAGTATTCCTCTGGAAAGAAGTTTTAACCCCTTCATGAACATTAATTTTTCAGATTTTGTGCAAAGTGAAGTTTAATGCATGTACGCTGTGCAAACTTGCAATGCATATGCTTACTGTACACAATTTATTCCATATTTTGCAAGTTGTGAGGAAGAACAGCAGCTTTGCAGAGTAATGAAGTTACCCTTTCCATGATCACTCAGCTCCCCAAGCCCCTCTGTCCATCAGGTATTTCCATAGTATGCCAGCCTATCTTGACCTGTGGTATCAAAAGTGCATGAGATAAAAGATGATGACAAAGGATAGTAACATGACTAGTTGCCATCAAGGGAATTTCCCCACAATCTCTATTCCAAAAGTTTTATACATCCTCATTAAGACTCCAGAGTGCCAATCCTTTCCTTTTGATTCAGCAGTCCTGCACTCATTCTTCACTCTTTGCATAAAACTCTGATCTGATGTGGCTGGTCCAAATCCTGTGAATTATCTTTATAGATTATCTGTGATGAAAACAGATAGCCAGAGGCACATTTCCACTGATAAATTGTTTTTAAAGCACCAAATTACACAGAAGAACTCTTGCTCAATGTGATTTATGCACACTGTTAAAATATCTTTAAAACATTATTAGAAGGCACAAGCTATGATTTCACAGAAAAGATCCAAAATGGAGGTTGATTTCCTTGCCTACTCTCAAAATCAACCCCTCTTTTCTGCCATTTTGGGGTGTGTGAAGGGGCATTTATGTTCACAGGGGACAAGGAATCTGACATCATAATGCTGTAGCCCATCCATAGCACATAGAGAGCCCCATTGACAATTACCATTAAAAAGCCATATTTACTTTCATCCCTGATGTGAGGCTTGCATCTCGTTCCTCTGTCAGCAGCTGTTACTTGTTCTTCTGGCAGCAGCTGTTTCAAGATGGAAACTACTTGCCAACCACAAACCCCCACCAGGCAAGGACCTTGCCCAGTTTCTTGAATCATGGGGTAGGTGCCACATTGGGACAGAAGAGTCACAAGTGGCATGTCATCTATCTATATAAAAGAAAGTCCCCTCACCATAAAAATCAATGTCCAGACCAAACTGCTGGTCCTAGAAACACCAAATTCAGGGAGAGCGCTCCTACTATGGTGTAGGTGCTCACTAAGAAGGAATTTTTAGAAATTCGACCCCTAAGTGGGTCAAAAGGGGAAAATGTGCTCCCCCCATTGATTCCTATATGGCTGCCTCCTTGTACCCCCCACACTCTGGTCAGCTGCAGAGCTCAGCATTCTGAGGTTAAAAAAAAACAGTTATAGGAGACTGCAGAGAGTTAACGACAGTTAAGGAATGGCCAACAACCACCTGTGAGGTGCAGTGAGGCTGCTGGCCCAGCCTCTCCGATGGCTTCCAACACACTCCCCCTCACCTCCTACACCTAACAGGTGGTTGTCTGTCAGGTGCAGCAGTGATTGCAGTGTGCTTAAAGCCACAAGGGAGCCCACCCCAGCAGTAATGCCTTAGCGATCCTGCTGTTCCCACCTCCACAGTGGCTTCTAATACTCTTCCCCTCCCACTCCTACAATGGACAGGCAGCTGCCTATCAGGTGTAGGAGAGAAGGCGGGATGCTTACAGCTGCCAGGGAGATTTGCTCAGCAGGATTGCCTTAGCCCTGCTGCTGGCCCAGCCTCCAGGATGCCTTTAAACATAATCCCTCCCCCCCACCAGACAGGCGGGTGTCTGTCAGGTGTCGGAGCAGGGCCAGGGTACTTTAACGCTTCAAGGAGGAGCAGTTTAGGAATGCAGCAAAGACATTTGCACATAGTACTCCTGTGAGACACTGAGCTGCGCAGGCCAAGTACCAGCAAGATCACCCTGAGGCGCTCAGAACAACATATGAGCAAAACAATCCAGGAACACCAGTAGAAAGGCCATCTCTTTCGTGGAAGGTGGCAGGAGCTGACTTAACAGACGACTGCTTCTTAAATGAACAGTTCTATGTTGCCTGCTCCAGAGTGAGCTCGCCAAGCAGCCTGGTGATCTTAGCACCTGAGAGCAGAACCACCAATGTGATCTACAGAGAGGTCCTTCAGTAGAGAGAGAAAAAACAGTACGTATGTCTCACTTCATTTTTTTACACTACAATCTTCTCCATTAAAATTCCTACAACAAATGTTACATTTCAAACTTCACATCATCAGTATTATACCTGGATTTATGGAACTTAAATACCATAGTGAAGCACAGGTATCAGGCTAGTAAGAACATAAGAGAAGCCATGTTGGATCAGGCCAATAACTGGGTGAGGAACTTTATGCTGGTGGAACACACCTCTTCTAGTAGATGAGGATTCCTTGCGTAAGAGGAAGTAGTTGCTGTTTCCAGAACCCAATCTTTGGATCCAACTATGGTATCTGAAATACCTGGCTTTTATTGAAAGAAAGCACAATCTTTTTATCTTTGTAGCTGTTTTTTTTAAGCTATCTGTTTTTATTTATAGTGATATTGTGGCAGAATTATTAGTGAGCCTGGGGCATTTCTGTATATCAGCTTGGATTAGCTGAGGCCTCTCCATTTGGTTCCGCTCCCATAAGGCTTTGCAGGCTTAGCTATTGTCATCTCTCAAGCCGCTCTCTAGCCTGACAATGCACTCTGCTCTAAAAAGAATAGTTTACATGTCTCTAGGTCTATCATTTCACCCTCAGACTGTGTCAAACACTCCTAGTGAGGTTTGTAGCTTCTGACCTACAACGTACTTGCTGAAGCAGGCATCTGTGCTTCCAATAAGGTCACAATAATGTTTATACATAACATCCTTGACTGTCTAGAGTAATTAGGGTATGAGTTCAGGGTAAGATTGTTCTCTTTAATTTGATATTTTTCTGCGAAAAGTGTGTTAACATTACGTCATCCGTGTGGGCTGAGCTAATGGGTACTGAGGGTATAAATTGTTGAAGACTTCTTTGCTCTGGGCTGGTCATCAATCAGCCCTCTGTGAGCTCTTGTAGACTAGACCAGGGCACTCTGTATTTCATACTAGTGCACTATGTTTGCATTGAAGTACTCTATGTTGAATAAGTGCTTTCTGTCTTTAAGAAGCTTATATTGTAATAAACTGGTTTTGTTTAAGAAATATGGTATCTCTCAATTGATTCAGTCCCTTGCCAGTCTCCACCCAACCAATAAAAGAACTAGAGGGGAATGGGAGGGTCCTGGGAAAGTAGTGCTGGGGTTCCAGAATCCTGCAACAGATGTATTGGACATAGTATAATTTTACATATTTACATTTGTTTTGCCTTCACCTGGGTGGCCTGGGCTAGCTTGATGTCATCAGATCTTGGAAGCTAAGCAGGATTGGCCCTGGCTAGTATTTGGGTGGAAGACCTCCAAAGATTGAGATGCAGAGGCAAACAATGGCAAACCACCTCTGAATGCCTGTTGCCTTGAAAACCCTCTGAGGTTGCCCTAAGACAGCTTGACAGCACTTTCCTCCTCCTCCTCCTCCACCACCACCACATTGTTTTTAATCTGTTACAATACGGAGAGGGGGAGGGAGAGGGGAAGAGAGAGAGAGATTTGTTCTAGAAAGGAAGAGTGAGATAGAAAAGCTTTTAATACATTAAATCCAATTGTGTTCTGATTAGGGGTGTGCATTTGGTTTATCCAAGCCAACCTCCCCCCCTGAAAATACCTTACCAGTGTGTGGGGGTGTGTGTTATTTCTTCAGCTGGATATCAGCTAGGGTATTTATCCAGCTATCAAATACAGCAAAGCCTGAAAAATCCCAAAAATATTCAGAATTTTTCTGGGCTGCCAGATAACTGGCATTAACGGGTGCTTAAAGGGATTGCAGTCCCTTTACATGCCTTCCAGGTAAAGCCACAGCTTGGAGAAGCCATTTAAAAGGACCATGAGCCTTTTAAATGCCTTTGTTGTTCAGATGCAGTTTGCAAAATGCATTAAAAGGGACCATGTTCCCTTTAAATGTCTTTCCCCTCCATTGGAAACAATGGAGGATGGGGGCACCTCCTTCTGGGGCCGATAGAATTGCCCTCTCTGCTTCAAACTTTTTGAAACTTGGAAGGTGTTTTGAGGAGAGGCATTAGCAACTATGCTGCAAATTTGGTGCCTCTATCTCAAAATGCAGCACTCACAGTGCCCCAGATATTCCTCGATCAATTCTCCATAATACTCTATGGGGACCAGATTATAATGGTCCCTATAGGGTATAATGGAGCAGGAAAAAAATGGCAGTTCTGAATATTTAAATCTGAATACCATACTGATGTTGGGATTTGGAAATATTGGGAAATACCAATATTATTGGGTTCAATATACCCAAACCTGAAAAATACTGGGTTGGTTTTTTTTGCACACCCCTAGTTCTGATCTGGCACATGCAGGGGTCATTTCGAGCAGGAGCTCGGGGGAGCTCAGCTCTGGGAATTGGTGCCAGCTCCCCCCCCCCCCCGGCGGGGGAATGCCTGCTTGTGTCATGGCTACAGCAAAATGCCCCCATTCCCTGGAAAGGTCCTTGTTCCTCCGACCAGCCTTCTGAAGGCTTCAGCCACCGCTGAAGCTATCCTCCCAGAATAGTGGTATTTCTGAGGCTTGGATTAATAAGTGTCCCCTCTCTGCCAACTCTTTCTTTCTTTCTTTCTTTCTTTCTTTCTTTCTTTCTTTCTTTCTTTCTTTCTTTCTTTCTTTCTTTCTTTCTTTCTCTCTCTCTCTCTCTCTCTCTCTCTCTTTCTTTCTCTCTCTCTCTCTCTCTCTCTCTCTCTCTCTCTCGCCTTCTGACATACTTCCAGTGATGTCAGGTGATTTAGCATATGCAAATAAGTTATGCTAATAAGCTCCTGCACCTCTTTTTCTACAAAATGAACCTTGGGCACATGTATTTCTTCTCTAGGTGTCATTACAAAGGCACTTCTCTCAAGAAAAGTGTGGGCTCAGAATTGATCTACAGTGGACTTTATTCAAGTCTCAATACTGTGCAAGTTGGTTTACAATCAAGCTGGTTTCTCCCTCATGATCACCTTAGCAAGACGTAGCCCCTCGTGGGGACTTGTGACATAGATCAAATAAGATCGTATGTAGTCATGGTGGCTTTTTATTTCTGAGTTTATAACAAATTTACAGTAGCAAGAGGCCTCATGGGGGAAAAGAAACAGCGCTTGCATTTCAAATACAGGGATCACTCACGGGAAGAAAAAAAGAGGGGGGCGGCTGTACTTTTTGTATCATTGTACTATATTACCCATCATTACTACTAGTAACATTCTTTTTGTGCACTAGATTTGTCATTTCATTTTTTCCCTATTAATATACAAATATTGTGTTGAACCTAGAGGGTATTTCAAATAAGCTTTTGCTGAATCTTAATAAGAATGGGGGTCATTTTTCTAGCAAAACTAATGTATAATTAGGATTAGCCATGCCTTTTGTGTGTGAAAAATTTGTCCATTGTCATGACTTACCACATTTTCTTGTACCAGACTGCGATACTGGGTGGCTTTCTTTTCTTCCAATTTCATGCCATTTGTGATTTAGCTGCTGTTAGTAGCAATACAATGAGCTTTTTCCTAATCAGGGGAATAGCTTTATTATCTAAGCATCCCAATAGCATTGTCTTGGACTGTAGGGGAATGGAATAACCCATAATCTTGTCTGATATGAAAGCTAATTAGTTTCCAGAAATGCTGGATCTTAATTTGCAACTATCATGTACAGAAATATGGAACAATTTTGCAGTATTTTCTCCAGCCATAGCATATTGTTCACTAATATGGTGCAGTCTGTGAGGTGTTAAGGTGCCACCTATTAAATACCTTATTAGTAGATGAAGTGAAAGGTAATAAGGCCTAGATAGAAGGCCACATGTTTAGATTCACTGGTAATATGTAGCCCCATTAGGCTACATATTGTATATCTTCTCCCCCAAGTATGTGAGCCTAGAATCTAAAATAAAATAGAAATGGCCCAATTTGATATCATGGCTTTGAAACTCGTCCAGCCCCTATTAAATTATTCCTTATTCATCACAATATTTATGAAATCTTTGGAGATATTGGTATCAAGGAATGTCTTGATTTTTACATTGTAATTATACAGTTTATTTTGGTAGTATTGGTCCACTTTTGGTTGTGTGTATGTGTGTTAGGTGCTGTCAAGTCCTTTCAAATTATGGTGATCTTGATTATATCACATCCTAGATTACTTTTTCCCCAAATAAGAAAAGATAATTTCTTATTGCCTGGAAGAAAAAAACATTCTGACCCAAAAGAATCTGGATAGATATATTGTGCAAGTAACATATACCACCTGTCCCGTATCTGTATTGGATGTACTTCTTTATGTGGACTGGTGGCTCCAAATATGGGTATATACACTGCTGCTCCAGTTTTCCAGAGTGATCTTTAGGGAGCCATGTAAAATGTTGCATGGACTCTTTAGAGTGCAGTGCTGAAACCAATAACCCAAGTAAAAACCCACTATGTCACTTGCACATTTGCAAAGATGAATGCCTACCATCATGTTCTTACTGAAAGCAATGAAGCCCCCTAGTATAGGGAGACTCCGTTTAATTCAAAAGGTAGCAGATCTGTCCTAGAGGCAAGGACTTTGGAGCCAGCTATTCACAAGTAACCTTCACTGGAAGAACAGGGTATTCATTAGAGGATATCCTGTGATAAAGCACTAATTCAGCATTTCAATGTCTCATCTGTACAACAGGAACCAGAATTACCTACCTCTCAGTGTTTTGAAGAGCAGAGCACAGCTATCACTAAAACCCTACATTAATCTACTTTTTTTTGGTTGAGCTACAGAAGCTCACACTGGTTTTAGGAACTCTGTTAATCACTAAAAGCAGTTTGAAAGGTGTGATTCACTGGGGATGTGGATGGGAAAGGCAACTTGACTGATGGGAGGGGCTATTTATTTTCCCTTCTTAATCCCACTTCTGACTGCTTTCCCCCTTTCCTATTGCAAATATGCACCATAAGCTTCAGTTGGGGGGATATGGCTGTATTAGGAAGGTGACAGCCAGAGCGGGTATTACATACGTACCCCAGCCAGGTACCTACAGCTTCTCCAAATCTCACCCTTCCCACGTCACTTGGTAGCTGCTTGATGGGAACTGGCATTCCCAGTACTCATATATGCTGCTGTCAATGCCCCACTTTCAGGAACAAAAAAATTAGTGTGAAAATGGGAGGCTGGTTGATAAACTGGGCTATTGTGTCTTTGAAACAATCCTTAATTTCTATTCTTGACAAGATCAAAGGCATCTCTTCATGGAATAAGGTTTATTTTGCCCAGCATGTGATTTTATTCTCTCATGCATCTCTATGCTGTTTTGCGATGTTTCTCCAAGAGGATAATGGAACCATAGGAGCATAGTTGAAATGATGGGATGTCACAAGACCGACATCAGCACCTGAGAAATGGAGTAGATCTATAAGCCTGCATACCCCCAGGCTTAATTCTCTCCCCACACCCGTTACTGTTGGCAAGAAATGGCATAAATATGCCAGTGGCTCTGTACTTTCTTCATTTCTGGAAATCTCAGTATGAAGTATGTTGACTTTTTTACTGATAGTTTTTAATGGATTGATATCAAGACAAAAATGAAATTAAATCCTAGGCCTTTCTTAGCCATAGTATCTAAAACCAGAGGTTTAGGAAAGGGAAACAGAGCTACACATGCCTTTTTAAAAAAGTATATTCAGCATGTCATGTAAGAGGGGTTTTTTTTGCCTTACTCCTCTCTTTACAGGGGAGACTGCATATTCCCAAAGTCAATTACTTATTTCAAGGTTTTAAGACATGAATATGAAATGTACCCAAGTCTTTTCACCAGGGCAGAGTTTCATCAGGAACTGATACATTATACAGCAGCACTTGCTGGATTTCATGGAGGTTTGGAACTTTTTGGAAGCTGTGGAAAGAAGTGCGAGTGATACATTTTGACTCAGTGGTTCATTTTTGACTGTCACCTCCTGTAATTCCTGCCCTCTAGTGAGGAAAAAGAAGAAGAAAAAAAGAATCAATTTCCCCATTTCCCCTCTGGTCCAATTTTAATCTTAACTCTTCATTGTAATGGGAGAAAGAATTTTCATAGCAGCAAATCCCACACTCACACCTAAGGGCAGCTCCTTGATGTGCAAAAGAGAAGAACCATTTGGATCAAATTTCTCAGAATGAGAAGCAGTTTATATCATTCTTCCGCAGAATTGTCCAACATTAGCCCTAGAGTGCTATCAAAGGTGAGGCTCATTGCTTTAAGTTACATGGATCTCTCTAATGTAGATCCTTTTAAGGCTGGCGATGCATTATGTATATACATTTCCCCAACTCTGGTCTGGACCTCTCTCTACCGTGAACACTTCCTATCCCCCTGAAAATGCCTAGTTACACTCTGTGCTGTGATGAATCTGAGTGGGTCTGATCAGACAGAGTATCAGGTTCAGGCTTAGTAATGCCACGGTAGTTGCACAGCAGGCTATAAACTTGAAAAGTTTCCACCATATTTCTGACTGCTCTCATCGCCCTGCTCCCCATTCCGCCCACACTGCCTTGAAATCCCTCCCTCTTAACTCTAAAGTATGTGGAAACAGACTGCGGTTGCTTATTGATGGCGGAGCAGAGGAATGATGGTGTTTATTTCTTTGCTAACATTAAAGGTAAAGGTAAAGGCTTCCCTTGCTTGAAAGCCAGTCGAATCCAACTCTAAGGGGCGGTGCTCATCTCTGTTTCCAAGCTGAACAGCCAGCACTGTCTGAAGACTTTTTCTGTGGTCATGTGGCCAGCATGACTAAATGCCGAGGTGCACAGAATTCTGTTACCTTCCCACTGAAGCGGTACCTAGTTATCTACTTGCAATTTCTTGCTTTTGAACTGCTAGGTTGGCAGAAGCTGGGGCCAGAGATGGGAGCTCACTCTGTCATGCAGCACTAAGATCTCAAACTGCTGAGCCACCGATCTTCTGGTCTGCAGCTGCAGCTCAGCTCTGAGCCACACTCTCTACAAAGTACAATAAAAATAACTTACGTTGGGATACACATATATTCAACATTTAACATTTAAAGCTATTTCTCATTCTACTTCTTCACTGCAATACGTTTGTATACAAGGTTTTAAACTTCTCATTCTAGATTTGTCTCCTTCCATACAAATAATACACACGCCATCTCTCCGCGATTTCAGGAGCTATTCTGACTCACTTCAACCTAATTAAAGAATGTTAATCATGTTGACTCACCCAGCTGTTTGAGCCCATGCAGATTTGGCTCACAGTAGCCTAATCAAGGTACTTTCCCCACTTTTCCCTGCCAAGGTTTGACAGCAGTTAACTTTAAACCAGCCAGTGAGATTCAAATGATTTATCTTGAGCCCATCCAAAGCCAGGATGGCCTGAATCCCACCTACCATGGGGATCTTCTGTCCATAAAAGAAATACCCCATACCATAGCAAGTGGTTCCTCATATCCCTAGTCCAGATCTCTGCTGGTCAGAACTCTGGTTTCCTGCTGAGAACCCTGATGCACTTTGCAGGCTCTTTCTCCTTGCTTAGCTGACTCCTCGCTTTGCTCCTTGGACACCCCTGGACCTTTCTAGACCTCAAGCCCTGGATTTCAGGTCATCTGTCCCTTCCCTAAAACATCCCAGTTTCCTGCCTTCTATCTTCCATAAGTGTGCCCTCTTGTCGGGGTGTGCGTGTGCGTGTGTATGTATGGTTACTTAGGGAATTAGTTCTTAGGTGCCCAGTGTAGGTTATTTACATTTTTATTCATTTTATTTCACTTTGTATACAATAAAATCATTCAGTTGTGTTTGCAATCACTCTGTCTCACTCCACAGTATGACAATATTTTCATAGTAGATCTAGAGTAGCGTTTTCTGAACTCCTACCCATTGGCACCTTTCCTTTACTTGAGATTCATGGATGACATTTTTATTGTCTGGACCCATGGCAAAGAAGCCCTCAGGGATTCCACCAGGCTTTCAACAACTCTCACCTGACCATCAATCTAACTATGAATTAGTCTACACAAGAAATAGACTTCCTGGACACCACAGTGTGGATACATGAGGGTTTTGGAACATAAAAATAACAATGCAGCACATGCATGGGGATTAAAAGAAAAGTTTGCTAAGATGTTAGGGAGGGTTACATGGAGGGATAAAACAAGCAAACAATCTCTTTATCTAGCTACATCTTGCTAGTAACTGTTAGCACCAAGATGGATGATCTCTGAACAAAAGGGAGGAAGAAGGAAACCCAAAATGCCTATGTGAGAAAACTCAGGCAACATCTCCCAATTACAAACTGACCAATGACCAGGCTAGAGGTCAGTTCATCATGCAAGGGTCTTCCCCTTCTAGCATGGGAACTTCTACTCCACACCTATTGGTCCTACCTAACTACCAGTTAGTACAGACAAACAAACAGGTTAACTCTTTCATGGCATCAGGGAGAGAATTTGTAAACACTCCAACAGAGGGACATGTAAGTACCACATTATACTGGAAACTGACAGATCGGCAAACATATCTACATTTCTCCAGCTACCAACCCAACCACATCAAACAATCCACTGTGTATAGCCAAGCCCTATGCTATAATCACGTCTGCTCCAAACCCTGACAGAGATACACACTTGAAGGATCTATGCAAGCGTTTTTGCAACTACAATATCCTCCTGATATGGTGAGAAAGATGCTTGGAAAGGCCAGAATGATACCCAGTGACAGCCTGCCACTAGTCAAGTCCAAAGAAAATGACAACAGAATAACACTGGTGGTCACATACAGCTCACAATTCAGGCCAGTTCAACGTATTATTAATTGCCTGCAACCCATGCTGGATAGTGACACTTCTCTCACATAGGCATTGAGGGGCTGACCTTTTCTTGTTGACAGACAGCCTGCTAACCTAAAACAACTTCTCGCCCACAACGATAAACTACTTAACAGTAACATGGACTCTGGTACCAAGGCCTGCAACAAACCAATATGCCAACTTTGCTCTCATATCGATCCTAGCAACAACACCATTGGACCCAGTAGCATCAGCCATACCATCAGGTGCATTCTATTCATCTGCTAATGTGATTTATGTCATCATGTGACAGCAATGATCCCTTCCACACTCTACACTGGACAAACAGGCCAGTCCCTGCGACAAAGGATAAAGGGGCATAAATCTGACGTTAGGAACCACAATATTAAAAAAACCGGGGGGGGGGGCATTTTAGTCTTCCAGGACATTAAGTTGCTCATGCTGACGTAACAGTAGCAGTTCTCTTACAAAGGAATTTCAAAGGGAGATTAGAAAGAGAGACTGCTGAATTGCAACTGATAATCAAGCTCAAGACAATGCATCCTCCTGGACTGAATGGAGACATAGGTTTCCTGTCTCATTACCAATGCTGATTTCTCCATGCCTACTACCCCTCTGCATATCACACCTAATCCAATCATGCTTGCTATTGTCATTCACCTGCTATAGTCATTTGTGTGCTGTTATCATTCGGCATATAAAATCACTGCACCCTCCAACATATGACAGATGGACTCACGTTCTAGCTGTATCTGAAGAAAAAAAGCTCATACCCTGCCACAGATTTTGTTAGTCTTTAAGATGCTAGTGGACATTTGCTGTTCTCTCTCTCAGTCCCTTTCTTCATAATTTTATTTTGGGTGGATCTATTGAGATCCACCCTGGTATACATAGGCCAAGGTCCTGCATTATTCCTTTCAGGAACCCTTTTTAAAGCTAATTTTCTTTTCTCTGAGTCCAGTTTGGGTAACACTGGAAGTAAATTAGGATCCAGTGTAGGTGGAAAAGACTGGAGTGACATGGTACCTATGATCCACTCCAGGCAGATTTCTGGCCACTGCTAACATTAACTTGTTTGTCCAGCAATAATCCTTCAGCAAGACTTCCCATAAAAGTGGGAAGGATGATGTCCTTGAAGACATCACAATTCCAACCAGCACTGCCTTTTTCTTGTAAAGATTTGGTTTCAGTGTGTTTGCCCATAGGCATTTAACCACAAAAGTAAGACACTCGTTTGAGGCCTCTGCAGTATCACCCAGTGATTTAGATAGAGAAATACAGAGCTGGGTGCTGCCAGCATACTGATGACACCTACTCCAAAGCCATGAATGATTTCCTGTAAGGGCTTTACATAAAGATTGAATAGCACACTAAATAATATACTTTCAATGCACTTTCCAACTGAATTTTGCCAGTTCACACAGTGAAGTCCAGTTGGAAAATGTACTGAAAGTGGATTATTTAGTGTGTGTGACCACAGCCTTAGCCTTGTGAAACTCCACAGATAAGTCCCACAGAATGCCTGCTGATTTCTATTAGCAGTCCTCTGAATCCTTCCCATAATGAATGGTTAAAACTAACTAATTCAAAGCACACCCCTTAATCCTGACTTCTTCCTCCATATGCATCAACAAGATGGTAATGTCCACAGTATCAAAGGCTGCTGATAAATACAGTAAGAGCAGCAAAAAGTCACTGCCCTTGTCTGCATTTGGATGGAGCTCATTGATTAAGGTCACCAGCGACCTCTCTGTCCCACAGCCCGGCTGGAAGCCAGACTGAAAGGGATCTAGAGCACATGAGTTATCCAGGAAGGTCTGAAGTTGTTCTGATATGGTTTTCTCCATTATCTTGCTGAGGATGGGCAAAAAAGAGGCCAAGTGATAACTAGCCATATCATTCTTTGATAGTGATGGTTCATTAATTAGCAAGCAGATGACTGCCTGTCTTAGAGACCAAGGAAAGGTACCCTGAGTCAGTGATGGATGTATAATGAACAGCAGAGCTTCATTGTTGTGATCCTCCGATGATTTCTGCAACCAGGATGGCCAGAGATCCAGAGGACAAGTAATGGTGGCCTTCACAGATCCCACCATCTGGTCAGCATCCATTACTGGACTGGATGTCAAGAAGCAAGTTTTCCCTTCTCTCACTGTGTACTAGACTAGCTCAGGTGGGTAGCCATGTTGGTCTGAAGCAGTAGAACAAAGTTTGAGTACAGTGGCACCTTTAAGACCAACAAAATTCAATTCTGGGTATAAGATTTTGTGTGCATGCACACTTTTCCAAACTGCAATCTGTATTCTCCTGTTAAATCACCATTTTCTCTTGCATTGGCTGGAAAGGCGTGGTGATGTGGAAAACAGGGAATGCATATTTTGTGAATATCGCTAATGCACCCCCCCCCCCAAGGGATAATTAAAGAAGTTTATAGTGGCCATTTGATAGGTATCCATAGACCAGCCCAGTATGATGCCAAAAGCAATACTGTCCTGTTGAGAAGGGGCCTGCAGAGGGCCTATACCAACAGTCACTAACCAAGAAGACTCAGCAGATGTGAAATTGCAGCTCCAGTAGGTGCTAAGAAATAGCAGAGGCTGGGGCAGGCAGATTGCCCTGAAGCAGACATTAAAAATGATATTGCCATTTATCTGACAGTACCACTGCCTAGCAAACTGAGGCTGGGGGTATTGGAGGGAGAGGCTGGTAACTATAAGGCCATGTCAAGTGCAGAAAGAGGTGTTTAAATCATAGCAGGCCAGCCTAGTGAGGTCTCATCAGACCTCAGAAGCTAAGCAGAGTCAGCCTTGTTTAGTACTTGGATGAGAGACCACCAAGAAAAACTACAGTTGCCCTGTAGAGGAGAGCAATGACAAACTACCTCTGCTCATCTTTTGCCTCAAAAATCCCATGGTCCTGGGGTTGCCTTGAATCAGTTGTGACTGTGAAGCACATAATAATAATCCTGCAAAGATAATCTGCAATTCCCAAGAACTTGGCTAGATCTTGAACTGCAGAACACTATCTACCATATAAATATATGATTGTGGCAATCCGATGATGGTGGTTGTGGTGGTGGTGATGATGACAGTGGTGTTGGCGGCATGGCTAAGGAGCAGATGCGGGATAATAACCATAGCAGTACAGTGTGCGGCAATCCTAATTTGAGGCTAACCACAAAGTGGGTGGGAACATCCAAGTATGGGTCATTGAGGAGCCTCAAGATGGGATTTATGATGCTCTCATTGTAGCCCTGTAGTACATTTTCATCCGACCCTTCCTGTAGAGAGTTTGGGGTGGCTTAAACGGTTCATCCCCCCTCCAATTTATCCTCACAGCAAGGTAGGTGAGGTTGAAAAAAGGTGACAAGACCTTGTCACCCAGAGAGATTCATGGCAGGACAAGAATTGGAACCCAGATCTCCCAGATGCTAGCAAGATGCCATATGCCACAGTAGTGTCATGTACACCTGAAAAGAAGCCACTGGGAACTGAGCCAGCCTCTACCAGGGCCTGCTCTAAATTCTGCTTCTTGATCACACTGCTGTGTGACAGTGCATTGGAAGAAAAAAGATAGATTGTTGGCATAGATTGATAGATCATTGAGCAATCTGAGGTCTTATTGCTGTTACTTTGGCTATCATGTCCTTGGCTTATTTCCTCTTAGAATGTGTTCTTCTTGAGGTTTCTCATTATGCTTTCTCATTCTTCAGAGCTACTCTTCTAACAGCATTTTTCACTTGTTCCTTGGTGAATTCTCTTTGCTTCTCCACCAAGGGGCCATGTTCTTCAAAAAAACGAATTTAATTGCATCTTTTCCTGCTGCATTAAGGTCTCTAGCTCCTGATTCTTTCTTTTTTAAAAGTCACTTTAATAAAATTGGAGTGAGCCAAAGTTTTGAGTTTGAAAATCTATATATGTCTCTGAATCTTGATGTTGTATTTGGAGAATCAAACAAAACCTAAATCTGAGGTCTGCTATCAATGAGGGCATTGAAGGAAGGGTATGTATATAGGTGCATGTAATGAACAGTTCCTTAGTGAAAGGCATATGGGTATAAATATTACTAGCTCTGGGATATTAAAACCCATATTTAAATACTGGATGTTAAATCAGGCCGTGTTTCTAATGCTGGGTCTTCGCTACGGCAATTGTCTAAGCCTGTCACTTTTCTTGTTCCTGTGGATGACAGAAGGATTATGAAACGGCTGCCACTGAGCATCAGTGTCGTCACCCCAAATGTAACAGTGTCACAATTCAGAATGTCATGAAACTAAAACTCCTCTAAGTTTTAAATCTCTTATTGTCTGAAGAGACTGGTTCTCTTCCAAACATGCTATAAAAACATGGTAAGAATTTGTAAGGTTTTGTAGCTCATGCCACAAGATGGATACATCATCAATATATCTGGTTCTCATCATGGCCAAATATGGGAATACTTAAACCCAGAGACTGGAGCCATGAAAACATAAGGTCTACACACCTGAAAGAGGATTAAATAGAGAACTGCAATTCTGAGACCCCTATCTGTCCCATAAACTTTACTCCTATGACTAGTGTACTGAGTATATGGATGGGTGCAAACCCCAAAAAAGGGGGTTGGTTTGGGGTTCAGGGGCCTCTGAACCAAACCCTGAACTGACAAAAAAGGGCCCCACCTAAACCAAGCATGTCCAGCAACTTTGGTTTCCCCTTTCTCCCAGCCATGGTGAGCCACTCCTGGGAGAAATGGGGCAGGGAGCACTGTGGAACTGACTTTGCTTCCACTTTTCCCCTGGCAGCAGCTCATTGGGACCAGGAGAAAGGGGGGGGGGATGCCCGCTCTGAGGGGGGGGGAGTGAAACCGAGGGATTTAATGGCTCACAACCATTTAAACTTAAAAACTGACTGGATCCTTTGGTCAGCTGTTAGATTTAAATGTCTGGCAACCTTTTAACCCATTAGTTTCACTTCCCCCCACTTCAAGGGGGGAGCAAAACCGAGAGGTTTAATGGCTCACAGTCATTTAACCCATCAATTTTGCTTCCCCCCCACTTCGAGGGGAGAGAATGAAACCAAAGGGTTTAATAGCTTGCAGCCATTTAAACCTAACAGCTGGCCAGCAGACCACATGCCACTCATCTGTCAGGTTGAAATGGCTGGCCCTTAACAGCTGAACCAAACTGGCTACAAGTCCAGTAAATATTAGGGGAAGGTGCCTTCCCTAAATACCAGTTTGAGAACTCCAAAGTGGCTGAAGTTCAGGCCGAATTTTAGGTTATGAACCGGTTCGTGCCCATCCCTAATTGAGTAGTGGGTGGGTTGGATTAGCAAAGAAGACATGTTGGAATTCCTCTCCATACCTACTATTGTTGCCAAAAGAGGGCTGATTGCATTAGTTTGGCATTTGCAGGGAACTGGTGTTCCCCTTTTGTACAACTGGAGAAATGTTTCTAGAATGACTTCTAACTGGAGTTTACTTGCAGTGTTTCAAGGGAAGGGGATGGGGGCAAAACTAAATTTAGCTAGCTTCCCCTAACACTGACTCCCATGCTGTCTCCCCTACCAACTCCAATACGTACCAGCTGCCACTGTTAGGTAGAGACCCATAGCTTTTCTGAGAGTGACCAAGTTTACTACTTTTGTTATCCACACATGTGTCAGCTGTTTTGTTACTAAATATAATGTTTTATATAGTACTGTCAATGTGTATTGCAATCCAGTAGTATTACTATATTCCTTTATTTTTATTGGATAAGTCCATTCTGGTTGGATCAGGTCAACACCTAATTGTTCAGAAAAATCCTGTGATGTGATCCTCCTTGCACTGTACTGCTATATATCACCACTAGGGGGAGAAATTTTGAATCCCATCATCCCTACATTTTCCTAAATACAGAATATTAGCTCGTTTGTCAGAAGGGTGGTCAACCTAATTCTATGTTATATTAGCTAAGTTAGCACAATACTGGTTTAATAGCAAGATCTAAGTGCATTAATACCAGGCAGTCCCTATGATAATTGTCTATATTTACTTTTTTACCCTCCCTTTCTATTCAGAAATCTACTTTTGGTTTATCCAAACATCAACCCGGTATTAAATTCAAATATAATGAAATAGGTTAATGGCTCATGCCTCGCAGTCTTTCTTTCCCTCTTCTGCAGAGAGGCTAGCAGCTGGTGGAGGAATAGTTAGCAACTGGGCTAGGCATTGTACTCATGTAGGTAGGGAGAAAGTAGTCACTCCTGCTTTGAAGTGGGCAGTGGTGAATCCACTCCTAAAGAAACCTACTCTGGGGCACCAGGAGAGTTGAATAACTGCTGTTCAGTCTTCAACGTACCATTCCTGAGGAAGGGAATGGTTCTCAAGAATAGTACATTTGAGAGTGAGTGACTGAATGAGTGGTGGCTGGCCAAATTCAGAAATTTCTGAATGGATTGTTTAGAGCCTTTCCAATCTGGTTTCAGATCTAGTCATGAGACTGAAATGGCCTCGGTTGCCCCGGTGAATGACATGCATTGGAAGATGGGGAATGAGATGTGCAGAGCACCAGAGGTTATAAATGTTTGTGAAGCAAATGGTAAATAATGCACGTATAAAAAGTAAAACAGATAATGTGAACATGAAATGTATTAAGGACTAGTCAAAAAATGTCTAAACATATATGGTATACATAATTAGCATGAGTAATAAACACCGCATAAGGCAAAAATATGGATTATAGTACATGAAAGCAGAGCATTGTAAGGTACAGGTAAAGGTTTCCCTTGCTCAAAAGTCAGTCGAATCCGACTCTAGGGATGGGGTGCTCATCTCTGTTTCCAAGCTTAAGAGCCAGCACTGTCCAAAGAGATTTCCGTGGTCATGTGGCCAGCATGACTACTTGCAATTTCTTGCTTTCAAACTGCTAGATTGGCATGAGCTGGGACCAGAGATGGGAGCTCCATCATGCAGCACTCGGATCTTGAACTGCTGAACTACCAACCTTCCGGTCGGCAGTTTTCCAGCGTCTTAACCACTTGAGCCACAGAGACATAAATTGTAATGCTCAAAAAACAGAGCAATGAGCAATGCATAAAGACATTAACAGTAATGCATAAAAAACACAGCAGTGATGGAATGCCGGCTAACATCCCATTTTGAAATCTTCTTCTTCAAACTGTGACCTTGTGCATTGTAGCTTATAGTCAAATGAAGCAAAAATGTCCTTTGTGCAATACAATTTGTAAATTACATTAACAGCCAAATTGAAGAGATAATCCTGTGTGCAATACAAGTCTGCAATAGATAAAATGCACATAATCAATAAATGCCCCCCCCCAGTACAAATGATGAATGAAATGAAAATCTCACAAACCTGGTTAGAAAGCTTACAATGTAGCCATGAATTCAAGCATCTACAATCTGAACTATAATGAGGCGGAAGTAAAAAGCTGTTGCCTCAATCAAGTCTATATATAAGTAAGGAATCTTTCCCTAAAGGAACCTAAAAAACAAACTGAGAAAAGTATTAGCATACAGAAATATGAACCAACCTACATTAAAATACAAACTTTGATATATTATAAGACTGATAGGGTCTGGGTAATATCCTGTCAATATCCTGTCAATCCTGTCAAGATGATGGTCCCCATAAAATGAGCAACATATTACCCAGACCCTAACATAGAAAAGTTACTGTTACAGAGGGAAGCTTATTGGATTTTCACCCTAAATTCATTATCTCCACATGGTCTCAATGACCACTGGGATTTATCTTCCTTCGTATAATTTCATGTTATAATGTATTTTGGTTTATATTTCTATATATTAATATTCTTCTCAATTTGTTTTTGGGCCTTTAAGAATGGATTCCTTACTTGTATATAGAATCTTCATTTATCCTTTTAATGAAAGGGCCTTCACTTTGAATCATTTCTTTAATTTCTCATCATTTAACGTTGGTGACATTTTTATCTGCCCTTTTAATCTTCTTCTTTTTTATTGAGAAATTTAAGCAAATACAGATACAAATAATATCATGAATAAGGTGAGTAACTGTTGAGCTAGGACTTGAGTAAAGTATATCCATACATTGGTTAGCACTTTGTTCAGCAGATAATATTTTCAGTCTTTCAGTCGTTTATTACATTTACTAAATATTACATTAAATATCCCTGCTTAATCTCATGAGTTAATTTATTTATTTTTATTTATTTTTTGCATTTCTATCCCGCCTTTCCAGTGAACTGGCTCAAGGCGGCTCACAACATAACATACCACCGAAGTGGTTTACAATTCAGATTGCGTTAATTTTTGTTCAGCGGCAGAGGCCCACGCATCCTCTTGTGCTTGTGTTAGATCAGAAGCGTATCCATGGAAGGTATGAAGTGTTTGTGAGAAGTACATTCTTGTATGCTGTATATTGAAGTAAATGGAACCAAATGGATTCAAAGCGAGAGGACACAGGGGGAGAGTCTCTGTTTGATGATTGAGTGACATTTGTAATTTTGGCTAAAATGTATTGGTCCCATATTTTATTGTTCCAGATCTGAGCATTTGGGTGTGTGTGTGTGGGGGTGTGTGTGTGACTGATTTCCATACTGAAGCTATGGTTGTTCTTGCCGTGGCCAATAAAATAGAGGTGAGTTCTTTAACAGCCATTGTTCCATCCATTGGGTCCATAAGATTAAGCAGAGCCACTTCGGGGTTAATGGGCAAGTTCAGCAATGTAATTTCATTGATTTATCTGATGATTTCAACCAAAAAGGATAGATCTTTGGGCATTCCCACCAGCAATGGTAATATGAACCTATGTGGCCACAGCTTTTCCAGCATAAATTGCTCTGGGAACAATTCATTTTATTCAGATGCTCCGGTGTATAGTATCATCTTCTTTATGGGGGTATCACCACGTGTTCTACAAATTGTTACCTTCAAGCTCCCTTAGCTGCTCATTTTATTTTAGTGTTTTTCTGCTTCTCACTTTGTGGACCCTGATAGGGTGGAAAGGTGGCATAAAAATGTTTTAGAGAAATAAGTAAACAAACAAACAAACAAACAAACCATGGTTAGACTGTTGAATTAGGACCGGGGACACCAGTTTTGAATCTCACTTTGCCATGGAAGTAGGGTTGCCAGGTCTGAGTTGGAAAACATCTGGAGACTTTGGGGGTGGATCCAGGAGAGGGTGGGGTTTGGGGAGGGGAGGGGAGGAGCCTCAGCACAGTCCAATGCCATAAAGTCCACCCTTCAAAGCAGCCATTTTCTCCAGGGGAACTCTTGTCTTCAGGATATCAGTTGTAAAACCGGGAGATCCCCAGGCCCCACCTGGAGGCTAGCAACCCTACATGGAGGCACACTGGGTGATTTTGAGCTAGTCACACACCTTCAGCCTAAACTACTTCACAGGGTTGTTGTGAGGATAAAAATGGAGGAGAGGAGAATGAAGAAAGGTAGGGTATAAATTAGGGAAGTTAATATGTTAAGTAAAGGAGTAAATATAGGATTGAGGGCCTAACCAAATAAGACACTTTTCTTGTGCATGCTTACTTTGAAGAGCCATGCCCAGCTGGTTATGGCCACTAATCTAGAGGTAGTATTCAAGGAAAAAAATATTCTACTGGGGAGAATAAAGGGGCTGCTATTAGGGATGCTGAGAACTTTGCACTGAACTTGTCTGACAGACTAGCATACTGTTTTTGATAGTCATAATCAGATGTGAGCTGAACCTCAGATCTCCTTGTCTCACTTGTGTCTGACTCAAACAGCTGCTGAATAGCTTTAAAGCTGCACACTAGCTGTTGCTGCTGACTTTATGTTCTTTATGATTTGGAAAAATCAGATTATGTCCCCATTTGGGATACGTGCTTGTAAAATATACTTTTTTTTTGCCTTGGTTGTTTTTGCTGTACAATTAGTTTTGTGTGTGTGTGTGTGTGTTTTAACCATGGGCTCAGGAGAATAAAAATATTTCTACAGTCCTGTGGGTGTAGAGGGAAAAAAACGACAATTCCCATTAGCCTTTAAAAATGTGCAGCAGTGAAATGCTACAGATTAAAAAAATAGGCATCCTTTAATATTGCTATATATGGACATAGACGAACACTAAATTGTAAGAATTTGTAAAAAACCACACCATATTTGTTTATAACTGGAAGTGAGCTTTGCCTAAATAATTGGCAGCAGAATGACATGCAACAACAGTTCAGGGGTAGAGAAAGTTCCCATTGGGGTTTGCTGCTGATTGCACTGTACTGTTTGAAGATGATGAAAAAGTAGACCACCAAACAGGCTCAGGCTCAGGCTGCTCACAAACAGCTGAACTGTCCGTCAAGAAACTAGCTTCCTGCTCATGATCAGCGAGCATAGCATCAACCAGTCTGGTTGGTGTTCTACTATTTCTAGTTGTGATTCTGCCAAGAATGGGGCAAATTGTCCATCAAGCCAATCAAGAAAATACCAGGTGGGCTGATGGCCTGTGGGGACTGTGTTAGCCTGATTGCCTTGATTTCTCAATAATATAGGGAAAATTATAATATGGCAATAGGCTATATTAATAATATGGCAATAGGCAAAAGGGGTCACCACCAATATATACAGAGGTCCCACCTCTTCCAGAAACACCAGAAATAAACAGAGAGGCTGGCTTCAGTAATAAAATAGTTTCTTTACTGAAAGGTACTTACTCAGACAGTCAATACAGATTCACACACACAACTTATACAAAGCCTAAGAAATAAAGATAGAGCATTAACATTTGCATTAGCAGGAATATTGTTGATATCTGTCGAGGGCAATAATTACTTGTCCTGAGACATGATGCTGAGTTCCCGCTGGAAAAAGAAGGGGAGGCTATGAGGGGATTAGGGATCATGTCCTGAACTCGCAGCGACATGTGGAGACTCTGACTGCGCAACCAAGAGCCATGGAGGTAGGGTAGGGTAAGAGTTAGTCGAAGCTAGAGAGCAAAGCTAGAGAAAGGGTGTCCTCTTTTATTAGGGGGCTCTGGGGGAGGGCTTGACTGGACACCTCCCTTGAGACCACCCCTTGATGGTCTGCCCCAAAAGTCCTGTCCACTAGAGGAAAGGGGCTTAAGGGGTTGGGCAATATTACACTCTACCTGGATTGTGACAGAGATACCTGGAGGGTTGGAATTATTAATCGGCCAGCTGTATTGTAGTGTTGATGAGTTTACTGCTCTCAGGGTTGCAGAACCAGTTTCTGGCTGGCCATGTCCATTGTCTACAGAAGGCAGGAAAGAGTCTTTTGTCCCTTCGTAGCAAAGAAGGTATGTGTGTGTGGGAGGTTTGCCTGTGTGATGAAGAAGAGCTTTTCTAATGGTGTCTGGGCAATGGGACAATTTCAGGGAGCTCTGTGGGTCACACCTGGGGTAAGAGGGCAAAAACATTGTTCTGTTGATGGAAGTGTCCTCCATTAATAGAAACCAAACTTTAATCTATCATACATCTATTCACTGATACACATATTATTGATGTGTGACACTATGGTGTTAATTTTTAATAACAGAGATTATCAGGGCTCATTTCGTAGCAGGAGCTCCTTTGCATATTAGGCAAGAAGAAGAGCTCTGTAAGCTCTTGGAGGACTGACTACATTAGGGGTGTGTGGCCTAATAGGCAAAGGAGATCCTGCTATGAAATGAGCCCTGGTAATACTAAATAATTATCATATGGCACTGTATGTAGAATAGCCAGGAGAGCCTAAGATTGTCTGGCAGCCAGAAGTTCTAGCTCTTTTTGTGTTATGCACCACTAGGTGGTGAGCTAGACATATTTTTAAGGCAACAGACATTTCAGAAGTGGTTTGCCATTACATGCTTCTGCGTCATGACCTGGTATTCCTTGGAAGTCGCTCTTCCAAATACTAGCCAAGGCCAACCCTGCTTGGCTTCCAAGATCTGACAGGATCAGGCTAGCCTGGGAACATGGTGCTCCAGTTTTTCAAATATATCTTCCTCCTCTGCCATTGTCACATTGTCTGTTTGTCCTCCTTCCTTTCCCTCTCCCCCATTTGTTCCATAGGGTGCTTGGAAGTAGGAAGAAAAGACCATGTGCCTTCCTTCTTACTCACAAATCCCCTTTTTCCAGTCTGTTTGTTATTTTATTAGTATATCACTTCCCTTTTGAAATTCAGAGTGGTGTGCATTAAGTAGCTCTTCTGAATAGACCACTCACGTGATCTACTAAAATAAACCAACAAGTGGCTAATTGTGTAATGGATGCATTAACCTACAGTGACATGGAGCATGTGCAAGCCATGCACAGATCTAGTAATGCCCATTGCTACCTTGCAGGGCTTCACTTTTTGCTTTGAGTGCCATATTCTGCATAGCTGTGCTGGAGTGCAGAAGATGCTGACTTTTACTTTGAAAGTCTTTTAAAGAGAGCCACAACATCAAAAATATGGTCTGCGAAGTTGAAACCACCCACAATAGCGGTCTGCATGTAACAAGGTTTAAGTATTGTTCATTGATTAACAAAGAGAGTTACTTGTAATGTGTGAGGACTTCAGGTTTGTAATTAGAGTAAGGAGCAAAAGATTGTTTTTCCCATTCTGCTGTTGCTTTTGAAATGATCTCATACAGTGTCCTGGAAAAAAGAATTTGAAAGCCATAGGGGTGTTAAATATTTACAAAACTTGTTGATTTCCTTAACAAATATATTTGCAGGAGGATGTACTCCAGCCCTGTGAAGATGGAAGAGAAAAACAATCACTGAACCATTTAAATGTTCCAATATTTCCCGTAACTCCCCTGATCTTTCATTTATCTTGCCTTCTTCTCCAAATGTGCTCTGCAGCTGGTAGGAAGATCGATGAGAGCAATACAGGAAAAATAAATGCACAACTTGGAGATTAAACTGTGGTAAAGAGTATAGATCCCTGAGCAAATGGCTGTATTGAAAGATATTCATAGCTTTGAGAAGTCCATAGATGCAACAGGAAATGTATTAGTGCCTAGTATTAGGTAACGTTGTTCTCCATTAACCTGACATAGATCAGAACGGCTTAAGTGGCTGACATAGCTTTTAAATGAAAAGTTCTGAACCAAAAGGAAAATAATTTGCAAACTGGCTTTTTAGCTAATTAGATCTAAAGACACGGCCGTCGTCCTTATAGTGAACCATATTGTGGATAAAAATGTTCTAACACCGACCAGTTCCACTCATGTCCTGTTCCCTGTTTGTGGACAGGGAGCTGGTCTGGGGTGATTCTTTCTACTGTTCCTACATCTGTTGTATGGCAGGTTGCATCACTGCATTCCTTCCTAAACATGCAGTACAGTGCAATTTGTTGTTTGTGCATGTGTGTTCCCACACAGCCCAATTGAGTTCTGCTACTACCCCCTCGCTACCAAATTGCTCTGCTCAGCCCACCATTTTTAAAATAAGACCATCACAAATCATACAAATTAGTCCTAAATTATGTGTTTTAATGCTATCCTATCCCTCATTGTTTGTCTGAATAGTCCCTACTGATGATAATGGATGCCACTTGGTTTGAGTTAGCAGCATCTCTGCATGTGCGAAGTTTTGCAAAGCTGGAATGCAAACTTGTTTGGCAGGGGTTCATGGCTGTATGACATGAACCAAACAGGCTGGGTGATTAGCTCCCATCTGGTCGACACCTTCAAAGATAGTAAGTCTGACTCTGGAACACATTTGTGGTGAAATCTGCAGCATCCCTAATTGTGGAGCTCTGCTTATTTGCTCCATAAACAGCACTGTGTTTCCTGATGGCACCACAATATCTAATTCTCCTCTGTCCTGGCACACAAATCTTTAGCACTATAGCCAGTATTCTTTCTCACAGGCTTAGCTGCTAACAGAAATTCTCTTCTAGCAGTGCAATAATCCTGTTTTGTAATGGTCAGGATCTGAACCACCCAGCCACCTATGAGCAGGATGTGCTTGATGCACATTTATTTGTTTATATGTTGCCTCTGGCCACCAGGCAGTCTCGAGGTGGCTAACAACAGTTAAAATGTTAACAAATCTCAGTTTAAAAACATGATCCAAGTAAAACTAGAAGGCAGCCCATGTATAAACCAAACCCAACTTAAAGCCAAATGGAAGAACTTTGTTTTGCAGGCCCTGCAGAATCTAGATAAGTCCTGCAGGGTTTGCGTATCATCTGACATCTGGTTCCACCAGGATGGAGTCACCACAAAGAAGGCCCTCCTCCTGGTGGATACAAGGTGAATGTCTTGGGGGCCAGGCACCACAAGCAGGTTGTAAGCTGAAGAGTTATAGTGGCAACAACTAGGGTTGCCAGGTCTGGGTTGGAAAATACCTGGAGACTTTGGGGGTGGATCCAGGAGCGAGTGGGGTTTGGGGAGTAGAGGGGCCTCAGCATGGTACAATGCCATAGAGTCCACCCTTCAGAGCAGCCATTTTCTCCAGGGGAGCTGATCTCTCTCAGCTGGAGAAGTTGTAAAAGAAGGAAATTTCCAGGCCCCACCTGGAGGCTGGCAACCCTAACATCAACACAGAAGAATCAGATTATATAGCTTTCCAGGAATTTTTGAATGCAAGTAGTGTACAAAGCAACACAAGGACCCAACCTTGGGAGTTTTACAGGCACTGAAAAGGACTGGTCTTCAGACAGGAGTTGTCAGGTTCACCAGAGACAACCCATGCATCAGACTTTGCTTTGAGACTTTGGCCTGAAGCTTTTTAAATTATTATTTATATACATATTTGTACCCCACTTTTGTCCCTTTTGGAGATTCCAAGTGGCTTATAAAGAACCACAAAGACACGGTACAACTCCAACTCTTGGGCTGGTCCTACATCCACATGGATGGCTCACTCATGGCTGGTGGGCAGCAAGACATGGGCCAAGAACCAAGACCCCCATGGCTCTTGCCCTTTGGCCTGTATCAAAGGCTCATGCCTCTGGCAATGCCCAGGCTAATACCTGTAACAGAGAAGCCACAGAATCTTTGCCTAGATCCCGTTCAACCAGCCAAGATGTGTTCCCAAGCTTCTTTCCTTGCCAGAAGAAACTCTAGCCACTCCCAGGCTAAATACCTGAAATGGAGGAGGGACAGGAGCTCATCTGAGATCACATTCACCTGGTACATAGTTGTACCCAGGCTCACTCCTCTGCTTACTGCTCACTGCCAGGATAAACCTATTCCTGGTGTTCTTCCAATTTTTTTTTTTTTAATTAGATATCAGGGAAGGGTGAGGATATCAGCCTCACCCTCTCTCTGACGCTGAACGTTTCATGTGTTGTTGTATTGTTTGTTTTGCCAGAGGAGCATTCAGTCTAGGTAACCCTCATCAGCAGTTTGCCATTCAGATAACATGTTTACTACATTGTGAGGACAAAGCCTTCAGTGGGACTCACAGCTGGAGTTTTTCTGGGGACAAGTGGACAAATCAGGCAGTGTCATTTTCTGGTCCTGGTGGCTGATCTTTACCCTTGCTGGTTCCACTCACACTTGCTCTTCTGGTGCTGCATGTTCTTTGTCCTACTCTGCCTTAGAGCTAGGAACATGCGTGAAGACTGATACAGGATCTCCACCATCATCCTGGCATATTGGTATACAGTTCTGCAGGCAGTTTGGCATGCCATGCACAAGTACACTATGCTGGCATACTTGCAGTGTTCCCTCTAAGCTGAGTTAGTGTGAGCTAGCTCACAGTTTTTTAGCCTCTGGCTCACACATTTCTGTCTTAGCTCAGGAAGGGTGGCTCCAGAACAAACTAATTTATGCTGTAGCCAAATCACTCGCTCACAACTTTAATGCCAGTAGCTCACAAAGTAGAATTTTTGCTCACAAGACTCCACAGCTTAGAGGGAGCATTGCTTGGAAGTAAACATTATTAATGATAACAAGCAGGAAATGATAGACAGGGGAACAGTAGACTGATGCTCATGCTACAGTTTGCCAGTTTATGTCCAAAAGCCCACATTTGCAAACAACAGAGAGAAGAGAATATGGGCAGTAGACCCTGCATTACTGATACAGTGCAGTGGAAATGGGGCTTCCACATGGCAGGTTTCCCTGCATTTTCCATGCCCCATTCTCCTGGCAATGGCCACTCCCTGCTTTTTTTAAAAAGTAATTAAATATCATTACAGCAGGACAATGTTATAACAATCTGTCTATGAGGTTTGATAAATCTCCCAGTTTCGTTTTGTAAGTATTTTTCATTGTGGATATATAAAAGGAAAGGTATATATTTGCAATGAAAGGGACTGGAGGTTTGCTTTGAAAGGGGCGGGGGAAGAAAAGTGGGGAGGAGTGAATCAAAAGAAACTGACAGATTGTTATGATGCTATAACTTTGCCATTTTGCCATTTTTTTTAAAAAAAAGAAGCTCTCTGGTGGCAGGGAGGAAATGGCTGGTGTGGGGGACTGGAGCAGGGAAAATGACACCAGTATGGGGGGGATTGAGAAGATCCTGATTTTTCTGAACTTCCACCCCGGCTTTCCACCCTGGCTTTCTTGTGATCCTTCGCCAAACAGCACAGCAAAGCAGGTTTGGAAATATCACAGAAAAGACATGGAAAACTTTGGAGGAGAACATAAGAACATAAGACAAGCCAATGTTGGATCAGGCCAATGGCCCATCCAGTCCAACACTCTGTCACACAGTGGCCAAAAACACCAGGTGCCCTCAGAAGGTCCAGCAGTGGGGGCAGGAAGCCCTCCCACTGTTGCCCCCCCCCCCCCAAAACACCAAGATTGCAGAGCATCACTTGCCCCAGACTGAGAGTTCCTATCTATACTTTGTGGCTAATAACCACTGATGGACTTCTGCTCCATATGTTTATCTAATTTCCTCTTGAAGCCGTCCATGCTTGTAGCCACCACCACCTCCTGTGGCAGTGAATTCCACGTGTTAATCACTCTTTGGGTGAAGAAGTACTTCCTTTTATCTGTTCTAACCCGACTGCTCAGCAATTTCATGGAGTGCCCACGAGTTCTTGTATTGTGAGAAAGGGAGAAAAGGACTTCTTTTTCTACCTTCTCTATCCCATGCATAATCTTATAAACCTCGATCATGTCACCCCTCAGCCATCGTTTCTCCAAGCTAAAGAGCCCCAAGCGCTTCAACCTTTCTTCATAGGAAAAGTGTTCCAACCCTTTTATCATTTTAGTTGTCCTTTTCTGCACTTTTTCCAATGCTATAATATTTTTTCTGAGGTGTAACGACCAGAACTGTACACAGTTCTCCAAATGAGGTCGCACCATCGATTTATACAGGGGCATTATGATACTGGCTGATTTATTTTCTATTCCCTTCCTAATAACCCCCAGCATAGCACTGGCCTTTTTTATTGCAGTCGCACACTCTATCTTTTGATTTGGTGGGCGATAACAAACTCCCAATGTTAAGCTTCCTTTTGGGCCCACTAATTCAACCTACAATATTTCCAGAAGAGAATCCAATTCTCCTACCCTCTCAATCTTACTGGACTGTATACCCTCTCTGACATAAAGAGCCACCCCACCTCCAACTTTCTCCCCCCTATCCTTCCAATATAATTTATAACCAGGAATCACCGTATCCCACTGATTTTCCTCATCCCACCGAGTTTCTGAAATACCCACAATGTCTATGTTTTTCCCCAACACCAAACATTCCAACTCCCCAATTTTACCTTGGGCACTTCTAGCATTAGTATATAAACATCTATAGTTTCCCATACATTTTAAGCCCACAACCTTCCTCTTGCTGCCTCGAGACCTTGCCAGGCAGTCCCTATCATTTGCCACAGTCTCAGAGAACAATTCTTATCCCTTTCCTTGTAGGAAAGTAACAGCTACCCCTTCATCTCTTTGATATGAACCATCCTGAACCAGAGATTTTTCATCTCCTGTCGGCTTTCCCCCAATATTCAGTTTAAAAACTGCTCTGCCACTTTTTGATTTTAAGCACCAGCAGCCTGGTTCCTTCCTGGGACAAGTGGAGAGTGTCTCTCTTGTACAGCTCCCTCTTGTTCAAAAAAAGCATCCCAGTGCCTAACAAACTTGAACCCTTCCCCTCTACACCGTCGCCTTATCCACGCATTGAGACTCCTGATTTGTGCCTGTCTCTCCGGCCCTGCGCGTGGAACAGGTAGCACTTCTGAGAAGGCTATCTTGGAGGTACTGGCGAGTCTCCTGCCTAGCAGCCTAAATTTTTCCTCCAGGACCTCACAACTACATTTCCCCACATCGCTGGTGCCAACATGTACCACAACCACTGGCTCCTCCCCAGCACTATCTACCAGCCTATCTAAAACATGCGTAATGTCCATTACCTTTCCATCAGGCAGGCAAGTCACCATACGGTCAAAACGCGGTTTCGCCACCCAGCTGTCTACCTGCCTAAGGATCAAATCACCAACTACCAAGAGCCCCCCTCCCTCCCTGCCCAGGGATGGTCCCACAATGCTGTAGGGAAGTGGGGGGGGGGGGAACCTCCCTTCCCCAGTAGCATCCAAGGCAGGGCATCCAACCAATGTGTGAGTGACCTAAGAATATGTCAAAATCCTTTTTCTTATTCCATGTAGCATCAGAATTCAAGTGTTCCATTACCTTCCCATGCCTCACACATGCTGATAACTCCATAACATCAACCACCGAAGACATTAAAGGCAGTGGTAATGATGTTGCATCTGTGGACTGTTTCACACTGCCCAGTTTTATGCATTCACCTAAAAATGTATGAAACATGCATGTATCATGCAGGTAGTTCTCACTAAATGTGGGCCTACTGGCAAACCATGTTTACCTCTGTGTAAAGAGTGAAATGACTCTATCGTTTTACAGGAGGGTATGTTGCAAGTCTGGAGATATCACTTCATTCTTAAAAATCATACTGTAAAAGTCATTAGATTCACTTTAGCATCCCATGAGTAATTCCAGCCATGCAGATTATTTCAGAGCCTGAGGTTACAGCTAATTGCGTGTTTCTGGGGAGTGCCTTGCTCAGGGCTTGTCCTTTCTTTTTGACTGTATTCACAAACAGAAAGGAGGTGGAAATCAATGAGAAGAAAAAAGGTCAAACCTTGAATGAATGTATCACGGGAGAAGACCATACATCTCTTTTCAGACCATGTTGATAGAAGATTCTTATTGATTCTTTCAAATAGCTTTTTAAATCCTTAATATAATTCTCATGTTTTTTAAATGTTGTTTTCAAGATGTCGTTCTCGGCAGGAAAGTGCAAATGACAAAGGCGATAGTCAGATGATCTTATATAAATGAAACTGGCAAATTGGAGGGGGTAGGGGTAAGAACAGAAACAGAGTTTGGTGTTAATTATTTATACAAGTACACAATAAAGATCAAATAGATGTTACCTTCAGTGCTGATTAGTACTTCGTGAAATATCCTCTATGTATGGGAACCACTGAAGGTTTGTGGCTTGTTCAAGCACTCCCTCTGCCTTAAAAATAGGAATTTATGAACAGGGTCCATAGAAACTGTTCACAAACCCAAATGTCTTTTATTTATTTAAAATATTTAGATCCTGGCGGAGTTCAGACTGGCAGTCTGGCAGTCTGAACTTGGCCTGATATAGGCCCGCTTTGCAAGCGGATTAAGAGAGCCTGTGCACACAGCCACAGCTGCCTGGCGTTGCCATGCCGCACTCACCCCGTTCTGAAGTGCTTTCATCCCGCTTTAAAAAGATACCTGGTGAAACTGGTGCCAAGTCATCTGGGCGCGCATTCATCCCACTTCCTGGCAGTGTGGATGCAAATAAGCTGCACATCAAGGAGCACCGGTAATGTGAACCCGCTGATCTGGCTGCTGCACCCATGCACCTATGCGCCCATGTGCCTACGCGCAGGTCGGCAAAACAGGCCAAAGCCACACACCACTGTGGTGCCGCCACCAGGGGCCGCCCCACAGTGCAAACACTCTGTTCCGCCTCCTCCCCGGTATGGTCCTGCATCAGTCTACGCAGTGCAAATGGAAAACCCCGCGACAACTTGGCCTGGGTCTTTTTGCCCCGCTTCACTTGCCCTTCATTTTGCCAGTCTGTCCTCAGCCCCTGTCTCTCCACAAAATTCAACTAACCTGGTTATTATAATACACGGCAATTACAATATAACCACTTAAATATTGAAAACACCCTCCTGCCAGCAGAACCATGCCCAAACCCAATATAAATCAGAATTAAAAGCCTAAAAAGGGGAGCCACCCAACAATAAAATAAACACCAGCATTAAAGCTTCTGGATCTACAAAGCAAAGGCTTCAAAAAATAGGGGTGGACGGTAAAAGCAAAGCAAAAAATGATGGGGGTGCTGAAATGCTTGGGCAAATAAAAACATTTTCACCTGGAGCCTACATGAATATAAAGCTGGTGCCAGCTGAGCCTCTATTGGGACAGAATTCCATGATAATGTTGTGGGGTTTTAGAAGAAAACAGTAGTTCCACTCCCTATAGCAAACTGTTTTTGAATGGAGGGGGAATTTTAACAATTCTTTGTGATACGGTGCGTGGGCCAACAGTTTTAAGTGGGAGGGGGGAGGGAGGATAAAAACATTCCAGTTGGCTAGTGCATGCTTATTCTTGTGAGTCTGGATCCTCCTGGCCTCTCTTTTTCAGGTACCTTCTGTATTTTTAGAACCTTAGGGATGGAAGAAATGGCACGGGCATCTGTTTGCCGTTGGTCTATTTTCCTCCCGTTAACACATTCCTTCAGTGGCTGAGTCAACCAAAAAAACTTGAAATATCTTCCTTTTTGTGAGCAGACACTTTGAGACAGAAAGAAAATGGGGATGTTTGAAAGATGTGGACTCTCCCAGGACTTTGATTTCTAAAGCAAGATCCTCTGCAGAACGGCTTCTCTTCCCAAGCCATCTTATAGTAATTGCATATTCCCAGAAATCTCTTATACCTAACCAGTATTTTATTGCATTAGGGCTAATGCTTCTTGCAAAGGAAGAACCCAAGTGTTTTGCCAGACTCTCTCTCCCTTCCCCATTTATAGGAGGCACGTCTGATTCCAGGTTTTATGGACCAGTATAAGACAAATGGGGGGCTGTGGTGGCTTAGAGGTTAAGACACTGAGCTGCAGACTGGAAGGTTGGTAGCTCGGCAGTTCGAGACCCTAGTGCCACGGGATGGAGTGAGCTCCTGTCTCTGGCCTGTTGGCCAGAGCTCCAGCCCTCTGGCCAGCCTAGCAGTTTGAAAGCAAGAAATTGCAAGTAGATAAATAGGTACCACTTCGGCGGGAAGGTAACAGTGTCCCATGTGCCTTGGCGTTTAGTCATGCTGGGTCTTCGGCTTGGGAACAGAGATGAGAACCGCCCCCTAGAGTTGGATTTGACTGGCTTTCGAGCAAGGGAAACCTTTTCCAGTTTGGTGTAGCCAGTTTGGTGTAGCGGTTAAGTGTGCGGACTCTAATCTGGGAGAACCAGGTTTGATTCCCCACTCCTCCACTTGCACCTGCTGGGTGACCTTGGGCAAGCTGTAGTTCTGTCAGAGCTGTTCTCTCAAGGACAGCTGTGGAAAGAGCTCTCTCAGCCTCACCTGCCTCACAGGGTGTCTGTTGTGGGGAGGGGAAGGGAAGGGAGTTTGTAAGCCACTCTGAGACTCCCTTGGGTAGGGTTTATTTATTTTTGGGATTTATATCCCACCTAGCCAGCATGAGCCAGCTCTAAGCGGCTTTCAAAATTAATCAATATACAATACAATATCAATGTTAACTTTTTTCCTCCCATAGAGAACAATGGAGGGAATGGGGGCAACCTGTTTGGGGGCCCGTAGAATTAGACCCCCTGGTCCAATCTTCTTGAAACTTAATGGGTATTTCGAGAAGAGTCCCCAGCAGCTACCCTGCAAGTTTGGAGCTTCTCTCTCAAACCCCCTCCCCTCCAGTTGCTTTTAAAATTGCTGCCGAATTTCGGCAGCAATTCAGCAGCGGGCTGAATCAGATTAGAGAATCTGATTCGGCCTGTGGCTGCCCTAGTGGCCACTCCTGAGCTGGCTCCGCCTCTCTCCGGCCCCAACGGACCCCTGTGTAGGCCCATATAATATTCACAAAGCTTGGGCTCATATTTTAGTGAAAGAGCAAATTTAGTCCAAAGCAAGACCAAGGCCAGCATCAAGGAGCACAAATAATATATACAGCAGCACAAAGGATATTCTGACCACACCTTGCAGCACAGTGGGCTATGGCAGCCATTAGTGACTGTCCCCCACCCCTGTGAATAAGGCTGTGGTCACCTGGCAAGGTAACCGCGATTTTGGTCCCACTTTAAAAACAATCGGGAGGGTTTTTTTCCTGGGTTGGGGATGATCACACACCCCTCCCTGATCCACAACCATTGCGTGATGTGGCTCTGAGCAGTGTCTAGATAGCCGTGCCACCATTTGGGTGGCACAGCGTGAGATTTTTAAAAAAAATTGCTTTGCACATGGCCAAATCACTGCCCCCACTGGACTCCCTGACCCTTCCTTCCCCGCCTGCCTGTCTCCCCCCCAGCAACTTTCCCCGCTGTCTCCTGCTGCCCAGACAATGGGACCCTCCCTGGTCTCATCTGAGGGTTCCTGAAAACCAGGGAAGGTGGCGGCAGCAGCAGCTGCCTGGAGCACAACAGGTGCTCCCTCCCTCCCTCCTAACACCACAGCTATATTTGCGCTTAAATGTTGAGTTTGTTCAGGACACAATTGCTCATGCACTCAAAGGGGGAAGCTTAAAAAAAATATTGTGCGAAGAATGATCAGACGACCCTAATCGCAACCCAAACAATAGATATCTGTTCAGATCGGCAAAAATGTGGACTTAAAGCGCAAATACCGGAAAAGTACTTGATTTTCCCGGGGTCGTAAAACACGCTAGGAAACCAGGAGCAATGTGGGAGTGAGTCTGCTTTGGCGTGGGAGGCGGATCGGCCTGTCTGATTAGCAAATTTAATTCCATGAGGGAACAGCAGTGAATCCCAATCAAAACGACTGTGTAACCACAGCCTCAGACAATTCCGTTGAGAATTATTGCTATGGTGCAACAATAGTGCTATATCCAATGAGGTACAGGTGCAGAATAGAAGAAAAACCATAGCAAAGCTGCTTTCATGTAAATAAAAGCAACGTGTTGGATGTTTTTAGTCACTTAAAATCATTTAAAGGTCTTTAGGAGCTTCCTGAATCAGACCAATGATCCATGCGGCTCACTACTATCTGCTCTGACGGGCAGGGGCTCTCTGGAGCCTTCCCAGAGGTATTTTCCAGTCTTGCTACCAGAGAGCTTTTAATTGGCCGTGCTTGGGAAGGAAGGTGGCATTGTGTACATGCAAAGAATGTGCTTCACCCCTGGGATCATGGTCATGGCTTGGAGAGCCTGAATCACAAGCTCTGATGTGCATACCTTGAATCCCATTAATGGAAAAGGAGAAGCATCAAAACACAACCTGAGCTGCTGATGCTGAGTGCGTAAAACCCAACAGATGTTCTGACTGTATGCTTCCAGGACTTTGTTCTAATTCACCAAGCTACAGTACAGGACATCTCAAATCTTATCAGAATAAACTTTCTATAAAAAACAGATTTGTCCACACAGATTTTGGGGGGGGGGTGGAATCTGAATGCACTTCCCTGCCAAAGCAATTGAGGGCTACGGAGCTTTCACTGTGATGCAGCTTTTGGGAGGAGAGAGAAGGAACTGAGTTTTCTTCAGACTATGTGAAAGCTGTGATGTCAGAGAACAGCTCAGCATGAGAGAAGATGTCCCAGTTTCCGTCTTCCCTTTTTGGTACCAAGCTGCTTTCTGTCTGCTTGCAACAGCTGGCTGAGAATTTCCCTTTTGAGAAACTCTGCTCATGAGGACTGAGTATGAAGACAAGGGAATAGCTCTCCACCAGTGGACCTTGACACAGAAAGTTGGGGTGGTTATTTATTTAGATATTTATACCCTGCTTTTCTCCCCAATGGGGATTCAAAGCAGCTTACATCACTGTTCTCCCTGCCTCCACTTTATTTTCACAAGAACAAGCCTGTCAAGGAAGGTTTGGCTGAAAGAATAACTGGTCCAAAGTCACACAGTGAGCTTCCATGGCAGAGTGGGAATTAGGGATGAGCACAAACCAGCTCATGTACTAAAGTTTGCTATGAATTTTGGTCGGTTTGCGGTTTATGAACTGAAGTTCATGGCCGGTCAACCAGCATGAATTTTTCAGCAGTTTGTGGAGGTTCCTGTTGGTTCATGAATGGGTACATTTCCAGACTGATGGTCTTTGCCCATGTTTACCAAACTTCAAAGTGTGCGCACAGGGGACGGATTCTCCAGCCTTGGAAACACTGTTGTCAGCTTCAAACTAGTCATGTCAGTTTCAAGAGGGGTTTTCACTCCTTTGCCGGCCTTCATGTTCACTTCCTATTTTATTGCACCAAGCTTGCAAAATCCCACCCACCCCCTGCTTGGATTTGTGACTCTGTGCTTTAAGGTCAGTCCTTTTAAGCTTGCAATGTCAGTAGCACTGGGTTCTGCTGTGCACTCTGTGATTGCACTGGTACTGCTGGGCACTCTATACATTTTACTGGTTCTGCTGGGCACTATTTGCTTGGGTTTTGATTAAACTAGCATTGCCATGTTGGCACTGTGTTCTGCTGGGCACTAGTACATTACAGTGGTTCTGCTGGGCTTCCAACCCCCCCCCCCCCGCTTGGATTCTGATTCTGTGCTTGACATCAGTCCTATTGAACTGGCATTGCCACATTGGCAGTGGGTTCTGATGGGCACTGTGTGATTGCACTCATACTGCTGGGCACTCTGTACATTGTACTAGTTCTGCTGGGCTTGCAAAAATGCCCCCATCATCAGTTTCTCTTGCAGAGAGTCTTTGGGACTTTGATTCTGTTCTGCTGGGCTTCTATTGCCCTTGCTTTTTGGCTGTATGGAGGATGGGGGCACCTTCTTTGGGTGGACCCCCATAAATCCAATCCTCACCAGACTTGGAGGGCAGATAGAGCAGAGTCAGCTGGATATTCCCTGCAAGTTTGGTGTCTCTAGCACAAAAGGGGGGGCTTTCTACTGCATCGCAAACCTCACAAACCAAATTGGTTTGTTTGCTCTTAAAAGTCCATGATGGTTCATGGCTCACAAACTAAGCACACACATGAACCACGAACTGAAATGAACCGCATTTTCCAGGTTTGTGCCCATCTCTAGTGGGGATTCTGATCTGGGTCTAACCCTTGTGCCATGCTACTCTCCCCAAGTGTGGGGGAGAATTGGGGTAACTTAAACATACACTGGGAAAGAGGAGTGAGAATAAAACCAACAATGCTGTGAAACAACGGTTATTTTAATCTGCACAGCTAATTAGATCGCCAATAGCCAATAAAAGCCCTGCTGAGCAACGGCCCCATCCAGCCTCATCCACTATATAAAAAACGCTTGGTGAGTGCCAGAAAAGGTGTTGGCAGGCCCCATGATACCCAGAGGTAGCACACTGAGAACTCTCATACTAGAGGAACAGTCCATGGGCCTCCAGCAGTGAAAATAAACACAAGGGGGTTGAATGTGAAACTCCTTTGCTGTACTCATTGTTGAAATAGGGTCATTTGGAAGCCAGTGATCTAGCCTTATACAAACAACATCGAATTGAAAAAAAGCAATGCAGAAGGAAGTTTGCTTGATAGTTCCATCCCCTAGGCTCCATGAAAGCATAAAATATATACATTTTGAGATGCCAAGAAATGATCAATGACCTGAAATGTATTGGCTAATTGAATAACATTTTTATCAATATTAAGAGGTATTGCAGTGCTCAGGTAAACTGAGCCTGCTCCTTATATGGATTAGCTACATTCAATCTTACAATGCTTGTAAAAGCCAGAACATGGTTTACTTAAAAATCTAGTATTTGGAGCATTTTTAAATATATATATACTTCCACTTATATTGTGTGGGTAAACATTCCACATACACATTCCAAGGACAAGCTACAGTTGATAGGCAATGAAGGACTGAGAGGAATTTTCTCTGAGAAACTCTTGCCATTTTTGTGTCATTGATCTTCCATTGTCCACTTAAAGCAGAACTGAAATGATATTGCCACATATCACCTTAAATGGCACTATAGCCCCATTGAATGTTGCAGTTTCTCAGCCAGAAGTGTAGCCAGAAAAATTTGGGTGGTGGGGCACTGGGAAATCCTGTGGGGCGGGGGAGCTGGGGGAGGGGGGAAGAGAGAGAGAGAGGGAGGGCTGAGCACCCTCAGCAGAGGAAGAGGACTCAGCTTGGTGGTGGTGGCCTCACTGCACCCACACCAGTCCAGCCATGTGACCTGCCATCATGTGACCCTGGGCTGACTGTAGCTTCCCTGACTCTGCCTGGGGTCATTTTGGAAACCCCAAATGCATCTTAGATTTCTAAAATATGTTTTGAATATTTTATTTTTTACATTTTTCCTCATGGGGCGGTGCTCATCCATGGGGGGCATTGCCCCTAAATGCCCCATGTGGCAACGGGCCTGTTCCCAGCTCTACGGCAAATTCAAAAGTATCATCCTTTCTCTAAGACAGTAGAGGCCAGGAGGATGGTCACAAACAGACTGACAAGGGTTGTACCTTTCTGAATGCAGGCAAATACGGGGAGCAAACTGAAGTCCCTCTTCCCCTCTGTTGCTGGGAGAGGTTAGGAGATGTAAACCTGAACCAAGATGTTAGCAGTATAGGAGAGGAGATTCTGAGCAAGGGGGCAAAACACACACTGATAGGTATTGCACTATTGTTGCATCGTAGCAATTGTTTGGTGTTTTATTGGCTTTGTACACACAGGAACAACCATTTGCAAGTGACTGCTATAGCACTACAATAGTGCAATATCCAACCACTATTGGTAATGGCAGCCAACTTTGCTCTGGCTGCCTCAGAAGCCGCTTCCCATGCAGATGTTTCCTTTCCTTCTTCCAGCTCTTCCAAACTGTTGGCAGAGTAATTAGCACAGCAATGGTACACAACCCAATTAAAGTATAGATAAAGGTTTATTTAGGAACTAACATACTTGATAGTAAAGAGGAGATACAGAGATAGGCTCCTAACTATATCTCTAGCTGAGAGAGAAGGTAAGACTAGGCATGGAACTTCTGAGAAGAAGCAGGATATTGCCCTAAGAGTAGCAATCTGGAGTCAGACAAGGAATGACATTTAAATGATGAGAAGGTGCTGACCTCACTGTCCTATCTAATTGTCTCCCTGATGTCCCCTGCAGGATCTTCTTCTCTTTTTTTTGTACATCAGACATTGTCTAGTCCAACTCAAAGAGTGTGAGCAGATGTGCATGTGTTAGTGTTCTGGAGGTAAATAACAAGCAGATTGCACAGTAATTCGAGAGGCATACCTGATGTGTATTGTAGTGAGGAGAAGCTCCCGTCTTAGAATTAGTTCGAGGTGGCCCGTTAATGAAAATATTCTTGTGAAGTCTGTGGACTAAGTGGATGAAGTTTTATATTAAACAATAGCTGGATTAGTTTCTCTGAAAAAGAACATCGAAACAAGTTCATATCTAGATCTTTTGTGGGAAACTTGGAAACTTCTGAAAACTGCTTGTGTGGCAGCAAGAACTTCAAAATTTTTTTGTAAAGTTCTTTGGAAGTTATATGATTGTAACTGTGGCAGCAAGGACCATGGGAGAGGGGCGACAAGCATATCTTACTAGGGCCCAGAGGTTGGGGACACAGGCAGTTTGGGCAGCAAACTTATTAACATGACTTCCCCATAAGTGGTCTCTCCTGCCAGAAATATATTACCTTATTTATTTGTTTGTTTATTTATTTATTTTGGGGATTTATATCCCGCCCTCCCCACCTTACAGCAAGCTCAGGGCAGCTACCAACAGATTCGTTACAAATTAAAACCATAAAAACATTATCCATAAAACTTACAATGCACAGCAATCACACAACCATGACCCAATACAAGATGGCACCACTTCGTCACCTGTACCTGAGCAGCATCACAGATGGTAAATTTATTTTATTTTTTTATTTCTTGAGATTTATATCCCACCCTCCCCGCCACATGGCGGACTCAGGGTGCCTAACAACAAAGACACACAATATAAATATCATATTATAAGAACATTAAAACATATAAAAACATAAACATCATAAACATCAGATGGCGTATCTTCAATTTGGTATATCAGAGCAGCTCCCAGATGTAACCATTGGATACAGTTGTACAGACTGGCAGATAGGGACAAGGGCAGCCCCATGTAGAGGGTGTCACAGTAATCCAATCTTGAGGTGACCAAAACATGGAAGAAGAAACCTTGTCTGTCCCACCCTGTCAATAAAGTATATTGTGGCTATTAGTTCAACCCAGAAACTTGAGGGAAGGGATAGGATCACCCTTTAACTTAAACCCTTGAAAATGGTACTTGAGATGCTTTAAAATTCAAAAATAATGAAAGATTTTATTTAACATTGAGGAGGAAGGTCAGGTGAAATCGAGTTGAAATTAATGAGTTAAAACTGGTACAAGCACAGACTTTTGTTCTTATATATCAGATAATGAGAGGTTCTTAATTTATTCACAGTTATTTAGATCTTTGTATTCGGAGGCTTTTTTCCAGTGTTTTCCCAAACAATTTGATACATTTTAGTTGTATAATTGCTGACTCTCTTTGGTGCCCAGAAGGCTGGTACCCTCTTCTCAGGTCCCAAACCCCTTCTCTTGGAAACACCAGAACTCTTCCTGACTTTTAAAGTTTCTACAGGCAGTTTCTAATAACACCAGACCAGGGATCTCTGTACTCCTCAGAGAACTCTCCCTGTTTGACTGGGTAGGGATTCTTCTTCTCTCCCTAGAAGATTTATCCCCTTTCCTTTTCGGCCTGAATGGGAGTCTTCTCTACTACTCACTTCCTTGCCAAACTTTCCCCCAGTTATCCTGTCTGTGTTCAGTCTGTTCTCAGTTAATGCTGAATTCAGACTGCGTTAAGTCAAGGTAGAAATCAGCACTAAACCCTTTTCCTGTCAGGGTTATTCTCAGTCTCAAAACACATCTCTTTGCAGTTAAGGCAGGAATCTGACAATCTCCTCAGCATCCAGCTCTCTCAAGAGTATTTTCTGCTCTGCTGATGCCAACCAATCAGATTGCCAGTAGCAGCCTGTCACTCAAGGCTCTCAGCCTTTGTGAAGAATTAACCCTCCACAGACGTGTAGTTGTATGTTTTTAAGCCTCATAAAAAGTACAGTCCATCACACAAGCACTCAGCTAATGACATTCAAACAACTGTGACCCAAGTTGAATTTGACAAATAAACACGCACATGTCAAGTCAGTGGATTCCTTTCATTGTAAGGAAAGTCTTGGCGATCAGAGAATATTCTCCTTGCCTTTTTTTTAGATGCAAGGAATTTGATGCATTATTTAACTGTGGGAAGAAGGCAAAAACAACAGCTCAGGCTTGCCTAGGAGAAGATATAATAGATTTGTTATTCTAAGAATTATATGTGAAACCTAATGCACAGAAATTGCTTCTCTCTGTTGGCTATAAACCTGCTGACTTAGAGTGAAGAAATAGAGTTATTTTATTGCAAAGTGTTGCGATGGACTTGTGAATGGATCATGAATTGTATAAGTTCTGATTTAACTCAGCTATCAGGCTTCATGGGGTCTGTCCATCGTGTAGCATGCAACTACTGCAACCTCTGGGCCTCTGTTACGAATTCTGGTTACCTTGCTCCTGGGTTGCTGTGGCTCTATTGTCAACAAAACTAATAGGGTATGAAATGTATCTTCCAAGCCTCATTTATGCGACCCCAATTCCCTATACACTTGTTTGAGCTGTTTCCGATACATACCACATTTTCAACACCTGTTAGAGTCTCCTCTCCAGAGTTTTGCTAAAAACATGTCAACTAATACTGCCATGTTTTGAAACTGAAAAGCTCAAATGCCATTGCTTCCATTACCTAAAGGTGGGTTTTTTTTGGCTTTATGGTATGGTCCTTCAATGGGATCCATTCACACTTTTGTATAGGAATCAAGTGATATGAATGCACATGTGCACCAGCAATTCTGTGGTATTCCCAGATGCAATGTGCTATACAGATGTCAACTGAGTCGCTAGACCCCACCTCGCTGTCGCTTGAGTCCAGAGTGGCGCCGCCTTCCGCCACTGTCAATTTGAGCCCCGTAGGGCAGCCAGGGCCTCAGTTGCAAGGACAAGGGAGGGGGGTTATGTCACCACACCCTCTCCTAGTCCCTCCTGCGCAGACTTGGGTTTCACTCTCTCTCTGGAACCATCAATCAGACTCACGTCAGGGCATCCTCCTCGGCCCCTTCTGGCTGCCCTCTTTTATCCCTCCCCCCTCCCAACATCCCCTTCCTGACCCCTCCTCCCTTCTAGACTCCTCCCCCCTTCTTAACTCAAGACGCCGAGCCTCTGGAGAGGCCCCAGCATCCTGTCTCAGTGCTCCTCCCCCTTCCTTCCCCTCTGGCCAGCCTAGCCACGGAGCACGGAGCAAGCTGCGGGCTCTCCCTCCTGGCTGCTGCTGTCTCTCTGCTGTTTCCCCTCGGCTCTTCCCTGCCGGCCCCTCCACACTCCACGCTGGCTGGGTGAGCGGGGAGAGGATGTTTGTTGGTGGGGGAGTGACGAGGGAGGGGTTGCCAGTCCTCCTGGCTCCCTGGGAGTCCCGTCGTCGGGACAACAGAATACAATTTTTATTTCTTCCCTCTACACTGATTATTGGGTTTGAATCCACCACAGTGTTTCCACAGGCAGAAAGATTTCTGTCACTGGAGCCCCACTTTTCCTCCCTTTCCCTGCAGCAAAAAATGCCCCCTGAAATGCTGCTGCTGCTGGACACGGATTCCCAGGAATATATTTCTCAACCACTGCATATGATGAAGGTATACTTCATTCATGAACATACTCTACTAGCATGAATTGTATAGTACAGTTTTGGGCAGGTCATGCATAATTTACAGTCTCATTTCAGCCTCTATACTAATTTCAGGTCAGTTTTCAAATATTGTAAACTAGGAATAAGGCCCATTGTGGAAATAAATACAACGGGCTATAGAAAGAGACTCTGGGAGAGTGCCCCAGCTTTGGGCACTCAGCGTCAATTTGTTGTGGCGACCTCAGCAGGGTATAATGACATAGAGTCCACCATTTTCTCCAGGGGAAGATCTCTGCCATCTGAAGAGCAGTTGTAATTTAGCATGATCTCTATCCCTCCCCTGGAGACTGGCAACAATGGGTCTAGCTGATCCTGCTTACCGGCTTGTAATAAACTGGTACAGTGACAGCTGTTTCAGACAGCCCTTCCCCTACCATTTTGGAGCCGTTTTCAGAGCGGTTTGCCATTTCAGACTGCCATTTTTTTTTGAAGCCTCTTCACCACACACACACACACACACAGAAACACACACACACAAACACACAGACACAAATACACACAGAGACACAAACAAACACAAACACACAAAAACACACACATGTAAACACACACACAAACACAAACGCCTAGGGTAGCCAACCTCCAGGTGGAGCCTGAAGATCACCAGGTATCACAATTAAACTCCAGACAACAGATCCTCCCCCCTTCCTTGGAGAAAATGACTGCTTTGGAGGGTGGCCTCTATGGCATTCTGTTCAGCTGGCCCCAATGAGTTTTCTCCCAAAGGCCAACATAGGTGTGGATAGGAGCTTTCAGAGAAGCAAGCTTGGTTGCCTAGCAACGGGCACTGAGGGGATAGTTGCTGGCTCTGATGATGAAATAGGGTTCCCAACCTCCAGGTGGGGCCTGAGGATCTCCCGCTTTTACAATGGATCTCCAGCTGACAGAGATCAGCTCCCCTGGATAATATGGCTGCTTTGGAGGGTGGACTCTATGGCATTGTACCATGCTGAGGCCTCTCCCCTCCCCAAACCCCACCCTCTCCTGGATCCACCCCCAAAGTATCCAGGGATTTTTCAACCTAGACCTGGCAATCCTATGATGGAAATACCAGAAGATTTGGGGGGTGGATCCTTTGGTGGGCAGCATTTTTTTGGGGTGGGGAATGGAAGGACTCAGCAAGCTATAATGCCATAAGGTCTACCCTCCAAAGCAGCCATTTTCTCCAGGGGAACTGAACTCTGTCATCTGGAGATCAATTGTAACAGCGAGAGATCTTCAGGTCCCACCTGGAGATTGGCAACCCTAGGGGAAAAGTCAGCCGCATTGCAGGGGGTTGAAGGGAACAGTTTGATAATTGCTGGCCCTCCTCATTAGCCAGCCAGCCATGGTGGAGCTAAGCAGGAGAAAGGGCCTGAGGAATTTCACACAGCCAATATGTTCTGTTTCAGGAACTCTTCAGTAACGGTTTCTGTCAGGCATTTCAAACAGAACTGTATTAGTACCAGTTTCCTAATGGAGCGTAGTGGCCCTTTCACACAGAAACGTGCCTCTTCCATTGGGGAAGTGTTCCTGAGCCGGTTCCTGAGCTTGAAACCTTCTCCCAAGCATTCTTCAGTTCTTTGTACTGGTCCTGAAGTGCTACGGGGTGCTGTGTGAAATACCCCCTGTTTCTGACAGTTTATTCTGACAGTTTATTCTGGGCACGCTGGCAGTGTGCGGTGGAGGGGGTTATGCTGATAGTCCATTGTCTTTTCACTGACAGAACCAGGCCACTGAGGGGACAGTTAGACCCACCTGGCAGTGGGTGGAGGAGAAGAGTGGACCCAGCACCCAGTCAGTCCTTCCCCTTTGCTGGCTCCCTCTAGACTGAGGCTGGGATGCTGGCCGGTGGCTCTGTGGGGGGACTGAGGCAAAGCAGTGAGAGAATGCAGCCAATGGCCAGGTACCCCCTTTTGAATGGCAGTCCGTCCAGCATACTGATTTTGGGGCTCCATGGAATCTTGAAAACGGCTTTATATAATAGGAAAGATGCCCATCCTTGTAAGTGGAATTTTGTGTGACAAAATAATAATGAAGAAAAATACAGACTTGTGCTTTCTAGTTATGAGCAAAGTAGAGGATGTGAAGCTTGGACTTCAAAACTTTTCTAGAGGGTTATGCTACTAAAACCAATGGAATCGGGGAACTGACTTTGCTTGCCAAATACCTTAATATGAGACCTTGGCTTAACATAAACCATTGCCTCTCTTTTCATCCATCAAAAGTTGGAGAGGATGCTATTGTGGTAAGTGCATCATTAGCAAAGAACAAGTTTAAAAAATCATTAGTAATGCATCTATTGTCTTTAATATCCATTACCCTGGTGTCCATGGTAACTTGACATGACATGATAAATGCAGAAATTGTTTCATTAGCAGCCTATAGCTGTTCATTTAGATGGAGAAACCAGTGGTACTGATTCTATATAATACTTGATTGCCAAGGTCTGAACATTTGGTATATAAAAATGCGTATGTGAGAGCTACTATGGAATCCAAACACAGGCATAAGGGCATACAAAGAGACTGCAGTCATACTTAGAGCTGAGCTACACAGTCTGGGGCATGTGATGTTAATACTAAGTATTCAGGAGCCCAGAGTTCCCTGGCAGTGCAGCTGCCAGCATAATGGTCAATGGGAAAATGGGCATCCAAGCTGGAAAAGACCCCTAGGGGGTGTTAATGCTCACCTTGAATAGAGCAGGTGTCACTTTTCACTTACGTAGATTCTCATGTTAAAATGTTTGAAAGCCACCAGCAATGTTCATTTTTTTCTTGAGTCAAGCACTCCATATAATTACACTAGTGATTTGTTCACCATTTAAAATGAGATGGATTTAGTGATTTCAGATCTGCACAGTTGGTGGTATTCAGTCTTGCTGCTGGGCTGATTGCTACTAGCAGTACATGCTCACAAGATGGGATTGCTTTGCTTAGGTATGCCCCTAGACTCATCACAGGCTGGTTGTGCATAATTTACAACTGCATTGCAACTGTATATGCTGCTGTTGCACCTGCAAAGTTTGTGGTGTTTGTAAGTAGGCAGTGCTGGGACATACTGAGTACTTAACAGTGCAATCTGAAGTGGAATTATACCCTTCTATTGACTGCAGTGGATTTAGAAGGGTATAAAGCCATTTTGGACTGAGCTGATTATGTATCAGACTAGTTTTTAGGAGGCAGTATGATTGGAACCCAGGTCTCCCCAGCCCAATATTCACTGCATACATAGAAGAAGAAGAGCTGGTTTTTATACCCCACTTTTCTGTACCCTAAGGAGTCTCAAAGCAGCTTACAATTGCCTTCTTTTCCTCTCCTAAAAACAGTCACCTTGTGAGGTAACTGGGGCTGGGAAAGTTGTGAGAGAACTGTGACTGGACCAAGGTCATCCAGCAAGCTTCATGTGAAGGAGTAGGGAATCAAACCCGGTCCTCCAGGTTAGAGTCTGCCACTCTTAACCACAAGACCATGCTGGCTCTCAGTGAATTACACTGAAACAGAACACTAATCCATCTGTTGGCAGAGTTTAGATATGCACTAAAAGGGAGCACAAGCTGTTTAAATAATTAAGTTGGTTTATGAAAAAGAGAAACAACTTTGTAAGAAGGAAGAGAGAAAAAGAAGTCTGACGGTCTAACTAGCTAAGAGACATTCCACAACAAACTGTTCCCAATAGGAGTGGGAAAGAGTCCTAACTGAGCCAATCAGGAGACAGCAAGGACACTATTTGAAAAACAGTAGGAAGTCCCTAATCTCACTATGCTAACTAGTTGTCCCCTCTGCTGCCCCCTGCAGGATGTTCTTGTCATCTTATTTATCTATGCACGATAGACCTTGCATATTCCAACACCATCATGGTCAGTATTGCCTACTCAGACTGGCAGCAGCTCTCCAGGGTCTCACACAGAGGTCTGACATCATCTACTACTTTATCATTTTAGCTGGAGATTCCAGTGATTGACCCCAAAATCTCTCAAGCGCAAAGAAATTGTTCTACCACTAAACCACAGCCTCTGCCCTGACTAGATCTCCAAACATGTTTTTAGCTTTCCAAAACAGCTATGAGGTCTCCTCCAATGAACACGGGCCAGAAAGGATGAGGAAAAGGTGGTTACACACACACACACCCCGCTTTAAAATTCAGTGGGGAAAAAAGACAGGCACTGTTATCCCAGCGAGGGATAACAGCAGCTGAAAGGGGCATTTTTAATTGGAAAAACAGCAGGGCTCTTTTTCAGCAGGAACGCACCGGAACACCGTTCTGGCTGGTGTCCGAGCCTGCCCCGCCCCCTCCCTGCCTGGCCTGAGCTGTTTACACTTAAAGGGAAAGTTCCTACAGAGAGCCAGCAGGAAAAAGCCCCACTGGGCGCTTTCCCTTTAAGTGCAGAGACCCAGCAGGAGAAAGCCCTGCTTAAGCATGGAGCTAGGCTCTTTGCTCTGATGCCTGGCTCTGCATTTGGCTTGCCGACATCGCATCGCTCTCCCTGCTCCGGTAAGTGCCTCCCCCATCCCTTTTCCTTCTCTCTCTCTCCCCCCCCACCTTCCTTCCTTCCTTCCTTCCTTCCTTCCTTCCTTCCTTCCTTCCTTCCTTCCTTCCTTCCTTTCTTTCTTTCTTTCTTTCTCTCTCTCTCTCTCTCTCTCTCTCTGTCCCTTCCTTCCTTCCTTCCTTCCTTCCTTCCTTCCTTCCTTCCTTCCTTCCTTCCCTCTCTCTCTCTCCCCTACATTTCTTTCTTTCTCTCTCCCCCTACATTTCTTTCTTTCTTTCTTTCTTTCTTTCTTTCTTTCTTTCTTTCTTTCTTTCTTTCTTTCTTTCTTTCTTTCTTTCTTTCTTTCTTTCTTTCTTTTTGTTTCATTTTGTTTTTTGTGTTTTTATTAAAAAAGGGGGGGATGTAAAAAAGCAGAGAGCCCAGGAAATGCTGCTTTTGACAATATCTTTAATTTTTGAGAATCTCTTTAGTTTTCTCATGGCATCTTCTGCTTAAGAAAAGTAAGTTTGAAGCCTGAGTTCATTGTTGTGTCTTATTGGGAATGGCTTGCAAATATATGTGTGTCTAAAGTCTGTATTAAAGTGGTTTGGTGCTTACTGCCATGCAAGAGAAAACATCTGAAAAAGTAGCTTCATTGTTGTGTGTGTTGGCAGAATACTTGACTGTTGCATGTGGGACTTTGGGGGACATCTGCAGAGAAACAGAGTTGTAACTAAACATGAGCATGGTCAGCAGCACTTTGGAGATTGCCTGTTTTGTGAAATTTAAAAAGTGGGCAGAGTTTCTGATGAAGATGATTGTCCCTCTTCTCCTGCCACTGGGCTGACATCTGCCTTTAATGGGCCAGCAAAGTTGATGTTCTTAAACCTCCTAATAAGAGAGATTTCTGCTTCTGAGGAGTTGACTTCCAACGATTGGTGATCTTGTGATGGTAGTGATACTTTTATGTGGTAAAGACCACCTGTTCACAGGATAATTCTACCTGTGGGACAGACTCTGCATGGTAACTACTCCACTGGTACATAATTGCTTGTAAAAAGTATTATAGTGTAATAATTCAGATGGGTAGCTGTGTTGGTCTGAAGCAGCAGAACAAAGTTGGAGTCCAAAGTTTCATCCAAGGTATAAGCTTTTGTGTGCATGCACACTTCTTCCATCTGAAGAAGTGTGGGTGGCACATGAAATCTTATACCTTGAATAAAATTTTGTACCTTGAATAAAATAGTCCACAAACTACTCCCGTCCAGTGCATCCACAAAACTAGAAGAAGAAGAGATTGGATTTATACCCCGCTCTTCACTATCCAAAGGAGTCTCAGAGCATCTTACAAACTCCTTTGCCTTCCCCTCCCCACAGCAGACAGCCTGTGAGGTAGGTGGGGCTGAGAGAGCTCTGAGACAACAGCTGGTACAGAGCTATGGCTTGCCCAAGGTCATCCATCAGGTGCAAGGGGGGAGTGGGGAATCAAACCCGGTTCTCCCAGATTAGAGTCTGTGCACTTAACCACTACACCAAACTGGCTCCTTGCATTGTTCTGCCAGTGAACTAGGGTTGCCACCTCCAGGTTGAGGAAATCCCTGGAGATTTGGGAGTGGAGGGTGGGGTTTAGGGGAAGGAGGGACCTAAGCAAGGCATAATGCCATGGACTTCACTTTCCAAAGCAGCCATTGACCTGATCTCTGTAGTTTGGACCTCAGTTGTAATTCCAGGAGATCTCCAGACCCCACCAGTAGGCTGGCAATCCTAAAAAATCATATTCAGTGTACTAGTTCTGCAGGAAGGCAAGCTGATTTCCATGGGAACCTAACCTATAGGAATTGATTCCAATCTAGTGTGGGAATAATTGTTGGACATAAGATATTGGTTCAGGCAAGATTTTGTATAGATGGGACAGAAAATAATGTTTTTATTGGTTTTGTCAAAACTGTTTTGACAACAAGGTAAACAGAATAAGAAGCAAAAGGTGGATGTGGCTGGATGACCACACTTCTGGTAACATCGGGTGTGGCCTAATATGTTAATTAGCTGTGCTATCAGGGGTGTGGCCTAATATACTAATGAGTTCCTGCTGGGCTTTTGAAAAACAGAATGAGGGAAGTGTTAACTGCCCCTCCCCAGCATCATAACCCAGACAGATATTATCCTCGTACAGCTTTTTAAGAATGAAAAACTATTAGAGATCCAACAACAAAGCTCTGATGTCACATCTAGTATGGTACACACACCTGGCCCAAGAGCCAAGTTTATACATTTCCTAGATTTAACTTTTCCTGAACTGAACTCCTTCAGGCTCTGCATGGAAAGGTGCATGTTTAAATGTTCAATGGGGTGGATGTGGGGCGGGCGGGAGGAATCCATCTTTGTAGAAAGCTAGTATGTCAGGAACAGGGATGTTTAATCATCTACTGCATTGATTCCCAGTATGTCCACAAGTCACAATCAACCCTGTCAAATATTTGACAAACCATTTGTATTCATGGGGCAAGAAAAGGCCATTCTATGTACACTTCCTCATATTGCCTTCCCATAGGTTCCCCCATCCCTATCAGTTGTCACTGCTTTCCTTCAGTGTTGGCTGGTCATCACATTTTTTAAGTAAACAAAAAATTTACAACTCACAGTTAGTGACTTACCAGTGTGAGGTGACTCCCTCTGTATCTTACCATTGCCCAACTTAATGTTAATCATAAAAATAGGCAGACTGTCTGGATCGGGAACAATTTCTGCATTATGTTCTCACACTGCCTTATGGTGATTGTAGTTTTTTTTTAAACCCTCCATGTTGAATATAGGTCATTGAAATGATACATCCTGACTGTGTAGATGTAAAGAGGAGGCAAACTGCAAGAGATTTGTGCTTGAAAAGTAGGTCACTGTAATGAGCCAGCCATAATTCTCAGGGACAGGTGCTTTCACCAGTGATCAAGAAGATTCTGTCTGCCAATCGTGCAGGTGAAAAAGTACCAGAAGATGCAATATCTGACTTCAAATGTGGCTTATTTACCTAGGCATGACTAGACCATAACCCTGTAGCTTATGAAGCAACCAGTGCAGGAAAGCTAGTAGAAGATGCTGCAGTCCGGGAGCAAAGCTGTGCACCATGACATCAGCTTCAAACCCTGAGCTGGGCTCAGCATCTATGTGCTGATATGGGGCAGCAGCTGGGGCCAACAGTTTGCTGGTTGGCTCACTGCCCCCATCCCACATCCCATCCCCCTATTTGTAATCAGAGGCAGTGCAGTATAAATTTCCCATGGGAAATTGGGTGGTACAAGGGGCCCCCTGTGAAACTAGCCGGGGGAATCCCATCTCTCCCCCCACCCCACTGTTGAGCCTTTGCAAGTCCAGCCCAAGCACCCACCTTGGAACCTGGTAGTGGCAGTTTTTGGAGTAGCTCCCAGTGCCTTTTGCTGCTGAGCCCTAAACAGCTCCTGGCATCTGCTGTTGCCCCGGCCAGGGCTAGAGTAGTTCCTGGCATCTGTCACTGCAGCAGGACCCCAAACAGCTCCTGGTGTATGCCATGACAGGGCCTGGAGTGGCTCCTGGTGTCTGCCACCACCTCAGCAGGGCCTGGAGCAACTCCTGCCATCAGCCGCCCCTGCAGCAGGGCCCGGAGAGGCTCCTGGCACTCCCTGTGGCAGGGCCCAGAATGGCTTCCAGTGTGTCAGGGCCTGGGTGGCTCCCAGCATCCACTGTCGCCAGGCTCCAGGGCTCCTCCACAGCACCCAATTGCCACCACAGAAGTAAGGTAGATGCATTGTCTGCACATGCACAGACAACACTTTTTTATTTTTAATTGTTTTAAAATTTTACTTTGGGGGAAATTTAAACATTTCAGATTTTTCTGCAAAACTGGGGAGTTCCCCAGGTTTGCTGGAAAATTTGTTTAATGCCTGTGTGGCCCCAATCCATGTATTTAGGTATCTGGCTCGTTGCTAATAGTATATAGATAATGGCACCATGCGCCACTTTCTGGTGGGGGAGTGTTCCAGGAAAAACAGGATCGTGTCTTGCGTTGCTTTCTCCTGACATCCCATTGCATTACAATGAGGTACAGGCCAAGATGAGCTTTATTCTGTTTTATACTGTGTTCTGACTGCATCACCTGGAAACAAACACTTTTGGAAGCAAAGGAAAGGAGAGAATGAATGATTTGTTCTAAGATTGACTTAAACAGATGCCTACCTACCCTTCTCAGCTTACAAGAGACTAAAGACAAAACAGAATACCCACTTAAAATGTAATTACTGTCCCCCCCCCCCCTCCACCCCAACTGCTCACAGATTAACACAGTATCAAAGCAAGCAAAAGCAAAGAGAATGGCTGCCCATGGCAGAGCTGAATCTAAGAAGATGAATAACAGGGACATCAGTTCACAAGCTCTACCACTGCACTGATACAGTCCCTTCAAAGCTGTGGTGGGCTTCACTGCATGCTTGGCTCAGGTGTCTATTCGTGAATTCAGTAGAAGGGATGAGGTGATCTCTTACACTAACACCAGCAAAGGGGGCCTCCTGTTCAGTTTTTGTCCTTCCTTTCTTGACATCTTATGCAATAATGCCCTTCATCCCCCTAACTTTGCATGTCTGACTGTCTCCTTGCCTCCTTCTATTAAATCACAAATGTGTGCCTTCATGATGCCAGCACCTATTATACCAATCCAAACATGAATTTCAGAATAAGCAGAAGGTCCTGACATCTGTTATTTGAAGAAATTCAAGTGGCAGAGTTGGAAGTATTGGGCTAGATGGACTGCCGGTTAATCGGGTGTTGGAGTAGCATGTGGGAAACTTTGGTTCCAACGCCCACTCTGCTTGGTTCAAATCCCCACAGGGCCAGTCAGACGCACCGTAAGTTGCTTTCACACATGTTGGATAAGGACGGTATTCTCACTGCACTATAACAATAGTTTGCAGCTGCATTTTCCTCTTTCATCCAAGAAAATCCAGTCACAAACAATTGCTGTAGAGAGAGAGAGTGCATTATCCAAGCTATGTGAAAGCAGCCTTCACCGCTATGTGTGTCAAGTGCTGTCAAGTCACAGCTGACTTATGGCGACCCCAGCAAGGGCTTTCAAGGCAAGTGATTAAGCAGAGGTGGCTGGCCATTGCCTTCCTCTGCAGAGTCTTCCTTGGTGGCCTCCCTTCCAAGTACTGACCCTGCTTAGCTTCCAAGATCTGACGAGATCAGCCTATACCATGCCACCTTTCCTCCCAGCCTTCATCTAACCTACCTCAAAGGGTAGTTGTGCAGATAAAATGAAGGAGGGGAGAGCCATGTGCTCCACCCTGAGCTCCTTGGAGGAATAAGAGGAATGCGGGGATACAAATGTACTGAATAAATAAATACACTTGGTACAAGGTGCTCCCTTTTATGTCTTACAACCTTAATTCAACTTTTGCATGAATATCCCTGCCTTGCTCCGAAATTGGCTTTGCCTGCCAATGCGTAGCAGTTCACTTGCAAGTGAGCAATGTGATTCTTCTATCATATCAAGTTTCCTTGGCGCTGGAGGCCCTGCCTCTAAGTACACAGGGAGTTCGAGTTGCAAAATGTAATTATGAGTGCTGGAACTGGGCCAGGACACCAGGGTTAGCAGTGACCCAGTAATATTAATAACACAAGACACAGCGATAGTTTATTTACTCTGCGCTGTGCATAATAATACGACACCTGCAGCAGTATTCCTCTGATTATTTTTCATTCTTTTTCCTTAAAATAATTAGAAACATGTTTGGAATTAGCTAAAGTGGGTCAGATAGTAAAGTGGGTTTTATGAGGAGGGGGGATCCATCCTGTTTCTCAGTCTACAGCAAGCATCCCTTCATTAACACAGAAAAAAAATGGGCGATCAGCAGTATTTTTTATAACGGCTGACAGTATTACAATGTTTTAAACTGAGTGGATAGACTCCACAATTTAGCTTATGCCTAGTTATATGCAAGATAGTGTAATAGAATTAAATATCCATGTTTGCTGTACTTTATTTGACTAGCTTATTATGCAGGGAGAACGAGGCCCTGATTTAATAACGCTAATAACAGTGATTGCTTTAAATTGGCAAAAGGACATGACGAGTGGGCTGCCAAGTGTGGAAGCTTCTGTAATAACTGGTAAATGTGGCTGTTTTGTAGCCTTCCATACAACTTTATTCAGAACATAGCTATAACTGAGGGTTCAGCTGAGGTAGCATAATAGCCAAAAACTATCAGTAGGGAAAGCCTGGGTTCAGATTTCCCTTTTTGGCCACAAACATGCTTTGTAGACATAAGCTGCGATCATACGCATAATTAGACCCAGCATAGGCAAGAATGCCGAGCATTTTAAAAGGGACAACAACATCTGGGAAGCACCCCGCAGCTGTCGGCAACCCATTTTGCTCCGCCTCAGAAGCTGAGTTAAATGACACAGGTAGTAAATGGGTTGCAATGGGCCACGGGCAGACTTTCCCATGTCTGATTGCTCCAGAATGCTCTCATGGTGTCGGGATGGTCTGATCAGGCCATCCCGACTCCATGCCGACTCCCACCTTTGCAGTATGCATAGGGCGCCCTCAGTGCGGAGGTGCGATTTATCAATCCCTCATTTAAGCACATGGGGAAAAAAAATAAAAGACTCACCCACAGTTTCCTGTGATCACACACTGACAGACTGTGCCCGCAGCTTCAAAGGGAGGTGTGATCATGCAACTGCGAGTCAAATCCCTTTGGAGGAAATAGCCTTGCTTCCCCCCCCCCCCCCCCATTTTTTCTGGCCTGTGTGACTGCAACCTTAGGCAAGGTATTGTTCCACCTCATCTACAACATAAGATGAATTTATTGGTCTGTCTTACAAGGCTGTTGTGAGGTTTTTCCCTGATCATGGCCGTAAAGTGCTTTGAAAATTGGGAATGCCCTGTGCAAATGTTTTTATTTGGGCGCTAAAAAAAGTAGAGAAATAATATATTTTTAAAAGTGAAATACACATTAGTTCTTAGATTTCGACCATTATGGGCTTGGCTTCTGATCACTATGGCTCAGTGTACCCTGCAAGACCAAAAGGAAAGATAATGTGTCAGTGATTAGTGTAGATATCTGCTTAATGGGCCTTGAAATGTTGGGAAATGATTTTGCACAGATACCTATTGGGCTGTGGAAGAGGTGAGCTTCCCAAATAGGTGAAGAAGGCAGGCAGGAGTGTGTCTGTGTGAAAACAATACACAGTTTTGTTCCTGGAAGGAACACTGAGACGCAGACTACTGTGAGTTGGCTGGAATACCGGGGGGGGGGGGGGGGAGGATCTCTCTCTCTCAGTACATCTGATATGTATCAGATTTGTTGCTCTGTAGGTGTGCTGCCCTCTGCCTCAATCTGTGCTGTACGTGTACATTTTAAAATAAAACCAAATCTACAAAAAAACATAAGTCTACAGTGCTCTCTCCTCCAAAAGGAATCACCCTGGACCTTCTTACTGCTTAGGGTAGTGGGGGATACATGACATTGTCTTTTAATATAGTGGTATATGGAGTTGATGCCATCAAGGCTGAACAGGTGAGCTGCTTCATATGTTACACTACAGTCCAGGAACTGTGACATTCCACCGGTGTCACAATAAACAATAAAATGAAATGTGAAGATGGATTATTCAACTCCATACATGTGGGTATATATAAGGGTAAGGTTGCCAACCTGCAGTTGGCATCTGGAGACATCCCAGAATGATAACAGATCTCTTCAGAGATCAGTCCGCCTGGAGAAAATGGCTGCTTTGGAGGGTGGACTGTATGACACCATACCCTGCTGGGGACCCTAACTCCCCAAACACGGCCCTCCTAAGGTTCTACCCCTGAAGATCCAGGAACTTCTCAACCCAGAGTTGGCAACCCTCATTAGAGGAGAGGTGATTTATCTGTGGCTTTTTTCATGCATTCAACAAGTGTATGGAGATCTGTATCTCCCCTTCATGAACTTTGTGCTTCCTCTAGCAAACACCATGTAACACAAGTGTACTGGAGCTGTTATGTAAGGCCCTTCATGACCTACATATCCAAAGGACTACTTCTCCTGCTGTGAACCTGTGCATCAGCTAAATTCCTCTCACTGGCTGTTATTTACCATGTTCTCCCATAAGACCAAGTGGCTTGGTTCAGACATAAAGCAAAACCCTAGTGAATCTCCATGTTGAGTGCTGGGTGCAGTCACAGTCAAAGTCCAAAGTGAGCATCAATGTCTGTTCAAAGTCAGGGTTCCAGAAGTCAGGCAAGGCAGGGTCATTTAGTCCAAAGTCATACACAAGAACAAGTAGGTATGAGATCCAAGTCTAAAGCTGGTCTGAAGGTCACTGTGGCAAAGCAGAGTCAGGAGCTGTGGTTGCAGAGTTCACCAGGTGGTGACTTATTGCTTCCACATCAAGCAGTCTAACTTGACTGGCTATTATAGGCATCTGCAGGAAGGTCTTACTTGCAGCCAACTGCTTGAGAGTAACCCTGCAGCTACTTGTCATTAGCAAGCAGCTGGCATTGGACAGGGATATGTGTGCTTTGTCTTCTCTCCTGGAGCTCCATTCTAAGCCTTTGTCTCTGGTGCTCAGACAGTGTGGGTGAAACTGGAAGGCTGGTAAGGACCACCTGGGTTTCATGGGTTTCATCTGTTGGAAAGGTGCTGGTGGCTCTGTATTAGCTATTGGCTGTGAACCCTGACAATCCTGCAGTTCATCTTCTTGCTTGTTGGCTTCTACTGATTTAGAGCTGGCTACACAGGGACTCTTCTCCTGAGGAGTCTGTCTCTCCTGCCTAACCCACAACATTTCATGGGATTGGCCCCAGTTGAGTTTGTGAGGGAAAGGTGTTTAAGGAAAGAGACTTCTACGTGGTTTCTGAGGGGGGGAAAGAGGTTTTTTTTTGATGAGATGGAGAAACATCCTGTGGAGAGAACTGAATAACCTGAGGAGCTCTGGAGATTGGCAGCAGTGGATCACCATAGAGAGCCAGCCAAACTGCACCAAAGGCTGGGCATGAGGGGCTTTCAGAAGTTCTCAGCGAGTCAGTAAAAGATTCTGCAAGATTTGAGTCCAGTAGTGCCTTAGAGATCAACAAGATTTGTGGGGTATAAGCTTTTGGTAATCAAATCATCAGATTTGAAGGGAACTTTAATTCTCGAAAGCTTATACCCTGAAATCTTGTTGGTCTCTAAGCTGCTACTGGACTCCAATCTAGCTGTTCTACTGCAGACCAACCTGGCTGTCCTCTGAGAGCAAAATACACTGTCACCTCTGCTGTTATAACTTTAAACTGCATTGCCACAGTCTGAGATTTTGCATATGGCCTGCTTTAATCACCCATCTCTCCTTGTTGAATGAACTCTGTTTGTATTTTGAGTTGGATTTATGTAAAAGGTGATTAGTGATCTGGGGAGTTACTTCGAAATGGTATTTTCTTTTATTCTGCCTACTGATAATTCCTCCCTTGGATAGGAGTAGTAGGAAGAGAATGGGCTGGAGGCACCACTACTTCCCCCTTTTATCCCACCCCCTTCCATCAACTGTAATTTTCCCCCTCAACTGGGGTTAGTGTGAGATACTGGAATGACAAAGTTAATTTAATTAAACTGTAGTTTCATGCCACATCTGAATTTTGATTATCATTGTCTTCAGCCTGGTTGCAGGCCTTTCCTGTCATGGCTGCCGGCCCTGGGTTGGGAAATGCCTGGAGATTTTGGGGGTGGAGCCTGAGGAGAGTGAGGTGTGGGGAGAGAGGGAGGGACTTCAATGCCATAGGGTCCACCTTCGAAAGTGGCCATTTTCTCCAGGTGAGCTGATCTCTGTGTCCTGGAGATCAATTGTAATAGCAGGAGATCTCCAGCCACCACCTGAGGTTGGTACTCGTACATGGCACCCTTCTACCGGAATGGTCTCCCAGAAGAGGCAAGGCAGGCTTTCTGGAGATGCTGTTAAACAGGTCTGTTTCAGAGTGCTTTCTGTTGAATTGAGTGCTGGATCATTGATGAATTTCTGCTGAACTGACAATGGGTTATTGGATGCTTTGGGATTATTTTTGTTGCTAGGCAAGCACTTGTGGACTGTGGTATTTGCTTTCATGTTTGCTACTACTGTATGTATTTTATTTTAAAACATTTATAACCTGCCTATCCCTGAAGGCTTTAAGGTGGCTAACAGGTACCTATGGATATAACCTAATAAAAGTACTCATCCTCCCACCTCGAACAGTAAATCCTCTTTGTGGTGGTCTGAAAAGACACAGGAAGAACTCAGGGTAGGGGGACATGAGAAGACAGTATCCTGGCAAAGGATAGTGTGTGTAAAGGAAGAGAAAAATCAGTGCAGTCAACAGTGCACACTTGAGCAGGTATCCTCAGAATCCTAATCAATAGGGCTTACTCCTAGGAAAGCATTCTTAGGATCGAACTGTTAGAAGCCAAGCTTCAGCAAAAACTTGGCATAGAAAACACCAAAGTCTTTAATATGATTTAATGCAATGTGTGAACATACACCCTGGATTATTCCCTGGTGCCATCCACAGTGCAGGTGGGGATATCAGCTGGATTTCTTCAAGGGAGAGTGAAGGTAATAAATTAGCCTTAGAAGAAACAAACTGGGGAAGATCTGTGGCTCAGTGGTAGAGCATTTCCTCCTGCTGTAGTGCATCTACTTTTCATGCCGAAGGTCCCATGTTCAACCTTCGGCATCTCCAGTTAAAAGAACCAGGGAGGAGATGTGAAAGACCTCGACCTGAGTCCCTGGAGAGCCAGTACCAGTCTGAACAGACAATACTGACTTTGATAGACCAACAGTCTGATTCAGTGTAAGGCAACATCATGTATTCAAATCAGGATTTGAATGATTTGATGCAAACTGAACCTGGGGTCTATAAGCTAACCATAGTTAGCCGTGGGGTTGGATCCTGCATAACAGTTCTGCTGGAGGAAGCGGGGTATTTTCACTGACTTCCACCTCCTCCTGAAGACCTTGAAGTTCCTCCCTCCAGTTAGGGGCATTTTGGGCTGTAGCTGGAGGGTGGAGTCAAGAAACTGGTAATTAAAAAAAATTCACTTCATTTTTAATGTGCCTTTCTTCTCAACAGGGATCCAAATCAGCTTACATTGTTTCCCTCTCCTCTTTTCTGTCCTTACAAGAACTCTGTGTGGTAGATTTATTTATTTATTTCATTTGACTTTTAGCCCTCCCTCCCCTGTGCAGCAGGCTCAGAGCGGGTTACAACATTTTTAGAACATACAAAGATTTAAAATAAAATATAATTCATAAAAACAGTTACAATTCAATACTGATACATACAATATGAATACATAAAAACCCTTAAGAGGTGCCAGCTGAACAATTTAATGGATAGGATGAGGTGCCAGATTATGTGTCACTGCAGACTGAGACAGAACAAGGGAAGTGGGTTGGTGAGGAAGCAGCCATGATGGGCTATAGACGCTGCTAAGGCAGAGCTCAGCAGAGCAGAGCAAAGGAGGTCATTGTAGATGGATTGTTGCCACCTCAACCATGGGCCTGGTGGAACATCTCCATTTTACAGGCCCTGTGGAACTGCATTAGGTCCTGCAGGACCCAGATCTCACAAGGGAGAGTGTTCCACCAGCCTGGTAGCAGAGCTGAGAAGGCTCTGGTCGAGGCTAGGTGGACATCTTTGGGGCTGGGGATGACCAGTAGATGTTGATCAGAAGAACACAAGGCCTTTTGGGATGTATAGGGAGATATGGTCCTGCAGATATGTTGGTCCCAGTCCTTATTGGGCTTTGAATGTGAGGACCAAGGCCTTGAACTTGATTCAGAATTCAACTGGGAGCCAGTGCAGCTGGCACAACACTGGATGTATGTGTGATCTCAGGGGTATCCATGCGCCATTGCAATTTGGACCAGCTGCAGGTTCTGGATCAGTCTCAAGGGCAGCCCTGCATAAAGCGAGTTATGGTAATCCATCCTGGAGGTGACCATTGCATCTATCACTAAGCTAAGTCATGGGGGGAGAGGTAGGGGACCAGTTGCCTGACCTGCCGCAGATGGAAAAATGCAGATCTTGCAACTGCTGTGACTTGGGCCTCCATTGAATTAGGCTGTGAGAGTGTGACTGGCTCGAGGTCACCTACTACACTACCATTGCAATGTGGGGATTCAAACTTGTGTCTCCCAGATCTCAGTACGAGACTCTAACCTCTACACTATGCTGGCTCACAGTGGGATCCAAGCCATCGTTTCATGTTTTGTTGGAACCAAGACTTATCCATTCTGTGTGCTGCTAGAATCCACCAGGGACTCTGACAATGCTGAATACTGACCTCTGCAGAGTGTGGATACTGGGCCTTGAGTCTACTCTGGATGCTCTGATTGTACTACATGGGACCTTACCTACTTTATATGGCACAGCTACCAAGTGACGGCTGTAACAGAAATCAGATCAATCCTCTTTACACCCTAGAGGAGTATTTTAGTATTCCATGGAGGGTTTTAGCTCCCTAATGGCTAGAGCACTTGCTTCTCCATCTCTCTGGCATGGCAAAATGACTGGGCTGTGGTTCTTAGAAATAGATCACAGAGGTTATGGGCTGGTTTTGGGGATGGGTTGGAAATGTAAGACTTCTGGGTCAGCCTTGATCATTTGTGACTGTTCATTTTCTGCCACAGCTTTTTTTAAAAATGTACTGGCACTGTCTCTCCCCCTGTGACTATTGACCCTGATAGGTTAGGGGCATGCATAAAAAAAGATATGGGTCACATTTCTGCTCACTGCCTGTGATTATTAAGTCCCGGAGTGATTCTTCCTTCTGCTGAATCACCAGCTGTATTTTATGAGATATATTCTTAGAAGTTGCATAATATGAAGTTGTCAGGATTTCTTTAAATAAAAGTTTGAATTTGTTTGACCCAGAACAGCACTGCTTTTTTCTCTTACCATGGACCAAGCAGTGCCCTGCAGGAACTTAGGGGGAGAAACCTAGGAAAGGAACAGAGGTCTGTCCCAACCAGAATCCAAGAGTAACTGATTGCTTCCACTTGGTGCAGAAGGACTTCCAAAATGACTCAAGATGTGTTACTTTCTAGTGGGTCCCCAGCCAAATTTAAAAATGGTCATTCCATGACTAGGGATATCCCTGGGGCGTGCTATGCCCACTTCCAATGGCTGGAGACAACTGGGGTGTCAAGGCAATGTTGACGTTTCCTCAGCATGTTTGAAGCAGATGACATGAAGTCTAGTGTGGCCTGATGGGTATATTTTTGCATGCTTCAGGAGGATTGTGGAATCTTGCTATGAGAGTCACAATGCACTCTGGGATTTTGGAGGAGTACAATGGTTACATTTTGGTCTCTACCAGCACTTTTGGGAGAAGGATCTACTAGGGTTTTTTTTGCTTATTATACAGGAAACTCCTCTGCATTATTCTCTCTGCTTTTTAGTCTTGGCACAGCTCTCTGATACGGTACTAGGGTACTCTTGGGACCCGCAGGCCCATGAGGAAAATGAATGTAGCGTACAGTGAAGTTTTCCATGGCTATCTTCAACCATGGCAAGGTTTTGAGAGCTTAATCCATGCATATCATAATATTTTAAGTCGTTTTCCTTACATATATTGGACTCCTTTTGAATTTGCACACATGTAACCCCATTTAAAAATATTTAAGGCACAGATTTGTATTGCCAAGTACTTCAACTGTCCCCTGGAGGGTAGCATGACTTAAAAAATTTAAGCACTTGCCTGCTGCTGTCAGCAGTGTCATTTATGAGAGTGGTCTTGATGCCAGTAATTCACCAAAATTGCCTGCTAGGGATGGTTTTCAAGACCGTTTCACTGGCGACAGCCGGAGATGGTCTACTTCTTCCCACATTGTTAATTGTTGGCAGGCTTGTGACATCTTTTCCGTATCCATTGTGAATGAGATTAGAAAGAATACGGGAGTTAAGCATTTAATCAGTCACAACTGTCAAGAGCACTTAGATCTGACTCCGATATCCTGCTTGCGTATCCTGGAACTACAGACTTTACCACTTCAGATCTTATTCATGCACCAGTTGCTATCCTGATTTGTATTTCTTTATTAAAGGGTTCTGGGGTAGGTTGGGGGGGGGGGAAGCCATAATCATTTCTCTTTTTTAAAGGGCTGATTCATTGGGATCCATTGCAGTCATCTGTCATCCCATGTAACAGAACCCTGAATGCGGCTATGCATCTTCTTGCTCTTTCTTACTTGCCTATATGAAGACAGGGCTGTGAATTTGCAGAGATCAATAGCAAGTGATGGCAATTTAATTTGATTTTAGGAGCATCTTCTCTTCTCCATGTACTAGCCAGATAATATGTTTTCTTAATGTCAAGGGTTTTTTTTTAAATTATTTCCCTCTGTTGTATTGCTATTATAAATGGAAAATGTCAATAAGCTGTTGATTAAACCATCCAAGAGCCCAGTGGCTCCTTCAGGACTAACAAAATTTATTCCAGCATAAGTTGAGTCAGAGATCACTTTGTTAGATGCATCTGACATACAACATTCTATGCTGGGATACATTTTGTTTGTCTTCAAGGTGCCACTGGACCCCTGTTATATTTTCATGCTGCAAACTAACATAGCTATCCATCTTGGTTAAGCCATATGGCCCCTGGTGTGATGTACAAATCTGTGGGGGGGGATTGAGAATTTTTTTGGTACAAATGGGGGGCATTTGGGATTTTTGGCAGCTGCTTCCCCCCCCCCCCTGCAATATTTTCTGCCAGCCACTGGAGGAGACTTCTTGTATACCAGTCATTTCCCCATAGAATAAAATCACCAATTTTGGATTTCTTTCTGCAAAGAGGGGAACTGGAGTAGTACAGTTTGTGCACTAAAACTGGAGAACAAAGCTTCCCAGAGGACAGACTAACATTCTACAGAAGCCCTCCTTCTCTTTACCACTGACCTTTGGGGACTTGCTGGAAAATAATGAACAGGGCTGCTGAGGTCCACTCTGGGACCCCAGCCAAAAAGTCCTTCTGATGCCTCCCCAATTATACTGTTCAGACTGAACCTAAATACCGTTTGACAATAAATCACATTACTTGCCCAGTTCCATGGGCTTGAGGGTGATCAGAGCCCCTGGAATTTAGTCCACCTGCTCTCTCCCTCTCAGCAGTCCAGATTATGAACAGGATACACAAGGAACACTTATTTTATAGGACAAAACATTATGCATCTAGGCTACATGATTCCCAAATGTGCTATGAATGAGTGCTGCAAATTAATTCCTTCCTTCCTTTCTTCCTTCCTTCCTTTGTTTGAGAATCTGTGTTCTGTGAGAGTTAGACTGTTAGTTAGGACTGGAAAGATTAACATTAAAATCCTCAGCCAGCTGCACTTTCCAAGCTTTGCCTACCTCACAGGGTTATTTTGAGGATCAGTTAGGGAACAACCAAATATATACCATCCTGATCTCTCTGGAAGAAAAGTGGAATAAAAATATAACAAATAAATATCTGAACCATGTGAGTGACCAGGAGTCACTCAGAGTAAGTGTAGTGTAGAGTTAGGGTACCAGGCTACGAACTACAAGTCCTGGATTCAAATCCTTCCCCTGCCATAAAGTTCGCTGGGTGATCTTGGGGTAGTCATATCCTCTCAACCAAATCTATGTGAAAGGATTGTTATGAGGAAATACTGAAGAAGGGAAATCCCCTCTGAGCTTCTTGGAGAAAAGGTGGGACAAAAATATACTCAGATGGAGAGATACAGATTTTGTAGTTGTAGCAGTCAGTAAGATGAATAATGACACAGGTACCAACCTGAACGACAGAGCAGGGCTAGATTGGGAAGGAAAAGACACTACCTGAGAAGTACATCTAGGGTGCGATCACACTGACGTTTATTGCGAAGCTGCCCCCCCCCCCCCCGCTTTTCCAAACGGAAGGTACTTGTTTTTCCTGGTGGTTGGAAAAGCGGGCTCTAGTGCGGGGGGGGGGGGGCGACTTCGAGATGGGAGACAGATGCGGCCCGTCTAGTCAGCCCCTTTAGTTGCGATGGGGAACAGCCGCGAGGCCCGCAATAAACGTCCGTGTGATCGCACCCCTAGATAAGGCAGGAGTCATAGGCCCAGGGGTCCTTTCGTAGAAAAAGAGGTGCAGGAGCTCATTAGCATATCACATTAGCATATGCCACGCCCCCTGACATCACCAGAAGTGTGTCAGAAAGGGAATGTCAGTTTCAGCCCCATTATACCCTATGGGCCATTGAAATCAATGGAAAAAACTCATAGGGTATATGAGGGGCTGGAGGAAAGGAGGTTTGAGGAAGAGGCCCCAAACTTGCAGGGTAGCTGCTGGGGCCTCTCCTCAAAATACCCACCAAGTTTCAAGAAAATTGGACTAGGGGGTCCAATTCTATGGGCCCCCAAACAGGTTGTCCCATCCCCTCCATTGTTCTCTATGGTGGGAAAAAATGTTAACTTTTTTCCTCCCATAGAGAACAATGGAGGGAATGGGGGCAACCTGTTTGGGGGCCCGTAGAATTGGACCCCCTGGTCCAACCTTCTTGAAACTTGGTGGGTATTTGGGGAAGAGGTCCCAACAGCTACCCTGCAAGTTTGGAGCCTCTCCCTCAAACCCCCTCCCTTCCAGTCGCTTTTAAAATTGCCACTGAATTTCGGCGGCAATTCAGCAGCAGGCTGAATCAGATCAGAGAATCTGATTCGGCCCATGGCTGCCCTAGTGGCCACTCCTGAGCTGGCAGAGCTTCGCTCCGCCTCGCTCCGGCCCCAACGGACCCCTGGTCATAGGAGAGATAGCAGTCATAGAAAAAAAAAGTCAGTGCACAGATACACAAGCAGTTTCAGGTCACCACACCTATTCCAGAAAGCTCTTTAACTATTTACTATACATTATGCCTAGAAGAAAAGGTCATCTCCTCACTTTCTACAGCTATAACAGTACAAAACTATCATGTCTTTATGCAGATTTTGTTGTCAGTTGTCAAAGGCAACTGGACTCAGTGCAGAAATTCTCCAAAATAATTGAAACCCCAGCACACTGTTCCCCCAAATGTACACTTTCGTGACAACAAAACAATTTAACGATTAATAAAGAGACATTAACTTAACTGCAGTGGAACTAAAATTAACTTCAGGAGGCTGTAAGATGGCAAATCGTTTCATGTGTCCGGATGTATGCCTTATTTTCTGCAAATGTGTCTGCACTTTATTATGTGGCCCGTGGCCTCTTGTTCCCTGTAGACACCAGCAGGGCAAAATCACCATAAAATTAGTAATAGAGTCTTATTTTTAACTCTCCCCTTCTAAACAGATTTCTCAATACTTAAGTGAACGAACACAGTTTGAATACTAATTTGGTTAGAAGTGGACTCTAAGAGCAGAACGTTTTTGAATACATTTGCATGCTATTGTGCTTGAAATTAGATCTTCACTAGATTTTGTCTGCTCACAACTGGTTGAGTGTAGATACTCATTTTAATAAGAAAGTGGTGAGGTTCTAAGCCATTGCTTTCTATTCAGGGGAGGCAGGGAGTCTCTGTCTGTCTCTCAAAGGAATTATAGGATAATATGAGGCAGACTGACAGCATGTGTGATAACAAAGCAAAGTGTGAATAATTTCTTTCCTGTTATTTGGTGGTTTCAATTTTTCCCCGTCATCAGAAACTGGGACGGTAAAAGAGATGATTTTGCAGCTTGGCAGCACTCTGGTCCAACCATGGCATTCAGTGACGAATGTCGGGAGCAGGATCCAATTCAGTCCTGAACAGCTGCAGACTAGGAAAGGGGGCAATAGGGAGAAAGTGAGAGAGGGGAGCAAAGCTAAGCAGCTGTCCCCCATGCTCCACTCCACAGTTTCACATCATGCCCTACATACATCACTAGCAAGATTCTATCTGCTTTCCTTTTTCTTGCACTGCTCTTGTCTGCAAGATGAAGATGTGCAAAGTCTAAAGCAGTGGTACTCTGTGACTCGTAGATAGCTGCATCCATATATACTATCAACCAAAAGAGCTACATGGCTATGGTATGTCCTGTGCATCACCTCACTAAACACAGACACACAACAGAATGATATATAACTTAGCTTGATACATAGCTTAAAGCACCAGAGTACCTCTGAGCATATAGGGGTGTCCGTCTCCACTCAGTGTTGAATCTCAGTCCTCTCGTCCCTGCAGGGTTTCAAGGTGACAACCACAAACCTTACCAGCCAGTGTTCTTGCCCCCCTTCCCTGAAGCATGGAGCAGGTGCCATATTGGCCAATAGGAGTGTCATGTGGGTCCTGAATATTGAATAATTGAGAAATGTCAGTATGTTTTTTCCCCTGACGATTTTTTAAAAATCATGATAAAAGCCATACAATGGGGATAAAATAACGGTTCTCTGCCTTCTTGGAGGGCCCCCCAAGTATGCAAGAAAATGTGACTTTGTGAATTAATGAAAAGGAAAAAAGCTCTAAAAATGTTCCAGAGAGGACAGAATGAAATGCAGAGTACAGAAATACTAATCAATATAATCCTGTTTGGCTGGAATACTGGTGAAGTCTTCTGGCTGGATTATATCCCTGTCAGGCATGTATCTGCTGAATCATTCTCTCCACTTCCTTTGCTGCTTCTTGCCTAGAGTAACAGAAAGATAATCAGTGAGGTGGCTTGAAAAGAAGAAGAAGAGGAGGAGGGGGAGGAGGAGGAGGAGACTGGATTTATACCCTGCCCTTCACTACTTGAAGGAGTCTCAAAGCGGCTTACAATTTCCTTTCCTTTCCCTTCCCCTCCCCACAACAGGCACCCTGTGAGGTAGGTGGGGCTGAGAGAGCTCTGAGAGAACTGCTCTTGAGAGAATAGCTCTGAAAGAACTTGTGACTTACCCAAGGTCACACCAGCAGCTGCATGTGGAGGAGTGGGAATCAAACCCGGTTCTCTCAGATTAGAGTCCACTCTCCTAACCACTGCACCAAACTGGCTCGTGAGCTTCTCTCAGTATTACTTAATGTCATTAATTTTTCCTGTTTGAATTAGCAATAGTACCTAATAAAACAATAGGTTCTGTTTGGTTCAGATATTGGTTACTTAGTGCTTAAATGCACTTACTCGATATGTTTCTAAAACAGGGGCTGCTAAAGGATTAGAATCAATCTCCATAATCAGAAAAAGCATGTGGTGTAGGAAGGCTGACCATGCACTTTTTTAAAAAAAGTGTAGAACATATCTTTAAAAACCTAGGTACAACACAACCTAAAGCCCTATGCTTTCCATGCACAGTATCAACTCCCTCCAGTCTCCCTCAGGGAATTTTCTATACATTATAATTTATTACAGGCATCTTGTATTATAAATCTGAGTGCTATCCTTTCCACCTCCTTTTTTATGCATTCATAATGTACGGATCCTTTGATTTGGGTACAGTCCCCATTGTGCAATATTTCACTTGTCAGGTGCCTCTTTATGTTGCCTCTACATGGCAGGTAATTCCTTCTTGCCAGTGCATCTCCTCGGTCCCTTTCGTTGTGATGTGCAGAGTGGCATTAAAACAGTGTTCATAACTCATTCATCATTGCTTCGAGGAAGCAGATACCATCAGAGTGGAATCCAAAATGAACATTAAAACAGAGGCAAAAAGGGGGAAATAGATATAATGCGGGTGACATTACGGCATCATAACAAAGGAACGGAGAAGCACAGAATGAGATCTTGCATTTTTCTTGGGTTTTAGTAAACCATTCTTCTTCACTTTCTGCCTGCAATGAACATTGATCAGATTGATTTTAAAAGGTGCTGGAATGTTAAAATTATACAGTATTGCTGGCAATGTCAGTGTTATTCATGTTCTCAATGGCCCATTACCTATATATTGTTCTTCAGAGGGAAAGTAATACATTAATGGCTTTCTTCCTTGCCGAAAGCTTGTCAACAATTGGGTTTTAAAGACTGCAGCAATTACAATTTGCATAGGAAACAAACCCTAACTTACGCCTGGCTGAAAGTTTGTTTGCCACAGGCTCAGCATCTCTTGAGCAACTGGCACATGTGTGGTTCTGGCACATCACCGTCTGTTGTTTGATTATTTGCAGAATAGTTTACATAAGGAATGGCAGACGTTTAGAGAAGAAACATACAGCCCAAGTGCATGAGTGTTTACGCAGAAGTGAACTCTGATTCCAGTCACAGTAATGGAGTTCATGAATGGGAAGTATACTCACTGGATCTGGTTAAAATATGATAGAGCACTGCTTGTACAGGATAGTGTGGAGTGATTGTTTCCCTTAGGGGAACATGACGGTACCCGGTGACAGTGTCTCTCACTGGTTCAAAACTATACAATAGACAGAAAGAAGTGGAAACTGATTTGTATTAGTATTTGTATTAATATTCCCATTGTTATTATCTTTCTCACACACACACACACACTAAAAGGCACAATAATGATCTCTTTTGTGTAATACAAAGCCATCAAAGAGATCAGTGAGATAAGCACCCTGACCTGGATAGAAGAAGAAGAGATTGGATTTATACCCCGCCCTCCACTCCCCAAGGGAGTCTCAGAGCGGCTTACAAACTCCTTTTCCCTTCCCCTCCCCACAACAGACACCCTGTGAGGTAGGTGGGGCTGAGAGAGCTCTTTCCCAAGATGTCCTTGAGGGAACAGCTGGTACAGAGCTATGGCTTGCCCAAGGTCATCCAGCCAGGTGCATGTGGAGGAGTGGGGAATCAAACCCAGTTCTCCCAGATTAGAGTCTGCGCACTTAACCACTACACCAAACTGGCTTTCTAGTCCAGGCAAGCCCATTCTCTTCAGATCTTGGAGGCTGAGCAGGGCCAACCCTGGCAAGTAATTGGATGGGAGACCTCCAGAGAATACCAGGGCCAGGAGGCCAGAGGCAGGCTATCAAGCCACTTCTTTGAACATCCTCTGTGCCCCAGTAGGAGTTGCCAGAGGTCACCATAACTTCCAGACATGGACACACACACACAAATACAAAAAAAGAGAAGAGATCAGTGAGATAAGCGAGTGATATATAACAGTATGTAACCTCCTGGTTCACAGAGACAAGCATACTGTAAATATAAGTAAGTCTTAACCTCACTGAAACTATTAATGATATTGTTATTCTTCACTAAGGGATAAGAAGCCGTCATTAACTCCATCACAACTAGACATTAACAGTGTAATTCTGCAGCCAATACATAAAAGGATTCCACAGAGAATTATTGTTTTTAATTCTTGCAGACGCACAAAACTTCATACACACACAGAGATACAACTGGGAAATTAAAAGAGTTAAAAATAATAATCCTGTATGCATATATTTGTGAAAACAGAAACATTTAAAGCAGGGCTTTTTTTTGTAGAAAAAGCCCAGCAGGAACTCATTAGCATAAACGGCTACACCCAACAGCAGAAACATATTTGCATATTAGGCCACACCCCTGACAGTGCAGCTCCCTCCCAGGATTGGCTTCCCCAGGTGCCTTGTGGCTTGCAGAGCACATGGGGGACCCAAGGGAAGGAAAGCAGTTTTTGGATCGGCTTCCCCAGGCGCCTCACAAGCTACAGGGCGGGGGGGGGGGGGAGCTGTAGGCGTGGCCAACTCAGAAGCCAGCCGGAACTCCGTTCCTGTGTGTTCCTTCCCCAAAATAGCCCTGGTTTAAAGTATTTTGCAGACTCTGAGGTTCCGGGGGGGGGGGGGGGGGGAGAGACCAGAAAGGCCTTTGATGGCTGCCACAGGAGCCTGCAAAGTATGCTTGTTCTAGTTCCACTGGTGGCCGAATGCATCCAAGCCTGCCCCATTCAAACCCTGGCATTATCCCCCCCTCCGGTCCTGTCCCTAAAGTCCTGTCTATATGACAGGCTTACCTTGTTTTGTTTTTTTTAAATAACATTTTATTGAACATTTCAAATTACTCAGTTAATAACATCAATTTTGATATACAGAGCTCAAAATCATTATAATTGAGAATATAATTTGGACCATACAAATGTTGGATCCCTATTGTAAGCCATATTACATAAGTAGCTCAACTTATCCATTTCGGCCCAGTCCAAAAGTTTGTATAATAGGTCCATTTTGCCTGGTAACACAGAATTTTTCCAATTTTTGGCTCTTAATATTCGCACTGCTGTCAAAATGAAAGCCAGTAGTTTTTGATCTGATTTGCTTAAATTCTCCAGAAGCATATTCAGTAAGAAAATTTCAGGCTTAAGAGGTAATTCAAATTCAAAAATTTCATAGATTTTTTTTGTGAAAATTTTATGACAGGCTTACCTTGGTTCTTTACCATTTTAACGACCAAGGCTTCCTACACCTCCAAATAATCCTAGGAGTTATAGAACCACAAAGTGCTGAGAATGGTATTCGAGATGCCTAGCCCTGCTCCCATCACAGAACCCGTGGCTCCCTAGGAGGAGGGAATGTTAAAACCAATTTAAGTTTCTTACTCGGACATCCCCTTTGTGTCCCTTCTCTTTTTCTTTCTCAACCTCCTCTTTTTTTCCTACTGAAAAGAAAAAAAGCTCGCTGGGGAATTTATGAAAGCAACAAGCTTATGAAGCAAAGCAGTACTCTTTCTCCCCACTTTGGTTATTATGTATGCAGGAGTGTCATGAAGCAAAAGCTGATAGGTAAGACCAGATCTTCTGCATTTATTCTGGGTGGTTCTATAGCTCAGGTGGAGCTCCTCATTAGGTCTTTCACTCTTTGAGGCTATCCTGGACAATCAGTTCAAAGCATATGTTTAAAAAGGCTGGATGATATCAGCTCCATCACAAGGGAAGGGAGCTAGAATACATTTTAAAAGTGCGTGAAGTTTGAGATGGTGAAGTTCCAAAATAATTGTTTTAAGAGAAGCAGACAGATCTGCGTAGGTCTGGTTCTAGATTTTAGAGGGCCCTGGGCCTTCCTTCCTACACACCTGCCTCCCTCAGTGTCCTTCCCCTGCTTGAGAGCCCTCCCATAAGTCCTTTCTCCAAAGGTGCCAGCAGGGTTGCTGGCCTCCAGGTGGGGCCTGGAGATCTCCCACTTTTATAACTGATCTCCAGCTCCCCTGGAGAAAATGGCTGCTTTGAAGGGTGGACTCTATGGCATTGTACCATGCTGAGTCTCTAGGTATTTTCCAGCCCAGACCTGGCAACCCTAGGTACCTGGCATTGTGTGATTGTGGAGTGTCACTGCTGTTGTGGCTCAAAATGTGACCCCTGGGCAGGCACATGGGCAAGAGATTGGTGTTAGGTGGTTTCGCCAGAAGCCCTGGGCCTTGACATCTGCCCTTGGTTCTACAAGTCATGTAGTCCCAGTTTTCTGACAAAACTACTGTTTCATTTGTGGGGACTGTAAACAGAGCTGTTTAGTATCATTTCATTGAAGTCTCCACCTCCATCTTTAATGTTTAACTGAGCAAGAGCAAGCCACAAACAATTTGCTCTCCTTGAGTGTTGCTCCTTGACAGTGCTTTTTGGGCAGTGGTGTAGACCACGTTCAGATATATAACAGAGGGTTGTCCATGATACAGATAAAAACAGCTTGTAGCTATGCTTCAACACTCCCCTCATAGGTGGAGTGTGATTTGAAGCTTCCTGGTTTGGGAATCTTTGACTCAAGCTCTAATTTGCCACGATGTCCAAAGGGAGCTGCACAAATGAACTGGAATTCTGAACCTTGGGTAAATTCCAGTCTGGGGAGAGCAAACTAACTCAGTCTTCCAGGTGCCTGCACTTCTGTGTCACAGAAAATCGGAGCATGATTCAAGGCTTCCCAAACCTGGAAGTTGTCCTTCATGCTCCACAAACTTAGGCAGCAGGGATACAAAATGATAGAGGCTGTGAACACTGAAGCAAGCAATGTTTGTGCCCTTCACAAAAAAATCTTTTGTTGGTCTTGATGTCTGGTTTTGACTGTAGTAAACTTCAGGGGAAGATGGCAAAAGAGAAACTCTCAAATTCAGTAGAAGCTACTGCCTGGTGTGAGAAGTGTCGTTCAATTAATTTGTCCAGTGATGCATCCTACATGGCTCAGTGTGGACAGTCATGTTACTCTCTGTTTGTGGTCTGCTTTATGTTTGTAGGATACACATGAATGGAAACCTGAAGAGTGTGTGGTCCGTCATCACCACACTGACGAGTGTTTTGTGGGCTGTGATTGTAAATCCTACCAGCTTTCTTCTTGTATGTTTTTGTGCAGGCTTGTGGTTCTAATCACGCTTAGGACATTACCTGCTCCCTGGAAATTGTTTTCCTTCTAGTTCTTTCAACAGTGCCATCTCACAAACAGTGCAGTTGGTCCTCCCTCCCCCCTGCTCCTGCTTTGTTTCAGATAAGATTTCAATTCCACACATCTCAGGTGGCCTAATAGCTCTTTTGTAGGTGGCAGGTTTTTGATTTAGGAGGCAACCAGTTCACCTGGGTACCCTGTTCTGCAGTTCGATTTGAGTTTTGCCGTTCGTACAAGTCACCTTTTTTCTCCCTTTATTGACTTTTATACAGATCACTATATTTTTACAATTACCTTACAATTTCAATCGCACTTCAACTTACAGGAGGAAAAAGTCATCTTTCCAGACCATACTACACCCCACAGCGCAAAGCGTAGTATTTCAACGTTGTCAGCCTGATGTTTGGCTTGTAGTGCAAAGGAAAGAGGTGGCTGAGATCCAGTGTAATTGCATTTGCACTAGTGCAAGCCCATAGATCCTGTGAATGGTGTGGGGGCAGCAGATGCTGTTAACACTATTGAAAATAAGAAGATGCAGACCCTGTCAGTATCTGTTGTGAATGCCATTTCTCTCTGTTGAGGCCTTTGAGCACAGTTCAGAGACAGTTATTTATTTATTCATTTATTTATTTAACATATTTCATGGGCAATTGTTACTGAATTCCAACAAATAGGAAATTAATTACAAGATTCCGTAATAATATTGGGGGGGGGGGGGAGGCTGTAAAGTCTTTTTTGCCTACTGTACAAAGCTCTCCCTCCCCTATGAGAAGCCTGCATAAACGAAACCTTGCAACAATGCTGAATCAAAGTGCAGGTGAACACTTACTATTTTCTACCTTTTCTTTAATGTTTGCCAGAACGTTCACAGCTCATTTGTACATACGGGAACAAATTGATTGTAAACACGGAACAGAACTGACTCCTCAGGTGGACCTTTGTTCATTTGTGTGCCGGGCATTCTGACAGAAGTTCAGCATTGTGCTGTCGTAAAAGTTTTACATGCCATGTGCATATATGAAGTCATGCCTCTTCCTGCTTAATGGCCCAGATCAAAGATTTTCCTCACTCTCTCTTTTCCCTTGGAACTCGTCTGTTTCATCTCTGTCTGTTCTTCACCTCTATTTCGTCATGTCCTTTTCTCCATCATGTAGTTTTTCTTCTGGATTCCACCCTAACTTGTGCCTTATTCCTGAACCACCTGCTTCTAAGGTCCTCTGAAAGCTCAATGTCCATGCCACTGAGTTCAGTGACACTTATTTTCAGGTATAGATCAATATGGGTAGCCATGTTTGTCTGTCTGTTGCAGCAGAAAAGAGTGAGAGTCCAGTAGCACCTTAAAGACTAACAAAATTTGTGGCAGGGGATAAGCTTTCATGAGTCACTGCTCTGAAGAGCAAGAGTCTGTAGCAGTAGTAAAGAGCAAGAGTCTAGTATAGGGTTGCCAGGTCCCCTGGTCAATCCAGTGGGGGGATTTGGGAGGCATTCCAGGGATAAGCAGGGATGCCCCTAAGCCCCGTCCCCAAGCCCCACCCCCAAGCTGCAGCTACCTGCGGCCACCCCTCTCCCTCACTGCTAAAAGATTTAAAGGGCTTCAGCTGATCAGTGGTGACTGCTGACCAGCTGGAGAGCCCTTTAAAGGGTCTTTTTGCTGGTAGGGGCGGGGCGCAGAGTGCATGGGGCTCCTTTCCCAGTGGCGATTCACTGCTTGAGATTCGGGCCCATGCACCACTGTCCATGTGGCCGGCGGCTTACAAACTCCTTTCTCTTTCCCTCCCTACAACAGACACCCTGTGAGGTAGGTGGGGCTGAGAGAGCTCTTTCCAGAGATGTCCTTGAGAGAACAGCTGTGACAGAACTATGGCTTGCCCAAGGTCATCCAGCCAGGTGCAAGTGGAGGAGTGGGGAATCAAACCCAGCTCTCTCAGATTAGAGTCCATGCACTTAACCACCACACCAAACTGGCTCTCTAACCACATATGCATGACTGTACATGTAATATTTATTTCCCTACTTCTCCCAAATCACCTTACAACATTCTCCCATCCTCCATTTTATCTTCATAACAACCTTGTGAGGTAGGTTACACTGAGAGACTGTGCCTGGTGCAAAGTCACCTCGCAAGCTTCTGTGGCAGATTGAGGATTTGAACTTGGCTCCTCCGGGTCTTAGTCCAGTGCTCTAGTCACTACGCCATGCTGGCTCTTATTGATATACAAAGACAAATGAGAAGGTCCTTTGCATTCATCTCAGTGCTAATATTCCAATAATGGATGTCATCCTGTCAGGAATTCTGGAGTTTGTATCAGAAACCTCATGGTCTGAGACCCAGTTTAGTCAACTTAGATTGTATGTGCTCAAGCCTAAAAGGCCTCTACAGATACAGAAAGAAAGGGGGGGAGAGAGATGTAACCTTTCCCCCTTTAAATGGCAGGCAATATAAAGGCTCTGGGTTGCTCAGAAATTATATAAATACTGGTTTATGCCCTTGCTTTGGCAACAGAGCATCACCTCCTCACGCTTCCAGCACCATTCCCTCCCTTCAGGGACCCCAACTGCATGGGAGAGTCTACCTTTCAGGTCCAGCTTCAAATACAGTCACCCACAGCCTCTGCTCATGCCTGAAAGGCTTTCTTTTTTATCTTTACTTCCATTCTGGGACTCAGAGAACAGGCACAGAGTTTATAGCCCTGACTTTTTTAAAAAAAATTAATTCCATCATGGTTTAGGAATCCACAGCTTAGTCCTAACTTTTGGGGGAACATTTTATGTGACTAAAAAAAAAAAAAAAAAAAACTCTGCAACTTTTCTTCTATGGGATAATGATTTCTAGAAAATGTACCAAAGTGACAAAGAAAATAAGATTTTTACTGAGCTGTTAACTATCAAAGCTAAAGGATCCCAGTGCTGTTGTATCACAAAGCAGACTACTGAACCATCTTCTTTTTTAATAGCTAATGTTTTTAAGGCTGCAGTAGATTTATAGTTGATCAGTTGTAAATTCATCCCTCCGACTTGGATATGACTAAGCTCAGGTTATTGTCAGGTCCTGCCAGCTCCCAGAATCTGTCAGATAGAACCTCCTCAAAAGAGAAGGGGGGCCCACTGTTGTCAGTAATACATGCTGGGACCAGGAGGACTTGGCACCCTCTTTTTTTGGTTTTTGTAATTTTTACATGTGTGTGTGTGTGTGTGTGTGCGTGCATGCACACGTGTGAGTGAGTGTCTGTGCACCTGAAAGTCATGGCGACCTCTGGTGACTGACCCTTACTGGGGGCCTGGAGGATATTCAGAGGTGGCTGAATAAAGCCTGCCCCCGCCTCCCGACTGCTGGTATTTCAAGGAGGTCTTGCATTCAAGTACTTGCTAGAGCTGACCCTGCTTAGCTTCCAAGATCTGACAAGGGTGACTTGACATCTTCTTAAATGGGGACTCTAGAACACCAGCTATGGTGGACAATGCAAGACCCTTACATTGTATGAGTTACATTACATTAAACTGCAGTGTATGGCATCGGATGGTACAGGAGTCTCTGTAATCGCCATCAGGCAATGAGTATAGCAAACCTGGATAGAAGTTACCCTTAGAAAGCAGTGCATGTGTCTGGCAGCACAGAGTTTTCCTTCCCCAAGCAATGCTCCTTGAAGACAAGTGCTTCAAGGATCTAGTGTTGGCTTGAGTGCTTTCAGGGTCAGGGCTTCCACTGATGTACCAGAAAATGGTGAGGCTGGAAGGCTGGCTATATAAGGCACATGGAAGCTGCTGGCCCAGGACTTATGCTGCCCACTGCCCAGCTCCTGGATCTTAATTACCTTATAGGTAGGGTGGCTTGACTGCAAACTGAGCAATTGAATTCTAGGACTTGGCTCTGGTTGGACAGCTCCTGTGCTTCTCACAAGCCTGTACCTGTTGAAAGTAGTGGAAGAGATTAAAGGACACATGATTTCAAGTCGGGTTACCACCAGATGTCTTCATTTTAGAAGACATGTCCTCTTTTTTGGGTGTCGGTCCTCTTTTGGGTTATTTTTGAAAAGCTGATGAAAATGTCCTCTTTTGGGGTTGGAAGGGTAGGAATATTCCTAATTAGTTTCAATGATCATAGCTTAAATAATAGGGGTATTTAAAATGAGGTCTGTCATAGGGATCGGTCATTTGAAGTAGTCAGTTGGGAAATATGTCCTCTCTGTTTCTTTTCAAAATATGGTAACCCTATTTCAAGGCTACAACTACATGCATATTCATGAGTTGTTAAGAGTACTATAATACAGGCAATTATGAGTATGGAATCAATAGTTATTCAGGATTAATTTAAAAAAGGAAATTGCTCAGATGGACAAAACAAAGAGGCTGCATTAGTCACTAACAGAACCAAGGAGAAGTATGCCGTCCCTCTCTCAAGACATAACTGCAAATCCTTAGCGGGCCACTAGGTGGTGTATGAGATATAGGGAAATTCATCTGGGTAAATACTTGGTAGAAACTGTTGCCTGGTGGCATCTTTGATAGAAAGACGTTGAAGTGGGAGGGGCCATAAATTGAGGGCCTTGCCCCTTCGGTATTTTGTTGCCATTGTATATAAATCTGGAAATGATTCTTCTCTTTCATACATTTTTACACACTAACTTTTAGTTTACTTTGTATGTCTGGATGTTGTGCTATGAAACTAAATAGTTGGTAACTGAATTTTAGCTGTCCCAGCAGATGATGATGGAGCACCAAGTTCAAGCAACTTACCTCTTTCGGTGCCATCCTAAGCAAAGTTCCATTGAAATTAACAGCCTTAAAAGGGTTATCTCTGTTTAGGATTGCCTAATTTTCTAACAAGTCTTAGAAAATTAGGAAATGTGAAGTGATCCATATTTGCTGTCATCGACCTTTTAAACATTTGTGCTTGTTTTGGTCTTTGATATTCTACTTAAAACTAATTGGCAGTGAAGAGTTAACATTAAAAATGTATCAGAAACCGAAGTGGTAACATTCTATCATCCAGCAATGCACTGCACATGTTTCCAGTCCTTATGCATGCCAGCCTAATTGTACTTTGGGAGCTGACTCCTTTCTGAATGGCTCTTCAGACCACAATAATTATAGAGCAGAACTCCATCACATACAGCAGGCAAGAGATTCCAAGCGCAAGTGTTTGATCTTTGCAGAACTTCCCTGCAGGTGGAATAAAAGGATCTGCAGGAACCTTTGCACACAATTGTCCAATAGAAAAGCAACCTATCCAGTGAGATATGTCATCACAGTAACTGCTGTGGATCTTAATTTGGGACAGATTAAGCAACAGCAATCATATGAGAACATAACCCCAGCCGTTTAACATCCATGCTACAGAATCAGATTTTGGAATCCTTGAATCTCAATTCATACTCCATGCAAGTCAATGGCAAAACTGCCACTGATATAAATGGCTGTGTGTTGTGCTCTCAGACTTCTGCTGTTGGCTAATCTGTCCCAAATCAAGATCCACATCAGTTGCCATGATAGCAGTACTGCAAATGTAACGTTTTAAATCACCCAATGAAGAGCTTCTCTTTATATTGACTTGAGGCAGCAATCCATTCATTCTAGAGAGGCAGGAAAGAAGATGCAGCAACCTTTCAGTATTAATGCCCCCTAGCTTCTCAGCAAAGGATCTCATAGATGAACTGATTGTCCATCATGGAGCCTTTCTTCTTTCACTGTTTTTTTTTTTTTTAAATTTAACTAGAACAGATGACTGCGTTTAAACAGTGGGTGCCTGTTTCTTGTTTCATTTTATCACTTTTCTCCTGCCAGTGATACACATATTGCAAGTGAGTAGACAGCTTTATGGATTATGCCCTCTCGGTTGCAAGGACTGCTAACCTATGATGTAGCTATCAGACTCCTAACAGAAGATTTCAGAAGAGTACAAAACCCATATAGCAGGGGGCAGGAATCTGCAAATGGGGTCCCCTAGGCCAATCATGAGTACCAAATGGGAGCTGTCTGCTACCAAATTGCCAGTTCAAGGAAAAGGCATGGGCACAAGTATAACTGGTCTACATTGGGCACCACTATCCTTTCAGCGGTGCCATGCACCTGCCGGGACTTAACAGTAGTCCTCATGAGTCTGTTCCCTCTTTCTTCTGCCACTGAGCGTCCCTGAAAAGGAAGTGGACCTGATGGCATTAGGAGATATCTGCAAAGGGACCAAGGCAGCCCTGTGAAGGCACAGATCTTCTGAATGAATAGTGGCATCCAGGACAGGCAAGTGACAGCTCTGCCAGGTATTACTAGGCATTCAGCAGCTGGTATCTCTCATGCCTTCTTTCAGTAAGGGCACCAGATCTCAAATGTGTTTTCCATTGAAAACAATGGAAGCTTAAATGGATGTGTTAAAGAAAACAAACATTATTGATAAGGAATACAACAAAAACAGATGATTTTAAAATGGAAGTTAACAACATCCCCCCCCCCCCCCGCATATACTTAGTGGGTTGAGGACTGGCTAGGATTTCCAATGAGACTGGAGGAAAATGGCCTGCCCCTTTTCACAGAGGCTTAATGGAATAGGTTTTTTAAACCAGGTGATATTATATTCATTCATTCATTTTATTCAATTTATATTCTGCCCTCCCCGCAAGCGGGCTCAGGGTGGATTACAGTAAAATTCTAAATGCATAAATAGAATTTTACAGAATAGTTAAAAGCAATTTAAAGTAGCACAGATTCTTTTAAAAAGGGGGGGGGAACAAAACAGGTTGCACTATTTCACTATATACATATTTTCACTACATACATACATATATACACATATTTTCAAGCTGGCATCATTGGGTCTCTGAGATCTTATTGATCCGAGCTGTGTTGAGCTAGTAGGTTTCAATTTCAGCAGGGGAGGCCAAGTTTTTTACTGGATGCCCACCACCTCAGCCAAAGGTCTGGTGGAACAACCCTGTTTGGTGTAGTGGTTAAGTGCGTGGACTCTAATCTGGGAGAACCGGGTTTGATTCCCGACTCCTCCACTTGCACCTGGCTGGATGACCTTGGGCAAGCCATAGCTCTGTACCAGCTGTTCTCTCAAGGACAGCTTGGGAAAGAGCTCTCTCAGCCCCACCTACCTCACAGGGTGCCTGTTGTGGGGAGGGGAAGGGGAAGGAGTTTGTAAGCCGCTCTGAGACTCCAAGTGAGTGAAGGGTGGGATATAAATCCAATCTCTTCTTCTTCTTCTGTTATACAAGCCTTGCAGAAAAAAGCTTCAACTGCCTATTGACATACATCAAGCCTCTGTTAAAGGGATAAGACATTTTCCTCCATTATTTTGCTGGGGAAGCATTTAGTCATTTATCTCCTTCCCCCCATCCGAGATGGTACAGCCCAGATGCAGTTCACACTTACCTCAATTAAGAACTTACTCATCTTCCTTTAAATCAAGGCTTTGGGTGGCTAATGAAAAAAAATGAACTGTTGCCATTATTATAGAGGAGGAGGAGGAGGAGGAGATTGGATTTATACCCCACCTTTCACTACCCAAGGAAGTCTCAGAGCAGTTTTCAAACTCCTTTCCCTTCCCCTCCCCACAACATACACCCTGTGAGGTAGGTGGGGCTGAGAGAGCTCTGACAGAAACTGCTCTTTTTCAAGAACAGCTGTGCCAGAACTATGGCTTGCCCAAGGTCATCTAGCAGGTGCAAGTGGAGGAGTAGGGAATCAAACCCGGTTCTCTCAGATTAGAGTCTGTGCACTGAACCACTACACCAAACTGGCTCCATTACGCCATTAATGTGAATGGTAACGGAGGAGAAGAAGACAGGGCTCTGCCTTGAGTTTATAATGCAAAATTTGAGGCAAAAGAAGGTACGGAAAGAGGTGGCTATAAACAACGGACAAATTTTGCTACTGCTTCAATATCCATGTTGTGTTGACTTCAGGTACAACTATACGTGGCGATATGAGTCGGGTTGGGAGATCCTCAGCCTGACTTAGTCACATGTACATCAGGGGAGCTCATGTTAACTACTACTCTATCGCTGGAAGCAGTTCAGAGTGTGAGGTGGGGAGGAGGGACTTCTGTCTTCATTCTTGCCCTGTTCTCCCTAATGTAAATGGCTGAGGAAGGCCATTTGCCCCTTCCTCAAGTTCCATGTGTCCTAGGATCATGTGCTCATACCCCATATAGTTATGTCCTCTAGAAGTCCTCTGGCCAAATTGAGCTGGTGTGTGTGTGTGTGGGGGGGGACGACGATGATGGACAGATGGACAAAAGAGGACAACTCCACAAATGGAGGGTTTCAAGGTGTTGGTCCATATTGCCAAGGATTAGTGGCCAAGCAAGATAGTGCTTATCTGATTTTTTAACCTTCTGAGCAAGAATGTATAGAGTCAAGTAGGAAACCTATACAACATTATACGATATAGTAAATTATACAGGACATTTATGAGATTCCATGTATATAAATGCACTATTATGTTATCTACTAATAGCACTGGGAATGCAGGGAGAGGGCCCCAAGACTTTGTTTTGCCCAGGGCTTGGGTTACCCCTCAGCAGCCCAGGTACTGAGAAATGGATTCCTGTCCCTACAGAGGTACTAATGTAAATTGTCAGGCAAAGGAGAGGGAAAACCGGCATACATTGAAGAGTTCCATAAGAATTATTTTTGGAAAGAATCTAAAATATTTATGTCCATGCAAGGAACAACTCCCCTCCTTTATCCCCTCTTACTTCATAGAGGACCATCCCATTGTATCTGCTGCCCTTCTTAAATATCTGTTCTAAATCAGATATAGCTGGATCTGACCCCAATTCACCAACTGCTTATCCTGGGATATCTACTTAATGTGAACAGGTTAAAATATATGAATACAGGCATGTTGTAAATGTGAGGAAACGAATGTGTGTGGGTTTGTGTATGATGTGTAGCCTGTCATAGAGACTGCCTATTCTGTGTTGCAAGTGAGAGAGTATATTATGCAGATCAACAAAAATGAGATCTCCAGAATCAGATTTACACGTATCCATTTACATCTAAATTAAGAATAAATTTGGGGTTATTGCTGTGCTCTTAATTTTCATCTTTTTTTTAATTGATGGTGTATCTGTGATATAATTATGTCCTGTTAGCTGGAATGAATGTGCCACATTGCAGTTTACAGGCTCTGATCACATGGTAATACAATATGTTGACTAATAGACTGATGCTGGAGACTCAAAATGATGCTTGATTTCATTAAAATGACTTGCTTTTGCATGTTAACAGAATGGCGATGATAGCAACACAATCTCCCACTAATCACTATTAATGCCTCTGGCATTCATGGTAGCAGAATTAATCATGAATGGGCTCATTTGGAAAGTGTTTAATATGAGATAAAAATTGTCTGGTAATTTATGTGTTGTTAGTGGAATGCATTTTGCAAAAACAAGATGGGCTTTGTGATACTGGGGTTGTGGCATGCTTAAAGGTTACAATATTTTTATTAAAAAGAAAACAAAATAAATATTTTAATTCAGGCTAATGATCAATAGCAAAGTACCAATAGTTTAGCAAGTATTGTACAGGATACTGCAGTGATTTATGGTTGGTTGAGATGTTACTTTGCCAAAGACAGTGTCAAGGCTTGGTTTGATAAGGTGTGTGGGTGTGCCCACACAGTGCCAGCAAGTTCCTTCTGATTTATGGCGACCCTATGAATTAATGACATCCAAAACATCCTATCATTAACAGCCTTGCCCAGGTCTTGCAAAGTGAGAACCATGGCTTTCTTTATCGAGTCAATCGATCTCATGTTGGGTCTTCCACTTTTCTTCCTCTCTGCAACTCTTCCAAACATTACTGTCTATGCTGTACTGTACTGTACTATACTAAATGATACAATACGATACGATATGATTCTATACTATACACATCTGCCTAGGGCCTATAGTTGACCAGGGATATTTGATCCATCCACTCTTACCAGGAATGGATATTGCAGAGACCTTTGGAGAAATCTTCCATTTCATGGTGGGATAAGTGCCCTGCAGACTTCAGAGTCATGTTAGCATCAGTGCATGAAAAAACTGCAATCCACTCTGTTTTCCAGGAAGGATATGTATGTATAACCATGATGGGGCAGCATGGCTGCCCCATCCTTGTGGGAAGAGTGAAATAAAAAACCAAAAGACAGTTTCCGTGCTTCCAAGTCATATAAGTGGCATTCTTCGGCACAGACAGGTAAAGCCATCATTGGGGATTCCCAACTCACACAGTGGATTGTTATAAATGAAACATATCACAAGGACATCTAGAGTCTAAACCTACTCATAATCCTTGCTCTGGAGGGTTTATAACTTTTATTGGATAGTTCTGACAAGGATTGCTGCATGGTGTCAGAGTTGACAATGTGACAATAAAGAAGATTAGAGCCCTCTTTGTCAATCTCACTTTCTTCTTGATTCTCCCTATAGACTAAATGAATGGAAAGGGTTCAAATGCTGGATTTGGAACTGTGAGATCACAGTTTAAAAGTTTGCTTAGTACATGAAGCTCATTGGGAAGGTGTCTCTCTCTCAACCCCATAACTCAAACTTTATAGAGGGGTTCTTGCTAGGGATGCTGCAAACTTCATGGCAAACCTATTCAGCAATCAAATTTACCCCATTTGACCCTCACAATCAGACTAGGAGTTTATTAGGGATATATTCAGGTGACTTAGAGTAACTAGAACAGCTGCTGAACAAGTTTGCTGCTGCCTGTTGGTCAGAAGCCAAATCTGATACACCATCAATAGGTATACAGTGAAGCTGGAGATCCCTGTTACAGAAGGGAGAGGAGAAAGAGAAAGTTTCTGTCATTTTCTCTGCAGCCCAAGTGATCTGTTTCTTTTCTCAGCTTGGGGTGGAGAGAAGAGAGAAAAAACTAGCTGGACTTCTGATCATCCTCCCTCCCCGAGAGCTACATGTCAGCAAGTCTGGGATATGGCAAAGTTTCGAGGATAGGAGATCAAAAGAGCCTGACCTCCGGCTAATTGGCTAGGAATGGGTCTTGATCCCCCCCCCCTCCAAGAAACCTTTTTTTTTTGCTGGGTACAGAGCAAGATTTCCCCAGCAGGAGATCAGAAGTCACCTCCAGCTGATCACTCAGAAGCTGGGAGTCAGCTTCCGAAGGCTTCAAGTAGCCAGTTCCTATGAATAGACATAAACAGACTGTGAACAGCCCATCAATTAATTGGCTGCTTGATCACCATTGGTGAACAGGAAGTGAACTGAACTGGCAGCTGTTCAAGCATCCCTGGTTCTTGAAACAGCCTCCTTTTTTTTTACTTACTACATTTATCTCTCTCTTCCTCCAAGAGTTTCCTTGAGATCCAGGCCTTTAACATACCTATCCAATTATATGAGAATTTCTCCTCTGTGACCTGATCCACACTACTGAGGAGTCTGTGTGATTGCCACAGTCATGTCCATTGGGACTTGAGCCATTCTTGGCTTGCAGTGCTCACATGTTCCCTAGTGGCATGGAATCATAACTTGGCAAAGTGACTTCCATGCCTCTATGTTTGTGTGTGTGTAAAAATGGGTCTTTCAAAACCAACTATCTTAACGGGTGATCTCCAAACTCATTGTGTTTATTTTCTTCCCTTTAATGTAGCAGAATGAAAATTCTCCTCCATCCCAACTGCAGTCTTGGTGTATGCATGTTTAGCATGTATCCTGCATGCTGTCTTCTGGATTTACTGTTTTAAGGAAGTGCTGATTAACTTTTAAATAAATATTTTTTTGTCAGTTTAATCATACCTGCATCTAAAGGGATTTACCAAAAGGTGGTTCTGACATTTTTTCACACCTTAATGTTTAATTAAAACATGCTTTAAAACAAATAAAGAATTGGGTCTGACATTTTCCACACAAGCCTTACCTGAGCTCTGTAATTCAGGCTGAAAAGGGATTGGGAAAAGAGACTTTATGAAGAAGCAGTGTTCAGCGTGGGTGAAGTGTTATACTGTTTTACAGCTGAAGGACACCTGTGGGAATAAGTCAGAGCTAGGCTTGACTAAATAAATCAATATTTGAAATGGAGGGAGGAAAGCTATGGATAGCACGACGTAAGTTTAAAAAGTGACAGATATTGCTAAAACATTTTGAAAGGGGTTTCATTTTAAAAACTAAATCTTCAACAGCCTGACAGTCTGCCCAATTGACACTATTAAATTAATATGCAAAAAAACCTGCAGGGAACCCAGAGAGATAATTCTACAACATCTACCAACTGACCATTAAAAAGTGGCACATTTACAATCTCGAGTGGAGTTGGTCAGCTACTTTACCATTGGAGGCCATTCTCTTCTCCAGAGCCGGGGAATGAGGGAGGTAAACTCTATTGTATGTTCCTACATTTTTAAAAGTAGAATGCTTTATGGCAACTTTATTTTTTTTTTATTTCTTTCTTTATGGCAACTTTACAGCAACTGTGCAGCTTTGCAGGTCAGCAAAAGACACCTTATTTTTCAGTCAGTAACCAGTTGCTTTTGTTGTCCAAATGGCACAGAATGAGCTTTTGTTCTATTACTTGGAAGCATTGTTGGTAAGTCTAGGGCTATTTTGGGGGCAGGAACACACAGGAACAGAGTTCTGGCTGGCTTCCGAGTTGGCCACGCTTATAGCCTCCCCCCACCCCGGATTCCCCAGGCACCTCACAAGCCGCAGGGCACCTGGGGAATCCAAGCCGATCCAGGGAGGGAAGGCACTTTAAAGTGCCTCCCCTCTTAGGGTTTCCCAGGCACCCTGCAGCTGCAGGGCACCTGGGGAAGCTGATCCTGGGAGGGAGCTGTGCTGTCAGGTGTGGCCTAATATGCTAATGAGTTCCTGCCACTGGGTGTGGCCTATAATGCTAATGAGTTTTTGATGGGCTTTTTCTACCGGAAAAAAAAGCCCTGGGTAAGTCCATTAGGAGCCAGACAAAAGAGCCTCAGTAGCCATGGATTTATGAGAAACATGTAAGTTCTTCTTACAATTTCAAAGAGAAAGAATCCAATTCTAATGAAATTCTGTGTTTTGCCACCATTGCACAAAATAGTGCCTAATTCATCCCTTCCATACAGGCTTGGCTTAGCTATCTAGGGGATCTTGAAGTCTAAGCTTCAAATTCTTACCCTATCATGAGAGTTTGCAGGCAACTGGGGCCCATCACTCACTCTCGGCCAAACCTACTTCACGGGGTTGATTTGAGGATAAAATAGAGGGAACAGCAAAGCTGGGTTCCCACTGAGGAGAAACTGGGGTCTAAATAAATAAATAAATAAATGAGAATGACACTGGATTCTGGAGAGGGTCGCCAGCTTTCCCACAGTTTGCAATGACTCTCCACGGCAAGCCTATTTATTTATTTATTTACTTACTTCATTTGTAATCCACCTTTGCTGTTGAAACTTGGGGTAGATATGCTGACATTGGTGGGTGATAGTGTTTCCTTTCATAGTGTGGGAAGTATTTGACATTTTGTTGCCAGTCAGAGACTTTGGCTGCAATCACATGCACAATTAGCCTTGACACAGGCGCGAATGCTGGGCAGATTTAACGTGCGCGATCAGACCTGAACATCTGGGAAGCATCCTGCAGCCGGCAACAATCCATGTTGCTCTGCCACAGAAGTGGAGTAAACAGGCACTGGGGAAGGTCCGGTAGCAAACGGGTTGCTATGGGCCATGGGCGGACTTTCCCCTGTCTGATCGCTCCAGTGTGCTCTCATGGCATCGGGATGGTCTGATCAGGCCATCCCGACTCTGTGCCTTTGCTTTCCCCCCCTTCTCAGTATGCGCAGCATCGCACACTCCATAGGGAGCCCTCAGGGCTGAGACGTGAATCATAGATCCCTCGTTTAAGCGCATCGGGAACAAACAGCAAAAAACAAACAAACCCTGACTCACCTGTGGTTGCATCTGATTACACAGTGCCCGCAGCTTCAAAAAACTGTGTGATTGCACAACTGTGGGTCAACCGTTGGAGGAAATAGCCTCTCTTCCCCCCTGCTTTATCTTGCGTGTGTGACCGCAACCTTTGTTTTTAATCCCCTGAAGAATATTATTTGTTTATTTATTTGTTGCACTTATATCCTGCCCTATCCCACAGTGGGCTCAGGGCAGCTCACAGCATGAATAAAATACAATGAATATATAACTAAAACCCAGTTAAATAAAACAGGATTGCAGGTAAGAAACATACATTACGCCAATATGCCTCCTGTTAGACATTAACAGGATAGTAGGCATGTGTGGGCTTACTATGGACAGGGAAGGCCAAGATGGTGGGAACATCTGCTGCCTCAGCCAAAGGCCTGGTAGAACAGCTCCATTTTGCAGGCCCTGTGGAACTGTAACAAGTCCCACAGGGCCCTGATCTCAATTGGGAGCATGTTCATGTGGAACTTGTTACAGTTCCACAGGGCCTGCAAAATGGAGCTGTTCTACCAGGCCTTTGGCTGAGGCAGCAGATGTTCCCACCATCTTGGCCTTCCCTGTCCATAGTAAGCCCACACATGCCTACTATTTAGCCTCAGCCAGGGCTGAGGCCTTTTTTGACCAGGCTGGGGCCTGGGCAAAAAAGGCCTCAGCCCTGGTTGAGGCTAAATGGATGTCTTTCAGGCCAGGGACTACCAGTAGATGTTGGTCTGTGGAGCTCAAGGCTCTCTGGGGCATATATGGGGAGAGATGGTCCCAAGGACATGCTGGTCCCAGGCCACGTAGGGCAGGGGTGTCAAACATGCAGCTCAGTCCAGGAGGATACATTGTCTTGCGTTTCATTACAATTGCAAGTCAACAATCTCTCTACTCCCCCTTTGAAATTTCTTTGTTAGAGCACTGCTATCCTTAGGTCAGCAAGTGAATGTTGTGATTTCTAATGTCAGACATATCCATTTATTCTTTGTATCCTCCTGGACTGAATCCTTCTGTATGGAATTGAGTCCTAGGTTTCCTGTCTCATTACCAATGCTGGTATCACCACGCCTACTACCCCTCTGCATGTCACACCTAATCCAATCAAGCATGCTATTGTCACTCACCTGCTATTGCCATTGGACATCTGAAGTTTATATCTCTAGTACCTCATGTTACATTTTATGGCATGCATGGCCTGGCCCAACAAAGTGACATTTATGTCAGATCTGGCCCTCATAACAAATGAGTTCGACACCTCTGGCGTAGGGCTTTAAAGGTCAGCACCATAACCTTGAAGTGGATCTGGTACTCAACTGGTAGCCAGAGCCATTGGTGTATCAATGGCTGAATGCACACCTGCACAGACGTCTCTGTCAGTGAGTATGCTGCCACATTCTGCACTAGCTGGAGTTTCCGAGTCAGGTTCAAGGACAGCCCGCATAGAGAAAGTTAGTGTAATCCAGCCTTGAAGTGACCATTGCATAGATCACTGTAGCTAAGTCCTGGGAGGAGAGATAGGAACAAGTTGCCTGACCTGCCACAGATGATAAAAGGCAGACATGGCAACAATGGCAACCTGGGCCTCCACTGAAAGTGAGGCATCCAGGATCACCCCAATGAGGAAAGTGAGGCTCCAGGATCACCCCAATGCCCTCAGCGCTGGCATCAGAGGCGCCCTGCCACGTGTCAATGGCTGGATTCTGATTTGTTTAAGGTTTTTGGTTTGGGTTGTTTCCTTAAAACAAGAGACATCTTTCAACAATAAATGATACTGCGATGAGTGTGTGATAGAGTGGGAGCAACGTAATGCAGCAGACAGTGAGTTCAGCATAGATCTGGAAGCCCTGTGTTCAGTCCCTGTATCTGCCATGGGCATATTGCCTAGATTTGGAAAGTCTAATTCCATTGACCCCCTTTTAGTGTGTGGCAAATGGGGCGTCATAGTGACCTTCTTCACTGGGCTTTTGTAAGGGCGAACATCAGAAAATTCAAAGGCACTTTGGAAACTAAAGATGGAGCATCATTGAAAAATTTGAACATCGGGCTGGGGCAGGCTGTGTGTATGCACAGCTAATGATATGGGCCCAGATGAAGAGAGTGCAATGACACAGTGCCTTTTACACTCTGCCCTGATTTTTTTGTACTGTAACTTCCTGTGACGGAATAGGGAGCCTGGGAGCGCTACAGGAGATTCTCTGATCAAAATGCACGCAGGACTCTCTCATATAATAGGTGGAAGCCCTGTGCAGAGCATGTGAGATAATGAGAAAAACAAACCGTATCTGGACAGAAAATATGTCAAGGCACTAATGATTCTGTCAAAATTTCATATGCCATTAAATGTACATCTAACACGACTCCTAATTTTCCTCACCATTAAGCATTAGAAAAATATGATTGTATGCATCCTGTCAGGGCCAGAAAACTAGGATGGCAGCGGTTGCTATTTATTTCTGCTGCAAAAGCATAACAATGTATAGAAAATTCAGCCATGCTGTTTGTTAAAAGATCCTGGGCACTGGATATCTCTCTAAGAGATGTGCAGGGCTGGTTCTATAATGAGGCAAGCTGGGGTGGTTGCCTCAGGCAGTACATTGGGACCACCTCTCCAGCCTGGTCAGCAACAGCCTCCCATTGCCTTCCCAACGTTCAGCCAGTTACCTGCTGGCTCTCTGCTGCCGATGTGCTGCCTCCAAAAAGGAGCAGGGAAAAATAATTCTCCATTACCTGTTTGCTTCCTCAGGCCATTTTGAAAATAGCATGGCAAAATGTGCTTCCCAACCCCCCAACCTTCTGAAAGTTCCTCCTTCTCACAACACTTCAACCACTATTTTATGATTGCCATAGCAAACAAAATGGGGGCCAAGCTCTTGCAAGTTCACTGGGGCCACTGTACAGGACACTGAAGACATAAAAAGGATTATCAGATTGTAATGTAGTATGCTCTGTGCAGCAACCAGCCTGCCATGTGTTCCCAGATAATGGCGCCCGCCGCATGGCCTGAGCACATGGTCAGGCAGAGAGGGGAGCTTGAATCTGGAGGAACAATAGACATCCAGATTGAAAGCCTCCACCAATGTGGGACCTAGGTTCTCCCTGGAGAGCCAATGCAATCAAAGGCTCCTCCAGGGGACCTATGACAAACATGCGCATATGTTAAGCCCCTATTGGGTCTTTTGGGTGCGGCCGGAGGTGTGGCTCTGGCCAGCATATAATGAGGGCCCTGGAAGCATGCTTATTCTGACCATCTACTGGGCATGCTGAATCACTCAATAAAGGCTTCATGATTTCACTGTTCCTGGTCTCCCGAGTCCAGTACTCTTCACAGATAGATGGCAACATGGCAAAGGGCTGCTACCCCAGGCAATGAAAGTTTTTGAGCTGCCACTAGAATTGTTCTTAAGACATATGCTGAGCAAAGATAAACCCTGGTATTCTTAGGCAGTGTTTTATTCCTGGAACAGTGCTTTGGGGACCAGTAGGATGCTTTTCTGCATAAAGTAACTCCTTCATGAACGGCCAAACTTCACAATAAATTTGGTGCAATCTGGGCTTTGTAGGTTAATATACATGCAAGCATAGGCAGGACAATGCACAGAAAATCCAAAGAAAATGTACGAGTGAATTGTTGGATGTATATTGTTCATTTCCTACCTATCTTCCATGAGAGATCTTAGAGTGATGCACACAAGGTTCCCAGGAGGTCACGCATCCAGGCACTAACTGGATCCTTTTGCTTCACTGTGGTGAATGGATCATGTGCCCTCCCATTGTACCTTGGGATATTTATACCCCACTTTTCAGACAATTGTCTCCCAAAGCAGCTTGTGTTAGTAGGGAGAGACAGGCTTAGCTTTTAGCCATATAAACAAAAGACACACGAGGGATGGGGAGCAAGGCAGAGAAAAGGTAGAAAACAGCATGTAAGAGAGATCAAACAAGCTGCTTCGAGACGTTGTACTCATTTTTAGTGAGTGATGAATCGCCCTTTATTTTGCTTGTGAATCCAGCTGCACTGAACTGTAAAGATAAGTTTTCCCCCAAAAGTTCACAAAATCTTTAAGTCCTGCCAACATGTTCACAAAAGAAGAATCAAGAGTTCATATAAATCCTGCAAAAGAATGAGCACAACACTGAACTGACTCTTCTCCTCCCGAGAATTACATTATTGCTGTATTTATAGCCCATATTTCTTCACTGATAGATCTCAGAGCAGTTTACATAGGACTCTATCCAGGCACTGACCAGACCTAGACTTGCTTTGTTTTAGTACAACTGCTACAACATAAACCTCTGAACTATTTCCTAGAATGTCTTCTGGCTGAATCCACAGCACAGCTGGTGATAAGGAGCACTGAAAGATACACATGAACACTCCTACAAAAGTATTTCTAGGTTGCGGTCACACACGCGAGATAAAGCGGGAGGGTAGAGAGGCTATTTCCTCCATCGGAAGTTGACCCGCATTTGCACGATCATACAGTCTTTTGGAGCTGCGAGCACAGCTTGCTACTGCATGATCAGATGCAATCACGGGTGAGTCAGGGTTTTTTTTTTTTTGCCATTTGTCTCTGGTGCACTTAAACAAGGGATTGATGATTCACACCTCAGCCCTGAGGGCTCCCTGTGGAGTGTGTGATGATGTGCATACTGAGAAGGGCAAAAAACGATGGCACGGAGTCGGGATGGCCTGATCAGACCATCCTGATTCCATGAGAGCGCGCTAGAGCAAACAGATGTGGGAAAGCTCACTTGTGGCCTGTGACAACCCATTTCCTACTTGACTTTCTGAGGTGTCTTTTAAATCTGCTTGTGCAGTGGAGCAAAACGGGTTGCCGACAGCTGCTGAGTGCTTCCCAGATGTTGTGTGATCACACTCCCTTAATCCGCCTGGCATTCGCACCTATGCCGGGGCTAATTGTGCATGTGATCGCAACCCTAAGATGGTATTCTGGATTTCTTACACTGTAAGCCCCTTAACAGGACAGAAGTATTTCCATTAGTGGGGAAAAAATGCTGCCAACCATTCAGAGCCCATGGGATATTGCAGGATATAAATCTGATAAAGTAAATATTTTAAACCTTCTAAACGTTTTTTAACTTATGACATCCTATTTGACACTGTGGTCAAACTATTGCCCGGACAAGAAACCAAACAGGGCATATAGACCAGAGCCTTCCACCAATGTGGACTTTAAATTGATCAGACTTTTTAAATGGTTGCGTTCTGTTACCAGAGGTCAGATAAAATTGGCTCAAGGATTAAAATAAGACTCTGCCCCTGATTTAGGCTAAGGATCAGGACAGAAGTTTCTTTTGGATGCTTGCCACCACCAGAGCTGTTTGCTACATTCCATTATACATCAAACGATCTATTATCCAGAGTCAGGTAAACAGGTAAAATGAAAGCAAAATGAAACTTAGCACCAAATGGCTGAGGAGTCTATATTTTGTGCTATCCACAATGTATATAAAAATCATTTCAGTAAATCCATCAGTCAGTCAAAACCCTCTGTCTTCAGTTGACCCTTTCTGACATGTTAGTGAAACTGGATATAGAGAAAACTTTCTCTGTCTCCCATAATAGTATAATTTGGGGACATCCAATGAAGTTGATGGGAAATAGATTCAGGACAGATAAAAGGAAACACTTCTTAATGAGTAATGAAATGATGGCTTTACAAAAGGGATTTAACAAATTCAAGGAAGATTTATCCATCAAGGACTACTAGATAGGGTGACCAAAGGAAGCCTCCTTATTTAGAGTCAGCCTCTGAATATCCATGTTAGGAGGCAACATCAGTGGAAGGCCGTGGCCTATATGCCCTGATTGTCTTCTTGTCAGGGCAACTGGTTGGCCACTGTGTAAAACAGGATACTGGACTAGATGGGTCACTGGCTTAATCCAACTCTAGGGGGTTTTAATGTTCCTCTGGAAAATCTTGCCATATTGGACCTCCTGCTCTGGTCAGTTCAGTCTTTTCTTCTCCTTTGCTACTCCCATATCCCCATAAACTAACGAATGAAAAAAGGCTTTCCTCAGTAATAATTACATGAAAGGCCAGGTCTGGTGAGCTTCTTCACATCATGAAGCTCCTAAGAAAATGGGGCACAGATGAGACTCAGACCAGGCTTTCTACCAACTAGGCCCCACCATCTTACAACTTGGACAAGGCCAGCTGCTGTGTAGAAGACAAGGAAGATCTGGGGCTGTGCAGCCCAGTAGTGTCATCTGGGCTGTAATGTCCACTCTAACTCCAGATATCACTTGATTCACACACATGAAATTAGGATATCCCAGATATACCCCAAATCTAGCTCCTTGGTGGGAGCAAGAAAACCGCCCTTTTGCAGGCTCTTGCCTGCCACCAGCCAGCTGGCCATTGGGGGAAACCCCATCCACAGCCGACCTTTTTGCACCTACTTCCGGTTTCAGGCCTACTTCCAGTTGGGATGACACCCTGGTTTTTGGGCAACACATTATGGTTTGAAGCTGAATTTACCATAAAGTTTTGCCCAAAACCAAAGTGTCACCCCAACTGGAAGTAGGCCCCAAACTGGAAGTAGGCCTGAAACTGGAAGCAGGCCTGTTTTGCTCTTGCCCTTGGTGTCTCTTCTGATTCCTTAACAACCAAGAATCTGACGAAGAGAACTTTGACTCTCAAGAACGTATACCCTGAAAATCTTGGTATGTAAGGTGCTACTAGGCTCAAACCTAGCTGTTCTCCTGCAGAGCAACACAGTTAGTCTCTGAAATCTGAAAAAAGCAAGGAACCTCTGAATGCTTTGATCTTATGTTTGGCCCCTTGCACCCTCATTGTCTGACCCCTGGAACCCTGGCAGAAGCTCCTGAGTAATACATCCAATGGGTAATAAAAAAACTGATAAATGGCTAGATGTGGCACTGAGGTATGGCACTTCTTCAACTGGCCAGGACATGATGCAATGGTGAGTGGAAAGGAATTCTCATAAGTGGCAGAGTAGACGGGGGGGCGGGAGGCATTGTAGGTAGTCCCATGCAATTTCTGGCTCTTCAGCAGTCCACAGAGCTATCATTAGGGGCTTGCATTATGATTATGATTGCCCTAGCCTCCACCACTATCTCATGACACATTATTTATGCTGGGAAAATAATGATGATTGATCACCATACAACGATGACCAGTAGTTCTTTCTGCACTGCTTGCCACTGTCAAACAACACAATGTGATATATTTGTTTCTGCCACATCTTGCCTCACAGGACGAGGGAACCAGACTGCCCTAGAGGTATAGAGACCACCCACTGAATGCAGATCTGGCCACATTCAAAACTAGCGTGTGGATAGATGCTTACATACATGACATTTCTGGAGAGCAGCACAATATCTTATCCTGAAGTCAGATTAAGACAGACATAACGGTTGCCAACTAGGACTGGGTACTGGATAATTTTCCTCCTGAAAGAGATTTCTATTTCCTTGTGCTTGTTATTTTAATGTTATATTTATATCCCACCATCCTGGAATTTAGAAGCAGCATATATGGGATTCTCAAGAGATTTCCTATCAATGGTTTTATCAAACCCCAATCTGCTTAGCTTCAGCAAAACAATTGTATCATGGCTTCCAACAATATCTAGATTTTTTGGTGTGCTTTTCTTTACTGAAGGTGTCAGCAAAGGAGAATGGTTGCACCTGGAATCTACTCATGTTACTGATTTTTTGATAGATCTTTATCGAATTCAACTTGAGTGTTTACTTCTTCCCTTTAAGTGCCTTCACTCTTGTTCCTCCTTATCTTACTTTTCTCCCCTTTTCATTTCATTCTTTTCCTTGATCTCTGCCCCTTTCAGATACTTTTTTAAAGTTAAAGGGAGGGGAAGCTGTTTCACTGCTTTCTTCCCTTTTCTTTGGTTGCATTTTTTTGTACCTCTCAGATTCCTAAACAGCAGGTGCTTGTAGTTGTCCTTCTTGACTTCCTTTAAAAAAAAATCAAGTAAAAAACCATTTGTTTTCTGGCATTTCCTGATTGAATACTTCATATGACTGTTGATTCTTTATTCTGATTAACTTTGGCTTTCTCACTCCCTTTTTTCCTCCCTTTCTACTTCTCCTGGTTAACTGTTAATCTTTAGCTCTTTATCCTTCTTTACAATTTTTCTTTCTTCCTACCAATCAAAGCTTGTAGATAGGGCCCTGTTTTATTATTCAGTACTGATTGTACAGTGCCTAGTTAAGATGCATCATTGTTATTATATTTTCTACAAGAGGGGACCCGCAGCAAAATGTTGCATAATGTGTTGTGGCCCTACCACAGTCTTCCTTGCAGGCAGTCCTCGCAAACAACTTGTGAGGAGGGGGGGATTCCCCTACTTCCCCCCTCTCCTCCCTTTTATTGCCAAAGTACCCTTCTCTTTCTTTCTGTACACACCCCTTATTTCCTAATCTTCCCTCATGTCCCCTTCTCTCACCCCTTCTATGTCAGCTCCCTACCCCATTTTCTAGCAATCCTTTCTTACCCCATTTCTCCTCTCGCCCCTTATATGTCTCACCCCCTCTTACCCCAGCCCTTCTTGATGTCCTTTCCCCCTAACCCCCTCAGCCTGCCCCTCTTTCTCTCCACTATTTCTTTACCCCCCAATCTCACCTTCCTCTTTCTCTCCCCCTCCCTCAATCTGCCATTCTTTTCTTTCTCCTCCCCCAACAGAAAATTCCCTATTCTTTCTCTGGCCGAAGACATACTGGTATTCTGCCGCGCCTCTGCAGCATGGCAGAACAAGGCGAGGGGAATTGCCCCCACCATGCGGCATTCGCACACCGCCGCAAGGAAACCGCCTTTTAAAGCGGAGGCAGAGCAGGCCAGACTGCCAGTCTGTCCTCGGCCTCTGTCTCTCTACCCCCTCTCACAGAACCTCTCCTTTTGCAGCTGCAGGCCAGCAAATGTCCCCAATCTGGTTGCAGGAGGGGGGGGGGCGACAACACAGGCTTCGTCTCCTCGCACTTCAACTGACAGCTGCAGGGCTAGCTTGGGCAGCGGCGGCAGCAGCAGAGGGCAGGCTGCTCCCAGGGAGGTGCTGCTGCCCCTTTGGCTCCCTTGGCCAACCGGCTGCCCTCCATCCCTGGGGGTGCCACCGGCTGCCTTTACTCAGCAGTCCAGTGCCCAAACCTGTTGGCTGAAGCTATAGTCTTCATTGCTGGAGGTCCAGGCAGGGGCTGTCCCAGTGGTGGGGCCCACAGCTATTGCAGCGGCTTCCCTTGAGGCTCCAGTGGCTTTTCCTGCACTTCAGTAAGTCCATTCTCTGCACTTGCGCAGAGTAAGCAGTTTTACTTTTGGGGGGATTTAAGTACATTTATTTTAATTTTAAATTTTAAAAATATTTTAGATTTTTCTGCAAACATGGGGACTGCCCCAAGTTTGCAGGAAGATCTGTTTACCCTCCATGTGACCCAGATCAACAGAAATAAGTATCTGCACGCAGAGGGGACCTTGGCTATTAGATATATAGATAGCCATTTGTAAAATCCCAGTGACCAGGGGCTCTGCAGTAGAGGAGCTGCCTTGATATTAAGAGCTGGCAACAAGACTGTCTCATGGTATTTTTAGTCCTCCTTATCTTGTCCCCATCTACCTTCATTTTTTGTTGTTTTCATTCTAGGGAGCCTGTCACTTTCAGTTGTCTGTCAACTGCTACGGTGTCTGACAATGGCACTATTAGATAACAGTGTTATGAGCTGCCACTGGTAATCATTGGTTACCATCGGGAATTTCTAGTCTCATTCAGCTTGTTTGGAAATAGCATGTGGGTTGTTCCACTCTTTTGAAAATCTCACGCTCTAGATATATTAGTACAAGAAACTTCAAGTCTGCATCCCTTCATAACTACAGAAGTGAATGCTGGAAAATTCATGCAACGAAGTAAAAAATTGAAAAGCAACCTTGCAAATGTCCTTCTATCTAATTCATGAGGGTTAAGAATTGGCACTCAGTAGTCACACAGAAAAACAGTCCAGCCTTATGCTGGATCAGTTGTCATAGAAACAGGTAGGAAAGTAGTATGAAAATGGTTATTTGTGTTGTTAAAAGTGAAACTTCTCCTTTACAGGAGTTTTTCAGATCTAGAGTAGAATTGTGTGCCTGCAGCTTTCAGGATGTGGCCTTTTGAGGAGTATGTGTTTTGCTTACACTGTTTATAATGTGCAGATTTTTGGTGGTGGTTCATGAGGCAGTTCAGGTTTGACTTATATGTTTTCCTCACAAAGTAGGTGATTATGCTTATTTGGACCAGCCTCGGGCAAAATGTGTGGCCTCAAGCAAAATTTTGTTAGGAACTGAAGCCCTGGGGCGAATTCACAACACCATCCCAGCCGATGCAGATATGTTAATTTGCAAGGAGAAAACATTTTACATTGTCTATCTGAGAGTGAACCTAAAGACCTTCATGACTTCATTGGAACTGTATAAAATAATGAATGGCCTCATTAAAATACTTTCCATAATATCCCCACTCATATATGAAGTCCTCTAATTTATTTATTAATTTATCAAAATACTTATACTCTGCCTTTTGAGGTGGCTTATAAATGATTATTAAAAAATACAGATTAAAACCAAATAAACCGGGGGCCCAATACTAAAGGTGTGATCTGTGAACCAGGTTGGGTTAATTGTATATTTAAGGAGGTTCCTTCATGAAGGCTGAGTTGCTTGAACATTAGGAGAGCATTTTGCCACCAAAAGGTCTTATATTTGCTTATCAAAAGGGACTGGCTTGCTCCTTGTGTAAAAGCTGAATTGCTACAATAGGAAGATAACCACAGAGCAACAAGAGGAAGATAAATAATGAAAAATGAAAACTTCTGCAGAATTTGTAACACAAAATGGGTCTATGACTAGTTACTTGTCTTGTTTCATATTGTTTTATAATAACACAAGGATGAGCCCTGTTGAAAATGGTGGTATAAGATTATTTTAAAGGTTATTTATTTATTTATTTTGTTCAATTTGATAGGCTGCCTTTCCCAGAAACAGGGCTCAGGATGGCTTACATCAGAGGTAAATAGAATATATAAGAAAAAATGTAAACACATTAAAGTATATTAAAACAATTCATCAAAAAAAAAGTACTATGTCCAAGAGGATGGATAATTTCAGTATCCACTTGCCCCCTGAGTGGAGGGGAAATATGGAGAAAGAAGGGGGAGATGGGAGTATGAGAGGGCCAGACAGTTGCTGTCCTAAATCAAAACTCTAGTGGAACGTATCTGCCTTGCAAGCAAAGATAGCAAATCCCATAGAGCACAGATGTTCTTTAGCAGAGAGTTCCACCAGGCGGGAGCCAGGGTCAAAAAGGCCCTGGCCATAATCAAGGACTGCTGGATCTCTCTTGGGCTGGTTGTTATTTTTATTTCTCTATGTTAATGATAATTGAGAAATTCAGATGCAGTTTTACCAAATAAAGTATAATAGCCTATATATCACGGTGATTGTTCCTTGTATATCAGTAGCTAAATCAGATCCTTTGATCTGTATTTGGCTGAATTAATACCTGAAAAATTCAAACAAGGTGTTTTGGGGCATTTTTAGAAGAAGAAGAAGAGTTTGGATTTATACCCCGCCCTTCACATGTAGTCTCAGAGCGGCTTACAAACTCCTTTCCCTTCCCCACCCCACAACAGACACCCTGTGTGGTAGGTGGGGCTGAGAGAGCTCTGAAACAACTGTCCTTGAGAGAACAGCTGGTACAGAGCTATGGCTTGCCCAAGGTCATCCAGCCAGGTGCAAGTGGAGGAGTGGGGAATCAAACCTAGTTCTCCCAGATTAGAGTCCACGCACTTAACCACTACACCAAACTGGCTCTCACTCTTAAAGCTCAGTTTATGCCAAATGCACACATCTAAATGTGTGGGAGGTGGCATCCAAAGTTTTTGAAAAAATATGCAATTGCCCTATTGCAGCTACACAGTAGTGTCCAGCAAGCACCTTCCATTTGAATCCTTGTGGTTCAGGTTTTGTGCATGCATTTTGGCATTAGTTCATTGAATGAAAGGGTACAGAAAGGAATGTAGGCAAAGCAGGAAAACCCACTGTTGAAAATGACCAGACTTTTTCTGAAACTGACAAGCAGCTGCGAAACCCCGTTTTCTATACTGCCAAGTACTAGGGTATTCTTTGCTGTGTTATCGGCCACTGTGAAAAATGGGGAAAAGTCATACAATCTCATAAAGATTTGGGGAGTTGAGCCTGGCAAAGACAAGGACCTCAGTAGGGTACAATGCCACAGTCCACCCCCCAAAGCAGCCATTTTCTACAAGGGAAGTGATATCTGTAGTCTGGAGATGAGCTGCAATCTCCAGTTCCCACCTGGAGGTTGGCATCTATAATGTGGACCCTCAGCTAAGATTTGATCCTCTAGCACTGAGATTTAAAAGTAGAGTTGATTCTAGGGTCTGTGGCTTGGTTATGGAGATGATTTATGTCCTGCTTTTTAACCATGAGGTCCTCAAAGTTGCTTACAACATTTTTAAAGTACAGTATTTCAAAAAATGCAATCGCTTCTAATTCAGGGCCAAACTACACATCATGTTCTACATGAGTCTGCTATGGAGACTTAAAGCTATACTTCTAACTGCAAGTCCCCAATAGCAACTGTGTAAAGATATTACAGCATCCCATTTCAGATTGGAACAATGGTGCCAGGAGAAGAGGGGCTCCTGCCTTCCCCCTGTACTGTTTCCCCAAACCACCACAACTGGGGGGGGGGGGGTAGAAATCTGTGTGGTCCCAAGCTATGTCGTAGGGCACAGCATTAAGAATCTTGGGAATAAGGAAGCTGTGCAGTTAAACTGTTCAGTTCCTCAGCTTGTCAAACCCAGACATGAGCAGAAGGACATTTATGTTTTCCCACATTCCTTAGTTTTTGGCTCAGCCTACAAAAATTTGGTTCTGTTCAAATAATGGTGACCTTTTTGTGAATCTTAGGGAGAAACATCGCCACAGTGCTTTTCTTGTCATATGCCTGCATCATGTTTGCAGTTTTATTTAACCTATGAACGAAGACTGTGTTATTCTGGGAAGTACCATAAGCTGTGTTCATACTAGGATCACAAGCATTAAACAACAAATAAATATATATTATAAATTAGTCAGTAAACAAATACATTGTGAGGTCAAATTTTTATCAATGGTGCTTATAGAGATAGGAGCACATTTGCTAATTCTTGAAAGCATTCTGTTTTTTTAGTGTTTTACCGTAATATGGAATGAGAAGTATCAGGGATGGTCTTTTCTTCTAGCAACGCATGGTAGTATTCATTTATTAAATTATTAAATTGTAAATTATTCCCCATTTCCTCCACTATCTCAAAAAAACACCAAGACTCAAACTCTGGTAGTATGCAGTTTTTAATGATTAATCAGCATATGATCAAACAACTACAAATTATTTAATTAGTTAACAAGCCTAATCCATACACAGCTGGCAAGTTCTCTTCGGTATAAATATATAGATGATTAATTGTGTTTCCAACGGCAGGACTTTCAAATAATGTATATTTTGGTGTGTAGTGGCAGAAGGGAAGTAGAGAGGGTTGATGAGATTGGAAATAGTGATTAAAGTATATGGCACGTGGGTGAATTACATCATGAATGACAACTGGAAATTCTAATCAGCCCTATTCTAGCTTCTAAAATTTCACCAGGATTCTTGGCACATTACTATTTTTATTGCTCACCATATACCAGATTCCATTAGGAATGCCATAAACCTAGCAGCAAAAGTATTTGATTGGTGAGCATGATGTGTTCACAGCCAGGATCTCCTGCGAGTTGAATCTCTGATTAATTTGCCTGTCCGCCATCCATCTTGAATCTGCTTTGCAGCTGTGCTCTAGCTGTGGTGGTGGATTTTTCTTTTCTTGTGATGGTGGAATTTCATTTTCATGCCATGTGCATTTTCTTGCTTTTTCTTATGCATAATTGGTGAGATAATTCTAATCAGGCACTAGGATGGTCAGGTCAGGTAACTAAATTATGTGCGGGGAGAACTTGGCTTCCAATGAAGCTGTGAGAAAATGTGCATGTGCCAAATAATATGGATAGTGTGGACTGAAAAACACTAAATTGATAAGAGATTTTTTTAAAAAATGGCATTTGTTTATAGTTGCTGGCTGGCTGACTGATTTGTTCACTCTTTATTTATACAACTGGCTGCAGAGGTGCCTGCAGCAGCCAGAAGTTTGTGGAGGGAGAAGAGGAGGGGAAGTGGGGCTGTTGTAGGGCTTTGTGAGAATGCTCATGAATCCAACACTGCTGATTGCTTTGTATTATTCTATGCTGTTTGATACATGAAGAATAACACAACAAACAGGCTTGAGGTGAATTGAAAGACAAATAAGAGGCGCTCTTTGTGACCAGCAAACAGACTGTGAAGTAAACTGGAAGGTGATCAAGCATCTCTAGATTCCATGCATGGCAAGCTCATAGATGTACAGATATATGAATCCCTGGTTTCCATGTCTTAAGAGAATTTTTCCTTGAGTCAGAGAATGGCAGTCACCATGGATGCTAAATATTTTGGCAAAGAGGTTCAGTGCACAAATACCCTGCAGGTTATTCTGCTACATATTCAGGCCTGGCTTTGAGCCTAGCACCAGTTTATGCTGTTTCTCTGCACTGAGGGAAGGTCTTGTCTGGAGGTTGATAAAAGAGCTCGGTTTCTGGGTTTTTCAATTGGACACATGAAACGCCAGCTGCCTCTGAGTACTGCAGCTACAGAAAAGCTGTTTCTTATCCGTGTTGGACATGTACAGTTTATAAATGGGAGAGTCTGGAGAAATGTCACTAGTTTGACCTTGGGCAGTGACTTGGAGGCTAAGAGGTCTTATGCCCAATAACCATCAGGAGAAGGTGCTCCACCTCCACATTCCCGAATCACACTCTAAAGGGGAATGCTGTGCAGGCCTTCATAAAGAATACTCATAGTCAGATTCTTAGTTTGCGGCCAGGAACTCAAATTCCTCAAAAAAGAAAGAACAAATTCCTCTCTCTTTCCAACACATGTCACAAAGTTCCTCATTCCTCAGTCAACTTCTGTCAGGATGGCAGGAGCAATACCAAGAAGCTTCTTGAATACTGTGTGTCACTGCATCTCAAAAAAGTTAGTGTTGCACTGGAAAGGATGCAGAAAAGGCACAACCAAAAATGGTCAAGGGCAGGGGTCATTTTGTAGAAAAAGGTGCAGGAGCTCATTAGCATAACTCATTAGCATAATTTATTTGCATATGCTACACCACCTGACATCACTGGAAGTATGTCAGAAAGAAAGAAAGAAAGAAAGAAAGAAAGAAAGAAAGAAAGAAAGAAAGAAAGAAAGAAAGAAAGAAAGAAAGAAAGAAAGAAAGAAAGAAGAGAGAGAGAGAGAGAGATATGGCAGAGAGGGGACAGCTACTAATCCAAGCCTCAGAAATAGCACTATTCTGGGAGGATAGCTTTAGTGGTGGCTGAAGCCTTCAGAAGGCTGGTTGAAGGAACAAGGACCTTTCCAGGGGACGGGGTCATTTTGCTGCAGCCATGACACAAGCAGGCATTCCCCCGCAGAGGGGGGGAGGGCTGGCACCAGCTCCCGGAGCTGCACTCCCCCAAGCTCCTGTTCCAAAGGACCCCTGTTCAAAGGAGCATCTTCTGTATGAGGGAAAGGCTACGGAGTTTGGGTATTTTTAGTTTACAGAAAAGACAGCTAAGGGAGAAAATATAATAGAGATTTATACTTTTATAATATAAAATTATAAATAATAGAGGTTTATAAAATTTATAAGAATTATAAAAAGTGAATAGAGATAATTTGTCTCTCATAATACTAAAAACTCATGGGCAGCCAATGAAGCTGATGAGCAGTAGATTCAGAACAAACAAAAGGAAATACTTCACTCAAGGAGCGACTGGCTTATGGAATTTATTGCTGCAAAATGTTGTGCTGGCCACTTTTTAAATTTTAAAAGAGGATCAGACAAATTCAAGGAGGATACATTAATCAATCAATGACTATTAGCAATCATTAGTAAATGGAACTACCATGTTCAAAGGCTGTAACCCTACAGTATTTGAATCTATAGTATTTGATTCTGTCCAGTCTCCCACAAAACCATTTTTTAGCTTGTAACCTAAAACTCACTTTCTTCTACCAGTATTACTAAGCCAGTTCCAAATGCTCCAGATGCATGATTCTGTGAATTGTGGGATTTCAGAAATAATTTTTAAAATTTGTTTAATAAGATTTTATGGTCATATACAATTTTTTTCAGATTTTCTCTATAACCACTGGAGCTAGATCTCTCCCCCCCGTCAGATTGTGACAATTAACTAAGAAATTAGATAAATCATATTCCCTATGAAGGTCATGGTTACATGAGCAATATAATGCACAAAAAAGCTTCTGTTCCTAAACAAGGATCTCTGGATTTTAATTTAAATGTGATGCAGATTGGCACAAACATGTGGGAACTGCATGCATCCAGCATTTCATTTAAATTGGGTTGTTACATGTGAAATGTTCACAAGCTAATGCAGTATCAGTTCATGGCATAGATCACTGTCATCCTAAAAACATAGGTGTAGCATGCTTGATTTAAATGAAACGCTGGACTGTGCAGTGCCACACAGGGAAGGGTTTTCTTGCCTGCCCATACCATATTTAAATTGAGCCTACTTCTAAGCACAAAGAGATTTTAAGCTTCATTTGGTATTCTTCCAGTAGCTTGCTTAACCTTGTCTGCAATCTATGAGCTATATTAGTGACCAGATTTTTGAAAGCCCTTTTCACCATCATATCACACCAAAGGCAAAACTATTTGCTAACGGATTCAGAGCATTAAGGGATATAGGATGAATAATAAAAACTTATTCTGTATAGATGAAGTGCTCATCCTCTAGTTAAGGCTCAATCACACAGGTAACAATATTTATATTATCTCACAGACTAAACACACAAACAGAACAGTCACACGGTGCAGCTGTTGCTAGAGCTGTGCTGCTTTGGACTGTGGACAGGATATCACAGTATGGCATAACTGAACTGGTCCAGATTTCTGCTCTGCCTAATGTTGTATTCTTCATGTGGGCTATGGAAGCAGGATTTTAATGACTCAGATTATTCAGGCCTCATAAACAAAACTAGATTGGCATGTATTTATTTATTTAGAGAGTTTATATACTGCCTCTCTTGGGACCTGCTTCGGGGTCTCAAAAGGTAAAAACAATACAACAATAATGCCATAAAAACAACAATACAAATCATCAGTGTAAAACAAGCAAAGAGCCCACTAGGGACATAAAAACAACATTTAAAACAGCCTTCAGGCTAACTGTGTTAAAAAACAACACTAAAAAAGATGGACCCCTTCAGTTAAATGTATGAGAAATGTTTTGGCCAGATGCTTAAAACTAGGGATGGGCATAAACCGTATTTTTGCAGTTCGGATTAGTTCATGGTTCATAGCTGAACCATGAACCAAACCACGAACCCATATGGACCAGGAGGCTGGTTCATGAACCAACATGGTTTGTATTGGTTTATGACCCATTTAAGGTTTAAACCCTTGCTTTCTGCTCCCCATAGCTTTGTCATGGGGAGCAGAAAGCAGGGGTTTCCAAACAGCTGAGTGGCGAGATCCCCTGCTTTCTGTTCTTCACAAACCACCATGAATCACCACAAACTGCACCAAAATTAAATGGAAGTTCTTGGCAGTTCTTCAGTTTGCAGACATCACTTGGCAAACCATGAACCAGCCAAAATTCATGACAAACTTTAGTTCATCAGCCAGTTCATGTCCACCCCTACTTAAAACACAGTAAAGTAGGCCCTAGGTGAGCCTCAAAGGCTGGCTAAGGTTGCTGACCTCAAGGTCAGGCCTGTAATTCTTCTAGGATTACAACTGATCTCCAGACTACTGAGAACATTTCCCTTGGAGGAAATGGAAGCTCTGGAGGGTGGTCTCTATGGCATCACATCCCAGCTGTGCTCCCTCCCATCCCCAAATTCCACCCTCACCAAGCACTGGGAGGGAGGAGGATCTTTGAAATAATTGTTGAATACAATGTATGCTATGCTGGACATGTGCTGAAGCTATTGGAGCAACAACTCTATGTTAGGGACCTGGGTAAATAAACCAGCCTTACACATGCAGAATTGCCTGCTGTAAATGTTACTGCAACAACAGGACTTTAAGAAGCAGTAGCTAGGCACCTTCAGGATATGTCTAACTTGCAGGTGGACAAGGCACACAACAGGGGGCAGGGAACATAAGAACATAAGAGAAGCCACTGTTGGATCAGGCCAGTGGCCCATCCAGTTCAATACTCCGTCACACAATGGCCAAAAATACTGGTGCCATCAGGAGGTCCACCAGTGGGGCCAAGACACTAGAAGCCCTCCCACTGTTGCCCCCCCAAACACCAAGAATACAGAGCATCACTTGCTCCAGACTGAGAGTTCCTACCTATACCTTGTGACTAATAGCCACTGATGGACCTCTGCTCCATATGTTTATCTAATTCCCTCTTGAAGCCGTCCATGCTTGTAGCCACCACCACCTCCTGTGGCAGTGAATTCCACGTGTTAATCACTCTTTGGGTGAAGAAGTACTTCCTTTTATCTGCTCAGCAATTTCATGGAGTGCCCATGAGTTCCTGTATGGTGAGGAAGGGAGAAGCGTACTTCTTTCTCTACCTGCTCTATCCCATGCATAATCTTATAAACCTTGATGATGTTACCCCTCAGCCGTCATTTCTCCAAGCTAAAGAGCCCCAAGCACTTTAACCTTTCTTCATAGGGAAAGTGTTCCAACCCTTTTATCATTCTAGTTGCCCTTTTCTGCACTTTTTCCAATGCTATAATATCTTTTTTGAGGTGTGGCGACCAGAACTGTACACAGTACACCAAATGAGGTCGCCCCATCGATTTACACAGGGGCATTATGATACTGGCTGATTTGTTTTCAGTTCCCTTTCTAATAATCCCCAGCATAGCATTGGCCTTTTTCACTGCAGCCGCACACTGTCTCAACATTTTCATTGAGTTATCTACTACGACTCCAAGATCTCTCTCTTGCTCAGTCTCCACCAGTTTGGATCCCATCAATGTGTATTTATAGTTAGGATTTTTGGCTCCAATGTGCATCATTTTGCCCTTAGCCACTTTGAACCCCATTTGCCATGTTGATGCCCACTCGCCCATCCTCGACAGATCCCTTTGGAGTGCCTCACAATCCTCCCTGGTTCTCACCAACCTGAACAAGAAAAAGAGCAACAGTCACCAAGCTGTGGACAGTAGAGCAGATAAATTTCCAGCACCTGCTAGACATGGAATGGACTAAACATGACTGGTAGCAGTATGTACACTAATGAAACTGTTCACATGCTATGACCTCTCCAATGCTCCACACCCATTTTAGTACACTATAAATAGCAGCAAGCTAAAACATGGGCAATACAATGTGGTCATGCGATCCCTTGTGCCAAAACAGTTCCACTCAAGCCACATTCTACAAAACACACATTTCATTTGCTCACTGGATAGTTTAAATGTTAGTCCAGTTTCCTTCAAACTGAATTCAAGGAGATTGGGGGAGGGGGGATTAGCCCAGAAGCTGAATGCATTGAGCTTCTGTGACCTGAACTAGTTGAGCAGGGAAACTTCAGATGGGCTTGACTGTATGCGATAAGAATATGGATGACTAATTACTGCTGTAATTAAGCTGTCATTAGCTGCTATCTGGTCGGCCCTCAGGCAAATTTCATTTAAAGCTTGAATTACTAGGACAGCTCAAACTAGACATCAAGTGTAATTTTTTATCATAAAAATTAAATGAAACAACAAGCCAAAGGCATGACAGATGTTGCCCGTGCATAATGGCATGTGAGGTGTTGCTAATGGTTAAACAAAGCTTCATTTGCAGCCCTTTGTCCTTGAAAGTTACACTGCTATTGTTCCTTTTGTTTCCTGGTTGCTCCTCTGCTTTCGCTCTTTCAGCCATTTTGCTGTCTCCACAAAAGGTGACTTGGATATTCAAAAAAAGACTGAGGGGATATATTAAACATTATTTAAACAGTTGCGGTATTAATACATGATCAGTGCTGGGGGCCTTTGCTTCTCCAAAGGTCTTCTGCTCCCTTAGTTGACTCCACCCATTCTTCACTCAAGCTGATGATACATTCACCACATTCCTGGCTGATGATGTGATGTTGCATTGAGGGGTATAAAGATATGTAAAAAAACAGTTTTCTTGGAGTTCTGGAAGCCTGCTACCAGCCCCACCACCCCACCAGCTGGCAGGCGGGGGGGGGGGGGGAAGAGAGGAGGCCTGGAAAGAGAGGAGGCCCAGCCAGCATTGCAGCAACATGTCTATATCACTTCCAACATGACCCGGAAGTGATGCCATCATGTTGGCGATATCAGGGAGATGCTCTGGTATTTCGGCAAAAACTATGGTAGAAGCCAAGTTTACCATAGAGTATTTGCCCAAATACCAAAGCATTGTCTGATGTTGTTGCATGATGATGTCACTTCCAGGTCATGTCAGAAGTGACACAGACAGTTCACAGCAACATCAGCTGGGCCTCCATCCCACTTCTGGTAAGTCTCCCCCATCCTCCGCCGGGTGCCAGGAGGGACCTAACAACCCTATTTGTATGTGTTATTCTATAAAGTACCAGGTATACTGATGGCACTATATAACCCATAAATAGTAAGAAGGGGACTGAGGAATTATAGGGGAGGGAAATCTCATTTTTCCCTCTCTCCTTACTGCCATCTACACCTTCCCCCAACAAGCTAACTTCCCCCTTTCTTCATTCTCCAGCCTGCTTCTGCTTTCTTCATTCTCCAGCCTCCTTCTGGTCTTGGCCATGGCCTGGTCAGTACTAGGGTCTGTATGCCATTTTGAATTACAATTCTGTCACTTTGGTTTTTGCGATATCAGTGCATGCACAGATGTCTCTAGGGGTGTGCATTCAGCTAAATCTGATTGATTCAGCAAGATATAGATTTTGGATATTGTCCATCTATCCAAAATGGCCAAGCCCTGAAAATCCTGAAAATATTTGGGATTTTGGGGATTTTGGGGACTGCTGGATATACAAACTTAAAGGGCATTTAAAGGGATCACTATCCCTTTAAATGACTTCTCCAAGCCGCACAACTCTGTGGAAGTGAACTTTGAAAGCATTTGTAGGACTGCAAGACCTTTAAATGCCTTTGGAGTTCTCCAAGCCATGAAGTTGTGCGGCTTGGAGAAGGCATTTAAAGGGACCATGATCCCTTTAAATGCCTTTTCCCCTTCATTATAATCAATGGAGGATGGGGAACCTTTTGGGACCCATAGAATTGGACCCTCTGGTCCATTTTTTCTAAACTTGGGGGGTTTTTTGAGGAGAGGCACCAGCAGCTATGCTGCAAATACCCCTGGATTGGTTCTCCATTATACCCTATGGAGATCATTGACTATAATGGTCCCCATAGGGTATAGTGGAGCTGGAAAAAAATCCAGGTTTTCCAAATATTCCCCAAATTTGAATACCATATCAGTATCAGGATTCAGGAATACTGGAAAATACCGATATTTTTCAAATTCAATATAACTGAACCTCAAAAATACCAGTGTTTTTTTGTACACCCCTAGATGTCACTATTAACATTTGGATGGGTTAACTCCTAAATTAGTGCTTTCAGCAAACCTGGGGGTCTCCATGGTTCTGAAGGTTCCTAAAAAGTACCTGTGCCAGGTCCCATTGTACAGATTTGTCTATCCAGCTTTCAGTTATTTGATACAATGATACATAGCAATAATAATAACAACTGTCTTAAAGTCCATTACATATAGATTATTCCACAGCAAAGTCCTTTTAATAGGTTTGCGCCTTATGAGAAGTCTGCTATGATGTGCAACAAGTCCATTATAAAGTCTCACTGACTTCGGCAGGACTTCAGGTTCTATATAACTATGGATCCTGCTTGCTTGAAGTGATTCATTACATGGGGTTGCATGCTGGCTAAGCAGGCAAGGCCCAGGTTTTGCTTGTATCTGCTAGCGGATCTTCCTGCCATGCATGTAGCTACTGATGCTGAGTCATTCTTTCTCCTCACTGTCCCAGACAATCTCACCTCCCTGCTGCCTAGGAAAATGAAGCCAGACAACCAAATAAATGGTCAACTTTTCTCAAATGGCAAAATAATCCTGTTCAGATTCAGACAATTTATTTTATTTATCGATGAGTGTTTTGCAGGTCACATTTTGATTAGTATATTTTCAACTACACTTTCCTAATTGTACCTGGTTTTGGTGGATTGGAGGCAGAGAAAGCTTTAGATTGAAAAAGGGGGAGATAGTGGCTGTTGGATGTCATATACAGTTTAGTGCAGCATGCCCTGTAGCTTCCGGAGCAACCCATGTTGACCCTTTTTATCCTTTGACCATTCAGTATGCGCCAAAATGGTCCACAACTCATACTGGGAAAGACAGACAATACTAGTAGTGAAGAACTGCATTCATTCATTCATTCATAATATAATACCAGAACCTTAAACAGCTCTCTCCTAAAGCTGTCACAAGGAAAGGCAGGAAGGAAGAGCACAGAAGATAGCGGTAGACTTTAGGGCTGGCATAATTTATCATATCAGATAGCTCACAACTATCATTTCAAAGTGGCCCTCTTGCAATTTGGCACATCTCTTTATTTTTATGTACTGGAGTTTCTTTCCAACAGAACTTGCATATTTATGAGCCACTTGGATTTAAAATATTGCATTGCTTTCAAAGATTACTGCACTGTGGTATTTTCTTTCAAGTTAGTTCTGTCAGATGCCTGCTGTTGCAGTTTTTTTTTAGGAGAGGGTATAAACAACAACCCCCCACCCAAGCATTCTGCTTTCAGTTTAATACATGTCCTATTATTTGCTTCTGTTATGTTTGGAGATTGAGGGCCAAGTTGAGACTTGCCAAGAGTTGTGGAACAGTTTTTGCCTTGTGCTTAGAAGGATGCTTCATACACTAGTCTTTTTCAGCTGTTCTAAGGGGAAGGGTCATAAAGGTGCTGCACAAGATGGGGGAAAGCATTGTGGCACCAAGCTCCACCACTGCCCTACATGTGCACACTGGAATGCCTAGGTGGTCTATATGCATGCAAATGTGTGTGCTTAAGGCTCTCTCTCTCTCTATGCGATACGAGAACAATTACTTACTTTGTATATATACCCAGCTTTTACCCCCAGTGGAAACCTGAAATGACTTACCACAGTATTCTCCCCTCTTTCACATTATCCTCTTAACTGCAATCCTATGAGTAAGGTGAGATTAGCCCAAGGTCCCCTGGTGGGCGTACATGGCAGAATGGGGATCCGAACCTACCGTAGTTCTCTCAGATTTGAGACAGAATTGAGTTCATATTCCTACCGGCTGTCAAAGAACCCTGATCAGGAAATACAAGGTTCCTTATCATGTGGAAATAGCAATAAGTATATATTTGTGTATGCATATTAGAGTTGCCACACTGCTGGTGGAGGTGGGGGTCCCCCCACTGCCAGGGTTCACTTCCCCGCCTCCAATTAACTGGTGTGGGGGGGAACTTACCCTACCCCCAAAGAGGGAGAATCATCTGATGTGCAGTGATGTGTCTATGTCACTGCTCGTATGTTCTGTAAGTGACAAGATAATATCTGGGACATCAAGGCGACGCTCTAGTATTTGGGCAAAAACCAAATTTACCATCGAGTTCTTGCCCAAATACCAGAGTGTCACCCCAATGCCCCCAATGTGATGATGTCACTTCTGGCTCATATGGGCAGTGACGTAGACATGTCACTTTATGTCAGATGTAGGGTTGCCAAGTCCCCCCGGGGGGGTGGGGGAACCCCTGCTGGATTGGTCCATTCCCCACCGGCCCAGATTGGGCTGCCAGGAGGAACCCTGCCCCCAAATTGCCGGGCTGCAGCGACATGCCCAGCATGATGACATCACCCGGAGGTGACATCATTGCATCAGGCCCAATTTTTTTTTGGGGGGGACACTATAATTCGAGGGAAAACTCTATGGTTTTCCCCTAAATTACAGAGGTCCTGCCCTAACATGCCTGATGCAATGACTTCACTTCCGGGTGACATCGTCGCAGAGCGCCTGAGTTGGAGTGGGTCAGGGGTAGGGATCCCACTACCAACCTTTGATGGGATGCCATTGGTGCTAGCGCCGAGGGTCAGGAGTTTGGGAGTGCTCCTGGATGCCACCTTAACAATGGAGGTGCTAGCAGCCACGGCCAAGGCAGCCTTTTATAATCTACGGCTGATTAGGCAGCTAATTCCCTTCCTCGAATGCAATGACTTGGCTACTGTGATCCATGCTATGGTCACCTCAAGACTGGACTACTGCAACACTCTCTACATGGGGTTGCCCTTGTCCCAAATCCGGAAGCTGCAGCTAGGGCAAAATGCAGCAGCCAGGCTGTTGATGGGCCTCTCTGTATGAAAGCACATCCAGCCTGTGGTGAAGGCACTGCACTGGCTGCCAATAGCATACTGGATTCACTTCAAGGTGCTGGTTTTGACCTTTAAAGCCCTATATGGTCGGGTGCCTCCCTACCTGAGGGACTGCCTTTCCCCATATGTCTCCCAAAGAACACTGAGGTCAGGGTTGCAAAATTGTCTGACTCTCCCTGGTCCGAAGGATGCCAAATTGGCTGCCACCAGAGCTAGGGCCTTCTCAGTGGCGGCTCCATACTGGTGGAATGATAAATTCAAAACTGGGCAATAATTGGCAGGATCAGAAGGATCCAGAGCTGGCTTTTAAAAGAGCGGTATAACCACAGCCTCCTTGAGACCCTCTGGATAGACCCCTGTTTCCAGGGACAGATTGACAGTGTCTATCAGTGAGCCCCATATCCTCTGATCACCGGCTTTCACCAGCCACGAGGGACATGGATCTGGGGGCATGTGGTTGGCCTGACAGCACTTCGGATCCTGTTAACATAAGCAGAGGAGAGCAGACTGAAGGTCTCAAAAACTGAATCCAAAGGCAGCCAAGGGGCCTCCAGTTACTGGCTGTCACGTGATTGCACAAAGTTTCTAGGAAATTTTACCATAGAGATTTGAGAAATTCCTAGAAGACTGCATGATGCTGTGACTTTTCTTCTGGGTGCAAATCAGGGAGTGATGTTGCACTGCCCCCCACCCCATTTTGTTCTTGCTGCTACATTGAGCAGCAGCAGCTGGCCAGGGGTAGAAAGGCAGGCAACCGGGCAAGCCAGGTACACAAAATGGCGCACATTGAACACCAAAATGTAGTTTTTATTGGTGGAGGCCAGATCACTTGATAGTGTAGGTAGGTTTTGTTACTGTCAAATGCAGTGCATTATTTTTATCTGTACCCCTGAATGGCTGCCAGTGTCATTCCCTTCAATGGGATAACTAAAGGGACACTGCCAAGGAAAAAGCTAAACATGGCCCATAATGATTGGATTGGCTAAGGTGAGTTCTCTGCTTCGACTGGCTGCCCCAGTCACATGCCTCTGTTGGGCCATGGCAAGCCGCAGTTCTTGTATGACTACTTGCGGGATGCTGCTATGGCTACTTACAGATGTAAGGCAGCTGGTTTACTTGCAGTGGTGCAGGGAGAAAGAAGATGGTAGTTTGTGGCTCACAGAGTTCTACATCTGAGACCCCTAGTTCTTTATGCTGCCCTCCTGAGTATCTGGTGAAGGAGAAGCTTCTACCTCCGCACGTGGTGATGTGCAGGAGAGGAGCTGGCAGTCCCAGTCCTTCTTAGCAATAGAAGGCTGCCAGTTTCTCAGAGAGAGGGCGTAGGTGGCAGTCACTGTTGCTTCAAGTGCAGAAACTTACCAAGGCCACAGGCAGAAATCCAGTGATGTCTACACTTGATACTGCCCTTGGGCTGATCAAAGACAACGTTGTCAGCCCTATCAGTGTGAAGCCACCTCTCAAGCACAGACATCCTTCCAGAGATATCTATCTGGTTGCTGAAGGAAAACTGGATTAGATGGTTTCTCTGGGTTCTTGTGTTAGTATTTGTGTGTGTATGTTTGTGCGCATGCGCCTGGAAGTTATGGTTGACTTCTGGCGACTCCTAGTGGGGCTTGGACGTTTCAGTGAGGTGGCTTGCTATTGATGGCCTCTGTGTCCCAGCCCTGGTATTCCTTGTAGGTCTCCCTTCCAAGTACTTGCCAGGGTTGGCCCTGCTAAGCTTCCGAGATCTGATGAGGGTGGGCTTTGCCTGGGCCATTCAGGTAATCAGCACTGCTGATTAGATGGTCTCTTGAACTGATCCATAAACATTCCACACCTTTTGAAGTGCTAACTTGCTTTGGCTCCTTGCAGCCAGATGTCAGTGGGAGTCAGTAATGTGCTTGGGATTAGAGACTTAATATAATAATGCCCTTAGCTGACTGGACTTGGGGGAATAAATGTGCAGGCATTCCTTCGGGGGATGTTAGTTTCTCTGGTGATCCGTGTTGTGTCCTTGTCTTATCAGCTGTGCCTATTGCATAGGAATGCTCACACAGCAGGTTTTCATGCCATGCAGCTCTCCATGTCCTCTGTTTGTCCTTTTCGGTCTCCATTCTAATTGTACCAAAAAAGAAGGGAAAAAAGGAGGCCAGATGGGCCTTAGAGGAAGAGATCTGGATCTATCCCAGATTTACAGGTGCTTGCTAAGCGACTTCCCACTAAGCTATTCTGAAGGGGTTCTGATAATTCAATAAACACAAATTATAAAATACCAGTGAGGAGGGGGAAGGAGGCCCATTGAAGGATAAAGGGATCCCAGGCAAATTGAAGAAAGACAGTCACTCTTGATAAATACCAGGTTGAACGGAATTGATTGCACTGTTGAAAGCATTACATAGCCATTAGCCATGAGGTCTTTTGCTAATTCTACCTGGTGCTTAGCTGAAAATAAAAGTAGACCCAGGCAAGCCCTTTCCAAATAAGATCAATCAAGGCTGTTTAAAGATAATTAAGTCATTTTTCAAGTATTGCTTTGTGAAATGGTCTGCTCCATACATGACCTGGATAGCAAATGCAGTGACTGCAGATGCTAATTTGGCAAGATAATGCTGTGTAGGTGAGATAGCCAGGCTCTGAGCTAGCTTATGGACCAGTGGAGAGTAAGCTGATAATGAGGGGTTTGGGTTTGAATGTTGGCTCCCTTGGTGCTGTTGGGTGAGTCATGGCCCATTTCAGACTTAACTTGAAAAAACCCCTACAGTTTATTTTAACTATGGTTAGTTGGTAAAGCAGGGTTCAGCCTGCAGATGATGGCACAAACCTTGGTTTTCCTTCAGGAGTGCTGGTTTTAGCCCCTTCATTCTGGTCAGATGTCTCTAAAGGTAAGGAACAAGCTAGGAGGATTAAGCCAGAGAGCCCATGTTAGTAGGTCACACAAGACCACAATTAAGAATATTTTTATGTAACTATATTCCAAATTTTGGGGAAAGACCACAACCAACCATAGTTAAAGGAATGTCATCATGGCTGAACTGAACAGGCAGTTTTCTAGCTGCAATCTGTTTACTCTCTGAAGATGGAAAGAAGCAACCGGAGATGGGCTGGATCTTGGGTTCCCAGCAGCCTGGAGGGGAAAAAATGCCCTGTACCTTTAATAGAAGCATAGTGGGATATTATTAATCAGGTGATGTTATTTACCTCCACGTCATGAAAAGCTTCAGCTGCATTTTTCTGCACACTGATCCTCTATTAAAGGAAAGGACATTTTTTCACCCAGCTGTTGGTAACCCTAGCTGGAACTCACAGTTTGGGCAGGTTCACATAGGAGGTGCTGCACAGTGTTCAAATTTGTGTAGAAGTTACACACCCTAAACATATTATGACTGGCTGCAGTTGCTGCTTGCAGGTGACAAAATAAACTTTGCACATACACATTCTTCTTTATTATTACTTCCCTTGTTCCAGACAGGGCTGCAAAAACAAAACAAAAGAGTCTTGGCTTTTTCTATGCCTCTAAGAGCAGTTGATCTATAGAAACCAGCAGCTGAAGGTTTTGTGTTTTTTTAATGGCAACATTAAAATGGTTAATGGCAACATTTAATGGCACTGAGCAAAGTTCAAGGTCTTCCTCCAGCCTAAGGAGTCTTCCTCCAACTTCTTCCAACAGAAGAGCCACTTATGCTGAAAGAAATCTCCTTTGGCCTGAGGAACTTCCGTCAGTGTAAGGTAGGATACATGCTAAGTTCACCTAAAGCGCAAAAGCAGGAATTGGTAAAGAAAACAAAAGTTAGCAGTTGTCACTTCATAACTGAAGTCTTGTACTCTGAATAGATGGGGCCGCTTGTGTGCATGAGCGCATATGCACATCTCTCTGTGGAGGCTCATGCGCACAAGCGGCCCCAGGCACATTTTCTGGCTCGTGGAGTTAAAAGGTCATTCCTGCTGTGCCCATGTGCCAGTTGCCAAAATGGCCCCACCACAAGCCGCGGAAGCTGGCCCGCCAGGGGCCGCTCCATAGCAGTGTGAACGCTCCATTCCGCCTCCTCCCTGGAATGCTCCCACAGGAGTCGGGCCAGTGCGAACGGCCAGCTCCAGGCCTTTTTGCTCCACTGCTGTTCCATGTCAGATCCCCAGTCTGTCCTCAGCCCCAGTTTACATTAAGCACTATATGTGATCTTTAAGTTCCATTCTGGATCTGTAAAATGGGGATAATATCAAGCTCCCTCTCAGCTTTTTAGCTAAGCCTGCTCATCTTGTGACCCATCAGAACGTGTTTGTGTATTGTGGTTTATCAGCCTCTTTGTTCCGGTTGCCTGCCAGGGTCTTAAAAGAGTGTTCTGAAACCTGGTAAGTGGTGTTTGGCCAGGTGGGCTGGGTAATAACTTGTTAGGGTTACCAACAAACCTGGAGAAAAGTGTTCTGACAATTGAATAGAGGTTTAAGGATAAACATCACATTAAGCCTCAATTAAAGTGACAGGACATTTGTCACCAGGCTGTTGGCAACAGTGTAATTTGTGCCTGCCTGATCTAAACATTGAACAGTTGCTTTCTTGCATATTAACTGACACATTGGCAGGCTCAGCAATAATAATTCCTTAGTACAATTCTCAGGTGCACTTAGATCCAGAAGGTGCGAATGGTGGTGGTGGGGAGTGCCATCAAGTTGCAGCTGAGTTATGATGACCTCATGGGGTTTTCAAGGCAAGAGACTACCGGAGGTGGTCTGCCATTGACTCCCTCTGTGTAGTGCCTTTGGGCTTCCTTGGTGGTCTCCCATCCAGGTACTAACTGGGCCAACCCTGCTTATCTTCTAAGACCAGATGAGATCAGGCTAGACTGGACCATCCAGGTCAGGGCAGAAGGGACAAATAGTGAGTTCTATTATCTAAAGTTGACAACAGACTTCAAAAAAATGGACTGGCCTGCTTTTGTGCCTTGAACAGCAGTTTGTGCACCTTATCAAAACAAACATTTATTAATATCTGAAGTTCAAACAACAGTGTACAGGCCCCACCTTGGGTCCTGAAATGCTCAAGAGAAATGCAGACATATAAATACCGTATTTTTTGCTCCATAAGACTCACTTTTTCTCCCAAAAAAAGTGTGTGTGGGGGGAAGTCTGTGCGTCTTAAACCCCCCTCACCTTTCCCAAGCCACGGCACCGAGCGGAGCTAGGTGCATCTTATGGTCAGGTGCGTCTTATGGAGCGAAAAATACGGTATTTTAGATAATAAATAAGTAAGGCTCAACTACAGAAGCCAGATGAAATAATGGCAATCAACCTATGATCCTGCACCTTAATGGTGATCCTGCACCTTAATGGCAATCTACCTATGATCCTGCACCTTCCTTCTACCATTGGTGTAGGCAAACTTTTGGTGCAGCATCAACCCACATCATTCCTTTGATATCAATCAGGGAACCATCTCTTTTCAGAAGATATTCTATGGGATCCTTTGTACAAGAATTTTCAATCAATCGATGGATCTGTTGCTGCCATTTCTTATCTTTCTGTTTTCATATTATTCCTGTGTGGCTTATAAGGTCCTATGGAAATACACCTGAGTCAGTGGTATCCCTAATGTGGAGGCTGTTAGCGAAGATCACACCAAGTGATTATGACAAATGAATGCTACTCTCCAATGTTTTGTAGAGAACATGTTCTCAGGTTCACTTATGCAACTAGTTATCACAAGGAGCTTCTTGTGAATACATCCAGTTAACACTGAACTTGTGCTAGAAATGCAACATTTTATCCCTAGCCCTAAAGATGTCCAGCTGACCTCGACCAGAGCCAGAGCTTTTTCAGCCCTGGCCCCAACCTGGTGGAACTCTCTGCCAAATAGCGTCCATGCCCTATGGGACCCTACGCAGTTACACAGGGCATGTAAGGCAGAGATGTTCTACCAGGCTTTTGGTTGAGGACAGCCACAGGTACCACCTTATCTGGCACCCCACCCTTTGTTTTCTCCCACTTGTGAGACAGTAATGCTTACTGTATTTATTTTGATGCCATCTAATGTTCTTTAATTTTAACTTGTCTGTTTTATTTTTGGTTTTATAGAGTATTTGTTGTTGTTGTTGTCAACTGCCCTGAGCCCTGTGAATTCAGGGAAGGGCGGTATATAAATTGAAATTATAAGTAAGTAAGTAAATCTGTGGTTGATGGTATTTCCATCTGGCAAATGCAGAATGGCCTGGAGTTGAAGACTCTTACAGAGCTCATTCACACTTGCACATTATCTCCGTATTCTCTGTGATTGTCAGTTCAGAGTGTGCAATGGCTACACTGAACAGCTGTGACTCTCCTGGTGCTTCTAACTAGACAAGACAGTAGCAGATCCTTCCAGTTGCACAGAAACGAGGGAGTGGGGATCTAAGTTAAAGAGCAAAAAGAATGCGAAGGTAAAGAGTGGAGACTCTATATCCTACCTGCTGTTGGTTTCTCCAAGCCAAGCACACTCCCAGTATCAGAGCCCAGCTGAAGGAACTGTGACGATGGAAGACAAATTGCATGCTCAAAGTGGGGAAGGATTTAGGACACCTTACCCACACATTCCTTGAAGCTGAACCCCCATTTTCCTGCATTCTGTGTGACTGGGGCCGTTTCAGATTTAATTACACACAGCAGCTGTTGCCATTTCTAATTTGCCCTCATTTTTTTTTCTCTTCTGAATTTCACCCCAATATGTAGGACTTCATAAGTACCACTTGGGTATAGTAGCATCATGCTCACCTTTTCCAAATGGCTTGACAACCTTTACATCATACATCAGTATCCTGGATACTGCAGAACTGAATTGAGTGTTGTCTCTGACTCGGGGTCCATGACTTAGATTGCATTCTGACAAGCTGAAATTAATCTCCAACTGGGGATGAGCACAGATTTTGCTATGTTCATATGTGCTTTTCTCATGTGTGGGACATGATTGAACATTTGCAGATTTAGTCAAGTTCCAGTTAATCACATGCAAATTGCAGCAAAACACCCCCCCCCCCCCACAAACTGGGCTTTTAAACTGGGATTTAACCAACATTTAGAATCCACCAGTGTGCCTGAATGTGAACACCTCAATGAACTGGAGCTTGGCAAAACTAGGATGTGCTGTGCCAGGTTCCCTGAGCAAGAGGAGAAGAGAGGACTGAACCGTGGTAATCGCAGCTTGTCCCAACATCTGAATGCAGCCTAAGCATTCTAAGGCATAGTTAGCTATTGTATCTAGAAATGTTATTTCTTTGTCAAGACCTGAATGTACACTTACCCAATCAGTGTGAGTGCAATTGAATTCATTGATTATTTCAGCCATTTCTCTTTTGGCTGCCTTCCTGATTTCTTCTTCTATCACTCACCATTTGGGTTGGGTGGGGGGAAGATGATATGTCTTCAGTACAAAATTACTTTTGGGCCTCAGAATTTCACCTACAGTGATGATGTGGAGCATTTTGACTCTCAGGTTTGGTGATTTATTGGGCTTTAGGTTCTCTGTGACATATAGAGCAATTATACCCCCCTTCCCTCACAAATACCCGCTTCTCTATTCCTCCTGTAGAATTTATATCCAGGGATACTGTGTCCCGCAATGAGGATCTGAACTGTCAGGCCAGGATTGGGAGCATTGCGGCCCCATGGGGTTAGCCACATCGCAGAAGCTGAGGGGTAAGCCAGTTCTATAGGGTATAGGAAGGTCTGAGCCTCAGGGAAAGCTCCACCATAAACTCAGCCATTGTTAACCATGGAACAGGCAGCAGCTAAAAGCCCCAGGGAACAAACAAGCAAAATAAAATAAAATAAACTTCCCAGTGCTTGCCATCTCAACAGATGATGATGATGAACCACCTCACCCCTGCTACTGCAGGGCTCTGGGCGATGTACAACCGGAGATAAAACAAGATAAATTTAATTAAAACATCAGCACAACATAAAAGACAATCAGATGGTAAATAACCAATCCTCATTCCAACTTCCACTGCCAGCTACTTCATGGACGGGGGGAGGAGGGCAAAATAGATGTAAACAACAGGGAATGGGAAGGGTGCCAGCCAAGATGGAGCTGTCGCTGTCCTCAACTAACAGCTTGGTGGAACATCTCTGCCTTGCAGGCCCTGTGGAATTGCATCAGATCCCATTGCGCCCTGTTGGAATATGGCAGAGAGTTCCACCAGGTTGGGGCCAGGACCAAAAAGGCCCCAACCTGGTTGAGGACAGCCAGATGTCTTTAGGGCCAGGGATCATCAGTAGATTGCTGTCTAAGGAGTGCAAAGCTCTCCTGGGGACATAATGGAGGAGACTATTGGCCCTGGATCTTGCTGCTCTCTTGTGATTTTGCTTCCTGGCATCTGGTATGGCAAAATTTGAGCTTCTGTCACCTGATATCTCACCTTCTTTGTAATCTTTGCTGTTTCCTCACAGTTTGGCACTATTTCTACTCCTGTCCTTTAGACTGCCCCTTCACTCTGTCTTTCACCCCAGTTCTGCCTAGCAATTGCCAATAACCCTGGCCCCAAGTATCTATTTTGCTCCTGTGTGTTCTTTTCGAACACCTCATTCATACATACAAGTCACCATTTGTGTGTGTGTGTGAGAGAGAGAGTGAGTGAGAGAGAGAGAGAACTGGATTGCAACTTCGTTGGCATGTGATGGGGAGATCTGTACAGACAAATCACTCTGTTCTAGAAAGACTGCTTTGAAACCTGAATCGTCCTGACATAGGCTGAGGACAGACTGGCAGTCTGGAGTGGGATGAATCTGGAGGCAAAAGCTGCGGGGGGGAAATCCCCCGGGGCTGGCTGTCCACATTGGCCAGGGTATTGGGCAAGGATGCTGTTACGGAGCGTTCAGACTGCTGCAGAGTGGCCCCAGGTGGGCCGGCCTCCGCAGCTCGTGATAGGGCTGTTTTGGCAATTTGCGCATGTGTGCATGCGCATATGTGCGCATGAGCGCTCATGTGCAAACTGGCAAAACGCTGCATTCATACTGCCGCATCCGCTTGCCTCCCACCTTCTTCCGGTTCACACTGCCTGGAAGCGGGAGGCAAGCGCAAGATGGCCTCTGGACACCGGTTTCTCCCAGTGTCCTTCTAAAGCGCAAGAAAACCGGCTTCAAAGTGGGTAAGTGCGGAAGGAGCTGAGGGACAGCTGTGCATGTCTGAACAGGCTCCCTTCCCCCACTTCCCATGCGGACCTATCCCAGGGCAGATTGCCAGTCTGTCCTCAGCCATAGGCTGCATCACAAGCTCATAAACAACTCACTTACCTAGTACTCCAGATAATCTCTCACACCACCCTTTTTCTTTGGGCTGGACTGATTTTACTTCCACTCCTTTACAAGGAATGAAGCAGAAGAAGGGGGATCCAGAATGAAACCATCTGGCCCAATTGTAAGGCAACCTGTCCTTCTTCCTGGTTAGCAGCAGCCACTCAGAAGAATTAGTGGGATACCAATTGGGATTGTGTGAATTTGGTGGACTGGAACACCCTGCTTAGCTTTCAGACTTTGGATCCTCCATTTTTGCCTGGTTTGTTCTGTCAGAGTACTAAAGGCAAATTAAATTTGGTCTGGTCAAGGTAATTTGGCTTGTTTGGCCCTCACTAGGGATCATGATGATTAGCAGGCAGGTGGATCCAGCCATCCTTCAAATATCCTTCCCCAGAATAGGGAGCCACCCTTCGATTTTGAGTTTCTTCCTCCAATGGAAGAGCCAAGTAAGTTGGAAAAGGCTCCTTAGATTGGAGGAAAGCATCAGGCTTGGTCCAAAAGAAAAGGTGGGGTATAAATATTTTAATAAATAAATGAACTTTCCTCAGTGGTGTGGTAGGATCTACTCCACTGTGGTCACTGGGTGTGAAAAGGAACTCTGGTAAGCACCTACAGCATCAGATCAGCTTCACTGATATACATGTGTAAGACAGCCTGTTTCTGGGTGGTTCTCTGCAGCCCTCCTCAGGACACCATTAAGGCGTGGGTGATGAAAACTAAAAACAAGGTGCATTCTACATTATACGGTTCTCAAGTTTTGAGCCAAGTGCTGTTGCATGAACAAGGGAAATGACAGGAGTGCCAGTTAAGCCGCAGTGGAGGAAAGCGAGAGAAAACAGTTGAACCACTGTGGGGTGGTGGTTATGTCAGACTAACATCAGGAAGTCCTCTCTCTTCCATAAAGCTCTGTGGATAATCATAGACCAGTCACAACCTCTCAGCCTATCCGACTTCACAGGTAGATATAATGAGAAGGGAGAACCATGTCCACTACTCTGAGCTCCTCAAAGGAACGGTGAGTGGGGGAAAAAATGTGACAGTGTGCAGATCAGTGACTAAATAAAGTTGTGAGGCCAGCCCAGTGCTTTGCTTCTTTAACGCAGGCTTTAGGGACAATAACATTTCAAGGGTGGAACTGACACCCACAGTGTGATCTTGCATTACCCACCAAGAGTAAAATTTGTGTTTCTCCTCCTCATGATCTACCCAGTGGTTATTGCACAGCACTGTTGCTGTATCCAGCAGGCACAGCTCACAGAAATCCTTCTTACCATTTATTGCTATTATCCATCAATATAGCAGAGCACAGTTCCACTGATTTTAATATAATTGAAGAAAATTAATTTTAATAACTAAAATGCGAGCATAACCATTAGATGAAATGGGAATAAAATTGCTGCCAATGCAAGATAGATTATGGCTTCTTTTTATAAATTTTAAAACAGCTGATTCTGAATTCCTACCTTTGTTACAAAAAGTGAGAGGCAGCAGACTTGCTGTTTCAATTACTCCTTAAGTGGAGTTTATGCAGAACTCAATGAAGTAGTTAACAGGAGGATAAAAAAAATGCAGCACAAAGGCAGAGAGTTACATTGAAAGGTGTATCTTCTGAGTTATTTTCTGGGTTGTTCCAGGGATTTAAGAATTAAGAGACATCAGTATAGTGGGCTAGCATACCTCCAGGAGACCCCCTGTTCATATCTCAGCAATGAATCAGGCCTTCTAGGAATCTGACTTTTCCAGAGGGGATTCAATAAAAGGCACACAAATACACTGCTGACTATCTAAAAACATCTATAAAATACATTCTTTTTCTGTGGTTAGTGGGATGAAATTCTGTGGCAGTCTTCCAGCTTCTAATAGAAAGACATCAGGAATTACTGCCCAGGTCTGTGTTCCTGTGTAATTATTCTTGTATATTTCCAACTCTGGTGTTGCCTCTTCAGCTCTGAGAACACCAAGAAAAGCCTGAATCAGCCAAGGCAGGAGCAATCTGTCAACTAAGGCTGAACTGAGTCATGCAATGGAATAATATACTTGAACGCTTTGTACCAATGGACTCTTCATACAGCAGGTGGGGGAATAACTTATTCTGAACACACAACTACTTTAAAAGCTAACTCTTTGCAAGCAGAAAAATAGTGTAGTATGAAAAAGGCTGGTCTGGGATGGAAAATTTCTTGCTGCTGTGCTGGTTTCCTTCCTACTTACAGGAACTTAACTTTTCATTAACAAAGTAAAAATCGTGTACCCCTCCCCCTCCACAATGTAAAGTGGTTTAGCCCACTCTCATTTTGCTGTATGCTTAGGTCTGGTCTTAGGTGGAAGTGGTAGGTGATGTTTCCATCAGTATGAATTTGTAAACAGATGTTCAGGATCTCCAGGGGGCTGAATGAGTGAACTGGAAGCAGACCATTATTTCTGAGTCATAGCCGCTGCCTACTTGAAATTTTGCTGGGTTGAGTTCAGTAGCTTGCTGACCAGGTCCTGGGAACAACCAGGGCTATCCAAAAGACTCCACCACTGCCCCATGGCTAGGGTTACCAACAGATCTGTAAAAAAATGTCCTGTCCCTTTAGGACAGCCTTAATGTGCAGATATGGGCAGCTGAAGCTTTTCATGGCATGGAGGTCAATAACATCACCTAGCAAATAACATCCCATTTGCCTCTTAAAGGAACAGGACATCCTTTTCTGCAGGCAGTTGGTAACCCTAACCATGGGCAAGCTCTGCTGGGGTGTTATGTCTTGTGTTCAAATCTTTCTGCTCTTTTCTCCTGTATCCTACTTCAGAACAAATACTCCAGCCTTGCCATCTAGCCAGTAAACGTATTCTGAAATTGGGGAAGGCTTGTATTCGAAGGCACCCAAATTCAGTTGATCTGGATCCACAGGTTTCTGAGTAGGACCTCATGTCCCTGTTGCTACCGCTGAACATGATGTGTACTTTAACAAAAGCTACAGATTCAAATCTTGCATTAACTGTGAACTCCACAAGGACAACACACCATGAGAGTTTTAAAACTGGGCAATACTGAAACCCATCATCTCCTCTACAGGAAAGTTGACAGCTTCTGGAAATTGTACAGATGCTTCCTAATTTGCTGCTAAATCCGATCCTTCCTTTTGGTGCTGAGATTTGTGGCAAAGCTATCTCGGGTGCTGCTTGAAATGTCTCAGTGTCAGAGAAGTTGACCCTCCATTTGACAGCATCATGAGGTCTAGACTATTCACATATTCTATTGCTTTCATAAATTGAGGACTAAGGACTTTTATTATTCCTGTCACTGTTGCTGTTTCCTTAGATCTTTTAGGTAATTGATTTCTTTTCCCATTTACTGGGCTGTACATGTGCATAGGCCCCCCGCTCCCAATTTCTTTCTGAGCTCAAATTGAATCTTTCTTTTTGAGCATGTGTGTTTTTATGTGCGTGTATATGCATGCCTAAGAATTCATAAAGCTAATGGGGAAAATATGTTTTGTCACGAATGTGTTTGCTAAATCAGTAGCCAGCAGAATATGACTGATATGCACAGAAGGATACTCTGAATGAGGACATACATGATGCTGTCACATGTACTCAAAATAAATAAGAATGATCAAAACAAGTTGTCTGATTCCTAATAATCCTGGTCTTTATTTTAATTAATTAATTGAAATAATTAATTAATCACATTTTTACAAAGATATAAAAGTGTGTAATAGGATGGCTAACAATACCTGAAGAGGGATTTCTTTGAAATGGGTCATTTCTTGGAAACAATGTGCGTGGGGGACATAACAGAAGACAAGTATGTTCATGATGCCTGTACTGTATTAAACTGCTGTTCTGCATATATTCTGGGTGGCAGCTGTACCTTATATGCACTTTTCCCTTTCAGTTAGCAAAGTGCTTGGGGGCAGGAAACATAAACACTCATCACTGGAGCACTATTTCACTTCATGTTAGAATTCTTTAAATGGATTTTTAAGTTGTGAAATGACAGCTTCCATTTAAACATAAAAGCTTATTTTCATGAATATTTTTGGGTTTTTTAAAAAATATCCCCCTTGACTGTGAGCATGCTATTTCATGAATATTTTTGAGTTTTTTAAAAAAATATCCCCCTTGACTGTGAGCATGCTAAGATCTCTGTGTCATGCCAGCATGAGTAAGCCATGGAAAAGCCCTTCCTGGCCAGCTCTGGCCCTACACATGAAGGGAGGAGGGAAATAGGAAGAGAGAGGCAGCTGGCATACCTGTTTGGCTGGGCACCACTTTCCTTGCCTCAGGCAGAGCTTTGATGGGCTGAGCACCACTTCCTTACCTCATGTGAGGCTTGGACGGGCCTGGTGCCTTTTCCTTTGCCTCATGCAGGGCTCAGGTGCCAGTTTCCTTATCTCTTGTGGGGCTCAGGCAGGCTGGGCACTCCTTCCCTTGCCTTGGGTGGGCCAAGTGCTACATCCTTTGCCTCACACAGGGCTTGGCACGGCTTCCCTCACCTCATTAATCCAACCTGTGTGCCTCCCATGTGGCTAGTCTAGAGAAATCAGCCTGGAGAGATGAGTGCATGCATGTCCAAAAAGGGACCAAAAGATGTGAAGGAATGAACAGTGAAGGCTTTTCAGGACAAGGGATGAAAGAGTCCCTAGCCAGATTGAGGATGCTATTGGGGAAGACCAGTGGCTGTAAGACAGGTCAACTGAAAAATGGGGAAGGGGGGAAGCAAAGATTCAGGGGAATGATAGAAAGACGTGAAGACGCAATTCAGGAAAGGAAGCAGAATGGGAAGAGAATGGGAGAGAGCATACTCCACCTGCTTTGATGAAGAAGTCCAGTGATTTCTTGCTTATGGTGAAACAAGAAGGTTCAGAATCAGAACAAACAATGAGAATGGAAGCCTTGGTATGTCTTTTTTTTTTTTTTTAAACACACCTGGATTTACTTGCACAAGAATAAGGGGAGCGGTGCTGTTGGCTGAAACTGATACAGAACTAGCATTGATACCCAAACTTCAGAATCCAGCTGCCTATTGATGAAATTTGAGTGCCACTGCAGGGGTAGAACTTCAGGATCCAAGACCTTGCTGGTGAATGTAATGGACCATAAATAGTTAATGCTTTAACCCTGTCTGAGAACTTTGAATGGCAGGAGATTCAAATGAAATTCTACAGTTGAGAGTGTCAGTTAGTAGCGTTAGTCAGAATTGAGTGATGAGAGTGGAGTGAGAACAGTGAAGGAGAGTTAAGCAGAGTGAGAGGATGAAGGAGGATCCTGAATTAGGGAAGTGGGACAAGTAGCCCTTCCCTGAGGGAAATAGCTCCTAGAAGTGTGTGTGTGGGGGGTGATCTTTATCAAATGGTTTAGAAGGAAAATTGAAACTTGCTTGAATGTTCCTGCCTTCACAAACTTAAGTATTTTTGAGACTAAGAAGCTTATGGTTGTTTATTTAAGTGGTGACTGCCAAGAGACCTCTTGCCACAGTTTTAAAGACCTGTCTGTATAACAAAACAGCTACTTGATTGTGGCAAACTATATATTTTTTATATTTATACAAAGTTACCTCATTCCTGTTGCCTGTTCACCTTCTAAGTCCTAAACCTGATACCTTCAAAAGTAAAATAAAGCAGTTTGTCAGATTTAAATTCCATTAGCCTCTTACATGCCATTATCAGACAAAGACCAAATAAGGATTTTAGTTGGTCCCTCAGTTTCCCAGGCTGGGTCAGCCTATCTCTGTATACATATAAACAATTGAGTGGGACAGACAGGAAAACACAGAACAAGAAAAGGGACTGCCCAGCCACAGAAATTTTAAAAGAAGGAATTTGGGAAGTAGGGAATCGTTATAATGAAAGAGTCAAAATCTGAGCTGTCATTGGCTAGTTGAAAACTTTTTTTGGGGGGGGGGGAGGGTATCTAGGTGATATAACAGAGAAGGAAGATGTGTCTGGTTGTAGATGCCTTAATTAACTTAACTGGCTTGTGCAACTTGGACCAGTTGACACTGGCCAGGAGATGGGCCAATTTATTAAACTTCCAGAGAAGTCTACATTGCATGGATGATTCTGAGAACCTTGGTTATAGTCATGGAAACATGGATTATTACTCATGGGCAAACTGTGAAGAGTTTTAGAGGGCCACACAAAATAGGCTTTATTAATGTGCCACTGGAGTTTTTGGGCAACCAAGGTACTTCTTCTTGAAAGTAACTGGGGAAAAAACATACCTTAATCAAGAAAACCTGCCTTGGTATCAAAAAGGATGGGTCTATCTGTGACTTCACATGGCCAGAGGATTGTGGGGGTGAAAAAAAGACACAGTTCACAGTGGTCATGGGGGCAATGAGTTATAACTTAAACCAGAGTCAGCCAACTTTTTCAGCCTGAATCTTTTTCAGTTAATTAATTGAGAACTGGATTTCCCTGACCAAGGTAACACCACAGTTCCCAAGCTGGCAGGTGAGGTTGTGTCCCTATCTGGAAATGTTCTAGCCTAGCCTAGGAAGGAAGGCTTGCTATAGCCCTGACTGAGTGAGATCTCATCCCCCACTATAGAAACAAACCAACTTCAGAATCATTTTTGAAAAATAAACGGGAACTTACTCAGTTTCTAGAACCACTAACAATATTGGCCCCACCATTTAACCAACTAAAGGTTTAGTTGATTTATTTAGCAATTAAATAAATTAAAGGTTGCACTCCTATTTTTCTGCATCTTGACAAATGAGATTCAGCAATTAAAAACTAATGAATAACTTTATGAGTTAGGCTAATACTCCTTAACTAATAAAATGTAATACAATATTCATTAGTTAATAAAAATTAGTTAATAACTGTAGTACAACACTATGATATTACATATGTAAGAAAATAGTGTTTAATGCTGCACCAATCTGGTAAAGTTTCTAGGTTTTCCCCAGTATATTTTTTGATTTGGTTAATGTGATTAAATTTCTGCTCAGAGCAGAAAGTCATCGACAAAACAGGCTTTAAAGCAGGGTGTCAAACATGCAGCCCAGGGGCTGGATCAGGCCCTCGGAGAGCCCCAATCCAGCCCCCAAGGCCCTGGCTGTTTCCTACTTCCTTTTCCGGTTCTCTTGCTGCTGCCACACCACAGCTTGCTTTGCCAGTCTCTCTCAGTCGCACAGGAGAGATGGATAGGCAAACCTCTCCTGTGTGATTGAGAGTCTCTGGTAAAGAACTGGCTGTGTCCCTTGTAAAGTTTATATCTTTGCTACCTAGCATTACATTTTATGACACACATGACCCGGCCCAACAAGGTCTCATTTATGTCAGATCCGGCCCTCATAACAAATGAGTTCGACACCCCTGCTTTAAAGTTTCCATATGGCTTGGTGCCGACCAATGCTCCCTCTAAGCTGTGGAGTCTTGTGAGCAAAAATTCTACTTTGTGAGCTACTGGCATTAAAGCTGTGAGTGAGCAATTCGGCTGCTGTATAAGTTAGTTTGCTCTGGAGCCATCCTTCCTGAGCTAAGACAAAAATGTGTGAACTGGAAGCTAAAAACTGTGTGGTAGCTCACACTAACTCAGCTTAGAGGGAACACTGGTGCCGACTAATAGTGCCATCCTAAACACAGTTATGGCCTTCTGAGTTCATTGAAGTCAATGGACCTATAAGGATGTAAGTCTGCTTAGGATAGCATTGTTCTGGAACTAGTCTATATGGGGCTGATTTATAACATTTATAACAGAGCCTGACTTTGCTATCATACATTTTTAAAGTCCTGTTTCGGATTTTAAAGCTTGTTAACATTTGCAAGAACCAGTTTTGAGGAGCACGTATGCAGGATGGAGCCATATCTTAGTTCCCTTCCATGAAGTTTCTAATGTTAGCATCCTGATGCAGGGAGGAGCTATGCAGTATCAGCTTTGCAAATATGAACAAGATGGCAAGAAGCCTTAATAGCAGCTGTTTGCCGTACATTATCTTGTATTTTTAAAGACTGAAGCTGAACATATGGAAAAGTCAAGCATGCTATCAGCACAAGAAACCAGCTGCTAACGATCATGGTTGACATTTGTCAATCCATCAAAACCCCATGTTTTCTTTCAACTGCTAAAGAATTCCTATTTTTTTTTTCACTTAGTACTCTGCCTGCTATCAAAGAAAAAGTCACCAATCCAGTTCAATATAAATCCCATTATTAGCAATGCTATCAGGCTACTTTATCTAAAATCCAATTAATTATTCTGTCCTCTCTTTTACTCAACCTTGTGGGAACATCTACTACTTGATAAAGATTAATAACCCTAAGAAAAGTACCTTAATTCAGCTTTTCCAGTTAATATGTGAAGCTCCCAGAATTACTAATGACATTCTGGTGCTGATATCCTTCCAGGAGCTTTCAAAAAAACAACCTCTGACCTATTCAAACTTTTTATTTTTTATTTTTATATGTATGCTGCAAGCAAATGGTGGTATTGATTCATTTTTTAAAAAGATGGCTAATAGAAATAATTGAAGCAGTCATTTACATCTCCATCCTTCAAGTTCTTCCCGAAAGTATGTGACTGAAATTTCTGAACTCTAGTGGCACTTTTGAATGATTTAAGTTATATTTGCATCACATTTCTTTAGCCTGGTGCACATGTAATTTTGCTGGTATTCTATGTGGAATGTGCTCAGGGATCATTTGAGGCCGGAGTGAGGCGGAGCAGTGCTCTGCCAGCCCAGGAGTGGGCACTAGGGTAGCCATGGGCTGAATTCTCTGATCTGATTCGGCCCACTGCCGAATTGCTGCCAAAATTCAGTGGCGGCTTAAAAAGCAGCTGGAGGGGAGAGGGTTTGAGGGAGAGGCTCCAAACATACAGGGTACCTGCTGGAGTATCTCCCCAAAATACCCACTGAGTTTCAAAAAGATTGGACCAGGGGATCCAATTCTCTGGGCCCCAAAACAGGTTGCCCCCATTCCCTCTGTTCTTTATGGTGGGAAAAAAGTAATTTTTTTTCCACCATAGAGAACAATGGAGGGGATGGGGCAACCTGTTTGGGGGCCCATAGAATTGGATCCCATGGTCCAATCTTCTTGAAACTTCTGGTGATGTCAGGGGGTGTGGCATATGCTAATGAGTTATGCTAACTGGTATGCAAATGAGCTCCTGCGCCTCTTTTTCTACGAAATGACCCCTGAATGTGCTACAGGTTTACAAGTTGTCCTCCTCCCTTCTGTCATGTGAGCTCTTCCTCTTCTTTCTTCTTTTGAATTAACCACAGTGCAATGTTATGTTTGTATGGGAGTTTGCACTAACCATGATTAATTTTACCCAGGGTTAACATCCCAGCCTCTAACCCTGGTTTTAAACCCTGATTTAACCACAGCTGTTCTTTAACCTTGGTGCACAAAAATTGCATCATAGTTAGCTCTGAAAAGGGAAAGAAGTGAAACATTCAAAAGTGAGGAGGGAGGGGAGAGAACCTATGGCATGCTCCTAATCTTCTATCCATGGTTAGGGGATCTAGATATTACATTTGCCCTAGGGTTTTATGTTATGATCATGCCATTGATTTCCCTGAACTACTTGGTACATTTTATTTACCTGCTTTTACTTCGTACTTCCAGGACTGTGAGCTGCTATTTGTAAACTTAGCAAACTTTTTTTGGTAGGAAAGGCAAAGTTGAACACCTGCTCATTATGGAGGTGCAGTGATGAGAAAAATCTTTACTTGTTTATAATGGAGGAGGAGGATCAGAACTGTGTCTAGAATGATGGACTTCAGGCATGGCAAGCAGCTTGAGAAATGCTGTGAGATGGGTGATTCCACTCTTTATTTTTTTTAAAAAGTGCTCACGTTAATGCAAAAAAAAAAATGTTGAAGTGGGATGCTAATCAGGTGCAGGATATGAAATGGGGTACTGGTTGCAATACCAGTTTAGATACAGATAATGCAGACCAAACCTTAGTAAGGATAAACATAAACATTTGTTTCCAGTCCGAAAGTTCTGGTGGCGTCAGGAGTTGATTCATTATGCTTTGCCAAAATTCCAGAGTTCATTGTAGAATTTTTTTTTAGATGGTATGGTTTTCTACAAATGGAAGGAGGGAGGCAAATTTCACTTGTTTACTCCTCATCCTTGTCCTGGCAGTTCTCAGCCCCCAGAAATAACATTGGGGGGGGGTGGCGGCATTTGAGGCTGTAGCTATGGTTGCCAACTCTGTACTGGGAAATTCTAGGGTTTGGGACGGGGAGGGACACCACTGTGGCATAACACCATGGATTCCACTGTCCATAGCAGACATTTTATCCAGGGGAACTGATCTCTACAGTAGGGTTCCCAGCTTCCAGCTGGGGCCTGGAGATCTCCCGCTTCCATCAGAGAAGATTTACTTCATGATTCAAGCCAATATTAAAATATTTATATCCCAGCTTTCTCCCTGAAGGCTCCAAGGTATGCCAATAGGAAAAAAATGCAATTTAAACAATTTACAATGAACATTGACTAATAATATGCCACCAAAAAATCAGTAACACCTGCCTTAGATACCAGTTTTCATCTATCCATAGACAATCCCTTTTCCTAATGGCTGTAAAACTGTTGCTCATTTAACATCTTTGGACAGGCTATTCCACAAAGCTAGAGCCAAAAGTGAGAAGGCCCCACTCTGGCTGAGGCACACTGAGCATTTCTGGGAGTGTGATAACAAAGCAAAATTTGGTTAGAGGAGCACAGCTGGCATGTGGGTTATGCAGAGACACAGTCTGGAATTCCACAGTCAGTTTTGGTCATGGAGACAGGTTTTGTGAGACCCTAGGACATCTTCAGGCTCACTTCACATATTGTTTCCTGGAATGCTTGGAATTCACCGAGCAGTTATAATCAACTTTTGGGGAGGGGACTTCACCTCCATTCCTTGTCCTTAACAGTAAGAAATGGCAATTTTAAGATACAAGTCACCATTAGATACAATAGCTTTTTTGTAAGATTTCACTCTAATTAACTGAATGATGTTAAAAGTAGTTTTGCACAGTTCTGGTAATGAAGCCCCTTCATGCAAAGAGAACACTTCCTTTGTACTCCAAACTCAGTCACACACAGCAATTCAAATCAATCTTTCTCTTTGCACCTAGAAACTCTGCATAGCAGTCATAATTTTAATTCCATTAAGTTGAAACTATTTTTTGGAAACCGCTCTCTTGGAAACAGGACTCTCTCCAGTTTTCAGCAGGGAAAAAAAAAGTTCTTTGGGTATCTAGCCATGGTAGGCTATAGGTTGAGGGAACTGCTGAGTTCCCTGTGTACTGGGATGGCATCTTTACACTGTAAACTCTCTAGGCAAAAGCAATGTCCCATTCACACTACCTTCTATTGTAGCCAGGCAGTTTTGACATGGGGTTTTTATTGGCGTTTGCAAGTTCTTTCCCTGAAGTCATGGAATAATTATGCATGCTGATATCCTAGCTATTTAAATAGGGACCCAATGACAGACCCTGGTTGTATTTGCCACCAGAGTAAGATGATAAATTCATAATTAGTTAGGTTTGGGGTTCTCCAATTGGGTATTCAATAGATCAGAAGATGTCCCGGGGTGGAGGCTTAGAAAGTTTATTGCTCTTTGTTCTAACTCCCACCTGGGGCTAGCACAGGTGGTTTAGACTTTAGAGAGTCAAAATGTAGGTTAGTACAGTCAGAGAGGATGTTAATCCTTTGTTTGTTTCTAAAATTTCCCCAGTTTACCCTCCCTCATTAGTAAAGTTTCTTGTTTAAAAGCTAATATAAGTGTCTTGCTGCATTTATTAATGCTGCTTTTACACTGAAATCCCTAACAGTTTTTGTACCTTTTCCAGAAGAGGGAGTCTTGATAATGGGCTGAAAAGGTGTAGGAGGTTTACAATGCAATTCTAAACAGAGTTACACCCCTCTAGGTCCATGGAAGTCAATAGGCTTAGAAGGCCGTAACTCTGTTTAGGCTTGATCTGCTAATGTTGAAAGGTTGGGCATCCCTGATCAAGTGCACTGTTGGTGTGTATGGATAGGAAACACCCTTTGGAATAATATCTTATCATGAAAAAAATAAATTGCCACGTATAATCATCAAGTTACTTTTAATGGGCTCAAATAATTTCAATGAACATGAATACTAAGTAAGTCCATTAAAGTCAGTTTTAGCTACCTGGTTGTACAAGACAAAGAGAGAGTATTGAATAATATTTGTACATGTCTCCTATTCATCCCTTTCCTGTTAAATTAGTATTATTAGTCTTGTCACATTTGTCCTTTAAAGGTCTGTGGAGGAGAATCGCCTTTCCATTTTGCTGTATTTACAACATAATAAACCACAGAAAGTCTGAGGGCTTGAACAAGCCTTTCCTTTCCCCTACAATGGTTTATATCTCTTTGTAATGAGGCACACCAGAGGCAAGAGTGTTTTGGAGTACAAAAGAATATAGATCTTTCAGGGTATCAATGACATAATGAAGACAATACCTGTGATAGATAACAGACTAGAGAATCTCTTTCCCAGCACTGAATAGCATTTAACTGTCCTTTAAAACAGGAGTTGTCTGTTAATACGGGCTCCCTGGCTGCAGTCTTTTGAAGCAAGTAAACCACAGTCAGTAACATTTGCAGGGCTGGAATTCCCTCATAGCATGGCAAGATGGTGATGTATGGTGACAGAGATGGCATGAATGGATCACAGGACTTTCATCTCCAGTCATGGATCTCTGGATTGAGAGCATGGTGTTTTCTAAAATATGCACTTTCTTCCAAATATGTACTAGATGGAATATCAGGGGGCTTAAACCTCTGTTGTGGAAGTGGAGAGTCTTTGAATGGGGAGAAGATCCCCACTGAAGTACCTTTTCCAGGTGTAGACAGATCAGTTCTCCTCACCCCATTTCTCACCCCTTTTTTCTGCCTGCCACCCACATTTTGGGGGTTTTCCTATAACTTGGGTGGGCCCCAGGTTCTCCCCTTCTCTTCTAATTCCCTGGGCTGTGTCAGAATTCCAAAGGTGCTCGCAGGCTCAAAAAGGTTGGAGACAAGCTGCCTCAAGATATATTGGTCCGTTTCACTCATAAGAAATCTGTCTCAGACTCAGACTAGGTAGATCCTGAAAGATCTGCACTTCTTTCTCTGCTAGGTCCCATTCAGACGGGCAGCTAATCCTGCCATTGGCCCAGCTATAATTTGATCTTGATCTTTTTTTATCCAGTGTTGCTTGACCAGACAGCTCCCCTGTGAATCCCTTACTGCATGTGGACTCCACGGTGGATTGTCTACACAGCGTCCACATAAAGGAGCCACATGGTCATTTTTTTAAAAAAAATCTGTTTGCGCATGCGCACATGTGCCTCATTGTCTACTTGTTTTTCCGCACATGTGCAGACTTGAATGTTAAAAGCATTGCCAGTGGTACCTTCTTCTAGGTACCATTTGAATTAACAAAGTTCATAAGTTTTATGGGCCCTTCAGAAACATGAAATTGTCTGGAACATTTGAGCAGAGCTCTGTGGCCATTGCACATTTATATGTTTATGGGCATACTGCTAAGAATTTTTTTAAATGGTGGCTATCCCCACAGGCTGATTGCGTGCTAACGACCAGATGTCATTGGCCCATCAACAAGCCTTAGATCGGACTTTCACCACTATCTTTTTAGTAGGGCTCCCTGGTAGGGATCAACAGGCTGATCACAGCAGTGGTATGTTTCCCAGATGTTGCTGTCTGGATGGGTCCTTTAAATCCGGCAGGCACTTGTGCCTGGGTCGGATCAAAAGAGCCAGCTGATTGCAACCCCAGTGGAAATTCTCTTTGCTTCTTCAATATTGCATCTTGTGTTTTCTCATGAGTACCCACACTCAGCTCCTCCCAGTACTTGTGCTGCTCTGGAACAGGTGCAGTGAGACCACCCTGGTGCAGGTATGGTGAGGCACCAGGATGGGCCATTCTGCCCTGATGGACTGCCTCCACTGCACTGAGCAGGGCAGTCAGATCCTGAGGCAGGAGCCATGGAAGCTGGCTCCAGGAGATCTCCAGGCCTGCACCCAACCACTGTGGCATTTCCTTGCAATTTCCAGAAAAGGATTGTTTATTGGAGTCACACAACATAGCATTAAACAAGCAACTGCTTGTTTCCAAATCTTTTAAAAGGTTAAATGACTCCTGGCTGCAAAAAAGAGATGGCAGCAGCTCATGCGGACTAAGGAGGGAGGGGGAAGGGAGGGATGACTGGGAGGGAGGCAGCAGGGCACATTTGTGAGGGCACATTGCCCTTAAATCCCCCCCCCCAGTGGCTATGAGCCTGAGTCCAGCAATTGTGGCTTGGCCAGAAGGGATGCATTTCTGGTGGGGGTGATGTTAACGCAATGTATGGATCCTGCTGAAGAGTCTGCTCAAGAATGGGAGGAGGCAGTGAGAAGCAAGTGGAAGACTGAACCCCTGCTGCTACCCATGGCCCCAGAGGACTAACCGGGGGGAGGGGGGGAGGAACAACCAGCCACCAACTGCAGTTAACACTTGGCACCAACTGAGAAGTTCAGAGGCCCGAGGAAGACAACACAGTCTGGGTAAACATGCACACCCTTTCCTTAGAACCCTCCTGCAAATTTCTCATGAGAGGACTAACATCTGCTCAGGGAACAAAATGAGAAAACCTCTGTGGCTATCTTTCTGTAGCAGTAAGTGATAAAGTAAGCCCATTCTTAAATCTCAAGGGGCTCCTTTAAGGTATCTGGCAACCATCTTGCCTATGTCCGGAGCTGTTCCCGCTGAGGTTCATGTAGCCATAGGATGGCATCGTAGTGTCAATGACATCTGTTGATGTTCTTGCAAGGAATATAATTTTTTCTAGGGTTACTTAATATTTTCTGTATCTATTGAAAAATCCAGGTGGGTAGCCATGTTGGTCTGAAGCAGCAAAACAAAGTTTCAATCCAGTGGCACCTTTAAGACCAACAAAGTTTGTATTCATGCATGCTTCTTCAGAGACAATGAAATAGAAATTGAGAGCCAGTTTCGTTTAGTGGTTAAGAGCATGGACTCTAATCTGGGAGAACCCACTCCTCCACCTGCAGTAGCTGGTATGACCTTGGGTCAGTCACAAATTCTTTTAGAGCTGTTCTCTCAAGAGTAGTTCCCTCAAGAGTTCTCTCAGCTCCACCTACTTCACAAGATGTCTGTTGTGGGGAGGGGAAGGGAAAGGAGATTGTAAGCTGCTCTGAGAATCTGAGTGAATGGTGGGGTGTAAATGCAGTCTTGTTTCTCTGTTCTCTCCAGTCCAAATATTTATGAACTGGTAATTTCAATTTCATTGTATCTGAAGGACTCAAACTTAGTTCTGTATCCATTGATGTTCTTGCAATGAAATTAATATTTCTAGGGTTACAGCTATTCAGTCTTCTATGACAGATTATAGTTTAGTCTCTCTGGTTAATTAGCGCACATCAAGGACTTGCTTTTTTTCAGGTTTTATTGATACACTAGGAATAAGGCCCGTTGTAGAAATAAATACAATGTGCTCTAGAAAGAGAGGCTCTGGGAGAGTGCCCCGGCCTTGGGCACTCAGTGTCAATTTGCTGTGGTGACCTCAGCAGGGTATAATGACACAGAGTTCACCATTTTCTCCAGGGGAAGATCTCTGCCATCTGAAGAGCAGTTGTAATTCAGCGCGATCCCCATCCCTCTCCTGGAGATTGGCAACAATGGTTCCCCACGAGGGAACAGGTGGTTTGAAGGGTGGAGTCTATGGCATTGAATCTGTCTGAGGTCCCACCCCTGCTGAAACCTCACCCTCTCCAGTGTCCACCCCTCAAATCTCCAGGAATTTCCCAACCTGGAGATGGCAACCCTACCTCCCAGCCAATTGTCAATGTATTGTTATCTGCCCCCTGGCTTCAGCTTTCTATCTCCTCCCCCCTCCCCCCTTGAGAACAATTGTAATTCTGAGTGATCTCCAGTCCCCACCTGGAGATTGGCAACAATGGTTCCCCATGGGGGACTCGCTAGCTTGGAAGGTGGAGTCTATGGCATTGTACCTGTCTGAGGTCCCACCCCTCCTCAAACCTCACCATCTCCAGGCTCCATCCCTCAAATCTCCAGGAATTTTCCACCTGGAGTTGGCAACCCTATCTCCTTCCCAGCCAACATCAACCTCTTCAACTTTCCATCTCTCCCCCCCCCCCCGGCAGCCTCCACTGTGCTCTGAAGCCCTGACTGCTATGTCACATTGGCTATCATAAGGGGTCCATTTCAGCAGGGTATAAGGACATAGAGTCCACCATTTTCTCCAGGGGAACTGATCTCTGCCATCTGGAGTACACTTGTAATTCTCAGTGATCTCCAGCCCTCACCTGGAGATTGACAATCATAGTTCCCCTGGTGGAAAAGTAGTCTTTCTCTTCAATGGGGACCAAAGCAGCTGACATCATTCTCCTCTCCCCCTTTTGACTTGCACAACAACCCTGTGAGGTAGGTTAGGCTTAAAGTCTGTGACTGGCCCCAAATTACCCACTCAGCAGGAACCAGGTTCTAGCAGATCCTGCCCTGAAGTGCTTACTGCTACGCCTAGGGTACCCAACCTCCAGGTGGAGCCTGAAGATTACCAGGTATCACAATTGAACTCCAGACAACAGATCTCCCCCCCCCCCCCAGAGATAATGACTGCTTTGGAGGGTGGCCTCTATGGCATTCTGTTCAGCTGGCCCCAATGAGTTTTCTCCCAGAGGCCAACATAGGTGTGGAAAGGGGCTTTCAGAGAAGTAAACTCTGTTGCCTAGCAACGGGCACTGAGGGGATTGTATTAGTGCTGGTTCCCTAATGGAACATATTGGCCCTTTCACACAGAAACGTGCCTCTCCCGTTGGGGGAGCGTTCCTGAGCTGGTTTACCTTGAAACCTCCTCCCAAGCATTCTTCTGTTCTTTGTACAGGTCCTGAAGCACTATGGGGTGCTGTGTGAAATGCCCCCTGTTTCTGACAGTTTATTCTGGGCACGCTGGCAGTGTGTGGGGGAGGGGGGTTATGGTGAAAGTCCATTGTCTTTTCATTGACAGAAGCAGGCCACTGAGGGGACAGTTAGACCCACCTGGCAGTGGGAGGAGGAGAAGAGTGGATCCTTCCCCTTCGCTGGCTCCCTCCTGACTGAGGCCGGGATGCTGGCCAGTGGCTCTGTGGGCGGGACTGAGGCAAAGCAGGGAGAGAATGCAGCCAGTGGCCAGGGTCCCCCTTTTGAGTGGCAGTCCATCCAGCCTACTGATTTTGGCGCCCCATGGAATCTTGCCCCTTGGAATTTTAAAATGGCTTTATATAATAGGAAAGATAGAATCCATTCTGTTTCAAATTTATTTGGAAAAAGGAAGCATAGTTTCTCCCACTGGTTTGTATGTAAAGCAAGCTGACTTTGCTTGTCAATGAGACTGCTAGCACTAAGAGCCACAGACAACTGAAGCATAACATGCTCAGCTGAATTCCACAACAATACTTCCTTTATATCTGGACCTGACACACTGCTGAGGGACCTTGAGCTTGTTTGTTTTGAGAACCATTTCAGAGTGCTGATATAATAGGAAGTGTTCCCTATTCTCACACTGATGAAGAGAACTTTAAGGATGCCTTTCCCTTCCGGCAATTCACGATAGCTTTTGTTTAGTCAGTTATAAATTATCGTGCATTTTTATGGGTCATGTTTAAGAACATGAGGAGGCTCTGCTTAGATGTTTTGCTAGTCTTTTTGTGCTTCTTTGAAAATTTCTCAGGTTTTTCACCTAAGGAGGAGCTTCTAAGCTTGCTCCAAATTTCACTTGAGGAGAAATCCAGCAGCAACCGAGGGATATTCAGAACACCCACCAGAGAGATTTCTCTCATCTTGTTAGAACTGGCTTCCTTTGAGAGTCCTCAGACATTTTGCCTGAGGAGAACCCCCTCCACACGCACATTTGACTGAAATGTCAATTGTGATTCTTTTCTTTCAGAATTTTCAAAAGGGCATTGGGTTTTGATTAATTGTTTTCAAAAGCACTGTTTAAATGACCTATCAAATTGCTTATGGATTGACTAACCTACTTTACCTTTTTTGGGTGGGGGGAGGGAAAATACAGTAAGTTGGCCATGTCAAAGCTAGATGAGTAATCACCTCAAGATCTGCGGTCAAAATACCACAAACATTGCCTGCTATGCAGCTCTACAGATTCCTTATTTATTTAGTAGCCAGAAGCTTTTGAGTTTGATCAGCAAGCTCACCACACACAATATTGTCTATTCTATAATACTTACTTGGTCTCCTGTCAAAGTTGTGCCCCTTTTATTGAGCTAATCAGAAGCAGAATCATACTTCTTGTTGCTGGAACTTTGCCTCTAGGTATGTTTTGTTACCTGTGAGACCACAGGAGAAAGTTTTTAAAGCCTACAACTTTTGGATTGCTCCAGCTGCCTAGTTGTCATGCTATTCATTTTAACCTCCTTTCTCATTTCTTGGTGCAGAGTGGTAGTGTTGCTGGTATTTCATTTCTGTCATTTGAAAAAAAAAACACAAGACTTATGTTACTCCAATGGACTCGACTCTGTGGATCACGGTTGTTAACATCACTGGCCATCTGTTTATTTCCTTACCACATGCTGAATCCTGAGTGATTTAATAAGTTTGGTTTATGGTTTTTCTCCCCTCTAGACAGAGCAAGTTAGGGTCCTAGTCTCTTGCGAAATTAGGAAAAACTAAAGTAAGTACTCTGATTTGAATTGCAGAGATGGGAGCAAAGCAAAGACAGGGAAGAAAGCAGTTTCATGGAATACGACTGGCGAAGAAAGGTTTTTCTATCTGAGCCCCAGAGAATTGTTGACATTTGTAGTAGGATGTGCTGATTAGGTGCATCATTTTATTTTTCAAATGAAAGGGCTACAATATTTGCAATTTTAAAGAACGAAAAAGCCAAGCTAAATCTTTCTATACCTTAGGCCATTGCTTTCTTCTTTGCACCCAGGCTTTTGGAGTATTTGGATCATGTATTATAGTTGTATGGAAAATGAAGGACTCCAAGATTTGAACAACAGGCTCTGAAGCTGGGTCCTATCCTAGGAGGCTACTTGCTACTGCATGTACTTCAGGCACAGCAGAGGTTTATTCATCTCTCTGTAATTCCCAGGCTTGACTTCTGCAAAGCACTGTTCTTTTCTTTTCTTTAAAAAAGATAAATATTTATGACTCAGAATAGGAAGGGTTTCAGTTATTATGTATAGTATTCTCAAGTTATGTAAAAAGTTATGTTAAAAGTAGAAAAAGTCATGATAGTGTGGGGTTTTTTTTTGCAAGGGGTTGCTTTCCATTAAATATTGAACTAGGGGTACCAAATCTCCACCATTTTTGTGTAGGCATTGTCTAGAGTGTGAGGGCCGGAGTACGCTGAAATCTTACTTAGAATGAAATATCCCCATATTTTCTCTCTCCATGCTGACAGCAAGGGATATGTGGGCTTTTCCATTTTGAAGCTAATAATGTTCTAGCTGCAGTCAATAGCATTGAAATAATCTGTTTTTCTCTTTTAATACAGGAATGATCTATCCAGAACTCCAGCAAGCGCTGTTCTTGGGCTGCCCTTGAGGACAACTCAAAAGCTTCAGCAATTGCAGAATACAGGTATCCCTTCATTATCTGGCACCAGGTGATATACTCATGCACCAACTGCATTATCTGCCAGTTTGCTTTCGGGCTCAATTTAAGGTGTTGGCCTTAACCTATAAAGCCTTTCAGGACAAGGGACCTACATACCTGAAAGACTATGGCCGAGGACAGACTGGCAAAATGAAGCACAAGGGAAGCGGGGCAAAAAGACCTAGGCCGAGTTGTCGTGGGGCTTTCCATTTGCACTGCGTAGACTGATGCGGGACCATACCGGGGAGGAGGCAGAATGGAGCATTCACACTGTGGGGCAGCCCCTGGTGGCAGTGCTGCAGTGGTGTGCGGCTTTGGTCTGTTTTGCTGACCTGTGCATAGGCGCATAGGTACAGCAGCCAGATCAGCAGGTTCACATTACCGGCGCCACTTGATGTGTGGCGTCCACAGTGCCAGGAAGCAGGATAAACATGCACCAAGATTCACACCAGTTTCACCAGGTACCTTTTTGAAGCGCAATGAAAGCGCTTCAGGACTGGGTGAGTGCGAAATGGCAATGCCGGGCAACTGCGGCTGTCTGAATGGGCTCTCTTAACCGCTTGAAAAGTGGACCTATATCAGGCCAAACTGCCAGTCTGTCCTCTGCCTACCTCTCTCCATATGAGCCAATGTACCAACTAAAATCACCTCAATAACTTAATCTAGGGGTGCCCTCACATAGTTTAGTAAGGAAGAAAGGAGTAAAATCTAGAGCTTTCTGGTGGTAGCCCCTACACTTGGGAATCTTCTACCAGAGGAAATATCCATAGCTATTTGAGTTCTGATATTCTGTAGAGCAGGAGTCCTCCAGCCTAGCTGAGCCTGCAGGCACTTTGATAGTTTGAAGGCAGGTAGGTGGGTGCCACCACATAATGACAGCCTTGGCGGTGGGATCCTCTCTTTGATTTGGAGAAGAGATATTGTCCGGTTTCAATTTCCAAAGAAAGGTGAGTGTTTGGTCCCTGTGTGGTCAAAGGGAGAGTTTGCTATGCCTAGAGATGGAAGGTGGAAATGTAAGAACCTTCTGTGTCTATGGGTGCATGGCTGTGACCTGCATGCTTGGGATTACACTGGCACGTTTATGCCTTAATTTTTACATTTTACCAGGTTTATTTATTTATTTATTTGACTTATAGGCCACTCTCCCCGCAATGCAGGCTCAGAGCGGCACACGTGACTTGGCAAGCCAAGATATATGAATACAGTTAAAATCCGTTAGAACATGATAAAACAATCAGAAACATTCAAACAATAAAAATAAAGTGCTCAATAATTTTCAGCTGGCGTAATATATGACCCCATGTTCTCTGGCTCCAGGTGTCAGTTGTCCCCCACTCCGTATGATGATAACCGTTATGGTTATTTTTTTTTTGTACTTGATTTCTGGTCATTGACTGTAAATAAAGTAAATAAAGTACATTGGCATGTCTCTAGTTGGTCAACTGCTAGGGAGCAACCCAAAGCTTTACTGTTCCATTTGGATTTTATCTTTTGGATTTTATCCCCAAGACTTAATAAGCTCGGGGATACAAAGAGCACCACTCACTGCCATAAAGTATATCTACTTCAACTGGGATTTAATTGAGAGGGTCTTTAGATTGTTTGCTGTTTAGTTGCTGACTATGTTGTTTTCATTGTCTTCTTATATGTTTGGATGCTTTTGTAAACTTTCAGAGTGGAATAAATTATCACAAAGTATTTTCAGTAAATAAACTCATCAGCTTGTCTGACTGCTTGCCTGTATGAAGTTTCAGGATTTGCTTAGACTTCTGCCGTAGCCTGCCTGGTCAATAGAATGGTAGCTTCTGCCTGCTGCATGTCTGGCTTCAGCAATTAACCGAAGGAATCCTGGGATGAAGAATACAAACGGCAAGCCGGTATTTATTTGTTTGAAACGTTTCCATCCAGAAACCTTACCTGTGAATATGGATTAGTTATGCTTGAACACCTGCCGATTTGGCTCATGCCCTACTCTCTGGTTGTGAGCAGGGAGCTGGAAATTCAGCAAGTAGATTGGATGTATCTGAGTGCATCTGGATTTGTCTTATTTACACAAGTGGCAGCCTGAGCAGCCCCATGGGGCCCAGGGGGCATCATGGTGCTCCTGATGGCCTGGCCAAAATAAAACACATCTGTGCTGGAATGGATGCCAGGTGGGGCCTGATCCAGTCAGCCTTGCTGTCAAAAGGGGCCAGAGGAGGAAGGCCAGCTGCTGGGGAAGTCAGAGGGAGGCCATTCTGAGGCAGTAGAAGCAGCATTGGAGCAGGAGAAGAGCACTTGGTGGGGAGAAGATTAGGGAAAGAGCAACAGCACCTTTTGATTTCTGTACCCCGGGGTCAAGGGAGATCCCCTAGGGACTTGATACCAGTTCAGCGGCCATGGGCAATTGTGACAACACAATTACACTGTTGTCTTGCGAGAATACCTGCTTCTCGCAGTTGCACCCCTGCCAGTTGTCTTCTCCTGCCTCCAATTTTAAAAGGATACACTAAAAAAAATAAAGGAAATATTCACATTGAGATTTCTGAATTGAGTCTAACTATAGATGTCTCAGTATAACTTATGTGTCTACACATTAACCCAGTCAACTTTGCAATCAGTTCTTGCAATCGCTTCTTGAACCAATGTTGCTGACTGCACAGATGCAAAAAGTAGGCAATCCAGTCTGTCTGATGTTGGTCATTTAAAGGCTGCAGTCATGAAGAGGGGGGCAAACTGCAAAAAGCTCTGTGCTTGACACAAGTCAGTCATTTTAATGACCAGAATGCCCGCGAATCTGAGGGAGACTGATTTTTCTCTGGTAACTGAAGTAATTTCATTCTTGGACTAGGCAAAGTAGCTGCTGCAGAGCTGCTCAGCATGGTTGTTGGTACTTTACTTGGGATTCATTTTCAGGGAACCTTGAGGCAATCCAGTCAGAGCATTTGGTGAGTGTGTATGCTCTGTAATTCTCAGCATGCTTGTTACCACCCACAATCCAAGCTGGGCCCTGACATAGGAAGCAATCTAAAACAGGTCTACTCAGAAGTAAATCCCACTGAGCGAATGCAATAGGCCTTACTCCGATGTAATTGTGCATACAATTGCAGCCAAGTTTCTACCCCACTCTTGCGGTCTCTTCTTGTGACACATCAGAGATTTTCTCAGCATCCTGACAGCCTCACATGGGTGTAGATGTGGCCTTGTTTTTATGCTTAATGGCACAGTAGCATCTAATGTTGGCTCTCTGTTCAGACCAGGGCACAATAAAGAGGGTGTCTTTTAAAACAGTGCAAGAGAGAAACCCATTAAACGATTATTGTGTCATCACAGAAACAATTAATTTTCAGAAAGGAGAACTGGATGATTCAATGAAATCCAACAAACAATACTTGCGACTACTAATGCAGTAATTAATGACAATCAATTGGGCCATTAATTGTATTCTTCTTGCAAAGGGACTGAGTATAATCATCAATGTGGCAAACTGCACACTTTTTAAATGGATGGGGGCATGAATAGAAATTCTGAAAAACAGCTTGGGTGGCAAAGAAAAGAGAAATTTCAGAGTTCACTAAGAGAGTACACTGAACGACTGAAATTTCCATTAAAATGAGAAAAAGAAAGACTGAATGGCATTAAGGAAAGTATATTTAGTGATGCCTAAAATGGAGTATTAAACCACAATTAAAATTTTAAAATACCTCTAAATTGCAAGGCTTCATACCAATCTTGCAAATAATTTTTAAAAAGTTATTGGTTCATTAGTAACTCACCTGTCCACACGTTAGCTATTTGTGGTCTCAAGGTACTAGCTTTGCTAAAACTTTTGCTCATCTGTGGTCAATTCTTACTTGCTATTTATGAAGTTTTTAATAAGCTAAAGCACACTATTTTTTTCTTCTCCAGTCCATAGAAGCAACTTAGTAGGAGTGTGTGCATATCTGAATTTGGGTAGACTGGACACAGGTAGAGGAAGTGGAATTGTGCCTGCTGGCCCTGCCCCCTCCCTGCATGCATATTCTGCATGACTTCTGAAAACATCTCCATTCACAAAAAAATGTATGAACATAGGCTTTATTGAGGACCTTGGGTTTTTTTTTGCAAAGTCCTGGATTTTGTGCACAGTTGGTACATACAGGTGCTTTCAGACATTATATAAGGAGATGAGAGGGGCCCAAGGGCAGGATCCCACTCCCCCTGCATGTGTTTTGTGCACACAATCTGCACATTGCTTACATGAAAATACTGATTACAAAAATCTCAATACCCTATAACTGATAATGCAAAATCTGAAATTCCTTCCTTTAGAACTTCATGACATAATAAATCAGATTCAATGTGCTGTAGATTGAATATTCCAGTCAGATCTGTTGTGTTAAAACAGTCTTTTACTATGGACATGCATTGCAAAACTCTTGAAAGTTTGCAACATTCTTGGGAGAAGACCTTCATGGCTCATCAAGCAAGAGGGTTCATCTTGAATTTTGGTCACCTGGGCTGCCCAGTTTCTTCTGAACTCTAGTTTCAGCCATGGCTTTAAGTAATGTGCCATAAAATCCTACAGACTCTATTTTTTCATGCTTCAGATAGCAGCAGGTCACATATTCCTTCTGCTGATTGCAGAAATAACAGTCCTATGATGTGGCACCATAAAATGTGCTTGTAGTCCTCAGTGGTAGCTGTTCGTGTGATTTATGATTGTCTAGGAATTTATCATTTGCATGGACCCACTGAAATTATATCCATTGCTTCTGCAAATCCTATGACAGTGGGGCCAAATTCTCATTTCTAATTTATGAGTGATGGGAAAACTTAAATGTTGCCTCTCCAAAGACTAGGGAATGGCCAGTCTGCATAGTCCCAGACTATAGTTGAGGTGGGCCTTTGAACCCACCCCAAGAACACACCACCACTGGGAAGAAGGCAGGTGCCCATAGGCATTTCCATTATACTTGCAGGTGTTCATCATTGATAGTCTGGACATGCAAGTGGACACATGCATTATTATCACTGGTAAGAAGGGGGCAGGGCTAGAGCTTGCTTACTTGCCTCCATCCTATTGGAGAAATCACAGCAGTGAGCAGGGCTGCTGGCAGGGAGGGGTGGACTGAGGGCATTTGGGGGACACTTGGGGCTACAGCAGGGGGGGAGGAGATGAGGAAGTCCCACTCTGATGGCTGAAACCCCTTCCACCAATGGAAATTTACCTCTTTTTTAAAAATGGAAATTAATAAACACATTTAAGCTTTATGAGACAGACTTCAGCTATGACAAAAATTGGGGAATAAGAAGCCACTGATATATTTTGCAGTATATGCCTGTAAAACAGTTAAGAGTTTTGTTTGTTTGTTTTTACTCTTGTTGCAGATTGAGGAACATGATTGGAATTAGATGGTCAGATAGTGAAAGGGTATTCAAAGGATAGGTTGCATGAAGGGATGCCAGACCCCGCCCTCGTGGAGGTGGGGGTCTCCTACTGCCAGGGCCCATCTCTCTGCTGCTAGCCAGCTGGCCGGTAGGGGGAATTACCTTCCCCAAAGGGAGGAACACTCTGGAGTGACGCTCTGGTTTTTGGGCAAAAACTCATTGGTAGAAGCTAATTCTATCATCAAGTTTTGCCCAAAAACTAGAATGTCCCCTGAAAGCCCTGATGTGCCTCATCACTTCCATGTCATGTAGGCACATCGCTGAAATGCTGGGTGTACCTCCCTGTTCCCAGTAAGGGCAACCCCCCCCCCCATCCCTCTCCAGCTGCTTGAAGGGACCTGATAATCCTAGTTTCATGTTTTTCTAGGTTGTTAAAGTGAAACATCAGTATTTACATAGTTTTTTTGATTACGAGTCGACAACTGGAAGCCAGTGGGCCAAATCTCTGTGACATTTCAGTTGACAATCCAACCCAAAAGTAAAATAAGACTTTGAGAGTGGCTTATGTGGCTCTAGGATTTTGCCTGACAACCCCCAATCCCTTCTCTGTGGCTCTGTTCAAAAGTCCAAGGAAAACATGGTTTAAATAGCTGTGGTTAACTTTGCATTTGGCTCAGAGGCAATTCTAGTGGCCTCCCATGCATGGGGACATTTCACACGATGTGTCCTCATGTCCAGTGTGTTTGATGGCATAGAAAAGGGGGAGGGACCCCAGGACTGTTGCAGCCCCTAGAAACCCCCGACAGGCCATGGTCAACGATTTCCATGGATTTCATCACTGATCTGCTGCCCAGGTAAAGGGAGAACTGTAGTGTGGGTGGTAGAGGACGTATCCTCAAAACAAGCCCATTCCCTACACAGCAGACGATAACCCACTCTGCTAATAACATTGTTTGAACATGGGCCATTCTCCTAACAACAGTTAAGGAGGGTCTCTTGAACCAGGGTCTGAAATGAGATGGTTTGAATTTGGTCTGTTGCCCGCAGTTAGTCTTAATTGTGGTTTTGTATAAGATACAAATATGGACATCTTTGCATCAGCCTGACCCGTTCCCTGGTACTGTCCTCACCGCAGGGCAGGCTGAGGGTACCAGCTGATTCTCTGGCACTAAAGTCAGCACTGGTTGGGACTGGAATGATCATCTGTGGCCTGAATCCTGGTTTCATAGACTAATCAGTTAAAATAAACCATGGCTTCTCATTACATCTGAGCCAAGCCAGTGTAAATATCCAGGATCTCAAATGTTGATAGAGATGTCAGTTCACAATCTCTGGCCTGACATTCCTTTCTTTCTTCAGCCTTGTTGCTTTTACCCTACGGCTGCCCCCTTCCCCATTTTTTGTTCTTGACTAGCTAACCTGATGCCTTCCCTGCACTGTGCCCACACTGCTGCTGCTAATATTTACTCTGATCCTAACAAGCTTGTTTTTTTGGGAGCTGGCGCTGAGAAGGATCTGGACTCCTTGGGACTGATTGTTGATGCGGCTCATAAGTCAGCAGTCAATATTATCGATTTTGCTGGTTGAATTGTGCACTCCTTGCGACATGGTGGCACAGGCTGCAAACTAATAGGCCAGTGAAGGAGCTCGACAAGCTGATATTCGTGTGAATTACTCCAGCAAAACGTGACTTCTGCTTGGAAAGTGGTGAGATTATTAGCTGCTGCTGAAGTTGGGCGATACTAATCAGGAAACAAAGAAAAGATACACAGAGTTCTCCTTTCCCATGCTTTTGCTTCCATGGGCAGGGTCAGGCCTGTATGTTGCAGCACACAGCTGGATGTGTGTGGGGAATCCCATGTACAAGCGGGTACTTCTCTTCTCGCCATAGGTTATTCTGGCTTGGTCTGCACAAATTGTTATCCAGCAAGCCAGCAGCGCAGTATGTTTCTTATTTTTGCTGGGATGCTGAAGAAGAAGAAGAAGAAGAAGAGATTGGATTTATATCCCGCCCTTCACTCACTTAAGAGTCTCAGAGTGGCTTACAAACTCCTTTCCCCTCCCCTCCCCACAACAGACACCCTGTGAGGTAGGTGGGGCTGAGAGAGCTCTTTCCCAAGCTGTCCTTGAGGGAACAGCTGGTACAGAGCTATGGCTTGCCCAAGGTCATCCAGCCAGCTGCAAGTGGAGGAGTGGGGAATCAAACCCGGTTCTCCCAGATTAGAGTCTGCACACTTAACCACTACACCAGACTGGCTCTCACATTTAGTAAGAATTATATTACTTTTAAAACTTTACAAGATTACAAATTGTCCAACAGGGGTGTTGTTAAGAATCTGGTGGGTAACAACAGATGGCTGGTTGGCTATTTTTTTTAATGGGTCCACTTTAGACATGATGTACTTTTACCGTGTACTTGAGATTTCTTACTGAAGTAGGGACATTACTTTTTTATAAAACTCCATGTGATATCTAAGAGCTTCCACACTTACTGCAGCATTAGGCTAATTTCTGTGGAATGGCCCTGAAAGGGGAAGCCAGCCCTAGCTCAGGCTGCTCTGTATGCACATCAGAGCACCTGTGGAACTCTGGCATGGTGGCAGGGATCAGAACAGAAGCAGTGTGACAGCACTTTTGATTCTTGACCTTAGTGTAATCACATGCATTACTGGTGTGTCATGCTTCTCTGTGGCTGCCTTCCCATACCATTGCACACGGGGACATTCCTGTGTCTCACCTTGGGAGCTGGTGGCACTGATCACAGAAATTGGATGCATAGTTTACTAATGTGTCAACATAGTGTTGGTAAGCCCAGCTGGTAAAGCACTCATACAGCCATTTAACCGAACACCATACCACACTGAAAATAAGCTCTTTTTTAAGACTGGAAAATATTGGAAAAAGTGATATCCAAGGCAATATATGCAGTGAAGTCAGTTAACAACCGATCAGAGACATTCTGGCTGTGATCGCACACACTAAATGCACTTTTAATCTACTTTCAGTGCACTTTCCAACTGGATTTTACTGTGTAAACTGGCAAAATCCAGTTGGAAAGCGCATAAAGTGGATCGAAAGGGCATTATTTAGTGTGTATGACTGTAGCCTTTGATGCTCAAATGATAATGCTTCCCACCACACTACACTGTAGTCTCGTTCTATGTTGGATACATACCGATGTTTAAATAATCTGGGAGATCTTGACTACATAGTGGGGGGTGATGTTTTCAGCAATAATGTCATTTGGGTTCACACAGAAGGTGCAATAGTAGTGATATGTGCCTTATACTGAATCATAATTCATGTGTGTCAAAGCAGTATGCTGCAGCAGTGGAAAAGGAAAACTGTGTGTTATATTAGGAAAGGGACTGAATACAAAATGGCCGATATTATAATGGCCCTGTATAGATCTATGGTGCCTGATGTGGCCTCATTTGGAATACTGTGTACAGTTCTGGTCACTGTATCTCAAAAAAGATATTGCAGAAATGGAAACAGTACACAGGAGGGCAACCAAGAAGAGTAGAGGGTTGGAGCACCTTCCCTATGGGGAAAGGCTGAAGAGTGTGGATCTTTTCAGTTTAGAGAAGAAATGGCGGGGGGGGGGGGTAACGATAGAGGTTAATAAACTTATACATGGTGTGGAGAGAGTTAACAAAGAGAAATTTCTGTCTCCCTTCCCAAATACTAGAACTCAAGGGCATTCAATGAAGCTGATGGGCAGTAGATTCAGGATTGACAAACAGAAATACCTCTTTACACAGAGACTGATTAAAATGTGGAATTTGTTTCCAGAGGATGTAGTGATGGCCACAGGAATAGACAGCTTTAAAAGAGGATTAGATAGATTCAGAGAGAATAGGTCTATCAGTGGCAACTAGCCTTGATGATTGAGGGGAACATCCACATTCAGACTCACTAAACATCTAGAGCCAGGAGGCTGCATCTGGGGAAGGTCTTGGCCTCTATGCCCTGTTTTTGGGCCTCCAGAGGAACTGGTTGGCCACTGTGTGAGACCGGATGCTGGACTAGATGGACCATTGGTCTGATCCAGGAAGGCTCTTCTTATGTTCTTACATATAAATTGTATACATCAACCTAGAATTGTGCATCCAAACATTTTGAACAGAATCTTGCTTTTAGAGGTATCTTACAAACCCTTTCCTCACTGTAGCAGCAGAAATTGCCTCAGACATCTGTGCAATATAGTAATCAGGAGCAAAATGTTTTTGAATAACAGAAAAATGTCCTTGTTGGATCAGACCAAAGTACAGCTAATCTAGTATTATTTTCCCACCACTGGCTAAACAGGGCACTGGAAGTCTCAGGGCATGCAGATGATGGCCATCTTCTGGTCCTTAGCATGTGGAATTTAAAAGTATGCTGCTTCTGTATATGGAGGTTCCATTTAGCTATCATAGCCAGTAGCCATTACTAAACTGATTCTTCTTGAATTTATTGGATCCTTTAGAATGGCCATCCAAACTTTACCTTTTGGTAAAGAGTTCCACAAGTTAATTATGTGTCAAGTGAAGAAATACTTCCTTCTATCAGTCCTGTACATACTGTTTCTCAGCTTCATTGGCTTACCCAAAGTTTTAACATTATAAATGAAGGAGACACATTTTCCTCTCTTAAAGTCATGGAGTATTAATATTGATTTTTTGCCAGATTTGCTTTTTAAAACTGATGGAAACATGTTGCTAGGTCTGCAGCAAAAGACTGGGGGGGGGGGGGCAGTTGAAACAAAACATTGTTCCTGCATTCATGACATTCCAGATCCTTTTTTCAGAGATCTAAAATGCTGTTTCTACATCTAAAGATTCTTTCTGTATGAGTCTCAAACAAGGAATTCTTGTGTATTAATTTGCTCTGGTGGGAATTTGCCTTATAATCATCCAAATACATTGAATGTGGATGCTAAAATGAGTGACGGGCTTCTTTCCATCTTCATTTGTTGCTCTGGAGCAGGTGAACAGCCTGTATCCCAAGCGAAAACATTCAGGAGGTGATAGTGGTGGGTGAGACCAGGAGAAGTAAGAGAATTAAGGGTGATACACACTCGCATCTCCAGAAATTCCTCTGTTTGTGCTGGTATAATAAATGGTATTTATTACACAACTTCTGTTTAAATTTTGCTATGGCCCAATATGACTGCCTACTTTGTTTCCCTGGCTTTATGGCACCTATTTAGTTCCTTTGACATTGCTCAGATGGTTTGCTCAAGCAGGAGCCTCAAAATGCGCATTAGACTTCCTGTTAAGTAAAGCTTAATGTCAGCTTAGGGATGTGTGATAGTCCTACACCCCTCCCTGAGAGATGTTTGATAGTATTAATGGGACTCTTATTAACAAATTCCTGTGATGTTTTTCCTAAAGAGGAACACCCAAATTTGACTCACTGTTTGCTTTTGGCAAAAATCAGTCGCAGCCCTAAAGGGGGAAAAGGAAGGAAGGAAGGAAGGAAGGAAGGAAGGAAGGAAGGAAGGAAGGAAGGAAGGAAGGACATTGGGTGGGAAGCTCTACAGAACTGAGGAAGAGTTGATAAAGTCCTCCAGCACAGTGGTGCCATTAGGTCTGGACTTCAGGCAACAAGTCCAAGGCCTGAAGTTACAGGCTCAGCAGGGGAGCCAAAAACATGCTGTAGCTTCACATTAAGGAGGGGCTCCCATAAAACCCTGTAGGCAAAGTCTTATCTTTTTTCTACTGCCACCGCTTCCAGAGATGGTGGGGAATTGGACCTGGGGGCAGGGGATCCCACACCCGCACCAGGCTTTGTCAGCCCTATGTGCAGCTATGTATAATATTTTGCTCATTGTGGGACTGGGGACAAATCCTATTATATCACAATCATATGTTGTGATTCAGTATAATCTTGCACTCTAATATACCCTTCCCGTATTTTATGAAAACTTTAAACAAAATACTAAGAATTCTTGTGAGCAATGTGGCTGGACTAGAATAAGGAACAACTGTATGCACAAGACAGGGGCCTTGGGAAAAAGTGTCCCATCTTGCAGGTTTTTGAGTTCCGGGATTAATGTTGCTATTGATTTTCTCCCCATCCAGTTACATTGTAATGCAGGAGACGGAAGAGACTGGAGTCTGTTTTTCCCAAGTGATCCTTGTTAATTGGAGATTAGTGAATATTAATCCACTGAACCACTATTGGGCTAACAACCTGGATGGTTCTCCATGCTGCCTACTGGGCAATTGGACCCTGATAGTGCTGTCATACTCAGTTCTGCTGTTTTTGATTAGGATGCCGTGACTTTGCAAAGGGCAGTTAAGCACATCATGCTCAAAAGCTGCAACCACCATGGGCTGAGCCTCAGATTTTCCTACCTTGCTTTGGATGGTCTTGGATGGCTAGTGAGCAGGGATGGTGGGTCTGTGGCAGAGAGAGAAGCACAGGGGTTATAGACTGGTGACAGCAGGTCTGTGGGGGAGAGGGGAAAATAGGACTTTTATCTAGTGATAGTGTGATATGCTGCCAGTTGCTCTCTGCTGTACGATACAATAGGTGAAGATTGGCCTGTCAAACAGGGTATGACCCCTTGTTGTGAGGGGTTGGCTCTCTGTTCACAACAGGTGGGCAGGGCATGAACAGCACAAGTGGCTGTTTGAGCACCCCCACTTTTGGTTCATTAATGGTGACCTAGTTGTCATAAAAAGAACTGGCTGTGGGTGATCTAGAATACTAAGTTTCAAAGAGGCTAGAAGGTGAATTTTTCCTTGATGTCACATCTTTGGCTGACTCCACATTAAATGCTTGCTCTGTACTTTCTTTGTTGCCACCATCCTTCCAGCTGAAGTGCCCTCTGGAGTCTGATTCCTAATGGGCTGCTTTGCTCTGCTTTTTCTAAGCTGGCGAGTGGGGTTTTCCGTTGTGCACAATTTGGTGAAGGATTGCATTTTAGTTCCATCGGTGTTTTCATCATTGCAGAGGTAGCAATGCACAGGTCTTCTCTTTAGCACATGGACTGTATGAATACAGTATGATCCTGCGAGGTGCTATTCCCAGGGCAACAGACAGTTCCACCTTTTCTAGATTGTAGCTGCATTTTTAAACAGCCCAGCTCCCACTCAAAAAATAAACACACCTGAACAAATTTACTGGGACTGCCAAATAAAGCATGATGGGGGGCGGGGCGGGAGGACCTGTCTTCACACTTCCTTCTGTCTTTCACTCACACACAAACACAATGCCACACTCCCGCCACTCCCATCATATCTTCTGAGGCTTTAATTCCTGGCTGGGGAAACCCCTTTCCCCATGGCCCTTGGGCTGAAATTCAGTGTTCCAGTAGCTACTACTACCACTAGGGATCATGTCTTACTCCCCCCCCCCCTATGTTTCAAGCCACCCTAGGGGTTGCAAATCCTCCAGAGAATCGAAAACCATGTTCTTGTGAGAGTGAAAGAGATAGACAAGCATAGAGCTGGATCCTCCTCTCCCTTCTTGCATGGTAACTCACTAATCCTCCTCTGTATGATCCATTTGCTTCCACAGAACCCTATTTCCCCCACCCAAATGTCAGAATTGGGGCCATCTTGTTGTTCATCACCTGCATTTTACTTCCATTGTACAGCTCATTGTTATAATTGGTTTGGAAGCAGTTTCTCCACAAACCAATTTCAAGCACCAAGAAGTATAATGGGCATCCCAGTTACGACAGCATCCTTCTGACTTTCCAGTCATTACTGATAAACTTTGAGGGATGTTGACACCACAGAACATTTATTTATTTCATCGAGATTAATATAATTTTTTGCCACTTTGCCTTAAATCACTTGTGACAGTTCATGGCAAAGCAGCACATTTTATAGGGCCCAGTGACACTTGCCATGGCTTCCCCATAGCAATTGCATTTTTGACAGATTTGTCTTAATTAGAGGCATCGGGAGGAAGAGCGTGAGGGAAATGGAGATGGAGAAATTTAACTGCATTTGAGAGAGATCTTAATTAAGAATGTTCAGCTCATAATTCACATTTGACAGAAGAAGAGAGAGAGAGAGTTCTACTTATATTGTACAATCAAGTGATAAAGCCTTTTTTGGGTTCAACCACTTCAGGTTGTGGAAGGAGGCCTTGCATGTTCTCCCCAGTCAAAAAAAATAAACTCTGTGCTACTGGAGAACTAGCATGTTGGGGAGAAGGACTCTATCTGCCCCAGGATAAATACTGGGGAGGGAGAATGAAAAATGACCACCAGGCACTATCAGCATTCTAACATGTGGTCCAGCCTCTCAGTAGCCAACCTGTGGCATGGAATTTAGATAGTGGGACCTTGTGGTGTGTCTCAAAAGCTGCAGAGGAGGCAACAGTTTTGGCAGCAATATTTCTAGCAAATTTTGTGAATATGGCTGAGGGAGAAGAATGACCAGAGTGGAATTATTGCAGACTTTGCATTTCAGACTTGTGTGGCACATGAGCCCAAAAGCTTAGCTGTGGCTTGTGGCTTGTGCAATTGCAACAGGAGCATGAGATTAGGAAAGTTGTGTTGGAATGGTTTGGGATTTTGACCTGGAAATTGGACTATTTTTTAAATATCTGTCTGTCTACTTACCTACCTACCTACCTACTTTATCTGTCTAATGACTTTTCTGTGTACCAGTTCTGATTTATACTTAACTTCCAGAGTTTCTTCATAAGAAAAAAACTCCTTTATAAAAAAAAAAACACTTTGGAACTTTGTGTTAGCATTGGGGAACTAGAAAAGCGTAAGCCAAATTATGTCTTTCTTCATGCAAATACTTTATCTCTGTTGCAGAGTAATTTCCATACAGATAATTTTGTTGTTGTTTTTCAAGTCAAGGAATATGTTCATTTATCATATTGTTCTTTTTCAAAATATATTAAGACATCAACTTAAGGATAAAGAACTATTCCTTCTAGTGGCATTCATTTACAATATTTCTGTATGATTTTTTTCAGCTTGTTATAACCCTCTGTATTCTGAACTGAGCATGATTTCCTCCAAAAGTTCTTCTCTGGCTTGGACAGAGCCTTTCTTTCCTTGCTGGGATGCTGCAATGGCAGGAGAGTCCTGGCCTCACCTGGAGGTCTAGAAACCCTAAGCCCAAAAGAAGGCAGACACCAAAAAAAGAGGACATGCCCCCCCAAATAGGTGTGTTTATAAAGTATCTTCTAAGATTTCTACCCGGTCGTGCTGCTGTTTCTCCGGTACTGTGCTAGAGGGATACCTTCTCAGCAGGTCAATCTAGATGTTCTCAGGAGGTCCTGAGTGGTGGCAGCTAGTGACCAGGGTGTTTTCCAGGGAAGCTTACTCTAAGAGAACTTCTCAGCAGGGAAAAACACCTCCCCCCTTCCAACTATAATAGGAGGTCCCTCAGAAATTTCCAGCATGTCATTGTACCATTTGCCCTGCTGTAGCCAGGCCAAGCCAGGCTTGATGGGGTAAGGGAAATGGGTGGCAGGGCAAGTTATGAGGGCTCACAGGAGATCATTGGAGAACTTTGGGAGCTCATTACATTCCTCATGATGTTCTCAGGAGTGTGAAATCTGCATTTTAGTATTAGAAAAAAATGCTAAATTTGTGAACTCTAATGAAGCAGCATCCCAGAAGAGAGGGAACCATCTCCTCCCTCACACTTTTACCCAGGGTTGCCAGCTCTGGATTTGGAAATACCTGAAGAAGAGGAGAAGAAGAAGAGATTGGATTTATACCCCGCCCTTCACTTGGAGTCTCAGAGCAGTTTACAAACTTCTTTCCCTTCCTGTCCCCACAACAGACATCCTGTGAGGTACGTGGGGCTGAGACAGCTCTGACAGAAACTGCTGTTTTTCAAGAACAGTTGTGCCAGAACTATGGCTTGCCCAAGGTCATCCAGCAGGTGCAAGTGGAGGAGTGGGGAATCAAACCTGGTTCTCCCAGATTAGAGTTTGCACACCTGACCACTACAGCAAACTGGCTCTCTGGAGATTCTGGGGGTGGAGCCTGATGAGGGCAGGGTTTAGGGAAGGGAGGAACTTCAATACAGTATCATACCATAGAATCCACTTTCCAAAGTGGCCATGTTCTCCAGGTGAACTGATCTCTGCAGCTTGGAGATCACTTGTAATAGCAGATCTCGAGCCACCATCTGAAGGTTGTCTTTACCCTGTTATCTGTAGAGATCACAATCAGTGGGGGAAATTTCTAATCCTCCACTTCGAGATTGTTCTGTAAATGCTAGAATCTTTTCTTAGAGGTAAAAATGTACTCTTCTGATCTCTGAGAAGTAATCATGTCAGCTACAGAACAACCTCTAATGTTTGGATTCAGTTTTGAACTCCAGTTTGGTCAGATTGTTTCCAATTATTTTGGGATGAGATTTTATCTGATCAATAGTCTGTGGACATTCAGTTGCAAAACCTGATCTAATTATATTTTGCAGTCATCATTATTAGAAAGTTTCATTCGACCATGATATGGCAAACTAGGTTGTTCCCCAGGACTCAACTGTGGATATCATATTTAACCAATGCTTAAAGATCTTCACTAGCTCCATGTTTGTTTCTGAGCACAATTTGAATTGCTGACATTAACATTAAAAGACTTAGGTAGAGAACAGAATAAGAGACTATCATCTGCCTTGTGAAGCACCTTGTGACCTGAGATATGCATTTGAAGCCTTCTCCAGGTATCACAGCCTGTGATTTATGTGGACTTTTTATGTGGTGGCATTCTGGCTTTAGATGCAGTATGATATTATGTGGTATTACCAATACTATATTTTGCCAGGCCCAGTCCAATTTGTTTTGTCCAAGCCTTTAATGGCAATTTGGTGTAGAGCCAATTCGGTGTAGTGGTTAAGAGTGGTGGACTCTAAACTAGAGAACCGGGTTTGATTACCCATTCTTCCACATGCAGCCAGCTGAGTGACATTGGGTCAGCCACAGTTCTCTCAGAGCTGGTCTCTCAAGGGCAGTTCTCTCATGCCCCACCTACAACACAGGGTGTCTGGTGTGGGGAGAGGAAGGGAAATAGATTGTAAACTGCTTTGAGACTCCAAGTGAAGGCTGGGATATAAATCCAACTCTCCTCCTCCTCTTTGTGGTTTTTATCAATTTTGGGGAATGTTTGTTCTTTTAAAAAGAACCTTTAAAAGGCCATTGTGGAGAAATGCAAGTTTTCTTTAAAAGAAAATAGATAAATGTAAAGGTGATACATGCAGATAAATGTAGTGGTAAGTTTCACCTAACAGATTTTGGAAAATGGAAAATCTTTGTCTTGCTTTACACTGATGTCATAGATTTCCTTCCCTTTATTCCTGTGAGTCTGGGAAGATCATTAGCTGGTTCTGGAAGTATTTGTAATGACAGTGTATTAAGCATCATTAGGACAAAATCAAAGTGACTGTCTCTGGACATAAAACTTTGCAGCATGCATAGTGAGTTGGCTTACATAAAATCGAGCTAGTCTTATTGATAAATGAGGCTCCTGTTCTCTACCTTAAGCAGCTGGAAAAAATAATTTGTTTCTAGTTCAGTGGAGAATATGCCAGGAAGAGACTGTTCGCTTAACTTTGGGAAATCTTGAGAGAGTAAACAAATTGCACCAATACTAACAATTTCTAGAATCCAAAGTATAGTTACAGATCTTTTATAGCACAGAAATGGGGGTGTTATGGATGAAGCAGACAGGAAAATAGAGCTCAACAGTTTATGAAGATGGATTAGTGGGATGGAGCCCACAGCCAAGAAACAGTCTGGGAACAACTCTATGTGGCAGGATAGACTAGATTTTATAACTGGGAAGGAAACATGCCATCTCTTTGATATTAATGCCTTTCTAATGGGCAAACATGTTCTGATGGGCTGAAAAAGAGCTGTCCCTTTGTGTGCTGCGGTATGTGTAAACTTAAGTGTGTGTGTGTGTGTGTGAGAGAGAGAGAGAGAGAGAGAGAGCATGTGTTTCTGAAGCAGAAGGAACAGCATCCATGCCATGCACCCATCTGCCAACCTCCAGGCAGCCATGTAGTACAGTTGTTTTAGTTAACAAGTAGTGCCTGGATTCCTCACCCATGTCCTAGACTGCTTGCCAGACACTACTCTAACCCATGGGTGATGTACATCTGGGTGGCACTGGGAGCAGGGACAAATTAAAGAGGGGGGAGAATCAGAGGTGGCGGAGGCTACTGAAGGAGACTCCAAATCCCACCCAACAGATGTCTTGAGAAGTACATACCAGTGATTTCTTTTCCCATCTTCTGAGAAGGATTGTACACCAGTGTACACTTCTGAAGTGTGCATGCACATGAAAGCTTATACCCAGAATTAAATTTTGTTGGTCTTAAAAGAACCACTGGACTCCAACTTTGTTCTGTTGTATGCACAAGCTAAGTAAGTAGGGATGGGGACAAACCAAGGCATGAGCACGAATTTGCGATGAATTCTGTCTGGTTCATGAACCGAAGTTGATAAACTGAAGAGCCACCATGAACACCAATTAATTTTAAGGGAGTTCATGGCGGTTCATGAAGAGCTTTCTGCTCTTCACAAAAAACTGCTTAGTGGCAGGGAGCAGAAAGCAAGATTCAGAAACTGCTATGAACTAGTTTGGTTTGCAAACAAACCTCCTGGATTGTATCGGTTCATAGTTCGGCCAAGAACCATGAACTGAAATGAACCACAAAATGCAGTTTGTGCCCATCCCTATAAGTAAGCTGCATGTCAGAAGCTGGGGACCCCTGAATTTGGGCACCCTCCAGCATCCTTTGTAGGAGATGTATATTTTCCCTGTCTCATATGCTGAGCATTTCCACAGTCAAGCAGAGAGAGCCCTGGTAAGTCCTCCTTGGACTTTAGCTGACTCTCCCTTTAAAGGAGTTACTGGAGCCCACCCATCCAGCAAGCCCCAAGGAAATCCTGAGGGAGTGAGTATTCCTGCAAAGCTGGAGATGAGAGTGTGGATTCATCCCCCACAGGTACATTCCCCTGGTCATCTTCTGGCCACAGGCCCAGCTACTAGTCATGGCTCCTTGGCTTCTTAAAGGAGCCACACAGTTTTACCGGCACTGTTGGCTTTTGGAGCACTGTTGCTGCTGCAGGCCCTGCCAGATTCTCCTTGGCAACTAGTGTGGACAGAACCATATTTCTGGACTCACTGAGTGGCAGGTAGTTGTTTCCCCCACCTGCTGGCCTTGATAAGAGTAGGTGTGGGGTCCCCAAACCTTGAAACTGCAGTTTAGGGGCTTGGCTTATGAGTGGTCTCTAAACAAAAAAGTTGCTAAAAATAATTTATTCACCATATTTTTGTAATTTATTAAATCATTAATATCTCACCTTTCCTCTTGGTTCAAGGTGTCTTACATTGATGCCACAAAGCCAGTTAATGCCTTTGGATAATAATGCCACAAAGCCACTGAAACTTGGCCTAGGTTAGGTCCTCAGCATTTTTTAATCTATGTCCCCAGCATTTTTTTTTAAAGCGGTCAGTCACAGTCACACTGTGTGGCCCTGATTTGTATAGGAACCATCTGGGAAGATCTGCTGACAGATCTTCTCATGTTTCTTCTGCTTTAACCCACAGTTTTCTAACAATAACAGAGAAATCATGGAAATGGTGCTGGCTTTTGCCTTGTTTGTGGCAACATGGTGCCCAAACCCTGAGACACCCCAGGGAGTTGATCCTGACTGGGACATTTGGCTTATAGTTAGTTGAGGCCTTTAAATTTCTGCAGATTCCTCCCTTTCTTGTTTTAAAATTCAGTTTTCCAAATTAGTTTTGATACCGTTGTGATTCTGCCTTCCTAATTGTACTTTTATTGCTATGGCCTATGGCTGAAACAAACAGAAATGAAATGCTAAAAAGGAAAATGTTCTGTAAAACATATGGTACACCACAGAGATATGTTAGGTCAAAAGAGAATGAGAAAACTATTGAGATGGAACATCGAGTGAAGGAATTAATGAGTGTGTGCATGTCTGTCTGGAAAGAAGCTGTGCATGAAATAGGGGGTGCAAACGACATGTCTGTCACTCCTGAAATGCAAATGAAGGTTGCAAAGGCAAGAAGGAGTAGGATCCCCAGGGAGGCACCGGAGCTGTTGAAATCAAAGTGTGGTTAATACAAAAGCAGACTCACTTCCTTCGCAAAAAGTCTGGGATTAAAAGAGCATAATGTTACTTGGAACATACTGGTATTGCAGGTGTAGGTAGCTGGTGAGAACTACTGAGCAGTTCTTTCAGACATCTGCATTTTATGTTCATGGTGCTGCCGATCAGCAGTGGAGGGAAACATGGCATCAAATGTAGTGCACCACAGGGGGCGATCCTCTCACATATGTTGTTTAACATCTATATGTGCCTCCTTGGCCAGCTGGTCTGGGGGGGGGGGTTGGCTGGGTTGTCACCAGTATGCTGATGACACCCAGCTCTATCTGTTGATGGGCAGCTGGCTGGACGCCACTCCAGAAATCTTGGACATGGCCATGGGGGCTGTGGCTGGTGGTTAAAACAGAGGCGTCTGAGGTTAAATCCAATGAAGATGGAGGTCCTGTATCTGAGCCATGAGGGGGAGATTGGGAATCAGGCTCCCAACCCTTGGCAGGGCATTGTTGTTGCCAGCACTGAAGGAGAAGAGCCTGGAGGTGGTCCTGGATGCCTCACTTTCACTGGAGGCCCAGGTCACTACAGCAGCCACTACAGATTTTCCTGCAAACTTCAGGGACTCCTTGGGTTTTCAGTCACTGTAGCCCCTATCTACAGACTTAGATCTCTCCTTAAGTACGGATGCCCAGGTTGCTCAGACTGCCAAGCTAGCATTTTTTCATCTACACCAAGCTTGACAAGTGGTCTCTTTCCTGTTGCGCCCTGATCTGGCCACGGTAATCCATGCAATGGTCACCTTCAGATTAGACTACTGTCACTCATTCTATGTTGGCCTACCCTTGAGATTGACCCAGAAGTTCCAACTGGTCCAGAATGTGGTGGCGTGAGTCCTAACGGGAAGTCACAGATGGCACATATACATCCAGTGGTATTGACCTATAAGGCCTTGAGTGGTCAGGGGCCGATGTATCTGTGGGACCATCTCCTCTGTTCTGTCCGCAGGAATGCTTTGTGCTCCTTAGACAGCAATCTACTGGTGAATCCCGGCCCTAAAGACATCTGGCTGTCCTCGACCAGAGCCAGGGCCTTTTCAGTACTGGCCCCAACATGTGGAACTCTGCAAAATTCCTTAGGGCCCTGTGGGATCTGGTGCAATTCTGCAGAGCCTGCAAGGTAGAGATGTGCCACCAGGCTTTTGGCTGAGGACAGCGATGTCCATCTTGACTGGCACCCTTCCCATTCCCTGTTGTTTACATCTATTTTGCCCTCCTCCCCCTGCCAGTGTAATACCGAGTCAAGTTCAAGATTTTGGTATTGACCTATAAGGCCTTGAGTGGTCAGGGACCAATGTATCTGTAGGACCAGCTCCTCTGTTCTGTCCCCAGGAATGCTTTGTGCTCCTTAGACAGCAATCTACTAGTGATCCCTGGTCCTAAAGACATCCGGCTGTCTTCGACCAGAGCCAGGGCCTTTTTGATCCTGGCCCCAACCTGATGGAACTCTCTGCAAAATTCCATCAGGGCCCCACAGGATCTGATGCAATTCTGCAGAGCCTGCAAGGCAGAGACGTTCCACCAGGCTTTTGGTTGAGGACAGTGATGGTTCCATTTTGATTGGCACCCTTCCCATTCCCTGTTGTTTACATCTATTTTGCCCTCCTCCCCCCTGTCCATGAAGTAGCTGGCAGTGGGAGTTGAAATGAGGATTGGTTATTTGCCATCTGATTATATTTAATGTTGTACTAATGTTTTAATTAATTTTATCTTGTTTTATCTCTGATTGTACCTTGCCCAGAGCCCTGCAGTAGCAGGAGTGTGGTGATTCATAAATATAATAAATAACAACAACCTCCTTGGAGCCCCTTTTAAAATAGCATATCTGAAATGGTGGAGGTCTGTGTGGTACAGAGAACTGCTCCCAGCATCAAAAGTTTAAATTATTTCTTGTCAAAAAAATGTTTACAAGCATACTTTTAGCACAGCATCAGATTTAAGCAAGGAGTACTAAAGAAATTGGTAAAAACACAAATCATCTGTCCCTTCCTCTATACATACCCTATCTGATGGTAAAATATAGGGCAGGCTCTTTAGCTTAGCTGTTCTAGTTCTCCATAGAGTTTCCACTACCTTGAAGCTTGCTCCAAGTCTCCCAGGCAAGCACATGGTCAATAATTGCCACCTTCCCAAAGGAGAGGTCTCTGTTGTCTCATGAACACGGCATTCCAAAGAAAGATGGCACCTTCCCCTTGCAAAGGGATTTTATCATCTCTGGTTCTCCACCCACTTGACCTGGTCAGGCCAAGTCAAGGAAGCTTTTCCGATTATTTCTAGAAAATTCCTTCCTCAAGCCTGTCTAGAATTTGACATCCCTAACTCTCTGTTCCCTGCTTGAAGAAGGGGGGGGGGGGAGAATGGGGAAGCTTGACCATTCCTTTGTCGCAGCCCATTAGCATTTGTTTGAAGATGGGCTGAGGTACAGGTGGACTGATTTCCTCCTCTGCCTAGGGAAAAAAAACCCTTTTAAAACACACGGTGGCAACCTCCTAGGAGAAAATGCATTTTTTCACAGGTGGTATGAACTGCTACAGCTAGGAGAGAGCCAATACTTTGTATCTTATGTAGACAAGAACACCTGCCAGTTCATCTCACATCCTGCTCGGTAGCTATGAAGAGGGAGACCATTTTTCAACAGACTGTTCCTCTGCTTGCTGGCACGTTTGTGGCTTCTTATCAGGTTCCTTCAAAATAATACTACAAAACAAGGCAATCGACTTCTTGCTCCCATAGTCCAACCAAGTTCTGCTTCCCCTGTCCTTGCTGAACCGTAGCTCCACTTGGCAGGCAGTTGTTTGAATAGACAGATAAGTCACAAATAATATATATCAGTCACAAATAAATGCTGTTGTTTAAAACAAACACTACCATTCAGTGTTCATCTAAGGAGCCCACAGTGACATTAATAGCTGCCAATCTCTTTGGATCAGCAGCATTTTCATGCATACTCACTTTTGGGGGGAAGCACAAGCCTTTCAGCAGGTTCTCGAGTCATTTCATGCTGGACTGTGATCAGCTCACAATCAAATATGGAAAGTTTGACTGTCTAACATGTTTGCTAAGCAATTCACAGCATCCCCAGTCTATGTTAGTGTTGAGTTGGTTTCAAAGAGACAAAGCTCAGTGGGTGAAATACAACAGAACTCCTGTAGGGCTATATTTTTTAATCATCCTTCCTTTGTAAAAGCTGTATCATTACACATACACATGAATACCCATGAAGCTGCCTCCACTAATGTCAGTATTTTCTACTCAGAGTGGCAGCAGCTCTCCAGGGTCTCAGGTAGAGGTCTTTCACATCACCTACTGCCTGGTCCTTTTAACTGGGGATGCTGGGGATTGAACCTGGGACCTTCTGCATGCAAAACAGGGACTCTTCCACAGACCATGGCCTGTCTTCCTTGACTGGATCTGTGCATGTAGTTCATTGCTCTTTTCATATATATTTTTTAAAAAATTAGCAAAATCTATCTTGCAATGTAAAATTAAAGTTAGTTGAAGACAACCTAGTGAATAATGTGATTGTTCACTCTTATATTTCTGTTCCCTGACTAACTGGATTAATTTCAGGAAGCGAGCAATATTAAAGTCATCTTTTTTCCTTGCTGTCATCTGCATCAGGTGCATTTCTTCCCCCTTATTGACATGTACTTAATAAGCTCAAATCTTCTCACTTTCATCTTCCCGAGGTGCTATACTTCTTCTGAAGGCCTTTTGGTCTTGCAAAGAGATTTCTTTCTGTATCAACTACCTGGGAAAGATAATACCCGTACCAATTTTTCCCCCTTTGCAGAGTGGGGAAAACTGAGATTTGTTATTATCGTCTGACATACAGGCAGATGGTTGCTGCAGAAACCTGCCTGCAAATGATATGTGTGCAATAATAAACTATATGACAAGGCAGATTCCCACAAGAGGAAACAAGTACATTTGAGAACTAGACATGTAACAATGCAAATTAACAATGATAAATACCATTTGGAAGAGCATCTTTGGGTAAATAAGGACATAAGAAGAGCCCTGCTGGATCAGACCAGTAGTCCAGCTAGTCCAGCATCCTGTCTCACATAGAGGCCAATCAGTTCCTCTGGAGAGCTGACAACAGGGCATAGAGGTCAAGGTCTTCCCCTGATGTTGCTGCCTAGCACTAGTATTCAGAGGTTTACCGCCTCTGAATGTAGAGTTCCCTTTAGTCACTATGGCTAATAGCCACTGATAGTCCTATCGTCCTCTAAATCGATGCTTCTTCACTTTGCATGCAGAACACTGGTAAAGAATGCAGTAGCCTGCCTCTTGTTGGAGTAGATTGGTGGAACCAAGCTATTTCAGTACCACAACACTGAACCAATCACATTCCTGCATGCCACCCTCAGGGGCACCCCCCTCTGCCATGGAAACCAACCCAATACGGAAACTGCTGGGATCTCAGAACACAGTTGGGAGACTTTGGCCAGCTGGCTGTAGGCACTCTACAGAGTTCCTCTGCCCATGTGCTCTCTCTCTCACTACCGTGTTTTAGTCTCAACTCTCCTGCTCTCCTCCTCCTCAGTCCCAGCTTCTGCTCCCTTTTATGCTGTGTAGCCCACTTCCCCCTCCTCCTCCCTCTTGGATTGGCTCCCTGTCCTGTCTCTCCTGTCCAGCCCCGCTCCCAATGGGCATGACCACTGGACCTTGTAAGCCCTTGGCCCCACCTTCCGCTTGCTCCTCCCTGGGTAGGATTGGTGTCCGCCATTTGTCTTGAATGGTGTCCACCATGTGGGACTCCCTACAGGCAACCCTCTTTGCCATCTCCCCCTCTGGCAGCCATCTGATCTAGCAGGTCTGTGGCCATGCCCATCCCTTTTCCTAGACTCTGCTGGCACGTGCCTGCTCCTCTTTGCCCTGGCGACGGGGCTTCTCTCCTCAGAGCCTGCCATGGGTGCAGCCCCATGGGCCCCCAGCTGCCCAGCTTCCAACCCTAATGCTGTGCCGCTCCAACACGGAGCCAGCAGCACTGAAGGCCACTGGTTCCACGGCCCTCCGGTATGCCATCAGCTCATCCCCAGCCGGGCCCCAGTCCCATGCCTTGCTCTTTGGGCTGTCCAGCTGTCCAGGTAAATCCAGACCTGGACAGAACCATTTATTGTTCTATCTGAAGGCATGTTTTGATCTCATATGTATTTCACTGGGTGCTTTCACACATACATAATGCAGTTTCAATCCACTTCAGCGATCATTTGCAAGTGGATTTTGCCATTTCACACAGTAAAATCCAGTTGCAAAGCACATAAAAAGTGGATTGAAAGTGTATCATTTAGTGTGTGTGAAAGTGCCCAACTATGTGTGTCTGAAATGTAATGAATATAAGCATCTCCACATACTTGCATGAAGCTTCCTTATAGTGAGTCAGACTATTGGTTTATGAAGGTCAGTTCTGTCTGCTCTGATGGGAAGGAGCTCTGCAGAGTCGCATGTCTTTTAATCTCCTTTTAAATGGAGATTTCAGAGACTGAACCCTGGACTTTCTGCATGCAAAACAGATACTCATAAGAACATAAGAGAAGCCAATGTTGGATCAGCCCAGTGGCCCATCCAGTCCAACACTGTGTCACACAGTGGCCAAAAATACCAGGTGCCATCAGGAGGTCCAGCATTGAGGCCACCAATGAGCCACAACCCCTCCAAAATAATTTTGTGAAGGTCTTGTCTACCTGTCTGTCTATCCATCTAAAATTTTTGGGCGCTTACTCCAGTTACTGCTGGCAACCACCCTTGTGTAACTCCCACCAGTCACATGTGTATCTCTGAAGGTAAGAGCATTCACACACACACACACACACACACATTTAAAGATTATCAGTACTTATTTGTGAATAGTAACATTTTGTGCATTTATTGTATTATATCTCTTAAGGTAAGTGTCAGAAACTTCATTTTCAAATAATTCTTAAGATTTCAGAAAGAGTTGGTACCTAACTGTGTAGCCATGGCAAATTATTAAATTTCACTCTAATGCATGTGTGTTGAACTCATTTGTGTGGCATAAATGGGACTTTGTCGGGCCGGGCCATGTGTGTCATAAAATGTAATGCCAGGTAGCAGAGATATTCCATTAGAAGTGGGTATGGGTTAAAACTAATATTTCTCTGCAAAACTGGAGTTCCTTGAGTTTGTAGAACTCGATATTTTAACTGTGGTTGGTCCCAAACCACCCCCTCCCCCTTAAAAGATGCCTGCCTAAAATGGAAAGGTGGTAGAATATTGGGATTTGGCAATGCAATTTTTTAAAATACAACATCAAGAAGAAGTACAAGGATCACAGCAGAAACTAAAATAAAAATATCAGTGCTCTGAGCATTGCAAGCTTCTCTCCCCCTCCCTCCCAGGTCTACTCAAGGTGGGAATGGCTCTCCAAGTTCTCAGGGTTTTTTTACAGGGTGGTTTGTGATAATAATTTTGGCTGTCCTCATTAGCACTTGTTCTGCTATTACATTGGAGCCCCACATTTGGAGGGTGTGTGTTAAAACTAATATGATGCCTTCCTAAAATGGAAAGGCGGGGGAATAGTAAGATTTGGCAATGTGATTTTTTAAACTAAAATAACAAGAAGAAGCACAAAGATCACAGCAGATGCCCCGGGGCCCCCATCGGTAAGCAAGGGTGTAGCCAGAAAATTTTGGTTGGTGGGGCATGGGGAAATCAGAAGCAGCTGCTCCGGCTCCACTGTGAACTCTAGTCCTCCTCTAGTCCTTTTGAGTGGAGAGACTCGATTCTGGGCTGCTTTTTTGTGTAAGCCGGGGAGGGGGGGAATTTTATTTTATTGCATTTTGGGGGGGGGGGCCTGGAAAAAAGAAAAATGAGACTGAAGCTTCCCTCACTGTGCCTGGGGTCATTTTGGAACACCCACATGCACTGTACATTGAATTTTTAATTTTTTTAATCCCCCCCGGATTTTTAATTTGTTGTCGGAGGGGGCAGCACTTATCTGTGGGGGGCACTGCCCCAAATGCCCCCCTGTGGCTATAGGCCTGCCTGTGAGAAGGATGACAGAGGCTGGGAGGGAGAGAGGACTGAGCAAGCTGGGGAGTTTGGCAGCCCTGTCCTCTGCTCCCTGAACTCAAAGGCAGCTCAAGTTCAGAAGGGTGCGTACGGGCAGGGAAGGGGTGGAGGGGTAAGAGAAGAGAGCCCCACTCACCCCTGCTCTAATGTATCAGTGTATGTTTCCATTCTATTTTGTCAATATCCAAAACAAATTGAATGACATACACTAAAGAAGTTTTAGCACTTAGTGTTCATCTAAGTAGTTCTTGATGATATTAATGACTGCTGATCTGTTCAGAATAGTAGCATTTTGCAAAATCCTAAAGTTTGGCTGAAGTTTGGGTTATTTGGTGCAAATCCAAACAAGCCTATTGACTAGCTAACATCCGATCCCTATACATGATATGTTTGACTGTCAAACACATTCACTGCAAAATTTGTGGCATCCATGGCTACATGTGGCTGTGTTTTGAGGTCTTTCCTTCTCTATCCTTTGCCAGAGATAGCAGTGTGGAGGGTCTCAGATGGGGTACAGATAACCAGGATCACACAGTGCAGGAACAAAAAGTCCCAGGAGAACAGGACTGAAACTCACAAAACAATGTTGTGGTTGTATCTGGACAGGGAATGCAGGCAAACATAAGAAACAGGGAAGGGGCTAGAAAGCCCTGAAGTTCAAATACTTGAAAAACACCCTGGGGATATACAGGAAAAGCCCACTCAGAATCTAGTTACTAATTAGGCCTGACCAAAACTATTAGTATATATAGCCATTGAGGGGAATTATGTTGGAACCAGGGTAGCTTTGTAGCTTCTCCATGTATTCCCACACAAAATGCAGTAGGACACAGATCTGGAGATCTCCACTTCTGGTCCTGGTTATTAACAGAATAAATATATTATCTTTTCAAATCTATCCTTAGCCACGAACTGACAAGATAGTTTCATGCAAGACTCTATTTTCCAGTCTTGCCCACCTCCCCAAATCTGCAATAAGAATACTGGCCTATGTTAGCAGGCTGTTGTCATGATTTCTGAGAGAACATTAAAGTGAAGTCCTTGAAATGCACAATGTAAATGTTATTATATTTAGGGCAGAAATTTTAATGTCTGAGAGCACCCTTGGATTTTGTATAGATAATTTCAGTACAGCATCAGGAACACGCTTCACTTAGTGTTAGTGATCCAGCACAGACAATTTGATAACAGTACAAACATCAGACAAGCAGGTGGGTGGGTGATGGCAAGGAGCACATTTTGCTCTGTTTTCCCCTATTCTTAATTGCAGCTTCTCCCTTAGTTCCATGCAAGTCAATGGAGTGGTGAAATTGACTATACTCATTGTTAATTGGTTGGCTGGATACCTTTAACTGATGTGTTTTTTGGCCTGTAGAGGACTCACCACCAGTAGAGAAAATAACCTGTGTGCAAACACACAATTACTTCTGCAAAACTGATGTTTTCTCTGCTTCAGTAATTCAGTCCCATGACTATAAATAAGGAGCCTCAGAATTATGTTTAATTGTGAATTTTGGTACCTTTCGTTTATTGCATAACATCATATGCTCCTCAGGATGTGTTGCTTTGGCAATACAGTGTGGAGGGGGGTGTATCCCAGTGCAGCAACAGGACTGTGTTTTCCTTGTTTAGTCCTCCTATTATATATTTTACATCTTTGTATGGGACTATCATTGAGCATGGTGCTTCACCAAATGTCAGAGGGCAGGAGAGGGAGGTATGAGGGTAAGCACGGCAGCCAAATAGGAGCAAATGCAGTTCTATGTATTTATGTTTTGTTTTAGTTAGAGATGAAGACAAAGAGGTAGAGTCATAGGAAAAGAGGGATTTTCTGTGGACTGCTCAGGTGATGATTATTTTGCCTATGAGTAGTAATCACATTAAACACATTCAGTGCAATCTCAAACAGAGTTATAAGATATATGAGGAATAAGGCCCGTTGTGGAAATAAATACAACGGGCTCTAGAAAGAGGCTCTGGGAGAGTGCCCCAGCCTTGGGCACTCAGTTTCAATTTGCTGTGGCGACCTCAGCAGGGTATAATGACACAGAGTCCACCATTTTTTCCAGCAGAAGATCTCTGCTATCTGAAGAGCAGTTGTATTTTAGTGTGATCTCCATCCCTCCCCTGGAGGTTGGCAACAATGCTTCCCCATGAGGGACTCACTGGCTTGGAGGGTGGAGTCTATGGCATTGTACCTGTCTGAGGTCCCATCCCTCCTCAAACCTCACCGTCTCCAGGCTCCATCCCTCAAAGCTCCAGGAATTTTCCACCTGAAGTTGGCAACCCTATCTCCTTCCCAGCCAATCATCAACCTCACTTTTCAACTTTCCATCTCCCCCCCACTGCACAGCCTCCACCGTGCTCTGAAGCCCTGACTCTTGTCACATTGGCTGTAATAGGGGGTCCATCTCAGCAGGGTATAAGGACACAGAGTCCACCATTTTCTCTGGGGGAACTGATCTCTGCCATCTGGAGAGCCCTTGTAATTCTAAGTAATCTCCAGCCCTTGCCTGGAGATTGGCAACCATAGTTCATCTGGAGGAAAAGTAGTCTTTCTCTGCAATGGGGACCAAAGCAGCTTATATCATTTTCTCTCCCCCTTTTGACTTGCTCAACAACCCTGTGAGGTAGGTTAGGCTGAAAGTCTGTGCCTGGCCCAAAATCACCCACTCAGCAAGAACCTGGGTCTAGTAGACCCTGCTCTGAAGCACTGACTGCTATGCCTAGAGTAGCCAACCTCCAGGTGGAGCCTGAAGATCATCAGGTATCAAAACTGAACTCCAGACAACAGATCTCCCCCCGAGAAAATGACTGATTTGGAGGGTGGCTTCTATGGCATTCTGTTCAGCTGAGGCCTCTCCCCTAGTCAGGACTGGCCCCAATGAGTTTTCTCCCAAAGGCCAACATAGGTGTGGAAAGGGCCTTTTACTGGGAGAAGCAAGCTTGGTTGCCTAGCAACAGGCACTGAGTAGAAAGGACAGTTGCCAATTCTCATTAGGGAAATACCTGGAGATTTGGGGGGTGGATCCTTTGGAGGGCAGCATTTTTGGGGGGGGGGGATGGAAGGACTCAGCAGGGTATAATGCCATAGGGTCTACCCTCCAAAGCAGCCATTTTCTCCATGCTCTGTGGCTCTGTGGGTGGGACTGAGGCAACGCAGCAAGGGAATGCAGCCAGTGGCCAGGGACCCTTTTTGAGTGGCAGTCCTTGCAGCCAACTGATTTTGGTGCCCTATGGAATGTTGCCACCCCAACTTGTCTATAGATAAGGATGATCTGATTCAGTATAAGGCAGCTTCATATATGTATTCAATGCGGTGGAGCCTACCCCTGTCCTACCACTCCACTGTTCAAAAGTTTACCCATTTATTCATTAAAATATTTATACCCCACCTTTTCTTAAAGGTTTTCCTTAAAATATTTATACCCCACCTTTCCTTAAAGATGTCCTCCTGTCTAAGGAGGCTTCTTCCAACTTAAGGTACTCTTCAGCTGGAAGAAAAGCAAAATGAATTGGAGGAAGAGGTACTTAAAGTGAAGGAAAGCCACTTAGAGGATGGTTGCACCTTACCCATCATAGATATGTAGACCATGGACAGTGTTCCCTCTAAGCTGAGTTAGTGTGAGCTAGTTCAGTTTTTTAGCCTCCAGCTCACACATTTTTGTCTTAGCTCAGGACGGATGGCTCCAGTGCAAAATGATTTAGGCAGCAGCCAAATCGCTCACTCACAACTTTAATGCCAGTAGCTCACAAAATAGAATTTCAAAGCTCCACAGCTTAGAGGGAGCATTGGCCATGGAAGAGGTGGAGTAGGACCAGGGCTTCCATCCAACACAAATTTATACTATCCACCACAGCGGTGGTTGAGACAGGAAGAGTGACTGATCCCAGGTCACCCATGGCAGAGTGGTAATTTGAACCAGGGCATCTCAGGCCTTAGTCCAACTACTACACCATATATGGAGCTGTGATGCATGCCATCAGTTCGTGCTAGATGTGCCCCACTGCTTTCTATACTGCCAATTAAAAACCCTCTCTGAGTACATGGTCTTGCTCAACATACAGAATTGCTGTGATGTGAGATCCTTCTAACAGGAATCAGCGTTCAGTTCTGGTTGTCTCTGCAAAGCCTGATGATGCAGCATAGGTGTCTTACGTAACTACTGAGAGCAACTGTTCTCAGCTTTGTCACTGCACAGTGGGAAGTAAAGAGAGTGTAGTCCTCCCTTTAATGTTAGCCCTTTCCCCCCTAACTTACTAGGTTAATTATTTTAAAATAATAATATCCAGGTTTTAAAAATTCATATCAAGGAAGCTGAAAGTCCTTGTTTGATATTCTCTCTCTCTCTCTCTCTGATTTTCTTTTGCTAATTGAATTTCACTTGTATTCCGAGTCTTAATTTTTCTCATTTGTCTGCTTCAGAGCCTTTATGGGACTATAAACTTCCTTTTTTGCTATTTCAGCTAAGGTAGAAACCTCCCTGAGAAGTGTTTCAAGTATTATTACAACCTTTAGGGTTCCTTGAAATTCCTCAGGTTTTTGCTTGAAGAAAAATCTTCACAAGCTGGAATGGGTGATAGAATCTGAAGGTAAGGCCCCTGAGGGATTTCACTGCCCTTACTTTTGGCTTCCTTCAGAATGTCTCTGATAGCTCTGTACCTAATAAATAGCCAAGGGATAGATCCTGTATGGATAAGCAAATCTACACATGAAATCCAGTTACAGCCACATTTAGGGTTCTGTTAACCTGAGAGACTCCGGCTGTTTTTACATCTGACTTTCCCGCTGGAATCATTCTAGTTCCAAAAAAACCTGCCCACACCTCTGTGCGGTGTGAAACCGTGCTGCTACTGAAATGTCCACATCTACTAATTGCCCTCCTGTGGTCAAGCTAGTATTCAACCGGCTTTATTCTGCTTTAAACAATTGCTGTTGATTAGTGCACTTAGACCCCCTGGAGTGAAATTTCACACCTCTGTGAATTCAGCACAGGAAAAGACAGCAGTCAAACTACTTTAGAGGTGAGGTGTAAAATGACCCTCCTTCTCTCCAAAAACTGTTTGTGGGTCATTCTCCTCCTCATTTGACCTAAAAAGGGACCCAAATTAGATTTAGGTGAATTTCTGGTACTAACTCCAGCCTGCTTGCATACTCAGTGGTACCCCCATCAGTCACACTGTGGCCCTGAGGCTTTGGCCCTGAGGCTCAAGTTTTAGGGCTCGTTCTCAGGACCACTGGTTGTCAGATGAACTCCTGGGCACCATCAAGTAACTCACACATTTTATGGCTAATGTGCACATAAATTGGAGATGAGATTAATAATCTGGCTTGGATGGCTGAGCTACACCCCCACACACAGTTAGTTTCCATGTAATAGTCCATCTCTTCAAAGCCTCATTATTATGAATATACACATTCACAAATACCACTTGTAGGCTTGCCATTTGTTTGTTATTTCAAGAAATGGCTCCTTAGTTTTAAGAAATGTAAGGGTGGTATATTCTACTGGTGACTTTCTGACAACATGCACAGTTTTGTCTTCCTGCAGCCTCACATGTTGCTTGTTTTGGAGCTTTTGAGGGGGCAAACCATCCTGATGTATGGTAAAATTCCTTGTAGAGTATGAAAGTACTACTACTGAATACTGCTATTCAATGTGACATCACAAGGACCTGCCTTCTGAGCCTCAGAATTTGGAATGCTGGGGGCCTGGCAACCCTACTTCCTGGTAAAAGAAAAGGGGATTTAGTGGCTTGTGTTGAATTGTCAGCATAGCAAATGCAAGATAAAGAGCAGTGGCACAGCAATAGATGCTAAACAAGAAAAAAATGCACGTGCCAAAAATCAAATATTAAATTTTTTTACATATATTTATTGATATTTCATTTCAAATTACTCACTATAACATAACAAACTATGTTCCAATAATTTTTCAAGATTTTTTTAAAAAAAATTCTCTCCCCCCCAGCATGATTTTTGAAAAAATTATTGAAACAGATTTATAACCGGAGGTCCGTTGAGTCAGCTGGCAGAGACACTATATGTGAGGAAATACATCCTTAGAGTTAAAAGGACTCTCTTGAAACAACTATTACAAAGACGTCAATGAAAAAACTTTACCTGTTGAACTTCTACCTGTTAACTTACTTGTGATACGTTCCATAGGAAAATTGGTTATGTTATAGTGAGTAATTTGAAATGAAATATCAATAAATATATAGAGAATTTTTAATAATTGATTTTTGGCACATGCATTTCTTTTTTGTTTAACACAGCAAATGCACCAGGTTTCTTTGGAAACTTAGGGTTGTCAGGTTGCTTCTGGCAACCGACGGGGGATAGGGGGACTTACCAGTAGAAAGCCCTAGGCTACATTGTTGGCGTCACACAGGAAGTGATGTCACCCTGCCAAAAACTTATGGGTGGACTCCCTGGTATTTGGGCAAAAACTTTATGGTAAAACTGGCTTCTACCATAGAGTTTTTGCCCAAATAGCAGAGCATTGCCTGGAAGACGCTGGCATGATGATTTCACTGCCTGTGCAACAACATGGCCTAATCCTTCTTCTTTCTACTGGTAAGTCCCTCACTGGCCAGCTGATTGGCAGCTGGGGGGAAGGGGCTGGCAGAAGGGAGCACCTGCCTCCACCAGGGAGTCTTGCAACCTAATTCAGCATATAGAGACAGTGATTTGAAAAAATAATGACCTTGTTGGAAGTGTTAATCACAGATTTTAATTTTTAAGGGACAGAAGATATGCCCTGCAACAGTGGAGGAAGAGAAATGCCTTCCAAGTATTTATTTGTGGGAAATGTTTATGATGCTCCTTTGTTCTAGAAATCTGGGGTCCATTTTCCATTTTAAAAACTGAGTAAATAGTTCCCAGATTTTCTTGGGAACTTTGCAGCAGCACCTGGGGCTAGCCTTGCTGTTGTTCCTCTTTATTTTTAAGTATAAAGAAACACTTTGACACTCCTATGCTTGAATGATGCAGCAGGTGACCAATTAGCCACAAAATATCAAATATGAATTATAAAAAGGAACTATGTCATGAATAAAATATAAACCCAGGAACAAATGTACAAAATGGTGCCCGCGTGGGGAGGGGTGAGGCTGTGTCATGAATGATGTCACCAGTGTCCATCACACTTAAAACACCAAGTTCCTCCCAGAACCAGTGGGGAGGGGTTTTTTTTGCACATTTCTTGCAGGGGGTTGGACTAGATGACCTTAGAGGTCCCTTCCCCACCTTTGGCCGGGAGGGTGGAGTATAAATTAAGAAGAAGAAGAAGAAGAAGTCCAACTCTATGATTCTATGATAAAGTTGATGTGCCAATAGAGAGCAGGAGCACGAGGCAATTACATTATCCAACATGACAGTTTCTCACCAGATCCATTTGAAGATTATGCACACGTTTCCAGCAGATACATCCCTAGGTGGGTGAGGAATACAAAATACAAAAAAAAAAGTGCCGTGAATGGGATTTCTGTTTTCTGAGTCAGCTGCTAGGGCTGTGCACATGGAATCTACAAAAAGCAGTAATTGCACCTATCAATTGCCTGGGAGGAGGGATTAAGAAACTGAAATTACAGCACAATCCTATGCAGAGCTACTCCAGTCGAAAACCATTAATTGCAGAGGGTTTAGGCTGGTGTGACTCTGCATAGGAGTCTACTGTTAGCCTTCCCTGTTCCTCCTGCCATCCAAATAATTTTACAGCTGTTTGGAGAGGGCCATGTATAGACACAAGCGGGACCAGGGCCACTGTGCTTAGAACAATGCAATGTTACTGCAAGAGAAGCCCCAGCTTGATAAAAGACACCTGGAGTTTGCAGAATGCATGAGTAATGAAGACACTGCAATTGGGTGATGTATGGATCATCTGGAAAGACTCTCAGAATGCATCCTGAGGAAGATATGAAAAGAAAGAAGCTTTGGCAGTCATTATGAATAGTATTGCACATACAAGTATCATTTGGGTATTTTCATTTTCAGGCCTTTTCAAAACACAAAGCATACGAGGATGTTTCAGGGATCAGATTTCCTTGGGAGACTGGTATTTCATAAAAAGAAAAGGTAAAAAATATAGTTTAACAATAATTTCTGTGCAATAATTTCTGTTTTCTTTCTTTCCATATACGTTCACATGTAGGCATACTTTTAAAAAATAAATTTAATTTAATCTTTTAGAAGCTCAACTATTATGATCACCTTGAGAAGGTACTCTAATCTGGGAGAACCAGGTTTGATTCCCAGTTCTTACACATGCAGCTGCTGATGTGACCTTGGGTCAGTTACAAGTGATTTCAGAGCAATTATCTCACCAGCAGTTCTCAAAAGAGCTCTCTCAGCCCCACCTACCTCACAGGGTATCTGTTGTGGAACAGGGAATGAAAAGGAGCTTGTAAGCCGCCCTGAGACTCCTTCGGGTAGTTAAGAAGAAGAGATAAATCCAATCTCTTCTTCTTATTATTTTATATTTATTTATAATTTGAATTTATAAATGGCTCCCCAGTTCCATGCACAGATCTGTTTGTGTTCTTTATATGAAGCCCCCACCCCTCAAGCCTTCCCATAGTCATTGATATTCTCAGGGTGCACTCTTGCTGTCTTTCAGAAATTTCTTTGTTAATCCCTGTTGTTTACATGGCATCTTTCACCCAATGATGTGGCAGCAGTTTACAAACAGTCCTTATTAATGGGGCTGTGCATCTTACCACCACTTCAAAGTACATCTCATTAATCACAGGCAGACAGGTAAATGGAGGTACCAAGAAGAAACGGAGTGTAAAATGGCTTTCACATGCAGGAATTTGATAGAAGTGCCTTTTTGCTTACCTTGTGTGCGGGTAGTATCTTCTTGGCTAATTGAGTATTCTGTAGATACCTCCACCACCACCCCTTCACTTTTTAAAATAGATCAAGCAAGTAAGCTGCCATTCCTGCAAAACTTAGAATGAAGAAGTAGCTGAACTTCCTGTACAATATCACTTTGGCTATTAAGGAATAACTGAAGTGCGGAATAGAAGATAAATGGCACAATATGACTGAAATGTCGGAGCATCTGCTAGTGTCTTTGGAGGCCTCGTTCTGTGTACCTCCACCTTCTGAAGTTAAGTGACTGGCCTCTAGAGATGGGTCCTTCTTGGTAGTGGCACCTTGGTTGTAGAATACTCTTGCTGAAGTAGTTCATTCTGGCCTGTGGAACTTGGAGTGCCAGGTCAAAATATTTTGGTTAATTTCCCTCCCTTCTGTGACTGTTTCCTTATATCAGAGCTTGGAGAAGGTAACTTTTCTGAAATTGGGGTAGTTGCAGGGGTGTGTATGAAGACAGTTTTGAATTGAAACAGGGAGAGAAGCAGACAGATAACCTTGGGTTGATTGGATCACCTGAATGTGGTAATGCAGAATCTCTCTTTCAGTCTGAGATGGGGTGGTAAAACTGTTCCTCTGTTGGAGCAGCATTGCCAAGAGGGGGACATAATTACCGATCACCCTGGGAGCCCAGGGACAAGTCATGCAGTTTAGATTGGATCTAAGTGAGGTAAAGAGGGCCTAGAACAATGGTTCTCAAGCTTCCTAATGCTGCAACCCTTTAATACAGTTCCTCATGTTGTGGTGACCCCCAACCATACAATTCTGCCAACACACACAACAATGAAGCTACTTTTTCAGATGTTTTATCTTGCATGGCAGTTAGCACCAAACAACTTTAATACAGATGTTAGACACACATATATTTGCAAGCTATTCCCAACAAGACACAACAAACACTCAGGCTTCAGACTTACTTTTCTTCAACAGAAGATGCCATGAGAAAACGAAGGTAGGTGGGCGGGAGAGGCTGTTGCAGGTAGGGGGAGAGAGAGAGACAGAGAGAGAGAAGGGTGGGGGGGGGAGAGAGGGGAAGGTAGGTAGGTAGGTGGGGGGCAGCTTTTGCCGCTTTTCCTGGGCTCTGCGCCTCAACGTGGAGCCCAGGGAAGGTGGCGGGGGGTGGTGGCTTTTGCCGCCTTTCCTGGGCTCTGCACTTCGGCATAGAACCCAAGGAAGGAGGGGGGCAGCTTTTGCCGTTTTTCCTGGGCTCTGCACTTTGGCATGGAGCCTAGGGAAGGCGGCAGGGGCAGCTTTTGCTGCTTTTCCTGGGCTCTGCACCTCGGCATGGAGCCCAGGGAAGGCGATGGCGGAGCGCCCTAAAGCCGGTAGCAGGGAGGGGAAAGTGGCCATTGATTTACCTGCTGGCTTCTTCCTCCTTGTGGTCCCTGCTGGAAGGGCTGCTGGAAGCAGGGGGCGAGGCTCCAGCCCCAACCAACCCCTGCTCTTTGCCCTTAAAGGGAAAGCTCCCTTTGAGGGCAAAGAGCCAGGAGGCCAGACCTTGCGCTTGATCGAGCCCTGCCTAAGACCATCGGAAATATGCATTTTCCAATGGTCTTAGGCGACCCCTGTTAAAGGGTCGTTCGACCCCCAAAGGGGTTGCGACCCACAGGTTGAGAACCACTGGCCTAGAAAGACTCCTTGTCTGGGGTGCCATAGAGCCTGTCCGATGTAGAAAAGCCTCTACTTTTGCTCTCCTGTGTAGGAAAGCCTCTATTTTTGTATACTGGTAAATGAAGCAAATATAACAACAATGCCATAAATCTCTATTTCTCTTTCCCAAAAAGTGTTGCCCTGGAATTTCTCACTGTGCTGGAAAATGGGGGCCCTGTAAGTATGTAATCCAAGTATTTTCACCACAGATTTCGAACATATAGTTGTCTGTACTCTCGTGGAATGATAACATTATCTTATATTCTAATAGCCAAGTTGGCCAAATCTTTACTTAAATCCAGTAACTGATGCTGTGAATGAGCAAGACAGATCTTTCTACGAACCTGAAAAGGGCCCTAGATATGCAGAAACATTGTGAAAACAAAAAACAAAACAAAAAGCCAACAGGGAGTTTTAAAAAACCCAAAAATGATCAAAGCAGTGCCCATAGCTTTAAAAAAATGGATTACCTCAGTGGCAACCACAGCATCCTGGACTTCTGTTTCTTTGAGTAAAAGCTACGGAGACCGGACAGGGCCCTTTCCAGGCCTATTTGGTCCTCTGAGGTTGGGAAATTCTTGAAGATCTTGTGGTAGAGTCTGAGGAGGGCAGAGTTTGGGGAGGGGAGAGGCCTCAGTATGGTATAATGCCACAGTCCACCCTCCAAAGCAGTCATTTTCTCCAGGGGGACAGATCTCTCTTGTCTGGAGTTCAGTTCTAATTTTGGAAAATCTCTAGGTTCCACTTGGAGGTTGGCAGCCTAGGCCTGGCAGCAACCTCTGGGTAACTTGATACTGCCTGACTTGCATAGTTTAACTAGGTCTGGCTGCTTGCTACTGTTTAACAGCAGCCACCCTATGAAAGCCAGTGTGGTTTAGCAGTTAAGACCTTCAGAGTAGGATCTGGAAGAACCAGGTTTGGATTCTCATATTGCTGTGGAAGCTGATTTGATGATTTTGGACCAGTCACATACTTTCGCCCTAACCTACCTCACATGGTTACTATGCAGATAAAAAGAAGGAGAGAATAATGCAAGCTGATTTGGTTCCCACTGTGGAGAATGACTGTAGTTTTCCTAGGCTGCAGCGAAGGAGATGGAAAGCTGAAGACAAGAGAGGCAGATAAAGATAGGTTGGGTGTTGACTGGGAAGGAGATAGGGTTGTCAACACCAGGTTGGAAAATTCCTGTAGATTTGAGGGATGGAGCCTGGGGGTGGTGGGGTGTTAGGAGGGGACTCAGTCAGGTATAATGCTGTAGACTTTACCCTCCAAAGCAGCCATTTCCTTCAGAGGAACTAGCACTGCCAACCTCCAGGTGATACTGGAGATTACCCAGAATTACAACTGATCTCCAGATGACAAAGATCAGTTCCCCTGGAGAAAATGGCAGCTCTATGGCATTGTACCCTGCTGAGGTAGCTTCCCTCCCCAAAATTCACCCTCCAAAGGTTCCACCCCCAAATCTCCAGGAATTTCCCAACCTGGAACTGGCAACATCAAAAGGAATTTATTACTGTAGTTTGGAGATCCATTGTGATTCCTTCAGAGCTGCTGCCACCATTACTGCTGCTGCTGCTGCGCTCTCTCTCTCTCTCTCTCTCTCTCTGTGTTTCTCACATCAGTGAACTCAGGTTCATGAAAGTGGGGGTCCCCAGTTAGTCAACATGTACATCCTGCCCATTCAGTCTACCCCCCTTTTTATGATACATGGATGCAGATATGTGTGTGCAAGACTGCTACATCTTGCATAAAATTTTACGTGTGGTGAGGAGTAAGGATGTTGAGAACCTCACGGTGAACAGTTCAGAAGAGTGTTCTGTCATAAACAGTCATGAACTGAATATCCAGTCTGTTCAACCATTTGCCTTGCACAGCTGTTGAACAAATTTGCAGCTCTGGAGTAGCTACAGTGGTAGAGTTTCTTTTTCTTGTGGAGCTTCATTTCCTTACCTTGCAGGAGCTTTTGTGTAGGGTCGTGAATAATTGGGTCAGGTAGGACCAGGTTGGGTCAGGTAGTTAAATGATGTGTGATGGGAACTATGGCTCCCATAAAACTGTACAAAAATGTGCATGAGTGAAATAACAATGATAACAGGGATTTAAATAAACACCAAATGGGAAGACTTTTTGTAAAAAAAAAAAAAGAGTGTTATTTATAATCACTGGCTGACTGATTTGCCCACTGTTGGCTCTTGAGTGGCATGCAGCAATGGCAGGTTTGTGGAGCAGGATGGAAGGAGGAAAGTAGGACTTCCATCAAACTGAGAACATGCATGAATGAAACATGGCTGTTTACCACACTGTACCATAATGTCTGGATACATGAAAAGGAACTCAACAAACGGGTCTGAATTGCTCACAAACAGCCAAACTGTATGACTGGTGAACAGATCATGAGCCAAACCAGAAGGTGTTCAAGCATCCCTCACTGGGACTGGGGACATGCATGGAAGTAATATTCTCTTCTGTTCTCTATGGCACATACATATATACACACAATGGGACACTGTGATCCATATTCAGATAGAAAACAGTGAATGAATCCAGGTCTAATTGTGCAGAAGGATCTCAGCAATAGCCTTCATTAAAGTCAAAGATGAAACAACAGAGCCCTGCTTTATAAACACTGTCACCATGAGATAGAGGACAGGACAAAAACATCCCTTGGGGGAAACTAACAAAACAACAACTTTACTCAACATGAAAAGGAAGAACCGCATTCTGTTGTGTATCAACAATATGTTTGCCAGCCGGCTTTATTAACCTATTAAATCAGCAAGATGGAATAACCACTTCGCTCTATTTAATTTAAAACAATAAAACTAAATAATAAAATTGCAACTTCATAATATAGCCTTATGTTGGATGAGAAAAGTGCTTCATTCCAATCTTGTAATTCCGCCTGGTATTAATATAGTATTGTTTACACCCCCATGCCTAAGCCAATGCATTGCTTTGGGATTGCTTGTGCAAGTGGTATAATTACACATGTGGAAAACCTTTGTGGTTAATGTTTCCAAAACGAATAATGAAAGTGAATGCAAGGCAGGTCACATGAGGAAACAGCAGCAAAACCCTGCAAGGAGATTCATGCCATGTATCCCTTAAGGGCCCCCTTATCCCATCCCACAGCTTTGATCTGAATGGTCCCCTAATCCCAGCTACTGTTTGGTTTTCTAAAACCTGCAGGAAATCCGTGGGCATCTAATTGTTCTATTGTTTACTATTGTGTTTATATCTCATCTTTCTTCCATCCTGGATCCCACAACAGTATATTCCCAGACAGTGTCCATTCAGACCCAAACTTGCTTAGCTTGAGCAATGTTATTGCTTGATGTGGAGGTCAGCAGAGGTGGCAAGATACAGGGAAGCCAGCAACCAAACTCCTGCCCATGTGTTTCTGTCGCTTCAGCCTCCTATTCTTGACACTGTCTGCACCTATTAGTTGAAGCAGATAATGTTTGTTGACGCCTCACTACCCCTCTTTGAAAGCAGCATGGCAAGTTGCACAAGTCTTATAGGATTTCCCAAAGTCACATGGTTCAGCCACCATTTTGTCCATCCTGCTAACGAGCAAACAAAAATGATAACCAAACTCTCATGACATGTGAGAGTTCAGGAAACCCAGTAGGGCATGAGCATCTTGCCATGCTGTTGTTAAAGAGCTCTGGGGAAACAAGAAGGCAAATTGTTATTGCAGCTCCGAGATGGGGGTCAGAGGAGGGGATGAGGCAATATTAAGTGGCTTCAGTCAGCACTATAAATTGAGCTGGCACTGTATGTGCCTTCCAAACCTACCTGGAGATAGACCTTAAAAGAAGAATCCAGGATGAGTCAAATGGTAGCTGCTACCTGTTTCAGACTGGCAATATTGTCCTTGTGGCATGGCTTCATATATGCAAAACAAAAGCTTAATAAATGAAAGTATGCTGCTTTACGTAGAATGCAGTTACTTAATAGATCACAAAATTGTAAGTTTTTCCCCCTCTTAACTCAAAGAGGTGGCAATTGGTGCAGACAGGGCAATGAGAAAATCTGTTATACGAGCATGGCTAATCAAAATACAGAATGCTGAAAAGGTCACAGTGCATGCAAAGAGCTGTACTGTATTTCATGGAATGTAATAAGCAGTTCATTTTTGATAAATCATTCCAGAGACTGAGATTTTAATGAATCTGGCTTGTGGTGGAAAGCTTTGTCTCTCTTAAAAATATGGATGGTAATAAAAAATATATAATATAATGTTTGTTAGGATTTCTACTTGGGTAGGACCCCAAAGTTCCTGTGTTTTGAACAGATTATATCTGTCTAGTGCACTAGATTTCCATTGGTGGACTGTGATCTATAAGGAGACCAGAACCAGATCTAAGGCAAGTCACACCTGTGATGCTGCACCCTTTTTGCTGAATACAGAGTTGTGATTAAGTGCAGATATTATGCTTGACTGTAGTTTGTTGCTTTAGCTCTGGTTATGATCCCATATATGCAGTGAAAGCATAGCTGAGCTTGTTGAGCTAAGCCCTGCCCCCAGAGAGCTGATGGAATTGCCAAAGAGATCTGTTGGTCTGTGTGCAAGCAGAGTACTGGGAGTAGTTGCCTTAACCATGCTTTGCTTGGTGGAGACATAATACAAAGTTGGGGTGTACTTCAAAAAATAGCCATTTTACTTCCATATCAGAAAGTCAAGAAGGGCATGATTATCATTTTCATTAAATATTGGGAGTATCATTATCATTTCAGACAGGTCTGTCGAGATACATTTCCATTTTAATAAATACTGGAACAACAATCCCAGTTTAGTGAAAACCATGTTCTCTGGCCCTCAACTGGTTTGCTGTGCATCAGCACTTTACATTTTAAAGGTCCGTTATTTTCAATGGGAAGACCTGGCTCCAGAGTTCAGAGGTCAGGTTTCCCCATTGACAACAATGGGCCTTTAAAGTTTAAAGGGCTGGGGAGTCAGTTTACTCTCTCTCCTCTTTTCTTTCCACTCCTGCTGCTGGATGGGGTAGCCCACAGCTGGCTGCTGTTATGGGCATTGAAAATAGTGGGTGGTAGACCTGGCCTCTGAACTCCAGAGGTCTGTCCTTCCTTCCTTCCTTCCTTCCTTCCTTCCTTCCTTCCTTCCTTCCTTCCTTCCTTCCTTCCTTCCTTCCTTCCTTCCTTCCTTCCTTCCCTCCCTCCCTCAAAATGGAAGTTTTAGAAACAAGTAAAGCACCTCTTGTATGTTTTGACAATTGTCCAGCTGCAGAAGGGCAAATAAGGATCCCTGGTACATTCATCTGCATGCGCTCTGACATGATGCACCTCACTTCTGCAGAAAAATGCTGAGCACTTTTAGGCAGAGCTAAATTTTGGACTGATAATTCATGCACGGAAAGAAAAGGTAGGCACTTGATATGACAATGAAATCATCATTGCAAGGTTTGTAATGAATACACACACACACTCACATATGTTTCCATCTTTACTTTTGTCAGAGTCTTAATTGGATAATTTGCTGCTATGCAGGGAATTTTGATGAGTGCTCTTCCATGCCAGTACATTAAGTCCCTGGGAGAACCCATCTTTAATTATGGAAGAGACTTGAATTTGTTTTGATTAAGAGTTGAGTCTGTGGTGGCTATGGATTATTCATGGCGCACCTTCCCTTTTGATACTTTGAGAGAAATTATGCTGCCATCTCAGCTCTTATGGAGAACATTGTGCTCTCCCAGACCTCTTGTGACTGCTGAAGGAAGCAAATATTTGTTTTTAATGTAACTTTCAGAGCACAAGGGTAGCTGTAGAAGAAAACCTAATGAGACATATCCCGTGCTTTTTGTCCTTTCCAACCAAACAGTGCTTTGAGTCACATTCCCCCCCCCCCCTTCAGAAATAAGAGTAGGCAGTTCAAAACTCCAAAATCTTGGGAAACATTTGGAAGCTTTCCTACCTATCAAGTCATATCAGAATTCTTTGGCTGCAGTCTGGCAATACCGTCTCCACCAAATATAATGATCACTCTGTAGTGATGTTCTCATACTATTGTAGGGGCCACATGCTACTTCCTGCTCAGTAGTAGTCCAGTGGATGAAATTCCACCATAACTTGAGGTTTGGCTCTTGAATTTTAATTGAAATTAATAAGACTAGTGCGAGATCTCCATGGGCATGCAGAGCCGGTGCTACCATAGAGGCGGGGTTAGGCAGCTGCCTTACCACCCCAGATTACAAGGGCACGCTGCTAGCTGGCTGCCCCGCCCCGCCCCTCGCCAAAAGCCCTGCTTGCTGCTCCGCTCCACTCCGCTCACTCAGTGCCCTAACCCAACAACAACCCCACACGCCGAGGGCTCTGCAGAGAGGTGCCGGCTGCTCAAGCACCCCCCACTCGGCAAACATTCTTTGGAAAGCCCCGCCGAGTCCAGCAGAGCCCTTCCTTCTGCTCCCCTCCCCGCTGCAACCCTGAACAGCAAGGCGGGAGAGCAGGGGGTGCCTGCGCATCCGTGCCTCCCAGTCCTGCTCTTGCCTGGGCAGGAAGAGATGCGCCGCTGCACAGAGAGCCCCCTTCAGTGTCACCACTCTCCTCATCTTTCCTCGGTGAAGCGCCACCGCCGCTGCTCATCCATGGGAGGCTCCCATCTCTCTGCCACCTGGCTCGCCTCCTGTCCTCTCCCCATCCTCCTGCATCCCTTTAGCATGGGGCTGGCTTTGGCCGGGCACCCTCGCCAGCTCCTGGTGCTGGCAGTTGAGCACAGAGAAGAAGCTGGGGTCCTGGTGGCTACCCGCTTTGTTCCCCGGCTGCATTGGAGCCTGGGTGGGTGCCCTGGCTTTATTTTAAATGAGAGCGCAGATCTGGGTTCATTTCGATATTTAAAGCGATAGGGCACCAAAAAGGGATGGGGCAGTAGGGTTGCCAGCTTCAGGTTGGGAATCTCCTGCAGATTTGGGGATGGAGCCTGGGGAGGACAGGGACCACAGTGGGGGTACAATGCCACAGAGAGCTCACCCTCCAAAGCATCCGTTTTCTTGTAGGTGAACTGATCTCTTGTCATCGAGATGAGGTATAACTCCAAGAGGTCCCCAGGTCCCATCTGGAGGTTGGTATCCCTAACTGGGGTGGGGGGGTATGCAGACATTTTTTCTCTGTGGGAAGAAGTCAGAAGACTTTCAGAAGAGGGCCTCCTGACAGTTCTGGCTGTTTGCCACAAAAAGAAACCCCTTCTGTGTATGCCTGTGGGTGACTTCTCTGTGTATAAGAGAAGCAGGCTGACTGGAAAGTCTAAATGGTCCAGGAACAAGCCCCACTCAACAGTCTCTCTGGTGCTGTGGGCCAGCACTAGCAGGGCCACGCCAGTCAGGGCCAAGCCATCCAGCCTCCAAGTATTACACATCTTCTTTATTCAGATTTGGAGTCTCAGAGCAGCTTACAATCTCCTTCCCTTCCTCTCCCCTGAGGGACTGAGAAGCCTCTGAGAGAACTGCTGTGACAGAGCTGTGACGGGCCCAAGGCCACCCAGCTGGATGCATATGGAGGAGTGGGGAATCAAACCCGGTTTTCAGATTAGAGCCACTACTCTTAACCACTGCAACAAACTGGCTTAGAAGGACAGGGTTTAGAAGCACACACCAGTGAGGTGGGGGAAATCAGAGATTATATTACTTGTTCTCACAATAAAAATAAATAAATTAGCAATTTCAAATTTTGTGTTTTTTATTCTTTCTAGTTTGAAAATTAGTGGGTGCACGGGGGGGGGGGGAGGGGTGTGTGCCAGGAGGTAGCCTTGCCTAGTGTGCAAAAAAACCTGGCACCAGCCCTGTGGGCATGTTGAAAGTACATGTGTGACAAGCCTCACAAATGACCCTTTTGCTTGCATGCACACCCACACCTACACCCACACACCCCATCATGCACAGAACTAGAAAGAATTGGCTGGTTCCCCTAACTAAATAGGTGAAATTCACACCATCCTGTCCAGGGGAAGTTGCCCTTTCCTGCAGGTGTTCTTCTCTTTCATCCACTCTTCTACTGAGTTGGCCAATGGCTGCCTGGCTTGGGGGCTTTCCCCCTGGTCCAGCCCTTCCCTTTTAGGGCCATGTGGCTGCTGAGCTGCCCACAGTTTGGCTTTGGCTATTCCCTCCCTCCCTCCTTTAGTTGCTGATTTTTGTAGTGCAATTATATTCTTGCTATTTTCTTACCTGACACAGCTTTGAGTAATTCTAAGCCTTGGGCCAGATCCACTGGGTGGTGGGGAGAGGCTGTCCTCGATTGGGGACCCCCTTAAGGGGTCTTGGGAGTGGAGCCATGTAGCTCCAAGTGGATAATTCCCCCCTGCTGGCCAGCTGGCGGCTGGTGGAGAGGAGTGCCTGAAACCAGGGGACCCCTAACCCCACTGGGGGGGAGGAGTTGCCATCCCTACTTTTGGAATCATCCATTTTTAGCACTGAAAATGTAGCCCTGTTCTTAGGGTTACTAACTACCTGGAGGGTGAAAAAAATATATCCTTTTAGTAGAAACTTAGTGAGATGTTATTTAGCAGGTGATGGTATTTACTTCTGTGCCATGAAGCATTAAGCTTCAGCTGCCCATTTCTACACATGAAGCCTCTGTTAAAGGGACATAGCTTTTTTCTCCAGGCCTCTTGAGAACTGTACCTGTTATTCAGATTCTAGTCCATATTTATATGTCTAGTAGGGGTGAAGACAGACATCACATTCTTCACAGGAGGCTCTTGATAGTCTGGTATGAACCTGGCTCTGCCTTGCACACATATATAGACATAAGTCAAACATGGTATTGGCTCTCTTTCCTTTCCCCCCAGTCTTCAGGCAGCCTTTAAAAATAAAATAAAACTGCATGTACACATATACATTCTGGTTTTGCATTACGGAAAAATGTAATAAACACTTTAAGAATATTTGCAAAAGTGCTGTAGGGATTGATGGGGGAAATATATGCTTATGACTCACAGGTGCTAGCCAATAGGCACCCACCACACTGGCTTTTCTCTAACATGCTGGAATTCTCTTTTTGTTGTTTTTGTAGGTCATTTCAGGTCAGAAATGTATACGTCTGTTTTAGGAGGGTAACAAAGGTGCATTCAAACCACCTCCACTCCACTTAAAATACTACAGGTATCTTCACCCAAAAATCACATTAAACACTTTAATCCGCTTATGGCTTTGTGCATTAATTACAGTGATGATAACCACTCTGTTTTTAACATCACATTCCTTTAAAAGTAATACCATGGCTAAAGGAGTAGGGATGTACAATTATACTGTTTTCTCACACAATTAGCCTGTTTCCTTGCAGTCACTCTCTACTTCAGCCATCCATTTGATACTGCCTCATTTTCTAATTTGAAAGGCACACAATAAAAAGACATGCTTGTTGTGGTTTTTTGACTTGAGCCTTTAGTGTCTGCCCATGACCCTAGCTAATCTTGCAATCAGTTCTTGCATTCAGTTTTCAAATAAATGCCGGGGACTCTGCAGGTAATACAGTCGATAAAATATTGGTCATTTAAAGGATGCATTTGACTGTGTAGACAGAGGATAAACAGCAAACAATTCTGTGCTTAACAATACATATAAGTCAATTTCATGAAATACCCATGATTCTGGAGAATTCTGACTCTTATTTGGGGAGTTTAGTTCTTGAATTGGGCAAAAGCAGTCCCAGGCATCAAGGATCTTACCTTGCAGCATATGTGGCTACTGCATACTAGGCCCATAGCCAGTGTGTGTGTGTGTGGCACTGTGGGCTGCACCCCCTATCAAATTTGCAGTGCCCTGCATGCACTGGTCCCTGATGAGTTCCAGCTGGCTGCTCCTTCTCTCCTGACCACTGAGTGGCTGCTTCCAATCTTCCCTCTCCTGCCCTGGGAAGGAGGCAGACCCTGCTTGCCTTGTGCCAGTGCTCCCATGGTGGGGAGGGAGGCAGGCTGGATCAAGCCCATGGCCTGGAAGAGTTCTTGGGTGAGCCACTTCCTGCTTCCACTGGCTCAGTTCATTGTTGCCATAATACTCTGCTCCCTGTCAGGCTGAGAGCTTGGGAAGACTCTGGTGGGGGTTGGAGGCAAAGTGAGGCTTCGATCCCTGCTTTGGATACTGTGCCCATTGGGGGTTGGTGGAGTTCCTGGCTGGCTGAGGCCCAGCAGCAGGTGGCTGTGCCAAGTGAAGCAACTTTTGAGTTCCATGGAAAATGCTGGGGGGCAGGGGTTGAGGAAGATCAATCTACCCTGGAGTAGAAGAAAGGGTTGGGGATTTAATTGGTGCACCCTGACATCCCCCGGAAAAATCCTGGCTTTGAGGGCGCTGCATACACACAAAGCTGCTCAATACAGTGCTGTGCTCAAGGTGAACTTCACCAGGAAACATTAAGGCAATCCATCGCAATCACACCTCACAAGTAAGTGAGGTAAGTTCACTTGGTGATCAAGTTCTTGTGGAAGTTCTCAGCATGTCTAGTAACAATTACATTCACATCTGAATGTCCATCCAAATGACAGATATTCAAATACATGTTTGTTTAGCTCATATTCCATTTGCTAGTCAAGATCAGGTTGCTGATTTTTCTTCAAGCAGTTTGACTATTCAAGAGCAGTTTGAACCTGTTTAGCAAATTATTTTCCCTATGTCCAAATAGTGCAGTACATTTAGGAGCATTTCACGCATGTGTGTTCTCACACAATACAATGGGAGTCCTAGTTACCCTTGCCTACCATTGTCATGTGCTGCTTGGTAGCCAACTGTTAAATAAAGAACAAACTAGTCTGTCATTGAGTTATTACAAATAAACACTTTTGTTCATGTTATTGAACATGCATATACTCACAAACCTTCGGAAAGTCATATCCCCCATCATTTTTACCCCAATCCGCCCATATATGACCCTGAGGATCATCACTTTTATTTACTGCACAGGTGTAAACATGGTTGCAAGGAAGAAGGCAATGAAACTCTCCACCACCAAGCTTCTGCGCATCCTCAAAACTGTTTGGCAGCCACTCAGGTTGTATGGTGGCAAGGCAAGGAAAGCATATCAGGGATCACTGTTGCCAAAGACAAAATGTTCACCTTTTGAACACATTCAGTGCTAAAATTGTGGTACCACTAGTCTGAATGTGTATTTTGATGCATATCTCTGTTATTTAATCCTCCAACTAAAATGCACAAGAGTTTGTACATCAAGCCACTGTTTAAAGGTGCAAAGTATTTAAAATTAAGAATAACTATGAACATTTTGTACATTTTCATCTGAAATACCTGAATAATATCACCTGACTTGTGGCTGTACAAGATGTCTCCTTAGCTCATTGTGTGATGAAGGACATGTTTTATTTTCACCAAAATCCTTGCAACCAAAACAGGCAAAATTTATTGGTAGCAGACCAGCCGATATCCATTATCCCCAGGCTCCCAGCTAAACTATTAAAATTAATCAGGTGGCAAACTTTCATTATACCAGCTCTAATAAACAAGAAGACCCGGCTTCTCTGGGTTGCAAATGTCACTAAGTATAGCGATATATTAAAAAGAAGCCATTCTGGATAACATATCTGTGGAAACTCTCAAAAATATATTCAAATTAAAACTGAATTGCATATACACCCAGCTTTCCCAACATAGCATCAGTGACACAAAAGCATCCTAGCAAGCAGCACAATTTTTAAAAGTAAATGGAGGTAAAGTATTTGCTTCAAATATGTTTGATGTACTCAGGACCAATCAGAGAAAGTGTGGGGCAGCAATGCAAGGGGGGGCATAATATAGGACTAGGGGTGTATTTTTATTTGTTGTTGTTCAGTCTCTTTTCATTTCTCTCATTTTCATTGCTGGTGTTCTCAGGGGGGATACTATATATACATAATTTATGTGCAATTGATACAAAAAATAATGTTAGAAGTTGTTTCAATGTAATGGGAAATATTCACCAAGAGAGAGGGAACAGAAAAGGGTGCAAAACTCATGGGTAGGATTTGCAAAAAGGGAAGTGAAATTCATCATGTTTTTTATTCAAAACAGCAAGACTGTGAAATTCAGTAGATTTCTATGTAGAATTGGAGATGCTCAAACACCTGCAGGTTTGGCTCATATCCAGTTTGCCAGTCACAAACAGGGGTTAGTTATCTGATAGCCTCTCCACAGACTCATTCTTGGCCAGTCAGCAGGTTGTTTCAACATATTAATTCCTAACAGGTCAGTATAGCCTAATTTCATGCATGCATGTTCTCACACAGCTCGATGGAGTTATACTTCTCCCTTTCCCTGCTGCGCTGCTGCTCCACTGGGCAAGCAATTGTTTAAACAGACAGTTAAATCAGTCTCAAATCACGTAAATCAGTCATAAAGAAACCTACTGTAGGCAGTGTTCCCTCTAAGCTGTGTGCGTGAGGGGCCGCTCATTAACACAGGAAGCCCTGCTTAGCAGCAATCTGGAGCCATGCCCAGTCTTGCATTACCCATTGCCCATTTTAAGATTACAGCAGCTATATTCTGCTCAGGATGCGAACTGCTCTGCTTAGCAGGGGGGAAAAACAGAAGGAACAATAACTGTAGGGTATTTTCTTAGTCCTTAGTGATGTTAATTAATGGCAGAAAGTGAAGAGGACAAAGAGCTTCATGCTAGGGTGAAAGAGGAGTGCGCAAAAGTTGGCTTGAAACTCAACATCAAAAAAACTAACATCATGGCATCCGGTCCCATCACTCCTTGGCAAATAGAAGGGAAGTCATGGAAGCAGTGACAGACTTCACATTCCTGGGATCCGAAATCACTGCAGATGGTGACTGCAGCCATGAAATTATAAGATGCCTGCTCCTTGGGAGGAAAGCGATGGCAAACCTAGGCTGCATAATAAAAAGTAGAGACATCACCCTGCCAACAAAAGTTCGTATGGTCAAAGCAATTGTATTCCTAGTAGTAATGTATGGCTGCAAGAGTTGGACCATAAGGAAGGCTGAGTGCCAAAGAATAGATGCTTTCAAATTATGGTGCTGGAGAAGACTCTTGAGAGTCCCTTGGTCTGCAAGGAGATCAAATCAGTCAATCCTAAAAGAAATCAACCCTGACTGTTTCCTGGAAGGCCGAATACTGAAGCTGAAGCTCAAATACTTTGGCCACCAAACAAGAAGGGAGCACTCACTGGAGAAGACCTTGATGCTGGGAAAGGTTGAAGGTAAAAGAAGAAGGAGATGGCAAAGGATGAAATGGTTAGACAGGAGGGAAGACAGGAGGGCCTGGTGTGATGTGGACCATGGGATCATGAAGAGTTGGACTCGACTGTGTGACTGAACAGCAAAAAATGACGTTAATATTGGCCAATCTTTTTGGTTCACCAGCATTTTTGCACATGTGCAGTTTGTATATACAAACACAAGTATGTATGCCCAAATGCCTACACATATATATGAATAGAAAGAAAACATGGACACAGAATTAGCTGTTCTGTAGTACATCTGAGACACTATGAGTACTCCAGTGAACTAACAAAAAACCTTAAATCAGCCTTTTTAAGGAACCAAATTCCTATTTGATAAGCTGTTCATTTTCTACAGTGGACTTTTTGAAATGTGATTTATGGGCCAACACTTGTTGTTCTAAACCTAACAAAGAAATATAACCAATACAGTAACACCACACCATTTGTTACTTTTATAAGATGTATTATAAGATGTATTCATCTAGCCTTCTTTGTTGTGAAGATAAAAGGGAGAATCTCCTAGGTCTTAGTCAGACACTTTAATATTGATACCATATTGGCTTTTATAAGAGTACACAAATCTGGAAATACAGGAACCAACATTAACCCCACCCCCGCCAAACCAACCTTCCATATGCCAGGGCTATTTTGGGGCAGGAACACACAGGAACGGAGTTCTGGCTGGCTTCTGAGTTGACCACACTTACAGTTCCCCCCCCTTGGGTTTCCCAGGTGCCTTGCAAGCTGTGGGGTGCCTGGGGAAGCCAAGCTGATCCAGGGAGAGAAGACAGTTTAAACTGCCTTCCATCCCTTGGGTTCCCCATGCGTCCCACAAGCCACAGGGCACCTGGGGAAGCCAATCCTGGGTGGGAGCTGCGCTGTCAGGGGTGTGGCCTAATATGCTAATGCATTTCTTCTGTGGGGTGTGGGCTATTATGCTAATGAGTTCCTGCTGGGCTTTTTCTACAAAAAAAGCCCTGCCATATGGTATAGAGTTGTGTGCGTTTTCCCCCCATGTGACCAGTATCACCAGCCCAGACTGAGCCAGTGCTTCTCTATTCCCTCTGTGAAGTAATGCAAGAATCAGATATGCTGGTTTAACACATTCTTTTAGCCCTCTGAAACTCTTATGGACATGCTGATAGTCTGAGAAGAATAGGTGGTGCTGGTTTGTAAAGTATGCAGGGGGGAAGGGAAATTAGTGAATTTGACCCAAGATATATTAAATCTATGGCAACATACCCCAAAACATTCTTCTTCTTCAATGGAATTAAATCCTTAGAGACACAGAGTGGTCAAAGGGGTCAACAGGCAAATTAGGTACAGGCTTTATAGTTAGGGAAGCTGAAGCCAGGTCAAATTATGCTTTTTTGGGACTTTATTCAACATAAGGCCTGGCTTATTGGATCTTACAAGGTTCTCACAATTGCTTGTGTCAATTTCTCACTATTTGCCCCATGCCACAATTCCCCCCGTGGCTTTGCGATCTTGTTTTTTTAGGATCGCGAAGCTGCAGGGGGAAATGGGCGAAGCCGTGGATCTAAATGCAGTGTGGGGCAAATAGTAGGAAATTGATGCACACAATTAGAGGAAAGGGAAGAGTGGTGGCGGAGCACTACCTCGTGGGAAATCAGTCCATGAGTTGCAAGGAAGATTTCACCCAAAGGCTGCTACTATGCTGTATCTCCATGCCTATATATATATATATATATATATATATATATATATATATATATTTAAAAAAACCCTGAATCTAAAATTGATGACAGCTCAAATGAAGTGTTTGGGTCTATGCAAATTTTTTGTAATTGTAACAGGCAGGGAAATGCTAGTGGGTATGTAATCAATACCTGAGGTTTCTGTCAAGCTGTTTGGGCCCCTGCCGTTTCCCCTGCATTGTTGATTAGGATGATCAGAGCTAGCAGAGTGAAGCAAAAATACAGTTTTATTTCTTAGGAAGGGAGTGAATCTGGTGAACCAAAAGGGAAAACTACATATTTTCAGAAGCATATTTTAAAATGTGATTTTTGCTTCTTCTGATCTCAGTGTCTTTCTTAATAATAATTGAAAAAGTGCCTAGATGGGTAAATTTCTTCTTAGATCAGACTATGAAGAACCTGGCTTCCCAGTGTCAAAAGAGTAGAAATACTCATTTGCTTGACTGTCAAGTCGTGAATTAATAAGGCACACTATCTTCTTGTGAGGATCAGTTGTACGGCATGCAGAATCCTGGATGAAACTTTACTCTCGATGTTGAAATTCAATTTTGCCAGCAGGGGGAAAAAAACCCCCTCATATTATTTGAGAAATGAATCAGTACAGGCACCCATTCAACCATGGGCAATGATCTTGTCAGATCTCCTAAGATAAACAGCTCTACTTCTGCCTGAGAGATTGCCAGAGGAAATCTAGAGCATGGCAAAGTTTGCTATATGACTCTATAAAGGTGTTCACTACTGTGGCATGAGGAACACAGAGGTGTTTAGGTACCATACTGCATGGAGTAAAGGCTACAAGAAAGGGACCCATGACAAAGCCATAGCATAGGAGTTAGTGGCTCTTGATTTATTTAATTCTGTTTGATATAGTCTGGGATGATGCCCTCAAGGATGAATTTTGGCTCCCTAACAATGTTATCTGGTCCCACTTGTGGCCCGGCAAGATATCAGAGAAAACATAAAAATGTTGTCCACAGTTTTACTTGTAAGGAAAAATGTTTTAAAGTGATAAGAAACAGAGATGTCCTACACTTTTGTGTCAAATCTCTGCATAAATAGCTGGATCCAAACTACCATCAGCAGATCGAAGTTGATGGAGGAAAAGTTTCCAGCTTCCCCATTCCTACTTAAACTCATTGAATTCCGATATTCTACTCTCAGTAACAGGGCAGTGGGTAAAGTGTGGGCAGGGCTGGCCCCAGGTTTTTGTTTTTTGCACACTAGGCAAGGGTACCTTTAGTCCCCCCCCCCCGCACCCACCAATTTAAAAAAATAAATGCATTTTAGGAAGAATTAAAAACAAAATTGCTAATTTCTTCTTTTTTAATTTTGAGAACAAGTAATATAATCTCTGATTTTCTCAAACATAAAAACATGAATCACGCCCAGGCAGCGCTCAGTGGTGCATGAGGTCCAGAGCAGCAAAGCCCCCCTCCCAAAAAACCAGGATGCCCGGCTGTTTTCCAGTCTGTGTAGCAATATCCATTTCCTGTCCTTAGACCTCTGTGTAGAGAACAGAGTGGCCCCTGAGAATACAGAAGTTGGCCATCACTATTGTAAAAAAACATGCACACACAAACTCACACACCTATCATGGATCAAATTTTTCTTCCATACTTTTCTTAATGAGGAAATTATGGCTTGGAGAAGTGAAGTTCATTGTGACATGAACTGTGTTTAAAAGAACATCTTATCTTCTGTCATTTTCTCTCTCAACTTCACTTGTTCTTTTTGCAGTCCTTGTATTTTAAACCACATGTACAGAATCCTATATTCTAATGGTTTGTTCAAAAGGGGTCTGATTTAAGTCCAACAGTTGTGCCAGAGAGGTCAAACCAAATGACCATGGGCCTTATCAGCACCCATGCCATACCTGACACAAAATATTTAACTATCTTCAGAACTACAGCTTTTCTATACAACAGGCATGAACAGATTCACAGTTCATTCTGGGGAATCCCAACTGCCAAACTAGACAATCATTCAAGTTTCCACCCTATTCATGTTTGCAACAGGTATAAGATGGTATCCTTGTTTAGCAAATTTTTTTATAGGAGAGGAAAACAGAACATGTACTCTTCCTGCACTTTTGTTCCCTTTCCATCTCAGTCAGTTCTGGAAATAAGCTGGCAAAAGAGAACACAGGGTTGAGCAGTGGACTCTGGGGAGGTATAGCCCAAAGAGCTGTAGTTTGGGAGAATAAGTTGACTAGTGCACCTCTTGCAGAGAATTTGATTATTCTAAGTACAATGCACATAGGTCTTTGGGACAAGCTGTAATTGCTGAAGTGAGGACTTTAGTATAGCTGTTTCTCTGTTTATGTGTTTGAATAAATTATGCCTATCTTTCAATTTCCCTCCCAAGGGGGCTTCCAACAAGCTTTACAGTGCCGTCCTAAGCGGAGTATGCCCTTCTAAGTCCCCTGAAGTCAATAGGCTTGGCATGATGTAATTTATTTTGTTTTTATTTATTTATAAAGCTTATATCCTGCCTTTCTGCCCCTACAAAGACCACCAAGGGAGCTAACAATTTTAAACATACATGGTAAAATTTCATTATGAGACCATTAAAATCACTCCCCAAAATATATGTCATTAAAACAATTTAAAAAGAGTCAGAAAACAGAATTAAAATACATACAAAACATAAAAACACTTGTTAAGAAGGAGGAATCATTGAGGGAATGCCAACAAAAAAGTCTTCACCTACTGGCAGAAGACAGCAACAGAAGGGGACTGTGCTGGACTGTCAAGGGTTAATGAGAACCTTTGAATGACAAGCTGTTAAATCGGAATTTTGGGGAGAGAGTGAGATAAGAAAGGACAGTTGGGAACTGACAGCTGAAGAAGAGACAGTTAAGCACTGACTGTGGATTCGGAAGGAGGAAAAAACAGTGAGAGGATCAGAGACGATCCCCATTCAAGCTGAGAAGGGAAATTGCTTCTAGTTAAGAGAAGTAATCCTTGCCCAGTGAAAAGGGAGATAGCTCTTAAAAGTGGAGTGATCCCTTGTCTGTATATATAGAAGGATTTGGGGAACTTGGTTTTATGTTCCTGCCTTCTAGATTTTTAAGAGTCAGTGAAACTCAGAAAACTATGCTTGAATGTTTCAACAGAAACTGAAAAAAAAAAGCTTTTCTCCTCAAAGTTTTAAAGGATTTTTTTGAATAGCAAAAACACACAGTTATTGGTAACAAATTATTTGGAGTTAGTGTGATTACAAAGTTACTTCAGTTTTATTATTGATTTACCTCATACATCCTACCCCGGTTCCACCTGACCTTTTCTCCTCTAAGTTAAATAAAACATCTTGGGTTTTTTTGAACTTTCAAAAGCCTCTCGTGTGCCATTCCTGAAGCTGAATATAAGAAGGTGATTGTGTCTCTCCCTCAGTTCCCTTGGCTGGGCCAGCGTGTATATATATATATATATGCAACTGGGTGGGACAGCCATAGACAAACAAGAAGAAAATAGATATAGGCACTGCTCAGCAAGAAAGTAGAAGAGAAAAGGTCAAAATCTTGTGCATGTGAGGGAGGGAAGAGGGTGAGATCACTATGGGGACAAATGAGTCTCTCTGGGGAGAGATTTCCACAGCTTTGGTGCCATGAACATGAAGGTCCTAACTATTCTTAGGATGGCACTGTTAAAATACTACAAAACTAACTAAAACAGATGATGGTGATAATAATGATAGCAGCAGCAGCAGCAGATAGCAAACAGACAGTCAGCATAGCACAGCATCAAGACATTTAATTAAAAGTTCAGTCACCTAAAGTTTAGGAGAGATGAAACAGCATTCTGACAAGGGATCATCTCTCATGCATGTGCTTGTGTATGTGCACACATGTATGTTCACACTTGATCAGCAGTAGTTTCAGGACAGACAAAAAATATAAATACACTAATTTACCTAATTTACTATTAATCTGTGGAGTTTTCCACAAGATGCAATTATGTTCACTAGTTGAGATGGAAGATAGGTATTTCAACAGATGCAAGCTCTGTGGGGGGCACTGGGGGGCGCCCATAGGGGATGGTTGCTGCCTTTGTTAAGGGTTCTGGGGAGCATCTAACTGACTACTATGGGAAAAGGAAGACTTGATGGATTTTCTTGGCTTTTTCCTTGCATCCCCATTCCTGCCACACTCCCAGATGGGGTCACATGACAACATAGTGGATTAATCTAACATTTTATTAACAATTGAAGCTGAACTGCAAATAATTTAACTTTAAATTTCATTCAGCCCATGCTGGTTCAAAGTTTGGCTTGGTAACATGACCATCATTTTCCTTGCATGTAGCTGCTGAGAGGTTCTCATCGATGCCATTCCCCTGGGCAGGTCCTCATATGCATTCAGACAATCAGGTACAAACAGTGAGCCAGCCCTGCCTGCACTTGGAGTGGTCAGCTTGCAGTACCTCATTTGGTCAGCTCCCCAACACACACAGATGCCTCCCCACAGATGCCTTCAGATTAGTCCACAATAAGCTGAATGCTCAGCTGATGCCTTTTCCACCAGTTGCAGAGATTTTTTTAATGATCAGCTCAGTAGTTTGTCAATGTGTTTGTGGGTGTTCAAAGGGTTGTTTCACTGTACTCCTTGCTACCCATGCAGTACAGCGCAACTGGCTTTTTTACACATGCAGTTTCTCACACAGCCTGATTGAGGTCTGCTCCCTCCCCATCCTTATGGATCTGCTCAGCAGGCAATTGTTTAATAGATGGTTCAGTCACTCACAAATCATATAAACCAGTCATCAATAAATGCTGAATTTCAATAAAATCCTACCCTTTGGTGTTTGGCTAAGTCCTTGATGATGTTAATGGCTGCCAATCAGTTTGAATCAGCAGGTCCTTGCACATGTGCGGTTTTGGGAAAACCCAGAACAAGCCAATTTGGTAGGCATTCATGGCTGCTTGGTGCAAACTGAACAGTGATAGGTGGTGGTCACACGCGCAAGATAAAGCGCGGGGAGGGGAAGCAAGGTTATTTCCTCCGGCGTAAGTTGACCCACAGTTACGCGTTCACACAGATTTTTGTAGATGCGGGTGCAGCCCACTGCATGATCAGACGCAACTGTGGGTGAGTCAGGGATTTTTTAACCATTTGTTCCCAATGCACTTACACGAGGAATCGATAAATCACAGCTCTGCACTGAGGTCTCCCTATGGAATGTGCAGGAGTGTGCGTTGATGTGCAGACTGCGATGGGGGGAAAACAATGGCATGGAGTCAGGATAGCCTGACCAGATTATCCCGATGCCATGGGAGCGCGCTGGGGTGATCAGTTGCAGGAAAGTCGGTCTGTGGCCCATAGCAACCCGTTTGCTACAGGACTTTCCACATTATGTGACATTTTCTGCAGAAGATTTTTCCTCACCAAACACAAACCTGAAGTTCTCTCCTTCTTACCCTGTGTTTTCAGAATCCCCAGTTTTAGCAAGTTCTGAAAATGTGGGGTAAGGAGAAAAAATCAGGTTTGTGCCTGGTGAGGAAAAATCTACTGTGGAAAATTTCATGTAGCACGCAGTTTTAAAAATGTCAATACAGGGGATTTTAGTACTGCAGAAATGGTCCTAAATTCACCACATCCCTACGTTAGTTGGGGCATAACCAGTGAAAAACAGCCCTCTTAACTACTCCCCGGCCAAGAAAAGTGTGAAGCACTAAAAGGGACACCCCATGGCCAATTTGAGAAAGAGAGAGAGAGAGAGAATTCCTGCTGCTTCCCAAAGTGCCCACTTGGCTTCTGAAGGGGGAGAGGGTGGGTCAGTTCCCTCCTGTGAGTGAGAGAATGCCTCAGAATGCCAGGGCTGGCCCCAAGCAGCCCTAGCAACAGAGCTGGCCATGGCCACTCAAACTGGCATTTTCACGTCAAAGTGTGAAGTAACGCTGCCAACTCTGGGTTAGGAAATACCTGGAGATTTTGGGAGGTGGAGATAGAAGGGGTCTGGGGAGGGGAGGGAACTCAGTGTGGTATAAATATCATAGACTTCATCCTCCAAAGCAGCCATTTTCTCCAGGGGGAACTGATCTCTGTCCCCTGGAGATCAGTTCTAATACTGGTAGATATCCAGGCCCCACCTGGAGGTTGGCAGCCTTAGTGTGGGGTCAGCAAAGATAGCTCCTGTTTAGAGAGAATTCTTCTTGCTGTCACTGAACAGCCTGATTTCACTGACTAAGAGCTTACTTGCTAGGGGGTGTGTTGAGAGAGAGAGAGAGAGAGAGAGAGGCTGTTATCGAATCATGGCAGATGAAAACAGGACAAGCTTCTTCTATTCTGAACCCACAAAATGTATGCATCCTATGGAAGTCGCTTTGGAAAGTAAAAAGGGAAATTTGGAAGAATAGGAAAGCAGCCCACTAAATGGATGGTCTTCAGCTATGAGCAAATTACAGTAACTCAGGGCTCAGCCACATTTGAAACAGCAATCTTGAGGTAAAATTCTCAACATTCTCCTGAGCCATCTGGTCAAATTGATGGATTTACTTCCATGTTTCTCAGAAATTAACTATTTCCACCAGAGACAGAAAAACAAAACACACCTGCTTTCTCTTTTCTTTCTTCTCCCTAAGCAATAGCCTTGCTTGCCTTTTACAGGTTTGACAAAAGGGAAAACATGCTATTAGATGTGATTAATGCTCCTATAAATAACAGCAACAACACCTTTGAATAATCTACAAAACATTACTATAGGAGAGATTATTCAGGAGGGAATGTCCTTTGAGGGGAGGGAGAACCAGCTGAAATTTTTAGTGGCTATTTCAGTTTTGTGGTTTTTCTGTGTGAGGATATCAGATCAAAGAGAATTCAAAGAGAGATACAGCTTGGCTTGTTCCAAGATCACTCATCCCTTGCTAATTTGTCCCATGGCATACAGTGCAGTATCTTTAGAAACATCTTAAATAGATTAAAACTGTATTTTGGAATGAGTTCATTTTGAGCTTTATGAGCTGCAAAAGTGCAAGTTAATTGGAAGTGTAGTATTAACCGGAGACATAAAGAAATAAGCATACTGAAAAGGCAGAAAACCTTAAGCGTCAGTTCAAATATATTGTAATCACCTTTTTTTTTCTTTGATTCATTACAGATATTGCCTTTGAATCTACAATATCAATAAATAGCCGGGCATTTTTTCCCCTCCCTGAATCCTCTTTCCTCTTAAAATATCAAAGCACCTTGATGTTTGCTGAGTATCAGGATTAGGTTTTAAAGCATCTAGAGTTTCAAAGCAAAGTTTTTTTTGAAATTGGGAGAAGGTTCTCCATTTCAGTCAGCATTAATGCCTTCAACTTCAGCAGGATGTGCATCATCAGAGTACTAAGGCAAAACTCCTAGATACTTCCTGAGTAAATCCTATTGTACTGTAGTAAGATGTATCATGTAAGGAAAATATGCATATGACCAGACTACTAAAGAATTAGGACTCAGTTCACGCATGAAATCCCTTTGGGTTGGATTCAACTAGCTTTTCTGATCAATTGCCCCCAATTCCTCTCCTCACTGCAGCCCCTGTGCCATATAACTTTTATCTCTGTGGGTTTCACAGTTCCTGGGATTAGGTTGCCAACTCCAAATGGGAAATTCCTAGTGATTTGGGGGTGGAGCCTGGGGGGGAGGGGCCTCAGTGGGGTATAATGCTGCATTCCAAAGCAGCTGTTTTCTCTGAGGAATGAATCTCTGTAATCTGATAATCAGTTGTAATTCTGGAAGATCTTCAAGCCCCACCTGGAGGCTGGAAACCTGACTGGGATAGTATTACCAGTCATCAAAAGGGACCTCTCCTCCTCCTTCTTTGTCAGCAGAAAAGGTAGGAGGAGCCCATTCTGTATACCCTAGAGAGCTCTGCGCTTGCCGATAAGTGAATTAAAGCTGCGTTTGCTGGAAAGTTAATGAAATAAACCTGATATTTTTCTGGATAAAAGAAAGTATTTCTAGGGAATGTGTGTGTGTTACGTGCCATCAAGTTGCTTCTGATTTATGGCAACCCTATGAATTAATGCCCTCCAAAATGTCCTATCATTAACACCCAGTCTCAGGACTTGCAAACTGAGAGCCATGGCTTTCTTGATTGAGTTAATCCATATTGCGTTGGGCCTTCCTCTTTTCCTGCTGCCTGCAACTTTTCCTGGCATTATCTTTTCCAGTTACTCTTGTCCTGTATTCTGGGGAATAGTCACCCACCAACATATGGCTGGTAAATAGGGCTAACCACTAAAGAATACATAGAGGGGCAATGGTCATGGAAAGGGAAACAGCTAATAAGCAGTATCCTGTTGCCAGCAATACAGTTTGCAAAATGATTATATGGCAAAAGACTGACCTGAGTATATAAATAAATATAAAATATCATTTTAAAAAACTATAGCAGACTGAACATCTCCTCTAACAGCAGTGGTTTGCATTCTGCATAGAACTTCACTCTCATATCCCACTTCCCCATTTCTCCAAGCTCAAACACACATAGTAGAAACACAAATACCAGCTGTCATGCACTGCCCCAACAGATGTTTGATCTTATGAAGCCATGCCTCATTCATTGGTCACGAGCAGTTAGCTAAGCAGCAATTTTAGAAAATGAATTTGTCCTGCTTCAGCTGCAGGAGGTTGAGGAACCTTTTAAACCCATTTTCCCCATTTATATAAACCATATTGCCAGGCTCGGGGGGAAATGTTGTTTTCTCTTCCAACCTTTTTTTTTTAAAGAAGATGAAACAATAAATTGTTAAAGTTATTGTGGGCATAGTTATAAATATTTTATGGTAACTACACGAGATTTGTTTGCTCCAACTGCTTCACCTTTCTGCAGCACAAAGGCTTATGAATCATCTTTATTTCCAGCCATAAACTGGTTTGGTTCTTATGGATTTTCCATATGGTTGAGCAGAATTCTGCCGAGCTGTGTCGAATGATCACAGATTGTATGTTACTGAAAACACTTTCTTTCTTCCTTGAAGTTATTAGATGGTTACAAGATGCCACAAACCCCCTTCCACTTATAGATGATAATATTTCCTTCACAGACCACAGAAATAAATTGTGGACTTATATGATCAGGAAGTATCAAAGAAATTCCAGTGAATCTGCTTGAAAGGAACAAAGACTTCTGCCTTCCCCCCCCTCTCTTTTGGCATTTCAGTCTGGTCAGTGATAGAAATAGGAAAGTTGACTTGACTCTCTCATATATATGGAAGTGGTCCCATTGATGGATATAGTAAGATACGTTTGGCCAGGGCTCATTTCGTAGCAGGAGCTCCTTTGCATATTAGGCCACACACCCCTGATGTAGCCAATCCTCCAAGAACTTACAGAGCTCTTCTTACAGGGGCTACTGTAAGCTCTTGGAGGATTGACTACATCAGGGGAATGTGGCCTAATATGCAGAGGAGCTCCTGCTACGAAATGAGCCCTGCGTTTGGCCAAAGGATTAGCAAAACTAAAGTAGAGATGGTAGTGGAATTTAATGGTCTCTGTACCTATGAGCCAGTGTACTAATTCAAATCAGACAGAAAGTGGGACTTTGCCTACATGCATGTGTGTAAAGGGCTGTCAAGTCACAGCTGATTTATGGCAAGAAACTAATGGAGGTGGTTTGCCATTGCCTTGCTCTGGATGGTGACCCTGGTATTCCTTGGTGGTCTCCCCTCCAAATACTAATCATGGGGCTGACTCTGCTTAGCTTCTGATGCGATCAGGCTAGCATGGGCCAACCAGGTCAGGGCTCTTGCCTACATAAAGGGCTCTGAATTAAAAAGCAGTGGCCTAACTATTACTGCAAGGCACATTATCATGCCCCTTGAACCTCCAGCACTTTGCACACATACAAAATAAATATATTGTTTCCAGCTTGTTTCCCCTATATAGCCATTCCTTCCTCCTTCTCCCTGTCCCATGACATTTCAAAACCAAAACAGGTTGTGGTGTTGTGGATGACCCAGACTGATGTGGCATAGCATTATAGACCAGTGCCGCTTGACCACTAAGACCTGCAGTGATTGTGTATACAATAGTTATATAACTAGCTAGATGAAAAGTGACATAGTAGGGAAGTCTAGTAAGACACGAGAAAAGGTAGATGCTTTTGTTCTGCAGAATAGAGGACAAAGAATGGGGAAATAAGATTTCAGGGTCAAGGAGAATAGTAAATCTGTGATTGCAAAGAGCACTCACCAAAAAGTTCCTAAAGTAAGATATCCTGAAACAGCTATCCTTTTTCTTATTCAAGATCACCTCTAGGCTTGCCAGATCTTAACGTCTCAAGCCCTGAAACTCTTGGAGTTGGGCTTGGTAATGTCATAGTGAATACCAGCCCTAGCAGTAGTATTTTCACACTGTTCATGGAATGGACTGCCTCCTCAGAAGGTGGTGGATGCTCCTTCACTGGACGTTTTCAAATGGAGGCTGGATGACCATCGTTTGGGTATGTTGTAGGGCTATCTTTCGTCTATGCTTCTGCAGAGTGCAGGGCGTAAGAGTAGATGACCTGCAAGATCCCTTCCGAATCTAACATTCTATGGTTCTATGTATAGTCACACTGATGTCGCTTTGAAGATGGGACTATTCATCACACTCAGAAATAAGTAACTTGGAGATTAACTACATGCTAAATGCAAAATGTCATTGAATTGTTAGTGCCAGATTATTGTCTCTGATTTGGAAATTTACATGTGCCATAGCTAACCACAAGCACAGAAATCTGTAAAATATTACATTAACTGCAGCTTTGATATTTCAACCTTCTTTCCCAAGTCCGAGTCCCTGAGAATGAGACCAAAAAACCTGTGTATTGGAGTGAAGCTTGGGACTTGGAAAACCCTGCACCTCTTTCCAGTTTCTGTCATATGCCTGTTCACCTGTGACACTCTCTTCCTTACTGCAGCAGGGAGCACAAAGGCACATGCCTTGAATGGATTCTGCATTCCACTCTGATGTTTGGCACAGAAGAATAGTAGCTGCATGAACCTAGCTACCTTTAGTTCCTTGTTTATTTCACACTGGCAGCATTTGCAAGCCTGTTTATTTTTCTCCTGTATTTTCTCCCTCTGGCATGTTTGCACAATGTTCCCTTCTATGGTTTTTTTTTAAAGCTCAGGTGAAGTTTGCATGTTTGTAGACCTTTTCAAAAGACTTCTGAAGCTTTTCTTCGTTGAGACTAGTTAGATTTAATCCATTGCATTCCCCTTGTCCTACTTTTGTGTGATTTGGCAATCTGTGCCTTTCAGGGAGAATTATTGCACGATAGGACAAGTAACAAATAAAGGACTGATAGAGACTTTCTGATGACAGAAATTGCCTTCCCTCGGTAATAGAAAGAGTTGTCACTTTTGTACCACCTACTGTTTATATGTGCAGACTTCTGGTAGATTGGAAATGGGGATGAGCACGGGACATTTTACTAGACTTGATCAAATGAAATTCATCAGATGTTACCATAGATGAATTTCCTGAATCTGCTTCAGCTGACATTTTGGTGGAAACTCTAATAGAAAATTCAGTGGTTATTTACATGAGCAGATATCCTGGTGTCTGGTGGAGTAGTAGAGTAATAAAACCAGAGAGGTGAATTCTTGATTAAGGTCTAGTGATTTGGAACAGGGGCTATCTGGCTCTACTCTGTGTCACCTAGGTAGAACAGCAGTACCCAAGGGACTTGTTGTACCATAGCAGGTAATTACAAACTTCAAGAACATCTTGACTATGAATTACTCTGGTAACATATGGAAAGCTCTTTGAGCATTCTAAAGCACTACAGAAGTTATCATTGTGTAAGAAAACCCCTTGAGAAATTTTGCTACCTCACTGAAACTTTTTTAAAGCTTACCTAAGAATTCTTCAGATATTTCCCCTGAGAAAATACCTCAGAACTAGCTTTGAATTTTTCTATCAAAATTTCTGTTTCAGTTACAGGCATGGTGGGGCATCTGTTAAAGCCCAGGGCGCATCACTGACTGCAGAAAACTCTGCACATCCAGTCCCACCAGGAAGGAGAAATTGACACAGTGACCCTTGGGATGTCACAAGAGCTTCTGTAGCAATATCTCATTTTATGTTGGCGGAGTTAGCTGGAAGAAGCAGAGTGTGACTCTTTTATACTCATTTTAGCTTTCCTGGTACTAGCAGGGCTTCAAGAAGTGTGATATCATCACCCCCACTTCCTCTTCTAATTGTATATGTATGTGTGTGCATACAGACACAAGAGGTAGTATGCTTAGATGGGAGTACTAGAAATCATCTTGACTAGTACTCCTCCAAAACTGGAATCACCATTGCATGGTAACCCCATGCTGTGAATATGAGAATCGACCTTGAATATCAGAGGTCTGTCAGTAGCTGTTAGCCACAATGTATAGATAGGAACACTATGGCCTATTATACATGGGTGTTTTGCCTCACTTTCACCATGCATATCCATCAGGTTTTCTTTTTCATTCTGCATTGATTTGCCTCCCTTTAGCACTTCAGTTCTTTTTCTGGTCACTGTTTTTCCAGGTTTCCTGAGAGTGCTTTTGTGATGGTTTTTCCCTGGCTTTGCTTTGAAGTCAAAGGTAATTCAAAAGCATACATATTCCATCAGACCCCCCTTCCCTATTCCTGCCCCTCGAAGGCCACTGCACCACCCACATTGAGGTTGTTTCTCCCACTCTGCACCTTCCACCCCCCTCCCCCTTCATCACTGTACAACCTTTTACAAGCTCCATTTCCCCCTTGTTTTTCTTTTTTCTTTTGTCAAGTGGCATGAGTCTAGTGATATGAGACTTTTGCTAGTCTTGGATCACAGAATAAAAAAAAATTAAACAAGAGGGGGAAAGTTTAAAAGGAGCTGCACAAGGTTTAGTTCCCTGCTGGTATTGAAAGAAGGATCAGAAAGGAGGTAAATGGCAGTATCCCCAGTGCAAAAATTAAAAGGATTTCAGTCGTGCATGCAAACAAGATAAGGGGGGGGGGGGTATCAGTGTGGAATGAAACTGACATGAGATTTAGAGAGAGAGAGACATTGGGATGAGAAGCCTAAAGCTTTTAAAACATTTTCCCCTTTGAGTATTGGAGAAAGCGGAGCTCAGACAGCAGTAGCAGGAATGTGGAATGGATGCAGCCACTGCGTGGAGTAGGCATAGTGGTAATGGCAGCCACCTTGGACAGGAGTGTGTGCAGAGTCTCCAGCATGCCCTCAGGGGGAGCCACGTGGATCATTCAGCTCTTGGGCAGAGTCTCCTGCTGAGCCAACGAAGGGACTCCCCTCTTTTTTTCCTAGGGGAGATTTGTTTAATCTTGTAGCTTCCCAAAGCTCCCTAGGGGGGGTTTGATGCTGCCAAGAAGAACTCAGACTGGTGGGCACTTGGTTACTGCAAAACAAAAAAGCACAAAGAAGGTTTGTTTTCTTTTTCCTTCCAAGTTGTCAATCTCCTTCGGCAAGTTGAAAGCAACCAGCCAGCAACTGCCTGGCCTGGGCACCTTCTTCAAGCACTCCATTGGGAAGGAGGCATTCACTTGCCTTCTTTCCTTCCTACTGGCCAAGCATCTGATCCCCCTCCCTGGTCCCACCCCCCGCATCTGCTAAGCCAGGCACACTTGCAAAGTTAACCCATGTTAGGATCTCATTCCTCTATGATGCTCCGTGGAAAAGCACTTCATATCTGATGCTCTAGACCTCATTTCTTTCTCTCTCTCCTCCTCTCCCCCCCATTCAATTTTTGACCAGACCAAGGATTTTGTTTATTTCCCATGGGGTGCTTGGGGTCTGACTAGAAGGCAGCAAGGAAGCATGGCTGAGGAGGTGATGTAGCCGGAGATTCTCACATATGAAGTAATTTAAGTTCTTCTTGGCTTGATAACTCATTAGCCATTCTGGAGATGCTAGAGCATCGGTGAAAATACCTCCCCCCATTTTCCCCACTTATTTATTTTGGGATTTTCATCCCACCCTACCCTGCATGTGGGCTCAGGGTGGCTCACATCAACCCAGGGCAGCTCACACCAACTCACGTTCCACCAGGCTGAGAAAGCCCTGGCCCTGGTTGAGGCAAGGCAGATGTCTTTCAGGCCAAAGACTATCCAAATGGTGCTGGACTGGAAAGTGCAAGTCTCTTTGGGGCACATATGGGGAGAGGCACAAAACTAGAAAAGCTCTCCAGAGCTTCTGCCAGAGAACTCCAAATTGCAGCCCTGTGCAAAGCATGGTGAAGTTGCAGCTGACTTTGCACAGGTGCATGCACGCACACACACGTTGCCAACGATCACAGCTTGCAATGTCATTGGGTTCTACCATGCATTCTGTACACTCAGCATGTTCCCTCATATTCTGAGATTGTGTGACTTTTTCCTATTTTTCACAGTGGCCGATAAAACAACAGAGCACGCCCTAGTGTTCAGCAATATGGAAAGCAGGGCTTTACAGCTGCTTGTCAGTTTCAGAAAAAGTCTGGTCAATTTCAACAGTGGGCAATTGCATAGTTTTTAAATAAACTTTGGATGCTATCCCCCCCACACACACACATCACAAGTGATGTTCCACCCTGATTTAGAAAATTGCTTGACTGCATGGATTCTTTGCAGTAAGCTGTGCGTGCATAATAGGCCAAAGTCTAGGACAGTAATGGTCTGTATTCTTGGTTCTTGGGGGTGGGTGACAGTGAGAGGGCTTCTGGAGTTCTGGCCATGCTGGTGGCCTGATGGCACCTGAGTTTTGGACACTGTGTGGCACAGAGTTTTGGATCTGTGCCATTGGCCTGATCCAAAATGCCTTCTCTTATGTCCTTATCAGACTTTAGCAGCTAAGGAGAAAAAACTCAAATGCAGCCAGAGTTGGTAATCTTTCACACAGCAAATTATATTTATGACTACAGATCCTAAGAGTACTCCCTAATGTGCAAAAAGAGCCCCATTGTAATATTGAATTAATCCTTCATCACTGTGTAGAACACAGGATCAGAATTTAATGTAGCAGCTACTGCAACATAGTACAAGAGCTAGCAAAAACACTTGGGTATTATTGTATTTTGAGGAGTATGGCCATTTATCTTTTATGAGATTAGTGTGAATAGTAAGGTTGCCCAGGTCCTTGTGTTATGGCAAGGCTATAATAAAGCCAGCTCCTACATAGTCCCTGCTTTTCCTATATGAGCTTAGCATGACATGTAACCTATCCTGAAACTCCCCACCAAAATGCAGCTATGATTTATTTAGCTCAGATCAAAGACATTCAGCTGCGAAGAATCTAATTAAAATTTGATGATGAAGCAGGCAGGCAACATGTATTATTTAATTTCTGAGGTTGTGATCTTATTCGGAATTAGTTTTCAGAATTCAGTTACATGGCTGGCTTTCCTCTTCCTCTGCATCATGTTTGTATTTCAGTCATGTTTAACATAAAGAACTGGAATACTGACTTTTTTCAATAGATCTTTCCCATGAATGAATTGTGATCCTTCCTTCCTTCCATTTGAAAATGCCTGTATCTATACATATTCACAAGAAGAATCCTAGTGGACCAGAAATCCATGTAGTCCAGCATCCAATCCACAAGTAGACCATGGAGGCCATATGGACATATCCTTGTTTATCCTATTTATTTAGTGAGTTTGTCAAGGGAAGTATGGGCCATAGGTATATTGGTTAAGATGCTAGTAATTTGTTGCTCTGCATCAGGAATATAGGGCATATAGTCTAATTAACAGCTGATTTAGAGTATTAACAGTTGATTTAGAGTAATTGAGGAGATGTGTTGTTTCCTGTAATCCTAATAATTAGGTATTAGTTAAACCTTGGCCACAAATGCCTAAAACCAGTGAGTTTTTAATGGGGAAATTCTTGCAAATGCAATATGGTAAGAACAATTATTCTTTTTAAAGGTCAGTGTGAATTTTGCAGCTCAGCAGCAACTTAGACAGGCATATCTATCAACATTTAACAAAAAACATTGAATTAATTGGCAGCAAAAATGTTTGTTGACTCTGAAATTAAGAGCTCATTCACTCAACCAGGTTTCCCACTGTTCATACTCTCTCTCACTCTCTCCACCCAAATGAGAGTCAAACTATATTTTCTTCAGCCATACACGATTTATCTGTTGTGAAACAATGAAATTATCTTTCAAAAACATGGTAATGAATTATTATAACGTTAAACAATGTCAGGTAAGGTTTCTATAAATGTGAATGATTCGCCAAAAAAAGTTTTACTCTTTGGCTTGCATCCCGCAACACCAGTCTATTGTTATAGATTTTTTTTACAAGAATAAAATAAAGTAGAAACAAAAAAATTAACATAAAACAAAAGTCAGTTTTTAAAGGCAGCTGTTCTAAGTAAGCAGGAAATAACCATGGCCAAATAACAGGGAAACCAACCCACAACATTTGACTACTCCAATGATTCTACATCAATATGCAAGTTATTTATCACCATTAACTATTCCAAGATATTGCCCTGCATTTATACTGGGCAAATTTAATGTTTTGAGTAAACCAAAAGGTTGAGAAAACAAAAGAGCAATATATATTGCAATATACAAATAATGACCAATACAATTGTGTGAACAAAGCACTACACAGATTTTTTAAAACTTTGTATTTTTTATTTTAAACTTACAAAATTACAAACACATATAACAAAATAAGAAAACTAGCAACGTGTGAAGAACATTAATAGGTTTCAACCAGAATACAACAATGTATATAACAACAAATGGAATTATAACTATTCTTAAACAAATTAATGAAATAGTAGGCAAGGCATTGACATCATTTTCAAATGTTATAACGTAAGTAAAAAATGGAAATCATTTTCCCACAAAGCAGGATTTTTTTGAGGGGTTTTCTGCATTTAACAGCTGAGAAGCTAACTTGTCCATTACTATGCTGTCCCATAGTTTTGAAAACCATTGTTTGAGGGTTGGGGTCTTTTCAGTTTTCCATAGTTTTGCAATTAATGTTTTTGCTGCAATTAACATTAAAGAGGTAAGTTCAGCTTTATTAGATGTAAATAAAATGTTGTCCCAATGGTTGAACAGAATTGATTCCGGAGCATTTGGAATTGGCAGTCCAATGATATTTTCCATTATTAGTATTAATAAATCCTAAAAAGGTTTTATCTTCAGGTATGACCACCAACAATGGAAAAAAGTCCCCATCTGGCCACACCCTTTCCAGCATTTTGAATCTTTCAAGGACTTAGAATGAAATAGTTTTAGTGGTGTCATATACCATCGTGGAAAAAAATTGTAGTTTGGAGTTTAACGTTTAGTGATTTAGTTGTGTATGGGCTGGATGACCAAATTTTAGACCACTGATCATCTGACAGAGCAAGTTCACAGTCTTTTTGCCACACTAGTTGTTGTGATATAGATTTAGACCAAAGGTCTTGACAAAGTGTTTTATACAATATTGGAATTATGCATTTACTTCCTTGTGCATATTTTTTTAAAGCAATAATTCAAAATTAGAAAGAGATCTGTTTGAGAAGCAAGATGGCTGCTAGTGATCATATGTGAGAATTGCTGAGACTGAAACTAAACTATAGTGAAATTATATTTAAATTCCAGCTGAGGGAATGTTCAAAGTTAAATGTTGTGACACATATTTGGAATTTACCTGTTTGTCTCCCGTTTCTATATGAATTAACCTCTTTGCCTGGGGGGAACCAACCTTGTCCCAGGAAAGGAGCCATAGGTGAAATGTTAGGGGCCAAGATTCTTCTATTCCTATCCCACGTGTCTATAGTAGATTTCAGGAGGGGATTAAGGGATATAGACTTAGGTCTTTCTTTAGGTGAATTCCAAAGAATCTCATGTAGAAGAGCTGGATAAACATAAGATTTCTCAATTTGAATCCAAGCCTTGGATACCTCAGGGGAAGCATAAAAAAAAGTTTTAGAGTTGTGTAGCTTCATAATAGATCTTCAGATTAGGTCTTGGTAATAACATAAAGTTTATTTGTGGTTGATAGTTGTAGTCAAAAAGGGTCTAAGTTTAGGGGAATGTGGATTCCTAAGTGTTTCCAAGATTTTAGCACCCAGCTAAAGGGAAATTGGTCTGAGATTTCTTGTTTTTCAGTTGTCATCAGATACATAGGAAAGAGTTCAGTTTTAGAATAATTAATTGTGAAACCAGATATTGCACTAAAGCTACGCAGTTTGTTTACTAGGTGTGTCAAGGAAATGACAGGGTCACTAAAATAAATTAATGTGTCATCAGTAAACAAGCTCACTTTGTAAGTACTGGAGTTTATAAGAATACCTTGTGTATTGGGATCATGCCTTATAGCAAATGCCAATAGTTATAGTGAGAGAGTGAATAAAATAGGCAAGAAGGGGCATCCCTGTTGAGTGCTCCTAAAAGGTACAATTCATTGGATCTAGTCTTAGCTAGCATAAAAAATAATAAAATTGGGAACCACTGTTAAGAAAGTGGGCACACCTAATCCTCGGATAATTAGGTGTTAGTATCTGAGTTTCATCTGTCAGCGCTGGCTAATTAAGTCGGAAGATCTCGCACAGGAATTCATCCCGATCTCCTGCAATGAAGCAGCCTGCCAGGCGGTGGCGGTGTGGAGCTGAGAAGGAACAGAACGAACACTGAGCCCGGAACATGACTCGTCAAAAAGCCAACAGAAAAACTCAGTTATATGTGTTGTCTTCCCTTCCCCCACTGAATTGAATTGTTAGTCCCTTGTCTTCAAACAAATTGTAAATCGCTGCGAGCCCGCCTGCGTGTGGGAAGCAGTGATCAATAAATTGAATGTATAAATAAATAAATAAATAAATAAATAAATAAAGCTCCTGAAAAAGATGGTCTCTTGATTGTATTTTACAAAAAAAAAATTAAATCCCCATTAGCAGAATCACTGACACTAATATGCATTTTTTAAATGACTACTGGAAAAATGCCCAAAATGTGGAAAGAAGCAAAAATGATAGTTATACCTAAGGAGGGTAAAGATAAGACTAAACCGGAATCATATAGGCCTATATCAGCCCTAAATCATGACTTTAAAATCTTTTCATCTATCATGGCCTCATGTCTTAACAAAATCATGACTAATTATATACAACGATCAAGTGGGTTTTATTCCCAGAAGATCTCTATTGGACAGTATCAGAAAAACACTAAACATTACCCATTACTGTAAATCAAATCATATCAACTTTGCCTTGTTGTCTCTTGATGCCGGAAAGGCATTCGATAAATTGGAAATCTCTTATCTAAAAACAGTTATGGCACATATTGGTTTGGGCCCCAACTTCCTGAGATCTATTGAAACACTTTACACAGATAATTTAATATAATAACAGTTCAAGGCCAGAATGTAAACTTCCACAGGTAGTGAGACAAAACAAAGTGTCATATGCATTTTAGCACACAGCCTTCATCAGTGGCTTTCACTATCAACATAATCAGTACAGTCACATCCCACTCATGCAGTGAAAAATCATAATAAACCACAAAGACCAGTTGAATGACCAAATTAAAAACCTGCAAAAAATTGAAAACCACTTTAAAACCAATAAACAAACAAACAAGTTGTTTAAATTTTTAAATTTATTTTTATTTATAATTTTAATTTATATACCACCCTTCTCTGAATTCACAGAGCTCAGGGCAGTTAACAACATAGTATTATACAATTTAAAATCTAAGACATAAAAAATAGCTAAAAACAACATCAAATGGTATCAAAAACAAATTTATTGATTACATCACTGTCTTGTAATGAGTGAGAGAAGGCAGAGTGGGGGAGGGGAAGGGAGTGCCAGATATGATGGTACCCATTGCTGTCCTCAACCAAAAGCCTGGGCAAAGGGGCACATATATATGTTGAATAGCATGAGTGGGAGGATTGCCCCTTGAGGGACCCCACAATTTAAGGGGGACCTAATTGATACCTTCCTCTCTAGTGCTACCCGCTGTCCCTGACCTTGGGAAAATGAGGTAAGCCACTGCAAGACTACCCCACAAATTTCTGTGTCAGCAATGTGGTGGGTCAACAGGTTGTGGTCAACTGTGTTGAATGATGCCGTAAGATCTAGCAATAACAGCAGCACAAACCCATATCAATTCAGTTCCCTGTGGAGATCATCCATGAGTCTGTCCCATGACCAGGGCGGGTACTTGACTGGAACAAGTCAGGTGCCGATGTGTCATCCAGGAAATGCTGAAGCCGTTTGGCTACAACTCTCTCAATTACCGTGCCCAAAAAAGAAATTACAGATGCAATGTTTTATCATCTGCATTGATGACAGGAAGATACAAAATATCCAGGCTAATCATAGATTTTGTCCCTGTGCTGATAATTTGATTGAATCACTGCTCATGTATTGTTTCATTGTAGACTGTTAAACTTATCAATCAAAATCTAGGCATGCTTGATTATAAAGTTTTTATCGATAAGAGACTGTTTTCTGAGCAGAAGGTTCTTAAAATTTTATTGGCTGGGGTTGATCAAAGAACTTCTGTATACATAGCTAATTTTTGGTTCTCTGCTATGAAAACACATGCTTAGATAATGTCCTGTATGTAATTTCTTTAATAACTACTAACCCTTTTCATTGTCTGAAGTATTAGGATGAATGATACATGTAGAGATATAATTTAGGTAATTAATTAACTAACACTGTTCTGTAGGGCTTTTGGGGCATAATAAAGATTAACTGATTTATGGACATTTGATGGTCAATTGACTGGCATGCCAATCATACATCTTTTCCCATTCAGTGGGGGTAATTGTACAACAATTGTACAACAATTGTAATTGTACAACAATTGTGCAACAATTGTAATTGTACAACAATTGTACAACAATTGTACAGCCTAGAGCCGCTTTGTGCTGGCTAGGCGGGATATAAATTCAAATAAATAAAAATAATAATAAATAAACAAACATTTCACTCCTGGCCCCAACTTTGTTTTCACAGGTTTGTGATCCCTGCTTGGAAACCTGTTGCTATATATTTTGTGACATATATTTTGTTAGTGAACATAAAATGGTGGGGACACCCTCTACAGATATCCATTGTATATGTATAATATGATCATACCCTTACATAATACATGTTGGATTGCAATGCCACAAATACAGTCATATGTGTAACTCTGTTTTAAAATACTGTCATGCTGTAGCCTCCAACAAATGTTTTTTCCTGTTATATCACAAAAGATTCAGTCTCCCCCACTTTAAATCTGATGAAATAATTCTAAAAAAAATGGCCAAACAATACTACCTCAGGGTGAGCGGAGACCTACCTAAACAGTTTCTGTCACCAGGACATTAAAACTTAATTTAATCTACAGTTAAGTACCCACTTTTTCAAGATGGTGGAGGAGTAAAACAGTGGAATCCAAAAGTAACAAGATTCTGGAGATCGGTTTTTGACATTAGAGTCTTTTAGGAGTTCTGGGGAACTTAGCTTAGGCCAGACAAATGAAGAACAAACTTAGGCCACCTGTGTTAAAGCATCATGGACAGGATCCAGCCAAAGTTAAACACAGATAGGCCTCATTAATTTCAGTGGACAAAAGCTTGGTGATATGTGCTGAACTCCTTCGCTGAAATCAATGGGATTGAAATGTACATAATTTGGGCTGGATCATGCCTTATATGTGTACTTAGTGCAGTAGTAAGATATTTTAATTCAAATTTGAACAAACAGGTCTGGGGCAAGTGATGCCCTGTATTCTTGGTGCTTGACAGGGGCAACAGTGGGAGAGCTTCTAGTGTCCTGGCCCCACTGATGGACCTCCTGATGGCACCTAATATTTTTGCCATTGTGTGACAGAGGGTTGAACTGAATGGGTCATTGGCCTGATCCAACATTGGCTTCTCTTATGTTCTCTTATGATTCACAGTGTAGGGTCTTGATTATTGGAAGGCAACTTTTAACACATCCACATACATACATCTAGATGTAAAGCTTAAGCAAGGGGGGGGGCAAATATTAGAATATGAAAGAAAAAGAAATTCCAAACCTTTTGGGAGACATAACAGTTAATTGAAATTCTAACGCTGCAGCTGTGTTCTCTGTAATAGTTCAGTTTTCTTTTGCTGGATTACAGTTGCTTATCCCATTAGCCTAAACATACATGGTTAGCTTTTTAGATTACAGTGCATTAGGCTAGCCATTACTTTTCCTGCTTACCCAGGACCTACCCATCTCCATTCCTCCTCCCTCTTCCCCCATTCAGTTTCTCTCACCACTGACTTGCCTTAGCAAGCTCTCTTAATGCAGCCACAGGAGAGGCCTGCAGCTACAGCTAGGCAATCCTGTGCTTAATGAGTTCTGTTTCCATCATTGCCTCCAGAGGGTCATTACGAAGTAAGAGCCTGCCTTCCGACTCCAAACACAATATTGAGTCCCGGCTTGAGCAATGCATCGCAGACATCACTTTGCTTGTTAACACCACTGCTTAATAATAATCCTTTCCCAATGGCAATAATTCCTGTGGTGTCTCTCTAGAAAGCATTCAGGGATTTTTGGTTAGTATATTTATTTATTTAACACAGTTAAAATGTTTATATCCTGTTATAACAATGGGAGCAAGTACCTTATAGCAAATGTGAAAGCAAATATATCAACAGGAATACAAATCAAAGGAAGCAAACCACAACCTCCACTTATGGGCCACCAAAAGCTCATTGGAAAGCCTTGCTTTGCAGAGCCTCAGAAATCATAAGAACATAAGAAAAGCCAATGTTGGATCAGACCAATGGCCCATCCAGTCCAACACTCTGTCACACAGTGGCCAAAAATACCAGGTGCCCTCAGGAGGTCCAGCAGTGGGGGCAGGAAGCCCTCCCACTGTTGCCCCCCCCCCCAAACACCAAGATTACAGAGCATCACTTGCCCCAGACTGAGAGTTCCTATCTATAAATCCATGCAAGGCCAGGGCCATTCTGGTTCCCTGAGAAGCCCATTCAAGGCGCAGTCTCAGGTGCAGCCACCGTGAAAGCCTGATCCTCCTCAAAAACTCTTCTTACTGACCTGAGTGGTGGAGCTACTAATAGTCTCTGGTCTGATGGTCAGAGCTGCCTTGTAGGGGGCATATTGGTGGAGACAGTATAGAAGATAATGTTCTCTTTTCTCCACCCCAGTACTTGTCTACATCCTACAGTTCCTTTCCACTTCCAGAAATGTTCAAATTGCTGAAAAAGGCCGATGCTGAGTTATTTGCATCGTATCCAGACTTTGCCTTGTGTATGGTGTAGTACAAACAGCATTTCGGATTCATACCTCAGCCTGCCAGTCCTGATGCCATTGGACTAATTTATCAAAAATACTGCTTACATTAAAAATCTAAAATGAAAATACCATAGATTCATATAGAACATTTCAAAGCACTTGCCAAATATTCACTAATTTAACAATAGCCTTGCAGGGTAGGTTATGATTCCTGGGTGGGAGGTGGAGAGACTGAGGTTTGAAGGCTACACTAAGACCTCCAGTGAGGTCAGGGCCAATGTAAGATTCGAACTAAAGATCTGTAAACTATTAATCCTATTTACTTCCTTGGTAAGTAGAATGAATTCAGTGGGACTGAATTTCAAGTAAACATTATAGAACTGAGCTGTAAATCTCTGTGCTGTACCCATTTTATGCTACAATGTCATGAGACAGATATCTCAAAACAATGGAACAAAAACAAATCTTTTTAAAAATAAACCCTTCACTTTCTAACTTTGTGCCAAACTCTTTTCAAGAAATGCCAACAATCTTTTGTGTTACTTTTTTCAGTCCTGGCACTGTCTTGCACAGGTTTGGCAGAAAACTGGTTATTACGATGCTATGAAAACTATAGCATCTTCAGAGGGGGAAAAAACAGTTTGTGTACCTCCCATTTTTAAAAAGGTGTCAGCATTGTTTGTTTTTGTATTTCCTTTGTAGGAAGCAGGCAATGCTTCAGTGAACCTGACATCTGCTGGTGTTGACCTTATTAATTATTCTCAACTTCTGATATACTTTAGTCTCTACAGGGATTTGCTGAAGATCAAGCGCATCAGTGTCAATGGTACTGGGCTCTTCTCGAAACATCTTTATGCATGGCACGTGCTGCATGTGCAAGCATAGCGATTTCTAGTCATCAGTCAGACAGACTATATCTAAGAAAGAAAGAAGAGCTCTATCCCTGGGGAGGATTATGGGTAGAGGATTAATAAAACATGTTGTAAATGTCAAGCCTGTTCATTACAAAATTGTAGGAAGGATGTTGAATGTAGTAACCAATTCTAAAATATGCCAAATACTTTAGGAGTCAATAGAACCTTTGTAAAAAAAAAGGTATTAAAGCATTCCCAAAATGAAAATAGCTGTTCTGAGCGAGAAATGGCCAAAGACACTGTACCAAAATAGAAATGCTCCCCTCTGATTAAAGAGCATATGTACATAAAGGTAGTCACAGACATAAAAGCATGACATCAGAGCAATATTAGAGGCATCCAAGGCCTTAGGATTTCTTTGAACAGCCATATTGGAAGCTGCTTTTAAAAGTACCCTGAATTTCAAAAGCAGTGTGGTCGGTGGTAGGATGAGCTAATGTTTGAGAAACTACAATCCAGAGCTGATTTGGGGATGTGGCGAACACAATTGTACTCCGACAGAAATAAGAACTATTGATTTTGATAGATAATATATTTAAAACTATAATGAAGGTGATGAAAGGGAAAATATTATCTGTCCTATACATTTTGTACTGCATGATTGTCTTCGACAAACGCAATCATGTTGTACAACCCACCTTTTTTTCATTTCCCTTTTCTGTACCCCCATTTTTCTTAAATAAATGATGATGATAATGATGATGATGATGATGTTTCTAGACTCTTCTCCAATGAATGTAGCTGTACATGAATGAGAAGTGAACAGCTATAAAACAACAACAACAAAAGAAAACCCAATCTTTTTGAACCCATTGTCCTCATGCAGGGTGAATGGCCAGGATGAACTTCCACTGATCACTTTTGCTTTCCTGGCTGCATTCCCAGGAGGGAGAACAAAAGGGTATAATTGAATAGACAACTGAGATAATATTGGCAGCCACCTATTTAGCCAACCTGCTTCTTCAATTCACCCCTCCTCTGTGGTCTATGGTGGACAGCAGGAACTAAATCCCATGGAACTTTTTTTTTCTATAGTGAAGCTTGACACTCCTCCATCACCTAAAAGAAGTCATGTTCATTGTGTGCATGCATGTGGATCTTGGAGGATTTTTTGGTCTTCTTTCAAAATGGCAAGTGTTGATGGTAGGCTCTGCCCGCTGAATTGAGAAGCTGCTGGTGGCGGCAGTGTTAAATTAGCTGTACTGTATCTCATACAACTAATTATGTGCTGCTTTTTCGCCACCTCGTTTCTGAAGAGAAGAGATGACAGTTCAAACGCACTAGAATAGAAGCTACTCAAAGCTGGTCTCCATCCCGAAGCTCAATGAATTAATTGAAGGAAAGCTAAGTAAAGATTAATCCCTCTGTTGTATGTGTGTGTGTACATTTTAATGAGATCTGCAGAGCAGCATGGCATTATACTAGCCCGTTGAGCTAACATTGCCAAACTATTACATATTTTAAAATGAGGATAAGACCCGGTGTTTCTCTGCGGAGCTAGAAAAACTGGAGACAGAGTCACTGGAGAAGTTGCATTCTAGGGAGTGGGGAGGGTTTGAGGTCCCAAGCCCCCATTGGCCTGAACTTTTGTTACAGTTTCTGGAAAGTTTTCAGGGTCAGAGAAGTTCAGTTCACATGGCATTGGCAGTGTGTGGTGGTGGTGGGGCTGCTGGTAATGTGTGACAATAGCACTCAGGAGGGAGAGCTCACACCCTTATTAGCAGACATTACTTGGTTCTTCATTAACATGTAACCCTTTCAGTTTAAGTGCATCAGCAAAAAGAGCCAGATTGTAATGTTACTATAGTGGCCACATAGATGTTTGTTGAAAAAGGTCTCTCCAGACCAACCTGGGCTAAAGACCTTTTCACCAAGAGGCTGGCTAGCTGCAAATTACAAAAGGTGTTGGAGGCACCTGTGCATCTTCAACCTGGGTAGTCTACCACCTACCACCTTCTATGTCCCTCCAGTCAGGAGCCAAAGGACAAGCTCCTGACCTTCCTGGGATTACCTAGGGAGTCCTCCCTGTGAGGTTGGCTCACAGTAGGAAACCCACCAAAATTACTATTATGGTAGTGGACCACTGATCTAGGCACTAGATTCCTTATTACAGCTGTAGAGACAAAGAACCAGAATTTAGTATTTAAAATATAATTTTATTAAGGTGCAAAGATTACTTAAAGTACTGTGAGGAAGAAAACAATAAAGTTAGATATTAAGAAGCTAACTAAACACTTTCAAACCTTTGTTTTCAGGAGACAAAATGTTACCCATTCAAAGTTCTGGGTCCAAAAGCAACACTTCTCTAGAGTCCCAAAAGCCAAGCTGGTTAGATTCAGCAACAAAGTCTTAAGCTGGCCAGAGTAAGTAGGACAATGCCAACATGTCAGTGTAACATGCAACCACCATCAAGCCCCCTGAACAGGCTTCAAGACAGATAATTTATGGTCTGAATCCTAGATTGCTGTTAGGCCTTTATACCAAATTGGGGTCAGGGAATACCCTATAGTTACAGGTAGGCCAATCAGTAACAGGATGGCTTCATTGGTTCTCTGTCCATGTCAAAAGGGCAGAGGGGTGATCTGCAGCTCACTCCACCCCCATGTCTCACAGGGACTTAATTGAATGGAATGTTAATTAGAGAGCCAAAGCGGGGAGAAGAACATCTTACCTTTGCGGGGGGGGGGGGGGGATTCCATTATTATTTGGCTGCATTATTCCCTATTGGAAATCCTTCTGAGGGGCTGAAGGGGCTGCTTTTTAAGCTAATAGCACTGAAACTGCAGGAGACTTGATGGTGCCTGTCCAATAAATAGTCCCCAGTATTTAAGTGAATTGGACCAAGAGATCATTCTATGGGCCCCTAAACAAAGGCACCCAGATATCAGCCATTGTTTCCTGTGGGGAGGGAATTCAAAACTTTCTTCAGGGCAAACAGTAACCAAACACAGGTCCTGAATACATGCAGAATTAGCCGCGTGGTAGGCATGACTCCCAGCCGGATTTTAAGGGCATGATTACAAGAGAACATCTGGCAAGCAACCCATACCCATCGGCAAGCTGTTTTGCTCTGCCGGAGAAGCAGAGTAAAAAAACACTAGTGAAAATCCAGTATTAAACGGGTTGCTACGGGCCACAGCTGGACTTTCCCCATGTGATCGCTCCAACGTGCACTTGTGGCATCGAAGACAGTCTGATCAGGCTATCCCGATGCCATGCTGTTGTTTTTTTCCCCTTCTCAGTATGCGCATCATTGCATATTGCCATAGGAAGTCCTCAGGGCAGAGATGTGATTCATTAATTTCCCATTTAAGTGAATCGGAAACGAACAACAATCCCCCCAACTCCCCCACGGTTATGTCTGATCACAGCTTCACAGAACTGTGTGATAACACAACTGCGGGTCAAATTACTCCGGCACAAATAGCCTCACTCCCCCCGTACTCTATCTCGCACATGTGACTGCCACCACACAACAGCAAGCAAAGGCCAAAAGCCTTTCAATGCAAACAGAACCAACAAGCCCAAAGAACCAATGCAGAACCAGGGAATTCCAGAAGTAGCACAAGACCATGTGTCAAGCCTAACACAACAAATATCAAATCATATAATCCAAACCAATGACAAACTTGAAAATCCCAAAAAGAAAAACTCCACAAAGTCTATTGAACAGTAGTTTGAACATCTCTCTCCACTGAAAACTGAATAATAGAGTTAGGTAATAATATAGGTATAACATTTGCTCTGGCATGCTTTATCAATTAATTTTACTAAGAATATTGTATTGGATGTACACCTTCCTAGTTATTTCAGTGTTCAGAACGGAGATAAACTCTGTCACCCATGTTCACATTGCACACCAAAACTCAAATCTGTTTTTCAGACTTTAAAATACAAATAGATGGAGTGATGGCTCTGTTTTTCTTGGGCATCAGTCTGTGCTGGGGTTCTCCCAAGGAAGTGCTCTTATGTACTGCAGCAAGAGCAGGCTGCTCATTTATTCCACCAAATGCTTGTTATCACTTTTGTGATCCTTAATCTACCCTCTTTATTGGTTCTGGGGTGAGACTTAAAATTGTTTCCCCCCTTAACGTTTTGCATTTTATTGTAATTTTAATTGGTTGCCATTGGTTTCTAATATCTTTTTAGCCGACTTTAGTTGTTTATGATTAATTTGTATTTTGTTTCAGATTTTATTTATTACTTGGCTTTATTGGCTTGGATCCACTGATGGAAGGATTTATATATGCGTAACACAACTTCTTCACTTCCCCCCTCCTGCTGCTGCCCCAAATGTCATCACAGTTAGTAGGCATTTGCTAAAATAATCGAAAGGTGAAATTTTATGAGAAATCAAGTCAGCTTTATTAGCTTCAGTAAGACTGTTTGTTTATTTAGAATATTTATCAACAAGCTTTCTAACTAAAGGTGCTTAAGACAGCTTGTGGCAGATCCAGATATAAAATGATTTCATTATAAGATTCATATAAATTTAACATAGAACCATCTAATACAAGGCTGGGATAGAACAACAGATTTCTAGAGAGATCATGGAAAAAGACTTGGGATGAATCTCATAAGGCATGGACTTGTGCTCATTTGAAAGCCTACTCTGTGGCAGTGATGGCAGCAAAGAAGCAATATTTTTCTGCCACCCTTGCAACTGCGATGTAGACCTGTAGAATTCTTTCAGGGTTTTGCCCAATGGGAGGAGGTGGACTCTTCTGCAGCCCACTGCAATGATTTTGCTAAACATTTTGCAGATAAAATCTCTTACATCCATTCTGACTTGGATGCTACATTAGCAGCAACAGGATCCAGTGGTCCCAGGATGCTGATTTGTTCAGTTGTTTGGGATACCTTCAGCTTTTGCAATGTGAGGATATGGACAGGATTCTGGGAAATTTGAGACCTACCACCTGTTTGTACAACCCTTGCCCCTCCTAGCTGCTTAAATCTGCCCGGGAGGGCTGGTAGACTGGGGTTGCGGTCACAAACACTGGGAAAAAAATGGCCTGATTGTGCTCTTTAAAGCTGGTGAGCCAGCTGCAGTCCTTTCTGGACAGAAAAGGTCCTGCCACTGTAATGTGTGCTCTGGTAACATCTAGATTAGATTACTGCAATGCACTCTAAATGCTAAATTGGGCCACCCCTGAGTACTGCCCAGATGCTACAGTTGGTACAGAATGCTGCAGCCAAAGTGTTAACTGGAGTGGGTTGTAGGGACCAAATAAGTCCAGTCTTGTTCCATCTACATCTGTATATCTAATAGCGAAGCCCCCCCCCCCCCCCGTACGGATATCTAAATCCGAGCTAGGGGGCCCTTGGGGGGGGGAGAGAGGTTTTCCTACACACAGGGGGCAGTCCCACCATGTGCAGAAAAATCCGAAAAGTTAAAAAAAAACCCTTCAGGGACCATAGAATCCCCCAAAATACCTTTTGAAATGGCCTCAGCTCCAGGCTTCAACTGTGAGGAGATTAGAATGTTCGGGGGGGAGGTTCCAACTGTTTCTGTCAGTCAAAGGCAGGGATTCTACTGGCAGCAGTCTAGGGTTGCCAAGTATCCCCCCAGCCACCAGCAGAGGATCCAGATCCAGGCTGGGAAACTCCTGGAGATTTGGGGGTGGAGCCTGGGGAGGACAGGGACCTCAGTGAGGTACAATGCCATAAACTCCCCCCTCCAAAGCATCCATTTTCTCCATGGAAAGTTATCTCTGTAGTCTGGAGATGAGCAGTAACTCCAGGGGATCCCCAGGTCCCATCTGGAGGCTGGCATCCCTAGGCAGCACCCTCTGTGTGACTTGATACCACCTGATTTGCATGACTTAATTAGGCCCAGCTGTTTTGCTACAGTTCATCAGCAGCCAGCGTATGAAAGCCATTGTGGTGCAACAGTTCGAGCTTCAGACTGGGATCTGCGAGACCCAGGTTCAGATCCCCATCTTGCAGTGGAAGCTGACTGGGAGATTTTGGACCAGTCACATACTTTCAGCCTAACCAACCTCACAGGGTTGTTGTGCAGATAATAAAGAGGAAATAATAATGTAAGCTGCTTTAGTCCCCATTGTGGAGAAAGGCTGTAATTTTCCTAGGTAGAGGCTGCAGGGGAGGGGGGTGGAGATAGAAAGCTGAAGACAGATAAAGGTAGGTTGGCTGTTGGGTGGGAAGGAAATAGGGTTGCCAACTCCAGGTTGGGAAATTCCCAGACATTTGAGAGGTGGAGCCTGGGGAGGGTGGGATTTGAGGTGGGAGGCAGAAAGAGAGAGAAAGAGTGATGAGGTGAGGAGGGAGAAAAACAAAGGGAATGATGACAGGTCAGAAAGAGGGAGGAAGTAACATACATGGAGGAGAGCGAGAGAGTAAGAAAGGGGGGCAGAAGGGAGAAAGAGTGTGAGAGAGGTAGGGGGAGAAGGGAGGAAGCAAAGGTGTGAGGAATGGGATAACTATCCTGCAAGTTTCTTGCAGGTCTCCACTTGTTGACTGCTAATTTGCTTCTAGGCTCAATTCAAGATGCTGGCATTAACTTTTAAATCTCTGTACTTGGAACCAACATATTTTAAGGACCGCCTTCTCCCATATGAGTCTACCCATTCACTTGTCATCTTTGGAGGCCCTGCTTTGGTTGCCCCTGCCATCTTAGGCTAGACAAGTCACAATCCAAGAAAGGTCTTTCTCCTTCATGGCACCAAACTTTGGAACTCCCACCCAAGGAGATTCATCTATCTCCCTCTATTGGTTTCTTTCAGCAGCAGGTGAAGACTTTTTTTTGTTTCATCTGGCATACCCCCAGTACTGGTTATTATTGGCTCTCAAGCTAGTGTTGTTTGTTTATGTGTTTCTAATCAAATTTTATATTTTAAACTGTATTTTAATTGTTTTAATGTTTTAATGTTTTTATATTAACCTCTTATGGAACCTAATTAGGTGGAAAGGCAACATAAAATGTTTTAAATAATAAAATAAATAATAATAAATCTATTTTTATCTAATCGTAATCCTGGTCCAAGAATTGAATGGAACCAACCTTTATGAGGGAGAGAGTTTCACAGTCTGAAGAATGGTTTCTGCAGGAAGGCATTGTGCATGGATTTCAGTGGCATGAGATTAGGGATGGGCATGAACCATATATTTGCTGTTCAGTTCGGTTCGTAGTTCATGCCTGAACCATGAACTGAACCACAAGCCGATACAAACCAGGAGGCTGGTTCACAAACCACCCCCCAAAAAGAGCAAAATGCAGGGATTTAAATGGCTTTTCATGCAAAGCAGAGTTTAAATGGTTTGAAGCCACTATTACCAAACAACTGTGCTGTTTTTCAAGAGGAGCAGAAAGCTGGGGTAAACATGTGCTTTCTGCTCTTCTCAAACAGCCATGAACTGCACCAAAATTCATGGAAGTTCATGGTGGTTCTTCAGTTCATGAACATTGCTTCACAAACCATCCAAAATTCGTGATGAACTTTAGTTCGTTGGCCAGTTTGTGCCCATCCCTACACGAGATCCCATTCTTTCCTTGCTCTGCATAGCCTTAGTAGTAATAAATGATCTAAAAATTATCTGGGAACAGATAAAGAATTGGAGGGTCTAAGATATTTTTACAGTAATTCAGTGTATTTACTGAAAGCCAAGTTGCAAGACTGAAGCACTTTCCTAATATTCTGTGAGTTGTACAACTGTTACCATGATTCTTATGCAGCCTTAGCGTATGTGTTTATTTCCCTTGAGGGAAAAAATAGTATTATTATTCCTATGAATATGTATAGTGCAAACACCATGACATCTGCAAGGAGTAGCTATGCTGTGGTGTCTCAAATTAGTTTAGACTTCTAATTTTTTTTCCCTCTCTTGCTCTCACCTTCTGTTAAGCAAATGCATGAATGCGTGATGCGAGGGGGGGGGGAGGAAAAAGCTTGACTATGGGAAAAAACCATGGGAATGAACTAATTCTCCCGTCACTCAAGTAGTTACAAAACAAGACAGGCATAGATTGAAGGTGAATGTTAATGATGAAGGAGGCAGCCAGATGGCTCCACGTTTCTTCAGGTAGTTCATCACACTTTATTATTCAGGGGAAATTGTCTTTGATAAATGGGGATGGTGTGAAACACTTACTTGGGCAACATGTGGTCACCTTTCATTATGGTCAGAAAGGATATCTTTGTCAGATTCCTGTCACATTCTAGTGCACACTGAAGGGAACCAAGAGGGAAATTGGGTTGTGTGTGTCTGTGTGAAGCAAGCAGTAGTCTGTGTGAGCCATCATGTCTATGGGAGAATGATTATGAAATCCCCACCCTCAGTGAATTGTAGGCCAAGGACAGACTGGGGATCTGGAGTGCCCTGCCTCTGCTTTAGAAGCGGAGGCAGAGAAGGCGTCCAGACAGCTGCAACTGTCCCCTGTCGCCGGTGCGGACTCACCCATCTGCGAGGCCCCCTGGTGCCGCTTCAGCCGGAGACGCCTGGGAACTGGTCCCCAGGCATCTCCGCGCACGTCCCCGGCGCTTCCCACGGGTGTGAACGCACTGACAGCGCGTCACACACGCCACCGGAAGTCTGAACGGCGGTCGCGGCTGTGCATAGCCACGGCTCGCCCAGGTAGCCGGCAGCTGCACACCTCTGCCCCATGCAGTCAGTGTGAACGGGGCGCCGCGGGCTGCTTTTCCCGCGGCTTTTGGCCCCGCGGCTGTTCCAGGGCAGACCTTCAGTCTGTCCTCGGCTGTAGTCTGTCTCCATTGAGCTCCAGGCCTAGATGAGTATTTTTCTGCTCACCCAGCTCTGAACCTCAGCAGCTTAGAGTTATAGCATGAGGTGAACTGAAAGCTGCTCATTTAGCTCTGAACCTGAGAGAGATAAGACAAGAATGAGGTAAATTTATCTCTTCTTCCCTGTGGTGTATGGCACAGTTGGGAAGGTGATTAGGAAATTCATACCTCACAGCATGCATCCCCTGCCCTAATTTCACCATTACAGGGGTAGAATTCAGGATGGGCTGAGCCTACCTAGTTATTATTATCTTGATAATTCATTGATCTATTTTATTATATTAGAGCCTAAGTATTTAACCTTTTGTTTGTATTGGGCTAAGGGAAAACAATAGAAGCATTTAGAATTGTTTTTTAAAAAAACAAACAAAAGATTACATATGGTGCCTTGCATTTTTCTAGTTCTTTTTTAGTTCATGTGGTACTCTGTACTAGTCTGGACTATGGAAAATTGAGAGTGGTGGCCTTATGTCACCTGTGAAGCCTACCTTCTTCTTCTACCATTCTCCCTAATATAGCTTACTATAAGGTATTAGGGGCTCTCTCACAGTTTAAAGAATCTTAGGGAAAGTGCAATTAATTAGAGTCAAGGGAAATGCTTTATCTCCAATTTTATTTAATCCCATCCTAGTTTCTTCTAGCTTTAGTAAGTTCAGACCTTGGCTAAGGCATCCTAGACTAGTGGAGTGGAGTTATTAGAGTTGGGGGATGCATGGCTCATGGCATACATAGGTAAAGGTAAAGGTTTTCCTTGCTCAAAAGCCAGTCGAATCCAACTCTATGGTTGCGGTACTCATCTCCATTTCCAAGCTGAAGAGCCAGCACTGTTCAAAGACATTTCCATGGTCATGTGGCTGGCATGACTGGATGCCAAGGTGCATGGAATGCTGTTACCTTCCCACCAAAGTGGTACCTATTTATCTACTTGCAATTTCTTGCTTTTGAACTGCTAGGTTGGCAGGAGCTGGGACCAGAGACGGGAGCTCACTCCATCACGTGACACTAGGGTCTTGAACTGCCAGACTACAGACCTTCTGGTCTGCAGTTCAGTGTCTTAACCACTGAACCACCACGGTCCTATGGCATACATACCCCAGCCCTAATCTCCTTCCTCCAGGCACTGTGAACAATCAGAGGCTTCAAAAGCGGTTTTGAAAGGTGTTTTATGACTGGTTAAAACTCAACTACTGAGAGAACAAGATTAAGTGAAGGATAATAAGAAGGATAATAAGAAGGACAGATGAAATAGTTGGGAAAATGCAATGAGAAGATATGCATGTCAACTGCTAAATTGGAATTGTATATATTTCTGTTCATTTTCTTTATCCCCTCTTTTCTCCTTTCCCCCTTTTTTATATAAACTAATAAAACTTCTTCTTTAAAAAGCAGATTTTCCATCTCTCCCACTCCCATTTAGCTTCCCTTCCTTAATTACTGACAGCTGCCCTCAACATTGGAAGGCAATGAGCATGTTCAGTGCCTGTGAGTCCATTTGGGGGGGGGGGTGTCCTTTTTCTAAAATAAATATACGAACAATTGTTTCCACATACATGAGGAGTCTCTGAATATGCAGAATCCCTGCTGTGTGTGGGTTGCCCCATTTTATGGCTTTACTGATAGACCTGAGGCCATCACATAAATAATTAGGGATGATAAAGCAAATAGAGCTGTGAGATTTATTGACAGAAACATTTTAGCCCCCTTTCTCAGCCAAGATGGCAAATCAAAGATTCTAAACAGAATGACACCTTTGGAAGTGTATAGATTACACTGGACTTAGAAGAGTGTTACTCCACTTACTATTACACTGCTGGTCAAACCTCTCTGAACATCTTTGCCTAAAAACTCTTGGATCTCTGTCTTTTCTTCACGACAGAAGCCCCTGGTCTGTCCATTCTCTTCTTGTAAGGAAAACAACAACAACAACCATTTGTTCTAGCCCTAATTCTTGGGTGAAAATGTCCCAGCCAAATGAGCTTCCCCTTCCATTTCTTCAGCTGTGCTAGTTGTCCACATTCCCTCACAGACAGCTTCCTACATTCAGCAGCCAGAATATTCTCAACCATTCCGAGGCACTGCAATCTTAACATCAGAGCAGAAGAAAAGTAAGCAAAAGTCTCTCATTGAGCAATGTGCCCGCCTCATACAGTAGAAACTGATGCTGGGTGTTCCATGTGATATTCACAGACCAAGTCTTGCCTGAAAACTTTACATACATTAACAGCAATGGGCACTGCAGAGCTGTACTTTGTTGCTCTGGGTGGAAATGAAACCAGATCATGGCACTGCTGAAGCAAAGAAAAAAAGCCCCGTCTTTCTCAAACAATGTCATTATTTCCAGAGCTGCTTTCCTTCAGCTTTGCTCTCTGACAGCCACAATTAGAATTTAGCCCGTTCTTCCCACGCTGCTCTAAATCAATGAGACATTCTGACTTATGAATTCTCATTTCTCTTTGACCCTATTTGTGTCAGTCTCGAGTGCATTGTGCTTTCACTCTGCACCTCATACCTTGCAGGAACTCCTTTCTCTTTCTCTAACTGCCTATTAAAATAAAACCGAGTTTTAACTTGTTGCATTCCCATGGCAGAAAGGGCACTGTGCAATAGTACTGCTGACCCAGGATATGTGATTTTTTTATTTTCTCATTTTTCCACTCTTTCCCCCCTGTTAAGCAACTGCAGTGGCTGGCACTCAGAGTGATGTGTCTGAAGGCAATTTTCACACTCTTCCAACACCTCTTATTCAAGGTACTCAATTCTGGCTCCATCAGGCAATTCCTTGTCCAGAGTTGCAATGAAATGTAATGGGAAACTTATACTGCTTGTAAGAACCCATCAGTGTAATGGGAAATATAGAGCCATTTCTGGTAAAGGGGTATCACTTAGAGGGTGTGTCACACCCTTACACAAGAACTGAGGAAATGTGCCTGAATCTAACAGAACTACCATTCTCCAAACTGAGGTAAACCAGAGTTCTTTTTTAGAAACTGAATATTTTTGTACTGAAAAAAAATGTCTAAAGCAAACCAACAGATATTTCATTGCACAAGAAGTCACCCAGATGGGAGGGAACTAGCTGCCCACCCCTCTAATATAGCTGTTTCATGTGGATCAAAGCATAGCCATCTTGCACTATTTTTAGAGCCACTGGCACTGGGAGGTCAAAAAGGAGTGTGAAAGGAATGTGAAAGAGTCCAGTCTCTGCCTCTTTCAGGACTTCTTCTATGAGCAGGGCTCATTTTGTAGCAGGAGCTCCTTTGCATATTAGGCCACACACCCCTGATGTAGCCAATCCTCCAAGAGCTTACAGTAGCCCCTGTAAGAAGAGCTCTGTAAGCTCTTGGAGAATTGGCTACATTAGGGGTGTGTGGCCTAATATGCGCAGGAGCTCCTGCTACGAAATGAGCCCTGTCTATGAGGAAATGGGAGATGGTCTCCAGAGGCTCCTTTGATGTCACAGGAACCATTCTGGAAATGTAACTCTATAACTGACTCTGCTTTTCATTGGGCATAATCATACACACTCATTTGCCACAGAAGAGGGACGATTCACCACCGGATCAAAGTGGCGTGATCAAACCAGCACATCTGGGAGGCGTCCTGCAACTGTCGGTGAACCATGGTAAACCAATTTGCTCTGGCAGAGAACCAGAGTAAAAAACTACTGGGGAAAATCCAGTAGCAAATGGGTTGCTGCAGTTCACAGCTGGACTTTCCCTGTGTGATAACTCCAGCGCAGAAGTGTGGCATTGCGGATAGTGTGATCACATGCTTTCCCGATGCCATGCTGTTGGTTTTTTTCCCCCTTCTCCATGTGCGCATCATCAAAAGCCCATAGGGTGGGGAGGCGATTCTTCAATCCCCCGTTTAAGCGCCTTGGAAACCAACCACACACAAAAAAACACCTCACCCGCAGTTGCATCTGATCACACAGTGGCAAATGGCCCCGGCAGGTCCACAGACCTGTGTGATTACGTAACTGTGGGGCAAATTGCTCCTGAGCAAAAAAGCCTCGATTCCCCTCTGGATTATCTCTCTCAACTGGACAGGACCATTAATTCCTTTTATACATTTATATGCCACTCATCCTCCAAAGAGCTGATGGTAGCATACATGAAATGTTGCCATTTTTCCACACAACAATCCAGTGAGATAGACTAGGCTGAGAGAGAAAGATAGGACCAAGGTCACTCAATGATTTTCATGGCATTGATCAAACTGGAGCCAGTTTGGTGTAGTGGTTAAGTGCGCGGACTCTAATCTGGGAGAACCGGGTTTGATTCCCCACTCCTCCACTTGCACCTGGCTGGATGACCTTGGGCAAGCCATAGCTCTGGACCAGCTGTTCCCTCAAGGACAGCTTGGGAAAGAGCTCTCTCAGCCCCACCTACCTCACAGGGTGTCTGTTGTAGGGAGGGGAAGGGAAAAGGAGTTTGTAAGCCGCTCTGAGACTCCCTTGGAGAGTGGAGGGCGGGGGATAAATCCAATCTCTTCTTCTTCTTCTTCTTGATTAATTTTCATTTAGGTCTCCCCAGTCCAAGCAAAGCTCTTGAACCAGACTGACTCCCTTTCCCCCCATGACTATTGCAGAAGGGCAAGGAATAAGAGAAGCTGATAACATTAGCTGGCATAAGTAAAGGCCAACTTTACATAGCAGCAAAAATAAAGGATCTTCAGAGGCCAAAAGCAAAACTTGCCCCCTACTTGATAAAGGCAAATGATGAGATGCTGCTGGAGAGTTAGGCCTCCTCTGTCTAGGCATCCCTATGTTCAAGACAAGGGCACCCTGGTTCCAAGTCCTGAGCAGTCAATGCCAACACCACATTGCCTCATTACTGATATAGGGAGTGTATGTGCCATGTCCCTAGCCACAAAATCTTTGGATCAAGGATACTTGCATCACACAAGGGGTTCCTGTCCCAATTCCATGAAGGCACTCTAATCTTGATGTCCTAGTGTGAAGAACTGCCCCTTTGTCCTTCATTAACTGTCCCTCACATAATTCCTCAGAGTGCTCCTCTAACTAGAACTTCACACACTTTGCCTTGTCAGGATGTGGATCAAAGAGGCAAGAGAGGTGTCGTGTCACCTTAAATAACCTTTCCCTATTGCCTCACCCTACACTGTGTTCCAGCCCTCACGGGCATGCCAATACCCACTTGCTCTCTTCCTTGTGCCACCAGCAAACATGATCCTTGCCCTCACCCTTTACAGACGAGAAAACTGAGTGTCATTTTTCCAAGCTAATACTCCTTGAACTTTTGTATCTGAGAAAGTAATTTCTTCCAAGTCTGCCTATCATATTAAGCTTCAATTGGTCAGAAAGTTCTATTTGGAGAGGTTAGTGCCCAATAAAAAAGCTAAAGATAATTTGCTTAGATCTCAGCTTCTATATTTGATCCATTAAAGAGAGAGAGAGAGAGAGAGAGAGTATAAAGTAGCTTGATTTCAAGATAGACTGCTGTTTTTCTACAATAAAATAAACATCTTCAAGGCTCTAATGATAAATTTTGCAACATGAAAAAGTCCACCTCTCTTACATGAAACCCAGGGCCTGACTTATTGCAGGTCTCCAATTAATGCATAATAGCATATTTTACATAATGCAATTTTACTACTTCTTGCTATTTACCTATCTAATTGGGCAGTCTCCCCTGGCTTAAATGTTGCATTGCAGACAAGCTGATCAGCAGCACAGTGGCCTGGTAGATGGTTCTGGTCAATTTAATTATGTAAATAGCAATTCCTGAGAATTAATCCTCTAAAATACTTCAGAGAGTTGTCCAAAATTTCTAGAGTCCACATGCTTTCCCACCTTCTCTTAGGCAAATGAAAATGAAAATGTAACACATTATAATGTCTTGGTCAAAATTGGTGAGAAAATCAAATAACTGTAACATACATTATGTTTTCTTTGTTATGTACAGTGGATAGCAGTTTAGGCAATGTGAATTTCAGTCTGTGTGCCCTTATAGAATGTAATAAACACTGATGTCTTTCCCTTACTATTCTGAAAATATTAGGCAGGGCCATGCAAGTTGTGAACCACTAAGCTAAGTACAGCTTGCAAAACATGTATAGAGGCCAGCCAGGGGATGGGATCTCCTTAAAGTCCCAGGCATGCAGGGGAAGAAGAAGAAGAGGATAATCTGTCCAGTGGTGAGACCCCCTTATAAGGCTGGTGAAGTGCATTTGTCTTGATGGAACACAAGTAGGACATCCTCAGTTCTGCCATAGAGGAGCACTTTTTCAAATGCCATTGATTTCAATGGAAAAACTAAAAACTTGTCGAAATCCCACTGAAATCCATGTGAGCTTGAAGGACTTCGTCAGATAGGTTATGCCCTCTAATAATGATACGTAGTTACAAAATTAAAACCAATTTAATGGCAGAAGTGAAACTGGAACCTCAGGCATTCCAGATCAAAGCTACTGAAGATAGCTCTTGATTTGTAGCCATCAGGTTATACTTTTGGAGGCACCTAATAGACTAGAAGCACCAGTATATGTTCTTGCCTATAATTTACCACAGGTATGGGACTTTTCCAGCCCTCTTATGTAGAGCTGTTCAATTTCCCCCTATTCAGATCACTCTAGCAGCATCTTTGAACAACACCCCAAAAAGGTTTGCTTTGTTGAATGTTTGAAATGGGACTGCAAATGCTCGGCTCACTGCACCCCCCCACTTCCCATCCATTATCTTACTATAGTTTGAAAAAAAATTGAAAGAACTTCAGATACTGCTGGGGTGTGGGGTAAAAGAAGGGAAGCTATGTGACATCACTCTATTTTAGTTTTATCCATTTTTTCCCCTGGCTAACTTGGTGTTCATTTGGTTTTGATTACAAATCGTTTGTACAACTTGTACAAGCATGCTCTCACACTGCTTTTCCTGGAGCAGTTCCCTCCTTCATCCATATAATACTAAAGAGGTTGTCTCAGTTCCACTGGGTTGGGGTACTGTGATGGTTGGGTACTGTGATAGTTGGGGATAGCTCATCTGACTAGTGGTTAGCCTTGCCCAATTTGTCTGGGTCCCAAAGCCAAGCATATTCTTTGTGAGTGTGTGTTGTTGGGGTCACAAATAGTCACTTCCATACTGTTGCCTAGTAATTTCTGGGCATGTGCTTGCATGATGAATGCTGTCGACTGACGAATACAATCCCCTGAGCAAGTGCAAAGTCAGTAAATGCACTGTAATAGTGCTGTTTTCAAAAGTGACATGTCCTGTCCAGTGATGACCCTTGAGCATATACAATCTAAGCAGGACAGTGCATTGTGAACATGTATCAGTGGTGGCTTTTCAGCCAGTCAACTCATCGAATACTGGCAACTGCACAGAAGGTAAACTACTTGAAATGTTGCTTGTTTTGAATTGTGAGCAATCATATGAGGAGCTCTGCTCTGCAGGGCACAGGCATAGCAAACAAGGTAAGTTAGATTTTTGGATACCTGTTCTACAAATATCCAATCACTTGTATTCTTCTGTGGACAGGGAAAACTTTGAACATGGAATGTACCAGCGGCATGTCTTTGCTATGGAAATGAGTACAGATGCATAAAATACTGCCCATGCTTTGTAATAAAAACTCTGGGTTCATATTAAACTCAAATAATGTCAATAATTCTGCACATTATTAATATTTTTCTTATTCAGTGCTGCCTGTCTTTTCCAGGAGAATTGCCTCAGGCAAGTTGCTGTCTCCGAAAATTCTCCAATGAAGTAATTATATTTTTTTCTCTTGTTCATAACATTTTGAGATTTATGAATGAAAAAAAAACAATGGAGACACATTCAAATGAATGGGTGCATCCTTTTCAGTGCAGTCATAATGTTCTTTGTGTCTAGGAATATTAGCTTAATTAATAGTCAAAAATGACACAAAAAGGATTATCTGGTTCTCCAAGTCAGGAAAGAGAAAAGAGATACTGAATGCTTGTAATAGTCTGGGATGATGTATAATTGGAAATAAAAACTCGTTCCTGACTTGAGATTCTATAAACCTACAATGGCCCAATGTATTTTCCAAAGTGAAAATGACAATTCAGACATAACCTATCTGCAGGTCATATAAGCCATTTGGACCATTGCATGTTGTGTGAGATCTTGTTTTAGAATATTGGTACCTGTGAAAGGAGATAATTGATATATAGGTAAAGGTAAAGGTTTCCCTTGCTTGAAAGCCAGTCGAATACGACTCTAGGTATGTGGTGCTCATTTCCGTTTCCAAGCCAAAGAGCCAACGCTGTCCAAAGATGTTTCCATCTAGCAAATAGCTCAAACCAGCAGTTTTGGTGGGGCATTTTTTTACAAAAATATCCCCTTATATTGTAAGTATTAAACTTTGCTCGATACAGTTTAGTGCCTTTGTTTGCCTTGATGGCTCCTTCTCCCTCTTTCCAGGATGGATTGGTGGATTGGATCTGGAGTAAATTTTCAGTGGGTTGGATCTGGAGTAACAGTGGGTTGGATTCAATGCTTCCTCTAAGCAATGGAGTCCTGTGAGCAAAAATTCTACTTTGTGAGCTACTGGCATTAAAGTTGTGAGTGAGCAATTTGGCTACTGCATAAATTAGTTTGCTCTGGAGTCATCCTTTCTGAGCTAAGACAAAAATCTGTGAGCTGGAGGCTGAAAAACTGCAAGTTAGTTCACATTAACTCAGCTTAGAGGGAACACTGGTTGGATCTTGAGTAAATTTTCTGCTAATTGAAGGGGTGAGATAATTTCCACCAACTTCCTTTTCCCACTGCAGATCCCTGATTTGACTGTCACCAGCTTCAGTTTATTTAGGTTTAATAGCCCATAGGCCATACACCATAAAATTTAAGGAGTTTAAGAACGCAGTAAAATAAATATTTACCACATCGACAATGCAATATCGGCAGAGGCTGCTCAAAAGTAGTCTTACCTTTGTGGTATTGGGAAAATATGACTATTTCAACAGCCATTTTCTAAGGCATCTTTTTCTTGCTGTTGAATATTTTGGACAGTAGAAGAAAATATGAGATGGTGAGACTGTCATGCTGTTCCTCATGGTGCTTGTCTGCCAGGAGCAGCATTTTGAGGAGATCAGTGGGTAGCAGAGGGAAGGGGCAGGTAGGAACATGCTGTTTCCACCATGAGTGGAAAATTTAGTTTGGATCCAACCCAATACTAGGAATAGTATGATCTCACAATCCTCATAGCCAATCAGATTTGGCTGGGTGATGACATCAGTGAGGGCCATTTAAATGAATACATCAGGGGTGGCCAAACTACGGCATAGGAGCCACATGTGGCTCTTTCACAAATATTGTGCGGCTCCCGGCAGGACAGCTGGGGAAGCAAAGGGCAGGCATACCTTTTCACCCTCCATCCCTTCCTCCCCACCTCCCATCTGTTTGCTTTCTTGGTTCTTTCTCTCTCTCTTTCTTCCCACCTCTCTCTCGCTTTCTCTCTCTCTTAGACAAATAAATATCATTAGCAAGCAAATATCATTGGACAAATGAATATCATTATTAATATCTGTTTTTACCCCTTCTGTTTTTATTTTTGGCAGTCTGATTTAATGTTAATAAAAAGCAAATTTGCATATTTTAAAATAAAAACACGCGTAATATTTGTTCATGTCTTGCGGCTCTCAAACATCTGATGTTTATTCTATGTTGCTCTTATGTTGAGCAAGTTTGGCCACCCCTGCAATACATAAACATTTTTAGAAGGAGTGCTGAAAAATACTGGGTCTGCCAAAGTCAGTGGCTAATTTTGACTGAGCCCTAGTTAGTATACAGTGGTAGAAATTACCCACTGTGTGTGATTCTCTCCATGTACATCAGGATATTGATGGCCAAGAGAGAAACCCTGGTGAAAAAGGAGGAAGAAGACCATGGAATTGATTGGTAGTGGTGGGGAGCATAGGTATCAACTTCAGGGGGACTGGGGAGCTTGACCCCCCCCCAACTTTTCCAGGAGGTGCTGAGCCTCCCCCGGAGGCAACCAGAGCCTTGCACATCCCCCCACACAGCACGCCTCCCCCATGTTGAAAGCGGAGGGTTTTTTTCCCTCCGCTTTCTGTCGGATGGGTTGGGACTGGGAGGGAAATCAGGCAGGGTGGAGACTTGCTTCCTGGAAGCTAAGCCCCAGCCCTTTTTCCCAGGAGCCCTCAGTTCAGCTGGAGCCTGGAGGCTGCATGTGGCTTCACTGCTTTCCTGTGCATGCAGACTGCAGAGAAAGCCAAGGTAAGGAAGAGGACTGGAGCTGGCTGGGGCAGCGGGGGTGGGGAGATGTTTTCAGGGGTGGGGTTGGGCTGGGCAGCCATGCTGGAGGATCAGGTGTGTGTGTGGGGGGAAGGAGCCAGCATGCACATGGATCCTTGAACTGACTTGGCTGGTTGCCTTTCCCAGTGCAGAAAAAAGCCCTTGAGTTCATTTTGAGGGTTTTTTTGGTGGTGGGGGGGAAGGAGCTGGCTTCCACATGGAAGCTTCTGCCTGCCTGGCTGGTTGCTGGTGAGTCCAGGAGAGAGAAAACCCCCTTGAGTTTGTTTTGAGTGTAATTTTGAGATCTTTTTAAAACTAATTTGGTGCCACAAAGCCTTCCTTCCTTCCCCATCTATTTACTTTCTTTCCACCTACTCTCGCCTTCTTCCTTCCTTCCTTCCTTCCTTCCCCATCTATTTGCTTTCTTTCCACCTCTCCTCCCTTGTCAAAACATCCCTAGTCAGGGTTGCCAGGTTCATCCTGTGACTGTCCACCTCCGGGGGATGGGGGGGAGGGGTGGCTCAATACAGGTTGGGAAATTCCTGGAGATTTGGGGATGGAGCCTGGGAAGGACAGGGACTTCAGTGGGGTACAATGCCAGTGCATCCACCCTCCAGAACATCCTTTTTCTTCAGGGAAACTAATCTTTGTAGTCTGAAAATGAGCTGTAATTCTAGGGGAACCTCAGGTCCAGTGCTGAAACTGGAAGCTCTGGTTCTGCTTTGGTTGGAGAAGCTACGTGATTGGATACATGCTGGTAGTTAAGTTTTTATCAAGTGAATGTGTTGGGCCTTTTTCTAAGTGAGACGTCATTCTGAACAAATTGAAAAGGCAGGATATTGCTAAATAAAAATAAATGTATAAACACAAATACAAACACATCGTTTTGGCAGTGGGCGACTTCAGTGGCACAGCAGAGTGCCGGTAAAAGAGGGAAGGCACAAAAGCTAGCTGCTTAATTATCAGATCTTAGAGGGAAAACACGCTGAAAGGAAGAAAAATTTCTGATTGTCAGTATTCTAATTCACCATAGTAACATCATATAGATGCAGGCAAACATCATGCTCAAAGCTATTATCAGTGCTGCATCTTGACTTTTTTTAATTTGATTTTTTTAAATTAAATTAGCACGACATAATTCCTCCTTTGAAAGGCATTTCCTTTCATTTTTCAGTCATTTCAACTGAGTCATTTCCAGAGCTTCAGAGAAGCTGGTGTATATTCATGGCTCTGTGTTTCTTTTGAGAAGAACAGTGACAGCAATAATTACTACTGCAGGTCAGAAGGATAACATATCCCTGTAACTGTGTGTGGTGTGTGTGTGTTTGGGGGAGAACTCAAGTAATAAAATGCCTTCCTACTTTATAGCATAAACTAATCTTTCAGCACAACATAAGTGCCACTGTAGGCACTCAGTTGCACCCTCGTTTTCAACTGGTACATTGATTTGAATGACATTAACAATTAGTGGCCATTTCTAAACCTGCTACGTGGCAGCATCATCTACCTGGCCAGCTGCTCTTACTGTGCCTTTGCTCCATACTGTCACATTTCTATGCAGTAGCCAGGCTCTAGAACTGGCCAGCTCCCCACACAGCTCCCAGTCCTACCTATTAGGCATCACCTCTCTTTGGCCATGTCTATGAGAGCAGCAGCTTTTCACCTGATCTACTGCTGGTGATGGAAAGAGGATAACTCACACCACATCCCATCCACTACACCCTTCTGGTGTAGAGAGCCAGTTTGGTGTAGAGAGCCAGTTTGGTGTAGTGGTTAAGTGGGCGGACTCTAATCTGGGAGAACCGGGTTTGATTCCCCACTCCTCCACTTGCACCTGGCTGGATGACCTTGGGCAAGCCATAGCTCTGGACCAGCTGTTCCCTCAAGGACAGCTTGGGAAAGAGCTCTCTCAGCCCCACCTACCTCACAGGGTGTCTGTTGTGGGGAGGGGAAGGGAAAAGGAGTTTGTAAGCTGCTCTGAGACTCCCTTGGGGAGTGGAGGGCGGGGTATAAATCCAATCTCTTCTTCTTCTTCTTCTTCTTTCTGGTGGGTAGCCAAGTTGGTCTAAAGCAATAGAACAAAGTCCAGTGGCACCTTTAAGACCAACAAAGTTTAATTCTGGGTATAAGTTTCCATGTGCATGCACATTTCTTCAGATACACTGAAACAGTTTTCCTCAAACCCTACAAGTAGGTAAGGGAGGGGATAGTTGCTAGGAAGGGCTAGTTAGAGTCAAGAATTCATAAGAAACTGTGCAATAAGTGCAGCTGAGATTGGATTAAAGCAGTTGGTAAGACCTGTGAATGGCAGCAAATTAGCATATGAATACAAGAGTTAACAAACAGATGTGAGAACTAAGTTTGAGTTCAATGGCCACCAAAAGTCTGGTTCCTTTTTAGTAGGAAACAAGCACTGTATGCAACCTGTTGCTGTATTTGTAGTATAAGGACAGATGTAAACTTCAGAGTGGTCCACAGAAACTGATGGGAGAAAATGGAGGATAAGGAAATGTATGTTCATGTGTGAAAAAAGTTTGGCTCTCTTTTTTTCCTCCTTTCCTTTCTTCTGCTTTGCAAGTCTGTTTCTTCCTTAAGTGCATGCCCAAAGGTCTGGATATAAAGTTCAAAAATAAATGAGATGTATCAATGTAAATTTTTCTGAAGGCAGTGATCATAGATCTGTAGTCAGTCCTAATTTAGTGTTTAGGTGCTGGAGTCTGGCTATGATGAAATCCTGAAAGAGAGCCAGTTTGGTGTAGTGGTTAAGAGCATGGACTCTAATCTGGGAACATAAGAACATAAGAGAAGCCAATGTTGGATCAGGCCAGTGGCCATCCAGTCCAACACTCTGTCACACAGTGGCCAAAAACACCAGGGGCCATCAGGAGGTCCAGCAGTGGGGGCAGGAAGCCCTCCCACTGTTGCCCCCCCCCCCCAAGCACCAAGAATATAGAGCATCACTTGCCCCAGACTGAGAGTTCCTATCTAGGGCTGAAGACAGACTCGATTTCTGCCATGCCTCCCCGGCGTGGCAGAATGGGGCGGGGGAATTTCCCCCGCCCCGCGGCATTCCCACGCCGCCAGAAGGAAGCTGCCTGCGCGCGTTCACACCCACTTCAGCAGGTGGAACACGCGCGCGGGGCGCGCCGCACCAGCCGAGCACCACTTTAAAGTGGTGCTCGGCTGGTGCGCAAGGAGCGCGGCGCCGGACGCGAGGCGTTCGGGCCGCCTCCTGGGGGCAGATGCGGCCGTCTGTCCTCAGCCTATACGGCCAATCTGTCCTCAGCCTATACTTTGTGGCTAATAGCCACTGATGGACTTCTGCTCCATAGGTTTATTTAATTCCCTCTTGAAGCTGTCCATGCTTGCAGCCGCTGCCACCTCCTGTGGCAGTGAATTCCACGTGTTAATCACTCTTTGGGTGAAGAAGTACTTCCTTTTATCTGTTCTAACCCGACTGCTCAGCAATTTCATGGAGTGCCCACAAGTTCTTGTATTGTGAGAAAGGGGGAAAAGGACTTCTTTCTCTGCCTGCTCTATCCCATGCATAATCTTATAACCTGGGAGAACCGGATTTGATTCCCCACTCCTCCACATGCAGCTGCTCGTGTGACCTTGGATCTGTTCTCTCAACGGCAGTTCTCAAAAGAGCTCTCTCAGCTCCACCTACCTCACAGGGTGTCTGTTGTGAGGAGGGAAAGGGAAAGGAGATTTTAAGCCACTCTGAGACTCCTCTGGGTAGTAAAGGGTAGGGTATAAATCCAATCTCCTCTTCTTCTTAAAAAAGACCCTGAAAAGTTCCCCATCTGGATTCTTGGTAAGAATACTTTTGGCTGGAAAGCACCTAACTCCAACTCTGGTCTTTATAACCGGGCCATCTTTTCTTTTTCATGCTTCTCCTTTGTAATTTCACACCAAAAAGCAACAGAAAGCTCAGAGGAAAAGCACGGACATCTACAAATAGAGACACCCCCATTCAGAAACTGCTTTTCCAAACATTCAGAAAATGCTTTTCCAAATATCCAAACATATGCACATTAAGATTTCTCTGGCTTATTACTATTACTTAAAGAAAGAGGAAGGCTTTTTGTTGTGACACACACATTTAATTTAAAATTACTCTGTGTGCGCGCACATATATTAAAGAAAGTATGGTTTTCAAGTAAGATCTGGAGGCCAGAAAGAGACGCATCACCAGTCAGTAAAATAACCTGAATTTACAACAAGGTTATGCCATCCATTTCAGAGTGTGGGTTCATCGATTTAATATCTGCTATGCAGTTTTCTTCTCAGTGTTCATTATTTTCCATTATAAAGGAAACAATACCTGTGGAGCAGAAGTGGAGGGGCCACAGCTTGGTGGTCAAGCGGTGCTCCCAGGTCCAATGCCCATTTACAGTTACAAGGAAAAAAAGGGAGCAGAGCTGGAAAGATCTTGGATAGCCTTTGCAAGAGTAGGCTACAATACTAGGCTGCTCTTGAAACCCTCCTCATCTGCAAGTCAAACCCTCAGCAAGACAGACATCACCAATCTCTGCTAGGCTTCTAAACTCAAGAACATCTACACATATTATTGGCCTTGGTTCTGGCTTGGTTCAGTCCAGGGCTGCATGGTGGGGTGAAAGAGTTAGATGCCCTCTTCCTTTCCTGAACAGGTTTGTGGCTATAACAGAGAGAGGGTGGCCAGCTCACATGTGGGAGCAGGGGATCCCCTGATTTTGTGAACTCCTGCCCATCACCGGCCAGCCATGACCCAGCACAGCATGTGTCCCCAATGTGATGCTGTCACTTGGAAGTGATGTCGTCATGCCGGGAATGTTATGCAGTGACGCTCTGGTATGTTGGGTAAAACTTCATGGTAAGCATAGAGTTTTTCCCAAAATACCAGAGCATCCCGTGTGACGTCCCCAGTGTGATGATGTCACTTCTGTGTGATATCACCTTGTCAGGGATGTTGTCCAGGGAGACATCACCCCACCTCTTACTCCCAGAGAGCTCCCTCCCACCTCCTGCTGGTGAAAAAGTAAGACCTGGCAACCCTAAACAGAGATTAAGAAGATACTGGAAAGATACTGGAAAGAACCAATGTCACTTCTGTGTGATATCACACAGGTCTTAGGGGCCTTCTTCAGAGGTCAAACAATTTGAGGTACAGATAGACATGTGTTACAGTGTTACATATTACATACAGGACCAAAAGAGGAAAGTTAAGCAGCAAGATCAACAGATGCAAGACAAGAATGTTTATGAGGCCTCTTAAAATGAGACTCGTGTCTGATGCCAAATGCACAGCTGCTGAATTAGAACATCTTCCAATTCTGGTCCAGAAAATACCTATGTGACTATCTTAGTCAGAGCTGGACAGTCCTCAACAAATAGAAGCCCTTTCCTTCAAAAATACTGGGAAGATCTGAGCCTTGCTTTCCCAGTGCCCCATCTTGTTAGGATCATAAACTGTATATTTACAAATAAACAAAGACACCATAAATCTCTAGTGCTCTCCCAAAGGAAACTCTCCCTATAAAATTTACTCAGAAGTCCATATCATCAATATTGTACAACACAAATGGAGTAAATAATCATAACGAAGAAGGGGAGAGGGGGACAAGGTTAAAAGTAACTATCATGAAAATGTTTTTAAGGTGTTTTCATATATTTATTATAGCTCACTTGTCATAAATCTTTCCAGACCAGTCATGTTGTTTCCAAAACATTTGCACGCTCGGGGGAATATGAACTTTAAGACAATGAAAGGCAAAAACATACAGCAATCCAAGAAGCAATCAACAGTCTGTTTTTGTCCTGTTTAATTTAATACTTTAACTAAGCTTAGCATGAAAGTGTCTGCTGGAATGAAAGTTTGCATCTTTGACAAAATAATCAATTTTTTGGCAGTTAACTCATGTAACAGAGTCATTTAGAATTATGACTCAAAGGAAGAAAACATTCAGATATCCTCTGGTAATTACGATGATCAATGTAATACTTTGACGACCCACTCTGTAGGAATTAAAACTGTTTTTAAGCTCTTGCATAGCTTCTGATCATCCATGAGGAGTCACCATGTGAACATTAACTTTAAGCTGTCTGCTGATGGTAACATTTGGTAGCGGGGCAATATAACTCATTTTTGGATAGCATCTTTTGAAGGTGATGTTAGAAATTAACCAGAATCAAATGCTAACCAGGGATAAATTAAAGTTATATGGTTTCATTGGGGGAAATAACCTTGTTGTCTGCGTGGAAGCAAAAGAACTGTAGTCAGGAAGAGTCTGTCTGCATTAGCAGAACTGTGTTGTTTGGGGTAAAAATTACTTAGTTTAGGTCTGTCATTTGGAACATCACTGACAGAGGTATTTGCATTAGCCACAAGGTGTAGATGGAACACTATGTCTGGGGCAGTGATACTCTGTATTCTTGGTGCTGGGGGGGCTACAGTGGGAGGGCTTTTGGAGTTCTGGCCCTCTAGCAAATTTCCTGATGGTGCCTGGGTTTTGGCCACTGTGTGACACAGAGTGTTGGGTTGGATGGGTCATTGGCCTGATCCAGCATGGTTTCCTCTTATGTTCTTACACGATGATATTTCCAGTATCGCCCTTTGTTACGAACCTTTGAGTAGTTGTCAGTTAATAGGGGCAGGAAAGAATTTAAGCTGGCTGTGAACTGGGACCCAGGGGATGGATACTTTCATTACAGTTAACATCCTTATTCAGAAAAAAGAAAGGGTATAATTTTAGGTTCTGTATGACACTATCTTGTCTCTTTGAGGACTGTATGAATTTTGTCATAACTGAGTTAGCATTTGAGATTTGGGCATGGAATAGGGCTGCCAAGTCAGCCCGGGGGGCGGGGGATCCCCCGCTAAAGGAGTTCCCGATCCGCCGGCCAGCATTTGGCCGGCGGGGGGAACCCAACCCCCAACGTCATCCAGCGAGGACGACATAATGACGTCACCGGAAGTGACGCAGCACATTGGGGGTGTTGCCAGGGCAACGCTCTGGCAATCACCCCAAAACTCTATGATACCATAGAGTTTTGGGGCGATTGCCAGAGCGTCGCCCTGGCAATGCCCCAATGTGCTCGCGCCAGAAGAAACTCCCGGCAAGAGGAGGACTCCCCCCTGCCAGTGAGTTTTCAAGACTTGGCAGCCCTAGCATGGGATGCAGACAAGGGGCAGGCAAGGCTAGGGTCCCTCGCTACCCCAATAGATTCTTTTTAGTGGCTTTAGACCAGCTGACTGGTGGTCCTGCCATCTCAAAAAAGCTTGAATCCGCTGCACCCCCTGGTTGCTGGTGTCTGGTGCTGGTTCATTTTATTTCATGATTACTACAAAAATAATTTTGTCATGTAGAGGAGGGGCCCTGATCTGGATAGCCCCAGCCTAGCCTGATCTCATCAGATCTCAGAAGCTAAGCAAGGCTGACGTAGAGGCAGGCAATGGCAAACTACCTCAGAATGTCTCTTGCCTTGAAAATCCTATGGGTTTGCCATAAGTCAGCTGTGACTTGATGGCAAAATAAATAAATAGAGGTGAGGGATGTTGAAAACTTATCCACCCTGGGTGCCAAACAGGTACACCACCGAGCTTAGTAGTTAGCATAACTGAATCAGATACACAGATTAAAGAACTCACACACAGAAACTCTCAGGGCGTCTTAATACCTTAGACTTTTAGGATACACAGCTCAGTTTTTTTCAGTGTGCACGTACACCTTAATGTATATAGCACATATTCAGTTAATCAGTGTTTGAAAACATATGCATCATTGTGCAGGTGCATCCCTCATAGAGCCAGGACTAGCTTTAGCTGCCTGGAGAATGGACATTCAGGGACAGTCTCATTGCTAAGTAACGTATGAACAGTGTTCTGTTCCTCTCATGGATGTGTTTTTTGTTCTCTATGTAGTTATGAGGTACCGGGTTGGCCTTGCTGCCTCATGCAGTTCAGCCAATCACAGTCAAGCATACCTATGTCTATTTAAGGGGCCTACATCTCTTACAGAACACGGTTCTCAGTCACCACAGCAACCTGCACACCTACCTGACTTTTGACAGGTTGTGTCAAATAGGATTGGGGGCAGGTTACAATCCTGATCTAAACTGATGCGTGTGGTAGGGCTAGTTTAATCGGTTCTATTTATAAATCACCATATAAATAGGCCATTTGCTGCCACCGACAGGTCTTAACTGCTTTAATCCAATCTCAGCTATACTTATTGCCCAGTTTCTTATGCATCTTGACTCTAACTAGCCCTTCCTGGCAACTACCCTACCCCCACCTTCTCTCTACCTATATGTAAGGCTTGAAGATAAATGTTCCACTGTATATAAAGAAATCTGTTTGCACGTGAAAGCTTATACCCAGAATTAAACTTTGTTGGACTTAAAGGTGCTGCTGGACTCAAACTTTGTTCTGTTGCTTCAGACCAACACGGCTACCCTCCTGAATATATTTTAAAGCAAATAGAAAATTCTTTGTTTTCTTGATGGCTTCAAAAAGCACATCTCTCCTCCTGAATAAGCAGTTGCATCTCTTTTCAGTATTCAACAGAGTCCCTATCCCTTTGGCAGTGTTACTTATCTCCCCCACCCCCAAACCAGCTTGGAATACACTTTCAAGTTCAGGGATGGCATTTTTAGAGAGTCACAGTGATGAGAAAGGTTTTCTCCAAAAGAAGAATAAGAGACTGTTTAAAAGGTTTTAGCTATCTGCCCCTGACAGGCTCCCTTTGATAGGACGGGTGACATCAAAACTTTAGAGAATGCTCCTTGCCCCCTCCCCTGCCACCTCTGTGTATATCATTTTTAAAATGTCTCTGCTGGGCACGTTGTTCTTTTCATGTCAATATGTTTCTCAGGAGAGACCGAATCCCCAGACACGCCACCATTTTCTCCCTTCCAAGCCATAATACTGTCATTTCCTCAATGACAAGTTGCGTTTTTAGTACCTGTTCTATGCTGTCCCTTCTGTTTTCTTCGAATAATATTGTTGATCTTTTCCCCTGCTCTCCTAAAACATCATAGAACAAGGTTTTTTTAAAAAAAATAATGTAATTTCATTTCAACATTTTTTTTGTTTCAGTTTGTTTCAATTTTGATGCTGTAGTATATAGAATAGCTATTACAAATGCAGCTTCAGGTCCCAGCTGTACTGGGCTGGGGCAGTGGAGTGGAGTGTAGCAGGACAGGAGCAATGCTTCCTCTAAGCTCTGGAGTCTTGTGAGCAAAAATTCTACTTTGTGAGCTACTGGCACTAAAATTGTGAGCGAGCGATTTGGCCGCTGCATAAATTAGTTTGCTCTGAGCCATCCCTCCTGCGCTAAAACAAAAATGTGTGAGCCAGAGGCTAAAAACTGTGAGCTAGCTCACATGAACTCAGCGTAGAGGGAACACTTAGAGGGAACACAGGAGTACTTTGGGCAGTTATACCTAGCACTGGCTGTTATCTAGGAGACTCTCTGGTTGCTTCCGTTTTGGCCAGCATGGCCAGGAGTTCAGACAGTTGAGGGCTCCAGTTTGGCCCATGGTGAACTGTTAAAAAGAGGGGGCTGCATACAGGCTGGGCATTTGGATCCCTCTAGACACCAGCCATGGTGGCTCAGAGGTTAAGACTCTGAGTTGCAGACCAGAAGATCAGTAGCTCAGCAGTTCGAGTTCCTAGTGCTGCATGATGGAGTGAGCTCTTGTCTCTGGCCCCAGCTCCTGCCAACCTAATGGTTTGAAAGCAAGTAATTGCAAGTAGATAAATAGGTACCGTTTCAGTGGGAAGGTAACAGCATTCCATGTGCCTTGGCATTTAGTCATGCTGTCCACATGACCACGGAAAAAGTCTTTGGACAGTGTTAGCTCTTCGGCTTGGAAACAGGGATGAGTACTGCCCCCTAGAGTTGGATTCGACTAGATTTTGAGCAAGGGAAACCTTTAGACACCAGCTAGGGCACATAGGATAGGGTATGCAAATGTGGGCTCCCTGCGTGATTCTTAAAAAAGACAAGCTCTTGTAAGGCTGCACAGCATCCTTATGAACTTTTCTGATTTATAGGGGTAGTGAATGGACTATGATATCAGTTATGTGGGACATGAGAGTACACTAGGTGGCCAGTGGGAAGATGGGAATAGATGCTTACACTATAGGATCAGAGTACCATTTTCTGCGGTTGCCACCTCCAGGTGGGAGGTTTACACAGAGGACAAAGACACTCTCTTACACCAGCAACTCCATACAGATATTCACTCCATGCACGTATGCCTGCTTGTGCCCCCTCCTGCCAGCCTTCATCTCCATTTGCTACATCAAAGGACTTCACACCTGGGTGCGAAGACACCAGGATGCTTCCTGGAGATCGGTTCCCATGGCCAGCGTTCCTGTGATCCAGAAGATCAGTGCCAGATCCCGCTGACAGCGACATCCTGCCCTGGCCATCAGATAGATTTGAATATTGACCACTCCTTTAATACCCACTTAGTGGCTAGAGATAGCAAACGGACCTTCTATAGGTTTTCTAGGGATGGCATCATATCATGCCATCCTCCCAGGTATCACCTCCCAATAAAAGCTGCTCCCCAAGAGTTACAAGTTAGTCTAGTTCCTGTTCGAGTTCTTTCCTTGTCATCCATCCTCTTTCACGGACCCCTGGGTGCACCACTGGGGTCTGCCACGTGGCTTTCTGCTGGCTCAGAGCCACGATCCTTTATCTTCTTCCCAAGGACTTCTCACCCTCGTTTTCCAGCTGGATTTCACCGCTTCCATAGAGGTGGATATCACCCTCGACGGAAACCATCAATAACCTGCTCATGCACACGTCTCTGTAATTCCTATCTAATTTCCTAGTACTGTATGCTCTTGTGAATGACAGAATAACATTGCTTTGTACAACCTTTTATTATATTCTAGCAAACAAATCATTCGTATACTTTTAAATTGAGTCTGTGTCAGTTTCTCAGAAGTATCGGTTAGCGCCGCCTCTGTATACACTGGCGAAGGTCCCGTAAACTGACTGCATATTGCTAAGAGCTAATATTCCCCAAATATTAATAACATAAATGAGCAGTCAGGCTAACACTCTTGGGCGTTGACCATGCCCTCAAGAGACTGGTAACAGGCAGGAACAATGGCTTCTGCTGCTTCTGGCTGTAAAAAGTAGCTTTCTTTCCTTGGTTATCCAAACAGGTGAGTTAGGGGGCTGCTGTCAGAGATTGGGTTGTCAGCTGGATCCACGGTCCCCAGCCTGTGTTGTGACAAGACCTGAGGAATCAATGAAGTTGTGGCCAGGTTTTAAACCAGTCCTGTGTGTCTGGGTGGTCCTTCTCTCCCTCTCCTCCTGGCTGGTCCCTGCTATTTGCAAAAATAGTGCATTACGTAATTGCCAGCATTATGTTTTCAAATTGAAAGAAGCCTACTGGTTACAACTTGTAGTTGCATCCACTTGGAAGTCCACATTCCCTCAGCCTGATATATGGCAGGACTCAGACTTAATAACCTCAGCTCTTAAACACTTAGATCAAGTCATAAACATGTTTATTGCAAAAGATACCAGTACGCATTTATATCGATTTTAATTACTTGCACTTTTAGTTACCCAACAAATCATGAGCAACATGGAAGCATGCCTGAAAAGCAAGGAAGTTCACCCACTTGTGTGGCCCCGTCGTCACTATCAAGTATTCATATAATTGCATTTTTTGAAAAGAGACTCTTCTAACATTTCTCCTGAATGGTAGATGAAACCACTCAACAATTTGTTATGAACAATTTCATTCCAAAAAGACACAGACTGAAACAAAATATTTTACAGCGTTTACTACACAATACCGTGGGTAGGGTTGAAGTTGTAGGCTCCCGGTGTAAGGCAGTTCAGTCAGTGGACATTTCCTGCCTCTTCACTCCTCTCCCTGAACTCCTGAAATGTTGCTCCTGGGGGACAGGGTCACTCTAGAACACCATGATGGGCAAAATGGTGGTCTGCAGCAGGAAAGGGAATGGGCAAAATAGCTTCCACTGGAGGAAAATGACCTTTGCTTCCAATGACATAAAAACTCCCTCCCCTTCAGCAGTGTCCCTCCATATCTTAAGCACCAAATTGATATTTGGAGCCATGATGATTTGGTGGTGGCTCTCTTGGTATGGTGGGCACACAGATTTTGTCTCCAAATATACCCAGTAGATTTGCTTTACTAAACTCCCACCATGGCTGTAAATCAATATCTTAAGTCTGGGTCATGCCTTGGGTGATTTCCCTGACCAGACCAGCCTCTGGAATGGAAACCAGTGAATCCAATATTTTGTGGACTTTTTGTACCAATAAATCATGTGTGCAGTCTTTTGTTGTCCTCTAGTGATGAAGTTCCTTTAACATTACAGGGAGCTCTTTTCCTAGAACTTTGGGTAGCCCTTTGCCACCAGTGTATTTGTGGTCAGTGTGATTTTCTCCCTTTTCCACTTCTTAACACTTGAAACTTTTTCACTGTAAGAGCCATCTTGGTGTAGTGGCTAAGAGTGGCAGACTCTAATCTGGAGAACTGGGTTTGATTCCCCACTCTTCCACATGAAGCCAGCTGGGTGACCCTGAGTCAGTCACAATTCTCTCAGAACTCTCTCAGCTCCACCTACCTCACAGGGTGTCTGTTGTGGGAAGAGGAAGGATCATAAGCTGCTCTGAGACTCCCTTGGTTAGTAAAGAGCAGGGTATAAAATCAGCTCTCCTCCTCCTCCAACTATGACTCAGTTTCCACTAAGATGGTACATCTGTATCTTGGCTATTCCAGATGGAAACTTGAGTAAATGAAAGATAATTCCAAGCAAAAAGTTGCCTGACCTAGAAAAAGTGTGTTGAGGAGATTCTCTGGAAGAACGTTCTATTATGAGTGCTTCAACCTGCGATATAAGAGGTATATGAGGGGATATATTTATGCTGATATATGAGTACTTATCCAATGAATCCAAAATTTCAAGGCCAAGATAGGTATCTTTGGAATGTCTTCCAAAATCATGGGAGTCCATCAAGAATGAGTTGGTAAAATTTCTAGAAACCTGAGATCTGGCCTTCTATAACTTATGAAAGTTTAAAAGCAGCTTATGGGTGTGGTCAGACATGCCTTTAGATCCAACATAGCTGCGAATGCCTGATGGATCTAAAGGGCATGATCAGACAGCAACACCTGGGAATGGTCCCACAGTCATTGGCATCCTGTGCTGACCCGCCACCGAAATGGCATTAAAAGACACCAGGGAAGTCCAGTCCTAACTCTTCCTGGTGAGCCAGATTTTCCCTAGTCTCACTCAAGCACACTCTCAAGCCATCGGGATGATCTGTTCATTCCATCCTGACTCTGTGCCATTTCTCCCCCCTCGCATACCAGTATGTGCATAACTCCATGGAGAACCCTCAGTACAGAGGTTTGATTCCTCATTTATGTGCGTGGCAACCAAAAGACAACCCCCCACACACACACTTACCCGAGGTGGCAGTGATAGGCTGAGCCATCAAAACAAATGGATGTGTGATCGCGCAACTGTGAGTCAAATTCCTTCAGAGGAAATAGGGGCACTTCCTCTTCGCACCAAATGGCATATCTGACTGCAGCCTATGATAGAACACACAGGGCTGCTGTTTAAAGAGGTAAAAGACAACAGATCTGATAGGCATGTCTAAGCCTAAAGGAAATCTCTGGAGCTTATGAAGTGCAGTCAGTGCTTAAAACCTGGAAACCATAGACAATCTCAATATAGCTAGGCTTCCACTTTAGCAATCTATAATTTAATACCAGCCCATTTTAGAAAGGCGTGGCATGCAATTGTGAAATGCTTCAATCATTTACAATATATATTGTAATTATTGCTTGCTCCTTAAAACTTTTATATAAATTATTCCTAGGTTTGAATTTCTGTTCTGCCATGGAAGCTCACTGCATGACTTTGACAAGTCAGACACTCTTAGCCTAACTTACCTCATGGGGTTGTTATGAGGATATAATGGAGAAGAGAAGAATAACATTGTAAGCAGGGTTGCCAAGTCCTAAAAACTTATGGGCGGGGGGGAGTCCTCTTGGTGCTGGGAGCTTCCCTGACGCGCGCGCTTGCATGTGCGCCATGACGGTGACACCGGAAGTGACATCATCACGTTGGGGTGTTGCCAGGGCGACGCTCTGGCAATCACCCCAAAACTCTATGGTATCATAGAGTTTTGGGGCGATTGCTAGAGCGTTGTCCCGGCAACATCCCCAATGTAAGTGACGTCATTATGATGGGGACGTCATCCTAACAGGACAACTTCAGGGGTGGGGTTCCCCTCACCGGCCGAATGCTGGCTGGCGGATCGGGAACCCCTGTAGCGGGGGATCCCCCGCTCCCCGGGCTGACTTGGCAGCCCTTGTTGTAAGGTATTTTGGGTTCCCATTGGGTAAAAAAAAATATATTATTTATTTATTTGATTGAATTTTTAGGCCACCCTTCTGTGTGAGCAGAGCTCAGGACGGCTTACAACAGAAAATAACATACAATAAATAACTAAAAGTTAAAAACCTACAGACAAATATACAATGCATATATCAGCAAGATTCAATTCATTCCAAGATGGCAAGGAAATTTCAGATCTCACAAGCCTCCTGGGGGGCGGGGAGGGTTTGCAGGGAATGGAGGGCATGCGAGTGCCAGACTACATGCTGTACCATCGCAGTCCTCAACCGAATGCCTGGTGGAACATGTCTGCCTTACATGCCCTGCAGAAAGGTAACAAATCCTGCTGGGCATGGATGTTCTCCAGCAGAGAGTTCCACCAGGTAGGGGGTCAGGTCTGAAAAATTCCCAGCCCTGGTTGAGGACAGCCAAATCTCTCTCGGGGAAGGAACCACCTGGAAATTCTTACTTCCTGAGTTAATGCTCTTCTTGGGGAATACTGAGAGAGGCGGTCCTGAACATATGACAACTAAGGGCCTTAAACCTTAGCACCTTGAAACTGATCCAGTGCTCCACCAGAATCCAGTGCAGCTCATGCAGTACAGATTAATTGTGTGCTATCTGAGGGGTCCCCGTAAGGACTTGTGTGGCCGCATTTTGGACCATTTGGAGCTTCCAGGTCAATCTCGAAGGTAGGCCTTCATTCAGTGAGTTACAGAAACAAATTTACTTAAAAAAGAAACATAGATATGGCTCTATCTGAACAAATCTGCCCTTGAAGTAATCCTCTGGACATCTGGAACATTGATTCTGATGCTAGATTTTGGCTGGTTCACACTGTTAGATCCGGGCACATGGCAGTAATAGGATTGCCACACACCAGCACACTTGCCTTTTCCATAGCGTGAATGGGGCCTTCTCTGCCTCATTTGAATGACTTAAGTGAGGTTAGTGGGTGACATGAGTGGAAGAAGCAGGCACTCAGGAATAAACTGAGGGCCTTCATAAGTAACCATAGTATAACTTTATTCAGAACAAACAATACGGGAAAAGAAAGGAGAATGGGGCCCACTAAATTCCTTCATAGCAGCTTGCCTGGTTTGAACCTATATAAAGTGAAAAGTGAAGCCTGGTCTGGAACTGCTCCATATTCTGGCACACTGAATAACAAAACACAGAACAGAGTTTTGAATATACAACAAAACCCTGTTGTTGTTCCTTTTGTCCTCCCCACAGCCCCTCCTGCCTCTAATGTGTAACCTGAAGTGGCGTGTGCTTGTGGTATGGAGGGACCACATTCAATGAATACCTAAACAGGGATGCAAGTCTCCTCCTAGGCCTGGTTTGTTTTTGCTTGCTATGGTTAAGAGAGAAATGAAGGTCCAATCCAGGTCCAGGTCCGAGTGGACTCAAACTCCAAATGGACATGAAGATGGTGAGTTTTTTCGGTGTTTTGAGAATCTGATGCTGGCAGAATTTTCTGCCTTCTCTCCTTATATTTCAGCAACAAGGTATAACTTAGAGATGCAACACAAGTTTGAGACTCAGAATAGAAACCGTGTCAGGTGTTAATTGCTAAACTTGTCATGATCTTTACTTGAAATATACACACTGCTAAAACTAGCTCATGAGTGACACAAACTGGTATGATAAAAATGGGTTCCCTGACCAGAACTTAGTTTTCTTCGTCACCTTCTGCCTACAGATTTCCCACCCCCACATCCCACAAATTGAGCAAAACAAAATTCTTCTCTCCGTGAGTGAATATTATGATGATGTCTAGTGACACAGGGCAATATTGATGGAAGAGGAGGTCTAGTGGAGGAGAGTGGTACTCCTTCAGCCTGGAGCGTTTAATATCACCATTATTATTAAATAATACTGGATACATTCTTTTTATGCAGTGTGTTGTTCTCTACTTTCCCAAACTTTCAACTCAAAAATGGCTTAGCCGTTAAACTGGGATTTTGCTGCAGCTCAGCAAAAGCAAAATAATCTGAGTATGAAAGAATCTTTTCACAATCACAATTCATTGCTATAGCTATCTCCTATGGATTTGTGTAGTCCCTTTTGAGTTGAAGCCAGTGATCATCACCACATCTTGTGGCAGTTGATTCCACAAGTTAATCATGTGTTGTGTGAAGGCTTACCTTACTTGCTCTGTCCTCTAACCTTATTGGCTGACCTGGAGTTCAAATACTGTAAGTGTGTGGAAACAATTTATTTTTGTCTGCTCTTTCTAGAACATTTCTAACATTTCCGAATCTCTTCTGTAGTCGACCTTGCCATTTTATTTTCAGTTTAACAATTGCTAACATTTAATTTGCTCCTTTCACTACTGCAATATTAGCTACTATGTGACAAGACAAGTGACACTGAGACTGATTTCCCACAAGGCACTGCTCAAAAAACAGGATCACTGAAACCGCGGGGAAATTCGGGCGAAACCGTGGGTCAAAATGCGGCGTGGAGCAAATAGTGGGAAATTCAAGCATGCAATCGGGGCAAAGGGAAGAATGATGCCGGAGCAGCGCCTCGTGGGAAATCGGTCTAAGAGATTTTTTTTATTAATTCCCTGCTCCCACATGTTGTCCCTGAAGGTCTGATGACTACAAAGAACAAAATGGGTAGGGCTTACTGGTCTGCATGGGAGGGGGAACCAGTGCAAGTTGCTGAGTTGTCTTAAGAAAACATAGGGGCTTAAGTACATGATTGGATATAGGCTAGTATTATCCTGCCTAAAAATGGAAGGAACAAAATGACATTGCAGAATCATTTGTTTTATGTAAGAAGGCACATAACTAGCTGGACTTCTGAAAGAACACAAAGGGACAGAGGTGAGCCATGTTACAAAGAGCCATCTTAGTCAATGTCAAGCGGGTTTGTTTTCTATATCCAAGTGCTGCTCCTGAATCTAACTTTATGGTTTGTGGAGACACTGCAGTACATGCTCTTTCTGCACCACACCACTCCAGTTATGTTGGAAGATCTAGATCACATAGAAGAAGCCAAGCCATGATTCTTTCCCACCTTGTTACTCCTTGGGAAGCAGAAACAAATGTTAACATTGGTGTAGCAGCGTGAGTGGGTCTTTGGAGCAAAGGTAATGAGACAAGTTATGGACAGTATTTATTTATTTAAGAGATTTCTATGCCACCTCACCAGAATCTTGCTCAAGGTGGCTGACAAATAGTAATTTATCAATATAAAAATAGTTTACTAAACCAAGCCCAGGTACATAAACTGCATAAAACAAGCCATTAAAACAGAACTCGCACTAGAAAGAGACCATTTTTAAAACCTGGAAAGATACAATCCCTAAAAGCATACGTAAAAAGATATGTTTTAGCCTGATGCCTAAAAGACAGGAAATTTGATACCAGGAGCAAGGATGGGCATGGACCAAATTGCGACACAAAATTTGTGAACCACCCTGTTCGTGGTTCAGATCCAAGTTCCATGATGGGTCCACGGTCATGGACTTTCATGAACTTTGAAGGTTAACAGCTATATTTCTATTGAATTTCATTAGTTTGAACAGGGGGAAAAGAAGCCTGCAGTTCTCTCTAGAGCATGGAGAACCTGCGTCAAATAACTGGGATCTTCAAATCAAAACAGTGCATTCACAAAATTCAGTAATATCCGTATTGGAACTGTGCGCAAGCAATACAACATGAGTGCCCTAAAGGTAACATCAGACAAGATCCTGGGGTATACAAGATAAACCAGCCTGGCACTGAAGATGGGAGGGGGCATTCTTTTCAACCTGGCTGGTCTATATACTTCCAGTTTCTTTAGCTATTAATATATTTATGTGCCTGCTTTCAATAAGAACCATGAAGCTGAGTTCCAGCTCTCTGAGTAAAAACGACTTCCTAGCAACAATGGGACTCGTGGGAAATGCAATGCCCTTCTTCTGATTATGCTTGCACTGAAATGGTTCCAAACATATCCAGATTGTTATGATGATAAGAAAATACCAAATGTACCCAAAATGCAAATATTTAAATGAAAGCAAGATCTTCCCATGACTGCTTAAATGCAGCAGGCAAGGACTGAGACAGTGACAAACAGAAGGAATCGAAATTTGCCGCCGCTTATGTTAGCACAAGGCGTTCAATAGAACATGAAGTACAGTTACATTTTTATTCAGTGAATTAGACAGTCTTTATCACTGCTTCTCTTATTTTATTTCTGTGGCACCTGATAGCAAAGGGAAGGAGGGTGGGGGGCATAGCTAAATTTAACTGTTAGTCAGCAAATTGTAGCAATGAGTTGTGTCACTTCATATGTAAATAGACAGAATGAAAAGTGCAGATGGGCAGGTGTGTAGAACTAATTCTTATTTTGCTGCCTGTGCTTGCTGCCACCTGAAGCTGCTTTTCTTCCTATGTGGGGAGGAGAATTTTGCTGATATAGCTGGAGGCAAGAAATTTGAAACCTGCTTTGGAGGTTGCTCTTCTGACTTAGTGGGTAGATCATTGGACTCTACCTGGAAACTCATTTGGCTATTCACTCTCATTCAGCCTACCCTGCCTCCTAGAGTTACTATGTTACCCAAAGACGCAGTCTCCTGTTTAATTGGGGGAAATAGCTTTAAAGGAGACAAAGCGAGAGGGGGTAACTGGGATTCTGCACCAATATTTATGGGGATTTTTCCCTAAAGAGAACTCTCAAATAAACCAGGCAAATGTTCAGCCAGACAGGTTGTTATTAATATATATATACACATATATATATATTAATATATATATATACACACACACATATATATATATATATATATATATATATACACACACACACACACGCTCATACACATTCCTGCGAGAAATGGGCAAAACACACACACACATACACACTGAAAACATGCAAGCCAGCTAAGAGGAAATCAGGGAGGAGCAGGAATAGTTGAGGGGAAAGGCGCTATAATAACCAGTCTCAAAGAAAGAGGTCCACAGAAGCAGCTGAAAAATGGCCAGTGTTTCACAGGGAGAAGAGAAGAAAATAAACCCACAATTTAGGGGTGCATGCTGTTGGTACCAGGAACACACAGCTATGGAGCTGTGTGCTTACAATTATAGGGAAAATGCTCCTTGGGACAGTCTGACATGTTTGCCTCCAAAGCAATGATTGATGGCTTTTTCAAGGATGAACAATTATCTGTGAGAATGTCCAATAGATATAGTCCGCAACAGGTCTCCTTAAGCAGTAAGTCCTTTATTTACAGAAAAGATCATTGTAGTCAAACACTTTTCCTGTTAGTAATGCTGTGCTTAGGGATTACATGTACTGATATACTGGATATGAAATATGGTTTAAGAGCTGTCTACCAATCACTAGACAGGATTTTAGGCGCTCAAATATACTGGCCTGAAGTACCCATAGAAAACACGGGAAAAGGAGTTCTCAGAAAATAATGATGTTGAACATTTCTAAAAGCTAAGTTCCCAAGACATTAAAATAAATACATAACACCGGTGAGTTTGGCTCACACAGAACAGGAGGCACTCCTGTTCAAGGACAGGAAACAAGAGATAACACCAGGGAAGCAAGTAATTGAGTCAGGGCATGCGCAAGCGAGGCAAGCAAGCAAGCAGGCAAGCGAGCGAAACACACATTCCAGAGGAGGGGGTCATGGCCCCATTGGGAACTCCCAGGCGGGACCTGTCACCAGACTTTGGGGAAAAAGCATATGTAAGCCTGTGACCTTTTCAGAGACCATGTAAATACACCTTGAAACAGTCATACCAGGGGTCATTTCGTAGAAAAAGAGGTGCAGGAGCTCATTAGCATAACTTGTTTGCATAACTCATTTGCATATGCCACACCCCCTAACATACCGAAAGTGTGCCAGAAGGCAACACCCACCCCCCTCAGGCTCCACTCCACAGGGGAGTGAAACTGGCCTGCTCTTCCTCCATTCCCTTCCCCATCCAATACTTTGTGCAATAAAAATAAGCATAAAGAACACACCCTCATTCTCTTCCTGCTCCCTTGAAACCACCAGGTTTCAAGTAGACTTGAGGTACCCAGGACATGTGCACCACCCATCCCTTCCCCTTCCCCTCCCCACAACAAGACACCCTGTGAGGTAGGTGGGGCTGAGAGAGGTCTTTTGAGAACTGCTCATGAGAGAACAGCTCTGAGAGAACTTGTGACTGGCCCAAGGTCACACCAGCAGCTGCATGTGGAGGAGTGGGGAATCAAACCCAGTTCTCCCAGATTAGAGTCCAACTCCTGACTACTACACCAAACTGATGGGGTGGAAGCTGCTGAAGGGTTGGTGAAATTTCTCCAGTATATGCCATGTGCCCCAATAAAAAATGGTATACTTAGAAAATTTATATGCCACCTTGAGCAAGTCTCTGGAAAAGCAGCACACAGTCATAAAAGGAACAATGATAAAATTATCAATATTAAAACAAAGCATTAAAAACAATAAAGACCCTAGCAGGGCTTTCCCCGGGGCGCTGTGCCTCTGCACTGCTCGGGAAACAGAGGAGGGGGTGGGGCTTGGTCATGTGCCCGCCCCCTGGGCTCCTCACTCCCGGAGCTGCACTCCTGTGCGCTCCTGCTCCAACGGACCCCTGAGTCATACAGTTATTGGAACGAAATCATGACAGTTAACTGACATTATCTTGGAAAACCTTGATGAATTTACCTGAGGTGGACTATAGGTGTTAATATTTCTTGATGACCCTCTGAGTACCGGATGGGAAAAGCTACCAGGTTTTGCGAATAGGGTTAAGTGTTGCATAATTAGGGTAAATGGGAAGAAGGGAGGTGAGGCTGGGTCTTGGTGAGATTAGTCCAAGGTGAGGCGACCTATCTTAGGAGACCCGTTGTCCTGAAATATGCATCACTTTAGGGTGGAGGGGAGGTCATCAGTGGGTCAGCCACTCTTTTCCCACACACTTCTGAACTATGTGTTCAGACTTGTCCTGGCTGGCATCCATTTTGTGTCATTTTTAGGCCAGACAGTACATTGCAGTTTATGATATTTGAGTTGAAATACATAGATTAGGAAGGGCGTGTATGTGTTTTTTGTCTATAAACTGCCCCTCAGCGAGAGGAGGGGTCTGACTGCTAACAACTATGGGGATAAAACTGAAGGAAGGAGAGCCTTGTTCATAATCTTGGGTTCCTTGGAAGAAGGGTGGGATAAGATCTAGTAAATAAAATAGGGAAATTTAATAGGCAGAGCACAGCCTTCAGCATAATCCTGGTGGGGTGGTGGGAATCTCAGGCTCTGATCTTTAGTATGATGATAGAGGTGTTCCTATTTCCATTTGTGAAATGTTGGAGGACAAGTGGGAGTTTCGTGGCAAATACAGAGAACAAAAAGATGCAGAAAGGATCCCGTGAATGTCAGAAGTTTGGAGGAAAAGCCCTTCTACAAGCTCACTTATCAGTGCCCAGTGAGCTACTCTCTTCTACTAGATAATGCAGATGAACAGTAGACACAGAAGTTGCAAGTGAGGCTTAGCAGCTAGTGCTAGGAGATCAAAATAGAGCAGTGGGTGTCAGAACAGATTCACCTTTTGCCAGTCATTGTAATTCAAGGGAGTAATATTATGAAAGCCCTGTCAAAAGCCGGTGGATCAGAGACTTGTTAACATTTGTCACTCAGTCTTTTCCAGTACATCAAAATGGCAGGGTGGAAATGCCTAAGTGATCTTGGGATAAAGCAAAAATTATGGGTGTTTTGGGGAGGGGACAAGTAGCCTCGAATGCCATTTCGGTTGCACACAAGCTATTCTAGCCTGGAGTATTGCAAGCAATCAAAATATGGTGAAATGAAAGGTGGGACCACTGAATGTGTTTAGTGTTGAACAAGACTAGATCTTGGTTATGATAAGAAAAGAAAACATCAGAGTAAAATCCCAGTTATAAATACAGTGATTTTGCAAGAGAATATAAATAACATTTCCTAAAATAGATGGGAAGGGGTAGTTATTTGTAATTCTCCCAGTCCTGCATCTGTCACAAGAGACATGCATTTCAGATACATAGTGCAATCTCGAAGGACACCATGCTGGAGGCAGTCAGCGACCTGTGTTAAAGCATCACTGCTGGTCTGTTCCCTATGGACATTCCACAGAGGGAATTAACAACATGTGCCCCTCCACAAAGCACACACAGCACAGCAACCCCTGCAATATCCATCAGCTAGGCAGCAGTGCCCAATTATGTCCCTCAGGGTGGCACACACAGGTGCAGCCAAAAGTTGCCTCTTGATGCCCCTCCTTCCTATGGAGAGCAAGTAGGCAGGAAGGGAAGACCAGCAATAGTGCAATTCCAAAAGAGGGACATGGTCTGAGTGTTCCCCTCCCACAGCCCTTAGGTGAAGGGCACTCATGTGGTGGAGAGGATGCCCATCCCTCCCCCAACATGGTCAGACTGGTGGCTAAAGTGTTCCCCACATGCAAAAACCCCTGCTTGAACCCACACAAAAAAGATAGACCCACAGTCAAACCTAAATTTAAAACCACAGTCCCAACACCCAAGATTCACACCCTAACCGCTGGGCCAAACAGGTAGATGCAGAAGAGGTATCCCATCAGGCAATAGGCACTCCACTGCCCCCCAGCATCACCACCAGCCTCACAAGGCCAGGCAGAGAACATTATAAAGTCAGGTGTGGCACTGGGGTAGCATCATGGACAAGGCTCATGGATCAATCTTCGCAAGGAGAGATGCCAGTGGCAGGCACAAGTCCAAAATTTAGCCCCCGCAAAGTGCCCAGATGATGGGATTCTTTGCAGATCCACCATTCTGGCAAGGACCTCCCCATCACAACCCCTCCATGCCACACCCTCCATGCCACACCCATGGCAGCAGCTCCCTTGCACTCTGTCCACTCGGGTGGTACTTGGGGCAATTTCCTCATCCACTAGCATTTTAATGGCCAGGTATGATGATCCCATCCACTCCCCCCCCCCCCAAAGGCAATCTTCTCCCTTTGGTTTTTTTTTGCTCTTTTGTAACTGAGCTGCCCTAGTTGTCTGTTTTCTTCTTCCCTGAAGAATTCTGGCTGTCCCACCCTGTCACCATATGATATTTTGACTCTTTGCTCAGCCCAGGAACCTGAGGGAAGGCATGGGAGCCCCCTTTAACTTATTTGATTTAAAATGGCACTTGAGAAGGTTTTATATTTCAAATTAACAAAATATTTTATTAAACATGGACGGGAAAGGTCAGGTGAAATCAGGGGTAAAATTTTTGAGGTAAAACCAGTACATGCACAGACTTGAGGACCGATTTCCCACAAGGCGCTGTTCTGGCATTGTTCTTCCCTTTGCCACGATTGCCTGCTTGAATTTCCCACATTTTGACCCACAGCTCCACCTGATTTCTCTCTGCATTTGAGAATACTGAAAAATCATTTCCAATTATGCAGACAAAACTCTATGTATGCACACTGTAACTCCAGGTTGAGAAATTCCTGGAGATTTAGGGGTTGACCTCCGGGGGGAGTGTAGGTTGGGAAAGTAGTTAATCAAGAATGTGTTGACATAGAGTCACCCCCCCCACCACCACCCTGCCATTTTCTCCAGGGTAACTGACCTCTGTTATCTGGAGATCAATTGTAATTCTAAGAGGTTTCCACACCCCATCTGGAGATTGAAAACCTTAGTTATAATCTTGAATTAAACATAGGATGCTTAACAGTGAGGACAGTGCAGGTAGTCCTATTTCCCCTTCCTTACATTCACCAAATTATCAAAAAAAGGGCCTATCGCAATGCATTCCACAGCTAAGAGACCTGGTTTGTGTGCCTCAGTGGGGTCATTTCAAAACAGTAAAATGTCATGGGAGGAAAGGGTTAAGCCCCACTCACCTACTCCACAGTCACAATCCAATTCAGCATTCAGTGCCCCTCCATTTTGTCTGTTTAAACATGCTTGGGAGCTCCAACCACTGAACACCCAGCAGTAAGTTTGGACTGGCCCTAAATTCCTCCCCAGATTGGGTCTGAGCTCTGTCATTGAGCCTGTGCTCTCAAATATTTTTTTTACAGAGGGATTGTATAAAACAATAAAGGGAAGGGGACCTGTGCAAATAGCAAGATGTAATCCATAAATTTGATAAACAGAAGTCTTGTTTTCTCATACTCCTGTCTTTGTTTGTGGAGGGTGTTGATGAAATAATCAATTTGTGTTTATATTTATATTGCTTGATCCACTAGAACAGCTTAAGGAGAAAAATCAATGGTGTGTTCTTATGAATTCTGCATTTGCTCGGTTTAGGAGAAGACAAGAGAGGCCTTTCTTTTACTGACAAGTTCTAAGTATGTGATGGTGGCAGTTTTGAATGCTTATTATAGCAGATATGTAGGCTTCTGTGCCATGTGGATTTTGCGGCCAATCTAGGGAGCCAGAAAACAGGTGGTACCAGAGGCCCTCCCTATCCAAGGATCTTGGATGCCCCTGTAAGACTTCTCATCTGAATTTCTCCATTGATTATAGAATTCCAAATTCCCTGGCCTTGTTTCCAAACAAATCTGAATGCATGTAGAAAAGAGGAAGAGTCCAGCCACACCTTAAAGACTAACACAATTTGTGGTGGGGTATGCGTTTTTGTGAGTCAGCGCTCACTTCCAAGCTCATACCCTACCACAAATTTTCTTAACTTTTTTTCTGCTGCTACAGACAGACTAACATGGCTACCCATCCTGATCTACCTGAATACAGGTGCACATGAAGCTGGGCTAATGCTCCCTCTAAGTTGTGGAGTCTTGTGAGCAAAAATTCTACTTTGTGAGCTACTGGCATTAACATTGTGAGTGAGCAGTTTGGCTGCTGCATAAATTGGCTAGCTCTGGAGCCATCTTTTTTAAGCTAAGACAAAAATGTATGCGCCGGAGGCTAAAAAACTGTGAGCTAGCTCACAGTAACTCAGCTTAGAGGGAACCTTCTACTGAGTCATGCAACTGGTCTATCAAGGACAGTATTGTCTATTCTGACTAACCGGCTCTCCAGCATCTTAGACAGAGCTGTAGTTCCCTGATGCCTCTCCGAGTGGTGGTGGGAGATTTTTTTAAAAAACAAACAAACACAAAACAGCAAGGTTTTCTGCACAGCTACATCATTTTCACAGAAAACCCAAAAGAGTTTTGGGTGATTCCTAGAGCTATCCTATATCACTTCCAGGTTTGCCCTGGAAGTGATGTAGCGGCACTGCTCCCCAGTGTCATGTCCCCCAATGTGTCTGCTCCCAAACCTCCTGCTGGCAGAGGTCTTCCATTCCGCATAAAGAGCTATGGGAGGGGTTTTTTTTCTGAACTGGGTGAGTGGGGAAACACTTGGGAAAGGAAGTTCACATGGGTAAGTGTAAGGTGATGCTTACTGGAACAAAAAATAAAAATTTTAAATATATGCTGATAGTGTCTGAACTGGTTGAGACAGAGGTTAAAAGAGATCCTGGGGTTGTTGTGCAAAGCTCAGTGAAAACATCAACCCAGTGTGTGACAGCAGTGAAAAAGGTAAACTTTTAAGTATTGAGCAGGAGGCAATGAAGTCAAACAAGCAGGCTTTTATTTAGTGACATTGTTCAGCTCAAAAGACAGCTCTATGAGAGCAGCATTTTCATTTATACCGTTCCAACACACAGGGGTCCTTTCATAGAAAAAGAGGTGCAGGAGCTCATTAGCATAACTCGTTAGCATAACTCATTAGCATATGCCACGCCCCCTGACATCACCAGAAGTGTGTCAGAAAGGGAATGTCAGTTTCAGCCCCATTATACCCTATGGGCCATTGAAATCAATGGCAAAAACTCATAGGGTATATGAGGGGCTGGAGGAAAGGGGATTTGAGGGAGAGGCTCCAAACTTGCAGGGTAGCTGCTGGGGCCTCTCCTCGAAATACCCACCAGGTTTCAAGAAGATTGGACCAGGGGGTCCAATTCTACGGGCCCCCAAACAGGTTGTCCCATCCCCTCCATTGTTCTCTATGGTGGGAAAAAGTGTTACAGGTTATGGTGGGAAAAAGTGTTACTTTTTTCCTGCCATAGAGAACAATGTAGGGAATGGGGGCAACCTGTTTGGGGGCCCGTAGAATTGGACCCCCTGGTCCAATCTTCTTGAAACTTGGTGGGTATTTCGAGGAGAGGCCCCAGCAGCTACCCTGCAAGTTTGGAGCCTCTACCTCAAACCCCCTCCCCTCCAGTCGCATTTAAAGTTGCCGCCAAATTTCAGCGGCAATTCGGCAGCGGGTCGAATCAGATCAGAGAATCTGATTCAGCCCCTGGCTACCCTAGTGGCCACTCCTGAGCTGGCGGAGCTTTGCTCCGCCTCGCTCCGCCTCGCTCCGCCTCGCTCCAGCCCCAATGGACCCCTGCCAACACATAACTTTCAACAATGTAACTATATACAAGCAATACTATTGGACCCAAGCAGGCCTCAGTGATTGGGTATCTAGATTGGCTTCAGGACCAATGGGAGTCTTTATTAATCAGCCAATAGGAATTGGAGCTTTAGGATACCAGAGCCCTTTTCAAGCTATTACTGCTTCATATTCTAAACAAACACAACTTAAACTTTGCTAAGAATTATTAGGAAAGGGATAGAAAATAAAATGGCCAGTATTTTATAAAGCTATGGTACAGCTTCATTTGGAATACTGTGAGCAATTTTGGTTGTAATGATTCAAAAGGACATTGCAGAAGTGGGAAAAGTACAAAGGAGGGCAACCAAAATGCTTAGGGAATTGGAGCACATTTCCTATGAGGAAAGGCTGGAGAGTATTGAATTTCCAGCCAGACAGCCATTTTGGTGTAGTGGTTAAGTGCACGGACTCTAATCTGGGAGAACCGGGTTTGATTCCCCACTCCTCCACACGCAGCTGCTGAATGACCTTGGGCAAGCCATAATTTCTGGCAGACCTGTTTTCTCAAGGACAGTTCTGGAAAGAGCTCTCTCAGCCCCATCTACCTCACAGGATGTCTGTTGTGGGGAGGGGAAGGGAAAGGAGTCTGTGAGCCGCTCTGAGACTCCGAGTGAAGGGCAGGGTATAAATCCAATCTCCTCCTCCTCCTCCTTCTTGCAAAAAGATGGCTAAAGGATAACATTATAGAAGTTTATAAAACTATGTATGGGGTGGAGAAAGTGGATTGAGGGAGCCTTTTCTCCCATAATACTAGAACTTGGGGGCACCCAATGAAATTTTTAGGAAATAGGTTTAGAACAAACAAAAGAAATCCATCTGTACTCAGGGAGGAATTAAGAGTAGTTCACTGCCAGTGGAGATGTAGATGACCAGGAGCACAGATAGCTTTAAAAGGGGACGCAACAGATTCATGGAGGAGAGGAACATCAATGGCTACAGGCTTTGGCAATGAAAGGGAGCCTCTATAACTAGAGGCAGCAAACCTCTATATACCAGCACAGGGAGGCAGTGGCAGGTGGAGGACCTCAGCCTCTACGCCCTGTTTGTCTTTCAGGGAAATTGGATGGCCACTGCATGAAACAGAATGCTGAACTAGATGGAACAGCAGTCTGATCCAGCAGGCTCTATGTTCTTATGTCACCTCCCACTTTATCCTTTCATTTGGACATGCCAGGGACTGTACCTGGGACCTTCTGCATATGTGTATCTGAAGGACATTCCTTCCTGGGAATTTAGATCACAGGAAGAGGCCCTCCTGACTGTTTCATTGGCCAAAGAAGCTTGTCTGCTGGGTTTATGAGAGAGGGACTTTAGAGGGGCAGCTCCACAACTATGAAATAACCTCACCAGGGAGATGTGCCTGGCCTCCTCACTTTCAGTCTTTAGGAAGTAACTGAAGATGGTTTTATTTAGGAAGGCATTTGGCCTTTGTAAATTGTGATTTTAATTAATTTTTTAAAATGTATTTTGTGTATTTTTCAGTTTTTGATTCTGCTGATATTGTAAGCTGCCTTGATTTCTCTATGGTAGAAGGGCAGCTAACAGATGTTTTAAATAAATGAAGTAAATACATGAATCAAATGCTCTCCCATTGAGCCATAGTTCCGCACCCTGTTGGTGCTTTAGGACCTCTTTTGATTGTTCTATTGTTTATTACCAAAAGTTCGGCAGAGCACTGGGCACACACACTTTGCCATAGCTGTCAGTTCCTCTGTATCTTTCCCCTTTTCTGCATTACTAATAAGCATGTGAGCACTAATAAAACCTTACAAGAAGCAATTTGAGATTGTACATAAGGTTCAATTAAATTTCTTTGTCGGTTGTTTTTCCAGTGTGGAAGAAGTCATGTGCAGATCAGTCAAACACTGCACAGGGTCACGGTGCAGTCATATGTATGATCATATTAAGATTACTTTTTTGCACAGTTTTGTCAATGGACACATTCAAAAAATAAAGGAGGAAAAGCTGCAGATAAACTGAAAGAACGGAAAGTCGTGGCAACCTGTGAATGATTTCATTTCTGAACAATAAAGAAAAAGAACAGAGGAAATTTCATCCTGTTGAAAATGTTTTACATTTCTAAGACTTGAGCTAGTTGGCATATGCTGCAGGTTTTTCCTTCCTTCCTTCCTTCCTTCCTTCCTTCCTTCCTTCCTTCCTTCCTTCCTTCCTTCCTTCCTTCCTTCCTTCCTTCCTTCCTTCCTTCCTTCTCATGATTGGTCAATCAGTGCTTTCAAACATCAAATCTATTTTATTTATTTATTTAGAATATTTATATGCTTGCCTTCCTCTGAGCATCTGTATTCATAGAAGGCAAAGGCATTCCATTTTCTGGTTGGAAAACAAGGTCAGATCTTCTGTGAAACTTGGCTCAAATGTATACACAAATCTAAGGTGAAGCAAGGGGGGAGTTGTCTTTATTTATTGCAATACCCATGTCCTATAATGTTCTTCAGGTCTGATTTAATGCAAGTGCCATTTCTAACTTTGACTTCCCAGTTATTGGCCATCAGTCAGGAAAACAGGTGCAGTCTGATGTTGTTTTCTCTGGAGGAGCCACTAATCTTTATCATTTCACTTGGCAAAAGTTAATTGAAACTTGAGGAAGAATTTGTTCCGGTGTTTACCCCTATTCTGAAACACACAGAGGCGGCTGTAAGAAAGAATTTTTTGAGGATGGTTGATTCTAGCCATGGCAAGGGTGCCTTCCAACCCATCAATGACTTTCTGAAACCTTGACCCATATTGAGTTTTGTTCATTTCTGTTATCACAAAAAACAGAGAATGGGGGAAAAACTCATAAAGGCACATTCTGAGAAGGATGTGGGAAGGTATTTGGCAAACCCAGCTGATGGAGAATGGCAGAGTGGGCATTATGGTTCGGTCACACCGTTGAGTCCAACTCTTTGCAACCCCATGGACCACATCACACCAGGCCCTCCTGTCTTCCATTGTGCTCCGGAGTTTGTTTAATTTCATGTTTGTTGCATCAATAACATTGTCTAACCATCTCATCCTTTGCCATCCCCTTCTTCTTTGACCTTCAATCTTTCCCAGCATCAGGCTCTTCTCCAGTGAGTGTTCCCTTCTCATTTGGTGGCCAAAGTATTTGAGCTTCAGCTTCAGTATCTGGCTTTTCAGGGAACAGTCAGGGTTGATTTCTTTTAGGATTGACTGATTTGATATTGCAGTCCAAGGGACTCACAAGAGTCTTCTCCAGCACCATAATTCAAAAGCATCTATTCTTTGGTGCTCAGCCTTCCTTATGGTCCAACTCTCGCAGCCATACATTACTACTGGAAATGCCATTGCTTTGACCATACGGACTTTTGTTGGCAGGGTGATGTCTCTACTTTTTATTATGCTGTCTAAGTTTGCCATCACTTTCCTCCCAAGGAGCAGACATCTTCTAATTTCATGGATGCAGTCACCGTCTGCAGTGATCTTGGATCCCAGGAACGTGAAGTCTGTCACGGCTTCCATGACTTCCCCTTCTATTTGCCAAGGAGTGATGGGGCTGGATGCCATGATCTTAGTTTTTTTATGTTGAGTTTCAAGCCAACTTTTGTGCTCTCCTCTTTCATCCTGAGCAAAAGGCTCTTGAGGTCCTCTTCACTTCCTGCCATTAGAGTGGGATCGTCTGCATATCTGTGGTTGTTGATGTTTTCCCTGGCAATCTTAATTCCGGCTTGTGATTTTTGCATGGTATTCTGCATATAAATTAAATAAGCAGGGTGACAATACACATCCTTGTCATACTCCTTTGCCTATGCTAAACCAATCAGTTGTTCCATATCCGGTTCTAACTGTTGTTTCTTGACCCTTATACAGGTTTCTCAGGAGACATGTGAGGTGGTCTGGTACTCCCATCTCTTTAAGGACTTGCCATAGTTTGTTGTGATCCACACAATCAAAGGTTTTAGCGTAGTCAATGAAGCAGAAGCAGATGTTTTTTCTGGTACTCCCTTGCTTTCTCCATAATCCAGTTAATGTTGGCAATTCGATCTCTAGTTCCTCTACTTCTTCGAAACCTGGAACAGGGAGGCATTACCACTGAAGTAAGACAGATATAAAAGAGTGAGCAGAAGGAGGTGTTGAGCATTCTTACAGTGCCTTCCAAAGCAGAGTTACAGCTTTCTAAGTCCATTGAAGTAAATGGATTTAGAAGGGTATAACTCTGCTTAGGATGACACTGTAAGAAAGACAAATGTTGATAGAATGACAGAACAAGTAAGCACAGAGGCTTGATTTGGCAACCAAGAAAGCAGGTGGCATTACAGAGTCGACAGGGGGAGGATACAGCAGAAGTTTATTTTTATATAAACTTTTGAAAAACTATCATAGCTGTGCCTAATCTGCTTCCTTCTCTAATCTGTATATATAAAAGAAAGTCCCCTCACCATAAAATCAATGCCCAGGCCAAACTGCTGGACCTAGAAGCACCAAATGTTCCTACCATGGGATAGGTGCTCACTAAGAAGAGATTTTTTTTAGAAATTTGACCCCTAAGTGGGTCAAAAGGGGGGAAATGTGCCCCCCATTGATTCCTATGTGGCCGCCTCCTTGCACCCCCCACTCTCTGATTGGTCAGCTGCAGAGCTCAGCATTCTGAGGTTAAAAAAACAGTTACAGGATGTTGGCCAGCAAGGCACTCTTCTGTGCTCTTATGGATTTTTATCCATAAGTTTGAACTCTGTGTCGCCAGCAGTGGAAGGGACTTGCGCTTTCTTCTCCACATAGGAGCCAGCTCCAGCCCAAGCCAGGAGGCTGACACCCCAAGCAGTTCACCCAAGACAAGGACAAAGGATTCCTCTTGCCATGAGGCCTCCTTCTGTCAGACATCCGCTGGTTAACCCCCACTCCTCAATATACATCTGAATAAGTTATGCTAACAAGACTGCCTAGCACCTACTGTGCCAGCCATCAGATACTTGGCTAAAACCATCAACTGACAATAGGTTGGCCAGGTGAGTCATCGGACCCTAGACTCAGTGTCTGTTTCCTGGTGAAGTCATACTTTTGCAACACTGACCAAACCCCTGGACCTCCTCCCTTTGTTCACCTTTAACCTATAGCAAGGTCCAACAGGGACGGACCGCCTAGTAGGAGTGTTAGTGGGTTGTGGTCTGCAAAGCCCGCCCCAAGACCCCCAATAAAAGTCCAAACCCAGAGTCACTCGGCCTCTTGAGCCATCGCCCTCTATCTTACCTATTGACCCTTCAGTCCAGCTTTCTGTCCCCAACCCTTGCCTCCATCTTTAAACCCTTTTTCTCTCTCTGGACTCGCGATCCAGGAGAACCACGTGGTCTTGCCGGTTCAAGCCTCGTGGCCCCATAGCTTTTATACCTTTCCTCCCAAATCCAATTCATCTGGACATCGGACAACGCATCTAAGGTAACGTGCTTTCCCCACCAACGAAACCTGCTCATGCAAAAGTGCTATTTTCTCTCTTTATTTTATTAGGCCTGTAAGATTGTGTGTGTGATTACGATTTTTGTATGCTTGATTACATGATCCAGTAAACAACATTGAACTTGGAACCTGCCTCACGTGCCTCTTTCCTTGAGATCTCCCGGGAGGGGTGGGACCCTGGTATAGTTGGCAAGAACCCGTGTATTTTGCCAATTGCTGAGTGTAAATTAAAGCAATTCGGCTAACAGAATTGGGGGCTCAGTCCGGGATTGCCCTGAGGGTTAAACTTCGCGCCATAGTCGACAGGCGTGTCTTTAACCCACAGACGTAAGGGAAAAACCACTTCCGGAACTCTTGGAGAGGCTGTATGATTGGTTTCTGTCTGCGTGCCTGGCTCTAGTGAGCAACCTATCGTGGGTGGCTTCCCCCTTCTCTCTCTCTCTCTTTGAACCCCAGGTCAAACTGTGTGACCGTCCGCGCGTCTATTTTGTGGGAAGGGACCCCAAAGAAGACCAGAGTAGGGCGCTAGACCAGTTGCACCAACACTACATACACTACATACACCCGCTGAGTCCGAAAAAGAACTTTTTCTTTGAGCGCACCCTCGCTCCCCCTCCTTGCTTTACTTCGCTCAACGAAGTGAAATCAATTGATTTTGGTTAGGGGTCAGCCTGCTGGAACATATTGTTTCGAAACCCCGCTGGTTAATAGGTTATCCAGTGAGAGCTTGCGAGCCCAAAACCTTCATTTGGTTGTGTGGTTATCCTGTAAGGACGTGAGGTTTGGCCAACCCGTTCTCGAAACCCTCATATAAAGAGACTGGGTGTCTCTGAGACTGGGTGTCTCCTTTTTGGGTTAAGAGTAATCCCAGAGTGTCGCGAAGGGTGTGAGTCCCCGGCTCTAAAAACTAAATTCAGGCAGGGAGTGCCTTCTGTAGGGTTAAAAGTAATCCCCGAGTGTCGAGAGAGGTGTGAGTCCCCGGCTCCTAAAACTAATTAAAGGCTGGGATAGCCTGTTCTGTGGTGCATTGGCCACCTTGAGCCAACAACTGTAACCTAAGAAGCCGATTAAGGCAGAAAAAGGGAAATTCAGCTTCCTTTTCTCACGCCCCTGTTGTAAGTAAAAACAGGAGAATCCCTGCAAAGATGTTTCGTACCAAGGAGGATGAACCTAAGCTAGAAAAATGGCTGGTAAAGAAAGGCAAGTCTCCTTGGAAGGAAGGATCTTTTAAGGGCCCCAATCCATTAGAAATCGTCCAAAATGCTTTCCAGGACTACTGTAAAGCGCAAAAACCCAGTTCAGCAGCCAAAGACACAGCCGCCAGTTGGGCTCTGTATACGGCTTTGCGAGACGCTGCCTCAATCATTAACCGTCTACAGGCAGACGTGGAAAAACAAGAAGAAATTGTCAGGGAGAACAACCAAAGACATGCCCAGGAAACGGAGGAATTAAAGATCCAACATAAGGCCGCATTGGAAAGAGAGGAGGCCAGATTCGACAAATTAGAATCTAAATTTGAAGCAACCAGAGAGGAATTAAGAGAAATAAAAAGCAAACATGAACAAGACCTCATAGACCAGAGAGAAAATTATGAGGACTTAATGGAACAGAGAATAAGAGAGGTCGAGGCCGAGAGCCAGCAGTTACAAGCAGATAAATTAACTGTGACCTTAGAGAATCAAGGTTTAGCACTCAACATTCAAAAGGCTGAACAAAAAGCCGCAAAGGCTACAGCCAGGGCTGAGGAAGCAGAGAAAGCCCTAGAAAAGGCCAATGTAGCCCTAGTATCAGTACAACAAGGAGCAAAATATTTGGCCCAAGAAAACCTAATTAAGAGAGAGCGAGCCAATCATGATGCCTGTAAAAGAGAGATAGAGATTCTAAAACGACAATTAGAAGCCCAAAGAGCGGTGGTATCAGCGATCCACCCGGAGGGTTTAATTGACCTCTCCCACACCGAAGAAGACCCTGAAGCCCCCATAGAAGAGCCCACGGAGAACCATGCCCCCGTCCACCCAGTGAGCACCAAACAAATGGTCACTAGGACCGGCACCAGAACCACCACCCAAACTGTAACGGAAACTCAGCAATGGAAGCCCGATGAGGTTAAGGCCATCGCCGAGCAAGTAGGCTCTCTCTCCAAGGATACTGCCGTACAATGGATGACACACATCCATACCATGTATGGCGGTGTCAATGGAGAGGATCTCTGCCAGCTCGCCAGGCGCTGTGCTTCAGGCACAGATCTAACAGCCATTAATTCAGCCATAGCCACCAACGGTATTGCAGCCGGTACTCGGATCCAATGGATGCAGAAGGTTTTGGAGTACCTCCACCCGAACCGCAGCTTATCTGCACTGTTCATCCTAGAGAAGCAAGGGCCAGGAGAAGACCCAGAGGCTTATATGGCCAGGAAACAGCTATTAGCTCAATTGGCAGATACATTATATATTGACCCTGACACCAATGAACCCGAATTCGATGACGATGCGTTTAGACGCGCACTCATGCATGGGTTCAATGCCCAAACCCAATTGGCTCTTAATATTCCAGATCCCACTAGGGGAACCTGGCCCAATATGGAACTCAAAATAAGGCGGGTGGCTACCTTACTCAGGAGCACAGGAGTCACAAAGGCGGGGAAAGGATCCAAGAAACATAAAGACAAGGAAGAGGAAGAACCCATTCAAGCCATCACATACGCCAATCACGGCCCACACTCTCAGTACCAACCTTCAGGCAAATATGATAACCGGAATGATAGAAATTATGATAGAAACAACGACAGGAACAATGATAGGAACTACGATCGGAACTATAAGAATGACCGCTATGACCGTAATAAATCCTGGCAAAGAGGCGGCAACAATAATTATAGAGGGAAAAGGGATTACAATAACAACAGAACCAACCCAGCGCAGGCATACATGCATCCCTCTGCTCCGCCGCTTCCGGCTGACTATAACAATGGCCCTGACGATCGGTATAGTCCTGCCCCTAGCTCAGGCAATTCACACCCGGCTGCCCAGCTGCTGATGCCCGGTCCACAACCGTTCCACCAAAAAGTCAATAGGGAGGCACCTCCAAATGGAGTAAGTCCATTCAGATGGCACCTTTGGATGGAACTCAAAGAACGGGGCTTTGAGATGGAGCGCTTCCATCTGCAACCCGACTCGGTCCTCCTCCAGGCACTGACAGACTCGGCCAAGCAACAGGAACGGCCTCTCAACCCAGTAAAGACCACTCTCACTCGCATTGAAGAGGAAAAAGGGAACCAAAGCTAGGGCTGCCCGGAGTCCCACAATCTCCCCAATGGCATAGTGGCTCCTTTGAAGCCCGACACATGGGGGAGACCAACTGTGAAAGCAGGGGTCGGGACTCCAGGGAACATGAAACCTGCTACACTCCTTGTAGATACGGGAGCATCCACCAATGTTCTTAAACCCCAATTGGCTCAAACAGGCCAGCCATCTTCAGCTACTCTCTCTCTCTCAGGCTTTGCCGGAGGCAAGCACACTGCCACCATCTGGAATTCGATTCCCTTAACAGTGGGAAAGCTTTCCACACGTGTGTCTGCCTGCGACAACCAGGGCGAAGACGATGGCATTCTCGGGGCTCCATTTTTCCGAGACCATGGGCTCACAATTGATTTGGCTAATGGCTTCCTCTGGCAGATTCCGGGAGGTCCTAGCGAAATCAATGCAGTCCATCGGTGTGCCGCCCTAAAGGCTCCTCTTCCCCTGGCCCCATTGGAACCTAGTGACCCTTGGATCCAAGATTTCCCTGAAGTCTGGATCCAAGACAAAGCAGAGTGTGGCACCGTCCGTGATGCCTGTGTATTAATAGAAGGGAAGGATCCACCTCCACAAAAACAGTACAAGTATCCCGCCGAAGCTGAAGCCGGAATAGCCAAAACCATTGAAGGGCTCCTCCAATAAGATGTCATCCTCCCAATGCAATCCATATGCAACGCTCCCCTCTGGCCCGTCCTTAAAGCAGACGGAGTGACCTGGAGAATGACAGTGGATTTCAGAGCGCTAAACGCAGTGACTCCTCCAGTGGCCCCTGTCGTAGCAAAATACCATGAGATCCTTGCGGCCATCGCAGCAGGATCGCGCTACTACAGTGTGATTGATTTGGCTAATGCGTTTCACTCCATCAAATTGCATGAGTCATGTTGGTATAAGTTCGCTTTTACCTTCCGTGGCCAGCAATATGCCTTCAAACGCACACCCCAAGGTTTTCACTCCAGTCCTAGCATCTGCCATGCACACGTTGTACGCATGTGGGAACACCTTAGAGCTACCTCTAAAGATCACGTGCTTTCTTACGTGGATGACATTCTTGTCCACGCCTCCACAGAAGAAGAAGTCACTGATGTAACCCGGGAAGTCTTAAATCTTCTCAGGGAAGCAGGGTTCAAGGCTAGTAGGGATAAGGCCCAGCTAGTTCAAACGCGGGTCAAGTACCTTGGCCTGGCCCTGGGTCCCGATGGCAGGACTCCCGATGCCCAGCGCATGGAAGTCATTGCCAAGCTCCCGGCGCCTACCGATGTGCCCTCCTTAAGAGCTTTACTAGGAACATTCAACTTCTCTAGGGATTTTGTGGAAGGCTTTGCTGATAAAGCGCGCCCTCTGTACTCTCTCTTAAAGAGCAACACACCCTGGTTCTGGGGACCTGAACAGCAATACGCCTTTGCCAGCCTTAAACAAAGCCTTGCTTCTGCTCCCGCTCTAGCGCATCCGGACCCTGATAAACCCTTTTACATCCAACTGGCACATTCTGAGAAAAGCATCGGCGCCACCCTTATACAGCATCATGCTGGCGCCCCAAGAGTGGTCGCCTATGCCTCCCGCAATCTTTCCTCTGTAGAAATAAAGTTTACCCCATGTGAGAAAGTCTGTCTAGCCCTTGTCTGGAGCCTTACTCACTGGGAATTTATCATCGGAGGTGCGAAGGTCATAGTGCAAACCACACACACCCCTCTGAAGTACATTCTCTCAGGGAAAATTCAGGATGGCCAAGTATCTAATGCCCGCATTGCCCAGTGGACACTTGCACTGGTCAATAAGGGAGTAGACTACCGAAAAGAACAGAAGGAACCCCCTGCCCCGTATGGCCTCATCATAACTGGGGATGAGCATGAGTGTCCTCTACCAGTGGTCGACCATGTACCCTGGCCAGCCACATGGGGAGTGCCATTCGAAGAAGCCAAGCAGCTCGGTTTTCACTGCTGGTTCTGTGATGGATCCTCCTTCCATGTGACAGGGACACCCTATACAGGTTATGGTGCCATCCGTACCCACGACGGTCACACTTTGCAGGAGTCTGTCCGCCCCCATTCCAGCCAAGCCGCAGAGGTCGCCGCCCTGCGGGCGGTTCTAGCCTTTGAGCCCCCAGACATTCCGGTCGCTGTGTTCACCGACTCGGACTGGACGGCCAAAGCCGGATTGGGTAAAATGCAGAAGGCAAACCGGTGGCCCACGCAACACTATGGAAAGATGTTGTACAACTCCTCCATAGACGTGTGGCAGAGACTCAAATCTCCCATGTCAAGGGTCACCAGAAAAATAACTCTGAAATCGCATACTGGAACGACCAGGCAGATCTTTTGGCCAAAGCTGCTGCACAGCTACCCCTTCCCCAAGAACCGCCAGAACAACCTCTGCAGGCTGTCACTACACGCAGCCAACATAATAGGTCATCCATCCCACCAGTCTTTGTAGACCTTGGGGAGCTCCAGGCAAATGACGCCGATGTACAGGACCTCCTTTCCAAGGGCAAGGACCCCACAGGGAAATACTCCATAGAAGAACGGGACGGAGTAATCTGGGCGGTGGATCACACTGGGGCACGTCACTGGGTAGTTCCTGTAGAGGTACGAGCAGACCTGATCCAATTTGTTCACGAGCAGGGCCATAGAGGAAAAGACCTCACTTTGGAACGGGTGCGCGATGCAGGCTGGTGGCCAGGCATGAGACAAGACGTCGCCCAGTGGGTAGATAACTGTCTCGCCTGTGCCATGGTCAATGCAGACTCATCCGGTCCCAAAGCCCCTATTCAACACCAACGCATAGAGGGACCATGGGCACGAGTTCAGATCGATTTCATCGGTCCCCTTCCCAAAACTAGCCGTGGCAACAGGCACTGCCTCACAGTAATTGATCCCTTCTCCAAGTGGGTCGAAGCCTTCCCCTGCCGGGACAACTCCGCCGGCACGGCTGCCAAACTCCTTTTTAATAACTTATTCTCACGCTGGGGCATCCCCCGAGTCCTGGACTCCGACCGTGGGCCTCATTTCATTGGAGAGGTCACTCAGGAGCTCTGCAAGGCTCTGGGGATCACCCAAAGATTCCACATTGCGGCACACCCCCAATCTTCTGGCTCTATTGAACGCGCTAACCGTACACTCAAAGAGGCGCTCATGAAAATGGTTAATTCCACGGGCAGGACTTGGGATGAAAAACTGCCCATCATTCTCATGGCTATCAGGGGGACCACGGCCTCACACGGCTATTCCCCACATATGGTCATGACTGGCAGGAAAATGCGCATGCCAGAAGCTTTTTGGCTACAGAGCGATGTCCCCTCGGACTTTGAACCCAAAGTGGCAAATGATGAGTGGGTCAGATCCCTCCTCACTGACATCCTGATCATACACCTCCAAGTAGCCAACATGCTCGGGGAAAGCCAGCTCGCAATAGACAAGAAATTGGGATGGGTTCGTAATCCTCAGGTTTGGGATCCAGGGCAGCAAGTGCTCTACCGCAAGTTCAGCCGCAAACAGCATGCTCTCATGGCTAAATGGGCTGGTCCGGTCCCCATCATTGATAGGGTCAGCCCTGCAGTGTACAAACTGGCAATCCCTCGAAAGCATGGCCAAACGTGGCACAAGTTCTTCCACTCCTCCCAACTCAAACTGTGGAAGGGTGAGCCGGTTCCAGTCCCACCTGATCTCCCTCCGGACCCCGGTGGCGACGGGAATCCGATGGCTGCAGTTAAACACGGTCCTTTCCTTCCCACAGACATCTTTGAACTCTTTCCTCTTTTCTCCCTTGGAGACACTTGCCTGTTCCACTAAGTGCTTCCCAATGGCTCAAGCCGCCATTTAGGAAGCAAGGGGGGGAGGGAATAGCAGAATTTTAAGTATAACAACCTTGTTCCAAGAACAAAAGCCACGGTAGCGTGCAGCAGTAACCGCACCGGGCTTGCATAAGTGCCAAGTGCACACCAATGAACGAAGAACCTCTAAGCACCTTTAGCTAAAAGGGAACCATACTGTGACTACTTGGGTATGTCGACTGCAGTATGGAGTACAGGGATCTCACTCATACACCCCTCAAACATTATATTACAGAATGCATCCAGGAAGTTTCACCTCAGCAACAGACAAATGGGTAAGACCATTAAAAATTTTATTGTTATTGTCCTTGATTCATTTTACATCGACAACACAAATAGCCAACCATACGGTAGTCTTGACCAGATGGAGATGCGTGGGAATCAACATGCCTTTTAGAATTTTTACCTGTGTAACAGGACGGCATGACAGAGCAGTCACACTCACACCCATAGATCGGTGTCCACCACAGCAGCTCACACATTGCATCCAAAGCCACACCGGAGAAAAGGTGATGCTATGCACCTCCGGGAAATATGCTATGGATGAAATGGAAGTGACCTTGTGCAAACAGCCACAAGACAAAATCAACACCTCCACCATTGAATATACTGCTCCTACCCCCATCTCCCTCTACACTGACATAGCTGTAATTTCAGCTGCCGTATGGGACATTGGCGATCCTTTAAAATTAATCATTTCCATTGGCTCCCGTCATTTCCATAATGACACAGAGGTCCCAATAACGCTCACGGACCCATTCGGTGAAGAAATAGACCTAGAGCCACTGGCATGGGGCAAGCTCGATTGGCATTTTAACTGCTCTGCGTTAAAGCAGCAAGGTCCCCCAGACTGGACCCTCCTTCTAAACACATCTGTCTGCCTCAATGCCACTGATACTGTAAATCTTACAGCTATCGGAACAACAATTCTACAGCTCACTCATCAGGAAGGAAATTATACTTTAATAATTGGTAATGCAAATCACACACTAAATTTGGACCCACTTATCCAAAATGTAGACGCACTGGCCTCATTGACCTACCCGGTAGTGGGGGCACACACTTTAAAATTTAATCATCAAGAAACAGTCTTGATGCAGCCGCAAATTTCAGTCAAAAGGGTCAATGTCAGCTTAAATGGGCTTGGCACTTCTTTCAGCCATGCCCTCTGTGACTCTTACTTACACACGACCCAGCAAGGTTGGGACAATTGGATCTTAATGTGGCGTAAAGGGGAGCTCTCTAGAAGGACTAAACGCGATCTTTCTGATTGGGTCGCACCCGTAGGAGCGGGCATGGCAGCCATAGATGCTGCAAACATAGAAGTGATAGCGAATAAAGCCTCCAAGGTTGCATTCGACATCTCTCAAATGAGCCTCCCTCTTACGCAGTCATTGGATTCCCTTGCCCATGTGGAACGCTCCACCAACCCACTGCTGGTTACTTGGGAACAAATCATGGAGAAAGATTTTAACCATTTCCTTGATGGCATTCAGTCTTTACAAAACAATATTTCATTGGCTCTTGCTTGCACACAAGCACAAACTCTTAATGTAGTCACTGCCATGACTATAATCAAACAAGCTATGGCTGGAGTTATACCTTTAGAAATAAGGGAATTGATTAAAGGAAATCTAACCACCAGTGAAATCTCTCTCGAGCACTGGTGGTCGTTGGCAAACGCCTCTTTTGATGCAGTAACCCAGACCTTGCAATTGATTATAACCACAGTGACCGCTAAAGAAATTTTCCACATCTATCCAGTAGTTCCACTGGGTATCCAAGTTAATTCGGACACAGTATTATATGCCAGGAACAGTGACCGATGGGCTAAAGTAAGCTCATCCAGCTGGCATATGATCAATCTAGACGGATGTACCCATAAGGAAAACTTAGGCTTCATCTGTGATGACGAAGCCCTAGAGAAACATCACCCATGCTTAGTTCCCAAGAAACACGCCATCTCACACTGCCAATTTGACGCAGTCAGTGAGACCGGGTCCACTATTATATACATAGGCAGAGCTTGTGTCTGTCTCAGGACAACCTGTGAACACATTCACCTCAATACACTATACTACCAACAAATGCTGCCTGGAATAAACAGATGCTTTTGTAACATTACCTCCATCAGAGGGTGTGACTTTTATTTTGAAACCCCCATTTGGACACAACAAGAAATGGCCTTATCCCCAGAATTATATGACTCTATTGCTCCAGTACCTTTGGGGTTAGGACTGGAAGCCCTGAGGAAATTGCTCTCTCACCCGGACCTCCAAGAGCGCCTGGCTCAGCTAAAGAAAGCGGGAAACAAAGCCGCCTTAAATGTTTCCCATAATGGTGCCAGGATTAAGGAACTGGCTGTGGAAATTAAGGAGGCTGGAAAACATAGCTGGTGGGAATCGATTCTTGGTTGGTCGCCGACAACGACGGGGTATTTAAATTTAATGCTCCACCCCATAGTCGTCATTCTGGCCTTCCAAATTATTTTAATAGTGGCGCTAATCACATTGACTTGCTGGGTGAGAAGACAAATCCACAAATTGGAAGCTCAATCTAAAGCCACGGACTTCCAAGCCTTGATGCACGTTGCATCTAAGGTTTCGAATTCCTAGCCCCTCCTTTCCGACCTCTGACATACCTTAACTGTTGCCCTTTTCCCTATGTTTGTCTGTCTTCCTCCATTTTCAGACCCTTATGTGTGTTTATGTTTGTGTTTCTATTCTTTAACCGTTATTGGGTGGGTCTCTTAGAAGAGACCCATGAGGTAGAAAAATTGGTCTTTAGCAGCAGTCTATCGAACCCAAGGGAACATCAGCGAGACTACAAATGCAGCCGAAAGCAGGTTCAGTCTCCTGCACATATTCAGAAGACCTCAATCTTGCTGCCTTTTTGATTCCTCTGTAGCATCGCTGACACCAAAAAAAAAAACCATATTGCCAGGTCGCCAAGAAGCCAGTGGAGCTTTCTCAGGATGACTGAGATCCATTGTGGCAATATGGTCACGCTTTGAGGCCAGCGCGACGGAGCAGGCCAAGAAAGGAAGTGCAAATGTGCAGGTCCTACTGGAAAGCCAGCGGGAGAAATGCAATCCTTTCAAAAAGGTTAAGGCAAGCCCTGATCTTTTTGTGCAAGCTCTCCACCTGCAATGACTTTTTCAATCATAGGACATAAAAGTTTTAAATCGTTTTTCACCTTTGGGTTCCCAATTTGAAACCTCCTAAAGTATTTTTAATTGTAACATTGGCAGTTTTCAAAATAACAACTTATTAAACAAAGATTCGGTCTTCAGAAATTAAGAACCAGCGTGCTTTGCGGCAGCTCTATTTTGCATACACCCAGACACGTGGATCTTAAAATTAGTCCTCTCAAAACGTGTGCTATTACTTTGTATGTCTTTTGACCGTTCCAATCCATGCCCCGGACTTCTTTATTTTTGGTTTCACTTTTGCAAAAGTCTCCCACCAATGTTTTTACACCCTTTTTACTGTTCATAACCAACCACATCTTAGGATCACCACAAGCTTCTGCTTGTTCCCAAGAGTTTTCCTTTTTTTTTTCCTATTCTTTAACCAGTATTGGGCGGGCCGAAGCCCTAACGAACCATAGGGAGCAATGAGAGAAAGAAAAGGGAGATAGGGGGTGGGAGGACCGAAAGCATTTCTTCATGGGAGATCAGAAGAGCCGAGGGCGCATCCAAAGATGCCGTCGACAAAAGCTCCGTAGTTACATTTGTGGCTAGCACGAATGTGAAGCTTAGTAGGCGGCTTCTCCCGGTGGGGCGTGTAGAAGTTGGGTTCGGAAGTTACTCCGAAGCCTCCCTTCTTTCGCCCCATCTCCACCAGGCGTGCAATCCGATCGCCACTCGAGGCAGCAACGGGTGCCTGGGGAAAGGCCCCAAGGTTAGCCCGCTCCAGCCAAACGCTCTCCGGCCACATATTACTGCATCTCTCTATGTTAGTGTGACCTCTTCCCCGATTATCTGCCCAAGCAATCCTCAACCCAAAACACTCAGCCGCCTCAGTGCGGGACTCTTATTCGGTCTTTTTGCTTTTTAAATTTTATTTTTCTCATGATATCTTCTTCTCCCAGCATGCCCATTGACGCTCAATCTGCATAGTCTGTCAATCATCATTAACTTATTTAGTTTTCATATGTACTTTTCTCTATTTATTTATTTTATGAGCTTGTAGCCTCATCCAGAAACTTTTTCATTGTGCACGGTTTTGTTTTTGTCTCCGTCTCTTTGTTTTTGTGCACTCTACGGGCAAGAAATAAACCGTTTGTTTGCAAACCAAGTCTTCTGTTTGCAAAGCAAGTCGGTTGCTTGCCAAAACATTTTTGTTTTTTTTGCTTGCTTTTCTATTCTTTACCAGTGTTGGGAGGGCCGAGGCCCAGACGAACCGTGAGGAATCATTAGTGAGCAGGACAACAAGAACAAGGGGGACATGGAAGCCCGAGAGACGGCTCAGGAGGAAGAAGTAGGACAAACGAATCCTTTGTCTCCCTCTGCTATGCAGCCCCTCCAAGCCGAAATGATCTGGAGGACATGCAGAAGTTGGGTTCGGAATTTAAATCCGGCCCATGCTCTCTTTCACCAGGCGTGCAAGCTCTCCCTGCACGAAGCAGTGGAGAGTGCCTGGGAAGGACTCCCCGGTTAGGTCAGAACCCCGGACAAAACCTCCTGCCCCCTCTTTTTAACATCTTTCTAGGTTAGAGGGAGATTTTCGACAGCTCTCTCCCTGAAGTGCCTGCAAGCTAAAACGTATCCTCGCTCCAACACTGGTGTCCAATTCGATTGTTTTTGATTTTTAATAAATTTATTTTTCTTGAAATGTTTGTGTATCCCAGAATGCCTAAACAATTTTCTCATTTGCATATGCAACAGCCTCTAGCCCTAACGTATACAGCCAAGTCAACAGCATGCGACCTTTGAGGGTTCTGCCTAGTGACTAGCTGCCCAGTCCGCTCCTCATTGGGTATGGGACGGTACCACTGGGATCAGGCTTAAGGGGGAAAGATTGTTCTATTTTTGTACAGTATTAGGGGAGGGCCCCCCGAAGGGAGCCCTCCAAGCTAAAACGGGTACGCAGCTAATGGCGTCCCCGCGGAGCCACCCGGCTCCAGATAAAAGGTCAGAGTCGACCGGACGCAACTCCCGAACCCAGCTTTTGCATGCCCTGCCTGTGCGTGTGTGCGTCTGTCTCTCTCAGGCACACATCTCACAAATGCTCCCCAGGGTTCGGGAGGCGTGCCCGGAGACTCCGCCAACCCCGAAGGGTGAATACCTGGCCTGTGATTATTCCAGCCAGGACCCCAAGATGATGTGTCTTTCATAATACAATGATTCCAGATGCATGACCTGTTTTGACCTTTTCTGAATTTCTTCAATGCCTTTAGACACTCTGCTTGCAAATTCACTAAGCTATGTTTTATTTTAATATCCTTTTTTCTTAATTTAAGTAGGTACCCATGATGCTTTTAGATAGCAAGGGGGGGGCGACTCCTCAATATGCAAACCGGTCTCCTCCTTCCCGGCCGAACTGACTCGTGTCCGTGCCGAGAAGTGACGAGCGCAGCCGAGAGCTTCATGAGCTATTGATCAAGACCCGAGTGGCTTCCGAAGAGCCAAAGACATACGAGTCCTGGTGTTCCATTAGATACAATGTAAAGCGCGCCTCTCTCCTGTTCAAACAGCACCAGTTGCCCTGTTCCAACAGAAAAGCCTTGCCGCTCAGGAGAGATGGACGAAGAATTGTTTGTAACAATTTTTATTTCCTTGTGCATTCCTTGTGGAGTATTTTTATTGATACAAATGTGTGCACTTCCGCTATAAGTATTAAATGCTTTATGTATAGATAATACCCTTATAAGAAATTTATAATGCTTCTATAAGGCTTTTTACAATGAATTTAAAGTAAGCAATTTTTAGAATTACTTTTAATATTTCAGTTAAGGATGATTCTGCTATTTAGAGACCTAAATATTTCTACATAGGCTCCCTTGGTGGTCCAATGCACAAAGCCTTGTTCTTATGTCCGCCCCAGCAACAATTTGGCATTTTTATTGCGATAGATTTTTGTCATCTTCTGGGTCCGTCCCTTGCCAGCTCTTTCTTCCAGGATCGCCATCATGCAGTCTGTCTCAGTTTTCATCATCGTATCGCTCATATTCGGAGACCTTCACCTGACGCCTTCAGGTCTCCGAGGGGGGGAAATGTTGGCCAGCAAGGCACTCTTCTGTGCTCTTATGGATTTTTATCCATAAGTTTGAACTCTGTGTCGCCAGCAGTGGAAGGGACTTGCGCTTTCTTCTCCACATAGGAGCCAGCTCCAGCCCAAGCCAGGAGGCTGACACCCCAAGCAGTTCACCCAAGACAAGGACAAAGGATTCCTCTTGCCATGAGGCCTCCTTCTGTCAGACATCCGCTGGTTAACCCCCACTCCTCAATATACATCTGAATAAGTTATGCTAACAAGACTGCCTAGCACCTACTGTGCCAGCCATCAGATACTTGGCTAAAACCATCAACTGACAATAGGTTGGCCAGGTGAGTCATCGGACCCTAGACTCAGTGTCTGTTTCCTGGTGAAGTCATACTTTTGCAACACTGACCAAACCCCTGGACCTCCTCCCTTTGTTCACCTTTAACCTATAGCAAGGTCCAACAGGGACGGACCGCCTAGTAGGAGTGTTAGTGGGTTGTGGTCTGCAAAGCCCGCCCCAAGACCCCCAATAAAAGTCCAAACCCAGAGTCACTCGGCCTCTTGAGCCATCGCCCTCTATCTTACCTATTGACCCTTCAGTCCAGCTTTCTGTCCCCAACCCTTGCCTCCATCTTTAAACCCTTTTTCTCTCTCTGGACTCGCGATCCAGGAGAACCACGTGGTCTTGCCGGTTCAAGCCTCGTGGCCCCATAGCTTTTATACCTTTCCTCCCAAATCCAATTCATCTGGACATCGGACAACGCATCTAAGGTAACGTGCTTTCCCCACCAACGAAACCTGCTCATGCAAAAGTGCTATTTTCTCTCTTTATTTTATTAGGCCTGTAAGATTGTGTGTGTGATTACGATTTTTGTATGCTTGATTACATGATCCAGTAAACAACATTGAACTTGGAACCTGCCTCACGTGCCTCTTTCCTTGAGATCTCCCGGGAGGGGTGGGACCCTGGTATAGTTGGCAAGAACCCGTGTATTTTGCCAATTGCTGAGTGTAAATTAAAGCAATTCGGCTAACAAGGAGGCTGCAGAGAGCTAATGGCAGTTGAGGAAATCAGGAATGGCCAACAACCACCTGTGAGGGGCAGTGATGCTGCTGGCCCAGCCTCTCCGATGGCTTTCAACACACTCCCCCTCACCTCCTACACCTAACAGGCAGTTGTCTGTCAGGTGCAGCAGTGGTTGCAGGGTACTTAAAGCCACGAGGGAGCCTGCCCCAGCAGTAATGCTTTAGTGATCCTGCTGGCCCCACCTGCACAGTGGCTTCTAATACTCCTCCCCCTCTCCTACACTGAACAGGCAGCTGCCTGTCAGGTGTAGGAGAGGAGGTGGGATGCTGGGGAGATTTGCTCAGCAGGATTGCCTTAGCCCTGCTGCTGGCCCAGCCTCCCGGATGCCTTTAAACATAATCCCCCCCACATACACCTGTCTGTCAGGTGTTGGAACAGGGCTAGGGCACTCTAACACTAGAAGGAGGCAACCTAGGAATGCAGCAAAGACATTTGTACATAGTACTCCTGCGGGGCACTGAGCTGTGCAGGCCAAGTACCAGCAAGATCACCCTGAGGTGCTCAGAACAACACAGCCATATGAGCAAAACAATCCAGGAACACCAGTAGAAAGGCCATCACTTTCATGGAAGGTGACAGGAGTTGACTTAACAGACAACTGCTTCTTTAATGGACCATTCTATGTTGCCTGCTCCAGAGTGAGCTCACCAAGCAGCCTGGTGATCCTAGCACCTGAGGGTGGAACAACCAATGTGGTCTACAGAGAGGTCCTTCAGTAGAGAGAGAAAAAACAGTACGTATGCCTCACTTCAGTTTTTACACTATAATCTTCTCCATTAGAATTCGTGCAACAAATGTTACATTTCAAACTTCACATCATCAGTATTATAACTGGATTTATGGAACTTAAATACCGTAGCAAAGCATGGGTATCAGGCTAGTTATTTATAAATTTTGAAGTACATGAGGCTGCATTTTAAAAAGAAAATCCTTCCTTGATGCCCTCAGCCCTCTTGCCGGTTGCTAGGCAATGCCTGGCAACCCTACCCTAAACTCACTAGATTACCTTGGGTGACTTATCAGCTTGCAATCTAACTGACCATACAGGGTTGTTGTGATGATAAAAGAGGAGAGGGTTCACATATAATGCATTTCTCCTTGGAGAAACTGTGTGTGGAGTGAGAAATTTTAAGTGTCAGAAACTCTAACAGACATGAAGGAATTGAGAAAAGCTCTCTCAGAGCTCTCTCAGCCCCACTGCACAGGGTGACTGTTGTGGGGAGAGGAAGGGAAGGACATCATAAGCCACTCTGAGACCCCGAGTGAAGGGCGGGGAATGGATCCAACTCCTCTTCCTCCTCCTCCTCTTCTTCTTCCTCCTGGCTGGTGATGGTGTGAAGTCATAGCCAGTGGCCTAAAATCAGAGGATTTGGGGGGGAGGCAGGGCTGGCCCCAGGGTTTTTTGTGCACTAGGCGAGGCTACCTTGTGGCACCCCGCCCCCCCAGAGCTGCCCTCTCCACCAATTGAGACCTGCCCACAAGGGACAACCCCCCAGCCCCAGCACCCGCCCACCTGCCCGGGCTCACGAGCTCTCCAGCCCCGCCGGCAGCCACCTGCACCAGCTGGCTGCAGCGCTTACAAGTCTATCTGCATTGGTTCAAGGCTAAGTTTGGTTCTTAGCCTGAATGGAAAGTTGCATTCAGACATAATGGTAAATCGTGGTTTGCATAAAGCATACTCTCTCCTGGTTTGAGACTCTCTCAGTCTCTCCGCCACCCCATTTGCCAGCTGCACCCCTAGGCAGCCGTCTAGTTGGCCTAGTGATAGAGCCGGCCCTGGGTGGGGGAATAAGACAAAGCAATCCTAAATAGGTCAACTCAGAAGCCAGTCCTATGTTATTCTTTGGGACTTACTCCCAATAAAGTGTCCTTAGGTTAGCAGCCTGAGCCTCCTTGTAATCTGAGCTGCCAGTTCCACCAGTATGTGTGATGACTCCACAGGCAACATGTAGGACTCAGGCCATGGCTGGCTGGGCAGCCTACTGGAGACGACTCCCATTTCTGCTCTCTGCTCTGGATTGCAAATCAGGGGGACTTGTCAAGAATCTGACAGGTCACAAGACATGTCTGGTGAGCTGAGTCTGGCTTAGTAGGTCACCCACTGGTCGTGCCAGCCATGAAGATAAAATAGCATATCTTAATGATTAATAAAATATAAGTATGACACCTCAAGGTTGCTGCTGCCGAGTTGGAATGCATTATTAGCACTGAAATCCTTTAAATACACACACACGCACACACACACAGAGAGGGGGGGGGGATACAGGAAGTCTCTTCTCCTCTTTTTATGGCAGATGCCTGCCTGCTGTGATTCTGCAATTTAAAAGTTCCCAAGAAGCCTCTTCAGCAAGTGAGATTTGGTAGGCAGATTTATAGCAGCTCTTCCGGCTTCCATCCCCCATCATCTTTTCTTTATTATTCAATTAAAGCATTTTATATAAGGGCATTATTTGGTAGTTGGAACGGGTGTGGGGGGGAAATGCGGTCATAGACATTTCACTACCGTCTGATTTACTTATAAATAAAGCATGATAAACTATTGTTTACAAGCCTCATTAATTATAGCAAAAGGCAAGCAGATATTAGGAAGTTGCAATATTAAAAGAGATAAATACGTAATACGTATAACATCCTTGTGATTAAAAATGTAATAATGCCAAGGCACTCTTTGCTACGAAATGACAATTTTATGCAAATAGCTGAACTGATGACTGCGTAGACAAAAAAGGGGTAGCAATTGTGGGTCAGATCTAGTAGAAACTGTCTACTTGCATTTAGAGCTGAAGGCCTTTTTGCTTGCAATGTTCTAATTTCTACCTGCATTTGCAATGCAGAATGCTGTTGTTTTGCTAATCAGCTCATCGCAAATGAAGGCTAGAGCATTCACTGGCTGGCATCAGGATTTTGAGGAGGCAAATACTATGGCTAGGATCCCACAGAAAATCTCTGCTGACTGAAGGAATAACCTACACTAGATAGGGACTTCTCTCCTCCCAGGGTGGCCAACTTCCATGTGGTGGTTAGAGATCTCCTGAAATTACAACTGATCTCCAAGCCTCAGAGATCAGTTCCCCTGGAGACAATGGCTGCTATGAAGGGTAGACTCTATGGCATCACACCCAGTTCAGGTTGCTCCCCAAACCATGCTCTCCTCAGGCTCTGCCCCCCACCCCCAATCTCTAGGAGTTTCCCAATCCAGAATCTATGCTACCAACAGCAGCCCCAAGTTTCCTTCAAATGCTTCTTCTGGGGGATATAAGTGGGGAACTAGAGGTCTAAAGTGGGAGTTAGTGAGCAGCAAAAATTGCCCACCCTTTCGTTAGTGGAAATTTCTACTGGATTCAGCTGATTCATGAACCTCCATAACGTGTGAAGGATGTGAGAAGAGAACACAAGAGTCCTCCTTTGCACATGACACAAACAAGAAACAGACATACCACATTGCCTGTACATGATGGCAGAGGACTTGGCAGGAATGGGTTGGGGCCGTATGATTTCTTTTCCTGTGCCTTGGGCATTCAGTGTGATGTGACAGACTGTTAACCTCTCCACCACTCCAAGATTTCTCCTACAATGTCCAGAGGCAGGTGGGGTCCTTCTCATTATAGGTATTTTATGACTTGGCTTGAATACTTGAACATAAAGAAATAAAGTGTGAATTGAACCTGTAACTGTGATACTATTCATATCTGATGCTGGTATACCCAACAGCACTTATTACACACCGTCAAGCACAGTTAGTGTCCCACTGAGCCCTACCTACCACTTTTGCTAACATCTAATTACTTTTACTAGGCTTTCTCCTTTTCAGCCTCTAATGTTATTATATTGTACACAGTCCCAAAGTATTTACTAGAATTTTATTTTATTTGAGTTATTTATTTGAAAAAATTCTATACGTTTGGTGTAGTAGTTAAGTGTGCAGAGACTCTAATCTGAGAGAACCAGGTTTGACTTCCCACGCCTCCACTTGCAGCTGCTGGATGACCTTGGGCAAGCTGTAGTTTTTGTCAGAGCTGTTCTCTCAAGGACAGTTCTTGAAAGAGCTCTCTCAGCCCCACCTACCTCACAGGGTGTCTGTTGTGGGGAGGGGAAGGGAAAGGAGTTTGTAAGCCGCTCTGAGACTCTGAGTGAAGGGCCAGGGTATAAATCCAATCTCCTCCTCCTCTTCTCTACTACTCAGTTTACAGCAATTAATACTCAGTTTACAGCAATTAAGAGCAGCACCATTGCAATAAAAAATAAAAGAAAGCAAAGAGAACAAAGATGCAAAACCAACAAATGATGAAACCAGAAATCTTTAAAATCTCAGTTAAAAGCTGCAGTGGCCAGGCCGGGGAAGCCATGGAGAGGCATTTAAATGCCTCCCCACACCCTCCCAGGTTTTTCCTGGCTCACCTGCCTTGGCATAATATCCCCTTGGCAGGTGAGCTAGGAGGGGCAGGAAGGGCTCTGGTGGGCTTCTCCAGCTTGCCCGCTGCAGCAGCTGGGCCGGGGAAGCCACAAGAAGGCATTTAAATTGCCTTACCTTCAAATTGCAAATTGCCTTCCCTTCAGTGAAGGGAGCGTGCCACCTCTATGGCCCGACTCGGAGAGAAGGATTTAAACTTTAAAACTTGAGTTGCACCATAGAGGTGGCACATTCCCTTCACTGCCTTCCCTTCAGTGATAGGAAACTCCCCCTACAAGGGGGGGGGATTATTATACCCTATGGGGACAGTTCCCATAAGATATAATTGAGCCAAATGTGATTCGGCTGGCTGAATGCCACCCCAATCAGCTTGCATTGCTGAAAGTGGCTTTCGGGGGTCATTCGGCTGGCTGAATCACATTCTGCCCAATTTGGCCAAATCCGAATGCCCCCCCATCCCCCCCCCCCCCCCCCACATCCCTAGTGTGGACCAAAGCAGCTTACATTATTATCTCCTTTTTATCTGCATAACAACACTGTGAGGAAGGTTAGGTTGAAAGTATGTGACTGGTTTAAAATCACCCACTGAGCTTCCAAAGTGATATTGGAATTCAAATATGGGTCTCCCAGACCCTACTCTGAACTCTAATTGACTTCAGCATTTGGCTTTCATAAGGTGGCTGCTGTTAAACAGTAGCAGGCAGCCTGGCCTAGCTGAGTCTTGCAAGTCAGGTGGTATTAAGTCACCAGATTTTGCTATGGTTTCCAATCTCCAGGTGTGACCTGGAGATCTCCTAGAATTACAACTGAACTCTAGATGCAGTGATCAGTCAACTTGAAGAAAATGACTGTTTTGGAGGGTGGCATAATATCCCCTTCCTAAACCCTCTCCTCCTCAGACTAGGACTGTGCAATCCCCCCCCCCCTTTTGGTTCAGGTCTATTGGATCCACCCTAAAATTCGGGATTTCTAAAAAATCTCAGATCCCAATATCAGCAAAGTATCTGGATCTGGGATTTTATAGAAATCCCAAATTTTGGGGGTCCAACAGACCAGAGATTTAAAAATGGGGAAAAAAACCAGGAGCCCCAAAGCCGCAGAACACATCTGAGCAGCGGGAGCAAACTGCTGCTACCTCTCAGCTGTTTTTCCCTGTGTTCTTCTGCAGTCTCTTTAAACCTTGCCTCTCAGCTGTTTTTCCCAATTTTTTTCTGCAGTCCCTTTAAACCAGCCTGGTTGAAAGGGACTGCAGAAGAAATGCGGGGAAACTGCTGAGAGGCAGGGAGCAGTCTCCCTGCCTCTCAGCTGTTTTCCTGATCTTCCTGGCTCCTGAAAATATCCAGGATTATTTCAGGTTTGTTTTGGTTTTCCTGAAAAAAATCCCAGATACTTTTAGGATGCTGTCATATACCTGAAAAATACTGATAAGGTATATTTTGGCTTGGGAAGATCCAAATGCACTCCCCTACCTCAGACTCCACCACAAAAATCTCCAGGAATTTCCCAGCTTGGAGTTGGCAAACCTAGCCAGGCCTGGCCCTGATGAGTCAAAATAGGTCTGGAAAGGGCCCTGTCCTCCTGCCTTTTTCCTCACATAAACCCAGCCTGGAACACTGTGGTTGCCTACTGACAGCCACTGAGGGATTCCGTTGCTTAAAGCTACAGGCACTCTTTTTATCATTCTTGGCTTTCTTAACCTCACCCTCTGTTTTTTTTTTTTCAGATTTCACATTTTTCTGTGAACCTGCGTTCCTTTACAGGTTTGTAGAAAGATCTGTCTTGCCTCTTCACAGTTCCACTCACTGGATTTAAGTATCCAAAGATTTGGCTGACTTCACTATTAGAATATAAGATGATGATATTCATACTCAGCCTACCTAAAAGAAATCAAGCTGTGGCATTTTGTATCATCTTCTCCCCCCCAACACTGAATGACAGTATATCTTATAAAATTTTGATCCACCAATCCAAATACGGTTTTCCAGCTGTGTATATTGGCCCCACAGGGCCCCAGTAATGCAATCTTTGCAGCCTGCTCAGGACTGTGAAAATGAGTGGTAAAACATCTGGCAGACCACGACACAGAGTTGGTGGGCTTCACTGGGCTTGATGGCTCACCAGTTCTTCAGGCTTGGCTGTAAAGAAGCCAGTCTCTGGCTAATGAGTAGATGTCCCTTTAGAATGCAGATTCATGTAACATTTTTAATTATTGGTCATTTGCAAGTTTTCAGTAACAGTTTTGTGCTGTATTACTAACTTAAATTGATTTCACAGTGGTTTTAGTATTTAATGCCAGATTTGTGTAATGTTTTATGGTTGTTAGCTACCTTCTGGACACACAATTGGGTAAAAAGTCTAAATAGAAGCATATTAAATGTGTACTTCTTTTCATTGAGTTTTTAATTTTTTATCTACATATAATAAAACGATGAAACCTCTAAACATGTAAAGGCAAGCATGACCTTTCTTCATAGGCATGAAGGCTTGGTAATTGCTTTTTAAAAAATATCTCAGAGAAATGCAAGACAATGCATCAACACTGATGAGATGCTGAGTTTAAAATAAGAACGTACCATATATCTATATACTATTAGCCACCTGTGGCTGGCCCCCATCTGTGGATATTTAAATCCATGGATTGGGGCCACATGGACCCTAAAGAGATTTTTCTGCAAACCTGGGGGACCCTCTAGGTTTGCAGAAAATCTTAAATCTTCCAAAAAATACACAGAGGGTAAATTTTCCCCCAAAGTAAAACAGCTGTCTCTGCTCAAGTGCAGACAACACAACAACCTTGGCAGTTGGAAGAGGCTGGGAACTACACTGGGTCCAGAAGCAGCAGCAGGGCACCATGGGGTTTCATCCTGGGCATGGTAGTGGTGGTAGTGTTGCTACCTTGGGTAGCCCCAATAGCAAAGGGCACCCCACTTTCTAACCTGAACCAGAGACCCACAAAACTCAGGCCAAGGAAGACACTCCTGGTTCTGAAACACAGAGCAAATCATAGCTCTGGAAACAGGGTCTCCATTTTCAGGTGACAACAAGACATCCCTCAGAGCTAACCTCCAGTCTTATCCCCCCACCCAGGAAGAAATGTGTATGGAATAACAATGGGTTCTACCAGCTGTAGTATCTACATTTCTAAAGACCATGTGTTTTTGCCCTGATGCCAGCTGGCAGTCCACTCCTAAACCTTTGGTTTAGGCCATAATCCTTCTTCATGGACCTCTGCACATCTGGACAGGTAATATCACACCATAACTGACCCTCTCTATTCCATATCAATCACCTCTGCTTCCTTAGTTCTGTATTGTGTGTCAGAATGCTTGATTTTGTGTTTGTATATTTAAGAATCCTTCAGTAAAGATATCACTGTTTTAGTAATCTAGCCTCTGTGTCTATTTCTGTGACTTGGATAAAGTGGGACTCTGATATATAAAGGTCATGATCCTGTAGTTATGCCAATTTCACATTAATATCATAATTCCCCAACCTTTTATTAAAGAAATATAGCAATTTGGTTAACAGTGGCCACATAGCTCAGGAGCTGCACTGGACTTGTCAGTGGCAGGGCAGCTAGGGAGAGCACAGGCCTGGTGGCAGCTGATACACAATAGGAGCTACGCCAGCCCAGTGGTGGCGGCACACTCCAGGGCTCTGTGCTGATCCTGGTGGTGGTGGCCACGCAGTACAGGTGCCATGTTGGGCTAGGTGGCAGCAGCACAGCCCAGGAAGAGCACGGGGCCCACGCCAGGCCTGGCAGTGGCTGCCACAATCTCAAGTGGCTGTGCCAGGCTTGGTGAGAGCCCCGGGGGCCACACTGGGCTCAGCAAGAGAGTGGGGGGGGATGGGATTCCCTCTGCAAATCTTGTTCCCCCCCCTCTTACTTGTCTATATACAATTAGTGACATGTGGCCCCTACCTGCAGATATCTACATTTGTGGATCAGGGCCATATGGATGCTAAAGTGTTTTTCTTGCAAACTTGGGGGACCCCTCAGGTTTGCAGACAAATCTTAAATCTTCAAAAAATACATGGGAGGGGGTGAATTCCCCCCAAAGTAAAACAGTGTTCTCTGTTTAAGTGTAGAGAATGCACCTACCTCCAGCAGTTGGAGGAGGCCAGGAGCCACACTGGGTCCAGCAGCAGCAGCAGCAGCAGCAGCAGCAGCATGCCCCAGGGCTTCGTGCTGGGCCTGGTGGTGGTAGCCACTGAGACTGTCAGCAGCTGCTGGACAGCCCAGGGGGCTACACTAGGCCTAGTGGCAGCAGCACAGCCTGGGGCTCCATGCTGGGTCCAGCAGCAGCTGTGCAGCCTGGGAGCCACACAGGGCCCAGCAGTGGCTACTGGAAAGCCCAGGGGCTGTGCTGGGCTTGGTGAGAGAGTGGGGGGGGGGAGGTGCAATCCCACCTGAGTCTCATAGGCCCCCATTTGTTATATTATGAATTCAGAATTGTTGATAGAACTGAATAGAAATCTGGGGGGAAATGGTGACCATATTTCAAAGCATTTGCCCCAGTTTTACCACATTTGAGAACATTAAACAATAAACACAGTTTTATAACTAGGTAAGTTTTGACCTTCTTTTGTTTGCCAGTATGTTCGGAGTTTTTATAAGTGACCTGAGGTTAGCAAAGGGGTCTGGCTCCAGTAGTGGAAGAACATCTTGCATCAGTAGATCCATTGATGGAAGAACTTGAACCAGGAGAAGGCACTTTTGACTTGGAGGAAAACTTCTCTGCTAGTGCAACAGATCTTCAGAAGCCACACTTCTTCTTTTTTAAACCGCTCTGGATCCATTTTTTTGAAACTTGCTGGTTGACTGGGGATGTCAACATCATATGTTTGAAACTGACAAATAAATCAGCTCTACTTTTCAATAACATTTTCAGGCCACTCAGGCAACTGTTTGGAGGTGGTGCTTTGAGAAGGTCATTGAGGCATGAAGGGGCTTGGCTCATTCCAAGCCATCAACTATATGGGATCAAATATATTGCATCACTTTCCTGGGCCTATGCCAGTACTGGCCAGGTCCAAGACAAGTCTCTGCAGCACTACCAGAGGGTTTTAGCTTGGAGCCAGCGGTTTGTGGTACAGGTACAGCAGGTAAGGGGCGTGCCTTGTGTAAGGCAAGAAAACATACAACATGATGATGTCACACAAATTGTTTAATGGCAGCTACACACACACGCACTAACATCTCATGCTAGCGCTATAATTTTATGTGTGTAGCTGCCATTAAACAATTCATGCGACATCATCATGTTGCAAGTTTACTACAGACAGCAGCAAATCACATGGGATGAGGGCAAGGGCTCACAGCAAGATGAATTCAGGTTATGTTTTGGGTATCCCTACCAGTAACAGGAACAGGTACAGAAACAGAGAGATGTCTTGTTTTTAACAAAAGCCACATATCTGCTATAATATCTAGTTCCAGTTTATGAGCCTTAAACATGAGACTGTCTTATATCATCTTAATAAAAGAAATAACCCAGGTTGAAGAAATTGCACTATTAGTCCAAGGAAATGGTTTATGAAAATGACAGGAATTGTCTTAGTCCTGTAAATGTTCACAGTAGGATTATTTTCAAAGTTCAGCTTGTTGGGCTGTCTTTTTTTTTTTTTGTCACAGACACTTTAAGATTTGGGCTGTTAACTAGAGAACAACATCCATGAAAAATGCATGGAATAGCAGCATGTAATTTTTTTTGTGTACAGAGATGAGAATTTTCTTTGTTCACCAGCTTTCCCTCAAGTGTAGGGCAATAAATTTTTGAGTTTTAAGGTACTGAATAGCCAATAAAATATTATCAATGAAAGAATTATATTTCTAAATAGCTCATAAAATTAATTATATTGAGGGCAAAGTATTTAAAAGCCAGCTTTAAGAAATGGAGCCCTTTCATAAATTTAATTTGTCAGCTATGGATTTGATTTATAAGGGATACCTTGAAGGCTAAACTACATGTACAGAAGGAAAAATGAGTCAACCATTTAAAATAATCTTCAGCTCCTTCAGACTGGAGGTGTTTTCAAAGGCCATCACGTATGAATGACTTGCATTGTTTAGAAAGTCTAAACTATGCGTCTTTATTGTGTCGCTGCATCTTTGCCTGCAAAGAATGGAGAAAGACCAAGTGGGTACAATCAAAAACCAAGCTTTCTTTGGACAATATTTATTTATTAAATCCATTTCTCTATAATTTCTTAACAAAAAAAATCCTGTGACAGTATACAGGAAAATCAGCAATCCCAACAACATTAATTAATTAATTTAAAATAAATGGCTTGCCAAAAGAAATTATCACCACACTGCTGTAAACACAAATAACCATGAGTGATCTCATTCATACCCATTTAGCAAAAAATAATTTCTTGACAGCATCTAAAGATTACTGGCTTAACAGAAATGAGGGATTTCCCTATCTCCCTTATGGCTCTATGACTTGGTATTCATTAATCACATAAATTCCTCATACTTCCTCATGAAAACAATCTTTTTTTAAAACACTTCCCTATTGTTCACCAATTCTTATTGCTTAAATTGGTTCAGTTCAGAAAAGAGGGGTCTTTGGGCTGCATTGATTTTGTTATTTCTGTATTCTAGGCGTATCCAGCAAGCCTGCCTGAACTGATGAAACACAGGTGAACTGTTCAGGTTGGAAATAATTGGCATGTATACATTTTTGCACTGCCTTATGGGACTAATAGTTGTCGGGGGACCTGCATGATTCTGCATCATGACAATCGGCTGCCTGTTACATATGCAACAAAAGTAGATGCAAAGCTGCTTGACGCAGCATTCTATTTAAATATCAAACAGAAACATTGAAGAGATACGATGAGGAGCTTGACTTGCATCTAAAGGCACAGCTCAGTCATGGTAAGTTTAAATTACATTCATGTCAAAGCTCACAGAAGCCCTAGGAGAGTCTCATAAACAGATACTTCCCCTGTTAAATAGGGAATGCACACATGTATGGATTAATCTAGATAAAAATGTCTTTTCCCTTTATTAGAAACTTGATGTGTAGAAATGGGCCTTTGCAGCTTCTCATAGCAGAGAAAATCCATGACATCACCTAGTGAATAATATTCCATTAAGTATCTATTAAAGAGAAAGCAAACTTTTCACTGGGGTAGTTGGCAACATTACACCCATCCATACTTGCTGGAGGAAAAACCCCATCTTGCGCCATCTTGTAAGGTAGGAATGAATGAAAACCTTTGGCACTACTAAAGGACTTAATTAAGCTTTTTGCACGAGCATTACAATCCTTATTCCTTTGCCATGCATCTACCACTAGTGGACAGTTCCATATGAAGTAAGATTACCAACTTATTCTTTTGCTGGCTTCTGTGCCTTTAACAGCATCTTGATTTACAAGCATTAGAGGGTGATGGGGTGAAATAACCTTTTGATTTCTGCTGAACAAGATGCTGAGACCAAGATACAGGAGCAGGTCAGACTAGTTTGCTTCTGGTCAATTGGCAACCTCTTCCAGGAAGCTTTTCCTGCTCTCTCCTCCCCATAACTTGATTTGTATTCAGACAATGGGTGATCTATGCACAGCCCTCTTACAGAAATCCAACTTTTGTCAGCATTCAAGAGCCTCATTTTATTAGCTACCTGTGCAAAAACTGCCTTTTGAAAAATCAAATACTTTCATGGCAATTTCAGTTCCATTGGCACTTCCATTTAAATCAAACAGAATCAATGCATGATGTTCTGATCCAAGGTTATTACCAGCGACTATCATATCCTCGCCACTCTTTTATTTTCTTACCACTTGCCAGAACTAAATACTTTCAAAATAACATTTCTTCCTGGGTAACATACCAGATGCAATAGGCATTATTATTATTAATTTGCCAAATACCTACAAATAGTTCAGAACATGTAGGAAGACAGGCTTTACAAATACAATCTAGTATAAAGAACAAAAACAAAGTATGAAATCATTAAAATCTGGAAGAGATAATACTGGAATTAAAACCATAACAACTTAGTCACAGGCTAGCTGAAACAGATGAGATTTGGACACTTTTTTTAAACAAGGGGGAAGAATCAATGAGCTTAGTTTCGTCCATTTAAATGGGTTTAGATCCACCAACTTCTGTATAAGACGTTCATTCATTTCACTGCAGTTTTAAGCAGAGTTATACCCTTCTGCCGCAGTTGAAGTTAAGGGGCTTAAAAGGGTATAATTCTGTTTAGGACTGCACTGTAACAGTTGTAAGACAAATACTCTTATCCTAACTATGGACAATACTACAAGGTAGGTAGCTGGTCTTGCAGGACCTGTGGTTAAGTTCAGCCAAGTTTCGTTTCAAAGGATCCCATTTCTCAAGGTGGGAGCTACTATAGAAAAGAAATGGACTCTAGTAGATGCCAAGTGGATCATTACTTTTCTATAGTAGCTCCCATCTTGTGAGACGGGATCCTTGAGGAGGAAAGGGAGGCATTGTCTTTAGAAATGGGTATGAGGTACTGCAAAGTTCTTTTATTTGCTAGGGAATTTATTGTTGTTTAGGGTACATGCATTTTCTTGGGGAGTGGGCTAAATGTTTTTGTTTTTTTTTTACTATAAGTTTTCACATCTTTAATTTTTGGAATTGTAAACTGCCTTGATCCACGAGGGAAAGGTGGGGTATAACCATTTCAATCAATCAGTCACACAGAGTTAGAACAGTTTTGCCATAGTAGCGTACTTTTATTAGGGATGGCATATAAACTGTCCTTTCTTCTGAACAGAGCTGATCAGAGTTGATCATGCCCACTGTAAACTCTAGACTGGATTTCTCTAACACACTCCATACTGGGATTCCATTGAAGACAAGTCAGAAGAGCCAGAGAAATAGAGCTGCACATTTGCTTTCGGAAGTTGGCTGCCATGACCATATTGCATCTGCAAAAAGCATCTACGCTGGCTGTGTGTTTGTTTCTGGATTCCGTTCAAGGCATTCATACTTACTTTTCATAGAGTCCTTTTTTCTGTAGTCGAATCAATCAACAGTAGACTGCAGGATTGAAAGCTGTATAAAATCACCATCTATTTATTGTAAGAAGCTGATTTTTCTTAGGATTCTCATCTGCTTTGATCAGTTTTGGAAAGGTGGTATAGAACCAGGGGTCATTTCGAGCAGGAGCTCGAGGGAGCACAACTCCGGGATTTGGTGCCAGCCCACCCCCATGGGGGAATGCCTGCTTGTGTCATGGCTGCAGCGAAATGACCCCGTCCCCTGGAAAGGTCCTTGTTCCTCCAACCAGCCTTCTGAAGCCACCACTCAAGCTATCCTCCCAGAATAGTGGTATTTCTGAGGCTTGGATTAGTAGCTGTCCCCCCCCCCCTTCCTTCCTTCCTTCCTTCCTTCCTTCCTTCCTTCCTTCCTTCCTTCCTTCCTTCCTTCCTTCCTTCCTTTCTTTCTTTCTTTCTTTCTTTCTTTCTTTCTTTCTTTCTTTCTTTCTTTCTTTCTTTCTTTCTTTCTTTCTTTCTCCCTCCCTCCCTCCCTCCCTCCCTCCCTCCCTCCCTCCCTCCCTCTCTTCCTCCCTTCCTTCCTTCCTTCCTTCCTTCCTTCCTTCCTTCCCTCCCTCCCTCCCTCCCTCCCTCCTTTCTTTCTTGCCTTCTGACATACTTCTGGTGATGTCAGGTGGTGTAGCATATGCAAATAAGTTATGCTAATGAGTTATGGTAATGAACTCCTGGACCTGTTTTCCTACAAAATGACCCCTGTGTAGAAGTACTCCAACAGATACAGCAATAGGTTGCTGGACTTTATCAACACAGATAACAGCTCTCTGTAACACCAAAACAGAAAGAGTTTAGCAAAATAAGACATATTAATGCTTCTAATATAAATTACTGAAAATAAAACATACAACAACGTATTAGATAAAAACTTTTGTTATAACTACTTTATCATTTTTATAGTTAAAATTCAAGATAGAAAACTAACCAGGAGGAGGCACCAGAACGTTCAAAGGTACTGCATTTTCAAAGCTACTGAAATAGGAACAGCTTCCCTGACCCTTCAGTCATCACCTGCAAGAGGCAGAAATTTTGGCCTTGAGAATCAGTTGAAGGATCATGCATTATTGACATAGGGTGCTTCTGAGCATATTCTGAATGCATGTTCAGTAATAGGGAACGAGGGCACGGCAAATCATAATCAAGACACTCCTGCCCAATAGAAGGCATGGCAGCAAGTGGTTATGGAGCTGCCACTGTCAGTACTGAGGGCCACACTGGAGTGCTCAACCACACCTTCTCTGCCTTGGTCAAGATAGGCTGGTGGTGAGCACCCCCCCACACACACACACTGGGCTTGGTGTGACCATACCAAGATGCCACAGGGGAATGCAAGGACAGAACCAGGCACCACGAGTACCACTGGACCATGGAATGCATCCCCGCCCCCCAACAGCCACAGGATGAATGCAGGGCAAAAGCAAGATGCCATCAGAGCAGGGCCAGCTGCCAAGTCTCAGAGCCATCCCTGTTTTGCAAAAAATGCTGCTCTCCCTCCACTTCCTTGCTGTGGGCTCATTCCAAGCAGTTGTGGCTGAGCTGGTGGGGGGTGTCCCAACCTTCAATGAACCACTGCCTTCTTTGTGGATGTCATGTTGCTGCTGCTAGTGAAGCATGTGCACTTCCCCATGGAGGAAGCAGATCTGGGCCTCATCTGTGATGGGTTTGCTGTGTTCACAGGATTCCTGATTATCATGGGGGCAAATAACTGCATTCAAATGACACTTAGAGCACCCCCTCCGGGATGAGCTCCAGGTCTACTACAACTACCACTATTTCTACAGCCTGTAACGTACATGCCAGCTGCAGCCACCTGGGCATCTTCAGAGACCTCGTAGGCAAGTTCATGGGCAGCATGCACAGATCTTCTCCATTTCCGGCCTCAGCCCAGAGGTAGGGTTGCGAGCTCTGGGTTGGAAAATACCTGGAGACTTTGGGGGTAGATCCAGGAGAGGGCGGGGTTTGGCAAGTGGAGGGCCCTCAGCATGGTACAGTGCCATATAATCCACCCTTCAAAGCAGCCATTTTCTCCAGGGGAACTGATCTCTGTCAGCTGGAGATCAGTTGTAAAAGTGGGAGATATCCAGGCCCCACCTGGAGGCTGGCAACCCTACCCAGGGGGCAGTGGCTGGCTACTAGTTTCTGCTGCAGCTGGTGGGCAGTGAGAGGGCTGCTCCCTAGACCTTGAAGGGCTGATGGCTCTCTCTCTCTCTCTCTGTCTCTCCGCCTCAGGTGACTGGGGCCGCCCCCTGCTCCTATACCTGTTCATGCTGTACTCCAGGGACATGCCATCTACATCTATGCCCACTGTCATACCCACATGATCATCAAATATGCATTCAGCCAGCTGAAGATGTGCTTCCATTGCCTGCACCACACGGGGACCAGAGGGTCATGGGCATTCTCAAGCTCCTGGGCATTCATCCGCAACAGCAGCTGCTGCCACCGCAAGGGGGCAAGGGGAGGCCCCTGCTATGGGGGCACAGGTGACAGCCTGATGGAGCTCCCATGAGTGGGTTAAGACATCTGGAGCATCAATTGAGTGGGTCTTGGAAAACATTTAGCTGCCCCAGCTGGCTGACTGCATCCCCCAATGCCACCATGGTGCATCCAGCCCATGCCAGCTGTCCATGCTGCAGTGATAAAAGGATTGTGGGCAGCAGTGGACCCCCACCCAGGCTGTGCTGCCACTATGCCCCCATGTGGCCTGTGTGCCCCCCTTTCCTAATATAATACCTCCTGCTGACCCTCTCCCAAAGCAGTGCTGGACCGTGCAAGGGCAGCAGTTACCTTGCAATCCAGACGCAATGCAGTCCCTCCACACCTCACCAGTCCAGTCTGTCGGAGTGAGTATGTGCCGTGTCCAGGCGGGGGGTACTGCTTGGCCTTGGCTCATCTTGTGTGGTGTGGAGGCTGGTGGCTCCATTCTCCCACATGCATGTTTTACTTCAACGCAGGCTAACTCCAAAGAAGATTGCACCGTCCACTTACTGCTATTTAGATAATTAAAGGCAGGGCTATTTTTGGGCAGGAACGCACAGGAATGGAGTTCTGGCCGGCTCCCGAGTTGGTCACGCCCAGCAGAAACTCATTAGTATAATAGGCCACACCCAACAGCAGAAACTCATAAGGATTGGCTACATTGGGGGGGGTGTGGCCTGACATGCAAAGAAATTCCTGCTGCAAGAAAAGCCCTGGGTTTTGACAACAAGCAAGGTAAACAAAAGGTGGGTGTGGCTGGATGACCACACTTCTGGTAACATGGGGGTGTGGCCTAATATGCTAATGAGTTTCTGCTATTGGGTGTGGCCTATTATGCTAATGAGTTCCTGCTGGGCTTTTTCTACAAAAAAAAGCCCAGATTAAAGAAGAGCATCTTTCCTGAAGATAAGCAGGTCACAAGCAAGGAGCCCCTTCTAAGAAACTCCCAGTCAATTCAACTTCCCATATTTATGGGTTTTTAAAAAATCATCTTCTAACAATAGCTAGCTGTCCTTCTTGATTAGGGTGCATATTCTTGGCTACCTGATTATCTTATAACTTCAAACACCATACAAAGCTATCTATACGTGAAGTCTTCTTAAAATATATAAAAAGGGTTAGTTCATTCTTGCTATTTTTTAACATAGTGAAGTTTATTTTAAAAAATTGTGAGTACAAGGTACTTGAACATATCAATTGTACCATTGGCCTTCAACCAATACAGTCTTTGAACACAGCCTCAGATGTCGGGGGCAACCAAAGCAGGTCCTCTGAAGATGACTGGAGTGAGCGGGTAGGTTCATATGGCAGGAAGAAGTCTTTAGGTATGTTGGTCCCAGGCCATACAGTGCTTTAAAGACCAATAACAGCACCTCGAATTGAAGCAAGAAGCAGATTGGAAGCCAGTGTAGATGGAACAAGACTGGAGTGATAATGGGTCTCCAGACTCCCTTTTTGACATGTTTAGCTGAGAGGTTAGGCCAGCTCTGTTTCTGGTACACAGAAACATCTTCCATGATCTTTTTGATCTAGACCAGCAACTGTTCCCCAATATTCCGGGCTGTATCTGTGACCAACTGTTCTGTATTTATATGTTGTATTGTTCCCATATTTTAGGAACTGCATGTTTTCGCAGGCATATATCTGAAGCCTGGTAAGCTTCATGAATAATTTATGCCTTTACAACTTAGAAACTGAGCACTAATCCTTGATCTTATTGACTGTAGGAAAGCAAAGCTTTCATAAGTTAATAGTCAAGCCTCAGGTGTTAACGAAGGTCAAGACGCATGTGGGAAGGGAGAAAACGAATTACACATCTTGACTTGAGTTAGCTAGACAATTTTTTTGCTGAGGGCTTTTCGTTATCCTTGATATTTTTCTATGTTAAATTAATTTGCTTAAATCATAAGCTACTCGGATATCATATATTGTTCCATACAGTGATCTTGAAACAACCCTAAAGAGTGTAGTTAGTAGCAGCTTGAAACTTCTGGAGTTCCATGATGCTAAATACAATGACAGATGTTGCTGATATTTTGCTTACAATACTTTTGGCACTGGCGATGGGTTAACTCCAAGCTCCAATAGATGCTCAATTATTTTGAAAGTTTGAACTTTTTGATAACACAGTCATGGATTGTTGTCATTAAGGCTTATGCCTCTTAGCTATAACTCTTGAACAGAAATTCTTCTCATTTTTTTTTATTTTTTTAAAAAATGAGATTAGCTGAAGGTGGTTGAGAAGAATTTCCTGCAGTTGCTTAGCAACTATGACATGTGATACTCCCTCTGGCAGTGTGAACAGAGAGAGACTACAAGGAGCTAAGCATTCCCCTTGAGGGGAACAGGCAACACAGGGGTTTATTGGCCCAAAGAATGGGTCAGGAATGACCCCTTGGATTCAACTCAGATGGAACACTATGTAGGGGGCAGTAAGGCTCTGTGTTCTTGGTGCTGGGGGGAGGAAACAGTGGGAGGGCTTCTGGAGTTCTGGCTCTGCTGGTGGACCTCCTGACAGCACTGGGGCTTTAGTTGCTGTGTGACACAGATTGTTGCAGTGGATGGGCCATTGGCTGGATCCAGCATGGCTTCTCTTATGTTCTTATAACTTCCTCTCCTATAGCCCAAAACAAATATTCAGATGCCAACATGTATTTAAATGCTTTTATATGCCTTTAAAACCATGAGCCTGATGAACAAACTGTTTGCAGTGTCATTCTATACAGAGTTATTCCCTTCTAAGCCCACTTAAGTAAATGGGCTTACAAGGGTGTAACTCTGCTTAGGATACTACAGTTGGAGCGCTAGAATGTAAGCAATACAATTGGCCACTAGGGATGTGTGGATGTATTTTTATTTGTTTGTTTGTTTTAATTATTGTTCATGGTCAGGGAGCCCATTTCCCCAGTACCTAGTTTCTTTCAGAAATCTATGGCTTTCATGTATTCCTTTTATGGTTTATTCCATTTTACATTGCTTTCACACTGTTTATGCACTGTACACCATTTATATGTCAATTATACACAGTAGTACAAAACAAGATATACATTTTAATCACAGTACTCCTACTGAGTTCCATTAATATTGGAGGCCAAAGGGATGACTGAAGTGTCATCTCAGGTGTGGTGAAATCATAAAAGGAACTTGGCCTTTCTAACTGAATGATACATGGGACTGCCCTTGTCCCAAATCCGGAAGCTGCAGCTGGTGTAGAATGCAGCAGCGAGGCTGTTGTTGTGTCTTCCTGTATGGGAACACATCCAGCCTGCCCTAAAAGCACTGCACTGGCTGCCTATAGCATACCGGTCAGGGACCAACTTATCTAAGAGACCACCTTTCCTCACATGTTCCTCAGAGAGCACTAAGATCAGGACCCCAAAACCGTCTAGCCCTCCCAGGCCCTAAAGAAGCCAGGCTAGCCATGACGAGGGTTGGGGCCTTTTCTGTGGTGGCCCCTAACTGGTGGAATGAGCTCCCGTATGACATCAGATTCTTGCAGGACCTTTTACAGTTCCACAGGGCCTGTAAAACAGAGCTCTTCCACCAGGCTTTCAATTAGGGTGCTGCCTTCCAATATTGTAGCCCTGGCCCTAACATCAGCACCAACTTAATAACCAACAGCCTGGCAAGAACACAGATTATGGTGGTAGTGACCATCTGGATGTTGAGAGAATGCTGCCATTGCTTCTTAATATCTTTGTTTACTAGTGTCTATGATTTATATGTCATGGTTTTATTTTAAATTTTGTGTTTTAACATATCTCGTTGTTTTAATACATTCTGTAAGCCGCCCTGAGCCTGCCTTGGCAGAGAGGGTGGGATACAAATTAAACAAATAAAATAATAGATAATAAATAATTGTCACAAAACTGGGGAGATTGTTCTCCAGCACCATTCCCAATAAGTGAAGCTCACAGGGCTCTATCAGCTTTGAAATCATTCCCTGTGCTATCAGATAGAGGAAATGGTTCCCAGTGAAGAGAAGGCCCCAGAAGAAATTAAACACTGCACCCCATCCAACAGCTGTCCCCTTTTCTGGAAGGCTTGCAATGACATTGTGGTACTAATCCCCCCCTCCCCCACTGGTAAGATGTTACTTCTAATAGGTTTATGTCATTACAGGCATTTGTGCATTCTAAGCGTTTGTGCACTTAATTAAACTCCTGACATGGTGTCGATGTGCTCTGAAATACAACCATTCTCAAATTACTCCTGTTGAGAGTTTGCACATGCATTCGCTTTCCAAAAATTTAAACAGGTAGAACCAGAATCTGGACATTGCCCCTTACAAGCAGGAAAGCCAAATACTGGAGGAGACATGTTTGCACAACATGTCTGAAAGCTGGAAGTCAGAGAGTTGCAGTTGAATTCATGGGCAGTCATGAAAAAAAAGTAGAAGGAAAAAGGTTGTCTGAAAGAGTGAATGAATTAATGGATGCCAGCTTGATCAATAGCTAATGAACATTCACAGTAGCAAGGCACTGAAATGTCAGTTTCTGAGAAATATGTTGGCTACAAATAAGAACTTAATACAGGAAGCAGCTGAATAACTTTGCTAAAATATTGTGGTAAGAGCAGTTCAGCTGGTTTTTGCTCTTTTTTATTTTTCACTGTTTGTTTTTAAGGCCTATTACTTAACCAATTCTGTATTGGGGGGTGGGTGGGTTGGTTGCTAGCCATGCAAATAGGCTGGGGATGAAACAAGGATCAGTGTACTGGCTGCTGTTATCACAAAAGTTTTGTTGGCTCCTTAAAGCAGAGTGATTCCTCTACATATTTTCCAGGAGGAATAGATATTTCAAGGGCTGAAAGTCTGCAAGATGCCTAAATATTGCTTGCCTTCTCCCTACTTCCGTCTCAGTTTCCCAAAGGAACCTCTCCTGGCATAGGCGTAGACTACGGGGGGGCTCGAGGGGTTGAGCCTCCCCCGAAATTTCCCAGGGGGGATTGAGCCCCCCCGGGAAAATGTAGCGCCTGCTGCCACGCCTCCTGGGGCCCTTCCGAGGCCGGCAGCTGCTGCTGCCAGTGCCTCTCCCCCCCCCCCCCCCGGCCTGGCCACTCTTCCATCTTTTCCTCTCCCTACCTCTTTTCTCAGCAAAGGGAGAGGGAAGGAGTGGGGGGGGGAAAGAGAGGCCCCGGCAGCAGCGGCTGGTGGGCCTCGGAAGGGCCCGGGGAGGCGCAGAGGTTTCCTGGTGGAGGGGACATTGCCCCAGTGAGCGCGCGTGCTTTGCGTGCACACTAAAGAGCCCCCCCCCGAATTTGCAAAAGTCTATGCCCCTGGCTCCTGTATACTGTGTGGTAAAGTGGTTCAGAAAGAAAAGACAGATGAATAAAGAGCAATTATTTTTTTCTACCCTTTCTTCAGAGATTATCCCCACAATCAACTTTGTGAGGTAGGGTAAGCCATATGATGATGAGTCATTCAGTGAGTTTTATGATAGAGCTAGGGTTGCCAGACCCCCTGGTGGAGGCAGGGGTCCCTTGCTGCCAGGCCCTGCCCTCCAGCCACCAATCAGCTGGCCAGTAGGGACACTTACCAGTAGAAAGAAGAAGGCCTAGGCCACGTTGCTGGCATTGCATGGGAAGTGACATCATCTTGTTAACAAATTCTGGGTGACACTCTGGTATTTGGCCAAAAACTCTATGGTAGAAGCCAGTTTTACCATAGAGTTTTTGCCCAACTAGCAAAGCATAGCCTGGAAATCAATGACATGATGACATCACTTCCTGTGTGATGCTGGTGATGTAGCCTGGGCCTTTCACTTTCTCCTGGTAAGTCCCCCACCATCCTCCGCCGGTTGCCCAGAGGGACCTAGCAACCCTAAATACAGCAGGGTTTTGAATCCAAATATTCACAGTCTAAGTCTCTTACTCTGTTTGCTATACCACACTAGCTCATGTTTATCTTTACAGCCTCATTTAGACACATAAAACTTAAATCAGTTGTTTCTGCCCCTCAAAAAAATGGATAAAGGAATTTGAGAAGACTCTAATTGCTACATCTATGTGCAACATTATTGGCTATGCAGATTTTAGAGCCTCTGACCCACAGTTAATCTAATTTGTATTAAACTGTGTAATTTATTTTTCTAATAAATATAATTTACATTAATACGATACTTGGCATTTTATAATCTTACCTACCTTTTGGAAAGTGTAGTTTAATTAATCCAGCCTTCATAATTCTTCTCATTCATCCTGCCCTATTTGTCACCTTCATGGCTTAGGGTATAATTGTCATAATTATTTACACCTTTAATTAGTTTTGATTCATAAACCTGCACTGCTTCTCCTTTCTTTGCGGGATGGATTATTTTCGTATAGGCGGATACTGTGGAGCCTCACAAGTAATATCAATGACATTCATTCTTGATTCTTGTGGACTCTGTCCTTGGCAGTAATATCCCTTAATAGTGGGATTAATATAAGATTGCCAGTTCCAGGTTCGAAAATACCTGGAGATTTTGGGAGTGGAGCCTGAGGAGGGCAGAGTTTGGGGAGGGGACAGACTTCAATGGGGTACAATGCTATAGAGTTCACCTTCCAAAGTGACCATTTTCTCCAGGTGAACTGAACTCTGTTTCCTGACAATCAGTTGTAATTCCAGGAGATCTCTGGCCACCACCTGGAGATTGGCAATCCTAGATTGATGATGACATGCAGCTACAGTTGCTTGCAGTCTCATTCATAAGGGTTGGAGTAGAAGGAATGTATTAGGGTTGCCAGACCCCTGGTCTGGGTGGGGGTTCCCCTGACTTTTTGGGCTTCAGTTTACACCAGCCACCTGGCCAGCAGGGGAAGCCCCGCCCCCAAACAGAGACATCACACTTTGATGTCCCCAATGTGATGATGTCATGCAGAAGAAACATCATCATGTTGGGATGTCCATTGCAATGCTCTGCTTTTGAGGCAAAACTTTGGTTTTAGGCAAAAAAAAAAACAACCCATAGAGTTTTGCCCAAAATGCAGAGCATTGCAGCATGATGTCCCTGATGTGATTATGTCATTTCTGCATCAGGGTTGTCACCTAATATCACCGCCCACCCCCAGAATGCCCCTCAAATCCCGCCCCCCGCCAGCAAGCCAAGGAGACCTGGCAACCCTAGAATGTGTTGTAGTACAGAGGTCAGAGTGTTGTGTTAGGATCTGAGGGACCCAGGTTCAAATTGCTTCTTTACCATGGGAATTAGCTGGGTGACCTCCAGCCAGCTGCCCACTCTCAGCCTGACCTACCTTACAGGTGATTGTTATGAAGATAAAATGGAGGAGAGGGAGACTGATGTTGTAAATCACTTTGGGTCCCTATTGGCGGGGGGAAGTTGGGGATGACGCTTCGGTGTTAGATCCCTTCCACTTAGGGTTTTGCCCGGGGTTTGGGACAAAGACAGCACTGGTTGCCCTCACAGATGACCTCCGGAGACATCTGGATCAGGGCGGCGTGGCGGTATTGCTGCTGCTCGACCTGTCATCAGCGTTTGACACGGTCGATCATCAGCTGCTGTCCCGTCGCCTCGCAGATGTGGGGATACAGGGGCTTGCCTTGCAGTGGCTTGTCTTCTTTCTCCAAGGTCGGGGACAAAGGGTGGCACTAGGGGAGCAGCGGTCCCAGAGGCACCCGCTTGAATGCGGAGAGCCTCAAGGGGCTGTCCTATCCCCAATGCTTTTTAACATCTATATGCGCCCCCTTGCCCAGATTGTCCGGAGGGTGGGGCTGGGTTGCCATCAGTATGCTGATGACACCCAGCTTTATCTGATGTTGGGTGGCCGGTCTGGCTCTGGACCGGGTGATCTTGACCAGGCATTGCATGCCATGGCTGGTTGGCTGAGGTTGAGCAGGCTTAAGCTGAACTCGGCGAAGACAGATGTCCTGTGCTTGGGTCGGGGCGGGCCATGGTCGGGGCTCCCGCTCCCGGCCTTCGATGGGGCGCCATTGGTGCCTGTGCCGGTGGTTAGGAGTTTGGGAGTGCTCCTGGATCCTTCTCTGACTATGGAGGCCCAGGTAGCAGCCACTGCCAAGTCGACCTTTTACCATCTGAGGCTGGCGCGGCAGTTGGTTCCCTTCCTGAGCTGTGTTGACCTGGCTACAGTGATCCATGCAACGGTCACCTCGAGGTTAGACTATTGTAACGCTCTCTACATGGGGCTGCCCTTGTCACAAATCTGGAGGCTGCAGCTGGTGCAGAATGCCGTGGCGCGGTTGCTGATGGATCGCCCTAGACAGGAGCACATCCAACCAGCGCTGGTGGCACTGCACTGGCTGCCCATAGTGTACCGAATTCTCTTCAAGATGCCGGTACTTGTCTTTAAAGCCCTAAATGGCCTGGGTCCGACCTACCTGCAGGAACGCCTTTCCCCGTATGTACCCCAGAGAGCTCTACAGTCTGGGGCCCAACATCGCCTTGTAGTACCAGGCCCCAGAGAAGCCAGGCTCGCTGCCACCAGGGGAAGAGCTTTTTCAGTGGCTGCCCCCTCCTGGTGGAATGAGCTCCCGGAAGAGATCAGGGCCCTGCGGGACTTGATGTAGTTCCGCAGGGCCTGCAAGATGGAGCTCTTCCGCCAGGCTTTCAAATAGGGTCTGCCTCCCCCCCCCCCAATGTTTTACCAGTTAAATGAAGCCTCAGTGAATACCATTCCTGTCACGGCCATTAGGGCCTAGTAGGCTGGGACAGATGGTAGCTATTGAACGATTTAACTGTCTGATTGTTATTGAATATGGTCTGTGATGTTTTATAATGTTTTATGCTGTTAACAACTTTTATTGTATTTATAGTATGGAATCTTGGTACGTCCAAGTCTTGTAAGCCGCTCTGGGCCTGCAAGAGTGGGAAGAGCGGCCTAGAAATCCAATCGATAGATGGATGGATGGATGGATGGATGGATGGATGGATGGAAGGAGAGAGAGAGAGATAGTGATTCATCACCAGTCTTCCCTTTAGAATGCAAGCTCAACTCATCTGTTCTTACTTGAACTTCCCTGGTCTGAGGAGGGCAACTTCCCAGCAATTTTTTTTTCACAGGAACATGGAAAGATGCTGATCCAGTGGCTGATTCACTGCCTGAAGTTCCATACCTGTGCCTGTATGAGTTTAACTGCTCAGTTTTGTTCCTTTGGTTCTCCTTCTGTTTGCCTTGCTTCCTTCAGTTAGCTCCATTCCCAGTCCAGTCATTCTTGGGAAGCCTGCTCCATTCTGACTGCTGTTGTTGTTGCAAAGTTAGTGAAACATCGAGAACCCAACTTTCTTCCACCCAACTGAATTTACACATTTCTCCAAAACAGTGCCATCTCAGTGTGAAGACTATTTTTGCACAGTATTTTCCTGATGTGCCCATGTGCTGCTCTCCTGTGCTTTGTTAAAATGCCACGTTAAACAATGTTAATAATCTGAATGTAAAATCACATCAAGACTGCTTCTTGTGGGGCACATGTGCACATTAGGAATGTGGTAGAGGGGAGATGTACAAATGATCTGAAGGAACTGAAAGGTGTTCAAACTGCACATCTGTCAATCTGGGAGTTAATTTTAGAAAGTCGTCTAATTAAACCAGAGCTATCACAGTGCAATTCCAGTAAATATGAGAAAAGAATGGGGGGTGTCTGCTTATCTTGAAGCCCAGCACTTATCTTTTGAGACCTTGTTGTGGCCTCAGTTAATATAGCCATCTGCCTGGCAAACAAATTATTTGAGTTCTGTATACGAGCTTGTGTTTCATGCTTTCTGTACTGTTTTTGAATTTTTCCAATACTTTTTTTTTTGAAGGGGGGGAGAAGACGGCAAAAATTAAACTGCTACACCTTCTTTGAGCTTCTTCCAGTTAATTGAATTTGTTGACAGTTCCTGAATGACTTTAATGACACAGGGCATTAATAAATGGTTGTGAAGCTCTGTTGGGGGAGGAGGCTTAATAAGGGTGATCTATCTTAACAGACATAGTAGGGAACAGTTTCAAAGATAAAAGCCTTCCATAAAGTGTGAGGAAAATGGCACTAGGTAGATACCAGCGATGAGTGCTTGGGGGTACACTTCTCAGGAAGCTTAATGCGGGTGCTCAGCTAGAAGGGTTTCTTGCCACATCAGTAATTTTTAGACTGAATTGGTGCTGCAGGAAACAGATGGCTGTAAATGTTCCCTTCCTCTGGTCTCTCACCTTTGAGGTAAATTGGCACATTAATCCTTCCTCTTTTCTAAATATCAGACTGCTCGAGGGGTAACCCAAATAATGCAAAGGTGTTCTGAAGATGGGCAGTGGAAAAGCTGAAAGAAGACGGAGGGGACAAGACTCTGCCTGCACACTATTTCATCTACCTGTTTTGCATGTCCCTGTATGTACATCGGAGAGGCCAGTGCCTGTTTCCCTACATGTTCTCTGGTTCTTCTTTACTAAGTGCCATTTATCTTGCTGAACAGAACAAGAGTCCAGTGGCTATTTAACGGCTTAACAAATTTTATCTTTGCATAAGCTTTTACAAATCAGAGCTCACTTCATCAGTACGAAACATTCATCCAATAGGCAAATACATTTATACTAAAAACTGCACAAAACAGAAAGGTGGTGGCAGCAGTGGTGTGTGTGTGTGTGTGTGTGTGTGTGTGTGTGTGTGTGTAAATTGGCCTCACTTTGTAATATCTCTCCCCCCACCCTTCTCTTCTTTCCAGCTTTTGATATGGATGTATCTGCCTTATGGATGAATGCATCTGATGAAGCGAGAGCTGACTCTTGAATGCTTTTGCTAGAATAGAATGTAAGTCTTTCAGATACCACTGCACTCCTATTGTTGGTGACTACTCACCTGGAATTAATTTTATCTAGTTAGTCCCGTAGAAGTTCTAGAATGGGTATATCTGCAGTCAGGGTTTCTGGAATCCTGGCTTGAATCAACAGATGGAGCCATCATGGTTATATTGAGGTAATTTGGAAGACGTGATCCTATCTGTTATGCTATTGGAACCATTTGGGCAGTTACTTAATTTTTAACTGTGGAACTAGTGGTCTTTTGAGGGGGCCCCTTCAGCATGAAATCTGAGGCTGATATGTGATATGAACTTCTCAGCTGCCTCATTCTGCTGTAATTCTGATGGTAAATCTGAGTCAGAAAATATTCCTCCCCTTTCTCGGTTTTTCTGCCTCACCTGAGTGAGGGTGATAGGGAACAACTGAGTGATAGGGAGCAACTGAGAGGAGAGGAATTTTTTTGCTGGGGAAATCAGCCCCACATGCCACAACCCCCACCCTGCTCGCAAAAAGACCCTTTAAAGGGTCTTTTTGTGAGCCGAGCATGTGGCCCATGACTGCCCCTCTCCCTCCCTCCTGCTAGATTTAAAGGCCCCTCCAGCTGGTCGGCGGGCCATTTGATCCCTGCCGATCAGCTGAAGCCCTTTAAATCAGGCAGTATGGGAGGGAGAGGGGTGGCTGGGTGGGTGATTGCTCTTGGGGTTGGGGCTTGGGGCCTCCCCCATTGGCCAGATGGCTGGGAGTGGACTGAAGCCCTCAGAAGTGGGAGAAACCCCACCTGGACCTGGGGGCTGGCAACCCTAATCCATGCATTGCCCTTTTCATACTGACAACTCCATAGGGTTTTCAAGGCAAGAAGCATTCAGAGGTGGTTTGCCATTGCCTGCCTCTGCATAGAAACCCTGGTATCCCTCGGTAGTCTCCCATCCAAGCACTAACCAGAGCTGACCCTGCTTAGCTTGTGAGATCTGATGCAATCATGCTAGCCTGAACCATCCAGGTCAAACTGTGTTTCAATACTTGGCAGGTTTATTTAAAAGGCAGGCTTCACCACCACCAAGCTACAACTAATTGTATTATCGGTGCCGATATCACTTGGGCGAACTAATTCTGAAAGTCTGCTGTGATAACCTTCTATGTTGAAATTAAGAGGATTGTAAAACAGACCTCAGACTGAAAGCAGGTTTGGATCCGTTGGAGGGTTGAGGGGAAGGTAGTAGGCTTGCTTGTGTACTAATAAATAATACAAGTGGAGAGGAATGCTACAACCCACAGTGCTCCTACCTCTTAATTCTGTTATTTTGCATTAGATTCATCTGTGGAAGAAAAGAACAGGCCTGGTGTTATATGGCATAGGAGCTGCTGCTACAGAGGCTTCCAACCAATAAGCTCCTCTCCCTGCGCTGCTTGGACTATTTCAGAACACAGCAAAATGAATAAGTCAATCCCGCCACCCACAATGGTTGCTAGACATCTTGCTTCTTTACCTCTGTCCTTTCATCTTCAGTGGGCTAATCTTGACACTCTTCCACCTTTCGCTATCCTGCAGTCCTGGGAATGCTCATTGTTCATTCTTTTGAGGATTAGTGTGTGCAAGGAATCCTTAAGGGGCTATATCTGCTGGATGGAACATGATCTCCTGCTTGTCAAACTTGCATTGTCTTTCTGAAAAGCTTATTTCCTCTTTGTACCTATATATGTACTGAGAACTGATGCATCCCTGTGAATAGAATACAGGGCTTGGAACCAGGCTGCAACTTCTCCTCATTCATGGGCTCGCTGGGTGGCTTTCAATAAACCCCAGTGATCTCTCCATCAGGGATCTCTCCGCTATATATAAAAGAAGACGGTCAGAGAAAACTTGCATTGTATTGGTGTGGTGTAGTTGCCACAGTAGCAGCCTGAACAGCCCAGTTTAGCCCGATTTCCTCAGAACTGAGATGCTAAGCAAGATCAGCTACAATTTGTACTTGGATAGGAGACCGCCAAGGAAGACTGGGGGTGCTATGCAGAGGAAGGCAATGACAAACCACCGCTGCTCATTTCTTGCCTTGAACAACCCACGATTGGGGTCAGCATGAGTCAGTTGCGAGTTGGCCCTACATTATTCATACTGTTTCCACAGTCGCATTCACCATGACTAGCATTCATTCTTTGTTGGTGAAACATGTTTATGTCATGTGGTTAGACCAATTTATATGGGTACTTCTTGTGCTAGCTGTGCCCTACTTTGGAGCGACAGATAGGGATGGGCACGAACTGAGAAAATGAAGGTTCATCCCAGTTCATGAGCTCCTCCAAACCATGAACCTCCACCGGTTTGTGAGGTTTGTGGGTCTTCCCTCCCTCCTTTGGTGTAGTGGTTAGGAGCACAGACTCTAATCTGGGAGAACTGGGTTTGATTCCCCACTACTCCACATGCAGCTACTGGTGTGACCTTCGGTCAGTTACAAGTTTTTTCAGAGCTGTTCTCTCAAGGGCAGTTCTCAAAAGAGCTCTCCCAGCCCCACCTACCTCAAAGGGTGCCTGTTGTGGGGAGGGGAAGGGAAAGGAAATTGTAACCCACCCTGAGACTCTGAGTGAATGATGGGGTATAAATCCAATCTCCTCCTCCTCCTCCCCCACTTCTAAGCCGGGGGGGGGGGAGCGAAAGGGATCTCTGAAATGGCTTGCAACTGGGAAGACATTTCAATGCCATCCCAGTTAGAAGTGATTTCAGTGATCCCTTTTGTTCCCCACCCACATCCAAGCAGCGGCAGTGTCACAGCTTGTAAAAAAACATTTAAAGGGATACCTTTAAATGGTTTCTGCAAGCTGCATGGCCATGGCAGCATGGCTTGGAGAAGGCATTTAAAGATACTGTGGTCTCTTTAAATGCCTTCTCCAAGCCCCACCACCCGCACCAGTGTGTCTGCCGACATGAACCACATGAACCCACCTGGAAGGTTCATAGGAGGTTCATGTGTCTTGTGAGGGTGGGAAGTCATGAACTGAGGTTCACAAACTGCAAACTGGGCCCAGTTTGTCACAAATTTCAGTTCGTAATTTGGTTCATGCAAATCACTAGCCCCAGATGCTTCTGTGGAAATTATCCATGTGATTAGAAGACAACTTGTAACCAGAGACAGAGCTGTTATCGTGGTTGTGCCTCATCTGTGGAGTACTGTCCCAGCTGAAGCTTCCCTGGTGCCCACTTAACTAGCTTTCAGATGACTGGCTTCTTACACTTACATTTACCCAGGCACTTAACTAGACTTTTTACTATATCATCTTAACCTGGTCTTATTGTTTATAAAGTTTTGTTAAATTGGTGTTAAGTTACTTAGGGTATGTTTTAAATTTAAATTTTTATTGTGATTTTATTTTGTTAGCTGCCAGCAGTTTCTGGAGTGGTGGGGTTGAAACATAACAATAGCCATGCTTGAGCAGACCAGTGGCTCATCTATTCCAGCACCCTGTTTCCAAGACTGGCTGGTCAGATACCACAAGGAAGCCCACAGACAATAGCCCTCACCTGTTGACTGATCCCAAGCATCTGACCATCAGAGGCTTTCTTCCTCTGAATCTAGAGATCCCATTTGCCTGCTGTGCCTAGTAGCCAGTGAGAAACCTGTCCTCCATAAATCTATTCAAGCCCTTCCAATTCCATCTAAGCCAGTGGTCATCACTATCTCATGGCAATGAGTTCTCACCTACCTACCTATTGTTTGAAGTTCTGATTGCTTTCATCTTTCTCATGTTTACTACAGACCAGTTTCACTGGATGAAGTTTCAACGGGTCGGGAATAGGCCTGTTGTGTTCTGGTAGCTTTACAGCGTGAGATTTGGTGCTTACATGTGATTTTAACTTAAATGCAGCTTCACTTTCCCTTGCTCTTGGAGGCCAACTTGCTTCCTCTGCAGGTTGGAAATGTAACACTGAGCAATTAATTGGGTTACATCTCAAAATTAATTACATGGATCCCCCCCTCCCATGGACATGTGGCTATGGGCAATTCTGTGCTCATTCCATTTCAGTGACAGAGCAAAATAAAGTCCTTGTGTGCTGGAGCTGAAGAAAATTCTAATCCATGGCCACAAGGGGGTGAATATTGCTCCATTGTGACCGTATTCTCTAACTACAGGAGTTCTTTGTTAACAATTTTTTCAACTATATTGTTGATGGAGTTATGAGCTCTGTCCTTGAAGTCAAACAGGAGACTATCTGATTGCTTTTCAAACTGAATACCTCTCCTGCTGTTTATAAACGTGTTCTCCTCTCATTTACCCTGTTACAGAACAAACAGCCATTGATTTCCCCGGCAATACTTCCTTGAAGCTGCAACAGCCAAAGGGTGGTGGCTGCAAACAGCAAGCTGCTTAGTGGAGGATCTTTCTTTAAAAAACAACAATACATGAGATGCAGGACTCTATAGCTTTATCCTTGTTGTAGTTATGGATTTGAGACAATGAGCAAAAATCAGCTTGACTGAAGAGATTGCACTACGTAGTCTGTGAATCCTATAGATCAGGGGTGGCCAAACTATGGCTCAGAAGCTACATGTGGCTCTTTCACACATATTGTGTGGCTCCCAGCAGCACAGCTGGGGAAGCAAAGGGAAGGCATGCCTCCCTGACCAGTCTTCCCTTCCCCAGCCAGTGTTCCCTTCCCTGGGTAGGTTTGAGGTGGAGGGAGCAGAGAAAGAAAGCAACTTTAATTGCATTCTCAAAGCCCCCCCTCCCCCCGCCTACAAATATTATTGGATAAATAAATATAACCATCAATATCAGTTTTTACCTCTTTTGTTTTTATTTTTGGCAGTCTCATTTAATGTTAATAAAAAGCAAATTTGTATATTTTCCAATAAAAACTTGTGTGTGATATTTGTTCAGGTCTTGCAGCTCTCAAACATCTGATGTTTATTCTGTGTGGCTCTTACATTAAGCAAGTTTGGACACCCCTGCTATAGATCATACCAATGATAGAAAGCAGGGTATGTAAGGATAACAGAAGACTTACATTTAGCATCAAATGCTGGGCATGGCAGAAAAACAGAAACAAAAAGGAGGAGATTAGAATGTTCAGAAACAGGAACAAAAATGGCAGGATCAGACATATGTTCACAGGCTGAACAAAGCCCTGTCTTTTGAAGTCTGGCATGGCAGCTGTTTGACCCCCATTATTTACAGCCAGCTATGGACATTGTCTGAGAGAAGAACATCACCAGCTGTCAGGGGGGAAATGGCCAGTGCTGAGACCTGATTTAAATGTGACATTGGAGCAGAAGAACTTACCTGCATGTTGTTGTGAGCCCTGCATCTAATTTAGAGTGGGCTCTGAGCCACTGCACATACAATGTTAGGGTGCTAGGCTGGGATCTGGGAAACTCAGGTTCAAATTCCTAGTCATCCCACTCACTGGGTGGCCTTGGCTCATTCACCCACTCTTTCTCAGCCTGTCCTATCTCATCAGGTTGCTACGAGGATAAAAAGAAGGACAGAAGAATGAGGTACACTATCCTGAGCTACTTGGAGAGAGAGTGGGAAAAGAAATGAACTTTAATTAAAATAAACTAAACATGGCAGACATCTGTAGTTCAGTGGGCATTGTTATGCACATGTAACATATTTGTATACATAGCAGGGAGAGGACTTGTGCAGTTACTCTGTTGGGCAAATATACAGGGTAGGGTGGCCAGCCGCCAGGTGGGTCCTGGAGATATCCTGGAATTACAGCTGATCTCCAGACAGCAAATATCAGATCCCCTGGAGAAAATGGCTGCTTTGGAGGGTGGATGTCAGAATCTGCAAATTCAGCCAATGTATTAGCCAGATATAGAGTTAACTTCTTGCATGTATGTTTTTAACTATCCTATGTATCTAAAGTATATTTGAACCTTTGTAACCATAATGCATTGTTTCTGTCTTGGTCGGGAGGGTGACAACCATGATTTGCGAGAACAAGGAGGCCTCACATCCCTGCCTCCGCATTCCAGCTGCTCCGGCAGTAACTTCAAGGGGAGGATGCTTCTCATCTCTTATCAAATGCAAAAGAACCTTGGAGCCATTGATTGTTATGTGAACTCGAAACATCTGAGGGGTCTGGTTTTGGAGAGGAAATTTACTGCTTAACACCTCACTTTTTTCCTGTGAGAACCAAACGGTCAAGACACCTTTTAGCCCGCCAATTTTTCCTTAAGGGGATTGGCTATCTATGGGTAATTCAAACTCCTTGGAATGGTATAATAGACCCGCTTGTATTATTTGTCTCATCTCTGACAATAATCCGAGATGCTGTACTAATGTAGGAATAGGTAATAAAGAACTGTGGTTAACCAACCAAGATCTGATCCTTGACTACTTTGAGCAGAACTCTCACAGATTGTCAGAGATCTGTGATTGGGACTCGGCCGTTCCTGACCATGTCAGACGACGACGCGGTCCCCCTCAACCCTACTACTCCCGAAGATACTCCCGTTACCCCGAAGGATCCGGGGAACGGGGGTGGTGGCGGCGGAGGAGGTCCCGAAGTGCCGGTGACCACGAGCCAGGGGGCTCACTACATCCCGCGCCTGATTCCTCATCAGAGCGTGACCCCCAAGTACGCCTGGAGCAAATTCGGTCGTCGGACCGTGGATTCGTGGGTACACGATCGGAAAGGGGTGCGGGTTTCGCTGACCGGAGACCAGCTCGATCGAGGGAGACCGAGCTACCTTGGGGACGACCGCGAGCCGATCTACCGTGGAGAGCCGCGTCGCCCGCCTTTCGAAGGAGAGGGGACAGGTCCGTATGGGCCCGATCCGTATGGAGAAGAGCAGATAGTCCCCTTGGAACAGATGATGGGAGAGTTGCGACTTCAACTCACCGCCGAGCTCCGCGAGTTGGCCCTCGATCTCCAGCACCAATTTCGAGACGCTATGAGGGCAGTGCAAGGAGCTCTCCCCGGTCAGGGGGTAGGAGCCCCACAACAACCAGCGGCGCCCGGAGGGGTTCCGGTTCAGCCGCAGGCGCCCGCTCTGCCGGCACAACCAGTCCAGCCGGTCGTTCCGGTTCCGGTGCCAGGGCCCGTTCCAGCACCCGCCCCGGCCCCGGCCGCTCCGGTCGCCCGCCCAGCCCCCTCCGACCCTTTGACGACCACCTTCGATGGGGACCCGGAGAAGCTACGTTTCTTCATGCTGGAGATAGAGAGATTCCTGGACAGCTGGGGCCACCTCTATCCCACCGAGAAAGAACGGATTGGTTACATCGGTTCCAAGCTGAAAGACACCGCCAGCGACTGGTATGTGAGCCTGCACGACACCCCAGGACCTGAGTTGCGTTCCCTGAACAACTTCATGTGGGCCCTCCGCCATCAGTTTGAAGACCCCCTGGGCGAGGAAAAGGCCCGTAATCAACTAAGAAAGCTGTTCCAGGGGAGATCGACGGTGAGGGATTACACTGACAAGTTCAGGCGCATCGCAGCCAAGATCCACGGATGGCCGGAGGAGTTATTCATGGAGAAGTATTGGGAGGGCCTGAATCCGGAGATCTACGAAACCGTGCTGTTGGGGGGCCGTCCGGGCACCTTGGCCACCTGGATGAGAGCTGCCATCGACATGGAGGAGCGATTCGCCTTGATCAAGATGGGAGCTTCGGTGACGGCGGCCAGCAAAGCAGCCCCCAGAGCGAAGCCCCGATCCAGCGTGCAAGACGTCCGAGATGCGAGGTTTCGGCAAGGGCTGTGCATGAAGTGTGGGGAAAGTGGCCATTTCGCCTCCGCCTGGCCAAGAGGAGGGGGAAAGGGCCCGAAGACCTCCACACCCGGAGTGGGGAGTACCCCTAGCCGGGGGAAAACACCAATGAAACCCCGGGCGTTGCAGCTGGAGGGAGCTGCCAGTGACCAGGGGGAGCTGGAGCTGATGGAGACGCAGATGTCGGGAAACTCCAACGGCCTGCAGTGAGCGGCGCAGAGCTGCAGGTCCCCCGCCAAGAAGCGCCATCTCCGGTGAGCATCCCTGGCCCCTTATTATATATGGTAGTGACTGTGGTGACCCCTGGATCAGGTACCCACATGCGGGTACGCGCGTTAATTGACTCTGGGTGTGCGCGAGACCTGATCAGCCCCTTGGTGGTGGAAGGACTAGGACCAAAAGTCACCCCATTGTTGGAACCTTTAAAGTTCACTCAAATGGATGGGTCGGAGATGAAAGAGGAATGCATAGCAGAGACTGAGAGCCTGATTTTGGGGACGGGGGAACACTGGGAGAAGCGGGCTTTTGTCATCACCCCAAACGCCCAGTTCCCTATGGTGTTGGGCAGCCCTTGGCTTGGGGCGCACGACCCTTATATTAAATGGAGCGAAGGGAAGATCTCGTGGGTGGACGAACGCTGCCTTACCCATAGATGGGACCCCGAGTGGGGACCCGGACCCCCGACCCCTCCTCCCCCGGTCCCCGCGCTCGCTCTCACCCCCACCATGGTGCCCAAGGAGTATAGAGATTTGCTGGAAGTGTTCAGCGAGACTGAGGCGGACGAGCTGCCCCCCCACCGACTGTCGGATTGTGCCATAGAACTACTCCCAGGAGAGAAACTCCCAAAAGGGAAATTGTACTCCATGAGCCCGTTGGAGCGGGAAGAGTTGCGAAAGTTCTTGGACAAAAATCTAGCGCGCAGTTTCATCCGCCCAGCCAAGTCCCCCTTTGCCGCGCCGGTGCTGTTCAGGAAAAAAAAGGATGGGGGTTTGCGACTATGCACTGACTATAGGGGACTGAATGCGGTCTCCACTACCAACGCTTACCCCCTCCCGTTAATAAAAGACCTCTTGGCGGAAGCTGCTAAGGGGAAGATTTTTACCAAGCTGGATTTACGAGATGCCTATTTCAGGGTGCGCATCAGGGAAGGGGATGAATCCAAGACTGCCTTTAATACCCCCCTGGGACAATTCGAATATCTAGTGATGCCGTTCGGCTTAAGTGGCGCGCCCGGGGTCTTTATGAGTTTAATCAACGAAGTGTTGCACAAGCACCTATTTAAAGGCGTGTTATGTTACATAGATGATATCTTGATCTATTCTACTGATAAGAAAGCACATGTGAAATTAGTCAGAGAAGTCCTTGCTACCTTACTAAAAAACCAGCTATATGTGAAGCTATCCAAGTGTGAATTCCACCGTGAGTCCGTGGACTTCTTGGGCTATCGCATCTCTCAGAAGGGTTTGGAAATGGACCCGGGGAAGGTGGAGGCTGTGGTGCAATGGGAGGCTCCGCGAACGAGAAAGCAATTGCAGAGCCTTTTAGGATTTTGTAACTTTTACCGAACCTTCATCAAGGACTTTGCTAAAGTTACTCTCCCCTTAACGGACTTACTAAAAACTAAGGGGAGAGGGCCCGAGGCTGGGAAGCCAGGAGAAAAAATAGCTTGGAACGGGGAGTGTCAGAGGGCGTTTGAGACTTTAAAGACTCTTTTTACTTCGGAGCCCATTCTAGCGCACCCTGACGAAACCAAAGAATTTGTAATCCATGTAGACGCGTCTGATGTAGCCATGGGGGGGGGGCATATTACAACGTGGTCCGGAAGGGAAATTACACCCGCTGGCTTATATTTCGAAAAAATTTAACGAAACGGAAAGGAATTGGTCGGTCTGGGACAAAGAAGCCGCAGCCATTAGGTTGGCGCTCACTACGTGGCGGCATTGGTTGGAGGGTGCGCAGACTCCGTTTGAAATATGGACTGATCATAAGAATCTGGAGGCACTGCGCACTCAGAGATCCCTCAACGCCAAACAGCTGCGATGGGCCGATTTCTTCTCCAAGTTTAACTTTGTGCTTAAACATTTTCCTGGGAGAGCCAACTCCTTGGCAGACGCACTGTCCAGGTTGCCCCAACACGAAAGTGTCAAGGAAGAGGTGTTTGACTCCATGTTCTCCCCCCAGCAGTTAGGGGGGGCAGTGGTCACCAGGAGCCAAGCTAAGAAGGCCCAGTTAGACATTGGGACATGTGATTGGGGGGGGGGATTATGCTCCTGAGGAGGTAGAGGAATTGGAAGCTCTGGAGGAATGCTCTAAGAGAGAGGATCAATGTTGGCTGCATGGAGACAAACTAGTGGTGCCGAAGGTCAAACGTAAAGAGATATTGTTAACCTGCCACTCGTCTAAACTGGCCGGGCACTTTGGCTTCCTAAAAACACTTAATTTGATCCAGCGTCAATTCTGGTGGCCACGCATGCGCCGAGACATTTCCGATTTCGTCTCGGCTTGCCAGACCTGTTTAATGTGCAAAAAGCGGGGGGGGAAAGTCCCGGGATTGTTGCACCCCCTACCCACCCCCTCAAGACCCTGGGAGGCCATAGCCATGGACTTTATCACCAATCTACCCCCCTCTAAGGGAAAAACGGTTATTTGGGTGGTGGTAGACACATTCTCGAAGCAAGCGCATTTCACCCCGTTCAAGCAATTGCCCACCGCTAAAGGGATGGCCAAAGCTTTTTTCAATCACGTGATTAAATTACACGCTTTTCCGAAGCGAGTGGTATCCGACAGGGGAAGTCAGTTCGTTGCCAGCTTCTGGCGGGAGCTCCTGAAAATGGACATAGAACCAGCCCTGAGTTCGGGTTACCACCCAGAGACCGATGGCCAATCCGAACGAACTAATCAAATATTAGAGCAGTTTCTGAGATGTTACACTAATTATCACCAAGACAATTGGGTGGAATTGCTGCCGTTTGCAGAATATAGCTACAACAATGCAGTGCACTCTTCCACGGGAGTCTCTCCTTTCATGGCAGTAGGGGGTTTCGAGGGGAAACCATTGCCTACCATTGAGAATGTCCCCAACGCTTCCCCATCGGATTTTAAAAGTTGGTGGTCTAGTCTCCAAGACTCATGGCCATTAATAGGCAAGGCATTGGACCATGCCAAAGAGGATTACAAAAAATATGCTGATCGAGGGCGAGCACCAGGATGGGATCTCCAACCCGGGGACTCTGTCTACCTCTCCACCAAAAATATTCATGGGTTGCAGCCCAGCCGAAAACTAGGATGGAAATATGTTGGACCCTATAAAGTGCTACGCAAAATATCGGATGTGTCTTTTGAACTGGAACTGCCTAAATCACTGAGTTCTGTGCACCCTGTGTTTCATTTCAGCCTATTGAAGAAGGATCCTGGGCCGAATGCTTGGCATCCAGCTCCTCCAGTTCCTCCTCCACTGATGAAGGAGGGGGCCCCTCACTTCGAGATAACTGAAATCCTTGATTCCAAGATGCGAAGAGGCCGGTTATATTACTTAGTTAGATGGTTAGATTTCGGCCCGGAACACAACGAGTGGATTCGCTCAGAACATGTTCATGCTCCTAAACTGACCAAACTGTTTCATAAAATGTTTCCTGATAAAGCTAGGTGAAGTGAATTATGAGGAGGGCAGGGTGTCAGAATCTGCAAATTCAGCCAATGTATTAGCCAGATATAGAGTTAACTTCTTGCATGTATGTTTTTAACTATCCTATGTATCTAAAGTATATTTGAACCTTTGTAACCACAATGCATTGTTTCTGTCTTGGTCGGGAGGGTGACAACCATGATTTGCGAGAACAAGGAGGCCTCACATCCCTGCCTCCGCATTCCAGCTGCTCCGGCAGTAACTTCAAGGGGAGGATGCTTCTCATCTCTTATCAAATGCAAAAGAACCTTGGAGCCATTGATTGTTATGTGAACTCGAAACATCTGAGGGGTCTGGTTTTGGAGAGGAAATTTACTGCTTAACACCTCACTTTTTTCCTGTGAGAACCAAACGGTCAAGACACCTTTTAGCCCGCCAATTTTTCCTTAAGGGGATTGGCTATCTATGGGTAATTCAAACTCCTTGGAATGGTATAATAGACCCGCTTGTATTATTTGTCTCATCTCTGACAATAATCCGAGATGCTGTACTAATGTAGGAATAGGTAATAAAGAACTGTGGTTAACCAACCAAGATCTGATCCTTGACTACTTTGACTACTCCTATGACATTAAACTCTGCTGAGGTCTCTCCCTTTCCAGGCTGTACCTCCAAATCTCCAGGAATTTCCCAACCCAGAGATGGCAACCTCCATGGTGGTCCAGTTTAAGTGAGATGCTTCTGGGTGCATGAAACATCACATGGGCAAGTTCTTCTGTCCTGCTAGTCTCAAACTGAAATTGGGCCAAATATCCATGAGCTGAGAGATACACTGCAAAACGTATGCAATGGGCAATGCTGTGATGTATCTTTGGTTTTGTTTGTCAGGTATTATGGTGGTGAGGAATGGAATCACTTTCTTTAGGGAATTCTTGTTTTGTAGCCTGAATGATAACCTGCTGTGTCAGGATCCTGATGGCAGGAAAGGACAGAGGAATTGCGTGGAACTGCACAGTGGGGCACATCAAGGTAGGTAGGTTGGTGGGTGAGATGGAGAGAAGGAAGCAGGCAAAGGGGAGGGGCTATAAGGGCTTTTAGGGAAGGGAATGAAAAATAGTGGGGAGGGGGAAAGTGAGATGCCTCCTGCAAGTCCTTGAGGGTCCCCTGCTTGATTAAAGACATTAAAGAAACTGAACTAAATGGACAAAACACACCAAACCCAAACCTGAATAAAACTTTTGTACATGTCCCTAATGTGTACGCACATCAAAATACTGGTTTGAGAAGGAGAATCCATATGTCCAGCAGCCCTGTGTACACACCATGCCCCATCCACCTAAGGAAATGTGTGCATATCCTTGCTTTTGGACGTTACCTAAATTGGAGCATATATTTTATTTATTATTTTATTTACGACGTTTATACCCCACCTTGCTACCCTTATAAGGACCACCAAGGCAGCCAACAATTTAAAACATACATGATAAAAACCAATAAAATCAACCTCCCTCCCCAACATACTTCGTTAGAACAATTTTAGAAGGGGTTAAAATGGAGTCAAAACACATACAAAGCATATAAAAGTACACAGAAAACATTTTAAAAGCATTGATTAGGAAGGAGGGATCACTGAGGGAGTGCCAAGTAAAACAAAAAAGTCTTCACCCAGTGGTGGAAGACAGCAACAGAAGGGGACAGACAGCCCTGACCTGGATAGCCCGGGAAAGCCTGATCTTGTCAGATCTCGGAAGCTTAGACAGTGGTTAGTACTTTGATGGGAGACTTCCTTGAAATACCAGAGGTGGGAGGTGGGGGCAGGCTTTATTCAGCCACCTCTCTGAATATCCTCCAGGCCCCAAGTAGGGGTCAGTCACCAGAGTTCGCCATGACTTCCAGGAGTACACACATGTGTGCACACACTTATGAAAAAATAGAAGGGGACAATCATTCTATGGAGAGAGTTCCAGGGCTTCGGCGCCATGACCAAGAAAGCCCTCTCCCAGGTTGTCATCCACCTAATCTCAGAATCTCCACCACATGCCAAGAAGAAGACGATTTGCCAGGCATCATGGTGATACCCATTTCCAGAGATTGCACAACTTAGAATAGTACATTATGCAAAATATATTTCAAGCAAATAAGTGAGTGGGGAGCACTCTTCATCATAATATGTGAGTCAAATATCTTGGCAAGTTATGAAAGTAAAAAGTGAAAACACAAAACAAGAAACAGATAGTTGGATAAAAGATATCTGTTCAGGAAGACCGTTGCAGATTTCTCTTTCCAAAGCTCCGGAGCTCTTCACAAGAATAATTTATTTCCATGTCTATTTAGGAATGTAGTAACCTTCTCAATGTGCCTCAAGAGATCCTTACATTAGCTTTATTCTACGTCTTAAAGAATAAAGAATATTATAGCAGTTTGAATTACTTGCCTGGGGCTGTAAGCCAAACTCATTTCTCCACAATAGAGCTACAGAGGGCAGCTGATGAAATAATGCATAATGAAGACTTATAGAGCTACAAGTTGTTTTACCAAAAAGGATACAGAGTGGGATAGTGTAATTTTTAGTTGTAGATTAATTGAATTTTCCCTCAGACAAATAACACTGCAAGCCTAGCTGATTAATTAACTGCAGCCCAGAGTGAGCCTCAGACAGACGCATTTTGGCCAAATCTTTTGATAGCTATAGTAAGTGAACTCTCACGGTAACAGAAGTGTTGTGTTGCTTGTGCCAAAGCAGAATATAGCCCATTGGACATAGGCTAGATATTTCATTGTGTATTTTAGGGCTCTTGCTATCAGACCCACAGCTCCAGTGGGGCCCCTTGGGGCCCAGTCCCCTGATTTACCACCAAGGCCCCCAACTTCCAGTCCAGCCCAGGTCCCCAACTTCCCTTTTTTTTTTTTGAATTTTTCATGTTGCAGCAGGTTTGTTCACTTGGAGGGTGCCACGAGCCAGAATGGAGAAATATGAGGAGAGCACTTTGAGAATGTGTGAGGGTATTCTTTCCTCTACGCCCTACCTTTCAGCTCACCTATGGCACTTTGGTGGCACTTTTGTTTTTGCCCACTAAATAGCTCCTGAAACACAGGTATCAGTCCAGGAGTGGTGCTGTTGCTGCAAGCTACAGGGATTCTTCCTGGGCAAGTGGCCACCTCTCTCTCCTTGTATGCCAGGCCTTCTATGGTCCAGGCCAAGATTAGCAGCAGCATAAAAATTGGTGGCAGTGACAGTGAAGCAGCTTAGCAAGGGGGTGATGGACAGGACCGAGGCCACTTTTTCTACTCCACTCCATGGCGGGCCACTCCAACCTTGACCAGCTGGAATCAATGTTCCCTCTAAGCTCCACAGTGTTGTGATCAGAAATTCTACCTCGTGAGCGAAAAAAGCTAGTAGCATTAAAACTGTAAGTCTGTATTTGACTTTAGTGTAAATTAGTTTTTAGAAGATTACTTCCATAACCTTGTAAAAATCTCAGAATAAATTCTTTTAAATTATATTTAAACTATATTTTAAGAATAATTTAAACATTATAAGAGAAAACAGAATCAAGTCAAATTTCACTCACCCTTCCCACTATATGGTTCTTCTGGAAAACTTCCCACTCTTCTGGAGAACAGGTCTACCCACATCTTTCCACAATATTGGTAGACCTGTCCTCTGGAGAACAGATCTACTCACCCTTTCCCACTATATTGGTAGACCTGCCTTCCAGAGGAGGAGGAGGAAGAGGAGGAGAGTTGGTTTTTATACCCTGCTTTTCTCTACCCAAAGGAGACTCAAAATGGCTTACAATGGCTTACAATAGCCTTCGCTTCCTCTCCCCACAACAGACACCCTGTGAGGTAGGTGAGGTTGAGAGAGCTCTGAGAAAACTTTGATTGACCCAAGGTCACCCAGCTGGCTTCATGTGGAGGAGTGGGGAATCAAACCCAATTCTCTAGATTAGGGTCCTGCCAGTCTTAACCACTACACCAAACTGTATTGGTAGACCTGGCCTCTGGAGAACAAGTCTACCCACCCCCAGTCCACTATATTGGTTCACTTGGCCTCAGACTGTCATCCTGTGCTGAGCCTTAGAAACCATACCAGCACTTACGGGGGTGGGGGGTGGGGGTGGGATCTTGCAGTCTACTTTGTGTGTGTATGTGTATGTGTTTTTTAAGTGAAATATAACAACCAGCATTACAGGTCAGGTATAACAGAGAAGGAACAGTAGAAAAAAGCAAAAGTCCAGAAGCACCTTAAAGACTAACAAAATATGTAGCAGGGTATGAGCTTTCATGAGTCACTGCTCACTTCTTCAGGAAAAATCACTATCAGAACCCTGCCTAACCTGAAAAACAGGAAGTTGCTTAAATGTTTTCAACCTGCCCAAACTACTTATTTATTCAAATATTTATATCCCACTTTCCCCTGTGACTCAAGGCAGCTTACAAATCATACTGAAAAGCATAATAGTGGTATGCAACCCCCCCCCACTCTATTGTAGCCTATGGGAACCATTATAGTCAATGAGAATCGATCTGGGGGTATCTGGGACTCGGGGGGGGGGGGGCTGGGGGTATCTGGGATTCAGGGGGGGGAGTAGAGACATCACATTTGCAGCATAGCTGCTGGTACCTCTCCTTAAAACCACCCCAAGTTTCAAAAAGATTGGATTAGAGGGTCCAATTCTATGGGTCTCAGAAGGAGGTGCCCCCATCCTCCATTGTTTCCAATGGGCTGAAGCAGTATCTGTGGGCTGAAGTAGAAATTCCCTGAGTTGCATGTTAAAATGTTGTCCACCAGCACTCCCTAGTGCAGCTTAGAGGGAACTATTCCAGGAATGGAAGTGAGCTTGGCCAACGGTGGTGGTGCAGTGTAGAAACAATGGTTTTTGTCATGGGGTGGGGTGTCTGAGGAGGCTAGGGAGCAGCTGCACAAACCTGTTTTGCCTCAGAAGAGACACCACTCGGCAGCTGTTTGAAAGGGGACAAGAAGTTGCTGGCTTTGTTCCATACACCCCCATGCCAGACCCGAAGACTTATGAATGCCTCACCTAAGAAGTTTATTTATTTATTTGCCTTGCTATAAATGCTACTGGGCCGAGGGCTACCCAAGGCACATGTGTGCAGGGTTGCCCCTGACTTATTTACCCCCCCCCAAAAAAATCCAGCCTATGCCCTTGGTTACTATATGTATTGCTTATAAGGCTTTAGATTGGATCTTTTGTAACACTGGCAGGACTTGAGCATAGTTCCACTGCAGTGTTGTGAAAGTGGCAAGGATGCCATGGTTTCAAGATTTATTCAGGACTGCTTGATTATTTGATTTGATTATTTGCTGATTAAATGCATGCAACCCCAAAGTGTGTCATCATTACCAGTGCGGATGAGAAGCACCCCAATGACCACAGCAGTAACAAAACACAATTGATGATCAATGTTTCATATACCTCACAATCATTTATTTCCATGCAGATAAATGGAATTTTTTTTAAAAACCAACCAGTTCTTATCTCCATGCTCTGGTACCTCTTCTCAACGATGTTTCTCTTGTCCCTTGTGTGCTGCTCAGATTTCAATGCCTCTGGTTTTTGGATTGATATATGAGTTGTTGAGGGAGCCTGTGCAGCATCTGCTTTCATTTGCGCACATGGGTCTTGTGTTTATTCTTTGTAACAGCAAGGGTGGGGATTGTGTCCTTGTTCCACTCAGCCTCTTCTCATGTGCCTCCTTTGTTTTCCCCCTACCTGTGGTCTATGTATGAGATCTAGTTCAGAGTCTGTATACCGCACTCTTCCCTAAGTGTCCTCCAAGCTATTTGAACTTTTGTTGTATCATACATACTATCATTACCTTCTGTTGTTGCCCTACTCACTTGGGATGTCCTTGCTCCACTCATTCCCTGGCTCCTTCCCACCCTCCACTTGAGTGGTGTTCCTGAAGCACTCCTACACTCACTATACGTACCATGTCTTCTCATCCTCACACAGGTAGTGTTCTTGTTCTACTCAGTGCTGCCACTACATGTTCCAGCATCTCTCTGCCACCATTAGGCAAACTTGGCAACCATGTGTGTCTTCTGCTCTGCCACTACCCCCTCTCAGTCTCTTGAAACAGATAATATGAGGGGTCATCACCAATGCTGGATTACAATCTGGGTTCAAATCCCCATTTCATCATGAAGTTCACTGGGTGGTCTTGGGACAGTTGCTTTCATCTATCCTGCCCATCATATTCACCTCCCCCACAGCAGTCTTTTCCATTCTTCCATTATGGAACTCAAGGGGATCAATGGGGTTCTGCAGAGATCTCCCATGGAGGCAATGTTTGGATCCAGCCTTTATTTAACTTCGGGAAAGTTATGGGTCGTGTTTGCCTGCAGACCTGTATTCATTGCTGCTTGTACTCACCTTAGAGGTACCATTCATGTCCATGAAATTCATTAGAGAGGCTCAGGGAGGGAATGGGCCCAACTTATGAGACCTCTTGATGATGCATGCTTTTGGTCTCTTGAGCCAGCCATTTAATTGAATATAAAATCAATTTTCAATTAGTGGTGGTTGGGCAACTCATATTAGCCAGTAAAGCTGTGAAGAAAGGTAAAAAGAAAGAGAGAGAAAAGCATGCAAATCTATAATTGCTTTCACCTAAATCAAATGAACAATAGCAACTTAACGGCAAAGGGATGTGCTGAGTTATTGAGAAAAGGACAGCTGAAGGGACAGCGATCTGAGTGGATATTAGCAAGCACGGGGGCGTTTGATGCATTTCTAGGCACTTTGCATTCACTGTTATATTTATTAAATCAAAGATATAGACATTTTGCTTTAACTTCACTAAATGCTATCTACAAAATTATATATATATATATATATATATATATATATATATATATCAGCTAGTTGCACACCTATGGTACGGAAGCTATAGGATGAAAAAGTCTGTCATAGGTTATGCTAAGGATTTTGTAGTTGTTAACAAGTTGCATCTAAAGCAATGCTGATCTAAAGCAAATGTTGATCTAAAGCAAAAGCCATGTAATGCCAGCCAACATAGTACAGAATGGTGGGCAAGCTTTTAATAGAACCAATCATCAGGCTGGATATTAATAAAGAAAGAAGGGGAAAATGTTTCAGGCTATGCTGGTTTTTTATTTATATATTATTTCTTAATTCATACCATGCTTTTTTCCTCAATGGGGACCCAAGGTTGCTTACAGCATTGTTCTCCCCTCCCCTTTTCATCTTCACAACAACCCTGAGTGAGAGAGGACCCAAGGTCACCGAGTGACTTTCCATGGCAGAATGGGGATTCAAAGTGGGGTATCCCAGATACTACTCTAATCTGGGGGCCCCCAACCTTTTTGACCCTGTTGGATGCCTTTGGAATTCTGACACAAGGTGGCACAATCACAAAATGGCTGCTCTCTCCCCAGCACACACAAAGAGGAAGCCCAAGTGTGGGGGACTTGAGGAGCAATTTTTTTAAAAAGACACTGGGGGTGATTTCGCATTTGCCGTTTGCCTCTCATTCTCTCCAGGGTTTTTTCCTCCAGAGTATATTCTTCATGTTCACACTTGGAGCTGAAGCCCCTCATCTGCCCCGCAGTGTCCATTTCGCCCACACCAACTGCCGCATGGCTTCCATTCCCCCCCTCCCATTCCCCTCCCATCTCCCCACTCACTCCTCCCCCTTCCCTCCTCCCTCGTTTTTTTTTAAAAAAACACATGCGTGATTGCGTTATTTTGTTATGATGAAATGAGGCTTCCAGTCCCCCCTCCCATCATCCCACTTGCTCCTCCACCCTCCCTTCCTCCCTTGAATTTTTTAAAAAAAACGCAGGCACGATTGCGTTATTTTGTTATAATGCAATGACAGTGGACATGGATAGTGTGAGCAATGGTCATGCGAGTTGTAGAGGGAACGCTATTTGCAACTGAAATTTAAACTATTTTGCTGTTGTGAGCTGATATGCACTTAATGGTGTCTGGATTAAGATGTCCGTAGTTGCCTTCCTCTTCCCAGAATTCAATACTTCCCTCCTTCTTATTCAAATTTTCCCGCTGTTGTTGCTTGCTGCACAATGATTGGTCGACCATATGGCCTGGCGCTGTGATTGGTGGCGTGCCTGCTCTATCATCAAAGTTGGGCGCTTTGCCAGCGGGATCTCAGGCACAAAATGGTGGATAAAGCCTTTATAGCCATGGTGGCCTATATGCATTGCAGTTTCATTATAACGAAATGTGGCCCATTTGAAAGATAAAATACCGGCACCAGTAAGACGGTTTTCCCTTGTTTATTTGTATGCATTACTGCTTTACCTTACGGATCAAAAAAATCTTTCGCCATGCCGCTTGAAGCAAACCATTCGTGCAGTTCCCACCACCGAGGATACTTTCTCTGCAATTTTATTTTAAAATTGTGTTATGAGACTTATGAAGGTTTTTTTGCCGGGAAAAACTTCCTTGGCGGAGCTCCCCAGCCATGGAGCAGCATGTGGACTGGCCTCCCATCTCCCTCCCACACGCTCTGTCCTGCCGCCGGCTGCAGGAGCAGCAGCACTCAGGGCGCTGGATGCGAGCGTGAGCCGGGGGGGAGTCGTGGTTCCTTCAGGGCTTTATTTTTAGTTTTCCTTGAATAGATTGAAGCAAGATTAACTCGATAGTATTTTTTTTAGTGGACTTCCGTATACTTTAGGGTAGTGTCGTATTTTAGTTATAGTAGTGTTTGTAATGGTGTAGTTATAAAAATCAATAAAATATCATTAAAAAAAAATGACCATATATGGCAATTGTTAGGTCAGTTCACAGTACATACAGTAACTGTATGAACATTATATAAATTTATATACATTTTCTCACCAGCCAAAGCTGTGTTATATATACAAATTCAAAGTTCAGCTAAGTTTCTACTTACGAAGTGGAATTTCACATTACCCTTTTTAAACCTTTATTGTACCATCATGGAATAAACGGGTACAGGGATGGCTGTTTCACACAGACTTTCCCTTCCAGTAAAGAGCCATCTTTGAAGTGGTGTGTCATTTCAAACTGCGCCACTTTCTTTTCACACCATTCCCCCCACCCCCTGCATGAACAATCTCCCTGAGAGCGGTTTTTTTTGGGAACATTCTATTAGGAGTGCTATGGCACTGAAGCAGGACTACAAATCAGTGTCATAGCGACCCCATTGAGATTCCTGGACTCCATTTAGATACAATGACATTCGCTACTGTTGTCACCTGGAAATGGGGAGCTCACTGGATACAGAGTTCAAGCACAGGGAGAAGGGAACTGGACAGTTTTGAAATCCATGAAACTTTCCTTCCTACCTTAACTCCCACAAACCATGGAGTGTGTGTGTGCTTCTTTGTATGTGCCTGAGTCTACACTTCCTCTCAAGTAAACTTTTAAAAAATCGACCAAACATCTGTCTCATCATTCACTTATGCACCTGATTTCCTGCTTAAACACACTGTCCAATCAGGTACTTGTTCCAAGTGACAGCAGAAGCAAATGTCAGTGTATCTAAATGGAGTCCAGGAATCTCAATAAGGTTGCTGTGGTGATGATTTGTAGTCCTGCTTCAGTGCCATAGCACTCCCAACAGAATGTTTTTTTAAAAAGGACGATCGCACATGGGAAGAAAAACAGCGTGAAAAGATCTGTTATCGCAGGAAGCACTACAGGGCGTTTTATATAGTATCCCATAGCGCTTCAGAAGCGATGGGAAGGATTGAAGACTGGAAGAAAGCAGTTTGAGCCAACAGTGGCTGAGGACAGACTGGGAATCTAAAGCGGAGGCAAAGTGGAGGGAACTGGAGTGGGGGAAAAACCCCACGGAGCTGGCCGTTCACACTGGCCAGAGCAATGCGGATCAGCGGCAATACGGAGCGTTCAGACTGCCGCGTAGCCAGCGCGCGTGGCTTGCGCGTGCCGCTGCTTTTTTTTTTTTTTTTCCTTTGATGTGCTTTGCAAGTTCACACTGTTTGGAAGCGGGAGGCATGCGGAGGAAGGCCCCTGAACACCGGGTAAAACCGGTGTCCTGTTAAAGCGGAAGGAAAGCGACTGGGAGACGGGTAAGTACGCAACGGAGCCGACGGACAGATGCGCATGTCTGAACGTGCTCCTTTCTTCCGTTTGCGAAGCGTGCCTGCCCCGCTTTAGATTGCCAGTCTGTCCTCGGCCAGTGCTTCAGGCACGCTTCCCAAATGGGACACAAATGTGTTTGTCTGAACAGGTAAATATAGTCCGTCAGGGACCAGTTACTAAAACGGGTCTGTCCGAAATGACAGAAAAAAAACATTAGTGACCATTTCCTGAAACTGAACACATAGGCTGTCCGAAATTGACCTATGTCTAAAATAAAGGCAGTGGGATTTCATTACTTCAGGAACTTTTGGCAGAGAACTGCTGGTATGTGATGAGAAATAATTTGTATTAGGAGTTTAGGAGCTTAAATAATAAATATGTTTACTATTGTAATTAAAGGAGGATCATATTACCTGGAAAAACCATGCTGGAGAATGTGGTGATATAATGTTGAGGGGATAGACTGTGCTGATACCATTTCAGACTGGAGGAGCGGGGCCACACTCTTGATGCTCCCTCATGAAGAAGCTCCAAGCGTATAACTTAACCACAACATGATGAAAGGTTCTTTCCCAGCCCTTCACATTTGTAAGGGAACTTTTAAAAACATAATCCCACCTCTGCGGTTTGATGGGGTACAATCTACTCTACAACCTCAGCATTCTGCCACCTCATTCCACTGGTCACTAATTTATTTGTTTGTTTCATTTATACCCAGCCTGAATGTTTAGTGGGACCCAACACAGATTACATGGTTTTCCATTTTATCCTCACCACAACTATGTCAGGTACTTTATTTTGAGACTGTGTGACTGGCTCAAGGTCACCCAGCAAGTTTCCATGACAGGGTGGAGATTTGAGTCTCCCAGATCCTAGTCCAAAACTCTAACCACTAAGCCACACCGGCTTTTCAGGCCTAAACAGCAGGAGGGCTCTTTAAATCTAGCAGGAGGGAGGGACAGGGGTGGTTGTGGGCATCATTCAGCTCAGAAAAAGATTAAAGCCTCTGCGGCTATGTGTAGGTCCCACTGATCAGCTGAAGCCCTTGGAAAGAGAGGGAAAGGGGTAGCCAGATGGGTGGTAGGGCTTGGGGGTGGGGCTTGAGGGCAGGGCTTCCCCCCGCAGCCAGCTGGCCAGGGGCAGATTGAAACCCCCAGAAGCAGGGGAAACCCCGCCCAAACCTGAAGGCTGGCAACACCAATGTGAAGGATTGTTTTTAAACAAAGAAGAGAGGCACAGTCCACCTAAAGTAGGGGAAGGTCCAAGGCATACAAATTTACAGTGGCTAAGAAGCCTGTGTCTCATTTGCATTGCAAAGAAGAGAAGCCATATTTCCTTCATAGGAGAAAAACACACTGTAAGATGAGATGGAGGCAGGCCTTTCATTTACTTGCCCCAGCTTCAATTTCCTACCCCAAGGAGTGGGAGAAAAAAATATCCCCTACATAGAGACGGCCTAGAAATTTCCCTTAGTCTTTATGGACAGCCTAGTAGGACATCGTCTGAAAGTGACATCACATCCTCTCCAAACTGTACCCTCTTCAGGAACTGCTCCCAAAATCTCTCCTGGCATATGCTGAGGCAGTATTAGGAACCCATGATGGAGGGAGGGGAACATTAAAATGGTCCAGGAGCACACTGAGCAACTCCTGAAGTGCTGGCAGGAACCACCTAACTGACACTGAGGCTGTGGTGGCAGCAATAATGGGCACAGAGCTGCTCCAGCACCACCTTCTAGGTCAAAGCCCGGTGGCACTGCTGAAGTTTGGTGTGGCTTGTCCCTGGCCACCAGCAGCCCTCCATGGCAGTGGCCCACTAGGAATTTTCCCAGCAAATGGAAGGGCCAGTCTGTCCCTAGCCATGGCTGCTGCTTTCATGCTTCTTGGTATGTACCATATGAGTATGGCCCACCCAAAGTTAATGACTTTTAAAATCCTATTGAGGTCAGTGGGAGTTGAAATTATTTATTGTATGTATTCTTCCCAGTGGGAACCCTTAGGGGTTTACATCCTCCTCCCTGCCACCATTTTATCCTCAAAAAACCTACTAGGGTTGCCAGTCCCCAGTTGGGGGCAGGGGATCCCCTGGTTTGGAACCCCTCCCTCCATTTCAGGGCTGTCAGAAAGTGGGGGGAATGGCTGCTTGGGTGCTTCATTATACTGTATGGAGACTGGTCCCCATATAGGGTATAACAGAGAATCGATCCATGGGTATCTGGGGCGGGGGGGGGGAGCTGTTTTTTGAAGTAGAGGCACCAAATTTTCAGCATAGCTGGTGTTGCCTCTCCTGAACCCACCCACCCGTTTCAAAAAGATTGGACCAGGGGGTCCAATTCTATGAGCTCCAAAAGAAGGTGCCCTATCCTCCATTATTTCCAGTGGAGGAAAAGCATTTTAAAGGAATGTGGTCTGTTTAAATGTGATGGCCAGAACTCCCTTCTGGCTTCTCAGCCTCACCTGGCAACCCTAGTGACATCACAAAAGTGATGTCACATTCTTGATCCTGGCTCCACCGCCAAAGTCCCCAGACATTTCCTGAGTCAGACCTGGCAACTCTAACAACAACCCTATGAGACAGGTCAGGTTGGCAGCCCAAAAGAGGAAAGACACACAAAAAAGAAGAGGACATGTCCTCTAAAGAAGACATCTAGTAACCCTGCTCAGGGGCGTCAAGTTTTTAAATTCCGGGGGGGGGGGGGGGCTCTTGCGTGCGCCCGTGCGCCCGCTGGGACCATGTCCCCACCACCGCCTCTCCCCCCCTGGCCTGAACACTCCTGTTTCCATCCCTCCCTCCATCCGTCCAGGGGCCAGCTGGGCATTTGCTTAGCTGGCCCCTGGATGGACAGAGGGAGGGACAGAGTGGCCAGGCTGGGGAGGGGAGAGAGAGAGAGACGGTGGCGGCCCTAGGAAGGGCCGGGGAGGTACAGTGGAGGGCGCTCTGTTTTCCGGGGGGGGGGGTCAGTCCCCCCCGGGAAATTTTGGGGGTGGCTCGAGCCCTCGAGCCCCCCCGTAGTTGATGCCTATGACCCTGCTTCTAGTACTTAGCCTGAAGGAATACATTTTTCTTCCTAGGCAACTCTGGAACTGTTTTTTTGTGCATGCTTTTCCTCAGATGGTACTTGGGAAGCTTAGAAAAGAGCTTGATTTCACAACAGAACTAACACCATTCTCTTTGTAAGAGTTCTCTCCTAATGAACACGGTGCAGGAAACATGTAAAATTTATCTACATTTGTAAACTTGTCCATTTTTTTTCTTTGTGACTGGGATAGCAGCTAAGATTGTCCACACAAGCCTCAAGAATAATAGAGTTTTAATATGTAGAAATGGGCAGTGGAAGCTTTTCACAGCACAGGGGTAAGCAGTGTCATAGGACAAATAGCCTATGAAGCCTCTCTTAAAGAGACAGGACATGGAGGGGGAAGATTTTGGCTTACCTTCTGGGCAAGGAAAGAGTTCAAAGCCCTTCCTGACAGACCTCCATTTTTATAGGGCTCTCAAAAACAACTGCAATGCATGTCCGTTATTTGTAGGGTTGCCAGTCTCCTGCTATTATGATCAGTTCTCCTGGAGAAAATGGCTGCTTTGGAGGGTGGACTCTATGGCATTATACCCTGCTGAGGTCCCTCCCCTCCCCAAACTCCACCCTCCCCAGGCTCCACTCCCCAAATCTCCAGGTATTTCCCCATCCAGAGCTGGCAACCCTGTTTCCAAGGAAATTAGAACTGGATTTTGAAGGCTGGATCCTACCCCTTTTTCCTGTGCCAAAAGAAGGAGGAAGGGTCCTTTTTCGTTGATCAAAGAAACTCTTTCAGAGATTGTGGGACCCACAAGGAAGAAAGCCAAGTGAGTTCAGGAGCTGCAGTGAAGAGAGTGATCAGGCAAGACTGAACAGAAAAGCTAGCAGGATCCAACCCTAAGACTGTGGTGCTACTCATGCTTTATAGGCAAGCATTTCACAGAAATGAGGCAAACTTCACTGAAATCAATAGGAGGTAGGCCACAGAATAGGAGGTAGGCCACAGAACAGTAGGCCACATTTTTATTACAGCTGACTATGAGGATTTTCTGTTTCTACTAATGCTCAGTGCCACAAGCTAAGGGGTGTGTGAGAGTGTTTAGAATTTAACTGTTGAGTAGTCCTGACCTGGATAGTCCAGGTTAGTCTGATCTCATCAGATCTCTGAAGCTAAGCAGGGTTGGCCCCAGTGTTCTTGCTAAGCTGCGCTAGCATGCACTGGCACACTAATTTTTAGCCCTTAGTGCATGGATTTTTGCCTGAGTGCAGGGCAATGAAATTCTCTCCTGCTCCAGGACTGCTGCTGCCTCCATCAATTGCATGGGAGAGCTAGGAAGCCAAGCCTCCCTTTACTCGACTGGCTGAGGTCTCCTCCACCCCCCACCCCGCTCTTTTGCAGAGGAAGGGTTGGGAGGAAAAGAACAAGAGAGAGCACTCACACATGCAAAAGAACAAAGTTGGAGTCCCATCATGGCACCTTTAAGACCAACAAAGTTTTATTCAAGGTATAAGCTTTTGTAAGCTCTTTTCCACAACTTCACTAAGCCAGCCTCATTCTCAGTTGAACTAACTGCTGGTTTCAACTGTCTCCATCAGCTCCCTTTGACCGCGCTTAGTGAGAGGTGGACATTTATGGGTTTCTTAATGTAAATCCTACAAACTTTTTTTTTCTTTTCCAGAAATGGGCGGGGGGGGAGGATAAATAAACACTTTAATCACCATTCTTCCACTGCTGATGCTTATATGTTCTTAAATGGACATGTATCAAGTTTTGGATAGGTGACGACAAGAAAGGCTGTTTTAAACATGTTTGCGCTAGGTTTCTGTAAAAGGAAATCAGGTAGCTATGCATTTGGCTGAGTGTTTGGTGATGAAATTCTCTCTGATTCCTTCAAATGTCCCTTTGCAGTAAAAAACAATCCATGCAAATAGAAAACCAACACACCAGAGAGAAAGGTGCCAGCTATGGTTACCAACCTCAAGGTGGATCCTGAAATTCTCCCAGAATTACAGATGGAATTTGACTTGATTCTGTTTTCACCTATAATGTTTAAATCATTCTTAAAATATAGTTTAAAAGAATTCACTCTGAGATTGCTACAAGGTTATGGCAATAATCTTAAAAAAAACAGGTTTATGTGACAGTCAAATGTAGGCTCGCTCATAACCTTAATGCTAGTGGCTCCTTTGGCTCATGAAGTTGAATTTTGGCTAACAACACTCCACAGCTTAGAGGAAACATTGGTTGACCCTGGCTGGTATTTGGATGGGAGATCACCAAGAAATACCAGATGGTATTTCCCCACAGTTCCCCACAGGAACTGATTTCTGTAGTCTGGAGATGAGCTGTAATATCATGGGATCACCAAGAAATATGCAGAGGCAAACAATGGCAAGCTATCTCTGTTAATCTCTTGCCTTGAAAACCTCTGAGGGCTTGTCATAAATCAGCTGTGACAATGGCAAGAAAAAAGGTAACCAGACCCAGCTTGGCAAGGGGGGGGGGGGCAGGGACTTTGGAAATGGTGAATAGGCCTCTCTAGGAATTGCCCAATTTAACTAATGGACAAGAAGTTCTCCTGAAGGAGATGCTTGTTTCTTTTTCTCCGAAGGGTTGCCAGGTCCCCCCTTGCCAGTTACCATCTGGGAATGGTGTGTGTAGGGGGGTAGGGTTTAGGAAATGCCTGGATATTTGGGGATGTGGCCTGGGGAGGACAAAGACCTCAGTGGGGTACAATGCCACAGAGTCCACCCTCCAAAGCATCCATTTTCTCCAGGGGTACGGATCCCTGTAGTCTGGAGATAAGATGTATTCTGAGGGATCCCCAGGTCTCACCTGGAGGCTGGCATCCCTACTCAGGAGGAGCCCAGAACTCATCTGTGTCTGAACTAGGGATGCCCACCTTCTGGTGGGTCCTGGAGATCCCATGATATTACAGCTCATCTACAGAAATCAGTTCCTTTGGGGAAAATGGATGCTTTGAAGGGTGGACTTTGTGGCATTGTACCCCTTCTGAGGTCCCTGCCCTCCCCAGGCTCCACCTCCAAATCTCCAGGAGTTTCCCAACCTGGAGGTGGCAACCCTAGTTTGAACTGTGCCAAAGTATGATTGACAGAGTTGCAAAATGGAGGTATGGGCAGACTGGGGGGATTTCTGTTCTAACCTGAAGCAGTCAAAAGTTTGCAGGAAAAAGCTGATACCTGAGGGGAAATAATACATCATGGCATGAAAACTCCCTGACTGAACACAAGCAACATCTGTAGCTTTAAAAATGCTCACTGGACTCTGTGGCTGTTGGGGGCAGCTTAGCAACAACAAGAGCATTCCCAAACATTCCAAGCCTTGATTTCAAAAGAGCAAAGTTATGGAAGGCTGAGCAGGAGTGCAATGGGAGGCCGAAATACCCCAAGAAAGGCCCCTCCCCTCAGACTGTCGTGTCCCCTGATGGAGGACTCGCAAATGATGGGCCCAGTAACAACTACTGTAAAATCACAATCGATGTGATCTCGCCCAGCTTGGTAGCTCTGGCTAGGGTGTTCTTAGCCCTGGCCTGCTGACAACAGCAGCGACCACACAAATGGGACAAGCCCTAAACTAGTAGCCACCCCACAACATAGCCAGTCTTTTCCTGGGGAGACAGTGACAGGTAGAAAAGGGGTGGGTGGGAAAGCTGAAGACAGGTGAACAAGTGAAGTAGGTTGGATAGTGAGTGGGGAAAAAAAGAGATGAGATTCTTGGGCTTTGTGGGGTTTAATCGGTGAATTTTATAGGTTTTATAATTGTTTTATTGTGCTTTTCTATTTCTAATACGGTAAGCTGCGTTGAGTTCCACAAGGGAGAAGGTGTCTAACAAATGACTTAAATAAAATAAATAAAATAGGAAAAGCCAAAGATCCAGAAACAGGAATTCACAAGGAAGGGGGATAGACTGGAAAATGTGATAATGAAGTGATACATAGGTCACCATATTTAAAATGAAGCACAAAAATCACATCTGTGAGTAGAGGTACTCATATCGTTGAAATTTTGCCACAGTGACTTCAGCTACGATGACACTCTAGTGCTATGGGCTGAATGTGTGTGTGTGGGGGGGTGAATAAGGGTTTTCCAAGCTGGACTGCCTGGTGCGGTCACCATGGCGTGTATGGTGGATGGGTATGGTTGTGTATGGTTGATGGGTAGATGGAAACCAGTGGACATTCATGGATTGAAGACAGTGGATTCTGCCTCATGGGCACCACTGCATTTTGGCACACTGGGGGTGGTAGAAGAGCCCAGAGACAGAATGATTTCTAGTGCTTTGTTCAAAGAAGCAGAAGGGTGTTTTTGTCCATTGGTGAAGGGATTTTAGGCCAAGCAGGATGCTGCTGCTGTTGAGTTGATAAAGCCAGCAATTGAGATGTTTGAGAGATCCCGACACTGATATCACTGTCCAAGTCCCCCACTGGCCTAGTCGCTGCTCTGGAATGGCTTCTAGAGCTTTGTTCAAAGAAGCAGAAGGGTGCTTTTGTCCCTTGGTGAACGTGATTTTAGGCCAAGCAGGATGCTGCTGCTGTAGTTCATCGCCAGCAATTGAGATAGGATGGGAGCCCAGAAAACAGAGGCTGCCCTCCATCGATTTAGCAGCCGGCCCCTCTGTCTTGGGCCAGTAGCGGCATCTTACTGGTGAAAACCGATGTAGGCATCCCTAATCTCACAGGTCTAGAGTGAAGGGCAGAGGGTGATGGGGAGGGCCCATTTCTTTGGCTGCATCAGGGCTTCTGTGACCTCACAGTTGCCGCTCAGCCAGGGAGGCCTCCTTACCCGGGGTGTGTGTGTGAAAGAGGGGCGGCACTGCCAGCTTCAGAGGGAGGCAGCCCCAGGGTCATTGTGGAAAGCTGGATTGGTAGGAAGGAGAGGAGGAGGAGGAAGGAAGAAGTCCTTCTGTGTTGACTTGTCCATTGGGGCAGAGCTATTCTGAGAGAGTGTGTGAAGTATCACGCTGCGGAGGCCCAGGCTCATATCCTGACTGAGCCAGAAGGCCTCGACCCCTGACTCTGAGCAGTCTCTCACTCAGCTCAACCTCTTCTCCAAGTGACTGAGAGATCCAAATGTGGGAGCGAGAACCAAGGGAGGCACCCCACACTCCGTAGAGGAAGGGAGCGATGACATTGTAACCCATCAATCCGGAATGGATGTGTTTTGATATGGCACGCATACTTCCTTTACAGGTCCAGGGAATGGGAAGGGGAGCAAAAGGGTCACCCAGCAGGCTGAGGTCAACGTGGCCCTGAGTCCCCCCCTTTTTTTAACCCCCATACGCCGGAAAGCATGCAGATCAAGGCTGATGAGACAGGAGGAGCGTTTGTATGGAGAAAAGGGCGACGTGTGGATGGGAGAGGATCCAGCAGGCAAGTTCTTCTGCGCAAGCGGGAGGACTTGCAGTGTGAGCAGGGGGCAACTGGTGCTTTGAAGCCTGGTGGATGCCACGGCCGACACCTCCCGATGACGTTAAGCTGACGGAAGCTGGAAGAAGTTGGCTCGCGGAAGCGGGTGGATGTTGATGGATCGAAGCCGGGGAGTGCATGTGAATGGCTGGAGAGCGAATGTGATGGGCTGAATGAGGGTGTGAATGTGGGTGTTCCATTGCTGGCCTGCCTTGTGCGGTCGGCATGGCGCACTGGTGTGTATGTGTATGGCTGGAGCGTGAATGTGATGGACTGAATGGGGTGTGAATGGGGTGTTCCATTGCTGGCCTGCCTTGTGCGGTCGGCATGGCGCACTGGTGTGTATGTGTATGGCTGGAGGGTGAATGGGATGGATTGAATGGGGTGTGAATGGGGTGTTCCATTGCTAGCCTGCCTTGTGCGGTCAGCATGGCGCACTGGTGTGTATGGTTGATGGATGGATGATGATGGATGAATGTGAATGAACCGGTGGACGTTCATGGATTGAAGCCAGTGGAGGTTAGCTGACGGGCACCAGTGGATGTTGGCCAACCGAGGGTGGTGGAAGAGCCTGGAGGAAACCGGTGGAGGGCATTCGGGAGCCTTCCTCCTCACCATGCGTTTTTCCCTTGCAGGGATGTCTCAGACTGCAGTTATGGGGAGGCGAGCCCACAGGCCCTCAAGAGAGCCCTGGCGATTAAGGCGGGTGAGCCAAGTTCCCGATTCCTTTCCCTCCCCCTCCTGATTCCCGTTGTTCTCCCCTCCCCCCACCATGCCCACAGGGCGTCAAAGAGGCTTCTAATTTCCATGCAATACTACGAATTTCTTTCCCCATTCCAGTAGGAGAGATGAAAGCAGGGAACATGTTTGAGAGATCCCGACACTGATATCACTGTCCAAGTCCCCCACTGGCCTAGTCGCTGCTCTGGAATGGCTTCTAGAGCTTTGTTCAAAGAAGCAGAAGGGTGCTTTTGTCCCTTGGTGAACGTGATTTTAGGCCAAGCAGGAAGCTGCTGCTGTAGTTCATCGCCAGCAATTGAGATAGGATGGGAGCCCAGAAAACAGAGGCTGCCCTCCATCGATTTAGCAGCCGGCCCCTCTGTCTTGGGCCAGTAGCGGCATCTTACTGGTGAAAACCGATGTAGGCGTCCCTAATCTCACAGGTCTAGAGTGAAGGGCAGAGGGTGATGGGGAGGGCCCATTTCTTTGGCTGCATCAGGGCTTCTGTGACCTCACAGTTGCCGCTCAGCCAGGGAGGCCTCCTTACCCGGGGGGGGGGGTGTGTGTGTGAAAGAGGGGCGGCACTGCCAGCTTCAGAGGGAGGCAGCCCCAGGGTCATTGTGGAAAGCTGGATTGGTAGGAAGGAGAGGAGGAGGAGGAAGGAAGAAGTCCTTCTGTGTTGACTTGTCCATTGGGGCAGAGCTATTCTGAGAGAGTGTGTGAAGTATCACGCTGCGGAGGCCCGGGCTCATATCCTGACTGAGCCAGAAGGCCTCGACCCCTGACTCTGAGCAGTCTCTCACTCAGCTCAACCTCTTCTCCAAGTGACTGAGAGATCCAAATGTGGGAGCGAGAACCAAGGGAGGCACCCCACACTCCGTAGAGGAAGGGAGCGATGACATTGTAACCCATCAATCCGGAATGGATGTGTTTTGATATGGCACGCATACTTCCTTTACGGGTCCAGGGAGTGGGAAGGGGAGCAAAAGGGTCACCCAGCAGGCTGAGGTCAACGTGGCCCTGAGTCCCCCCCTTTTTTTAACCCCCAGACGCCGGAAAGCATGCAGATCAAGGCTGACGAGAGAGGAGGAGCGTTTGTATGGAGAAAAGGGCGACGTGTGGATGGGAGAGGATCCAGCAGGCAAGTTCTTCTGTGCAAGCAGGAGGACTTGCAGTGTGAGCAGGGGGCAACTGGTGCTTTGAAGCCTGGTGGATGCCACGGCCGACACCTCCCGATGACGTTAAGCTGACGGAAGCTGGAAGAAGTTGGCTCGCGGAAGCGGGTGGATGTTGATGGATCGAAGCCGGGGAGTGCATGTGAATGGCTGGAGAGCGAATGTGATGGGCTGAATGAGGGTGTGAATGTGGGTGTTCCATTGCTGGCCTGCCTTGTGCGGTCGGCATGGCGCACTGGTGTGTATGTGTATGGCTGGAGCGTGAATGTGATGGACTGAATGGGGTGTGAATGGGGTGTTCCATTGCTGGCCTGCCTTGTGCGGTCGGCATGGCGCACTGGTGTGTATGTGTATGGCTGGAGGGTGAATGGGATGGATTGAATGGGGTGTGAATGGGGTGTTCCATTGCTAGCCTGCCTTGTGCGGTCAGCATGGCGCACTGGTGTGTATGGTTGATGGATGGATGATGATGGATGAATGTGAATGAACCGGTGGACGTTCATGGATTGAAGCCAGTGGAGGTTAGCTGACGGGCACCAGTGGATGTTGGCCAACCGAGGGTGGTGGAAGAGCCTGGAGGAAACCGGTGGAGGGCATTTGGGAGCCTTCCTCCTCACCATGCGTTTTTCCCTTGCAGGGATGTCTCAGACTGCAGTTATGGGGAGGCGAGCCCACAGGCCCTCAAGAGAGCCCTGGCGATTAAGGCGGGTGAGCCAAGTTCCCGATTCCTTTCCCTCCCCCTCCTGATTCCCGTTGTTCTCCCCTCCCCCCACCGTGCCCACAGGGCGTCAAAGAGGCTTCTAATTTCCATGCAATACTACGAATTCCTTTCCCCATTCCAGTTGGAGAGATGAAAGCAGGGAACATGTTTGAGAGATCCCGACACTGATATCACTGTCCAAGTCCCCCACTGGCCTAGTCGCTGCTCTGGAATGGCTTCTAGAGCTTTGTTCAAAGAAGCAGAAGGGTGCTTTTGTCCCTTGGTGAACGTGATTTTAGGCCAAGCAGGAAGCTGCTGCTGTAGTTCATCGCCAGCAATTGAGATAGGATGGGAGCCCAGAAAACAGAGGCTGCCCTCCATCGATTTAGCAGCCGGCCCCTCTGTCTTGGGCCAGTAGCGGCATCTTACTGGTGAAAACCGATGTAGGCGTCCCTAATCTCACAGGTCTAGAGTGAAGGGCAGAGGGTGATGGGGAGGGCCCATTTCTTTGGCTGCATCAGGGCTTCTGTGACCTCACAGTTGCCGCTCAGCCAGGGAGGCCTCCTTACCCGGGGGGGGGGTGTGTGTGTGTGAAAGAGGGGCGGCACTGCCAGCTTCAGAGGGAGGCAGCCCCAGGGTCATTGTGGAAAGCTGGATTGGTAGGAAGGAGAGGAGGAGGAGGAAGGAAGAAGTCCTTCTGTGTTGACTTGTCCATTGGGGCAGAGCTATTCTGAGAGAGTGTGTGAAGTATCACGCTGCGGAGGCCCGGGCTCATATCCTGACTGAGCCAGAAGGCCTCGACCCCTGACTCTGAGCAGTCTCTCACTCAGCTCAACCTCTTCTCCAAGTGACTGAGAGATCCAAATGTGGGAGCGAGAACCAAGGGAGGCACCCCACACTCCGTAGAGGAAGGGAGCGATGACATTGTAACCCATCAATCCGGAATGGATGTGTTTTGATATGGCACGCATACTTCCTTTACAGGTCCAGGGAGTGGGAAGGGGAGCAAAAGGGTCACCCAGCAGGCTGAGGTCAACGTGGCCCTGAGTCCCCCCCTTTTTTTAACCCCCAGACGCCGGAAAGCATGCAGATCAAGGCTGACGAGAGAGGAGGAGCGTTTGTATGGAGAAAAGGGCGACGTGTGGATGGGAGAGGATCCAGCAGGCAAGTTCTTCTGTGCAAGCAGGAGGACTTGCAGTGTGAGCAGGGGGCAACTGGTGCTTTGAAGCCTGGTGGATGCCACGGCCGACACCTCCCGATGACGTTAAGCTGACGGAAGCTGGAAGAAGTTGGCTCGCGGAAGCGGGTGGATGTTGATGGATCGAAGCCGGGGAGTGCATGTGAATGGCTGGAGAGCGAATGTGATGGGCTGAATGAGGGTGTGAATGTGGGTGTTCCATTGCTGGCCTGCCTTGTGCGGTCGGCATGGCGCACTGGTGTGTATGTGTATGGCTGGAGCGTGAATGTGATGGACTGAATGGGGTGTGAATGGGGTGTTCCATTGCTGGCCTGCCTTGTGCGGTCGGCATGGCGCACTGGTGTGTATGTGTATGGCTGGAGGGTGAATGGGATGGATTGAATGGGGTGTGAATGGGGTGTTCCATTGCTAGCCTGCCTTGTGCGGTCAGCATGGCGCACTGGTGTGTATGGTTGATGGATGGATGATGATGGATGAATGTGAATGAACCGGTGGACGTTCATGGATTGAAGCCAGTGGAGGTTAGCTGACGGGCACCAGTGGATGTTGGCCAACCGAGGGTGGTGGAAGAGCCTGGAGGAAACCGGTGGAGGGCATTCGGGAGCCTTCCTCCTCACCATGCGTTTTTCCCTTGCAGGGATGTCTCAGACTGCAGTTATGGGGAGGCGAGCCCACAGGCCCTCAAGAGAGCCCTGGCGATTAAGGCGGGTGAGCCAAGTTCCCGATTCCTTTCCCTCCCCCTCCTGATTCCCGTTGTTCTCCCCTCCCCCCACCGTGCCCACAGGGCGTCAAAGAGGCTTCTAATTTCCATGCAATACTACGAATTCCTTTCCCCATTCCAGTTGGAGAGATGAAAGCAGGGAACATGTTTGAGAGATCCCGACACTGATATCACTGTCCAAGTCCCCCACTGGCTTAGTCGCTGCTCTGGAATGGCTTCTAGAGCTTTGTTCAAAGAAGCAGAAGGGTGCTTTTGTCCCTTGGTGAACGTGATTTTAAGCCAAGCAGGATGCTGCTGCTGTAGTTCATCGCCAGCAATTGAGATAGGATGGGAGCCCAGAAAACAGAGGCTGCCCTCCATCGATTTAGCAGCCGGCCCCTCTGTCTTGGGCCAGTAGCGGCATCTTACTGGTGAAAACCAATGTAGGCGTCCCTAATCTCACAGGTCTAGAGTGAAGGGCAGAGGGTGATGGGGAGGGCCCATTTCTTTGGCTGCATCAGGGCTTCTGTGACCTCACAGTTGCCGCTCAGCCAGGGAGGCCTCCTTACCCGGGGGGGGGGGTGTGTGTGAAAGAGGGGCGGCATTGCCAGCTTCAGAGGGAGGCAGCCCCAGGGTCATTGTGGAAAGCTGGATTGGTAGGAAGGAGAGGAGGAGGAGGAAGGAAGAAGTCCTTCTGTGTTGACTTGTCCATTGGGGCAGAGCTATTCTGAGAGAGTGTGTGAAGTATCACGCTGCGGAGGCCCGGGCTCATATCCTGACTGAGCCAGAAGGCCTCGACCCCTGACTCTGAGCAGTCTCTCACTCAGCTCAACCTCTTCTCCAAGTGACTGAGAGATCCAAATGTGGGAGCGAGAACCAAGGGAGGCACCCCACACTCCGTAGAGGAAGGGAGCGATGACATTGTAACCCATCAATCCGGAATGGATGTGTTTTGATATGGCACGCATACTTCCTTTACGGGTCCAGGGAGTGGGAAGGGGAGCAAAAGGGTCACCCAGCAGGCTGAGGTCAACGTGGCCCTGAGTCCCCCCCCGTTTTTTAACCCCCAGACGCCGGAAAGCATGCAGATCAAGGCTGACGAGAGAGGAGGAGCGTTTGTATGGAGAAAAGGGCGACGTGTGGATGGGAGAGGATCCAGCAGGCAAGTTCTTCTGCGCAAGCGGGAGGACTTGCAGTGTGAGCAGGGGGCAACTGGTGCTTTGAAGCCTGGTGGATGCCACGGCCGACACCTCCCGATGACATTAAGCTGACGGAAGCTGGAAGAAGTTGGCTTGCGGAAGCGGGTGGATGTTGATGGATCGAAGCCGGGGAGTGCATGTGAATGGCTGGAGAGCGAATGTGATGGGCTGGATGAGGGTGTGAATGTGGGTGTTCCATTGCTGGCCTGCCTTGTGCGGTCGGCATGGCGCACTGGTGTGTATGTGTATGGCTGGAGCGTGAATGTGATGGACTGAATTGGGTGTGCATGGGGTGTTCCATTGCTGGCCTGCCTTGTGCGGTCGGCATGGCGCACTGGTGTGTATGTGTATGGCTGGAGGGTGAATGGGATGGATTGAATGGGGTGTGAATGGGGTGTTCCATTGCTAGCCTGCCTTGTGCGGTCAGCATGGCGCACTGGTGTGTATGGTTGATGGATGGATGATGATGGATGAATGTGAATGAACCAGTGGACGTTCATGGATTGAAGCCAGTGGAGGTTAGCTGACGGGCACCAGTGGATGTTCGCCAACCGAGGGTGGTGGAAGAGCCTGGAGGAAACCGGTGGAGGGCATTCGGGAGCCTTCCTCCTCACCATGCGTTTTTCCCTTGCAGGGATGTCTCAGACTGCAGTTATGGGGAGGCGAGCCCACAGGCCCTCAAGAGAGCCCTGGCGATTAAGGCGGGTGAGCCAAGTTCCCGATTCCTTTCCCTCCCCCTCCTGATTCCCGTTGTTCTCCCCTCCCCCCACCGTGCCCACAGGGCGTCAAAGAGGCTTCTAATTTCCATGCAATACTATGAATTCCTTTCCCCATTCCAGTTGGAGAGATGACAGCAGGGAACATGTTTGAGAGATCCCGACACTGATATCACTGTCCAAGTCCCCCACTGGCCTAGTCGCTGCTCTGGAATGGCTTCTAGAGCTTTGTTCAAAGAAGCAGAAGGGTGCTTTTGTCCCTTGGTGAACGTGATTTTAAGCCAAGCAGGATGCTGCTGCTGTAGTTCATCGCCAGCAATTGAGATAGGATGGGAGCCCAGAAAACAGAGGCTGCCCTCCATCGATTTAGCAGCCGGCCCCTCTGTCTTGGGCCAGTAGCGGCATCTTACTGGTGAAAACCGATGTAGGCGTCCCTAATCTCACAGGTCTAGAGTGAAGGGCAGAGGGTGATGGGGAGGGCCCATTTCTTTGGCTGCATCAGGGCTTCTGTGACCTCACAGTTGCCGCTCAGCCAGGGAGGCCTCCTTACCCGGGGGGTGTGTGTGAAAGAGGGGCGGCACTGCCAGCTTCAGAGGGAGGCAGCCCCAGGGTCATTGTGGAAAGCTGGATTGGTAGGAAGGAGAGGAGGAGGAGGAAGGAAGAAGTCCTTCTGTGTTGACTTGTCCATTGGGGCAGAGCTATTCTGAGAGAGTGTGTGAAGTATCACGCTGCGGAGGCCCGGGCTCATATCCTGACTGAGCCAGAAGGCCTCGACCCCTGACTCTGAGCAGTCTCTCACTCAGCTCAACCTCTTCTCCAAGTGACTGAGAGATCCAAATGTGGGAGCGAGAACCAAGGGAGGCACCCCACACTCCGTAGAGGAAGGGAGCGATGACATTGTAACCCATCAATCCGGAATGGATGTGTTTTGATATGGCACGCATACTTCCTTTACGGGTCCAGGGAGTGGGAAGGGGAGCAAAAGGGTCACCCAGCAGGCTGAGGTCAACGTGGCCCTGAGTCCCCCCCCGTTTTTTAACCCCCAGACGCCGGAAAGCATGCAGATCAAGGCTGACGAGAGAGGAGGAGCGTTTGTATGGAGAAAAGGGCGACGTGTGGATGGGAGAGGATCCAGCAGGCAAGTTCTTCTGCGCAAGCGGGAGGACTTGCAGTGTGAGCAGGGGGCAACTGGTGCTTTGAAGCCTGGTGGATGCCACGGCCGACACCTCCCGATGACATTAAGCTGACGGAAGCTGGAAGAAGTTGGCTTGCGGAAGCGGGTGGATGTTGATGGATCGAAGCCGGGGAGTGCATGTGAATGGCTGGAGAGCGAATGTGATGGGCTGGATGAGGGTGTGAATGTGGGTGTTCCATTGCTGGCCTGCCTTGTGCGGTCGGCATGGCGCACTGGTGTGTATGTGTATGGCTGGAGCGTGAATGTGATGGACTGAATTGGGTGTGCATGGGGTGTTCCATTGCTGGCCTGCCTTGTGCGGTCGGCATGGCGCACTGGTGTGTATGTGTATGGCTGGAGGGTGAATGGGATGGATTGAATGGGGTGTGAATGGGGTGTTCCATTGCTAGCCTGCCTTGTGCGGTCAGCATGGCGCACTGGTGTGTATGGTTGATGGATGGATGATGATGGATGAATGTGAATGAACCAGTGGACGTTCATGGATTGAAGCCAGTGGAGGTTAGCTGACGGGCACCAGTGGATGTTCGCCAACCGAGGGTGGTGGAAGAGCCTGGAGGAAACCGGTGGAGGGCATTCGGGAGCCTTCCTCCTCACCATGCGTTTTTCCCTTGCAGGGATGTCTCAGACTGCAGTTATGGGGAGGCGAGCCCACAGGCCCTCAAGAGAGCCCTGGCGATTAAGGCGGGTGAGCCAAGTTCCCGATTCCTTTCCCTCCCCCTCCTGATTCCCGTTGTTCTCCCCTCCCCCCACCGTGCCCACAGGGCGTCAAAGAGGCTTCTAATTTCCATGCAATACTATGAATTCCTTTCCCCATTCCAGTTGGAGAGATGACAGCAGGGAACATGTTTGAGAGATCCCGACACTGATATCACTGTCCAAGTCCCCCACTGGCCTAGTCGCTGCTCTGGAATGGCTTCTAGAGCTTTGTTCAAAGAAGCAGAAGGGTGCTTTTGTCCCTTGGTGAACGTGATTTTAAGCCAAGCAGGATGCTGCTGCTGTAGTTCATCGCCAGCAATTGAGATAGGATGGGAGCCCAGAAAACAGAGGCTGCCCTCCATCGATTTAGCAGCCGGCCCCTCTGTCTTGGGCCAGTAGCGGCATCTTACTGGTGAAAACCGATGTAGGCGTCCCTAATCTCACAGGTCTAGAGTGAAGGGCAGAGGGTGATGGGGAGGGCCCATTTCTTTGGCTGCATCAGGGCTTCTGTGACCTCACAGTTGCCGCTCAGCCAGGGAGGCCTCCTTACCCGGGGGGTGTGTGTGAAAGAGGGGCGGCACTGCCAGCTTCAGAGGGAGGCAGCCCCAGGGTCATTGTGGAAAGCTGGATTGGTAGGAAGGAGAGGAGGAGGAGGAAGGAAGAAGTCCTTCTGTGTTGACTTGTCCATTGGGGCAGAGCTATTCTGAGAGAGTGTGTGAAGTATCACGCTGCGGAGGCCCGGGCTCATATCCTGACTGAGCCAGAAGGCCTCGACCCCTGACTCTGAGCAGTCTCTCACTCAGCTCAACCTCTTCTCCAAGTGACTGAGAGATCCAAATGTGGGAGCGAGAACCAAGGGAGGCACCCCACACTCCGTAGAGGAAGGGAGCGATGACATTGTAACCCATCAATCCGGAATGGATGTGTTTTGATATGGCACGCATACTTCCTTTACGGGTCCAGGGAGTGGGAAGGGGAGCAAAAGGGTCACCCAGCAGGCTGAGGTCAACGTGGCCCTGAGTCCCCCCCTTTTTTTAACCCCCAGACGCCGGAAAGCATGCAGATCAAGGCTGACGAGAGAGGAGGAGCGTTTGTATGGAGAAAAGGGCGACGTGTGGATGGGAGAGGATCCAGCAGGCAAGTTCTTCTGCGCAAGCGGGAGGACTTGCAGTGTGAGCAGGGGGCAACTGGTGCTTTGAAGCCTGGTGGATGCCACGGCCGACACCTCCCGATGACGTTAAGCTGACGGAAGCTGGAAGAAGTTGGCTCGCGGAAGCGGGTGGATGTTGATGGATCGAAGCCGGGGAGTGCATGTGAATGGCTGGAGAGCGAATGTGATGGGCTGAATGAAAGTGTGAATGTGGGTGTTCCATTGCTGGCCTGCCTTGTGCGGTCGGCATGGCGCACTGGTGTGTATGTGAATGGCTGGAGAGTGAATGTGATGGGCTGAATGAGGGTGTGAATGTGGGTGTTCCATTGCTGGCCTGCCTTGTGCGGTCGGCATGGCGCACTGGTGTGTATGTGTATGGCTGGAGCGTGAATGTGATGGACTGAATGGGGTGTGAATGGGGTGTTCCATTGCTGGCCTGCCTTGTGCGGTCGGCATGGCGCACTGGTGTGTATGTGTATGGCTGGAGGGTGAATGGGATGGATTGAATGGGGTGTGAATGGGGTGTTCCATTGCTAGCCTGCCTTGTGCGGTCAGCATGGCGCACTGGTGTGTATGGTTGATGGATGGATGATGATGGATGAATGTGAATGAACCGGTGGACGTTCATGGATTGAAGCCAGTGGAGGTTAGCTGACGGGCACCAGTGGATGTTCGCCAACCGAGGGTGGTGGAAGAGCCTGGAGGAAACCGGTGGAGGGCATTCGGGAGCCTTCCTCCTCACCATGCGTTTTTCCCTTGCAGGGATGTCTCAGACTGGAGTTATGGGGAGGCGAGCCTACAGGCAATCAAGAGAGCCCTGGCGATTAAGGCGGGTGAGCCAAGTTCCCGATTCCTTTCCCTCCCCCTCCTGATTCCCGTTGTTCTCCCCTCCCCCCACCGTGCCCACAGGGCGTCAAAGAGGCTTCTAATTTCCATGCAATACTACGAATTCCTTTCCCCATTCCAGTTGGAGAGATGAAAGCAGGGAACATGTTTGAGAGATCCCGACACTGATATCACTGTCCAAGTCCCCCACTGGCCTAGTCGCTGCTCTGGAATGGCTTCTAGAGCTTTGTTCAAAGAAGCAGAAGGGTGCTTTTGTCCCTTGGTGAACGTGATTTTAGGCCAAGCAGGATGCTGCTGCTGTAGTTCATCGCCAGCAATTGAGATAGGATGGGAGCCCAGAAAACAGAGGCTGCCCTCCATCGATTTAGCAGACGGCCCCTCTGTCTTGGGCCAGTAGCGGCATCTTATTGGTGAAAACCGATGTAGGCGTCCCTAATCTCACAGGTCTAGAGTGAAGGGCAGAGGGTGATGGGGAGGGCCCATTTCTTTGGCTGCATCAGGGCTTCTGTGACCTCACAGTTGCCGCTCAGCCAGGGAGGCCTCCTTACCCGGGGTGTGTGTGTGAAAGAGGGGCGGCACTGCCAGCTTCAGAGGGAGGCAGCCCCAGGGTCATTGTGGAAAGCTGGATTGGTAGGAAGGAGAGGAGGAGGAGGAAGGAAGAAGTCCTTCTGTGTTGACTTGTCCATTGGGGCAGAGCTATTCTGAGAGAGTGTGTGAAGTATCACGCTGCGGAGGCCCGGGCTCATATCCTGACTGAGCCAGAAGGCCTCGACCCCTGACTCTGAGCAGTCTCTCACTCAGCTCAACCTCTTCTCCAAGTGACTGAGAGATCCAAATGTGGGAGCGAGAACCAAGGGAGGCACCCCACACTCCGTAGAGGAAGGGAGCGATGACATTGTAACCCATCAATCCGGAATGGATGTGTTTTGATATGGCACGCATACTTCCTTTACGGGTCCAGGGAGTGGGAAGGGGAGCAAAAGGGTCACCCAGCAGGCTGAGGTCAACGTGGCCCTGAGTCCCCCCCTTTTTTTAATCCCCAGACGCCGGAAAGCATGCAGATCAAGGCTGACGAGAGAGGAGGAGCGTTTGTATGGAGAAAAGGGCGACGTGTGGATGGGAGAGGATCCAGCAGGCAAGTTCTTCTGCACAAGCGGGAGGACTTGCAGTATGAGCAGGGGCAACTGGTGCTTTGAAGCCTGGTGGATGCCACGGCCGAAACCTCCCGATGACGTTAAGCTGACGGAAGCTGGAAGAAGTTGGCTCGCGGAAGCGGGTGGATGTTGATGGATTGAAGCCGGGGAGTGCATGTGAATGGCTGGAGAGCGAATGTGATGGGCTGAATGAGGGTGTGAATGTGGGTGTTCCATTGCTGGCCTGCCTTGTGCGGTTGGCATGGCGAACTGGTGTGTATGTGAATGGCTGGAGAGCGAATGTGATGGGCTGAATGAGGGTGTGAATGTGGGTGTTCCATTGCTGGCCTGCCTTGTGCGGTCGGCATGGCGCACTGGTGTGTATGTGTATGGCTGGAGCGTGAATGTGATGGACTGAATGGGGTGTGAATGGGGTGTTCCATTGCTGGCCTGCCTTGTGCGGTCGGCATGGCGCACTGGTGTGTATGTGTATGGCTGGAGGGTGAATGGGATGGATTGAATGGGGTGTGAATGGGGTGTTCCATTGCTAGCCTGCCTTGTGCGGTCAGCATGGCACACTGGTGTGTATGGTTGATGGATGGATGATGATGGATGAATGTGAATGAACCGGTGGACGTTCATGGATTGAAGCCAGTGGAGGTTAGCTGACGGGCACCAGTGGATGTTGGCCAACCGAGGGTGGTGGAAGAGCCTGGAGGAAACCGGTGGAGGGCATTCGGGAGCCTTCCTCCTCACCATGCGTTTTTCCCTTGCAGGGATGTCTCAGACTGGAGTTATGGGGAGGCGAGCCCACAGGCCCTCAAGAGAGCCCTGGCGATTAAGGCGGGTGAGCCAAGTTCCCGATTCCTTTCCCTCCCCCTCCTGATTCCCGTTGTTCTCCCCTCCCCCCACCGTGTCCACAGGGCGTCAAAGAGGCTTCTAATTTCCATGCAATACTACGAATTCCTTTCCCCATTCCAGTTGGAGAGATGAAAGCAGGGAACATGTTTGAGAGATCCCGACACTGATATCACTGTCCAAGTCCCCCACTGGCCTAGTCGCTGCTCTGGAATGGCTTCTAGAGCTTTGTTCAAAGAAGCAGAAGGGTGGTTTTGTCTCTTGGTGAACGTGATTTTAGGCCAAGCAGGATGCTGCTGCTGTAGTTCATCGCCAGCAATTGAGATAGGATGGGAGTCCAGAAAACAGAGGCTGCCCTCCATCGATTTAGCAGCCGGCCCCTCTGTCTTGGGCCAGTAGCGGCATCTTACTGGTGAAAACCGATGTAGGCGTCCCTAATCTCACAGGTCTAGAGTGAAGGGCAGAGGGTGATGGGGAGGGCCCATTTCTTTGGCTGCATCAGGGCTTCTGTGACCTCACAGTTGCCGCTCAGCCAGGGAGGCCTCCTTACCCGGGGGGTGTGTGTGTGAAAGAGGGGCGGCACTGCCAGCTTCAGAGGGAGGCAGCCCCAGGGTCATTGTGGAAAGCTGGATTGGTAGGAAGGAGAGGAGGAGGAGGAAGGAAGAAGTCCTTCTGTGTTGACTTGTCCATTGGGGCAGAGCTATTCTGAGAGAGTGTGTGAAGTATCATGCTGCGGAGGCCCGGGCTCATATCCTGACTGAGCCAGAAGGCCTCGACCCCTGACTCTGAGCAGTCTCTCACTCAGCTCAACCTCTTCTCCAAGTGACTGAGAGATCCAAATGTGGGAGCGAGAACCAAGGGAGGCACCAAACACATCCATTCCGGATTGATGGGTTACAATGTCATCGCTCCGTAGAGGAAGGGAGCGATGACATTGTAACCCATCAATCCGGAATGGATGTGTTTTGATATGGCATGCATACTTCCTTTACGGGTCCAGGGAGTGGGAAGGGGACCTCACAGTTGCCGCTCAGCCAGGGAGGCCTCCTTACCCGGGGAGGGGGGGGGAGAGGAGCAGCCCTTCCAGCTTCAGAGGGAGGCAGCCCCAGGGTCATTGTGGAAAGCTGTATTGGTAGGAAGGAGAGGAGGAGGAGGAAGGAAGAAGTCCTTGGGCTTTTTCGTCCATGCCATTAGCCTCTCGTTTCCTCCTCATTTCCCCCTTTGAGACTCCTCCTGATCAACCATCTCCAATTTTCTACTACAGCAATCAGCTCCTCTTCCCCCCCCCCCCCCGCAGTTTTCTGTTCACAGTAGTTTTTGCTGCAAGGCTTTCTGCTGCCGCCCCGTCCATTTCCCCTCCCCTTCTCTCCCCCCTGCTCCTCCCTCGTTCCCCGCTTTGCCTTTTCTTTTTAAAACACAGGCGTGGTAACGTTATAACGACGTCGTGGAATGACGATAGTGCATCACCCACCTTCCTCTTCCCGGAATTCATCAAGTCCCTCCTCAGTATTCAAATTTTCCCGCCGTTCTGGGTTGGTGCAAAATGATTGGCGGGCTACATGGACTTCCAATTTCACTGGAGGCCCCCCCCCCCCTTGGGTGGATTCTCCGATGTGAACTGAAATGTCATGTGCTTAACCCGATCAAGGTAACAAAATGGAGGATGGGCAACATGGCGTCAGCTGGCCCTTGTAAAGAAAAAATAATTACATAAATGGTGGTGGTGGTGGCAGCAGCTGAGGAGGAGCAGCATGACACGCAGACCAGTCTCCCCGCTCCGCAGGAATAGTTATAGCCCCTAGAAAATAGTTCAACCCATTTCTGTGACTATTCTGCAAAGAAGCGCGCCCAGCCTGCTCTGCAGGGGCTGCTGCTGGGGCCCAATGGCACCCGGCTCCCAAATGGCCAATGGAACGCTACCAATAAACGGCAAATTAACCCCCCCCATAATAGATGTGAATGTGTTTGTATTATATAAAGACAACAATCCTCCCTTGCTGCATCAATATGTCATTATGTCGATATGACGTTATAAGGATTTTCTTTTTTTTAAAAAAAAGGAGGGGGGGAAGTTATGCTTCAGGATCGTGGGACCGCACACAGCGAGTGGGAAGGAAGGCAAGCGTCCCCGGCCCGCCCGCCCGCCCGCTTGCTTGCCACGGCTTCTCTGCGGGTTTCTGGAGGAAAGCACCCCCTGCCAGCTCTGCAGGGGGTATTGCCGGAGCAGCCCAAACACAGGGCAGCACTCATCTGCAAGTACAGGGAGCTCTCGGGCCAATGGCGCCTGGCTCATGCTACCAAGAAACGGCAAATTCATTTCCCCCACATAATAGGTGTGAACGTGTGTGTATTATAAAAAGACAACAATTGTGCCGTCTTCCCTTGCTGCATCCAAATTTCATTATGTTATAATGTTATAAGGGCCTTTAAAAAAAAAAAAGAGGCGGGGAAGTTATGCTTCAGGATCATAGGACCGCACACAGGGAGCGGGAATGAAGACTCGCATCCCCAGCCCACCCGCCCGCTTGCTTCCCGCGGCTTCTCCGTGGGTTTCAAGAGGAAAGCACCCACTGCCAGCTCTGCATGGGCTGTTGCCGGGGAAGCCCAAACAAAGGGCAGCAGTTACCTGCGAGCAAGCACAGGGAGCTCTCGGGCCAATGGCACCCGGCTCCTGCTACCAAGAAATGGCAAATCCACCTCGCCAATGCAGTCCCTGTGGTGGGATCTTGTCTCCCTGCCTCCTTATTTCAATATAACATTAGGAGGGCTCGTTTCAAAAAAAAAATTCAAGAAACGCCCACCGCGGGGCGGGCCAGATGGAGGGCGGACGAGTGGGTGTGTTCTCATCTAGGCTTCTCCACCGGAGTAAACAGGAAACATCGCTAGGAACAGGATTTTCTTGCTCCAGGGAAGCTCCGGAGCAGTGCAGTGATACTCTGGAGGAAATTGTGAGCATGGAGCAAATGGTGGGAAACTGACCAGAAGCTCCGGTGCTAGCTTCGGTGTAAACCTCAGGGAAAAGCTAGTGAGAAAACGCCCTGGGAAAGAAGAGAGTGAGAGAAAGTAAAACCAACATACTGTGGCAACAGAGTTATTTTAATATTTTAAGCCAAGACAAACTTTCCCTCACGATCCTATCCTGGCAAAATCGTATTTGGGACCATTTCATTATGTCCAAAATATCACTTAGTACACTCTATCTTTCCTCCAGCAAATCTGAGGAAAAATTTATAGCATCCTGGTATTCACTCATTAACTATATGGTTGAATCTGAGGTAATTCCAGCAAATCCTTTATACAAATCATTGATATACTTTTGAAACTTGAACCTGAAACATTATTTGGCTTAGATCTAAGATAATATCTGAAGTTACTTTCAGAACACTGATTTAAAATTTTCCTGCAAAGGTATGTATTTATTATATGATTGTTGCCTTGAGAGATGTTTTGTAGTGTGTAATACAGTTCTCTGGTGTCTTCAGCCTGGACATAATTAAACATTAATGTATTTTCCCTAACCTATTTTTGTACCTCATTTGCAGATATATATTGTACTTATCTTGTATTGTTATTCAATTCTTAAATAAAAATTATAAATTATTTTTTTAAGCCAATCAGATTTCCATGGGCTAATAAGCAATCCTGATGGGCAGGAGCCCCACTAGCCCTATGCCACACCCTAAAAGTACTTAGTAGGCACCAGTAAAGGTGTTGGCAGGCACCATGGGCACTGTAGCACCGTGCTGGTGACCCCTGCTGTAATCATGACTCCATTCTGGCTGTTAGGGCCTTTCTCTTACATTGTGTGAAGACTGACAAGCAGGTCTAGATAGATCAATCATTCTAGTGCTGGGTGGAGCTGGTGTCAGGTCGCACCTTTTTGGGGGGAGGGGGACAGAAAAAGGAAAAGAAGAAAAGTCCAACTGAAAATATAAAAACCCATGGCTAATCAAATGTCTCTCTGACACCAAGTGGCACACATGTGCCCCTAGAGTTGCCAGCCTTCAGGTGGGGCCTGGGGATCTCCCGCTTTTACAACTGATCTCCAGCTGATAGAGATCAGCTCCCCTGGAGAAAATGGCTGCTTTGGAGGGTGGACTCTATGGTATTCTACCATGCAGAGGCCCCTCCCCTCCCCAAACCCCACCTTCTCCTGGCTCCCCCCCCCCAAAGTCTCCAGGTATTTTCCCACCCAGACTTGGCAATGCTATGTGCCCCTTAAAAGCCTGGGCACAGAGGGAAAGCATGATCATTGTTACATTAACAGTCCTGGAGATTAGTGTCCTCAGATTTGTTAGGGTCATCCGTATTAGGTACTGCTAGGGATTTATTGGCAACACACCTGCACGATGCTGAGGGAATCACCACCTGCCTTGGCCATCACCAATAGACACCTGGCAGGAAGCATGCAGCTCCCACTCACTTTCTGCCCCCTCATCAGTGGTTGTTAGTGGCAGATGATTCCTGCTTTCTTCTCCATCTTACAACCCTGGGTGGGTAGTTAAGTATTTCGTTCTGACCCATAGTGCTGCTATCTAATGATCAAACTGTATTGTGATAGCATTTCAGAAAAATCTCAGGGCTGGAGACTCTTTCTCTCTCGAAGATAACCCCTGATCCCTTTTTGTCTCCCAGGGGTTTCTTGTTCCAGAATTATGCCTAGGGCATGATATCTGCACTTCACTGTAAAGCAGCAGTTTGGTTTGAAGAGATACATTTGTACATTAAAGGTCCTTATGCACGGCACTAATCCTAAGCAGTTTCCCACCCCTCCCTCAAAGCCCAGAGTATGCCTTGTCTTCTAGATTTTACAGCTTGCCATCCACCACCTATTAGGAAGTGTTTTTTTTATGGTGCTTGTTAACTTCTGGAAAACTGTGCATCACAAGGTCTCTGTAGGCCAGTGATCTGTACAATCTATCTCTCTAAATAGCCTTGGTCTCGTTTGTTCTGTCCTTTGAGATAGATAGCTGTCATGAAAATGTGACTGATCAATGTTCTCCAAAACTATACCATTTGTCATTCTTGATCTGGGCATTGACTAGAAATTTAGCATTGAGATTTTTATTTTCCATAATGAAAATAAATCTAATTTTTTTTTGATCAAATGTTTTTATTAATTTTTTTAACAAGTAAACAGATATTTTTTAAACATCTTACAGAGTTGAATTTTGTACTTTGTTATAATACAACCATATTTTTAAGATAAAACAAAAGTGAAACACCACTAGTGCAGTACAACATAAACAGTAACTTGTAAATATATTATAATGAACATTTAAGCAATATTTAAAAGATACTTATTGTTCATGGCCCTTTTGGGAGTGGAATGTATGTGTGTTGTGTGTGACATGGGCTTAATGATGAGAGTTAGCATTGTAATAGTACTTGATAAATGTCATTCTGTGGTTGAATGTCTGATGCTGATATAAATTCCATGAATGGTAGCCATTTTTCATTAAAGTTAGTAGTTTTAGGATAAAGATCTGATTGTTTGATTCGGTCTGTTATCTTTTCCATTATTAAGTGATCCCATACTTTGTTGATCCAGCATGTGAGAGTAGGGGCTTTATTTTTAAAACAGGTGTTACGTTCATAAAGGAAGGAGAAATGCCACTGAGTTCTAAATGACTGACTTTTAGGACTGATTGGTCATTAATACCCTGACCTGGATGGCTCAGTCTAGTTTGATCTCACCAGAGTTCGGAAGGTAAGCAGGGTCCGCCCTGGATGGGAGACCACAAAGGAAGGCCAGGATTGCTGTGCAGAGTCAGGCAAAGGCAAACAACCTCTATTCATCCCTTGCCTTGAAAACCAATTTTTTCTGGGTTTCACATTTTTTGGATGGAAAGATTGAGAAATTTGGGAGAACACTGAAAAAAAAGTTCTGTAAAACATTTTCTTTAAAAGTAATAGAATGCTTTTAAAAAATAATGTATAGCATGACAGTTTGAGGTATTTCATTTCACTTTTCCTTTGGGAATTTTGGGGAACACTGAAACCACGTATGAAATATATGCTGTGTAGCAATTGGCCTCTCTTTCTCATTTTAATATTTCATGCATTTTATATAGTTATAGCAGCAAATATATTTAGGTTTGCTGGAAAACTATTGTATATATTCCATTTCCCCCCATTTTTTTCCCAAACTAAGACAGGAAAAACCCAATCCCCTTATGATTTCACAATTTCTTGAACTTTTTATCTGTAAATATACCCCATAATGCAATTTATGAAAGTTCCCCCCTCCCCAAGCACAGCAGCAGGTTTAAATTGAGAGTCAGTACAACACTAATTCTTCTGAAAAGCTGAACACCAAGGACTGGTAGCTTGTAAATAAAGCCGAATCCTCACCTGTAATAGACATGCATTGATATGTGTCTTGAAAACAAAGAAGATATAGGGTGGCAGGTAGACTACCGATAAAAGGAGAAATGCCCATTATTTTCCCTCTCCTCTAACCAAACTCTGCAATTACATATTGTAAAATTTGTCCTTTTTTTTCAAAAAATATTATTCCCCAAAACTATGTGTTCCTGACCCAGAGAACAACATTGCATATGCACACACAGAATCTATGCTCTTATAACAGTCAGAAAACCTACCCATAGTCAATGAGATTGTATAATAGAAGAAAGTGAAAATGCTGCACACAGAAATATTTTGTCGAGTGGGAGTATTGGCTAACAGTTCTGGTTGGACAATTTCGCTCTGAGACACATATCTGCTGAATCTTTCTCCCCTTGCTTCCCTCCTGTCTTCCACTGCCCAGAGGAACAAAACCTAGGTTGCGGCCACACTAGCGAGTTAATCCGGACAGGAATCGACACAAATTTGCTCTGGCACAATTTGCGCCACATTTGCATGATCACACACGTCCATGGACCTGCAAGGGCAAACCACCGCTGCGTGATCACACACAACTGCGGGCGAGTTGGGTTTTTTTTTCCCCGGCTGTTTTCGATTCGCTTATTCGCTTAAACAAGGGATTGATGAATTGCCTCTCCACCCTGGGGGTCATCCAATGATGCAAATACCGGGGGGGGGGGGGAAGCCTGATCCCCGACGCCACACATTTGCGCTGGCGTGATCACACAGGGAAAGTCCGGCTCCGGGCCATCGCAAACCATTTGCTACTGCCTTTTCACTGGTAGCTTTCTATGCCGATTCCCCGCCGGCTCAAAGCGGCTTGTGACAGTTTGACAACAGTTGTGGGATGCTTCCCAGATGTGCTGCTGTGATCGTGCTACTTTGAGCCGGCAGGGAATCATCCCTCTCGCGTCGCAAATGGGTGCATATGATCACGCCCCAAGGCACTTTCTTGGGACTAAGACAAATCACTACTATACTCTGCTTTACTCAATTCACAGTTAAACTGCAGAATTCATTGCCAGTAGATGTAGTGATGGTCACAAACATAGCTGGCTTTAAAAAGGGGTTAGATAGATTCATGGAAAAGAGGTCCATTAATGGCTAGTAGCTATTGTGACTAATGGGAACTCCATATACAGAGGAAGCAAACATCTGAATACCAGTGCTAGCAGGCAACATCAGGAGAAGGCCTGGCTTCTATGCCTTGTTTGTTTGATCATCCAGGGCAACTGATTGTCTGCTATGTGGAACAAGATGCTGGACTAGGTAGACTATTCTGATCCAGCAGACTCTACTTATATTCTAATAAAGTAGGACTTCAACAGGGCTCTTTTTCCAGGAGGAACTCCTTTGCATATTAGGTGACACACCCCTAACACAGCCAATCCTCCAAGAGCTTACAGAGCTGGGACTTCTGAGTAGGAACATTTAGTATTGCTTCTGGTGTTCCCTCTAAGCTGAGTTAGTGTGAGCTAGCTCACAGCTTTTTAGCCTCTGGCTCACACATTTTTGTCTTAGCTCAGGAAGGATGGCTCCAGAGCAAACTAATTTATACAGTAGCCAAATCGCTAGCTCACAGCTTTAATGCCAGTAGCTCACATAGTAGAATTTTTGCTCACAGGACTCCACAGCTTAGAGGGAGCATTGGCTAGGACCTCTTTCCTTTCCCCCCTGGCTCCTGTTGTTGCCTAGCAAGGCACTTCACGTGCTCTTATGGACTCTTAATGTTCATAAGTTTGAACTTTGGACTGTGCTAAGTGTATGCTTAAAGGACTGCATCGTGATGCCAGCTGCAAACTGCACACATGCCCTCTTGCTGCAAGAGGTTCCAGTCTATTCCTGACTGCCAAGAAGCACATTCCTGCCATTGTCCACACAAAGACAGAGACAAGGAGCTGAGGACCCCATTGCCCAAGGGTGTTCCTGTCGACTTACACTAGGCAACCTCCCCCCCAACATACCTGTGGGATTCCACACAATCCAGAGAGATGAGGTTGCTTGGCAACTAATCCTCAACCCATCAACTGGCCATCAAGAGACAATATGATGGCTTGGTGACTCATTGCAAGCTTGCCCAGGTGTCAGTTCCTGTCTAGCTCCTAGAGTCTCAATACTGACCACCCCCCAGCATCCCCTCCTCTTTCTCCTTTAACCAATGGTAGGGTTTGTAGGGACGGACTACCTGGTAGGTGTGTTAGGGGGGGACATAGTCAGTGCTGCCCGTCCCCAGATCACCTAATAAAAGAGGTTGCCTACCATGCGGCCGGTCTCTTGAGCTTCCATGACCCCTATCTGCTTTTACCCCTCTCAAGTCCAGCTTGCTATCCCAATACCCTCTCTCCATCTTTGATCTCTGAGTCTGCAGCCAGAGGTAAGCGTGCTTCTACTGGTTCAGAACACATTCCCTATTTTCCTTTCAATCCCTCAATTCTTCCTTTGGAATGGACAACCCATTTCCAGGACAGGTAAAGTATTGCCCAACCATCGAACCTGCTGCTAATGTGAAAGTGCTATTTATCTATCTAAAGTTTCTTAGGAACTGTGTGTTAGTGTGTGTGAATCTGTATTGTGTGCCTGAGAATATTCTTCAGTAAAAATCATTTAAACGGACCTCCGCCTCAGTGCCTATTTACTGGGAACTCCTGGAAGGGGCGGGACCTTGGTATAGTTGGCTGTAACCCGGTTATTTGCCAATTGCTGACCTTAAAATCACTAACCCAGAGCAATTCGGCTAACACTGTGACATATGTAGAAGATTTCAGGATGGGTGGGGAATGGTAACCTTCTATGTACATGCCACAATGGAAGTAATTCAAAAGCAGAATTAACCTTATCAGTATTTTTCAGCTACTCTTTCAGTTGAATATACATTTAAATATCCTTTCAGCTATCTGATATAGCTGGATAGCCACAGCTAAAGGGCATTTAAAAGGACTGCAGTCCTTTTAAACACATTCCGGGTGAACTCGAAGCTTGGAGAAGGCATTTAAAGGGACCACAAGCCCTTTAAATGCCTTTGGAGTTAACTTGCAGCTTGCAAAAGGCATTTAAAGGGACCACGATCACTTTAAATGCATTTCCCTCCTCCATTGGAAACAATGGAGGCATCTTCTTTGGGGCCCATAGAATTGGACCCTCTAGGCCAATCTTCTCGAAACTTGGAGGTTCTTTTGAGGAGAGGCACCAGCAGCTTGGAGAGTTTTTTGAGGAGAGGCACCAACAGCCCTCCAGACCCCCAGATACCCCCAGATTGATTCCCCATTATACCCTATGGGGACCATTGACTATAATGGTTTCCTGTAGGGTATAATGGAGCTTTAAAAGATCAGGATTCCCCCCAAAATGCTGAATTTGAATACCATACTGGTATTGGGTTTCAAGAATATTAGGAAATGCCGATTTTTTTCAGGTTCATTGTAGCTGACCCTGAAAAATACCAATATTTTCCCACACCCCTATTCCCTTTAGTTACTTCCAAAGAACTGTATAACATGACTAAATGACCCCATCCTTTGCATGAGTTCTGCTTCCCCCTCAGGTTTCCATCACAGTATTCCTTAGGTTGCCCCTTCAGTGAGCCTTGTTAACCCTTCATCCCTTGAAATTCACAGATAGTCAAATTCCCAGGATAGGTTGCTCATGAAAAATGCCTTCCTGTGTAAATCTTCTTGGGTTCCATCTCTTCCTGTTGGATTATGCATATTGAATCTATTTCTACCCTACTAATGAGTCGTCTCCCATTCATACTGGCCAGTGGTTGGGGAATGAGTGTTGGAGAATGAGGAAAAAGCTGATAGATCTCACTGCTGAAATTTCTATCCATTGATGGGAAGCAGTGTTCCCTCTAAGCTGAGTTAGTATGAGCTAGCTCACAGTTTTTTAGCCTCCGGCTCACACATTTTTGTCTTAGCTTAGGAAGGATGGCTCCAGAGCAAACTAATTTATGCAGTAACCAAATCACCTGCTCACAACTTTAATGCCAGTAGCTTGTAGATTTTTTGCTCACAGGACTCCACAGCTTAGAGGGAACACTGGTGGAAAGGTGTATAGAAGTGAGCATAAAGAAGGGCTGTAACTGAGTGGAGGTGGTGGCAATTGTAACATTTCTTCCCAGAGAGGTCTGTCTCACCTTTCTTTCGAACTTCCTCTATTTCTTCCCTATTTCTATCCCTGGGAACTCCATCTAATTCTCATATTCGTATATACCAGGTTCTTTGTCTTATGAAGTTCTTGCTTTAAATGTCTTACCCAACCTTTCTTTATCTAAATATGACTCTGTCATTTAGAAGCATGACAATACTCTCATTCACGTCCAGTACTCCTTTCAGAATTCACAGACTGAAAACATTGGAAGCACCTTCCTATCAGAAGTCAGTTACTTACCCAAGGCTATTCTTTTATATTGCACATAATTTTTCAATGCACGTTTAACATTGTTTATGAACATCTGCAATTCTCAGTTGTCTACATCAGTAAATTACAAACTACAAAATGTGATGCACCCCACAAGTATGGAAACTTAGCTATGAATTAATAATGGAAAACCTTTCACTTCCACAGGAGCTGTCAGTCAGCTGCAGACTTCCACATGTTCCCCCAAGATACTTCTAAAAATAAAGCAAGATGACTGTATGTCAACAGAAATCTAGATATAGAACAACTCTTCACACTAAGGATTGACATCACTGAATGCTAGCACCTGCAGCCACAGAAAAAGACTTTAGGCTGCACCCTGCATATGCAGACAGCAGCGTAGAGTAGTTCTCACAGTTTTGTTATAAACCTCCCTTCCTTTATCCCGGCAGCTCACCACTGTATACTGTCCAATACATTTTTAACCCCATCCTTTCTCCAAGAATCTTGAAACAGTATATATGGTTCTCCTGTCCCCATTGTATCTTTATAACAACTTTGTGACATAGGGCAGGCTGAGAGAGTATGACTGGCCTAATATCACCTAACAAGCTTTATGGCTGTGGGTCCATAGCTTAATATGTAGCTTTGTATGCAGAAGCTCCTGGTTTCAGTCCCTGGTATCAAAAGGATAATGTACTTGTTGTTGTTTAGTCGCACAGTTGAGCCCGACTCTTCGTGACCTCATGGACCACATCAGGCCAGGCCCTCCTGTCTTCCATTCCGTCATGCTCCAGAGTTTGCTCAATTCCATGTTTGTTGCATTGATAACACTGTCCAACCATCTCATCCTTTGATGCCCCCTTCTTTTACCTTCAATCTTTCCCAGCATCAGGATCTTCTTCAGTGAGTGCTCCCTTCTCATTTGGTGGCCAAAGTACTTGAGCTTCAGCTTCAGTAGCTGGCCTTCCAAGGAACAGTCAGGGTTGATTTCTTTTAGGATTGACCGATTTGATCTCCTTGCAGATAAGGTACTATGAGAGGTGAAATATCTCTATAAGGTTGTGATCTCATGTGCCAGAAAAAATGGGGGGGGGGGGGTTTGACGAGACTATTTCTTCCAGAGGAACTTGACCCGCAGTTGCACAATCACACCTCCCTTTGAAGCTGCGGGCACAGTCTGTCAGTGTGTGATCAGACGCAACTGTGGGCGAGTAGGGTTTTTTTTGTCTCATTTCTTGTCCATGCACTTGAATGAGGGATCAATGAATCACATCTCTGGATTGAGGGCTCCCTATGAAGTTTGCAATGATGCACATACTGTGAAGGGGAAGAAAACAACAGCATGGAGTTGGAATAGCCTGATCAGACCATCCCGACTCCATGAGAGTGCGCTGGAACGATTAGACACGGGAGAATCTGTCTGTGGCCTGTTGCATCCCATTTACTACTGGATTTTCCTAGGTATCTTTTAATTCTACTTCTGTGGCAGAGCAGATTGGGTTGCCAATGGCTGCGGGGCAATTCCCAGATAAGAACATACGAAAAGCCAATGTTGGATCAGGCCAATGGCCCATCCAGTCCAACACTCTGTCACACAGTGGCCAAAAACACCAGGTGCCCTCAGAAGGTCCAGCAGTGGGGGCAGGAAGCCCTCCCACTGTTGCCCCTCCCCCCCAAAAAACACCAAGATTACAGAGCATCACTTGCCCCAGACTGAGAGTTCCTATCTATACTTTGTGGCTAATAGCCACTGATGGACTTCTGCTCCATATGTTTATCTAATTCCCTCTTGAAGCCGTCCATGCTTGTAGCCGCCACCACCTCCTGTGGCAGTGAATTCCACGTGTTAATCACCCTTTGGGTGAAGAAGTACTTCCTTTTATCTGTCCTAACCCGACTGCTCAGCAATTTTATGGATTGCCCACGAGTTCTTGTATTATGAGAGAGGGAGAAAAGGACTTCTTTCTCTACCTGCTCTATCCCATGCAGAATCTTATAAACCTCGATCATGTCACCCCTCAGCCATCGTTTCTCCAAGCTAAAGAGCACCATGCACTTCAACCTTTCTTCATAGGGAAAGTGTTCCAACCTTTTTATCATGCTAGTTGCCCTTTTCTGCACTTTTTCCAATGCTATAATATCTTTTTTGAGGTGTGGCGACCAGAACTGTACACAGTACTCCCAATGAGGTCACACCATCGATTTATACAGGGGCATTATGATACTGGCTGATTTGTTATCTAATCCCTTCCTAATAACCCCCAGCATAGCATTGGCCTTTTTCATTGCAGTCGCACACTGTTGTTGTCTGATCGCGCCCTTTAAATCTGCCCGGCATTCGCACCTATATCAGGTCTAATTGTGCATATGATCGCAGCCTAAGAGACCCTGGAGAGCTGCTGTTAGTCAGAGCAGATAATATTGACCATGACTGATTAATGGTCTGACTAAGTATAGGGCTGTGTCATGAGTTCACATGCATTCATTTTTATTTTTTTTATATTTATTTTTTCAATTTTTCAAATTTATAAACAATCAAACAAATTAAAAAAAAATTATACAACATACATTATTATGCTGTACAAGTTACATTATATGAATGGCTGCATAGTATAACTTGGGCACTGGAAATTGAACAAATATATCGTTATTAAAAGCACCTTCTAAAAAAGGTAACCATTTTAACTGAAACTCTGAACTGGAAGAGATATTTTTGTATCTCGATATTTTGTCTGAGATTGTATCGAGTGCATAACACTCCCAAATTTTGGCATACCAGGAAGATATGGTTAATGAATTGGAGGATTTCCAGTTTCTAGCGATTACGACTTTGCCTGCTGTCAATAAAATAGAAATGAGGGCAGTGTGGGGATTTGAGTCTGGGTCTTCCAGATCCTAATCCAGCAATCTGTTATAGCACACCAGCCATGGCCACCCTACTGCCATCTTGAGCATGCTTAGGCTCTTCCACACCACCTATATCTGTCATTTCATATTTCCCAAGGCCTACCAGTAGTTCTGTTGCTGCCTGTTCCAAGAGTTGCTTGCAATACTTATTCAATTAACCATATATAGGACTGACTTCCATGTCAGATATCCATTTTATGTTGTGAGCAGCCCTGAAAGATTGTCTGCCAAGACAATGCAAGTCGAATTACTGACACAAAAATCACTGCTGTGCAATTAAATGTAGGGAAATCAAAACATCATTTTTATAACTTCAGTGTGGTGGTCTAACAGGAAGATAGGAAAGTTTGGGCAGACATTGCCTGCCTCTGAGCGCCTACAAAGTGAAATACTGAACTTTTGGAGATCCTCCATTCCTGCCTTTCCTCTCTGTGAAATTCCTTTTGAACCAAACAGAATTGATTAGAAACTGATGCCAGATTTTTTAAAAAATTGAAAAGGAATGGAATGCTGCCTTTCAAGCAGAAAACAGGCAAATTAAGAGAATTTATCTTAACAATGAGACTTGGAGCAGCATCCATTCATATGTCCACATTGTCATTCAACGTACATTTCCAAGTGTCAGTTAACCATGTCATGAGTTTATTTCTCCCCTCACCACCACCCCTGGCTCTGAACATTAGGCCTGCTATCCTAAAAACACTTTCCTTGGAGCAAGCCCTACTGAATAAAATGGGATTATTTCAGAGCAGACCTGTTTAGGATTGCTCCTGTGGTTTCTTCCAGCATTTCCAGTTCTATGGGAATGTGCTCTCTTAGCTGTTCTCTTTTCAGGTGTTGACAGGTAACTATTTCCAAAATTTAAGAGTTTACAGTAGGGGACCCAAAAATATTCAGTATCCCGAAATACCCCTGAATACCAGTATAGGTATTGTACTGGTATTCAGGTTAATATTTGGGAAACCCAAATATATTCAGCTCCATTATACTCTGTGGGAACCGTCCCCATAGGATATAGTGGAGAATTTTACTTGCCGAGTTGAGTGGAGCTGACTCAGCGAGTGAAGTAATTTAAACATCTAACGCCTCTCATCCTGGAGTCAGGCTACAGCTGCGGTGCAACTCCATGAAAGAAGGGAAGGGGTTTAAAGTTTAAACCCTTCCTTCCCTTCCGGGAGTTGGACTACAGCTGCAGTGTGACTCCAGGAGGGGAGGCATTTAAACTTTAAACCCCTTCCCTTCCCTTTTGGACAGGGAGGTGTTAAATGTTTATATTACTTCACTCACTGAGTCAGCTCCACACAGATGTGGCCTGACTCCAGGAGGGGAGGGAAGGGGTCTCAACTTTAACCCCCTTCCCTTCACTTGTGATGCCCAAATAAAAGCCAAATAATATTGCCTTTTATTTGGGTGGGGCTAGTTGGGTGGGGCTAGTTTGGGTGGGGGTAGCCAAATCTCTGATCTGTATTTCGCTGAATAAATACCCCAAAAGTACCGATAAGGTTTTTTTTTGGGGGGGGGGTATTTATTCAGCTTGGCATATACCCAGCACACACCCCTAGTTTACACAGTTGCTCTGAGTGACTAAATGGCTTGGAGCTAGGGAATCTGAAGCATGGTCTCTTCTAGTACTATCCCCCCCTAGTTAAGACAGTTAGGATTTCACACTTTTTCCATTCCTTTCTGGTGCTCTGAATCTACGATTCCCCATTTGGTCACCGCAAGAACAGCTCCTGTTTCAATTGCACAAGCAAAGGATGTGTGGTAGATGACCTCAGTGATGGCTTTTGTAGGAGTTCACTGACAAGTGCAAGGGAAGAGTAACCACGGTTGCTGTTCCCCAATGTATTGCTCCCACCTGTACTGCAGTATGGTGAGTGGTGTGACTCTGGGACAATATATTGCACTGCAGTTTACATTGATTTCCTACAAGCAACAAAGTCTTGCACTATATATTGATTTGCAGCAAGGAAGTTTCATTGTAATATAGATTTTTTTTTTTAGTTATTTTCCAAGGCATTTTTTAAAAAAAAAAATCTAAGTGACAGCTTCAAGGAATAAATACTAGTTTGGGGGGGATGTGGAGGATTGATTGGAAGTTTCTTTTTACAAATGACCTCTAGGACTGTAACCTTGCACACATTTAGGCTGCTTACATCTCATTGACTTCAAGGAGAATAAAACAACCTGCAGTGCAAATCAAACTTGACCTGGATAGCCCAGGCTAGCTTGATCTCATCAGATCTCAGAAGCTGAGCAGGGTGGGCCCTGGTTTGTACTTGGTATGGGAGACCACCAAGGAAGTCCAGCGTTGCCATGCAGAGGCAAGCAATGGTAAACCACCTCTGAACACCTCTTGCCTCGAAAACTCTAAAGGGTCGCCAGAAGTCAGCTGTGACTTGATAGTACTTTCCACCACCACCACTCCACATCATTGGGATTTAAACAAACTAGAGAATTGTGCAGAACTCTCACTTAGGTATTTGTCTACAGAAAGTAGTTCCACCTGGGATAGCATTTAGGGATGCTTCCAAAATTCTCCCCATCTGAATTTTGGAGTTCTGAATTACCTGCTCTGGTTTCAAAGTGGAAATGAAACAAAGGATTCTTCATGGTTCTGTTCTTCATTTTTGAACGTTGCACCAAAACCTGTGCACATATAGTTCAAGACAGCGCTCAGTTCCTTCAGCTTATTCATTTCACCTTCTATGTTCACTGGTGTGCATGTGTATATTGATGAAAGACTCCAAAAGAGCCGTCTTGCTGCAATTGTATGCATTGTAGCATTAAGATGCAGTGTTTTGGCAGTGGTCAAGAAGATATGTGCACATTTGTAAAACACCAAACAAAAAGAACCCTGATACAATCCTAACAGTGTAACAGTCCTAAATCTCTTGCAGTATTTCTTAGTATGCCCTCATTGCTGCATTACTTTTAGAATTTCTGAGATCAGAATGAAAAAAGAGTGGAAGGCTAAAAGAAAGTAATAGGGAGTGGCAATCTGTTCATCCCTAAGAAAGTTGTATCCCTTCAGTATTTTGTTATGTTAAGCCAACAGAATACTTAATGTCAGTTATTATTGCCTTGTTGTGTACCTGGGAATCTTACAATGCAATTCTAAACTGAGTTACACCCTTCCTACACTAATGGACTTCAGTGAGTTTAAAAGGGGGCAGCCCTGTTTAGTTCAATATTCATAGGGATACAAGTGTTCTTATGATGGCTGCTGTATCATAGGGGCTAAAGATACTGAAATGTGGACCGGATTGTCTCCAGCTGCAGTCCTGCCATGAATTCATTAGCTGTCCCCAGGCTAGCTAACGTGCTCTAGCTTCTCCATCTGTAATGTGGAGATGATAATAACAACAATGCTCACTTTTCACAATGCTTGCAAGGATTGTTGATACAATGTGTGTGAATCATTCTGAATAAGTTCCTTGTGATGATTTCAGATGTGCGCCACACCATGATAGTGCAGATATTTCTTTGCTTTGCGTGTCATGTCTGAAGCAGCACTTTACACATGGTGAGTTCTTAGTAGTGTTTATGTCTAGGGCTGCTTCACATATCACAAAGTCTTTGTGTCCACCGCAAGGACTTTGGATCACATGTGCACTGAGAATTCCAGTCTTCCCAGATGCATATGGGCCCAAGTTGGATCATATTGTGTGTGTGGAGAAAGGGCTTCAACCCCACGCACCCACCCACCCACATTATCTCAGACTGAAATGGCCCCAGGAAGCCACTGTTTGCTCTTCTGTAAAGCTCATGTGTAGTGATGGCTCTCTAGAATCATTCCATGTCATGAAAGTGGTACCAGGGTAAGGCTGAAGCCCCTTCTGCACTCATGCTGCTGTCCCAATCCAGATTGGCCCATGCAAGCCTGGGAAGTATGGAACTCCCAGGCCAGGTGTAAACTGTGTGAACTGGCCTTCGGTCTATCTCAGTTTTATCCTGTTCTGCCTTAAAGGAGGTCATGGTTGTATACACTGTTTGCTCTTCTTACATTTTATTCTCGCAGCAACCCTGTGGTGTAAGTTAGACTGAGGTTGTGGTCACACATGTGAGATAAAGTGGGGGGGGGGGGAAGAGGCTATTTCTGCCAGTGGAATTTGACCTGTAGTTGCACAATCACACCTCCCTTTGAAGCTGTGGGCACAGTCCGTCAGTGTGTGATCAGACGCAGCTGTGGGTGAGTTGGGGGGTTTTGTCCTTCCCCCCCCCCCCATGCACTTAAACGAGGGATTGATGAATTGCATCTCTGCACCGAGGGCTCCCTATGGAGTTTCTGATGATGTGCATACTGCAAAGGGGGGGAGGACAATGACATGGAGTCAGGATGGCCTGATCAGACCATCCTGATGTCATGAAAGAGTGTTGGAGCAATCAGACAGGGGAAAGTCCTCCTGTGGACTGTCGCAACTCATTTACTACTGGTTTTTACCTGGTGTCTTTTAACTCTGCTTCTGCGGCAGAGCAAAACAAGTTGCCGACAGCTGCGCGGTGCTTCCCAGATGTTGTCCGATCGCTACCATTAAATCCATTTGACATTCACACTTATGTTGGGGTGAATTGTGCGTATGATCACAGCCTGAGAAAGACTGACTGGCCTAAAATCAGTCACTGAGCTTCATGGTAGAGTGTGGATTTGAATTTGCATTTCCCAGTCCTGTTCTGACACACACAGTGTAGTACCTCACTAGTTTTGAATACACACCTTCTGGTTCAGCAAACCCCCTGTGAGAGGTGACAGGACAGACCTTACAGAACTGGATTCTCCATGGTGCAGCCATTTCCCAATAAAGCTTGAACACAAAGGCTTTCTCCCACTTAAGTAATTCAGTAATAGTTTTTCAGAATGTTACAGCAAGTAAAAGTAAGGTCCATAGCCAGAAATGTTATGGTGAGGGAGCTTAAGGAGAGAATTACAACTCAACTGGAAATAGAAGAAAACCCTAAATATAAATCCAGTATGCTTGAAGTTGCTTATAGTGAAATCTTCATCAGGGTTCCAACCTTCTATGTCCTTCAGAGTGAATGGGCTTGTGAGAGTGTAATTTAATTAAGCATTGCACTGCTAATTTATTAATTGCATTGAATTTTGATAGGTATTGGTTAGGTACCCAGGGGCTCATTGAGGCTCTTTGTTCTAGACCCTGATTGATATTCCAGTCAAAACAGAGAAGTAGCACTGAGTAAACAATTCTTGCATTTCATAAACTTATAACCACAGTCTTATTAGTAGCAATAATAATGTTCCATGCAGTTATGGTCTATGTACGTCTATGTAAATGAGAGACCTCCTAACAGCTGGAAGAATTACAGTAGTGTGGAAGAGAAAATGTGTTGTTCTGAATTCTTTCTTGAAAAGTTATCATTGAAAAAGAGGTCAGTTGATGGAGAGGAAGGATGGTAGGACCAGAGAAGAACACTGTGCTACTAAAGCATATTAATTTATACTTTATTCACAGTGCAAACCTAGGTAATGTTATACCCTTCTAAATCTTTTGAAATCCATTGACTTAGAAGGATGAAACTGTGCTTGGTATTGCACTGTGTGTGTGTGTGTGTGTGTGTGTGTGTGTGTGTATGAGGTACCATCAAGTCACTTCTGACTTACGTTGACCATATGAATTAAAGACCTCCAAAACACCCTTTCATTAACAGCCTTGCTCAAGTCTTGCAAACTGAGGGCCCTGGCTTCCTTGATTGAGACAATCCGTCTCATGATGGGTCTTCCTCTTTTCCTGCTGTCTTCAACTTTTTCTAGCATTATTGTCTTTTCCATTGACTCAGTAATGCACTGCTAGTCTGTAAAGTGTTGTGAACTTTACTTAGGAACTTTATCTCGTGCTTTGCTAATAATTTCTTGCATTTCATAGGGTCCAGCTAGAGATCAAAGCAGCCAGGCGAAAATGCTCTTTTAGTGGCCAGCACTGCAGATTGCCTGGGAAACAGATGCAATTTAAAGGTCCAGGAATAGCTGAGAGGCAGTGTGCAGCAGTGGTTGTCAGAGTCTCCCTGGGCAATGTTCATTGGAATTGGTGCTCCAGCATTGGCTGGAGTCATATGGTACCAACTGGGGCTTGCTTTGGTTTGCTTTACGGTTGGTTTAGGGTTGCCAGAACCCCCCGGGGGTGGGGCGCGGGGAAACCCCTACTTGATGGGTCTATTACCTGCCAACCCAGATTGGGCCACTGGGGGGAACCCCACCACCAAATTGCCGGAATTGCAGAGATGTGCCTGGCATGATGATGTCACCCGGAGGTGACGTCATCACGTCAGGCATGTTGCAGGGGGATGCTCTGTCATTCAAGGGAAAACTCTATGGTTTTCCCTTGAATGACAGTGGTCCTGCCCCCAGCGTCGTTCCCCCCTCCCCCCGACGCTTTGGTTATCCAGCGGGGGGAAATGACCTCCTGGCACAGAAGGGTGTGATCCTAGCTTGCTCTAGAGCTGTGGGCTTGGAAACTGTCCACTCATGGCTTCCTAACACTTGCTTGATCTGGTCTAGCCTCCTTGAGAGGTGTAAGTGGCTCAGGGCTGTTCACAGGCCAGGGTGGACTTCGCCAGGCAAAAGACTTGCAAGGCAATGGTGAAGCTGGGTGAAACCCTAGGCACTCATGCCATTTGCCATCCTGGTATTAGTTACAGGCAGCTGGCCCTTTACAGGGCGGATGGGGTGCACCTATCAGAGTGAGGCATGAATCTGTGGTTGCATGAGATACAGGATGGTTTGCTTCATTGGCTAATGCATAGGACTACTGGTGGGAGTGGGATGGGTGACCAACATCCCCCTGGCTCTTGTGGTGGTTTGGGCATTGGGATGGATCCATGTGGCTGGGGGTGCGGTGCCTGCATTATCACATCCCACAGTAGGAGACCTTCTTAATGGGTCTTGGGGTGGAGTCAATTCAGTGGCACGCCCAGCTCAGGGGCTTTCTGCAGGGGCTCTCATCCCTAGTGGCAAGGGATCCATGTAGCAGCCAGTGCCCATGTGGCTCTCACAGGTTTGCCACTCCTTGGGTTCACCAGAAGTGGGGTTTATCAAGCAGCAGGATCCATCCACATGCTGTGCCAATGCTTCTCAGGATATAATCAGTAAAGCTGTGGCCTTTTCCCATTCCAAAGTAACTTAGGTCTGTCATGTCGATTTCTCACCTGCACTTCTTTCTATGCTCCTGGCCCCACAAATACCCTTCTTTTCTATATGTGATTCAGTGGGGCTTAAGAATATTTGCATATTATACCCTCATAGTCTATATGCAATGCAGTACTCCTCTCTCTCTCTCTCCAGAGAACTTCTGTGACTTAAGCCTGGCTAAATGCATTTTTGGGAAGCTGGGGATAGGGCCTTGACAGGGATTATTGATAGTTAAGTAAAGTCATTGTACACATGTTCAGAGGCACACACTTCCTTGCAGGGGCAATTTTAGAAGAGTCTTGCTGGATCAAATGAAGTGACCATCTATTCTAGCATACTGCTTCAGAGAGTAGCCAACCAGTTGCCCTGGAGGACCACCAAATGGGGCACAGAGGCCATGGCCTTTCTCTGATGCTGACTCCTAACATGAGTATTCAGAAGTGTATTGCCTCTGAATATGGAGGGTTCCCTTAGTCTTGGTTTTCTGGTCATTGCTGGACCTCTCCTCCATGAATTCATCTAATCCCTTTTTGAAGTCAGCCATGCTAGTGGGTGTTACCACATCCACTGGCAGTGAATTCCACAATTTAATTACAAAGGGAAGAACAGTTTATTTCATTTATGTTTAATCTATTGCCCATCGGCCTCAAGTTCTAGTACTAGGGGAGAAAGGGGAAAGTTCTTTCTGTCTACTTACTTAATCTATGTATTATTTTATAAACTTCTTTCATGTCTTCAGTTATGCATGGGTTGGAGTTGGAAGTTTGTAAACCTACTAAACCTACTAAATGATGCATATTAATAAAACTATGCATGGGGTAGAAAAACAACAAAGTGGTATGCAAAAATGATTAAAAATAGGTACCCAGCCAAGTGAGACTGGGCTTTTGTTTTTCTCCTCCTATCCTTCATGGCCACTTATTTCCTGAGGTCAGTCTCCCACTTACAAACAAGAATGGAATCTCCGAACTTGTATAGATCTCACTCTCAGTTTTCTGCCCATGACTCCCACTTGTCACTGTTGGCATTGAGAGGCAACAAACAAGAATGAAGGAACAGGTCAACAGACAGAAAGTTCCAAGTGCGATTCCTGGCATCTCCAGCTGAAAGGGCCAGGTAGTGGGTGATGTGAAACACCTCTGACTGAGACCTTAGAGAGCTGCTGCCAGTCAAGAGTAGACAGTGCTGACCTTGTTAGACCAATGGTCTGAGTTGGTATAGGGAAGCTTTTGTATCTATGCATTTTCAAAATGAGTTTGATTAGGAAGGGATTACAGGAGCCAGCTCCAGAGCAGTGCTGGAACTTCACCCTCAGCCTTTATGAGGCAGGCAGCTGGCATAAAATGCTTGTACATTTCCCCTTAAATTATCATAAAGAAAGGGACTAAATACATGCTCTTTTTTTAAAAGTAGGAGATGAAAATCGATGGCAGGGATCTGCTGTATCCCCAAACTGACCCTCAGTAGCTATAGGTCTGCCCATGGAAGTTGCTTATGCCTTGGCAAGTTTTCTGGATTTCCAATTTTATATCAGTAATGGTCTAGAAAGGCTGTGGTCATACGCACCAGTTGGAGCAGAGGGGAAGTGAGGCTATTTCCTTCAGAGGAATTTGACATGCAGTTGCGAGATCACACATCCCTTTGTGCTGTGGGTGCTGCCCGTCACTGTGTGATCAGATGCCACTATGGGTGAGTCATGGGGTTTTTTGCCATTTGTTTCCCATGCGCATAAATGAGGAATCACACCTCCACAATGAGGGCTCTCTGTGGAGTATGCAATTATGTGCATACTGCGAGGGGGAGCAGTGAGTGGGGATGGAATGATCAGACCATCCTGATGGCATGAGAGTGTGCTTGAGTGATCAGACAGATGAAAGTCCATCTGTGGGTCATCAGAACCAGTTAGAGCCGGACTTTCCCCAGTGTCTTTTAACTCCGCTTCTGTGGTGGAGCAGCATGGGTTGCCAAAGACTGTGGGACTTTTCCCAGATGTTGCTGTCTGATCATGACTTTTAGATCTGTCAGGAAAATACAACAAACAAACAAACACTGTGACATGAATGACAAGAACATTTTATATTTTTAAATCAAACTTACAAGATTACAAGGAACAGTTCATTGTACTCTCAATAAAATTTTACAATATTACAAGGAAAGTTCATCATACTCAGTGAGCTGGATATAAGCTCATTTCATCCCCATCTTCCTCGGGAGTAGTCCTAGTGTATGGAAAGGTATCAGTCAGCCTCTTGATACAGTTCAATGTTTGTTAAGAGCAAACCAATGCTTAACTTCTTTATTTTCTGCATTTTATCCCGAAAGAAATCCATGGTATTTTAAATGAAAAACAACATGAAGCTGAATGGAATATTCTTATTTTAAAAAAGAATTTTGATAAATTAATTATTTAATTATTAAGAATTTGTTAGAATTTAGAATGTTCTGGTTCCATTGCAAGTGTTTGTATTAGGAGCAAGCCAGTCTTGTCTCTCAGGTGCTGGAAGCCTCCTATATTGTGCTGGCTAAAATGCTCTCCATGAAACACTGTTAAATTTTATATAGTAGCAAACCAGTCCCCTTTTATTTCTACCTGGCTAAGAAGCCTTCAATTTTGAATGTGGCTGGCAAAATGCTCTCTACAACAAGCTGGACTCCAGGGTCTATAAAGAAACTATTCTAATTAATTCTATGCAGCTGCATGTTGAACATATATTTCTTAAAGGTATAACATATTAATAAGATTGTTAAAGGACTGAACCTCTATATAATATTTTCACTTTTTAAATTCACTTGTAATTAAAATAATATCTTAAAGAATTAAAAATAAGAATATTCCATTCAGCTTCATGTTGCTTTTCATTTAAAATACCATGGACTTCTTCCAGGATAAAATGCATAAAATAAAGAAGAAGTTAAGCATTTGCTCTTAACAAAAATTGAACTATATCAAGAGGCTGATACCTTTCCATACAATAGGACTACTCCTGAGGAAGATGGGGATGAAATGAGCTCATATCTAGGTGCTGACTGAGTATGATGGACTTTCCTTGTAATGTTGTAAACTTTTATTGAGAGTATAATGAACTGTTCCTTGTAATCTTGTAAGTTTGATTTAAAAATATAAAATGTTCTAGTCATTCATGTCACAGTGTTTGTTTGTTCATTGTATTTTTCATATGGATACCTGTGACCCTTTCTTGTTTTTTTCTGTCTTTAGATCTGACATAGCTGTGAATGCCTGACAGATGTATGATTTCAGCATGTATGATTTCAGCCAAAGAATACTTTTGTCTTATATAGGGCGCAATCATACACACCCATTTGCAACGCGAGAGGGACAATTCCCCGCCAGCTCAAAGTGCTGCGATCACACCAGCACATCTGGGAAGCATCCCACAAGTGTTGTCAAACTGTCGCAAGCTGCTTTGAGCCAGTGGGGAATCGGCGTAAAAAGCTACCAGTGAAAAGGCAGTAGCAAATTGTTTGTGATGGCCTGGAGCTGGACTTTCCCTGTGTGATCACGCCAGCACAAACGTGAGGCATCAGGGATCAGGCTTTTTCTCCCCCCACCCCAGTATTCGCATCATCGGACGACCCCCAGGGTGGAGAGGCAATTCATCAATCCCTTGTTTAAGCAAATAAGTGAATTGAAAACGGCCGGAAAAAAAAACCCAACTCGCCCGCAGTTGCGTGTGATCACGCAGCAGTGGTTTGCCCTCGCAGATCCATGAACCTGTGTGATCATGCAAATGTGGCACAAATTGCACCAGCGCAAATTTGTGTTGATTCCCGTCCAGATTATCTTGCTTGTGTGGCCGCGACCATAGATACTCAATTAGATTGGAAGAGATTTCTCTTTAATGTGCAAGAATAGTTACAAAGTTGAAGCTGGATTCATGTACTAGATATTCAAGAGAAAGCATAGAAGTATTGCTTTCAAGATTGATAATGAAAAATAAAATATTATCGTTTTAAAGAAAAAAACTTGAAATTACTTATTTCCAAGAAAAGCTGAATACATATGGGTGTTTTCTTCCTTCTCTAGTGCATCATCTTTATTGTCCTGCCACTGCTTTGAGGATGTTGAACTCATTTGCGTTGCTGTTGTAAATCTTCAATAGTAGGAAGGAATACTAGTCAATAAATACTTAACAACAGTATAAATTATGTACACTAGAATAAGTAAGTGTTACAGGAGAAAATGCAGAGAGACTAATGGGTTTTTGGCAAAGAATGCCATAAACCCCCTCCAAAGTGTCTGAATCTTTACAAGTGAAACAGCATTAGTGGTGATAAAATGGATGCTAGCAATTGTTCTTACACATTTCTGGATGTTTATTGAAATGTTAAATAGCTGAATGTGTGAACAGCCACTGGCAACTGTAATTAAAATTTCTCTAAACATATATAATTTATGGCACACTTATTCTCTTTTAATAAGTAAGCATGTAAAGGCTTAAGGAGCTTTAGATGAATTGCACCAAGAGCTTTAATGAGCTCCTACATCTTACTCACTAGTTGCACTATCTTTAATGAGTTTACTGTTGAGATGTCCTTAAAGTATATTTACCAACCAGTTTATACTTAAAGTCTGCAAAGAATACTGCCTTCTTTTCTCTCTGGCCCATCACCTGTGTTTCATTTAGTACTACAGTTTCAAATACAAAGATATGACCTAGATCTAATATATGCTATGGAGTCACCCAATTATGGTTTGTGATGGGAGAGAGACACTGGGATGGATCCAAAGGTTCTATTCCACTAACAGTAAGCCTTCCTCCAATACAATGAACCTTCCTCCAGTCAAAGTGGTATATTCGGTAAAAGGAAAATCCCTTGTACTAGCAGAAGGTCCCACCATTAGAAGAAACAAGCTTTTGGATCTGTTTAGGAGGTTGGGGATCTGACTTTTGTCATACTTGGATGATTATCTGTTAAAGGCATGGTTAAGCTTTCTGCTTCCTCATTGCATGTTAATAGATCTTCCGGGCTGCTCAGAGGGATTTATTTTGAGAACCTTGATGGTGGGTCAGTGGAAGCCCTGGATTTCATGCTGGAAGGTGGATTACAGAAAGGACCATACCCTGAGGTCTTCTCCTACCCTGTGGTGGGTCCCTAGCTCCTCAGTGTATAAGGGAGCACCATGATATGTGGAAGGCTGGAAGATGCCTAGAATATTGTTGGCAGATGATTCAGGACTCAGGGAACAGAGAGTGACTAGTCTAGTTATCCAGAACCTAACCTACCCCAGCCCTAGTTCAGCCCTGCTAAGTCTTTGCATACACAACTGTATACACATGAGTGCTTTGTGCAATATTTTTATTAAATTAGAGAAAGACCTTTCAAGTAAAGTTGATTTTTTTAAATTAAACTACTAAAAAGTGTACAGAAAAAGGGAAGGAGACTAAATTATAGCAGTTACCTTATTTAGCAGCTATTCGGCAAATGCAGTCCAGAAATAAAACATCAAATCATGCTGGGTCAATCAAATATGGAAGAACAAGGACATCAGCCTAGCAACCAAATGCAGATTAGTCTGTGCTACTAAACCTTCTTTCTTTTTTAATTAATATAATTTTTAAATGTATAAAAGTTATAATAGCTCAAAATGTTACCTTAGGAGGCAAATACTTTTGAAATACATGTTTACCGGCTGATATATATGAAGGTGCAGGTGGGGTGGGAAGTCATTTAATGTTTATATCTTTTTAGCTAAATATGCAACTTTATAAAGAATGGAATATGTATAAAAGCTAATTGCATTTGAGAATAATGGAAAAATAAAATTTTTATTCGCAGATTAGTCTGTGCTATTGTGTTCCCCATAGCAACCTATGGCTGTGAAAGCTGGACCATGAAGAAGCAAGACAGGAGGGAAATTGACTCATTTGAGCTGTGGTGCTGGAGAAGGTCCTGCGCATTCCTTGGACAGCAAAGGTGACAAACAAGCAAGTATTGGAGCACGTAAAACCAGACATGCCATTGGAAGGAAAAATCACAAAACTGTGACTGACTTATTCCAGCCATGCCATGCAGAAGAACTCACTAGAAAAAGCAATTATGCTTGGATTGGTTGGCGGCAAAAGAAAACTTGGCCGCCAGAGAACACTGTGGCTAGGCACCTAAAAGTCAACACCAGCCTGAGCCTGGGACAACTCAAAGAAACAGTACAAGATCAGAAAATGTGGAGAGAGCTGACCCATAGAATTGCCAAGAGTTGAACATGACTGAATGGCTAACAACAACAACATTTCTTAGAAGCAGTTCTTAAAAGTGACTTCTATGTCTTAGAGGACACTCTACAATATTTAAACATATTCTATGCTAAGAATATATCTTAACGTATGTTCTAAATGTATTTCACCCATGCTCAACTGGTTTTTGTAAAACCAACCCTTTTACATGTATATAGTACCCCTGTGGGATAGAGACCGGGGCCTTGGGGAGTTAGTGGGAGAAATATTTGTATTTGTCACAGCATAGGGTTGGTAGAGTGTGTGTGTGAGAGAGAGGTGTGTGTGTGTGTGAGAATTGTAATGAAATTTTCCAAAGGCAGAATGAGTTGAGATATTAAGGAGAGGATAAAGAGAAAATAGAAGAGAGGACATACTTTGCTTGATCGTGAAGAAAAGGGTGATGTCCCAGTACTTTAATGGTTGACAAACAACTTTGAGGGTAGTGGGAGAAATAATGGGGATAAACTAAGGTGGTAGAACCAAGAGCTCATAAGTCTAGATCTGGTCTTTCTGTGTGCATTCTGATCATGCAATTCTGGAGTGAGAATTACCTCATCTCTAGCTTGTCTGAGGGCCAAACTACATGATCTTTTAAACAAGTTGAATCCAGGTCCCCCAGACTTGATTCACTTTCTCCACAGCCACACAACAGCTGTGGGGAGGGTTGTTTTTAATGATGGTGGGGATTGGCTCGGGAACATGGTGCAGAAGGAGGAGAGTTCCTGCTTTCCCGCATGCCACTTCCATAAGCCCAAACATCCATGGGTGGGAGTTATTGGCATAAATTTGGCCCTGAGAGTGATACTTTTACTGTTTGATGTACTTTCCAAAGATACAACAAGCTCTGTAAGAATTTATCCTTGGCTTTTGATGCCATTGATCATGGTGTCATGGGATGGGACTGGGAGGCACCATTTTGCAGTGGTTTCAGTCGTACCTGGAGCATAAGTTTCAGAAGGTGGTGCTTGGGGACTTGGCCTGTGGCATCCCACAAGGCTCCATCTTGTCCGCTACGCTCTTTAACATCTACATGAAACTGCTAGATGGCGTTATCTGGAGATTTGGGCTGGGTTGGCACAAATATGTGGATGACACTCAGCTCTGTCTTAATCAGGGCATCCTGCATTTCCCAGTTAACAACAGCAGCAAAGAAAGGAGAACAACAACCTGGCCCCATAGTTCACCAAGATCCATTCCCAGTCTGCAGGAACAGTGGTGGCAGAAGCCCCAGGCCAAGGTGTCCCAAAGGAGGCAAAGTGCCAGACCAGCAGCGCGCATGCCATGGGAGCAATATTTTGTCACATGATCCTGGCCAAAGCACAGTACAGCCACAAGAGCTTCAACACCTGCTAGCAGTGCAGCTGAACCAGATTACCTCCCAGTTTATTTAGGCTGAGGCTTGGGAAGGCTGTTTTCCTGAATCAATTGGTCCCCTGGATGCAAGCCCTGTGCTGAAGTCCCAGACTATGCTTCCAGGTCTCACTGTCCAGGCATAAGGGTGTTACTCCAGACAAGATCTGACCAAGTTTGCCTGCAGAGTGTAGGACAGCAACTTCAGTATTTATTATCAGTGTGATTATTGTAACTTGTATATCCGTACCATACACAACATTATTTCCCTTATACTCTCACACACAGAGGTTACCAGACTGCATAGTTCAGTTCCCCTGGATGAAATGACACATTCTGAGGGTGGACTGTATGGCATCAAATCTACAATGAGCTCTCTAATTCCACTCGGCTCTGGCACTGCACTAGGGTTCCCAGCCCCCAGGTCCCAGCAGGGGTTCCCCCATTTTTTTGGGCTCCAATCTTCCACTAGCCAGCTGGCCAGCAGGGGAAACTCCACCCCCAAACAGGGACTTCTCTGTGTGATCTCCCGCATGCAATGACATCACTTGGAAGTGACGTCATCATGTCACCAATATTGGGGGGTGACAATCTAGTTTTTGGGCAAACTGTATGGTTTTGAAGGCAAAACCCATAGTTTTGCCCCAAAACTAAAGCATCACCCCCCTCCCAATGTCATCAATGCAATGATGTCACTTCCAGGAAGGACCCAGGAGCCCCCCACTGACTGCCAACTCTACACTGCACCCATATATCCAGGAAATTCCCAATATCAGGTCCAAATCAACTTTAAAAATCACGGGAAATAAAACTGAAAGCTAGATAAACTATTAAAACAGTTGGACTCCCCCCACCCCCCCAATTCAGCATATTGTTAACTTGATAAGGATAGTTCCCCTTAACTGTATAATTGCTTAACTCTTACCCCGGGCTAATGACACAAAGAAACCATTCCTTAAGAATCAATGGTGAAGCACCTGGAGTTTTCAGTTGCTATCGCCATTTTGAAAGAATGTTACCTAAAAGAACAACCTTGGATAACATGAAAAAAATTAAGTAGATACTTTTATTGTTTTTAGTTGGTACGTTCACTTTTACCTTTTGATATAAACAAGTAATAAAACTATGGAACTGGCATGTTCGAAGATATTTGTGAGTAGATGAAGTTCTTTTTTTTTTTGCTTCTTAATTGGGATATTTACTTGTGTTTTTCTTGTTCGTAGAATAGGATTTTTTAAAAAATATTGTTTCTGTTTAAGAGAGTGCCATATTGCTGTCTTCTGGATGGATTTCTTGAAGTGTGTGAGGGTATGTAAACTTAAAGTGTTCTGTTCTTGATTTAAAACAAAAAATTGTGACCACATTGGAAGGTTGTTGTTACTTTTGATTTGTTAAACTATGCTGAAACATGGACTGCGAGAAGGATGCTGTAAATGGTCAGTTAGTGAAACCTAGTAAATGGTCAGTTAGTGAAACTACCAGAATATACGGTTTCCAGGAATGGCCTATATGATCTGTAGCTGTAGAGGTCATTTCGAGCAGGAGCTCAGGGGAGCTCAGCTTCGGGAGTTGGTGCCAGCCCCCTCCCCCCCCCCCCCGTGGGGGAATGCCTGCTTGTGTCATGGCTGCAGCAAAATTACCCCATCCCCTGGAAAGGTCCTTGTTCCTCCGACCAGCCTTCTGGAGGCTTCAACCACCACTGAAGCTATCCTCCCAGAATAGTGGTATTTCTGAGGCTTGGATTAGTAGCTGTTCCCTCTCTGCCAACTCTCTCTCTCTCTCTCGCTCTCTCTCTCTCTCTCTTGCCTTCTGACATACTTCTGGTAATGTCAAGTGGTTTAGCATATGCAAATAAGTTATGCTAATGAGTTATGCTAATAAGCTCCTGCTAATCTTTTTTTATGAAATGACCCCTGAGTATGATACAGATGGCCTGACAATTGGTAGAAGAAGGGGGAAGCACGAACTTACTGGGGGGGGGGGGGTTGGGGGGGATCAGCATTCCCAGCATAATGACTTCACTTCTGGTGCCTCCTGGAATTAATGTCATCATGCTGGCTGGTAACTTTCTAGCATTTACCCCAAACTCTATGGTTTAAGTATAGAATTTGGGGCAAATACTATAGCATCATCTGGCATGATGGTGTCACTTCTAGGTCATACCAGTAGGATTATGTATTGGGGAGACTGGTGGAGCCCTGGGAAATTTCCTCCTGCCACCACTCATCTGGCGAGAAATGAGAGCAGGATATCTCCCACTGCCAGTGGGAAGCTGCCAACCTTAGATGTGGTGAAAATGGAAGATATCAAGAGCTTTCTGGGAATCACTTATAAGCCAGTTTTCCTATTATATTCTAAACAGGGCTATTCTTTTCTCTCAGGTAAGATTTCTTTTATGAATCACTATATGCTTTTGGGCCCGTCTTGTATTAAGTTTGAAATCCAATTTCTGAGCCTTTTATTTCAGTTTAATTTTATCATTATTTACCTTTCTTTTAAAAAAGCAATTGTTAGGGAAAGACTTTTTAATTACCTCAAACAGTTCTATTAAGTGTGAAGAAGCTGGCAGTGTGATGTTTCTTTTCTTTTTCAAATGTATTAGAAAAATTACGAACCTTTGGCTTAAATTGATTGTTACTATTTATTAGAATAGATTTTTTTTGCTTAGGTATTATGAGAAGCATGTTTTTGGAGCATGAATATTATATATGGTAGTACATGATTGGTTTCTGCTATATATTCTGAGTTCATATAATGTACTTAATGTATATCCTGTACCTGAAGGCAGACATTTATTGATTTGCCTCAACATTTAATATTCATTTGAATGTTTATAGTTCTGTATAAGTAATACATTTACAGTTCCCCTGAACAAGTTTCTTTCTAGAAATGCACTGGGAAATTCACATGTATCAATAAATCATTCTCTACCTTTTTGCTTGTGTTTTTTCTATCTAGTATTATTCATCCTTCCTTCCTTCCTTCTTTTTTTTTTTTGGCAAATAAAATCCAAGCTAGGAACAGGTCATCTATGCTCAACTGAGCGTTCCAACATTTGAGAGTATAGCAACAGCACTGCTATTCTGGTATCTTTGAAAGAAAAGTTGGCTATTTTTACTTTTAGCTCATTGCTTACTAATGATCAGAATTCATTTTTTAAATAGAAAATGGCAAGGTAGTGTCTGAGAGCAGAGCTCTTGCAGGGGGGACAGAAACGGTTTTGAATAGAAAGGCAGAGCTCTACTTAGAAAGTAGGTGAAACTGGGATATAGTCAGGGGTCCACTGGAGCGGGAGCACACAGGAGCGCAGCTCCAGGAGTGAGGAGCCCAGGGGGTGGGCACATGACCAACCCCCACCTCCTCCTCAGCTTCCCCGAGCAGTGCAGAGGCGCAGCGCCCCGGGGAAAGCCCTGCTAGGGTCTTTATTGTTTTTAATGTTTTGTTTTAATATTGATAATTTTATCATTGTTCCTTTTATGACTGTGTGCTGCTTTTCCAGAGACTTGCTCAAGGTGGCATATAAATTTTCTAAGTATACCCTTTTTTATCTGGGCACATGGCACATAAGTACTGAAGAAATTTCACCAACCCTTCAGCAGCTTCCACCCCATCAGTTTGGGGTAGTGGTCAGGAGTTGGACTCTAATCTGGGAGAACCGGATTCCCCACTCCTCCACATGCAGCTGCTGGTGTGACCTTGGGCCAGTCACAAGTTCTCTCAGAGCTGTTCTCTCAAGAGCAGTTCTCAAAAGACCTCTCTCAGTATTGCATGGGGAAGGGAATGGAGGAAGAGCAGGTCAATTTCACTCACCTGTGGAGTGGAGCCTGAGGGGTGGGTGTTGCCTTCTGACACACTTCTGGTATGTTAGAGGGTGTGGCACTTGCAAATGAGTTATGCAAATGAGTTATGCTAATGAGCTCCTGCATCTCTTTTTCTACGAAATGACCCCTGGATATAGTTGTGGGGGGGGAAGTCTTTGTGTGTTGCTCACTGGAGATCTGATGCAGGATTGGTGGCTGTGCAACTTGCTTGCTTCCAAAATTCGTAAACTGATGTGTGATCTTCTAACAAGGAACAAGACTCTGTAAGAAACTACCCCTGTGTGTTGTTTGGGGAACTGGGAGGTTAGCATGCCATTCTTAAGAACATGAAACCGCTTTTGAATCTGATTATGAGTCCAGCAAGCCAAGTACAGTCCACTCTGACTAGAAGTCACTCTCCTATGCTCTAGTCCTCCCATGTAGAAGATGCTCATCTGTATAGTTCCAGAGCCATTTGCTGCCAAAGCACTGGCAGTACTGGGCTCTAAGGAATGCTCTACCTATCTATGCACTTAGTGTTTGCAAACTGGTTGGACCCATGCACAGTCACAATAATTGAAAAGCACTTAGAAGGACATGTTTGGCACATAAGTATCGCTAATGACATATAATTTACATATTTTATTCTGATGGTGCATTGTTGAGTTTCTTGCTGCTCTGTGTGGCTACAGTCACTTGTTCAAATCCAGATGGAACCTCTGACTGAAGGAAGCTGCTTTAAAAATTATCAAAAACTATTTGGGAAACAGCCATAGTTCACTGGTAGAGTATATGACTTGCATGTATAGGTATAGCACTATTCAAAATGCTGGTTCTTACCTTTAAGCCCCTATGGAAATAGTCCTAAACAGATCTACTCAGAAGTGAATCCCATTTTATTCAAAGGGACCTTCTCCCAAGAAAATGTCCTTTAGGACTGCCGTGTAAATGTTTTAGGGCCACTGTACTTGAGGACTGCCTTCTCCCTTACTGTCCAGCCCACTATCCTACTGCGAAGCCTTGGTCTCTGTGCCCCTGACTGCAGAGGTGAGATAGGTGGCCACCAAAGACAGGGTCTTTTTCAGTGGTGGTGCCTCGCCTTTCAACATCTTCCCTTGTGGGGCTAGCCTACCACTTGCCTTACTCTCCTTTAGGCACTAGGGCAAAATATTTTTTTTTATCTAGGCTGTGAACAGAGGGGCTCCATCTTTCTCTCTTTCCTGCTGTATTAGAACCACACTGCACATTACACATTTTGGCAAGTTGTGTCCTGCTCCAAAGTTATGCAAAGTTATACTGTGTTCCAAAACACTGCAAATAAATCCATGGTGGAGCCATTCTGGCTTGGGAAAATGGCATGGGGGAGAAGGCAGGAGCCCCTCCTCCCCTCATGCCCTAGTTCTGAGAAGAATTGTGCTCCTGGGGGTTTCAAAATGGCATTTTCCCACAGCTGCTGTGTGATTGTGGGGAAAGTGAGCTGGGTCCAGAGAATCCCAATCAGATTTGCAAAAAAAGAGTAATATATAGGTTGGTCCTGATTATTACAATCCTGGCCTATGTTTTATATCCCTGAATATTTTATGGCTTATTTTTGTGCTCCTGAGATTATTTTATGCTGTTGGAGTTTTTTTTGTTGTAGGGTTTTTTTTTTAATCATCTGGTATCATGCATTCTGATAATTTTACTGCTGCAGGGTTACTTTTATTGATTTATTGTTTCATTTTTGTAATTGTTTTGTTGTCTGCCTAGAGAAGGTGTACTGAGAGTGGTAGCATACAAATATTCTGAATAAATAAAGAATAGCTTCCATACACAATTCAGTCCTTGGTGTCTTCATGTAAAAGGATCTTGGATAGTAGAACTGGGAAGGACTTCTGTCAAAGACCCTGGAGAACTCCTGAGTATCAGTTAGGCTAGACAGACGAAAAGGCCAACTTGGGGTAAGGCAGTTCTGTACATTCAAAGCAGCACCTGCAGAGCACCTGCTTTCCATTTAGAAGCTGCAGGTTCAGCCCCCAGCATTTGTGACCAAGGGGTCTTAGGTAACAGTTTTTAAGAAAGACCGTTCTCTGCCTGAAAGCCTGGAGAGCAACTGCCCTTTAAAGGAGACAGTATTGAGCTGTATGGACCAATGTCTGACTTTAGTTTGTGACTATTTTCTCAGGATTCTTGCTGCAAATATTTATTACATTCTATGCGTTAAGCTGCCGATAATGATTCCTTTGCAAATAATTAATCTGAATGAGTATTATTACCTGTGACAAATTATGAAGCTCAGTTTGGTTTGTCTTCATGCTTAATGGAAAAATTATAGATTACTGCTGCAGCTCACTTAGATGAGAATTCTCTGAGTCGGAAGCCAGCACTCTCCCGCCCTTCTCCTCTGCATTCAAGATCAGTGAACATTGATTATGGGCACGTCTCTGCGGCAGTCATATAACATTGGGGGAACCCCCCCCCCCCCCAGTTAATAATGAGTAACCGTAGTAGACAAATCTTCATTACTTTCCTTGGAAATTTCTATGTTTGAAAACGTACATCTGCCAGGGAGCAGATTGATCTGGTATTGTCTCATCCTGCATTTGAACCTGTCATTCCATTTTTGAGCAGGTACAGCTTAGTAGTGAATATTAAATGGCAAAAAAAATATGGAAGAGTTCTTTCAAAGGGCAAAAAACATTGATAATGTCATGTGTTAGAACCTACAAACTGCGCCAGTAAAAATACTTGAAAGGCTGTGACAGCCATGTGGATAAAATTAGATGTCTCCTGTCAATACATCTTTCTCTGAAATGTTGACCTCTCCTGCACTGGCGGGAAGAATTATGATGGTTCGGCATCTACCATCAAGCAGCCCTTTTCAGTCTAAAATGGATGTTTTGTCAAAGGGGTGTTATTGAGGCGGGTGGGGGGAAGCTGCATCTGTGAAAAGGTGTTGCTAATAAGTTACTCCCCGATCTCAGTGTTGCAACTTACTCAGAAATATGGCTGCAAGTATTTGGGTTGCGGCCACACAAGCAAGATAATTTGGAAGGGAATTGAGGCTTTTTTTTTTCCAGAGCAATTTGCCCCACAGTTGCGTGATCACACAGCTCTATGGACCTGCTGGGGCAAACCGTCATTGTGTGATCAGACACAACCGCGGGCAAGTGTTTTTTTTTGTGGTGGGTTTCTGAGGTGCTTAAACGGGGGATTTATGAATCGCTGCAAGGGGGGAAGGGGGAATTGATGCTGTGCTTCTCCTCGCCCAAGGGCTTTCGATGATGTGCACACAGAGAAGGGGGAAAAACAGCATCACGTCGGGATAGTGAGTGATCATGCTATCTGTGATACCACACTTCTGTGCTGGCGCAATCACACAGGGAAACTCCGGCTGTGAGCCACAGCAAACCGTTTGATACTGGAGTTTCACTAGTAGTTTTTTACTATGATTCCCCACCAGATCAAAACGGTTTGCAACGGCTTGACGACGGTTGTGGGCTGCTTCCCAGATGTGCTGGTTTGATCTATTGATGAATCGTCCCTCTAGCATGGTAAATAGGTGTGTATGATCACACCCTTGGCTATGCAAAATGTCCTTTTTCTGTTGGAATATGCAAGGTCTGTCATGCAGAGAGCCAGTTTGGTGTAGTGGTTAAGTGTGCGGACCCTAATCTGGGAGAACCGGGTTTGATTCCCCACTCCTCCACTTGCACCTGGCTGGATGACCTTGGGCAAGCCATAGCTCTGTACCAGCTGTTCCCTCAAGGACAGCTTGGGAAAGAGCTCTCTCAGCCCCACCTACCTCACAGGGTGTTTGTTGTGGGGAGGGGAAAGGAAAAGGAGTTTGTAAGCCGCTCTGAGACTCCCTTGGGGAGTGGAGGGCGGGGTATAAATCCAATCTCTTCTTCTTCTTCTTCTTCTTCTTCTTCTTCTTCTTAGATAAAGAAAATGACAAGAACATCTTGCAGGGAGCAGCAGAGGGGACAACTAGTTAGCATAGTGAGATTAGGAACTTCTGACTATTTTCAAATAGTCTCCTTCCTGTCTCCTAATTGGCTCATTTGGGGTTTTTCCTGCTCCTGCTGAGATCTTTTTGTTACTGACTCCTCCTAGCTAGTTAGACAGACTTCTCTTTCTTACAAAGTTTAGTCTCTTCTTAATAAACTGACTTTATTCTTTAAACAGCTTATGCTCCGATTTATTGCATATCTACACTCTACCAACACTTTCAAGGTTTTTATATAGCTTGCTTGGCTGAAGATACTTTCTCTAACAGTCTGTGATAGCTGGTGGTAGAAAGTGCCATTATGTTGTACCTGATTTATGGTGACCCCGTAGGGTTTTTAAGGTGAGAGATGTTCAGACATGGTTTGCCATTGTCAGCATCTGGCTAGCAGCCCTGGACACCCTTGGTGGTCTCCCATCCAAGTACCACTGGGCTGACCCTGCTTAGCTTCTGATATCTGAACAAATCAGGAGATCCTGGGCCATCTAGGTCAGAGCTGCTGGCTACTAAATATATAGCTTTTCATTTTGAACTGCCATAATCCTTTCCAAGTGCTTGTGTGAGTGTTCAAAGCTGCCTTATATTGAGTTACGTCATTGGTCCACATATCCCATTATTATTGAGTCAGAGTGGCAGCAATTCTCTAAGATCTTACAACATAGATGCCCTACAACTTGATCCTTCTAATTGGAGAAGGCAAGGGTTGACCCTGGGATTTCCTGAATGCCAACAACATATCCCTGCCATTAAGCTATGGCGTCTCCTGGAGTTATGGAGTTATCTATGGAGCCTACCCCATCATCTTGGGTTGAGTCTGAAAGTTCTGCTTTCAGTTTTGATAGCCAGCAAAGGAGTAAGAAGTTAGAGTATTTGGGGTTTGTTAGGAAGAGGCAGCCTGCCTGCCTGCCTTTGCTGATCTCAGTTGAAATCACTACAAATGACAGTCTTATTTGATAGGGACCAACACAGACTGCTGTTACACCAGGCTTTAGACCGGTGTGAGCTAGTTGTATTGAACTAGCTGGCCCAGAGTATAGTCTGGGTGGTTATCTCACTGTAAAGCAAATCAGGTTCAACTTGATCTGCAATTGTATGAGGACAAAGCAGACATGACACTGGCAGTTCTGTGCATAAGTGCCCAAGTGATGGGTTTTGTTTTTTTGTTTAAAGATAACCAGCATATGGGTCTGAAATAAGGGAAACTTATAAACCAGTAGGAGAAATTCCCTCCATATCATTTTCCTAACTTGAAGCAACCCCACAGCCATGCTGTTTGTTTGTCCCATTGGAGGAAACACACAGGCCTTGTATAGGCGCCTGTATGTTTAGCACAGTAGGGCAGATGGCAGCTCTGTAGATGCATGTGGAAGATGGTGCGGGATTCCATGTAGCTGCTATCTAAAAGGAAAATAACTGTTTGGGAGCTCTACACATGTACGTCCCACTACCACGTCTGCTTTGGTGCTGACATTTGCACGTAAGCTCTCCTGTTATGCCCTTCCTTTGGGGAAGCTCAGAAGTACAATAAACAAATAGTTGGCATCTATGACCTCTTGTTTATTTGGCATTGATGTCTTTAATTAGTATGCTTTTGAGACTACAGGTGTACGAGGAGGACATATAGTCCATGTAATCCAAGAAAGATTCCACTGAATCTTGTAACATCTCTGTAAAGGCCCCGGGCATGTTTGAATTATGCAAAACCTGGTGTAGAACAGCTGCAAGGTTCTGTCTTGGTGCACCAGAGTATTATCCCGGATCATACTCTGTACCATTGTAATATCATGACTCATGCTGCAGAGGCATCACAAACCACAGGGCTGGGCAATTGGTGTGCTCTGGATTGCAACTGTGGTCGTATGGACTAGTGTCCAAATTGCTTTTATATCAATAGCTACATAGATGTTGTTGCCAGTTAAATGATAGAAATACTGCACCTACCATTTTGGCACCCCATAAATAGTTAGTAACCTTTCTACTCCCAGGCATTTGATACGCACCATTTCCAGAGAATTCTTCTGTACTTCGAGGAAAGGGAGGGAGAAGAAATGCCACGGAGTGAAAATTAATCATATGCATTTCAAGACAGTTTTTTAAGCTGCCTGAGCAGATTAATGTTGCAATTTTCGGCACTGGCAACTCAACAATTCAGATGAAAAGATTCAAAGCACAACATATAACAAACTCTGTTTAAACTCTCACTTTAATTGGTATTAAATGATGAGAGCTGTACTTTGCAGCTGAGTCATGAGGTCTGAGCGAGGCTAAAACATTTTCAGCATAGTCGCTTTTGATAGTGCCTGTGTAAATTGGGGCTCTTGACCATTTGGGATGCCGAACAGACAGCTACTAAATAGCTGATTGTTCACAGCACTAATATGAAGAGAAAGAAGGCTGGGTTGCTCTCTTGGGTGGTTCTGAGAACGCATAAACAGTAGAAAATGCCTATTTTGCCTCCCTATAATGCCCAAAGAATGGACTTGCCAGGTTTGCGGGGAGTCAGTGCTCTTTGTTGTGTTTAATATTTTCACAGAATAGTAAAGTAGCATGGTACAGATGCAGATACTAGACAGAGCTGCAGATGGATCCCTTAATCCTTCTTTTAGATAGTTCTTTGCCATCCACTATGTATGTAAAGTTTGTTGGCAATGGCCTAAATCTTCTCTAGAGAGTATTGGTTATGATGAGGTGACACCCACATTCCTCTGTGTAAGGGTACCATTTCACAAACAGCTGTTAGGGGAGAAAAATGGCTTGTAGCATTTTAAGTCCTTGGCTATTTTTTAGGAATAATTTCAGATTTCTCATTCCCACCACTTTGACATGGAAGGCATTGTTATGACTTTGCTGCTCCCTTGGGTGAATCAAACCTACCATTTTTATTTTGCATGCCATTTCCTGTTTTCTAGTCTCAAACTTTCTGCATAAAATATGTGCCTTGTTTCAGCACCTGATTAGCATTATATATTTTAATGGTGTTAATTCTACGAATACTGCTTTTTATATGTAACTTTGATATCTTGGGCATCATAATTGTAGTGAAGTCCATGTTATGGGCCCAGGCACTAAGGGGGCAAGGGAATAGCAAGGGAAACTTTGAGGAATTTTCTAGCCTTTAGACTGGATACTGAGACCTTCTTGCATCTTAAGCTGCTGGAGGAAGAGAAATGAACAATGGGGGAGATGGGGGAAGGAATGAAGGAAAGGGGAGGAAAGTCAAGGAGAAAAGGAAACAGGCAGGGGAGAACATGTTTGGGATTCCTTGCAGGTCATCCACTTGTCCTTTATAAATGGGTATAGAAACAGTATGACCATACATGATGCTAATGAAGCTACAAAGCCAACATGAAAAGTGGAGAACTGAAATCTCTGACCAAAATATAAACTGATATGACAAAGAGCAAAAGAGGAAACATTCTTTCACCCGTATTTGAGAATCGTTTCGCTGCAGCACCATCCTCAAATGGTAGCAGTTTCTTAAAGCAACAACCGCACAGAAAAGTCATTAACTGCAGGATTTGTCAAGTATTTTTAATATTTTATTTAACGTTAGAATAAGTCAAGCACAAATAGAGGGAAAAAGGGATAAAAGAGATGTGGTAATTGTCTTGAATAAATTCTCTTCCTTACAGAATTTCAAACAAGAATGTATTTGCGCTATGGCAGGTCCCACAAATGAGTGTAACGCTTTACTCCATTCTGATAAATACAACCCACCAATGTGAAAATACTAATATATGTGCTTCTAACATTTCTTTCCAGCATGACTCTGTTCTGGTAGTTGAGGATCTGTTCAAATATTGTTGTGTACTTGCTCATGGTGGAGTTGTTAGGCTTGCTGGATGGCCTTCAGTTGAGATACATGTTGTATAGCATTTGTATCATCCTACAGTAGCCTGTGGTATTTTTGTGGTATGTTATTTGTAGATGTCACTGTTTTATTAGCTTGGATGCACTATATTTGATACTGATTTTGCAGTAATTAGCACACTGGGGCCTGATCACACGCAGAATTAGCTGCGTGATAGGCATGACTCCCAGCCGGATTTTAAGGGCACGATCACAAGAGCACATCTGTGAAGCGTCCCACACCCGTCAGCAAGCCGTTTTGCTCTGCCGGAGAAGCGGAGTAAAAAAACACTGGGGAAACTCCAGTATCAAATGGGTTGCTGTGGGCCACAGACAGAGTTTCCCCATGTGATTGCTCCAGTGTGGACTTGTGGCATAGGGGATAGTCTGATCAGGCTATCCCAATGCCATGCCGTTGTTTTTTCCCCCTTCTCAGTATGCGCATCATCGCATACTGCCATTGGAAGCCCTCAGGGTGGAGATGCGATTCACAGATCCCCTGTTTAAGTGAATCGGTAATGAACGGCAACCCCCCCAACTCGCCCATGGTTGCATCTGATCACAGAGTGGCGAGTTGCGCCTGCAGCTTTGTAGAACTGTGTGATCGAGCAAATGCGGGTCAAATTGCTCTGGTGCAAATAGCCTCGCTTCCCCCCCCCCCCCCCCGCTTTATCTCGCATGTGTGGCTGGGGCCTGGAACATGCATTACACTTATTTCTATCATTTGGGGGGGGGGATTGTCTTTTTGGTTCCTGTTTGTGAGCACCCCCCCCTTCATCTCCCATATAATGGTAGTACCTTTAAGATAAGAAAGGAGTCTCACTCACTCTTTGTGCCAGCAATTCAAAACATTAAAAGGCTGGAGGGTACAGTCTAAGAGCAAGTGAGACAGGATCCATGCTGAAACTAAGCAGGTATATGTCTTGGGAAGGGGGAAGCTATTACAACTGTATCCCATCCTTCCTTCAAAGAGCTTGGTGGGGTGTGCGGTTCTCCTGCCTTCTTTGTTGTCCTTATAATAGTCCTGTGAGGTATGTTAGGCTGGGAACAGGAAGTGGCGATGTGTTTTATTTTACTTATCCTAGTATGTTATTTTATTGTATGTGCACATTTGTTTCCTTTATTTGATTTGTTTATATATTAAAATACTGATGTTATGTTTTGTGCACATAATTGAGTTAGTTTATTTGTATATTGTATACTACTCTTTTCTGTTTTTTATCCCTCTTTGATTTATCTTAACTACTACAACACACTGATTCTTTGGTTCTGTGTAATTAATATTATTTTTTAACTCTTGGTCACTCTCTTTCAACTACTTTTCAAGTTGGATTTTAATAGGGAAATAATTGATTTCCAAACCCTTTCATTGCTCAGACATAAACTCAAGGTATTTTGAGACAGTTTCTTTGGTGTTTCAAGCTTTCTGAAGCCCTCTCCTCTCTCATTCAAGAATGGCAAATCTTATGTATATTGCACTGTTCTTTAGCATTGATATGTTTGTTCTAGGGCCTGCTATTCAAATGAACCCTTGAGAATCTCCATAATGTCCTTTTATCCACCCAGGTGAGTGGGTGTGTCTCCTTTCCTCATGCTCTCATTGGCAAGATACAGATTAAAATGTGTGTAACTAAGCAATGACAGTTATTAATGTGACCTTGTACGTGTTAAAATTAGAGTAGCAGTGTGGACACTTCCTGGAGTTTCCAAGCTGAACCAACAAGGCAATATTCCATGAATCATTTAGGAAATCAACACAGGATCAGAACTCTAGGCACCAGTTAGACACTAAGAATTATAGGTCTTAGGAAAAAGAACCAGGAGACATGGAAAGGAGGGACAGCTTATCATTCTTATCATACCCCAGGAAGAAAAGGTATATATTAGTCAGGTTTACAAGAATAATCTCGTTCATTTTGTAGCCATGCTAGTATTTAAAGATGCAAGTCTGGTACCCTCTGATGAGAAACTATCCCCCTCCCCCACTTTTCCTTTGCCTTTCAAACACTCGGGGGGGGGGGGTTATTTCCAAAGTAAAGCAAAGCAGCAAATATCCAATCAGGTGCCACCTGAAATTATTGAATTCCCTTCTTCACTTTGAAGTCGGTCTTGCTAAGAATATCATGCTTTGCAATAGAATGCAGAAAAAATTATTAATAAGCAGACACAAGGCATTCTTGTATTTTTACAAGCTTGGCAATATCTTGTAAAATTCCAGTTTCATTTATTCGGCAGTAAATCAGTGATGAGTCCAGTTTAATGCGATTCCCAGCAATTCCTCCACTAATCTTGGCAAGTGGGATTTTATTAGTTTTTTTTAGGGCAGTGGTCTAATGAGACTTGTTATAACCAGCCTCAATAAACAGGGTTTTTAATGAATTCTAGAGGTACCAGTGAGAAGCTGCTCCTTGGCATCCACAATAGAAAGGGAAAGGTATATATAAATATCTATAGACAGAGAAAAATGTCTACCAGCTACCTCTATATCATTATAATTAGGTGTCATGTAGAAGTACTAGAATTTGGTAACTTGATCTTCACATGCTGATTCCAAGGTTATTGCTAATGGGAAGTCTGATCTGAATAAAGTAATACATTTTTGTCCGGACCAAAGGATTACCTGGTCCCTTTTTTGATTGGGGGGGGGCTTAATTTATAGACAGGGACACCATCAGGAACAAGCTCTTATTTAAGCATTTACCACAGGCTGTTAGCAGGAGCTGAACTTGAGCACGCCTCCAAAATTAAATGACACTCTAGAATAGCTAGAGACAGCAGAGTATGCCACACTGCCGTACACTGCATACGTATACTATGGATATGATATTACACTGAAGAAAAATGGGTTGCTACAATCTGTATGGAAGTTGATCACTACATCTAACGGCTATGCCCCCCTTCCTAGTATGGGCCATGAAATCCATGTAACTGGGCCTGCCACAGATATTTATTGAATATGTTTTTATTTTGTCCATCTTCCAAGGAGCTCAGGGTGGTCTACATCATTCTCCCGTCTTCCTCCATTTTAGTCTCACAGCAATGCTGTGAGTTAGGTTAAGCTATGAGACTGACTGGCCCAAGGTCACCCATCAAATTTCATGGCAGTGGGGATTCGAACCTGGGTCTCCCAGATTCTAGTCCCAAACCCTTACTGCCACAGCATATTGGCTCTCATTTAGTTACCATTTAGGGCCCTTCGAACCCTGGGGAAGTTTCCCGGATAGCAGAAAAAACCCAAATATATAAAACTCCACAACAGTTGTTGTGATGTCTGTGAATGAACAAATTGTGAACTGACAAGCTTTCCCTTGGCAACCACAGTGCCTGTCCAGGGAGGTTCAGGTATGGGGCCTCTGAGGCAGTGAGAACCAGGAGGGAGAGCACACCAATGGTGAGAGAAGTAAGGGAGGAAGGTGAAGGCCATGAGGGGAAATAAGGGATAAAATCTTTAGAAATGGAAGGTTTTCTGCAGAACAATAAAATACCATGTATCTGTTGCCTGTTATAAATGACTGGGGGTTTAATGATCTTCAAATGCAAGCCATTTTGGTGTCGTGCTTAAGAGCGGCGAACTCTAATCTGGTTTGATTCCCCATGTCTCCACATGCAGCTGCTGGTGTGACCTTGGGTCAGTCACAGTTCTCTCAGACCTGTTCTCTCACTAGCAGTTCCCGAAAGAGCTCTCTCAGCCTCACCTACCTCACAGGGTGTCTGTTGTGGAGAGGGGAAGGGAAAGGAGATTATAAACCTCTAATATTCTGAGTGAAGGATGAGGTATAAATCCAATATCTTATTCTCTTATTCTCTCTTATTTGGACTGTGGCAGCTAAAGAAAACTTGTTAAAAAAGGGTCAGAGCTAGCCTGACCGTGAAGCAAAATGGAGCAGTCGCTTTGAGCAGCAGATTCCAGAGACCTGCCGTTTTCCTGTCTCTATTCTCATTTGTGTCACTGATAAAAAATGAACTCCTGTCCAGAGATGGAATGTGTGAGTGAGAGATACTGTATATGTCTAAACCTTTGAGAGGCTTCAGTTGTCCCCTTCCAGTTTCAAATCACTTCCTGTCTTCTGCTGTACCTATACCCAATTCATCTTGTTGCAGACAATAGAGTTAGGTGTTCTCAGGCCTGTTTTCCTGATTGTCAGAAGAGCCTTCAGGGGTCAGTAGATCACTGGGATTATGATTGAATCACCAAGGAAGTATGTGTGGCAAAGGAGATTCTGGGAGCTTTGGCTACTGGGCTTCAAACTTAGGTCCTTGCTTATGGTCATGGGTGTGGTATATTTATTCCATGTATGTATATATGTAATGGAACAGTCTGCCCCCACCCCCGGATATCCATGAGATTTAGTTTGATCAAATTGGGTGAAGCTCTTCTTTTAGTTTCCAGTTTTGTATGTTCACTGTAGTTGGTTGAGAGAGTTATCCCCTTGTAAATAAACAGCTGATGTTTTGAGCCAGCTTGTCTCTGCTGAATGGACCTAAAAACGGGTGCCTGAGTGGGTACTCTAACCTGGGAATCCACAGCCAAAGGGGGATTGGTGTGAAGGCCCCTGGAGAAACTTGATTAATCTTCTCTTGGGGCATTTAGCATGAGTGCAAATATCCAGGTGGGGCCTGGAGGTCTCCTGGAATTACAACTCATTTCGAAACTACAGAGATCGGTTTCCCTGGAGAAAATGGCTGTTGTGGAGGGTGGGATCTATGGTGTTATAACTTACTGGGGTCCATCCCCTCCCCAAACTCTGCCCTCCCCAGGCTCCCCCAATCTCCATGATTTTCCCAACCTACAGTTGGCAACCCTACTCAGATGTCTTCCTCCCAAAAGCACAAAGAGAAACTCCGACCTTAATCAACAGACCCTGCCTTAAGATGAAACTGGGCGGATTTCATCTGGGCCTCTGGCTTCTGAGGATCAGTGTATTAGGGTACCTCCATTGTTTTGTCACTTTTTTCCATTTTGTACAGAGCAGTGCAAATGCACACTTTGCTGCAGAGTTCATTGTGTATCACTAAAATGCCAAACAAACAGATTTCATGTGCAACCTAATGTATGAGCGCAACAAGATGGCAATTTTATGGTATTTAGTTAATGCCCATATCTGTGTTGGTAGTGTAGGGGGTGGGGAGGGTGAAAATGAACTGAAATCTACAGCAAATTGCACATGCTCCAACTCTGTACATTTTTAGAATTATCCTAGCTAAGTTAGAATTAAGGAAAATGGAACACAAAGAGAACTTCCAGAATGATAAAGGAAATGAATGGGTGCTCAATCCAAGTAAAAGTACACTATTGTTTTGTAGATAGTTCTGAAAAAGAAGTATCTTTACAGTGGGCGTTTTCGCACTGGCTTTTTTCTGGGGCTCACACCGGAGCTAGCACCGGAGCTTCTGCTCAGTTTCACATCAGTTGCTCCCTGCTCACAAACTCCTCCGGAGTTTCACCGTACTGCTCTGGAGTATCCCTGGAGCCAGAAAAACCTGTTCCTAGCAGGATTTTCTTGCTCCAGGGAAGCTCCGGAGCAGTGCAGTGATACTCTGGAGGAAATTGTGAGCAAGGAGCAAATGGTGGGAAACTGACCAGAAGCTCCGGTGCTAGCTTCGGTGTAAACCGCGGGGGAAGCTAGTGAGAAAACGCCCAGTGTGTCTGTTTACATAATCTTCTGGGGGAACATTTTCCTCTAGAAGTGTGCATTTAGAATGATTTTTATTGTCAAATGCCCTGTAAATATAGCTTAATTCTTCACATACCCCTAGCTGCCAGTTATATACTGCTCCCCCCAAAAAAACTCCTCACGCATGCAGCCTCGTAACAGAGCAAATAACGTCTCTGGAGCTATTTTTGGTCTGGAAAACAGCAGTGGGGGAGGCTGAACTCCGTCTCCCCTGCACAGTAGTCCTGGTGTGAACTGGAGCCCCACATACTTGGGAAACAAGTTCCTCCACACCTGGCATGTGATGGAATCAAAACCAAGTTAGGGAGCCCAAATACTACACATTAAAAAATCATAACATGTAGTGTGGCCCTGCCAGCCTAAACTACTTCAGATAATTATCGTGAGGGATAAAATTAACTCCTTTGGAGATAGGTGGTGGTGGTAGTGGGAGGTCAGATAAACCATATGTCTAAAATTCATTGTGGAATTGAATTATGCAAAGTTAATGGTTCATTTGCATACACCCCTCCATTACAGATGTGCATCTGTGTATTGATAAAACACCCCCTCCCCCAATCTTGGTGTTTGACTGCTTCATTATTCTTTTTGTGTAGTGTTTTACTGATGTCCACCTGAACAAGACACCAGACAAAAACAGTCTTACAAACTTATCTGTAATATAGGTGAGAGAGATTCAGAGGAGCTAATGGAACTGAAAACTTCAATAAACTGCACATGTGTAAACAGTTCAGAAATTAAAAGAATTCCAAATGCAGTGCTTCCACTTAAGAAGTAAGACCAGGAGACTCAGGAATCCAAAATCCAGGGAGAAATGTGAATGAGTAGAATATTAGTTTCACTCTCAGCTATGTCAGTAATTGGTATTTTCCAGATCTTTGGCTGTAACAAGTGAATTTCTGTTAAGCCTGCACAGAGAAGTAGATTAGCATCTTATGGCGAATATGCTTTATTGTTGATCTGCCTCAGTTCATGCATCAGGAACAGGAACACCACAGTCGCTCTGAAATAGACCATTTTCTTCAGCTCACACTTTTAAAGCAAGCATTGAACAAGCCACACTGAAACTTTTTTTAAAAGTAGAATTCAGGCACCAAATTGACAATGGGGGAAGAAGCCAAACACGAACGATCTACAGTCGGGAATTCCTGCCAGCAAGAAAACACCAATTCTCTCTTGTAAACAGAGTTACCACTTAAATGGGCTACAGTAGTCATGCTGCTTGTCCATTAATTAGGAGCTCTCTATTGTGCTGATGCTTTTACTGGGCAATTGTTCCAAATCAGCGGGGGTGGAATTCACTAAGCTACTCATTAAAGGTTATTCTGTGGCGCATGCAAGGAAAGGAGTTTCATGGGGATATTTTGAGTTGCTTCATGTTTTATTTCCAGTGAGAACAAATGGGAAGGGTAGAAATACAGAGTGACAGAAGAACTGTATACTACGCTGGCTGTTGAAATGAAAACCAGACAGGATCTAGGTAAAATATGGCTCTGGCACTTCAGACTCCAGGTCACATGACTTTTACAGTCATTTGGAAATCTGCCTTGGTTTCACTAAGGTTTCACCTATCTCCTAACAAAAGACACTTAAGGGTGTAACCACAGAATACACCCAACACGTGCTGGGTCATGGGCACATGATTGAACTTGCAGACGGACATATATTTGGGAAACTCACTTTAAACTGTGTTTGTTTGCTTAGATCTGTGAGGGGGGAGAAGGAGCTTCTGATTTCCCTTCCACATTGATTTTGCCAGCCAAAATGGCAATGGGGGGGGGGGGAGGCTTTTCACCCATTTCCTTTGGTACACATAGAACCAGGTGAAGGGGGCAAAGCCCCCCCTGACTTCCCTTCTGCTGGCAAAAGTGGGGTGGGAGGGAAACTGGAAGCTCTTTCTTTCTTTCTTTCTTTCTTTCTTTCTTTCTTTCTTTCTTTCTGTCTGTCTGTCTGTCTGTCTGTCTGTCTGTCTGTCTGTCTGTCTGTCCGTCTGTCTTTCTCCCCATGTGCAGTGCCAAGCACTGGTTAAGATGAGTTCCCCTGATGTACATCTGTCTGCAGGTCAAGTTGTGTGCCTGTGACTTGGCACATGTTGGGTGTATCGTGCAGTGTGGCCCTTAAGTTAATTGGCATTGTGTGTGGCTTGGAATATCTGTATTTATGCAATATCTGGGGGTACTTTTTTGTGTGTGCTTCTTATGGATCTTTTAAACCTTGCACATACCAAGCCAACTTTATTCTGGTTAGAGGAGACGTTCATGGTTGAGAGTGCTTGGCTTTACAGGCATAAGACTTGCAGTTGCTGATAGAGCATGGGGTATGGAGATTGAAGACAGATTGAAGGTCAGGAAGCAATAATCATAACTGTACATGTATGCAGTCTTCATGCATTGGAGTCCTTGCGTGTGCTGAATGATAACACAAGGGCCCTGAGGCAGACATTGTGGGAGTTTTCTGTCTCCCAGACCCAGGTAAGCCTTTTTCTCCTTGTGAATGAGGTGCATGAGCAGAAATGGTGGCTGCCTTCTCCTCTATTTACTCATCCTCAGACTACCCTGAGGAACAGCTATTGGCAGCTCCATGAGGTGCTCCAAGGAGAAGAAAACTGTGTAGAAGGGAAGCAGACACTGGCAGCATGGATGGCTTCAAGAGGGAATTAGATAAACATACGGAGCAGAAGTCCATCAGTGGCTATTAGCCACAAAGTATAGCTAGGAACTCAGTCTGGGGCAAGTGATGCTCTGTATTCTTGGTGTTGGGGGGGGGGGGCAACAGTGGGAGGGCTTCCTGCCCCCACTGCTGGACCTTCTGAGGGCACCTGGTGTTTTTGGCCACTGTGTGATGGAGTGTTGGACTGGATGGGCCACTGGCCTGATCCAACATTGGCTTCTCTTATGTTCTTATGGCTGCGTTCAGACTGGCAGTTTGGCCTGATATAGGCACCTTTCACAAATGGATTAAATGGGCCCATTCACACAGCCACAGCTGTCAGGCATTCCCCGGGCGTACTCACCCCTTCAAAGGACGACATGAAGCTAGGTTAAAAAGCCACCACCTCTGAAGTGGAGTTTTTGTTTCCTTGTGCATTCATTGCACATGGTCAGCTGTCTGAACACGGGGGAGCGCACGCACAATGACTTTTTTAAAAATGCTCATGTGCACATATGCGCGCATGAATTTTGGCCATTTTTGCAGTGCACTCATGGCTGATGCACTACAATAGTGTGGATGCTTTCCCATGGAATGTCTCCATGGGTAACCTGCAGTAGGGTGTGCTGTGTGGCTGATATGTCCTGCAACATTTGAAACTTGGTCAATTAGAGGTGGCACTATATCGTGGCAAGCTGCCGATCTGTCCGCAGCCACCGCTTCTGCATGAGCACCCGGCTCATGAGGAGAAAAAGGCTCATGTGAGTGTGGGAGGCACTAAACTCACTCTGAATGTGTGTGCATGCATTACTACATTGGAAATTATATGAATGTTCTATCTGTTATGTTATAACATATGCATGCGAGGACCAGTCCTTGAGTGATGAATGTGCATGTATGGACCAGGCTTGTGAGCAAGATGTATATATGAATAACACACCTCAGGCCTTTAATTGGTAAGCAATTAACAAATTTGCTTTCAAGTGTTATGACACCAACATGCAGCTGCTGTTTTCATAAATGATGGTAAGAATGTCACTTGAATTTCCCACATTTGTAAATCAAATGAAGAAGCCATAGTTCATCAGAATCTATATTTAGCTTAAAATTCATTGCTTTTGCTTTCTGTATAACTTGATCAACATAAATTTGATGGCACCGGTAATTTTAAGATAAGCCCTTCCTGGTCCTAAGTCAGATATGCCTAAGAGAGAGAGAGAGAGAGAGAGAGAGAGATCTTAGACTTTCACAGGAGAAGAATCATGTCCTAATGAAGGCATATTAATTATGATTGATTAATCATGCACACAAAAACTTATACCCAGAATTAAACTTTTTTGGGTTTAAAGGTGCCACTCAAACTTCAATCGTGACTGGTAACATTGATCATACTTTAACTTTTAGAAGATGGATATGAGACCATTTCAAGATGGATATGCAACCATATCAAAAATTAGTTATAGCTAAGCCCCACTAAAGCAAATGTAGGGGGAGGTTAATCAAAACTAACTTAAGTTTCATTAGTTTTCCTTCTAAAGTTTTAGTTTTACACCTAAATTTTGTGGGAGTGTACTCTTAAATAGAGTTATACCTTCTAATGCTGCTGAAATCAATGTGATTAGATGTTAGTAGCTGTGTTTAGGATTACACTGTAAGTTCTCAGGGTAATATAACAAGCATGCCTATGATAGTGTAGCAGTTGGTGTAAAAAAATAAGCATTCCTCCCACACGAGGCTAGGCTAGATTATTAATTTTTGCCGTTCCTGGGCCAGGAGGCAGTATATGTAGACCATGCTCTCTTTCTTCCCATCCCCTTCCCCCAGCCCCAGTCACTGAAGACTAGGGATGGGCACAAACTTGCTCATAAGCCAAAATGTGGGGCGAACATGGGCTGGTTCAGGGCTTGGGAAGTGATGTTCAGGAAAGATGTGCTCCCTGAACATTCACCAAACTTTGCCCTGTTCAGTTTGGTTCTTGGGGGCTGTTCTTGGGGGCTCCATGGGCTCAGCTGTCTTGGGTTTGCTCCCTCAGCCCTTTAAAGGGCTGCAGGAGTGAGCCTGAGACAGCAGGGCCAGCAGAAAGGAGGGGGTGAAATCCCCCCTGGGAGGAACTTTACCCCATATTTAACCCTCTGGTTTTGCTCTCCCCCTTCGAAGCAGTGGGGAACAAAACTGAAGGGCCAGCAGCCATTTAAACCTAATTGCTGAGCTGCCAGCTATTTAACCCTTTAGTTTTGCTAACTGCCACTTTGAAGGGGGAGCAAAATGAGAGGATTAAATGAAGTTCCTTCCTGGGTGATTCCCCCCCTTTCTCCCAGCCACAACAAGCCATGGCTGGGAAAAGCAGAAAAGGGAAGCCCCTTTCTGGGTGATACCCCCTTTCTCCTGGCTTGACGAAATGATAAATAGGACTTTGAAGTGATTTACTGATGTGGCAAATCACAAACTGTCTTGGGACAATACAAGCACCATAAGTTACAAAGGGGGGGGGGGGGAGAGATATAAACTTAAGGAACTAAATGTTGTGGGTAAGCCAGACTGGGGGTGAGGGGCTCTTGGTGATTGCAGGACCTCAAGCAAAAATGAAGAATACCCCCCCCTTATTCCCATTCAACCCACTCTGAACAAAAGCACCCAATTTTCACAATGCATGTACCATCCAATATGCACTATAGTTTTTGTTTTTATTTCCACCACCATCTCAGGTTCTCCTACCCTCTGTGGGACACTGGGTAATTGCACAAGCTGGTAAGACTAGTGAGATGCTGGGTAGTTGCCCAAGCTAGTAAGACTGCCCCTTGAATCCAGATCCAGTACATTAGTTCATTGGGCAAATAACCATCCCCATGGCTCACTTTGATGTTTCTGAAACCCTTCAAGATCTTTGTGTTAAATACCCACCATTGTATTTAAGTTACTTAAGGTACTTTTCTTGATTTGAGGAGGTACATTAGGGTAAAGCTTAAGAACCCCCCTTTCACAATCAACAATGGTCTAGAATGGTCTGTGTTTGCAAAAATAAAGTGTACTTGAACTTTTTTGCATTTGTCTGCTGGCACATTTATAACCAAAGCCTCTATGGATCTCCTAAATAATTGAGTTAGAGGGATTGTTGAGTATAAAAGAGTAATAGGATATCAGAGAGGTCAGCAGCAGATATAAACAAATCCTTGAGGCACTGGCACCTTTTATATTAGTATTGACCAATATTGGTGAAAGAGAGATTTGTGTGGGTCAAGAACTCCATTATGAGGAGCATAAAAGCCTCTGCTCCCTGATGTTTGCCCTATGAAATATGGAAGGAAACATGAGTCACTGATTGCTTAGGAAAATGGAGACACATTGGTGTAGTTTCCAATAGAAAGTTTTGCTATTATTTTGGAAGGGAGGGTAGGCAGTGTTAGTAGAACAATGTTAGAATGTAACCTACTCAAGACAATCTGATGAAGTGAAAAGAAAGCTTTTTATGGAGCAACCCTAAACATGTCTACCCAGAAGTCCCATATTATTCAGTAGCGCTTAGTCTCAGGAAAGTATGTTTAGGATTGTAGCTGTAGTCTCCTCCTGTAGTGCCTCAGGACTCCTGTTTTGTTTTTGCTGCTAAGACAGGCATGGCTACCTCTTTATAAAAGAAAATGAAGTAACAGATAATGAGATCTCTGGGTTTGAACATGCAGCTGAATGGATGGTAGAAAGGACCACTGCAGACTTGGGGGGGGGGGTTTGTATTCTTAATGCTCACTTATGTAATTTTTTTTTAAAGTCCTTGCAAATTAAAAAAATAGAGGATTAGGAAGAAAAGTCATAGGCTAGCCCTTGGTATGCTGAGCTAGTTTCCCACTTAAAAGGAATTGCTAATGTAGATGAACGCTGAAAAATGTAGTCCCTCACCTGCAATTTGAAGTAGTAAGACCGTACTTCCACCACCTCAGCCTTTTACAATTACATTTCCACATCCTCCTGTTGCATGTGTAGACCAGGCCTCAGTACACAAGTCTTGAAGAGTGCTGAAATGTCTTGTGATAGGGAAGAAGCATTATGGGAGTCCCTTTGGACTAAAGAGCATCAGGCTCAAACTTTGATTGCCATCCTCTAAACTTTTCAATTCTGTGGCCAAAGATTTTAGTCCCCAAAACTTTGAACAGTGCACTTGTGCAGAAAATGCTCCTCTGCTGGCCCAGTGGCATACACACATCTTTCTGCAAGTTGGGAGACTTTGGCGGAGGGAGAACTGACAATTGAGCTACATAATTAGAAGAGGCTGCAGGCGAGCAGGGGCAGGGCGGGCAGGAGCTGCTGCCCCACATCATTACTCTCAGAGCATTGAAGAGGAGGACAGAGAGTTCAACAAAGTGTCTGGGGATGGAAGGGTGGGCAGATCAGTGAAGGGAAGGATGCAGGCACAGCAACAAACAGAGGGAACAGCAAGGGGACAGGCAAGAAGGCAGGTGGAGGTGACAGGTCTGCTAGCAGGCAGGAAGAGTGGGAGTCCAGTGTGCCCGCACTTCTGCATCAGTCAATTATTTTGATGGAGGAAACTGAGCTACAGGTAGACAGGTGAGCCAGCAAACAAATGTCCTGGCAAGGTATTGAGATGTGCTGGTTGGCCAGTATGAAAGCAGAGTATTGGGGAGGATTACAAAGCCTAGGAGGAGGAGACTGCCTCAGTCATCTCAGGCAGGGAGACAGTTGGGCAGCAGAGGAGGTGGTAAATCAACAGAGGCTGTGGATAGACTGGCAGCTTGGGGCACTTTGGAGATGGTGGAAATACCTCAGTTTCAAGCAGGAATGGAGATTCCCAGTCAAACACTGAACCCTGACACACCATTATATCTTGCGGGGGCACAATGGATCATTCACACTTACCAAATACCATCCATTAAGTGCAGTTTGGCCTTTGGCTTTTCCTCCAAAAGCTTCTGGTACATGCACCTATGTGCACCACAGAGTAGACCGAACCCCCCTCCCCCCCGCTTGGAGTGGATTGGTGGGTTTACACCGCCAATCTGTTTTGTTCACGCTCCCCCATGTTCAGACACCCATAAATATGAGAGGAATGCATGGGGAGCCATTAGCACGAGATTGCAATTAGTGTCTATTTAACCCATCTCCACCTTATCTTCCGATGGGGTGCGAACAACTGGGGGACAGCTGGCGGATGTGGCTGTGTGAACCAGCTGGTTTAATCTGTCTGGGATCAGCAACTATATTGGGCCAAACTGCCCATCTGACTGCAGCCAGAATCCCTCATCTGTCCAGAGTACATCAGGTACATACACTAAAAATTGGGGCTATGGGTAAGAAAACACCTGAGGATCTATTGGGTCTCTCTGGTACATACAAGTTGTTTTGTTACCGAGGTCCCCAGTTTTGAATATATGTACCTGATGTTGGGAACTGCCCAACTATCTCCCTGCCTGAGCTGAGCACAGTACCTTCCCTTTCTCCTCAGTGTGGCCCTCAATTACCTTACCTTGTTCTCATTTGCTCCATTTTGTCCTCACAACAATCCTGTGAGATTGGCTGAGAGTGTGTGGCTGGACCAAGTTACCCAGCAAGCTTCCATGGAAGAGCAGGGATTCAGACCTGGGTCTTCCAGATCCTTGCCCAAGACTCTGACCACTACACCACTCTGGCTGTCAACATTATGTCCCAGTGCCAGGGCTCATTTCGTATCAGGAGCTCCTCTGCATATTAGGCCACACACCCCTGATGTAGCCAATCCTCCAAAAGATTACAGTACCCCCTGTAAGAAGAGCTCTGTAAGCTCTTGGAGGATTGGCTACATTGGGGGTGTGTGGCCTAATATGCAAAGGAGCTTCTGCTATGAAATGAGCCCTGCCCAGTGCCATATCTGATCTGAACCACAGGTGTGATTCACACAAGAGACAGGCAAAATTAAAACAGGGATTTTCAGGTTAACATGCCATGGATGAGAAATTCAAAATTATGTCTAATGAAACGTGAGCAATAAAGGCAGAAGGGTCACTCCAATAGTAACCGGCATTTTAATTCTGCTCTATAAAGAAGTTTTAAATGTCCACAGATGGTCATTGCCCTGAGAAGCTTATTATCTAAATTTCAGCAGTGCTTAGCATTCTCTCTTGACCTATATTTGTTTCTGATGTTTGTGCTGAGGATACAGTTCTTTAGACCAAAGATGACAGAACAAAGTGATGTGATAAAAATATGAGGGTAATCATAAAGTGAGCAGAAATCTTGTTAATCCAATACATTAATCACATTCCCAATGCATTTGCGACAACATAGTACATATGATTCTTCATCAGTGGAGTATTTGCTGCACACCGTAGCTACATGGGAGAAAAATAATAGTGTCAAGATTTTTCTGAAAAAGGCATTGGGACTTCAATGGCTTTAGATTAGTCAATGATGCTTGTATCCTATATTTGCCTAGGCATCACATATTGCAGAATTGCTGCTCTCTGTATCACATTATGATCTGCACTGTATTAGGTAGACCAGAGCAAGTGAGGAATAGTGGTTAAATTTTCAGACTAAAGGAACACTTAAGTATGGCAGAGATCCCTCCATCCATCTGTAAAAGGAAAATTGCACATACTCACAGCCACAATTAATTTTAGAGGTAAAAGATAGTGGTCTTTTGTGATAGATGGTCTCTAGTTTTGACTCCAGGCATCCCAGCAGATAAATGTCTACAGAGGGAGTAGGCAGGCACTAAATGGCATCAGCCAATGATAGACTGTGGAACCTGTGGGAGCAGGAGAGGAGAGGAAAGTGGAGGAAAGTCTGTCATTGCCTCAGACAGGGTTTGGGGAAGAAATAGAGAAAAAGGGAAAACTACCAGGATAATACTTAGGTACTTAGCCTTCTCTTGGCGAAGAAAAATAAGTCGTTTATCTATAGTGTAGGTACATAAGGCCTAAGGGCTGATAAAGAGGCTGGAATAGGGCAGGTATCCTAAGCACTAGCAATCACTAGGTTAAGGACTTGTGAGCGGGTTGAGGGAAATATTCCAAGAGACCAGGTGACCCTATTTCAGTAGGCTTGAGATTCTTAATGAGGAGTCCCAAATAAAATCATTCTTCCTCTCTAACAAGAATACCCTGTCAGTTCGGTAAAACTGTGGGTGTGTGAAAGTATAACTGTTTAAAGCAGAGTTCTTCATCTCTTGCTGTAAAGAACCATAACTTGTTATATTCCCAGGGCCGGCCCACTCGCTAGGCAAACTAGACAATGGCCTAGGGTGCCCTTTGCTGGTGAGCGGCGAACTGGCCTTCAGTTCCAAGTCGACCTTTGCCCCTTTAAGAGAGAAGACGAAGTGGTGCGTGCAGGGTGCGTTTGTTCTGGCAGCACGGCAGTGAAAGAGAGGAGACAGACAGACAGTAGTTCTTTTGTGTGCCCCGCCCCTTCGAAAGAAGACTGGAAGGGGGGAACCCCTCGCACCCTGTCATAATTTGAAATTGCATTATGTGCCCCTTGTGCTCCATCTCCCCCAGGCACCCTTTAACTCCAGAGGGCAAAATGCGCCCCTTACATCCCATCTCCAAGTGGCCTTGCAGCTCAGAGACGTGGTGTGAGGGGTTCCCCCCCTCCTCCAGCCCAGGGAAGGTGCCTTTTTACTCCTGAAGGCAAAATGCACCCCATTTTTCATTTTGCCTTCAGGAATTAAAGGGCGCCTTCCCGGGGCTGGGGGAGGGGGGACCCCTCACCCTGTGTCCGAGTGGGGCGTGAGGGGCATATTTTGCCTTCAGGAGTGATTCCGGTCCATTCAGCAACCCCCCCGCCCTCCTCTTCTGGAGCGTGGTGTGCCAACCTCGGCCTGGGCGCTTTCGTGCAAGCGCCTCTCCAACTTCTCCGCCTCTTCTGCCCCTGCTCTCACCTCCCTTCCATGCCACCTCTGCACGCCTTGGCACGCCACAGATGCCTGGCTCCTCTCCCCCCATGCATTTTACTGTATATTCAAGCTCTTCTCCTTACCCCCCCTGCAGCTTTTATATCCCCCCATAGGTTCCCTCTAAGCTGAGTTAGTGTGAGCCAGCTCACAGTTCACAGTTCACTTCCGGTTCACACATTTTTGTCTTAGCTCAGGAAGGACGGCTCCTGAGCAAACTAATTTATGCAGCAGCCAAATCACTCACTCACAACTTTAATGCCAGTAGCTCACCAAGTAAGATTTTGGCTCACAAGACTCCACTGCTTAGAAGGAGCAGCCCTGAACTATGCCTTTTGATTTTCTGTTCTCTCCCATTTCCAAGCCCTTTCTGTTCTTTTTCCTTCTTTTCCCCACTTCTGTGCATTTCACTGTATATTCAGGTTCTTTTCCTTTCCCCACCCCAACTTTTGTATCTCCCCCCCTCCCCCAACTATGCTTTTTTGGTCTTCTAAAATAGCATTTGCTTCACTTAACCAAAACTGATTTCTGGAGCCAGCCTGGTGGTTTTCCTGGAGATAATTTTCAAAGAGAATATGCTGCTACTGCTCAGAAAAACCTGCTTCTCTTCTCCAGCAATTTGGATTTCATGAAGAAGGCAACTAGCAGCAGGGTTTCTTTACAGGGTGCTGACAAGGGAGAAGACCACATGTGCTGCATTTGCATTAACTTTGTGTGTGTGTGTGTGAGAGAGAGTGTGTGTGTGAAGTGCCTTCAAGTTGCTCCTAACTTTTCATTCTTCCTAAAATGCATTTGTTTGAAAATTGGTGGGCGCACCGGGGGAGGGGGGGGCACCAGAAGGTATCCTTGCAAAAAACCCTGGGGCTGGCCCTGTATATTCCTTGTCTTATCCAGCACTAAGTATTGAGCCCATCTAAAGAGGAGACAATAAACTAATCTTCTGTTGTAAAAGGAAGGTGTTGGTGTGAATCACACTGACCGATTTTCCACGAGGCACTGCTCCACCATCGCTCTTCCCTTTCCCCCGATTGTGTACATCAATTTCCCTCTATTTGCCCCACGCCGCATTTTGACCCATGACTTCACTCACTTCCCTCTGTGGCTTCGCGATCCTCAAAAAACAGGATCACGAAGCCATGGGGAAAATTGGGCGAAGCCACGGGTCAAAATGCGGCATGGGCAAATAGTGGGAAATTGATGCATGCAATCGGGGGAAAGGGAAGAGCAATGGCAGAGCAGTGCCTCATGGGAAATCAGTCTGAAGGAGACTATGTGTGTCTTTGTGGAGAGTAGTAGAAAGTGCCTCAGATTCCAAGGCTGCGGTCACACGAGCAGTTTGCGCCAATATTGTTGTGGTACCCATTCAGATTTAAAGAGCACAGTCAGAGAGTGATATCTGCCTTCCGTACCTCAGTCTTCGCCACCCCCATTCTCCCCTGTCTTCAAAGCAGAGTTAATGAACACCTGAGGAAACTCTGCTCTTTACAGATGCCAGCACTTTCACCCCACATTTCCAACTGTCTGAACTCCCCTGTTGTGAAGTCAAGCAGTTTGGGACATCTGAACTTTCCATTCTGTTTCTGCCTCCTTTGGGGTGGGGGGGATCAGGTAGCTATGTGTGCGTAAGCGCATAATAGCCCCTGGCGTTGTCAATCACTGTGGCTAAGTAGTCATTCTGGATCAGGAGTCCTTAGGGATTTGTTTTTAAGTTACAAATCCCCCCACCCCTCATTTCTGCATCAGAGTTACTGTTTGAGAGCATTGACAACATTGACACAAGGGTAAATGTACCAAAGTCAATGGAACATCTCTCATGTAAATCTGCACTACCCCTGCAGTGAAGGAGGCTGAGAGGGGCCACAGTACTTGGCAGAGGGATCACAGAGCTGTCAAAATGGAGTGGTGAATCATCAAATGAACGCTTCTGTGCATGCATGAAAGACCGCCCACTCTGTGGTTACTGTGCAGCACATAGAGGAGCCACTTCAGGGTGTGCTGTCTGGTCACTCCTTCCCACGATGATTTAAACTGCTGCAAACAGAGGTGCCACCAGATCACACCAAGCCTCCAGTGTGACTGCAGCCCTATTCTACTTCCATAGTCTTCCTCTGTAATTGCAGTGTGTAGTCCAGCACAGTTATCCATTAAATTGCCTTACTTGATCACTCACAACCAACACCATAACTAAAATCAGTTTGGTCATTGCTACTGAAGTGTGTGATGGTGTAGGCAGAGGACTGAGAAAACACCTGGCCAACATGCCTTTAAACCCCTCCTCCATCTTTTTCCCTTTCACATACAAGTAGCTCGGGGAGCCCAGTTCTGCTAATCAAAACTGAGGGAGGATGAAGGGTTAAATCCCCTCCTACCTTCCTGCATGACCCTAATACAAATCATGACTATTTGCGCATGCATTTTACCTCTTACAGGTAAATGGAGATCTATGGAGATCTGGTTGTGCCTTAAGGCTGCACAAAGTAAATACAAATAGCTATGTTGCCATGAATCTTACTGGATAACCTTGGGCAAGTCACTCCCTGTCTCAGCTTAGCCCGCTTCACAAGGTTGTTGTGAGGATAAAATGGAGGAAGAGAATATCACATAAACTTCCCAGAGTTCCTTGGATCAAGGGTAATAATGTGATAGGTAGGTTAATTTGTGAGAGTGGGGATTATGGCACTGCTTTGTAGCAGAAAGCAGGAATGTAGACATCTAACCCCTTCTGAGTCTAGGGGTGGAATTCTATGCATGCATATGAGTAATCTCCATTGAATCCAGTGGGATTTACTTAGAGTCAACATACATAGGCTCAGGCTGTATGATTATAATGTACCCAAATCCAGGAAGAGGCCTTTTTGTCCAGAGGAGGATCTGTAGGAATTGCAACGATAGCAAACAAGTGATATATGGTTTCTTATATTAATTACATTTGGATTTAACAGCTAGGGATAGATGATCTAGGAGACGAAGAAGGAAGAAAAGGACACAGTGTGCACTCTGAATGTTTTTGTTCCTCAGACTGGGACCATGTAATTAATTTTGTTTCCCAGAAGTTAGCAGATAACTTCCAAATTTGAAATTATTCCGCTTCTGCAGAAATGAAAGGCATCAAAAGCTCTGCCTCAGCAGTTTCCACTGGGAGGGAGCACAGGCTCTCTTTCCTTCAGTGTGGCATTTCAGTGTCATTATATTTCAGACTTTCTCCAAAGAAAAAAGTGAACTGATCCTCAGCTGGCAGGAGGAACTTGTTGGATCGCCATCTGCTGCAGAATCTTCTCCTAGGAGACTGTATAGGAAGGTGTTTTGATAATCTTCATTCTTTTGTAGGCCTAGTTATTACTATTTTTTTTGCATTTATAACCCATAAGTTGTAGTGCTTTATGTGGGGCTGCCTCAAAAGACATTTGGAGACTAGCACAGAATGCAGCTACATTATGGCAGAAATAGGACTCCAATATCTATAAAGCAGTTAGAGCGGTAATTTTTTAGATTGTGTTGCTAGGATCCATTGTGTTCCTCGGAAGTTCAACAACCTTTCATCTAGAAAAGATCAAGGATGTGGTCACAAGCACCAGGTAAAATTGTGTGTGGGGGGGAGCAAGGTTATTTCCTCTGGAGGAATTTGACTCGCAGTTGCATGATCACACCTCTCTTTGAACCTGTGGGCGCAGTCTGTCAGTGTGTGATCAGATGCAACTGTGGGTGAGTCATTTTTTTGTCCTATTTTTCCCCATGCACTTAACCAAGGGATCAATTAATCACACCTCTGCACTGAGGGCTCCCTATGGCGTTTATGATGCTGCACATACTGCGAAGGGGAAAAAAAACAATGGCACGGAGTTGGGATTGCCTGATCAAACCATCCCAATGGCATGAGAGCGCACTGGAGCGATCAGATAGGAGAAAGTCTGTCTGTGGCCCGTCACAATTCGTTTCCAACTGTATTTCCCCTGGTGTGTTTTAACTCCGCTTCTGCAGCAGAGCAGAACGGATTGCTGATGGCTGTGGGGTACTTCCCAGATGTTGTTGTTTGATCACACCCTTTAGATCCACCTGGCATTCACACCTATGTTGGTTCTAATTGTGCATATGATCACAGCCCAAGAGTCCAGTACTATCAGAAGACTAACAAAATTTGTGGCAGGGTATGAGCTTTCTTGAGTCACTGCTCACTTCTTAATTTTGTTAGTCTTTTAGGTGCTACTCCACAAATTTTGTTAGTCTTTGGCTGTGGTCACAGACACTAAATAAACCACTTTTAGTGCACTTTCCAACTGGATTTTACTGTGTGAACTGGCAAAATCCAGTTGGAAAGTGCATTAAAAGCGGATTGAAAGTGGATTATTTAGTGTGTGTGACTGCAGACTCTTACTCTTTTCTCCTGCTATAGATAGACTAACAAAGCTACCTATCTTAATCAGCCTTTCATCTGGGAGATTTATAATTGGGGGTTAACATTTCCTGACAGATGGTCCAGTGGAATGTGATGAGTCTTGTGCTTGAATCAGAATTTGATAGCAAATTGTGAGCAGCATGGTTTAAATACTTGGAAAGATGTTTGATTTTCAAGCATTTAAAGTTGTTCTAAATTATACCACAAGGGCTTTGTACACATCTGCATTTCCCCTCACAGCTGCCCCTGCCCCCACCTCCTGTCTGTTGTCCATCCAGCTGGGGGGAAAGCTTACTAAATAAGAGCTTTCTTTGGTTATCTTGTTCCTGTTGCTGGTGTGTTTGTCTCACTTCTTGTGCGGGATGGAGTGGAAAACAACATGGTTTATCCATCTAGTATTCCATTCCTGCTTAGTCTGTCTTCCTAACTGCCAGAGTGGAATATGCTAATTGAGCATTTTGAATTGGCTTGCACTTACTTAGTGCATTGCTGTCTGGGAATTATAGTTTGATCCTGGACATTCTCAGTACGTACTAGCATGATAAATGTTGTCAATTGTTGAATGCCACTGATAGTATAGATTAGGGATGTCAAACTCATTTGTAATGAGGGCCGGATCTGACATAAATGAGACCTTGCTGGTCCAGACCATGTGTGTCATAAAATGTAATGCCAGGCAGCAGAGATATAAACTTTATAAAGGACACAAACACAAAGGTGTTTTTAACCTAAAATAAAACCATGCTTAAAACATTAGCACTCTTGCAATATTTTTTTATTTAAGTGTCTAATAACTGACACCTCTTGCTCTGAATTACTGCATCAAAATGTCTGTGCTGTTTCAATCTTGAATATGCTGTTCAAGTGTGTATCTGTAAGCTGGAAACCTACTTTTTATTTATTGACGTTCACTATAGAAATCTCATGCTCAGAGTTCTGAGTGTAGAACCCATGAAAAAACATGAAATGTCTGGGCATTGCGAGCTTTTGTACATGTTGCTTCATGTGTTGGTCAAGAACATGGGAAGGCACCATGACACAGACTGATTGCTATGTGTCTGTCTACAAAACTACAGGCTTCCTCAGTGGTCACTATCAGCCTACTGTCTGGGAAGTCTAAGATCAAAATCGCCAAAGGAAATGTGCTGGGTGAACTTGGTCTGCACACATAGGCCCTGGACAGACTGGGGCGGGGGGAATTCCCCCCGCAGCGCAGCGTTCGCACGCTGCCGGAAGGAAGCCGCCCGCAGCATTCAGACTGTGGGCGGCTTCCTGAAGCGGCTGGCGGACGCCGCGTGGCTGCCCCTGCCCCCGCGTGTTCACACCCGCTCCGGCAGGTGGAATGCGCGTGTGTGGCGTGCCGCAGCAGTCAAGCACCACTTTGAAGTGGTGCTCGGCTGGTGCGGGAGGAGCGCGGCGCCGGACACGATGCGTCCGGGTTGCCTCCTGGGGGCAGATGCGGCCGTCTGAATGGCCGCTCTGCCTCCACTTCTGAAGCAGAGGCAGAGCGGCTGAGACTGCCAATCTGTCCTTGGCCACAGTCTCAGCCTAATCCACCTCACTGGCTTGTTATTCCTCAACTAAATAGTTCACATTGTTTTTCTACTGAGAAAGATTGGGTCATGAGGGCATGAATACAGTGAAAAGGGGGAGGGAACCCAGTTGCACCCAGGAGAGCCACAGCATAACAAGCCCAACAAAACACACAAAGTGTAGCAAGGCACACAAAAACTCATACCTTGGGTAAAACTTTGTTGGTCTTAAAGTTGCTTTGTATTTTCCCCTGTGACTGAGGCAGCCAAGCAAAGCAAGCTCTCCCTCCTTCCCTTCCTCCGGTGAGGAGCCTCAGCCAATGGAAGGGAAGAAAGGCTTGACTTTCTCTCCTGTGTGATTGAGGCAGCCTGGCCAGGAAGCAAACTCTAGTTTGTTCCCTCTCTCCTCCTGGGAGGGGAAGGAGCCTCAGCCAGTGCAGGGAACATAAGCTTGCCTATCTATCTCTCCTGAGTGATTGAGATAGTCTGGTAAAGCAAACTAGGATACACCACCACCACCACCAGCAGAACTAGAAGGAGAAGCAGGAGACAGCCAGTTCTACTGCAGACTGGATAGAAGCCCTCCAGGGGCCTGATCGGCCCATGGGCCACATGTTTGACACCCCTGGTGAAGATATTATGGCAACACATACACTTGGTTTTAAATTATGCACATCCAACCCACAATGATCTTGAGGAATCTTTAATTACAAGCAAATCATGAACATATATCAACAGTAGCTACCTGATCAGCAGCCATGCTGAATGCTCCCAGTGCATGTTCCTGTACTGTTTCCCCACAGCTGTCCATGTCTTCATCTCCTTTCTGCTCCAATTGGGGGGAGGGGGAGCTACAGAACAAGTGCTTTATGTGATTCATTTGAAAAGACCACTTTGCTTTAAATTGTGAAGAAACGATCTATGTAATCACATGGAACATTTGACTCAAGAGAAAACAGCCATTCTGAGTTAGGTACATTTGAGTCTTTTGAACATCTTATTTGCAAAAATTGAATTGTTAGCTGGTCTGCCATGATTAATTTTGTGCTACGGAGTGCAACTTCAAGGAATGTACCAGGGCATGCTGTCAGTTCACACAAAGCAATGGCAAAACCCTGTGTAAATGAAGAGCACCGTGGTCTGTGCCCTAGAATCCTTTGCAAGTACTGACAAGGTCTATGATAGACATGCAGAGATTGCTCAGCAGGCATCAGTGCTGAAGGGATTCTAATGGGGTCAGGAGTTTGAAAGCCACTGGATTAAAAACAAACAAATGAATGGTCTACAAATGTGTCACTGTTGCTTCAGTTATGACCTGGCCATTAAGAAAGAGGAAGAAGATTGGCTTGTGGTCAAATGTCGTCCAAGAAGCATGCCCATATTAAGGCCAAACCTAATGTTATAACGCAGCCTTGCTACTTTAGTTCTGCAGAGTCTCAGGAATTGATGGCGGGCTCCATCTCCTGATGCAGATAATACGAAGACTCACTCACATATGCCACTCAGGCTCCTACTGAGGCAATAAAACATACATCTACAGAAAACAAGCTTGACCCTCACCATCGGAGTCCTTCTTAAATGTACTTGTGTAACTTATCACCACCTGCTTTAAGTTTCTTCTTTCTCTTCATGAAAGGTCACTTGCAGAAACTTGCAGTTGTTTTCAAAAGCACCCTGCTGTTCTTTTTAAAGAACACACACACAAGCCAGTGGAAGGATAGAAAGGGAAAAATAAGAAGTTGTTAGGCAGCTGATCCAGTAGCGCCTGGAGCTGTGGGAGGTACTTACAGGGGAACGCCAGCAACATTCTAGGAGATGTTTGTGTTTTCTTTCACATGGCAGACTGATGCCATTGCCTTACTGAACCAAATGTCTGCTCCAAACTGAACCAAATGTCTTACTGAACGAGCCTGTCTGCCAGATGTTCTTTTGGGGAATGTGTTTGGCTTCAGTTAGTGACAAAATGCTTGTATCTGACTGCTCCTTTGGGTTGCCATATTAGAAGCACATTCTGGGCTCACTCTCAGAAGCTGTGTTAATTAAAGCTTGAGATACTTCTGTAGGGGTTATTCAAGAGGACGTGACTTACTTTGCCTCCACTCTGCAGCTCTTGTTTTATGCATTAGGTGAGTGATAGAATGGAAGGCTGCCTATCCTGTTCCTCCATGACAGTCTTTCATTGCCCTGTAAACATTTGAGATGGACTTTGCTACTCAACAGGGTAGTCTGGGAAGGGTGACTCTCTTCCTTCCTGTTATTCTTATGCAAATGATGATGCACATTTTACTGCCCCTTTCAGAGGCAGCCAGTGATGTAAAAAGTGGCTGAGAAGGCTGCATGCATGTTCTTTATAATGTGTACTTCTGCCTCCAAACACTGTAAGTGGCTACTTGCTATGGTGACTAAAGGGAACCTCTACAAACCTCTGAATATCAGTGCCAGGAAGCAACATCAGGGGAAGGCCTCAGCCTCCATGCCCTGTTGTTGGCCCTGTACGGTAACTGTGTGGCCACTGTTTTGAGACAGGATACTAGACTAGGGGTACCATTGGTCAGATCGAGCGGGCTCTGCTAATGTTTTTTATTCCAGCACTCTAAGGAAACTTCCTATTTAGAGGCTGCCTTGAACTTCCCACTTCTCTGGGGAGACAAAAATCATAAATGAATGTACCCATGCAATCTTTTCCCAATCAGAACCAACAAGATCCATCCCAGACTCTTCAAGAATTGTGCAAGTTGCTTAATTAAAACACTTATGGGAAACACAATGACATTTTTATCCCTTTCAAACTAGCAATTTGGAATTAAGAGAACACTTGAGCAGAACATAAAAACAGGAGCATCTCTCTTCATCTCTGTTAAAATGCAGTGTTTATAGTATGTGGTTATCCATACCAGCAGGCAGTTTTATAATGAATGAACTATTAAGCAATTGTAATATATCAGCAACCAATATAATTGCATTTACTTTATTTGTAAACTGTCCTCCTTTAATTAGAAGTAGCTTCCTGAACATGCCTAGAAACTTCTTTAGCTTGTCTCTTTGCTATTAACGGTTTCTCAGACAGCAACAATGTAAGATTAGCAATCACCAGAAAGCATTATGCATATTTTATGTAGCGTCTATAGTCACCCATTCATAATTTATAATAGGTTGTTAAAACATTTATTAAACATTGATAGCTGGCTTTATTCTGCTACTGGTGGGTATTAGAAATACAGTAACATCCTTCAGACATGTCACCACCTACTATAAAGACATTTTTATTGTTAATATTTTTCTTCAGTGATTGCGGAATAACAGTGTCCATCATGTACCATCAAACATTGATGAAAGTGTCTTGGCTCTCTCCATTCATCATGTGTGGCATGTGTCAGAAAAAAATGCAAAACATTTATCGGAAATGTTTTAGTCAGTATGATGCTCCATAGTACCTAAGGAAAAATTATTGGAATGTGTGGTGTGCATATGTTTACCCAGAGTCAGTTTGTCAAAGGGTAACTCAAAGAAAGACTCCCATTAAAGGTGTGTGCTGAGAAAAGTTTCATTATAATTTTGGATCCAGGCTCCAAGGTGGAAATTTTTATCATGATTGCTTATTTTTGGGTAGGACATTACTGGATCAGGATTGAAATCCATGTCGTTTCAGAATTTGGTGCCATTTTTTTCAATGGGGAATGTCTCTGAGGGTCTGTGACAGCTGTTCATAAAAATAATGACACCAAATCTGAACAGAACATAGTCTTCCCTGTAATCTGGAGACCCCCTAATTTTTGAGCAGATTGAACAAAGGAATTAGATTTTCTACACCCTGAAGTAAGTGACTCTGCTCAGCCACACTTCTCACTACTGATACCTAAAATGGCAGTCATGTAGCAGCCTAGACACCTCCCATTCCTTGCTGTCAGTCTGTCATTATTTCCTATGAGAGATTTGGGGGGGGGGGCTAGAGTGGCTGGTTTATCACCAAATTACATCAAAATAGCAATGTCAGTGCTGCCTGTCCTCCAAAGAACCACCAGATTTCAGGTAAATTGGACCTAGGGGACAGATTCTACAGGTCCCTGAACAAGCTGCCCCTAGCCATTGTAACGGCACTTTCGTTATTTCCTGTGGGGGATATTTCAGGAGGGTTGGAGTGGCTGTTTTTTCAACCAAATGATTCCACATTACTGTGGAGTGAGTACTGCTTATCTTGTAAAAAAATTCCCACATTTCAAACAAATTGTGCCAAGGGGTCAAATTTTACAAGCCTTTGAAAAAAAAGGTGCCCATCGCCCTCTATTTTTCCATCCATAGGACTTGCAAAGAACAAAAGGGCTCCACCCCTACAAAGGAGGAAGGTAAATAGAACTGAAGCTCACTGTGGCTTGTCTTTAAAGATGATTGGCTGGAAGTGCTCTGTGCTCATTCTTTGCAAGGATCTGACTGGAGGGGGGAAATGCTATTGCCTGGGAAAGTATGAGCACCTGCTGTGGTCAGGTAGCAACACCTAAAGGTGAAAAACAACCTGAAACTCCTCGAAACCTATTCCCTTTTGCCTCTTTTTCTAGATCCTATGTCTACTCTGTCTTTGGACTATCAATATGTAGCCCTTACTCTATATTTGTAATAGTGATGAGTGACAATTTATACAACTTAGATAAATAAGGGGGAATTAGATTAATTGATCCATTATTTACCTGCTAAAAATAATTATTATGCTCATCTGTTTGTTATGCTTATCTGTTTAAATTCGCAATGAAAGTTTTCGCTATTGACGTCTTTGTAAGTTCATTTTGAATTCCTCAATAAAATTGTTTTTTAAAAAAAACACCATAAATTGGTTTGGAAGGTTTTTTTAAATAATACCAAAGAATCTCAGATTTGTGTTACCATTCCAGAAAATCACAGTAATGATCTGAACCGGAGATTTCCATGCATATCTTTGTATCAGGAATTTTATTATGCACACCCCATATTCTCATAGCAAAACAGAACTAAAAATGTATCATGTCCATAAATTGACACAAGTCTTTTGATCTGGAAAGCAGTGACTTGCCAGAGCCAGATGACTGATTCCAAGAACATTCTTGCATATAGAATTCTGCACATTGTCCCGGACCCTCCCGAAATTTCTGCAGATAGAAGGGATTTTCATCTATGGAGTGTGATTTTCTCTCCTCCCCCCCCCCCCCACTGCAGCCCCAAATGCTGCTCCTGGGGGAATGATAACACCCCAGGAACATCTTGAGGGTGGAATTGAAAGTCTGTAGGAGGCAGGGAGAATTGGCAGCCCTTCCCTTCCACCTGTGGATCCATTTTGGCAAAAGTTAGTGCTGAATGCTAAGGGACAAATTTGTTTAACTGTTCTCCCCTCCTCCCAGTCCCTGAATAATAATAAAAAAGTCTGTCTGACTACATCCACATGTGATTGCATGTTCTGTTTTGTTTGGACCTAATCTTCCAAAGTGTGCTCCATGGTGATCTCCTGCTTTTCAGTGGTCCCTGAGACCACAAGAGAGAGACAAATACTGAAGGCCCTTTTCAGAACAGGCTGTGATTGATGCTGAATTAAAACTTGGTTCCTTCCCCCATGGTTCTTGTGTGAAGTATTCTGACAAAGTCAGTTCAAGACTGAATATGGGGCCTTACATTAGGGTTGCCAGGTTGGGATTGGAAAATATCTGGAAACTTTGGGGGTGGATCCAGGAGAGGGCAGGGTTTGGGAAGGGGAGGGGCCTCAGCATGGTACAATGCCATAGAGTCCACCCTTCAAAGCAGCCATTTTCTCCAGGGGAGCTGATCTATGTCAGCTGGAGATGAGTTGTAAAAGCAGGAGATCCCCAGGCCCCACCTGGAGGCTGGCAGCCCTACCTTACATATGGATCCATGTAAAACATATGTTCTGCCACTGAGCTGTTGTTTCTCTTCTCCCTGCATATTCAGATCAGCTGTATGGAAAATAGAACAGACTTGAGTTCTGAAGCCTGAGGTGGCCTTTCTGTATATAACAAAATGTGATGATGTACCAAGAACAGATAAACTGAAATGACTCACTATCTACAGCACAACCTTCAAGATCATTTGTCTATCAGACCCCCCACTGTCCCTTTTTGTCAGTAAGGGCACTAGCCAGACAGCTTTAAGTGCAAAATTTCATTATTGATGTATTTAGAACATTTATACACATGCTGATCACACTAAATAACGATTCTGAGAGTTATGACTTAATGTCTTTTCTAATTAGGTGTACATTCTAGAAGAGTTGCAGCCTTTTTAAATACCATGATGCTTAAACATTAATGGACATCTGCCTTGGTGAGGCCATTGAAATTTCATAAATTACATTTTTTCCCTCTAGCTTTTGAATTAAGATAACCTTTAATTTATCTTAAATCCTCAACTACAGTCCTTTTCAAGGTAAATGAAATTTGAATAGTTTTGTGTGTGTGTGTGTGTGCTGTATCATTTTTGTTCCAGACCTTAAGAGTTTTCTTACTTTCTTTAAAACAGCAAGCTAGGCTCATGGTATCCTAAAAACTAATCAGTATGTGGTGGCATTTTTCAAAAGCTTAGTCCAGAATGAATTTGTTAAAATGTCATGAGGCTCTTCATTGACCTGGCAGCAGTAACCTAACATGGCAGAATTTCTTGTATTTGCTTCAAATTGAACTTTTGCTGATGAACACTGTTTTCTAAACCAACAGAAATTAAAGATTTCTTTATTTGGCACTATCAGCATACATTAGGGTCGGCAAGTGCCTTCTGCTGGCAACCTTCTCTGCCCTCTTCCCCTGTTGTCCGGTGGGGGGGAAAATGATGGAAAAAACCACAGTCGAGGTGATAGTGTTATGTTATTTCTGGGTTTCCCCTGGAAGTGACATAATGTCATCACTCCAGTGGTGGCAGAGTAGGTGAAGCAGAGGTCAGGAACAAATGTATGATGGTATTTTTTTCCCCTAGGCTGTTCAGGGAATCGATTTCTAACGAGGGACCACATTGGTCCTAATCTTAAGGATTTATGCTTGTGTATTTACTTTATACCTCCAGAACTACTAACACACACAAGCGATTAGTTTACTGATGTTTTTGCACTGTGTGTCACCTGATTTGTGGAGACGACCAGGGAAAAATTTGGGCCCCTCCTTACAACCTTCTGAGCCTTCATTGGGAAATCTATCAATTACTTTAATAGCTCGATTTCTTTACCTTTGAAATGTTTTATCAAATGTTGCTTTCCCAGAGAAGAGTCTTGTTTCCTGTGTAAACACACCCAAGAAGTCAAGTAGCAATCAATGGAGTTAAAATGGAATGAGGGAGAGAATAGCAGGATCGATTCTCATTAACTCTTTACCCCACAATAATGCTAGCGTGGCAAGACAGAGGAATTCCAAAAACAGGTTAATTTTTAATGCAGTGCTGCTGCTGAGAAGTTTGGAAGTATTTGAAAGTGAACTGTCAGAGCTGTATGACTTGATTTTCCTTGACACATTACTTCTGATGCTGCTTCAACAGTGGTAGAAACACACCCAGCATGTTGAAAGCAAGTTTCACTAGCTAGTTCTTGGGAACTTTCCAATTTGAAAGGACTGTATCTTATCAGAGACAGAGAAGAGACTTGTCTCCTCCCACTCCAGTCTCCACCACTTAGATGAATGTGATTGGAATGAAGAGGCCCCCTTCCATCCAAACTCCATCATCCCACTAATGGGATTCAGAAACCTACACAACTCGCTCACAAGGCACATACAAGATTAACGATGTGTCGTATTTTTCATATTGCTCCAAATTTCTCTCTCTCCTTTTTTTAGATAGTGCAGTCTAGATTGATTTGTGGCCTCTGCCCGTTTCCATACATCTTGACTTTGACAGCCATTTTTTTTATGAGCTTGCCTTTTATATACCTCTGCAAGTTTAAGTTGTGTTGGGGTTAACTTTTGCTCATGTGTCTGTGGAGAAGAAGATGGGTTTCTAAGGGTTGAGTTGGTTTATAGTCAGGGAATAGCTGACTTAGGTCTTGGAGGTGGCTCTGAGGAATTCAGGTGTGGCTCCATGATACTTAAACGCAACAAAAACTAGGAAGCTAATAAAAGTAAGTCACAGTAGTTATAGGTTCTAGGGGTGTGACATACATTTGTTCCTATGTCCTCTTTTCCTCACTAGGCATAAAGAACTTAAGAAGGTTCTGCTTAGTCCCGGAGATGCAAGTATTTGAATGACACAGAAGGGAACAGAGAGCATGACCCAAAAAAGTCCCACCTCCAAAGTGAATCACACTGTAGGTGCATGCACTCTGGAGGGTGGGTCCTACTTTTAAATTGTAAATAGTCTGGCATGACCAAAACTAAAATGGAGACACACACCCTGTAGCTTTTTGGTGCTAGGTAATGCCTTCTTTCCCCACAGTTCTCTCCCTGTGAATTTTGCTGAGTCAGTAGACCTGTGCGGAAATTACATCATTAGTAATTCAGCAGGAGTACTATCTGAGCCTTCATCAGTGGCAGTGTCTGTTGGTATACATTCTAGTTTTATCCTTCCTTCAAAGCACTCCGGACAATATATGCTGCTCTTTGTCTTCATGACAACTAGTGTTTCCCCTAAGCTGAGTCAGTATGAGCTAGCTCACAGTTTTTTAGCCTCCAGCTCACACATTTTTGTCTTAGCTCAGGAAGGATGGCTCCAGAGCAAACTAATTTATGCAGTAGCCAAGTCACTTGCTCATAACTTTAATTCCAGTAACTCACAAAGTAGAATTTTTTGCTCTCAAGACTCTACAGCTTAGAGGGAGCATTGATTACAAGTATTAAACTTTGTTTGATATGGTTTAGTGCCTTTGTTTGAGAATGACTGGTCCAAGGCCACCTAGTGTCTTTCTTGCCCAAGTGGGGCTTTCGACTTGGGTCTCCCAAGTACTAGTCTGACACTCTAATTGCTACATCACGCTGGTAAGGTTGGAGACTGTGGGGAGGACAGAAACTATGTCAGCTGCTCAGAGGAAATTTAGCACAGAAGATTAGGCAACAGAGGTGCTCAAGTGTGATCGCTGTGGTCTCCTCTCTAGCAGTCCATGTAGTTGGCTCTTCATTGGTTTATATACTGAAAGTGATGGGAAAGCTCCACTTCTTACTAAACAGTAGGCAGAAGGCAAACAGGAAGTCCAAATCCAGCCTGGGGTTGCTGATCCCTCTCCTGCTCTGCATGATGTTACCTTTTTTCGGTGATGAGCATAGTAACTGTGTTTAATATTCTATCAGGCTGAGGCTTGGATGTACATACTCTTCAACAGAATAGCTTCAAACATACTAGGTTAGAGAGAGGCTGTGTTTAGACCCCACCCACCACCCCTTGCCAAGGGCACATAAGCTCCCGGGGCAGATTTCCACCATTCACCTTCCCACTACATTTCTGTGCACCATGTGTGACCTTTTCCCCAGTGGTCCTCTGCCCTTCAGGATCCACTTTTTGGGGGACTGCAGTGGGCTTCAGCAACAAAGGGGAGATGTTTTCCCATTCCGCAAGCTTTTCTCATGGGTTTCTGGATCCAGGCCAGGAAGAGGTACCTCCTCTCAAGGATCATGTGCCACAACTGGTAAAATATGAATACAAATTAGGGATGCTCAAGCACCCTCTTGTTCAGCTCACAATCTGTTCAGCAGTCACAGACAGGTAGCACTAGCCAGCTTTTTGATAGTGTTCTTTGATTGGTTTGTGACTGTTCAGCAGGCTGCTTCAACTATCTATATATCTAATTCCCAAGTGCCCTCCCGCGTGTGGATACTTAAATCCACATGGGGGGGGCACTTGGGGGGTGAAGAGGGGGTTCTGCAGATGGGGGGTGATCTCCCCGTTTGCAGAAAAATAAAAAAAGTTAAAAAAAGTTTTCGGAAGATACTGAAATCCCCCGAAAAGTAAAAAAGTGTTCCCTGCGCATGCGCAGGGAATGAACTTACCTGTTGTGTGGTTGTTGCTGGCAGTGGCGGCGTGGCGGTGGCTCCCTGCGCGTGCGGACTTGCGGGAGTGCTGGCGGCGGATGAGCGCAGCCGGGGGGGGGGCGGAAAGGGATGGTGCTGGGGGGGGAGGAGGGAGATGCTGGGCCTGAGTGGCATTAAGCCACTCAGGCCCCAGCAAAGAAGAGTGAGCTGGTGGGCGGGCGGATGAGCACGGGGGGGGGAGGGAGGGAGGGGATGGTGCCGGGGGAGGAGGGAAACTCTGGGCCTGAGTGGCATTAAGCCACTCAAGCTGCGGCAAAGGAGAACGAGCGGGAGGGGAATGCGAGGGCGAGGGGGGAGGGAAGGAATGGTGAGGCTCCTCCGGCACAAAGCCGCAGGCCTCGCTGGGCCAAGCCGGGGCGGGAGGTGGAGAAGAGATGGCGAGGCCCACGGCTCTGCGCCGGAGGGGCCTCGCTTTGGACAGGCTGGAACGCGGGGGGAAGGAGGGGTGGAGGATGGAGGAGCAGCTGTCAGCTTCTCCACCCCGCGAATATCGCCCCCCCCCCCTGTTCCTTCATAATAGTACAGGGCAATCAGCTTTTCACACATTCTTACACAGCCAGTAAAGTCCTAATTTGGACAGGCAGTTTGGTGTAGTGGCTAAGAATGGTGGACTCTAATCTGGAGAACTGGGTTTGATTCCCCACACCTCCACTTGCAGCTGCTGGGTGACCTCAGGTCAGCCACATTTCCTGCAGAGCTGTTCTCTCAAGGACAGTTCTGAAAAGAACTCTCTCAGCCCTGCCTACCTCACAGGATGTCTGTTGTGGGTAGAGGATGGGAAGGAGATTGTAAACTGCTCTGAGACTCTGACTGAAGGGTGGGGTATAAATCCAGCTCTTCTTCTAATTCCACCCCCTCCCCAAGCTCAACCATTGTGCTGTTCAGCAGGCAATTGTTTAAACCAGTAATGAATAAATGCTGCATTTTTTAAAATACTACAATTTGATGTTCATCTAAGTAGTCTTTAGTGATGTTAATGGCTGCCATTAATGGCTGCCAATGGGATGTTAATGACTGCCTATGATTGTTTGGGTCGTGAGTATTTTTGTGCATACACAGTTTTGCAAAAACCTAATGAAAACTTGTTAGGCATTTGAGTTCCTTGCCAAACTGAACAAACCTGGGGATCTCATTGACACGATCAGATATAATCAGGTCAACTGTTGAATATGTTCACTGCAAATTTTGTAGCATCTCTGTTAGAAATACAGGAGGTAAGGGAACCTTGGGAGATACAACTATTAAGAAACAAGACAGAAAGGTAGTGATGTCTTGTGACCTTTATCATTATAAGATATGAGTAGGTGGTAAGTTAAGGATTTTTGCTATTGCTGTAGAATATGGAAGTTATGAGAACTTGGCAACAAATTCACCCACAATAATATCATTGTTGTGATTAGTGGACATTGTTTATAGTGTGGTTTGGGAATCTGTCATTACTGACTTATTTTTTTTAAAGTCTGAGTTCTTTACTTGCTTATATTCTGTTATCATTTTAATGGCATCAGTGTCCCTGTTTATTTCTTGTAATTATGTAATCGATGTGTACCATTTTGTTGAATTTAAAATAACCATATTCTAATGGAACCTTTTCCATATGAGAAGGAAACAGCAAGGGTGATAACAGTGCCCATGAAGTTATGGGGTATTTTTTAAAATTATGTCTGACACGAAGGTGAGACTTGGAAAACTAATTCAAGAATTAGGTTTTCCCTTGGAATTTTTAGATAGAAATCAGATTCATCTTCTGGATTTAACTGAACTTTGTGCCTACTTCTAGCCCACTGTAGCTACCTGCTCTAGCCCACAGTAGCTACCTGATTAGCAGTGCTAATCAACACAGACATTAAAAAAGGACATCTCTGATCTCGTTCCAATCTGCATATTATGAACTATCCTACAAATGAAGCAATTCCAGTAGAGCAATTCCAGAGCTTCTTTCTTCTCAAATTAGATTGGGATACTGGAACTTTAGGTAAAGATATATCACAAATTGATCAGTGAAGATCCTTTGCTAGCAGAAATTCAGCTGACTCAAATCTTAGCTGACAAGAAAGGAGGCTCCATCTTCCCCAGGATCATGTTGCTGCCAGGAACTGCCCTCTCTTTCCAGGTGTCCTTCCCATCTTGCAGTTTGAGGCCATTAATAGTAAACATTAAATCCTGAGCTCAGAGTGTTCCTTCAGATTAGTAATTGTTGGGGGGTGTAGGAACCACTCCCTGACATTATTTCTCCTCCCTTTTGTCTTCATTAGGTCATAAAGTGGAGGATGGCTTTGTTTTCCAGCCTTTGGTCAAAGGCATTGCTTTGTGTTGCCTGAACATGATTGTGGTGATCTATTGAACAATTTCTTACTTTTTAATGTTTTTATAAGTGCTTTCTAGGAGTTGCTACTTTCTGGTTTCTTTAAAGCATGCCATGAACCCCGTAGCCTCATTCCCCCCAAATGAAACTTATCTGGGATGAGAATGATTACATTGAAACCAACTTATTTTTAATATGTTGTTGGAGGCTTTCACAGCCAGAGTTCACTAGTTGTTGTAGATTTTCCAGGCTGTACGGCCATGGTATGACAATGCCAAGACCACAACCATACAACCCAGAAAATCTACAACTAACCTATTTTTATTTTGTCTGCCTTGAACTTGGGGACCTCCATACTATTTGTTTGTTCACTTGAGGTGGCTTTCTGTGCAAATGTTCATGGTCTGGAATTTTGCACTGCTCTTCAATACTCTGAGCTATCTCCACCTCCTACAAGAAATCCAGCAACTCTTCTGATTCCCGCAATAATAATGTGAGTTTCCATAGGGCTAATGAAGAAAATCTGAAGAGAGATGGTTTCTTTAGATTTCTGTCTACATGAACCCCTAAAGACTTTGAGAGTATAATTATGTTTTGCAGTATACAATTAAACAGCATACCAAAAACCACTGCAAGTATTAATTCTTCCTCCTCCCAATGGGCTAGCCTCTAAGCGGTCAGTTCTGTGTCTTTTCTGAATCCTCTTCTGCTTGTTTTTACCATAACTGTGGTAATGTTTGTAGCAATGTGAATAGCAAAGTATTATTTGGCAAGGGGATACAGGATCTTGCAGTGAGGATAGGAGGCACAAGTATTTTCATAAATATTTTATTTAGTTTTCTGTGCTTGTTTTGTATCACCTGAAATAGAATCCATTCATTTGCTCTGGCTGCAAAATGCAAAGGCCCAATATGGAGACATCTTTTGTATCACATTTAGAGCTGGGGAGAAATTTCCAGGTTATTTTTGGACATTACAAATGGCTATGGAAACCAGGAAGCGCCGATCACTTCCTGTTTTTCCAACAATGTTTAATATTGAAAGTCATTTGCTACTCTCATGCCGGTAGAGTCAGTACTGAAACATCTGTGATAATGATCTCTAAAGCAGACATCCAATGAAGCTGCCCACCTGGATCTATCCAACGAAGCTGTAATACATGCAAACAGGGCTTTCTGTTTAGAAAAAGAGGTTCCAGAACTCTCAAGAGGGAAATTAAGTTTTCAATTTGTATACTGAAAACTCAGGAACTTGTAAACATTTTAAAAAGAATTTTGTTAAAGAGGTTCCAGAACTCCATTCCGGTGCATTCCCCTGAAAAAAAGCCCTGCATATAAACAAATTTAAATATAAATGGCAAATAAACAACTTTAAGGCTACCTACATCTCCATATGATCTATGTAGGGAATGGAAATGAATCTCCCCCCAAGGGGGTGATTTGCTACAAATCAGCTACAGTATGCCAACACATGCTTTCATTAAGTTCAGGTACTTGAGTGTCAACTAAATTAAATTCTGCCACCTCTTTAATAAATATAAAGTACAGAGACATTTATGTGCTCACTAAACCCATGCTTGGGAATGTGGCTAGTTGATACTTCAGTTAGTTCAGTAATAGATGACGCACTGGCTTTTCAGGGTATATAATTTGTTATAAATTATTAAAATGTCAATTAAACTGTTTTTGAACTAAGTAGCAGAGAAGCAAAATATTAAAATATTTTTGATATGATTTTAAAGGCTAGTCCCAAAGATCATACCATGACAGAGCAGAATGAGAAACATTAAAGCAATAGTTGCAGTGGCACATCTCAGGCCATGTTTGCCTCTTTACTGTTTTTTAGCCATAGCAGTAGGCATTGTAGATCATGCTGTGGTGTTTCTCCAGGGAACATTCTCATGACTCCCAGTGGGGTACAGTGGTTATAATGTTGGACTAGGATTGTGAAAAGCAAGGTTCAGATTCCCATTCAGCTACAAACCTCACTGGGTGACCTTGAGTCAGCTCTCTTTGCTCAGAGTAACCTACCTCAGAATGTTGTCGTGTAAATTATATGGAGCACCTTATATGCTACCCTGAGTTCCTTGAAGGAAGAGCAAGATGAAAGGTAATAGTAGATGGCAATGGATGGCCTGGTAAATATGTCTCTTGGAAGAGCTGAGATGGATAAAAATTCCACTGCAGTTTCTGTCTGCTGTTATCTTTTCCAGTCCAATAGATTGGAACCACTTTTCCATTCTTTTTCTTCCAGCTGAATTGCTTCTGTTCTCTAGGTTGCGATCCCAAGAACATTTTCCTGGAAGTAAGTCTCATAAAATTAAATGGAACTTAATTCTGCTTAAGTTTTACCCCCCTAGAGATCAGTCATATCCCACAAAGTGTCAGATTTGTCATATGATCACCTTATTCTCTGAAGCTTTCATCACCAACTGGGATGACTAAAGGGAACCTCCATGTACTAAGGCAGCAAATTTCAGAATACCAATGCTAAGAGACAGCATCAGGAGAAGGCCTCATCCTCTGTACCTTGTTTCTTTGGCCCTCCAGAGGAACTGGTTGGCTGTTGCGTGAAACACTATGCTGGACTAATAGACCATTGGTCTGATCCAGCAGGCTCTACTACTCTAATGTGATGGCTGTTCACATGCTCCTCTTCACAATATGCACTAAACTGTCAGCGGGAGGGGTGTTCACATCACATGTGATGAGTTTAGCTCCACAAGAGAGTTGTGTTATGGTGTGGTGAGCGAGTGAGCTTTCTGCATGCTTCATGTTCCAAGGTCCATTCATATGTAGTGGATCTTAGGGTAAGTACACAGCAACATACCATTAAATGCTTATGCTTTTGTTTTAAAATCTTGATTTTTGATGCTGTGAACCATATGCCTAAGACAGAGCTCTTCAGCCTTTCCATACCTGGGACACACTGAGCTACAAGCATATGATAGAAGTCATATGACATTTATCCTGTTCTCTGCCTGGTCAGGTAGGGAAAAGGCATGGTTGTTTCTGATAAACAACTGAGATTAGGCCTGCTGGAGCAGACCTACAGTTTAGGCACTAGATAGCAGGACTCTTGCTGTAAGGAGCTATCCAGGAACCAGCACACACTAGGTTGGGGAACTGTGAAATCACTGTGTCCTTTTGCCAGAGTTGGGTCCTTGGTCCTGCAAAGATCTTCCATGAGAATGGAGTGTGGGATATCTTAAGCTACCAGGCATATACTTCCTTACGTCATCCAGCTTTTAGATCTGCCTATCTTCTCTGTCCCTGTGATCCTGTGAGAGACTCTAGAGGTGTGGGCTGTGGATGGGTCCAGTCAGCTGGTTCCTGGTCTGCTTGTTCCCCTCACTCTAAAGCAGAAGAGCCTGCTGTGATATAGAAGCCTCCAGAGGAAGGTTTTCCTCTGGAGGCTTCGGTACAAGCCTCAAGTATAGTGGGATTGTGGAATGGGTGCCTTAACCCTAGAGCAGGGCTCCCCAGCCTTTTTGAGCCAGCAGGCACCTTTAGAATTCTGATACAGGGCAGTGCGCACAATGAGAAAATGGTTGTCATAGGAGGTGGGCCAAAGCACGAAATGGCCACTGCAGGTTTTACAGCCAACCACAAAGCGTCAGGGAATGAGTTCATATGTAACTCTAAAAGTACCTCTTCAACATTTTAGGCAGAAAGCTCTGTTTAACAGGATGTCTTTCATCTGTACAGTCAATCAGAAGCCCTGCTGGGCAAAAGCTCCACCTGGACCCACCCACTTTCTGAAAACATTTGGTGGGCACCAGGAAAGGTGTTGGTGGGCACCATGGCACCCACAGGCACCAGGCTGGGGACCTCTGCCCTAGGGCCACAGTCAGACTTGCCTTTAGAGCTGACTCGACTGCGATTGCCTGACGGATCTAAAGGGCATGATCAGACAGCAACATCTGGGAAAAGTCCCACAGCCATCAGCACCCTGTGCTGCCTCACCACGGAATCAGAGTTAAAAAACACCAGAGAAAGTCTTAATGCTTGCTGACAGGCCACGGATGGACTTTCCCCTGTCTGATTGCTCAACCGTGCTCTCATGCCATCAGGATGATCTGCTCATTCCATCCCAACTCCGTGCTATCCCCCCTCCACTTTAGCAGTATGCGCATAACTGCATACTCCATAGGGAGCTCTCAGTGTGGAGGTGCAATTCCTCATTTATACACATGGTGAACAAAAGGCAACCCCCCCCACTCACCTGAACGTGTCGTCTGATTGGGCAGTGATGGGCTGAGCCCGCAGCTACAAAGGATGTGTGACTGCACAACACTGTGTCAATTTCCACCGGGGGAAATAGGTTCACTTCCCCCACACCAAATGGCACCTCTGACTGCAGCCTAGAAGACCTTTCTTCTTCCTCCAAAGAATTCTCCTTTCAAGTGGAGGCAGGACTGGGCAGATAGGGAAAGGGTGGACAGAGTGAAGACCTCACCAATATTAATGCTAGAACCCTGGACTACAGACCAAAAGAGCTAAGGACAGGAATCCTAAATGGAGCAAAAAGAGATAGACCATAGTGAGGAATAAGCCACGTGTGTCAGTCTCCTCCAATTTCAGGTACATTTAGGTCTGTTATTACAGATCTTTTCTCCCTTTCCACAGCTATTATAAAGTACTGAGGTCAGAGATGTGTTGAGTGAAAACAGCTCATACTTTATTAAGAGGTCAGAACAAGACTGGTGAGCTGGCCGGTCCGCTTTTTATCTCCGTTCTCGACCGCACCCATGCACACACCCAATACCTCTGATTTGCTATTTACAGTGTCCCTGCACCCTATTTGTCTATCCCAGGATGCAGACTTGCTCATTGGTCCCTTTTAGGATCTGGGGGATCTATAGTCTCTGGAAGTGAAGCTCGACGGTTTTGCTTGGCCATGTGTTTGGCCGACCGCATGTGCGGTTCCTCAGTCAGAACATAACAGCTATATTCTAGGGTAGTGAATTTAAGACTTTAATTCAATGGCTGTACATTAGTGTATTCCCTATTGTGAGGTTTTATTTTTCTTTCAGGACACTGAGACTTTTTAGGCAGGCTTAAGAAAAAAAGAACGCCAGTAATATTTTAACTTTCTTCTCAGAATGGTTCAAAAACTTATGTAGTTACTGGCATGATGAACAGGTTACAGAACAACATAATGTTATAGCCTGGGCTGAGGTAATTTTTTTTTCTTTGCTAGGTACAGTATCAGAAAGTTTTACATACAGTTTTACTGACTTGCTCACAAAGACCTTATGTGATATTTTGTCAGTGAATTATATCTGTTCAGTCAGGCCTAGAAACTCCAAGAGGCTTACCTGCTATCTGGTCAACAATATAAAAGATATGCTTAGTTTAGATGGCTACTGGTTTTTCCATTTTGGGATGGGATTAGTACATTATAATTTAAAAACATATATCCTCACAGCCACATGTGAATTTCTGTACATTCGCCAGAGTATATATGCAAAAGCAGATATCAGTAATTTCAAATGTATGAAGGTACCTCAGCTGCTTTAAACTGGTAAATATACCAGTTACTTGCTGCAGCCTTAACTCCCTTTCTCCAACCTGCTGTTCTGCAAATTGAGTCCCTTGCTGTTGACCTCCCTCCCTTGCTGGCAGTCTTCTTATGAGAAGAAAGGTGAATTTAAAGGCCTGTGCCTATCTAACAGATGTATAAAGAACCAACTAGGGTGATCCTAATGTTAAAAAGATGAAAAGAGGTTTCTGTTAACGAAGGTACCTGAATATGCAGAAGCATGCACACTGGAAACATTTGAAAAGGTTTCTAAGAAGTGAGCAAACCAAGTTTTTTGGCCAAGACCACAGAGACCCAGGCTCATAGCTATAGTCAGCCATCTTTGCTAGATGAGGCTGCCAAATTTCTAAGTGGGTGTGATGGACATAGGGCTGCCAAGTCCCCCGATAGGGCAGGGGAAACACCGATTTTTCATGCTTCCCCCCCGCTTTTTCAAAACTGGCCACCGGGGGGAGGCAATGGCTGCCAACAGGAGGGGAACGTCGGAGCCTGCCGGGCCCTCTCCCTTCCAGGCCTCTTAAAGGGAAATGTCTGAAGAGCCTGCAGTGAAAAGCCTCACCAGACATTTCCCCTGTAAGAGTTAGCAAGAGAGCCCCGCCCAGAGATTAACGAGGGACTAAGCTCTTACTGAAGGGCCTGCTTTTGCATGCGGCTGATGTAAGATTGAAAGGTTGCTGCTGCTGGGCCTGGGGTAAGTCCATCTGCCAGCTCTTTTCCTTCTCTCTCTCTCCCCCTCCCCCTTTCTTTCTTTTTTCTGTCTCTCTCTCTCTCTCTGTCCCCATCCAGCAGAGGTCTATCAGTGGCTATTATTAGCCACAAGGTCTAAATGGAAGTAAGTGCCTGTGCCAGCTCTTTTCCTTCTCTCTCTCTCCTTCTTTCTTTTTTCTGTCTGTCTGTCTGTCTGTCTCTCTCTCTCTCTCTGTCCCCATCCAGCAGAGGTCTGTCAGTGGCTATTATAGCCACAAGGTCTAAATGGAACACTTTGTCTGGGGCAGTGATGCTCTGCATTCTTGGTGCTTGGGGGGCAACAGTGGGAGGGCTTCTGGAGTTCTGGCCCCGCTGCTGGACCTCCTGAGGGCACCTGGTATTTTTGGCCACTGTTGTGACACAGAGTGTTGTACTGGATGGGCTGTACTGGATGGGCCGATCCACTGTGGCTTCTCTCCTGTTCTTATGATATGAAAATCATATTCTGCCGAGATGAGGAAGGATTCAGTAGGGCCGTTGCTCAGTGATAGAGCATCTGCTTGACATGCAGGAGGTATCAGCCTCTTCAGCTAAAAAAGGATCAGGTAATAGGTGATATTAAAGATCTCAGCCTGAGACCCTGGAGAGCCACTACCAGTCTGAGTAGTCAGTACTGACCTTGATGGACCAATGGCCTGATTCAGTATTAGGAAACTTCATGAGTTCATGTAGAAGCATGTGGAAGCAACATCACAGGATGTGACTTCACAAAATGATGTCACTTCCTTTCTCCTGGCTCCACCCCCAAAGTCTCCTGGCTCCACCCCCAAAGTCCCCAGATATTTCCCAAGTTGGACTTGGCAGCCCTAGATGGACAGGGGTGTAAAACCCATGAAGTCACTTAGGAACCAGGGAGAGGAGAGCTCAGTCTTCCAGAATCACAACTGTTCTTTCTTTACATGCACAAAAGTCTGCTCCTCTCTCCTCTTGGTAGTAGGGAAAAGCTCCCCTGAGCCTTGATGTGTACTTGTACAGTGCCATTATTTTATACTTAAGGTCTACTGAGAAAATATCTATAGTCACTTAAAGAATGATCGCTCTTTTTGCCATGGGCTTTGATTCTCCCCGACGGGACACTTGAGGCCTAGTCCTTAGATTAGACCAATTCGCAGAGACTCCAAGCCTCCATCAGCATGTTTTGGATTGCAGCCTAACAGCAGGATCCTAACCATGCTTACATAGAAGGGAGTCCAGTAGGTAAGGGTGTTTAGGGTTATAGCCTTAGACTTTGGCCTTTGCTGTTTACTCGTCATATTATTTATGTGCATTATTAAAATTTAACTGCTGGTTCTGCTTTGGTTATTTAATTTACAAAATCTACCTTGTAAAATCAACCCCAGCTATGACAGCAATTCTTCACGGTCTGACTTTTGCCTAGTGAGAGGTGTGCCTGTCATTTTATTATGTACAGACTATTTCATTTAATCTTTTTTTAACATCACATCGAATCACCATGGTTTGAGAACATCAGTGAAAGGTATTCTTGTGGGGGGAGTTAGAAAAAGTAAGTGTGATGTTAGGGTGACCTTGACAAAGGTTCGAAATGAAGCTTCTGATTTCAACCAGTTTTTCAAATGTTTTGCTAAACTTCTTGCTATCTGATTCTGTTGCTGCTTTCAGGCTGTAATCCTAAAACGTTTAACTGCATACAACAGGCTTAAGCTTGTTTCTGGGGAAACAAGTTTGTTTCTGGTGAAAAACTCCGGGACGTCAAGAAGAGGGGAGTCATCTAGATAGGGGTACAAAATTCTAGGTACCCTGCAATGCTCCCTTTAAGCTATGGAGTCTGGTGAGCAAAAATTCTACTTTGTGAACTACTGGCATCAAAGTTGCGAGTGAGCAATTTGGCTACTGCATAAATTAGTTCATTCTGAAGCCATCCTTCCAGAATTAAGACAAAAATGTGTGAGTCGGAGGCTGAAAAACTGTGAGCTAGCTCACACTAACTCAGCTTAGAGGGAACACTGGCACCCTGAGCAGGAGGCTGCTAGTGTGGTCCCTTTATTGAGAGGAAGAGAAAAGAGGCAAGTATTACTTAAGTGGGTTTGTTGGATATAGGGCTATGTATGCAGGTATATCTCCCTGTTGAATGAACAAGTGCAGAGATGGAACCGGCATGAGCATGCCTCACCTCTGTATGATTGCCAGTGTGTGTGTAAGGCATCTACAGATGGTGGAAGTGTACACACACAAGTTCCCTTCACATGATCAGGAACTTTTGAAAAGCAGTGCTCCAATCATACAAATGGAGCCAGCACTTCCTCTGTGTGTGAATGAGGTCATGAGAATCAGGGGGTCATGTGGATGTGGGGGCAAGGACATTGTGGTCATGCCTCCCCATGCATGATAAATCATCATGTGTACATGCATTTCTTTATCCTCATTACAGTGCAGTCTTAGGTGTGTTTACTAAGAAGTTCTATTTTGTTCAACGATGCTTGCTCTTAGGTCAATGTACATGGGATAAACTATTAGTTACACTCATTCCTCCTGCTGTCACCATACTGTGCTCCTGTTCTTTTCTCTGTTCTTCTCCACTCTTTCTATTGCTACTGTGCTGTTTCCTCCTCTCCCTTGTTTAGACCTGAAATGATATCCAGGGTGTGCAATTTCTCCCTCCCCCCACACACATACATACAAGTGGGAGTCATGCAAGGACTTACAGGGCTGTCTCCCACTACTCTCCCACTACTTTTTCTCTCCCACTACTTCCTCTTTCCTTTCTCTGAAAGCTCCCATAGCTTTTCTGCTTCTTTCTCTTTTTCCTACCTTTAGTTGCATCCCCTGCTCTCAGTCCCCACCCCCTTCCTTCCTTCCTTCTGGCAGTCACTATCCATGAAAACTATGACTCAGTTGAATGGTGCTGGTTACTGATCTAGGGTTGCCAGGTCTCTTGCTATAGCTGGGCTCAGTTGCATGGTGCTGGTGGAGAATCCACAAGGATTAGTGGGAGACCTCCTGGTAAACCCATTCATTTCCTACTGATACCTGAAAGTCTGGCAGAAGGAAATTGGGGGGAAAGGGAAGCATACACCTGTGTGCTGACATCACTTCAAGCAAAAACTGGAAATGACACCATGTTGTCAAGGGTAGTGCTATATGGTTTTACCATAGATCATTCTGAAAATCCTAGAGCATACCCCTACACCATGATATCACTTCTGTTTTTTTGTTGAAAGTGATGACAGTGCATTGATGCAGCATCCCACCCACCAAATGGTTTTTTTTGGGGGGGGGGGGGTTGCAGGCTGCAGCCTTGCAACTCTATGCTGGGCGACAATCAATTATGCAATGCTGGTGGAAAACACTCAAGGACTTGCAGAGGGCATCTCATTTCTCCAGAATTCCCCTGCCCACACTATTTCTACTTTCCCTCTTTCTGGCAGCCCCCATATGCTCACATTACTTGCTCCCCTTTTCTCATCCACCAGCCAACCTACATTTTAGCTGCCTCCCATCTTTGGCTATATTTAGTTATTTATTTCATTTATACTGTGCCTTTCTCCACTGTGGGGACCCAAAGCAGCTTACATCATTCTCTTTCCATCCAGTTTAGCCTTACAACAACCCCGTGCAGTAAGTGAGTCTGAGAATGTGTAAATTGCCCAAGATCACCCAGTGAGCTTCCACAAAAGAGTAGGGATTTGCACCTAGTTCTCCCAGATATTAAACCCTAACCATTACACCACACTAGTTTTTGTGGGCTGGCTGATGCTGGGTAGTAACAAGCAACCATTCTTTGATAAGTCATGCAAGTTGCATGGCATCAAGTTGCTTAGTGGTTTTGCCAGTCCTGGCCCCGATGAGGCCTCCCTCCAATGCCAAAGCAACCCTGGAAAGAGCCCTGCCTCCCTGCCTTTAACTGATAGAAACCAAGGCTTGAAGGCTGGCAATACTATTGTGGTTACCCAAATAAACCCCACAGTGCTCACTGAGAGGGCATTTGTTTTCTAGATCTACAGGCACTGCTTCTATTATTTGGTTTTTGTTGTTTTTTAAACCCTCTAAAAATCTGGGGCTTTTTAAAGGTTGATAAAAAGTTCTGTTGTGGCTATTCATGGCTCCAGTCTCCAGATTTAAATATCCACAGATTTGGCCATGTTGAGATATGTTGATACACACACAGAGAGACAGATCCCTTGATCTGAAGGTAAAAGGTGCACAGTTGACTTTGGGTTGAGCTGCCACACTTGAGCTTTGGATTTGTACTCCCTTATGGTGCTTCTGCAAACAAAGCTGAAAACATTTCCCCCCCATTTAAAACTAGTACAACATAGGGAGAATGCTTGATACAATGCTACAGTTACTAGACTCAGAATTAGAGTTACCACTAAGGCCCAATTTACACCTCCCCTCTGAAGTAGTTTGACTGCTGTCTTTTCCCAAGCTCATTTCACGCTGGTTTCAAATTTCACTCCAGGGGGTCTGAAGAGTACTAAGCAACAGCATTTGTTTAAAGCAGTATAATGCTAGCTTGACCACAGAAGGGCAATTAACGAATGTAAACAGTAATTTTTAAACTAGAACCAGTATGGTTTAAAACTAGAAACAGGTATAGATGGTTTTTTTTTTAACTAGAATGATTCTAGCGTAGGGTTGCCAAGTCTTGCTTGGAAAATACCTGGAGACTTTGGGGGTGGAGCCAGGAGAGGGTGGGGTTTGGGGAGGGGCGGGCCTCAGCATGGTACAATGCTATAGAGTCCACCTCCAAAGTAGTCATTTTCTCCAGGGGAGCTGATCTCTGTTAGCTGGGGATCAGTTGTAAAAGCAGGAGATCCCCAGGCCCCACCTGGAGGCTGGCAACCCTATTCTAGCGGGAAAGTCAGATGTAAATTTGACCTAAGTCTGAGTGATACAGTACTGAAAATGAATTCTTAGGTTACTGCTTGGAGAAAATGTGGGAAGTATATTGAGGAAAATTCCTCAGTTTCTGGTAGCCCTCAGTTGCCTCCTGATTCTGCTGAAACCAGAATTTAGGGCTAATGTGTAGGCTAGAACATCTGGGAAATTTTGAGGAAAATACAAAGAGTTCTATTTTAAAAAAAAAATTCCAGATGGTTTTGTTCAGCCTTTTTCAACATGAAGTCTCTTTATCCTTAAAGGCTTCAAGACATCCTGGATTATCATTGCTCCTGCAGAACAGTTGAGGCCTTTGTAGCCTCTGTATACCAGGGGGGAAGTAGAAGGGGCAGGCAGCACCTTTTCCCTTCCAGCATAACTTTGTTGGTACAAAATTCTCTTTCTCCCAGTAAGAACTCTTTCTTAAGAAGAAGAAAAACTAAGGGCACTGGGATCTAATGCATATAAAGTATAATTTCATCTCTCAGATTCATAGTTGTAGAACATTTCTAGGTCTACCATAGCACAAGCCAGATAGAAGGATGAAACCACATATGGATTGGCTGATCACCCATGTCCTTAAATGTTTGGGCTGGTTGACATCTCTCACCTGCATCCCAGTATGTACTATGATTTCCTACAACCTTTTAGGTACAATTTCAAATAAATTGTTTCTAACTTGGAAAGTCATTCATAACTTGAATGCATCACAGATCAGCTTCTCCCTTTGTCCTGTGTCAACCTTTTTATTTTATTGTAAAGATTTTAAAATAGAATTTACTTAAAAACTAACAGTCTAATTTGGTTATACATATAATACCAGAGAAGAAAGAGAAAAGGTCAATAATTACATGGTTTGCAAAGAACATTAGCCTGCAAAACTAATATTTCAAATAAATTAACTCAGTACAGAAATATCATGATTAATAACTGATAAAGATTTACACATAAGTGTCTCTTGTTTAAGAGGCCCTGTGGGATTAATCCTATTCCAAAAACCTAACAACTGACTGCCACTGCTGAATGGACATCTCTTACAAATATGATTCATTTACCTACATTATTTATAGTCCACCTTTCTCACTGAGACTAATACAGATTTTATTTTCCCATGATATTTATATACCATCAGTTTTTCCATTAACATTACAAATCACTACCCTTAAGATAATTTGAATATGCTTCTTGAGTATACTAGGTGTGTACCAAATTAAAGCATGGCATATATCAGGGAGGGGCTGTGGCTCAGTGGTAGAAGGTTCCAGGTTCAATCCCTGGCATCTCCAGTTAAAAGGATCAAATGTATCTAAGACTCTAGCAAGCTAGTGCCAGTCAGAGTAGCCAACACTGGCTGTAATTGAACAACAGTCTGACTTAGTACGAGGCAGCTTCATGTGTCCATATACGGGCACTCTTCATGACTGGCCCATAATCGGGGGCGAGGAGCAACCTTTCTTTGACAGTCATCAAACCCGGTGCCTGCATTCTTTCTGAACACAATGCACAAGCTTTGCATTCCCTAGATTGTTTATTTTGTCATTCTTGTAAGAGTTTGGTAGTGGGGGAAACAATTTTCTAGTGTTGTATTCCCACCCCTCACACCCCCCTGACATACCAGGGAGGAAAGAGAAAGACAGAGCAACTCATGCCAATGAGCTCATGGTATCAGCTCCTGAAGGGGCAACCAACAGCCTGAAGGAAAATAGCTGAGGCAGCCCCTCCTTACCTCCTTGGGACTACTTCAAAACCTGTGTGCCCTGAGGAGAAAGTAAGAGAGATACCAGTCGAGACAGTGGATACAGTTAACTCCTGAAGGAACAACCAATGTCCCAAGAAAATGTATACAGCTTACTATTATTCCTTCTTCAAATTTTAAATTGTAAACTGCTTTGAATGTCTTTACAAAAAGGCATCAAATAAATAAACAATCCATACCTACATCGCTTGGTGAGTTTCTGCTCTGTTCTTACAACCTTTCCTTATTCTGGCTTTCAAAGTGAAGAAGAAAAGTATGTTGGTAGAACTTCAGCAGTTTCATCTCTTGGAAACTTTATGCTTTTGATACACAAATGACTGACAAGGTTTGTTTTGGGTTTTTTTTTAAAAAAAGAGACACACAAAATGCTCTTGGGATACCGAAAGTACTTTTTGAGAGAACTTTAGAGAATTTGCCTGAGAAGGTTTCTGAAGTTTTTAATTGATTTTTTTGTTTACATCTGTTTTTATTCTTAAAAGACAATGCCAGAATGGCTGTTGAATTTAAGACTTTCCTCAGTTCTCTTCTCAGACATCCTAGTACCCTGGAACTCAGTTGAGAATTTATGTACAATGGTGAAAAAATGCATAATAGCAATAAGAATCATATACTCCAGGGTCTGTTATCATACTGAATACAATATGAGCACAGACCAAATTCACAAAAACCTTATGTGGAAGTTTTTTTGAGGCAGGTCCACATTGTTTACCTGCTCCTCCCATTCCTTGTGCTCCACCACTTGTTCTCAATGAAGAAGAAGAAGAAGAGATGAGGTTGGATTAATACCTCGCCCTTCACTACCCAAAGGAGTCTCCGAGCAGTTTACAATCTCCTTTTCATTCCTCCTTTTCATTCCAGACACCCTGTGAGGTAAGTGGGGCTGAGAAAGTTCTTTCGATAACTGCTCATGAGAGAAGAACTCTGAAAGAACTTGTAACTGACCCAAGTTCACACCAGCAGCTGCATGTGGAAGAGTGGAGAATCAAACCTGGTTCTTCGAGATTAGAGTCCACGCTCCTAACCACTACACCCAACTGGAAGGCAGCAAAGCAGAGTCTCTCTCTGGGGATCCTGCATACTTGGAGGACCCCTGAGGGATGCAGAAAATATTAGTTTGTAATTTAAAAAGCATGTCCCCCTCCCCGCCATGGCCTGAAGAGGACTGAGCATGCTCATTCTCTTTAAACACTAAGAGCTTTTGATAATCAATTAAAATTTGGCAGATGGGAAAACTGACCTCCTCAAACCGCCTGGACATGTGTTTCCCTGTGAATTCAAACTAGGGTTACGAACTCAGAGTTGGGAAATCCCTGGAGATCTGGGAGTAGAACCAGGGGAGGGGAGGGATCTCAGCAGGGTATAATGCCATAGAGTCTGCCTTTCGAAAGTAGCTGTTTTCTCCAGAGGAACTGATCTCTATAGACTGGAGATCAATTGTAAATCTGGGAGATATCCAGTCTTCACTTGGAGGGTGGCAACCTTAACCCAATCAGATTTCCTCATATGATTAGCTTTGATTATCTTTCATTCTCATAACCAATCTCCTATCTTTTCATGTGAAAGTACTATCTAATCTACAACTTCTAATGGATGGCAGGTATTCCTTGGGAATGAGCCAACTCCAATGCATGCAGCAGCAGCACTCTTTAAAGTATGGAAGTCACTGACACATACAGACTGAAGGCTTAAACCCACATTCCAAAAAATAACAGTAGAGGTAGATCCAGTGCCTAAAGAGCCATCCCATGTGCTCTGTGCTACTATTTTCTAATGCGTTTTATTAATTACAATGTATCAGTAGCCCTGATGTTCTCAGTCTCTATACCTTCTCAGTCTGTAAACAGTAGATTGCTTAATATAACATAGCCAGCATTATCACCAATTACAGCTGCTATGTGCAGTCAATGTGCCTATCTGTAACCCAGGTGTTTTCACCCATTATTTACAATGTCTTTTTTCTTTCTACTCTCTTAGTATTAAACAGCTTGCTAACTGAGAATTCACTTTATGCATCTGACAAAGAATGTTCAAGCTGGGGGTACCAGCCAGTGGCATACCAAGGGTGGAGTGGGGGTGCGGTCTGCCTCAGGCACAGCTTGAGGAAGTCAGCTGGAGTCAGGGAATGAACTTGAGATCCTCTGCACGCAAAGCAGATGCCCTACCACTGAGGCAAATGGAGCCATCTTATACTCTGCTCCTCCCCAGAAATAAAGCCTTGCTGCTTCTTCTACTTATAGAAGTTTCTTTCCCAAGGAAGGCCTTCAAAGCCAGGGTCATGCTGCACTCAGGCAAACGTCTTTCCTTTTATTTTTAAAATGCAGTTCTGGCTGCAGCCACTGGGGTGCAGGAAAGTTTGAGCATAGCAAAAAGCAAGCTAGGATCGGCTAGACTTCCCTTTCTCCAAGACTAAAGCAAACTTGCTTAACAGCAACTGATCCAGCATGTTGATACACTAATTGCCAGCTGCCAGCTACACTAATTGCCAGCTGGCAGGTCATTTTCTCCAATAGCCTAGTTTTTATCTCTTCCTTTGCTTGCGCCCAGGTCAGCCAGATCTTGCAAAGTAGTAGTTAGGGTGTTGCAACAAGATGAAACAACCTTACCTTCTGTTAATTTCTCTCCCTCTTTTCCACGTTTCTTATTCATTTCTGTCTCCCTTCACCTAATTTTTCTGTCTCTCCCCCCACCCCCTTTTTCACTTTTTGTTCTCAAGACCTTCTCATTCTATCCTGCTTGGTGACAGAATGTATTTAAGAGTAGTATAGTAGCAAACCTTTGTTAATATTATTAACAGGAGGCACAGGGATTGTTGGGCACTGTACATTGCACTGGTTCTGCTGGGCTTCCACCCCCCCTTGCTTGGACTGTGATTCTGTGCTTGACATCAGCTGGTATTGCCACAATGGCACTGGGTTTTCTGGACACTGTACATTGCATTGGTTCTGCTGGGCTTCCACCCCCCTTCCTTACTTGGACTGTGTGATTCTGTGCTTGACATCAGTCCTGTTGAGCTGGCATTGTCAAAATGGCAGTGGATTCTGCTGGGCACCCTGTGATGGCACTGGTACTGCTGGGTACTCTGTACATTGCTTTGGTTCTGCTGGGCTTGCAAAAATGCCCCTTTCACACCTTCAGTTTCTACTGCAGAGATTCTCCAGCTTGGCTTTAGTCCTTTGAAAAAAATGGAGGATGGGGGTACCTTCGGGGGGGGGGGGTAGTGTGTTTCTTAACATCCAGTCTGGTGAAGCTTGCAGTTACTATTTTGTGATGCTTTGTCTAATGCTAGTCAGTAAAGTTAGTACAAAGGCAGACTCCTAGCTCTCAAAAATGCCTTGTAGATGTTTGGGATGGTCAGCTCTTGGGCTTCAAAATGGAGAACAGAAGCCTTCCCAAGTGCCTGCTCAGAACATGAGTGGTGTGATGATTTTTCTTTTTTTGCTATCAAGTCACAGCTTACTTCTGATGACTCTGTAGGGTTTTCAAAGGAAGAGACACTCAGGAGGTGGTTTGCTATTGCCTGTCTCCATGTTGGCCCTGATTAGCTTCTGAGATGTGACGAGATCAGCCTATCCTGGAGCTATCCAAGTCAGGGCTACGGTAGTATGACTGGGCCAAGGTCACCCAGCAAGCTTTCATGGCATGAGTAGGGATTCAAATATGGATTCCCCAGATCTTGGTCTGACATTTTAACCACTATACCAGTGGTGGCAAACCTATGGAACGCGTGCCAGAGGTGGCACTCAGAGCCCTCTCTGTGGGCATGCATGGCATTGCCCCAGCACAGAGTTCGCAAGACTGGACAGCAAAAATCACATTAATTGTACAAAAGCATGCCAAATGCAAACTTTTACCTTTCAATAAAAAGTTGTTTGTATCACTGAAAGCTCTGTTACTGTGTTTTTCTTTTAAGACAAAAGATGTTAATGTATGAGTTGTTTTTTCTAAAACGAAAACCTCAGTATTCAGGTTAAATTGCCGTGTTGGCACTTTGCGATAAATAAGTGGGTTTTGGGTTGCAGTTTGGGCATTCGGTCTCTAAAAGGTTCACCATCACTGCACTATACCATGCTGGCTCTTGTGATGGAACAGTGTGTTGGAATTTGATTTTTTTTTTTTACTGGCATGATTATATATACAAAGTTAAATAAAAGCAAGTTTTCACTGTCTGTGTTTCTTCTCCGGCCATTATTATTATTTCTTTTATTTCATAATTATCACTGAAAAGAATTTTGTCATATTGTGGAGGGGCCCTGACCTGGACAGCCCCAGCCTAGCCTGATCTCATCAGATCTCAGGAGCTAAGCAGGGCTGACGTGGAGGCAGGCAATGGCAAACCACCAAACGTCTCTTGCCTTGAAAACTCCCAGGGGTCTCCATAAGTCAGCTTTGACTTGACAGCCAAAAAAAAGAGAGGAGGGGAGTGTTAAAAAAAATTATCTGCCCCAGGTGCCAAATAGGCTAGGTACGCCACTGTTGTCAGCAAGGGCTGGCAACCCCTAGGAGCTTTGGAGATGAGTGTTTTGGGAGATTTCTAGTGCTGCAGCAATGTATGACACCACTTACAGCTCTGAGGGACTGGAGGCAGGGGGTGAGAGGTCTCCAACTAAAGCAGAAGACCTGGTCCCCCTAGCTTAAACCCATGAAAGCTTTTGCTAAAATGAAATGTGTTTGTCTTTAAGGTACTGGAAGGCTCTTCTTTTGTTCTTGCTATAACAAAGACAGCTATCCTCCTGGAATACACTAAGGTGCACATGCCAGTTGTTTGTGGCATGCTAAATTATTTCAGCCACACTGAAAAGTGCTTGTAACATACGTTAATGTCTCCTTTACAAATGAGGAACATGTAAATTTATAGGAAAGACTGCAGAGGGCTTCTGCTATTGGGTTAATTAGCCTTACAAGGGAAACACTATGATACTAATGCCAGTGAGCATTAGGGATTGGTAGGCAAAGTGTGGAGGCAAACTGATAGCAGCATTGCTCTGGGAGAAGATGGAGTGGAGTCTCAGAAGCAGCAGTTCTACAAGGCTTGGGAGATATTCAACTTGACAGAGGGGGAAAATAATTTCTTCCTATATTTTTCCTTGCCAAAGTAAGTACAGTGTGATATTTTCTAGTTTATGTAAATCTTGGGATGACTTATATCTGTTTTAGAGATGACATATGCCTGAAGCAAATTGATATGTTAGTGTAACAGTGGCAGAAAAGTCAGTGAAATCTGTAATGTTACCACTTGAAGGATTAACATTACCACCCTAGGCAGACCTACTCCAGTTTAAGCTTACTGAAACCAATGAGTTTAGACCTCCCCTCCTACACACACTTCCCTATCTTTACAATGACCAGGTAAGGAAGTCATTCATTTATGGAATTTTTAGCCCCACCTTTCTTCCAAAACAACTTAGGATAGATTACAATGTTGTCTGAAACAAAAACAAAACAGAGATAAAAATCATCATAACAATGTCTCTGTTTCTCATCCCAGAACCTCAGAGCCAGAAGTCACCAAAATGCCCACCTGAATAACTGGGATTCACCCAGCCTCAACCCCCTCTCTCTCTCACACACACTAGAAAGAGGCCTTTCTGACAATCATTACATGATGGCTGCTACTGAAAAAGTTCTAGGGCAAGCATACAGTGTTCTCACTTACCTGCAAGGCAGAACATGTAATAAATCTTGAATCTACAAAGTAGAGCAGTCATAGCAGAGCACAGCCCCATTTATTCCCAAGGGAGACATATAAGGTAATACAAAACCTGAAATAGTGGGTTTTGTGAACATTTCTTTTTGTTTCTCTTCGTTTTCAGCAGCAGATTCTGAAAAGAGCACTCTAAAAAATGAGATTTCTAGTTACTTCTTAATCCTGGCATTTATGAACATCAAAAAAAAAAGTTGTGGACAGTGTCCTTTTAAAAAAAAATCTGTATATCTATGTGTGTGTATAGATCACTTTGTACTGTGTTTGGAATTATAAAATAGTCAGCCAAGAATGTGCACCCTTATCAGTAATGGGGGTGGGGGGAAGATATAGCAGTGGAACTAGGTGGAATTCCATTAAAAGAAATGGAAGAAGTTCGATATATGATGACGCTCAGACCTCTTCCCATTTTCGTCCCATCCCAAGAAATGTTGGTTGTGTGGCTAAGGAAGAATGCCCTTCTCCGGCACTGGTGTTGTGCAATGCCAGGTCTATTAATAAAAAGATCATTGTTCTACGAGATTATCTAGTAAAGCAAGATGTAGACCTGGCCTGTGCGACTGAAACCTGGGTGAGGGAAGGTGAAACAGTCACCTTGTGCCAACTCACCCTACCTGGGTTCTTGGTCCTCCACCAATCCTGAACCAATGGGTGGGGTGTGTGTGGCACTGCTTATCCGAGAACCTTTTCCTTTAGGGTGCTCCTGCCCCCCCAAATCTCCAGCATTGATTGTGTTGGCCTGGTGTGGGAGACTGAGGAGAGTTGGGCTATCTGGCTGGTGTACTGACTGCCTAACGCACCAACAGATAGCCTGCCTGGTCTGCTGGAAGCTGTATTGGGCTGGGCGCTGGAGTACCCCAACCTATTAGTTCTGGGGAATTCAGTGTTCATGCTGACAATGCAGCCTCCTCCCAGGCCAGAGACCTAATGTAATCCATGGAGGTGCTGGGACTATCCCAAGTTGTATCGACTTCGCACATCAAGTGGGCCACATGCTGGATTTGATTTTTGGGATGGGAATAAATGTTGATCTGAAAGCTGTGGAAACAGTACCATGGTCAGACCACTTTGCCTTATAGGTCTGGCCCATCAGACCACCCCATTTCTGTTTAGGCGGTGAGTGGGTTTATGCTTGCCCACGGAGCCTAATGGACCTAAAGTGGCTTCAGGATGCTCTGTGGGAGCTGATGCCCCCAGGCAGCTTGTTAGATGTGCTGGTGGAGGACTGGCATATCCGGTTCACTGAAGCCATTGAAGAGATTGCTCCCCGGGGTCCTCTCTGCTCTCGGGCCAAACTAGCTCCATGGTATACCCAGGAGCTACAGAGGATGAAAAGAGAGTGGAGATGACTAGAGCAAGGGTGGTGGCATACTCATGATGAAGTGGCAAGAGCATCTTATAGGATGTTTATGAAAGTCTGTGAGATGGCAGTGAAGGCTGTGAAGAAGGATTTCTATGAAGCCTCCATTGACTGTGAGCTCTCACCCGGCCCAATTATTTATAACGATTTGATCATTAACTGAATTGCCTCAAGGCAAACAAAATAATAGGGAGTTGGCTATTGGCTGTGAGGCATTTGTGAGCTATTTTGCAGATAAAGTCATTCCACTCCACTGGGACCTCTCCCCACAGTTGATATAGCAAGGGAACTAGAAGCCCCTTGTCTGTCTTTAGGTCTATTTTTGGACCATTTCAGCCGACTCTCCCAGGATGATGTCGACAGGATCCTAACAGCTGTAAGGCCTACCACTTTCCTCTTAGACCTGTGCCCATCCTGGCTAATTAAGGCCTAATTAAGGCCTGTGGGGATGCAGTTCGGGGGGCCCTGGAAGAGATTATCATTCGCCAGCTACCACCCACTATTGAATTTGCCCTTCCTGGGTAAGGTGGTGGAAAGGGTGGTGGCTCTCTGAGCAGCTTCACATCTGAACAGCTTCAGATTTTCCTGGGTGAAACATCCATCCTGGATCCATCCTGGATGGAGAGAGCATTGGTTGCCCTCCGAGATGACCTCTGGAGACATCTGAATCAAGGCAGGTCGGTGCTGCTAGTTCTTGATTTGACAGCAGTGTTCAACACGGTTGATTATGATCTATTGACCCACTGCCTCACCGACATAGGAATTAGGGGGACTGCCTTACAACGGTTTTCCTCCTTTCTCCATGGTTGGGAACAGAGGGTGGCACTTGGTATGTGGAGTGCCACAGGGGGTGATCCTCTCGTCAATGCTCTTTAACATCTATATGCACCCCCTCGCTCAGTTGATATGAAGGTTTGGGCTGGGTTGTCACCAGTATGTGGATGACACCCAACTCTATCTGTTGATGGACAGTCGCCTGCATAGGCTTAAACTATGGGGGGGGGGCTTGAGGGCTCAGGCCACCCCCAAAATTTCTGGGGGGGGGACTGAGCCCTCCCCGGCAAAATGGAGCGCCTGCTGCTGCCTCTCCCCCTGCCTCCCTGGGCCCTTCCAAGGCCCACTGGCCAGCCGGCTGTCCGCTGTCACCAGAGCCTCTTTCTTCCCCCCCGCCCAGCTCCCCTGTACCCACTCCTCCCTCCCTCCCTCCCTCCTTCCCTCTCCCTCCTGGGGCTCCGGGCGAATTCCCAACGTCACGTTAGTCAGTTGCCCGGAGCCCCAGGAGGGAGAGGGAAGGAGGGAAGAGTGGCCGGCAGGGGGGGCGGGAAAGACGGCAGCGGCATCGTTTCAGAGCGTGCACGCACTTCACATGCGCACGAGCCCCCCCCCTTCCCAGGGTTTCAAAACCTGATGCCCCTGGTCACCTGGACTCCATCCTGGAAAATCTGGGCAGAGCTCTAGAGGCCTTGTCTGGATCTAAAGCAAAATTTGTTGTTGTTGTTGTTGAAACTTAATCCATCAAAGACAAAGCTCCTGTGCTTGGCCCAGGGCAGGGGAGGTTTGGGGATCAGGCTTCCAGACCTTGGGGGGGGGCACTGGTGCCGGCCTTGAAGGTTAGGAGCCTGGCGTAATTCTGGATGCTTCACTTAATATGGAAGTCCAGGTCACCATTGTTGCCAGGTCTGCTTTCCCCATCTTTGGCAGGTCAGGCAACTGGCCCCCTATCTCTCTGCCCAGGATCTAGCCACTGTGACCCATACAATGGTCACTTCCAGGCTGGACTACTGTAACTCATTCTACAGGTTTACTCATGAACCTGATCTGGAAACTCCAGCTGGTGCAAAATGTGGCGACTTGCCTACTGACTATGATGCCTCTGCAAAGCATGCATTTGGCCAGCGCTCTGCCATTTGCACTGGCTATCTATTGGGTACCGGATCCATTTCAAGGTGATGGTTTTAATCTTTCAAGCCTTAAGCAGCCTGGGACCAACATATCTCTATATATGCACCAGAGAGACTTGTGCTCTGCTGAGCAACATCTACTGGTTATCCCTGGCCCAAAGGACATCTGTCTAGCCTCAAAAAGGGCAGGGCCTTTTCAGTTCTGGCCCCCACCTGGTGGAGCAAGCTTCCACTTGAGCTCAGGGCCCTGCATGGCTTATTACAGTTCCACAGGACCTGCAAAATGGAGCTGTTCCACCAGGCCTTTGGTTTAGGCAATGGACGTATGGCCTCCCCCTGCAAAGCGGCCCTACAAAGTGGTCCTCGTGAAACTGTTAGGATTGTCATTTATCCAGCTGATGGAGCCAACAGAAAATTGTTGCCATTTAGTTAAATTTTAATAATTTTAAATTTTATTGATTATACTGTAAGTAGAATTTTATCGATTACATTGTAAATAATGATGTTACCCGCCCTGTGCCCACAGGCAGGAATGGGTGGGATATAAAGGAAATAAAAAATAAATAAATTGGGTCAGATAGGCTTTGTTATGAGATGATTTCTTTAAATGCTATAAATATGGGAAGCTGAATTGATTGGGAGCCTCTTAGAAGGAACTCCTTGCTTGTGACCTGCTCATCTTTGAGTAAGATACTTTTATGGACTCATGTAATTGCTCTTCTTTAATTATTTAGCAGTAATGGATGGTGTCATATTTTGTGTTATTTAGTGCTATATAGAACCCTTCTGAGTTTGAAGCAATTTGCTCCTTGAATATGGGAAGCGGTGAGCTTTAATCATAACATTAAACATATATGTATCAAAGGACAAAACACATGAAAATATAAAACAGAGTCCAAGTCATACATACAAAGTTGCTCAGCACAATTCTACTATTCTCATAAAGGAGTTTTGGCAACAAGATGACCTGTGACTTCTGTGATATATCTTTCAGTAGACTCTATGGCTGATTTCGCACTGGCCAGTTGCCTCTCGTTCTCTCCAGAATTTCCCCTCCCAGTTTCCTCCAGAGTATTTTCTTCATTTTCCCACTTGGAACCTCAGTCCTTTTGATATAGCATGACGAAGGGTTTTCTCCAAAAAAAAAATAGAAACTCCCACAATGGGGTGGCCCTGATGAAAGGTGGGCGAGTGGGCGTGTTTTCATTTTGGGTTCTCCCCTGGATCAAACAGGAAAATCCTCTAAAAACAGGATTTGTTTGCTCCAGGGAAACTTTGGTGCAGCAGGGCTATACTCCAGAGCAAAACGTGAGCCCGGAGCAACTGGTGTGAAATCGACCAGAAAGACCTACTATCAGAATTATGCATTCCTCATTCTCTGACACTTTGTGGTTGTCTGCATGCCCCATGGCCACCTACAGGGGTGGCCATTTGTGGTTGGTTCCAAATCCTGTGGCAGCCATTTTGTGGTTGCACCTACAATCCTGTGTCAGAATTCCAGGGTTGCTCACAGCCTTAAAAAGGTTGGGGACCCCAATGTAGCTCATAGCCATTCCCTTTTGGCTATCTAAAACAGAAGAAAATGGCAAGCAGTAATCATATGATAACTACTTCAAAAGCTACCATGCAGCAGATCTAAACATACTGCAGAACAGCAGCCTGTAGTCATTGATAAAATGCAAGCCCAGTGTCACCACACTTCAGTGTCTGGAAACGGGGAGAGCCATGGCAAACTTTAGTTTCTTGTGTGGCTAGAAGTTAGAGATGGCTCCCTAGTCACAGGGTTAGAAGAGACATAGCATAAGTTTGGCAGTTAAAAGGTGGTTAAAAGTAGTAGAAGAAGAAGAGATTGGATTTATACCCCGCCCTTCACTCACTTGGAGTCTCAGAGCGGGTTACAACTCCTTTCCCTTCCCCTCCCCACAACAGACACTCTGTGAGGTAGGTGGGGCTGAGAGAGCTCTTTCCCAAGCTGTCCTTGAGGGAACAGCTGGTACAGAGCTATGGCTTGCCCAAGGTCATCCAGCCAGGTGCAAGTGGAGGAGTGGGGAATCAAACCCGGTTCTCCCAGATTAGAGTCCGCGCACTTAACCACTACACCAAACTGGCTCACCAAACTGGCTCTGTCCAAGTAGTCTATTTATACCAAGAATTCTTTCCCATTCAAGAACTGTAACAGCAGCAGAAGCAATTTGTGCCAAGTTTATTGTTTGGGTGAAGAGCATGCCAAATATCACTCAAGAAATGCTACATCACATATGGATTAATTGTATTATTATACCACTTACATGCCAGAAAAATCCACATAATCTGTCCAAACACCCCTTAGGCCTGCTGTCCAAATGCAATTATTGGAGTTCTTAGCTGGCCCAAAGACAAAAGAAAAAAATATTTTCAAAACATTACCACTAATAAAAAAATTAACAAATCCTCATGATACAAGCCTGAATTTAAATAATGATCTGTTTAGAAGTTTAGATCTAAGTTGTTCTATACAATACACTATTGTTAGTGTGCATTTCTACAGATGCTTGTTTTCTCCATAGATTCAGTACAGAGAAGAAAGAAGCAGTCGGGCAGAGATTCTGGAATCATGTAAGGAGTATTTTTGCTAACATTAGTCTTTCCTGCAGAAACCTATACCTGACTATGCAGAACAGGAATGTGTGCCATTTCAGAAATGTTGCCATTTTTTCAAAACTTTTTGCATCTTTCACCCTGTGAGGACCCTACTCCCTCATCCAGCTGAGAACCCCTTAGTTAGTGGGGTCCCCATCTTATTTCTGTATAAATAGGCACCCCCTTTTAGAGCCTAAGTGCCAAGGGGATCTGAAACTTGGAGAGTCTCATAAAGGCAACTGGGTACAGCCATGACATTGGAAAAATCCCAGGATTGGAAGGTTGTGCTGCATTACAAACTGTTTATGTGTGCGATCTCCCCCAGCTCAGGGTTCTCAATAACAATAAGACTTCTTTCTCAATAAGGAACTCCTTCTCTGAACTTCTCTGAACGATTTTGCCACTTGGAGTTCAGGCACAAGCAGCCCCCACTTGGGGAAAAAAAGGAACCCTTTAAATGGTGTTTTTCAAGTGGGGGCTGCCTGTGCCTGAACTCCAAGCAGTGAAATCACCACTTGGACTTCAGGGAAGGCACGTGGCTGCCCCTCTCCATCCCTTCCTGCAAGATTTAAAGGGCCCTCCAGCTGATCGGTGGGCCACGTGGTACTGTTGATCAGCTTGAGGGCCCTTTTAATGTCACAGGAAGGGAGGGAGGGGGAGAGGGGCAGAGGGGCAGCAGCTGTTGTGGGGCATGCCTCACATTTGAGGAGGTGGAACCCCAAAATGCCCCAATGTAGCTACTGGCCTGCTCACCAACATTCTATTCCCAGGAAGGACTGCCAAGTGAAAGGGGATGGCTCTGGATGACTCTGAATCTGGAGCCAGGGAAGAAACACTGGCACTATATGAAAATGAAGACCTGCCTACTAGTTGCCTTGGGAAATTAGCTATGCACTACAGTCACCTCGCCAGCAGTATGAGTGAAAGGGGATGGTTGTAATTGCTGGAGGAACCCAACTTCCAAGGACAAGTTTTCTCTGGTCAGAGCCCACCCCTCAGTGAAAGTTCAGGTTCTTCAACATGAGGCTGATGTGGGTAGGTTGGTCCATAAGGCTTGAGGTCTGTGTTCCTAAAGGGGGTAGATGTTTTCTGGGTACTGTGAAGGGCCAGCCCACCCTCACCCAGCAGAAGCAACTGCTGGCCATCAAAGGCCTTGAGTCCACACCTAACAGGAAAGAGAGGACTGAAATTGAAATGGTATGGCTTAAAGCCCTGGCCCACATGACACTCATAGGCCCTGGAAATGGTCAGTTGGCCCAAGCCCCACACCTTCCTTACCAGAGAGAACTGTGACTGACCCAAGGTCACCCAACTGGCTGTGTGTGGAGGAGTGGGCAATCAAACCCGGTTCTCCAGATCAGAGTCTGCTGCTCTTAACCCCTACACTAAATTGGCCATGCCCTACCTTCCCAGAGAAACGGGAGTAATGAGAATGCTCTGCAGTTCATGACAAACTGCTGCAACGGGCAACTCAAATCGGGGACCCCCAGAACCGCCAAACTGCTGAGATTGGCCATGCCCTGCAATCGCCTTCCCAGTGGAGCAGGTGTAATGAGAACATTCAAAGTCAGCAACTCAAGAGGAAAAGAGCAGCTTGTGGAAGACACTATAGAGCAAAGAAGCTGTAGGTGAGAAAGAGGTAAAGCATTCCCCCTTCCCTGGCTGCTGCTCCATTCCCTATTATGTCCTCTCAATGCTGCTGCAAAATAAAAACAAAAAACCCTAAATGTTGGGCTTCTCAAATATAATGTAATCTGTAATTGGCCTCTCTAAACTCCAGTTCTTCATGCATTCCTGTCAAGCAGCTTTAATATACAGACTGAAAAGTATAGAAAAATGGGTATGTGATGGGACTTGTTGAGACTTCACGGGGAAGGCTGGGGAGGGAGACTGCTCTAAAGCCAGATCCTTGGCAATCCAAAGTAAGAGCCAGTTGTTTTAGAGAGAGTGATATGAATGGTTTAGCAGTGAATTTATGCAAATGTATTAATTTTTACATGCTTTTGCTTTTGTAATACACAAATTGAGTTCTGGGCTTAGGGTTACCAGACCTGCACTGGCTACCAGTGGAAGACAAGAGAGACAGGGGTGTGATCGCACGAGCAGTTTGGCCCAATGCAGCCACCCCTCCCCTCTGGATCAAATGCCACATCTGTCAGGCATTCCCCCGGCATACTCATCCCATCATAGGATGACTTGGAGCCAGGTTAAAAAGGCACAACAAGTGGCATTTTTGGTTCATTGTGCATGATCAATCCAAAAAAGGACCTGTAGGGAAACTGCAAAAAGCACTATCTATTTGATATAATCTAGTATCAAAATACAAAATCCAAGTATTCCAATGTGCAGAAAAGGTCCATATAAGAGATGATGGTAGTGGACGAAGTTCTCCGGAATGGCTATTCGTTTCGTGAAAACTTCATCCGAACCAGGACCATAATAACAGAGATGTCTTCTATTTCTTACTCTTACTCCTCATTAAATGACTTGAGAGTGACCACTTTTCAAATGCTACAGTTCTACATTAATCAAACGGAATAACTACTGACGGGCATGTTGGAATCACTAAAGCCTCTGTATTTTGATACTAGATTATATGTACATTTATCTTGTTCAAATAGCGCTTTTCGCAGTTTCCCTATGGGTCCTTTTTTGATTAGTCTAAGGCTGTGACTTTCATGTTATATTGTTGCATTCATTGTGCATGGCCAGATGTCTGACTGTGGGGGAGCATGTGCAGAATGGATATGGAAGTCTGAACCTGCAGATCCATTCCTGCTGTTAGGGAGGTTTTTTGTTTTTGTTTTTTGAATTTTTGCCTATATGTGCATTTGCGCACAGGCATTTTGAAAAATTCCTGGGCAGTGTGCTCTGTGGCTGAGGTGCTGCAGTAATGTGGATGCTTGACCATGGAATGCCTGCATGTGTAACCCACAGTAGGGTGTGCTGTCTGGGTGATATGTCCTGCAACACTTCAAACCGGTACAATTAGAGGTGGCCAGTGGACAAGCCGCCAGTGTGACCATAACCAGGGAGATATGAATTGCTGTCACTCCACTGGCACAATGTCATTTCCAGGGCAAAACTGGAAGTGATATCAAAAATTTGGGATTACATTAGAGGATTCCACTGAACTCTGTGATTTTATCATAAGAGCTTCAATTTGAATACTATAGTATTGTTCTGCATGGAAAGTGACATTGTGCTGCCAGAGCAACAGCAATTTTACTCCCTTACTGAGTGCCAGCAGGGGACTGGAGCAGGAACCTCGACAGCCTTATCTGGCTGCATCCTATACATTACTGGATATTACACTACAGCAGTCATTCGCAAATAGAATTTGTAGACAAGCCAATCCAGTTACAATTGATGTATAGCTAATGACATTGTAACACCCAGTGGTGTGTGGATGAAGCCATGATCTTTATTGGCCATCCTCAAAAAATTGCTGTAATTTAGTTTGCTGCCATTCCTACTTTACATATGAGAAACTGATCTTCAGAAACAGTTTGCTTAGCATATTTCTGCATACTGTAATGCTTATGTGCACATGGGAGCATACTGCCTGTTGCTCTCATGGCCCCCATTGAGACCTATATCTCTTTGTACCCCAAGATACTGCGGCCTAGTGAAGTCAGAGGCTTGGATGAAGCCATTGCTTGACATCAAGTCTGAATCTCTCAATTAAGGTTTTATTTCCTCAGTCACTTTCAAGAGGAAGTAGCTTAGCTGCCACAAGAATTCCAGGGGAATGTTAATCAGAGCTCTTTTGTATGATTCTCCAAAGCTCCTCACACTCTGGCAATGAGTAATGACCTATGCTTGCAGGACAATAACCAATCCACTCATAATCTCTTTCATAGTATAACCTTCTCTGAAAATTTACTCAGGCACCCATGAAGGTCCTTGGCCCATAACCTAGCTGTTGGCAACCGGTCTCAAGTTAACTTAATTATTTTCAGCCAGACACATCTTGCCTTCCCGTCACATCACTTAAGTATTCCTTACTAGTACTTCCTGAAAATAGAAGATTTGAAATATCCAGAAATAACTCAGATCTGACCCCTCCACAAATGGGATCTTGGATCCTAAAGTTCTGTCAATCACAGGGCAACCCAAATTTCACTAGTGAGCAACCAGACTAGGAATCTTAGTCGAATGCCTCAAGTTTAGTTTTGCACCACTTTTGACCAGTAGTACTGCATCACTTATCCGAGCTTTAAAAAGTTTGCCAAGACCTCCATTTTTGTAGGTGGTCCTGCTCCCAAGCCTTTTTCATCTCTACAGACATTTAAATCAGAGGACCTCCTTGTCAAGATAGGAGGACTATGCCTTTTCAGTTTCAATTCCTGAAACTGATCCATCGTATCTTTCCCATCTCTTAGCTTCTCTTATCCCTGTACTCAGCAAGTTATCCCTACAGCCAGCTAATCTTTCCCCATAGCATCCTCACCTGGCTAGTGTCCACCTTCCTTCTTATCATAAAAACTCTTCTCAGTTCATCCCTCCACATCTTTTGGTCCTTTTTTGAGCAACCTTACACCTGTCTTTTCTTCCAGGTTGCTTTCTCTGGACTAGCTATGCAGAAGGAACATACTTTGAGTAAAAATTAACTTTACTTGCATATTATCTTTTAAAAAATAACTGAACCTAAGGTAAAGGTTTCCCTTGCTCAAAAGGCAGTTGAATCCGACTCTAGGGATGTGGTGCTCATCTCCGTTTCCAATCTGAAGAGCCAGTATTGTCCAAAGACTTCTCCATGGTCATGTGGCTGGCATGACTAGATGCCGAGATGCATGGAACGCTGTTACCTTCCCACCAAAGTGGTACCTATTTATCTACTTACAGTTTCTTACTTTCAGACTGCTAGGCTGGTAGGGACTGGGGCCAGAGACGGGAGCTCACTGTATCATGTGGCACTTGGGACTTGAATTTCTGAACTACCCACCATCCGGTCGGCAGTTCAACATCCCCTCTTTGATTGTACCCTTTCTGTAAAAAACCCAAATCATGCAACTAAAGTAACTCTAGTCAGCTGTCCCAATTTATCCAAGATGGTCCCTGGTTACTGTGCCTACCTTTGCTTCTGTGCATGTTCTTTAACATTTTTGTTAGTGTAAGCATTGTAATTCTTTAGGATTTGTTTCCCTTCCCAGGATTCTTGGAAGTTAAGTTGCTGGAGTGATGGTGAATGCTTCTTCTCTTAGTGTATTTTCATGTACATGAACTTCAAGACACTATGCTGTATTGCACATTCTATCGTCTTAGAGCAAAAACAGATGTGACATGTTTATGACAGGGAATGGCAGCCATATGCCAGCTATCAGTCTCCAGTGACAACTCTGTGTATTCTTATTGTTATTATTTGTTATTATTATTTATTTAATTTATACCCTGCCCTATCCCATGAGTGGGCTCAGGGCAGTTTACAACATAAAATTTGTAAAACAATAAAACTAATAAAACAGCAGATGGTGCTATAGGTAAAAGCTAAAGGTTTCCCTTGCTCAAAAGCCAGTCGAATATGACTCTAGGGATGCTGTACTCATCTCTGTTTCCAAGCCAAAGAGCCAGCACTGTCCAAAGACAATAAACAATAACAAAAAGAACCCATGCCTCATGTCAGGTGGATATGTCAGGTGTAAATGTGCTAGAGGTGATGCCTCCAAGGCTCTCACCCCATTTTTGGCATTATTTGTCTCCCCCTTTTTGTACATTTCTACATTTCAGTGTGGGCCTAGGACTGATAGAAGGAGCCTAAACTAACTAATTTCAAAAAGACAGTGAGTCATGCTAAGGTGAAAAGGAATGTCTGCCAACTCTTCTATCAGTCACATAAATACCCACCCTAAAAGGGATTCACTCTAGGGCCATTTCCCCCAAGGACCTTGGAGCCTCTTCCTAGATAATTTGATCCTAACTAAAAGGATCAGGTTTCCAAAACAGTAAGCCACAGGCCAGTTCTAGCCATTTCCCAGCTATCTCAGTGACCAGACAGGAAGAGTCCTACCCTTCCCCAATCATGACAAGTACCTGGCCATAGATGTTTACCTATCTAACTTCCAGATCTACTCAACGGACAGTTTTTAATATTCTCCAGGTGCAAGGGGAAAACTCAAATCCACAATACCGGCAAAGGATTTCTTTTCAGGCTGACTCATCTTTGCATAAAAATGTTTTAAATAAATAAATCAACTAAATTATATGCATCTCTAGTATATAGACCAAAGGCACCAATCCCTTTGCTTGAAGGACCAGTCTGACATGTGTTGATAGCACGGCAGCACTGATTGTGAGATATAACAAATTAATCACAATGCCCTTAAACTAAATTGCTTTATCCCTTGCAACTTAATCTTAAATATAGCCAAGATCAGCTCTTCAAAACTTGCTGAGAATTCCCACCTGCCTCTCTGAATCATTGCTCATCTTCAGCGGAAATCTTAAATGGTGTCCTTGGGTTGAACTTCCTTTGCTCTTGCTAGATACACTTCCAGCATTTTCTCCCTTCTGTCTCTTTAACAGACATCCTTCTCTTCCTCCTGGCTCAGTGGTTCTGCTACAACTACAAGCAGAAACAAAACCACGAGACCACAACTTGTCCTGTTTCTAGTTCCCATTGGTACTCTAAATAAGGGCTCTAAATGAAATGATTGCTAAAGGGGCTATGGCTCAGTGGTAGAGTGAATGCTTTGCATACAGAAGAGCCCAGGTTCAACTGCTGGCACCTCTGGTTAAAAACGGACTTGGGGTGCAGGTGTTGGGGAAGACCTTTCTCTGCCTGAACCTGGAAAGACAATAAAATTCAGAAAGACAACAAAATTCAGTAAAGCATGTTACTGAATTTTATGATTGTGCTGTTCTGATTTTTTTTAATTATCATGGGTTCTATACTGAGAGGGCAAAGGGGTCCTCAGAACAAACATCCTCTTATCTGTGGCAATGGGCAATGAAAGTTCTAATGTATCAAAGGAAGGCAGAGGCAGTTTTATGGCTGTCAACAGTCTAATTGAAGGAAAATGAAACCTTGTTTCACCTTGCTGTTTGGTCAAGGTGTTGGAAAACTCAAGATAGATAATATTTACTGTCCTGTCCCAAAGCCCTAAAATCCGAATCCAAACTTTGGAGGTGATTGGACAAGGCAAACTTAGAGGACAATTTGGGCCTGCACTGTTCCGAAATTCAACTGGATTAATGAAGATCCACACAGGCTGCAGAAAAAGCAATAAAAAATCTTAGCTTGGCTGAGGGATCTCGTGTAACACAAATATCTAAAGCAAGCCTTGCCAGGCTGTGCCAGGATGCTTTGCCATACACCCATCTCAAGGAATGGAATGTAGGGGACATCTGTTGTACATAGACACTTAAGTAGTCTTACATCTTTCCATTTCTTGTGCCTAGTGTTCTTAGTGATCTGCCTTCTGATTGGTTTCCAGTTATCTGTATTTGATTTTAAGATTTATCCTTAGTTATTAAAGATCTATGATCCTTAATGATCTGGGGTGTAAACTGATCGCCTTTAGAATCTCACTCATGAAAGCCAACAAATCTCTGTGCAACTGGGATTCAGACACATGCTGAAGGGACAATGCTGGCCAAGCAACAACATAAAGGGTGGGGGGAAACTGCTTCATGCCTGCATCTCTCCCTCCCTCCCTCTCCCAGTGCTCCTAGTGAACCAAAGTACTTAGGGGGGGCAGAGAGATGGGGGGCATGCTTGGTGGCAGTTGGAACCAGTAGGGCTGTCATACCAGGGTAAGGCGATTGAGGAGAAAAGGGTTTTTCCTATGTGAAAGCATTTTCTTTGTCAGGAGGCTGAGACCACAAGCCAGACCTTCTCTGTCTCTTAGGGTGCATTCAGATGGGCAGCTATTCCTGCCATTGGCCTGGCTGTAATTTGATCTAGATCTTTTTGATCCAGCATTGCACAACCAGACAGCTTTACCACGCGTGACTCCACGGTGGATTGTCTAGATGGCATCCACCATAAGGAGCCATGCAACTGGCTTAAAAAAAAAAATCCTGTCTGTGCATGCGTATATGTGCCTTTTTCATATACTTGTTTTTCTGTGCATGCATGAATTTAAAAAGCACCACTAGCACTAGCACTGGTAAAAGCACCACTAGCACTACCTTCCTCTAGGTACCATTTCAGTTAATAAAGTTGATAAAGTTCAGGGGACCGTCAGAAATATAAAATTGTTTGGATTGTTTTAGCGGAGCTCTGGGGACATTGCATGTTTAAGCGATTATGCACGCATCACTAAAACTTTTTTAAAATGGAGACCATCCATATGGGCTGATTGCGCACTGGTGGAACAACCTGACAGTGGAAAGTCTGGCACTGGCCCATCGGCCAGCTTTAGACCAGACTTTCACAACTATCTTTCAAGTACAGATGCCGGATGGGGATCGACAGGCTACTCATGGAAGCGGCACAATTCCCAGATGTTGTGATCTGGACGTGCACTTTAAATCCACCAGGCAAGAGCCGTATGAACGCACCCTTGGCCAGCCTGGACCCTGTTTGTGACAGGTTTTTCTCCTCTCAGGAAGAAAATGACATTCATCTTTTCTCCCAAACCATGCTAAAAAGATTATTTTAAATGCTGATATAAATTCTGTGAAGGGTTTTTTAAATTTTTTTAAAAAATGTTTTCCTGCTAACTCTGACTAGCTTCATAAGCTTCCTTGAGTCACTGCTTATGGTGAGAAAGGTCGGCTACACATGTCTTAATAAATATTGCTATAAAATGGGTAGTTGTTTTTGCATTTAAATGGTGAAAGAGAAGCAACTGAATAAGGAACACCAGCAATGAAAATACTAAATGGCTCTCATTATATAACATATAAAAAGAAATGAAAAGGGGGGTTATTTGAACATTGTTATAGATGATACTGAGCTGGGAAGACCAAGGGCAACAGTCAAAGGCAACAGTGTATGTTTAAATATGACTCCTGAAGCAGTGTGGCTATCTGCAAATGCGCATTCTTGTCTGTCACAATAATATTTGTTATCAATTGTGTGCAATCATGAGTTTCATTTCTTCTCTGTTTTTTGTTTTTGTTTCAGCACACACAACTAAATTGAGGTGCTGGTTTACAGAATGGGAGAATCTGCATACACGCAGGGTGGCATGTTACTGTTTCATGCATTACCTTCTATACCGATGGCCAGGTCACTGATAATAACACAGAGACATATATCTCCTTGATGTAACAGGCTGGTTCATGACTTGAAATTTGATGAGCTGAAAACAGATGGATCTTGCAGCTTTGGGGACTTTCTCAAAATCAGGCACTGCAGTGTTACTCTCCAGGGATCTGCATCCCTGCTGTGTTGCTCTAGTTTTTTTCTTCTGCTGCTGGCATTAGCTTCCATCAAAGGCAGGAATACCACTAGTGTAAGGGGGGATATATGGGGCAGTGTGTGTGGGAGGGGGTAGGGATGCAGGGGTGCAATTTTGTGGAATTTTGCAATTTTGTGAAAAAGTGATCCTTCCTCTCTGTCTCTGAAATCCTGGCTATGGAAATGGAGACCGAGAGGTAAGCAATGCACATATAATTAACCCACTGGCTCTTCATCTTCAGGGAACTTGAGTTGACAGCAACAAGAAGATATGCAATTGTAAGCTTATTTACTACATTTGTCAACCATCTGGGATGCAAGGCTCCTGAAGTAGAGGAGCTGTCAGTTTGAATTCTAGTTAACCCTGTGGTAGCAAGAGAATTTTTAAGTCTTTGATAGGACATTACCATGTAATAACATCCTTCTTGGACAAATCATATGAATGGCTGCATTGTTTTGTTTTCTTTTTTGCACAGCCAGGCTGTGGCTATTGACTGATACATTCAAGAAGCAGTTAGATTCCTGCTGCAGTCCAGGGAAGATTCGTCTTGAGTTAAAGGGTTACCATTAAAGCATGATTAAGCTGACTTCAATCTGTTGTTGTGTTGTTGTTGTTGTTGTTTAACTAGACTCTGTGGGGCACTTTTTTTTAGCAGGTAGTACAGCTTTGTTATAAGGCCAACAGACCTTTCAATAATACATTTATTTTTTTAAAAATACCGAAATTGCACATGGTTGATTAACAGGGGTCTTTCAATATCTAGGACTGTGATCATACGCACAATTAGACCTGACATAGGTGTGAATACTGGACAGATTTAAACAACAACATCTGGGAAGCACCCTGCAGCTGTCAGCAACCTGTTCTGCTCCACCACAGAAGTGGAGTTAAAAGACACCAGGGAAAATCCAGTAGTAAACAGGTTGCAACAGGCCATGGATGGACTTTCCCATGTCTGATCACTCCAGCGTGCTCTCATGGCATCAGGATGGTCTGAACAGGCCATCCCAACTCTGTGCCATTGTTTTTCCCCCTTCACAGTATGTGCATCACTGCAAATTCCATAGGGAGCCCTCAGTGTGGAGGTGCGATTCATTGATCCCTCGTTTAAGCGCATGGGGGGAAAGTGGCACAACCCCCCCTCCCCAACTCACCTGCAGTTGCTTCTGATCACACACTGATGGACTGTGCCCGCAGCTTCAAAGAAAGGTGACCCGCAATTGCGGGTCAGATTCCTCTGGAGGAAATAGCCTCACTCTCTCTCCCCCCCCCCATTTTTTCTGGTGCATGTGACTGCAACCTAGGATGCAATTTCAGTGACTACATTCAAAAAAAGAGCCCCTTTTTCAGCGATATGTACATTCTCCCCAGAAAGCAGGGTAGCTAGAAGTCAGAAGAAGAACAGCGCATTTTCCATTTGCAAAGCATGTATATGTACTCAGGGTCTCTTAGCAGTTGAAACCTAAGTAATCTGCATTCAGTGATCCTAGTTCCATGAGAACCTGAGGAATGCACTGTTGGGTCAGATCAAGATCTTTCTCATCCGGCAGGAGTACATCGTTGCTTATCCCATGATAGGATTATCTGTACCAATTAAATGTTCTGCCTGTAGTACAGTTCTCTGAGATTCAGAACCTTTGCCAGGAAAAAAAAAGAGCACTGCAAATGGTTGAGACCATACATTTTAAACAAACCAGGAATCCTAAAGGCTTCATTTTCAATTAAGAGGATGGTAAACTTCACTGAAGAATCCCTGGGGGAGTGGTAGACCCTGTGTTTTCTAGTTGCCCATAGACTGCCAAATAGTTTCCTGATTGAGGATAGGGAAGTTCATCTGGATCTCTCCCATAGTGCATATGGCACATGGGTATATGGGCCACAGAGGTGAGGAAGCTGGTGATAGCTTCTTGCTGCCATTGAAGCCAGCTGAGCAACCAACCAGTCCAGTCCCCTGCCCTGCCCTGCCCAAGGAAGGCTAGAGGGCAAGCAGCAGCAGCTGCTATTCCTTCCTGCTTCTGATACTTGTTTGCTCTTGGCCTGAGTGGTGTCAGTATGCAGTATTTAAAGAAGAGTCACAGCAGGTTCGTTATTCATGGTATGAGCTGGGCTTCCTCACAGCTTCATAATTCTCATTCACTGAGAAGCTTCTAGAATGACTAAGTCGTTTTGTGTTTTTTTTAAAAGAAGTCCACAGTGTTGGTTTTGCCCTTGCCCGTGAATTTATCTACCAAAGGAATAAGTGAAGTTGGATAGAAATCTGAGCAAGTTGTGTGATGCTTTCCCTTTCTTGTGCTCATGCAGATGAGCTTTCTATGTATGTGCAGAGATTTGAATATGGTTCCCTCGGGCCATCCTGTCTGGAGCAAACAACTGCTTCCTGCATCCCTTCAAACTGTTGAATATGAAAGGAAGAGCATGCTGCTGTGTAGGTTTTTGCAGAACAAAGACCTGTGGAGGTAATTCTGGCCCGAACTGAAGGGCACAAAGGAGCCAAGGAAAGCCTGCTGACAGAGACTCTTGGACACAGCATGAGGCTTATGTGATAGGCCCTGCAACAATATCAAAGGGGGGAGACTGAAAAGCACTGCAAGGAACAGAAAAGGATGTTGTAAGAAGCTATTGCACCTTGGATGCCCTGTTCGATCTGAAAGGATTCCCTATAGCATTATGGGGCTCGTTTAGGCTTCTTTCTTCTATATGTTTTTGTTTGTTACATGCTTTTACTGATGGTATGCAGAAGATTATAGAAGAAGCAGAAAGCTCAGCTCCCAATCTTGCTCTTCTATGATCCCCCTCCCACAAACCAAGGCAAGGGAGGAAATATCCCCAGGTGTCAGCAGGATCGGAGGTAAGGGACATGCCACAATTCCCAATGCATGTAGCTGGACTTGTAGCCAAAAATAGGGTCTAGGTAGGGTTGCCAGGTCTCCTACCTTTTTCCAGTGGGGGAAGAAGCTCCTGGTCTGGGACTTTCATGCATGGAAGTGACATCATAATGCTAGGCATGTTGCCAGGGGATGCTCTAGCATTCAGCCTGAAAACTCTGTGATACCATAAAGTTTTCAGGCCGAATGCTAGAGTGCCCCCCCAGCAATGTGCCCAGCATGATGATGTCACCTCCAGGTGATGTCATTGTGCCAGGCACTTCAGTCTGATCCAGGCACTTTGGGGATGAGGTTCCACCCCCCACCAGCCAGATCCGGGCCAGCAGGTCAGGGGCCCCTACAGTGGGCACTCCCCCCCCCCCCGGGATCTGTCAGCTCTACGTCTAGGATTTCACTCCAGCAGAAGCAAAAGTGAGGGAAGAGCAGCACTGCACAATGTGGCCACATCACTTCCAGTTTCATCCTGTAAAAATATAGATATGTGGGGAGTTCCCAGAACATCTTGATGTCACTTCTGGGGACAGCTGGAAGTGATGTCACAACTTCACTTCTCACTTTTTTTTTTGCCAGGCCTCTGTCCTAAACCCTTAGAAACTTTTAGTGGCAGGACATAGGGAGGGAAAATGTTGACTGACATCACAATGCCATGTTTGACATTGTGAAACCATAGAATTTCAGTGACTTCCTAGAGCACTGTGATGTCACCCAACCTCATTCCCCTCCCCATTTTCCTTCTGTTGCTCATTCAAGCAGCAGCAGGAAACCTCTTGCTATAGCAACCCTAGTGTAGAAGAAAAAGAAAAAGAGATTTGATTTATACCCTGCCCTTCACTAGCCAAGGGAGTCTCAGAGTGGCTTACAAACTCCTTTTCCTTCCCCTCCCCACAACAGACACCCTGTGTGGTAGGTGGGGCTGAGAGAGCTTCGAGACAACTGTCCTTGAGGGAACAGCTGGTACAGAGCTATGGCTTGCCCAAGGTCATCCAGCAGGTGCAAGTGGAGGAGTGGGGAATCAAACCTGTTTCTCCCAGGTTAGAGTCCGTGCACTTAACCACGACACCAAACTGGCACCAAACTGTAGCATAATGGTGATTCTGAGATTTAGAACTACATCCCCCAACAACCCTGAATGTTACTCAAAAGATCACTGAGGAAAAGGGCTTGAAACTTTACCAACCAACATATAAGGCCTAGTTGGAACCTTCTTGGATTAAACTTCCTTGTTTATCTACTTCATTAAAGTTCTTCTTATGACTACACGTCAGTGCACTGGTTGGAACTCACCAGAGTTGAGACAGAAATTGCTAGCCTGGAAATGCCTTCAGCACTTTCCTCTAATCCCTTCTTGCTCATACTAGGCACCCATTAATACCTGTACGGTCATTACACTGGCTTTGTTTCTTTTCCTCTTCCCAGTTTGTTCCCTTTTCCTTCCGAGTTGGGTATATCAGATTGTAGACAGTGTTTTGAATTGTAAACTGTTTTGAATGCAGTGGCAGAATGGCAGTCAATAAGTATAATTAATAATTTAATAATACATGTATAATATATATCCTTAGCATTATCTACATTGCTCAGAGTTAGTCATAGGAGTCACTAAAAGAAAGGGAAATAGCATTCTAGTATATTTGAATCATAAATTGTCATTGCTTCTATGCCATAAAGAAAGGTGATGTAAGGTTGTCTTATTATGAACTCAGTTCAAAAAATCAAGGGTGTTAAAATGCAGACTGCCTTGCAGGGCTTTTTTTGTAGAAAAAGCCCAGCAGGAACTCATTAGCATAATAGGCCACACCCAACAGCAGAAACACATTAGCATATTAGGCCACACCCCTGACAGCACAGCTCCCTCCCAGGATTGGCTTCCCCAGGTGCCCCGTGGCTTGCAGGGCGCCTGGGGAACCCGAGGAGGGGAGGCAGTTTAAACTGTCTTCCCTTCCTGGATCAGCTTGGCTTCCCCAGGTGCCCCACGGCTTGCAAGGCACCTGGGGAACCCTAAGCGGGGGGGGGGGGGGAGGCTGTAGGCGTGGCCAACTCAGAAACCTGCCAGAACTCTGTTCCTGTGTGTTTCTGCCCAAAAATAGCCCTGCTGCCTTGTATATAGGGTTTCCAGCCCTACTCTAGGGGGCCTCATTAATGCTCTCATGATTCATGACATCACTGGCAATATCATCATCTGGAGGTGACACTCTAGCATTCATCCACAATTATGGGCAAACAAGGCAAATGTTGGAGTGTTGCCTGGTACAGTCACACCACAAACGTCATGGCATCAGTGCAATGTTGGTTCTCCCTGCACACACACTGTTTCTCCCAGGATTTCCCCCCTGATGCTGAGCTGTGTTGCAGTGACAGAGCAAGCAGGAGGTGGGAGGTTTCTCACCAAAGTGGGAGACTTGCCATCCTGTTTGCTTCTTGCTCTGCCAAGAACGCATATTCCTTGAATTTCCCTTCCTTGCTGATAAATTAGACAGCAGAGTTCAACTGTAGCATTTTGTTCTCCTTGACTAATGAGTCTAAATGTTCCCCTTTTCTGAGCCCAATTTGTTGGAGACTGCTTTCAGTTCTGTTGTATTAAATTCCAGGGCTGATTTCGTAGCAGGAGCTTTTTTGCATATTAGGCCACACACCCCTAATGTAGCCAATCCTCCAAGAGCTTACAGAACTCTTCTTACAGGGGCTACTGTAAGCCCTTGGAGGATTGGCTACATCAGGGGTGTGTGGCCTAATATGCAGAGGAGCTCCTGCTACGAAATGAGCCCTGAAATTGACCATATTTATCTTACCTATGCTGGGTAGCTGAGTTCTTGCAAACAGTTCGGTTTCAATTGAATTGATTCTGGAAAAGCTTGGCTTACTAAGTGTTGGAATATGCAAAGTCTATAGTGCAGCCTTATGAAGAAGATATGAAGATCACCCTACAAGGGGACAGCTGAAGGACTGGTAGTTTGCATAGCTAGATTATGGACAGCCCACTTTTTCATATTATGTCCTTGCTGTCTCCTGATTGGCTCTTCTGGAGACTTCCTGCTCCTGCAGAGCTGCCTTCTTCTTCTTGTTCCTTTTACAGCAGTCAGACTGGTTAGTTTAGGCTTTCTCCCTGTATGTTCTATAACAGTTTGTCCTTCTATAATAAACCTACTTGTTTTTCTCTAAACAGTCAGTGCTCCACTTCCTTTGCATATTTAAACTCTGCCCACACTAAGTTGTCTCACAGACGACCACCCAAAGACATTCAGTTGTGCCTGTTAAAAGGTGGTCTCAGTGGACTGGGGGTTCAAGCTTTTAAATCATATTCTGGTGGTGTGGGGGATAAATGAAAGCCTGTGAGAGATTTATAGCTTCTCCCCCTTCTACATTCTGCACCATTTAATGTTTTGCTTTAATATCTCAGCAAAGCAATTGGTGTATATATGAAGGGGGGAAATGAAAGCTGTAAGGCAGCAACCCCTGGTCGGCGATATAATCCTTTTAGTAGGCAGGATGCAAAAATTGGTCCCATAACCCATCAGGGTCTCCTCAGAAATCCCAGCAAGGCTAATTAATTTCCTTCCTAACCGCTGAGCTATCGCAAACTCTCCCACAGCCACAAAATGCCTATGACCTTCAGCGTTTCCTGGGTCCTTGGAGCCAAAGGGTATACCTATGAGTCCTCATGGACAGAGCCTGCCTTGATTACCGTTTCACAACATCTCTCTCCCCATAGGGGGTGAGAGGATTTTTCGCGTGTGCAAAGTAATCTCGCCTTGCTTTTTGTATTCATGTTGGCCAGCACTCTAACCAGCTTTCAAGTTTTCATTAAAATCAGGAGTTATATTGTGGCAGAGAGAAGGGGGGGGACTAACTGATACAACGATGGAAACTGAAATGTGCATACGTTTGAACCCCAGGGAAAGTTTTGAAATTTGAAACCTGGTATTTTTCCGCCCGATATCTGCGAATGTTCAAGAACCAGAGTGATGAGCCGAGTGAATGGGATGGATCCTGAGATCTGTCAATGGAAGGCGTTGATGGTTGCTGAACTTCTTGGCTTTTCCCTCCTCCAGCAGCCGTTTCTGACTCCAGGGTTGCAGGACATGCATGAAGGAATAGGCACACTATTTGGGAGGCTGCAGTGGGGCTGTGGTTAAACCATCACTCCGACCTCTTGTGTGAATAGAACTCCACTGATGGAAAAGAAAGAAGGGATTTTGGCCCATTTGCCATCCCCACTGCAGCCTTCCCTTCTGTATTGCTACTTCCAGATGAGTCCTGGGGATAAATTTCCCTGGGATTAGAAATAGCTGCAGGGCGTGTGTGAATTGGAGGGGGAGAGAGAAAAGATTGGTGATCCTTGTGCAGTCTTTGAATGGTCCTTTCACTGAATCCAATCCTATAACCCATTCTTATTGGATAGGAAAGGGCTTTTCTAACAAAAGTTATGAAACTGTAATACCCTCTCTTTTTCATTATTTCACATAGTCCTGGCAGTGTTGAGAGACTTACTGAGAGCAGGGGTTGGGGACAGGGACATTGGGGGGAGGGGTTAATGTTAGTTGCATTGCTACAGCACTTATGGGAAGAAATATGGGCTGAGGACAGACTGGCAGTCTCGGCCGCTCTGCCTCCGCTTCAAAAGTGGAGGCAGAGCGGCCGTTCAGATGGCCGCATCTGCCCCGAGGAGGTGGCCCGGATGCATCGCGTCTGGCGCCGCGCTCCTCCCGCAGCAGCCGAGCACCACTTCAAAGTGGTGCTCCGGCTGCTGCAGCACGCGTTTCACCCGCCGGAGTGGGTGTGAACGCACGCCGGGAGGGGGAGCCGTGCAGCGTCCGCACGCCGCTGTAGGAAGCCGCCCACAGTCTGAACGCTGCTGGTGGCTTCCTTCCGGCAGCATGCAAATGCTGCGCTGCAGGGGAAATTCCCCCTGCCTTAGTCTGCCACGCCGCGGAGGCGCGGCAGACTTTCAGTCTGTCTTCAGCCATGGAAGTGACATAGGCTGTGTTCAGACTGGCAGTTTGGCCGATACAGGCACTGTTCACAATTGGATTAAATGGACACAGTCACACAGCCATATCAGTCAGGCGTTCCCCCGGCATACTCATCCCATCATAGGATGACTTGGAGCCGAGTTAAAAAGGCACCACACCACAAATGGAATTTTTGGTTCCCTGTGCATTCATTGAGGATGGTTGGTAATTTGAACACAGGGGAGCATGCGCAGAACGGATTTAGCACTCTGAACGTGCAGATCCATTCCCACTGCTAGGGAGGGGGTTTTTTTCCTTCAAAAAATTGCCTGTATGTGCATGTGCACACATGCACATGAGTGCACATGCTCATGAGCACACACATGCACACATGCACACTTATGTGCACACATGGGTGCACATGCGTGGGTGCACATGTGCACATATGCATTTTGACAAATTTCCAGGCAGCGTGCTCTGTGGCTGAGGTGCTGCAGTAATGTGGATGCTTGACCATGGGATGTCTGTGTGGGTAACTCACAGCAGGGTGTGCTGTCTGGATGATATGCCATGCAACACTTTAAACTTGAATAATTAGGAGCAGCACCATATTGCACCAAGCTGCCAGTCTGACCACAATCATAGAGTACCTAATCCTAGAGCTACCCTGTATCACTTCTGGGTTTTCTCTGGAAGTGACATAGTGAGGCAGCTGACGTCAGGTTTTTTTTTTAAATTTTCTAGAGCAGGGGTGTCGAACTCATTTGTTATGGAGGGCCAGATTTGACATAAATTGGACTTTGTTAGGCTGGGCCACGTGTGTTATAAAATGTAATGCCAGGTAACGGAGATGTAAACTTTATAAAGGATACAAACACAAATATTTTTTAAAAAACTTAAAATAAAAACATGCTTGAAATATTAGCATTCTTGCAATATTTTGTTTATTTAACAATCTCCGATAACTGACACTTCTTGCTCTGAATTATTGCATCAAAATGTCTGTGCTGTAGCAATCTGGGAGGGGGAGGAGCCTCAGTCCAGGGCAGGGAGCAGAAGCTTGACTATCTATCTCTCCTGAGCGACTGAGAAAGTCTGGGAAAGCAAACTATGATGCAGCAGCAGCAGAATTGGAGAAAGAAGCAGGAGACAGCCAATCCCTTTGTGGGCCTAATAGAAGCCATCTGGGGGCCTGATCCAGCCCCTGGGCCAAATATTTGACACCCCTGTTCTAGAGGCCTGGCTGCTCTAGTTAGGGAGACAAAATTCCTGGGGCTTTGGACTGGAATTGATGCTGCTGCTATTTCTTTAGTAATTTACTAATACCACCACCTCCAATATCCTTTTCCTGTGCTTTTTGGACTTTGTGCTTCCATGGAGCTGTGAGAGGAAGGATACCTGGAGACCAGCAAGGTTGAGCTTAGCAGGTAATAGATTCATTGTTTGCACTGCTTCCATGACCGAAGATCAGAACCCTAGATGGCTGCTGTTGCCAAGTTCTGTGCCTCTCATTTAAACTGGTAATGGCCATTGAAGGCACACTCTTGGTTTAACCAGTCAGTTGCTGTGTTGCTGTGTAGTTTGTGATCTGCATAGTCCAACGTATGGACTTGGAGGAAGGGAAATGAAGAGTGGAGCCCTTGGCTAGCAAGCTTTCCTTGCTTTGGGCCGCAATCCCGAACCCTGTTATGAGAGAATAAGTTCCATTGAGCTTGGTGGGACTTGCTTCTGAGTCAGCCTGCTTAGAATCATGCTGATACGTATTCTGAGTGCATAGCGTTGCCATGTTCCTAACCTTTATTTTTACTCATGGGCTTTTAAAAGTACAAATTCCATTCTTGAATGCATGGTGAATTGTTTTACATGTAAAGTAGAAAAGAATCTCAGCCAGCATGGAGAGTGTTTAAAAGCAATTGGTTTTCAAGTACACTTGATATTTTTCTTTCTTTCTTCCTGTCTGGTGAGGTGAACTGAGTAATACCTCACTACTATCCAGGGCTCATTTCGTAGCAGGAGCTGCTTTGCATATTAGGCCACACACCCCTGATGAAGCCAATCCTCCAAGAGCTTACAGTAGCCCCTGTAAGAAGAGCTCTGTAAGCTCTTGGAGGATTGGCTACATTAGTGGGGTGTGGCCTAATATGCAAAGGAGCTCCTGCTACAAAATGAGCCCTGCTACTATCTATCCTCATATTTTATTACATTTGAGACAGAGGGGTTTTTTCACACACTTGGCTTACTCCTGATTTTCTTGGCAGTCTATCCACAAGTGTTGAAATCAGTTTGGGCACAGTTCTTCTTCATGGCCCTTTCTGCACTCTCCATTTAATCCATGTCCACTGTGGTGTCCTCCAAGCAATTCTGCACTAAAATTGAATTCAACCTTCTTTTTAATCCAGTTTTTTCCCCATTCTGCATTAAAATTGTGTTCAGCCTTCTTTTTGTTCTGCCCCCCCCCCCCCCCAAATCCCTGCATTACATTACCTCCCTTTAGTGGTCAGCCCAGTTTCAACCTGCTGTTGCCCCGGGTTATTTGGATGCAGTTTTCTTATTTGTATCCCCCCTCCTCTCTTTCTCCATGCTTTCCTTCATTTCTATGTCTTCCCCTTCTTCAATTCCTTTGCAAAGTGAGGAGGGAGGTATTGCGTTTGGCTCTGCCTCCCATGGCAGCCATTTTGGAGAGTCACTCACTACCCACTCTCAGAATTCCAAAGATGCTCGCAGAAAGGTTGTCAGAAGGTTCCAGTAAAAATACTGGACACATTTGATAAAAATCTCTTGACATTCATACATGCACACAGGCTCACACAGATATGATAGCAATAGAGGGTTATGTTTGGAAATAAATTGTTGAAGGTTTTGATGGCATGGAGGTAAATAAGATGCTATTAAATCCCTTTTTAAAGGGACATTTTTCTCCAGGCAGTTGGCAACCATAACCAGGATCTAACCAGGTTAAGTTTCCTTTATAGTGCTATTTTATAGCTTCTGATTTTTTTAAAAAAAATCCACTGAGTTCCTGATCACAGGGTCTCTAGGGGATGTAGTAAAACATAAACATATATGTGTTGGGCATGTTTTGCCACAGCTGTTGGTTCAAGTCAGTTTCTCTCAAACTCTTCCAGCTTCCCCCCCCCCCACACACACACACTTTATTCAACCTTTTGCAGCATAACACAGCACCAACATCTGTGCAAATATCTTTGCACATAGCATACACAGAAAAATAGCATGCCAGGGGAAAGACAGCTGGAGCTCTTTTCCCTGACATCTACTTTCCGATCTGCAGAAGGATTGATTTGTTTTATTGCATTTATTTACTTCATTTATACCATGCTTTTCCCCACTATATCATTCCACTGTCCTGCATTTTATCCTACCCTATGAAGTAGGTTAGGCTGAGAGAGTGACTGTGTAGCCCAAGGTCTCCCATCAATCTTCTATTGCAAAATGGTGATTTTAACCTGGGTCTCCCAGATCCTAGTTCTGTTGGCAGAGTAATTAACACAGCAACGGTGTACAACCTGATTAAAGAGTAGATAAAGTTTTATTTAACTAACATACTTGATAATAAAGATGAGAGACAGGGAATGACACAAAAAGGAGAGAAGGTGCTGACCTCACTATCCTGTCTAATTGTCTTCTTGATGCCCCCTGCAGGGTCTTCTTCTCTTCTTCTTTTTACACCAGACATTGTCTATTCCAACACCCCTTCTCAAGGTCTAATGCACAAAGTCCACAAAATTCCTCTTCTTACATAGACCTTCAAATCTTTCTCAAGAAAATGGCTTGATGAGTGTGTCTGTAATCATTTCATCTGTAGGACAGTATTCCAACTCAACAAGCCCTTCTTTCATGTTTCTTACTAGGTGATGCTTCACATCCATGTGTTTAGTTCTTGAGTTGATCTCTGTGCAAGTTTTATGCACCCTTGGTTGTCTTCAAAGCGTTGTGCTGGTTTGGGTTCCTCTATCCCATAGTCTTGATTAGTTAAAGTATCCATTTCACTTGTCTGCACACTTCTGCTGTGGATACATATTCAGCTTCAGTTGATGATACAGCCACAGTTTCTTGCTTCCTACTGCTCCAGCTGACTGCTCTACCACCATACAAGAGTACATGAACACTGGTTGACTTTCTGTCTGTAGTATCTCCTGTCCAGTCTGCATCCATGTATCCCACCAGTCTGGGATTGTCAGGCCCCGTCCACACGAGCAAGATAAACCGGATGGGAAGTGACTCAAATTTGTGCCGGCACAATTTGCGCCGCTTTTGCAGGATCACACAGGTCCATGGACCTGTGAGGGCGAACCGCCGCTGCGTGATCACATGCAGCCACGGGCGAGTTGGGTTTTTTTCCCGGCCATTTTCAGTGCGCTTATCTGCTTCTACAAGGGATCGATGACTTGCCTGTCCACCCTTGGAGTCATCCGATGATGCGCATACCGGGATGGGAGGGGAAAAAAACCCCAAAAGCCCGCTCCCCAATGCCACTTGTTTGCGCTGGCGCGATCACACCTGGAAAGGTCAGTTCTGGGCCATCTCAAACCATTTGAGACTGCCTTTTCACTGGTAGCTAAATAAGCCAATTCCCCACCGGCTCAAAGCAGTTTGTGACACTTTGACACCGGCTGCAGGACGCTTCCCAGATGTGCTTGTGTGATCACGCCACTTTGAGCCGGCGGGGAATCGTCCTTTTTGTGTCGCAAATGGGTGCGTATGATCGCGCCCTCAATTGTTGGCAACTTTAGTTTCAGATGCGCAGTGCTGTGCAGGTACTTTGCAAGTCTTTTGACTGCATTCCAATCCCTTTTGCTTGATGATTCCATCTTTCTACATAACATGCCCACAGCTGCTGTGATGTTAGGGTATGTCAATGTACTTATGTACAGCAGTTTCCCAAAGGCTTCTCTTTATTGCTTGTTGTCAGGCAGAAGTTCACTACTTCCCTGCTGGTTCAGGTAGTTTATTTCCATAGGAATGTTTGCTGGTTTAAGCTCCTTTCATATTCATGTAGTCCAGAAATTCTAGGATTTTCTGATTCTGTCTGAGAAGATACCTTCCATCTTCCTCTTGTTCTATTTGTATTCTCTGATAGTAGTTGATGTTTCTTAATTCTTTCAGTTGTACTTCTGATTCAGATGTTGAACAGTTTCATTGCAGTCCTCCTTGTCTTCATAGCATAAAATAGGTCATCCACATAAGTCGAAAAGTAAGTCAATTTATTGTCTCTATATCTTGACTAAAGCAACATCTGTCTTGCCTTGCTCAAATCCTTCCTTGGTTAGCCTTTGATGAAGTGACTGTTCCATGTAAACATATTCCTTAATTTCTGCATGTAGAAAAGCAGTCTATGTCCAGGTGTTCCACGCACATCCTCCTCGCAGATGCTGTGCTCAAGAGCACTCTAATTGAAGTATGAGTCACCACTGGTGCAACGATTTCATTATAGTCTTCTCCATACTTCTGAGGGTATCCTTTAGCAACCAATCTGGCTTTGTATCTTTGTGTTTTGAAGATCCACTTGCATCCTATTGTCCTCTTCCCTGGAGGCAGTTCCTGTTTAGTTCTTGATCAGAGTTTCAGTCTCTTCTTCTGTAGCTATTCTCCATTTTGCTGCTTCTTTTGCAGGCATTCTTGCTATGTCTACCTGTGGAAGGCTCAGGTATAGCTTCTGCCTTTGCTAGATAAGAAAATCTTCTTGATGGTACTCCTTTATTTGATCTGGTTGATCGTCTGACACTTGGTTCTGCATCCCCTTGTGGTTTTTTAGGTTCTGTAGGTGCATCATGCCCCTTCCCCCAATTGAATAACGAGACAGGCACCAGTTTGGAAACAAACAAGGGCCACTTTATTCAGAGAAGAAGAAGAAGAGATTGGATTTATAGCCCGCCCTCCACTCACTTGGAGTCTCAGAGCAGCTTACAAACTCCTTTCCCTTCCCCTCCTCACAACAGACACCCTGTGAGGTAGGTGGGGGCTGAGAGAGCTCTTTCCCAAGCTGTCCTTGAGAGAACAGCTGGTTCAGAGCTATGGCGTGCCCAAGGTCATCCAGCCAGGTGCAAGTGGAGGAGTGGGGAATCAAATCTGGTTCTCCCAGATTAGAGTCCATGCACTTAACCACTACACCAAACTGGCTCCCAGTTAACTGTTTAGAAGAACCAGAAACTGAGCAGCAAGGTGAAAAGCTACTCGGGTGCAGAACAGGCAAGGCAGGTATCACTTTTTTACCAATCTTCTTGCCCATCACCAGCCCTGGTCTTGAGCCAACAGTCTGGCTCACAACCAGCAGCCCAGCAAACTGGTTGCCACCCAGGAGCGCCTACACCTGAAGCTGTACAATGTGCAGGGAGGAGCCTACCCAAGAGCTTCCCAGAGGTGGTCATTCCCAGCCCTGGGTTGCGAAACCCAAAAGCTGTTCCCGATGGCCCCCTTGTTCCTCAGCAGGAATATCTTTAAAGTGCTCACCAGTTCTGCTTTCTTACCTACAGTACCCTGCCAAGTGACCAACCTATTTAACAATCAAGCGCTCAAATCCACTGCTCTCACTGCAAGATAGGTGAAAACACCACCATCCAATGGCCAATCATGGATGAAAGGGAAAAATTCCTACCTGGCCCCAACAGGTGACCAGCTGCAGCCTGCACTAAGAACAGGGCGGGAGAAGGGGCCACGCACGAGGTGATGACTGGTTGGGCAGGGGCGGAGCCTGGCCTTTTGCAGGACCAGCTCCACCCCCACCCATGTCATGGTGCTCAGCGTCACAACACTGATGCTGTCCTGTCCTCCTCCAAGATGGCAAAGTGGCTCCTGCCCTCCAGTGGCCTTGCCGCAGCAGGTTGGGAGCGCAAGTGTTGTCCATTGTGCTCAGAGGCACTGTTTCTGTTTACTGTGCTTCATTTTTGTTGTGGTAGTTCACCGATGTCTACTTTCTCCATGTCAGTTAATTTCTCCCTTTCAGCCATGTAGACCACATTGCAGATCTTGTCTCTCTCTCTGGCTTGAGGATTCTGTATCCTTTGCATTCCAGTGCATAGCCAATAAAAATGCCTTCTTGTGCTCTAAGATCCATCTTGGTATGCTTTCCTTTAAGCATGCAAGTGCAGGCCTTTGATCCAAACACTTTTAGATGATTCAGGCAGGATTTGTGCCTGTACCACAGTTCCAATGGTGTGCAACTTGCGCCTTTAGTAGGTAATCTGTTTTGCAGGTAGGTAGCAGTGTTGATTGTTTGTCCCCAATACTTGTCAGGTAGCTCTGCCTCAAGGAGCATACATCTGAACATTTCAGTTAGAGAGTGGTTTTTCCTTTCTGCCATCACAATGAATCGGAATAGGCTTTTGCTGTTGCTTTCTTTTGACTAAGAAGCTCTAGATTTCAAGAAGATTGTGGACTGAAACAGGAAAGACAACTGGCTACCTGTTTCAAATTTTTTACAGATGTTTACTCTTGGTCTTGTTGTGTAATGTTAATGCTGTCAAGTTTGACTTCTTGTATTATTAATGCACTTTTCTAGGAAACTGGATTTGTTTATGATCCCTATAAATAAGACCATTATGCATTTGGATAATTACAATTGATTTTCAATTTATTTAATGCAACAATAAGACTTCTTTATTTGAAACTATTTTGTAGAAGATTTTTTCATCCTATGAACATGTCATTTTTCTTCATTTTGTGCTTTCCACACCGAGGTCCATAGTTTTTGTTTTTTCTTCCCAATACTTGTCAGGAAGCTCTGTCTCAAGGAGTATACATCTTAACATTTCAGTTAGAGAGTGTTTCTTCCTTTCTGTTCTGCTCTAGGAAGTTGCCTTAAGAGCAGGGGTATTGAGTTTTAAAATCCCAGGGGGGGGGCTCTTGTGTGCACATGCGTGAAGTGTGCATGCACGCTGGAACCATGTTGCTGCCACTGCCGCTCCCCCCCACCTGGCCACTCCTGCCTCCCTCCCTCCAGCTGGGGGCCAGCTGGGCAGATGCTCAGTGTGATGGCATCACCCGGAAGTGACGCTATCACGCTGGGCATGCTGCCGGGGCAACGCTTTGGCAATCGACTCGAAACTCTATGGTGCCATAGAGTTTCGGGGTGATTGCTAGAGCGTTGCCCCAGCAACGTGCCCAGCGTGATGGCAACCCTTCCGGGTGATACCATCACACTGGGCATCTGCCCAGCTGGTCCCTGGATGGAGGGAGGGATAGAGGGAGGGAGGGAGGGAGGGAGAGGGAAGGAGGCAGGGGTGGCCAGGTTTATTCAGACATAAGCCTCAATGAGCTTAATGACACACTTACTCACAAGCAAATGTGCACAGTCCTGCAACCTTACTTAAAGTACTTAATAACAATAAAGATCCTGGAGTCACCAGGACTGAGCAAGAGATGAAAAATACAAAACAGGCACCCTGTGCACATCCTTCCCTCCAAGGGACTTGCTACCTCCAGACTCTCTAGCCTTTTTATCTACTATGATCCCACAAGATCCCCCCCCCCCATTTCTGTAGAAGGTTGCAGTCACACACACAAGATAAAGTGGGGGGGGGGAGAGAGGCTGTTTCCTCCAGTGAAAGTTGACCCGCAGTTGCGCGATCACTCAGTCTTTTGAACCAGCCAGCACAGCCCACCACTGCGTGATCAGATGCAACCGTGGGTGAGTCAGGGTTTTTTTTGGGCCGTTTGTTCCCAATGTGTTTAAAGGAGGGATCGATCATTCATACCTCAACCCTGAGGGCTCCCTATGGAGCGTGCAATGATGCACATACTGAGAAGGGGGGAAATGGCACGGAGTCGAGATGGCCTGATCAGACCATCCCAACGCCATGAGAGCGTGCTGGAACAATCAGACATGGGAAAGTCTGTCCATGGCCCATAGCAACCCGTTTGCTACTGGACTTTCCCCGGTGCCTGTTTACTCTGCTTCTGTGGTGGAGCTACACAGGTCACTGCCAGCTGCAAGAGACTTCCCAGAAGTTTGGGTCTGATCGTGCACGTTAAATCCGCCCAGCATTTGCACCTATGTTGGGGCTAATTGTGCATGTGATCACAGGTGAAGATTCAATCCTGCCACCAACTAGCTGCATAGTCCACTGAAGCAATATGGGAAGCTGATTGGTTGGCTGGAAAAGTGTCTCTCTTTTCAGCTTTCCTTAGTCAAGCTAACAGGATTTCTCTGGGAGCATCCTGCCTGGCTGCTAAGTATATTTGGTTCTTTTGAAGCCTTGCTGGCACAGAAAAGCTGCACAGAAAAGGAAGAGCACATAGGTGAATATTGGCTGCAGTGGTTGCAGGCTTACTTAATTAGAAAAGGCTGTACATTTATATGTACACCTGGCAACCTTATCCACAGGCTGGATGGCTGTACACCTGGCAACCCTATCCCTGGGCTCAAAAGGGCTGGGGACCCCTCTACGGCAGTAAGCTTTTCAGTGCAAAAAACTAAATCCAAAAGCAACTTCAACATAAAAACCTTTGTTAGGACCACAAAGAGTTGAGCAAGCTTTTGAGTTCTCCAGAACTCTTTATCTAGTTGCATGTTAAGCCAACAAAGGAGAAGGGGAAATGTAGCCCAGCATGATGGAGTTCAGGTCTGCAGTTTGTAAGAGTCTCAAAATGGAATGAAGGAGATATCATTAAGGTTCACTTAGGCTAGACTATACTTTCTGCAAAAGATCTCATGTCACACCAAAGGTTGCTGGGACAAGAAAAGCAAAGCTAGTTCTTTTGAAAACACACAAGCCAGCAATAATCTTGGATTTGCCTCTAGTGCTAATTCAATCACAATGGCCTCTTGTAAATCAAAGAAAAGAAATAAAGGGAAATGTGGTTGTTCTTAATTAGCACCTAGAGATTAACTGTAGGTCATGCATTCAGTACAGAATGAAAGAGTATGCTTAGGGGTACTTCTGACACCAATGAAGGAAACTTTGCTTATGGGGATTATGTGTCCTCTAGTCAGTATGATAAGTGGCAGAGCCAAGCCTCTGGTGGCTTCAAAGGGAGGACAATTATAGTCAGCTTCTCTGTCCTAGTAGTATCCCAGTTTCTTACCTATTGACCTGTTCTAACCAGATTGAGAGTCAGTTTGGTATAGTGGTTAAGAGCGCAGACTCTAATCTGGGGGAACCAGGTTTGATTCCCCAGTCCTCCATATGCAGCTGCTGGTGTGACCTTAGGTCAGTCACAAGTTCTTTCAGAGCTGTTCTCTCAAGGGCAGTTCTTGAGAAAGCTCTCTCAGTCCCACCTACCTCTCAGGGTGTCTGTTGTGGGAAGGGGAAGGGAAAGAAGATTGTAAAGCACTCTGAAATTCCAAGTGAAGAGCAAGGTATAAATCCAATCTCTTCTTCTTCTTCTTCAGTGTGGTATAGTGCATAGAGTGCTGGACTAGGAACTGGGAGACTGAAGGTTCAAATCTCCATTCTGCTGTGGAAGCTTGCTGGATGACCTTGGGCCTACTACACATGGTTGTTGCCATAAGGATAAAGGGTGTGTGTGTGATGTTGTAAGCTGCTTTGGGTCCTACTGGAGAAAGAGGGGGGCAGAAAACTAAATCAAATAATAAAGAAGCCTTTTTTCTGATGTCTTTACTTAAAAGGATGGCTGTTATGATTTTTAAATTAAGAATTGCTTTACATGGCTCCATGTAATGAAAAAAGTTGTAATTTGAACTATGGACTAGCTTCTTTCCCACACCATATTCTGTTTGGCCACATCTCCTACTCACTCTCAGACATATCTCTGTTTCTAAACATGAAGTATTGGAGGGCTTGCATTTCTTCCAGATAAAGGTATGCTCTGGGGCAACTTTTCACTTCTCCTCCAATTAGTGATTATGATGGCATGTCTTCAGAATTTAGTGAGGTACTTACAGCAAAACAACCATGAGTCCCAAGCATGGTAAACTAGAACCTCAGAAAACTATGTTCTGATATTTATACTGTGACACATTATTCAAAATAATGGTTATAGCCTTATCTCTAGGTAGATGGCAGCCTGCTTCTTAAAACATCTGTTTTAATGCTTTCCACATAAAAAATTGTCTACTCCTCAATACATACAGTAATACCAGTAAATTTCCAGTAAGTTTCCAGTACTGGGAATTTAATAAAAAGAAAATTTAAAAAATGCATACAGTAATACAAAGTATACTATTGATTACACATTACAAACCTGTTTCCTATATGTTTCCAGAGAAGAGTTCTAGTTAAAAACTTGGGAGGAGGGGGGGGGGGTTTGACTTCCATTCTATCTCTTGTATGAATGGTAATCAAGAAAGTAAATATCAAATCATCAATGAGTCTTCCTGTTTTTAAATTCTGTCTGATCTAAATATGCAGGGAAATTAATCATGAGAGTATAATTGGCCAATTAGCAAGATCTAGTTTGAGCTGAAATTGATTCTGTAGTCTAAAGCTCCCCCAAAATCTAACATGGTGGATTAAACCAATGACTGTTTGTTCACAAGTGGAGATTCTTATCTGGTCATGATAACTTTTATTTGTGATCTGCTCTTCAAAACCAGCATATAATAATTGACATAGTGCAGGGGAAATGAGAGACCTAGGCATGGTGTGGAAAAATTAGCTCTGAGTTCAAATCCCCATTCAGCTGGGTGAAGTTAGTTAAGTCCCCCTCCTTTCTGGGGCTAGTCAGAAGTTACAAAGGACATATGGCTGCCACTGATACATGTTTCCATTATGCATCTCCTCTGCAACACTGAAGCATGATGTATATGAGGGAATCACATTCAGCCCTTCCCTATCCCAGCTTATTTACTGACTGCTGCTTGTAGGTGATAGGAAATGCTGGTTGTGATAACATCACATAACACTTTCTCTTTATGAGATGGGGGAAGCTGTGTAGGGTTCATGTGCATTGGTGATAGCCACACATCCTCTGATAATGCATTGCTTAGTCTTTAGTCAGCCTGCTTCAGAGGACAAGAGTGCTTGATCACCCACCCCTTTGGATTGCAGTCTGTTTGCCAGGTACATTCAGCAAAAGCTGAACATTCAGCAAGCTGCCTGCTGGTATTCCAACAATTTGACATTGCATCTGTCAGTCTTGTGCTACAAAAGCTGATTGTACATGTGCTGTCTCAAAGTGCTTTTGTGCATGTTTCCCTCTTGGTTGCCACAGTATTGGAGGGGAGGGCAGCAGCTCACTGGCAGCACACATGTTTTGCATGCAGAAAGATTCCTAGCTCAGTTCCTGATATCTCAAGTTAGGAGGATACAAAAAAAAAGCATTGCTGGGAAAAATCCCAGGGAGAGCCACTGCCTGCCAGAATCGATGGTAGTAGACTAATGGTCTGGATCAGTGTAAGGCAGCTTCATGCTCACAACCTCATCCTGTGTTTTATTCTAGCTAAATAAGAGTACAAAACAGAGCGACATATTGCACAACGCATTAAGATATGCTCGATGGTTAATATTGTCACTTAGAATAAAGATTTATGTGGCACATTATTGGTTATGAAGTGTGTTACCAACATTGATCTAAAAATCCTGATACTGATGATGAAGAAAAATATAATCACTCACTTTTGGCTTAGTCCTATGCAAATTGTCATGACCGGCTTCAGAATGGTACCAATAGGTGTCAGCCAAGTGCTGCTACAGTGGTATATCTGGAATGAAATTCATAATTGCACTCCTTGTTGAGCTGAAGAAGTTTTGTTTTGGGGAGTGGAGAAAATGCCAGACCTGGAATGAAATTCATAATTGCACTCCTTGTTGAGCTGAAGAAGTTTTGTTTTGGGGAGTGGAAAAAATGCCAGATCTGTGGATTAAGAACTGGGTTAGAGGCTTACATGGCATGTTTTAAGAGGAATTCTATGGGAGTGGGTGGAGCAGGAAAAATGTGTGTCAACTATAACTTGCAGGAGATGACATTAGGAGAGACAACAATGAAGATTAGAAATCTGGATTCCTTAATTTTTTTAATGAATATTCTTATATATTCAGAATAACATGGATTATATTGGAGCTTTGTATATTGCTAGGAGCACACTAAATTTAACCATTTTGGGACCTTCCTAAAAGAACTGATTTTCTTTTGTGGGATAGGATTGCTTCATTCACAGTGGTGTTCCAGACAAGGATGCTGATTGGTTGTGCCGGCAAAACCATCTTCCAATTTAATTTGGACTGCTGTGAATCTGGAGCCACTCAAGATCTTTTCCATGCACTGGAGTAAGAAAGGAAAACAATATAAGCTGTTCCTGCTGCTGCTGTTCCTCCTCCTCCTCCTGCTTCTAGAATGTTTCCTGCTACAACTGAGACCAGCTGAAAGGAAATCTAGTGCATATCCCAGCGTGAGAATGTGAACAAGCACTGTGATCCTTGTAGATAACTGTATTCATTCTGTTTACTCCTTCTTTCACAGTCATGGTGCTATATTCAATAAGGAAGTCTTGGCTGTATCCAAAATATGTATCCAAAAGATGGGTAAGGATGCTTCTGAAAATTTCTTGATCCAGATTTTCCCCTCAGTGTTGGAAATTATTTTGTCTTGCTTCTAGTGGAACTGATGCATCAGAAATCCACCACTGTTTATTTCTCATATCCATATTTTTAAAGAGCACCATGAATGCACATTTTGCCATTCTTCTGTTCTTTCATTTTTGTCTCCCATATCACATATATTATGAATATCCATATATGCACTGGAACAAAGTTTCAGTCCAGTGGTACCTTTAAGACTAACAAAGTTTTGTTCAAGGTATATGTTTTCGTGTGCAAGCACACTTTTTCAGATACAGTGTGCTTGCACAAAAAAGCTTATACCTTGAATAAAGCTTACACGTGCAACTGGACTCAAAGGCCGAGGACTGACTGGCAGTCTGGCCCGCTCTGCCTCTGCTTCAAAAGCGGAGGCAGAGCGGCCGTTCAGACTGCCGCATCTGCCCCGAGGAGGCGGCCCGGATTCATTGCGTCCGGTGCCGCGCTCCTCTCGCAGCAGCCGGGCACCACTTAAAAGTGGTGTCCCGGCTGCTGCGGCGTGCGTTCCACCCGCCTCTGGCGGGTGTGAACACGTGCCGGGAGGGGGAGCCACGCGGCGTTCACAAGCCGCCCGAAGTCTGAATGCTGCAGGCGGCTTCCTTCCGGCGGCGTGCGAACGCTGTGCAGCGGGGGCAATTCCCCCCACCTTATTCTGCCCGCCTTATTCTGCCGTGCCTTATTATGTCCTACTGCTTCAGACCAACAGAGCTACCCACCTGGACATATATGAATTGCCAATCATTGCAAAAAAGAAAGAAAAACACAGTTTCATGTGATATACATATGGTTGTGTGTTCCTGTTTTTTTTTTTTTTACTGATGCAAAGTAGCAGACGTGTGTATTAGTAAATCCTGTTGTAAAAGGAATTTTCATGCAGAAAGGTCCACAAATCACATGAAGATTGTATTCAGTGTGCACACTGGTAATATAGAAATGAGAAGAAGGCAATGGAAAGTTGCACCAAATGGATCAAATTCTGAAATTGTAGACATTCTCCTACTCATTCTCCTGAGTAGTCTTGGGGAAACCCCACTGGATAACAAAAAATGGAAGACATCAACTTAACTTTATTGGTTAATTACCCATGAGTATGAGCCATGGTGGCTCAGAGGTTAAGACACTGAGCTGCGGACTGGAAGGTTGGAAGCTCGGCAGCTTGAGACCTGAGTGCCGTGTAACAGAGTGAGCTCCTGTCTCTGGCCCCAGCTCCTGCCAACCTAGCAGTTTGAAAGCAAGAAATTGCAAGTAGATAAATAGGAACCACTTCGGTGGGAAGGTAACAGTGTTCCGTGTGCCTCGGCGTCTAGTCACGCCGGCCACATGGCCACGGAGAAGTCTTCAGACAGTGGTGGCTCTTCAGCTTGGAAATGGAGATGAGCACCACCTTCTAGAGTCAGATTTGACTGGTTTTCGAGCAAGGGAAAACCTTTACATTTACTATGTTCCTTTACCATCGAAACTTTGTGACAGGGGTCCCCAACTTTTTTGAGCAGCAGGAGCCTTTGGAATTCTTATACAGTGTGGTGGGCACAGAAACAAAATGGCTGTTGCAGGCGACTGAGCCAGCCACAAAGCAGCTGCTGCATCAGCCATACAGTGAAGATCCTTGTGCTGTGGTGGCAGTTGCTGCCAAAGCAGTGTTTGTTTTTTAAATCTGCACAGCCAATCAAATCAGTGGGCAATCAGAAGCCTTGGTGGACAAAAGCCCTACCTGGCTCTGCCCACTTTCTAAAAACACTTGGCAGGCACCAGGAAAGGTGTTGGCGGGTACCATAGCCCCCACAGGCACCATGTTGGGGACCCCAGCTGTGTGAGAAGGAGGACCCATCCCTTGCCTTTCCCTTTCATATGCTGTTCCTGCTTAAGAAATGCCAGTGTGTTATACCAGTGGCTTCATCTTCATTATATCTGAATAAGTGTATGTGTGCATGGAAGCTTATACTCAGGATAAAACTTTGTTGGACTTAAAGGTGCCACTGGACTCAAACTTTGTTTCATTCCCTTTTATGTCCACTGACCACCACCAGGCACCAGCGACATGAAGTCCGAGCTTGGCTCCTGGAAACAAGAGGGGCTAGGATCCTGAACCACCTAGAATTCATCAATAGGGACTTTGGCAAGAGATTCAAACCCCCCAATAGGACTTTGGGTGTGTCTTAGGTGGGTGTATATAGTTGGCCACCTTGGCCGGTAGAGTGTTGTGTTGTGTGCTAAACTATGAGCTGATCATCACGCTGTTGTCCAGCTTCTCCATGCGTTGAACCCAGTATGCAACATTCCCCTTCAAAATTCTTCTGTAACTTTGCCTGAAGGGAAACCCTTCTATCTTCTCTGCAGATAGTCTGCGTGAATGGCAGGTAGTGAAAAAGGGAAAGGACTGCAGCAGTAAAGCAGTGCAAGAATGCACATGCATAAGAAATCTGCAATAGAGTTTAAAGCATTTAATAACAAGAAAATATTTCCCCAAGCATTTAAAGGTGCTTTCCTCAAGTGTTCACAATCTTGCAAATGAATTGTAGTTAGCTTGAACAGAGAGTTTGCCCATCCCTAAGGAAGGAAAATTTCCATACATTTTGAAGTCCAGGGGGGGGGGGGGGGGATATTTTCTTTCCTTTTTTGGAAAAGGAAATTCTGGGTAAAATTGAAATATATGCATTACTTCCTGTCAAACCTAAACTTTTATGGATTGAACAACATAAAATCATCTTTTAAAATTTTGTTAGAAGATAAACTTATACACTTGGCATCGTTTGGGAATTTAAAATAACTTCTGTAAAACAAATGGCAAGTATATCCAATACCTGAGAAAGAGTTGCAAACTGTTGCATCCTATGCATGTATCTTTAATTTTTTGTCATCTGAGAGGTAGGGAAAAATAAGAGTTGAAAGTAGAAAACAAAATTCTGCAGTAAGCAAAAGAAAGTGCATTATTTAAACTGTCTCATAGAATTGCAGTAGATAGGATTACAAGCATGCTTGGACATTAAGTTAAACATTACACCACTGAAAACACTGGCCTCTTTAATAGTGTAGTATCATTAAACACAAAATATAACATATTAATTATTGGCAAAATTATTTCCATTTAAAGAAAAAAGACTTGAAAATGTTGTATATGTCAACAGTATAAGATTTTTTTTCTGTCCTCCCCCACATTTCTTATTTTTTTCCCCCACTGGAAAAACTAAAAAAGTCCTCAGACTTTTTCATGTTGTACATTTGAAAAAAAGTGAGATACTGAGTAAGGTTTTTATCACTCAAAAAGAGAAAATATTCTGTAGGATTTTTTGTCCAGTACTCTTCCACATTTCCTGGGTTTTCCACAGGAAATATTGAAAAAGTCCTGACTTTTTAATGCTGTACATTTTTACTCATTCTAAAAGAGGAAATATTTCATAGGTTGTTTTTAGCACTCCCCACATTAACCATTAGAAAAATGGGAGGGATGGTTTGTCCCCCCAAAATTTCTGCTTCTTTCCCAGGCCTTCACAATTTTACCCATCACTGATGGAAAAACATTTGGAACATAATAACACTAACAGTGCCATCCTATGCAGAGGTACTCCAAGTTAAGTCAATTGATTTCATTGCACTTATACTGGAGCAGCTTTGCAAAGGATTGCACTAAAACACTGCAGTCCCAGGCAGAGTTACCCCAACTTAAGCCCTCTGCACAGATTTCTGCTGTAACTAGGATGGGTGTGCACTTTTTAAAGAAACGTGGAACGGCACATTAAATAGGGCTGTTGTCATGTTCACTAGCTGACGCAGTAATAATATATATTTACTGTTGATTCAGCCCCAACCTTCCTGAGCTTTCTTGTGCTTAAATATCGTCCTGTTGTGACATGCTGATGCTTTTAGAAGCAAACACTCTGATGATAGGCTTAGAAGGGCTTCATAATTTTACTGTTCATGCAGTAATGAAACTCAATTCCAGCACATTTTCTTCAAGTTATACTACAGAAACCTCCTGTGGTGATAATGTGAACATGGGTAAGGCAATAGGGAGGAAGGAGGGTTGTATGCTTTCGCTATATGTTCTAAAAGAACAGGCTGTGTTACAGAGTCATAGCTCCTGAGCAGCATGGGGAGCATCCTATTTGTAATGTTTTTAATTGTGACTGCCACATGGTCGGCACAACACACGTGGCCGGGCTAGCTGCCAAAGCTTCGGTCCGGCAGACAATAGCCCGGCCAGATCATAATTCTGCCCAATGGTGTGCATAGGATTCTGTCTGCCGCCGCACCAGAACATATCGCTGCATTTGATCCAACTCGACCTGAGCTCTGGGAAGCATGGGCCGATCAGCTCAGGTACTTCTTTGAAGTACAGGAAGTCACCGACGACAGTAAGGAAAAGGCTTGGCTGCTGAGCACATGCGGGGTCGACACCCTGTGCTTATTTAGAAGCCTGGTCTCACCCCGCACACTTGCCGAAGCTTCCTACGATGAAATCATCATGGCGCTGAACAGCTACTTCACACCAAAACTGGCCATGCACATGGACTTCTGTGGCCTCTTACAGAAGCCAGGTGAGACCGTGACCGCTTTCATGGTCAACCTCCACAGACTAGTGGTTGTCTGTGAGTTTGTGTCAGTGGAGGACAACAATCTTACAAATTTTGTATGGGGAGTCCATGAGCCAAAGCTACGATGGAAGCTGGTCACCATCTCCAACGTGACCCTGGAGAAGGCTTTCCAGATGGCCTGTGCTTTTGAGAAAGCACAAAAGGACTGACACGGTCCCTCCTCTTCCACACACCCCACCACCACATCCTCTGACTCTGAGGCCTCAGACAAGGACAGCATTCTGCAGCTACGCCACCAGCCACAGAAGAGTTCTACCAGAGCCACAGCTGAGAAAAGCACCACAGCTGGTTCCAGGTCCACAGCAACATCCACCGTGGCACTGCAACACAATGCGACACCCACGTGCATTGCTGTGGAGATCCGCATGACCACTGGACCTGCTGTTTCTGTGATGCAGCATGCTGGTTGTGTGGCAAGACAGGGCACATGGCCTGGGTTTGTTGCTCCCAGGCCTCCTGATGCACACAAGCGGTGCATTCTGAATCCGCGGACCTGCACTCCACAACGTCGTCCCGCCACTAGGTAATGAACTTGCCCAGGGACACCCCCAATAAGATTTTTGTCCCAGTCACCATAGAGGGATCCCCCTGCCACATGGAACTTGACACGGGGTCGGCCTACTCCATTATCTCAGTGGACACCCTTCGTAGACTCTGCCCATGGGGGGGGGGGTGGCCGAGGAAGCCCACGAGACTTAGATTATGGGATTTTCAGAAAAATCCCATGGCGATCAAGGGGTTGGGCAAATTCAGGGTCCAATTCAAGGACTTTGGCAGAGTATTGGACCTCCTGGTGGTGGAGGGCAAGCTTTCAAGCTTACTGGGATTGTCGTGGTTCGGGCCCCTGGAACTGGGAGTCACAGGGGAGAACCAGCTACACAGCACAGACTTCCAGGCAGACTGCAATGAATTCCCGGCCATTTTTGATGGCGTGCTGGGCACCTACACGAGCCCTCCCATATAATTGGACCTCGACCCGGCAATCAGGCAGGTACTTGGAGGTTGTTGTTGTTCAGTCGCACAGTCAAGTCCGACTCTTCGTGACCCCATGGACCACATCATGCCAGGCCATCCTGTCTTCGGCCATGCTCTGGAGTTTGCTTAATTTTATGTTTGTTGCATCGATAACACTGTCTGGGGACCATCTGAGGGACCATCAAAGAAGGCTGCAGAAGAAGGCAAAGGCTAACCACCTCTACTCCTCACTTGCCTTAAAAGCCCCTAGATTAGTTGTGACTTGACAGCACATGCACACATATATACTTGACCAATCATGTGATCTCTAAAAAAAATTCCTGCTCAGACCCAAAACTATATGTGTATGTTGTTTTAATATTTTATTTTTAAATTGTAAGCCACCTTCAGCAGGATTCTGAAGAGCTGGCCCAGAAAAATACATAAACAAATAAGTAATAAAAAGCATATTTTTCTACAATGCCAAAATCTCAGTCTTGGTTATGCTAGTCCCACTTTATTGCCATGTTGGTTGGAGCATGGTTACCCTTTGTAGTCCTGCAGAGAATGATGTGTACATAAAACAATGAAACAGCGCAAAAACAATAACGAAGATACTAAAAAAAGAACTAAGGATCTGCAGTAAGTCAATAAGTCTCTGCCGTATAATATTGGCTTTTCATCTATCTCCCTTGAAGTCTACCAGGAATTAAAGGCCGCCTTTCACAGCTCAGTCCAGAACCTCTGGGTGACAGGAACCATTTATCAGAACAGCTTCTGACTTGTTGTTATACATGAGGCTCAGGAACCAGGAGTAGATTGTATGCTGTTGAGGGAAGGGACTTTCTGTCTATCATTCCTGGCCTTGGCTGATCCTTGTCCTGTGTCCCATCACTTCCTTTGCTTTCTTTGGGCATTTTTTTTAATATTGCTGATGCTGTCACTTGCTTCAGTGCACCACTTTTAAGCTATTTCACATACATGCACATCATGTTTTCAATGGGCATGACATAGGCTGGTCCCCTGCTCCTCCCAGACCATGAGGTTGTGTCCAATCTTTGTGATAAGGTCATTTATGATATTGATTCTCTACCTTTTTCTGCACAGGTGTGGGAAATGATCACCAGCAGAAATCCTTTTGTAATAACACATCCATGTAAAAATAAATGTCTATGGGGGTTTTGTTTTTAAAGTAATTGTGAAGTCCTTTCTGGTGACGTCTTTCTCGTTTAAGCAAAAAGTGGCCATCTTTATTGGCATTTTCATATATTAACCTTTAATATGTCAAGAATGAACAATATATCATTACCTGACCTTTTCCTTTTGCTACCACTTGTTTGCCATTTACTCTTCTGGGACTTCTTCAAATTGCTTTAACAGAGGCCTGGAAGAACATATTCCTCTCCCCACAATAGTGTTTTAGTGCCTTTGGCTGTAATAAGCTTGATTTTGCTTTTGTTGTATACGCTTTATTTTTTCCAACAGAACTTCAGTGCACAAAATTCTTTAACAGTATCAAGGGAATTTTTGAAAGTTAATTGTGTGGCGAGTATAGGAAGGGTACTGTGGAAGTTTCATGACAGTTATTTCCATTTGTAATTGTCATGTATTGTGTTATATGGATAGCCTGAATTGTAGAATGAGCCTGAGCTTCCGTCTCAAGCTCCATAGGCTCTCAGTATCCTAAAATCAACAGCCTGATTGGCTGCCACTGTGCCATGGGCCAATAAAAAAAAACTATGACTTTCGGTGGGAACAAACCCTATTGGTCCTAAGCACTCACTTATGATTGGACCTTACTGTTCCAGGGGTGTGGTTTAGCCAGTTCCAAACTGTATATAAGTTGGGGTTGTTCTATGTGCGTTGTTCTCTGTGTTCTGTTATAATAAACTGAAATCATTGGTTGAGAAAGAGCTGCCTGATTTCAAGTTGCAACACTAATCTTGACTCTTTAATTGTAGATGCCTGTAGACTTTTCTTATCTTCCCCTGTACCATTTAATACCTATGTTCATTCATAGTTCACTCTGCACACAGCAAAAAAGAGCAAAATGTTGCAATTGTATATCTATATACTAATTCCCAGAGGTTTTTTTTTCTGTGTGGATACTTATATCTGCCAAAAGAACTCTCACTCTCCCCCAACAGCTTTTCCTACATACTCAGGGGCCTTCCTTGGTCTGCCGAAAAATCCAAAAAGTTTTTTAAAAACTTCAGGGACCGTTGAATTCCCCCCAATACCTTTTGAAATGGCCTTCGCAAGGATCTCTAACTCTAGACATCAACTAGAGAGATTAAAATGTTCGGGGGGGGGGGTTCTAACTGTTTCTGTCAGTAAAAGACAGGGGGAGGGGCCCTTTCCAATTCTATTTTGGCCTTTCAGGGAGGGAGTCTTGGGGCCAGGCTGGGTTTGGGGAAGGTAGAGGCCTCACCTGGGTATAATGCCACAGAGGCCACCCTGCAAAGCAGCCATTTTCTCCAGGGAGCCAGATCTCTGCTGTCTTGAGTTCAGTTTTAATTTTTTTGGGGGGAGGGTCTCCAAGCCCACTTGGAGGTTGGCAACTCTAGGCCTGGCAGCAGTCTAGGGTTGCCAAATACCTCCCCGGCCACTGGCAGCAGTTCCAGATCCAGGCTGGGAAACTCCTAGAGATTTGGGGGTGGAACCTGGGGAGGACAGGGACCTCAGTGAGGAGGAGGAGGAGATTGGATTTATACCCCGCCCTTCACTCGGAGTCTAAGAGTGGCTTACAAACTCCTTTTCCTTCCCCTCCCCACAACAGACACCCTGTGAGGTGGGTGGGGTTGAGAGAGCTTGGAGACAACTGTCCTTGAGAGAACAGCTGGTACAGAGCTATGGCTTGCCCAAGGTCATCCAGCAGGTGCAAGTGGAGGAGTGGGGAATCAAATCCGGTTCTCCCATATTAGAGTCTGCGCACTTAACCACTACACTAAACTGGCTGTCAGTGAGGTACAATGCCATAAACTCTACCCTCCAAAGCATCCATTTTCTCCATGGAACATTATCTCTGTAGTTTGGAGATGAGCAGTAATTCCAGGGGGTCCCCAGGTCCCACCTGGAGGCTGGCATCCCTAGGTAGCACCCTCTGTGTGACTTGATACCACCTGATTTGCATGACTCAGCTGCTTGCTACTGTTCATCAGCAGCCAACCTATGGCCGATTCCGCACAAGTGTTTTGCTTCCCTTTCCTCCCGGGTTTAATTGGTCCGAATCAGTGTGCGTATTTCCACATTACAGGAATCTGACCCGGGTTAATGCCGGTTCTTCTTTTCTGCATCTGTCCTTGCCCTGAATCTTGAGCCCCCGCCCATCTCCCCCCTCTTTTTTTAAAAAATGTAGGCGGAGTTTCGTTATGATGTCGTGATGCAACAAAGTCATGATTGGCCAAGGTTTTTCATAATTCCCAGGAAAGTACATCATGCACCCACCCCTTCCCCCCCTTTTTAACATTGGCGGAGTTTAACATAGGCGGACCTCCATGCCGCCATTACTGCATCATGTTATCACTTTCACCATTTGGAAATGCCCACGAAAAGAAAAAAAAGCTTGCACCAGGGTTGGAGGGGAAATGGAGGGTGGGAAAGGGATGGGAAATGGAGGGGGAACATGCAACACAACACATGTAACCCCTGCAAAAATTGTGTCCACACCACCATGCCACCCACAATACATTGGCCCTGCAAAAAATTTTAACCATGCAACGATAGATCAATGTCGTGTCATGTTGTTGTAATGCAACCGGGGAGGGAGCAAAAAAACCAGCTCGCGCTGCGCCTCAAAGCCATCAATACATATTTTTATAGTGGCATGACTCAGGCATGACTTTTGTGCAAATAATGCAACACAGAAATGTGGAGACATCAACAACAAAAGTACATTTTTAAAAATACACTTAAATGCCAGTCAACAGTGGATCAATGTCGTGTCGTGTTACTGTAATGCAACAAAGGGGGAAACAAAAAAAAACCCTGCTCGTGCCAGGGCGGGAAAGGGAGAGGACAGGCGGGAAAGGGGAGGGAAAGAAGCAGAGGGGCATTAAAGGGGTGGAGCAAGAAACCCTGATTTCGAAGTTCCCCGCTTGAATGCCTCGACTTCACTCCCGTGGAAAAAAAAAACCCCCTGAAAAGCCCAGAAACGGAAGATCCGGGGGAACCGAGGATTACATTCAGGCCAACTGCAGACCTGGAGCAGCAAGTGGGGAACTGTTGCTCTACCCCGGATCTTATCAAGGAGTGACACCGGGGCAACAACTAGAGCAGAATCGGCCTATGAAAGCCAGTGTGATGTAACAGAGCTTCAGACTGGGATCTGCAAGACTCAGGTTCAGATCCCCATCTTGCAGTAGAAGCTAACTGGGAGATTTTGGACCAGTCACATACTTTCAGCCTAACCAACCTCACAGGGTTGTTGTGCAGATAACAAGGAGGAAATAATAATGTAAGCTGCTTTAGTCCCCACTGTGGAGAAAGACTGTAATTTTCCTAGGTAGAGGCTGCGGGGGAGGGGGGTGGAGATGGAAAGCTGAAGACAGATAAAGATAGGTTGGCTGTTGGATGGGAAGGAAATAGGGTTGTGAACTCCAGGTTGGGAAATTCCTAGATATTTGAGGCGTGGAGCCTGGGGAGGGTGGGATTTGAAGAGGGACTACAGACCAGTATAATGCCATAGACTCCACCCTGCAAACCAGCCATTTCCTTCACTTCAACTACTATTGCCAACCTCCAGACAAGGGCTGGAGAGCACCCAGAATTACAACTGTTGTCCAGGTGACAGAGATCAGTTCCCCTGGATAAAATGTCTGCTTTGGAGGGTTGAGTCTATGGCATTATACCCTGCTGAGGCTGCTTGCCTCCCCAATCCTCACTGTCCCAAGGCTCTACCCCCAAATCTCCAGGAATTTCCCAACCTGGAGCTGGCAGCCCTAAGGTGAATTGATCTCTGCAGCTGGGAGATCTAGTGTGATTCCCAGAGCACTGCCACTGCTGCTGTGGGGGGAGAGAAAGCAGGCAGGAGGCTGGGAGAATGATGGGGGCAGAAAAAGAGAGGGATGGACTGAGGGGGCAGAAAGAGAGAGAAAGAGTGATGAGGTGGGGAGGCAGAAAAACAAAAAGAATGATGACAGGTCAGAAAGAGAAAGTAACATACATGGAGGAGAGGGAGAGAGTAAGAAAGGGGGGCAGAAGAAAGAGTGTAAGAGAGGTAGGGGGAGAAGAGAGGAAGCAAAGGTGTGAGGAATGGGATAACCATCTCGCAAGTTTCTTGCAGGTCTCCACTAGTTAAACCTAAAAGCATTTGGGTGGTGGGGGGGGACATGGTGTTCAAATCTGCAAATGGAAGGCTTTTGAGTGGGTGACCTTGGATAATCAATTAGGCAACTATTTGAAAATAAGTTTCCTAATACACCTAATGTTTCTATTCTTGTCAGATGATCAAATGAACAGGCACACTACTCAGAAGGCCCCAAATTGTTTCTAACCTAAATCTGAAATAAGCATTTGTTTCAGCAGGACTTGTGCTGGTAGAATGTTTGAGAAGTTCTAGTGTTGTGTTACGGCTTGGGGGAGGGTGACTACCCTGATGTGCGTTGTTTGTTTAAAAGACAGTACATGCTGCCTCTGCTTGCGGCTGCTCACAAGTAAAAAGGATACCATGAAATCACATACATTCATATCAATATCAAAAACCATCTGGGGCATAAAAACAGCATTGCATGTTGAGCAGCCTAAAAAATATTCATAAAGCCATTTTCAGGCTAGAAGCAGACTGAAAAAGATAAAAGCCTATTGTTAAAAGCCTGAGGAGAAAAGAAATGTTTTGGCCTGGTTCCTAAAAGTTAGTATGGTAGGCGGTAGGTGTCAGGTGAACTGCAAAAGGGAGGGCATTCCAAAGGTGAGGAGTGTCCATAAAAAGTGCCTTGTCTCTAGTTACCATGTTCCTTCTAAACTGTGGAGTCTTGTGAGCAAAAATACTACTATGTGAGCTCCTGGCATTACATTTGTGAGCGAGCCATTTGGCTGCGGCATAAATTAGTTTGCTCTGGAGCCATCCTTCCTGAGCAAAGACAAAAATCTGTGAGCCGGAGGCTAAAACACTGTGAGCTAGCACACACTCACTCAGCTTAGAGGGAACACTGGTTACCATCTACCTCATCTGTACAGGCAGTGGCACAGAGAGCTGGGCTTGAGATCTTAACTGGTAGGGAGACAATATGGGAGGAGAGAGATATGGCTGTGAGGAGTGGGAATATTCCTGATGGATACAGCTTTCTTCCTATCCACAGAGCTGGAGAAAGGAGAGTATGTTATTGTCCTGGCCCCTTTTTTAGTTATACTAACACATAGGAGGCAAGGAATTAAGCAACAGTGCTCAGCTGGTTCCCCTTACTACCAGGCACAGACTTAACTACCTCAAGGATAACCCATTCGTATTAAAGAATTTCACATCAAGCACACATAGACCATCTTGGGGCATCTGCCAACTTTGCTGCCACATACACCCAGACTACACAATCACTGGACCTAACAATATCACCTACACCATCTCAGACTTATTCACATGCTCATCTTCTAACATTGTATATGCCATTAAATACCAGCAATGCTCTTCAGTTCTCTACATAGGGCAAACAGGTCAAACCCTATGTCAAAGGATAAATGGACACAAATCTGACGTCAACAATCACAAGACTGAGAAACCTGTAGAAGAACGCTTCAACCTTTCAGGACATTCAGTGGATGACCTCAAAGTAGCTGTTTTATTGCAAAGAAACTTCAGGAACTAGAACTTCAGACTAGAAAAGGAAATGGCCGAATTGCAAGTTTTCACAACACTCAGAACAGTGGAATCCTCAGGACTTAACAGGGATATTGGTTTCTTATCTCATTACATGTACTTACCTCATTCAGCCCTTACATCTGTAGTCTCACTAATCCCCCAGACAAGCCTTATGTCCTCTTTATTTTATATATTATCTGAAATAATAGATTAGAATAGTAGATTGTAATATGTAATGAATAGTAGAATGTAATGTAATTTGGAATGGTAGATCGGAATATATTTCTCTGGTCTTGGGACAGGGGAGATAACTCTACACAGCCAATCAACCCACTTCAAAAAAGATGATGCTGTAAAGTTGCCTCCATGTTTGGGAGGAGATGGATGGAGCGTAATGGCAGGGTCTCAGTTAATTACTCTCAGCGTCCCACAATTAAGGATACATCTGCCCATCCATCTCCAATGCTGACATATTTATTTCCTTCACTATGTTTCCCTCCATGTTTGGGAGGAGATGGATGGAGCGTAATGGCAGGGTCTCAGTTAATTACTCTCAGCGTCCCACAATTAAGGATACATCTGCCCATCCATCTCCAATGTTGACATATTTATTTCCTTCACTATGTTTCCCTCCTGGAATTAAACCCAAACAAATAGTAACCATATTAACTAAGCTTGTTATTTCTGTTTGGTTTTTGAATATGTTAAAACATCATCATTATGCTGTATGCTAATTTCCTGCTCACCCTCTACCTACATGTATGGACTGGTAATTTCCATTTCATTGTATCTGAAGAAATGTGTGTGCAGACGAAAGCTTATACCTTGAATAAAACTTTGTTGATGTTAAAGGTGCCACTGGACTCAAACTTTGCTCTGCATACTTTACATAGCCATTCTATATGAAGCTTTTATTTGGAACCTGCTGTTTTCAGTTGAAAAAAATCCCAGTTTCTGGCATAGGTTCTTCCTGCTTGGGATGAAATGACATCTGGCTTTCCCCCTGACTCTACTATTTGTATTTGATGCAGTTGTTGCCGTTAAAATGGATGCCTGCTTTTGCACAATTTGCTTATCAATGCCATCTGAATAGTGTCAATGAAAAAATGACTTGTAGAATAAGGATTGAAAGAAATTATTCCTCCTTCAAATCAGTTGAAACATGAGAAGTGTCTGATGAGTCAGTAACTGACCTCCCTTTCAGTGGTGACTGGCTTTCTGAATTGTCTTTGTTTCTTTAACTGTACTTAAAAGCAGTTGTTCCATTTTCCCAGTTCAACTCAGCTTAGGGTTGCAAACTCCAGACTGGAAAATTTCTGGAGAATTAGGGGTGGAGCCACAGGAGGGTGGGATTTGGAAGTTGAGGGAACTCACCAAGGGTATGATGCTTTAGAGTCCACTTTCCAAAGAAGCCATTTTATTCCATGAACTGTGAGCAACCTCTTGGTCATGAATGTTTCCAGTCTCCTCCTTCCCCCAGTAGCCATCTGAGACATCAAAAAAAAACAACACCCTGATGTTTTTATGGGGGATGATATGTTATGGGAGTGACATTAATACTATGTGGTGGGGTGCAGATGGCTGCTATGGGAATCAGGCAGTATTGCCCCTCTTTGCTTCTCTGTTGGCAAAGTTTCTGCTGACATGGGTAATCTCCATTGGTGCTATATGGAAGTGAGCAATTTTGTCTGATCCCCCCCCCCCTTTCATAGTGTCCCCCTGTGCCCTGTAGTATTTTGCCTTTGGTGTTCCCATTACCCTGAGCATTAACCTTTGGGAGGTCATCGGAGGCTGCTAAGGGAAGGGGAGGGTTAGAAATATCTATGTCTATCTGTGCCCTGACTCATGGTTTATAGGAACCAGCTCCATGACTTTATCCAGAAAAGTCCCTCAACCTGTGCAATGCTAGTGGCATGGGAAGGAGGTTAAAAAAAAAGACATTACTGAAATGTGAATCAGGTTATCAACTCTTGACTGAAGACAGGATGCGTGAGCTGGACATGATGCAGCAACTTGCTGAAGCTAAGTTTGTCTCGGTCTGGTTGGTGCCTGGAAAGAAAATCTGGGAACCTATATATGCTGCCTTAAGTTTCATAAATGGAAGATGAAGGCACAAAGGGAAATTTTTAAAAAGAAATAAAATTATAAGATAAAAGTGTTCCTTTCCATGCAATATAAATGAGTGAACGTTTCCTATTTCTTTTCCTTTTATTATGCATATTTTTTGTCATCTCTTTCAGTTCTCTGTTTTTTGTCATTGGTTTTGTAGATTCATTTATATGGGTCTCACATGAAGTTTTTATACACAATTTATACTTAAACCATGTGCATCATTTATATGTATAACATGTCTAATGCTGATTTATTGATGCACGCTGAAAACTGCATATATTTGACTAGTCTAGGGAAAGAGAAAATGGCATGAAAATAAAGAATTGTGAGTTTGATTCACAGATGGGAGAAATGAAGTTGAATCAGGGATCTTGGATCAAAACAAGCAAGAAAGAAATCTGAAATCATTCCTATCAGTATGCAGTGCAGAATTTAACCACTGACTTCTGGCGTAAGGCTGCTGCTAAAGGCACAAAGAGAGAGCAGGCTATTTCTTTGCCTTGATCCCTTGAAAACAGTTGGCAGCCCCTGGAGATGTTGTCTAGAATGTCTCGTTTTTAATGATTTAAGAATCAGGGCACAAAATGATGGGATGAAGATCTCTACCCATCTGTAAAACACAGATTGCAGGCTCACAAGCCTCAGTTTGCCTTGTGGCCATGCAGGAAGGGAGAGGCAGTTGTAAGTCTTCAACCTCCACTCAGTTTTATTATTTGAATCGGGCTTCTCTGCTCTGCTTTTAGTATTTTGACATGAACAATTTCCCCCTTTTAAAACGATCAAAATAGTGAGGAGTCTGATTTTGAACATCTAGAGCAGGTGGTTGCTTCTCAGCTTGAGGGGCTATTGGAAGAGGCTGATTTTCTAAGTGAAGCTACTGGGAGAGGTCATTAGGAGGTACAGGCTGCAGTGTCACCAATACCAGATGATACTAAGCTCTACCTGTCTTTTCTCCTAATTCTAAGGATGCAATTGATGTTCTGGAATGGTACTTGGGAGTCAGTAATGGGCTGGATGAGGGTGAACAAGCTAAAACAATCCTGAGAAGACAGAGGTTCCCTGAGTAAATACAAAGGCAGACCAGGACTTGAGATCTCTCCTATCTTGGATGGTGGTTATACACCCCATGAGAAACCAGGTTTGCAGCTTGGGAGCACTTTTGCCCAGTTTCAGATGGTGAATCTGTAAGTATGCCAACCCCACGTCTCTCAGGAGGGGTCATTTCAACCAGCAATGGACTCCATAGGGGTACCTCAGGAGTCCTTATACCAGGCATCTTGACATAAGTGGATACAAAGATAGACACCAGGATGAGCAGGCCCCATAATCATGTCTAGGAAGTGACCCTGGAAAGCACATGAGATCTTGCTCTGACAGCTGCGACTCTTCCCACAGCTGACATCTGCATACTCCAGACAATGGACTTGCCTTGCCTGAGAGTTACTTCTTTCAATCTCAATCACTAATCCTATCAATCTGATCTCATCTTTCCTCTTCACATAATAGAAAGTCCTGACTTCTACTCCTTTCCCACACCCTAAGCCCAGGTGGTTCATCATTTCCATTTGGATTAGTTTAAATTAGCAATCCATTAGTCCTTCAACCACTGGAGAAGTAATCAGGAACCCAACTCAAATTGTACTTTGCATCTAGAAGAGAATCTCTGGTCTCTTTTGTCCACTCCTGGGAACTCTATACAGAGCTTCCAAACTACATTGTTTTATCCCTGATTAATCTCATCAGTTCTTTGTTCTGAGGGATCCCTTGCATTAGCAAGCCCTCTGGACACATTTTTGGGTATAACTAGCCCAGCGTAACTTCACTGCTGTGTTTATGTTCTCTTGGGCACCTACCAACACACACTCCAGTATACTGGGTCCTTCCTCTCTGCGAAGCGCTGGTCGTTTCAGCATCTCTCCTTCTTTGTGGGCATCTTCAGGAAAGACAGCTATCGCCTCAACTCCCATTATTATCCTGCTCCTCTGTTTATTTTCCGCAGATCTTGTATGTTTGCATGTTCCATGTGTGTTCCTTGTGTGTTAAATTCCCTAAATACCCTTAAATAAAACATTGTCTGTTTTACCCTTGGACTGATAGTTGAGAGTTCTCTTCAAGGGAAAGCTCCCCATAAACATAGGTAGGAAGATCCTCACTCACCCTACCTCTCGCTAAGGCCTGCCATTTAGCTCATTTTCCCCAGAAACTGAAGGCAGTGATTCAGCTTCTTAAATCTATGCTAGTAGGGGTAAAATAAGTCAGCTGCACCTGTTATTGGTTCAGTCAGATTTAGCCACAGTGTTCCATGCCTTAGTTACATCTAGACTGCACTATTGCAATGTAGTGCTACTTGGGACTCCCTTGAAGAGCATTCGGAAACTGCAATTAGTTCAGAATGGTGTGGCTAAACTGCTGGTCAGGGCAAGCTATCGGGAGCATGTAACCCCAATACTACAGCAATTACACTGGCTACCAGTCTGCTCCTAAGCCCAATTCAAGGTGTTGGGTTTATCCTTTAAAGTCCTATAATTATTTGGACCAAGTTATCTAAAGTACCCTATTCTTTCATAGGTTCCTGCCCGGCAGGGCTCTTTTTGGGCAGGAATGCACAGGAATGGAGTTCCAGCTGGCTTCTGAGTTGGTCACGCCTACAGCCTCCCCCCCCCCCCTGCATTCCCCAGGCACCTCGCAAGCTGCAGGGTGCCTAGAGAAGCCAGTCCTGAAGCTGCTTTCCTTCCCTCTGGTTCCCCATGCACCCCGTAAGCTGTGGGGCACCTGGGGAAGCCGATCCTGGGAGGGAGCTGTGCTGTCAGGGGTGTGGCCTAATATGCTAATGAGTTTCTGCTGTTGGGTGTGGCCTATTATGCTAATAAGTTCCTGCTGGGCTTTTTCTACAAAAAAGTCCTGCTGCTCAGCAATTAAGATCATAGTCAGAGGACCTCCTGACTGTCCCACCATTCAAAGAGACTTGTTTGGTGGGTACATGATAGGTCTTTTCAATGGCAACCCCATGATTATTGAACACCCCCCCCCAAATGGTAGGGAATTGGCTATTGGCTGTGAGGTATTTCACAGACAAAATCTTGTTGCTCTGCCAGGACCTCCCAACCACAGTTGATACAGTAAGGGAACTGGAAACCCCTTGTCCATCTTCAGGTCCAATACTGAACCATTTCAACCAACTTTCTCAGGAGGATGTCAACAAGGTCCTGGCTGCTATGAGGCCAACTACTTGCCCCCTTGACCTGTGCCCTTCCTGGCTAATTAAAGCCTGTGGAGATGGCATTCTGGTCACCCTGGGAGAAATCATCAACCTGTCTCTTTCTTCTGGGACATTCCCAGAGGGATTGAAGGAGGGAGTAGTCTGCCTGCTCTTAAAGACACCATTTTTGGACCCCGCAGTCCTGCCCAACTACTGCCCAGTTTCTAATCTACTGTTCCTGGGTAACATGGTTAAGAGAGTGGTGGCTGAACAGTTCCAAGCTTTCTTGGATGAAGCATCCATCCTTGACCCATTCCAGTCTGGTTTCCACCCTGGCCATGGGATGGAGACAGTGCTGGCCCTTACAGATGACCTCTGGAGACATCTGGATCAAGGCAGGTCAGCACTGCTGTTGCTATCAGACCTAAGAGCAGTGTTCAGCATAGTCGATTATGATCTTATGACCCACCGCCTTGCTGACATAGGGATACAGGGGACTGCCCTGCAGTGGTTTTCCTCCTTTCTCTACAGTCGGGGACAGAGGGTGGCACTTGGTGAGAGGGTCTCCCTGTGATACCCAGTGGAATGTGAAGTGCTGCAGGGGGCAATCCTCTAACCAAATGCTATTTAACATCTATATGCGTGCCCTCGCCCAGCTGGTCCAGAGGTTTGGGCTGTGTTGCCATCAGTATGCCAATGACCCCCAGCTCTATTTGTGATTGGACAGCTGTCCAGGCTCTGCCCCTGAGAACTTGGACAGGGCATTAGGCCTTTGGTTGAGGCAGCTGGCATCCAATTATTCCATCTATTGGCCTCCCCTCCTGAACCTTCAATCCTCAAATGACCCATCAGGTAAAGACCCATAGTTTGGTCTATGGCTTAGCGACTCCAGTTTTTCTGGCTTCCATATTAAACTGCTATGCCATCTGTTTGTTTATAGCTGTTTAAATCTGTTTTATTTATTTATCACGGATGATTTTTATGAAGTGTTTTAATTCTAACTGTGAAATGTTTTAACTTTTGTTGTCATTTGCTCCAAGCCCGTTCGCGGGGAAGGCAGAATATAAGCCAAAATTAGTAAATAATAAATAAATAATGTATTACTAAGAGTGCAATCTAAGCATTGTTATACTGTTCTTAGCCTATTGACTGTGAGAACCTTGTAAGATCCAATAAGCCAGGCCTTATGTTGAATACAGTTCTTTTATTGTCTTAATGGTTTACTTGGTAAGCATCTTCAGTGTTAGTGATAACAGTTATGGGGCGGAGGGTGAATTATACCAAATTCAAACATCACGATAAGAACATGGCACCAATCAGAGTAACTGTAAAAAGGCGCAAAAATACTAGCAGTTGTATTCCCACCGAAAAAGCGCCAACCCGAGGCAACTAGGACTTGGCAGCCCTCCTCCACCTCCTACCATACATCCCCATTGGTTCCCACACCCCCACCACCTGGAGTCAGTGCTGTTAGAAAAACACGTCAAGGTTACAAGCATTGCTTAGAGAGACAGATACAGACATGAGAACAACTATGGGGGAGCAAGAAAGTGCTAAATGATGTGGAGAGCAGCAGGCATCCAACTCCCGCTTGGGAAAACTGTCAGGAACCTGACATACTGCCTGCCCCAAAATGCCCCCCCCCGGCTTCGTGGGATAAGTGGCATGGAATTCCTACACCAGCTGGGGAGCATGAACATGATCAACAGAAACCCACTCATTACATTCAGGACCAAAAGGCAACCCCATTTAAACTTAGAGTCTAAGATCTGTGAGATTTCATAATGAGGCTCTCCCCTCTTCATCAGAGGAGGAGGAGTGGGAGGAGTCGGTCTGCAGTTGTTCGGACCAGGGTCTTTCTTCAGCAGGCTGTAATGAAACACAGGATGCACATCTTTCAGAGATTTAGGCAATTCAAGCTCAAATGAGACAGAGGAGAGTTTTCTCAGGACTTTGAAAGGACCAATATATTTCCAACCCAGCTTCCGACTAGGTTGCAGTCCATGAATGTTTTTAGTAGACATATACACTGAGTCCCCAGGCTCCAACTCCCAACCCTGAGCCCTACCCCGATCCACATATTTCTTATAATCCAATTTGGCATGGTCAATTGTCTTGGCTATGAGAGGCCATGACTCATGGAGGGAATTCCACCATGAGCTGAAAGAGTCAGAAGAAGGGGTCACCAGATGCGGCATAGAGAGAGGAACCCCCTCAAAAAACCCCACCACCATAAATGGAGAAACACCAGTAGACGAATGAAGGGCGTTATTGTAACTGTATTCTGCAAACGGAAGCAGCTCCACCCAATTGTCTTGGTGATAGTTAGTGTAGCAACGCAAAAATTGTTCTAAAGTTTGATTTGTTCGTTCCGTTTCTCCATCAGTCTCTGAATGGTAAGCAGAACTCAATGCAGGTTCAATCCCCATGATGTCCAGGAGCTCCCGCCAGCACTTGGCAACATATTGCGAGCCCCTATCAGAAATTATCTTCTTTGGGAAACAATGGAGCTTCACAACCTGCGAGAAAAATACCTTGGCCAGGCTCTTGACTGTGGGAAGTCTTTTAAATGGCACAAAGTGAGCCTGTTTTGAGAATAAATCCACAACCACCCAAATCACAGTTTTCCCTTTGCTGGGTGGCAGATTGGTGGTGAAATCCATAGAGATCACCTCCCAGGGTCTGGAAGGAGTAGGGAGAGGTTGCAAGAGTCCTGGGGGTTTACCCCCCCCACCCCATTTCTTACACATCAAACATACTTGGCAGGAAGAAACATAGTCGGAGACATCAGTGCACATGCGGGGCCACCAAAACTGTCTCTTAAGCAAGTTCAAAGTTTTTAAATATCCAAAATGGCCAGCTAATTTGGACTCATGGCAAGTATTTAAAATGGACAGTCTCAGAGATTTAGGCACCATGAGTTTATCACCTTTGTACCAACATCCATCCGAATCCTCCCGTGCCCCCTTTTCTGCCCCAAATGCATCTTTATCCTGTTGCAAGTATTCAGTTGCACATTTTACAATCCAGTCATTAATGGGAGCTGTTACGTCCCATTTTGCCTGACTCCTAGTCACCACCATTTCTCCCAGTTGAGAAGGAGAAAACATAGAGTCAAACACTTCCTCTCTCTGAGATCCATGTTGCGGGAGACGAGAGAGAGCATCAGCGAGGGAATTAGCTGTTCCCGGGAAGTGGTGCAGAGTGAAATTAAACCTTGAGAAAAAATCAGCCCAACGCAATTGCTTAGCATTTAAAGCACGTCTCATGCACAGCGCCTCTAAGTTTTTGTGATCAGTCCAAACCTCAAAAGGTTTCTGTGCACCTTCCAGCCAGTGCCTCCAAGTAGAAAGGGCAAAGCGGATGGCAGCTGCCTCTTTATCCCACACAGACCAATGTCTGTCAGTCTCTGTGAATTTCTTGGAAATATAAGCAAGGGGGTGTAGCAGACCATCCGCCTTCCTCTGCAGAATTGCTCCCCCCATGGCTACATCAGAGGCATCCACATGAATAGTGAACTCTTTAGTTTCATCGGGGTGAGCCAAGATGGGCTCTGAAGTGAATAAGGATTTTAAAGTCTCAAAGGCTCCCTGGCATTCACTGGACCAGGGCAAGCACGCGCTCAGCTTGCTCGCCTCAGGTCCCCATCCCTTTGTTTTCAATAAGTCAGTGAGGGGCAGGGTGACTTTCGCAAAATCCTTGATGAAGGAACGATAAAAGTTGGAGAATCTGGGGAGAGATTGCAATTGTCTACGTGTGCAAGGAGACTCCCAGGAGATTATTGCCTCTATTTTTGCCGGGTCCATTTCCAAACCCCTAGGCGAAATACGGTAGTCTAAAAAGTCAATCTCCTGCTTGTGAAACTCGCACTTGGAGAGCTTAGCATACAGTTTGTGTTCTTTTAAGGTGGACAGGATTTCTCTCACCAACTTAACATGAGAGTCTAGGTCTTGTGAGTAAATTAGGATACCATCAAGATAACAAAGGGCCCCTTTGAATAGGTGCTTGTGCAACACTTCATTGATAAGGCTCATAAAAACGCCTGGAGCCCCAGCCAAGCCAAAAGGCATTACAAGATATTCAAACTGTCCTAGAGGTGTATTAAAAGCCGTTTTGTGTTCATCCCCCTCCTTAATGCGGACCCGGAAGTAGGCATCGCGTAGATCTAATTTGGTGAAAATCTTCCCTTTCGCTGCCTCAGCTAACAAGTCTTTAATCAGTGGGAGGGGGTAGGCATTGGAGGTCAACACCGCATTCAGACCCCTATAGTCAGTGCACAGTCCGAGTCCTTTTTCTGGAAGAGGACGGGGGCGGCAAAAGGAGAGGTCACAGGGTGGATAAAGCCTCTAGCAAAAATTTTATCCAAAAAGTTGCGGAGTTCAGTCCACTCAGCCAGCCCCATAGAGTATAGTTTCCCTTTAGGGAGTTTCTCCCCTGGCAGCAGTTCAATACTTAGCATGAACTTAGCAGAACTGCTACTGCTTAGCAGAACTACATGAACTTAGCAGTCTGACTCTGCTTAGGAAGGGTGGCATTGGAATAGCATATTTACCGATCACATTGAAGCCGAGCTAGACCAACTAATCTAGATTACACAAGCACACTTCAGCAGCACTGGCTGTAGTTTCCATGACACCCTGTCCAGTCATGGCTCAGTGACAGGGCACCTGCTTTGCATGCAGAAGGTCCCAGGTTCAGCTCTAGCAACTCCAGTTAAAAGGATCCAGGAAAGACTCAGGAGAGGCACAGCCAGTCATAATAAGCAGCAGTGATCTTGACTGACATACCAGTGCTATGACTCAGTACAAGGTGACTTTAGGTTTTCATGTGACTGTCTTTCAGAGACCCACCAAACACATACTATCACATGCCAAAGTGTGTCTCAGTTTACCTGCCAGTTGCCACTTTCCAGTTTGGTGCCCCATCTTCTCATTGCAGTAAAAGCCTAGGCTTGAAAGCAGACGCTGCAAATGACGGCAATCAAATGTTTGTTCTTTCCTATTACTCAAGTCGAAAAGAATGGAAATGCTATTTGGTTTAATCTTGCTCAGCTTGCAGACTGCCTGGAGCTCTCTTTATTTAACATACTTAAAAGGATTTAAAAAAAACTAATGATGTGAAAAGGGTCAAGTCAGAAGACTGGGATTGTTTGACTGTGGTGGGGGAATGGAATAGGATGGGGAGTGACTCTAAAGAGAGAGCGTACTTAGAGGCTCTGGAGAGGTGGGGAAGGTTGCGATGGGATCACAGATGAAGGAAAGGAGAACAAAACAGGCATTTTAATTTGTGATCAGAAGGATGGGAAGTGGAACACTGAAAAGATAATCTGTATGTTATTTGAAAGACCCACAACTCCAAAATAAAAGAGAGTCTGATCCACGCTGTTAGAAATGGATCTACATGTAGGAGGAAGGTGAGCCAGCCTCCTGAGAGATCAAGCTTTGTGAAAGGAAACTGCACAGTTGAGTACAGCTGTATTTTCAAGGAACAGACTTTTTAAGAATGGTTGACTGTTACTGGAGAAGTCAGGGTGCACACAGTATTTAAGGATGTGTGCATGGCTCTTCCCAGCCTTTTCTCCTGGAAAGCTGTAGACAGGGATCAAGTTTATTCTCTGATACATCTTTGGGTTTCCACAGAGCTAGTGCACCATATAAAACCTCTTCAGTATTGGCCTCTGTGGCTGGGATCTTCTGGGTTCCACGCTTTGGGTTGGAGCCAATGGAAGATTTCTGAGATGTACAACAGGTCATGTATGTACAGAAATGCTAAAATTACTCTAAACTGTCTGCTTATGCTTAAGTGAAAATGATTATTTTGTTTGTTTTTAGCCTGCCTTCCCTTGTGGTTCAAAGCAGCTTACAATAATAGTGAAAAACTTTTTCAGTTAAAAACAAAATAGCAAACTCTAAATCTCTCCCCCCCACCGAAAGGTGCCTGCCATTCAACCCCCCCTCCAAGCCCTGGCAAACACATAGGCTTTGCAATGCCTCCTAAAGATCTCTAGGAAGGTGGCCCCTCACCTTTTCAGGGAGCCTATTCCACAGAGCCAGAGCCGCAATGAAAAAGATCCAGGCTGTGGTTGATGCCAGACACGCCACCCTAAGTGGTGGGATAACTAACAGATGACTGCCTGATGATAGGGTTCCCAGTCCCCTCGTGGGGGCAGAGGAACCCCTGCTTTCACAGGCTCTTGCCTGCTGCTAGCCAGCTGGCCAGCAGGGGAAATTCCACCCCCAACTGACCTTCCCTGGTAACTTCCAGTAAAACCAGAAGTGCAGGCCCTGACATGATGACATCACCCAGAAGTGGCATCATCATATCAGGATGTTGGGGGGGGGGGGCACACTCTGGTTTGTGGGCAAAACTCTCCGGTTTGAAGCCAAATTTACCATACAGCTTTACCCAAAAACCAGAGCATCACCCTCAATTTCCACGACATGAAGTCAAGTCAAGGTTTCCCCGACGTGATGACATCACTTCTGAGTGATGCCATAGTGTTGGGACCTGCAATTCCGGTTTTACCAGAAGTTGCCTGACATCACTTCTGGTCTCCCAGAAGGACATTGAGAGCCCCTTGAGAGCACAGGGAAGTGAACCTGGCAACCTTACCTGATGACCATAGTTGGCACTTAGGGATATATGAAATGAGATGGTCCTTCAAAATATGTGGGTCTGAGGAAGGGCTACCAGGTCCCACCAACCACCAATGGGAAACTCCTGGAGACTTGGGAATGGAGCCTGGAAAAGACAGGGACCTCAGTGGGATATAATGCCAAAGAGTCCATCCACCATTTTCTCCAGAGGAACTGATCTCTGTATTCTGGACATGAGCTGTAATTCCAGGGGGAATCCCAAAGTCCCACCTGAAAGCTGGCATCCCTAGTCCAAGGCCGTGAAAAGCTTTAAAGGTTAGAACCACCACCTTGAATTGAACTTGCAAACAGACTGACAATGTTGTATTTTCAAAATGAGTGATTGTATCCTCACAATCTTTTCCTCATGTGCAAGACATGGGGGTATATCTTCTGATACAATTTCAAAAGTAAATTAAATAAAATCATGTAAATTGCCTCTACTTTTATTGTTCCATATTCACATTATTTGGCTAAAAAAATATACTGAAATGTTCTGTGTAGCTGCATTTTATTCATTCTAATATATCTCATAGGAGTTTCTTTTCAGTGTTCCCCCAAACATTTCATTTATTTTCCTGCCAGAAAAATGGGGGAGGGAGAAAACTTTTTCTGCCCACATTTTTCTTTTTCTTTTTTTTGTTCCCTCTTATCTCTAGAAGGAACCTCCAAGCTCCTGTGAGAAATCAGTTGTGGCAGCCCTTCTCCATCTTCTCTGAGGCAACTTGAGAATTTGGTACCCTGAAGCGAAGACAAGAGAAAAATCCACGCCAGAGAGTACATACCCTCAACTCCTGAGAAGACAGCCATTAGCCTAGGATAGCTTTTACTATTTTGTTGTTTTATCTTTTCACACTAGAAATTGTAAACTGCCTTGGGTATCTCAATTGAAAGACACTATATAAATGCATTATAAATATGCCAAACATTTGTGGCCCTACTTTGGATAATTTTGGGAAGTTTGAAAAATGAACATTTTAAAAAGGTATTTGAGAGTGTAGCTTGCACTTTGCAATCCAGTTATGATCTGAATAAAAGGATAAGTGTTCGTCCCTATTATCCATTGGTGGAGTGGGATGATGGGAATTGACATTCCATTGAAAGAGAAAGATATTTTTTTCCAGACCAGGCTACACAATTCCCAGTTCTCTTTTGTCTATTTGCAGAAAGTACAGCTGTACAAGATAGAATCTTTCTTGGTAACAAGCTGTTGTAGCTTAAAGTCAGTAACCCACATCAGCCTTTAATGTCTGACAGGAATATTGTGATTTGTTAGTAACTCAGGTGCCTGATAAGAAAAAAAAAATCCAAAACCACAACAGAATGATAAATAACAAACTGATTCTGAGAACATTAAGCTAGTAAGCCTTGAATCTGAATGTTTGTGATACTTTGCTGAAAATAATAAAACAGGAGTCTAGTTGCACTTAAAAGGCTGACAAAATTTATTCTTGCCTAAGCTTTCATGAATCAGAGTTTGCTTCATTAGAAGTATAGAAGAGTAAATTGATCAGGTGGATCTATATGCACAACAGAAGAATGGCTGTGTTATAGCGTGGCCAGTCCAAAACAAGATGCAATCCAAAGAATAATTAGTTTACTGTGGGAGCATTCAGAGCTCTTTTGAGCCATGCCAGGCACGAGTGCCTGATGGATTTAAAGTGCATGTCCAGACCTCAACATCTGGGAATTGTGCCACTTTCGTCAGTAGCCCATCGATCCCTAGTAGCCCATCGGGGATCCATACCCAAAAGATACTAGTCCGGTCTAAAGCTGGCCGATGGGCCAATGTCAGACTTTCCACAGTCAGGTCATACCTCCAGCTCACAATCAGCCTGTAGGGATGGTCTCCAGACCATCCCAAATGGCTGCCATTTTAAAAAACTCTTAGTGATGCACACATAACCACTTAAACAAGCTACGTCCCCAGAGCTCTGCTCAACCAATCCAAACAATGTTATGTTTCTGACGGTCCCCTGAACTTTGTCAACTTTATTATGTGAAACCGTTACCAAGAGGAAGGTACCGCTGGCCATGTTTTTACCATTTTTAGTACACGCATGTGCGGAGAAACAAGTATATGGAGAGGCACCTATGCGAATGTGCAGACAGGATTTGTTTCTTAAAAAGCTGACCGCACGGGTCCTCACGGTGGCTGCCATCTAGACAATCCACTGCAGGAATCAAGTGCGGTGAAGTGCTTCATGGGCTGTCTGGTCATGCAACGCTGAATCAAAAAGATCCAGCTCAAATTACAGCTAGGCCAATGGCGGGATTAGCTGCCTGTCTGAACACACTCTAAGGCTGTGGGTTGGAAAGCAAGGTATGACTCGTGAAAGCTTACATGGGAATCAATTTTATAAGTCTTCAAAGTACCCCCAAATGTTTCATTTTGCTACTGTAGACTAAGGCTGCGGCCACATGGGCCTTAAATGCGGGAGGAAGGGCTATTTCCTCCTGCATTTAAAGGGGCCAACCACACGGCCCACCCCAAGTCCCACGCTGAAGCGGGCTCAAATGCGGGTTCCTCCCGCATTTTCCAACCCCGGGAAAATCAAGTGTTTTCCCGGGTGTTGTGGGAGGAACCCGCATTTGAGGTATCTGGACAGCCCTCTCTCGCAAGCATTGTGAGAGCAGGGCTGTCCAGATAGTCCTGCCGGCCATTCCCCCCCCTTTTACACTTGGGCGCTTGGCCACTCAAGCGCCCAAGTGTAAAAGGGGGGGGGGGAAACCCAAACTCACCAGGCGGCTGGCGGGACCTTGGCCGCCACTGCCGCTTCTGCCGCTGCTGCGGCCACCTCTTCCGCGGCCGCTGCTGCCATTCCCGCCACTGTGGCTGCCATTTCCGCCACCGCTGCGGCCGCCGACGCTTCTGCCATGGTTGCCTCTTCAGCGGCCGCCTCTTCAGCAGCCGCCATAGCCGTTCCCACCACTGCCGCCTCTTCAGCGGCCGCCGATGCCGTTCCCACCGCCGACGCTGCTGCAGGGGTTGGGATGTGTAGACATCCCAACCCACGGTAGAAAAATGCGGCCCCTTTAAATCCGGGAGCCCTCCTGGATTTAAAGGGGCCGTGTGACCGCAGCCTAATACAGCTACTCCTCTGGAATTTTGCTGATGTTGTTCAAGGCGAGAACTTTCTTCCTCCAAGTCACAGATGGTGCTGCTCTGTACTGGCTTGGTGAAACTTCAGTTAGAAGGTTTTGGAAGCAGAATCATAGGTTCAAAGTGGGCCAGGATCAGTAGTGGAGAGGTTTGGATGATGATGAGGTTAAATGGCAAGCAGAATGTGTCACAACCAGGTTCATGGGCAACAGGATCAGTAGGCAGAGTGCCAAACACAATGTCAGATGGAACAGATCTTGACATACAAATCCTGGGAACCTGGACACTGATGAGAGAGCAGGAATTCTAAATGCTTCTGGCTTGTACCCTGCCTGAATTTTCATAGATAGAAGGGGGGCAATTTTTTGTTGATTTCCACTTCCTACTGCAGACCTCTTCCCTCATGTTATTTGTAGGGCTCCCCCATAAACAGCATTTCAGGGGGCATTTCAGGCTGCAGCAGAAGGAGAGGGAGGCACCTTCCATCCCATTGTAATTATCAGTGGGATCCAAGGTCCTGACTTCAGAGAGGCTCCATTTGTTTTCTGCTAAATGAAGGTATCCTAGAGCCCCTCCCTTTTGAGATTGAATCTCCAAAGTGAGAAATAGAATCTAGATCCTAATGTGTCACTCACCGTCTGTTACGTCTGTTACTGTTACGTATCTCCACACATCCCCAACCAGCCCCTGATTCTTCTAACCACAGGCCATGCTGGAAAACTCAGAAGATTTACGGTGACATCCTCTGCTACATGCCTATGCACTGCCAGGGAGGCTTTGACAGTTGTTTAAGAGCTCAGTAGGGAACTGACCTTTTGCTGGTGCAGCATCATTGTTGATCCAGCTCCTGCCATTGTGTACTAATTGGCCACTCTCTGTGTGAACCCTGACCACACTGGTAGCCCTGAGGTGCTCCTTCCAGCCTGGTGGCCTCAGACAGCTCAGATGTTAACTGCTGCAGTGCCTCTGGCTTCTGGCTAGTTGGGAGCCCAATACAAATACAAATGTATGAGGAAGGCCTGAAGGAATTTCAATATATTTAGCCTCCCCTCCCCCCAGTGTTTTAGATATTTAAAAGGGGGTGAAATCCTGCTCACTAAGGAAAATGAAAGATAAGAGCAAAAAGTATGGGGCAGACGGGCAGACTTCTGAGGAGGCTGTAGAATCCCCTTCCTTGGAGTTATTCTTTTTTTTAGGGGGCGGGAATAAATAAACAAAGAGGTATAAAGTTCTGAATTGTTTAAAAATATTTGGTTTGCAGAAATACAATATTTGAATATCATAAGCAGAAATTCATTCAAATTACACAGTACAACTACACAACACAGTGTCAAATGTATAAATATATATCTCCATTTAGTGTACGGCACTTCAATCTTAAGTAAAACCAAAGGCTATGACTCAGAATAGAAAGGGTTCCAGCTATTATTTATTGTATCCTCAAGTTATGTTAAAAGTAGATAAAATCATGATAGTGTGGATTTTTTGGCAAGGTGTTGTTTTCCATTAAATACTGAATTAGGTAAAGGTTTCCCTTGCTCAAAAGCCAGTCAAATCCGACTCTAGGGTGTTCATCTCCGTTTCCAAGCCAAAGAGCCAGCGCTGTCTGAAGATGTTTCCATGGTCATGTAGCCAGCATGACTAGATGCTGAGGTGCACAGAATGCTGTTACCTTCCCACCTAAGTGATACCTATTTATCTACTTTCAATTTCTTGCTTTTGAACTGCTAGGTTGGCAGGAACTGGGACCAGAGGTGGGAGCTCACTCTGTCACGCGGCACTCAGGTCTTGAACTGCCGAACTACCAATCTTCTGGTCTGAGGTTCAGCATCTTAACCACTGAGCCCCCATGGCCCCTAAATACTGAACTACGGGGTACCAAATCTCCACCATTTTCATGTAGGTGTTGTCAAGAGTGTGAGGACTGGAGTACATTGAAATCTTACTTAGAATGAAATATTCCCATAATTTGGCCATGGTCACACGGCACCCTAATCCTGGATAAAGTCCCACTGGACTTTATTTCGGGATTTTTTTCTTTCGGGTTGGGATGATCACACATCCCAACCCGGCACTGGCGGCTGGGGGAGGCAAGGCGAGGGCCACCAGCATGGCCGCACCTCCCCCAAAAGCTGCAGGAGGAACATATTTTGTCAGCTCCAGGAAGGAGGGCTCCAGAGCAAAACTCATGCAGCAGCTGAATCGCTCTCTCACCACTTTAATGCCGGTAGCTCAGGAGGAACTGGCTAGCTGGCTGGCTCGCCCCGCACTCCACTCTGGGCCCCGAGCCCCGCCAGCCACCACCTGATTGGAAGTGAGAAGCATGGGGGGGTGTACCAGGCGGCGGTGGCCGGCGGGGCTCAGGGCCCGGAGTGGAGCGCGGGGCATTTTTTTTCCTTTCTTGCACTTGGGCGTTTGAGTGCCCAAGCACCCAAGTGCAAGAAAGGGGGGAAAAACCCCCCGGAGAAATGATCAGATGGCCCTCTCTCACAATCATTGCAAGAGAGGGCTGTCCAGATCAGCAAAATCCCGGGTTCAAAGCGTGACTCAGAAAATGTGCTAGGAACCCGGAAGTGAGCCCGCTTCGGTGAAGGAGTAGCCGCTGCCAGCCTGGTCAGTCCCTTTAAATCCGGGAGGAAACAGCAGTAACTCCCGCTTTAAAAGGCCGTGTGACCGCGGCCAATTTCTCTCTCCATGCTGACAGCAAGTGGATATATGAGCTTTTCCATTTTGACGCTAATAATGTTCTAGCTGCAGTCAATAACATTGAAATAATCTGTTTTTCTTTTATTACAGGAAGGATCTGTCCAGATATTTGTGGGGGAGTATTTGTGTGTGTGTGTGTGGGGGATAGATAAACATAGAGATGTAAAGTTCTGAAATTTTTGATACCATTTGGGGAGCTTTTTTAAAAAAAAGAATGTTTGCTTGTGGGGAAACCACATGTTTAGAGTTTTTCATGAGGATCAAATGGTACTTCTGCTTCATTTCTGATATACTGAGTTAACAATTGTGATGCAGTTATACACTGCAGCTTGCAGGATTCTTGGTGGCATCCAAAGATGGCATCAAGGCATTGTAAAAGTGATTTGAGCATGTTAGGGACTATATCCCACCCACACATAATTGGTAATACTTCACCAATAGTACTATTACAAGGAATATTGTGAGCCTGTAAACATATCAGCACAGACAGGTGGGCAGCAGCAATAAATTAACATGGCTGATTCACACATGCAAACTCCATATGCCACTCATGTAGACTTTTTACAGACATTCTGGGAGCTCCCAGTTGAGAACTTAATTCTGAGATGACTCGTGCTTGCCCCTCGGCAAGCGCCGGCTTTTGCCCGCCCTCCCCACACATACTTGAACGAAGACAAAGGGGGGGAGTGGCAAAGCCATGGAAGGTCCAGCGCGGGAAAGCACTGGCCGATGGGGCCAAGCCGATGTCTTAAAAGGGGGGCTGCCACGAGGCATTGGCCATTCGGCATGGAGGAAGAGCTCCCCACCCACCCACCCACCCTCTTTGTGTGTCCATGTGGGCTTTTCCAGTCGCCGGTTATGGGGCTATGCAGGAATTTTTTGGGCTCCCTCCGATTGGCCGGGAGGGTGCCTTTTTTCACCTGCTTCACATGGTCCAGGGGAAGGTGTGGATTAAATAGGCCTGGTAATCTGGTTAGGCCCATTCTGGATATGCGGGAAAGCATGGGTTAAGAGTTGGGGTTTTAGTTCAGATGGCAAGCACCCCTAGAGATCCCTGATAGGAGGGGCCCTCAGGCTGACTGCCTACTGGCTTAGCAGTCTGGGGGTGCCCGGCCTTTGGGCCTCTTCGGGGATGGGGGAGCATACCTCGTACCTTAGGGGCTTAGCAGTCCTGGTCCTGGGGTGTGCTCTCACATCTCCCCTACGCAGGTAATGAGTGGGCGATGACGGCCAGGATAAGGAAGGAGCCTGACCTGGTTTCTGAGCCGGGGGTGGAGTTGCCCTAAGGGAGCCAGTTTTGCAGGCATGATGTAACCCGTGTTTAATTGATAACTGAATGCAGATCAGCCTAACATAAATAAATACCCAGTTTAACCCAGCAATGGGTATGTGTCTTCATTCAAGGGGTGGGTGGGCAAGTGCACCAAGACATCCAGTCTCCCTCTGCTGCCATTTCCCTGACCTCAAATGGCCCAGGGAACCTGCTATTTGCTTACTGGGGAAAACTGTTTCTAGGGATGGGCACAAACTGGGAATATGCATCCAGGGCATGGTTTGTGGCTGAACCACAAACTGAACCATGAAACAAACCAGGAGGCTTGTTCACGGACGTAACCAGTTTGTGGCCCTGGAAACCCTGTTGAAAAGGATTGCAGCCCCTTTAAACAGGGTTTGCAGAAAGCCCAAAACACAGCTGAGTGGTGGGGAGCAGCTTGCCGCTCAGCTGTTTTGTGCTGTCTTGTGCAGTCCCCTTAAAGAGACTGCAAAACAGCACAAAAAACAGCAGTGCAGTGAGGAGGTGCTTCCCATTGTGCAAAAGAGATGTGTGGGTCAGCTGTTTTTGCTGCTTTTCATGGGGAACTAAAAGCAGGGACTTATAGGGACTCTGAATCTCTTTAAGTCCCCACTTTCTGCTCTGTCCACAAACCACAAAAGCAACAAAATCAGCTGTGGTGGGAGAACCCATGGGATCCTCAGCATGCTGGAAAAGCCCAAAGACTGCAGTTTGTAGTCTTCTTTGAAGTGAAGCCCAGGAGGTGCAGCAGGCTTAATTAGGTTAGTTGGTACAGCATACAAAACACATTTCAAGATACACCACAGACTACTGGGATCAAGAAACAAATTGTAGCCACTCTTCTAGAAAAGATGGAAGTTAACAACGAGCTTTGGCTGGCAAGGTCCCCCGGCCCCCTCCTCTTCCCCCCTCTTCGCTGGAGCCTCCCTGCACCGGCAGTGCCCTGGGAGGGACCCGGGCAGCAAAATGGCCCCTATGTCAGCAAGGTATGCCCACATCATGAGGGCTCAGGAATTGGGAAGGGAAAGCAAACGTGGCTTTTGGGGGAGGGAGGAGCTTCCCTTTCTGCTTCAAGGGGGGGCACCGCAAGGTCCCTCCCTACTAGGTGCTTGGTCCTGGGTAGTACTGGATGGTGGCGCCAAAGCCTAGGAGTGGCAGGGCACAAACAAGGGTGCACAGTGCCACTACCACACTGGTCAAGAGGGCACCCAGGTGGTGGCTGGTGTGGTGCTAATAGAAATAGGCCCAGCAAGAGCCAGCACTCCAGCAGGCAGATGGCTGAGATGGCGGGTGGCAACATGGAGGGGCTGGGAGGAGAGGGACGGCAGGCCAGTGTGGCGCTCCCTTCCAAGGGCCACTCCAGGCAAGTGCCTAATTCCATCTATGGGAGGTCCAGCCCTGCTTCCACCCTTTTATCTCCCCTGCTCTTCCACCTCCGCCCTAATCTCCCTCTCTCATGGGTTCCCCTGCCTGTCCCTGTGCCTCCTCGGGCACCCTATTGGGTGAGATACGGTCCCTTCTTCTCTCCCGTACCCTGCCTCCTGCCTTTCACCTGTTCCTTCAGTTCCCCAGGCATGGCTTCCCCTCTGAGTCCTGGTCGAGAGCTCACGTCCTTAGCCGTTCCTCCTTCACTGTGGACCTCACCGATGCAGGTAAGGCATCCCTCATTGTTCCCAACTGCTTTCCTTTGCTATGGGTATTGTGAAGGTGCAGTCTGGCACGTCCCGACCGTCCTGCCTCCCTGGAACTCAGCGTTCTTCTCGGAGGGTCTGGCTGCTGGCCCTGTTTCTCCTCCCAGGGCCAGCACTGTAGGCCCCCAGGAGGTGAGCCACCATTCTCGCAGGGGAGAGCATGCCTGATCTAAAGCCCTTGTGGCAGCCATGTGTTGAGACGTGGACTTTATAGCACGTGAGTCAGGACTTTAATATACTTGTCAGACAAAGGCTTGAACCTCCCTCCCACAATTGTATATCCTAGATGAGAGCCAGCTCATACCCTCCTAGAATAGCCTCCTAGAGTAGGCTTTCTTTTTTTAAAAGTGTATCAATCTTGGGGACCGTTTCTCCCCTTTGCTGGAATTTCCAGTTTTGAGTCAAAGACACAATAGAGAGGGCTGCATCCTGCCACTTCTAGTACAAGTGACAGCACAGCACAATGGAATCAAACCTGGATAAATTCCCCAGGGACAACACTCACTTGAATTCAATAGAGTTTACATTAACAAAAGAGAAGGATGTGTTCCTTTCACAAGAGGACAAGTATATAATTCCATGAATGGCTGTTTTTTAAAAACTGTATTTCTGCTCTCATTTTGAGCAGGTTGTTTCTTCCATTCACGTCAATTATGTTAGCGTAAGAAGCAAATAGATACTTGGAAGTCAACCGAGAAGTAAATATAAAATGCTTTCCAAAGAGCATTTCAAGGGGATGAGATCACGGGAATGCTAACAGCTGAACTTGTTCATAAGCTTGGCAAACGCTTGTGAAGTAACTTGTTTTGAAAGCAAAGATATAGGTAAACCTTAAATTGGTCTCGAGAGAGAAATGTATGAGTCCGTCATATTCAACAGAGCATTCCAGTGAAAAGTTGCCTTGGACTTAAAATAAAATTATTTAAATAGGCTGAGACTGTGGAAGTGGAAGTCCTTGTGCTGTGAGCTCAGGAGAGAGAATGCATTAGAGTTGCCACAAAACCAGGATTTTCATCAATAAAGCTGTTGTGCATATAACTTGAACACCTCAAGGTAATTGTGCCTGGATTCAACAGGTTTAGGTATTCATTGTTTGCAGTGGTAGTTTTCATGCTTTGTCTGTGAATTTGGGGAATTAGAAAAAAAAGTTACTAAAACTAAATAATAAATAGCACACATCCTTTCTTTTAAGGAAGGCTGCACTACTATCTGTTTACTACATTCCCATCCCACTCTTTCTCTAGGTGGTCTAGATTTCTCTTCCCAGAAGAACCCTCTGAAGTAAGTTAGGCTCAGAGAAAATGACTGGCTCACTTCACTGAGGCCCACCTTTTCCCTAAATGGGGACCCAAAGTGTCTTAGGGTGCAGGCACATGGCCTTTTAAAGAGGGAGGAAGTGCTGTTTCCTCCCGCATTTAAAGGGACCATTCATACTGGTGGGGACAACTCCTGAGCCAAAGCGGGCTCAATCACACATTCCTCACACATTTTCTGACCCCTGGAAAATCAAGTATTTTCCAGGAGGTCACGTGAGGAACCTGCGATTGAGCCAATCTGGACAGATGTCTCTCACAAAGATTGCGAGAGAGGGCTGTCTGATCGTCCCTCCTGGGTCCCCCCCCCCCTTTTTGCACTTGGGTGTTGGGCATGTATATGTATGTATGTATATAGAATGTATGAACATCCCAACCCGAAAAAAAAAACCCGGATAAAATCCCAGTGGGCCATGTGACCATGGCCTTAGGCTGCGATCATACATAAGGGCAAATGCCAGGCGGATTTAAAGTGCACGATCAGACACGAACATCTGGGAAACATCCCACATCCAGCAGCAACCCGTGTTGCTTCACTGCAGAAGTGGAGTAAACAGGCACCAGAGAAAGTCCGGTAACAAATGGGCTGCTATGAGCCACGTAGGACTTTCCCCTGTCTGATCGCTCCAGCACGCTCTCGTGGCATCAGGATGGTCTGATCAGGCCATCCCAATGCCATGCCGTTGTCCCCCCACCACCACCACTTCAGTATGTGCATCATCACACACTACATAGGGAGCTCTCAGGGTGGAGGTGTGAATCATTGATCCCCTGTTTAAGCGCCTTGGAAACAAATGTCAAAAAACCCCAACCCCTGACTCACCCACGGTTGCATCTGATCATGCAGTGGCAGGCTGTGCCCGCAGCTTCAAAAGACTGTGTGATCATGCGCAACTGTGGGTTAACTTTTGCCAGAGGAAATAGCCTCCCCCTCACCACTTTATCTCGCTCGTGTGACTGCAACCCCTCATCATTCTACTGTACTCCATTTTATCCTCAAAACAAGCCTGTGAAGTAGGTTAGGCTGAGATGGTGTGACTGGCCCAAGGTCACCTAATAAGCTTTCATGGCAGAGTGGGGATTTGAACCTGAGTCTTCCAGATCCTAGTCTAGCACTCTAATCACTACACCACACTGAGCTGTAGAGCATCTGCTCTTCACACAGAAGGTCCTAGGTTCAATCCCAGGCATACCCAGTTAAAAGGATCAGACAGGAGATGATGTTAAAGACATCTGCCTGAAACCCTGTAGAGCCACTGCCAATCAGAGTAGACAATACTGACCCTGAAGAGTGGTTTGACTCAGTATAAGGCAGTTTTACAGATGTTCAGACACATTTGAACCTGGATCTCCAAGATATTAGTTGGACACCGTAGTCACTACACCACACTAGCTGATGTTTGTGTATCTGAGCCAGAGACGACCCCTTCCATGTTCATCTTTATTTAGTAGCAGCAGCTGGCAGGTGAAAAGAGAGTCTTCTTGCCCACAGCCAATGTCAAACACCCTGAAGCTGTACACTTCCCAGGGCATCCAGGAACACCATTATTGATGAGGGAGGCTTGAGAGAGAGAGAGCGAGAGATAAAAACTCTTCCCATGATTTGTCTGTCTGATGATTATCAGAGAGACTGGCCCAATACTGCCAATGTTAGCAGCAACGGCAGCTACTACCAGAAAGTAAGTGGCGGGGAGGGGGGAGAAAAGTAGTGCCACCCTGCCAAACCAATTTAAGCTTGGGAAAAGCTGATTGGTTTGCTGATTATTTTTGCCAAATAGCTCAGCTTTTCTGAACCCGGTTTTGTATCGAGCTGGGAGTTAGTTTCTAAAGATTAGCATTCTTTCTTCAGACGCCAGCAATTAAAGTTTCTTATAAATCAAGTTTCATTACTAGCTTTTGAATGAAATAGGTATGAGTATGTATGAGTTCTGTGACAGACACAAGGAGCGCTGTTTAAATTCCTTTCTGTTTCCATTAGTGTTCTCAATATTGCCTTCACGTGATGAACTTGAGACCCTCTGCTTGTTTGACAGCAGCTTGTTTGACCACTCTTACTCAGTGCATCCTAGATTGGGAATTTTGAAAGGATCCTTGATGTGCCATGTGGAACACACTGACTTTGATAGAACTTCTACAACTTGGTGAGCTTTAAAATGCACTCAAGACAGTTCTGAAAGGAATATTAATCCTTCTCACTACAGAAGCATGTGCCTTGAATCCAAGAGGACCGATAAAATGCATTTCAGTCCCTTAGAAACCCCAGTGAAAATTCACACGCCTCTTGAGATGTTTATTTATTAGAAAGTGTATCTGCCATCTCTGGAGAGAACAGGTTGAGGTGGCTTAAAGCTTAAAAGATTTAAAAAACCAAAGCCATTTTTAAAAATCCATTAGCAAGCCAAAGGAGGAAAAGAGAAAGCAGCTAGATTCCATCTATGGCTGTGATCACACGAGCAGTTTGGCCTGACGCAATCACCCCTCCCCTCTGGATCAAATGGGCTCAGTCACACAGCCACATCTTTCAGGCGTTCCCCTGGCATACTCATCCCATCATAGGACAACTTGGAGCCAGATTAAAAAAACATAACAGATTAAAAAGGCACCACATCACAAGTGGTGTTTTTGGTTCCCCGCACATTCATTATTCATGGCTGGGTGTCTGAACATGGGGGAGTGTGCGCAGAACAGATTTGGCAGTCTGGACCTTCAGATCTGTTCCCGCCACTAGGGAGGACTTTAAAAAAAATTGCCTATATGCGTCTGTGTGCATGTGCACATGCACTTATGTACATGCATGAGCACACATGGATGCACATGCATTTTGAAAAAAGTTTGAGCAGCATGCTCTGTGGCTGAGGCACTGTAGTAATGTGGATGCTTGACCATGGGATGTCTGCTTGGGTAACCCGAAGCAGGGTGTGCTGTCTGGATATGTCCCGCAACACTTTAAACTGGTACAATTAGAGGTGGCACCATATCATGCCAAGCTGCCAGTGTGACCACAGCCTGTGACAACTTTTTCTTCCTCTTCCTGCAGGTATTCAGCCTGACTGGGGCCAGAGGTACAAGCTGAATAGCAAGAGCCATAGGGCTCTCTACCTTAGTCTGTCACTCACAGCCTGGGAACTGCAATTAGGGATGGGCACGAACCGGGAAAATTGAGTTTCATTTCGGTTCGTGGGGCTGCATAAATGAAAAACTTTCATGGACTTCCCCATTTACCAAACTGGTTTGTTTCGTGAAGTTTGTGATGTAGTAGAACAGCCCCTCCAGGGGCTAGAGATGCCGCAGGAGGAGAACTGCACACAGATCTGGTGGTCAGCTTCTCCTCCTGTGCCATGGTTTAAAGAGCTCCACAGGTGGAGAAGCCATGGCAGCCAGGATCTGCCTGCAGATCGGAGACAGGGGTTGCCTTTCTCCTGGCCGTGGTAAGTCATGGCCAGGAGAAAGTGGGGAGAGGATCTCCCAGGAAGGATCTCCCTTCTCCTGGCTGTGGCAAACCTTGGCCAGGAGAAAGTGGGGGCAAGCTCCTGGGAAGAGACTCCCTTCCACCTTTCTCCTGGCCATGGCAAAAGATAGCATTGGAAAAAGTTCAGAAAAGGGTAACTAAAACGATTAAGGGGATGGGACACTTTCCCTGTGAAGAAAGGTTAAAGACGTTAGGGCTCTTTAGCTTGGAGAAACAATGACTGAGGGGTGACATAATAGAGGTTTACAAAATTATGCATGGGATAGAGAAGGAAGAGAAAGAAATACTTTTCTTCCTTTCTTAAAATACAAGAACTCATGGGCACTCAATGAAATTAATGAGCAGATGGTTTAGAACAGATAAAAGGAAGTACTTTTTCACCCAAAGAGTAATTAACATGTAGAATTCACTGCCACAGGAAGTGGTGGCAGCAACAAGCATAGTCAGCTTCAAGAGAGGATTGGATAAACATATGGAGCAGAGATCCAACAGTGGTTATTAGCCACAAGGTATAGATGGAACACTGTCTGGGTAAGTGATGCTCTATATTCATGGTGCTTCTGGAGTTCTGACCCCACTAGTAGACCTCCTGATGGCACCTGGGTTTTGGCAACTATGTGACACAAAGTGTTGGACTGGATGGACCATTGGCCTGATCCAACATGGCTTTTCTTATGTTCTTATGAATATTCCAGAGAAATGATCAGTTCCCCCTTAAAGGAATTTAATTTGCCATTGCCAAACTCACAAACCATGCACTAATTAGGTGATTCCATTCAGAAATGGCACCCTACCTCCAGAAATTATCTCCAGGGAGACCTGCATTAAAATCTAATGCCAGCAGCAACACATTTTAAGATGAGAAATTATGGTAACAATTTCTAAGAATAAAGTTGCTATTATTATTGGGTAAGGCCTACAGTGGAAAAACACCAATGAGGGCTTAGATTTAGAGCCCTGCTGTTATTGTAAATCAATGAGAGAAAAACTCCAAGGGCTCTTGGATCCTATAAAAGTCTGTACCAATTATTGCAGCACCTCAGACATGTGAACTGGCTGATCCATCAAATTCCCCCTGATAGCTAACTTCCCTGAAGGCTTCGTAAGAATTCATGCCAGGCCAGTCCCTAGATAAATTACTGTATGAGGGTCCTTCTTCACCTAGCTGCTTTAGAAATACCTACTGATGTGAAAAAGCTCATGAAAAGCTTGGATGGGTGTGCTGAATCTAGAATTTCAGGTATCTATTATGTCTGCTAAACGTGTGTGGAAAGTTACCTCCCTCCTGGATAGGAAGAGGGAGTTTTAAATGGGTGTAGGAAATGACAAAGAATCTTAAACAGGAAGACTTCTTTGGAATTCTGCAAAGATTCCTAAGTAACTCTTTTCCTTTTTCAGTGCACTAAAGCAGATAGACTGTAACTAGGATTGCCAACTTTGGGTTGGGAAATTCCTAGAGATCAGGGAGTGGGGCCTTGGGAAGGCAGTGTGTGGGCGGAGAGGGACTGCAGCGGAATATAATGCCATAGAGTCCACCCTCTAAAGCTGCCATTTTCTCCAGGGGAAGTGATCTCTCTTGTCTGGAGATTGTGACCGTAATTCCAGGAGATCCTCACTTGGAGGTTGACAAGCCTAGGTATAACTGATCTGTCTGAGTCTGTTTTGGCTGGATAAATTTTGGACTGTCTCTTATATTTGAATATGATTTGTATCTTTCAAACCAACTTCCCTTGCATAAGCCCCTCTGAGCCCCTGTTGTTAGGGGGGGGGGGAAGTGCTACATAAAGAAGCCCTGCATATCCATTCAATTATGTGGGACTAGGAAAGGACTGGTAGGGCCATTTTTTGTTTCCTTTTGATTTCATAGATTGATATTACCAATGATTTTGATTTTTTTCTCACTTTCATTGTTGTTGATTGACCGTTGGCTTTTTAATGCCATTTTAACGTACAAACAATTTACTCACAATATATACTTTGTCTAGAATCTTGCTGAAATCTGTCAACAGAAGGATTTCTACTAGCGAAGCAGGATTCTTCACCTTCCTCTCCTGATGCAGCTTGAACAGTCTTCCACAGGGCTGCTCCTGGAGGACAGGGGACCCCCCACACAAACAACATGAGAAGGAGTCAGAGGTCTGCAGTGGGAGGGGAAAATCAGCAAAAACACATTAATTTTAAGAGGAAAAAAATATGAAAGGGGAAAGAGAAATTAGCACAAAAATAAGACTTGCTGGTCCCTTTCCCACAACCAAGGACCTAAATCAAAATGGGGGTCTTCAAATTGTACCACCAGTTTTTGAAGTTCAGTCTGCTCACTAAATGGGACGTTTGAATAAATGTGCAGGATTTTGTTTTCTTGAGTAAAATATTCCAAAATATTCAACGTCAAAATAATTTTGACAAGAGTGCAAGAATATCTCAGGTTTTTCACATACATATAGGGTATGAGGGTAATGACACCCACTTATAATTGATGGCCCTCTGACCCAATGGCAATGTTTTTTATTGTAAATATTTAGGGGTGAAAGAATAAGTGAATTTAGCAGGCACACTGTGGGGCCCTAGTTGAATATAAAATATTTATTATCTCAGTTCAACCATCTTTCACTGCTTAAAGACACCAAATTGATTTTTCTTTTAATTAGACCACACTTTGATTCTGTAGAAAGTCATTACATTTGCCAGGAGCAGAAGACTCTTGGATGGATAGAAAGGGTGAGGTCAGCTCCATTTGTCAGCCTAAGGAAAGCAGAGAGCAGAATATTGGCCTCAATTGGTACATGTATAGCAATCCAGATCAGCTCCATGAACTAGAGAAATGACTGGTATGCAGAAACCATGAATCTCAGGATGTAGCAACATCAGAACACTGAATACATTTATTGCACTGCAAAAAGGTCAGATAGCTGACTCTTCACATATCTCAAGCTTTGTTATTAATTTACTGATTGAAATATTTATACCCTCCTTTTCTCTTGGCTCAAAGTAGCTTCTTGATCAGGGCTTCAGAAAGTGACAAAGATGTCCTCAATTATCTCATGCACTCAGAATCAAGGGCTGGGATTCTTAGAGGGTTACCAGCTCTGGATTGGGAAATTCTTGGAAATTTGGGGGTTGTTCCCTGGGGAGGTTGGAGTTTCATTAGGGGAGAGCCTCAGCAGGGATGTGATATCATAGAATCCATCTTTTGAAACTGCCATTTTCTCCAGGGGAACTGATCTCTGTAGTCTGGAGCAGGGGTCATTTCCAGCTGGAACAGCATTCCGGCAGTAACAAGCCCTCAAGCCCCACCCCCAGCAGCCCTCAGTCAGGCCAGGAGGAGCGGGAAGCCTCCTGAACCTCCTGAGCCTCTCTGCTTTTGCAAAGAAATGCATAGAGGTGGGGGGATTTAAATGCCTTTCTTTCCTTTCCCCATCTGACAGTTTAAACATGCCTGGGTTCCCTGCCTGATCTTTTCCAGGTATCCCATGGCTGCGGGGCACGTGGAGAAGATCGGGCAGGGAACCCAGGCATGCTTGCATGCCTGCACTTTGCTTCCCCAGCCAGCCCACCACAGTGGGTTGGCTGGGGAAGGGAAGGGCAGGCAGGCAGGCAGATGTGCCCCCTTTCTTCTCTGAGCCTCTCCGCTTTTGTGGAGAAACATGGGGGGAGGATTTAAATGCCTTTCTTTCCCTTTCCCTTCTGTCTTTTTAAAAGTTTTGCTGAAGAGTCTCAAAAGGTGCTTAGGACCATTAATTGCGCCCTGACTTTGAGAACCCTGGTGGAAGATACCCAATATTGATGTACTGATTGAAATACCTACATGCTGCCGTTTTTTGTTGGGATGCTCATCTGGCTAGCATTGGCTACCGAAATTCAGCTCCAAAAACACCACTGGAAGTAAACATCTGTTATTTTAGAAGCTGCTGCCTTGGAAAGCTAGACTGAGACCCTTCCACTCTTTCCCTCACACACACTGGCACACCTGGCATTATAAACCTGGTAACTGTCAAGAGCCATCCTCTGTTCTCCTGCCATGTTCCCTCTTGAGTTTTGCTTTCAGACTCTGTGCTCCCAATGTTCCCTTTGTGGACTTGACAATTTTGATTTTTTAAAGAAAAAAGTCTGCTGATAATTTTATTTATTTGACCACAGCAGCCCCTTGCAGTGTTTCATAATGATTGAGAATGAAAAAAGAAAAACAAAGTTACAATGGCTGTTCACATGCTCTGCACAGCATATTCATTTCTGGTCTAGTTATTGGGTAATGGATTAGTCAAGATGAAATATTTGTTCTAGTGAGGCGTTTTTTTAACACACAGGATACTCTTGGAGCTCAACACCAGAGGAGACAAAATTCATAAGATTGCACCTGTCACTTCTAGTGATGGTTGATTTCTCAACAGTTCAGAGAATAGAGAAATGCCAAAAGTGGCCTTTGTCAGCCATGCTTTGTCCCCTGAACCTACATCACTAATTATGAGTTGGTCCAGCACAAAATTTCCACTTGTGGAAGTTTCTTGCACAAGTAGAAAGGCAAGAAAATATCTCTGTAATCCATTGTACTTAATAAAACTGATTATATAGCCATTTGCATTTCCACCTGTGCAAGATTTCTCGGCACTATTATATATAGGGAAGAGAGTGCTAGGCATTGCACATGACCTTGCACAAGCAGTAGTGTACTGTCCATTTATGTTTCCTCTTGCATATCGCTGGATTCAGGCCTGTGTCTACTACTATGGCTTTAAAAGCCTATCTCATCAAGCCACTATACTCAATATTGTTGCTTTGCTTCATGAGATAACAAATTAATGTCTTATTGGCATACATTCTGGAGGGTAGATGTTGCCTTATCAATACTTTTGATGGATCTCCCAGTCCTACCACCAGGGTCTGTTTTCTTTCCTCTCCTAAAGGAAATTAGGACAGCTATTAACTGGAGGAGAATGGAATAGGCTGCCAAAGGATGTGATCAGAAAACCTTCTCTTTTGCAAGTTAGATATAACATGTGGTAACCTGAAAGGACTCGTGGGGGGGGGGGGGCATCTCATGCCCCCCTGTGCTACTGTTGCCTCTTTCTCTTCCCTGAAAGCCCCCTTTTCTTCCCTTTTCCTGCTTCTGTGTCTCCTTTCCAGCCAACAATCAACCTACCTTTATCTGCCTATCTGTCTTCAGCCCCCCCACAGCTTCTACTGAGGAAAACTATGGCCCTGTTGTGTGATGCTGGCTGCTGAGTCAGGGCCAGGCCCACTTGCATGGTAGCAAGGAACTTTCAAGGACTCATGGGGCCCCATCATTTCCCCCTTGCCACATTATTTTCTTTTTTTTTTCATCCTAGCAACCCCTATAGGGTTGCCAAGTCTGTATTACTCACCGGCGAGGGGGAGTCCTCCATCCGCCGGGAGCTTCCCCTGTGCGCGCGCAAAGCGTGCGCGTCCGGTGACATCAGCAGAAGTGACGTCAGCACATTGGGGGCATTGCCAGAGCGTCGCCCTGGCAATGCCCCCAACATGATGACGTCACTTCCGGGTGACATCATTACATTGGAGAAGTCGTCCTGGCTGGACGACTTCGGGGGTGGGGTTCCCCCCCGCTGGCCAAATGCTGGCTAGCGGATCGGGAACCCCTGTAGCAGGGGATCCCCTGCCCCCCAAGCTGACTTGGCAGCCCTAAACCCCCATATCCTCTTTTCTTTCCCTGACTCATTCTCTTCTTCTCAGCCATTCACTAACCTACCTTTTATTTACCTCCCATCTTCAGCTATACATATTATTTACTTACTTTATTTATACCACACCTTTCTCCACAGTGGGAACCAATGAAGTTTACATCTTTCTCCTCATTTCTATCCTCGCAACAACTTTTTGAGGTAGGTTAGACTAAAAGTATGGGATTGGCCGAAAATCACCCAGTGAGTTTCCAGAGCAAGATGGGGATTCGCACCTGAGTCTCTCAGATCCTACTCTAAAGCTGTAACTGCCACACCACACTGGCTTTCATAGGGTGGCTGCTCCTGAACTGTACCAAGATCTAAGACTAAGTGAGTCACACAAGTCATGTGGTATCAAGTGACCCAGTGCTTGAATCCAGGCCTAGATCTGAGGGCTTCTGTTTCTTAAAGCTACAAGTGATCCTTCTATTGTTTGGGGTTTTTTTAATAGGGTTGCCAGATCCTACCTTGTTGCCGTTGAGGGGCTTTGGGGGGGGGGACATTCCTGGAAGGTGAGGGGATGTTCCCAGCATGATGGTGTCATGCAGAAGTGAAATTATCATGTTTTATCATCTTTTATTGTGCAGTCCTGAACAGAGTTACACTTTTCTAAATCCACTGAAGTCAATGTGCTTCAAAGGGTATAACTCTGCTTAGGGTTGCATTGTAAGCCACTTTCAACCTAAGTGACTTATTAAAGACATAGTGACTTGGATCCCACAAGGGATTTCCACACACAAAAGAGGGAACAGTTTTTGCTGCAAACCTCTGACTCCGCCACATGCCATTCCTTCTCAAAGGTGCAGAATTTGGGGGGGGAGGGCATTTGGGATTTTAGCAGAAGGAGGTAGGGAGGCCGCCCTCAGTGGACAAAATTCCCTTCCACCCACAGAAATCTTCAGTGAATCCAGGTCAATAAATCTTAACTCATTGCTGATATCTTAACTAGTACAGATCAGATTTTATTTTTAATGACCAGTATACACAAAGGTTTACATAAAATCAAACAATTAAATTTCACAACATTAAAAAATTCACTCAAGCTACCGTATGCATTTTCTGATCTTTATACACCTGTGTGCAAAATTTAGCCACTATTTGGGCTGTTTCATGGTTCCTATCAGACAGCTGTTCTACTAGCACAAGGCAGGAAGGTGATCTTCCCTGAAAATGCTAATAGGATCCAAACTTTTAACTTCCAGACATTCTTATAATTATACTAAATATGGAATGGAGGGTTGCATTTGTACCCCTCACTTCTGCCAAGGAGCTCAGAATGCGTGTAGTAAGTCGACCCATTTCTCCTCCCACCAACCCAGTGGTATAGGTTAAGCAGAAGGGTGGTGGTTTGGCCAAGAACATCCCCCAAATTTCATCTTAAGAGCGGTGCCCAACTCACTTTGTTAAAATAAAAAAAGTTGGCCCTATTTTAGAATTAAAGTAGAAATCCCTTTATTTAATTATTACCAAATATTGTTCAGTACCCTGCCAGAGCATTCTTCCCAGCTACTGCTCATGGGTTTCCAGTGTAAGAAGCTAATTGCCAAAAGCAGTCTCATACATTTTACATTGCCAGTGATCTCAACAAATCCCCACAGACTGGCAATATATTCATGAATTCATTCAAGGGCACATACCTGACAGCCAATGTACATATTATTTTGAACTATTCAACCAGTTATTTTTTAACAAAGCTGAGTAGGGGGATTCATACCAATATAGGACTAAAATTTGGGAGGGGGGGAAATCCCAAAATGCAGGCATTGCATTATTTTCACATGGAAATAAAGTTTTGTATTAAAGAATTAAGGTTTAGATTTATTCAAGATCCCCCCCCCCCCCACCAACAGGAAACTTCTCTTGCTAGGAGAAATATGACGAAGTTCATTGAAACATATATGAAGATACTGTTACAGGGAGAGTAAAGGGAGAGTATTTTGTTGACCGATAAATGAGCCCAGCGGTAAGGTCATTTTTAATACTTCAAGGGATTTTAAATAATAGAAGTGGATCTTCACACTCAGATATTTAGGCTTCCATTCTGGAAAGGAATATATAAATTGCTTTAAAAAAAACCCTCTGTATCCTGACCAAGCCACAGCCAAAAGCATAATGCATTGAACTGAAATATTCAAATACTAGGAATAAGGCCCATTGTGGAAATAAACACAACGGACTCTAGAAAGAGGCTCTGTGAGAGTGCCAAGGACTTGGGCACTCAGTGTCAATTTGTTGTGGCAACCTCAGCAGGGTCTAAGGACACAGAGTCCACCATTTTCTCTAGGGGAACTGATCAATGCCATCTGGAGAGCAGTTGTAATTTTGAGTGATCTCCAGCCCTCACCTGGAGGTTGGCAACAGTGGTTCCCTAACGGGAAAGGCTGGTTTGGAGGGCAAAGTCTATGGCATTGTACCTGTCTGAGGCCCCATCCCTCCTCAAACCTCACTCTCGCCAGGCTCCATCCTTCAAATCTCCAGGAATTCCCCACCTGGAGTTCGCAACCCTATCTCCTTTCCAGCCAAGCATCAACCTACCTTTATTTTCCCCTCACTGTTCAGCTTTCCATCTCCCCCTCCCCCCACCTGCAGCCTCTACCGTGCTCTGAAGCCCTGACTGCCACGTCACATTGGCTGTCGGGGGGGGGGGGTATATCGGGTATAAGGGTACAATGAGTTTTCTCCTGAAGGCCAAAATAGGTGTGGAAAGGGCCCTTTACTGATAGAAAACAAGCTTGGTTGACCAGCAGCAGGCACCGAGGCAAAAGTAGGGTTCCCAGCTCTGAGTAGGGAAATACCTGAAGATCTGGGGGGCGAATTCTGTGGAGGGCAGTTTTGGGCAGTGTGTGTGTGGAAGGACTCAGCAGGAATTTCCCAACCTGGAGTTGGCTTAAATGAGTTCCTCACAAAGGCATAGAAAGGGTTTTGTTTCTTTGTCTTTTTACTGGCAGAACCAAGCTTGGTTGCTTACCAACAGCCCCTGAGGGAAAAGTTAGAATGCTTTGGCCGCTGGCCTCTATGGTATTCTATTCAGTTGAGGCCTTTCCTCTCCCCTCTCCAAGTTCTGGCTTCCTTAAACTGGCTTCCTTACCTGGAGCTGGCAACCCTATGAGATCCTCACAACAGCCACTGAGGGAAAACTTTGTCCCCCACAGGAGAAGTATCTTCGTTGTGAGACACAGTGCTTCTGACAGAAAATGGTGGCTGAAAGGGGAGTGGGCGGGGAAGAGGAGCAGACCCAGCACCCAGCCAATGGCATGCGAGTACTCTTGAGTGGCGACTGATGGGCCAATGACTGAGGGAGAGTGTTTTACAGCCAATGAGAGCACACAGAATGTTGCCACCCTACTTGGCTTTTATATAATAGGGACAGACTAAAAGCATCAAATATTTATAAGTATAAGGATGTGGGCTACGGGTATATTGCAAGAAAGGCTTTTGGCTTGACAGATTTGTAGGCAATATGACCTATTGGTACTAAAGCACTTTCTAATAGTATTTTCTAGCAGGTGGAGTGGAGCTATTGCATGAGTTAGTATAGGAAGAAGTAGTCTTTCAAGTATGTGGAATCTAGACCACAAAGAGCTTTAAAGGTAAGAACCAGCATCTTAAGTTAAGAAACTATGGCTGTTCCAAAACAGGTGCTGTATGTTTAAATCAGAAGCTCTACTGGAAAAGTGATGTCCTTCTCTCCACTGCAAAATTTATTTTGCCTTGGCTGCTTAGTTCTTGTGAGTCATACAGCCTTGGGAATAATCTTCCCAGGGTTGTATGGAACTCCTGGTGAGGAAAAAACCCACACAACTGTCACTTGATCCAATCCATTGTATTCTAGTTTCAGCATCCAGGTTGTTTTTTTAAGGGCCTCCACATAATGTTGGGAGCCACGAACATCCAGATTTTTAAAATCTGGCATATCAGTACTATAGGAATCAATAGTGGTGGAAAGTACTATCAAGTTGCAGTTGATTTATGACCACCCTGCAGGGTCTTCATGGAAAGAGAAAAGCAGAGGTAGTTTGGTATTGCCTTGTTCTGTGTAGCTAACAACTCTGAACTTCATTCATTCATTCATTCACTCAATTTATACCCCACCCTCCCCACAAACAGGTACAGGGCAGCTTCCTTGGCAATTTCCCATCCAAATACTAACCAGAGCCAACCCTGCTTAAGGTTTAGAGGTCTGACGAGATCAGGCTAGCTTGGGCCACCAGGTCAAGGCATGGGGGTTAACAGGGTATGATAATTAAAGGCTAATTTTGAGGTGAGCAGGGCTGTTTTTGGACAGGAACACACAGGAATGGAGTTCCGGCTGGCTTCTGAGTTGGCCACATCTACAGCCTCCCCGCCCCCGGCTTCCCCAGGCACCTCGCTAGCTGTGGGGCACCTGAGGAACCAAAGCCGATCCAGGGAGGGGAGGCAGTTTGCCCCCTCTCCTCAGGTTCCCTAGGCTCCCCGCAGCTGCAGGGTATCTGGGGAAGCTGATCCTGGGAGGGAGCTGTGTTGTCAGGGGTGTGGCCTAATATGCTAATGTGTTTCTGCTGTTGGGTGTGGCCTATTATGCTAATGAGTTCCTGCTGAACTTTTTCTACAAAAAAAGCCCTGGATGTGAGGGTTGATCTTAGGTACTGAATACACGTATTGTACAGACATTGTAGTCTAACCGATGGCAATCAAACTTTAATTAACAATTAGTGTAGTTTTTCAAAGCTGCAGGAGAGGCCTTGCAAATTGAATTTCCTCATTATTTAAAGCAAACCTGATTTTTCAAAATAATTTCATTTGGGTATAATAATAAATAATAATTTTCTAACCAATGCACATTGAAGCAGCTCCATAACATGTCTGTTATAAGCAGTTTCCATGGTAATTATGAGGAAGTGGTTGTGCATAAACTAACATTATCTTTGAGCCAGCCTGACCTGGTTTTAGGTTACAGCCAAGTTTTCTCCATAATGGAGAAGTGAAAAATGAATAGTGAAATTTGCTTTGGATTTTTGTATACCATTTTCTTCCATCAATGGTAATTTCACCATGCTTTTCAGTTCTTCAGTTTTTCATACCTATTCATAGAGTCCTGGATCTGCAAAGGTCCTTATAGGCCCACTCCCCTGCTCAGTGCAGGAAATCCTAATCTGGAAATCCAAATCATTCCCAACAGATGGCTGTCCAGCCTTGATTTGAAAACTTACATTAAGGGCAACCCCAATGCCTGGTGCCATTATTTTATTTCTTGATTTACTGACTTAGTTAATAAAAATACACTTTTCCCCCCAATAAGACTTGAAGTGGATTACAACTTTTTTTAAAAAAGGAGTAATGCAATATAACTATAAGGCATACAATAAACAGTGATGCGCTTATCATTAGGAAATTTCTCCACATGTTCACCTGCAGCCTACCCTCGTGTAACTTAAGCCCACAGGATATAGGTTTGGATATAGTCTTCCATGGAACACCAGGCATTTGAAGAGGACAATTCCGTCCCCTCCCTTTCAGTCTTCTCCAAGCTTAAATGCATCCCGTTCCTTTTGCCTTTTTCTCATAGGACATGTTTCCAGAGCCACACCCCATCTTTGTTGCCCTTCTCTGGATATCTTCAGCCCATTTATTTATTTATCTAATAATATTGTCATGGCATTTTTACTGTATACAGTTCACAATCATTTTAATGTTTTGTTTTATTTTTATGCCATTTTTAAACAAATTTAGGTATCTTTTTTTTTTTACTACTGAATTTCATTATTTGGTCTTGATAAAGATGACTGTGATTCCACCATGAGCAGGTGGGGAACTCTTAAAAGATACGCCTCCTTTTAAACCAAACCAGTGTTGCTATGGAAAGTCGGCACCATCCCTAATCCCCCTCTGATACAGACAGCTAAGCTTCTATTCACTTTGAATAAGACAGAGTGGGGATGTGAGTCCTCTCTGCATTAGCAAACCATTACAAGCTAGCTTTGTAATACAGGGCACATTTTCCTTGGCAGGAGTAGGCGTTTGTCTTATTATTCAATCAAGCTTATTTTTAAACAGAGGGAAACTATTTTGTGAATTGGTATTTGCAGCCTGTTAACATTTGCATATAATTGACAGGCAAATGCGAGGCTGTCTGAAGCAAAACAATCATTTAGTCAAGCTGTATCCTTAAAACATTCCCCACTATTAGCATTTAATGTAAAAGCAGCTATTTTGAATGCTCTGGCTGACACATCCCTTTCAGCTGCTTGTTCAGCATCGCTGTAGACAAAACACAGGAAGTGTCAAACACCTATTTTGTCATTTTTCATCATTGACAATGTCGCTATGCCTTCCATGAAAACCCACTCTCTGGAAGAGCAGGTGCCTGACGGAGAAATGGCTCCTAACTGAAATGAACAGAGTCACTTTCTCAGATCTATGGGTTTTTGATTTGGACCAAAATTCAATTTCCAACCATTTGCCCAGGCAAGCACTCTTCATAGGCTTTCTGCTGCTCACTGACCATAAAGGAACATTTAGGTTTATAGGTAAAATCATGCTTATTATTGACAGCTACCCAAGAGTTTTCCTTTGTAATTCAGAGTCCACAAGGATTCTGTAGAGAAACTGGCAGCTTGTTTTTCAAGAGCTTGATTCAGTTTGCCAAAATGCAACATCGCGACTCTAATGCCTGGCATCCTCTGAGTGGCAGAGAAGATAGGAAGCTGCGGAATGTCTGCAGCGATCCTTTGCTGTATGGTTGCCTTCTTGTGTACGGGCTTGAATCTTGAACGCAAGGGGAAGTGATTTTTGCTTCCTCACACTACTGATCTCCAGCTTCCTCTAAACTTTCCTGAGAGTTTCCCATTCCCCAAAAACAGCATTTGGGGAGCAGTTTGTGCTGCAGCAGGGAGAAGTAAGAAATACATGTATCTTAGGCTGATTTTACACCTCCCCTCTAAAGTAGTTTGACTGCTGTCTTTTCCTGTGCTGATTTCACAGTGGTGTGAAATTTCACTCCAGGGGGTTAAAGTGCGCTAAGAAACCACAATTGTTTAAAGCAGAATAAAGCGGTTTAATACTAGCTTGACCACAGGAGGGCAATTAGTAGATATGGACATTTCAGTGGCAGCACGGTTTCACACTGCATAGAGGTATGGGCAGGTTTTTTTGGAACTAGAATGATTCCAGCGGGAAAGTCAGATGTAAAATCAGCCTTAGATGGAAATCCCTTCAATCCATGGAAATTACCATTGGATCCAAACCATGCCGACTATCAAGTTGGGCTTCCAAGAATCTTTTCATTCATCACTGTGGTCCAACAGAGCCATGTCTACCCTCTTCCTTAATGTACATTTTAGTTCTTATTGTTTCTTGCCCTATTTCTTCTATGAAGAAAATGAAAGAAATCAAGGCATTCATATTCAGGGTTTACATGTCATGAGACATGTAAACTACACAAAATAGCAAGGTGGTGTTCTCTTGATTTCAGCATCAGTGAAAACAGCATTTGTGGTTGTGCCTAGGGATGGGCACCAACTGGGAAAATGTGGTTTTGTTTGTGGTACGTGGCTCACAAACCACAGACTGTCATAAACTTCTTGATGCTAGACAAACTGGTTCGGTTTGTGAGGTTTATGATGTGGCAGAATGCCCCCCCCCCCCTATGCTAGAGATACCAAACTCTCAGGGGATTTCCAGCTGACTCTTCTCTACCATGGCCTCCAACATGCTGGCAGAGGTGAAGCGTGTGCACCTAAAGGACACTGTCTGCTGGTGCACATGCTTCAGTAGGTAGCTTTTTTTTTTTTTAGGATTGACAAGACATGGGGGAAATCAGGCAAAGCTGCGGATCAAAATGCGGCTGCGCAGCAAATAGTGGGAAACTGATGCATACTATCGGGGGAAAGGGAAGAGCAAGGGTGGAGCAGTGGCTTGTGGGAAATCGGTCAAAGTGATATATATGGTGGATAGTTTGTTCCACTGTAATGAGAAAGCAGAAATGATGAGTCCAGAGTTCATGTGTGGCATCTAATGGTGAAATGTGGCCTCATCAGTGGATATCTAAACCCCCAGATCAGGCTCATACTGACATAAGGCTATTTTTTTTTTTTAGTAAGCTTGGAAAACCCTCAAGTTTGCCAAAAAATCTGAAAACCTTGGTTTTAAAGCCTCCAAACACAAGCGGGGTTTTTTTTGCATAAGAACAGACAATGCAGACATCTCTAGGCTTCAGCTAACCTGGTGGTGGTGCTGTGGGCTGGAGAGCCAAAGGCAGCATGGTGGGCAAGCAAGCATTGCACTGAGCATGGGGGGAAGGGAGCAGCCAAGCATTGTGCCAAGGGGTGGGGAGGGGAGTGGGTGAACAAGCACCATGCCGAGGATGGAGGCGAAGTGGGCACGGACCCTGCCGAGGATGAGGGAAGCAGGAAGGTGAAACTGTACCAACAGCAGGAAGGTGAAACTGCACCTGGAGAAAATGGATGCTTCGCAGGGTGGCCTGTACGGTACTGTATCCCACTGAGGAAGAGTGGAGTGGCCATTACAGAGAATATGAAGGTGTCAAAAAACTTACACAGGGTCAGGGAGAAGACATGGGACACTCTCATGTTTAATGATAGGACTGTAACTAGTCTCTAGAATTACGCCCTGTGGCAAGTAATCAGATTTTGTTAATTGGAAGAAAGTGTTACAGTTTCAAGCCAAAACCTGCTTTCCCCAGGTTGTACCCCCAAACCTCCAGGGGTTTTCCAAACTGGAATTGGCAACCCTAATTCTGCTGTGGGTCCAGTCCTACCTGGATGGTAGTTTTCGGAATGTGGTTCTGGATTACTGTTTCTCAGCCTTATGGCCTTTGGCCTATGGGGTCCCACAAGGCTCAGTTTTGTCCTCTATGATATTCAACATCTACATGAAACTGCTGGGTGGGTCATTTGGAGAAATGAGCTGGGATGTCACCAATATATGGGTGACTCTCAACTTTATCTTGTACTTCCAACTGGTCCCCAGTGAGGCTGTAGAAACCCTGAACTGGTAAAGGGAAGTAGGATCTCCTTTGACCACCCAAAATAGCTATGTTGGTCCATGCAAGGGCCTGCATAGACAAAACCTATATGGGGTAGGGTATGTAGTAAGTAACTGGGTGAGATTGAGCAAAAAAAAAAAAAAGCAAGGTAGATCCAACAAAATATTGAATCTCTTGATGAATCCTAATTCAGGAGTTTTGTGTTGGATTCTTCCATCAAATTTGTCTTGGGTACAGAAGGGTATAGACCTTTAAATCAGCAACAGTATGTCTCTAGGGCTGCCTTTCTTCTGCCTTCCCTATTTCATCCTCCCAACAACCCTGTGAGACAGGCTTGGCTAGGCTGACTAGCCCAAGGTCACCCAGTGAGATTAATGGCAGAGTGGGAACATTAACGTAGGACCCCCAGTCCAGCACTCTAACCACTCAATATGTGGTGGCATCCTGGTTTTATGTTTTCATTCCTATGTCCTACGTGACGATTATAAGCTCTGAAACTTCTTCTAGTACTAAAAATAAATTTTCCATTATTGCCTGCTGCTGTTTTCTTGTTTTCTTTCTTCTTTTTGTCTCATCACTCCCACCCTTCTTCTGCCTAAGTCTCCCACTTTCCAAGAGTGGTAAACACTTGCACTCACCACTTAGAGTTTTAATTAGAATAATGCTGTGGCCTTTTGTACCTTGATAAACATTTAATTTCGTGCATGTAACTGGAAGCTGTGAGCATGCTGACCTCTTAAGATTATATACTGAGAAGTCTGTGCCTTTTCCCCGGTTCTGTACATTACTGGTTGTTTGCCGCTAGATTGTAATATAAGGAGAAGGGAGGGGAGAGCCACTGGACCTCACTAAGCAGACTTGAGGGTGGACAGCAATGTGCATTTTATTCCAGTCTTCATTTTGCATTCTGCAATTCAACAATTCATTAATTGTTCTCTTCTCAAAACTTTCCTTGGCTGCTTTCACACAGAGGATTCTCTCCTTTTCAGCTACTCAACTCTTTTATTTGTTTTTGTTTTCTGTTTCCATAGGATATGGGCAGCTCCCCCACCCTCCCAAAAAAAGACTTGCATTTCTTTTTCTTTGGGATGGTAGTGATTGCTGCCTCCTGTACAATGTCACGAACTGCCATCCATAGTTCTTCAGGCACTCTGTCTATTAAATCTAGTCCCTTAAACCTATTCTTCACCTCCACTGTATATTCATCAGGGATGTGATCTAGATCAAACCTGAATGGCCTAGTGGTTTTCCTAACTTTCTTCAGTTTAAGTCTGAACTTTGCAATGAGGAGCTCATGAACTGAGCCGCAGTCAGCTCCAAGTCTTGTTTTTACTGACTGTATAGAGCTTCTCCATCTTTGGCTGCAAATGATATAATCAATCTGATTTCCATGTTGCCCATCTGGTGATGTCCAGGTGTAGAGTCGCTTCTTAGGTTGTTGGAAGAGGGTGTTTGCTATGACTAGCATGTTCTCTTGACAAAACTCTGTTAGCCTTTGCCCTGCTTCATTTTGTTCTCCAAGGCCAAACTTCTGTTATTCCAGTTACCTTTTGACTTCCTGCTTTAGCATTCCAGTCCCCTATGAAGATGAGGACATCTTTTTTTTGGTGTTAGTTCTATGAGGTGTTGTAGGTCTTCATAGAACCAGTCCACTTCAGCCTCTTCTGCATCAGTGGTTGGGGCATAGGTTTGGATTACTGTGATGTTGAATGGTTTGCCTTGGATTCGGACCGAGATCATCCTATCATTTTTGAGATTGTATCCCATTACTGCCTTTGGCACTCTCTTGTTGACTATGAAGGCCACACCATTTTTTTCTATGGGATTCTTGGCCGCAGTAGTAGATATAATGGTCTTCTGCGTTAAATTTGCCCATTTCAGTCCACTTTAATTCACTGATTCCCAAGATGTTGATGTTCAGTCTTGCCATCTCATTTTTTACCATGTCAAGCTTACCTTGATTCATAGATCTTACATTCCAGGTTCCTATGCAGGATTGTTCTTTGCAGCATTGGACTTTTCCTTTCCTTTCCTTTCACTATCAAACACATCCACAACTGAGTGTCCTTTCAGCTTTGGCCCAGGCACTTCCCTCTTTCTGGGGTTACTTGTACTTGCCCTCTGCTCTTCCCCAGTAGCATATTGGACACCTTCCAACCTGGGAGTCTCATCTTCTGGAGTCATATCTTTTAGCCTTCTGTCACTGTCCATGGGGTTTTCTTGGCAAAGATACTGAGTGGGTTGCCATTTCCTTCTCCAGTGGATCACACTTTGTCTGAGTTCTCTGCTATAATTTAGCATTATTATATCTTTATAAATGGCAATGTGCCATTTCGTTTTTCAGACCTGGGTGTCTGGATGTTATGGTTTCTATCTTTTGCTGTATTTGGCAAATAGTTTATCAGTTTTCATCCCATAAAAAGAGTTCCTTATTGTACACAGAGGTTAAGACACTGAGCTGCAGACCAAAAGGTCAGTAGCTTGGCAGTTCAAGACCCGAGTGCCGCATGATGGAGTGAGCTCCCGTCTCTGGCTCCAGCTCCTGCCAACCTAGCAGTTTGAAAGCAAGAAATTGCAAGTAGATAAATAGATACTGCTTCAGTGGGAAGGTAACAGTGTTTCGCGCTCCTCGGCATTTAGTCATGCCGGCCACATGACCTCAAAAAAGTCTTTGGCAAGTACTGGCTTTTCAGCTTGGAAACGGGGGGTGAGCACCGCCCCCTAGAGAAGGATTTGACTAGCTTTTGAGCAAGGGAAACCTTTATACTGTAAGTGGCATGTATGTTGGTGCCAATAGTCCCCACTTCCATTAATAGTTTTTAATTATTTGCTTTCATGGCAATGGAAATGGCAATCTTATTTTGAATGGAAATTACATTTATTTAAACATATTTGGTACACACACAAAAGACAAGGCCAAATGCAGAGTTCTGCATGGACTTTTCCTGTATTTCTGCATATTGCATTTCAGCAGGCTTTTTCTACTCACCCACCTCCTCTGTTCAGTGCTCCAGGGCAGGTAGAGGAACGTGGAGTAAGATAGCTTGAATTCAGAATTGATGGCTTCTCTCTGTTCTGTCTCAGTGAATATTCTTAAGTTGCTTGATATGGTTCTATTTATTTATTTGAGTTCTGTGAACTCGACTGAAAAGTTCTTGAGATGATTCTCAATTTTTAAAAAATGTTTTCAGGCTTTAAGAGAGCAATCCTATGCAGATCTACTTAGAAGTAAGTCCCATTTCATTCAGTGTTCCTAGGATTGCAGCCAAAATAACCAATAAAATCAAGACTGGCATAAAAATTAATGACAGTCTAGAGCAGGGGTGTCGAACTCATTTGTTATGTGGACCAGATCTGACATAAATTAGACCTTGCTGGGCCGGGCCATGTGTGTCAAAAGATGTAATGCCAGGTAGTGGAGATATAAACTTTGTAAAGGATACAAACACAAAGATTTTTTTTACTTAAAATAAAAAACATGCTTAAAACATTAGCACTCTTGCAATATTTTGTTTATTTAACAGTATCTGTCTGAGGACAGACTGGCAATCTGGAGTGGGATGAATCCGGAGGCAAAAGCTGCGGGGGGAAAATCCCCCGGGGCTGGCTGTCCACATTGGCCAGGGTATTGCACAAGGATGCCATTACGGAGCGTTCAGACTGCTGCGGAGTGGCCCCAGGTGGGCAGGCCTCCGCAGCTCGTGATAGGGCTGTTTTGGCAATTTGCGCATGTGTGCATGCGCTTATGTGCACATGAGCGCTCGTGTGCAAACTGGCAAAACGCCGCGTTCACACTGCTGCCTCTGCTTGCCTCCCGCCTTCTTCCGGTTCACACTGCCTGGAAGCGGGAGGCAAGCGCAAGACGGCCTCCGGACACCAGTTTCTCCCGGTGTCCTTCTAAAGCGCAAGAAAACTGGCTGCAAAACGCATAAGTGCGGAAGGGAGCTGAGGGACAGCTGCGCATGTCTGAACAGGCTCCCTTCCCCCGCTTCCCATGCGGACCTATCCCGGGGTAGATTGCCAGTCTGTCCTCAGCCTCTGATACCTCTTGCTCTGAACTATTGCATCAAAATATCTGTACTGTTGCAATCTTGAGTATGCTGTTCAAGTGTGTATCTGTGAACTGCAAGCTTACTTTTGATTTATTGACATTCACCACAGAAATCTCATGCTCAGAGTTCTGAGTCTAGGACCCAGGGGAAAATATGAAATGGCTAAGTGATTGAGGGAGTCTGGCAAAGTAAGCTATGATGCAGCAGCAGCAACAGAACTGGAAGCAGGAGATGGCCAGTTCCAGTCATAGGTGTCAACTTCAGGGGGGCTGGGGAGCTGGAACCCCCCCCCCCCGAACTTTTCCAGGAGGTGCTGAACTTCCACCGGAGACAATGGACTGTGATGTCTCTGGCCCAGCCCCAGCCCCCCCCCGGGAAATTGGAAAGTCTATGCCCTTGGTTCCAGTACAGGCCTGATAGAAGCCCTCCGTGGGCCTAATTTGGCCCCCGGGCCTCATATTTGACACCCCTGGTCTAGAGTATCAAAACCGTGTTGCAGGCAGCCCGCATAAAACAGCAAGAGTTATGTTTCCAACCTTTTAGTGATTGCTTGATTATATTTCTAGCCCACTTTTCAGGCTTTCCAAAGCAGCTCACATCAGTGAGGAGAAACAGGCCCTGCCCTCAGACTTACAACCTAGCAAAAGAAGATGCACAAAGGAAAGGGCCTAGAGGGAAAGGATTGGGGACAGAGATCAGTCTCACTGTGTCAAGAGAAAGTTAGAATTGATATCTAGTTAGGACACAAGTTGATCTTTCTTTGTACATTCTTTCTGAGAAGGAGGGCTACAACCTCCCCATAGCTTTTGGTGTTCTACCTGGTAGCCATGGCCCTAGTTTTCTTTTTTCACTTCCTTTGTTACATCTCTGAAGCTAAGGGGTGGACATTGCCTGTATCTGTGGCCCCTTCTGCACTGACAGCTTGCTCCGGAGAATCCGAGGAGTCAAGCCTTAAGGGTTGACTTTGCAGTTGCACACATTTCCCCTGCACTGATTTCCCCCCCCCCCTGGTTTATTTATTGTTGTATTCTGTATTCATTCTGCATCGACAAGCAGTTGGGGAGGCTGCCATCAGAAAGCCAAGACCACAAGGAAGAAGGAGAAGCAGGAGAAAACTGCCTCCCCAAATGCTTCAGTTACTGGGGTGTCACCATCATACAGTCCTCCAGCTGCACAGGAGATCTCAGCACACACACCCCAACCCACCCATGGCTTTAGGAGGCGGCAGGGGGATGGTGACAAGTACGTGGCCAGCCAGTTTGGAGGCAGCAAGCCCCACCGTGCATGTAGAGCATTTAAAAAAATCAATAAAACTATTGATGAGTGGGAGGAGAGCTGAAGAGGATCCTAGTTGAACGTTGATGGTGTTTTCCTCTGATGACAACCACAGAGGAGCGAGGCAGGAAGAGAGACGATTCCTTTCAAGAACCACTTTCTGCTGTGTTTAATGATGGGAGTTTCCCCAGTAGCCAGCTTGTGATACTTCCATTGACCAAAGTGTAGAAGAACAGTTGGAGAAAAATAATATGTGAAAAATTAATGATTTTTTTGGTTTAAAAACACTTTCTAGGAAGACAGGAAGACCCCTAGCATGTTGGAAGTGAAGAAATGCAAAGAGAGGCAGAAGAGAAGGTACAAGGCTTACCTTAGCCATGAATGTGACTGAAGCCAGCTCTGCAGGATGTAATATAGTGGTTAAGACAGTGACCTGACCCATGTATTGAAAAGACCAGTCTTAAATGTTCCATACTTAAACAAGTTGGTCAAACTGGTGAACCCTAAACATTTCCACTACATGTTTGTATGCTAATAAAGAAGAGGGCTTTAAAAAATCCCTCAGGTTTTGCTATTTAACTCCAAAGTTAGGTTCATTCTTTCATGTCAGGTGGGCCTGTTTCAAACATATGCATTCTGGAGAATGATTTATTTTAATATTAAGATCATTGGCAATGAGCTCTTTTTTGATCCAGTGACTATGCTGTTTGGATGCATACCTGTTGGAGATATGACGTACATTCTCACAGAAAGATAATCCAGAATTTAAAAGCAGCTGTCTGTTTTGTCATCACACAGCAATGGAAGAAACCAGAGCCCCATCTGAGCATGACTGGATTCAGAAAGTTTGGGATACTGTGATTATTAACAATCTATTGCAACAAGTCAGGACACATCCAGGGAGATAAGAAAAAGAAAATTTTATGGAAGAATTGCTGCCTCTAATTGTCTTTTTTTGGAAGAAAAAACTTCTGGGGAAAGTCCAAATGAAGAGGAGGAGGAGGAGGAGGAGATTGGATTTATACCCCGCCCCTCACAACCCAAGGGAGTCTCAGAGCAGCTTACAAACTCCTTCCCCTTCTCCTTCCCACAACAGACGCCCTGAGAAGTAGGTGAGGCAGAGAGAGCTCTGACAGAAACTGCTCTTTTTCAAGAAGAGCTGTGCCAGAACTATGGCTTGCCCAAGGTCATTCAGAAGGTGCAAATGGAGGAGTGGGGAATCAAACCCGGTTCTCCCAGATTAGAGTCTGCACACTTAAGCACTACACCAAATGAGGCAATATGTTATACCAATTCTGTTACTTTACTACTGATATGAACAAGCAGTGTAATGGGGCGGGAGGGGGCGGGAAGGGAAGGGATATTTACAGAAGTTATAGGTTTCTTTGATCTTTTTGTTGTTCATATTGCTATTTTTTTTAAAAAAATAATCTTCATTCAAGAACTTTCATGTCTTGTCACTTGAAGCAGCAAATATCTCAGGCTGGTCTTGGCTTGAATTTCACTATTCTGTGTCCCCATATAGAGTTTTGATTAGAATAAGTAACAGCTGCTCTAAGAAAGGAGCAGACTTGACTTGGAATGTCAAATACATTGTCAGAAGGAGAAAGTTTGTCCTCTTGCAGACTCAGATAAAGCAGGGAGGGAAAAATAACTCTGAGCTGTGATTCCTCACTACGAATCTGAATGGGGGAGGGGACACTTCGAAGACTCCGGAGAGTCTCCAAATTTCACGTTCGGCTACAAAGAAGATTAGTTTGCTTCTGTGCTTTGAGAGATTTGAATCCATCTTGCCTGCTTTCTCTTAATGCTGCCAAAGTCCTAATGGCAGGAAAAGAACTTTACTGATTTGACATAAACCAAAAACATACTGCGCAAACTGCAGGCCTGCTCTGCAGCCAAGTGAGAATCAGCTGTTTTCTCTCCTGGCTTCTGGAGCTGGCTGCTACATTGATTTGTTTAAATGGCTCAATGCATTAATATTGCTTATCTTCTTCCCAAGCTTCAGTTACATCAAATCTTGAAAAAGATAAACCCAGTTTATTACAGGCTGAACACTTGCTATCAAGGCAAGTTTAAAATGTCAGGGACTGAAACGTATTGATTTTGCAGTGAGACTTTTAATGTAATTTTAATCTGAAACAGGGGGAATGATAGCTCGGTATCACTGGAAAGATAATCTGAAGGAAAAAAGGATAGGAGAACAGCACAGGTATAAAGTTATCAGACACTACTTCCCCTAATTGCTGATCCCACCTAAACAATCACTTCTTCATTTGGTGTTGAGTCACAATGATTGTATATGCCAAGGTACCCCAACATGGTGCCCATGAGTGGTATGGTGCCTGCCAACACCTTTTGTGCTGATGAATTGGAACAGGGGACTATATGGGGGTGGGATTCTGGACCCCGAGACATAAAGAGAACTACTGTTGGATCAAGCTGGTCAGAGTCTCATTCCCATCTTGAATAAAAATGCTTTGGATATTTTCCTTATCTGAAGTTCTTCTTGGTTTTAGGGTCCTCTTTGTAGAGCTGCATTAACACAATGGCACTGGTTGCCATTTTTCCCCTCTGTTTTGATTTCTAAAACATGTAAAGAACAATGATAAAGGGAAAGGGCAATATGGTAATAGCATCCATCTTTCCTACTGGCATAGCTGCTGTGCATCTCTTTCTCAGCCGAAGTAACCAGGTGGACATGGGCAGTACTCAATCTGTGGCCTCTATTATACCTAGAGCATCCTGGAAGTAATGTCCCAGATACAAGGATCTAAGAGAAATGTAGTTCTCATTGGAATTGTCAGGATCCATGGGAGCTACATTTCACTTGGAATTTCAGTATATTTTACTATAGAGATTTTGAAATTCCTAGAGAGTCATGGTGTCATTATCTGTTTAAAAATGAACAGTGAATCCTCAGTGCTGTTCCCCACCCCTTTTGTTTTCTTTTTGCTGTTCCATTGAGTGAGGGCAGGGGACAGAGATCATCACCAGCAGGTCCCTCACCATTACCAGTGGCAGCCCTATGTCTACCTCCTTCTGCTATGTGTATAGATCAGGCACCACTCTTGCCCACTGGAGCAAGAGAGAACAAGTTTTCTGGCCTCTTCCATGTAACTTTTCAAATATTTGGAAAGTATGGCCATATTTCCCTTAAGTTTTCTCTGTGCTTTATAAGCTTTCCTCATCGAAATTTGTTGTCCTTCACTAAACCCATTCCAGTTTGTCTGCATCGTTCTTAAAGTGCAGTGAACTGGACACAGTATTTCAGATAGAGTCTGCCTCGTATGGAATAGAGTGATTTGGACACTATGCTTCTATCAGTGCAGCCTAAAATCACATTTTGCAGCCATATCACACTACCAACTTTTGTTCAGCTTGTGACAAAGTGCAATTCAAGATTTTTTCACATGTACAACAGCTAATCCAGGAACCCTCAAACTTATACTTTTGCATTTGATTCTTTTTTTTCTAAAATGCAAACCTTTTGCTTCTGAAATTCATTTGGTTTGTTTCAGCTCAGCTTTCTGACCATTTTGAATTTTTATTTCTGTCTTCTAAGGTGTTAGCCACCCACTCATTTTTGTGTCATTTGCCAGTTTAATAAGAGCTGCTCTAAATGAACCTATTTATCACAGTCAAGATCATCTTCCTGGTAAAGGCTCATCCCTCTTATGCCCCCATTTTTTTTGCCATTCCTGAATGCCTTTTACCAAACTTTACTAGTATGACTTGCTAAACTGCTGTAATAATCATCCAGCTCCTCCCTAGATGCTAAATCTCTTGAGAAGGAAGTTGATACAACCTATCAGTAGTATATATGGAGGTATATCTACCCAATACCCTTTTATCCTACCATTCTTCCAAGGTGCTAAGGTGAACATACATGGCTTTCTGTTCCTATTTTATTCTCACAACAACCCTGTGAGGTAGACTAGGCAGGGAGAGTGTGGATGGCCCAAGGACACCCAGTGAGCTTTGTGGCAGAATGAGAATTAACCGAACCACAAACTGATACAAACTGGGAGATTGATTTGCATTGGTTCATGACCCTTGCTTTCTGCTCCCCATGCTCGAAGCCATTTAATCTCCTGCTTTCTGCTCCATGCCAAAAGTGGCTGGGAGCAGAAAGCAGGGGTATAATTGGCTCTGAACCATTTAAACCCCTGCTTTATGCTCTTTATGAACCACCAGAACTACCTTAAAAATTCTGGAAGTTCGTGGCAGCGCTACAGTTTGTGAATATTATTTCACAAACCGCAAACCAGCCAAAATTCATCACAAAGTTTGGCTGCATGAAGGCTGCATAAATGATAAGGTAGCTGTGCAGTGCACAGCTCGCCTGCCATACCTTGCAGATGTTAAGGTAAGTGGTAGAATGTCTAATAGTGGAAGAGATGTGATTCTTAATGTGCAATGGAATGGTGAGCTTCTGAAGTGAGCCTTGGAATTTATTTATTTATTTATTTAATATCCCGCTTTCCCCGCCAAGGCAGGCTCAGAATAAGAATAGGGCTGTCATAAGCATCTCCCTATGAATGTCAGAGGACATCCAGTTCTGTGCTCATGCCCTCTCCCCCTAAAAGCTGGCAATGGAATGAACTGGAATGATATATATATCTTGGAGGGGGAAAGGTCAGGTGGAATCAAGGGTAAGATGTATGAGGTGAATGGATAATAAGAACTGATGTAACTTTGTAATCAGACTAAATCCTGATAATATGTTGCCAACAAGTTTTTTTGCTTTTCAATAAAGTCTGTGAAACTTTGAGGAGAGAGGATTTCTTTTCAGTGTCTCAAGCATAGGTTCCTGGTTTCATTGACTCTTAAGGTTTAGAAGGCAGGAATGTACAACTGAGTTCCCAAAAATCTTTCTGTATATACAGACCAGGGATCACTCCTCTTTTAAGAGTTATCTCTTTTTTCACTGGTCCAGGATCACTTCTCTTGACTAGAAGTTCTGTCCCTTTTGAGCTTAAATGGAGGTATTCTGTGATCCTTTCACTCCTTCAGCCTCTTTCCCAGTTTGCAGTCAGTTCTAAACTGTCTCTTTCCCCCGTCAGTTCCCAACTGTAATTTCTTAACTGAACCTCAACAAAATTCAGTTTGAACTGCCTGTCACTCAAAGGTTCTTAGACTCCTAACTCCAAAACGCTTGCAAAAGATCTACCCGAACGCTAATCAGTTCTGCTGGAAAAAATGTGGCCAGACAGGGGACTTCTTACATTGTTGGTGGTCATGCCCAATAATACAAAAATTCTGGTCTCAAATCTTAACACAGATTTATACCATCACAAGAATCAACTTACCTGCTTTACCGGAAGCTGTCCTCTTAGATATTTTCCCAGATGCCTGCACAAATAAAACAAAAAAAAAATCAATCTTCATGTTGTTAGCTATTGCAAGGATAACAATCGCTCAGAAAGGGAAAGAATCTACCTGCTCCACCTTGACAACCTGGCAAAACAAACTTTGGGAGCATTTTGTTCATGGGAAAATGGTTAACCATCAAATGCAAGGAAACTTCAATACCTACCAAAAAGCATTTCAGGCAACATGGTATCCAATTGTCAGTTATCTTGCAGAAGCCAGAGTGATTCCTACAAATAAATACTATAAAGATCTATTATATTTTTGATTGCTATAAGGCAGTGTTACAAGTCAGTACTAATCTGTATTAGTTTATTTAGGCATTGTAGATACCTGTGTTAAATGTTTTATATCCTCTTTATTTATAGTTCAGTTACTGTACAGTCTATTTGAAAATAAAAAAAATAATAAAAAATGAAATAAAAGGTTCTTAGGCCCAGTTACACCTCCCCTCTGAAGTAGTTTGACTGCTGTCATTTCCTATGCTCATTTCACACTGGTTTCAAATTTCACTCCCTGGGTCTGAAGAGTACTAAGCAACAGGATCTGTTAAAAGCAGTATAATGCTAGCTTAACCACAGGAGGGCAATTAACGAATGTAAACAGTAATTTTTAAACTAGAACAAGTATGGTTTGAAACTAGAAACAGGTATAGGCAGGTTTTTTTGAAACTAGAATGATTCCAGCGGGAAAGCCAGATGGAGATTTGACCTTAGACTCCTAACAGAGTTAACCCTTGACAGTCCATCTAGCTGCCAACTTGGAAGGGGGAGTGGACAAATTCATGTTTGATTGGGCTCTCATTGGCTATGAATCATGATGGATGTCTACTCCCTCCAGTATCAGAGGTAGTATGCCTCTGAATCAATTGCTAGGGAGCACTGGTGGGAGGATGCCGTTGCAATCTTCCTGCTTGTGTGCTTCCTAGAGATACCTGCTTGGCCACTGTGTGAACAGAATGCTGGACTAGATGGGCCTTTGGTCTGATCCAGCATGGCTCTTCTTATGTTCTTATGTTTTTATGTTAAGTCTTCAACACATGATATCCAGTGCCTATTTGAAATCCTGTCTACGTGATGCGCAAGACAAGCAGCTCTACTGATACACCTGTGTTGGTGTGGGTGTGCAGATTACACACTGTTACAATGTAACACTAAAGAAAATAGTGACCTTTAGTGTGTGTGTGTACCCATGCGTTGGGTCCTACATTGGCTTTCCATTGACAGAAGGCAATTGCATCAGCAGAACAGGACTTCTCTGCCTTCCTAATTTCACTGCACTACCCTGATCCCCCCAAGATGGTCTCCTGTCCCCCAGGAGGAGGATTTCAGGGAGTTCAGTGGGCTGAAGGATAAACGCTCCATTCCACTTATTGAAGTGCCTTTTGTTAATGAAAAATTTACTGTGGACTTAACCCATAATTGTTAAACACTGCTCCTTTTAAATAGTGGTTTTCAAAGTGGAAGTTAAAAAAAGAATAAACATGAGTTCTCTATATTCTCTATTTTATTTTCACTCTGTGTTGTCAGGCTTGGTAAATTTTTAAGCAGCTGTCAGAGTGAATTTATTACAGAACAGGCCTACATTCTTGCATAATCCAGAAGGGAAAAACCCCTCTGACTGACTTTGCTTCATCCTTTGTCTTTACAACACTTTAAAAGCCTCATCGACTTAAGATTCAAGAGCAGCTTTTGTCAAAATATTCAGCTCTGGAAATTTTTATATATCTATATTTTAAAATTGTCCTAGTGGCTTAACTTCCAAGTTACCTTAAGTGACTTCTTGAAATCAGAGAGGCATTCTCACTGGTGAATTGTGTGTGTGTGTGTGTGTAGGGTCCTAGTTTGACTGAAGTGCTTTCCCTTAGCCTTAGACAGAGGGGGCAGGGGTAAAATACCATCCTATACCTTCTCCTCTCCTCTAACTCTACTCTTATCTGAGCTGGGAACCAGAGCTGGTCTGCCACCTCTGATCTCCTTCCTCAAGACTTTTAAAGGCCCTAGCCAGGCCTGGGGCATTCCAGTGCCCTCCCTCTATCCAGAAGCCTTATGGGGACATGGCCAAGACTGCAAGAGAGAAATCTCAGCTTCTGATAAATCTCTTCCATGTCACTTCTCTTCTTCACCCCCAGGGTGGAGCTTCCTGAAAGCTGAAGGGCCAACTGTCAGGAGCTACCTGACTCTTAAAGGGCCAGCTACCACTGATCAGCTGGTATGAGGATTATTACAGAATGCATCTAGGACCCTACTGGGTCTGATAGATGCAGGGATAGACAGTGTCGGGGGCTGAAAAGGTCTGGTATCGCCTCCACCCCTCATCTATACATACACACAAAAAAATGGGATGTGGGTTGGTATAGTACAGCCTGATATCTCCAGATCTCAGAAACTATGCACTGTTGGTACTTGGATGGGAGACAACGAAGGAAGACTGTGCAGAGGATGCCATAGCAAACCACTTCTACTTAATCACCTTGAAAACCCTATGGGGTCATTATAAGTCAGCTGTGTCTTGACAACACTATATATACACTTGCATTTATGTATAGGTGTATATATATACATAATAAAAATAGACAAAATGCCCTAGTTCAGAAGCACATATTTAGTTCATTTTATAATTTTGAATCAAAGGGTACTTTCAAATGTGTGGGATATAGGCTTGCCTTTGGAATCTCCAGACAAGGATGCGTTTGGAACTCCAGTCATGCAGACTGGGTGGGGACTGTTATGATATAGAATGCAGGATATCTTGATTAATATCTTGACTAATATCTTGATTAATACACAAGGAAGCCCTGATCTCAGAGAAAACATTCCTTCCTGGGGAATGGAGCCGTGAACTCCTCAGATTGCAGGCTGAAAGGAGACACATTTCTTTTATGGAGACAAATAGCATGGAGATTACCCTCCCACCTGGACAGGAAGAATTAAAGGTCTAGGCACCCTGTTAGAAGTGCACAAGGCAAGGACAGGGGAACAAGGGGAGCAAATGGAGTGTATTTATTCTGTCCTGATCCCCCTCTATTTTCAAAGTTCTTGCAGGCTTGTATGAATCCCATGGAAGGGAATGTCAAGGTAACACCAATGATTGTACAACTTCGTTAGCCTCATATAATTTATTTCTTTTCTTAGTGCGGCAACATCTGGTGATGTTCTGATATTGTTTCCCAATGCTCTGTGCTCTAGTGAACTGAGTTTGTATTTTAGTAAATAAAGTTCTTTTCCTTTCAAAAAATTCAGGCTGTGGTCAAAGTTCTCAACCAAGATGCCTGACTGCTGATCCATGCAATAGATCAGAAACTCCTGACTGGGCTACTGCCAGCTAACTGGCCAGGGGTGAAGCAGTACGCCCACATAGACTTTATCTGTGCCTCAAGCTACAAGAAGGGAAAGAAAGGGCAGCACTTGAGTGGTAGAGGTGACTGCAGAAAAGAGACTGAGAAGGGAAGGCTGGAGGAAGAAGAAGCCCTCTCTAATGCACACAGATTCCTCCTTCACTTCTCATGCAAGGACAACAAGGAGGGGGTATCTTTTTACAGCAGCAATGTACTGAAGGTGGTCCAGTTCCCTGCTGTCCCTGAGTTCTGTCTAAGAAAATCCTCACAATTTTCTTCTTTATGGATAACTGCATGGTGGATGTTTTTGAAAGCAACCTGTACAGACACGACCCCTTTCCACTCTTTCATCACTGTTGCCATTATTGTTTCTACTTCCACAAGGAGATTTTTCCTGGCATGTGTGTTCCAACTGAATTTATTTATCAGCATTGATGCATTTTTGTAGTATTGGTTCTTGGTAAATTACTGCCCTTATATTGTCTTTTGGAAAGAATATGGAATTGTTGTGATGCCTGAGACATCTAGTACCATATCTCACAGTTCACTGCCACCACTTTAGATACTGAATTCTGTTACCCACTGCGTCCTCAAATACGGATAAAAATATTAAGTCAGGTTTTATATATAATCTCTACATTCTCAGGTCTTCAGTCTGCAAAAGACTTAATCATGCTAAATCAGATACCTTTACAGGCCTAGGGATTATATCAGATTTTGGACCACAGTCAAAGTATACCCAGCATAAAATATTATTGGTAACCTAAACAATTTATTAAGTTTTAAACTGTTCTAGTTTAACAAGCAAATCAACCTAGGCAACAAATTAACATTGCAAATCTTATTCTCCAAATCCCATCATTATTAAACTTTTTTAAAACATCAAGTTATTAAAATTAGTTATTAAAATCAATTATTAAATGTATGATCTGTAATGAATGATTTAGTAAAAAGTTCTTATTTTACCTGTTAAAGCAGAAATTAACTTTTTAAGACCATTTATTGAGCTATTTCAGCCTTTGTTTCCCCAATCTGCTGTATGCACAGACATCTTTTAGGAAGTTTCCTTGGGATTTCCCCCCCCACACACACACACTTTTATCTTTCACAATTGCCATAAAACTCAACTTTTCAATTAGGCTTTTAGCTTATAAAATCAGCCAGTCCTCAGAAAAAAACAAGTAATCACCAAATCACACCAGGAACTACATAATTTGAACCCCACATATTCTCTTCAAATTAATTGTGTTCAAATAATTTGTTTATAATATGACTTGAATATAATACCCCAACTTTATCCATTATCCTTATATCTACTAGCCAAATTTTGGTACCCCACACAGATTAAAACAAACAAAAACCCTCCCACAAAATAGTTCCTTTAGCTTCAGTTGACAGTTCTTAAAATTTCAGGAGAATGCCTAGATTTGTGTAAAAATATGGGTTGATTAAAAAACCCACAAACAATGGTAAGGTTGATGTCTACAGAACACCCCCCCCCCCAATTTGGAGAGCATTTAGGGGGTGTTGTAGAAGTCCACAATGGTGCCTGGAGGAGGTGATGGCAGAGCCAGAAAGAGTGGGACAAGAACTGGAGGGAGGGAGGGGGAAATAAAGCATGAGCCCATGTTGGGGAAAATGGGGGCTAGCTTGGGGTAGAGCACAGCCAGCACAGCTGGGAGAGAGCTGGACCTGGGGGGGGGACTGAGAGCCAGTGGGAAAAGTTGGGTTTCCCCTCCACCATCTTGGTTGTCAAGTCTGGGTTGGGAAATTCCTGGAGATTTGGTGAATTGCAGAGGGCGAAGTCTGGGGAGGGAAGAGAGCTCAGCAGGGTATAATGTCATAGAGTCCACCATCCAAATCAGCCATTTTCTCCAGGGGAACTGATTTCTGTAGTCTGGATATCAGTTGTAATTCCAGGAGCTCTCTAGGTCCCACCTGGAGGCTAGCAACCCTATCCACCATGGATCTTTGTAGATATTTCTAGCTCTCTACATTTTTTTTTATCATAGTATTTCTAATTCCTGGACTGACAGACAGGACCAACTTATTTGTTAAGGGTCAACATACTGAATTGAACATTTGGGTGCTTCCTGCTTGGCGTATGAAGTCAATATATTTTCTGGGGTTAAAGACCATAAACATTGGGGCAATCAATCTAATTGGATGATTCACTGAGATTCCAGGGCCAAGGTTAAGTTGGATCAGTTTACTCAGTGGGCACACCCATGTATTCTGCACAACCAAACTATTTTCTTTGCTTAATGAATGAATCGCACTTTGCTTCATCCCAACATCACAATTCTGCTTAGCTTAGAATTGTGGAAAGAAAAGAAAAACTGGGAAAAGATTAGCTGATCTCAACAGTTTTGTTCTGGCCTTTGCATTCTTAGAAATTCCCTCTCTTCTGCCATCAGAATGTAGATGAAATGGTCTCAGTGGGTACAGTGGGACTAGAGATTGATGGCTAAACTACTATGTACCAAAAAAAACCTGGCAGTACTGCCTCCTGAGAGCTCTGTGGGTCCCTGGAACCTAAGACAATTTACTGATTAATGAATGGGCAGCTATGAAATGATCCCATCTCATGAATTATGGTCTGTTTTTAAATAAGACATGACCAGTAGTTAGAATAATGCTTAGGAATGCTTTCTGATGCAAAATGTTGTGCTCAAGAATTTGCTTCTTTAGCAGCACATGTGAATGCTGATTATTAAGAGCTAATATTCCCCCAGTTTTGATAACAGAATAAAGCAGTCAGGCTAACAGTGGCCATGCCTAATGGATCTCTGATGTCGGTTGAATCCTATTTATAGATTTAACTCCCATAGATATATAAATACAGGTCTTTTTCACATGCTTATACAGGTCTTTTCCACATGCTTAATTTAGTCTTGATTTTCTTGGCAGTTGATACACAAGTATTGGAATAGGTTTGGGCAAGGTTCGTCCACTGGTCTGCACTGCCTCTGCATTTACAGAGTTATGGAGTCTATTTTCTTCCACGCAAGCCTTAAATAATCAGGATTTTCAAGGGATTGTGCTGTCATCATTGGCGGCTTTGTTGGTGATGTCACAACACACACCCCTATTATCTTTTGTGCATGTTTATATTGATATATTAAAATCATTGGTGTTTTTTTAAAAAAATAAGCAATAGATAGATAGGTAGGTAGGTAGGTAGGTAGGTAGGTAGGTAGGTAGGTAGATAGATAGATAGATAGATAGATAGATAGATAGATAGATAGATAGATTTAGCAGGTTTTCAGAATTTGCAGCTTTTTTTTAGTATGCCTCAATCTCCTCTCAAAAGGAAAAAGGCATATTTCCACAATGGAAGGTGATAGAGACTTACTTTAAAAACAGACAAACATGAAAGCTGGGAATTCAAAGAGCCTGCTAAATGGTATATTGATATATTAATGCCTTTAAAAAATAAAAAACCCAAAACCACTCACCTTCAGAGTGATGGGTTAGAGAGGGAGTGGTTTGACAATGATGACAGACAGTCCAATGATGACAGGCCAGAACTGATGAAAAATCCAATGCAGAAAAGCCCATACTGTAAACATATTGGCTCTGGTACCATCCCTTTAAAAAGCTGATCAGTTAGTTATGTCAGAACCATTCAAACAATGCAGACTGAAATGCATGACACTCATACTCTGTTGTTTCCTGAAAAAAAGATTTCAGCTAAAATTCATGACCCCAAAACACAAATTTAAAAAACCCTAAGAGGTCTATTTATGGCATTTTAGAAATAAAAGTAGAAATTTTCTTTCATGACTTTTGAAATTGTATGCATGTGATTGCATTGTCTGTGTTTGTGGGTCATAGACATTTCTACTGACCCCAGAGAAACAGTGCTTATACCACAACACAGCTTGCATGTATTCCATCACAAGTGCTAATGTGTCTGAACAATATAATTAGTTATCCTACTGTGGTAATAATAACAGCACAGATGACTTATGCTTGCATCTCTGTTTAGAGGGGCTGTAGTAGTAGTAGCATACATGCTCGGTATGCAGAAGGTCCCATCCTCAATCCTTGGCATCTCCAGTTAAAAGATCTCAATAAGCAGGGCTGGGTAAAAGTCTCTTGGAAAACTATCAGCTAGAGTTTATTATTTATTTACTTACTTTATTTATCTATATATCTAATAGCCAAGTGCTCCTGTGCGTGCGGATATCTAAATCCGCACACCTTGGGCACTTGGGGAGCAAAGAGATTTTCCTGTACACTTGGGGGACTCCCCAGGTGAGCAGAAAAATCCTAAAAGTTAAAAAAAAATTCAGGGGATATTTAAATCCCCCCAAAACTAAAAGAGCATAGAACGATGCCTTGTCTCTGCTGCAGGGGGAGGAAGAGGGCTTGGCAGGCCCAGCAGTTAGAGCCACACAGGCCTTGCTGTTCCTGGGGGGGGGGGAGAGCTGGGCAGGGGAGAAGGCTCACCTGTGGCAGCTTCCTCCTCTGCATGGAGCTCCCCCCTTGCGAGTATTGCAGGACCCCCCTTCTTGTAGCCTGTATATGGGGGACCCAAAGGAGCTTACATTGTTTTTCTCCCCTCCATTTTATCCTCACAAGAACCCTGTGAGTAAAGTTAGGCTGTATGTGACTGGCTGAAGGTCATCTAGCAAGCTTCCATGGTGGAGCGGGAATTCAAACCTGGGTCTCTCAGATACTAGTTCAACACTAACCACTACCCAACACTGGTTCTCTATTGACAATATGGGATTGTTAAATGGACCAGTGATATGACTTGATATGATGCAGCTTTGTACACCAGTATCACATGTATACATGGGAAAAGTTACTAATCTAGATGGCTTCTAGGTAACCTCCCAATACATATATAAATGGTGAAGTCAACTGTTGTAATTTGTTACACTTGAGGAAACATATGCAGTTTCCTAAATGAAAGTGACTCAGTGAAACAATAAGTTTTGTAGAAGTTTAGGTATAGCAAAATCATTAGCTAGCTGAACTGGTAGTAAGTACCTGTGACATGATAAAGAAATGTTGATATTTTCCTTTTTGATATAGTGGACATTTCTCTGGATGCCCATAACAAGTCATTCTTAAGGACAAATTTATATGTTCAGCAAAGTCAATGTGACAAGAATCGTTTCCAGACTTCTGAATACAGCTGGATTATGGTTACAATTTTTAACCACTCCATTTTAAACAACCATCCTGCAGACAGAACGTCAACATGTTAGGGTGAAAGGTTCGACTTAATCTTCTCTCTGACGAGCAGGGATTTTTAAAAAATGGGAGACCACTCAAACATCTAATCCCCACCTGCATACCAAAGTAGTACATTCTAGGAACAGCATTTGACTCTGTGACAAATATGAACTGCCCCCCTGATTTATTCTGTTAGCTTTCACTGAATTTCTCAGACATGGTAACTGTTGGGGGTGCTTTAAGAAGAAACTTGGATTCAATATGTGTTTTGGCTTGAAACTGGAAATTCAAATATTGCTCCTTTTCAATGAAAAATAGTTTGAAAAAATATATTCAGTGCTAAGCCCCATGGTCCTGAAAATGGGAAAGTGATATTTTAATAACTTTTTGTGATTTGCTAGTTACACCAGCTAATTAAATAGTAGTTTAAGGGGACAATCTAATTGAGGTTCTCAAACCAACAAGTAGAAATCAGTGGGGTTAGATCCAAAAAAGATGGGATTGGATCCAAATCTGTATTTTTGCTCACCACAAGAGTCCTTCCATGAGTGGAATGATATCTTCCTTCAGCTGAAAATGCTTTTGGCTCTCATCCTATATCTCAAAAAACTAGACATCTGCTGGATCTAGAGTGCACATGAGATTTATTTTTACCTCTATGTTTGATATATCATGCATTGTGTCTTACACCCCGTGGGATAAACATGACAACACTCATCTAAATTTAACTGAAAGGAAGGTATCATAAACTTGCCAACAGTGCTTCAGGGGTTTGTCAACCAGTTTTTTTTTTTCACCCATTGAATATCTGGCTGTTTACTGCCTAACAATCTTTAAATTTTTTATCAAGGTCATCACCTCAGAATTCTTCTCTGCCATTCCCCTTTGGCTTCCCCTCTACCTAGGTTCCTCACAGATGTCGGTAGGTAGCATGCAGCTTCCTGGAATGTTTTAGTACAGGTTGAATCTGAATGAAAGCAGATTACTGCATCAGTCTCCCTCCAATGGTCTTTTTTGCTTTTTAAATCAGCAGGTGGCACCCATGAATAGAGGAGAAAAAATAATTCTGTACAGAGGAATGCATAATTTGATTTCTAATTCTGCTCTTGAACATATAAAACTACTTTATAGCAAGGTTGATCGTTGGTCTAGCACTGTCTGTCCAAACTTGATAGCGTCTCTTTCAGAATGCTGCAACATGGCATCCTATAACTGGAGATGTCTGGGATTGAACCTGGGACTTTATGCCAGCAAATCAAGCATTCTGCACCTATGCCATGAGCTTTCCTTAGAGTAGTACCATTAAAACCCAACAATAAACATAATAAAGAGTATTAACATCCCCACAGACATTAAAAGTACAGTAGTATTCTGTCATCATGTTTCATAATTCTTTGCATGATCCTACTGTGTACAAAGATATTTCCTTTTGTAACCTTTTGTCTATTCCACTGAAGTTCTCTGGTTCTGCTAATTCACATTATGCAGTGGTGAAGCTACTGCATCTGCAAAATGCTGTGACATGCTTATACAGGATTTTTTTTGTGGTGGTAGTATTTACTGGTACTGAGTACTGGCACCTCGGGGGGGGGGCTCCTAAGTCATGGGGGAAATTGGTACAATCTCCTTATCTATTAGTATTGACACTTTTTGTCTACAAAAAAGCACTGTTTTATATATGCAGAGAACTCAGTACATAGATCTGTATCATGTGAGAGGTCAGTACAGGGACTTTCCACACAGTAGTACAAGTCTATCTGAGTCAGAATGTCTTGTCTTGAGCCACACAGTCATTATTATTGGTAAGATCTAAAAAAACTATACTGCTAGTTTGGGAACAATTTTAGTAGAGAGAAATTTAGATGCATTCCTGGTTGCAACTGCATTTATTCTTACTATGTCATCTTAATGAAGAATGTAAGAGCCCTTTTGGATCAGACCAGTGGTCCATTCCCTCAGTTGCTAACCAGTTGTTCTCAGAAGAGCCCATAGACAGGACATGAAGTCATGAAGTTTATCCATCACATTTAATAGTTATCAGGGAGATCTATCTTCCATGTATTTATCTTATTCCCTTTCAGTTACTCCTCTTTCTTGCAAGCTTGGGCAATCATTATTTTTTAACTTTACATATTTGGCAGGCACACCAATTCATCGCACTGTTTCACCACTCCAGGTAGGGCTGGTGAAATGGCACTTTAGAGGCCCAAATCAGCACTTACCTCACTGTGGTCACATTCATACGGCTCTTTTGAGCCATGCCAGGCATGAGTGCCTGGTGGATTTAAAGGGCACATCCAGACTGCAACATCTGGGAATTGTGCTGCTTCCATGATTAGCCCATCGATCCCCATTGGGGAACTGTACTTAAAAGATAGTGGTGAAAGTCCGGTCCCTTGTCTGGTTGTTCCAGCAGCATGCAATCAGCCTGTAGGGATGGTCTCCAGACCATCCCAAATGGCCACCTTTTAAAAAAAGTCTTAGCAATGAGCGCATAACCGCTTAAACATGCAACGTCCACAGAGCTCTGCTGAAATGATCAGGACAATTTTATGTTTCTGATGGTCCCGTGAACTTTATCAACTTTATTAACTGAAATGGTACCTAGAGGAAGGTACTGCTGGCGGTGCTTTTGCCATTTAAGTCTGCGCATGTGTGGAAAAACAAGTAGACAGTGAGGCACATATGCACATGCATGAACAGGATGTTTTTTTTTTTTAAAAAAAAGTTGACTGCACGGCTCCTTAAGGTGGATGCCATCTAGACAATCCACTGTGGAGTCATGCACCGTAAAGCAATTAATGGGGAGCTGTCTGGTTGTGCAATGCTGGATAAAAAAGATCTAGATCAAATTACAGCCAGGCCAATGGCGGGATTATCTGCCCATCTGAACACAGTGAGTCATGCAAAATAGTACAGGAAAGTTAGGGTTACAGCTACTGTGGGGACTCTAGCTCTCCTGGATTAATGAAGGGCCAGTGTTAACCTAATTTACAGTGGAAGGGAGACATAGGGGTGGAGCTGGTGGCAAGCTCAGACAGCCAGATGATGGGGGGCTGAATGGATACTTAAAAAGAACAATGAGGAGGAGCAGGCTAAGGAAGGGAACAACTGGCTCTAGAGAGAGAGAAGAGGAAGGAACAAGACTGAGAGAAAGGCAAGAAGAAGGTGCCAGATAGAGGGAGAGAAATGGGGAAGAACCCAGACCAAGGGGAAGTTAAGGGCAGAACCAGGAAGAGGGAAAGCTATAAAACCTGCCTTTCCCTCACTTTGAAAGAGAGGAGATGCAGTAGATGTTGGTCTGAGGCTCTTGGAAGCTCGGAAAAAAGGAGAAAGTGAGAAATCCTCTAGACCTAAGACAAAGGATAGGTACAGCTGAACAGATGGGAGACCAATTTTCTGGGAGCCACACTGTTCTAGAAAGAGAGTGCATGACAGCATGATCTTATTGACAGAACTAGGGATCTGAACTAGACAAAGGAAGAGTAGATATTAACCCACTTTCTTTGGAAATATATTCTACAGCCTGTAGACTAGAGTTTACCTTAAGGGCCATCTCAAGGCTTGACCCACAAGGATGTAGAGCTTGAAAGCCTTTTATTCCATGGGATTGAGCCAAGTGGTTTGCTAAAATGCTCTCTCTTTGTGGAAGTTGCTATGGTGTAGACACATGGTAACATATAGATGCTGGGAACCAGATGTAATTGTGGCAGGGGCTAAATATAGCCTAGAAGGAACCAGCTGGCTGGAAAAGTTAAGAAACCATGCAAGACTGAGGTGGGGTGGAGCTTTGGATGGGCTGTGAGCTTGTAGGAAGATGAGTGTTATAGTCTTGCACAATAACATTTCCTTCGGAAAAACTCGGTGGATTCTGCTGTTTCTAACTGATGGATCTCACAGCCAAATTCCTCAATGAAACTGTGTATAAAGGCATACATCCACATGCTGAAAAGCTGCTACCATGAACCGAGCTGTATATGTGCAGAGCTAGCAACCAGCTTCCTGAACATTGCTGTTGCAAAAGTGCATCAATCCCCTTCTGTAATATTCTTTATCCATGCAATTGTGTACCCAAATAAAATAAATAAATCTGTGCAGGAATTTGACAAGGATGTGATTCAGCTCTTCAGTGTCCTACTGTGACCACCAGTATAGTAGATTCAGAAAGGGAATGATACCTAAAGGAACGAAAGAGGAAAAGATAATCTTGAGGAAGTAAAGTACCGTATTTTTTGCTCCATAAGACTCACTTTTTATCCCCAAAAAAGTGGGGGGGAAAGTGTGTGCATCTTAAACCCCCCTCACCTTTCCCGAGCCACAGCACCAAGCAGAGCTAGGTGCGTCTTATGGTCAGGTGCGTCTTATGGAGCGAAAAATACGGTACATCACAAAATCAAAACTTGGTTGGAAAATACACAGGAAAGCAACTGTTCCTTCAGGCATATCTGGAGGTTCTGTGCAGCTATCCTGGATAATAACAAGCTTATAGATTATGATTCTTAAATTTGTCACTTTTAAATCTGTTATGCTGGGGAAGGGGTAGGGTCTTTTCTGCCCAGGATATTCCCTTAAAGCAAAGGCTCCCTGGAAAACACCCTTGTTACCAGCAAGATCTCTGGACAACATCTAGAGTGACCTGCTGACCAGTTGAAAAAATATCCTTCTAGCACAGTACTAGTACAATCATGCAGTAACATTATTAGAAACCCAAGAAAATACCTCATAACCAACTATGTAGTACCCATGCAGTCTAGCATTTAGGGAAGAGAGTCAGTTAAACATCCCAGAGAATTAAATTATGTTTGTGAAGCCAAAAAATTATTTATAAAAAGGTTTATTATAAAAGAAAGTGAAAGAAAGTAAAAGAGGGTTGGATTCAAAAGAGTGGTAGAAAAAGGGCAGACTACAATACAGGGAGAAAAAAACACACAAGAGCATGGCACACAGAAATACAATGCAATATAGTTGAACTAACTCAGCAAAAGATGCACTATCTAGGCTGTTAGGTTCCTCAGATCATGTGCAGAGTTACTTGCAGTAACAAGATGATGCAGGATTCCTTAACCCCTACCCAACCTCTTGTGGACCTAGTTCAGCTGAAGATAGAAAACTGAAGACAAGGGAAAATCTCATGTCCAGATTTTTTTGGTCAATGGGACTGGACCTGAGCCATCTTCCTTTCTAAGAGTGATGAGCTGATGTAGCCAATGTCACACAGCCCCATATCTGATGTCAGAATTCCATTGAATGAGTAAGATTCTGAGCAGTTTAGGATTGTACTCTATAGGGCTGAGGACAGACTGGCAGTCTCGGCTGCTCTGCCTCCGCTTCAAAAGCGGAGGCAGAGCAGCTGTTCAGACGGCCGCATCTGCCCCGAGGAGGCGGCCCGGACGCATCGCGTCCGGCGCTGCGCTCCTCCCACAGCAGCCGAGCACCACTTCAAAGTGATGCTTGGCTGCTGCGGCGCGCGTTCCACCCGCCGGAGTGGGTGTGAACGCGCGCCAGGAGGGGGAGACATGCGTCATCCGCACGCCGCCGTAGGAAGCCGCCCACAGTCTGAATGCTGTGGGCGGCTTCCTTCCGGCAGTGTGCAAACGCCGCACCGTGGGGGAAATTCCCCCCGCCTTAGTCTGCCGCGCTGTGGAGGTGCGGCAGACTTTCAGTCTGTCCTCAGCCTAGGAATCACATTCTTATCTTGCACTAACAAAAAGAACCTGCTAGTCTTAGATTTTATCTGCAGCTATCCAGGCTACATCGCTACAAAACTAGCACAATCACACAATTATTGAAAGCAGAATATTTTTTCTCTTGGCCAGCAGTCTCATCATAGAAATATTCATTCCAGCCTTCTACTGAAAACAATTTCTGTAAGGAATACAGACTTATAGGAAGCTGAACAGTCCTGGACTAGTTTTTAGATAATCAATTTGTCTCTTTTAGCCCGGTACAAAGAAAGGCACTGCTGGAGGGGAACTCATTTTTAATCAGGTGTGCCATTACTAAAGAAATGTCACGTCCTTTTTATCTTTTTTGATTGGCAAATCTGTGAAAGTTATTAATGATAAGAAAACAAATCAGAATCCTTCATGTCGGAGTATTTTGCCTGCTCCTCTGAGGATTGCTATGCAATAAATATTAAATGCAGTCACTGTTTTAAGAAGGCTACATTGCTTCATTCTTCAGTGCTATAGCAGCAATTGAAACAAGAGCAATAAATCAAGCGGGTGACATAACAACCTCAACTCTTCTATGCAGATTGTATGACTATTACAGAGAAACTTGGAAATTCATTCAATGTAAAAATATAGTAACCTTTAAACAGGTTTATTCATCGTGTATTATTTTTGATACTGTATGACAAATATAGGGAACTAGCTCAGAGTGAAAGACCACGCTGAAAGAAATGACATTGTTAGATCACAGCCTACCCAAATTGTATCTTCCCCTTCATGTAGTCACCCCCCTTTTTAACCATTTATCAATCGCATTTCTTTTTCATTGAGGGTCCTGAAACTCCCCAAAAACCAGGTTGGATAAAAATGAACCAAATGAAAGTAAATCATCGAGTACTGGAAGAATTAGCAGTGGGAATAATTATATTCAATTATCTTCTTTCCCTAGACACCTTCTGAAACCTTCAAACGACTTTCATCTACAAACCAGGTACCTCCTCAGTATCACAGCACGCTGCAATGGCTTTTGTTCTTCCACTGTTGCTACTGGTGTCTCCTCCCTCTTTATCTCAAACCTGGCATCGTTTTTGACTTGCTCTTTCTCCAGGGAGTTCATGGGGGCACAACAAGATTCCTCATCCCAATCTATCATTGCAACAATCCCGTGAGATAAATTTGGCACAGATGAAATGGCCCATGGTCATCTTTTGAGCTTCATGGCAGACTGGAAATCGGACATAGGTCTCCTTGGATCTAGACTCCAACCACTACCTTACACGGACAGGCCTGTAAATACAAAACAATTACATAATAATGATATATGAAATTATGGCATTACACTGTAACAGTTAGAAATGAATAACTGCCATTACGAGGGCTGTAAACACTAGTTGAAGTTTACAAACTAGCATCATGAGGGTCACAGCAAGGGAGAGCTGCTACCTACTGAATGTATGTTATCCATACAGATTCTAAAAGCAGGTATAGAAGTGAATATAAATAAATAGAAAGGAATATAAATACATCGTGTTTGGGAAAGGTTTTCTTCCCAATCTCATTGATTTATTGTATTTAAAATTCTTACTGCTTTTTCATTCAAAGATACACTTATAAAGAATATGCAAATAGGAAATGGATTCAAATTTATCCAATAAATTATTCAGTACAAATTATTCACTTGGCACTGGTATTTTCATTAAGGCAAACTCAAACCTGTCAAACTGGTGTGTGTTCTTTAAAGGTGTGGGAGGGGGAGAGCCTCAAACCGAGTATTGAATGAAAATCAGCTCTTTAAGGCAAAATGTTTTTGACAAGAAACAATCCATTTGTCTGATAACACAGAAAAAGACTGACAGGTTAGGAGGGCTGAGTGTGTTGTGTGAGTGTTGGAAAACAGAGGAATTGCTCTATATCCAAAATGTAATGATATCACATACAGCGTTACTTTCAGTTCAGATTCTCTCTGTAAATTGATAAACATGGATTAGTGCATCTGTATGTAACCCCCCTGTGAAACTGATAATTTCTCCCACAAATGATGTTTCCGCATATGAGCAGACCTGAATCCAAGCCCAGCAGAAACCCATTCCTGCTACTAAAGCCTTTGCATTGGGACCCCAGTGAATGAGAACTGGCCTGAGGAGGTTGAGAAAAAAGTGTGTGATATACAAAACAAAAACCTGATGTGAGGCATTGCTGTGCCTTTCTAATGCAAGGTAAACTTTGTAATTCAGTTCAGATCTGTAAGGAGAAATACATCAGATTGCTTTAAAATTCACAGGTAGCTTTCTGCTTCATATCCCAGAGGTAGGTAACACTAGAATTCTTCATGCTTGGAGTTTTTGACCTTTTTTTTTTTTGGCTTTACTGTAAGTGCTTAACATTTATTGCTGCATGGAGGGAGAAAATACTGAAGTAATTTACTGGCTTTTCACTTTGCCTGAGGGTTACTTCAGCATATTCACTTGATAACCTGTTTTGTTTATTGATGCAGCCATATTCTGAAGCAGTTCCCCTCCCCATTCCCCTCCCCTCCTTCCAAATTACTTGCACATCAAATTTTTATGCATATGGAATATCCATGCAAGCTACAGCCTGTGAAGACACATGCCTTCCAGTAAATCGTGAATAAATTACCAGCGGAGTCTGTGCCACACTCACAGGAACATTAAATGGAGAAGGAAATGTATTCCAAAGAAGTGGGCACAGGCACGGGCCATAATGCTAAATACATAGGTTAGCATAAAACAATGTTTAATTTATTGACTTGGCAGTTGCACATATGTTTAACGGAAGATCTTCAGTTGGAATTTTAATACTGCACCATCTTACAGATGTCATCATCCAAAGTCAAACATTTATATCTCTAAACTAGGCTGTCTGACATTTAGAACTGTGGCGATGTATGAGAAGAGCTGGCATCCCATATGTTTTGTTGATATTCCTTTTCATTTTTTATAAGCTTGGCCCATTCCCCCCCCCCACTGTATAATACCAAGGGCAGCCAATTCAACCTGTGTTTGATGATGTGCTGTGCTTCCTCAGTGCAGTGACTGCTGTGGGATGAAGAAACTAAGATGCATGCTCCCTCTCTCATATCTTTTAGCTCCAGTGAGGATAAATGGATATAACTTGGGATCATTATCGCAGTAATTACATAAAACACACATAAAGGGAGAAGATGAGGCAAGCATCTTTGTTGATTGCGTTAACGTGAATCTTCTTCTGTTATCTGCTGATGCTCACAAAAAAAAAAACCCTCTTAGACTTCTTCCCAATGAGATAATGATGCCAACTGAGTACTGTTTGTTGCAGAGGGAGATCTAGGGCCACAGCACCATGCAACCAATGTGCACGAGGTTTGACAACCTAATTTATCTAACTTGGCGGTAATTGTAGAAACAGTCAGCTAGATCTTCAGAGTTCTTGACACTCACCCACTTACTTTGGTGGACTACAGAGCTTCTGTCAGCAAAAAGAAAAGAAGAGAAAACAAGCTATAATATCATCAGATACATATTTGAAGAGTTGATTAGGCTAGAGGCAAATACCTTCCTAACAATATGTAGGATTTAGCTTATAGGCCATGCTGATGTACTGAAGCAGTAACAAACAGAATTAGACACAGAAAGGTTCCAGCTGTTAGGAGACAAAGGCCCTTTCTGCACTGACAGCTTGCTCCGGAGAATCCAAGGAGTCAGACTGTAAGGGCTGACTTCACAGTTGCACACATTCTTTCTGCACTGTTCCCCCCTCCCTGGGTTTATTTATTTATTTGTGTATTTTGTATGCATTGTGCATCTATAAGGAAATCCCGCATTTTTTGAGCTAAGTGGCTGCCAACCCCTCCCTCCCTCCCTCCCTCTCCCCCTCCCTCCATGATTCTGCAAAAAGAAAGGGAAGGGAGGGGGAAATCCAGGCCCACACATGCAAGACTGACACATTTGGGAGCAGGGCATCCCCTCATCCTTTATATTTACTGATTCCTTCTTATGCTCTCTCTGGCTTTTTAAAAGTTTGCCTAAATGGGAGGACATGTCCTCTTTTGTCTTTGGAAACAAAGGGAAAGAAAACAGAATGGGGAGGGAGCATCAAACTAAAGAGAGAGAGGTGGAAATGGGCGGACAGGGGGCAGCACTTAAATACCCACAGAAACAATTTTACTTTAGAAAGGATTAGCGATTTGAAAGCGGATGAAAACAAAGAATCACAGCAAAAGGAGTTTTGGTTGCTGTGGGGCAACCAGTGTGCTGGAAGTGTTCTGATTGCAGATTCCTGTAAAACAAATGCCGAAACAAGAGAAAGCCCTGACACAAACTGGAAGTGAAAGCAGGAGGAAATGCAGAATGAAAGAATAGGATGTGCTCAGAAACCAAGGCAAAATACAGGTGCAGAAAGGGCCAAAATTACTGTGGAATCTAGCAGGCACACCATTGCAGTTGATGGTGGGGGATGGACTGAGTGTGTAGGGGAGACAGAGTCTCAGCAGGTTTAAAGGCCCACTCATATCTATTCAGGATAATACTGTAGGAAAACAGTGTATTTTGAGAGCATTTGTAGTTGATGATGATAATGATTAAGAAGATTTATATGCCACTTTCCTACCCAATCAGGACCATCAAGGTGGTTTCCAGTTAAAACAAAATATTGTAAAATATATCATAAATTAAAACCAAAACTAAAGTGTATACATAAAACTACATAAACCAGAGATTACAACAGGGCAGGAAGGAGGGATCTTTGAGGGAATGCCAGACAAAACAAAAAAGGTTTCACCTGCTGGCAGAAGACAGAGTTAGAAGGGGACAGAGATCCTCTCTGGGAAGAGAGTTCCAGAGTTTTGATGCTGTGACTAAGAAGGCCCTCTCCTGGGTTGCCACCCACCTAATCTCAGAAGGTAGGGTCGTTCAAAGGAGATGGCAGATGGCTCTGGGAGTGATTCATTTTAATATATCCCCCACCCCAGCATTGTCTTGATATAATTGTGACCGATTTCTCATGAGGTGCTGCTCCAGCGTCATTCTTCCCTTTGCCCCGATTGCCTGCTTGAATTTCCCACTATTTGCCCCACGCTGCATTTTGACCCGCGACTTTGCCTGAATTCCCCCGCGGCTTTAGTGATCCTGTTTTTTGAGGATCACTGAGGCCACGGGGGAATTCAGGCAAAGCCGCAGGTCAAAATGCAGCACAGGGCAAATAGCGAGACATTCAAGCACGCAATGGGGAAAAATGATGCCAGAGCAGCGCCTCATGGGAAATTGGTCTGTAAGTCCAACACTGAAGCAACAGTGATCTGTCCATGGTGAAGCAATCGTCATCAGTTCCTCTACCCTCAGATCCCATTCTTCCCACCCACAACAAAATACCAGATCAAGATGACATTTTAATGAAAATGTTGGAAGTAAATAAGTAATTGAGGGCAGATATTGGCTGGTTGGACACTTTTAATGTGTTAGCAGTGAGATTTTTCTCCACAGAGCTAAAGATTGAATGGGCTGCTATAGAGATTAAAAATTACTGAAACAGAGATGTATTCTGGAAACTATTTCATAATAGTCTGCATCCTAGGATTGCTTGCTCACCTCTGTTGGTACAAATGATTAGGATATAAACCACAGCCTTAATTACCTGTCTTACAGGGAAATAGATGAGGTGAAAAAATCTGATCAAGAATGTTTGTCTTGGTTCTGACATGGGGGGGGGTGCTACTGGCCTTACCTCCTCAACAAGGATGCTACTATGCTTTGACTTCTTCCTTGCTCACATGGTAGACCCCTGGTGGTATCATGAGTCACTGCCACAATCAACTGGTCAACCACAGTTTGGTCCCACACAACCTCCAGGTTGTAATTGTCTGCATGGCATTTTCTAATGACTTCTGCTTCTCCTCTCCAGCTAAATTAACCTGAGTCTTACAGCACCTTAAAGGTCAACACACTTATTCTGGCCAAAGCCACAGCCTTCATCCTCAGGTGCACACATGCAGCAGACAAACAGGGTTCTCTGGCCCCCTGAAACTTATGCCATAACAAATTCATTAGCCTTTCATAACCACAGAGTTTTTAGAGATTCCTAAAGTTACCCTTCATACTTCCAGCGAGTACATGAAGGTGCATTTTTTTTTAAAAAAAAAAAATTTCCCACATCACTTGCCCTCCTCAACCCTCTATCCAGGTAGGTCTACCAGTTCTCTAACCACTACACCACACTGATGCTGGCTACCTCACTGAGTGAACAACATATTATGACATTTGGGGTTCTGTTGTAACCCTCAGAGAGTACTGTGGTTTCTTTGACTTCATAGTAGCTGCTGATAGTGTTAGCCTATAATCCTGAATTTTTTGCTAGATCAACAAGACCATACAGCATGGTTCCCTTGAAATCCTAAGACTCTGTTCTGTTTCCTTCAGTTAAATTTCAATATAGAGTTGACCATTCACTTCCTGTAGCAAGGGGAAAGCAATCTTTTAGATCTGAACTTGTGCATCTAGTATCACAACATATACAAAGAATCCTTCCACTTTATAACAGGTTGAAGCTCTGTACTTTTAATTATGCTTGGAATTTTCAGCAAGCTGAGTGCTGATGTTTGCACCAAAAAGAGATAAAGCCTGAACAAACAGTAGGTAACCAGGCTAGGAAGGAAACAATTACACAGTGTTGAATACTGATTGATCTACTGCTACTCTTGGCATGTGATACCTAAGAGTCACCAGCTGAATTCCGTTCACTAATACAGAACATTTGGGAGTCCTATAGGCATTAATTACGTCTGTCAGAAAAGGTTAATTTTCAGCTGTTATGAATTCTGTATTGCACTGTCATTCTAAGTTTAGCAAATTTGTTCAAAAATTCCCTTTTAAACTGAAAACCCAAAGGTACTCTCTCCTCCTTTGCCAGAAACCTGTTTACTGACATGTGGGGTGAATGTTGAATTTCCTCTTTGTCTGACATCCTCAGTGGCAAGCTAGAATTCCTACCTAGTTTAATTGATAATACTCACTGTATATGGGTAAAGGTTTTCTGAAAGGATCTTCCTTTCCCACTAGGTCATCATTATGTAGGGCAGTTCAAGCACGAGGAAGCTCCCCCTTTTTTTATAAGGCCTGAGAAAAAATCTGATCAAGAATTTTTGCCTTGGTTTTGACAAGGTTCATCTGAGAGGCTGAAATGTTCAGATAGATGGCAGTTGGAGAAAATGGGCGGTTGAATGAGAAGCTGAGGTGCTTTTCCAAGGGAGCAGAGGAATTCTTTGCAAGAAGGAGTTCCACAGAAGATTGCCTGAGAGAAGGGCAGTTGGAAGAAGAGGGCTATCTTTTGGTATAGACCTTTTGTTCTGGAACATTTTCTGCTGCTGTATGGAAAAGTTCCTTCTCATATCCCATAAAGACGATATGCCTTGCCAAACATCCAGACAGGGTTTTCAGCTCTGACTCAGGATATATCTGGGGCCTTTGGGGTGGAGCCCAGGAGACTTTGGGGTGGAGCCAGGAGTGGACACCACTTTAGTGATGTCACTAGGGTTACCAGGAGAGGCTGACAGGCCAGAAGGGAGTTCTGGCTATCATATTTAAAGGGACCACATTCCTTTTAAAAGCTTTCCCTCCACTGGAAATAATGGAGGATGGAGGCACCTTCTTTTCGGGCTCATAGATTTGGAACACCAGGTCCTCTTTTTTTTTTTTTGAAACTTGGTGTGTTTTGTTCAGGAGAGGCATCACCAGCTATGCTAAAAAATTGGTTCCTCTTCCTCAAAAACAGCCCCCCTAGAGCCCCAGATACCCACAGATCAATTCTCCATTATACCCTAAGGGAACTGGTTTCCATAGAGCAGTGTTTTTCAACCACTGTGCCGTGGCACACTGGTGTGCCGCAAGATATTGTCAGGTGTGCCGCAGGATTTTTTCAATGACAGAAATGTGCCTTCCGGGCTGACCTTCCGGGACGCATTTGCGCATGCGAGAAAGAACAGTGGCGCGCTCTCGCTGATTCCGCTCGCACGCTCTGTGGCCGGCCTTAAAATACATCCACATTATATTTCTTCTGAAACTCAGGTCAATGTTATGGGAAGGAGCCATTACACTTTGGATCTGTAACTTACGATTTCAAGTTGAGTGGCTATTACGTGTATTTGTAATACTGTCATAGTTAATACTTGAGCTGAGGCAACTAATGACCCATTTATCTTGTATTTCAGTGTTTTTCAACCACTGTGCCGTGAGATGTTGTCAGGTGTGCCGCGGGATTTTTTCAATGAAAGAAATGTGCCTTAGCTCGAAACACTGCCATAGAGTATAATGGAGCACCCTGCAGCCATTTCTCCCCCACCCCACTTTCTGACAGGCCTGAAGGGGGGGGGGGGAGATGAGCTCCAAACCAGGGGATCCCCTGCCTCCAACTGTGGATTGGCAACCCTGCATCCAGACCTTCCAGCAATGTGTGAGACTGATGGCCAAGCTACATGTAATGATTTCTAGCAAGTCAGCTTGCTTACCCTGCAGCTGCAGAACAGCTGGGGGAATGGCATTAAAAAGCCTACAGGGGCCTGATTCAGCTTGGGACTATGACATGGGTGGGGGAGCTTCTGCCTTCCCCCCTTCCTGTTTTCCAGAGCTGAAACAGCCAAGGGGGGTTGTTCCATTAGGGTCTGCATGTGCAGTATTTCATACACGTGCAGCTTCCAGTTGAACAAACAGCCCATCCCAGGGCCATTCTGGCTCATTAATGTGGCAAGGAGGAAAGGCAGGTACCCCTCCTCCCCACATCAGGGTCCCAAACAAAATCAGGCCTCTGCAGTCATTTCAAACACTGTTCCTTTGTAGCTGTGTGTGGCTGTGGGGAAAACAAATCAGGTCTGGAGAAGCTAGACTTGATTAATTAGAAACCATAACATGTATCTTGGCCCTGAGTCCTTATTGTTAACAATATTGTATTCAAAACTTCTAAATTCTGCACGCCTGCTACTCCCTACCTTTCAATAAAAATTGTGTTTGTTTAAGCGGTAGTTCAAATTTTGAAAGGGACACCGACAAACTCTGACCACTAAGGTCATTTTAATGCAAAAAGGATTACACCTAATCACCTCTGCCTATCAAATTGGGCAGTCATTCACGGATGGTTGTTCAGAATTACTTTCTTGTGATTGGCCATGTTAACAATTTTTCTCAACTAAAAAAGCATGCTTACCAGCTAGGGGGCCAAGCAGGGGAAATCCTGGCCCTAGCCCCCATTCCCTGCTGCTGCTGGTCAGGCCCGTGGTGAAAATGGGGTGATGCTTCAGCATCACACTGGCATATGACATCAAAACTGGAAGTGAGATCATGTTGAAGTGAAGCTCTAGGGTTCACCTACAACTCTATGAATCCTAGAGCATCACCCTCATATGATAATCACGTCCGGTTTTGCACTGGGTGTGATATTGCGAATTGCCCCAGCACCAAAGAGATCTCTCCCCCCCCCCCCCCCCCCATTTTAGGCTAGGCTAGGCTTCTTCCACAAGTTAGAGAAGCCGCTTGTATTAAGCCATCTAAGACTAAGAACTGATTACATTTGGCATGGGATAGAAATGTTGATTTTTCTTCTGTTTATAATTTTTCCAATGCTTACATGTTTTCTACTTTCCCCTACAAAGTATTTATTGTTACCAAAGTATGAAGACAGAATTAGCATAATACATTTCCTCCGTTAATATAAAAACATATAAATGAATTATTGAAGCATAGAAAGAAAAATTAATGAAGCTAAAAAATATGAGATTATTAAAAAGCTATAAAATGAACGTACTGTTCAAGTTCTATCTATTGCCATAGCAGGGGTTTGGGTTTTTTTAAGAATACTATAGTTAGAATTCCAAAAGCCTTTAAACCATTTCAATTTTTTTCTTTAAAATTATTCTTTTCCTTAGGTCTGTCCTTGACCCAAGTACACCGAGTAAGCTAATCAAGCTTCCGAAGTTCAATGAACCAGCCTCTCAGTTTATGTTGGATGTACAAAATCCAGCATAAAGAGTTCTGTATAAAATAAAAGTTTATCTTTATGGGGTTTTTTGGTACTAAACCTTTAAGAAAGGTTAATAAGCATACTTTAGGATAAGGATAGATTTATAACATTTAAAATTCTATTAATCATGCATTGTGATACATTATAAATGTTAGCCAACCTATATGCAATCCAGTGCCAATAGGTTAACTATTCTGAAATACTGGCACTGGTTGTCCATTTGTTTGTGAGTTCCATTCAAAGTGCTGATTCTTACTTTTAATCCTTTTGTGTTTCATGATCCAATCCCAGTTCAATTATTTTTCTGTTACATATCTGTAGCAGCACCTAGAATGAAGACACCATGTAGGTGTAGGCTTTATTAATAGCTGATCTGCATCAACATAATGCTGTCCCTGAATGTATATACTAAGCAGTCTATTGTTGCTAACCCACCTCTGGCTCACACAGGTTGAAATTAAAACACTGGGTCCAAAGTTGCCCAGTGTTATTGCTGGTTTAGTTAATCCAAGCCGGCACATAAAATAGTGCTGAGAGAAGTTAAGCCTCATCTCCTTCTCTCATGTGCTTCTCCATCAATGAAGAGTTTTGTTAATGTTATTCATCACCAAGGGTGACCCCTCTCCAATCCACCCAGCCACTCATTGATGGGTTGGCTTGGAAACAGTCTTGCATCCTTGGATGTCACACGGTGCTCATTAAATGTCCTACCTACTTATACTGTAGCAAGCTTCAATATTGCTGTTGCTCTTACTTGTAGCCTGTCCAGTCCTCAGACCAGGCCAAAGTACTGTTACACACCCACTCCCAAACAACGTGGAACAAGTGAAAAAAAAGGGGGTCCTTCCTTGTCATAAAAAGAAGCCCTCCAAATGCCTGCTTGAGTCCCCAAAAGGTGATTTTTCTACTAACAGCCTAGGGACCTACATAGCTGGAGGATATTAAGTCCTACATCAGTTACATAGAATCATAGAAGCATAGAGTTGGAAGGTACCTCCTGGATCATCTAGTCCAACCCCCTGCACAATCCAGGAAATTCACAAATACCTGCCCTCCACACCCCCAGTGACCACTGTTCCACACCCAGAAGATGACCATAAAAAACCCCTCCAGGATCTCCAGCCAAACTGGCCTGGAGAAAAATTACTTTTTGACCCCAAAGTGGTGATCAGCATTTCTCTGGGTGTGTAAGAAGGGCCACTGATGCATCCCTTCCTGCCTGTCCTCTCATGACCTGCCTAAGTTCACAGAATCAGCATTGCTGTCAGATAGCCATCTAACCTCTGTTTGAAAACCTCCAAAGAAGGAGAGCCCACCACCTCCTGAGGAAGCCTGTTCCACAGAGGAATCGATCTGTCAGGAAGTTCTTCCTAATGTTTAGCCGAAAACTCTTTTGATTTAATTTCAACCTGCTGGTTCTGGTCCAACCTTCTGGAACAACAGAAAACAACTCCATACCATCCTCAGGTATTTGAAGATGGTTATCATACCACCTCTCAGTCATCTCCTCTCCAGGCTAAACATACCCAGCTCCTTCAACCTTTCCTCATAGGACTTGGTCTCCAGACCCCTCACCACCTCCGTTGCCCTCCTCTGGACACGTTCCAGATTGTCTATATCCTTCTTAAATTGTGGTGCCCAAAACTGAACACAATACTTTAGGTCAGGTCTGACCAGAGTAAAGCGATACCATCACTTCACATGATCTGGACACTATACTTTTGTTGATACAGCCAAAAATTGCATTTGCCTTTTTAGCTACTGCATCACACTGCTGAGTCATGTTCAATGTATGGTCTACTAAGACACCTAGATCCTTTTCACACATACTAATGCCAAGACAAGTCTTTAGAAAGCTGTTTTTGCTTCTTTAGGGTCCTCCCATTTTTTCTTCTCATAGGAATCGTTTGTGATTGTGCCTTCATTATTTCACTTTTAAGAAACAGCTTTTATTTTCCCCAAGACTATAAATTCCAAAATTACATGGTCACTACTACCCTGGGTGCCCACTACTTTCACCTCATCAACCAGTTCTTCCCTGTAGGTAAGAATCAAGTGTAATTTATTTATTTATTTATTTATTTTGTGGGATTTCTATCTCGCCCTCCCCGCAAACAGCGGGCTCAGAGCGGCTCACAACACAAAATCAATACATACAATATCAATTAAAATAATTAACTTCTACCACAAGATCAGCAGATCCCCTTGTTTCCCTCTCTTACTTTCTGGAAAATGAAATTGTCAGAGAGACAAGTCAGGAATTTATTGGACCTTTCATTTTTAGCAGAGCTGGACTTCCAACAAATATCTGGGTAATTGAAATCTCCCATGACCACCATGTCCCATCTCTTTGAGAACTTTGTAATCTGTTCTAGGAGTGTCTCATCCAAGTCCGCTGCCTGGCTTGGTGGTCTATAGCAGACCCCCACCATAATTTCACTATTATTTCTTACTCCTTTTATTTTTACCCAAAGACTCTCAACTGGACTTCCATGCTCAGAGTCATGTATTTCCTCACAAGTATATAACTCTTTACATATAGTGCGACTCCTCCACCCTTCCTTGTTTGTCGCTTTTAAATAAGTTGTACCAATATTCCAATTGTGAGTGTCATCCCACCAAGTGTCAGTAATGCCTATTAGGTCACAGTCCCCTTCCTGTATTAGGACTTCAAGTTCCTCCTGCTTGTTTCCCATACTCTGCGCATTAGGGTAGAGACATTGGAATCCATGTTTTGTGCACCCTGAGGTTTTTGTTTCTGTACTTACATGTGAGTTAATGTTACCTAGCCATGTGTGCCACTCCCCACAAAACTTTAGAGTTCTAATCTCCAGTTATTAGCATCATACTGGGCTTTGCATTTTGGTCTCGCCCCCCCATAGGATTTAGTTTACAGACTTGCCTCAGTTGGGAACTAGGCTTTCAGAGCCTTGAAGTTCATCCTGCAAGACTTGGAGGAAGGAAAATAGATGGATAGATGGGCTTGAAGTACAGGAAGGGACGAGGCTCTTTTATTCCATTACCCCAAATACGTATTCCTTCAGCAGTTTCACTCACACAAGCACATATAGTCATTGAGTCACATTCAATGAATGAAATATGTTCCCTTCTCCCAAACATGGCTCTGATGCATATGCATTCACTCTCACACATTCATACACATGCACAGGTAAAACATGCACACACATGCTGCTCCCGACCCCCAGCTCTTATAACCTACTCTCCCCATTGGGAACACCTGAATACTCACTGTTCACAGAAAAATGGCATGTGCAGAAAAAAGTTTCTACCAAGTGTCATCTAATTCTGGTTGTGAGGGTGTCATGGGATTTTTTTTTCCAGTGGCAAGCATTAGGGATGGGCAGGAACCAGGAAAATGTGGTTCGGTTAGTGGTTTGTGGCATGCCCAGTTCACAAACCACAAATCACAAACTTTTAGGGGCTAAATGAACTGGTTCAGTTCATGAGGTTCATGACTCTATAGAATGCTCCCCTCAGCATGCTAGAAACACCACACAGAGAGAGGATCCGCAGCTGACTCTCCTCTACCTGCTCTCCAAGTCTGGTGAGGATTGTGTTTGTGGAGCCCGAGTTACAGCCTCCCAAAGAAGGTGCTCCCAGGAAAGTGCTTTATGGGGAAATGACAGGTGTTCATTTTCCTAGAGAGCACTTTCCTGAGGGCACCTTGGGGAGGGCTGTAATGTGGACTCCACAAATCCAATCCTCACCAAACATGGAGAACAGGTAGAAGAGTCTCAACCAGAGATCCCCTGTGAGTTTGGTGTCTCTAGCGTGCACAGAATCCATTTTATACACTCTTGAACCTCCTAAATCGGCATGTGTCAAAATGACTGCCTGTCATTGTCATTTCACCTCTTGTCCAGGTCAACCCACTTTGGTCAGAGATATTTATTCCTGTCTCTTATCTGAGACCCTAGAACAAAGCTCCCTGTCATAATGTAGCCAAAATTACCCTGGGTTTGGCCCAGCAACTCAAAGCAACACACATTTAAGGTAAAATAGAATTTTATTGAGGAAATTAAAGAAAAAGAGATCAGTTCAATTCAGAACTTAAAAGTAATATAGTTCTAGTGGCAGTTCCAAGTACTCAGAAAAGAAGAAAATTAGCTCTCTAAATACTCTTACAGATCTTTGGCACATAGATGCTAACTTTTTATAGCTTTAGTTCAGTTTATAGCAGCATAACTCCATAAAGGTGTAACATGAGGCAAAGCAGGTAACACATACAGGAACAGGGAGATGGAATGTGGTAAAGGGTAAGGGATTAGGTCTAACAACATAGACTACATTTTATAGAAACACAGGCCTGGCTCTCATCAACCAATCATTGGGCTATCACAGAGGTACATTCTGGATGAGAGCAAGTTCTCCCCTCCCCCCCCAACTGCATGCAGATGAATTGACTGAGATCGGGGCTCTTTTTGTAGAAAAAACCCAGCAGGAACTCATTAGTATATTAGGCCACACCCCTGACAGTGCAGCTCATTAGCATATTAGGCCACACTCCATGTTACCAGAAGTGAGGTCATCCAGCCACACCCACCTTTTGCTTTTTATTCTGTTTACCTTGTTTGTTGTTAAAACGGTTTTGACAAAACCAATAAAAACATTATTTTCTGTCCCATCTATACAAAATCTTGCCTGAACCAATATCTTATGTCCAACAATTCTTAAAGGTTAGGTTCCCATGGAAATCAGCTTGCCTTCCTGCAGAACTAGTACACTGAATAAGAATTTTTAGGGTTGCCAACCTACAGGTGGGGTCTGGAGATCTCCTGGAATTACAACTGAGCTCCAAACTACAGAGATCAGGTCATTGGCTGCTTTGGAAAGTGGAGTCCATGGCATTATGCCTTGCTTAGGTCCCTCCTTCCCCCAAACCCCATTCTTCTCAGGCTCCCCTCCCAAATCTTCAGGGATTTCCTCAACTTGGAGTTGGTAACCCTAGTTCACTAGCAGAACAACCCTAGGTTTGTGGATACACTGGATGGGAGTAGTTTGTGGACTATTTTATTTAAGGTACAAAATTTTATTCAAGGTATAAGATTTCATGTGCCACCCACACTTCTTCAGATGGAACCACAGTTCTTCAGATGGAAGAAGTGGGCATGCACACAAAAGGTTATACCTTGGATGAAACTTTGGACTCTAACTTTGTTCTGCTGCTTCAGACTAACATGGCTACCCACCTGAATTATTACACTATAATATTTTTTACAAGCAATTATGTACCAGTGGAGTGGTTACCATGCAGAGGCTGTCCCACAGGTAAAATGATCCTGTGAACAGGTGGTCTTTACCACATCAAAGTATCACTTCCATCACAAGATCACCAGTCGTTGGAATTCAACTTCTCAGAAGCAGAAATCTCTCTTATTAGGAGGTTTAAGAACATCAACTTTGCTGGCCCATTAAAGCAGATGTCAGCCCAGTGACAGGAGAAGAGGGACAATCATCTTCTTCAGAAACTCTGCCCACTTTTTAAATTTCACAAAACAGGCAATCTCCAAAGTGCTCCTGACCATGCTCATTTTTAGTTACAACTCTGTTTCTCTGCAGATGTCCTCCAAAGTCTCCCATGCAACAGTCAAATGTTCTGCCAACACACACAACAATGAAGCTACTTTTTCAGATGTTTTCTCTTGCATGGCTGTTAGCACCAAACGACTTTAATATAGACTTTAGACACACATATATTTGCAAGCCATTCCCAACAAGACACAACAATGAACTAGTTACACTCAGGCTTCAAGCTTATTTTTCTTAACCAGAAGATGCCATGAGAAAACTAAGGAGATTTTCAAGGATTAAAGATACCATCAAAACCAGCATTTCCTGGGCTCTCTGCTGTTTTACATCCCTCCTCTTTTCCAATATTTTTTAAAACAAAAACACAAAAAACAAAATGAAACAAGGAAGGAAGGAAGGAAGGAAGGAAGAGGGGAGGGAGCAAGAGAGGGAAAAGAGAGAGAGGGAGGGAGGGAGGGAGGGAAAGAGAGGTAGAGGATGGAAGGAAGGAAAGGGAGGGAAAGAGAAAGAGAGAAAGAAAGAGAGAGAGAGAGGGAGGGAGGGAAAAAGAGAGAGAGGAAGGAAGGAAAGGTGAGAAAGAGAGAGAGAGAAAGGGAGGGAGGGGGAAGAAAGAAAGGTGGGGAGAGAGAGAGAGAGAGAAAGAAGGAAGGAAGGAAGGAAAGAAAGAAAGAGGGGGAGGAAAAGAGAGAGAGAGAGAAAGGAAGGAAGGGTGGGTAGGAGGGAAAAAGAGAGAGGAAGGGAGGGAGGGGGAGAGAGGGGGGGAAGAGAAGGGCGAGGGACTTACCGGGTGCAGGGAGAGTGTGGGCACAGCAAGAAGCCCAATGGAGCAAGCTGCAAGAGCCGGGGCCCCTTCCCAGCTGCTCTTTGCACTTAAAGGGAAAGCTCCCTTTGAGTGCAAAGAGCTGGGAGGTCAGACATCATGCTTGATCTCCGCATGGAAATCTGGAGCATGGGACCCTTTCCCACCAGCAGGAAGGGGCAGGGTGGGCTCAGACGCCAGCCGGGACACTATTCTGGTGCGTTCCAGCCCATAAAGAGCCCTGACTGAGATAATTAGCAAAGCTTGAGAAATTACATCGGCTGTAGTGGGGGGTGGGAGGAAGACACCTATTGTGAACAAACCAGAGAAAGGGGGGGAAATGTTAAGGGAAATTTTCCTCTGAAGATAGCTTTTCTCTTGACATCTCCCCACCTACCACCTGAAGTGGTACAGTCGAGAAAAAGCTCCCCTTTGAGTCCACTGAATGTAAACTGTACCTCTGGAAGGTCTCCAGCTTCTCTCTCAGAATGGAGGAGACATCGGAGAAATATTTGTTAATACACTAAGTTCAGCTGCTCTGGATTCATTGCTGAGAAACTAATTTGTTTGTTTTGAAGGCAAGAAGAGGGTAATCTGAACCTTTTGTAAAAAGAGATACATGTAGACAGTCTTGACAGGTTGAGGCATTGGTTTACTTTGACTCGGTTTGTCTAGGAGCTGAATGATGAATTGCAATTTCTAGCAGACCTTTGAAATAAGAGAGGGTAAAGTCAGCATTTAAACCTGGCTGGTATTTGTTAGATGTCAAGAAGAAAGAATTCCTGGTGGACAGCCACAAGAAGACTCTATATGATGCATGAAGTTTCTCCTATCTTTATTTTGCAATCATTGACTCATAATGCAATCATTTTGATAGAGTTCTCCTGAGGGCAGTGTTTGTTTTCTCTATCAGATGTGCATTCATGTTAAACAACTTCTTAGTTTGCTGACAGATGGTATAGCTCAATTTCTCATAGTACAATTCTGTACAGAATTTTTCCAGTCTAAGGCCATTGAAATCAATGGATTTAGACTGGAGTAGCTCTGCATAGGGTGGCACTATAAGTCACAGATAGGAAAACATGCTTTTTTCTCCTTCCTACCAGGGACTAACCATGTGCCCTCAGGCAAAACTTACTCCCTCAGACCCCCACCCCAACAACTGGAGGATAATCAAGTCCAGTTTAAGATATTTTGTCCTCTCAAGGAAGGCACAATTTTGCCTCCCTCATTATTTCCTACGCAGTGCAAAACTGGGTTCCTGGAAAATAATATACAGTGTCCTGGGATGTTACTTTCTTTTCTTTTTGATTTATTTAACATTCAATATGTAATATTAATTAACTGAAAATATTTTTAACTCCAAGACAGAAAGCATTTTTAATCAGTGTTACAGTTGCTTTCCTGTCATTTATAAACAAAAAGGAAATTTGTGGCACACAGGACTAACCAATTAATACTACAGTCCTAAACAACTTATATCCTTGAAGTTAATGGGTTTGGAAGGGTAAAATTCTATTTACAACTGCACTGTGTTGTAGCATAAATAAATGATGAATTGGAATAGAATTTAACAAAAAGATTTAACTGTATTAACAAAGTTATAAAGTAGGACAGCCAGGTCTCCCCATGTTTTGATGGTGTGCTGATATCACAATGTCATTTCTGGTTCATGCTGGAAGTGAAGTCATCATGCTGGTGTGACACTCTAGGGCAGGGGTGGGCAAATGGCGGCCCGCAGGCCACATGCGGCCCGCCACAGAGTTTTTTGCGGCCCACCAAGACATGAAGATTAACAAGAGTAAATATAGATGCTCTTTGACAGACATTAACTTGCAGGCTGTGATGAGAATCTCAACAAGCAATCTCACTCCTGATTTCAAAAAAATTGTAGAAAAGTGTGATAGGGTACATTTGTCTCATTAAACTGATTCTAAAATTAAATGTGCTTGCAGCTATAGATGATATGAAATTAGCTCAATAAATAAATTGAATAAAACTACCACTGTTTTATTTAATTTATATTTATTGATTTTTTATGATACAATTTATAGCTTTTCTGAAATGCAAAGTTAACTAATGAATGCAATCATTTTAAAAGGTGCGGCCCTCCGCTAACCTCCGCTCCCACAAAGTGGCCCCCGAGCCAAAACAATTGCCCACCCCTGCTCTAGGGTTTACTCAGATTTCTACCATTTAATGCTGGAGGTGATATCATGGTGTAGGTGTAAAGTCAATAATTTAATGCTGGAAGTGAAATCATGGCATAGGTGTGACGTCAATAAGATAGTCCCTACTTCCTGCAGTCTCCCACCAGGTACCAGTGTTGGGCTGGCAACCTTGTTGAAAACCAATACAGTTACAGCAATTGTGAAGGGTCACTGTGCTTATCTTTTGCACAGAAATTTCCATAATATCCAGAGAGATGGTGTCAGAGGACATATCAATCCCACAAACAATCAATTGCAAAACATTGTGCCACCAATGCTCGTATGAATACTTTGTCCTCATAGGGCTATTTTTAAAAAAGTTTTTTTTTCTTTTTCCCCTTTTGATTAATTTGTGAACTCATATATTTCTGCATTTCTGCATTGAAGAAAGTACCTTTTTAGGGAAAGACCCTTACCTTATCTTTGAATGAACCTGTTGTGCAGCTCTTGTCACCCAGTTAGGGACCAGACACTTTCCTTTTAGATACAGTGATATGTATATTATAGGGCTGAGGACAGACTGGCAATCTGCCCCAGGAGAACTCTGCTTGGGAAGCGGGGGAAGGGAGCCCGTTCAGACATTTGCAGCTGTCCCTCGGCTCCCTTCCACACTTACATGCTTTGAAGCCGGTTTCCTCTCGCTGTAGAAGGACACTGGGAGAAATCGGTGTCCAGGGGCCATCTTCCGCATGCCTCCCATTTTCAGGCAGTGTGAACCGGAAGAAGGCAGGATTCAAGCAGAGGCGGCTGTGTGAACGTGCCATTTCGGCAATTTGCGCATGAGTGCTCATGTGCACATATGGACATTGCCGAAACAGCCCTGCCACAAGCCGCGGAGGCCGGCCCACCTGGGGCTGCTCCGCAGCAGTCTGAACACTCCGTAACAGCATCCTTGCGCAATACACTGGCCAGTGTGAATGGTCAGCCCTGGGGAATTTCCCCCCCGCAGCTTTTGCCTCCGGATTCCTCCCGCTCCAGATTGCCAATCTGTCCTCGGCCTAGGTATAAATGGAAAACATTGTACATATGAGTATTGGGCAACATATTTACACAATATAAACACATCCATAAAAACAACAGCAAAATCTGGAGAACAAAAATATAAATTAGTATTAAAAGAAATAATTAGGCAGCTTTCAATTATCCCTAGGGGCAGAACAAGCACAGGGACATTTTAATTATGTTCATTCCTCTACAATGATGCATCTTCCACATCACAGGTAATAACTGATTTTAAAATTATTTTCTGCCTGTACCTAGTTTGATTCCTGACAGTATACAGCAGCTTTCATGGATCAAGCACTACTAGCTTGTTAGCCCAACTGCCTTATTATGTTATTAATATCAGGAAAGCCTAGCTTTAAATATTTGGCAATCAGCAAAAATGGTTTTTTCACTCAATGTATACAGAGATTGCACCTTTTCCAGACAAGCCAAGAACAGGCAAGGAGACTGAGGTCAGTAATAAAGGGTGCTACTTGAATGTGTATCTCATTCAAATAATACAGATTCACACACACTTATACAGAGCCTAAGATTTAAAGAGAGACTAAGAGACAGTTGCATGAGCAGGATTATTGTTGGTGGTATCTGTTGCCATAATTACCTGTCTGGAGAGTTGGCATGGTCCTGCTGGAAGAATGGGTGTAACAGGAAAGAGGGGGGGGCAGGGCACACGTTCTGAGCTGTCCTGAGCTGGTGTAGGATTCTGTTATGCACCCAAAACCCGGGAGGGAGGATGGGAGGAGGTAAGAGGGTACTGACTGATGCTTGGGAGTCTTCTCTTACTGGGGGGTCTCTGGGGGCTGGCAATGCCAAACACCTCCCATGGGAACACCCCTGGGCTGCTCCACCTTCAAAATCCTATCCAATAAGGAAGGGGCTGGGGGTGGCCAATGTTAAAGATTCATCTAATAACCTTCTGGAGACATCTGTCCGGGAAGGAGGTAAATCATCGCTAGGGCCATTGTTCTCTTCCTGATGGGATTAGCTTCTTGGGTCGGCCGAAACTGTTTGTCCATTGGCTGGTTACACAGTCCATGTGGAATTGGGGATAAACCCTTTATTTAGCTGGAACAATGACTGTTGGAGGGGAGTAAATTGTGATCTGCGACCTGGTGAAAATATGTGCTTGACTTGTCTCTTTAGAAATACTGGTCTGAACCAAAGTTTCAAGATGGAGTTTCTGTGCAAGTGTCTTTGTGTTAGGGAATCTCCTGGAAGCTGGCACCCACAGGAATCTGCTGGTACATTCGTCTCCGTTACTGGACGGCGTTTGTCAGCAGTTGGTATTTCCCCTTGGCATTCAGCATAATAGTTCCCTTTTACTCATTCAGTAACACAGTTCATTGTTAAACCTTATGGATTTCATGTCCACAGGAGTGCAAAAGCACCTTGCAGGGCTAACAATCTCAAATTCATTCTTCTCCTTGTCTTGACAGTGGCCTTTGACACAGTCAATCATAATCTGTTGACCTACTGCCTCACCAATGTAGGAGTTTGTGGGATGGCCTTGAAGTGGCTTACTCATTCCTCCAAGGTCATGGACAGAGGTTAGCACTAGGAGAGAGGGTGTGTCCTTGATACTCCCTGGTATTTGGGGTCCCTCAGGGGGCAATCCTCTCTCCAATGTTGTTCAACATCTATATGCGCCCCCTCGCCTAGCTGGTGCAGAGTTTCAGGCTGGGTTGTTATCAGTATGCTGATGACACCCAGCTGTATTTGTTGATGGATGGATGGTCAGATACTGTCCCAGCTAATTTGGCTGAGGGGCTAGGTTGGCTAAAACAGAGCCAGCTGAGACTGAATCCATCGAAGATCAAAGTTTTGTGGCTGGGTGGGTGAGACTCAGGGCTGGAGGCCCAACTCCTGGCTCTTGATGGTGTGCCTCTAACACCGGCACTGACTGTCAAGAGCCTGGGTGTGTTTCTGGATGGCTCCTTATAGATGGAGGCCCAGATCACAAATGTTGCCAGACTGGTGTTTCTTCAGCTGCGCCAGGTCAGGAAACTGGCCCCCTTCCTATCTCCCATGGACCTAGCCACAGTAATCCATACAATGGTCCAGGCTAGACTACTGAAACTCGCTCTATGCAGGGCTACCTTTGAGACTGACCCGGAAATTACAACTGGTCCAGAATGTGGCGGCACAGGTTCTTACTTGAACCCCATAAACAATGCACATTTAGTCAGTGCTCCGACAGCTGTACTGGTTCCAGGTTGAATACCAGATCAGGTTCAAGGTTCTGGTATTAACCTTCAAGGCCCTAAATGGTCTGGGACCAAATATCTATGGGACCATCTCTCCTGGTATACCCCCCCCCCCCCACAGAGCATTACACTCAGGCAAGAAGACCTTTCTGGTGATACCTGGCCCAAAAAACATCTGGCTTTCCCTGACCCCAACCTTGTGGAACTCTTTGCTAGATGACATCTGTGCCCTGTGGGACTTAATGCAATGTCACAGGGCTTGTAAGACAAAGTCATTCCACCAGGCTTATGGCAGAAGACAGCACTGATTTCCACCCAGCCTGGCTGCCTCCTTTCTCTCCTCCTTCTTCAAGGGGTTAGGATACAAACTGGTCAATTCTAAGTGTCATCTGAAACTGCTGTGTGTTGTTTTTAATGTTTTTAAATGTTTTAACTTGATTTGTTAATACATTTATTTGGAATTGTTATTCATCATTCTGAGCCCTGTGCACAGGGGAGGGCAGTCTATAAGTTGAATGTATAAATAAATAATAAAATTGTTTAGTCCCTTGAAAGTATGAAGCTGCCTGATCCCAAGTCAATCCATTGGAGAGGGAACAATGTTGTCTATTTTATCTATTTTTGTATATTGCCCAGAGCCCTGTGATAGCAGGGATTGGGTGATTCAGAAATGTTCTTCTTCTTCTTCCTATTCCTCCTCCTTCTTCATCATCATCATCATCCATTGTTTGACTTGCTACCTGATCCCCTCTAACTGGCAGCACCTGGGACTGAACTGTGCAACTCCCCTTCCTTTATCTCAAGATTTTTTTTAGAAAAATAAAAGACCTTTTCAGAATATGCTGCTTGAGGGAGACATATCTTGTATTTATTGACTGAAAATATGGATGCTCCACTTGTCCATCTCTATGTCTTACAGCTTGGTTTACAGCAGTAAAAACCTTGCACCTAAAAACATAACAAAAACATTATGATGATGGTGGTGAAGGCAGTTAAAAAAGAAAATACTAGGAAGCCATGGTCAACTAATTTTCTACAGCCTCAAATAACCTCTGAAATATCCTGATTAATGGTGGATCTGGACAGGTTTCATTTGAGGGAGTATTTCACAAACTGGGCACCACAACTGAAAGGTTCTTGTATCACATAGCCATCTGCCACACATTAGACAGCAAAGAAATGCAAAGCAAGGTAATGAAGATGATCTTTTAAAGAAATGTGCGGCCTTCTATGGGAAGAATCAATCTGTGAACTTCCAGATGTCCCTATGTGCCAGCTATGGTCATCAGGCAGCCATCTGTTGGCTAGCCCACCACTTAGGGTGGCATGTCTGGCTTTGACCAGAGCCCAGGCCTTCTCTATCGTGGCTCTGTCGATTGGACTCCCAGAAGAGGTGAGAGGTGGCCTCACCCTGGTGATCTTTAGGCTGTACTGCAAGTCCTGCATGTTTGCCAGGGCTTTTGAGGGGGGTTGAATGGCAAGCACCTTTTGAAGTGGCAGACAGATTTGGGGTTTGCTATTTTATTTGCATTGAAAATGAAAATGGTTTTTAATAATTATTGTAAACTGCCTTGAACCATGAGGAAGGGTGGGATAAAAATGTTTTAATACATTAACTAATTACAGAGTCCTGATTCTAAGAGCATTTAAGAATTAAAAAGATAAATGTCACGACTTTGCACTAGACCACAAAATTGGCTGGGAGGCAGTGAAGTTCACTTTTCTTGAAGAATAAATGCCACAGCTGTGAAGTCCCCCTGACATCTGAAATGCTGATCTGTCCTTAAGGTTGCCATCTCAAGGCTGGGAAATACCTGGAAGTTTTGTGGTTGGAGCCTGAGGAGGGTGGGGTTTCTGGAGGGGAGGGTATAATGCCATACAGTCCACCTTCCAAAGTAACCATTTTCTCCAGGTGAACTGATCTCTATCACCTGGACAATTGTAATCCCTTGAGATCTCCAGTTCCCACCTGGAGGCTGGCAACCTCCCATCACCTTACATCTTCTGGCAGAAGCCACCCACAAGCCCATTAGTAAACAAGGGCATAGATTTTCCAATTTCCTGAGGGGGGGGGCTGGGGCTGGGCCAGAGACATCAAAGTCCATCGTCTCCCGTGGAGGCTCAGCACCATCTGGAAAAGTTCGGGGGGGGGGGGGGCCTCCAGCTCCCCAGCCCCCTGAAGTTGACGCCTATGCTAGTAAGTATACATCAAAATCTATAATTTGAGATTCACTTTCCAAAGACATGATCTTCATCCACCCTTGCCCTCTCCCCCTCCCCCGCATCAGTGACACAAAACAGGAAAGCAAAAAAAAAGGACTCAATTTCTGACTCCATTTCTTCCTTCAACAAGGAGAAAATAGCAATAGCATCTGAATTAAATAGCTGTCTGAAAGTCTCCATCTAATTTCCTTCAGCCAAAGTAATGAAATATCCTTTAGCCAGCTGTTCGGGCGGCTGAATAGCTAGTGTATTACTATTGAAAATGGGGCTTATGGCCCCACAAACCAAGAAAGCTGATGCTACAATCCTTATGTTACACACTCCAGAGTAGTTCTGTTATATTTAGGAAGAATTCTGAATAGAGAGGTTTGAGGAGCGCAGACCTGGAATATCTGGGAAGGGGGTAGGGAACTAACCTGACTTCAATATACCAGAACCTGCTAATTTGTGCATTAATAAGCTTTGGTACTGATAGCTTTAGAGAGCTGTACAAATCAGATAATGAGGTTCTAGAGGTCATTTCTTATAAATGTAGTGTATAAATGGCTGTATATAAGCAAGCAGAATGATAGAGATCTGATTTAGGATGAACATGAAAAAGAAATGATTTTTAAAAAGGCTCTTCCATTTGCTTTTGGACAGGAGAGAAATCAAGTTTGCGCTTCATTTTATTCATCAAAAAAAGTATGACCTTACAACAGAGGAAGCAGAGCTTTTGCCACTACTTCATACCCTTCTAAGGCCCGTGGGTTCTTTCAACTATATCTAACAGTGGACTATAACCTTTTCTGGTCATTTGGGAGATTCAAGGACAAAGTATTCAATACATTGGAGATCCAGGATTGAATCCCCCAACATGTTCTTTTACTTTAAAAAAGCAGCTGTAGGGGAAAGATTCAAGTTGAAGCCAAGGCGCTGAGGAAGAGGTGGTATACTTTCTTCGCCATTTTTTTCCAGTGGAATCCTCTCTAGCTGCAGTTAATTCAGGTGGAAGTAAAAGGAAGGCACCTTGACTTCTTAACTTATTGAGGCTAATTACAGCTGGGTGTGGGACAAGGTGCTCAGGAAAATGGTTTGGCAGGGGAAAAAAGTTACCCCCTTTCTAGGGTTGCCAGGTTCCTACCTGCTGCCGGTGGGGGGGACAGAGCTCCCTTTCTGGGATCTTCTGGTGCGCATGTCACAATGATGTCAACTGGAAGTGACATTAACATGCTAGGCACATTGCCAGGGGGATACTCTAGCATTTGGCCAGATGCCACAGCAAGCTGTACTGTTCCCACCATCCATAGTGAGAAGAACCTAACCGGCCCCTAAAGACTAGGCCTCATTATTGGAACTCCCAACCTCATCAAACAATGTGAAGTAGGTGGAAAACAAAAGGCTTCCTTCCAGATGCATTTGAAAGGATTTTGCTTGGCCATAATGGTGACTACCTGTTCTCACACTGCCCTTATCAGGGCAGGAGGCTAGGCTGCTTTTACAGCAAGCTTGTGGCCAGGAGGTGAAGTTGGCTTGCACACCATAGCTCACCTCCCTCCACCAGTTGAGAGGCATGCACGAACCTGACTTAGCCCTGTCCCCTTGGAGTTTCATGCTCCATTCAGAAACAGGACATGGACAAAAAGGTACCACACATTATTTTTGGGTGGGATAGGACTTCCCTTTTCATGAGGTGTAAATGTGGTTAGTTTTCCTATCTCTCATTTGAAAACCATTTGGTCTTAAAATCTGGAGGCCAATTGATATTGACCAATTCCCCACAAGCAGCTGTGCTGCCCTCGCTCTTCTGTTTACCCCAGTTGCATTGGTCAATTTCATACTCTTAACTCCCCAGCCACACTTCGACCCGCATCTCCCTTCGATTTCCCCCGTGTCTTCTTTAATTTCAAAAAACAAGGATTGAGAAGATGCAGAGGAAACTGGGGGGAGATACAGGTCAAAATGTGACCATGCAGTGAAGAGAGTGAAATTGACCAGTGCAACTGGGGGAAACAAAAGAGTGAGAGCGGCACAGCTGCTTGTGGGGAATCAGTCATTTTTTTCTGTTTTGAAAAGGTGTAAATGTGGTCAGGTTTCCCATCTGTCATTAGGAAAAAAAGGTACCACACATTATTTTGGGGTAGGAAAAGGATTTCCCTTTTCATGAGGTGTAACTGTGGTTGGGTTTCCCATGTGTCATTTGGAAACCATTTGGTCTTAAAATATAGAGACCCACGGATATTGTTTCTGTTGTGAAAAGACAGTTTCACCTCCTCACCTAGAATGAGTATTTCAGTGCCCTTTGCTCTCCTTTTCTTTTCTTTTTTAAAAAGTCATTGACCAGTGTTACCCTGTACTTTCTTGCTGAAAACATCTTGGGTGATTTCTGTTTCTCAGATAGACACCTAATTTGATGAACAAGATGACGAGACTAATTTTGAATCAGTTATTACATCTGTCATGGGAGAGTTTGTTATGGAGATGATTCTTTTTCACCAAAAATTTTACATTGTAAACTGACAGCTTAATAAACAAACCATGGTACCTTGTGTTTCCAAATACAAGTTTCTTGCAATGAAAATGTAAGTATACAATTGGCATTGGTTTTTGCCACTAAAATATCATAATATGAAAATATCATAATATGAAATGTTTATCCTCATTTCTAAAATGACATGTTTGGCTATTATCATAAACCTTGTTAAGGAAAATTAACAAAATATTGCTTAGTGAAACTATTAAAACAAGACATGGTACATGGTATAGAATATAATAGTTTGGTTCAGAATATTATTATTAAGGATCCCCAGGCTTGAGGGAAGTCAAACAAAACAATGTCACTTAATTGTCCATTAAATACCCCAGTTATCATAATCTCAAATATGTAAAAAAAGAAGAAGAGCAGAACAAATTAAAAATTTAAGGAAACCACTTGCTGGTATGATTGTTTTTTAAACCAGCAACGGGTCATTTCGAGGGGGAACGAGCAGGAATGGTGTTCCAGGAGTAACAAGCCCAGGAGTAGGGAATCCAGGCATGCTTACATGCCTGCCCTTTGCTTCCCCAGCCCACCCACCCACCACGGTGGGTTGGCTGGGGAAAGGAAGGGCAGGCAGGCAGACATGCCCCCCCTTTTTTCCCTGAGCTTCTCCGCTTTTGTGGAGAAACTCGGGGAAGTGGGGGGGATTTAAATGTCTTTCTTTCCCTTCCCCATCTGGGGAAGGAAAAGAAAGTCATTTTAAACATGCTTGGGTTCCTTGCCCAATCTTCCCCAGGTACCCCACAGCCATGGGGCACCTGGAGAAGATCAGATAGGGAAGCTAGATGTGCTTGCATGCCTGCACTGTGCTTCTCCAGCCAACCTGCCATGGCAGGCTGGCTGGGGAAGGGAAGGGCAGGCATGGAAGCATGCTTCCTTCTCCTCCCTTCCCTATCTGAGCTTCTTCGCTACTATGGAGAAACTTGGGGAGTGGAGGGAAAGTGGGGGAGGGGATGTTTCAAGGCCTTTCTTTCCTTCCCCGGATTGGGAGGGAAAGAAAGTCATTTCAAACATGCTGGATTCCCTGCCTGATCTTCTCCGGTCACCCTGCGGGAACCCAGGCATGCTTGCCAGTTTGGTGTAGTGGTTAAGTGCACGGACTCTAATCTGGGACAACCGGGTTTGATTCCCCACTCCTCCACTTGCACCTGGCTGGATGACCTTGGGCAAGCCATAGCTCGGTACCAGCTGTTCTCTCAAGGACAGCTTGGGAAAGAGCTCTCTCAGCCCCACCTACCTCACAGGGTGTCTGTTGTGGGGAGGGGAAGGGAAAGGAGTTTGTAAGCCGCTCTGAGACTCCAAGTGAGTGAAGGGCGGGGTATAAATCCAATCTCTTCTTCTCTTCTTCTTCTTCTTCTTCTTGCATGCCTGCCCTTTGTCAGGAGGTGGCATATGCAAATCAGTTATACTGATGAGTTATGCTAATGAGCTCCTGCACCTCTTTTTCTATGAAATGACCCCTGCCAGTTTTTGCATCCCTGTTAGGCTGAGTGGAAGCCAATCACACATGCACAAAATATGAAGACACCACTAGATTGGGGCTTTACTTGCTCCACCAGACATTTACGTCTGAAGATTTTACCTCACCTCCATATGAAATTTGTTTGCCTCATTAGAAATTTTGATGGGTGTACATGTTCACCTCTCATAACAACAAAGTCACCAGAGATCATCCACAAATGTTATTTGGATTCTTATTGAAGGTAAATATGAAATGGTTATGAAGCTGCGTAGAAGCCTGTCCTTGCTCTTTCTCTTGAAGTTGATGGGCTCCAAGGTGTTAAGCTGTTCTGTGGAATCATTTAATGGATGTTCTCACTGTTGTGCTTCACTGTTTACCAAGTTTAATTATGTAGAAATTTGCCCTTATGTCCCCCTGATTTGAAGGCCTCATATCAACGGAAGCAGGTGACAGATAGGAAAGCAAAACTGACACATAAGGCAGACCTGGGGTCAGTTTACAGAAGCAGGAAAAATGTGCTGTATTTCACTCAAAATCTGGGAGTTAACGTCCTTGGGCAACCTCTCCTTAGGAGACTTGAGTGGATAAAGATGGGGCCCCCCATTATATATAATTTACATTATATATAATTTACAGCTCCTCTTTCTGTACTTAATCCATCATATATTTATATGTAATAAGAACCGAACTACATGTTATGGAAGCCTTGGGTCCAACATGTGGCCACCAATGTCATTTTAGAGGCAAATGTAGCTGTTTAAAAATTGCTGAGAGGCCCCAATCCTGATCAGATCCATTGCAGCAGCACCAGATGATCTCGTCCCACCCTGCACCTTTTCAAGTGCCAAAACATTGCCTGGCGTTGCTGCAGTGGCCAGGCCCTCACAGCAATTTTTAAATGGCCATATTTTCCTCTAAAATGGTTTGGCCCGAAGGAAGCAACAGGCTGTCTGTAAAAGAAATGGCTAACTCGGCAAAAAGCCACCATCTAAATAGAGGGGAGGGGAACAGCGAAGAGAGTCTAGCAGAGATGTAGAATCAGGAAAAAAAACATGTGATTGCACAAAAGCATAGTAAAAGGGAAAAGCTATGGGTGAAGAAGAAGCTATACAGTTTACTGTACTTTTGTTGTGGGATTTTATATACACAGAAGTGAGAAACCTACAAGGAACTCGCGGGAGAGGGGAACTCCCACTCACCTCCATTCATTTTCATCTGCTCTCACTTGCTCCCCTGCTGTCATTTCGCCCTTCCCTCTGGCACCACAGGACTGACAAATCTAACTTGGGGTTTTTTGGAGATGGGGGAGGTGCCCGAGGAGGGCAGCTCTTGCTATCAGTGGAGCTTTGGGGGCTGAGCCCCACATTGCATACCCCAAAGCTCCACTGGGTGTGCATCCCAAAACCCCACAAGGCACCCTAAAGCCCCCCACCCCACTGCCTTGTGCAGATTCCTAAGCCGTGTCACCTCGGGCTGCCGCCAGCCCCACAGCCAGCTTGAAGTCCTTCCTTCCTTGCATAGGCCGGGGTGGAGAGAGAGCCTGGGGCACATGGTGCTACCATGCCACAATGTCTTCCTCCCTTCTCCCCCACAGAGAAGTACCTGGCCTTCTGGGGTAGGCTTCCTTCCTTCCTTGAGTGGGCCAGCATGGAGCAGGGGAGGGAGAGGGAGTGTGGGGGAGTAGTAGCTACTTTTAATTTAATTTAATTTCATTTGAGCCCCACCTGTCCCCCTAGAGCCCCCCCCCCCCGGAGCTCCCCGGCTATGGGGCTGCTGGGGAGGCAGAACTTAGAGAGGGGGGTGAACTCAGTAGGGATGTGATGCCATGGAATCTGCCCTTGCAAACTTCTGTTTCTTCCAGGGGAATTGATTTTGTAGTTTGGAGATCAGCTGTAATTTTGGGACAGCCAGCCCAGGTCCCACCTGGAGACTGATGACCCTAGCACCCCACCAGCACCCTCCAGCTATCCCTTCCTCCTCCTCCTCAGTTTCACCTTAATTTGTTTTAAAGTTCAGTTATATGGAGCTGCAAGGCAATTCCATAATGCCAAACATGAGCTCTGGAGGTCTCAGTCAGCATTTCATCTTTGAAGTTGTGATGTGTTTGCAGGTGCATACACAGCTTCTCTGTTTCTGAGAGGGTTAAATCCCCACTTTTTTAACTTTTGAGATTTTTCTGAAACCATTTCCCCACATCTGTAGAAACATCCGTGGTCCATTGTTGAGATTTTTTGCTCTACATCTGGGACAAGTTAAGGATTAGATGTAAGTTCTGTTTAATTTATTTTATGTTCCTTGGGAATCAATTCAAGCTGCATTACTGATTTTATAGTTCCATTATTAAAACAGCAAAGGATAGCATTCTGTTTGCATCTTGACACTGGTCTCCCATTTTTTTTAAAAGCAACCATGGAAGTATGCTATTTTGAGTAATTTAGATAAACTAAGTCAATATTGCCTCTGTGTCTCAGGTCTTTTTTCCAGCTGAAGACAAGAGAATTCTTCTCGGTCAAGGTTATCTATAACTGATGGCAGCTGTTTCAGCTGCTTCTCTTGCCATTTTCAAAGTACTACATCCTTAGTTGCTGTTTTTGGAAACTTCTTTTTGTGACCTGGTGAATAATGCAAATTCATATTTCAGACATTCCAGATTTATGTGGGAAAGGGATCCTTGTCTGAATAGCAGGTTTTTCTTTTTCTTTTAACTTTAAGCAGTGATGTTTAAAAAATTATTTGTATGTAGGGTTGAGTGTCAGGTACAGCTCGAGACATTTCAATGATGTGTGTGTGTGTGTGTGTGTGTAACAGGAACAAGCTTCTACTTAGGAATTATCAGACCCCCCCACCCTCCCCATCGTTACTTAGTTGTCTAATTGATGTCATCAGGCTTAGAAATGGGCTTACAACTTCACACGAAATCCATCAAAACCAACAGTTTAAAAGTATGTAGATAAACCAGCCCAATAAAACAAAGAGCCAACAGAAAATGTAACAATAGGAAAACCAAAAGGACGGCAAGATGGACAGAAGTTCATAATGGAGAGGAGGAAAAATCAAACCAACACATTCTTTAATGGTAAGCCTGGGAGAAAAATGTTTTGCCTGGCAACCAAATCTCAAAAATCTAGGTACCAAACAAACCAACTCCACAACAAAGGCACTGGAGCTGAGAAGACCCTGTCTTAGTGCTCATACATCCCACTTTAGAATTGGGGGCATACACGGATCCTATATGGCAGATTTCAACCCGTAGGCAGATTACTGTGTTCCTCCACATTTTACCCTCACAACAGCCCTGGTGACTAGCTCAGAGCTGGCCAGTAAGCAGGGAGGGAAAGATGGGAAGGAACATCTTGTTTATCTGTAAGATCTTGCTGAGCATTTGCCTTTCCCTTCCTGTTGCAGGTATAGAGCTTGGGCATGACCAGATGAATGAGCCCTTAGCTGGAAGCCAGAGGGTTCTTGGCCTGCAGCCTTTGGATGAGTCTGGATTCAGACCTGGCCCAAACCTTAGTTTATTGTTTCATTTCTTGGTTGGTTGATTATGTTTTGTTATTTACTGTTGTAAGCTACTTTGGATCCCTTCAGGGGGGAAAGTGGGATACAAGTATTTAAATAAATAAATACTGGTTGAACAGTGATTTGAACCCAGATGTTCCCAATGCTTTGACACTCTAAACACTTCATTGTACTGACTCTTATCAGAATGATTCACATTGCAGCAATAGTGACATTTTTATCTATGTCTTTGAACTAGATTTTTATCTCATTGTTTCCATCTTTGCCAAGATAACAGTCTCATTGACATTCAAGATGGTGAGTTACGACTTGCTGAATTCTAATGGAGGTTCCTCCTGATAATGAGAATATGGTCAATTTCACTGGCTCAGATAGAGTGTAACATCAAGGAATGGTATTAGATTAAAAGCATGCAAAAATATAAACCTTTAAAAGTAGCTTTTATGAGAGAGAGAGAGTGCATGTACGCGTGCAAACACACATGCATGTTGAGAGGGCATTCTCTATTTCTATTTTAATTTGATACGACGATCTCAGTATTCAAGCTACCAGGGAGCTGGGAAATAAGGCTACCAGAGCAACCCAAATCAAAGTTACACCCTTCTAAACCCATTGGCTTCTGTGGACTTAGAATTATACAGCTCTGCTTAAGATGGCACTGTCAATCAGCACATTAAGTAGCAATACAGTCAACTGGGCAGTAGAAAAATTCTAGAAATGTGGCACCGACTTACCGGTCACCACCTGTTGTGGATCAGGAGTGGGATGAGTAAGAGGAAGCATGGTCTGCCGCCTCATGCTGTCCGAAGGTTCCATGGGCAGGTCCAGCTGGATGGGCTGGCCAACAGTGTCAACTGAGGCAGCTCAGTGTTGGGCAGGGCGGGGAGGCCTCATACTAAGTGTGACTTGGTCATTCCTTGAGTCAATATAAAACACTTTTTCAGTGGTGACTGCTTGGAATTCTCCCCATTTCTTTCTTTTGAAAAGGCACCTTTTTGCTTAAAAGCACCACCGTTTCTTTTAATGTGCCCTGGTTTTCCACCTAAATGACACATTCTTTTACTCTTGCTGTTTACATTTAGAGCTACTCGATCAACATTCGGTTCAACTTTTTTGTTGGATTCCTCAAATTAGCTAGGAAAGAGTCAGTAGGAGAGTCAGTAGGAGAAGAGATCTCAGCAGGAGAAGCAAAATCGCCAATTGAACCAATCCTTATAATCAAATGTAAAAGCAAAATTTGAAACTGTTCACATTTTACAAGTCACATTTGAATTATGAAAAATTGTCAACATTTGAATTTATGAAAAAATATATCTAATTCCAGCATTAGACAATATATAACTCCACATTCTAAGTGGCTAATATATTACTGCCAATAAATATGCCAAGACAAAAGAGAAGATCCTTAAAAGGGATGAATACCAATGAAAGTGTTAAGCATATTAAAATTATCTGTGAACTGAAAAGGATCTATTCAGTGCACTTCTAATATATAGAGGATTCCTACCATGCACAGCTGAATTATAGCTACTATATAGCACATAGCAATTACAGCCAACCATTCAATCTGCCAAGATGCAGATGTGGGAAACAAGGTATGACATGATGAGGGAGATAAAATATTCCAGGCAGGGCATTTTTAATAACATGGAACTTTATCTTTAATATGTACAATTATCCCTACAACCTCAGTGTCAGAACTGTGCCTTTTTGTTGTTGTTGAAGAAATTGTTCCTGGGAAGAGAAACACCGAGGAAGGAGGGAAATAGACAGGAAAAATGGAGATGCCAGGTTTATGCTGAATATAGATATAAAAATATGCCCTTGTATAATTTCAAGGGCATGGAGCTATGGAATGCAAAATCAGAGATGCCTATGATTATTAAGTATCAAGGTGACAGCATTCATTAAGCTTTAACCATCCCTCAGCATCTACCACTTGTTCCAGTTAGCGCAACAACCTTCAGAGGAGGAAAATTTCTCACCAACTTGTTCCATGACCCAATCCTGGTTACAATATAAAAGTGTTTCCCTAATATTCAATATTCTGCATTGCTACATTTCCCTCAACAGTATCTGTGATACTAGGAAACATCTAGCAACTTTTTATAATGCTATAAGAAATTCCACATACAATTGTAGCAATCAAGGACAAACAAGTTGGGTTTGCTGTTCCCAACACAGGACACCATCAGGGATAAACTTTATAGACCACTGGTCTACCAGTTTAGCAACTGGTGAGCACCTATATGGTAGAAGGTCCTTCCTAGCTGTGTTGCCTATGATCCTTAAATTCTAGGGGCCAGATCACAGACTTCCTGCTTGTACACAAAGCATGACTTTTGCCAGAGTATGACCCCCTCCTCAGGATTACCTTTTTAGTGATGGGGTTTTTTGGGGGGTATATGGAACAAAGTACATGGAAATTAAATGTACCTTACTAGGAATGTTGATCTTTACTCACAACAAGCTTCCAATGCAGTCACATTGGTTATCTGTACTCACTTTAAAATTAACAGAATTTTGAGTGGTTTTAGATGGGCATAGCCATGATATCTATTGGTGTACAGTCACAGTACACCAATATTTCTGGGATGACATTTACTCTAGGGTCATCATGGGGAGGTCATGCATCATTTTAAATCAATTGCATATTTTGGTGTATGGTCAGAATTTACTGGATTGAATTACAGTCCCCAGTTGGCAGTGCAAAAACACACAAAATATTTGTGATCCAGTTTAGAATATTTAATTAACAAGTACATTCTCAGCATTCAGAGTCAAGCAAGCAAACTTGATAAGGCTGGGATACCAGAATGACAAGCCACAGAACTTCTCTCTATCATTACCACCACAGCAGCTTTGAGACAATGAAAGATAAAGCACCTGTTTAGTAAACTAATTGTTTTTCTGCCAGGTGAGTTGAGTGGATAGCTCATGGGAAAGGGGAATGGGACAGATATGAAAAAAGGTACATTCACAAACACATTCTACAGAATGTAGAAAAATGTTGAGCACCTGATAGAAAATGAACTCTCTTTTTTGAGTGATTGAGGAGGTTGTTCACAAAATCATGATTTATACAGAGGAGTGCTCATCCATAACTGATGGTTTCAGGTGTGGCTGAAATATGTCTTACCTTTGTGTTCATCTATATATATATATAAAAGAAAGTCCCCTCACTGTAAAATCAATGCCCAGGCCAAACCACTGGACCTAGAAACACCAAATTTGGGGAGAGCACTCCTACCATGATGTAGGTGCTCACTAAGAAGGGATTTTTAGAAATTCGACCCCTGAGGGGGGTCTAAAGGGGAAAAAGGTGCTCTCCCCATTGATTCCTATGAGGCTGCCAGGCTGCTGCGTACTTGCACCCCCCCACTCTCTGATTGGTCAGCTGCAGAGCTCAGCATTCTGAGGTTAAAAAAAAACCAGTTACAGGAGACTACAGAGAGCTAAGGCAGTTGAGGAAATCAGGAATGGCCAACAACCACCTCTCTGATGGCTTCCAACATACTCCCACCACCTCCTACACCTAACAGGCAGTGTACTCCTCCCCCCTCCTACACTGGACAGGCAGCTGCCTGTCAGGTGTAGGAGAGGAGGTGGGATGCTTACAGCTGCTAGGGAGGTTCACTAAGCAGGACTGCCTTAGCCCTGCTGCTGGCCTAGCCTTCCCGATGCCTTTAAACAAAATTTCCCCAACACCAGACAGGCTGGTGTCTGTCAGGTGTAGGAGCAGAGCCAGGGTACTTTAATCCATCAGGCATGCTACCCCAACAGGATCACCTTAGTGAAGCTTCTGGCCCAGCCTCTCTGATGGCTTCCAACACACTCCCCCCACCTCCTACACCTAACAGGTGTCTGTCTGTCAGGTGCAGCAATGGTTGCAGGGTGCTTAACGCCATGAGGGAGCATGCCCTAGCAGTAATGCCTTAGTGATCCTGCCGGCCCTGCCTCCACAGTAGCTTCTAACACTCCTCCCCCCTCCCCCTCCTACACTGGACAGGCAGCTGCTGTCAGGTGAAGGAGAGGAGATGGGATGCTTACAGCAAAACAATCCAGGAACACAAGTAGAGAGGCCATCACTTTCGTGGACGGTGGCAGGAGTTGACTTAGCAGATGACTGTTTCTTAAATGGACTTCTATGTGGCCTGCTCCAGAGTGAGCTCACCAAGCAGCCTGGTGATCCTAGCACCTGAGGGCAGAACCACCAATGTGGTCTACAGAGAGGTCCTTCAGTAGAGAGGGGGAAAAGTACATATGTTTCACTTCATTTCTTACACTACAATCTTCTCCATTACAACAAATGTCACATTTCAAATTTCACATCATCAGTATTATAACTGGATTTACAGAACTTAAATACTGTAGCGAAGCATGGGTATCAGGCTCGTTCATAATAATATTTTGAGACCTGTATATGGAGACTGTGGCATATGGAGCAGCTCTGTAACAAGGAAAAAAGCATTTCAGGAGCAGATACTTTTGTGGTTCAGCTTCTTTTCTCCATGTATCTGTAGCCTTTACACTGAAGTGGTAGAAATCTATCAATTCTTCTTCATAGAATACTATATTTGTCTTAAATATGGGTAAATTTTTGTATTTATTGGCCAGTCACATTACAAAAGATAATGTTTCAAGAGTTAGGTGCCAAAGATGGATGGTTCAGATTCAGTCAAAATAAGTGGTGCTAAAATAATTCTTTCACACATGTCTTATTTAATTTGTCAACCTATGTGTTCAGTTTAGGGATGGGCATGAACTGGCTGAACTTTGGCTGGTTTGTGATTGGTGAAGCCATGTTCATGAACTGAAGAACCGCCATGAACGTCCATGAATTTTGATGCAGTTCATGGCAGTTTGTGGTGGTTCATGAAGAGGTTGTTTATGGTGGTTCGTGAGCTCAGCTGTTTGGTTTAAATGGCTCAGCACCATTGAAACCCTGCTTTTTGCTCCCCATAGCTTTTTGCTTTTCACAGGGAGCAGGGTCCCTGCCACTCAGTTGTTTGGAAACCCCCGCTTTCTACTCACAGCTTTTCATGGGGAGCAGAAAACAGGCCAAATAGCTGAGCAACAGTCTTACCAATCAGTTGTTCAGAAAGCCCTGCTTTCTGCTCCCCATGAAAAGCTGTGAGGAGCTGAAAGCAGGGGGTTAAACTTTAAATGGCTGACAAACCAATATGAATAGGTTGGTTCGCAAACCACCCTCTCCGTTCGTATGGGTTCATCGTTCAGTTCATGGTTCAGCCACGAACCAAACTGAACTACAAAAATGCAGTTTGTGCCCATACTTAGTTCAGTTTCATTATTTTATAAATCTTATTGTGCATTGTTTGTGTCCTGTTGTTTCTAAGGGCAGAGAAAAAAAGTGTTTTGATGGCACATATCTGACAGTTAAGCTTTCAGAGTTGGGGAAATCATTATAGCTTGATCTCATTACTATAACAGTGATTCATGAAAGCTCATGCCCTACCACAAATTTTGTTAATCTTTAAGGTGCTACTAGACTCTTACTCTTTTCTGCTGCTACAGACAAATTAACATGGCTACCCGACTTGAAGAAAGGTGATGGAGGGTAATTCCTTCAGTTAACTTAGTTGTTGAAGAGAAAGCTGGAACTTCTATATATCCCCTCAAAATAGATACTTCCTCACCCAAAGAAAACCAGACCTCTATCAGGTTACAATCTTTTGCAAGCTTACTTGAAAGTGCATCCTAATGAATATAGCGGGACTTAACTTCTGATTAAATATGCATACAATCACAATGTTAGTTGTAAATTAAAGGCACTCTGCATATGCTTTTAATCATTTGGTTACCATATAGGGTGAAGAATGTCGCTTCCTGAAAGCAAAGGCCTGGGGCTCATGAAACTGGCAAGCCTCATTCTGCTTTGGGCTGGTTGTATGTACTTAATTATCCAATGGGATGACTTCAGTTTCTGCATGTGCCCCCCTTGTTTTGTGTTACTTTATCATATGGACAATGAGTTCTTGAATGAGGATCTTGGTGATACTTACAGGGCTCATATCCTCTTATTTTTGCAAATGCAGTAGCAAAAGGGGAGGTTGCAGTAGGTTGACGCTGGCATACAGGGATTAGTTTTAAGTGTTATTGAGCTCTACAGTAGTGTTTAATTTATTTTGTATCATTGCCTAAACCCAAATATCATTAGACAAATGTAAATCTACTTGTCTCTGCCTGCCATTGACTGGCCTGCCCTCCACTCCATCAGCCTCAATGGGTACCAGCTGCTTCTGCATTGAATGTGTGTGTGTGTCTGAGTTTGTGTACATTGCCGCCCCAGCATGAAATAACGAGACAGACAACAGTTTGGAATCAAACAAGGGCCACTTTATTAACTATTTAAACAGGACATGCAGCAACGGGCAACTAAACAAGCTCAGGAACAGGCAAGGCAGGCGTCATTCCCAGACCCAGCCTCCTTGCCCTTGTAATGGGCAGGTAACCTAGCCCCAGTATTGACCCAGTCTGATTCTGGCTCGTAACCGGCGGCCCAGCATACTAGCGTCCCCTCCCAGGGGCGCCTACCCCTGAGGCTGCACAGACCTTCAGGGAGGAGCCTAGTCTGAGAGGTTCCCAGAGGCGATCACCATTCCCCTCCCCAGACCGCAAGGCCCTAGGGTGGTTCGTGGTGACCTCCTGTTCCCAACAGGGATATGCCGTAAGGTACCCACCAGTTCCATTTTCTTGCTTGCATAAACCTACCAAGTGACCAGCCTAATTATACCCGACCACCCTCTATGCCCTTAACCACCAGCAGCAGTGTAAGGTAGGCGAAAAAACACCGTCTCCAGGAGCCAAATAGAAGACGGTGTAAAAAATTCCTACCTGGCCCCCCAACGGCAACCAGCATCAGCCTACACTGCAAACGGGGCGGGCGGGTGGGCGAGCTCTCGCGGCGACTGCGCAGACGGGGAGCGGGGCAACGGCTCTTATTGAGCAAGCCCCGCCCCCCCAGCAAGCCAGTGAGCGCCGGCGCGCTCTGTTGCTGCCTCGCGTCCTGCGAGGCGGCAAAATTGCTTCCCTCCGCCACAGCAAAGCCGGGCGGCGGGGAGCCCATTGCCGCCCCAGCATGAAATAACGAGACAGACAACAGTTTGGAATCAAACAAGGGCCACTTTATTAACTATTTAAACAGGACATGCAGCAACGGGCAACTAAACAAGCTCAGGAACAGGCAAGGCAGGCGTCATTCCCAGACCCAGCCTCCTTGCCCTTGTAATGGGCAGGTAACCTAGCCCCAGTATTGACCCAGTCTGATTCTGGCTCGTAACCGGCGGCCCAGCATACTGGCGTCCCCTCCCAGGGGCGCCTACCCCTGAGGCTGCACAGACCTTCAGGGAGGAGCCTAGTCTGAGAGGTTCCCAGAGGCGATCACCATTCCCCTCCCCAGACCGCAAGGCCCTAGGGTGGTTCGTGGTGACCTCCTGTTCCCAACAGGGATATGCCGTAAGGTACCCACCAGTTCCATTTTCTTGCTTGCATAAACCTACCACATGCAAATCCAAGACTCTGCTTTGGCCTTTGCTTACCCCACACGGCAACCGAGAGCCATCCGAATCCCGTGCTGCAAGTCCTCAAGAAATACCTCATTGCCCTTGTTTGACAGGTGCACCCCGTCAGGGCGATACAGGTCCGGGAACTTGACCTGTATGTTAGGGTGCGTCAAAAAGAGACCCAACCCGGACTCCATGGCCGTGCGAAGTTGGCTGTTAGCGTTCCGCCTCGCCTTGTCCATACACCTGGGATCACCGGCGTGCCTCCAAACCAGACGGGGGAGCATGGCAGACCAGACTATCTGCACACCAGGCCACCGTGACTTGATCAGTGCCAAATCAGCCCTGGCCTGCATCACGAGGGCCACCCCCTTGACCAAACCCAAATCGTTGCCCCCCAGGTGTATGACTAGCACCTGAGGGGGGGCCCCCGCTTCTCCTCGAACAACAACGGGAGGAGCGCCGGCCATCTCATGCCCCTCCTCCCCAACCACTCCACCGTCGCCACTTCGCTGAGGCCAAGCTGGGAGCCGAAAGAGGTTCTCCTCGCCTGATGAGCTGCCCAAAAGACCATGCTGTGGCCGCAGACCATGACTCTTCGTCTCGTCTCCCGGCCTGCCGCACCTGTAACCAGAACTTTATTAACAAACTCTGAAAGAAATTGCCACGCACCTACAAGGTACAACGCCTCACGTACCTCTTATAACATCCAGATTTCCAACGCCCGATCCTCTGTATTGTCCTATCCGGGTACCCCATTGCGGCCGCAGTTGATGCAGCCCCAATTCGAAAAGAATGGGAGCAAAAACGAACCCCGCCCAGACCCAACCGGATCAATGCCTTCCGGGTCACGGTCCAGAACTGGAACTTCGTAAAAGGGGTGCTGTCGCTATGCCGAAACAAATAGCCCGGGCCATCCCCCCGGAGTGCCAAGTACCGCCGCATGGCGGCGACTGGGCACAGTGCTGCCTCCGCACCAGACCCTAGTTCCAGCACCCTCCCCTTACCCTTCTGATCTGTTTTGGATCTACGCAACCTGATCCGTAGCTGAAACTCATTGATCGATACATCCCTAAGCTCCAAGGCTGCCCCAGAAGCGTCAGTCCGAGAGCCTGCCACCAGTTCGCTAATCCTGAGTGCCCCAAAAAAGGCGGTCAGCGAAGCGGCATGGAACAGGCCCACCTCATAGCTGTCACTACAACAAGAGGGCCACTGGCCCTCCAGCCCTCTCAGGACTGTGGGTGTCAAAGGTTCCCTGCTGTCTACTGCCCTAGGTGATTCCCGAGACCACCCCTCCAGCATCTTCCGTAGACGGAAGTCGCCCGTGGTGTCCTTGTGACCCGCCGCCTTACTGGCAAAAGCCAGTGCCGACAGCTTGCCTCTGATTGTGTGAGCTGAAAGGCCGCCACTCCGTAGTGACACACAAAATTGCATCAGGTGTGACACAGGAATAGGCCAGACCTGCTGCAAACCCACTCCCGCCCTGAAGAACAGAAACTGCTTACCGGCCTTCAGGTAAGCTCTCCTGGTGGAAGGGGCAATTGCAAGGCTCATTGCCCTGTCAGCCTCAGCCCTCCAATCCCCCAAACCTCTGGGGGCATCCTTGCCGGGAGCGGGTCGGCCTCTGGAGCCAGCTGACGAAACCTCTCCATCTGTTTGCGAGAGAGAGCGTCAGCGATCCCATTAGCGACCCCCGGGACGTGTCTGGCCTTAAACAGGATGTTAAATTTGAGGCACTGTAAAGTAAAGGCCCTAACCAACGCCATGACCCGCGTGGATTTGGATGTAAGGGAATTGATGACATGAACCGTGGACTGGTTGTCGCACCAGAAGTGGACGGTCCTATTAGCCAAATCGTCAGGCCAGATCCATACTGCTGCGACAATTGGAAAAAACTCCAGGAAGGTGAGGTCCTTGACCCAACCTGCCCGAAACCAATCTTTAGGCCAGTCCCCGGCACACCAATGTCCCCTAAAATAAACTCCGTAACCGGATGAGCCGGCCGCATCAGATGAAATCTGAAGCTCAGCCTCTAACAAGAGCTCCTCCCGCCACATAGAGACCCCGTTGAACGATTCCAGAAACTGTTCCCAAACCAAGAGATCCTCCCTCATTCCCTTGGAGACTTTGGTCCTATGGTGTGGGAGACGGAGGCCTCTCATTAAGTCACATAACCTCCTCACAAATGCCCTACCCGGCGCCACCACTTTGCATGCAAAGTTGAGGTGACCTGCCAACTGCTGCAGCTCCAAAAGAGTGACCCTATTATGGGACCGAACCGAGATGACCCGCGTCCTCAACGCGTCCAATTTTTCTTGGGGTAACCTGCAGCACATACTAACCGTATCAATCTCGATACCTAGAAATGTTAATGTGGATGTCGGGCCCTCAGTCTTTTCCTGAGCCAGGGGGACCCCCAGCTCCTCAGCCATGTAAACAAAACTGTCGAGCAGGAAACGACACTGGCCAGAGCCCCCCCTGCCCACGAAAAGAAAATCGTCCAAATAATGGGCAGTACTACAGAGACCAGTCCTGGTTCTCAAGGCCCACTCCAAAAACGAGCTGAACTTCTCAAAAGCGGAACAGGACACCGAGCAGCCCATGGGTAGGGCCCTATCCATGTAAAATTTCCCGTCAAAGGCAAATCCGAGTAGCTCGAAATCCTCAGGGTGCACCGGGAGGAGCCGAAAGGCTGATTTAATATCACATTTAGCCAATTCGGCCCCCACACCGCAGAGGCGGACCACCCGCATGGCCTGATCAAAGGAAGTATATTTTACAGAGCATAATTCCCCAGGTATGGCGTCATTCACCGACCCTCCCCGAGGGTAGGACAGGTGATGAATGAGGCGAAACTCCCCAGGTGCCTTTTTTGGAACCACACCTAAAGGAGAGACTCTTAAACTGGCCACTGGTGGACTACCAAACGGGCCCAAAACCCTGCCTTCCCTGCATTCCTTGGCAATCTTGGCCTTAACTATGTCCTCCCTGCCCAAAACCGACTTCAAATTCCTAGCCAAATAGGGCACCCTCTCCCCCTGAAACGGTATGCGAAAACCAACAGTGAACCCCTCCAAGAGGTAGGCCCTATCACCACTCCTTGTGTAACTACGCAACCAGCGTCTCAAAACTCCCAGTTTAATCGGGCTAGGACCCTTTGTCAGGATGTGGGTTGTGTGGTTTCCCCCCCCCGGGTACTTGCCTCCTTTGCCTCCCCCACGGCCCCTGGGCCGCGGACAACTGGATAAGGGATGAGGTCCCGCGCACAAAGGGCACTCATGCCTAAAGGTGCATGATTTACGACCGCAGGTTCCCTGGGAGGAAAACTCCCAGCAAAGCTGGCGTCGTTGAACCGCCTGCCCCGCCATCGGGCGGGAACCTGCTTGCACCAGCGCCCTCTTAACTGAGTGGCCGCTATGCGACTGCTCACCCCCCCAGACCTAGCAGGAGACATGATCTGCAACCATAAATTGGCGCAGATCCTGTCCCACCGCATGGCTGGGTTAATAGCCGCCTTCATCCTAAACTCTTCGTCATATTGCGACCATGCCGGGCTTGGGAAGTCCGTGAATGCCTTGTATATGATGTCCAGATACTGGAGCATCGACAAAGCCCTCCATGGCTGGTGTTGCACTATGACGGCTGCGTAGATTATGAAACCCGGCAGCCAATTGGCCCACGTCCTATCTACCACCCGGCGCTTCAAGCGCTCCTTCTCCCGGTCATCTAAATTATCCCTGTCCTTTTTCTCCACCTCCCGATAGAGCAACCCAAACACATCCACGTACTCCCCTTTTAAAATCCTCTCTTTAGTGGCCATTGAAAGGTGGTCACCTAAAGGCATGTCCGTATCGCCACTTGGAATGGCCCCCGCAGCCACCGCATCATAAGATGGCCCGCCCCCATAAGGATAGCCCACGCCAGGCTGTGATGAACCGCACGCCGGCCAAGCTCCTTGGCCAGCCGAAGCAGGGCCGGCATAAGGAAATGTTGGCCAATTAAACTGCGGTAACTGGGAGGTGGCGGCACCTTGCTCGGTGGCCTGACCACTAGGCTGGCTAACGGGGAGCATAGGCGCCGCTGTAGCATTCTGGCCACCTGGACCCCAAGGCCACATTGCTCCAAGCCTACTCAGTGCCCGCTCCTTACCTCCTGCAACTTGAGACGGCGAATAAAGAGCCACCTGTTGCTCCCCCGCACCTGGAACCTGCTGGCCAAACACAGCTCCTGCCTGACCTGAAGCCGCCGCATCCTGCCTGTCCTCAAGGAAGGCCAACCGCGCCAGCACCTGCGCTTTAAAAGACACATCGGCATTATTGACGACTGGTAACCCACCTACTGTCATACCACGCTCTTTCTCCAGTGCCTCTAACCGCTGAAGTATAGCCACGTTTATCACGTCCTCCTCCTCATCACTGGAAGGCACCACCGGATCAGGCTGCGCAGGAGGTCTCTTTGGAGGTCTCTTTGGTGCTGGGTTCTTGCCCTTGCCCTTGCCCTTACCTTTCCCAGGTGCCATGACTCCGAACTCTAATAATATACACAGGTACAATTGTTAATGACACACCAAAGCGTAAACCAACTTGCCCCACAGCAGTATTGTAATATAGAATATCACAACCACCTAAAATGGTTACCAGGGACCAGAAAAAAAATTTTTTTTTTTTTATGCAAAATGGCCCCCGAGCATGCGGCTCGCTGCCCTCCCCAAGATGGCCGCCGTACCTATAAACCCCAGCCCCAATTGGCCGTCTATAGGCCTTCTGCCCCCAGTAATCCCCGCAAAAATTGTCGTCTATAGGCCTTCAGCCCCACAAACAAGGCCTCTCCCGACCGCCTCGATGGGGGGGGGGTTAAAATGGTGCTGCCGCTGGGGGGGGGGGCAAGCGCCGACAAAGTAAGCCGCAGGGCTAAATTTGCCCCCTACCGCCGCTACCACGAGCCCGTGGTCTCCTGCAAGGGGCGGCTGTATCTGGCCCAACCAAAAAGGGGGGGGGGGGGAGGCCAATAAGGGGACCGGGGGGGGGGAGGCTAATAAGGGGACCGGGGGGGGTATTTAAATCCCTGCCGCCTCTGCGATGGGGGGGGGTTACTCCAACACCCCCACCCCGGCCAAAAACGCTGATGGGGAGCGCGCCGCCGCCGCCGCCCCTCCAAAACCCCCTTTTTTCTATGCGCCGCCGCCGCCGACGTCGACACGCCGCCGCCGCCGCCCTGGAAGTTGCCGCCGCCGCCGTCACTCCAACGCCGCCGTCGTCCCAACGCAGATGGGGCCCAACGCAGCCGCCGCCGCCGCCGTCCAGAACCCCCGGCCTCGATTAGGCCTCGCCGAGAGCACGCGACTCGTGCTCCTGCTCCTCCGAGCTCTCGCGGCGACTGCGCAGACGGGGAGCGGGGCAACGGCTCTTATTGAGCAAGCCCCGCCCCCCCAGCAAGCCAGTGAGCGCCGGCGCGCTCTGTTGCTGCCTCGCGTCCTGCGAGGCGGCAAAATTGCTTCCCTCCGCCACGGCAAAGCCGGGCGGCGGGGAGCCCATATGTGGGTGTGTATATACATATATACATACATATTTTAAATTGGTTTTAATGCTATTAATCTTATGATATTTGATGTTTTTATATTATCTCTAAGGCTTAATGTCACGTTGTAAATCACCCAGAGCCCAGCACAAGTTGGGATGAGGCAAATAATAATAATAATAATAATAATTCATCTATATCTATCTATCTATATCTGTCTGTCTATTTGTCTATTTCTGTCTGTCTGTCTGTCTGATCTATATATCTAAAAGGCAACAGTGGAATCAGCTGCCTAGGGAGGTGGTGAGCTCCCCCTTACTGGCAGTTTTTGAGCAGTGGCTAGACAAACGATTGTCAGGGATGCCCTAGGTTAATCCTGCATTGAGCAAGGGGTTGGACTAGACGGCCTGTATGGCCCCTTCCAGCTCTGTGATTCTGTGATTCTGTATTCAAACTTTTGCTCCACCTTTGTATCCAAACTGCAGCTTTTTTTTAGAACATCCACACAATGTCACTCTCTGTCTACTTTCCAGGTTTTCCCCATCCTCAATGCACTCTGAAACTTGCCTTACTACAGTCTTTTAAAAAAAATCCAAAAAAGATGCCATCCAAGCATGTTAGTGTGCCATCCTGGAAAAGATGGTGCGCATTTCTGAAGGCCCTTCAACTCTGCCATATTTCCCACCACACCACTAGAGGGCTATTAATTAATTTATTTGGCCATAGCAGCCCTGGATTTTTGAGGGATTTGTTAAATAGCAAGAATTGCACTAGTGCTATAATGTTATGTTACCCTTAAAAAAATAAAGCCCTCAGGAAGTCCTTCAATGTCACAATTGGGGGGGGGGGGGTGTAGGGGAAAGGATGGCCGCTGGAGGAAAGTGCACACAAAACTCCTTTGTAGGTGCTCCATTTTCAGTGTGAATGCCTCTACGTTTGCAGTGACAATGAACACAGAACTGAGAATTCTTGCCACGTGGATGCAGCCTATGTTCTCATTATGTCACTCACAATATGGTCATCACCTGCTTTACACTCAGCCTCCCTCAGTTTTCTATCTCAGGTCACCTGAGGCTGCTGCTATCACCTGTCCTCTCCTATCACTTATGAAAGAAAAACGAGGAAGGAAGAAATGTAGCAAGCAGCTCCAGACTGCACATTTGCTTTGGTGACCTTAGCACAGCACAAACACACCAGTAGCTACTGTCATCCCAGTGCCTTGTGCTCGTATGAATGTTTAAGAGAAGCCATTTCTCTTGCTTTTAAAAATGGTATTGTAATGTCCTTAATGGCGACTGCCATGTGGTCAGGGCAATGCACGTGGCCCGGCTAGCTACCGGAGCTTTGGTCTGGTAGACAATAGCCTGGCCAGATCGTAATTCCAACTTATAGGGCACCTAGGATCCGCACAGGAACCTATGGTTTACAACCGCACAAAACTGACCCTATCAGGTATATTGGGCGAGGCCGGGGGTGTGGCTAAAGTGTGTATAAAAGCAGGCTCCTGAGCCTCCATCCGGCATGTTCATCTTTACCACCTAATAAATTATAAGCTGATTTCACTACTACGCATCTCTGACTCCAGTACTTTATAGGTATGTTGGCTTGTACCTTGCCACCCCACTCAGCTAAGTGTGGAGTCTTCCTTTAGCAGAAGAAGCCTTCCTCCCAAGGAAGGGTGTATCTGCTGGAAGAAGGCTTAGACAAGAGGAGCGTGAGGATACATGCTGTTGTCACTGATGTTAGCTTTGATTTGCCTCATTTTTGTTGCTGCTGCTAAAAAAAAATCTTTTGTTTCTTTTATGCCATTTCAACAACATTTATGTGTAGTTTAGATGTGATTGACACAGAAATAACATTGAAAAATGTGCACAGTTTTATGAGCCACATTCAACACGCGGAGATGGGAAATGGTGTGAAAATAAAGACTTACAGGTTCATTTTTAGATGTACGTTTACATCAGGATGCTTAAATTGTGTCCTTTCCGCAATGCACCTTCCACTGGCTTTGGCCAGGGTGCAAACAGGAGCCTTTATGGATAGAAATGATCTTGCCATAGTTATTCCTTTGGTACAATCCAGGCTTGAATATTATGTGCTGTATGGGGCTATTTTTATTGACTATGTTGGGGTACTTAGAGCTGATCCAGAATATGGCAACCAAGTCTATATGCCAATAAAGGTTTGTGATTTGTGACAGCCAAGTCATTAAAGATGTTGGAAGTAACTGGTATAGTTAATCCAGTATCCTTGTTCCTTGGCTTCACACAACAGAAGCCCTTTGTTCTTAGTGTGCTGGCAGAATTACAAAGTTACACAGAGCCACTTGTCAGTTTCAAGACTAATACTAGTCTTTTAATTTAGGAAGTACATTTTAGATAGTAAAGCTTAGCGATAGGTTCTAATCTACTACCTTGGATGGATCCGAATGCAGAGAGGCATCCTGCCTCCATCATGGCAAAGAAGTGAGCAATGTGCTCCTTCTTTGTGTGTGTGGGAGAGAGAGAGAACAGAAGGAAGGAAGGCGATTTCCCTGTGTTATCAGTCTACACGTCAAAGGGATAAAGGGAGTAAACGGGAAGGAAACCCACAGCTTTGCCTGTCTATCTAACTCTTTTGTAAACCTGCTCTGGAGTCTGAAGCTAAGAGACAGCGTCATGTCCTTCTCTTCCAACAAAAGAGGATTCATGGTAGAGAACACATTTCCCCAGTACTCAAAGTTCCTTTCGGGCTCTCAGTTATAATTCATTGACCTGTAAGGCTTCAGACAGTGTGGGGCCAGAGAAACTCAAGAGCTGCTTGCTTCACTTTCAAAGGTAGGTGGATTACTAGACCAACAGTGACTTCAATGGACTTAGAAATATATAACTGTGCTTAGGATGGCTCTGCAAGTGTATTTTTTTAGTAGTTGTATCTGTGCTGTGAGAGCGTTTGCCATTCAAATTTGGTAGCTGTGACATTAATCTTTTAGGTGCCTAGTGGCATCCAGTATGCCTTTTCCAGGCTCATATGAAGATTATGTTCCTGCTTCTTTTAACACCATGCTTTTATTGCTGGGTTTTTGTGTATGCTTCTATATCATTTGTTTATGGAGTTCTATTCTTTTTATTTTGTTTTGCTATTTTAATTCTTAGCTCCCTTTTTGCTTTTATGGAGGGAAATTCACTAAATAAACAAAATGAATTCAATCTTTTCCTATTGGCCCAGGATATCAGGTTCTTTGTAGAGGAGACATATGATACCAGTTGTATGATTGCTGATGCTTCAAGGGATGCATTTCCTACTTACATAGAGTGCCTATTGTCATGCCCAGAAGGTGTAAGATTTTTTGAAGCTTGCCCAAGGTCTCCCAAAGTTTTGGGAACAAGGCTCTTTCTCAGGCAGGAGGGCCATAAAATGCTCAAATTGCCAGACGAGTTTCCAGCATAGGTTACCCAGCCCCCAGGTCTGGGTGGGGTTTCCTCCACTTCTGGGGTCTCCAATCTGCTGCCAGCCAGCTGGCTGGTAGGAGAAGCCCTGACCCCAAGCCCTGACCCCAAGAGTGGCCATCCGCAGTCACCCCTCCTGCAGAGATTTAAAGGGCTTCAGCTGATTGGCAGGGAGCATGTGGCCTGCTGATCAGCTGGAGGGATCTTTAGATCATTCAGCAGGGAGGGAGAGGGCCACTGCTGGCCACAGCTCCGCTTGCCAAAGGACCCTTTGTCTTTTTGTGAATGGAATGGGGGCCATGGTGCACACATGGTTGATTTCCTAGTCGTGGTTCACCACTTGGGATTTAGGCCCGCACTACCACCCCACTCGCTGTGAGCCCCACAGTGATTGGGTGGTGGCGTGCGGGCCTAAATCCCAAGCGGGAAATCACTATTGGGAAATCAGTCCCATATGCCACAGCCCCCATTTCTTTAAAGGGTCTTTTTGTGAGCAGAAGTTCTCTGTCCCAAAGAACTTCCTGAATTTGCACTGGCTCTATATTGGAATGACAGACAAGAGGGATTAGTTTGGAGATTTCTCTCCACATAGGGACTGTTTGTGACTATTGTATTTAAATGTGGGTGAGCTGTCAGGCCATCTAGTAGACCAGTTTATTTCAATGAAGCTTCTTATACGTTCATTGAGCAGTTCATATCTATTTCATAATTAATATCTCTAATGCCACACAAAGTATCACCTGAGAGAATGAACACAGAACCTTGAATCAACTCAAAGATTCCTTAATATAATGGAAATGATTAAATCATTACAGGTGAGGAGCTAAAGCGCCGGGGGCTTTTGGCAATGAGCAAAACCTTAAATCTCACAGCACAGAAAACATTCAGGTTTTAGCAGAGATTTGGATGGCTTATATATTTGAATCTCCCAGGAAGAGCTTCAGCAAAGGCTGACTCCTGGCAGAAAAGTAGGTCAGGACAAGAATAGTTGTATTAATTACAGATACAATCTTGAACAACCCATTCTTCAAACCTATAGATAGAAAAGGAAGATAGCCCAGTGAAGGGGGGGGGGGGCTTACTCTTGATTTATACTTGGTCAAGCTACATGGTTCCACTACAATTCAAAACACAGCCTTTGTAAAAGAAACACATTGATTATAATGATCTAGATTTTTTTCCTTTATGACAAATACAATCACATGAATATCGACTGGGTCAGTTCTAATTATTATTGTCATCTACTAGGGTTTGTGTAGTGATTACAGAGATTACAATGATCTAGATATTGTGCTTTGAGCCAAACACAATCACATGAACATTGATTGGGTCATTTCCAGTTATTATTTTCATCCAGTAAGGTTTATGTTGTCCTATTGACAGAATGTAGAGGAAGATCTAACTCTAGTTCACTGGAACTGTATTTTGCTGGGTTCAGACTGATGTAACAGGTTTCTGTCTGTCTAATACCTGTTTTGATCAGAAATGTCTTTCCCCAGTGCTCTCCACTATTAAATAAAATGTACCTCACCAGGTGGGCTCATGGAAAGATATGCATTTCCAGAGCCTGTAGAACCATCACTTACTCTCACCAACTGACAGTGTTAAACTCAATAACTTAATGTGATGGTGGTTTAAGGCACCACTAGGAGCCATTGCAGAATTTTTAGATCTAGCCAGGGCTTTTTTTATAGAAAAAGCCCAGTGGGAACTCATTAGCATAATAGGCCACACCCAACAGCAGAAACTCATTAGCACATTAGGTCACACCCCTGACAGCGCAGCTCATTAGCATATTAGGCGGAGGGCTGGGAAAGTACAGGGCAGGCATGGAAATTCACCTCTCCTACCCCCTGAGCTTCTCCGCCCCACTTCAGCATCACCTTTCTAGTCTACTCCCCCCGCCCCAAACCAGACAGCCCTGGAAAGGTGCTGCTGAAGTGTCTGAGATCTGATAGATCCCAGGCACTTCAGCATTGCATTTCTAGTCTCCTACCCCTCACCCAACCAGATGGCTGGGGAAAGGTGGTGCTGAAGTGTCTGGGATCTGAAAGATCCCAGGAATTTCAGCATCGCCTTTCTAGTCTCCTATACCCCCCTCCGAAAGATCGGGAAGGGAAGCAGGCATGTTTGCCTGGCTGCCTTCAGTCTTCCCAGCCAGCCCACCAAAGCACCATTGGGGAGACCAAGGGCAGCCAGGCAAACATGCCCTGTTCCTTCCCTGAACCTCTCCCCTTTTGCAGAGAGACTCGGGGAAGTGCGGGGGGGATGGGTATGGGGGGGGGAAAGAAAGGCATTTTCAACATGCCTGGGTTCCCTTCCTGATCTTCTTGTACCTAGAGAAGATCAGGAGGGGAACCCAGGCATGTCTGAATGCCTGCCCTCTTTCCCCAGCCTGCCCGACGTGGTGGACAGGCTGGGGAAAGGAAGGTAGGCATAGACACATGCCCCTTTCTTCCCTGAGCCTCTCTGCTATTATGGAGAGACTTGGGGAAGTGCAGGGAGGGGCATAGGTAAATGCCTTTCTCTCCCTCCCCCAGATTGGGGAGGGAAAAAAGGCATTTTCAATGTGCCTGGATTCCCTGCTCGCCCTTTTCCAGCTGTGACATGTCAGCCAGAGAAGGGAAGGCAGAGAGAGGTTTTTCCTTGTCAGTTTCACTCTCAGCTGACTGGTGGGGAGGGCAGCCTGCTCTATAGCCACACATGCACAGAGGCGTGGGCTGTGAGTGTGGCCAACTCAGAAGCCAGCTGGAACTTTGTTCCTGTGCATTCCTGCCCAAAAATAGCCCTGGATCTAGTCCTCAAAATGTTGGGCATGCCTTTCTAATAAAGTGAAGGCTGTTGCTAGGGAAGGTGCTGTATTTGATCCAGATCTGTGTGCCATCAACTTCTCTTCAATGTCACACAAACTTACTATATATTCCTCATAGTCAGTACAGTGCAACACACTGAACAATGGCCTGACTGACAATGCTCAGAGTAAATGAGACAAGATCCTGCTAGAGGGCTGCATGACCATATTCCTTCAGTTGACTTTGTCCGCTACTGTGAAGGTTTCTTACTACCAATGAAGATATCTTAGTCTTGCTGTGTATCCTCAGAAAAGTCTACTGATGTTTTCTTGACCTTAGGGGTCTCATCATGATACACTTCAAGGATTGCTGTTGTATACATTCCTTTATTATATGAATAGTGAGCACTGTAGTGGCCAAGTTTGCAGATGATACAACAGAAGTATGTCAAATTATCCTCTCTACCTTTTATGCCCAGGGGTGGCTTGTGCATTAGTAGGGTTGTCAGCATGGGGCTGGCAACTGGTGAGAGACTGAAGTGTGGGAAAGCCCTTGCTGGTGACATAGTGATGGTGATGGTGGCATGGTAACATCATTTTGGTACGACCAGAAGTTACATCATTGCATTGCTGGTGACACTCCAGCATTCGGCTACAGTTTTGGGCAAATGCTAGACTGCCACTGGCAGTGTGATGATGTCACTTCTGCTTGTGACATAAGCAGCAGCTCCAGACCACTGGCACCCACTGTAGCAAGGAGCAGCACCAGGATCTGTGACTACAGGCTAGATAGAATGGGCAGTCACAGGTCAGCTGGTGGGTGGGCATGCACCCAGGCTGGCCAGGGTAGGGGGCATGCCTGTGCCAGCCAGAAAGGGGAACACTTGGCCCAGCTGACCTACAGCACAAAAAACTCTTGAGCTGGACCTGCTTATGCCCCTGCAGCTCCTTGTGCCAGACAATGCCCCCAGTGGAAGAGGCAGGAGAAGTAATTTTACCCATTTCCCATGCCTTACTAAGACCATCTGTGCTGGATGGCCGTTTGCCCACAAGGGTCCCTCAACCTCTGCCATCAGAAGAGAAGAGAAGAGATTAGATTTATACCCTGTCCTTCACTCACTTGGAGTCTCAGAGTGGCTTACAAACTCCTTTCCCTTCCCCTCCCCACAACAGACACCCAGTGAGGTAGGTGGGGCTGAGAGAGCTTGGAGACAACTGTCCTTGAGAGAACAGCTGGTACAGAGCTATGGCTTGCCCAAGGTCATCCAGCAGGTACAAGTGGAGGAATGGGGAATCAAACCCAGTTCTCCCAGATTAGAGTCCGCACACTTAACCACTACACCAAACTGGCTCTCTTTCAGCTTTCAGGCACTCATAGGACACTGCTCAGAATCATCTGCCTTTGCCTCCACCATATGGTGGTGATTTATAGGATCCAATCCAGTGCTTCGGGTGGTTTTAACTGAATTACAGAGTGGCACTATGGAGGGTTCCACAGCTAGATTGTCAGAGAGAATGAGATATTGTTTTGGAAAGAAAGACAGAATATCATTCATATGACTGGAGTGATTACAGCTGAATGGTAAAGCATGTGTGTTGCATGCAGAGCACCCCCCAGGTTTCAGGCATGTCACCTCTGCCTAAAAGGATCTCAAGCAGTATTCCCTCTAAGATGAGTTAGTGAGAGCTAGCTCACAGTTTTTTAGCCTCCAGCTCACGCATTTCTGTCTCAGCTCAGGAAGGATGGCTCCGGAGCAAACTGATTTATGCAGCAGCCAAATCACTCACTCACAACTTTAATGCCAGTAGCTCACAAGGTAGAATTGTTGCTCACAAGTCTCCACAGCTTAGATGGAGCACTGATCTCAAGTACTAGCACTGTTGCCTGTTAGATAATTCTGCTCACAATAAATGAGACTCGATATAAGGCAGATTTATATGCCTATGAATGATTCCATATACATGTGTGAATCAGGTGCCTGTCCTTGGGAAAGCATCAATTTAGACAAGCATGTTAGATTTTTGAGAAAGTTGAGTGGAAATGTTCAGAACGGAACCCTATCAAAGAGCAAAATGTTGTACGTGCAAAGCATCAGAGGTGATTATGCAGAGGCTAGGGATTGTGATATATTTGTGATATTTTGTTTTGCATATTTCATTTGTGATTGTCACACCAATAAAACTGCCACTTGTTTAAACGAAGTTTGATTGTCATGGTAAGCAATAGAATGTCATCTCATTTTTGAGCCCTCGCTTTTTATTGTGCAGAGACATCCTCATTCTTCAAACAGCAGAAGCACACAGTGAGAAGGGCCCAGCTTCTTTTCAGTGTTGGATAGACTCATCCCAGTTTATTTTCATTCTTGGGCTGAGCAGAAAATGGTAGAAAATTAAACTTGACACCTGCTCTAAGTGAATTAATCTCTCTTGCAGAAATTTGACCTCCTATATTAATTTGTGCAGAGGCATAATTTCAAGTTCTCAGAACTCCAAATCAGGCCAGATTATTTTTTTTTAAAAATCTTTAAAAAAAAAAACACTTCTTCATTTAGGAACCAAATGAATCATAACGTTGAAAGTGCTGAGCATCCAGCTGCTCTCCTTTCATTATCTACAGACAGATTTTTATAAGGCTTCTACATAGTGAGAAAATAGAGATGATTCTTTTAGACATGAGTAGCTCTTATATGAAAATCTCTGATGTTGCTCTGGAACAGAGAACGTTGGACTTGAAGGTGCTTTCTCTTACTATTTAACTTGGCTCCAATGATCCCACATCAATATGTATGTTACTTATCTACAGGGGACATTTTGTAGAAAAAGTGGTGCAGGAGCTCATTAGCATAACTTATTTGCATATGCCACACCCCCTGACAAAGGGCAGGCATGCAAGCATGCCTGGGTTTCCTGCCTGATCTTCTCCAGGTGCCCTGTGCCAAACTTCCCCGAGTTCCTCCGCAAAAGCGGAGAGGCTCAGGGGAAAAGGGGGGCATGTCTGCCTGCCTGCCCTTCCCTTCCCTTCCCCAGCCAGCCCACCACAACAGGCTGGCTGGGGAAGCAAAGGGCATGCATGCAAGCATGTCTGGGTTCCCTACTCCTGGGCTTCTTACTCCTGAAATGCCATTCCTGCTTGTTCCCCCTTGAAATGACCCCTGCCTATCTATATTAACAGTTCTAAAATAACACCATGTGTTTACACTGGCTAGATTTAAAGTGCTACCATCTGCACCTCTGTCAGGAAGATACTGAACCTTTCCATCTAAGTGTAGATTTTTGTCCTTGCTCTGTTAACATGATGAAGACATTAGTTCACATGTTCTTCCACTGTAGATTCTGTTAAGATTTATTGGAACATGTGTTGACTCATAAAAAAACGGTTATCTGAGGAGAAGACTCTCCAGATGTTATTGGCAAGGGTTGACCAAAGAACTACTGTATCTGTGGCAAAGTTTCTGTGTTCTGCAATGAAAATATGGGCTGAGATACATAGATTTTAACCTTTTAACTGTTAGATATATTAAGATATATTAAGATGAATGAGTATGGAGAGATTAAATATAGACAATTTTATATTCGTGTTTTAATCTGTTTTTACTTTCTTTCTGCGGCCACAATAAAGACTGACTAACTGAACTTCTCTGATGTATCATCTCTTCCATGAGGATTAAGGATTCTTTCAATGCATAATGTCATAATCATAATGTCGCTGCAAACAGAATTCCCAGCACTGTCTTGGGAAATTCTTGGAGATTTAGGGTTGGTTCCTAGAGAGGGCAGAATTTAGGGAAAGGAGGGAGCTCAATGGTGATATGAACTTTGGTTTCTCCTACACTCTGTTATATACCGTACAGTTCCCCCCCAAAGCTGCTATTTGCTTCAGTGGGACTGATGTCTCTAGTGTGGAGATCAGTTGTAAATCATTCTGAGAGAACTTAGGCCCCACCTTGAGGTTGGTAAGCCTAGCTGCAAGACTCCTAACTGGTACACCTTTATGGGGACACATCTCACTAGTTTTAAATCAATCTATGCTCTATTTCTCACCCTTCCTCCATGGAGCCCCAGGTGGCATACATGGGTTTCATCTACTTCATTTTATTGTCATAGCAATCCTGTGAAGTGGGATGAGCTGAGAGAGAGTGACAGGCCCAAGGTCACCCAGTGAACTTCATAACCAAGAGAGGATTTGAACCCAAGTCTTGCTGGTCTTGATTCAATATACTAACTACTACACCATATGAGTTCTTTACTTCCCTGGTTACCATTTCACTTCCAAGCCCAGTTCTGGATTCTTATCTTAAAAGCCCTAACAGCCAGGAAGCAAGGATTCTTGAGATCTCCCTCTTCCCTTGTGAACCTGCTCAGCTGTTAGGTTCATCATCAGAGACCCTGCTCATAAATTTGATCCCTTTAGGTTCATCATCAGGACCCTACTCCTGTGGGTTTCTATCACACCAGTGGGTATACAACTGTGAGTAGAGATACACAGACCCCAAAGTGTTACTGATATGCCCCTACTGGGGATGAAGGAACCCTCGCCCCAGACCCCCCCCCCCGGCTGCCAATCAGCTGGCTAGTGGGGGGACTTACCAGGAGCAAAAGGAATCCTAGGCTGGCACCGCTGGCAATAGGGCTTGATTTAGTCAAGATGTATCCCCATAAAGATGTACCAGTTAGGAGTGTGTACCAGAAGTGACATTGCTGCATTGCTCCTTTTGCTCTTGGTGTACTGGCTTGTAGGCTCTGAGTATCAGGCTCTGAGTATCAGGTGTCAGAAGTCAAGCAAGACAAGGTCATTCAGTCCAAGGTCAAAGGTCCAGAAGTCAGGCAAGGCAAAGCTGGTGGCTTAGCATCTATCATACATGATGTGTCTATGCCTAACAGCCTTTCTTGGCTGGTTTTATAGCCCCACACCTATGGGTCATGCTTGCAACCAGTTGCTTAGAAGAAGCAATCCTGCAACTACTCATCTTTGTTCTCAACAAACAGCTGGTGTCAGGCCAGGAGGTGTGCACTTTGCCATCTTGTCTGTAGCTCTGTTCTCAGCCTCCATCTGCAGTGTTCTAAGGGTGTAGGTGATACTGGTGGGCTGGGAATGGCCAACTGAGGTTCATCTGCTGAATCAGGGCTGGAGGGTGTCAGTGGCTCTGCATCAGCTGTTGGCTGGGAATCCTGACTATCCCATGGCTCATTTTCCTGCTGGTCAGCTTCTGTTAACTCAGGAGTGAGGAATCCTCTTTTCCTGAGGAGACATTGCTCTCACTGAGACCTGGCTGATCCATGACACCTGGAATAGTGCATAGTCTCCACCCCACCTCCCTCTGGTTGTCAGGGGGTACCTGGAGACTGTAAACAAAAGAAAACAACAAACTGAATCAGATGTATGTATACCAAATCACCAGGAAGACATATATGGCTACCACAAATAATATAGGATACATAAACAGGCAGTGCATATGCGTGAGCATATGAATCTATGGTACAGTTCTAGACCAGTCCCCAGTAGAGGACTCACAAACCAGGCAATAAAAAAGATGAACCATAAACCACTGGCATTGTACATACACACAGCTGAAGCAAGGGCTCAGCCCAAGGCCCTATCAGTTGCCAGGGCCACGCATGGGTTTGAATCCAAGCTTGTGCTCCTTTCTCTGCTGCCCCCACCAGTTGAAAAGGGAGGACCTGTAGAGGGGCTGTTTTTTGGAGGGAGGAAACTCTCTATGTATATAAGTTGCTGGGTGGATTCTGCAGTAGGAGAGCACTGTGTGGTGGGAGGCTCAGTGAAAAAGCCCCTACTTTGCATTCAGAAGGTTCCAGGCTCAATCCTCAGCATCTCCAGTTAAAATGGCCATGTAGTAGGCAATGTGAAAGACCTCCACCTAAAACCCTAGAGACCTGCTGCCAATCTGAGTAGATAAATACTGCCCTCGGTGAATTAAGGGTCTGATTCAATATAAGGAAGCTTCATGTGTTCATGGAACGCTCAGCAATCATCCATGATGTGTTGCTGTAATATCAACAAAAGCCACAGTTTCTCATGGCAAACAACACAGAGCCAGGGTTGGAATTCCATTTTGTTCAAAGAGGGAGGTTGTCATGGGGCCAGTCCAGGGCCAAACCAGATTCACACTACTCTGTAAAGAGAGAGGTGATCTACTTTTGCAAACCTTATTTACTATGAGATAGCTTAAATTTGTTCTAAATTGATAAAAAAAATCAGGGAACAGTCTTCCCTCAGGAAAGGTCACTGTGTGAGATTTTTATTATTTCAGAAGTATTAATCACACGCTGAAGTGTTTCGCAAGATCAGAGCAGAGTGTTCAACACTTCATGTACAAATGCAAGAACCGACATGAATAAGGTACATGATGACGATTTTAATTGAGTTGGAGTCTATTATTCACTTCCATTTTTAGGACCCTTGCACAAGAGGAAAGAGTCTTCTTCAAGAACAGTGAAGGGCAATTATACCATCCAACCTACTGCTTATAGAGCACTTTAGAATAATGCATCCCTTCTATGTAGCCATAGTTAAAAGGCAGACTTTGCATACAGAAGGTCCATCTTCAAAACTGGTTCTATCAGGGTCAGCCGCCCACTAGGCAGACTAGACTACTGCCTAGGGTGCCCCCTGGTGGTGCGTGCTGAACTGGCCTTCCAAGTTCCTTCCGAGTAAAAACCCCCCCCACCCCTTTAAGAGAACTGACTGGCCCCTACCAGCCTATTGAGCGTCGAAGAGGTGCATGTGTTTGTGTTTTGGTGCCCCCCCCCCACCATGAGGCATGGGAGAAGACTCACCTCACCTCCCAGGGCTGCTTTCCGTCCAACTGGGACAGTAGGACTTCGCCTCTGCCTTCTTCATCTGCAGGCTGCAGCATCATCACCACGGTTGGTGAGTCTGCAGGCAGGCAGGTGGGTGGCGGGCTAGTCTCCACTCCCCAGTCAGACTCCAGGGGAAGAGAAGGAGCAGTGGCACCCCCCCACACACACACACCTGCTCTCTGCACATTGAGCTGTTTGGCCCACTAAACAAGCTGGGACTCACAGGCGTGTGCTCCTGCCTCCCCCCCAATTCAAATCCAGTAGCTGCGCCTCCCATGGGTTCTGGGGCGGCCTGAGCTGCTTTACCCAAGGGGAGCCCACTCCAGCCTGAAACCCTCCTGGGGTCCCTGGTTGCCCCACACAGGCTCTCAGCAGCAACCCCCCCCTCCCCCCGGCCAGCTCTGCAGCCTTTAAACTGCCATCTCCCCCTGCCCAGTGCAACAAATCCCTGGCCACTCCAGCGTCCTTCAGAAGGTCTGGCTTCACTTTAAAAGTTGGGCTTTTATTAAAGGACTGGAAATTAAAAGAAAATCAAAACCACCTGATGGAGGATTCAAACTTGGGTCCCCCCCCGGAACAATCCCCCCCATCCCCAGCTTGCAGTTCTCAGTGTTGTGGTGACTGGGTCCGAGCCTTCCTCTCCCCCTTTTCTTCCTTCCTTCCTTCTTTTAAAGTGCTGTCAAGACATCCACAGTTCACACAAGGTGACGGTTGACGTGTGTGTGTGGGGGGGGAGAGATGGAATGGACAGGGAAGAAAGAAGTTGGGGAAGAAAGAGAGGAGGAGACCCCTGACACTGCCAAGGCCAGCCCGGGAGCAAACCCCCCACTTTTTCTAGTGGCGCCGGTGACCAGGCAGCCAGTTACCTTGGGAAAGCAGTTTGCATCAGGCTATTGGTAATTCTGTCCTTGGGCCAAGCAGGCAAGCAACAGGTGATGTTGGTAGAAACAGTGACAAGCAGCAGTGGCTGCTGCTGGAATTTACCCCACCTCCTCAGTTTTTTGTTGTTATAGACAATGTAGCCCAATTGTCTGGTTTTCAAGCAGTGTCTGCTTCCATCCCATATGCAGTGTAGGGGGAAATGGGATTGCTTGGGGGAGAGGGGAACCCAATGGATGACATCTTGCTACAGGCCCACAAACTTTGCAGCCAGCCCTGCCAGTACAGAGTTTTTCTTTTCATTGTGAACATAGCCCTTTTATTTTGATCCTCCACTTTGCATTTAATCACCTATTCTTTATCAAAGATTGTATTACTTGTTCTCAAAAATAAAAAAAAAGAAATTAGCAATTTCAAATTTTGTTTTTCATTCTTCCTAAATGAATTTATTTTTGAAAATTGGTGGGTCCCTGGGGGGGGGGGGGTGCCAGAAGGTATCCTCGCCTAGTGTGCAAAAAGACCTGGGGCCGGCCCTGGGTTCTATTAGTCATAGTCAGGTGGCTCCCAGCAAGCTTTTCATTGGTCCTCACTTCTATAAAACAATAGTTTCTGCCAAACAGAAGCAGCTCCTTTGCGGTTAATTGCAGCTCAGATTGCTGGTGTTTGTCTTTGGGTCTAATTGTGGATTGCTCACCCTTCATCTTGAGCATACACTTGCTTGCACTCTCTCCTTTCTCTCTATCCCATTTTTACAGAAAGTTTGCCACTGTAAATAGAGTTTTTCTCTCCATATTGTAACAAGGGTACAGAGCAGAGAGAAAAATAAATACAAGTTGCCTTGGTGTTTGAATGAAACCCTATACTATCACTGCTAGGGTTGCCAAGTCCGGGTTGGAAAATACCTGGGGACTTTAGGGGTGGAGCCAGGAGAGGGTGGGGTTTGGGGAGGGGAGGGGCCTCAGCATGGTACAATGCCATAAGAGTCCACTCTTCAAAGCAGCCATTTTCTCTAGGGAAGCTGATCTCTGTCACCTGAAGATCAGTTGTAAAAGCAGGGGATCCCCAGGCCCCACCTGGAGGTTGGCAACCGTAATCACTGCAAACCTGGCTTTTGGGGCTGTGGTCAGAGTTCTCCTTGCTTTGTTCAAATCACAGATGAAGCCTGAAATACATATGCAAGTGCCATCAAGTCACAACCGACTTCTGGCGACCCTAGCAAGGGTTTTCAAGGCCAGTGAGAAGTAGAGGTGGCTTGCCATTGCCTTTGCCTGCAGAGCCTTCCTTGGTAGTCTGTCTCTCTTCCAAGTACCATCCTCACTTAGCTTCTGAGATCTGATGAGATCAGGCTGTATTCTGTTGCCTTCTCTCCCTTGAAGGCTGAAGTACATGTAGGGTTGCCAAGTCTAGGTTGGAAAATACCTGGAGACTTTGGGGGTGGAGCCAGGAGAGGGTGGGGTTTGGGGAGGGGAGGGGCCTCAGCATGGTACAATGCCATAGAGTCCACCCTTCAAAGCAGCCATTTTCTCCAGGGGAGCTGATCTCTGTCAGCTGGAGAGCAGTTGTAAAAGCAGGAGATCCCCAGGCCCCACCTGGAAGCTGGCAACTCTAAGTACATGAGGTGAATATAGAAAAGAGGGTGGAACAGGGGAATATTAAAATCTCAAGGGGAACAAAAATAATCATTCATATTTAATTACGATAAAGTCAATGAAGACTGTGAATCATAGAAGCAGCTTGTTCCCAACAGCAGTAACAACAAATGCAGTGTACATTAGTGTGTTAAAGTCTCAGTTTGCAGCATGAGAATGCCAGTATCCTGTAGTCCTTGAGAGAACAAATGCATTAGTCTGTGTGCTTTATTCCTGGACATAGAGTCCAATCTCATCTCCATAGAAATGAAATTCTAGCCAGGTACCATCGTTGCAGTGTATCGTAATCCAGATCTTAGTGAGAGGTTCCCAGCCGACATGTTTTGAATAAGAAATCAAATTGTAGCCTGCATTTTTTTAAATAAGTCTTTAGCAAAATACAGGGTCTGGCATGCCTTGCAAAAGGAGAATGCTGAAAGATCTCCGTAGCTGAAGGTAACGCTGATGGATCTTGAAAGGTCATTGTACGCAGACATACAGAAAAGATTATACTTGAAATCAACTTCTTTCCTTCCTGGCAGTTCAGATCAGCAAGATTCTTGGGAGAAAATAGAGAAAGCAGGCAGCACCGGGGGAAGAGCAGCCCCAAATAATTTATTTGCAGATAAATGTATATATGTTTCTTTGGAACTAGGTTAAATGTTCACTACATGGGGGGAAGCCCTCTTCTCAAATATCTTTAGAAATTGAGGAGCAAGTCTGTCACCTGGATGAGAGATTACATGTTCTAGAAAGCTGGGGGGGGGGAGCCCCAAAATTTCCTTTGCAGGATTAAAGCTGAAATAGGCCCTTTAAAAAAAAACAGTTGTAGTCAGTCCAAGCTGTATTTCAGAACTTTTGTGCTAATTGTGTTTGTGGTGGTTGTCTACTGAAAATGAGCAGTGCTTGATGGTCCTATTAGTGTAAAATGCACTGGATCCACTACCAGAATTTGGCTTCTTGGTAATTATGTTTGCATATGAAGACAGGAAAAGAATGTTAATTGTTTAAAAGTAAAAGTAAGACTAGATTCAGATGCTTGAGTGTCCCTTTTTGTAGTGTGGGCTGCATCGGGTACCAATCAATTAATTCAGATATCTCAGTACTGTTTTTCTTTCTGCAAATGAACTCAAGGTCTTCATCCTGAGCCAGTAGGGTGTTGTGGTCAGTGTATCAGACCAGGATCTGGGGGACCCAGGTTTGAATCCCCACTCTGTAATGGGAACTCACTGGGTGAGGGTTCAAGCTCATTTGATGATTTTAATATCTTGGGAAAAAATCCAACTAAAAAGTCCAGATGCATTCAGCTTAGTTACCATCTACTGAATGATAAAGACAACACCTGCCCTGAATTTCTTAATTATATCATCACCAGGTATACTATTCCAGATGACCTGCTTCAACATACAGGGAATAATATTAACCTACGTGAATGGATGTTTAGAGAGGATGTGCTAATAGATGCCACACTGATCTCCCAATCGAGGTTTGCTCCATGGTTTTAAATAATCAAAAAGAACCATTCAAGAGCCTCTTATTTAAACAACAATCTCAGGAGATATAATATTGTATATTCTCGTATAATCTCGTATAATCTCAGGAGATCCTTTACTTCAGTGCGTTTTCAAATGATGCCTTCGGAGATGATAGCTGGCCACTATAAAAAAAAACCTCCAGTAGACCAACATATTTGTATATGAGGGCAGTCAGTGAAAGACCTTCCCCACTACATTCTGGCCTGTCCCTGATATGTAGAATCCAGGGCCAAATTTTTGGCAAAGATATTAACAGCCCTATACCCCCTGTTTGATTATGATAAGATGGCCTTTATGCTCTCAGATGAGGACCCCTTCATTTCTTTAAGACTGGCTCTCTTTGTCTTGGCTGCTAGAAAAATTAGAGCAAAGAAATCAAATAGTACCATTGCAACCAAGTGAGTGATTTTAAAATGTCTTATCGGTTTTAAAGACTAGAGGTCAAGCTAATTTTAACAGGTCTTTTATATGTTTTAATAGAGGTTGAAACATTAAATCACATTTTAATGTTTAAACATTATGGAAGCGTTTTGATATTGTGAAGGTTTATGGACATATACAATAAAATGATACGTACTTACCTATCAACATTTTATGGTTGACCCCACCCCCATTCCCATTATCAAAATTTCAGAAATGCCCACAGTTTGGGGATCCCAGTTAGACAGGGAATGGGGAACTGAGTTTCACATGCCCACTTGGGCTGCAAAGTTCATTGGGTGACCTTTTAGAGGTTATTATTTCAGGATTATAGGTTGGCTGTTAAGAAGAAATGGGATAATCCCATCCATGTATATCACACAAAGCTCCTTGGAGGCAAGGTGGGGTTTACCTCTGAGCTTCGTAAATGAGCTAGAATTTGAATCCAAGTTTTTCAGGACCAACAGGCAGTCTACTACACTATACTGATTCTCCATTATGCTATATTATGTTTGAGTCTATAATAATACAAATGTATCAGCCTAATTTGAAAATGTAGATTTATATGAATGAATGAATGAATGAATGAACGAATGAACGAACGAACGAACGAACGAGGTTAGAAAAGGCTGGAAATTTGTAGCAAGACACAATGGGAGAGTCTCATCCTATACTTACTATAAAAGCCCATTTTGGGACAAAAAGAAGAAGAAGAAGAAGATATCAGTTGTCATTCTAGTAGAGAACTGTTTCCAACTGAAATATGGCTAAAATGTAGTCATGACGTCTAAATATTGATTCATTTGATTGGGCAACCACTCTGACTTCATTTACTTTTGCCAGGTTAGACTGATTTTAAAAACATGGCATAATCTAAATATTTCAATGAACCTTTCACATACTACATAACTTACTGAAACTGACTGTTTCCAGCAGTTTAGCACATAGGTAACTATGAATAAACATGTCCACATGGTGCAAGGAGAACACAATTTGGTTATGTATTTTAAAAAGAAGTTCAGATGTTTATCCTTCCAGTAGTTCAGAACAGCATTAATGACCTCATCAGCACTAGGCATCCTCTGGGAAATTAATAATCATACTAGGTTTAATGGCCCGGGCCAGTGAACTCTTCCAAGCAGTCATTTAATGTGCCTTGATTATTATTGCTTCATTACTGAATACAGGATGAAATCTTCTCGGTGTAGGAAATAAGCACTCCTTTGGTTCATACTTAACAACTTTAATACATCCTTGTGGAAATAAAACTTCCAAATGTAGAGTAAAGAAATCCATATATAAAGTAGTTGCTGTTCAGAGCCTCTCTTACCATAACTGAGTAGCATGACAGTCTTCTAAGCAGCAAAATTTTCAGCGAATGTTTCATCTTTGTAGAAAAGGCATAGCTGTGCACAAGCTCATTCTTGTGCAGCCATGGATAGTAATGTGAGACAATGACATAATCTGCAGCATATTTGATTGCCCCATACATGATCCTATGCATGATCTCATCATAGCATCCTATCCATTAATTTATCACAGTATCAAATCTCTGTTCCACTCCTGGAGCTCAGGGGGTGAAAAGTTAGTAGATCATCAAAGAGGTGCTAATTTTTTACAGTGTGGGGTATTTATCTTGGACACACCCAAGTGCTATCTCTCCATTTCCACTATCTCCATTTCTATTTTTTTAAATCTATTTTAACACACATCCAGCTGTTTATGTACAACTGTAGAAACTTTTTGGTCCCCCCTCAGTGTTGTACATTCCCAGCTGTTTGCCAATCAACTACCCTATCCACTAATTGCAAACAGAGCAAGAGTAGATTCAGATTACCAGGAGCTATGAAGTAACTGTCGATTACATTCCCACATGTCATGTTGAGAGGCTGTTGCGTGTAGTATTACCATTTTTTTGACAGCCCCTAAGAAATCTGGAGTACTCAAAGGGTGACAAATAGGTTTACTGCAAAAACAGAGATTACAGAGATCTGGGCATTGTTTGCATGGTATGATGTGTCAAAGGAACCATGTGGGTGGAAGCCTTGCCATGGACCTCGACTATGAAAGCAGCTGCCACCCTCACTGGTTTGTTTGCATGGAAAGAGGATTATAGACTAGTGAATCTCCATATGGTACTGCTGCCTTACAGTAAACCAGAGCCTTGAATGTGATCACATCATCAGCTTTCTAGTGAATGAGCTCACTTGCACGGCAAACTGCCAACAATAACGAAACTCTCTGATAATATGCAAAAGTTCATCTAGGCCAGTGTGCCTTCTAATATTCTCCTCCTCCTGATTTTCTCCCAAAATTTTGGAAATGAAAATCCCTGGACAGAAGTCTTAACTGTTGAACCTAGGGCTGCCAAATCTTACCTTTGTCCCAGTGGAGGGCTCCAGCCTGGATCCTGAGGTTTTCTTGCATGCATGTGAAGCACACACGCTGCAATGACATCACCCAGAAGTGCTGTCATCACACCGGGCATGTCATTCAGGGGACCCTCTAGCATTTGGGTTAAAAACTCTATGGTCACCACAGAGTGTTTACCCAAATGCTAGAACATCCCCCACATGATGTGCCCAGTGTGATGATGCCACTTCTGGGTGATGTCATCATGCCAGGCACATCAGGCATGATGGGGATCTTCAGTGGTGGGGCTCCCCCATTGGCCAGTTAGCCAGCTGTGGATTGGGGCCCCCAAAAGTGGGGGGAAACCCACCCCTATTGGGGGGGATGGCAACCCTAGTTGAACCTGTTTAATTTGGTATTGTGTCTGTGACCTCAATTCTACAAACACTTCCCTGGGAGTCAGCCCCACTCAATAAAATAAGGCTTACTTTTGAGTGGACCTACTTAGGATTGCTTCCCATTTCATTAGACTGTGAACTGTGTACATACCAGGCAGTCTGAACAGTAATAAAAATATATATCAACACATCAAATTAAAGTGTTCTATTATTTCCTCTTCCTGATGTACCCTCAAGACTGAATTCCAGAGGAGAGGGGGGGAATCCAGGTATGCTTGCAGTCCCAGGGGCAAGGGAGGGAGGGAGGCCAAAGAAAGAACAAACCAGAAAACAGATGGGGGGGGGGGGAAGAGGCCACAGCTTTTATTGAATACAGCCGAAGGAGCAATGGCAGAGCATAAGGGTGGATCCAGCATCGGGTGACTTGCCTGCCGCCTGATATACTCCAACTGAGGGTGAGGGAACCAACACAACTCAGCCATATAGGGAAGGAGGGCTGCCCAGAACTCCACCTCACCTCCTGGCCAGCCCACAAAAGAGCAGAGTGGCTGGCCAGGGCTGCAGCAAGGACCCCATCCCCTGGCTCCTTGATGCCAGCTTGGAGCCCCCAGGATGGCCTCCTTGGCTCCCTCCCATGGCTGGAAACGTGGGCCCAAGGAATTCCGGGGCTATAGCTTCTGCAATCATATCCTCAGATGGGTTGAGAATCACACATGATAATAGCTCTCTCTCTTTTCAAACATTATAGTCATGTGTACTGGCAGCCTATCAAACTTGCATGCCTGGAGCATGCACTACCCACTTAGTGCAGTCAACAAGTGGTGTGAACAGGGGCAGCACGTGCAGGGGTCATTTCGAGCAGGAACGTGCAGGAACGACATTCTGGGAGTGACAAGCCCAGGAGCATGCACATATGGTGATGGGCTGTGGAAAAAAGCAAAAGCATACTAACTTGATCTGTATTTTCATGCTTTTTGTAGGGTAGCTTCCCTGCAAGAGCAAAGGAAACCTAAAATGTCTTTAGTCAAAAGTGTAAAGCTGGCTCGCCAGCTCTGAGTTGGAAAATACATGGAGATTTTTGGGGTGGAGCTTGAGCGGTGGGTGTTGCCTTCTGACACACTTCTGGTGATGTCAGGGGGTGTGGCATATGCAAATAAGTTATGCTAATGAGTTATGCTAATGAGCTCCTGTACCTCTTTTTCTACAAAATGACCCCTAAGCACGTGTATTTACCATGCTCACACAGCTTTAGTATGTGTGAGTGTGAACCCTGAAAAACTCAGTAGCCAGTCAGTTCATGTATACTGAAGTTGTATGCACATGATAAATATGCACATAAACCCAGTCCCATAATATGGTGGCTGCGTATATTGGGAGCATCACGCTCCCATTACAGAGAGTTGAAAGGCTCCTGATTTGCATGACTGTAAGTTCCTGAGCCTGAACTTTCCCTAGAAGCTAAAATGACCAGACTGAGGCTATCATACTTTGGGCACATTACGAGAAGACAAAAGTCACAGGCAAAGGTAAAAAATTACAGCAGCAGGAAGAGAGGAAGACCCAGCACGAAATGGACTGACCCTATAAAGGAAGCCACGGATTTCAGTTTGGAAGACCTGAGCAAGGCTGCTAACAAAAGGACATTCTGGAGGTCATTAATTCATAGGGCTGCCATAAGTCAGAAGCAACTTGATAGCTTTTAACATGCGTGCACACACCACATCTTGAAAGGGCTTCTGGCATGCACAATCCCCCATTCCTAGCCAAGAGATGGAACTGTGCACATGATGCCTGTTAAAAATATTTCCGTTCCACCCATTCAGGAGAACAAGTGGAGCTGGATTCAGCCCCCAACTCCTCCTTTCCTACCAAGAAGCTGACAGTTCGGATTTTAACATTTGTAAAATGGGTTCTGTGAGCGTAGCTCTAACTACATTCCTTCGGATCAGGGCAAGATGAATTTTGTTCTCTTTTTCTTTTCCTCCTCATAAAATACAAAAGTCCTCAAATCCTCACGTGTCTGTTCTTGTCTGTTTCTTTCTAACCCTATGACAGTTTTGTGCTTCACTATTTACAACTCATTTCCCTTCATTTTGTCATCTTTGCTGGCAGGGTTAGTTTTATCTGGACAAAGATTAATTCAGTATATGCTCAACGCTGCATCATTTGCTCACATTTGGATGGGTAATTTGGAATCTTTAGCTCCTGCTCCTGGAGTCTGAAATTGCTGCAGTACATTTTCTGTCTTTGCATCATTGCTCTTAAAATCTGAATACACACACACACAAACTACATTTCTAAGATGATTGTACTTTTGTTGAAGTGGAAATATCACACGTTTTGCTTTTTAAAACATTCTTGAAGAAGTTGTTGATTTTACTTAAAACATGACTGAACTCACACCTGCCATTACAATCCAGACATGTCGTGGTACATTGCTCTGTCGCTACTAAAGAGAAGAAGAGGTTTCCTGTTTGCCTTGTGGACAAAACCTAGAGCTGCCTGGGCCATTCTGAACCTGTCAGAAGGCAAGTAGGGATCAACAAAGTAAGTAGGGAGGGGCCACCAAATAACCGTTCACTCTGAGAGAGACTGAGTGGCCCAAGGTCACCCCTGACTAGTATTTTGTTGACTGAGTAGGCATTTAAATCAGGATCTGCCCATAGTTTAACTACTGCACCACACTGTTTTCCTCCTCTGGCAAGCCAGAGCCGTAGAGCAGAGTGTGAACTGCTTCAGTCTGAGCTACAGTTGACGTTCTCAGCACCTTCCGAGGACCTTTCTCGGTCAGTTGCAGCTCAAGGTGAGGCTGGGTAGTATATCTAGCAAGAGCAATGCTACCCTTGTTGTTGTCATCATGGGTTTTTCTCAGAACAGTCTTCAGATTGTTCTGAAAACCACATGTTTCCTGGCTGCCATTTCTGATGACATCTGGAAGGGTTTCTTCCTGGCTCGTCTGGGCTGATATCTCTGGGTTCTTTTCTCACCACACCTGTGTCCCATTAAAAAGAGAATTTCTACTGTATCCACTGCAGCTCTGAAGTGACAAACACTGAATTTCTTCAGATGAAATCTGTCTCTCATTTAATATCACCTTTCACATAATCCCTTCTGCTGCCTACTGGTTGCATTAGCTCTCTTTGCTATAAGCAGAAGCCCACAATTCCAGGCTGTCAACACCAGAGGTGAGTGAAATGAAATTGCTGGATGTGAAAATTAACGTTCCCTGTGAAAAGCTCATTACTGTTTCCCAGCAGTAATTAATGCATAAACACACAGCATTTAAAAGCAGCGAAGGCTGTGATCCTAAGTGCATTTATGCGGAAGAAAGATTGAATTTGATCAAAGGGGATTTATTGCTACATTATCATCCCAATCCAAAGAACTGGGAGCTGAACAGAAGGCTGCATACCTGTTGATGCGCTTACACCTCCCAAGGTGTGATCAGTCAAGATAGCCCTGATCACCACTTAGGGGTAGGGTGGGAGGAAAGAAAAAAAAAGGCACCCCAGGTATAAACTTAGGTCCTATAAAGTATGAACAGAACTATATTGCATTAATATTAGCTTTCCCACCTCCTCTCTGCAGTTGACTGTGCCCCCTGAAATTAAGCACCCATGGATCAAACTAGGGGGGAAGTTGCAGTGAGAGTGGAATAAGCAAAAATAACCCTCCTTCTCTACCATAAGCAGCAATGACAATTACAAGCAGAAAAGAGAACTTAGTTCTCATGACACCCAATAGATTCTATCAAATCTAATAAACTCATACTGACAAGAAGGAGCATCCGGCATTCCTCATGGAGATAGATGCGAATCCCCTAGCCCACCGTTCTACTTAGCTGCATTCTCTTTTGCATTATTTTTAATATCTGTTTGTAAGCTGTTTTGGAGACCATAATCAGGGATGTGCATTTATTCATAACTTTTGCTTTACTTCTTCTATATAAAAGTGCATAAAACTGCTGACACTATTTTGCTTTATACAGTAACATTAATCCTCTGAACCTGAAGTTCCGAGAATTGTTGCTCTTCTGTTGTTCATCAGATAGAACATTTAAGCTACAGAAACGTACAGTGTTAAAATAAGTCATTTCTTCCTTCTTGTCTCAAGATATAGTCAAAGTAAGGGAGGGCTGGAGGAGGAGGAGAAGGGTGCTTAGACACAACATCCTGATTTATCTAGAGATGCTTTCACAATTGCTCCAGATTTTGGAAACCTGAATTACCTTATCTTGTGTCCAAAGTAGAATTAATACCTTGTGAATCCTGCACTGTTTTGAATGCTGATTTCAGAATTTTGCACAGACTACTGTGCAATGTACATTGTACCATTATTGTACACCAGTAACGTATCTTAGGGGAGAGAAGGTACTGTAATGTTTCTGGAAATACCTATTGCAGCCATCTAGTGGCAGAAAACAGCACAGTTGGCAAAGTGGAAAAGGATACCATTACCAGAAAGGCTATCTAATTTGCATTCTTGGGAGGAATTAAGTATTTGCTTTATAGAAATATCTTTGGAAACTGTAAGCATTTATGGCTGTGACTGGGCTACTGTGCTTTGGTGCTGGCTCTGCCCACCCTGACCTCAAGTGACAGAGGGAGAAAAATAGTGTCTTCCCTGCCTTGCCAAAGCTAAGCCAGAAAGCAGGCTTTCTTGCTGATTATGATTTGCTCATCTAGGAAATCCCTTGAGCTAGTCTAGTATAAGACTGGATGTTAGTATTATTATTGGAAGAAGAATATAGAAAGCCATAACTTGTCCTGGCTTAATATCAATTAAAATCTTTATTATTATTTGCTCATCTCTTCAATCTATACTATTCACTAATATTATTCCTAAGAATGTGTATTCTGCTATTGACCCTTCTTCCTTGCCACTTCTCCTAAAATCCTTTCATCAAATCACTTCATGAAGGAAAGGCTCCACAGCATTCACAAAGGTATCTATAGGAGCTACCGTCTACTAGCCACTCTCATTTGTTATCAGAAGCTAGAAAACATTAAGGTAATGAACTCTCCAACAGAATCATTATAGATACTATAAAGATGAAGATACTAGGGCCTAAGGGTTACTTAAAAGTGTGAATGGGTGCTATTGCCTGGCTTGAAGCTGATTTTGATATGGAGAGGGAAATAAGGAAGTGACTAAAGCAGATAATGTTGTGATACTGAGTGACTTCAACTACCTTCATCTTGATGGGGTAAACGAGTACTCATAGCAAGGAGGTTCCTAGACATCATAAATGACTGAGTGCTTAAATAGTTGGTCACAGAGCCAACCAGAGGGGTAGTGATCTTGGACTTGGTTCTAAGTGGGGATTGAAACCTGGTACAAATGTAGATGTTGCTGCACCAGTTGGGAACAGTGACCACAATGCTATTAAGTTCAGCATTCAAGTCAATGGAAAGTTACCCTCTAAAGGCCCAAACAGTAACATTTGATTTCAAGAAAGGAAATCTGTCCCTATTATATAAAAGCCAGGTGGGGTGGCAACATTCCATGTGCTGTCATTGGCTGTAAAATGCTCTCCCTCAGCTATTGGCCCATCAGTCACTAAGAGTACTCGCATGCCATTGGCTGGGTGCTGGGTCTGCTCCTCTTCCCTGCCCACTCCTCTTTCAGCCACTGTTTTATGTCAGGAGCACTGTGTCTCATGACGAAGACACTTCTCCTGTGGGGGACAAAGTTTTCCTTCAGTGGCTGTTGTGAGGAACTCATAGGGTTGCCAGCTCCAGGTAAGGAAGCCAGTTTAAGGAAGCCAGAGTGTGGGGAGGGGAGAGGAAAGGCCTCAACTGAATAGAATGCCATAGAGGCCAGCAGCCAAAGCATTCTCCCTTTCCCCTTAAAGGCTGTTGGTAAGCAACCAAGCTTGGTTCTGTCAGTAAAAACACAAAGAAACAAAACCCCTTCTACACTTTTGTGAGGAACTCACTGGGGCCAGCTCCAGGTTGGGAAATTCCTGCTGACTCCTTCCACCCCCGAATGCTGCCCTCCACAGGATCCACCCCCCAAATCTCCAGGTATTTCCCTACTCAGAGCTGGGAACCCTACTTTCCCCTCGGTGCCTGCTGCTGGTCAACCAAGCTTGGTTTCTGTCAGTACAGGGCCCTTTCCACACTTATTTTGGCCTTTGGGAGAAAACTCATTGGGCCATTATACCCTGCTGAGATGCCCCCCCCCCTCATGAGAGCCAATGTGGTGTGGCAGTCAGGGCTTCAGAGCACGGTAGAGGCTGCAGGTGGTGGTGGGAGATGGAAAGCTGAACAGTGAGGCAAAAATAAAGATAGGTTGATGCTTGGCTGGAAAGGAGATAGGGTTGCCAACTCCAGGTTGGAAATTCCTGGAGATTTGAGGGATGGAGCCTGGTGAGGGTGAGGTTTGAGGAGGGGTGGGGCCTCAGACAGGTACAATGCCATAGACTCTGCCCTCCAAACCAGCCATTCCCTTTGGGGAACCACTGTTGCCAATCTCCAGGTGAGGGCTGGAGAGCACTCAGAATTACAACTGCTCTCCAGATGGTATTGATCAGTTCCCCCAGAGAAAATGGCAGACTCTGTGTCCTTAGACCCTGCTGAGGTTGCCACAACAAATTGACACTGAGTGCCCAAGTCCTTGGCACTCTCACAGAGCCTCTTTCTAGAGCTTGTTGTATCTATTTCCACAGTGAGCCTTATTCCTAGTTTTACATAAATGAGAGGACTAGTTAGAAGGAAGCTGAAAGGGAGGATGCTTGGAAACTATTTACAACTACAGTAATTTAAAACCAGATAGAATGCATTCCCCCAGGTTATGTAGGGTGCTCCGAAATCTAAAGGAATGCCTGTGTGGTTAATTATAGACCCAAGTCAAGAAAGCCATAAAAAGCAAAACAGCTTATTTTAGGAAGTGGAAGGCCTGTCCCAATGAATTGAACAGAAGGGACAGCAAGTTCTGGCAAAAGAAGTGTAAGTTAATAATTGTGCAAGCAAAAAGAAAAAAAAAATGAGGAGGAGGTTGCTAAAATAACCAAAACAAACAATAAGCATTTCTCTAAGAATAACCACAGCAGGAAACTGGCCAGAGAGGCAGTTGGGCCTTTGGATGACAAAGGAATAAAAGGATTGCTAAAGGAAGCTGGTGAGATGTCAGAGAAGCTAAATGAATTTTTCACATCTGTGTTCCCTGTGAAAAGTGTGGGGCATGCACCCCAGACTTGGACAGCTATTTTCATGAAGGGAGTCTGAAGAACTGAGTCAAACTGAGGGGACAAGAAATGAAGTTCTAGACCTACTGGGTGAATTAAAAACCAGTAAGTCTCCAAATTCTGATGGCACATATCCAAGGGATCTTGGGAAACTGAAATATGATAATGTTAATGTACTTACCAGCATATATAATTTGTCACTAAAATCAATCACTGTACCAGGGGACAGGAGAGTAGCAAACATTACACTGATTTTTTTAAAAAGGGGCCCAGAAGGAAATCATGGAATTACAGGCCAGTTCACTTAATTTCTGTCCCAGGAAAATTAGTAGAAGCTGTAATCAAAGATAGAATTATTAGGTATGTGAAGAAATGCATTTTGGGGGTAGTGGTCTAACTTGAGTAAAAGCTTTACCAGGAGGTTTTAAAAGCTTTTCTCTCTGGACAGAGAAGAGGCAAGGAGGAGGAAGTCAGTTCAATGGCTTTCCAGCTTCACCTCAGCTACCTCTCAAGAAATGCTAATAGGTCCAGCTAGAGACAATAGGATGGCCCAGTCCCCCCCCCCTCCAAGGTTTGTTATTGTGGCCAGTGCTATTTAATTTGTTCATACATTATTTGAAACTGGAGTGAGTGTAGTGACCAAGTCTGCAGATGACACAAAATTATTCAGGATGGTGAAAACTGAGGGTAACTGTGAAGAGCTTCAAGAAGATCTCCACAAATAAGATGAGTGGGCAACAGAGTTCAGCATAGGTAAGTGTAAAGTGATGCATATTGGACCAAAAATCCCAGTTTTAAATATGTGCTAATGGTGTCCAAACTCACTAAAACTGAAATGGAAAGAAATCGTGGGGTCACAGTGGATGGCTCAATGGAAGTGTCAACCCAGTGTGCTGCAGCAGTGAAAAAGGCAAACTCTGTGTTAGGGATTATTAGGGAAGGGGTTGTAAATAAGACAGCCAGTTTTATAAAGCTATGAGGAAGGCTGAAGAGTGTGGTACTTTTTCTGTTTAGAAGAAAGATAACTAAGGGGGCCATGATAGAGATTTGTAAAATTATACACTGGGTGGAGAGTGGACAGAGAGAACTTTTTTCTCTCTCCCAAAATACTAGAACTTGGGGGCATCCAGAGAAGTTCATGGGCAGTAGATTCAGGGTGGACAAGAAGGAAATACTTCTTTACTCAATGAGTGATTAAAACAGGGAAATTGCTACTGGAAGATGTAGTGATGGTCACAGGCATAATTAGCTTTAGATTAGATAGATCAATGGAGGACAGGTCTATCAGTGACTACTAGCCATGGTGATTAAAGGGAGCCTCCACATTTGGAGACAGTAAACATCTGAATCCCAGTCCCAGGAGGCAACATCAGGTTGCAACATCACCTTATATGCTCTGTTGTTGGCCCTGTGGAGAACCTGGTTGGCCACTGTGTAAGAAAGGATGCTGGACTATGGACCACTTGTCTGATCCAGTAGAAATCTTCTTATGTTCTCACCATTCACTACAAGCTACATATTTCACCTTTTGCTGTCCACTGGGAGTAACAAATTGACCACCTGCAGGAACTTGGTGAGTCACCGATGTTAGGGTATTAATGTGTGAGACTCAAGTCTGAATCTGCCATGGAAGCTTGCTGGGTGATCTTGAGTTAGTGCCCCTACCTCACGGGGTGGTTATTGGCAAAATAAAAAGAGGGGAGAGATACTTTTGGCCTTTGTTGCTGGAGAGAAAAGTGGTGTGTATGTGTACATAACTATGAGTAAAACCTTGATTTGGAGGTCAGGTCATCACAATGTGAACCTGGGGAACATCTTAGTATCTGGTCCTGCTCATGTTGTATCTCCCCCCCCCCCTATTTTTCTGTTTTAATTAGATTTATTTCAAACTATCAACATGTATGAGTAACGCAACATTTAAACAAGTTCCCAAGTTTCAAGGGTGGGGACTTAGAACATGAGGAAGATGGATACCCCAGACACTTGAACATGGTCCTTGTTTTGAAAACAGGGTTTACAGTCTAAGCAAATGGAAGAAACTGAGTATTACAAAAACTACACTTGTTTCGCTTCTGGAATTGTAGGACATTGCATTCCCTAGAGAATGGTGCAGTGCTTGGTGTACTGCAGACAGCAAGAAGCCCGTACTCATGATTCTGATCATTCATCAACACTGCCAGCAACCCAATGTGATGTTAAGTGCCACCAATTGCACAGGTGTGAAAATCAGCACATACATTGAAATAATGCTCATCTATATGAGAATATGGGTGATCAGCTGAAGAGAAAATGGGCATTGTGAGTGGGGGCGGGGTTGATTTTCCCAGCTCATTATTTGCAGGGATGACAGCATCTCTAATTGTGCATATACAGCTGTGGACAATTAACAAACTGAGTAGACCAGGGGAAATGGTGCAAACTTCTTGCATATCAAAAAGAAGCCAATTTTCAGCTGCATCCATCGCTTTGACAGCTATATAATTACATGGGCCATGAATCGCATTCAGTAATCACCTTGTTTATAATTTCACTCTCTGTAAATTAGTTGCACAATAAAATGAGGGTTTTTTAAAAAAAAATCACTAGACACATGGTTAGCTGTTGAATAGAGACCCAAACTATGGCAAAGAGGCCATCACCCATCAGACTTGGAAGAATCAGCAAGAAATCATACACAAGGCTTTACTGAAAATTCATTAGGGTTAGGACAGAATGGAAACTTGGGGAAGGATCTGGTGTGTGCCAAGGAATCTAACATCCATATTTTCTCAGGCAAACAAGCAAGCTCTAAATTGCTTGCCACCTGTCAACTTGGAGAAAGCTGTCATTCCTTCAGCAGTTCCAAAATGAGAAGATGTTCACCTGATCCCCACTGGCAGTGTAACAGTCCGAGCACCTTCCCAACCTCTTCCCCATGTGCTATAGCACACAAGACTCCCTAAGGCAAAAAAGGAAGGCAATTGCATATTACTTTGTTTGCAGCATCTTCTCTGCAGGTTAGTTAATTAATTGTTTACCTGTTCAGTGCATTTAAAAGGTCTAAGCAGTGTTAATTAAGCAGTGTGCATTGCCCTCTATGCTTGTTAATTAATCGCTGGTAAATGGGTGTTTGTGTGTAATGTATATCATGCACATTTCCTTTTTGGCAATAGCAGCCTGAACTTAAACACATTTGCCATGATGCCCATGATCCACAGGGAGAGAGACATCAAATTTAGAGTCCAATGGCACCTTTAAGACCAACAAAGGTTTATTCAAGGTATAAGCATTCGTGTGCACGCACACAAAACCATGGGCCTGAACATTTTTCCATACACAGATCTTGTTCTGTTCAAAGCACAAAACCATAGGGCAGATATGTACACACACTGGGAGCCAAAAGTTTATGCCATAGGAAAATATTAAAGCATTAAACATCTTCCTTCCTTAAAAATAATACTACTCTTTTCGGGTTTCATGTACATGCTAAAATGCTGATTATTCTCTAGTTTTGCTAATCAGATCCAGAACTGGTATTTTAGTGGGGTAGATAAATGTCTCGATAACATGTTGTATGGATCTTCAGTACTTTCAGATCTGTTGAGTGCTCTTGTTTCCCCTGGTAGCCTCTTCCTTCAGCTGCCACCTTTTCTTCTTCTTCCCAGGTTAATTATATTGCTGGTTATTACAGCCCAGGACTACACAGTGAATGGGATGGTGTCACGGTGCTGTGCAGCTAATCAGACTTGGCTACATGCTGACCACAGTGATTGCAAGCAAGAGGGAGAGCAGTCATTTCCATATTAGTCATATGGGTGATACAACGAATGGGGTGACAGCTTTTCAAAGCATGACATCACAGAGGCCAAGAAAGGTCAACTGAAAGTGAAAACAGGAGGCAGCAATGCAAATGAACATGCCAACATTTTTGCAAAGAGGGGGCAAAAACAATGAAAAGGGAGCTGTTTCTTTTTTTTAATTCACAATTTTTATTTTATTTTTGAACACAATATTACAAACATTTTCAAAACTGGAATAAGGGAGCTGTTTCTTGATGTGAAAATGGTAATCAGTTTTGGTTCCACCTTAGAAATAATTTATTTCTAGATGGGTGTGGAGCCAGTGTAGTGTCCTGGTTAGGATGCTGGACTAGGAACTAGGACACTCTGATTTGAAACCCCACTCTACCATGGAAGCTCTCTGGGTGACCTTGGGCCAGTTACTCTCTCACTCAGCCTGACCAACCTCACAGGGTTGTTGTGAGGATAAAATAGAGATGGGACAATAATGCTAGCAACTTTGGATCCCACTTGGGGATGGAGGATGGATATTTAAATCCAATCCAATCCAATCCAATCCAATAACCTTTATTGGCATAACGATATTTAAATAACCAAATGTCATTTAATGGCCAGCTAAACATTGGGTTAGATGCAGTGAAATAGTTCACAGAAAGAGCTGATGGAGCAAATCTCCCCCTGCTTGCCCTTTTCCCAAGCAGCCTGCAATTTGTCCCCAGACTCCTCTTTGAGGATCTGGGCAGCTTTACAAGCAAAATATACCACACACTGGCTGGCATACATTGTAGATTGGGGGACTGGAGGCAAATACCACATTTCCTTCCACTGGAGATAGGCAGAATAAAGTGAAGAGGGAGGAGAAGTAAACTCTCTCCTCTCCTCTGCTACCATGGTCCATTTTCTTTCAATTTCCAGTATCAAGGCTACACTGGGAGAAAAATGCATCAAGCATCGGAGCACAGTGAGATAAGAAACGGGAAAGGGCAGGTGATAAAAACCATCCCCAGTGCATTCTCTTATTGTTTAAATAGATTCCCCCCACAGTCACCTGCTTTGAGATGGGAATGAGTGAACTCAGGTAGGATACCACAATACCATATCCACTGAGAATCAGACTTTCAGACTTACCTCTGGACCAAGGGTTCAGGCTGAGGTGCCAGAGATGCCATGAACAGCTACCAGTTTGGAAGTTCTTCTAAGGAAATCTGTTTAGTTGTAACGAAGCTGAAGTATTCACAGAAGGGAGCCCACAAAATGCTTCAGGGAAGAGTTGGGCTTAGAGAGAGACTTCTTGCAGGGAGAAAAATAAGTCTTGGCTTGGATCTCATTGCTATCAGGGCCAGCCCAAGAGTTTCTGGCCTCCTTGACAAACTATGGCTTTGGCACCCACCCCATTCAATACAGAGAAAAATGAGGTCTAGAATGACCTTTAGTTACTTGGCATTCAGAATGAGGAATGTAAATAGATCATTTCTGTCTAATTTTGCACCCTTTGAAACCCAGTGCCCTAGGTGACCACCTAGTTCATCCATACAGTTGGACCAGATTTGATTATTACTACTGGTGCAACTCCCTTGTAACCCAGCCTCTGTGGACATTGCTCCTGGACATTTCCTGAGCGCTGGAAAGAATAGCTCCTTAACTCTCCTCTGCACAGATCTCTATGGATTGCCTGTTTCTTGGTCCCCACTATGGATCTTGAATTCTTCCCTTCAGGGTCTCCGAGCTCCTGCCATCCCATGAATTGTATTGTTGATTTGGTTATCTGTTGTCTCTCTTGCATGATTCTCCTTCAACATGTACTTTCCTTGCCTTAGTCATGAACTTAGGAAAAGTGTCTTCGATCTATGTTACATATAAAGAGAACTGTGAAAATGTTATTCTTTGCCCTGTACAATTATTTTAATGTTTTTAAAAGGAATGGCATGAAAAGGTGCAGAAAGCTGTTGTGAGAATGCATGAATTAGACAAATTCATGGAGGCTGAGCCCATAAATGTTTTATTAGTCATAATGGCCAAATGGAACTTCCATGTTAAGAGACTGTGTACTTCTATTGCAGACTGATGGGTAAGACAACAACATAAGAGGATTTGGCCTTATCCTCTGCTTATTGCATTCCAGGAACATCTGGTTGCCCAATGTGGAAAGAAGGATGATAGACTAGATGGATAATTGGGCTGATCCAACAGGACTCTTCTTACATTCTTCATTCTCTTATGTACCCTCCAAAGACACAAATGGGAATCAAAAGAAGTGTTCAAAGGCCACATTCTAAGTTTCTGAAAATCCTAGGAACACTGTCAATTGATGGAGTGTTTTTCTAAGATCTATGAAACTTGAGAAAAGAGAAAGTTGTTATTTTGTTATTCAGTTGAAGCCTATTATTATGGCTTTGCAAATCGATTTATGTCACTTAAACACATTTTGCTGCAGTTTCATTGAGCCACATTTCCTAGCAAGGGTACTTCAAATCTATTCAGGCTGCAATTTGTGACCGTGTGATCTATTTGATTTAATGGAACTACTCATAAGTAAACTTGCTGTGCACTACAATCAATCAATCCAGGCCACAGTCAACAAACAGCAGGAGCAATTTACATTTAAAAGACAGCACTTAATATATTGTTGTAACCAGTCAAAAAATAAACCACAAGTGATAACCATAGGACAAGCATATAAGAAGAGCCAAGATGAACAAAACCAGTAGCCCATCTACTGCAGCATATTTTTCTGATTTTTACCAATCAGTGGCCCTGGAAGGTCAACAAAATTGGCACGGAGGCCTAAGGCCCTCCCCTGATGTTGCCTCCTAATATTGGAATTGAGAGGCTTCTTGCCTTTTGTCACCCTGGCTAGTGCAACTGATGGACCTATACTCTCTGGATCTGTCAAATCCCCTTTTAAAGATCACTACATCCTCTGGTAGTGAATTCCATAATTATGTATTCCTTGAAAGCAGTATTTCCTCTTGTCCACCCTGAATCTACTGTCCATCAGCTCCACTGGGTGCCCCCAACTGCTAGTATTATAGCTGACAAAGAAAAGGCTATATCTAGTCACAGTCTCAACCCCAGGCTTCTTGCCTCCAATCTAAAATCGGAGATAAAGATAAGGAAGGTGAGGGTAAGCAGGGGAGGAAACCAGATTCTTTCCCTAGAAAATTCAGTGAGAGGTGATTGAAGAATGAGGAAGAGAAAGGAAGAACATGGAAAAGCTTGCCTTGCCTTGCTTATTTTTCATCTTGGCTGCCCCTTCTCCTCTGCTTTTCATCTATGAAACTTGACAGATGTGCTCTTTCCAAAAGCAAAGTTGAAAACGTATAAACTGTGTCCATTTAGGCCATTCCTTCATCCACAGGAAGGTGTCTACCTTGCTTTGTGCCAAAGATGATCTTTCTGCTTAATTTTAGCCAGCCTCAACAGCAGCGCCTTACCTCAAGATCCACTTTTGACTAGGGATGGGCATGAACCAGCTCACAGAGCTTTGTTTGTGATTAATTTTGGTTGGTTCATGAACTGTAGCCCAGCCATGAAACTCCATGAACTTTGTGGAGTTTGTGGAGGTTCATGGATTTGTATGGAGCCCCTGCTTTCTCCTCCCCAAAAAAGCCACCAAAAGATTGTAAACAGCTGAGCTGTGGGGGCAAGCTGCTCCCCCAGCTCAGCTGTTTTGGACTCAAAGTAACTGACCCTGCTCAGTTTGCTCTGTGTAGCTCAATGGTTTAAAGAGGCTTTCTGGGGCAGCACTGGCTGCCCGAGAAAGCCTTTGAGGCTAGCTGCCCAAGAAAACCCCTTTAAACAGCTGAACTGTGGCAGCAGTTTTCTCCTTGCAGCTTAGCTGTCTAAAGGGGTTTTCTTGAGTAGCCAGGGGCTGGCTGCAAAGAAAGCCTCTTTAAACAGCTGAGTTGCATGGAGCAGGCTGCCCCCATGGCTCAGCTGTTTCTGATCTAAACAGCTGAGCTTTGGAGGGGCTGCTCCCGTGGCTCAGTTGTTTAGATGGGAAACAGCAGAGCTGTGGAGGCAGCCTGCTCCCACAGCTCAGCTGTTTAGAGCTCGAAACAACTGAACCATGGGAACAGGCTGTCCCCGTGTTTCAGCTGTTTCAGGCACAGACCTCGCAAACCCTATTCAGTTTGTATGCAAACTGACTGGGTCTGTGGGGTTTGTGGTTCAACCATGAACCAAACCACATTTTTTGTGGTTTGTGCCCATCCCTATTTTTGACCCAGGTGTTGTATTACAGAATCAGCCTCTTGACTAATGCTTGAAATGGGATTATTTTTCTCTTTCCAAGGTGCCACGCATCTGGGGTTCTGCCTCAGTCCAAGAATATATATAGAAAGCTCTGAAATGTTGCTAAGACCTGATGAAATTCCAACCAGCTCTTGGAGTAAGGAGCAAGTCTGGGAGGGAAGCTGAAAGGATGGCTAGAATCTGAGATAGCTGTTGTGCAAGCAGAAACACCTTCCAAAAGGTTTACTGTCCAAAATGCTTGGCTCACTGCTTAATTTCAGAAGCTTTGTTCAGTGTATGGACATTAGGTGTTCTCCTGCAGTCCATAATAATAATTAGGGTGCTGAACACTCTTCTGCAGCTTAGATCATAGTGCCAGCTGGAAAAGCACCCATGTAAATGGAATGCAAGGGTCAGCGGAAGTAAACCAAGTCTTGGTAGCCTCTGTGCAAAATAGAGATAATTTTGGTTTTCTTATCACTTATACTTTGGCCCAAGAATTCTCATTCTGACACTGCTTCTGCTTTGCATGAATCAAACTCAATTTTCCTTCTGTGTGTGATTCTTCCTGCTGATTTCCCCCATAAAGCATACATTTTTCTCAGTGTTATTTGTGCACCAATAAATCAGGGTTATGCATTATGCATCTGTTACATGTATTAAAACGACATGCATTGTGTGTAAAAACGCTGTATAAAATGCACCCAGAAACTGCAACATGTATGTATACAATGTAAACAAATCTGCGAAAATCAATAATGAAAAGTGGAGAAATTATCCTGTTGAGAAAAATACAGAAAGGAATGCAATACAGAACATTCAGTCATCTGTAGTGCTAAATGATCTGTGGCAGAATATAGGGTTATTAACAGAGACAACTGAAGCTGAAAAGTGGAAGGCTCTGAAATGTACGTATCAATCATGATAATCAGGATAATAATTACATATTATATGCTATTTCATTATGATTATCTTTATGATTATTGTTATTTCAATCAATGAGTTAGTACTTGAGAAAAATAGTCTCCAAACAGCCAGTTTATCAATAATAAAAACCATTATTCTGATTTGAATTCAGTGTGTGATCTACCCAGGTACTTCTCAGTTCTCAATGGAATATGGAATGCTATTATTAGTAGCAGTATCATGGGTTATTAATACAGCATTTGGATGGAACTGAGCTACACACTCTTTCACCTTTCCCCACAGACTTTGCAGTGGCAGTTAATTAACAAAACCCAGTTCCAGAACTGTGCTACCAACATCAATAAAGCTGGTGAACAAACAAAGAAATTATCCACTCCATTTCTTCTAGTTATATCTGGTTGAATCACCTCCTGGGAGTGCTCGGCCCACCAATTACACCAGTTTCAAAAGCAAGTGGGACTTCAGTAGTATTGCAGAGAAAAGGAAATAGTCAAAGACAGGAAGAAACATGAGCTTTACTTGAAAGTGAGATTGTGTCCTGGGGTAGGTGTTGGGAATCCTTGCATTAAAGACAACAGGCTAAGAAGCCATTTGGAATACACCGGATAGTCATCCTATCTGACTCTCTTCTTATATGTTGGATTGATGAATTACCTGGTCATAAAAAAAAATTCTGAATGTTGTACAGAATATACATATATGCCATTTGCCCTTAAAAAAAGGAAAGTAAGCCTATTTTGCTAATTTATTTTGTTTCTCTTACCTTTCCTATATGCTATTTATATGCAACTAAGAATAAGGCCCGTTGTGGAAATAAATACAACGGGCTCTAGAAAGAGGCTCTGGGAGAGTGCCCCAGCCTTGGGCACTCAGCGTCAATTTGCTGTGATGACCTCAGCAGGGTATAATGACACAGAGTCCACCATTTTCTACAGGGGAAGATCTCTGCCATCTGAAGAGCAGGTGTAATTCAGCGTGATCTCCATCCCTCACCTGGAGATTGGCAACAATGGTTCCCCATGAGAGAACGGGTACTTTGAAGGGTGGAGTCTGTGGCACTGAATCTGTCTAAAGTCCCACCCCTGCTGAAACCTCACCCTCTCCTGGGTCCACCCCTCAAATCTCCAAGAATTTCCCAACCCGGAGTTGGCAACCTTACCTCCCAGCCAACCATCAATGTATCGTTATCTGCCCCCAGACTTCAGCTTTCCATCTCCTCCCCCCTCCCCCTAGAGAGCAGTTTTTTTTTTATATATATATACAACCTTTATTGGCATAGCATAAGTAGATCGAGCAAAGAGAACATTGAGCAGTAGGTACAAAACAAAACAAAGCAAACAACATCCATCAATATTCTCAGTGTTCCAGAGTATAAAACAGTCCTAGCATAAATTGCAGTATTTACAGAGTATTACTCTTGACTTCCATACATAGGCCAGAAATTCAGCAACAGATAGCGTTATTGCTGGATTCTTATCTGCTAAAAAGAAAGTTAGATCCCTATCCAGTAAATCTCTCTGTGGAGGGAAAAGGGGACGAATCAAAGTATTACGCTTAGCGGAATATTTAGGGCATCGGAAAAGGATATGGGTAATAGAATCAGGTTCCCCAAGATTACAATTGCAAAGTCTATCCTTGTACGGATAGCAGTTGTAAGTGATCTCCAGCACTCACCTGGAGATTGGCAACAATGGTTCCCCATGAGGGAATGGCTGCCTTGGAGGCATTGTACCTGTGTGAGGGCCCACCCTTTCTCAAACATCACCATCTCCAGGCTTCATCCCTCAAATCTCCAGGAATTTTCCACCTGGAGTTGGCAAACCTATCTCCTTCCCAGCCAATCATCAACCTCACTCTTCAAGTTTCCATTCCCCCCCCCCCCGCAGCCTCTACCGTGCTCTGAAGCCCTGAGTGCTATGTCACATTGGCTGTCATAGGGGGTCCATCTCAGCAGGGTATAAGGACACAGAGTCCACCATTTTCTCCAGGGGAATTGATCTCTGCCATCTGGAGAGCACTTGTAATTCTGAGTGATCTCCAGCCCTCACCTGGAGATTGGCAACCATAGTTCCCCTGTAGGAAAAGCAGACTTTCATGTCAAAATGGTGGGTTTAAGAATTTTGGTAGCATCCCTATTACAGTGAGGGTGCATGCATAGTTTTTCACAGCTGTTAGTTAGGAATGAGTGAATCCCCCTGCCTCTGTTCTGATATCATTTCTCTGGTTATCTGTGTGTTAAGCATTCTGTTCCACTGCTTTAGAGCTCTTCAGTTTAAAATTCCTTTGGGTGGGAATTTCATTAGAAAATATGGAGTGTCTTCCCCTTAAAGCAAGGCTAACGTAACAGGGGCTTTTTTAGTTTAGGGGGGGAAATGGCTGAGGGGGACATGACAGAGTTCGACAAAGCAGTATACAGTGCAGGAGAAGGAAACATATCCCTCTCGCATAATTCTAGACCTCAGGGTTGCTCTATGAAATTGATTGGCAGTAGCTTCAAGAGAGACAAAATAAAATAGTAATTCACACAATGAGTTCTTGACATGTGTGATGCTTAGCCTGACATGTGGCAATCGCCATCAGTTTGGAAGGGTTTAAAAGGGGGTTATGTAGCTGAATGGGGACTCTGGGGTCAAAGGCAGAATGTCTCTGATGGGCAAGTACTGGGTAACAGTCAACTCTGTTGTCTACAGACCCTGATGGTGGAATTCCCTATGGCATCGGCCTGACCATTGTTGGAAGAAACGTGTTGGATTAGATGGATAAATGGTCTAATCGAGCCTGGCTGGCAGAGATGGGAAGCTGGTTTCATTCAATGTGTTATGAGATCCAGTTTGGTGTAGTGGTTAAGAGCATGGACTCTAATGTGGGAGAACAGAATTTGATTCCCCACTCCTCCACATGAAGCCAACTGGGTGACCTTGGGTCAGTCATAAGTTCTTTCAAAGCTGTTCTCTCAAGGACAGTTCCTGAGAGAGCTCTCTCAGCCCCACCTACCTCACAGGGTAGGAGGGTTGTAGCCCTTTCCCCAAGCATCTTCACCATCATCCCTCCCAGCTCCACACATCCTCGCTCACCAAACTGAGAAATAGGCCTGACCCCTGAATCTTAGATTGATTTACTGTCTGCCAAAGCAATCAGTAAGAGCCATTAAGAATTAAGCCTTAGGTCCCATTCAGATGGGCAGCAAATCCTGCCATTGACCCAGCTCTACTTTGATCCTGATCTTTTTAATCCCATGAATCACCTTACTGCCCGCAGACTCCGTGGTGGATTGTCTAGAAGGTGTCCACCTAAAGGAGCTGTGTGGTCAGTTTTTTTTTTTTTTTAAATCTGTGCATGCACATATGTGCCTCACCATATACTTTTTTCCGTGCATGCATGGACTTGAATGTTAAAAGCGCCACCAGTGGTACTTTCCTCTAAGTACCATTTCAATTAACAAAGTTCATAAGTTTCATGGGCCCTTCAGAAACATGAAATTGTCTGGAATGCTTGAGCGGAGCTCTGCAGCCATCCCTCGTTTACGCATTTATGTGCATACCACTAAGAATTTTTTTAAAAAATGGCGGCCATTCAGGGTGGTCTGGAATCAGACCACCCCGATGGGTTGATTGTGCGCTGGAATGACCAGATGGGGGAAATTCCATCACTGGCCTGTTGGCAAGTTTAGACAGACTTTCACAACTATCTTTTTTAGTATGGCTCCCTGGTGGGGATTGATGGGCTGATCATGGCAGTGGCATATCTCCCAGATGTTGCTGTCTGAATGTGCCTTTTAAATCCACCAGGCATTCGTGCCTGGTTCAGATCAAAAGAACTGTCTGATAACAACTGTAGCCTTTCAGCTTTATTAGTCTGTATTGCATTTCTTACTCATGTGATTCTGATGGAATGTTTTGAAAGTGTGACTGAATGTTGGAAGACTGTGGCAAAGCACTATTGTGTATGGAAGAGTCTATTGATATATATGTGTGTATTTATGACTGGTTCTACTCAAACCAGTTCCAGGACCTCTGATTCAATCTTTTACATTGTTGAAAATGTCAGGTTATCCCTGATTTCTACTTTAACTCTGCCTCTTCCATTTATTATTTGTTGTTAAATGTTGACTGAACAGCTTTGAATGTTAAACGAATGTATTTGTGGATATCATTAGCAATCAGAATTGGGACTAACCCATCTCATCCTGAAAGGAGATCTGTATGCATTACTCACACTGGAATATGCATAATCCCCTGTTGATGATAATGTGTATGAAAAGTGGAAAGGCGACTTACTCATGTATTTGGCATTCATATGTAGCACTAATATCCAAACCCATGTCTTCTCTTATCCTAACCTGTCTCTGAGTTTTATTGAAAGGATAAATGAGATATGAAATAGGTACTTGCTCTGGTGACACATGCAAGACATTATACAGCAAAATGTTGATGTTTGCCAGAGTTCACAGTGTTATCTAGTGTTGTCAGATGCAGGGGAACACTATGCCAGGCTTATATAGCTTGTGATACTACAAAGTAAAAGCATCCCACCATCTATGCATGGGGACCACCAAGGGCTCATTAAATTCCTGTGCTTGCTAGCTGTCTTGGCCTGCAAAAAAATCAGGAGGGTTGTCAAGCTATAACTTACAGCTGGTAGACTGCATATGGCCAGGTGAATTATAATTTTTTCAGGTCTTCCTTGAGCAATACAGATCATAATGTGACATAAGCAGAAAACAAATGAATTGTAGAGCTGCTTACAGAGCAATACCTCCAACTAACAACATACCCTGCCCAAAGCACAAAACACAGGCACTAATCAGTATGATGTGTTGTCATGGTCCCTTCCTGTGCCTAACTATGGAAGTCAGTCCAACCATGAGCTTGAACAAATTCAGCCAACCTTTCATCCCAATATTATTTTGTTAGGCTCAGTTCCATGGCATCTAACATTTTTGTCTCCAACTGTGATGGTCCTTAATGCTGCAAGGTGGAAAATGTTTGAACAAAACTCTTATCTCAAGCATGTAATTTCAGACTTATTGTGCTTGCCTATAGACTCCTGCTGACTGATCATGGTGTGCCCAGCAGACTTAATGCCTTCATCAATTGTAATTCGAAAGTGCATGTCTACTGTAAACAGGTACATTTCTCTGTAGCCAAAAGGTAATTTCATATATGGCTGAGTCAAGTTTTCAAAGGATGCATTCATTCAGCTATTCAATTGAACTATCATATGCAGACATTTTGGAAGGAGTTTACCCTAGGTAATGTCACTGTAGAAGTGCATAATGTATGTATTTGTTGAGCAATACTGAAAGTCTGCTTTGACTGCTGGGTAATTATTGGTTAATGCTCACATGCCTGAGGACAGTGGAAGGAACAAAAACATTTGTCACCCATTCAAATGAGCCTTATGGTTGTTTTTGTGGTGGTTTTTTTAACTATTTGTCAAAGGCTTAAGCTTAGCATTCATGGCATAAGAAAACAGATTCTCTTACAGATAACTGGTTAATGAACAGGAAGTACAACGTAAGAGAAACTAGCAGTATTCACTCTGGAAGAAAATAAATAAGGTCTTTCAATGATTTGCGCTGAGCCCAGTGCTTATTATCTCATTTATAAATAAAACTTAGAAGAAGGGTGATAGCTGTGTGGATGATACTGTATACGTAATCAATTAATCACCCATTATTCTGGATGGTGAAACTCCAAGAAGTCTTTAAAGAGGTTGAAAATGATCTGTCCAAACTCTGCAAGGACAAAAAAATGGCAGATGAGATTCTGGGTAAATAAATATAAAGTGTTGAACAATGAAGCAAAAAACAGATAAACATTGTCTTCATGTATACACTCTTAGGAGTTAAGGGTCTGTGACTAACCAGGAATGAGATCTTGGTGCTGTGGTACATAGTTGAATGAAAACCCTGATCCAATATGTAGCAGCAGTCAAAAGGGCAAATTCCAAGTTTGGGAGTTTTAGGGAAGAGATGCAAGCAAAAACTAATATTATAATGCCTTTCTATAAACTAGTTGTGTGGCTGCATTTGGAATGCTGTGGGCAGTTGTGGTATTTCAGTCTTAAAAAAAGAGAATATCATAGAGTCGACAAAGTACAGGGGAAAAAACATCCCAAATTATCAAAGTGTTATAGTGTCTTCCCTATGAAGAGAGCCACTGAGTTTAGGCCTTTGTTTTTTAGGGAAAAAGATGGCTGGAGAACATGCTGTGGTCTATAGAACTATGTACAGTGTAGAGAAAGGAGACTGGTTTTTTTTTCATGCTAGAACATGAGTGACCCAATGGACGATAGGCAACTGATCTGGCCATATGAATGTAAGTACTTAAGTGACACATAATTGTCTTGTGGATTTTGCTGCTATGGGCTCCCCGCCGCCCGGCTTTGCCGAGGCGGGGGGAAGCAATTTTGCCGCCTCGCATGACGCGAGGCAGCAACAGAGCGCGTCGGCGCTCATTAGCTCAATGGGGGGGGCGGGGCTTGCTCGATTTGAGCCGTTGCCCCGCTCCCCTCTGCGCAGTCGCTTGGAGAGCTCGGTAGAGGAGCACGCGTCGCGTGCTCTCGGCGAGGCCAGGGCGGCTGTGTAGGGTCGGCTGACGGCGACGGCGGCGGCGGCTGCTTACGGGGCTGTGTTGAGGGTCGGCTGACGGCGACGGCGGCGGCGGCTGCTTACGGGGCTCCGGGGGCGAGCAGTCGGCTCGTTGGCGGATCCTTTTGGGTGGCGGCAGCGGCGGCGGCGCCCAGCGGCTGATTGCGGGGCTCCAGGGGCAAGCAGGCTGCGCTTTGGCGGCGCTTCGGAGGATCCTTGTGGAGGCGGCAGCGGCGGAGGCGCCTTCCCCCGTTTTCTGTTGGTGGGGTGGTTGGGTTGATTGCCCATACCCCCCCCCTTTTTTCCCCTCAGCGGCCCCACTTTAGCTTATAGACGGCCCGCCCCTTGCTGGAGCCCACGGACCAGGGAAAGCGGCGGCAAGCGTGGGCTCACTCGGAGGCTCCTGTGGCTTTCCGGAGCGTGCCCCCCCCCCGTTTCGATTTAGAGCGTGTGGTGGGCGCCCCACACCTCCTGGGGATATATTACCAGTACAGCGCCATTTTGACTCCCCCCCCCCAGTGCTGGGACGTTGGGCAGACTAGGCCTGTGGGCCTGTGGGCCTGTGGGCTGCAGGGGGGGGCCCAGTGATAGGGGGACGGGAGTGGCCTGTTCTGTGGGGCTGATTTGTGATCCTTGGGGAGTGGCTGGCCGTTCTGCAGGAGGGCCTACGGTGGCCATTTTGGTGGGGGCTGCAAGCCGCATGTTCAGGGGCCATATTGGGTAAACTGTCTGGCAGCCATTTTAGGCGGTGGGGATATCTGCTAGTCAATACTGCTGGTTTTTTTTTTTTTTTTTTTTTTCTTCTCTCTTGGTCAATTGTGCCCTACGGTTGGGGATTGTTTCACTGACAATTGTATTTGTTTATATTATTAGAGTTCGTAGTCATGGCACCTAAAAAAGGTAAGGGCAAGGGCAAGAACCCAGCACCAAAGAGACCTCCTGCGCAGCCTGATCCGGTGGTTCCTTCCAGTGATGAAGAGGAGGATGTGATAAATGTGGCTATCCTTCAGCGGTTGGAGGCGCTGGAGAAAGAGCATGGTATGCCCGTAGGTGGTTTACCAGTCGACAATAATGCTAATATGTCTTTTAAAGCGCAGGTGCTGGCGCGGTTGGCCTTTCTTGAGGACAGGCAGGCTGCGGCGGCTTCAGGTCCGGCGGGAGCGATGTTTGGCCAGCAGGGTCCAGGTGCGGGGGAGCAGCAGGTGGCTCTTTATTTGCCTTCTCAAGTTGCAGGAGGTAAGGAGCTGGCACTGGGTAGGCTTGGATCAACGTGGCCTTGGGGTCCAGGTGGCCAGAATGCTGCAGCGGCGCCTATGCTCCACGTTAGCCAGCCTATTGGTCAGGCCCCCGAGCAAGGTGCCTCCACTTCCCATTTACCGCAGTTTAATTGGCCAGCATTTCCTTATTCCAGCCCTCCTTCGATTTGCCAAGGAGCTTGGCCGGCGTGGGGTTCCTCGCAGCCTGGCGTTGGCTATCCTTATGGGGGCGGGGCATCTTATGATGCGGTGGCTGCGGGGGCCATTCCAAGTGGCGATACAGACCTGCCTTTAGGTGACCACCTTTCAATGGCCACTAAAGAGAAGATTTTAAACGGGGAATATGTTGATGTGTTTGGTTTGCTCTATCGGGAGGTAGAGAAAAAGGACAGGGATAATTTGGATGACCGGGAGAAGGAGCGCTTGAAGCGCCGTGTGGTAGATAGGACTTGGGCCAATTGGCTTTCGGGTTTCATAATCTACGCAGCCGTCATAGTGCGACACCAGCCATGGAGGGCTTTGTCGATGCTCCAGTATCTGGACATCATTTACAAGGCATTTACAGACTTCCCAAGCCCGGCATGGTCGCAATATGACGAAGAGTTTAGGATGAAGGCGGCCATTAACCCAGCCATGCGGTGGGACAGGATCTGCTCCAATTTGTGGTTGCAAATCATGTCTCCGGCTAGGTCTGGTGGGGGTGAGCGGTCTCATAGTGGCCACTCAGTTAAGAGGGCTTTGGTGCAAGCAGGTTCCCGCCCGGTGGCGGGGCAGGCGGTTCAACGACGCCAGCTTTGCTGGGAGTTTTCTTCCCAGGGAACCTGCGGTCGTAAATCATGCACCTTTAGGCATGAGTGCCCTTTGTGCGCGGGACCTCATCCCTTATCCAGTTGTCCACGGCCCAGGGGCCGTGGGGGAGGCAAAAGAGGCAAGTACCCAGGGGGGGGGGGAAGCCACACAACCCCCATCCTGACAAAGGGTCCTAGCCCGATTAAACTTGGAGTTTTGAGACGCTGGTTGCGTAGTTACCCAAGGAGTGGGGATAGGGCCTACCTCTTGGAGGGGTTCACTGTTGGTTTTCGCATACCGTTTCAGGGGGTGAGGGTGCCCTATTTGGCTAGGAATTTAAAGTCCGTTTTGGGCATGGAGGACATAGTTAGGGCCAAGATTGCTAAGGAATGCAGGGAAGGCAGGGTTTTGGGCCCGTTTGTTAGTCCGCCAGTGGCCAGTTTAAGAGTCTCTCCTTTAGGTGTAGTTCCAAAAAAGGCACCTGGTGAGTTTCGCCTCATTCATCACCTGTCCTACCCTCGGGGAGGGTCGGTGAACGACGCCATACCTGGTGAATTATGCTCTGTCAAATATACTTCCTTTGATCAGGCCATGCGGGTGGTCCGCCTCTGCGGTGTGGGGGCCGAATTGGCTAAATGTGATATTAAATCAGCCTTTCGGCTCCTCCCGGTGCACCCTGAGGATTTTGAGCTACTCGGATTTGCCTTTGAAGGGAACTTTTACATGGATAGGGCCCTACCCATGGGCTGCTCGGTGTCCTGTTCTGCTTTCGAGAGGTTCAGCTCGTTTTTGGAGTGGGCCTTGGGAACCAGGACTGGTCTCTGTAGTACCGCCCATTATTTGGACGATTTTCTTTTCGTGGGCAGGAGGGGCTCTGGCCAGTGTCGTTTCCTGCTCGACAGTTTCGTTTACATGGCTGACGAGCTGGGTGTCCCTCTGGCTCAGGAAAAGACTGAGGGCCCGACATCCACATTAACATTTCTAGGTATTGAAATTGATACGGTTAGTATGTGCTGCAGGTTACCCCAAGAAAAATTGGACGCGTTAAGGACGCGGGTCATCTCCGTTAGGTCCCTTACTAGGGTCACTCTTTTGGAGCTGCAGCAGTTGGTAGGTCACCTCAACTTTGCATGCAAAGTGGTGGCGCCGGGTAGGGCATTTGTGAGGAGGTTATGTGACTTAATGAGAGGCCTCCGTCTCCCACACCATAGGACCAAAGTCTCCAAGGGAATGAGGGAGGACCTCTTTGTTTGGGAACAGTTTCTGGAATCGTTCAACGGGGTCTCTATGTGGCGGGATGAGCTCTTGTTAGAGGCTGAGCTGCAGATTTCATCTGATGCGGCCGGCTCATCCGGTTACGGAGTTTATTTTAGGGGGCATTGGTGTGCCGGGGACTGGCCTAAAGATTGGTTTCGGGCAGGTTGGGTCAAGGACCTCACCTTCCTGGAGTTCTTTCCAATTGTCGCAGCGGTGTGGGTCTGGCCTGACGATTTGGCTAATAGGACCGTCCACTTCTGGTGCGACAACCAGTCCACGGTTCATGTCATCAATTCCCTTACATCCAAATCCCCTAGGGTCATGGCTTTGGTTAGGGCCTTTACTTTACAGTGCCTCAAATTTAACATCCTGTTTAAGGCCAGACACGTCCCGGGGGTCGCTAATGGGATCGCTGACGCTCTCTCTCGTAAACAGATGGAGAGGTTTCGTCAGCTGGCTCCAGAGGCCGACCCGCTCCCGGCACGGATGCCCCCAGAGGTGTGGGGGATTGGAGGGCTGAGGCCGACAGGGCAATGAGCCTGGCACTTGCCCCTTCCACCAGGAGAGCTTACCTGAAGGCCGGTAAGCAGTTTCTGTCCTTCAGGGCGGGAGTGGGTTTGCAGCAGGTCTGGCCTATTCCTGTGTCACACCTGATGCAATTTTGTGTGTCACTACGGAACGGTGGCCTTTCAGCTCACACAATCAGAGGCAAGCTGTCTGCGCTGGCTTTTGCCAGTAAGGCTTCGGGTCACAAGGACACCACGGGCGACTTCCGTCTCCGGAAGATGCTCGAGGGGTGGTCTCGGGAATCACCTAGGGCAGTAGACACCAGGGAACCTTTGACACCCACAGTCCTGAGAGGGCTGGAGGGCCAGTGGCCCTCTTGTTGTAGTGACAGCTATGAGGTGGGCCTGTTCCATGCAGCTTCGCTGACCGCCTTTTTTGGGGCACTCAGGATTAGCGAACTGGTGGCAGGCTCTCAGACTGACGCTTCTGGTGCAGCTTTGGAGCTTAGGGATGTATCAATCAATAAGTTTCAGCTACGGATCAGGTTGCGTAGATCCAAAACCGATCAGAAGGGTAGGGGGAGTGTGCTGGAACTAGGGTCTAGTTCGGAGGCAGCACTGTGCCCAGTCGCCGCCATGCGGCGGTACTTGGCACTTCGGGGTGATGGCCCGGGCTATTTGTTTCGGCATAGCAACAGCACCCCTCTTACGAAGTTCCAGTTTTGGACCGTGACTCGGAAGGCATTGATCCGGTTGGGTCTGGGCGGTGTTCGTTTTTGCTCCCATTCTTTTCGAATTGGGGCAGCATCGACTGCGGCCGCAATGGGGTACCCTGATAGGACGATACAGAGGATCGGGCGTTGGAAATCTGGATGTTATAAGAGTTACGTTAGGCGTTGTACCGTGTAGGTTCGTTGTAGTTTCATTCAGACGTTTGTTAATAAAGTTCTTGTTACAGGTGCTGCAGGCTGTGAGACAAGACGAAGAGTCATGGTCTGCGGCCACAGCATGGTCTTTTGGGCGGCTCATCGGGCGAGGAGAACCTCTTTCGGCTCCCAGCTTGGCCTCAGCGAAGTGGCGAAGGTTGAGTGGTTGGGGAGGAGGGGCATGAGATGGCCGGCGCTCCTCCCGTTGTTGTTCGAGGAGAGGCGGGGGCCCCCCCGCATGTGCTAGTCATACACCTGGGGGGCAACGATTTGGGTTTGGTCAAGGGCGTGGCCCTTGTGATGCAGGCCAGGGCCGATTTGGCACTGATAAGGTTACGGTGGCCTGGTGTGCAGATAGTCTGGTCTGCCATGCTCCCCCGTCTGGTTTGGAGGCATGCCGGTGACCCCAGGTGTATGGACAGGGCTAGGCGGAACGCTAACAGCCAACTTCGCACGGCCATGGAGTCCGGGTTGGGTCTCTTTTTGCCGCACCCTGGCATACAGGTCAAGTTCCCGGACCTGTATCGCCCTGACGGGGTGCACCTTTCAAACAAGGGCAATGGGTTATTGCTTGAGGACTTGCAGCACGGGATTCGGATGGCTCTCGGTTGCCGTGTGGGGTAAGCAAAGGCCAAAGCAGAGGCTTGGATTTGCATGTGGTAGGTTTATGCAAGCAAGAAAATGGAACTGGTGGGTACCTTACGGCATATCCCTGTTGGGAACAGGAGGTCACCAGGAACCACCCTAGGGCCTTGCGGTCTGGGGAGGTGAATGGTGATCGCCTCTGGGAACCTCTCAGACTAGGCTCCTCCCTGAAGGTCTGTGCAGCCTCAGGGGTAGGCGCCCCTGGGAGGGGATGCCAGTATGCTGGGCCGCCGGTTACGAGCCAGAAGCTGACTGGGTCAATACTGGGGCTAGGTTACCTGCCCATTACAAGGGCAAGGAGGCTGGGTCTGGGAATGACGCCTGCCTTGCCTGTTCCTGAGCTTGCTTAGTTGCCCGTTGCTGCATGTCCTGTTTAAATAGTTAATAAAGTGGCCCTTGTTTGATTCCAAAACTGTTGTCTGTCTCGTTATTTCATGCTGGGGTGGCAATGGGCTCCCCGCCGCCCGGCTTTGCCGTGGCGGGGGGAAGCAATTTTGCCGCCTCGCATGACGCGAGGCAGCAACAGAGCGCGTCGGCGCTCATTAGCTCAATGGGGGGGCGGGGCTTGCTCGATTTGAGCCGTTGCCCCGCTCCCCTCTGCGCAGTCGCTTGGAGAGCTCGCCCACCCGCCCGCCCCGGTTGCAGTGTAGGCTGATGCTGGTCGCTGTTGGGGGCCGGGTAGGAATTTTTTATACCGACTTCTGTTTGGCTCCTGGAGACGGTGTTTTTTCGCCTACCTTACACTGCTGCTGGTGGTTAAGGGCATAGAAGGTGGTCGGGTATAATTAGGCTGGTCACTTGGTAGGTTTATGCAAGCAAGAAAATGGAACTGGTGGGTACCTTACGGCATATCCCTGTTGGGAACAGGAGGTCACCAGGAACCACCCTAGGGCCTTGCGGTCTGGGGAGGTGAATGGTGATCGCCTCTGGGAACCTCTCAGACTAGGCTCCTCCCTGAAGGTCTGTGCAGCCTCAGGGGTAGGCGCCCCTGGGAGGGGATGCCAGTATGCTGGGCCACCGGTTACGAGCCAGAAGCTGACTGGGTCAATACTGGGGCTAGGTTACCTGCCCATTACAAGGGCAAGGAGGCCGGGTCTGGGAATGACGCCTGCCTTGCCTGTTCCTGAGCTTGCTTAGTTGCCCGTTGCTGCATGTCCTGTTTAAATAGTTAATAAAGTGGCCCTTGTTTGATTCCAAAACTGTTGTCTGTCTCGTTATTTCATGCTGGGGTGGCAATGTGTGTGTATGTGTGTGTGTGAGAGAGAGGGAGGGAGAGGTGGCATTGGCTTCAATTGTCCTTGAAATGGGAGAAAAGGTCCAGCAAGATGTCAGGGGAGTGGGGCAAAGGAGCATGGCAAATTTCATAGAGGCTCAAAGGCCCACTCTTAAATGTATTTGAGATGCAGCTGCAAAAATGCTTCATGCTAATGCCTTGTATCCCGTGGTTTTGCTATGTAATGATGTTTAAACAGGACAAGAGCCATGTTACCTGTACTCAGTCCGCATCATTTAGTTAAAAATAGAGATGATAACTGTAGCAACAGTAAACACAACTGCTATCATTGGTGAAGAAGGCAAACCGTAAGGGGGAGCACTGTTTGTAGGCTGTGAACAGGGGAGTGAAATGAAAGGTCAAGTCTATAGATTTTTGAAATCCAAAGCAGGTAACAAAAAGAAAGCTTCGAGAACCCTTGGTTAGCTTCTGGGGTGTGTTCATCTTGATGGCCTTGATGGTCACAGCTAACATTGAGTTCAGGACTGAAAGTTCAAAGATGTGGTGCAGATTTTGAGGTGAAATTGTTTTTCAGTTTTGTTAAAGAACTGCTACCAGCAAGTGGTTCCCTTAAACATTGTTTTAAATTTATTAATGCTTGTAAGCTTTTGCACATTTGAGATGATGATAATAGGGTTACTAATGGCCAATTAACGGATGCTGTCTGGTTTTTCTTTGCCTTCCCTCAAGGGCTTGCTCCCTGTAATAGTGTTATTATACTAAATTGTTATATTCTACATTGTGTGCCATGGCTTGTTTCATACCATACACACTACTTTCACCAAGGAAAGATTTTTATTTTGATATTTTTACAGAATCAGGTGAAAATATCATTTTAGAAATGAAATAATGCAGATTGTCTTATTATTTCAGTGGAAACAACCAACAGCATTTATTTATAAACAAACACTGAAGGAAGCATGTCTTTGGAAACACAATATATTCTGATTTTTTTTTAAATTGAGCTGTCTATGATGCACTTTTGGTTAAAGAGAATCACCCACACAGCAGAACTTCTGAGGTCATGTTGATCAATTTTGGTGCCTATAGTTCACCTAAGGTGTTTCCCACAAGAAAATACAAGGTAATATCCAAAGTAGTCACTGCTAACTGGGTTGATTTCTTCTAAAAGAGAAAAAGACAGAGAGTAAGACAGAGAATGACATGTAAACACTCTTTCCAGGTGAGTAGGTAAGACTTAATTTCATGTCAGAATTAATATCTTCTGGCCTCTAGATTTTAAACCTTACTGATTCCCACATTGCAGATTAACTAATTTGCCATAAAGAAGGAAGCCTAAACAGTTCATTCACATCAGAGGGAAAATGAACAGCATATGCAGCAGAATGCACTTCAATCAGTGAAGATGTGTAAAAAAGTTGCTACACACCCCCCGCCAATGTCAATGTAACATAAGGTAATCCTTAACTAATGGAAGGAATAAAGCAGGACTCCTCAAAAATTAAAATACTCTAAAAGAACTGAAAATTGGTAAGTTGGTCTGTTCCTAGGGACAACGGATGAGGAAGAAGATCACGATGGCTTGACTTTGTGTGTGCTCCAAATCTTTTTCTACTGTCTGATTCACCTCACAAAAGAGAAATGGCAAAGAGAGCATATTTTGCTGGGTGTGAAGCCTTTTGTGAAACATGCCACCCTCTGATTTAACTTTGACATAATCATAAATTGGGCAGGACTGATACAAATGTACCCATATAGTGCCTCAATAAATATGTAAAGACTATTATACAGAAGATGGTTCCAATGTTATTTTAAATTTAAAATGTAGTTAATGTAATTCCCCTTTCCACTGGTTCAGAAACTGGTATGCATGGTATCAAGCCAGAATAATAGGTCACAACCTGAATGCTTCTCTATCATCACAACTCTTCTTGCTTTGCACAGATGCTATGCAACTTATAATTAAAGCTGAACTTAAAATAGTCAGGATGAAATAGCGCAGGAACAGACTGCATTGTAAACTTGTCATCAGAGGCGTCGACTTTTAAAATCCCCGGGGGGGGCGGGGGCTCTTGTGCGCACGCGCAAAGTGCGCGCGCACTGGGACCATGTCCCCCCCCCCCCGGACTGGCCTAGCCTGGCCACTCCTGCCTCCATGGGGCCAGGTCAGGCCCGTGCCAGGTCAGGCCCGGGGTGGGGGGAGGCGGCAGCAGCAGCCGGCAGTCGGGCAAACGAGGTGGCAGCCCGCGCCTGCCCCACCGCCTCCCCCCCCGGGCAGCGGCGGCAGGGCTCAGTCCCGAGGGGCGGCAGCGACAGTGCCGGTCCCTCCTCTGCCTCTCGGCCACCGCTCCGGGGGCCGCTGGCTGGAGGGTCCCGCCGGCCGCTTAGTCTGTGGCGCGGCGGGCGGTTGGTCCGCTCTTGGGGCTGGCTGGCTGGCAGCGGCGGCGGCAAGAACCAGGAGCCCCGGGCGCGCCACTTCCAGGGCGCGCGCGTGCGGGGGGGGGGGGGAGGGAGCCTGGCGGCTGGAACCCCACGGGAGGGGCGGGAAAGCAAAGGCGGCCGGGGCACCTGCAGAGGTGGTCGGGGACGAGCCCGACCCCCCCCTTCCTGGGGCGCGAGGCGCTCTCGAACCCCGCCGCGCCGACCCTGCTCGCCCGCCCCCAGCGGGGGCCGGCAAAGTTGAAGTCAGGCTCCTGGTTATTGCCGCCTGCCCCGCCGCATCCCCCCCCCCCGCCTGCTCCTGCCTCCATTCCTTTGCCCAGCTAGTTCCTGGAGGAGGGAGGAACGGAGCAGGGGGAGAGGCGGTGGCGGCGGCAGCCAGCCGGCCGGCCTGGGCGCTCCATTTTCCCGGGGGTGGCTGAGCCCCCCCCGGGAAATTTCGGGGGAGGCTCGAGCCCTCGAGCCCCCCCGTAGTTGACGCCTATGCTTGTCATAGTATGTCATATGATGTGTTGGTGAGGCAGCTCAAGGGAAAGATATGTACCAATATATGAGGGGGTGATTTGTAAGCAAACAGACCTACATCTCAGAACACTGTTTATTAGAGTCACACTGCGAGTTTTCCCATTCTGATTTCTGAGCTGACACTATTGCTTTCAGGGGGCAGAAATATTTCCCAGGGAGAAAAGACCCTTAAAATTAGTAAGAATATTCACATTTGTTATCCTGCTTTACCAGTCCTTATTTGTTCATTAAGCCTTCATTTTCCTTTCTGGAATGATCTGAGCCAATCAGGAATAATATAGTGTGATAATATAACAGAGCCGTATTGCCAATCAGAAACCATTATGTAGAAACCATTTTTTTCCTCCTGCTTCTCAGTTCCTTCCCTGCCTCAAGTGGGTAAATGGGAAGACCTGTTATTGAGGACAAGTGAAGGTCATTCGCCTTGAGGATAATTCTTTTTGGGTCACTCACATGACTGACCCTAGACAATCAGGGATCCTTTAGCAAACACTGTGACATCATAGTGGCAAATGAAGGCCATTCAGAACAGGCTTACTAAACAAGCGTTATTAGCATTGTTAAACACATAGGAAAATGAGCCATGCTGAAGAAGAATCTGCATGGCTTGATCTCTTGAGGGAAGTCCTGCCTCACTAACCTCTTAGAATTGTCTGAATGAATCAGCAAGCATTTTGTCAGGGGTGACCTGACGAACTTTGCATGCTTGGGCTGCCAAAACATGTTTCACAAGGCGCCTTAACTAAGGCTTCTGAGTAAACTTAAAAGTCATGAGAGAAAAGAACAGATTTTTTTTCATGGATTATTTTCAGACCATTATTTTAATTCACTTGACATATTTTATTTGCATTTTCCCTCAGTATTGGTTTTGTTTATTCGTTTTGGTTTTGTGGAGGATTTTTCTTTCCTTCTTTGCTTTAATTGTTCTTTATACATCAAAGCCAGCACCTAATGTTAGGTATGAAGAACTTTTAAAACAAAAAATTGAACTGATGGCTTGAGCATTATAACCTAAATAACTAATCTGGAGGAAATCTTTTCATTTCTTTGCCATATATTTACTACCTCAGCATGATAACACGTACAGCTCGTTCCTTCCAGATTCACAACTTAATTCTTCCACAATACAGCTGCAGTCAAAGGTGGTAAAACTATCTAAAAGCCATTATCACTGTCAGCAGTGTCCCGAAAGGAGGTTTTGTTTTGTTGTTTTTTAATAAAAAAGAAGCTTTAAAATTGGAGAGGTTAAGCAAGTACTTGGTGAAGGCCCAAGCTTTTAGCGGGATGTTGTGGAAACAACTTCTTTTCAGAAAAGAAGCATGGCAGAATGGTCTGGACTTCTATTCTAATACAGAATCTATTTTCGAGGACCAAATATAGTTATTTTGTTTAATGCTTTTGAAGATCATTCTGAGCAGAATGGGGAAGAATCTAGTTTGTGGCCTTATCTTGTTATTAGTGTTCACCTTTCTCTGGCGGCTGGCTCTGAAAGTGCTGCCTGCCATCACTGAGAAAGGTACAGTTTAATTAGAGATGGCGTAGCACACAGAAAATTAGTAGTATGTACTAACCTATGTGCTGACCTGCTTGAATCTATAACTGAATAATAGCTGCAGCAAAAAAGTTGTGAGACGGAGGACACTAATTTATTTCTGTTCAGAAAATAATGAAGCTCTAACTGGCAGGCCAATTGTATCTGAGTATATTGTATGTCCCTCTGCTTGTTCCCTGTGTGTGTGAGAGTGAGTGAGTGAGAGAGAGAGAGAGACTTTTAGTAAAATTAAAGACATTGACAGCATAATATTAATGCTAAAAAGGCACAATTACAAATTCCAGTGTAGGGAGCTCTCAGAGAGTTATCTTACCTTGAATCTCTCTCACACGCACACTTGAATTAACTCAGCCTTAGCAAATAACACCAAAAATACCAAAAGCAACATCAAAACTATAATACAACAATCACAATAACCATTGAAACTCTTAATATCCATTACAATTTTATAAACAGTTATTAAAATTGTATCAGCAATGGCAACAGCAACAGCAATTTAAGTTAAAAACAGCAACAACTCAGTCAGTCAGTCAATATAATACATAAATTTATACACTGGCCACATTAACGGTGGATGATTTTGGCAAAGCCTTTATGGCCCATGCAAAAAACTTTGCCATTTGCAGTGTTACCCATTTATTTTTGTCAGCAAGCAATATAATTAATTGTCTGATCTCCCTGGATATCATATTAAATATTCCCAAGATATCTTTTGCATTCTAATGCAAATCTTGGGCAGTAGAAGATCACATGGCCTAGATCCTCAATAGATTTCTGTTCACAAGTACAGACATGTTCTTTATATGGGATCCAATTATAGCAGCCCTTTAGCATCGCCAGTGGTAAAGTATCCAACCATGCTTTGCTAAATGCTTTCTTATGCTCAGAATTTGTCAAATCAGTAAGGTAAGATGGAAGGGTTAAAGGGAAAGGTGCAAGTTGCTTGTAAAGGAAAGCTATTCTCAAGGTACTTAGCAGTGTGGCATCCATGGGAACACTTAAATCCAGCAGTCTTTGTTTTCTTAATTGCTTTGTTACAAAAAAATTAAGCCCTTTTAAATAATCTGAGAATCCAAGTTTGGCTACCAGGCTCAATCTATAACTTCAACATGGATTACTTTTCCCTTCCTCATAGGTCATGGTTAGGAAACTTGAACTTAAACCAAACTGAATTTTCAACAAATAAAATGATGATAGCTTAAAGGGCTGAAGCCAATATTGGCAGCAGAGCCAATTCCAATTGCACTGCTGGTATTGAATTGGGGACTACTAAGAGCACATGAATAAACTTATTCCAATGGTTGCAAATTTCTAGCCCCCCCAAAGTAGAGCTCCATAATGTCTGCAGCAATATCTTGGTCTTACAGATTTCCAACATTCGAGGTACCAAATTACGTTCCCCCATTCTATAGAATCTGAAGATACCAAGAATAACCTTTTCAAATTTCCTCTTTGCATATTTGATACATGCTGACCAGGAAAAATTACCCCAAGATATCTAAAAGAGGACACTTGTTCTAACAATTTCCCATCCATTGTCCATTTATGGAAATTGGGCCTTTTGGTAAAATCTATTGTCTTAGTTTTATCACAATTGACTTTTAATGGATTGTTTTTACAATAAAGCCTAAACTGTTTTAAAAGCCTTTTAAGCCCAACCTCTGAATACTTTGAATTATATATGTTTTGCTTGCAGCTACAAATGAGAGATATAATAATTAATTTTGTTAAAGTTGCTTTTTCCAAACAATAGCCATGCCTGTGAATGCTGGGCTCACATTGTAGCATCCCAGAGGGAGCTCATGCTGCTCTCTGTTAGTTGGTGGACTTCTCATCATAAAGATAAATATGATTATTTTCTGAGGCCTCTTGTCTATCTTTTCTTTTTAATAACAAGGACTAGTATAGTGAGGGCAAGACAGCCATACTTGGTGTTAAGGATAAAAAATCAGATGTACTTGTGGCATAATGCCCATATTACTAGCAAAATGGCTGTTAACTCTGATGTGCTGTGAAGATGAGAGCATAAAGAGATCCTTCCATCACCTGTGACTCATCTCCACCATTGGTGCTCATCCTTACTCCTCCTTTGCTCAGCATAAATTACCATGCAGAGGTAGATGTAATGCTGCCCAATCTCCTGACAATGATGTTCCTTCTTCTCCTGCCCCTCACACCCCATGTGTGGATTACTTTTATTTTGGGGACTAACAGTGTTACTCTTGCTTGGTTAGGTTAAGTTTTCATTTAGAAACAAAGGGCTGTGGTCACACACACACTAAATAATCTACTTCCAATCCACTTTCAGTGCACTTTCCAACTGGCAAGGGTGTAGACTTTCCAATTGGGGTGGGGGGGGCTGGGGCTGGGGCAGAGACATTACAGGACATTGTCTCCAGGGGAGGCTCAGCACATCCTGGAAAAGTTCAGGGGGGGCCTCCAGCTCCCCAGCCCCCCTGAAGTTGACACCTATGCCAACTGGATTTTACTGTGTGAACTGGCAAAATCCAGTTGGAAAGTGCATTGAAAGTGGATTGAAAGAGGATTATTTAGTGTGTGTATGTGTGACCGCAGACTTAGTTTCTCAACCCCAGGGAAGGGGCTGTTGCTACGGATGCCTACTGGCCTGGAGAAAATGTCCTGTCCCTTTAACAGAGTCTTTTTTAAAAAAACATTTTTATTGCTTTTATTCTAATATTTACACAGAAATCAGTTGGGGGGGGGATCTAATTCTAAGGGAGAAAGAAAAGAAAACCACTAAAATCCCAAGTAGCAGTGGTCATTAGATTTTGCAATGCTTACAATACTATTTCACTTACAATAGTTATCTTATGATGAAAAGGGGGGGGGGGAGATTATCACAAGAGTATAACAAGTAAAGTTTAACCATGATGAGGGTATCTCAGTATTCAAGTAATTTCAGCAAAGTTCAAGACATAGAGATATGGCTTAATATTTATCTTTTCTGTTCCTGAGTTCATAGTCTCTTCTTGCTTTGGGAGTTTTGGGAGCAGCTGCTCCCAGTTCTGAATCAGACTCTTCTTCAGAGGATATAGAGGTTATGCTTCCCTTATTTTCTGCCTTGCTGTGATCCTCTGCCACTCCATCTTCCTCTCCAAGTTTTTAAGCTTTTTGAAGCTGTTCCAAGAAAGCTTTTGCTTTAGTAACAGTGTCTATTCTTTCTTTTTTATCCTTGTATTTGAAGATGATGCCTTCTGGTACCAGCCATCTGTACATTATGGAATTTTTTTGTAGAAATAAAATCAGATTTTTGTAGGGTCTCCTCTTTTTTCTTATCTCAAATTGAATGTCCTGTAAAACTTTTATTTCTTTGTCATTGATTTTTAGGGTAGTCCCATTTGTTGCTTTAAGTATCTGGTCTCTGATATGTCTTTTAGAGAATCTCACAAAAATTTCACCGGGCAGATTATTCTTCTTAATATATTCTGGATAGGTTCTATAGGCCATATCCATCTCGCTTTGTAGAAGATCCACCTTTATATCTGCTACTGGTTCTAAAGCATTGCTTAAAGTTATTTTGAGATTTTCTACCTCCTTCTCTGGGACCCCTTGAAATCTTAGAACATAAGTTGACTTTTTCATTTGCAGTTGAAGCAGTTGATATTCATCTGAGGATCTCCAGTCATTTTTTAAGCTCATTTGCTTTGGCATCAACTTTCTTTAATGATTCTGAAGTTTGCTCTGTCTTAAGGTTAGTTTCTTTTAGCTGACATTGGAGAATCTCGAAATTGTCATTGAGTGTAGTCATCTGGTCCAGCAGAAGGTGCAGTGCTGCCACTATCATATCAGGAAAGCCTGTAGCTGCTTCCGGTCTCATGACCACAGAAGCTGGGCTAGCACTTCCTGAAGAAGGTTTTGGTTTGGGAAGGACTTTCCCCCCGGCTATTTATACAATTGTTTACTTCTGGGTAAAAGTTAGAAAAGTCTCTATGGCTTGTGTAGTCAGCTAGGAGATTCTGGATTACTCTCAGTTCTGGTTATTTAAAATTTAGCTTTCCGTCCCCTCTACAACGAAAGTTTTTTAAAGGCTTTTCTCATTCACGTGGGTGGGCTCCACCCCCCTCACTTTGCTTTTAAAAGGAATGTAATCACTTAAATGCTTGGGTGTTTCTCTTGTTTTTCAATTCAACAGAACTCACAGTTCATTGGCTGTCTTCCGCAAGGTAAGGAAAAGTGCCTGACCATCTGCCCGCTTGCCCCAGTGTGCATCTCTGGTGCTATTGCTGGTTTGTGATGGTGGGACCTTCAGAGCAAATGAGAGCTTTAATCCCTCAGTTGTCAGCCGTGGGAGAGGCACCCTTCAAGCTCCATGGCTGGGAGCCCCCTACAAGGGCTCTGGAGGGTTCAGATTGTTCCGAGACCCCTCCCTACCACCACAACATGGGTCATGTCCCTCGGAACGCTGAGGAGATGTGGCCATCCTTCAAGCCGCCAAAACCTGAAGTCCCTTTAACAGAGTCTTAAAGTGTGAAACTGTGCAGCTGGAGCTTTTCATGGTGTAGAGGTAAATAATGCTTTCTGGTAAATAAGATCCCATTAAGCCTCTATTAAAGGGATATGGCATTTTTCTCCAGGCCTATCGAATCCCTATGTATTGCAAAGTGGTAGAGCATTGGCTTTGTGTGCAGAAGGGCCTAGGCTTGATTCCTAGAGTCACGAGTTAAAAGGATAAGGTAATAAAGTGGTGTAAAAGATGTTTATCTGAGGCCCTGGAGAACCATTGCTATCCAGAGTTGACAATGTTAACCTTGATAGACAAAGGATCTGGGTCCATATAAGCCAAGTTGATGTGTCAACAGGTCACCATTTGGTTAATTCATTTCTATAATCATTATAGTTTTATTACCTACCTTTTAAAAATCCCGCCCTTCTGCCAAGGAGCTGTGAGTGGTATATATAGTTTTCCCTCCATGCATTTTATCCTCACAACAACTCTGTGAAGGTAGATTAGGTTGAGATAGAACTCTTTAGGCAGGGAAGTTCACAGCTGAATACAGCTTTGTATGTTGTTCTGCAGCTCTATTCCCTGGTACTCAGATGTTTTGTGAACAGGATTTAATGACTTATGTAGGGAAACCCCTTTGGATGTCAAATCCAGTGCTTTAACCACTGGTTATAAGTAAGCTGAAATATTTATTTCCCACCTTTCTGTATACAAGACCATTATGGCAACATATGGAAGTCAGGGCCCCAGGGCTCTTAGGGAATTGTATGGCTGGACATTATGGGCGGGGGGTGGGAACCCATCTTCCTCCACCAGGATTTTCTAAGCTCTGATGGGCATGAACAAGCTAATTTCTTCTTTATCTGTTTTCTCTTTTACTGAGGTTCCGTTGCTCTCAGCATTCCATCTGTTTGGGGGTGTTTTTCCTTCTGTTGTTAAATTTACGGAGCCATAATTTCCAGCATGCCTGGGGAGTCCCCCAAGCTGTGTAGAAGCTTTTGTCATCCATATAGGGGCCAACCAATTTAATGTTACGTATGGTGATGTGGGAGTTTATATAAGAAAGGAGAGGAAGTAGAGGAATTTGTGAGCCTGCAGATTACCCCCGATTTTGCAACCATAATTAAGAAACTGGCCTGTGTTACCTCTGTACTGCCTTCTGCAGAGTCTTAGCAAAATTGTTGACCCTCAGATTCAGTCATATTGAATTTTGCCTTCGGTCCAACTCATCTCTTTCCTCCAATGATCGATCTTTTTTATTAGAGGTGGGGAGCCATACTTGGTGCTGATGATCACAAATATGACAAACTTGCCCCTAGGGAGAAATCTGAGATGAAAACAAATCTAAAAGTGCCCTTTGGAATGAAGTCTTTGATACATGTAGGTCTCCCTTTGCTTTGCTGCTATTGCAGTTAAAGGGTGTGAAAGGAGCATAGAAGGTGACTGGGCATGAGATGAGGCATGATTAATTTTCAAGAGGATCCATTTTAATGGTTACTCCTTTCCCTCTGAGGTGCATGGTGAAAATCTTTTTGGAAGCAATATGCCTGGGAAAAAGCTCGGTAAGATTACAGGAGTCTTTTTTCATGTTTATGGATTACTGTCAAAGGTGTTTTGGCTCAGTGTCAGCCTTGTGCTTTGGGGTAGGGCTTGCCACTGATAATTGTGAATCAGATGCTGCTTAATGAGACTTCTAAAGATCTGTGGGCTTCTTATTGACATATCCAGAACCATTTATACAGAGAGCAGATGTACTTCATTACCTTGCAAGATCTTCCACCGCATTCCATCACTGCAAAAGATAAATCCCAGGCGGAGGGGGGTGGGGAGGAGGCTATAATTCATTATTGGAATAGCTGCTCTCAAGTGAGCGTAGGCAGAGACGGCACTGCTGCCCTTCAGTGCAAGCTGTGCAAATAGAAGCAAGGATGATGGGAAGGTGTCTGAACTGGTCTCTGATAGATGTCTGGACATTGTGGAGATGCATTACATGCTGTAATAATGGTCAAGAGGATGTATGCCTTCCAACATGCAGCAATAACTCTGCAAGAAGTGCAGTCTTATGAGCTGGTGGAAGAGAGAAAAAATTACCCAGCTTCCTAAGAGAAACAAGAACCTCCTGATTGAATAATAATGTAAAATGGAGAGGAAGCAATGGTGCCATCAGGGCCAAACTTCAGGGCTCAGATTTGGTTGAGGTACTCTTGGATGTGGTGCTGGAGACTCCTGGACTGCTCATTCTGGGGGGCTTCAGCATTCATACCAAGGATACTTTGCCAGGACCAGCCCAGGATTTCATAGCCTCTTTGACTGCCTCTTGAACCATGACAGGCCTAATACATGAAAAAGGTCCAGCCCTGGACTTAATCTTTGTCACTGAGCATTGAGAGAAGGTTTGGCCTGAAGCGTGGTCTGTCTACTCAAGACAAAGGTGAAAGTGGCCTACTGGAGAAAGGCCTGGCTAGAATGGTCTGCCTATGGAGGCTCATGAATCCTACTAGATCCCCGAACTCTCTGAGGGATTGTAGAACTACAGATGTGTCCTCTTTTGAGGCTCCTGTGGGATCGTTGAAGGTGAAGCTCCTTGAAGCTATTGAAAAGTTTGCTTCTTGTTGACCTCTCCCATCCATGGGGGAGAACCTGCCCCCCTGATTCACCATAGAACTGGGTGACCTAAAGAGGGCCAGGAGACATCTGAAATTATTATGGTGGTGGTTGTACTGAATCTGATAGATTATGCTATAGAGTCCATTGGACAATTAATGAAGTGGCAAAGTAATATTACTTCTCTGCTACTATTGCATCAGCTAGTTCATGACCATCCCAATTGTTCAAGGTAGCTCAGGATCTGCTGACTCCTAAATCTGAACCTTTATTGTCTCAGGAACAAACAATTAACTGTGATACTTTTATTTTGCTGATAAAATATCAAGGATACACTCCAATCTGGTTGCCAGATGTAGCATAAGTTTGCCAGAAGAAATGTCCAATACTCTTCCTGGTATATTTATGGAACATTTTGACCCAGTTTCCATGATAGATGTTGACAATATCTGGGAACTGTGAAGTCCACCGCTTGTATCCTGGAACCTTGCCCATTATGGCTGCTAAAATCTTGTAAGGACCACATCAAAAAGTCCTTAGCAGTTACTATAAATCAATCACTAACACAGGGCACCTTTCCTGGGACACTCAAAGAGGCACTTAGCTGTCCATTACAGAAAAAAAATCCATCCCTACAGAAAAATGATGTGGTCAGTTATTGCCCAATCTCTAACCTGCCCTTTTGGGTCAAAGTGATTGAGAGAGCAGCAACAGATCAGCTCCAGATCTTGCTGGAGAAGCTTATCTTCTCGTGACCATTTTCACTCTGGCTTCTGGCTGAACTATGGCCAGAGATGATCCTGATGACTTTAGTCAACAGCCTGTGTCTGACTGTAGACAAAGGCCATGCCACTTTGTTGCTCTTACTTGCTCTTGGAGAACAGTTATCATTATCAGTGTGGAACCTTCCCTGTGAGAATCCACAGGGTGCAATACTAATTTCCATGTGTAGGACAAATCATTCATAATTTTGGGGTTGGCTCTCATCAATACACTGATGATACCCAGCTCTATATATCCTTATCCAAATCTCCTGGTGATGCAGTAGGGATCTTGAACTCCTGCCTGATGGCTTTGGTTAATTGACTAAGAGTGAACAAATTGAAACTAAACCCTGAAAATACAGAGGTAATGCTGGTTTAGGAATGCAGAGATCATGAAGGACATTGTGCTCCCCACTTTTGATAGAGTTCAGCTGACCTTGGCTGATTAAAAGAAGGAGGAGGAAGAGGAGGAGGAGATTGGATTATACCCCACCCTTCACTCAGAGTCTCAGAGCGGCTTACGAACTCCTTTCTCTTCCCCTCCCCACAACAGACACTCTGTGAGGTAGGTGGGGCTGAGAGAGCTCTTTCAAGAACTGCTCTTTCAAGAACAGCTCTGACAGAACTATGGCTTGCCCAAAGTCGTCCAGCAGCTGCAAGTGGAGGAGTGGGAAATCAAACCCGATTCTCCCAGATTAGAATCTGTGCGCTTAACCACTACACCAAACTGGCTCTCCTTGAGGTTATACAGGCTACACTACTTCTGAAGAAACAAGTAAATACACTTGCAAAAAATACTTTCTTCCAACTCAGTCTAGCTTGGAAGGTGGCCTCCTACTTTGATCTGGCCAGTCTGGCCACCTGGATCGACACAATGGTAATATTGAGAATAAACTACTGTAATGCATTCTACATAGGTCGTTCTTCAAAACCAACCTGGAGACGCCATTTGATGCTGACTGCTGCTGCTCAGCTTTTATTGGGAGCTAGATAGAGCATACATATTACTTCCATTCTGCAGTCACCCCACTGGCTGCCACCCATCAGTTACTGGGCTCAGTTTTAGGTGTTGCTATCATATACAAACCACTTCATGACTAGGAATAGGCACAAACCAAATTTCTGTGGTTTGGTTCGTGACTGAACTACAAACCCATACAAATGGGGACATTGGTTTGCAAGCCAACCTGGTGCATGAGCCATTTAAAGTTTAAACCCCTGTTTTTTGTTCCCCACTGCTTTTCATGGATAGCAGAAAGAAGGGGTTTAAATGGTCCTAAGGCATTTAAACCCCTGCTTTTTGCTCCCCATGGCTTTTTGCAGGGAGCAGAAAGAAGGGGTTTAAATGACTCTGAGACATTTCACCCCGTGCTTTCTGCTCACTGTCATGGCAAGCAGAAAGCAGGGGATGAAATGGCTGGGAGCCATTTGCTCCTTGCTTTCTGCTCCCCATGGCTTTAAACCCTGCTTTCTGCTCTTCACAAACTTCATCAAAATTTCTGCAAGTTCATAGTGGTTCTTCAGTTTGCTGCTCAGTTGTTTTTGCATCTTTTGCATGGAACAGAATGCAGGGGTTTAAAGGAACTTGGATTCCCTTTAAACTCCTGCTTTCCGCTCCATCCACAAACCACCATGAACCACACAAACTGCTCTGAATTCATTGAAGCTCATAACAGTAGACCTGTCACAAACTTCTGTTTCCAAAACACAAACTGGGCAAAATTTATGATGATTTTGCTTTGTGGTTCAGTTTGTGCTGATCCCTAGAAACAAGATTGCCAAATGTTTATTCTGTGATTCATATTTTTTTTAAAAAAAATCTTTTTATTAGTTTTTAATTTTTAATACAACAAATTATACAAATTAAAAATCATACTGTTACAGCCTGGTGCAACAAGTAACATTTGATAATGAGAATGTGAATAACATAGCTATGTAAAAGAGTAATAACAACAGTATAGCTTAAGACATATATGTTACAGACGTTATTCTGAGCAAGGTAACATTTTACCTGGCCTGTGAGGGCTAAAATTAAGTTCTTTGGTAGTGCATAGTGCATTTGTGCCTAAAATTTACATGACTTTGAATTGTGTACTGTCATAGAGTGTAGGTTTTGTGTATTAGGAATTCAGTATTTGTAAGTATGTGCTATTGTGCGGTTGAATGTTAGAATGTGCTATGTAATCCAGAAAAGGGAACCATTTCTCTAAAAAGCTTGATTCTTTGGAATACATTTCCACTTGTATGTGATAAGTTATTTTTTCCATGATAAAATGGTCCCAAACTTTAGTTAACCAGCATGAACAAGTAGAAGCCAAAGATGATTTCCAGGTGGAGGCTATTACACTTTTCACTGCCATGAGAAGGCTAGATATCAATTCTCTACAGGAACTCGAAGTGTCTATAGCTTCCCAGTTATCAAGAAATATAAGTTCTGGTGAAAAAGGTACTTGAATGCCTATAATGAGGTTTATTTGTTGTAAAACATAATTCTAAAATGTGACTATATGTTTGCATTTCCACCAGCAGTGTGCAAAAGATCCGGGTTCCCCACATTTCTTCCAGCATAACAGTGATATGACCACTAATGACATGACCACTAATTTCTCCGGAGTTATGTACCATCTGGTGAGTATTCTACAAGCTTGAACCTTTGTGGCAATAACAGAAGAGGTAAACAGTTTCAAAGACCCAGATGCATTGCCATTGATCATCAGTAAACGTAGCATTATAGTCTTGTTGCCATTTTTGCTGATATTGAAGAGGTTTCTTTCCATCCAGCTGGATCAGGATGTCATATGTTTTGGAGACTAGGCCTTTACAATCCTGGACTGCATTACTGATGAGTTTTTCAAAGGGTGTGGGTGGAATGCTTCATATTGAAGAGAGCTTAAGTTTCTGCATTACATGACTCAATTAAAGGTACCATAGTATAGGGCTACCTAGTTTGTGTTCCAGGGTTACTTTAGGATGCAAACCTGATTTGGACATGATATCTTTTAATCAGGTCATATTTGCTTGTCTCCAGGTGTTGGCAAATGAATTACTTCTACCTGGAGGAAACCATGCTTGACAGGTGAAAGAAGAGAATCTTGAAAAGGTAGGTAAAATGCGACATATGAGTGCGTCCCATTTTTTTAGGATTGCTGTGAGGAAGTTGTTAAATCTTATAGTGTTTGGGCATATTTGTGGTTCATTCCAGATGATCTCTTGGATGCTCGCAGGCTGTATGAAAGATTGTACGGGTTTAGTCCAATCAGCTTGATCACCTAGCTTCAACTTTTTGATCAAAGGTGTTAGTAGCACCATTTTATGGTAGGTTATCAGATCTGGGAAGTTCAGACCCCCTTGACAAGTATGTCTTTTAATTGTTTGGAAACTTATTCTCCACTTTTTGTATTGCCATAGAAATGAATTGAAAGTAGATTGTCATGTATGCAGTATCTTTAGAGGTATTTCAATTGGAATGGTACAAAAGAGGAAAAGCATTTTAGAGAAAGCGAACGATTTGATGAGATGCAGTCTGTCAGTTAGAGAAAGGCTAAGTTTGTCCTATTTGGTGAAGTCTGCCAAGATGTCTTGGAATTTGTGGAAGTGATTGATCTTCAAGATTTTCTTCTGTCGCCATTTTGGCGGCCTCCTCAGAGCCTTCAGAATCAGTTTTGCTGTTGACAGACTTTGGGAAGAAGTCCTGAATAACTTTTTTTGTTGAAGAGGAAGTCAAGGATTTGTCTGTCTCGGATTTTTTTGTTGAAGAGGAAGTCAAGGATTTGAATAACTTTTTTTGTTGAAGAGGAAGTCAAGGATTTGTCTGTCTCGGATTTTCCCATAGTTTGAGTAGTCTACTAGTCATGTTAGGGTGAATTTAATAATTAAAGAGGTAAGGGGGGTGTGTGGAGCAAAGAATCTATGCGTCCATCACCAATGGCGCCAATGCCACACCCCTTCCTGTGATTGTTTGAAGTATATTTTACCAACTAAAGCTCCATCCCATAGGATTACTAATGGCAGAGTCTAAAATTGCAGAACTGTGCCATTGAGAAGGACTACTGCTTCTTTGGTTTATTGACATCAAGATTGTTGCACCAACAAGGAGACAGTAGCAAAACTGTGATAAAAGTACATTGGGAGGTTGCCTGATGTCAGGACAAGTTCTGATGTGTTTAAAAGGTTTTTAGAAGAGTGCCATACTTCATGGGTAGCCAAGATAACTTCTGATGGGATACACTGGTTACAGTTGTAAAGTATGCACATTCAAGAATGTTGCTAAAAATGAGGCATCGTTGAAAACATGATGCCTCTCTATAAAAACTGCTGAAATCTTTCCTTTGAGGAGTGGAACCTTCAAGAGCATCATCCCCCCCAAAAAAAGTACCAAAGGAATGTGGTGCTCATCTTATCATGCTGGCTGTTTTTGTTTTGTTTGGGGGGGGGTTTGCTTAAATTAGAAGTGCATGGCTCTGTGGCTCAACAATATTCTCAACACATGGATTTGTGCAAGGATTGACACATATTCCAGGGGAATTTATGAGAACTGATGATGATCCATTTCAGATGGCAGCTGTACAGTCTTCATGTTGCTTAAATTTGTACTGGAGAGAATACAGATGAGACCCAAGGACTAGCAGTCTTAATCATCCTTAAATTCAAGATGGTAGTGGTAGTGACAACCCTTTCCAGAAGAGGATCTGGGAGATCTTAGTGGTAGCAGGGTTCAAATAGGAAATTCCCTGGTTGGTCCTTCATTATAGCAGGACCATATTTCATTTCTTTTTTTAAAAAAAGAAAGAGTCTGGAATGTTCTCTGAGCCTCCCTTGTGTTGTTGAAGTCATAGGGTGTCTGACAGTGCAATCCTAAACAGAGTTATACCCTTCTAAATCCATTGTAGTCTGAGTTTCAAAGGCTGTAACTCTGCTTAGGATGGCACAATAAATCTGTCAAGTCTCTTGAGGACTGGTCCAAAAACACATTGAAGTTGGAGGAAAAGCTCCTACTGATTTCAAGGAGCTTTTGATCCTGCCTTTAGTGCTTGATGGGGAGGAAAGGAAAAGAAAGAATACTGACAATGAGATGAAGGAAGTTTGGGCTAATTATTTCTCAAATCCCATTGGTTGTAAATTGCTCGATATGCTAACTAGAGCCTGTTTGATTCACCATGTGCGTCTGTGGAATAGTGGGGAAACTTTAAGCATAAACATGTCTTGTTCATTATGAGTACCTCCAAACAAGATCTGTGAAGCTGGGGAAATGAACAGACTGTCATCTTTACAGTGATTGTATGATGCAGTCTGCCTCCCATAGCAAGGATAGGGAAAATTGGGAGAATTGAGAGTCAAAGTACATGATGTTAGATACAGCTGATGGGAATGAAAGAGTGAACACCTAAGGTCTGAACAGTAAAAGTAACATCTTGGAGTTATCACTTGATGTGATAAGTGAAGGTTTGCTAAGAAATCAGCCTCGGCTCAAGTCAGTTTAAAAGTTATTGAAATGATAAAAACCTTTACACTGAAAAGTTAATCAGTCATAAACAGCTGTAAAAGAAACAGACTCATTTGGACACCTTAAACAAGAAATTAGATTATCTGCTGACTCTCTGTCTCTCTTTTCACTACCCCTTCCACTTCCCTTCCCTTGTCTCACATGACTGCAAAAAATCAGAGAGCAGAGATCTCTCTCTCTCTCTCTCTCTCTCTCTCTCTCTCTGTCTCTCCTCTTTCTTTCTTGCCTTCTGACATACTTCTGGTGATGTCAGGGGGTGTGACATATGCAAATAAGTTATGCTAATGAGTTATGCTAATGAGCTCCTGCACCTCTTTTTCTGCGAAATGACCCCTGAGTAGGGGTATGAGTTATATCAGGAATCAAAAGTTCATAAGGGGGGGGGGAGTTAAGTCCCCTCACCTAGTCTGGCTTTGTTCTGAATTGGATCCTTACAATGCTTTGATCACTATCAAAGGGCTCTTCCCACCCCCCAGATGGCAATTTTCCTAAACAGAGATAATTTGCAGCACCAGCAATTTATTTCATGTTTTTTGCTCTCATACTACGACACTCCACTGGGATTGCAGCACGTCAAACTCCCACTAAAAACTGGTTAACACACTGCCACCACATTTATTGTATGCTAATTTATTCCATACCTCTCTAACGACTCAGAACCATTTTACTATTTAAACAAACAACACAAACCTTTGTGTTTTCAAAAGGCCATTTTCGTACAGTCTCACCTATGAAAGCTTTTCTTTCACCGTGCATTAGTTTGAAATGTTTTGATGAGAATGAGAGATCGTATCTTTTGATACTGATATGAAAAGTTTGTGAGAGATGTGTAGTTTGTATTGGGGGATAGTTACTGACGAGAAGCTGTATTTCAGGACCATTACTGAAAGGTGGCAGTCCTATGCACATTTACCTGCAAATAAGTGCCATTGAACACAGTGATGCTTCTCTGTGGATAAACTTGCTTAGGACTGAGCTGTCAGCTATTTTGTATGTGAAACATATATGTGAAATATCTGTTATTAATGATATATTCCTGTGCCCCCACATTTTGTTATAGAGCTACAGGACGAGAATCAAGGATTCCTCCTGAGAAGACCTATCCAAATAATTTTAAGGGGACTGAAAAGGGTTTCAGTAAGATGTACAACATGTCTCAGAAAGTAGAGCTGTGTGACACTAATCTCTCCCTGAGCATTAAAAAAAAATAAAATATTTATACTCTAACTTTCCTCTTGTCTTAGGGTGGCTAATGGGTCATGGTGCTCCTTTTGCCCCATGATTCTGCTACTCTGGATCTACCATCCGTCAAGGAGTCCCCAGGGCTATAGCCAAGTTTTCTTGCTAGAAGAAGCTGCCATATTGCTAGATAAATTGCCCCCCCCCCAAAAAAAATTATAGCAAAATCACAGATGACAGAACTAACATGCTACTATAGCCTTGTCACCAAGCCCAAGAATCTCTGTGCAGTTTAATGGTATCATTTATTAGTGTTAGAGACGCACATGATGCAAGGGGGTTTTAAGCTCTCGATTTCAGTTGCCTTTGGTGATCTCTTTTCTTAAATAAATACTAATTTCCTTAAGCTACCTGTATTATCCCTTTTAAGTACACTGCCATTCTCAAAGTCATAGAAGAGGAAGGAGGATTGTTCCCCCCCCCCCCCCCCAATATCACTTAAGCATGATACAAGTGTGTATACGCCTGAAAAATCCCCCCTGAGCTCAAGAGAATCTTGGGCAGAATTGCTGGGCAGGGCAGATGGGTGGAACTTGGAACACTTCCAAGTTTGGAGTGTGTGTATTTTTAGGGGGGGGGGGAGCACGGCAGCTATCACTGCTTTAAAAAGAAGCAAAAAGAACTTGTACTAATCTAGAAACAAGCTCTTGTGCTTGAAATTTAATTTAAATTAATAAACCTGTGTCCTCAATAAGGAAGCAGGGTGAATTATTTTTAGAGCTGGGACAGTGCACCTGGTTACCTGACCCTAGAAGGTCTGCTGCTTAAGTTGACTTCACTGACATATAAAATCCCTTATAGATACATTGTCCTAGTTATGGCTGTAGTAAGGGTGGTGGACTGTAATCTGGAGAGCCAGATTTGATTCCCCACTCCCCCACATGAAGCCTGCTGGGTGACCTTGGGCCAGTCACAGTTCTCTCAGAACTCTCTCAGCTCCAAGCCCCTTTTCTCTACCTCAGGGTAGAGAAAAATGGGATATAAAAACCACTTCTTCTTCTCCACAACTAAAATGCTACTCATGGGAGGGTGTATATTTCAGACTATTACACAAGTCTGCAGGGCAGAGGAGTTTGCAGTGATATAGGGGAGGAAGAAAATACATCTGGGAGTCTTGCAAGAAAGACACTCTCAGATGGAACAGGACTGACCTCTGACAAAACTGGGAAGTCTTCCGAAGTCTTGCAAGTCTTGGATAAGAGGCAGATACTGTGTCTATCCGTACAAAGTCCATTCTCTCTTTTGCAAGGAGCCATCTTAGGCAAGCAAACAGTATAACCAGTCACTCTCCCACTATTTTTGTGCAGGGGTATTATGGATGTTGTTGATTATTATGATGGCTTGGAATGTTTCCCCCCACTCCAGCTTGATTAGTCAAGACTTGGAGACCTTCCCTGTAATTTCCTTCCTTTATGTCTACTCAGCTGAATATGGCTGCTGTCATTGAATTGGTTTGTTTTGTTTATTGATTCTTACAGTTGCTTCCACATGGGGGCAATTCCTGTTTTGCTGTTATTGCCACTGAAAATGCAAAGACATTTACAGTAGCAATGCAGCCTCCACAGCGGGATTTTCTCCATGCTTTCCTCTCATGTCTGCCATTCCCTTGACACTTGCATCTTCTGGCTTTTCGCTGTTTTTGTTGTTGCTGTGCTTTTGTTCATTGTTTTTGGTTTAACTGGTAGTAGCGATATCACTGTAAGTGATAGTGATATTTCTGATACTGATTATTTTTTAAAAAGTAAAAATTCTGCTGGGGATGGAGTGTGTGTGGGCATTAGGGGAATGGGAAGGAAATGGCACCAGATGTGGGCAGGAGATGTAGAAATCTGTACCTTCCCATCCACACTTCCCTGAACTTGCTTTGGGTATGGTCTTTAATGAATGGTCTGCCAAAGCAAGCTTTGGAAATTGCAAAGCAGAGCCAACCCCCCCCACACACACACACAAAAAAAAGACAGGTGTCTGCATGTGAAAGGTGCATTTTGGGGAAATCTAGCGATAGAGCTTCATGGGGAAGCAATATGTGTTACAGCTTTAGGCCGGAGTGGCAGGTTGAACTTGGAGAAATTACAGGAGTATTGGGGAGTTCCAGAAAAATTAGATGCCCAGGAGGCTCTTTTCTTTTGAAACGATGCCAATAGAAGGAAATGCATCATGCTAGGGAGGCTTCCACCTTACTGCTATGCCTGGTTGTGAAGGCTACAGTGAGCTGTCAGAGCTGATGGACCTCCTGATGGCACCTGGTATTTTTGGCCACTGTGTGACAGAGTGTTGGACTGGATGGGCCATTGGCCTGATCCAACATTGGCTTCTGTCATGTTCTTATGTTCTTATGTAGCTGGTGGGCCATTCCAAAGGGTGACTCAGTCCCACAGAACCTTTTCTCCTAGCAAAAGAATGAGTATGGAATGTAAGGGCACCAATAAACGTTTGGACCTTACTCAGGCAGGGTGATATAGCTGGAAAGTTTGTGTGGTTTCCTGCACAGGTAGATACTTTGGGACTGTACATCATTTGAGACTCAACACTGACTTAGGTAGGCTCTCTCAGTTGTTACCTTTAAGATTTCTTTTTTAAAAAATCCCATTGCGGCCTTTAAATATCCAGTGCTGGAGATCCCATTGTGGCCACAGTATTTTCCATATGCATTCAATGTATTCAAATAAATTCAAAGTATTTATTATGCATTCAATGTGCTCTTATTGTTAACATTATGTATTTATATTGAAATTGCTGTGGACATAACATAGTCTTCTCTCTTATTATATGTGCATTTAAGGATATTTGAAAACCATCACGTGTGGCAGCTGAAATGTTATTGTATCCTCTAGAGGTCCAGGATTCTATCGTAAGCCATACGTACCCTCATAAGAAAGAACATATTTTATTTTGTAGGCTTTTGCCAAGGATACACATTCAAAGATCTCTCTTTAGCTTCAAAGCCTCAAAGGAAATTGAAACATGCTGTTCAGTGGTTTTGTATCAATACAAAGGAATTAAGATGAAACAAAGTTATTATAGGATTTTTTGTTGTTGTCACTATAGTAACTTCTTTTCTCAGAATTTTCAACTGGCGCATGCGCTGATCTAGGTAATAAGATAATACCATTGGCTCTGCAAAATATCTGCATTTGAGGTACACTAGGATAAAGATATTTATTCAATGCCTTTTTATCCTTCCTCCGAGGAACACACAGTGGGATGCAATGCCTAATGTTTTCCCTATCTTATCTTCTGTTAGATAGGTTACACTCAGAGATATTGACAAGCCATGGGGCCTCCAAGTGAACTTCACAGTTAAACAGTGTTTAGAATGAAGATCTCCTGGGTGGAAGTCCAGCATACCCTAGCCACTGTGCTTGCTCTCTTAAAATCCAGCAGTTTAGCTCACATCTTCTACATGATGACAAGAATACATCAGTACATGAGTATAACAGGGAGCTGATTTTTTTGGTGGCCTGGTTCATGGCTGTTTGGCACACTGCTTCAACTATTCCTCCATAACAGGACAATACAGCGTTACTGGCTTTTTGCATATGCATGTTCTCACACAGTACAATGAAGTTCAGCTCCCTCCTCCTTGCTATGCTACTCAGCAGGAAGTTGTCTAAATAGAGAGTTAAATCAGTTGCAAATAATATAAATAAGTCATAAATAGATGCTGTGTTTTAAAAAACTGGACCATTTGATGTTCATCTAACTAGTTCTTAGGGACATTAATGGGTGCCAAACTGCTGGGATCAGCAGTCTTTTTGCATATGCGTAGTTTTGTAAAAGTCCAATACAAACCTGTTTGGCTGGCATTCAGAAGGAGAAGATGAGTTGGTTTTATTCCCCACTCTTCACTACCCAAAGGACTCTCCAAGTGGCTTACAATCACCTTCCCTTCCTCTCCTCACCCTGTGAGATAGGTGGGGCTGCAAGAGCTCTGACAGAGCTGTGACTGACCCAAAGTCACCCAGCTGGCTGCATGTAGAGGAGTGGGGAATCAAACCTGGTTCTCCGGATTAGAGACCGTCACTCTTTTTTTTTAAAATAAATTTTTATTGATTTTTTCTATTACTACATCTACATCGCTACTTTCTAAGCTACATTTACCTTATACAGAGTGTGCTTTAGCATTCGCTTAATATTACCTTACCACAAACACATATGAAGCATTTTAAACCTTGGTTGATTTTCAATTAACATTGTTACTGATGATATAAGAAAAATAAAAAAGCTATTTGACAGACATGTTCTTTTGGAGGAATGCTTAATTATACAAATTATATAAAATATATAAGTGCAATTTTCAATAAAAACAATTCAGCCCTTATTTCTTCTTTCATCCTCTTCTTGTCTTAACAGTCTCTTCTTGTACCTTTGGAGCTGCTGCTCCTTTTTCCGAGTCAGAAATCTCTTCTTCACTCTTTGAGCTATCAAATCCATACATACTTTCTTGCGATGCCAGCGAACCATCTGAGTCTCTCTCTTTTTTCTTTTCTTTGCTTTTTTCCAGAAAACTTTTTGCCTGTTGAACAGAGTCAATCTTATATTTTTTATCTTTGATGCTGAAGCTCAGTCCTTCCGGAACGTTCCACCTGTAGATAATAGATTCAGACTATAGCCAAGATGTCAGTTTTCCATAGGCTTTCCTTCTTTTCCTTATTTCGAATGGAATGTCTTTCATCACTTTAACTTCTTTTCCTTTGAGCTTCAGAACCGCTTTATTTGTGGTCCTAAGCACCACATCCCGTGTTGACTTTTTGGAGAACCTTATCAGAATCTCACCAGGCAGGCTATTCTTTTTGGTATAATCTGGATAGGTTCTGTAAACCATATCCATGTCGCTTTTTATTTCCGCTGCTTTTAAGCCTGTTACTGGTTCAAGCGCTTCACTTAGCAGATTTTTAAGGTCTTCTCCTTTATCCTCTGGCACATTCTGAAGTCTTAGGAAAAATTCGATCTTTCCATCTGTAGTTTCAAGAGCTGATCAGAATGGAAGGCCTTTTCTTTCTCCGCTTTTTGTAGCCTTGAATCATGATTTTTTACTGAAGTCTTAACCTCCAGAAGTTCTCGCTGCAGCTTCTCTGTGGTTTTATTCGACTCCTTCAGTTCCAGCTGCATTTTATCCATCTTGATGTTGAGAGCTGTCATTTGGTCCACTAGAGGTCGCAATAATGAGGAGAACACAGTGCTCATCTCTGTGGTATCAACCTTTGAACTCGGAGCTGTACTTCCTAGTTTGGGGGAAGGTTTCGGTTTCCCAGCCATTGTTGAGGCTGCGCTTTTTGTTGATAGTTAGATAAGATGGACGAAAGAAGCAAATTATACGACTGCGCTTATAATTTTTTAAAGTTCATATCCTCTAAAGCGCGATGCTGCCATCTAGCAAGCCGAATGTACTTTTTTTTCATGCAGTAACGCCACGTAAAGAGTCTCGTAAGTACGCCGATCTCGAGGGGGGGGTTTCACTCCACCCACCTTTCCCGCTGTATTCTGTTTGTTTTTACTTCAGACTCACATTTTCTCCATGCGTAACTATAAGTTCAAGCTTCAAAGCTTCACACTCTCTGCTGCTTCACGGATTTGCACTTCTAGCCATATGGCTCCCACGGACGGGGGAACCTATGGGGGTGATGAAAAGGGACCTCGATCCCTCGGTCGCCACCGGAGGGAGAGATCCCCTTCGGGCCATCCCAGGCAGAGCCCCCTCACTGGGGTCTCTGGGGGCTCGGCAACAGTCCGGAGCCCCCTCTTCCCGCCGGGTATGGATCGCGCTCCCCACAGATGCGGAGGAGCACGTCCGCCATGATTGCAAGTCTTGCCGGAAGTCAGAGACCGTCACTCTTAACTACTACACCACAGCTGGTTCACGTGGTTTGCTGGCAAATCAAACAAGTCCAATAAAATTCTTCATGTGCCTTTCCCTCCAAATCCTGAAATGCCAGACTCTCTTCTATCTGTGACATTCTTTATACTTTTTACTAAAGAACACTGGGCAGGATATGTGGTACTCTCTTCCAATCTATAATCACAGCAACCCTGGGAGGGCAAGTTAGGCTGAGGGAAGATGAAGGCTGTGGTCAGACATGCCACTTGGTGTGGAGGGCAAGTGAGTCTATTCCCCCTGGTGGAAATTGACATGTTGCATGATCACACATCCTTTGTAGCAGTGGGCTCAGCCTGTCACTGCCCGATCAGATGGCACGTTTGGATGAGTGGGTGTTTTTTGCCTTTTGTTTCCCATGCACATAAACGAGGAATCACACCTCTGCACTGAGAGTTCCTTATGGAGCATGCGATCATGTGCATACTGCTAAGCAAGAAAAAAAAACGGCACTGAGTCGAGATGGAATGGGCAGACCATCCCAATGACTTGAGTGTGTGCTTGAGTGATCAGATAGGGGAAAGTCTGTTGGTGGCCCATTGGCAAGCATTAGGACCGGACTTTCCCCAGTGTCTTTTAACTCCACTTCCATGGCGGGGCAGCACAGGATGCTGACAGCTGCAGGACCTTTCCCAAATGTTGCTGTCTGATCGCACCCTTTAGATCCATCAAGCATTTGCAGCTGAGTTGGATCTAGAGGCATATCTGACCATGACCTAACTCAACCAAGATCACAGAGTTTTTGGGCGAATGGGGTTAGGACTCTTGGTTTCCTCATTTCTAGTTCAGTACTCTAACCTATGCAACACTGACTCTTCCTCCGGTCTACTTGGTCCTGTGATTTATTGGGCCCCACTGTAGTTTCTGCTCTGACTTGGATAGCCCAGGCTAAGCCAGTCTCCTCAGATCTTGGAAGCTAAGCACAGTTGGTCCCAGTTAGAAGTTGGATGGGAGACCACCAAGAAATTCCAGGGCTGCACTGAAGAGGAAGGCAGTGATGGCAAAAAAGTCAGATATGACTTGACGGGAACAAAACAAAACAAAGACCTCACGTTTCTGCCCTTCATTTCTTACCCCTAGAGCTGTAAGTGTTAAAATAGCTGTTGCTACATACTGAGGCAGGGGGAGGGTCACCAGCAATCATTTCTAAATAAATTCCATTGTCTTGCAGGGGTTCAGTATTTTGCTGCATTTAAAGCTGTGAGTATAATAAAACTATAATCTGACCTCGGAGGCTTCAGTTTTCAGTTTGCCAAATTCATATTAAAGGGAGCTTACGCTTGTACCTTGTAGTTTGAAACAATATAGTTTCCAGCTATGATCTTGTTTTCTGAGGCTGTGTCATGCTGTTTACCCCACTATTGAGACATTCTGTTTCCCTACATCCCTATTGCAGAGGAAACTACCTAGGCTGGCAGCATATTCTGCCAGACTGCTTTCATAAAAAGAGTCTTCTTTTCCCCATTACATTTCAATCCCTTCCTTTCTCTAAGGAGCTCAGTGTGGCATACATTGTTCTTCTCTCCTTCATTTTTTCCTTACAACAACAACAAGGTAAGGTAGGTTAAGCTGTGAATATTATTTGTAGCCCTTGCAAAGGGGGTCTGAGCCCCAAACACTGACCTGAGGTGAGATAGCTGCCAGGAGTCCCTCCACTGCAAGCAAGAGAATTGGCATCTTATCAGTTAATGGGCTTCAGTTAATGGGTGACAAGCTGTGGAATTAGCAAGGAAAAGCTTTCTTTCATTCTTTTTTCATTGTCACTTTTTTAAAAAGTGTAAATTGTAAACTGGTTACAGTCAGAGACTTAAAGAGATAAGCAAAAATTAACCATGTGATCTATTTGTCCGATTTCCCACGAGGCACTGTTTTGGCATTGTTCTTCCCTTTGCCCCAATTGTGTGCTTGAATTTCCCACTATTTGCTCCACACCGCATTTTGACCTGCGGCTTTGCCCGAATTCCCCCACGGCTTCAGTGATCCTGTTTTTTGAGGATCACTGAAACCGCAGGGGAATTCGGGCGAAGCTGTGGGTTAAAATGCGGCACGGGCAAATAGTGGGAAATTCAAGCATGCAGTCAGGGCAAAGGGAAGAATGACGCCGGAGCAGCGCTTTGTGGGAAACTGGTCTTTGTGTTCTTGAGCAGTACCATTACAGACTGCAGGTGGAGAATCACATAAATATGCCCTCACATTAAATGTATGTATTTATTTTGTTTTCTCTATTTGTTTTCTGTTGAACTGTTTTATAGAAGCCTATGAGCTGTTTTGTGTGCTGTATTGATAGAAAGATAGGGTATAAACTCAAAAGAAATATGCCTTTCATATACAACACCAACCAGTCAAGGAGAATGTTCTAGGCCAGCATTTTTCAAATGGGGATACAGGGACCCTTGGTGTTTGTGGAGGTACTTCATAAGGTCCACAAATCACACACCCTTCTGACTAATGGGAAAATGGAGTAGGGTTGCCAGCCAAGCACTGGCGTCCACCACTATGACGGATAACAGTCACACAACATCAAACACCAAAACACTAGAAAAATGTTAACAGTGTGCTTAAATAATGTATTGATTGTGATCAATAATAAAGTACAAAAGAATAACAAAAACTGAAGGATCTGGTCATTCCATAGTTGTTTCCATAGCCGTTGTTGTTAACTATGTTCTCCGGAATGATATATCATTTCGATGGAACTTTTTCAAAACTAAACCTTACAGGAAAAGTTGTCTTGATGTTCTTCACATCATTCAGGAGTTATCAAGAGGAATCTTAAAAATGTTCAATATTGTTACATTACTGGTCTCAACACTCCAAACGGGCAAAGTGAAGGAAAGCTAGCCTTTTGGTATTTTGGTGTTTGAAGCACTGGCATCCAGCAGGAAATTGTGGGGTGCAAATACCTACCTGATCAGCATCAGACTGATGTCCTTTTGACTGAATCCCTCCTTTCTTCAAAACAACTTCCCTTAGATATTCTATAACACTGTAACAGCAAAGCAAACTGTTCTGTTGTTTGTAGTGGAGGAACAAGATGCATGCTAGTAAATGAGGCGTCAATGAATGGTTGTGTGAGGCAGGAGTACGGTTCTATGGCCATCAGATAAGATAAGTGCTTCATGTATACTTATGATTTTCAGAGGCTTGGATCCAGACTCATCTTTTGTGAGCACCCATGGAAGGTGAATTTGTTGTTCTCCCAACAGCTTGAAATGCCCCCTGAAATTCTGTTCCCATTCCTAGAAAAATAAGACAGTAGCCTGGATCCCCATTCTGCTGCCTCATAGGGAAGGGAAATGGGGGAGGTAAATCAGAACTAACACTGCAACATCACTTGTGGTACAAACTTGAAGGGACGTCATCACATCAGCACAATGCTCTAGGATTCACCAAAACCTCTAGTGGTTTACATTAACACAAAGCTCCCTTGCTAGCAAGTATCACAATTATTTTGGTTACACTTCCTGTTTTTATGCTACTGTTACTCTGGAACATTTCATGGTGCCTGTTGGACTTGCATGCATATTTAGCCCACTTTATGTGTTGCCTGTCTCAGAAACATCATAGACAAATATCCTGAGTTCAGATTTAGAAACATGTTGTTCGCAAGGCTGATCTTAAACCTGCACATCCATCTACAATATTTTGTACAATCAGATGCTTCTTTAAAGATGTGAGACTTTCTCCCAGGTGTTCATTCTCTGCGGCATGTTTGCAATGGATGTTTAAGTAATTTTAAAATTATTATTATTAGAAAAATAAAACGTTAAAATCAAATCAAAAGAGTAGTTGGTTAATACAGTCATTACTGTATCCAGTCAATCAAATCCATTAGACAACTAGTTTAACTGAGACAGACATTGACATCACAATAAGCAAACAATTCTAACACTAATCAAAAACATCATTATTCACCATCCAGGAGAACTTGGCTATCTAATTATCCATTACAGTTTCTGCCTGAATTCACAGACAAGTCATTAAACCTAGAACTTAGAAACTATGGGAATCACAGACTCTTATCTTTTGTTTCAGTTCCTTTTGATCATGCACAAGTTCTTCCTGCATTATGTATACAACCAGCAGTATCTTTATTTTGTTTTGTTAGCTTTATTGTAAGCTGCCTTGAATCTCTTTTTGGGGGACAAACAGCAAGACATATAGTTTAAATAATAAATAAATACTGTTTGAAAAACTCACCAACTTAACTGGGAATCCTTATGTACGTAAACATTCAACAATGAAGAGCTTCCGTAAGCTGCAGTTTTTGTAGGGAAACATAATAGGGATGTATGCCAACCCCCCTTTCCATTTGTGGGAGGCAGTTGCAACTTTTTTGGGGGAAAGAAAATTGACTCTTTCTTCCCACTGCAAAAACATTGTAGTTCGTGATTTATCCCTTCGTGTTGCAGATAGCATTGTACCCCCACACTCACTTTTCCTGGAAGTTCACAGACTCACAGGAACAGAATTGCAGGGGAGGCAGGCTGCAATGAGAAGCTATAGACTGGGAAGTTTTCTTCTGCAAACTCTGATGACCCATGTATATTTGAATCCAAGTCATCTCTCTGATGTAATACCTGAATCTATGGTTGCCAACATCCAGGTGGGGACTGGAGATCTCCCAGAATTCCAGCTGATCTCCAAACTAATTCCCCTGAAAAAAATGGTGCTTTGGGGGTGGACGCTCTGGTGAAAGCTTCTACTTCAGCTGAATTGGCATATAAAATGGGATTCCAGTTAAAACATGATGTGAGAGAGCTACAAGAGCAGAAAACCGGCTATAAAGAAAGGCTCCTTATCCTGGAATCACAAATAAGACAATTTAACGTAAAATTTAGAGGGATTCCGGAAGGGGAGGACTGGAACACAGATCTTATTTGCTTTATTTCGACTTGGCTAGCGTTTATAATTAATTTAGAAGATGGGGTGGCTCCCCAACTAGTGAAGGCTTACAGATTGGGAGTCCCTGTGAATCCAAACAGGAGGGGGCCAAGGGATATCCTAGTTCAGTTCGCAGAGGGCAGAACTAAACAATGAATTTTCAGTACAGCATCTTCTACATAAATATATGTGATTAAAGATCATTCAAAGTTGTTTGGACCAGTGTCCCAATATACTGGAAAACAAGGATATGTCAAATGCAACTACAGCAAAGAACATTGATCACTTGCCTTCAAACCCTCTGAGACACTCTATTTGCTCAGTTCAAAATATTTTCTCTGCACCTTCTAGAATCTTCTTTACAATTGTGCTTTGAACCATTGCCCCTTTCTGTGGTTTCAGACAATTGATTCAGCAGAAAAAACTAGGAGACCCAGATGGAATGTCTTACAATATTTAGCAATTGTCAGGTTGGAATTTGATGGGGTGTGTGTGTGTCTTTGCTACCGCCCTAGTAAGTCAACTTGCCTCCTTCATCTTCATCGATTCAATTAAAGAAATTCATTGGGTCCTCTGCCTCAGTGCTTCTCTAAGGTTATCCTATTGCTATCACCCATCACTTTCCCCAAAAACACTTAGAAACAGAAACACCCAATTGTACCTTAATAACCCTTCTCATTTCCTGCTGTATTTTCCTTGAAGGAGAAAGAAGGCTGCCCCATTTGCCCTCTCCAATGTTTTGGGGTTTTTTTAGGATTCATCATTCTCAGAAAAAAATTAAGGCTTCCACCTAGATTTTGCACTTTTCTATGCTAGATCCTTTCCCATCATCTTCAAAACAAAGCAAGAAAACCCTCCAAAAATGTCTATACAAAATTTGACCACTAGCAGCAAACAATTAGCCATATTCAGTTTTTGCCATTTAATTATATCTAGAATGCATTTCTTCTCAATATACTTCAGTTGTATGAAATCAGTCCCTCTTCTCATTAACAGCATGTGGATGGCAGTTTGCGCAAATAGAACTTTGTAACACAACAAGTGGGGTTTCTTTTTCAACTATGGTCCATAATTCTCCAGTGCTATAAATTAGATGCCTCCTCCTTTTTCATGAACAGCTCTGTTTTGGAATCATCAATTCCATGAACTTGGTTAGTTTTTGCTTGTAGAACACCAAGGTTTACAGTTGTGTTGGATTTATAAGGGACTGATAAAATATGTTGACTTATTTCATGGCAGTAGAGACATACACAAATATGCATCACAAGGATGCTATCCAAGATTAGCAGTAAACTTTTCTGAAAGATATCCATTGGTTTCCTATTTGCTTCTGGGCTCAATTTAAGGCCTTTGTGCTTAGTCATTAAGCCCTTTATGACCTGCTTGTGTTTATGTGTTTTTAACTGATTTTTATAATTTTAACTACATTTTTAATTGTTTACATGTTTTTATGTCCACTGCTTCATGAACCCTGATTGGATGGAAAGTTAGACAAAATGTTTTAAATAAATTTTAAAAAAACCAAAGGACCACATCTCCCTCTCTGAATCCATGTGCTAATTATGTTCCTCCTTTCTGTCATTGCCCTTGGTGCCCTCACACAGATCTGTTCACTTAATGCCTGCGTAAGTTAAAGACTTTCCATTCATTGAACCAATATTGTGGAACACTTTGCCTGCAAGGGTAAGGAGAACATCTTCCTTGTGAAGGCTGAGGACAGACTGGCAATCTGCCCCGGGACAGTTCCGCTTGGGAAGTGGGGGAAGGGAGCCCGTTCAGACATGCGCAGCTGTCCCTCGGCTCCCTTCCGCACTTACTCGCTTTGAAGCCGGATTTCTTGCGCTTTAGAAGGCCACCGGGAGAAACCGGTGTCCGGAGGCCGTCTTGCGCTTGCCTCCCGCTTCCAGGCAGTGTGAACTGGAAGAAGGCGGGAGGCAAGCGGAGGCGGCAGTGCGAATGCAGCATTTTGCCAGTTTGCGCATGAGTGCTCATGCGCACATGCACACATAAGCGCATGCGCACATGCGCAAATTGCCAAAACAGCCCTATCACGAGCTGCGGAGGCCGGCCCACCTGGGGCCATTCCGCAGCAGTCTGAACACTCCATAACGGCATCCTTGCGCAATACACTGGCCAGTGTGAATGGCCAGCCCCGGGGAGTTTTCCCCCCGCAGCAGTTGCCTCCGCATTCATCCCGCTCAAGATTGCCAGTCTGTCCTCAGCCGAAGTTTAGGAAGTTTAAAGCAAATCTAGATGATAAGCTTTACATTAAGTTTTAGTACACCATCCATGTGTTGTTATCTTAGCAACAGGACTTAGAGTTTTACTCTTGGATACACCAGAGATTTGCATGGACAGAAGGGGCTTATGTCCGTGGAGTGGAACTTTCTTACCTCTCCACTTCTGCTGCAGCCCATAATTCCCCCTGAAACATGGCTTTTGTAAGACAGGACTCCCAGGAGCAGCATGGGGGAGGGGGAATCAGAGGCGTGCAAAAGGAGGGACAACTCCTTAGTTGTCCATAGAAACCATGGCTATACAGTTGTTGATTATTGATTATCTCCCATTTAACTGTTTCTGCTTTTATTTACATATTTTTAGACTTTTGACAGTTTGCCAGCTATCTCAGATCCTTGGGGAAAGGCAAAATAGAAATGTTTTAATAAACTATTATATGCATTTTAGTGGATGTCATTGGTGACACCTCCTTTCTTGCCATGTTCTTTATTCTTTTGGCCCAGTATTACTCAGGGTCTAGTTCTAGCTATTCCCAGGAACCAGAATGTTTTAAATCAAACTTTGCAAAATGGAAGGCCAAATTGGGTCTCAACAGCAGGAACTTAAATCTTGGTCTTTGCCTGGTCTGTGATAAAAGAAGATGCTCAGCTGGGGTGAGGGGGGTGGATGACAGAGCACACAATGATGACCCTGGTGTAGTCCTGTCCAGTTATCTGATGACTGCAACTTACCACCACATTTCCATTTAAATATCTGTTACCTAACTAGGGTGAAGCCATAGGAAGGTTATTGACACTACCCTGAGGAGATTATTTTTGTGCAAGTCAGTGAATTTCTGCCTGTGCTGAGTAGCTGTCCATCCACAATGTCCCTTCACTGATCCCACACTGAGAGAGAGAGGAAGATTCTTGAAACAGCAAGTTTACCAGCCAGGGAGGGAGAAAAGGATTTAAAACAGGTACATTCAAAAGGAAACCATAAAATTAAAGGGCTGGTTCCCAAGTTCCAGATTACACAGGTTGAGTCTAGAGTCCCCATCTTGTTTAACAGGCACCCATAGGTTGTAGGTTCTCCTCAGTCCCAGTGAGCTATTCCAGTCAGGCTGCAGCACACATGGAGAAGAAGCTTCAGCCTCCTGCCAGAAAACTCTCACAACTTGAATCGTCCCTGAGGAGTGCTATCTGGCCCATTAGTGGAACCCACATGTAACCCAGGACACAGACCCAACCTGTATAATCAATAATGTGAATTGGCTCTTGTCTATCTTATATTCTAATATGCCCCCATCTTTGGTTTTTGAAATCTGCAGATTGGGGTTACACAGAAAGAAAACAGATACTTCTGCAAATATCCCCCTCCCTCCCCCGGAGGTTTGCAGAAAAATTTGAACATGTTAAAAATATATTGGGGGGTTAAATCCCCCTAAAACGAAAGTGTTGTCTGCACATGTACAGACAACACACATATCTCCTTTTTGAGGCATTGTCAGTGCTGTTGCCCATAGTGGGGGGAGGGGTTTGCCAGGAGCTGCAGAATCCTGAGGAACAGTAGTGATGACGTGGGGAGAAAAGAAACCGCAGCCAGCCCAGCAATGAGGCCAGGAAATGCACCAGGCCCAGTGGTAGTGTTGATGATAGTGAAGGGTGGTATCCAGGAGTCGCAGCAGCCCTGGGGACAGCAGGAGCAATGGGGGGAAGAGAGTCATAGGTGGAGGCTGGGGGCTGCATCTACCCTGGCAGTGGCAAGGGTGGAAAGCTAAGAGGGGGAGAAGGATGCTTCTTAGTATAGCAGTAATTCACTTGTTCACCTCCTAGGGTTGCCAATCCCCAGTTGAGGGTGAGGGATCCCTGGTTTGGAACCCCTCCCCCTGCTTCAGGGCTATCAGAAAGGGGGAAAATGGCCACTGGGCACTCCATTATACCCTATAGAGACCAGTCCCCATAGAGTATAATGGAGAATCAATTTGTGGGTATCTGGGGTTCAGGGGGGCTGTTTTTTTGAGGTAGAGGCATCAAATTGTCAGCATAGCTGCTAGTGCCTCTCTTGAAAAAAAATCACCCATGTTTCAAAAAGATTGGACCAGGGTCCAATTTTATGAGCCCCAAAAGAAGGTGCCCCCATCCTCCATTATTTCCAATGGAGGGAAGACATTTAAAAGGAATGTGGTCCCTTTAAATATGATGACCAGTTCACTTGGAACTTGCTTCAGAGTTCAATCCCACTTCTTCCCTCCCCTCTCCCAGAGCCTCCTAGTAAGTCCCCCACCAGCTTGTCAGCCTCAGCTGTCAACCCTATCACCTCCAATTCTAAACAAATCCTAATGTTCTTACCCAGTAGGGGGAATAGCATAGAGCACACTGCTAACATCTTGTGTAGACAAAAGAGCTGGCTTTTTAAATTCTAGAATTCAGGAGAACAGGAGCTAGCAGAAAACTCTTTGACCAATAAGTTTTTAGTAGGGGAAGGGAAAGTCCCTTCCCTGAGCGATTCAATCGCAAATGATTTCCCAGTGGTAGAGAAGTTCAGCTGCCTCTGGTAATGTGTGGTTCACAGGTCCGGATCTCCTTTTGGGCAGTCCCCATTCTAAGACATTCACACTGCAATCTTGCACAAAATTATTCCCATCTAAACCCACTGAAACTAATGTTACCAATGGGCTCTTCTGCCAGGGCCCACTGCCACTGACCCTGCCTAGACACCTCCTTTGATACCAGTCTGCACTCTCTTCCCTTTAGGGCTGCCAGGTCCTGCCTTCTTCTACAGGTCTTCTGGCATGCACACTTTGCCCATGCACTGTAATGACATCACCCAGAAGTGACATCATCGCATCGGGGACATGGGGGGAGTAACACTCTAGTTTTGGGCAAAACTTGATTTTTTTCCCCTTCAAAACCATAGAGTTTGCCCAAAAACTAGAGTGTCACCTCCCGACGTCCCCAGTGCAATGATGTCACTTCCGCCAGGGAAGAGTGTGTGGGTGGTGCAAGCAGTGCTCCAGACAGTCACGGCACTGGCACTCCCAGCCACATACTCTACTTAGTGCCACTGAGGAAAGGGCATGTAGATGGCTATGAGTATGGGCAGTGGGGGGGGGGGTCAAGAACAGGGAGGTGAAAGGTGCAGAGATATGGGGGGTATTTGGGGAGGGCAAAAATAAAGGTGTGAGCAGGGGGGCCTGGTGGTGGGCAGAGGAGGGGAGAAGGGTCCCCTGAACACCCTCTGCCCAGGGCCTCTTTTAACATAGAACCGGCCCTTCAAAAATATTGCCAAGGTGATGGTTTATTCACAAATGACTGTTGTCCTTTGAATGTCTTCCTGTAAAACATATTTTTGCTCTGATATCTTATAAATATTAAAACAAAGGGCTCTGCAGAGCAAACAGAGCTGAAATCCAGGAAATACACAACAATGACTTATTTCATGTATCAGCCATTCAATACATTATTAAGTTCCTTATCTCTAGGAGTTGCACTGTAGTCTGACTGCACTGAGAAACTAAGATATCCCTGTACTTCAAATATGGTGGTTTACTAAAACATGCATAATTCATACTTTGAGGCTCTTTGCTGCACTTGCTTCAAAGGTATTAGTGAAAACAGATGACAGGAACCCTCAAATCTGTAGTTTGCCCTTCCTCTTCCAGAAAGCTTTATAATTCTGACATGATTTGGTAGGCATCCTGTGGACACAATACCCTGGAAAAGACTACATCTCCCAGAGTCCTAAGGGCTTAGGATACTAACACTGAAATAGGACAGAGAGTTTCTTCAGGACTCCATAGCTTCTTCTCTGCTGTCACCATGAATGTTTTTAGTTAGTTATTTAAAATGACTTTAACAAGCTTCTCTTCCAAAAGAGGGGCCCAAATAGGGTCATATGATCATCAATGCATAGAAGAAGAAAAAACAACAGAAAGAAAATTCAAAGAACAATACAAAAAGATTAAAACACAGCATGACCCAGAAGCCATGTCATATAGTTGGGGTGATGCTCTAGCATTGTCACCCAACACAATGATGTCCATTCTGGGTTGTATGGTCAAATTGGCTGGGAGGGAATGGGGTGAGAAAACTGAGGTACCTGAAGCTGAGCCACTTAACCCCTTAATAGCCAAAATTTATTCTTATCTACTCTGTTCCATCACCTTTTACCCCTGGGCCTTTTGCTTCCTTCTTATTTGCTTCTGCCCTCTTTAATGTCCACAGTGGCAAGTCAGAACATTGAGCAAAAACTGGGACTGAGAACTATACTGTTTTTAGGGTGCCTTCTCTGTTTACAATGGGATAGTTGCTTCAGGAGTAGGTGGGCCACTGAAGGGGAAGCAGGAGCAAATAAATGAATGGCCAGTTTCACACAGCCTGGTATCTGGTTTTAATCATTAATTGCAAACCACTTTGCTGTGACTTGCCTGTGGAAGAATGTACACTTTTTACTTTCCAGTGAAAAACCACTGTCAAGTCCCTGTCTCCACCTCCTGCTGGGTCTGGGTTTCAAGATAAAGGACTGAAGAGGCATGAAGCTCAGGCTGGTTTAAACTCCAGAACCTTTCACTGCAGAGAAAAAGTACTCTTCTACAGAAGGTCAAAGGGCTGAGAAGCCATAATATCCAGGCAGTCTTAAGAGCCATCACCTCTCATGACAGAAAAAATCAGGTGCTTGTGAAGACTGAAATAAATCTGTGCCAGTAATAATACATTCCCTGAATACCAAGATGGCAAACACTCCACATATATTTAGGTTTCTTTTCCCTCATGAGACAGTAGCCACGCACATCTACCTACCTGGTATTAGGGTATTAATTCTAATTTGGAGAAAGTGATTTGCAGGTGAGCATAACTTAGGAACCTCCTATTTTAGTAATTAAAGCACTGATTAATAGCTATCTCTCTTACCCACACACTTCCAGCTTTCCCAACACAGGTCTGAAATCCTACCCTGCAGTCAAATGTTTTGAGAGAAGAATGCAGGGGCACTAATTAAATTGACATAGTACCGTCTTAAGCAAATCACTTTCCCCATAGCTGATGGTTTTCCATATTGCAGGTATATGGCTTCTTCCAAGACTTCTAGGCATGCCTGCTTGTGGTAATGACTGCACATATAAATTGGGGGTGCGAGGAAATACTTTGGCATTAAAAACTCAGCTACATTTCAGATTTAGCACATAATTCCATTTTATGTTATCTTTGGGGGTTTTTTCAGTCTGGTAAATAGCTTAACTCTTGAATACCAGCATGGTGTAGTGGTTAAAAGTGGTGACCCAGAGAACTGAGTTTGATTTAGGGTTGCCAGTCCCCTGGTCCCAGTGGGGGGTTTCCCTGCTTTTGGGGGCTTCTGCCCACCACCAGCCAGGTGGCCAGCAAGGGAAGCCCCACTCCCAAACAGCCACATCCAGGTGCAGTGTTAGGGCTGCCAAGTCAGCCCGGGGGGCGGGGGATCCCCCACTATAGGGGTTCCCGATCCACCGGCCGGCATTCAGCCAGCGGGGGAAACCCCGCCCCAGAAGTCGTCCAGTGAGGACGACTTCCCCCGTGTAATGACGTCACCTCCGGGTGACGTCATTATGTCGCCGTGGCGCGCGCGCAAAGTGCACGCACCAGAAGAGCTCCCGGGGGGAGAACAACTCCCCCCCGCCGGTAAGTCACCGGTACTTGGCAGCCCTATGCAGTGTCCCCGCAACAATGATGTCACCTGGAAGTGATGTCATCATGACAGGGTGTTGCATGACGCTCTGGTTTGAGGGCAAAACTGTATGGTAAATTTGGCCTAAAGTGTCACCATGTGACATCACTGATGCAATGATATCACTTCAAGGTGATGTTATTGCATTGGCAACATCCCAGAACATCCCCCAAATCCCCCCTCTGGCACGGCAAGGGGACCTGGCAACTCTAGTTTGATTCCCCACTCCTCCACATGAAGCCTGCTGAGTGACCTTGGGCCAGTCACTGTTACAGCCCCACCTATCCCACAAGGGAACTGTTGTGGGGCAGGGAAGAGAATGCAATTGTAAGCTGCTTTGAGACTCTTTAAGATAGAGAAAACAGGGTATAAAAACCTCTTCTTTTTCTTCAGTACTACAAGGTTGTAACTACACACAGATACTGCATGAAAGATACTAAGTTATAACAATATATGTGGAACTGAGCGAATCAGGAAAGTAGATAGGGGGAAAACTCGATACAGGGGAAGAATGAGAGAGAGAACAGCTACAGGAAGTGACTCAGCAGAAGGAAGCAGCAGGGGAGAAAAGTGAATGTAGCAGGGAGAGCTGAGAAGGCGCAAGCAGTTTTGTAATAAAGACCGTCACTGTTATTGTTTGACTCAACTACATATTACCTTGCATGAAACACAAGTGGCCTGTGGAAGTACTATTATTAATACAGCTGTTTAATGTGACATCATCAGCCCTCCCCTATTATATAACTGGACTCCACATATGACATTAACAGAGCCCACCCAATGAATGTTAGGATGGTGATGGCTGGGACCTAATGCTTCCCCCATCATGTACTAATGCCACCTCATCATAAAATCTCTGGCTACTTTTGGCCAGGTTATTTGGAGGGGGTGACATCTGCACAGATGTTACCTTTAGGTGGTTTAACCCCCTCTCCCAATAATTTTCAGACATGCCCCAGGTTTATTGAAAAAATCCCCCATCTGTACATGGCCACATTGGGTGGACTTTTTGATCTGCATACTGTGGCCAAAATGGGAATATTTGTAAACAGCTTGCGTTGATCAGTTTCTAATATGCCCCCTCTCAAGTATTCTTTCAGCCCAAGGATATTCTTCTGCAACAATAAGCCACCAGTCTTATTTTGTTTCAAAACACTCCATATCCATACAGAAGAAACAGTGCAGTTTCCTGAACATCCACCTGGATTGTAATTTTGATCTGGAAACCTGGCGGTAGCTCTTTGTCTTGCATTGTCTGCAAAATAATAAACCTCATAGTTTTGATGTCATACCAATTTATCGTGATTGGGACCAGGACAATAACAGGCTTCTGCAGTTTTCTATGGGGGGGGGGGGTGTTTCATCCATTAAATGGCAGCCCAGAAGCTGTGAACAGTGATCCAGCCTTGTACCATAATTCCCAGACAAAACGTTGTTCATTTATAGTACTTATTTATTTTGTGTTTAAGGCAAGTGGGACCGGGGGGGGGGGGGGAGCCTTATTTGTCCACTTCTGAACCATGGGATGAAGCATTTGCTTTTGGCAGTGCAGAGTATACCATTTGCCTCAAAGCCATTCAGACTGAGACATAGGATCAGACCAAGGGCATAGACTTTCCAGTTTCCCGGGGGGGGGGGGGCTGGGACTGGGCCAGAGACATCACAGTCCATTGTCTCCGGTGGAGGCTCAGCACCTCCTGGAAAAGTTGGGGGGGGGGCTTCAGCTCCCCAGTCCCCCTGAAGTTGACGCCTATGGATCAGACTGTTGAGGACTGTACATGCATGGAAACATCTGTGAACACATCACATCAGTGCCGAGACAGCATTTATTTTCCTCTAAACAGATTTTCAGTAGATGCAGGCATTCATGGGGAAAATGTTCTGAGCGCTGAGCAAACAGCATAGACCTATATCTTATCTGAAGAGGGAAACTTGGATGCCATTAATTACTCCAGCGATAAAGTCAATTGGAGAAGTCTCTTGTTAGCTATCTTCTAAGGCTCAACTTTATGGCTCATTTGTTGTGAGTAAACAGTCAGTCTGGTATCTCTTATAGAACCTTAAGAACAAAATTCGAGTTCAGTGGCACCTTTAAGACCAACAGATTTTTATTCAAGGTATAAGCTTTCATGTGCATGTACACTTCTTCAGATACATTGAAATGGAAGTTACTAGTCCATACATATATGGGCCAGTGTTCCCTCTAAGCTGAGTTACTGTGAGCTAGCTCAGTTTTTTAGCCTCCGGCTCACACATTTTTGTTTTAGCTCAGGAAGGATGGCTCCAGAGCAAACTAATTTATGCAGTAGCCAAATCACCTGCTCACAACTTTAATGCCAGTAGCTCACAAAGTAGAATTTTTGCTCACAGGACTCCACAGCCTAGAGGGAGCATAGATACAGACTGAGCAGCAAATTAGCATTCAGCATAATGAAGATGTTTGACAGATGTAAGGACCAAAGGAATAATAAGCTTAGTTTATATGGTCACCATTTGTTTGGATTTTATTCCAGGGGAAAACATAATGAAGCAAATAAATATATCAGAACTGGAGACTGATGTGTAAATGTACCCTTCTTAATTGTGGAATGCTGAGAGTAATTAACTGAGACCCTGTTGTTATGCTCCTCTCCATCTCTCCTCTCCTCTCAAGCATGGAGGTAATTAAGAGCATCCTTTTCTTTAAGGTGGGATGATTGGTTGTGCAGTGTTATGTCTCCTCTGTCACCAGATGAGAGAAATACATTCCAATCTACCATTCCAAATTACATTATATTCTACTATACATTGCATTACATTACAATCACTATTCCAATCTACTATTCCCAATAAGAGATACAATTAAAATACAATAATATAAAGAGGGTGGCCCTTCTTGATGAGAATACAGATGTAAGGACTGAATGAGATCAGCATATGTAGTGAGATAAGAAACCAATATCCCTGTTAAGTCCCGTGGGGTTGTTCCAAGTGTTGTAATAACTTGTAATTCAGCAATTTCCCTTTGCAATAAAACAGTTAGTTTGAGGTCACTCACTGAATGTCCTGGAAGGCTGAAGTGTTCTCCTACAGGTTTCTCAGTCTTGTGATTCTTAATGTCAGATTGGTGTCCATTTATCCTTTGGTATAGGGTTTGATCTGTTTGCTCTATGTAGAGAACTGAAGGGCATTGTTGGCATGTAATGGCATATACAATGTTACAAGATGAGCAAGTGAATGAGCCTGAGATGGTGTAGCTGATGTTGTTAGGTCCAGTGTTCGTGTTGTCCGGGTGTATGTGGCAGCAAAGTTGGCATCGGAGTTTATTGCAAGGTGTGCATTTGGCATAAACCAAACCAAAAAATTACATGAAAAATACTGGTATTTGGGGGGTATTATTTAAGTGGAGTATGATCTGTATTTCCTCCTGCCCCATTTTGGTACAGGCTCCCATCTTATTTATAAGAAACTTGGCCAGTCTACAGGCACTGTACTGCCTACCAATATCTTTAACTGTGGTTGCTGTATTTTAAAGTTACAGGCAAAGCATTGCAATATCAAGGCATTTTTTTTTATTATTCTAGCCTATTCTGTGTGGTAAATGAGCCCTATTGCGTTAACACTGAACAAGTACTACAATTTTCCAGGTGGGCAATTTTGATTATGCCTCACTGTGGGTCTCTTTCTTCTACAGACTCAAGGTGCTAAACAGCATATCATATTAAAAGGAAATAAAATAGGCTGCTACCTGATGCAGCACACCAAATCTAAAATAATAAGGCAGTTCCTCTTTGTAAACTATTGTGTGTTCAGCATGCCCACTGAAGGATATTTCAGCTTAATCAATTGCAGTCGTAGCATTTGTGTTATTATGGAGTTAGTTTGAGAGGCCAATCTCGGACCTGGAAACCATGACTTGGATCTTACAGGTATTTATCTGAAAGAACAGCATTATTGCCCAATTCCCCTCCTCTCCCCTGACCTGCATGGCATTTGTGTATGACGGCCATTCAGTCCCAGTATTGAGTTCTGGGGTAGCATGGGAGAATGAGAAGGTGAGGGGACATTCTGTTGCAGGTAGAACATCCATTGGATTAATCCCTCTCATTGTGTCCTCCTTCAAAGGCAAATGAAGACGCTGAGTTATAATATAACAAGCCAGGATTTTAACTCTGAAACCTATATGTGAAAACATCTCCAATAAGATGTATTTGTGCTTAAGTACAGGTTATTTATTCATAAGATTATTTATTTATTTATTTATTTATTTATTTATTTATTTATTGTTTCAATTTGTATCCCACCCTGCTGGACATGCTGGCTCAAGGCAGCTAACAAGATTAAAATATTTGGAACAATACAGAACTAAAACCATTAAAAGGTTACTGTACAGAATAAAAGCACAACAGTGAGCAAATAAAAAAAAATTAAAAAAATAAAAAATAAAAAGATAGAAAGAAACTATGTTGAAGATCCAATGGAAAACTTTAGATTGTGCAAACAAATCAGGAACTGCTGCTCTTAACTCTGACTTTTATATGCAATTCTTTTAGACAAAGATATGTCCTTGTATGTAATGATAGTGTTGTGTTTGGGTTCTTGAATATGTTGTTTTAATAACTATGGCTTACCTATGAAAGGGCTCTGGTATCCTAATGCTCCATTTCTCATTGGCTGACTAATAAAGACTCCCATTGGTCCTGAAGCCAATCTAGGTACCCAATCGCTGAGCTCTGCTTGGGTCCAATAATATCGCTTGTATATAGTTACTTTGTTGAAAGTTATTTGCTGGAACCATATAAATTTGAGTGCTGCTCTCACAGAGCTGTCTTAGAGCTGAATGATGTTATGAATAAAAGCCTGTTGTTGGATTCATCGCCTCCTGACTCAATACTTAATAGATAGATGAAAGTAAAATGCCCAGGTGTCCAGAAAGAGAACGTTAAAAAGCCGGGGGGGGGGGGGGGATCGGTAGGCCCTCCTTGTCAGTACTGGCACTCAGCATATGACCATCAACAACTCACATTTCTGATGAAATCCGATCTAAAACTGATACAGATCACTTGTCAATGGCCTCTAATGAGGAGTGATCTCTCACCAGCATTTTTGAACTCCCCTAGGGAGTTATGGTCTTGGAGCCTAATGAAAAAGCTCACTAGCTGACAGCCATCTTTGCTGGAATTATGGCTTATCTCCCCAATATAGAGATAGTTTCCCCTGGAAAAATGGATGCTCTGGAGGGTGGACTTTATGGCATTGTTGCGCATTGAGGTTCCTGTCCTCCCCAGGTACCACTTCCAAATCTCTAGGAGTTTCCAAATCTGGAGCTGGAAGCCCTACCACCCCACACACCCCTCTCCCTGTCAGCCAGGGGGCACCTGGCAACCCTAACTGAAAAGCTCTTGCTGAATCACAATGCTGCAAATAGCCCTTGTGGGTGGGTGGGGTTTCTCTGCACAGGCTGCTGTAGACTTCTAAAAAGCATAATTTGGGTTATTGCTTCTCTTTCTTGGCATATCCCATATTCTTTTAATCAGCTGTTCGATAGGCAGCAATCCAACAATTAGAGCTTTTCTAAACATGAAGATAATGGCAGGGAAATGCCTCGCCTACTGGATTTCTGCCTGGTTAAAATCATGAGAGTCCTGCCAGAAAATGTTAGGAACCTTAAGTACAGGTTGGTCGCGCTGATTTGATTTCTGATCACAGTTGAAAGAGTACTAGAGACAATCTGTCTTTGTCAATTTGTGTTGTGAAAATATATTCCCATGGGCTTCAAGTCATTTTCTGCCAGCTTTCCTATTCACGAGATATGAGAGCATATATTTCATCAACTAGTATTAGGTGCTATTAAAAATCCCGTCTTGATTTTTTTTCCAGATTTATGCACAAACACTCCTTGAGGAGTGATACTTGTGACATGCTGAAAGGATGTGAGTAGAAAGATGAGGAACAAGGATATTGAAATCCAGTTCCTTTTGCTGTATGTGACAGGACATCACACTTTCTGGGGAAGGAAATGCATTTACTGTCTACTGAGCCACTTATTTTATTGGCCTCAGTGGCTCTTCCCACACACTGATGTTTTCAACTGATGTGGCCATCAGTACTGGTGGGTGTTGATTTTATGACTTATGTTCAGTGGACTGATTGTTTGGTGTTGCCATGTTTTAATGATGAAGTTTGTAAAGTTTATTTTTAAAGAGGGCCTAGCTAAGTTTAGTTAGTGAGTTAAGATAAACTTTTCTCCCTTTCTCATCATTTAAGACAGACAAAAGTGATTACTAATTCACACAATTAGTTGACTTCTGTTGTAAGATGTGGAGATGGCCAATAGGATGGATTTAAAAGCAGGTTGAACAGATTTATGGAGTAGAACAAAGTTTGAGTCCAGTGGCACTTTTAAAGCCAACGAGTTTTATTCAAGGTATGAACTTCCATGTGCACACACACTTCTTCAGATACAAAATGTGCATGCACATGGAAGCTCATATCTTGAATTAAACTTTGTTCATCTTAAAGGTGCCACTGGACTCAAACTTTGTTCTACTGCTTCAGACCAACATGGCTACCCCACCTGGATCTAGATTTATGAAGGATAGATTTACCATTGGCCTTGATAACTTCATGAGGCCTTTGGTTTCAGAGGGATTCTAATAGCCAAGTCCTGGGAGTCATTGGCTGAGGACAGACTGTAGTTCTGCTGCGCCTCTGTGGCATGGCAGAACAAGGTGGGGGGAAGTACCCCCACTGCGCGGCGTTTGCACACCGCCGCAAGGAAGCCACCTGCAGCATCCAGACTGTGGGCGGCTTCTGGTGGCGGCGTGCGAACACCACGCGGCTCCCCCAGCTGGCGCACGTTCACACCCACCGGAAGCTGGTGGAATGCGTGCACAGCAGCTGGGACATCACTTTTAAGTGGTGCCCGGCTGCTGCAGGAGGAGCGCGGCGCCGGACGCGTTGCGTCCGGCCCACCTCCTCCAGGCAGATGTGGCAGTCTGGGCTGCTGCTCTGCCTCCACTTTTAAAGCGGAGGCAGAGCGGGCCAGACTGCCAGTCTGTCCTCAGCCATTGACAAGTCATGGTTCTGGCCAGAAGGCCCTGTTTGTGAGCTTCCCTGTGGCATCTGACTGGCCACTATTGGGAAAAGGATGTGGGACCAAAGGGGCCACTGGCCCAGTAGAGCACAGCTACTCATATGTTCTTATATTATGTAATTCCATACATACCTGACAGCAGTATTCCTAGTAACAGTGCTGGTGAGGGTAAGAAGTGCAGTTACCTTGTCCAATATATTCTTTTGAAAAATTGGTTAAACCTTTAGTATAAATTTATTTGCAGTTATTAAAAAATAAAAAGCAGATGGGTTCATGTTCCTTTGAGGATTGCGTGACCAGCCTGGAGCTTTGGTGCCCTTGACCTCAGTCCCGTGATGCTTCTCAATAGTAGGTATGGACATGAACCAGCAAAATGTGGTTCCATTTGTGGTCCGCGGCAGACCGATGAACCAAACCACGGACCATTATGCAAAAAAACCTGTCTGGATGAACCAAACTGGTTTGGGAAGTTCATGATGTGGTAGAATGCCCCCCTGGCATCAAACCTTCAGCAGATCTCTGGCTGACTCTCCTCTTCCTGCCCTCCAAGCTTGGTGAGGATTGGATTTATGAGGTTTGAGTTACCTTTCCCCAAGAAGGTGCCCCTAGGAGATTGCTTTCTGTGAAAATGAGGTTCAGGATGTTCAGGAGTGTCCTGAACACTCCCCCCCCCCATGGTGTCCTAGAGAAACCAAACTCATAGTGTACCTCCAGATGACTCTCCTCTGCCTGCCCTCCAAGTTTGGTGAGGATTAGATTTATGGGGTCCAAGTTATCCCCTCCCCGAAGGTGCCCCCATACTCTGGCGTTTCCAGTGGAGGGGGAAAAACAGCAAAAAAGCAAGGGAAAAAGCCCAGCAGAACAGAAACAGAATCAAAATCCCTAAGAATCTCTCCAATTAGAAACTGAAGGGGGGGGGGGGGGACCTGAGACCCAAACCCAAACCAACATGCAATGACATACCTAGACATAGTGGCTCCAAGTCATTTCCCTCTCCTCCCTATATATATTTTGCTTAAGTTTTCTTCTCTCCTTCCCACCAAATGGCTGGGCAATCCAGAATGGGAACAGAAAATTGTAAATCGCCATCTGGGATCTTTTTGTTCTGGCTTTATTTCTTATTAACTGTATATGGATATTTTAAAGTTTGTATTTTGTTTCATGGGATTTTGCCTTTTGTACATCGTCCAGAGCCCAGCATAAGCCTCTACAGGATGATTAATAAATTGGATAACAATAACAACAATAACAACAACAACAACAACAATAACAACAACAACAACAACAACAATAATAATAATGGTGATGATGGTGATGATGGTGATGATGACGACGACGACAACGACAATGATATGATTGCTCAAAAGCCCTGAGAAGTAGTTCGACCTGGTGGCTCAAAGCCCTGAGATGTAAGTAGATGTGGTGGCCCAAAGCCCTGAGAAGGGAGTAAATGTGGTAGGTGGGAAGCCTTGAGAAGTGGTTAGACCATGGTAGTTTGAAGCCCTGAGAAGGAAGTAAGTGGCATGAAAGTCCTGAGTCCACCCCTGACACCCAAACCCCAAAGTGTGCAATTACACACATAGACATGTTGGCTCCAAGCACTGAATCCAACCCTGACACCCAAACCCCAAAGCATGCAATGATGTATGTAGATGTGGTGATTCCAAACCCTGAGAAGGAAGTAAGGCATGGTGGGTCAAAACCCAGAGATGGAAGTAGACATGGTGGGTCAAAGCCCTGAGATGGAAGTAGATGTGGTGGGTCAAAGCCCTGAGATGGAAGTAGACGTGGTGGGTCAAAGCCCAGACAAGGAAGGAGACATGGTGGCTCAAAAGCCCTGAGAAAAAAATAGATGTGGTGGGTCGAAGCCCTGAGACAGAAGTAGAAGCTAAGTCCCTGTGATCAGCATGAATGCAGAAGAACAGAACCAGATCCTTGGTTCCAGAAAACTCCTGAACCCCTATAGCAGAGAGCAGAACAGATCAATAGCTGGTTACATACCAAAATAAACTGGACTGGTCTGGACAACAAATCACTAGCAAGAGAGGTGAGAGGGAGGGGGAGGAACAATAGCTAAGCCCCTGTGCTGAAAGTCAGAGCCCAGAGTCCATCATTGCACCCTAATCTCAAACCCCAGCAACGGATAGCAGATCAAGCAAACAGAAAGCAAAGCAATGAATCAGCTCTGCTAGCTCCATGCTTTCTTTCACTTCACTAGCCAACAAAGGAGGGGATGGGAGGAGAGCTCACTCAATACATAGTCTTCTGAGCCCATAGAATACAACAGGAACTTTGTTATTGGCAGCCAGTAGTGCCTGTTAAGCTTTGAAAGGAACTTACTGGTGTTTCCAAGGCTGGAGAATTCCACCCCCACTGTTGCCTTGGAGTTTTGGAAACAGTTTAATTGATTGGCCCCAGGCTGTCCCCACTCACGCACCGCCATGAACTGCACTAAAAGTTCATGAAAATTTCTGATGGTAGATCCTCCATGGACATTGTTTCACAAACTGGCAAAAATTCATGATGAACTTTCGTTCATGAGCCGGTTCAGCAGGGCAGCTAGGGAAAAATGGGGTGAGTGGCATTCTGTTGATGCTGTGATGTCACTTCTGGCTGCATAACTGGAATTAACATCACTATGTTGTGGGATGCTCTAGGATCTCTCAAAAATGCTATGGTAAAAATTCAGTGAACACGAAAGGTGTTCTGTGATGCAGTGACATCACTTCTGGTCACACAGCCAGAAGTGATGTTGTGAGGCACCATTTGGATACATCTCCATCTCATCCAGTCTTCTTGGGGGCACAACAGGACTCTGTGTTCCAGATAGCTGTACACTGACATCTCCATGGGCTCAGCTTTAGGTGAAAATTGGTTGTGCACTCTTGCCTGTCTTCCTGAAATGACACAGCTGCATCTTGCATCCTTCCCAGCTCAGTAGATTAGAGGTAAAATCACATCAAGGAAAAGGGGGGGGGGGTAGTAGTCACTAGAGAGGCACTATATTTTATTTTAGAATTGAGTTGTGGAAGACATGACACAAAGATTGGCTGTCACTGCTTTAAATGGATGTTGAATGAATGGAATGAACCCATCAGTGTATTCCCACTCTCTCAAAATGTAGATACTGAAAGTACAACCAACCACCTACTGCTTGCAGTCTTACACATATACAGGAATTGCTGCTTTAATTCAGCCTAATGGGAGATGTTGAGGAATTTGTTGCTTGTGTCATTCACATCTTCTGGTCCTCGTACATGTGAATCTGCCTTCTTTCCAGGTAGGCCATTGGTCTGTCTAGCTCAATTTTGTGTTCTACTCAGTCGCTCTCAGGTTCTCAGGCAGATAAAGTTTCTTACCACCTGAGATCGTTTGAAGGGAGAAAATAGGGGACTTTCTGCATACCAAGTAGGAGCTCTACCTATAGAGCCCCAAAACCACTGAAATGGCTAGGTTTGTGGGATATTGGGGGAGGACATAGAGCTGAATCTATTTTGCTTTCTGAATTGAATTTCTCCTTGCCCCCTGAGCCAAACAAGTCAGCACAAGAGGGATGAATAATCAAACAGGACTACAACACATTCTCCACCAACTTATTTTAAAGGTTTGTGAAGTTTCCCAAGGCAGAACAAGTTATGTTGCAAGCAAGCAAAAAGTGTTCTTTTTTTAATTCCAGAGGGAAATTAAAATCTTTTAAATGACTTAAGAAAAAAAAATTAAAAGGTAGCATGGCTCGACACCAAGGATTAACTGTTCCTACATAAGTTAATTTGTTTTAAAGATGTGATATGTTCAGTATATTGATTTGGATGGACTGGATTTATATCTGATGCATTACAGGCAAGGCCACTGAGTGTTACACAAATGCTCGGCTGAAAATTAATATTTTATAAAAGTTCCAGTGAAACAAATATTAAAATTATAATTGCTCTAGTAATGAGGAAGTTTTAAGAGGTGTTAACAAACAGTGGGGAGATTTAGTCATCACTGAGCAAAGATAAATTTGCTGAGAAGTCCAGTTTTATGGTAAAAGCAAATATATGTGCATGGACACAGAGTCTTGGATTTTCAGAATGCTTCTGTGAGAACTAAACTGTAGTGAGAGAGCCAAACTGATGTGATACCATTCCTGCCCAATTAAAAAGAAGTTGGCGCGTTCTAAATAAGGCCCAAAATATGCTGAATTGTGATCTGGCTCAAAAGCCCCCCCCACACACACACACTGTCCTCTGTATCTCACCAAATTTTATCCTGCCTTTCTTCCAAGGAGCTAATATGTGAATTACTGCTTCTCCATTTTATTTGTACAACAATCTTGTGAGATGGATTAGCAGAAAGAGAGAGAGAAAGAGGCCCAAGGTCATTCATTAAGGCTGTGGTCACATGGCAAACTTATCCCAATTTGTTCTCGATATAGATTTGATTGGGAATATTTGGGGGGGGGGTGGGATTATCACACATCCCTCCCTGAACCACTTGCATCACACAACAAGGCTCTGGGCACCATCCAGATAGTCATGCTGCCCAAGCAGTGGCATGGCTTGTTTTTTTTGTTTTTTTTTATTGGCTTTGTGCATGCACATATGCTCATGGCCGAATCACTGCTCCCACGAGGACTCGCCATACTCCCTTATTTTTGCAGGGCCCCCCTAACAGTGAACAGAATTAACTGGTGACATACAACCAAGCACTGGAGTCTAGATGTGCACTTGAACATTTATCTGTTGAATTTATTCAACACAGGATTGCTCATGCACACAACAGCAGAAACATGTGGGGGGGGGGGGGGCGGGGAACATTGCAAGAAGGATGTTCAGATGACCTAATTGTGATCATTGCAAGAGATGGCTGTCCAGATCAGTGAAATCATGGATTCAAAGCACAAATATCTGGAAAGTACTTAATTTTCCAGGTGTAGGAAAACGTGCTAGGGAACCAGGAGGGTTGTGCAAGTGAGCCCACTTTGGATGCGGGCGTCTGATCAACAATTTGAAATGTGAGAGGGAACAGCAGTGAAACCCAGTCAAAATGACCATGTGACCATGGCCTAAAATTCATGGCCAAGTGCATATTTTTACTTGGATCTCCAGATTCCTAATCTGACAATCAGAGCTGTAACAAGGGCAAGGCAAGTGAGACGTTCGCCTTAGGTGCACAAAGCAGAGGGGCACAGAAAAACTATATCATGACTAAAATAAACAGTTGATGTTTATTGTAATTTATGTATTTAATTTTTTTAACCAAAATAACTACCAAGGAAGTACAGGGGGTGGAATTTTATATCCTTGCCTTGGGTATATAATTAGCTAGTTATGGCTGTGCTGACAATTTAGATTTGTCAGCTTCCAGATGGAGCTTGTAGATCTCCTGGAACTACAACTGATCTCCAGACTACAGAGATCAGTTTCCCAGGCTGCTTGGGCGGGTAGACTCTTCATCATTATATCTTGCTGAGGTCACTTTCATCCCCAAAGCCCTCTCTCCCCATGCTGTACCCCCAAATCTCCAGCAATTTTACAACAGGTGTTGACCAACCTGTTTGACATCATCAGGGGTCCTTTCGTAAAAAAAGAGGTGCAGGAGCTCATTAGCATAACTTATTTGCATATGCCACACCCCCTGACGTCACCAGAAGTGATGACGTCATCGGGAGTGTGTCAGAAGGCAAGAAGGGAGGGAGGGGGAAGGAAGGAAAGGAACAGGAAGGAAAGGAACAGGAAGGAAGGTAGGTAGGTGGGGGAGAGAGAGAGAAGAAAGAAAGGAAGGAGGGAGGGAGGGGGGAAGGAAGAAAGAAAGGAACAGTAAGGTAGGTAGGTAGGTGGGGGGAGAGAGAGAAGGAAGGAAGGAAGGGGGGAGAGAGAGAGGAAGGAAGGAAGGGAGAGGGGAAGGACGGGGAAAGGAAGGAACAGGAAGGTAGGTAAGTAGGTGGGGGAGAGAGAGAGAAGAAAGGAAGGGAGAGGGGAAGGAACAGGTAGGTAGGTAGGTGGGGAGAGAGAGAGAAGAAAGGAAGGGAGAGGGGAAGGAACAGGTAGGTAGGTAGGTGGGGGAGAGAGAGAGAAGAAAGGAAGGAAGGGAGAGGGGAAGGAACAGGTAGGTAGGTAGGTGGGGAGAGAAAGTGAGAAGAAAGGAAGGAAGGAAGGAAGGAAGGGGGAAAGGAAGGAAGAGGAAGGTAAGTTGGTAGGTGGGGGGAGAGAGAGAAGGAAGGAAGGGAGGAAGTATTGAGGGGGGAGGAAAAGGGCTTCTCGGGGCCAGCGGCGCTCTGCCACGGCCCCAAGGGGAGGGGGGAGGAAGGGGCTTCTTTTGCCCGGGCTGGCGGAGCGCCGCCGGCCCGGAAACACTGACGGGGGGGTGAGGGAAGGGGCTTCTCGGGGCCAGCAGCACTCTGCCGCGGCCCCAGGGGGAGGGGGGAGGAAGGGGCTTCTTTTGCCCGGGCCGGCGGAGCACCGCCGGCCCGGAAACACTGACGGGGGGGGCGAGGGAAGGGGCTTCTCGGGGCCAGCAGCACAAAGACTCTGTGGCTTGGCTGAGAGACAGCAACTGGTTCAAGGTCTTCTGGTGAAAGTCTTCATGCCTGAGTGGTAGGGTTGCCAGGCCAGCACTGCCACTTGGTGGAAGATTGCAATGGGGTGGGGACCTACCCGATTGATGGCACATTGACACTGCAATGCCACTTTTGGTGTGAACACCTACTCTAGGATTCACCAAAAACTGTATAACTTAACCATAGAGTTTTGTGTGAATCATACAATGTCATGCCAATGTCACTTATGGTTTGCATCAGAAATGGTATAATGCTGAATCACCTTGTTGAACAGTGGAGGGTAATATGGGGTCCTGGGTGGGAGGAGGCATCCTGTCCACCCTATTGAGGCCACAGCAAAATGCTGTAGGTGAGAGGGTACAGCTGAATAAAGCAGCCTGCTGCCCTCTCCTGATTGGCTACCCAGATTTGCTGTCAGCCAATTGCATCTCATACTTCATTTGAAGTTAATGTGGCCAAGGCAAATTGATCTGCAGCATGATCTGCAGTGAATGTCCCATGATCCCAGAAATAATGCCTCATTTTATAGGATTATTGACAGTTAATGCCAGACCTTTCAGGGGCCTATCCTATGTTCAATAGGAGCTGCCCACTACCAGTTATCACCTCTTTGATACAGTTAATGTTGAGGTATGCCAGAGGTAGAGTGGGTTTTCACACCTCTTTGTTGCTTGCATAATACATTAATGTGGTGCCACTTTTTTGCAGTGTTTGAAGCTGAAGTTGGATGGAGATGGTAGGATGGTACGTGATACCAGGAAGCAAAAGCATCACCACAAAATATAAAGGCTGGCTTTGCTTCCTTCTAAACTAGCTGTAATGGATACACAACAAGCTTTTCTGTGTCTTCAGTACACAACTAAATTAAAATACTAAAATATGAATGGTTACCTTCTGTCCAAACTCAAATGCCATCTGCCTCAGAAACAATCAAGAAAAAAACCCCTTCTTTGACTCCCTTAAAGACAGAGATGCAGATCTTGGTCTCATATAAATTGGGGTGATATAAAGAGAGGCCTAGTGTAGATTTTTTTTTAAAAAAATTGAGGAAATAAAGGATGTTAAATGGAGTTGAGTGAAGATCAGAGCGCAGCTTCAGTACAGTGGAATGTTTCTGTGAGGAAGGAAATTTTTCATTCAGAGAACTCAGTATTTAAAAAGAGGAGCTTTAATAGGTGACAAGTTATTAATTGTACAAAAATCTTTGTAACTGTATTAACTAGTAAGTGTAGTAATTTCCAATGTACAAAGTGACTGAGAATTCAAGCTGAACAATGGGTATGTATATAGACAATGGGTTCATGACCCAGCAAAGATCAGAAGTGCAGTTCATCAAGTCCAATCAACATTCTGTCCCTTGATCACATTCACTTTCTGGGCCATCATCTGACATATGGTCCAGAATCTGGCGGGCTTCTCTTATTCTGACTTGGCTTGACGGTTGATACACAGTAGGAAGTTGCTTCCATCTATTCTCAGGCTCTGTTTGGGATGAAAGTGTGACACTAAAAAGAGAGTCATTCCAAGATTCAAAGATGCAAAAGGATTGTCCTCAGTTTCTATTCATATTGTGCTAAAGAATTGGCAAACCTTTATTTCTGTGAGCATTTCGAAAAGTACCTTCGCATATTCAGGAAACTAATTTGAAAGTTGAATCTGTGATGAAAAGCTGGGGCTTCCACCAATTGTTCTTCCAAGTGCATCCTTTCCCTTTTTTCCCATGCAAGGAATGAATAGGCATACTTTCTGCCAGCAAGCATGTTCATCAACCATTGAAATTCATTTTCAGCCTTTTGCTTTGCACTTAGTAGAAGCAAGGCATTTTCTTTAACAGGTTTAAGCAGCAAAGTGTTCTAATGGAAGCTTATAGCTACTACAGAGTACAAGATCAGCCCTGTCCAGAGTTTGATCCACTAAGCCAAGTGTAGCCCATGAGCCATTGATTGTGGGCTGGCAAATGATTGCATCTATTTGTACAAATCCAGCAGGGGGGAAGCAACTGTAGATCTCTTCTTCCTTCTCTTCTCCCCCAGTTAACACTTTTTCCCACCATAGAGAACAATGGAGGGGATGGGATAACCTGTTTGGGGGCCTGTAAAATTGGACCCTGTGGTCCAATCTTCTTGAAACTTGGTGGGTATTTTGAGGAGTGGCCCCAGCAGCTACCCTGCAAGTTTGGAGCCTCTCCCTCAAACCCCCTTTCCTCCAGCCCCTCATATACCCTATGAGTTTTTGCCATTGATTTCAATGGCCCATAGGGTATAATGGGGCTGAAATTGACATTCCCTTTCTGACACACTTCTGGTGATATCAGGGGACGTGGCATATGCTAATGAGTTATGCTAATGAGCTCCTGCACCTCTTTTTCTACGAAAGGACCCCTGACCATATGTAGCATTTGCCTTGGAAGGTCTCAGACTGTGCAATCCTGATTGATAAAAACATAAGCTTTCATTGATACCTGAAAGTATGTGCCCTCCCTGTTTTTACTTGCAGTGCCTATCTTTTCCCTCACTGTTTGTTCAGTGCTACTTGCATCAATTCCCAGTCTTATTCTTTCATTTCTAAAATCTTGCCCTGGAGTTATGTCATTTCCTATTGACTCTTTATGTCGCTTCTTTTCTGAACACCTGCCACTTTCTTAGCACTCATTTCAACTTGTCTTTTTTTATTATCATTTCCCTGTAGAATTCTTTTTTGCTTTCTTTTTGATCAGATTAATGGTTTTACCCAACTCTGTTCCATCCTGGTCCTTTTGCTGAAATGAAAAATGTCATTAATATTCCCTTCAAATAAGTCTTAAGGGCTTCCCAGATACCAGGAGTGATTTAACAGATAGTTCATTATTAGAATGACTTCAATTAATTTTTTTCCTTTTAATTTTCTCTTTTAATTCCATGTTGTTATACAGATAATTGTCAAAGATCTCTTCTGGAGGATTTTTAAATTTAAAAAATCATTTTATAAAGCAAGTGATAGCTTTTAGAACAGGAATAAAAAGTGTGCTTATTGTTGATAGATTTTCTTTTGATTGGCTTGATAACAATTAATTATTTCTGACATACTTTGCTCAGTTATGCTTATTTAAGCCAATAAATTCAGTGATATGAATTGTTTGTAACTGATCACAGGACGGTAGTTATTCTCATTCCTTGAAGCTGTGTGTTAATGGACACACAACCTCCTCCTTCTGCCACCCAAATGGTGAGTATTCCGAGCTGTGACCAGAGCCCTCCATAGTTTCTCTGGGTCTGGCACAAACTTGAAAAATCCTCTCCCCAAAGTCCTTCAGATGCATATAGTCTCATGAGTTTGGAAGGCAAAGAATCTCTAAATTAAAACTTTGTGGATACAACATATCTTGGTAGTGGTACTTGCAGCAAGGCTCAGGTTGCTGGATCCTGGGGATGAGCTATGCCTCTGCCACCATGCTTGGATTATGACTTCATATCACCTACTGGGGGATAAAGAGATACCAGAACTGTAAGAATGCAAACTCTCTGGCTGTACTCAGTCTACTAAAATACCCACAAATCTACTCAATAAAGGTACCATACACTTTGTTAAATAGGAATGCCAGGCTTGCCAGTGGGGGAATGCCAGACTTGCCAGGCCCCATCTCTCCACTGCCGGCCAGCTGGCCAGTGGGGGGAATTACCCCCCCCCCCCAAAAAAAGGAAGGAATGCCTGGCAGTTCAGCGACATGCCTACATGACCCAGAAGTGATGTAGGGACGTCAGGGATGTTGGTGGAGACAATCTGGTTTTAAGGCAAAAACTCTATAGTAGAGGCTAATTCTACCATAGAGTTTTGCCCCAAAACGAGAACATCCCCCCCCCAACATCCCCGATGTGCCTTCATCACTTCCAAGTCATGTAGGCATGTTGCTGAAATGGCAGGTGTTCCTCCCTGCTTCTGGTAAGTGCACCCCCCATCCCCTGCCATCTGCTTGGAGGGACCTGGCAACCCTAATGTTAAATCATTAGTCCATCTAGACTGATGGCAGCCCTTTTAGGGCTCAGACAAAAATCTTTCACATCAACTGTTACTAGGGATGGTCAAATATTAACCATTTCAGCTCACAGTCTGTTTGCTGGTTACAAATCAGGTACTGATTTTTCATCAATCAGTTTTGCTGTTTGTGAACTGTTTGAACCTGTTCATTGGGCTGCCTTCCATGCATGCAAACAGTGTTTCATACAAGTACATTCTCACACTGCCCAGTGGGAGCCTTACTTTTATCTTTTCTCTTGCACACTGCACTGCAACCAAACATTTAAATAAATAGTCAGGAAGTTGATCAGACAACAATTATGAACAAGCCCTTTTTAAAACAACAAAAGTCTTGCCATTTGGTTATTTCATATATAGATTTTTGCACAGCCTTATGGGAAGGTTGGTTTTAATCCCCTCACATCGTTTAATCCCCTACCTGACTCTGAGTAGAATACTCTCACCTACTGTGCCCCTCATGGGCAAGGAAATGCAATTCCACTATGACAGCTACCGCACAGCTGCAAAGGTGTTCAACAGCTGTTCACGGCAGCTAGTGGATAGATGCACTTACTGGAAGTTCAGCTCCCAGAAGATTGCAGGTGTTAAATGTGATAAGTCCATCTATAAAATATGTTCACTTCAAAATCGGCAGCATCCCTACCTGCTACCTGATCTTGTAACAGGAGTTGCCAGGGTCTAAACCTGTATGCAAGGCAGGTGCTCTACTGCCAAGCCTCTGCCACCTCCACTTGCATCCTTTTGCTTAAGCAGTGAGAGAGAACTGCCCATACGTTCATTTTTCAGTATGCAGAGCTGTGCTCATTGGAATGAGACACTCACTAACAATGATGACCATGAGCATGGCTAGTCAGGCCTGAAGGTTGTTTTATCAGTGATACAACTGTGGCCATAAGCTTCTTTTTAATGGACCATGTTCCTAGAATGCCATCAGGGAAGGTGGGGGACAATGCATCGTTTTTAGAAAGTGGTGCCAAGATCAGACAAGTGTAATCCTTAATAGTAAGTGTGTGAGAACAGAGCAGGCTGCACTTGACTAGTAGTGTGGGAAAGGCTCTCTGTGCATGCTCTACGGTACTTGATAATATGGCACTGTGTTTAATATAAACACTATTGTTTCTTTAAAGAAGGAGTATAACTATGGATGGGAGGCAGTCAAGGAAGTGCAAGGCTAATCCTCACGGGTTCCCAGGCCAAGTGTACACAAAAACCAGACTACTGTTTTTTAAAAAATAATTATAAAGTTTATTTAAGAAATTTTAATAAAGACAAATTATTGCTGATATGTTACTCTGAAATCATACAGAAAAGAAAACAACAAAGCTAGCTTCAACTACCTCACGCTCATAACAACTGCGTTAGGTGGAACAATCCTTAATTTTGATAGAAAGTCCTCGAGTTAATGTTATCTACATTTCTAGGAATTGCCAGTCATAGTCTTGGCCTATAGCCTCTGATCTTCAGGGCCACAGTTCAGTTATAATTTTGGTCCAGCACATCAGGCAATAGGGTTGTCACGACTTCCACTCATGCCATTGGGGGTGGGGGGTGGGAAGGAGCTTTGCAGGAGTGGGGGGGGGGCAGGGCAATATCACCATGTGCAACATCCCTGATATGATGATGTCACATGGAAGTGACGTCATCAAGCCGAGGGCGTTGTGTGGTGACATTCTGGTTTTTGGGCAAACTCTATAGTAAAATTGTGCTCGAATCATAGAGTTTTGCCTAAAAACTAGAATGTTGCTATGTGATGCCCCTGGCATGATGACATCACTTCCACATGATGCCATCATGTTGGGGACATCACACAGGGTTGTGGCTGTTGGGAACTGGGCTGGCCAGTGGCAGGGAGAAGCCTATGAAATCGAGGGATCTCCTATTCCCACCTGGGGACTGGCAACCCAATCAGGCAGTGATGACATCCAATCAGAACCTGTACCAAGAGAAACCTCTAGAAGACTACGTCACTAGTCCTACTCTCCCCCCTCCCATCACAGGTCATGAGTACCCCTGAGAAACTAATTAGCAAGCTTCCATCTTTGGCCTTGAAGATGATAAGGGATATGCTTGCCAGATCAGCTGTCTAATTTACTGTTAAAAGCTACCAATGGCAAAGATGCAAAACTGGAATGTACTCTCAAGATACCGCTTATTCTAAATTTGCAAAATTTGTCAAGGTAGCCATACAGGTGCTCAGTTTGGGTGAAAGTGGACAGCATGGGCAGAATATGGTCCATTTCCAAACACCACATTCTAAGAATGCCATCAGGGAAGGCATTTGTGAAAACTGAAGGATGTGAAGAGTAGAACTAGGATGCTCTGAAACAAATGAGGGACAAATGGTAAAGAAATATGACAGAGTGCAATGGTGCAAACATACGCTAATTATTTCATCTCAGAGTGATAGGGGTTTCCCCCCTCCTTTCAAAGTCTATAATAACAGATAATTAAAATAAGCTTTTTTCTCTCTTCACAAGGAATCTGTGCTTTTGTAATATTCTATTCTTAACAGAATAATTATGAAGTCTCAATATAATTGGTTTCTTCCAATTTTATTCTTGCTTAAATGTATGCATAAGTTAACAGACTCTGTCTGCTTCCATGGGGCCCTCCATCTCCTACCTCAAGATGTACTGAAGATTTTCTGAAGCAACTCAATTAAGTTTCATTCCCACCCTCCACCCCACTTCTTGGAAACTTCCCGAATGGTCTTTCCAGGAAATCATGTGGGTGGGTGGGGATGGGATGAATTGTTCTGATGGCAGCAGCTCACATGGTGGGTCTCAAGGAAGATTCCCACTCCCACCATGGAGTGCCACAGAAGGGGAGGGGATGCGGTACCCTTACTTAAGAACATTGGGAGATGGCAGCCAAGTTGCTGTACCTGCAGCTCTATGCAGGCATGCAGCTACTAAATGGTCTGCAGAAGCTGGTACCAGCAGGTGATGCCATCACCTCTTACCATGCCAGTTTCTACTAACTACCCAGTAGCTGCATACCTGTATGGTGTTGCTATGGCCCCAGCAACTCTGCAGATGCACACTGCTGTCCTGCTGGTATGAGCACCACATCCCCCTTCACCTTCAGTGGTGCTCGGGAGCAGGAACTGGATTCTTGTGGTCCTTTCTTACACACCCAGGGAAGTGCTGATTGCCACTTTGAGGTCAGGAAGCAATTTTTCTCCAGGCCAGTTTGGCCAGGGATCCTAGAGGGTTTTTTTGCCATCTTCTGGGCATGGAGAAAGTGTCACTGGGGGTGTAGAGGGGAGGTATTTGTGAATTTTCTGCATTGTGCAGGGGTTGGGCTAGATGACCTTGGAGGCCCCTTACAACTCTCTGATTCCTCCCTGCCACCCACGGTGCTAAGTGCTGCTGTATTTTTAAGCTTCTGTTTACAGCTGCAAGAGCTGGTGAGGTGGGACGAGAAGGAGATTAATGAAGAGCTGGGACCACTGAGCAAAATCTAGAGCCCTGTGCCCTTGATGGAAGACGTTTGTTCGAGGCAGGGGGGTGAATTTCACAGCACTGTGCAAGAATGAGTGGCCATTCTGTACCAGTCCACCTACAGCATACTGAGTGATATAGCCCTGTCTCAGCAGGTGGCAACCAGAACAGGGCTGTTTGTTAAGCGGTAGCACCTTGCTTTTAGAATGCCCTCCCCACTGAGGCTCACTTGGAGCCTCCTTTATATTCCTTTAGGTGCCAGGCCAAAACATTTCTCTACACCCAGGCTTTTAACTAAAGGGTGCCATCTTTTCTGAGCTGCTTAATAGTTGGCTAGCCTAGTCTTGTCAGATCTCAAAAGCTAAGCAGGGTCGGCCCTGATCAGTATTTGGATGGGAGGCCACCCTGGAATACCAGGGTCACAGCATGGAGGCAGGCAATGGCAAACCACCTCTGTTAGTCTCTGGCCTTGAACACCCCATGGGGGCCACAATAATTTAGCTGTGACTTGATGGAAAATACAATAAAATGGTCTGCTCCTAGCCTGGGGACTATTTTATCAGTAACACTTTGGACTGCTCAGTGTTTTGTGCTTCTGTGGCTTGGCTTACTTTTATTGGCATTTTTTTTTTTACTTGCTAAGTTTTTATTAGTATGATCTGTGTTTATGTGCTTGGGTTTGTTTTCACAGCTGTGAGCTGCCTGGAGCAGGTCTGGAGAGGCAGCATGCAGATTTTTAAAAATAAATAAATAAAATTCAACAAACAAAATGGAGTTGTAGGGGCTGTGATTTCAAGGGGGAGACTGGCATTATGGGGAGCAGAGGTATTTAACGCTTTCCCTTTTGAAATGAAAAATCACCACTCTCAAGCTGTTCCGGGGGGCAGTTAAATTTTTCAGCGGGTAGCGTCATAAGAACCTGGGTAGCATCATAAGAACATAAGAGAAGCCAATGACCCACCGAGTCCAACAGTCTGCGTCACACAGTGGCCAAAAATACCAGGTGCCATCAGGAGGTCCAGCGGTGGGGGCAGGACACGAGAAGCAAACCCATTGTTGCCCCCTACAAGCATCAAGAATACAGAGCATCACTTGCCCCAGACTGAGAGTTTCTATCTATACTTTGTGGCTAATAGCCACTGATGGACCTCTGCTCCAGATGTTTATCTAATTCCCTCTTGAAGCCGTCCATGCTTGTAGCCACCACCACCTCCTGTGGCAGTGAATTCCACGTGTTAATCACTCTTTGGGTGAAGAAGTACTTCCTTTTATCTGTTCTAACCCGACTGCTCAGCAATTTCATGGAGTGCCCACAAGTTCTTGTATTGTGAGAAAGGGAGAAAAGGACTTCTTTCTCTACCTGCTCTATCCCATGCATAATCTTGTAAACCTCGATCATGTCACCCCTCAGTGGTCGTTTTTCTAAGCTAAAGAGCCCCAAGGGCTTTAACCTTTCTTCATAGGGAAAGTGTTCCAGCCCTTTTATAATTCTAGTTGCCCTCCTCTGCACTTTTTCCAATGCTATAATATCTTTCTTGAGGTGTGGTGACCAGAACTGTCCCATGTCATTAAAGGGGGGGGTGGGGGCGGAGGGCAGACATGGTTGAAGAAATGCAACAGCCAGGGGAGAGACACTTCTGGTGTGCTCGTCTGTTTGCCCCGACGCTTGTTCTCACCCTGCTTCTTAACTTTTCCTCACTCAGCCTCAGCTCCACTCCAAGCCTGTTTCTAGCCCCCCCTTTTTTCCATTTATCCCTGGCCTTCTCTCTAGCTTCTCTTCCTGAAACATGACTCTGTATCACGTGACTATGGTGTCAAGTTATTTCTTCTCAAGTAGATGTGATGTTTCAGGACTACCTGTCGAGATCACCCCTCAGTGAGAAGATTCCCCATCACTAACTGCTGCAGTAGGCAAATCTCAAGTTAACACCTTTTAAACAATGTATCAGTACTTAGATCACTTGTTCAAAACTTATCAACAGTTTTGTTACCATACGTAGTGCACACAAATTTCTCAGTATACAGACCTAGCTCTTTTTCTATCCTTTTTCTCATGCTTAATGAAAAGGTCTATTTGGAATCTTTTAATTCCTTTTAATAATAGCAAATCGCTTCACCTTCACTTTTCTTGAAAGTGAGGCAGTATAATTGCAATATGAATGCATGAAAAGCCAGGATGGCTTTGCACAGTGATGAGCCCAATTGGTTTGCTAGATATGCCATATCAATGCACTGAATGGTATTTTTAGGTTGCAGCTGTACTTCTCATCACAGATTTGTGATTCATGTGTTTTTCTCCATGTTTCCATGAAGGATAGCCATTCCATCTGTGTCTGATGTTCAAACTGCAACATATCTGTATTGGCAAATCTGACCTGTGAAAAACCATGTCTTGTTCTCAAGTGACTCCTCTTACTATCAAGTGACTTTTCCAATACTGTTCATAAATGTGAGACAGGCAAAGTACGATATACAGAGCAGAGTCATAGTGCCCAAAGTTGCCAACCTTGAGGTGGTGGCTGGAGATCTCCTGGGATTAGAGCTGTTCTCCAGGAGACAGAGATCAGTTCCCCTGGAGAAAATGGCTGCTTTTGAGGATGGACTCTATGGCATTATACTCCACTGAAGTTCATCCTCTCCCCAAAACCCACTCTCCCCAGACTCCACCCCCAAATCTCCAGGAATTTCTCAAGCTGGAGCTGGCAACCCTAATAGTGCCAACTGTCAACCAAGATTGAAACAGTTGCTTAGCATCTTCAGAAAGTCAGCTGAGCAAACAGAAATCATGACATGACATTCTTTCTCTTCCTTTTTTTTTTTGAAGAATTTTATTGCTTTTCTACATATATTACAAAACTACAACACTAAAAACTAAAATATAGCTACACAAGGATCATAAGTTTGCTTTTCTACATTGATTAAACAGAGCTCCCTTAAAATTAAGAACTGATATAATAGAGCGGGCTTTTTTTAAAAGTTGGTGTTGCATAGGTTAAATCAAGCAAGTGTTAGTTTAGATTTCTTCAGCTTCCAAATTAAACTAAACATTATTTCCCTTTCTTCCCTCTTTGTTTCAGTTTGTCTAAGTCCCATTTGACTGCCAGGTGCTTCAGGGCAGCCACCCCTTTTTCAGATTCAGAGTCCTCTGAAGAGCTACTCGTTGTACTCTCGGAGCTTTCCACATCATGTATGATGCCTTCCTCTTCTTCTTCTTCCTCTGCTGTCTTCTTATCTTCTGCTGGTCTTTGTCGCAACTCCAAAAAAGTTTTTTAGGAGAGGTAATCTTTTCCTTTTTATCTTTAAAACTGAATACAAGTCCTTCAGGAAAAATCCATATATAAGGGGTAGAGTTTTTCTGCAAAAAGTTTGTCAGGCTTTTATATTGCTTCATTCTTTTTCTTATTCAAATGGGATATCTTTCAAGACTCTGATTTCAATGTCTTTGATTTTTAGGGTTGTCCCGTTTGTGGCCTTGAGCACCACATGTCTTATAGATCTCTTGGAGAATCTCACCTCAATCTCTCCAGTCAGGTTTTTCTTCTTTACAAATTCAGGATATGTCCTATAGATCATATCCATCTCACTTTGTAAGAAATCTGCTTGTAAACCTGTTATTGGAGCTAAGGCTTCACTTAAAATTTCCTTCAGATTCTCACTTTTCTGTTCAGGGACACCTTGAAATCATAGTACATACACTGATTTTTCCATTTGTAGTCTTAAAAGTTGGTCTTTGTCAGTTGTTCTTTCCTTATCCACCACTTTTAGTTTCTGATCCATTACTTTTGTCTTGGTTTCAATCATTTTAACTGATTTGGCCATTTCCTCTGCTTTGATATTAGTTTCTTTAATCTGTTTTTGGAGTGCATCAAAGTTTTGGTTCAAGTTAGTCATCTGGTCCAGCAGAGGGCGCAATGATGTAGATAACATGGTGGGAAAGTCCATATTAGCATCTGGTTTAGAAACCGGAAGTGTTGAAGGTATAGTTTTTGGAGAGGGTTTTGCTCCCTTCTCTTCCTTGTTACCACTGTTGCTTCAGATTGACACAGTTTTGTCTAATTCAATAGCCCTTTGCATCCTGCATTCTGCATGTAAAGGACAATTGGGCTACCCATGATCATCCAGATATGTATAGTCACTGTTGAATGTGAAGGGGGCAACATGTATTTTCCAGCTTTGTTATGTGCAATTGGAAACTGCACCGAAGCTGGAAAATGCCACATTTTGCAGAGTTACACAAAATGCCAATTGCACATTGATTTTTTATTCATCAAATCAGACATATAGTAAGTGGTGATGAGAGAATGCTCTATCTTTAGATTTCCAGCACTGAGCAAGAAGTTAGGTAAACCGCCTATAGAATGCTTTCCATCTCTAGATATCTCTTTGTAGGATTCTCCCCATCAGGTATCTCAAGATTCAACTGAAAAAAATTCTCATCTTTGTTTTTACATCTTCCAAAGTAAATGTATATGCCTTCTCTGGCAGGGATAGTTTTATCAAGTCTCCTAGCCACTTCTTTCCTGACCACATCCAGGACAGAGTCGACCAGCTCGGCCCCTTCTGTGTAGTGTCCCTTGGCCCAGTTGTTCCCGGCACCACTTTGGCCAAAAAGAAAGTTGTCAGGCCTGAATATTTGCCTGAAAAGTCCAGACCTGATGGAGTCCATGGGGCTGGGTTCCAGGTCAAACAAGATGGCCCTGGGGACATACTTGCCACCTGAGGCCTCATTGTAGTAGACGTTGATCCTCTCCAACTGAAGATCACTGTCTCCATGGTAGGTGCCAGTGGGGTCTATACCATGCTCATTGTTGATGACTTCCCAGAACATTGCCCCAATCTGGTTGCTGCACTAGTCAGCCTGCAGGTGCATGATCTCCCTCCTGGTCTCACCACGGCTCGCCTGCACTGCTCTGCCCACCTTGTCTTTTTCTTATGTTCCTCGATGAATGTTTCCTGGCAACACACAAATTTCATTGGCATTCAGTAGGAAACCTCTGTTTGCCACTGATGCAAGTTTTCCAAAACTCATATTGAAGACATATTTATTTATTTAGACTTATTTATTTATTAGACTTATATGCTGCTCTCCCTGCATGCAGGCTCATAGCGGCATGTTTGTAGTTCGCATTTCCACTGATGGGATAGAGATATGCTTTTATGTTTTCATTCTCTGTCCTCATATTTTTCTTCTTTCTGCTTTGACGAGGTTGAAGCTCTCAGGATATATTTTCCTTTCTTTCTCTACAAAGGCTAAGAGGGCTTGCAATCACCAAGTTAGTAAAACAGATGTCAGATATCCATTACTTACATCAAGGGTGCCCAGTCTTTTTCAACCTGTGAATGCCTTTGGAATTCTGACACAAAATGTTGACCACAGGTAGTGGAGCCTAGGAAGCTGCAATGGGATGTGGAGTAGAGTAGCCATCCTCCTGATGGGGGTGGGTTTCCCCCCAATTTTGGGGGCCCCAATCTGCCACCAGCCATTTCACTGGTGGGGGAGCCCCACCCCCAAAGAGCCCTACTGTGCCCAATGTTCAGGACACTCTAGCATTTGGCTAAAAACAATACGGTGATCCAGAAGTTCCAGCCTAGAACTCCCCACTGGCAGATGGTAAGATCCTGGCAATCCTAATGTGGAGTCTGTTGGCAGAGTTTAAGTTTGCAAGGAAATGGAGCACTGACTGTTTAGAGAAAAATAAGTGGGTTTATTAAAGAAGAACAAACTGTTATAGAACATAGAAGACAGAGAGCCTTAACTGTCTAGCCTAACTGCTGTGAGAGGAACAATAACAAGATGGAAACTCTACAGGAGCAGGAAGTCTCCAGAAGAGCCAATCAGGAGGGAGCAAGGAGACAATTTCAAATTGTGGACAGTCCCTAATCTAACTACCAGTCCTTCAGCTGTTCCCCTGCAGGGTGGTCTTCAGATCTTTTTCATATGGCTTCACTATAGATCTTGCTTAATTCTGAGAGTAAGCCTTCACCATTTCAGGCAGGAGCTCTGTCTAATGGAATGCCTTTTAAAGTGAACACATTGTTTAAAATATTTTCTTGCATATGAACAAAATAAGCATACATATTGAGCTAGCTAAGAAACTCTCATCTGGCAGTATCTGTTTTCATTTTGCAGGCATATAACATACTTATGCAAAACAAAAGGGGGGATGCTGCTGTTTCCAGTTATCTAATTACATTAGGCCCTTTCTCCTGAGCCCAGCCATTTTTAACCTGCAGTATTACCTGTAACACTGACAGTTGATGCTGAAGGGCTCCTTACACATGTGTACAGTTAGAGATAGGTTCTGGCAAGATTTTGATAGGTACATAAATGATTTTTTTTTTGAAAACTAAACAAAATTCAATGTAGTGCTGTTATTCAATAGAAATCCCAGTAAGGTATGCTAAGCATTTTAGCCATGCAGCCTGATCATAGCTAGTCAGAATCAAGTCTCACTGTGTAAATATCACGCCACTATGTCTGCATTATACCATAAACATCAGAAACTCAAAAAGTCCCATCTGGTCCCACCCACTTTCTAAATACACTCGGCAGGTGCCAAAAAATGTGCTGGCATGTGCTGTGATTCTTCTGGGGGGCACATTGGGGACCCCTGTCTTATATGACTTCAAACCCCTCGTTGTTATGTGGAAGCAAGCATGTGCTCCCTCATAGACTTCTTGAATAATTAGCATTTCCAGATCCAAATTAACAGGACTCCATGAAAGGTTTTTTTCTGCCTCGCTCAGCTTTGATTCCTCAGCTATAGTAAATTGTCATCAAGTCCCACCAATGATCATGCATAGTTAATGTAAATTAAAATGAAATTAAAATAAATTCTTTTTCTGAGAACTGACAGATTGTGAAAGAGGCCAGTTTCATTCATTCATGAGGTGAGTAAAAAAGGCCCTTTATGTGAAAACAGCATCCAGTTGGGTGACACTCTCCTAAAATCTGCCCTCTAAAATTAGCATTACTTTGGGTAAGCCCAGGGGCTTTTTTTTCTGGGGGAACATGCCAGAACAGATTTCTGGAACCTCTGCAACAAAATTCTTTTTTAAAATGTTTAAAAGTCCATGAATTTTCATTATACAGATCGAAAACTTCATTTCCCTCGTCAGAGTTCTGGCACCTCTTTTTCCAAGCCCGAGTAAAAAATGCAGCAGATTTTATGAGTTGGATGTTGGGACATAGAAGTTCAACCATGTGCCTTAACATCTAAATCAGATTTCTGGTAGTACCCTACAGCATAAATGTATATCCTTCTACAAAAGTCATTTTTGCAATGGTTGGAAAATACGTGCCTTATAAGATTAGCCATCCATAATGGGCCCTTTTTCTATTCAAATAACTCTGAATTTGGTTGCAGCTGGGGAATAATTCAAACAACATGGCTTGGATCCCAAAATCTTCTTATGCAAACGGAAGTGGTGATGAGTGAATACCTGAGCTCAAATCAAAAAGGATTTGGCAATTTGTGAACAGTGAAGAACTTTATGAAAATATCATCTGTCTGAGCTCTCCTTAAGAAGCCATTTCTTTCCTGTGAGCCCCTTGACCAATGCTTTCTGCTCTTGCACTGAAAGTGGATGCAAGCCATTTTGTATGGATTTTGTTACTAGGAAACTATAGACTTGATTTTTGAAATGAGGATCAAATAGTATGGCAACTAAAATTATGTTGTGGGGATATGGAGGTTGACGGTATACCTACAATATTTGTCTGTCTGAAGGAATGGAATTAGATTAACAAAAGAATAATTCAATAAATTCATTTTAAGCACTTTATTAATGTTTGGAGTTGTTGTACAAAGATTAAACAGTTTGAAGGTTGGATAATGGAACATACACATTTGTATGGTATAATTTGATTGTTCTTTATCATTTTAAATGTATGTTGAAAGTAATTATCTATTTTCTTTTAAATGTTTTATAGGACATAGGGCACTTTTCTGTCAAAAGAAACACTCTGATTTCTGAGGCAGTGCAAAAAACAAAGTTCTTCAAGGAGCTCAAAGAGACATATCGGGCTCTCCCCCTCTCCCTCTTATCCTCATAACAACCCAAGGAGACAGATTTGAGTGAGAGAGAACAAATGACATCCAATCACCCAGCACATTTCATGAAAGAGCAGGGATTCGAACCTGAGTTTCCGCAGTCCTGGGCCACCATTCTAACCCTACTCTATGCTGTCTCCCAACCAAAACAAGATCCCCTACAATACTTTCAGGGAAAGCATCAGAAAACGTAAAAAAGTAAATACTGGTAAACACCTGTTTTTTAAAAATCAGTAGGTATGTAAAAGCTAGTAATATACCTGCCCAATGAATACGACTAGGTAGTCCAGAACCTTGGTGCCAGCACAGAATAGGTCATGTCCCTTGCAATCATCCAAAGTGAATGGAGTCAGAGCAGGACCTCAGAAGATTATCTTAATTTTTAGTATACAATGACATTATGCATATTACTAAAATACAATGACACTTTAACTGAAGCATTAATTTTTTTTTTGCTGTCTGCTTGCACAATAGTATTGTCAGCCTAATACCTATTGAAATGATTCTTAGTTGGATAGACACGATGGCCAAAAAGTTAATTAGAAGAAGGCAGCTCATTATTGTTCAGCATTTCTTTTATGCTGTTTGAACAAATAAGGAGATAGTGTTCTCTCCAGCACATCTTTATCACATTCTTCAGACAGTGTCTTGTCTTCTCCTGGGGTTTTTTCTCCTTTCAAGCCATTTTGCAATCTCCATTTTCTCCTTGCTAGTATTGTGCACTAAGTCATTGAGCTGAAAGTCAACTTCTTTAGAAAAAGAAGTACTTGGAAACTGCTCCCACTCCACTGAAACAGAGAAGATAATATGAGATTGACTAAATATCTGCAGTGTTTGCATAAAGTGCTGTCAAGTTGCGGGTGATTTAGAGTGACCCTGTAGAGTTTTCAAGGCAAGAAATTAACAGAGGTGGTTTGCCATTGCCTGCCTCTGCATAGTGACTCTGGAATTCCTTGGTAGTCCCCCATCCAAATACTAACCGGGGCTGACAATCTGGCAAGATTGGGCTAGCCTGGGCCATCCAGTTCAGGGCAAGTGATTTATTTTTGATTTTGATTTCTATCCTGCCCTTCCCACAAGCGAGCTCAGGGTGGCTCACAACAATAAATACCATGCAATCTTAAAATAGGTCAAGAAACTATAAATAACAATATTAAAACAATACAGTAAAACCAATTTAAAACATTTAAAGTGGACAGTGTGGTATATTAGTTTCAGTTCCTGCAGCCGGAATGGATAAATATCTACAGGCAGTTTTATTACTGATATGGAGATCTCTGCTCAAAACAGGGTTGCCAAGTCTGGGTTGGAAAATACCTGGAGACTTTGGGGGTGGAGCCAGGAGAGGGTGGGGTTTGGGGAGGGGAGGGGCCTCAGCATGGTACAGTGCCGTAGAGTCCACCCTTAGAAGCAGCCATTTTCTCCAGGGGAGCTGATCTCTGTCAGCTGGAGATCAGTTGTAAAAACAGGAGATCCCCAGGCCTCACCTGGAGGCTGGCAACCCTAGCTCAAAACTTTGCTTTAATCCAGCAAGGACAATCGATTCATTTATTTCTTTATTAGATTTATATCCCGCCCTCCCCACTAGAGCAGGCTCAGGGCGGCTAACAAGGCCATAGGCGTTATAAACAATAAAACAGTAAAACAGATTAATAATTTAGCAATTTAAAATCAACAAAGCATTGAAAATACAACTCTTATAAGATAGCAGATCTGTCTTTCACATCCACCATCGGGAAACAGCAGCTGGTGTCAGGCTCTGTAGGGCTTCGTTTCTTTAAGTGTGCATACAGGTGTTAAGCTGGTGGCCAAGAGTAGATACTAAAGCACAGTATTCAGCCAGATGGTAAATCATTTAGTGTGGCACCACGAACGCTTGGCAGAAGAGCTCCGTTTTGCAGGCCTTGTGGAATTTTGATAAATCCCGCAGGGCCCTGATGTCCTTGGGAAGCTCATTCCACCAGAGTGGAGCCGCCACAGAAAAGGCTCAGGCCCTGCCTATGGCGAGCCTACCAGGGAGAACAAGAAGGTTCTGAGAACCTGACTGCAGTACTCTCTGGGGAACATATGGGGAAAGGTGGTCCATCAGGTATGCAGGCCTCTGGCCATATGGAGCTTTATAGGTGAGAACCAGCACCTTGAAGCGAACCTGGTACGCTATAGGTAGGCAGTGAAGTGTTTTCAGTGCAGGCTGGATGTGCTCTCTAAGCGGGAGGCCCAGTAACAGCCTGGCTGCCACATTCTGCACCAGCAAATATGCTGATGCATAGATTTTCTAATAGGATCAGTCTTGCCTGGTAGGTACAGATTGTACATAGATGCCATTTGGATAGGAAGCATCCAGTGTAGTCTCCTGAGCTGTGTATAGTCAGGGGTAGGGTGGTCTATAAATCGAAACAATAAATAGGTAAAAGCATTAAAAGGCATTCACAAGAGCATACATTTTTATCCAGAATTTAGTAACAATGCGAATGCACATCCCTCAGCCATTGTCTCTGGCTGCATACTGTATTGTAGCACAGAACTGCATTCAGAACACAGCCTCTCCTGTAAATGCCAGCATAGTGGATCAATAGCATTCCACTGACATAGTCATCTGTGTGCCCCATCCTAAGCAGATGCATTCTGATGATCCAGCTCAGCTGTGAGGAACCTTACTGTCAATGAATATTTGTGACAATTTGAAAGCTGCATATAATTTTTTTAAGCTGATGTTTTAAAAGACTGAAGGCCAAGGCACATTCAGTTGACAGTATGCCAGATTACTTCCTCATATTTAGAAAATCATGTGCCTCATCCGCATTAGCTATTTAGTTTCATTGCTGAATATAAAACCTATGTGTGTGTGGGCCACTGTTGAAAGTGTGCCTTAGGAACACATAAGTCATTCTGAATGTGCAATAGGACTTTGATACCAACGTGTATAGATGTCTATAAGAAAAATAAGATGGGGTTCCAGGAAAATTCCACTCAGCAAGCCTATTATTTCCCCTAGACACACTCATCAGCCCTCTCCCAGTTCTTTGTCCACCCAGCAAGTGACCAGTTCATTCCAGTCACTTTCCCCCTGTGTTTGGTTTGTGACTTTGCATGTATAATTTCCACCCAGCCATTAAAGTCAAATTTATCAATAAAATTCAAGACTTTTGGCTCCAACCCAGTTCTGGCTTTGGAGCCCGCTAGCTGTTCATCTTCCAACACTTTTACAGTATAACTATAGACCCCCACCGACCCCAAGAATTTTACAGCAACTTTTTTGGACCATTCAACTTTGGCCTCTGTGCCTCAGCACAGGAAAAACACAGAGATCTTGAGCTAGCATAGGTCTTTGTCCCACTTTGTTTCTTCTCTGCTTTCTTTTTACCTGGAATCCCCAGGTCTTCAGCACTATGTTGGGCAGGCTTGTATATTTTTCTTTGGCAACCTTCATTTGCTCCTTTATCTGAACAGGTGTTAGGCTGTTTAGTTAGGTTTGCTTTAAACTTTTTGGGATCCCGCGCTCCCGGCAAAGCCGTTGAGCGCGGGAGACTTTTGCCGCCCAGGAGGAGGGTGGGACAGGCAGCTGGCTGGGACGCTCTGCGTCGCAGCGGTGGGGGCGGGGCCGACCTTATAGGCTTGGCCCCTGCCCCCGCCTCTCTCAGTTCGCCCGCGTGCTCAGAGGACTAGCCTCGAGCACGATTCAGCCGAGTCAGTGGGCCTACCTGGGCCCTGGGCGACTCGGCGCATGGGCGAAGGGACCGTCGGGCGGCGCAGCTGCGGCGGCGGCAGGGCTTCGGCAGCGGCGCGAGCTGCGGCGGTGTGACTTCGGCGGTGGCAGGGCTTCGGCAGCGGCGGCCTGCGTGGCTGCTAGAGGGGCCTGGGTTTCAGCTTGCTGCTTCCTCCGCCGGTGGCCCGAGTAGCGGCGTGGGAGGGCGGCTGGGAGGGCTTGTGGCCCTTTCCCCTTTATATTTTTGTTTTCCGGGAGGGAGCGATGCCTCTTGGCGACGGCCTGTGGGGCCAGCAGGGGGTGGTTAGCTGAATTCCCTTCACCATTTCGGGGGTGGCTTGCCTCTAAGGGCTGCTGTGGCTTCCAGGGGCTGCTGATATTTTGAGGCGGAGGGTGCCTTTGGCCCGGTTTCTGGGCGCCCCCCCTTTTTTGGCTTGGGTGCCTGGGGTGGTCAGGGCTGGTTTCTTGAGTGTGGGTTTGGCCCCCACCCCTCCCAGTTTTATGTTGCATCAGTTTCACTTTTGTTTTAGGTAGTGGTTTGCATTCACTTTTGTTTTAGGTAGTGGTCGGTTGTTCCCTACCCCTCCCACCTACCCCCCCCCCTCCTTCAGGGTGGTGGAATCGCCTTTTTGTTTCTAGCGGCTATTATGGCACCAAAGAAGGGCGGTGGGACGGGAAAAGGTAAGGGGCCTGCGCCCAAACGGCCTGCTCCCCTGCAACCCCCGGTTCTGCCGATTGACCCGGGATCATCTGATGAAGAAGGGGATCCTGTTAATGCAGCCATTTTGGCTTGCTTGGCGGCCCTTGAACAACAAAGGCAGAAGCCAGCAGGGGTTGTGCCGGTTCCTGAAGGGGCAAAAGCAGATAAGCCTAACCGGGTTTCCTCTTTTCAGGCGAAGGTGTTGGCACGACTGGCAATGCTGGAGGATGCACAGGACCCAGGAGGCTCTTCATCACAGCAAGGGGTTGAACGACAAGGCGAGGAGGCTGCTGGCCGGCACTTGGACCGGCCTAAGGGACCAGTGTCTGATGATGGTAAGTTTAGTTCCCTTTATGAAGGAGTAGGGGCTTGGCCATGGGGACCTGGTCGTCCTGGCCAGTGTGGGAGGCAGCCCAGTATGGGTTCCTCTCTGGCTGGCGATGGCGGCCATGGGGTTTTCCCATCAGGATGGGCGTATGGTGACCTGCCTGCGCCTTACCCATATTCACACACTGGTTGGCCCGGTTGGTCAGCCCCCGGGCCGGCTGGACACACATTTGAGCAGGTCCCAGCTAGGGCATTGGCCAGCGGGGATGTGGTTTTGCCCCTTGGGGATCACCTGTCCAATGCCACCAGGGAAAAAATCCTCCGGGGTGATTTTGTGGACGTTTTCACCCTCTTGTTCCGGGAGTTAGAAAAACGGGATAAAGAGGATCTTGATTGTAGGGGAAAGGAGCGTATTAAAAAACGGAGGGCAGATCATTGTTGGTCAAATTGGTTCCCGGGGTTTTTGATTTATATTGGCATTATAGTCCATTCTCAGCCTTGGAGGGCCTCTTCCTTGCTTCAGTACCTCGATATTATATACAAAGCATATACTGGGTTTGGGGGGTTAGCCTGGTTAGAGTACGATGAAGGATTCCGCATGAGGGCGGCCATGAACCCATCACTGCGATGGGATCAGGTCCATTCGCATTTATGGCTACAGCACGTGGCTCCTGCGCGGCCGGTGCCAGGTGATCATTCGGATAGTGGCCATGTTGTTCATAGGCTTCCTGGGTCACCCCCCAGTAAGGGACAGGCGAGTCAATCCTTTCAAAAACGTCCTCTTTGCTGGGAATATACATCCCAGGGTGTGTGTAGCCGGAAGGTGTGTTCCTTTCGGCACGAATGCCCATTGTGTTCCGGCCCCCACCCCCTGTCCGGCTGCCCCAAGCCTAGGGCCAGGTCGGGCCCTCGGGGTGGTAAGCGCCCACAGGGGGGAGGTGGACAACAGGGTTCAGCTGACAAATGGGCCTAGCCCCATTAACGTGACGGTTTTAGCGCATATGTTAAAAGCTTACCCCAACAGGAGCGCAGGGCATTATTTACTGGAGGGTTTTACGCTGGGTTTTAGAATTCCTTATCAAGGTGAGAGGAAGCCTTATATGGCTAGCAACCTCCGGTCAGTAGTTGGAATGGAGCAGGTTGTACGTAGAAAGATAAGCAAAGAATGTGAGGAAGGTCGAGTTTTAGGCCCCTTTGTGACCCCGCCTGTTCCCAATTTGCGGGTGTCTCCCCTGGGTGTTGTGCCTAAAAAGGCTGCGGGGGAGTATCGGCTTATCCACCATTTGTCTTATCCCCATGGTGCTTCGGTGAATGATGCAATACCGGTGGAACTCTGTTCCGTTCGGTATACGTCATTTGACCAGGCCATGCGCATTGTGCGGGGTTGCGGTAGGGGCGCTGAATTGGCAAAGTGTGACATTAAGTCGGCCTTTCAGCTCCTGCCAGTTCACCCGGGCGATTTTGAGTTGTTAGGTTTTGCTTTTGATGGGGCATTTTATATGGACCAAGCTCTCCCAATGGGGTGCTCTGTGTCGTGTGCTGCGTTTGAGAAATTTAGTTCCTTTTTGGAATGGGCCCTGCGTTTTCAAACGGGGCAGTGTAGTACTGCGCACTATTTGGAGGATTTTTTGTTTGTGGGGCGTGCAGGTACTGGCATTTGTCAGTTTCTCCTGGAGTCTTTTATGCAGTTAACGGCGGACTTAGGGGTCCCCTTGGCGCATGAGAAGACGGAAGGGCTTAGTTCAGTTTTAGTTTTTTTAGGGATAGAGATTGATACGGAGCACCAGTTGTGCAGGTTGCCATTGGAGAAGCTCCGGGATTTGCGGCGCTTAATAGCTTCACTTTTGCCCCTCCAGAAGATTTCTTTAGTCGAGCTTCAGCGCCTGGTGGGCCACCTGACTTTTGCGTGCAAAGTTGTTGCCCCGGGCCGGGCATTTGTGCATCGCCTTTGCAACGCTATGGCTGGCCTGCACCGACCTCAGCATAGGACCAGGGTTACCAGGGGTATACGTGCCGATCTATTGGTGTGGCAGGAATTTTTGGAGTCATATAACGGAGTTTCTTTCTGGCGTGAAGACCTTTTGATTGAAGCCAAGCTGCAGGTCGTTTCGGATGCTGCTGGTTCTTCGGGGTTTGGCGTCTATTTCTGGGGACATTGGTGCGCTGAGGATTGGCCGGTGGGTTGGTTCCACTCGGGTTGGGTCAAAGACCTCACCTTTTTGGAATTTTTCCCAATAGTTGTTGCTGTTAAACTGTGGACAGCTGATTTTGCAGGTCGCACGGTTCATTTTTGGTGCAATAATCTTGCCACAGTTCAAGTTATTAATTCCCTGACTTCTCGGTCTGTACGGGTCATGTCTTTAGTTAGGGCATTTACATTGCTTTGTCTGAAGCATAATATTTTGTTCAAAGCACGGCATGTTCCGGGTGCAAGTAATGGGGTTGCGGACGCTCTCTCCCGTAAACAGATAGAGCGGTTCCATCAGTTGGCCCCAGACACAGATCCTGCCCCAGTAAGGATGCCAGTGAGTTTTTGGGAGATTGGCGAGCTGAAGCCAACCGGGCCATTGGGATAGCCCTTGCACCATCCACCTGTAGGGCTTATATGCGAGCAGGTCAGGACTTTGTTTTATTTAGACGTTTAGTAGGTTTAGCACAAATTTGGCCCATTCCAGTTTCCCACCTGGTTCAGTTTTGTGTTTTTTTCAAAACGCAAAGGATTGTCAGTTAGTTCTATACGGGGAAAATTGGCCTCATTGGCTTATGCCAGCAAGGCAGCTGGACATGAGGATCACACCGGAGATTTTAGCATCAGGAAGATGCTTGAGGGTTGGTCCAGAGAGTGTCCCGCTAGGAGGGATGATAGGGAACCTTTGACTCCGGTAGTGTTGAAAGGCTTGCGGGCATTGTGGCCTAGCCTTTGTGCAGATCCTTATGAAGCAACCCTTTTTCATGCAGCAGCTCTGGTAGCATTTTTTGGGGCGCTGCGGGTTAGTGAGTTGGTGGCCGCGTCTAAGCGGGATAGATCCGGGCGTGCTCTCCAATTACGGGATCTCCAATTTTGGGGGCAGAGGGTCCGGGTGATGATTCGACAGTCCAAGACAGACCAGAAGGGTAGGGGCATGGTGGTGGACCTGGGACAGTCTGAGGATGAAGAGCTTTGTCCTATTTTGGCGTTACAATGTTATTTGTCCTGGCGTGGGTCCTCTGAGGGGGCTTTGTTTTGCCACCAAGATGGTTCCCCCCTTACAAAGTACCAATTTTGGGCTTTGACTCAGAAGGCTTTAAAGGAATTGGGTCTCGGGGCCTTTCGTTTCGGAACCCATTGCTTTTGTATTGGGGCAGCATCCACGGCTGCCGCCATGGAATATACTGCTAATGCAATTCGGGATATTGGCCGTTGGCGTTCCCATTGTTATAAGGGGTATGTTCGGAAATGTAAGTTTTGAATGGTTTTATTTATGTAGTTTTCGTTTCAGGTTTGGATGGCCGACTGGCGAGACGGAGAGTACTGGTCTGCGGACACAGTATGATCTTTTGGGCAGCTCATCGAGCCAAGAGGACCCCAGTGGGTTCTCAGTTGGGCCTCAGTGCATGGGCTGAAGTTGAGTGGCTGGGTAGGAGGGGCCTGTGATGGCCTGGACTCCTCACGCTGCTGTTTGGGGCGAGGCATGTGCCCCCACCTCATGTTCTTGTTCTCCACCTTGGTGGGAACGATTTGGGTTTGTTAAAGGGCATCGCCTTGGTGCTTCAAGTTAAGGCAGATTTGGCCCACATTAGGGCGCGGTGGCCAGATACACTGTTGGTGTGGTCTGCGATGCTGCCGCGCCAAGTATGGCGTGGTCTGGGAGACCCGCGGGGCTTAGATCGGGCCCGACGCAAGGTCAATCGTCAGATCAAGAAGGCCATGGAAGGGGGGTTGGGTAGGTACGTGCCTCATCCCAGCATACGGGTAGAGTTAAATGACCTGTACAGGGATGATGGTGTACATCTGTCAAACAAGGGCAACAATTTGTTTTTAGAAGATTTGTGGCAAGGGATTAAGGCAGCGTTGGGCTGTTAGATGGCCGCGTCGGCCAAAGCAGAGGCTTGGCCTCGCATGTGGCAGAGTTATAGGGTAGGGAGAGCAGAACCGGTAAGCACTTTCAGCCAATCCCCTTTGGGATAGGGGGTCATCAGGAACGGCCCTCGGATTTTAGGGCCTGGGGCTGGGAATGTGATCCCCTCTGGGAACCTCTTGGGTAAGCGCCTCCCCGTTGGTTGTAGGGCCTCGGGGGTAGGCGCCCCTGAGGGGGGACCTATGTGCTGGGTTGCCGGTGGTGGGCCAGAGTAATGGCCACGGACTGGGGCTGGTGACTTGCCCGTAATTAAGGTCCAGGAGGTTTGCCGACTTGACACCTGCCTGGCCTGTTCTGCTCCCAGCTAGTTCCCTTGCCGTGGTTTGCTAGTTAAATAGTTAATTAAGTGGCCCTTGTTTGATACCAAAACAGTTGTCTGTCTCGTTATTCCGGCTTGGGGGGAAATTGGGATCCCGCGCTCCTGGCAAAGCCGTTGAGCGCGGGAGACTTTTGCCGCCCAGGAGGAGGGCGGGACAGGCAGCTGGCTGGGACGCTCTGTGTCGCAGCGGCAGGGGTGGGGCCGGCCTTATAGGCTTGGCCCCTGCCCCTGCCTCTCTCAGTTCGCCCGCGTGCTCGGCCCACCCTTCGGGGCCAGGTAGGAATTTTTTCACCCTCTTCTGGTTTGGCTTGTGGATAGGGGGTGTTTTTCACCTACCTTGCAGTGAGCACAGGGACGACTTCCGGGCTGTTTGTGGGTTGTTAATTAGGTTGGTCACTTGGCAGAGTTATAGGGTAGGGAGAGCAGAACCGGTAAGCACTTTCAGCCAATCCCCTTTGGGATAGGGGGTCATGAGGAATGGCCCTCGGATTTTAGGGCCTGGGGCTGGGAATGTGATCCCCTCTGGGAACCTCTCGGGTAAGCACCTCCCTGTTGGTTGTAGGGCCTCGGGGGTAGGCGCTCCTGAGGGGGGACCTATGTGCTGGGTTGCCGGTGGTGGGCCAGAGTAATGGCCATGGACCGGGGCTGGTGACTTGCCCATAAGTAAGGTCCAGGAGGTTTGCCGACTTGACACCTACCTGGCCTGTTCTGCTCCCAGCTAGTTCCCTTGCCATGGTTTGCTAGTTAAATAGTTAATAAAGTGGCCCTTGTTTGATACCAAAACAGTTGTCTGTCTCGTTATTCCGGCTTGGGGGGCAAAAAGGGACTACACAAGACAGCCCAAAACAGCTGAATGGTGAGAAGCAGAGTTCCCACTAATGTGCACATCCGTGAGCCAAGTTCAGGGGACCGTCAGAAACATACCATTGTTTGGATCACTTGAGCAGAGCTCTGGGGACGTCGCGTGTTTAAGCTGTTATATGCGCATCACTAAGTGTTTTTTTTTAAATGGCAGCCACTTGGAATGATCTGGAGACCATCCCTACGAGCTGATTGCATGCTGGTGGAATGACCTGATGGTGGAAAGTCCAGCATTTGCCTATCGGTCAGCTTTAGACTGGACTTTAACCACTATCTTTTAAGTATGGATCCCTGACGGGGATCAACGGGCTACTAATGAAAGCAGCACGATTCCCAGATGTTGGGGTCTGGACGTGCACTTTAAATCCACCAGGCATTCATGCCTGGCATGGCTCAAAAGAGCCGTATGAATGCGCCCTAGGACAATCTTCTAGTTTTTTATACTGCAACAAACCATTGGTCCCTCTTTCTCTGGTATTGTCAGAGTAGACTGGGAGTAGTTCTCAAAGGCCTCAAGCTTTTTTAGTTGGAGATGTTAGGGACTGAACCTTCAGTCTGATACTAAATGATGCTATGGTCCCCAGGGTATTTACCTGCATGGAAAGTTGGGGTTTCCAGATCCCAGCATCCCAGCTCTAGTTTACTTAATTATCTTATACAGTGTTCTAACACACTTGTGGTGAGTGAAAAAAGAACAATTAGAACTCAGCCATAAAAATCAATACTAATAAAACACTGTAAAAGAGACCAGAGAGAGCAATGATAATATGTTAACAAATTAAATTGCAGAGAGGTTAAGAAGGCATAATTAACCATGGAGGAAGAACTATATTATTGATCTCTTAATTTTTTATACAAAGGAGAGATTCCTCCAGAGACATGACCTGTAACAGAATAATAAATGAAGTTCCATTCTTAGAATAATCTTATTAAAACGCAAAACAGAACTCTGAACCAAATTGGTTCTGCTGTGAATAGGACCTGCCTAGCAGCTGGGAACCTAAGTGCATCTTCATTAAGTGGTCGACTGACTCAGAGTGTAAGGGATGCCTCCTACTCCACTGGGGAAGACAGCAGTTGATTCAACAACCTTAGATAGATTTGATAATAGAAAGATGATAATAGAAAGATGATAATAGAAAGACACATATATTTTAAACAGTGTTTTATTGCTTTTATTGTATTTTATTTTAGAGAGGTGGGTTTTTTAAATTTTATCTTGCACATACCTTATTATTTCTTTGAACTCATCTGGTCTTATCTGGCCAAAACCATAGGAGAATGGGTTGAATGGAAATTTCATGTAGGCATTTTCCCTTTGGCTGCAGTTGCATCCATGGAGAAGGATCACAGTCAGTCTCAGTGAAGCCTTCCCTTCTCCCCAAACTGGCCCTGCTGGCTTTCAGATACTTGCACGCAGTAGCCTGCTGGCATTTACATTCTATGGGAGGCTGGTGTACAACATCCCAGATATTTATCATGCTGTCCCTCTCATGGCATCATAATGAAGCGAGGGACAGCTGGGTAAGTATTAGTGATGCTGTAATCTTTTCAAATAATGTGCTCAAAAATCAAATTTACCTTGATTGCAGTGCCTATTTTCCCTCAAGCTTAGCACCCCATATGCTCACATGGAAGATTGGTTCACAATTTAAAATGAGTAGTATTTGAATGGATTTGTGCCTGTGTTGTTGGCAGTATTCCACACTGTAGCTTGCTGGATAATGGCCTTAGTACATGCTTACGATGTACTTGGTTTCCAGGGTTAGGTATTCCCCCTAAGTCACCATGGATAGGTCATGTATCACATAAAATAAGCTACTTTTTTGAGTGTTTGTACATTTGTACAGGTTAGTGGCATTTGCCACACTGGGGTATGCTCAGAATTGACTGAGTTTGAATCCCAGATCCCAGGTTACAAAGTATTCATGACCCAATTTGAAACAGTCAAAGAACATACTGCACTTTGGGAGTCAGGCAGGTAAATGGCTGAAGTTGGAATACTAGAATGACTAACTGTCCAGGGTCAGACCACCTGCCCCCACACTTACCTTTGAGGAGACAGAGGTCTCCAGACCACAGCAAGGAAACCAACAAGGGATGACTGCAGAAGCCCAACATGACACCACAGGATAGGGATGACAGCCTCCAGGTGGGACCTGGAGATCCCCTGGAATTACAGGTCATCTCCAATCTACAGAGATCAGTTCTCCTGTAGAAAATGGTAGCTTTGGAGGGTGAATTCTATGGCATCCCCAGGCTCCATTCTCAAATTCTGGCAACCCTACCTCCGCTAAACCCCTGCCAGTGGCCAAGGGAAAACTGACAGCCCTACCACAGGAGCAGCTTCCCAACTTGCCATGATGCCCAAAGATGATGGGCAGGCTGGGGTCAACTGGCAGCCAACCCTTGAGGGCCAGCAGCAGCGGTGCAAGGCAACAGGTGTGGCAGAGGAAACTGCCACTGGCAATGGCCTGTTTCTCACCAATTGTGTGGGCCAGGAATGCCTCTTTGCAAGGGTGGGGCAGGAACATGCTACAGTGACCTCCGTAGGCTATCAAGGGCTAGAGGAGAAGTCCTATAAAGCTTCCTAGAGGGAGGGGTAGGGAAAACAGAATCTCAGGCAGGCAGCAGCCCATTGGACCAAAGTCCTGTCACTCCTGTAGACCATCCCCCAGGATAGAAGGTATGGATGAGGCAAGAGTTGCCTCACCCTCAGGCAATCCTTTAAAAGGCACACCATGGAGAGGTCACAGAGGAAGGGCCAGACCTCACTCAAGGCAACCATGGAGAGGTTACTGGCAAGAGAGGGAGAGGGGAAAGGGTGATGTAAACAACACTCCCCCCTCTCTCTTTTGAGGTTCTTGCCCCAGGGCAAGCCCTACTAAAGGCACCCTGGAGAAGGAGGCAGTCCTGAACTCCAGTTGGACAGTGAAGTCTGGCACAAATGAGACAATCCTTTCCACTCCAAAGGATTGTGACAACCCAAGTTAGTAGTTTAATGAGGTTTCCCCCCTCATTGTTGGGTTGGGTGGACAGCAGACAGTGGGAGGAGATAACCGAAGGAAAACATTGCAAGAATATAAAGGCAAAAAAATATTTGCAAATGCAGCATGGAGTAGCTCACGGGGAAAATATTTTTTTATTGTTCAGTGGCACTGTGATCAAAAGGCAATTTGAGCAGACTGAGGAGTGATCACACATTACTTGCTTGGGATGTTGTGGTGTTCATGAAATGGGTATGTGAAACTCAAATTTGCCTTGTTTGTCATGCTCATTGAGTATAGAGTCAAGGACCTTGCATGACTTCTTTAGTAATTTACTCAATGCCAAATGGAAAACAAATAGTAGCTTTGTGTGAAAACAGTAGCGGCTTTCAGTGGGGTGACTAGCCAAGTAACTCACAATTTATTGGCTTCTTTGGATCATGTATACTGCAGAGTCACCACTGGGCAGGCCCTGGAAAATTTAAAATCAACTATGCTAGAGCACATGTGCTGTGCCCTGCACAGTTAATGACATTCATTATGTTGGTGCATAGTTACAGCTCCCAGGAAGAAATGTGAGAATTCGTAAATGTGATCTGGTTAAGGCAAATGTGCTTGTATTTAGGAGCTGGGAGGCAAAATATCCAAGGCTGGAACACTAGAAAGACAAGTCAGGCAGCCTTCCCTCATTCCATCCCCACTCCAGCAAGATCAAGACAAGAAAAGCAGTTCTTTCATAATTTATAAGTAAGTAAATAAATGCTGCAGTATCATCAGACAAACAGGTTGCATAAATCTGTATTTACTGTCACCTGCTGTCAAAACGACACTGAATAATGGCACCTCTTCATATGGAATTGTTAGCTAAAGCTTTTGAGGAATCACTGCCACAAGATTTTTAAAAAGTATCAGTAGGTATTTGGAAAAAAAAACATTAAAAGAAATATTCCATTTAGAAGGACCAACCTAAATTCACAGGACAGTGAGCAAACTGGCCAGTTGTATAGCACATTTTTCAGGCTAGATTAAGAGAAGAAAACTTGTTTCTGGTAGATCCAGAAGCAGAGAAAAATGTCTACTGTCCCTTAAACACCAATAGCTATTTGAATCTTTCTTTAGCATTAATTGGAATTCACACATCCATTGTAAGGCAGGGGTTATATTATTAGAAAAGCCGGAGATCAGACTGGGAGACTTTGGTTGCAGTCCTAATACTTCAGTACAGGTTGTTAGTCTTTGAAGTAGTCTTTGCTCCTGGATTTATGTTTTATTTTGTAGTTCTAAGGAACCTTCCCTGGGAGTAAGCCACAGTGAATAACATGGGACTGACTTCTGAGTAGACCTGCTAAGGATCGCTGCCTGTGCCTTCCATCATTTTGTTAAACATTGGCACATAGCTCTTTGCTGAAATGTCTCTGTTTTCAGCATCCTTTCACCTGCCTGCTCGCATTTTAATATCCTGGGGGAGGGGGGGGGTAGTGAAAAGAGCTCCTTGAATTAAACTGCTTATCTAACTTTTTTTTAGCATCAGGTTTCTGAAGGATTTTACTTGAGTTTGTCAATTTGCCCCTGCTGATATCACAAAGCTAATTAGGGGTGGCTCATTCTGTTTTCAAGCTGAGTGAAGCTACCAATAAAATTAATTAGCGTAAAGAATATGTTGACGACCATTGCTAAGCATACCCGGACAATTGTTTCATGTTTATCTCATCTGAAAAGAAAAGCAATAAAAATACGTTTAGCAGCTTGCTGTGCAGTCACTGAAGAAACCCTCTTTAAACGGCGGAAGGTAAATTGTGGCCTTGAAGATGGTGTAAAGCAAGTCTTAAATGCAAGGGCAGGGGGAAGCATTTGCACATTACATGATGATCATAGAGAGATAATTTACTTTACTAATATGTTTTTGGCTCCATGATAATATTAAGTTTAGAAGCCCATTTATAATCATGTTTATCTATCTAGTGTTAAACTGGGCATGACGTGACTCGTTCAGCCAGATTGCAGTGATACAATGTAGTCTGCCAACAGAGTTTAGGAATACCAAAGCAGTGTGAAGCCAATCTTTCCTATGAATTAATCAGATTCCTAAAAACCCCACGTCTAAAAAAAGTCTCATCACTAGCAAGTAGAGGAGAGATGGGAGGATCTTTCACAATATAAGAAAGCGAATCACAGTATTCTCCTAGAGCGGAAGAGGAGCTGAAAAGAAAAGGGGAAGAGGAAAACAGCTGGTGTTGTATAGTGGTTAGACCATCAGACCAGACCTGGAGAGTCCCTGGTTCAAGTTCCAACTCTGCAGTGAGTTTTAGTGGGTGACCTTGAGACAAGTGCTGTCTCCTACCCTACCCTGCCACACAGGAATATTGCAGGGGCATAGCCAGGATTTTTTAAGTGGAGGGAGTTTGAAAAAGTTGGGGGGCATGCGGCAGGCAGGGAAAGAGATGCACCATGATTCACAATGTGGATGAAAACCAAGAGACAGGGGGTGCTGATTGTAGACTTTCCAAGGGTGTCAACTTTCCAATTTCCCGGGGGGGGGGGGGGCTGGGGCTGGGCCAGAGACATTACAGGCCATTGTCTCCGGGGAAGTCTCAACATGTCCTGGAAAAGTTCAGGGTGGGCTCCAGCTCCCTAGCCCCCCTGAAGTTGACACCTATGCCCCACCCCACCACTGCCACCACTTTGCTTCATTCCCACACTCTGTCTGGCGACGGCCTGTCCAGCAACATGGGAATGGAGGGTGGGGCTGGTTGGTGAGGTTGCAGGGTGAGGGCAGGGGAAGGACTCCAGAAGACAGGCTCAGTGAGGGCAATGGTGTGGTGCAGCATGGCCACATACTGTGGCACAAAAATAAATAAGGATTAGGAGGCATGGGCTGGATGGGAAGTTGGGGGGGCTTGGTAGTATGTCAGGGGGCTGGGCCCTGGGAGACCCCACTGTATCTACAGGCCTGGAATATTGTGAGGATAAAATGAAGAGAGGGAGGATGAAGTTTGCCACCCCTGAGATCCTTGGAGGAAAGGGGAGCTAAAATGCAACAAAAAAAGCAGCTGAAATTATATAAATTGTTCTAGGTTATATATCAGACCAGGAACCTTGGCCCTTGATGGAAAGGTCTCTCGGGCTAGGGAGGATTTTCTGTTTCTCCACTGTTGCTGCTGAGAACACAGAGGCATTGGGAACAGAGCATCTACACAGAACTTGTGTGTGCACTTTCCTCCATCAGCTGCCATTTCCCCTGCATTATTTTCCTGCCCCCGCAATGACTAATTGTTAACATTATAATGATCTGTTGGCACAGCCTTCTAGTACATTGATAGTCAATGGCTTGGGAGCCACATGTGGCTCTTTGACTTGCCACCTGTGGCTCTACTGAGTATTGTTCTCCAATATGACACCTGCCCCATGTTCTAGGAAAGTGGGCAAGGCCATTCAGTCAGTCATTATTAATGGTCCATTGCTTGTTAGGGCTTGTGCTGAGCAAGTAGTTTGCACCTGCTGCTGTAAGCCTCCCTGAGCCACAGACTTCACAACAGGGCTAGAAGCAAAGGGCCCATCCTCTTTAACACCCCACCCCCAGCATCTGCGTATTCATCCTGGCTGCTGAGACAGCAAGGTGGCTCCTTAGAAAAGAGTAAGGCAGCCATGAGCAAGCTGGCCATAGTCAAATGGTGGTGGGTTTGCTCCCTTTTTCCATAGCCATCTTGCTTCCTCCTTGGCAATCTCAGTCTCTAGTCTGAGGAGCAGCTAAGAAGCTCCTCATGCTGAGGAGAGAGTACAAAGGCAGAGGGGGGAGCCCTTCCCCTTATTCCTGATGCGCAAGGACTTACTAAATTTCAGTGGTGGTGAGAAGCAACCCTGCATGCACAGAGAGATTCTGGGAATTTTTAATATATATATATACTTATTATTAAAATTATATCTTATTTTGTGTGCGTATGCTTGAGGTGGTACATGAGCATACAGTGATTGTGTGGCTCTTTAGTTTGATGGTAGTAATTGTGAATGTGGCTTTTCATGAATAGCAGAGAGCGTACCGCTGTTCTAGTTCTTTCGAATCCCCAGTTTTTATTTTTAAAGGGTTAGTGGGGAAATGGAGGGTTCTTAATGGATTGGTTCCACTTCAGAAATAAGATCAGCAGCTCCAAAATTCAGGGAGCAATTTGCAGGAAAATATTTTGGGAAGTATTCCCTGATTTTCCTTTTGATTGGGCTCCATGCCTGGTAATGTTCTCCCATGGTGATGTAATGCCTCCTGATCAGGGGCGTAGAGTTTGTAAATCCCCGGGGGGGGGCGGGGGCTCTCTCATGCGCACGCGTGCACGGGACCATGTCTCCGCCGCTCTTCCCCCCCCCCCCCGGCCCCAGGGAGGCAGGCTCGGGGCGCAGGCTCAGCATGGAGGAGAGCGTCGCCTCTTCCCTGTGCTAATACTTTCTTGCAGGAGGAAGACTCACTTCTACCATTTATTTTCCCAATCCCCCCCCAAGTTGACATGGTACGGTCCCCCTCACGGCCCTCTGTGAGGCAAGCAGAGGCATCGCACAAGACGAGCCCCGGGAGGCTCCGTCGTCGAGTCCCACGTACATGGCCAAGATGGCGGCAGCAGTCGGGTAAGCGGCCCGGTGACCCAACGGCGCCTGCACGGGGCCCATGTCCCCGCCGCCTCTCCCCCCCCCTCACGCCCCAGAGAGGCAGGAGGGCAGGCCGGAAGTGGGGGGGAAGGAGAGGCGGCGACGGCCAGCTGGCCGGCTGACTGGCCACCGGCGGAGGGCGCTCTCTTTTGCCGGGGGTGGCTGAGCCCCCCCCCCAGGAAATTTCAGGGGAGGCTCGAGCCCTCGAGCCCCCCCCGTAGTTGACGCCCATGCTCCTGATTAACCATGCTGGTTCAGTCTTGAATTCTTGCTTCTAAATTCTGTCAGTAGAACTCTTTGGGTTTTTTAAAAATAAAAATCCTATTAGACTAGGAGGTGGTATATTCATCCTTAGACTGCAAACAGCCTTGATTGATTTGTTCATTTTATCCTTCCTTGCCTTATGTTTTCAGAATAAGCTACATCTTCCTCTGGGTCAAGGCTTACTGCAAGGTCTCCCAAACTTCTGATAACCAAGTAGGGCTATCTGACTGCATTTTGTAGCCCCACCATTTCAATTCCAAATCATCTTTTGCTAGGGATGCCAGCCTTCAGGTGGGACTTCAGGATCCCCTGGAATGATAGCTCATCTGCAGACTACAGAGATTAGTTTCCCTGGAGAAAATGGTTGTTTGGAAGAGTGGACTCTATGGAATTGTACCCCCCCCCCCCGAGGTCTTTGTCGTCCCAAGGCTCCAACCCCAAATCTCCAGGAGATTCCCAACCTAGATCTGCCAATCCTTGCTCCCATCCCCCTCTGGTGGCCGGGGGGATCTGACAACCCTACCTTTTGCTCTTCTCTCCTGTTCCATCAACCCCACAAGTCTTTATTTTTGTGCCATTTTTGTTTATTCATGCATTTCCCCCCACAAACACATTTACCTATGTTATTTTCACATTCATTCGGTATATGGACAACATAAATATGCATGGCATAAAATGGCATAAAAATTTAATAAACTGAGAATACCAGCAATGAAAATGAAGAAAACAAAACAAAAAAAGGCTCACAAGGACAAAGTATGCAATGAAAAGAAGGCAAAACAGGTGTATTAGTATATACCTTAATTCCCAGAATTAAACAGGTATAGGTTGGAGTTAAAATTTTATTAAGAAAAAGTAATAGTATAGGCAATTAGTGAGAGGAATATACAAGTACAAAGAGCAAGCATTCATGCAAACAAGCAAAGAACTGATCTATAAATCCTAACTATGGCTAGCTTCTAACACATACAAATCTAATAAGAAGGAGGGGGTAAGATAAAACATATGAGCCTGTCTAGGAGATGACATTGGGTAAGTTCACAGGAAGAGGCAGACAGGACAATGAAAGTGGGATGGGAACCAACTTGCAAGCTCTTGGCTGTTTGGCTAGCATGCTGGACCTGCCAGTTCGAACCAACAGTGTTGGAATGGCGAGCTGGACCCTGACCCAGCCTCACAAGCTAAAACAACGTTGGGGATCCTGGAGGCTACTTTTATACATGGAAAGTGTAGATAGAGGGGGAAATGAGATGCTCCTTAAACAGGATTAGATAGGAGCTAAAAAGTTTGAAACTCATTGGTTGATTGGGTGCCTAACAGCCAAGTGGGAAAATATTTCTCAGGGAGGGAGACATTGGAATGCCAATGCCTCATTGATAGAATTTACAATTCTTTTTTTTAAAAAATTATTTTCATTTTCAACAATTAACAAATAAGTAAAAGAGAAACGGCATGAGCATGTCTTGATGAAGTAATACAGTGCTTGACAGAGTAGTACAATGATTTAGCAGAATGTTATATTTTGAATTTACAATTCTAAAAGAATAATAAACCAAGTTACATTGTATCCATTTGGTGAGATAGGCTTCCAGAGGAAAAATGTAGTTTGTTGTGTAAAAGCATCAACCTGAGTGATGGATGGGTTTATATGTCACCGTTAAATATCCAGACGATCCTGTTGTGTATATGGACCATAAGGAAATCAATTATCTGAGACACTGCTACCATTTTGAATGGGAGGGGGTAGGTAAGTGTGTTCCCAGGTAAATCATCATTTCCTGTCCTTCCTCCCCTTTGAGGCAGAGAGAGCCTCAGATCACTGATGCTCCCTGTGGTTCCCAGATTAAGCAGCTACACTTCCCTATTCCAAAGCTTGGGGGAGGCAGAATTAAGAAATAACAAAAATGCAGTGCCTTTCTGTGGGGGGAGCTATAGAAAGGTCCCAGATGAATTTTGGGCTTCTAATTCAAAGCCTGGGGTTACAGTTGAGGCTTCCTAGCAGTTCTCTTGTGGGACCTAATTTTGGAATTTCAGGTCTTTTGAAGCATTTCCCACATGCCATAGCAGTAGATGGGTTGTATTCTTGTAGCACAGTGTTTACTCTTATCCACCACACACAGACTGTGCCTCGTTTGCATGACAGAGGACTTGCATCACATTAAAAAAAATATTAGTATTGATAGTGATCACATAGAACTGTGGATAATTGCCAATATTCCCTGTCCATTGGTTTTCAACTGCAATCCCAAAAAAGTTGTGTGCACTCAAATCCAATTAAAATCAGAGACATTCAATTCTTCTAGTAAAAGTGCTGGAAATGACCTTTCTCCAAGGATAACTGGGGAATTTCCTTCAAGATCCACTGCTAACACAGTTGACAGTACTATGTTAGTTGAACTCATAACCATCCCTTATATTGAATCAGATCATGAGTCCATCAAAGTCAGTATTGTCTTCTGACAACAGCTCTCCAGGGTCTCAGGTAGAGGTCTTTCACATTACCTTCAAACTGATCCTTTTACCTGGAGATGGTGGGGACTGAACCTGGGGCCTTCTTCATGCCAAGCAGATGATCTGCTACTGAGCTGCAACCCTTCCCTAGTAGTTTGGATTTTTCCCCTCATTGTGGAGCTCTTTCTGGATGCTTGGAATTACTCAGTTTTCTACTGAAAAAATAAGTTTGGTTGAACACCATAGCAAGAGGGTGTCAAACATACAGCCTGGCAGCTGGGACTGGCCCATCCAGGTCTCCTATCCAGTCTGCAAGCAACTGGTGCAAAGAAGGGAAGGCAGGGGGCTGCTGGGGAGGGGGGTGAGTGGGCACACACAGTGAAGCTGTGTGTGGTTGAAGCTGTCAAGAAATAGAAAGGAAATTGCTAGGGGGCAGGACTATGAAGCTGAGGTAAAATAGTGTGAGGAGAGTGGCAGCAAAGGTAGAGAAAGAGGAGGTGTGATTTTTTTTCTCCCTCCCACCTCCTCTGACTGCAGCTTAGTGAGGATTGGTGAGGTCACTACATGGGGGGCAGAGCTGACTGACCAGCACTGCCACCTCCATGACAAATAGTGACCCTGGGGTTGCAAGAGCAGGCAAATGGTGTGGTGGTTTGCTGACAAAGGGACAGGGCCAACAGAGAGGAGAAGGAGGGCTGGCACATTGCAGTTGTCTTGGACTGTCTTGTGCATGCCGTAGGGTTGCCAGGTCCCCCCTGTCCACCGACAGGATGTGGGGGTTAGGGTTGCCAGCTTCAGTTTGGGGAGCTCCTGGAGATTTGGGGTGGACCTGGGGAGGACAGGGACCTTAGGGGGGGTAAAATGTCATACAGTCCACTTCCAAAGCATCCATTTTCTCTAGAGGAACTGATCTCGGTATTCTGAAAATGACCTATAATTCTGGGGGATCCCCAGGTCCCACCTGGAGGCTGGCATCTCTAGCATGTCACTCTGAGGGGAAAGATATCCCAGCCTTAGAAGTGAGAGGAGGAGTGAAGGGAAAAAAGGATGCCACTGTCCCCACTGCACGTCTGAACATTGCGGAGCCAGGAGGCAGTGTTGGGGAAGGTGGGGAATGGTGATCTCCTTTCTCCCTCACACCTCTTCTCAGCCCATGAAGAAAAAGAGGTCACAGGAGGACAAAAAGCACCCCTTGGAGGTTTCAGAAACAGCCTCCCTGTTAGGCCTTCCCCTTAGCCTGGCTGCTTCTGTGGGAAATGCTGGAGGGATGAGAACTGGTGGTGGTGGGATCTGGGAGAACCATGTTCAGACCCCCCTGAGCCAGGACCCTGTCGTCTGGGTCACCTGGGACCAGTCGCTCAGCCTGGACCACCTCACAGGGTTGGTCATGGTGGGAAAATGGGGTGGTGGAGATGGAAGTCCAGTGTGCCTCCTTGAGATCCTCAGAGGTAGGACAGGGAAAGAGAAAAAACAAAGAATGTGAGACGGATCGGATCATAGCCGCACTCAGCTGCTGAGGCTGGGCATATGGGGGTGGGTTGCTCAAAATCGACCTTATTTACTTGCACAGAAGATGACTGGTCTCATAAAAGTGCAATATATACAAAAGTAACTAATTTGTATGGAGATGTAAGATACTCCCCCTTTTATGGTATCCGTTGGGAAAAAAACTAGCCTTGCATTTTATTGAATACATTTATTGGGACTTTTGTAGATTCCCCCATAAATCAGTTGCTTTCACTTCTAGGAACCTATGGCTTCTGTTTATGTTTTGAGTAAAAAATGATATTGTTAATTGAGTTTGCCTGTGTCATTTATAAAGTTTATATCTCTGGTATCTGGCATTACGTTTTATGGCACTCCTGGTCCAGTCCGACGAAGTGATATTTATCTCAGATCAGGCTCTCATAACAAGTGAGCTCAAGACGTCTGCGAAAGGATGTGTAAACCCTGCAAAAACGTCTTAAACTAATGGTAAAGCGCTAGTGTGATAACACACCACACACACACACACTCACATGTGCACATGCACAAGCAGTCTTCAGGCTTAATACCTTTAGTGCCTTGCAGTTACAGTGTGTTGAAGTTTGCATTGGTCTTAGAACACGTCTGAGGCGAGTTCATCACTTCATTTTTTAAAATTCTTTTTGGCTTTTTCAGCTTGATAAATCTTTAGCAGCTCTCCAGTTTTCAAGGGCTGTGCTGACACAAGCTCAGTTAAGTTGAGTGAATCTCCCAATAACCATGTCTTTGAGGCCTGAGGTTACTGTTTTGTTCCTTTCACTAATGAGGAGAAGTGGGGCGGGGGGGGGGGAGGAAAGGAAAGACTTCCCTTAATTGATCATTTTTCTAGCTGACAGACATTCAGAGTCCCTGACGGAGGGTTCTGCAGGATAATATGCTGAGAAGAACTCCATAAAATAATATCAATAAAAAGAGCTGTGTTTTTGCTGGAGGAGTTATTAGTGAGATGTAGATTCTGAGATGCCACTTCTGAAAGCTGCTATCAAACAAAACATTATGCCGAAAAACCTTGGCAAATGCTTTAGAAAGGAGGAGTACTTTTAGAAAAGATCTTTCAAAGTATAAGTCTCTCTCGCACACACTTTGTTTCTTTCCTTTAATGTGTGTGTTGTTGAAGCAACAAGATGGAGCAATTTTGATGGGAGCCATTTTGATGTGATGTGTATTCTAGCCTGCCCAGAAAGAGCTCCATTTAGATCACTATTTAATTATATATAGTACAACCCAAAATGACAGAAGGACATGCTTCATAATGGTTTGTGCCTGAACTATAGGCATTCACATGAACCAAAAACTCAGTGGTTTCCACAACTTTATTAAATGGCTGATCTACAACTAAAGGTCCTTCATAAGTTCTTCCTTCCAGCTTTTCAGTACACATCATTTTAGGTTCTGGTATGACTGAACTTTCTCCTGTAGTCCCTGTGCTTCAGGAACACACCTTGTTTCTAAACTAGCAACTCATTTTTTCAGTATCTGCAGGCCTCAGGCCAAAAAAGGTCAGATCAGTATTCATCTGGGATAGTTAGATTTGGGATTCAGTTGTGCTATGGGACCCAAGGGAGACCCTCCCTATTTCCCCTCTAGCCAATCAGCCATTCTTAGGGATGAGTTGTCCATCCACAAAGACATGGCTGATGTGGTCCTATCCAGACTAAGTTCCCGACACCCTGCAATACGATCTACACAAATCCTGCAATCACAAAATTTCATTCTAGGGCATGAATGGTTGCAAACATGGATGCAATCAGTTCCACCCATTATCCATCACCTGATAAACGTCGAGAGGGCCTCAGGATTTTACTTGCCACATAAAATATGAATATGAAGCTAATAGAATATGAATAGGCTTTGGCAGCTGTGCAGACCTGTTGTTTAAATGGGGCAAAATACCAGGACCTGAATGTGATTGTGGTGCAGCCTGCCAAACTGCTTTCCATCTGTCACAGGCATGTGAGCATCATGCTTTCCAGGGTGATGTGACAGAGCTCTTTGAACTCTTCCTAGCTGTGACTGAGTGCATTGAAAATCTAGATATTACTATATAGGGGGATTGCCCAGTCAGTTTGCATACCTGTTGTATCAACTTGGTTACATATTTTATATTATTATATACATCCCGTGTGTAACTCTGCCACATGAATAATAATAATAACAACCACCATCACCACCACCACCTTTTGGCTCTATCTCTAATTGTAGGTATTCTTTTTCTTGCTTTTTGTTTGTCTTTTTCAGAATTTATCTTTCACAGTTTGGTTCAGAAGTACATATTTGACTGTGCTCTATGAATTGGACTTCCATATATTTGCCCCTTTTGTTCATACACCTCTTCCTGAGGATATATGCACACCAGTGAGCTTCTTTTGGATGGAGGAATGGGTGATGTGAAATATTAACCACCGAGATGTACAAGTTTCTGTGTGTTCTGGCATTGCATTAAGAGTGCGTAATCCCATGTGTAAATAAATGTGTACCTAAAATTTGTATTAAGTAAACATTTCATAGTTACAAAAATAAGGGACAAAAATAAATGTAAAAAGAACAATTGAATCCATGTTGGGGTGTCATGCTAGTCAGTGGAGAGATGGTTTTGGAGGCAGAGAATTTCATGAGCATCCTTAGTAACAGGTTTGTTTCAGGTAATCCTCTTCCAGTGTTTTAATACCTTGGCTGTGAACCAATATGCAACATGCCCCATTCAGATGTTTAATGCTGGCACTCCAGTCACAGGTAATGGGAGCACACACTACCAGCTGTCCTCCCAATACATGGAGTTGCCATTTTGTGTGCAGAATTGCAGCACAGTTCTAGTTATGGCCTAACCAACAAAATTGAATGACCAGCCCTAGGAAATTGGGTTGCCTACAGGCTTGGAGAAAAATATCCTGTCACCTTAACAGAGGCTTCTATATACAGAAAAGGCAGTTTCTACCCACAAGTAGCCACTAGAAAAGTTTAAAGGGGCAGGTTTAGAGACTACATGTAACTGGAGAATTCAAGTTTGTCTGCATTCAGGTAGGATTATAGGGCTATAATCTCAAGGTGGGCCCCAGATTTCTCCTGGAATTATAACTGATCTCCAGACTACAGAGGATTAAGAGCTATTTTTTTTTTAAAGGTTGAGAGGAAGATAACTGGATAACAGCCAGTTATACCAGCATAGATATTTAGGATCAGTGGGTTAGCATGACATGCAGAAGCCTACAAGTGATGTTTTCACAGCATTGAGGAGAGAAAAAAAGAGAGAGAAGTGATATGAGGTGGGAAACTTAAATGTAAAATGTTACTTCTGTTGGGAGGAAGTGATCTCACAAAAGGGTCTCCACAATCCTAGATTGGTGCCCATATTGGCTCTTATCGTCCCCTCCCCATTGTGTGCCACCATCTTTTTCTTGATGCAGCCAAATAGCTGTCATGCAGCATCAAAATGGGTTCATCATCAGAACAAGAGTAACTGTAGGCTTTCTTCAGTCACTGTGGATCCCAGTTATTTTTTGCACTTCAGATGAGGCTCCCTGTTTCTGAGCCATGGTCACTCTAACTTCCTAATTTGCCCAATATTATTGTTCCTTTCCACTGCAGATTCTCTCTGTGCGTCTGCATAGCAATGATTGATTCCTATCAACACTTCCTTTTGATTCTCTTGTGCTGCTGCATAACTGCTTGCTACAATGCAATTTAAAAGCCTGCTGAAATTCATGGCCATCATAGCAACGCATGACATCTCATAAATGGAATTGCCACTTAGGCTTAATCTCCCTGCATTTTCTCTTCAGAAGGAAGTGTACTGCCAACAGACTGGACACAATATCCACCTTCGATACATGCCAGTCTTATATCTCTTCTAGAACATACAGTGCTCTACTGTTTGCGTTTTAATTTGTGCTTAATAATAAAATATCTTGTGACTCGGTGTACACTCACAGTATATAAGGTACAATAATATAAAACTAGAAACTCTTACCTTCCACTGTTCTGTATCCTGCTACTCCATAAGTGGAATGCAGAGTTTACCCACGTCCCTCACTGTTTCAGCAGCCTCTTCCAATCCATTGAAATATCATTCCCAGGGTCCTAGGAACCATGTGAAAGAACAGCCATGTGTGGGGTGGCCAGATACCCATCATGGGTAGGTGTAGGGTCACCAGATGCCCATCCTCTCCCTCCATTGCCTGCCCTTACATAAGAACATAAGATAACATAAAATAAGCCAATGTTGGATCAGGCCAGTGGCCCATCCAGTCCAACACTTTGTCACACAGTGGCCAAAAACACCAGGTGCCCTCAGAAGGTCCAGCAGTGGGGGCAGGACACCAGAAGCCCTCCCACTGTTACCCCCCCCCCCCCAAGCACCAAGAATACAGAGCATCACTTGCCCCAGACTGAGAGTTCCGATCTATACTTTGTGGCTAATAGCCACTGATGGACCTCTGCTCCAGATGTTTATCTAATTCCCTCTTGAAGCTGTCCATGCTTGTAGCCGCTGCCATCTCCTGTAGCAGTGAATTCCATGCTTTAATACCTTGATCCATTGGGAGAAAAATGCAGGAGGGGTGATGTTGCTGACACTTTGAGGTCAGAGCCTCCTGCCCCAATATTTTAGGAACTGACACTATCTCTATGGTATTTACCATAGAGATCAGGAGAATCCTAGAGCATTGGGGGGTGTTCATCACTTCTGGATCTTCGCCTGGAAGTGACATCAGCAGCACTTCTCCTTCCTAGGCTTGGCCTCTAAATAGCTCCTGGAAATCTCAAGGGTGGGCCTGGCAACTCCAGCCACATGGGCTGGTAGGCATGAGTGAGGAAGGACAAGGGATGAAATTGCACCTCATTCCTCTTGCGTAAGTGCAGCTTTGTTGAGGAAAGGAGTTGATTTCATCCCCTCATCCCTCCTCACTCCAGTCCAGTCTACCAACTTGCCTGGCTCTTCTTCTGTATGGGTCTTGCAACCACAGGAATTATCTCACTAGAAGCTGGAAGGAGCTGCATGAATGGAGAAGAATATAAGAAAATACCTTTTCACAGGTAGTTGGGTATATGGTATTGGGCTCGATTGCTATGTTAGATTGCCTCCATTGTTTTAAGCATAGTTACTTTACCTTTGTCCATCTGACCACATCCCTACTTTCCTATAAATCCATCAGCAAACTCTGCTTCTCCTGTAGGGATGCATACATATCAATATTTTATGCAGTAATTAGCATAGGAAATAAGACTTTTCAGGAGGATTTCATGGAACATGAGCATGAATATGACAAAGCCAAAATATTCAAATGAAACATGTCTCCTTAAAGTTTCTACCTGAATTTTCAAGAAGCCTACTGAATATGCTTTGAGTGTTCCATAACAGTTTATACTTTTTATTTATTGTGGATAGCAAGGAAGATAATCATTCTCAGGGAACAGCTGTAATGGAGCAGTTGGGCTGAATTGATGGGGTTGTCTAGGGAGGAGACAAGGAAATGATAGCTAAAACTTCCTGAGATGTATGCACAGAATAGTACTGAACAGCTTCATAAAGCTATATTGCCCACTGCATTTTGAATAGTCAAAAGAATTCTTTGGAGAAATGAGGCTATACATTGTTTTGCCTTGGTGCTCTCAGTGTGAACTGTACATTCAACAGTTAGGGTGATCTGAAAGGGATGGTGTTTAGATGCTGGTGGTTTGAAAGGGTGATCTGAAAGGGAAGGTGTTTAGATGCTGCACATAACCTGGCCACCTCAGAAGTTATGAGAGGCCAAGGACACGATTAGTCTTTGAGTCTGCTAGCCATAATTAAAATTAAAAAGGATGAAATAAGGTGTTAAAATATTTGATTTTTTAAAAAAATTAACAATTGTGTTTCTAGCCTTTTTTTAAAAAACTGAGAGGCTGTCTCACATTTTGGTCCTAGAGGGATGCACAAAGTTGCAAAACATGCCAAATGCCAAAAAATTAACATGTCTAAATATGAAACTCCTTTTGAACTTGAAGCCGAGGCCAAATGGCTCCCCTCTGATTGTCTCTGAATATCATAGATTCTACTGTGTCTTTGTCATACCTGTGGCTTATTCCTGACTTATTTTTGTCAAGCATACAGAATGATTAGCAACTTAAAAACCTGGTTTCTTCAGTCTTCTCTTACTTTGACCTTGAAAGACCAATGAACAGTCATTAAACAGGCCTGCTTCCTTTGTTGCCATCCAAATTTAATAAATATTTGTAGCAGCCCACTCTAGGATCAGTATATCAATTACTGCCTACAACACAAAAGTTGTATGGAAGCTTTAGAATTCCTCCTTGAATTCTTCCCAGAATATGTTGATCCAATCCAATTATGGGACAGAACTGTATACATTTTTTTAGTTGAAAATAATTTTATTGAGCAGCAAAGAAGAAATACAATAACACTTTGTGTGAAATACATAACACTATCAATTTACAGTTGGTATAAGAGAGTTGAATTCCTATAAGTTGTTGCTAATATTTCTGGTATACAAAACATAAGATTATTTGTTATAATATACATCCTGCTCACAGTTATATTAAATCAATAGGTAAACATTTTGTGATATTTTACCATTTGATAACATGAAGTCTAGGAATGGATACCAGATTGCCAGGAAATGGGCCTTTTGATTTGCATTATCGGTTTGGACGTTCTTATAAGCAATCTTTTCCATAACATAAAATTGCCATATCTTATCATACCATAGCATGATTGTTGGAGATAGATTATTTTTTCCATTTAATGGCAATCGAGGCTTTGGCTGCTGCTAACAGAAAATCAATTAATATTTTATCTGAACTTTGCAAATTACAATCCTTCCATAAAGATAGTAAGAGTAATTCTGATTTTTTTCAGCATAAGGTATCTTGTTTTGGTGTTAATATGTTTAATTATCAAGTCCCAAAATTGAGCCATGTGTGGACATGACCACTAGCAGTGAAAGAACTGTATACATATTGTTTTAACCAATATTCTGATGGTGTCCAAGATTGGGGGGGGGGGGATGGAGTATGCATTGTATACATATTTGGATACATGCTTGGATATTATTAATGTTATGGATATATGGTGGAAGTAGACATCACAATGAACATTGAATACACATACAAAATGTGCATCACTGGAACTGAATGCACTGTACTGCCCATTTAAGGTCGTGGTCACATGAGCGAGATAATCTGAGGGGGGAGTGAGGCTATTTGCTCTGGAGTAATTTGACCCGCAGTTGTGCGATCACACAGTTCTGTGAAGCTGCAGGCACAACCCACCACTGCGTGATCAGACACAATTGCTGGTGAGTTGGGGGGGGTTGTCGTTGTTTCCTGATGTGCTTAAATGGGGGATCGATGAATCGCATCTCCACCCTGAGGGCTTCCTATGGCAATATGCGACGATGCACATACTGAGAAGGGGGGGAAATGATGTGGCATCAGGATAGCCTGATTAGACTATCCCCAATGCCATGAGTGCGTGCTGGAACGATCACACGGGGAAAGTCCGTCTGTGGCCTGTAGCAAACCTGTTTGATACTGGACTTTCCCTAGTATCTTTTAACTCCGCTTCTTCAGCAGAGAGAAATGGGTTGCTGACAGGTGTGGGACGCTTGCCAGTTGTTCTGGTGTGATTGCGCTCTTAGAATCTGCATGGCATTCATGCCTATCGCACGGCTAATTCTGTGTGTGATCAGGGCTTTAAACTGGTTTTATTGTATTATCTGATTGTATTATTAATAATTGTATTCTTTATTACTATAAGCTGTGTTTGAGCCTGTTCACGGGAAGGGCAGGATATAAATAGAAATGAATAAACAAATAAATGTGAACATGGAGGCTGTACTAAACTTTTAGAAGGATGTAAAATGGAACCTAACACAGGAAAACTACCAAACGTATGTTTGTAATGGAAAGAGTAGCATTTGTCTATCCCTAGAAAGCTGTTCAGTGGGACATGATTCAGGGCTTGAGAAGCTGTGTCCAGCTTAGAAGGTCATAAGTTTTCAATACTTGAAATAACATCTTCATTGCATAGGAAATTAATTTGAAGATTCCACTTGTGGGCTGTTTCTTGTTCGGTTTTTATTTTATGCTGGAGCAAACCCTAGAAAGTCTTTTTTTTTTTTTTTTTACCAAATTCAGTTTCCATAGAAACCTGCTGACATGGAGCTTGTTTATGTTCAGCCAGCAACCAGCAGAGTCATTAGCTGTCTTAGGTGCAAGGAGAAGTATTAGTATTGTTAAGCATTTAGGAAAGTCATGCCTTGTGGTTTACCACTTAAACTCCCACGCACATACACAAAAGTATGCTTGTGTTTGTGGTCTCAGAGAAGCAGCAAGACCAGGACATTTCCAGATCCTGGTAAGCTGTCATTTATTTTTGATAGCAGGCATTCAGCTGTGTGGGTCTGTCACAAACTGTATTGGCTTCATCTGGAATTGTAAAAGAATTCAGAGACTAAAAACCCACTAGTCAATTGTTGCATATCAAAAGATAATTTCTGGTCCACCAGATGCTGTTTTTGTTTTAAATGGCTTGTTGGTTAGTATTATGGTTCACCTAGAAAATAAGGCTATGAATATCTGGGATTGGGTATTCAGACATTCAAATGAAAGATGTAAGGAATGATCACCGCATAGGAGACATTCAGATTTTTTTTTTACTGTCCTGCCCTGTACCCTGTCCATTTTCCAGATGTTTGAACCCCACCAAACCCTCAGTGTAGCACACTGCAGAGTGGCTTGAAATCTCATAGTAAGATGAATCCAATATTATCTAGGTCCATTCCACGCAGGGGCAGGAAAGGCAGACCCACTATGTAAACATTTGGGAGTGAGACAGACGTATGCAGGGATAGCATCCACATGCCCTATTCCCATGCTGATTGCTATTGGTACCATGTCTCTTCACCCTTTCCTCAATGCACTGGCACAAAAGCTTTGACCCAAAGAGAATCTTGCCCCCCCCACACACACACATAGCCCAGGAACCTCCCTTCTCCAACAGTCAAATCATACTCGAGTTGTATTTTTTAAAAAAGTCCTGTTAAAATGATAAGAAGGTGGAGAAAATGCCAGAACTGAGCACTGCCACATGGGTGGTGGTGATTCTAAGCTGCAGGTCCATAGCTACCCTGGGGCCCAGCCCCCTAGCAGTTTCTACAGTCCCTCTCCCGAGCCTCGGCTCCCTCCCCTGCCCACCCACTTGACGGATCACCTCTGGACTCACAGCAGACTGAGGCCAGGCAACAGGCTCTCCTCCTGGAGTATGCCCCAAGCAGCCTTCAAAGCAGCACAGCTGTGAAGGGGAGGGAGGGAGGGGAGGGTGGCAGATGCCAGCATGTAGAGCGGCAGCTCTTTGAACAGTGGATGATCTCCTGGGCACTTGCAGATTGAGAGCAGGCAGGCTATCCTCTTCCTGGACCATGCCCTGAGCAGCCTCCAAACTTGTACAGCTGTGAAGAGAGGAGGAGAGCAGCAGATGATAGGGGGCCGGTGGTAACTCTTCAACTCTTCATTGGCTGGAGCAGTCCATGAGCACACACAAACCACTTCACCGAGAATAAAAGCCAGGAATGCCATTGACTTGCATGGGCTCCACTCAAATACATTACAGGACAAGAAGAGTTGCAAAGAAAATGCCGAATGGATTTTCCATTCAGTTCTCTGGAATAACAGCCCCTTGGGTAGTAGATATTTTCTGGGATTGGAATTACAGCCCCCAGAGTGGAATTACAGCCCCTGGGAGTAGTAGGAGTGTTATGGGACTGGTACGACAGCCTCTGGGAACAGAATCTCTGTGTTGGGACTGGACTGACAGGTCCAGCCACAGCACACAGCTTCTGTTCCCAGGGGCTGTCTTTCCACCCTGGGTCCTGTCATTCCAGTCCCATAACACATCTCCTACCCCCAGTCCCAAAAACACTTCTGCTACTCCCAGGGGCTGTCATTTTAACTATACCGCTCTGGCCATTTTTAAGACACTTGTATTTATTATTTATTTACTAATTGTTATTTAGAAGTATGAGCATGGCATGGCAGCTCCATACAGACATGTAATGGCTGGCCCCACAAGCAAAACATTGGCCCCCTGACCAAAAAATTGTTAGCTATGGGGCTGCTAAACTGTGTCCCCACATTGGCTGTGGACAAAGCTTTCACACTCTGCTTTCAGCCTTTATGCCATTTCCCCTTCAAGGTAAGCAAAGGGTTTTTTTGTTGCTCCAACTTAAAAGAAAGTCTTGGGAGCCCCAGAAATCATAGTTGCAAAGAGCATGCTGTTGTATGAAAACCTCCCAGAAAATAGGGGCATGCTATATTCCACCTGTGGAAAAATCCCTATGCGGAAACAATGCATCTTGGGTTTCAAATCTTGTAAGCATAAGCTGGAGAGGTGCCATGAATAAACAAAAAGGAGGAAAAAGCAAATAACTGTAATAAAAGGACCATGTTGGATAAATTATAAGGAAACTTATAATTTACATGGTATTTAAACCTGAACAGAGATGTCTAAAAAAAGGAAACAAGCGTTAAGAATATCAGAATCCTTATGAAAATGTGTGTCTTTATTTTTGTTTGTATGCCAAATAACATACAGTATTATCATCAATATTAAATCAAATAAAGATAGTTCATCAATATTACATCAATTTTTTTGGTAGACTAAATTAAGGAAAAATAGGCACATGTGTATAATCAAAACAAAGGCCTAGGTCCCCTAGAGTTTTTCTGCAAAGCTTTCTCACCCCCCCAAGGCAGCCTGAAATGGCTCCTAAAATCTTGTTCCTAAGGGACAGGTGACTTCCAGGAACAGGACTGGGGGTGGGGTATTTCAGGCTTATGTAGGAGGGAGAGCGAAATGAGCAAAATCCTGCCTCATGTGGAAAATCTCTGGGGGATCTAAGCCAATGGGTTGTCTTTGCAAAATCATTTGAAAGGTTTCAGATCTCTTGCAAAGACAGGTTTTGACTGGTTTCTATCTTTCCATTGGACTATTTCTTCACTCACGATTTAACAGTTATATTATTATAGCTATTCCTTTTTTGGCAAGTTTAGAAGGTCTGGTAACATACACTGGATTCTTCCTTAACATATTCTTAAATATTCTAATAAGGCCATTCCACACACCCCTCTTCAAATGAAGTAGGTGGAGGAAGGGGGGGAGTGTCTTGCATGCACCATAGTGGTGGTCCTACATGGAGCACCTGAAGGCAGTGGTACTGATTGTATGATCAGATATACTCTACTAGTGAGTCTGGAAGGGCGTGGTGAGACATATTCTTGAGGGATCTGTAGTAGGACCTCTTGGAAGCCATAATAGCCAGGTGGGATGACAGGGTGGATCAGAGAGTTTACCCCCCTCCCCATAGCAATAGCATACTGGAAAATGTTGCTTCAGTGATACATAGTACAACTTAGGTGAGCACCCTGATGCATCATTTTTTTGGGGGGGGTGTAATCCTCAGACCAGATACTTGGGCCTTTGGTGCCTTCCTAGATTTTGGGCTGGAGCCTATTGAGGGATGCTGTTATCCTTGAACCATAGACCTTGCAGCTAAGGAGATAAGACATGGTACATCTCCTTCAAGCACCAAAGAAGGCTTTGCAGGGGATTATGAACCCTAACCATGTGATGACTCAGAGCCAGGGTGGAAGCACAAACAGAAGCGGCCTGACTCTTCTGCATCCCACTAATTGCCCACACTGTAGTTAGGTTTGAAATGGGGTGTTGGCCTTGAGCAATGAAAATAAAATTGGCCCTTTGAGTATTCCAATTTATGATGTCAGCTTTCCTTATTCCATGTCTGTGGCAAAATATTTTTAAAGCTTTTTTGGTAAGTTTTTGCCTATCATCCACTTAATTTCTACACCCTTTCCTCAGAATCTTTGGATAGCCAGGAAGATCCACCACATATAATTTTCCATAATTTTCTAAATGCCCTGCATTTGGGATGTTAACACTATAAATTTGCTCAAGTTTATGGAGAATTCAGTACCATAAATAAGTGACTTTATTTTTATTTATTTATTTTTAAATCCTTCATATTGGTACAGGTGGCATTTGTAGACCTGTTGTGGAAATTACTGCCTATTCTGCCAGTGAAATCCTAAACAGAGTTACAACCTTCTAAGCCCATTGACTTCAGTGGTCTTAGAAGGGTGTTACTCTGTCTAGGATTGTACTGTGTGCCTGTTAAATTACCCTTCATCATTTCCCCTCATTTCTTAAAATTCAATGTTTTTTGCTGTTCCAACTGTGAAGAAAGAGCAAAAGAAACACATCAGAAAACCTTTTATTTATCTTTTTCTATATGAGATTTTCAAAAGTTGTTAGTAAACTATGTAATTGATTTTCTTTCACATTGGCTACTGCATACTCTGCCTTTCACCACCTTCTAAACCCATTGCCTTCAGTGGACTTAGAACAGTGTAACTTCTCTGTGGACTGCACTGTAAATTGCCTAGTATGGTGTTTTGACAGGGAAGGGTTTCCCAGAACTTGCATATTTTTTGTTTGTTTGTTTCCAAGCTGTTTCAAAAGATTTCAGTCTTGGAGGGTGGACAGACATATAGCCTAATCCTATGTCAGTCCCAGAATGAAGAAGCAGGACAGGTAAGAACTGTACTCTGTGGTCACCCCTGTCAACTGGAAGGAACACCCCTTCTGGAACTTCACAGGCCCTGGCCCAGGTTTTGGAAGTTTACTCAGTCAGGATTGGTGGAGAAGGCTGATTAAGGAATGGCTGACAATCAGACAACTGTAACCTAACAGACTATTGAGGGTTTCAAAACTCATATGGACGGTGGGGAAAATGACTTTTGGTCCTTTTCCATCACACGGAATTCATACCTCAGTGAGACAGGAAACCTTATTAGAAAATTGGATGCATGCACCTATTAGCAGACAGGATAGTTACTGTGGAAGGGTATGGGCCTTAGAAGAAGCAGGGCTGTTGAGAACCACCATGGGCCCCCAGAAAAAAATCTACCTGAGCCCCCCCATATGAACTTGATACAAAAGAAATATCATGACAAAACATATCACTTGGCTTTCTGTTACTGTGAACTGTGTGATAATTGCTCATTAGATAAGAAACATTAAAGGAAAAGGGCCAGGATTATCAAAGAATAAAGTTTTCTTAAGATTTACACAGAGCTCATTGCAGTTGGGTGCAAGAAAAAAAAATCAGGAGCAAGCAGAATCAAGAAGACTCCCCCAGCCAAGGGACATAGCCAGAGCATGGAACTGCAAGTATCTGTAAATACAGGTGGGACACAAGTTACCTGGGAAGAAACCTCAAAAAGTACTATGCTGGAAAAAAAATACTTTAAAAATATTTCTACTGTAACTCAAAAGAAAACAAAAAAGCAAACTCTCAACAATATGAAGATGCTTAATGATGGAAGGAAAATTGCAGAGATGTGAAAAGTCGATTTTATCCTCCAGGGAGAGGAGGCAGGTGAGCAGAGTCTCCAGGTGGTGCTGTCTTCCCACACCTGCTCTAACTTTTGAAAGTGACTCTAGTCCCCTGGTGCTGAAATGTCATTGTTTGAACTGTGTTTAAAATGTAATTAAATCACTTCCAGTTATTGGGGGGAGGGATAGTTCTACCCTAATCTCAGATTTCACACATGCTTTGAAGTTTAAATCAAGATATATTTTAAAATTACAAACACTATACTCACATATTTAAGCCACAGTATTGTTTGCTTTTATATAACCTGAAACTAAGACACCTAAGGCATTCACTATTCTGCATTTGTAACCAAAGATACAGATCAAAGCAGATCACAGTGCATGTAAGGGGTGGAGGGGGGAAACACCCTTTCGCTACTTTGATAGATTCTTGGGAAATATTAACTTGACACTCCCCTTCTGTTTATACGACGAACAGAGGTTTTCTGAGCATGTTTAAACTCCCCAGCTAGGGTAGGGATGAGATGGAATGACCCTGAAAAATGTGTGTGGGGAGGATTAGAAGAATTAGAAGGTGGGGGGAGACAAATGAAAGCATACCAAGTTGGTTGACAGGCTTAGCAACGTATCATGATAGGCAAATGTTTGCCTCAGCCTCATTGTAACTTGTAGTCATGGGCACCTGGCTAAAAAAATTGTCACTAAGAAGTGTCACCAACAGTACTAGAAAGTCAGAATAGCTGGCTGTTCACCCTTCTCTGCTGTCCCTGGGCCCCCAGTGGCTGCAGTACAGAGGCACAGAACCCACCAAAAGTAAAATCAGTTAAACTGCATTCACTGAATAAACCCTGAGTTCAGCTTTACAAGTCCTCAAGCTGCCCTGGCTGCCCTGAATTTTGTACTTCAGACCCCTCCCTCTCAGCAGCCCCAAGAAGAAATGGAATTAGCCAGCTTAAGTTGATTATGTCATAATGCCTGCCTGCTCTCATCTCCCCGGCTGAGACGATTGTCCAGCCCTGAGCAGGCCAAGAAACTCTGGTTTATGTTTCTTAAGCTTCAGATTTCCTTGCAATGGGGAAATGCCTCCAGCACCCCATCATTTCAGTTTGGGACCTGGTCCTTCATTAGCCACTACCACCACCATGAAATCCTCCACTGGGAGTCCCTGGTTTAGGCTCCACTGGGAGTCCCTGGTTTCCTAGAGGCTTGAGGTATATGTATCTGTATATGAGAGAGAGGGAGGGAGGGAAGAGGGAGGGAGAGAGATACAGGCTTAGAGCTGGGTTCTCCTCCCCACAAAACCTTGCCTGACTCCCTGTTAGCTTGGTCCTATCCTTTCAGCATGAGCTCTACCTTAGCACAATCTAACTGTTAGTGTGTAGGTGAGATTCTCTAAACCAGCGGTTCCCAACCTTTTTGGTATGGTGACCCACAAGTCCAAATTTGCTTTGTATGGTGATCCATCCAGGGCTGGTCCAAGGTTTTTGGGCTCCCTAGGCAAACTATGATTTTGGCACCCATTTAGTTCAACATTCCATTTTCTACACTGGCTAAGCAGCTATTTTTGAGAAACCAACAACCATCACACAAAGGGTGCAGCTATGAATGCCAAGCAAGTGACATTCCAACATACACAGCCTTTGCAGATGGTGGTTACATTCCAGCCTTTGACCATCCTCTCTTTCTTCATTACCCTCTTTAATCCCCATCATTTCGTAAGAAACTCACTCTACTACCCATCAGGAGATGTTTTACTTGATCAGCATGGATATGCAAGTGAAAAAATACCAAATCCGTGACATGGAAGATGCTGCTTAAAGACATTAAACAGTTTATTTAGAGCATCAGTTATCACTTCCACAAAAAGCCAGGCAAGCCAAGCTCATTTCATAGCAGGAGCTCCTCTGCATATTAGACCACACACCCCTGATGTAGCCAATTCTCCAAGAGCTTACAATTGCCCCTGTAAGAAGAGCCCTGTAAGCTCTTGGAGGATTGGCTACATTAGCAGTGTGTGGCCTAATATGCAAAGGAGCTCCTGTTACGAAATGAGCCCTGGGGCAAGGTATACTATTTCCATCACAGGTCCTGCTCCAAATACACTGCTTTGTGAGCCTGTTGGGCTTGCTGTTACCTCTTTCTGTTCTTTCTGTTCCTGGTGGGTGTGTGCTTGCCATCAAGTCACCACTGACTTATGGCGACCCCACAGGCTTTTCAAGGCAGTTCAGAGGCGGTTTGTCATTGCCTGCCCTCTGTGTTAGGTCCCTGGACTTTCTTAGTGGTCTCCCATCTGAATACTGACCAAGGCTGACCTTGCTTAGCTTCTGTGATTTGACGAGATTGCTCTAGCCTGGACTACCCAGGTCTGGTTGTGTACCACTACCATGTTAGTGTTTGTGCTGCTGGATATGCTGCTTAATGGTGTTCATAATAGCAGCCCATCCTCATAAGCAGGGTCAGGGAAATGTGACAGAAGCACAATGAAACTGATTTTCAAGTCTGAGACCTTTGGTTCTAACTGCCTAAATGACAGTGGGATGTGGGGAGAGAAATTAGAAGGATTTTAATCAAAGACACAGCAAGAGATAATAGGCGGTACACTCTTAAGTAGATTTTCACTTTTCTAAGCCTGTTGGAGGCAATGGACTTAAAATGGCATAATTCGGCTTAGGATGGTAGTGCCAGTTTCTGTAACAGCCCAACCATAAGAAAAGGTTTTATGCTGGGAAGCAAGATGAGCTGTTACACTTGTTTTTCATGCCTTTTCTTTTATTGTGCATGTACATATTGCCATTAGTTTGAATTTGCCATGTTTCCATCGCTGTCATTTATTCCACAGTTTTACATCTTTATATGGAATTTACGTATACATATGCATATTTTTGTATGCACAGTTATTTTATCCCACAATGAAATTTTTATACCATTTGCCATTTGCGCACAGTTGACGCAAGCGTAAAGCTGAAAAATGCATTAACGTTAACAGGAACAATTTGGCACTAGGAAAGAAAAACTAGTGCAAAAAGAACGACATTTCTCAAAAAGGAGAGACAAAATGAAATTCAACCTTTCAAAATGAATCAGACAGCTTTTGAAATTTGGTCTCATCCCTTCTTGTGAATTCCTTGGGTAAGCAGGCCTTCAGAAACTCAATCATATGCTCCTTCTAACCCTCCTCAGCATAGGATGTGGATCATTTGCAAGGGAAGGAGGGAAGGGAAGGAGGGAAGAACAGCAAAAAGGCCAGACTGGGGAGAAAGTAGGCCACAGCTTTTATTGTGTACAACCACAGGAGCTTTGGTGCAGCATAGGGATCTGCCTGCCACTTAATGTCACCCCTTCCTCCAGCCCACTTGCTGTGGGAGCACTCATGGACTGGCAAGCCCTGGGATCCTACATGGACACAAGCCTCTGTGTGATTCCCTTGCCACCTGGAAGTGTGAATCCCCAATAGTCCCAGAGCTGGGCATGCTGCTATATGGCTCTACCCCTAAGATCCCTTAAGGGAATCCCCAAAACAAGGGTGGTGGGTACATAGGCTCAGCCTCCCCGCACCCAAATGGATCTGGAGCAATGCCCAAACCATCAGCCCAAACTGTGGGAATAGCACCATAAGAAAAACCACAAACGCACATAGTATGAAATGCAACACAACAGATCAATCATAAACTAGGGAGGGTGGGAGGGAGAGCTGGAACAACAGAGGGCAAGGCCCCAGCAGTCGCTGAAATAAATAGGGAAGGGGTGGACCCAAGGCAAGCCCCAAGCTCTAGTTCTGCATGGAGGTTTGCCCCTCCTAGTCACACTCACCAGATGCTAATTGGCCAGCCCTGGCCGTCTGTGCGGAGCCAGATCCCCCCCAGCTCCCCATCCCAAGCCCAGAGCCAACAAGGACCCTCCCTCAACTTGCTCCAGGCCCTGTGGCTGCAAACGCAGCCCCAGTTAAGTCTAGGGCTTATGCATTTCATGCTACACAAATGTAATCGAAGCAAATGTGAAATAAAAATCTGTTCCTGAAAATAGTGTGTGAGGAAGTAGACTTCCTAAAGAGCTGTTGAGCCCACCCCACCTCACCCCCACACATGAACATCATGGCATTTAGGCAAGTGAATTTTTGCCAGATGCATTGCAAAGTGCTCAACTCTTAAGGTGAATAGAAAGACCATATATAGTTCACCCAAATGATCAAAAAATTACCATTCATTGCCAGGTTCCCTACAATGGCTGAGGACAGACTGGCAATCTGGCTCGCTCTGTCTCTGCTTTAAAAGCGGAGGCAGAGCGGGCGTCCAGACTGTCGCATCTGCCCCGTGGAGGCGCCCTGGACTTATCTCGTCCAGCGGCGTGCTCCTCCTGCAGCAGCTGGGCACCACTTCCAAGTGGTGTCCCGGTGGCTGCGCGTGTGTTCCACCTGCTTCCGGCAGGTGTAAATGCATGCGGGCGGGTGGAGCCACGCGGCGTTCTGCCGCCACTGCCAGAATCTGCCCACAGTGTGGACGCTGCAGGCGGCTTCCTTGCAGCGGCGTCTGAATGCCGCGCTGTGGGGCAGTTCCCCCCCACCTTGTTCTGCTGTGCTCCTGTAGCGTGGCAGAACAATAGTCTGTCCTCGGCCAATGTCACAGTGTAAGACTATTTTGTGGGGTATGGTCCTGAGCAAAAAGCAGGGAAGATTTGTCTATGGGAAATGTGGATGGGCCTTGTATTCACCATAATGGCTGGATTAGGGTTGCCATTTTCCCGTAGGAGTGGGGAACCCATCTACAGCACTTTTTCCTACTGCCTTTCCTGCAACTGGCAGAAGAAAAGTAATGTAAAAAAAAATCAGTCAGCGATGGTGTAACATCACTTCTGGGGAGAACCACTCTAGGGATCACCAGAAAATCTATGATTTTACCATAGAATTTTCAACAATTCCTAGGGAGTCGTGATTAGGAATGGGCATAAACTGGCTGACGAACTAAAGTTTGCAACAAATTTTGGCCTGTTCAAGGTTTGTGAACTACCATAAATTTTGGCACAATTCATGGTGGCTCATGATGGTTCATGAAGAGCAGAAAATGGGGTTACCCCTGCTTTCTGCTCTTCACAAGAAACAGATGAGGTGCTGGGAGCTCCCTGCTGCTCAGCTGTTTGGTTTAAATGGCTTGGAACCATGTAACCCACTGCTGCTTTCTGTTCCCTGTGGCTTTCTGCAGGGACCAGAAAACAGGGGTTTAAATGGCCTTGCTTTCTGCCCCCCACAAAAAGTTGCAGGGAACAGAAACCAGCAGTAGTTTAAATGGATCTGAGCCTTTTAAATCCTGCTTTTAGCTTCCATGGATTTTCACAGAGAGCAGAAAGCAGGGTTTAAATGGCTCCCAGCTATAATGGCCCTGCTTTCTGCTTCCTGCAAAAAGCCATGGGAAGCCAAAAGCAGGGTTTAAATGGAATGGTTGAAGTTCCTTTGCAAGGGATCTTTACTCCCACATTTCTCCTGGCTGTGGCTCATCACTGCCAGCAGAGAGGAAAGGATGAAGTCCCTTCCAGGGGGATTTTCACCCCCACCTTTCTGCTGGCTGCAGCTCACCATGGCCAGCAAAAAGGTGAGGGGGAAGTGCCTTCCCAGGGGCCTTTGAGCCTCACCTTTCTGTTGGCTGTGGCCAGCATAAAGGTTGGGGAAGTGACTTCCAGGGCATTTGACCCCCTCCTTTCTCCTGGCTGTAAAAAGGTGGAGAGGTGAAAAGGTGGGGGAAATGCTAGGAGAAATGTGGGGGTCAAATGCCCTCAGGAACACTCTGGTTCCACTCCCCCCCCCCCGCTTTGAAGCGGCAGGGAGCCAAACCAGAGGGCTAAATGGCTGGGAGCCATTTAAACCCTCCCGATCTGCTCCTTGCCACTTCAAGCGGGGAGTAAAAATGGAGAGTTAAATGGAGCCATTTTACCCTCTGGTTTGGCTCCCTGTGGCTTTTTGCTCTCTGCTGTTTTTTGCTTCCCACTGCTCAGCTGTTTGGTTTAAATGGCTTGGAGCAATTTAAACCCCTGCTTTCTACTCCCCACTGTTAGCCGAATTGCTTTAATTTACCTTTAGCAATCAGCAAAATACACGGGTTCTTGCCAACTATACCAGGGTCCCACCCCTCCCGGGAGTTCTACAGGAAAGAGGCACGTGAGGCAGATGGCAAATTAAATGCTGTTTACTAAATGATGTTGTTCAAGCACACAAAAACAGATTCTCACATACATACACACAGGTCTAGGGAAATAAAGATAGAAAATAGCACTGTTGCAATTTGCAGGAGTTCATTGGTGGGGAAGCAATACGTTACCTATCCTAAAGAGGAGTTGTCTGACCGAAGGAAGTTCCAACAGAGGATTAGAGGGACTGGAAAGGCAAGCTGGGGGGGGGGGGTAAAGGAGGGGGGTAAAGCAGATAGGGGACGATGGCTTAAGAGAGCGATGGCTTAAGAGACCGAGTGACTCTGGGTTTGGACTTTTATTGGGGGTCTTGGGGCGGGCTTTGCAGACCACAACCCACTAACACACCTACTAGGCGGTCCGTCCCTGTTGGACCTTGCTATAGGTTAAAGGTGAACAAAGGGAGGAGGTCCAGGGGTTTGGTCAGTGTTGCAAAAGTATGACTTCACCAGGAAACAGACACTGAGTCTGGGGTCCGATGACTCACCTGGCCATACCTATTGTCAGTTGATGGTTTTAGCCAGGTATCTGATGGCTGGCACATTAGTTGCTAGGCAGTCTCGTTAGCATGACTATTCAGATGGGGAGTGGGGGAGTGGGGGTCAGCCAGCGGATGTCTGACAGAAGGAGGCCTCATGGCAAGAGGAATCCTTTGTCTTTGCCTTGAGTGAACTGCTTGGGGTGTCAGCCTCCTGGCTTGGGCTGGAGCTGGCTCCTATGTGAAGAAGAAAGCGCAAGTCCCTTCCACTGCTGGCGACACAGAGTTCAAACTTATGGATAAAAATCCATAAGAGCACAGAAAAGTGCCTTGCTGGCTAACATTTCCCCCCCTCGGAGACCTGAAGGCGTCAGGTGAAGGTCTCCGAATTTGATCGATACAATGATGAAAATTGAGACAGACTGCATGATGGTGATCCTGGAAGAAATAGTTGGCAAGGGACGGACCCAGAAGATGACAAAAATCTATTGCAATAAAAAATGCCAAATTGTTGCTGGGGCGGACATAAAAACAAGGCTTTGTGCATTAGACCACCAAGGGAGCCTATGTAGAAATATTTAAGTCTCTAAATAGCAGAAACATTTTTCCTAAAATTCCTTATCTTAAATTCATGGTAAAAAGCCTTATAGAAGCATTATAAATTTCTTATAAGGGTATTATCTATACATAAAGCATTAATGTTTATATCGGAAATACACACATTTGTATCAATAAAAATACTCCACAAGGAATGCACAAGGAAATAAAATGGTTACAAACAATTCTTCGTCCATCTCTCCTGAGCGGCAAGGCTTTTCTGCTGGAACCGGGCTACTGGTGTCTCTATGCAGGAGAGAGGCGCGCTTTACATTGTATCTAATGGAACACCAGGACTCGTATATCTTCGGCTTTTCGGAAGCCACTCGGGTCTCGATCAATAGCTCATGAAGCTCTCGGTTGCGCTCGTCGCTTCTCGGCATGGACACGAGTCAGTTCGGCCGGGAAGGAGGAGACCGGTTTGCATATTGAGGAGTCGCCCCCCCCTTGCTATCTAAAAGCATCATGGGTACTTACTTAATTTAAGAAAAAAAAGGATATTAAAATAAAACATAGCTTAGTGAATTTGCAAGCAGAGTGTCTAAAGGCATTGAAGAAATTCAGAAAAGGTCAAAACAGGTCATACATCTGGAATCATTGTATTATGAAAGACACATCAGCTTGGGGTCCTGGCTGGAATAATCACAGGCAAGGTATTCACCCTTCGGGGTTGGCGGAGTCTCCGGGCATGCCTCCCGAACCCTGGGGAGCATTTGTGAGATGTGTGCCTGAGAGAGACACAGACGCACACACGCACAGGCAGGGCATGCAAAAGCTGGGTTCGGGAGTTGCGTCCGGCTGACTCTGGCCTTTTTATCTGGAGCCGGGTGGCTCCGCGGGGACGCCGTTAGCTGCGTACCCGTTTTAGCTTGGAGGGCTCCCTTCGGGGGGCCCTCCCCTAATACTGTACAAAAATAGAACAATCTTTTCCCCCTAAACCTGATCCCAATGGTACCGTCCCATACCCAATGAGGAGCGGACTGGGCAGCTAGTCACTAGGCAGAACCCTCAAAGGTCGCGTGTTTTGGACTTGGCTGTGTATGTTACGGCTAGAGGTTGTTGCGTATGCAAATGAGAGGATTGTTTAGGCATTCTGGGATACACAAACATTTCAAGAAAAATAAATTTATTAAAAATCAAAAACAATCGAATTGGACACCAGTGTTGGAGCGAGGATACGTTTTAGCTTGCAGGCACTTCAGGGAGAGAGCTGGCGAAAATCTCCCTTTAACCTAAAAAGATGTTAAAAAGAGGGGGCAAGAGGTTTTGGCCGGGGCTTCGAGCTAACCGGGAGTCCTTCCCAGGCACTCTCCACTGCCATGCGCAGGGAGGGCTTGCACGCCTGGTGTAAGGGGAGCAAGGGCCAGACTTAAATTCCGAGCCCAACTTCTGCACGTCCTTCCGAGTGGCTTCTTCTTGATACAGTCTGGACCTGCAAATCCAGCTGCATCTTCTGATTACACTCAGAAGCCGTTTAGAAGGGGACAAAGAATTCGTTTGCACCTACTCCTGACGGAGCTCTCTCTTGGGCTTCCATGTCGCAGCTCATTGGTACTCCCAACCCTTGTTGCCCTTCTCACTAATGACTCCCTACGGTTCGTTCGGGCTTCGGCCCCCTCAACACTGGTTAAAGAATAGAAAAAGAAAAAAAAATATTTGGAACAAGCAGAGGCGTGTTGCAAAGACTAGTTGCCAAATATAAGCTGTCAAAGGCGGAGGAAAAATAAAAGCAAAAGGGAACCAGCGATTGAAAAGGGGTTTTTTATTATGAGTTACTGGAAGGAACTCTGTTGGTGCAAAAAGAAAATTTGTTTGTGCAGGCCAGCAATAATGTTTGGATTAACAGGAGGGCTTTGTTTTGCAATCCGCCTTGAAAGAAAACAATACAGTAGGATAGTTTGCAAAAGCGAAACTGAAAATGAGGCTTGTTTAGTAAGCATGGGGCGCTGGCTGCTGTGGACGCAAAAGGATAAACTAGGCTGTGGTAAAAATAAAAAAGGGAGAGAAACTTAAGCAATGACTAAAAGGGAGCCTGCTTATACTGAAATAATAAAAAAAAAGATTTTGGGAAAAATAATTTGGTGTACGGCGTGCTATTGCGTATGCAAAGTGGCAATACCGCAGTGCATGCCGGGACTTGTTTCCTTAAATTTGGAGAAAATTATTGGAAAATAATATTTGAAAAATACCAATGGCACAATTTGATATAATTTAAGAGGTTTCAAATCGGGGAGTCCTGGAAGCAAAAGGCAAAAGAAAAATTTATTCGCTGTGAGTCTCAGTGTCATTGCAGAGGAGGGCACGCGGGCGTTCCACAGGCCGCCTTTAACCCAATTGAAAGGTGTACACTCCTCTGGCTGATAATTCAGCTAGCCTGCACAGTATCTCCTTTCTGGGTCTGCTTTACTGGACTCAAAAGCATGGCTACACTGTCAAACAGGTCTCAGTCATCCGGGGGATGCCCCACTGATGTCTTGGCAATTTGGCAGTATAGTTTTTCGTATATTGCAGTGTTTCTGCACAAAAACGGTGAAGGCTCTTTAAGGTCTTCTGAATATGTGCAGGAGGCGGAAACCGTTTTCCTTCGGTTGCCTTTGTAGTGTTCGCCTATGCTTCCTTGGGTTCGAAAATGTAAAGCTGCTACGACCCAATTTTTCTACCTCATGGGCCTTTAAAGGCCTACCCAATTGTAGTAAAGAATAGAACACAAATATGGACATACATGGGAATAGTTCTAAGCGAGAAAAAGGCACATATAGGGGGCAACAGTAAAGGCATATCAGAGGAGGGGGAGGAGGGTTAGGAGTCAGAAACCTTGGTTGCTAGGTGCATCAAGGCTTGAACGTCTGTGGCTTTGGTTAATTCTGAGCAGCATATGACATATGATGTTGAAGTCTTCCACCCTTGAAGTCCATGGGGTCCTGTATATGCAAAACTTCTGAAAACTTGAAGAGCACAATGGGGCAGCAGAAATATATATAAGAACAAATCAAATGCAATCACCTTAGCACACACACACAGAAGGGAAAAAAACTCTTAATGATTAGTAGCACATATTAGATCATAGTAAATATAGACAAAAGCATGATTGCAACACAAAATTGAAGGATTGGGATATGACACCCAATCACCCATTAGAACACAATGCAACGTACTGGCAGTTTATAGGAAGAGGGGACACATTTGACAGTGTCTCTCACCCCCTTGTATCAAGATTGACATTGTGCTAGACATGTGATCACATTTAATAGAGTGTCTTCCGGAGACAATAAAAATAATAATAATACATGAGCTCAGAACAGAAAAGATTTTTTTTTCAAAATTTAAATTGTATTGCCATGGCTTATAAGGTTGTAGCAAATGTTGGGCGCGCAAAGAAAAAGGCCGGCTTGTGGGGGTGGTTTAAACTTCCCCCCAAAATAAAAAGTCAAAGAATGTAAAAAGGCAAAATAGCAACAAAACGTTATCAGACAATCTGACTTCTCCCATGTTGGGGGAGAGGGATTAAAAAAAACAAAATAAAAATAAAAATAGCAAAAACCTGAAAAGTAATAAATGATTAGTACACACATAAAAAAAAAACCATACAGACAACATGATTTTACTATGAGAGCCTTCCTTGGCTCAGGCCCAGTGATTCAAGGATTAAATACCAGAGACAGATGTTCTCAGGTTTGCAGCTTTAAGGGGTGGACCTTGTTTGAAAAGACCCTTTTTCAGTTGCCAACCAAGTGGCTTTAGTCCAATTAGGGACTTCATGCTGCTGGACTGTTCCTGAAAGAGAAGCAAGGTTAAATTGTGGCTTGGAATGACATGGGTACACATGACTTCCCTCGGTTTGTACCAAAGAAAGGCATGGTCCTTGCCCTAAAAGAAAACGCAATTGTTGCTGGGCAAAAAGAAAATCATTTTAGAAGTATTCTACCACCCCCCTTTGTTTCTTTCGTGACCAATAGGGAAGAAAGAAACATATTTGAAGGCGTACTCTGTGCATGCGCAGAGTATAGATGAGACAAAGATAGAAGAATACAGCCTGAGTGACCGAGGCATAATTTTACCAAGCATCTGGAATATAAACTGTATGGAAAATCCAAGACAGAGAACAAGCAGTGGCCCTTGACAAGGCTCAGAGAATTCTTTATGGATTAAGAAGTCAGTCAGAGAGATCATAACCCAAGAAAAAGCATGGTCTCTGGCATAAGCTGTGAGCCAGCAAACAGTTCCTCTGAGCATAGAAAGAGTTTCCTAGCTCGCTGGCTGAAACCAGGCTGAGCTAGAACAGAAGAATGGATTTGCATGAGAAACACTTCAGATGAAAAGCCAAGTCATAGCAAGATGGCAAAAAGGATGGTATAAACATTCTGACTGCTATAGTATCTCAAGACTAAGGAAAACTAGCAAAGAGTGAGCTAGCAGGGACCCATTTCTGTAAGATGAGAAAGAAATCTAAAAAAAACTGATACTACACGGGACAAAGCCTGAGAATGAGAGGCAGTAACACATTTAAGGAAACAGAAACAGTATCTCTGTTGAATATACCCTTTTAGGTAGGAGTGGCTGAGAGAGTGCCCTTGAGGACTGCTCTTGAAAGAACAGCTCTGAAAGAACTTGTGACTGACCCAAGGTCACACCAGTGGCTGCATGTGGTAGAGTGGGGAATCAAATCCGGTGCTCCCAGATAAGAGTCCATGCACTCAACCATTACACCATACTGTCTCTCCTAGAGATTCCTGAGATGTGATGTACTAAAAAAAGTTAGAAGGAAAGCATGCCAAGGAAGCAATCTTAAGATTTCAAATAAAAGCAAAGTTATCCAAAACTGCAAAATTCTAGAAACAGCATTGTTGTTCTTAAGGAATTAAAGCTATAAAAATTGCAACAACAAAAAGAACTTTTAACTTCTAAGCAATGATCTGTTGTCTTTTGGCAGAGGGGCAACTCTAGAGCTGTTTGCCCAAAAAGGGAATTTAAACCTAGTTTAAGAAGGGAGGGAAGGGAACCTTCCTTTCAAAGCATTCTACAGTAAAATTTTCATCACAAAGGGTAGGGTTGCCAACTCCAGTCCAGGAGACTCCTGTAGATTAGGAGATGCAACTTAAAAAGAACAGTGCATAAAATTGCATAAAATCAATACTGCATCAAATCAACCTGTTTCCAGAGAAACTGACTTTAGCATTCTGGAGAAAGGCTGTAGCTTTGGGGGATCTCCAGGGCTCTCCTGGAGACTGACATTCTCGCAATAGTGGCCACATTCTTAGCTAAAAAGGAAGAAAAAATTCCAAATATTCACTACCCACCCCCTCCCTGTTGCCTTAGAGAGAAAAAGGGGGGGGGGCTTTTGTCTCTGGTTGTAGAGGGAAATTATGCTTAACAAAAGAGGGAGGGAGAACTTCCTTCTCCATCTCATTTCAGAGCTGCTGGCTCTTTGATAATGCAAATTTCACAAGAGGGGAAACAATGGGGGATGAGAGGAGACTTTTGCTGGATGGCAAGGTTTTCCAGATAGACTGTCTTTGTCTGATGAGGCTCTCTCAACATGAGTCTCAAAAGATTTTAACAGGACTGCTGCTACAGTTCAAAAAGTTTGGGTCTTTTCCAGGCCAGATTAAAAGAAGGGGAAACTCAAAAATAATAATAATAATAATTCCTTGCACCAAAAATTCCTTGCACTCTCCTTGCACTCCCCGCCTTGAATTCACAGAGCCCTCTGTGAATTCACAAAACAGAGCCAAAGTAAAAAGGGAAAGAAAAACCATTCCATATTTCTTTTCACTGGGCACCCCTTTTCAGTTCCTTTAAGGTGGGGGTGATATAAGAACTTTTCTCTCTAGGGTTGAGAAGGAAAAATAGCCCTAACAGAACAGGGGAAAAGCAACAATTACCAGCACTCCTCCATCTTATCTCATGCCTGCTAGTTCTTTGATTATGCAAATATCGCAAAAGGGGAGATGAGGGCAGTTTGCCCTGCCATGAGGTTTTTAGAATGTAACTTCTTTCAGCATCTTAAGGCCAAAGTGGGCTCAGTTTGTTTTGTTTTTTTTACAAAGGCAGCTGGAAGGAGAGCCTGCCTGAGCTTTGCCAATTCATGCTGTATCAGGAGCCACTAAAGTAAAAATACATTGTAGTCAAAATGGAGAATTTGCTGCTTCTTGCAGACATGGGAAACTACCTCACTGCTGGGGCTTAAAAGTTTGAAAATGTGCCACATAAAAAAAAAAGGTATTTGTCCCTGTTACTCTTGAACTGCGGGCCAGATGAATATTTAAAACAAAATATGTCAAAGGAAAACGTGGCTTTTTCTACACCCTCTAGAAGGGGCAGCCTTTAAAGGCTTTATAACACAAAACAAACACATTGTACCTACTGAGGGTTCAAATGAAAAAAGGTTCTGTGGTGGGGAAGGAGAGGTTTTTCTCCTTCCCCAACAGTTCAATGGGAACTATAGCTGCTTAGGGCTATAGTGCTGAGAAGTCTCCAGGTCTAACCTGGAGATTGGTATCTCTACAGATTCTAGGGAGTTTCCAGAAAGAAGGAAGCTTAGGAGCTTCCATTTTCAAAAAAAGTTACATTTCTCATGATTTTACTGCTGCGATTCCTGCCCATTTTGAGGAGGGGATAATAAATTTCTCCATTTCTTTTGGGGCTGTTAAAGTCTCCTGATTAAGCAATTTTTAAATTGTCAGTTTTCTGGTTGTTTTAAAGAACTTTTCTGTGTTCACTTGACCTGCATAGGCCAGAATGAAACAGGCAGAAAAACCTTATTTGTTTGTCCGCCCCCCAGGTTTCGTCTAAGGCGGGCAGACACAGCAAAAGTCTCTCTCTCCCTAGAGTTGAGAGAGAGATGATCTTTGCTTTTCTAAAATTGGGAAGGGCAATTAATAATCAAAAGTCTGCTTTGCAACGGAGTTCCCTGCAAAATGAGGGAGCACTCCCATCTGTAAAGACAGTCACAGAAAGCTGTTCCCTGCTGAGGGAAATAGTTTGGGCAACAGATTTAGAACTTTGTGTAAGCTCAGAGGCTGTTTCAAATGTGGCTCAAATGGGGTCCAGTTCTCTTCCAAAGGCAGTTGGGAAGAGACTGGGATTTGTAGGGTTCTATATTTTAAAAGGTAAAAACAGAGGTACAAATTTTTCTCAATTTCTCTCAATTATGGCCATAATTACAGGAAGATTATTCTTGGCATTTAAGCTTGATGTGTAAAATTTGGTAACATAGCTGTGCTGTTTTATAGCCCTGAATCTAAGTTCTTTCTGGGGGCATGTGTTCTACAGCTAAGGTTGATCACTCATCTTACAGTTACAAAAGTTGGACTTGTTGGTCTCGAGCTCTGTTTAAGGTTGTCAGGTCCAGGCAGGAGATTCCTGGGGATTCAGGCTGAGGTTTGAAGAAGGATGGAGACTCCAGTGGGGCAAAAACCATGAAGTCTTCCCTCCTCCCACAAGCACTCACTTTCTACAGAGAAATTAGACTCTGTAGTCTGGAGATCTGTTAGAACTCCAGGGGAGCTCCAGGAGAGCTCCAGGTCTTGCCTGGAGACTGACATTGCCACAGGGAAATGCTATTCTCTGTGCAGCAGTCTCTTGGGAATTAACACCATTCCCTCCAAATTTCATTTACAAAGGATTAAAAGGAGAGCGCTTGCTTCCTGAGGATTCTTTCCCCATCTCTTACCCAGTTTCTTTCCCTGGGGTTGGAATGGAGGGGGGGGGAGATTTTATTTTGCTGCAGCCATTCTGGCTGTACTGAATGCCTGCTTCTGTTCCAACTACTGAAAGTTGGCTGGGCTTTCCCAGGAATTTTAGTTGAGGCATTTTAGGCTCCCGTTTTCCTAATTTAACAAAAGGTGCAGAATTTTCACTATTCTGTTTAAGATTACAGGGATTTTAGGGATTTCCCCCCCCCCTATTCTTTTATGGGAAGTCTAGCAGCGTCTCACAGGGTTCAAATGCAATTAGGGTCTCAAGCTGCTGTTTGTCTAGGGTAACTTGGTCTTATTTCTGCCTGCTAGGTTTTTCTGTTTCCTTAAGACAGCATTTTTAGACCTCTGCCTTCCTTGCAGGGCACATTTTCACTTGCTTAGTTCAGTTCCTAACCAAAAGAGAGAATACTCCTTAACTCTCTTAAATTATCACATCCAAAAAGGAAGCCCTAAAGACTCCTTTGTTACACAGTTAAAAAAGTCCAAGCACATGTTGTGTGGTTTATCACAACACCCAAATGGCTGAACAGTCACCAAAAGGAAAAGACCCTGTTTCCAGGCGCCTCCCTTAAACAAACTTCAGATTCTCGGATCTGAGGAGCAAACTTAAGTTACAGTTACCAAATTGGCCTATGGCCACCAAAGGGAAAAGACCCTGATTTCTGGGGTCCCCCTAACTAACTTCAGATGCACTGATCTGAGGAACTAACCTTGGGGAAAAGGAGTATGTCAAGGAGAGTCTCCTGTTTTACCTCAAACAGGGGCACTGGAAGGGGAGTCGTCTCCCTTCTTCCATACTTATACAGTTACTGTTGTTGGCACAAGGTGGCCAACGCACCACAGAACAGGCTATCCCAGCCCTTAATTAGTTTTTGGAGCCGGGGACTCACACCTCTCTCGACACTCGGGGATTACTTTTAACCCTACAGAAGGCACTCCCTGCCTGAATTTAGTTTTTAGAGCCGGGGACTCACACCCACACGACACCCAGGGATTACTCGTAACCCAAAAGGAGACACCCAGTCTCAGAGACACCCAGTCTCTTTATATGAGGGTTTCAAGAATGGGTTGGCCAAACCTCTCGTCCTAAGGATAACCACACAACCAAATGAAGGTTTTGGGCTCTCAAGCTCTCACTGGATAACCTATTAACCAGCGGGGTTTCAAAACAATATGTTCCAGCAGGCTGACCCCTAACCAAAATCAATTGATTTCACTTCGTTGAGCGAAGTAAAGCAAGGAGGGGGAGCGAGGGTGCGCTCAAAGAAAAAGTTCTTTTTCGGATTCAGCGGGTGTATGTAGTGTATGTAGTGTTGGTGCAACTGGTCTAGCGCCCTACTCTGGTTTTCTTTGGATCCCTTCCCACAAGATAGACGCGCGGACGGTCACACAGTTTGACCTGGGGTTCAAAGAGAGAGAAAGAGAAGGGGGAAGCCACCCACGATAGGTTGCTCACTAGAGCCAGGCACGCAGACAGAAACCAATCATACAGCCTCTCCAAGAGCTCCGGAAGTGGTTTTTCCCTTACGTCTGTGGGTTAAAGACATGCCTGTCGACTATGGCGCGAAGTTTAACCCTCAGGGCAATCCCGGACGAGCCCCCAATTCTGTTAGCCGAATTTCTTTAATTTACCTTTAGCAATCAGCAAAATACACGGGTTCTTGCCAACTATACCAGGGTCCCACCCCTCCCGGGAGTTCTACAGGAAAGAGGCACGTGAGGCAGATGGCAAATTAAATGCTGTTTACTAAATGATGTTGTTCAAGCACACAAAAACAGATTCTCACATACATACACACAGGTCTAGGGAAATAAAGATAGAAAATAGCACTGTTGCAATTTGCAGGAGTTCATTGGTGGGGAAGCAATACGTTACCTATCCTAAAGAGGAGTTGTCTGACCGAAGGAAGTTCCAACAGAGGATTAGAGGGACTGGAAAGGCAAGCTGGGGGGGGGGGGTAAAGGAGGGGGGTAAAGCAGATAGGGGACGATGGCTTAAGAGAGCGATGGCTTAAGAGACCGAGTGACTCTGGGTTTGGACTTTTATTGGGGGTCTTGGGGCGGGCTTTGCAGACCACAACCCACTAACACACCTACTAGGCGGTCCGTCCCTGTTGGACCTTGCTATAGGTTAAAGGTGAACAAAGGGAGGAGGTCCAGGGGTTTGGTCAGTGTTGCAAAAGTATGACTTCACCAGGAAACAGACACTGAGTCTGGGGTCCGATGACTCACCTGGCCATACCTATTGTCAGTTGATGGTTTTAGCCAGGTATCTGATGGCTGGCACATTAGTTGCTAGGCAGTCTCGTTAGCATGACTATTCAGATGGGGAGTGGGGGAGTGGGGGTCAGCCAGCGGATGTCTGACAGAAGGAGGCCTCATGGCAAGAGGAATCCTTTGTCTTTGCCTTGAGTGAACTGCTTGGGGTGTCAGCCTCCTGGCTTGGGCTGGAGCTGGCTCCTATGTGAAGAAGAAAGCGCAAGTCCCTTCCACTGCTGGCGACACAGAGTTCAAACTTATGGATAAAAATCCATAAGAGCACAGAAAAGTGCCTTGCTGGCTAACACCACTGCTTTCACAGGGAGCACAAAGCAGAGGTTTAAACTTTAAATGTCTCACAAACCTATACGAATGGTTTGGTTTGCGAACCAGCATATCCATTCGGTTTGGTTCACTGTTCAGTTTGTGGTTCAGCTACAAACCGTGAACCAAAGCACAAAAGAGCTGTTCATGCACATCCCTAGTTGTGATGTCACTGTAGGATTTTCCTTGGAAGTGATGTCATGGTCATGGCATCCCCCAGGGATACACTTTAGCATGTCCTACTCAGATCTGGAAGGTGTGATGGAAAGAGCAAGGGCTGAGTTACCTATGGGGATTCCCTCCTGCATACATAGAACTGCACATAAGTAGTGGTGAATTGTGCCCATAAGCTTTTTTTCTCCCTTCAATCAAACCGATATTTTAATATCAGGCTTAGGGGTTCAACTCACTCAAGTGCTCAATTATCGCAAACCTAATCACAGTTCTCTTAAAGAATTTCAGCCAACTGAAATGCTTCAATGATTTATTAATGGAAATAAAATGTCACACTGCTTCTTCTGCACAGAGGCTTGGTTGCAGAGTAAAATAAAAAATACGTTGCTTTCCAGCCTGTTTGTTTGAGGAAGAAGTGTAGGGTTTTTGTCTTAGGGTGATGAAGAAACGGATTTTTGCCCAGGATTTCTGGCTAAGCTTTTTTTTTTTTTTGCTCAAAATTCAGATTTAAAAATAATCCACTTGCAATTTTTTTTAAAAGCCACCAGGTAACTAGGACAGAAATCACAGCAGCAGGTATGCTTAACATCATGGCAGTGAATGTATTGTTTTATTGATTACTGTTCTGAGAAAAGCAGCTCTGGTGAAGCATTTGGAATACTTTCCCATAACTTTACTTTTGCACTTTTATCTCGCCCTTCTGGAAATTGCAAGTTACGTAATCCATGGGAAATTTCCATTATTGTCTTTTGTATTTGTGTATTGATCCTGTAGATTTTTGTCTCTTGTGGAGGTGGCAGTAGTTTGAGTCTAGTGCCTAAAACAAATACTTCAGGAGAAATGTGTTTTTGAATAGACGCTCATGGAACATCTCTTGCTTAATTTTCAAGATGAAATAGAACAAAGAAGACATGAGATCCAAGCTAGATGCAACATATTTTGGGTGTTATTCATTTATTTGTTAGGCTTATGCTTCACTTTTCTGACAATATCATAATTAGCTTACATCAGTAAAGTGACAGGTCGAGCCACTGTAGTAGCAGCGTAGTGGTTAGAGTGGTTAGGGGCCTGGGTTTGAATCTCTGGCTGCGGTCACACACACTAAACAATCCACTTTCAATCCACTTTCAATGCACTTTCCAACTGGATTTTGCCAGTTCACACAGTAAATATCCACTTGGGAAGTGCATTGAAAGTGGATTGGAAGTGGATTATTTAGCGTGTGTGACCGCAGCCTCTGTCAAGGAAGTCTAATGGCTGACCTTGAGCCAGCCTCTCTCTCAGCTTCACCAAATTCATAGAGTTATTGTTGAGAGGATAAAATGGAGGAGGGAAGAATGATATTGTAAGCTGTTTTGTGTCCCTGTTGGGGATAAAAGCATGGTATAACTATCTTATATATATATATATATATATATATATATATATATATATATATATATATATATATATATATATATATATATATATATAAAGGGTCAAGAAATGAAATAGACTGAAGGGAAAGGTATGGGAGAGACATCAGTTATACAATCAGAATTTATATACCATTGGGTCAAACTACTCTTCTGGCCCGAAGCCACAGTGGGGGATCTTGGGGTCACACCCCCTTAATTTACAGCCACACTTCACAAAACTGTATCTTAAAAACCTTTTTTTAAGTATAAATACCTTTGTATTAATTCAGCCGTGCCACATTGTGCCCTGCCTGTGAGATCAGCAGCAGAATTAGCTGGCTGCTGGCCAGTCATAAATAATGAACAAATAGCCCAAGAACTTGTTCTCCTCCCCTTTTTATTTATTTTTATTTAAATCCTGCTTTTCTCCCATCTGGGACCCAAAGTAGCATATCACATCCTTCTCTCCTCTTCCACTCTATCCTCACAAGAATGATGAGACGTAGGTTAGGGTTAGGGCTGGACTGAGAAAGGTCCAAGGTCACCTGGCAAGCTGCCATGCAAGGAAAGAGATTCGAACCTACCTGTCCCAGGTCTGTCACTCTAACCACTATGCAGTGCCAGCCCCCTCCATCTCAGAGCTAATTCCAGCTTCAGAGGGTCAATTTAAATCATTGAAGGCAGATGGGAGGAAAAGGGTTAAGCAGCCCCTTCCCAGTGTGCCTTCCACAACCTTCAAAGCTGCTAATTTGCTTTAAAAAAAAAGTATGGAAGAGCCATTTCTCTGTGTCATTCCGTCTAGTTTTGGCCTGTTCATGATGAGTTTCTTACCAGGTGATGCCAATACTGCTGTACATTTGGCCTGGGTAGGGTATGCACTAGCCAACTGCTGTTGGTTTGGAGTTGGGTGGCATTTTAATCTTACTGATAATATAGGATGTGGTTTCAGAATGTCATCCCTTTTTTTTTTTAGTTGATCTCCATGGATCTGTTTTGCCTATAGCCATACCTTTCCCTCTGAAGAACTTCTTGCACCAAGGGAAGACATCTTGCCCTGAAAGGAGGAGTTGTTGTTGTTAGAGGAACTGATCTGAGGGATCCAACCCTTCGTTTGCTGCTTATACATTGCCTTTATTATTCCTTGCTTTAAATAACTCCAAAAGTACTGTAAATACATATGTCTGTGTTGGCATAGATTTTCTATGTCCAAGGGAATGCTGATGGTCTATTATTTCCCCTTTGATCAACACAGCTTCTTTAGTGATATCGTTCTGCAAATATTTGAGGGCAACAGAAAAGGGTTTTTCTTTCTCCCTAGGTTAAGATAGCTTTTAATGCCCCGCCCCCCAAATAAACCTGCAGCAATTTGGGGTTTGAATCAATCCTACAAAACGGCTCTTGAGCACAATCAATGATTTGCCATCAAGAAAGACTGATTGTGATTTTGATCTACCTGGGGCCAACACAGCAGCACAGTACCTAAGCAAAACAGAGTCCCAAAGTTGAAAGAATTATTGGGATGGTGAAGAGGCCGCTCCCTGCAAATTAGACCGTAAAGAATTGCAATGAAAAAATAAAAACACAACTGGCTAGGACTGTGAATTTACCGCAGGACCATTCACTGAGGGAATTATGCATCATTTGTCGAAAAAGCCATCCACTTACAGAGGTAATTTGAGTAATCTTAGACCACTGACAAATTTGCCTTTTTAGGCATGGGGACCAAGGCTAGAATGGCAGAGTGGGTCCATCTGAATAAAACTTCTTCCCATAACCATTTCAGTGTGACTGTTGACTGGTTATGAGACAGAGACTGATTTACTAGCATTAGAGGATGGTCTCTAGTTACACTGGGATAGGGCCTTTGCTGATTTTTACTAGTTCAGAGTACATGACAAAGCAGATCATGCTATCTTGTTGAACTAGTTGGAATAGAGTGTTGGGATGCCTCCCTCTGTTGGGTCTGGCCTTTTTATTGGGTCAACTGCAGAGGGGTTCCTTTAGAGTGCCTGGGGTGCTGACTGTGGTGTTCCTCAAGTCTCAGTACTTTGTCCCATGGTCTATAACTGTTACACAAGACTTTAGAATGAGATTGTCTGGAACTTCAGAGCTATCTCTGATTGATAGGCTTGCTGATGACAGTCCTTGTCAAAATATCCAGATGTAGCTGAATCAGTGTATAGAGGATAGGATCAGGTGGATGAATGTGAACAAACTGAAAATGAATCAAAACAAGACAGAAAAAGCTTCAGTTGGGAATATAAATTTCTTGAGTGGTGATCTTTCCATGTGAGATGAGATACAAATGGTGCTGGTCTAATAATGGCCTTGCTGTTCAAAAACCAGTTGGGGATGTGGTTAGAAGTGCTTTTTTTTTTTAATTACATCTGATCTGAAAGCTTTCTAGACTCAGCTGGCCTTTATAGATATATGCAGACTTCTGTTTCATTTAGATGGACTACAGTAAGGTATGTGTAGTTCTGCACTCTGGGCTGCCTCTGAAGGTATGTCAGAAACCGTACTTATACTGAATGAAGTTGCAAACCTTCTGGCTCCGGTAGCCAATATACACATATAACCAGGGGTCCGTTGGGGCCGGAGCGAGGCGGAGCTCAGGACTGGCCAGTAGGGCAGCCACGGGCTGAATCAGATTCTCTAATCTGATTCAGCTCACCGCCGAACTGCCGCCGAAGTTTGGCAGCAATTTTAAAAGCCACTGGAGGGGAGGCGGTTTGAGGAAGAGGCTCCAAACTTGCAGGGTAGCTGCTGGGGCCTCTCCTCGAAATGCCCACCAAGTTTCAAGAAGATTGGATCAGGGGGTCCTATTCTACAGGCCCCCAAACAGGTTGCCCCCATTCCCTCCATTGTTCTCTATGGTAGGAAAAAAGTTAACATTTTTTCCCTCCATAGAGAACAATGGAGGGGATGGGAAAATCTGTTTGGGGGCCCATAGAATTGAACCCCCTGGTCCAATCTTCTTGAAACTTGGTGGGTATTTCGAGGAGAGGCCCCAGCAGCTACCCTGCAAGTTTGGAGCCTCTCCCTCAAACCCCCTTTCCTCCAGCCCCTCATATACCCTATGAGTTTTTGCCATTGATTTCAATGGCCCATTGGATATAATGGAGCTGAAACTGACATTCCCTTTCTGACACACTTCTGGTGATGTCAGGGGGCGTGGCATATGCTAATGAGTTATGCTAATGAGCTCCTGCACCTCTTTTTCTACAAAAGGACCCCTGCATATAACATCTATTCTGCAGAAGCTACAATATCTGCCAATGTGTTTCTGGGCACAATTCAATGTGCTGGTTTTAACCTTTAAAGCCCATAATGATTTGGGAGCCATATATTTGAAGGATCTTTTTCCTATATAGGTCCAGTCATCCTGGCACCCCCCAGAGAAGACACAAGAAAGCAATACTGAGATTACCTAGTTTATTCAATTAATTATTTATGCAGATCTATGTCATATTATTAGATATGCTAACATATTTAAATGGGCGGGCTGGGCTAGGCAGCCTGGCAATGGCAGCTTTTGTTGGGCAGACCGACCCTGACTCCAGACTTGACCTGTGTCTTTTGCTGGCCTCATTTATCATTGTCTGTACACAATGTGCCAGCCCCTTCTCCAGTGCATTTCACGACCACTACTGGGAAGCTGTCTCAGCACTGAGGGCACTCAGCCACACTCTGCCTCACAGACAGTGATGTGCTGTTCCGGACTCACCTTCCATCACTGTTGATGCCTCAGGGTGCTCTACCTGTCGTGATTAGCCCACCCTATCACTGTCAAACTAGTTATGGCCCAAACAGTCCACAGACCACACCTATTTAAGCACCCTTACCCCAGCCTCAAGAAGCAGATGAAAAAGGCCCCCTCAATTGCCAAACAGAGGAGCACCCCCAAATTCCTGCTTGGCCCTAAAGGTTCCCAGCTAATCCCATGATGCTAAAGGTAAAGTGGGAGGGTCAGCAGTCAGCAGAAAAGCCTGCATGGTGGAGGCATGGTCAGAATAGATGAGGCCAAATCACTCCTCCCAATTAGCTGCTTCAACAACCCAATCAGTTCTTGTGCCTTCCTTGTGTCTAGGGGGTCAAGGCAAACTGACCCCAGCATTAATGCCATGAATTCCATTTGACAGTACTGCCTCCCATTTGTAAGGCTGGTTTGGATGTGAAAAGCTATTAAGCCTTCTCAGTCATATACAAGAGACCACCAGCGGAAAGTACAAAATACCAGGCATCAGAATTACGAGGGGGGGCTCCCGTCAAGGTTCTTTAACCAGATGAGCAATAGCACTCACTTATAAGTACATATTGTTCAGTTAACTCTCATAGATCTTTTTTTTCAGTGAAACTAAGCAAAAAGTCCTCAAAGTATATACACTCCGAAAGAATCCAGTGATTCCTTTTTTTTCTCTTTTGTAAGTGCAACAGCTGTTCTCGAATTTAGTTTTCTGCTGAGACTGAGCACAAAAGCATCGGCATGCTTCTTGCCAGCGAGGAATTCGCTCTTAAGAACTACTAACATGAAAGGGGGGAGGGGAGCAAGCTGCAAACTAAAACATGTTGGCAAGCTCAAAACCTCAGTCTTTCTTTGTTACAATCATAGAGCAACCAAGGTTGAAACACAAATAGAGTCATCATTACATCTGCCTACAGTAAAATTGAGAAGCAGCATAATGGGCTGGTTCAGTAGTATAGACATAATGAATACAAAGACTTAACCAGTTGCTTCCTTGTTGAACATGTGGTGGTGGAAACTTGTTGCTAAGTCATAGTTGACATATGGCAACCCTGTGGGGTTTTCAAGGTAAGCGATGTTCAGAGGTGGTTTGCCATGGGCTGCCTCCAGGTCACAAGCATGACCCTGGTGTTCCTTGGAGGTTTCCCATCCAAATAGAAGAGAAGAAGAGAAGAGATTGGATTTATACCCCACCCTTCACTCCCCAAGGGAGTCTCAGAGTGGCTTACAAACTCCTTTCCCTTCCCCTCCCCACAACAGACACCCTGTGAGGTGGGTGGGGCTGAGAGAACTCTGACAAACGGCTCTTTTTCAAGAACAGCTGTGCCAGAACTATGGCTTGCCCAAGGTCATCCAGCAGGTGCAAGTAGAGAAGTGGGGAATCAAACCCGGTTCTCTCAGATTAGAGTCTGTGCACTTAACGACTACACTGTGCTGGCTCTCTAGCCAGAGCCGACCCTGACATGCAGAGGAGCAAAATTCTAGCAAAAAAGGTGGTTTTGTTAGAACAGTGAACTCAGAAGATGCCAGCATCTGAAATTAGTTTGGGATCTTCTCTAAGTTAAACCAGAAAGTAAGCATAGTGGAACATGGCACCTATCTAACCAAGGGAACACTAATAAAACAGAATGGAGGGAAGAGGGCTGTTGTCTGCCCATCCTTAAGCTCCACGGAAAAGGTGTAAATGTCACCCAAAATGTTTTAAAATAGAAATTGAAACAACTATTGGTGTCTTTGGAAGGTGACTTATTGTGCAAGGGAGGACATTTTGCAGTCACACATTTGTGCCTGTGCTGGAACATTGTTCTTGTCATGAGCATTGTTAGGATGTTTTATTGCACTATATTGCTGCTGTGTTTTACTATTATCATAGGAGATTTTTTGAGGCTTAGAGTTGCAAGCAAAATTAATTGGTCCTAAAAGGTGAAATCTGTTAGCTCAGCTGAAAAAATTCCCAGAAGGTAAAAAGCTACACCTTTGGAGTAAGCAGGAAAAGTGGAGGAGACTTGAAAATATGAAGGGGAAGTACCTTGTATCCCTTTCTAGGAAAGGTATATGGGCTACAGAGAGCCCATGTAGTGTAGTGGTTAAAGTGTTTAACTAGGACCTGGGAGACCCAGGTTCAAAAGCCCACACTGCCATGTAAAAGGAGTAAATTTTTAACCTGTGAGTTGTTGGTTGTTTGATTGATGGACGGGGCTGCCAAGAAGAACAAGAGTGCCTATGGGGCTGGCCAAGTCATGGGATTTATTTGCATAGGATGTTTGGATTGAAATCTTTTTGAGATACAACTTCAGTGGTGCATCATGAACAAGTTAGGCTACTGGGGAAAATATCCTATCTCTTTTACAAAGGTTTAGAAATGGGCAGCTGAAGCCTTTGATGGTATGAAAAGTAACCAGATGATTTCTGCAGATCAGACTGATATTGACGGGACAGCTAGAGGGACCAGCTTAAAAACTGGCAACACTCTGTACAAGTACCCCACTCCCCATCCCACTGCAAGTGTAAGGTTTAAAAAAGAAAAGGTCTCCACACTGTTAAATAAAAAGAAAACAATGTGAGTTGGAACTGACAAGTCTGGACCTTTCCGTTAACTAAATAATTATGGAAATGAAGAGCTCCATCCATGCCTATCTAAGGACCAATCAGTTGCTATCTGACAGACAAATTGTTTGAACTAAGGAGCCAGGACCAAGTCAGAATCTTTATCGAATTCTATTGGCCCCTTGTGTAACCTGATCCTTGCCACGTTGGTAGTTGAAATGCACTTTCTAGTCTTCTGTATAGGTGGTATGGGAACATGGCAAATAACAGCCGAAAAGCTGCTCCTTCCTTCATTAAGCTGCCATGGTGGCACAGAGTTTGAAAATGCCTGCATTATCATAGCTAGGGTTGAGATACAGCATGGTTTAACTGTTAGACTAGGATTTGGGAGACCCAGGTTTGAATCCTCACTCTGCCATGAAATCTCACTGGTTGACCTTGAACCAATCACTTTCTCTCAGACTAAGGCTGTGGTCACACTGGAGGCGTGGTGAGATCCGGCCATGCCTCTATTTGTGTCAGTTTAAATAGTTGCAGGAAGTTTTGATCAGACATCTCACCCTGAACCGGCTTTTCTGCTCGCTCGCTCCATGGTCAATCATTCAGAATGTTGTGGCAGCCTTTTTTTTTTTTTTGGTCTTTCACCCATGTACATAAATGTGTATCCGAAGCTTTGGCTCCTTTCTGACAGCTCCACAATCCCTCTGCCAAGTATTCCAGCCCCTTTAAGCCTTCTTCCCTTCGCCTCTCTTCCATGGAATACATAGGCGGTAAAGTGTAGGTTTACATGAGAGTAGTCCCATTGACCAGTGTATTTTGCCCATTTTGTCAATTCAGCCTCCCTGCTAATTCCCCCGTCTAAAACAGAGACAGACCAGTTTGGGTAACAATTCAAGTCTTTGGGCACAATGACCTTTAAGAGTCTTTCTAACTTAGATTTTATTTGGTGATTCAGTCTTTCACTTGCAAAATGAAGATGAAATTTCTGTCATAGATCAGTCAGAATGATAATGTTCATTAGGTTATTATGGCAGCTGCAAAGTTGCTCCATAATGTATAATCATCCAATGAGAGTATTTTACTGTTCACTGTGATTCTTTTAAAGCTGACATCTCTCGAGGATTGTTTTTTTAAAAAACTGATTTAAAAGCAACAAATCAAAACTCTTGGTTACCTCTCTTCAAAGTGAATTTGCAATAAGAGAAATTCTTGAACAGAATGTTGAGCAGTTAACTTCCTTTATGTTGTTGAACTATACTCAACTATGCCCACATCTTTGTTCCCAAATACAAAAAGAAAAAGAAGAATCCTTATGCATGGAAGGGAATTCTTAGAGATACATATATTACACAAACATGAGTGGGGAGCCAAACAGAATTATAGGGAAAGGACAAAATCCCACTCCCCCCATTACTACTTCCTCCTCTTGCTCACCATTACCACCTTGTTGTTCTTTTCCAAGCTGCCACTTCCAAGCCCCACACCAATTTCTAGCATACACTGTTGTTGCTTCACAACCCAAAATAATGCTCATACTTTTTTTTACATGCATTGATATTAGTAGTCAGGATTTGGGAGGTCCACCTTTTTGAAATTTAGATTGTCCCTTAAGTGCTTTGTGTGCAGAAGGTCACAGGTTCAATTTCCAGCATCTCTAGTTAAAAGGATCTGGCAATAGGTGGTGTAAAAGATTTCTGCCTGAGACCCTGGAGAGCTGCTGCTAGTCTGAGTAGACAGTACTGACTTTGATAGACCAGTGCTCTGACTCTGTATAAGGAAATTTCATGTATTCATATATTAAACTAGCATTTTTCCACCGTCCATTGTGTGGATACAACTGGGAAATAGTGATGATGAAACAGTCCAATCTCAGTAACGTATGTTTTTATGTATAAAGCAAGATGCTAATCTATAATACATATACATCTTGATAGCTGCTGCTTTGTAACATGTCTGTGATGAAAAATTCCACCATTGAACAGAACTATTGGCAGTATCCCTGGTGCACCAGTAAAAAGAACCCCTGAGAAATCTATAGCATCTGAAATGTCATCTTTGTTTCATCATGTTTTGTTTATTTCATAATATTGCCTCTTAACTCAAGCCTCTAAATTCCCTTCCTGCCCCCCTAACATTCTAGAAAATTGTCTTTATACCTAAATTATTCTTAACATTCAAACAGAGAAATACTAATTTTCCTTTATTGTGAAATTGCAATGTGGTCTACCAACAATATAACAGAGCTAGGAGTCTGCAGAATCCCCTTGAGGAATTGCAGTCATCTTTTTTTTTAATCAAACCTCTTTAGCTCTTTTTCCTTCTCTTGAAATTCTTTAGAAGTCCCCCTCCCCCCCCTTCAAGCAAGGTCCTCCTTGAAATCTTGCACTAGGAAATATTGGGTAGCAATTTTGGTCCGTGGTTTTATCAGTTTTCTCACTGTATGGCAAAGTTCTTTATTAGGACACCAACAAGAGGACATCTTGTATAGAATAATGGAAGATCATTCTCTACAACTTCTCTATATACTATTACCACATGTGGCCACCATCTGTGGATATCTAAATTTACCAGTCAGGGTCATGTGGAGATTTTTCTGCACACTTGGGGTGCTCCCTAGGTTTGGGAAAAAAATGAAAATAAAAAATACATCTGGGGAGGGGGGTTTAAATCCTTCAACAAATAAAGTAGCATTCTTTGCACTTACCTTGGCAGTCAGCAATGGGCCAGGGGATCCACACTGGATTTTGCAGTGGTGCAGTACAAGAGCCCCACCAGCAGCTGTTTTGACATAGGTGCTGCTGCAGAGGATGCTGTCTGCTGTTCTGGGCCTGGCAGCAGCAGAGGAGCATACTGGCAGCTGCTCCAGCCCAGCCACATTGGGCTCAGCAGCAGCAGCGGAGGACACCAGCTTCTGCTCAGGGCCTGGCTGCCGTGGCAGGGCACACTGACTGCTGCTCTGGGCTTGGCCACAGTGGCAAAGCATCAGCCATGGCTAAGCCTGGAGCAGCAGCCGGTGTGCTCTGGGGCCAGGTTGGAGCAGCAGCCAGCAACTTTCATGGATGGGTCAGAGCAGCAGCTGGCATCTTCTGCCACTGCTGCTGGGTCCACCACAGACAGGCAGGAGCAGCTGCTGGCATGCTCTTCTGTTGCTGATAGGCCAGGAGCAGCATCTGGCACCCTCCAGAGGAAATCAGCAGCAGTTGGGGGAGGGATTCCCCTCTGCAAGTACTGCGGATTCATCTATATACTAATTCCCAAGGCGCCCCCTCTGGGCGGATATCTAAATCTGCGCAGAGGGGGCACTTGGGGGGCAGAAAAATCTAAAAAGTTTAAAAAACTATATGGGGGATATTTAAATCCCCTGAAAAGTTAAAGTGTGTTCCCTGTGCATGTGCAGGGAACACTCTTGGAACTCTGAAGCAGCCCGGTGGTTGGGAGGCATCCAAGCCTCTCCACCAGTGCCAGGGGTGGGAGGGGAGATAGGCAGACCCAGCAGCTGAGAGCCACTCAGGCCTCGCTGTCAGAGCCAGGAGGTGTGGGGGGGGAATCAGTGGCCTGGCGGCTGAGAGCTGCTTGGGCCTCACTGCCAGAGCTGGGAGGTAGGAAAAAAATGGTGGCCTGAGCCTCACCATCGGAGCTGGGAGGTGGGGAGGAATCAGCAGCCTGGTGGCTGAGAGCCATTCGGGCCTCGTGCCAGAGCTGGGAGGTGGGGGGGATGTGTGGAACCAATTGGAGAAATTCTGACATTTTCACCAGAAGTTGGTTTTCTTCTGTCTTCTTTCTGCATAATCAGCTCTGTCTTCCTTCCAGACTCTCTACTTGGAAAGATGAGCAGGAAAAAAGGCTATGGTTGAACTACATGTATTATAGGATGAATTTTCTGCATCATGCATTGCTGTCTTGAACAGCATGTCTCTCTTGCTTCCTTCCAGTGGCAGAGCAGAAAATTATTATAATTATTCTCAATTCACATTTAATGAAGAGGGCAATACTAAATACTTCAGCAGAAGATCTTCAAATGAAAATATGGCTCTCTTTACTCCTCACTAAGAGACTCTATTACCACTCTCCCAACCTCTGTCACACAGATTCAGGGTTATAGGTTGGTCAGGCAACCACATCGCTCATCTTGTCTCTTTTAAAATAAATAGAAAGCCTTGACCCTTTCACACACAAGGTTCCCTCTGTCTCACTGACTACTAACAGGGTAGCTCAGTCTCCTTTAACAATCACCCCTCACTCAGACACTGCACAGAGCTGTTGGGGATTAGGACTCAAACATTGCTTCAGTCACATGCTGCCATAATTTTTACACACAGACATATGAACATGTGACAAAATCTCTGTGTGTGTGTGTGTGTTTTCCCTGAGACCATATACATCCTGTTTACAGGGTTAAACAAATATGGAGTTAACTTTTTTACGTATTTTTTGCATTTTTTTATATGTGTATGTCAGTGTGTATGCACCTGGAAGTCATGGTGACCTCTGGTGACTGACCCCTACTGGGGGCCTGGAGGATATTCAGACAGGTGGCTGAATAAAACCTGCCCCCACCTCCCGCCTCTGGTATTTCATGGAGGTCTCCCATCCAAGTACTTGCCATAGCTGACCCTGCTTAGCTTCTAAGATCTGATGAGATCAGGTTTACCTGGGCTATCCAGGTCAGGGCAGAGTTAACTTTTATTTATGGTTTAAATACAACACTGGAGAGAATCAGGTAGATAAACACAAAGTTTCTCCACACTTGAACTTTTGAGCTGTAGCTATATTCAGGCATTAAGGAGTCTTTATTACAAGCTGACTTTCTCCCAGTCAGCATTAGGCAGCTCTTCTGCTACAAGCTGGTTTGAAACTTACAGCTCCTTTGCTCAGCTTGCTCTCACTGAACTGAACTGAACTACTGGCTTTTAACTGTCAGCCTCTCACCAACATTCTGTCGGCTCCCATTAGTCGCTCTTAGGGAGAGGCAGAACCCAACCTGTCCATCATAGGAAGCTTCAAGTGGAAGCTACTGAGTGGGAATTAAGATGCAGATCTGATATTATGAAACTCGTTATGGACTTAGGAAATCTAGTTTACTAAAGAATAGTATTCCCCCCCCCCCCCAAATGCTCTTACAGGTTTATGTACAGTGCATAGATTTATCCCATTTGCTAATTCATCAGTGGTTGGGGAAGGTTCTTTTGGCTGAATCTCATTTTGATCCATGCCCTGGAATGTAATGTAATGTATTTATGTTCTGGTAACTGAGCCTTCTGGCCTCTTTTTCTAATAACTCACCCACTCCAACAGCTAACTGTAACTTTGGGCACACATATATCTGCCAACTGAATATAACACTTCCTGTATCTATTGAAGTAGACTCTGGCTAAAAAAAGGAGATGCCACGATAAATTTTAGTCTTTAAGATGCCTCAAGACTCTTTCCCCCCCATTTAAAATGGCATGACAGACAGTCCGAAATTATTTTGCTGTGGTATAATTTTACTTCATTTCAGTAATTTACAGTGTTCCGATCACATGGGGTTTTAGTGATAGATTTGTCTTACTGTGCCAGCACTACCACTCCCAATTTGACACTGTGGTACAATTTTGAAATGTACTTTTAAAAAGTTGCCTGAAATGTTATTGCTTGGTCTTAAGCTAGAGGAAGTTAATGTAACTAAAAGGACATTAATATGGTATATGGTGACTACAGCGAGAATGGTCTATGCTCAGAACTGGAAATGTGAAAAAAAACCCAGACATATGGGAATGGTTGAGAAAACTGCTATTTATGGCAGAAATGGACAAATGGACAAGAAAACTGAATAATCAAGACTCAGAAAGATTTCTAGAAGAATGGAAAGACCTGAAAGAATATCTAGAACAACATTGGGATATGAAAAATAATATTTTTACATTGACTAATTATTGATTTTTGATGTTTAAAAGAAGAAACAATTATTTTTAAGAGAAATATACTGAACGATTGAAATGACAAGAATAGAAACTAGAGTACATACTACAGATATCTAGATATTACTTTTAAATGTTTAAAAATTACCTTTCTTTTTTTTTATTGTTGTAACCAAATTTGTAACCTGTAAGAGCTAATAATTTTAAATCTTTATAACTGCTATTATATATATAATGGTATAGGTGAGGCGGGAAGTCTCAAAGTTTTTGAATTGTAATCGGAATACATAGCTACATAGAAAAACGGATAGTGATGATAATATTTCAAAAGTAACTATGTAAAGTTTTGTAACTGGAAAAATAATAAAATTTGTTTTTTTTTAAAAAAGACACTGTGGTACAGAAGGAACCGCAGGAAACCATCTCTTAACAGCTGCCATATAGCTTTGGTGACAATAAGCCAGTTTCACCCATTTTACTCCTTCATTGATGATCCACCCTGTTCTTTGGGTTTGCCATGCCTTACTTTCAAATCCTGTCAAATCCCAATTTAACAAGGAGAGTTTTTGAAATAAACAGTTCTGGAATTCCAGTGTGATAATTTGCCACAACTTTCAGTTCTTTGAATTTGGGTGCATCTTTTCCCCATTTTGATTTGTTTATTTGGACAGATAAAACACTGCAAAAAAGCAGCCTTGATATACTATGGACCTTTTGTGCTGCGTTTTGCTGATGGCATTCAAATCCCTGCACATTAGTAAAACATCCCACAAAAGAACCCACATACAACCAACTACATGTTCACATCAAGATTTCTCTGTGGGAATGTTTTATCATGGGCGTGGGCTCACAAGTAATGCTGAGGTCATGGTGAGACAGAGACATGGACCCCAGCAACAAAGGTGTAAACAGTAAATAAGTACAGAGCTCTACAAAATCTGTGCATGGATTCCATACAAGATTTTCACTAGCAGATGGGGAGGCAATCTCTGCCAAATCCCCCTTTCTGTTTCACGTCTCTGGTTTGCTTCTCATACTGTCTCTTGGGGAGGATCCTATGTCCCCTAGAAACAGCATTTCGGGGACATAAACATGGTTCCCAGGTTCCCACTGCCACTCCAGCAGCCAACAGGAGGGGGGAAAGTAAAAAAAAAAAATCATGAGGGAACATCAGCCCACTCTAGGAATCACTGGAAACTGTATGGTTTTACCATAGAGTTTCTAGCAATTCCTAGAGCAGACTGATGTCAGTTCTGGTGCCCCCCTAGTGCCCCCATGGCCTCACCTCCCCAAACTCCCACCAGTTGCCAGGTGATACTTGACAGCTCTGGCCTGCAGTGGGAGGGGAGGCAGGGATGTTCTACAAATGAAAGCGCTTTTTGTTAGCTGACATTATTATAGGATCCAAACCCTGGAAGTTAAAAATAACAGCACGATACAGATTTCCTAAAGCATCAGTTAAGCTTTTGAAACACAACCAAGTAATTTGGAACTCTAAAATCTAAAGTGAAATTTGGATGAGGAGAATCTCAGAAACACTGCGAGGCCTGGATAGTCTTATATCTTTTCCCTTCCCTTGATAGTTTGAGAAAGCAGTCGGAGGCTAGAGGAAGCTTCATGCTAACCTCACTAGGGGTGATTCCATACCAGACCTTAAATCCTGGTTCAACCCTGTCCCTGAACTTACATTCTACACTAAACTCAAGTTTACCCCTGTAATTACATTCTACACTACACATGAGTTCACCCCTGTAATTATTGTGGGGTATTTTTTGTTTCCACATTATTTTGAGGTCACCCTGGTTTTGTCCCACACTTGTCTTGGGATAAACAGATCCTGCTATAACCAGGGATAAATGCAAAGTATTATGCTGCGAGTTGAACTCTGATAAAACCAGGGATGAGATCCAAGTGCAGGAAGGTCCTAGGACACATGACTGGGCTTCTATAGTTCTCCCAGCTTTCCAGTAGGTCTCTCTGTCTCTATCTTGTCCTTCTTCCAAGGAGCTCAGGGTAGTGTAAAGGGTTCTCTCCCACCTCTGCGTTATCCTCACAGCAACCCTGTTAGGATGAGAGGATGACTGGCCCAAGATCACCCAGTGATTTTCATGCCATAAGTGGGAAATCTGTGCCCAGGTCTGCCCAGTCTTAGTCTGTCACAGTAACCACTACATTACCCTGGCTCTCAGGATCTTTTCTTACTTGTCTATGTCCTCATCTTCCATCCTTCCTGTCTTTCTTACAGAGAGCCATACCTGAAATGCAAATCCCTCCTCCAAAATAATCCTGTCACTGGTTGCCTCTCTCAGATCTTCCTGCTACAGGTGTGTTGTATTGGTACTGTTTAGATCAAAAGATGAGTCCTTGGCTTCTGGTACTTCTCAGGAGGCTCACCATGGAGGGAAAGAGAGTGGGGTTGGCACCCCAGAAAAGACCATATTGAGCCCATGGGCTGTAAATAGACAAAGTCTGTTCTAGAATGTGATACAAAAACTATACTTAGTATTCCTATTGCATGTTTGGTGTTCAAAGCACTTATAGGAGCATAGCAATCTTTAGTGTATCATCCTGGTAAGGTAGGGCAGTTATTACTAGCCCCATATCGCTGATAGTGAACTGAATTTGAGTTGGTTTCAGTCAGTTGTGATAGAGAAAAGAATTCCCAGATCAGAGTTTATTCTCTTAGTCATGAAGCCACACCAGTTCCCTTAGGATTAAGATCAACTGCTGACAGGTTAGCTCTAGGAAATGGAGTTAGAAGCAGAATTCCCTGTCTCACAATAGCCACACTTTTCAGAAGCAGAAGCCAGGCTTAGAGAATGGTGAAGCTATTTCCAAGGCTGGCACTGACCATAAGTCCATGAAAAATGGGATTTTAAACCTCTGTTAGTAAAACTCTGATTTGCTATATTTACATATCTTTCTTGAGCCCTTGATTTTGCAACGTGGTAGCTGCTCCTAGGAATTTGGCAATCCATGCTGGGTTGGGAGGGTGATGAGGAATTCCTTTGCAGGTTACTTTGAGGTAAGGTGTGTATTAAGCTATGCCTAAGTCATGCTGGCCACATGACCACAGAAAAAGTCTTTGGATAGCGCTGGCTCTTTGGCTTAGAAATGGAGATGAGCACCACCCCCTAGAGTTGGATTCAACTGGCTTTCAAGCAAGGAAAACCTTTACCTCTACCTTTACTTAAAATTCATAGGTGGAGGGTGTGTTTCATCGGTATGGTGTCCTCTGCACAGTTGGTCTTTGTCTTACCTGAAGCCACATTTTCCCCTGAGTGCTGGGCTATGGGGAACTGTTTGGAACTTGACATGGAAACCAGCTACATGGCAATTAGTGGGGAAACAATGGCGGATGCTTGCCCTTGTCACTGCTTTGACCAGCCTCCCTCCCCCCCTCCCCCCAGGGGCATTGCTAAAATTGTGTTCCTCTCTTGACCTGATGCAGTTATTTCAGATCGGAGACAAAACTGTAATGGCCACACCGATTGCATATCTGGGAAGAGTAATTTTGCATGCAAGGGAAACACCATCAATGATTCATCATGCCCCCGTTTCTCATACTTATTTCCTGCGGGTGTAGAGAAGTGGGGATTAGAAATGAAAGGCAGTGCTTGCTATCCACCAGGGGTTTGCCTGGAGCTGAATTTACAGCTTCACGTTTTCACATTAACTGTCTGGATGCCAAATTTCAAAAGCTGATGTCTGGGAATGGAGTAGATTTCAGGCATGAAGGGAGAAATGGGAAAGCAGTGCTACCAGAGTCCACAGTTAGAGAGGGCTCCTTGGAGTGACTTCCTGAGACATCCAGGGATGACTATGAATTGGGGAAATCACTGTGGAAGTAGTAGTATGTTCTTAAAAAGACACAGTTTGCCAGTGTTCCCTTATACAAGTGAAAAGCCCCAGTGGTACACATGAAGCTGCCTTATACTGAATCAGACATTTTGGTCCATTGGAATTAGTATTGCCTACTCAGACAGGCAGCAGCTCTCCAGGGTCTCAGGCAAAGGTCTCTCACATCACCTACTGCCTGATCCTTTCAACTGGAGATGCCAGGAACTGAAACTGGGGTCTTCTGCATACCAAGCAGATGGTCTGCCACAGAACCACCGTCCCTCCCAGGGTAAAGGTGGGTGAAATTAGAGCATATCTACACAACAACATAATTGAATTGCTATTTGATTTCCCTGAGAAACCTTGGGAACAGTTATTTAGGTGGTGGAGGAGGCTGACATCTCTGTTAGCCTTACTTATCACTATAATCCTATGTCACTTTGTCATACTGGACTTCTGAGCTATAGATGTAGATGTGTGTATGTGTGTGTGTGTGTGTGTGTGTGTATTCTCCCATTCTGTAGGAATAATGCACACACCTAGAGCCCATCAAGAGAAGAATTCTGTGGGATAGATATAATCAGTTCCTCTCTAACACCATTACAGGATGAATCACAGTTCTTATTAGATTTCTCCCATACAAGTGAATGCTTCACCTATAGCAAGAGAGATGTTAGGAGGTTTTTTGTGTATCCCCCTATCCCACCAACTGTATTATCACTTTTAGTTCTCTGTAGGAAGATGTGGGGCTGTGCAGAGGGTACCAGGTGCAATCCCTGCAATCTCCAGTTAAACTTACCTGATGGTAAGTCGTATGAAATACCTCTGTCAGTACTGATTTTGATAAACTTGTGTCCCGACTCAGTATAAGGCAGCTTCATGTATTCAGAGTAAGTTCTTCTCAATGTGATGGACCCTATCTAATAATCTGTCATCAAATAGGGAAGTAAAGTCTGAAAGGACTGAAAGGACAAAGCAGGTCAGGCTGAAGATGATATTGACCTGTACGTCAAATAAGACATGCACTCCAAAACTCAGAAATCTTAAAAGAACACAAATGAAGATGCCTTATATTTAATCAGCCAATTGGAGAATCAAAGTTTTCTCTACTCTGACCATCAGTGGCTCTTCAGGGCCACGGGCATTTTATACTGGATCTGCCAGTTACTGAAATGGGGATCTTCTGAGTGCAAAGCAGATGATCTACCACTGAATCTCAGCCCTTCCCCACAAAGCAGGGCTCCCCAGCTTTGCCGAGCCTGTGCTTATTCTTTTGTTTATTTATTTATTTATTATATCCTGCTTTTCTTACTGAGTGGGTGGGGATCCAAAGCAGCTTTTCACATTGTTCCCCCCTCGTCCACATCATCCACACAACAGTGAGTAGTTACTCAAGAAAGCTCATACCCGGCCACAAATTTTGTTGGTTTTTAGGTACTACTGGACTCTTGCTTTTTTCTACAACAACCTTGGGAGGCCAGGTTCGGCTGTGACATTGTGATGACCCCAAGGTCACCAGGTAGGCTTCCATGGTTGAATGAGGGATTTGGACCCAGCCATCCCAGGTCCTATACTCTAACTCCTACCCTACTCCAGTCCTTCTGGGATTTTACCTAGTATACATCATCACAAAACGGCTGTCATGAAGGCTGAGACTAACCACAAAGGAGGTTCTGAGACACTGTGCAATTGAGATGGTGGGGAGGGGGGGCTTGCACCTTTGCCAGCTAGCCACACATTCCTAGAGAGGCCCTGCTCATACTTTACAAAACATTGTTTCAGATTCAAAGAGCTGGAAGCATATTCTACATGCAGCATCATAAATAATGCTGGGAATCTGAACATTTTACATCTCCTTTGACCACTGCTACTCTGCGGGATGGAGAGAACAAACTGACATTTCCCTAATCAAAATGGCACGCACAAAAAGTAATTACATGCATATATAAGGTATTGCCTGATGATAGTCAGTCATGTAATTGCTTGGCTGACTTAATAGCCACTAACGCTGGCCTCTAGTGAGGGTATCTTGAAAAATGCAGGCCCACCTGCTGTGTCATGTAATGCATTTCCCGTTAAGCACAATATTCCGAACATATTTACTAGTCTGGAGCTTTCCGTCAATGTCGCCGAGCGTTCCAAACATTCGTGGCCCCTGCGGCTGATGGACCTGGTCCGATTCTTATTTAATTGCTTGCCAGGCAGAGCAATAGCGACAAAATTTTTCTTCCCAGGTGTGGTTGCTGTCAGCTGAAAATATATAGTGGTAGAAAAATGCAAGCAGGTTGTTTGCAAAAAAGTGAGTACTGTATTATGTGCATATTATACAAGCGTCTTCTGGGGGAGCTGGGAAAGTCCAGGCCAGAAACCAAGGGAAGCAGGGTGCTTGCATCAGCCTTTTACAAATGCTGCCACAGTTCTACATCCTCCATGGGGAAATCTTAGTTATGCTTTCATGTGGTTTTGATATCTCTGCTTGGAAGAGAGCCAGGCTGAGAATGGCCTTTCCCTGAGACCTCAGAGGTGGTCATTTCAAGCAGACATGAAGGATGGGAGAACGCCCCTTAGCCCAGCTCATCATTGGTCTGGTAATTACAAGCATCATTTGAGAATCTGTTTCTTTTTGAGTTGTCTCGATTGACTTGTAATGTGAAAAGGATTTTGCACACACAGAGCCTGTAAATAATTCTATTGTTTCAGCTTCAGTCTTTGACACGGGGCATAGCTCAGAGAGAGTGAAGCAGACATAAGGGCTTTTACGCATTTTATGCTGACGGTTTTAGAAGGAGTATGTTTTGCCTCCTCACTATAAACAGAAAAGGCTGGGAGGGCAGAGTTGGGGAGTGTTTGGACAGGGAAAGTACTAGAGCTTTGGATTTCTAGGTTGAGAAACTTCCTAGAGCTTGGGCTGATGAACTCAAGCACTGGATAAGTTCTTTTTTTCTGCCCAAGGCTCTGCATCTTCCCTGGATTTATCCACTGTTACATCGAGCAATCTTTTTTTTTTGGGGGGGGGGTGTTGTTTAGCTCTCTCATGGTTAGCATTCACATCCAGGACTTAGGCTAAAAACTGATTTCAAGTAAATGTATTTTCTGTGCATGTGCAGAATTTCATTTTTGCATTTTGAATTATATAAGTAATTCACGGGAAAATACAACTCACATCATGATACATTTTGAGCATTATGAGTAATGTCAATTTATGTCTCAAACTGAGTATTTTACAAATTACAGCAGCTGCTATTGTGGACGATAACTGATCTAAATGGTCCATTTAGGCCGTTCTATGTGTTTGATGCTCTCTCCTTGCTATTATGTTTACATGCACAGAGTAATTCTGATGAAATTAAAAAGAAATGGCTCACTCCTTTCTACGAGCATCAAGGATGGGAAGGGATTCAATGACTGCCTTTCCCTGCCAGACTTTTTTGGCTTTGTGAGACTCTCCAAGTTTCCAAAGAGCTCGTTTAGAATGTTTGGGCACTTCCTAAAAGGGATTCAGTTACAATTTGCTTTTCTAACTCTTCAAAACAGTATGAAGAAAAGATGTAGAGAAATGAACAAGAAGCATGGCAGGAAGGGGAAGAGAAGACTGCAGGAGCAGGAGAGACAATAGCCTGGAGGGGATAGAGCGACGGTCTTCAATTCATAGGTCACAATCTTCGGCTGTGGTCACACAGTCATTTTGATTGGGTTTTACTGCTGTTCCCTCTTGCATTTAAAACTGCTGATCGCATGCCCACTTCCATCTCCTGCACTGAAGTGGGCTCACTCATGCAATCCTCCTGGTTTCCTAGCGAGTTTTCCTACACCTGGAAAATCAAGTACTTTCCTGGTATTTGCACTTTTAATCCACAATTTCACCTATCTGGACAGCCATCTCTTGCAATGATCATGATTAGGTCATCTGAACATCCTTTTCACAATGGTCCCCCCCCCCCCCCAAGCTTCCATCATTGTGTACATGAGCAATCCTGTGCTGAATAAATCAAGTGCATATATAGATTCCAGCACTCAGTTGTACGTTGCCGGTTAATTTTGTTCTCTTTTGGGGGAGGGGAACCTGCAAGAGCAAGGGAGTATGGAGAGTCCCAGTGAGAGTGGTGATTTGGCCATGTGCATATGCAAATGTGCAAAGCCAATTTTTTTTTAAAAAAGGGGGAAAAAAGCCGTGCCACCCAAGCAGCAGTGCAGCTATTCGGACAGTGCTCAGAGCCTCGTCCCGCAATGCAGTTGGTTCAGGGAAGGATGTGTGGTCATCCCAACCTGAACAAAAATGATCCTGATCAAATCTATAGTGGGAACAAATCGAGATAAGTTTGCCATGTGACCACAGCCCTCAAGTGTGTCACAGACCGCCATCTGCTTGGTCACCAGTCTCTACCCAGCACTATTTTTGTATGCTGCTTTTCGGGAAAGCCTGCTGCTACCGTGCAGATGTAGAGACTGGGGGCACCACCCCTCCTGACTTTGTGTACTTCCATACATACATATGTTGAAGAAGAGCAGGACAGTGAGGAATGGTCACATACTAGTGGAGAAGCACAGCTTTGTAAAGCCATGCTGCTCTTTGGAGACTAAAGGTGGGGACTATGCCTGGGAGGACTGAAACACTTTGGGATAAGGTAAGGAGATAGGTTAAAGAACCAGATGGGGATGTATATGGAATGCAGGATTATATCCTACTACTGCCACTCTCCTGGTGGAAGCAGATCTTGTTTCTCTTCCCCCAGGAGATGCCTTTGACCTCTCTTGGGGAAAGGAGACCCTCCCAGTTATGGCTAGAGGTCTGCAGTGAGGAGGGGAATTAGGTGTGATTTCCCTTTCTCCCCTCATTGGAACAGCAGTGTGATATGATCTGCACTACCGGTCAACACTGAGTTGAAGCCAAAGCACTGTATTCAGAGAGAGAACTGGTCTTCTGCAAATGCCTGTGATTGAAATTGCATAGGAGTGGCGCAATGGATTTTGTAGCAATTCCTATTCTGCTTGTTCAAAAGAAGCAAAAGTTTCAGGCTGTTACATTATTTTTTGGGGGGGGAGACATCCCTCGAAACAGAAGAATTTATATACAGTTACAGATACGGTCTGTATTACAGGAGTCCAGCCTCCAGGTTAGTAATTAATGTGGTCTTTTCCTTACATATATTATTTTACATCTAACAGAATACCTTTTTTCCCTTATTTTATTTCATTTTTTAAAAACTGTACATCCCACTGTTTCTCATAAGAACCTCAGGCTGTATCTGCCAGTTTTTACAAGGACACAACCACACAAAGCAGCAGCAGCAGTACTGTGAATTATTCCCGTTATCTCAGTTTCTTGACATGTATCAAGCTTTCCAGTTTAGATATTTTAAAATAACTACCTTAGGTCCGGGAAGACTGCAGTTTTCAACCAGGCTTCCAAGTGATATCACCTTTATTACCAGTGTTCCAGTAAAAAGGGGAAAAAGCTGTTAAGTAAGGCAAAGGTAAGATATGAATCTACTATAGTGCCTATGAGAAAGGTGCTCCCAAAGCCGTACACAGCCCAGGCTTGGATCCTGCAATCTATCGGCAGAAAGGGCTGATGGTCACAGCCCCTTCCCTCAGCAGTCCTTTCCAACCCCCAAAATCTATTCCCAAAATCACAGGACCCACATGGATTAATGGTCACTTGGGCCAGGAGGCTGCAGTGAGGAGAAAGGGGGCAAACCTGTCCTTATTCTTCCTTCAGTGTAGCTCTGCTCATGAAAGAGGGAGGAGGGGATATTTTTGCCTCCTTCCCCCTCCTCAGTGCAGCCTTCCATTCCAGATGTCTACTTAACCTTGTGGGTCCCACACCACAGGAAACAAACTTTCCTGGGGTCAGAAAAGATCCTTAGACCTTGCAGCTGCAGACTTCTGGATCCAACCATAGGGTATAAATCAGATTACACAGTGTAAATAAATACAATCAATGTGATAAAAATCTAATAAGCAATATACTAGGACTAGGATTACAGAAATATGAACAAACATAGCACATTAGACATGAAACATGGGAACCCACAAGGACTTGTAGGAATCACTTCACTTTCTGCTGTCCCACTATTTCCTCATTCCTTTTCCTGAAAGCCCACATAGTATCTCCCCCTTTCCAGCTTCTTTCTCTCCTAGGTTTGCCAGCTTCCAGGTGAGGGCTGGAGATGCAAATTTGAACCTGGGTCTCACAGACCCTACTCTGAAGCTCTAACTGGCTTTCACAGGGTCGCTGCTGTTGAACAGTAGCAAGCTAGTTCAGTCATGCAAGCTGGGTGGAATCAAGTCAGCCAGAGGTTCTTTCCAGACTTAGGGTTGCCAACCCCAAGTGGGACCTGGAAATATCCCAGAATGACAATTGAACTCCAGACAACAGATATCTGTCCCCTGGAGAAAATGACTGCTTTGGAGAGTATACGGCATTATATTCAGCTAAGGCCTCTCCCGTCCTCAGACTTCACCACAAAAATCTCCAAGAATTTTCCAACCTGGAGCTGGCAACCCTAGGCCCAGGCCCATTTTGTTGTTTGGGAACCTTGGTTCATGCCATCCTGCCCTCACAAGCCCTCACAAACCTCCCATGAACCAACTGGATGGGTTTGTGTGGGCAGACACACTGGTGCCAGTGGTGGGACTTGAAGGCATTGAAAGAGACCGTGGATCCCTTTAAATGTTTTTTTGCAAGTCACACCACCACTGCAACAGCAGTATGACTCATAAGTGAACTGAGGAGGCATTTAAATGCCTTCCTAGTTGGAAGCGATTTCAGCAATCCCTTTCATTCCCTCCCACTTGGAAGCAGGACAGGGGGAATAAAAGGGATCACCAAAATGCTGAAATGGCTTGCAAAAGCCATTTAAAAGGAACACTTCTTCTTCTTCTTCATCACCAACATTATCACCATCAACATTAAATTTTCGACCGCCCTTCCTGATAGCCGGGCTCAGAGCAGTTTAAATCGAAGTACACATAAAAAACAGTTAAAACCAGCTAAAACAGTCACATATCAAATTCCCTAAAAACAGATGGTACTATCACATAGTACTATCTAAGTCCCAGTGGTGCTGCTATGTCACGGGGGGTGGGGAGGTGGGATGGAAATGGGAGCACCAAGTTGCTGCCTTCAACCAAATGCCTGGCAGAACATCTCTGCCTTACAGGCCTACCAAAAAGATAGTAAATCCCACAAGGCCTGGATGGAATTTGGCAGAGAGTTCCACCAGATTGGGGCCAGGGTGGGATTCCACCAGATTGGGGCCCTGGCCCTCGCTGATGACAGCTGGATGTCTCTTGGGGCAGGGACCACCAGTAGATGTTGATCACTGGAACACAAGGCTCTCCTGGGGAGAGGCGGTCCCAAAGATACATGGGTCCCTGTCCATTAAGAACCTTAAAGGTCAACACGAACAGTTTGAACCTGATTCAGTACTCCACTGGAAGCCAATGCATTTCTTGCAGCACCAGAGAGATGTGAACCATGCATAGGGTCCCCATAAGAATCCAAGTTGCTGCATTTTGAACCAACTGGAGTTTCCAGGTCAGCCTCAAGGTTGGCCCTCATAGAATGAGTTACAGTAATCCAGTCTGGCAGTGACCATTGCATGAATTATGGTGGCTAAGTTGAAGTGAGATAGGTAAGAAGCCAGTTGCCTAGCTTGGTGACCTGGGTCCACAAGCTCCGAACGGTAGGTGCTGGTTTTAATGGCACATCATCGAGGGCTGGGAGCTGGCACCCCACACTAGTATCTTCTTGACCCAACCACAGAACCTCTGTCTTTGAAGGATTCAGCCTCAACCAGCTCTGCTTTAGCCATCCCACCATGGCCTACAGCCCCTCAGCCATCTGGCCGACCATCTATCAACTGATAAAACTGGGTGTCATCAGCATATTGATGACATCCCAGTCCAAAAACTCTGTGCCAGCTGGGCAAGGGGGTGCATATAGATGTTGAACAACACTGGAGTGAGGATAGATCCCTCTGTCTTTGCCTATATTCAGACAGAGATCATCAACTAAAGCCACCAGTGATGTCTCTGTCCCATAGCCTAGCCTGAAACTAGACTGAAAAGGATCCAGAGCAGAGAAGTTATCACAAAAGACCTGGAGTTGGTCTGCTACAGTTCTCCCAATTACCTTGTCCAAAAATGGCAAATTAGCAATTGGACAATAATTGGTCACATCATTTTTCTGTAGTGATGGATATTAAGTAGTGGGTGGATGACTGCCTCTTTGAATGGCTGAGGAAAAGTGCCCTGAGTTAGTGACTGATTTATGGTAATCATCAAGGGCTCATTAATATGACCCTTACAAAATTTTAGCAGCCAAGATAATTTCCCAATTTTGTACCATCAGCTACAGAGGTTTTCAGTTTGTTTCTGGGCTTAATTCAGGGTCTTGCCCTTTAAACCCTCAAAACCCTATGAGTGACCACTTTGACCCATACTTACTTACCAATGGCTTGAGGTATACTGGTGGTGATATGCTCTGAGTGCCAGTTGTGACCAAGGTGAGGTTGATGAGCACTCATATGTGGGCTTTTCTGCAATGCCCCTAGGCTTAGGAATTCTTTGCCTCAAGAGCCCTGGTCATAGCCCTCATTGTTGACCTGGAGGATGCTGAAGTCAGTTCTTTTCCAGCAGGCTTTTGAAGAATTCTAAATCTAGTCTGGATTTTGTACTAGGCCCTGTGTTTTTGCTGGTTTTAGATGAATCAGGAGTTTATTGCTTTATTATTTAAAGGATTTTTAAAAGTGTTGGTTTGGGGTTCACGGTATTAGTTTTACCATTGCTTTGTTCATTTTCTATGATTTTTTATGGATGTCTGCTGCTCTGAATGCCCATTTATTGCACTTGCTCATATTGTATTTTAATGTTTTAATTTTTGTAAACCACCTGCATTCATAGCAAGGTGGGGAAAACCTAGAATAATATTTTTTTAAAAAACCAAATACCTCTACTTCATGTTTGTAAAAGCATTTCAGAGAACAAAGTTTAGAGCTGAAATTACCCTCTGCAGAAAGGAAAGTGATTTCTTGCTATCTCTTCACTGTTATAATTCTCAGCAGAATTGCTGTTTATCAGCTAATGAATCCTAAAGGAAAGAATCATACTGAGTTTCTCAGCGCTTTTATTTTGCAAAGAATGAACACATTGAATAAGGCTTTAGTGGAAAAGATACTGGGAGGCGATATTCCTCCTTGAATTACTTTCATTTTTATCACTATTGCTGTGTATTTACCAGGAAAATAAAGACAACTGGGTAATTTTCTTCTTAGTAAAGTCTTTAACTTAAAATTAAAATTCAGTGATCCAAAAGGAATATTGGTTCCCCACCCCCAAAATGAAGACACAGACACCACATTTGGATTAAACTAGGAGATTATTGATTTTTTTTTAAACAGCTAAACTGCTTCTGGGACAGTCTTCACCTCATCTTTAGTGAGGCCACCTTAAGATGCTACTCAATGAGTTTGCCAACATTTGGGCAATCCCACCCTGGTTCCAAGCATAGAGCAACAATATAGCTACTCTTATTCTTGCATGCACACCAGACTGTGCTGAGAGGTGCTGCCCACTGAGAGAATTCCCCTAAGCAGGACACTATGAGAGAGTGGTAATTGGTGCTTAGCACTGACAGAGTTCCCTCCCCAGGCAGCTGGATCTGACAGATCAACGTCCCTGCGATATTTTAGGGTGGTTGATGATCAAATTAATTTAACAACCAGTCCTCAATAAACTTAATTTAGGTAAGTCCATACAAGAGGGAAGCCAGTATGGTATAGCCCAATCTTGTCAGATCTCAGCAGCTAAGCAGGGTCAGTACTTAAGGAAACCACCAAGGAAGACGCTGAGGAGGAAGGCAATAGCAAGCCACCTCAGCTTCTCACTTGCCTTGAAAGCTTCTTGCTGGGGCTGCAGTAAGTCTTCTGTGACTTGACAGCACTTTAATCACACACATGGCCTTACAGTTTACTTTGGCCAGGCTTGTTTAAATATAAGCATCCCTTTCCTTCTTGAAAGGTGGGATGGCACCAAAGTGATATGGGACTGACCTTGTTAGCAAATGACAGAACAAAATACTGTATTACTTTGGAGGGAGTAAAAGTGGGTATGTATTTTTCTCTCTCCATGTTTAGGGTGCCACTGGACTCTAAATTTGTTCTACTGCTTCAAATCAACACAGCTACCTTCCTTCATATTTAGGTCTGTGTGTGAGGCAGACTGGCATGTCATTGAAAGGTGATCTGGATGGGTCAGGACCATGGACAGATCATATGGCTAACTGTGAACTAACAGGTAAGTAAGGTGCCTGAGACCAATTTCCACAAAAAACAGGATCACTGAAGCCACGGAGGAAATGGTGCGAAGCCCAGGGGCAAAATGCGCCCCACATCAAATAGTGCGAAATTCGAGCAGGCAATTGGGCAAATGGAGGACCAGTGCAACGCTAGTAGGAAATCAGTCTGAGTGTTGTTCTAGTAGAGATGTGAAGGTGTATGTCTTAAGTCCCCCTACGTGGAAGGAACGGGTATAGATTATATTCAAGGGGCTGTGCTTGATTCTGCAGGCAGGTGTAGTGCAATTTGGAAGCCTCCTGCTGCCTCAGGGCTTGATAGTGTCATGGCCCCCTCTGACCAGCTCTAGAACTCAGACTTGAAGTCCTCTGAGGAAAAACCTGAGGGTCCAAAGGCAACAGCTGAGGAGGACCAACAGGACCAGGGAGAGCCTAACACAGCCAACTGCTGACAGTGGTCCAGCAGCACCTGAAGTCCTCCACTGGACTTCCTTTGCCATCTGTGCGCATTGTTTTGCAATTGACTTACCTGTATACTGTATATTAGTTTTAGTCCTCTATGGGACTTCTTTTGCTATTGTTTTGTATATGCAGTTTGGCATTCTTTAATATATGTTTTTGCATTTAGCGTCCTTTGTCTCATCCATTTACTTGTCTCTACTACTACAGCTAGGAAGTCTCTAGTTTGTACCATTGCTAGGAAGTACCACATATGCAGAACTCTTACAAGTGGTGAGATCATGATGGGAGATCCACAGAGGTTTCAGCAACCATGCCAAAACACGTAGGTGTCAAGGTATCTGTCTAATTTCATATTATGGTGAAAATTATTCAAAGTAGTATAACCATGTTTGTCCCTAACATAAATTAAGGGTCACATTTTCATCAGGCCTTTGATGCCTCAGCCATTGAAATTGCAAATAATTGATTTTTTCTAAGTTCAAGCAAATCATCGTTTGTCTACTGACATTGTCTCATTAAAATTAAAATAACTTAAAAGTGCAGGCTGCCTTTCACGTAAGACACGGCTAATGGATTAACTGTCATTTTGAATTTATTTAAACAATTTATACTCCATTCTCTCAACTAAGATTCTCAAGGTGATTTAAAACATAACAATAAAATCTATAAAACCCTAAAAGTAACATAAAACAAATGCTAGAGGTAAGTGGATGTTCCCTGCTTAGTTTCTTTTATATTCTTATTTTTGATGGTTTTGGGGTTTTTTCATTGTTCTTCATTATGTTTCATTGTTGTTTTTGCAAATTCATTTGTATTCTGTATGACTGTTGTACCGACTTTATCTGTACAAGTGGAGAACTTGTGAGGGGAATCTTATTTCCCAACTTCCTCTTGCTTTTCTTCTTTGCCTCCCCTTGGCAATACCTGAAGCCTCTTTCTTTCTCTCCCACCCACTTAGCTACCTCTTTCTGTCTCCCCCATCTTCAGTTTTTCCTCCCCCAGGTAGCCCTTCCCTTGTCATTCTGTCCCATTCACCTTTCTGCCATTTTCTAGTCCTCCCTTCAGCTTTCCCTCTCCCAGCAGTCTTCTCTCCTTTCTCCACCTACTTAATCCTTTTCTGTTATTCCCCCTAGTAGTCTTTGCACCCACACTCACTCACACTCACTTTTCTTGTTCCCCTCCCCTATCTTCAGCTTTCCTTTCTTTACTTCTCATCCAGCTTTACTTCCCCTCCCTCCTATCTTTTACCTTTTTGAATTTAGATCAAGATGGGTAGCTGTGTTAGTCTGTCTGCAGCAGTAGAAAATAGCAAGAGTCCAGTAGCAGCTTAAAGACTAACAAAATATTTGGCAGGGTATGAGCTTTCATGAGTCACTGGTCACTTCTTCAGATACAGCTGGAATGGGAGTTCATCTGTCTTATTTATTGAAAAGTGGAGTGATTTCAGATGCCGAATAATGTTAGCAGGCAAATTACAATAGCAGGCATGACTGGATTTAGGTGAGATGTATGCCTATTATCCCTCTGCATATCTCACCGAAATCCAGAGACTGTTAAATAAATAAAATATTGCAAGAATGCTGTTTTAAGCGTGTTTTTATTTTAAGTAAAAGCCTTCAATTGTGTTTGTGTCCTTTATAAAGTTTATGTCTCCACTACCTGGTATTACATTTTATGACACATATTGGCCCAGCCTGACAAGGTCTCAGATCCAAACCACATAATAAATGGGGATTTGACTATCTTGTGTTTCCCCTACAGCTTCCTTTTTACTATTCCCTGCATTATTATAAAGCTCCCACTTTTGAAATCAAATGTTACCATTTTGTACTTCAGGGGTAACTTTCCATTGATCTGAATGCTGAACTTTATAGCACTATGGTCATGGTTCCCAATTGGTGTAACAACCTTTACATATTTCACAAAGTCTTGAGACCTACTCAGAGCCAAGTCCAGTGGGGATTACTCTCTGGAAAATGTTCTGAGGACTGCAGCTTACATTATTAATAATTTGTTTAGTCATTTGTATCCAGCTACGTCGGTGTGTGTGTGTGTGTGTGTATGTGTGTGTGTGTGAAGAACTAGTGCAACAGGTTGAAGAAGAATGTAATACATATACAGTAGGAAAAAAACAGTATGAAATAATAAGAACTAGATCAAAGTAATTCTCTGAAGACTGAAAAAGAGTAAAATATTTAAGAAAATAGTTAATATTTAGCACAAGACTTTCCTATAAAGACTGAAAAACATGGCCTCTTTTCATGAGATAGTATTTTTTAATTCAAGTTGCAAGAACAAAAAATAGTTTGGAGAAGCAGAAAGAAAAAAAAAAACAATAGAAAGAACCACAGACAATAAGTCCAGTTGTTCACAAATTGTATCTTGTTGGGAGCTTTACTTACTGAGCTAATAGAAATGTCAGTCATGACAGCTATACTTGAAGAGAGCTGAAGGTATTTGGAGGCTGATAATCAGGAAAGACCATCTCTTTATTTTAGTTTGCTTGTTTTTCAGAGTGTGTTTATTTGAGTAGATCTCATTTCTGTGCCTCTCTGGAGGTGGGTCAAATGATCATGTACAAATGGAATGTTTCACTTGGACCTGCAGACTCATCCTTGATACAGCCTCAGGGCGGATGATGAATCCAGCTTTACATCTAATCTGGCTAGAGGCTTGTAGTCAACAAGTTTCCTGGTTAGTTTAAATCAATATGTGAAGTTTGTTTCTTTTGCTTCTCCAGCTACCTTCCTACCAATGCCACATACTTGTCCTTAGGCCTCCCTCTTTCTACCACCTCTAACCTTCTGGATCTATCCCTCTCACGGTTCATCCTCTCTCCTACAATTCTTCCTCTTTCATCCACCATTTTCTCAAATGCCTCTTTTTCGGAGCCAAACTGGATGTGACAACTGTTGGGGTAGTTTAATGCTTTCTTTTTCTGCTATTTGCTAACTTTAAAAAAATCTTGTTATCTCTTCCCCTATGGGTGGGAAAGCAGCAATTTTTTTAATGGATAAAAGGCAGCAAAGGAAAGGAAGGCTACCCCTCTCCCTGTTGTTCTTCCATTCCCTGTTGTAGTCTCCTGAAACTACTTTTAATTTTAAAAAAATGTGAAGAAAAAGAGATGCACAACTCCATCTCTAGTTAGGTTTTCAGAGAAGCCCATTGACTATTCTGTCTAAGGAAGGGCACAAACCAAAAAAAAATCAGTTTATGTTGGTTTGTGGTTTATGGCCCATGGCCGAACCGTGAACCAAACCAAACAGGGAGGTTCATTTGCCAACTTAACTGATTTGTGGTCTATGGGCCCACAAACCCCATTGAAAGGGACTACAGTCCCTTTAAACAGGGTTTGCAGAAAGCCTGAAAAACAGCTGAGCTAGGAATAGAAGTGTGAGATTTCTTTCCTCAACATTCCTTAGTTTTTCAAACTTATATTACTGAAAATGCAAATATTTGAGATTTTTCCTCTGTAGTCCTGTGGTTCAACAGTCCTTTCTGACCCTCAGTGATGGACTGCATTTTTGGATGCCCCCTTGAACTTGACCCAACAACCATGTTAAACTCAGCAACCTCCCAGGGCATCAAAATTCCAGGGGCATCTTCTGTATCTGCTTAAATATCTTGAAGATAAGACTGTTTTGTGGACTTCTGAAGGAAGTACCCAGAGGCAGTTTAACTTCCTGTCAGCTGGAGTTGATAGATACCCCAAATTCCAGGGGACGCAGTCAAAATTTTGATGTCTACTCTGATACAGACACCACTGTAAAAGGCAAGATGGAAAGAAGTAAGACATGGGGGCAGTAAAATTTTCATTCACCTTGAGCAGCAACAAGCTTTAGACTTGCCTTGTCCCAATTTTTTTTTTAAAAACTTTATTATATATAGAAAACAAATACACTAGAGAAAAAGGTTTAATTTCATCTTATTATATCTAGACATCTTGTTCTGTGGGGCAATATTCAAAATGATCAGAATCTTCATCTTATATAATATGTCTGGCCCTCCTAAGGGACAACCTAACATGTCTGCCCTTTCCACACTTCAAATAAGAACCATGAAGACTCTAGCCTGAAACACATTATTTGTGGCCAATATATATATCCCTCAAATGTGCAAACAGAGAAATGTTTTCAAGAAGGCAATGTATATACAGCAGCATATATATAGGAAGTTATCCCAGAGCAAAGAAACAAATCTAGAACAAGTGAAAAAATTAAGCTCAATGATCCCATGGCGTAGCTTTCCTAAAATGAAAAAACTAAATATCAGAATCGATATTAGCAAAAATAAAATTGGGCTAGTCTTAAAATATATTTACTAATTGACTTCATTTCCACCCCACTTACTTCATTATAGCATGTTTTCCCCAATACTGCACTTCATTAACAATGAAGACTGAACTTATCTGATTTGCATGTTATAAATGGTAGATTCTCTTTATCGGTGTATTATCCAGTTAAGAAGACATGAACATCAAATATTCTTAAGTTATGTGAATCTGCACTGATTATAAATGCTGGAATGTCAATCACTTCATTTGGATTTGAACTAATATTTGAACATTAGAATTCAAAAACCCAATGGAGCTGACATAAAAAAATCTATCAAATATTTCATAAAAAACACTGTAAAAGTTATGAGATTCTGTTTCTAGATACAGCTTTGGACCCCATGAAGGCCTATACATTTACAATACAGTCCCAAATGTGTGGTAATTGCTTCCCAAATTTATAATGCCATGACTCTGGGATAGAAGCATGGATAGAGCCAATTGTGTGGACCATAAAACTTCCTGGGAGAAGATGATGAAGTATGACAGATCAATAGAATCAACTTTATGTATTTAAATATGTAATGGGTTGAATCTAGTGATCTGCCTGTTGTGGATCATGGTTCTTTGTCACATTAATCTCTCCTCACCCCCCTTTCCAACCCTGGGAAAGTTGATTTCCAAGGCTGCAGCTCCTGAATAGAGTAGCAGCCATGAAGGTCAGCTGGCTGTAATGAATAGAACTCTATCACAGAGTTTGCCCAAAAACCAGAGTGCCACCCCCCTCCAATGTCCCTACGTCACTTTCAGGTCATGTAGGCATGTTCATTTATTTTCAGCATTCCTTCTTGCTCCTGGTAAGTTTACCCCCCATCCCCCCACTGGCAGGTTTGAGGGACCTGGCAACCCTCAGGTATGACCATCAGAATTAATCCAGTCATCTGTCAGCAGAAGGTGTTGGGGGTTGAAGATCTTTTACCACCTTCACTTCCCAGCAGCCATTTCTTATCCCGGGGAAAATTCATTTCGGGATCAGGGGACCAATGTAGAGTAATACAATGAGGAGAAGGAAGAGGGAGAAATTGCCTTTATGCCTCTTCCAGCAGTGGAACTGCCAAGTCTATTATCAGAAATCTGCTGATGGAAGAGGCAGGAGGGAGTGATTTCACCACCTTCTCAGTGTTCACTACGGCCTGCTGACCTTCGCGGCTGCCTGCCCCCCACCCGGGGAGGGGAGGTCTGGCATCTCTATCATACACTGTTTTAGTCAGGTAGAATCACAAGAATACTAAGTACATATGAAATAGGTGAGTCCTGAGTTCAATGTCCAAGCTGATATAACAACTAATGACAGAGCCATAAAATCAAGAGACTCTGCTTTATGTACTTGAATTAGGGTTATCAAAGGTTTCCAGCAATAGTGGTAAAACTGTGGAGTTTCTGCTAAATCCTAGAGTGGTGTGACATAGCTTCTGGGTGTACCCCAGAAATTATATCAAGCTGTCAAATGACAGCCACCCCAGTGTCCCTCACATACACACCGCACTGACTGGCAACTCTTACTTGAATGGCCACCAAGTAATTGAAAAACAACATAAAATTGAAAATCTTCTGGGGTGTCCCAACCTGGAGTTGGCAACCCTGTGTAACAGCAAAGACAGTGAAAGGAATGATAATCAAATGGACAGCGGACTTGTATAAAGCTGGCACTAAATTTCATCTGGAAAGCTACGCTCAGGAAAACATCTGTCAGGATTTTCCAAAAAGTTAAAAACCATTTAGGTAAGTTTTGCAAAATTTCTTGATGGGATTTTGTATGTCTACTAAAATTGAGAGTAACCACAAGAAAAATGAAGGGAAAATGTAGATCTCCAGTCTGCATGTCACAGATTCCCACTTGAAAAGACAACCTCCTCCCTCCCAAGGGGCACTGTCTTTTTCCATGAAGAGGAAAGGAGGGTCTAGAGTTGCTCTCTTTTGGCAGTGTGGAACTACTACTCCATTCCCCAGAAATTTCTCTTATCTTGCTGGAATTTTTTCAGCTTCCCCTGAAATTCTTCAGATATTTAATTCAATTATACGAAAAATTGTAAGAATCATCTATAACCAATTCTAAAACCTCAGCACATAAACTCTTATAATAGTTCAAGTTCACCAGCCAACACCTGTTAGAACAAGGAGCTCCATGCCTGCCTCTCAGTGAGGCACATCAAGTGAGGCATGAACCTCTCAAAGGCTGCCCATAACATTGACCTTACTGTTTAAAAGGCCCTGTTCTGGTCAAGATGAGACCACTGGGAACCTGCTCCACCTAGCACAGAAATTCAAAGAGCAGAAAATTCACAGAGCAGTATCCATTCGGGGGGGGGGGGATCAGATCTTGTTTTATGGAGTACAGGTAAGAAGTGGTACTGGTCACAGTCCCACTGATCTGACCCAATCCAGATTACACTAGGTTTATCTTGCAGATCAAGGATGCACAAACATCTGGCAGCTTCATTCAAACCTTGGTTCATCATAGTTTGTGGAAGGCAACCACTAGATGGGTTGTTCTACTGCTTGTGAAAGCCCTGGGTTCCTCAGCAGGCCCTCTTGAGCCTCCCCACTCTCCCCTTGGATCTACTGTTGCCCATCATGATGTTCAACGCCCTCTAATCCAGATACAGATTCAGGGTTTCAAGTGCTTCACCAAAGTTGGAAAAAAGAGAAGTAGTGCTGGATGTCATCAGAATACTGATAAAAATGTCCTCCATACCTATAACATTTCATATTGGTGTCAAAAATTGAACTCTGTGGAATTGACACAAGATAAATCACACTGAGAGGAATCATAGTCCCTCAGGACCTTATCTTGAGGAAGGATCCCAGTCCTTACAAGGAGGTGATTGATTTCCCATTGGATCGATCACCTAATCAGACAGGAAACCTTTCCTGTTGCCTTTGTCCTAATTCTGGTATTGGAGATTGTAACATTTTTTATTGACAAGTGAGAAAGTATCCAGCACAGTGTCTAAGAAGGGTGCTTCTTAGCCTGTGAGTTCATCTAACTCTCTTTGTGGTGTGGGCCAATGTTCCAGTAGAAATCAATGTGTTCATCATATAGTATTGAGCTGCTGGAAATCTTCACTGGTGAGTGTGAGGTTAGTGAATAGAGCCAGGCTCAATCTTATTTATGAGCTCTTGTTTTGTGTTTATTTTGATCCATAATTTAGTGAATGGCAAATGTAGCAGCATAGCCGTTGCACATATAATTAAATGAAATTTTCCATGCAACTCTATTAGTATATCAAGAGTAATTTAAAATTGGGGAGCGTGTTGATATTGTCAAATGTTAATTAGGCTGATAAGCTTTGCATAAGTGCCTTTCTAATTGCTTAAGTTAAAATCAGGCCCCCACCACCACCATAGGAACGATTTGATTTATTGCTTAAATCACTGGAACCATCAGAATAATTTGCATGGAAAACTTGGCTGACTAAACAATGCAGAGTCTATGGCTTTTATCATTTTCTAAGTCATAAGCAAAAGAAGATGTTGCTAAATTGCTTGAACTTCAAATGTGGGGGAAGAGCGGTACATACAATTTATATTCCACAGTTTATGAAGTCTATAACTGCTGTGGCAAAAACCAGGAATCTGTATAGCAAATATTGTCATGTTGGGGGCTTTCAGCCATGGAGTTCCTCCAATGGGACAGCGCTTCTGTTTGCAGAAGAGAAGGTGGCAATATCTGTCAATTACTTCTCCCACAGCAGATCCCCACTTTGTTTTATATGCTGTTCCTGAGGGCTCACTGATCCCCAGGAACGCATGGGGGGGGGGGGAGGTGTCAGTGAACTGCATCAGAAGGGCTAAGTGGGAAAGTACCATTTATTCATTTATCAAATTTATATCCCACTCCCTCTTCCCGAATGGGACTTGGAGCAGCTAACAACATATAAATACACCAATGAAAACAATACAAAAATAATCTTTAAAATATAAAACAGTTAAAAATCTATCCCCATTATAATCTGTCCACTATAAAGAAAGGTAGGATGCGTGGATGGTGAGGATGCAACTGAAGTATACCAGCTGCATGGTGGATCACAGTCACCCAAAGGCTGCCTGGAAAAGAGCAGCTTTACATGCCTTCAGAACCTAGGGAGATCCCACAAAGCCCTCACCTCTTTGGGCAGCTGGTTCCACAGGATGGAGGCCACTACAGAGAAGGCCCTCACCCTTGTTAACGCAAGGCGTTAATGGATCAAGGACCTTCAATAAATACTGACCTTCAATAAATTCAATAAATACTTGATCCATGACCTTGTTCATGGATCAAGGACCTTCAATAAATACTGAGATTATGATCTGAGAAGATAGGGAGGATCATGCCAGGAGAGGCAGTCCTGAAAATATGAGGGTCTCAGGCTGTTTAGGGCTCTAGTTCCATGGATGATTGGATATACTCCCCCTCCTCCTGGTACATTGGAAGAGTCCATCCACTTTATTTCACATTGCCAAATTTCTCTTTATTTGATTAGTGATGGATTACCCTCCCTCCCTGATCTAATCCTATGTGAGGAACTGATTATAAGTTTCCTCTGCCACAAAGTTCACGGAGCCACCTTGGACAGCTTCTGTCTCATCCTCACCTCTCTACAGTGTTAGGAGCATAAAAAAATGAAAATAACTCCATATACCACATTGAAGTCTTCTGAAAAGGGCATCTAATAAATACATCATGTGTATATGAGATAACAAGGTGACAAGGTCATTGTCATTTTTTAAAGAAATAGCTGTATATTTTGCTTAATAATCATGCCTTTTTACGAAACCGGAAAGTGCAAATATTCCTGTTCAAAATGTTCTGTCATTTCTTTTCTGTTCTCTCTTTTCCCCCTTCGTCATCATTTCAAAGCCAAATCATATCCTGAATATGTAAACATTTTATCAAATCAGATCTGAAAGTATGGTTACGAACTGTCTGGAGAAAAGAAAATATTCTCCTTTTAAGACAGGCTTAATGGGACGGTATTTACCAGGTTATGTTATTTACCTCCAAGCCGTAAAAAGCTTTAGCTGCCCATTTCCAGACATTAAGCCTCTATAAAAGGGACAGGACATTTTTTCTCCAGGCCTGCTGGCAATGCTGTCTCAAGACTAGGCTACTGTAATGCACTCTACATAGGTCTTCCCTCAAAGTCAGCTCAGAGACTCCAGTTAGTTGAAAGTGCTGCAGGTATGTTATTATCAGTAGCTAGGTGATATCAATCCGTAGATACAGTGGGGCATCTTGGGACTCCACCCCCTAACTTACTGGCAAGGCCCCACAATTTCCCATCTAGCCCAGGATCCCCAAGTGGTGGCTGATGTGGGGAAGGAGCCAGGTATTCCTTTAATTCAATTAGCCAGTGCCCCCTAAGGAATGTAAATGCCCCGTCTTAAAATATCCTGGCTACAGGCCTGTATTAATCCCATTCTGGAGTCACTCCATTAGCTTCCCATCAATTACCAGGCTTAGTTCCAGGTATCAACTATCACATACAGAGCCCTTCCTGGCCTTGGTTCCTCTTCTCTGCAAGACCACCTGTCTCCCTATGCTCCACCATTCCAACTTCATTCATCCCAGCAGGTCCTTCTGTAGGTACCATCTTGCAAATGGGTGAAATCATGCATTCTCTGTTGAGGGCCCCACCTTATGAATTGACCTCCCTGATGAGGTTAGCAAGGCATACACGTGTGTGTGTGTGTGCACGCGCGCGCACACACAGAGAGGCTTTCCTCAAACTGTGCAAAATGGAATTATCCAAGAGGGCTTTTTGCACAGGTAAATAGAACTGTACTGTAATTGCATTGGTAAAGGATAGGGGCTGTGACCTACACCACTGCATTACTACCTGATACTCTGCGCATGCTGCAAACTAGCTAGTTTCTAGGCCACTTAATGCACCATTTCTAAAATCTCATGCTTTGTTTCAGCTTTGTTTGCTTTCTGATTTCAGTAGTCCAAACCCTTTTGTGTTGTTCATTGCATGCCCCACCCTGTTGATTGTATTTGATTTACTCTATGCGATCCACCTTGAGTCTCAGTGGAGAAGACAGACTATAAATAACCAAAATAAAATAAAATAAATCTGAAGCCCAATTTCAAGTCATCATAAAACAGAAGAAAGAATAGCAGTGCAGACCTAAGAAGAGTCACACCCTTCTTAGCCCAGTGGTTTTAGAAGGGTGTAACTCTGTTTAGGATAGTGCTGTAGAACACCTAAATATGAATGTTCCCTTTAGCTCTATGGCCATGAGAAGAAACTGGGCACATTATCATGTGTGTGTGTGTGTGGGGGGGGGTTAATTATAGATAGTTATGATCTAGGGTTGCCAGCCTCCAGATGGGGCCTGGAGATCTCCTGGAATTACAACTGATCACCAGATGATAGAGATCAGTTCCCCTAGAGAAAGTGGCTGATTTGCAGGGTAGAGTCTATGGCATTATATTCCATTGAGGTCTCTCCCCTCCCTAAAGCCCACTTCTCCCATATTCTGCCCCCTAATCTCCACAAATTTCCCACCCTGGAATTGGCAACTCTATTATAATCCCAGTTTGAATTTGCATGTGTGAATAATTTCAACTAACCTGGTTTACATGGTGTTTCTCTTTTTTAGTTTTTCTGTTTGTGTTCCTATTAGGCATATACAGAATTGGATTGGCTAGAGACTAGCACTTTCAAAAGTAAGGAGAGCCAATGGATAGATATGCCTTTTGGGAAAGGTAATCATTACAGCTTTGAAAAGGCAGACAAGCAGAAGAAATTCTCTTTAGCTCAGCAGTTCTCAAATTTTCTATTTTTTCGTGTTGTCTGGGGTATTGAGGGATCCCTGCACAGAGGCCATTTTTCTGCCCAAACTGAACGGTCTTGAGGGGCAACAATGCAAAACAGATGCTGCCCTGAGCAAACAGAGCTGTCTTGCTGGTCACTGTTTCTCTCTGCTCCCCACTCCCCACTGGGAACTGTCTCTGGCCACTTGTGGAGAAGTCCTCTATGGTTATGGAAGGAAAGTATCCTGTATGGTGCAAAATTAAAAAAAGGATGGGAGACTATCTTTCAAGGGTAGTCTCCTATCCTCTTTTTATTCTGCACCACACAGTGCCTAAAGTTAGGGTTTCCAGCCCTCTTGTCAACCAGCAGGAGATATGTGGAAGTACCGGGGGGGGGGCTTCAATGAGGGTATGATGTCATTTCTGAGTTTCCCCCAGACATGACATCACGCCTCTCTAGGAATTGCTAGAAACTCTACAGTAAAACTACTGGGGGCATTGGCAACCCTAACTTAAGTAAAGGACAAAATCTTTCCCGACCCTATTTTATCATTAAATCTATAATTAAATTTTAATTCAGCAGCTATTTATGCTACAATAAATCTGTTATGCTTCAAGATGTCTTTTTGTTTATAAGCAAGAAGAAAGTAACAACCATTCACATGCATTCCACTGTACAGCTATTTTAATTGTTATTAGATGTTTTATGTTATAAATATTAAAGATTAAGGAAATTTTAAATCCCAAAAAATTATAGGTTCTCTTCTATTAGTCAAGTGGCTCTTAACCTTTTTTGAGTCTGATGAATGCTGTGGACACCCCGTTCCAGAAAAATGCACATAAATATATACACACAAAGCAGTAACTGATACAGAAAAATGAAATTAATACCCTTAGGTGCAAAACACATTGGAGGCATAGTTTTCATTGAATCGGGGAATCAACTCAATCAGCTACGGGTCACACACCAACCCTGGCTTCTTTACCTCACACGGTAAATAAATTGCAGCCCTGTTAACTTTGTAGAAAAGCTCTCTTGAATAATTTAGTTTTGCATAGTTTGTGGAAAGCCAGGAGAGTGAGGGCCTTCATTGTGGCAGGCCATTCCAGTGTCACAAGAAAGAAATCACATGTACAGTCAGTGGTTAATTTTGCACATTTGCGAGTTGGCACTTGTAGGAGGCCCTGCTCTGATGAGTGAAGCTTTCATGGCAGGACATGGGGGAGAGGCAGTCCTACAGATATGAGGGACCAAGGCCATGACAGACTTCATATGTGATTGCAAACACCTTTAATGGAGCCCAGTAACTGATGAGCAGCCAATAGAGTGACTGCAGAATGGGAATAATAGGCATGCTCTGTCTAGTGCCCAATAATACTTGAGCTAAGGTGTTCTGCACTGCATCAACTGGCGTCTGAGCTGATTTTGAGGGGAGAGTAATGTAAGTATATTTTTTTAATTTTCAGTGTTACTGTGGTGTAGATCCAGGTGGCCAGACTGGCTGAGTCAAGGTAGGGGCCATCTTCCAGGTAAGTTGGAAGAATGCAATTTTTTTGTAGCCACATTAACTTGCTCCTCCATTAGTAATGTTGGATCCAATATAACCCAAGCGTGGTATAGTGCTTACGAGCAGCAGACCCTACTCAGGAGAACCAGATCCCCCACTCCTCTACATGAAGCCTGCTGGGTTACCTTGCACCAGTCACAGTTCTCTTAGAACTCTCTCGGCCCACCTACCTCACAAAGTGACTGTTGTGGGGAAAGGAAGGAAAGGCGACTGTAAGCCTCTTTGAGACTCCTTAAGTTAGAGAAATGTGGGTATAAAAACCTACTCTTTTTCATATTGGTGACAGCCACGCCCCAAACCATAAAATATTTGTCTTAAGGGCCTTACATAGAGATTGAAAAGCATAGAGGGTGGGATTGCACACTGTGGAACTTCCCAAGGATAGGTCCCACACTGATGAAAATTGGTATAACTATAGCAGGAGAAACGTCTAATGAGTCCATTGGCCTACTAGTACAGCACTGGTAGGTGCAGTGACCTGGTCTGCATATGATACTGGATACAAAGAATGTTATCTGAATATTTTAAAAAATACCATCACCTTTAAACTGGACCCCCTTTTTTTGGTATTTTTGCATTTGTGTGTGCATGTGTGTGTGCGCCCATGCCTGGAAGTCATGGTGACCTCTGGCAACTCCAACTGGGACATGGAGGATGTTCAGAGAAGTGGCTTGATAGCCTGTCTCTGCCTCCTGGTATTCTTAGGAGGTCTTCCATCCAAATACTTGCCAAGGATGGCCCTGCTTAGCTTCTGAGATTTGATGAGACCAGGCTTACCTGGGCTATCCAGGTCAGGGCTAAACTGGACTTTATTGATGAATCCCTGGCAAGCCTCTGAGGAAACTCAGGGTTCCCCAGAATACAGTTTGAAAAGTACTGATTTTGGCCCTCAGAGGAGTGAGGGGAGATCACACTGATAAACAGCAAACTGTGTGTGCTTGCACGGTTTCCAGCCCAAATATGCAAAGAAGAAGAAAATAAAAATGACATTTCTCCACCCTGCTGCTCCATATGAGTTATGTGGATCTTAATAGCATTTCCACAGTACTGCTTAGTGAGCAGTACAATTTCCCAAGTAATATTTTTCCTTCCCCCTCCCTGAGACATACCTCTGCATATAACAAATAGATCCTTCTTTTAAAACAAATTAATCTCTCTAAACCTTTGGGGATGAAACATTTTCACATGTGGAGAGATGCAAATGCATCAAATTCCAAGTTTCTTTTGCCAACTTCGGTGGAGGATCATTTATCATCTTTTCCCTGATATCAAGTCAGAGAACAAAAGGCGGTTATGTTTTCCCTTAGTCTGTCAGATGTCACTTTCAATAAGTTATTTTTGCTATGTAAAACACTCACTACACCAGTGGTCTTATTCCTTCTAACAGGGAAGTGGGTGGTCCGTGCCAATAGCTACAGCAGTGCAATGGGGCAATCCATAAAGAGGAGGTTTTTGGATCACTGGGGGAGCCCTCAGGTATGCGGGGGTGGGGGGGAGGAAGGCTTTCCTCTGATAACCAAGTGCCACACCCTTGTGATTCTACACAGGCCTCAGAATGATGCTGCTCTGTGAGGTGAGAGCCAGCACAGCGGAGTAGTTGCAGTGTCCGACTAGCATCTGGGAGACCCAGTTTCAAATTTCCACTCTGCCATGGAATCTTGCTGGGTGACCTTGAGCCAGTCACACAGCCTAACCTCCCTGACAGGGTTGTTGTCAGGATAAAACAGGACAGAGCAATGTAAACCCCTTTGGATCTCCACTGGATTAAGAGGTGGGATATAAATGAAGTATATAAATGAGTTGTGAAAAGCCAACTAGGAAGAGAAATAACTATATGTACTGCCTTCATGCTGCCTTGGCCCTGTGAGGGCAGAGCATAGCTGGAAGCTCTAATTCCAGCCCAGTCTGAAGGGAACCGGGAGGCCTGCAGCTTGCTTTATTCAGCCTATGGCAAGGATGGAAACTGTGGTTGCCTTCCCTTCTCCCAGGCCAGGAAAAGAATGGCAGATCTGTCTGAATTCAACATTAATCTTCCATGGCCTGAGTTCCCTTCGGTTCAGTGCAATGTCTGAGAAGTTCCTTCACTGCACTTCACCTGATTCAGGGAAAAGGAATCTCCCTCCACTTCTAACTAGGCATAGATAGCAAGATTTTGTGGTGGATCCTCCAAATAATATTGTGATTTTTAATATGGTAGACAGGTTATAGCCATAAGTTAAAGGAGAGAGGGGAAATCAGCCTCCTCAAGCCGCAGAGAGTTTACAGAATGTTTGAGGGAAAGATTCGGAACAGTGGGGTAGAATTTCCAAATTGTCCCCCTGCCCCATAATTCTGCACAGGCAGCCTTGGAACAATGATGCTCAGTTAGGTGGCTGTTATCTTATTTCCTTCTTTTCAATATTAAGAGGGGAAAGGCTTTCTGTTAATATGTTCAGGGACTAGAAGGCCCTTCCCACGATGCAAAAGCACCTGAATGTACAGAGATCAAGTTCAATAATGGTGTTCCCAGATGAGGGTGGCTATTAAAACATAGCCATCCATCCTTGCAGTTTACGTTTCATAACCCTGGTACTGTCACGTTATGCTGACAAAATGCAGGATGAGGCAGTTTGGCTTTGTAACGCCAGCTGCTTTAAGCAATTGAAGCATTTTGCAAGAACATCAAATGGATTCATCAAAATGCTGTTCCTCAGCTGCTGTAAAAAGTGTAAGAATCTGCTGGGGGACATTAGGAGGAAGCCTCTAGGATCTTACATTTTGTTCTTGATGCCCTGGAGAATTTTCTCTTTGCCATCCACAGTCTGTGACATTCAAGGGGTCATGTATTATAAGACCAGATCTGCATAAGGGGCCATATGCTCGAGGCTTGGTTTGCAGATTGGCTCTTCTGTTCTGTATATCCTTTCCTGCAGACCACATGCTGGCACATTTTTGGTCAGTTCTGATTGTGTGTCTTCACAAGTAACGACAACGCATGCAGTGCTAGCTTGACTTGTCCTTTGATAGCTCACTGTCAGCATGAGAATGTCCCACAGGAAATGTAACTGCCCTGTCCAGGAACGTCTCCCATATTTGGTGTAGTGGTTAAGAGCATGGACTCTAATCTGGGAGACCCGGGTTTGATTCCCCACTCCTCCACATGCAGCTGCTGGTGTGACCTTGGGTCAGTCATAAGTTCTTTCAGAGCTGATCTCTCAAGGGCAGTTCTCAAGAGAACTCTTTCTGCCCCACCTACCCCAATGGGTGTCTGTTGTGGGGAGGGGAAGGGGAAGAGATTGTAAGCTGCTCTGAGATTCCTTTGGGTAGTGAAAGGCGGGGTATAAATCCAATTTCTCTCTTCTTCTCCTTCTGCTTCTTCTTCTCATGTTCAGCACAGTTGAATTGTCTTTTTTTTTGGCTAACATTTGTCATTGTGCTGAAAACTAACTCTCCTTGTCATAGTGAGTTTTTGGCACTCTTTAGGAAAATATTTGCTTGTTTATTTAAATTGTCCTCTCTTGTAATTGGGAAGGCCTGGGAAAGAAGCAGAAAAATTGGGGGGGGGGGGGGAAGAGCTAGTTTATTGTCATGGGGACTGTGCAGTTGCAGGCCAGCCACAGAAGAGCTAAAAAGCTTTCTAAAAGACCTTTCTAGAGCCTGAGTGCTCTTCCTCACCCTTGCCTTCAGTGTATCCCTTTTCCTGTCCAAAGGATCATGTGATGGGGCGGGGTGAGCCCCTCTCTCAGTTCTTTCCTTGCTACCATGAGGAGAGCACAAGCCTTTTTTGTCTCCATCATATTACTTCTTGTCATGAGTACTGAAGGCCAAATGGCCTTATTTAAGAAATGTGAGGAATGTGGAGCCAAAATGACACAGAACAATGACTATAATCAAAGGCATAACATGACTTTGTGCCCAGCCTGCTGCCATTTGACCGTGAAGGAGAGGGATGGAAGAGCTGCAAGGCTTAAGGATGCCTCGTGGGAGAAGACACTGGGTGCCCTGGACTCCCAAGCAGAAAAAAGGTGCAATCTGAGAAAAGATCAAGGGCTCCATCAGTAGTGTTGGCACTGACTCCATTGACCTCAGTACCGACTAGGCTGCCAGTGCTTGCCCATTCAGCTTTGTAATCATCTTTCAATAAATCAAAGAAGAAGGCCAAGCATCAAGACCGTCGGTCACCTTCCCTTCTGCACCGAGCTTTGAGATATCCTGGCATTGAAAATCAGTTTATCTTTGATGTCACATTTGGATGGCATCTGCAGTTGTTGGGAAAGTGGTTCTGCAGTCTATCTTCTGCTAACCAGCCCACACCTGCATCCTTGGAGAGCTTGCTAGTCTCCCATGAGGAACTGCACAGAAGCCACAATGATGGAAATGGAGTTGCACACCGGTAACCGTTGTTCATCGAGTGGTCTTCTGTGCAGGCACACATCCCTCCTTTCTTTACCCACTGTGGGCTGCTTATCTTTTCACATGGATTTAGCCCTCACAGCAGTGAAGGGAAAACTGAGGAAAATTGTTTGCCCCACCTTTCTCACATGACCCTTTTGGAGGGAAAAGGGATACACTGTGGAGTCCCCATGTGTACAGAAGACCACTCAATGAACAATGGTTACAGGTTAGTGCAACCCCAGTTTCCTAATTAAGAACTGTGGTGTCTTCAGTTGTGTCTAGGGAACAGAAGGCCTCATTTGTGGACTCTTCCAACACTGCTGTTGGTTGGGTTCAGTGGGCCTGCCTGACTTTTCCTGGGCTGTTTGAATGGCCCAGTTTCCCTCAAAGGACCCTGGGCCAAGCCATTAGTACACTGAATTCATCTGGAAATTGATAACCAGCTTACTTTCCTCCAGTCCCTATGATTAGTCAATGGTTTGGCCACCACTCTTTGAATGAGCAGAAGTTTCCACGATGCCTTTAAGAAGTGTAGAGTATGTAATAATATTTAAGATATCTCTATAGCAACTTTTATCATCTTCCCGATATCAATCTGTTTGGAACTGAATGTGAGCAGACACTGAAAGGCATGTGGGACAGTGGGACTTGATGTGCGTATAGGCCATGGCTTCAGTGGCCTGTGTTAGATGCCAGTGGCCAGTCTTTTGACCTGCATGGTGCTGCCCCAGTGGCTTCCTTCTCCCTGCCACTGCCTTGTAACGTCTAACAATAAGACTATCATGTTCTTCTCTGCCTTTTTCTTCATTGCCTGCAGTGGTATTTTAAGGCCCAATTTACACCTCCCCTCTGAAGTCATTTGACTGCTGTCTTTTCCTACGCTCATTTCATGCTGGTTTCAAATCTCACTCCCTGGGTCTGAAGAGTACTAAGCAACAGGATTTGTTTAAAGCAGTATAATGCCAGCTTGACCACAGGAGGGCAATTAATTGTAATTTTTAAACAGTAACAGTAACAGTAATTTTTAAACTAGAACAAGTATGGTTTGAAACTAGAAACAGGTGTAGACATTTGTTTTTGAAACTAGAATGATTCCAGCGGGAAAGTCAGATGTAGATTTGACCTAAGTCCCATGGAACCACCTCACTGCCTGCTGCTTTAGTTTCTTTGAAATCAGCATCAACAACGATCACATGTCCACACAAACAGCAGGAAAGAAACTCCTATGCAATTTGTGTTGCAATTGAAAACCACCCAAATGCTGATTCTACAGTGAAACAAGCGCTGTCTACAACAGCCAAAAAATCTTCCCAATAAGAAACCATCACTTCAAATTGCTAAGCTGAATTTCCATGGCCATTATGAAATGTCACCTAGATCAAACAGCAGTTCCTCTCTGAACCTGCCTGGGTTTCTTTAAGAAAGGCAAGCAGAATGTCACAAGACAAGCAGTTGGGTTTTATTTCATTACTTGACATACTATAATGTTAAAAACAAAATTCCCCACCCAAACCTATATTTAGGGTTGTTATTCTAAGGTGACTTACTTCAGTGCAGTTCTATCCAATGCAATGATGGGAGAACCAACTTGAAGGTTTCTGCCTTGTAGTATAAGACCGGAATGGCACAACTGTGATACTACCAAGCCCACTACAGTTTGTGGCTGTTGGGGGTGGGGTTTCTCTGGCCAGCAATGAGCAGGAGCCCACGGAAATGGGGGATCCCACACTCCCACCTGGGGGCTGGCAACCCTACATTAGAATCATATATGCCTAACCTGAGGGATAAAGAAATATTTGGATCTGAATTCAATCTTCCCCTCAAATTCATTAATTTTCCAAATTGAAAATCAGCAAATGCAAACATGCAGAGTTCTAGTTTTAGTATTGAAATTTTGAAACATGCCTTTCAATCCCCGTTGAGAGTTGAATGCTATCAAGGATAATCTGCCATCAAATTATACAATCTTGATCCTCTTGCTAATTTGATATTTGGATTTAGATAGTGAGTTTTATTGTTTTTTACAGTGAATTTTTCATCTTGAATACAATCAGAGCAACATTATCACATTGCCAACAAAACATTTTTTTTCCCTATTCAGTCAAAATAACAGAAGGTACCATACTCGATCTGCAAGCATTCTTTCTACAAATTGAAAAAGGAAACAGACATCATAATGGGTTACATTCAGGGCATTATGGGACTCAGAATGCTGTCTGACTTGGGAGCTTGTCCACATAGACTTCATTGGCAGCTCATTTCCACTGCGCTCAATAATTTATATAGTCCTGGGCTACAGTATTTTATCACAATGGCTATAGGCTCCTGCATCGTATTGCATTATATCATTTCAAAACACACCATTTCCTCATTAGACTTCCATCAGCATTGCACAAACATTATTCATTCACATAATGTTCTGGCTACATAATTACACCGCACAACAGATTATACTAAATGACAGTTTCTTGCAAAGCAATGTCTTTACATCCTTGTTTCAGGCTTTAGGACACTATTGAAACAAGGCTGGAAATTAGTCTTGTGCCATGGTATTACAGAATGCAAATTCAGAGCCTCAAGCCGCACTTAGAGCCTCATCGAATAATAGCAAGGTCTCCTGTACTTAGGGCACTAGTCTGGACTGTACTTAGCATAATAGTTAAATTAATCTGGCTGTGGAGGTGATACTACATGGCCACAGCCATGAAGATTCTGTTTCCCAATGGAAACAACTCATGCAAGAGAATTTTCTCCACTACATTTTATCCCTCCCTAAAATCAGCATACAAGGCTCTCCCCTCCTCTGCTCCATTTTATCCTGACAACAACCCAAAAAGTTAAATAAGGTTAAAAAGGAGCAAATGGCCCAAGATCACCCAGTGGGCTTCATGGCTGAATGAAGATTCGAACCAAGGTCTAATTCTAATCTATTCTATACCATGCTATACCATTCTAATCACTATACCATTCTGGCTCTGTACTTGTCCTCCCCAAACCTACCTCCCATTCTTACTTGATTTGTATGGCTCCTCAGATGAGAAAAAGAACACTATTAAAATACTTTGACATACATACAATGCACAGAGATTGATTAGTAGGGCAAAGATCACAAGCGCTGGAAAGGAGACATCCCTGAGGACAAGATAATAGATACCAAGGTGAAGCAGAAATGAATGCACTGGCCCCACCCCAACTTGCAACTCAGCATACTGGCCGCACCCATGCCTACATGCATTCACTGGAGCATGAGCACAATACCTATGCATGTACACACTGTGCATGTATAGGCTCTGTCCCCATAATTGAGAACATTCAATAAATTGCATTGCTGAAGAAGGAGATACAGCCTGCCTGTTTACCATTTGTATGTGTGCAGATGCATAGTACCCATGTTTCAATGAACATGCAGGAGCAGCATGTTTGGCTGTGAGCTGGGAACAGGGGTTCCCTGTTGCTTTTACTGTCCCTCTATGCAAAGAGTAAATAACACGTGGAATTCACTGCTGCAGGAAGTGGTGGCAGCTACAAGCATAGACAGCTTCAAGAGGGGATAAACATATGGAACAGAGGTCCTTGAGTGGCTATTAGCCCCAAGGTATAGATGGAACACTGTCTGGAGCAGTGATGCCCTGTATTCTTGGTGCTTGGGGGGAGCAACAATGGGAGGGCTTTTGGAGCTCTGGACCTGCTGGTGGACCTCCTGGTGGCACCTGGGTTTTGGTCACTGTGTGACACAGAGTATTGGACTGGATGGGCCCTTGACCTGATCCAACATTAGCTTCTCATATGTTCTTATACTGGCTTATCTTCAGATATGTAATCTGTACAAGGCTGTAGTAGTGTAGCCTTACAGAATGCTTTGCAGTCCTGCAGAGATTGCAGCTACCGCCCCTCATATAGTAATGTGGCCTATTCCATCATACTGATTAGCTGAATGGTTAAGGCAGCCCTGATGTTCTGAGAAATGCTTGTGGTTCATAGTGTGGCCACCAGTGTCATAAATTCCACATTCATGACTCTTGTGGCCTTATCCCAATGACAACAAACTTTCTTTGATACCACCATCCACTGTAAAATCCCCTTCAAAATTTCACACAAACTGTCGGAGGCCTTCTGTTGCTTTAGCACTATTTACTGAAAAAGGTTGCAGTTTCCCTTGTGAACTCCATTGAATCACAGCTATATTAAAACATCTGGGGCAAAGAAAGGGAGCTTGGATTCCTAAGTGATTCCTGTGTTTGACAGTTATTATGATTCAGGAAAGTCAAATGTCCTCTATAATTACCAGTTTCATCAAACACTCCTTTAGTCAAACTCATACCTGACACATACTTCTTCTGTCAGATGTTTACAACAAAAAAGTGGGGAAGGGGTTTTCAAACAGATTAGATAAAGAAATAATAATCTGCAATCACAATGAGATGTTCAAAGAGCTGCCTACGGATAAAGCTTGCCCTGATCTGGATAGCTCCGGCTAGTTTGAGCTTGTCAGATCTCGGAAGCTAAGCAGGATTGGTCCTGACTAGTAATTGGATGGGAAACCTCCAAGGAATACCAGGGTTGTGACATGGAGGCAGGCTATGGCAAGCCACCTCTGAATTCACCATAAATCAGCTGTGACTTGACTGCACTTTCCACCATCACCACCAGGGACAGAGCTTAGTGATGAAAAGAGAGTCATGCAAAAGGATTCTCCCCACCTTTCCCTCACACCAGCAGCCTCCCACAGCTCCCCTAAACTTTCTACTGAGGTTCAAGGTAGAATAACTGGCCAAATGCACTAGGACATGCAGTTCTGCGGTGAAGGGGGGAAACTGAGGCAAAATTCCCACACCCCACTCTTAAAATAGCGAAGCATTTGGCTCTGAGAGTTTCCTGACCCTCAGACGAGGGGGCTGCTGGGATAAAGTGGGGAAGATCCCCATCTGCAAGCTTGTTCCAGTCACAACTAAGATCCAGCCCAGAAAATCTAAATTAACATGGTTAATGCATACTAATTTTGATTATGATTTTGTAGTAATAGTCATGATAATAATCACACAGTAATTGCATCAACTCAGATTTAACTTCTAATCATAAGTGCAGCTTTTTTTTTTCATGACATCATGACAGTTTCTGCCACCCCTCTGAGGGAGGACTCCTTGGTCACTGCTTGGTCTCACTGCTTGGTCTCACAGGCTCTGGATTGTTTTTGCCACTGCAACTAAGAACAGGGCAAGCAAAAATCTCTCCCCTCCTTGAGTCATTCTTTCAAAGGAGCTGCTGCTGCACTGATGGCATGGCACCTTAGGATCCCGTCTGGGTCTCTGGGGAAATGCTTGTTGGTGTACACTTATGCCATAACCAATGCTCCCTCTAAGCTGTGGAGTCTTGTGAGCAAAAATTCTACTTTGGGAGCTACTGGCATTAAAGGTGAGTGAGTGATTTGGCTCCTGCATAAATTAGTTTCCTCAGGAGCCATCCTTCCTGAGCTAAGACAAAAATGTTTGAGCCGGAGGCTAAAAAACTGTGAGCTAGCTCACACTAACTCAGCTTAGGCGGAACATAGGTATAACCCCACAGTCATAGCTCAGGGGGCTAAGGTTGGTAAGATATATTTTGCTTTCAGTACAAAGGGAGTGTGTGATGCTTTGGCGTGGCCTCGGGGAAAGCAGATGTTGAGCACCATAGGGCTCAGACAGGGAACCCTGTGAATTAGGGAATGGATTTTCTATTCTCTCAGCCACTGGGACTGTTATTAGAGGAGTGAACTACAGAGAGTCCTCACCGAGACATTCAAACAACATCCCATATTTAGGAGGGCAATGATGTCATGAAAGGCATTTGGGCAATCTGGTTACAAAAAGGCCAGTGCAGCATCACTGGTTGTGTAAGAATTCCCAAATCTGCTGCTTTCTTTTACTCTATACCATTAACCACTTTTTTACTCTATACCATTCAACTCACCAGGCCTTCGGTGTGCCTGCCTTTGTATATTAAATTTTATCTAATTGACTGTTTATCTATTTAAAATAAGTATCTTCCAATGGTTCAAGACAGCTAAAACAACTCACAATAACAATTCAATTAAGCAAATTTAAAATTATGCTAATTACTGTAGCCCATTAGCCCAACTTGTGTTGAACTTTCCAAATATCTTCCAAATGTGTGGTCTATGTAAAATTTCACCATGTGACTCACAGCTCATAATATGTGTCTTCCAGGGCTTTAACATTTCACCTACTAGTTTTACTTTGCCACTATGACATTTTAATTATAAAGGACAGTGCCATAGATTTCAAGCAAAAAGCATGATTCTCTTGTATGACTCCTGTTCATTTCAAAAGGTTTTTTGCAGTTGAGGTTACTGGATGGAAGGTTCTGCTCATTGTTTCATTAAGAAAATGTGTGAGTGATGAATGGATAGCATTGTTCATTCATAATGTAGTAGAATAAGAGACTGTACAAACCGAACTGCTACCCAGTATAAGGTATGGGAGGGCTGGAATGAAAACCCATAAAGCTTTGGTAAATAATACATAGGTATTAAAGATAGTACCATCCCCTCATATATCAGCTTACATTCTTTAGCTGTTTTCAAAAGGCACAAAGAATACAATGTCCAGTTAACAAAGCTTCATTTCATGTATGGTCATCATCTCTTGTAAGATTCCAAAGAGTGTCAAACATAAGGTCTGACAGAGGATCCCCACTGGGCTTTTTATGGATCCTAAAATGGCCCTGAATAGCCTTGCCACCCTCTGCATGAGCCCTTGGCACACAACCCCTTCACACATTCAATCAATATGCATAAAGGAGGACCAAGTCCAAGCACAATGGCCCTGCTCCCCACCTCCAGATGACTTATGGCTCATGAGCATGGCACATATGCATGGAGGAAATGTATACACATATGGATTATAGACCATACCATGGTATGTATTATTTGTTTTTCTATGCATTATCCTGTTGTCACTGCATACTTTTCTGTTCATGTGATCCCAATCTGTATTGTTATACAGATCATGTCTAATACTTTTTTGCTTTTGGCATTGTTTTCAAACTTTTGTAATCCTGCCTTATTGCATTCCTTATTAGATATCTCATCCTATTGGTTTCATTGATTTATATTCTGCAATCTGCCTTGAATCTCTGAGAAAAGCAGACTATAAATAAATTAATATCTAAAGAACTTGAAGTAAATTAGTATCCAAAGCTTAAACTACTTCTGTTTTTTATTGTTACATCTTTCCTCTATGGAACTTACGGCAATGTGCATCATCCTAACCTTTACATATTTTAACCTCACAGGGAATCTGGGAGGTAGGTTAGGGTATTTATTTAAAATATTTATATACCTGACTTTCTCCTGAGGGTCCTGAGACAACCTTACAACAGGATAAAATACATTAAAACCATGTCAAAAACCAGTCCCAGAACATGTTATGCCCTATTAGTCCAGGCTCAGGCTCCACTAGAATAACTCTATTTTACAGCATGGAAAGGAGAATATGCCCCACCAACCACTGCTACTCCACAAGTGTGGGGCAGCCATAGGAGAAGGTCAAGCCTTGATTATTAAAGAATGTACCTTAGACAGAGGAAGTACTGACAAAAGACATTGTTGGGAAGAATAAAGTTGCCACATGGATGAGAAACAAGTGACAGTCCAAGGTCACCTGGTAAACTCCATTGCCAAGTGGGATTTAGACTTCAGTCTCCCTGACCTTAGTCAGTGCCTTAACCACCATGCCATGCTGGCTTTCATTTTTGATGGCATCATTTGAAGAACTCACCTACATTCAGCCCAGATAAAGTTGTGCATGGGACTCCTCGAGTACTTAGTACCATTCATAGTATCTGAAGAAGTGTGCATGCACACAAAAGCTTATGCCTAGAAATACTCTGTGGATCTTAAAGGTGCCACAGGACTCAAATTTTCTTCTGCTGCTTCAGACCAACATGGTGTTGGAATATACAAGGTCTATAGTGCACCTACTTGAAGAAGATCGGAAGAACAGCTTATAGGGGACCGCTGAAGGACTGCTAAGTTAGCATAGCTATTTTAGGGACTTCCCACAATTTCCCCTGTTTCCTGATTGGCTCTTTGGAGACTTCCTGCTCCAACAGAACCTCCCCCTTTGTCCCTGTCTCTCACAGTAGTCAGTTAGTTATGCCTCTCTCCCTCTCCTCTGTTCTATCAGTGTTTATTTCTTCTTTAATAAACCAAGTTATTTTCTTTAAACAGTTGGTGCCCTGTTTCACTGCATGTTTAAACTCTGCCAACACATGTCTACCCACCTGACTCTAGTACTTATTGTGAGTGCAAACTACAGTTCTTCATCGTGAATGCCAATAAGCAGATTAGCACAGTGTGTATAATGGCTACTGGATGAACTTTCTAGGTTCCATATATTTTTTTCATTACTTGATGTCTCTCTCATCCACTTTAGTTCTGTCAGAGCAAATTGCTGACTTAGTGAGAATGTCCTGGCATCAAAAATAATGAACATCTGAAGATTAAAATATTCAGGGGTATGGTTTAAACTCTCCTGCCAAAAGGAATGATGCAGAGCTGGAAAAATAATTCAGATCTCCATAAATCAAACCAAGTTGCTTGCTTCTTGTGAAGAACTGACTTTAAAAAAAAATCACAAGAAAATATTTCTTTTTAAGCATATTTTTTTCTTAATTTGCTACTTTCCTTCCTGAATTCTTTTAACACTGATCCACAAGGGGGAAGGTGATGCTGGGCAGAGAAAGAAGACTTTTCTCTCCCACCCATCTGTGAGTTCTTCAGGGTGTGAGGAGGAGGCCCTGAGAAAAATGGATTCCACATGCAGTGTCAAGTCACGGCTGATTAGGCAATTGGTTCCCTTCCTTGAACACAATGACTTGGCAACAGTGATCCATGCAATGGTCACTTCAGGATTGGGTTACTGTAATGCCCTCTACATGGGGCTGCCCTTGTCCCAAATCCGGAAGCTGCAGCTAGTGCAGAATGCAGTGGTGAGGCTGTTGTTGTGCCTTCCTGTGCGGGAACACATCCAGCCCACCCTAAAAATACTGCACTGGCTGCCCATAGCATACTAGATTCGGTTCAAGATGCTGGTTCTCACCTTTAAAGCCCTTTATGGCCAGGGACCGGCATGCCTGAGGGACCGCCTTTCCCCATATGTTCCCCAGAAAGTGGTGCGATTGGGAACCCAGTATCGGCCTGAATATCAAGGAGACTAGGGCTAGGACATTCTCGGTGGTGGCTCCACTCTGGTGGAATGAGCTCCCAGAGGAGACCAGGGCCCTGCGGGACCTGTTGCAGTTCCGCAGGGCCTGCAAAATGGAGCTCTTCTGCCAGGCTTTTGGAGCTGCTGCCACCACCACTACCACTACTCCCACTGTCACTATTGACATATGACAGTGACGAAGAGCCCGACTTTTATGGGTTCCCCAATCATAGCTTGATCATAGTCTAATCATAACCTGACCTGAGTGCCGTGGACAACTGAAGGACACTAAGAAGCTGACTATATGCGGAGGAAGCAAATTAAATACTAGCAATTTAATATTTGTTCTATCTATGGTTTTAAACTTGCACATTAATGGATTTTATATTTATTGCATTATTATACTGTATTGTTTTATATTGTTTGTGTAAGCTGCCCTGAGCTGGCTCTGCTGGGAGGGCGGAGTAAAAATCTAAATAATAAATAAATAAAATAAAATAATACAGTTGCCTGAAAGTCCCTAGAAGTACTAAAATAATGAGTTCAAGACAAGAGAAATGCATTTAACTCCCTTCCCTTTCGGTCTGGATGCCATCACAGGGACATGTCTTGGGCTCAGGAAATGAACAGTGACAAGCCATTTTCATTCCCAGAAAACCTCTGTGACCCTCTCACAATGGGACTGAAGTGTCACGGAAAGCAAGCTAGTCAAAACAATCATAAAGGTATTTGCTAGGCATGAAGGAAAGTAATGGCAGACACTGGCTTCCTTTCAGCCACCCCAAATTCCTAGTGATCACATGGGCTTTACCAGCAATGAGCATGAGCAACCACTGCCTCACAGCAAAAGAGGATGGGGATGCAGGTGACGCAGCAGATGCTCATTCTTACCCTTCTTCTCATAGCTCTGCTTTACATCACAGTTTCATGCAGACACAGGAGGATACTTGAGTGACTGGGAAGCAGACAACCTGCACAGCAAAGCTCCCTCCTCTTCTTAGCTTTCCCTGAAACTGGCAGGTGAAGAGATGATCCAAGGCATTCATCTCTCCTCACCAACAACTCCAAGGTTTGATGACAAGTGAAATCCAAAATGATTTTTCCCTCTCTCCCTACTAGCCTATAACCGACATTCTGATCTGAAAGGGAAGATCTTCCCCACTTTGGATTTTTGTATCAGATCTGTACTATGGCTGACCTGTTTAGATGGCTGAATGTGGATGTTCCTTTCCCCTAGACCTCCCTCTGTCGCAACTTGAACAATTGCTCGAGGGGTGATTTCTTAATTTTACCTCTAGTTTGTCCACTTTGTCAAAGAAGTAGAAAAGGACCCCATAACTGGTACATAAGGGAAAACTTGTGAACACAACAGGGGAAAGGAAAGGGGTGTAAGGCCAGCTTCCAAGTGCCCTTAGCCACTGTGCTAAAAGAACGGGATAAATTAGAGAAGATCTCAGTTCTGTCAATTCCATCACTCATCTCACAATAGAAGACTTCCCATGCCACTCCACTGTGGAGCCAAACAATCACAGTATTGCCTTGGTTTTCAAAAATGGGAAGGATTAATGTCTTGGCATACATATCCTGCTAAGAGTTCAGAATGCTCCAAAATAATATGCTGCCTACTTAGAGTGGTGCAGGTGAAGGAAGGAATTTATCAGACTCAGCTCTCGCTAATATGATTCAATTTTTTTAAAAAACCTCTGAATTTTCAGAAGATGAAAAAATTGTGCAGAAAAGCTAGCTGCCTTTTGAGCAATTCCGCAGTGTAATTAAAACTTCAAGAGCCTGAAAATACCGACCTGACAATACTCTTCACTGTTGATGAGTGGATTTGATCAACTCTTGCTTGTTGAAATCTTGATAGGGATGTATAGGTGGGTTCTTTCAAAGCCATTAAGAAATATGACAGATACCAAGCTGAGAAAACAAGTGGAGATGCATTTTGCAATAAGGGACACTTGAGACATGGAAATATAGATCATCTTCTTATGTTTGCACATAGAGGCTTATGAAAGCTCCCACATCCTTCAAATAATTCAATTGTGTTGCTGTGCAAGTCGAACAAATAAACTGTGTTGGATCAGATATTGACCCTGTGTCAGATCAATGTTCTCTTGCTTTTCTTAGGCCAAAGAGTTATGAGCTGAGCATGGCACCTCTAAACTTGGGTGTAGAGAGGTCTCAAGTAGAAGCTGCTAATTAAACTGTCAGGTCATTGACCCTGGAAACATAGCCATGCCATCTCATGCCCATTAACATAAGCTGCCCATTTATGCTTTTTGGTCAGCTTTGCTTCCTGCAATCATTTGCTCTATGTTTTGAACCTTAGAGTCACTAATGAATCAAGGGTCCAGTTTGGACAATAATTTCAGTAAGAAGATTCATTTTGTAAGACTAAATCTTTAAATTCTCTAATAAAGTGCATGAAATGCTACCTAGGCATGTTATTTAAATCAATGCTATTCTCTTTGGAATTCAGAGTAGGGAAATTAAAACTGAAGGATAGTGCTCATTGTTCTGATGGCAGGCTTGCACAGTCCACAGTGATCAATGTTGTTTTTAAACTAAAACAAAACAAACCTTTGCATAATGTAGTGCTTTCCATGGTCACAGATCCAGAGGAGTTAGCCGTGTTAATCTGGTGCTGCAAAACAGTAAAAAGCCCAGTAGCACCTTTAAGAATAACAAACTTTATTGTAGAATAAGTTTTCGAGAAACACACTGTTTTACTATTTTAAATAATGTAGAAAATGTTTGTTACCCATGTTCAGTCTGTTGCCGCTTGCTTACCTTCATCCTGATTGCTATAAGGTTGTTCCATCAAACCTTCAATGCTGTCCTGGTCTGTAGTAAAAGAGCAACCATTCAGGATTTAATTATGGATGAGGGGGCTAGCCCCACTGCATCACCAGTACCTGGACAGATGATATTGTTGCTGATAACTTGTCTCAGTTATGGTTCCACAAGATTCTTCATGCAATGTCAGGTTACAGAGGTCATGCTGCCATAAACTACAGTGTCTTTTACTGTGCTCAGATGTCCCTGTGCCCCTAGTGGCTGAAGCCAGAACTGCATTAAAATAAATGGAAAGATGTTTGGTTAGGTGCAGCATGACACTGGCTTCAATGCAGCATGACACTCCAGCTGACTTGGGCCCTCCCCAGAGCCAGTTTGGTGTAGTGGTTAGGTGCGCGGACTCTCATCTGGGAGAACCGGGTTTGATTCCCCACTCCTCCACTTGCACCTGGCTGGATGACCTTGGGCAAGCCATAGCTCTGTACCAGCTGTTCCCTCAAGGACAGCTTGGGAAAGAGCTCTCTCAGCCCCACCTATCTCACAGGGTGTCTGTTGTGGGGAGGGGAAGGGAAAAGGAGTTTGTAAGCCGCTCTGAGACTCCCTTGGGGAGTGGAGGGCAGGGTATAAATCCAATCTCTTCTTCTTCTTCTTCTTCTTCTTCTTCAAATGTTGTTCCTACAATCCCCATCCATTGGCAACCTGGATTTGGAGGATTTACTACAGGTAGGTAACCACTACAGTATCAGACGATGGTTGATGGTACATTGGCCCTTTCTGAAACCAGCTTATTCAGGGAAAATGACATGATTAGCTTCATCCCATTCTTCCGGGGTTTTTTTCAACATTAATTCACTGTAGAGTTTGGAGACTGTATCCAGGAAGCTGATAGGTCAATTATTGTGGATGTTTAGCACAATTATCTCTAGATGTTCTCTCCTCCCATATCATTCTTATACAGCACTTTGGTATACGAGGGAGCTAGAGGGTATAAAGGAGCAGGACTAACTAGCATTTTTAAAAAACAGCAAAAGTGAAGGAAGTTTTAGTGTGAACACAGCTGAACAGAGGAGGAGGAGGAGGAAGAGGAGATTGGATTTATACCCCACCTTTCACTATGGGAAGGAGTCTCAGAGCGGTTTACAATCTCCTTTCCCTTCCCCTCCCCACAACAGATGCCCTGTGAAGTAGGCGGGGCTGAGAGAGATCTTTCAAGCACTGCTCATGAGAAAACAGCTCTGAAATAATATGTAACTGACCCAAGGTCACACCAGGCAAGTGCTTATCTTAGAAACTACTCTGTGGTGCTTTATAGGGGCAAAAAAAAAAGTGTTTCTCTATCATTATTGCTCAGAGCTGTCCAGGGGAACTGCATCAGGTGAAAAAATCTGCTTTGTACAGGTCAAGCCAACAACTCTGTTGAAGCCTCAGTGGACTGTTGTGACACGTTTGCCAGCCGTCTTGTGGATAAAACCATTCATGTCAATTTTGAAGTGGTTTCCTCTGTTCATACAACTACATTAACAGAGGTCAACAGTGTGCTGAATCGTCGTGTTTGTGTACTGCCTCTTTAAGAGGCTATCCCAGTAGGCCATAGAGCAAGCAAGAGAGTAGGAGGAACTCAGTGCTTCTTCTTCTCAGTCTTCCCACTAGCAGTCTGCAGAAATGCAGGGCCTCCTAAGAATCTGCAGAACCAGGGCAGGACAATCTGGGCCTAGAGCTCTAGAAACAGCTTAGTTAAGTATTGTTATTCCTTATTCCAATAGCCAAGTTACCTGCACTACAATTACTGTTAACAAAGAGGCCTTCAGCCAAATGGAACTGGGTGTTTGTTGTTTCCTCCACGACACAAAACATGGTGAGGATCCCCCTGCTATTAAAACACCCAGGAAGCTGTGGAAATAAGTTGAGATCAGACTGTTCCTTGCCTTCCACATTAGTGCTGACTCACTACAGAAATGGCTGCACTGGGCCATGTAGAAGAATTTTATGTAAGTCAACCCACCTCTTGTGACTATTATGCAGAATTACTATATTACTATCTGCAAACGAACAAGACTGAAGTAGCAGAACAACAGCATGCAATTTTATTGACTGTGGAGCAAAAATGTTTGCTATTGTTTGTTCTCTGATGGCATTTGCTACACCAAGTACAAAAACTTATGATGAACTGATAGCTCTGTTGAAGACACATTTTCGCCCACCACCATCTGTTATTCTGCAGGGGTTCTATTTTTTAAGTGTGATCAGTGTGCCAGTGAAAATATAGCAGAATACATTGCAGAGTTCTGTAATCTTGCTGAACACTGTGAATTTGGAGATGTTCTGGAAGATTTGTTATGAGATCAGCTCATCTGTAGAGTTAAGGATGAGGCCTTCCAGTGGTGCCTCCTCTCTGAACAGAATCTGATTTTTGCTACAGCACAGCAACAAGCGTTAGCAGCTGAAGCTGTTTCATGTAATGTCAGAGAAATTCATAACAAGCACGCCACTGAAGCCCACACTCTCCAACAAACCTAGGAATCAGATGAGGAGCAAGTACAGAGGCTCACCGCTGTATCAGTGGGATTACATAAATCAAATAATCCATCCACATGTTTAAGCTGTGGAGAGCAACATAAAGTGAGTGCAGATTCAGGAACATAAAGTGAGTGCAGATTCAGGAACGCTGAGTGTCACACTTGTCAAAAATGAGGTCACATAAGAAAGAGTTTGTCAGTCAAGGGCTGATCCCAGGAAACAAATAGAGTGGGGGAAAGGTACCCAGCTTCAAATTGCCCATAATTTGGAGGGCTTCCCTGAGGAAGAAGTACAAACAGAAATGACGGCTGCTGTTGAGATAAATGATCAGAAGTGTGAAATGGAAGTTGACTCTGGGGCTGGATCTACTATCATAGACAGCAACACATTTTCACAGTTATTCTGGGACCATTCTCCCAAATTACACAGATCAAAATGTCACCTTCATGACTACAATGGACAGATTGTTCAGATTCTTGGAAGCTGTGAAGTCGATGTTTGCTATGGACCTGTCAGATAGACATCACCCTTGCCAGTTACAAAAGGGATTTGTAAAAGCCTGCTGGGAACAAACTGGTTCACACCCTTGGTAATCAGTGTTTAAAGAGTACATAGTGTCTGTCCAGCAATACTGGAAGAACTGGCATCTGAGTTCCCACGTGTATTCACTGAGGCATTAGCAGCATACAAAGGTCCGCCAGTGACTTTTCAAATGGACCCTACCATAACACCTATATGTTTGAAAGCCAGAATGTTCCTTGCCAGCACCTCATGCAACCTGGGCCAGCACTATTGTTCCTGTCTCAAAACCAAATGGCAACATACTATTTGTGGGAATTACAAATATACTGTAAATAAGGCGCTAAAGAAAGACCCATATCCAGTGCCTGCCATAAAGCAGTTGTCTGTCCCAAAAGGAGGGAAGGTTTTTGCTAAACTGGAGCTTGCTCTAGCCCAGTGATGGTGAACCCTTTAGAGACCGAGTGCCCAAACTGCAACCCAAAACCCACTTATTTATCGCAAAGTGCCAACACGGCAATTATCTGAATACTGAGGTTTTCGTTTTAGAAAAAAACAACTCATACATTAACATCTTTTGTCTTAAAAGAAAAACACAATAACAGAGCTTTCAATGATACAAACAACTTTTTATTGAAAGGTAAAAATTTGCATTTGGCATGCTTTTGAACAATTAATGTGATTTTTGCTGTCCAATCTTGCGAACTCTGTGCTGGGGCGATGCTGTGCGTGCCCACAAAGAGGGCTCTGAGTGCCACCTCTGGCACGCGTTCCATAGGTTTGCCACCACTGCTCTAGCCTGTCAGCAACTGAGAGTGCTGATACCTAAACCATTATTACACACAGAGGGCCTTTTTGTGTGAAACACCTTCAGTTTGGAATCTTAGTGGCACCAGGAATCTTTCAGTGCTTCATGGAAACTTTATTAGCAGGTATTTTGGGGGTTGTTCCTTATTTTGATGTGTTAATACTGGCCTCCTCTAATGAGCAACTCGTGAATTGACTCAAAAAGGTTCTGCAGAAGTTTGATCTTTTAGGCATCATAGTTAAGAAAGAGAAATACCATCTGGGAGTTCCCAGTATCACATTCCTGGGGTACCAGGTAGGTACAGCTAGTATCCACCTTACACAGGATAAGATAAAGTCAATACACAATGCCCCTAGACCAAAATGCAAGGAAGATTTTTGGGCATTTCCAGGACTCCTAAATTTTTTATCACATTTGCTTAAAAAACAAAGCCACTATAGCAGAACCCCTTCATCACCTGTTAGATAAAGGTGCTCGATGAAGTGAACTCACAAACATGAAGAAGCTTTTCGAGCCATAAAGAAGTTGTTGACCTCTGACTCTGTACTCACTCACTATGATGAACAGAGACCTCTGTTACATGTGATGCCTCACCATTTGGAGCTGGGGCTGTTCTCAGTCACATACTACTAGATGGTACATAAGCACCAATTGCTTTTTATTCTAGGACAATGACCTCAACTGAAAGGAACTATGCTCAGATTGATAAGGAGGCATTCGCTATTGTGTCAGGAGTTTAAAAAATTCATAATTATGTACATGGTCATCCTTTTAAAATCAGAACAGACCACAAGCCACTTCTTGGAATTTTCACCAAAGACAGATCAACACCTCCCATTTTTATCTTATAAACCTCGACATTTTCAGTGAGTTATCCACTACAACTCCAAAATCTCTCTCTTGGTCAGTCTCTGCCAGTTTAGACCCCATCATCGTGGCCCTACTCTGCCATGGGAAGTTGCTGGGTCTAGTCATGCTGTCTCAGCCTGATCTAATTTGCAGGGTTGTTGTTTGTGAGGGTCAAACAGAAGAGAGGAGAAAGATACTGGAGGAAAGTGGGGTATAAGTATGTAAGCAGTGTTACCTCTGTGCTTAGGTAGTGTGAGTTAGCTCATCGTTTTTTAGCCTCCGGTTCACACTTTTTTGTCATAACTCTGGAAGGATGGCTTCAGAGCAAACTAATTCATGCAGTAGCCAAATCATTTGCTCACAACTTTAATGCCGGTAGCTCACAAAGTAGATTTTTTTTCTCACAAGACTGCACAGCTTAGAGGGAGCATTGTATGTAAGTATGTAAAATAAAAATTGAGGTCTCTCATGCTCACTCAGAAAAAATCCATCTATTTCAGAAGGTCTGATTGGCAGTGACTCTCTTAGGAAGACCAAGATCTTTCCCAGGACCTGTGATGCTTTAACAGGAGGTGACAAGAAATGAAGCTGGAACCCATAAAGCATGCACTGTCCAGTTGAGGCACTGCTTCTTCCAAACAGCCAATGTCAAATATCCAGTGATCATTTTAGCACCAGGGGTGTCAAACATATGGCTGGAACCGGTCCATGCAGGGCTTTTATCCAGCCTGTGAGCAACTCATCATTACCTTTATTGCCAGATGATAGAGGCTATGCATTATGTCTCTGTATACTGTTCTAGTGCTAATGTGTAATGGGTGGTGGAAGTGGGAGGGTGGGCACCAGGGAGATACTGGAAGGAAATGCTGTTAAGAATGTTAATGTTTTAAGCATGTGTGTATTTTGAGTACAAAAATAATATTGTTAATTGGGTTTGCCTGTGTCCTTTATAAAGTTTGTATCTCTGGTACCTGGCATTACATTTTATGCCGTACAAGGCCCAGCCCGACAAAGTGACATTTATGTCAGATCTGGCCCTCATAACGAATGAGTTTGACACCTTAGCCATTTTTAGAAATTCTTAGATAAAAATTTGTAGGCAGGTAGGTCAATTCATAGACTTGTGGAGTATAAATTAGTATAAAAATGGATCGCAGTCTCTTAGGACACTCTGTGTAAGCATCATTAATGCATTTTTAAAGATTTCCCTTCTGTTTGCCACACAGTGCAACTTCAGTGGGAACAGTTGAGGGTGTCCCCCCCCCCCCCGGTATTAGTCTGGTGCTTGTGTAGTGAGCAATTATCCCTACATCTCTGGCACACAGTCTGAAATATTTCCTCTTTTTATCTTAAAAGCCATGATTCCAAGAGGGACATCGTGCACCTTCCTCAGAAACAGCAGCTAATGAATGCAAATGAGCAAAGTCATTCTCCACTTGGCTGATAATGACAGTTTTATAGGTGGAATATTTGCTTCCTTAAACGAGAGTGACTTGAAAGATCTGCCTGGTGTTCCTGTGGTGGAGGAGTCAGGCATAAGGGAGGTTATTGCTTTAATTGGTAGATTACTTGGCTTTCTCACTGCATTTAATGTCAGCTGCCCACAGAGCTGGGACTTGAGCAGAATGTGCCTGCAGGGAGAATCAAGACAAAGGGGGCAGGAGAAAGTGTAATAAAATAAATTAAAAGGCAGAGTTTAGCTGGCCAACAATCATAGGGACGAGGCTGGAAAAGAGACTTTGTGATGATTTACAATTAAACGGGCTGCAGCAGTGTGTGACTCTCCTCAATCCCATGAAATTTCGTCAGCCTTCTCAAAAGTCTTTGGTTTGCCTCAGCTTTCCTCAGACATTTTACCTGCTCTGCCAAATGTGCCTCAGATTACACTGTAGGCAAAATCCAATGACAAGCAGTTTGCCTTAATGCTTGGGATGTGTGGAACCCCGCTGAGGAATCTTGCAGTTGTTACTGAAGCTCTTTATGGCTTTCCCTAAAATTCCCCCAATTCCACTTTGAATTTCACTCGAGGCAAAACTCTCCTTATAACGGTTCTGCACAAATTTTAGAGGCTGTGAACTGAATGGACATACAGTGATTCTGTAGATGTTAATGGAAATTCAGTGAAATAATGTAGATTTGTGTCTGGAATGCAACTGTAGACTTTCAGCACAGAAGGCAGGTATATTTCCAGCTTTTAAAACCAATTGCATCAAGTATGAAGAACTTATGGAAAGATGTGATACACATATATATTTAATAAGTAATACACACTCACACATGGCATATGAATGCATGCATGCACACACACATTAAATTTAATCCTTTAAAAATCTATTTTGAAATTAGTTATCTTTCCTGTGTCCACAAATAGATGGAACAGAAGTTTACATAAGAACAGAAACCTCAATAAACCTCTGACTCCCAGCTCCAGGAGGCAACATCAGGGGAAGGCCTCGATCTCTGTGCCCTGATGTTGGCACTCCAGAGGAACTGGTTGGCAGCCATGTGAGACAGGATGCTGGATTAGATGGGTCATTGGTGTGATTCAGCAGGGCTCTTCTAATGTTAGTTGACAGAACAGCAAAACTAGTAAAACTGTAAAACAAATGTTATAATAATCTTTGGTAATATTTTATTTTATTTGCCTTTTTTTTAAAAAAATTGATTTGATTTGTTTGGCTTTTTGGTCTTTCCCTGTCTGTCATGTATCACTAATGTATGGTTATATGCATCTACTGTGTGACTAAATAATTAAAATAAACAAGGGGGGAAACTATAAAGGGTAAAACTACAAAGCGAAGAAACAGAATGGTGCAGAGGGAAATAGAATATTTAATAGCTATACAACCCCTTCCCATTTTGCATACAGCTTTCTCAGGGGGAATCTTTCAGATTCTTTTTCGTACTGCTCCCATACATACAGTGGAGCAACGTCATAGAACTATGACACTCTTTTTCTTCATAAAACTAGCAAAGGACAAGATGCCTTTCTCTTTACTTGCCTCCCTTTTCCAATTGCAGCTCAAAATGGCTATCTCAGATAGGGATGCCAGCCTCCTGGTGGGACCTGGGGATCCTCTGGAATTACAGCTCATCTCTAGACTACAGAGATCAGTTCCCCTGGGGAAAATGGCTGAGGTCCCTGTCCTCCCCAGGTTCCATCCCCAAACCTCCAGGAGTTTCCCAACCTGGATCTGGCAACCTTATCGCCCCCCCCCCCATCCCCTGCTGGTAGTTGGGGGAGGGGACCTGGCAACCCTATTTGTTACAGATTGATAAGAAGCTTGGCATGTTTATTATTTATTTATATATTATTTAGATTTCTATCCCACCCTCCCCGCCACTCAGCGGGCTCAGGGTGGCTAACAACATAATTCCTATAAAATTCCATAAAAACAGCCATAATATAAAACATACCATACAACTTTAAAAATACAATACAGGATGGCGAGCTTCAACGTCCTTGCCCGAGCGGCATCAGCAGACTTCTTCTGGGCTTCCAATTGGTGCTGATGGTCCATTGGTAGTCTTCAATGGTCGGGCCAGTGCTATGAAGTCGAGGCGGCCCCTACTTGAATGCCTGGCGGAAGAGCTCCATCTTGCAGGCCCTGCGGAACTGTAAAAGGTCCCGCAGGGCCCTGATGTTATCCGGGAGTTCGTTCCACCAGTGCTGGGCCACCACCGAAAAGGCCCTGGCCCTCGTTGCTGCCAATCAGGCTCTTTAGGCCCAGGAGGAACCAGGCGGTTCTGGGAGCCCAATCATAGTGCTCGCTGGGGTACATGCAGGGAGAGGCAGTCCGTTAGGTAGATAGGCTCTTGACCATATAGGGCTGTATAGGTAAGCACCTTCCAGTCCGGCTTTCGCCCAGGATATGGGACGGAGATGGCTTTGGTTGCCCTAACGGACTACCTCCGGCGACATCTGGATCGGGGCGGTGTTGCTGTTGCTTGACCTTTCAGCTGCATTCAACACGGTGGATCATCGGCTGCTGACCCGCCACCTTGCCGACGTGGGGATACGGGGACGGGCCTTACAATGGCTCATTTCATTTCTCCAAGGTTGGGACAAAGGGTGGTGCTAGGGGAGCAGCAGTCCACAAGGCACCCACTCGATTGTGGTGTGCCCCAGGGGGTGGTGCTCTCCCTGATATTGTTTAATATCTATATGCACCCCCTTGCCCAGATTGCCTGGAGGTTTGGGCTGGGATGTCACCAGTATGCCGATGACACCCAGCTCTATCTGATGTTGGGCGGCCGGTTGGACTCTGCCCCAGAAGATCTAGACTGTGTATTGCACGCTGTGGCTGGTTGGCTCAGGCGGAGCAGGTTGAAATTGAACCCGGCAAAGATGGAGGTCCTGTGTCTGGGTTGTTGCGGCCTGGGGTGGGGGTTCCCACTCCCGAGCTTCGACAGGGCACCATTGGTGCCTACGTTGCGGGTTAGGAGTTTGGGAGTTCTTCTGGATCCCTCCTTGTCAATGGAGGCCCAGGTAACAGCCACTGTCAAGTCGGCCTTTTATCATCTCCGGCTGGCGCAGCAGTTGGTCCCCTACCTGGACCGCGATGACCTGGCCACAGTGATCCATGCGACGGTCACCTTGAGGTTGGACTACTGTAACACTCTTTACATGGGGCTGCCCTTGGTGCAAACCCAGAAGCTGCAGCTGGTGCAGAATGCTGCAGCCAGGCTGTTGATGGGTCTCACAAGGCAGGACCATATTCAGCCTGTGCTGGCAGTGCTGCACTGGCTGCCTATAGCATACCGAGTTCACTTCAAGGTGCTGGTTCTTACCTATAAAGCCCTATATGGCCAGGGTCCAACATACCTAAGGGACCACCTTTCTCCGTCTGTACCCCAGCGGGCACTTTGGTCCGGGTCATGCCATCAACTCTGTGTCCCGGGTCCTAGGGACATCAGGCTCGCCAGAACTAGGGCAAGGGCCTTTTCGGTGGTGACTCCTGTCTGGTGGAATGAGCTCCTGGAGGAGATCAGGGCCTGCAAGATGGAGCTCTTCCACCAGGCCTTTGAATAGGAGCTGCCACCAGTGATACCACCCATCACGAATGATACCTGTGATGTAGCTGGCTCTAGTGTAATTCAGTCCTGGTGGCAGGGGGGCTTGGACCCACCATTGGGTTGCCACCTGAATATAAGCTATCTAAAAGCATTTTATGGTAGATTATGTTATTTATTGGTACTGTTTTTAGGTGATTTTATCTGTTTTAATGTATTGAATTGGCCTTGTGCCCGTGTAAGCCGCCCTGAGCCTGTTCGCGGGGAGGGCTGGATATAAATCTGAAAAAATAATTAATTAATTAATTAATTATTTTTTTAAAAAAATAGAAGCACTAGTACCTTGAACCATATCCGGTATGCTATAGGCAGCCAGTGCAGTGCTTTTAGGGTGGGCTGGATGTGCTCCCACATGGGAAGACACAACATCAGCCTTGCCACTGCATTCTACACCAGCTGCAGCTTCTGAATTTGAGACAAGGGCAGCCCCATGTAGAGAGCATTACAGTAATCCAGTTTTGAGGTGACCAATGCATGGATCACCATAGCCAGGTCGTTGCATTCAAGGAAGGGAACTAACTGCTTGATCAGCCATAGATGATAGAAGGTCGACCTTGCAGTTGCTGCTACCTGGGCCTCCATCATTAACGAGGCATCCAGGAGTACTCCCAAACTCCTAACCTCTGGCGCTGGCACCAATGGTGCCTCATTGAGGGTCGGGAGAGGGATTGCTAACCTTGGACCACTCCAACTCAGGCATAGGACCTCCATCTTCATCAGATTCAATTTCAATCGATTCTGCCTGAGCCAACCAGCCACAGCTTTCAACGCCAAGTCCAGATCTCCCAGACTGGAGTCTGACTGGCCACCCAACAACAGATAGACCTGGGTATCATCAGCATATTGATGGTAACCCAGCCCATGCCTCCGGGCAATCTGGGCAAGGGGGCGCATATAGATGTTGAACAGCATCGGGAAAGTACTGCACCCTGAAGCATACCACATACTAGCAGGTGTCTTTGGGACAGTTGCTCCCCAACAGCCACCCTCTGTCCCCAGTCTTGGAGAAACAAGGAAAGCCACTGTAAGGCCAACCCCTGGATCTCAATGTTGGCAAGGAAGTGGGCCAGTAGTTGATGGTCGACCATGTCGAACTCTGCCAACAGGTCTAACAATATCAATACCACCGTACCACCTCAATTCAGATGCCTCCGGAGGTCATCTGTGAGGGCAACCAGAACCATCTCTGTCCTGTGGCTTGGTCGGAAGCCAGACTGGAAGGGGTCAAGTATGGAGGTGTCATCCAAGAAGCCCTGCAACCATTCTACCACCACCTTCTCAATTAATTTACCCAAACAGGGTAGGTTGGATACCGGCCGATAGTTGGCTAATTCGGCCGGATCAAGTGATGCCTTTTTTAAAAGGGGGCATACTACTGCCTCCTTTAGGGCACTAGGGAACACCCCCTCTATGTTGCTCTTAGTGGCTTCCCTGAAATGTGAAACAATTTTGTAAAAGGAGCCTCTGTTTTTCTAGGGAGTAATTAAACAGCCTTGTTTTAAATAGGATTTCCATTGTACTAATGTCCAGAGAGGATTTAATTCATTGATGAATACTGAAGCTAACTTAAGATGTATGCTCCTTTCTGTTTCTTCATGGACAATCTTGGTGTCAAGATACAGTATACTATCCAGAGATAAGAAAAAGGCCAGCTTTCTAATAGTCATGGTAAGGAACTTCATGACTTATTGGTTCTCATCAGAAGTCTCACACTTCATATCCTTTCACCTCTGGAGAATTTCCTTGCCCTGGTCACAGGCATAATTTAAGGTATTTGTCTGATCAATGTAAAACTTTCTTGATGAAAACTAATAGATTCCTGAAGTACTAGTAGGTATCTGAAGAACTGAGCAGTGGCTTATGAAAGCTCATACCCTGCCACAGATTTTGTTAGTCTTTAAGGTGCTACTGGATTCTTGCTCTTTTCTACTGCTACAGACAGACTAACACAGCTACCCATCTTGATCTATCTCTTAATAGATTTATATTTGCCTTTTGCTTCCATTGCTCTCTGACTAGAGAGGAAAGTGTCTGTAAGGCGGGGAAAGGCAAAAATATGACTGGAATACTAATAGGTGATTAGTATAAACTGACAGGTTCCCAACCCATGTAATTTAATAGGTCATTCTTCCTGCTTTGGTTTTCTGCTCTGCCAGCAAAGTGACCTGCTTGTTCAGTCTCTCTGCTGTAAAATGGAATTGTAGCAGGAGTTTTAAAACAACAGCAAGAACAACGACAAAAACTGTGCATGATCCTGTGGTCTTTTGGGCATATTTACCACAAGAGATGCTTACACAGGACCATATGTCTGTGTGAAAGCAAACGGGGGAAATTGCCTTATGGTAATTCTTCTATCTCAAAATTTGCTGTGTGAATTTGCCCTTTCGTGAAGCCCTCTAAGAGAAAGTTCTTTAAAGCATATGGTATTTGTACCAGTGCTATAATACTTGCTAGGCAATAATTTCTTTAATTCTATTTTTCTAAGTTAGATTCTGAGCTCTGGAGCATCATATGCGTTACCCCTTCTGACAGTGGGAAGGAAAGTGATGATTAGATAAAAAGCCAACCACAACTATTTGTGATAAACGAATTTCTAAAAGGTCCAGGTTTTGGAATCACATTATATTGCCAGAGTTGGGTATCCAAATAATTTGAATCTCCATCTGGAATCTGGGGGGGGGGGGGGGGATGTATCTGGGCATCTTGTGTTTTGCAAGATGTCTGGCTGCTGCATCAGTAGTCAGCTTCAAATTCAGTTGCAGTTGTTTACTTAGACATTGCCAGGAAGTTGAAAATAGCAAAATTCTGATCAGAGGCAAAGAGAGAGAAAAAAGTGTCGAGCTCTGCCTGCTGGTCTAGTCCCATCATACACTCAATTTCCCAACAGCAGTACAAGCCCCTGTCCTATTCATGACTGGACCTCCTCTCTCTTTCCCTTGCAAGATGACTGGGAAGAAGCTGAATGGTTAATCAATTCTGTCATAAAAGTTATGGTACTCAGTGCATTCAGTGGGTCACGTGCCCATATCTTAAAAGCTGTTCTGTCTAAGTGCCCAAATGCATGTAGCTCTAATCTGTAGCAGTAACCAACATGTTATGGTAGGTTGAGGTATAGCGAATTTCCCCAACAGTATTGTTAGAGATACCTCTGAAGTTTGATTTGTGGGTGGTTGAACAGTGAATTCCACAGGCCTACATTCCATTCTGATTCAGGCCTTGCTTATTCAGGAATGCAGATGCAATTCAGAATAGAAACCACCTTGAACCCAAGGGACTAATTCCCCTGTTATTATTCCCCTGTTCCTCATCCTATGCCTTTCCTTAAAGATAATTGATAACATTAACCTGATTGGATTGGAGCCATAAGTCTTGCTAAATATGGGACAGAATAAAGCGAAAGCTTTAATTTCTCAAAGGTTAACTGACAGAGTCCCAAAATGAAGAGGCAATCCTTCCTTCAAGCCAGGGGTGGCCAAACTTGCTTAACGTAAGAGTCACATAGAATAAACGTTAGATGTTTGAGAGCCGCAAGACATGAACAAATATTATAAATTTTTACTGGGAAATCTGCAAGTTTGCTTTTTATTAACCTTAAATGAGACTGCCAAAAATAATAACAAAAGTGCTAAAAGCAGATATTGATAATGATATTTATTTGCCCAATGATATTTGTTTTCTAATGATATTTAGCTTCCCCAGCCGCCCTGCCGGGAGCCGCACAATTTGTGTGAAAGAGCCACATCCGGCTCCCGAGCCACAGTTTGGCCACCCCTGCTTTAAGCTATAGGAGTTTGAAGAAAGGACCAAGCTATATAGTACCCTCATACCTCTCAGATATCACCTATGAGAGGTATAGATGAGCTTTCTCAAGTGCATGTTTTGATGCATCTCCATCTGCAGTTCTAGCCCTTTCATGCGGGAGGAAGGGCTATTTCCTCCTGCATTGAAAGGGACCATCTACAATGGCTGCAGCTAGTCCTGTGCCGAAGCGGGCTCAAATGCGGGTTCCTCCCACATTTTCCAACCCTGGGAAAATTGACGGTTTTCCCGGGAGTCGCGTGAGGAACCTGCATTTGAGCCATCTGGACAGCCCTCTCTTGCAATTATTGCAAGAGCAGGGCTGTCCAGATGGCCCTGTCCGCCATTCCCCCCCCCCCCCCCCGTTTACACTTGGGCACTTGGGCACTCAAGCGCCCGAGTGTAAAAGGAGAAAAAAACCCAAAAAACTTACCAGCTGGTTGGTGGGGCTCAGGGAAGGGTTCCTTCCCTGGCCGCCGCCGACAACTGCTGCCTCCTCTTCCACTGACGACAACCACCTCCTCTTCCGCCGCCGCTGACCTTTTCCTCTTCCTCCAATGCCACAGCCTCCACCCCCGCCAGCCTCCTTCTCGGCTGCTGCCTGCTGCCGCCCACCTCCTTCTCCACCACTGCCCACCTCCTTCGCTGCCACCGGGGGTTGTCCCAACCCGAACTTAAGAGAAGCGGCTCCTTTAAATCCAGGAGGAGTCCCGGATTTAAAGGGCCATGTGACCACAGCCTTAGTTATTAAAGTTGTATTTTAACTTTGCTGGTCTCACCCGTAATAAATTTGAATGGGGGGGATGAAATTCAAAATGGGCTCTTTTTGCCCCCCACCCCCACTGCAAGCTCTGTCTCACCCCCTGTCTCACCTCCTTTATTGGGGAGCAGGAAGTGATGAAGACAGCTTGCAACAATACTATACCACTGGTTTAATGTGTAAAAGATGCATAGCCATGTTCAGGCACATTGGGAAGCATGGGAAAATATCTCCCATACTTCCCATTATCAATGAATGCGCCTTGCCACTGCCTTCCATCAGGGTACACAGCAGGAATGATGCCAGGGAGGCCTACGGCTACCAGCAGGAATACAGCGAGTGGCATGGAAGTAAGCTAAAACTAAAGATTTTCAAATATCTATTGGGCATTTCCCCAACTATTTTCTGTTTTCATTGGCTCAATTCCACATCAAGCTAGAGGGTGCCACCCCCATGACTAAGTGCTACCACACTCCATGGAAATTCTCTGCCCATTACTTCCAGCTATTTGTGTGGTGCTGGGAAAATGTGGCTATAATATTGTGTGTTAGGTGGAGAAAGGGTAAGTATACAGCAGAAGTCTCATACCCTTTGATATACTTTGCTCATATCAAAACCAGCTGGCTGCCACTCGAGCAAGACTTTTAAAAGTTGCATGGAGTCCTTCACATATGTGTGTGATACTTGTAGATTCTAGTGCGACCTTCAGGCACCTGGCACGACATACTTTTCAGTCATTCACTGCCATAATGCATGGGGAATGTGATGATTGATGCAGAATCAATAGCTCTTCCTCCTTGCTTACCTGATTTATCCTGCAATCATCACAGAGAAATCATTTTAGCAGATTTGACTCAGCAAATGTCAAGATGGAAACCTCTCACAAAATGATTTGAAGACTAAAGTGAACTTGCATGTTCAGCACAATTGGGGGAGAAAGTGGACATCAGACGCGCTCAGAATAAAGTATCCTTTTAGAACTGCAATGAGATAAAGAAAGAAAACAAAAGACCCAGCAAACAGTACTCCTATTTGATGCTGAGCATCACTGTATTGTATTTCTTAAGGAAACTGGGTTTGGGTCTTTTTTTTGTAATTTGGACTCGATGGGCTTAAAAAGCCATGACTTTGCTTAGGATTGTACTATCAATTACCCCGTGTTAACATTGCTCTTTGTGATGAAACTTGAGAGATCCAACTTTTTGAATAGCTGGGTTTTAGTCCAGTAGCTCATTGGTCTCTCAGGTGTCACTGCGCTCCACTCTAGCTCTTGTGCTGCAGACCAACATGGCCACTCTCCTGAAACATTTTTTACAATTTACATTAATTTTCTCACATTACTGTTCCTTTACTTTATTTGTTTAGCTCATTTGACGAAAGGTCTTAAGCTTAGCGGAACAATTTAAAACAACAAAGTGATATCACATAAAGCTAAAACCAAAACAGATCAAATTGCATAGCAAAGTACACAAGGGGTACCACATCCCTAAGATCATAAGATCATAAGTTTAAAAGAGCTTACAATTTTAGCGGATTAATATTTCCAAGAAGTACTTACAGAGATCAAGATGGGATAGACCCTATATAATTACAAACTACAATGAAACCTGAGAGTCAAAGTTGATTGCAATCAGAGCCAAACATATCAGATTTAAAATCTATTTTTATAATTAATTATGGATATTTCTCTGACGTTCCTGAAACTTTTTGAATACCTGGGTTTTGTGATTTATGGTGTATGGAAGAGTAACTTTCATCAAACATCTTAGCTACCATAATAAAGATTCTTGGGGATAGGGGGGTGTTATAGAAGCTACAGACCAGCATCTTTTTAAATATGAGTGTGTTTGAAAAATTATTGGAAAAAATGGTGACGCACAATGCATACAGAAACCATCCTGATACTTTCTGAAGGAACCTTGGATATATTATTCAAATTCTTGAGAGGCATATCAGTGGTCAAATGCAGTCAAATGTTAAATCTGCGGCACGTTGACTGAGCAATAGAGCTTAGTGTCACCTGCATATTGGTGGCAACTCAGCCAGCATTGCTGGATGACCTCTCCCAGGGACTTTATACAGATGTTAGAATGTGTGGGGGACAAGATGGAGCCAGAAGCCAAAGGAGGTAGCAGCAGGTCACCAGCATGACACTCTGAGTGCTTTGAGGTAGGACTGAAACCACCTCACAACAGTGCCTCCTAGTCCCAATCCCCAAAGCTGGTCCAGAAGGATATCATGATCAATGGCATCAAAACCCATTGAATGGCCAAGGAGAATAAACAGTGGCAGATTGTTCAATAATGGTACATTTGAGACTGGTGGTAGCTTTTCTACTCTCCTTGGTCCAAAACAGTTTTTTTTTTAAAGGAGTGGATGCACCACTGCCCACTTCAAGGCAGGGGCAACCACCCCTTTCTCAGGGAGGCATTTACTGCCTCCCAGATCCAGTCTGCCAGCCATGTGGATATTGTTCGGCTCCATCAGGCTGCGGGGTGGATCATCTTAATCAATGCCCTTACCCCTGCAGAGTCTTGGTATGCCTTGAAGTCTGAAGGTATAAAATTTCAATATTTGATGTTTGAATTCACTATTTAATTTCAGTATTCAGGATTGTATTCACCTAGCTCAATGGCCTCAGCATCTCAGGATTTCATGTCAACTATGGGTAGGGTTGCCAACTCTGTGTTGGGAAATTCCTGGAGATTTGGGGGGTGGACCTGGGGAAGGCAGCATTTGGGGAGGGGAGGATCTCTTCCATGCACCAGCCTTCCCTCTGGCCCTGCTCCCTTGGAAGAAGAAAACAGATCTTCTTCTGTACCAGCTCTTTTATTATAAATCCCCTTTCTCTGTGATTGGCTAAAATTGGCGCCAAAACCTCTCAGGGACTTCTGGGAGTTGTAGACCTGGCCTCCTCCCACTGCTATTCAGGTTTCCTAGGCCTGCTAGGCATTACTGGCACAGCCCAGAGCAACACAGTCTCAAACCATGGTGTTTGAAATAAACATCATCTGCTTTCTGGTAGCTTCATTTGGCAGAAGTGTTACTTACGCAGCTGAACATGGTCCCAGTGGAATGATCTGGGGATTTGAGGGGTGGAGCCTGGAGAGGGTGGGGTTTGAGGAGGGGTTGGACCTCAAACAGGTACAATGCCATAGACTCCACCTTCCAAACCAGCCATTTCCTCCTGGGGACCCATTGCTGCCAATCTCCAGGTGAGGGCTGGAGATCACGCAAAATTACAACTGCTCTTCAGGTAGCAGAGATCAGTTCCTCTGGAGAAAATGGTGGACTCTGTGTTATTATACCCTGCTGAGGTCGCCACAGCAAATTGACGCTGAGTGCCCAAGGACGGGGCACTCTCCCAGAACCTTTTTCTAGAGCCCATTGCATTTATTTCCACAACGGGCCTTATTCCTAGTACATTTATAAACCATACTTAGTTAAAGATCTTGTATGTTCACTATTAGTAAGTTAACTGGCAATTTCATTCCTTGAAGCAGTTCAGAGTGTTTGTTTGTTAACTTGACAGCCCTGACCTGGATGGCCCAGGCTATCCTGATCTTGTTAGATCCCAGAAGCTAAACAGGGTCAAACTTGTTCAGTATTTAGTTGGGAGACCACCAAGGAAGTCCAAGGTTGTTATGCAGAGACAGGCAATGACAAATTGCCTCTTTTAGTCTCTTGCCTTGAAAACCCCACAGAATCACCATAAATTGGGTGCAACTATGTCATTTTCCACTATCAATTTTGCTAAGTCATCTCAGGTCTATAGGGCCTTTTTTTATACCAACTGGTATGCCAGTTAAAATGACCATCCAGTATTGATCCTGTTAATGTGATATATTCATCACCACCATCCACAGAGGAAGATTTGAAGGAGAGATTTGAAGGCTTCAGCATCTCTTTAGGGTCTACAGGAATATTTACTTCCAAGATACTCTGCAATTTGCAATAGCCAGTAAAGGAGTTTTCTAGGTCACGGTTGTGGGCCAATCAATATGGGCGGGGAATCCCTGCATTGACTTATTAGTGGAAAAGAGGGAGGGTTTTGTTGTACACTTGCAAAATCCTGATAACAACACCACCTATCTCTTCATCACCTACCTCTATCTCTCCTGGAATGCACAGAGAAAAGCAAGAGTTCTCCCTCCTCAATCATTCCTAGCTGTGTCTCATGCCTGTTGAGCAAACCACTTCACAGGTTGCCATTTTCAGAACATACAATACCCATGAAATAATACTTCCCTCCCTGAGTAAAATATGTCAGCTAGAGCCTATTACTTATGAACTGTGGGCTCATTGTGATGTGAACTGCAGAAACATAGAACAGGCTACAGCAAAACATGTGCAAGTCTTTCAGTGATGTACCTTCTGAATTTATGAAGCTGCACTAGCTTGGTCCTCTAATATTGCAGAGATCATTGCCGTTCAAGCTGTCATATGTGAATAAGGAACTTAACACCATTGACCCAATACATCATTCCTCCTTGGGTGCTCATATGTCACTTTAGGTACAGCTGTTATCATGGAGCTATGGTGAGTCTCCAGATTGTACCTGTAAATCCTGGCAGAATGTCAGAAACGTAAACAGACCTTTTGTCTATGTGGATTTGAAATCATTTTTCTCTTCCAGTTGTGTGTCTTGGATCTCCTGCTGAAAAACAAAGATGGTTGGACACATCTCAGTCTCTCCAGTCCATAGATGTTGCATATTATTTATCCATCAAGTATTGTGTTTGCATCTTTCCAAAGACCCACCATGAATTTCTGTGAATTTCATGTGGATGCAGACAGAGAGCATATTTAGATACATGTGTTATGGGGTTTAATGCATATTTTACACATGTTGCAATCTAAAATTTTATAATGATATAACAGAACCAAATATGTATTCACTGTGTACCATTCCTACATTTTGAAACAAACATGTTGTAAGGACAAAAAGATCAGACATGCAGTTCTATTCCATGACATGGACAACTTGAATTTGAATGGAAAGAGAGGAAGTGTTCAGAAACGTCCATTACTAATCAGTTTTAATGGGCATTGGGGCTTCACAAATAGATTAAGAGAGTTCTGACTAAGACCTGTTTTTACTGATTAACACTGAAACATATAACATTAGATAATAAGTATTTGCATTGGTACATCTTACTAAAGGAAGACAACCTTCTACTGCTGTCTAGAATTTTTTACAGACATTGATCGTAGCTACTGTTATGCAATAGCTGATTCAGAACTTAATGCATGGCTCCAGGAATTGATAGAAGACACATAAGTGAGCAGCCCTGTTGAAGTTAAATAGTTATTGCCTGTTCCTGAATGAGAGACAACCCTTGGTACACCCCTTTGAGTTCCATGATGAACAACAAAGGTTGGATGAAAATTAATGTACAAATACATGGGAAGAACTGCAGCCTCTGACCATGTAGTTGAGCCCGGGTAACAGGTTTCAGATAATCTCTTTGTGAAATTTTAGAAAGCTGCTGCCTTAATGGTCTGACTCATTCAATGTAGTGATGTGTGACAGCACCCTGTTTTGCAACTCCTAGCGGTTTCCTTTGAATTTGAATTTCTCTTGAAATCACTCAGATGTTTCCCATCCGAAAGCTTCCTCAAATGTTCAACAAAAGCCTTGTTTCAGGTACAAATGCAGTGATGATTCTAAGGTAAGCCTCGGCATTCTGGTTGGCTCTTTGGGGGAAGTAAGGCTAATGCCAAATGATGCCACAAGCAATGAAGAAGAAGAAGAGAAGAAGAAGAGATTAGATTTATACCCCGCCCTTCACTCACTTGGAGTCTCAGAGCGGCTTACAAACTCCTTTCCCTTCCCCTCCCCACAACAGACACCCTGTGAGTGAAAAATGGGAGGGGAGTAGACCTGTACCCCAGATAGCCCAAGTTGGAAAGAATCAGAAATGACATCCTGTAGGTCATATTTGATTTGGAGCCATCATTGGTGTATTCTTATCACATTGCAGAGTGGCCTATTTAAACACTACAGTAAAAAAGCTAATTAAGCGTAATATGCAGTATATATCCAAGATATAAAATTAAAAGATAAAAGCAAATAGTGCAGGAAGTATGAGATTCATTCATTTTTGATTTAATGACTCTTACATGATATTGTGCATTAAACTATAGAGTTGACTGAAGACTGCAGGATAGTACTTTTTTATCAGGACTTAATTTTGTTTAATTTAGAGCCAGGTTCTATCGTGCCTTACCCAAATTAGGTTAATAGTGTGTATCAGATTCATCCATAAATCTTTTTCTTTCAAATTGGCTAGGGACCACAAAGTATAGCATTCTACATTAGCCCACATGCTGCTTCCTAACAATAGTTTTACAGCTCATCCCTAAATCGTGGGCATTGGTACATGATCAATACCAGCAATTTTCCAGCACAAATGGTCAGTATTCAGTATTTTCTCAACAGAGAAAAGAAATTCCAAACCTCCCTCCAAATTACTTAATTCCAAGGAGCTCAGAGCTCAGCAACATTTATGGTGACACTGCTGACACCTACCAGTCATGGAGGGGCATGGCAACCACATAGGAAGCAGCCAACCAATACATGATAGTGACAGAATACCTCCCTCATGCCACTCTTTCCCACCCACCTACAGAAACACAAGGAAATACAGCACCTTCTACTGTTTGGAGGACTGTGGTATACCCAACAGGCCTTTGGATGCTCCATAGTTAGGGGGTTGAATCCCCTCTTGCAACCACATTTTTGACAGGCAGACACAAAGGAAAGGAGCCATGGCCACTGCAGCCGTATCACTAAGACACCTTTACAACCATTCAGATTTTTAAGACCATCCAAATTTTTACAACCATCCAAATTTTCTTGCTAGCTCTTATTTTAGGGAATCAGCTAGGAGGGTTTTTTTTTTTTTTTTTGACCAACCAGAAAAATTGTATGCAAATATTATTTCTAAAAAGGTTACGACCAGTAAATTGTTTCCTTGGGACTGAGGTGTTTTGCACCTGTACATTTGGGGTTGTGTGTTGAGTTAGGAGAGGGATGGAGTATCTGAGGAGATTACAAAGGTATCTTCTGGAGCAGGCATCAGAGGTCTCAAAATGGGTGGTGAATAAATTCCTCTGAGATAAACAGTTAAGTATGGATGGGTTTTACCATACTTCTTCCAGGGGATGAGGGAAACACTATTTGAATGTCACTGAAGCATCAAAATCATGAGGTTTATGTGACTTGCCCCAGCCAGTGAAATAGAATTTTGACCAGCAAAAATCCTCACAAAAATGACCTTCCTTACAGCTAAAGAGAGGAGTGGCATAGTCTTCTACCGTGGGATTATGTCCTTCTGTGTTCCCAACAATCTGGAGAAAAAGTGTCCTGTACCTTTAATTGAAGCTTAATATGTGGAAATGGTCAGCTAAAACTTTTTGTGGCATGGAGGTAAATAACATCACCTGGTAAATAGCATCCCATTAAGCTTCTATTAGAAGGACAGCTCATTTTTCTCCAGGAAGCTAGCAACTCTTAGGCAAGCCCCAACCCTCACCAGGCACAGCAATGGTATGGGGGGGCCGATTTGCCTGTGGTGGGGTAAAAGCAACCAGAAAGTATAAATGGTGAGCACCTAAGCATTGTTATGATAATTAAGCAGGCATCCAGGAACGGCTCTCGAGCTTGGCGGCTCGGGAACGGGAAAAGGAGGTCCTGCTTGAGAACAACCTGGTTCGGCTATCCTAGCAGGCTTTGGGGCTTCGGGATGGTGGACCGGGTGTAGCGGCTACAATTGCCGAGCTACTGGTCAAGAGTCTTGGTAAAAAGGCTCTAGATCAGGGCAGGTGCATCGCCCAGTATGATAAGAAGGCGGTCAGGAATATGGACACCTATCTGGTACGCAATACCCAGCCCCTCGCCATAATGAGGAATGCATAACTAAAATAATAAAGTGGCTCTTGTTCAAACTCAAAAAACTTTGGTGTCAGTCTCTTTCTTGCTGGTTCGGGGGGCAATGTCCCTCTCTCATACAAACTGGATTTGGATTTCTTGCTTCCTAATACCTCCACATAACAACTGTTTATTTACCTATTTATAGTGCAATACAAATGATACTCATAATTAACTCATGAATCCAAATATTTGGGGGACTCATGTTTTGTGATTGGCCTGTGTATGCTGGGAATGTGGGGGTGGGAAAATACAAATGAATTAAAGGAAATGAAAATGGTTCAGTTTCAGAGTTAATGTTAGAAATTCTCCTGGTGAAGCCAGACATGTGAAGTTCCAGAAGAATAAAGGAGCAAAACAGAGGAAATCTGCTCATCCCTAAAGAGATCATCTGAAGTGGAGACTTAGAATATTACAGTTCATAATCCTCAGAAATCATTGCGAATGTGAAATTCATGAGAGGTCAAATGGTAATGTGAAAAGTTGACTGTGAATGGTACTGACTGAGAAGCAAAGTGCTGTGATTTTGTATCTCACTGAAAAATCCTATTCATAAATATGGACATTTTAGGTAGCTTTTCTCACCTCATGGTAACAAAAGGAAATCCTTTCGGCTGAAGGTGTGCTTATTGATATATTTGTAAGGCCAGCCATGCAAGTACATTGAGTGTATTCGGCGAATGAATTGATCTACCAATATGCTCTTTACAGAAAATTGTTTCTTTGGCCACTGATGCAGAAACAAACTTTGCTTGTGAATTGAAACCATCCTTAGATCTTTGTACCCACAGTGTATATTGTAATTTTAAAAGGCTGGCAGAAGGAGAAAACAGCAGAGGGAAAGTATATATTTTCCCTGTTGCACAATTTACATATCCCAGCAGTTTAACAGCTTGGGAAGGACACCACAAATTGCAGAATTTGTCTGGAGAGCTGGTATGTCATACTGACTGAGCCATCAGTTGTGAGCGAATCAACAAGCTCCTGGTTCAAATCTCTGCCTCAAAGTTATCAGCTGACTTTAGGCAAGCCACTCTTTCTCATCCTCGTGCACTGAAAATCAAGTGGAGTCATAAGAACATAAGAGAAGCCAATGTTGGATCAGGCCAGTGGCCCGTCCAGTCCAACACTCTGTCGCACAGTGGCCAAAAACACCAGGTGCCCTCAGGAGGTCCAGCAGTGGGAGCAGGACACTAGAAGCCCTCCCACTGTTGCCCCCCCCCCCCCCAAGCACCAAGAATATAGAGCATCACTTGCCCCAGACTGAGAGTTCCTATCTATACTTTGTGGCTAATAGCCACTGATGGACCTCTGCTCCATATGTTTATCTAATTCCCTCTTGAAGCTGTCCATGTTTATAGCTGCCACCACCTCCTGTGGCAGTGAATTCCACATGTTTCATGAGTCAAATGAAGGAACCCCAGTGATCTAGAATACTAGTCTATTGCATGGGCCTGTGTATGATTTGGAAACTGTTATACATCTCACAGACCAGTTAATTCACAATAGGGTCTGAGGCAAGGAACAATCTGCCATACTTTCATATCTGCAATCCAGGAATACTGAATGAATATAATAAAGGGGGGAATAGTATCTTGGTTGGGCTGATAAAATGCCTTAGAACAGCCTTGTTCAATAGAGATAAGTCTGTTATAAAGTGGTGGCTCACCTATGGAATGTCCTCCCTGACACTATTGTACTATTGCCTAACCTTTTTGCTTATCGATCCTTTTGATTAGTTCACTGATTTATTTCTATTTTATTCTGCTTGGTGTTGAACACGGTTTTGCTATAGGGTTATCAGCTCCAGGTTGGGAAATACCTGGAGGTTTGGGGGATGAAGCCTGAAGAGGGTGGTTTTTGGTGATAGGGAGGGACTTCAGTGGGGTGTGCCATACAGTTGACCTTTTAAAATGGCTGTTTCCTCTGGGTGAACTGCTCTCTGCTGCCTGGAGATCAGTTATAATCCTAGGAGATCTCTTGCGACCATCTCAAGACTGGCAAGCCTATATTGCCACTGCAAATGGGTGTAGATTATTGCCTATTTGATTTTAACCTGTTTTAATTGTGATTTTTAAATTGTCCTTTAAATGGCCTCAAAAGCCATATGCCAGCTGATTGGCTGGTAGGTTGATTGGCGAAGATGTAGCTGTTGTGTTTGGTTAAGTTACAGCTCCTCCCGTACTTTCCTGGATTCCCTCAGCTGACAATGAGGACTATCTTGTCTGGAAACAAAACTTCAGTGGTATGTACAGAACTCTCTCCTTGTTCTTCTCTGCATCATCACAGACTCTGGACTTTGCAATAGGGAGGTGCACAGTGAACTTGAAGTAATTTTGCAGCACTGTTGTAACTCTTGATGGTCCCTGAAAATTCTCATTCTCTTTTGTGTTTCGTGTTTCATGCTGTTCTCTCCTCATGGGGTTGGATCTTATGGCTCCCTGCCACAAAAGGCAACAATTCTGACTCTGCAGCAAAAAAAACCACAACCTATCCTTGCCTAGTATAAAGAAGCCTTAGGATCCAGGCCATGCTTCATGCACGCTGCGATATACTTTGCTTTCTGTTTCCTTTTGTGCTTTTCCTTTATAACCATACCATTATTCTGGGCATCACACCAGTGGTCCACCTAGTCTAACATACTGTTATTATAATGTGGTCCAACAGTTGCCCTGGAGGGCCAACATGCAGGTTATAATGTTCAAATGTTTTCATGTTGTCATGTTCACTGCCTTCAGGACCCTATTGGGGAAGAAAGGAGGTATTGAAATGTTTTAAGTAAATAGATAAGTAAACAGGTAAGTACTCCCTTGTTGCTTTCCAGAACTGGTATTACTGACTCTAGACATGACACTTCTGTTCAGTTGTCATGGCTAGTAGCCACTGATGGATCCATCTGCTCCTTGAATCTGTCTAATCTCTTTTCTAAAACCATCTATGCTAACTGCTGCTACTATATCCACTCCCAGTGAATTCGACAATTTAATTATTCTCTAAGCAAAAAGTGCTTCCTTATTCAATCTCCTGTACCTATTACCAAGAGTGGAAAAAAGAAAATCTGCTCACACTTCTGCCACCCATATGTAATTTTATAAACCTCCTGTCTTCCCCTCCATTGTCATTTTTTCTAAAGTGAAAATCCCTAGATGATTTTGCTTTTCCTCTGAGGAAAGATACTCCTATCTCTTAATCATCTTGTTGCCCTCTTCTGTACATTTTCCAGCTCTGCAGTATCTTTCTTTGAGATATTGCAACCAAATCTGTACACATCACTCTAAACAAGGCTGCACTATAGATCTTTATATGGGCATCACACTATTAGTTGTTTTATTTTCATCTCCTTCCCAATAATCCCCAGCATAGAGTTTGCCTTTGTCCCTGCTGCTGCACAGAGTTGACACTTGCACTGCTGCCATTCTTTGCTACAATACCCACCTACCAATAGGTATTTAATCATAATGGAGTATTGGATGTCCTGGCATTTGTACACCAAATAGCAGCTTTGTGTACATCTGGGCAATTATGTGGCAGGCTCAGGCTGAGAAAAGACTTTTTGAATTATTATGAATGAAAATCACTGCACTGACCAGAAACACTGTACTTTCGTAGTGATATTTCTAGAGCCAATTAGTTCTGGTTCAAGTTTTGCAAGTACCAGTTGCTGGGTGGCTACAAGAAGATGAGAGGCTATTGTTCCTCCTTTTGCACTCAGCTGCAAGGCCTTTTACATTCCTTTATTCAACATTAATAGTGAAATCCTATGCAGCATTACTCCAGTCGGTGGGTTTAGACCAAAGTAACTCAGCGTAGGATCACACTCTAAATGTGCTAACATAAAGAACTGTTCATCAATTTTTTTATCTGCCTTAGAATTCCCATGATATTGCATCTTAAAGAATTTCTGCATTCTCAAAGTGTGAGAATTTTGAAAGGATGCTGTTTCACCATACCTGTTGGAAAAATGGTTCAAAATGGACCTTCGCCCCCAATCCCCTGGCATTTGTACTTCCATGTGTATTAGGATGATGTCAAATTTCTCATCTCTGCTGTTTTGACCTGAAAATCTCCCTTTCGATTTTGCTTATCCTTGGTGTCTATCAAACCTATAATACCTTATATTGCACCATTTTCTTTGTTGTCACACATGGTTGGGTCCCCCCCCCCCAATAAAACATATTCCTTTTTCATTGTTGATGGCCATCAACAAATCAGGAGGGATGAGAATGAACCGGTTCACAAGCCAAAATCTCGCACAAACCTGACCAGGGAGGCTCCAAACCAATATTCAGGAGAGGCGCCTTCCCTGAACATTTACTGGATTTTTGTACAGTTTATTTCAGCTGCCCAGGCCATTTAAACCTAACAGCTGAGCAGCATGGATCCAGACCTGACCTGTTAGATTTAAATGGCTCTAAGCCATTTCACTGGTCAGTTTTGCTTCCCCCACTTCCAAGTGGGGGGGGGGGAGCAAAACAGATTGGTGAAATAGCATCCAGTCATTGCAGCCTAAGAGCTGATGGGCACACCTGCCACACTGTTAGGCTACTGTTAGGCCACTGAAAGCCATTTCACTGGTTGGTTTCACTTCCCCCCACCTCTAAGTGGGTGGAAGCAAAATGGATTGGTGAAATAGCTGCCAGCCATTTCAGCCTAACAGCTGATGTTAGGTTTAAATGGTTGCCAGACATTTCAGTCTAAGCAAAACAGACTGGTGAAATGGCTGCTAACCATTTCAGCGTAACAGCTGATGGGCAAGCCAAGACCGGGAGAAAGGGGGATCCAAACTGGCTGGTTCAGTTTGGGGCACTTTTGGTTTGGTTCAGTTTGGTGTCACCCCGAACCCTGAACTGAACTGGAATTTTTAGGTTCATGTCCATCCCTAAAAATCAGTACATCTATAAATGGTACATGTGTATGTAAATTGGGTATGCCAGCATTACAACATGCATGCACAATATAAACAAATCAAAACCAATGTGAAAAGGAAAGTATCAAAAACTATTCACCATCCATATGGATTTGTGGTAACAAATATTGTTATTTTGTGACACATTTTCTGTACTGATTTCCAGTTCCCTCTCTCCTCTTTTTGTAATCCCTTTGCTGTGACTTTTTTGAAGTTCTGCTTACCTGAACCCACCATATGTTTTCTTTACCACCCTGCCCATTTTATGTTTTAAATGCTCTTTTTTTGCATTGTGTGAATTTTCTTTTAAATTAAACAGCTTTTGAGGTATAAAGCACGGACTGTATTTTGAGCGCATTCCTCATCCATGGGAATGACCTGAGAGGGTTTCAAGATGGTTTTGATAATTAGAAGTTCTGATCAATGGAACTACTATTTTCAAAGCTTTGCACTGACAAGAGAGACACCCGGAGGATTTGGATAATGAGCAGTTTCAGGTATTAGTATTTTTATAGCATTTTAAATGTGCCAAATCCTTCACAGTGGTTAGCCAAGTTGACTCAAGTTATAGCAAGAAGAGGCAGGGGATGTGGCTGACATTTACATTCAGCTCTCCCACTGTCTCCTTGTTTAGAATACATTGCTACGAAATGGCTGTTAAGAGGTCCTTTCTGATTCCTTTCTCCAGTTTGGTGTAGTGGTTAAGTGCGTAGACTCTAATCTGGGAGAACCGGGTTTGATTCCCCACTCCTCCACTTGCACCTAGCTGGATGACCTTGGGAAAGCCATAGCTCTGTACCAGCTGTTCTCTCAAGGACAGCTTGGCAAAGAGCTCTCTCAGCCCCAGCTACCTCACAGGGTGTCTGTTGTGGGGAGGGGAAGGGAAAAGGAGTTTGTAAGCCGCTCTGAGACTCCAAGTGAGTGAAGGGTGGGGTATAAATCCAATCTCCTCTCCTCTCCTCTCCTCTCCTCTCCTCTCCTCTTCTTCTTCTTCTTCTTCTTCTTCTTCTTCTTCTTCTTCTTCCAAGTGTCTTAAAATGCTAGTGACCCAGTTCTTAATTTCCATAACCATTTAGTTTAGGGGATTTCCTGCATGTTGTCCCACCATGTGCTCCTCCCGTGACAACATAAAACTCTTTTTATACTTGTTTATGGTTATATGTATACACACACACATCATCCCTTGCTCTTTTTGAGAGAAAAAACACACATACCAAGTGATTAAGAGAAGAAAAACACATAGGATTTATTTAAAATATTTATACCCCACTTTACAAAACACTTTTAAAAGGTTCATTTAAAAAGGAGATCGAATAGGTGCAACATGATATGATTTTAAAACCTAACAAAATGTTTATCACACCAATACCAAAGCAGATGAGCAAAATCAGCAACAAGATTTTCAAAAGCAACAAATCCACTTAATAGAACTTGGCCAGCAAATTGGATAGCCCTAACAATCTTGAGTCATCAAAAAAGTGACATGCAGTCAGAAGAGAGGCCACGGCTCAGTAGTAGAGCATCTGCTTTGTTTGCGATCCCAAGTTATACTTCTAGTATCTCCAGTTTAATGGGATTAGGTAGTAGGTGATGTCAAACTTTGGAGAGCAGCTGCCAGTCAGAGCAGACAATACTGACCTGAATAGATAGATCCATGGCCTGACTCACTGTAAAGCAGTTTCATCTGTTCATGTGTGCATGTTCAAAGAAGCCTTGCAGAAAAGAACTGAATTGCTGGCATCTTTGATTTATGCATGTCTTCTCCAAGCAGACTATTTCACAGGGTTGGGACAATGACTGGGGGGGGGGGGGTTGACAGGACACTGAACAGGTGCACATCATGTGTGTGTGTGTGTGTGTGTGAGAGAGAGAGAGAGAGAGAGGTGCCATTAAGTCTTAACCCTATAAATTAACATCCTCCAAAATGTCCTATCATTAACAGCCTTGCTTAGGTCTTCAAAACTGAGGGCTGTGGCTTCCTTCGTTGAGTTAGTCCATCTCATATCTTCTTTTCCTGTGGCCTTCAACTTTTCCGAGCATTACTGTCTTTCCCAGTTACTCTTGGTGTTGTTTTTTTTCCAAATTTTGACCAAAATACGATAGTCTCAGTCTTAGTCATTTTAGCTTTTAGGGAGTGTTCACGCTTGATCTGATCTAGAACCCATTTATTTGTGTGTGTGTGTGTGTGTGTGTGTGTGTTTTGAGATCATAAGAACTTAAGAAAAGCCCTGCTGGATAAGGTTCACAGTATCTGTACAACTCTCTTCCGACACTACATTTCAAATCAATCTACTTTCTTCCTGTCAGCTTTCTTCATTGTCCATCTTTCACATCCATACATAGTAATGGGGAATACTATGGTAAGAATTAACTTGTTCTTGGTCACCAGCAATGCATCCTTCCACTTAAGGATCTTTTCTAATTCCTTCGTGGCTGCCCTTCTCACCTGTAGGCTCCCTTTGGGTTGATGATGGAGCCATAAAACAGAAAATGCTGAACAATTTCATTTTTTTCCCATCATCAGCCTTAAAACTGTGTAATTCCCCACTAGTCATTATTTTTGTCTTCTTGATGTTCAGCTGTAATCCTGCTTTGGCACTTTCTGCATTCTGCTTGGGTGGGAAGGGACAATGAGCTCTTGATGCTCCTCCACTTTTAGATGAAGCCAAGACCCATCATTTGTGTGGCTTTATGGTTGTTCCAGCCCTGCTGCTCTCCAACCACATGTAAGCATTAGACTATTCATGCATAGAACCATGTTATGTGACATGCAGAGTCAGATCACCGTATCATCAAGTCAGTATTTCCTTACTGCCACACAATCAGTTTCCAATAACTGCTTGCTGATTTCCTCAATGCATAAAGGTTAGGTTGGCTAGGTTCCACTATGGATGATTCCTTTTTTACACTGCACAAATACTCCTGTTACATTCACTTATTCACTTCCTGCTGTGTAATGTTGCACAGAGCTATTAAGCAATTTCCTCCATTCATGCCAGTACTGGCTACAGTTCAGTGCTAAATAAAGGACTTCTATTATTTAAGTTTCCAAAGCATTTGAAGTTTGATTTATGGTTAGTATCATTCCTTTCCCAATATTTTTTTTTTAAAGAGCAATTGTTCACCTGCGTATCAGACAACCAACACAGTGTAGCCATTGGACTGGGATCGGGGAGATATCAGTTCAGTTCTCTGTTCTGCAATGAAGCTTGCTGAGTAACCTTGAGTCAAGGACAATCTCCCAGCCTAACCTACCTCACAGGGTTATTCTGAGGATAAAATGGAGGCAGCATGCACAATGTATGGAGCTGCCTTGAGCTCCTTGGAGGGCGGGCAGAATAAAAGTGTTTATTTAAGCCATTCTTATGCTGTGGTTTCATCCATTCAAGATAGTTTATGAGGAATAAAACAGTCTACTTAAAATTATGAACAACAAGAAGCGGGGACCCGCGATACTCATGGGGGGGGAGAAGGAGCTCCATGTTGAGAAGGATGAAGCACCCACAGGTGAGCCTTCTCCCCCACCCACCCGGAACCGATGGTGAGGCCTGGGCTGCCAATCCTTCTACCCCCCAGAGACTGGCGGCAAGGCCTGAGTGGCTCTCAGCCCCCCACAGGTACCGGCAGTGAGGCCTGAGCGGCTCTCAGCCACTGGGCCACTGATCTTCACCCCCCCACCCCCCAGCACCAGCGGTGAGGCCTCAGCAGCTCTCAGCTGCCGGGCTGCCACAGAGTTCCCAGAGCATTCTCTGCGCATGCGCAGGGAACACTCTTTCACTTTTGGGGGGATTTAAATATTCCGCATATAGTTTTTTTTTTAACTTTTCGGATTTTTCTGCACACCTGGGGAGTCCCCCAAGTGTGCAGGAAAATCTCTTTGCCCCACAAGTGCCCCCAATGTGCAGATTTAGATATCTGCATGCAGGGGGCGCCTTGGCTATTAGATATATAGATGTAAACCACACTCAAATCACTACCAAAATCACATAAACAAAGCTTTCAGCTAAAACTCAACACAAGAAAATAAAAGGTGTGACAAACCTTATGCAAACTAAAAATTAAAACGCTTCTCTTACCTCTTCTGAAAGCCAGTTTTGGAGAAAAGGAGTTACCCCGGAAGAGGAGGCATGTTTCCAGTTGGAATACTCCCCAGAACACATAATTCTGATCTGAGGTGTCCACAATGTAACTGTAACTCTTTTACCACTTTCATTTGGTGCACCCCAGAGTTGGAGAGGGGGTGCACTGAGTATGGGTTTGGATATATATTATAATTATGAAAGTGCACATTACCACTGTAGCAGATAAATACAGACCACATGTAAAATATATACATATTGAAATGTGCATTGCCTGCACCTCTGTGCAAACGAAGTTTACAGACATTTGCAGTAAATCATCAAAAAGGATGACAAATGGAAGTGGTACACTCAGTACAACATGAGTATGAAATGGAACAGGTGCCATTTATCTACCCCCAAATGAAAAAGACCTAGACCTTAGATCGTACCTCAAAGACAGAAGAACCCATTGATAGAACAGATGTGTTAACTCACATGGACGGAGGTATTGCTAGCACTGACATGACATTCTGATTTTCTTTTTTTTTAAAGTGTGTACTGGTTTAAAGTTGGCCTGGTGATCTAGCTGTTCATGTCAGCTAAGAATTCGGCTGATGCTCTTGCTAAAGGGCAAAGCCAACATTGACATTTGCCAAAGGGTTTTAGCCACTCCCTAGGTCAGACTCCTGGGGTAAAGACAACATGATGTGCAGTAGATTGTCTGAGTGTGTTTTCTTTCCCTCCCCAGGAAGTCTTTATATACATGTCTCCACACTACGCTGGCTCTCATCCCATTATCTACTTAAAATAAAAATTTAGTTTGCAAGCTCGCAAATGAGCCAATAATTGGGGAATTATTTTTGAATCAGAAAATAAAATGGAGGAATAAAAGCTTTTTAGAGGTTCTTGTAAAGCCCATTAATTGGACGCTATAAAGCTGGCAATACAATTAGGAATCAGACATAATGGACTGGAATGGGATTTTTTCACTACTGTATAATAACTGAGAGCTCACAGTTTCAAAAGGCTGTATTATATCAATCCCCCTTTGGTTGGTTACCTGTCCCTCTTTTGAAATGCCAGGATAGCACTAGGTGCAAATGAAGGCACTTCCCCTCAGGCAGGTGTTAGGCCATCTTATAAATTTAAGTATTTGGCACAGCATGTGTGCGATGGGGAACAAAGCAAATATTGATTCCAGGCTTGCTGGAGACTATAAACTTTGTTGTCGTTAGGAGCTGAAGTAAAGAAAATGCATGAAGATATTCGGGTTGGTATTAAATCAATGCATCATAGTGTTCTTTAACCTGTTTAAAACTGGGTCACCCCGCAGGCGACCTCTGGAGTGATTCCATGCTGAGATCCAAAAGTGCACAGTAGAGAATAAGTGGGGGAAATCATCCTCTTTTGTATGGTGGAATCTATCTCCCCACCCCCACCCCCCCAATATCATTCCTTCATCTGTCTCAGGAATGGCCAGCTTGTATTAGGAGGCCACATTACTTTCAGGCTGTAACTTGAAGGCTGCAAGTATATCGTGCAGCATGAAATGAAGCTTTCATGAGATGTCAGGCTCCTTTATCAAGGTGGCACTCTGTAATATTCAGGTGATGTTTTACAGTTATGGAACATGCACACTCAGGCATAGTATTATAGACAAACAAGTGGGAACTCACAAGGACTTGCAGAGTGAACTTCCCTCTCCCCCAGTATTCCATTCTTTCCCTCCCTTGAAAACCTCTTTCCCTTTGCTGCCTCCTCTCCTTCCCATCCATCAGCCACCCTACTTTGATCTTCTCCTCATCTTCAGGTTTTCCCCTCTACCCAGGAAAACTATGACCCAATTGCATGGTGGCAGTTGCCAGAATGGGCTAGGATTTCCAAGTGCCCCCTGGCAACTGGGGGGGGGGGGACTTACTGTCAGCAGGGGAGGTGTAGCCAAACATTTCAGCCATGTTGCCAGTGAGGTAGCGAGAAGTGAAGTCATGATGTCACTAGCAACATGGTGATGCTCTGGTATTTGGGCAAATGCTCTATGGTAGAAGCCATTTTTACCATAGGGTTTTCCTCTCAAAAACCAGAGCAGTTCCTGCATTGCTAGCAAAGGCATAACATCACTTTTGACATGTTCCACAAGTGGTGTCACCACCTCACCAGCAACATGCCTGAGGTGTCAGGCTAGTCTTCCCTGCTGCCAGTAAGTCCTTCTGCTGGCCACTTGATCGGGTGAGACATGGGGGCAGGAATCCCCCATTGCTGGTACGGCCCTGGCAACCCTAGGAAAGGCACAGTTGCACAGTGGGAAACCTGCAAGGACTTCCAAAGGAACTCATTTTCCCTTTCTCCACACTATTTCATCTTTCCCTCCACCTGACAATCCCCACATCCTCAACCTTCTCTGTTTTCTTCTCTCCTTTCATCACCTCAGACAGTCCCCAGGTAGGCCAGGCACTGCTTCTCTCATCTTGTGCAGGCCAGGCACTGCTCACCCACCTTGTTTGGGCTGGCTGGGCACCTCCCTCACTTCACAGGGGCTCAGCTGGTCCAAGCCTGGCAACCTCTGCCTCACCTCCTATGGGGCTCAGCTGAGCACTGCCTTCTGTCTTGCCTTGCCTTGACTCACGCAGGACGTGGTTGAACACCACTCTGTGCTCTGCCTTGCCTTGCTTCATGTGGGGCTTGACCAGACATTGCCATTGCTTTTCCTAGCCCACCATGGGGCTCTTCTGGGTGCCACCCTCTTCCTCACCTCACATAGGGCTCAGGCAGGGCTGTATGCTGTCTGCCTCATCTCGCGGGGGGCTCAGCCAGGGCCAGGAGCTATCTGCCTTGCCTCACATGGGGCTCAACCGGAGCCAGGCACCATTCAGTCGACTGCACAAAATGTATTAGTGTGTCAGTATATGAAATGCAAACTGTATGAGGTCTGTGTTTAATAATCACACACAGACTAAATTGAACCTTGCATTTTTGGTCAGGATGGTGTTATGGCTCAATGAGATAAATATCTTTTCAAAAGGTTAAGGGGTGGGTGCTGTTGGGTGGCAAGTTTATTGTTTCTGAATTTTGGGTGTCAAACAAAAGCATTTATAAAATTGTCCACCAAACACTGTAAATCAGGCTATTCTCTTCTGCCAGTGAAGAGCATTAGGAAGAACAGACAGAAGCAGATTGCAGGAGCAAGGACTGGAACCAGAAGAATTACAAACATTACTGGGCAGTGCTTACAAAATTAGGGTTGCCAGCTTCCAGGTAGAGCCTGCAGACTTCCTGTGATTCCAACTCCAGACTACAGAGATAAATTGCTCTAGGGAAAATAGCTGGAGGGTGGATTCTATGGCATTATACCCTGCTGAGGTCCCCTCCCTTTCCCAATCCCAGGCTCCACCCCAAAATCTCAGAGTTGGCAACTTTACAATATTGGTTGCATTTTATTATATTAACATAAACATTCTTCTGGTTTTGGTCCGAATCTTGGGTATTCTTTGCTGTTCAGCGTCCCAACTCTAAAAAGTTCAAGATAATAAAGGTGATATAGAAAGCTGACAGAGAATATGTAAAAATGGTTTTGCCTACACAGTAAACTATCTTGTTTTGAGAACATTCCAGAACTGGACATTCCCTCGACTTGCCCATGGTTTCTTGGAGCCTTAAAAATGACTCCCCCTGGGGACAGAGTTGCCTCAATTGACTGAAATCAAATGATTTGCTCTGTGCCATGGACCCCAGGATGACCTGACACCCACCCATATTGTTCCCCTAGCCTTCTCTTTTGGCATCCAGCCATATTTTTCAGAGTGTTGTTTGTTGAGAAGATTTCTACCCATTCTGTCCAAACTCTGCTTTGGGTATTTAACAGCAGGGATAAAACTCTGAAAACACCCCCCAAAAATTACAAAATAAAAAACATTAAATTAATAAAACTAATTAAATTGATAAAACTAATCTAACACATTAAAACCAATGTGACAGTATTAAAACCATGTTTACTTGTATGTTAAAATGGCAACTGAAAAATAGCTGTAGTATAAAAGCAAGTCATAAGAGCATGAGCAGCCAGGAGAGCAGGTAGAACCTACTGGGTTACGTCTCTCTGTGTTTGTATGCATGCATGTGCCTTGTAAGCCAATATGGAAGGTGCCACATGAAATTCAAGGGAGAGAGAAGATTCCATAAATAGGGCACCACCACTGAGCAGGCCCTGTTCCCCATTGCCGCCCACTTCACTTCTGCACATTGGGACACAATAGCATTTGGAATGAAGAGCTCAACTGGATGTTGCCCTGCAAGGCGCTTATGCGCTCTTAAAGTCTATCAGTGTTAACACTGGACTGTGTTGTTGAATGTGGGACTGAGATGCAGTTGACCAGATCGAGATGCCAGCTGTACTCACACACCAGCCGACGCCTGAGATGATGTGCCAGTGGTTCCTGAGGTCACCAGCTCCCAGAGACTTCCCTTAACACAGTTATTTGCACAGAAACGGTCACCCGCCATTGTGGCCTGAACATGTGCTTTCAGACACCATTAGCCATGTTCTTCTTCTCCTTGTCGCAGGCAAACCTCCCCCCCCCAAACATTCCTTGTTCCAGAGTAATAAAGAGAACTATTTCCTCCATTTACACTGACAATGGACTTGGCTCGCCAGAAACTGGTTCTGCAGCTCAGAGACATTAAGCTCATCACCAACACAATGATGCTAGCTGATGAAGTCATTTCCAGCCCTCCAGGTATCTCTGTCACAACCAGGTAGAATGTAATATTGCCCAACCCCTTAAGCCCCTCTCCTCCAGTGGACAGGGCTTTTGGGGTGGAGCATAAGGGGTGGTCTCAGGGGATGTGTCCAGTCAAGCCCTCCCCCAGAGCCCCCTAATAAAAGAGGGCACACAGCAACTTGCTCTCTCTCTAGCTTCGACTAGCTCTTACCTTACCCTACCCCCACAACTGGATTTATATCCCGCCCTTCAGTCACTTGGAGTCAGAGTGGCTCACAAACTCCTTTCCCTTCCCCTCCCCACAACAGACACCCTGTGAGGTAGGTGGGGCTGAGAGAGCTCTGAGACAACTGTCCTTGAGAGAACAGCTGGTACATAGCTATGGCTTGCCCAAGGTCATCCAGCAGGTGCAAGTAAAGGAGTGGGGAATCAAACCCGGTTCTCCCAGATTAGAGTCCGTGCACTTAACTACTACACCAAACTGGCTCTCTAGGGTTGTCAGCTGTGGGTGGGGAAATACCTGGATATTTTGGGGGTGGAACCTGGGAAGGGTGAGGTTTGGGGAGGAGAGGGACCTCAGCAGTGTACAGTGCATAGAATCCACCCTCCAAAGTAGCCCTTTTCTCCAGGGGAACGGATCTCTGTTGACTGAAGGTCAATTGTAATAGCAGGAGATCTCCAGACCCCACCTAGAGGTTGGCAACTCTGGTGCCATCCAAAGCAGTGCCACACTTTTCTAAGCCCACTGAAATCAATGAGATTAGAAGGAAGAAACTCTTGATGGGGTGCACTGTAGAAATCCTTAGGTGGTTTCCCACCCCCACCCGTTTTATACAGGCTTTATGAAATCTTAATGTTATTAGAGACTAAATAATTTAGAAGGAAAGAGAAAGTGGCTGGAAATGATGGTGTGCAAGGCTGAGTTTTCTATGATATCTTAAGTGACAAACTAGACAGCGAAATGCATTGGCCCTGAGAAGTATTTGGCTCCCCCACCCGACCTTTTTCATATTAAAAAAAAAAACCCAAAGGTGATCCAGAGGAAAAAAATAAACGACATAAATCAAAAAGACAATCCTAAGAACAAATAGACACTGGAGCAGAAGTGCTTGGTTATTTGCTGAAATGACATTGTTTTCTTCACAAGATTGCAGATTTGTCCGTCATTAAGAATTACAGAAATCCTGTATGTTCTTTCCGTAAAGAAGGGCAGAAAAAAAAATTGCATGCCAACTAAAATATATGTGGAAGGACCCTTTATGGCACCTTCTGCCACAAGCTTGCTTGAAAGATTTACAAGAGAAGGCTTTTCCGTTATTCAGGTGGAAATCTTAGCGATTTTGCTTCAAGGTTGCAGTCATCAACAAGGCCAGCATGTACACTTTGAGGCAAAATGTAGTTTATAGATCTTCAGCTGGACTAAGGAATTTCGAAAGTCATACAAAATGGACAGAGAATAGCTGTCTAAGCAGATAGCACAAATCCTGTAAATTATGTGGCAGAGGAACAAACGGAGAGAGAAGATAAGCTGGTGTTGAAAGAGACAAATCAGCAAGTAAAATATCTGTTGTTCAGTTTTGTTTTTTCAAACATATTCTCCCAGAATACCATTATCTATAGGAAGCAATAATTTTAGGCATTTGAATACAGTTTGGGGTTTGAATAAAGCATTTCTCCAAAGTCAAACGATACTGTGATGCCATTCTATCTCTATTCCACTGCTAAAGGTAAATGGAAAAGCTGCCCATGGAGTCTGAAAAAGTGTGGATAACAGAATATGAAGTGTGCATTTTGGACTCAGAACGTGCAATGAGGTGCCAGTATGGTTTCCAGTCCAATTGGGACTCAGAGTGGTACTAAGCAACTGAAGAAGTGTGCACACGAAAGCTTACACCCAGAATTAAACTTTGTAGGTCTTAAAGGTGCCACTGGACTCAAATGTTCTTTTGCTGTTTCAGACCAACACAGCTATCCATCTTATATCTAACTTTGTGTCTGGTTTTTCTTATCCCAACATGGGGTGGGGGGGAGGGAAAGTAACTTGAAAATCAAGGGGGGGGGGGAAATTGTGTAGGGTTGTATGAATCTGCCATTTTCCATATCTTTTACTTTTCTTAAATATTTGGTGTGAGCATTTTTATCCCAGTTATGCCTTTTGCCATTTCGCTTATTTCTTTTATTACATTTTAATGGCATTTATATACAAAACAAATCAATTTTAACATCAGCTATACTATCAAATTCCCTAACTTTGGTTAGGATAAAGGTGACCACAACTTCATCTTGAATACTGAGAAACAGTTCAAGAAATTCTAATTTATGAATAGTCATGCAATCTAATAGCATCCCTATACTTGGGATCAAATTCTCGTGTTGATTTTGGGCATGTCTCTACATGGTAAACTTCACCATCATATCTGTATGGTGAACATTTCTCTTCATTAATCCTCTCTTTAGTGGAAGCTGAGATCTACTATATCGACTTCAAATTTACTTCAGAGAGAGGCTCCTGAACCAGAGGAAGCCTGTACACTTAGTGGAACAGAGACTTTAAATCTATAATGTTTTTACTCGGGGGGGGGGGGGGAGGCTGTGTTAGGTTTGCCAACTTCCCAAAGGGGCGGGGTTTCCCCTGATTTCAGGGGACCCAATCTGCTGCTGGCCAGCTGGCTGGTGGAGAAGCCCTGCCCCCAAAGAGCCCCGTGGCACCTGACGTGCCTGGTGCAAGGACATCACCCAGATGTGATGTCATCATGCCAGGAACATTGTGCAGGGGACACTAGCATTTGGCTAGAAACTCTGTGGTGACCTGTACAACGTGCCCAGTACAACGTGTCCAGTGCAATGATGTCACTTGTGGGTGATGTCATTGCAGCACGTGCACAAAGGGCACAAATCAGAAGACTTCAGGACCAAGCCAGGGCCCCTCTGCTGGCAAACGGGTAAGACCTGGCAACTCTAGGCTGTGTGATTTGATTAATAACAAAAATAGTATTTTCAGCAATCTGTCCCTTGTTTCCCTGAACTATTTTTTATAGGATGCAGATCTTTTAGACTGCCCCCCCCCCCGGACTAGTTCCTTCTTTGATCTTTTTTGATTCATCCACACACACACACCCTTCCCTGGCCAATGGAAATAAAACTGGTGAATATAGCACAAGCTGTTATACCGTGTCAGGGAAACTAGAAGAGCTCTGCTATTGGAATATGGGAGGAAGAAGGAAGAAAGTATATGGCATGTCAAGGAAGCTTTTAAAAATGTCATCTGATTTGTAGTTCAACTGTTGGAATCACACAAAAAATTAAATCAGAACTAGATAAAAATGCTTGATTCATGCTGCTCCATAAATTGAATAGCAAGGTCAATTAATCTTGCAAACTGCAAGACATGTTTTTGCACATTAAACCATTGTCTAAACAGTCATCTAAACAGCAAGAAAGGAGGGGGGCAACTTAGCTATCAACATATAACTCTCTTTTAAACTTACTTTCAGGCCATTTAAAAGCACTGAGCTTTGAGTTCTGAATCAAATTACCACTGGAAATCCAAAAGGCTTCTAAAATTGTATCTACTATGTGGATTGCTACCAAAAGTGATTTTTCAGTGATTTCGATGTGAAGGCTGCAGCTTTTAAATCATTCCGAACAGCATCAAACCTTCTTGAAGACAGAACCTCTAGCTGCTATTGGATAAACTGGATCATAGAATCCTAGAGTTAGAAGGTGCCCTGCAGGGCTGCTAATCCAACCCCCGGCTCAGTACTGGGAATCCAAAGCGAGAGCATTCCCAAACTATGGTTGCCCAGTCTATGCCTGAAGACCAGCCACAAAGGAGAGCCCAACCCCTAGGTAACTGGTTTCATCATCAAACTGCTCCTGCTATTAGGAAGTTTTTCCTAATGGCCAGCCCCAAACTTCCTTCCTAACTTAAGCTGACTATCTAGTCTTGTCCTCTGAAAAAGCAGGGAAATAGTCTTTCTCTTGAATTCTAATATATAGGGCGTGATCATACGCACCCATTTGCGACACAAGAAGGACGATTCCCCGCCGGCTCAAAGTGGCGTGATCACACAAGCACATCTGGGAAGCATCCTGCAACTGGTGTCAAAGTGTCGCAAACCACTTTGAGCCAGTGGGGAATCAACTTATTTAGCTACCAGTGAAAGGGCAGTCTCAAATGGTTTGCGACGGCCCAGAACTGACCTTTCCTGGTGTGATCACACCAGAGCAAACAAGTGGCATTGGGGAGCGGGCTTTTTGGGTTTTTTTCCCCCCTCCCATCCCGGTATGCGCATCATTGGATGATCCCAAGGGTGGACAGGCAAGTCGTCGATCCCTTGTAGAAGCAGATAAGTGCACTGAAAATGGCCGGAAAAAAAACCCCAACTCGCCCACGGCTGCGTGTGATCACGCAGCAACGGTTCGCCTTCACAGGTCCATGGACCTGTGTGATCCTGCAAAAGCGGCGCAAATTGCGCCGGCTCAAATTTGAGTCACTTCCCGTCTGGCTTATCTTGCTCATGTGGACGGGGCCTTAATGACCAGAGGTGATAGGTTTGCCAGGTCCCCCTTGGCCACCAGTGTGGTGGGGGGTGGGGAAACAGTTGCTAGCTTGAGGTTAGGAAATTTCTGGAGATCTGTTGGTGGAACCTGAGGAGGACAGGGACCTCAGTGGGATACAATGCCATACAGTCCACACTCCAAACCAGCCATTTTCTCCAGGGGAACTGCTCTCTTTAGTCTGTAGATGAGCTGTAATTTTGGGGGATCCCCAGGTCCCACCTGGAGGCTGGCATCCCTTGTAGGCTAAGAGATGTTGACATTTATTAATGCACAGATGGAGCAAAAACAGATATATGTCCCTAGGCACATATAAACCTGAACTATATAAGCAACACACAAGGAATGGCCTTCTTTAAAGGGAAGAAAAATACCTTTCCCCAAAAGAGAGAATGCTCATTCTCCTCCAAAAAGCATAAAATGTCTAGGCATAAGCCCAATTTAAGAGCAATTGAGAGAAGGAACATAGCTTCCTAAATGAAACTGTACAGTTGAGGACCATAACGCAAGATGAGTGAACACAACCCCTTCGAGACAAGTTTGATACACAGTCAAAATGCCAGAATAAGGATTCTACAAAGACCATTACTTAAGCACTGACGAGGTCTCTTTTTGAATGTGACACTTCAAATTTCAACAGAGTGGCGGCAAAACAATATACCTGTAAACTGCTTGTGTTATTTTACTAGATGCTATGAATGCGTAGTAATGCAAGTCGAAAGCCAGTTTGGTGTAGGGGTTCAAGTATCAGACTAGGATCTGGGACACCCAGGTTCAAATTCCCACTCTGCCATGGAAACTTGCTGGGTGACCTTGGGCCAGTTGCACACTCCCAGCCTAATCTACCTGACTGGGTTGTTATGAGGATAAAAAGGAGGAAGGGAAAATCATGTAAGCCACTTTTGGTCCCTACTGGGGACAAAGGCAGGATATAAAGTAAATAAAATAAAAAATAAAAATAAATATTATGTGCTTTAAGTCTGTACACTCTTTTCTGTAGTGCAAGTGCTCTTGGCTCATAGTGCACTATGAACAGGATTATGTGGGTCGGTCTGTTTGGGGCTACTTAGGTAGAAGTGGGAGCTAATGGTAATATCTTTGGGAAGGACACCCTGCTAGACTTTTACACAGTTGATAACAGAAAACACAACAAAAACCAGTAAGGATTCACTTGCTTTATGACAGGGGTCCCAAATCTTGTTGGACAGATGAGTCCTTTTGCGATTTTTGGAATGGGTAATGGGTCCCGGAACAAAATGGGACCAATTACAAAATGGCTGGCATAGAGGTTGGGTCCAATCACAAAACATTATAAGGTTCCAGAAAATGTTAAGTTGTTCCGAGTCAAGCCTTCGTCAGTGATATGGAGGCAGCTGTTTCCAAAAGTGTGCTCCCTGCAGACACAAAGGTGATGCCTCCTAGGCTCTTCTAAAGGATCGCCTGCTCTGATGAAGTCGATAAAAGCCAGGATAGATTCTTTGTTTTGGGGAAGAAGCAAATGGGCACCAGGAAACCCACTGGTGGGTATCACAGTATCCACAGCCACCATACTGGGGATCAGTGCTTTATGGTTACCATTAGGTCTTCTGCTTAAATGATACTGTGCTTTGTACTGGAATCATAAGTAGAGTTACACCTTTCAAAACCTAATTGCTTTCCATTTCCCTTTCCCTCTCCTATATCTACTGCTGATCAACTTCACTGGGTGCTCCAAATTTTGGTATTATAAGAGAGGAAGAAAAGGTTCTCTCTATCCAATTTTCCACCCCCATGCATAGTTTTATAAACCTCTCATCTTTTTCAGAGGTCTAAAAGTAACTTCAGGGGACTAATTTGGATAGGGCAGTAGTCCCCCCCCCCCCCCATCATATGTTGCATGTCCGCAGAAACCCATGCTTGCTGATTTTGTACCAGAACTCCTCCCTTAAATGAAGACATGAGAGGAGATATGGGCTTAACTGGGTCCTAGTAATTGAACAAAGGGTTTTAGCTGCATCATCAAACTATCCCTCACTTTTTGGGAAGAGTAGGTTTCATCCCAGTGGCTAGCATCATTTTGGACAATTCCACCTTGGATCTAAACTAGGACAGTGTTTTCACCAGCTTTGCTTATCTTTCCTAAACATTTAATGTGACCAGAGGTTCCTGGCCTCATCCCCATCTCTTCCATTCGCTGCTCAAGCAACTAAGAATTGTGTCCATGCTGCTCAGTACCAAGGCTGTCTCTTTAGCACCGTACCATGCAAGCAGATAATAGGCTGTTCTAGGAAGGGACCTTCATCCCTCAATGCCTCGGTGTGCTTGTCTCTGTGTTCTAGTAACTCACACTATTTCTCACACTATTATTGCTTAACCACACCCTAGTAACTCACACTATTACTATTGTTCTAGTAACTCACACTATTACTCACACTATTTCTCACACTATTATTGCTTAACCACACCCTAGGAACAATGTGAAGCAGGAGAAAAAAGAGTTTCCTATCTAAGCCAATTTGAGGAGACATAAAATGTTCCTATTTGGCCCCTAATGGCAACCAGTTAAAAACATGTTCCTCCAGTAATGGGCACGTAGGTCAGGAGCACATGGCCAGTGCCTGTGGGTGAGAAATGGAGAATGCTTCTACACATCCTATATTTGCTCCCCATTGTCCGGGTGCCATCCTAGCTGGTCAGCAATGTCTTGTGCCCCATTTGAAGAAGCACAGCAGCATCCATGGCTTAGTCTGTTCATTTTAATCCCCAAAATGAGAAATTGCAGAAACTGATGCCCGTTATTGTGGTGCATGCAAATAGGCATTTTATGTACATAACTGCAAGTACAGAATCACTAGGCATTCTTGCTATTGGTCACCTTTGCTAACTTGCAACATTATCTTGTTCTGCTCAAAATACAGCAATGAAACTATGACATTTTCTCCCATCTCTGCAGAGTTTGGAGCATCTTTTTCACCGAAGAGATTAAGGGATGTTCGTTGTCAACTTTATTCCTGGGAGGAATGCATTTCTCTGGGCTCACTGCAGAGATGGGAGAATATTTCTTAAGATTTTTCACTGCCCAGGTCTCTGAGTTTGCACTCGATCCAGCTATCACTATTTTTTCTGGAGTCTGACTAGCATTCCCAAGAGTACTTCCTCCACAAAGGAAATGAAGGTAGAATCCCACATTAAAAAGTTGGAGATACTTTTCTGTACCAGTACAGCTAATCAGCTATAATAACCGATACTGAACCTGGAGGATTACTGTGGAAACCTTAGATTCACTATTTGACACAACAGACACTACTCACATGCATATGAATTTTGGCTAAGATTGGCAGTGTAGCATAGTGGCTAGAGCAGGGGTAGGCATTCCCTTGGCAGGTGTTCCAAAAGTGATGCACCAGACCATTTTGCTTGGCACCCATGCCCCAAGCATCTCAGGCACTCTGGCAGCACTGCTGGGGCCAGTAGTCTGGGAGAATGCTCATTACTGCTTTCCGGACCTGCACAGCCACCAGCTGAGTGCAAGGCTTGCTCCAAGTAAATCTGGCCAAATAAACTCTAGTCTCTCCCCTCCCCCAGACACACACCATTCTGTTTCCCAGAACACCAACATCTTCACAGGGAGTGAGGACATTTTGTTTGGCACTTGGGTCAAAAGTTTTGCTTACCCTGGACTAGAATGTTAAATGGTGATAATATTCAAAGACAGGAAAATTAACATAAATGTAAAAAGAAAAAGAAATATGACTAAATAAAGGAGTTGAATAAACTCATGCAGAGATTTTATAAGTGCCAAACAGCAGACCAGATTTTTGAGATATTTGTAGAAAAGCCTGGTGGCCACAGTTGCCACTAAGTGGGCTGGATCCCTCTTTAAAAGATTCAACATTTAAATGATACAACATTGTAAAATATTTTGGTGAAAGGAGAGAACTGCAACATGAACTCTCACCCTTAATGCCAAGAACGTAAAGCAAAAGCCAAAATGGGGCGGGGGGGGGGGGGGAAGGTGAGATTTAGGATTTTAAACATCCCAAGTGGCAAAGATTTCTATAAAAATCCCAATGCATTTTAAATGTATTGCAATCTTTTCTTTGGGGAAGACATTTTCAAAAGACTGCACATTCTCTGAGGACTTTGATCCTTTGCTGATTTTTCCCAGATGGCTTCTACCTTTAGCCTTTAAAAAAAAACTCAGGTGAGAAAAAGCATGTTTTGTTTACAAACAAATAAGGAAGCATTTCACTTCAGAAAAGCTCTCTATCAGGCAAAAAAAAAGTAGGAAGGTGCTTTTTACCAATACAAAAGACGAATTTGTCTTCAAATGCAAGTATTTTAGTGTTTCAACATGGAATAGCCTATTAATACCCTGCTATGTAATAACAATGCCATCCTAAGCAAATATGCTTAAAACCCTATCCGGGTCTGTTTGATAGCACTTACTCCCTAGGAAAAGTTCTTAAAATGGCACTGTAAGAATGATTCGCTCTAGGGTTATTAAGAAAAAATTTCTTAATTTCTCTTTACCCAATTCTCCTTGAAATCCAACAACCTGTTTATTTTTCTCTTTTTAGGAATTTGAAGTCAGTTTTCTAATCAATTCCATTTTAATAAAAGAGAGAAGGGAGGTTCTGCAAAATTCAGAATTTTACCCAGAGGCAGGCAATGTCTTCTCAAATCTACTTCCATTTATGGTCAGAGGGATCCAGCTGAATGTTTTGCATTTTCTTTATCACTCAGTGCCTAGAAACACGCAGCAGAAAGTGTCTGGAACATGAACCTCCATTTTCAGAGCACGTGCACCTCTAACTATCAGAAAATGATGAAAAACAGCAGAGGATCCCTGTTAGGGATGCCAACCTCCAGGTGGGGCCTGGTGATCTGGAATTACAACTGATCTCCAGGCAACAGTTCCCCTGGAGAAAATGGCTGCTTTGGAGAATGGACTTTACAGCATTATACTCCACTGAGGTCCCATCCCTCCCCAAACCCCTCACACCCTGAGCTCCACTCCCAAATATCCAGGAATTTCCCAACCAGGAGTTGGCAAGCCTAATGTCTATTAGTTTATGACCTGCTTTTGGGTATCCTGGAGACACCTCTTGGTTGTTCAAAACAGGATACAGGACTATGTGAACCCTAGATCTGATCCAACTGAGCTCTTTTAATATTCTTGAGCCTGCATGCCTTATGACCCGCCAAGCCAAACACAGCCCACCAACCACGTATAAGGCTTCCCCAAGGCCTCAGTGAATCCCACTACTTTTTTCACTCTTTATTGTTCAGTTTTTATATCACAGTTGCAGACAGATCAACATGGAAAGCTTTACAAATAAATGGATGAGAAATAACAAGAAATGCATTCAGTTACAATAAATTAGATTGTAACGCATCATTTTGCAATAAACATATTTCAAATATACAATATTAAGCTCATTAAAAGATTTCAGGGTAGTTGTTGAGAGTTCATAAGAAATCGCCTTCATTATTAATGTTAGCCTCTTGAACAGTTTTTCTTCATCACTGCCATCTCCATTTATCTAGATCAATAAATGCATAGTGGCCCATATTTTAGGGGTTTATCAATCAATCCAGTAGTTGACTTGAATTTTAATCTTAAGCAGGGTACATCCATTGAAGTCTATGGGCTTATAAAGGTGTAACTCAGTTTAAGATTGTGCCGTTGGCATAGCAGATGAATAGCATCTAAACACATAACATATCTGAGACATTTGCCAAGCCATTTAAGCCATTAAGCTGATTAACATGAGTTTTTTTCCATCACAGCAATCACCCATCTTCACAAAACCACCAAGTTCAGTTGGTGGATGAGGGCTACCCGCCCCCGAGTTGCATTTCTGCCTTCAGAGGATGAACTGTGGGGTCTTCTATTGATATTTAGCTCCCTTCCTCTTGTTAGCCAGATGGGGCCTATTGCGCCAGCACCCAATGATGAGCACAGCCAGTGAGATTCCAGAAGCAGACAGAACTTTATTGCAATAAAGGGGATCTCAGCAGCACAACTCCAAGGAAGCCATTAGTAAGGCATCAGCAATAACTATTTATACAGTGTGACAAACAACTTCAAGACATGCTCAGAAGTCTTATGATTACACCATTTAAATTTCTTTTATGTCCATATAAGTATATTTGTCGAACATATATTTCTTTTACGTTTATTTAGAATGCCCATGTGGCTCCTGGGCTTTGCAAACTACTTCCCTGTTTTTACAGACAACCATTTTTTTGTTTAATCAGTCATGTTCTGGGAGATCTTTGTCCCCTTACTCACTTCACCACATCACGTTTTGCACTTTTAACTGAATTTAGTTTAGCTTGCTCAACTGAAATTAGCTTGCCTTAGGGATTAGCTGGCCTGAGCTGCTCAAAACAGTTTAAAATGACTTCAGTCTTTTAAAATGGCTCCAGTCTTGCCTATCACTTTTCATATTGCAGATCCCCCAAGCTGGATCATTATTAGCTCATGCGGTTCTGCGACTCAGGATAACACCAGAAAGATTAGCTACTGCCAGCATCTCCCACTGACAGATTTCAGGATCCAACCCACCATTTTGGAAACTGTGTTTATTTTATTACTGTAAAATATCTTTGCTATTCTCTGGAAGGCTATAAACCCCTTGAGCAGTAATAATAATGAGGTTGCCACCATAGATAGGTTCTAGTGAATTACATTTTATTTCTTGCCAGTCCCTGTACTGTTGGAGGCCGGAGCAGTCACCCTGCCTTAGAGGAGCAGTCACCCTGCCTTAGAGGAGTCCTTTCTCTGAAGCAATGTTTGTTTACTACCTGCTATTCTCTTTTATTTCTGTTTTCTGGAATGGTCAAATGCAAGCCACTGCCAGAAATGTGCTTCCCATAAATGGAAACAAAGAATAAGCAGAATATGCAAAGCAAATACATGTAATAACCAAAAAAAAAGAAAGGAAAGAATTTTAAAACGTATTGAACTAAAAGCAAATAAAATGCAATTTTGGACCACACTTCTAGCATCTTGCATGGAACATGTATGACAGAGGGGTAAAGAGGAGCAAATTTCCCCTTGTTCTGTTCCCTTCTTGTCTACTCTGGAGTAGGTCTCATTTCATTCATTTGTGTACTCCTACAAAAGTGTGCTTTAGGATCGCACTGCAAGATACAGCCAAATTTGGAAGGAGTCACACTGGTGGGGGATTCATTCAGTTTTGGCTTGGTGACAAGCAGTGTTCCCTCTGAGCTGAGTTAGTATGAGCTGTCTCACAGTTTTCTAGCCTCTAGCTCACACATTTTTGTCTTAGCTCAGGAAGGATGTCTCCAGAGCAAACTAATTTATGCAGTAGCAAAACTGCTCGCTCACAACTTTAATGCCAGTAGCTCACAAAGTTGAATTTTTTCTCACAAGTCTCCACAGCTTAGAGGGAGCATTGGTGACAAGTATAGGCCACGAACCCCACTAGGTGACCTAAGGTGACCTAAGTGGGCCAGTCACACACACACAGTCTAACCCACTTCTTAGGGCGCGATCATACGCACCCATTTACGACGTAAGCGGTGTGATGAAGCGACGGCGCAAACCGACGGGATCAGACGAGCACATCTGCAAAGCGTCGTGCGATCGGCATAACAACGTCGCGAGCGCCCGTTGATGCGCTTTAAAAAGAGACCGCTAAAACAGAAGTCTTTTACGGAAAAGCCGGAAGCAGGCGTGCGTGGGATCACAGCAGCGCACCTATGCCGTCGCATCCGGCCATCGTCGCACTTCTGTGTCAATGCCGGATGTTTTTCTTTCGAGCTGCGTGAAATGCATAAGAGCGGAGGTCCGCACATGCGCAGTAGCAAAAATTCACCGAAAAGCAGAAGGGGGGCCATACGGGTGTACGGGCCGTACGGACAGTTGCCGCGCAGCCTAAAAAAACAGTAAAGGGCCAGGGGCACGTTTCCCACACCTCCCTCTGCCCCCGATCCCCCTCATATCCAGAACAGGCACCAGTGCAATGGCCAAGGCGCGTGGTCCTTCCTGGACACGGCCAGAAGTGAGGGACCTCCTAGCGTTATGGGGAGACGCCAGGGTCCAGCGGACCCTGGGACAGTCCCGTCGAAACATTGAGGTGTTTGCCGAGGTGGCCAGGGGCATGGTGGCTAGGGGACATGACCGGGATGCTCTCGCTTGTCGGCGCAAAACTAAGGCCATGCGCCTCAAGTACCGGAAAGTTGTGGCTAACTATTCTAAATCCGGCCAGCCCAAGATCACGTGCCCCTATTATGAGGAGTTGCACCGGATCCTGCATAAGAGCAGAGATGTGGACCCCGGAATGGTACTCCAGACCCTTGGCCGGCGCCAGCGGAGACACCGGCCTTCCCAGGGCCGAGCACCTCATCAGAAGAGAGTGCCCGCCACCCCAGGGCAGAGGATGTGTTGGAGTCAGCCGAGTCCCTGGCCTCGACCAGCAGCCAGACAGGTGCGTGTCTCCAGGGACAGACAACTACACAGGCCACAGTGCCAGGGGGAGCCTGGGAGCTGTCTGGAAACGCACAATGTCCTCGACAAGGGAGCCCCCCCCCCGGAAGAAGAGCTGGTGTGGCATCTAGTGGGAGAGGGGGCATATGGGGGCTGGGTTCCAGAAGCCATGGCTGTTGACTCCCTGTCTGTCCCACGTACAGGTACAGAGTCATTGAGCAATACCCAGCAGGACAGCAGTGACGAGGATGATGACGGTGACGAGGAAAGTCTCATGCCGCCCGGCCAAGGTTGGTGAAGGACATCAGTGGCCCTCCGACTGCACACTGCTCCACTACTGGCGTTGCCGGCCACTGTGGATCTCAGTAAACAGAACCTTCCTTCCTAGGGACACAAGAGCTGGCCTCGGATGCGGACATGGAAGAGGAGGAGAAGGGGGAGGAGGAGGAGGAGGAACCCATGGAGGGCTCCGGCCGCCACCCTGCCCGTGAGTCACACTATGTGATAGGCTGGGGCATGGGCTATGTACCTGTCTGGGTGGGGTAGAGGTGGCTGGTGTGAGGTGGATGGGCCTGGTGTTCACTGCCCATATTCCCACAGGCCTTCCGCCAGACGTCACCATGGGAGACCTGACCCCTGCAGAGAGAGCAGCCCTGTGCAAGACAAAGAAGAAGCGGCTCTCTGCCCTACAAAGTGTTGGGGAGCACCTGGCCACCCAGGCTCGGGAAGACAACAGAGAAGCCATGGCAGAAGACCGGCGGATGCATGACTAGCTGATTGCCGAAATGCGGGCCGCCCATGAGCAAGATCAGGCAGCATACGCCGCCCAAGCTGCAGCACAGGCCACAATGCAGGCCACTATGGAGGCCTCCAACACGCAGATGGCTCGTCTAACAGACGTGGTCTCTGCCCTAGTGGACACCTTGCGTGCCCGGGCTGTGGCAACAGAGCCACAGCGGCCCGGCCCCAGTGGCGTGGCCACGCAGGTAGGGCGGGGCCAGGGTAGAGGCCGTGGGTGGGCACAGAAGAAGCCGGGAGCATCATAGGGATACTGGCCCAGGGCAACCAGTAGAGGTCCCCCGGGGAGGGGGGTATGGGGGGGGGAAAGGACAACAGTACTACTGTAGTGCAAAAATATAACAAACTTTAATAAACACTGCAAGAAAACCAACAACAAAAACTATAAAACAACCAAACTTCCCCCCCCTAATCCGACCTGGTGTCCCACCCTGACTCCCCCGCACCCTCCAGGCCGTGCTGCCCAGCGGTTTGTGGTCCCTCTGCCTCCTCCTCGGCAGAGGAGGCCACGAGAATAGCGGCCCTGGCTGCCACCTCTGCCACCCCCCCTTGTCCTGCTGCTGCCCCCTCGTCTGGGGCCGGCTCCATCTCCCCCTCTTCAGCTGGCTCCTCCCCTTCCAGGGCTGGTGGCTCATCGTCTGAGTCCTCAATTATGCGGGGACGCTGGCGCGAGGTGCGGTGTGGCCGGTGGGGGGACGGCCCGGGAGACGCTGCCTCTGCCTCCTGGGCTGCGATGGTGTCATCGAGGCACATTAGGTGGAGCTGCCACTCTAGTTGGCGCATCCCCCGCTGGATGTAGGATAGTCTGTATCCGTAGCGACCGACTGTGGGGAAACAAGGGCGGGGGGTCCGTCAGTGGCCACATGGCCGGCCACCAGCCCACAAGGACATCTGGCTGGCAGATGAGCTGCCATGCCGTGGATGGGAACAGGAGCCTCAGCTGCTCGCCACTGTCTACAGTCCACCCACGGCAAAGTCCCTGGAACATGCCAAGTGGTATACTCACAGGTGTCGATGACATTCTCCATCTTCCCCTCCAGGATGGCCAGCCTTTCCGAGGTGGTGCCTGAAGACGGTCCCGCCTTGGGTGTAGATGGAGCCCGCTCTGCTGTGGGAAGAGGAAGGGGGTCAGAACCATATTGGCAGGGGGCGACCGTGTTCCCTGGGCCCCATCCATACGCAGACCTACCTGCCTCAGTCTCAGGGGTGGAGCTGATGACCACAGGTCCTGCTCCCTCGGGTGTGGCAGCCATCTGCATTGGCTCCCCCTGCACGTGAAACAAGGGGGGGGTGAGAACCCAAGGGGAAATTACAGAGGCGACCAAAGACAGGAGTTTGGGGATGCTGGTGCCCACGTATCTAGCCCTGCAGCCGACTGACAGCTGCCAGGCGTGCGTGGTGGCTGACCCAACCACATCCACCCAGGACACCCAGGCTCCACCTTGCTGCGAGGTGGAGGCACCGGCCCCATGTGTGTGTGCTGCGGGGGCCCCCCATACACGTGGCCCCACCCGATGGCTATGCCCAGTGGGTACTCACACGCATCCCCGGATCGCCCGCTCCACGAATGTGCCTCCGGAGAGCTCACCACCACGGGCCCTGCGGGCAGAGGCACATGGTAGCCGTCAGGAGCTGGGCTCCGGCTCCAGCTGTGCTGACCACTTAGTGGCCAGGCACACTAGGCCTATGTCAGCCATGCTGCCCTCCTCCAGCGCTGTTTGCTTCCCCTGACACAGAGGACCCACCACCACATGCACCCCACATGTCATGGCACCTGGCAGCCCCGTGGTGGGAGCCTGTGCGGGCATGCCATCATGATGCTCACCTTGTGCTGCAGGGCGCCGCTGGCCCTCCTCCCCGGATCCTTGGCCCTCGGCCTCTGAGGTGACCACCCTCTGCCTCTTCACCCGCGGACGCCCTGTGAAATGACAGCAATGGGAGGGCACTAAGAGCCGAGGGGAAGGGGGGAGGGTGGTACTTACAGTATGGCGTCCGGTACCTCCATCCAGGCCACCCAGCCTGCTCCCAGAGGTTCCGGAGCAGGCCAAAACAGGGAGGGCAGTGTCCTCGAGGCGGGAGACCATCCCAGTCCTCCAGCGCCTCGAAGAATGCTGCCTTCTCCCTTTTGAACTTCGAGCGCCGAGCGCTGGAACCCCTAGGCTGCCAGGCGGATGGCAGCCTTCTGGAAGAGGGAGAGGGTCTCCTCATGGGTCAAGGGCATGACCCTGGACCCGGCCTCAAGCTCATAAAGAGCCTCCAAAAGGCTCTCCACCTCCTCAGGCAGCCACAGCACACCCTTGGTTGGGAAAGCCATGCTGCCTGCATAAGAAGGCCTCTGCGTTCTGCGCATGCGCTGCCACGCGCCCCCTTTTGCCCGCCATTCGAGCGAAAATCTGCAAACGCACAGGTCCGCGACTTCGCACCTCCGGGGGGGGGGGGTTGGTAGACGTTTCTGAAAGAGCGGTTAATTAAACGTGTTGTTCCACGGAGCACTGAGGTACCGTGTGGCCGCCGCTCCGCATCCAATGGCCCGGCGATGCGGCTCGTTAGGTGGGCGCTACATTGCACCCTCGAACGCACGACCCTTTGGCCGGTCGCCGCTTTGCATCCTTGCCCCAGCGGCAGAACACACGGGCAAGCCCTCCGTTCCCAGGACGCACTTGTCAGCGAATGCCCAACCTTCCGCTATGTGTGTCCCAGGGAAGGGGAGAGGCACCAGGGCCAGCTGTATGGTTTGCAGACAAAGGCAGGGGGGCTCCTTTCCATCTGACCCCGTAGCATAGCTGTCCATGCATTCCCAATGTGCTGTCTGTGGTCCCCAGGTGGCCCCCCCTCCTGACAGCTCATAGGTCCGGACCAGGGGGGACATGCCGTAGGGGAGATGCCATGCCATACCCGCACCCCTCTGCATGACAGCCCCATGACTTCCGACTCCCACCCTCCATTGCCCCCACAATAGACGGACTAGCATCTGGATGGAAGCCGCTTTATTTGAGGGAGGGCGAAACTCCACCACAATCTTGTCGCCACAGCACCCCAGGGACAGGGAGCGGAGCACGCTGCTGCATTGGCAGGGAGAGGGACCTAGGGGATCCCTGCGTGGCGACAGAACCATGTGGTGAGGGCCTCCCGCACCACCCGGCCCGCAGCTGCCTGCCTCTCGTCCACGTCCATCTGTGGCTGCCTCTGCTCGGCCTCATCCCAGCCCTCCTCGAAGTCCCTCTCCTCTCCCTCCTCTAGCGCCTCAGGAGTTTCGTGGCCACGGTCCTCGCAGAGGTTGTGCAGAACCACGCAGGCAGCCACAGCATACTTCACGTTATCCAGCTGCAGCGGCACCTGTAGAAGCAGGCACCGCCATCTTGCCTTCAAGAGGCCGAAAGCACGCTCCACCACATTGCGCACTTGCGCATGCACCTTATTGAAGTGCCGCTGCCTGGGGGTCATGTGGCCTTTGTAGGGCACCATCAGCCACCGACGCAGGGGATAGGCCGCATCCCCCAGGATCAGTGGGGGCACCTCCACTCCCTCGATGGTGCGGGTGGGATTTCCCGGCACAAACTGGCCCGCATCCATGGCATCCACGATGTTGGAGCTGCGCAACACGTGTGCATCGTGGCTCCGCCCACTATGGCCCACCACGGCATCCACAAAATGAGTGGCATGGTTGACGGTGCCTTGCAGCAGCAGTGAGCAGTAGTGCTTTCGATTCATATAGTTCTCCGCCTGGTCCACGGGAATCATGGTCCAGATATGGCATCCATCGATGGCGGCGACACACTGCGGAAAGCCCCGCCCGGAAAACGCTCGCATGACCTGTGGGCGAGGTAAAGGGCAAAACGTGTACACAGGTCCTTGCCTGTTCCAAAGCATGCCTCGCGGGGTCTGCCCGTCGGCCCTCCCCTTGCATCTGCACATTGCTCCCCATGTCCTTGCGCACTCACCCTGTCTGGGTTCCGTAGGTACACCACTCGACGATACAGCTCCTCCGCAATGGCACACGTGACCTCCACGACAATGGCCGCCACAGTGGATCGGGCAAGACCAAACTGCATGCCGACGGTTCTGTAGGACATGGTGTTGGCCATCCACCACACAGCCACTGCCACACGCTCCTCCACTGGCACGGGAACCCACATCACTGTCATCTCCCTTTGGAGTCTGTCCCGCAGCCCGTCCACCAACCAGGTGAATGTGGCCCTGTGGACATAACGCATCAACTCGGGGGTCAGCCTCCAGCACAACATGTCATGACACCCACACCCCCTCCTCCTCCTCTCCCCCTGCCTCCACTGACCCAAGCTGTGGGGTTCAGGTAGCCCTGAGGTACAGTGGCAAATGACTCCAGCCATATGCAGGGCTGTGCCACGTGGAGTACGGGTCTGCCATGGACGGGTGCTCTGTTCTGCCACCCCTGTGTGTCTGCGGACCACAATACCCCCCCCCCCGGGCCCTCTCTGCACATCATCTGGACATTCTGAAGTGCTTCACCCACTCTTCTTCTCCCCAGACGTGGGTGAAAAATGTCGTCCACCACTCTGTAGACCGGGGGTACACCCACCACCGGCGGCGTGGCAGCTGCTGTGCAAGGTAGGTAAGCTGCACGACATGCCGTGCTGTGCTCTCCCTGCGCCGGTGTGAGCGACCTATACAGCGGATGCCATATCTCACATAACTGGCAGCCCGTTGTCTCCTGAGGCCATGTCTCATTATCTCCCCCTGACACCACAGTTGTTGCTGAGGCTGGCTCAGGATATGCGCGGCCTCACACGCAGCCAGGACGGCTGTCCCAACAAGCTCTTCCTCCGTTTCCATGGTTAGCTGTGGCGACTGTGTCCTAGTCTCCCTGTGACCTCAAGACTGCTGTCCGCGGTACTGTTGCGGCTGCGGTCAGTCGAGCGAGCGAGGAGGCAGCCTGTGCGCATGCGCGAAGGTCTAAGCGAACGCAATGCCACGTATGCACATCATTGCCTCTGACGCGCAAACGGGACGCCGGAAGGACGTATGTTGCTTACAGCGCCCTTACGTATGGTCGCGCCACGCCGTCTCTTCAGCCGCGCTCCCATTGGAACGCTTGAGCGATGCTGTATGATCGCGCACCAACGTTTGCCGTGCGATTCTGTGACGTACCATGGGATCGCATTAACGCACCTTTTTATGCAGCGACGCAACGCAGGTACGATCCATGTCCGCTTTATCGCACTCGTGTGGACGGGCCCTTAGGGTTATTGGGAGGGGAAGGTTATTATGACGGAAAATTATGTGTCTCATCCTGAGCTCATGGGAAGAAGGGTGGGATAAAAATATCCTAGATTATTGCTGTGCTCCAGAAGCCATTATATTCTTGGAACAGCACTTGGAACAGCACTTCTCAATTGTGACCTTCTGTTGCTCTGTTAGAACTACAAGGCTAGTTACCGTTCTTCGGAACCATTCATTTATTGGTTTTAAATCATATCCTTTACCTTAATTGAACACAGTGTGCTGTCATTTTAAATGCAAGACCAGCTTAATTGCCCACTAATTGTCTGAAAAAGAACGCGATCAATCAAATATCAAAGTTGTGCTCTTTTGTTACGTACAGTGTCAGCCTTGTAGGACACGGTGCTTGCATTTAATTGACATTTAACAAAAAATAATTATGAATGCTTCAGGATAATTGGAGCACGCACTGTATCAGCAAAGTGCTTAAAATACTTGTTGACCTTTTGTAAGTGTGTTAATCAATAGCAAACATAAAATTGCTATTATGTCAATTATAATGCCTGTACGTTGCTCTCAGATACTTAACGGAGGAAGATGAATGAGTGAACTGTCGGAACTGGTGGGCTGGGAACAGAGAGTCATTGCTCACATTGATCTCTGGGCCTGAGAGCCATGCAACAGGAAAGGTGATCCAGAACGACCATTTTATTTATTCTGTTTTAAACATCTGCGTTCTGCCCAGTGGGTTCATGGGGGCTCACCAAACAAATACCCAACAGCAATCCGGGACAAAACATATTCAGGGGACCTAGAAGGGGAACTCTGCTTAGGTTTGCACAGTGAGTGACTTACAGCTATGTGAAGTGCCTGTGTTGACAGCTGGCACCGGCTAGCTACAGACCCATTATCCATGCCGTGGGGAGGGCTCTGCCGTGGGAGGGCTCTTCCAGGGTGTTTAAGCTCTTCCTCCTGACTGGGATTTCCAGGCCCTCTTCCTTCAGCCAAGACAGTCTCCATCTGGCAGGTGTGAAAGAAAGATCACATGAGCTGTTCTGGAATACTGGTAAGAAAGTGGTCAAAGTGATACCTCTTATCTCCTGCTGTAAGCCTACCAGGAGAGGCAGTACTCATAAGACATTTAATTAACTTCATTTCCCTTTTAATTATTTTTTCCCCAGTAAGAACCAAAGTGGCTTACTTAATTCTCCTCCATTTTATCCTCACAATAATCCTTCAAGGTAGACTAAGCTGAGAGTGTGTGACTGGCCTATGGTCACCCAGCAAGCTTCCATGGCAGAGTGGGGATTTGAATTTGGGTGTCAACCAAATCCCAGTCCAGCAGTCTATTTTTTTTTCTTCTGTTTGACATGATGATTTAACAGAAGGAAGGGAACACTTGGATGGTAGTTTGTGCTTGCCTAATGAAAGATGCAATTCTGACTGTGATGGCCACTATATTTAGAATCAAACTGCTGCTAAGATGATTAGTTGATATGAAGTATAAGATGATGTCATAAGATCAAGGGCTAGGCCATGCTTTGCAATTGTGCCCATGTGTTTCACTGAAATTCTGAGTAATCAGCAAAATTAATTCAGACTTCCATTCATTAGTATATATTTGATCAGCCAGTCATCTATGGTGACCTTTTAATAGGGACGGGCACAAACTGGGAAAATGCAGTTCATTTAAGTTCATGGCTTGTGGGCATGCCAAGTTCATGAGCCATGAACCATCATGAATTTTTAAGAGCTAAATGAACCAGTTCAGTTTATGAGGTTTGTATGTGGTAGATACATGGCATGCTAAAGACAACAAACTCCCTGACTCTCCTCTACCAGCCCTGAAATTTTGATGAGAATTGGATTTACGGAGTCTGAGTTATGCCCCCCCCCCCCCGAGAATGTGCCCCATCCTCCATTGTTTCCAGTGGAGGAAAAAAACACCACAAAAAAACAAGGGCAATAGAAGCTCAGCAGAACAGAATCAAAATCCCAGAGAATCTCTGCAGCAGAAAATGAAACTTGGGGGTATTTTTACAAGCCCAGCAGAACCATTTCAATGTACTAGTGCCCTACTTCCTATTCATGCACTCTCTTGAAAGTACCAAGAGATCATTTATTCTTGTTGGATTCCCAGGTTGTTAAGTATAATACAAGCTGGTTTCTGAAGCTCATCATTTACCTTTCGGAGTTTGGCAAATGTTTGTTCCTGTACTTTGTTACAGAAACTTTACATATTAATACATTAACACACATTTCCAAAGCCCATGAAGAAGCAGTCTTCATTCCATTTCCTGAACAAATCCCTAAAGGTAGTATTCTGATATGTTGTTCTGAGTATGCTTTAAAACATTTGATTGCTTATTCTATCAATTCTCCGTATATGGTGGAATAAGCAGATATGTATGCTGATTAACATTTTAAAGGGGTTTTGTTGTTGTTAGGTTCGTTTAAAATGATCTTGCAGGGAATCCTTCTATTTGCTGTTTTCCAGCCCTGTTTGAATACACCATTGATTTTCTCCAAGTTCATCATATTGTTTAGCAGTTCTTTTCTCCCGCTGTACATGATGTTGCACACGTTGCCTTATCGATTTTCCTACAGGGTACATTACTTTCAAAATATAAGTGACTCAAAGTGGAAGGCATGTTACCTGCTTCAGAGAAACACTAATGTCCCAACCCAGCAGTTCTGGGATTCATGTGGGGACTTGGCTATCGCAATAATAATAATGTGAAATTTGTCCCAGAAATCATCTTGCTTGCAAGACTCACTTCTTTGCTCAAAGCAGCTAAGGAACAAAACGCTGTATATTGGGTCTAACTATAGCCACAGAATCTTCTTCTTCACCTGACTAAAAGGCTAAGCCTAGCAACCAGAGATGTGGTCCTTCCTGGCCCCAAAACAATTTTCATATAAGAATTAATATCAATGTATCTAATTCTCAACAAGCCCGAATCTAAGGACACTTAAATCTAGAGGCTGGAGCCATGGAAAGGCAAGACATATTTCTACAAAACTGAAAAAATTCCAGGTTTGCAGAAAAAACCTGAAATTTTAAAACAAAAATCAATGGGGAAAGTAACTCCTGCAAATAAAATAAGCAGTGCCTGTAGTTTTCAGAAATGAATGCCCTTTCATTGGTCATTGTGTGCTTTGCTAGAAAACCACAACAGTATTGTCAGACTTCTAGCCTTGATTCCTATCAGTAAAAGACAGGAGGAGGGGGCAGACTGATTTCCAGGCCAGTTTTGGCCTTTGAAAGAGGACTCACCAGGGCCGGGGCCAGCAGCAACTACCAGGTTACTAGTTACCATCTGACTTCCATGACCTTTTAAGGCTCAGCTGCTGGAACTACTGCTTTCTACCACTCAACTGTTCAACAGCAGCCACTTCACAAAAACCAGTTTGTTGTAGGAGTTAGATTTTCAGATTAGGATCTGGGAGACCCAGTTGCCCCACTCTGCCATAGAAGCTTACTGTGTGGGTAGGGTCCCCATCCCCCCCCCCCCCGGGAACCAGCAGGGAATAGGAGGTAGGGTTGTCAGATCCAGGTTGGGAAACTCCTGGAGATTTGCAAATGGGACCTGGGTATGACAAGGACTTCAATGGGGTACAACGCCTTTGAATCCACCCATCGTATTCAGGGCAGTGCCTGGTGTTGTTACTATATCCAGAGTCAGAGAGCCGAAGGATCAGTCCAAAGGTCAGGAGAAAGAAGAGTCCAGAATTCAGGGTCCAAAGCTTGTATTCCTCCTGGCCCTCTACCAGCCCTGGGGGTGGAGGTGGTGTGGGCACATGAAGCGGTTGTGGGGATGCCATGGATGTAAGCAGGAACTGATAGAGTACTGGGTGTATATGTATCATCTGTGGAAGTTTCAGGCAGTACACCACTGGATTTATTTCCTCCACAATCTGGTAGGGACCAATAAATTGGGCATCTAGCTTACAAGAGGGTCTCTGACCCCAAATGTACTTTGTGGAGAGCCAGACTGAATCCCCTACCTTCAAGGTAGCCTGTTCGCGGGGAGGGCGGGATATAAATGTGAAAAATAAATAAATAAATAAAATAAAGGTTTCTCCTTCCCATCATTGTTGATCCGCGACTGCCTTGTACATATGTTTTGCCTACTCCAGCTGCTCTCAGAGCACCTGGTGCATAGTCCACAGCTTGTGAACAAAGCCATTCGCAGATGGCAACATGGTAAAGGAATCCACTACAGCCAGTATCCACTACAGCCCTGGGACCGAGGCAGGTCCATGATGAAATTTAGGGACACTATTTCCTAGGGACCAGTTGGTGTGGGGAGCAGCTGCAATAGGCCAGCCAGCTTCCCTGGCAGATCTTTTGCCCAACTACAGTTTTCAGGACTGAACATATCAAATCATGTCTCCCTGCATCCAGGGCCACCAGAATTCCCAGGATAGGAGGTGCAAGGTCTTGTAGCACCCAAATTGGCCTCCTGGCCAAGCATTATGGGCCAAAAACACCTCCCCCCGCAGGGCCACTGGGTGTGTGTGTAAAACTGACTGTGAGCCAGCATCCCCTGTGGCCAGGAATATCCTGGGGGCACCTTCTGCTCTGGGTCCTTCAGGGTCAGGTAGATCTGTTTGGCTTTGGGCTTGCTTTGCTGAGCTTTCTGTATACAATCCCAAAGGGACTCATTGATGGGTGCTGCTGCGAACATCTCAGGTGCCAGGATCATTGTTGCAGGATCCTTCCCAGATTTCTGGGAGTACTCTGGTTTTCTGGGCAGGAATTCCACATGCTTGTTCTGAGAGCCTGGGACATAATGGATGGTGAACTGGAAGCAGGACAAGAACAGTGACTACCATACCTGCTGCTGGTTTAGATTCTGGGTGGTCTGCAAATGCTCCAAATTCCAGGGGTCCATGTGAATGGCCACCAGGTGCCAGCCCCCTTCCAGGTGGTGCCTCCAGGCCTCAACTGCCACCTTAACTGACAACAATTCTCACTCCCAGATGGTATAGTTTTGCTCTGTGAACGTGAGCTGCCTGGAATAAAAGGCACATAGGCATGGAGGTCCTTCAGGCAAGTGTTTTTTGGCTGATGGCTTTTAGGACAGTGTCTGAAGCATCTCCTTCTGCAATGAAGGGGAAGTTTGGGTCAGGGTAAATAACGACTGGATCTGAGGAGAACCAAGCTTTCAGGGCTTAAAAAGCCTGTTAAGCCTCTGGAAACCAGTTAAAGGGCTCCTGAGGCTGCAACAGGTGGGTCAAGGTCAATGCCAATGCTGCAAAGTTGGGGATAAATTGCCAGTACTAATTGGCAAAGTGTAGAAACCTCTGAACATCCTTCCAGTTATGTGGGGCTTGCCATAACAGCACAGCCTCAACTTTGGTGGGGTCCATCTGTGTCTCCTGGGGAGAGATGCGGTGACCTAAGAGCTTGACTTCCATCTGGTCAAACTCATACTTCTCCAACTTTGCACAGAGCCCCTCTTGCCTGAGTAGAGCCAAGACAGACAACACATGTTCAGTGTGCTCGGCAGGGTTCCTGGAATAAATCAGGACATCATCCAAATAAACAATGATGTAGCAATCAAGCAGGTTCCGAAACATGTCATTCATGAATCATTGGAACACCACTGGAGCATTACAGAGGTCAAAGGGCGTGGCTAGATACTCATACTACCCATACTGGGTCCCAAAGGGGGTCTTCCATTCATCCACCTGCTGGATCCAGACCAGGTTGTAGGCCCTCCTGCAGGTCTAGCTTGGTGAACTGTGTGACCCCTTGGAGCTGTTATAGCAGTTCAGAGATCAAAGGCAGTGGGTATTAGTCTCAGACCATAATCTTGTTGAACACCCGGTAATCATTACACAGGCAAAGTTCCCCCCTTCTTTTTGACAAACAGGACTTATGCCAAAGTGGGAGAGGGAATGGCTGAATAAACCTACACTCCAGATTTTTTGTTAGGAATTCCCCAAGGATCACATGATCTGATTCAGACAAGGAATATAGCCACCTGGATGGCTGCAGTTCCCCAGGAATGAGACTGATGGTACAGGCATAAAGATGGTGAAAAGGGAGCCAATCAGCCTCTCATTCCTCAGACACATCCCAGAAGTCTACATACTGGGTAGGAATGGCCAGCATTGTTTGGCAGGGTCCCACCCCAGAGAGCACAGTTCTGGGTGGGTCATAGAGTCATAGAATCACAGAGTTGGAAGGGGTCATACAGACCATCTAGTCCAACCCCCTGCTCAATGCAGGATCAGCCTAACGCATCCCTGACAACTGGAAGGTACTGGTTGGTAGTCTGAAACTACACAGTTCTGTGGGCCCAGTCAATGGTGGGATTGTGCTGGCTCACCTTGATCATGCCCAACACCACTGGGAACCAAGGCATGTGCACCAAATCAAAGGAGAGTTGTTCCTGACATTGACTAACATACATCAGGATCAGCCACCTCCTTGTGAGTGACTAGCCCCAGTTGTAACAGGCAGCCTTCAATGGCCTCTATCAGGGCAATGTTCTCCTTGACAAGGGTCAGGATCTGGTTCTGGCAGGCAAACTCCAGATCCATGAAGCACCAGGAGGCTCCAAAATCAATCATTGCCTGCATCTTCAGGTGACAATTGTTGGGCAGGAGCAGCTCTATGGGGAAGAGGAGTTGCCCATTTCCAGGGTTGAGGGCTCCACTGGATTTGATTGCTTGCCTCAGCTCACTTAGGCCACAGTGAACTGAGGCTGAGTGTTTAACGGCCCCTCAGGGCAGTGCTTCTTGGGGCAGGAATTAGCAAAATGCCCAGAATTCCTGCAGTACAGGTAGAGACCCTGGGTTCTCCTCCTATTTTTACTGCGAGTGTTAATTGGGTCCAGGTTGCACCCAACTGCATGGGATCACCCTTGCCTGTCCCCATCAACATTTGCAGTGCAGGACTGGTCACTGAGGCTGAACAATGGAGAGGTCTCTGGGCCTCTAGGTGATGGTCACTGTGTTGACACAGCACCACAGGCCCCTGAAGTGTAGAAGGCCATTTGGTACAGGCCAGCTTATTCAGGACCTTGTCTGTGAGGTCCTTCATGAACTGGTCCATCTGGGCCAACTTGTTCCAGGCCAAGTCTTGCACCAGGAGCTGGAACTCAGCAGCATAAACCACCATGGTGTCACACCCCTGTCACAACCAGCAGGTCTGCTGATCAGCATTCTCTGATTGTTGTTTTCAGCTCCCCCAGAAACCTATCATAGTCCCGCAGGAAGGGGGACTGGCTGAGGAGGAATGAGGTGGACCATTTGGCCATCTGCTCCTTGAACAGGCTCAGTACAAACCCCCCCTTTGTTTGGTCATCCAGGAAATCCCATAACCATTGCCTGATATAGAACTGATACTGAGCCAGGAACATGGGAAACTCCTCCATGTTCCCAGAGGATTTCTCCGGTGGGCATTTTGCATGCAAGGCCATCAATGAAGAGGGGAGGGGTGGCTGGAGCTGTTGCTGGAACAGAACCAATGCATTGATGAGTTGGCTAACCTGCTTCTGCAGAACCTGGTTCTGAGCCACCAGGGCTGCTGTTGCAGCCTACGTCTCCATCCTTGTCAAGATGGAGGCAACATGTCATGTTCAGGGCAGAGCCTGGCACTTTTACTCTACCTAGGTTTCCGGGATGCACAAATAAAACAGGACTAAGTAAAACAGAATACAAGAGCACAGTCTACAAACTAGTCTGAAATCAGAGAGCCAAAGGATCAATCCAAAGGTCGGGGGAAGGAGGGTCTGGAGTTCAGGATCCAAGGCTTGAAAACCGGGGCAGGATACGGGGTCTGAGTCTTTAGCTGTAAAAGCAAGCACAGGTTAAGCAGGACAAGGTGCAAGGCAGCAAGGCCACGAAGCACTCTGTTTGCTAAGCAAGTCAGCTCACAGAGGGGGTTGCATCCAGGCCTTGCTCAGTGTGTTCCTTTTAACTGCCTCCTTTTGCTGACTCATCCCCATTGTAGAGAAAGGCAGGGTATACATGAATTAAATAAATAATAAATAGAGATGAGAACATAGATAAAAGGTAGATTGGTTGATAAGTGGGAAGGAGAGAAAGAAGCAGAGAAAAGTGTGTGTATGAGGGTAGCCAGGAGAAGAGAAAGCTACAGTGTAGGATAGGTCTAGAAATTTAACCATAGAGTTTCTGGCAATTCCTAGAGCTATCCTATGTCACTTCCAGGATGTAGTGACAAAGCTGCCATCAGCTTTTAATCCCCCCCCCACTGTAGTTGAAGCCACGATGGGCAACTAGGGCTGCCAGAGAGGGGCCTCCTGCCATAGTGGGAGACCTGGCAGCCCTAGCTCTCCCGTGCCCTGATCTTCATGTGCCAGCCCACTCTGCTCACAGCCATAGAAAGACAGTGGACCCTCAGGAACAGTGTAGTGGGGGGGGGGTTTCAGCAGAAGGGGGGAACTGGTGGGCTTTGGTGCAATATTATATATGAATACTGGCACCTCTTTTTTAACAACAACTAAAGCACTGGATGAATGTTGTAGGGCATTTTGGTTTAGCCTTACCAAGTATGGCAACAGACAGATCCCAGATTCAGCAGGGCATTGCAGTGCATCTTAAACCACATTAGCACCCTTCTATTTATGAACAAGCCAAATACCTTTCAATGAGATGCAGTGAGATGCAGAGAGGAGTCAGTGCAGGTTGTCCTGCTGACCTCTGGCAATGGCAGGGAGTGGGGACCATTCCCCTCTCTTCATCCAGCATCTCCAGTACCACTGCTGCTGCAAGGTGGGTGGGTGGGAAAGGGAGGATCTTCTCATCTCTTAGCCTTGGAGGGAGCACTTTTCTGATGACAAGGTCCCTGGAATAAGGGAGACAATGTGCTTTGTTTCAGACCTTGGGTTTCTAACATGAATCTAGCTTTAGAGTGTGAGATCACTTTTTCATATTTTCTAACAATGACATTTAATATGTTCTGCATAAATGTTTTCCCCCCTTCCATTCCTTTGTCCTTGAAACTTTGTTCTGATGATATATCAAGTGTTTATGCTGTTATAAGTGAGGGGTTTTTTTGTACATGCAAGTGGTAATGACATTCAAATGCAGGCACAGTTTCATTTTGTATATAATTTATTGTCTAAATCAAATCCATATTTTATATTACAGTGAAATATGTCATAGCCTTATGTTCTTATATTTTATATATGCATCTTTGGGTGAACGATAGCAGAAAAATACAGTCATTGGTACAAGGGTGCGGGGGGCATTCTGGTATTTTACATCAACAGGTTTTTATTTTGACCAGCCTGCTCACTGTATAAAACACATGAGAGAATGGCATCAGAAAATAAAAATAAGGTGAAATTTAACAGTGTAACTAGGGAAAGGCACAATGAATCTATGGCCAGCTACCCTTGTGTATTATAAGCATACTGCTGTGCATCAGAACCCAATTTTTCAGAACTGTGACCTGGTTCATACACCCAAGTGGTAGAGAAGCTGTGCATTCTAGGAATGTCCAAATGTGCCTACATTTTTCTTCCTGGTTTTGTGCGTTGTCATTCTGAGTGTTTTCATTTTAGCTCATTTTAATTGCTGGGGTTCCTAATTAACTTGTCTGTTTTATGTATCTGCACACCGGAATTGTCTATGTGAAACAGGGAGCAATCCTAAATAGTTGTACTTGGGATTAAGTTAATGGGGCTCATTCCCAGGGAAGTGTCCTTTGGATAGCAGCTATAGCATGTTCATGAAATTTAGTAACATCCCCATCTGCCACTCATGGAACTAGTGAGCTTGATGTAGTGGTTAAGTGCACAGACTCTAATCTGGGAGAACCGGGTTTGATTCCCCACTCCTCCACTTGCAGCTGCTGGATGACCTTGGGCAAGCCATAGTTCTGTCAGAACTGTTCTCTCAAGGACAGTTCTGGAAATAGCTCTCTCTCCCTCACAGGGTGTCTATTGTGGGGAGGGGAAGCGAAAGGAGTTTGTAAACCACTCTGAGACTCTTGAGTGAAGGGTGGGGTATAAATCCAGTATCATCTTCTTCTTTTGAAATGGACTGTTTATGGCCTGAAAAATGTTCCAGGTTTGCAAAAAAATGCAGAATTCTTCAGTGGCCATTGCTAGGCAACCACAATTTTCCAGGCTTCATTTTTGTGAGTAAAAGGAAGTGGGGAGGGTTCAGGTATTTTACATAGAGGACTCATTGGGGCCATTGAGGGAGGACTCATTGAGGCCAGGCCTGGCAGGAACCACTGTGTGACTTGAAACCACCCAACTTTCATGACTCAGCTAAAACTAGCTGCTTACTATTGTTCAACAGCAGCCACCCTATGAAAGCCAGTGTAGTTTAGTGGTTAGAGCAGAGGTGTCAAACATATGGTCCACGGGCTGGAACTGGCCTGCCCAGGGCTCTTATCTGGCCTGCAAGCAACTGCTCATTGCCTTTACTGCCAGATGACAGAGGCTGTGCATTATGTCCCCGTACACTGTCGCAGTTCTAATGAGTAATGGGTGGTGGAAGCGAGAGGGTGGACACTAGGGAGATACTTTGAGGAAATACTGTAAGAGTGTTAATGTTTAAAGCATGTTTGTATTTTGAGTAAAAAAAATATTAAGTGGGTTTTCCTGTGTCCTTTATAAAGTTTATATCTTCTGTACCTGGCGTTACATTTTATGGCACACATGGCCCAGCCCAACAAAGTGAGATTTATGTAACAAATGAATTTGACACCTCTGGGTTAGAGCTTCAGAGTAGGGTTTCCGAGACCCAGGTTCAAATCCCCTCCTCTGTAGAAGCTCACAGGGTGATTTTGGGCCAGTCACATACTTTTAGCCTAACCTACCTAGCTCACAGTCTTGTTGTGAGGAAAGAGTAACAGAAGTGCATTTTAAACGTGAATTTTCTAGCACCCAAACTCTCAAATGCACTTGTGAGGATTAGGCTGAGAATGACTGGTCCAATGTTACTCAGTAAACTTCACAGCTGAGGGAAGGGGAAATCTGAATTTGGCTCTTTTGGATCCTAGAATACTTTTCTACACTGGCTGTAAACATGTCTGGTGAAGGAAGCATGGTCCATAGAGATGCTTTCACAGCACTATCAATGGATGGCTCATGTGGAGAGGGTTTCTGAATTGAGACAATAAAGGGAGAAGGTCCTTGATTCCTCAGGACTCCTCCTCTGTTGCAAAAGTGTCAAAATCCAGATCCGTTCAGTCACCAGACCTCACTCTGCCTCATTAAGTTGGTGTGAGATACAGTAGGATAATTCTATATTCACTGGCCTTGGAAATCCTTGAAGGTAAAGTAAAAAAAAGTAAAAAGGTAAAGTAAAAAAAAAATAGAGAACATATATTTTGATTTTGAAATCTCAGAAACTGAATTGAGAATGTCCACATTCACATTTCGAGATGGACATTTCCCCCCTCCAAAGACAGAGATTGCCATACTCTCTAGAGCTCGCTACTGTGCTAACAAGCAATTGGCTATTACAGACAAACAACAGGAAATAGTTATGGAATATTAAAAGGCAATAGCCAGCCAATAGGTTTTGCAGAGATTCCTTTGAAAAAAGGCTCTGTTTCCCAAGTCCAGCAGCCATGCTGTATTTAGATTTAGTTGTTCCCGTCAATAGCTGCCATGTTGCTCTCAACATCATGGCTGAGATTGCTCTGTGATTTACTCAACTCACCTAATAAACTTGATATATTAACCATTTGTCCTTAGCACTGGGCAAGATGCTGTGCTACCGAGCCTGGGGCCATTTGTACAGCCCTGGTTACGGATCTCTAAATAATGTGGACTTTAAAGAGTCCTAGCCTTGTCATCCCAAATAACATGTAATCAGGGCTGGGAATGAAAAATGGATGCACTGGACTTGCATGCATACCAAAGGGAGAAAAAAACCACCACCATTAGGGGATAGCAAAGTTTCAGTGGAGATAAATTTATGAATAATGAAACAGTAAAAAGCCTGATTTACTGTCTGCCTACAGTGGGAGAGCCCCTGCAAAGCTGTTACTTAGAAATATGGCCAGTGGCAAGCGAGGCCATTTCTTTTTATTGGAGGACATCCTTTGGGCTTGAATTCACTGGGTAACAATAAAATGCGAGCAAGAAAGCCACTTCTATTGATACTTGTTAGCTACTGGACTGCTGGGAGAACGCATGATCAATAGTGCCTCTGCATCTTCCTTTAGTTCCATTTGTTCCTTAGAGGGTATTTCCTTGAACTGAGCTGATATGAGAGGGGAAGATATGTTTTCCAAACCTGGTCATTGGTAGCAAAAATGTACCCCTTGCACTGAATTTTGGAGTATCTCAAGACTGGGTAAATGTTTTCACAGTGTAGGAGGCGGTATACTTTCCTCCCTGTCCTATCAATTGAGAATATGGCCAATTTAGTCCCCCCAGTCCTACCCCACACTGGAAATTTATGAGGCCGGGGGAGGTTGAGATGACGTCAGAATCCCGAAATGTATTTTGTTAGTGAACTGCCAAAAGAAGGAAAGAAAGCTGTTTTAGTACTCTCTTAACACCCAGTCCAAGTGAGAGCAATGTGATTTCCTCACTCTAAAATGCCCACATTTGCCCTGAGTACCGTTGTGTTACATAGACAAAGCTGATTGGCTAAGTTGAATTGCAAAGTCATCACATTCACTATTTGATCCTTGATTGGCTAGTGAAAGAGAAAATATTGAAAAATGGTGGCTAGGCAGTCACAGAAAGCTAACTGGCTGTGAACAGTCACAAAGAGTAATAAAACAGATAGGGTTAAAAGGGGGTGTGAGAGAGAGATTTCAGCAGCCCATCACACCCCACCCCCATGCTGAAAATATTCAAGTGAGAATACTTGAAGCAGCTCAAATATGTTCATATCACTTTCAGCCTAACAAGTCCATGAGAGGCACTGCAATATAAGGGTCATTCAGAATCTGAAAAAGAAGCTTCTCCTTGGATTGAAAAAAAATTGACATTAGGTATAATGGCAACACTCTGAGATCAGCAAATCCCCATTGAAATGGAGCTTATATAGTTAGTTCCGCCTTTGTTGAGGTGGGTGGGGAACAGGTTTTATTTATCTAATTTATTTATAAGTAAGGTTGCCAGCTCGAGGTTGGGAAATACCTGGAAAACTGAGGAGGAGCCTGGGGAGGGCAGGGTTTGGGGAGGGGAGGTAGTTCAGCAGGGTACAATACCATAAAGTCCACCCTCCAAAGCACACTTTTTCTCCAGGGGAACTAATCCTTGTCATCTGGAATCTTCCATGGAGATAGATCAAAGTGGGTAGCCAAGTGAGTCTGTCTGTAGCAGTAGAAAAGAGCAAGAATCCAGTAGTACTTTAAAGACTAATAAAATTTGTGGTGGTGTAAGAACTTTCACGAGTCACTGCTTTTTCCTACTGCCAGCTGGAGATTAGTTGTAACACTGGGAGATCTCCAGGTCCCACTTGGAGGTTGGCAAGGGTGGGCTTTGGGGAGGGGAGCCACCTCAGTATGCTGCAATGCCATAGCATCCACCATTCAAAACGGCCATTTTGTCCAGGGGAACTGATCTCTGTAGTCTGGAGATCAGTTGCAAAACCGGGAGACCCCCAGGCCTCATCTGGAGGTGACACCCCTATTTATAAGCTTCCCCTTCTCCCTGATAACTGGGACCCAAAGTAGAGAACAGCAGTTCAAAATGGTACCAAGAACATATTTCTAAACATTAAAAACTTAAAACAATCATCAGGAGAAAAAAAAAAGCTTTAAAATTCCAGAGACCCACAAAGCAATTTTCTCAAGGAGGCACAGGATCTTCTAAAAAGTTTTGTTTTACAAACTCCTCAAACTGGAAGGGAGCCATAGACCTAATTTTCTCCATAAGGCTATTCCATAGTATTGGAATAAGCAGACAGCAGCAGAATATGTTTGCAGGTACTGGAAGGAGCCAAAGGCACTGCTGTGTTGATCAGGGGCGTAGACTTTTGGAAATCCCGGGGGGGGCAGGGGCTCGCTGGAGTGATGGTCTCTCCCCCCCGGAAACTGCCCCACCTCCCCGGGCCCTTCCGAGGCCCGCCAGCTGCTGCTGCCGGTGCCTCTCCCCCCCCCTGCCAGCTCGCCACCCCTTCCCTCTCCCTCTCCAGCAGCGGCGGCCGGGCCTCGGAAGGACCTGGGGAGGCGTGGTGGCAGGCGCTTCTGCAGCCCTTCATTTATCAGTAGAAAAGTAGAAGAGTGTCTTTGGGCAGACCGATATAAGCTCACCCAGGTGGCTGCAGCTGTTAGGTCTTGGGATGGGCATGAACTGGGAAAATCAAGGTTCGTTTTCGTTTGTGGTTTGTGGGGCCGTATGAAACACGAACCATGAACCTTCATGAGCCTTCCTGTTTGCCAAATCAGTTCATTTTGTGTCAGTGGTTCATGCACAAGTGAAATCCAAGCAGTGAGTTCACCCAGAAGTGGGTGAACTTGCCACTTGGACTTCACTTGCGCATGAACTGCTGACATGAACTGCACAAACCTTCATGAAAAACATGGAGGTTTGCTGGAGGTTCGTTGCAGGTGTGATCGCACAACCCTCTGCTCACGAACTTAGCCAGGCAATTTTAAACTCAAACTTGGGCTCGTGACAAGGCCCATCCCTAGTTGGGACTCTAGGCTGCTTCTCTCTACATGCATTTATCCTGGGTTCTTAGTCATGCTAAGAATATGATGGGATGCAGATATCCATCTTTTCCATTTTGGGCTCTTCCTCCAATGGAATAGCCACTGTTCCATGGAGTGCTGGGATAGGGGTAAAATCCACCTGCTTTACTGACTGGGACTACTTAGAGGCAGAGACTAAGGTTTTGCATCCCTAAATGTAAACACACAGCAGACAAGACCAGATGCAAAATATCAGTGGTAAGTAAGGATCAGATCATCTCTCTGTGGTCAGAAGAGTCAATCATTTGGGATTTCTGATCACTCAAGGTCCTAAAATTCATATCAAATATCATATCTTTCCTTCAACACAATTCTACCCCACTAGCTGTAATACAGATAGAGTAAAGGCAACATCTCATTCATAGAAAGCAGAGGGGGTGTGGCTCTATTTTTAAACAAAAGCAGAGTGTGTAGACAAGAGAACTAAAACCTGGTTCCTGCTGTATCTTATGCCAGAATTTGCAGAATTTTTCTCTGTTTCCAGAAGACTGGGAGAAAATTGCTGAGCAGAGCCAGGCAGAGGTTAGAGTGTCTCTCATCAGCTTCTTATTCCATTTTTATTTTAAAATAGACATCCTAACCACTTGGCAGAGGGGAAAGGAGAGGAGGGGAAATTCAATCACATGCCAATTCTTGCCTCCCTGTGCCTGCTGGGAGAATTTTAACTGTCTCTCAAACAGGAATGAGTTCATCTATGTGCCTGAAGGATATTTTATGTAAGGAGGATACTTTATGTAAGCAGGACAGTCCCTGTGAATGTCATCCCAATTTGGGAAAAATCAAAAAGTTATAGACAGAAATGTGTTTCCCAATGAAACCAAACAGAAGCAAATAAGCAAAAGTACCCAAACAAGTGCCATGATTGTAATCAGGAAAACAAATCCATGAAATGACAATATGAACTGGAAATGACTCAAATCAAATTTCAGTTCACTAGGGTTAGAAGATGTTTTCTTTTCTTGATGTTTGTCCTCTTTTGAGCTCTTTATTTAAAAAAAAAACTGATGAAAATGTCCTGTTTTGGGGTTGGAAGGTTAGGAATATTCCTAGTTAGTAGCAATTATCACAGCTTAAGTAGTAGGGGTATTTAAAATTAGATGTGTCATAGTGATCATTTATTTGAAGTAGTCAGTTGGGAAATAAGTCCTCTTTTTTGCTTTTCAAAATATGGTAACCTTAAATTTGCACCTCTCAATTTAATCATCCCACCCTTGTGTTCTGTAGACAACAAAGCCATGGCAGTGGAGGATACTATCTTTGTACTCCAACATGGATGCAAGAGGGCTTGGCTCATACCTTGACTCCTGTCACTGCACATCTGTGCAGTGAACTGGGGGACTCCATAATCTACTATGAAATTTTGTTAGAACAAAATTATTTAATTCCACTCACCACCAAATCTCTGCAGAACAAATCTAGGCAGTCCCTAACAGTGCAATCTTAAACAAAGTTATACTCTAATAAATGGATGGCAGACAATGACTTTAGAAGGGTGTAACTTGGTTTAGGATTACACTGTGAAGCACATATACTGTTTTTAAGGATGTGTAAATTGCTAGAAATAATGGTAATGATTACTAGTAATAATGATAACAATGCAATGACATTTTCTTTCTGCTAAACACCAGTCATTTAGTGATAGGGCTGCCAAGTCAGCCCGGGGGGCGGGGGATCCCCCGCTATAGGGGTTCCCGATCCGCCGGCTGGCATTCGGCCGGCAGGGGGAACCCCGCCCCAGAAGTCGTCCGGTGAGGACGACTTCCCCCGTGTAATGACGTCACCTCCGGGTGACGTCATTACGTCGCCGTGGCATGCGCGCAAAGTGCATGCGCCAGAAGAGCTCCCAGGGGGAGAACAACTCCTCCCCGCCGGTAAGTCGCCGGTACTTGGCAGCCCTATTTAGTGAGCAAGTGAGATGTGTTGCAGATGCCTACTAAACCAAAGATATGGTCTGGGTAGGGTTGCCAGATCAACTTACCTGGCCAGCAAGGGGGGGGGGTGTCCTCCCAATGTCCTTCTAGGAAACTGGAAATTATGTTGGGCATTTTGGGGCCTACTTCCTGTTTTGAACCTACTTCCAGTTTCAGGCCTGCTTCTGGTCATGGTGACACTCTGGTTTGTGGGCAAAACTCAATGGTAAATTCAGCTTCAAACCATAGAGTTTTGCCCAAAAACCAGAGCATCACCACAACCAAAAGTAGTCCTGAAACCAGAAGCGGGCCCAAAACTGGAAGTAGGTCAGTTGGGTGTGGGACTTTCTCCCTCTGGCCAGCTGGCTGGTGTCAGGCAAGAGCCTGCAAAAGCAGGGGTTCCCCCACTCCCACCGGGGGGCTGGCAACTCTAGGTCTGACATAACACTGAATTCATATAGGTTTGTTTGTTTGTTTGCACAATACAGAGAAAAGAAACAAGTCCAAAAAAAATCCTCTTTTTTGCTTTTCAAAATATGGCCTAAATTCACATCCCTCATTTTACTCATCCTAGCCCAGTGTTCTATATTTGGTCACAAAGGGAGAATTCTTCATACACCTAATCTGAAAACAGTAAATAAAAGACAAGTCTGATGAGGCTGATCCTACCAGGCCCTGGCCCCGTTATTTGTTAGCTCACTTCTGATAAACAGAATTTTATTTCAATGATTGAGCAGCAAATGCTGAAGATAGTCAAATAAAAAAAAAAAAAACCTCCCTTTGAAAAAAGAAGAGCCAAGAGTAGTTAAGAGTGTGTGCTTGCAGCTATCAAATGCTTAAGCCTCATGCATAAAATTGCATTAGCTATGCCAACAGTATGAATAATTTTCCTGACTGTAAATCACAGTGCCTAATGTTTAGGGTGTTTCTATTGTGGGATAGATTAGCTGCAGAGATGGGAAAAGCCTGGAAGCAAGCCTACATAATCTGCCTCAGAGCCAGCAAGGGGAATCCATACCTTGTATCTGTTATGGATCTGCAAGAGCAGCTAGATGGATGGATATTGGCTGGAAAAACTACCAAGGGGAAAGGTGTGAGTCCCACCCACCCACCCACCCCACCCCTTCCCCTATCCCCTATCCCCTATCACTGTTCTGCATGTGACTGCATTTCATAGAAAATGAAAGCTGTCGGGAAACCCCTTCTGAAATGCATATAGATTCTGCATCTAAATGCCTTTAGATTCAATAATTGCTGCTTCATATCCTAGAAGGGCAGCAGGTATGCCCTGCACCTTGTTGCATATGCAAATTACAGGAGGGTTTATTTCAGATAATGAGTGTCACATTAGGAGAAATTTTCTAATGATGACAGCAAGCCAACAACACAACCGATTGCTAACATTGGTATGTTAGCTTTCTCTCACTGGAGGTCTTCAAGCATAGGATAGACAGACACCTGTTGGGAATGCTGTAGCTCAGAAGAGGGCAGACTTTATGTTTCTAAGAACTACTTAATTCCCCCCCCCCCAAGATCATTGTTGGCTACGAGTCACAAAATGGCATCTTAGTGGATGAAGCCAGTCACAAAATGGCATCTTAGTGGATGAAGCCAGTCTTGGCAACTGGCGGGGGATGGGGGGACTTACCAGGAGAAAGAGGAAGGCCCAAGCCACATTGCTGGTGTTGCACAGAAGTGATGTTATCACACCAGTGATGTCCGGGTGATGCTCTGGTATTTGGGCAAAACGCTATGGTAAAAATGGCTTTAACCATAGAGTTTTTGCCCAAATACCAGAGCATTGCCCGGCCTTCACTGGCATGATGACATCACTTCTGTGCAACACCAGCAATGTAGTTCAGGCCTTCCTCTTTCTCCTGGTAATTCCCCCTGCTGGCCAGCAGATGACTGCCTCCACCAGAGTGTCTGGCAACTCTAGTCACAAAATGGTGGCTCAGTCCGTCAAAAGTCACTTTTAATTGATTGGTGAATGACCAGTCCCTCCCAAGTGACTTTCTGTTAGCCTGTTCTCTAACTTTGGATTTCCTGCATTGAACAAGGGGTTGTAGCCTATAAGGTCCATTATATCTCTAAGAATCTAGGGAGGTAAGATGACAGCCCAAAGCACTTGATCTGTAGCTGTGAGGAGAGACCTAACATAGCATGCAAGTTTTCTATTAAACTTTTGCCAGATTCCAGAGTCTGCCATAGATTCTGCTACCAAATTCCAGCTTTTGCAAACAGGGACATATCAAGAGGTAAAGAGAGACAACAAATTTCAAAAGATGTCACAGCTGCTTCGTCACCTCTTGTACGGGGCTGGTTCTCTTCCTGTTTTTCAATTTGCATGACAGATGAAATCAAACATTCTATTGGCCATCAGATTTGCACTTCCCTATATGCATCAGGTTCAATGTTTAAACTGCCTTCCCTTGCCTTCCACAGGAGCTTATAGCAAAATGAACATGGTGCAAAATACTTCAAAATATATATTGGAACTTTTGAATAAAATTTTACAGTAGTTCCACAAAAAGTACAATTGTTTGGAATAGCAGCACACAATATATGATAAACAATCAATACATATTCATATTACACTTCAGTGTGAAAAGTCCTTATTACAAATTATTACTCATTTGGCAGAATTGGATGCAGTCTCAGTCTCTTGTACATGTACCCCTTGTCAAGTATGTTTGCACTGTATACCACGAAAGGGCTTTCAAACCAGCCTCATTGCTCTAGAAATGTTATGGTTGTTATTATTCCTATAGTTTATGCAAATCCATATCTTGAATTCCAAATACATTATAAAAGTCTGTATGCAAGTAATAATTTGTCCCATTCTTGTTGTGTTAACTTTTTTGGAAATGAAGCCTTTTTTTTTTTTTAAAGGACATCTAAAGTATGGCCAGTTTTAAGATGGAGTTGCCTTATTGTGGGTGGATTGTTTCCGCAAACAGTATTCCTCAGCCAGGAAGCAAGAGAAATTCAAAATAAAAAATAAAGGGCAGAAAAGCAAGTAATGCATGTGCAGAACAAAAGATCAGAAAAAGTCACCATAAGAAAGCAAGCTATGAATGGAATCCTATCTGTTCAGCAAGCAAAGACACAGAGTTCATTTAAACAGAAATGCCAGCTGTCCTCCTCTTGGCAACACAGGTGAAATGAATAAACTTTCCAAACTGCTTTACAAGCAGCACTCCCCTAGTCCAATGGCTTTGTCAGGTATGGAGTCTGGACCTCCAAATGCAACCGCCTATGCTCTGCATTCCTGAAGCTTGATTGTTTTTTTTCCTGACAGTCAAAAAGCTCCCTTCTCTGTTAAGCAAGGCAGGTCTGTGACCTGAGAAAATCTGTAATCTTCATAGGTGACAGCTCCCTTCAGCTCGCTGGGTCAGACTAAAATAACGAATCTGGGAAGAGAAGGAGCCTGACAGATGAACAGCTCAGTGGCACTTCTCCTCATGGCGCCTGGTGAACATTTTTTGCTTCATTTTTTTAAACAAAACCCACAAGAAAACAAGATTTGTCCTGCCCTGGAGATTGTTTTTCTGGGGTGATCCAACTCCTTGTTAGGAAGAAGAGAAAGATGTTTATGTTTGGGGCTTCAAATGTCATCTTGCAGAAAAAGATCAAGATGGGTAGCTGTGTTAGTCTGTTTGTAGCAGCAGAAAAGAGCAAGAGTCCAGTAGCACCTTAAAGACTAACAAAATTGCGACGGGGAGGAGCTTCCGTGAGTCATTGCTCACTTAAGATACACTGGACTCTTGCTCTTTTCTACTTCTACAGACTTTTGCTTTTGTGAGCAGTAACTCACAAAAGCTCATATCCTGCCACAAATTTTGTTACTCTTTAAGGTACAACTGGACTCTAGCTCTTTTCTATTACCACAGACTTTTGCTCTTTATCTTAAAGAGAAGCATTTTGGGGGCTGGTCCATCCTTCTATATAAACCTCTCCCCATCTCTCTCCATACCAGTCAAAGCACCTCAAAAGCTTTCAGTAGCCTGGATTAAATTTTCAGATCCAGAGAGGTTAGCAGGGTGTCTTGTTCAGTGTCACTACTGTGGCCTTCCTTGCGCTCTTAGGATGGAGTGGATAAAGCATCCCACATCCCAGTCCCAATGGATTAGTTTCAACCACAGAGGCCAGATTTTCAGACACTGATAAGTTACTCATAGTTAGATTCAAGTCAATAAGATTTGGGGGATATTAGCTTCTGAGGATCAAGCTCCCTTTGTCAGATACAAGTTAGAGTGGAGATCTCTGAGTTTTAATATCCTAGTCAGAAGTAGGGGTGTGCAAGTGGGGGGGGGGGGGGATCAGTTTTTCGGATTCAGGTATAAAAGAGCCAAATTTATTTGTCATTCCCAAATATTCCCAAATACCAATATCAGCATTGTATTCAGATTCAAGAAATATTCAGTAATATTGAATATATTTGGCTCCATTATACCCTGTAGGGCCATTATACTCCTAGGCTATATTCAGTGGGCCGGGGGGGGGGGGGATTTGAGATTGAGCCACCAAATTTTCAGTGTAGCTGCTGGGGCTTCTCCCCAAAAGAATCCCCAAGTGTCAAAAAGATTGGACCAGGAGTAGAGAAGTCCTCATAAACCTACTCTTTTGACAGGTCTTAGTCCGATTAAAAGATGACATAATAACACCTGTTACTTCTAGCTGGAAAAACTTCCTGTCAATTAAAAAAGATTTAAACCCTTGCTCTTTATAACTGTTCTTAGTGTTATAAGCTGTTTGCTAATTCTCCAGGAAAGCCCCAAATAATTTCTCCTACAAGTCCCCTGGAATTCATCAATAATCAACCCTGGGCACATCCTACACCTATGAGATGGAATATAAGCCAGGAGTAGAAAATGTAACAGCTGTTTTTTTTGTTCCGACTGCCCTTGCCATCCTCAGGCATATTGTCAGAAGAGGATGCAGAAGTGGTCGCACTGCTTGCAAGTATTCCAGTTGAAGTTACACAGGAGAAATTTCAAGTTGCATGTTTAGCATACCCAATCCAGCAGACAGTAAGGGGATTTTTGGTAAATAAATGGCCTAATTTTTTTTTAACAAAAGGAATTGAGCCAGAGTTCTTGCCTTATTTTAGAGTATGTAATGAGCTTGCATTACAAAATGGATGTATCTTTTGAGTACACACTGATTGCTTGTCCCAGAGGAATTGCAGCCTACATTTATATCTCTGGCCTATAATACACATCAGGAAATTGTATGCACTAAACAATGATTGCAGGACTTGTATTGGTGGTGGGATGGATTCTCAAGCAGAAGCAACCATTAAGGCTTGTGTCACTTGTCATTTGCGTGATAAGACAGTGGTAGCACGCCCAGCAACATTACAGGCATTCTGCTTGGGAAAGCATTGTCACTGATACTGTGGAACCTTTTGAGACTGCTACTATTGAATGTTGTTATGCTATTAATAGATTAGTTTAGCAAATGGTCAGAGATAGCATTTCTGTCACAAGCCAGGTCTGTTGCTGTGATTAAGTTTTTGGCTGTAGTTTTCAGTAGGGAAGGGGATACTAAAGAGTTAGTTTCTGATAATGGTGCCCAATCTACTTCTTTGGAATCTGAAACTTGTCTTGCAGAATTAAAAATTTTATACATAGGAAGCCATTGGTGTATTATCTGCAAGCTAATGGAGAAACTGAATGGTTTAATAAAAGTTTGAAAGATAGCTTTCTTGTATCCAATTCCATGAGTATCAGATGGAGGACTATTAATGAATGGAAAATTCTGGTGCCACACAAAATAGTATTGATCAGGCTAGTGCATGGGAATAAAAGGCTATTTGTTCAGAGAAGTACAACTAAAATTCAGCAATGGCATGTAAGAGACTGCAAAACAGGGCATGTTAGATGTTACTTCCTTAGGAGCCAATTGTTTGACTACTAGGGATTGGCATGAACAAGGAAAATGGAGGCTCATGGAGGTTTGTAGGGTCTCATGAACCACGAATCTCCACAAACCTTCTCAATTAATGAACCAGTTCATGGTTCATGAGCTTCGGAGGAAGAGATGAGATCTTCCCTCTCTCCTTTCTGCTGGTGGCGGCTGCCCAAGGCTAGCAGAATACAAGAGGGTGGAGATCTTGCAAAAACCAGTTAAAGGGAATGTTTCAGGTTCGCCTGGCTTTCAAGCAAGGGAAACCTTTACCTTTACCTTCCTTTAAATGGCTTTTGCAACCAGGCACCACACTTGTGAAGTTTAAGTGGAAGTTTACCCAGAAGTGGTAAACTCACTGCTTGGACTTCACTCAAGTGCAGTGCCTGTTTGCAAAAAGCCCTTTAAAGGCTGAAATGGATGTAAGCAGTGTTCCCTCTAAGCTGTGTTGGTGTGACTGTTCACATTTGAATAATGAATATTCACATTTTAAAGCCTTCTTTTAAAATCTCTTCAACTCATTTTGATTGTACATAAGGAATGAGTAACACTGTTTAGAACTAGGAAAGTTATTTCCCTGAGACCTTGGAAAGCTAGTATGGCATAATGGTTCAAATCCTGAATGAGGACCCTGGAGAGCCTGGTTCAAATCCCCACTATGAAATCCACCAGGTTGTGGCAGTCACTTGGACCTATCTTTGAGGTGACATTACTTTGAATGGTCACCTGGAAATTAAAAGTTTTTTGACTGAATTCAAGCAATATATTAACTGCTAAATCACAGAGCCGCTTGGTGGCTGAGCGCTCTCCAAAAACATTCAGGGGTTGCAGGGCACAGCCCTCGATCTCTAACAAGGCTATTTATTTGTTCCAGGTTCAAAGTATAACCCTGTACATCTCAGCCAATAAACAATTGAAGTATTGGTTAAAAGCTTAAACTAACTTCCTTGTAGAAGGTACTATTTTTTTCAATATTATTTGTGACAATAATTTATTTATTTATTTATTTTATTTAAATTTGTATCCCGCCTAACCAGCAGCACTAGCAAGAAAAACAGTATTTTATATTATGAGTATATTATGCACATAAATGATTTACAATGCCTATATTACTACCATATAAATCACATATAAAAACATAGAATATGCATACACAGTGCAAAAATATCCACCAAAGCATGAAAATTTGAAACTATTGGCAGAGTATTAAAAAGGACTAAACGAGAAACATTTAATCATCCCTGCTAGTGATCTGACTTCATATGCATATATGTTTATCCACTACCTGTGAAGCTGTGATCAATTTTTTTCAGTCAGTCTGTCTTCTATTGGCAGATGCAGAAGTCTTCATCTAAGTGCTCATTCATGGCTCTTGCAGCCTCCACTGGCCATGGATGAAACTGGTTGTATATAGTTCAGTGCCACCTTTAAGACCACCAAATTTTAATTCTGAGTATAAACCTTGCTGGTCTTAAAGGTGCCACTGGACTCAAATTTTGTTCTGTTGCTTCAGACCAACATGGCTACCCACCTGCAGTTCACTGTGTCACTGTTCAACCCACTTCAGATATTTGGGAAGTGGTATTCTCAGGGAACTTGGTGCAAGATAATTATTTCTTTTTAAATTAATATTCTTTCCCCAAGATTGTTCTGGAACACATTGCAGAGATCCCTGAAACCTGGTGGAGCTGTGACACTTGACATGGTTCTCATGTTATGGCCCTTTGCCATAATATGTCATTTTTATGGCTATATATTTTGACAGGAGAGAGGGAAGTGTCTGAGATATTAAGCTGCCTTGCTGCAAAAGATGCCATCATATTTCATCTTTCTCTTAGCATTTGAGATGAACACAATCATCCATATTTATGGTTCCCACTATGTCACTGGAGTAGCTTCTGAGTAAATTATATAAAGGATGCCATAAAGCAAGGCTGTATGAGTGAATATTCACTCACTTACACTTTCACTCACAACACTGATGTTCCAGCTTGTAGAAGAATAATAGTAACATGAATCAAAGGAAATGCCAAAGCTTTTGTGGTTGCTTTACTTCTTTCCAAATATGCACCCTTTTTAGTCAGCCATTGGTCTCTTGAAATGGGGGCCTGACTTTTCCAAAATCATATTTATCAGGGACTTGTGATGTTATCACAAAAACTGGAGGAGTTTGTGATAGGTCCTCTAGAGGGTCACTGTAGGAGATCTGCAGATTACTATACAGATATTGTTAGAAAAGATTCTGGCCTGCATCCACAAACTTCCCTTCCAAACTCTTTTATTCAGGCATTTATTAGTCCCAGGGACTCTAATAGAGTGGCCCTATAGGCCCTCTATGAAAGATTACATGTCCATCAGATCTCTTTCTTTAAATATAAGAACAGTTTGGAACTCTTCTGCAAAGCTAGGAAGAAGGCCAAAGAATCCATACTGGAAACTGAAAGCAAGGAGTGCGATGATAATCACGTTCATGGAAATGTTTAAAGTTATACTATTGCTCTTTTTTTAAAAAAGGGATTCTTCAGCTTTTTCTGATATTCTACATAATATGTATATAAGCACATATCAGGTGACCTATTGGCATATCTCTCATTATGTCTGCCTGGGTCCATTTAATTGGCTGCATGCTTATCAATAAGTATGGGAATGTGCATCCTCAAAACCACAAGTTATTTGCTGTTAAATTATTTAAGCTATTTGCAGTCCAATCCTGTACAGTTATTAGAGCAAGAGTAATTCTGCATAGGATCGTCCGTTATTTAGTTAGTTCTTAAGGTACCAGGAGACTATTTTTGCTGCCACAGGATAAGACAGCTACCCTTCTAAAATGATTAAGAAACTATTCATGAACCAAAGCCAGATTGTGCCATTGATGTGAGAGCAAGCACCAATGAAAACCAAGGAATTGTGGTGTGCTCATGTGGACTTACTCATGCTCAAAAATACTGTTTTACAATGCTCATTGTTAACTCACATACATGACATACCTGGAGAGAAACAAAATTCAAACCAGTGAACAGCTACCTAGCACATTCTGGGGAGCATGCTCAGTACTCTTCGAGCATTTACAGAAAATGAGTGTCTTCTTTTGTGGATGATATTCACTAGTTGGCAAGATGGAAATACATGTGGAAAGGTTTTGCATATCCTTATTAATAAATATGTGTGTAGTGCAATTCTATGTATCTTTATTTGAAAGTAAGCCCCATTGTATTGTGCTCTTTACTCACACATAATCCTTAAGACTGCAGGCTAAAAAGACCTATTGCAATCCCTACCGATGGTAAGTTCTTATTAGAAGATAGGCAGAAATCAGAATTTTAAAGAATAATGGTTTATTTGACTCTAATCTGATAGGCAACTGAATAAATCGTTCTTATTTATAGTAAGCATGAAGCAGAGGTAGATGAACCTCTTCGGTGGAAGGTTGTTGATCAATCACACGCTGGCGAACTAATTCCTAAACAACATGCACTGAATTTTGGAGGGAAAACATCCATCATAGTCAAGGATGGGTAATTTTTGTAATTTTATTATGTTGGCTTTATGCGCAAATTGAAGAAATTAGTGCAAATCCACCATTTCTTCTAATGTTCATTTTCTCACCTTAGCCAGGAACAGCTGAGCCTCTCTCAAGATGACAGAATGTCATTGCAGTAAAACAGATAATATTCCAGTTAATGCATGCAGAGATAAATACAATTGATGTGGGTAGGATGTCTACCACACAAAAATTTTAGTGTTTTTACAAAAGGACTAGAACAACAGAAGCAAATTCCAGAGGACAACAGAAGACAGGAGGGCCTGGCATGATGTGGTCCTTGGGGTCGCGAAGAGTTGGACTCGACTGTGCAACTGAACAACAACAACAAAGAACCACAGAATTAAGTTTCTGACACTTAAATCTTACACATATTTGCATATTAATAGAATAAGCTTGCCAGGTCCCCTTGTCAATCAGTGGGGGGATTTGGGGGGGGTGTTCCAGGGGTGAGTGGGGACATCACACGATGTTGCACGATGTGATGATGTCACCCAGAAGTGACATCATCACGTTGGCAACATGGGGGTGATGCTGTGCTTTTGGGGCAAAACTCTATGGTAAAAACTCCAGCCGTAGAGTTTTGCCCCCAAACCAGAGCATTCCCATGCAACGTCCCCAGCATAATGACATCACTTCCAAGTGACATCATTGCATCGGGGACATTGCAAAGTAACATCCCCTTTTGGGGGTGGGGTTTTCCCCAATGGCCAGCTGGTCCGCAGTGGGGAGAAGCCCTTGAAAGTGGCTTGGGACTGGGGGCTGGCAACCCTATAATAGAGCCACTTCTTGTATTACTGCCTAATTCATTCTATGATGTTTGACTGAGAATTTGAAAACCTCAAGGATTGTTAAAAAGCTGATTATCTATCAAAGATTTGGGAGCATGTTTAAAATTGTGCAAGGGATTGAGAAATGAGATATGAAAATCAGGGATGTTTGAACACCTGCCAGTTTGGCTCATGTTCTGTTTGCTAGTCACAAACAGGAAGTAGGTTTTTCATTGATCATCCAGCTGTTTACAAGCAGTTCAAGGCTGTTCATTGGGTTATTTTTCAGCTATCAAAACAGTAAAGTACAGTGCAAGCAGCAGTGCTTCATGCATGCAAGTTCTTACACAGCTTATGAGAGTTCTAATTCCCCTGCCACAGACCTGTGATCACTGCATGCTGCTCAGAAGCCAATTAAATAAGCAAATAGTGAGCAAATCAGTCAGCCAGTGATTATAAATAAATATTCCTTTAAAAAAAAAAGTTTGTGTTATTGAGGTTATTTCACACATGCACATTTTCACACAGCCTTATGGGATGTATAGTTCCCATCCCACATAATTTTATTACCTGACTTGATCATCCCTGATGCTGGTGAGAATTATTTTCACCCACTGCGCAGATGCAAAAGTTTGCAAAGCAAGGAAACAGACCTCCAACACCACAGCTACTATGCAAGGGCAAAGCTGCTTGCTAGCCATTTGAACCAGATGCAGTTAACAGAACAAATCTAAGGCTCAGCTCAGGAGTAATTGCAGCTGTTATGATCTGTTCTTCTTCTGAAGCTGTTTGTTGTGAAGTTCATGGCATCTCTAATGAGAACTGTATCACATCAAACGCAAAAAATAACTATACACTAGGAGGGCTTCTCAGCTGTCCTTCCTTCATTTCCCCCCCTCTGAATTTAGGGTGCTGAATTAGATGGTTCTGCTTGCCAAGCATCAGGTATCCATCACTGAATACATAAGTCACGTAAGCAGTGTTCCCTCTAAGCTGAGTTAGTGTGAGCTAGCTCACCGTTTTTTAGCCTCCGGCTCACACCTTTTTGTCTTAGCTCAGGAAGGATGGCTCCAGAGCACACTGATTTATGAAGTAACCAAATTACTCGCTCACAACTTTAATGCCAGTAGCTCACAAAGTAGAAATTTTGCTCACAAGACTCCACAGGTTAGAGGGAACATTCATCTAGCCCTGGAGCTCAGCTGAGTGTTACAGGGAGGAAACTCAATAGTTTATCTCCATGATTCCTTCTATAACCTTGTTATTTCACAAAGTTATAATAATGTTTGGAAGCATGTTGCTTCAGGGGGGACAACTATCTTTCAGGTACTTGCTTGTGGCCCCAGCACCAAGAGGAAGGGCGAGGCGGGCACCCAGACAAGAGTCCCTCCATAACCCCCAACTAAATACTAACCCCGTATACAGTTTGCTTGAAATAATACACACACACAGTGGGCCAAATCGTCCAACACCAAGGAATGGTGAGCCGGGGTGGTGCAGTGCCCTAAAATATTGGCTGGGTGCTCCCACCCACCCAGATGCTCAGGACCCTGTTGATAGGCCTGGCGCCAGGTCAGGCAGGCCCCAGATTCCCATGCTTGCTGCCATAGAGTGGACTCGAGTGTGTCCAAAAGAGGGCAACCAGGATGGTGAGAGGGTTGGAATCCAAGGCTTATGAGGAAAGGCTGAAAGAGTTGGGTATGTTTAGCCTGGGAAAGAGAAAACTTAGAGGGGACATGACTGCAGTCTTCAAATATCTGAAAGGCTGTCATGTAGAAAATGGAGCAAATCTATTCTCTCTTGCTCTGGATTGCAAGACTATCTAAATGGGTGGAAATTACAAGGAAGTCAATACCGGCTAAATATCAGGAAAAACTTCCTAACCGTAAGAGTGGTTGAGCAGTGGAGCAGACTGCCTTGGGAGGTGGTGGATGCTCCTTTGCTGGACGTTTTCAAGTGGAGGCTGGACAACCATCTTTCGGGTATGTTGTAGGGCTATCTTTCGGCTGTGCTCCTGCAGAGTGCAGGGGGTCGGACTAGATGACCTGCAAGGTCCCTTCCAACTCTAACATTCTATGATTCCATGATTCCTCCGGCCAGCCCGCCATGGACACCTTCTTTCTTCACCCTTCTTGCAGTGCCACAAACAGCCCCCCAGTTCAATCAGGGTCCCGGCTTGGTGTTGTCTGGGGACCAGTACTGCTGCTGCAGGAAGTAAACATAATTCACTTGATCCGTGTACTTCCAGTTTTTACATGTTTCCGTGCAACATGAGATTGGACTTGGCAGATCCTGAGAACTTGTATGACATAGGCTTAGGGTCAGGCTAACATTTCTGCAGGTGAAAGGGCTTCCATCTGTGGAGCACAACACCCTACTCTTCTCCCTTCCATGGCAGCCAGAAATGCCTACTGAAATCCTGCTTCTGGGGGAAAGGGGACAACCAGCAGCAAGAACTGGGGGTGGGGATTTCAGGCTGCCATGGGAGGGGAAAGGAATGACATGAAACGTTAGGATTCAGCCTACAGAAAAGATTATGTTTTCAGTCTGTCCCTGAAATCCAACCTTTTCTCTTTAAACGTTGAGCAATAATGAACAGCAGTACTTAGTACAGTTACTCAATTGAAAAATAGCTACCTTTTATTTCCTTTGATGAGCCCAGTCTGGCAATGGCACCATATAACTGACAGACTTACTAATGTCCTGGAGCCTGAGATTGACGGGACACACCATTAAAGCTCAGACATGGTCATTATGTGGTGCCACTGCACTCTGTATTATTAACATTTTCAGTACCATGAGAAAGCAGAGGATGCATCAGTGCTCTGCACATTCTTGAGCATCATGATAGATCGAGTGTAAGACACTGTCGACCAAAGTACAGCTGGCCTTTTCAAAGTCCCTTTTCTACATTAGGGACCCATTAGGCCGTGGAGTGCTATTAAACCCAATTGCACTTTTCAATGTGGCTGACAGAAGGTTAAAAATATGGTTTTCCAATATATTAAAATGAAAAAAGTATACTCCTTTTTAAAAGACAAATGGCTGAGTTAAGAACTTCAGCCAGAACACAGTAAGACAGCTGAGACGAGCCATCTTAGGAATTCTCTAGAACACAGAACACCTTCCCAAACTTTTGAAGTGGGGAGTATTTCATGAATGGAATCTTGTTCAGGGTGGGGGGCATGGCTACTGACAGATACCAAATTAAGGCACACAATAAACAGTAATATTGATAGAAGAAGAAGAGTTGGATTTATACCCTGCCCTTCACTCGGAGACTCAGAGCGGTTTACAATCACCTTCCCTTCCTCTCCCTACAACAGACACCCTGTGAGGTAGGTGGGGCTGAGAGAGCTCTGAGAGGACTGCTCGTGAGAGAACAACTCTGAGAGACCTGTGACTGACCCAAGGTCATGCCAGCAGCTGCATGTGGAGGAGTGGGGAATCAAACCTGGTTCTCCAGATTAGAGTCTTAACCACTACACCAAACTGGGTCTCAAACACCAAACTGGTAGAAAATGCTGTCACGTCACAGCTGATGTACGGTGACTCTGTAGGGTTTTCAAGGCAAAAGACTTACAGAAGTGGCTTGCCAGTGCCTGCCTCGGTATAGCAACACTGCTGTTCCTTGGAGATCTCTCATCTGAGTACTAACCAGGACTGTTCCTGTTTAGCAGCCAAGATCTGATGAGATCAGGCTAGCCTGGGCCGTCCAGGTCAGGGCAAGTAGTAACATTATTAGTATGTAAATATCTCTAGATCTTAGGGAGATACAAGAGATGCTATATGATCCTCCTCCAAGAGCTTACAGAGCTCTTCTTACAGGGGCTACTGTAAGCTCTTGGAGGATTGGCTACATCAGGGGTGTGTGGCCTAATATGCAAAGGAGCTCCTGATACGAAATGAGCCCCTGGTAGGGCATATGTGTATATATATGTGATCCTCACAGATAACATACTTGAAAATCAAGCTTATCCTGATCCTAATACCCATTTTTCTCCCATGATGATCCCCTCACCAGTCTTGAATTGCTATGTTTGCGATTTAAAATTAACGATACTTTGAGTTCCTGTGCTGCTTGCGCATCTGCAAAGTCAGAGACATCCATCATCACACTTGGCAGCTCATAGATAGCAGCTGTGGGTATATACTCAGAACTATTGGATGGATGACAAACCAGGGTTGTGCACGAAGGTCAAGAGCAGAGCATGCATCATTTGAAACAAGATGCATTTCTGCCTTGCTTTTGAGTTTGCGCTGCCTGCAACACTTAATTATTGATTGTTACAGTGGGTTGCCTGCTGGTACGCTGGTAGCTACAGCTGGGGCATAGTACCTTTGCCTAGGTTAACACATCTCCCTCCCCTGGAGATGAGCCATAGATTTCAAGTGGCAAATGTGAAAATGCACTTGCTAAATAGTTGTCATGACCCCTTCAGACCAGCTCAGCAATTCAGACTTAGAGTCCCCAGAGGAAGAGCCCAAGGAGTCAAGGCCACCAGCTGAGAAGGACCAGCAGGACCAAGGAGAGCCTAACTTGGCTAAGGCACTTGCTGACAATGGTCCAGCAGCACCAGAAGCCACCCTACTTGAGCCTGCAAGGGAGGACTTGCCACCAGGTTTCCACTGATCAGGATGTGGACACAAAGCCCATAGCCTCCAGACGATACACTCACTCTGCAAGAATGGTGATGACTGAAGGTCCAGCCAAGTGGTCTAAATGAGGTGAAGAGCTCAACTGCACACAACCCCATCCCAGAGGCAGGCAGTGAGAACAGTCATTTTTGCAGGATCCTGGTCAAACAAAGTGCAGGTGCAGGTGCTCAGCACCTTCCAGCAGGACAGCTGAGCCTTGAATACTTCCCAGACTATTTAGACTGAGATTTGGAAATTTTGCCTTATTGGATGAACCGGTATACTAGGTGCAAGGTTGTACATTAGCTACTTGCCTCCAGCTCCAGGCTGCTGGCCCCTGTTGATGCTCCCACTCCCAAGCCTTCCTGTCTAGACCTGCTCCAAAGGAGAACTGCCTGGGCCTGTCTGCAGAGTGCAGGACAATATTATTTGCAATTCAGTTTTGAACAATTTAAAACACTGGGCTTAACAGGGGGGGGTTTGTCTTTGAGGATGTCACTCACAATTTGTGATCAAGTTGCAGTTCAAGTGGAAGAGACTAAATAAATATATAAATAGAAAGAGGGAGGGGGGAGCAAAACCAAATGGTTAGATGACTTCCCCGAGCAGCTGAAGTGGACTGGCCACAAGTTTGGTAAATGTTTGGGGAAGGCACCTTCCCCGAACATCTATTTGTGAACTCATGAACTGGTTTGTGCCCATCCCTAAAAAGGAGAGCTTGTAGCTTTAAGCAACAGATTTCCTCAGTGGCTGTTGCTAAGCAACCACAGTATTCCAGGCTTGGTTCTGTCAGTAAAAGACAGGAGGTGGGGCCTTTCCAGGCCTATTTTGGCCTTTGAGGGAGGACTCATTGGGGTCAGGCCTAGTTAGGGTAACCAGCTCCAGGCTGCCGAATTTCTGGAGACTTTGTAGTAGAGTCTGAGAAGGGCAGGGTTTGGGGAGCAGAGAGGCCTTAGCTGAATATAATGCCATAGAGTCCACCATCCAAAGCAGTTATTTTCTCCAGGAGGACTGATTTCTGTCATCTGAAGAGCAGTTGTAATTCTGGAGATTGGCAAACCTATGCCTGGCAGAAACCTCTGGGTGACTTGATACCATCCAACTTGCATAACTGAACTAGTCCTGGCTGCTTGCTACTGTTCAACAGCAGCCACCCTATGAAAGCCAGCATGGTATAGTAGTTAAGAGTTTCAGAGTAGGGTCTGGGAGAGCCAGGTTCAAATCTCCATCTGGTTGTGGAAGCTCAGTGGGTGACTTGGACTAGTCACATACTTTTCAGCCCAACCTATCTCATAGGGCTGTTCTGCAGATAAAAAAGAGGCAAATAATCTGAGCTGCTTTGGTCCCTATTGTGAAGAAAGGTGGAGTATAAATGAAATAAATAGATAATAAATATAGCTGAAGATGAGAGACAGACAAAAGGTAGGTTGGTGAATCGCTGAGAAGGAGAGAATGAGGCAGGGAAAGAGAAGATAATATGGGGGTTGCCAGGTGGAAGGGAAAAGAGGAAATAATGTGGGGCAGGAAATACAGGAGAAAGTGAGATGCCACCCCACAAGTCGAGGTTTTGCTACCATACAAGTGGGCCTGGCCCAGTAGCTGGCACCACACAACTGTGCCACAGCTATCCTAGGTAAAAGCTCCCAGTGGGGGAGAGTTTAAGGTGAATAACAGTAAGTTGGCTGTTGGGTGGAAAAAAAATGGGGTTGCCAACTCCAGTTCAGGAAATTCCTAGAGATTTGGGGGGGTGGAGAGTGAGAAGGGGGAGGTTTGAGGTAGGGGAGGGACCTCAGAGAGGTACAGTGCCATAGACTCCAACCTCCAAAGCATATGTTTCTTCTAGAGAACTAGGGTTGCCAACCTCCATGTGGGCACTGGAGATCACCTAGAATTACAACCCTCTCCAGATGACAGAGATCAGTCTCCTGGAGAAAATGGCTGCCTTTAGGGGGTGGGCTGTACGGCATTATAACCTGCTGAGGTTGCTTTCTCCCAGACCTTGCCCTCCCAAAGCTCAACCCCCAAATCTCCAGGAATATCCCAACCTGGAGATGGCAACCAGGAACCGATATCTATGACAGGGAGATCTGTTGTGATTCCAAGATATCTCCAGGCCTCACCTGGAGGTTAGCAACCCTGGAGGGAGAGAAGGAAGCTGGAAAGGGGGAGAAGCTGTGGGGGCTTTTAAGAAAGGGAAAGACAAAATAGTGGAGAAGGGGGAAATGAGATGCCTCCCGCAAGTCCTTGGGGGTTCCTACTTGTTCTGTTCTAATGATTTTGTTAAGCTATTTCCTGCCTTGTTGGCTGAGTCGACTTGCTATTTGGGCATTTTTATAGTGCAGTGGTTGCAATATCAGTCTAGGATCTAGGAGACCTGGGCTGAGATGCCTGCAGAGACATCGGGCATGCTGGGTGATCGTTATGCCAGGCAAATACTCTTGGCCTAAATTGTAGGAATACAATGTGGAAGGGAGAACTATGTATGCAAGGAAGTGAGAGTGGAAAAAATGACACTGATGTGAGCAAGACCTTTGCAGGGTGGGAAAATATATACCATTCCTTCCAGACAGCATGCTAACATGCTTGGACTATGTTCTTTCCAAAAAGATTAGAGCAAAGCAGGTTTGGGAATGAGCATATTGAACAATTTGGCCATGGAAAGGCTCCTAACAACAAAAAAAGCAGAGGGCCTTCCTGACACTTTCAGGAAAGCCATTCCACAAAGTTGAGGCTGCTACAGGAAAGGCTGTGAAACAGACAGTCGCTGTCTTCACCTGCCTACACGATGTCACTAGCAAGAGGCCCTGCTCCACAGAGTGGTGCTGAAACAAAGGCGCATGCTGGGTGATGTGATCCCACAGGTATAGGGATCCTTGGCCATGAAGGGCTTTAAAAGTAATAATAACCAGCACTTTTAATTAAATTAGGAAAGCAACAGGGAGCTGATATCGTTGCCATCTTTTGAAAGATACAATCTAGCAAGGGGTGGGGCCTGGCCTATGACCCACGTGGCCTTTGACACATGTTTCATATAATTGCAGCAAAGTTTCATGGGGGGAGGAAGAGAAAGGTAGCAGGGAAAGCTGAGACAACATCAAGGATGAAGGTTCTGCACATCCCGCTCTTCGTTCATCCCTGCTTATTTCCCCAAGGATCGGAATGACTCTGATAAATTTGACTGAGACCAGCGTGGAGTCTCCAGTCTCATCCAAAGCGATCTGAGTGGTTCTAATCATGAAGAATGCAATACATAAGTAATAATGAAAGAATAAAAAGACATTTCTCCTATTCCCTTCATTATGGGGAGGGAAACTCATTTGGTGCCCAGCCAGATGGAGGAAAAACTGGCCTTGCCAATGAAAACATGGCAGCTACTGAAGAGCTGTGAACATACGTTAATATACATTTATTGCACTCCTAAAAACAAGCATTCTGCACCAGGTGACGTTTCCCAGTTATCTTATATCCAATGGAGTTATGGCTCCAAAAGGCACACAGGTACATGCAGGGCCCCCTCCCATTCTTTTTTAGTTGGCTAGTGGAACAGAAAGTTGTTCTGAAGCATAATATTGATCATATCTGCCCAGCAATTGATGACCCATGAAGCCAAACACATAACCCATCAGGAGCTCAATAATCCATGGACTTCTGCCACCTTCTTCAAAAAACAAGGTGTTTGTGAAACCGTGAGACCCCCGATAGATGTGAGCTGCATTCAATATGGCCGTTCATATGTTGTGTAGGCTTGTTTTTCCTGTGGTTTTTTTTTTTTTTTGCAAGAAAATCATTTTCTACAGTCTGTTGGAGAAGGGCACACTCCACTGAACTTGTGGCCCAGTGGAGTAACAATCACACAAGGGTATAAAATGAGGTCCCAAGCAGAATGAGCAGAACTAATCCAGCCTTGGTGCACACTTGCTGAGAACGGATTCACACAAAGAGAGTCACACACCCTCACCCCTGACTCAATTATATTGGTGATATTTTCAACTCGGCGGACATGGCGAGTGGGCCCATGCTGCTTTTAGCAAACAAACACAGGACAGGTACTGTTCCTTTATTAACCCTCAGAATCCCAGGAGGCAACACAGAAGAGCACCCAGGAATTAACCAGGGACCCTTTTTTTCCCGGTCTTGTCTCCTCCTAGTTCTGGCTTTGTTTGTATGCTTTTTGCAGCAAGCACCCTATGGTCAAGCAGCTGCTTTGCTTAACTTTTCATCAATGCCCCACTAATGGAAGGATAATGAGCTCACCACAGCAACGGCTTGCGCGGCGATCAGCTCTTATTGACTTGGGTGAGAACTATACGGAATTGTGTTCTCTTCCCACGAGTTGAAGTGCTCAGCGGGAAGCAAACAGTCTCTTAAGCAAAATTGGTATGCAGCTCTCTTAGCAAAGCATGTAAACGCCATGCTTAATGATGCGCCTCAATTAGCAAAAAGAAATAATGGAGCAATAAGTAAAGTCTGTGCAGTTTTATCAACTCATTGCTGCTCAGTAAAGCTTGCAGTACTATTAGGGAGACACAAATGGCCATCTTGGGTGGATCTCATGACTTATTTACTTATTACCTGTGATGGGGGGGGGAAGAGTGCAAGAAAGTCAGGGGAAAGGGAATGAAGCTGTAAGCACAGCATACAGCTCAATCAAGGCTTTTAATTAGTGAAGTGTGACATCTGGTTAATGAAGTGTATCAAAACACAGGATCTGAAGTGTGCTATCAGACAACAGAAAGATGCATCTTGATCAGTGCTGCATAGCAGGGGTGGGCGGACTGCAGCCTTGCAAGTTCCGCTTTTGTTTACCAGAATCCTTGAGGTCCACTGATGGGTTGTAAACTTATAAAGCAAGAATACCTGTTCAGGATCACAGGCACAGGCGTGTTCTACCTTAGTTGTTACGAAAGTCGTATGCATACTCAGAATTTCTTAACAAGATACAGATAACTTGGCTTTGTAATCCTTGTTGTTGTTGTTGTTAGCCCTTCAGTCATATTCGACTCTTGGCTGTTGCTTGAGCCTTTTGTTTACGAACTAAAGATTGCTGTCTGGTTTTTATTCCACATTTCTCCAGTAATCTCAGAGCAATGTATGTGATTTCCCCTGCCCCATTTTAGCCTCGTAGCAACCCTGTTTTGTAGTTTCAGCTGAGAGTGAGCTGCCCAAAGACACCTAGTGAGCTTCCTACCAGTATGATTATTTGTTTCCAGCTCTATCCAATCCTAGGCTGACACTCTAAATACTACATTGCACTGAATCAGCATTGCTTGAATGAATCCCAACAACTATTATTTATTTGTTTGTTTGATTGATTTATATCCCTCCCTCCCTGCCGAGGCGGGCTTAGGGTGGCTTATAAACAATTCAAAAATACAATGAAATGCAGTATAATACAATAAAACCTATCATAAGCTTATAAATTACTTAAAATAACAATCAGTTAAAACAGATACATAAAACGCCGGAACACACTCAAGCAACAAGCGGAGCAGTTCTTATAACATAGTTTAGGTGCTTGTTGGATGTCCGTATTTCACACCAGTACAGTTCTCATTTTATTACGCAGCGAGCACAGGTCAGGAACTTCGATGGTAAGACCCAGGTTACAGGCTGGAAAGCCAGGGCACAGGGACATTCCCTGGGGTGTACTGCGGCTCCTTAGCCAAATGCCTGGTGGAAGAGCTCCATCTTGCAGGCCCTGCAGGGCCCTGATCTCTACCAGGAGCTCATTCCACCAGGATGGAACCGCCACCAAGAAAGCCCTGGCCCTGGTTGCTGCCAGTCTGACATCCCTGGGGCCTGGGAAGGCTAGCCGATTTTGTGCCCCTGAACTAACAGAAAGTAGACGGTCTGCCAGAAACTAATCACCAGACCGTGATCTACCTTCTGCTCATCCATGCTATAAGAGCGTACAAAATGCTCAGACTATGAGAAACTACAGCAAAACACACTGATGTAAGAACAAAAGGTGATTCCACCTTGGACTGCAAGGAGAGTCCCTTGGACTGTAAAGGAGATCAAATCAGTCAGTTCTAAAAGAACAAAAGGTGGTTCCACCTTCTATAGCATGTGTTGAAATTACTGGAACTAAGCTCCTTCAAACTGAGTTCAAATACATACCGGCTGCAAAATTTGGAGTTCACACCAGCAAGTCAAAGGTATCAAACAGCTTTATTTGAGCAGCAACATACAAAACATCAGCATTTTGGAATCCATCTCGGAATTAGGCCTGCACTAACCCCAGTTTCCCCAGGAACATGCCTAATATGACTGCTTAGCAGAAAGAATCTGCTACTCATCCACTAGGTGACAACTAACAGGAACATATATGACACCCACCACATAGTCCTAGCAAATTCCTAAGAACATAAGAAGTGTTCTGCTGGATCAAACAAATGGTCCACATAATCCAGCATCGTGTTTACCAGAGTGGGCAACAATATATCAGAGGCCGGAGGCAGAGTGGCCGTTCAGACGGCCGCATCTGCCCTGAGGAGGCGGCCTGGACACATCGCATCCGGCGCCGCGCTCCCGCAGCAGCCGAGCACCACTTCAAAGTGGTGCTCAGCTGCTGTGGTGCACATTCCACCCGCCAGAGCAGGCGTGAACGCGCCAGAGCAGGTGTGAACGCGCGTGGGCAGGGGGAGCCGCACAGCGTCCGCCCACCACCATAGGAAGCCGCCCGCAGTCTGAACGGTGCGGGCGGCTTCCTTCCGGCAGCGTGCGAACGCTGCGCCATGGGGGAAATTCCCCCCCCCCCCGCCCTAGTCTGCCGCGCCGCAGAGGCCGCAGAGGCGCGGCAGACTTTCAGTCTGTCCAGGGCCAAAGTCTCCCCCTGTTGTTGCCCCTTAGCAACCAGCATTCAGGGTATATTTCTGCTGAGCAGAGAAGGTCTGATTGAACCATCATGGCTAATACCTGTTGATGGCTCTATCATCCTCCGTAGATTTATCTAATCCCCATTTAATGCTTTCTGAACTACAGGCCATCATCAGTCCTATGGTGATTTTCCTCCTCCAACATGGACAATACTCGGAATTGTCTAAGCAGCCATGTGTGGATGAATCCTAGTAATCCACTGATCAATGGGATGTGTCACCTAGCTTGCAATGGGAAGGGGATAGAGCAAGGAAGAACAAAATCAGTTGCATGTTGAACAGAAGAGAAACTCTCCTCCCCTTCTGTGGTTATGGTTTGTATGTGCTTCCTCTTATCCATGAATGAGAACAGGGGAATCAAAGAATGAGTCAGTGGTTTTTTCATGGCCTGTAGGCTGCATGCTCCTTGGAAGAAAAGCGATGGCAAACCTAGACAGTATAACAAAAAGTAGAGACATCACCCTGCCATCAAAAGTCCATATGGTCAAAGCAATGGTATTCCTAATAGTGATATATGGCTGTGAGAGCTGGACTATAAGGAAGGCTGAGCACCGAATAATAGATTCTTTTGAATTATGGTGCTAGAAAAGACTCTTGAGAGTCCCTTGAACTGCAAGGAGATCAAATCAGTCAATCCTAAAAGAAATCAACCCTGACTGTTCCCTGGAAGGCCAGATACTGAAGCTGAAGTTTTGGCCACCAAATGAGAAGGGAGCACTCACTGGAGAAGACCCTGATGCTGGGAAAGATTGAAGGTCAAAGAAGAAGGGGTCGGCAAAGGATGAGATGGTTAGACAGTGTCATCGATGCAACAAACAAGAAATTAAGCGAACTCCAGAACACAACAGAAGACAGGAGGGCCTGGCGTGATATGGTCCATGGGGTCACAAAAAGTCAGACTCGACTGTGCGACTGAACAACAACAGGCTGCCAGTAATAAGGAACTTGCCAGTATTTCAAACAGGTGGACCTGGGCTATTTTCCATGTAACATGTAGCCTCTCTGTGACACTTGCCCATTGATCACATTAAGTATATACAGCAATGAAAGATAATTGATGCTTCTTCCTAGGATCACCCCTGCAACAAATGTCTTGTAATAGTTAAACAATTCTGCTGTACACTGCCAGGTTGACTGCAAGAGATTCTGGAGGGATCAAACAAGATTAAAAAGAATATTTTAAAAAGCCAAAACCTTGAGCTCTTTGAAGCTGTTTCTTTATTCCTTTGAAGCTTACAAGAGTCTTCTTAATGCAAAGCAGTGTGTTTTATGTTAACCTAACACTTTAGTGTTATCATATAGCTCAGGGTTTATCCAGACAAGGCATTCTCCACACAGATGTTGACCTTTGAAGGCTATCTTTGCAAGGGGTAAGTATCACATATATATTGTCTGTGGGCCACACCAGATGTCAGGGCAGACTGATAAACACAAACACAGAAGAAGATGCAGCTGAGGCTATAGCACAGTATTACTATTAATATTTACTAGTAATTAGTATATTACTAACTAGTATAAATATTATTATTATATATAAGCCCTTACAGAGTAAGATTCATGAAATAATGATAATGAATAGTTTCTAAATAAAAAAATCTATGCATAGTGGACAGTTGTTGCATTCACGAAATTAAAAGATGTTTCTTCTTACTAACACAAAGTTTCCTCTCATTCAGTTACATTGGATTAAAATGACATAAAATGTAGATCCGTTCTGACATACCTAACTGAATTTCTTCATACTATGGCTACAATTGTCTAACTTCAGGCTACTATTTGGATTATGTAAAGCATGATATGCCGTAAACCTTATAAAAATGTAGGGGGGGGTAACTTTTTCTTTGATTTATGCCTTATATCAAAAAAGGAAATGGACAGTGGCACTATTGGTATAGTTATTTATAGAGGAATTTATTAGATTTCCAGCAGTGCTTTTGAAATTGGTTACTTGGTTCATGAGTTATAGCTCAAATTAGAAAAGTTAGGAAAAATTGGCTTCAGCCATCTTGATGACATTGTCAAAAGCTTAAACTACCAATTGGAACAGGTTATCACATCAAAATATAATACAGACATACACCTTTCACAAAAAAACATAGTTTTGATACCTTACCTGATATTGATAAATCAATTTTTGGGTTTTGGCCAAATCTGGACTAGTAGTCCAGATGGCACTGACAGGATAAACCCTGTTGCAAGGTTGCTGATTTTCTCTATTCTGTTATGCTTTTATTACAGAATTTTGTACTGCTTTGTGTTCTGTGCTCATTTAATTCTCCTTTAGCCAGGAGAATTTTTCAAGGCAATTCTGGAGCTGCAGCACATATAGTTCAAGGCTGTTTTTAGTTCCTTCAATTTGTTTACATCTCTTCCCTCATCGGTGTTACCAGTGTGCATGTAGAAATGGATCAAACACTTGATGTGTCTGTGAATGTAATTGCATCAAAAATCCTTCTTTATAGTTTTTTATTGATTGCATCAACCTGCTTTTTGTAGAGGGTGGGGTTACTGATTGCATCAACATTTTTTCTGTTTGGAGGTTTACATGCACTCCAGTATGTCAGGGAAAAACTGCAGATCACTAGCTAGAAATGCACAATTTGTCATGGCAAGTATCCACAATACAAAAAAGGGGGGGGGGTTTACTTTTAGACTGTATTATGGCTCTGTTTGGTACCGTGAAATGGCTACCTATTCCATGTCATGATTTTCACAATCGTATAATGAACAGGTATTTCATTTTCAAATGGATTTCATGCATTTTATGTGCGTAGTTCTAGTTGCATGGGTATTTTGATTATGATAAGTTATCTGGAACATTTTCCTGATTAGATGAGCTCAGGCTTCTCCCCTTTACCAGGTATCTAAAGTAACAGGTAATGTGGATCTTTCATGCAGTGGACTATACATATGATGCTTCTATTCCTGTTAGACTTCTCTGTCAAAAAAAGGAGTAAAAGATGGCATGACTTAGGTCCTTGCATGTACAGGACTCCACATAAAGTATGTATCTGTATGTCTCAGATATTACTCTAGGGCAGTACATGGTGAAGAGCAAAGGCATGCACCTACTATTTCACCACACTTTCTAGTTATGCGTCGGAACTGGGGCACTGGTGTATTGGTGCTTTAAAACAACCAGTACTGTCCCACTATAGGTCAGTGTCATGTGCTGCAGGATTGTTTGAATCATCTGTAAGTTGCTGTATATGAAGAATGAGATGGCAAGAGTGGGAGAATGTACCACTTCAGATGGCAGATGGTAAGTTTAAGTTCTGAATATTCCTCACATGGGGGGCATGCGAAAAGAAAATCAGAATAGTAGGGTGAAAGGTTCTGTTCCCTCTCTTTACTTGCAAATGCTGATCTTCTATTTATAAGGGTTTCTTAATTGTCATTTTTCATAATATTTCTCCTGCTGCTGTCAGTTTAACCCCCCCCCCCCGGTCTCTGCCACCTAATCCCCCTGCATGCAAGAACCAGGCTTAATAAGGAAAAAACTTAGATGTGGAATTCTGTCTTCATTTTTTTAAAATCACATTTAGAAAAGCCACTGTCCAGGTGCATTTCATCCATATTCTGTCCAGGCAAGAATGCTTTTTCCATTGATCTAATGTCTCAACAAGCTGAAGATAGGTGGAGAAGTCAATATAGATTCTTGCCAAGTAATCTTCAACAGTGCAGAATTACATTAAAAGATGTTGCACCTAAAACTCAATATAAGTTATAAATTCACTTGGAACATAATCAGGATCTTCCCAACCTCCATTTGAAGTATAGCCCTGGTTCTCAACTATTAGCAGCTGATGTGAAAAAAGAGAACCCTTTGCTAAAGTAGATGCTCTAGGGCATACATTTTGCCCACTGTGGCTTAAAGAGGGAGGATGTATTATGAGGGAATGCAGAACTGAAAGTGAAGCTAATTCAACTTTGCTCTGTCTACTGTTCTACTTCCCTCCGTTAATTGTGTTATCACCAGTTCTAATTCTATGTTGTTCAGATTGAATGACAAAAAATGAAGACTAGAAGCCTACTCTTGCTTTCCAAACTGATTATGAGAATCATAACATATGAACTTCATTAATGTTGCTGACTGGGGTGTAAACAACAAGGACCTTTACTTCATCACTCTGCTCGAGTCAATGAAACAAAATGGCTGCTGAATTAGGGTTCTAATCACTTCATGCATAATACAACATGTTGTTTACAATCTCAACTGTTCATCTCAAAATAAAGAAGCAAACTGGCTTGTTTAATTTTCTGGAAACATTTTGAAATGTATTCATACTTAGACTGTATTTAGTTATTAACAATTGGCACTCAAGGAATTGCAGGGGGTAAAAAAATTGATTTTTTTTCCAACTCTTGAAACTCTTCTTCCAGAACACCATAAGCTCTTACATGCTACAGCAAGCCAATTTTCTCATCTCACTACTCTCATGTCTTTTTCATTAAGTGGCACTCAACTACCCCCACCTTCCATTAGGAAGCTGATGTGGCAACCACAGGCAACCAGTAGGAGACCGGGGCTGGGACATGGAGGGAGTCATCAGTGACAGTGTGATGTCACTTCCGGGGGGGGGGGGGGGGGACATGGTATGAAGTCATATTTTTTGAGATTCTAGAGATTCTGAGTTTTCCCCAGAAGTTACATCAGTTTTTTATTAGGAATCATCGAACACATTGTAGATTAGAGAGGTGTGACATTTTCCCCAGAAGTGACATCATGTCATCAGCCCAAGTATCATTTTTATTTCCTCTCCCTCCCACTCTCAGAGTGGTGGCAGGAAATAGAGGACTGGCAACCCTATTTGTGTTCTAGAGGACAGGAGGTATGCTCTGTCCTCATCAGGTCATTTACTTCTCCACCTACTGCTTCCTGTTATTTAACCATTTATTAATCCTTGAGATGACCTTTCCTCTAAACCCATGATCACTAAGGTGAGGAACTTCATCAAAAATATTATTATTATTATTAGTAGTAGTAGTACTGGTAGTAGTAGTACTAGTAGTACTACTAGTAGTAACTGAATTTGTAAACTGCCCTCCCCCAGAGGGCTCAGGGCAGTGTACATCATATTTAAGATACAATTTAGTTAAAAACATCACACACAAAAAAGTTAATTAGTTTAAAACCAGACAATCCTATATATATAAAAGCCCAGTGTATTGGCACTTTCTAGCTCTCCCATTGGCTGTGCTGTGTGCTCCATCAGCCATTGGCCCATCAACTGCCTCTCAAGAGTACTTGTGTGTCATTGGCTGGGTGCTGGGTCCACTCCTGCCCCCCTCTCCTGCCAGCCTGGCCAGTTCCCTGACAGAATAAACTGCCAAAATGGCTCTCTCTCCTGACAAAGACTCTTCTCCTGCTTGGCTCCTGTGGAGCTAACTTCCTCAGTGGCTGTTGCTAGGCAACCAAGCTTGGCTCTGTCAGTAAAAAGGCAAAGGCAGGAGGCCCACTCCAGGCCTACTTTGATCTTTGTGGGGAACTCATTGGGGCCAGTCCTGACTAGGGTTGCCAGCTCCAGGTTGGGAAATTCTTGGATATTTTGTGGTGGAGTCTACAGAAGCCAGAGTTTGGGGATGGGAGAGGCCTCAGCTGAATAGAATGCCATAGAGTCCACCCTTCAAAACAGTTATTTGCTCCAAGGGAACTGTTGCTGCCAATCTCCAGGTGAGAGCTGGGAAGGAGATAATGTTGCCAACTCCAGGTTGGGAAATTCCTGGCGATTTGAGGGGTGGAATCTGGAGAGGGTGGGATTTGAGGAGGGGTGGGACCTCAGACAGGTACAATAACATAGACCCCACCCTCCAAACCAGCCAGTTCCTCCTGGAGAACCATTGCTGCCAATCTCCAGGTGAGAGCTGGAGATAACTCAGAATTACAATTGCTCTTCAGGTGAGTTCCCCTGGAGAAAACTGTGGACTCTGTGTCATTATATCCAGCTGAGGTCACCACAGCAAATTGAGGCTGAGTGCCCAAGACCAGGGCACCTGCCCAGAGCCTCTTTCTAGAGCCTGTTGTATTTATTTACACAACGGGCCTTATTCCTAGTCAATAATAATTTCCAATAGGACCAATAAAACCATTAACCTTCAGTCTTAGATGGCATTCTGTATGTGTTCACTTCCTCCTAGGGACAGAGTCCTGGGCCAGATGAGATGGGAAAAAAATGTTGCAGAGTGGAAGGACAGTAAAAGTTTACTGGAGTACACCACACAAAACAGAAAAGTCTTCACCTGCTGGCAGAAAACAATGACCAAGGGAGACAGAGAAATCTCCTTCATCACAGAGTTCCAAAGTTTTGATGCCACAAACAAGAAGGCCCTGTCTTGGTTTGAAACATGGCTAGCTTCAGACGGTGGGAGCACCTGAAGCAAGGTCCTTGAAGATAATTGGAGTGGGCTCTCCTTCTTTGGAGGTTTTTAAGCAGAGGCCAAATTGCCATCTGACAGCAATGCTGATTCTGTGACTTACTATAAATTTAGGCAGATTGCGAGAAGAAGGAAGGAGGGATCTGCTGCTTGGCTCTTATGGCCCTTTTTTTATATGTTCAGGATAATTTTGATTGCCACTTTGGGGTTAGGAAGGAATATTCCTCCAGGCCAGATTGGCCCAGGGATCCTGGAAGTTTTTTTTTTGTTTTACTCTGGGAACAGGGCAGAGATCACTGGGGGAGTGGGGAGGGTAGCTGGGAATTTCCTGCATTGTGCAGAGGGTTGGACTAGATGACCCTTGGGATCCCTTCCAGCTCTATGTCTCTATGAATGTGTGGGTTCATGTGGGAGAAAGAACTCATTAAGGTACGCCATCCCCAAGTTGTATTGATAGGGTTGCCAATCTCCAGGTGGTAGCTGAAGATTTCCTGGGATTACAACTGACCTCCAGATGAAAGGGATCATTGCACCTGGAAAAAGTGACTGACTTGGAAGGGGGCTGATAAGTATTGGAGTCGGGAGTCCATGGAATAGTGAAACAGCTAGATCTTTATTGCTGGTCCGGATGAAGCATGCAACCCAGGGCTCGAAGCCCTCCTTTTATGCTGGTCAGGGACAATCCCCTGACCTCACCCAACTGGCCTGATAGGCTATTAGAAGTCTATTTACATTTCATAGGTTCCCTGGGAGAAACCTAGGTACAGGATTGGTGGCCAGTTTGAATCCACCTGGCCTTTGTTCTACCTGGCTGAAGCTCAGGTAGTTTCTTGGCCATGTGCTCTGGCCATGCTCTGGCCATGTGCTCTGGCCATGCGGTCGCAATTAAGAGAGCACATGGCGACCGCATGGTCAATACATAACAGGGGCTCTATGGTATCACATCCCCGTTGAGCTCCCTCTCCTCCCCTCCCCCTGCCATCCTCAGGCTCCACCCCAAAATCTCCAGGTATTTCCCAACTATAAAGTACTGGGTCCAGTGATGGGTTGCAGTGAAATCAGCTCATAAGTTTATTGATGGTACAAATCACAACTGGAAAACGGGGCTCGGGGGGTCTGCTTAAATGTCCATCTAAACTGCACCCCTGGCCTTGCCCAATCTCCCTGATAGGGTTAATTACAGGTGACCCTACGGCATAGGTCCCCTGGCGGATCTTGGGTGATTGACTGGTCTGATTTACAATCCACCCAGACTATTGTCTCCTGAAGCAAAGCTCTGGTAGCCAGCCCAGCCACGTGCATTTCTCTGACCGCGTGCACGGTTGCCATTAGGACATAACACCAACCCAGAGCCGGCAACCCTGTGTCTGAGGCTTCATAGGTCAATACCAGCACCTTGAATTGGGCCTGGAAGCAAGTTGGGAGCCAGTGTAGATGGCACAAGACTGGAGTTATATGGTCTCTTTAACTATATAATTACTATTAGGAATTATGGGGGTAACCTGCAAGGACTTGAAAGGAGCATGCCATTTTCTCCTGTATCCTCTCCCCCACTATCTTCTCTTTCCCTTCCCTTCTCCACCTTTTCTGTTTCCTTTTCAGTTCCCACCCACCAATCTACCTTTACCTGTCCTATGTCTTCAGCTTTCCCTCCTTCCTTACCCAACAGCCAGTTTCTGGCAGTCTGGCTGGGCTGTGTGCTGGCCAAGCCCAGCTATGTTGTGGCTGCTGCTAGGCCAGGCCAGGATGAACAGTATGTTGACTGCCAGCAGGCCAGGACTAGTTGTGTCAGTTAATGAGTTCCTGGCAGTGTTCCCTCTAAGCTGCGTTAGTGTGAGCTAGCTCACAGTTTTTTTAGCCTCTGGCTCACACATGTTTGTCTTAGCCCAGGAAGAATGGCTCCAGAGCAAACTAATTTATGCAGTAGCCAAATTGCTGACTCACAACTTTAATGCCAGTAGCTCACAAAGTAGATCTTTTGCTCACAGCACTCCACAGCTTAGAGGGAGCATTGCTTTCCACTAGTCACTGCTGGGCCTACTCACTGCGGGGCCAGTTGCCTGCAAGTCCTTCCCCATTATAGAGCTGTTTTGGCCTCCACTGCTTCCCCCATGGCTTTGCTTTACAGCAACCAAGGCTTAGAAGGCTTAGTAATATTGTTGTGGTTGCCTAGCAACCCCCCAAAACCACTGAGAGTTCCATGAGTGTTCTTATCTCGAAGCTACTCCATTGTTTCTGTTATTTTGGGGGTAATTAAACCCTATGTTTTTTGGATTTTTTTAGATTTCATAATGTTCTGCAACATTAGGTTTGTAGAGGAATCCCCCCAGTCTGCCCCTAGCTCCATTTGTGGCTCTATTGATCATATTCTTTATGGCTCAGTTCAGAAATAGATATATTGACAATCTACTTGTACTTGCTCACTGACAGTTCTTCTTCTCAGCTAAATGTCTTGCTGTAACTGCAGCCCAACTTAATTACAATGCAAAGCCAACACAGTCCATTCCATATATGAAAACTCATGGGAAATCTTCCTGAGAAAAACTTGGAAAGAAGTTTGTTCCTAGGATAATAGTAAAATAATAGAGGGTAAAGCAAAACTGAGAGAAGTGCTCACTTGAACATAATAGGAATCTATACACACACTTACATAAATAAACATCCCTGGAAAGGAGAAACTCATGTGCTCATAAATGCATGACAGGTTAAATATCCAAGAAACAATTAGCTGCTAAAATTTACACATTAACTTGAAAAATTGGCAGGAAGTTTAAGAGCAGTCACATTGTTTTGCAGTCTTCATTAATATAATTGATTCATTTACATATGTGGGAGCATGATCCTTATAGTAGCCTACATTCCAACACTCTAATATATTGTACATATTATTTAAGAATGACAAATTGTGCATCAGATGCACTCTCTAATGGACTGTTATTGGGCCCTTTGAGGATGTACTAAATTTTAATGAAGATATGATACAATACCCATAGCTTCACTCATTCTAGCCATCCTCTATAGGGCTGCATTCAAACCACACTGCATATTGTGCTATCATGGCACTACAGCAATCATTTCCAAATCACAATAGGATCTCCCTGTGTGGACAACAAAATCCAGCTGCAAATATTTTTATGGCACAGCAGCGACACAACAACATCCAGTGGTATGTGGATGCAGTCTAAAGGATTGTGTTCAGTTTTGGGCACCACAATTTAAGAAGGATACAGACAAGCTGGAATGTGTCCAGAGCAGGACAACAAAGATGGTGAGGGGTCTAGAGACCAAGTCCTACGAGGAAAGGTTGAAGGAGCTGAGTAAGTTTAGCCTGGAGAGGAGATGACTGAGAGGTAATATGATAGCCATCTTCAAGTACTTGAAGGGCTGTCATATAGAGGATGGTATGGAGTTGTTTTCTGTTGCCCCAGAAGGTTGGACCAGAACCAACGGGTTGAAATTAAATCAAAAGAGTTTTCTTCTAAACATTAGGAAGAACTTCCTGACAGAGCAGTTCCTCAGTGGAACAGGCTTCCTCAGGAGGTGATGGGCTTTCCTCCTTTGGAGGCTTTCAAACAGAGGCTAGATGGCCATCTGACAGCAATGCTAATTCTGTGAGCTTAGGCAGATCATGAGAGGGAGGGCAGGAAGGCTTGCATCAGTGTTTAGTTCTTGTGGCCCTTTCTTACATACCCAGGGAAATGCTCATTGCCACTTTGGAGTCAGGAAACAATTTTTCTCCAGGCCAGTTTGGCAGGAGATCCTGGAGGTTTTTTTGTCATCTGGGCGTGGAGCAGTGGTCACTGGGGGTCTGGAAGGGGAAGTTGTTGTGAATTTTCTGCATTGTGTAGGGGGTCACATTAGATGACCTTGGAGGCCTCTTTCATTCTGTGATTCTATTATTCTATTCTATGATTTTAATGGTTTTGAATTTCTCATCATTGCCCTTTTAATCCAAAATTCCCTGTATCAACTGCATTTTTCCCTGGTGCGAACCAAATTGATGCATCCAAATTTTCCATACCATTCTCTGTTTGCACTGGGTTTTTCTCTCCTGTAGAGAGTAGCCTTTTTCAACATGGCTCATGCAATGATAAATAAGCATTATTTGTATCATATATAAACAATAAAGTAGATTGTGTGTGTTGTTAGCCAAATTGCTTTAATTTATGTTTAGCAATCAGCGAAATACACGGGTTCTTGCCAACTATACCAGGGTCCCACCCCTCCCGGGAGTTCTCAAGGAAAGAGGCACGTGAGGCAGATAGCAAGTTCAATGCTGTTTACTGAATGATGTTGTTAAAGCACACAAAAACAGATTCTCCCATACATACACACAGGTCTAGGGAAATAAAGATAGAAAATAGCACTGTTACAATTTGTGGGAGTTCATTGGTGGGGAAGCAATACGTTACCTTCCTAAAGAAGAGTTGTCCAACCGAAGGAAGAATTGGATGGGGAAGGAAAATATAGAAAAATATGGGACACGTGGCTCGAACCTGCAAGACCACATGGTTCTCTCTGTTCCAGGATACAGAGATTTAAAGATGGCAAAAAGGGGGGGGGGGGGGGCGATGGCTCAAGAGGCCGAGTGACTCTCGGTTTGGACTTTTATTGGGGGTCTTGGGGCGGGTTTTGCAGACCACAACCCACTAACACACCTACTAGGCGGTCCGTCCCTCCTGGACCTTACTATAGGTTAAAGGTGAACAAAGGGAGGAGGTCCATGGGATGGTCAGTATTGCAAGAGCATGATCTCATCAGGAAACAGACGCTGAGTCTGGGGTCCGATGACTCACCTGGCCATACCTATTGTTAGTTGATGGTTTTAGCCAAGTATCTGATGGCTGGCACATTAGTTGCTAGGCAGTTTAGTTAGCATAACTATCCAGATGTATAGTGGGGAGTGGGGGTTAGCCAGCGGATGTCTGACATAAGGAAACCTCATGGCAAGAAGAATCCTTTGTCTTTGTCTTGGGTGAACTGCTTAGGGTGTCAGCCTCCTGGCATGGGCTGGAGCTGGCTCCTATTCAAGAAGAAAGCGCAAGACCCTACCACTGTTGGTAACACAGAGTTCAGACTTATGGATATGAAACTCCATAAGAGCACAGAAAGTGCCTTGCTGGCTAACAGTGTAAATGCCATATCCATTGCATCTGAAAAATGTAAAACCATAAAAATTAACTAAATCAGCCATGGAAAGTGAAAAATCAAAATGGTTGTTAAAAATGAATATAAGAAAAGAAATGCAATAGAGAACTTTCAATCATCCCTATAACTGTCTGAATTAAATAGCAATGTGGCCCTCTGATTGGCTACCCCCTGATCTGGTTTATACAGGGTCAGAACCAGACACAGAAGAAGCCAAGAAGAGTTAACAGAGAACTTCTTGCAGGACATATATTATAAACCTTCTTAACCCCAAGCACGGCAATCAATTACTTCCTGGGGCATAAAAATGAAACCTGTCCATCAGGCTCACTAAGTTGGCTGACACCCTTGCCTATTTGGTTTGAATTCAGCCTAGCCTTTTGGCTTTGTCTTCTGTTTATGAAAATCTCAGCTGTCTGCTTTATGTGAGAAGCAATGGAGAACAGAATGTCTTGGCCCATGAGTGACTGGCCCTCTGAAGTAAGGATCTCTTCCATGATGGCTTCTGACCTCATTCAACTCCCGCAGACACTGTTTGTCTAATGTCATGCCCAAGAAAATAATTTTTCACAGGGAAGAATGACAGCTCATTTTAACCCGTATCATTACTCAGTTTATGCTGTTTTTTGAACTTAATCATGAGGACAAAGAATAAATGAAGTTTGCATGAAATTAGAACGAAGTAATCAAGAGATATGGGAAAGTTCGGGCTTAAAAAAAGTCCTTTTCAATGTTATGCCTTTGGCAAAAGATCCGTGTTTGACAGCCATTGGATGGGAAATATATATTATTTGCTTAAAGATTTATTATTTGATTTTTAGAGCCTTGTGTAGGATTAATGCTTACTCAGAACTTATTCCAAGTGCTTTGGGTCTAGAAATTGAGCTGTAAATCTCTGAGGAAATTTCTAGTACTTTCTCAAGCTGAATGGATCATAAATACTGCAAAAAGCAGTCTATTTTGCAGTAATTTCACTTAAAGCTACAATGGACAAAATTGCTAGGAAAGTCTGTCTCATGGAGTACTCTTGCTTTGGCCCTAGGGATTTAATCAGTGATATGATCATGTATGTATGTAAAGTGGCTAAGACAAAGAGTGCATTCTTCCAGGGGTTTCATGGATTTGTCTAGGGTTTCAAAGCCGTATTTATGTCATTCCCCTTAATTCATACTGGCTGCCTACATCCACATTTGACTGAGGACATGTATAACATTTTAAGAACAGTGGAATGGTTTGAAAGTATGTGCATTACAAATGAACCTTTTTGTCTCATGGAGCTGACTCTAGGAAAAATGATTTTAAGAGTTTTCCATCTGGAACTATGTGGACTGGGGGAAAGTAGGCTTTGAAGGTTTCCTCTTGACTAGTACCTGTGCCATGATACACGTGCTTGGCATGCCAATCCCTGGAGCAGTTTTACCACTGTTTCTAAAATGTGCAGTTTAAAACAAAAAAAAACCCCACAAGGTAGAGGGTGAAAAGATATACATATGAATGTATATGTGCCACTTTTTTTAAAAAAACAGGGAGACATCCTGCCTGAAACATGATGGGAGGAGCAAGAATAACAGTTGAGCCCAAATTAAATTTGTTGATATGTATGCATTTAAGAAAAGTTGTGACAGTAAGTAGGGGAACCATTGTGACACCAGTTACATATTATGACTCTTGTCAACTGTTATAGACCTATAGGCATGGCAAAAGGCCCAACACTCTTTACTATTGAAATGTTTTCTACTCCAGCAAGCCCTGTTTCTTTGCAGGCTGCTTCACTTGGCAGTGTTGAATTTTCTATGGCAACACTTAAGAAAGTGATTGGGATATAGATGAAATGATTGGGATATAGATGAAATATTGAAGTCGTGGGAAAACTGGAAGAGAATATGGAGAGGGGAAATGGAAATTGGGGCATAAATTGAAATGTTGACAAAAATTATTTTCTTATTGAACCGGAGCTTATTCTATTACTTTTAGGACACAAAATTCACTGTGCATAATTTAGCATAAAGAGTTGGATCCCATTCTACTAATTTGAATCCTGTGTCTCTCTTCCATCAAGTCTTCTTCCAACACAGAAAGGCTACCTTCAACAAGGAAGACTTTTCTCCATCAGAGGAAGTCTTCTCCAATGAGGGAAGACTTAGCAGAAAATAATTGGAGCCAACCCATAAAATTAAACTATTTGGCTTTTTAATGAAATTTAAAATGACAAATGCCTTTGCTCTATCCAAGCAACATTGCAAATATACCCAGTGCTAGATAGAGAGATGTAAACTGCTGAGCTTTATGTTACCTAAGCATATCTATTACCTTTGAGGCTTTGCTACCTACAACAACATGCTTTTCAGCATTTCTGCTTCCCTGTCTCCTTCTGACTTTTTAATCCTCCAGTGAAGCAAAGCAATAAGCTGCTGGTTTCCCTATGTCAGGCTATCTGTATCACAGGACCTTTGAGGCAAGAGGTGTGATTGACCATGGGGGCCATGTCAAAAGGACAGCAGATTCAGGGTATTGGCTTTTATGATCTCCCCCAAGTTAGATCAAAGTCACCAGGAGAATGCAAGCAGCAAAGGAAAGAAGGCTTTGCATTTTCCTCTCAAGAATTGTAGCAATGTCCTCTAGATACAGAAATATATCTTTTATTTCAGCACTGTGTATAGTCATTATCTAATGCTGTAGGTTGTCCTGTGTCTTGTCCTACGTATCCATATATGTAGATTCCTTAATGTTGTAGATTGTCCTTCCTAAAAAAAATAGTCTTGGACTAGGATCTAGGACTGGGATCTGGAGACGCTCTGCTGTGGAAACTTTGCTGGATGATCTTGGTCCATTCACTCTCCACTTAGCCTAATTTAAAGGGTTGCTATGGGAATAAAACAGGAGGGGAGAATGATGTTGGAAACTGCTTTGCAGGGGAGAAAGGGGTATAAATCACTAAATAATATAAATATGAATAGTTCTTGGAAAGCATTTCAAGTGCATAAAGCTTTGTCTTAAGAAGCAATTCATTCATTCCAAAAGAGATAATACTTAGCTAGATTTCCCTCCCTAATATCCTGCTCCCAATTTCTAATTTTTCTGGTAGAAAAATGCAAAGAAAAATCCTTGGAATAAAAACAGATTTTTAAAGTTTTCTTATTATTTCCTGAACCTTCTAGATCTGGGTTCACTCAGTGGTCTACCTGGACAGAAGTAAAGGATGGAAGAGAGATAAATTTAGGCTGAGGACAGACTGGTAATCTGCCGCAGAATGGCAGCGGGGCCAAAAGCCGCGGGGGGAAACTGTTCCTGGATGCCTCACTGACTATGGAGGCCCAGGTCACCACCACTGCCAGGTCTGCCTTCTTTCATCTGAGTAATATTAGTCAGTTAGCTCCATACCTTACCCCCCATGATCTGGCTGCGGTGACCCATGCAAAGTTACTTCCAGACTAGAATACTGTAATTCTTTCTATGTGGGGCTTTCCTTGGCTCTGCTCCAGAAATTACAGCTAGTGCAGAACACAGTGGCGTGGGTGTTGATATCGCTTCCTGTGCAGGCACATATCCTCCCGGTGTTGTGTGACCTACACTGGCTGCCTATTGAATACTGGATCCATTTCAAGGTGTTGGTGCTTACTTTTAAAGACCTATACAGCCTCTCCCCATATGAGCCCTGTAGAACATTGCATTCTATGAACCAACACCTCCTGGTACTCCCTGGCCCTAGGGATATCTGACTTGCCTCAGCTAGAGCCAGGGCCTTTTTGGCTATCTTATGAGATCAGGGTCCTGCGGGGCCTGCAAGACAGAGCAAGACAGTTCCGCAGGGCCTGCAAGACAGAGCTCTTCCACCAGACCTTTAGTTGAGGCAGCAGGCATCCACTTTGATCTGGCCTCCTTTCCAGTGACTGCAGTTCCTAGAAGCTGGATGGGACCACAATATTATCCATTGAGGCACAGTATTGTTTTAGTCTGTGGTGTTCTTATTAATTTTAAATGGATTGTTGTAATGCATTTTATCTGTAAGTCTACATTAATTGCAGAACTTAATTGTAAATTATGAATTGTTTTATTTGCAAATCTGCATTATTGTAGACCTATATGTTGGTACCCTCCCTGAGCCTACAATGTAAGGAGGGTAAGATATAAGTCTAACAAAATACATACATACATACATACATAAATCCATGCCAGGGCACCCATCCTCAGACTATTCTTGTCCAGAAGGTTAGAGTTCTTTGCACAGGTGCAGAAAACTACTGTCTTCTTACCCTTATACTATGCTGTTTCTCACCACCAGCACACTGCACAGTGTGGATGCACAACATTAAAAAAAAATTAGACTGCTTTTCCATCCAACTTAGGGTCCCCATGGCAACAAACAATAAAAACATTAAAACAAGATAAGCAAAACATAGCTATATACAAAACAATTGAAAGCAGTTCAAACATATAGACATATGAACAGGAAGGAGGGTCACTGAGAATCAGTGAGGAAATGCTAGATAAAACAGAAAAATTTCCACCCACTGACGGAAGACAATGACAGATGTATCAGATGGTCAGAGCTGTATTGGCTTCTGGAGCTGCTCACCTTTAGTATGTTGGCTGGGCTCTCCCTTATTGCCCTTTTGTGTTCTTTGTTGAAGTTCTTTGAGTTGGGCTTTAATACTTGATGAATGAGCCATCATCAAATGTTACACAAACTTCTTCACATCTGTCTTAGCATGATTTTTTGAATAGAATCAGTTTACACATTCAGATGTGAGTCACTGAGTGGATAGAGGTAAACATCTTCAGTGCAAGAAAAATCTGTGGTCCAAACTGGTTTATGATTTTTTTATTTATTCAACATTTTAGTTTATTATACACAAGGCATGTCTAATTAAACTTCATCTTATGAATCCTTTATATCCACACTAATGACAATTAGACAATAAATGTAAAAAAATTAAATGCCAAATTTTCAGCCCTCAAAAATTAAAAAACCTTTCTATTGCCAAATCTAGTGCTTTTTCCTTAAAAATCAAGTTTCAAATGCTACCACAAATCAGTTAAGTGATTCATAAGAGAGAGATTAGGTTTAAAAATTAAAAAGCAGAATGACCTTTTTCATTTATTTTGCTCATTTTTATCAGAGTGTATGCCTATAAACATTCGAACAGCTGTCTTAATTCTGAATGGTTATTATATGGTATGTACAGAGCCAAGATCTAAGCCAGTCATAATCAACAAGAGAATAGCATTTGGAAATGCTTGCCAAGATAACAAAATGATTCTGGTATCGAGGACTTTGAGTAAAATGTCAGGCCTTAACTGTGAACGTGATGAAATTATTCTGTTGACATATGGTATCCCCAGGAGTGGATTTATCACTTAAAGGAACATAATATTCCATGCTTAATATTTTTTTCCCTTTTGCACAGATGTTTCTGACTGAAATTAACACATGGAACGTGTTTGTATTCATCATCGGCTTCCTGTATGGTTAAAAATAATTCCTAATCTCATCAATTTTTTGTGCAGAGCTATAATTAACAATAAGACAAACACATACTGTTCAATTTTAGCTTCACAATGAGCATCTAAATAAGTAAAAATTATTTATCATTTTACACACACACACACACACACACAAAAATTATTGCTAGACCATGGAATTGGTCACTGTCAAGACTCCCCAGTATGGTCTGGCAGAACACAAAATTACAAAACCCTAGCTTGTGTGTCCACACACTCACCAGACTTGATAGTCTGCCACCAGCCCCTTGAACTACCCACACGGTCAGAAGCCAAGGGGCAAGCTTCTAACCTTACTGGGAATTAATTTAAAAAGTCAACCCTGCAAAGGCAGGCTACTTGCAGAATGAATTTCCACCATAATTAACTAGATAGGTGGACTCTTTAGGTCTAAGGTACTGAAATTAGATTGACGCACTTGAAGCACAGAGCACCCAAATATAAGCAAAAGATGTTTATTAAAGAGTGCAGGAATATTTCAGAAGAACATAGCAGAGAGGGATAAAACAAATGAGCTACATTTTAGGGTTCCAGCTACACAGTAAGACATTGCTTTAAAGTTGCCCTTCTTGGTTGGATTCAGTCAGTAGTAATCCAAGCCTCTCTGTCCAGGGAGCACTAAGCCTGGGGGCAGCCTGGTCCATCCTGAGGTTAGCTAATCATGTCTCATGTTAACTGTGAGCAGCTACTACAAAGACTAGTTACCTAAGACCTAAGGTTTGAGAAGGCAGGGGGCCCTTCTGCCTAGTCAAAAATCAGACTAGTGAAGTTATTTTGACATGAACCTGTTGCAACAAAAGGGTCATGGGCAGTGTTCCCTCTAAGCTGAGTTAGTGTGAGCTAGCTCACAGTATTTTAGCCTCCGGCTCACACATTTTTCTCTTAGCTCAAGGAAGGACGGTTCCAGAGCGAGCTAATTTATGCAGTACACAAATCGCTCGCTCACAACTTTAATGCCAGTTGCTCACAACGTAGAATTTTTGCTCACAAGATTCCACAGCTTAGAGGAAACATTGGTCATGGGGGAGCCTCATCATGACAGGAAGGAAGGGTTATCTGAAATCTAACCCTTCCCTTGTGTAGTGGAAATCACAACACCAATTAAGGATGTATTGACACCAAGTCCTGGTCTGGTTAACAAATGGTTTGCCGTTATACCTGAATTGCTATTCAAAGGTCACAAGGCCAATTGCCAGCTCTTCCATATCAACAACAAGTCATTTTCCCATTTGTTCACTTCAACCCACTTACAGGCGCAAAGTTAAATGTAAGGCCTATCTATGGTTAATGAAAGAACAAGAGATTGACTAAAGGTCTAATTTCTTAACAGTCACACTTCTGAATCATAGGTGGTATAAACACCAGATATGACAGGGTACTCAGCCAGACATAACTGCCTGGACAAGAGGCTATTAATAAGAGACATCCAAGAGAGCAGGTTATTGCTTGGCACCGGGTCATTGTCAGTTAATGTTTCAGCCCCATGCAGGCATTAGCATTTCAAACCCCAACAGTGTGATTCTAAGCAGAGTTACACCCACTGAAGTCAGTAGGCTTAGAAGAGGATAACAGTGTTAAATGCTCATGCTTAGAATGCCTGATAGGTTTGTCAGTTCCCCTCATCTTGCTGGTGGGGGGAATTTGGGATGGGCGGGGATGTTGCACAATGTCCCTGATGCGATGAAATCATGTAGAAGTTACATCATCATGTTGGAGATGTCACACAGCAACACTCTGCATTTTGGGCAAAACTCTATGGGTTTTTTGTTCTAAAATATAGAGTTTTGCCCTAAAACTAGACCGTTGCTGTGTGACGTCCCAACATGATGACGTCACTTCCATGTGACGTCACCATGTCGGGGATGTCACTGTGTGACGTCCCTGTTTGGGGGCAGGGTTTCCCAACTGGTCAGGTGACCAGTGGTGGGCAGATGCCCAAAAAATCAGGGAAACCCCTACCTGGACCGGGAGTCTTGCAACCCTAATGCCTGAAGATTTGCCTTTTCCGTATGTTCTGCTGGATATGGAACAGTATAGTATAGCCTAATCTCATCAGATCTCAGAAGCTAAGCAGGGCTGGTACTCAGATGGGAGACCACCAAGGAAGACTTTGCAGAGGTAGGCAATGGCAAACCATGGCTGCATACTCACTTGCCTTGAAAACCCCATGGGGTTACCATAAATCGGCTGTGACTTGACAGCACTTCACACACACACCTGTTCTCCAGCACAGAGGCTTTGAGACTTTCAAGTAAGGCTTCAGATGCCTCCAACTTTGGATGAAAGAATGAATGCCATCAATCATGGGGGCCTTTTCAGTGGTGGCACCCTGTCTCCAGAACTCTCTGAATAAAATGGTGCACATGTTCAGCTTGATCACTTTTCTTAGAATGTTGATTAAAATTGTCCCATTCAGGAAGACATTTATGTAACCAGATAATGTAGCTTCTGTGGTTTAGTTTTTGTTGCTCTAATCTGATTTTTAATGCTTCTTTGTTTTATTGAATTTTACATGCATTTTAACTTGGCTATAAGCCACCTTAAGAGCCTCTCAGACTGACTGGAGGGCTTAAAAAGATGAACAAACAAATGAATTAATACCAGCAAGGCTGTAAGAGATGTGCATATTTTCCTTTTAGATATTAGGTCTATTAGATATGTGCATAGTTAATAATACATAGAGAACTGGTCTAGCACACTGCAAAAATTACAGTTCTAAAAATGCTCACATTGAAGTAAGCGCTATTAAAATCAACCATTCTTAGTGTCATGGTTATTTAGGACAGAGCATGAGGTGTGTCATCTGAGAAGGCCCTAGTTAAGAACTGCCACTAGGATTTGTAAAAGTGCCAGGAGTTGTTTCCCAAGGGGCCTAACCAAAGCAAAGCTGGAATCCAGAGTCTGAGTCACTTTGATTATCTTTCCTGGGCTCCCTCAGTGGCAGAGGAGAGAAAGCCAGTAGTAGCAGTTCATTGCATGTGGACCAAGGTTGGAAGCAGCTGTACTGTGAATAAGAGGCTAGTAGGAGAGCCACAGGTGTTCCTCTCAACATGAGATTAAAGAGCCTCCATAATATACTTTTCCTCCTCCGTGCCTCCCTCCTGTAGGTTTGCCAATCCTGGAAAAAATATGTCCTGTGCCTTTACTGGACGCTTAATGGGATGTTATTGATCAGATGATACTGACCTCCATGCTGTGAAAAACTTCACCTGACCATTGCCACACATCAAGGCTCTGTTAAAGGACATGTTTCTCCACATGTGTGGGCCACTCCACCCTCCAGCTTGGCTAAAGATAATAAAATACTTATTTAAAAAAGTCATCTAAGAAATGCTGGGGCATGACATGATTCATTTCTTCTCTGCTTTCTTCCTGCATTGATCCTGGTAAGACTTCTGCATCACTATGCAATACAAGATTGCTGTCTGCAACCCGATGAACGACACTGTTCCTTTCAATTCCTTATGAAATCAGGGGCATATGAAGCTATGGCTTGTCCAGCCCCTTTCCCCAAGATCTGTCCATCCATCTCTCTCACCTCCTTGCTACATGGCACATACAGGGTCCTGTACATCATGATATGTGGGAGAGGGGAAGGATAAGAAGATCAAGGCTGAAATAGATTAGTGAATCCATGACTGCCTTGCATAGTGATTCACTGAGGAATGTAAAGATCAAGTGCACTTTTCTGGTATAAATGAATAAAAATAAATAAACAAACAGGGATTCTGTAATACTAAAATGCATTGCCTTATCCACACAAAAAATGGCTGTCCACTGCAGTTGTTATGAATAGCAGGTGAAGATTCAGGAAGCACGAAATCAGTACGCTAATCTTGTCCTCTAGCTAAATCCAGTGAGGACCTCAAAGTGTCACAAAACTCTTGCAGGCAGAGGCTCTTTTTTTTCTGGCAAAGACACCAAGATCCCTTAAGGACAAAACAGATTGTAGGGAAGACCTCTGGAGCCCTGTAGCTTCAGGGTAGTCATCGTTCTTTCTGCAAAGCCATTAACTATGGCATTAACTACAGCATATGAATGGAAGCCGGGAAATTACAGCCATGAGGCTGTATCAAGTATAGACCCCTTTCCCCCAATTCATTCTGCAGGATGCAATTGTGGGTTCTGAATTTATGTTTTCATTACAGATTATTTCCCACGAGCACCAAGCATTGATGCACACCTGGCCCATCTAAAGCACAAAAGGAAGAATTTTAAAAAATGTTATTGTTGGACATTTCTGGGCATAATCACATATCTGTTTTGATGGTGATGAGAGACCGAGAAACCAGAGGTTATTATAAGAGATCATGCTACAAATGATTAATTTAGAGATCGCACTGAACTTTGGAACTATAGCAAAATGGGGTGACTGAGAAGCAACTCCCTCACTGTAGGAAAAAATTACCAGTTACTTGGTGTGCTAACACCCTTCCAGCTTTCAGTGGAGTTAGTTATTCACTGGTGTCAACATCAGTCATCCTCTGCCTTCTCAGTTGCCGGTTTCCATTCCCTCCTCCTGGGAAGGGACCAAAGGCAGGGAAGTCTGAAAGTGGGGAGGGACTCTTTAAATTCTTATTGCTCCTGTAAAGGAGGCTCCAGAGGATGCTTTGAAGTGTTCTGTGGGAACAGTAGCCCCCCTAAGTGGAATGACAGCCACTGGGAGTAGCAGAACTGTTTTGAAATAAGAATGAGAGGTTCCAGAATGGAATGACAGCCTCTGGGAATAGCAGAACTGTTCTGGGACAGGAATGACAGCCCCAAGGAGTAGAAGTGTTCTGGGACTGGAATGACAGCCCCTGGCAGCAGTAGTTTCCAGGTTCCTACTAGGAATTACACCATTGACTTCTTTCCATGGCAACTGAAGTACACGTATGTGAACCTTTTGTCATTAGTTGTTAAAGAGTCCAGCAAATGGTCAGCCTGCCTAGAAGAGTTGTGCCAGGGCAACTTCACACCAGAAGACTGCATGGTGTTCTTTTTTTTTTGTAAGAAAATTTTTATTTTTCAAAACATTAAAATTAATACATTTGTTTTATACAAATCCTTTTTTCCATATTATATAACATTTTGATCTATTTGTATAGTCTTGCTTTTATCTTGTATTGGTGGTTTCCCACCACATCTGAAGCATAACACATTTTCCACTTTATCCAAAATAGTAATACTTATATCTATGTTTACATTTCTGGTAACGGTTATATATCTTTAAAATACTTATATACCAATTCTTATTTTCTATATTCTTATATAATTCTAAAAAACAACTTCATTGTCTAATTATCCTTAGTACATTCATATACTCAATTTCTATTCCTTTATGCTATTATAACCATGTATAAATGTAGTTTTTCATGTCCCAATATTTTTCAACATATTCTTTCAAATCCTTCCAATCTTCTAAAAAAGTCTCTGAGTACAGATTATTCAACTTTCTAGTCCATTTATCCATTTCTGCCATATATAACAATTTTTTCAACCATTCCCACACTTCTGGTATTTTTTCATTTTTCCAATTTTGTGCATACACCATTCTTGCTGTTGTAATCATATACCATATTATTGTCCTTTTCTTTACATTTATCTCTTCTAGTTTAAGTCCAAGCAGTAACATTTCAGGCAACTTCTTAAATGTACATTTCAAGATTTTTTCCATTTCTGCATGTATTGTAGACCAATAAGTCTTCGCTTTATCACAAGTCCACCACATATGATAAAAAGAACCTTCTTTCTTTTTACATTTCCAACATTTGTTAGACATATTTTGACTAATATTTGCAATTTTTTTTGGTGTCATATACCATCTGTACATCATTTTAAAACAATTCTCTTTTAAATTATAACATGTAGAAATACTCATAGCATTTTTCCATAAAAATTCCCAAGATTCCATTTCAATGTCTTTGTTTAAGTTTATCGCCCATTTTATCATTTGTTCCTTTACCATTTCATCAGCGTTAAACCATTTTAACAATACTTTATACATTTTAGAAATCATTTTTTCCCATCTTCCTCCCAAATTTGTTCTATTTCATTGTTTTTTTTCTCTAAAACCAGATTTTTTATCACTTCTGTACATATCATATATTTGTCTGTACCTTAACCAGCCATAATCAAAGTCCATCTGCTGCTGCTCCTTCAATTTAAAGTCTTTACCATGTCTTGTTAACAGGTCTCTATATTTCAACCAGTCTTGTCCTTTGTAGTGAGATGATGGATTTAAAACTTCTGCAGGTACAATCCACATAGGTATTTCTTCTGGAAAAAAGTTTTTATATCTTGTCCACGTATCGATTAATGTTCTTCTCAAATAATGATGCTTAAACATATTGTCCATTTTCGTTTTACCATAATACAGATATGCGTGCCACCCAAACCTACAGTCATGACCTTCCAGGGACAATAACTTTCTATCTTGTAACATAGTCCATGTCCCTACCCAAGTCAAACATACTGCATCATGATATAGCCTTAAGTTTGGTAACTGGAACCCACCTCTCTCTTTAGCATCACACATTATTTTCATCTTAATTCTTGGTTTTTTCCCTCCCCACACAAATTTAGTCAGTTCCTTCTGCCAGCATTTGAATGTTTTTACATCTTTCAAAATTGGAATAGTTTGAAACAGAAACATTATACTTGGTAACACATTCATTTTAACCACTGCAATTCTACCCAACAGTGACAAATTTAATACATTCCACCTTTTAATATCTTGCATAACTTGCTGCCATAATTTCTCATAATTATTCTTATACAAATCAATGTTTTTCATTGTTAGGTTTACACCTAGATATTTTGTCTTTTTTACCACTTCACATTCTATAAAATTTTGTAATTCAATTTGCTTATTATTTGGCATATTTTTACACATCACTTTCGATTTATTCTTATTTACATAAAACCCAGCCAAATCACCAAACTCTCTTACTCTCTGCAACAAATATGGTAGTGTAGTCATAGGGTCTTCAGCTATAAACATCACATCATCTGCAAAGGCTCTATATTTAAAAGAGAAACCTTTTATTGTTAAGCCTTTAATTTCTTTATCTTCTTTCAAATTTAGTAACAAGACTTCCAAAATCCAAATGAATAGCAGCGGCGAAAGTGGGCATCCTTGTCGTGTTCCTTTTTCCACTTTAAAGTAATCCGTTTTTTCAGTATTAATTATTAAAGAGGATTTCTGTTCTCTATATATTGACTTAATAAGATTAAGCATATAGTCTCCAATTTCAAGATGTTCCAGCACTTCAAACATAAAATCCCAATTTAAATTGTCAAACACTTTCTCCGCGTCTAAAAAAAGAAAGCCCACTTCCTTCTCCGGAAGTTTATCATAGTACTCTATTGCATCCACTACTACTCTTATATTGTCTCTTATTTGGCGATTAGGTAAAAATCCTGCTTGTTCTGTCTGTATTGTCTCTTTAAGATGTTCCTTAAGCCTATCAGCTATAATCTTGGCAAAAATCTTATAGTCATTGTTTAACAAAGAAATTGGTCTATAATTTTTAACATTGGTTAAATCTTTTTTTCTGTAAAGAAATTTTTATTTTTCAAAAAAAAAAACATCAAAAATAATACATTTACCTTATACAAATCCCTTTTTCCATATTATATAACATTTTGTTCTATTTGTACATTCTATTTTTATCTTGTTTTGGTGGTTTCCCACCACCTCTGAAGCATAACACATTTTCCATTTTATTCAAAATAGTAATACTTATATCTATGTTTCATTTCTGGTAACGGTTATATATCTTTAAAATACTTATACACCAATTCTTATTTTCTATACTCTTATGTATTTCTAAATAAAAACAGCTTCATTGTCTAATTTTAACTAAAACATTCATATAATATATTTCTATTCCTTTATGCTATTATAACCATGTATAAATGTAGTTTTTCATATCCCAGTATTTTTCAACATATTCTTTCAAATCTTTCCAGTCTTCTAGAAAGGTCTCTGAGTAGAGATTATTCAATTTTCTAGTCCATTTATCCATTTCAGCCATATATAACAGTTTTTTCAACCATTCCCACACCTCTGGTATTTTTTCATTTTTCCAATTTTGTGCATACACCATTCTTGCTGTTGTAATCATATACCATATTATTGTCCTTTTCTTTACATTTATCTCTTCTAGTTTAAGTCCTAGCAATAACATTTCAGGCAACTTCTTAAATGTACATTTCAAGATTTTTTCCATTTCTGCATGTATTTTTGACCAATAAATCTTTGCTTTATCACAAGTCCACCACATATGATAAAAAGAACCTTCTTTCTTTTTACACTTCCAACGTTTGTTAGACATATTCTGACCAATATTTGCAATTTTTTTTGGTGTCATATACCATCTATACATCATTTTAAAACAATTTTCTTTTAAGTTATAACACGTAGATATACTCATAGCATTTTTCCATAAAAATTCCCAAGATTCCATTTCAATGTCTTTGTTAAAGTTTATCGCCCATTTTACCATTTGTTCTTTTTACCATTTCATCTGCATTAAACCATTTTAGCAAGACTTTATACATTTTAGAAATCATTTTTTTCCCACCTTCCTCCCAAACTTGTTCTATTTCATTATTTTTCCCCCTGAGACCGTGTTTTTTATCACTTCTATACAAATCATATATTTGTCTATATCTTAACCAACCATAATCAAAGTCAATCAGAAGCTGCTCCTTCAGTTTGAAATCTTTGCCATGTCTTATTAATAAGTCTCTATACTTCAGCCAATCTTGTCCTTTATATCTTGATGTTGGATGTAAGACTTCTGCGGGTACAATCCACATGGGTATCTCTTCTGAAAAAAAGTTTTTATATCTTGTCCACGTATCCATTAGTGTTCTTCTCAAATAGTGATGTTTAAACATATTGTCCATTTTTGTTTTGCCATAATACAAATATGCATGCCACCCAAATCTACAATCATGACCTTCCAGGGACAATAACATTCTATCTTGTAACATAGTCCATGTCCCTACCCAGGTCAAACATATTGCTTCATGGTATAACCTTAGATTTGGTAGTTGAAACCCTCCTCTTTCTTTGGCATCACACATTATTTTCATCTTAATTCTTGGTTTTTTCCCTCCCCACACAAATTTAGACAGCTCCTTCTGCCAACATTTGAATGTTTTTACATCTTTCACAATTGGAATAGTTTGAAACAAAAACATTAATCGTGGTAACACATTCATCTTGACCACCGCAATTCTACCCAGCAATGACAAATTCAATATATTCCACTTTTTAATATCCTGCATAATTTGCAACCATAATTTTTCGTAATTATTTTTATAAAGATCAATATTTTTCATAGTTAGGTTTACACCCAGATATTTTGTCTTTTTCACCACCTCACATTCTGTAAGTTTTTGTAACTCGTTTTGTTTCTTATTTGACATATTTTTGCACATTACTTTCGATTTGTTCTTATTTACATAAAATCCTGCTAAGTCACCAAACTCTTTTACTCTCTGTAACAAATGTGGTAATGTGGATAAGGGGTCTTCCACTATAAACATCACATCATCTGCAAAGGCCCTATATTTGAAAGAAAAACCTTTAGTTGTTAAGCCTTTAATATCTTTGGCCGAGGACAGACTGGCAATCTGAAGCGGGGCAGGCACGCTTCGCAAACGGAGGAAAGGAGCCCGTTCAGACATGCGCATCTGCCCCTCGGCTCCGTTGCGTACTTACCCGTCTCCCAGCCGCTTTCCTTCCGCTTTACCCGGACACCAGTTTTTCCCGGTGTTCAGGGGCCTTCCTCCGCATGCCTCCCGCTTCCAAACAGTGTGAACTGGAAGAAGCGGGAGGCATCCGGAGGAAGTGTGAACGCACCGGCAAAAAGTTTTGCGCATTTGCGCATATGCGCATTTGCGCATATGCGCATATGCGAAAAACATCAAAGGAAAACAAAAAAAGTGCAGCGGCCCGCGCGAGCCACGTGGGCTGGCTACGCGCCAGTGTGAACCCTCCGTGGGCAGTCTGAACGCTCCGTATCGCCGCTGATCCGCATTGCTCTGGCCAGTGTGAACGGCCAGCTCCGTGAGTTTTTTCCCCCGCTCCAGTTCCCTCCGCTTTGCCTCCGCTTCAGATTGCCAGTCTGTCTTCGGCCCTTGTCTTCCTTCACATTTAACAGTAGAACTTCTAAAATCCAAATAAATAGCAGCGGCGAAAGTGGGCATCCTTGTCTTGTTCCTTTTTCAACTTTAAAATCGTCTGTCTTTTTGGTATTAATTATTAATGAGGATTTCTGTTCTTTATATATTGCTTTAATGAAGTTAAGCATATATTCACCAATCTCAAGATGTTCTAAAACTTCAAACATAAAATCCCAGTTTAAATTATCAAACGCTTTCTCCGCATCTAAAAAGAAAAAGCCCACTTCCTTTTCAGGATGTTTGTCGTAGTATTCTATAGCATCCACTACTACTCTTAGATTGTCCCTTATTTGTCGATTAGGTAAGAACCCTGCTTGTTCTGTTTGTATAGTCTCTTTAAGGTGCTCTTTTAGTCTATCCGCTATAATCTTAGCAAAAATCTTATAATCATTATTCAGTAAAGAAATCGGTCTATAATTCTTAACATTGGTCAAATCTTGATTTTCTTTCGGGATCAGTGAGATGGATGCATCTTTCCAGGTTTCTGGTACCTCTCCAGTAACTCTTATATCGTTCATCAATAGCAGTAACACCGGTGAAACTGACTCCTGTAACGTTTTGTAGAACTTCGCTGTAAATCCATCCGGTCCAGGTGCTTTACCTAATTTTGAGTCATTTATTGCATTTTTGATCTCTTGTAATGATACTGGATTATTAAATAGTTCTTTAATTTTCTCTGTTGGTTTTGGTAACTTTAATGTTTGCAGGTATTCTTTAATCTTTCTTCTGTCTTTGTTTTCTTTCTTAAAAAGTTTTGCATAGTATTTAAAAAATTCTCTTTTTATTCCTTTGTTATCTATTATCTCAATATTATCTCTTATCACTTTAGTGATAAATTTATTTTCACGTTTTTTCTTTAATTGCCATGCTAAGTATTTTCCGGGTTTATTTGCACCTTCAAATGCTTTTTGTTGAAGTTTTTTTAAGTTCCAGTACATCTCTTGGTTCAAAATGGCTTTTGCTTGGTCTTGTAGCATCCAAATTTCCTTTTGCAGTTTCTTTTTCCCTGGTTTCTTCTTCAGTTCTTCTTCCTTTGTTTTAATGGCTTGTAGAATATTTTCATATTGCTCTTTTTTCTTTTTATTATCTTTAGCATTTAGCGATATCAATAGTCCTCTCATCACTGCTTTGTATGCATCCCATACGGTTTGAATTTTAACTTCTTTCTGCATGTTTACTTGGAAGTATAGGTCTGTTTCTTCAAGTAATTTTTAATTATTTCTTGATTATCTAATAAGTCCTCGTTTATTCTCCATCTCTTTTGTTTTTTAACCTGCCCAGCTGTCCATAAACACGGATTGTGATCTGAGATTATTCTGGGTAAAATTTCCACTTTTCTTGTCTTAAAGGTTAGGTTAGTAGTCATCCAAATCATGTCAATTCTTGAATGTGAGTCATGTCTGTTAGAGTAAAAGGTAAAATCTTTTCCTTGTGGGTTAGCTTTCCTCCAAATATCTTCCAACTTTTCTTGTTTTATCAGTTCAAAAAAAAAATTTGGAAGCTTCCCTAACGTCTCATCCTTTCTTTTAGAGCGCCTGTCTAGTTTATTATCTACAGTTCCATTGAAGTCCCCTAACATCATAATTTGATCATAGTTTACATTGTCCAATTCCATTTGAAGTTCTTTAAAAAAAATTTCTTTAGCTCCATTCGGAGCATAAATGTTCACAATCAAAGTTTTCAATCCTTGCAGTAAAATTTCAATAGCTAAATATCTTCCATCTTTGTCTTTAAATATTACTTTAGGTTCCAAATCTTTTTTGACATATGTTACAACACCATTTTTTTTGTTGCTTGCTAAAGAATAAAATTCTTCTCCCAATTTTTTCCTTATTAAATATTTATGGTCTTGGTTTTTAAGATGAGCTTCTTGCAAGCAAATTATATTACATTTTTGTTTTTCCAACCAATGACCTACCATTCTACGTTTTTGGGGTGAATTTAGTCCATTTACATTCCATGTAAGTATTTTGTAATCCATTTTGATATATTCTTAAATATCTCCAAAATCATCTTTATTCTCTCCCAGGAATGCATACATTTCTTCTGTGCTTTTAATCACTACTCTGGAGTTGCCATAATAAAAGCTTAGTCCTTGAGGTATTTCCCAACGAAATCTGATTTTTTTCTCCTTCAGTTTATCCGTCAGACGCTTGAATTTTTTCCTTTCTTGCAGTATTGCTCTAGGCAATTCTTTCATTACTATGATTTTCTTTCCATCTATTACAAAAGGGTCAGTAAAGCACTTCCTGTAGATTTGTTCTTTTGTTCTTTTCATTGTAAATTGGACAACCACATCTCTTGGTATGTTTTTGTCTCTTGCATATGTAGAATTAACTCTATAAACAAGATCCATGTGTTCTTTAACAACTTCTTCCTGTTCTTGTAAAAAATCTGCTATTGCTTCTTGCATTCTTGTAAAAATGTCCTCATTCAATTTTTCCTCGATCCCTCGAAATCTCAAATGATTTTGCATATCTTTATAATGCATCATCTTTTCCATCCTCTCGTTCTCTCTCATTGTCTTATGGGTGCTTTCTTCCAGTTCTTTTACTTTAGTTTCTATATCTTGTGTTCTTGTGGATAATTTTTGAAATTCTGCTTTTAATTCCATGAAATTTTTATCTGCTTGAGCCGCTATATTATTCATTTTAACATTTACCTCTCCTATAGCGTCTAACATTTTCTTTTCCATTGCTTCCATAACGGCTAGTGGCTCTTTTTCTTTTTTTGCTGCCATTGTAGGAGAGGACCATGTAGCTGCTCTCGATCTTAGTCCGCGGTCCGTTTTGCCTCTTTAAAAAAGATCGATTTTATCTTGTTTTCCAAATCAAACACCAATTAGTGCATTCAAACAAGCTAATCTTGCCAAGTCAAATTATGTTGGTTTCAGCCTTCTAAGTTATATAATCTTTGAGATATTGCAGTTTAAAAATTTTATAAATCCAAAATGGTGGGCGCGACTTCTCTATGGTTAATGTCAAAGGTTATAGTCTTTTTACCTTGCTTCTGGCTTGCCGTAGTTTCCTTTTGTCCCTTCCTTTTATTTACTTGTCTGCTCTCTGCACGTCACTTCCTGTTATGGTCTTTCTGGTCCGGCAGTATTTAGAGTCCCCTTTCTGGTCCGGCAGTATTTAGAGTCCCCTTTACCTTCTTCCGGTTCTTCTCCTTTTCCCTTCTTGTCTGCTCTTCTAGCCGTCACTTCCTGATTCAGTCCTCACGTCTTAATCTCGCGATGCTTGGTTCCCTTCTCCCTCTTTGTCTCGCGATGCTTGGCTTCCCCTCCCGACTCTTCTTAACCGCAGGAATGTTAAACAACTTGTTTTTTTGGCTTTTTAAGTTCAAATTCGGTTTTTTAGCACTTCAAAACTGCTCTCATCCAATCAACAACAGTCTATTGCTTCACCCGATCTGCTTTTCGTCTTTCAAAACGCGGCGGTGGTAAGGCAAAAAACTTTTTTCCGTTACCTTTTGTTGTTACTTCGCTTCAGATGTGATCCCAACATTTAAACTTTGTCTTCTTTGTTAAGGAATCAGGGGAATTGGAGGTTTTATGCTGAATTTTTCAGCTCGGCTCGGCTCCTTAGAGATACTCGCAAGAATCCTCTTCGGCTGCAGTGCTCAAGGTGTCGGAAAAGTCTCCTCCGAGACTTTCCCTTCACCGAGCTTGCTCAAACCTGGATTATATTGCTTGCTGGTCCTCACACTACCTGTGTGAGGTTGCGTCAGGTGGATTAATCCACCCAAGCTGTCAGGAAGAGCCGCTGTCTGCCTTGCGCATTTGCAAAGCGTGTCAGACTTCCATTCCTCCGACCGGAAACCAACATTGGTTAAATCTTGACCTTCTTTTGGAATGAGTGAGATGGTTGCTTCTTTCCAAGTCTCCGGGACCTCACCTGTCACTCCTATGTCATTCATTAATAGCAATAACACTGGTGAGATCGATTCCTGTAGTGATTTATAAAACTTAGCTGTAAATCCATCTGATCCAGGTGCTTTCCCTAATTTTGAGTCATTTATTGCATTTTTAATCTCTTGTAGTGATATTGGGCAGTTAAGTAGTTCTTTGATTTTCTCTGTTGGTTTTGGTAATTTTAATGACTGTAGGTATTCTTTAATCCTTCTTCTGTCTTTGTTTTCCTTCTTAAAAAGCTTTGCATAATATTTAAAAAATTCTCTTTTTCTTCCCTTATTGTCTATTATCTCAATATTGTCCCGTATCACTTTAGTAATAAATTTATTTTCACGTTTTTTCTTTAATTGCCATGTTAAGTACTTTCCAGGTTTATTTGCACCTTCAAATGTTTTTTGTTGCAATTTTTTCAGGTTCCAGTAAGTCTCTTGATTCAAAATAGCTTTTGCTTGGTCTTGTAACATCCAAATTTCCTTTTGTAGTTTCTTTTTTCCTGGTCTGTTCTTCAGTTCCTTTTCTTTTATTTTAATGGCTTGTACAATGTTTTCATATTGTTCTCTTTTCTTTTTATTGTCTTTAGCGTTCAGTGATATCAATAATCCTCTCATCACTGCTTTGTACGCATCCCACACAGTTTGAATTTTTACTTCTTTTTGTATGTTCGCTTGAAAATACAAATCTGTCTCTTCATGTAATTTTTTAACTATTTCTTGGTTGTCTAGTAAGTCCTCATTTATTCTCTATCTCCTTTGCCTTTTTGTTTGCCCAGAAATCCATAGACAAGGATTGTGATCTGAGATTATTCTAGGTAGAATTTCAACTTTTTTTGTCTTAAATGTTAGATTAGTAGACATCCAGATCATATCAATTCTTGAATGTGAATCATGTCTGTTAGAGTAAAAAGTATAGTCTTTCCCTTGTGGGTTAACCTTCCTCCAAATATCCTCCAGCTTTTCCTGTTTTATCAGTTCAAAAAAATTTTTTGGAAGTTTCCCTAGTGTATCGTCTTTTCTCTTTGAGCGCCTATCTATTTTATTATTCACAGTCCCATTAAAGTCTCCCATCTTTATGATTTGTTCATAGTTTACACTGTCCAGTTCCATTTGTAGTTCTTTAAAAAAAAATTCTTTAGCTCCGTTGGGGGCGTAAATATTTACAATCAAAGTCTTCTGTCCGTGTAACAAAATTTCAATAGCTAAGTATCTTCCTTCTTTATCTTTAAATATTAGTTTAGGTTCCAAGTCTTTTTTGGCATATGTTACAACTCCATTCTTTTTATTACTTGCCAATGAAAAAAATTCTTCTCCCAACTTTTTTCTTATTAAATATTTATAGTCTTGTTTCTTAAGATGGGCCTCTTGTATACAAATTATACTACATTTTTTTTTCTCCAGCCAGTGACCTACCATTCTACGTTTTTGGGGTGAATTAAGTCCATTTACATTCCATGAAAGTGCTTTGTAATCCATCTTGTTGTAGTCTTAAATATCACCAAATTCTTCCTTGTTCTCACCAACAAAGGCGTACATTTCTGCTGAATTTTTGATCACCATTCTGTTATTACCATAATAAAAACTCAGTCCTTGTGGTATTTCCCAATGAAATCTTATTTTTTTCTCTTTCAGTTTGTCTGTCAGACGCTTGAATTTTTTCCTGTCTTGCAAAATTGCTCTGGGCAGTTCTTTCATTATAACTTTTTTTCCACCTATTTCAAAAGGTTCTGTAAAACATTTCTTGTAGATTTGTTCTTTTGTTCTCTTCATTGTAAATTAAACTACCACGTCCCTTGGTATGTTTTTGTCTCTTGCATATGTAGAATTGACTCTGTAAACAAGATCCATATGTTCTTTAACAGCTTCCTCTTCTTCTTGTAAAAAATCTGCTAATGCTTCTTGCATTCTTGTAAAAATATCTTCCCCTGATTTTTCCTCTATACCTCTAAATCTCAGATGGTTTTGCATGTCTCTATAGTGCATCACCTTTTCCATTCTGTCATTTTCCTTCATTGTTTTTTGAGTATTTTCTTCCAGTTCTTTTACTTTAATTTCTATGTCTTGTGTTCTAGTGGTTAACTTTTGTAATTCAGCTTTTAAATCTATAAAATTTTTGTCTGCTTGTGCAGCTATGCCATTCATTTTAATATTTACCTCTCCTATAGCGTCTAACATTTTTTTTTCCATTGCTTCCATAACAGCTAGTAGTTCTTTTTCTTTTTTTGCTGCCATTGTAGGAGAGGACCATGTAGCTGCTCTCGATCTTAGCCCGCGGTCCGTCTTGTCTCTTTAAAAAAGATCGATTTTATTTTATTTTCCAAATCACATACCGTTTAATGTGATCACACAAGCTAGTCTTGCCAAGTCAAATTTCGTTGGTTTCAGCCTTCTAAGTTATATAGTTTATGAGATATTACTATTTAAAAATTTTATAAATCCAAAATGGCGGGCGCAACTTCTCTATGGTTTGTGTCAAAGGTTATAATCTTTTTACCTTGCTTCTGGCTTGCCGTAGTTTCCTTTTGTCCCTTCCTCTTGCTTACTTGTCTGCTCTCCACACGTCACTTCCTGTTGTGGTCCTTTTGGTCCGGCAGTTTTTACAGTCCCCTTTGCTCTTTTCCGGTTTTTCTCCGCTTCCCTTCTTGTCTGCTCCTCAAGCCGTCACTTCCTGTCTCAATCCTCACAGCTTGGTCTCGCGATGCTTGGTTCCCTCCTCCCCTCTTTGTCTCGCGATGCTTGGCTCCCCCTCCCGACTCTTCTTAACCACAGGAATGTTAAACAACTTGTTTTTTTGGCTTTTTAAGTTCAAATTCAGCTTTTTAACGTTTCAAAACTGCACTCATCCAATCTGCAACAGTCTATTGCTTCACCAGATCTGCTTTTCGTCTTTCAAAACACGGTAATGGTAAGGCAAAAAGTTTTTTTCCGTTACCTTATGTTGTTACTTCTCTTCAGATGTAGTCCCAACTTTTAAACTTTGTCTTCTTTGTTAAGGAATCAGGGGAATTGGAGATTTTATGCTGATTTAATCAGCTCAGCTCGGCTCCTTAGAGATACTTGCAGAAATCTTCTTCGGCTGCAGTGCTCAAGGTGTTGTAAAAGTCTCCTCCGAGACTTTTCCTTCACCGAGCTTGCTCAAACCTGGATTATATTGCTTGCTGGTCCTCACACTACCTGTGTGAGGTTGCGTCGGGTGGATTTATCCACCCAAGCTGTCAAGAAGAGCTGCTGTCCACCTTGCGCATTTGCAAAGCGTGTCAGACCTCCATTCCTCCGACCGGAAACCCCCCGACTGCATGGTGTTCTGTTGCAGTTGCAGACGATGGTATCATGCAGCTTGCCTATCAGCCACCATCGCCCTGCCAGCATATTTCATATGCACATTATGGTTTTAAACTGTTTTAATGTAACTTATGTTTTAATGTATTTTATTTGTTTTGTGTAAGCCGCCCTGAGCCGGCCTTGGCTGGGAGGGTAGGGTAGAAATTTGAGAAACAAATAAATAAAATAAATAAATAACAAGCCAGTTTTGTTCAGCAGTTAATACTGTATGGGTAAATTTCCATTAATGAATCCTTCTTGCAATTGCCATAGTGAATGGAGCGTGCTGAGAGGTGGAGGTCAGGGTGTCAGAGGGAGGCAGGAAGTGGAGAACTGTTCGCCTGTGCCTGAGATACTAGAGAGCCAGGGGCAGTCAGAGCACTTGTTTAAATGGTCAAATGATGGGCTATACAGAGATCAGATATTGAAATCTTCATATATGAAAGAACGTATCACCTATAGCATATGATCAGCTGGCTGAGAAATCAGCTCCGCACACTGCGGCCTCCACCCTGCTCCCTTTAAAGGGTCTTTTTGTGAGCCAAGTGTGTGGCCTGAGACCGCCCCTCTCCCTCCCTCCTGTGAGATTTAAAGGGCCCTCCACCTGGTCAGCGGGCCACGTGGTCCCTGTTGATCAGCTGAAGCCCTTTAAATCTGGCAGTAGGGGAGGCAGGGGGGGCAAGCAGGGGATTGCACTTGGAGGTGGGGCTTCCCTTGCCAGCCAGGGGTGGATTGAAGCCCCCAGAGCAGGGGAACCCCCATCCGGACCTGGGGGCTGGCAACCATAGGCTCTGGCTCCTCCAGCAGTCATTCTGTGGCAGGGCCGACCATGCGGTGTCAAAATTCCAAAGGTGCCCAAAGTCTCAAAAAGGTTGGGGGCCTGACTTGAAGTATGGGACAGGCCTTTTCACAGAGAGCCTGTGGATTGGGTGCTGTGGGAACTTTTCAAAAGAGTGAGCAAAATTGCACAGGGTGTGACATGTAATGGGAACATGGAGGACAGGAAGGACGCAGAACTGGACACTGGAACTGGACGGGGAAGGGGACAAAATTTATACATCAACAGAGGAGGTGGCTGACACCAATATTATGACTCTGTGAGGAAAGAGAGCAGTTGACAGGCAGGAGGACCAGTATTTAGGTTGATCTGCTGGAGGAATAACTGCACACCTTCAAGCAACATTAATTAAAATGTAAGGGATTTCAACCCACACTATGGTTTGTGGTTACAGTTGCAAAGCACTAATTCTAACCCCAGGAGCCATCATTCCACTCTAGGAGCTGTCATTCCAGCCCCAGAACACTTCTGCTCCTCCCAGGGCCTGTCATTCCACTCTGGGGGCCACATGACCGTTGGCCAGTTACAAATTCTCAGCCTAGTCTATCTCTAAGGATTGTTGAGAGGATAAAATGGAGGACAGGGGAATACTGTAAGCTGCTGGGGAGAAAGACAGAGTATAAATGAAGTAAATTAAACAAACGTGTGTGTGTGTGTTACGTGCCATCAAGTCACTTTCAACTTATGGTAACCCTATCAATCAATATCCTCCAAAATGTCCTATTGTTAATAGGTCTTACAAACTGAGGGCCATGGCTTCCTTTATTGAGTCAGTCCATTCATGTTCGGTCCTCCTTTCCCCCCCGCTGCCATCAACTTTTCCTAGCATTGTTGTCTTTTTCAGTGAGTCTTGTCTTCTCATATGACAAACAAATAAATGACAAAAATTCCTTGTATGGTGTGAACTGGGCATTACTTGGCCCAGTTGGAACATTCTGTTATTCACTGAGCTTCTATTTGTTTATCAAATTTTACTTGCCATTCCTCCAAAGAGCTCTCCTCCTGCATTTTATCTTTACACGATCCCAGCGAAGTAGGTTAGGCTGAGAAAAAGTGCCTTGTTCAAGGACATCCAACAATCTCATAGCTGGGGGAGGGTTGAACCCAGCCTTCACTACCCCCATGTCCTAGTCTTTACACATTACAAAGTCCTCATGTTTCTTGGTGGACAATAGGAGGACTTCTTACCACATATATAACAGGAGTTTTGTGCCTCCCAGAGACATGCTAGCACTTTTCTGGTTGTAACCATGGTGCAGGGGAAAAGGTGGCTTTAGTCTTCCCTCAGTACTATTTTTGCATTGTCTAATTACCTTGTAGAGCCAATATTAGCTGTGTTGCTGACATTATATGTAGTCATGGAAGCAATATGATTTTTGAAACTGAGTCAATACCGGATTCACGGGGCACTCTGAGGACATGAAACCCTTGTGTATGGGGGCGAGGAAGTTGAAGCTGCTTCTCCTCATGTATTCCATTCGTGAGTCAAAAAGGGTTAGTGTTCCTGTGGGAGACAAGACACAGAATCCCAATTACACATGGGATGCAAAGTATTTGTGGAGTCCTCCACCAAACATGGGGGCTTTGTTACATGAAGGTTGTCCCTTATAGTGTTTGACTGACCACCCAGGAAAGCTCCATGCATGCACTGCAGCCCTTTGCTTACTACCCTTGTTCTCTGTAGATACTATTTTTAACACTACTATGGAATGGTTATTCTCTGATTGACTCTGGAATTAGTGTCTCTGGACCTCTGGGGTGCTGTTTTGCTTTTGGGATGGGAGCGGTATACAACAAAGGATGTCCATTTGGTTCTACACATTCCTTATTCCATAGCTTTATTTTCCTCAAAGGATTTTTTTCTTTCTTTTTGCATTCTGGAACTACAGAACAACAGTTTTATGAGTCTCCTGCAAATCAATTCTGTAAAATGTGAAGCAAATTGCTAAAAAAAAACACCCTTCCCTGGGCCAACATAATTCCAGTTCAGCCAAACAACTGACCATCCCAATGCTTCTCCAGCGACTGACTGGCTGTTGATGACCCTCTTCTGTTGCTGAGACTCAGCTCACTTCCAAATTTCATGTTATCTAATAGATTCCGTCTGGGCAATTTCACACTACATAATTCATTTCCAACTTGAACAAAATAGAGCTTCTACTGTGGTATGGTGATATAGTTAAGTGTATTGCTGCTAAAAATCTTGTGTAGGCAGTGTGTTTTGTCAACTTGATCCATGTTAACTAAATGTGCGGCAGTCACTGGAAATTAGTGATCCCCACTTGCACGTCTCTGACAAGGCAAAGAACATTAAGCAAAAAGAATGTGACCGTAAAACTTGTTAAACTTCCCATTCAGGCATTGAGAATATTCCACTCCGCCAAGTTTCGAGACTAGACAAGCACTTTAACCTTCTGCATAGAATCCCATGCAACCATACCTGATTCATGCAGGATTCTTCTTTTTAAATGCTTGTTTATGCCGTATAGCTCAGCAGTATCTTTGGCAAGGCTCTCAGTGATGTAAAATATAACTTTTTTTCAGTGTGAAAGTTGGTAGGGAACATATTTCACATACAGCTCCCAGAAATAAGTCACTATTATCTACTCAGACTGGCCGCAGCCCTCCAGGGTCTCAGGTGGAGGTCTTTTACCTCACCGATTGCCAGATCCTTCAACTAGAGAGGCTGGGAATTGATCGAGAGACCTTCTGTATGATGAGCAGATATTCTACCACTGAGGTACAGCCCCCTTCCCCTTCACACTGCCACTGATACAGTATGCTCTGATTTATTTTGTTTTATTACATTTCTACACATCTTTCTTCTAACCAAGATCTCTAGGAGGCTCTCAGAGTGTTCCTAGGTACCCTTCCACATTGATAACCTTCAGCAAGTGGCTGTGCTATATTCCTTCCAGCCGTACTCTGGTGCCCAGGAAAGCTGTTCAGATTTAGTGTGGGCTGTGGGGTGTGGGCTGCGCTTCCTCTCTGTGATTATTCCCCAGAACAACTATATCTGTGACTATTATATAATATAAAAAAGCAATAAATGCTCTTAAGCATTCGTCGCTTTTTTGCAACGTGGTCTTGAATGAGCCCAAGGGCCAAAATACTTGTGATGTTAAATACCAGTCTCTTTCCCCTCATATAGTTTAATTACATCTTCCATGGCTGTGTTTTGTGCCATACTGGGGACAGACTCTGGAATGGTTAAACATCACATGTATTTTGGCCTTACTGTAAAATCCCCCCCTCCAAAGACAAACCTCTGAAATGGGGTGCCGATGCTCCATATCTCAATGGGACAGTAATGCTTTGCCTGCAGAAAGTCTCAAATTCAGGCTTGGATCCACCAGAAGATTTTCCACATGCGCCAAGTTCTTTACATGAGCAGAAGTGTGTGTGGGGGAACACCCTTGCACCAGGCCCTTGAGCTAAGTTAAATATGGGAACTCTTGGGTCACTGTATCTCAAAAAGGACATCACAGAACTAGAAAAAGTACACAAGAGAGTTTTTGGACAGCTGCTGTGGGTTGGGGTAGACAGTCCTTTTTTTAAATAAGCCTGTGTCTGAGTCATTACATTGCAGCTTCATGAGTTCCTAAGAGATTCTTATCTTTAGCAGGATGGGGTAACTCTTTTTGGCTCCAGCACCTGCCACAAGGATTTGTGGCTGCCTGCTAAGAAGAACTGTCTAAGATGAAATTTAGAATTTCATTCTTACTTCTAAATTATTGTTAGTTGCTTCAGGAAGGTCATTGGCCATGGAATTAAATTCACTCACTCACTCACTCACTCACCCACCCAATTAATTCATTAAAAGCCTCAGGGTTTTTTTTTCTCCATTAGGCACCAGTCAGTGAATATAGGGAGGGAATTCTGTGAAACAGGTGCCAACATTTAATAGGACCTATTTCTGTTAACCACCATCTCTGAGAGTGGTGATACACAACAAAGAGTACTTGAAGGTAGTTGTAATGAGTGGGCATATCCATATGAGAGCCTTGTGGCCTCCATGTGCACCAATTATCTTCTCCGATGGGAGCACAGGGCCTTGGATGGTTTGGAGAGGTGGTGGAGGTGATGGAGCTGTGGATTCTGGTTCATCACATCAGGAATATGAATCCCCACTCAAAAACAGAGTCTAAATCATAATCTCTCTACGGTTGTAAATAAGTGACCATCATGGTCCAAAGGACCCATCTCCAGCACCCTCCACTACCCTCTTGTCTTTTAGTGCCCATTGAGTAATCCCACCATCACCCGGGGGTAACATGGCCCACTTTGGGAACTATTGATCTAAGCAAGAGAGAGAGGTGAATTCCAAATAACTTGCCTTGTTCTTAAGCATAAGGCAGTCTTGCTTTCGATGCCAAGCTCATTCTCCAGTCATCTGTTTCTCAGGGGTGGGGGGAGAGATAATCCTAAATATGCAGTGTTTATCTCTCTAGTACATTCTTATCCCACTTTTTTTTATCCAAGAGCTCAGACCAATGCCCACGGCTCTCTTCCATTTTTACACAGGTTTAAATCACAGGGTTGTGGTTTTTTTTTTAAAAAAAATGCTTTCTGTTTCCAGCTTTACAGTGGATAGTCTAGTCATCTTGTTCTTTCCCCCTTTGGTTCGACTCCATATCCAGCTTCTTTGTTTCAGCCTTAGAGTACTTCAAAACAACAGGAACCTTTCAGATTTCTTTGTAAAACTTTTTCTTGTTATAAAGCTTGTGGTAGATCTGAGAAGAATGTGGACATTTTTCATGCTGGGACCATCTCCTGCAAAGCTGAGTAATGTCTCATTTTCCCCCGCTAGAATTATTGCAAGTTTATAGTATCTGCTTCTTTGTCTTTTTAAGTGTGATACTTTCAGGCATCATGTTAACCCCATGGCAAAACCACAGTCTATCATGTCATGTTCTTCTGGTAATGCTTATCCATTTATTTGTGATAATTTTTGCTTTAATCTGCTGGTTGCTTCCCAATAGTTTGCTGCTGAGAATGTTTCTGACTGCCCAAGAATTCTCAAGGAATTTACATTCAATGAATGTGCTTCCCTTCTGGGACTGTCGGGACCGCATTTCTTTTTAGTGGTTATAGGGCATTGTGGACTTAAGAACATAAGAACAGTCCTGGTGGATGACTAATAGTACATGTAGTAGGGCTGCCAAGTCCATCCGGGGGGCAGGGGATCCCCTGCTACAGGGGTCCCCAATCCACCGGCCCGGATTCAGCCCACGGGGAAACCCCACCCCCAAAATTGTCCGGTCAGGACGACTGCTCCAGCATGATGATGTCACCGAAAGTGATGTCATCACGTTGGGGATGTTGCCGGGGTGACGCTCTAGCAATCACCCCAAAAACTCTATGGTACCATCGAGTTTTTGGGCGATTGCCAGAGCATCGCCCTGGCAATGCCCCCAACATGATGATGTCACTTCTGGGGACATCATCATGGTGTGCTGCTTTGCACACGCGCCAGGAAGCTCCCGGACTGAGGAGGACTCCCCCCCGCCGGCACCCGGTGAGTACTTGGCAACCCTATCATGTAGTCCTAACATCCTGTCTCACACAATGGCCAACCAGTTTCTCTGAACAGCCAACAACAGGGCATAAAGGCCAAGGCTTTCCCCTGATGTTGCCTCTTGGCTCTGGGATTCAGAGAACTAGTGCCTCTGAATGTGCGGGTTTACCTCAGCCATCATGAATCTATCCATTCCCCTTTAAAAGCTGTTTATAAGATTTGGCTCTTTACTTTTACATTGTGAACTTTTAACTCTTTAATAATAAATTTATACTGCAATATATTTATACTAAGGCCTTGATATCTATTCATAATATAAATGTGTCATCTATGTGTGCAAATAAGTATTTACCAACTTTCTCCCTTTGTGGCATCCTTGTGTTGTATGCATATGTTCCGGCTTTAAAAGAGCCCAGGCCCCTTTGTTGATAGGGTTGCCAACTCTGGTTTGGGAAATACCTAGACTTTGGGGGGGGGGGGTGGATTGTGGGGAGAGAGGGGTTTGGGGAGGGGGGGTATGGGACCTCATCTTTCCTATATCATAAAGCTGTTTTCAAGTGGCAAGGATCCATGGGGTGCCAAAATCAGTTGGCTGTAAGAACTGCCACTCAAAAGGGGTCCCTGGCCACTGGCTGCATTCCCTCACTGCGTTGCCTCAGTCCCGTCCACAGAGCCACCGGCCAGTGTCTCAGCCTCAGTCTGGAGGGAGCCGGTGAAGGGGACGGACTGGGAGCTGGTTCCACTCTTCTCCTCCGCCCACTGCCAGGTGGGTCTAACTTTCCCCTCAGTGGCCTGCTTCTGTCAGTAAAAAGACAATGGACTTTCAGCATAACCCCCTCCCCCACCCACTGCCAGCTTGGCCACTTCCTGTCAAAATGAACTGAAAACAGCTCTCTCTCCTACTTAGCTCCACCATGGCTGACTGGCTAATGAGATGGGCCAGCGACCATCAAACCATTCTCTTCAACCCCCTGCTGTGTGGCTGACTTTCCCCCTAGGGTTGCCAATCCCCAGGTGGGACCTGGAGATCTCCCACTGTTACAATTGATTTCCAGATGACAGAGATCAGTTCCCCTGAAGAAAATGGCTGCTTTGGAGAGTAGACACTATTGCATTATACCCTGCTGAGTCCTTCCATCCCCCCCTCAAATGCTGCCCTCCACAGGATCCATCCCCCCCCAAATCTCCAGGTATTTCCCTAATCAGAGCTGGCAACTTTCTCCTCAGTGCCTGTTGCTAGGCAACCAAGCTTGCTTCTCTGAAAGGCCCTTTCCACACCTATGTTGGCCTTTGGGAGAAAACTCACTGGGGACAGGCCTCAGCTGAACAGAATGCCATAGAGGCCACCCTCCAAAGCAGTCATTTTCTCTGGGGGTGGGGGGAAGATCTGTTGTCTGGAATTCAATTGTGATACCTGGTGATCTTCAGACTCCACCTGGAGGTTGGGTACCCTAGGCATAGCCGTCAGCGCTTCAGAGCAGAATCTGCTAGACCCAGGTTCTTGCTGAGTGGGTGATTTGGGGCCAGTCACAGACTTTAAGCCTAATCTACCTCACAGGGTTGTTGTGCAAGTCAAAAGGGGGAGAGGAAAATGATGTAAGCTGCTTTGGTCCCCATTGCAGAGAAAGTCTACTTTTCCTCCAGGGGATCTGTGGTTGCCAATCTCCAGGCAAGGGCTGGAGATCACTCAGAATTACAAATGCTGTCTAGATGGCAGAGATCAGTTCCTCTGGAGAAAATGGTAGACTCTGTGTCCTTATACTCTGCTGAGATGGACCCCCTATGACAGCCAATGTGACATAGTAGTCAGGGCTTCAGAGCATGGTGGAGACTGTGGGGGGGAGATTGAAAGTTGAAGAGTGAGGTTGATGATTGGCTGGGGAAAAGATAGGGTTGCCAACTCCAGGTGGAAAATTCCTGGAGATTTGAGGGATGGAGCCTGGAGATGGTGAGGTTGGAGGAGGGGTGGGACCTCAGACAATGCCATAGACTTCACCCTCCAAGCCAGCCATTCCCTCATGGGGAACCATTGTTGCCAATCTCCAGGGGAGGGATGGAGATTATGCTGAATCACAACTGCTCTTCAGATGGCAGAGATCTTCCCCTGGAGAAAATGGTGGATTCTGTGTCATTATACCTTGCTGATGTCACCACAGCAAATTGACACTGAGTGCCCAAGGCTGGGGCACTCTCTCAGAGCCTCTTTCTGGAGCCCACTGTATTTATTTCCACAACAGGCCTTATTCCTAGTTCAGTAATAATCCCATAAAGTCCACCCTCCAAAGCAGTCATTTTCTCCTGGGGAACTAATTTCTGTCGCCTGGAGATCAGTTTGGATTCTAGGATATCTCCAGGTCCCACCTGGAGGATGACAACCCTATCCTTGTTAGGATGCAAACCTTTTTATTCACCATGTACTATAAGAATGTAAGGAAAATGCTGTTGGATCAGATCAAAGAACCCATCTACTCCAGAATCCTGTTTCCCAACATGGACAATCAGGTCCCTCTGAGAAGCCCACAAGGACCACAGGAAAGCAGCAGTCCTCCACTGTTAACTCATATCATCAAGCAATTGGAGGTGCGCTACTCCAGGAAATGGAGATTCCACTTAGCCATCATGGCTACTGGCTGATGTATCATCCATTAAGTTGTCTAGTTCTCTTTTAAAGTCATTTAAGCCAGTGGTCCAGATTTCAGAAGCACTGCGTCCTCCATTATGACCCTATGTGCCAATAAGGGTGCTCAGGCTATGACCTACTGGATATTCTTCCAATTACAGTAGCCTGCCTGGCGTCAAACAGAGCCTGTGTCTTCTCCAGTGTAGACTCCACTTTATGGAATGGGTTCCCTGAAGAGGTGAGGGGAGTGCTGTGTTCAGAAATCTTCAGAAGGCACTGCAATGCCATTTTATTTCCCAAGGCCTTTAACCGGGCATATAGACTGCAAGTAATGGGGGGGGATATGGAATATTATTTTGTATGTTTTAAATTGTAAATTTCTAAAAATGGTGATTTGTAAGCCTCCTTGAGCTGTGGGGAAATACGGGATATACATACTTAAAGAAAAACAGTAAGAAAGAAATATTTCCAGTCTAGTGATCCATTGAGCCTGGAGTCACTGTGCTGTACGCATATGACAGGAAGTCGCATGACATCAGAGCCATGCAACATTAGTCATGTGACACAGAGATCCTATGTTATGCCTTCACCCATGTCAAGGCAGCAGGCCAAGAGAGCTTTGGACAGGAAACAAAAGAATGAGAACCATGAGGATAATCAGAATGAGGGATAAATCAAGGATGAACTGTGAGGGAATCTTCTCTCCTGCTGAGTGACCTTGCCTTACTGCCCATTTGCTCCTCTCAGCATGGATGCAGGACAGGGGGGTAGGGGTGCCAACTCCTGCTTGAGAAATACCTGGATATTTGGGGGTGGAGCCTGGGGAGGGTGGGTTTTGAAGAGGGGAGGGACATCTGCAGAGTATAGTGCTATAGAATCCACCCTCCAAGGCAGCCATTTTCTCAATCTGGTGATCAGTTGGAATCCCAGGAGATCTCCAGTCACCACCTGAAGGCTGGCAACCTTACAGGGAGGCCAAGTCTCTCTTCCACCTTGGCAGGAGAGCTCCCCCACCCCCATTCCGTGCACTGCTGTTTGGCTGGACAGGGGTGGGGAAACTGCAGGGGGAAATGGGAGGGGGGCAAATGGCATCACCACCAACACCATGATGCCACTTCCAGAGCAACGCGGAGGTGACATCTGTGCTTAAACCATATAGTTTGGGCCAAAAGCTAGAGCATTGCCAGCAATGTGATGATGCTGGTTTTGGTTTGTGCTGGAAAAGATACCAGTGTATTTCCACCAACATCATGATTTGACTTGCAAGGCTCCTCCAGGTGACTCTCCTGCCATGCTGGCAACCCTACAGCAAAGAGAAGCCACGTGTGACACCCTTTGTTCTCTCTGTGCACTAGCAGCAAGTCCTTCCAGAAGGCAGCAAAAATAGGAGCTCTGTAGGGGCCAGTGACCCAACAGATCAAGCTCCCCAGTCCAGCTGAGAGTCCTGCTCCATGGGCTAATGGTGCTGATCTAAGCTTGCAGAGCGCAGTGCAGGAGATGGGGACATTTTGTCCTGCTGTTTAAATCCTATCTTACTGCTCCTGTCATCTTTTTCTTAATCCACAAATGGTTCAGTTTTTAAAAAAAAAACCCGAAAAAAACTGCTGATCTAGACCTGTCAGTGCTTTTCTTCTATCTTATAAATGAGGCTATTGATGTGAAGGACATGGTATTAATGGACTTTATGTGTGTGTTTACTTCACTTTTGCTATCTAGGTTGTTAAAGAGAAATAGACAAGACTGTGGAGTGTGCATATATGTATAATATATACACTGCTGAGCAAAGCAAAGGGGGAAAAAGATTAAGTACAATAATATTAGAGAAACCTCTCATTTCGTATATATTATGAATGGGAAGTTAATGTGGATCTTTATCACAAAAGCTGTAGTTTATATCCAACTCTTCTTTATTGTACACTAAAGACAGAGCAGGAAGAAAGAAAAACCTCTATAGTTAGTCCATTTCTACACGAAAAGGTGCATTTATACAATTTTATTGTCTTGCTTCAGCATCAACATCAAAGCATGCAAAGAACTTGGGAAGCTGTATGTATTTTCAGGATGAGGGCCTTGGGAGAAGGTACTCCCAGGTCAAGACATTAATGGCTGGTGAATTCAGCCAAAGGCAAAGTAACACCACAATCCTAAAGCCAGTGTGCAAACTGTGTGGAAAGCAGCTAACCCCACACTGGTGTAACATGGAGATAAGCTGCTGAGGCAATGTTGGGGCCAGAAACTGCCACTGTGCAGGCCTTCCAGGGAGGAAGGGACTTAGCATCCTAAGCATCTCACAGCAGAGGCCCTACCTCATCCCCACCTCTGCAGCTGCATATGAGGTAAGGAAGCAGAACCTGGAAGAACTAAGGACCACAGTGCTGAGTCATGCAATGGGAAGGACCTTTTAAGCCACAGGTATCAGACTCATTTGTTATGAGGGCTGGGTCTTACATAAATATGACTTTTTGGGGTTGGGTCATGTGTGCCATAAAATGTACTGCCAAGTACCAGAGATATAAACTTTATAAAGACAGCAGCTGGTAAGCTCCAAGTTGGTCTGTCCTCACAGAAAGGTCCCATGGGTTTGGGGGGGGGGGGGGGGGCAGTGCAGAAGAAAACCTTCATGGCAGACTGGAGATCCAGTGGTGCAGTCTTGGGCAGATGCTCCCATGCTGCCTGGAGGGGGGCTAACCCCTTCCCCTGCCCACTCCCACCACTATTGCTGTGAGCTCAGACCCCTGGGTAAAAATGTAAAGCAGCTAGGTGTTGCGAATTCCCCCCTTTCTCTGAGCCACCATGGAAAGGGACTGGGAAGAAGTTGAACTAACCCCCCTGCCTGCGGAAGCAGGAGGGGTGGTTTTAAGTATTGAGCAGGAGACGATGAATTCAAACAACAGGCTTTTATTCAGTGATATTGCTCAGCTCCGAAGTCAGCTCTATGAGAGCAGCACCTTAATTTATACTGTTCCAACACATAACTTTCAACAAAGTAACTATATACAAGCAATACTATTGGACCTAAGCCGGGCTCAGCGATTGGGTATCTGGATTGTCTTTAGGACCAATGGTAGTCTCTAGTCATCAGCCAATAAGAATTGGAGCTTTCGGATACCAGAGCCCTATCAAGCTATTGCTACTGCAATACTCCAAACACAAACACAATAGGTGGTGACCCAGGTCAAGGCCACACACATGGTGGGACCCAGGCCAAGCAAAGCCTGATAAACCAGAGATGCCCATGTGTCAGTAGCCAAGGCCACCAGGCAATCCATGGGTAGGGCAATGCCAGGGATTCAAGATCAAGATCATCAGCAAGCTACACTACACCCATGCAGCAGCAGCTGCCCCAGACCAAAGGCCACCAGATCATCTGATATGAAGAGGTTTGGGAGTGGGCTTGTCATGATCCTACGCATATAGTGGTGTGGCCTACAGGATCTAGGGAGGCCTAGTGGCTCCAGGGAAGCCTATATTAGAATAGCTATCAGGACCTACATTTCTCAGGTCACCTCTCTGGAACCTGGCTAACAGGAATTAGGAGGGAAAACTTACTCCAGTAGAATAGTAGAGGGTATTGCCTGGGAAGAAGTGATAAAATGCTTTGCCCGAAGTGGGAGGGTCTTCACTCCCAGGGAGCAGAGCTGGTGAGGCTGCTGCAAAAGGAGGGATCCTTCCCCTAAAGGGGTGAGTCAGTCTGAGACCAAGTACCTAGAGAAGGCTTGGTACAGTATAGTCAGACCAATTAGGGTTTCTTATTTTTCTAGTTTATCTACCTTTACTGTGCTAATTTTTCCTATATGTTATTGGATTATAATTGTTATTAAATCTCTTTAGCAAAAATAGTTTGTTACTCTGCCTGGGTCCTCATGCCTCAGTCAGTAACTTATAAGGGGAAACCTACTGAGAAAGGAGTGTACAAAGGGGTAGGGTGGATGCTCTGGGCCCTCCCGAGGAGACCAGAGTGGTGGCAGCCATTAGAAAGCTTTTCTAGCTGCTGCTGCTGCGACAGGGCACCACAGGCACAAGGCCACCGAGTGGTCCATGGTGGAGGGAGGCCCAGCCACCGAGTTGCATGCTTGGTGGTAGGACTAGGCCCCCAGTGTGGAAGAAAGGGCTGAAGAATGCCCCCCATGGGCCAAAGCACAGCTGCTGCATGGGGGGGGGGTGTGGGCAGATATGGCAGTGGTGCTGGCCATCAACAGGCCCCAGCAGAGCATTGTCTGCACCCCCTTATGTGCAAATGCTAATCCCCATGGCCATCTGGGACAGCATCCCTGGAGCTGCAGGCCAAGCAGAGAGGCATGTGACCTGATTATGGAACCGTGAGCCAGCATGCATGCTGCTGCAGTGGCTCCAAACTTAACAGTGAGGCTGCCACTGAAACAAAGGAGTTCTGCTTAGCTGCTGCAGATGAGGTTGTTCTACCATGCTGAAGTCACAACCCCTAGGGTTGCCAGGTCTGAGTACGTGGAGACTTTGGGGGTGGAGCCAGGAGAGGGGAAGGTTTGGGGAGGGGAGGGGCCTCAGAATGGTACAATGCCATAGAGTCCACCCTTCAAAGCAGCCATTTTCTCCAGGGGAACTGATCTCTGTCAGCTGGGGATCAGTTCTAAAAACAGGAGATCCCCAGGCCCCACCTGGAGGCTAGCAACCCTACTCCCCACACTTCCTCCCCCCCCCCCACCCAAGCAGCCTCCTGTTCCTTCCCTTGCACCAGTTGCTCATGGACCGGATCTTTTTTCATTGCCCTAAACATACAACTGGGAGAGGAAAATTTTTGAGGAAATGGCTACTGAAATTCTCACGTATCTCGGAACCTACAAGACTGAGACTTTTGGTGAATAGTTTCTGTTTTAACTGCATAACAGATGTGGCAAAATTTTGTTTTGCTGTTATTTTAAATCTGTAAGGATTATGGTCTTTTAAACGTAATAAATGAATGAATGAAAAAAGAGCCCTGGACAGGCCAGTTCCAGCCCTCGGACCTTATGTTTGACACCCCTGGTTTAAGCATTGCTGATTTGGAGGGGCCAGATGTGGAACAGGCAAGGGGAGTTTGTGGCACTCTGATTTTATCCTCACATAATTGGATATTGTACTATCATTGCATAACAGCAATAATTTGCAGCTGGATTTCCCAGTTGGACGAGATAATCCAGGTGCAGTGATAGCACAATATCCAACTATGAGAGCCAGTGTGGTGTAGTGGCTAGACTGTTGCACTAGGATCTGAGGGACCCAGGTTCAAATCCCCACTTTGCCATGGAATATTGCTGGGTGACCTTGGGCCACTCACACACTTTCATTCTAACATGCCTCACAGGGTTGTTGCAAGGAGGACAATGCAATGGTTGCCAGTCTCCAGGTGGGTCCTGGAGATCTCTTGAAATTACAACTGACCTCCAGGTAGCAGAGATCAGTTTCCCTGGAGAAAATGGCTGCTTTGGGTTGTAGACTCTATGGCATTATACTCAACTGAGGTCCCTCCACAGGCTCCACCCCCAAATTTCCAGGAATTTCCCTGCCTGGATTTGGCAGCCCCCTGACCTATGCTGATACCAGATCATTGCAAGATTGAACTCTACTGATATTTAAAATACAGCAGGAGCTTTACAGGAAACCATAAAAACAGAGCAAGTTTAGTCTAATCAGAAGGACCACAAACATCTAATTCAGCTTTTTAAAGCAGAGTCAAGTCCAGCAGGGCATACAAAAATATTCCCAGTGCAATGAACACGAAAGCACTATTCTGCCCCAGTTTTTAATATCTGCTCTGAATTTTCTGGCGGAGTGGTGTGGCTAATCCAATTGTGAGCTCACATTTTTATCTGTTACGGTTGTACACACATGGCTATTAAACAAAAATTTATGGAGGGAGGGAAGAAGTGCTGCTATCACTTTGATTTGCCATTATTTTACAGGTGTGTTTTATGCTAATCATGAGGCTAGAACCTATCAACACTGTTATAGTACATCCCAACCCCTCACACAGATGCCTTCTCCTCTCGGCATCTGTAAATAAAGCTGCTACTTTCCTATATCCTAAAATTTGCATTTGACTGGCAAATTTATGGCAAACTTATTCAAAAATGAGATTACCTCATTTACAGAGCAGTGTTACACTTCAGAGGATTTAGAAAGGTGCAACTTTGCTTTGGATTGCACTGTTAAAATCAGAGCAGTAAACGTAATCCTGCAAACACTTGGAAGTAAATTCCACCAAACACAGTGCAGCTTATTTCTGAGTCACACGCACAGGATCAACCTGTAGTCAGACAATACCCAACCACATATTCTAAAGAAAAAGCACTTAAGTTCAGCCTTTCCTTGTACGAAAGGTGCTCCATATCCGTAATCATCTTGGTAGCCCTCCTTTGTACTTTGTCCATTCTGCAATGTCCCTTTTGAGATACAGCAACCAGAACTGCACCCAGTATTCCAAAGGAGGCGGCACCCATGGATTTATGCAAGAGCATTCCCTTTTTCACCTCTGGTATACACTGGGTTGAAATTTTCATTGAGCTTTCCACAATAACCCCAAGATCTCTCAACTGTAGTCTCAGCCAGTACAGATCCTATTATCATACTTTCCTTTAGGCGCCAAGCCAAAACATTTCTCTTTATTCAGGCTTTTATCTAAAGGGTTCCATTTTTTAAAGCTGTTTTGAATGGTCTGCTTTTAACCCGAGGACTGTTTTAGGGCTCTTATTTTAAGCTTCTTAGTATTACATTGTTTTCTGTTCTTTGGCGTTAGTATTACATTGTTTTCTGTTCTTTGGCTTTTTCTATTGATAATTCTCTGTTTTTATTATTGTGTTGTACTGTTTTTACTTTATGAGCTGCCTTGAGCAGTTCTAAACAAACTAAAAAGATCTCAACAGGCCAATTTCTTGATGAGAAACCTAAGACTCTTGATGGTTTTCAGCCTTCAGAGCTTGTATCCTACCAATCCGGACATAGTCCAAAACCTCTATGTTGCAAATCCCTGATCAAACAGCAAAATTAGGGGGTTCATTGAATCCCTCATGAGCCACCATAATGACTGCCAGATTATGTCTAGTTTAGAGACCATAAAATGTGCAGACCTCATCCACTACCACTGGTACCTGCCCAAAAAGGATTCCGACCGTAACACCTTGTGATGATGGACTACTTTCACTGCCTAGAGTCCTCTCTGGCCTCTGGAAAAAGATTTCCACTCCCTCACTCATAATGTTGAAAGACACATGCACACATGAGCAAAACTTCCATAAGAACATGAGAAGATCCTGCTGGGACAAACCAGTGTTCCCTTTAGCCGGCATTCTGTTTGACACAGCAGCCAACCAGTTCCCAATTCACCCAGGACAGAAGGAATGAAATCCTCTTTCAGAAGCCAAGGCCCAGACTCACCGTGGGTCCTGTTTGTGGCCTGGTGAGGGAAGGGAAGGTGAGGAAAGTGACAGCAGCTGTAGCAGCTCCATCTGGGGTGGGGCCAGCTGCATGGACAGGTGAGGAGGATGGGTGGCAGGAAACACACAAACCTGGGGCCCACCCCAACCCACTTCTGGGCCTATCCTGTGGCCAGAGGGTGGGGGTGAAAGCTAAGGAGTGTGGAGCAGGCAGTCTGGGGACTTAAGTCACCACCCTGCCCCCAGACGCATCTTGCTGCCTCATCGGCTGAAGCAGGAACCTTGGCCTGCACAGGGAATTGCAAATCACTTGGGTCGGCTCATGGGGAATGAGATGGGACACCCTGTGATCTACAGTATGGTGCCATCTGCAACATCACCAACAATTGGATGTGCTTGTGATACAGCTTGGCAAGAATGACCTGGGGGCATGCAAGGACATTGACTTGGCACATTAGGCTGACACAGACTTGCAAGTGTTGCAGAAGGAGCTCCCAGCTGTGACCATCTTTTGGTCAGATTGGCTGGAGCAGCACTCGTGGCATGGGGCTATCTGCCTGGAGAGAATCGATGCAGCAAGAAGAAAGATGACCAAGAGGCTGAGAAAGATCATGGAAGCCATGGGGGCAGAATTTGCCATCTGGACATTTCACATCAACTGGAAGCTCTCTTTTGTGCTCATTAGGTTCACCTGTCTCACTGGGGGATGGAAATCTAGCTGCATGGACTTAGGGATGGCCTGCAGGCTTGGCTACAGTTGTAGGAGCACTGGCAGGAGCTGGGCAGGAAAATGCCCAGCTTTTGTGGTGGAATCACCACGGGGGCAGATCCATTTTCCAGAAAAAACAGGCTATGTGCCCATTTCCTGAGTGTGGGGATCTCCTTAAGGGATCGTGGGGTGAGGGTTTCAAGGAGCATGCCCAGCTCGGGGTCTGCCAGGCGTTACCGTCACTCTCAGGTGACAGGAGAAACCACTTAGTGGCAGTTGTCCTAATGGGATCCAGCACCCTGTCATCCCATGGTTCCCTCAACCCAGCAGGCAGGCTGGGGTGGGCAATAAAATCATTGATTGGCAAGCAGGTCAGTCAGTGGCCAGGATCCGGTGCCTCATGCTGTGCCAAGGTTTTTTGCAGCTGTAAGCAATGAAGTTGTGGCCAATTTTATTCCAAAACTGTGTTATAAATGTGTTTTTAGGGAGTTGGTTAGTAGGGGGGACCCCTTGTTTTCAGCACCCTCACCCCTCCCCTTGGCATGGGGCGGCAAGTTCCTTGCTTTAACTCTTCACTTAACAGGAAAACATAACACTGTAGGAAAGCACTTACTATGAAGTTAAGCAAAGGATTAAAACAAGTGATTAGGGATTCCTATGGAACTTTTGACTGTTATTGAAGCCCCAAGATTGCAGGCAAGATTATAGGCATCTTGTTGCACGAAAGCAGGTGGGTGGATTTTCAGGGCTTCTAGAGCAACCTGGGCCCAAAACATTTTGTTCACCCCCGCCCCCAGCAGCCTTGGCTGCCTCCTTAAACTTGCCAAGCCTTCTGTATAACAAATGTCTCCATAACAAAACAGGAGTTGACATATGCTCTGCATTTTTCACCTAACAGACAGAAAGATTATCAGCTGTCAATGTCACTATATCAGGTTTCTGTTATGGATTTTACTTATTAATCCAGACAGGTTCTATTGCATTTCAGGGGGCTCCTCTGGAGTAAATGGGTTATGGAATGTATTATCAGTCATGATTTGTTTGTCATGAGTTTTTAATATAACGGGCAGCTCAACACACTATGAACATGTTGAAATATAGATGGATTCAGTCCACATTGCTATCCAACACACTGTGAGGTGATAATGTCTAAACATTTGCCCTGCACTCCTAGCTTACAACTGCAAACATTTTGTCAGTCACTGCAAAACTTCCAAATGTTGTTTTGGAAGTGTCATGCATAGAGCTGCTAACAAAACAGGGAAAGAACCAGACCTTCCCCTGCACAGTTCTTGTGCCTTTAGTAACCGTCTGCTCTGCAGAAATTAGCATGTAAAGTCTTCATATAACAGAAACATTTAAAGCTGCTAATGGTAGTAGATCAAGTAGCTGTTTAGGGACACTGCTGTGGAGTTTGGTAATAAAGACAGCAAACCCACCCTTAGTTCCATTGCATCACAATCTCTTGTACAGCTATCAGCCGGCTGTCTTGCAATTGGATGACCTGCAGCTTGGATCATTTAGGCAACTTATGCCTTCTCCCATTAAAAATAATGTGAGGACAGAGTTGAAAAGCAGTACATAATCTTTAGGTCTGGGCAAGCATGCAGCAGTCAGGATGGTATTTTGGATGTTATTTTGGCTTATTATATATTACATCCACTGTATTCATAATTATATATTCTTGATGACGCATTTCACTTGTCCTAAATCCAGGATGAGAAAAGTAGGAATGAATTCAAACAGATGAAAAATTAAGCCTTCCAAGGCTCTAGAAATTCCTAGAGGTTGATTGGGGATGCCATTCCTAATGCAGGTGATAATGTAAAGATAGCGGCTCCCAAACCACTTACTCTGAATCAGTGCAGTTCATTTTAAAACATCTTCTAATACATTGGCACACCTGTTGCCCTGGAGAGCCAAGAAACAGGGCATGGAATGCCTCCTGGCAATACCTCCTATCACGGGTATTCAGAGTTTCCCTCCTTCTGGATGCGGAGTGTCCTTTTAATCACCATGGCTAATAGCCATGAATGGACCTATCCTCCATGAATCTGTCTATTTTCCTTTTAAAAGCATGTGTGCTAGAGGCCATCACAACATCCACTGGCAATTAATGCTGAAATGTAATTATTGCATGAAAAAGTATTTACATTCATACATCCTGAAAATCTATCCCCCATCATCTGGTAGAGAAATGGAGTAGGAGGTGCTGCCACTGTGGTCCTGTTTGGTTAAGACTGCCACCATGCAACCCAGAAAATATTGATCTACCTTTAAATCTCCCCATGCAAGGAGAAACAAGACCACGGTAATTGCTCTTGCTGGTTTCCTTCCCAATCCTCTTCTCCATCCCTTCTCTGCTACTATGGTCCCGGTCACATGAGCGAGATAATCCAGGGGGAAGTGAGGCTATTTGCTCTGGAGTAATTTGACCCGCAGTGGCGTGGTCACACAGTTCTGTGAAGCTATAGGCACAGGCCGCCACTGCGTGATCAGACGCGATCACGGGTGAGTCGGGGGGGGGGGGTTGCCATTTTTTCCCTATGCACTTAAACAGGGGATCGATGAATCACATCTCCACCCTGAGGGCTTCCTATGACAGTATGGATGATGCGCATACTAAGAAGGGGGAAAAACCGGCATGGCATTGGGATAGCCTGATCAGACTATCCCCAATGCCATGAGTGCGCACTGGAGCGATCACACAGGAAATGTCCGTCTGTGACCCATAGCAAATCTGTTTGATTCTGGACTTCCCCTAGTATCTTTTAACTTCACTTCTTTGGCGGAGAGAAACGGGTTGCTGATGGGTGTGGGACACTTGCCATATGTTCTGGTGTGATCGCGTCCTTAAAATCCGCATGGCACTCGTGCCTATCATGCGGCTAATTCTGTGTGTGATCAGGACCATAGTTGAGCAGAACTCCAAATGTGTGGTAGCACCAGTAAGTGTTGTGGACAACATTAGGAATGGGACTGAGGAATCTCCCATGGCAACAAAGCTAGAAAGATAAATGTTTTGGGCTGGCCCTTGTTTTGTTGAAGCTGGCATAAGCTAAACTCTCATGGCATGTCTATACAGGTATACACTTTCTGTCTAGTACCTTTTCATTCCATCTTTCTCCAAGGTTCTCCAAATGGCAAACATGGTTCTTCCTCATTTTATCATCTCAGCAAACCTGTGCAGAAGGTTAGGCTGCATGAGTGTGATGGGCCCAGAGTCATCTAGTGACCTTCACAGCAGAGCACAGATTTGAACCCAGGGGGGAGAGGGTGGCGGCGGCCCTAGGAAGGGCCTGGGGAGGTGCAGCGGAGGGTGCTCCGTTTTCCTGGGTGGGGTTAGACCCCCCCAGGAAATTTCGGGGGTGGCTTGAGCCCCCCCATAGTTGACGCCAGTGCAAATGATGTAAATGTTGTATAAAAGAAGCAAATGAACTGGGAACTCCGGCACCTAAAATGGGATAAAACACTGGGTAAAATGAGTAAGTTCACAATGGCGACATTAAAAAAAAATAGAAAGGGCATATTTGTACATCAGCAATGCACATCTTTTTGCATTGCTCTTCATATGTTCACACGTTCTCTTGCCCACATGTTTTTAAAAAAACCTTATTTTCCATTTGCCTTTTTCTTGCATTCACAAAACCTGTTCACGTTACAGTGAACACACTTAATATCCTTCATGTATGTGCATGAAGAAAGAGCCAATGTGCATTCACTTTACAAATGAAACTGGAGACCAGTACCTGGATAAAAGTGAGATTTCAATCACATGTTCAGTTGCAAGTACATTGAATGCAACATGAGAATTACATAACACATGTATAAAGAAAAACCAATTGTACATTGTACATGGATTCTCTGCCCCTTCTCTGTAATCTGTGACCAAGGCTACTGTGTTTTTTTCATTAGTACTACCATGTAAACGTGTACACATGTTGGGCAACTAGTCTGTCCAGCAATCATATTTTCTGTAGTGTCATTCTAATACAGTCTTTCCTGTGGTTTACTGCCCATTGTTGACAGGCATGCTGTTATTTAGACGCCACGCTGTAATTTGCTTGGTAGGATACTGCTTGGTTGCTTCTCAAAAATCACCCCCACGGTCCTCAAATGATTGACACAGGAAAAAAGGACAGGGGCGCACTCAGATCGACACCGAAGGCACCGAACATTAGGTTAATATGTGAACAACTACAATACACAAAAAGGCATCCTATGCAGGTATCATATGTTTCACAGCGCAGTTATCTAGGCGGCAACATGGTAATCCATTGCTTTGTGTGCTGGCCCTGTATCTAGGGCAGAGTGGTAAGCAGCAATCTCAGTCCATTCCAGTGGGTTGGGATTTATGGCTAAAAAATGTTATTAAGAAACATTGACTTTTCTAATTGGTAAACTATGGGTGTCTGTCACAGTGAGATGGTGGTACAGGGTTTTTATCTCATTAGTGACTCAGGTAATTCACATCTAAATATGCAACCACAATTTGGGGGGAGGGGGTCATATAAAACACAGTTAATTTTGCTTGGCCTCACCAGGGAGATTTCAGGGTAATGTTGTCAGCATGCTCTATAATGAAAGGGATTTTTCAGTAGCCTTAAGCGGAGAGAATTCCTCCCCCCCCCCCGCCCCCTGGAAGAAGAAATAACAGTTCTTAGTCTCACTCCAGAGGCTGCAGACAGCTATCAAAACTATAAATATTTTAAAGTGGAACATTTAAAAGATTCGAAATCTAGCGCAGAGAAGCTGGCTCTCTCACTTCCAGTGTGGAACAGCAACAAAAATTATATGAACAAAAGAACAGCAGTGGAAACCAGCAATGAGGTTAGAAAACGATAGTTACTAAATCTAAAGAACTGCTGAGCCAAGAGCTACGTAATGAAATGTGATTAAAATGAGAAGTCACCCAAACGTTTTGAAAAACACACTGGGAGTGTAACGGTTTCATAACTAGGGCTGCTCAAGCACCTGCTGGGTCAGCTCATCACATCGTATGTCTTGAAACAGTACAGCACAAGGCAATTGGCACAATTTCATGCATATGTGTTCTCACACAGCCCAGCGGGAGTCCTAATCCCCATCCCAAAACGAGACAACATTGTGCATCACTCTACAGCCAATTGTTTGATGAAGGAGCAATCCAACCAGTCAGTCAGTTATTTATAAACAAACACTGTGCTTTTTGAAAAGCCTTACCATCTGGTGTTCACCATCTTGTTACTGAAGTTATTTCATGCATGTACAGTTTTGCATAGCCTTATGGGAGTTGTAGTCCCCCCCAAAACATGTCATTTGATTAACTGACCAAACTATCCACAGTTCTGGTGGATAATTGATTTCTCCTAAAGCAGAAGAAAAGAGAAGGGCAACACTCCAATCACAGAGATAAAAACAGGTGAAAGACTCACCCGTAAACGAAAAATAATACTTTATTGTTCGGGTTCTGATCTTGCATTCTTGCTATAAAAACATGGAAGGGCAGCTGATTCCCCTGAACCAGCTTTACTGAGAAACACATAGGAAATGTTATGCTGAACAGTAAAATTTACTGTAAAATTTTCACCAAAAGCAGAAGGAAATTAAATTCCACCACTGCAATCACTGTACAGCTGCAAAGCTGTTCAGCACACAGTTAAAGTTAAATGGTAGTGAGGCAAAGAGATCCAAAGCTGGGCTCACGAGTGATTGCAGCTGCCAAAAATGGTATGGTCACCTACCAAACATATTCACTGTGAAGTTCTCAGCATCTCTACTCCTAAGGTATCCAAGAGTAAGACTTGGATAAGTAATAAATAAGTCAGGCTACATATTCTGTGATAGATTTTCCTGAATTTCCCTTTAAAAATGAACCCGGGGGAAGATTTGGGTCAAGGCCAGGAGTCTAGTGAAAATGGCCCTGGGGCAAGCCAAGCTGAGTAGCTCCTATAGCACTACAAACCAATGATGCAACGTCTACTCAGCTCACTGGCATTAACAGGCCATTAGATCACAGCCTTGCCATTTGCCTGCTTTGGGGAGGGGGTAGATCTCCTGCCCCTAGTGTCTTTTCCCTATTGACACTCTGGCAGCCGATGGGAGGGGGAAATAATAACAATATCACTGTCAGGTGATGGTATTACATCACTTCCAGGGGAAAAAAACAGAACTTGGGCTATCATTCTCCCACTACAGGTGAAGGTTTCCCCAGCTCCAGAAGGCACTTCTCTGCCACCTCTCAGCTGGCCAGTGGGGTGGGGTGGGGGGAATGGAGGGATATAGGTGGGAAATGTTGGCAGCATCCTGACCCTCTGATATGATTCCCTGTGCTCCCAAAAGTGACATGGAGCATTACTGGGGGACACCAGGAATGTTCTGGCATTCGAGCAAAACACTATGGTGCCAGAGTGTCCCCAGTGTCCCCCAGCAACATGGTGATATCACTTCTAGAAGCACAGGGAATGACATCAGTGCGTCACCAACAATGTCAAGTCACTGGCAAGGGCCCTCTACCTGGAAAATCTACCTGGAAGTGATGTCATGCATCTCTAAGAAACCCCAGACACTCTAGGCATTTCCTAGAGTGTCATGATGTCACTTCTGGGTTTTCACAAGAAATGACATAATGCCATCACACAGTGGTACCCCCATTCCTTATGAGTTCAGGAGATCCAAACACAGATGTTTTGCGCAACATGGCCTATGATAAGCCAGTTTGCCGCCCCTGCTACAGCTGGTTCCATTGCTTGCAGGTCCATCTTTCATGCTATTTTCATTATGGAAAAGGGAAGCCAGTTTTCACTTTAAAGTACAAGACATTCGCTGTCGGCTGCATAGGCTAAATGTATGATGGATTTGCCGGGGAGCAAGAGGCACAGGACGGAATGGAGAGCAATCTGCTCTTCCCTGATCCCATGTTCCTTTGACATATATATATATATATATATATGACTCTCTGACTTCGTTTATAATCAAGTCTTAACATGTTCAGTCTTGAAACATGATACAAAGGAATCATCTGACTTTCCAAGGAAGAGGCCTAGAAGAATGTCCATAGTGTGTGCACTGGCATTAGCGTGAAAACTGTATGTGGATATTTGATAGACAATACAGGATTAATCTTAAATGTTGCCTTGCAATTGCATATTCTCATTAAAATGTCACATGTTGTCTTTTGGTAAACTATAGATAATAATCCCTTTGAGTACTTTATTTTTATTTTTGCTCCATTAAGTTTAATTAAAAGTTGCCTTGGGTTAAGAAGTATCATGAACTCATTACAAACAGCCAAATTAAAATTTTCTTCCCAGGGCCAGAGCTGGTGCTTCACTCTCCTGCCCTCTGTTGAATTCCTGGCATGTTTAAATAATGTGGTTAAATGCTCGTTAGCGGTAGCGATAGTGCCCTAATTTGTAGTTATATGGTTCGGCATATGAAGTTGTCCAGAACATCAGCTTGGATTCTGCAAGTTGTAAGCAGGAGGTGCTGACAGACACAGATCTTTCCCAACATTCTTCCCTCGGATCACAGCAGCTCTTTGTGATCCCATCCCCCCAATGAATGCTGGGAGGTCAGGTCTCCTCTGGGCCACATGATACAAGGGGCCACAATGAGGAGTGGGACAGAGGCAAAACTGCCCCGCCTCCCTCTTGTACAAATGAAACTACTTGCTCCATTATTCTTCCTCTGCCAGCAGGAGGAGGAAGTAAAAGTAATTTCATCCCATACCCTGATTATTAGTAGTAAGGAAAGGGACTATTTTTTTTTGTAAATTAGATGAGAGATATTATGTTTGCTATCACTTTGGGAGGAACTTCTCCTAGTTATCAAGCAATGTAATAAATTCTGAAAACAGACTTTCAGCGTCACCTAGGGCTGCCAGCCCCCAGGCCCCACTGGGAGTTCCTCCATTTTGGGGGGCTCTGATCCATTGCCAGCCAGCTGGCTGGTGGGGAAAACCCCACCCCAAACAGGAACATCATCGGGTGATGTCCCCAATGTGATGACATCACCCAGAAGTGACATCATCATACTGGTGACATTGTGCGGTAATATGCTGTTTTTTGCCCCCCAACCAGAGCTCCCGGGTGATGTCATCACATTGGGGATGTTGCACAGGGCAACCCGCCCACCCTCAGGATGTCCCCCCAAATCCTGCCACAGCAAAAGGACCTGGCAACCCTAGCATCACCTGTACCACAAAGACAATGTTACAATGTTATCCAATAGTGCAGTCTTGAGAACACGTGCCTATCAGTAAGCCTGAATGAACAGACCTGAGTAGGATTCTGAGTAGATCAAGTTAGGATTGCTTATAAGAACAGCAGATCTACTTAGAACCTTACTGAGGTCTATTCAGTGGAGGTTACCCCCTAGAAAGAATTCTTAGAATTGCACTCTGAGCCAAAAGACAGTATTAGATGAAATCTTAGCATTGAAAATGTGTTTTTCAGTGAAAATTATATCATTCTTCACACTATGCAAAAATCTGAACATAGGATATTAGGGACACACGGATATACAGAAAGCCCCCCCCCCAAAAAACCTTTTTTTTACAAACCCTCTTTTAAAAATGTACAGCTTCTGTCTAAATTGCTCAGGTGTTTTGCCAAAATCACTTCAAATTTTACTTTTCTCAGGTAACATTAGTTGAATCACTCTTCACAGTGGCAGACACGCTTGCCACATAAACACAGGTGCAACTTATGGGGGAATCTGAGGCTCATGATTTCAAACACCCAGTAAACATGCTCTGCTGGAGAGCCTGAGCACTTGTGACTTCCAATATGTCCCCCACCAATATGTTCCTTATGTGTCTCTATGTTTTCAGACACTCCTTTTTACACATCGTGTCCTCTGAAGGGAGCACCAGTTTAAACATAGCAGTAAAGAGTGAATTGATCCTCGGAGAATGCGCGTGCAGTTGCTTCTTTCTCACCCACATTCATACAACATGGCAATGCTTTGACATTTTCATTAGACTGCTGTGTATTTGGGAAGCTGGAAGCATCACATTTTTCACATTTGACAATTTGGTGTGCAGCCATATGACATTTTTTTCCCAGAGTAAACAAATGCAGGGTAATTTTTTTTTTTTTTACTAGCTCTTTATCCATATTCTTCAAATGTCAGTCCGGTTCCTATAATTCATGTAACTTGCTCTGTAATGGCCACAGCAGTCCTGACACTCTTACTCCCAAGGAACACCATGCTCCGAACCCAGTGTTCACTTCCTCTTTTCCTTTCCTGCAGGCTTTTTTGCACAATGATGAATTCTTGGTAAGAGTCAGAGTCCATCAACCTCTGTGTCTGCTGCCATCAATCTTTGGCCTGATGCAGTGTAGCAATTCCTACTCTTTGACTCAGAGCTCTTAAACAGAATGGAAGTCTTGTTCAGGGTGGAATTTGGCACCCTAAATATGACTTATACCATCTAGCTAGTGGTGTGTGAGTTCCCCTTGGGTTAATTTGAGATTAGCTTAGTATTTCTGAGCTTTCTTGATGATCACTGAAGTTCACCTATTTACAAGAGTTCTTTCTGAGTTCATATGATGCAATAGTCCTATGCACATGATATCATCATATCCCCCCCCCCCCCCCCACAGTGCTTACAGTCTGGTTTCTCTTGTAATGCACATGCCCCAGAGCACCAGCCCAGCTTGGAAGTTCAACCATTAACTTTCAAAAAATATACCCTGGGACAAGAGAACATTTTAGGTGTAGGGAGAAAAAACAACTGCAGAAACTGCCCATTTTCCTGGTCATTTTGATGAACTTCCTCATATGTCCGGTAAAGAATCTGGTCCACAAGGATAGTCCTTCTTTTTCTTTGCCTACACAGTTGTATTAGATCACTGTAAACCAAGTCACCCAGATTCATGCAGGCTGTTTTACTTAACTTTCCTTGTACAAAAGTCCATGACATGAAAATCCAATCCCCACCGCACTGTGCAAATGTTTGTCCCAAGCACTCATCCAGGATTAGACCTTTGGAACCCACCCTGCAAAAATACTCTGCAGAAGCTAATGTTGTCACACCCAAGAGTACGGGACTGATCTTTTGTTCTTAATGTCGATTTGACCTACATTTGCAAATATAGCTGTAGCTCTGTTGAGCTTAGTAAAATAATCCTGGCAGAAGATGTTGCCAGAACATTCACATTTGGAACTCTGCAGTTGTTCGCTGGCACTCATGTCCAGGTTGGTTGCCTGAAGTGGCATTTTGCCTTCCCCGAAGGTGATTTCCCAGTTCACTAGCATATGCATGCCATGAGACAGCAAGCAAAGACATACTATACACTGTAACTACTGTACAGCCTTCATAAAATCAGCTGCTTGAGAAAGCTCATGTTGGGCTAAATGTTTACTTCCTTGTTTACTTCAGGTTCAGCTATTGTTCAGGTATAGAAGCTACAACCATGAAAATAGAATTTAATCCATGTGCAAACCCACCAATTAAAAATTAGCAAAAGAGATGAACTGTAAAGGAATGAAGTTCCTCTGGTGACCTTAGGCAAGTCACTGTCAATGAATGGCACATGGGTTTTGGCCACTATGTGACACAGTGGTGGGCTGGATGGGCCAGTGGCCTGATCCAACACGGCTTCTCTTATGTTCTTAATCATTGCCCTGTCTCCTCCTTCTTTAGAATGGGGATGATAATATTGGATTTGCTTACAAGGCTGCTGTTAGGATTACCAAAAACATTAGATGTGAAGTGCATTAACCTTAAAAATGCATTGCAAATATTAACAGCACAATCCTAAGCAGAGTTACATCCTTCTAAGTCCATTGAAGTCCACTGACTGAGAAAACAGTAACTCTTTTTAGGATTGCCTTGTAGCAACATTTTGCAGACACACCTGGATTGCAGGAGATGAGGCTTTCTCTGTTGGACTGCATATGTGGCCAGACATTGTCTTGGATCCTAACTTTTTCCTCTGCTTATAGAAAGCACATTAAGGAGGAACTGTGGCTCAGTAGTAGAGCATCTGCTTTGCATGCGAAAGGCCCCAGATTCCACCCCAGCATCTCCAGTTAAAAGGACCAAGTGAAAGATGATGAGAAGGACCTCTACTTGAGACTCTGGAGAAACCCTGCCAGTCAGAATAGACAATACTGATTTTGATGGACCAATGGTCTGATTCAGTATAAGGCAGTTGCATGTGTTCACAGAACGGGGGCTGGTGAATTTTGCTGATCCTCCCTCTGCAGATCCCCACTTTTTCTCTCATGTGATTCTTAAACATCTATTGACAGCCACTTTGAGGCAAGACCTGAGAAGGCATGGTGGCCTAGCAAGGGAAGGGAGCAGGTCAGGACGATTCCTTTGCCAAGCACTGCTGTGCTTGGCTGAATTCTGCAGGATTCTGCCTAGGAAGACAGGAAACTCTAAGAATGAGGGCAGCAGGGACAGTCTGCAAGTAGATTTAGAAAATGATGTATTCAAAGAAGGTAAATGACCTCAAATAGCCCAACAGTGCTTCAGGCCAGTGACAGCCCTTTATAGGGGAATCTATCATTAACAGCTAGCTTTTAAGATACATTGGCAGTATAATCCTAAACAGATGTACAACAATCTAAGTCTGTTGATAGACATTTAAGAAAAGTGAAAACATTAACAATTCAATCCTAAATAGAGCTACACCTTTCTAACTTAGGCAGTGGGCTTACATGGGTATAGCTATGTTTAGGATTGCACTGTATATTTACAAACAAGAGAAAAATTAAACTCAGAATCCTCGTGCCACATGTATTTCTGAATTGTAATTTCTTCTTTAAGAGAGGGAAATTACAGAAAATAAAGTAAAGGGCTATTTAAGATTTTTAAAAGCCTTGAGACCTGTATATTGAGTATATTCTCATATATTATTGCTTAGGATTGTGAATGGATCGTATTCTCCTTCATGTGGTTTTCAAGGTCTATTCTAAGGCTAAAGGTCAAATGTAAATAAAAACATTCGAAAAACTGCCCAGCAAAATAGATATCCTCGTTAGCTTAGAAAAGTATAAGAGCTCAGAGGAATACTTACTGTGTGTGTGTTCTAAGAGACTATAAGCTTTGAATAAACATGAGCATGTGTCACTTTTTTCCCAAAGACCACTCCAAGGCTAGAAGCCAAATGTTAAAGCATTAGAAAAAGTACCCAGCAAAATATATATCAATCAGGTTTAGGAAAACAAGAAAAGACTCAGAGCCAAACTATACCTGACGGGGCCATCAGTCACATGTCTGCCACATTCATATGTAAGGTAAAGTGGGAAGGGTCTGAATTTAAAACAAATTCATTCAAGGCTCTCTCCAGCTAAGGGAGAGATGGGGGGAGTCTTCAAAGTGAAGATGATAAGCAAGCTCTGCCCTTCCCAAGATGGCATATGGCTCACTCTGTTGACTCACCCACCCTCCCATTTGGGATAACACTGCCCCGAAATGGGATCTTAACAACAAACAAACTGCTTCATCATGTTCCTGGGGTGTGAGCCACAGCTAGGAATGGTGTCGTGGTGGAAAGGGGGCAGCTGGCAGATGGGGCAGGACAGTTTTATGAAGACTGATAAGCTTGGGGGTGGCACCAAAGCTGGCGAAACCCTGATCTGACTGGATAGGTTTGGTTTTATAGCTAGGAACATTGCTTTGTTATGTTGTCAACACTTCCCTTATTGGCTAAGCAGATGCTGGGGGGGGGGGGCTTTTTGCACCAGAACCCCAAACCCAGATTGGCTAATCTGGCCTTTATGACACATGGGGGACATTTCTGGACATGTGTATTTGTGGCTGTGTGAGTAACCACAGGAAAGACAGCATCCTCCATGCACATACACCCACTTGTACCTCCTAGCAGGGAGGGGAAGATCCAATGTGCAGGATTTGTAAGTTTCAGGTAGTTCAGCAACCTTTCTGTGCTCCTTTTCTTAGTCTGTATCTTAGTCCTGAAACTCTAGAGTTGTGCCTGTAACAATAAAGTAGATTTAGTTAAGAAAGCATCACCTTGGTTCCATCCCACAGCCTGGCTGCAGGCTCACACTGTGCCAGTGTACCCCTAGGATGCTGTACCTTCTGGCAGAGGACAAGAGAAGGGGGAGGGATCAGAAATCAGGAAGGGGTGCCATAGTCCCTGAAAGAGGGCCCTGGACCCTGCTTAATGGAGGGTTGGGGAGTCATGTGGAGCTCAGCAGAAGTGGGCAGATCTTCCTTGCCCAAAAGAATGAGTTCTGCCCCAACCTCTGTGTTGGACTACATCTTCACTTGAGGGCTGTTTCCCTGAGTGGGAAGTGAGAGTAGCCTGCTGGGGTGCTGGGAGGAACTGTCACAGGTGGCTATAAGGCAGATGGCTAAGAACTGGAGTAGGACTAATTGATGTACACCTTGAAGCATCCATCACTGAACAGCTATTCCTATGACAGCCCATCTCTTGCTTAAGGGATGGGATAGGGAGGGGACTAGGAGTGTGAAACAAAAACAAATCAGTGTATTGGAGCAAAAAAAATTGGTATTCCTGGTTTCCCAGGTTTCAAATACTGGTATAGTATTCTGATCCAGTTTTTTTTTTTTAATTTTTATATATTTGCTCCATTATTCCCTATGGGTAATCTTTTTAGGGGTCTGGAGGGTGTAAGTACTGACACCAAAATTCCAGGGAAGCTGCTGGTACACCTCTTTTAAATAACCCCCAACTTTCAAGTAAATTGGACCAAGGAGTCCAATTCTGTGGGCCCCTGAACAAGGTGTCCTGCATTGTTTCCTATGGGCAGGGGCAAATCCGAAAAAATTAAAACTGAGAATCTCCCCCCATAGGAATGCTGTTGGAGTTATTGCGAAGCCCAACTAATGTAACACCTGAGAATCTAAAACCATGTAACACTAAAGAATCCAAAACTATGTAACTCCAAAGAATCACAAACTTTGTAATGTGAGCATCTTGGTGTAAAATGCAAGAAGCCACAAAATAATTTGTGAACCCAACACAAACCAACTCCAGCAAAGAACGAACTTTGAAAAAACAACAAAAACACTTGAAAGTGACAGAATCCTCCCTACAGCAGTCTGGCAAGTCCATACCAAGCCCCAGGAGACACAGAAAATTTGGGGGGGGGGGGGGAATCCTGTGAGCCAACAAATGGCAGCTCCTGAAATTCCCAGATAATCTCAGCAATATCTGGGATTTTTCAGGACCCATTTTTTGGTATCCCCCCAAAAAATCCCACATATATTTGGAGGAGCTGAATTTATCTGGAAAATACCAATAATGTATTTTTATGAGATATTTTCATCTTGGTTTTACCCAAAAGCACTCTCTAGAAAGGACTCCCTTGGTGCTAGGGTTGACAGGCCTCTGACTTCAACCCCTGGTGGATTTGAGGGATGTGGCATGAGGAGGGGAATTCCCCAAAGCTCTATGGCAAATCTATAACATTCTGGGGACTTCCTAGAAGAAGAAAAGGAGAAGGAGGGGAGATTGAATTTATACCCCACCCTTCACTACTCGAAGGAGTCTCAGAGTGACTTACAGTCTCCTTTTCCGTCCCCACAACAGACACCCTGTGAGGTAGGTGGGGCGGAGAGCTCTCTTTCAAGAACTGCTCTTGACAGAACAGCTCTGAGAGAGTCACACCAGCAGCTGCATGTTGAGGAGTGGGGACTGAAACCCAGTTCTCCCAGGTTAGAATCTGCATTCTAACCACTACACCAAACTAGAGCAATGTGACATCACTTCTAGATGAAACCTGCAAGTGTCATTGCACCATTGATTGATCTTAGGCCCCCTCATTTCCTCCCTTGACTAATTCAAGTAGTTGCAGGGGCCAGAAGGTGGAGGAAGGAGACCTCTTGCTATACCAGGTAAACTACTTGATGCTGAATAACAGCAACAAAACTGTTACCCTCAGTTACTTGAGTGGCATGTTGGGGGAAGAAAGTGAGGATTGGTATCTCTGGGCACAGTTAAGGTTCTGGTTAGGACAAACAGTTAACAGTAATGCTGACCAAATTTGGAGTCAGATTGGAGTTGCCCAGAATGCTGGTAGCCAGTGTGCTGCTTTAGTGGTACCTTCCTCTTAAAACCTTTGAGGGCTGGATCATGGGAGAACTATTTGACTGTTCCTAGACTAGCTTCTGAAGATGTCATTTATTATGGTCCATTGACAATGTATTGTAATCCAGGAGTGTCTCGTAACCAATGCCTAGATTTGCTTATTGTTTATTTCAAGGGAATACTGATATTATTAAATATCAGTAGTGCTTCCAAAGGTTCTCATTTTTGTATTTACTTCATTAATACTCAGCCCTTTCCCCCAATGGGAACTGAGGTTGCCAGGCCAAGGATGGCAACCAGTGGGAGACTTGATGTCATGAGGGGGGCCTCTCTAGTGATGTTATGATGTCACTTCCAGTGCAACTCAGAATTAACATCGTCATGCAGAGACAACACTCCAGCATTTGGTCAGAACTCTATAGTTTAACCATAAATGCTAGAGTGTTGCCTTTATGTGGTGATACCACTTCAGGGTTGTGCTGGAAGTAATGACACAGTGTTGCTAATGATGTCAATTTCCCTCTATATCCCCCCCCCCTCCATCAAGCAGTGGGGGGGGGGGGGAGAAGGCTGCCAATCAGGGAGACCTGCCCTTCATAAGAAAAACAACCGTGATATGATAACGAAGTTGTCCCGTGATCTTTTGTCCTTGACTTCAATCAGGGAGACCTTGCAGCCTTAATGGGGACCTAAGGGGCTTACATAATTCTCCTCTTCTCCATTTTATCCTCACAACAGCACTGTGAGGTAGTTTAGGCTGAGAGTCTGTGATTGGCCCAAGGTTACTCAGCTAACTTCCATGGCAAGCTTTTGTGTATGTAATGAAGTTTCCCTGTTCATCTTACCTGTCTTCTTCATGGATGTCTGCAATACATATCTTTTTAAGGTCTTCTCTATATTTATCTCTACACTAGAACAATTGCATTTGACTCTTACAAACTGACCATATGACATATTCTCCCTAATACACTTCAGATGGGAGCCCTCATTATCTGAGGAGTGTCTTACAGTAATTCTTTTCTTATATACTATGCTGCACAATCTTTCATTGTACTTTATCATAATGTCCAAATAGTTCAAGCTCTGGTAAGCTTTACTTCTTTCAAATGTAATATTCCTGGATCTTTTATTAATGCATGCATGGAATTCAGATAGGAGTTACTGCTAGATAAGAAATCTATCTACTTCAAAATTTAATTTTGTTTTTTAAAAGGCTGTCAGATAAATTATATATCTCTTCCATGTATAATTTCCTATCTCTTATGCTATCTCCTTCTGAATGCTAAATGTATTTGCTAAAATATTGTTTATGAAGTACAAAACGATGTTTAGAAAATTCTATTTCTGTAAGAGCCAAAACAAATGAACAGTTCCAAAACTATTTCTATGACATTCAAAGTCTTTTTAGAACAATTCATATATGTAAAAAAGCCTCTAAAGTTTTACCAATATATTGTTATCATTTGAGTACTGTACTATTCAATATTCTTAATGTATCCACTAATGCATGAATGCGTAATGTAAAATCTAACAACTTTCCTTTTTAATAAGGAATCTAGAAGGATCTAATATATTTTAATAGTGTTTCTCGGACAGAGCAGATTGAGGTTTTGGCCTTTAAAATCTTAATGGAAGTGCATCAAATCTTTCTTTAACAGTGCAACCCCAAACAAAGCTAGACCCTTCTAAGTCCATTGACTTCAGGAGAAAGCACTGTTTAGGATTACATTGTAATAGAGTCATTTTTGTTCCATTGAGTGGTATATTTTCCTTTTTAATGCTTTTCTTTTCAGATTTTTCTACTATACAAAAGTGTTAAGTTCAGTTAGGGTTGCCAGGCTGTACCTGGACATATCTGGCAACCACTGAAAGCTTGGAGGGGCATGGGGGTGCCAGCACTATGTACACCATGACATCACTTCTAGAGAAAACCAGAAGTCATGCCATGTCACTCTAAAAATTGCTGGAAACTCTATGGTTTTGCCATAGAGTTTTTGGCAATCACTACAGTAAATTGATGTCTTTTCCTGTTTTCACTGCATGTGACATTGCTTTTTTTTAAAAAAATAAAAAATCTTCCACCACCACTCTGAGTGGTTTTGGGCAACAAGGGTGGCTAATAGGAGGGCCTCCACCACAGTAGGAAACCTGATAATCCTCAGTCCAGTGATTATGTAAGACTGCAGACCACTTACAAACAAAAGCTGTATAATACCAGTTTTTCCACTGGTAAAAAAAGGGAAAGGGCTGGCTCCCCCAAAAAACTATGCTAAAGATTGTGACTGCTACATGGACAAAAAATCACATGGGTTGCAGCTGCAATGTGGAAGAAAATCAAGTGAGAATGTCATCTCTCGCTCTCTTGGCCAGCGGAAAAGCAAGTAGGAACCAATCCAATGTCATTATTTGAGTGGAACATCTTAATAGCATTATGGGCACAGCAAAACAAGCTGAAACACTTCTGTGCTTAATTGAAAACTATTTATTTATAAGAACTATCTGCAAGATCCAGGGCGAAATATAGACAGGTGTAACCATATAACATAAAGTCAGATAAGCTTATTTTAATTTGTGTTTCAGTCCTAGCTTCTCCTGTATCCTTTATGTGACAAGCAGCAATCAGTTTCCTGCTGAAAGCAGTGCGCATATGGTGCAAAAGCTGATTGAAATCAGCAGTGCCGGTGCAAAGTATTTTGACATAAAGCATACTGCATAAAAACGCAGTAAGATGCATTACATTCCTAAGGCTTTTATCAGGGTACAGCCTTGGAAAAGATGTATTTAGCTTTACAGGAGTCCAACAATGTGGGGGCATGTAGTTCTGTTCTAATTTATTTTCTTTTTCAATGTAACCACCTTATCTCATTGGTTTTTATTCTCTGATGATAGCCTTGAAGTCAAAATCGAAAGTCTTTCCAACATTCTATCAATATGTTCTGTAGAGTAATTGAAAGTGTTAATCCCAAACCAGGGTAAAGTCTTTAAACCAAGGCTGAATGTGGCACAGCAAGAGGACAATCTCAGCATAAGTGCAGCACAAAACTTTGCAAAAAACACAAGCAGCATTCAGACTCACTGTGACTGAACTGATCTTTACATGCAAGTCGAGTCCTTCACTGCATCACTCAAATATATTTGGGGCAAAGCTTACACTGGTTACCATATCAAGCAGCTTTCCATCTGCAAAATTTGCAACAATCAGCCCAAATGGCCATCCTTCTAGCTGCTTCTGCAGGCATCCCTGCGTACATTGGGCTGAGTCTAGCCAGCTTTTTTACTTACATCCTTTTTGTCTGTGCAGATCCCATGATCTACAGCATAGACTTTTTGGAAAGTCAAAGGAGATTTTCTACTCCCTTTTTCACCAGTAGAAACTGGTTGGATTTAAGCCATTATTTCATATACTATAGGCTAAAGGACATGTTGCACCTTGGTAAACAACCTTCATTGTAAGGTGGAAAAAGAGTTGGTTTTTATACCCCATTTTTCTCCACCCTAAGGAGTCTCAAAGCAGCTTAAAGTCACCTTCCCTTCCTCTCAATTAAACAGGCACCTTGTGGGGTAGGTGGGGCTGAAAGAGTTCTGAGAGAACTGTGACTGGCCCAAGATCACCCAGCAGGCTTCCTGTGGAGGAGTGGGGAATCAAACCTGGTTCTCCAGATTACAGTCCACCTCTCTTAACAACTGCACCCCACTGGTTACAGTCTACAGTGGCTTTTGTGTCTGTACAATCAGTGGACAGAACTTTTATCACTCATGAAAGCTTGTGTTCCCCAAGATCACAACTAGGTCATTAAAGTGACCTATTTAGAGCCAAACTATACCCACAACTAAATTCATGGCTGTTTCAGTACTTGAAAAGGTACAGGGTGGAGAAACAAGATCACCTGTTACTGCTCTGCTGTGATCAGGCCTTCACAGCATTTTTCAGTGGCCAATTTTTTTTCTAAAATGGTGTCAGAGACAGTATGTCAGTCTCATGAATGCTGTAACGTCAGAATTGGCCATTGATAAGCACAGATCATTCAGAGATTGTGCCTTCTTTGAATATGCCCAGTCAGAATATGCAACTAGGGATGGGCGTGAACTGGCTCACGAACAAAGGTTCATGACGAATTTGGGCTGGTCTGTGGTTTGTGAATGGAAGTTTGTGAACTGAAGAGCCGCCATGAACTTTAATGAATTTTAAGGCAGTTTATGGCAGTTCATGAAGAGCAGAAAGCAGGGGTTTAAACAGCTTTCAGCAATTTAAACCCCTGCTTTCTGCTTTTCATGAAAAAAAGCTGAGCAGTAGGGAGCAGAAAGCAGGGGGTTTAAATGGCTTTCTGCTGCTTGCCACTCAGTGGGGTTTTTTTGCAAGGAAACTCCTACTTTCTGCTCCCTGTGAAAAACAGCAGGGAGCAGAAAGCAGGGCTCACAAACTGGTATGAATCAGTTCGGCTGGTGAACCAAGATCCCGGTTCGTATCAGTTTGTGGTTCAGCTGCAAAGCACGAACTGAAATGAACCACAAAAAATGCCCATCCCTATATGCAACATTTAAATAATCTACTGTGTATGTGACATTTTTTGTACCTGTGCAATTACCTTCATTTCCTATTAATAAACATCAAAACATGCACAATGGGGCAGAATACAGAGATTTCAGAAGACTTGTAGCTCTGAGACACCTCTTTTGTTAGTTATAAAACATTAAAATAATACTCATTTGGTGGTTGAAAGAGTGTCATCAAAATTTGGTGGCTGAAGGAGAGTCTTCAGTTCCTATAAAGCTGCATGAGAACATGCATGTACAGATTGTCCAGTCTGGACAGTTTGCTTGCCTCTCCTGTTAATGAAAAAACATGCGTCATCAGCTTTTTTTTTGCCCCACTGAGCACATGCACCTCTTATATGAATTAACTTTTTTTGGTATGTTTGACAGTACTGATCACAAATTGCAGACAACTTGCAAACTGAACTGGCAGGTGATCGAGCATCCCTCTTGGTGAATGGGTACAGAAACACATTTGTTCTGAGCTCTAAAAGCCAAATGCATTTCAGGCCACTGGTGGCCTTTTGTCAAGAAATCTATAATTAACAAATAAACAAGCCATTCAGAAAGAAGAAATCCCGACAAAGTGTTATAGACAGCTAAAAGAAAGATTGTAAGGTGAGCGGGGAAATCTGATAGCATGCCCAAAAGAGAACCGCGAAAAACCAATATGTGTGCAATGTGCCATTCAAAAATATCAGCATTGCTTAGTAGTGTTATGTAAGCATAAACTGATGTTTATTTCTGGATGTAAGGAAATCCGCATGTAATTTAAAAATAAGTGATTGGATAATGAGAAATGATACCTCCTGGAGATGTGCCATGAATGTTCAGTTCTTTTTTTCAGGTTCAAGCCTTGCTAAGGATAACTTTTATCTGTGGTCTTTACAAATATTGCCCTCACTGTAAAGAGTTAAAACAGGGCATGAACCCCAATGACAAGAAAAGTATTATTTAATGTTAGTTGATTTCTCCTCCAAGTTCTTAAACAGGCCAATTTCCCCTCCCCTCCCCACTCTTTTAACAGATTCTTAACCATTCAAGGACATGGGCCATGCACAGTTCATGGAGGAGAGACTGATTTACACTTTTCCGTTCAACCAGAGAATCTCTGCCTGCAACTCAGTCTGCAGGTAGGCCCATTTTACTGCTTTTGTGACAGATACTTAACCATGCAATTTGCTATCAATGATCATCATTTGGGAGCAATGTGATTGTCATCCTAGGGGCAAGGGAGGGAGAGAGAGCAAAGGGGACAATATATGAGCAGCCACATTGACTGGAGTAAAAATAGGCCACCGCTTTTATAGAATACAATCACAGGAGTATTGGTGCAGCATAGGGCATGGATCCAAAATCAGGCAACCTGTCTGTCAGCCAATGGCACCAACCATTCCCCCAGCCTGCCTGCTGGAGGAGTAATGTGGGATGGTGAGTCCAGGGATCCCATGTGGATGCAAGCCATGGTTTCCTTGCCATCTGCGAGTTAAAGCCAGGCAACAATTCCTGAGCTGGGCATTTTGTTGAATGGCCCCACTCCGAAGACTCCATATGAGGATCTCTGGATGAGGGGAGGCAGGCATGCAGGCTCAGCCTCAGCCTCACCCCAGAATTGAATCTGGCCCAAAGCCCAAGCTGCCTACAAAAAGCTGTGACAAAAAAAAGCAAGCAGTCAAAACCAGTGTTCCCTCTAAGCTGAGTTAGTGTGACCTAGCTCACAGTTTTTTAGCCTCCACTCACTCATTTTTTGTCTTAGCTCAGGAAGGATGGCTCCAGAGAAAACTGATTTATGCAGTAGCCAAATCGCTTGCTCACAACTTTAATGCCAGTAGCTCACAAAGTAGTATTTTTGCTCACAAGACCCCCCCCCCCCCAGTTTACAGGGAGCATAGGTCAAACCCCCAATACAACACACAACCACAAAGTGCCAAATGGAGGGACAGTGGTGGGAAAGCTGGAGCTGGCTGAGGAAGCAGCCTTGGCAGCAGCTGGCTATATACAAGAGGGGCAGAACAGACTGAAGACTGGCTTCCAGATGCTTCTGGAAGCCCTGCCCCCTCCCAGATGGGCTAGGGGTCTGGTTGGCTACTTGTGTTACAGCCAGAGCCAATCACCATTGTTCCTCACTGCTGCCCTGGAGCCAGAAGGGGAATCTTTCCCCTTTGCTCACACCTGGCCCCATGGCCACAAATGCGGCCCCAGGTAAGTCTGGAGCTGTTGCGTACATTGAGCAAATTAGCTTAAAAAGTCAAACACATTTCTGCATTCATTCCCCAACAGGGTACTCCTAAAAGCACTTTCCTGGGAGTGAATAAAATGGGATTTACTTAGGATTGCCCCCCCATGCCTGAAATTTCATTTTCTGGGCTTCAGAGAAATTGGTCAAAAATAAATGGACATGTTTTCTTTTAGTTAGTCAGATTTGTTTTTATACTTTCATAGTGTTTTGGGCACAATTAGAAGAATCCAGGAGATCCCTGACTGGATCTTGAGATCCCTTTTATTTAAAAGCAGTCACTGGGGGTGGGGTGGGGAACCAGATAAGGGATAGAACTCTGGGCTTATAGACTGACCATTTCCTCTGTGTCATTTTCCTGATTTAAATTGCCCCAACCAATAGTCACTATTTACCCTGCTGGGGAAAATTTACCAAATACTTCAGCATTTAAATTGGGAGAGCGGTATGTGTGTGAAATGCACTGGTCTTTGTGAACTGATTTCTGTGCTTTGACTAAATGTGACTCTGCACTCCATTATGCACTGTGATAGTGCTGTTTGGCCCCTAGCAATATGAGTGTGATTTTCAATTTTTCATTACTGATTAAACTCTCCATACCGATTTCACTTCTTCTTTGTGTGAATTGAACCCACAATTCTTGATTTCGCACCATTTTCTGTTTCCCTGCATAGAATTGTCCAATAAAATATGTCCCTTTTTTTGGTGTTATATATAAGTACATAAACAAATGTTGTATATGCTTAATGCATATACATGATGTGTATTGTACAAATAAATACTGTATATATTGAGTATAAGAAATATGCATCAAGCGTACAAAATGCAAATGAACCAACAAACTCAACAGGGAAAAGCAGAGAACTGAAAGTGCTGACAAAAATATAAACAAATACAAAAAGAAATGAAAGCGGGAACATTAGCTCACCCTTAGGCAATACCAAGATTTTATTGTGCAGTTCATGAGCATTGCAACTTTGGCTCAACACCTTTATTTAGAAGTTATTGACTAAATGATGCTCAAGGTCAGAAAGTTCAACCTACCACAAACCAGATGAATGGAGTTCACCGGTCATACAGTCTTGCCTGTCCGATCAGTCTAATGGTGCAGTTAAGCAATTTTAGACTCAAGAGTTAATGGGGGGCAGTTTAGATGGTATCGTTCCAATTTTAGTATGTGCTGCCTACTTAGCAATTTTAAAATCATGGGAAAAGAACCAATCAATAGATTCTAGTTCATTTAGTAAACTCAGCTACCATTTACTGCAGAGTAAGGATAAAGCTCATTCCAACTCTCTTAATAATATTATTTTTTGTTATACCATCCCAGACGATCTGCTCTAGCCTTCAGGGAATAATTCTGACCTATGGGAATGGGTAGTTAGAGGGGATGCCTTAATTGATAACTCTTTAAACTCCCAGTAGAAATCTTCCCCGTGGTATAAAATTATAAAAAGACCATTTTAGAGCTACTTACCTGATTGATATAACAGCATACAATCTCAGAAGGGCATTTACATTGTTATGTTTCCAAACAATGCTGGCGGAGATGATCGCTGGGCGATAGTAAAAAAAAAACCCACTGGAACAAAGTATTTGTGTATATGGAAGTTCAGTGGAAGACCTCCCCCATTATATCTTGTTTTGCCCCTTATACTTGGAGCCCAGGAACAAATTTCTGGCTAAGATTTTAACCACTTTACATTCCTTCTCTGACCCTGACAAAATAGCTATTATGTAATCAGATGTGGATTATTTTGTTTCCTATAGGATGGCACTTTTTGCTTTGGCCACTAGGAAAATCAAAGCAAATGTGGTTTCTAAGAAAGTAAACAACTAAATTGAACTGTAACTGTTGAGCTGGACTGAGAAATTTTAAAGTCATCTATTATCTTAGAAATTTTAAACTTGTATAGTTGTGTGCTTGTAAATGTGTTTTGGATTGTGAAGGCCTAGGGCCATATACTTGCACTTTAAAAAGTTTAGATGATAATGCACACTTCAAATAAGAAGCTACAGCTTGATTTTGAGGATGTCTCTTGAGCAAGTTAGTGAGGACACAGGATTTCTGCCCCAAATTTCTTGTTATTCATTAATGACATCACTGTGCAAGATACCCCCCCCCTCCATTTTTTTCAATTCCTGTCTGAAAGCAAAAAAAAAAGAGGTCTGATAATACTGGTTGAGTTACTCTACCTCCCAGCCTGGGCCTCTGGCCTCTTCCACTGCTTAACAGGCTGGTGAGGGGGAAATGGAAAGGACTCCTTGACATTGCACCAATGGTGCAAAGCCAGAAGGGATGTCATCACACTGATACCACGCTAAAGGATTCATGTCACCCTGACATGGGCTGCGGTCAGATGACAGGCTTGACACGCTCTGGCTCTGCCTCTAATTAATCCAGGGGGGGTTGTAACCAAGAGTTTTGATCAGACATCCCACCTTGAACCTTCCTCACCACACACTCACTCCATGGTTGACCATTCAAACAGGAGAAATGGTTTTATTTGGGGGGGGGTTCATTGCTCAAAAACAACTCCCCCAGGGGCTCCTGATCCAGAATGACTACCTTGCTGCTTGGACGTACAAGTGGTGATTGACAATGCCGGGGGCAATTATGCATTTATGCACATGTCACTACCTGAGTAGAGGAGGTAGAAATGGACAGGAAGGTTGACAATTCCCAACCACCTTGAGTTCACAACAGGGGAGTTCAGACATCTGGAAATGCAGGGTAGAAGCACTGACATCTGTAAAGACTGGTCTTTCCCTGGTGCCTAATAACTCCAATTCCAAGGCAGGTCAGAACAGGATGTCAATTTGGGAATAGGAGGCAGATGTCGCTGTCTGATCGTACACTTTAAATCCAGAAGGGAACAGCAATGACATCGGATTAAACTGCTCATCTGACCAAAGCCATGATGTCTCCACTTCTGTTTCTAGATTGGAAGTGAAGTTGCACATTGGCATGACTCGAAGTGAGGTAGTGGTTAACAAGTTGGAATGGAAAGATCTAGATTCTGATCCTCTGTTTGCCAAGAAGCTTACTGAAAGACTTTGGACCAATCATTCTCTTTCAGCCTGATTTATCTGAAGAGATGGCATTGTCAGTGGGTGCACCTTGCCATGGGAATGCTCTGGCCTTTGAGGCTCACCTGATGCATATGTTACTGTCTTTTAGGCATCAGGCCCAAACATTTATTTTTTACTGTAGCTTTTAACTACAGGGTTTTATCTGTTAAGCTGTTTTATGATCTGCTTTGAGCCTCTTTTATTAATATCCTTTTTAGGCTGCTCAGTGATTGTTTTATGTAATTTTTATGGCTTGCTTTTAATTCTTTTTAATGTGCTGTTTTTAATATTCAGAATTTTTGTCGTTTTCACGGTTTTATAATATGGTTTTCACTTTTGAGCAGCCTCAAGCAGATCTCTGGAGATTTTTTAGGGGGGGGGGAATGGTAACACAAATCTGGGATTCTTGGGTATTACCAACCCCCCCCCCCCCTCCTTGAATCCATATTGTTTCTGCAGGTGCTGTTAGCTGGCAACAACTTGCATTTTTTTCCTTTTATTCTACTGATTTCCTGGGCAATGGCATTTCTGACTTTGAATCAGATCCTCACAAGGGAGGTACACAGAGTATTTCCAGTCAATCACTTTTGGAGACAAGCTACAGAGAGTGGCAGTGCAGTTTTCTTTTCCTCCCTCCTTGTGAAGGCAGAGCCCTTTTGTAAGTTCCATGGCTGGGAAAATAGAGAGGTGGGGTCACCAGGGACCTGTAGAATTTGACCCCTTGGTCCAGTTTTCTTGAATTTGACCCCTTGGTCCAGTTTTCTTGAATCTTAGGGATTCTTTAGTGGACAGGCAGCATCAGCCTATTAAGACGCAATACTGAAAACAACAAAAGTACCAGCATTAAAAAAAAAAACAGTAGACCTTACATCCATGGTTTCTCCAAAGCCAAAAATATTCTCAGATATTCCTGGTATTCACCTTGATCGCTGTGTTGTCATTTTACTTCATTAGGTACAGAAAGCACCAACAGAGACAACAGCCTTGACAAATATATGGAACAACTCTCATGCTCTTAACTGCACGTATCCATGAAAAGCATTAATTAAACATTCACATGGTGGTAAGGGTGGAACATTAAAGTCTCTCAGCAATTAAAACTTGCTTCATTTGGTTCTAAGAATTCTATTTATATATTATTTGGGTAGTGATGGCAAGTGACAGGCCATGGGTTGCATGTAGCAAGCATCTTCTTCCCAACCATGCACCCATCTCAGGTAAGGTCTCATACCTCCTTGATGAACTAAGCATAGTGCACAGCAATCTAGTTCTGGCTTGGCTAGCGTGCTTGCTGGGTTACTTTGCTCAGTGTTTTATTGGCTCAACCCAAAACAGAACTCTAATTTCATGCTTCATCTCACCCATCAGACTGAGAGCACTTCAGTACACCCTGGGGGAAATGCTTCTGAGACCTCTGCCACACCCTAAGGACACTGCAGCATACAGATGAGCACATGAGCCTATTTAATTTCATGTTGTATTTTAATACTTCTGTCAATGGTTTCAGTTATTTTTTTGCCAATGGTTTAATTTCTCCGCTTTTTGCTGTTGGCTTTGTAAGCCAGTGTGGTGTAGTGGTTACAGATTTGGACTAGGATTTGGGGGACCCAAGTTTAAATTCAGAAGAAGAAGAAGAAGACCCTGCCCTTCACTCAGTCTCAGAGCGGCTTACAATCTTCTTCTCTTCCTCTCCCCAAAACAGACACCCTGTGAGGTAGGTGGGGCTGAGAGAGCTCTGAGAGAACTGCTCTTGAGAGAACAGCTGTGAGAGAACTGTGACTGACCCAAGGTCACCCAGCTGGCTGCATGTGGAGGAGTGGGGAATCAAACCAATTTCTCCAGATTAGAGTCCACTGTGTTTAACCACTATACCAAACTGGCTCTCTAAACTTGCTGAGAGACCATGAGCTAATCACACACTCACAGCATAACCTATCTCACAGGGGTGTTGCAAAGATAAAAAGGAGGAGAATGGTAAGCCACTTTGGATCGCCATTGTGGACAAAGTTGAGGAAGGAAGGAAGGAAGGAAGGAAGGGAGGAAGGGAGGGAGGGAGGGAGGGAGGGAGGGAGGGAGGGAGGGAATTTCCATTGTATATGCATACTGTATGGTTTTGATACACAATTCACACTTATTCACACTTACAAAGAACCAGATCCTATCAGTCTGCTCAACTAAATTTAGATCCTTCACCTGGTACACGGAGCCCTCCTCAATAGAAAGAGCGTCCTCCGCTGCAGAACAGCTCCTTGTGACAAAGGAAGGTTCTGCCCTTAGCTGACTAGATCCAATCCAAGGTATGTCATATATTTGTATTGGATACATATAACACTGGAAAATGCGTGCATTTTATATGAATCATGTTGTGGAGAGACAGGAACTGGCCTGGAAATAAAGAACCAGTGGTTCAGATTGCAGAAGAGTAGAGCAAAATCAAAATATGGATTTTCAGTTTGAAAAAGCAGGAATGAGAAATTTGAAATCATTACTGTCAGTATCCTGAGGCAGGTCTGTGGTTCAGTGGTAGAATATCTGCTGGGCATGCAGAAGTTCCTTCAGTCCTCATCATATCCAGTTAAAAGGAACAAGTCATAGGTTATATGAAAGACCTGAGACCCTGGAGAGCCACTACCAGTCAGACAACACTGACCTTGATAGACCAATGAATATAAAACAGCTTAACATGTTCATACCTCAAGCTCTTCTACTTTGGCACAAACTTGACTTCCAGGTACTTGGGCAATCTGCTTCCCTGCAGAGTTTTTTGAGGATGGGCACAATATAGACAGACGAAATAACCATATTGGACTTGAAACCCAAAATTGCATGGGAGATGCTCTCTGTGTTTTGGCACTGCGGTATCACTGTGAAGACCTGCACACATCATTTAGGCCAGGACCCACACGTATCAAGTACAATACTCTCTTCAGGGTTTTTTTATGGACTAAAGGAATGAATCTGTACCACTGCTGGGAAGCTCTATACCTTCCTTTAGCGAACTGATTTATAGTTTGTTCATGACAGTGTAAAATGGTGCCATTTATAATTATCATAATAGAAGAAATTATCTTTTATGGAATAACTCAATAGGATCTCACAGTACAGTCCTATGTAATTATTCATCTGGCATCTGAGTCAATAAAACAAAGACTTTAAAAATATCTTTAGCTGTAATTGCCCTGTTCACCTAATATGGTGACTGGAGTAGAGTGAAATTATCCTTCTCTTTTTTATTGATTGCTCCATAACATGTAATTGTGAGATTGCCCCATGTAAGCCAGCAAGGCGCGTTTGCACTCTTATGAATAAAAAGGTTCATAAATGTAATATCATAAACTGTACTCCTGTATGTGCATGAGAGAGACTGTGAAAGCCACTGTGCCAGCTCCCAGAAACCTCTCTGCACACAAAGAGACATCTCCCAGAAAACCATTTTTCAACTGTGTTTCACCCCTTGCTTGCAAGGACTTGTCAAACAAGTATCACTGGTTTTGCAACCTCCCCCTCCACACTTCCTTGCCTTTGTTCCAGCTGAATAAAGAGATTATTGCCCCTTTCACACGGACAATGGACCCAGCCGATAAACCATCAGTGTCAATGGGCCCAAAACATTATCTCTTCGGAAGGTGAACAATAGGTGACCGCGATGACTCATCCTCCCTCTGGACAGATGTCTCCAGGAGTTATTAGATCATCCTTTAACATTGCCCACTCCCACATGTCCCCTTATTGGTTAAGGTATTTTTGGCAGATCAGCCCACAGGGGAGGTGTCTTGGCACTCTGCCAGCCCCCTGAAACCCCTCCCAATAAAAGTGATTACTTAAGCCCCAGAGCTCTCTCTTGTTGCTCTTCTTTTTGGTCCCTAATTCCCTCCCAGATTCCTGGGTGCACCACTGGAATCTGCCACGTCTCTGCCGGTTCAGAGTTCGTGCCCTTAGTTTCCCTTATCCCACCAAGTCCTCCATTTTTCCAGAGGACTGTACCAGCCATCCAGAGAGGTAAAGTATCGCCCTCAACGGAAATCAATGTTTATACCTGCTAATGCAACCATCCTTTTTATTCTAACTATCAATTCTTAGTTCTGTATAAGACAGTGTGTGATTCTGTATCTCTTGTATGAATTTTATTACTATTTTTAAGTAAAGATAAGAGTTTTATATCTACTCTAGCCTCCTTGTTCTTCTTGGGTGGTCTGGAAGGGGCTCAGCCTCTGTATAAACAGGTGATTGATCCGATTTTGCCTATTGCCAGTTATTAATATTCATAATTCCCCAATATTGATTAAGATATAAAGGAAATTGGGCTAACAGCCAATAGATGTAGTCCACAACAAGTTTCCTTAAGCAGAAAGTCCTTTATTTGCAGAAAAGATCTTGTTGGTCAAATACACTTCTTCTGTTAGTAATGCCCAAGCATAGTAATACAACTACAATTATACCTGATATGAAATAAGCTCCCCTCAACTTCCACCAATCAGTTGGGAGAATTATTGGCACTCAAATATACTGGCCCACTGTTCCCAAGGAAAGCGCGGCAAATTAGGTTCCCAAGCAAAGATCCTGTCAGGATCTGTGGGGCAGATGTTCCCAAGGGTAAAACCAAGCAAAGGAGCAATTTGCACCTGTGAATAAAATAACATGTAGCAGGAGGATTCCAGCTCAAGGCCGTGAGCGAGTGAAAAGCAAAAGAGAGATAAGAGCAAAGAAAAGCTAAAAAGCAGCAAGCATGCGCAGAGTGAGCAAGAAGCGTATTCCTGCGGTGGGAGTCACTCTACCGATGCTATCTCCTGTCCGGGACCTAAAGGAGTGGGTACAGAACTCAAAACAAAGGCAATGTTAAGTGACCATGAGAAAAGGCAATAAAAACCATTGGCAGTGGTAACTGACATGACTGCAACAGAACCACTGTTAATAAAAGGCAATAGAAACCAGTAGCAGTGGTAACTGACATGACTGCAACAGAACCATTGGCAGTGCTAACTGACAGTAATCCAGGATCTAAATGTGGCTTGTCTTCGGTAGTGCAAACCTAATAATGCAGCCCTAAGTAGAGTTATGCCCCTCTCAGGCCACTGAAGTCAAAGGATTTAGAAGAGTATAACTGTTTAGGATTGCCTTGTAAATGTCACTCACCCTGATTTATTAAGCTGCTGTGATACTACACTGTGCAGATGGAGTTCTTTGGATTTATAGGTGTCTTTTAACATTTGGCTCTTTATCTGGGTTTAAAATAATTATTCTTCTTCTTTCACATACAAGTTAGCCCAAATGCCAGCAGTGGTAAATTAAGACATGACAGCCGCACTTACTAAAATAAAATGGAGATCTAGTGCATGCAAAATCGATGCACATTAATTTTACATATTTTACACAACAGCTTTGTAATGGCTATTTTAAACTGAAGATTATTAAGTGGATCTAATTTTTCAAGTCATTTTGAGGTGGAGACAAATGTCATCATTTTAGAGCAGCATGACTAACTCTGCGTGTACCCTCATTGCATTAGCGGATGGGGCTACTCAATTTTTCTCACAACTCAATGAAGTACCTTAAGCCAAGAACAAGAGTGATTCTGTTTCATATCTCAAGTGAGGAGTCAAGCCCAGGTTCAAATTCAGCACTTTAATCACTATATACACTGACACATACCAATGGGTGGTACCATTGGAAAAGAAACTGTATATGTACATTTCTGAAATAATAAACCCCACCTGGCTTTTTTTTCTTTCCATATGAAATTGAAGCTGCCGTTTGAAGCGCTCAAGAGACATTCTATTCTATTTCAGGAAGAGCAATGCAGCATCCATAAAATATGTTGCATACATTACATAGCATGCCTTTTTGAGAAATCCAGCCACATTCAAGTTTGGGATTTCCCTGAGAAATCAAAGACAACTGGGGAGTTGGTTGGGATAGGTTCTGTGGAAGAAACATCAGTAGATGGGGAAAAAAACCAAATTCACATCTACATTGCCTGGAACTGTCAAAAATGCTGTAAAAGAAAAATGTACTGTGTTTAATAGCTTAAATGGGCATTGGGAAGCTGCTAAAACCATTCTTTCATACACTAACAATTTCCCATATGCCATTTTGAACGATGATCCTAAGGAGATGCCGGCATTCTAGCACATGAACTATTGCCATTGAAGCTCAATGGGATATGCAGGTTTGCACTGATGTTTAATGCTCATGTTAGGATGCACTGCATATGAAAGCTGCTTCTCAGAGCTGTCACACAAGCGTAGAGCATTTCATGTGAACTATATGAAAATAAGTGGGCCCCTTCAAGGAACTCGCAGGAGGGGGCATCCCATTCCCCTTCCTTTCCCTTCTCTCCTCTCCCCTTTCCTTTTCTGTCCCTCCACTCTTGTTTTCTGTCACCCCTATCTCCCTCACTTTCTGTCTCCCCCACCCCTTCTTCCCTGTCAGTCATGCCCACCACATTTTATGTCTCCCCACCTGCCTCCTTGCTGTCCCCCCAATCTTCCCCATTTCAGCCAAGTGTTCTGTCCCATCACTCTGACCAACCATTTGTCCTCTTCCCCACTGTTCTGAAGGAAACTATGACAGCGGCAGGTGGCTCCTGCCCTTTCCCCCTCCCCTCCCCTGCTTCCCTGAAGCCAGGGGAGGTGCATAGTGTGGGAGGAAGTGGATGGTTGGAGGCAGCAGTGGCTCTCTCTCCTTATTCTCCTCTAATTGCCTGAGCTTCATGGAGGGGGCTTTGCTGGTGCTTGTCACAGTGTAATGAACAACTGGTTTAGACATTTTAATAATCCTCCAAAGGGAAAATGAACAGGGAAAGGAATAATCCACTGGAAAAAAATATGAGGCCAGGTCTACCAATATAGTGGAAAGGGGTGGGGTAGACCTGTTCTCCGGAGGCCAAGTATATCAGTATAGTAGAAAGGAGCAGGTAGAGCTGTTCTCCAGAGGCCTGGTCTACCCCTACAGAGGACATTTGTGTAAGGAAATTTTACTTAATTCTTTTTCTCTGATCATGTATACATTATTCTAAAAATATAGTTTAAATATAATTTAAAAGAATTCATTCTGAGATTTTTTTCAAGGTTATAGAAATAATCTTAAAAATAATTTACACAATAGTCAAATGTAGACGTGCTCAGATGTAGACTTGCTCACAACTTTAATGCTACTAGCTTTTTTTGCTCTCAAAATAGAATTTCTGCTCACAACATTGTGGAGCATAGAGGGAACATTGGCTGCCAACCTCCAGGTGGGGCCTGGAGTTCCGGAACTACAACTGATCTCCAGACTACGGAAATCAATTCCCCTGGAGAACAAGGCAGCTTGGGAGGGTGGACTTTATAACATTACATCCCTGCTGAGCAACCTCTTGTCCTTGAACCCCACCCTCCCCAGGCACTGCTCCATAACTTCCAAAATTTCCAAAGCCAGAGTTGGCAACACTAATCAGGAAATGAAGAGTAATGCTTAGGAGAAAACAGACTTTATTCTTTTGCTTTAGTGCAGCTAGGCAGGAGTAGGAAGGCTTTGGAATAGTTTGTAGTTGGAACTGAAGACAGCAGAAGATGTCCAAGCACTTTATTGGTGGCTATGCAAACATTTTCAGTATGATCCTCCAAATTACATGAAGAATTTAGACAGTGCCTTATAGAAGTACAACTGGGGGTGGGGGGGTGAAGCTTATGAAAGCTTTGGAAAGGTCCCTGCCAACCATAATAAAAGTTCATCTGTAATTCCACAGTTGCATGGTTGTAATATTTGTGAGAAAGGGGTCCAGTGAGTCACGTGTACTGATAACACTGCAGGTCCTGACTAGTGAATCTATATAGGAATCAATCCACTTGTTCAATAGTTCTGATAACTCATCTGCTTAGGAGTACTGATAACTGAGCGCAATACTGCACAAAAATATGTGGGACTCTTGTCATTGATTTACATGAGATGGAGATTATATCATAAAATTTAGAAGGGAGAATTAAATGCAGAGATTAATGTGTGGCATGAGAGTATTGCAAAGACAGAAATGCTAAAAAAAAGGACAATAACAAAGGTTTTTGATGTGTTGCAGTGCTGTTTTCCCCGCTCTACTACTGTTTTCATTTTAAGTGAGGGTGGGTCTTATGGCTCAGTGGTAGAGTGTTAGAACATCTGCTTTGAATACAGAAAGTCCCGGGTTCAATCCCTGGTATATTCGTTTCCCAAGTATCCCCTTTACACACACACCAAACAAAGACATGAGACATCAATATGTGTGTTAAACAATGTTTCATTAAGTGTCTGATCTGTTTCTGGTCTGTGCTGGTGGCCTGTAAGTGTCTGTGCACAATTCAGAGTGATGGTTCTTAACTTTAAGACCCTAAAAGGGTTGAGGCTAGGGTACTTGAAGGACCATCTCATCCCAAACAGTCCAGGCCACCAATTAAAATCCTCTTCCCAAACCCTGTTCTCTGTACTCTCACTAGCAGAGAAGTAGCAAGTGGCAACCTCCCTTGGGAATACCCGCCCTCTTGAGGCTTAAGTTACCCGGCACATGCCTTACTGTCCCTAATGTCCTTATGGTCCCATTCTAGTTTGAGGGCTGCTGTATGGATATCACCTGAGACTGCTTAATATTGTTGCTGTTTTTATTTTATGATTTTATTAAATTTATTTTGTGTATGTGTGTGAGATACTTGGAGCAGGTCTCTTGAGATGCAGCATATACATTTTCTACATATATGAACTGATTAATTCAATAGGGTTTTTTTTCTAAATACATATACGTATTGATTAATTGAGCCAGTTTGGTATAGTGGTTAAGTGCGCGGACTCTAATCTGGGAGAACCGGGTTTGATTCCCCACTCCTCCACTTGCACCTGGCTGGATGACCTTGGGCAAGCCATAGCTCTGTACCAGCTGTTCCCTCAAGGACAGCTTGGGAAAGAGCTCTCTCAGCCCCACCTACCTCACAGGGTGTCTGTTGTGGGGAGGGGAAGGGAAAAGGAGTTTGTAAGCCGCTCTGAGACTCCCTTGGGGAGTGAAGGGCGGGGTATAAATCCAATCTCTTCTTCTTCTTCTCTGACCTGGATAGCCCAGGCTAGTTAGAATTCAAAAGCTAAGCAGGGTTGGCCCTGGTTAGTATTTGGATGGGAGGCCACCAAGGAATATCAGAGGCAAAACAATGACAAAACTCCACTTAATGTCTCTTGCCTTGAAAACCCTTCAGGGTCGCCATAAATCAGATGTGACTTGACAGCAAAAAATAAATAATTTAAAAGAACAATTCATGTTGGCTTACAATCTGAACACACACTAGAAGCTTCCACAAAAGAGTAAGTGATAATGGTCGTTATTTATTTAAGTTATTTGCAAGGAGTCAATTTGCCATGCAGAGGATGGTAATATGAATTTACCTTTAGTCTCTCTTTCTCTCTGCTGAATCTATAAACAGAACATCAAGCACTTTATTTATTTATTATTTAGCCTGCCCTCCTCTGCACAGCAAGGCTCAGGGCGGGTTACAACAATAAGTGAAATACTACAATACAATCATTAAACATAGAGTCAGCAATCATTTAAATCCAATATCACCTCAGTTAATAATAGCATCAAGTAACAATCAATAGTGCCAATTAATACAACTACCCCTGGATCAACTCCACATATGTTTAGTAGATGGTAAGTGTGAGAGGTGGGCAGAGAAGAAGAAACTGTGCAAGATGAAACCATGCAGGGGGGAAGCCAGTACTCATAGATCTCCACAGCCTCAATCATAGGCCCCGCAGAATGTCTCCATTTTACAGGCCCTGCAGAACTGCATTAGATCCTGAGTATTTCCCCACTGGAATAGTTTATGCCCTGAAGTAGTGCCCTTGATAGTTGTTCTATTTGCCAAAGGAGTTCAGTTCCCAGATGGCTTCTCATTCTAGGTTCCACAATCAGAGGGCTCCAGCACAACCGGCCATCCACTTCTCAACACACCCAGGCCTTCTCCCTCTCTGTGCTACCAACACACCCTGGTCACAGACCAGGCTCGATGGTTCAGGGCACTCCAAGGTCTGAATTTGTCCCAGGAAAGCACTCAAGACCGATCAAGAACAGCCAGTCTCACTCGTGCCCACACAAGTTTCCAAACACAAGACTAAGATCTGAGGTCCTCTGAGATCCTCCAGGGGACTTCTGGGTCCTTACTGGGTCTGAGGTCTTCCACCATCTTCTAATGTCTTCTGAAGGACTTCCAAGCTCTCCAAACCCAACTGAAGCACCCAAGTTCAGCAGGTCACCCAGCAAATCGCCAAGCAGCAGACTCCCCAGCAGGCTCCCTAGAGACCGATAGCTGAGGCTGAACCATCTCAGCAGATGGCCACTGATGATTGCAGTGATGGACACCAGGTTAACGCCCAGCTGAGCAGTCCCAGTAAGTCTTCACCCTTCCATAGTGCCCTACTTTTCCAGCAAGTGGTTGTTGTAATCTCAGTCTCTGTGGTAGTTAGTTACCGTGAGACAGCAGTCTCCAATTCAGCTAGTGTGAGGCGGTGGAGCTAGTGGCTTTGTTTTGCTTGGTGGTGCTCAGTGTTTCTCAGGTTTGCGCTGAGAGTTGAATTGCTGTTACAATGCTCTGTGGTCTTCTAATGGACTCAGGCTCCATTTGTTCGGCGTATCGATAGTATCTGTTACCAAAATAATATCAGTTGCTAAAATACACTAGAAGGTAGTCAAGAAGTTGCTTAAAAAGTACTAACAAATTCAATGACAGTGGGAGCTCATCTTAAAGCTCACACTGTGGTGCCCTCTTGTCTGTTTCCAGGTCTCATATTCCTCAGCCAGTTTAGCAAACTGAAACAAACAACATGTTCTGGCTACAGTTATACTGGTGAGAATCCAAATCCATTCCTTCCATAAAGAACAGAATTGTGTTCGGCTTATAAGTATGAACTAGCAGCCAGAATAAACTATAATTAATGGTGCTGAGAAATACTGTCTTTTCGATGTAACATTTGCCCTGTTTTTGTAGCCAAATATTTTTAAGTACCCAACTTTCCCCCCTAAAAAAACAGTGATTGTTTATTTCATTATAGGTTGCTGTATTAATTATTAGGAATCACAAAAAGCAGGTCAAAGGAAAAGACATACTCAACACACCATTTTAAATTCAAATTTTGGAGATTTGAGCCTGTGATATGTAGCAATGATAGGATCACTAGAGAAGGGTGTTTGCTGTCAGCTAAGTATACCCAGACAGTAAGTGATTAAGCATACACTGCTTTCCTCAGTAGTGTTTTTAGAGGAGCCAACTACCTGTACAGTAAATGCACATCAGGATTTCTGTTGCAGAGGACATAGAATCACTGGGCCAGATTGGATTGTACATTCCACAGTTTCTCCCCTACACAGAGTGGGAGCAGAAGGAGGCCTTCTCTTGCTTCTCCTAGGCTTGCCCTCATCCCACAAGACCTTCATAGGACATCCAGTCATTTATTTATTCAGTTAGAAGATTTATATGCCTCCTCTTCAGAAGCTGTCTGACATGTAACATTATGTAAAAACAGTACAACAATAAAACAATAAAAACAGCAAACAGAAAAACTGCAAACATCAAAAGCAGCCATGAAACAAGCAAAGGCTCTGGTAGGTATAAAAAACAGCATCACAACAATATCCAGCAGCCCTGTCAGGGGGCAACAACCCAGCCCCCCCCCCCCACTTACCCAAGCCTTCCCAGGTGCCAAAGCCACTGCTGAAAGTGAGGAGGCAATGGGGGCAGGGAAGCTTAGTTGGTAATAAGGTGTGGAAGGCAGGAGCTGAGATGGAGGAAGTACAGAAATGGAGACATTGGAGGAAGTCTCTTCTCCCCCACAAGAGCCTGCCCCATGTCAAAGGGCATTGGGGAATTCTGGGGATGATCCGCCCTCAGGGAGGCCTTTCTAAGGCAGGCCAAGGGGGAGGTCAGAGAGAAAGAGCCAGACTATCCCTGCACTGTTGGGGAAGAGATGGCTGGCTGGAGAGAGAAGGCTCAGGGTGATGTTAACCCCCCTCCTCTCCATTTTCTGAGGGCTTCACCAGGGCCTGGCCAACAAAAAAGGAGCGACCTGGAGGGTGCAGCAGCCCTGGACCCCGTCTCTGGAGAGGAAACCTGGATGAGAATAAAATGGCAGCCCTTAGGAAACCGTGAACATGCACCAATAGTACTTATCCAGTCAGCCAACAAAGACACAGATGGACTCAAAACACTATTTTCAATTGCAAGCAAATTATCAGTGCAATCACAGGAGGTGCTCAGCTCAAGAGAAAATGGGCACTGTAAGTGAGAGAAGCTCTATTTTCAAACACCTTATTTGTGAAAGTATAATCATCCCTGATTCCCAGCAATTACTCATAAATAAATTAGTAGAGAATGAGGCTTTGGTACTGAATGGGATTGCATTCTTGGTTGCCAGGGTCCTTCTATATATTATAAAGCCAACAGGAATGTAGTAAGTTTGCAAATTCATGTTTTATTTTTATACATCTCAAGAGGAATGTATTTTTAAGTTCTCCTTGTTTCCTCTCTGTATTTTGTTTTCTCTTTAGGGATATGCCAACCAATTAAATATCGAATTCCGCATGTCTTTCTAATTACCATGGAGAATAGAATCTGGGAAAGCCTATCAGGAAAGAAACACGGACCAAACAAGGAATACAATTCAATCTGTGGATGTAAAGGCTTTCACCAAATTGGCTATGGCTGCCAGAATGCTAGATTAACACTCCCATCTGAAACTGTGCTTCACAATAAAACAACTCACTGAAACTAATTGGACACATTATATAGTGTTTGCATTGTGACATGGAGCTCCCTGAATATACGCCTACAGCAATTCAGGGGCATTATTTCTGGCATGCAAGTTAAGTTTTCAAATATTTCTTCTTGAAGACACCCCCTTCAAAAACATCACACCTCCTCCTGAGCTCATACCAACAATGAATTATGATAATTACCTCAATGTGATTGTCCAGGTCCTGAGGCAGATTAATGTATGAAGAAACCATATACTGTAGATTTGTCTAGACTGTTGTTTTTAGCTCATTAGAGCAGGCTGCTATTTTGGAATCATATAGCACTAGCAAGCCTTTGACTCTGAGAACTGTTCTAGCTGTTAACTAACAGCTTTATTTCCATTCCACTCATTCCTACCTACCCACTTAAAAAGAATGTTAGTTATTTTGTACTGTACACATAGACAGTGAAAAATTAGGCCACTGGGTCTTACTACAGTTAACGCTGGTGGCACATGGTTAATGCTGGTGGTAGGGTATTTATCCAGATAGACTGGAGTGTTGTGTCTGTGTGTGTGTGTGTGTGTTATTTAAGTTCCTGTAGCTTCAGATACAGAGATAAGTCTGTTCCTGATTCCACCAATCTCTTTGTCATTCTAGTGTGGTCAAGGAATAGAACCCAAAGGGGTAGGTGGAGTTTAACAAACAGACAAGACTGTATTTGAGAAGCTTCAAAACAGAAAGGGTATGAGGGTGAGACAAAACCTTCCCCATCCAAAAGATCCAAGGAGACGATTTGTCTCTACCCCCAAGAGTAACCATATGCACATCCCGTACCCAACCCCCTGTAAGTGAATGGTATTTTCCTTCTTTTATGTATGTTCCTTTTAGTCTATGGGTTGTTTGTTTGTTTTGCATTTTATTGGAGGCTCTCTCTTTTTGCACTGTAGATTCATGTGACCAGGTAAGCATGTTGTGTGGCTGTACATACAATATATGTCATTTATAGGGATGATGATGATTTATTGACACACTTGCCCTCTAGACGTATTGTATGTGGTGAAATCAAAATAACGGGGAATGGGGATGAATGCACAGGCCTCACCTTCCACCTGCATGTGATCACTGGCTTGTGCCCATGGAGAAAGCATATATACTTAGGTAGCCCAGAATCTTTTGGAGGGTGGAGCAAGGCAGTGTTGCTGATGTGGTGAAATCACTTCCAGAACTGACATCATCCCCCCCCACTCTAAGAATTCTCCCAAACTCTATGGCAAAGATCACAGAGATTGAGAAATGACTAGAGAGTTATGGATTGATCAACCAGAAGTGAAGTTGCCACATCCATAACATCATCCCCCTTTTAGGGATGCCATTCTCCAGTTGGGGGGGGGGATCCCCTGATTTTTTGGTCCCTCCCCATGGCAGCCAGCTGGCTTGTGGGGTGAAATCCCACCACCAAACGCAACGTGTTGACATCACACAGAAGTGTGATGTCATCACATTAGCAATGTCGCATGGTGACACTCTGGTTTTTGGGCAAAACTCTATGATTTGAGGGCGATTTTACCATAGAGTTTTGCCCAAAACCCAGATGGTTGCTGATGTGATGATGTCATTTCCAAATGATGTCAGCACATCATGGCGCTCCGCCCCCACTCCCAGAAAGTCTCTCCCCCACCAGCGTGACAAAACAAACTGGCAACCCTATCCCTGTTTTCTCCCAGTGCAAGAGTAGACAAGAGTGGGAGAGCTGTCCCAGGGGTGGTAAGCCTACATTTAGGCTCCCCCTCCCCAATTATCAGGAATGCTGCTTTCTGTAATATCCCTGGCCATAGGAAGGGAGCTTTTGTGCATATACTTCCTACAGATATAGGGTTGGACCTGTTGGAAATGTGTGTGTTAGCAAGATCTGACATTCCAGTCGTTATAGGGTTAACTTGCTTACCTTCAGTGCTATTGTTTAGACTGCCCTGGAAGGGAAACCTAGCAGGCAGCCAATGTAAGAAAAGCCTGGGAAAGTAAAGGGGTATTGCTGTATTGATTGGTGGGGAGGGGCTGTACACACGACCATGTGCTCCACATCGTCACCTCCTGCAGACAGACAATTATGCGGAGGCAGAGGGCAGGGCCAGCACATTTGTGCCCACTCTCCCTCCCCCCCATGCATTCAGTGAACACATGGGGCTATTGTCTGTACTGAGCTAGATTATACATTCGCTTACTTTAACTTGTAAATGTTCTCACAAATAGGTGATCATTACATTCATGCCCACTCCACTCTTCAGCACATCGATTCCAGTGCACATAACGTCATGTGTAGAAGGCTGCTAATAACATTGAAAATGTGTGCACTGTGTGGGAGGGGAATTCAGTGCAAAGAAACAGAAAATGGCATGAAAACCAAGAACAGAGGGCTTGAGTAACACAAGGGTAACACAACACCATAAAATAGCAGGGAAGAGAAATGTAAAATACTCTGTAAAATGACTGTTGTTCACTCTTAAGAGAAAGAGTAAAGCATGCCCCTCGCTGTGGCAGCATAATCTACCCTCATCCAGTAGTTGAGACTTCACTTGAAGAAGCCTCGCAATGGGGTGCAATGTGTAAAGTACACATTGCACCTGCTGCAGGGATCCCTACAATATATCTCCAGCATAAAAGAGGCAATCCACTACTATATTTATAAAGCTAATGAGTGACAAGTGTCGCCTGTTTCCAGCCATATGCTGAGGCATCCATATCCTTTGATCAAAATCCAGTTGTTTCAAAATAGGCCAAAGCATGCTTTTCTTTTGACGCATGGATACACAAGAAATAATGGATTTCCAAACCTGCATGGATGCTTATTTTAAGCATCGGGATGGTTCAAAAGTGTAACCTTCATTCTGGGACAAGTTGATGTTTTCTTCTTATGACCAGATCTGTCTTTTTAAAGGAAACACAGTAGTCTTAAAGGAGATTAAATTCTGAGCCTGTTAACCTTGAGCCTTAACTTCTCAGTAACTTTAGAGTCAAAATAAAACTTCTGAGTTATGAGCTAAACAGCACGGCTGGTGCCTCCTCTACAGTGGTAGGAATTAATAGTGTCTGAAATTTCTGAGGGCATGCAATACATCTCTGGAATGGGCCTTCTTTTTAAACAGCCATAAAGCTTTTGATACCTCAAGGATCATGCTGTGTAATTACATGAGTTACTATTTTATATCAGTGGCAGATATCCTTCATTTTACTGAGTTTCTAAGGTACAATAATGATAATTTCTGCCCCCTTAGTAGCTTGCAGTGTGTCTCAATGCCTGATCTGTTCCTTTTCTCCTGTAGCACACAGCATAGCAAATTCTCTTGAGCCATTTTGTCATGTTATATTATAGTCATTTCTTGTCCTGCTTTTCCTGAAATGTACCTTATCTCCTCAGGAAGGTGGCTTGCAAAACCAAAAGGTCGCCACATTGGCGAGAGTCACAGAAACCACTGGACAGGCTTCGAGACATGAGAGGGCCTTGGGTGTAGCAGGGATGGAAAGTTGATAGTGAGAAACAGCTGCTGACCAAGAGGGAAAAGAGGCAGCAAGGAGAAGCAACAGTAGCACTAATGGTAAGATTGGAACTGGGCCGTCTGCCAGTTCATGGCCCCCCGTAGATAACAAACCATGGCGACCGCTAGCAATAGGCTAGATTTTCACTATCATAACCTCCCCACGTATCAAAGGACATAGCTTCAAGAAAATGCAGGGAATTCATTGCGAGATATGTTTAATCTTTTCTCAAAATGATACTTATTGTTAGGAGTCGTAACAATGAAGCTGTGAAACTAGTTTAAATCTGTTGTGTTGTTCCATGCATGACTTGAATGTGGTCTATTGAAGTAGAACAGTTGGTTTTATATCCCACTTTTCTCTATCCTAAGGAGTCTCAAAGTGGCTTAAAATCAGCTTCCCTTCCTCTCCTCACAACAGGCACCTTGTGAGGCAGGTGGGACTGAGAGAGTTCTGAGAGAACTGTGACTGGCCCAAGGTTTCATGTGGAGGAGTGGGGAATCAAACCCAGTTCTCCAGATTAGAGTCTGATGCTCCTAAGCACTACACCATGCTGGATATGTCTTCCATATCTATGGCTGGACTATAGGGAGAAGCTGTAGCCTGATCCTGTCAATGCAAGTTGCCCTCGATCATCATTGGCTTGGATCCCACTGAAAGTTACTGTTATGGAAAGATATCCATCAATGGTGCATGATTTTCTCACTTTCCCCTCCACTGCAGTTCAGAATTCCCCCCAAATGCTGCTTTGGGAAGATGGGGGGAATCCGAGGAACATCATGACAGGGAGTCAGAGTTCTGCAAGGGGAGGGGGGATTGGCAAAAATCTCTCCTTCCATCAGCAGGAACATTTGGAATTATTCAACCCATTATTTCTCCAGTCGTATAACTGAGGTGGTAAGGATGAATTAGGCTGGGAAAGGACCATTTTCTAATCTTAGTGTCTGGCTACCATCTTTAACTTTAATAAAGAAATATCCAGCAGCAAAAAGACTGTGAATTTCTGAATGATTCCCAACAGGAATTAAAATTATGCATGGGATTTGGTAAGCAATGCCCCATAGTTTTGGAGGTATTATCCGTTAAACGTAAAATAACATTGCTGACTGCTTTTTAAGGAACATTAAATATCACACCCAGCCCCAAAATAAAGACTTGTTAAAGATGCAGTGAGTTGGTACTGGATGGGTGCTGACCTGTAGAAGATGCCACTAAGGTCAGGTAAGGTACAGATATAATAAAGAGGCCCTTTGTGAAGGCTAGAAGGCCTCCTGTGAAAAGGTACATTTCTCCTGTGAATGGTACATTTAACACAGAAATTTCTTATTTCAATTGTCTGCTAACGAAATATGCAGGCAGTGAGTTGGAGCCCCACTAAAAGGCAGAGGAGGGATAATTTCCCCCTTCCCACAGCAGACACTCCCCATGTCTCCCCTCGGAGCATTTTATGGAGAGCAATGAGATGGCAGAGACAATTAGCTGATGGAAAGCTTAGTCTGGGTCTGGCCCAATGTTACTGCCAAGATTTGTGGCTGAAAGTAGGGCACATAAAGCATTTTCAGATAAACATTGCTAGAGAGCTGAATCTACACAAGCCAATAACAGAATGTTTAGTAAATATGTTAATCCACTGATGCCTTTAGAAGACTCCTCAATTGACTGCTAGATACATTTAGTAGATATGACTATAGAACATGAGCATCAAAGAATTCAGTACATTCAGTGTTCAAAAAATGTTCAGTTGTGACTCATGTTGCCAAGTATTTTCTCTGTCTTCTTATATTGCAGCTGTTGAAGTTCTCTTTCAGTACTACCATAGTCTGAAGAGTGAAAGAGGATTTGAAGAGCACTTATTGACTTTCTTCCATGGTTAGCAGCTTACAAAAATGTCAACTAAGACACCCATCCTTGTATTATTGGCAAATGACAGCACTGAGAGATGATGAAATGATGTATGTAGCTATGTTTTCATGTTTATTGACTGGAAACAGTTACAGCCAACTGCCTCCAGACCCGGTCATCAAAATGACCATAAATATTGAATCCAAGATCAGAAGAAGTGCAGGCTAGATTGAATTTACCTATCCATTGTTGCAATCACAATAGACCAGTTATGATTATCCCATGACTACTGAGTTTACTTAGGAGCCTTTAATGAGGAACTTTATCAAAAGGTTTCTGGAAGTCTAGTTAAAAAACATCTATTGGGTCACCCTTGGCCACATTTGTTCACCCCCTCAAACAACTCTTAACGGGTTAGTGGGACAAGATTTTCCCTTACAGAATCCATGCTGTTTCTTCCTCAGTAGCTTTTGTTCATCAATGTGCCTACTAATTCTATCTTTAATACAATTAGAATAAATAGAATCCCCCTTATTACAATGAATTAATTGGAATGATATGGAATAGAGTGACTTCAGGCCAAACATGGACTGAATATTCCTTCTGTTTCTTCAATAATGCTTGTTGAACAACCAGGAGTGGCATTTCATCTCAGTAATGGTTATGATGGTGACCTGTTGAAGACTGATGCAAAATAACATGAGCAGCAGGATTGCTTGTGCAATTTTCTTAATGTTTGCCCCATTTCAAACTACTATATAAACACTCACCCACCAATGTGTTCTTCCATGTGTTTCTATTCAAGAGGTACAACAAAAGGTGACTGTCCCAGTGTGGTGCTGTGGTTGCAATCTCATACCATAGTAAAGGAAACCCAGGTTCAGGCCCCTCCCATTCCATTATGAAATCCATCTCACCATGTTGTTTGAGGAGGGAATGGAGATGGGGAGGCATGTATGCAGCCTTAGTAATAAGGAAGGGTAGAATATAATTTCAATGAGAAAGGTGCAGGAAACATTCCAAAGATATTGTGCTCATTGAATTTAGTTTGCGATATACTGATTGCTTAACACCTTTCAGTGTTTTCAGGGAAAGAATTGTTGCATCTGTACATACAGTTGCCAAACTAGGAAGCTCTAAGGGACCCAAGGTATCTGGCAACTGCAAATTGGTACACCATACTAATTAGCCTGGGTTCCATATCAAGTTCATCTGACTGGGACAGATAGCAGAAGAAGTGATTTTTTTTTGTTACATCCCCTCACCATCTCTTGATTGAACATTTATTTATTTCAGTGTTTATCCCATTTTTCTCTTACACTGTGGAAATGAAGTGGCTTGCAAAGTAATATGCACATAAACAATACCAATGTAAACAAAATTGTACAACCCAGTAGCCCCTCCCCACTTAACTACTAAGGGTCAAAGGTCAAAAGCCCATTTATTTATTTACTTATTTAAAACCATTCTATGCCACCCTTCCACCCAAATAGGAGGTCCAAGGCAGCAAATAAGTCATTAAAACATTTAAAACAGTAAAAGCATTATGTGTGTATGTGTGGGTGTATCTATCTATCTATCCATCCATCCATCCATCCATCCATACACAGACATAAAATGTTTTACAATAACAATAAATCATATAAACACAACTAGGGAGGAGGGCCAGTAAGACTTTACTGGGGGTACACCAAAAAAAGTCTTCACCTACTGACAGAAAACAATGACAGAAGGAGTCAGACAAATTCCAGCATTTTGGTGCCATGACTAAGAAGGTCCTTTCTCAGGTTGCACCCACCTAGCCTCAGATGATGGGCACATCCCAGCCAAGGCCTCCGTAGATGACCACAGAGGTGGTGGGAGAAGGTGGTTCTTAAGATTCACACCTCTGACCAAGTCCAAACTTTAATTTTCATGCAAAAAGGGAGGAGCAGAAGCTCAATCCAGGTCTTGCTCTGATGTTTCAGGTGAGTACTGTTGGCAGACAGAAGCTGACACTGGTGTTTCCCAACCATCACTACCCTCTAATTGTTCTAGGAAATGTTTTTTTTTATGACTTAGGAACACCAGGGGAAAAATTAGAATATATTTGGGTTTTTTTTCCCTTTCAAGCATTGAAATGAAGTCTGAAGATAAATTACTTCCCTGACATGCGGTTTGAGAAAAATGCATCTTACAGCTGCTGTCTGCAAACTAGACGTAGAAGCAAAGATGGCTGGGCTTGCTTTCCTGCAGAATGCCAAGGCAGCTGTAGAGACATGTTACGTTTTGCTCTTTTGCTCTCTCCTCTTCTTTATTCCATCTGAAGTTGTCACTTAATTAGCCTCATCAAAAAAGAGAGAAGGATGGCAAGAAAGGGATGGCTGTGAGTGGGCAGAGAGGGAATAAACATAAGAAGACAGAAGCTTTCCTTTCTAAAAGATTTAAAACTGAACATAAAAAAAATTGTTCCCCGCTGACCTGTTCATTTTAAGGAAGGTAAAACCAGCAAAAAAAAAATGCTTACTTATAGGTCCTATGGTCTGCTGTGCAAGCAGTGAAGATAAGACATCCAGATGCAGGGACAACAGCAGAATGCTATGAATCATCAGTGAAGCAACTCACAGTGGTGCATGGTATTTTTGTACTGAGAACTCACAGTAGAGGGGACATTCCATGCTCCTCTCCCCCGTGGGTCACTGGGGCCCCTTCAGTGATCAGTGGCAGAAAGCACACAAGGTGCATGTTGTATAATGGGGAGTTGTAAATTTGTTGATGTTCCTTTATTGTATGGTATCATTATTTTAACATGATCCTTTAAAGTAAAAAGCCTTCACTTTAGTTTCACTTTTGACTTGTAGTGTGGGTTGCTAGGAGTGGCTGGTTATGACCTAGCAGGTCCCAGACAAAACCTTGCTGATGTTCAAATAAAGTTCAGTTCTCTTTTGGTATTGGGTGTCTTGGAGTTATTGTAATGTGCTTTCCACTCTGAACCTTTGCTGCCCAACTGGTAATTGGGGGGTGGGGAGGGGAGGCTTGGAGCAGAGGGAACTACTGGGTGGGCATTTAACTCCAAGCATTCCCCCACCACCACCCAGGAAAAGGGTTTAGGGATGCCAGCCTCCAGGTGGGACCTGGGGATCCCCCAGAATTACAGCTCATCTCCAAAAGTCTTTGTTTTTCGAGCTCTTGAATAGTATTAATCACTCCTTCCTTTAAAGACGTGTGAACCCAAGGAACATAAGAGGTAAAGAGTTAACACACTTTCCTAGGATTGATAAGCGGTTTTGAATGTCTTTATCAACTCTATCACTGTGTTGGTGTTCATCACCAATCTCTTGATGGAGCACTGTAGGAATGACAATAATGTGGATCAACACAACTCTTCTCTAATGTCTTCCCAAAGCTTATAGACTTTTTAGTCTATTCGTCTGCTTTTCCACTTCAGAGCTCTATCAAGACACCTTGAAGATAATAACATTCCAGGAACTTAGCCTAAACAGAGTCAAGAACATTTGTATCAAACTTCCATATGGTACTCACACCTTTATCTACTAGCTTTGTCTATGTTTATGGCATGTACTTTACATAAAAATGATTGTTATGAAATCTGCACTATCTGTCCCTATTAAATAAAAGAGTGATAATACAGTATACACAATAGTCCAATAGTCCAAGACAAAGCACTGAAAATGACACAAATAACAAATGTACTGAACACCAAGTTTATATGCACACTGGAACTTTAAACATACTATAATAAATATGAACATAATATCAGCTGGGATTCACAAAGCTTCTAAATGCAAACAAAAAAGTCTCTGAGCATGTACAAATTCACCAAAAATACAAATACACTTCTCTTGCTCAGCTCCTGTGGGGGGACAAAGTTTTCCCTCAGTGGCTGTTGTGAGGAACTCATAGGGTTGCCAGCTTCAGGTAAGGAAGCCAGAGTTTGGGGAGGGGACAGAAAAGACCTCAGCTAAATAGAATGCCATAGAGGCCAGCGGCCAAATCATTCTAACTTTTCCTTTAGTGGTTGTTGGTAGACAACCAAGCTCGGTTCTGTCAGTAAAAAGACAAAGAAACAAAACCCGTTCTACACCTTTGTGAGGAACTCATTGGGGCCAGTCCTGACTCCTGAGTATGGTTGCCAGCTCCAGGTTGGGAAATTCCTGCTGAGTCCTTCCACCACCCCCCTCCCCCAATGCTGCTCTCCACAGGATCCACCCCCCAAATCTCCGGGTATTTCCCTACTCAGAGCTGGGAACCCTAACTTTCCACTTGGAGCCTGTTGCTGGTCAACGAAGCTTGGTTTCTGTCAGTAAAGGGCCCTTTCCACACCTGTTTTGACCTTCAGGAGAAAACTCACTGTGCCCTTATACCCTGTTGAGATGCCTCCCCCCCCCCCTTGACAGCCAATGTGATGTGGCAGATAGGGCTTCAGAGCATGGTAGAGGCTGCGGGGGGGGGGGGGGATGGAAAGCTGAACAGTAAGGGGGAAATAAAGGTAGGTTGATGCTTGGCTGGAAAGGACATAGGGTTGCCAACTCCAGGTAGAAATTCCTGGAGATTTGAGGGATGGAGCCTGGTGAGGGTGAGGTTTGAGGAGGGGTGGGGCCTCAGACAGGTTCAATGCCATAGACTCTGCCATCCAAGCCAGCCATTTTCTTTAGGGAACCACTGTTGCCAATCTCCAGGTGAGGGCTGGTGATCACTCAGAATTACAACTGCTCTCCAGATGGCATTGATCAATTCCCTTGGAGAAAATGGTGGACTCGGTGTCCTTATACCCTGCTGAGGTTGCCACAGCAAATTAACACTGAGTGCCCAAGTCCTTGACACTCTCACAGAGCCTCTTTCTAGAGCCCATTGTATTTATTTCCACAACAGGCCTTATTCCTAGTAAACATTATAAGGACTACAACCAAGTGTGTTAAAGTCATAGAACGGTAGTTTTCTTCAATGAGCTTATTTTGTTTTTTTCCATTGTGTTCACACCGAAGCCTGTCTTGTTTTTGAAGTACTAGCAACCAGCAGAAAGTGTTTTTTTGGGGGGGGGATATAAATAAGTGTCACACCAACACTGCAGCATCACTTCTGTCATGAACATGGAAGCAATATTGATGCAATGCTCTAAGATTCTTAAAGCATTGCACCAATGCAACATCACTTCAAGGTTCATGCCAGAAATGGCATTGTGGCAACGGTGCAATGACTACTCCTCCCCCCATTTCCCCCCTTGTTACTCTACCAAGTGGCAGCAAGCAACCAGGTCTGCCAGGCTATAGTGTGAGACCTGGCCACCTTAATCCATGTATTTTGCCATTCATGGTGACCCCAGGAATGGATGGCCTGCAAATGGTGAGGGTCTACTATAGTGAATTCGCTCTTCAATCTTCTGCCTGCCCCATCTCAAAGATTGAGGGGTGGGGATCACTTGTGCAATGGAAATACTAGCAGCAGAGGAAGCCAGCTACACTGCAGCAGGGACAAACTGCATGCTGAATTCTGCCATAGGAGCCAAGCCATATGCATATCCGCACGTATATAGTTTACACTCTCAGAACAGGACTAAACAAATTTACCAGCCCTAATCTCCAAGATGATTAATGCAAAATTTATGTAGCAAATGAACAAGCTTTTTCTTCTTTATAAAAATCCTCTTTGAGAAGAGCTTAAATTCCATTTATCCAATATTTGGTGTAATTTTGTGCTTAAATGAAAGCAAAAGAAGACTAAAATAACCACTGACCACAATTTACCCTCCAAAATATAAGGGAACTTGGAGAATGTTAGATAACACTACAGAATGTGAGATTCTGGCCAAGCTGATAACTACTTGAGGCTAATGAGGCATGATTTTATCAGAATATCTAATTACATACCCAGAGTTCAAATTCTTTACACAATGGGTTCTACAACTCACATTATTAGCATCTCAATTACAAAGTAGGAGGGAGGAGGAAGCCATTAAAAACCATCATATGGAAACTTAGCTACATGTAGGCTCAGATCCTGCAGGATATGTCTGTTGATGGAATGGATTTTCCTTGCCTTTCTTCCCCTCCATAGCCCAAAGTTCCCTCCCGCAATGGAGCTCCTGGAAGATGGAGGAACCCCAGAAATAGCATGAGAGGAAAGTCAGAAGTCAGCAAAGGGAGGAGGGAATCAGCAAAAACTGCCCCCCCTTCCATCAATGGAAATCCTCCAGATTAATGAGGGCAGGGCTGTCATTCAGTGGAAGAGCATTTGTTTGGCATGCAGAAGTTCCTGGGTTCAATCCCTGGCAACTCCAGTTAAAGACCTCTCCCTGAGACCTTGGAGAGACATTGCCAGTCTGAGTAGACAATGCTGATTTTGATGGACCAAGGGTCTGATTCAGTATAAGGCACCTTCATCCAACCCATCTCCTTGCTGCTTAATAGAAAGCAATCTGTATAACCAGCCTAAAGCATCCCAAACAGATAGGGTAGGCTTGACTATGGTTTGCTTCAACCCCCTTGGCTGCCTCAGAAAGCTGAGAGGAATCAGAAGTTTTTAAAAGAAATCTCACAATTGTTATTGCTGTTTAATTTTGAATCTGCTTCTCTGTATATTTAAAAAAATGGTACAAACGGTATATTTAATTACACAGCACAAAGACACTCATTGACTCAGGCCCTCTACAGTTCATTATTTGTTTTCCTTTGTGGTGAAGCCTCTGGCACTGAAAAAGCTGCCACTTCTAGTTTTATATCTCTACCAATAAACCATAGGATCGGGAGGGTCACTTCAAAGGTTGCACTTAACAAGATGGATTTTGCACTGAAGTAACTCTATACTACCAAACATGATGTAATTCTTAAATCTTTCTGTATATTAAGACTATATATCTGAGCGTATGGATTATTTGGTAGTGAAATATTAATAGAGCACTTTACCTCTATTGATATTTCCCCCCCTAACTTACTAGCTAGGCTGCCATCTTGTGATGTCTCTGGGTTAAATTGGTTCTATAAACCTCTTTATTGCAAAATGGCCAGTGAAACCCCATGCTTCTAGGCCAACAAAATTACAGCAATGGCAGATCTATCTTGGGGTTATTATCTAGTATATACCAGGAGTGCAGCTCTTTCTCTCCCCTCCATATTTTTGAAATGCATCTTGAAAAAACATCAATAAACAATTGCCTTGATTTATGAAGAGTTTTGCAGGTGCCTCCTGTGTTCAGAAAATAAATAGCAGTGTAATACTCTTGGCCGAGTCCCCCTCCTCCCACATACACACCTTTTCATACACAGAACACTACAGGGCAGCCCAGCAGCAGCCAACTGTACTATTGCACTATTAGAAACAGCTCTTGCGGCTTTTATTCCAGACCTATCCTCACCAGTAGAGACACAATCACTGCAGCAGGTTATCTTTTTTTGTAAAGAAATTTTTATTTTTCAAAAAAAAACATCAAAAATAATACATTTACCTTATACAAATCCCTTTTTCCATATTATATAACATTTTGTTCTATTTGTACATTCTATTTTTATCTTGTTTTGGTGGTTTCCCACCACCTCTGAAGCATAACACATTTTCCATTTTATTCAAAATAGTAATACTTATATCTATGTTTCATTTCTGGTAACGGTTATATATCTTTAAAATACTTATACACCAATTCTTATTTTCTATACTCTTATGTATTTCTAAATAAAAACAGCTTCATTGTCTAATTTTAACTAAAACATTCATATAATATATTTCTATTCCTTTATGCTATTATAACCATGTATAAATGTAGTTTTTCATATCCCAGTATTTTTCAACATATTCTTTCAAATCTTTCCAGTCTTCTAGAAAGGTCTCTGAGTAGAGATTATTCAATTTTCTAGTCCATTTATCCATTTCAGCCATATATAACAGTTTTTTCAACCATTCCCACACCTCTGGTATTTTTTCATTTTTCCAATTTTGTGCATACACCATTCTTGCTGTTGTAATCATATACCATATTATTGTCCTTTTCTTTACATTTATCTCTTCTAGTTTAAGTCCTAGCAATAACATTTCAGGCAACTTCTTAAATGTACATTTCAAGATTTTTTCCATTTCTGCATGTATTTTTGACCAATAAATCTTTGCTTTATCACAAGTCCACCACATATGATAAAAAGAACCTTCTTTCTTTTTACACTTCCAACATTTGTTAGACATATTCTGACCAATATTTGCAATTTTTTTTGGTGTCATATACCATCTATACATCATTTTAAAACAATTTTCTTTTAAGTTATAACACGTAGATATACTCATAGCATTTTTCCATAAAAATTCCCAATATTCCATTTCAATGTCTTTGTTAAAGTTTATCACCCATTATACCATTTGTTCTTTTACCATTTCATCTGCATTAAACCATTTTAGCAAGACTTTATACATTTTAGAAATCATTTTTTTCCCACCTTCCTCCCAAACTTGTTCTATTTCATTATTTTTTCCCCTGAAACCATGTTTTTTTATCACTTCTATACAAATCATATATTTGTCTATATCTTAACCAACCATAATCAAAGTCAATCTGATGCTGCTCCTTCAGTTTGAAATCTTTGCCATGTCTTATTAATAAGTCTCTATACTTCAGCCAATCTTGTCCTTTATATCTTGATGTTGGATGTAAGACTTCTGTGGGTACAATCCACATGGGTATCTCTTCTGAAAAAAAGTTTTTATATCTTGTCCACGTATCCATTAGTGTTCTTCTCAAATAGTGATGTTTAAACATATTGTCCATTTTTGTTTTGCCATAATACAAATATGCATGCCACCCAAATCTACAATCATGACCTTCCAGGGACAATAACATTCTATCTTGTAACATAGTCCATGTCCCTACCCAGGTCAAACATATTGCATCATGGTATAAACTTAGATTTGGTAGTTGAAACCCTCCTCTTTCTTTGGCATCACACATTGTTTTCATCTTAATTCTTGGTTTTTTCCCTCCCCACACAAATTTAGACAGCTCCTTCTGCCAACATTTGAATGTTTTTTTTGAACTGATAAAACAAGAAAAGTTGGAAGATATTTGGAGGAAAGCTAACCCACAAGGAAAAGATTTTACCTTTTACTCTAACAGACATGACTCACATTCAAGAATTGACATGATTTGGATGACTACTAACCTAACCTTTAAGACAAGAAAAGTGGAAATTTTACCCAGAATAATCTCAGATCACAATCCGTGTTTATGGACAGCTGGGCAGGTTAAAAAACAAAAGAGATGGAGAATAAACGAGGACTTATTAGATAATCAAGAAATAATTAAAAAATTACTTGAAGAAACAGACCTATACTTCCAAGTAAACATGCAGAAAGAAGTTAAAATTCAAACCGTATGGGATGCATACAAAGCAGTGATGAGAGGACTATTGATATCGCTAAATGCTAAAGATAATAAAAAGAAAAAAGAGCAATATGAGAATATTCTACTGCAGCAGGTTATCAATCAAATCCTAAGCAGAGTTGTACCCTCCTACACCCATTGACTTCAGTGGACTTAGAACAGTGTTACTCTGCTTAGGATGGCACTGTCAAACTATTAGCTTACAGCCCATTTAATCATGGCTTTGTTGGCATTCTGAACAAGAAGTAGTTGGAGAAGCTGGAGTCCAGTAGACACAGTGGCCCAGTAAGGACAGACATATTTCAGGGGGCATTTTGGGCTGATGTGGGAGGGAAGATAAGAAGTCACACTCTGCTAATAAAATCCTTCCACCCATGGAAACACGATAGTAGGTCCAAACCAAAATCTCTCAAGGGCTTAAGCATGCCATTGTTTCTCACCTTCCACTTAACTCTCAGCTGCCCTCAACATTCCTTTCCTCCTTAAGTTTTAAGATGTTGAGTACTGGGTACATTTTAAATAGTGCTTGAATGGGATTTATAGTTTATACTTGTATTTCGATATGTTTTAATGTTACTTACTCTTGCAGACTGTGACCACAGTCATGAAATTAAAAGACACCTGCTCCTTGGGAGGAAAGCTATGGCAAACCTAGACAGCATAATAAAAAGTAGAGACATCACCCTGCCAACAAAAGTCTGTATGGTGATAGCGATGGTATTCCCAGTATTAATGTATGGCTGTGAGAGTTGGACCATAAGGAAGGCCGAGCACCAAAGAATAGATTCTTTCGAATTATGGTGCTGGAGAAGACTCTTGAGAGTCCCTCGGACTGCAAGGAGATCAAATCAGTCGATCCTAAAAGAAATCAACCCTGACTGTTCCCTGGAAGGCCAGATACTGAAGCTGAAGCTCAAATACTTTGGGCACCAAATGAGAAGGGAGCACTCACTGGAGAAGACCCTGATGCTGGGAAAGATTGAAGGTCAAAGAAGAAGGGGATGGCAAAGGATGAGATGGTTAGACAGTGTCATTGATGCAACAAACATGAAATTAAGCAAACTCCGGAGGGTGCCAGAGGACGGGACAGCCTGGCGTGATGTGGCCCATGGGGTTGCAAAGAGTTGGACTCGACTGTACAATTGAACAACAACTTAGGGTATGTCGACATGTGTGTCTATACCCAATATTTATGTTATATTATACTACATTATGACCTATGGTTACAACCAGGGGTCCATTGGAGCGGGAGCGCACAGGAGCGCAGAGCCGGGAGTGAGGAGCCCAGGGGGTGGGCACATGACCAAGCCCGCCCCCTCCTCAGCTTCCCCGAGCAGTGCACAGGCGCAGCGCCCCGGGGAAAGCCCTGCTAGGGTCTTTATTGTTTTTAATGTTTTGTTTTAATATTGATAATTTTATCATTGTTCCTTTTATGACTGTGTGCTGCTTTTCCAGAGACTTGCTCAAGGTGGCATATAAATTTTCTAAGTATACCATTTTTTATCTGGGCACATGGCACGTAAGTACTGGAGAAATTTCACCAACCCTTCAGCAGCTTCCACCCCCTCAGTTTGATGTAGTGTTCAGGAGTTGGACTCTAATCTGGGAGAACCGGGTTTGATTCCCCACTCCTCCACATGCAGCTGCTGGTGTGACCTTGGGCCAGTCACAAGTTCTCTCAGAGCTGTTCTCTCATGAGCAGTTCTCAAAAGACCTCTCTCAGCCCCACCTACCTCACAGGGTGTCTTGTTGTGGGGAGGGGAAGGAAAAGGGATGGGTGGTGCACATGTCCTGGATATCTCAAGTCTACTTGAAATCTGATGGTTTCAAGGGAGCAGGAAGAGAATGAGGGTGTGTTCTTTATGCTTATTTTTATTGCACAAAGTATTGGATGGGGAAGGGAATGGAGGAAGAGCAGGTCAGTTTCACTCACCTGTGGAGTGGAGCCTGAGGAGTGGGTGTTGCCTTCTGACACACTTCCGGTATGTTAGGGGGTGAGTTATGCAAATGAGTTATGCAAATGAGTTATGCTAATGAGCTCCTGCCCCTCTTTTTCTACGAAATAACCCCTGGTTACAACATTAAAAATCAATTCAAGTACAATCAGCTGGCCTCAACACTCCTTCCCTCCTACAAAATGCTCAGTCCTTATCAGGCTGTTTTTCTTTTTTAAAGGACTTTTTCTACTCAAGCTTATTTATTTATGTACTATATTTATAGCTCACGTGAGACTCAAGGTGGATTACAAAATCGGTGTAGTCAATAAGCTGAGACTCTTGATAAGCAATGTACTCGAGTTAGGATTAAAGAAAACTGAAACAAGCAGAATATTATACATGATATAGAATGCAGTTGCAGTACCAAAAATACTATGCAGTGACAGCAGAATAATAGAATACATTTTATAAACAGTGGTACAGCATAGCTCTACTGCCTTTATAGACTTGCCATCCTGAACAATTCTTTTACATAGCTGTGGAATCACAGAAGCATGGGAGCCTTCCTGACCTCTTCTGGCAGGGCATTCCACAAGGTGGGGTCCACCAGAGAATGCATATATACAGGCAGTTGTTGATCTTGCCCATTTACAAGGCGGCAGTTAGAGAAGGCATGATCAAATGAGTGAAGCAGTCATGATAGGCCACAGATGATGTTGTCCTTCAGCTATGAGGGTCCAAGGCATCGCAGGGTTTTGTATGTTACAGCCACTACTTTGAAATGAACCCAGTAACTTGATGAGCAGCCAATGGAGTCACTGAAGAATGGGTCTAATATGCATGCCCTCCCTAGCTCCTGAAAATGACTGAGCTGCAGCATTCTCTTCCATTTGGGGTCAAGTCATTAAAACAAAAAATCAGTAGTCCTTCAAGTATATAGAGACTGTACCTTGTCTGGGTGGCCTGGTTTTTCTACTTGCATGTTTGCTTCCTGAATACAGCCACTATTTGAATCGTTACGAGGGTTTGGAAGGCAAAGAGGCCAGTTTTGTTGCTTTTCTGTCCTCTCTCTTGCAGTAGGGATACTGGGCTCTGTTCCTCAAAAGCTGACCACAATACAGAAGCCCGACACATACCTGCTAAATAATTCAGTAAACATATTAATGTGCAGGAGAGGGGGGAGCTTCAACAAAAAGCTTGCGTGCCGTTTGCAATGCCCTGGCATAACATCTGCTTTCCTGATCCTGTCCCAGATGAATGCAGGGACACTTAACAGCATGTGGTGAACCTGCCTGCCTCCCATTCAATTGAAAAACATCACAGTGGGGACACTTAATAGCAAGCCATCAACAGTGTTTGCAGATTCTTAAGCAGAAATATTACAGCTACCAAATTTTAATTTCTGCAACCATCATTTGTTCTTATAATCACTGTAGAAAACAATTAGGTGCTTTTGGATCTTTCAGTGTTAATTAAAAAGCTAATAACTTGAAATGCTATAAATACTGAAGTGTGGGGCTAACGTACCAGGCAATTAATCCTTTGTCACTTACTTAAAACGCCTTTTTAATTGGTAGACTGGCTCACATTCAGACAATATATAAGGACCCTGGGGACTTCTCTTCCTATTGCCATCTGGTTGAACTTGCCCCCACCATCAGTCACACGGACCATGGAATCACAGTGTTTTTGCTTGCTGCAGCTGGAGAAGGGTACCGTAGAGTGAGTTGATCATCTTCCTTGAAAAGGTAACGGACTGGATTCATGTTCATGCCCGCAACTAATCAGTATGAGCCATTAACAATGCATTCCTAAATCAGCAGCCACCCGTCTTCAAGGGGACCTAGAAGAGTTGAGCACAGCCTGAAGCAATGGGCTTGAGATTGGCAAGACCTTAACATCCAGCCCACTTCATTCATATTCTTATTTCTCCTCTTCTTTCAACCAATCTGGATGGCACAGAGGTGAATTGAAAACAATCCCCGCTGCAGTGCTAACTGTGCAGTTCTTTGGATCCTGGCCGTTGTTTTATAAATTTCATCGTATAAGAATTAAATGGGAAAGGTTACATAAGCAAAAAGTATTCTTCCTGACAGGGTGGAGAGGCTCTTTTTTCCTATCTAAACTGTAATTCAGATTGTTTGTTTCAGCTGTAAAAACCTGGTTGAAGCATTAGAAAGCAGAAGTGGATTTTAAACATAAACATTCAACACTGGTTCTACTTCAGCTCTGCATTTGTGGATGTGGATGAAGAGACAGGTGTCTGAGAGGGGAAACTGGCTGATCGAGACTGTTGTGAATTATCCAGCTCTTTTCTAATTGCACTTCTTTGCAGAATAAACAGCATCTCTTTACCACAAGGCTTCAGACACTTTTCAAAGCCTAGGTAAGCCACAACATTGGTAAGCCTTAAAATATCTGATGAGATTGTTTCACCGGGATTCTTTTTGTTACCTACCCATTTCAATTAACTCAAACATCACTTTCACACTTAATAAAATCAGCACAAATTACCTGCTTCCTGGCTAGGCCATTTCTGCAAATGCCTAAACCCACTTTCTCATTAACAAATGCATAGCTGGTCTTCAGCAGTTGTTATAATAGAGTACAGTGCAATTCCTCTGGGATCGCTGTTTATCAAGAAACAAATAGCTTTGGAGATTACAACACAGACCCAGATCAGCTTTAAGACAGCAGATAAGTAATTTGGGCTGCATTTCTTATGTATGAAAAGTTATATAATCTGAACAGTATTATATGCTCGTGTTGAAATCCGACTGGTGGAACGGAGGGTGACAGTTCCAGCCCATCTCCTTTCCAAGCACCCTACTCTTCCAAACTCCTGTTCTACATTACTTATCGTGCACTGCAGTTCTAAAGTTCTAAATAAAACTCCATGTTTTATTATAGTTCCAGGGTGCCATCATCTGGAGTACTTTACTTATAAATGTATATAAACTCTTGAGCCATGTGATATCATTCAACAATTTTGGGAAAATGTTGTTTTAACTATGTATGATATTACCTCTCAAAAAATCACATTGGATCCTAAAATATTGGTATTAAATATCTGGCCGCCATTAGATAGCACAGCTGGAAGAAAAACTCGTTTTGAATATCTCAGCACGGCAGCTCGGATGACAATAGCTAAATATTGGAAGTGTTCTAAAACAATTTCAGTTCATACTTGGATTTTGAAAGTTTGCGAATTATGTATGTTAGATAAGATTACGGAATTCTTAAAGCAAAAGACCAATGATAATTATCAATCTAATTTTGTGGCAATATGGTTTCCCTTTCTTGAATATTTATCAAAAAAAGACAAATTTTGTTCCTCAGTTAATCCAATTATTATAGCTTAATAGTTGAGTATCTGTTTTTTGTGGAATTCTTTGTATATTTAAAGTTGTTTTTTCTAAGCTATAATGTTATGTAATAATATTGTTGTAACATGTTGAAATTTCTCATCAATAAAAAAATTGTTTAAAAAAAACAACAACTCTTGAGCCACTATAGGGCAATGGTTAGAGCATCAGGCTAGGATCTGAGAAACCCAAGTCTGAATCCCCACTCCGCCATGGAAGCTTGCTGTGTGACCTTGGGCCTTCCTTCCCTGACCTACCTTACAGGGTTGTTGTGAGGATAAAATGGAGCAGAAAAAACTGATGTACACCCCTTTGGATCCCCACTGGGGACAAAAGGGGGAAGGATTAATGAAGTAAATAAACAGGTTGCATCTAGGCAAGAAGTTATGAAGGATTCTAGCAGGCCTCATTCTACTTTCTTTATTTGACACTGTTTCTGCTGAATAAAAGTTCTATTCTGTGTAGCTAAGAAGAGCCTCACCGTATTCCTGAGTGGTTGCATCTTACATACATAACACCACTATACAGATCCAGCACACCCCCTGTTCAAATCCCTCTTCACCACCCACCACTTCTACTCCCACTAGGGCAGTGATTCCCAGCATAGCACCCACTGATGTGTTTCCTGGTTCCCATTCACTTCTCCCCAAAAGCAAAAAGCCAGTCCTAACTTTCTTCCACCTCCTTGGAGCGGGTGGTGATTCAAAAGAGCCCAGGAGGCATCACCTCTGCATCTGCAGGGGCTGGCCATTTCTAACCAGCTGCCTCCATCTCTCAGAAGAACCATCTATTCTTCTTGGTGTCTGACCAATCCTGTCAGAACCACTGACTCCAGCCATCTCTTTCTCTGTCAGAAGCCAACTCATTGGCTTGCTGTGCAGTCCATCACAGATCCGGATCAAGACCAAGTTCAAATAACCAGGGGAGGCAAACCATCAAGATTCAGTGGATGTATTTTTCCATATTTGCTATTTAATTCTCACTGAAAAAGGCCAATCCACAACTAATGTGAAGCAAATCAATAGCTGTTTAATAGATAAAACCAGCTTTGCAAAATTACATTTTTGCTTTCCAAAGGTAAAAAACAGCAGAATCACTCGTGTGTGATGTTTTAGCACAGAGATTTACCTTTAAGGAACCCATCTATTCTTCTTGGTGTTGGGGAAGGGGGGCGAGGAGAAGAGTTGTTGTTTGAAGAACCTCCTAAAAGACGCTCCAAGGAAATATCCATTTCCATAGTCCCTTCAAATTATTTAAAGTTTGTCAGGTTCCAATTGTTGTTTGAAGGCTACATTGTGAGTAATGGCTTTCTGTCACTATTTACACATCGGGGTAAAGGCAAAACAGCCATTCTGCTCTGCATTTTATTGTGCTGCATTATGTATGAGATAGTTTTGCAAGCAGGTACACACAAGGGGCGGGGAGAAGAAACACAGGGAAGCAATTTCTTTTATTGTCCAATATACAAGAGTTAGGAATAATCTAGAGAACATTCAAACACCCCCCTGTTTGTTGGCCCTCTGAGCTACCATGATGAAATGAGTTATTTACTATGCCATTACAAGAACGTACATTAAAGCTGCAGCGCAGCTACCAGTCTTTCCTCTGAGTCCTGTTTATAACCACTCAGTTTAATAATAACCAAGTGGCTTACCAAAACAGCTTAAGACTTTTCTCCAACCCTGAAAAGTGACCATCATGTACTTCTGCAGATGCTTCAGTACCTCCAGTTAACAAACACTGACATCTATCAGAACAGAATGTCTTAATAGTTTGGGCTCCATTATATAGTTCAGTTCACAGAGGTCTGGCTCTAAACCTCGGATCATCTATGAAGCAAACTTGTCAAGTCACTGGAAAGATTCATACCAGACATCATGTGAAATGACAGTTTAATTAAAATAATAGTCAGTGTAATTGACTGAATACAGAATAATCCACTAACTGTGGTTAGTTTAGGTGGATGACCATGGGGTAAAAGGTGTAGAGAAGGATGATAGGGAAATGGCTGAGAAGCTGAATGCATTTTTTGCCTCTGTCCTCACTGTGGAAGATGAGAAGTGCCTGCCCACTCCAGAACCACTGATTTCGGGAGGGGGGTTGAAAGACCTGAGTCAGATTGAGGTGACAAGAGAGGAGGTCCTATGTCTGATAGACAACTTAAAAACAAATAAATCACCGGGCCCGGATGGCATACATCCGAGAGTTCTGAAAGAACTCAAATGTGAACTTGTGGATCTCCTGACAAAAATATGTAATCTTTCCTTAAAATCTGCCTCCATTCCTGAGGACTGGAAGGTAGCGAATGTCACTCCTATCTTTAAAAAGGGTTCCAGAGGAGATCTGGGAAATTACAGACCATTCAGTCTGACGTCAATACTGGATAAGTTGGTGGAAACTGTTATTAAGGAAAAAATTAGTAGGCACATTGATGAACAAAATCTATTGAGGAAGATTTAGCATAGGTTCTGTAAGGGAAGATCTTGTCTCACTAACCTGTTAGTGTTCTTTGAGGGAGTAAACAAACATGTGGACAAGGGGGACCCAATAGATGTTGTTTACCTTGACTTCCAGAAAGCTTTTGATAAAGTTCCTCATCAAAGGCTCCTAAGTAAGCTCAATGGTCATGGGATAAAAGGACCAGTCCTTTTGTGGATCAAAAACTGGCTAATTAAAAGGAAACAGAGAGTGAGTATAAATGGGACATTTTCTCAGTGGAGGGAGGTAAGCAGTGGGGTACCGCAGGGATCAGTACTCGGTCCGATGCTTTTTAACTTATTAATGATTTGGAGTTGGGAGTAAGCAGTGACACAAAGTTGTTCAGGATGGTGAGAACCAGAGAGGATTGTGAGGCACTCCAAAGGGATCTGTTGAGTATGGGCGAGTGGGCATCAACGTGGCAAATGGGGTTTAATGTGGCCAAGTGCAAAGTGATGCACATTGGAGCCAAAAATCCTAACTATAAATACACGTTGATGGGGTCTGAACTGGCGGAGAGACCAAGAGAGAGATCTTGGAGTCGTAGTAGATAACTCAATGAAAATGTTGAGACAGTGTGCGACTGCAATGAAAAAGGCCAATGCTATGCTGGGGGTTATTAGGAAGGGAATAGATAACAAATCAGCCAGTATCATAATGCCCCTGTATAAATCGACGGTGCGACCTCATTTGGAGTACTGTGTACAGTTCTGGTCGCCACACCTCAAGAAAGATATTATAGCATTGGAAAAAGTGCAGAAAAGAACAACTAAAATGACAAAAGGGTTGGAACACTTTTCCTATGAAGAAAGGTTGAAGCACTTGGGGCTCTTTAGCTTGGAGAAACAATGGCTGAGGGGTGACATGATCGAGGTTTATAAGATTATGCAAGTGCTTTTCTCCCTTTCTCACAATAAAATAACTCGTGGGCACTCCATGAAATTGCTGAGCAGTTGGGTTAGAACAGATAAAAGGAAGTACTTCTTCACCCAAAGAATGATTACACGTGGAATTCACTGCCATGGGAGGTGGTGGCGGCTACAAGCATGGACGGCTTCAAGAGGGAATTGGATAAACATATGGAGCAGAAGTCCATCAATGTCTATTAGCCACAAAGTATAGATAGGAACTCTCAGTCTGGGGCAAGTGATGCTCTGTAATCTTGGTGTTTGGGGGGGGGCAACAGTGAGAGGGATTCCTGCCCCCACTGCTGGACCTTCTGAGGGCACCTGGTGTTTTTGACCACTGTGTGACAGAGTGTTGGACTGGATGGTCCATTGGCCTGATCCAACATCGGTTTTTCTTATGTTCTTAGGTCCGTCAGATCCGGTTCTGAAGATAAAGGGCTGGATCCAGCCTGCTTTGGGGGAGAGGGTCAATATTACCCAGTTTCCTTCAAGCCCACATCCCACATGACTTGTGGATATGAAGGTCCAATGATCCCTAGCATCACCATTTTTAGTGGCAGAAGGGGACCCTACCTCCCTCCCTCCCTTCCCTCCCAGCATAAAGCTGGTTGGACCCAGCCCAGGATCTCAAACTGGCTTATTAAATTATAATTAATCTTAAACTATAATTTTGTATGATATACAAACTGACATATTGGCTTAATCCTCATTTAATTCTAACGTTCTCTGGTGATGTCTCCCCAGGCTACAGAGGAAAGGAAATGAGACCAGCATTTGGCAAGGCAAACCAGAATTTGAATGAGCTGCATTCTTGTTTCCCAAACTAGCCACTGTTAAGACAAACCATGGTTTTGTGTTATGTCTGAGCTCAGCTAGAGACAAGCCACACTTTCTTATCATGTGAAAAGCCTGGGGATCTTCAGGCTCATCTACCTTCTCTTCCTCCTCTTGAACACAGCCAAAAAATAAATAGGTCACACCCTCCTTTGTTGTTTTGGTCACACCATTAACTATGGTTTACACTCCTCCCTCAAAACCAGTATTAAACCAGAGTTAGGAATCCTAGTTTAGAGTGACAAGAAACTATAGTTTGCAGTACAAACATATCAACAATAATGGTTTGGTGCAACAAATGGAAGTGTTTAAATTTTAAGGTTTATGAGGGGAAAGGAGGACTATAAGCCTGAACTATAATGCAGAGCTTCAAAACTAGACTTTGGATTTAAATCAAAGTTGCAGGAGGGACTCCTGGTTTGTGAGTGGGAGATTTTCCTACATATTATTTATATTTTATTTCCAAATAAGATCGAGGGGTGGGGAAGATGCAGATGAGACAATATGCCACAGACTTTGCTTCTTCTTAACAGTCATGAGTGAGGCCACTGGTCAGCTTCCAGAGCATTGGTCTGTCCCACCTAAAACAAAAGCAGACTTTGATTCATGACATGGTTGTTAATACTGAAAGACTACTTGGGGTGGGGCTGTGGCTCAGCACTAGAGCATCTATTTTGGAATCCCTGGCATCTCTAGTTGAAAGGATCAGGGAGTATTTTGGTTTAAAAGGCTTCTGTCCAGGACCATGGAGAGCTGCTGCCAGAGTAGCAATGCTGACCTTGGGCAGAGTAAGGCAGCTTCGTGGTTTAAAGTACTCTCCTATATGCAAAATGCTGAGGGCCTGGCCTTATCTGGAATGGTTGCATTCCCAGTGTTGCTGCATGTGGTAAAACGTATTTCCGTGTGAATACAGTCCTCATACTTGAAAGGTCTGGCCTCACAAACCTAAAGTGGAGAAACAGCTTATCTGCCAAGGCCTCTCACTCCATTCTGGAGCTGCTGGCGTGGCCTTGAACTTTGCCTAAAGCAATATTTCCCAGATCCACTAACTCAATATATGCCAATTAAAAGCAGCTAACTGCACAGCATTAAAAAGGATTTTGATTGCACGATGAAGCACTTCTACAAGGTTGGAAAGAGGAGAAGATACAGAAGGTCCAAATAAGATGCAAATCAGAGAAAGAATGTATTGGGGAGATTGTACAAAGAATTAAGATGGGAAAACCAAGAGAACAGCACAGCCAGTACGGTGCAGTGACTAGAGAGTTGGATTGGGATCTGAGACACTCAGGTTGGAATCCCCACTGTACCATGGAAGCTCACTGGATGATCTTGGGTTCATCACAGGCTCTCGGCCTAACCCATCTATTGATGGGCACAAACTGGGAAAATGTGTTTTGGTTAGTGGTTCGTGGCGTGGCTGTTTTGTGAACTACGAACTGTCATGAACTTTTAGGGGCTAAACAAACCGGTTTGGTTCATGGACCAGTAGAATGTTCCCCAGGCATGCTAGAGACACCAAACTCACAGGGGATTTCCAGCTGACTCTCCTTTACCTGCCCTTCCAATTTGGTGCAGATTGGATTTTTGGGGTCCAGGTTATAGCTTTCCAAAGGTGACCCCAGGAAAGTGCTTTCTGGGACATGACCATCATTTCCTTAGAAAGCCCTTTCCTGAGGGCACCTTCTTGGGGGCGGGGGGCATAACTCAGACTCCAGAAATCCAGTCCTCATCAAACTTAGAGGGCAGGTAGAGGAGAGTCATCCGGAGATCCCCAAGCTTTCACAGGATCTGTTCTATACACTCCTTTAAAAAAAATAAAAAAAATTACTGACACACACAGATGTCAACAACAAAACAAAACATAACAAGATCATCTGATAACCTCATATCCAATATAGGAGATCATATCATCACGTTATGGTGATGGTCCAATAAAAAAACAAAAACAAAACAAATATATAAACCAATTCAAGAAAAATCATGAATACATAAAAAGAAGAAAAAGGGAGTGGGCGGTGCTTCCATCCATGTTGACTGAGTTCCTGTGCAAGATGGAGACATCAACGTCGCACAGGACCTCCCCCACATACTCCTCTACATGACCTCCGAATCCCCCCCCCTCGTTGCTTTGAAGTTGGGTAAACATTTACAATGAGCTGAGATTATCTGTCTGGAAATATATCCATTCATGAACCAATACAAATCACCACGAACAGCTCAAAAGGTTGTGGAAAGGTTGTACCAGTTGACCCATCATAAACTTCTCTTTGTGAAACATGAACTGGCCAAAATTCACCACAAACTTCAGTTCGTGCCCATCCGTAAACCCACCTCAAAGGGTTGTTGTGAGGATAAAATGATGTAAACTACTTTAATTCCCCAGTGGGGAGAAAGGAGGAGTATAAGTGACATAAATAATTAAATAATATAATAATAATATTCATGGAAAGTAGATCTAACAGTGACTATGAGCCAAGATCAGACACATGGAATCTCAAGTATGAGAGGTAAGGTAGTTAAGACTGTTAGGTGCTGTGGCCAACAAACCAAATATGGCAAATGTATGTCCTCCCCCTTGAGACTCACCTGGTGCCTACCTTTCTTTCATTTACTCAGGCTTTTAATCAAGAAAACTTCCTTTTTAAGCAGTTTTGTTTTATTGTCTGCTATCTGCCTGAGGACTGTTTTATCAGTGTCATTTTAGACTTTCTTGTTTGTTTTATGTCCCTTGATGCTGTGGCTTATTTTATTGGTCTGGCTTGCTTTTACTGATTTTTTTAATGTATCCATTTTTATTACTATGCTTTTTTAATTGACTTGTTTTATTGTTTTGGTTGCTCCCGTTTTTTCCTGGTTTAGTTGTAAGTTGTTTCAAGCAGGCCTGGAGTGGTGGAATACACATTTTCTAAATAAATATCATGTCCTGCCAGTGAATTTCAAAAACATGTGTCTTGGACTAACTGGAACCTTGGCCTGATCCAGCAAAGCTCTTCTGCAGACTAGCAGCCATTCCAACCACGCATTAGCTGGTCTGGCGGAAATTTCAGAAATGTGTAGAAGTGAGTGGCGCTCACCCAGGTGAAGGGCTCTCTGAATATGTTGCCATAAAAAGTTATGCTGCTCAAGGAACTTATCAATTTTAAATAGCATTTGAATTACATAGCGAGGCATGAGGATTGATGATAGCCCTTGCCATTTTTTTTCATCCCGACTTGGAAGAGCTGCGTGTGTTGTTCACAGAAGCATTAAAATCAATCACTGAGACTCAAGATTAGCATTTAATTGGGAGGCAACTTTGTCCTTGTTCCTAGCAGGGGAAGCACTGGGGAGAGAAGATAACGGACTTCTTTTAAAAAAAAGTTTTAGGAAAAAATAGACATTCTAAAAGCTATTCTAACTTTCAGACTGTGGCTTAGGAAAATAAGTAATGTGCTTTTTTTGAGGCTGATGGAGAGCAGCACCAAATCAAACATCATGAAGACCCTACACGTAGCCCTCCACCCAGCAGGTATCACAAACCAATGAGGCAGGTGTTGTGCCCTACTACGTTTTCTTGCTGTAAGCTGCGGGGAAGGGCAGCTTTATAGCATTTTGCAGCACTGACTCAACGAGACACACACTGCTTTTCATTCAGCAGCCAGTTGTTGTTCTGATCTCAAAAGATTTATGAGGAAGAGAGGCCCAAACATCCAACTAGAATTAAGAATTGTTTGCTGTTTCCTTGCATGGACTAGTTTTTACCCTGGATCTTCCAGACAGTATAGTTTCTAGTAAAGCACGGAAGTGTTTCTTTATGTTGCTCTAACAATGCAAAGGCAGGTAACACAGAACTAGCTCCAGAGAACAGCAAGGCTGGGTATGTGCCAAGATCAGCATAGGGAACCCTGCCTCACCATTCTCGTTTTGATGGGTCACCGGAAAAGTTCAAATGCAGAAAGAATTTTGCTTTCCACATTCCATTTCATGCAGATCCACTGAGGGTACCTTACCCAAAGGCCCAGAGCTGGCCCTGCAGCCCCAAATAAATACACTTATGATACTTTTATGCTTCAAAAAATGTATTCATTGCCCTCTCATTACAATGGATGCAGGACAATACACAGCTTCTAAAAACTCAAGCACCTAAAACTAATCAAGTTTTTTTTTTTTAAAGCAAAATAATGTTTTCATTCACCACTATATTGCCAATATGTGACCATAACATTTCTTGTTGTCCATGTTTTGCTACAATGGCAATGAGCATTCTCTTCAGAAAATCAAGAACTACCACAATTAGATGGCAACCTGATCCATGTGAAACAAGGGGAGAAGCCACGAAGACTTGCAGGTGCATTTCCTTTTCCCCTCTACCACTATTTACTCTTTACTTTACCTCAAAGTCCCCACAGCCTCCCCCCTTTTCCTTCTCTCCTTCCCACCCATCAGCCAATCTACTTTAATTTGCTCCCCTTTCTCTCTCTACCCCTCCCTCCCTCCCTCCGGCAGCCTCAACCCAAGGCTGTGGGGGCTTTCACGTAAAGTAAAGAGCAAATAGTGGTAGCGGGGAAAAGTCCAATTGTGTGGTGGTGGTTGCCACTGGGTCATGTCCGCTTGTGCAGTGCCAGCTACCAGGCCAAGCCCAATTGTACAGTGGGGAAACTGCAAGCACTTGCAGGGGGCACTTCACTTTCCCCTGCATCCCACTCCATACACTATTTCTTCTTTCCCTCCTGCCAGCAACCCCATACCTTCACATTTCCCTGCTTCCTTTTCTTCTTCCCACCCATCCACCAACCTACACTTTACCTGCTCCTATAATCAACTATATTTATTATTTACTTCCTTTATACTCTTTTGTTCTGCACAACTGAGACCCCAAGCACCTTACGTCTTTCTTCTCCATTTTATTCTCACAAGGTAGATTAGGCAGAGTATGTGTAACTGGTCTAAGGTTATACAGTGAGCTTCCACAATACAATGGTGATCTGGACCTGGGTTTTCCAGACCCTAGTCTAACACTGTAACCACTACACCACACTGTCTGGTGTGTAGTGGCTGCTGGTCCTGGGTGAGTCATGCAAGTAACATGGTAGCAAGCCACTCCATGGTTGCTGTCAGGCCTGACCCTGATTTGTCCTCCCTCAAAGGCCAAAATAGTCCTGGAAATGGTGGACTCCGTGTCATCATACCCTGCTGAGGTTGCCACAGCAAACTGACGCTGAGTGTGCAAGGGGACCTACCCAGGGCCTCTTTCTAGAGCCCATTGTATTTATTTCCACAACAGGCCTTATTCCTAATACATTTATAATTCGCACCCAGAGCACCGCTAGAATTAAGGCGGAAGACCTAATGCTGCTTGGTGAATCAGATATAACCTACTGCACTGCAATTCACCAGCCAGGAAGTGTTCCGCAGTGCTATAAAAATTCTCCATGCAAATTTCTGGGAGACAAAGGAGAAGACCAACTTGCCCCAGGCGCAGACTCCAAAAAGGATGCCTGTTAACTTGAGCTCTCTTGATTAGTCTCTTTCAAATATTTTTTTTTCTTGCTATTCCTCCAAGGAGCTCAAGGTGACACATATGGTTCTCCTCTTCTCCCATTTATCCTCACAACAACTTGGCAAGGGAAGTTAGTCTGTGTGGGAAGCCAAAGGTCTCTCAGCAAGAGTCATTTAATTATTTTAAACACTGATCCTCTTTCAACCCCAAAACAGCTTCCCCAAACCATAGACTATCAGAAACATCAACATGAAAATCATGAGAACATTAAAAACAGAAATCCAATAAGAGCCAAGATAAAGCAAACAAAAGCGAAACAGAAAGACATCTTGAAACAGCTAGAACATCTTACACTACAATCCAATGCCCACTGTGAGCAAGCCCCAGTAAACACAGTGGGACTTTGCTTCTGAGTAAGGTGGGACTGGACTGTAAAACCTGTAAACAATCACCAAGATTAAAATAAATAGCAGCAACAGATGGGAATAGGCCTTAGAGACAGAGAAATAAAAATGTCACCTAAAAGCCTAGGAAAACAAGTAGGAGTTTCCCCCGGTGGTCAGAAAACTTTCCCTGGTATTGCAGTGTTTTTTATATTCCTACATCTGATGCTGATTGAGCATAAACATGAACCCAAAACTCTGTGCTACATCTGATTTTCTAGCCACTGTAATATACTGGTCCTCCATTTAGAGTTACCTTCAATAGCAGCCAGATACAGAAATTTAGGTGAAGTTCCTTGTGCCACACACCCTGGGCCAGGGATAAAAACATGGACAGCATCAGAATGGATTGATCGCTACTGATTTATGCTTGAAAAATCTTATTTTGTAGATATTGGTCCCGGTTTGGTTAATGCATTCCATTTGTTGGGTGTTGGTTGCAGGCCTGGGGGAGGTCCTGTCTGCAAAAGGTCCCAGACTCAGTACCCACTATCTCCACCCAGAGTTCTGCCCAGGCAGCTGGTACAGATGAGACAACCTACCCACTCGTCTAGCAAGCCAGAAGCTAGAGAAGATGGAACAAATGGCCTGGGCTGCTAGGCAGGAGATGGCTGGACACGCCCAACAACATGGCTATCCGAGGTCCACCTCTTCCTTCACTGCTGTTAAGAATTCCAAACACATGATTCAATGGTGTCTTTGGAAGCTGAAAATAATGCATTTGTCAACCAGAGAGAGGTCTTCAGGTTTCCCATTTGCAATGGGAAGAAGGCGGATGGAATCTGGAAGCGATTGAGTTGAACAGCTGCCAGGTGTCAGTTGAGTGCACTGATACACAAGTAGCCGATTTTGTGTTCTCCTCTGGGGAGATTAGTATGTATGAAGAAACTACCCTTGAGCAGTGAGGGACACATGTACCTTCAGGACTGCCGCCTCCAATATGTCCCCAGAAGAGCACTGAGATCAGCTGATAACTTACTGGTGACCCCCAGCCCTAGGGAGGTCCGGCTGTCCTTGACCAGGGCCAGGACCTTTTTGGTCCTGGCCCCAACCCTGTAGAACTCTCTGCCGAATAACATCCGGGCCCTGCGGGATCTGATGCAGTTCCGCAGGGCCTATAAGACAGAGATGTTCCGCCAGGCTTTTGGTTGAGGACAGCAACAATTAAAAAAGGGAACCCTCCTATTTTACTTTTGGCCCCACATCCTCTGCCCTGCCCTGCTGCGCAGAGAGCACGGCAGCTGGCCAAAAAAGGGGTTGATCACCATCTGGATTGGTTGTTTTATTAGTGCATTGTAATAATTTTATCATGATTGTATTTTATCTGTTTTACTGCTTGTAAATCACCCAGAGCCTGCTTGTTGGGTTGGGCAATTCAGAAATCGAATAAATCCTCCTCCTCTCCATAGCTCTCCTTTGAAAAATTCCTAGAGGCTGAAGAGGGGAAGGAATTCTTCTAATCAGTAGCAGCTTATGGACCTTCTACATAAACATGTATTAACTAAAATAGGCAACTGAAATAACTCCACGAAGGAGCTACCTCTCCTCATTACTGGAGTTGCCAACTCCGGGTTTGGAAATACCTGGAGATTTGAGGGTGGAGCCTTGGAGAATAGAGTTTAGGTTGCAAAGGGATCTTGGTAGGTTATAGTGGCATGCAGTCTACCTTCCAAAGCAGCTGTTCTCCCAGGAGAAGTGGAATACATGTTTTAAATAAGTTAAAAAATAAGCAATGTATGTCATCTGGAGATCAACTCCAGGAGAACTCCAGCCCCTACCTGGAGGTTGAGAACCCTACCCATAACAGGGACACAACACAGATCTCATCCATGCCACTTATGGTTGCCAACTTCCAGGTAGTAGCTGGAGATCTATTACAATTGATCTCCAAGCAATCAAGATCAGTTCCCCTGGAGAAAATGGCTACTTAGGAGGGTGGACATTAAGGCATTATACCATGCTAAGGTACCTCCCCTCCCCAGGCTCCACCCCCAAAATTTCCAAGTATTTCCCAACCCACAGCTGGCCACTCTAATGCCACTGCTGGCAATACCTGTAATATATGAAGATGTCACGTGTAACCAGTAGCAGTCAAACTGTATTAGGGAAGCTCCCACAGCGTGCTTGTGATCCCTCAAGCTGCATGCAGGGCACAGGCCTTGTACGAAGAGCCTGACAACTTCTGTTGTGGAATGCCAAGAAGACAAAATCAACAGGCATATTATCATGCCCCAGGTGGACTGCATCTGAATCGCTTTTGTGAATTACGTCAGTGGTATTCCAGAAGCATGCAAGATGGAAATCAGAAGCATAATAAACATTCAGTGACAAGCTTTTTTATGAAAGCACACATACTCCCTCTGATCCCTCCCCCCTACTGATAATATAAATTAATTTCCCTGAATATTTCATTCACTTAGTTTCGCTTCTGAAATAAAATGAAATGCCCTAATCTATGCCAGTACGGAAGCCACACAGCCTGTGGCGTGCAATTCAGAATCTTATCAATCGAGCACATTCTGATAAGCAAACATCTTTTATCCCATACATCTCTCTCACAAAAATTCTGACACTGAGCTGGTGATTTTGAAGAAAACGCAGGCAATTCCATTTAATTCAACCCGATACTTCTTTATCAAAAGCTGGCTATCTTTATTTTCATTATATGAAAACTTATACCACACCTTTCCAGAATTCAAAGCAGTTCATAGTCATAAAAAAGACATTAAAGCAATTAAACCAGTTGCAGGATCCAATAAAATAAAAACCACAACATGTCACTAAAAATACTGTGAAATAACAGCTTTGCACACCATACCAAATACTACTTTTGTGATAAACATATGGAGCAGAGGTCCATCAGTGGTGATCAGGCACAAGGTATAGATAGGAACTCTCAGTCTGGAGCAAGTGATGCTCTGTATTCTTGGTGCTTGGGGGGGGGGGGAACAGTGGGAGGGCTTCTAGTGTCCTGGCCCCACTGGTGGACCTCCTGATGGCACCTGGTGTTTTTGGCCACTGTGTGACAGAGTGTTGGATTGGATGGGCCATTGGCCTGATCCAACGTTGGCTTCTCTTATGTTCTTACTTATGGGTTTTGATTTAATAGAGGGGTTTTAACTCACAGGAACAATCAATCAGTAAATACTGAGATGTTCTTGCTCTACAGACAGACACACACACACACACACACACACACACAAATTATAATCTGTGATCTATCCTGACCACATAACCAAGGAAATTTATGCTGGATTGAGGAGCGTTTTGAGTCAGACAGTGACTGCAGATTTGGCTCAATTTCACCTGACCTCACACTCCTCACCTTCACAACTCAGCTACTGTTGATTCATCTAAAAATGAATACACCTCGTGGGAAACAGTATCAGCATACACACTGAATTAATGGGAAAATTTTCAATGTTTACTGTCCATTTTAAAGTTCTGTCCATCCAAAAGGAGGGGGAAAAGGAGAGACTTCCTAGAAGTAAGGTGACAATCTAAATGAGCTCTGAAAGGATGCAAGAAATCTATCGAGACTCTAGCAAAAGTCTACTTATTCGTTAAGGAAGATATAGCACATGCTGTCATACCTAGAATATTTCTAGCTAATTGACGATGACGGTGATCCATTTCATGAACACCTTCAGGGTTGTGTGCGTCTATCAATTAGATTCCATGTTGGAAGGCTGGGACACGCGTCAGCTCTGCAACTCAAACATTTTGTCTGTTCTGATCTTAGGATTGCCAGCTGCCTGGAGGAGAAAAAATGGCCTATCCCTTCAACAGAGACTTAATGGGATATTTTTTACCTCCATGCCATGAAAAGCCTCAACTGCTCATTCCCACACATTAAGCCTCTACAAAAGGGACAAGACATTTTCCACCAGCCCAGCTGGCAACCCTAATTGCATGATAAGCAGCGCCTAGTATAGATCTTGCTTCTAAATTACCACCAGCCCTGAAGTGTACATGTGCCTGCAGAATGTCCGAAGGTTCGTGTACGTACATCCTTGCAAGAGCAAGGGCAGGCATTATCAACTCTCTAGCAACACCACGAGCTGAGGAAATGTCCTGGGAAAAATGGAATAAAAGCTCAGGTGTTGCACCTGGAAGATTCCAGGAAAACTCCAAAGTGCTGAAATAAAATCCAGTCTTGCGCTCACACTCTGACCTTCTCAACTTCATTTGCTTAGGTGTACGACTCATTGGTTGCAGTGGGGTGTCCAAAGAAACATGCATAGGATCACAACCAAAGGTTCATTTTCAAATGTCTCTCTGGCCCCTTTCTGGGATTTCAGCCTGTCAGTCCAACGTATCTTGACCTTTTAGATCCGACAGCTGAGCTTTTGTTAAGGCTCACCATTGGGCTAACAAGAGTGCCCTGAAAAGCTGAAAACAATCCTAAAAACAGCTCTGTCATTCTGCTGCCAGTCTGCTTTCTATTCACTCTTATCTAACTACAAGAGGCCGGGAACTGATCTCAATGGCCCACAAAGCAAAGACACCACATGTCCTGCTTCATTCCCAGATAGCAGACTTTCCCACCTTAGTCTAGTCCTTGCTGGAAGAAAGGTAGCAAGGACATGAGCATGTCCTGGTAGCTTTCTGATCTTTTCAGACCTCAGAAGCTAAGCAGCCCTGGTTAGTATTTGGATGGGAGACCACCAAAGAATACAAGGCTCACTATGCAGAGGCAGGTGATGGCAAACAGCCTCAGAACTTCTCGTGCCTTGAAAGCCCTATGGGATCACCCTAAGTCGGCTGCAACTTGATGGCATTTTCCTCCACCACCAGGAAACCCCTCTCTGGTTGCTAATTAAGGATGTATCCATCTCTATGGCAGGACTTCTATACCTTTAACAGCTTACAGAACAGACAGGAATACAAGCGCATAGAGATACAGCAAAAGGAAAAGCTTCCACTGCCGACAGGTTGCCAGCAAGGCCTGGGAAAAAATGCTCTGCCTTTTTAACAGAGGCTTAACATGTGGAAGCATGCAGCTGAAGCTTTTCATGGCATGCAGGTCAATAATATCACCTGGTATATAAAATGCCATTTGAGTCTCGACTAAAGAGACAGTTCTACAGGCCTGTGGGCAACCTGAGCTGGTGAATCTACAACTGACATACAGCTGTTACGAAACTCCCACTAGGGAGGACAAAAGAGAAGCAGCAACTCCATCACTGGCCCCAGATGCCTGAGTAAGATGCTCCTGGGCCACTAGTCAAACTCATATGAATAATCTTTTGTGTAATTACTTTGACAGTCTCTTTCCCCTCCAAGGCCATTTTTTCCCCCCACAGTGAAACGGCGGTCACCCTTTTTAACACCTAATTTATTACCAGCAGAAATGTTTTTGGGACAACCAAGTATATTTAACTCGAACTGAATCACAAGGGAAAGTACAGAATTGTAGTATCTTGCTGGGAATGAAGTACGGAGGCTACTGCCTCTCTTTCTGGAATTATCTCCCGCCATGATGAATGGTGTTTACTTCCAAGGCAGTGCGCAGGAGACTGCAGCCTTAATATAGCCGCTTTGGGCTAGAAAACAGGAAAGTCATTAGAGAGATCAGATTATTCACAACAACGTTATGTACAGTGAACCTCTGCCCCTTTAAAATCTGTTAACGGGCCCGCCAACCGATTACCTAGACCAGTTCAGTCATTCCCAGGCTCAGGCTTTATTAATTATATATTTCCACTGAGGAAATGTGTAGAGTTCAAAAGCACACTAATGATCACAGTCACTGTAGAAGAACAAAACCTTTAAAATAAACCCTGATGTCCCAGCTGGCTACCCTTCCTTCCAGTCCTATGCTCACAAAATTGCAGAGTAAAGTACTGTTTCAGTGACTGAAGCAGAGCCTCTATTGTGTACTGGTTAGTATCAGAACATGAGAGCCCTGCTGCATCAGACCGGTGGTCCATTTAGTCCAGCGTCCTATCTCACACTGCAACCAACCAGTTCCTCTGAAGGGCCAACAACAGGGCAGAGAGGCCAAATCCTTCTCCTTGACGTTGTCTTCCAGCACTGCAACTCAGAGGTTGTCTGCCTCTGAACCTAGAGGTTTCCTCAAAGCCCTATCCTACATCTATCTTTCTGATCCCCTTTTAAAGCTGTCGATGCCTGTGGTCATCACTACATCATCTGGCAGCGAATTCCGCATTTTAATCACTTATTGTGTAAAGTATTCCTTTTTGTCTATCCTGAATATGGATGGGCACACACCCGTTCACAAGACAAAATTCGTCATGAATTTGGCCCAGTACGGAGCCCCAAAACTCCGTACGGAGGAGGAGCCTTCCCTGAACATTTACCGGCCTTTTGTCTAGTTCAGTAAATCTAACAGCTTAGCAGCGCAGGTCTGCAGTTGACCTGTTAATTTTAAATGGCTGCAAGTCAATTCACCAGCCAGTTTTGCTTCCCTATGCTACCCAAGGGGAAGCGAAACGGACCAGTGGAATAGCTACCAGCCATTTCAGCCTAACAGCTGATGGGTGCACCCACCTCACCATTAGGCTGAAATGGATGCAAGCCATTTCACCAGTCGGTTTTGCTTCCCCCCACTTTCAAGAGGGGGAAAGCAAAACGGACTGGTGAAATGGCTGCCAGCCATTTAGACTTTCCCAGGCAAACCAGCTACGGCTTCCGAACTGGCCAGTTTGGTTTGAAGCATTTTTGGCTCAGTTTGGGGGCCACCCCAAACTGGGATTTTTAGGTTTGTGCCCATCCCTAATCCTGAACCTACTGTCCATCAGCTTCATTGGATGCCCTTGGATTTTGGCATGTCAGATTAGGATCTAGGAGACTCATGTTCAAATCCCTCCAGGACCACAGAAGCTGCTGGATGGTGTTTGGCCAGTCATACCCTCTCCACCTATCCTACCTCACTGGGGTTTTTTGATGATAAAATGGAAGAAAGGAGAAGAATGTAAGCTGCTTTGAGTTCCCACTGCGGAGAAAGGTGGGGTTTAAATGAAGTAAATACATAAATAAAAATAAATTGTGGGCTTTTGAAAAGTTTGTGGGCATATCTTCTTCAGAGGAAGGGCTTTAACTAACAGTACATCCAAGCAGAAGTACACTATTCTAAGGTCACTGAAGTCTGTTTAGGATTGCACCATAAGGATGCCATTTTTAAAAAATGGGATTTAAGTCTGAATAAACATCCATAAGCTTGCACAGCAAGGCTACAATCCTGTGCACACTCACTTAGGAGCAAGTTCCTGTGAATGCAGTGGCATTTCTGAGTAAATATGTAAAGGACTGGGCTGCATAAATTGCACTGCATGGCAAATATTTCCTGATCTGAATAGCCCAGCCTAGCCCATTCTCATCAGACCTTGGAAGGTAAGCAGGGTCAGCCCTGGCTAGTATTTGGATGGGAGACTGCCAAGGGAGTCCAGGGTCTCTTCACAGAGACAGGCAATAGCTAACAACCTCTGGACATCTCTTGCCTTGAAATCCCTACAGGGTTGCCATATGTCAGCGGCAACTTGATGGCAAAAAACCCAAAATGGCTAACACTGCAAGACACCCTTTTAAAAATTCTCTCTCATTTATATGCTAACAGTACTTCGTTATAATATTTTAAGAACCTTTCATTATATCCTTTTACTTAATAACATAGCAATTATTATTTGAAGAGGGTATTCCTGCACATGCTTCAGTGAAATCCCATGCACGTTTACTAGGAAGTAAATGCCACCCTGCTCAATGGGATAACCCACAGGTAAATATGTGTGGCACTGTAGGCCTGCTCCCTGAACTCTGTGGAATTTATTTCTTAAGCAACACATTCAGAATTGGCCTATTAAATTCATTACCCCAAATCAACAGTGGATTAGATTGTTGACCACAACATCATCACTACTCAATCCTAATTCAAATGCCACTTTTGATTAAAACCCTCTTTTAAAAATTTATATATATATATATATATCTGTGATTAGTAGACTGAATGATTAATTGAAATGCTTGGAGCACTTTTTTGTTTGCTAAAAGGAATGAGCTGTTTAACACGAATATAAGTATTCAAAAATCCAGTTAGGGTTGCCAACTTTATAGTGGGGCCCAGAGATCTCCTGGAATTACAGCTGATCTCCAGACTACAGCGATTGGCTCCCCCGGAGAAATGGCTACTTTGGAGGGTGGACTCTGGCATCCCCTCTCTAAACCCTGCATTCCCTAAGCCTCCACTCCCAAATCTCCAGGAATTTCCCTACCCAGAATTGGCAACCCCAGGTGACCCCCCACCCCACCCCATTAACTATGAAGGATCCAGGCAGGTCTGCGTGGATTTTTGCATTCCTAGGCATTGTGGCTAGAACTGAGTGGATCCAGCAAGAAGCAGGAACGTGGAAGTTCCTGAAAAGCACTGATACTTGGACCTGTCAGCTTGGCACCATTCTCTCTTAGAAGGGGCGCCTTCAGAAGCGGCATTCAGCAAGTCACGGATTCCTTCAGTGCAGGCTCCTCCAAAGAGAAAAGCAGCGCGCAACGTGAAATCTGGCCAGAGTGGGCTACGCTACAAATTGAGTTTAGACGGAACTAACCCCCCCCCCCTCCCGCCCCCGGTGTCCAGTGAGGTTTCTTCCCCGCCAAGCGGGCACAGGCCTGCAGCCTTAGCTACCCCGAGGCAGCCCTTATGACGCAGGACCTCCGGGACCGGCCGTCGAGCAGCGCGGATGGACCGGGGCTCTGACCGGGCCATGCGCAAGGGTGCCTTTTACCACCAAGCGCCACTCGACCGCGGCCTCCTGCCTTGGGTGGCAGCCTGTCCGTCCCGTCCCTTCTTTTCCCGCTTCCCGCGGCTGCCAAGGATCGGGCGGGCGGAGGCGGCCATGGCGCGGCCGTTCGGGGCCATTCAGGTGGGCATCTGTTTGGAGATCAAGCGGAGCGACGGGCGGATCCACCCGGCCCTGGTCACGGCGCTGCACGAGGACGTCAGCTGCGTGACGGTGGAGTGGATCGAGGACGGGACCAACAAGGGCAAGAAGGTGGAGCTCGGCCTCGCCTTCGCGCTCAACCCCCACCTAGCGCCGCCGCCGCTGGCGACGCCTAGCCCGCCGTCGGACCACGGGGATCGCCCCAGCCCGCCCCTCAACAACGTGGTCACCCCCATCACGAGGGAGAAGCCGAGCGGGGACAACGCGGACCGCGAGCTCCGGACGCCCGGCAGGGAGAGCCCGGGCCGAGGCAGCCCCAGCGCGGGCCGCAAGTCGCCCTGCGTGCTGGAAGTGGAGCGCCTGCGCGAGCGGCGGGAGAGGCGCCACCTGGAGCTGCTGGAGCGGCGGGCCGAGCGCGACGCCGGCACCCGGCACCCTCACGCCGACGTCCTGGCCATGATCGACGACTACCGCGACGCCCTGGAGCGGGGCGGGGCCCAGAGCTGCCTCCCGGAGGCCGGACGGAGCCCTGGCGGGGGCGGCGGCAACCACGCCCGCAAGATCTCGGTGTGCGTGCGCAAGAGGCCGCTGAGCCAGCGGGAAGCCGACCTGCAGGACGTCGACGTGGTCACCATCCCCTGCCCCGACGTGGTGATGGTGCACGAGCCCCGGCAGAAGTTCGACCTGACGCGCTACCTGGAGAACCAGACCTTCCGCTTCGACCACGCCTTCGACGAGGGCGCCACCAACGAAAGCGTCTACCGGCACACGGCCCAGCCGCTGCTGGAGACCGTCTTCCGCGGGGGCAGGGCCACCTGCTTCGCCTACGGGCAGACCGGCAGCGGCAAGACCCACACCATGGGGGGTGACTTCTCCAGCGGCAAAAGGCAGGAGTCCTCCAAAGGGATCTATGCCATGGTGGCCAGGGATGTCTTCGCCATGGTGCAGGAGCCCGCTTACAGGGTGCTGGAGCTCCAAGTCTTCGGGGCCTTCTTTGAGATCTACTGGGGGAAGGTCTATGACCTGCTCAACTGCAAGAACCAGCTCCGGGTGCTGGAGGACAGCAGGCAGCAGGTCCAGGTGGTCGGGCTGCTGGAACACGAAGTGCTCCAGGTGGAGGACGTGATGAAGCTCATCGAGAGAGGGAACGGGTGCCGGACCTCTGGACAGACCTCCGCAAACACCCATTCCTCGCGAAGCCACTCGGTTTTCCAGATCATCCTCAAGAGGAAAGGGAGGCTGTATGGGAAGTTTTCCTTGATTGATTTAGCTGGCAACGAGAGAGGAGCAGACACTTACAGTGCCGACAGGCAAACCAGGCTGGAGGGAGCGGAGATCAACAAGAGTCTCTTGGCCCTGAAGGAGTGCATAAGGGCCTTGGGGCGCAATAAAGGCCACACTCCCTTTAGAGCCAGCAAGCTTACCCAGGTGTTGAGGGACTCCTTCATAGGGGGAAACTCATGCACTTGCATGATTGCCACCATTTCCCCTGGGATGAAGTCTTGCGAGCACACGCTCAACACTCTGAGGTATGCCAACAGGGTGAAAGAACTCACCCTGGACCCAAACGCTTTCAAACAATTCCAGCCTATCGCACCCAGACCTGTCTGTCAGCCTGCTGACTTGGCAACATCATGGACCATCCAAAGCTTGCCTGAGACAGACGAGTTCAAAGTCTTTTGTGTGCAGAAAGAGGACCAGGTCTCCCCGCAGTCCCTTACGTTCGTTAGCAGACCGAAAGGCCAGACGAAGAGGAAGGGGGTCGATGAGAGAGTGCTGGTGGAGGACCACCCGGATTCTCTCCGGTGGCTGAAAGCGTTCCTCAACATAGCGGAAGAAATAGACTACGACATAGATTTTTACGCAGCACAGTTTGAAGCCGTCCTGGCTAAGAAGATTGCCCTTCTGTCTGAGATCCAAGATAAATTGAAGTCTTTCCGCTCAGATCATTGCACTGAAGAACTGGGGAATGGGCGCGTAGTTGTGAAACGATCTCGTGTTCTGTGAAGGGAGATGGAAGGAGGAGTCTGCTCCTCGTAACCCCAGGGGCTGTGTCAGTTTAATGGCAGAGTGGGACCGACCCACTTGACAATTCGAAAGCTAAATCCTTAAAATCATATATTGGCCTGAGTGTATTGTTTGATTTTGGGTCCCCCACCCCCTTTCCCACTGAATGCCACCTGAACCTAGTGTGAGCAAAACTGCCCTGAGGTGTCTCCAGTTCTTTCCTATAGTGTTCAGAGGTGACATTATGTCAAGCTGAAAACAGAATCTGTGGCCAGTGGATGTTTGGAGTGGTTCCTTAAAGAAAGAAGAATATATAAAGTACTGGTTATTTCTACGAATGGTACTTTTAGGGGATGAAGACTGGTTTGTGTCTCAAACAAGTGTGAACTTTAGGATGGCTGCTTGCACACACACACACACACACACCACTTACCCCAAGCCACTGTGGTTTTACCATCAGAGGCGGAGCAGTACCTGGCTCCTCCCTGCTTGGCCTCAGGACCGGAAAGATCCCTTCTCCTGGGAGGAGAGGCTAAAACATGCGCTGAGCAATGGGGACTAAGAATAGGAATTGGAGTGGGGGGAGAGGAGCGATGTCACGGGCTTCTTTACTTGTGAACTGCCTTGTGAAATGAGGAGCAGTGGAGTGGAAGTACAGGAGTTTTAAAAGCAATGGTAGAGCAAAAGTACACCATCTTAGGCACGGAAGTAGAGGGCCAACTTTCACCTGCACGGAGAGGGTGAATCATGCTATAGGTGTGGATGCATTTTTAAGATATGGAAAAGCAGGTGTTTATACTCTGCTTTCCGCTACCTTAAGGGCTCTCAAAGTGGCTTGTGTTTGCCTTCCTCTCCCCACAGCAAACTCTTTCTGTGGTTGGTGGGGCTGAGAGAGTTTGGAGAGAACTGTGGCTGGCCCAGGGTCACCCAGCAGACTTCATGTGGAAGTGTGGGGAATCAAACCCAGTTGTCCAGATTAGAGTCCGCCACTCTTAACCACTACACCATGCTGGCTGTCAAGGTGAGGGAAAGGGTTCTTGTCCAAAATAAATGCGGCTTTTGCTATGGGCTTCCCAACCTCCATTTTAATTTCATCTGAGAATGATGCCCTTGTGCTGTTTAGGCCTTTGATCAGATTTGCACAGTGTGATTCTTGAAGTTAAATAGCTGCATATTGTGACTTGCTTGATGTTTGCTCCCCCCTCCCCCCTTTAAATTCCAGACCGGCAGTAAAAGCAGAGAGGTCATGGAACCTCTGCAGAGAACTTACTGGTGATCCCCAGTGCGAAAGCCATCTGGCTGTCCTTGACCAGAGCCAGGGCCTTTTTGGCCCTCACTCCAACCTGGTGGAACTCTCTGCCGAATGACATCTGTGCCCTGTGGGACCTTATGCAGTTCTGCAGCACCTGTAAAGGAGAGATATTCTGCCAGGCTTTTGACTGAGAAGGACCACGACGATTTCCATCTTGTCCAGCACCTCTACTTCTTGCTTCCCCCCATGAAGCAATAGTACACTTTGTAGTTTTTAGCACCATCTAGAAATGTCTAACTGTTGTCTTTTCCAATTCTTTTAAATTGTTTATTAATTTATGGATGTGGTTTTATTGTTGTATACTGCCCTGAGCCTTGTTTGCACTAGAGAGGGTGGTCTGGAAGTTTAATTTATAAATAAATAAACTTCTGCTGAGCAATCTAGATCATTGCACCAACTCTGACCAGGAGCACCGGGGGGGGGGGGGGGGAACCCCACTGTTGTTCTGCGAAAGAAAATGGAGGGATGCTAAGTGTTTTGTATGTAAACACATCCTTAATGCAGATATTAGTTTGGCTTGGCTTCCCAAAGAAAAAGTAAGCAAAATCCATTAAAACATGTACATCGAACTCACTAACTGTAGAAGTCACTGTTCTGTCTTCTCACTATCATATGATTTGTGGCACCAGCCATGTGTCCATTTGAATCTTTATTCCTTTAAAAAAAACACCACCCAAAATCTAGCATATCTACTGTTGCAAAATTTAATGATGTAGTTTTTGCATGCTAATCCCCATTATTTTTAGGCCTTCAGGGGGAAATGTGCATTTTCAATGCTCTCTGTGTAGCAGGACTCAAGGTCATAGCCACAGTAATAATCCAGAAAGGGAAGCTTTCACTATCCTTTCTTCTGGAGTCAGATGATGTCTCTCCTTTTGCCACTGATACAAGACTCTGCCTCATTTATTTTATTAACAGTCTGCCTTTCTTACTGAGACTTCAGGTGGATCACTTAATATAAAACAATCAGTCAGCATAAAACATAGAAATGCATAAGCAATGCAGTAAGACTAGGATTACAAAATTAGAAAACAATGCAAAGAAAAACAGTGACAAAGAAAGTCATGCCATGCCATAATCAATGCAAAGAAGAATTACAAAAGTAGAAGACAATGCAAGAAAAGCAAGATAATGCATACACTGAAGAGTAGAATAGACTTCACCCAGGAATATGTTCTCAGGATTGTGGGCTTTAGGTATCTAAAAATTACTTTTCAGAGTGGAGTACCCGTCCCTGATCTCAGTTGGGTTCAAGCCTGATAATGTCAGATCTGTATATGGATCAGTTAGTTGTGACAAACCAGTGTCTTCCTTTAAAACTCTCTGAAATGATTGGCATTTGCAAACCTCCCAAGTCCGTAATGGGTGACTCCCCCACTGGTTTCTGAGTGTTTCCGTTTTTAATAGCTGATGTTATTTTAGCTGCTGCAGACTAGCAAAACTACTCTGGAATTTGTTTTATTATGCAGTTTAAATTGGTTGGTTCCAGTGTTCGTCCGCTAAATTACGTGAGCTGCTTTGAATAGTAATTTCTGGATACAAATACTTTTAATAAACTTTCTTTTATTTTTAATTCTCCGTATGAGAAAACCAGAACATCGAAAAGAACATTAGGCTAGAATGGTTTTTCTTGGTGCTTTTTCCTAGCAGGTAACATAGAAAAATGCATGCTGTTCTCCACCTGCACTCTGACCCTGTACAGTTGTATGAGGTCTGTACAGTCTTGCATCAGCCTCTGCACAACAAAAGGCTAATCTTTAAGCTATTCTGTTTGCTGAGAAAAGGAGAGGGAAATGGAAGAGATTCAGAATAAATCTGGGGTGGATCAGTACAAGACCAGTGCATTGTCACTGGGCTCTGGAGAATTACCAGAGCAAGCGGTCTGAGAACTGTATCCTGGGTGTGTCAGTATCTGAAACTACAGCAGTATAAAGACACCACACAGTTACATAGCCATGTGTGGTGAAGATCCTTGATAGGACTCAGTTGGGGCACGTACACAAACTGGGACTATCTCCGTGCGCATATTTGTGAGGCAATAGAACCATATGGAATTATTCCACTATTCTCCCTGTGGACATTGCACATAGATGTGCCTTCCATGTAAGAGTGTTGTAATGTGCAAAGTGACCCTTAGTCCCTTGAAGGAAAGCTGCAAAGGGGTAGTGATACTTGCCTGTGACGTAAGATTAATGCTGTAAACCCAGTGTGCAAATTCTACTTAATTCAGTAAGTCTTGCTTCTTTGTAGCCATGCAGAAATAGGTGAATAGTAACTGGTAAAGTCGGTGGTGTGCCAGAAACCTTTTTTTTTTTAATGCTTGTCACTCAAGAGTAACAAAGAGAATGGGATGTATCATTGGTGAGGAGGAGGTACTCTTGCCCACGCCTCTGGGCTTGACGGCCATCGGAGAGAGACATCAGGGCCGGGTTTGGATGCAGAGAGCAGAGAGACGGAAATAAAATGGAGGAACTGTGAGCATGTACCAAAAGGGGAAAGTACTTGAGCATCTGTGACTTATTGTGTGTATGTATGAACTCATTCCTGTAAATAAATATATTAAGCATGTCTTTCTTGAACCCAGTATGTTTCTTTGACTTCATTTATATCCTACCTTTCTTCCCAAAGAGGACACAAAGTGGCTTTCATTGTTCTCTCCACTTTATCCTCACAACAACCCTGTGAGGTAGATCAGACTGATGGTGTGAGTAGCCTAAGGTCGCCCAGCAAGCTTCCATGGCAGACTGGGGATTCGAATCTGGATTTCCCAGTCCTGGTCTGATAGACTAACCACTATGCCGCGTGGGAACAAATGTTCAACTTGGAACATTTTCCCTTTTTGCAGTGAGGTTTTAAGCATTAAATGGCCCAGATGTTGTGATCACATGCACAATTAGCCCCGACATAGGTGCAAATGTTGGGCAGATTAAAGGAGTGCGATCACACAACATCTGGAAAGTGCCCTGCAGCTGTCAGCAACCCGTTTTGCTCCACCGCACAAGCAGATTTAAAAGACACGTCAGAAAGTCTGGTAGCAAATGGGTTGCTACGGGTCACAGGCGGACTTTCCCCAGTCTGATCGCTCCAGCGCGCTCTCATGGCGTTGGGATGGTCTGATCAGGCCATCCCGACTCTGTGCCCTTCTCAGTATGCGCATCATCACACACTCCATAGGGAGCCCTCAGGGCTGAGGTGTGAATCATCGATTCCTTGTTTAAGCGCATTGGAGACAAGGGGGGGGACCCCAACTCACCTGCGGTTGCGTCTGATCACACAGTGGCAGGCTGTGCCCACAGCTTCAAAAGACTGTGGTTGCACAACTGTGGGTCAACTTCCACCAGAGGAAATAGCCTCCCCCCCGGCTTTATCTCGCGCATGAGACTGCAACCCAAGTCTTTTTTCTCAGAGTAGTCTTAACTGGGAGTGCCTCTACATAAGGGCTGCGTGCGACAGTAGAGTAACAGGCCTCTTTGTTTCGTCTTTGATTTGAGAAATACATTGGTGTTTGCTGCATCTGTCTGCTGAGTGAGGCCAGTCCTGCTGCCAGCATCAAAACTGAAATATACAAAGGTGATGGTTAGGCCATCCTTGATTGGGGGTGTGCGTGCTATAATACTGATAGCAGAAAAGCCCCGTTGTGTGTGATTGATGCCATGTCTATGCACCTGGAGAATCTAGCTGTAACAACTGCAGGTGTACCTTCTCAGGTGTTCTGTATGAAACAAACCACCATTTAAAAAGTAAAGCATGTGTTTCCATCAATCCCACACAACAAAACCAAGGATCCAGTTAATGATTTTTCATACAGCTGTTTGGGCTACAGGGCCGAGCTTCTCAGAAATGTCACATAATTAATAGGCAATAACCTTATTTCCCAAGGTATTTGGGAATGAGTGCAAACTGGTTCTCATTTGATTTCAAATGCACCAACCTCCCACTTAGCAAAACATTCTCTCTGCGTCTAAAAATATGATTGAGGAGATATTTGCAGTCTTCTTTGGCAGAGCAGCTGTCATTTCATAACAAACTTTGAAATGTTCCCTTTTGAAGCCAATGTTGCACCTTCCATTTCATCTCCCTTTTTGCCTTTAATGTTAACGGGGGCTGTGCACATAGAAACACATTTCTGCAAAGATTTCCCTCTTGTTTGTGCTTTGCGTTTCTGAGCCCTTTTCCCGTTGGTGGCCTCTAAAACAGCTTTTTTTTTCCTCCCGCGAGCCATGAGGTAGCATACCAGATTATGATTTCAAGTGTAGAAAAAGAAATTTTTAAAAAAGTGTAAAGGACCTACTCTGTACAAAGATTTCATTTCCAGGAGAAAATCCCCTGTGATAAGAACAGAGACTTTCAATCTCTCAGCAATTTATATTTATAAAATAGATGTACTAGCACAGTATTATCTAAAGATGAGCCTTGCACATACCTATAATATAACTAGGCAGTGGCTGAGAATGCAACAGTATGGCTCCAGTGGACATTCTCCCATTTCTGTTTTGGCATTTTAGGATGCAGTCTAAAGTTGGAAAAACCTGCCTTCTACGCTAAAATACAAGGGGCCACAGGTCTGCATCATGTCCCAGTTGCACCTTGGATGGCTTGGATCCAGTGATGTGCAAGCAGAAATGTAAACAGGTGTAGTGCAGTTCTGCTTGTGCAATACAAAGTATTTTCCTCCCCATACATTATAGTGCCCAGAAACTGGTTAACACAATGTCTTGCAAAAGCAAAGGCGGGGATACAATAAGTTTGACTTAGCCAAGTGTCTACTGCAGTCATTCTCTCTCATTTCCGCTTGTGCAAGAGCTCTAGCCAAGTGAAAATTTTGCAGTGGATCCAAGACATTAGCATTTAGACTGGCTCTGCTACAGCCCTCATCTGCCACATGGCAGAGTATGGAATCTCTGGAGGCTGAAAATTCATGGGTGAGTGTAGTGAAGCAACCAGATGCCCTGCTTTAGTACATTCTATCTCAACCAAAGAACATACAACTGTCCTGCTAGATTGGTTCAGAGCAGATAGATGGATAAGGTAACATTTCCAAGAGCAGACTATCAGAAGTAGGGGATACCAAGAGTCCTCATGTTTCTTCCCCACATCTGATACATGGAAGTATGCTACAATTTGCCTCTGGCTGTGGGTGTTCTATTATGGTTGTGGTGAACAGTTGATCATAAACCTCACTGAATTTGTCTGGTCTTTTTTTTTAAAAAAGCAATAGATCTTTCTGGCCACCACCTCATCTTTTGCAAGGGTATTCTGTAAATCCCATAATCCCAAAGGAATTGCCTTTGAACTATTTCAGATCGATACCGTCTGCTGATCCTGGAAATGCTATAAATAAATAAATAAATTCAGGTAGAACAAAATGTGACATAAGAGAACATTGCAGCAAACTAAATATACTGACCTTAGAATAAGTCTGCTGGCTCACCGGAATTCCCAGGGGAATGAAATGCAGTGGAGTGCGTGTTCATGGAGCAACAAAGGAATGGAATGGAGGAAAATCTGCATCCCTCTATAATTACAGCTGGTTAAATCCTATCAACAGACTATTGATACTGACCTCGGTTTAATAACTTCTCACAGCCAAACTGTTGATTCAGAGAACTGATGGGCACTGCAGAAGATAAGAAATACTCTTGTGCCACCATGCAAGAAATAATAACAACTCTAATTTCTTTTATCGCAGCGTGATTTGTAAGATCACAGGAAGACTGATGCACAAAGCAGAGTACATTGCCAGGCAGATGCATGATGTTTTCTTCTTAAAATATGTCTTTTAAACCCGCCTTAGAAAAAATCCTGCCGATAACAATACACAGCTGCTTCTGTTTACTGGATACCTGTGTTCATGTTGGCACTGGAGCCCCAGATAATTTTCCCTTTTGGAAACATTGCCACGGTAGAGGCAATAAAGAAGATCCTGCCATGGTGAAGGGGCTGTGGGTTACCCATACAACCCACGTGTCGCATGCTGATGGTCCCGTGTTCAAGCCCTGGTACCTCCAGATCTTGGATATTAAGTAAGTCGTCTCTTCGCATGGATTGTCAGTGTAGATGATATTGAACTTTGATGGTCCAATGCTAGAAAGCCGCTTCATATGTTCACCAACTTCATGGGCCTCCAGGAGAGTATTAAAGGTCTTTTCAGGCTATTCCGGCAGTGGCTCTCCAGGGTCTCAGGCAGAAATCTTTCAGATCACCTTCTCCCTGGTCCTTTTAACTGGAGATGCTGGTGATTGAACCTGGGACCTTCTGTATGCAAAGCAGAGGTTCTTCCACTGAGGCACAGCCCCTCCCCTGATTATTTCTTAGACTTTAGGTTAGACAAGATTAAACCCAGTACATGCTCTTAAAATCTGTTCCTTTGCAATTTATTCTTGAGTAAATTGACATTTGAAGCCAGTGGCAGTTCACGGGTTGGAGTGCAGGACCCCTGGTCCAATCTTTCTGAAACTTGTGGGGGTTTTTTTTGAGGAGAGGCACCAGTAACTTTGCTGCAAGTTTGGTGCTTCTACCTCAACAAACAGCCCCCTAGAGCCCCAGATATCCCCAAATCAATTCTCCATTATAGCCTATGGGGCTTATTGACTATAATGGACCCATAGGCTATAACTGAGCCAGAATCACCAATTTTTTTCAACACCCCCCATTATGCTTTTCAGTAAGGTTAATAAGCTGCCTTGAGTGACAGGAAACGTGGGATATAAATATTTGGATAAAAAAAGTTGTTTGGGCAGGTTGATAACATTTAAGCAACTTCCTGTTTGTTAGATTAGAGCAGGATTCTGATAGTGATTGTTCCACCCCTGTTATAATTGCCCTGTAATGCTGGTTGTCATATTTCAGTTAAAAAACAAAACCAAAGTAGACTGCCAGAATTTTTTCTTTCCTAAGTGCTAGTATGTTTTCTAAGGGTCAGCGCAAGGCGATGGTCCAAGCCCAGGTCTAGTGGAAAGGAGTGGGTAGACTTGTTATCTGGAGGACAGGTCAACCAAAATAGCGGCAAGGGGAAGGGAGACCTGTTCTCCAGAGGCCAGTTCTGCTGATATAGTGGACTGGCATGGGTAGACCTGTTCTCCAGCGGCCAGGTCTACCAATATACTGAAAAGCGGTGGGCAGCCATGTTCTCCAGAGGCCAGGTCTACCAAAACAGTGGAAAGGGGCAGGGAGACCTGTTCTCTGAGGGCCTGGTCTACCCCTGTAGAGGATAACATTTTGTGTAATGAAATTTGATTTGAATCTTTTTTCTCTTATAAATGTTTGAATTATTCTTAAAATATAATTTAAAAGAATTCATTCTGAGATTTTTACAAGGTTATAGAAATAATCTTTTAAAACTTATTAGTCAAACGTAGACTCACTCACAACTTTAACGCTATTAGCTTTTTTTGCTCATGAGGTAGAATTTTTGCTCACAACATTGTAGAGCTTAGAGGGAACATTAGTAGAGGGGCCTGCAGAGCCAGCTCCCAGGCAGCACAGGGCCCAGCCCAGCCTCCAGAGCTGCCAGAAGGACATGGGCTGCTTGCTGGGTGGGAGGTGGGGGGCCTTCAGAGCCAACTCATGAGCCTGGGCCATGGGAGCCATAAGGGGGGCTTCAAGCTGCTGGCTGGCATGGGTGGGAAGGATTGTGGAGCTCGGGGGGGGGGTCCTCCCTCCCTCCCTGTCCCTCCTATCTTCCCATCTATTTGCTTTCTTTCCACTCCTTCCTTCTTTCACTCCTCTCTCCCCTACTATTTGCTTTTGTTCCATTTCTTTCCCTTCCTTTCTATTTCTTCTCCTTTCTTATCATTTCCTTCCATTTCTTTTCCTTTCCTTTCCCTCTCTTCCAATTTCTTTCCCTCCCTTCCCTCCCTCCTTCCTCTTTCTTTCTTTCTTTCTTTCTTTCTTTCTTTCTTTCTTTCTTTTCTTTTCTTTTCTTTTCTTTTCTTTTCTTTTCTTTTCTTTTCTTTTCTTTTTTTTCACCTCTTTCTCTCTTTCTCTTTCCCTCTCTTTCATTCCCCTCCCTCCCTTCTTTCCCACCCTCCCTTCGTTTCCATTTTTCCCTCTTTTTCCATTTCTTTCTTTCCCCATCTTTCCTTTTTTTTCTTTCCCTTTCTTCCTGTTTGCATGTTTTGTATGTCTGTAAATTGAAATTTAATTTTTTAAATTAAAAAAAGTAGGCTCACTCATAACTTTTATGCTGGTAGAGTTTTTGGCTTGTGAAGTAGAATTCTTGCTCACAAGAGTCCCCAGCTTAGAGGGAACATTCCTAAACCTGGGCTGCATCCACACATCATTGGATCTTGTATTCTCATTTGCAGCTGTACTATAGAAATCATTTGCAGCTAGATTTCCTTGTGCAGACAAGACACTCTACCTGCAAATAATTGCTAATAGTGCAATGATCACACAATGTCTGTGTGTGGATGCAGCCCAGATTCCAGTGACCTGTATCCAACAAGAACTGCACCTGGTTTAGTCCTTCTAAAGTGGAACTATCCTGCTTCCCCCTTCCTCTGCATCCTAGTGAACCCCATGGAATTTTGTTCCTGGGGGGATCAATGGAACCTCAGGAATGCCATAAGGGGCAAAGTGAGGGACTTTATTGGGAGGGGAAGAGAAAAATCCCACATACTTCCAAAGATAAAAAGAGCCTTAAGACTTTAGAAAAAATGTGGTTGAATACAAGCCAGAGATAATTCCAATGCTTTCTTTCCAAATATTTGTATTGCTGTGATGCCTCTAAGCCCCCACCCCCTGATTTCAATTATAGAAAGGTGTGAAGGATATGATATTTTAGAAAACAGCAGCAGCAATGGGAAGGCAGCTCCCAGCCTGGATGAAGGACAAATATTTATTCTCCATGTCTTATCTTGTCAATCAAATTGAGCTGATGGAGCAATAATCTTTGAAGTTATTTTTGTAATAATGCCTAGGTTTCTATCTGAGTATAGAAAAAGTGTCAAGTTGAATGAAATGATTGGTTGTCTTACTTGCAAACATGTTATCCTTGGCTCAGATGGAGTTCCCAGCTAGTCCACAGTGATTGTCATGTATCTCCTGTGTGTGATGTTGCATCACAACATCTAATGAAGCAGCCAGATGTTTTCATTTGTTTGAAATATTGTAGTGTAAGGGTTTTAATGCCTCCCAAGCAGTGCTCTAATTAGAGGAGTTCTAGGGGTGCCCAGCCCCCCATATCTCTTCTAATTGGATTCTTAAGCTATTGTTTCAGAAGGATTTCGGGGGGCATAATTTGGCTCCTGTGCCCTCTGTCTCTCTACCATGTCCATCTGTGGCTATGTGTCTGGCTGAGGAGGGTGGTCTAGTCTCCAGCACCGCTTTGCTTTCTTAGGGCCAAACATGACATGACAGCATCCTCATGGCTGCCACAAGAATGCTGCTGCCATTTTAAAGTGATCTTAAAATGCTACAAGGGTCTGATATTAATTGGGCTGGCAGCACGGCATTCTGAGGTGCTCTTGCTTCCCCCCCCCCCCCAATGCCTTATTAAGTGTTTAAACAGCTGGCTCCCATAGCTGTTTTTGGCACTTGAAAAGGCATGGGAGGGAAACAGGAGTGCCACGCTCCTGGCCCAATTAACATCAATGTTGGCCCAGCAAGGCACTTTTAGTGCTCCTATGAATTGTGATATTCATAACTCTGAACTTTGGGCTGCCTTGAATGGAAGGGCCATGTGCTTTCTTCATAATAGGAGCCAGCTCCAGCCCACGCCAGGAGGCTGACACCCTAGATAAGTTCACCAGAGACAAAGGACTCCTCTTGCCATGAGGTTTCTTTCTGTTTCAGAGATCCGCTGGCCAGCACCCCTGCCCCCTCTCCTACACATCTGGATAGATATGCTAACGAAGCTGCCTAGCAACTAATGTGCCAGACATTAACCAACAGGCCAAAGTCATTGATTAACAATGGACTTGGCTAGGTGAGTCATTGGACCCCAGACTCAGTGTCTATTTCCTGATGAGATCATGCCCTTGCAACACTGCCCAACCCCTGGACCTCCTCCCTTTGTTCACCTTTAACCTATAGTAAGGTCCAGGAGGGACGGACCGCCTAGTAGGTGTGTTAGTGGGTTGTGGTCTGCAAAGCCCGCCCCAAGACCCCCAATAAAAGTCCAAACTGAGAGTCAATCGGCCTCTTGAGCCGTCGCCCTCTATCTATTCTATTGACCCTTTAGTCCAGCTTTCTGTACCCAACCCTTGCCTCCATCTTTGAACCCCATTTTTCTCTCTCTGGAAACGCGTTCCAGGAGAACCACGTGGTCTTGCTGGTTCAAGCCTCGTGGCCCCATAGCTTTTATACCTTTCTCCCCATCCAACTCATCCTGACATCGGACAACGCATCTAAGGTACTGTGCTTTCCCCACCAACGAGACCTGCTCATGCAAAAGTGCTATTTTCTCTCTTTATTTTATTAGGCCTGTAAGATTGTGTGTGTGATTACGATTTTTGTATGCTTGAAAACATTATCCAGTAAACAACATTGAACTTGGAACCTGCCTCACGTGCCTCTTTCCTTGAGAACTCTTGGGAGGGGTGGGACCCTGGTATAGTTGGCAAGAACCCGTGTATTTTGCTGATTGCTGAAGGTAAATTAAAGCAATTCGGCTAACATCAAGCCCTCACAGCATTTTAAAAATCCCTTTAAAATGGCAATGGCATCCTTATAGTGACCATGAAGACATCATCAAGACTATGCTGAGCCTTATTCTTGGTAGATCCTCCCATAGTGTGAGGCCAGATAGGACCTCTCTTTAGCCTGCTGGGCTGGCTGCTTGCCTGCTGCTTTCCACACTTGGTTCGATCAGGTACTTCTTCCTGTCAATCAAAGTCTTTGCCATACTCAAAGAGTCCCAGCTGCCTCAGAGTCTACTAGATAAAGCAGCAGAGGCAACATCCCAACCAGGTGAAAAGTGTATCTCTAAAGCTTTAAAACTTCGTATCTGGGAGATGTCAGGATCCAAAAGAGCCCTGGCTGGTCTCAAAGGGAGAGGTGCATATTTTTGAACTCCGGTAGAGGAAGGAGAAGAAGATGTTTGGAGATAGCCCAGTTCAAATGTTCATCAAGATACACATAGATGAGGATTGAATTCTGTCCAGTTGTCCTGGGGGCCCTGCTGGAGGAAGGAGAAACAGAGGATATGTATGCTTAGGCATAGGTGATCTCTTTAAAATCCATAATGTAAAAGGTTAAAAAGGAAATGTATGGTCAATTAAGACTCCTCACTTTATCTGTAAACTAATGGCAAACCACCTCTGGAACATCTCTTGCCTTAAAAACAAGTCAAGCTTGCCACCTAGTGGTAAATAATGCTAAAGAGTTAAAACTTCTGGCTGCCAGACAATCTAAGGATCTCTTGGTTATTCTACACCCAATGCATAAGATGATAACAACAACAACAACAACAACAACAATTGGATGGTTTATCACATTTATAAGATAATAAAAAGTGTCTGATTCCTGCCTGTCCAAAAAACCCTCTTCACAAAGCAATTGGCTGCCATGATGACATAAAAACTCAAATTTTCCTTTGACCACTCCTCTTGCCTTTTTCAAGCATCTTGTTGTGTTGGATGGGAATTTTGGCCTGCGCTACAGGAAAAGGAAAAAAAGAAACATACAGTAGACTAGAACTCTAGGACACAAAAACAAATTGCAATAGAAGAAGCATTTAACACTCTTTGTGCTGTACTTTAACACTTAAGAACATAAGAGAAGCCAATTTGGATCAGGCCAATGGCCCATCCAGTCCAACACTCTGTCACACAGTGTCCAAAAATACCAAGTGCCATCAGGAGGTCCACCAGTGGTGCCAGGACACTAGAAACCTTCCCACTGTCCCCCACACACCAAGAATACAGAGCATCACTTGCTCCAGACTGAGAGTTCCTATCTATACTTTGTGGCTAATAGCCACTGATGGACCTCTGCTCCATATGTTTATCTGATTCCCTCTTGAAGCCATCCATGTTTGTAGCCACCACCACCTCCTGTGGCAGTGAATTCCACATGTTAATCATTCTTTGGGTGAAGAAGTACTTCCTTTTATCTGTTCTAACCCGACTGCTCAGCAATTTCATGGAGTGCCCACGAGTTCTTCTATTGTGAGAAAGGGAGAAAAGTGCTTCTTTCTCTACCTGCTGTATCCCATGTATAATCTTGTAAACCTCTGTCATGTCACCCCTCAGCTGTCATTTCTCCAAGCTAAAGAGCCCCAAACGCTTTAACCTTTCTTCATAGGGAAAGGGTTTTAACCTTTTTATCATTCTAGTTGCCCTTTTCCACACTTTTTCCAAAGCTATACTATCCTTTCTGAGGTGTGGTGACCAGAATTGCCCACAGTACAATTTAGTACAGTACAACTTAGCACCCAACTTATGTAGAGACAAGCAGAGAATCATGTGTGCTGCAGTACTACTATGTTTTCAGAAGGGAACAGAATACTGATTAAATGAGAACCAAATAGACCCGTGGAGGCATTAAAAAGCCTGTAAATAGTATAAACAGACATTTAATAGACTTGTGAATTTCTTACAATTAAATTATGGCTTAATAGAACTAGGCCCTGTGGCTTGCCAGGCAAATCTTACTTAATATGTTTACCTGCTTCACACATCTTCGAGGACCATTTACCAAGTGGTTAAATTTTAAATGAAAAAGATATGCAAAGGCGATCCAAATTAAGACAGATTTCACTTTGGAAAAGGGAATGGTACTGTTCCGAATGTTAAAGAGCCTCTCGAACCAGCCAAAAGGATGCAGCAACGTTATGCATCAGGTGATTCTCGTCTACAGGAGAGTGTCAAAATGACTGTTATCAGACACTGGAAAATTTAATTTGTAAAATCAGAGGTGTGGAAGCTCACATTTCCCAGAAAGGCATATCCTCTGATTTGGAAGCCTTTGTTGTAATGATGAAGGTGCCGGGGACCGCTCGCAGTGGGTCAGTGGTAGGGAAGAACACTCTTCACTTGCTCAACAGTGAAATCATAAGCAAAGTTACACCCTTCTAAGTCCAACGAAATGGATTTATTCCAGGTTAAATGTTTACGAAGGGAAAGCTTATAAATAGCTTTGTTCAGTGCAATCCGAAGCAGAGTTCTACCCTTCTAAGTCCATTGACTTCAGTGGCTTCAGGAGGGTATAGCTTTGCTTAGGATTACACTTCAGGCCTGGTTTGATGATATTATCATCGTGTGCCTTTTCTTTATTTTCCTTTTTTTTAAAAAAAAATGCCTGACCTATTTATGGATTAAAAGTCATGAATGAGGTTAATGTATAATTAATGAGCTGTGGTGCTTTGTGATGACAGCTCCGAATAATGATGGATGAGCGAAATGTGGGATCCGACTAGCAGTCCAAGGTCAAACCACATGTGGGATTGTTGCTGCTGCCTGGGAAAAGCTTTCATTCATTCAGGCTTTCCTGCTTTCCAGAGCTTTGTAACCTTCCGGCAGAAAATCCACAGAAGGTAGAACTGGGGGGGGGGGGGGGGGACACACCAACCACCAGGGTTGTGTATGCTTTGCACTAATATTCTGCACCAAGCGGACCCAGATTCTGCATTAAGAAAAGATAACTCCTGTAATGTGTAGAAAGAAAAGGATGCAAAGCAAGCAAGTTTGTGGGGTCAGCGGTACCACTGGGCAGGGTGATGTGGCCCAGTTATCTAGTTTTCAATTCATTTATTATTATGGGTTAGATTCAGACTGACAGATGGGGTGGGGCAATTTTCACTGATGCCCTCATCCTGGGCTGTGGAATGGTATAGTCTAGCCCAATCTCATCAGATCTTGGAAGCTGAGCAGGGTTGATATTTGGATGGGAGATAATCAAGGAAGGCTTTGCAGAGGAAGGCAATGGCAAATCACTTCTGCTTAGTCACTTGCCTTGAAAAACCCTATGGGGTCACTGTAGGTTGGCTGCGACTGGACAGCACTTTACACTTACACACACACACACACACACACACATTGCAGACCCTGATTTGCCCCTTATGCTGTTACTGAGGGTTCTCCAGGAACAGCATTCCAGGACTATCGGTGGCCTACATTAAGAGGGGGGAGGCAGGAACATTGTTTTTCATAGACAAAAGTGCCTTGCTTGGGTGGAAAATTTTGTCTGGAAACACCTGTGATTTTTACTATTTGGAGTGGGTGGTAGGTAGGCAGGCAGTTTTCCAGAATGAAAAATGTTGATCTATCAATGTGAGCTTGATCAATTTGTGTAGCATCACCTTCTTCTATCAGTCATAATGGAGTTCAAGATACTATACAGAGTATGGAAACTGCCTCCCACTGATCACTAGAAATCCTAGAGAAGCTTTTTCTTCCCTGTTCTAGTTGCTGCTGAGATGGTGAAACTAAAAATCTCAGCTACTCTTACCTGGACACTAGCACCCTGGAAATCTGGCCAGACAAACACATCTAGCATCACTTCCAGAAGATGCTAGTTTTAACCTTTGGAACTTCAATGCCAAAGAAGGAATCCCATATTTTTTCTAAAGACCTTGATGGCCATTAAACATTCTCCCACATGAAAACCACTTCTCTGTGCCCTGGATGCATGACTTCCACGTGGGTAGGAGAATATCTTAATGACACCACCACATGAGTCAAGTGGAGTGCATAGATCTTTCCCATAAAATCCCATCCCCCCTATGAAAGGGGATGCCTATTTGTGGGGAAGGTCCCGCACAGTCAGCCTCATGACTGGGATGTTTAGATATTCTCTTAAAGAATATTGGTGCATGTGCCTACACAACTACTGACTTTGGAAGCCTGGTCTGATAAATGCTGACTGGGCATGTGCGGAATCTTGGGTTAACATTCGGAGCCAGAGGAGGAGACCTTCTGGGGGAAAAAAATGTGGCTTGATGGAAGCTGGGACATTTGGTGTCAGTCAAGGATATCTGCTTCTGCTTTCACTTGAGTAGTAACACCATGAACAAGGTTTTCATTTTCCATAAAAGCGAATGGTTACTATTTGTTCCTATGGGCAAAAAATGGAGCACACTTTGAAACATCATTAGGGGGCAGCAAAGGCTTCCTTCTGCCCCAGGTGACCAAAGAATATGGGACAAGGAGAAATTTTTGCTTTCATCAATTGTGTCCCAAATTACTGCTCATTCAGGTCACACAGAACTTAATGAAAAGTGCACCAGTTTCCTTCTACATAGTCCCACACTTTCATCAGCATAGCTCTGTGCTGGTTTCACTGTGGGTTGGGTAAAACAATGAAGTGAATACTAGATGCAGAATGGGCCATTGTCAGTCCATTTTTTAACAATGTTAGTCACTGCAGGTGTAGGGTGGCCGGAGGTGCGGCTAAAGTGTGTATATGACCCTGATCCAGATTCCCCAACACTACCTGTCTGGTTTTCCAGCTATACAGAATTGTACCATTTTTGTGACAAAACCCAGAAACTGCCTTGTAGAGATTTATATATCTTTATTTGTCTACATGTATGTTTCTGCCCATCCCCATTTTGCATTGACTTGTGCCAATCTAAAGCATATTTGGCCTGAATTTATTAGTGTGTGTTAGGGGTATTGGCGAACAAAAAAGGGAAGAAGACACAAAGCTAATGAGAAAATTGTGAAATTCTTGAACAGGTAATGTTGTAGAATGTCACACAAATACTTAGGACACGGTGTGTAGGGGGGTTAAGGACATTTCCTGGATTAGCAGTCATTTACCAATAAACTAATGCAAGTCTCTAATGCTTTTAAATTTGGAAATTGCTTTAATTCTCTCTTAAGCAGATAAACCACTACTGCCTAGATCAGAGTGAATCCAAAGAGAACACTGCCTGCTACAGAATATGTGAAAATGGGATTGCATCCCTAATAGCTTGAGTTGTTTAGATTCTGAAAACACATAATTGTAGGGCCAGAAAAGACTTTTGTGCCGTCCATTTCCTGCACTGAAGTCAAACTACTCCAGAGAGAATTTTTCTCTAGCCAAGTTTTTGAAACACTCTAGTCACAGAAAAAGCAATCTGAAAGAGGCTTTTCCTGTGTCTTGTGGAAATGTTGTGCTACTTCCTTTCTAAGGGGTTTGTGCAATTTTGTCCTACCAAGAACTGGAGCAGCAGAGCTGTGATGGGGAGATACATGCTGCCCCAGGCTTGGATCCCCCAGAAATTTCTGTGGACTGAAGAGGTTTTCCACCATCCTCCACTTGCCCCCTGCTCCTGGAAGAGAGCAGACCCACAGGGATAGCATGAAGGAAGTGAAGGTCTGGAGCAGTAGGTAGGAATTAGTAAAAATCCCCCCCCCCCATCTCTTCCTGTGGAAATCTGTGGAATCCAAGCAATAGCTGGAAGAATTGAAAGGAATATTTCTAAAATACTCCTGCTGTTCCTCGTTGGGGTTGCCAACTTCCAACTGGAAGGAAAGTTGTGGGTGGGGAAAAGGGGTGGGTGGGATTGCAACATCCTCTGTGCCACTACATCATTTCCAGAGGAAACCCAGAAGCGACAAGGGTTAGCTCTAGGAATCAATTGAAACTCTATGTTTTCCCCCCAGAAGTGAAGTAGCAGTGTGGAGGACAATAACTTTAACAAAAAAAACACACACAATCATTTCTCCCATCTCCACCTGGAGCAGTGGTAGACAGCAATACCACCAGAGGAATGATAAACATATCCAGGTGGAGCCTAAAGATCTTCCAGAATTACAACTGATCACCAGACTACAGAGATCAGTTCCTCTGGAGAAAATAGCTGCTTTAGAGGGTGCTCTGTGGCACTGTACCCTGCTGAAGGCCCTCCCATTCACAAACCCTGCCCTCCCCAGGGATAATTTGATAGGGATCATGTGGGGCTGCAACAGAAGGTGAGAAGCAAGCAAGTCCCATTCCTAAGTGAAGATTTGCTTTGGGATCCAGGCCAGATTTGTAATTACTTTGTCTTTAAAATAACAGCAATAATAAATAAGACATTTCCATGCTGGAAAGAATATGAAAGGGAGTAATTAAATGATGAATGGGTTAGACCCTCTCCTCATGAGGAAACACTGGTGTGCTTAGGGACTTTTAGTTTAGAAAAAAGAAACTATGCTGGAGGCCCAATAGAGGACTATAAATAAAGGTGAAGAGAGAGAAATGTTACCTCTGCTTCCAGTGCTGCGTTAACAACTGATTGGCAGCAGATTTGACCAGTAAATTAAATTCCTTCATAAACAACAGATAATTGAAGGTAATGGCCACAGATCTAAAAGGAAGTTAGATAAATTCATGGAAGTTAAATTTCCCAAGGTTAATAATAGAGTTCTAGAGCAGGGGGGTCGAACTCATTTGTTACGAGGGCCGGATCTGACATAAATGAGACCTTGCTGGGCCGGGCCATGTGTGTCATAAAATGTATTGCCAGGTAGCAGAGATATAAACTTTGTAAAGGACACAAACACAAAGATTTTTTTTAACTTAAAATAAAAACATGCTTAAAACATTAGCACTTTTGCAATATTTTGCTTATTTAACAGTCTCTGATAACTGACACATTTTGCTCTGAATTATTGCATCAGAATGTCTGCCCTGTTGCAGTCCTGAGTGTGTGCTGTTCAGGTGTGTATCTGTAAGCTGCAAACCTACTTTTGATTTATGGACATTCACCACAGAAGTCTCATGCTCAGAGTTCTGAGTCTAGGACCCAGGGGGGAAACATGAAATGTCTGAGCAATTGAGAGCGTCTAGCAAAGTAGGCAATGATGCAGCAGCAGCAGCAACAGAACTAGAAGCAGGAGATGGCCAGTTCCAGTGAAGGCCTGATAGAAGCCCTCCGGGGGGTCTTATCCGTAGGGTTGCCAAGTCTGGGTTGGAAAATACTTGGAGACTTTGGGGGCGGATCCAGGGAGAGAGTAGGGTTTGGGGAGGGGAGGGGAGGGGGCCTCAGCATGGTCCAATGCCATAGAGTCCACCCTCCAGAGCAGCCACCTTCTCCAGGGGAGCTGATCTCTCTCAGTGGAGATCAGTTGTAAAAGCGGGGAATCCCCGGTCCCCACGTGGAGGCTGGCAACCCTACTTATCCGGCTCCTGGGTCGCATGTTTGACACCCCTGTTCTAGACTATAGAATATAGTTCTAGACTATAGGAGATCCAAAACAATATTCTTGGTTTGGCCTTCAAACCAAAATTCCTAGCAATTACAAAAAAGCCTGAGATTTAAAACATAGTTTAACCCCGTTTAGTAAGCCTTACTTCTATACAGGCCTTTAACAAATCCAGTGAAGCCAGATAATTTGTAATCCATCAACTGTATCTGAAATTTTGGTTTGAGCTTTGCTACTCCTTTATTTTTCAAGCACTAAGCATCTCTAGATTAACCTCAGCCTGGGCATGTAACATTCACTACATTTCATTTGAACATCTATGTCTCAGGAAGAGTCCTATATAACTTCAGAGCTTGCTTTTAGCATTTTTAAACATCACTTGGTCCAATAGAGACTGAGAGTTTACAGCCCTCTTCAGGAACTGGCTGGGTTGTTCAAATACGGTTTGACTTCCTGTACTCCAGTCCAGGAAAGTCTTATGAGCACAAGAATATATACATGGAACTCCTCTGCTTCAAAGCATGTGCATGTGTTTCTATGTGTTTAAGAATATACACAGAGGTTGGACAGGGATCCTAATGACCAACGTTTCCTCCCATTTATTACAGAACTACAGTTTCAGGGGTAGCTGTGTTAGTCTATTGCAGCCACCATCAGATCGCTCCCTACAGAATACAATAAATGGACATAGATCTGACTTTTTTAAAAAATGACAATATTCAGAAACCAGACAGAGAATAATTCTGTTTCCTAGGAAAAATATACTATTGAGCTAAATGTTACTATTCTCAAGCAAAAGAGCTTCAAAGGGACACCCCAGAGCAAAGTTGCCAACTCTGAGCTGAGAAGTTCGTGGAGATTTGGGGTTTAAGGCTGGGGAGGGCAGGTTTTGGGGAGGGGAAGGACTTCACTAGGGTATAATGCCATAGAATTCACCCTCCAAAGCAGCCATTTTCTCCAGGGGAACTGATCTGTGTAGTCTGGAGGTCAGTTATAATTCTGAGATCTCTCTAGGTCCCACCTGGAAGTTGAAAAGCCTACTCCACTGTGCAACTGCTGAACTAAAATTCATGAAGAAGTTTCATATTATTCCCCGAGGACTTCACCTAGGATTGCTCCCCATTGCAAGTATTAACCAGCAAAATTAGGGTAAATCCAAACAGGAGCCAGAGGGCCTGTGAGTCAGGCCATGGTTTCCATCTAGCACATTTTATCCACCGTAATTGCAAGGATTACAGGGTGGCATACAGGATTCTCCATTTCTCATTTTATCATCACAACAACCCTGTGAGAGAGCATGACTGGTTCAAGTCACCCAGCAAGCTTCATGGCAATGTGAGGATTTGATTCAAGGCTTTGGTGATAATTTCTGCAGAGAGAAGTAGGGTGGCCAAGCTCCTGCTGGGGGCAGGAGTTCTCCCACTCCCAGGTCCTGTTTCTCACAGCCATTCAGAGCAGTAGTGGGAGAAAAACAAACACCAAAAAAATGGTGGTCAGGCTGATGCCAGTCCTCTCTAGAAATTGTTGGAAGCCTTCCAGTGATTTCTAGAGAGGCATGATGTCATGGGGGGGGGCTGTTTTTTGAGGCAGAGGCTCCAAATTTTCAGCATAGATGGTGGTGCCTTTCCTGAAAAAAAAACCCAAGTTTCAAAAAGATTGGACCAGGGGGTCCAATTCTCTGAGCATCAAAAGAAGGTGCCCCCATCCTCCATTATTTCCAATGGAAAGAAAGTGTTTAAAATGAATGTTTTTAAAAGGAATGCTTAAGTGTGACAACCAGAACTCCTTTCTGACTTGTCAACCTCACCTGGCCACCCTTTGTGATGTCACATCTTTACTCCTGGCTCCACTCCTAAAGTCCCCAGATATTTCCTGATTCAGACCTGGGAACCCTACCATGTCCCCACTCCCATGTCCCTGTCATCACTGCCAGTGCTTCCTCATGTCCCCATCTCCTGGAATCACACTGGTTGCCAGAAGGGATTTCTAACCATGCAGCACAATTTCTTCACCTACAGTGGTTTGAATGCCAGAATAGGATCTGGGTGACCCAGGTTTGAATTCCCACCTTGACACAGAACCTTGCTGGGTGATCTTAGGCATTCTCAGCCTAACCTATTTTGCAGGATTGTTGTGAGGACAAAAGGGAGGAAAGGAAAACGATGTAAGCCTCCCATTGGAGATAAAATGGGGTATAAATGAAGTCCATAAAATGGCCTTCAAAAGGCTTCTCCTGGGGAGACAGGATCCCCAGGAACAGCATGAGAGAGGACTTAAAGGTCTGCATGGTGGGAGGAGGGCAAGGAAAAAAAATGTCCTTCTCCATGCATAGCAGTGCTCCACTGGATGCTACCCCCGGTCTCCTAGATCCTGGCCCAGCACTCTAAATCACTATATGAGACTGCTGACTCTTTTCCCCAGTGTAGAAGAATGAAAGAAAAATCACACCAAGAATGAAGGGGTGGGGTGGGGGAAAATCACACACACATTTAGCCTGCCATAGCTCTGTCTCTTGCTCATCTGCCTGAGGGTGCCATTCTACTTGCAAAGCAAATGTAGCACAGTTGCGATCTGAATGTCCCTAAATTACCTTTCCCACCATCCCACGATGACTGTTCCCTCTGTGCCGTGTTTTCTTTCAGCTGCTCTATTCAAGGTTGAAGCAATATTCAGGTTAGATAAACATCAAATAGCCTCCTTTGGAGGTCTCATGTTTTATTTATGGGCATTGTTGTCAAGGGTGAGAGTGTGTGTGTGTGTGTTTTATTTTCCTAGCAGGAACCCCCTGCTGAAGTTTCTGTTTTAAAAATAATAAGAGTAACGTCAGTGATCTAGCTGTTACCCTGAGTGAGAATTCTCTTCAGCAGTAGCAAACTGGAGTCCATGTTTGAAATGGCTTTTTTTTTTGGGCTGCCATCTGTAAACACAGATGTCTCCATCCATTATGGAAGGGCATCACCTGTCACGCAATGCGTTAAGACTGCCAGGCACATTTTGACTCCCCTTCCTTCCCATGACAGCTTCTTGTAGGCAGAAGAGGTTGTCTCAGGTACAATGCTGGGACCGAGAAAAGGAGAAAACAAACCTGCAGTATCCAAGAAGACAACTTTGCTTAGTGCAAAAGTGGTCCTGTAAGATGCAGAATCTGGTGCAGAAATTGGAATGAAAGCAAAGCAGGAGAGACTTGGAGGGAAGTCCACATGGGGCAGTTCCCCCTCATACTACTGTCATCATGACAATGTAGGGTTGCCAGACCCCTGGTGGAGGTGGGGGTTCCCCAATGCCAGGTCCTGCTCCCCCCAGCCAGCAGTCAGTCGGCTAGCAGGGAAACTTAGCAGTAGCAAGAGGAAGGCCATGTTGCTGGAGTCACACAAGAAGTGATGTCACCATGCTAGCGATGTCTGGGCAACACCCAGGCATTTGAGCAAAAACTCTATGGTAGAAACTGGTTGTACCATAGGGTTTTTGCCCAGATACCTGAATGTCACCTGGACATTGCTGGCATGATGACATCACTTCCTGTGCAATGTTGGCAACCTATCTAGAGGCCTTTCCCTTTCTCCTGGTAAGCCCCACACACACCGTTTGCAACCCTATGACAATGTAACGATGCCTACTAGTCCACCTGGTAAGTTAAGGAGGAATTTCACACAGCCAATAAGTTCTGCTTCAGGAACTCTACAGTAATGGTTTCTGTCTGGCGTTTCACACAGAACCATACTAGTACCGGTTCCCTAATGGAACATATTGGCCCTTTCAGACAGAAACGTGCCTCTTCCATTGGAGAAGTGTTTCTGAGCTAATTTACCTTGAAACCTCCTCCCAAATGTTCTTCTGTTCTTCTCCCAGTCCTGAAGCGCTACAGGGGTGCTGTGTGAAATGCCCCTGAAGTGCTTCCTCCTCTGACGAGTGTTTTTGCACCTCTTTTCACCTGCACAGGCGATCTCTGTGAATTTTTTAAAGAGCCGATTTAAAGCGCAATAGCAAGCCCATTGGAATGCCTGGGCTCCACTGAGCTAACTGGAGCCCAGGCATTCCAATGGGGTTGCTATAGCGCTCTAAATCAGCTCTTTTTTAAAAAAAATTGACAGAGATTGCTTGCGCAGGCGAAAAGAGGCGCGAAAAGAAAGTGGCAGTCTGAAATGGCAAACCGCTTTGAAGACAGCTCCAAAACAGTAGGGGAAGGGCTGTCTGAAACGGCTGTCATTGTACTGGTTTATTCCAAGCCGGTTCAGTAATGTTTTTAAAGGTGTAGTGTGAAATTCCCCAAGGTTATTGAGTCTTAATGCATTTTCAGTAATGGGCTTTATGGCAGCTTTGCACCAGTTTTGCAGCGCAGCACAGGTCAGACAGGTTTCTGTTGTAGTCAGTTTAGTTCTCTCCTATAAAAGATATAAGAGGAACTAGATCTCAGAAGGGCAAGCTGGAACTAGGGACTGTTTTTGGAATTTGTTTATCCCCCCCAATTTTCTAGAAAGCTTTGCAAATAAATATTTCTTAGTTTGGCACGGGATTCATTTATTTAGATGTTTATGCCCTGCCTCTTATCTCCAGTGATGACCCAAAGTGGCTTAAAACATCATTCTCTCCTTCTCCATTTTATCGTCACAACAACAAACCCTTTGAGGTAGGGTAGGTTGACAGAAGAGTGAATGGCTCAAATGAACACACAATGAACTTTGAGGCAGAGTGAAGATTTAGCCCTGGGTCTCTAACCTAATCCAGCACTTTAACCAGTACACCACTCTATTTTGTTGTGTAGGGGAGACCACAAACATTGAAGTCTGTCTGGCCATATGCAACAGAAAAGCCTACCCAACATATTTGTGTAAGGGACATTTCATTGTACAGAATTGCTCTTTGTACTATATTGCATTGTTACTATTGTTACTTAAATCTGGGGGTGGGGGGAAGGTATAAGAGATCTGTGAATATGTAGAATATATATAATCTTAAACTGGTTCTCTTGAGGTTTGTGTTGAATAGTATAAAATAGCATTGCCAACCTCCAGCTGGGGTCTAGAGATCTCCTGGAATTATAGCTTATTTCCAGACTACAGAGATCAGTTTCCCTGAAGAAAATGGCTGCTTTGGAGGGTGGACTCCATGGTACTATGACCCACTGAAGTTCCTCTCCTCGCCAAACCCCACCATCCCCAGGCTTCTCCCTAGGGTTGCCAGGTCCTCCCTGGCCATCAACCGGGGTTGAGGGGCAGGGTTGCTAGCTCCATGTGGGGAAACTCCTTGATATTTGGGGGTGGCCCTTGGGTAGGACAGGGACTCAGTGAGGTACAATGCCATCGAGTCCACCTCCAAAGCATCCATTTTCTCCAGGAGAACTGATCTCTGTATTTTGGAGTTTTAATTCCGGGTGATCCCCAGGTCCCACCTGGAGGCTGCCATCCTACTTCACCCCCAAATCTCAAGGAATTTCCCAACCCAGAGTTGGCACCCCTAGTACAGAATTATACTTTTTGTCCATTTTTCAATGGGCACTGTCTCAGCATGTATGGTTATTAACATTCAGTAGATCCGCTACATTTGCATTGACCTTTTTACCCATGTACACTTGACCTGAAAAAGCACTCAGCAGTTGCCATAGCATTTAGAAGTTTCCTGCGGTGTGCAAAAAAAGACAGGAGACAACAGCATCATCAGAACATAGTGAAACTGAACCAAGATTTTTTTAAAAAAGCCATTAATAATTATAACTTGCCTTCTCCCATACGTGCCTTCCCAGAGTGTAAAATCTTTCTCATGGACCCTGCTGGTGGGCAGGGGGGAAACAACAGAATCATTGGTTTGGTGTCAGATCAAGCCAAGATCTTTTAAAGTCCTTAATAATTCTAACATGCTTTCTTCCATGCAAACCTAGCCTCTCATAATTATTTTTTTCCCCATAGATGCTTGGTTCCACATGCCCCTTCTGTCCAAACTGTGTGGGAGAAGGCTTTCTCTACTATGGCATGACGTTTGTGAAACTCCCTCCACAGGGCAATCCACCTCTTTCCCTGCTGTTTTTTAGACACAGGGCTAAAACAGTATTGATTCAGAAAACCTTGGAGATATTTTGATCGTTATAAAGTTGCAATGCTGCCTCTGGTCTTGGTGAACTTTCTGCAACTAGTTCCAGCACTTCTCTTTCGTCTGCTGTTCTTTCTTTTCATTCCTATAGTAGCTTTTATGCATTGTGCTAAGCCACCGTGGAGACTTTTTGTTTATCCAAAGGCCTCATTTAAATATGTTAATATATATAATAGCTAAATTAATGCAGCCTTTGAGAGGGATTTTGTGACCTGTGAAGAATAAAACATGTAACATAGAGCCAAGGGAGCAGCTTCACACACTCAGCGAAGGCGAAGGCAGGCGTAGCAAACTGTATCTTCACAAAGTCCTGCAGCCAATCACAGCTCCCGGAGAAATGAACCTGCATGGAACATGTTCTTGTCACATTCACACTTTACATTTTAGGTAAAGTCTTCAAACAATTTTGTGATACACTTGAGAGGTGATGTCGGAGTGGGGTTACAGTCCAACTTGTTTGGCCAGTCAAACATAGGTTTAAAACACGCCTTACGATGGGAAATCCATGATCACCCTGGCAGATCACCATGGATGGATGATCCATGATCATCCATGGAACAATATTGCTGTGCAGGATTCTACACAGTGTCACTAATCAAAGCTGACCCCCCCACAAACTCTATTATTAGCCTGGTGTTAAATACTGGGTTCAAGATGCACTGCAGTGAACAGCTCTACTTTATTAAGTGATTTCAGGAACAAGATTGAAACACCAGTGCAACAGCCCTGTTTAAATAGCATGCAAAAACCACACCCAAACACCCCCAACTCCCAAGGACAGGCTAGTTTCTCATTGGTCACTTCCAGAGTCCTGGTGGGCTATTGTTCTAGAGCTCCAAGCTCAGCCCATCGCTGGAAGATAGTCCTGGAATGTTCCAACCCTAACACATAACACCTGGGGTGAGCCGCCCCAGGGAGGGCAGGATACAATATAATAAATAAATAAATAAATAAATAAATAAATAAATAAATAAATAAATAAATAAATAAATAAAAGAGCCCTCCCCAAAAGAAGAGAGAAGAAGAGATTGGATTTATATCCTGCCCTTCACTCACTTGGAGTCTCAGAGCAGCTTACAAACTCCTTCCCCTCCCACAACAGACACCCTGTGAGGTAGGTGGGGTTGAGAGAGCTCTTTCCCAAGCTGTCCTTGAGAAAACAGTTGGTGCAAAGCTATGGCTTGCCCAAGGTCATCCAGCAGATGCGTAGATGCAAGTGGAGGAGTGGGGAATCAAACCTGGTCCTCCCAGATTAGATTCTGCACACTTAACCACTACACCAAACTGGCTCTCCTTCTTTTTGCCTTCTTCTTTTTTTAAAGCTAACAGAGTTCAGTTTCAGCAGAGCCAACTTCTTTCCCCTCCCCTATGCCATGCATTATACCACAGGCCCTATCCGAACTGGACCATCCAACACCACAGCAAACATGGTCAAGACCCACCTGGAGAGGGCCAGATTGTTGTGTGGGCAGGAGATGGCTGGAGGAGGCTCCCCCCCTTTTTTCCTAATGGAAAGCAAAGGCAGAAGCCTTGGGCAACTGAGTTGGCCAGCCCCACATCATCCAGGTGCGGCCAGCCTTGTTAGATGCTATGAATTTCAGTGGGCTCTACGCAGTGGTGGCATAGAGCCCACCTGGGGTGATTTAGGCTGCGCTGCCAGTGGGGTCTGGCAGTGCGATTTTTGTTGGATACCCACCCACCCTCCTCTTGTTTCAGGGTTTTCATGGGTCTATACTTCTGCGGTCACAGCTGGCAGTTTTGTGCATCTGGGTGGATAATTTGGGGGGAGATGGGCCTGTGTGTCCACCTCCCCCCTTGCTGGGACTCCCTTAATGAGTCTGGGGATTTGAGCCACCGTGCAGTATGCCCAGCTCGGGGGCTGTACCCAGGCTCACCCCAGGTGGCAAATTGGTACCACGCAGCAGCAGCTGCCCTTGTGATACCAATAATATTTGTCACTCTGGAGTTTCTCCCAGCAGGTGGGCTGCAGGATGGCTTGCCTATCAAGCAAGCAGGCAGGTCGCTCAATTTTCCAGGATCCAACCCCCATGGTTCACCAGTGTCCCTTGGTCTGTAATCAAGACAAAGCTGTGGCCCGGTTTTTATTCCAAAATGTTGTGTGGTGTGTTTTTGTGGATCTCCATAAGACCTCTTCTTGCTAAGCCCTGCACCTGCAAGGAGCCTTTTAAAAATGCTGGACAGATCTAAAGATAGAAATCCAAATGTAGTACCTATTTGAGTTCATCAGCTTGGATATGTAACCCCTTCCCATCTCGATACAGCATCACAAATGATTATGAGGATCAACAACAAATGGCTCTTTACTGATACTCACACAGTGAAGATGATGGGCCATTTTAAGATCATAGAGTTCTCTTCCATAGAGATCTGCCACAGCTTCACCCAGAGCACGCACAGATAAATAAAAGTGCAAATCACAAACAAACACAAACAAAGGCTTCCCCCCCTGAAATTCTATCCCTGTTTTCTGTTTCAGCCTGTTTTTTTCTGATGTCCTCCATGGAAGCCTTTATAGTTGAAGGCATAATAGCTTCCAGGGTGGAAAATATGCTGGTAACTTGCTGAGTGACTCATGTTACAAATACCTTGTGGTATCGGCATGCTGCTGCTGAGTTTCAATGGAAACCACAAAAAAAGTAAATATATTTTTCCAGCTGAATATCTGAGAGTTATTCAGGCTGGAATTCATAAAAATCATAACACCAATAGAATCAGCAGGACTGAGTTGATAAGTCATAGGCCACCGGCTTGTATAGCTGCCAAGAACAGTTTGCCAAAGATTTGAAATGCAGTGATCACAGACCCTCAGCAAACTTCCTTTTTCTTTTAGAAAACCCATAACCTTGTAACCTGACAACCTTCTAACCTTCTGTGGAAATCAGTCCTGAATAATTCTGCAGATCTGTCGGAACAAGTTTCACTCAGAATATCCTCCAGGCATGTGTATGTGGATGTGTGAGGAATATCAAGGGGACCCCACACTGAGCGAGAAAGGTGAATGGTCCTCTCCCTCTTTGGATGCGTTATTCAGAACTATTATGTGTGGAATTTGCCAGTTGTCCTAATGCGCATTGGGGGGATTTTTTGGTAGTCCCTGGTTGATCGAAATCAAGAGAAACTATGTGGTCTGAAAGGACTAGGATTAAGAGATCTTTCAGACACCTTCAACTGAAAAAGATACGCAGCACTGGTTCAGAATTTTAAAGGGCCCTGTATAACGAGAGACCTCTATCTGCCTGTAGAGATTACCACTCAGAAAAGCTGCACAAATGCATGCTTCTGGAATACTTCCTTGCAACTTTCCCCATCCCCATTCTCTTCGCTGTCTACTCAGCTTATTCAGTCTAGTAGCTCCTTTTGCATTTATGGTGGCTGTGCAGTCTGTTCCATGAATTTAATGAAAGGAAGGGAGGGAGTGGGAAGCCAACCACTGTCTCCTCCTGAAGATGATGGAATTTGGAAAGCTGGAAGAGGTCATTGTAGCAGAGACCTATAGGCTTGGTTTGATGATCTGAGTAACCCATGCAGGTGGACAGAAGTTTCTCTTCATGTGTTGATGGAACCTGAAATCTAGACTGGAGGCCCCAATCAGATGTCGTGTTTTATGAGCCCTGAGCGTTCTTATATTTAAATGGAAGGTATTTATACTGGAGAATGTCATCCAGACGTCGCACCTGTCACCTGCCTCAGCGTGCAATCCCTCCATGGCTGCGTGTTCACACTTCCTGTGCTGTAACTGTGGAATGCATGCACAGAGCGCCATTTCTTTTTTTTTAAAAAAACCACTTCACTGTTTGTGCATGCACATAAGTGGTTGACCACAGCTCTTTCCCCTCTGAATGCATATGTGCATCAACGTGATCTGGAAATGTGTGGCAAGACTACTTGGATCAGCCGCCACTGGACTTTCTCCAGTGGTGGCAAAGTCGGGGGTGAAGATGAGCGGCCTATGAGTGAGGAGCACTATACAGATGCGGTTGTCTGGATGTGCCTGTAAAATCCGGTACAGAGAAGTAATGACATCAGAGCTAATAGCTTGTCTGGTCACAGCCTGAATCTGAATTCTAGAATCTGAACCAGAGCACAGTTGCCTAACAATTAGTTAAGACAGCATCCATCCCTCATCAGACCCTTTCATATAACCTAGTTCCCCTAGTTTTCTACCATGAGATGACCACAAATAGCAGTAGTCATGGTGTGGAGGTGGTCTGCCTTAACATGGATACTAGAACTTCCCTAAAAGTTTGAGTCATTCGAATGTCATGTTGCCTGTCCATGTAAATGCCACCTTAAATACAGTCTGCATTCTAATATATGCATAGAGAATTAGCAGGAGAATCAGCACTCTGTCTTGGGCACAAACTACAATTCATGTTGTGACCACTAAACTGGAGGAGCCCTGATGTTACTTACTGGTGGCATGCTGAATTGTGGAGCATACTGATGGCACAGTTCTCAGACCACTGTTTCAATTTAGGGCTATAACAGAGGAAGGGCTGCGAGTGCACTGTCCCACTACAAGCACTGATTTACCCATGTAAGAAGTTTTTGGAAACTGAAGTTAATTTGTGACATTACAGATTGCATTTTAAAAATAAATGCTCTCCCCAATAGTAATATTGTTACTTTCAAAAAATCAGCAGGGATACTGCAAAGTTAGAAAAATATGCCATCAGTATTCAATTTTACTTTGCTCAAAATACCTAGTTTTTATTGCAGCAAAATTGTCTTGACTTGGTCAATTTCATTCCAGGCTTCCAGTCTCTCAGCTGTGCTCCCATCCCAAAGCCAAACTCTTCAGTGCTCTCCCCAGTGTGTTGAAAATTAAACTGACCAAAGCTTTAAACCTCATTGGTCATATAGTTTTCAGTCTGGGCTCCAATCCAAACCAGGATACTAATAGTGTGTTCCCTATCCCTACTCAGAGTTAGTCCATCTAATCCCATTGAAACCAACTGATTTAGAGTGGTGTAACTCTGTACAGGATTACATTGTACTGAAAATGAAACTGACCAAGGCTGAAAGACGAACTGTGCAATTTGTTTGCTCAGAAGTACTCCCCTCTGTATTCAGTGGAGCTTACTTCCAGGTAAGGATATACAGGATTGCAGACTTAATTTCATTTTCTAAGATCTGGAAGAGCATTCAGTGTTTTGGTTTAGTTGGAGCGTAGCTGGGAGACCAGGAGCTAAATTAAATTGACCAAAGCTGAACTGCCGAAGTGTATGTCTTTGGGAAATACAGGGTGGTAAAGTTCCTGGTTGTGAAGAGTTTATCCCTAATCAAGAGACAACCTATTTTGTAAGCTGATTCTTTGGGGGGGGGGGCATGGCTTGGGTTCTTTAGGCAGATGGCTGCTAAGGGGGTGGGTGAATGGGCAGCCATGCCAAGTGTTGCAAGACTGGCACACGTGAAGAGTTTTTTTAAATAATCCCATTTCAAGCCTTTCAAACTGTGAAATAAAAATCTGAATTTTTTTTTTTCAAATGTTCAAGGGGAATGGTTGCAATTTGTGATCAGTATTATTGAAAAGCAGTGGAGGCTAGTGCCCTCTGAAAGGATGCCATTCTACAATCCACCCATCTGACTCATAAAGCTCTACTCACCTGATATTGCCCAGTTCTGGTAAATTTTTAAATAGGACTATACTATGTTTAAATTACTCTTTTTTAAAAAAAACAAAAAAACCCCTCCCTTTAGTCACTAAGATGGCAAGAATAGTAATGTTGTTAAAGGAGCTAGCTTAAGGAATTCATAAATGTAACAGCTCTTATTTAGCATACATAGGGTTACCAGATGTCCTCTTTTCAGAGGACATGTCCTCTTTTTGGGGTGTCCACCCACTTTGGAGGTATTTAAAAAAAAACTGATGAAAATATCCTCTTTTGGAGTTAGAAGGTTAGGAATGTTCTTAGTTAGTAGCCATTACCACAGCTGAAATAGTAGGGGTACCCCGGCATTCCGGGGGTAGGGATTCAGCTCCCAACCTTCGATGGGGGACCATTGGTGCTAGCACGAGAGGTTAGGAGGCTGGGGGTGCTCCTGGATGCCTCCTTAACAATGGAGGCCAGGTAGCAGCCACTGCCAAGTCAGCCTTTTACCATCTTCGACTGATTAGGAAGTTGGCTCCCTTCCTCGAACGCAGTGACTTGGCAACAGTGATCCATGTGATGGTCACCTCAAGACTGAATTACTGTAATGCCCTCTACATGGGGCTGCCCCTGTCACAAATCCGGAAGCTGCAGCTAGTACAAAACGCGGCAGCCAGGCTATTGATGAGACTCCCAATTCGGGAGCACATCCAGCCTGTGCTAAAGGTGCTGCACTGGCTGCCTATAGCATACCAGATTAGCTTCAAGGTGCTGGTTCTTACCTTTAAAGCCCTTTATGGCCAGGGTCTGACATACCTGAGGGACTGCCTTTCCCCATATATGCCCTGGAGAGCACTGCAGTCAAGGACCCAGAACCAACTGGTCCTCCCGAGTGTTAAGGAGACCAGGTTGGCAACATCTAGGGCCAGGGCCTTTTCAGTGGCAGCTCCAGTCTGGTGGAATGAGCTCCCGGAGGAGATCAGGGCCCTGTGGGACCTTTTACAGTTCCGCAGGGCCTGTAAAATTGAGCTCTTCCACCAGGCCTTTGGAGCCACCACCACAATTACCATCACAACAACCTCTGTCACTATTAATAACAACTGACTACTTATGGTCGAAGCCCTGATCCGCTGGCCCTGTGACCACTGCCCAACATAGTTCCCCCCCAACTGAAGCAGACCAAGAGAATTAAAGAAAAAACTGGAATTTCTAGCACTTTAATGTTATGTAGATTTTAATATTGTTTTATATTATTGTATTATTTATTAGAAATTGTATTAAGCAGTGAAGTGTGTTTTATGTATTATTAGAACTTTTATCCTGTTCGTAAGCCACCCTGAGCCAGCTTAGGCTTGGAAGGCAGGATAAAAATCAAATAAATAAATACTTTGCTTACAAAGTATTTGTAGACAAGACTCATTAGAAAAAACAATAATGCTAGGAATTTCTCAGCCCATCCTACAACTAGAAGTCATAGAGGAATCCATAAAGCATCATCAGTTGCTAGAAAGCACAATTCTGCCCCAAAGTCATGGCTGACTAGGCAAAGAGGAGGGCTGGGTGTTGGGAGACAATATTAACTGGTCTGTCTTGTATTTGCAAGGAGGATGCTTGCCTGTTTTTCTGGGAATGGGCTTAGGAAATGCACATATATCTTTGGAAGGAGGGGTGTTTCCAGTTTTAATACAGGAAGCAAACAAACCCTTGCACCCAAATAGCAACCATTTGAGAAACACTGCACTAGAGGGTGGAGAAAGAGTCAGAAGGAAGAAGTTAGGAAGTTCTAAGTAATTCTGAACTCAAGGATTCAGGCGCCCTATTCTGAGCTTGAAGTGACACGGAATTCCTTGCCTTCTTCCCTTCATTCTCCACTCCTCTTCTTTGTATTGGTGGCTCTTGCTTGTAGTGCTGATGAGTGATGACAGCCAGAAAGCCAATGGGTAGGAAGAGACCTTCTGTCTTTCTCCTGGCCTCCTACATTAATCAGTACTTACAACAGTGTTCTGGCAGTAACTGGGGTCAGTGCAAAGCACCATGGAATAAGTATTTTTCGAACAGCCTGAAGGATAATGCCATACAGTCTGGGAACCACATTTGCCATAGTACCCTGAACATTTTAATCTATTAGCAGCCAGACCATGAGAGGTGGAATAGAACAGGGAAGGAAGAAGAAGAAGAAGAAGAAGAAGAAGAGATTGGATTTATACCCCGCCCTTCACTCACTTGGAGTCTCAGAGCGGTTTACAAACTCCTTTCCCTTCCCCTCCCCACGACACCCTGTGAGGTGGGTGGGGCTGAGAGAGCTCTTTCCCAAACTGTCCTTGAGGGAACAGCTGGTACAGAGCTATGGCTTGCCCAAGGTCATCCAACCAGGTGCAAGTGGAGGAGTGGGGAATCAAACCCGGTTCTCCCAGATTAGAGTCTGCGCACTTAACCACTACACCAAACTGAAAGACATCCTATTGGCTGCTACTGCCAGCAAGACAGTGAGCCAGTTTGTTGTAGTGGTTAAGTGCACGGACTCTAATTTGGGAGAACCGGGACTGATTCCCCACTTCTCCACTTGCACCTGCTGGATGACCTTGGGCAAGCCATAGTTCTAGCACAGCTGTTCTTGAAAAAGAGCAGTTTCTGTCAGAGCTCTCTCAGCCCCACCTACCTCACAGGGTGTCTGTTGTGGCGTGGGGAGGGAAAAGGAGTTTGTAAGCCACTCTGAGACTGCCTTTGGGTAGCGAAAGGTGGGGTATAAATCCAATCTCTTCTTCTCTTCAAGATCACAAGGGGGGAAGGGAGGAAAGACTAAAAGGAGGGGAAGTAGCAAAATTCTTCACTGGTGCAGATATATAATCTGATCTAGTGAAGCAGCTGCTTTTAATAGTCCCCTTCATATGAGTCATTGCCAAGACTCATATTCTAAGCATAGGGAGTCTATATTTTTGGCCAACACTCTAGCCAGTGTGATTCTAACATCCCTGCCCAAGACAATTTAACACCAGTTCCAAACAGGAGCTGGGAAGAAGCCATTCCTTCAACTCAGAATGCATGCTAACAATTTAAATTGCTTTCAAATAGCCTGTGACACATATAATTTCCCAACTAGCCCCAGTGCTGCTAAATTATGAATTATTTCTGGTTCACTCAAAGTGCTCTCATTTGAACAGCGTGGCAGTGCCATCAGCTAGACTGCGAGGCTGGTAGTGTCAAATGGGGGAAAAATGACCTTGTTATGCCCCAAATCATGAGGGCTGGATTCTACGAAAAGGCCAGGATTCTTAAAATTTTATTAGCTCTAATAGATTTCGCTCTTTCCCTTCGGTTCTCTGTGCACAGGAATTTTGACCCTTAACAGTCTGCACTGACCTCAAGTTTGTCATATACATCTCCGTTTTTTAAAAAAAAAAATCCAAAGGGGGAGCTGCCCAAATTGTGGCCGTTATTTTGAATCCAGTGGAGAGTATAAAACAAAACACCTACATTCTAAGGGGATGTTTCATGCATATTATTTTGCTAAGGGGTGATGATCATCTCTGGACAGGGGGGAGTGTACATTTGTGGTGTGTTTGTCACCTGAAAAAAATACATGCGAGCCACTGGTTATAGTTTTGCTTCAAGATCTATGTTCAAATTCCCCTGAAGCTCAAAGGACAACTTTAAGCCAGTCATTCCCTCTCAGCCTAACCTGCCTCACAGGATTGTTGAGAGGATGAAATGGGAAAGGGCAAGTCATATGTACACCCAGACCTCTATGGAGGGAAACATATTATGTATGTTAGATACAAGTCTGAGTAAATATGGCCCATTTTCCCAATCAGACTGCATATACCAGCCCCAAAATAGGCCTATGTAAGAATCTTCCTTCCACCACCCTAGGGAGCTTCTGGGTTAAATTTAACACTGGCTAATGAAGCAGTGGCTCAAGTAGTTAAGACGCTGAACTACTGATCAGAAGGTTGGTAGTTCAGTAGTTCGGGACCCAAGTGCTGCATGACGGAGTGAGCTCCCGTCTCTGGCCCCAGCTCCTGTCAACCTAGCAGTTCAAAAGCAAGAAATTGCAAGTAGATAACTAGGTACCACTTTGGTGGGAAGGTAACAGTGTTCCATGCACCTCGGCATCTAGTCATGCCAGGCACATGACCACAGAAATGTCTTTGGACAGCGCTGGCTCTTTGGCTTGGCAACAGAGATGAGCACTGCATTCCTAGAGTCAGATTCAACTGGCTTTCAAGCAAGGGAAACCTTTACCTTTACCTAATGAATCCCAGAGATCTAGACAATGATCCAGACATCAGTGTCTGGCGACTATCAGTGAAACTTAAGCAAAGTCATATCCTTCTAAACCCATTGGGGTTATACTGGATCTAAAATTCTGCTGGAGAAACAAGTTAATGCAACTGCAAAAAGCACTTTCAACCAACTCCACTTTGATTTGGCCAGTCTAGCCGCTTGGATCCAGTAACATCAGGAATAGATGACTGCAATGCATTCTACATTGATCTCTCTTCAGAGTTAATCTGGAGACTCCAGTTGTTCCACTGAAGCTTGGCTTTATCAGGAGCCTGAAGGCCCATGCATGTTACTGCCATTCTGCAGTCACGCCACTGGTTGTCCTCCAGTTACTCTGTTACCCAAAGAAGCAGTCTTCTATTTAATTGGGGGAATTAGCTTAAGGAGACAGAGTGAGAGGCGGATAAGTGGGATCTCCACCAATGTATACCAGGGTTTTTCTCCTTTAAAACCACAGGAAGGGTATTTATGGTTTTCTAGTTATAAACTGCTCCTCAGCAAGAAGAGGAGTCTGACTGCTAACAACTGGGCTCAGCTTAAGATATTGACTATCACATCCCTGGCTTTGGCCTCATATCTGTGGGGCTGTCTCTCCCACTATGTTCCACCACAACAGTTTTGCTTATCACAACAGGGCCGTCTGCTGGTGCCAACCTGCAAATGGGCAAAATCAGTAGCTGACCATTCACATGCCTTCTCTCTTGTGCTGCCCACCTTATGGAATGGCCTGCCTAATGAGGTCAGGAAGGCTCTTGCCCTCTTGGCTTTCCACAAATTAATCAAAACTGAATCATTCAAGAAAGCTTTTTTATAACATAAGTAATAGGGCTATAGGGGCCACGGTGGCTCAGAGGTTAAGACGCTGAGCCGCAGACCAGAAGGTCTGTAGTTCGGCAGTTCAAGACCCAAGTGCCACGTGACAGAGTGAGCTCCCGTCTCTGGCCCCAGCTCCTGTCAACCTAGCAGTTTGAAAGCAAGAAATTGCAAGTAGATAAATAGGTACCACTTCGGTGGGAAGGTAACAGCGTTCTGTGCATTTCGGCGTTTAGTCATGCCGGCCACATGACCACGGAAAAGTCTTTGGACAGCACTGTCTCTTCGGCTTGGAAATGGAGATGGGCACCGCCCCCTAGAGTCAGATTCGACTGGCTTTCAAGCAAGGGAAACCTTTACCTTTATCCTTTACTAATAGGGCTATACTGTAACAAAATGGTTTTGAAAGATGCTTGGGTAAAGAGCCCAACCGGCATGAAAGTCATACCCATTGCCCTGAAAAGCCTTCCCCCTAATTACATATGCATGAGGGGTAGCTGCCATACTCAGGGACAGGTCAGACTAAGATCTGGAAGACACAGGTTCAAATCCCCATTTGGCTGTGACGTTCTCTGGGAAACCGAAGAGCCAGGTGGGGCAGGCTCTCTGAGATAATGACACTATTTCATGGTATGTCACCATGAGGTCTTTGGAGGGAGGGCTGAAGAGAAGTGTTATAGAGACATGGTATAAAGAATGCATGGCTACCGCTGACCTGAGTTCCTGTCATGAGCCTCCCAGAGAATACCAGGTAAATGAAATGTGTGACAAAACTGCCTCGCACAAAGCACTGGGTTAGTAGTAGCATCTAATGGATTGGCACAATGAAATGCTGATACCATGACACACATTTCTTGTGCTTGACTTGTGGATTCATGAAGCAGCCATGCGCTCGGTGAACTCTGTTGTTGTAGTCCCAAGAAGGCAGCAAAAACCAGAAGCTCTGGAGGGCTACTGTAAGCTGTCTGTAAGCTGTGTTTTCCCTGCTAAGACACAAGTTGTGCACGCGAATATGATATGCTACCAGGGGGGAAGAATCTGGGTAGCATAAAGAGTCGCTTCAACTGTTGTGATCCAGGTTTTGCGCCGATAAAATTAAATGTGCTCAGAATCATTTTTTCCCACGACGGCTGAGTTTTCTCCTGCTTTATCTGGCAGTATGTGTCAGAGCAGCCTGTGGTAGTCAAATGTGACTTGAATGTAGAAGGCACTATTACTATACACGTCTCTGATAGGTCAACAGGCTTTGGGCTAATTAATTCTAAGAGCTCACTGAGGACGTTGCACAAAGGTTCTGAGCTTCTAGATGAAGTTCCAAGATAAATGAACAGCACCAGTCATGTCAGCCAGTGCAAGCTATTGGGCTTGAGAGAGCCAGGTGAGAGTTCCGTAACAGCGAATGTATGCATTTGCCAGGAGTGACGTTGTGATTTTCATTGTAGTCCCCACACACCTATCAATATAGAATACAGTTTCTCATAAAATTGTTCCAGTAAACCCAGAACAATCCTGGTTGCTCAAGACACAAAAGAAATAAAGATCATAACATTTCACTGAGACTCCTGTATTTTTGCCTTTTAAACCGAAATTATTCTCTAGCCAGCATGTCTTGAAAATAAATCTCAACTTCATAGACTTTGGGAACAAAATCAGACATGGATCCTAATGCACAGCCTACCCTAACTTTGTTGTTGATTTTTAATATTTATATATCAACAGACTGAATGCTATCAGTAAAGGGAGGGAAATAAATAGAATAGGATTGCAGGATATTAGTCAATGACTAAAAGATCAATAGAAGCCGAAGAAGAGTTGGTTTTTATATCCTGCTTTTTTCTATATTAGAGAATCTCAAAATGGTTTACAATTGCCTTCCCTTCCCCACAACAGGCAATTTGTGAGGTAGGTGGGGCTGAGGGAGTTCTGAGAGAACTGTGACTGGCCCAAGGTCACCAAGCAGGCTTCACATGGAGGAGCTGGGAGTCACACCTGGCTCTCCAGATTAGAGTCTGCCGCTCTTAATCAATGTTGGTATGTTGTTGATGTTTTAGGCATTTTAGCATTGTTCTTAATTTTTTTTAATTTATTGTATTTGCCATCTGATGTAAGCCACCCTGAGCCCTGCTTGCAGAGAAGGGAGGACTAATAAATAGAATTTAATAAATAATAAATACATACATACCTAGTTTGAAGGTGAGCAATACAAATATTTGGGATAACTATCCACTCTTCTTAAGTGCTAAAATGACTTCAGTTCTTTGCAGTCTGTACCTCAGTCCTGCCAGTAATACTGTCCTAATATTGCAGATCCTGGAGCTGCCGCTAAAATATGGAGGCTTGCCTAAGAGCCGTCAAAGTAGTTCATGGTGAGCTAGGATATAGTTCATGACGTGAAGCACAGTGTTTTGCTTCCCAGTTCCAATGTGCATTTAAATCAAATGAATGGGATTTAAAGTTATTAGGTCCTGTTGGAGGACCTTCTCAGACTTCTGCATGAAATACACTAAAACTAAACTGCAGACAAGCCCATGCAACTAAAGTCAATTACTTTTATAAGATGGTGACATCCAATCATATGATGAAGCATCACCTGCAAAAACTGTAAATGTGACTCATAGAAAATAAGAAACTCTTATAGCCAAGACCCATGAATGGAGATAGATGCTCATTGCTCTGTATGTCTGTGTGTGTGAGAGAGAGAGGGGGTGGTGTATAAAGAGAGGGATGAACAGGAATTCAGTAACAGCTGTTAAGCCAGCTCTGGGTTTGGTTTAGTTTTTGTGGTAAGACTTTGGGCAAGAAAAGATGTGGGCCTTCTTGGTTTTGACCTGTGAAAAAGGCAAGACCTCTGAGCATGCACAAAGTGTTTCCTTTTACTACTGCATATCCACAGACAGTCACAAAACACCTGAGATTAGGGGAAGGATCTTCTACAGTGAAGTCGTCCAGACAATTCCTTTGGCAATATATTTAAGAAATCTACACCTACACCCGCTCCTGAATGCTCAGAATTCACAATGCCATACATTAAGAGACATTTATGGTGGTGACCAACAATTGGCTTCTTAACAGTCTCCAAATTCCAGCAAATATCTGGTCCCACCCGCCACCACTATTGCTATCTAGATGTAGCTATCTCCAACAAAGAAAGATACCTTCTGTTCTTCCTGAAACAACATGGTGCCTTTAGGTTCCTAGAGAAACTCCAATGACTAGATTAGATTTCAATTAAAGTGAAGCAAATTTGGAAGGACCTGCCCAGGCAAACAATCCTCTGGGAACTAAAATTTGACAAATGGTAACATTTCTTACATGTGTATAGTTATCTCCATATTTTGCATGAATCTAATTTTGAGGGTGGGAGGGAAAGCGGCATGGTATAGCCTGATCTTGTTAGAACTTAGAAGCTAAGCAGGGCTGTTCCTTGGGAGGGACATCATCAAGGAAGACTTTGCAGAGGAAGGCAACGACAAACCACTTCTGCCTTTCAACTGTCTTGAAAGCCCCTTTCAGTTTTGGTGAAGACTTCCGGTTTTGGCGACTTGAAGGTGGGCGTACTTCTTTGGTGCTCTGATTGGGATGGCCTGTAGCCCGGTGAATAGGAGGGGTGCAGGACAATTCTGCCCCCCAGAGCTCTTGTAGGGGGCTTCTAGCCTGGGGCATGAGGGGTTCCTCTCCTGAGGTGACAGCCAAGGGATTGAGGCTCTTCTTTGCTCTAAAGGTCTCATTGCCACAGTGCCATCATGGCACTAAGAGGCGCACACTGGACTGGCAAGCAAAGGATCAAGCATAATAACAAAGCAGTCCTTACCAGCAGTCCAGTAATCAACAAAGTGTGAGTCAAATAGTCCACTCAGTTGGACAAGAGATGAAGTGTACCAAAGTCCCCAAAAGAAAGCGGCAAGGGAGGAGGGAACGGTTTGCCCCCCCCCCATTTTTAAGAAACTGAGTTAAATCGGGGGACTTGGCTTGCTGGTGTGGCAGAGGAAAAACAAGCAAAGTGTGATTTCTTTCAAAACGGCTCTTTTAAACAAACTTTCTTAGACTTTATAAACTTTTCTGAAAAGTAAACAATGACTGGCAGATGGGGAAAAATGGCAACCAGAGCAAAACCCTCTCCAAACACTACATCTTCAACACTTCTGGTTCCTGAATCGGAAGCTACTATGGACTTTCCCAGCATGTTATCCTCAGCACTGCACCCCCTGCTGGATCAGATGACTAACTTGAATCAAAACTTTGATGTGCTTTAGAAACAGATTAAAGAAACCAACATTAAAGTGGAGGAGGCAGTTAAATCAGCTAAATTGGTTGAAACAAAGACAAAAGTAATGTACCAAAGAGAGAGCAACTGATAAGGACCAACTTTTAAGACTACAAATGGAAAGATCAGTGTATGTTCTATGATTTCAAGGTGTCCCTAAACAAAAGACTGAGAATCTCAAAGAAATTTTAAGTGAAGTATTAGCTCCAATGACAGGTTTACAAGTGGATTTTCTACAAAGTGAGATGGATATGGTCTATAGGACTCATATCCTGATTTTCTGAAGAAGAAAAACCTGCCTGGAGAGATTGTGGTGAGATTCTCCAAGAGGTCTATAATGGTGCTCAAGGCCACAAATGGGACAACCCTAAAAATCAAAGACAATGAAATCAGAGTTTTGAACAACATTCCATTCAAAATAAGGAAAAAAAGGAAGCAGTATAAAAGCCTGACAAACTTTATGCAGAAAAATGCTACCCCTTATAGATGGATTTTTCCTGAAGGACTGATATTCAGCTACAAAGAGAAGAAAGAAAAGATTACCTTTCCTAAAAGTGCAAAGACTTTTCTGGAATTGCAACAAAAATCTACAGAAGAAAAGAAGACAGCAGAGGAAGAAGAAGAAGAAGGCGGAGAAAGTTCTGAGACCACAACGAGTAGTTCTTCAGACAACTCTGAATCTGAAAAAGGGGCGGCTGCCCCAAAGCATCTGACAGTCAAATGGGACTTTGATAAACTAAAATGGAGGGAAGAAGGGGAAATAATACTGGGTCTAATTTGAAATTCTGAGAAATTTAAACTAACACTTGCTTGATTTTAGTTATGCAATACCAGCCTAAATAAGAAAACTTAATATCACGCTTCATTATACCATTTTTGCTTAATAATAAGGGAGCTTTGTTTAAACTATGTAAAAAAGCAAATTTATGATCCTTGTTTAGCTTTTTAGAGTTAGTTTGTAGTTTGTAGAAACTTTAGTTTTGTATTGTATAGAAAAGCAATAAAATTTATTATTATTTTTTTTAAGAAAAGCCCCTTGCTGGGGTAGCCATATGTCAGCTGTTACTTGCCAGCACTTTATACACATGCAGTATTGAGGGTACTACATGTCAGAGCTGAAAGCAAGGACGTAGTTGCGCAGACTAAAGACACAGGTCAGAATCAGCAGCTTTAGAGAGCCCAGTAGAACACCACTGGTCTCTTGACTCACATGACTGTGCTGAACTGATAATTGTAATAGAACAAAGTTTGAGCCCCAGTGGCACTTTTAAGACCAACAAAGTTTTATTCGAAGTGTAAGCTTTAGTGTGCAAAGCACACTTCTTCAGACAAATGGAACAAAATCTCCTCAAGGGTTCTGTACAGGAAAAAAGAGGAGGGGGGGGGCAGTTGTTAGGAGGGGCCACTCAGAGCCAAGATGCATATGCAGGGGTGAAATTGGATCAGGTGGACGGTAAGGGCAGTGGATAGCAGCAAATTTGCTCGTAAATGCTAGAGTTAACAAAAAGATGTGAGACTGAAGCCAGAGTCCTGCAGTACCCTCCAAGATAAACTGAGCTCAACCTTGTGTGCATGGGAGAATAGAGACTCAGCGTGTACACACTTCTTCACATACATTGGAACACATTTCCTCTAATATTACATGCAGGGACAGGGGAGCTAGTTGCCAGGAAGAGCTGATTAGAGTCAAGATGCATAAGAAACTGAGCAATAAATATAGCTAAGATTGGAAAAAGCACATATAGTAGTATCTGTAAATAGCAGCAAGTTGGCATACAGATAATAAAGGATAATTGTCGTGGCACCCTCTAGCTGTCCACAGCAGTAGTGCTAAAGCATTGTAATGAACCAGGCTAGCCAAGTCAAGGGAGCTACCATAGTGGCTACCAAAGTTCCCTGTTTCAGTCATCTGGCATTTCAAATGGCTCAAGCAAGGTATCTATAGCAATTTTGTGGGTAAGACGGAATAGAGAAGTTGCAGTGTTTCTCACTGGTTCTTCTACATCAGGGGTGGCCAACCTGTGGCTCGGGAGCCACATGCGGCTCTTTCACACATATTGTGCGGCTCCTGGCAGGGCGGCTGGGAAACAAAGGGGAGGCATGCTTTTTCTCCCTTCCTTCCTTCCTTCCTTCCTTCCTTCCTTCCTTCCTTCCTTCCTTCCTTCCTTCCTTCCTTCCTTCCTTCCTTCCCTCCTCCCTCCCATCTATTTGCTTTCCTAGTTTCTCTCTCTCTCTTTCTTTCCACTTCTTTAATTCTTTCCGTCTCTCTCTTTTTCTCTCTCTCTCTCAATATCATTAGCAAACAAGTAATATCATTATCAATAACCGGTTTTCCTCGTTTGTTTTTATTTTTGGCAGTCCCATTTAACGTTAATAAAAAGCAAATTTGCATATTTTTAAAAATAAAAACGTGTGTGTGATATTTGTTCCTGTCTTGCAGCTCTCAGACAACTCTATGTGGCTCTTACGTTTATTCTATGTGGCTCTTACGTTAAGTAAGGTTGGCCACCCCTGTTCTACATCCTCCATTGCATAAGAAGATTTTTTCTTCTGCAGATGTGCCTATCAGGCAAAGATCCTGCAGAAATACAACAGGTGCTTCAGGTGACCTGATACAAAAGAAGACATTGTAGCTGTACTTTGAGCAAAAGAAGAAATGTGGGTTGGGGGTGAGAAAAGCTCCACAACTCTTAAAGCAACAGGAGCTTTGTTCTCCTTTGCATCTGGTCACTTGATGCACTTGTGGTATTTCTGCAGGACATTTGATACTCCCCTGGGCTGGATGGCCCCCTCATGAACCTCAATATGCACCTCTCATGCAATAGGGGATGTTGGATTGTAGCCATTGGGCTTTCCTAGTGCCAGATTTTTCCCAGTGTTGTGAACATTTCAAGTAAGACATCCTAAGAATGGGCATGGTTATTTTAAAGAAATAATCAGAGGCATATGGAAAAGGGTAGTCCCAAGTAGGACTAAATATGGCTTTATGTTTTGCTGATATGGAAAAGATGCTACAGATTTCAGCTCCTTTACAGTGTCTTTTGGGGACAATGATTTTCCCACTGGGTACCACACAATAATTAAAACCAGCCATCAGCATGCATCTCTTGCTCCAGGCCTACAGCTCCAGCCATACTGTAAAATGAATATTCAATGTTCCTTATATGAAAACTAATCTTGTTTTTTATTGTACTGCATGGAACCGGTTTATGCCCTTGTTTAATTAACAAGTAAATCTACTTTAACTGGAAGCTAATCTTGAAAGGTGCTGTATACAAATGTATACTAAAGTCTTTTATACAAGTTCCTAGAGCTTTCCCAAGGGTCTGCAGCCAAAAGCACACATCTTGTTCTTCTCCTGTAATATTTTACAGCCAGGCACAGAGCTGGAGCTGAGGAGCTTTACCTTTGTCCTTAATATTGCAGCTAATTTTTATTTTGCTTCTTTGAGGCCTCTTTATACACTTTTAAAGGTTCACATTCTGAGTTAGTTCAGAACCTCTAAAGACTCTGCAAGGATGGAAAACATATTTTGAAGTAGAATGTGATTTACAGGCCAGCTGTCAGTGGGCCTTAATGTCCACGAGGAAATAGACCTGTAGCTCAAGAGATTTGGGCAATTCCAAACTGCTCTCAAACTGCTTCTGTGGATTCAGGAACCGTCATCCATTTGATTTTGTTCTTATTCCCCCCACTCATTATGTCAAGGGGCTCAAGGTTGCATTAATGTTCCCCATGCCATTTTTATCCTCCCTGCATACCTGTAGGGTAGGATAAGTTGAGCAATAACGATAGGCCAATGTCACTCACTGTAATCGCTACCACTGTGCAGGGCCATTTCAATATTAGCCCCTGTCAGACATTTTAACCACTGCATACATTGGCTTCCACTAACAGAATTTCATATTATCACAGAGAGCAAGAATGTGCTTTTTGTTGGTGCTTTCCTACTTAAGGATGCCAACAGGTCCAAATAAAAGTGCCCTGTCTCTTTAATAAATATTTAATGTATGAAACTGGGCAGTTGAAGGTTTTAATGGCATGGAAATAAGTAACATCATCTGGTAAATAACTTCCCATTAAACCTCTATTAAAGGCACAGGATATCCCCACCCCCTGGCAGTTAACAGCTCTTCCCAGTAGTGGTGGAAACTGCCATCAAATTGCAACCAAATTACGGCAACTCAGGGTGTGCATAACAAAATTACCAAGCCACTGAAATTGTTGGTTCAGACCATTTCTGTAATTTTCTGGAATGCTAACACAAATCTGACATTCTGAGATAACAAGAACTCCCTCCTGTTGTTTTTCATCTTTGGGTGCTGCTAGCCATTTACAGTATGTCCTTATGTTTTTCTTTGATTCTACTGATTTCCTGAGCAATGACATTTCTCTCTTCCAATTGGATCCTTGCAAGGCAGGAGCACAGAGTGCTTCCAGCAGTCACATTTAGAGACAAGCCATAGACAGCCACAGTCCTTTTGGGAGGAGAGGGAAATCCTTTTGTTCTTTTCAACTTCCTATTGCAGGAAAAATAGAGTGCTGGGGGCACTCTGTTCAGAAGCTTCTCAGTTTTTTCTCCTTAGCTCCATTTGATTGGAACTTGGTAGTTCCTTACAGGACAGGCAGAACTCACTCTGCTGCAATTTTAGTGTCATTTGGTTTAAAAACAGCCACTCAAACCCACTAGAAGTATCCTCATAGGAAATAATGGCAGACTGATGGGAAGAGATGAGGGGGAATTCTGTGAAGGAAGCCATTTTTACTTTGCAAATAGAAACAGACCACTACATGGAATAACAGCAAATGCAGAGTTATCAGTGGAAAGATAAGCCTTTTTTTTTTACTGTTACTCATCACTCAGTCACTGTAAGAGTAGGATAATGCATACAGATTGTCCCTCCCCCCTCCAATGCTGTGGCCAGCTAGAGCTCTCCTGCTATGTTGCCGCTTGATCACCATTTTAGGAATTAGTAGAGAGAAGTGCAGCTGCACAGAGAGTCATCTACACTGAGGGTCTGTAAAATCAAATCCTCTTTGAATCTGTTTTGAAATTAAAGGGTCTTTAGATCACAGGAAAGACTGTGTTCTGTGCAATTTGGTGCCGTTATCTTTATAATCAGCTGCCACAGATGCTCATATACATTCCCAATTAAAAATAATGGTCCTGAACTCTGGAACTAGGTTTCCCTTGCTCGAAAGCCAGTCGAATCTGACTCTAGGGGGTGGTGTCCATCTCAGTTTCCAAGCCAAAGAGCCAGTGCTGTCCAAATACTTTTTCCATGGTCATGTGACCCACATGACTAAATGCTGAGGCACACAGAATGCTGTTACCTTCTCACTGAAATGGTACCTATTTATCTACTTGCAATTTCTTGCTTTCGAACTGCTAGGTTGGCAGGAGCTGGGGCCAGAGACAGGAACTCACTCCATCACATGGCACTCGGGTGTTGAACTGCCGAGCTACTGACCTTCCGGTCTGCAGTTCAGCGTCTTAACCTCTGAGCCACCACTGCCCTTGAACTCTGGAACTGCATGGATTTAAATCCCAAACTGGTAATGTCGCACTTAAAAATGAGCAAAGTAAAGATTCCCCTTGAATCCTGGATTTGAAATTATTATGATTTTTTTTTCTCAGTTCAAACCCTTAATGACAGCTCTGTAGGGTTTTGAAGGCATGAGACAAACGGAGATAGTATGCTATTGCCTGCCTCTACATACTAACCCTCAGTGGTCTCTTGTCCAAGTACTAATCAGAGCCAAACCTGCTTGGCTTCCAAGATCTGGCAAGATTGGCTGGCCTGGGTCATCCAGGTCAGGGTCTACTCCCACTATCTCAGATTATATAAAGGTGTTAGTTGCTTTACTAATTTTTGACACTGGTTCCTGTAGCTGTTCCTTTGTGGCTTGATCTGCAGCAATTACAAAGTGATAATCTTTATCTTTAGATAAGGAAAATGTTTGACCTGCTGGTTTTTGCTGATCCATCCGTGGTTGAGGGAGGGCATTAGAAAAGCCAGCCCAGATTCTCTAACCAGTGCAGATCTCCATGACTGCAACTTGTTCTCTCCACATACCTGTCCCAGAAAAGGGACAGAAAAGGAGGGTATTTCCTAAACCACTTAGACGTAGTTTTCTGGTACACAGGCATTCTTGCTAGCTGGACAGTTAAATTTTACTTATGTGGGTTTTTGTTTCCTTGTTTGTTTGTTTTGGACAGGCTGTTCAAAGAAATGTGAAAGACAAGTGATTGACAGAAAGCCTTGTTTCCTCAGAACAACAAAGGAGTTGCTGTTCTTTCCTACTGTGCTTTCTGATATAAGACAATGACCAATTCAGTCAAGGCCTGCCCTCTGCTGTTTTGCTTATGTGTGTTTTTTCTGGGAAAGCACGATCCACTCTCAAAGCACAATTCATCAAAATAGGAGGGATCCCCCCCACACACACTATTTATTACCGTTCATTCTTTGGCATGCATCAAGGATTTGTACCCAACATTTCTCTGAAAAGCTTTGTCAGACCAATGCAGATGCAAGGAAACTGTGAAAGCTGGGTGCAAAATGTACTTTTCTTCTATGAATTGTTAGCCGCAACACTGGGTCTCTGTTTGAGTTATGATGGGCGAATTTAGCTGAGAGACCTTTGCTTAATGGGTGCACAAGCTAGAGATCATCCTTCAACTATACCAAAGTCAGAGCCCTCTTGGAGCAGCGCAGATGACAGACAGGAAATATCTTTTGGAAATATATTAAGTAAATATCCCTAATACATTCAGCTAATTCAATAAAAATATCACACACACATACACACGAGAGCCAGTGTGGTGTAGTGGTTAGGAGTGAAGATTCTAATCTGGGAGCACTGGGTTTGATTCCCCACTCCTTCACATGCAGCTGCTGGTATGACCTTGGGTTAGTCACAGTTTTCTCAGAGCTGTTCTAGAAAGAGCAGTTCTCAAAAGAGCTCTTTCAGCCCCACCTACCTCACAGGGTGTCTGTTTTGGGGAGGGGAAGGGAAAAGAGATTGTAAACTGCTCTGAGACTCCTTTGAGTAGTGAAGGGCGGGGCATAAATCCAATCTCTTCCCTCTTCTTCTAAGAAATAAAGGGTTGAGGTGATCTTAAGAAATCAGAAACGAAAGAGGGCGAATCATTGATGGAGTTATAGCTGCCTTCCAAAGAGAGGAGTTGTAGTGAAGAGCAGACATCTTGGCCAGCAAGCACATCCATGAAGACCCTATAGAAGCTTTAATGTCAGTTTGGTGTAGTGGTTAAGCGCACAGACTCTAATCTGGGAGAACCAGGTTTGATTCCCCACTCCTCCACTTGCAGCTGTTGGATGACCTTGGGCAAGCCATAGCTCTGGCACAGCTGTTCTTGAAAAAGAGCAGTTTCTGTCAGAGCTCTCTCAGCCCCACCTACCTCACAGGGTGTCTGTTGTGGGGAGTGAAAGAAGTTTGTAAGCTGCTCTGAGACTCTAAGTGAAGGTGGGGTATAAATCCAATTTCCTCCTCCTCCTCCTCCTCCTCCTCTTCTTCTTAAAATATATATATATAAAATAAAAAGCCTATTTCCCCAGAAGTCCACAGATGGGTTGCCTCAGGTAGGGTGGTATACCAAATGAACCCCACCCTGGCTATGGACCAAAGTCCTTCAATTAGCAACTCTAACCCCAACTCAAAATAGGAGTCCTTCATATATCTGCACCTGTATAGTCACAACTCAGACACAGATGACACTGCCTGTGGTCAAGCACAGGTGTTTTCTGTGTCTCTCCATGTGACTATGACTGTGTTTTTTCAAGGGAGCCTAAATCTAGGAAATGGCTTTTGAGACCCAGTGTGGAGAAATTACCTCTTCTTCACAACCTCTCACGCTACGAATAGAGCTGCTGGAATTTGATCTCTCTTGCATGTTGTCTGTCTTTTTTTTATTGGTTTGTGACACTGTGGTGGTTGTGTGTTGTTTATATGTATATTAATTAAGGTAGATCGGGTTATGTGGCTGGATGTCTCCTGCAATTACATATTCTATAAATGGCTCCCATTTCATGAGTGGGTCCCAGATATTTCACTTGATGACCCCTCCCCCCCAATTCATTTCAGAAAATGGTTTCAGACAACATTCCAGTGGCAACTGGAACAGAATTGTGGCTACAACAAGAATACCCCTCAGGTGTCCTAACCTGCTTGAGTGTGAATAAATTACCAAACATATTAAGCACTCCAATAACAAATTATCCCCATACAGCATTCCTGTCTGCAGGTGATAGGGCAGTCCAGGGAACTGGAAACCAGGTACACCTCCAGCATCTCTAATCAAATGTTCTTCCAAAATGTCTGGACAATGGGGATGTGTGCTTCAAAATTAACTGCTGGAAAAAAAGCTATAAAACCCTTCTTTTCTTTAATATATTTGCAGTGCAATCCTAAACAGAGTTATACTCTTTTAAGTCAACTCAAGTCAATGGGATTAGAAGGATATAACTGTGCACAGGATGGCACTGTTAATATTCCACAACTGGTTGCTGAAATCTACAAATCTCCTTTATGTGTAAAAAAAGAAGGAAACAAGAGTCCAGTTTTAAACAAAACACTAACAGACAAGAGGAGCTAAACTCTGCCCTAGTCTGTGCTCTAGGCACGGGGTTCAAGCATTTTTCTCCCAAACCAGTTGTAAGTAACAGTGAATGTCAGCCAGGCTGGGAGGAAAAATGCTGCAATTTGTCAAGCGTAGCTGTGAAAGTGGGAAGTAGAGGAGGGCTTAGTTTCCTTTACTTGTAGAGGTTCATTCCAGTTTTGTTTAAAAATGGATCACCCACTAGAGAATGTTGGTAAAGGAGGCACAACTTACTCTTCTGCCAGGTTTGTTGGTCCTCCTTGGGCCCACTCTGAAAGTGAAGATTTCAATGGCTTCTCTAATAGGGAAACAGTCCATAAAAGTTTATCTCAAATGGCTGGAGGGAGAAAAAGTTTACAGGCAGAATTCTGTTTCCCAGTAAAACTAAGGGAAATGAAAACTAAATGCCATAAATAAATGCCTTTTTTGTATACTGCTAATAAAGAATCCAGATAAACATCTGAAACTAAAAGGGGCCAGAATTGAAAACAAAATTATCTTTGCATATCCCATGGATCAGTTCTTCCCCTCTTCTCAGTCAACCAGAGAAAGAAGGCAAAGGAGATGGGGGAGCTTTACATAGATCTTCAGTTCCAAGTGAGAGAAGTGAAAGCTGCAGTGGCTCCAGCTGTTTCCCCACCCACCCATCTACCAGAGCCTTGTCTGTATCTATACGGTGGATTATATTGCTTCCAACCAATCTCTGAACCAAATATAATTTTCATAAGGTATTGTATTAACTTTGTGTTCTTTGCATTCTTGTATTAACTTATTTCCTTTACATAAGCAATTATCTGAGTGTCATGCGACTGGCTTGCAGTTTACTGTACATTTTCTGTCTTCTGCCATCTGTTTTATGCTAGAATTAGGGAGGGCGACTGTTTGCATGAGTGTGAGCTTCAAGGCCAACGAACAAAATCAGCTAACTCGCAACTGTCCCTGAAACTTTCTGTGTAGTTAGCAACAGCAGTATTTTTACAAAAATTTAAATAATTTATTCCAGTATTTTTTACAAAAATTTAAATGATTGATTGATTGATATCCTGCCCATCCCACAAGTAGGCTTAGGGTGGGTAACATCATGTTACAATAAATACAATTAAAAATTTAAAATACAGTATAAACATTAAAATCGGTGGTTATAGCTTAACAACAGAAATCAGCTGGCTATGAGAGATTCTGGCCCATTGGTATAGATGTATAATGGCCGGTTATCAGTGGGTGGGTGACAGCAATCTCAGGGAGGCCATACATGGATTCCCTTTGCCTCAGCCAAAGGCCTGGCAGAACAGCTCCATCTTGCAGGCCCTGCAGAACTGAAGAAGATCCCACGGGGCCCTGATCTCAATAGGGAGTATATTCTACCAGGCAGGGGTCAGGGCAGAGAAAGCCCTGGCCCTGATCAAGGCAAGACACATCCTTCAGGGCAAGGACTACCAGGAGGTGTTGATCCTTAGAGCATAATGCTCTTCGGGGTGTATACAGGAAGAGGCAGTCACTTAGATATGTTAGTCCCAGGCCATATAAGGCTTTAAAAGATATTACCAACACCTCGAAGTGAGTCCGGTATGCAAATGGTAACCAATGCGGTTGGTGGAGCATGTGCTGAATGTGAGCCCGCACAGGCATCAACATCAGCAGGCACACTGCTGCATTTTGCACCAGTTGTAATTTCTGGGTCAGCCTCAAGGGTAAGCCTACATAGAGCAAATCGCAGTAATCAAGCCCTGAAGTGACTATTGCATGGTTCACTGTAACCAAATCCTGGGGGGAGAGATAGGGTTTCAGTAATCTAATCTGCCTAAGATGAAATAATGCAGATCTGGCAACTACAGCAACCTGGGCCTCCATGGAAAGAGAGGCATCCAGTGTTACTCCCAGCCTCCTCACTCTCTGGGCCAGCACCAGAGGCACCCCTTCCAGTGTGGGGAGCTTGGTACAGGACCTCCATCGTTGATGGATTTAACTTTAACCAGCTCTGCCGCAACCATCCAGCCACAGCATCCAAAGCCTCGGCCAGATTTTCAGGAGCGGAGGACAGATGGCTGTCCATTAACAGATATAGCTGGGTGTCATCAGCATATTGATGGCAACCCAGCCCATAGCTCTGGACTAACTGGGCGAGGGGGCACATACAGAACTCCACATTCCAGTGGGTATCATGGGGAGACCCTCTCACCAAGCACCACTCTCTGTCCCCGACCATGGAGAAAGAAGGAAAACCATTTCAGGGCAGTCCCCTGAACTGCTATGTTGGTGAAGTGGTGGGTCAACAGATCATAGTCAACTGTGTTGAACACTGCTGTTAGATCTAATAGCAACAGCAGGGCCAACCCACCTTGGTCCAGATGTCTACAGAGGTCATCGTAAGGATGACCAGAACAGTTTCCATCCCATGACCAGGGTGGAAGCTGGACTGGAAAGAATCAAGGATGGACATGTCATGCAGGAATGGTAAGTTCAATACTGGGCGGTAGTTGGCCAGGACCAATATAATTTATATAATACATTCTACATACACATCACCCCACAACAACAACATGAAATTTACTGGTATGTGGAGTAAAATTTGAAAAGTAAAATGGGTAAAAACAAGGACTTAAACAATCAGGAGAAACATCAACAGAAAAGCAGGGCAAGGAACTGCAGTATTGATAATTTCCTAGCCCATGTTCAGAAATAAAGAATGCTTGCAAGAATCTGTGAAACATAAAAGTACAGGCCGAATGCCAAGGTTACAGCACTCTGGCCCTGGAACAGCTTGTTCTGTTCCCATATGACACACATGACGTGCTGGAACCTCTCTGGTTAGATTAGCATCCCTGAAACAGCATGGGCTGTTAGAGCTGATGAGCCTGGCAAAGGCCAATAAGGCTCTCACAAGGAACATCTAGAACTGGGAGCACCTGTATTGGGAGAGTGAGGGGTAGAGAAGCATAGAGGACAAGAAACAGTGAGGAAGGGCAAAAGATACTGTGACATCATCAGCCCTACAAAGGAAGGGGTGAAGGTGGGCCAAGGCAGAGTTCTACTTTCTATCATCAACAGAGCTCTACTGGTCAAGCAGCCCATGCATACGACGAGGTGTAGTCAACCCAACCTTGTGTGGAAAATGGAGTGGGAATGAAGTTAGCTTAGGATGCAAAAATGAGTTTGACAAATCTTTATTCTATTTAAAGGGGCCTTGATGGAAGTTCTCCATCTGTTCAGTGCTAGATACGAGGCCCACAGTCCTGTTCTTGGGTCTGATCAGTCCTGAGGTACAAGGTCAACAGGCCACAGGTACAGTTTTGTACCTCACATAGTTACATGTAGCAACAGCCTATGTTTGAGTCTGTGGATGGACACAGTGGAGCATAAATATATCTTGCTGGGTCTGACCAGGGGTCCATCTCGTTCAGCATCCAGTTGTTCTAGAGGACCAACAAACAGTGCTTAGAGCCAAGGCCTTGCCCTTCTATTGCCTTCTAGCATTCATATTTCGAGGTTTCAGTGTAGGTAAGTGTAACATTATGCACACTGGAAACAAAAATCCCAATTTAAATATCTGCTGATGAGGCCTGAATTGTTGAAGACTGAGAGGGAAAGAGATCTTGGGACTGCTGTGGATAACTCAATGAAAACGTCAACTCAGTGTGCAGCAGTAGTAGAAAAGGCAAAAAAAAAAAACCCATACTAGACATTATTAGAAAAGGGACTGAAAATGAAACCTACAATATGGTTATACCTCTGTACAGATCTATGGTGCAGCCTCATTTGGAAGCAGGGTTCGATTAAGCTCTGTTCCATGAGGAGAAGGATTGTGCCCAATAAGTGGACAGCGATGGAGAAAAGAGCACTTATGCGGCAAATGCATAAAATTAAACTATTGAATTATGCATGAGATGTGAATAATTCATGTATATTTCCAGTTATCCAAATTAAACTAATAGTGCAGCATGGTTTGGTTTGGTTTGGTTTTTTAATATGGTTGCCTACGTATGAAGCCTGCTGGTAAAGGATTTCTATGTGATGGGCAGGGAACACGGTTGATAAACTCTTAGCTTTGCCCTCTTTGATTATCAGCCAACCAGCATTACAGATAGCCAGTCTTCCCTCATACCATTACCACCTGGATACAAACCGCCTTCCTTTTTTGTTTCAAAAATCTTTTCCTTCTCCACCACGCCTTTTGGTCATTTTTTGGCCAACACCTCACTTATCTCTTCTTTTTAGATAGGTTTCTCTGGAATAGCCGTATGAGAGGAACATAATCTAGGTTAAAAGGAACTTTGATTGGGCATTAGAATAATACACCGACCACTAGGTTTGTAAAGCAAATGGTTTTATTGGACTGTCACTAGTAAATTGAGACTGTGGTTCAAGGCAGCTTCATGTGTGTTTGTGTGTGTGTGCTGCTATTGATTTGTTTCGCCTTTTCTATTCTGTAACTCAATTAGGTCAATAAAGTTACTTTTTATTATTTACTTACTTACGTATTAAATTGGATTTTTAAATCACCGTCCCCAGTGAAACAGGGCTCAGGGCAGTGTACAACAATAGAAATAGACCCAGATCACAAATGTCAATCAACAATAAAATAACAGAATTCAGTAAAATACAATTTTAAAAAACAACCTATTGAGATGACACTAAGACCAATTGTGCCACTGCCCCCACAGGGGGGAGACAGGAAGATAGGAGCACCAGACAGATGGAAACCATAATTGTCCTCAACCAAACGCCTGGCGGAACATCTCTGCCTTACAAGCCCTGTGTTATTGCATCATATTCCACAAGGCCTGGATGTTATTCAGCAAAGAGTCCCACCAGGTTGGGGCCAGGGCAGAAAATGCCCTGGTCCTGGTCGAGGACAGTCAAATGTCTCTTGAGCCAGGTGGGGACCACCAATAGGTTTTTATCTGCCAAGTGTAATGCTCTCCGGGGGGGGGGGGGGGGGTATACCAGGAAAGGCAGTCCCAAAGGTATGCGGGTCCCAGACCATTTAGGGCTTTAAAGGTTAACACTAAAACCTTGAACCTGATCCGGTACTCTACCTGGAGCCAGTGCATCTCACACAGCATAAGTTGAATATGTACTGTTTATGGGATCCTGGTTGTTGGAAATGTGTGAGTGGCAAGGTCCAGATTCCAGTCATTATAGGGTTAATCTGTTTAGCTTCACTGCTATTGTTTAGACTGACCTGGAAGGAAACCTGGCAGACAGCCAATGCAAGAAAAGCCCAATGTAAAGGAGAGTTGGCTGGTTGATGTATTCAGGTGATTTCCTTCTAGGGGGTCAAGAAGAAGCAGATTTTCCATTGTTGTTGTGTGACCATGTGTCTCTAGCAGTAGCAAGCAAGATATAGCTTAGATATATTTGTTTGTAGGTTTCCTGTATACCTTTTACCCTTAGAAATAAAGCATTTTAAAACAGAAAGAAATGTCTCCTCTCCAGTGAAGCAAAGATCCATTGCAAACTCTATTTAAGTATTTTTGACTATTTTCCCCAAAAACCGGTAAGGACTTGCGCTGCCACATTCTGGGCCAGCTGGAGTTTCTGGGTCAGTCTGAAGGGAAGCCCTGCATACAGTGAGTTACAGTAGTCTAATCTGGAGGTTATTGTTGTATGGATTACTGTGGCTAGCTCAGGGCAAGACAGGTAGGGAGCCAGTTTCCTGACTTGGCATAGCTGGAAAAACACCAGTCTGGCAACATTTGTGATCTGGGCCTCCACTGATAAGGAGGCATCCAGATTCACACCCATACTCCTGACAGTTGGTGCCGGTATTAAGGGCACCCCATCAACAGCCAGGAGTCAACATCCCAAATCCAAGCTGCCCCATCCAGCCACGGAGCCTCAGTCTTAGCAGGATTCAGTCTCAGCCGGCTCTGTTTCAACTATCCCACCACGGCCTCCAGCTGGCTGCCCTTCAACAGATATAGCTGGGTGTCATCAGCAATCAGATGACACCCCAGCCCAAAACTTCGCACCAATTGGGTGGGTGGGGGGGCATGGTTAAGTATCCATCCCCCTTTTCTTTTTTTCTTACCTGGGAGATTTATAGGATCTCTTATAAGATGAGAACTATGTATATGTCAGACTAATCCCTAGTTCTCTACCGTAGAATTTGAGTTCTGGTTCTGGATGTTATTCACGTGCCCACCTTGATATGGTGATGGAGTTGGGTAACAGATCTATCTATCCAGGATCTGAAACCATACTTTGAACACAGTTTAGTAACTACAGTTAATCTTAAGTGGGCTTTAGCATCTCACAAAAATGCAGACATCCTGACTAATTATCTGGTGCAATTGCAAGCCAGGATTTCATCCCAACCTTTGCAGGTGATGAAATTAGCATTTATCAAGACAAACCTAGATCTGAAGAAGTGAACAGTGACTCACAAAAGCTCATACTCTGCCACAAATTTTGTTAGTCTTTAAGGTGCTAGTGGACTCTAGCTACTGGACAGACAGACTAACACGGCTACTGATCTAGATCTGAATACTTTGGTAAGCCGAAACCTGGTTTCGAAGCCCATTAAAAAACCCCATGATTTCCCATTATATCAGAACCACACCTATGTGGGCTTCATGTATTTTTTGTGAGATGCACCTGGTGTTTTTGGCTACTGTGTGACAGAGTGTCACACTGTTGGACTGGACAGGCCACTGGCCTGATCCATCATTGGCTTCTCTTATGTTCTTATGTTCTTATTTCTCTATATTCTTAAGGACTAGAATCTTGTTCTTTTAAAGCTGAAAAATGTGACCTAGCGCTCTGCACAGGCAACCAAACATCATTCTCAACAGTAGAAAACAGTAAGATCAATTTCACACATGCTACTTACCCCTGTTTACCGGTGGAGCAGTTTGCCCTGGACCATTTCACTGATTTCCTTGGCGAGTTTTCCTGCAGCTTCTTGTGTCCTCCCTCCTCCCACTCCCCTGTCTTTGCCCTCTTATTCCCTCTCCCTCCCCCTCCCACTTTTTCTCTGCGAGGCAACAGGAAACTTCTAGGAAATAAAGGATTGAGCTGAGCCGGAGCAAAATTTGGGAAGCTGCGGGTCAAAAGGTGGTCGCAGGATAAATGGTGTGAAATTGACCAGAAGCTGCAGAGGGAAAGGAGGAGCGAGCCTGGGACAAAGGCTAGTGTGAAATTGGTCTAAGAATCCAGTAGCACCTTAAAGACTAACAAAATATGTGACAAGGTATCAGCTTTCATAAGTCACTGCTCACTTCTTCAGATACTCAACAGTTTAGTTCTAAATTGCTGCTGAGTTTCAAAAGTCAAGATGGGTACCAATTGGTTTGCCTTAGTGAGACCCCGCCCCTTGCACTGTCCTGCCCAGTTCTTTCTGCACAATGGCTGTGGCTCTCCTCCCAGGCATTTAAGGTGTTTCTATTGGCTTCCAGCTCCACAGAACTATGCCTGTGTGGAGCCAGAAGGAAGAAGGCAATCTTAGGCCTTGATTGACCATGTCAGTGCTGATTTTGATGTGAATGAAGCAACGGGGTGCTTGGAGATGAGGATTTGTTCTCTTTGAACTAGCATCTCTTCCATGAGTCCTGAGATGAGTGATGTAAATAGCTTGTTTCCTTTTGATTTTCAGTATCAAGGCATTCTATTTATTGTGGTGAAGAGAAAGAAGCTGGAATATAAAACAGATCATAGTTGTTCTTCATTTCCCTTCCAACTTTTTCCATGTAAAAGAAGAAAGAGATACACACCAGCTTGAGCAGAGATTTTTCTCCCTTCAGTAGTTTTGATTAATTTTTTACAGTACTTCTCTCTTTCTACTTTCTTGTCTATGTGGCCTGTGTTCAAAACATCAGTGGCCTCTTCTCTAGGTGCTGTCAATCCAGCAAAACAGCCTGGTATTCATCTGTCCTTTGAAGATGTACAATCTCAACAGGTCAAGTTCATACCACTCACCTGCCTCCAGTAGACAGAAAGATGAACGTAGGCTGGGAGACATGGATCCATTTCAGTCACACACCCAAATCTCTACTTCTCAGTCTCTGTTTGCTATTCATGACAAGAGAATAACAGGACTCCTACCTGTTGGAGTTATTATGAGAATGAACACAATAGAGATAGAAAACCACTTTGCAAATAAACTCAGTCAGATCAGTGCTGCCAAGCAAGTCATGGCTGCCTTAGACATTGGTCCCAGGGATGGGCCAAAGGCACATGATGCAGCCACTTTGGTGAAGCTTGGTGTGAAAAGCCCCCTTGCCTAGGGTTGCTAGATGGTTTCAAGAAAAATGATGAATACAGTGCCTTCCTTTCCATCAAGATGTCACCTCTAACACCCTGCCCCTTCCTGTGAGGTCACATTCTCCTTTCAAAAATTAAATTCTCTACCCGGCACAGAATCCTCAGAAGAAAAGTAAAACCTGCTTTAATAAATTGCTGTAATAGTAAACCCGGTGAGACAATATCATTAACCCTACTGATGAGGTCATGGTAGGGAATACTGATAAAATATACAGCATTTGATAAGTATTAAGGCTACAGTCCAATCCACAATTACATACAGTGCAATCTTATACAGAGTTACACCTTTCTAAACTCATTGATTTCAATGGACTTAGAAGGGTGTAACCATCAGGTAAACTTATACGGCACTGGCTTACAGTTGGGAACATACGTACCCCTCACTTTCAGCTTCTCAAGAGCGTTTTGAAATCTTTATGCAAGAATTATACAATTACAAAAGGCTACACAGACAGATCTGGTAGGGTTGCCATGACCAGGACCATGGAGGGTCAGCTGTCAGTGATGGTGCAACATCACTTCCAGGATGTCTCTTCCACACCTCTCTAGGAATCACCAGATACTATGGTAAAGCCACAGATTGATTGGTGATTCCTAGAGAGGACTGATACCCTCTCTACCTGGAAGTGATGTCACACTGTCAGCCTGACAGCCTTTTTTAATTTTATGTTTCTCCTACCACCTCTCAAAGCAGCAATGGGAAAAACGAGCTTGTGAAGGGTTCCCCTACCCCGACAAGGGGCTGGCAACCCTATGATCTGGCCATTCATTTTCTTAACCATGTCTTTCTGTTGACATTTAATGACCTAATATCTGTTCCCCATCCCAACCAGGGACTGACAACCCTATTATCTGGCCATGCATTTTTTAAACCACGTCTTTCTTTTGACATTTAATGACCCAATTTCTGTTCAGAGAAAGCCTATTAAGCGCCTCTGAGTATATGTTGAATTTTTATTTGACCCTTGGGTTGAATCATGTCTCAAAGATTTTCCATTTGTACAATCATTCCCAAACATTGAATAAAGATATCATTATGACGCATGCCTTGGAAAACTAATTATAACTGTTCTGAACATATATATGCCTTTAATTTAAAAATACACTTAGCCCAGTGCAGCCTAGGCAGTCAAAAACAGAGAGGCAAATCACTTGGGCAGCTGTGATGGAACTGTGTACAAGTAAACAGCGATGGCTTCAAAACTGTGTTTAGAAATGCCTTTCAGCTGTCAATCCTGTGTGGCTTGTGCATGAATGAATTACTACCAGTTTGGGTTTGTTTAGTAGTCTGTCTCATGCTGCACCCCCCAGGCCATTCCCTGCAACTGACCCCAGTGAGCCTCCCTCCCCCATAAGGAGCCAGGCAGCCTCTCCATCTTTTCTTGCTGCCAGGGTCTAGATCTATAATGGCTCAGGCAAGGAATTACCAGCAGGATCTTCCTGAAGGCTGGCATGGTTGCTGGAACCTGAACATAGACCATATTCTGAAAGATACTCATTTACTGCTTTGTGTGATGAGAGGAGGCATCACGCATGGGAGAAAGGCAACGCCAGGGAGGCACCCACGGAAGGGGCAACAAGCTTGGCAAAAGGAGCTGCAAAGCTGGCCAATTGTAATTACCTGTCTGCTAAACCCAGCAGCCAAGCTCCAGCTGGGCAGGGGTCCCAACACCTAGGTTTCTTTTCCCACCCACCCAGTCTCATCATTCCCTCACTGCTTTCCTGGCCTGAGGGAAGGAAGTGAGGAGGTAATCCCCAGAGGGAGGGAAAGAGAGAAGAAGGAGGAGAGAGTGGCTTGTCGAGGCACTGCCCGAGACAGGAGGTGGTGGCACTGGTGGGAAGAAGTCACCACTGCCCATCTTTTCCCCCTCTAAGGACAAAGTTTTCCCCTTCACAGTGAGTGAGTGAGGTATGTACACATGGTAATAATAAAATGTAGTTATTTAGAAAATACTGGATATTTATATGTCCATTTTCCCCTCAGTATATTTCCTGGATGGAAAGTACAGACAGTGTCAAAATTGGACACCTGGAAACCCTACCTGCACCCCACCCTTGGCCGTTGCTATTCATGGTATGGAGGGCCTTCAAGGTCTCAGAACTAAGAGGGGAGGGGGTTGCTCCATCTTGTTCCTTCCTCTCTAAGCGAAGACAAACCCCTTTCTAATCAGAGCCGGGTCACTTCTTCCTCCTTGGCCTGCAAACTGGTCCACCTTATATGGGTCTCTTGAAGATCTGGCCGCTCTGAGTGTCTGTCCTATTCTGGATTCCCCAGCCAACCCTGTGCAGAGCCATGCCAACCAGGGCTGCCAGTTTACCACTGTGGAAGAAAAATAACAGGGAGAAACAGTGGAAGGAAGTGGAAAGTGGAAGAAAAATAATAGGAGGAAAAAAGCTGCTGGTGACAGTGTAACATCACTTCCAGCAAAAAAACAGAGGTGGTGTCAGGCTTCTTTAGGAATTGCCAGAAACTCTATGACATTACTTATGGCATTGCTGATGGTGTCCCCACTGTCTCCAGTTCCCTAGACCAGTTGCCAGCCAGTAGCAGCTGCTAACCCTCACATCAGCCCTGGTCCTAATACTTGTAAGGCACTGCCTGCCCTGGGCTTGCCTTCCCACCGCTGGCAGTCAAGGGGCTGGCCCTTTAATGAGCTGTAGCCTCCCAACTGTTGTCTTGGCTACCTTGGGCCAGCCCCTCCCTGCTCAGGCTCTCCCAGATATCTCTGCTGCCACTGACATCATCCGGCAGCACTGGTCCTCAAGCAGGGGCTGTGCCAGTGATAGGCTGCCTCATGTGCTCCTGCTGCTTCAGCTTGGCCTCTGTCATCTGTTGAGGGCCTGGGTTATGCCAGAGTGCACCACAGTACAGACAGTGTCAGGGTTCGGAACTGCAGAAGGAGGAGAGATTCCCCCTCCCCCAGCAGCAGAAGCAGCCCCCAGGGTCCACAACAGACCAAGCCCCAACCCTTACCCCCGTGGCTAGCCAGCGCAGTGACCACTCACCCAGCCAGCAACATTGGGGAGGATACTTGGGCAGAGACATCCCAGGCAGAAGTGGGGGAGGTTGGGACAAGCGGAGTGAAAGAGAGATTGCTGGGATCTGCCCCACAGAGCCCAGCACCCCGGAAAGCAGAGATGGCTGCAGCAGGAGAGGGTAGCCCAGCTCACTAGAGGGTGGAGTAGGAGGCAGCCAGGAAGTCTCTAGTAGCCACGCCACAGGGTCCAGCACCCTGGGGGGTGGGATGGGGGAGGCTGTGGTGAGGGAAGGAAGTACAGCTTCCAGGAGGGCAAAGCAGGAGGTGGCACAGCCATGTTGGGAGGACAAGACCATGGGGATGCAAGTGGCTTTTATGAGCCTGGGTGGGGCACAACCACCAACAAGGCATGCACACCTTACGTAGTGGAGTGACAGCTGGAGAGGCAGAGCTGGCAAAGAGTGTAGGGCAGCTCCAGGCCAATGGTCTATGCATAGCCCTGACAGATGGGAGACAGGTCTCCTAGGAGGGATGGGGGCCGAAAGCAGGGGAAGGAGGAACGGAATAAAAGGAGGCTCCGACCCAGAGGCCAGGGAGGAAAAGAGGCTGGGTGTCAGGGCTGTGTCCACAGCTACTCCAGGTGGGAGAAGGAGGACAAGGGTGAGCAAACCCCCTTCCCTCCCATTCTGAGGCCCTGGCAGCATCCCAACACAAGAAGAGTGGTAGTGGAAGGGGAAAGCCCCAAGAAAGCAGGCAGGGCATGACAGACAGGATGAGGCTGGTCAATGCCTGGTTGGGAGATCCTTCAGAAAAGGTTTTGAGTTCCACAAAAGAAAGGTGAGATAGAAATGCCAAGCACTTACATGCAACTTTTGAGCTCAAATATTGGGCAGGGTAGGGACTCAGAAGGGTGTAACTCTGCTTATACCTGTATTATATATACACATAACATGGTCAATGCATGGTGACTTTAGTCTGTGTCTGGGTTCCAGCACAGGCTGAAGATGCTATGCAGAGAAATGGGTACAAGCTACCTCTGCAGAGATGCCACTTTGCTCTGCCACACATTCACCCTCAGCTCACTTTGCGCACCTCAGAAACTTGCCTAAGTGAACATGCACATATGCCCCTTGCAGCCTCTCATAGAGCCATGTGTGAAATGGTGTGCTGGAAGGAACTGAGCTCCACAACCTGCAAGTACATTAGCTACACAGTTCTAGCATGTTTGCATAATGGAAATGAAGCTTCAGACTGTGGCTTAAAGATTCCCAGCATGGCTCAAAAATTTCTGGCATCCAGCTCCTAATACTCAGTTTTACACACCACAAATCCAGTAACTTACCCATAAGTAAAACAAGCCCCTGGTCTGTTGGCATTCTTTGCTCTCTTTAATACAAACAGAGGGCACTTGCCAGCTGCCATACACTGACAGACAGAAAGTTACTTTGTCTGCCACCCCGCGTTGAAACCAGAGAGGTTTCCCCAAATACCTACTAAGGAGACAGCTGCTCAGCCTGCTGCTGTTCACAACAGCTTTCTCATGAGTAGATACACTTGTGGGAAAGCTGTTCAGTTTGTCACACCTTGACAGACTGGGAAACTTTTCTGCAGGCAGACACATTCATGAGAAACCCACAGTGCCTGCTACAGGCTTCACAGCATGCCTGGTATCTTCCTCTCGAGTTGATCAACTTGTTTAAAAGTGATTCAAGTCTGAGGCTCTTTTTGCCAGGTGGAGAGACTTTCATTATTTCCTAACATATGTTACTGCTCTGGCATAAGCCTCCTTCTACCTCACCTTGGGAGCAGGAGATCTGTCACACACACACACACACACCCCCCGCCATGCTGCTATGGTTACACAAAAAAGCTTGGGCTGCATGAGAGAGAGGAACCCATGATCTGGTAACCTGCCATGGCAGTATCACCCCTCCTGAAAATGATATATTTGCCTGTGTGGGAGGCAACATCATCAAGAGATTAGGGATGGGCACAAACCAGGAAAATGCGATTCAGTTTGTGGTTCATGGCATGTCCAGTTCACGAATTACAGACCGTCACAACCTTTTAGATGTCAAATGAACCAGTTTGGTTTGTGAGGTTTGTGTCACAGTAGAATGGGCCCCTCTGGTGTTCTAGAGACACCAAACGCACAGGGGATCTCCAGCAGACTCGCCTCTACTTGCCCTCCAAGTTTGGTGAGGATTGGAATTACGAGATCTGAGTTACGCCCCTTTCCCAGAATGTGCCCCCAGGAAAGTGCTTTCTGGGGAAATGAGAAGTACATGTTCAGAAGGGTCCCCCCCCCCCCCCCGACTCAGGTTTTTCTGCTGCTCTTATCAGTTTCAGGAGACTCTTGACAGTTTTAAGAGCCCCCCCCCCCCCCCCGGTAGGCATATCTTTTTTTTAGGGGAAAATATGGGAATATAGGAAATCAGTTCAATTATAAGAAACTAGTTAACAACAGGGGTCCGTTGGGGCCGGAGTGAGGCGGAGCAAAGCTCCGCCAGCTCAGGACTGGCCAGTAGGGCAGCCACGGGCTGAATCAGATTCTCTAATCTGATTCAGCTCGCCACCGAATTGCCGCCGAAATTTGGCAGCAAATTTAAAAGCCACTGGAGGGGAGGGGGTTTGAGGGAGAAGCTCCAAACTTGAAGGGTAGCTTGATGGGGCCTCTCCTTGAAATGCCCACCAAGTTTCAAGAAGATTGGACCAGGGGGTCCAATTTTACAGGCCCCCAAACAGATTGCCCCCATTCCCTCCATTGTTCTCTATGGTAGGAAAAAAGTTAACATTTTTTCCCTCCATAGAGAACAATGGAGGGGATGGGACAACGTGTTTGGGGGCCCATAGAATTGGACCCCGTGGTCCAATCTTCTTGAACTTTAGTGGGTATTTCGAGGAGAGGCCCCAGCAGCTACCCTGCAAGTTTGGAGCCTCTCCCTCAAACCCCCTTTCCTCCAGCCCCTCATATACCCTATGAGTTTTTGCCATTGATTTCAATGGCCCATAGGATATAATGGGGCTGAAACTGACATTCCCTTTCTGACACACTTCTGGTGATGTAAGGGATGTGGCATATGCTAATGAGTTATGCTAATGAGTTATGCTAATGAGCTCCTGCACCTCTTTTTCTACAAAAGGACCCTGGTTAACAATAAAACCAATCTATCTCATCAATATAATCCATCTATCTCATGCTTGACAACTAAAACCAAGGAGAGAATATTGGATTCTTGTTGCATTGCACTTTGAGATCAATCAGTCTTTTTAAGCTTGCATTGCTGCAGTGGTACTGAATTCTGCTGGGCATTCTGTACATTGAACTGGTTGTACTGGGCTTGAAAGAATGTCCCCCTTCAGTTTGTACTGCAGGGATTCTGTGGTTTGACATTAGTCCTCTTTTGCTTGCAATGCTGCAGTTATAGGAGTCTGTGGAAGGGCTCAGGAACAAGCCAAGTGACATCAAACTCACAGGGAAACTTCTGTTCCCCCCCTTGCTTTGAAGTTTGCACTGAAGTTTGGTAAACATCTTGACTGAGCAGAGACAGTCTGTCTGGAAGTGTATCCGTTCATGAACCACAATGAACCTCCATGAACAGCTTCAAAGTCTGTGGAAAGTTCGTGCCGGTTGACTATTACGAACTTAACTTTGCAAAGCACAAATCAGCCAGAATTCATCATGAACTTTAGCTTGCGAGCCAGTTCGTGCCCATCTCTACAAGAGATCTTCCCAGATGACCTAGATGACATTACCAGGAAGCACATAAGGAAATCCCTGCTGAGGAATTATACATCAGTGGTAGACAGCACACATGCTTTGCCAGCAGAAGGTCCCAGGTTCAAGCCTTGGCATCTCCACTTGAAGAATCTCAGGCAGCAGGTGCTGGAAAGGACCTTTCTCCACCTGTGACTGTGGATAGCAACTGCCAATCTGCATAGATCATGCTGAGCTACATGCTTATAAAGCAGTGTCATAAGTTGCTATGGCAGTTCTTGCAACCAAAAGGTAATGCTTAAAAGAGGACACACAGTTAGAGTTGTTAAAGAGTAGCCAAGATACCTTTGCCCATATAAACCTCCCCTAGATTGGCTACTAATGTCTTCCTCTTACTATTTCTTTACTTCATTTATACTCCAGCTTTCTCCCCAATAAGGATCCAAAGCAGCTTACATTATTTTCATCTCCTCCATTTTATCCTCACAACAACCCTGTGAGGTAGATTAGGTAGAATGTATGACTGGCCCAAGCGCACCCACCAGGTTTCCATGGCAAAATAAGGATTTGAACCTGGAGCCTCCCAGATCCTAGTATGATACTCTGACGACTGCACCATACTGGCTCTGCATTAGGAATGTGTGGCTGGAAACTTATTGATCATTACTGGGGCCCCCTATTGATAAATATTGTAAATTCTTGAAATTTGGTTAAGGTCATTTGTGAATGTGATTTGTTGCACCCAGAAATTCACATTTGTGAATGTGATTTGTTGCACCCAGAAATATGTTTCTTGCTGAAACCAAGGGACAAAACTAGTAGCTATATTTCCACATATGACCAGAACTAGTAGCTATATTTTCACATATGGTTAGCTTTAAAAAAAAAAAAACCCTTCAATTCTACTACGACTTTCTCCTCAATAGAGATCTAAAGCAGCTAACATCCTTCTCCTGTCCTCCATTTTATTCTCACAACCACCTTGGGAGGTAAGTTAGGCTGAGAGTGTGCGACTGGCCCAAGCTCAACCAGTGGTTTTCCATGGAAGAACAATTATGTGAGCCTGGGTCTCTGAGATCCTAGCACAACACTACACCACACTGTCTGCCTCAAGTTTATAAAGCAACAAATGACCTGCCTCTGTATATGCTATATCTGCCTCTGAACATAAGAACATAAGAGAAGCCAATGTTGGATCAGGCCAGTGGCCCCTCCAGTCCAACACTCTGTCACACAGTGGCCAAAAACACCAGGTGCCCTCAGGAAGTCCAGCAGTGGGGCCAGGACACTAGAAGCCCTCCCACTGTTGCCTTCCCAAGCACCAAGAATACAGAGCATCACTTGCCCCTACCTATACTTTGTATACTGTGCATATGCTTGCTCTGCATGTCCATGTCAATGGAAGTGAGACTGATGAACAAGCATGATAAGGCCTTGTTGGCTGTGGCCTTAGATTTTTATTTCTCTGATTTAGGAATCCCAGCATGGTGCAGTGGTTAAGAGCGTCAGACTCTAATCTGGAGAACTGGGTTTGATTCCCCACTCCTCCACATGAAGCCTGTTGGGTGACCTTGGGCCAGTCCCAGCTCTCTCAGAACTCTCTCAGCCCCTCCTACCTCATGAGATGCCTGTTGTAGGGAGAGGAAGGGAAGGAGATCGTAAGCTGCTTTGAGGCTCCTCAGGTCAGAGAAAAACGGGGTATAAAAATCAACTTTTCTTCTTTCTTGCCGCTTTGCTACTGGCATGTCAGAGAGCTGTAAAAAAATATTTCAGGTCAGGGCACTTGCTGATATACTGGATTGATCTCTTGACATTGTGTCGATTTATTTTTCTAATGCTGACTTTGCTACTGGTTGATGGATCTGTTGTTTTTATTGGTCACTGGAGTTTTTATTTGCTGGTTTTTATCATGGTGCCTCCACTGCTGCTGCTGCTGCAGCTTGTTGCTCTTTGCTGCTTTTAGGGGTTTAATCTTTTGTACAGTGTCTATGAAATCTTATTGTGAGATGACTCATGCTGGTTTAGCAGAAAGCTGGACTAAAAATCTTTCACCTCAACAGAAACATTTTCCTGACTCATTTACAGTCCAGGTGGGGATTCCAATCCAGTTTAGTGTACTAGTAATTATGGAATAAGGGCAAAGCAATGAGTTAACAAGTGATTCCATGTTGATTAACATAGAATTAACTATCCCACCCTTGTTCAACCATGCTGATGATCATAGGCTGAAGACAGACTCGATTTCTGCTGCACCTCCCCGGCGTGGCAGAATGGGGCGGGGGAATTTCCCCCGCCCCGCGGCGTTCCCACGCCGCTGGAAGGAAGCCGCCCGCAGCATTCAGACTGCGGGCGGCTTCCTGGAGCGGCGGGCGAATGCCGCGTGGGCGCCCCTGCCCGCGTGCCGCACTAGCCGAGCACCACTTTAAAGTGGTGCTCGTCTGGTGCGCAAGGAGCGCAGCACCGGACGCAAGGCATCCGGGCTGCCTCCTGGGGGCAGATGCGGCCGTCTGGACGGCCGCTCTGCCTCCACTTCTGAAGCGGAGGCAGAGCGGCCAAGACAGCCAATCTGTCCTCAGCCATAGAATACAAAAAAAAAATATCTTCAGGATGGGCAAAGGTAGATTGGTGAATAGGAAGAGTTGTACCATATCACTTCATTCTTTTATTACACTGACTGTAGATTTACAAGAATGTTGTGTGAAAAAAAATATAAGGGGTGTGCAGTGCTCTATTTTTGACTATGCAGATAAATGGTCATAAACGTTTTGCTGGTAAAGTGATGGGCAGATTCATTTTCCCACTGTTTTACCTACACGACTGTCTTCATAAGCTTGCCATTTGTCTGTGTCTCTCCCCTCCCCATCTCCTGCCCACAAAAGAAACAAAAGATGAAGTGGATCCTGTAGTTAGAACAAAAGATCAAGTTTCATTTTTCTCTACTATTCATCTGTCTGCACCTTGTGTTCGGACTGGGCCTTTAGCGTTTTCTCTAATAGGTTTTCCATCTGCTATTCGTTCTTTTTATTGCAGTATAACTACATTACCTTATGTAGCTGCCTACTGGAGCTGCGGACAAGGGGTCTCCAGCCACTACCTAACTGTATAATTCAGTTAGGAAACTGCTGCTTTCTATCCCGGATAGCATTTTCTGCTTATTTCACACAGTAAGCTAAAAAGATATGGTTCTAATGTCAAGCTACAAAATGCATGAGTGCCAAAGGAACTGTCTTTCTAAAAAGTGAAAATAGCTGGCATATGTTGTTGGCATCTGCAGGAGGAATGAAACCGCCTATACAATCTGCATTGCAGATTTTGGTGGAGCTGGGGGAACCAAACATCTCAGAATTCCATGTATAATAAAAGCTAGGGTATAATAAAAGCTTAGAACATTTATCAATAGGTATTGCCAGCATGTTAAATCATGTGAGCAGCATTTGCATTTTCCTGTAATCTTGCTCAAATCCCAACCACCCCATTACAGTTCCTATCCCATACGGCTTTGGGCCACACAGGTCCCATAATTCCCAGAATTACCTTTTTTAGCAGTCAACCTTCTCTTTTGCACCAGTGGAAAAGCTAGTTGGATCCAACACATAAGGTTAAGTTTTAGTAGGATCAGATCTAGAATGGAGTCCAAGGTTGGCTCCAGAAATACCATGGAAGTAGGAGGCAGGCATGTACACAAAGCTGCCAGAGAACGGGAAAAGCCTGTTGAAGAAAAAATACCAACAGCAAGCAAAGATGAACCCAAATTTTGAAATAGGGTGGGGTTCAGAACTGGACTTTCCCACTCTTTTCCAGCCCATCAAAGGCCAAGCCCAAAACCTCTGAGCTTTGAGCCTAGTTCAAAATGAGTTTGACCTGGTCCTAGCCCTTCCTAAATATTCTCACAGGGATGAAACTATATAATTTCTCAGAGTTTGGAAAGAGTTTCAATCAAAGCACAAACCTTAGGTAACATCAAGGAACCCATGGGAAAGAACCTCTGCAAATGACCACAATGTGGAAGAAGCCCCCACTCTGTGGAATGGGCTCCCTGAAGAGATGAGGGGAACCTTGTCATGAGAATTCTGAGGCTTGTTTGTTTGCCTTTGATGGGGCCAACTACAGGCATCTTTGAGGAAGAGGAGGAGGAGGTGGTGGAGAATGTGTTGTCAAGTTTCAACTGATTCATAGTGACCCCAATCATAGGGCGTTCAAGGCAAGAGATGAGCAGAGATGGTTTGCCATTGCCTTCGTCTGCATATAGCAACCTCAGTCTTCATTGGTGGTCTCCCATCCAAGTACTGACTGTGGCTGACACTGCTTAGCTCCCAAGCTCTAGAGCTTGAGCCAAACTGGGCTATTTAGTCTGACCACTCTTTTAGGAGGGAGGGTGATATTTTATAAACATTGGACATCTTTTATGTGGAAGGGGGACATTTTGGGATTTAGGTTTTTTTAAAAATCTGTTATATTTTAATTACTGTATGTAAGCTGCCTTGAGCAAAAGCAAAAGTGGAGTGCAAACATTGTAATAAATAAATAAACATTAAAGAATCCATTTTGGGAAGAAACTATAAATGTTCAGAATGTGGAATCTGATTCAGTGGAAACCACAGCCTTAATCAACATTGAATTATACACAGAAGGATTAGGGAGCAAGAGAACCAGTGCTGTACCTTCACTAGAGTTGCCAACTCCAGGTCAAGTGTCCAGAAAAGCATCTGAGGCAGACCAATGGTCTGTCTAGCTTAGTATTGTCTGCTGCGACTGATAATGCCTCACTAGGGTCATGGGCCCAGAAAGGTCTTCCCCAAGGTCTGCTACCTGAGTTTTTTTATTTGGAGGTACTAGGGATTGAACCTGCAACTCCCTGTATGTTAATTTGAGGTCCACCACCAGGCCTCTTGCAGATCATCCCCATTGACCTCCACCACTCCAAATGATGACAGGGGCAAAGTAAAAGATAAAAACAATAAGGAAAGAAGACCTGCTGCCAGCCTCTGCACTGGTACTTTACTTTTGCATCCAATCTGGAAGTGACAATAGGTAGCTCTAGAAACCACCAGAAACTCTGTGATAAAACCAGGTTGTACTTGAAAGTGGCATAGTTCCATCAATGAAGCTGGTGCTGTCGCTTGCCCCTAAGGCTGCTAACCTCCAGGTGGGGCCTGGAAACCCCCCAGAATTACAAATGATCTCCAGAGATCTTTTCCCCTGCTTTGGAAGTGGAATCTTTGGCATTATACCCTTTTGATGTCCCTCCCCTTCAAAAACCATGCCCTCCCTGGGCTCCACCCCCAAATCTCCTGGAATTTTCCAACCCAGTGTTGGCAACTCTACTTGCCCACCAAATGTCCCCACCCCCAACCTTCCTGCTGGTTGTCAGGGTTGGCCTGGAAAACCTATCCATCAGTCTTTTGGTCTAACAGTGGCTCAGAGGCCCTGTCTCCTGAAGCTTCACCATCACTGTGTCCATCATCATCTTCATAAGCAGTACACAAGCATCTATAAAAATCTGGGCTTTGTTATACAAAACAACAAAAGTTGGGTCTACAGTGTGGAGACAGCTCAGCAACACAGGCTTCTGTGCTTAGCAATAAACTCTTGACTATCAAAAATAAGTAAGCAACATGATTCAGGTCCTGCAAGAAAAGAAATACTTAACTATGTCAGAATGATTTGGGGCCTAACATATTCCAGGTTTCCTTCAGATCATTGTAGCAAACTGGCTGGAACTGAAAGCATTCTCTCTCTCTCTCTCTCTCTCTCTCTCTCTCTCAGTTGACTCACCATTTTGAACTGGTACAAAGCACCTGCAGAAATTACAACCAGACTCAAGACTACCAAATGGGATTAATTAATTTCTTCATTACTAAGACAAGCTCTTTGGTATTTTCAGTGGTAACAGGGCAAGCACATGGTATTGTGGGACAGCATTGTGTGAATGGGGCAAATGCTCTGGGCAACTCTCAGTATTGCTTATGTGTGAAAATGAAAAAAAATCTTTGCAAGGAAATGTCACAGCTCTCTGTTTGTATTCATTAGTTTTGAGCTTGGTAGTATTTGCACGACGATTAGCTGACAGCAAACCCCAAAATCTTTACCAACCAAATCCTACTTACACCAGGTAGTTAGCTTTGAAGTTAGGTTTTGTTAGGCTAATGAGAATAGTGTTCTAAATTACCATAAATATGAATCCTCATTCGATATGAATGTAAGTTGGAAGTCCCAAGCTGTGAATAGCAGAACCTAGTTAGATGAGCCAGAATATTCATTATGAAATTCCAAATAATCTTTAGGCAGCTGCATTAGGATTCAGGCAGGCAAAGGTAGATAAGTATTTAGGGAAAGTGCTGACGGATTTTGTAAATTGGTAGCTGTCCAATCTGCGTAGTGGAGAGGATCAGAAAATATAAAGGCATTTCTCATAAAGAAAGTAAGTGGAAAGGAAAGCATTTAGGTAGGGCTGGGATCACCATTCCTTTCATAAAAAGCTGATCAAGTAAAAATCACAGTGGAAAATACAAAAACAAAACCCATGCAATACTGTTCATTAAGGCTGATCAAAATAACACAACACATTGTGCAAGCCTTTGTGTTCTCCAGAACTCCTCATCAGGCTGGATATTAAAGGGGGGGGGGGGACACACCTTTCAGGGTGTTAAGGTTTCTATGTTTGCATCCTGTGTGGGATGCTTAGCTCCCCCCCCCCCCCCCACCACCTAAGCTTAATTAAAGATAGTACATAGATTTTGTTTTGGGATTTTGCTATGGACTAACATGAGTACATATGTTTAATTCACAGTAGAAAGTAAACCATATTGAAAATGGAACAGAAAACCAATATATTAGGATGCAGACATAATTCTTTTAATTTCCCTCTTATTGTCCTCTTTCCCATAAAGGTTCTTTGAAATTTGCTTGTGGTGAACTTTGATGGCAGCTTTAATACTGTATACCCTGACTGACAGCCACTGTCTTCAGTCCCCAGTGAAAGTCATTGCAAAGGGTGCAAATGAATTTCTTTACATTCACTGATTCAGCTCAAATGTGGATAGTGGATTTTTTTTGGGGGGGGAACAGTGATAAAATCACAGCTGCTGAATATGTTCATCTTACAGATGAACTTTGAACAAGAAGTATTCTTAGCTGTTTGGGGATAACAGTGTGTAATCCCCCCCACCCCCTGCTTGCAGCATTTTGCTGGTTGGCCAGCCCTTTGTGAAGTTCATGACTTAGAATGATTGGCCAGTGTCTCTCTAGTGGCCATAAATAGGGATGAAAAGTTTGAGGCTAACAGGTATTCTGGATGACTCTGGCTAGGCCTGATTCAGACATAGGTGTACACTTAACAAAGAAAGCCTAGGCACCTGCCTCCTCCTTGGATGCACACCTTAACATGATGAGGGGGTTGTATGTGTCAGCAAAGCTGAGAGCAATATCAAAAGATGTCTAAACTCCTAGCAGTCACTCGAGGCAGAATGGTCACAACTGAGAAACCAGGCTAGGATGCATCCGACCCCTTCGGTGATCAGTGGCCACATCAGCAGAAGAGAATAGACAATTTCAGGTGATGGGGGAGGAGGAATCCTCAAAGGGTAGCTACTGAGCAGCAGCAGTAGTGAAAGGTGACACTGGCAGAGGGTCTTTTATAGATAACAGCAGTGACACTACATTTACCCCTGGTTAGTACTGCTCAGAAGAAGGCAATGGTAAACCACTTTTGAACAATTCTTACCTCAAAAAAACCTATGATGAGACAATGCAAAATGAAAAATGATATAGTGCTGGAAGATGGAACCTCCAGGTCACATAGTTTTCTTTCTTTCTTTCTTTCTTTCTTTCTTTCTTTCTTTCTTTCTTTCTTTCTTTCTCTCTCTCTCTCTCTCTCTCTCTCTCTCTCTCTCTCTCTCTCTCTCTTTCTTTCTTTCTTTCTTTCTTTCCCTTTTTTGTTCATGGACACAAAGTTTTGAACAACTCTAAATAATGGCATACTTTTTCTAAAGAATTTTAATTTGACTTTTATCACTTTAAACCTAGAAGAAGCAGCAGCTACCAAAACCTTTGCAATGGCTGCTGCCCAATCTGAAAGTAGGGTTTGGGAATCTGAATCTGGTGATATGTTATCATACACCAAAAACCACCTCTGGATCCACCACTCTCTCTCTCTCTCTCTTTAGCAAGGGGAAGTCCACCATTATGTGTGAAATGGTATCAATGATGCCAGAAGCACATTGACAAAATATCTGATAAGGGGAAACCAAAAAAAATCTGACATAACAGGTCAAATAGCACTCATTCGGCTACTGGGGAAGAGCTGAGGACAAGTACAGCTAGCACTATTCATAATGATGCAACTGGACTAAAGCTGAAAGGACATGCAGTTTGACGCATATAATAGGAACATGGAACATGAGAAGTATGAATCAAGGTAAGCTCAAAATCATAAAATGAGAAATGGAATGGTTGAACATTGCAATTCTGGGAGTGAGAGAACTAAAATGGACTGGATCGGGACATTTTCAGTCAGAAAATTACAAAGTGTTTTACTCCGGGAATGACAAACACAGAAGGAATGGAGTGGGTCTAATAGTACAGCAAGATGTAGTGCAGGCAGTTAGGGGCTATAATGCAAAGTCTGACTGAATAATATCAATCAGACTTCATGGAAAGCCTACCAATATAACTATCATTCAAGTTTATGCCCCAACTGCAGATGCTGGCAAGGGAGAAATTGAAGGGTTTTACACAAGTGTCCAGGAAGAAATTGATCACACACCTAAACGAGATGTGCTGATAATCATAGGTGACTGTAATGCAGATGTAGGAAACAAAGCAGAACCAAATACTGTTGGAAAACGTGGGCTTGGAATATGAAATGAAGCAGGAGAGTGAGTCATAGAATTCTGTGAAGACAACTATTTGTTCGCTGCAAGCATGTTTCAGACAACCAAACAGATGATTGTGTATGTGGACATCACCAGACAGCCAATATGGACACCAAATAGATTACGTAATTGGAAGCATAGGATGGAGAAGTTCTATTCTCTCTGCTAAAACAAGACCAGGAGCTGACTGTGGTACAGATTATGAATTAACACTGAAAATAAGAATAAATCTGAAGAAATATACCAAAAAGTTCTCAGACCCAAACTACAACCTAAACAACACTCCTGAAAGTTTTAACGACCATATAAAGAACAGATTTACATTATTAAGTTCAAGTGAACATAAACCATAAGACCCGTGGGTCAAAATCAGCGATATTATCAAAGAATGCACAAAGACTATTTGTATAGCCAAAAAACCCAAAAGCCTCAATGGATGCCTCATAAAACTCTTAAAATTGCTAAAGATAGACAACAAACAAAAGTAAAAGGTAACAGAAACAGAATCAGAAGCCTAAATGCAGCTTTCCAGCAACTTACACGTAAAGACAAAGAGAACTATTATAATAACAAGAGTAAAGGAACAGAAGAGAACAACAAAAAAGAAAGAACAAGAGATCAGTTCCACAAGATCCAAGAAATCTAAGGAATAGTTAAATAGAGATGGGCACGAACAAGGAAAATGTGGTTCAGGTCAGGTAATGCAGTACAATGGTTTCCCCAGTGTGCTAGAGACAGGGCTCTCTCTGGAAAATATAGCTGCAGTTACAGGAGTCTATGGAATGGCTCAAGACCAAGCCAGTGACACCAACCTCACAGGGAAACTTCACCCAGACAGACCCCCCACCAGCCAGATACTTGAAGCAAGGCAAGTATCCTCCCTAAGCTTGCAGCCCCCCTCAAGTCTCCAAAGGCAGGTTATGGAGGACAGAAGGCAGACATCCCCTGTGTTCCAACAGGGGCTCCCCAAAGTAACCCCATAACAGCTTGGCAGGCCCCCTAGCCATACAAGAAGCGCAAGGGACACATACCCCCAACTCTTACAGCCCCCCACCAAGGGCTGAAACATACAGGTCCAGAGCTCACCCATCAACCAGGGTATATTCTTCTACTTTGCAGAGGAATGAAAATACATGTCAAGCTGTCCAGGCCATCCCCAAGTCTCCAAAGGAACACTTCAATGACAACCCCAGGGAGTGAATAAAATGTGGGTCCTCAGCCAAGGCAGTCTGTAGCTAAGCCCCTCTGCTCGGCCAGCCCACCCCCACCCAACAGAGGCAGTAATGCTTCCATCCAAGCACCAAGGGCACAACCTGCATGCTGGGTCACCCAGAGAAGAGGAGGAATGGGGGGACAAGCAGGGGGACATCAGGAGGCCTGGATATTACTCTGTGAGGCCCAGAGATGGGTTGCCCAGCAGGGGGAGGTTGACCTTCAGGAAGGCCAATTCATCCACCCTGGCCAGGTCCAGGTGTGAGTGGTGAGGCTGAGAATATCTCCCAAGTGAGAGAACACCCATGCACTCTGGACACTGGTGAGAAGAGAGGTGAGGAGATTCATGGCCACACAAGAGAGTTTGGGCCAGATGGCCAACTTGCATGACCAGTACTCCAGCAGATCGGTGGAGGCGGGCTCAGGGGACTCAGTGAGGTACTCCCTCACCATCACCACTGGCAAACCCTTTGCTATCACATGTCCGGCATCCCCACCACTGTTGATCTCCCAGCTCACTACTGACAGCCAGTAGAAGAGCTTGTCCCTGGTTGGGCTCTTTGAGACAGAGATGCTGGGATGCAGCTACTCCTCTCCAGCCTCTTCTGCCCACTGTTCCCTCTAACCACATCTGTTGGCCTGTACCCTCCACACTTCTTTGGAGAGCTCATGCTTCCATTGCACTATAGCCCTATGTTTCTGGCCATATCTGTGACAAGGGAAAGAGATTCAATAGACTGGAACTATTTGGTTTAAAGGAAAAACTGATGTGAGGATACAGAGAATCATGTACAAATAAAGAATTGTAGTTTTGCACACACCCCAAAGGAAGAAGTGAAATGAAAGCAGAATTTTCAACTCCAAACACCAAGGACAATACATTCAAAATATCACCTAAATGTGTGTTTAAGAGTTCCACTGAAATCGACTCTGCTTAAAAGAGCTCAACATAGATCGCATTTTATCCATGGTGTTTTTGTTCTGCTTTGCTATCATATGGGCTTTAGCTATTTAATTTAAAATAGCTAAACATTCGTGTTGTCTTGAGTATTAACTGATTTAAATATATAAGACAAACAATTGTCCAGAGGTCAAGTGTACACTGGAAAGCATTGTCTTATTGGCATCCTTTAATGAGTTCTGAATGTCAAAGTCTCATATAACAGCTGAAATGTAGTGACAGCAAATGCCAATACAATTAGATAAATTTCATGTATGCTAAACTTATGGATTAAGGAAACTCTTGTGTCAAAGTCAAACTATATGCTACCTGAAGAAGTAAAAATAGAAGATGGTGGTGGAAAGTGCTGTCAAGTTACACCCAACTTATGGCAAGCCCATAAGGTTTTCAAGGCAAGAGAAAAAACAGAAGTGGTTTGCTATTCTTCTAGGGGTGTGCAAAAAAAAAAAAGTTGGTATTTTTCGGCTTCGGGTATATCAGAGCCAAAAAATATCAGTAAATACCAAATATCCCCAATCCAATACTAGTAAAATACCAGGACTGGAGAAATATTTGGTATTGCTGAATATATATTCGGGTCCGATATACCCAAGAGGAAGTAAGGAAGGCATGTAAAAATGCCTTCTTTCCTTCTGGAAGCCCGTGCAGCTTTCCTTATCAATTTCACTCCCTGCCAGTCTGCTGTTAGATTTAAGCCCTTTAAACCTAACAATAGACTAGCCAGGGAAGTGGAACTGACAACAGAAAGCCTGGTCTCTCTGCCTTCCCTTCTCTAGCTGACCCAGGGTAGCAGGAGAAGGGAAGACAGGGAGCTCAGGCATATTTCCATGCCCGCACTTTGCTTCCCCAGCCTCCCTGCCATGGGTTCCCTGCCTGGGTTCCCTGCCTGCCCTTCTTCAGGGGCCCCATGGCTGCAGGACAACTGGAGAGGGGCAGGCGAGGAGCCCAGGCATGTTTCCAGGCCTGCACTTCAGTTCCTCAGCCCCCCTGCCATGGGGGGATGGCTGTGGAAGCAAAGAGCAGGCATGGAAATATGCCTCCTTCCCTCCCTGAGCCTCTCCACTGCTGCAAGGAAGCTCGGGGATGGAAGGAAAAAAAAGAAGAAGGCATTTAAATGCCTTTCTTTCCCTCCCTGATCTTGGGAAGGGAAAGAAAGACATTTAAACATGCCTAGGTTCCCTGCCTGCCTTTTTTCAGGGGCCCCGTGGCTGCAGGGCAACTGAAGAGGGGCAAGCAAGGAGCCCAGTCATGTTTCCATGCCTCCTTCCCTCCCTGAGCCTCTCTGCTGCTTCAGAGAAGATCAGGGAGGGAAGAAAAAGAAAAAGAAGGCATGTTTAAATTCTTTTCTTTCCCTCCCCAATCTTCACAACAGTGAAGAGGCTCAGGGAGGGAAGGAGGCCTGTTTCTATGCCTGCCTTCTACTTTCCCAGCTCTTCCGCCATGGCAGGGGGGCTGAGGAAGTGAAGTGCAGGCATGAAAACATGCCTGGGCTCCTTGCCTGCCCCTCTCCAGTTGCCCTGCAGCCATGGGGCCCCTGAAGAAGGGCAGGCAGGGAACCCAGGCATGTTTAAATGCCTTTTTCCCTCTCCCTGAACTGGGAGAGGAAAGGAAAGGCATTTGAACATAGCTGGGCTCGTTGCCTGTGCTTCTCCAGCAGCCCTGGGGCAGCTGGAGGAGGGAAGGTAGAGAGGAGGCTTTCCCTGGTCAGTTTCACTCCCACAGCTGAGTGGTGGGGAGTGAAATTGACTAGGAAGGCCAAAGGAGGTGGGAAGTCAGTATCTGAACGCTGAAAAAGCCGAATAAATTCAGGAAATTGTATCTGGTAGCCACAAAGTTTCCTGAATTTGCATTCAGCTTTAGAAACACCAGGAAATACCAAAGTATTTATCTGGGGGATTGGTTGGTTCTGGAAAACCGAATGCACATCCCTATATTCTTCCTGCCTCTACACCGCACCCCTGAACTTCCTCAGCAGTTTCTGATCCAAGCACTATTCAGGGCTGACCCTGTTTAACTTCTGAGATTAGGCTAGCCTGGGGCTGTGACTAACTGGCAGAGTATCTGCTTGGCATGCAAAAATTCCCAGGTTCAGTCCCCGGCATCTCCAGGTAAAAGGATCAGAGAGGAGGTGATGTGAAAGACCTCAGCCTGAGACCCTGGAGAGCTGCTGCTGGTCTGAGTAGACAATACTGACTTTGATGGACCAAGGGTCTGATTCAGTATAAAGCAGCTTCATGTGTTCATCCAGGTCAGGGCACAAAAAATTAGAAAATAACAAGCTACTTTGTTTAATTTCCAAAACTTCCCATTTTTACTTTTCCACCCAGTTTCCTCCATTACACATTCTTGAGCTTTGAAACATCATGGCCTTGAACAACAGACTTGATTTCTGGGTGCCTGAGCACCCCACCCCCCAATACAAGCTGCATCTATTTGTATTGGTGATAACTGCCTAGCTTGGTTCAGTCAGAATGTCTCCATTCCGATCTACTCTGTGAATCTCTGAATTCCCCCATGGAATATTCTGTTCTTGTTCTGCTCCAAAACTTCCATCTATTTCAATGAAGAGAGGTTAAATACAACTGACAGCGACATGCTTAAAACAAGGACAAAGAGATGAGAATAAATCAGTTTCTTTAGAACAATGAAACTTTTAAAAGGAAAGAAGAGAAAATAACTGTGAAAACAGAGGGTCCAACTCCAAAAAGTAAGGCACCCGTAGCTTTCATTGCCCTTGCTACAAGCACTCCTGTTTTTTATTTATCAGCTGTATCACATTTTTAGCATGTAAAGCACTTAGTTCAGGTATTCATCTTCAGTTCTGCACTGCACACCTCTGAAGCATAGGAAGAGCCAGTGTGGTGTAAGGTGAAAGAAGTTGGTGACAATTCCATTCATCAAACGTTCAAGGAAGCAATGAGGGGCTTGGCTGTACTTGACTTAATATTGACCAACAGGCAAGAGATGGTAGATGAGGTGAAGGTGGTGGGGACCTTAGGGGAAGTGACCATGTCCTGCTGGAATTCCTTATGCTGTTTATGTTAGATTTCAGTAGGTCAGATTTTAATAAACTCAGGGGCATGATGAGAATCGGCCCATGGGCAAGACTGCTGTAAGGGAAGGGAGCAAGTGAAGGGTGGGCTCTCCCAAAACAAGAGCTCTTGCAAGTTCAAGCTGTCACTATTCCAACAAAAAAGAAACATGGTAGGGAATCCAAGAAGCCATTGTGGATGAACAGAGAACTCTGTGATGTGCTAAGGGGAAAAAAGGAAATGTTCAAGAAATGGAGGCAAGGACATACCTCCAAAGAAGGGTATCTGCAGGTTGCTAGGTCAGCCTTCAGAGAGGCCAACGCGCATAGTGAATTAAAGCTGTCCAGGGAGGCTCACTACAATCTTCTTCAGATATGTGAGGAGCAAATGCAAGATAAAAGAGGTGATGAGCCCATTGTTGGGTGAAAATGGAGAAACGAAATTCTGACATAGGACATAAAGAAAGCGAAAAGTCTTAGTGCCTATTTTGCCTCAGTTTTTTCCCCTAAAGAAGAGAACAGGCTCATCTAGAGATGGTAGTAGGCAAGAGTGTCCAGGCTGCTGGTTGACATGGACAGAGAGGTAGTTGAGAAGCACCTGGCTGCATTGAAAGAGTACAAATCCCTTGGGCCAGATGGAATACACCCAAGAGTCTTGGTCCATCATCTTCCAGACCTCTTGGAGGATGGGAGATGTGCTACAAGACTGGAGGAGAGCAGATGTTATCCCAATTTTCAAAAAAGGGAGGAGGGATGACCCAGGAAGCTACAGGTCAGTCAGTCTGGCCTCGGATCCAGGGAAGATACTGGAGCAGATTTTAAAGGGATTGATCTGCGAGCATCTAAAGGACAACTTGGTGATCTGGGGAAGTCAGCACAGATTTGTCCTCAACAGATCCTGCTAGACCAACCTCATTTCCTTCTTTGACTGAGTGATGAGCTTACTGGATTGAGGGAATGCTGTTGGTGTTGTTTACCTGGATTTCAGTAAAGCTTTTGACAGGGTTCCCCATGATGTTCTGATGGGTAAACTAGAGGACTGTAGACTGGACTGTAAGATAGTTAGGAGGATAGGGAAATGGTTGGAGAACTGCGCTCAGAGGTCCAGTCTGCATTGGTCTTTCCCACCGTTGTGCTAACGAACCCACACCATCTTACAGTTTTCTGCCTGCATCTCATGCTGCATCCACTCTCTGATTGTTTCGTCTCAGCATCGGCTGTCTGCATCATTTTATTGCCATTTAGTGGTAATCCGAGGTCACTACGGTGTCTCACCATGTTATCTGGATTTGGTTTTAAGGTGGTGCAATCGCTCCTTCCCACCCTCATTCTGCTTTGAGCAAAAAGCAGACAACTGGAGGTAAATTCTCCCCCCCCCCTTGTGTATCTCCTTAGGATACACAAATTGTCACAAAGGAAACAAGTTAGCTGAAAATCCAGTCATCTGCATTTAAAAGCAGCTAGGGAATATTTTTCTGTGATCATATGTGGGGGAGGGGGTTGGAAGCATGCCCACCCCTGAACCATTTGTTATTTCCTGGGGCAGTCCCCAGCATGCCCTGCCTGGCAACTGCTGGGTGTTTCATGTTGTTTACCCAGCTCATTCTGTTTTTCCTGCCTCCCCCTCCCCCAGGTCACCCCCTTTACTTTCTGTGGGGGTAGGTTGTGGGTGCTGTTTACTCCCTGCAGCACAGCGTAGTGACCTGCTGGTGTCCCCGGGAGGCCCCTCCTCCCCCCCTTTCTCACACGGTCCCCCTAAACAACTTGCATCCTGATACAGACGGATGAGTGCTTTATACTGAGCCGAATGGGAAGCTGGTGCCACAGCAGCATGGAACAGCTTTACATAGCAGATGCAAATTGGGCCAGAGAGTAGTTGCCAGTTACATTTCATCTGAATGGAGGAAGGTGTCCAGTGGGGTGCCACAGGGCTCGATTCTGGGCCCGGTACTTTTCAATATTTTTATAAATGATCTGGATGAGGGTGTGGAGGGGCTACTCATTAAATTTGCAGATGACACCAAATTGGGAGGAGCAGTGAACACACCAGAAGACAGAGATATAATCCAATGAGATCTGAACACACTGGAAAAGTGGATAGATGTGAACAAGATACAATACAAAGGTAAGTGCCATGTTCTACATCTGGGCAACAAAAATGAAGAACATGCGTACTGGTTGGGGGATATGTTGGAAGTTCCAGATGTGATGTATCCTATCTCACACCTCCAGACTGAGTGGCAAAAGAGACTAGATAGCTAGACGGGCACACTGACCTTTCTTCCTGTATCTACTGTTCTGCCACTGTCCTCTTCGAAATGTAGATTGTGTTCTCAGGGACCAATTTCCTCTTCTTCTTTCTCTCTCGCTGTCTCTGGATGAAGATGTGCTCTTTACATTCATGTGCCAAGAGAGGGACATGTGGTCCTCTCTTGGCACCATGAGGCAGATGGGCCTCTTGCCATCTGTCACCATCCTATAGCTAGTAAGTAATCTAGCAATCTCTGCTCTTTCCTATCCAAAGTGTACTTCTCAAATAAAGAGAGAAGTATTTCTCTTCAAAACTTGCAATGTGGCTCTGTGTAGCTTTGTAAGCTGAGTAACCTGGTAAAGTGATGCTCCTGCACTTGTAGCTTTATTTAAGCACTCTGCTAACTAACGGTGACTGGACTAACTACACCAGTTAACCTCAATAGGGTATGCTTCTGGATAACAATGTGTGTGAACAAGATCTTGGGGTATGCGTGGACTATAAGTTAAATATGAGCAGCCAGTGTGATGTGGCAACAAAAAAAGGTTATTGCGATCTTGGGGTTTATCCACAGAGGCGTAACATCCAAATCACAAGATGTCATAGCCCCACTGTACACTGCATTGCTCAGGTCGCACCTGGAGTTTTGTGCGCAGTTCTGGAGGCCTCCCTTCCAAAAGGATGTGGACAGAATGGAGCAGATGCAGAGGAGAGCGATGAGGATGATTGGGGGCCTGAAGACCAGGCCCTATGAAGAAAGGCTGAGGGACTTGGGAATGTTGAGTCTGGAGACGAGGAGGTTGAGGGGGGACATGAATGCTCTCTTTAAGTATTTGATGGACTGTCACTGAGAGGAGGGCAGGGAGCTGCTCCTGTTAGCAGCAGAGGATAGGACTGGAAGAATGGGTTTAAATTTAGGGCAGGAAGGTACTGGCTGGATATTCGGAAAAAAACGTTTTTACAGTATGAGTTGTTCAGCAGTGGCATCAGCTGCCCAGGGAGGTGGTGAGCTCCCCCTCACTGGCAGTATTTAAGCAGCAGCTGGACAAACACTTGTTAGGGATGCTCTAGGAAGATACTTCAGGGGGTTGAACTAGATGACCTGCATGGCTCCTTCCAGCTCTGTGATTCTATGATTCTATGACTGCAATGTTATGAGACTGAGACCTTGGTTCAGCTTTGAACATGGATAGCTTGGATGATTCTGGGAGAATTCCAGTCTAGAAACATCCCTGTTCTGTTTTCTTTATTAAAAAAAGAATGTTCCCCAGAAGCTGTATTGCAAACTTCACAATCCTATTTTATCTCATCCTCCTTCCAAGGAGCTCAGCATGGTTTAGGTGGCTGTCCTCTTCCCCCTTGCAATAAGATAGGTTCAACTGAGGGTGAGTGACAGGCTTCCATTCGAGAGACAGCATTTAGGGGTTAGAGCGTCAGAGTAGGATCTGGGAGAGCCAGGTTCAAATCCCACTCTGCCATGGAAACTTGCTGGGTGATCTTGGGCCTGTCATACATGTTCAACCTAACCTAACTCACAGAATAAAATGTGAGGACAAAATGAAGGAGAGGAAAATGATGTGAGCCTCTTTGAGTTCCCATTGGTGAGAAAGATAGACAGAGTATGTCAGGGAAACATAAGGCTGAACCCTGTGGGTTCCCAGGGCAGTTGCACACAAGAACCAGGCTGTTGTTTATGTTTATTCATGAAATATTAGGATAGGAAAAAAATATTGCCAACATATTACTCAGAAATTATCCAGAGCAGACTAGTTTCAACTACCTAACACTGTCTTGGTGTCAGATGGCCCCAACCTTCATTTCGATAAGAAGGCCTCAAATAGTGTTATCTACATTTCTAGCAATGGCAGATCATAGCCTTGGCCTACAGTCTATGAAATTCTCAGCTAGCGTCTATACTCTTGAGCCACAGTTCAAGTTATAACTTTTTGGTCCACCCAGTCAGGCGATGGTGACATCCAATCAGAACCTGGGTCCGAGAGAAATCTCTAGAAGATGACATCACCTCTCCCAGTCTTCCCCCTCCCATCACAGACCACAGGTCCCCATGGGAAGTTAATTAATCGACTTCCATCTTTGGCCTTGAAGGTGACAGGAAACTTGCAGGCTGGAAGACCAATTAACAACCCCTGCCAATCAACTCAGGCCCATCACCATCATTCCTGTTAACTGTTGGGGGGATGGTGGGGAAGGTGCTTTGCTTCACAGAGTATAAATAAAGTCAATAAATAAATAAATTAGGTCCCTCATACTGCAATCCTAAGCAAAGCTAAAGTAAAGGTAAAGGTTTCCTTTGCTCGAAAGCCAGTTGAATCTGACTCCAGGGGGTGGTGCTCATCTCTGTTTCCAAGCCAAAGAGCCAGCGCTGTCTGAAGACTTTTTCCATGGTCTAAATCTATTTAAGTCAATGGAGTTAGAAGGATATAACCCTGCTTATGGTCACACTGTCATGATCTTCACGGCAAAGTAGAGATTTGAACCCAGGTCTCCCTAGTCTTTGTCCAAGCCGCTCATCACTACACTACAACAGGAGAGCCACATTGTGCAGCAGAAGAATAGAGAAAAGCCAATAGGTGCAATAGAATTGTTTACCTAATTGGTGATTAGATTTCCCAAAATGTGACAACTGATTTGCTAACATATCTTCTTGCATCTATTGATTTGCCTTTCCTCTACCCTTCATGTTCCGTAACAGTGAAATATATATCTATATCTATCTATGTATCTATCTATCTATATACAGTTCCTAGGAGTTGGAGAAATAATTACAGTTCGATTTATTTTTGAAAGCTCACATGTTGCACTTGGAAATAAAAATGTGAATGTTTTGAAGCAAATCTGTGAAATATGTTGACATCAGCTGTGTCTTATTCAGGGAGTCTGAATATATTTCCATTTTAGTTTAGCAAAGGGTTGTTTTGTCCCAGAGGCGTCAACTTTTAAAATCTGGGGGGGGGGGGTTCATGTGTGCGCACGTGTAAAGCGCGCACGCATGCCGGGACCATGTCCCCGCCACCTCTCTCTCCCCCCAGGCCTGGCCTGGCCTGGCCACTCCTGCCTCTGTGGGGCCAGCTGGGCAAATGCCCAGAGTGCTGGTGTCACCTGGAAGTGACGCCAGCATGCTGGGCACATTGCCAGGGCGACGCTCTGGCAATCGCCCTGAAACTCTATGGTGCCATTTGCCCAGCTGGCCCCACGGAGGCAGGAGTGGCCAGGCCAGGCCAGGCCCAGGGGGGAGGTTGCGGTGGCGGCAGCCGGCTGGCCGGCTAGCAGGCGGGCGAGCGAGCAGGCAGGCAGGCAAGCAAGTGGGCGGGCCTGGTGGACGCTCCGTTTTGCCGGGGAAGGCTGAGCCCCCCCGGAAAATTTTTGGGGGGGGGCTCGAGCCGTCGAGCCCCCTATGTTTTGTCCCTCTCAACGTATTCTTAATCTGCAACACTGGCCAATAGAAATCTAGGAACTAGTACCAGCCAAGAGGGTCCAGTTTGATGTTATGGTACAAACTCAGACTACAGAGACCTAAGCTCCATTCCTCACTTGGCCATACTGCAAACTGAGTGATTCAGACCTGTCACTGTCTCTCAGCCTAACCTACTTCACGGGGTTGTTGTGAGGATAAAATGATGGAGTGGAAGACTATGAATAGTGCCTTGAAGTCCTTGGTGGAAGAGCAAGATAAAAAACATTAGATGGATTCTGGAAATACCAGTGGCTTTCCTTGCAATTAATTTTCCCCATTGTTGATGATCCTATGAGGCCTAACTGGCTGACATTCCATTGCCCTTGACAGAAAGGACATTTCCGCACTCTCCTTTTAATCCATGTCCACTGTGGTGTCCTCCAAGCAATTCTGCACTAAAATCGGAAAATGTAGGGTATAAAGAAAGCAAATAAATAAATAAATAGCAGCCCTTTGCTGATTTGCAGATAATAGCTAGATCCTTATCGTCATGCCCAGAATGCTTCACCTGATCATTTATGCAAATCACAGGGCTGTTAAAGGTACACAAACACATCACACCAGTTTTCTTCTCATCAGCTGGCAACCCCACAGAACTACCTGGTGCGTATCTTTGCAGTCTGTTGCTAATGAACCTTTTTGTTCTGTGAGGGAATGGGTGCAGCAGATAAGGATTTCTTTCACATAATTTTCAGTTGGTAACTGATCTTGGTCTGTTTCCCATCAGGCAATTTATTTTAAGTGGCTTTATTAAACCTTGAGGTTGCTAGGATACGCTTCTTTAATAACTCTGCAGCAGATGAAAATATAAGCAAGCCAAGATGCTACAAATTAATACAAAGCACTAGACTTGTGCGGGACATATTCCCTTTTTTGCACTGAATCAAGCCCTTGGGGAACAAGGTGAATGACATGTTTTTGAACATTTGAACCACCCTGCTGTGGTAGTTCAAGTTGTGCCTCCAAAGTTTATCCAATTATGCTTGTAAAATTGTTCTCAAGATTATTTTAATAATTCCACCAGAGATCTAATATTTTTAGTAATACAAGTATAAACACTTAATGAGCTTAAACTTAGATATGAGGTCACCAACAGTTCTGGAGAAAAATGTTCTGCCCCTTTGATGGATACTTGATATGTCCAAACAGACAGCTGAAACTTTTCATGACACACAAATATGTAATATCGCCTGATAAATAACATCCCTTTAAGCATTTGTTACAGAACCTCTTCTTTTCCCAGGCCTATTGCCCCCCCCCCCCTCAGTTAGAGATGGTGAGTTTTGCAAATATTCTCAAAAGGCCCTCTCTTTTTTTTTAGTATTTAGGAATGAGCATAAAATTGTATGCTGGATGGGAAGGGATACATCCTAAGGGCAGGCCCTTTTTTTTGTAGAAAAAGCCCAGCAAGAACTCATTAGCATAATAGGCCACACCCAATGACAGAAACTCATTAGCATATTAGGCCACACCCCTGACAGCACAGCTCCCTCCCAGGATTGGCTTCCCCAGGTGCCCCACAGCTTGTGGGGCGAATGGGGAACCCGAGGGAAGGAAAGCAATTTCTGGATCAACTTCTCCAGGTGCCCCGCAGCTGCAGGGCACCTGGGGAACTCAAGGGGGGGAGGCAGTTTAAACTGCCTTCCCTCCCCAGATCATCTTGGCTTCCCCAGGCACCCCGAGGCTTGTGAGGCGCCTGGGGAATCTGGGGGGGGGGGCTGTAGGCGTGGCCAACTCAGAAGCCAGCCAGAACTCCATTCCTGTGCGTTCCTGCCCCAAAATAGCCCTGCCTAAGGGTATTTTCATTTTCAGTTCATTTTAGTTTTAAAATTTGTTAAGTAACTTATTACTATCATTATTATCTATATTTTCTTCATTATACTGTATTTGCTATTGATTCCCATTGTTTGTTAATAGGAAAACCTATTTCTGTCTTTAACTTTTGCTCCCATTTTCATTCCAATTGAGATGAAATTCTCAGGTACTGGACCTGTCAGCCAAAGCATCCTCCTTTCCAAATTGCAGGCAGATGGGAGAAAGGATTCCTGTTTAATATGCAATGCAAATTCTCGTTTGCAGAGTAGGTCTAGGCAATGCTCCCTCCAAGCTGTGGAGTCTTGCGAGCAAAAATTCTACTTTGTGAGCTACTGGCATTAAAGTTATGAGTGAGCAATTTGGCTGTGGCATACATTAGTTTGCTCTGGAGCCATCTATCCTGAGCTAAGACAAAAATGTATGAGCCAGAGGCTAAAAAACTGTGAGCTAGCTCACTCTAACTCAGCTTAGAGGGAACACTGGTCTAGGGTATCATTTGGTAAACCAAAAGTAGTGGCTAGAAATAATATATCCGAAGAGATAGATTTTCATGTATCTGTACAAGTCTGACAGTTCCTATGTAAAGAAGGAAAAGATGAGCCTGGTTGGGAGAGTATGCCTTGAGAACAGCAAAGTTCTTGGGAGATAGGCAGGATTTAGCCCTCCTTGTTCATATATAGGGATGGGCATAAACTGTATTTTTGCAGTTCTGTTTGGTTTGTGGCTGAACCACAATCCAAACCACAAACCAATATGAACCAGGATGTTGGTTCATGAACTCAGCCGGTTCATGACCCATTTAAGGTTTAAACCCCTGCTTTCGATTCCCTAATGCTTTTCACAGGGAACAGAAAGCAGGGGTTTAAATGGTTTAGAGCCATGTTGGTTCTTCTCAGTTAGTGAACATTGCTTTGTGAACTATGAACTGGCCAAAATTGGTGATGAATTTTAGTTCGTCAGCTGCTTTGTGACCATCCCTATTTATATACTTCGTTTTGTTTAAAAAAAGACTTCACATGCACACATTCTATGCACATGAATTGGAGATTGCCAGTCTTTTTCTTCCACAATGGGGTTAAAAACAGTTGGGAGAGCTTATTTCTTTTATGGGAACAGGACAAGGGAAAAGAATCAACCCACTCCTCCAGTGTCATAGCACAGATGCAAATTCTGCCTCTGAACACGTACAAATAGTCATGCAAAACAAAGAAAGATGCTGGGGTTTTTTTCTGGATGCTCTGTTAACACCCTTTGAAAGCATGCTTCAGCAACTATTTGAGAGGCATAAATTCAGTGCCACAGAACTTCAAACTGAGCAGAATTCTCCATCACCCTTGGCTATTAGCTGTAGAGATATATGGTGCTTATTTGTTTATATGTGCTGTGTTGATATTGAAAAGAGATGTTTGCCATGGAAACCACAGAACCGCAATGCATATGCTAGATATAGAATATGGGTTTCCTTTCCGAAAAGGTGTTCTCAAGAAATCTATTTTTGTTGATCTTATGCTAATACAGCCTTGAGTTCACACCAGGCAATTTCATGCCATATATATGCACTGATGTGTGAAGGAGCAATAGGGTGCTGATGAGGTGGACCATCCAAGCTATTGGTCCCTCTCATTCTGGCATGAGTTTGCTGGGTGGTTAACTAATACGCACTTACAGTAAATATGTGAGCATGGCTTTAAGGAATGGCAGATTCATAACACAGTGAACAGTTGAAAATACAGTGTGAAGAAAATGGAGGCTTAGATGAGTTATCCTGTCACCTGTCTGTATATATATACAGGTATATAATGCAGTTAAATTGTTGGAATAGGTATTAGCCCTGTGTTGATGTGTGTTGGGCTGAGGACAGACTGGCAATCTGCCCCAAGATAGGTCCACATGGGAAGCGGGGGAAGGGAGCCTGTTCAGACATGCGCAGCTGTCCCTCGGCTCCCTTCCGCACTTACCTGCTTTGAAGCCGGTTTTCTTGCGCTTTAGAAGGACACTGGGAGAAACCGGTGTCCAGAGGCCATCTTGCGCTTGCCTCCCGCTTCCGGGCAGTGTGAACCGGAAAAAGGCGGGAGGCAAGCGGAGGCGGCAGTGAGAATGCAGCATTTTGCCAGTTTGCACATGAGCGCTCATGCGCACATGAGTGCATGCACACATGTGCAAATTGCCAAAACAGCCCTATCACGAGCTGCGGAGGCTGGCCCACCTGGGGCCACTCCGCAGCAGCTCCGTAACGGCATCCTTGCGCAATACCCTGGCCAATGTGGACAGCCAGCCCTGGGGGATTTTTCCCCCGCAGCTTTTGCCTCCGGATTCATCCCACTCCAGATTGCCAGTCTGTCCTTAGCCTTGGTTTCTAAAATCTGGTGAATTTCAACATTGACTTGGGAATATTGACACTCTTAGGCACACCTGAAGAACCACTTCCACCCCTATTGTCCAGTCCCACCAGTTAAGATCCTCTTCTGAGGTCCTGTTCTCTGTGCCCCCACCTCTAGAGGTGAGTAGGTAGAGACCAGAGACAGGGCTTTATCAGTGGTGGCACAGCACCTTTGGAATGCCCTCCTCCAGGAAGATCATCTGGCCTGCTCCTACCTTGCTTGCTTTCAGGCACCAAGCTAAATTGTTCTTTTTTGCCCAGGCTTAAGTGAGGGGTTTTATCTTTTGAACTGCTTCTGGGCTGAGGATCACTTACCTACAGCATTTTATGCTGCTCAGTGTGTATTTTATGCTACTATATGGCCTGGCAATTTTAATGGAGTCATCTTGTTCTTTATTGGTTTCTATAATGGCATTGTTTTTAATGGGTGTGTTTTACTGGTCTTGTTTTATTAATCTTAGTTGTAATCTGCTTCAAGCAGATCTCTGGAGGTTTTAGTCTTTTAAATAAAAGGAATGATAAATTTTGTGACGGTGCAAAAACTTAAAACAATGCACCAATGAATTCTGGACGTCACCTAAATATGTTTCTCAGAATTTGGTTGTGTATGTATATTGACCAGGCTGGACATTCACTGTACCATAAACAGCTCAGCAGTCTCTTGACATTTGTTCTTGATATTGATGACCAAGTAAAAAAAAATGCAAGCATCACAGATTTAATTTGCCACTCTGTGGTCAGAAATATGTACATGATCCTTTTCCACTGGTCAATTCCATGGATTTCCCTGTGAAGGAGTTATTTAAATGTGCACATACTCCTTGATGCTTTCATGCTCCTTGGGACACAATATTGACTAAGAAAATGCCCTGAGCTGTAGAACATGGTGGAACAATGTTTTGGATTGCCAACAGGCCCAATCAAAAATATCCTACCCCATTAATAGAGGCTGAATGCGTGGAAATGGACAAAGCTTTTCATGGTATGGGGGTGAACAGCATCAACTGGTAAATAACAGCCCATGAAGCCTCTGTTAAAGGGACATCACCTTTTTTCTCCAGGCAATTGGCAACTCTAAATGTCCTAGTTCTGACTCAGAGCAGATGAAGTATATACATTTCTCAACTGCGGGCCTTTTTGTATGTTCGATTTACTCCTGATTTTCTTGGCAGTTGATTCACAAGCTTTGGAATTGGTTTGGGCAGTCCTACCAATAAAGCGGGGAGAAAAACACAACCCCACATGAGAAAGGTAACCAAAAAATTTGAAGCAAAGAAAAAGAACCTGAAATATAGCTATTCACATAGTGCTAATGTACAAAATATCGTATATAATTCAATTATATATTCAAAAATATATTCTAAATCCTATGGTTCAACATACGAGTACCTAATCCTGTATTCTATACTAGGATTAGGTACTAATATGCAGAACCATGGCACTGTGGTTTTTAAATGATATTTTAGCCCTTTTGAATGTATAATGAAACGATATATGACATTTTGTACATTAGCACTATGTGCATAGCTATATTTTAGTTTCTTTTTTCTTGGACACAGTTCTTCTGCACATCTGCCCTCCCTCTGCATTTTCACATTTGTGGATCCAGTTTATTTTCTTCTGCATGCGTCTTCAGTAATGAGGATATTCAAGGGAGGAGGGTGTTGTCATTGGTCAGTGGTGTCATCCACAAATCAATATCCTGGCTCCATTTTAAAAAGCACTAAAATATCATTATATCAATATACTGTTGTAATGATAGGTTTATCAGAGTCTCTGAATTCCCAGTTTTGATTGTTTTGAAAAAAGATCCTAGCCCCCTACCTTGCAGAGATATAAGTGAAAAGGCATTTCTCAGCAAGTGAAAAAACTAAAGACTTACTTTAAAAAAACATACACACACACACACAAACTGGGAATTCAGAGAACCCATTACACCTATTTTTTTGATACACGTCTATAAAGGTTGTATTTTTTTAAATTGAAAGTGAAACTACCCATATTCACCCTGACATGCTAAGTTTCTGTATGCAGGGAATACTTTTATATCATGTGTGCCACCATCTGCGATCTGAATTGAATACGATATTTCTTCAGTTTGTAAGACCTATCACACTTTTAATTCAATTTGCTTTTTATATAATTTTAAATAATTTATACAATACAGTTTCAGCATTAATATAACAACATTTACATCAGAGGAAAGCAGTTAAAAAAAATAGTAACGTCTTTAGTTTGATACCAGAAATAAAAACAACACTGCCAACTTTTATAGAAGTCAGGTATTTTCTGCATACCTTAATAGAACCAAATCTATTACACGAGAAAGTTTAAGTATCATCTCCTGCTATACCGAAGAATAAGGCCTAGAGAAAAATATCCTGTCCCTTTAATAGAAGCTGAATGATATGTTACTTGGTGATTTTTTTTTTTACCTCCATGCTCCCCATTTCTACAAATTTAAATATCTGTGAAAGGGAAAAGGTATTTTTCTCCAGGCTAGTTGGCAACGCTGGAGCAAAATGTTGAACCTCTTCCATATGCCACAACTCCAGTCTGAATCGGGACCTCCTGATAATGCTGCAAACAAAGGAAAAATGATCTGGAGACCTAACCACAGATCTTCCAACAGTTTATCTGATTTTGTTGTTGTTGTTGTTTAGTCACACAGTTGAGTCCGACTCTTTGCGACCTCATAGACGGCAGCACGCCAGGCCCTCCTGTCCTCCACCGTCCTCCGGAGCCTGCTCAACTCCATGCCCATGGGATGCTGGCTGGCTGTGTGGGGAGGAGAGAGATGGGGGGGGGGGGAGCAGGGAATAGGGAAAAGATTAAGAGATCCGGCCCAGAGACTGAATTTAGGATTAAGCATCTTGAGAAAGCAGAATAGCAGAACAGAGTTTTTATACCGTTTTAAGATATAGGCAAAGACCAAGCGTGATTAATGTTATGAAGATAAGGTTGCCAACTGGCCAGTTGGGTGGATGGAGCTTTTAATGGCAGGGAGCAAAATAACATCATTGGATAATTGCTGCGGATCAAAGTGACATTAAAGGAACACCAAGAGGGACCAGTTCAAAAGCTGGCAATCCTATCAAGGAAGAGATATCCGATTATACTGTGCTGCAAAAAGCAGCATGTATCTCCCTTCCTTTTTCTCTAGATGCAGTTTGTGGATCAATTCGAACCATGCAATGAGACTACCAACCCCTCCCTTCCTCCTCAACAAATGCACACACGCTCCCAAAGAGGTAGTCCTGACCCACTTCTAAATACTTCTTTGGAACCAATTTCAGTAACAGAGAAACATTATTAAGGGAACAGAAGGCAAAGAACCAGCAGGACTACTAATCAGATACAAGTTTAGAAGAGGACTCTTTAGATAAACTCTGATTCCCAATTTTTTTATAACTGCTTTTTAGATTTGCATATGCAAGACTCACTGTAGCTGCCAGCCTAGGAATATATAAAAGATCTGAGACCTGTGTTAGGCTGAAGGCATTTGTCGAGGAAGCTGTTGAAAGGGTGTAAAAAATCTTCCCAGCATCCCAAGCAGTGTTATATATCCAGATGCCAGAATGATCTCTGCTAACAAACATAGAGCTCATTTGCTGAGGCTTCCCATTTGCTGAGTCTCATTTATAACAAGACCCTGGAGATTTCAGTTTACATTTTTCACTTATGAAAATCACCCTGAATTCTGCAAAGCTGTTCACGTTCCCTCTTGCAGGGCAGCCAGTTGGAAATTGTTGACAGGTTATTGAGGCCACAAGCCTTCCAACGTAGCTTATGTTAAAGGCTTCCTGATAAATGTTTCTTTTTCAAAATTGCTAGCGTATCTAATATAGAATCTAATTTAGGCTAGAATTAGTCTGTACTGGGCTTTTATCCAAGGATCGTTTACATTGTTGAGTATCTTCAGTCACCATTATTAAAAAAAAAACAACAACACCCCAACGAGCCCCTGCTCCTGGGCTTTCAACAGCAGCTAGCTTTGAAGATACGAACAAACAACAACACTTACATCCATTCCCAGAAAACTTTATGATTCCCACATACCAGCCAGACTGCTGATGTTAAGGGCACAGAAGCCATTCAGATTACGGATCCATAAACCACCCACCATCTTGACTCAGGCCCCACCTGCAGGTCACGAGCAGGGGACAATACTCTTCTTTTTGTTTTTGTTTGTTTCATATGTGCATGTGTGTGTGTGTGTGTGTGTGTGTGTGTGTGTGTGTGAGTGAGTGTGCACCTGGAAGTCATGGCGACCTCGGGTGACTGACCCCTTCTGAGGGCCTAGAGGATATTCAGAGAGAGGGCTGAATGAAGCCTGCCCTGTCCTCTAGACTGCCAGTATTCCAGGAGGTCTCCCATCCAAGTACTTGCAAGGGTCAGGCCAGCTTAGCTTCCAAGGTCTGAGGAGATCAGGCTCGCTGGGCTATCCAGGGCAGGAACAATACTCTCGAAGGGCTGTCATGCTCCCGATGACTGCCCTAGCCCTATTCCCCCACTACTTTTTGCAAGTAGCATGACGCAGTGCACTGCAAGAGGGGAGTCTTGCTCTCCCCTTTGCCACAGACCCACTGCTTGGCAGCTTCCCTGTGTCTCTCCCCTCCCCTCAGACCTGCCATTCACCATTTGACAGCTGCCTGAAGCTGATGGCACCCAGGTGGGAAGATCCAACACACAGGCCACAGATTATGTATGTCAGCAGTCAAGAACAGCAGGCTTGCCTGCCAGCCATGCCCATCATGAGGATCATGGTTATCATAAATCAGCTTGAAACAGCAAACGTGTGTCACATTTTACTAATGATTTCTTTACTTTGTAAAATGCCTGTAAAAGATCAGCATTTGCACAGGAGTGTAGAGTTTTCAGTAGTAGATCCCATCAGCTCCTGGCTTTTCTGGGGGCTAGCTCTCCTTTTTGTATTGGGGTACAGCTCTGCACACTGTGCCAAAGCGCTGTTTGAAAACAAAGCGAAACTTGTCCTTTTCCCTTGGGATTTTCAAGAACTTGGACCTTCGGGTCAATTTCTTGTTCTTTCATTAAACACCAGACCTCATATTAATTTCTAGGCCTGCAAATGCCAAATGAAAAATAGCCAGCTGTTGGTTCTGAAGAGTTGGCAAACTGACCATGTCACCTTTGGATAACAATTCAGGTACAGAGACAAAGCATTTGTTTACCAGGAAAGGACTGTGGCACCATTACATCCCTGCTTCACCACAATCCTTCATTTGGTGCTGTGATTCACACTACACAAAGGGATGGGTTAGACTGCAGATAGCCCTCCATCCTGCCATCAAGGGACCCCCTCCTGGGCCATCTGCTAGTAAGAGGCTCATGTCAGCATAACTTCAATGATCTGACTTTTGACTGGGCTATTGGGCCCCAGCCCACTCAGATCTTAGGACTTTAAAAGTTAGTTTTTCTGTTCTTTGTTCACAGCTAGCCTCAGCTGTCAGGAGGTATGATGCACTAACCTCGGAATGGACCTGGCTCTTGCCTGGCGAGCTGGTCTCTGAACAGGGAGGAATGGATTGCTGCCTGACTTCAGCTCAGAAGGGTAACATCTGGTAACTTTGAATCAATGTCCTACTGTGTAGTTAGTCTCCTAAATGTAGCTTCTTGTTTTAGTTTTTCACTGCTATGTTCTTTTGAAATATTCTTGCCCACTTTAATAAATATCCTTTGATTATACTTGGTGTGATCTGTGCTTCAGATACCTGAATCCTAATTCAGTACCTTAGACGTTCAGTGCACTTTCCAACTGGATTTTTACTGTATGAACTGGCAAAATCCAGTTGGAAAGTGCATTGAAAGTGGATTATTTAGAGAGTGTGACCACAGCCTAAGTCGTGTTCACACTGGCAATTTAATCCATTGCCCTTGCTGTTCCCTTATGGATTTAAAGTGCATGATCAGACAGCAGCATCCGTCTGTCGTGCCCCAGTCGTCTGAGTTCCATTTTCCCCTCCCCTTGCCCCGTGTTTCTTTGATACCTGAGAAAGTCTGGTTCTGCTGGTCTGAGCTGCTTCAGAAATGGATTTGCTGTCATCTGGGAACTCTGTTGCGCACCCAAGATGTCAAGCAAGTCTCACTGATCTCTTGTTTTCCAGCTGCCATCTCTCCCCCCACCCCCGCAGCTAGCGAGGACCTCATGACTGTATATGCTCACTTCTCCCCCCCCCCCCCCCCGGGTGGGGGGTTACTTAAAACCTTGTTTTCTTTTGAAAAACTCTCAGACACTCCTGTTCTGCAGCTTTTTAATATCGTTTAGAGAAGGGGTAAATTGAAAATATTACAGCGATGACAGCAGTGAACTCCATATCCCGGGATTCTCTGTAACAAAATAATCTGGCTCTATTAGAGGTGGGCCAACAGTGGATTGAACTGCCCATCTGATTGCAACCTAAGATTCCACATACCAGTTTAATTGTTATGGAAACTCATTCTGCAAGTAGCCTATTTTCAGGGTTGACTTTCTTGATTAATCCCAGTAAGGTTAGAAGCTTACCCCTTAGCTTCTGTCTGTGTGGGTAGCCCAAGGGGCTGGTGGCAGAAACCAGAACTGGTGAGTGTAGGGAAGCACACCCTAGGATTTTTGTAATTTTGTGCTCTGCCTGCCTGTACCATGAATCCCTTGCATTGGGAATGCTTGACAGGGATACTCTTGGGTAGGGATGGGCTTGAAATTACCAGAGGAATGGTTTGGGGACCTGGAGCCAGTACCTATTTCAAACTGCCTCCCATTTCCCTCACACCACCTCCAGCCAGCTGGTACACTGTGGGCCATACTAGATATCATGGCATGCACATCTTCAACCTGTGGGTGCTGACACCATTTGAGAGAGGAATTTGACCATTTAAAAAGGTGGCAAGGGCCTTTTCCTGATCAGGCCCATGGCACAGCAGGATCCAGTGATGTTGCTACCATGTACCGTTTCAAGTTTTGAAACCGGAGGATTTCTAAAGTTTTCTCTTTACACCTTAGCAAGATTACAGGCATATTGTATTATGTATGCATATGGCCACTTGAACAGCCTTAGTCTGGTGTTATACTACAGATGCCAACAGGCCTGGAGAAAAAAATCTTGTTTCATAAATAGAGGCTTAAAATGTAGGCAGGTTAAGCATTTCATGGCATGGAGGTAAGTAGTATTATGGTAAATAACATCCCATTAAGTCTCTATTAAAGGGACAGGCCTTTTTATCTAGGTCATTGGCAACTTTATGGGCCTTTCTCTAGTGTCTGGAACAGTATCTGAAGAGCAGGGGGACTCCTGAGAATAAAAAGGCTTGCCATTCCTACATTATATTCCTCACCTTTCTGTGTACCAACTGTGAAGGGTCAACATTTCAAAAATGTTTATATTTTGCAACTCTATTGCCCCCCTGCTTTTACTAACCTAGAGGAAATAGAATTAGTTTACATTCAATAGGAAGATTAGTTAAGCATGCTGAAATTTCAGAACAATTGCAGGAAGCGAGAAACACCAGGAGCTATTATTAATTTCAGATTAAGACTGTGTCAAGGATTGAAGGCTAATCCATTAAACTAAAGTGGCTTTGATATGAAGCTAATGGGAATCAATGTCAGGAAAGTCAGATTATTAGAGGGATACCAATCAATTTCATCACCGAGATCAAACCGAGGCCCTTGAGCCTTTGATTAGATTAGAATGAAAGTCAATTGGAGAAATATGAAGTGCCCAATACCTTTTCAGTTCATTTTTGATTGGATTATGGGGAATGGAGAAGAGGAAACTACAGTAAGAAAGATTATTTGGAACTCTGGCCAGTTTCCAGCAGCTCCACTCTTTCAATGAGCATCACAGGTATTTTTGTTTTGCTCATTGCAAGACTTAGGGGTCATTTTGTAGAAAAAGAGGTGCAGGAGCTCATTAACATAACTCATTAAAATAACTTATTTGCATATGCTAAACCACCTGACATCACTGGAAGTATGTCAGAAGGCAAGAAAGAAAGAAAGAAAGAAAGAAAGAAAGAAAGAAAGAAAGAAAGAAAGAAAGAAAGAAAGAAAGAAAGAAAGAAAGCTGGCAGAGAGGGGACCGCTACTAATCCAAGCCTCAGAAATACCACTATTCTGGGAGGATAGCTTCAGTGGTGGCTGAAGCCTTCAGAAGGCTGGTCGGAGGAACAAGGACCTTTCCAGGGGATGCGGTCATTTTGCTGCAGCCATGACACAAGCAGGCATTCCCCCGGGGTGGGGGGGGGGAGGCTGGCACCAACTCCCGGAGCTGAGCTCGCCCGAGCTCCTGCTTGAAATGACCCCTGGCAAGACTTGTTAGCTTGGCCTTGTCCAAATGGGGACAGAGTTTGCAGCCCAAATGGAGACATCTTGTTGGATGAATCAATCCGTTTCAGGCACATTATATCAGCTGATCTATCATTCTGGCCCATTAACCTGAGTGGTAAGAATTTTAAAGCACTGCATAATATGTCCAGGAGGAGATTTTTATAAAGGTAATAATGCTATGGTATAATGAAATAGTTTAGGAAGGTGCTTTTACAAAGGAAACAAAGGAAACAGGATTGTAGTCTGTGTATGGTATATATTATCTGTTTATTGTGAGAGGGAGAGGAAGAAGAAGAGTTAGTTTTATACCCCACTCTTCACTATCTGAAGGAGTCTCAGAGTGGCTTACAACTACCTTCCCTTCCTCTCCCCACAACAGACACCCTGTGAGGTAGGTGGAGCTGAGAGAGTTCTGAGAGAACTGTGACTGACCCAAGGTCACCCAGCTGGCTTTATGTGGAGGAGTGGGAATCAAACCCAGTTCTCCAGATTAGAGTCTGCCTCTCTTAACCACTACAGCAAGCAGGCTCTGTATGCATTTCAGGTAGGGATGCCAGCTTCCAGGTGGGACCTGGGGATCACCTGAAATTGCAGCTCATCTCCAGACTACATAGATCAGTTCCCTGGGAGACAACGGATGCTTTGGAGGGGGGACTCCATGGCATTGTGCTCCACAGAGATCCCTGTTCTCTCCAGGCTCCATCCCCAAATCTCCAGGAGTTTTCCAACCTGAATCTGGCAACCCTATCCCCTCATCCCCTGCTGTGGGCCAGAGGGGACCTGCCCACCCTAATTTCAGGCATGTTCTTACTGTATTGTTTCGGACTTCTGTAACTCCATTGCATGCATTGTTTGACATACCTGATGGTTTTTTGCATTGCTTTTAATTTCTGTAACTCTAGTCCTAGATGTCTCATGCTATTTGATTGCATTGGTTTATACCATGTAATACACCTTGAGTTTCTATGAGGAAGGATGGCTACAAATAAAGTTAGTAAATAAATACCCATCTTTAGTCCTCTCAACTGTGCTTGCCTGCCATATCATCCATTGGGCCAGTAAAATCTGCATTAATACATCTGTAAGCTTTGTCAGTGAAGGCTCCCCTACCCTATCTTCCAGTGGATCTGAGTACAATATCTTTGCCAGCTTTTAGGAAAACCTGCAGGGTTCTGTTATTCAGGAGAGATATCCACAACAGAGGCTGGTTACCACTTGGTGAAAATTTCTCTCATTGCTGATAATATTTTGTCTTTGCATTATTTATATTTTTATGGATGCATTGTGGCTTTTTATTTTAGCCTGATAGTTATAAGTAGGAATGGGCACAAACTGAATTATGAACCAAATTTTGTGACAAACCCGGCTGGTTCATGCAATCATGTACCGCGATTCGTGCAATCCCACTGTTCACAAACCGTCATGGTTTGGGGGGCTGTTTTTTCCATTCATAAGAGAGTTTATGGGCCAAACATGTCGGTGATTAAGGCAATGGTCTGGAGCCTTTTAAAGGGTTCAAATGCCTTCTAAATTCACTTGTGAGTCATGTAGCTGTGAGAGTGGCGAGAGCTGCTGTGGTTTTTGCAGGGGGAGCAAAAGGCATCACTGAACTGGCTTACAACTATAGATGCAAGCCAGTTCAATGATCCCTTTTGCTCTCCCCTGTGGAAGCGAACCCCACAAAGCAAACCCCTGCAGAAGAGACCCCACAAATCATGAACCGCCATGAACCTCCATTTTCCCGGTTTATGCCCATCCCTAGTTATAAGCCACTTTGAACATTTTTCAAGAAGGAGAGGTAGGATAATCTTAATAAATGAATGTTCTGGTGCAGTTTTCTTAGGCTGAGAGAGTACTGGAAATTTAAAGAGCAATCCTAAGCAGGTATACACAAAATCCTACTGAAATCTATTCAATGGATCTTACAGAAAAATGTTCTTTGGCTGGCACTGTCAGAGGCTCAGTTCATACACAAAACCATGATTAAGATTGGCTATGGTTAATAAACCCATTTCAGATTCTTGCTTCAAATCCTTCATTGTTGGACCCAAACTGATCATAGCAGTCTGTATTCAGACTATCAGCTATCCATTGTTAGTTTAATTAAGCCATGAGTGATGTATGAACTGAGTCACTGTAATGTTGAATTTATTTTCAAATATATATCTAGAACAT